>OY728120.1:1571264400-1581264400 GCA_963277665.1 Viscum album | reverse complement strand
CAAACTAGATTCATCATATGGATGTGTCCATAACAATAAACAAATTAGAAAAATCATCAATGAAAAACATGAAAAATGAGAAGAAAAATATGATAGAAAATGGATTAACCTGACAAAAAAATTTATATATAATCTTATTAGATATATGTATCCCCATATTTAATAATTGATGAAAATGAATTGGTATAAAATTTTTACTTATATATAATGATTGTGATAATCGAACATCCAACAGATCTAACAACTATTATTAATTGTAGGATTATTATTAGATAAAAGGATTGTGAAAAAAATACTTTTTTAACACTTTAAAACTTATAATTTTTTTTAAAAAAGTATGCTTTACGAGAAAAATATTATTTTAATACACCATTAAATTTTCAATCAAAACACCTATAATTTTTTCACATAAAAAATTATATATACATTGGAAATAATACCTCTTGGAGAGTTTGAAATTTTCATTCTTATGAATGGCCATCCATTGTGATAAAATGGATATATAAGAAGGATTATTGGAATAGATTCAATTAAATGAAAATTTAAATAAAATATATTCAGATAAATCATAAAGGATTCAAAAAAATATCTATTTAGATATTTTTGTAATAAATGTAAGAAAAAAGTTATGAAAACAAAATAAAAACATAGAATCCATCATCTGAGGAATTTTTTTTACTATAATGAGATAGGTAAAAACTAAATTATTTAACGGCCACATTTTATGGATCTTACCAAGATTCAATTTACTATATTAAAATATGTCGGAATGAATGGATTTTGTAAAAAAATCAACAACCTCATTTTGGATTTGGATAAAGAGTAAAATATTGTATCATTTTTTTGAGTGATCCAAATGAATATTTTGTATTATATATGTGTTATTTTCTCATGATGCATGCTCTATATTTTTAGAACAAGATATAGAAAATCTATTAGCATAAAAAATTCAATTAATCAAAAAATAATTCAAAAAAATTTAGTTTGTATTTTATCCACAAAACCTAATCATATAAATATCCATCCAGTACATATTCATCTTTAGAAGTAGAAATTTATTGTATTTATTATATCATACAAGACCAAAAAATATACTCCTCTTCTAATAAATTTCATGTTCTTGTTATAATTTTTCAATACATTTTACAAATACAAATGTCAAGGTTTGAAAATAATTTTAATTCATTATAATTCCTATATTAATAAAATAATTCTTGATTTTTACATCCCTTAAAAAACTAAATATTCATTTAATTTATTTAATATGGTAATATTTCATATTTTCCTGAAATATAACACAGTGGAATATAAAAAAAATTATGTTTGGTTAAGTAGTTATAATATATATTAAACATTGTATCATTCCTATAAAACGTTTGTGTTCGACTTATTTCCCAATATATTCAATGAAATAATATTCATACCCAAATATCTAGGATACGTTTTTGAATAATTTTTTGTATGAAATTTTTTTCTAGTTATTTAGAAATTTAAAAACCATGTAAATAGGTAGTTTCACCCATTATTTTCATTTCAAACTCAGATGTCATATGTTCCACAAAGGAATCAAATATTTATTTTTGATTTTATACAAATATAGTGTAACTAACAAATTTTTTTAATAATTATGGAATCTTTAAAAACATTCCAAATAAAAAGAGTTAAATTAGAAGCCCCCTAAAAAAAATTGAATTTAAAATATATTATGTTTATCACAAAACTCTCTTAGAGCTATATTACATCCATAATGTGTATTATTATGTTTAAAAAGTGTTAGATAGAGATTTTTTATTTTTAAACCTAGGTGGTTGTTCTATATTAATTTTCAACATTACATTTCCATTAAAGAAAAAACATATTAAATAAATTTAGATAATATTTAAATTGTGTATATGTTAAAAGATAAAATTTTATGAATAGATTCCATCATTGATACTCATATATAATTTTAATTATAATTTAAATAATCGTTTTTATTATAATACATAGAAAAAAACATCATTATTTATTACATTAATTCCATTTGCATCATGTTTATTAGAAAAAAATAATTTTACTCTAATGATAGCTTGGTAATTAGGTCATCATATAAAATTCAAATCTTTCTTCTATTAAAATTCATTGATTTCATCCTATATTTTACTTTTCTAAACCTCATCACTTAAAGCCTCATTAAGAGTGTTAGGTTTCAATATAGATAATATTTCACAATGTTCACATTCACTACATATGGTAATATTAGTTTTTACTATATGATCTATATCTCCAATGATATTATTAGTAGGTTGATTCCTTAATATTGATTTTTTCTATGGGAAAAACTTTTTTCCTCTACAATATTTAAACATATTCTATAGGAACATATTTCAACAATACGTATTCAATTATTCTCACATAGAAAAAAAATTCAACAAAAGATGAAAACCAGTTTGAAAACTTCTTCTAAATATATAGTTTTGAATGTATGAAAAGGGGATTTATTTCCTAATACATATCATGTACCATTTCCATAATAGTTTTTTTTTTATTTTTAAAATAAAATTATAAGACATTCTTTTTATATAATATCTATGAAAAATTGAATCATTGGATTTAAAATAAAATATATGTAAGATATCTTCAATATTTATGATTACGACATTACATCCAAAAATAAGAATCCATTAATGATTTATAATTATTCCATTCTACAACTCAAATATATGTTTACTAAGAAATGGTTTAAGTAAAAAAATTATATTAGATTATAAAGTTATACTTACTTTTTCATCCCAAAAATGATTAAAAACTTATTATTCACTCAATATGCTTCACATAATTTCAACAAGAATTATATTTTTTTGAAATAAAAATTATTCCATACAGTTTTCTAGGAGTTGAAAAGTTATTTATAATTCCTTTCATCATATATAAGAATTAAAAAATTAAAATGATGTAGCATGATCACTATGAATAGAAATAAGATATATATTTTTCTCATTTTGATCAAATTCTATATATTAATTAAATAGAAAATGGATTATAACATTTTATATATTAAATGGACCCTAGTATATCTCATATAGTCATAAAAAGTACATATACATAGTATTTTCCATTTACATTTCCATTTTATATTGAGCCAAATAAATTCAAGTTCAATAAATTTAATTCATTATAAGATAATACTTTAAAAATATATTTAAATCTACACCTATGTTTCTTAACATACTAATATGATCACAAGATTTAAATGAATTAAACTAAAATATCAATGGATCTCTAATAAGTACATTCTTATAAACTTTTACTATTGTAATAAGATTTGAATTTTCCATTAATTTATTCCACAATGATTATTTATCTTCATGTTCACTTAAACATGGTAGATATAAGCTTTTATAATATTTCATGTTTATAGTGTAAATATTCCGATTCATAGCTGTATAAATAATAAATATGCCTTTTGAACATTGAATGTTATATTGATCAATATTGATGTTCACAAGATAACCATTACCACATAATTGGATTATGTTGATTAGATTATGGTAAATCCATACAATAATGGAAAATTGGAGAATAAATATTTATAAAGGAATTCAATATTGTGGATACTATCATTTTTCCCTTTGGGTGTTGCCTCTGAAGTTCAATTTTCAAACATTTATCATTATGATCAAATGAAAGAATTTTTTTACAAGACATATGACTATAATAACAGTTATCCATTAAAATATGTTTTTTTGTCGGAATTCAACCTTTCTCCTTAATTTTTCTTATGGTTTTGGCACCCAGCCCTACTTGGGCCAATAGTTATTAAGAAAATTATTATTTTAGAATCCATATATTCCTGTAATTATTATGTTGAACAACATTTAATTTTTTTATATATAAAATTTATGATATCCAAATGATTTAAAATGATTTATTTAATATTTAAATTTTTAATTTCAAGAGCATTGATCTTTTTTGGAAAATGGTGCATTGTTTCGAAGAAAATAGATAGATATAAATTTAACTTTTGGAATGGTATAAATAATTCTATATGTTTTTCTATATTGTCTTAAAATTTTCCCTAAAATATCAAAATTATCCTTCATGAAAGTAAAATAAGATATATTTCTTTGACTAAAAATATTAGAATTACATTTTTAAACTAAATTATAATCATCACTGGTTGACCAGAAATTATATTTCTAATCTTACTCTACTGTAATCTTAGAAACATTGTAATTTTGATTAGAAATTATTTTATTTTATTTATCATGTATTCCTTTAGTATAATCATGTTCATTGATAAATTTTGTATATATTTTTATAAATAAATGTAGAACATTTAGTCATTAATTAAAAACTATACATACTACCCACATCATCTGATAAAAAAAATGCTTTCTCCATTTATAGATTCTGAATAAAAGTCATCATCTGAATTAGCATAAATTGAATTTAATGTTAAATTCATAGGAAATTTTCGTAATGAATTTTCAATATATCCTAAATTATTCTTTATAATTCTATCATAAAATAAAATAACAATTGGACTACAACTAAATTATTGTAAATAAATCCCTTTAGAGTAATATATTCAACTATCACTAATAGTATCAATAGTTTTGATGATTTTATTTCCCTTTACATCATAAAAAAATTAAGACTTTTTCTATTTTGTTCAGTATTGGAAAAACTATCATGTTATTTATTGGTTTGTATACTCATAACAAATAATCTTAGAATAATATTTATTCTCACTTATTGTGATGACCTAACATGACTAAAATAAATAAAACCCTATCCTACTCATTATTGTGGTTAGGTGCAGAAAAACAATGACACAAAGTCACATTAGTACAAAAACTATAAATTCAACTAGAGAACAAAAAAGAAGAAAGTGATACAATCCAAATATATACAATTAATTTCATACTATATAAAAAATAATGAAAATTCCATTGAACACCAACAAGTCCCCATGTGACTAATCATCACCACGATAATATACAACTATGAAGGCTTTGATAAAAATTGAATGTTTTCAATCAAAATAATTTTATTCAATTTACCAAGATTTTAAAAAACATCATATATATCCCACAAAAGGAATTAATATGGTGTGAGTAATAAGCCTAGTATGATTCCACCATAGAACCTATAAAATTCTAATATCATGAATAATGTAATTCTAATGTCCAAAATATAGTTTTCCAAATGATTTTTTAAAAAATAAATCATTTGTAATTTGTCACATGGGTTTTCATAAAATACATTAACATTCTCAAAACAAGAAATATTAGAAGTATAAGTTTAAAATCACAATATCATAAACAATAAAATCTATGAAAACACTGTACGGTAATTTTTTAAAATAGCCATAATTAATCCATCATGTGATATAATTTCCGAAAATAACCCCAACCAATAAATCTTGTGAAAATCGAATGAAAATTGAAAATAATTCTTTTTGTGCTCCAGCTTATGAGAATAAGTTCATAAAATAAAAATAATTGAGTCGCAAGAGTTACCTATTTTGTTTTTAACTGGTATATCCACAACATGAATTACAAAAAACAAAAGTGAAAGAAAACATCATGTGGTATTACAAACACTAAAGTGAAGGAAACCCATAGGTGGTATTATAAACACTATGAGTGACACGTTTATTCCCAACACACCCAAGGGTAGCTATGTGATAATTTATTCCAAATAAATTTAAAAAACATACTCAATAATTATAAATTATTTTCAAAGGAAGACCAATCCAATTGAGTGATTGAATCACCATTTTTTAAATCAATCCCACCATTCATATATTTTTTTTCAAATTCATTGTTTGTAAAAGTATTTTTAATGATTTTTTTTTTCAAAAAATGAAAATCTCACAATAAATCTATTTTAATTTCAAGTTAATTCCATTCAATGAATAACCCAAAAAAATTTACTAGAATAATAAAAAATTCATAGAATTATTAAATAATATTGAAACTCTTACTCTATGAATGAAAGTATAACTATTAAATATTGAAAAAAGAAAATGGGGAAAAGTAAATCATGTCCTCATGATCCTAGTTTCATAACAGACAAAAAAACTCTATAAAACCCCATTGATGTGAAGTAAACATCCCACAATGGTACCAACGTGACAAGGGGAAGAGTTATCTTGTAAAGATATAATAAATTATGAGTAAATCACATAAAAACCCAGACTTAATAAGATAAATCAATCAATAATGAAGGTAAATAAAAAATAATTCTAAAAGAGTTGCCAATATATTTATGTTGAAGTATTTGGTAAATACAAAATATGATTAGGGTTGATTGGGACATTAAATAACAAGGTAAAAAGTGTAAGACCTAAAACGTATAATGCTCCTCTATTCTGAACAACATTAAGAAACACTATTATAAAAACCCTGCTACATCTATTCTAAGAAAATATATTTTTAAAAATAAAAGATACACAGTTTCCTTGGAAATCTTCAATGTGGTGGAACTATGAATCATGAAACAAAAAATACCCCATCCCTGCAAAGTGTCCCCAAGTTAGATGAACAGTTTCATTAACCATGATAAAATCACTAAAAACCCCATTGTTAATGTACAGATCCTTACCACATAGTTTTTACACGAAATTAAAAATCGATTTCCACCCATGTGAAATGTTTTTCATCTAAAAAATATCAATTTCCTACATTCATTTCATTGAAAACATTCGAAATAAATTGAATACAACTGAAGATAAAATAAAATTTTACTTAAGATTAACTAAATTAGATCACCAAAAATAGATGTATTAGTTATGAGATTAACACCCTCCTATTAAATCCCAAATGATTGATCTGGTCAATACGTCATCATCTAGTAAACATAAATCATGTCCTGAATCAATGTCAATATATATGGTTGGTCAACTGATAATCAAAATTTCTAGGTCACTCCATGATCTCAAGGGTCCCAAAAACCTCATTTACCACTTATCCTTCTTACCCAACAGGCAATGTACCATGTGATGTGAAACTCTATGATAACCATGATCCCCAACCTAAAACCCTAACAACTTATGATGATGGTCCACATTATATTTCTAGTACCTCTATGATATGATCAACCTATTCTAGATATACTACAATTTTTTTGTTTTCTAGAAAAAAACTCGGACCATATAAGAATCATTGTCCCAACCCTTCCAAGAACAACGTATATATACATGGTTATCCATATAATGCTTCAAAGTGAACTACGTTCTCAAATTCAGATTAATATGGTTATTGGAAAACACAACCATAGGAAAAAGTATTTTCCAATATCCAATGAAATCAAGCATGCATGTCCATAATATATCCTAAAGAACCTATATTACCTTCTCTCAATATATACATCCATTTGTGGGTGATAAAATGTGTTAAAATTCCATAAGAAATCCATTAACTCATAAAAAATGTTCCAGATAAAGGTTTATTTTGTTTTAATAAAGATACCATGTCAATTAACCACCCCATTGAGATAGAAAGAAATGATAAAATATTAAAAAAGAGGGTTTTTTACATATGTCTCTTTGAAAATGAGGCATAAAATCAATAGGAATGATGTTAGGAGATATGCATAAATCACCATTTTTTCTTTGTTAGAAAGTATGTCATCCTGATATTTGGATTTAAAGATTACTTGTGTGAGTACATAATTCATTAAAGAGATCTTGTCCAAGCAATTAGACCATCATGCAATAGTCTTACTGGGGTGATTAATGACACTAGATCTTATTTACTACATAATTGTAGTGGAATCACTTTCCAACCAATGATCATTCCAGCTACATTTTTTTTCCTTGTTGACTTCATTGATCATACAAAAAAATTTACTTTCAAATAAGGGGAAATAACTCAAGGTACATAAATATATCAAATGAAATCACAATTTTTCCCTAAAAACATCTCCAAATACATCTTGCTTAGGATTTCCACTTGATTGATCATCTGAATTGTAGTTACTCAAAATTAAGAATAGTGAGTTCTATAAAAACTAAATAGTTCCCAAATGAGTTGCATAGTGACTTGTTATTTTAAGGCACCACAAAATAGAGAATTTTTTAATTGAGTTTCTGCAGTTTCATTTTTGAAGTGTGATGTTTTTCCGAACTACTACTAAACCATTCACAAAGGCTGAGTGAAAGTTGATGGAAGTCCAATCTTGGATTTCTTTTATTCCATTCATGCCAGATTATGTTCAAAATCAACCCATAATCCACCATGAAGATATTATTAACCTGTTGTGACTCTAATATGTTGAAACTGACTTTATAATTATCAATGATAGATACAGATTATGGCCAGAAAACCCCATGAATTCTCACAATATCTTGGATGTACAATTCATTGATATTTTTCCATATCATCATTTAGGTGATAGGTATGAAATGATCTTCATTAAAAAGTCAATAAATTATCACTAAAATCAATTCCTTCATGAAATGACCAAAACATTTAATAATGAAAATTATTCTAGGTCTAATTAAATTTATTATTATGTAAAAGGGCTATATAAAACACATGAACATACATGGTTTTATGATTTTTTATTTTAAAATACCATTATGAATTATTATCGTTGCTAATATAGTCGTAGAACTGTTATCACATGATTAGAAAAAATATAGGGCTTTAAAAAATCCAATTTACATGGGCATAGGAAGAAAAGGCATAAAATAGTAGAATTTAACTGTATGAAGACCTTTTCTCAGATCTCAGAAAGGAGGTGGCATCACCATGCATTGCTCTTAACCATTCTCAACCCTAGTTTCAACACGTTAATCTTGAACAGAACTGCCGACGAGAGAAGTGGAAGATTATTATGATTACCACCCGAGTGATGTTATCCGAGCCACCTCAAGATTTTGGAACCATGACACTCCATATTCATAGGTTATATACAGGTGTAGTAAGGGGTTATGTAAAAATTCCTTAGCACTATGATTATGTGCATTATTTTTGTATAGAATAAAGAATATACATTCATTTTATTATCGGAAATTTTTATATAGTTTTTAAAACAAAAATAGTATTTTTATAAAATATTCAATTAAGAAATAAATTTTGATGAATAAATTGCTTTTTAATTTAAATAATATTTTAATTAAATGTTATTACTAAATTAAATTTTATTAAATATAAATGATCATATAATTTTTATGAATTCAATTGTAATTTTTATTACGGATTGAATGATTTTTTTCAAACACGTGAATTTTTTATAAATGTCATTTTCTATATTTATTGTAAAAATTCAGATATATAAATATTAATATATTAAAAACTGAATATTATTTTTTAAATGTGGATGTTGAAGTTATCAAATGGTGAGTTTTTCATAATTTTCTGAAACAGTGAAATTTTTGGGTAACAATTAAATATCATTTAAATGTATAATTTGTTTTATGACAACATAATGACCCAATGGTGATGTAATAAAAAATTAAAAATTGGATGTTCATCCAATATATGTTTTAACTTTAAAATAATGTGATTCTAGGTTGTTTTGATTTATTTTAAAATACCTTTGATGATCTTCCTAGACTTATAAACATTTCAACATTTTAAAATGATTTCTTTGAGAGTGTAACTGACATCCACATAAGAAAGACTAATATTTTAATATGGTCGACCATTGGACTTATAAATTAATTTTTTCCACTCCCCTTTAGAAATAAACATGGTAAAAAAACATTGGTTGGTTCATGGTTATCCTTAGTTTAATATGTAATGTCCAAAACATAAATAATAAAGAATCCCCCTCATTTCCTATATAAACCATCTCAATGTCCCATTAATATTCACTAAAAAAATTTAATATCAATCAAACCCTTCTATACTTTCTCCATAATCCTCCAAAGGATCCCCAATCTCCAAATAGGACCCTATCAATCCTCTTCCAAACCATTAGGATCACACTTCCATGTAAGGAATTTCTTCCTTTCCCATTTTTTTCCAAAATTATTTATGTTGTTATTCAAATTTATTTTCAATTACATATATTGGGATATGATTTAGAACCTCCCATATTCTTCTCTCCTTATGTTTTAATGATTATATACCCCTTTATCTCTCATTAATCCCTCCCACATACACACATTACCATGTCAAAATTCTGTAAGGGATTTCTCTCTCCTCATTTACATTCAAGAAATTTTTTATATTATGCCTATAAATTCCATTAAATATGTTAAGACATGTTTCTATATGTTCCCATTACTGTCCATTAAATGTACATATATTGAGATACCCCTTTATCTCTCATCAACCAGTTTCATAAATACATATGTCATGTTGTTATGCTGCTGAGTTTGCACTGTGATTTTCCATGACAAAGTCATTATGTAGTGAATACCATACCCATATCTCTATCAAGGGTTTTATACTTTATACACATTTAAATATAGATTAAATATTTTCATGTATGTATTCCACAATACTTTATCTTGGAATAAATGATAATGTGGAATGATTCCATGTTGTATGATCTATGTGTCACACTTATTCCTGAAATAAAATGAATAAGAAGTGTGTGCCAGTATAACGCTCCAATGCATTGGGTATATATTAGTATCAGGATACATCAATTGAAATGTGGGTTTACTAATTATAATTCAATTTCAATAACTATTTACTCTTTATAATTCAGGTATATTGAGTGTTTTCTCATGCTCCATGTGCAATGAGTCTTGGATCATGCTAATATCATGTTAAAAGTTTTACCCACATTTTCATCTTATGATAATCATGTTATGTCATGCATTTATATTCATGTTTCTATTATGCTCCATTAATTTTCCTATTTTCTAAAATGTAATATATTATTCATGTTATGCCTTGTTTACTCCATTACTGGGCTTTATAGCTTACCTTTTTCTTATGCATGTCCTCATGTTATCACATACAATGCTAAGTATGAAACAATATTGTGGTCATATAAAAGATGCTTTCAATAAAGATGTTGGGTTTTATGTTCTATGTTGTTATATAATGTTCCTAATTTCCCAAGAAACTAGACCTCTCGAACCTCAATGGTTTCTTTAGTGCATGTTTATGTAATAAATCATGTTTAATTGTGTAAGAAAGAGTAGGGTTATTATAGTTGGTATCACATGATAGGTTAAGTTATTTTTTTGTAATAGGATTAGAAAACCCAAGTTAAAGACTTATGGATATGATTAATTATAATAAAAACATCCCTAGATTTTGGTTAGTATTGATTAAGTCTTTTATCATGAAAATAAATCCATGTATGTATATGAGCAGGAAGAGGAAACTCTTGCATAGATGTGTCTAGGGTAAACCTTGATTACACCACTTGGACATAGACTCGAATAGGAAATGGTTCACGACAAAGGGACTTGATTCACTCTTGGTTATGAAACTCTTGGGGGATACGCTTTGGTAAATTCACAAGCTTATTATGAACCATTATTAAGGGAATTAAAAAATTCCCCTAAGAATATATGTTGGGATGTAGGTCATGGATAACGTAGGTAAGTTAAGGAAAAAATTTAATTTATAATTTATCCCCTTTTTGTCATTGGATACCCCATTATTTGTTACCCCTAACAGTCCTTTTATTCTAGCCAACGTCTGGTAATAGAGGTACTTGGGCTAACAACTGATTCAAATATCAATGTGATGACTATTCTAATGATATTCCCAATCTGATGGGAGTGGTAATCACAAATTTCTTCAAGATAATCACTTACTTAACTCAACTTTTGAATAAAAACATGGGTCGAAGGAAATGTTCAACCCCCCCCCCCCCCCCGCCCAAGAAAGAACAAGCTAAAATCAAGAGCATCATGATACAAATTCCTCCTACTTTTAATGGATCATATGATCCCTCATTCACCAAACAAAAGTTCTAAACCATTGAAAATATATTTTCCATACTTAAATGTTATGAAAAAGGGAAGGTACTTCTAGCTGCATATCATATTGATGGTGATGTTAATCAATGGTGTACATTGATCAAAAATAATAAAATGGAGGAGGAGGTCAAGGCATTGGGATAGATGGTATTCCGGAAAATGTTTTTTGATAAAAAAATTTCTCCCACCCTCTAACATAAGATGGAATGGGACATCCTTTCCCACAATAAATAGGTCAATGAATATATCTAAGAATATGAGGCAGACTTCACAAGGATTTTTTGATATGTTTCTTCCTTTTTTATTACCCCTGAATGCAAGGGTTACTGCTTCTTTGGTAGGATAAAACCTATCCTATGGAATGCCCAAGAGATCTATGACTTTGAAAGATATGAGGAAGTTGTTTGATGGGACCTCAATGTAGAAATGGTGATCGGAGAATCTCATGGGTATTATGGGGATAAGAACACTAAGGTATATTTTAATTCTAGTAGTTCGATGGATAAATCCAATGATGATAAGAAATTATATCACCCCACTTTCCTATGGTGCGAAAAGAAGCACCCCATAAATTGAAAAAATAGGATGAGGAAATGATTTAGGTGTCGAAGGGAAGGGATCCTGGCTATAAACTGCAAATAAGAAAAACCCACTTATTTGATAGAGGAGAGGAACATTCCATTTGTCCCTCAATGTGTTTACCATTTCTTCAACTACAAAGAACTAGGGCACATTTCAAACCGTTTCCTGAATCCATGGGTTTTCTAAAGAAACCAACAACCTATAAGAAAGTTAGGGTGATATTTTTCCATTAATACCACCTAAGAGAACCCCAACCATGATATAGTGACATATATGCTAGTTATTAATTCATTAATAGTGAAAATACATTTTGATTCTTGTTTAAAACATTTTATTATATCAAAAAAAATTGTTGAACAATCCCAACACCACAAAATTCATGTATGTAAAGATGTCAGTGATAACGGAAAATGCAGAAATCATTGCATCCCATAGATATAACTCCCCCAATCACTATTTTTGGATTCAACTTCTCGATGAACCTTATCATACTCCCACTAGGGATATTTGATGCAATTATTGGCACATATTGTCCTTCCCTATATAGAGCCAACATAAATTTTCATGAGAGGGAAATCATTCTTCATATGGTGAATCAAACATGGATTCTGTACAAGTCCAATGAGGAGGATTAATCTTTCCTATCACCATCTTCTTAAGTGTGAATATTACTATGCTTAGGGAATGTGTATCATGCTTAGAGGATTGAGTCTAATGATGTAACCATCCCTGAAAACATGCCTATTTTGTATGAATTTTCCAAAGTGTTTCTTGAGGAATTTGTTGGTCTCCCTCTATAAGTGTTGTTGGATACAAAATTTATCATATAATTGGGTAATTTCCAAAATACATGTATTTGTTTATAATTTATATTGTGGAGATTGTGGAGCTAAAGAAAAAATGTCATGACCCGACCCTACCCGGGCTCGAGCCGCAACTACCCCAAGCCCACCTCCATAGGCCAGGGGCTGGAAACAAGCGTCGAAGGCTAAACAACTCGGGGAGGCCTTTGCCTAAGTACCTGTACACACACACATAGTCCAATCAATGCAGAAGTGCAGAGTAAAAGGAAATGTATTGTACTAACTGCTATAAACAACCACAAAAGTGTATCGACCTCTAAACAGTAAAAAGTAAATGCTGAAGGTAAACTGAAAAGAAAAAGGGCCAAACACGCGCCCAACCAGAAAAGTGCCACAAACTGGCAACATGTAAACAAAAGTCCAACATCTGGGTGGGTCCCTCACCTTGTACCTGACTGTGACCACCATACACGGTCCAAGATCCTGAACTCTAAAGCTCCTCTGACATCACGATCGACCTATCCGTCGTCTGCAAGGGCACAACAAGTGTGGGAAAAGCCCAAGAAGAGGTGAGTATAAAAATACTAAGTAGGATACCTCGAAGGATCGAGGGACCATAAAAGGAGGTACTGAAGAGGTGAGTAGTAGATGGAATAGGGAATAGTAAAGGATAACGATAGAGAGTGCAGTAGAGTAAAAACTACACTCAACAAGAGAAAGTTAGTAGACTCGTCCAAACATAAGGAGTTATAAATGGTGAGAAGATGAAACATCTCGTCGAGTCTTTGCTACCTAAAGTAGTAGGGTAGACTCATCCAACCACGAGAAGCTAGACATGGAAAGCATATGGCATTCCCTGTATGTCTTCTCCTCTCCTAGAAGGAGAGTAACCAAACCCAAGGAGTGGGTACTGGAACAAGGTATATATATATATATCCATATTCTCAATTAAGAAACCCAGACAAGATTGTAAGGGGATCTCCATCACATAGCTCAGACCAAGAAAGTGAGTAGCCAACAGTCCTCGAAGTAACCACCATCGATGCCCAGTATCCTGCACGTCTGCCCCGAATTGCAAGACAAGGGGCTCAAATCACCGCACCCTAACACTATCTTCTTTGGGCGGCACTAACTCGCCCCCATGGTTTTAGGTCGTGTCACAAGGATGCATCTTAGTGGGGAAAGAACCCCTCATACTTGAGAGTTCTATGGAAAGTAAATCCACAACTCTTCACTATCACATAGTCGAGAGGTCTTCTCAATGTCAATGTTGTCACATCACTGACCCGTACAACCAAGGGTCCCACTCCGGTAGTCACGGAGAAAAGCAACAGACTAGCCTAGTAGAAAGGACTGAGTCTGAAAGAAGTCATCGGGTAACCCACTGCCTAACCCCACTAGAGGTTAAACCCTAAGAGGTCATCGGGTAACCCACTGCCCAGTCTCTACTGGAGGGTAAACCCTAAGAGGTCGTTGGGTAACCCACTGCCCAGTATCTGCTGGAGGGTAAACCCTAAGAGGTCGTCGGGTAACCCACTTCCCAGTCTCTGATAGAAGGAAAACCCTAAAAGGTCTTCGGGTAACCCACTACCAAGTCTCAGCTGGAGGTTAAACCCTAAGAAGTCAATGATCACCATACCACCCAGCCCCGCTGGAGGGTAAACCTGAAGAAGTCGATGAGAAACACACTGCCCAACCCCACTAGAGGTTAAACCCGATGAAGTAGATGAGAAACACACTACCCAGCCCCGCTAGAGGGTAAACTCGGAACTTCTCTAGACATCCCTACTAGAAGGTACAACACTAGACAACAGAACATGGAGTGGGTATCGCGCAACCACCCAACTGCAGAACAATTTTCCTAGTATAGGTTCAATGCTCGTGTAGTGTGGGTGATGCCGATACCTGGAGCTCTGTAGGTTCTGGGCACAGTAGAAGCGCACTAGTGGGTTTTCCCAACATTAATTTTAACGTTAAACAACGTTCAATCCGAATCCAATATGATGTAAAATTCTGAATCTTTGGAATAGAACGAGGAGAAAACTTAAGAGGGAATCCCAGAACCATAGAGATAGGATCATCATATGTTGGTTATATTTAATTTAATTAATTTACAAGAATAACCTTGGTGGAATTCTTTCTTTGTTGATGTCTCCAGTCACGATCCTTTGATCCGTAGTTTCATTGTAGAATCTAAGTGTAGGATTCCCCTAGCAGTGATCCACACGTGTGCCACGTATCTCCGGACATCACCGAAGGGATCTCCGGGTGCTAGCGCGGAAGAACCTTCGCTTGCGATGTCCGCCTTCGATCGCCTTGGTCTCTCGGTCTTGAGAGCGTTCTTGGAGGAAGGAGTTCTTTCGGCCATGAAAGAATTCTCCAAAGTTGTTGTGCACAACGATTCTCCTATAAAAAGTGTTGGGTTGTGAGGATATTTATAATTGGGTTTGATGTTATAGAGTTATGACAACAAATAAACATGTTACGCGTTTTATTTATTTCATTAACTCTTATTGAAAACCCCCATGTCGAATTATTAATTCCTTGACGTTCCCCCACGCTGATTATAATAAATATAATTTAATAAAACAATATTATATCCTGAAAATCCTGAATAGAAAAACTACACGGCGTGTAATCATTAATACACGGCATTACTCATTTTCCATAAAACTACATGGCGTGTATATTTAATATACATGGCATGTACATTTATTTTCCACTTTCCTTTATTTCCTCCACCACATTTATTAGACCTTGAGTAATGGCTATTTATTTCATAAATAAATATAACTACATCACTCACTAATTAATATTATTTCATCCACAATATATTCTCTCGAATAACTAGTGTCGAAATAAATGTGATCAGGAATCCTTAAATAATTATTTAACCAAAATTGGGAATAATCTTTATTTAACTTGTTAAATTAATATTTATCTGAGATACATGGACACACTTAGTGTGTGACCCTCTAGGCCTCTTTCTCAGTGGCATTAGGCGGAACCTGCCTAAAGTCTAAGGTTAGAATCTAGCAACACGCCAAGGCACCCATAGATAAAGAAGTTAACGCCGCAGTGACGTGTCACCTCATACGAACCCTTACCATATAATATAATCCCTTTGCTACGATATATCGAATCAAGAGTGTTGCATGCTAGTGTTATCAACCCACATGATCGATTATTCTTTCTTTGACTTTCCGGAATCGAACTTGCCCATACCTTACCATGGCCATGGATTTATTTAGGCTATATCAATTCCATCAAAGGGCCAGATATATCTACTTCCGTTATGGAATAGAAGGGTCAAATCCTTTCTCACATTATCTATTAATGCAGTATTACTCGTCATGCACCCAACGTATCCTACCTCACTACGAACAGTGTGTCATCACTATTTTCATCAATACATCTAAGTGTGTGAGATGGAGTACCCATTAATAATAATCTTAATGTCTAAGGATCAATACACACGTTCGTATATAGGAACATCCAATGACACTATGAAATGTGGATTTCCTACTGGCGGGTCTCGTTCTCATAATATCCTCCTGGATATTACCAAGGGCGCACACCATGAGATGATGCCACAAAGTTTTATGAGTCATCACCCCTAATGGAATGTATTGTTTGTGTAATGGAATGTATTATTTGTGTCCCTCAAATAATATCATTCGACCATAGAAAATATATTCAAGAACAGTGTTATGGCACTTATGGGTTCTCATCATAGAAGGGATCTGCTATGACCCTTTAATGAAACAGCTATCCTTAGGAAATTATCACATGCATTTTCACGCAGAAGAACAATAAAGATGTGATAAGGCTTTTATTAATGAAAAAAGTACAAAGTAGTTGGTTCTAGGGCACCAACTCCAATAGACTCCCACTTGGACTAGATCAAACTGCTAAAAACCTTTAACATGCTAGCTCTCACATGATATTCATGCTTTTGCTGAGATAGGATTTTAGTCATGGGGTCCGACACATTCTCTTCCGTGGACACTCTGCTCACTGCAACTTCACCCCTTTGATAGATATCCATCAAGAGGTGATACTTTCCGAGTATATGCTTTGTTTGTGGATGTGACCTTGGTTCTTTCGCAAGAGCCACCGCTGCAGTATTATCACAATACAATGTAATTGGATCATTAATGTTAGGCACCACATCAAGCTCCTGGAAAAAGTTCCGAATCCAGATGGCTTCCTTGGCTGAATCATAAGCCTCTATATAATCGGACCCCGCTGTAGAATCGGTGACAACAGGCTACTTTGAACTCTTCCAGCTCACAGCTCCTCCATTGAGACAGAAAACAAATCCAGATTGCGACTTCAGTTAATTTTGATCTATCTAAAAACCAGTATCAGCATACCCTCTAATGACAAGCTCCTCATCTCCTCCATACACCAGTAACATAACCTTACTTATTCTCAGATACTTAAGGATAGTCTTAACAGCAGTCCAATGCTGTTTTCCTGGATCTTCTTGATATCTGCCTACCATGCTCAGTGCATAGGAAACATCTAGCCTTGTACATAACATGGCATACATGATAGATCCTATAGCCGAAGCATATGGGATATTACACATTCTTTCTTTATCTTGTTGTGTCTGAGGAAACATTTTCTTAGAAAGATGTAGGCCATGTGACACTAGAACTAATTCCCTCTTGGATTGTTCAATAATAAATATCTTTATTATCTGGTCAGTGTATGTACCCTGACTTAGTCTAAGAAGCCTCTTGGATCTATCACGAATGATCTTGATCCCTAGAATGTAGGCTGCTTCACCCAAGTCCTTCATGGAAAAACACTTGTTCAACCAGTCCTTAACTGACTGTAATAATGGTACATCATTTCTAATAAGCAATATGTCATCAACATATACTACTAGGATAACGATCGCATTCCCATTAAACCACTTATAAAAACATGGATCACATTCATCCTTAATGAATCGGAATTCATTTATGTCTTCATCAAATATAATGTTCCATGACCTGGATTCTTGATTTAATCTATAAATGGATTTCTCAACTTGCAAACCCATTTGGCTTCACCTGGTGTCACAAACCCTTTTGGTTGTGTCATACAGACATCTTCCTGAAGGTTCCCGTTAAGGAATGCTATTTTGACATCCATCTTCCAAACCTCATAGTCATGGTAAGCTGTTATGGCAAGTATGATTCTTATGGATTTAATCATGGAAACTAGCGAGAAGGTTTCATCATAGTAAATTCCTTGACGATGTCTGGGCCCTTTAGCCACTAGCCTTTCTTTATAGGTGTTGTCTTCAACTTCCATGTACAGATTTCTCTTGAATACCAATTTGCATCCAACAGGCTTTACATCAACTGGAAAATCGACCAGAACCCAGACTTGGTTCTGATACATGGAATCCATCTCAGAATTCATATATTCTATACATCTTTCAGCTTCTGAGATTTCTACAGCTTCCTTGTAGTAGAGAGGTTCATCATTGTCCAACAATAATGATTCACCATCCTCGGTGACTAGGAATCCAAATCTCTCTAGTTCCCTTACCTCTCTTGAGCTCCTACGTAGTACTTGTGTTTCTGGAACCTCTTCCATGGGGACCTATGGAACTTGTTCCTGTACCAAGTCCTGTGCATCTTGAGCATCAACTTCATCGAAGTAAATTTTGCTCCCACTATCCTTCTTGGTGATGTGCTCCCTCTCAAGAAAGACATCTTGTCTGGCACTAGTCACTTTCTTGTCTGAAGGGTTATATAGTTAATATCCTTTCGTTTCCTTGGGATATCCTATATAGATACACCTCGTGCCCTGGGGTGCTAGTTTGTTGCCTGAGGATGCCTTAACAAACGCCTTGCATCCCCATACATGTGTGTACGACAAAATGGGTTTCTTTCCATTCCATAGCTCAGAGGGAATTCCATTTGTCGCCTTATTTGGTACTCGGTTTAATGTGTATGCTGCAGTTTGTAATGCATATCCCCAAAAGGATAAAGGAAGATCCTCATGACTCATCATCGACCTCACCATGTTCAACAAGGTGAGGTTCCTCCTTTCCTCAACACCATTCCACTGTTGTGTATAAGGAGGAGTGATATGAGATAGAATCCCAGACTCTTGTAGAAGATCGATGAACTCTTTTTTCAGATATTCTCCACCTCAATCCGATCGAAGCTTATTTATCTTCTTACCAAGCTGATTCTATACTTTATTCTTGAATTCCTTAAATTTCTCTAAGGCCTCTGACTTATACCTCATTAAGTAGACATATCCATATCTACTCAAATCATCATTAAAAGTAATGAATTAAGAATATCCACTGCTAGCTTCTACTGGAAATGGTCCACACACATCTGTGTGTACCAATCCTAGAAGATTTGTGGCCCTTTCACCTTTTCCACCAAAAGAAGGCTTTGTCATTTTTCCTTGTAAACAAGCGTGAAATCTATCAAGTGGTTTTAGCTCAGTAGAGTCTAAATAGCCATCTTGGCAGAGCTTTGTCATGTGTTTCTTGTTCACATGACCGAGATGGTGATTCCACAACTGGGTGATGTATGAGTCATGTTAGTTTTTTCCTTATCGATTGCCAACACTATGTTTTGGTGATTCAATACATACAAACCATTATTTAAATTTTTTATACTATAACATATGTTGTTCTCATAAAATAGACAACCCTTATTTCTAAACTTGAAAATAAATCCATCCATATCCAAACAAGATACAGAAATTATGTTCTTGGTAACACTGGGCACATAATAACAGTTATGTAAAAAAATCATTCTAGTCGGCAATGAGAGGTGGTAATCACCAATAGCCAATGCAGCCAACCTTGCACCATTGGCAGCTCGAAGATCCACCTCTCCTCTGGAAATATTTCTAAATCTACTTGGTTCTGGCATTTGAATATAGATGTGAGCCCCACAAGCTATATCTAATACCCAATGTGTAGAAATGGAAAGATTACACTCGATAACGAACGCACCTTTAGCATCCCGACGCTTCAGGGTGCAGTTCCACTTCCAGTGGCCCTGCTTTCCACATAAAAAACACATTGCCTCCCATTCCTTGCCCTGCCTCTAGATCTTACCCTTCTTGTAGGGATGGAGCTCGGGGGATTCAGACCATTTATAAGTCTTTGGCCACTTTGCCTTGTCCTTCCTTTTCTTGTTCTCCATAAGGACTGTGGCTTTGTCATTCCCCATGTCCTTGTCTACCTGGAAAATCAAGGTCAGAAGCTCTGATAAAATCCTCTCATTTTTTCTCATGTTATAATTGACAATGAAGCTAGAGAAGGTCGTGGGAAGTGATGATAGGATGAGATCTGTATGCAACTCATCAAGGAATTTAATCCCTAAGTCATCCCAGAGTTCAATGTAGCCAATAAGCTTGACTACATGAGGCCCAGTTGGCACGGACTCTCCAAGCTTAGTTGTAAACAAAGAATTGGAGATCTCATACCTCTCCTGTCTCGGTATCTCATGGTAGAGATCCTTAAGGTGAGACATCTTGCTATACGCGTCCATGTTTTCATGTTGCATCAAGAGCTCATTGGACATGGCCAATTGTATGAAACACTGTACATCTATGGAATCATACATGTGTTTCATATAGATAGATAATTCCTCATCACTGGCCTCTTTCCGAGGTGCAACTGGAATAGGCTCTTCCAGCACATATAATTTCCTTTCGTGGTGAAGGATGAAACATAAACGCCTCTGACAGTCTTTTAAATTTGTGCTGGTGAGAAAGTTTTCATTCTCGAGTATGGATCACAATGATATGTTTGAAGTCATTTTCTTTTTGTTTCTACAAATTAAGATGATCAAAGGTTTATTACTTTATTATAAAACTGAGACAAATAAATAAATTAATACTTATTAGTCTCCCACTATTTTATCGAAATCTAATAGCCCTCACCATTGACTTCGAAATATTTTGTTTCCTGAATATGCTAGTGGTGATGATCTATATTTCCCTTCACATTACGCCAACTACGGTTGGTCAAGCAACATGAAGGGTTTTAGGTAGGCATTCCAAATTCCACCTGCATTAACTCGCAGCTCCTTGATCTGCTGAGTGGACTCCCCAATCCTGAAATCCTTTTATTTTGGATTTCCTCAACCTTTTCCTCTTAGTCATAACAAGTCCTGCAGTGGCAGTCAACCCTTGATGCGAACAATGTCAAGTCAACCCAAAACCTTGAATTATAATTCCCCGATAGTTGAAAGCACCCCTACTAGGGTTGGTCAATCACTTTGAACTATGGTTCGATTCCAACCAAGATTATGGAAGGATATACCGACTTAATATTTCTTTTGATGGATTTTATCCTTATACATAAATTTCCATTTTATTATCTTTTATTACATGATTGTTAATATTATGTGGTATATACATAAGTGATTAACCATGTCTAAGATAATATTTATGTATAAGCCGGTTTTATTTTAGTTCCATCTTGAATGCTCATTTAATTCATTAATTGTGTGATCGTGACACCACACCCACAATAAATAAACCATGCAACTGAACGAAATAAAATAAATGGTATGATCATTAGATTTTTCTTTTGGTTATTTTATCTAGTGGTTGATAAACTAACCCATGACCTAGGGGAGAAACACCTTGAACCTTTTGGGTTTGTGTTTATAGCTTTCCACCTATCCACCATTGTATCTCCTTGGATTGGTTTCACCTTGGATCATGACGTGAGACGCCTCCACTAGCTTGGGAGCTCCATCCATTACATATGCATTTATCTCACACGCAGGTGAGGGGTAAAAATTGGTTTTTACATAAAAGAATCTTTGGGTATGTAGGCCCTACATATTAATGAGGAGATGGCTCGCAGGCCAACAAATTTAATTTAAATAAATTAATTAAAATAAACCATTCACATACAAAGGTCTCTGTCTTGCTCATGATCATCCATACATGCAATGATATTTACGCATAAATAAAACTAGCATTCAATTATTTAATCGTTCTTGTT
Organism: Viscum album; assembly: GCA_963277665.1. Taxonomy (NCBI): domain Eukaryota; kingdom Viridiplantae; phylum Streptophyta; class Magnoliopsida; order Santalales; family Viscaceae; genus Viscum; species Viscum album. The sequence goes on along the minus strand of OY728120.1, from coordinate 1,581,242,139 downwards.
TAAGATAAATCACGCTTGAATCAATTAATTATCTTTAATTAATCAATCCATTTATATTAAACCCTTTTATTAACTTCCTTGAGATTCTCATCCATCATAATTTTAAACAAATAAATTCATTTAAAATTATCCTTGTATGTAACTTGTACCTTGGATGCAACCCGTTGAATTCTCGTTCAATACGCTGATGTTAAATTAAACACACATATATAAAACACCTATCACGTGTTGTACCTCAACTTTATGCCTGCACCATGGTACACATCTTAAGGGTTTGTATAATATAATAATAAATTTTAATAAATCTGCAGAATTTGGGTGAGTACACGACGTGTAGTTCTGACTACACGGAGTTTACTTTTCTTCACCATCCATCCGAAGTACACGCCCGGGGAAAGGGCGTGTTGATGTAATTCAGAAATTTTTAGAGTACACGGCATGTTCTGTGGGACACACGTTGTGTAGTTTCCTTGTTACACGGTTTCCAGCCGGGCAAGCCATGTACGGGGTACACGGTCTAACCTGAACCCGAAGGGACTACACGTCGTGTTCAGATGGACCACATGGCATGTAATCTGGAAACCGTGTGCCACTTGTTCCTGGTCAACACACGGTGTCATAAATGTCATAGGTACCCTCCAATACACGGCCTGATTTTGAGGATCAGTCAATGCATTGAACCTCGACTACACAACTTGTACTTCGGAATACACATCGTGTATTCTGGTTTTGTACGAGCAGAAACATTTGGCTCCTCCGGATGAGTTCATCTATTTTATTTTAATCAAAATTAAAAGAAAAATTTGTTTCTGTGAGGTGAACGAGAAACGAGGGTGGAGGTATAGATATCAAGATTCATATTTCTAGAATGATTAAACATGAATTAAAACAACTATATTATTAAATGCATAAAACATCAATGAAAAACTAAAAAATTATAATCAACGATATGACCCGCTCTGATACCACTTGTAGGTTCCAGGCACAGTGGAAGCACATTGGTGGGTTTTCCCAACTTTTATTTTAACGTTAAACAATGTTCAATCCAAGATCCTTCACGATGTAAAACGCTAAATCTTCGGAATAGAACGAGGAATGAAAAACATAAGAGGGAATCCCAGAACCATAGATATAGGATCATCATATGTTGGTTATAATTAATTTAATTAATTCACAAGAATTACCCTGGTGGAATTATTTCTTAGTTGATGTCTCCAGTCACGATCATGTGATTTGTTGTTGCGTCATAGAATCCAAGTGTAGGATTCATCTAGCGGTGATCCAAACGTGTGACACGTATCTCCAGAAGTCGCCGAAGGGATCTCCGGGTGCTAGCGTGGAAGAACCTTCTCTTGTGATGTCCTCCTTCGATCGCCTTGGTCTCTCAGTCTTGAGAGTGTTCTTGGAGGAAGGAGTTCTTTCGGCCTTGAAAGAATTCACCAAAGTTGTTGTGTACAACAATTCTCCTGTAAAAATTGTTGGGTTGTGAGGATATTTATAATCGGGTTTGAGTTTATAGAGTTATGACAATAAATAAATGTGTTACGCATTTTATTTATTTCATTAACTCTTATTGAAGACCCCCATGTCGAATTATTAATTCCTTGACATTTTCCCATGCTGATTATAATATATATCATTTAATAAAACAATATTATATCCTCAAAATCCTGAATAGAAAAACTACATGACGTGTAATCATTAATACATATTGTGTACTCGTTTTCCATAAAACTACACGGCGTGTATATTTAATATACACGGTGTGTACTTTTATTTTCATCTTTACTTTATTTCCACCACCACATTTATTAGACCTTTAGTAATGGTTATTTATTTCCTAAAAAAATATAACTGAATCACTCACTAATAAATATTATTTTGTCCATAATATATTCTCCCTAATAACTAGTGTCAAAAAAATGAAATCAGGTATCCTTAAATAATTATTAAACCATAGTCAAGAATAATCTTTATTTAACTGAGATACATGGACACACTTAGTGTGTGAACCTCTAGGCCTCTTTCTCAGTGACATTAGGTGGAGCCTGCGTAAATTCCAAGGTTAGCGTCTAGCAACACGCCAAGGCACCCATAGAGAAAGAATTTAACGCTACAATGATGTCTCACCTCATACAAATGCTTACCGTGTAATATAATCCCTTTGTTACGATATCTTAAATCATGCGGGTTGCATGCTAGTGTCATCAACCCAAGTACTCAATTAATCTTTCTTTGGATTTCCAAAATTGAACTCACACATACCTTACCATGTCCATGGATTTATTTAGGCTATATCATTTCGATTAAAGGGCCTGAGATATCTACTTATGTTATGGAATAGAAGGGACAAATCCTTTCTCGCATTATCTATTAATGCAGTATTACTTGTGACGCACCCAATGTATCCTACCTCACTGCGAACAGTGTGTCATCACAGTTTTCGTCAATACATATAAGTTTGTGAGTTGTAATACCCATTAATAATAATCTTAAATTCTAAGGATCAATACACACGTCCGCATATAGGAACATCCAATGACACTATGAAATGTGGATTTTCTACTGGTGGGTCTCGTTTTCATAATATCCTCCTGGATATTACCAAGGGCGCACACCATGAGATGATGCCTCAAAGTTTTATGAGTCCTCATACCTAATGGCATGTATTATTTGTGTCCCTCAAATAATATCATCTAGCCAAAGAATAGATATTCAAAAATAGTGTTATGGCACTTCCTGGTTCTCATCATAGGAGGGATCCGCTATGACCCTTTAATGCAACAGCTATCCTTATGAAATTATCACATGAATTGTCACGCAGAAAAACAATCAAGATGTGATAAGGATATTATTAATGAATAATGTACAAAGTAGTTGGTTCTAGGCCACCAACTCTAACAAGCTCTGCCTAGGGAAACACGTCACAGTAGATCACGGAAGGAGGATATGATCGTGATACTCGGCTAGGGAATCCGCACCTAGGATCACTGGCCCTCTGTACCCTACTAGAAACAACCTCATAGGTAGAGGATCAGTGCCCCCGTAATGCATTGGTCTCACCAAATCCTCAAACGCTCTACCTGGGAATAAGAAGGGACATGATACTGAAAGCCCACACAACTGAAGGAAAAAGGGGAACCCAAACAACTTCGCCAATCAAAAAGTCGAGAACAGAACCAGGGGAACCCACTCAATTCTGTTGGTCTAAAACATCACGAATAGAGGGACCCTCAACATTGTGAGAGATCAAAGGTACGTAAATCAGAACACGACACGCATATGGGGCCCTTATGACGTGTGGCCCCAACTCATTTCCAAACCAAGAACAATTTTCCTTGGGTACAAAGCACAACATGCACCTCCAAGAATTCCCATATACTCCCATAGTATACCACTTTTCAAGCCCATAGGCTATCGTCCACACAACACCCAACATCAACACGAAGGGTGTAAACGTAACTTTTCCAACTTGCTTCCTCCACGGCCCTAGCACGACCAACCACTCCTATTTAAACACTAACATCACTCTTACAGGTGTGAATGCAATCACATTACAAGGGTTCCCCACAAACACCGTAGGAAGAACCACCACCGGTACACCTTTCATGCTTCCACATTTAATGAGATCTCGAATGAGACTCCGCACATCCAAACAGATCACACCATTGTAATCCTTGCAGAAAATAACCTGTGAGGTCGACTAATTATTCGCCTCCAATATAAATCCGACATAAAAGTCGTTCAACATTGCTTTACACCCAAACAGCATCCTGTTGTCCTGAGCCTCAGCCCCAAAAACAGTCGGGCACATCGCACCATTTCGATCCCCTCGGGAAAACACATCAAATTTACTATTTACTTACGTGGAGCAGATATCCAGATAACAAGATGCATTTCTCCATACCGCACACAAGAGGTGCTTCGTGGGACCCACATCCCTCTCCTGAAGTGCCATAAACGGATCACACGGTTGCGATTCTCTCAGAAAACTACACAAGATTGACTATTCACTTGTCTGAATCAGACACCCAGTGAAGAAGATGGAAATCACCGCCAACTCCTAAAACGGCCCTCGTGGGGCCCGCACCACTGTGCCGAATTAAAGCAGGTAGATTGTGCCATTTTGATACCCTTAGAAAAACACCCAAAACGACTGCTCGCATGCCCCGAACGGACGTCCGATGAAAAAGTTTCTAATTGCTGCTTGCAGCTTAAAAGATGGGTTGTGGGGCCCATGACTCAACTCTAGTTTCAACGCTCGAAAACCCCTTGTAAATATTCTTCTCGACACCAGGGTCGCAACACCGCTGACGGTGCTCAAATCGGACATCGAATGTGCCTGAACCATCCAAAACAAGAACCCCAAGAAAACTGCCAATCCGCATAACGGGCATGTCGTGCCACCGAGCCCCTCGTCTCAAAAATTAAAAATCCCCGAGACCATCTCAAAAATTTCATCTTGAGCAGAGGATTACACTTCCGTATATGGCACACAAAATTGAAAACCGTAGTGAAGATTACGGGTGTCCGAAGTCAAGAGGACGAGTCCCCTTGGACTAGACCGGCCCGCGCCAGCCGGCGGCTCAGCCGCGCGGCCTGGCAGTGGACCCCGGGTCCTCGCGGTGCCAACCGGACCTCATTGATGGCCATGGTCTTGCATAGATACCTGCCACATGTGGGTCTCTGTTCCCACACAGGGTCGCGCGCCGCAACCCCGCCGTCGTCGTGCCCCGATAAGCTCGCTCGCCGCGCTTGTCCTCGCTATCTGTCATCGCCCTCATCCCGCCGACCGCCTGGCCGACTCGCCCTCGCCGAGTCCCGCTCGCCCAACCAACCACCATTTCTGAGAAACCCCGCTACCCTAGAGACTGCCGACGCCAACCTGCTGCGCCTCCGCTCGACCGCCCTGGACCGCCGGAGACCTGCCGAACCGGCCAGACCAGCCGAAGAAAAAAACCAAAACAACCTTGAATCTTCGTCGGACAGCTGCGGACGCCTCAAAGCTCATAATTCAAATCTGAAATATTATTTGAAAAACTCAGAAAATATAATATGCATTCCTGGGATTTTCTCAGAAATTAAACATCATTTTGTCACTGTAAGTTGAGTTTAAAGGAGAGGTTCAAAGTTAAAATACGAAACGAAGATCTCATACCTTGTTGGGCGTAGCCCGGAACTTCGCTGTCGATTCGCCGAACCCGCGCACCACCTTAGGGAGGAGAGGATGGAGGAGTGTTTGTGAGTGTCTCTCCTTGGTTGATTGAGGTTCCTCCACTAGAGAGAAATAATTGGAGACGGTGGAGTGGTTTATGTCTTATGGAAATACATTAACTTTTTATTAAATTTAATACCCACTAGAAGACCTGCATCTGAAACTCTCGACGGAGATGAGGTTAAGCCTCCCCTAGGGTAAAAACCACCTACTGAAAAGAATTTTGGTCTCCAATTTTTAATCCGAGGCCCCGTTCAAATGTAATAAAACTTAACGTCTATGGCTGCTAAATTACGAAATTGCCCCTGGTGGCATTTTCCACAGAAGGCCCGCGCCCATGAAACTTACACCCCTCCAAGGGTAAACGGCACGCTCCAGACTCAATGGTTCACTAGGTTTTCCAATCCGAGCTATGGTTTAGGAGTTCTTCCATTTATTTGGCATCCCTAATGTAAACGCACTGAAAATTTAATTACGGCCACACCGAGGCTCAGAATCTCATGTTGTATGAAGGCGCTGCTCTAAAATAACATCAAGAATATTCCAAATTCTTTTATATCAAAAACCAGATTCATACATCATTCCCTCGTTCAATATTTTCATCCCCGAAAAGCACAACTATGGAAAAAATGAAGGGTAATAATCCCAAACTTGGCTATCCCGTACCCAGAAGAATTCTTGCATAGTTCTACATCACCACGCAGGGACCAAAGGATTTCGTCCATTCGCGTGGGGTATTCCCTCGCCGATGACGTGCATAGGTGCACCCAAACTTCTTCTCAGGTGAGTCACGTGGGAGACTTTATGCACCCAAACCAGCCTTTGGGTTTAGGGCAAGGCGGTGGGGACCTCTCCATCCATTCACACGGTCTCATACGGCCCAAAGGATCTCGGGGGTATCTCACCTCCCCGGTCGCACCTCTACGTCACACGCTGCGACTAGAATCACGGTTTGGACCTTGGACAAATCCTGGTGATTCACTCCTTCAGAATATCCATATGGTGAAACAGCCAAGGATATCTGGTCACGCAAGATTTCACAGTCGATGTCTCGCAAACAAGACTCTCTTACACGCTTAGAATGCGATGGAGTCGATACCATCGACTAGCGAAAAAGGTTCTACGCCTCCTACTCTACCAACACAGGGTTACACCCAATTCCCCACATCACCCTAGTAACACCTCAAGCAAGGAAAAGGTAGAAAAATAATTTCACTCATAGAGTGTATCAATTCTACTAAAAAAAGTAGAAGAGTGATAAATCTTAACTCTTGTCACTTCATGCTCTGAAGGATCGTAAACATCCAAAGCTCTCGATTGTCCCCGGTCCCAACTATCAGCTCCCGAGGCCTGACGTAGACCACTTTGTGGTGATGGAAAGACCTCGTAATGTCATCCCCCACTTCTAGTTACACCCGCTCCTTTTCTAGCACCACCTCTCTGGGTACCACTCCGATCACAGCGCTGCCTCTATCATGGTGGTGAACCTGCTGCATGCTCGAAGTTCTCAGCATTCCTAGTCATGCAGTCCCATGCCATGTGACCTTGCCCATCGCAAAAATAGCATTGAAGCTCTCCAGGCTGCCCTGGTGCCCTCAGGTGCCACTGTTCTGTACGACCCTGCCCCTGGGTCTGTTCACGAAATGGTATCCTCGGCTGATCTCCTGTGCTTTTCCACCACAGTGGTGCATGACCACGTCTCCGAAACCGGCGTGTGAATGGCCGCCTGCATCGAGGTTCATCCAGCCGATGGCCGCTAGCTGCAGCAGACGTCTAGGCCCCATTGCACCTACTGCCACCACCAACTGTAATGTGTGACAGGAAACTCTCTGTCACCAGTGCCTGCTCTCGCACCTAAGCATAAGTGGATATACCCAAGGGTGCTATGATATCACGAATCTCTCTGCGGAGACCCTGCTCAAACTTCGGTGCTCGGATGTTTCCGTCATGGACCGAGTCTGGGTAAAAATGTGCACAGTCCACGAACCTAGTTGTGTACTCAGTCACCATTATACCTCCCTTCTGAAACCGCAGGGGCTCCTAGATCTGAACAGAGCGTAAGTGGGAGGGGTAAAACTCTTCACAAAACAGCAGTTGAAAATTACCCCATGAAAGTGACGACTCATCGAGTAACTGAGTCACTAGACTCCACCGACACCCAACTGATCCATGGAAAAGGCTGGCTACCAAAGCCACCATCCGATATACCAGTGTATGCATAAGGCTGAAGAGGTGAACCACTGTCTCGAGCCAGACCTTTGATGCCTGGGGGTCTGGCTCACCACTAAACCTCAGCGGTCTTTAATGTTGGAACTCATGGATCCCGCTCTACCTATGCTCAGGCTCATCCTGCTCTGCTGGAGTTGTCTGCTGCTCACCAGGTGGGGTTCTGCTACCAGCCCACCAGGAGAAAGGGGCTTGCATAATGGGTCCTAGACTGAGGCCTCGTCGCTCGCAGGGTCTTCGCCACGAACCAAAGATGGTATCCTGGCTGGATATCTTTGCGGATACATCCTAAATGTTATCAAGGAGTGTCACAGATAGATGATAATATATTTATATGACAGTTAAAACAATGGGGAGCTGACTCAAGAAGGACAGTCAAGACTCAATCCTATGTGATGCACAAACCAATTTCCCTGCAACGAGTGACTCAACTTGCCGAGTCGACAAGAAGGTTTTCAGGCTCCTGGTGAATGGATACATCGGCTGCTGCACCATCACTGGACTCCCTGGCCTGAGAGCCGCTCTCAAGACACGTTGATACTATTTCCCTAAATCCCAACCAATTCTTTTTTTATGAAAGTCTTCACAACATCCCAAGGAATGAACCACCTATGATACCACTTTGTCATGACCCGACCATACTCGGGCTCGAGATGCAACTACCCCAAGCCCACCTCCATAGGCCAGGGGTTGGCGACATGCGTCGAAGGCTAAACAACTCGGGGAGACCTTTCCCTGAGTACCTATAAACACACATGCAACTCACTCAATGTAGAATTGTAGAGTAAAAGGAAAATTAAAGTAGTAACTGCTATAAACAACCAAAAAAGTGCATCGACCTCTAAACATTACAATGTAAATGAAAAAGGTAAATTGAAAAAAAGGGGAAAAACATGCGCCCAACCAGAAAAGTGCCATAACCCAGCAACAGGAAAACAAAAGTCCAACAGGTGGGAGGGTCCTTCACCTGGAACCCGACTACGACCACCATACGCGGTCCAAGATCCTGAACTCACATGATCCTCTAACATCACGATCGACCTGTCCATTGTCTGCAAGGTCACACCAAGTGCGGGAAAATCCCAAGCATGGGTGAGTATAAAAATACTCAGTAGGATACCCCGAAGGCTTGAAGGAGAAACAAAGGTGGTAATGAAGAGGTGAGCAGAAGATTGAACTTGCAATAGTAAAAGATAACGATAGAGAGTGTAGTAGAGTAATAGCTCAACCCAACAAGAGAAAGGAAGTAGACTCGACCAAACACAAGGAGCTAGAAATGGTGAGAAGATGAATCTTCTCGTCGAGTCTTCGCTACCTATAGTAGGAGAGTAGACTCATCCAACCACAAGAAGCTAAACACAGAAAGCACATGGCATAACCCATGGGTCTTCGCCTCTCCGGGAAGGAGATTAACCAAAACCAAGGACTGGGTACTGGAACAAGGTATATACATATCCATATTCTCAATAAAGAAACCCAAACAAGATAATGAGGGGATCTCCATCCCATAGCTCAACCCAAGAAAGTGAGTAGCCAACAGTCGTAGAAGTAACCACCATCGATGCCCAGCATCCTGAACATCTGCCTCGAACTGGAAGACAAGGGGCTCAAATCACCGCACTGAAACACTATCCGCTTTGGGCAGCACTTACTCGCCCGCATGGTTTTAGGTCGCGTCACAAGGACGCGTCTTGGTGGGGAAAGTGCCCCTCGTACTTGAGAGTTCTGGGGAAAGTCAAACCACACCTCATCACTGTCACACAGTCGAGAGTTATTCTCAAAGTCAAAGATGTCACATCACTGACCCGTACAACCAAGGGTCCCACTCCGATAGTAATGGAGAAAAGCCACAGACTAGCCTAGTAGAAAGGACTGAGTCTGAAAGAATTCATCGGGTAACCCACTGCCTCGCCCCGCTTGAGGGTAAACCCTAATAGGTTGTTGGGTAACCCACTGCCCAGTATCAATTGGAGGGTAAACCCTAAGATGTCATTGGGTAACCCACTGCCCAGTCTCTACTAGAGGGTAAACCCTAAGAGGTAATCGTGTAACCCACTTCCCAGTCTCTGCTATAGGGTAAACCCTAAGAGGTCGTCGGGTAACCCACTACCCAGTCTCTGATGGATGGTAAACCCTAAAAAGTCCATGAGAAATCCACTGCCCAGCCCGGCTGGATGGTAATCCCAAAGAATTCGATGATCAACCCAGTGCCCAGCCAACTGGAGGGTAAACCCAAAGAAGTCGATGAGAAACCCACTACCCATCCCCGCTGTAGTGTAAACCCAGAACTAATCTAGCCATCCCTACTGGATGGTACAACACTGGCCAATAGAACACGGAGTGGGTATCGCGCAACCAACCAACTCCAGAACAATTCACCTATTAGAGGTTCAACCCCCGCGTAGTGTGGGTCACACCAATACATGGAGCTCTGCCTAGGGAAACACTTCATTGTGGATCGTGGAAGGAGGATATGATCTCGATACTCGGCTAGGGAATATGCACCTAGGCTCATTGGGGCTCCATAACCTACTGGAAATAACCTCCTTGGTAGAGGTTCGGTTCCCACATAATGTATTGGTCACACCAAATCCTCAAACACTCTAACAGGGAACACAAAAGGATGTGATACTGAAATCCCATACAGCTAAAGGAAAAAAGGGGAACCCAAATAACTCCACCGATCACACCATGGAAACAGAGCCAGGGGAAACCACTCAACTATGCTGGTCTAAACCATCGCGAACAAAGGGACCCTCTACATCGTGAGAGATTAAAGTTACGTAAATCAGAACATGGCGCGCATATGGGGCCCTCACAATGTGTGGCCCCAACTCATCTCCAAACCAAGCACAAATGTCCTTGGGTACAAACCACAACATGCACCCCCATGCATTCCCGTATACTCCCAGAGTATACCACATTTCTAGCCCAAAGGTTATCGTGCACATAACACCCAACGTCAACGCGAAGGGTGTAAACGTAAATTCTCAAACATGTTTCCTCCAGAGCCCTTGCACATCCAACCACTCCTCTTTAAACACTAACTTCACTCTCACAGGAGTGAACACGATCACATGCCAAGGGATCCCTACAAACGGATCACACTATTGTAATCCTTGCGGAAAAAACACAAGAGATCGACTATTTATTCACCTCCAATAGACATCTGACGTAAATGTTTTTCAACACTGCTTTTCACCTGAACGGCGTCCAGTGGTCCTGAGCCTCGACCCCGAAAACAGTCGGGCACATTGCACCATTTTCATCCCCTCAGGAAAACACGTCAAATTGATTGTTTACTTGCGTGGAACGGATATCCGATGAAAAATATGCATTTCGCAATACCACACATGAGCGGTGATTTGTGGGACCCGCATCCCTGTCCCAAAGTGAAACGAAGGGATCACACTGTTGTGATTCTCTTGGAAAACTACACATGATTGACTATTCACTTGTCCGAATTGGACACCCGGTGAAGAAGATGGAAATCACCGCCAACTCCCAAAATGTCCCCTGTGGGGCCCACACCAACATGTGGAATTAAAGCAGGCGGTTTGCGCCATTGTGATGCCCTCGTAAAAACACCCAAAAATGACTGCTTGCACACCCCGAACAGATGTCCGATGAAAAAGTTTCTAATCGCTGCTCATAGCTTAAAAGACGGGCCATGGGGCCCACGCCTCAACTCTGGTTTCAATGCCTGAAAACCCATTGGAAATCTTCCTCTCGACACCTGGTTCACAACACCAATAACGACGCTAAAATTGGACTTTATATGTGCCCACTCCATCCAAAACAAGAACCCCTGGAAAATGCCAATCCGCTTAACGGGCGTGTCGCGCCACCGAGCCCCTCGTCTCGGAAATTAAAAATCCCCAAGACCATCTCAAAAAGTTCATCTCGAGTAGAGGATTACACTACCACAGACTACACACAAAACAGACACCCGTAGTAAAGATTTCAGGTGTCCGAGATCTAGCGGACGAATCCCCTTGGGCTGGACCGGCCCGGCCTGGGCCGGTCCATGCCGGCCGGCCTGGCTCGCAGTGCTAGTCTGCGGCTCAGCTGCACTGCCCAACAGTGGACCCTGAGTCCACGTGGTGCTGACCAGCCCTCGTGGCCAGTCGCGGTCTTGTGCGGATACCCACCTCAAGCAGGTCTCTGTTCCCGCACGGGGTCACGCGTCGCGACCCCGCCGTCATCGTTCCCCGGCGAGCTCGCACGCCGTGCGGCCGACTCGCCCAGCCGACCTCTGCTACTGAGAAGCCATATCGCCCTGGACCGCCGACGCCGACCCACTGCGCCTCCGCTCGACTGCCCTGGACAGCCAGACACCCGCCAGACCGGCCAGATCCGCCGAAAAAAAACAAAACAACCTCAAATATTTTTCGGACACCTTTCGACACCTCAGAGCTTGGAATTCAAATCTGAAACATGCGTCAGAAAGCTAAAAAAATATATTACACATTCATGGGATTTTCTCAAAAATTAATCATTATCTTGACATTGTAAATTGGGTTCAAAGGAGTGGTTCGAAGTTAAAATATGAAACGAAGATCTCCTACCTTGTTGAGCGTAGCCCGGAGCTTTGTCGTCGATCTGCTGAAGCCGCGCACCACCTTAGGGAGGACAGGATGGAGGAGGGTTGGTGAGGGGCTCTCCTTGGTTTCTTGAGGTTCCTCCTCGAGAGAGAAATTATTGGAGAGGGTGGAGTGGTTTATGGCTTAAGTAAGGAAATAAATTAACTTTTTATTAATTTTAATACCCACTAGAAGACCCACATCTGAAACTCGCGATGGGTTTAAGGTTAAGCCTCCCCTAGGGTAAAAAACACCCCCCGAGCACAACGGCAGTCTTGGAATTTTAATCTGAGTCCCTGTAAAAAAATTATAAAACTTAACGTTTGAGGCTGCTAAAATACAAAAATGCCCCTGGTGGTGTTTTCCACAAAAGGCCCGCGCCCATGAATCTTACACCCCTCCTAGGGTAAAAATTATGCTCTGGACTCAATGGTTCCATCAGTTTTCCGATCTGATCTACTATTTAGGAGTTATTCCATTTATTTGGCATTCCTAGTGTGAACGCACTGAAAATTTAATTTCAGCCACACCGGGGCTCGGAATCACACGCCGTCTCAAGGCGCTGCTCTGGAATCACATCAAGAATATTCCAATGTCTTTTATAGAAAAAACTGGGTTCTTACCAAAAACTACTGAAAAATCTGGATAAAAGGTTTATACACCCAAGTGCTTCACCATGGAGTGCACCAGTCCTCTTCATCAAGAAGAATGATGGCTCAATGCACCTTTGTATTGATTATCAAGAGCTCAACAAAATCACAATAAAGAATAAGTACACTATTCCACAAATTAATGACTTGTTCGATCAGATACATGTAAAACAATACTTCTCCAAGGAGGATTTTCAGTCATGATATTACCAAGTATGGGTGAAGAAGGAGGATGTCCCAATGACTAAATTTCATACAACGTACGATCACAATGATTTCATAGTAAAACCATTCGGACTCACAAATTCTCTATGAATATTCATATAATTCATGAATATATTCTATAGAGATTACCTAGAAAAATTTGGGGTAGTCTTTAAAAATGATATTCTAATATACTCCAAAACCAAGGAGAATAATTAGAAGCATCTATGAATTATACTAGAGGCTTTGCAAAAGGAGAAGCTCTATGAAAACTACAACCTGTGTGAGTTCTATTTGAAGGAAGTCTCATTCTTGGGTCATATCATCACAAGAAATGTGATATTTTTGGATCCCTTCAGGATATATGCAATAGTGGGACGGCCAAGGCCTACATCAGTGACAAATATCCATATCTTCCTAGGGTATTCTTGATATTATCGCTGATTTGTGAGAAATTTCTCATGATTGTCAAACCATTTTACCAAGATTACTCGGAAAGGAGTCCTATTTTCATGGATTGATGAATGTGAATATATTTTCAAGGGGAAGTAAAGGAGGCTTATCACTTCACCCAGGCTCACACTACCCACAACTGGGGAATGTTTTGTGGTATTTTTGTAATTCTTTGAAGAAGGTAATTGGCTGTGGGTTAAAGTAAAATGAAAAAGTCATTTCCTATGCTTCAAGGTAATAGAAATTTCATTAGAAAAAATACCCTACACATGATCTGGATTTGGATTCAGTAATCATTTATTTTAAAATTTGGAAACATTACCTCATTGAGGAGAGGTGTGAAATATACACAAATCACAAAAACCCCAAATATATATTCACACATAAAGTGTTGAACATGCACCAATGAAGATGGTCAGAACTGATAAATGACTACGACTGCTCAATCCATTACCACATTGAGAATGAGAAAAAGGTGGAATATTATCTAAGTAAAAAGGACACAAGAATTCTATCATTTATGAGAATTTAAATGGATTAAATCTTCTTATATATGATGATAATGGACCTGGGAATCATAAAGAAGGGAACATCATCAATCTGTTCACAAATTATTGCTCAACTATCTCTTTTGGAAAGGTTATTAGATTCTCAAAAGGATGATGTGGGAATTTAGAAGAATTTATAAACTATAAAAAAAGGGAAATACATAGATTTTAATGTTAATGAATAATGAATTGTGAGATTTGGGTCAGGACTATGTGTTCCATCAAATCCAGAGTTAATGAAAGAAATTTTGGATGATGAACATAGTTCAAATTTCTCCATTCTCCCATGACACACAATGATGTATCAAGATCTCTGAGAGAATTGTTGGTGGAATAACATGAAGAAGGATATAACTTAGTATACATCAATGTTCCAGGTATTTTAGCTAGAGAATATTTAGAGGTAGAAGTCCAAGGGGATGATGCAACCATTACCCATACCAACAGGGAAATGGGAGAACATCACCATGGACATTGACCCTGGACATCCAAACACATCAAATAGAAACAATACTATATGTGTTGTTTTGGATAGTCATACCAAGACTTAACACTTCAATTAACTTTGATATGATTTCACATTGGATCAAATTGCACAGATATATATCAGAGAATTGGTAAGGTTTCATGGATTACTACTATCTATTATATCTGATAATGATCCAAGAGTAACCTCTATGTTCTAAAAGATTTATCAACATGCTCTAAATACTGAGTTGAACATTCCTATTTCTTATCATCCTCAAACTAATTCCCAATCTGAGTGGACTATCCAAATACTTGAGGACACGTTGATAGTTTTCTCAATGGACTTCAAATGATGATGGGATCAACCTCATCCTCTAGTTTAGTTCTCTTACAATAACAGTTTCTACTCAAGCATCCAAATGGATCCTTATGAATACCTTTATGTGAATATGGGAAAAACACAGGAGTGTTAAGATGATGTTGGGGAGAAATATCTCCTTGGTCTAGAAATGGTAAAAGATATAATCTATAAGGTTAAGAACATCCAACATCCCATTAAAGCTACTTAGATTCGACCAAAGATTTTTGCTGATAATAGTTGAGGAGACCTAGATTTTGATATTAGATATATGATATTACTCTTAATATTGATGTTGAAGAGAGTTATATGATTTGGGAATAAGTGAAAGCTTATTCTAAGGTACATCGTCCCTTTTGAGATCCTTTATCGCATTTGAGAAGTGGCATATCGACTAGCACTCCCACCGATCATATCCGAAGAACACGATGTACTCCATGTATCACTCTTGAGGAAGTACATACCAGACCCATAACATTTTCTTAATCCATAGGTGGTACCATTGGAGAATGACCTCTCATATGAAGAGAAGCCATTGAAGATCTTAGATCATGGAGAAAAAGTTCTATGAAATATGAAAATTCTCCTCATCAAGGTGTTGTGAAAATACCACATGTTTGAAGATGCGATGTGGGAATCAGAGGAAGTGATGAAGCAGAGTTAACCTCATCTATATTTTTGTTGGAAAATTAAATTTTTAGGGAAAAATTTCTTAAGGGGGGAAGATTGTAATGACACAAACATTTACTAATGAAAATTCCTTTTGATCTGATTGAATGTATTGTTTTTTAAAAAATTTATATGAAACATATTCAAGTATTTGGTTTTATGTTATTGTATATAAAAAATAGTTAATAATAGTTACCATTTATAATATATCCTTTGAATGGTGATAACATAATTAGTAAAAATATAGTGCTTTAACAAATCCAATTTACTTAGACAAAGGAAGTGATAACCTCATCTAGTATAATTTCTCCATATGAAGCCCATTTTCAGAGCTTGAAAAGGAGGGGAAAATCACTAGGATTTACTCTTGACCAAGGCTAAGCCTATATTCAATATGTTAATATTGAACGGAACGACATACGGGAGAAGTGGAACTTGATAGAGATTACCACCTGAGCGATGTTATTCGAGCCACATCAAGAGTCTATGACCATCACACACTTTACCCTTAGGTAATATGCAGGTATTATAAGGGGTTATATAAAAATACTCTAGAACTATGATTATCTATGTTTTTTTATATAATAATGAAATACATTCATTTAATTATTGTTACATTGTAAATATTTTTTAAAGCACAAATATTATTTTTATTTAATATTCAATTAAGAGATCATTTTTTAGGAATTAATGGATTTTTAAATTAAATAATATTTTTATAAAATAATATTACTAAATTATTTTTTATTAAATATAAATGATCGTATAATTTTTATTAGTACAATTGTAATATTTATTAAAGTTTGAATGTTGTTTTTGTCAAAACCCATGAATTTTTTATAAATATCATTTTTTTATTTTATAAGTAAAAATTCATTCATTTATAAAATTATTTAGATAAAATTAATAATATTTTGGGAATCAGGACATTGAAAGTATCCAATGGTGAATTTTTCATAATTTTCTAATATAGTTGAAATTTGGGCTAAAAATTATATATTGTTTAAATATATAATTTGTTTTATGACACCATAATGACCCAATGGTGATGTAATAAAATACTTTAAATGTGTTATTCAGCCAATATATATTTTAAATTTAATATAATATGATTTTAGGTTTGTTTTATTAATTTTATAAAGCCTTAGTGGACCCTCCAATACTTATAAAACATTATAAAATTTTAAAATGATTTCCTTGAGAGTGTGACTCAACTCCTTATAACAAATCCAACTATTTTAATATGTTCAGATATTGGCCATATAAAATAATTTTTTCCACTCCCATTTGGTAAAAACAATGGGCAAAATCATTGGTTGGTTTCTGGATTTTATTATACTAATGCGTAGTGTCGAAAACCAGAATAATAAAGAATTCCCTCTCATTTCCAATATAAACACACCAAATCACCCATTCCGCTTTACTCAAACCATTTGGAAGTCAACAAAACCCTACCCTTATCTCTATATAACCCCCAAATTGTGATCTATTCTCCCAAAAATACCCACTCAGGCCTCTCCCAAACCTTTGGTATCAAACCCCCAAATAATGGATTTCCTCCTTTCTCGTTTTTGCCCAAATTTTATTAGGTTGTTATGCCATTTTATATTCAATTAATAATGTTGGGGGTTTTATTTTTCACCTCCACTATACTTCCCTCCTTATGTTTCAATTATTATATTCCCCTTTCTCTATCATTAATACCTCCCATGTACTCCTATTACCATGCCCAAATTCTATAATTGATTTATCTCTCCCCGTTTACATTCAAGTAATTTTTTTTAATTTGTTTCTAAATTAAATAAAATATGTTGGAACATGTATCTATATGACCCCCACACTCTAAATTTCATGTAAATATGATAAGATACCCATTTATATATCATCAAGGATTTTTATGAATTCTTAGGTCACATTATTATACTGCCGAATTTGCACAGCAATTTTCCAAGCCAAAATCATTGTGTAATGAATACCATGCCCATTTCTCTATCAAGATAATTAACTTTTACTAAAATTTACATATCTATTATATAGTTTCATGTATTTATTCCACTTTTTTTATTGTGGAAGAAATGATGATGTTGAATGATTCCATGTTTTATGATCCATGTGGCACACTTATGCTTGAGAATAAATGATTAAGAATGTTGCACCCTGATAGCTCTCCAATTCATTGGGTTAAGATAAGTTTCATCATACGTCAAGTGAAATGAGGGTTCAATCATTATAATTCAAGTAAAATTTGGGTTTACTCGTGTTAATTAATGTGCAACATGGTTTTACTCACGATCCATGTGTAATGGGCCTTAGCTTTTGCTAATATCATGTTAAATGTTGTCGCTACATTTCATGTTATGATAATAATTATAAATAATGACTTTATGTTCATGTTTCTATTATGATCCATTGATATTACTATTTCCTAATATCTACTATTTTCATCATGTTATGTCATGTTTACTCCTTTATTGGGATTTATAGCTCACCATTTTCATATGCATGTCCTGAGGTTATCCAATATAATTTTTAGTACGAAGAAATGTTGTTGTCATGTAAAATAATTTTTCGGTAATGATTTTTGTTTTAATGTACTATGTTTATATATAACGTTCCTAAATTACCAATAAAATATACCAATCGATCCATAATGTTTTCATAAGTTCATGTTTATGTAATAAATCATGTTTAAGTGTGTAATAAAGAGAAGGGTTGTTACACTTTGGACATGTTGTCTCTAGAAACTAATGATGAACTCCAAGGAAATATTATCAATATTATATATTAAAATGAGTAAATATTTCATCAAACTAATAGGTATAGTTTTTTGCTTTAATTTTTGGACATATGAGATAACATGTTATAAAATATACAATCATCCACCTCATCCCCGACCACTAATTTCTATATCTCATGTCATGATACATCATTGTAGCCCATTAGTGTATGGACCAAAAAGACTTGTTTCACATTACATAAAATATTAACTCATAGAAATTAGTACATCCCACCTAATACAAAAGCACAAAGCTCCACTAGGAGACCTAGTTCAATCTCTCGAGGTCTAACTGCCATTAAATATTTTACCAGAGCTTAAAATTACTTTTTATCTTCTACTAATGACAAACTCTATCATCAATAGATGATTCATCATTAATCAATGCTACAAACACATACCACCATAATCTTCCACTCCCAAACTCATCTAAACAAACAAAATAATCAGATACAACTCCTTAACTAACTACTTCAAGGAGCATGTCAGTAATTTTATATTCTATACATAAAACAGCACATTCCATTTCCAAATACTGAATGAAATATTAATATCAAATATATGAAAATACTCCACCCAATGTCTCAATCGCATGTTTGTATCACTCTAAGAATAAATATAGTTCATTATATTATGTATATAAAAAATCCTATACAAATCCCCATAGATATAATGATTAAATATTTTGATAGCATACATAATTAATTCCAACTAAAGATCATGGGTACGGTATTCATTATAATGAGTGTATAACTGGAGAGAGCTGTAGGTGACCACATGTTCCCCCAATATCAATACGCATCCCACTCCCATACTAAAATAATTATAGAAAACATCATAACCTTTATCCTCTTCCAAAAGAATCAAAAATGATACTGATGTTAACCCCACATTCAATTTATCAAAAGATATCTGACATTTTTCATTCCATTTAATCTTTTCACCCTTATGGGTTAAAGTTGTAATCAATGATGTGATCTAAGATATATATTAAAAAAATGTATAGTAACCACAAAAAACAAAGAATCTTATGATCTAAAAAAATTTGGTAACTACTAGGATATAACTACCTATATTTTCTCAAGATCCACTCATACATCACTCCCAGATATGGAATTCCCTATAAATTTCACTTCTTGGATCCATAACTCAAATTTAGAAATATTATAAAATAGATTATTCTCTTCAAGGGTCCTAGAGTGATATAAAAAAAGTGTATGTGATCCTTATCTGACATGGATTACACCACAATATCATCTACAAACACAATAAAAAAAATTCCATGAACTAACGAAGGATTCAATTTATTAATTCCACAAACATCATAGTAGCATCTGTGAGACTGAATGAAATAACAAAAACAAAAAATTACCATATTGAAACATAAATTTTTCCTTTGGAATATCCAATTATTATATTCCCATATAGTGTTACCATGACAAATGTTCATCCATTGAAAACCAATGTTCCACTCTAAGCTTGTCAAATAGATCATCAATCCACAAAAATGGATATTTATTATTAACAGTCACCTGATTCAAATTTCGATAGTCCAAATAATGAATTATAATCAAATATAACTTATTATAAAAGTAGCTCAATGAATCCCATGGTATAAACTGGTGAACATAGGTCTCTAGGTCTCCAATCCTGCCTTTATGTTCCACAAACACAACAGGTTTCAACCGGTAAGATGGCATCAAAATGGGCATCATACCACATACCATGTCAATAGTAAACTCAACCTCTCTCTAGGGTACAAAGACATAAAAACTATAAAATTACTAATGTTTGGAATACAAAAATATATTATATAAACTAATAAAACACATCTAAATAGAATTATGAATCATACCTACTAACTATCACATGATTTCCCCAGGATAAGGAAAAACATGCCCAACTATTTGTGATCAAGAGTCCCACTCACCCTGAAATGAATGAGTGACCACAATAAGAGATAAAAATAGATATCGATGATGAAAATATACTATAAGATCTTAATTATGATCATATAATCCATTTAAATTCTCAAATAAAATACTTTATGTTCAGGGGATAAAATTTCCCACAACACCTTCAATTCTCTTATCATCAACCAGAAGGAAGGATGCCTGAATCCTTATTAAAAACACTTTCCCAATGGTTTGAAATGATTTAAAAAGTATGGTATAATTTAATAATGAAATAAAAATATTTTATATACCATTAAGGATAAAAAATAAATTTTATCACTTTTATCCAACAAGCCTTTAACTATATAAGATGAAATAAAAATTTAACTCTAACAACAGTTAGATGGAATTCAAATTCATATAGAACAAACTATGCTTCATAAATAAATCTAGTTATAGAAACATGAACATCCCCCTTGGACTTATTATTACACCCAAACCCTTGAAATCATTGGAATAATCTTTATAACCATGGGTGAGAGTAGATCAAGCATTACTACCTAAGGATATGCCTTCACTACAACACCTCATATGGGCAGATAGTCCTCATTGATGAAAAATATTAGGAGTCTCCATAGAGTTAGTCCTATTATGACCATGGAATTCATATTAGTTGGAGAAATAATTTTTTTTTAATAATTAATCACATAAAACTATTTCCAAAGAAAACTAACCACCATTATGCTGCCTTTTTTGTCCAGAAGACACATGCTAGCAAACAACTGCCCCAATTGATGATCCATCCAAAAAAGCCATTATAGATTTTTCTCCCTCATTAAATACATCTTTACCCACTTCCTCCTCATATATTTGATGGTATTATATAATCAACATCGATCGAATATCAGGCCTTAGTCCCAACTCAATCCATTGAGCGTTCAGGAACTCATTTTTTACAATCTATTGTGAAAGATAAACCAACTCAGAAAAATGGGTGGATTAATATAGATTAGTGTAATCCAATATCTCAAAGTTTATAAAATATTAGGCCATCTCCATATATAAAATTTTAGGGAAAATATAATGATAAAATATTTTCGTGAATGAAGCATATTTATGATCCTCATGTAACATATCTTTCACAACATAGTCCCATAATCTTTTTCATGGTCCATCGAGCATAAACCGAGAAAAAATAACCTTAGAGTTATTAGTAATTTTCAAGATGTTGAAGATACTCCAATTACTCTCAATTAACTCCTCAAATTCATTGGGTCCTTTGTCATGATATACTGGTAAATTCTTCTTTATTAAATTTTATCAAAAATCCATTGCACACCCATGAGTTCCAAACACCCGATTGTCCAAGAGTCAGAATAGTATTGTTTATTGAATATACCAAAGATGGGTTTAAAAAATGAATCAACTTATAAACTATATCATAGTTTCCTAAAATTAATTTGTAAAATATATTATAGTGGACTTCATCAAGTTAAAAGGACACAATAGCCAATCATATTTTGGGGGGTTTACAAAATCATTAGACCATCCATTGGAATTAATTTCAATTCCTTTAAACAACATGAGATTAAGACATTAATAATTATAATAATGAATATTATAAATTATAAAGGATATATTTCATTTAAATAATCTCCCCAAAAATTCATTCAAATGACCACAAAAACTAGGATTAAAAATATGTAAACAATTTCAGGCCACCCAAGGTAAAATGAGTTTAGATATAGAAGTGTGCTGGTAAGGTACCAACCCACACATAATATCATAATTTCAATAGTACTAATTCCTACCAATCCATGAAAGAATAATAACACCCAGGGTAATTTATTAAAATTTAATATGAGTACCCCCTATGAGACCAATCAGTAATGAACCAACATGAGGTAACTAGACAAGAGCCATTATCTTGTCTAACATGCTAGTATAGTAAAATAAGACAATGGAAACATGTTTTTCTGTATAAGAACTACATACCACAATATCAAAAATTTGACGGAAGTGACACATTTGAGATCTATACAATACAACAAAAATAGGCTGAACAAGAAAATGTCTGATAAAATTAGACCACAATTCTCAATGTGACTATCCATCACCTCCAAATCACTCCACGTGGAATGCTAGGATGAAAATAGAAAGTCATAATGCTTCCTAATTCACTACCTATTAACCGGGTGCTACAATAATACATCTACAACCACCCAAAGGAAAAAGAAGCGAGTGAGCATTAAACCTTGTATGATTCCGCCATAAAATCTATAGAAATTAAAATATCAATATTATTCAAATATATATTTGAAAATTTATAGTTTTTCAAATATTTTTCAGAAATTAAAATCATTTGTAATTTATCTCATTTTTTTAATAAAATACATTCATACTCACCAAACATATTATATGAATTTTTTATCTAAAATAATATGTGTGAATAATAAATTCAATATATGATTATGACACAAGTTAAAAATGTAAAAAAAAACCATGATCAAACTATCATATCAAATCATGTGATAAAATAAACATGAACAATCCATCAGGTGATAATTTAATAAATGTTAAAAAGAACATCATCTTGTTTATAGAAAATAGAAATATATTCTAAAGATAAAAATAAGATATACCCAATATAGTCTTATGTTGGTTTTAAATGTTATAAAATCCATTAGAATTACACACACTAAAGTGAATGAAAACATTATGTGGAATTACATGATGTTATATGAAAGAAAACCACATGTGGTATTACACACACTATAAGTTACTTTTCTATTCCCAAGACACTCAAAGATATTATTGTGAAAATCATTTCAAAATAAATTTAAGAACCACATGAAAATTTTATTAAACCTACTCAAACCCATGCTAATCCACTTAAGTTCTTGGAAACCAATTTTTCAAATCATATCCATTAGTCATGCATTTTAACAAATAGTTGTTTTGTGGAAACTATTTTTAAATAAAACCCTAAAATTTCCAAATAAAATGATTCTAATAAAAATTCAATTCAATTGAAAAAATATATAAAAGTAATTTACAAGTAAAATATGAAATTCATATTATTGTCCCATTGTATAGAAACAAATACCTTATGATCAGTTGTAGAAATATCCACCATAAAAATGGAGATTGGGGATTTATTGAAAAAAATTTCATGATCTTAAATAGTTATGAAACCCAATGAAACATTAATAAATAATATTTAATTGAAATATATATCCCATATGGGTATATGAAATACAAGGGGAGGAGATATATAGAATGAATATAAGAAATAATGTGAAAACTGTATCCATACAAAAAAATTGATAAATCCATCATAAATTAAGGGAAATCACCATGAATCCCAATATAGATGGCTTGAGACCACTAGGGAAGGATTTGGTCGAAAAAAATAGATTAGTAGGTTATTGGGTATAAATATACTAAATGGGAATATTTCAAAACCCATTTTATAATGGTTCGGTGTGCCACACATTATTATGTTGAATGGTTATACATTGTATATTCTAGAAATGCATTGAAATTTTCATTTTAAAAAAGGAAATATTTATAGTCTCCTAGTATAGGATGCAAGATTTGTTCAAACCATAAAACCCACTTGGACAAACTCCCAAACCCCATATGGTTTTCCCTAGTGAGATGCATGGTTTCTTAAACCATTCTTAAATAATTAAAACCATCACTTATAAAAAATAGAGTCAAATCAAATTTTTTTGACTTGATTAGTAATAAATATTATCCAACCATTAGAATGGTTTGTATCCTCTATAAATCAAAATTATCAACCCCTATTCCCTAGAATCACTTATAATCACCTTAAAGGCAAACCAATATTAAATTGAAGAATACATGAGATCCCATTATAACTAAACTTATATCATTCAATTTTTTGTCAATATATCATGAAAATATTTCATTCCAACTATCTATTTCATCCTCATTTCTCAGAAAATAATATGTTTCACACATTCTAATATAGAACCAAAATTTTATACAACCCTAACTTTCATCATATATTTTGAAGATTTAGAATCCTTATCACTGGAATTACCATTATTGGTCATATCTATTGATTTATAATAAAAAGGAACATTGTTATCCTTCTTTTTCTTTTTTACTAATGCCTTTTAATCTAATATCATATTGTAAGATAGCCCAAATCAATAATCGATACTCAAAATCATTAAATGTATTATATAATCCATCATTGTTCACTTAGACTCATTTTTTATAGGCATAATATAATAATATCATCTATTAGATGATTATTAGCCATATCCTTCTCATGAAGAGATTATAATCTATTCATAATATTCATTAAATATTGTTGAATCTGTTAACTTATTCGAAAAATAATAAATAAAATCTTTATAATCTACCTCCAACAAAGCTATGGTAGTTTTTGAAACCTTCATCATTACAAATTGATTATATTTGAATATTTTATAAATATTTTTTTGTAGTTTAAAAATAATATATTGGACCAAGAATATTTCATTTCATAAAACAAAATTATTTTTTCTAAAACTCCATATTCTAAATATTATTATAACTATTCTAAGAGAAACCCAAGCATAACATACATTGAAATTAAATCATTTAAGATCAATATTTATTATGTCACAGTAAAACATGGATGAGGACCAAAATAGTTTAGTGTCTTTGGAATCATGGGGACAATATATTCTATCCAGATAAAAGATCATCGAAAGATCCCATAAGGATATCCACCATTAGTACATCTACCTAAAACATTTCTTCATAATCGAGGGAAAGGAAAGCTATGAACTGTTTTTTCTCAAATGCTCCCTAAGCCTAAAAAATTGGGAAATGTAAGAATAATTCTGATAATAAGAGTATGAGAACATGATCATGAAAATAGAATATCCTACCCTTCATATCAAATATATTATTCATGAAACATGGAATAAATAATGGCAGTTCATATGACATGAATAAAATGGAAATAAATAACATTGTCCAAGAAATATTGAAATAGGAATACAACATAGAATTGGGGCAGATATATAAGCATATAATTATTTCAATTGAAGAAAAGGAATCACTTAAAAGACCATGTTCATAGAATGGGTTCAGTCCCCGTACCACCATGGTACTAATTTTTCACTCCCCTAGATATATTAGTAGCATGATTTTACTCCTCATACCATCTTAGTATTGATGGTTCACATCCATGACCATCTTAGTAGCATGAGTTTACACCTTATACCATCTTGGTATTCATGGATAACTCCCATGGCCATCTTATTAGTCAATTTTAACACCAAGAGCACTTTAGTTTATCTCATTAGATATACATAATTACCCACTTCCTCATAGGATGATATATGTCCCACCCATATCATAATGGAATCATACATACCTATTCCACAAGATCATTAAAAATAATAACATAAACCATGAAATGAAATGGTAATTATAAGTGTGCAATCATATCACACCCTATGGAAAAGATATAGGTTTCATAATCATTTCATCAAAATCATAACCCAAGAAAGGAAGTCGGTTTCCTAAACATAATTCCATCAAGTCGAAATACATTCTGAAAAATAATATGAATTATATTCTTGAACTATAACAAAATATTTCAACATAGGTGGGGAACGATATTGAAAGATCAAATGGATAATGATTTTTCTTTAAAAATAACATTTTAAAACATAAAAGTTTTTCAAAACCCAGTTCGTTTAAGATAATTTTAAAACATATAAATGAATTATTCAATTCATTTAAAACAATTATTGAGGAAAATATACCTTCTTCATGAAAATAGTTTTCTTTTTATAAAATGCCTTAAAATTTTAAAAGAATACATTTTATTAGAAAGGAACCTTCTAATATAGTATGAGATGATTCAAGGAAATAAGCTTTCATAAAATAATGAAAAAAATTTCATTCCATAAATGTGAAAAAATATCTCATGCTTATTTGGGAAAAGTAAAAAAAGTACCTTGCTTGGGAAACGAATGAATGATTCCGTTAAAACCATGATATAAAATGTAAAAAATGGGTAAAATGTATTTAAAAAAAACTATAGGAATATTAATGAATTTTATAAAAAAAATTAGAATACATGGAGTAGTATTATAAATAATTCTCAATAGACACTTAAAGTGAAACAATCGCAAATATAGAAGATATTGTGAAATAAATACTCATCACATTATAATCAGTAGAATCTTATGGACCATATATGAAATAAAATTATAAGAATATGGTAATATCACAATATTATGGATAATACTAGTAAAATAAATTCATGTTAAGTATATAAATAACTTATATGAAAAATATAGTGTATAAGAAATGTGTCTCACAAAAATTAAGGTGAGATATAAATTCCTTGCCTTGTGTCTTGGCCCTCTTTGTACTCAAAAATATTTTTTTTATAAAAAAATATAAGTTTATTATACATATTTTAGAGAATCATATTCTTATATCTAATGCCACTTATGGTTTTATTATGACCTTATATTACCCTCTTATTAACGATCGAATGTTATTGTTTAGTTTCAGGTAATATTCGCTTTGTTCTTCACATGTGTCTTAAGATGTTATACCATTGGTCCTTATACTTATATCATGATTCTAGAATGTAAATAATGAAATAAATATCATTCATATACAGAATTTTATATTAAAATAATCTATACCATAATGAATTATGATACGGAAGTCACCGTTCAGGGAGATGGTAAGTCGTACATACACATGAACATTGTTTCTGTTTTAATTGTCGTATTGAATGAAAGTATGTAAATGATTAATGTATATATATATATATAATTATTCTAGTATAATTATCATATCATATATAACATATAATTTCACTGAACTCATCCTTAATACATTCCATGTGGTCTGTAAAGGAATCACATCTCTTTGAGGGGTGGTAGTCCAAACTTCCTCAAACAAGATTATCATATTAATACTAAATGGGATGTAAAAAAATCATGTTTTATAAAAAGTAATAAATAATCACAATGACATAATTAATATTATAATATATATATATAGGTTCCATCATAATGTCCATCTTGATTGGTGGTAATGTAAAAATGAATAATCATCATCTCGTGAGAAAGTAATTCTCCATACACGGAAACAATAAGTTCGATATCCAATAGATAGAGTCGTGTGTAAGTATGGGTCGAACGATTATTACAATTACATCCTAGTATATTGAGGACATGTTTTTATATATAAAGTAATAGAATAAAGACAGTTTATGTGGTGGAGAAAGAAAATAATGGAAAGGACCATAGGAGAAGAAATTAACTCTTAATCAGGTAACTCTATTTTGTTTGAGCCAAAAAGATTACTTGAGTTACCTTATGAACAATATAAGGTTTATAGGATGAATTTATTGAACTTTTAATGATTAATGGGATGTTGTTGGCAGATTAAAAAGTATTTATATTCGTGAAAAAAAATATACTGAGAGATTCTCTTTTATAAGAGGGAGAAGGGGCACTTTAGGAAATATCAAAACAATTAATATATTAAAATTTTATTTTGTTTTCAAATAGATCAAAAGTGAGTTATTTTTAATTTGAGATGATTATAAGTCAAAATACCAGCAACGAATGAATTTGAGAATGGTTTTTGTCACAAAATGAATTTTTTCTTTTTGCCTTAACCTATAATTAAATAATGTTGGAATCCTCATGTACTAATCATGTTTTAATGATCACGAATCCTATTTAACCTGGTTAAATCCTATCAATTATCTCAAATCATGTGTATTATTGTTTAAGTATTATCATCCTTTATGAAGATCTATTCAAGATCATAATTGCTCGATATTTATTTTAATTACTTTATACTATCCTTGATTTACCTTTATAATGGTTTCTCTGACAAATGATTAAGTTTAATTCTTTCCATAAGTATCACTTCTTGAGTATGAATATAGATATTTTCCTAATTCTAAGACACTGTGAAGTAGAAACCGTGAACATTCAGACACCATGAAGCAGGCACCATGAACAATACACCGTGAACATTCAGATACTTTGAAGAAGACACTGTGAATAATCATACACTGTGAAAAAGACACAGTGAACATTCAGACACCATGAAGCAGACACCGTGAATAATCAGATATCGTTAACATGAAACCATGAATGAGACACTGTGACCATAAGACACTGTGAAGATAGGACACTATGACCGTGAGACACAGTGACCACGTGACACTTTGACTACGAGAAACCATGACATCTAGACATCGTGATCATCATACACTGTTAATAATACATCGGGACCAACCCAGACACCGTGTGAAGGATACATTGTTTCCATGACACACTCTGATATTGTTTCCTTGTATATTTTTTTGTCTTTCAATTGAATCTCTAACAGTAATATTTGAATATTTTAATGCATTGAAATAATTAATGTATCATTGTAGACATATCATCGGACAGTATGAGGTACAAGGTGCAAAATACATGAAACCCATCAGCTCCAATAGATGCACTCCTAGGTAAAAAGAGTTCTGCAGCCCAGAAACAATGTGTGGGAAACTTGTAGAAAAAACATGATACAAAAGAACAAGCTGGTGGGCATGAGTATCACAACATAATACTTTCTTACGAATTGGATCATGTAACCTGATTCTGCTGAAGAACACATGAAGCATACTAGAATCCTAAGAACATCTTCGCACTGTAGAACACTGTGAAGAACACAAGCTGAATCTGTCTAACTTATGACAATTTGCTTTCCATACGAGGACTCAAGTTCTACATCTGCTTCATTTCAAAAGTCTAGAGCTACAAAGATCAACACTCATGGCATTTCTAAACCTATCTCAACATTACTGCTCTGTTGTGTATATTTTTATTAACTTTCTAGCATTATGTGTTTCTGTATAATAACACACTCTTTCTTCTGCATCAAACTGAAGGATGAATGATATCCTTACTCAAACACTCATTTACTCTTGTGTATCCCCATATATAAGTGTGGATGAGGTCCCTGGGTGTCCTGGTAGTTTGTACCCACGAAGAACTATGGAAGAGGTCCTTGTGGGACCTGGACAGTCTTGTGTATTATTTTTTAACCCCGATCCTGGGTGTGGATCAAGATTATTTATATGAACAGCTTGGTGGCAGGTGATCACCAGGTGGAGTGGATTATGTCACAGCTTGAGGCTGAACCACTTGTTGTATATCTGTTGTGCTTCTTACTTTAGTTTTCTCTGTTTTAATACTCTACTGTATAATTCAAAAATCACTAAACATACTTTGATAGTTAATCTTTGAAAGAAGTTATAATTACATTGTCTTAATAAAATAGTTTCAAAAGTAATATTAATAATAATTATTATTACTGAGATATTATCAATCTTCTAAAAAGATATTTAAATAGTCAAACCTTTATAAACGTATAACTTTGGTTAACTGGGCTGTATTTAACATGAAGGGGAAATATTTTTAAGAACACCTTTTAAAACATGAATTTTTTATAGATACTCAATTCACCCCCCTTTAGAGTATTGTACGCTGACCAACATTTGGATTCAGAGGGATCTTTTATTAAGACTTTGTTTAATCTAATTCAAAAGTGATTATAATATTACTTTAATGGTCATTAAATTTCTGTCAATTCTAAATTTTTAGATCATTAAAACCATTCTGTTATTATGGATAATAGATTGGAAGGTGCTCCAACCAACAGACCACCATTCTTTAATGGAACCAACTATGCTCAATGTAAAATTAAAATGAAAATGCATCTAGAGAGTATGATTTTTGAAATTTGGTATTCCATTATAGATGAATATAAGATTCACGCTACTGATAGAACCACATGGGATGGACCTACCAAAACTTCCTAAAATAATAATTGCAAAGCTATGAATTCTTTATACTCATCCTTAAGAGATGAGGAATTTAATATAATTTCTACTTGTAAAACAGCCCATGAGATTTGGGATACCCTGTCTGTCTCACATGAAGGGACATCTAGTGTAAAAGAAATGAGACTTAATACGTATACTATCAAATATTATAATTTTAAAATGAAACTTGATGAGCCTATTTCTGACATGTATCTTAGGTTCAATGAGATTGTCAACACAATGATCTCGCTTGGGAGAGAAGTCACTACCAAGGAACAGATCATGAGAATACTCAGATGTCTTCCTGATAGATGGAAGGTAACCTCTGTGTCTATTATAGAATCATGCAACATTAGTGAGATACCTGTAAAAGATCTCATTGGGAAACTGATGATGTATAAAGAAGAGATAAAAGTCAACAAGGAGGAGGATGAACCAAAAAGGAAATCTGTTTCATTCACGGACACCACCTCTAAAAATAAAGATAAAGAAAAATTGGAAGCTTATTTAGAATGTTCTAGTAGTGAACAATCATCACCTGATAGTGATGAGGAGATGTCTCAATTAGAAAAAATATTTAAAATATTTTACTAGAAGAATAAATTTTTTTGAAACCCTAACTTCATGGGAAAATATAACAAAAATGGAAATCGATAGGACTGGAAAAAAAGTGACAAGGCTGATGAAATTTTCTTCTATAAATGTATGTGCAAAGTACAAATCAAGGCTGACTACCCAAAGCTCAAGTACAAAAAGTGATATGAGGACAAGGAAAATAAGTACAAAAAGGAAATGAAATCAACCTATATTGCCTCTAAGCATAGTTCAACCGACTCAAAAACATCACATGATGAACAGGATAACAAATCCAATATGTGTTTTATGACAAACACATCTAAGGTAACAATAGACTCTCATGTACATAATTCAAACTATTCTGAATATGAGAGTGACTCTGAAAAAATTACTAGTGAACAAATGTTTGAATACTATAACATGATTTAAGAAACCTACAATGAACTAAAAGACAAATATAAATCATTAAATAAATATCATGCTCTCACTGTGACTATTATATCTGAACTGACAACTGAAAAGGAGAAAAATGCCCAACTTCTCAAAGAGAACAACGAATTAAAAATGTCCAATGAGAAATTGATGAATGACCTAGAAAAGTATACCAATGGGGAAAATATCCTTACCCATATGCAAGGAAAAAAATTTCCCCTAAATACAACACTATCATTGGTTATCAACCTGGAAAAAGAATCCTTGGTAGAACAAAGTTTGTCTATAAATCTAGGACATACAGTTTCACATCCAATTCTTGACAAAAATCATCTAATTCAAGTTATGATAAACAGTCTACTGATTCACGTTTTTCCCGACCAAAAAGAGTTTATGTTTCAAATACTTTACTTAATGCTTATTGGAAACCTATGAGACAGATATTGGTTCCTAAATCACTTATTACAAATATTACTACACCAAAACGAGTATGGGTACAAAAATCAATTTTTGCTTGATTATTTTGTAGGAAAGATTCTTAAAGAGTTTTTGTAAAATTCTATGGTACTTGGATAGTTGATGTTCAAGGAACATTACAAGAGACTACTCATGCTTCAAGAACCTAATAAAAATAGATGGAGGATATGTCACATTTTGTGACAATGCCCATGGAAATATTATTGGCCTCAACCAAATCGGTAACTCTAATTCAGTATTGATTTCTAAAGTACTGTTTGTTGATGGATTAAAATACAATGAGATCTGTATCTCATAGTTATGTGATGATGGATTTCATGTTATATTTGAAGATGATGCTTTCAATATATTTAATTCTATAGAATAATTAGTATTTCCTACATTAAGAATTTAAAATGATTACTATATTAACATAGATTCCTTAATTTCGTAAAATGATTTATGCTTACGTGTATTTCATAAAGAGTCTAGGCTCTGGAATAGGATACCTGGACACTATAATGTTCACTCTGTTATAAATCTATCTAGAAAATCCTAGTTAAAGACTTACCCAATCTTGAGTTTCCAAATGACAAAATATGTAATCCCTATCAAAAGGGAAAAAACACAATGTTTCCTCTAAATCAAAGAAATAACTGTCAACTTCTCAACCTCTCGAACTAGTTCTCATGGATTTGTTTGGACCATCTAGAGTTTCCAGTTTAAATTGGAAGAACAATATTTATGTTCTTGTAGATGAATTTTCTAGATATACTTGGACCTTTGTTATGGCCCACAAGAGTGAAGCTTGCTCTTATATTACTAAATATGCCAAGTATATAGAAAATCATAGTGTAAATAGAATTAAATTATTATGAAGTGATCATGGTCGTGAGTTTGAAAATCATGAGTTTGAATACTTTTTCTCACAAAAATGGTTATAATCGCAATTTCACTGCCCCTAGAACACCTCAATAAAATGGAGTTTTAATAGACGAAACACAACCCTTCAAGAGATTGCTTGAACAATGCTCAATGAATATGACATGCCTCTTTATTTTTGGGTTAAAGCTATCAATACAACATTCTACATAATCAATAGAGTATTGATTAGACCTATTCTTAAAAGGACTCTTTATAAGTTATGAAATAATCAGAAACCCATGGTTAACTACTTCATAGTTTTTGGTTGAATAGTCTATATCATTAATACTAAGGAAAATCTTGACAAATTTTCATCCAAAAGTGATAAAGGTATCTTTTTAGGATATTCCATGTCTAGTAAAGTCTATATAGTGTTCAATAAAAGAACTAAAAGTGTGTAAGAATCTTTCCATGTCGAATTTGATGAAACAAATCCACATGAGCCTAAAACAATTCTAGAGAACCTGGAGGATGATCTATCAAATCTAAACAATAATCCAAAATCCTCAAACCAGTTTATGAAAGAATCTATCAAAACTTCCAGTTCTAAAAATTCTTTAGAACATCAACCTACTGATGGACCTGAAATCACTTGTCCCTCCTTTACAAGAGCTGTTATAACTCTTAAGAAACATCCCTTAGATGTAGTTGTAGGATACCTAGACAAAGGAACTCAAACTAGAGCTTCTCTTAGAAATCATGTTAAACATCATGTCTTCTTGTCACAACTTGATCCTAAAAAACAATAATGATGCTATCAATGATAAATTTTGGGTGATGATTATGCAAGAAGAACCTAATCAGATTGAAAGGAACAATGTTTGGAAACTTGTTGGATGTCCTAAGGACTCATTCACCATAGGCACTAAATGGGTGTTTATAAATAAGGTAGATGAGGCTGGTAACATAGTTAGAAACAAGGCAAGATTGGTTGCTCAGGGGTATAGCCAACAAGAAGGAATTGACTATGAGGTGTCCTTTTCACCAGTAGCTAGACATGAAGCCATCAGAATCCTTCTTCCTATGTTGCTTATCTGAATTTCAAACAATATCAAATGGATGTTAAAAGTGCATTCTTAAATGGGTATATTGTTGAGGATTTCTTTATTGAACAACCCCCGGATTTTAAAAACCCCAATTTTCCAAATCATTTTTTTAGATTATAAAAAGAATTATATGGTTTAAAACAAGCTCCAAGAGCCTGGTGTGATAGATTAAGTACATTTCTTATTTCGAAATATTTTAAAAAAGGAATAGCTGATCCTAACCTTTTTATAAAAAGAATATCTAATGATGTTTTATTTGTTCAAATCTATATAGATGGAATTATATTTGGATCCTCAAAAAATTCTTTATGTGTTGATTTCTCTAAAATTATGCAAAATGAATTTGAAAGGTATTTAATGGGAGAACAAAAAATCTTTCTCAAATTTCAAATCTTTCAAAATAATTATATTATTATTTTAACTCAATGTAAATATACTAGAGATCTTCTAAAATGTTTTGATTTGTATAGCACTAAAAGCAGTAACACTCCAATGAGTACCAATTGTATGTTGGATCCGGATAAAGATGGAAATTATGTTGATCAAAGCATATATAGAGTAATTATTGGATGTTTACTCTATATATCTGCTAGTGGACCTGACATTATGTTTAGTATGTGTATGTGTGCCTGTTTTCAATAAAATCATAAGAAATCTCATTTAAATTATGTAAATAGAATTTTCAAATACCTCAAGCTTTCACCCAATCTGGGATTATTCTATCCTAGAGGACAATAATTTGAATTAGATAGTTATTTGGATGGTGACATCAGTGGCTGTAAGTTAGATAGAAAAATAACCACTAGAACATTTCACTTTTTAGGAAAGTCACTAGTATCATGGAGTATTAAGAAACAAAACATTCTTGAATTATCTACTGTAGAAGCTGAATACATAGCTACTGGCAGTTGTTGGGGACAAATCATGTGGATGAAATAGACATTACTAGATTATGGATATCAATTCAGGCATGTACCTATAAATTGTGACCACACAAGTGCTATTAACATCTCAAAAAATCATGTTTCACTTTTTAGGACAAAGCATATTGTTGTAAGACATAACTTTTTGAGAGATCATTATCAAAAGGGAGATATCACTTTAGAATTTATTAGTTATGAGTATTAGCATGAAAATATATTTACTAAACCAATAAATTCTAAAAAAATAGACTACATCATATAGGAATTAGGCATGATAAATCTTATGTTAATTTCTTACTACTGTATATCATTCTATATCATGATTATGGTCTCATAGTTAGTGCTTCATTAATACTATCTGACAATTATTGTCTCACTGTAATGGTTTGTTACTATCTCACCATAACATTCATTCTCTATCTCATCATAAAGCTTTTCTTTAATGTTTAATTATGAATTAAAACTCATATCGTGGTAATTATTCATTTCACCTTTCTTGTTTTTTTCTCGCGTGTTTAAATTTTTGACATTTAGTATTCCTAAATGACAAAATAAAGAAAGTATCACTCGATTCTTGAATTGGTATTTCTTATATTCACTCATTTCGAATCCTTCATCAAACCTACAACCCTACTCTCTATCTCAAACCATCGGTGGATTCCAAGGATGAAATTCCCTTCATCATCGACTCCTAAATAACATAGCGCAATGAAGAAGAAATTTCCACCCAAGCTAGCTCCCGAAGGTAATCTAAACCCAAATCTAGTAAAACAAGTTTTCATACCTGAGAAAGAGGTTTCCCCCATATGGCTTCTATCAAGTAATTCTCTGGTTCTGAATGTTTTAAAAGAGAAAGGCTAACTAGAGTTGTTTTCTAAGGAAGATAGACCTATCTATCCAATGTTAGTGGCTTGGTTTTATCAATATGTTCAATTCACCTTTGAGTCTGAAGATTGATATATTGTGAGAAGATGGATCAATGGTAAAAAAATTCTCATTCTCTTCGAGGTTATGGGTTGTATTCCTTAGGATACCTCATGAAGGCATCTGTGAGGATTATCATAGAGGACCTCCAACTTTAACCAAATTATTTGATCTAGAGAATGCTTTGAATGCATTAACTAAAAATGGCACCAAGAGGAGAGCCATTGCTTCTGAACTAGATGGAGAATCAAGGCTTCTCTTCAAGTTTATTCAGAATCTGGTTAGCCCCAAAAAAGGTGATTTTGCTATTTTGAAATATCAGGATGTGTTTCTGATCCACCTTATGAAAAATGGGCATAAGATCACCCTTTTCAATTATATCATTCACCACATGTTTGAACTGATCAAAGCCACATCCAAGTCAACCTCCCCATTTTACTCTCGGCTTATCTGAGCCATGCTTCTTTCCAATGGTATGGTTGGACCTAATGAGGAATTTATAAAAGATTGTGAGTACTACCTTTCAAAAATCACAATCAAGAGGATGAAGATAAATTGGAACCCTTGGAAAATGCATGGGTAGAAGAAAATGATAGACTATATGAAAAATTCAATCTTGTAGAACATCCTTCAAGAACAAGAGATATTTCTGATCCTGGTTTGGAACCAGATGAGGTTGTTGAATATTCTTCAGAAGAAGATGATGAGGAAACTGTTCCTCCCAGATAAACTATTTTTATTGAAGAAAATAGTACTCATGTTCCTCATGAAGTTCGTAAAGAAGAGGTCCCTTCTCCTAAAGATGTTGTTAATCTAGAAGATCAACCCAAGGTTGAAATAGATTCAACAATCCATGAAATTGAGAGGAATGTTGTAGAAGAACCTACAGAAGAATAATTACCTTCTATGTAAGGAGTTGAATGTGAGGAAAATCTAGTGGAACAATCTATTCTCGAAGTCATTCTTCAGTTGAGGAATGGATGGAGATGGCTTTTCAGTTGGCTTGAGAAGAAATTGTTGAAGAACTATGACATGAGTTTGTGGAATTATGTCAAGATCCTAAGGCTCTTAGCCCTGAGAAGGATGCAATCATTGAGGGGGAGAAACCCCCAAATATGGAATCAATATAAGTACAAAATCTTGTTTATCCGAGACCTGTAAACACTCAGTATAAGTTCCCCAGTTTCTATGATATGGATGACTTTTTTCATGTTTCAGCAAAAGCCCTTGACCTTTCTACAATGTTCCAACAGAAATCCATCTCTAATATAGCTCTTGAGAAGGAACCTGAGCATGTATCAATAACTATATTTGAACCTTCATCAGAACAACCTTTTTTTGTGATTAAGGATGATGTAACACCCAAGGCTTCCACAATACGCTTTTCTTTGAATAATACAGTAGTGTGTGTTGTATGCAACTTCGAGTTCTAACACACACCACTACCAATCAAGCTAGTCGTTATGAATAGTAATACAAACTTTTTTAAATTTTATAAATTTTATCTTTCAAAATGGACTTCATTTTTGGATTCGGAATATCGAAATTATCCTAGGGTGAAATTTTGGTATTTTTCTAAAAACATTCAATTTTTGATGAATAGTAAAAACACTTAGTCATGGTTTAAAACCGATTTTTTTTAAATAATTATTTATTTAAATTTATTTTAGTTCAAAATAGATACATAATTCCTATATAAGTTCAATGTAATTCATTGGAGTCAGTTAATAATAATTTTAGATATATAAAAATTTTATTGAACTTTTCACCGTCTTTTACCCACCTCCTAGGAGAATTTTCAAATTCCCATAAAACATAATTTCACCGCTTCTATGAGTGAATTTTGAAAATTCTAGAGACATGGTTAATATCAAGGAGTAAAATTTGGTTCAATAAGATTAAAATAATTTTTGGTGAATAGTAACTTTTTACTTTTATTTACCACGGTTAAAAGTAAATAGGGTAATTAAGGGTAAAAATTAAATTATTATTACCCTAACACATGTCCTAATTTTATTGGATAATATAATTAGACTTAATGAAACCTTAGGAATAAAATATTAACCTCTTTGGTTCACGTGGATTAGATTAGGACATTTATTATTATTTAATTCAAAGAAGAGTTAAAATAGATAAAATCAAAGTTAAATAACTAAAACATTTTTAATATAGGGTTATAAATATGATAAATTCTATTATAAATATTCATTATAATGCTAAAAATATTTCCTACATAATGATATTTTATTTATAATTTTAGTACAATAAATAATTTAATTTATTTATGACACAATGGCGATGCAGTAATTACCTAATTAATTAATTATTAAAATAATTGATATTATAAATATAAAAATAAATTTAATTTGAGACTTTTTATGAAGTAAAATAATTTTATAGGTTAATATGACATATTATTATTGGTTATATGAATTTTTTTCGAAGTAATCATGCTGTTATGAATTTAGAAAAAACAAAATACAAAATAGTGTCAAAATTGACATAAAAGAGTTTTTAAAACAAATATTATATTATTAATTGATATTCAATTCCTAAAAATCTATGGTTCGGGAAAGAGACTTATATAATGATAGGTGTATCATTGCAGGACCACTTGGGGTTCTCTTGTAAGTTTATAGTAAGTTTATTGACTATATAATATAGAAATAAAAAGAGACATGGTAAATGTCAAACTATTTAACTAAGAGTTAAATCAAAAAGATAAAGTTAATATAGTGACCAAAACCTGCCTAAAACCTATTGGTTGAGTGGTTTTTGACCTATACCCACCTTAAACTTTAAATAATCCACATTGGAGCCATTAGAAACCGAATATTAATTTATTATAAAATAATATTTCTAACTTTTCATAAGGTGCCCCTCACCCCTCTTATAAAAGGGCACTCCCCCTTCACTCTATTTCACACCTTCAAAGCCTTTTGGCTCGGCCAAAACCTGCCCGAATATTCTCTCAACTTCCCTAAATTTAACCTAGAGGCTTTAGTTTTATCATAAATTCAAGCTAAGGATCCCTTTGGATCGAATCAAAAGGAAGAACCCGAAGAAGAGGTAATGTTTTCACCACCCCCTTTCAAGATCCTTTCTTCTTCAACTTCTTCTTTCTTTGTTTTTTCCATTCTAAAATTATAAATCCAGAGTATTATATATAATGTGATGTTATTATAAATATGTTACAACCATATTCAGTATTCTATTCATCCTTTGAATGACATGTCACCATACGTGTGTACGTACAGCTTACCGTCTCCACGTCGTGGTGTAATTGTTATTCAAAACATTATTATTTGGATGGGTTTGATAATGATGTGTAAATTATGTAAATAATAAATATAACATGATAATTATTCTATATATATGATATAACATCCAATTATATATTATTTTAATATCAAAATAATGACATTGTCGCTCGTGCGTACGTACAGACTATTGTATCCATGAACGCGATGAGATTCATTCCCCATCGTATCCATGCAAATCTAATTCTCATTTGATGATTAAAAATAATGTTTAA
Source organism: Viscum album (assembly GCA_963277665.1). Taxonomy (NCBI): domain Eukaryota; kingdom Viridiplantae; phylum Streptophyta; class Magnoliopsida; order Santalales; family Viscaceae; genus Viscum; species Viscum album. The sequence goes on along the minus strand of OY728120.1, from coordinate 1,581,203,389 downwards.
GGACTTGATATAATTCTGTATATGAATATGATACAACCTATCCATAACAAACATGACTTATGTAACAAAACATATAAAAGAAAAACGAGTAAGTTAACACCTGAAATGACTATAATACTAAGATATTATAAACAAAGGAATGTTAAAAGATCACATATGATATAATAATAATGTATATTATTCTTGTATAATTTAATAACAATTATTTCACCATTATACGGGAGGTTAACCTACCCTCAACCAAGGAAAAGTACAAGGTAAGGGTTTATTTCACAATCTCTTCATTATCCGAGGTTGTTTTTACGTAATTATCTACGGGGACCTCTTTATCATCCACATCCATGTTTCTTAAAAAAGTATTTCAAATCATTCTTACTATTTTATATAATATGGGTTAAAGTCATTTTTACCCTTTTTGAATTTTTATAAGACGTTTATAAAGGAATCTTTCCATCGTTTTCCAAACAAGGTCATTTTTAACCTTTTCGAAAGAATTATGGTAAGAATGTCTTTTTTTAACTTGTACGGAGGGTGTGGCTATTTTCCGCCATTATAAAATCGTCAAAGCTTCCCTTACATTCTTATAAGAATATTTTTAAAGTATGTGTTTTATTTTATAATTATGTGACTTTTAAAGGATTTCAAAAAAAGAGATATTTATCTCAAATAGTTTTGATTTCATCTATGTCAACACCCTTTGATGGATTTTAAGCTTATTTGAAGTTGATTTATTATGATACAAAACATCCATATAATATTGAAGGTTTTGTGATATTTTTGACTATGTAAGGGTAATTTTTATACCATTTACGGTTTATGGAGAAAGTATTGGCATTTCATATGTTAGTTTTAATATGAATGTTTATGATATGTTTAAACCTGTACATATGAGGAATGCATCGGACTTAATAAGTGATGGGTGGAGCCCGCTATAGCTCCTCAATGCAACGGTAGGTCTCATGAGACAAACTAGTGTCTTGGAACATGGCCTTGACAAAATATTATTTGTATTCTTGGCACAAGGCCTTGACTATGTGGTTATGATAGTCTGGCATTATTCATTCCATCATTATGAAAGTGGTTATTGATATTGCATGTGATTATTCGATTATTAGAATATCCATGTGAATATGAAAATAGAATTATTTCATTTTATCTTTGCTATATTATTCTGAAGTTCATGTTTAATAGGATTTTTTTTAGTTATACATTGGCTTAAATGTTTATGTTTATTTATGAAAGTTTCTGCTATATTGTTATCCTTACTGAGCATCTGAGCTCACCTCTTTCAATGTTTTATTTTTCCCAGGATGTGAAGAAGTATTTTATGAATGACCCACAGGGATAGTATGAAGGGATATGAATACAAGATGTTGTTGTAGTTTTTTTCAGTTTATGATGTAATGTAAGACTTATGAATATATCTATTGTTTCCAAGGATACTAAACTAATCGGTCTTTTGAGACTTGATCTTTTGAGATCATGCCAATATTATGTAATAATGCACCGACTCTGGGTAACTGGGGTCGGGGTGTTACAGTTGGTATCAGAGGAATTTTAGTACAAACCTTGGATTCTAGATTTATATAAAGTCTGATTAGATCACATAGACCTAAGATGGACTTTGAGGATTGGTATAGAAAAAATTCCAAGAATTTTGGTACTATAGATATTTTGTGAGTTTTATGAGCAATACATCCATGTCTGGATATGAGTAGGTAGAGGCAGCTCTGGCACAGATGTACCTAGGGGTAAAACTCGAAAACACCGCTTTGATCTAGACTTGAATGGGAACAGGTGTAGGACAACGGACCTTACTTCACTCTTGGTTATGACATTCCCAGGGGATATGCTTAGGATAATTCTCATTTTCATTACAAACCACTATGAAGGGTTTATGAGTATATAAATCTTCAAAGAAAACATTTTTTTTATGATTATGGATTATATCTATAAATAGTTCAATTTATGTTAAGTGTTTTACAACTATGGAATTGTGTATCTTGATTCATTAACTGATCTAGTTTATGACATTATTTAGAAATGACAGCTAGTGGAAGGAATGGAAACTGTATCAATGAACACACTCAATGTAGGAATTCCCCTCCTGCTCAAGATAATTATAGTATATCTGGTGATTCAACTGGTGCTGATTAGCTAATCACCATACCGGGACAACTCACTCAGGTTATGAATAATAACCTTACCCGTATGGAGCACCCTGATCCGCATCATGGAGGATCAATGTTAGATCGCTTCATGAGGCAACAACCACCAACATTCAATGGGGGTACAAATCCACTAGTAGCGGAGCAATGAATAAATTCCTTAGTGAAAATATTCCATGCCTTGGGGAGTAACAAAAGGGAAAAAGTTTTCATGGAAGTTTACCGCGTCACTGGAGATGTTGATCAATGGTGGTCATTGATTCAAAACAATAAGGAAGATGATGAATTATAAAATATGGAATGGTGGGAGTTTAAAGAGATTTTCATATAAAAATACTTTCTTCGTGACCATCGAGCAGATATGGAAAGTCAATTTCTGAGAATGAGACAAAAGGAGGATGAGAATGTCACAAAGTATGAGGCTAACTTTACAAGGTTAGTGAGGCATGCAGCAGATTATATACGTAACCCAAGGAGTAAGATTGATCATTTATTTGATGGGTTAAAACCATTTCTCCGTCGAGCATTAGTTTCAAAATCATTCTTGTTGTACAAAGATATTGTTTCATGTTCTATCAAGACAGAAAAAGAATTCTCTAAGTCTTATAACTTTAAATCAAAGCAAAATAAGAATAGATCTGCTGATAAATCTGGAAATGGAAATAAGGGGAAGAATGGAAAATTGAATATCCATCTTGTAGTAAATGTGGAAAGAAACACCATAGTACTTGCTTGAATGGAATGGGAGTCTGTTACAAGTGTGGTGAAAAGGGACACCAAGCTCGTGATTTCAAGGGTAAGAAAGAAGCTACCAATGTTCAATGATACAATTTCAAAGAGATGGGACATTATGCAAATGAATTTCCTAAGTGTCAGGGAATCTTACCTCAGAAAAGGCCAAGGGATCAAGTCCAAGCTTATGCTATCACTACTACTGAGGTAGAATCTCCGAAAGACGTGGTGGCAGGTAATTTAATGGTTTCCTCTAGTTTAGCAAATGATTTATTTGATTATAGATCATCGCATTGTTTCATATCCTTCCAGTTGGCTAAGAAAATTTGATATTTCCAATTTAATCTAAGAAGGGAGTTGTTAGTTTAAACTCCTAAGGGATGTTCCATTGCAACAATTTTTTGTGAGTCAGTCCCCATTAGAGCACATAAATGTTCTTTATCTATTGATCTCATCGTCATACCTATGATTGAATTTGATATAATCCTCAATATGGATTGGATTTCTGACCATGATGTGATGATTTATTTTAAGAAGAAGGTGGCTACGATTTTTTATGATGATTATAAATAACACCTTATCTTTAGAGAAGAATTTTCACCACCTAATTCTTATCTAGATCCACCCCCGGTAGCTCAACTAAATTCAATTATTGGGGAGTAAGAGAATGAAATAACTATGGTTAAGGAAATGAATGTTCAAATAGAGGATGTACCTATTGTGAAAGAATATGTAGATGTGTTTCTGGAAGATTTACTTGGACATCCTCCAGAACAATAAATTGAGTTTCCATTGATTTAATTCCTAGTTCAAGGCCCATATCGAAGACCCCTTATATAATGGAAACTGTGTAATTAGTGTATCTAAAGAAACAACTAGAGGAATTAAGTAATAAGGGATTTATTCGCACTAGTTTTCCCCATGGGGAGCCCCTGTCCTTTTTGTTAAGAAGAAAGATGGATCTATGAGGTTATGTCTCAACTACAGCGAGATCAATGCTATAACAATAAAGAACAAGTATCCCCTACCTCGCATTGATTATTTATTTTACCAACTGCAATGAGCTCAATACTTTTCAAAGATTGACCTTTGATCTAGATACCATCAGTTGTGTTTGAAGAAGGAACACATTCCGAAGACAATATTTCAAACTAGGTACGGGCATTACGAGAATATAGTAATGCCTTTTCGGCTGACTAATGTTACTCTATATTCATGGATCTAATTAAAAGAGTTTTTAAGGAATATCATGGCGAATTTGTAGTGTTATTTATTGATGATATCTTGGTATACTCTAAAAGCTACGAAGATCATGAAAATCACTTGCACATTATATTGAAGACTCTGAGAAGACATGAATTATATGGGAAGTTTAGCAAGTGTGAATTCTGGATTCAGGATATTTCTTTTCTTGGCCATATTGTATCCAAATATAGAATCTATGTTAAACCTTCTAAGACCAAGGAAATCCAAGAATGGCCAACATTGATAAGTATAACTGAGGTACGAATTTTTATTGGTTTAGCAGGTTATTATCGATGTTTCCTCCAGAATTTTGCTCGGTTGGCTAACCCATTAACGAAGCTCACACGTAAAGGGGTTAAATTTTTTTGGACAAAAGAGTGTGAAGAATGTTTTGAAGAAATTAATATAATATTATTCAATTCCCCTATATTGACTCTACCACCAGGGAATGATGGGTTCATTATTTATAGTGATGCATTGAAGAAAGAACTTGGTTGTGTCCTTATACAGAATGATAGGTTTATTGCCTATGCATCATGAGAGCTAAAAATTCATGAGAAATACTATCCTACTCATGATCTTGAGTTATCTGTTGTAATCACTGCTTTGAAGATACGGAGACATTATCTCTATGGTAAAAAATGTGAGATATATACCGATCACAAGAGTTCGAAATATATTTTCCCACAAAAAGAACTCAACATGAAGCAAAGGTGATGGCTTGAACTAATCAAGGATTAAAATTGCACGATACACTACCACCTGGGAAAGGAAAATTAGGTGGTAGATGATTTGAGTAGAAAGGATCATGGAGTTTTGAACAAGATGAGAGTTGAAAGGGATCATAATTTCATGGATTTATTAAAGATGGATATGGGAATCACCATGGAAGGTGAAACATCAATTCTTTTTCAAATGGTTTCCAAACAATCTTTACTAGAAAGGATAAAGAGTTCTCAGGCCGATGATGAAGAGTTTAAAAAGAAGATTAATGCTGTGAATGATGGGAGACTGAGTGACTTTGTGTATGAAGATAGAATTTTGAAATTTGGGAAGAGACTTTGCATTCCCAATATACCTGATCTAAAAAGGGAATTGTTGGACGATGCTCATAGTTCAAATTTCTCTATACACCATGGGAGCACCAAAATGTATAGAGATTTGAAGGAACATTTTTGGTGGGACAACATGAAGAGGGAGATTGCTGATTTTGTATCAAGATGTATGGTTTGTCAACAAGTGAAAGCTAGAAGGCAATTTCCTGGTGGAGTATTGCAACCTCTTCCCATACCTGAGTGGAAATGGGATAATATCAAGATGGACTTTGTCATGGGACTACCAAAGACTCCTAGAAGGAATGATGCAATATGGGTCATTGTTGATCGTCTTACCATGTCAGCACATTTTCATGCTATAAGGGATGATTTACCACTTGAACGTCTATAAAGACTATATATTAATGAAGTTGTGAGACTTCAGGGAGTACCCCTATCAATATTTTTGGATCGTGATCCCCATTTTACATTAAGATTCTGGAAAAGTATTCAGAAAGACCTGGATACTGAACTTCATTTGAGCACTGCCTACCACCCTCAAACAGATGGATAATCAGAACGGACTATTCAAACCTTATAAGACATGTTGAGATCTTGCTCACTTGACATTTAGGGTATGTGGTATCCATATTTACCTCTAGTAGAATTTTCCTATAATAATAGCTTCCATTCAAGTATTCAGATGGCACTATATAAAGCGTTATACGGAAATAGATGTCGCACACCAACCTGTTGGGATGATGTTGGTGAAAGAAAACTTGTAGGCCTAGAACTGGTGGAGGAAACGATGGAAAAGGTGAAGGTAATCCAAAACCACATCAAAGCAGCTCAAAGTAGGCAGAGGATCTATACCGATAACTGAAGGAAGGATTTATAATTTCAAGTAGGAGGTCATGTTTTCTTAAAGGTATCTCCATGGAAGGGAGTTATACGTTTCGGAAAGAAGGGAAAATTGAGTCCTAGGTACACTGGACCATTCAAAATTCTAGAACGAATTGGGGTTGTAGCTTACCGTTTGTCAATGTCACCAAGTATCTCCAAAGTCCACGATGTGTTCCATGTATCACTGTTGAGAAAATACATGCCTGACCTAACGCATGTACTCACCTATGAGAAATTAGAACTGGAACATGATCTGTCTTTTTGTGAAGAGCCTGTCAAGATTCTTGGTATGAGAGAACAAGTGCTGAGAAACCGGACGACTCGTCTTGTAAAAGTTCTATGGAGAAACCATAAGATGGAAGAGGCAATGTGGGAACCCAAGGAACTTATGATAAAGACCCACCGGAGTCTTTTCAGGCAGTAGTATTCTAGAAATTTCGAGGATGAAATTATTTGAAGTAGGGGAGAATGTAACACCCCAAGCTTCCACAATACGCTTCTCTTTGAATAATACATTAGCGTGTTTTGTAAGCAACTTCGAGTTCTAACACACACCACAACCAATCAAGCTAGCCATTATGAATAGTAATACCCACTTTTTGAAATTTTATAAAATTTATCATTCAAAATGGAATTCATTTTTGGAATCGGAATATCGAAATTAGCCTAGGGTGAAATTTTGGTATTTTTCTGAAAACATTCAATTTTTGATGAATAGTGAAAAACAATGAGTCATGGTTTAAAACCAAATTTTTATTTAAATAAATATTTATTTAAATTTATTTTAGGTCAAAATAGATATATAATACCTATATAAGTTCAATTTAATTCATTGGAGTCAGTTTATAATAATTTTATATATATAAAAATTTTATTGAACTTTTCACCGTCTTTTACCCACCTCCTAGGAGAATTTGCAAATTCACATAAAACTTAATTTTACCGCTTTTCTGAGTGGAATTTCGAAAATCCAAGAGACCCGGTTAATAACAAAGAGTAAAATGTTATTCAATAAGATAAAAATAATTTTTGGTGAATAGTAACTTTTTTACTTTTATTTACCACGTTTAAAATTAAATAGGGTAATTAAGGGTAAGAATGATATTATTATTACCCTAACACATGTCCTAATTCTACTAGATAAGTATAATTCTACCAAAAACAACCTTAGTAATAAAATCTGAACCAATTTGGTCCACTTGGATTAGATTAGCACATTTATTATTATTTAATTCAAAGAAGAGTTAAAAGAGATAAAATCAAAGTTAAATAACTAAAACATTTTTAATATAGGGTTATAAATAATATAAATTCGATTATAAATTTCATTATAAATATAAAAATATTTCCTACATGATTATATTTTATTTATAATTTTAGGACCTTAAATAATTTAATTTATTTATGAAATAATGGTGATGCAGTAATTACCTAATTAATGAAATATTAAAATAATTGATATTATAAATATAAAAATAAATATAATTTGAGACTTTTTATGAATTAAAATAATTTTCTAGGTTAATATGACATATTATTATTGGTTATATGAATTTTTTCGAGGTAATAATGCTGTTATGAATTTAGAAAAAACAAAATACCAAATAGTGTCAAAATTGACATAAAAGAGTTTTTAAAACAAATATTATATTATTAATTGATATTCAATTCCTAAAAATCTAAGTTTCGGCCAAGAAACTTATATAAAGATAGGTGTATCATTAATGGACCACTTGGGGGTCTCTTGGAATTTTATAGTAATTTTATTGACTATATAATATAAAAATACAAAGAGACATGGTAAATGTCAAACTATTTAACTAAGAGTTAAATCAAAAAGATAAAGTTAATATAGTGACCCAAACCTATCTAAAACCTATTGGTTGAGTGATGTTCTACCTATCCCCACCTCAAACTTTAAATAATCCAATTTGGTTCCATTATAAACTGAATTTTAATTTATTATAAAATAATATTTCTAGCTTTTTCTAAGGTTCCCCTTACCCCTCTTATAAAAGGGAACTCCCCCTTCACTCTATTTAACACCTTCAAAGCATTTTGGATCAGCCAAACCCTGCCCAAATAATAAATAAACTTCCCTCATTTCAACCTTGAGTCATTAGTTAGATCATAAAGCTAACCTTAGGGGCCCTTTTGATCAAATCAAAAGGAAGAACCTGATGAAGAGATAATGTTTTCACCACCCTCTTTCAAGTTCCTTTCTTCTTCAACTTCTTCTTTATTTGTTATTTCCATTCTAAAATAATAACTCCAGTATCTTCTATATACTATTATGTTATTATAAATATGGTACAACCATATTCAGTACTCTATCCATCCTTTGAATGACATGTCACCATACGTGCGTACGTACGGCTTACCCTCTCCACGTCGTGGTGTAATTGTTATTCAAAACATTATTATTTGGATCGGTATGATAATGAAGTGTAATTGATGTAAATAATAAATATAACATGAAAAGTATTCTGTATATATGATATACCATCCAATTATATATTATTTTAATACCAAAGGAATTATATTGTCGCTCGTGCGTACGTACGGACTATCGTCTGCATGAATGCGATGAGATTCATTCCCCACCGTGTCCATGCAAGTTTAATTTTCATTTGATGATTAAAAATAATTTTTAAGGACTTGATATCATTCTGTATATGAATAAGATACATCCTATCCATAACAAACACGACTTATGTAACAAAACATATAAAAGAAAAATGAGTATGTTAACATCTGAAATGATGATTACACTAAGATATTATTAACAAAGCAAAGTTAAAAGATCATATATGATATCATATCAATGTATATGATTCTTGTATAATTTAATAACAATTATTTCACCATTATACAGGAGGTTATCATACCCTCAAACAAGTAAAAGTACAAGGTAAGGGTTTATTTCACAATCGCTTCATTATCCGAGGTTGTTTATACGTAATTATCTACTGGGACCTCTTTATTATCCACATCCATGTTTCTTAAAAAAGTATTTCAAATCATTCTTACTATTTTATAGACTATGGGTTAAAGTCATTTTTACCCTTGTTTACTTTTTATAAGAAGTTTATAAAGGAATCTTTCTGTCATTTTCCAAACAAGGTTCTTTTTAACCTTTTTGACAAAAGTAAGGTAAGAATGTCTTTTTTTAACTTATACAGTGGGTGCGGATATTTTCCTCCTTTATAAAATTTTCAAAGATTCCCTTACAATATTATAAGAATATTTTGAAATTAAATGTGTTATTTTATAATTATTTTACTTTTAAATGATTTCAAAAAAAGAGATATTTATCTCAAATAGTTTTGATTTCATCTATGTCAACATCCTTTGATGGATTTTAAGCTTATTTGAGGTTGATTTATTATGATACAAAACTTCCATATAATATTAAAGGTTTTGTGATATGTTTGACTATGGATGGGTTATTTTTATACAATTCATGGTTTATGGAAAAATTATTGACATTTATTATGTTAGTTTTAATATTAATGTTTATGATATGTTTAAACCTATTTATATGAGGAATGCATTAGACCTAATAAGTGACGGGTGGATCCCACTATAGCTCCTAGATGCATCGGTAGATATCATGAGACAAACTAGTGTCTTGGCACAAGGCCTTGACTCTATGGTTATGATAGTCTGGCATTATGCATTCCATAATTATGAAAGTGGTTATTGATATTTCATGTGATTATTCTACTAGTAGAATATCTATGTGAATATGTAAATAGAATTATTTCATTTTATCTTTTCCATATTATGTTGAAGTTCAATTTTAAAAGGTTTTTGTTTTAGTTATACATTGTCTTAAATGTTTATGTTTATTTATGAAAGTTTCTGCTATATTTTTATCCTTACAGAGCATCTGAGATCACCAATTTTAATGTTATATTTTTCCCAGAATGTGAATAATTATTTTATGAATGACCTACAGGGATAGTATGAGGGGATATGATGACAAGATGTTGTTGTAGTTTTATTTCACTTTATGATGTAATGTGAGGCTTATGAATATATCTAGTGTTTCCAAGGATACTAAACTAATCAATCTTTCGAGACTTGATCTTTTGAGATCATTCCAATATTATGTAATAATGCACCGACTCTGGGTAACTGGGGTCGGGGTGTTACAATGATCTAAAGGAATTTAGTGTTACCCTTTTGTTTGGTATTGAAAAGGTCTGAATTCCCAACCTGTTATTCTGACTCATCTATGTGAGAAAGATGACTCTTTATTGTTGGAAAATTTTGTCTAGAAAATTCAACCCAAAATGCTTCATGGGATTCAAGAAGTAAGAGTTGAGAATAGACTACTTAGTGATGAAGTGAATACCCTAAGAGGTATTATTGAAGACATTCAGAAAGAGATTCATTTGAGATCAAAGATTATTCCTCATCTTATAGAACCTTCTGTTACTCAAACCCCACACAATGTTGACTCTGAGATTCATCCACTTTTAGCATTGTTAGCTAAATAGGTCGTAGGGAGGAACAAACAGATTGTGAAAGAAATGAAAGAGCTTGTGGTTAATATAAACAAACTCACTGATGAGTATAAATGGTGTCCTTAGAAATTGATGAGTCAACTGATATCTCTCCCCACCACTTTCAATGATTCTAAAGCCTCTAATCAATCCTCTCAACCCTCTTTAGATAGTGATCTGCTCAGAAGAGTGGTCAAAAAAGAGCTTCAGACTGTGGTTAGTGTCTTCAATAAGGATTCTCTCTCTACAGTTATCAATAACAGTGAGAATGTTCTTGATCTGGTCCAAATCCATTCAAAATTTACAAATGATGCTTAGCAAGAGATTTCCAAGAAATTGGATTTCTAATTCAACAGAATCTTCTCCAATACTTACATGAATAATCATTTCATGTATCTTGTGGAAAATCTTCTGATTCCACCTATTACTCATGCTTTCAAGACTCAAGTCCAAAAGCTCATATAGTTTACTCGATTCTTGGATATGTTTATTGAAAAAATGAAGATTTTGAGAAATCCATGCAGTATGGTGGTGAAATCATTGCGGATTTCATTAATCTTCTGAGGCCTAACCTTTATGTACAGAGTACAACCATTGTTGCTGCTACGGTTTCACCTCTAAGACCGGGATTTCCTACCTTTATCTATGACCTTGCCTCCACATCCTTGTCTTTTTGTCAATCATTGAGTCATATTAGGCATTTGATCCTTGATCAACAACTTCCTATGTTTTCTATTGCACCTACAATGGCTCCCTCTGTTTTTGATGGCCTTCCTTTACATTCTCTATCAACCAGATCACTCCCTTCTTCTACCTCGACCTCAGCTCCTATGGCTTACTCTTCTTCTAGTACTGATAAAGGAAAAGAGAATACTAGTCAGTGAATAATAACAGTGTTTACACCTTTTTGATAGGAATGATGTTTTCTTTTGATTTTATCCTTTCTGGTTGTACTGGATCTTATTTTCTTTAATGAAATGTGCACTTTTCATGACTTCTCTTATTCCATCTTTTTTATAATCCCAAAAGGGGGAGAAATATTCCTATGTTAGACCTTTATCTCTATATCTATAATTGAATCAAATATACACTTTTAATATAAAAGATTTTTGATCATCACAAAGGGGGAGATTGTTGGACTCCTCTTTTACTAATCATGTTTTAATGATCACAAATCTTATTCAACATGGTTAAATCTAGTAAATTATCTCAAATCATGTGTATTATTGTTTATGTATTCTCATGATTTAGGAAGACACATTCACGATATTAATTGCTCTACATTTAGTTTAATTACATTATATTATCCTTGATTTACCATTATAATTATTTCTCTTACAAATGATAAAGTTTAATTATTTCCATAAGTATCACTGCATAAGTCTGAACACAGATATTTGCCTAAGTCTGAGACACCGTGAAGCAGACACCATGAACATTCAGACACAATGAACAAGACACCGTGAACAAGACTCAGTGAACATTCAGACACCATGAAGCAAACACCGTGAATATCCAGACACCATGAACAAGACACCATGAACGAGACACTGTGACCATTAGACACTGTGACAAGAAGACACTATGACCATGAGACACTATGGCCACAAGACAATGTGACGACGAGACACTATGACATCCAGACATCGTGATCATCAGACTCCGTGAACAAGAAACTGTGACCAGCCCAGACACTGTGTAAAGGATACACTGTTTCCATGACATATTGTGACACCATTTCTAAATATATTTTGTCGTCTTTAAATTTAATATCTAGCGGTCATATTTGAATATTTTAATGCACTGACATAATTAATGTTTCTTTGTACAAATATCATCGTATAGTATGATGTACAAGGTGTAGAATACTTAAAACCTGTCATCTCCAACACATGCACTCCAAGATAAAAAGAGTTGTGCAGCCCAGAAACACAGTGTAGAAAATCTTGTAAGAAAAACAAGATACAAAAGAACAAGATTGTGGGCGTGCGTGTCACTATAGAATAATTTCTTATGAATTGGATCATGCAACCTGATTCTGCTGAAGAACACGTGAAGAATACTAGAATAAAAAGAATATATTTTCACTGTATAACACCATGAAGAACACAAACCGAATTTTTCTAACTTGAGACACTCTATTTTCCATTCGAGGAATCGACTTCTGCATATTCTTTATTTCAGAAGTCCAAAGCTGCAAAGATCAACACTCAGAGCATTTCTAAACCTATCTCAACATTACATCTCTGGTTTGTATCTTTTTATTATCACTCAAGTAGTGTGTGTTTCTATATATCAACACACTATGTCTCCTACACTAAACTGAAGGATACAAGATATTCTTTCTCAAACACTATTTACTCTTGTGTATACCCCCTAATAAGTGTGGAAGATGTCCCTATGTGGCCTCATAGCTTTTACCCATAAAGAACTGTGGAAGAGGTCCTTTTGTGACCTGTAAAGTCCTGTGTACTTTTGTTTAACCCCGATCCAGGGTGTGGATAATATTTATTTATATAAACTGCTAGGTGGTAGCTGATCACCATGTGGAGTGGATTAGGTCTCGGCTTGAGACTAAACCACTTATTGTATATCTGTTGGGCTGCTTACTTTAGTTTTCTCTATTTTACTGCACTACTGCAAAATTCCAAAATCACTAAACATACCTTGATAGTTAATATTGGAAATAATTTATAATTTTATTGTCTTAGTAAAATAGTTTCAAAAGTAATACTAATAAATATTATTATTACTGAGAAATAATAAATCTTCTAAGAAGTTATTTAAATAGTCAAACCATTATAACTGTATTACATTGATTAACTAGGTTGTATTTAACTTAAAGGGGAAATATTTTTAAGAACACCTTTTTAAACAGAAATTTTTTATATATACTCAATTCACCCTCCTCTAGAGTATTCTACTCCGACCAATAATCAATTTAACTCTTATAGTGACAACGTGTGTTTTCACACTATAGGGTTTATGTAGTTACTATAAAATGATTTAAAACCCCAATAAGATAATTTATGACATATTTAGAATCATAGTAGTTTGTTGGAAACACAATATATTTTTATGAATTTTATATCATTTTATAAAATATCATTTATTGTAATGTATCATTTATGTCATTTTTTATAATATTCAATTTATTAATTTTTAAATATATAAAACCAACCTGATAACATAGAAAAAATACTTCAAATATTTCTTCAACATGTCTAATATATAAATAAAATTAGTGGATGTAATTAATTATGTCAAATTATATATATTTAAATATTTTTAATATCATTTATTTGATATCTCAATTAATTAAACAATTACAACATCATTATTATATGAGCCATTAATTAAATTATCTATCCTCTAAAAATTGGGAATAAATATTCATGGCGAAGATTGATTCCATATATTTATAATGAATATTTATAGTTGATTTTTTCTTATGTGTAACCCTATATTAATCATTATTTATTTATTAAAAGTTGAATATGATATTTTTAACTCTTCTTTAAATAAAATTTCATAAAAGATATAATCTCAAACAAGTGGCATAAAAAAACATATTCTAGATATATTATTATGTTGGCTCGAATAATTCTTATCCAAATAAATTATGACATGTTTTATGGAAATGTATATTATTATAATATAATTTTTACCTTTAACTACCTTATTTACAATTAATCATGGTAAATAATATTCAAAAGTTAATATTCACTAAAAATTATTTTGATACTATTATAGGAATTTTTTCGTACATATTAAAATCATATATGACCATTTTTTGAAATTAAATTCACAAAATTGGAAAAAATACATATAATTCTAATCATGTAAATGTGAAAAGATGGTGGGTTAAAGAGATGTTCAAAAGTTCAATAATTTATTTATATCTAATTAAATTATAAAAATGATTAAAATGACCTAAATTGGATTAATATGTGTATTATTTATCAATTGTGACATTAAAACCCCTTTAATTTCCAGAAATTATTTAAATGAAAAAGATGATTTTAACTATAGAGTAGTATTTTCCACTATTCAACAAAAATTGAAATTTTTCAGAAATATACCAAAAATTCACCCTAAGATAGTTTTGATATTCTAAAATCAAAAATAATATTTATTTATCGTATTTAAATTTTAAATGTTTCTAAAATTAATCTTATTATTAAAACTTGTTCATTCAAGATAATGGTATTTTTAACCTAAAAGGACATTACCAAAAATCATATATTTCATTATAAATATTTTTTATTTATTTAAAAAAAATTCTAAAAACTATTTGAAATGTTGTTATTAAAATAAATATAACTATATTTAATGGTTTTTTTATAATTATCCCATTTAAATAATTATATAAAAAAAGTTTCATAGAAACCCAGTGTTGTGTGCATCGAAAACCATGATGGTGTGTCTTATGGATCAAGTCAAAGATTATATTTCATGTAAAAAAATATTCACTTTTTATTTCATATAATGAATGTAAAACATAGTGAAATAAAAAAATAAAATATCTTCGTTGTTGCATGAAATTCAAAATATCGAAAATGATAAATTAATTCAGAAAACAATTCATCAAATCTTGGGGTGTTACATTCTACCCCATTAAAATTAATTTCACCCTGAAAGTTTTTATAGGTTATCAATGGTTTAATACAAGAATGTTTTATTCATATAACCCAAATCTTACAAATGAAAATTAACTGATCCTTTAAAATGGGAATGTTTGAACCTTAACTGTTAACAAGAGTAACATATAATTATGTTTCCATATAAGAAAACAATGGATTGGATTGTAGATTGGGCATGGAGGAAAAGTGTAAATATTTATAGGGATTAATTGAGGTAATAAATCATAATCTAGTGAATGATCACGAAATTTTGAGGGCCTCAATTTTTTAAATCTGTGAAGAATTAAAAGTCAATCGGTTCAACAAAAATTAAGGTATTATGTAACGACCCAAACTTTAATTAATGGAAATCCATCTTAATATAATTAAATGTATCTTTATGTAAAATTTTTATAAAAAATGTCAACTTCTTTGGTTTTATATTAAGAATTGTGACCGTTGCTAATATAGTCATTGAAAAGTGATTACATAATTAGTATAAATATAGGGTTTTAACAAATCCAATTTACCCTGAAAAATGAAGAAATGGCCTCATCCAGTAGACATGCCCCATACAAAGCCCATTTTATAGAGCTCGAAAAGTAGGTGGCATCATTGGGATTAAATCTTGACTAAGCCCAATCTAAGCTTTAATATGTTAATCTCGAGTGGGACCGCCTATGAGAGCAGTGGAAGTTGATAGTGATTACCACAAGAGCAATGTTATCCGAGCCACCCTAAGTGTCTATATCCATCACACACCTTAATATGCGGTATTGTGAGGGTGTTATAAGGGGTTATGTAACAAGACCTTATAACTATGGTTATGTACATTTTTTGTATATAATAATGGATATAATTTCATTCTATTATTGTTACCTTGTAAATAGTTTTTAAAGCTCAAATAGTATTTTTTTAGTTAAAATTTCACTAAGAAATCTATTTTTGATGAATTAATGGATTTTTGAATTAAATAATATTTTAACAAAATATTATTATTATTAAATTGTTTTTTATTAAATATAAATTATTGTATAATTTTATGAATGAAATTGTAATTTTTATTAAGGTTTGAAATCCATTTTCGTCAAAACCCTTGAATTTTTGTTAAATGCCAGTTTTTATTTTAAAAGTGAAATTTAACATATATATATAATTATTTAGATAAAATAAATATTATTTCTGGAATCATGATGTCGAAATTATCCAATGGTGAATTTTTCATAATTTCTTAAGATAGTAAAATATTTGAGTAAAAATTAAATACGGTTTAAATGAATAATGTGTTTTATGACATCATAATGACCCAATAGTGATGTAATAAAATACTATAAGCCTTATTTTCGGACAATATATGTTTTACCATTAAAATAATGTTATTTTGGGTTTGTTTGACTCATTTTACAAAGCATTAATGGACCATTCAAGACTTATTAAACATCTTGTCTTTTTAAATTGTTTTCCTTGGGAGTGTGACTCACCTCCACATAAGCAACCCCATTATTTTAAGAAGTTGGGACTTAGGCCTTATAAAATATTTTTTTCCACTTCCCTTTTTCAAAAACCATGGGAAAAAACCATAGGCTTGTTTGTGGTTTGGATTAGTTTAATGTGAGGTGTCCCAAACCTAAATAATAAAGAATTCTCTAACCATTCCTATATAAACCCACACAAGCTCCAACTTCCTCCTAATTCAAAGCCTTTTAAGTTCGTCCAAACTCTTCCCTCATCTCTGTAGAATCCTCCCAAGGTTCCCAAGCTCCCAAGAAGCCTCTCCCAGGCATATCTCATTCCTTTGGAAGCACACATCCAAGTAAGGGTTTTTCTTCCTTTCTTATTTTTGTCCAATATTCTCTAACTTGTTATGACCTTTTAGTTTCAATTATAAATAATGGGGTATGTTTTTTCACCTCCCCCATACTGCATTATGTCTGAGCGATGGGATACCCCTTTCCCTTTCATTAAATTCCTCCCATGTACACCAGTTACTATGCTAAAATTCCAAAAGGAATTTCTCTCTCCACATTTAGATTCAGGAAATTCTTTTGTATCAAGAATATAAATTACATTACATTTGTTGGGACATGTATCTATATGACCCCCTTAATTTCCATGTCATGTGAATATAATTAGACACCCCTTCCTCTCTCTTCAACCGTTTTGTTGAGTTCTTTTGCCATGCTGTTATGCTGTCGAAATTGCACCGCGCTTTTCCAAGACAAAGTCATTGTATAGTGAATACCATGCCCATTTCTCTATCAAGGGTATTAACATTTATGCACATTTACTTGTGGATTATAAATTTTCAATTCTAAATTCAACGTTTTTTTATCTTGTAATAAATGATCATATTTTGTGGATCCATGTTATATGATCCATGTGGCACACTTATGCATGAAATGGAATATTTATAAAGGGTGTGCCCTTATAGAGATCCAATGCATTGGGTAAAGTATAGTGTCATGATAAGTCATATACAATGGGTGTTTACTCATTCTAATTCAATTGAAACTATGGTTTACTCATTCCTCATGTGCAATGTGGGTTTACTCACGCTCCATGTGCAATGAGCATTGGATCATGCTAATTCCATGTTAAGTTTACTTGCAACATTTTCATGTTATGATTATCATGATTTATCAGACCATTATGTTTATGCTTCTTTTGTGATGTATTGATATGCCTATTGTCTAACATGTATTATATTCCTCGTGTTATTCCTGGATTATTCCCTTATTGGGCTTTATAGCTCACTCTTTTCTTATGAATGTCCTTAGGTTAACACACGCATTGCTAAGTACGAGGGAATGTAATGGCCATGTAAAATAAGCTTTCAATAAAGATGTTGTATTTAATGTTTTAAGTTGTTTTGTAATTATCCTTATCCCCAAATAAAATAGAACTCCCGATCTTCTATGTTTTATCAAGTTATGTTTATGTAATAAATTATGTATAATTGTGTAATAAAAAGAAGGGTTATCAGGGTTGGTATCAGAGGATAGGTTTAGTTATTTTTGGGATTTGGATTAGAAAACACTAGTAAAGCCTTAGAAACAAGACTAAGTATATTAAAAATATCCCTATGTTTTGGGGAGTATTGAGTAAGTGTCTTATCATGAAAATACATCACTGTCTAGATACAAGTAGGTAGAGGCGGCTCTGGCACAGTTGTATCCTAGGGGTAAAACTTGAAAACACCACATTGAGTTAGACTCAAACGGGAACTGGAGCACGACAACGGGATTTTCTACACTCTTGGTTATGACACTCCCAGGGGATATGCTTTTTTAAATTCACAAGCTTACAATGAACCATTATTAAGGGACAAAAAAATTCCCTAAGAATATATGTTTTAAAGTAGATCATGGATAACAAAGACCAAAGCCAATAGATTTATATGTTAAGGAAATAAAAGTTATTTATAAGTCATCATTTTTTTCCTTGTATTACCCTTTATGTGTTGCCCCTAACTTTCCTTTTATTCCAGCCAATGGCCGGTAATTGGAGGACTTGGGCTAACAACCGATGTGAAGATCAATGTGATGACTGAACTATTGAGATACCCAATCCAATTGCAGTGTGAATCGCGAACTTTGTTACGCTTCTCTCTCAGATAACTCAAGATTTGAATAGAAACATGGGTCAAGAGGAACATTCAACCCCCCCCCCCATAAATAAAAAGTCACTATTTAGATATTCATGATTCAAATACCTCCTACATTTAATGGATCATTTGATCCCTCAATCACTGAACAATGGATCAACTCCATTGAAAGGATATTCTCCATCCTTAAATGTTATGATCAAGAGAAGGTTCTCTGGAAGATTATCGTATGGACGGTGAAGCTGATCAATGGTGGAAGTTGATCAAAAATATGAATCCTGAGGAGGAGATCAAGGCATTGGAATGGAAGGATTTCCAGAATATGTTTTTCGATAAAAATTTTCCGCGCACCCTATGGCTTAAGATAGAAAGGGACATCCTTTCCCTCATACAAAAAATATGACGAATATATTGGAGCGTTTGAGGAAATCATCACAAGGCTTGCATTATACGCCTTCAGCTTTTTCGTTACCCCTGAATTCAAGGTTTCCCACTTCTTTGGTGGGATGAAACCTAGCCTGTGTAGAGCGCTGGCAATCCGTGACTTCGACAGCTATGAGGAAATTTTTTGATGTGCCCTCAGGGATGAAATGGAGATAGGATAATCTCAAGGGTACCATGGGGGATAAGAAGTGTAAGGTGGAATTAAATTTTGGTGGTCCGATGGATAAATCCAATGGTGCTAAGAAGATCTAGCACCCCACTTGCAAAAGGTACGGAAAGAAGCACCCCAGAAATTGCTTGAAGGGGATGAGAAAATGCTTTAGGTGTGCAAGTGAAGGGAACCTAGCTGTAAAATATTATCAAGAATGACCCGCGGCTATGACAGAGGAGAGGAACACTTCGTTCAAACCTCAACGCATGGCTCATTGCTACAAATGCAAAGAACAAGGGCATCTTACAAATCTGTGCTCTAAGCCAAGGATTTTTGGAGGCAACCAACAACTTCCAAAGGAGAAAGGTTGAGATTTTTCCATCACTACTACCGAAGTGAACCCCGAAAATGAAGAGGTGATAGGTACGCTAGTTATTCATTCAAGAATAGAGAACATACTTTTTTATTCCAGTTCTACGCATTCTTTTATATCTTGAATGTTTAGTAGAACAAATCCAAGACAACCACAAATCATGGAAGTGGAGAGGTCGGTGAGTACATCAAATGGGGAAATCATTGCATCACATGAATATAACTCCTCTCCTATCATAAACTGTGGACTGAACTTCCTGGTGAACCTCTTCATACTCCCTATGGTGGAATTTGATGCAATTCATGGCATGGATTGGATTTCCTTATATATAGACAACATAAATTGATGTGAAATGGAAAACACTCTCTATATGGATAATCATCCCCTGATTCTATAAAATTGAAATAAGGAAGATGAATCTTTATTAGTTATATCAACTCAAGAGTGGATATTACTACCCTATGAGAACGCATATCTAGATCAGATGATTGAGTCCAAGGAAACAAACATCCTTGATGACATTCCAATTCTGAGGGAATTTGCTAAAGTTTTTCCTGAGGAATTTCCTGGTCTTCCTCCAAGAAGAGATGTTGAATTCCCAAATGATAGTATACCTGGGGAATTTCCAATATCCCAGACTTTGTATAGAATGGTTGTTGTGGAACTTCATGAGATGAAGAAACAAATACAGAAGAATCGGGATAAAGGGTTTATACGCCCAAGTGCTTCACCATGGGCTGCACCAGTCCTCTTCATCAAGAAGAATTATGGGTCAATGTGCCTCTGCATAAATTATCGTGAGCTCAAAAAAATCACAATAAATAACAAGAATCATCTCCCACAAATTGATGACTTGTTCGATCAGCTATGTGGAGCATGATAATTCTCCGAGGTATATTTGCGGTTGGGATATTATCAAGTATTAGTGAAGAAGGATGATATCTCCAAGAATGATTTGCGTACAAGATATTGACACTATGAATTCATAGTAATTCCTTTTGGACTCACTAAAGCTTCAATAATATTCATGGACTTGATGAATATAGTCTTTAGAGATTACCTCAAAAAAAATTTGGTAGTTTTTATAGATGATATTATGATATACTCCAAAACCAAGTAGGATCATGAGGAGTATCAAAGAACTATACTAGAGACCTTGCGAAAGGATAATATCCATGAAAAGTACATCAAGTGTGAGTTCTAGTTGAAGGAGGTCTCATTCTTGGGCCATATCATCACAAGAAATGGGATATCTATGGATCCCTCCAAAACAGATGCAATTGATGGACGGTCAAGGCCAACATCGATAACAAATATTAGTAGCTTGTTGGGGTTAGCTGGATATTATCGATGATTTGTGATAAATTTATCATGATTGTACAACCATATTACCAAGATAACTCGGAACAGAGTAAAGTTTTTGTGGAGTGATGAATGCGAAGAAAGCTTCAAGTAGTTGAAAAGGAGGCTTATCACTGCACCCGTGCTCACTTTACCCACAATTGGAGAAATTTTTTTGGTATTCAGTGATGCTTCGAAGAAGGTACTGGATGTGTGTAGATGAAAAATGACAAAATAATTGCATATGATTCAAGGCAATTGAATTTTAATGAACATAACTATACAACACATGACCTCTAGTTGGCTATAGTGATATTCACTTTGATAATCTAGCGGCATTATCTCTTTTGGGAGAAGTGTGAAATATATACGGACCACAAAAGCCTCAAGTATATATTAACATAGAAAGAGTTGAACATGCGCCTATGAATATGGTTAGATCTGATCAAAGACTATGAATTCTCAATCCATTACCACCCTAGGAAAGAGAATAAGGTGGCGGATGACCTAAGTATAAAGGACCCGGTGATTATATCATTGATGAGAATTGAAAAGGATCCAATATTCTTAGACTTGATGAAGATGGACATGGGAATCATAAATAAGGGAACATCATAAATCCTTTCACTAATGATTGTTCAACCATCACTTTTGTAAAGTTTAAAGGACACTCAAAAGGATGATGTGGGAATTCAGAAAAAAAAAAGTGGAAGCTATCGGAAAAAGGAAATCCTCGAAGTTTATTGTTAATGATGAAGGAATTGTGAGATTTGGGAAAAGGCTTTGTGTTCCATCAATTTAAAAGCTGAAGAAGGAACTTTTGGATGCTGCACATAGTTCAAATTTCCCTATTCACCTAGGAAACACAAATATGTATCGAGATATTTGATGGCATTATTGGTGGGATAATATGAAGAAGGATATCAGTGAATATACATCAAAGTGCCTGGTCTGTCAGTAAGTAAAGGCAGAGAGGCAGAAGTCTAGGGGGATGATGTAACAGTTGCCCATACCAGAATGGGAATGGGAGAACATCACCATGTACTTTGTCACTGGACTTCCGATGATATCCAAAGGCAACATTGCAATCTGTGTTGTAGTGGACCGTCTTACAAAGGCTACACACTTCATTGAAATTCAGGAGGATTTCTCATTGGATCAACTAGAACGGATATATATCAGGGAAGTGTTAAGGAAGCATGCAGTACCACTTCTATTGTGTCTAATAGAGATTGAAGATTCGCCTCTATGTTTTGGAAGATTCTTTAACATGCTTTGAATATTGAACTTAACTTCAGTATGGCCTACCATCCTCAAACTGAAGGACAATCAGAGTGGACTACCCAAACACTTGAGGACATGGTTAGATCATTCTTTGTGGACTTTAAAGGGGGGTGGGATCAACATATTCCTTAGGTTGAGTTCTCTTATAATAACAGTTTCCACTCGAGCATCGAAATGGAACCATATGATACCCTTTATGGGAAAAGGTGCAGAACATCGGCATGTTGGGATGAGGTCGGTGAGCATTAGCTGCTTAGACCAGAAATGGTTGAAGAAATGGTGGAGAAGGTGAAAACCATTCTGTAAAATATTGAGGTATCCCAGAGTGGACTGATGAGTTATGCAGATAACCATCGACGTGACCTTGATTTTAAAGTTTGAGACAAGGTATTTTTACGCATATCTCCATGGAAGAAGGTCGTGAGGTTTGGAAAGAAAGGGAAGTTAAGTCCAAGGTTCATCGGCCCCTTCGTGATTCTTGATCATGTCAGGGTTGTGGCCTATCGACTAGCACTTCCACCTACCATGGACAAATTACATGATCTATTTCAGGTATCCATCTTCAGGAAGTATATACCAAACCCTTCACATTTACTCTCTTCAGAGGGGGTACAGTTAGAGGATTATCATTCTTATGATGAGCAAACAGTGAAGTTCTTAGATCATAGAGAAAAAGTTCTACGAAATAAGACAATGACCCTCATCAAGGTGTTGTGGCGAAATAACAAGTTTTATGATGCGACGTGGGAATTAGACGAAATGATGAATCAGAGTTACCCAAATCTGTTTTAGTGTGGGAAAAGGAAATTTTGAGGGCGAAATTTCTTAAGGGAGGAAGAATGTAATGACCCAAAAATTCATTAATGGAAATACCTCTTGATCTAATTGAATGTCTCATTATATAAAATGTTTATATAAAATGTCAAATTCTATGGTTTTATGTAATGAATTGTGACCATTGCTAATATTGTCATTGAACATTGATCACATGATTAGTATAAATATTGGGTTTTAACCAATCCAATTTACTCAGACAAAGGAAGCAATGTCCCCATCCAGTAGACGTGCCCCATACAAATCACATTTTTTTGAGCTCGGAAAGTAGGTGGAATCATTGGGATTCACTCTTGACTAATCCCAATCCAAGAATGAATATGTTAAGCACGAGGGGGAACTCCAATGAGAGATGTGAAAGTTGATAGAGATTAACACCCGAACAATGTTATCCAAGCCACCCCAAGAGTCTGTCACCATCGCTCACCTTAATCTTTGGTCTTATGCGGGTGTTATAAGGGATTATGTAACAAGACCATATCACTATGGTTATGTACATTATTTTTGTATATAATAAGGAATATACTCTCATTTTATTATTGTTACCTTGTAAATAGTTTTTAAATCTCAAATAGTATTTTTTTAGTTATAATTCAAATGAGAAATCTATTTTGATGAATTAATGGATTTTTGAATTAAATAATATTTTAATAAAATATTATTATTATTCAATTAATTTTAATTAAATATAAATTATCATATAATTTTATGAATGAAATTGTAATTTTTATTAAGGATTGAAATCCATTTCTGTCAAAACCCATGATTTTCGATAAATGTCGGTTTTTTTAAAAGTGAAAATTATAATATCGAGAAAACTATATAGATAAAATAAATATTATTTCTAGAATCAGGACCTTGAAATTACCCAATGGATAATTTTTCATAATTTTTTGAGACAGAAAATGTTTTTGGTAAAAATTAAATATCGTTTAAATATATAATGTGTTATATGACATCATAATGATCAAATAGTGATCTAATAAAATACTATAAGCCTTATGTTTGGCGAATATATGTTTTAACATTAAAATAATCTGATTTTGGGTTTTTTGACTTATTTTACAAAGCATTAATAGACCCTTCAAGACTAATTAAACATCTTATCTTTTTAAATTGTTTTCCTTGGGAGTGTGACTCACCTCCACATAAGAAAACCCATTATTTTAAGAAGTTAGGAATTTGGCTTATAAAATATTATTTTCCAATTACCCTTTCCAAAAACCATGGGCCAAAAACATGGTCTGATTTGTGGTTTTTATTAGTTTAATGTGTGGTGTCCCAAACCAAAATAATAAAGAATTCCCTCACCTTTCCTATATAAACCCACCCAAGCTCCCACTTCCTCCTCACTCAAATAATTTGGAGTTCGTACAAATTCTTCCCTATACTCTCTAGATTCCTCCCAATGTTCCCCAAGCTCCCAATAAGCCTCTCTTAAGCCTCTCTCAAGCCTTTGGAAGCACACTTCCAAGAAAGGGTTTTTCTTCTTTTCTTATTTTTGTCCAATATTCTCAAAATTGTTATTCCCTTTTTAATTTCAATTATAAATTTTGGGGTGTGGTTTTTTACCTTCCCCATACTGCACTCTTTATGTTTTAATGATGGGATACCCCTTTATCACTCATCAAATTCCTCCCATTTACACCCATTACTATGCTGAAATTCGGAAAGGAATTTCTCTCTCCTCATTTACAATCAAGCAATTATTTTGTATCATGAATCTAAATTCCATTAAATTTATTGGGACATGTATATATATGAACCCCTTACTATCCATATCATGTAAATTTGTTGATACACCCCTTTTTCTCTCATCGACCATTTTTTTGAGTTCTTTTTCCACGCTGTTATGCTGTTGAAATTTCACCGCGCTTTTCCTAGACAAAGTCATTGTGTAGTGAATACCATTCCGCTTTCTCTATCAAGGGTATTAACCTTTATAAACATTTACTTATTGATTATAAAGTTTCATGTATGAATTCCACATTCCATTATAGTGGAATAAATGATGATATTTTATGAATCCATGTTATATGATCTGTGTGGCACACTTATGCATGAAATGAAATGTTTATGAAGGGTGCACCCTTATAGCACTCCAATGAATTGGGTAAAGTATAGTATCATGATACATCATGTGAAATGGGTTTTTAATCATTCTAATTCAAGTGAAATGAGGGTTTACTCGTGCTTTTTGTGCAATGAGGATTTACTCATGCCCCATGTGCAATGAGGGTTGGCTCATGCTAATTCCATGTTAAGTGTTATTGCCACATTTTCATGTTATAATTATCATGAATTATCATGACTTTATGTTTATGCTTCTCTTGTTCTCTATTGAAATTCCTATTATCTAACATGTACTGTCTTCCGCATGTTATTCTGTGATTATTCTTTTACTGGGCTTTATAGCTCAACCTTTTCTTATGCATATCCTCAGGTTATCCCATGCAATGCTAAGTACGAGGGAATGTACTGGTCATATAAAAAATATTTAAATAAAGATATTGTATTTCATGTTTTAAGATGTTATGTAATTATCATAAGGCTCAAAGACACTAGACCTCTCAATCTTCTATGTTGTATCAAGTGAATTTTCTGTAATAAATCATTTTTAATTGTGTAATAAAAAGCAAGGTTGTTATATATTAGGAAAAAAACAATTTATTTATGATCATTATCATATCATTGAGTAATTAATTAATAATGAATAAAACAAAATTATCTTTATTTATTTGTGCTTTAATCTACTTAAAATTCATCCATTACTTTAACAAATTTATTCCATAAACTACCTTTCATTCCTGAAGAATTAAAAGGCACTTTTGGAAGATATTTAGGCCCATAAAATAATGAAATGAATAATTATTTATCTATGAAAATTCATGAAAATAAATAATCTTAATACATTAATCTCCAAACATAAAAATAAACACTATTAATTCATTAAAAATAATTATTCACCAAATATAATTATTCATAAACCATGACATCGTGTAGGCTAGTGGTAGGTGTGAAACTCTTATCATCCTTTGGTCATGTGTTCAAGACCCAAAACCTTACCCGACATGATTAGTTATCACCCGAAACACATGAATTCCTTTTCTATATTCACACTAATATAATTTCAAAAATTAATATGATGGACATCCTTGAAATAAGTTTGATCACATAATAAAATTTTTTCCAATCTTTATAATAAAAACTCAATAAATAAATACCTTATATGAAGTTTAACATAAATTTTTCATGGATGGTAAACCTTATAACCCTTAAAAATATGAAACTCTAAAAATAATATAATTAATGTCACTAAACCTCTTAACATTCATCCCCCCATTTCAAAATGTAGTTCCTATTTGTCACATTCCAAACATGTTAATACCCCTATGGTTAATTCTATAAGAACATGGTAACAACCAGAATTACCATAAATCCTATTGTAAATCATGTATACTTCCTTGTTCAAAAGTATATTGGATATATTCCTCAAATACAAAAAGTTTTAAACATTATCATTAATGAAATTTAACCATTTTTCAATAATCATATCTTGGGTAATCTATACCATCTGATTTACATATTCATAATGGACATATATTTATCACAAAATCATTATATTTACATAAATTGACATATTAATGGTTAACTTCCATTAATAATAGTATAACCACGTAATTAAATCACTTCCCAATTCTATAGAGAATATTTAACATAAACGAGTAAATACAGAGTGAAAAAATAAGTAGAATAACCTATGTATATTTCAGCATTCATATTTTTTTGAAACCAGATATATTAAACTACTAATTATTTTATTCATAATCCACTTACAATGCTACCTCATTCTATTACATAATTCCCCTTTCCTATCACATTTCATATGTAGTCTCTTTATCATCGTCAATGTAACAATTATTAAAACCACATTCTTGATTTTCTTTAGGAGCTTCCCCATTGGGTCATTTATTTCAATAATGACCATGTATTACACACCTAAAACATTTTTCCATAGATGATGGTTTAGAGAGGCCAATATCCTCTTCCATTCCGTTAAAAAACTATTCATTTTTCAATTGGAGTCACTTGATTTGTTTAATTATTCTCCACAGTGAAAACATGTTCCTATTCCTCTAAGAAATTTAGTTAGGTGATGCTTTCTACAATCAAGACACAAATTAAACCAAGTATTATTTTTTCAATGGTCTCTATTACCAGAACTCTCACCAAAATCCTTATTTCTCTTCCTTAGTGAGTGTGAGGGTTTGTTAAGGTGTGTGTTTTTTATAATGTTACTTGAAAACTAATAAGTCTTGATAACAACAACTTTCACTCTAGGAATCATCCCACTAGACCACTTATCAGAAAATAATCCATCAAATTCATAATTAATCTAGTTCCATCTGGTTCCTTTCATTTACTAATACTAGAAGCATAGTTTGGGCATTACTTATCATAATAGAAAACTGCATAGTCATCAAAAGATTTACTTTTAGGATTTATAAATCATGAAAACTCTATTAATATAAAACACCCAAGGTTCAACCTAGGTTATTCATTCTGAAATGTTTTCGAAAAACTTAATGATGGTTTATAAAGAGTTTGTGAATTTCCTATGCATATCCCCAGGGTGTGTCAAACTAGAAGTATAAAATGGCCCATTTTTATTTAACTTTTTATCCAAAGTCAAGAACAGAACATATGGTCATAGTTTTTACCCCTAGATACATCTATTCCAAATCCACATCCAGTTGTTTTAATCATATGGGTTTTTATTTCTAATATCGACTCACTCTATCGTGTACCAATAATAAAAATACATTTTCAAAAAAGTTGACCCATCCTTATACATATCCTTAGAGACATACGTATAATATCATTATAATATTCCTTGGGATCTCACTAATGTTTTCTCATACTAGTTTCTAAAGGATGACTAAACCTTTCCCATGATACAAACTATAGAGACCTAGGATTAACATACTTGTATATTACATCAGTTAAGATGAATGCACATATTATTACAATAATACATACTCGAGGACCATTATAGTTTAGTCCCTTGGGAAACATGGAAAAAGTATTCTATCCTATTAAAAGTTATTCAATATATCCCATAAAATATCCACCTTTATTACATCTACATAAAACCATTATTTGTGACCTATGGAAAGAAAACAAAATAAATGGGTGATATAAAATTCTCATTAAGGGTAAACAAGGTAGATATGTTAGCATAATCATTAGAATAGGGGTATGAGAATGTGATCATGATAATATAAGATCGTATAATACATATGAAAAATATTATACATGAAACATGGCATAAATAATGGTAGTTCATAAGGAATGAATCATATGTAAATAAAGAGCATAGTCCAAGGAATCTTGAAATAGGAATAAAACATGGAATTTTGGAAGACACATATGCATGTAATAGTTTCCATAAAAGCCCAATGCATCACTTCCAAGACCATATTAGTAGTATGGTTTCACTCCCCATATCATCTTAGTATTCATGGTTCACTCCCATGAATATCTTAGAAACATGAGTTCAATCCTTATACCATGATGGTAGTTTTGGTTAACACCCATGAAAATATGAGTAGAATGATTTTACTGCCCATACCATATTGGTAGTCATGTTTCACAGCAATGGAATTCTTAGTAGTCGAGGTTCACTCCAATGACAATATTAGTTAATTTCATGAGATATATATCTTAACCCAATGCATTAGAGGGAGATATAGTTACCACACATCTCATAATAAAATCAAAAATACATGTCCCACAAGATTTGTAAAAATAATAACATAACCCATGAAATTAAATGGGTATTATTAATGTGTAATCATATCATATCCTATGAAAAAGGCATAGGTATCACAATAAATTCATCAAAATATAACCCATTAAAAGAAGTTATTTTCATAAGCAAAATTCCATCAAAACATTAACCATTCAGAGAAATAATATGAATGATATTTTTGAATAATAATAGAGTGAGTCATCATCAGTGGTAATAGATTTTAAAGATCACTTGGAACTTGAATTTTATATAAAATATCTTATTAAAACATAAAAAAATTTCAATACATGTTTCATTAAAAACACATTAAAAACATGTAAAGGAATAATGATAAACAGTTAAAATATTTCTTGCGGAAAATAAACTATCTTCGCTGAAAAATTATTCTTTTCATAAAATTCTACTCAATTATAAAAGAAAACATTTTCGTTAGAAAATAACCTTAAAATCATGTAGTGGAAGATTCAAGGTAAAAATATATCACAAAATCATATAAATTCTTTCATTCCATATTGGATATAAATATATTGTTCTCATACTTTTTCTAGAAATGTAAAAAGATTCCTTGATTTGGAAAACAAGAGAAAGATTTCTTTAAACCAATAAGTAATAAAGTAAAAAATTAGTAAAAATGAATTTTAACATTTTTTTAAGAATAGTAAAAAAAATTATGAAAAAAAATTATAAACCATGGAAATGGATAATTTATATTTCCCAATAGATTATTAAAATGAAACAATCCCAAAAATGGAAGAGATTGTGAAATCAGTACTCATCACTTTGTAATGAATAGAATTGTATACACCATATAAGAACGACAATTATATGAAAATTTAAATATCATAATCATCTAGATAATATCCATAAATGAAAATCATGGTTATTATATACACTAATTATATGAAACAAGTAATGTGTAAGATTTGTGTCTCACAAAAATAATGGTTAGATGTAAATCCATTAACTGATGTCTTGCCTCTCTTCAAAGTCAAACAAGAATAAATTATAATAAATATATGTTCATTGTAAAAATTTTACATAATAATAATCTTATATATAATTAAACATATGGTTTGATTATGTCCTTATATTAATAACTTTTTAACTATCTAATGTTAAGGTTTCACTTCAGGTAATATATGCTTTATTCTTCGCATGTGTCTCAAATTTGGATATCATTGGTCCTTATACTTATTACATAATTAAATAATGTAAATAAGGATATAAATATAATTTATATCTAGTATATGTATATTATAATAATACATATCATAATGATGTATTAAATGGAATACACTGTTCATGAGGTTGGTTAGCCGTACATACACATGAAAATTATTTCCGTTTTAATTTTCATATTGAATAAAGGTATGTGAATAACATATTTTTATATAATTATGTATATATATAACATTATTCATGTAACATGATTATATAACATATTTCATGTAAGTTCACTAAACCCATCATTAATACATTCCATGGGGTGTGAGAATAAATCAACTCACTTTGAGGGGGTGATAGTCCACAATTCCTCAAAAGAGATTATCATATTAACACCGAATGGAAATTAAAAAAGGTATGAGTTGTAAAAGTAAATAAAAAATCTTTAATAAATATTATATATTATATATAACACACACATATATATATAGGGTTAAATAATGTTTCCACCATTATTTTTGTAAGTGGAAAAAACGAACAATCATCATTTCATGAGGCAGTTGTTTATCAGACATAGTAACAATATGTTTAATATCAATTATACGATGGTGAGTGTAAGCCTAGGATTCACCCTTAGAAAAAAAAATTATATTTAAGATACTATTTTTTTATTGAAATAATGGAACAGACTCTGTAAGGGTGGAGAATGAAAATAAATGAATTGAAGATGAGAGAAGATGTCACCTCTTATTCGAGTAAATTCTTTTTGGTAATGAAAAAAATCATCCTTGAGTCTCCTTAGGAAAAATTGATTTCATGTAGGTAGATTTGAGAGAATTTATAAGTGTAAAATGGAATATTTTGTCCAATCTAATATTCTTTAGATATGTGAATAAAAAGGAGAGGTTCCTTTTTAAAAGATCAAGGGGGGCATGTTAGGAAACTCTAAAACAATTAACTTATTATAAATTGATTTTCTATTTCTAATATATAATAAGTGATTTATCTATAATATGAGATGTTTGTGGGTTGAAATACCACCATCCAATGAATTTGGACATGTTTAGGACACAAAAATAACCATATCTTTCAGCTTTAACCCTACATTTAACAATTTAACTCTTATTGTGACAACTTTCCATTTTTAACCTATTGGTTTAATATAGTTTCTATAAAATTACAAATGAACCCAAATTATATAATTGATGAGATATTTACCATTATACTAGTTATTTGGATGAATTATCGATTTATATGAATTTCATAACATTTAATACAATATTATTAATTTTAAAGTATCATTTATATCAATTTTGATACTATTCAATATTTTAATTTTTATAAATTTCAAAACAACATGATAAATTAGAAAAAACAATACCAATATATCACTAGAAGGTCTAATATAACTATAAAATTCGTTTATTTAATTAATTAAGTAAAACAGTACATATTTTAATATTTTTTTAATATCATTTATTTGATATCTCAATTTATTAAACAATTACTACATTATTATACAATCCATTAATAAAATTATCTATTCTATAAAAATAAAAATTTAATTATCAATATGAATATAAATTTTAGAGATTTATTGTAACACCCGAGGTAAATAAAGAATATGAAAATTCCATATTTATCCATATTTGTGAATAAAATATTAATATGACTTTAAAGGGGATGTTATGCTCGATGTCGTACCCAACACGCAACAACGAGTTTCTTGGAAATCTTACATTGCACTCTAATAATAAAATAATATTATTTTAAATGGTAGTTAATGCCTAGCTGTTGTGATGGCGGGAATTAATAGAACTAACTACAAAATTATTATATATGTTTTTCAAATATTTTTACTTTTTACAATACATTTTAGAGGATTAAAAATGCGAATGAATCCAATTTTAAGCGTAAACATTCTAATATTCTTTAAAAGGTCGATTAACCGCCTTTTGATGGCGAACCTCTTTTAAATCATACTTTTTACAATGGTATGTGTTATATTTGACAAAATAAAATTCTTCTTTAGAATCGGGACATCAAAATTTACTTTGTGTAAATTTTTGGTATCTTTCCGATAAAGTTCATTTTTTAATGAATAGTGGAAAATGTTGTATTTTAATTCAAAACCTATTTTTAATCTAATTTATTTATATGATTAGATTATCTTTTGAATTGGTTTTAAAGTGAAATTAGAATATATTTTTACCATTTAATCCAATAGTTGTCGTTGGAATTAATTTCACTTTGAAACCGGACTTAAACTAGTGTCAATCTTTTGATACATTTTGTTTCATAAAAACACGCTATTTGTTTTGACAGTGGGAATTAATTATTAAATTAATTAATGAAACTTATATATTCTGAATTTTGTAAAATATACATCATTTTTGAATTCGGAATATCAAATATATCTTAGGGTGAACTTTTGGTAATTTTCTAATAAACTTCAATTTTTGATGAATAGTGAAACCACTAAGTGGTACTTATAAAAACTGATTTTTCCGTTTAAATAAAATTTTGTCATCTTTGTGTTTTTAATTTCAAAAATCCGACATACATGGTTGTCATTAAGAAGTAAAATGTGGTTCAATGGGATTAAAATTATTTTTTGGTGAACAGTAACTTATTAAGTTTTTAATCGCGATTAGAGGTAATTAGTGTAGTTTAAGGTAAGAATAATGTTTTAATAAAATGAAATGACCTAGACACATTTCATAACCTCATTTTATGTGTCATGTCCGACCAATACAATCCATGGGTCAACTTGGGGACCCCATGGATCCACTTTGGTTGGTAAATGACATAAATATCTTTTTATTTAATGTTAATGTAAAAATTACACAAACATGAGATGTTTTACTAAAACAATTTTTACATGGGGTTATACAAGTCATATTTTTTACTATAAATAGTAATTGGAAATATAAAACGATTTCCTACATCATAGTGTTTTTTTTATAATTTTTAGACATTAAATAAATTAAATTATTTATGACATCATAATGATGCATCGATGACCTCATTATTTAACGATTTAAATAAAATGGAAATATAATGTAATATCTAAGACCTAAACATGTCCAAAACCTATTGGATGAGTGTATTTAGAACCCTTATCACCTTATCCTAGAAATTCATCAATGTGGGACCTTTAAAATCCGAAACTCTTTTGAAAATAAAGTAACATTTTGTAACTTTACAAGAGTTCCCCTCCTCTCCTCTTATAAAAGGCCCCCACCTCTACCTCCTTACCCACACTCCCAAAGCCTTTGGATCGGTCAAACTCTTCCCATTTTGTCTCTCCACTTCCCTATATTACTCCTTGAACCCTAACTTTGGGCATAAGTCTTCTCAAGAAAGCCTTTGACCTCAAACCAAAGGGAGTTACATGATTTTAAGGCAATGTCATCACTTGAGTCCTTTTGTTTTATTTTGCCTCTCCAACCCCCTAAACTCTTTTTATTCATTTATTTTGTAATAAATCAAGTATCTTCAATATACTAGGATGTTGTTATAATAAGGTTTCGAGCTACACTTACACACACCTACAACTAATGGTTAAATAACATACTGTTTCCGTGGATGGCGAATTTCTGCCTCATGAAACGATGATTGTTCAACACTCATATAACAGCTTCAAAGGTGGACATTAAGATGTCACTATATTTATATATGATATATAATATTTTTATGTTTTACTTAAGCTTATTTATTTTTAATTTATGGCATACCTTTATGGTTTCCATTATGGTTAAACGCGATATCTTCATTTAAGGAAGTGCGGACTACCGCCCCCTCAAAGTGATGTGATTCGTTAATGCCATATGTGGGACGTATAAAGGATGGATTTAAAGTTATTATATATGATGTTATACTGGAATTATAATATACCTATATATCATTATTATTTCTTTCCATTAATGTATGAGATAGAAATGAAAGTAGCGTTCATGCGTACGTGGGGCTTACCGTCTCCATGAACGGTGCATTTCATTTCTTATCCCCAAATGTAATGTACTATTATAAGTACATATTTATAATCTATATATATAATGTATGTTACATATAAATGATTAATATAATTCTGAAATTAAAATATAAATACCTCTCATTTAGTTTTAATTCCATTAATATGACAAAAAAATGAAAGTAGCGTTCATGCGTACGTACGGCTTACCGTCTCCATGAACGGTGCATTTAATTTCTTACCTCTAAATGATTATGTAATATTATAAATACATGTATATTCTGGATATATATGATATATATTATATCCAAATCATGAATATCATTCTGGATATAATGAACCATTGACCACACGAACAACATGTAATTGTAAGAAGTCCACTTTTGACTTAAGAACCAAATATCGACAAAACAAACATTATTAACTTAAATGATTACATAATGTTTATAACATGTCAATAATTTATATAAAAGGAATAATGAACTTGAAAAAGGTTCTTAATCAAGTATAAATTAACTCAAGTTTATTATTCAGGACGTTAAAGAACGATCGAGTCAAGTCGGACCCGAGGTAAGGGATCATACTCCTCTCTTTCTTTTTAAGTACACTCTTTTATGTCATTCCTTTTAAGCTCATAATTATTGTGATTGGGATGTTATTTTATATTAATCATACTATAATTTTTATGTTCATATGGTGAGAGACCTTATTTTCTCTCATCAATCCATTTTGGAAGTTTTGAGTGGCGCCGTTAGGTTGCCGAATTTTCGTAAGACATCTAACCCCTCTCTTTCTTTTTAAGTACTCTCCTTTATGTCACTTCATTTAAGCTCCTCTTTTTTATGATAGGGGATGTTATTTTATATTCCACTTGTTGTACATTTTATTGTAATATGATGAGATACTCTATTTGATCTCATCAATCCATTTTTGGAAGTTTTAAGTGGCGCCGTTAGGCTGCCGAGTTTTCATAAGGGATTTTTCATCTCACTTTTATTCCCGTGAGATTTATGCTACATTTTTCCACAATATCCTTTTAATGTTGTATCTACTGACCATTATTCTACTCTTTGTGTAATATACTTTCGTTTATGAGTATTTACATCAATGATTTATTGTCCTTCTTTCACGGGGTGTATGATTTGAAAGATACCCAAGTCGGTAAGGGAACCTTTCACCCTCCTCTTTTTAAAAGACTTCTTTTGTTGGGTCTTTTAATTCACATATTGTTATGTTGGGATATGTTCTCATATATCCTTATTGATGTAAATTTTATGTCCAAGTGATGAGATACCTTTTTTTATCTCTCATCAAAACATTTTTGAAATTTTGAAGTGACGCTGTTAGGCTGTCAAATTTTTGCAAGGAAACTTGTTAACCCAAATTTGATTCTTTGGGATAAACTTGTACTCCTTGAATATGTCGTTATATGAATATGTGTGAATAACATATGATTGTTTTACACTTAATATTCACTTATATTTGGTGTATTCTTTTGTCACACATAATTATGCAATTGATTTATCTTTAAACCAAGGATTCCGTCTTTGTAAGGGACTTCGTCTCAATCTCCTTTCACTGAGGCATATTTTGTTTTATACACAACTTTATTTCATACGGTGTATAAACCCCTTTGACTTTTACTTTTATACAAAAGGAATCTTTTTTTTCTATGAATCATTTTACTAAATGACAAAAAGGAATGTTTCTTTTTACGTACGCAGTGACAACGACCTTTTCCGCTGCCGCAAGTATTATTTGATCCTTGGCTTCCTCAACAAGCCGTAATGTTTTTAAAATAAAATAAATACCATATAATTTTTTTTGTATTTTGGTATTGAAAATGGTTTTGATAAAGGATTTTATTATTTAAATATATTTAAATGATATATTGTGATTGAAATGTGGAAATGTTATCATTCCTTTATGTTGGTTTTATGTGTTATAATTTTATAATGGTACTTGGACATTTTACGGGTGGTTACGTGATAAACCATATGACGGGTGGTGTCGTGAATACCAGGACAGGTGGTTATGTTATAACCTCCAATGCATTGGGTATGGAAGCTGGCCGTATGGCTATTCCATTAAGTATGTGTGGAAGTCGGTCGTATGGTTATTCCATTAAGTATGTGTGGAAGTCGACTATATGTTTATTCCATTTAAGTATGTTTATATCCCAAGTTACCTTTATATGTTATGTGTTATTTAACTGGGTTTTATGGTAATATTTTGGTTACAAAAGGGTAAGTAATGATATTTTATTCAGTAAAGAGTTTTTACTACTTCAAAAAGGTGAAAAGTATTACTTTGATAAAGTAAACATGGTTTAACTGTTGTTTTGAAAAACTAATAGTTTTCATGCTTTGTGTATCCCTTACTGAGCTTTTTATGCTCATCCCAATTTTTTGAAATGTTTTTCACAGGACTTAACGTGGAATAGGGTCAAGGATGGGATCAAGGGAAAGTCATGCTACCTAAAACATGGAACTAGACATGTTTCTTTTTAAGAGTTTTTATTTTATGGAAACTTAGTAGAAGTTTCTACTTTGTAATCTTTTGAGATGTAATAGTTATGTCCTAATACTCTAAAACTCTAAACCTAAAAAGATCCTCAATGTGATTTATTCATTTAATTCAATATTAAGTAAGGTTTAAGGCTAGGGCCTTATAGTTGGTATCAAAGGTCGGTTTAGATAACTTTAGAGGTTAGGTTATTCTTTAATCATAAGTGACATGACCATAATGGTTAGGATTTCAGAAAGAGTCATAGTTTTTAGATAAAGTGAATGATAAGTGTATCTTAGTGTTTATCTTCCTCTTTAGTACATGATGGTTTTGTTGATATACTCACACTGACCTTCTTGGTTTTAGTAAATGGCCGGATCTAGAAGGCACCAAGGTAACGGTGGATGTGAAGAAAACTGTGACAGTTTTCAGAGCGAGCAACTGAATGATATGGGAGCTGCAATGAGAACTCTTGTGTTTATCCTCAACCAACTATCTGGAGTCATGATTGACCACCTAAACCTTGGTGATTTCTATAAGGCATCATATATGCGAGAAACAAATCCCTACAGAACTACAAGTAATAATCATAAAGGTAAGTGTGTTCAAAAACCTATGTGTCATAGATGTGGAAAGAAACACCTAGGAAAATGTTTCAAAGGGACAGAAATATGCTATTGATGTGGAAATGAAGGTCATAAAGCAAGAACCTTCCATGGAAAAAGGAAGCATCCAGTTGACTCGAGAAAAGGGAAAGAAGTTCTTTCTGAGGGATCAATTGAATGTTTTAAATGTGGTGTGCATGGTCATTATGCAAACACATGTCCTATGAAGAAGGTTCGTGAATGGGATCACCAAGATCATACAAATACTTGTTTACCAATACCTAATGCCATTCCGATTGAGGATGAAGAAACTGACAATGACCAATCAAAGGTATGGATTATTTCTTAACTTTTGTTTTCTATTTCGGAATCTTAGGATATGATTCGTGATTTTGTTTGTAGGAAAGAAGTATTTCAGAATAAGTTGGAAAAGAATAGTTAATGGATCATGAAGAATGTTGAATGGATAAGAAGTAAACATATAAGGGCTTCAAGAGTTATGGTGGAATTCTTAAGAGTATTAAGTGTCTTTTGATGATGGGATACATTAGAATACTTTTTATAGTATGTGTAACACTGATGTTTGATATATGAAAATTTTTATTCAAAGAATAGTAATCTGTTCTTTTGTGGACATAGTTATAAAGAACCATTTGGGTTTATATGATCCTTACTTTTGAGGTAATTATGGGTTATTATATGTTATGCTGGAAAATGAAAGGCTTGAGATAAACACGAGGTTAAAATATGTTATGATCATTTTTGAAGATTTTATCTCGTTTTGCAGAATGTTTTAAAACTATATAGTTTTGGAAAAAGGACAACACGCAGACCGTGTGACAACCCGTTGCATCGGACAAAGCTGCGGGAATCGAACCCACAACCAAAGTGTGACTGCTATTTATCGCCTACCACTGGACTACGTGAAGTCCCTGGTTAGTTTGACTGATTCTTTTTAGTTATATGATGTTATGAATTAAGAGTAAGTTGATTTTGGGTTATTTATGAAAATGATTAACCTATCATGGAGTGTATGTGATTAGGTTAATTGCTTTTCAATAATAGACTTTAAGAGTAACTGGTGTTATTTGGAGATAGGTGTTAATTTGTACCTTGGAAGACTATGCGACTAAATCCTTCAAATATTTGGGTTTCAATATTAGTTTGGTTTACTTTGAAATATTTTATGGGCAATTTTTTTATCGAATAGTCCTCGTTGGACATTGGGTTTTGTTGGACAAATTTTGGAGATTAAGCATAGATTTTCTTTTTAAAGGGTTATCATTTTCTGGATTATCTGATCTTGTACTAACCTTTTTGGTTATGGTTTTGGTTAAAGCCTAAAGACATGGGAAGTATATAGTTCTCTTTGGTGGATTAGGTGATTCTCTAGAAGTTGATTATAGTACTCTTAATGCAAACAAGTCTTCCTAAATACTCGTCTTTTGGAAAAAAAATATGAGTTTGATTAAGGAATCTAGGAAAAGTTGAAAGTCAACATGATAAGTGATTTTTTTTCCTTATGAATAAATTCCTCAATAAAAAAGTAACTTAAAACAAAAATGTTGTCTATTAACTTTTCCTACTGGGGAATCGAATACCGTTTAACCCATCACAAGTTTGTGATTTTCTTATGGTTAAATTTCTCCTAGACATGTTTACTATCACTCTCCCCCAAGAACATGACCCTTTTCTTTTTCTTCCATGTCCATGTTTTCCTACACGGAATCCTATTATGGGTTAACTCGGGTGACCTCTGTACTTATCTTTCTTTATTTTAAAGTGATTTTTTTACTGACTCTTGTTCCGATGTGGGACTTTCAAGGATGTTTCCAAGTTCAATTTTAAAAATTGTGAGGACGCAATTCCCAAAAGGGGGGAAGTATGTAACACCCCAGGTAAATAAAGAATATGACAATTTCATATTTATCCATATTTGTAAATAAAATATTAATATCAAATTAAAGGGGATGCTATGCTCGATGGCGTACCCAACACGCAACAACGAGTTTCTTGGGAATCTTACGTTGCACTCTAATAATAAAATAATATTATTTTAAATGGTAGTTAACGCCTAGTTGTTGTGATGGCGGGAGTGAATAGAACTAACTACAAAATTGTTATATATTTTTGTCAAATATTTTTACTTTTTACAATACATGTTAGAGGATTAAAAATGCGAATGAATCCAATTTTAAGCGTAAACATTCTAATATTATTTAAAAGGTCGATAAACCTCCTTTTGATGTAGAACCTCTTTTAAATAAACATTTTGACAATCGTATGTGTTATATTTGACAAAATAAAATTCTTCTTTAGAATCGGGACATCAAAATTTACTTTGTGTAAATTTTTGGTATCTTTCCGATAAAGTTCATTTTTTTAATGAATAGTGTAAAATGTTGTATTTTAATTCAAAACCTCTTTATTCTAATTTATTTATATGATTAGATTATATTTTTAATTGGTTTTAAAGTTAAATTAGAATATATTTTTACCATTTAATCCAATAGTGGTCGTTGGAATTAATTTCACTTTCAAATCGGACTTAAACTAGTGTCAATCTTTTGATACATTTTGTTTCATAAAAACACGCTATTTGTTTTGACAGCGGGAATTAATTATGAAATTAATTAATGAAACTTATATGTTCTGAGTTTTGTAAAATAGACATCATTTTTTAATTCAGAATATCAAATATATCTTAGGGTTAACTTTTGGTAATTTTCTGAAAAACTTCAATTTTTGATGAATAGTGAAACCACTAAGTGGTACTTATAAAAACTGATTTTTCCGTTTAAATGAAATTTTGCCATCTTTGTGTTTTGAATTTCAAAAATCCGACATACATGGTTGTCATTAAGAAGTAAAATGTGGTTCAATGGGATTAAAATAATTTTTTGGTGAATAGTAACTTATTAAGTTTTTAATCGTGATTAGAGGTAATTAGTGTAGTTTAAGGTAAGAATAATGTTTTAATAAAATGAAATGAGCTAGACACATGTCCTACCCTCCTTGTATGTGTCATGGCCGACCAAGACAATCCATGGGTCAACTTGGGGACCCCATGGAGCCACTTTGGTTGGAAAATGACAAAAATATCTTTTTATTTAATGTTAAAGTAAAAATGGCACAAACATGAGATGTTTTACTAAAACAATTTTTGCATGGGGTTATACAAGTCATATGTTTGACTATAAATATTAATTGGAAATATAGAAATATTTCCTACATCATAGTATTTTTTTTATAATTTTTAGACATTAAATAAATTAAATTATATATGACATCATAATGATGCAGTGATGACCTCATTATTTAACGATTTAAATAAAATGGAAAGATAATGTAATATCTAAGAACTAAACATGTCCAAAACCTATTGTATGAGTGTATTTAGAACCCTTATCACCTTATCCTAGATATACATCAATTTTTGACCTTTAAAATCCGAAACTCTTTTGAAAATAAAGTAACATTTTGTAACTTTACAAGAGTGCCCCTCCTCTCCTCTTATAAATGGACCCCACCTCTACCTCCTTACCCACACTCCCAAAGCCTTTGGATCGGCCAACCTCTGCCCATTTTGTCTCTCCACTTTCCTCTCTTACTCATTGAATCCTCACTTTGGGTATAAGTCTTCCCAAGGAAGCCTTTGAGCTCAAACCAAAGGGAGTTACCCGATTTTAAGGTAATGTCTCCACTTGAGTCCTTTTGTTTTATTTTGCCTCTCCAACCCCCTAAACTCTTTTTATTAATTTCTTTTGTAACAACTCCAGTATCTCCAATATAATATGATTTGTTATAAGAAGTATTCGAGCTACACTTACACACACCTACATCTAATGGTTAACGAACATACTGTTTCCGTGGATGGCGAATTTCTGCCTCACGAAACGATGATTGTTCAACACTCATATAACACCTTCAAAGGTCGACATTAAGATGTCACTATATATATATGATATATAATATGTTTATGTTTTACTTAAGCTTCTTTATTTTTCATTTATGGCATACCTTTATGTTTTCCATTATGGGTTAACGCGATATCTTCATTTAAGGAAGTGCGGACTACCGCCCCCTCAAAGTGATGTGATTCGTTAATGCCATATGTGGGATGTATAAAGGATGGATTTAAAGTTATTATATATGATTTTATACTGTAATTATAATATACCTCTATATAATTAATATTTCTTTCCATTAATGTATGAGATAGAAATGAAAGTAGCGTTCATGCGTACGTACGGCTTATCGTCTCCATGAACGGTGCATTTCATTTCTTATCCCCAAATGTAATGTACTATTATAAGTAAATATTTATAATGGATATATAAAATGTATGTTACATATAAATGATGAATATAATTCTGGAATTAAAATATACATACCTATCATTTAGTTTTAATTCCATTAATATGAAAAAGAAATGAAAGTAGCGTTCATGCGTACGTACGACTTACCGTCTCCATGAACAGTGCATTTCATTTATTACCTATAAATGATTATGTAATATTATAAGTACATTTATATACAGGATATATATGATATATATGATATCCAAATCATGAGTATCATTCTGGATATAATGAACCATTGACCACACGAACAACATTTAATTGTAAGAAGTCCACTTTTGACTTAAGAACCAAATATCGACAAAACAAACATTATTAACTTAAATGATTACATAATGTTTATAACATGTCAATAATTGATATAAAATGAATAATTAACTTGAAAAAGGTTCTTAATCAAGTAGAAATTAACTCAAGTTTATTATTCAGGACGTTAAAGAACGATCGAGTCAAGTCAGGCCTGAGGTAAGGGATCCTACTCCTCTCTTTCTTTTTAAGTACACTCTTTTATGTCATTCCTTTTAAGCTCATAATTCTTGTGATTGGGATGTTCTTTTATATTACTCATATTGTAATTTTTATGTTAATATGATGAGAGACCTTATTTTCTCTCATCAATCCATTTTGGATGTTTTGAGTGGCGCCGTTAGGCTGCCGAATTTTCGTAAGAGATCTAACCCCTCTCTTTCTTTTTAAGTACTCTCCTTTATGTCACTTCTTTTAAGCTCCTCTTTGTTATAATGGGGGATGTTCTTTTATATTCCTCTTTATTTACATTTTATTTTAATATGATGAGATACTCTATTTGATCTCATCAATCCATTTTTGGAAGTTTTAAGTGGCGCTGTTAGGCTGCCGAGTTTTCGTAAGGGATTTTTCATCTCACTTTTATTCCCGTGAGATTTATGCTACATTTTCCACAATCTCCTTTGAATGGTGTATGTACGGACCATTATTCTACTCTTTGTGTAATATAATTTCATTTATGAGTATTTACATCAATTATGTATTGCCCTTCTTTCATGGGGTGTATGTTTCGAAAGATACCAAAGTCGGTAAGGGAACCTTTCACCCTCCTCTTTTTAAATTACTTCTTTTGTTGGGTCTTTTAATTCACATATTGTTATGTTGGGATATATTCTCATATATCCTTATTGATGTAAATTTTATGTCCAAGTGATGAGATACCTTTTTTTATCTCTCATCAATCCATTTTGGAAATTTTGAAGTGACTTCGTTAGGCTGACAAATTTTTGCAAGGTAACTTTTTAACCCAAATTTGATTCTTTGGGATAAACTTGTACTCCTTGAATATGTCATTCTATGAATATGTGTTAATAAAATCTGATTGTTTTACACTTAATATTCACTTATATTTGGTGTATTATTTTGTCACACATAATTATGCAATTGATTTATCCTTAAACCAAGGATATCGTCTTTGTAAGGGACTTCGTCTCAATCTCCTTTCATTGAGGCTTGTTTTTTTTATACACAACTTTATTTCATACAGTGTATAAACCCCTTTGACTTTTACTTTTATACAAAAGGAATAATTTTTTCTACGAAGCGTTTTACTAAATGACAAAAAGGAATGTTTCTTTTTACGTACGCGGTGACAACAACCTTTTCCGCCGCCGCGAGTATTATTTGATCCTTGGCTTCCTCAACAAGCTGTAATGTTTTTAAAATAAAATAAATACCATATACTTTTTTTTGTATTTTGGTATTGAAAATGGTTTTGATAAAGGATTATATTATGTCAATATATTTAAATGATATATTGTGATTGAAATGTGTAAATGTTATCATTCCTTTATGTTGGTTTTATGTGTTATAATTTTATAATGGTACTTGGACATTTTACGGGTGGTTACGTGATAAACCATATAACGGGTGGTGCCGTGAATACCAGGACGGGTGGTTACGTTATAACCTCCAATTCATTGGGTATGGAAGTCGTCCATATGGCTATTCCATTAAGTATGTGTGGAAGTCGGCAGTATGTCTATTC
Source organism: Viscum album (assembly GCA_963277665.1). NCBI lineage: Eukaryota > Viridiplantae > Streptophyta > Magnoliopsida > Santalales > Viscaceae > Viscum > Viscum album. The sequence continues at coordinate 1,581,159,706 of OY728120.1, read as the reverse complement.
CATTAAGTATGTGTGGAAGTCGACAGTATGGTTATTAAGTATGTTTATGTCCCAAGTTACCTTTATATGTTATGTGTTCTTTAATTGGGTTTTATGGTAATCTTTTGGTTACAAAAGGGAAAGTAATGATATTTTATTCAGTGAAGGGTTTTTACTACTTCGAAAAGGTGAAAAGTATTACTTTGATAAAGTATACATGGTTTACTTTTTTTTGAAAAACTAACAGTTTTCATGCTTTGTGTATCCCTTACTGAGCTTTTTATGCTCATCCCAAGTTTTTGAAATGTTTTTCACGGGACATAATGTGGAATAGAATCAAGGATGGGATCAAGGGAAAGGCATGCTACCTAAAACATGCAACTAGACATGTTTCTTTTTAAGAGTTTTTATTTTATGGAAACATAGTAGAAGTTTCTACTTTGTAATCTTTTGAGATGTAATAGTTATGTCCTAATTCTCTAAAACTCTAAACCTGAAAAGATCCTCAATGTGAATTATTCATTTAATTCAATATTAAGTAAGGTTTAAGGCTGGGGCCTTATATTTATAATGAATATTCTATTTATAATTTTTATAATCTATAACCCTATATAATGAATTGTTTATTTATTAAAATTTGAATGTGACATTTTTTACTTTTCTTTAAATAAAATATAATTTAGGTATTAATCTAACAAAATGGTTTTAAAAGTACCATATTATAGATGTAAGGTTGATTTGGGTTGAAAAATTATTCTCCATTGAAATTAGAACCAGTGTTATGGTAATATTATAGTATTATAATATTATTTTTACCATTAATTTTTCTAATTTCCTTTAACCGCGGTAAATAAAATCTAAAGTTATTATATACAAAAAAATTATTTTGATCCCATTAAACCATATTTTTCATACTTATTACAACCATGTATGTCCATTTATTGAGTTTTGATACAAAAAAAGTAGTAATATTTCTTTTACTGCAAATCTCCAAAATGTGGCTAGTTGGCGGGTGAAGGAGATGATCTATTGTTTAATAATTTTTTGATATCTAATTCGATTATAAAAATGATTCAAATGAAATATAATAGATTAATATATTTATTAGTTATCTATTTTGATATTAAAATCATTTTAAAGTAATATAATTATATAAATGATAAATTCAGGTTTTAACATAAATGTAGTATTTTTCTATATTAATAAAAAATTGAAACATTTCAGAAAAATACCAAAAACTCACTCTAAGAGAATTTTGTTATTTGGATATCAAAAACATCATTTATTTTATAAAATTAAAATTCAAAACATTTCTAAAATTTATATGAATATTAAAATCGTTTCGTTCGAGAAAACAATATTTTTAACAGAAAACGAATTTACTAAATTCATATCTTTCACTATCAATATTTTTTATTTATTATAAATAACTATAATTTTTTTTAATCTAGTTAATATAATTCATATAACTATTTATAATGATTAAGATGAATTTATCCCATTTTAAAAATTCTATAAAAATGATTTCATTGAAACTCAGGGTTGTGCGCATCGTACGCCATGATAGTGTTGCATGTAGAGTAAGACAATGTTTTTATTGCCTATAAATAATGATTCACATTGTGTTGCATATAATGAAATACAAACATAGTTCCTTAATAAAATAAAATATCCTCAGTGTTACTTTAAATGAAAAATATAAAAAACAATAAATTATTTTGAAAAAATTAATTCACAAAATCTCAAGGTGTTACAATTATTATCTTGAAAATGTTATAAATTCATTACGTAAAATCATATAATTTAAAATCATCATGTAAAAATTAGACAATGAAATGTTGATAAATAAATATTCATTTGATTATGCTAGTACTTATTTCCAACACACTAAAAAGTTGGTGGTCTTCATTAGATTAATATTTTACAAAGTCTTAATATATGAAACAACCATCGTAATGAAAAAAAAATCTTTTAAAAATGATGGTATTTTTTAAAAATTATATAAAAACTATATATTTGTTTGGAGACCAAATGTGAGATTGTATGAGTCTTTAAATAACTATAATTTGGTGGAATTATAGTTTTTAGGAATATAAATATTTAATTTTCCCAATACATTATTTAAGAATATATATCAAAAAAATTATAAAATATCTTGTAATCATAGAAGTAAATTTTAAAACCACATAGAAAAAACATTATATAAAATTGATGGAGGAAATGTACATATTGTAAAATAAGTAAATAAAATTAATATAAAATTTAAAAAGAACATAAAAAACATTCAAAATATTTCATAATAATGATGGTAACATTAACTAAAATTGAAAATGAATTTAGTTAACCTAACTTTAGGATTATATGAATTAACATATCGTATGGTCAATCATTAAATAAATGGGAGCCATAAATACATCAGATCAGATAAAGATCTATCCTCATATCCCTTGGATCCCTCTAATAACATGTAAAAACATACATTTTTATCTCTATCCCTAAGATCCCTTAATCACCAAATCTGACAATCAATAATTAAATAAGGAAACCCCTAAATTATTAATAATGTAGTCTTCATAAACAATACTTAATGGAAAAAATTTAATGATTATTATCAAAGTGAACATATGAAAATATTGTTATAAAACATCATATGAAAATATAGATCATATTAATTTAGTAGAAAACCCTCTTAAAGGTTTCAATCCCCTTTATAGGTGATTCTAAAAAAGAATGATTCCATAAATTGTAGGATAAAATGAAAATCCATGTGAAAAACATCTTCTCCACATAATGATTTTTTCACAACATCAATTCTTTTGATGATTATTAGACGTAATACCATTACAATTCACTGGAATATTCTGTCTATTTTGAATAATAAATCATTTTATATTATATTTTATATTTATCTATCATGTAGGATTAGTAAAATATCATCTGGTAGACTATTTTGGTCTTCATCTGATGGTATCTATCTGGTGGACTTCATAGCACTCCATTAGACAGACATTGTCTAATAGACATTTTATACCTATTTCTTATAAACTTTTAAGCCTCTCATATTGTATAAATTTAATATTTTCATCAAAATTACTTTGTAAATTTCTTCCTAATATACCTACTACTCGTCCATCAAGAAAAAAATGAATTTTTTTCGGAAAATTTATTTCTTATAAAATTTTAAATTTTGAAAATATAATGTATAAAAATATAAAAAACTGATAAAATTTAATTTAAAATATAAAAAGTAAAGTTACAAATAACTCTTCTAACTCAATAGTTGATCCAAAATATAAATGAAATGATAGTGTGAAATATAATACATGTCTCAAAGAATGTAAAATAAAGGAAAATAACGATTACGTTATGTCATGAATTGACTTCTGGTTGTGCTTAAATTCCAGAAATTAAAGTTCTGTTTTTTAGAATATTTATAATAAATGTTTTTATAAATATTTATTTTTTTGGAGTTCAATAATTAATATATGTTTTTTATAAATCAAATAATTATTTCTTGTAAGAGCTATATGAGGTGGTTCAATCAATTTCTATGAAGCATCCATAGTATATATATTATGGTCAAATGTGTTGTAAAATAAATTCATAATCTCTAAAATTAAAAATGATTATATATAATATTATTCCTTTATAAATAAATTATATATTTGTTTGTTTTTTCCATAATTTTATGAAATTAAGAAAGGTATTTTGATATGTTCATTTTAGGTGGATAACTTTACTATTACCATTTTTTATTTATATGACTTATTTAATATAAAATATTTTAAAAAAAATTATATTGTTATAAATATAAATATTATATATAAAAAATAATTTTAAAGTCCTCAATTTTAGGTGCTAAAAGAAGAAATTTAACACACCATTCATAGAGGCAGTACAACCCATATATTCATAATAGGATATTCCTTTTTCAAAAATGTTTTTGAGGATGAAAGATAAAGGTAATTCCTATAGTCTTATAAAATTAATGAATATTAATAATATTTTTTAATATAATAATATATAGAGAATACTTGAAGTGTGGGAGAATATTAAGAAAAAAATACCGAGGATTATGAAATACATTCATTAAGAACGTGAAATTTTATATGGAAATATCCTTATAAACGGAGACCTTGGGATAATTAATTGTGAAAAATATGGTTATGAATGTGGAATGTTATTCTGTGAGGAGACAATTTATATATGTTTTGGACTGAATTATTTACAATAGGTGTATCATGATGTAATGGTATTTCATTACATAATTATAAATGTATAAAAAGGTATGAAAAAATGGGGTCTAGGCTAAGAATTGGTTAATAAAACCTCAATCATTAATTTTTACCCATTTTATAAACATCTATTGAGTCCTTTATAATTTAGTTTTTACACTTTACCATTATTTTACCATAGTAACTAGTTTTTAATGAAGTAATTCATGTCATACTATAAATTTAATATAAACAATCATACCAAATGAGTGTTTGATGAAACAAATTTTATGTTCCATATATTCGTATCGAATATCTAAATTAAATAAACCAAAAATTTAAAATTTAAAAAACATCATATGTATAAAAAAATTCAAGAAAAAAGATTTTTTTTCTGCATTTAGATTTCTTAATCTTATTTAAAATTGATTAATAACTTAATGAGGATAATATTTGTTAATATATGTATAAAAATCATATAAATGTAAATATATGTAATATATTAATTTAATATATCAAATAAGGATTCTATAAAATTAATAAAATAATTCTTTTAAAATAATCATTTCATGATTATCAGAGTAATTAAATGTATTCATTGAAATAACACTCTTAAGACTAAAATTCAAATTGAACAAATGAATATGAACATATGTAATTTGTAATTTGTATTGACATATTTAATTTTTATAGGTTAAAAACAATTTTTTTTAATAAGAGAATGCAAACAGTTTTTAGAGGATGATATTACCTATATAACCAAAAAAGTAAAATAGGTTACATAAATTCGATATAATTTTAAAGAATGAATAATTTTACTACATAAAATTTTTGGTCTAATATGTATGGTTTTTAAATTGAAAATTAATGATAAATTCTAAATCAATACAGTATTGTTAAAAATGATTTTTTTTCAATAATCCTAAAAATCAATTATTTTTTGTAAAATCTAGAAAATTAATCAAAAATTAATTTGATCATATTTAATTATAAAGATAATTACATATTTAATTTATTTTACATTTATAAATTATCAGTTAAATGAATCAATAATAAATTATAAAAACTAACTTTTATTAAAAATGGCCATTTAAAAAATTATCTATTTTTATTCATGTTTTTTATGAATTTATAATTGATAAATACATTTTAATTTATTTGTTGTTTTGGTGGTATAATATTTTCTTAATAATTTTGATGTACCTTTTTCGGGCTCATTTTAAAGAAGTGTGACGTGTAAAGAAAGTAATCTGTACAATATTTATTGAATGAAAATATATTTTGATATCTCTTGGTTTTAAATCCCTAACATAATAAATAAATCTCATCCTTCAAATGTTAAAAATAAAATAATAGGAAAAATACATAAGGTATCTTAATGATATTAATGTCTTTGTATATTTCTTATAAAAAGATGTAGATCATTCTATCCGAGGGAAGCCATAGAAATTTATCATTTCCCCCATAATATGAATATATTAATCATAACAAACATTTTTTCCAAATATGGTTCTATAGATATGGCTTAGGTGTCTCTGGATACATAAATTCCACATCTTCAATTTAATAATATTTTTTTATCATAATAGTAAAACCAAAATGGTAATGATAATATCTATTAATATCATGGTAAATTATCATATGAATTTGAAAAATAAAACATAATATGTCTTCTAAAATGAGGCATTTATTTAAACCAATGATAATTTTCATTTAACTATGATGTAAATTGATTAACATATAAATTTTTCAATTTTATTTTAATTACATGAAATTTAAATGTGTATTTTCATTATAAAAAATTTATTTTAATATATAATTTTATAAAAATATATAACAATATAAAAGGAAAAGTTACATATTATATTATAATACTATTTTAAAAAATAATAAAATGTTAGATAAAAATTTATTAATAAATTATAAAAGGATATAAATTATGATTAAGAATACTTTATGACTTAAAAGGTCAGTTTTCAATAAAATCACATTCTGTTTGTATATTATATTTTTATTTAAAATAGAAATTTTATAATTTTATAATTTTAATATGATAAAATTTATATAATTTTTATATTAATAAAATCAATATGATAATAGAATGAATTTTTGGTATTTTATAAAAATAATTTATTTTCTAGTGAATAGTAATAGTTATACCGATTTTACTAATTCAATAATTGTTTGGACATAAATTTTTCGGAAAAAATATTATATTCAAATATATACCTATAATGATAAATAATAAATTTAAAATTATCATATTAAATTTATATAACCCATGAATATTTTTTTCTGAATCCAATGAAATTTTTTAGTCAAAAATTGATTTTTTGTGCTAAAATTAAAAATCAGTTTTCATCACTTATATAAATTAAATATAAAAAAGGTATATCATTTTTTACATCATCATTTTGATATTATTTAATATCTTCAATTTTATTTTTGTTCATAAAATATTTTCTTCAATTGATGTTAATGGCCATTATAATGATAAGAATTTTATTTACACCAAATTGTACTATTAATTACATGTACTTTTGTTCTAATCAAATTAATTAATATATTATAAAAATGAAATTTAATATAAATGTTCAACATATATCTAAATAAATCACCACTCATTAAATTATTAATAAAGAATAAATAATATTAGAATCACATAATGGTGAAAAAAGAATTTTTCTACAAAACAATTTTCATAAATATTAATGGTTTTAATTTAATTGTTAATTTTTCATAAATTTATAAATTTACCTAAATTAAATGAATATTAAATTAAAATTCATCACACATAAATTTTTTAAGATGATTTATTTTATATGTTTAGTAAAAAATATGATACATGTGTAAACGGTAGTTTCCCCTGTAAGAAAAGATAAATGTATAAATACAATTGTAAATGGATTCCAATTTGATTAAAATAGGTATATATTTAAATTTATCCAAATCATCCCAATATCACACTAAGATCTATTATTTCAAGATTTTTGTTTCTTTAACTCTCAAATAGTTTTAATGATATCATTGAAAGGTAATGGTTATTCGGAAAATTTCTCTCTTCCTTGATTATAAAATGGGATCACATCAAACATTTCAATGATCTACATTTTCATAATAATATCAATGAAAACTACACCAATTTTACACTCCTAAATATACCTCTCATTTAAAAAATAACTTTATCACTAAATCATATCCATAGTCCTTAAATTTCAAGTATTTCAACCCTGGGAAGATCATGGTCTTGATGTACATATTACAAATTCCTTTTTAATTGATTTTAATATTTTTGTACAAAGTTACCCAAATGATAGTAATATAGTTTCTATGATATCATTAGTAAACTAATGTGTTTTTATATTTATATAATGACCCTTATTTATCCCTTCACATCAAATTAGAAAAAAAAAGAGTTTTTATCCAGCATTATATGGACTAACACCTTAAAATGTGACATCTTCCAATTTTTCACCACAATAACTTTTCATCAGTTTTATTTTAGTAATTGAATAATATATGTTAAATAAATAAAATAAAAATGAATTTGGATGGAAACATATAAAATTCCTTCCTTTCCTCTCATTCATTATAAAATTAAACATTAATAGTGTATTGTGCAGACTATATCACCCAGGATGTAATTTTTTTATTTTTCATTTCAATTTACATTATTAATCTGAACACATAAAATTTGATTCAAAACCATAAAAACATATATAAAATATCATTTTACTTCTATTATGCTTTTATTATTTCAGAATAAAAAAAATAGCCATGATAAAAATCTAATTATGCTATATTAACAATTATATCCATCTAATATTAATATATGATAATTACCCAATCATGATTGTCTAATGATCATATAATATTTATATTTTGTATTTAACATATCACTTAAATATGACCCTGCATCTGTAAAATTACCAAAATAATCCCACACTGATTCTGTTTTCATAAAACATTACTACATATCTAATGGAGAGATATGAGATATTTATAAGTTAGTAGATGTTATATATTCCAGGATATTAAATTATCTAAAAATGGTGAACATTTGGAGAAGAATAAATAACCACATCATTATTATGAAAATTGCTCAAAATGATCAAGATAAGAGACACCGAATATTGAAAATAAATAATAACTACTTAATATATAACTATATAAAAATTATAAATCATGATTATAATGGTTTATAGAAATCAATATGTTTCTCCATTATTTGATTTAGATATTAATTTTTTTATTCACGAGATTCATGTTCATTTCATGAAGTCTAGAATTAGGATTAGGGTTTTTATTCTATTTTTCAATCTATTGAGAAAAATTTTTTATTATACACCATGTATTAATATGATTTATGTATTTAATTCACCATTAGTATTATTTTTATCATTATCCTTTAATTATTAATTGTATTTATTATTTCATTTGAAATTATATCCTTTAGGTATTTCTCATTCGATTGTTTTTAATGTTATATGAGACTAATTACAACAATGTTTTATACATTATGGAATAATGTGTCTTAGATTAATAAAATTTTCATGATTTTTTATCTTCACATTATCTTACATTATTTATAATTTCCTTATTTTCTCTATTGAATATAACTTTCATCATCAATAACCACCTCTTTAATAAATTTTTTTCCAATGTAAAAGTATAATATTGTTAAGAATAACTCATTGTCTTACTAATTATTTTTTTCTTCCTTGTCCATATATTCCATCCAATAAATATTATAATATATTTTTAGGGAAAATATGGATTAATTAACCTGGTCCCTTTAATACTCATCGTCATAATTTAACATCATATGTGATTTCCCTATTTACAATGTTAGTATTCTGTAATGATATTTTAAAATATTAAAATATTTTACATATCATTGATAAATTTATTTCTCTTCCAACATATATTTATTCAATTAAGAATTTATATATATTTAAATCATGAATTTTTATTTTTTTATTAAAAAATTACAATTTAATACATCAAAAAAAATTTCATACTAATGTCTTATAATAATGTCATTTTAAAATAAAATGTTGACTTTGTCGCATAGAATTTCTTACATTAAAATAATAAGAAAAACTTATTTTTAAATTCTTTCACAGGAATATATTTCCCATAATTTTCAATATTAATTCCAAAGATTTATGGTTTTACAAATTATCATATTTTTCAATTATTCAATATGTTTTTATTTAAAAAATCATAGGAAAATGGTAATTATCATATTTATTTTTTAATGTAAATAATGAATATTCTTATAAATGTATTCTTCATTTACTTTTTATTTTTTGACCCATGTTTTCAAAGATGATAATCCCTAAATCTATATAATATATATGATCCATCACTTCTTTAGACATTTTTAATCATTATCAGTGTATAAAAATAATTGTATTTACAAATTCCATTTCCCTAAGGATGCTCAATATTTACCTATATTGATTAAAGAGTGTCAAACCCAATACGTTATAAAAGTTTATTTGGAAAATTATTAACATAATCATATAAACTTTATCTATACATTTTAAATACATTATTCTTTATTATCTTAATTGAAGGTTATATAACTATAATAATACTCAATATAGTTTTATGCCCACTTATTTTCCATGGGTTTATCATGTTATTAGATAGATGGAATTATGAATGATTTTTTTATTTTATTCCATTTGAAAAGGACGTGAATCACATTTTTATTACCTGGGTCTTATGATGTATTGAATGAAACCCAAATTATTTCAATGGTTAACTTATAAAATTATGTATGATTTTTTTCGAGTGAATCACATAATTTTTGAGGAATTATGGGTGTATTTTTATATCAACATAAAATGAATTGGTTAAATGTTTAAATATCATTTGATACACATATGAAGCAAAAATTTGTTTTTCATAAGATGGGGAGTGATTATGTGAATCACTAAGGGGATGAATAAATGTGTATAATTATAAAATATTGCAAGCATGGGTGTACGTATCTGACACATGAAGTTGAAGTTTCTATATGCTAATGATTATCCTAAATTATTATGCTTATTTGAATGAATATGTTATGGTCTTGAGGATCATGTCTATTGAATCATGTTTTTACACTCTCTTAATTCAATTAATATTTAATTCCATGACAAGTTCCCTAAATAATTATTTTGGATCAATGTTTTTTTATTATGATTGTATTAGGTATCTTGATTATACATATATGTTCATATTTGGATTACTTATGATCATTTATTTTTATCGATTATGTTTTACCTTACTCAACATGAGACCACACCCCTTATATGTGTTTCCATTTCCAAAAGATAAGAAGTTATAAAAATAATGGAATGTTTATAATGGCATCTCATGTAAAGAAATAGTTAGATATGTTGAATAATATTTATAGATTAATAATCTAATTATATAGTAGAAAAAATATCCACTAGTAGAAAAATCATGAGATTTATTTTTTCCATAATTTCTATAAAAATATATACATAAAACGTTTTGGTAAATTATTTCAATGTAATATTTTCATTATGTCATTTAATTGAGATGACTACATCCACAGAGATTCATATTTGGTACCATTTTAAGGTTTAAATAAAATTGTTAATTTGGATGTTAGTTGAGGATTATTAATGTGTTGATAGGTTAATTTTGATTATAATTTAAATGGTAAAGATAACCCTTTGTATTAGTTGAGGTAATAATGATTATTTTTGGTTTGGGATAATAAGAGTTTATTGAAACCCCTAGGGGTTAAAAACCTGGAAATGACATTTTGGGTATTAACTCTATCATTACCCAGTGCATGGAAAACATCCCCAGCTGCACACTTTGTTTTAAAATCCAAATATATGTGGTCTGGTTAATCATAATCCTTTAAAAAAATTATGAATGATTCATTATGTTAATTAATAAGTAAGTTACGTATTAGAGTCTCAAAACTAAAAAATAAAGAGTAAATAGATACATAGTTATGTTAAATAGAAAGATAATGTAAAAAATTAGATATTTATGACATTTTTTGGTTCAATTTTTTACAAAATTATATTAAATAATTTTCATATGGTTTTAAATATCCACATATCCAAAGTTGATTAATTTTTGTTTTATTAATGGCAAAATCCTGAAATAACCACGTTAAATATTGATTACTTGGGTAATGTAATGTTTTTTCCAATAGAAAAAATAATGGTATATGTACTATAGTTGAAGCCTATTAATTATTATGAAGTATATATTAAGAATTATGATAAATGGTATGAACACATCTATGTTTACAAGGATTGAAAATATGATAATTATGGATTTATTAATAAGTTTAGGTGATGAATTTGATTCAAGATGGTTGATTCAATTTATTTGAAGTTAAAATTATAGTAAGATGAACCAAATAAAATGTATATGTGGAAATCAAATTTTTTTATCTTTTTTATATGAGGTTATAGAGAAACTAGTTACTTAGGAAAATTGAAAATATCATCATAAAATATAAATGGGAGGAGAGTTCATCTTAATGTTCCACATATAATTCATTGTCTTAAATATGGGGAACACTGAGAATATCTAAGTTAATGATTTTATCCATGGGATGGAATAGATTATTTGAACTATTAATTCCTATGATAAAGGAAATCCTATGGAACTAAAACAACATAAATGGGTAAGGAAATAGATATGGAATGGAGAAAACATATTATCCCAAAAACAAATTCAGTGTTTCAATATTTTCTTAAAGTAAATCTTCTATACCAAGTACTATTCATAAAAACAAATAAAATTACACTCAATGATAGGATGTTGAATTGTTAAGGAAAAACAATTTATAAGTATTATACCTCAATTAAATAACTTCTTTCAAATAAATTATTATTGGAATATTCAACCTATAAAATACTATTATTATTCCTTTAGTTATATTTGATATTATATTAATCTTAGATGATAACCTATAAATAAACTATTGATAATAAATTCCTTATGTAAAATTACACCTATTATATTTTAGTATTTAATATAAATGGTTAACAAAACACAACATTAGTTATATTCCAACTATTTTAAAAAAATATGAGTTAACTAGACATAAAAATTATAGTATTGATATAAAATCCTTATAAAATTAATATGAGAGTCACATAAATATATTTGGAACCTTTATATATTTAATTAGTAGAAAATATTTAAAATTTTCAGGATGAACTTTGTTAAATGTTAGAGAATATAATGACTAAAAATTTCAATATGTATTTACCATAATTACAAATTATTTGGATAAATTTTTCTATATAAACCCATAAAAAACGATCTAATACATATTAAAAAATTATGACATTAATAAAATTATGGTAGAAATAAATATTGTAATCAATTATATATTTTATAGAATAGGACTAAAATCACATAAAGGTATGTAAAGGAAATCTTTAAATAAAAGATATCATATATTGTATATTATTGTTTTATTTGAAAACAATGTATATAAATATTAAAATATTAATTATAAAAATTAACTCAATTTTTTTAATTAATAATGTCAATATTATCTCATTCTTTATTTTTGGTAATTTTCTAATGTAATTTATTTTTAGGTAAATAGAGAAAAATATTATAATTTTTATAATATCATTTTTTTGCATAAAAATTTATTAATACATATTTAAAAAAAAATTAAATATTTATTAAGTAAAATAAATCATATAAAAATAATATATTGGATTTTTAAAACCTATGATTAATGTTCTGAAAAATTATTTAATTTTTTCGGCCAAAAGATTTTTTTATTTGTTTAAATTATAAATTGGTATTCATTAGTTTTTCAATTAAAATATAAAAAAAATTATTTAATATTTGAGATCAACATGTTCATATTTTTTAATAAATAAAATTTCATTTATAAGAATAAAATTATGAATATTTGGACTAAATTTAATGACCATTATAATGGAAATCTATTATTTTTAAGTAATTATTTCATTAATATTTTAAAAAATTAATATATTATAAATAAATTATTTAATAATATTTTATTAAATATATTTAAATATATAAACACTCATTCAATTATAAATCAGTATTACATAATATTAGTATCAATTAATTGGGAAACAACATTTTTCTACCATTTTTTCTATATAAAAAATTATTTAATCTAAAATTGAATTATATCCTATTAATTAATTTAATTATAGTAAATGTAGTATATATTTAGTTTCAACATTAGATTTTTCTAAATGGTTATTTTATATGTTTATTAAAACATAATTTACAATGGGAAAACTTGTCTCCCCAATAAAAAAAGGTAACAGTACAAATATAAGAGTATGTGACATAAAACATGTTAAAAACATTTGTGGGAATACTTGTTTTAAGACATATAGATCCATTATCACCATAAAATCCATTATTTATTGATTTTTTGTCTTTTACCATTGGATATAACAATGATATCATTTCAAAGTAAAGAATGATAACAAAAGTGTCTTTTTCTAAACTTATAAAAGAGGATCGCTTCCACCCATTCAAATATCTACATTTCATAAAAAATATCATTCAAGAAATACCAAATATTTTTTTATATTTCTCCCATGAAATTTATTATAGTGAAACAATTTTCCAATTTTAATACTTTGAAATAAATAAAGGAATATTTTCTGGGCGAAACGTTGAGTTAACATGAGATTCTGAGGCCCAGTGATCCTGGAATTGATATTAAAAAAATTTAAAATATATCAATATCAACATTAAGTTGTTTTAAATTATCAATTGAATAAATCCTAAATAGATTCTCAAAAGGACAATATAATACCATCATTGATTCAAGGACATGGGATTACCCATGGAGTGAACTAAATATAGCCAACACCAGTTGTCCGGTTAAGGCATCCATTTTTGGAGAATATAATTAAAATAAATAATTTAATTTAATTATTTTATTTTAATCAATTGTGACGATAAATATTGTATATAAACCTCATTATTAATGTTATATAGGGATATCCTATTAAACATTTGGGGAATTGCTAAGATATCTAACGTTCTTCATTGGAAAATCAAGAATGGAGGACGACAGTTGATTGGATCGAGGTAGATTGAAAGTTATTAGATGTAGCGGGTCTTCTAACTTTATATTGAATACTACATTCATCAATGTTCAATCATTTTTCGTGGTGTGACTCAAAATTTTTTGATAACAAACCTTTTGATTAAATTATTTAGCATTGATTTATTATCTTAATTTGATTTGGTGACCTCGTATTCTTCGCATCATCCTACATGATGAGTTAAATTATATAATTATTTAATTGAATTATTTATACAATGTTATACCCGAGGATTCCTCTATCAATGAGCATCAAAAAAATATTCTTATCTGGTGATTTTTTCACAATTGGTTTATGTTCCATTCAACAAATTCATTATCGTTGACCCATGGGGTCACAGTTTGAGGTTTTTGGGGTGAGTTCAAGAGCTATTTAAACCCCAGATTAAAAAAATATAGAGAATAAAGAATGATTTTTTTTTTGGTAAGATCAAGATATATTTTTCATGATTCTTTATGGATCTAGATATTGAATAATGACTGGTTGATATGCAAGTTTCTATGATCTATGGAAGGCAATATAGACTTTTAGAGGATAAATGGATTCCATTTTATGCCCATTGGTCAATAGATAATTATGGTTATAAGATTTCCAAATTGATACCGTATGGTCATCATGCAAAATACTCAACGATGTGTGAATATTTGGAAACCATGTGAAAGATTTTTACTATTTGTGAAAGCCCTCACTACACTTTATTTAAGGGGATAGACACACATTGTGTTACCCCACCTTGTTGTGAAAATATGTTTTTAGGAAAAGTAAATTATCATACATAGTTTCGGTGGTCCTACACTCCATGTGACTCTGACCGGGGGGCCATGTCATATTCTAGTTGCACACACCCGGGGCCTTGTGCGAATTGACACACCATGTACAAGTGTACACATGGATAAGCTAGAATACATCTGCATGAGTTTATATTCATGTATAATACTAAAATAAGTCATATACCTCAATTTTCCTATATATAACTCCACCTATTGAGATAGGGCATCCAAATTCATGCCTATAGAGAACATGTCTTAGAAGCAGAGCACTTCCACAAGTTCTTTAGACCACATAAATTCCATGTAATCTTATGTGAACTTTTTCCTATCATATATGTTTAATTTGGAGTCATATTTTTTTCTTAAGAGTATCCTTTTCTGAGTTTTTACAATTTAGAATGTAATGGTGTCCCTTGTAGTGGATTCAGAGATATGATGAATGATGATCCTATAATGAGGATTGTTTAAGAGATTCGTGATGATGATAGTGATTATCTAGGATCATTAGATAGATTTTGGGGTTATTACTCCCATATCATATGAGTGTGTAGGTTATAAATAATTTTAGGGAGTTATTAGTGCCATTAGACTCATGATTCCTTAGGGAGAGAATTCCCCTTTTATTTGATAGATTTTAGTTTCAATACACCCCTTTCAACTTAGGGTGTGGGTTTATTAGTCCATCAGATAGATATCAAGGTACGTAATCCCATGTCACACCATGGAATTGTTTTTTCATTTAATTATATTTATATATATTGGTTCAGTACTCTCCTCGCAACTATAGGTTAAAGTTTATCCACTTATGGAATAGTACTCCCTCATCTTGAGGCTCCAATGAGGTGTAGACCCTCTATCATAGATGTGTTCCACTCATCTATAGAGCATAGTTTTAAGGTTCATGAGAATACTTTAATATTCTAGTGAGGTTATTTTTTGATAGACATTAGTGATAGACTTCTGGATATGTAGGATTACTCATTAACATTGAATGAACTATGAGATGAATATCCACTTCTCTTTATCATTTGAGAATAAGTATTGGTATATTTATGTGTATTTATTTGGATTCATTTCCCTCTTTATTTGGGTTGAGATAACTATTTTTGTATCCCTATATAAGAAACTTTATATTTTTTGGTGTCCTTATGGGTATGTATATTGAAAGCCCTATATGGTATTTCCCACACATTTGTAGTCTTATGCAGACAAAGGACATATCAGCAGTGATTTGGTTCGATCATAGTGGTTCCTAGGTGCACTGACATAGTATGATGGTCAGTCTTAGAGATCAGGATTAGGGATCTCTCTGCATTCACTATTTCTAAATATTTTCAATTTCATGCTTTATTTCTCATTTAGTATGTACTTTTCAACTTTAAACACTAGGTGCATTTGGTTGTTTTATTTTTTATTCCCATGATTTTATTTCCTGAATTTTTTATCTCTACATGATACAGCTTTTACATTATATTTATCTACACTATAGCATAGTTATGGTTTGGTGCGTATATAAAATTTCATTAGGAAGAGGCCTCTATTAATGTTATGACTTCTGAGCACTTTTTCCCATCCCCTGTCCTATTGAAGGTGCTCTGGTGTTGGGACGACCTAGGCTTATATAGGCTAGGTGAGACTTGGTGGGTTAGGACATACAAAATTTGAATTACTAGTGGTTCAACATTAGGATGGTGTTTTTAGTTTTTCCCTATTGAGGTTTGGATGTGAACATAAGGAAACTTTGTTAGAGTGTCTCGAGTAAAACATTCATGCAAGGTAACCATGTGTCAGTTTGGTGTCTCTTGTATCCACTTGCTAGGATTCCACTGCCGGCTTATCAGATCGACATACATAGACATTGATTATAGGGATCAATGGTACATATATCATATATAATTGATTCCATTTACCGTCTATAGTGTTTTAGATCCCCTTATATATATATATATGTATATATATGTATTCTAAACTACCATTGATACATCATTATTAAATTCAGGATGATTATGAAAATAAATCCATAATGGTTACTAATTTAAGACAGTGAAAACGATCTGATGAATGATGAGAAACTGGTTCAGTGTCCATCCTATGATGTGTTTCCTATTGGTGTTAAGGTAGCAGTACCCCCTCATGTCGAGCAACATTTATAACGTGTAGTTCAAGTTGAGGTTGAAAAATGTGTTAGCCCACTATGTGAGTTCAAACATCACACACCATTGATGTTCCATTATAATCTAGATCCCCAAGCATTATAGGATTGTCTTCAGTAGGTTTTTTGAGACATCATGCTAGTTCAGACCATGAATGATCAGTTGGTTGTGTTATAATCAAATACTTTCCATGAATTACCATGGTGGGGGTGGAGTTTGCTTAAATATCCCCATAATGAGATGATGTTAACTAGGACTGACTTCCTATAACTATTTCATGATTAGTATTACCCATAATTCTTATGATCATTTCAGATCTAGGAGTTTATTGATCAATAGTAGTGTATTCTGATAGTTTCAAAGTATGTCGTGTGATTCAATGACCTTACATGGTACTCCCTAAACATGGTTTCAGATGGATAATTTTGGCATGGAATTTCGATCAGGGACTCTATAGAGACATTTGAGCTAGTTTGGTCTTTTTATGTATCCACACATATGTTTCTGTACTAAATAAGGATCTCGTCACAGAGAGCTTCCTAGAATAGGGGCACTAGATGGTTTGAGTTGGAAGTGGGTGTCATTTTTTGAGACATCTAATGTTGGAATCATATGATGTAGTTTGAGATCTTAGCAGTTGAGGTATTCATGGATTCTGATGTGTCAGTTTGTGGGTCAAGGATCACATAGAAGATCCATTTAACCTGGAGAGGGGATAAGTTATTCCTAAAATGGGAATGGTCATATGTATCAAAATTTCATGACATATCATGTTGAGAGGGTTAGTAATACTTTAATGGACCTCAAAATATGATGAAACACTATGATAAGGGATTTACAGATGTGGACAGGGCATCCATTCACGATGTGATGGTAGTAGAGGAGAATGAGTAGCTCTGGACAGAGGATTAGTTAGTGTTGTGTGATCTTACGATCTCCTACCAGTACCACCTCTATGGGGACCTCATAATTCTTAGAGAGCTAACTGTTGGGTCCCTAGGAAATTTCTTTCCAGAGAGGTCGAAGGCCAGGATGAACATTAGATGATCCAAGGTACATTCAATGTTTATTATTATCAAACCTCAATAATATTAGACACATTTTTTATAATTACATTATTTCCTTATAAATTTTGGGAGAGCAATAGATTGCAGTTGATGACTTATCTCATAAACTATGGTCAGAGGTTCCTAAATGGAGTGATTATTTGATATCACATATTTATGAGTAGTTCAAGTTATCTCATGGTGTGGAGATTTTCATGTATGGCCACATAGACATTGATAAGAAACATTATAAATAAATATTTGGTAGGTATGTGTTGTCCATGGTTTGAATCTAAATGTACTTCATTCGTAGAGGGTTCAAATTCAATAGAATAGATGGTATGAGTCTCTCCTATGTGGGTGATATGTATCTCATGGGGGGACATGTTTGAATTTTTTACTAGAGGATGCATCCCATAACCCATTAGTCGGTGAGTTTATGCCTTAGCACAGTGGGTCTTCTGGAATATATCCATTATGTAGATAAGGAAATTATGGATGTCATCCCTAAGAAAGATTTGGTACTACCTCTATATATGGGGATGTAATTTTTCCATGACATACAACAAAAAGACATATTGATACCATTTATAACATATCCTATGGACTATACCAAGGTCTGAGAGGTGGTGGTGCAGTTGAAGGACCTTCAAGTGGGGGATTTTATTAGACCCACAATGTCCCCTAGGCATCTCATATTTTCATTGTAAAAAATAAAAAACATGATCTTTTGTCTTTGTGTTGATTATCATCACCTAAACCAAACCTTTATAATAATCCTATAACCCTTTCCATAGATTTTGGTAACCTTTGATTTGTTGTGAGGTGTGAATTTCATCTCAAATATCAATCCCATGTTTGACTAGCATTTGTTGATGGTTCATGTGGATTATATTCCTATGATGAAATTATGATGTTGAAAGGAAAATTTTGAGTTCCTAGTGATGCCTTTATGTGTGACAATTTCAGCCACTATTTTAATGGCTACGATGAACCGATTCATCCATATATACATGGACCAATTTTTGGATGTCTTTATTAATGGAATACTTATCTACTCTCCATCATATGAGAATCATAAATATCACCTGAGGATGATCAATGATTCTCTCTGGGAGAACCAACATTATCGTAAGATCTTGAAGTTACAATTCTAGATCTGGGAGATTTATGTCTTGGCTCATGAAATTTTTTATGGTGGGTTATTTGTGAACCCAGTAAATATTAATGAATTTATTCCATAACAGACACCCAAGAGTGTGTCATAGGTGTGGTGATTTCTTGTCATGGAAGGGTACAACATAAGGTTTGATGATAGAATCTGTAAGATTACTTCCATTTGAATACCCTGATGTTAAATGTTTATATATTTACCTTGATCATGCATATTTATATATCATTTGAGAAGATGGGGTTGATTCTGTCTATTACTGATGTTATGAAACTACTAGAGGATGGCATGTAATAAAGAGTGTATTATGATTACTCTAATTCTAGGATCAGATGCATGTTGATGTAAATGTTGTTAGTGCTAAAAAATGTGTCATGGTATTTAAGACATCATGAGAAGAAATATAAGCATCACAATCCTTAGTTAGAAATGGTATTATTCCCACTAAATATATGGATTCACTCTCTTCTATAAGGGAAAATTTTTGTTTTAACATACCACCAATGTATTTGATGTGTCTTAATTTAGAGAGATCTAAACATAATACATTGGTTATGGTATGTGTTCATAAGATAATTTGACTATGATATATTCTATACTGATGGGAAGGGAAATTTTTTGGAATATTCTATATGAAGGAATTCCCCCTCCCATTTTGAGAATGAGGCATCTAAGAAGTTGGATTATTTGTAGCTAGCCCTAGTGGAGGAGAGGGGTCACCTTTTCTCCAATTTATGGTATTCACTCCTCCATTTGACCATCATGTAAGGGAAAATTGTAACAACCCAAAGTTTTTCAATGGAAATACCCTTCTTATATTTATGTCATAAAATAACATGAAAACACAAAATAACGAACTACTAAGTGACAAGTGACCTTTAAACATAAGTTTGTCACTTCTATGTTTTGAATTTTGAAAATCCGACATACACGGTTGTGTTCAAGATAATTTTTGGAGTCTAATGAAACAAAAATAATTTTTGGTGAATAGTGACCTACCCTTATGAATAGTAACATACCCTTATGAATAGTAAATCATCTAACATAAGAGTAACATTACCTATGATTAATTAAATAAAATTTAGACATCTTAGAAAGTGACAATTTGACCTTAGTAAACATTTTGGTATTTTGTAAGTCATAAATAATTAATTATATTTAATTAATTAATTTAAAAGAATATTTATTTCCATAAAATATATTCATAAATTATTTAATCAATGTCTTATAGTTTTTAGATAATTTTATAAGACCCTATGTAATTTTTGAAAACACTATAAATCAGTTTTAATCTTAAAAACTATTTTTTTAAGTAAATTATGATTTTAATTAAATGTTAAATTAATAATATTTAGAAAATTATTTTTAAAAAATGGATTTCATTTTTGGATTCTACACGTCAAAAAATGGTAGGGGAAAATATTTGGGTTTTTTCTGAAATACATCAATTTTCTGGTGAATAGTAAAAAAATACAGTTTTCGCATAATCGGTGTATACTAAATTGCATCATTAATGATGTAATGATAAAATAACCATTCAGGAACTTTAGTTTCTGCCAAATTATATTAAATCTCATAAATGGTTCCTTAAAATACAATAAATCCAATTCTCAAACCTAAAAAGAACTTTCCAAAGTCTAAAGTCAAAAGGTGATTTCTTAAAGTGTCTTTTTCTCTTTCTTTCACATTCCTTTTAATAAATTAATGAATTCAGATTATAAAGAAGAATTAAAGATTAAAACGAATTATATTATATTAATATATGATTTTGGATGTCAAAAAACTACTATTACAAGTCTAAATTTTGATATATTATTTTATTTAATATTTTATACCAAAAACACCTCCCTCCTCATGTATAAATAAGCCCTCCCCCTCCTCTTGCCAAACCACACCTCTCAAGCTTCAAGAATTGTCTAATATCTGCCCAAAAACCTTCCCTATCCCCTCCCCCACGTCCAAGAGCTACTGGTCTCATCAAAATACCAAGCTTAGGCTCTTAAGGGGTTCTCGAGAGGATGATTCTAGAGGTAATTTCTCTCCCTCTTCTCCTTTATTTTCCTTTCAAGTTCAAGTTCATTTCTTGATCTATCCCCACCTTTTTTCATCTAAACTATATTGTAACTCCATTATTATACATCTAATGTAATTTTATGATGCTAATGGTATATTATATCACCCCACCCCCTTTCCCTCTTCCCTTGATTATATTAGAGAGAACGTTGTTCATGAGGTGTTAAATTTATCACCTTCAAAAACCAGATGCTCTCTTCTTCCATTTCTACCATCAGATCTGGTCATGAAACCATTTTTATGGTTGAACCAGAATATTTTATATGTATTATGTCCTATTTAATGTTCTGGAACTGACTTATTAACAGATTAATAAGGGATAAATTAAAACAAGTTCTTTGTGATCGAAAACCCGCTCAAATTAACCCACACAAACTTCGTTTGATTCTTATCTAATGATTCACCCACATGGATCTAATATAATTCATTATAAGATCATTAAAACTCCTGTAATATCATTAATAACATTTAATATCATTTCTGGATGTTTACTCATGTTCTACCCAAACATCAATTTAAGAATACAAGTGAACCACCCAAGAAAAACCATAAAAACAAACATCCCCGAACAATGTTTTTAAACTCTATAAGTCATCCAAAGGAACATAATATGACATAATGAAACCAGAATTAACCCTATTAATGTACACATGGTTCTGGATTTCTAATTAATGAATATAATGTCATTATACAGGACATTAAATAGAAGGAAGCATTCAGGTACAAGGTAAGGGGAAATCTTGAACCCAATTTTCTTCCTTCGGGTTCTCCCTCTTTCAATCCATTTTTGATATGGTTACTCCTCAAAGATCATTTTTTCATCATTGCCTTTACTTTTATGGGATATAAATGTTTGTCACTGGTTTTTATTTCCAACAAAATGTTTTCCAAAAGAACTCTTCTTTTAATAACACCCCTTTTACTTCTCACTCAAAGTGGGCAGTTCTTGTAACATGTTTGTTATTCCCTCTTTCTTTTGGGAACCCAAAGCTTATGAATGTGTTATTATTAGATGAAACCCATTCCTTTCCATGGGTTATTTATGTACATGTTTGATATTTTTTCTATGTGCCATGCATGATAATGATAATATTAATATGTGACGGGTGTGCCCGGATTTATATAGCGCAATTATGAATGTTTCAAAGTGACGGGTGCGCCCGGAATTTTACAGTTCTCCAATGCATTGGGTAAAGTGCTGAATCTCATGAGTAAATGTGAAATGATGTGTGAACAAGATGCTAGCTTTGTTCACAAGTATTTGTGGTAGTTAACCACTAAGACATGATGTTTCATTTTATGCATTTCCACATTTCAAGTCTTTTATTTATGCTCCTCTCATGTTCATGATCTTTTGCCTATGTTATGATTATGATCACCCCATGATATATTGTTTTTATCTATCCTCTTACTGGGCTTATATCTCACCCCTTTTGATGTATATCCTCAGGTGGCTACATATACTAAGGAGAGGACAAGTTCCACTTAGAATCTAGAGAAGAATAAATTAAATAAATGTTTATATTTGATGATGTATTTGTTATGTATGGTCCAAGTTTTCCCAAGACACTAAACCTTTGTATCCTATATGTGTAATACTATTATGTTTTTTATCATTGAAATGATGTAATAGTAATTTAAGGAAAAGTTGGGTCGCTATAGTTGGTATCAGAGGGAGGTTTAGTTAATTTGGGAATTAAGATTAGTAAACCCTAGAGAAAACCTCTAGCATGGGACTAAGTACAAATAAGTACACAAGAATATTTACCTAGGGATCCCATATGTTATGTTTTCGGTATAAATTGTTTAAATGAATAAGTTATTCATGAATTGTTTACTTATGTTTTGTTCTAACCTTTTCTATTTTAGAAAATGGTGGGAACAAGGAGAAATCAGGCCAACAACTCATGCGAGGGTCAATGCAACGATTTCCCGAACGACATCCCCAATGATTTGGGAGGTGGAGTTAAAAACATCATGTAGATTCTTACCCAATTATCTCAGGTTATTAATAATAACCATAATAATCTGGAACTTCCTCCCTCACCAAAGAGGGAGCAACTGGCTATTGAATGTTTTATGCGGCAACGACCACCGAAATTTTTTGGATCTTCCGATCCACTAGTTGCGGAATAGTGGGTCAACTCCATGGAGAAGATCTTTTCTGTGCTTCACTGTTCTAAGATGGAGAAGGTGACTCTAGCCATTTATCGTCTAGATGGAGAAGTTAATCAATGGTGGGAATTTATTAAGAACAGCAAGCCAAGGGAGGAAATTGAAGAGACGGAATGGGAAGACTTTAAGATAATGTTTCTTAATAAGTATTTCCCAAGAACTCTTCGCACAAAAATGGAGAGAGAATTCATAGAGCTCAAGAAAAATAAGGAGAATCTGTCACAACCTATGAAGCGAATTTCGCAAGGCTCGCAAGGTATGCTTCAGGTTTTGTTATCAACAATGATAGCAAAATTGATAGATTCTTCAGTGGATTAAAACCACACTTTCGAAAGGCTCTTGCAATTCGAGACTTTGGGAGTTATGAAGAAGTTTTTCGGTGTGATCTCAATGTGGAGATGGAGTTTGGAGAATAGTCCCATGGCTATGGAGATAAAAAAAGAAAGATGGAGATTCATGCTGGTGGATCTAATGATAAAGGTGGGAAGAGAAATCAACAACCCACATGCCAAAAATGTGGGAAGTTGCACAATGGAAACTACATCAAAGGGATGGGGAAATGCTTCAAGTGTGGGAAAGAAGAACACCATGCTCAAGAGTGTCGAAAAGACATGAAAAGGAAGGAGAATGTAGCCGATGAAAGGAGATAACCACTCATGGTTCAATGCTACAACTGTAATGAGCTAGGGAACTATGAAAACCAGTGCACTAAACCTCGAGTTCTCAAGGGTAATCAGTGTCAGTAGCCACCAAAGCCAAAGGAACAAGGGAAGGCTTATGCCATCACTACTGCAGAGGTGGATCATGATAATGAATTCATACAAGGTACAATTACTATTCACTCAAGAATGGAAAAAGTCTTATTTGATTCTAGTTCTACGCATTCCTTTATATCTTGAAGGTTTGCTAGAACTATAGAATCGAAGCCCCGAAACCTTGAAGTAGAGATATCTATAAAAACACCAAGTGGTGTAATCATTGCAACCCAAGTGATTGACTCTTCTCTTATTAACGTATGTGGGAAGATTCTTTCGACAAATCTCGTAATACTTCCCTTGGTGGAATTAGACGCTATAATGTGAATGGATTGGCTCTCGTTATATAGAGCACATATCAACTTTCGGGAAAAGGAAATATCTTTTCAAATTCCGAACCATCCCATGCTCCAATACAAATGCAAGGAAAATCATGAATCTCCTTTGAAAAATCTATCAATGGTTTGGGTGTTGATTCCCTATGAAGAAGCATACCTCGCCCAAATGGTTGAGTCGAAGGAAAGTTCCAACCTTGAGGAAATGCCCATCGTGAGGGAATACGGCGATGTATTTCCCGAAGAGTTGCCCAGAATTCCCCCGGATCGTGAGGTAGAGTTCTCAATTGAACTCATACCTGGAGCTACTCCTATCTATAAGTGTCCCTATAGGATGGCTCCTATCGAACTAGAGGATTTAAAGAATCATCTTCAAGAGAATCTGGACAAAGGGTTCATACTCCCTAGTGCATCACCTTGGGGTGCACCAGTTCTCTTTGTGAAGAAGAAGGACAGAACAATACAGTTGTGTATCGATTATCGGGAACTCAACAAGATCACCATAAAGAACAAGTATCCTCTCCCAAGGATTAATGACTTGTTCGACCAGTTAAGAGGAGCTCAATACTTCTCAAAGGTGGATCTTCATTCTAGATATCATCAGGTAAAGGTGAAGAAGGAAGATATTCAGAAGACTGCCTTCCGTACAAGGTATGGGCACTATGAGTTTTTGGTGATGCCCTTAGGACTTACTAATGCCCCTGCAATCTTCATGGATTTGATGAATAGAGTCTTTAGACATTACCTTGACAAATTTTTGGTAGTTTTTATCGATGATATTCTCATCTACTCATAGAGAAAGGAGGAACATGAAGAACATATAAGACTTGTGTTGGTGACATTAAGAAAGAAGAAGTTGTACGCAAAGTTTAGCAAGTGTGACTTTTGGATGAATCAAGTCACGTTCTTGGGACATGTGATCAAAAGTGAGGGAATTTCTGTGGACCCTTCAAAGAAAAAGGTGGTTGAGGAATGGCCCAGGCCCTCTAGTGTCACAGAAATCCGTAGTTTTCTTGGATTAGCAGGGTACTACTGACGTTTTGTGAGAAACTTTTCACGATTGTCAAGCCTGCTAACAAAGTTAACAAGGAAAGGGGTAAAGTATGTCTGGACGGAAGAATGTGAGGGAAGCATCAAGGAGCTAAAGAGAAGGCTGATCACTGCACCTGTACTCACACTACCGAAAAGTGGAGAAAGTTTTGTGATATATAGTGACGCTTCAAAGAAAGTCTTGGGTTGTGTACTCATGAAAAATGATAATGTGATAGCCTATGCCTCTCAACAGTTGAAGATCCATGAGCAGAACTACCCGACGCATGATCTAGAGCTGGCAGCCATGATTTTTTCCTTGAAAATCTGGTGGCACTATCTTTATGGCGAGAAGTGTGACATATACACCGAACACAAGAGCCTAAAGTATATATTCACACAAAAGGAGCTCAACATGCGTCAAAGGCGATGGTTAGAGCTAATCAAGGATTATGATTGCTCTATTCACTATCATCCTGGAAAGGCGAACAAGGTAGCTGATTCTCTAACCAGAAAAGAACCTGCTACTCTATCCAGGTTGTGGATTGAGAAAGACCCTATCTTCTTGGATATACAAATAATAGATTTGGAAATCATAAGGGCAGGGGATACATCCTACCTTGCCCAAATTATTGCACAACCATCCATCCAAGAGAAGATTAAGGAATCACAAAGGGATGATGTGGAGATACAAAAGATGGTGAATGCAATAAAGGATGGGAAGCTTCAAGAGTTCCATATTGATGATGATGGTGTGACTTTGTTTGGAACGCGGCTTTGTGTGCCTTCATCACCCGGTATTAAGAAGGAGCTATTGGATAATGCACATAGCTCAACTTTCTCTATCCATCCTAGGAGTACCATGATGTACCGTGATCTCTGAGAACACTTCTGGTGGGATAACATGAAGAATGAGATTGCGGAATATATATCAAGGTGCTTGGTATGTCCTCAAGTTAAAGTTGAGTGAAAAAAGTCCAAGGGTATGATGCATCCATTGCCTATACCCATGTGGAAATTGGAAAATGTTACTATGGACTTTTTCACAGGTCTCCTGAAGACGTCAAAGGGAAATAATGCGATATGGGTTGTGGTTGATCGACTCACCAAGACTGCCCATTTTATCGCTATTCGGGAAGATCTCTCACTTGATCAACTTGAAAAGATATATGTGAAGGAAGTGGTGAGACTACACGGTGTTCCACTCTCCATTGTCTCTGACCGTGATCCATGTTTCACATCTAAGTTCTGGAGGAGCCTTCAACATGCTTTGAGTACTGAATTAAATTTCAAAACGGCCTATCACCCCCAAACTAATGGTCAGTCTGAAAGGAATATTCAGATTCTTGAAGATATGCTAAGAGCCTTATATCTAGAACTCAAAGGTGGATGGGATCAACATCTCACATTGGTTGAGTTCTCATACAACAATATATTCCACTCGAGTATTCAGATGGCTCCATATAAAGCTCTTTATGGGAAGCGATATGAACTCCAACATGTTGGGATGAAGTTGGAGAAAGAAAGCTACTTGGACCAGATCTTGTTCAGGAGATGATAGAAAAGGTTCAAGTCATCCAGAAACACATCAAAGCTTCTCAAATTCAGCAAAAGAGCTATGCTGACAACTGTCGAAGGGACTTGGAGTTCGACATTGGAGATAAAGTCTTCCTTCGAATATCTCCATGGAAGAGAGTCATGCGATTCGGGAAGAAAGGGAAGCTAATCCCAAGGTATATTGGCCCCTTTGAGATCCTTGACCGCATAGGAGCCGTGGCCTATCATCCAGAACTTCCACCGAATTTGGCTCAAGTTCATGATGTATTTCATGTATCACTACTGAGGAAGTACATACCAGACCCCTCACATGTACTAAACTCAGAGGTGGTGCAGCTGGAAGATGATCTCCCCTATGAGGAGTAGCCGGTAAAGATTTTGGACCGAAGTGATAAGGTTATATGCAACAAGACAACCCATATTGTCAAAGTGTTGTGGAGTAACCATAAGTTTGAAGAAGCAACTTGGGAACCAGAAGAGGCAATGAAGGAGAAGTACCCTCACATGTTTATGTAAAACGAAATTTCGTGGGCGAAATTTCTTAAGGGGGGAAGAATGTAGCGACCCAAAGATTTACAATGGAAATATCCTTCTTATATTTATGTCATAAAATAACATGAAAACACAAAATAAAGAAATAATAAGTGATAAGTGACCTTTAAACATAAGTTTGTCACTTCTATGTTTTGAATTTTGAAAATCTGACATACACAGTTGTGTTCAAGATAATTTTTGGAGTCTAATGAAACAAAAATAATTTTTGGTGAATTGTGACCTACCCTTATGAATAGTAACATA
This sequence comes from Viscum album, assembly GCA_963277665.1. NCBI lineage: Eukaryota > Viridiplantae > Streptophyta > Magnoliopsida > Santalales > Viscaceae > Viscum > Viscum album. Next base: position 1,581,131,539 of record OY728120.1, on the reverse strand, counting down.
CCCTTATGAATATTAAATCATCCAACATAAGAGTAACATTACCTATGATTAATTAAATAAAATTTAGACATCTTAGAAAGTGACAATTTGACCTTAGTAAACGTTTTGGTATTTTGTGAGTCATAAATAATTAATTATAATTAATTAATTAATTTAAAAGAATATTACTTTCCATAAAATGTATTCATATATTATTAAATCAATTTATTATAGTTTATAGATAATTTTATAAGACCCTACGTAATTTTTGAAAACACTATAAATCGGTTTTAATCTTAAAAACGGTTTTTTTAAGTAAATTATGATTTTAATTAAATATTAAATTAATAATATTTAGAAAAATATTTTTGAAAAATGGACTTCATTTTTTGGATTCTACACGTCAAAAAATGGTAAGGGTAAATATTTGGGTTTTTTCTGAAATACTTCAATTTTCGGGTGAACAGTAAAAAAATACACTTTTTCGCATAATCGGTGTATACTAAATTGCATCATTAATTATGTAATGATGAAATAAACATTCAAGAACTTTAGTTTCGGCCAAATTGTATTAAATCTCATAAATTGTTCCTTAAAATACAATAAATCCAATTCTCAAACCTAAAATGAACTTTCCAAAGTCTAAAGTCAAAAGGTGATTTCTTAAAGTGTCTTTTTCTCTTTCTTTCACATTCCTTTTAATAAATTAATGAAATCGGATTATAAAGAAGAATTAAAGCCTAAAAAGAATTATATTATATTAATATATGATTTAGGATGTCAAAAAACTACTATTACAACTCTAAATTTTGATATATTATTTTATTTAATATTTTATACCAAAAAAACATCCCTCCTCATGTATAAATAAGCCCTCCCCCTCCTCTTGGAAAACCATACCTCTCAAGATTAAAGAATTGTATAATATCTTCCTAAACACCTTCACTAGCCCCTCTCCCACTTCCAAGAGTTTCTGTTCTCATCAAAAGACCAAGCTTAGGCCCTTAAGGGGTTCTCAATAGGAGGATTCCAGAGGTAATTTCTCTCCCTCTTCTCCTTTATTTTCCTTTCAAGTTCAAGTTCATTTCTTGATCTCTCCCCACCTTTTTTCATCTAAATTGTATTGTAACTCCAGTATTATAAATCTAATGGAATTTTATGATGATAATGGGATATTATATAACCCCACCCCCTTTCCCTCTTCCTTTGATTTTATTAAAGAGAACGTTGTTCATGAGGTGTTAAATTTATCACCTTCAAAAATGACATGCTCTCTTCTTCCATTTCTACCTTCCGATCTGGTCATGAAACCATTTTTATGGTTTAAACAGAATATTTTATATGTATTATGTCCTATTTAATGTTCTGGAACTGACTTATGAACATATTACTAAGGGATAAATTAAAACAAGTTCTTTGTGATCGAAAAACCACTCAAATTAACCCACACAATCTTCGTTTGATTCTTATCTAATGATTCATCCACATGGATATAATATAATTAATTATAAGATCATTAAAACTCCTATAATATCATTAATAACATGTAATATCATTTATGTATGTTTACTCATGTTCTACCCAAACATCAATTTAAGAATACAAGTGAACCACCGAAGAAAACCCATAAAAACGAACATCCCCGAACAATGTTTTTAAACTCTATAAGTCATCCAAAGGAACATAATATGACATAATCAAACCAGAATGAACCCTATTAATATACACATGGTTATTTATTTCTAATTAATGAATATAATGTCATTATACAGGACATTAAAGAGAATGAAGCATTCAGGTACAAGGTAAGGGGAAATCTCGAACCCAATTTTCTTCCTTCAGGTTCTCCCTCTGTCACTCCATTTTTGATATGGTTACTCCTAAAAGATCATTTTTTCATCATTTCCTTTACATTTCTGGGATATACATGTTTTTCACTGGTTTTTATGTCCAAAAAAGTTTTTTCCAAAAGAACTCTTCTTTTAAGAACACCACTTTTACTTCTCACTCAAAGTGGACGGTTCTTGTAACATGTTTGTTATTCCCTCTTTCTTTTGGGAACCCAAAGCTTATAAATGTGTGATTGTGAGATGAAACCCATTCCTTTACATGGGTTATTTATGTACATGTTTGATATGTGTTTTATGTGGCAAGCATGATAATGATAATTTTATGATGTGACGGGTGCGCCCGGAATTATATAGCGCAATTATGAATGTTTCAAAGTGACGAGTGCGCCCGGAATTATACAGCGCTCCAATGCATTGGGTAAAGTGATTAATCTCATAAGTAAATGTGAAATTATGTGTGAACAAGATGCTATATTGGTTCACAAGTATGTGTGGTAGTTAACCACTAATACATGATGTTTCATTTTATGCATTGCCACATTTCAAGTCTTTTATTTATGCTCCTCTCATGTTCATGATCTTTTTCCTATGTTATGATTATGATCACCCCATGATATATTGTTTTTATATATCCTCTTACTGGGATTCTAGCTCACCCCTTTTGATATATATCCTCATGTGGCTACATGTACTAAGGAGAGGACAAGTGCCACTTAGAAGCTAGAGAAGAAGAAATTAAATAAATGTTTATGGTTGATGATGTATTTTTTATGTATGGTCCTAGTTTTCCCAAGACACTAAACCTTTGGATCCTCTATGTGTAATACTATTATGTTGTTTATCTTTGAAATGATGTAATAGTAATGTAAGAAAAGGCTGGGTCGCTATAAAAATAAACTGGGATTCATTTAATGTTTGGTTCTCTGGGACCATATATTTTTAGGAGACTCAATGATTGTATTTTATGAAGGAGGTGGAAATAATATTTCTTCAAGGATAGAGGGTATTTCTAGATGTGATGTGACTTGAGGTGAGAGAGAATTTCAAAATTATACATTTGTGGTAAATCTTAGTATAGGGAAGATATTTAGTGACTAGAATTTGTAGTTATAGTGGGTTATAATGTCATGGAGACTTTACATGTTCCTCTCTCTATATATCACCTATTAATATATCAAGGTTATGAACTTGAATCTGGAATATTTGTCACGACCTATTGAGATCCATGAGTGGAAATAGGATGGAATAAATATGGAATTTATGATAGGTCTTCCATGGAAATCTTGATTCCATGCTTACATATAGGTGATATTTGACTAACTTTAGAATATGGTATACATTATTGCAATCTGGAGAATAGTTTGGGGGAGAGTATGGGATAGTTGTATGAGTTGGTGATCATCTGTATTGATTGGGTACACATGATTGTTTTTTCAAACTGAAATGTTTGGTTTAAAGCATGGTTTTAGAGCATCCTATTGGAGGAATTTTGGACCAAAATGAAAATGTGAGTGATTTTTTACCCTCAGATGGGAAGTCATACCGATGACACTATACAATTTCATTAGGACATAAATAGAACATGTTTTTGTGAATTCAGTTGATGATAGGAGGATAAGTTTAAATTGGGAGATTATTATGAACATAACAGATAACACCCTATGATCATCATGGAACCTTTTGAGGTCTTGTATGGGATTCCATGAAGTTCACAGTAGTGAATGACTGAGATTTGAAATACCTATATTGGTTGGCCAGATAAGGTATAGGCAATGATGTAGAATGTCTAGTTATCCAAGTTAATATGTAGAAATCATAGAGTAGATATAAATACTACAAAAATTTACATTTTAGGCTCTTTATGTTTGATTAGGGAGACCATGTTTTCTTTATGTATCACCAAGATGAGGATTTTATTGGATTTTATAGGGATATAAGCAATCGTCGAGGTTCATTATGTTGTTCTAGATCTTATGAAGTTTTGATGAGGTTGATTAACCCCTAATTTTCACCCAAATAATGGATTGTGTTCATGAAATCATCCATGTATCACATCAAATAAGATGTGTTCATGATACTACCATTGTTCTTGACTAGGATGAGATGGATATCAAGGATGGATCCCCAATTAATGAGTACCTAGTGACGATCTGGGATCAACAAGAGAGGATCTTATAAGGATGGTCCATTCCATTGGTTCAAGTGATGTGGTTGCATGGGAGCATGCATAAGAGCTTTACTTAGCAGGATATCCATACATGATCTCTATAAGACCACCTTTTTTATTAGCTTGTTCTTTTAACAGATGAAAATCCTTAAATAGGGGAACAATATTATGATAATAATTTTTTCATAAGGGAAATTAAAATATATGATAGAATATTTTTGAATCTAGGTGCATAGAAAGTGTGATCCTCTAATGCCCAATGATCCCAAAATTGATATTTCAAAAGTAATAAATATATTAATATCACAATCATGAAATTTATTAGGATTAATATAATAACTACTAGTTAAGAACTATAATCGAAAATATGATACCATGGTTGATCCCATAAAACTATCTTTACCAAAAGAATATAATTTTTTTTGGTTATGAACAATAATGTCCTAGTGTTTGACAAGGAAAATTTTCATTTTAATTTTTTTCTACGAAGCTCCTAAATGGATGAATGGGAGTTTTTTTCATGAGTAGGGAAATAGAGGGGGATTCCTAAGGGTTTGGGAATAAAAATAAATAAAACCAAAACCATTCAACCTAAAGAAGAGGGTGCACAGTTTGGAAAAACATTTTAGGGTGGACCAAGAGACTGTACGAATTGAGTTCCCCTTGAATAGTGGTAAAATAATTTCCACTAAATAGTTTATCAAATCATTAAGATATTCAAGAAAATTGTGTGGCACAGTTTATTTATGGATATAAGGAATCTCACTATTGGTTCATGTTTTTTCACCCCGTTTTTGAAAACCATGAGACTCTTTAAAAGAGGGATATCATAATTTTCCCCACCCAAACATAAATGTTTCTTCTAGAACATTCTCCAATGTTCGTCCCATTGTTTCCTTGGGTGAAATAATGGATCTCTTCCCTACTCCATGGATTCTTTTACCTCAAACCATATGCATTTGGAGTGTCTTTGGATACAAATCTATTATCTATTTAAGTCGTTGACTTAATTTCATTCAATTTTTTAAAAGAGGATTTCTTTGTTTTCTCCACTTATTCAGAAGATCAATAACCCTATTTCAGTGGAATTCTATGCATTATTGTTTGTAATTCCAAAACCCCAGTTACCTAGAGTCAGTGAATTATTATATAAAATTGTCATGATCAACAATGATCAAATCCCAAAAGACCAATCTTTTTACTAGCCATATAAGTTATAGATATATACATAAGTTTTACATGATATCATGAAATAAAAAAACAACATTTTTTCCATTTTGAACAGACTCATATCCTTGGACTATCCCCGCAGTGTAATCATTATATAATTCTTCACATATTAAGAAAAATAAAACATAAGAAATGGGTGACATCATATGCTCAGTAAGGATAACAATATAGCAGAAACATTAATAAATAACCCTAAACATTTAAGGCAATGTGTAAGAATAAAACACAAGCCTTTTAAAATTAAACTTCAGCATAATATGGAAATGATAAATTTAATAATTCTATTTACTTATTCACATGGATATTCTTGTAGTCTAATAATCACATGTAATATTGATATCCAATTTTCTAATGATGGAATGCATAGTGTTGGACATCATAACCACATAGGAAAGGCATAATTACAAGACTAAAAATAATATTTTGTCAAGGTCTTGTGCCAAGACACTAGCTTGTCTCATGAGACCTACCAATGCATTGAAGAGGTATAGCGGGATCCACCCGTCACTTACAAAGTTCAATTCATTCATCATTTGAAAAGGATTAAACATAACATAATCATTCATATTAAAACTAGAAAATGAAAGGTCAATACTTTATCCATAAACCATTAATGGAATAAAAATAACACTTATACAGTCAAACATATCACAAAATCTTCAATACAATATGGATGATTTGTATCATAATAAATGAACTTCAAACAAGTTTAAAATCCATAAAAGTTTGTTAACATAGATGAAATAAAAACTGATTAAGAGAAATATCTCTTTCTATTTTGAAATCATTTAAAATTCATGTAATTTAAAATATTTTTATATGTTTTTTTAAATTATTTTAAGGGGTTATAATAGAGGAAAATAGCCTCTCTCGCCGTATAAGTTTAAAAAAACATTCTTTCCTTAATTTTGACGAAAAGTCCATATAGGAATTTGTTGGAAAAACGATGAAAAGATTCCTTTATAAAAAATTTAGAAATAGAAAAACAAATGTATAAATGAATATAAACCATAATCTAGGAAACAGTAAAAATGTTTTGAAATACATTTTTATGAAACATGGATGTGGATGATAAAGAGGTCCCAATAGATACTCACCTTTAAACAACCTAGAATAATTAATAGATTATAGAATTAACCCTTACATTGTACTTTTACTTGATCGAGGGTACATTAAACTCTTGTATAATATTTAAATAATTTATATTAAATTATAAAATAACCACATTCAAAAATATAAAATCATATATGATCCTCTAATATTTCTTTCTAAATAATATTTCATTAGTATCATTGTTTCGGGTGTTAACTGATTCGTTTTATTTTATATGCTTGGTTACATAAGCCTAGTTTTTTATGGTTAGGAGGTATTTGATGCATATACAGAATGATATTTAGTTCTTAAACATTATTTTAAATCTTAAAATGAATATTATTCTTGAATGATTACGATGGTGAATGAATCTTATCGCGTTCATGGAGACGGTGATCCGTACGTATGCATGATCAACAATATCATTATATTGATGGTTAAATCGTATTTAATTGGATGGTATATCATATATACAGAATCCTTATCATTTTATATTTAATATGTAAATCATTAACACTCATTATTATTCCCATCCATATAATGAAGTGTTAGAATAACAAACTACACCAAGACGTGGAGACAGTAAGCCTTACGTACGCACGTATGGTGACATGTCATTAATAGGATGGATAGAATAATGAATATGGTTTTACCATATTTATAATAAATAACAATATGTATAAGGTACTGGAGTTATTATTTTGGTATAGAAACAATAATGAAAAATGAAGTGTAAGAAGAAAAGAACATTGAAAGAGGTTGTGAAATTGTTATCTCTTCTTTGGGTGTTTCCTTTTGAGTTGATCAAAAGGGATCTTTAGGTTGGATTTATGATCAACATAAGGCATATAGGTAGATGTGAGGGTTGTTAGGATGATATCTGGGAAGGGTTTGGTCTACTCAAATGGCTTTGGAGGTGTGATTTTGAGAGAAGTGGATGTACCATTTTATAAGATGGATGAGTGTCACTTTAAGAAAAGCTTGAAATATAATTTTATAATAAAATTATTATCAGTTTATAATGGGTGAAAAAGGATATATTTATAGGATAAGGTGCGTATTGGTCTAAAATATCTCAAAAAATATGTTTTAGATAGGTTTAGGTCGCCATATAAACTTATCTTTTAAATTTAACTCTTAGTTAAATAGTTTGACATTTACCATGTATACTTGTATTTCTATATTATATGGTTAATAAACATAATATAAACTACCAAGAGAACCCCAAGTGATTCATTACTAACATATATTACCTTATCTGAGTTCCTTTTCCAAACCATATATTTTTAAGAATATTATATCAATTAATAATATAGTATTTATTTTAAACACTTCTTTATGTCAATTTTGACACTATTTGGTATTCTGTTTTTGTTAAATTCAAAACAACTTGATTACATCTAAAATATTGATTTATTAAACCCTAAAATATCATATTAACCAATAAAATTCTTGTAATTCATCAAAATTATTAATTTAAATTTATTTGGATATTTATAATATCATTTATGTTAATATTTCATTAATAAATTAATTACTGCATCATCATCATGTCATAAAGATATTTAAGTATATAATGTCTAAAAATTATAAAAAAAATATCATGATGTAAGAAATCATATTATATTTCTAATTAATATATATAGTAAAATTTATCTTATGTATAACACTATATTAAAAATGTTTTTGTTTTGAAACTTTGAATTTAACACTTTTAACTATTCATTAAATAAAATAATAATAAATGTACTAATCTAATAAATGTGGATCAAAATGATAATATTTTATTCCTAAGGTTATTTTGGGTCTAAATGAACTTTTCAAATAGAATTTGGACAAGTGTTAGGGTAATAATAATATCATTTTTACCTTTAATTACCATATTTACTTCTAACTGTGGCAAAAAAAGTTAAAAGTTATTATTCACAAAAAAAATATTTTCATATTATTGAATTAAATTTTACATACTAATGTCAACTATGTCACAAATATTTTTGAAATTAAATTCATAGAAGCGGTAAAATTAAATTTTATGCAAATTTCCAAATATGCCTAGAAGGTGGGTTAAAGACGGTAAAAATTTGAATTTGATTTTATATGTCTAATATTATTATAAAATGACTCCAATGAATTTCATTGAACATTTATATGTATTATGTATCTATTTATACCTTATATAAATTTAAATAAAATAACTAATTATTTCAATAAAAAGTTGGTTTTAACCAATAACGTTGTTTTTCACTATTCATCAAAAATTGAATATTTTTAGAAAAATACCAAAAAATCACCCTAAGATATATTTGATATTATGAATCCAAAAATGAAGTCCATTTTAGAAAATAAAATTTATAAAAATACCAAAAGTGGGTATTCCTATTCATAATGGCTAGTTTGATTGGTTGTGGGGTGCTAAAACTCCATGTTTCGTACAAGGCTGGCTATTGCATTATTCAAAAGAAAAAATACCGTGGAAGAACGAGGTGTTACATTTTCCCCTCCTTAAAATAATTTCAACCTCAAAATTTCTAGAATATTACTTCATAAAAAGATTCGGGTGGTTCTTCATCATAGGTTCCGCAGGTTCCCATGTTGCATCTTCCATCTTATGATTTCTTCATAAAAATTATACCAGTCGAGTCGTTCAGTTTCTCCACACTTGTTCTCTTGTATCAAAAATCATGACATGGTGTTCATAATAAGACAGATCAAGTTCCAGTTCAATTTCCTCATAGGTGACTACATGAATTGGGTATGGCATATATTTTCTCAACAGTGATACATGGAACACATCATTAACTTTGGAGAGACATGGTGGCATTTCCAAACGATAAGCTACAATTCCAATTCGTTCTAGAATTTTGAATTGTATTATGTACATGGGGCTTAATTTACCCTTATTACCAAATCATATAACACACTTCCATAGAGATACCTTAATGAAAAAATGATCACCAACTTGAAATTCAAAATCCTTCCTTCAGTTATCAGCATAGGTCTTTTTCTTACTTTGAGGTGATTTGATGTGGGTTTGGATAACCTTCTCCTTTTCAATTGTTTCCTCAATATGTTATGGGACTACGAGTTTTATTTCTCCAAAGTCAAGCCAAAAAGTTTGTGTGTGACATCTCGTTCCATATAATGCTTCATATGGTGCCATATAAATACTTTAATTGATGCTATTGTTGTAGGAAAATTATACCATAGGTAAATATTGATCCCACATACCATGAATGTCAAGTGAGTAATATCTTAACATATATTCTAATGTTTTAATATTCTATTATGATTGTGTATCAGTTTGAGAGTGGTAGTCAGTGCTCAAATGAAGTTCAATATCCTTGTCCTTCAGAAGAATTTTCTAGAATCCTAATGTAAAATGGGGATCACAATCAGAAAAAATTGATAGGGGTACTCCATAAAGTCTTACAACATCATTAATATATATTCATTCTAAACTTTCACGTGGTAAATCTTATCTTATAGAAAGAAAAGGTGTTTACTAGGTAAGACGATCAACAATGACCCATATTACATCATTCCTTCTAGTCATCTTTTATAGTCCCAGGATAATGTTCATCGTAATATCATCCCATTTCCACTCATGTATAAGAAGAGGTTTCATGACTTCTCTAGGATGTTTTCCTCTATCCTTCAACTGTTTAAAAACCACACATCTTGACACATAATCAGCAATCACACTCTTCATGTTGCCCCACCAAAAATGTTCCTTCATATCTCTATACAGCTTAGTGTCACTAGGGTGTATGGAGAAATTGGATCTATGATCATCATCCAACAATTCCCTTTTTAGATCAAGTATATTGTGAACACAATGTCTCTTCCCAAATATCAAAATTCCATATATGAATTCACTAAATCTCCCAACATTCACATCTTTAATCATCTTTTAAAACTACTCATCACCAGTCTGAGAAATCTTTATCTTTTCTTGTAATGATGGTCTGGATACCATTTGAAAAATTATTTATTTTTCACCTTCCATTGTTATTCCCATATTCATATTTACTAGATACATGAAAATAGTATCCCATTCACCTATCATCTTGTTCAAAACACCCTGATCCTTTCTACTCAAATAATCTTCTATATTATTTTCCTTCCTTGGGTGGTATTGTATAATGAAATCATAATCCGTGAGTAGTTCAAGCCTTTTACTTTTCCCCATTTTTAGTTCTTTTTGTGTGAAAATATACTTCAAACTCTTGTGATCAGTATAAATCTCACATTTTTGACCATATAGATAATGTCTCCATATTTTTAGAGCAAATATTACAACTTCTAAATCATGAACATGAGTGTGATAGTTCTTCTCATGAATTTTTAGTTGTAGTGATGCATAGGAAATAATTCTACCATTATGCATAAGGACACAACAATTTCCTTTCTTTGAAGCATCACTATTATGACAACCCAGGTCATTCTTACACACTAAAACATGATTTATTACATAAACATCACTTGATATAACATATAAGATATAGAGGTATAGTTTTTTGGGGGATTAGGATCATTACATAACAAATTAAAACATGAAATAAAACATCATTATTGAAAACATCCTTTACATGACCACTACATTCCCTCATACTGAGCAATGCATGGGATTACCTTAGGATATTCATAGGAAATGGGTGTGCTATAAAGCCTCGTAAGGGAATAAATATGGAACATCATGAGGAATAAAATACATATTAGACAATACTAATATCAATGGATCATAAGAGAAATATTAAAATAAAGGAATGATAAATAATGATAATCATAACATGGAAATGTGCAAACAACACTTAACATGGAATTAGTATGGGCCATGGCTTATGGCACATGGAGCATGAGTAAAACCTCATTGCACATTAAGCACATGTAAACCCTAATTTTACTTGTTTTAGAAAGATTCAACACTATTTCACATTATGTATCATTATACTATACTTTACCCAATGCAATGGATCGTTATCAGGGCACACCCATCTTAAACATTTCATTTCATGCATAAGTGTGCCACAAAGATGATACTACATGGAATAATTCATTATCATTTATTCCAAGATAAAAGGATGAGGAATACATACATGAAGCTTTATAATCAACATGTAAATGTTCATAAAGTTTAATACCCTTTATAGAGAATTGGGTATGGTATTTACTACACAATGACATTGGCTTGGAAAATCGTAGTGCAATTTCGGTATCATAATGACGTGGAATAAAAACTAAAAAAATTGTTGATGAGTGATAAAGGGGTGTCACATAATATTTAAAAGAAATTTACAGTAAGGGGGTCATATAGATACATGTCCCAAAAATAATTATGAAATTTTGATGCATAACACAAATGAATTAATTGGATGTAAAAGATGAGTGAGAAATCCCTCACGGAATTTGGGCATGGTAACAGGTGTACATGGAAGGAATTAAAGAGATATAAAGGGATATAACATCATCCAAACATAAATATGTAAGTATTTAAGAGGTGAAAAATCATACCCAAACATTTTTCATTTAAGAAAAGAGCATAACAACTTAATTAGAATTGGACAAAAATGTGAAAGGAATAAATCCCTTAGAGAAATTCAGCATAATAATGGCTTAGGTAAGGGTGAAAATGAGGAAGGAAAAATAATTCATAATTAAAATAACATCACATGAAAATTAATTGAATTATTATAAAATAATTAAATTATAACCATTCAAAATTAAAATAACTACTTTCAAATAAGATTCTTGAAATTGAAATGAGAATAATGTGAGGATCCCTTACTTGGATGTGTGATACCAAAAGCATGGGAGAGGATTGAGAGAGGCTTTCTGGGAGATTGAGTCACCTTAGGAGGATTCTAGAGAGAGTATGTCATTGGTTGTTCTAACTTCAATGGATTTCAGTGAAAAGGAAGTGGGAGCTTGGGTGGGTTTATATAGGAAAGTAGAGGGAATTCTTTATTACTTAGGTTTGGGACACCTCACATTAAACTAATCAAAACCACAAACCAGCCCATGGTTTTTCCCCTGGTTTTTGACAAAGGGTATTGGAAAACAATATTTTATAAGATCAATGCCCTAATTTCTTAAAATAATTGGGTTTCGTATTTGGAGGTGAGTCACACTCTCATGTAAAACAATTAAAAAAATGTATTATAAGCATAGAAGGGTCCACTAATGCATTGTAAAATAAATCAAACAAACCAAAAATCGCATTATTTTTATGGTAAAACACATATTGTCTGAACATAATGTTTATTTTATTTTATTACCTCACTATTTGTCCATTATGATGTGATAAAACACATTATATATTTAAATGATATTTACTTTTTTCCCAAAAATTCGACTGTTTCGTAAAATTATGCACGATTCACCATTGGATAATTTCGACATCCTAATTCCAAAAAGAATATTCATTTTATCTAAATAATTTTCAAAATATGTAAATTTTTTACTTTTAAAATCAAAAACGACATTTATCGAAATTTCCGGTGTTTTGACCAAAACAGATTTCAAACCATAATAAAAATTACAATTGCATTCATAAAATTATATGAAAATTTATATTTAATAAAATTTAATTTAATAATAATAATATTTTATAAAAATAATATTTAATTAAAAAATAAATTAACACATCAAAATATATTTCTTAGTAGAATATTAAGTAAAAAATACTCTTTGTGCTTTAAAAAACTATTTACAAAGTAACAATAATAAAAAGAATGTATATTCTCTATACAATAATAATGTATATAATTGTAGTATTATGTTATAGTTAAATAACCCCATATAACACCCACATATGACATTAGAGTAAGGAGCGAGATGGTGACAAACTCTTTGGGTGGCTCAGAAAATATTGCTCGAGTGTTAATCTCTATCAAATTCCACTTCTATCGTAGGTAGTTCTGCTCAATCTTAACAAATTCAGGATCAACATGGGCATGGTCAATAGAGATGCCCAATGATGCCACATCCTTTACACACTCCAACAAATGGGATTCGTATGGGGCAAGTCTACTGGATGAGGTCATCACTTCCTTTGCCTTTGTAAATTGGATTTGTTAAATCCCTTTATTTATACTAATGATGTGATCATTGTTCAACTACTATAATAGAAATGATCATAATTCATAATGGAATTTTAAAATCAAAAACATAAAACCAAATAACTTTATATGTTTTACATAACCATAATAAGACTTTTAAATAGACCAAGAGTATTTTTTATCAATGAATCTTTGGGTTATTACAATCTTCCCCCCTTAAGAAATTTCACACACAAAATTTCTTTTTCCCACACTTAAATAGATGTGCGTTACTCATCTTCATCACTTCTTCTGATTCCCATGATGCTTCTTCAATCTTTTGGTTTTTCCACAACACCTTGACGTGGGGAATTGTCTTATTTCATAGAACGTTTTCTCTACGATCTATGATCTTCACTAGTTTCTCCTCATATGAAATATCATTCTCTAGCTATACTACCTAAGAAGAGAGTGAATGTTAAGGGTCTGGTATATACTTTATTAAGAGGGATACATGAAATACATCGTGTACTTTGACCATGGTAGGTGGACATGCTAGTCGATTGGCCACAACCCCAACATGATCATGAATCTCAAATGGGATGATGTACCAATGGAATAACTTCCCTTTCATTCCAAACCTCACAACCTTCTTCCACAGAGATATTTGTAGAAATACCATGTCTCTAATATTGAACTCATTGTATCGTCTATAGTTATCTGCATAACTCTTCAGTCGACTCTGGGATACCCTAATATGTTGTTGAATGGTTTTCACCTTCTCCCCCATTTCTTCGACCATTTCTAGTCCTAATAGCTTACTCTCACCGACTTTATCCAAACATGCTGGCATTCTGCACCTATTCCCAAACAAGGATTCATAATATTCCATTTAGATACTCGAGTGGAAACTATATTATTGGAGAATTCAACTAGTGGAAGATGTTGTTCCCATACACCTTTGAAGTCCATAAAACATGGTCTTAACATATCCTCCAGTGTCTGAATAGTTCACTCAAATTGGACAACTATTTGAGGATGATAGACTGTACTGAAGTTCAATTTAGTATCCAAATCTTTTTGAAGACCCTTCCAAAACAAAGAGGTGAATCTTGGATCTCGATCGGATATAATAGATAGTTTTACTCCATGCAACCTTACCACTTCCCTGATGTATATCTGTGCCAGTTGATCCATTGAGAAACCCTCCCAAATTGAAATAAAGTGTGCTGAATTTGTAAGATGATCCACAACAGCACATATTTCATTGTAGCCTTTGGATTTCTTTGGATGTCCAATGAAAAATTCCATGGTTATGTTCTCCAATTTCCATTCTGGTATGGGAAATGGTTGCATCATCCCCTTAGACTACATCCTCTATGCCTTCACATTCTGACACACCCGGCACTTAGATTAATACTCAGTGATCTCCTTCATCATATTATCCTGCCAATAATTCTCTCGAAGATCTCGATACATATTTTTTCTTCCAGTGCCAATAGAGAAATTTGAACTATGTGTATCATCCAAAAGATAATTTTTTAGCTCCGGGATTGATAGAACACATATTCATTTCCCAAATCTCACAATTCCTTCTTCATTAAAATTGAACTCTGAGGATTTCCCTTTTGTGATAGCATCCACATTCTTTTGAATTCCAACATCATACTTTTGATCATCCTTTAACCTTTAAAAAAGACATGGTTGAGAAATCATTTCTGAAAATATTGATGATGTTTTCTTCTTTATGATTCCCATTTCTATCTTCATCAAATCTAAGAAGATTGGATTCCTCTAAATTATCATCAATGATTGAATCGCAGGGTCCTTTCTACATAGACAATCTCCCACCTTTTCACTTTCATAGGATGGTAATGGATTGATCTGTCATAGTCTTTGATTAACTTTAACTATCTCCATTAGAGCATGTTCAACTCTTTCTGTGTGAATATATACATGAGGATTTTGTGGTTCATATATATTTCACACTTCTCCCCAAAGTGATAATTCCACCAAATTTTTAAAGCGAAGATCACCACATCCATCTTTAGATCATTTGATGGATAATTATGCACATGAAATTTCAATTTCCTAGATTTATAGGCAATGAATTTTTCATTTTTCATCAACACACATCCCAGTCCCTTCTTTGAAGTAACACTGAAGACCACAAAAATATCTCCACATGTGGGTAAAGTGGGAATGAGCATTGTGATAATCCTATTTTTTACCTCCTTCAAGATTTCTTCACATTAATCACTCCAAGAAAAAAAAATTCCCTTTTAAGATATCATGGTAAGAGGGTTGTACAATCGTGGTAAATTTCTCAAAAATAATCGATAATGTCCAGCTAACCCCAAAAAACTATGGATATACATTACTGATGTTGGCCACGATCATCCCTCTATTTCAGTTTTATTGGATGGATCCATAGATATCCCATTTCTTGTGATGATATGGCCCAATAATGACACCTACTTAAAATAGAAATTACACTTGTTTTACTTCACATTGAGCTTCGCCTTTCACAAGGTATCTAGTACAGTTCTTAGATACTCCTCATGATCCTCCTTGGTTTTGGAGTATATAAGAATATCATCTATAAAGACTACCAAAAAAAATTCAACGTAATCTCTAAAGAATCAATTCATCATGTCCGTCAATATTTCCAGAGTGTTAGTGAGTCTTAAAGGCATTACTATGAATTCATACTGCTCGTATCTTATACAAAAATAGTATTGGGGATATCATCCTTCCTCACCATTACATTATAATATCCTGACCGCAATTCCACCTTGGAGAACTATTGTGCTCCATGAATCTGATAAAAAAATTCATCAATTCGTGGCAGAGGATACTTGTTCTTTATCGTTATTTTTTAATGCTCGTGATAATCAATGAAAAGGTTCATTGACCCATCCTTCTTCTTGATGAAGAGGACTGGTGCACCCTGTGGTGATGCACTTGGGTGTATTAACACTTTATCCAGATTCTCCTATAGTTGTTTCATCAGCTCCTCAGTCTCCATAATAACCATTGTATATGGAGTATTGGATATTGGTATCACCATAGGTGTGAGATCAATAGAGAATTCAACATCTCTTATAGGAGGAAGATAGGGAAATTCCTCGGGAAATAGTTCAGAGAATTATATCACAATAGGCATGTCTTCAAGGATGGTTTCCTTCATAGACTCAATCATCTGAGCTACATTTGAATTCCCATAGGGAAATAATATCCACAATTGAGATGATGGAGCTAATGAAGACTCATCTTCCTCCTTGCAATTGTATAGAATTTGGGGTCAATTCTCCACATGGAGAGTGATTTCCCCCTTATGGAAATTTATGTTGGCTCTATATCGGGAAAGCCAATCCATGCCAATAATTGCATCAAATTTCACCAGAGAGAGTATGATGAGGTTCTCTAAGAAGTTAAATCCACAAATTATGACAGGGGAGGTGTTATATTCTTGGGATGCATTTATTTCCCCATTTGACGTACTCACTGATATCTTCACTTACATGATTTGTGATGGTTTGGGATTTTTATATGAAGCATCAGGGATATAAAAGAATGTGTAGAAATATGGATGATAACCCTACCTATCACTTTTCGATTCTGTTTATACTTATTTACTTCATCCAAAACAACTTGGGGAAGTTAACAATTAAACACAAAAAGGGTAATCCAAGGACAAAAATTGATGACATAAAAATAACATTTATTTCTTTGACTTATGAATCTATAGGATTAAATATATGTTATCCATGATCTACATTCAAACATATATTCTTAGGGGTGTATTTTTTTCTTTTATCCCCTTAATAATGGTTTATACTAATCTAGTAAATTTACCAATGCATATCCCCTGGGAGTGTCATAAAAAAGAGTGCAGCAAGGACCATTATCGTGTATCAGGATACCCCTTTTCAAGCCCAAAACTCATTTTCGGTGTTTTAATCCCCAGGTACATTTCTGCTAGAGCCGCCTCTATGTAATCATATCCTGAAGGAGATGTATTTGATTAAAAAAACACTTACTCAAAACCAACAAAAACATATAGATGTTTTTATTATACTTTGTCTTGTCTCTAAGGATTCACTAGGTATTTCTAATCCTAATCCCAAAAATAATTATACTAGACCTCTGATACAAACTATAACAACCATGTTCTTTATTACACACTAAATAAAGATTTATCACATAAACTTCACTTGATACAACATAGAAGATCGATAGGTCTTGTGTATTTTGGGTGTAGGATCATTACATAACATCTTAAAACATGAAACAGAACATCTTTATTGAAAACTTCATTTTCATGACCACTACATTCCCTTGTAATTAGCATTTCATGGGATAAACCGAGGACATGAATTAGAAAAGGGTGTTCTATAAAGCCTAGTAAGTGAATAAACATGGAATAACATGAGTATTACAATACATGTTAGACAATAGGCATGACAAGGGGAACAAGAGAAACATGAACATAATGGAATGATGAAGCATGATAATCATAACATGGAAATGTGGCAACAACAATTAATAAGGAATTAGAATGAACCAAGGATCATTGCACATGGAGCATGAGTAAACCCTCATTGTATATGAAGCACGAGAAAAACCTCATTGCACTTGAATTATCATGTGTCAACAATAATTTCAAATGATGTATCATGTTACTATACATTACCCAATGAATTAGAGCTCTATCAGGGCACACCCTTCTTAAAAATTGAATTTTATGAATAAGTGTGCCACATGGATCATACAACTTGGAATAATTCATCTTCATTTATTCCACGATAAAGGAATGTAGAATACATAATGAATCTTTATAATCAATAATTAATTGTGCATAAAGGTGAATGCCCTTGATAGAGAAATGATAATGGTATTTACTACACAATGATATTTGCTTGGAAAATCATAGTGCAATTTCAGCAGCATAACGGCGTGGAATAAGAACTCATAAAAATGGTTGATGAGAGAGAAAGTGATGTATCATCATATTTACATGAAATGGATAGTAAGGGTATCATATAGATACAAGTCATATCAAATTTAATAAAATATAGATGCATAACAAAAAAGATTTACTTGGATGAAAAAGAAGAGAGAGAAATCCCTCAAGGAAATTTGGCATGGTAACAGGTGTAAATGGGAGGAATTAATGAGAGATAAAGGGATATACAATCATACAAACAAAAAGAGGGAAGTATGGGGGTGCAAAATAATACCCCCACATTTTTAATTAAAAAAATGGCATAACAACTTACTGATAATTTGATAGAAATGAGAATGAAAGATATCCTTTACGGAAATTCAGCACAGTAACAGCTTAGGTAAGGGTCAAAATGAGGAAGGAAAAATAATTATAGATTAAAATAACATCACATGGATGGTAATATTTTTTTTTATCGAATTAAATTATAATGATTCAAAATTAAAAAAAATACTTTCAAATATGATTCTTGAATTTTAAAGGAGAGGAATGTGAAGATACCATACTTGAAAGTGTGATCCCAAATGCATAAAAGAGGCTTTAGAGTGGCTTCTTGAGATCTTGGGGCACCTTGGGAGGATTATAGATAGATGAGGGAAGAGTTTGGTTGAACTAAGAAGTCTTTGAGTGAAGAGTAATGGGGAGCTTGTGTGGGATTATATAGAAAATGAGAGGTAATTCTTTATTATTTATGTTTGGGACACCTCACATTAAACTAATCAAAACCACAAACTAAACCATGGTTTTAACCCATGGTTTTTTTTCAAAGGGGGGTGTTATAGAATATTTTATAATTCCAATGTCTTGACATTCTAAAATAATAGGGTTTATTATATGGAGGTGATTCACACTCTCAAGAAAAATAATTTAAAAAGACAAAATGTTTTATAAGCCTTTAAGGATCCACTAAAGCTTTGTAAAATAAATCAATCAAACCCAAAATCAAATTTATTTAATTGTTTAACATATTGTTTCCATCCATAATGTTTATATTATTTTATTACATTACTATTGGGTCTTTATGATGTCATAAAACACATTATATATTTAAATGGTAATTAATTTTTACCCATAAATTTGGCTATCTCAGAAAATTTTGAATCATTAACCATTAGATAATTTTGAAATCTAGATTCCAAAAATAAAATTCATTTTATCTAAATAATTCTCTAAAAATGTGATTTTTTACATTTAAATTAAAAAACCATCATTTAACGAAAATTCATGGGCTTTGACAAAAACTGCTTTCGAACCTTAATAAGAATTACAATTGCAATAATAAAATTATATGATAATTTATACTTAATAAAATGTAATTTAAGATTAATAAGATTTTATGAAAATATTATTTAACTAATAAATCTATTAATTCATCAAAATATATTTCTTAGTGTAATATTATTTAAAAATACTATTTATTATTAAAAAACTATTTTCAAAGTAAAAATAATAAAAAGATTCTATATTCTCTATAAAATAACAATGTACTTATTTTTAGTATAATGTTATTGTTACAAAACCCTATAAAACACCCACATAAGACCTTAGGGTAAGGTGAAATATGGTGACAGGCTCTTGGCGTGGCTCAGACAACATTTCCTGAGTGGTAATCTCTATCAACTTCTACCTCTCCCATAGGCGGTTCCACTTAAGCTTTATGTATTCAAGCTCGGCATGGGATTGGACAAGAGTGAAGCCCAATGATGCCACGTCCTTTCTGAGCTCCAAAAAATGGGCTTCGTATGGGGAACATCAACTAAATGAGGCTATCACTTCCTTTCTTTTGGGTAAATTGGATTTGTTAAATCCCTGCATTTATACTAATCATGTGATCACTGTTCAACATCTACATTTGCAATGGTTACAATTCATTACATAATTTTAAAATCAAAAACATAAAACCATATAAGTGCTTACATTTTACATAATCATAAGAAGACATTTAAATAGACCAAGAGGAATTTTCATCAATGAATCATTAGGTTGTTACAACTATAAATAACAAAACCATCATTCCCCGATGGTAGAGTCAATATAGAATAACTGACTAATCTTCTCTTATGTTATTTAAAACATTCTTCACACACTTTTTTCAAAACAAATTTATCCCCTTTATGTGTGAGATTGGTTTATGGGTTAGCCAATTGGGAAAAATTCTGGACAAAATGACGATAATATCCTGATAAACTAATAAAACTATGTACATTAGTTATAATCATCGATGTGGGACATTATTTTATTGCTCTTGTCTTAGAAGGATCAGTATAGACTCCATATTTAGAGACAATATGGACATGAAAAGAAATTTCCTGAAGCCAGAATTCACACTTTATAAACAACCCAAATAATTAATTTCATCAAAAGGTTTTCAAAATAGTGCACATTTTATTTTCATGATCTTCATATATTTTAGAGTAATCAAAGATATCATCAATAAATACCACTTGAAAGTCATCAAGATATTCCTTGAAAACTATATTCATTAGTTCCATGAAAACAGATAGTGCATTAGTTAGTGCAAAAGGCATTACTGTAAACACGTAATGCACGTACGTGGTTCGAAATGTTGTTTTTGGAATGTATTCCTTCTTCATACACAAAGTATGACATCCATAAAAAACTTCAATCTTTGAAAAATATTGAGCTCCGTGAAGTTGATTGAAAAAAACATCAATGCGAGGTAGGGGATACTTGTTCTTTATTTTTATTACATTGATCTCCCTGTAGTCAATGCACAACCTCATCGTTCCATATTTCTTATTAATAAAAGGAACAGGGGCTCCCCCAGGAGAAACACTAGGGAGAATAAACCCCTTATTACTCAAATACCCTAGTTGTTTCTTTAGTTCCACTAATTCCCTAGTGGACATTCTATAAGGGATCTTCGATATGGGCCTTGAACCAAGAATTAAATCAATGGAAAACACAATTTCTCATTCTGAAGGATTTCTAGGTAAATACATTGAAAACACATCCCCATATTCTTGTATAATATGTACATCCTCTATTCAAACATTATTTTCTTCACCCTTAGTTATTTTATTCTCTTCCTCCATAATAATTGAATTTAGTAGAGCTACTGCGGGTGGATCTAGATAAGAATCATGTGGTGACATTTCTTCTCTCTAGATAAGGTTCTCTTTATCATAATCAAAAATTGTAACCTTCTTCTTCATACTATAAATTTTTTCATCATGGTCAAAAAGCCAATCCATACCGTGGATTATTTCAAATTCAATCATGGGTATGACTATGAGATCTACAGATTTTGAACATTTATATGCCCCAATGGGAACTGATTCACAAAACATTGTTGTAATGTTACTTCCCTTAAGAGTTTTTTCTGACAAAATATATATTAAATAAGTTTTAAATATATAATTTTCATAGAAAACTGGGAAGATATGAAACAATGAGATGATCTAGAATTAACTAAAGCATTGGGTAAACATGAGGAAACCATTAAATTACATGCCACCACATATTTTGGAGCTTCAACCTCAGCAGTAGTTATCACATAAGCTTAGCCTTGATCGATTGTCCTTTTCTGAGGTATGTTTCTTTGGCACTTAGTATACTCATTTTCAAATTACACTTTTCTCTATTATTATTGCATTCAACATTGACAGCTTCTTTCTTTATCTTGCAATAACGATGTTTCTGGCCTTTTTCACTAAACTTGAAACATTCTCCCATTCACTTCAAGAAAGTAATGGGGTGTTTTTTCCCACAATTACCATAAGATGGAAATTAAACTTTTCCCATTTTTTGCTTTTTTACATTTCAAGATTTTTCATCAGATCTCTTCATCTATTTCATTGTTTTAAAGTCGTATGACTTAGGGAATTTCTTTTCTCCCTTGATAGCACATGTGACAATATCTTCATAGGATGAGAAGTATTTTGAGACTAATGATCAATGGAGAAATTGTTTTAACCCATCAAAATATATATCAATATTTCTCCTTGGGTTACATATATAATCTTCTGCATGCCTTCATATCCTTGTATAATTAGCCTCATACATTACGACATTCTCATCCTCCTTTGGCCTCAGTCTCACACATTTTATTTCAATATCTGCTCGATGGTTGCAAGGAAAGTATTTTTCTATGAAATTCACATTAAACTCCCTCCATTCCATATTTGATAATTCTTCATCTTACTTTGCATTTTGAATTAATGACCACTAAGTATCGACATCTCCCGTGAGGCGATTAACTATCGTGACAAATTTTTCCCTTTCGATACTCCCCAAAGTATAAAATATTTTCTCTAAAAAACATATCCATTGCTCAGCTACAAATGTATTTGTAGTCCCATTGAATGTTGTTGGTTGTTGCCTCATGAATCGAACTAACATTGATCATCTACTTTGTGGATCGGGGTGCCCCATTTGGGTAATGTTATTATTTATAACCTGAGTGAGTTATCCCAATATGGTGATTAGCTGATCAGCACCAGTTTCATCACTAGCTCTAGTATATTTATCTTGAGTATGAGAACAATCCTTACATGGATTATGTGAATTGATACAGTTTCCATTCCTTCCACTAGGCATAATTTCTAACCAATGGAATACACTAAATTAGTTTATGAATCCCAATACATAATTTCAAATTTGTAAAACACATAACATATATTGAAAAGTTTATAGATATAATCAATAATCATAAAAATGTTTTTTGTGAGTAGGTATATGCTCCAAAATCCTTATTAATGGTCTGTAAAGAAAATGTAAATTATCCTAAGCATATCCAATGGGAGTGTCATAACCAAGAGTGCAGTAAGGCTTGTTGTCGTGTAACAGGATACCCTGGGTCTAGCCCAAAACTCCTTGTTGGAGATTTCATACCTATGTACATCTTTTCTAGAGATGCCCCTTCTAGATCATATGAAAATATGGATATAGTTTTTGGAAATCTCACAATGTAACTAAATTACTAAATTTATAGGAAGTTCTCATATACAAATCCTCAAACTCTATCTTATTGTAATGTTCTCTAATCAGAGTTTTTCTAAATATAGATTCCATGGTTTGTAGTAAACTTTCTTTGATAAAAATTGTAATGCTCTGATCCCAGTTACACAGATTCGTTTCATTATTACATAACATTTTCATGATCACAAAAAAAATCCCTAAAGACTGATTAGTTTAGTAGCCTTTGAAGTTCATGATAGATACATATATTTTAAATTACATGATGAAATAAAAAAACATTTTTCCCCTTTTGAACACAATCATATCATTGTCCTATCCCTGCTAGTTAATCATAATATACTACTTCACATCTTGGGAAAAAGAAAACATAAGAAAGGGGTGAGCTCAGATGCTCATAAAGGATAACAATATTGCGGAAAATTTCATAAATAAGCATAAACATTTAATGAAATTTATAAGACTAAAATAGAAACATTTTAAAATTAAACTTTATCATAATGTGACAATGATAAATCAAATAATTACATTTATATATTCACATGGATATTCTACTGGTCAAATAATCACATCTTATATCAATATCCTATTTCATAATGATGGAATGCATAATGCAGGACATCATAACCACATAGTCAAGGCCTAGTGATAAGACTAAAAATAATATTTGGTCAAGGCCTTGTTCTAAGACACTATTTTTTATCATGATTCCTACCGATGCATCAAAGAGCTATAGTGGGCTCCACCCATCACTTACTATGTCCAAAGCATTCCACATATAAAAAGGTTAAAACATAACATAAACATTCTTATTAAAACTAGCATACTAAATTTCAATACATAATCTATAAACCATGAATGTTATAATAATAACACATCCATAGTCAATCATATCAAAAAATATTCAATACTATATGGATGATTTGTATCATAATAAATCAACTTCAAACAAGTTTAAAATCCATCAATGGATGGTGACATAGACGAAATCAAAATTATTTGAGGGAAATATCTATTTTTTTTATATCATTTACAATTCATGTAATTGAAAATATTATTATAATCTTGTAATGGAATCTTATAAGGTATTATAATATTGTAAAATAGTTGCACCCTCCATATAAGTTAAAAACCCTTGTTCCCTTAATTTTGTCCAAAAGTTCTTAAAGGACCTAGTTTGGAAAATGACAGAAAGATTCCATTATAAAAATTTTATAAAAATTAAAAAAAGGGTATAAATTAAATTAACCCATAGTATAGGAAATATTAAAAAAATTTTGAAATACATTTTTATGAAACATGGATGTGGATGATAAAGAGGTCCCGGTAGATACTCACGTATAAACAACCTCGGAAAACGAAGAGATTGTTGAATTAACACTTACCTTGTATTTTCCTTGATAGAGAGTAAGTTAACCTCCTGTATAATAGTTAAATAATTGTACTTAAATTATACAATAACGGAATACATAAATATTATATCATATATGATCCACAAATATTTCTTTGTTAATACTATTACAGTAGTATCATTGTTTCAAGTGTTAACTGATTCGTTTTCCTTTATATGCATGGTTACGTAAGCCATGTTTGTCATGGAAAGATTGAATTTTATTCATATCCATAATGATATTAATATCTTAAAAATTATTTTTAATCATAAAATGAAAGTTATTCTAGAATGAATATGATGGGGAATGAATCTCATCACGTTCGTGGAGATGGTAATCCGTACGTAAGTACGAGAATGAATATCATTACATTGATACTGAAATCATATGTAATTGGATGGTATATCATATATAAAGAATCAATAACATGTTATATTTATTATTTACATCAGTTACACTCATTATTATACCCATCCAAATAATTAATTTTTTGAATAAAAAACAACACCACGATGTGGAGACGATAAGCTGTATGTAGGCACGTATGATGAATTTTCACTCATAGGATGGATAGAATAATGAATATGGTTGTACCATATTTATAATAACATCATGGTATGTATATGTTACTGTAGTTATTATTTTGGTATGGAAACAAAAAATAAAGAGGAAGTGGAAGAAGAAAAGAACATTGAAATAGGTCATGAAATTATTGCCTCTTCATCGGGTGTTTCCTATTGAGTTGATCCAAAAGTCTTATAAGGTCGTGTTTCTGATCAGTTTAATTCCTATATAATGAATCAAGTATATTTTTGAGTAAATTTGGTAGTGGTTGGATAATCCAAATGGATTTGGACGGGTGATTTTGAGAAAAGGGGAAATGTCTTTTTATAAGAGGGGTGAGGGTCACTTTAGGAAAAGCTTGATATATTATTTTACTATAAAATTATTTTTGATTTTTAATGTCTCCAAAAGGATTTATTTAGATTATAAGGGGGTTATGGGTCTAAAATCGTTCATCCAATAGGTTGTAGACATGCTTAGTTACCCATATTAACCTTATCTTTTATATTTAACTCTTAGTTAAATATTTAGAAATTTACCATGTCTCCGGGTATTTTATATTATATTGTTAATAAAAACACCATAAACTGCCAAGAAAACCCCAAGTGGTACATTATTTGTATTTATAACCTTATCTATAACCTTTGTCTAATATTTTTATTTTTAGTAATATTGTATCAATTAATATGATTGTAATTTTTTTTAAAAACTCATTTGTGTAAATTTGACAATATTTGGTATTTTGTTTATGGGAAAGTCATAAAAACATGATTACATCAAAAAAATCATTTAATAAACCCTAAAATGTCATATTAACCTATAAAATTCATGGAATTCCTAAAAATTCCCCATTTACATTTATTTTGTTATTTATAATATCAATTATTTTAATCATTCATTAAT
Organism: Viscum album; assembly: GCA_963277665.1. Classification (NCBI taxonomy): domain Eukaryota; kingdom Viridiplantae; phylum Streptophyta; class Magnoliopsida; order Santalales; family Viscaceae; genus Viscum; species Viscum album. Next base: position 1,581,105,380 of record OY728120.1, on the reverse strand, counting down.
AATGAAATTACATCATCCTCATTGTGCCATAAATAAATTTAATTATCTAATTTTTAAAATATATAAATAAATAACCATTATGTATGAAATATTTTTATCTCTTTAATTAATATTTATAGTCTAATTTATATTATGTATAACCCAATATAAAAAAAAATTAGTTATGAAACTTTGACTTTAACACTTTTAACTATTCTTTAAATAAAATAATAATAAATAACATAATATAATCCAAGTGGAAAAAAAGGATAATATTTTATTCCAATTGTTTTTTGTTCGAAATAAACTTATCCAATAGAATTTGGACATGTGTTATGGTAATAATAATTTCATTTTTAACATTAATTAACCTATTTACTTTTAACCGTGGTAAATAAAATTCCAAAGTTACTATTTAAAAAAAATTATTTTCTTCTTATTGAACCACATTTTACTTATTGATGTCAACTGTGTATCAGTTATTTTTTAAATTCAGTTCACAGAAGTGGTAAAGTTTCATTTTATGTAAATTGGAAAATGCGCCTAAAATGTGTGTTAAAGACGGTAAAAAGTTCAATAAGATTTTAAATATCTAATATTATTATATAATAAATCCAATGAATTACATTGAACATTTATAGGTATTATGTATCTATTTTTATCTAATATAAATTTAAATAAAATAACAAATTATTTAAATAAAAATTCGGTTTTACCTAATAAAGCAGTTTTTTTAATTATTCATCAAAAATTGAAAGTTTTTAGAAAAACAATAAAAATTCACCGTAAGAAATTTTTGATATTATGAATCCAAAGATGATGCCCATTTTGAAAAATTAAATTTATTAATTTTTAAAATGTTAGTATTAATATTCATAATGGCTTGTTTGATTGGTCGTGGTGTGATAAAACTCCAAGTTGCATACAACGCAAGATATAGCATTATTTGAAGGGAAACGTACCATGGGAGCTTGGGGTGTTATAGTGTTTAAGTGAATTTTAGTTTTAATCATGGCATGTGATTATATTAGTGGTAATATACAATCATGATATAGGTGTTATTTATGATTTTCCTTAGTATTGATGAATTCTATAAGATTTGTTTTTTGAAAATTCTATACCTTCATATGTTTCCATTTTTTCAAAATAAATTGCGCATGTAGATGATGTGATTCACTCATCATTGACCCCATGAGGTCTTTTGATGATTTTACATCAGATCTAGGGTAGAAATGGTGTATGACCAACCCTTTGAAAATGGTGATATCAATTGTTAAATATTTAGGTATGTTAATAATGAAATTTAATGGGTTGTAAGTGATAATTGATATGTGTTCATAGTTAAAGGAAAAATTTAAATAGTAACATGATTGAATTTTTAAAATTACTAGTAGGCTTATGAAATGGTTTAAATGGTATTTTCTGTATTTTCATCCAGTTATGTTTTTCATAGAAGGATAATGATGTTTTGAATGTGGATAATTTTCCAAAATAGATTTGTTGACATAAAAGGATTGTAATAGGGATCTTATTTGACATAAAATGATTTTTTGAATAGTGTGTATAGAACCTATTGTGAATATTTCATATTGGCTTCTTCTAAATGAATTTAATGGAATATATGGTCGTGGGACTTGTTTTTAAATTCAAAGAGAAGTTCCCCTGTTGAAGTGTAATTTTGAAATTTATTAATGATGTTATTTTATTTAAGACGCAAAATATGTTTTATGATGTTTTTTATAAAATATTGGGAAATGGATTTGTCCCTATTAAGACATGTTTGGTTTTGATGGTCCTTTGGTTACGTTTAATATGATAAATGATTAATGGTATTTAATTTTATTGATAAATTATGTGATAAATATTGAAAAAAATTAATAATGAAATGGTACTAGAATTTTTGACTAATTTACCTCATTTACTATTTTGGGATGTTAGACTGACACTCCACTGCTTGGTTTAAGGAGGGAAAGACTGATGATCGAGGTTCCCCAGTGCACAATAGTAATTAGATAATGGATGATGATTCTTATACAATAAGTATGGACATGGTGATTTATTTCATGGTTGGGATGGTTGGATATTAATATTCAAACACCAATTGGACACTTGGATTGATCCTTATTTTTTCTAAACTATGACCCCTATAAGAAATGTTTTGGATTTTCAAAAATGATTTTCCCAAACTGGCATAGATTTGGGGACTGATGCTCCTTGTTTTCTAACCTATGAACTCTAGGATGTATGTTTTAGATTAATATAATGACCCAAATAATGATTGAAGGGATTTTGATTCACTAAAAACTCTTAATAATAAATGTTAATTTAAATATTTCTTAATAATGAAGCCTATATTGTCTACATTTTGTTGTTTTATTACTATACCTCTACAGGCATTGTTATTAGACTAGTTTTTTCATTATGCGCCAATAGTGATGTACAATTGAGTTATTCTCACACCCACCATGAGGTTTCATAGAATTTGGTTACCGAGAATATGAAACTTGTTTTCCGGTATAGGTTCATGTAAAGGACCTGATGGTTGGTTTATGCAAGGGATGATGAGTTGGAGAAATTAATATGAGGACTGGGTTGGTACATGGGACCATGTTTGGGATATTTAAATATTTATATTATTTTAGTTGTTAATTATTTTGACTACATGACACATATAGTAAATATTTCATTACGGTATCATGTTTCATGTGGTTTATTATTCAATCTTACTATATGATATTAACATTGTTGTTTATAGTTGGTTGTATCTAATTGGAATAATTTTTTTTGGTGGTTTTACGTTTATAAGAAATTATATTCTCTTTATTATACCTCGTTAAACTAACACTACTTGTCAGAAGACTCTAGCATATGGGGAGACATGCTTGAGGCCATGTGGTAATCTGGCTAGGGGAAACAATTATAGTTGAACCTATTCTAGGAAGTTAAAAGTATTATTACAGTGGATGTATTTTCCCTTACTATTTGGGTCACATTAGAAAATATACTATAATATTATCTAGGTTTGGTAAAGAGATCATTTATATGTTCATTTATCCACATATATGGTGGAAATCCTATGTTTCCATGGGTGAGAATTGATTTTTTTTCATTGTTATTTTACCATTTATTGGTATTCCAACATTGAGTGTTCACATGGATATGACGTTAATGATTAATTATATTTTTCTCATAAAACAAAATGGCTGGATATGGGGTATGTGTTAGTGAATTATGATAGTCACATAAGAATTATAGGACTTCTAAATCGATAGCATTATTTAAGTTCAAGATAATATTCCATATTTTAATTATTTTTTCCTTTCCTTATTTTTTCTCCTGATTGAGACCAAATCAGAGGTCGATACTAGATTATAGCTCTTCTAAAGACATATAGAATTTCGTCTGTAGCTTTTTCAATAAGTTTTGGTTCTCTTATATATTTTCATAGTACTTCCACACACTCGACCTTTCGGTATAGTCCCTAAAATAAATTAACATGTTGATATGATGGTATGAAATGTATTACGATTCCCATATTATACCATTGTTTTCATTGGAGGTTGTTATCCCCAACCTAGGCTACCCACATAGTGTGACCTTATATATTCCTTATGTTGTTCCATCCCATTGGGTGCATGTGAGATCTCAAATTTTAGAGGAATCCTTAATGGGATTTTAATGGATTTTTAAGTCTATGATCACCTTTTTATAAATTTCCATTTGTAAATTAATGGAATGAATTTAATTTAATTTAATTAATATGATATCATTTTTCCTCCTTTACATGTTATTACATATGAATAAATTGGGTAAATGATTTATATGAAAAATGGTGCATTTGGTTGGAATAACTCATTGGTTTTGAATGATAGTGAAATAGATTATGAATTGATTGGTCATGATAATAGTAATATATGAAATAAAAAGATCCTTTAATCATAGTTCCATTTGATTAAATGGACATATCTACTCCATGTATCTATACTTATTATGGTAGTAAATTCCAATTACAATTATACTCATTGGATTTTAATTCCATTTGATGTTATGGGCCTTTGTACCCATTGAATATAAATTTATTGGACTAATGTTGTATATACTCTACTAACATCCCCATGGTCTCTACCCAATTCATAACCAAGATTCCATGAAGATTGACCTATGAATCGATAAGGATAACTTAGCCATATGTCCCTTGGATTCAAACATTTTTGGTCTAACACTAGATTATTTAACATTGGTGTTGTGTATTTAATACATTTGATTAGATTGTGTAGTGATTGTGGATATTTTTCAATGCTTACATATTTCCTAGGTATGGGTATTTCATTTCAATTTTTATAATGGAAAGTATCAGAAATGTGTATTTATTTTTCAAAGCTACCCTTGTTTTTGGGAACTCAAAAGTTTTTTTAGTGGAATCCATTTTTGGTTGCACATGATAAATTTTTCATTGGACACTTTACATTTTGTACTATTAAACCCATGATATAATTCAAATTGATTCTGTTTATATTACTCAAGATATACATTTTATTTAAACCATAAGTGGATTCTTAATAAGTGTTGTCTTCATCCCTATTTGGGTCGTCATTGTATACCCTGATCGACAGAAACTATTCATGTAGGTACTGGGGAATGATTCCAATATATGATGCATGATTTGATCATTTCATATGAGTAGGGGATCACAAGATTGAGCTATTCCCATGTTTCTATCAGGATATATTCATTTTTTTCCTCTTTATGTATTTCAATACATGTATTATAATGGTTTCAAATATTCATGTCATTCCTCCCATTTTTTAATTGAGAAATGATGTTATCATCTTATTGTACGTGATTGATTTTGGTTGTTTGTTATTATAGTCTTTTGTATAATTATTATCACTCTATTTTTCATTTTTTTCATCTTATTCATATACATGATAGATATTATTATTTAGATTTTATACAATAATTCATGGGGGAATATTTTCTCCACATACACACCATTTCCCCTCGCTCCTAGCCATCTGCCTCTAGTGTACAAGGATGCATTCTTGAGTCATATGACCCACCACCTTAGGGTACCATTTAGTGGGTCCTTGGTTAGGATGTTAAAAATTCAGTTCATAGGAGTTTTTATTGTAGTTTTTATATTATGAGATAATATAAAACATATTAGGAACAATATGGAATTTGTTAATGAGATTTTCCTGGTAGTAATTTACCCATGTAAAAGAAAATATTCAAATGTCTTGGAATTGGATATATTTTTTTCTATTACTGTAGATTTGATTCTACTATTGAGTGATATACTTGATGGTTGGTTTTGGTTGTCATTATAGATTATTATACTTGTCCTGATGAGATGAGGGCATTCCATCTCATGCATTATTCTAGGAACCTGATACAAATCAAATTCCATATATTATTACAAGCCATATAGGATGCATTGCTTCGAAATACGACATTTATAACGTGTTCCTTAAGTGATATACCTTTAATTGGAAAAATGATTTTTGTTGGAGATTAAGAAAAAGGATTGGTTCATAGATATACATACATAATCGTAACGTTATTTTCATAAATAACCTAAATAAGAAACCCTACATAGCCAATTATAGAATCTTTATTCATGAACCATTGGTTGCATGGATGGGATTCTGTTATGGTTTAGATTAAGTGGGAATTGTACTTCATTTCATGAGGTTTATGGGACCTTATTTATTTTAAATGGTGACCTATATAGTTAAAATATTAAATGAAAATTTTAAAATAAATATGAATTTAAATTAAATTGATATTCAGATAATAGGGAACTTGACTGAGGACAAGATTTAGTTTGGGTAGTAGGTAGTGTCTCTGGTGTTTTTTTGTGGTTATTTTTAAAACCAATTCAATGATTTATTAGTATTAATGTGGTGTGGCTTATTTATAGTAAGGATTTCCCTATACTATCATTATAAAGGCAATATTATTGTTTTCAATTCCTTCTGAGGCATTTTTTGGTAATTTTAGAGACATTCCCCCACCATGATATCCAGTTAAACACCCTAAGGGTGGTTATGAACATGATAAGAAGGTGGAGGGACTATGAAAATTCATAGATCCCATATTAGTGAAAGTTGTGGCACCTCATATAGTTCTGAATATGGATGTTGATTCCCAGTTCGGAGAGGGTTTTGTTGAATACATGTATCCATTCAGGGAGCCTCATATCCAACTTATTCTAATGAAGAGATAACGCGTGCATTCTAGTTGCAGCACCCATCTATGTTTTTAAGGGAAGGGGGTTTCTAGGATGTTTATTATTTCCTAGATATTATCTATTCAATCTTTGAACATCTAGGAACACCTCTAGTTTGGAGAGTAAAAATAATGACATATATACTTTATGGAGTAGCTATGTGATGGTGGGACATTTTGAACAAGGTTGAAGCTATATAAGATATGGTTTGGTAGATTTAAAATCTTTTTTTGACTACTTATTTCAAGATATCTTGAGATCTGAAAGGGATAGTGAGTATATTTTTCTAGAAAAGGGTGAGATGACTATTATGGAGTATTTAAGAGGCTCTATAAATCTTCAAACATTTTTCACTGATATTTCTTACTGATGATTCATCAAGGAGGAGATGCTTCAAAGAAGGTCTAATGCAAGTCATTCGGTCACAAATAATTTGTTTTTGTTTTACCAATATTATATCAGTAGTTAATCAAGAAATTATTACTAAATGTATCCTAAGGGATGATGTGGTTATAGATCTAGGAAGTTCATGTTATTGGCCATGTTTTTTAGTGATAGTTAGCAGGATGTAATTTTTTGAGACCTCTCATGAGGGGAATACGGGCCAGGATATCATGGCTAGTACATACGTCATCATCCAATAGTTTGGGAGGAGAGGATATATGAGGAAAAATTGTTATTGAGACCTATTTGAGTGCTAAGCATATTGTAGAATGGGCCACATAGAATGTTTTTGAAGGAACATACCTTCAGTGGTTATTGGAAGGGTATTGAATCTAAATCTAGGTTGAAAAGTAGGATTCACTTATCCATTCCATTCTAGGATTTAATATAGCATCGGTCATTCTAGGTGACGTGGTGTTCTTGGAGATGGTATCCATAAACCTGTAGTACCATGATAGAAGAGTGTTCATGAATTGGGTATTGTGGTAATTTCAGTGGAATTTAATTTTTTCTTGATATATTCTATATAACCTACTTGTATGGAGCATAGCCTCGGTCTATCTAGGGTGAGAGGTGTGATATCAGTAGTCCCTAATTGAGTATCTACTTTTTTGATATAGGTTCTTCCCATTACTTCATTATTTTAACAATTATAGAGAAATATGGTCTGGTTGTCATTTTTTTTATGGTTTTATGATGATTAATGTTCCTTTTCGGATTAGAACGGTGGGTGTGGAATAGTGGAGGTAGTTCCCCCTTGAGATATAATGGTGTCACTTATTACGGGATATTTGTTTCTCAAAGTTACAAGGTTTGAAGTCATTGTTAGGATTTACTTGCTAGTTTCTTCTCATGCCCATGGTTATTACTGTCAACGAAGGTAGAATTTAAAATCAATATATGGTGGAGTTTATATAAAAAAAGGTTTAATGGGATTTATAGGGGAGCTGAGCTAGACTAGAGCATCCTGGGATATACGGGATGGCAACCCATGTTTCTATTTTATATTAGGATTATCATGGAATGTGTCAACAATAATTTCATCAAGTGGTTGATCATTTCAAGGACATTTACTTTAGGAATTTTTTTTACCACTTGTGAGAGAGGTGTAGTTCTCTATCAAGAATGGTCATAAGTTTCACGGGTATCCATTGTTCCTTATATGATGGCTATTATAATGTTGTAGGATCTCAAGAGGACACTAGATGATTGGGAAGTAAAGGGATTTATATGACCCAATACATCTTAATGGGGTTCACCAGTCCTTTTGTGAAAAAAGGAAAAGGGGAACCTTAGAATATGTGTGGATAAAAAAATTGAACCAATTTATATTTTTGAAACAATATCCATTTTCCACAGATAGTTTATTTCTTCAACCAGCTCTGAGAAGATCTGGGATTCTTGAAAACTGATTTGAGGGCAGGTTATCATGGGGTAAAGTTTTTTCCTATTTACATACTCCTACAACATTTTGTGGTAGGTATGATCTATAAGATTATTTGGGAATTCCATTCAGTAACAATAACACTTTATTAGTTTTATTCTTTTGTTGAATATATTTTTCCATCCTTATATGGAATCATTTCTTCATGGTATTTGTGAATGACATCTTGGTGCATTATCCCAATCAAAATTACGATGAAAAAAATATTCAAGAAAATTTTGGATATAATGAGAAATCATCATTTATATTCTAATCTCAAAAATTGATACTTATAGATGAATATTATTCAATTCCTATGTGATATTATCTCCAAGACAAGAGTTTCAGTTAAACTATAGAATGTGATAGTTTTAGTTTCCTCCGAGTAGCTCGAGAATGTCTTTGAAATATGGAGTTTCTGATGTATATGTATAGATATATATATATATATATTATTCATTTAATATAGGAATTATCAGTCTTAGAATCACCTATTATGATCCCGAATAAGAGGTGTGTGATGTTTCTATTATAAGGTACCTAGAGAAAATATTTCAATTGACGAAAGGGAGGTTGGCTTCAGCGATGATTATGTTGTTTCAAGAGTGTGAAATATGGTAATATGGTTATTTTGATACATCTTGTATCAAGATAGGATTTGTAATGGTGAATGAGGAATGATTCCTAGAATATGGGTCTTATAAGTTGGGGCCAAACCAGAGGAATTACACTACGCACAATCCTGAGTAAGATATTGTTGTCCATGCCTTTCTCTGTTGGTGGTATTATTTACTGAGAGAGTGATTTTTAGTTCACATTGAAAATGAAATCATGAAGAATATTTTTACATATCATAGGTGTAATTCAAGTAAATGAAGTTGGGTAGGGTACCAAATGACATTTGACATTGATATTACTTATACACTTTGATAAGGGAAATGCAGTTGTCGATGCATTGAGTAAGAGGACTCTGATAAGAAAGTTCATGGGGGATTTAGTTAGTGTAAAAATATAGCCTTATCATATTATATGAACTAGGAGGTTCATGATGGACCAGTAAAGACCTTTATCTCATCTTTTGTAGTGAAATACACTCTTCTTGAAAGACTAAATTTGAAAAAGATATCTAATGTTCAATTCCAAGACCTAGGGGTAGTGTTTTAGGTGTGGACATATCTCCTAGTTAAACTATTGTAGAGGATGAAATTATATGTATTCATGGTTTTTTGGGTTATTTATGACATATGTAAGGATCTGATTCAAGAGTTTCATACCTCATATTGTGAAGTACACACATACATTACTACGATGTATTGTGAATTTTTTTGTGAATACTGGTGGTTGAATATGCAACATGAGCTATTCATTTTTTTAAGTGGTGTTCTAACCTTAATTAGGTGAAGGAAGAACTCCAGTGACCAATTATGATTATACAAGAATTAAATATTCCCAAGTGGAAATGTGGAGACATTGAAATGGATTTCAAGACCTGGTTTCTAAGGTCACCTTGATGTAGTGATTCAATATGGGTAGTCATGGACAAGATCACCAATGATTCCTATTTTCTTCTAATAAGGGAGACATTATCAGTAGATGATATATGATCTTGACTATTCATTGAAGTAAATCCTTATTTAAATTTTGTATAGACATAATTTTTATGGAGAATGTAGTGATTTTGGGTGGTATGAGAGGTTTTGGAGTTGTCTTAATGTTGTGGTACATGAAATGTGGGGAAAAGAGGGGAAATCATGTGTAACACATGGCTAGAGAATTGTTATAACAAACTATTCACATATCCCATAAATCCATTCATCTTGGGCACCCTTTCAGAGAGAGGATAACACATGGTTTCCACAAGGTTTTTCCATACCATGTGTGTGCTCCTAGGAAAATATGTGTCTTAGCCCCTCATTGGAAAAGGGAGCCACATGGTTAATTAAATATTTTTCTAAACATGTGACCAAACCATGGGGACATTTAAAAAGTGTGTTTTTAATATTTTTTCCTCCTGATCTTATTTCATTATTACCTTATGTTTCAACCCATTCAACCCCCAATAGCTAGGGTGACGAATCGGTATCCCCCACTCCCTCCATGGATGGATTCACATTGATTGTGGGCATATGGAGTTTAGTTTGGTGTAATTTGAAGCTTTAGGTTAGTCTTACACTCCTCCTTTCCCTATTTTATGGATTATGTCTTGGAGGAATACTCCTCCACTTAGGAAGATCTAAAACCCAAACTTTTCCATCATATTCCATGTTGGGTATTTAATGTGTGGTTTAGTTTTAATCTAGGGATGTGTTTGGGATAATAATCATATCCACACATGAGAATGGTGGTATTTATTTATTTTCCAATAGTCTTGATGTTATATATGTATATATGGTTGTTTCGATTTGTTTCATTATTTCATTTCATTTTCCTTTGTTAAGGAAACTCTTTTGAGATTTATTTTTTATTTGAAACCCTTCACAGACCCGATTGGATTCATTAGTGATATGAGACCAACCCTTATTCTAACCATGGCATGTGTTGAACCCTCAAAATGGTGAAATTAACTAGGAAATATTGATATAAGTGAAATGTGAGAGAGATGGGTTATAAAATTGTAATCTGGTACGTGTTATTTATTTAAGGGTAAATTCATATGATTATACATTATATTTTTGAATTTTCCAAGGGGATTTTAAAATTTTTTATGTATTTTGTTTTGGTTTTTACCTAAACATGGTTTTTAAAAAATATATTGACGTTTCAATGTGGGAAATGTTTTGAAAAGATGTGTTGACCTCAAAATTCATTGAAAAGGTTTTATTATAAATTTATTTTAAATGATGATTTGTGATGGGGATGTTTTCCTTTAGTTGTGAAAATGATTAATGATTTTTTGAATGCATGAAAAATGGAATGAAATTCTTGGGTAATTTTATGTATTTTTAAAGAGGAATACCCATTTTTTAAAGGGTGGTTTTAAGATAATTTCTAATTAGTTTTTTTAAATGTTTTTTTTCAATGTTGTTATTTAAAAGGTATAACGGGACCATATTAATCAATAGTGTTTAATGGTTAGTGTCATAGAACCCATAATTATTATTTTGGATTCTCCATATGATTATGAAATTAATCTAAATGATGAATGTACATAGTTGATGATATACCCAAAGGGGATGTTTGGCATGATGTAAAAATGGGTTAAATGGAATAAAGTGAACGTTTCAAAAGTCTCAAGAGAATGTAAGTGAAATGAGTAAATGGGAAAATGCTTCTGAGTATATGAATATGATAAATGTATTATGGTATGAAAAATGGAACTTGGTTAAACCGGATAAGAAATGTAAATTGTGAATTTTCTAAGGGTATATGGGTTGTTGGTGATAAATATATTGTACACAATGTGAATTTTAAATGTCATGGGTATTAGTTTTATATGGTTTCTTCTATGGTATTTGTGGTAAATTGTAAAATATGAAAGTTTAAATGTATTGGTAGTGTGAGTTATGGGAATTGAGGATCTATTCCCATGGGTCAGGTTATAATGTTGCTCTAAACCCCACCCCAATAATGCATGGGTTAGGGAAGGGGACGAATCCTCTTTTCCTAAAATGGTTTCATTAGATGAGACTACCATGGATAACACTCTGAGGAATGTGTGATGTATTTGTTATGAAATATTTATCTCTAATGATATACGAAGCCTAACCTATTCACTAATGCATAGTAATTGACTAAATCATGACATAGTGTAAATGATGTAAATTCTTAATCCATAGAAAAAATGATATGAATGATGAATTTAATATTGTTAAAAATTGAAAATTTAATAGATTGTGATTAGAAAACAACCCTTATAATTAAAAGTATATGTTACCCCTTATGTCGTGACATAGACCCCCTTTTTGACCTGATGTAGTTTTGTTGATTGGTAGACTATAACAAAATTAATGGATAAAATTCATCTAAATAATTACTTTAATGATTTACATGTTGACTTGGTTACATGTTTATATTTATTAATTATACACGACTTTATAGACTATCTATTACTTAAATACAATTGGTGGTGGCCTACTGAGTTATACTCACACCCTACTCAGGCCACCATGGCACATGGATACCCATGAGGATGCTATATATTTTCAGGTAGAGTTTTAGGACGGGGACTTAATGTATGGTTCATGCATGGACTATTTGGAAGGATCTTGTGAGATCAGGATCGGGGTAGGAATGCAGTCATTTTTCAGGGCCTTTTAGTCATCTTGGTTTTGTTTTATGATTTTATGACATCCTGAAATTTAGTGTATTCATCATGTTGTTATAGAATATACTAATTTGTAACATTTTAGAATTTTAGTTTTCTTTCCTCTTATTTTCCCCTCATTAACTATATTTGTTGTTATATTTTCTATTGTGTAACTACTTTTATAAGATTTTACAGCCTCCCCAACACATCTCCATAGACCTACGCTACACGTCACCACCCACTAGAATACGAGGAATCATTATTGAATTCATGTGATGGATCATCTTGGGAAAATAGTTATATTGGCCTTCAGGTCAGTGAAAGTACAATGAGGTATTAGAGAATTACATTTTTGTTTCTGTTTGGGTTATGGTAAAAATAATACTAAGATATTACTATGTCATAGTAATGATCTCATACTTGAGTTCCTATAGCCCCTTGTACAAGCGAAAATCCATACCTCCAGGGGTTGGAATTTTTATTTAGTTTATGTTTTTATAGATGGGTTTTTACTTCCTCCTTGAGTAGTGAACTAGGATTTGATGTTATTTATTTATGAGTATTATCTCCTATCATGATATGGAAAGAGAGATTGTGTGTATTATCTTGTATCATAATTGGAACATAGTACTGGTATATTATCCTTATGTTTCTAGTCATTGATAATACCTTGGGATTCATATGTTGGTAGTGTACATTTCTTTGGGTAAATTTGGTTTTTTGGATTTTCCCTCAAAATTTTGACAGTGGAAATTATTAGAAAATAGAATTTGAATAAAGACCTTTTTATTGAAATGTTCTGTTAAAAATGTTTTCTAAAAGTGAATACCTTTAGGGTTTTGAAAATATATTGTTTTGAATTGTGAAACTTTTTATTTTTATTTTTAGTTTTTAATTAATAAGGAAGATAAATCCTAATGGAACTAGTAGGGATATTGGAAATGGGTATCCTTAGGGTTGTTATCTCACCATTTGTAAGGGTGGTTTGGGTAGTGAGAGTTCTCTAGTTTTATAATATGTTTTTGTGTCGTGAGGAATTGTTTGGTTTCATTGTATAGTAAAAGATATATGCTTGATGTTCCCATGATATTGTTGTCACCATGGGTTATTAGATTTTATCTGGTAATGTGGATGTGTGTAACTCTAAAGGATTTTTAACAAGCAAGTTTTGTTTTGGACCATAGTTTTGTTGTTAGGCATGTGGTGCAGATGTATTTGTGTAGGAATTAATCGTGTGAATCCGAGAGTAAATTTCTACTGGGGTGTGTCAAACAAAATAATTTTTAGTGGGGGTAGAAGTACCATTAGGAGAAATGAGATGGATGAGTTCTGATGTGTAGGTATTAGAGAGATACATGCACTAAAAAATTTTAAAGTGACTCTAGTTTAAGGTGTAAGTACCATTCGGCCTCTGATGATGAGATGTGAGAGATGTTTTCTGGTTTTTTAGTGCTTGTGGGTGTGTGTGACTTAAGAAGAGATTTTTCAAATTAGTGGTGGAACACGGAGGGTTATTCCTAGTGTGATGTTATCTTGTTGGGCTAAAAGGGAAAGTTAGTTATTTTTGAAATGAAACCTATGTGGTGATTATGTGTTCGAATTTTTGGAAAATCGAGGATTGTGTCAAGGAAGTTTTTCGTAGTGTTAATGGTACATTAAGATGAAAATAATTATCGGTATCTTCAAATAGTATATCAATGAAAAATTGGTGAGTGTGATGAAAGTATATGTTTGTACTTTGGTTTTCGTCTAAGGAGGTTCCAGAGTGCTTATGGTTTGTTTTAAGGTCAGTTTGGGAAATATGAAAGGTTGTTTGGATCCTTTCCTTCTGAACTTGATATTGATTGATGTAGAAATTGGTGTTGGTTTTGGGTGGTCACATAATGGGTGACCAAAACGTGGATGAAGGTTTTCAGTATGGACATGACACTCAGGGTGGATTTGGTCAGACTATTGGTATTTCTTATAGGAATAGTAGATTTTCTGGATGAGAATTTAATAATTCCTCAAGTATAATGAGGATGACGGGCCAGCCAACATGGTCAGATTAATGGGTGGGAGCTGGGTCTACCTCTGGTAGTTTACAATCTATATGACCAAGAGTTCGAATTACAGTGTAGTACCAAAAAATTCTGGCATCCTTAATTCTTTCAGAGTTTTTTAATGTGGTATTTATTTGGAATTACATGATTCCATTTTATATGGTTGAACATGGGCCTAAGGATAAATTCAATTCAAAATTATATAGCATCAGAGTTGGAAACACATGTTGTGTAAAATAAAATTGGGTAGTGGTTCGTTGTGGTGGTCGATAAATTTCATGTAAATCCCAATGGGTTTTCTAGAATAAATCAAGTGGGGTAATGGTAGTGGGGGCTATGGGATTTTTGGGTTATGAGTTCTTTGCAGAGGATCATAAATAGTTAGTGAGCTTTGGCTAAAAATCCAATTCGAGTTGTGGTATTCAAGTAAAAAAAAAGAAACATTGGAATTCATGTAACCTCAAGACTTATGTTGGGTTATGTTTTCCCCATAGTGGAAGGTTACATTGGAGATGAATTTTTTTTTGGTGGTGTTCATCAGAAACTTCTAATCACACTATTCCCTAGTGACGATCAAGTAAAATATATGGATATCATCTTCGGTGCACTAAGAAGTATATGGAATTATACATAGATGATTGAGTGTCTTTCTATAAGATATGGTAAATCATGAAGATTATGAACTTGGTGAGGCATATGAGGAGTCGTGTGGTGGGGAGTACAGCATTGACCCATTGTGAGTGTGTTCCATGAGATCCACTAGATGTCGGTGAATTCCATGTGATCCATTCTTAGAATCCAAGAATAGGTAGCATGGAATGATGGTATTGTTTTTAGGGGAAATTATAGACATCATGTACAAGTATTAGGTTCAGTGTATGATAAAAACATGAGTTGCAATGGTTGAAATGGATAGGGGAAATAGGTGATAAAAACACTCCTAAGGAAGGGACTATAGGTAAGTCATGGAAAAATGGAGAAAGTCATGGAATGGATGTTGTGGAATTGGTATTCTAATAATAATACTATAAGGATTTGTTTATTTTATTTTCATAAGTAACCATATGCCACAAATGTATTGGTATATCGAGTCTGGTGAATCATTTTTTCTCAGGCCAGTTTTAGAGGTGATTTGTGTTGTTGCAACAGGATGTTCTATTAGGTGTTGTAGAGATAACAATGGTCTGTGAAAAATAAAATTTGATGGTGGTGAGATCTCACTAGAGGTTTATAATATACTTTTAAGGTGTTATAATATTATGGGATATTCCTTAGGTATGAAGGAATCATTTCCATGTAGAGGACGACATCCAAAAGTTTAATTTGGGTGACATCGGTGTGAGACTGTGGGGATGGACTAACTCGGCTAGGTAAAAGGAAATAAATTTGTTAGAAATTAGGGAAACATTGGTTATTTTTACATGTTATGTGTTATCTGGTATGTGAATGGGTTTTGAGGAAGAACCAAGTTGTCTATGGTTGAGATAGAAAGACATATGAGTGATTAATCTAGGTGGTCTCAACGAAAAGGATTAGTTATAGATGTTGGGGTAGTTTTCAGGGATGTTAGTGTAGAGTGGGTTGTACAACATTCCAGTTTTGTTATTAAAGAATATTTGAGGTTATGTTGGTCACATTGTGGATGTTGGAGGTACCTGACACCAGAATATATTAGCAGAGAGATAATTACATGATTCATATCACCAAAGCTATAAAGTGGTTAGTTGACGATGCGAGTGGTAGTTTGATTTTGATGGTCATGGGTAGGATACATCATGGTGAAATGGTTTTGGTGAGGAGTATTGGATCGGGATTTGAAAAGTTTAGTACCTTGAGATGGGTGTTAATATTGTGTTATACCTTTCAGATGTTCAAAAATGGAAAGAGGTTATGCGTAAAAATGTTTCTAATCACGGTAGGGTGGGAAATTTGTTTGGAATCGTGTTGTTCCATTGAGTTAGGTTGGTCTTTAATAACCATTAGAGATATGAAGCGTGAGGTGATATGGAACTGAGAAATTTCAACCATGTGTTGTGGATATAATCAAACCAAGGGAGTTCTGGTTGGCTCTCATAGGGTAATGTAGTACCATGCTTGTATCCATTTATATTGTGGTCTATTGGTGTTACATGGACAATACTATTTTTTTCATGTTCCTAATGATTATTCTGAGGAAGATTCATCCAGGATGAGTGTTGGCTCATCGTTTTGGTGTACAAGACAGGAAATTTCTTTAGGGTTGGACTATTTCCTTGGTTCAAGTGTGGTGACTATGTGGGTATGTCTGAGAGGATGATTGGGACATGAAAATTTTCATGTGGGAATCATGTATAATATTAGGTCATAGAGGTTTAGTAAGGTCTAGAATTAAGGCTCGTATATGATACATTATAGGATGTCAATGTTGTAAGATCATTAACTTGAATGAAGGTCATTCCTTCTCTAAATTATGGATAAACATCCTTTTTATGAGGAATGGAGTGATTAATGGTTGTATGAAGTGTTTTTGTGGTTTCATAGAGGTGTGGGACATGAAATGAGGAGAAAAAAATTCCATGTAGTTTGAAGAACATGGTTGTCACTAGTTTAGAATAATTTGTGCACCTTGCCAAGGAAACTCTAGGGCTATAGTACCCTTTTGGATAGAGGTAAATTCTGAGTTACCACAATTTTTTCAAATCCCTGTGGGTGATCCCTCAAAACTATGTATTATGTACCCTCTATGGAAGAGGGATCCCTAGGGTTGGTTCATGGTTACGAAAACCATCAAAGAAAACTATATAGCATTTAAAAACATGGGTTTTTACCGTTTACCTTCTTATCTTATTTCTTTCTTCCACAATATTTTACCCCATTTGACCTCCCTACAACTAGGGTGATGAACCAACATCCCCCTCTCCCTCCATGGATGGTTATCTATTTATTCTTTTGAGTTTTGAGTGTCATTTGGTGTTAATGAAACTCTGGGTCAGTCTAACACTACTCCTTTATCTATTTTTAGGATAGGGGATTGTATGATCTCTCATCTCCTTCTAAATCCATAAAACCATCATTTTTTTAGAAAAATAAATGTTGGGTCTTTAGAGGATATTTCATTTTTAATCAATGGATTCATTTGGGATGGAAATAATCTTCAAGCATGAGGTAGGCTATCTTTAATCATTTTCACATAGTCTTGATGTTTTATAAGTTTATACAGTTGTTAAAATTTTTTGACTTCCTGTGTTTCCATTCACATGATTTTGGATAGTGTATTGGGCCTTTGATTGAGGTATGAAACCCTACACAGACCCCATTGGGTTTTTTGGTCATGTGAGACCAATAGTAAGGCTATCCTTGGCATGGTCTGAACCATCAAAATGGTGAAATAAACATGGTAATGTTGTGATAATAGAAATGTGAGAGTAATGGTTTTTAAAATGGAAATTGGGTATGTGTTCTTAGTTTATGGATAAATTTATTTGATTATACATCATATTTATAAGGTTCCCACAGAGATTTTAAAAAGGATTTAAAGGTTTTTTTGGGCTTGACCCAACCATGGTTTTCAATGAAGAAATTGACGTATAAATTTGGTGAATGTTTTGGAATGATGTGATGACCTATTATGTATTAAATAAGGGTTCATTTTAATTTATATTATATTAGTAATTGAAATAGGGGTGTGTCCCCATCTGTCAAAAATTATTAATGATTTTCTTGAATGGTTGAAAATGGAAATGAATGCCTTGGGGAATCTTTTCTTTTATCAAAGAGGAAGGACTGTGTTTTGAACGGAGTTTTTAAGATTATTTTAAATGAGTATTTTTAATTGTGTTAGTTTACATTATATAGTTTAAAAGTTCATATGCGGCCATTATAATTGAATGTTTGTTAGGTTTAGTGAGATATAACCCATGATGACTACATTGGCGTGTTCATATAATTATTAAATGAACTAACTGATGATTGTTCTTAGTTGATGAAATAACATAAGGGGATGTTTGGAATGATGTCAAAAAGGGTTAAATGGAATAATTTGAATAGTTCAAAAGACACATAATTTAGTAATTTATATGGGAAAATAGGATAGTGATTATGAATGGATGAATATAATAAATGGGGTATAGTGTGAAAAAAGGAATTGGGTTTAATAGGATAAGGAAAATAAACTGTGAATGTGCAAAGGGATAAGTATTTTTGACGATTCCTTTTTTTAGTTCAATGTTATTTATAAATGTTTTGTGTATTGGTTTCCTATAGTTTTGGATGTGATATTTGTGGTAAATGGATAAATATGAATGTTCACATGGCATGGTAGTGTGTGGTATTGGACTTGAAGGTATATTCCCACAGTTTGGGTAAGATCGTGGCTCTAAACCCCACCCATATAATGAACATTTTAGTGAAGGTGACGGAGATATGTGCCCCAAATAGTTGCATTTGATGAGTCTACATGGAATGAGGCTCCAACAATTGTGTGATGTAATATTTTAGGTAATATTTATCCTTACTGTGATTGGTAACTTCCCCTATTCCCTTATTCATTGTAATTGACCAAATTAGGCCATAGTGTAAATTATGTAAATAATAAAACCCTATGGAAATTGAAAATAATGATCAAGTGAATATTGTTAACTAATGGGTATTTAATATTTTAGATTAGTAGTCACCAATTATGGTTAATATGGTGTGTAACCCCTTATGCCTTAATGTAGGCTCCATTTGTGTCATGAGTTAGTTTTGTATATTGGTTGACTCTGGAGAACATAATGTATAAAATGGACATTAGATAATTGCATAAATTATTTAATTGTTTTCTGGTTTACACATTTTATATGATAATTTATAGACAACTTTAGAAACTGGATATTTCTTAGACACCATTGGGGGTGAAATAGTGACTTTTACCCACACAATTCTCTAGAAAAGATTGTATATGGGTACCTTAACATTTGCTATTTTTTTTGGTTCAGTATCAGGACATGGTTTTTATTTATGGTTAACAAATGCGATGATTGGTTGGACCATGGGAGATCTGGATTGGGTTGGGACTTAGGTCTCTATTCGGGTCCTTTTAGTGGTTTTGGTTTTTTTTTATGATTTTTTGAAAACCATTCTTGTAGTGTATTAATCATGTTGTTATATAATGTGATACATGGTTAATCATTGACATTTTTTCTTGTTGTAATTTTAATTGTTACTACCACTTACTATTTCAATTGATCTCTTTTATGTTGTTGAATTACTCTGATAAGTGGGTATAGTCTCCTAATCATTTATCTATAGAACAAAAATGTTAATTGATAACCTCTTTCATATGGGGAGGCACACTTTATCTTTTGTGATGACCCATCATGGGACATCAGTTATTGTGGAATTCAGGCTGAGGATGTGATAGATGAATCTGGGAGACTTTATGTCTATGATATTATGCACCATCACTGGGTTACTTGGAACAAGGTATCAGAATGGGATCACATGTTTAAAAATAGATTATAGAAGTGTTTTTAGAGGTAATTTGGGTACACAGGTGCTTTGAGCACAACATTCCACCCTCAAAATGATGGCCAGTTGGAGCACATTATACTAGTTCTAAATGAAAAGCTTAGAGTATGTATCTTCAATCTCGGTGGATCTTGGCAGAGTATTACACCCCTGGATGAGTACACATTGGAAAATAAATATATTGATACTATATATATGGTACATTATGAGTCTTTTAACATTATTCCTTGTCAATAACCCATGTCTTATTAATAGGTTAGAGAGTTGGAAATAGTATGACTACATCTTAGGTAGAGACATCAGAGTAGGTATAGTTGATCAGAAAGATGATTTCTACTGTACAGTTGAAAAATAAATCTTACATTGATCATCATCGGAGTCATATGTATTTCATGTTAATGGTTTGAGTGTTTTTTACTTATCTCAACAAGGCTATTACGAAGACATATTATGGCAAGGGTAAGCTTTCAACAAGATATGATATGTCATTTTAGATTTTAGAGAGAGTCAAATAGGTAGATGATACGTTGAAGTTAACTCATAGGTACTAATCCATGCAAAAAATCTTTAATGTATCTTGATTTCACCATTATAAATCAGACCCATCTCACACTCTATAGTCAAAATAGGATGAGATATTGGTAGATCTGTCCTTCAAGGATCATCGTATATGAATTTTTGAAATGATAATTAATGATCTACAAGGTTGTATAGTTCCCTAGTATGATTTATATGGAAGTATAATCATTTATATGATGAGACATGGGATAGGGAGGGACATGTACATGCTAAGTTTCCAAAGTTACTCATAGGAAATACACAAATAACCTTAAAAATGAAATTCATGGAAACATTTCTTTAAGGGAAAATATTGAATGAACATTGGTTTTCTATTGAGGTATTAGTCTAGTTAATTTTTTTTAAAATCCAAATTTTTTGAAGTCATTTGACTGTCGAATTAGTTTTAGGGGGTTTTGGGTTTTTGGATCTTATTCAGATCCTAAAAGACTAGTTTTTTTGAAAATTAGTCGAGCTGTAAGGTCAATAGAAACAGCGGTACACAAGCCATATAGTTTCATGAAACCATGAAATGTGGTCCAGGCCTCTCTCTCCATGGCCACACTATTCGAAGTAAACAAAGTACTAGGGGGTATAATGCCCATTAAAGGTTTATAAGAGGGAATTATGAGCCCTCATTGTTTGAGGAGACGAGGCAACCAGGCCTACATTCTCATGAGGGGGCTCTCCAATTTTAGCAGAGGTGTGAAGATCAGTTTGTGCACGACATCCCAAACCATGCACATGATCCATGAAGGTATCCAATAAGGAAGGGAGGGGAACATGGTTGGAATAATATTTGGCTAACCCTGATGCTAAACCATGTGAGTAATAAATTTTGGGGAATTGTCTATTTTTACCTTACATCAATTGAAACTCAAACCCCTCCTTTGTCTTCTCATTATTGAGAATATCCTCTTATCGTATGTTTTCTTCTACATTACTAATGTTAGGATTTGGTCCCACTTCTCCATCTAAATTCTTATTCATGTACTCATCATCTCATTGGATTTATAATGATAATTTCTTCATTCGTCTTGTTTTATTATTTTTTTCTTCAAACCAATTGATTTATTTAGTGGAATGATTATATTCCATACTTCCATCATTTTCATATGTTCTTCATTTTTCAAATTCTTAGGATGATATAATAGGTCGATACTAAAAGATTCATCCACTATTTATATATGGTAACTCTTCTATACCATTTTCCTTATGGATTGGTTTTTTCAAATATTATTCACAGTTTTTCCACACAGATGTCTTTTCGTAATTACCTCTATAATTAAAATAATTTTTGTACTTGATGATGTATAACTTGTTAGGATTTCCACCAAGTACATTTTTTGTCATTATATGGTTCTATAGTAAACCTATTAAACATATGGGGTGTTCCCTTGTATATTTCTGGTGATATACTATCTTGTTGGGTGCATGTGAGCTCACCAGTATTAGAGGGAGACTTATGAGAATTTAATAAATTTTTTATGGATTTAAAAATATTGTATTTCATGTTTATTTGTAAATAAATTGAATTTATTTAATTTAATTGATATGTCAATGTTTACCCACTATATCATGTCACTTAATATGAATAAATTGTATAAATGAATTATATGGAAAATAGTGAATATTTTTTAATAACTCATTTTTTATGAATGACAATGAAATAAATAATGAATTGACTCATATTGATAATGGCAGTGGATTCCTTGGAAGATATCTTGGGATACTAATTTCATTGGATTCCTCTAATAATTTTTATATCTAGAACTATGCAATTTATCGTAATGGATTCCATGGGTATTCATACTCATTAGAGCCTGATGACATTGGGTTCCAAGGGCCTTTCTACCCCTTCAATTCGGCTTTCATGGACTCTTTTTGGACATGCTCTATTGACATGATTCGTGAACTCCACCTTTGTATTTATCATGTTTCCATATAGATTGTATTGGGACTCAACAAGGATGAATTGGTCTTCTATACCCTGAATCCTTCCCTTCATAGGCTCACACTAGATTATATAGTGTGGCCATTGTGGACATTATATGTTTGATTACATTACATGGACACTGTGTAACACCTCAAGATTTTATGAAAAATATTCTTTTTAATTTCATTAATGTATTGTGTTGTACGCTACACCAAAATCAGCTTGCACAACATGCATCCCTGACTTGGCTTGCATTACACGCAATCGCGACCTTCCTCAATAGCGTGTATTGTACACAATACCGAGTTTCGCTAAACAACGATATGTTATATAAACTAGTCATTATGAATAGTAATACCCACTTTTTGAAATTTTATAAATTTTATATTTCAAAATGGACTTCATTTTTAGATTCATAATATTGAAATTAGCCTAGGGTGAATTTTTTGTATTTTTCTCAAAACTTTCAATTTTTGATGAATAGTGAAAACACTAGGTTACTATTAAAAACCGACTTTTTATTTAAATAATTATTTTATTTTATTTAAATTTATTTTAGGTAAAAATTGATACATAATACCTATATAAGCTCAATTTAATTCATTGGAGTCATTTTATAATAATTTTAGATATATAAAAATTTTATTGAACTTTTCACCGTCTTTTACCCACCTCCTAGGAGAATTTGCAAATTCACATAAAACATAATTTTACTGCTTCTGTGAGTGGAATTTCAAAAATCCGAGAGACACAGTTAATATCAAGGAATAAAATGTGGTTCAATAAGATGAAAATAATTTTTGGTGAATAGTAACTTGTTACTTTTTTTACCACGGTTAAAAGTAAATAGGGTAATTAAGGGTAAAAATGATATTATTATTACCCTAACACATGTACTAATTCTATTGGATAAGTGTAATTGGACCAAAAACAGCCTTAGGAATAAAATATGACCATTTAGGCCCACTTGGTTTAGATTAGGACAT
This sequence comes from Viscum album, assembly GCA_963277665.1. Classification (NCBI taxonomy): domain Eukaryota; kingdom Viridiplantae; phylum Streptophyta; class Magnoliopsida; order Santalales; family Viscaceae; genus Viscum; species Viscum album. The sequence continues at coordinate 1,581,082,047 of OY728120.1, read as the reverse complement.
TTATTATTAATTTATTTAAAGAAGGGTTAAAATAGTTAAAATCAATATCTAATAACTAAATCATTTTTAATATAGGGTTATACATAAGATAAATTCGACTATAAATATTAATTAGAAAGATAAAAATATTTCCTACAAAAGTTTGTTTTATTTATAATATTTAGACATTACATAATTTAATTTATTTATGACACAATGATGATGCAGTAATTATCTTATTAATGAAATATTGACATAATTGATGTTATAAATACCCAAATAAATGTAATTTGTGGCTTTTTATGAATTCCAATAAATTTATAGGTTAATATGACATGTTATTATTGATTTAGTTAACTTTATTAGAACTAATAATTCTATTAGGATTTTCACAAAAATCAATTACCAAATAGTGTTAAAATTGACATAAAATAGTTTTTAAAACAAATATTATATTATTAATTGTTATTTTATTCCTAAAAATCTAAGGTTCGTCCAAATGACTTAGATAAGATTTTATATATTAATAATAAACCACTTGGGTTTCTTTTTTCTTGTTATAGAAAGTTTATTAACCTTATAGTGTAAGAAAACAAGAAGACACGGTAAAAGAAAAATTATTTAACTTAATGTTAAATCTAAATGATAAGGTTAAAATAGAAACCTAAACTTGTATAAATTCTATTGGATGAGAGGATTTAGACCCATACCCACCTTATATTTTAAATAACTCAATTTGGAGCTATTAAAAACCGAATATTACTTTATAATAAAATAATATTTTTTGTTATTCCAAAGGTGCCCCTCTCCTCCCTTATAAAAGGGCACCTCTTCCCTCTCTTCCTCACACCATTTTGAGCCTTTAATATCGTCCAAACTCTGCCCATTTCACTTACCCACTTCCCTATAAACATCCTAGAGGTCCTGGTTTTCTTCAAAGACCACATTTAGGGCCCTAAGAGGAGGTCTCAAAGAGGCGCTTCAAAGAACAGGTAATGTCCGTTACCGATTCTTTCAACTTTATTTCTTCTTCTACTTATTCTTATTTAGTTGTTTAATTATGAAGTAATAACATCAGTATCACTCATATACTGATATGTTATTATAATTATGAAACAACCCTATTTCACCATCTATCCATCCTACGGAAAACGAAATCACTGCGCGTGCGTACGTACGGAATACCGTCTCCACGCTGTGGTGTAATCTATTTTCCACCACCACCTTACTTGGATGGGTATCATGGTGTAAATAATTAATATACATGATTATTGTAAAGTGATATTGATTCTTAAATATTATACATACACTCCAATACAATTCCATGATCATGGGAATTATATCATCACTCGTGCGTACGTACGGACTACCGTCTCCACGAACGCGATGAGATTCATTTTCCATGATTAACCATTCAAGAATGATTATAAAGTATATATAATGAATAATAATGAAATATATGATATAATAATGCTACTGGATTTATGTATATATATGTGTATGTCAACTATTTAATTTCATTCAATTCAATAAGGAAACAAAAACAGCGTTCATGCATACGTACGGCCTACCGTCTCCATGAACGGTGTATTTCATTCCTTTTATCGATCTATAATATATATGTATATGATGAATATATATTATATATAAATTATGTTTTAAATTCTGGAATTATGTAAATCAGGATATAAGTAATAATATCAAGAACGACAAGTCGAAACACATACGATAAATGAAATGATTTTACCCAAAACGTTTCTTTTACATGGAATTTACAAAAGAACGAGTAATATAAAGTCATAAGTGAAACATATATGATATCATAACAATGAATATGATTATTTAATAAGTCAATGACATTATTTAAATCATTATACATGAGGTTCGGATCCATACGAAGCATATCAGACTAAAGGTAAGGGACAATCTCGCAATCTCAATTTTTATCCGAGATTGTTTATACTTCAGAATTTACTGGGGAATATTTATCATCCACATCCATGTTTCCTCAATATGTAATATTATCTATATCCTCCTACAGGTGAGTTTTTAATAAAATATATGAAAGGAATATTTTTTCGTTTTTCGTATGAGGTACTTTTTGACTTTTTTGGCAAAAGTACGAGAAGAATGTTTTTTTTACTTATACGGCATGAAAGGATTTTTACGGTTTTATAAAGCCTTATTTTCATGAAGGTTCCTCTAAAATATTTCAGGACTATTTTCAACAAACTCTCTTTCTTTTAAAATTGCATAACGTTTTGTGAAAAGAAATTTATTTTGAAGAAGAAAGGATATTTTCCTCAAGAATTCATTTCAAGTGTTTTATCAAAACCGTTTTTCCATCTAAGATGACATTATTTCATATGTGTTTGTTTCAAGTATAATGTCTATATTTTTTACATGGTTTAACTTTTATTATTATGAAATTATATCCATTTATTTTATATGGATTATGTGATAATGGGATGATGTTTATGAAACCCATTTTATTTGTTGGGATATTATGAATGATGTATGTTTATTTTGTGGCACAAGTAAGAATAATTTCATTATGAGATGGGTGGGACCTATATCTACCTCCAATGAATTGGGTAAAGATTTATATCTCATGAGATAGACATGGATGGAACGGTAAGTTAATCTGGTTCAGTGTTACAGGACTAAAATGAGGAGTGAACTCAATTCAGAAAGGGACTTTGTCCACTAAGATGGTCTTGGCAGCAATGCCTCGGCTACTATGGAAATCATAACAAGTACTGAATGGTTGAAAAATTTTCATATTTTATTCCTATTATATTTTATCAATAATGATGTTCCTTTATGATATATGCCTTACGTACTTCCATGATTTATGTCTTTGCTCAAGATTTTGATATTTAAACATTATGTTCATGTTTTTAAGTTCAAATGTATATGGTTTGTTTTATTTTCTCCATGCTTACCCTTACTGAGAATTTGAGCTCACCATTTATATGTTTTCTCTTCCTTGGGATTTAAAGAATGGTTTTAGGTAAGAAAACAAAGGGGAAGATCATTAATGGAGATGTTTAAGATCTTTCACCACGATTAGAAGATAATATTCTGAGTTTCCAAAGACACTAAACTATTACGATCCTTGTGTGTCTGTTTTTGTTATTTACTAAGTATTCTGAAAAAGTAATGTAATGTCCATTTACGTTATGCTTTGGGTCTCTACACACTATGGATAATTTTTTTATGTTTATAGATCTCCATGTCATGGGTATTTTATTTTAGTTGTTAGATTGGATAGGATCATGATTATTTGTTTAATGCTTTGAAACTACCCTTATTTGAGGGAGCTCTATTATTATTTCACAGGGATCCTTGTTTGGCAGGACGAGATCACATTTTCATTTGAATATGTAATTTAACTACTATTATACCAATGATATATTGAAAACTTCTTATGATTATGTTACACAAGTAGGACCTATTATAGTAATTGTTGGTGGTGGTGTAATAAGAGTTGTCTCACTCCATTTTTTGAGATTTTATTTGGTACCAGAAAGGACTTCATGGATTCATTTAGGGACTTTTGAAATCACACATTATATGATGCTTAATATAATCATTGCTTATGATAAGGGGAGAACATGACCATTCTTTTTTAATGATACATCTTGTATATATTCCTTTTTGCTTTTTTTATTTTGATACACGTGTTTTACTATTTTCATGTTACCATATTTTTTCCACCATTTTTTAGAGATACCAAAAATGATCACCATATTATATTTGACTGCATTTTTCTATTTATTATTATTGTCTTCTGGATGTTTACCTTCTATTTGATATTAATTTATTTTATCTTATTACTATATATGAAAGATGTAGTTATTACTGTTGGTTTTCATTCTAACCTAAGGTAATATTTTCTCTATAGACATGCCTTAGGCCCTCCCCGCTAGTTGGAAACAACTAGCATATGGGGAGGAATTGGTGAGGCTGTTTGAAAAAATCATCTTGGAGCCCCATTTTGTGCCTCCCATATTGGGATGTAACTATTCGGATGGGTTTTTAATTCCATCAGGTTCCTATGTCATGTGTGGATGTTTTGGCATTTTTATATTGGCACAAAATGACTTTTTCTATTGTGGGTATGACATATTGTTGTAGGAGGAATTTTTTTTTGTTATGGGAGATTGATGGTTAACTAGAATTATGTAATCCTAATGTTGTGAGGGGTTTGAAATATAAACCCTATATGTATTATACAGAGGTGGAATTAATGAATGGTGGGTTAAATTAGGATGTGGTAAAAGGAAAGTTCATATTATGTCTTCATTAAAATAGAATCACTTGATTTTATGTGGTTGGTAGTTAAGATGGTTACAAAGCGAACTATAGTTTGAGTGGTTTACTTGGTTGTTTTGTAATTTTGTATGAGGGGTTCAATGATAACTCAATATAGATTTTTTTATTTGGAAGTGACACCTAGGTTATTATGTGGTCATGTAGTTAGAAATAAATTGTAAAAATGATGAGTTTTTTTATGGGAACGTCGATGATACATCATGTCCAATGAGGCTGGTAGACCCAAAATAAATATCTGTTTTCTAAGTATCCATTTGGTCCTAGTACCACTGAGTCACAACATGAATGCCCATGAGTGACTTTGAGTGATTTATCATGGGAAATGGTGCATCCTTCATATTCTAATGTGCCTAGGATGGTAGGTATGTACTGTAGATGCATGATTTTATTTGGGGTGGGTGTAAATTTATCTCATGAAAATGTTTCTATTGTTTTTTGTGTAATTAAGGCAATGAGTATTAGATATTAATTGGAATATTTGGTTTTGGATTGTGGGATAGAGTATTTTTTCCATTTAAATCATTTTAGTAATGGTGGCGGACCTCGAGTAGTGTGATTATAGTAGTTTCCCATATAATTTTATGTTCACTAATTCTTGGTAGGGATTCATGAGGGAGTTGTGAGTTTATGATTAATAATCCCACTATAATTTTTGAATATGGTGTTTGAAGATAAATTTGGGGTAGTGAGTTCCATGGATTTTTTATGTGCATGATTTGTCCTCACAGTGAGATGTAACATTAAAAAATTGATTTATTATTGTGGTATTATTTGATGAAATATTATTGTACTTACATATTAATGATGATCATTCCCAATATATTGAAATAATATTATGTGCAATGAGATGTAATTTGATAAATATCATGCTATGTAAAAGTGTTTAATCTGGCTAAATAAAGGTCCATCTTAGTGGTCCACTCTTAGACCACGTTAAGTAAAGATGTTTTGTGCATGGTGCAGCCCTTGAAATTTTTGTGTGTGGTTATAGTGTAAGTTTGAATGTTAGATAATAATATTGATTCCATTAATTGGAGTTTATAAATGATAGAATCTATCTTTTTATTTTCCTTATTAGCTAATGTTGAGAAGGCCATGACCACTTCTTTGGATTGGAAGTGGTTGGATTTTGGTCCAATATGGTTTGTATTACTTGAGGAAAGTTGTAATAAACACAATACTAAGGTAGTGAGTGATGTGTTTTTTGGGGGTAATGAACCACATTTTAGTAGGTTTTTTTGATATTTATATTGATCATGGGTTGGTCAAGGTGGAACTATGGTGAAAAGAGAATCCTTTAAGGTGTGATCTATAGTTCTATGAGAAATTATAGTAGTAAATTTGATTTTGTGGTTTATTGAGTTTTGTATTGGATCATGGATCATGGTGGTTTAAAAAAAGAGGTGCTTTTAGTGGATATGTTTGAGTGAATGCACCAGATATTGATAATGGTTTAGGGAATTATGGATTTTTCATGGTGGAATTTCACATTATTTTGTAGACAGACTCTTTTAGGTTTATTTAGATGGTAGTAGTATGCCTTAAGTAAGATCTCATAATAGATAGTTAAAGTGGTAACATTTATAATGTTTAGTTTGGTGTTTTTTGGACTAGTAGTTTGGGGATGAATTGATCACAGATAATTAATAGAGTAGATGTGGTTACTTTCCAACCACATGTAGCTCAATGTTTTGGAAATTGTTGATGTGTTTTAGTAATGAAAACTGTCTATTATGAAAAAATCAGTTGTTCAAGGTATATGGATTGATTATGGGTATGCATCCATTTCTATAGGATATCAAGGGTGTGGACGGATTATAGTTTTGTATGGTGTTATTATAGATTTTTTTTCATGGGTATTTAAGAATCAAGATGGGTATTTTTTTTGAAGAATTAGCTCAAGGTTATAGTGGTATTTTTTGTTGGTTGAGGTGATGAACACCAGAAGATAGTGATTATGATCTCAAGAGTATGGTGGGGCACACCATAGTGGGTGAGTGATTAGTTGAAGATTTAATAGTTGTTTTTAGTTGGGTGGGATTACATAAGTTCCTTCTTGGTGTTTAGTTTTGAAAATGTGTTCTTTCTCTAGTTTTTACATGTTATGTGACTTTGGATATAGGTTCTGTTTTTTTATGTTGGGACATCGGATGTGACCGTTGGTCCTAGTGTTTAAGGAGGACATTGGTTGGGGTGTTTTTTTAGAAAAATTTTAATCATATATATTGTTTAAATTATAAAAGGGATTGATTATTAGGTTTGATTTATGAGAAATCAGAGAATATATGGTGGAATTAAAAATAGAGAAGGTTTGTATATGGTGTGGAAGGTTGCTTGAGTTTGTGGACAGAATCAAACTGGTGTAGATAGGATTGGAACATACCTAATAAATTAGTTCTTTTATCGATGCATTATTATATTTTAGGCTCAGTTGTATTTCATTACAATACTCATGTTATTTTTGTGGTTGATGTTAGTGGAGATGAGCTTGAGGTAGATTCATCCTTTTATGATCATATGGCTTGTGTTGCAAATCAAAGTGAGATAGATTCCATTTAAACATTGTTCAATTAATATAAATTTTGTGATGGTGTTACTATGTTTAAGAGGAAACATGGTAGAGGTATTTAGATATATGGATTTAGTTCCCTGAACATTCATCCTTTTGGATTCAGTGATGTTTAATTGTGCATCTTTATGATAATCTATTATATGGTGTGGATGTTATATTGTCAAGATGTTTGATAATGTTTGTTTTAATTTTATATTTTTAGAAAAATTCCTCTTAAATGTTTTAATATATGGTTTACCGTGAGTATTTAAGGACATTTTTGTGTACTAGGGGTTGGGTAATGGAAAAGAGGGAAAAAGGCCAATCCGTGCTGAGAGAATGGTTAGCACAGGGTTAGTAGTAACCAAGTTCTCTAACCATGTGGCCTTTAAAAGGTGTGTATAGTTAGGAGAATCATGTGGTGTATCCAATAAGATGATGTGTCCTGATCTCCCATTGGAAGTGGAATGTTCAAATCCACCACATGGGATTTCAAACTGTGTTGGTGTCTAGTAAAATAGTTCAGCTCAGTTTCCTCTTGGACAGTGGGAACAAATTTGTGGTTTGAAGGTTTTTCAAAGCATTTGGAAAACCCATAAAAATATGTAAAACTAGGATTTTAGAATTTTTTCAATCCCAAAAATAAAATTTTCTCCCTTAATTTTCTCCCCCATTCAACCCCCATCATCCTAAAGGGTTAACTGAGGGCTACCCCTTGGATGTTCTTTCCTTGATTCTTATGAATTAAGAGGGTTGTTGGTTGCAAATTGAAGAATAGAGTAAGTCATGAACACAATTTACTTCAATTTTATATAATATGATTTGTTGGTTGTAATGTATCACTCAAATTATTATGAATTCTATTTCTATATGGTTCTTCACCTTGGTGTTTTATTTTGTTTATGTTGTAATCAAGGACTAAGTTTGGATGATTTATTTTTTATTAGAATGAAGTAGGTGGTTTATAAGATTTATCATGTAATATTTATGTATTATATACAAATATCATTGTTCCAATTCTGTACCACACAATTTTTTCATATATCTATTAAATTAATGTAATTTGGGTATGATGTTGTTGTGAACGTCTCCTCATAGACCATGTTAGGTCCATTTATGATTTTACATCAAAACTAGGGCTACATATGGGTTACAAAAAACCCTTGAAAATGGTTAAATGAGTTGGTAAAATTCTGTATAGGGTAAATTTGAAATAAAATGGTTTATAATTTCATGTTTTTATGTGGTAATGAAGAAATGGATTATTGAAATTGATATATTCCTACTTTTTTAAAATACTATAGAGGGGTTTGAAATGGTTTAAATGTTGTGTTTTTAATTTTTATGAAGTTATCATTTTCAATGAATGAAATGTTTTTTTAATGTGGATTATGTTTGAAAAATGATTTTTGACAAAAATGTGATTATAATGTGGTTCTTATTAGATATTAAATGATGTTTTGAATTGTTTCTGTGGTTATCCCTTGTGAAAATTACATGGCAGGTTCTTATAAATGAATTTATGGGTTGGATGAAAATTGATTTTTTTATGATCAAAGATAAATAACATTGTTTACTGATAGTTTTGAAATGTTTTAATTAATTTATTAGTTTTTTTAATCCTCTAATAATTGTATAATAAGTTTTTTATGAAATTTTTAAAAATCTGGTGGGACATGTTCAAATGTGATTGGAATTAATGGTTTTTTGTGACATTGGTAAATGATGAAAGATTATGGGAATGTAATTTCTAAAAAATTAAATGATAAAGATATAAATGATTAACAATGAATATTTTATTAATTTTCTAATGACTCTCCTCATTGAGGGTTTCTAGATGTTGGATAGATACTCCACTCTGTGGTTTTGGGTGGTCCATAATGATGATCCACACACTCCACGACAGTGTAGATTTTAATGGAAAGATTGATGATCATAATTCCAAGGAAATAGACTTGGAATTATATATACCATGGTTGGGATGTTCTTCCATGATGTATCAAATTGTTGTTGGATAGTTGGAGAAATATTCCTTGTTTACTAACCATTGACCCCTATAATAATTGGTTTATATATTTTGACCTAATGTTCCAAATCCCTATTAGATAGATATATATATGGACAAAATTTTAATGATTTGTGTCCTTGATTACATATTTTTCTAATGATATACATCATAGGAAATAGGTTTGATGGTTTTTGGCATCACTAGAAACACAAAAAAGGTTGTTAATTTAAATAAAAATAAATAATGAAACATGGATTTGTCTACTGTTTTTTTTATCATTATACCTCTTCATGCACTATTATTAAAAAAATTATTGCATTAGATACCTTTTCTGGTGGCCTACCTAGTTGTAATCACACCCATCTTGGGCATCCATCGAACTCAGGTACCAGAGTATATGCTACTAGTTATCTGGTATAGGTTCTAGTTAGGGACCTAGTTGTTGAATAATGAATGGGAAGATGTATTGGAGAATGGGACGTTAGGGCCATTTGGGATTTGATAAATTTCTTAGGATCCTTTTACAGTTTTATTATAGGAGGTTTTATTTGTATGATTTTCTGACATGTAGAGCAGAAATTTCAGTGGGGAACTATGTTTCACTTGGGATGTTTTGGGAATTTATTCTATGTTATTCATATTATTTTTTATATATGGTTGAATGTATTTTTATTTTTTTACATGGTTTTATCATTCATTAATGTTGGTATAGTCTCCCCATAATAACTCCTTTTAAATGCACGTCTAGTATGAACCCTCTATCATATAAAGAGGCAGAACTTTGGTCATGGGTTAATCTGGATCAAGGAACTGATTATAGTGGCACCTAGTCCAAGAAGTTATAGCACAAGATGTAATGTTCATATTTTCATTATTTATTCCTTTATTTAAAATAAATAATTAAAATTATATTTTTTATTTTTAATACCCAAAAATTAAAAACCATTATATATCTTCTTAAAAAAGCACCATGTTTATCCTCTTAAAATAATGTAGAGTTGAGAAGAGCTCTAACATTCTTCTATAGGGTATTGATAATGATGGACAACAATTAAATTGATCTAGGATGATCTAGAGTAATATAATTTAGTGGGTCTTCTATTTTATTGGAAAATGTTTTATTCACTAACAATCAGTCCTTAATCAATCCAGGAATCATCAATTTTTTATTTCTATACTTTTGAATAAAATATTGATGATTGATTTGTTATATTCATTTGATTATACATACACACATCTTTTACAAGATCCCCATTGACAAGTTAAATAATTTAATTCATTTATTTATTGAAATATGACTTGTTCATAACATGGTTTTCATCATATATGGTCATTACCAATGAGAATTCATCCAATAAAATTTTCACCTTTTTCTTGTGCCATTACACTACCTATTCTTCATGTCCTTCTTTATTATCCAAAAAGGTATTGTTTTAACATTTTCGTGATGTTTTAAATAATTATTTATCCCCTAAATGTTTTTCACGTAGATCATTATGTCTTATAAGTGATTCTGTATTGATCCTAAATTAGGAGTACTGTTGGGTTGTGGGGAGTGGTTCTAGGGATGATGGGAGGAAATTTATAGTTTGACGGGATCTACATATTTTTTTCTAGAAATCAGTTGATATAAAATGATGGATAGATTATTTTTACATTGATTTTAGGTGGTCAACAAGAATGATTCCTAGTGAAAAAAGTTGGTATTAAAACCATGTTCAAGGGATTGAATTTTTTCTAAAAACTCCACTTCACTAATGTAATGGGATGAACACACACCGTGTATCCCCACATAGCTATGGAATTAGGGTTTCAAGACATGTTAAATATTAGATGTTTTTTAGGTGGTCCTGTGTACCTTGTTACTCTACCCATATGTTCATGTCGTATGCCAAATAGAAACACCCAAGGCCCCATGTAGATGGATATGACAAGAACCCAAGTACACTAGCACATTCATAAATATACAAGAATAGGTCAGGTTGCATGACTAATACTACAATTTTCATACATTCCATGTATCAGGTAGTGGTCATGATGTAGTGATACATGGAATATCAATACATTTCCAGTGATAAAATCTCTGTCCAGTGGAGTGGGTCCATATGTCAAGTTGACCCCATACATGTCGTGTACTCTTAAGTGAACCTTATGCCCCTCTTATCTCATTTTTATAGAAATATATTTTGTATTGCGAGTATCCTATTATAAGTGTTTTTACATGTAAACAATATGGAGTCCATTATAGTGGTTTTCAAATACAATTCAAGATATAATAATTATGATGCCTATTTTATCTATGCTTGATGACAAACAATGATCTGAGGGGTCATCATATATATGATGGGATCAGTAATCCCATGTTACACCTACATTCTAGTTCTCCATTCTATAATAGTTCGTTGGGGTATGTACTCTCTTATGTCACAAGGATGTGTGTTCCCAATGCTATCAAAGTGATTTCAATGTCAGTACTCCCACGTCACACTAGGGTATGGGTTTTTCAGGCTATTAGATATATAACATGCTCAGTACTCCATTTTCACACTAGGGTATGAGATATCAATTTAAATATATAGGTTGGATCAGTACTCCCCTTTGTACTATAGGCTATGGGTTCTCTACCTATGGAGTCATACTCCATCATCTTTTACCTCTGAAGGTGTGATGGTACTCCATAGAAAATGTGTGCTCCCTTGGATATAGAATGTAGTTCCAAGGTGAAGTTCCCTCTAGTCACATTCTAGTGAGTTATAATATCATTATGTGAATTTGGTATAGTCATCCAGAGTTTTAGGCTTACTCATCACCTTTGGTGAGGTTATGTGATGGAGAAAACATTTTCTATCTCATTTGGGTTTATATATGAGTTTATATTTGGGCATCTATTGGGTTTATTTTTCCAAATTCATTATTGTGCACTGAATATTTGTGCATAAATTTATCTCTTACATTTACTTTCAGGGCACCCTAATGTATATGTAATTACACAAACCTATATTAGATTTTCTTTATAGTTTCATGTCATAGTATGTTGATGAATATATTGAAAGTGATTATAGTGGGATATTGTTATACCTTACTAAATTTTCCATGTATGGGGGTCAGCTATGGAGATCAAAAAGTGGTCCCTCTTAGATTTAATTATTTATAATTTTTTTCATGTTAGGACTTAATTTCTAATTGATCATGTATTTTATCACATTAAAAATTGGTTGTATTCTATTGAACTCAATTATTTACCCTAGGGTATATTTCATGAATGGTTTCTCTCAAAAGGTTATAGTATATACTTTATATTCCTATGAACTATTTCATGGTGACGGTTTGGTGTGTGGTTATTGGTTTATTATAAAAATTTTCATAATTAATTTTACTTATGATGGAAGATTTTAGGAATTACCAATACTATTGAATGTGGGATTGGGGTTGTGATGGATTAGAATTCAATAGGCCAGGCGGTCCTTTGTGATTCAGGTCATTATAGAGTGGTGTCAATGTTGGTTTCCCCTCAGTATGGTGATTGGATTTTTGTAACCATATGATCATTGATTGGGTAAATAAGGTGATATTTTCAAATTGTATTGAGTGTGGATTTCAGGATGGGGATACCTATTTTTCTTCATAGGAAAACATATCCATACCCTAGTAATCTGACTATCTATTTGATGACATGGTATATTGAGACATTAGTTGTTGAAAAAAATGGTACATGCATCATATAAAATTGTGACCTATGACCGTACGTCATTAGTTATACATAATATATATGTTAAATTTAGACAATTTTAGATCATTACTACTTTTTATATGCATGTATGAAGACCGCTAGGTAGGTTTTTGATTCAGGATCTTAATGAAGATCCAATGAGTGATAGGTCCTTATTACAGGGGACATCCTGTAATGTGTTTCCTCAAGGCGGGCAGGATGCCTCGCCCCCAACTATCGAGCAATTTTTTGTATCATTAATTTATGTTTAGGATGGAGACCAGCTTATCACACTTTGTGAGTTCTACATTCAATGAATGTAGAGGTTCCATGGTGGTTTAGATCAATAGTAAGTAGAGTATTGGCATGATTTTGGGGTTTTAGTCTTCGGGATATTTTGTACCCCAAAAATTCTGATTTTTTTGTTGGTATCTAGTATTTTACATGAATCTACTAGGTGATAGTGTTTTTTATTTATGCATACCCATGATAAGAAAATATGGTCTGACAACCAACATTTATTTCATTGGGATTATTTCCCATTTTTCGTATGCTCACTTCGGATCCACAAGCAACATGAGATGCAATATGGTAGTTTGAAAGTATTTGAGTCTGATTTAAGGTTCAAATACCTCACATGATACTCCATTTACGTGGTATGAAATTGATTCATCCAAGAAAGGGATTTATAGAGCAGTCTCCATAAATACATTTGAGCTAATTTGGTCTTTTTATGTCATCCCACATATACTAAAGTTCTATATCACGACCAGGTTACTAAGATCATCCTATAAGTTGGTCCCCAACCTCCACAAGTAGTTTTCACCAATGGTGGGTAACATGTGTTTGAGTCATGTGTTATAGTGATACTGACCCCAATATCCTAGATCTAGTCCCTTATATTGTTACATTTTCATTGATACAATATTAGAATCCCAAATGACACCTCAGTTTAGAATTTTTGGATTCCATACTACATAAATACTTTTTACATTACATATTGAAATAAAAAAATATAGTAACTCCATTGAAAACACTCAAATTCCAATTTATTACTCCTACAAGTCACTAACAATAAATATATTCGCATCCTGGGATAAGTTAAAAAATAAGAAATGGGTTAGCTCAGATTCTCAGTAATTTTATGCAATATATCAAAAGATATCAAAAATATATATAAAAAATAAGGAAAGGTGAATAACTAAAAAACACATTTCATTAAGTCAAAATCGTGAGCATAATATTACAGCGATATAAGCTAATAAAATAATTCATTATAAATATCCTCATGAGGTATATATAACCGTAGATATTCTACAAGGAAAATAATCACATGGAATATATATAACTGGTCACATAATGTTGGAATTCATAATTCTGACCATCATAAACATATCATCAAGGATTCAGCCAAGACATCGTACATAAATGGGTAAGACGTTAGCGAATACTAAAACTAATTTCTCTTATGGGACCTATAAATTCATAAAGGGGCTATAGATGGCCATTCCCAAAACATAATAAACCAAATTCATTCCAAATATGAAAATAATGAAACATATACACCATTAATATTTGTATTAAAACTTATATACAAAATGTTAATTCATTAATCATTAACCATGAGTGGTACAAAACTAGAAAATCCACAGTTAAACATATCATAAAACCTTTCTTTAAAATATTTTGAATGGTATATTTTGAGGAAAATATCAATTAAACATAAATTCCAAAAAAATATGCTGACATAGAATAAATTAGTGTAATAAAATAAATAAAAAATCTTTAATAAAATACCCCTGTTTATATTAAAACTATTTTAAAAGGGGTGAACAATTCTAAAATAAATTTTTTTATTGAAAATAATAGTGTAATAATGTAAAGTATTATTTTCTCATGATATATAAGTTATTAAATGAACATTAATTCATTATTTTGTCAAAAGGGTTATAAATTACTTTGTTTGGAAAAAAATGAATTCTTATACAAATTTTATTGAATGTCTAAAATGAGTAAAAATGAGATCAAATATTGTATAAGAGTCATAAAAATATTTTGAAATAAATTTTTAAAAAACATGAATATTGATGATAAATATTTCTCTATAAATACTTAGGTATAAATAATCTCATATAGTAATGATACTATAAAATTTACCTTTGCATTATACATTAATCTAGTTATGGGTGTGTTAAACTACAGAATAATGGTAAAATAATATTATTAAATTATACTATAACCCTATAAATATTTATGATATCATATACATTCATCTTATATACTTTGTTTAATAATATTTCATTACTACCATTGTTTTGGGTGTCAACTTTTTCATTTTTATATTCATGTTTTGGCATGTAAGTCATATTTATTATATATAGGATATATTTTATTCATATATAGAATGAAATTATGTTTGTAAATTTTATTTGTATTCATTATATTATTTTTTATGATCATTCTTAAATATTTATCATGGAGGATAAATCTCATTGTCTCATGGGGATGGTAGGTCGTATATATGCACAAGCGACAGTATCATCCCGGAATGGTAATTTTGTAAGGAATTGGATGGTATATTGATTATAAAAAATCAATATCATGTCATATTTACTATTAATATCAATTATATCTTTAATTATATCCATCATGATAATGTGGTAATGAAATGAAAATTAAACCACAACGTGAAGTTGGTATAATGTACGTACGCCCACATCGTGATATTGTTTTTCAAACGATTTATAAAAGGAGGAATATGGTGGTACCATAATAATAATAAAATCTCAGAAAATATATGATATTGGATTTATTACTTCACTATGGAGTAAACAAAGGAAGAGGAAGTAGAAGAACAAAATAACTTTAATAAGTTGGTAAAACAATTACCTTTTCTTCAATGGACTTCCTTTGAGTATCCTATTAGGGACACTAGGGGTGATATTTTTGGAAGACCCAGACCTATATATCATATCTATAAATATTGTGAGTTGAAATATTATGGTTTTGGTCCACCAATATGGCTTTATGGGGTGTGATAAGTGAGTGAGGAGGTGCCTTTTTATATGATAGGTGGAGGGGCACTCATGGAAACTCTCAAAATATTAAATTCATATAAATTAATTTTTCATTTATAATCACTAAAAAGAGAGTTATTTAAAATATAATATGATTATGGGTCAAAATATCACAAAATAAAATTTTTAGACTAGTTTATGTCACATTCATACCCATATCATTTGGATTTAACACTAAGTTAAACCCATTAACTTCAACCATGACAACCTGTATTTTTACTCATTATGTGTTAATATAGTTACTATAAAATTACAAAAGAATTCTGAATTGATCATTAATGAAATATCAAAATATTATTCTAGTCATTTTTCCAGATTTTATTTTTATTAATTTTATATCAGTTAATAATATATTATTTATTTTAAATATCGATTAGGAAAATCATGATACTATTTATTATTTTTCATTTTATATGAATCATAACGAAATAATACCCTAGAAAAATACATCTTATATATCATTAAAATGACTAAGATATCTATTTAATTCGTTTAAGTCATTAATTATGTCAATTTTTTTTATTTTAATATTTTTAAAATCATTTATTTGATATTTCCATTTATTAAACAATTACTACATCATTATTATGAAACTCTTTAATTAATATATTTCTAATTTAAAGATTAAAAATAAATTATCAAGAGGAAGATAAATTTATTTTATTAAAAAGGGCTATTTATAGTCTAATTTGTCTTCATTATATCTATATATGAAAAATGTAATAATTATTAAAAACTAGAGTAACCCATTTTTTAACTTCTATTTAAATAAAATATTATCAATTTCATATTCTTACCGAAGTGGCATAAAAAATAATAATTTCATACTAAGGTTTATTTTGGTCTATACCCCAATATCCAATTAAATTATGACCATTTTTAGTGTAAATCTATAATATTATAATACTATTTTTACCTTTAATTACCAAATTTACCCATAACCATGTTAAATAAAAATTTACAAAAGATGCAATTTATAATATCCAAAAAAATTAATTCTATCCTATTATAATATAAATATCATATTGATTAAAACCAGGTATATCCATTTTTCCAAATTTAATTCACATAAGTTGATAAATTAAGTTTAACACTAATCTCACAGTTGTGGTGAAAATGTGAGTAAAAGAGTCATTCAAAAGTCCAATAAGTTTGAATAAAGAATTTTAAGATAAAAATGATTACAATGATATAAATTGGATTAATATACTTATTATTGATCTATTGGGAATTTGGAAACAAATTTTAAATAATATTAAATGAAAAGTCAGTTTTGTAACAACAATATATTATTTATCACTATTGATCAAAAAATGAATCCTCTAAAAAAATACCACAAATTCTCACAAAGATTATTTTAATATTATCAATTAAAAAATGATATATATTTTTAAAAAATAATAATTAAAAAATTTCTAATATTTAGTTTCAAATTATGTGCACCATTAAAATGTGATAAAATTACCCTCTTTAAAAATTATAGATTTTATGCTTAAAATATGATTTGATCGTATAAAAATTTCTAAAAAATTTATAAAAAATATAATTAAATTTCATAATGTGGTTAATACTATTCAATGTATATATTAAAATATTTTGGTTAACTAATAGTTGTTTTCTCAAACTCATTGTTGCGTGAAACACAAGCTATGTCACAAACGGAATCTAGATGCCATTAAAAACAGCACCTGACCCAGTCTGTTGCAAGTACCGAAGGGAGTTCCCTATTCCCAAGGACTGGAAAATGATTCTAGGTATCATAAATAATGGTTTTGGAATGATTTACCCAAATTAAGATGCATAAGACAACCAAAAACAATCAATAAAAAGAATTAGAAATTTCATGCCTAACAAGCCATAATTAAAAATTCAGAACTGAATACAAGTTCTTTACCATGATTCTAGGGGTACCAAAATAAAAAATTAAAAACAAATACAACCCCAATACCACCACAAGACAATGGGTCATCACCCACTAGTCCTCTTCACAACAACACACAATGGAAGTAACTAGCAACCCAAACCACCATCTCCAAAAGCATTTCCCTTACCTGTGTCAAGAATAACAAAGTATACATAAACCCAATAGTGTAAGTAGGGTGTGAGTATATTCCCAATAGGATCCCACCAAAATATTCCATTTGACAAGAATTATATGATAAAAAGCTTGTAAGTGTTATAAGTAAAGAATGGTAGAAATAATTTATAAAGGTGCATCTTTTAAATGAAAATAGTTTTCCAAGGGGGTATCTTCAAAAATAGATACATTTAAATAAATCATGTAATATAAGTAATTTTACATCCAATAACACCATAAACCAAATATAAATTCCAAATAAACAATGATCACTCAACACAGGAACACCCATAGGCACTAGCTAGATGTCAGCCCCAGATACCTCACATCTCGGTGAGAAAGTAACCATAATAAAATATGTTCTCAGGCATGATCCAATAGCAGTGAAATGACCCATAACCTAGTGGTCCTCAAGAACTTCATCATCATTGTTTTTTTATTGTTTTCAATGTCAAACATGCAATGTGAAATAGGGACGAAACCACTCCCGATCACTATCATGCTAGTACACGGCCGCCCACCTAGATACCCGGGTATCCCTCTTTATGCACAAACAAGTTCCACATGCTACCAAATTACATCTACACATATAAAAACTAGTTCTGGTCACAAACACTCAAAATAGTAGCTAAAAATTCATTTCACCATTTGTATAACTGAAAAAACTACTTAAAATTTTCATAAAATAATTACACAAGTTATAACAAAACATTGCACATAAAATCCATTTAAAATTTATCTTTTAATTCAAAATTATAACCAATATTACACCAAACCATATTTTTCAGCACTAAAATATTTTTATAAATCCATTCCATGAATTATAAAACAACACCAGTTGGTACAACATGGAATACACTAGTAAAAACCCCCATTTAAAAAATCCACTTAAAAATAAACAACTTAACAAATGAAACGAAAAATAGTTTTCTACCTAAAAATAATGAAAGAGGAACATAAATGAAACATAAATCCAGAAATATAACTCATTCTATAGTAAATTCACATGGAATCACCTAACATATATTTCTAAACCATCAAATCCTTGTGTAGAACTTCAACCACACCACCTTCGCACCACAAGGGAATGAAAATGAACCTAAAACCACATGATTGGACAAAGAAACTCAAAATAAAACCCCAAATTTGAATCCATACATACTGGACATTAGGAACATCATGAATAATGGCAGAAACCCTATGAAATTGGATGACACCCTAAGCAAATGTGAGGAGGAAGGAAGGAAACCCACTTACTTGAGATATCCAGAAGAAATCACTCCAAATCCACCAAATGATTAATCTCCAAGAATCCCAAATTTATAGGGAGCCTCAAATGAGGATGAAGTGGACAATTGGGGACTGAAATTGGGGAAAAGAGTGGAAATAAAATGATTTATAGATAAAACAAATTACCTTCTCAAATCTGGATGATTTTAGAAACCCAGAAAAATTTCTCCCTAATCTGTGATGAAAATGAGATCTTAATATTGAGAATAAAAAATGGGACTCACCGAGGTCTATTGTTTTTGAGTGGGAGGTGGAATCACCAAAAAAATTAAAAAATAAATTAGATATTAAGGAATTAATTTTTTATGTAGGAAATGGGACCACGGTTTGGCCCCATGACTAACTAAATCACCCAAATCAAAAATTTTAATGAGTTCTTAAGGGGTCAAAATGGATATGGTGCTTTTCATATGTCAGGTAGGGATAAGTAGGAACTTAAAAGAATTAAAATTGTTCAAAAAATTAGGATATATAAATGTAACAAAATTTCTTTTTAAATATGTAAATAGGCTTACGGTTTTTCCCAAATCTTGAAAACCCACCATTTCCTCCAAAAATGAATGGTAAACCCCCCACAACAAAGAAATAATATAAATTACATGAATAAATACCTTTAAAATAAGTCATGGTTGGAATAAATTTCCCCACCATAAAAACATTCCGCCCATGGAATGTCATATTGAAGCCTAATCAGATAAGAGAAAGGGAAACTGCTCTTCGACCCAAGACTTCTACTTCTATGTCTCATGAAAATCAGTACCATGTTTCCAAAGGACTCGAACCATAGGAATATATTTCCCTTGAATCACTTGTTCTTAATTGTACACAAAACGCACTAGTCGCTAAACCAAAAACATATCAACCTCTATATCCAACTCCACCCAATTCATAACATGAGATGTATTCGTGATATACTTTTTCCGTTGTGAGACATAGAAGATTTCATGGATATATTTCAACTATGAAGGAAAATATAACATGTATTCTACCATTCCAATCCACTCAGTAATATTAACAGGTATAAGATACCTCGGTGTTAGAATTCCTTACATTCTAAAATAGAGATGACATGGATGAGGGGTCACATTCAAAAACATCTAATTATACTCTGAGAAATATAGGTCTTGAAACCTCAATTAAGTTCCTGATTTCTAACAAATCTGAGCTATAAATAAATTCGTCCCAATCAATGTGATATTTTTATAATTCTCCCGCAATATACTCAACCCCAACAATGAGTTCTCACCTACCTCATCCCAACATAGGGGGACCGATAAGGCCGACTATAGAGAGCCTCAAAGAGAGCCGCTTGGATTTAGGGTTGGAAATTTTTAATATAAGAGAAGTAAAAAATCCCAAATGGATTTCCAAGAAACTCCAAAGTCCAAAACAGAATCACAGAGAATGTCCTAAAAAATCTAATTTCCACACTCTGTTTGGTCATCTATCTGAGGACAGTATGTCGTGTTCATTTTAATATGAGACCCCTATATATTAGTATGGCCATACCAATAATGAGTAGTTAAACATGGGTCTCTATCTGACACAACTGCATATTGAACACCATGAAGCCTTACTACCTCCTGATGATACAATCGGCCCAACCCATCCACTTTATTTGTATCTTTGGACTTAATGAAGTGGGTTGATTTGGTTAGATGATCAAATACCAACCTAAAGGAATTATTACCCTGAGGTGTATGAGGTAGTCAATCAATGATTTCCATGGAAACTTTTTCCCACATCCAGGTAGGAGTGGGTAATGCCTGGAAGAAACTAGAGGGCCATTTGTGCTCCGCCTTCTCCTACTGACATGTGTTACATGTCTAAACAAAGGAATCTATGTCTCATATCATACCGGGCCACCAGAACTATCATCACACATCATAATACATCTTGGTGTCACCTAGATGGACATCCCATATAATTTGGTGGCTATCCTGCATTGCCACCTTTCATAGAGAAGATGACACTACTGAACGGAACATGAACAAAAATATTCCCTCGGGAGATGATGACCAATCCGAAGATGTCTCCCCACTATGAAGAAACTACCTCAACCACATACAAATCTCATCACTCGGTTGTTATTGATGAATCAACTCCATGAGAGAATGTGTCAACTGAATGCTCCCCAAGAACACACCTCCATTATTCTCCTTGGTCTCCACATGAATTTGAGCAAAGATCCCCATTATATTCCACTCGTCACTAGAATTTATAAAGGAATTCACTAGTAATTTTCTACTCAAAGAATCTGCCACCATAATTCCCTTACCCTGTGTATTGATAATGTCAATGTTGAACCCCTACAAGTACTCGATTCAACGGCGCTGCCTCAGATTGATATCCCTTTGAGAGAGGATGTAGGGAATGATATTGTGATGAGAATAGACCATGAAATTCTCCACAAAGTGGTAGTAACACCATGTTTTCAAAGAATTAATCACATCTTCTAGATCCATGACTTTGATCAGATAATTCTTATCATGTGGTCAGAGTTGGATGGAGCCATAATCAGCCACATGATCACCATGTATAATCACGCACTCGAGACCCATACATGAAGCATCACAACAAACGACATAGCCCTTTCCAAATTCTCGAAAGATCAACAAGGGGTGGTATGAAACCGCCACTTCAGCACCACGATGGATTCCTAACATTATAGGCCCCAAATAATCTTCACCCCTTTCTGGGTGAGTGCTGTCTTGGGAGAATAAATCTGAGAGAAATCCCAAAAAAACCGCCTATGGTAACCAGCCAGGCAAAGGAAACTCCTGATCTTGAACATGTTCTTTGTATTCTCCCATTAAATAATATAATTTATCTTCTCAGGATCCACCGAAACTCCCTTCCCCAAGATCACATTCCCCCGAAACGTCACCTCTCAACTCCAGAAGGTTAACTTGTGTGGATTTTCATAAAAGAAGGTGTTCTCGCAAAGTTCCCAACATGATCAACAAATGATTCTAATTATCAGCCTCAGATATAGAGTAAACATGTTTTTCATCCATGAATACCACAAAGTATGAGTCAAGATATTTTTAGAACACCCTAGTGATGAGTTCCATAAAGAACGCTGGAGAATTGTTCAATCCAAAGGGCATGACCACATACTCAATGTGGTCATACCTTCTTCAGAAGGGTGTCGTCAATACATATGACTCTTTCAACCTAAATTGATGGTATCCCGAATTCAAATCTATTTTAGAAAAAAACATTCCCCCTTCAACTGATCAAATATGTCTTCAATTTCAGGAAAATTATATATTTTTATTGATGGATACCTTGTTCAGCTTTTGGTAATGAATACACAACCGGGGGGACCCATCGGGCTTCTTTGAAAAGAGAACATGAGCGGCCCAAGGAGAGACACTTGAGTGAATGAATCCTTTGGATTTTAAATCATATAGCTGAATCTTGAATTCCCTCGATTCTATGGGGTCCATACAATATGAGGGAAGATATATCAGTTGTGTTCCCATCACCAAATCGATCGCGAACTCCATGTCCCGCTCTGAGGGTAATCCTAAAAAATCATCTAGGAATACCAATGGGAACTCATACACTACATGAGGTAACCCACCCTCAAGAGCACAACTGTAATCCTCTATAGTGAGAGATATAATTAGGAGACAAGATTCCCCATCTCTGAGAGCTGAGGTCCCATGCGACCTAACTGAGGATCTGATTTCCCATGAAAAACCTGCAGACTTCCATCATTTTTTGTGAAACTCACCCGCACCCTATAGCAATCGATATGTGCATGAAAGTGTGCAGTAAAATTCCTAACATATATCACATCAAATAGATTCATATCTATGACTAGGAGGTCCCATTCCATCTCAAACCCTAACACAGAAAGATCACATGATGGGCACCTGAGACCCTTCCCCCTCTTCATTCCCAATGGAATCACCAACTCCAGTGTAATGGAAAATTGCTTGGTTGGAAAATTCACCATGGTCATAGTATGGGAAAATATGAATGAAATAGAAGAACCAGTATAAAAAATAGTAGTATCTATATAAGTGGTAATCATAATGGTACCTCGAATAGTCGAGGGTCCCTCCTCTAATCCCACTGGTTTTTGATCCATTGCATGATAATTCCAAGTCTCTTCCTAAGAGCAGCTGATAGCCTATAGATATTCCCTGAACTGGATCTACCTAGAAGATTATTCAGCCATGCTACCATGAAAACCATACCAAGATCTACCAATCCTCAGTAGATCTGACATTTTTGTTACTCCATTGGAATCCAATGATCCTGACACACATTGGGGTGGATGTGCCATCCTACAAAAGCCATGCAAGTGTCCCATACAACCACACATATAACATGTATTTAGAGAAAAAGTTCATGCTGGTCAGATGTTCCCTAGCCTCCGACATTGGTGGCACACAATGTACCTCGCATTAGAATCCACCAATGAAAATAGACTAGAAGGTTGGCCTCAGCTACCACATCCCTTTTTTCTTTCCCCTCCAACTTATTTTTCTTATAAAAAGTGTTTCCACCACCCATATTGACCCCGTCGTAGAGAAAACAGCCCTCCCCTTACTGTCAATATTCACCATGAAAGCTCTACCAACAACTTCTTCATAATTTTTAAGCCTGAACAGGAAGAAATGGGAATAGATATCTGGCTACAAACCCCTCTCAAACTTCTGGGACATCATCTACTCATTAGAGACCATTTCTGGAGCATATCGGACCAACTCGTAAAAACACATGGCATTATACATCACTAAAAGATCCCACAGAACATGTTCAATAAACTCTATATATCGAGAATATTCACAGAAATCAAGGACGTACTAGTCGTTGAAGATGTCCTTGAATTCCTTCCATCACATCTTCTCATGCTTCGATGCTTGAAGATTCGATTCCCACCACCTGCGGTGGGGAACCTCTTACTGGAAATTGGAACACTTCACCATAACCTCACTAGTTGTTTCTAAGAACTCAGACATGCACACGATCTTTTCGAGCCACTTCTCCTCTTCCTATGGTTCTGTGATACCTCGGAATTTAGGAGGCTTGTTTTTTAGAAACTCATGGGAATTATCATTCTTAGGACCAGTTTCATCTTCACTAATGAGAGTTTTAATTGGATTTCTTCCATGTCCTAGATCCTAGAGATCCTAGATCACAACCCTTACTATCCTCTGATCAAGCGGTGGGAGAGAACTCTCTCTGACATCCTCTCATGCGTGCATTGTATCTTTCCGGGGAGGCATGTTGCAACAAAAGCCAATAGTCACAAAGGAAAAATTCTGTAAATATGTGATGAAGAATTTCATCATTAACATAAAATATAAATAATCCAAATACATTACAGTAATATAATAATCAACTACATCACACCCACCTGATGTCCACGTGCAATCTATAGCCAACACATCTCACCTGGTAGTGAAGTCAAACAAACAATTCAAAAGACCCATGGTGTCTCGAGGTTTCTCCTGAGAGGTATGGGACATACACCATAATTGTGACCAAAACTATGATCCCCAACATTCCTAGATCATATCTATCCCAAATCATCCCAAAATAATAATATAACCCAAAAAATTTAACCTCCTATAATACCATTTTATCCTGAACCAAATCTGGTCTGCATTAAAACCAGAACCCGACCCAGTCTGTGGCACATCTCAATGGGAGTTCCATATCCCCAAAGGCTGGTACAAGATCCCTAGAATCATAAATAATGGTTTGGGAATGATTTACCCAAATTAGGATACATAATACATCCAATAACAATCAATAAAATGAATCTGAAAATTCAATCCAAACAAGCCTTAATTAAAATTTCAGAACTGAATACTTGGTTTTTCACATGACACAAGGGGTCCCATACTAAAAAAGTATAAGTAAAGATGATCCAACAACCACAAAATGATAAGGGATCATCACCAATGATCCTCCTCCACAACACCGCACAACGGAAGCAACAAGGAACCAGAACCACTGTCTATAAAATTTGTTCCCTTACCAATGTCACGATAATCCAAGTCTACTTACACCCAATGGTGTAAGTAGGGTGTGATCCTAAGACCAATAAAATACCACCCAAATATTCCATGTGATAAAAATGATACGATAAAAAAATTTCTTGTGTTATAAACATTGAATGGTAGCAATAATTTTTAATGGTGAATCTTTTAAATGAAAATAGTTTTAAAATAGGGTAACTATAATGAATAGGTAAATTTAAATAAAACATTTAAGCTACATAATTTTCCATCCAAAAACAATATAAGAAAAATATAAATTCCAAATAGTCAATGAGAACTCAACACGAGAACACCCCTAGGAACTAGTTAGTTCTGAGCCCTAGGTATCTCGCTTCTTGGGGTGAAAGTAACCACAATAGTAGATATTCTCATGCACAAACTACAAGTAGGGAAATCACCCATAACCTAGAGTTCCCCAATATCATAATAATCATATTTTTTTCATGTTTTCATCATCAATAATTCTATGTGAAATAGGGAAAAAACAACTCTGGATCACTAGCATTCTTCTAAATGTACGCCCACTAAGATACTCGGGTTACCATCATTGTGGTCAAACAAGTTCCACATGTTACCAAATTCAATTTACACATAAAAATACCAATTTTTTTCAAACACACTAAAAATAGTTTATAAAATTCATTTAACCATTTGTATAACTCAAACAAATTCATTGAATTTCCATAAAATAATTACACAAGTTATAACCAAACATTGCATATAAAATCATTTTTAAATTCCACTTTTAACACAAAATTCCTACCAAATATTTCCCCAAACAAGAATTTTTACCACTAAAATATTTTTATAAGTCCATTCCATTAATTAGAAAACAACCCCATTTGGTATAACGTGGAATGAACAAGTAAAAACACCCATTTTCACAAACAACTGGCACTTAAAAATCATCTTCTGAACAAATGCTTCAAACAATAGTTTTTAAACTAAAAATAATGAGATGTGAAGATAAAATAAATATAAAACCATAATGATAACATATTCTACGATGCTTACACATGGAATCACATACCATATATTTCAATAGCCTAAAATCCTTGTATTTAACTTCAACCACACCACCAACACACCACAAGGGAGTGAAAATGAATCTAAAACCACAATATTGGACCAAGAAACTCAAAATAAAATCCTAGGTTCGAAGTCCTGCATTATAAAAATTAGTAAAATCATGAATAATGGGTGTAACCCTATGAAAATGGACAAAACCCTAAGAAAATGGGAGGGGATGGAAGAAAACCCACTTACTTGAGAGATCTTGAAAAAATTACCCCAAATAAACCAAAGATTGAATTTCCATGCAACTAAAACTAATATAGAGTCTCTAATAAGACTTAAAAAACATGTGGCGACTGAAATGGGGTAAAAATAGTGAAAATTGAATGATTTATGGATGAATCAAAATACCTTCTAAAATCTAGAATATTTGAGAAGGCCTTGAAATTTCAGCCTAATATGCGATAAAAATGATATCCGAAGTGGGAGACCTAAACATGGGGATCTCATAGGTCTATTGGATTTGAGAGGGAGGTGGAGTCACATAAATAAATTATAAAATGAATTATATATTGAAGAATTAATTTTTTTAAAGTAGGAATTGGGATCACGGGATGACCCAATGCCTAAATAAATCACCCAACTCCAAAAAGAT
This sequence comes from Viscum album, assembly GCA_963277665.1. Classification (NCBI taxonomy): domain Eukaryota; kingdom Viridiplantae; phylum Streptophyta; class Magnoliopsida; order Santalales; family Viscaceae; genus Viscum; species Viscum album. The sequence goes on along the minus strand of OY728120.1, from coordinate 1,581,055,323 downwards.
TATGAGATCTTAAGGGGTCCAAATGGATATGATGGTTTTCATAGGTCAGGTAAGGCTAATTAAAAATTAAATTGGTTAGAAAATATTGATACTATAATGAGTTATAAAAGAAACAATTTTTTTTAATCTTGAAATTGACTTATGGTTGTGCCAAAATCAAGAAAACCCACAATTGCCTCAAAAAATGCATGGGAAACCCCCTGCAACAAAGAAAGAATATAAATTACATGAAAAATACCTTTAAAATATGTAATATATGTGACATTATATAGAATTTATTTAAAATTTAGATGAACAATTACATGTTGTGGTGTTGCAATATTCCCTCAATCAAAACATTCACCCTTGAAATTTCTAGAATATCTCCTCATAAAAATATTTGGGTGGCCCTTCATTATAAATTCCTCAAGATCCTACAACACTTAATGAATTATTTAGATTGTCCAAATAAAATTTACTAGTCAAGTCATCTAATTCCTAATCAATTGTTCTATAGTTTCATGAATCAAGATAGGGCCTTCACATAATGATATATTAGGTACTTGTTCTATTTTTTTATATGTAAATACATGTGTTGGGTCTTGCATGTTTTTTCCTAATTGTAATATGTGGAACACATCAAGAAATTTTGTGTGACTCAGAAGAATTTCAAAATGCAAAGATGCATATCTAGTTCATTTCATTATTTCAAAAGTTATGAGGTACCTAGGATATAGTTTTACTTTCATGCTGAATCTTATGACACCATTCTGTGGAGATACCATCAACAAAAGTGTTTCTACCACATTAATTTCAAAATCCTTCCATTGGATTTTGGTATTTCCATTTTTTATAAATTGAGATCAATTAATATAGGTTTCAATAGTATTCACCCTTTCATTTTTATACTTAACATGTTATGGGCCCAAAATTTATATTTCACCAATATCATCCGAACAAGTTGATGTTTGACATCACTTTCTATATTATACTACATATGCTTCCATATGAATACTTGAATAGAAACTATTATTGTAGGAAACCTCAACCGGAGGTATGTAATGATCATAAAATCATTGAAAGTCAAGTGAGCTTGACCTAAACATGTTTTCCATTATATGAATTGTTCTTTCAGACCTTCCATTAGTTTAATGATGGTAGGATATTCTCTACTAAACCTCAATATCTAGGGCCTTCTGAAGACTTTTACCTAATTAGGATGTTAAACATGGATCAAAATCATACACAATTGATAGAGGTACACCATGAAGGCTTTCATCATCAATATTATAGAGTCTTTAATGGATCTAAAGTGTCATGAATTCTTCTATAGAACGGAAATATGCAGATTTGATTAGAAAATCAATGATGAAACATTTTGAATCATTCTTCATTGGATTTTTTTTTTCTGATGAAAACTTCCATTGTAATTTCATCCCATTTCCACAACGGAATAAGAAGAGATTTTATAAATTCGTTAGGATATTTCATCACATCATTTACATGTTGTAAATCCATAAATATGCACATATATTCAACAATTTACTGATTCTTATTAAGCCATCCAAAATGTTTCATCATGTCCCTATATATATTTTTACTATCATAGTGTATAGATATATTTCATCTCTGATCGTAATCCAATAATTCTCTTCTTAGGTAATGTATTGAAGGAATACAAAGCCTATTTATAAATATTGAAACACTATATTCACAGACAATGTATTCTAATATTTATTCATTCTGACTTTAAATCTTCCTGTGAAAATCCTCATCTTCAGATTCAGAATTCTTTATCTTCTCGAATAAATAGGGTATGTAATCATTTGAATTATTATTGATTTCTCAGTATCATTTGAGATTACCTTATACATATTTATGAGTTCCATGAACATTTGATCCCTCACTGTCTTCATTTGGGTCAGAACTCCATTTTCTTTCCTACTCAATGCATCTTCTAAATTATTTTCTTTCCCTAGGTTGTAGTTTATTGATCAATCATAATAATATAGTATCTGAAGACATAACCTATGTCACATATTGATATCTTTCTATGAAAAGATATATTTTAGGCTTTTATGATCCATGTATATCTCACATATTTTACTATATTGATAATGAATCCAAATTTTAAAATCAAATATTACAGCCAATAGCTCCATATCATTGTTTGGATAACCATATTCATGTGACATAAATTGACATGATGCATATATGATAACTTTATCATTTTTCATTATGACTCAACCAAGTCCCCTTGTTGATGAAACACTATAATGAATAAACCATCCCATCCAAATAGTATAGTCAAAATGGGAGTATTGGGTATTCTTGACATTAGTTCATTAAAAAATTCTCCACACTCCCTTGTCTAAACAAACATAACCCCATTAGGGGTTTTCTTGGTTAATGTGTTAGCCAATCAGGAAAATTCAGAATGAAATAGTTATAATAACTAAAAAACCAATGAAACTACATACCCTGGTTATATTTTTGGTATAGGTCATTCTATGACAACCATTATATTTTCAGAATCAATTGTAATTCCATCAATGGAGATTATATGGAGACCAAAATGAACTTCATGAATCCAGAATTAACAGTTACTAAATTGCACATATAGAATATCCATTTTAAGAGTCTTATGAATAATACCGAAGTGGTTCTCCTGATCTTAATACATTTTAGTATACAACATAAAATCATCTTGGAATACAACCACAAAATCATCAATATATTCCATGAAAACTTTTTCCATTAGGTCTATAAAAATTGAGGGTTCATTTTTCAGAAATGGTACCATTTTTTTAAACTCATAATGTCCTTACCTCTTCTTAAAAGAGTTATTCAATGTGTTTTCCATATTTATTAGAAATTGGTGATACCCAGAATGAATATCAATCTTTAATAAATATTGGTCTCCATATAGATGATAAAAAATATAATCAATTCAATGTAGAGGATACTTTTTCATTATTGTAATAATATTTAATTCCCTATAATCAATACACAAATACATTGATCCATCATTATCTTTAATGAAGAGATCAAGGGATACCCATGGTAATGCAGTGGGGTGAATAAATCCCTTATTACACAAATACACTAGTTGTTTCTTCAACTCCATCAATTCAATAAGGGTCATTATATAGGGATTCTTTGATAATGGGATTTTATCAGGGATTAACTTGATGGAAAATTCAACTTCACACTCTGGGATATGTCTAGGTAATTCATCGGAAAATAAATCAATGTATTCCTAGAAAATAGGCACATCCTCAATATTAAGATTCCATTTATGATGCCTAATTTTTTTTCTCTTCCTCCAAAATAATTTCATTAATTATAGATACCTATGTTGTATCTATATAAAAATCAGATGATGATGTTTTTTCATTAATGATAATTGATACTTCTTCATCCTCAAAAATAATAATTTCCTTCTTCTTGAAATTTTTTTTAATCATATTTTTATAACCAATCCATACGATAGAGTATATCTAATTAAACCATAGGTATGATGACATATTCAACATGATAATCACATTTATGGGTTATAAGTGGGACTGACTAACACATTAATGTTGCAATAAGACATCCCTTTTGAATTTTACCTGAAAAAATCCTCAGTAAATCATATGAGAAATGTACCATTTTCTGGTAAAACTTGACAGATATAAAATAAATTGATGATCCCAAATCAAATAAATCATTTAATATTATTGAAGATACAATTATTGTAACTTCCACTACATCATTAGGAACATCATCCTCGACATTTGTGATCATATATGCTCAGACATTCTCTCACTTCCTTTTTAGGGATCATTTATATGACACTTAGGACAATCAATTTAAAAATATTCCATTTCATTACAATAATAGCTTTGATCATTGGAATATTTTTTATTTACCTTAAAATCATGGGCTTGGTGGTATTTTTCTCTACACTTATAACAAACTATCATTACCTTTTGGAATGAACTAGGGTGATTCTTCTAACAATTACAAAAGGATGGAATGCCAAATAGTCTCTTCTTACCCTTTTCATTATTTCTATAGAGTGTCCAAAACACCTCTTCTTTTCTTAATTTCCATTAAATTTAGAAGACTTAGAGAATTACTTTAATATCCTGATAGCACATGAGCCTATATCTTTATATGATGAGAATTTTTGGGATACCGGTGCCAATTGGAGTAATAGTTTTAACCCATTAAAGAGTCAATCAATATTATCAATTAGATTATTTATATAGTCCACATAATTACATGATTAATGTGCGATGTTAGCTTCATACTTTGCAACAATATCATCATCCTTTTGTCTCAAGCTTTGATATAACCTCTCCATATTTTCTCATAGTAAAGGAGGAAAATATTTTTATAAGAAAATTTCTTTGAATTATCCATATTGAATGTTTTTTATTTATTCATAATCTTCAGTGATTCAAATATAGGAAAAATATTGATCTATATCTCCCAGGAGATGATAAGTTTCCATGACAACCTTCTCCCTTTAGTTACATCCAAAAGCTTGAAATATCGTCTATAGGTAACTTATCCCTTTCTTACCTACAAATTGATTTGTAGTCCCATTGAATTGTAAGAACCTAGTTTTTACTGCGTAAGACTTTGAAATATTCTTAATGATATTCCAGAGCAACGCCTTCAGACAGCGTGCGATTCCGAGCCCCGGAGTGGCCGAAATTAAATTTCCAGTGCGTTCACACTGGAAACGCAAAATAAATGTGATAAATCCTAAACGGTGATCCAGATCAGAGATCCGAGTGTACGGATGGGTCTGAAATGTGGTGTTTACCCTAGTAACGACATAAAACTTTTCAGCACGGGACGTTTGGACCCCTCGCTCGCTTCCGGTACGAGAAACGGATGAATTAAATAATTAATTTATTCGTTTAAGGGTGAAGCTCAAGTATCTCTTAAACGGTGGCTCGAATTGGAAAACCAAGGGAACCTTTGAGTTTGGAGCATGCCGTTTACCCTAGGAGGGGTGTAAGTTTTGCGGGCGTGGCCCGTCTATGAAAAATGGCCCCAGGGGCGTTTTCATAATTTAGCGGCTTCAGACGTCAAATTTTATAACATCCAAACTGAAGCTCAGAATCAAATTCTGAGACCGCCGTTGTGCTCAAGAGGTGGTTTTTACCATAGGGTGATCTTAATCTTGACCGCGCCAGAGGGTTTGGAAGCAGGTGTTTTAGGGGTCGGGACTTTTAATTAAGGGGTTTATTTATTTAAACTCTCCCCCCCCCCCCCCGCCTTCTCCCCTTCCTCCCCATTGAACCTGCTGGCGAAACCCTCCCCCCTCTCCTCCTCCATCTCTGGTGAGATGGTCCGGCAAGGCGACTTGGGCTAGGTGCGGTGATGCCGGCAGATCGACGCGAAGCTCCGGGTGAAGCCCAGCGAGGTAGAAGGTTTCGTTTTGAGTTTTGAATTTCCCCGCATACTTTGATCTCAAATTGTTGTGTCGAATTTCTGCCCGATTACCGATTTGATCCCATGATCATGTAGTGTGTTATCTATGGTTTCCGACACTTGTTACAGATTTTAATTCCGATCTCTGAGGCATCCGCAGCAGTCCGGCGAAGACACGTGGGTTTTGGGGGTCTTCTGGCCGGACCGGCGGTTTCCGGTGGATTTGGGGCGTTCCGTCGAGGTATCGTGGCGGTGCGGCATCCCGGCGGTGGTCTGGGTCTTCAGTGCATTGGACGGGAGGAGAGGCTTCGGTAGGCAGCCGGCGCGCGGCGGCGGTAGGCGGTGAGGCCGGGGGTCCCAGGCGGCGGCGCCGGTGTCGGGCAAAGGGGAGGGCGGCCGCGAGGCGCGCGGCCCCGTGTGGTGCGACCGCGACCCCCGTAATGCGGGTCGCTGCGGGAAAGACAGAGACCAGCCTTGACGACCAGTCGGTGGCGGCGGGCCGCGGCCAGCTGGCCGTGGCGGACTGAACCGGACCCGCGGCCGGGCTGCGGGCCGGCTATGGGCGGACCGGCCGGATCGGGCCGGTCCGGCCCAAAGGGGTTTTCCCCTTTAAATTTCCTACGCCTGTAGCCTTCGCTACAGGCATCCGTTTTGTGCGCCGTCTGTGGTGGCGCGGACCTGACATAGAGGCGTACCTTTTTTAGATGGTTTCAAGGCATTTTAATTCCCTAAATGAGGGGCTCGGGGGCGCAGCGTGCCCGTTATGTGGACGGGCGTTTATCCGGTAATCCTGTTTTGGACGGCGCGGACGCGTTCGATGTCCGTTTTGAGCGCCGTCAGCGGCGTTGGGACCCTGGCACCGGGGCGAAGCTTTCCAGGGTGGTTTAGGGCATTGAAGTTGGAGTTGAGGCATGGGCCCCATGGCCCGTCTTTGATCTGCGAGCAGCATTTAACACCCTTTTCACCGAACATCCATTCGGGGCGTGTGAGTAGTCGTTTTTGGGTGTTTTTCTAAGGGAATCGTGTTGGCGCAGTCTGCCCGCTATAATTATGCACGATGGTGCGGGCCCCACGAGGGTCGTTTGGGCGTTGACGGTGATTTTCCATCTCCATAACCGGGCGACCGTTTTGGACAATTGAATAGTCCATCTCGTGTGCTTTGTCAAGCGGATCACAATTGTGTGATCTGTTCATTGAGTTTCTGGACCAGGATGTGGGTCCAATGAAGCACCGCTCGTGTGTGGTGTGCCGAAATGCATCTTTTTCTCCGGATATCCCTTGCGCTCAAGTGAGCAGTCTTTTTGACTTGTTTTCTCGAGGGGATCGCAATGGTGTGATGCACCCGACTGTTTTCAGGGCCGAGGCTCGGGATCACGGGACGTCATTCGGGCGTGAGGCGGTGTTGGTGACTTTTCTATCGGATATCTGTTTGAGGCGAGTAAGTAGTCGATCTCGCGTGTTTTTTCACAAGGATTACCACAGTAGAATCCGTTTGACTATGCGGAGCCACTTGCATGATTTTATTAAATGTGGAGCATGAAAGGTGCTTCGGTGGTGGTTCCTCCTACCTTGTTTGTAGCAGACCCTTGGCGTGTGACCGCGCACTCTTGGGAGAGTGATATAAATGATTCACAAGATGTGGTCGGTCGTGCCTGGGCCTTTGAGGTGGAGTTGTTACGTCACGCCTTCGCGTTGACGTTGGGTGCCTTGTGCATGATAGCCTTTGGGATGGAACAAGGTATACTCTGGGAGTATATGGGAGTGCTTGGAGGTACGTGTGGTTTGTACCTAAGAACGTTTGTGCGCTCGGTTGGGGTTGACTTGGGGCCACACGCCGAGTGGGCCCCACATGCGTGTCGTGATCTTCTTTAAGTACTTTGACCTCTCGCGATGTAGAGGGTCCCTCTGTGCTCGTTGTTTGACCAGCAGGGTGGAGTTTCCCTTAGCCTGGTCCTCTTTTGTCTGACCAGCAGGGTTGAGTGGTCTCCCCCTGGTCTTGTTCTCTATGGTTTGGTTGGCAGAGATGGTTCGGTTCCTATGTTTCTTCAATTGTGATGGGTTTCAGTACTGTGCCCCTTTCACTGGACTGTGAATCCGTTTGCGACAATAGGTCTTCGTGCAGCGTGGGTGTTTTCCCACTTTTTGGGGTGAGTTGACTCAGTCCGTTTCGACAGTGACTCAGCGGATTGGAGCGGGATTGCCTTGTGAGGCCTGGGGAGTTTCTCTCGTCACCCCGTGTTCCCTGGTAGAGTTCTTATGGATTCGATGTGACCAACACTTTAAGCGGGCACTGATCCTCTACCCAGGAGGTTGTTTCCAGCAGGGCTGAGCTTGTTTCCAGCAGGGCTGAGCTTGTTTCCAGTAGGGATGAGATTATTTCCAGCAGGGCTAAGGTTGTTTCTAGTAGGACTGAGGTTGTTTCCAGCAAGGCTGAGCTTGTTTCCAACAGGGCTGAGGTTGTTTCCAGCAGGGCTGAGGTTGTTTCCAGTAGGGATGAGGTTGTTTCCTGTAGGGCTGAGGTTGTTTCCAGCAGGGTTGAGGTTGTTTCGAGTAGGGATCGCCAGTGGGTTACCATCCAGCAGGGATGGCCAGTACAGCAGTGTTCACTGAGCAGTACCATCCACCAGGGATGGCCAGAGCAGTTCTGGGCTTACCTCCAGCTGGGCTGGGCAGTGGTCCCCGTTGTCGGGCTTACCTCCAGTAGGGTTGGGCAGTGGTCCCCGATGTCGGGCTTACCTCCAGCGGGGCTGGGCAGTGGTCCCCGATGTCGGGCTTACCTTCAGCCGGGCTGGGCAGTGGTCCCCGATGCCGAGTTACCTCTAGCTGGGCTGGGCAGTGGTCCCATCGCCAACTTTAGCCGGGTCGCCCTCCAGTGGATTACCCTGTTATGGGACTGGGCAGTGTGGCACCCGTCGACTTTCTGGGTCTCCCTGTAGTGGGAACCCGTTGACTTCAGGGACCCTCAAGCGGTGCTGGTCAGGGGGTCACCTGTCGACTTTGAGAAGACCTCTTGACTTTGGGCTAGTGACGAGTTGTGGTTGACGTTCCCCCAGAACTCTCAAGTACGATGAGTTTTTTTTCCCCACCGAGATGCGTCCTTGTGATGCGACCTAAAACCATGCGGGCGAGTCAGTTCCGCCCAAAGCGGATAGTGTCGAGGTGCGGTGGTTTGAGCCCCTTGACTTGTAGCTCGTGGAAGACGTGCGGGATGCTGGGCATCGATGGTGTTTTCTTCTGGGACTGTTGGAGACTCACTTTTCTTGGGCTGAGCTACAAGATAGAGATCCCCTTACGATCTTGTTCGGGCTTCTTATTGAGCATATGTATTGTATATACCTTGTTCTATTACCCACTTCTTGGGTTTGGTTACTCTCCTTCCAGGAGAGGTGAAGACGCGCGGGGTATGCCATGTGCTTTCTGTGTCTAGCTTCTCGTTGTTGGACGAGTCTACTCTCCTGCTATAGGTAGCGAAGACTCAACGGGAAGTTCATCTTCTCACCGTTTCCAGCTCCTTGTGTATGGATAAGTCTACCTTCTTTCCTCTTGTTGGGTTGAGCTGGACTCTCTATTGTTACTCTTACTGCACTCCTGGTTTTACTCCTTTACTTTTCATGTTCCCTCTACTGATCACCCTTTGGTACCTCCTTTGTTTCTCCCTCGAGCCTTCGGGGTATCCTACTGAGTATTTTTATACTCACCCCTGCTTGGGCTTTGCCCGCACTTGGTGTTACCTTGCAGACGACAGACAGGTTGGTCGTGACAAAGTGATATCAGAGGTGGTTCGTTCCTTGGGACATTGTTCGGACATCCCTAAAACAAAAATAATTGGTTGGGATATAGGTAAATAGTGTTAATGTGTCTTAAGAGCGGCTCTTAGGCCAGGGAGTCCAGTGATGGTGCGGCGGCCGACGTATCCATTCACCAGGACCTTGATAACCCGCTTGTCGACTCGGCATGCTGAGACACTTGTTGCAGGGAAAATTTGTTTGTGTATCACATAGGATTGAGTCTTTGACTATCCTTCTTGATTCAGCTCCCCATCGTTGTTGTTATTGGTATATACATATATGCTCATCTGACCGTGGCACTCCTTGATAATATACAGGATGTCTCCATGAAGATAGCCAGCCAGGATACCAGCTTTGGTTCGTGACGATGACCCTGTGAGCTACGAGGCCATAGTCCAGGACCCATCATGAGAGCCCCTTTCTCCAGGTGGGCCGGTAGCAGCACCCCCACCTGTTGAGCAGCAGACAGCTTTAGCAGAGTAGACGGGGCTTGAGCGTAGGTTGAGCGCGCTCCGTGAGTTCCAGCGGTAGAGACCGCTGAGGTTCAGTGGTGAGCCAGACCCTCAGGTAGCAGAGGTTTGTCTAGAGGCAGTGGTTTGCCTTTTCAGGCTTGTGCAGATGCCGGCAGATCAGAGAGTGGCTTTGGCAGCCAACCTTTTTCGTGGAGCATCTCGGCATTGGTGGAGTCTGGTGAATCAGCTTCTTGACGAGTTGTCGCTTTCGTGGGGTGACTTCCAGTTGTTGTTCCATGAAAAGTTTTTCCCCTCCTGCTTGCGCTCCATTTGGATTCAGGAGCTTCTTCAGTTTCAGTAGGGAGGGATAACGGTAGCTGAGTACGCGGCTAGTTTGGCAGACCGTGCACGCTTTTACCCAGACTTGGTCCACGACGACAACCTCCGAGCGCGGAAGTTTGAGCAGGGTCTCCACCAAGAGATTCGTGCTGTCATAGTACCGTTGGGCATTTCCACATATGTCGGGGTGCTAGAGCAGGCGTTGGTGATAGAGAGCTTCCTGTCATGTTCTAGAGTTAGTGGTGGCAGCAGGCACATTAGAGCCGAGACGTCTGTCGCAGCTAGTGGGTGTCGGCAAGCAGAACCTCGACGCAGGTGGCTTTCTGACAATCGGACTTAGGGGTGTGGTCGTACACCACAGTGGCGCCGGAGGGCACCAGTGCAGCCTGAAGAGAGTCGGTGCTATGCTTGTGACGAGCGAGGTCACTTGGCACGAGACTGTCTGACCCGAGTTGCAGAGAGCTTCGGGCAGGCAGTAGGCGCACCACCACGGCAGAGGCAGCGCCTTGATTGGAGTAGTTCCCAATAAAGTGGTGCTAGCAGAGGAGCGGGAGGAGCTGGAGGTGGGGGGCGACATTACGATCTCTTCCCATCACCATCAGGTGGTCCGCGACAGGCTCCAGGAGCTGACAGTTGGGACCGCGGACAGCCGGCAGCTTTGGATATCTACGATCCTGCAGAGCATGAGGTGATAATAGGTACACTCTACAGCTCTTCTACTTTTTTTAGTAGATATGTTAGACTCTGTGTGTGGAAGTTTTTTCTCCCTGCTCCATTCTTGAGGTGTTACAAGGGTGACGCGGGGCATCGGGTGTAACCCAATGTTGGAAAGGTAAAAGGCGTGGGACCTTTTTCTCTAGTCGATGGTGTCGACTCCTTCGCCTTTTGAGCCTATAAGAGAGCCTCACTTGTGGAATCTTGCATGACCAGATATCCTAGGGTGTTTCACCATATGGATATTCTGAAGGAGGGAATCATCGGTACTTGTTCCAGGTGCGGTCGGTGATTCCAGTCGCGGTGTGCGATGTAAGGGTTCGGTCAGGGAGGTGAGCTACCCCTGAGAGCCTTCGGGCCGTTTGAGACCGTGCAAAGGGATGGCGAGGTACCCTACCGCCTTACCCTAACCCCAAAGTCTGGAGTGGGTGCACAACATCGGCAAGGGACGACCTCACGTGAACGGATCAATCCTTTGGTCTATGTGTGGTGATGCAGAGCTGTGCGTGGATTCTTCTGGGTAAGGGAAAGCCAAGTGTGGGCTTAGTACCCTGTGTTTCTCCCTAGTTTTGCTTTTTGAGGACAAAAATCTTGAAAGAGGGAATGATGTAAGAACCCTTTTTTGCTGCGGAATACTTTGTAATATTCTTGATGATATTCCAGAGCAGCGCCTTCAGACGGTGTGCGATTATGAGCCCCGAAGTGGCCGAAATTAAATTTTCAGTGCGTTCACACTGGAAACACCAAATAAATGTGATAACTCATAAATGGTGATCCGGATCAGAGATATGAGTGTACGGATGGGTCTGGAATGGGGTTTTTACTCTATGAATGACATAAAACTTGTCGGCGCGGGACGTTTGGACCCCTCGCTCGCTTCGAGTACGAGAAACGGATAAATTAAATAATTAATTTATTCGTTTAAGGGTGAAGCCCAAGTATCTATTAAATGGTGGCTCGGATTGGAAAACCGAGGGCACCGTTGAGTTCGAAGCGTGTCATTTACCCTAGGAGGGGTGTAAGTTTTGCGGGCGTGGCCCGTTTGTGAAAAATGGACCCAGGGGCATTTTCGTAATTTAGCAGCTTCGAACGTTAAATTTTATAACTTCCAAACAGAAGCTCGGAATAAAATTATGAGACTGCCTTTGTGCTCAGGATGTGGTTTTTACCCTAGGGGAGCTTAATCTTGACCGCGCCAGAGGGTTTGGACGCGGGTGTTTTAGGGGTCGGGACTTTTAATTAAGGAGTTTATTTATTTAAACTCCCCCCCCCCCTTCTCCCCTTCCTCCCCATTGAACCCCATGGAGAAACCCTCTCCCCTCTCCTCCTCCATCTTTGGTGAGACGGTTCGGCGAGTAGACTCCGGCGAGGTGCGGTGATGTCGGCGGATCAACGCGAAGCTCCGGGCGAAGCCCAGCGAGGTAGGAGGTTTCGTTTTGAGTTTTGAATTTCCCTGCATACTTTGATCCCAAATTGTTGTGTCGAATTTCTTCCAAATTGCCGATTTGAGCCCATGATTGCATTGTGTGTTATCTGGGGTTTCTGACGCATGTTACGGATTTGAATTCTAGTCTCTGAGGTGTCTGCAGCGGTCCGGCGAAGATACGCAGGTTTTGGGGGTTTTCTGGCCGGACCGACAGTTTCTGGTGGATTTGGGGCGTTCCGGCAAGGTATCGCGGAGGTCCGGCGAACCAGTGCGGCGGTACGGAATCCCGACGGTGGTCCGGGTCTTCAGCACGGTGGCCGAGCGGAACGGATCTGGCAGGCAGCCGGCGCGTGGCGGCGGCAGGCGGTGAGGACGGGGGTCCCAGGCAGCGGTGCCGGTGTAGGGCAAAGAGGAGGGGGGCTGTGATGCGCGCGGCCCCGTGTGGCGTGACCGCGACCCGCGTAATGCGGGTCGCTGCGGAAAAAGATAGATACTGGCCTTGACTGCCGGTCAGTGGCGGCGGGTCGCGGCGGACTGAACCGGACCCACGATCGGGCCGCGGGCTGGCTATGGGCGGACCGGCCGGACCGGGCCGGTCCGGCCCAAAGGGGTTTCCCCCTTTAAATTTCCTACGCCCATATCTTTTGCTACATGTGTAACGACCCAAAGTTTCATTAATGGAAAATCCCTCTTGATCCAGTTAAATGTCTCTTTATGAAAAATGTTTTTATAAGATATCAACTTCTTTGGTTTTTTTTGTCACCATTGTTAATATAGTCGTTGAACAGTGATCACATGATTAGTATGAATATAGGACCTTAACAAATCCAATTTACTCAGACAAAAGAAGCGATGGCCTCATCCAGTAGAATTGCCTCATATAAAGCCCATTTGTCGGAGCTCGGAAAAGAGGTGGCATCCTTGGGCTTCGCCCTTGACCAATCCCAAGCTGAGCTTCACCATGTCAAGCTCGAACGGGACCGTCTATGGGAAAAGTGGAAGTTGATAGAGATTACCACTCGAGGGATGTTATCCGAGCCACCCCAAGAGTCTTTCACCATCGCACACCTTACCCTTAGGCCTTATGCGGTTGTTTTAAGGGGTTATGTAACAAATAAGTAGTATTATGTTCATGTACATTATTTTTTTATATAATAATGAATATAATTTCTAGTCATTTTTGATACATTGTAAATAGTTTTTAAAAGTACAAATGGTGTTTTTAGTTATTATTTAATTAAGAAATATATTTTATTAAATTAATGGATTTTTAAATTAAATAATATTTTAATAAAATAATAATATTATTTTTAAATTATTATTTTTATTAAATATAAATTATCTTATAATTTTATGAATGCAATTAAAATTTTTTATTAAGGTTTGAAAGCCATTTTTGTCAAAACACGTGAATTTTCGATAAATGTCGGTTTTTATTTTAAAAGTGAAAATTAACATATTTAGAAATTTTTTAGATAAAATAAATGTCATTTCTGGAATCAGGACGTCGAAATTATCCAACAGTAAATTTTTCATAATTTTCTGAGACAGTCAAATTTTTGGGTAAAAATTAAATACCGTTTAAATATATAATGTGTTTTATGACATCATAATGACCCAATGGTGATGTAATAAAATACCATAATCCTTATGTTCGGCCAATATATGTTTTATCATTAAAATAATGTGATTTTGGGTTTGTTTGACTTACTTTTCAAAGCATTAATGGACCCCTCAAGACATATTCAACACTTTTCCTTTTTAAATTAATTTCCATGGGAGTGTGACTCACCTCCACATAAGCAACCTTATTATTTTAAGAAGTTTGGACTTGGGCCTTATAAAATATTTTTTCCTCTTCCCTTTTCCAAAAACCATGGGCAAAAACCATGGGATGGTTTGTGGTTTGGATTAATTTAATGTAAGGGGACCCAAACCTAAATAATAAAGAATTCCCTCACCTTTCCTATATAAACCCACCCAAGCTCCCACTTCCTCCTCACTCAAAGCCCTTGGAGTTCGTCCAACCCCTTCCCAACTCTCTCTATAATCCTCCCAAGGTGCCCCAAGCTCCCAAGAAGCCTCTCACAAGCCTCTCTCTATCCTTTGGAAGCACACTTCCAAGTAAGGGTTTTTTCTTCCTTTCTCATTTTTGTCAACTTTCTTTAAGTTGTATTGCCCTTTTAATTTCAATTATGAATGTTGGGGTATGGTTTCACACCTCCCCCATACTACCCTATTATTTTTTGAATGATGGTAGACCCCTTTCTCTCTCATTAAATTCCTCCCATGTACACCCTTTACTATGTTGAAATTCCGAAAGGAACTTCTCTCTCTTCTTTTACATTCAAGCAATAATTTTGTATCATGAATCTAAATTCCATTACAATTGTTGGGACATGTATCTATATGACCCCCTTACTGTCCATTATATGTAAATATGATGAGGAACCCCTTTCTCTCTCATCAACCATTTTTTTATGAATTCTTATGTCACGCCATTACGCTGCCGAAATCGCACCGATTTTCTAAGCCAATGCCATTGTGTAGTGGATACCATGCCCATTTCTCCATCAAGGGTATCCACCTTTATGCACCTTTACTTATTGATTACAAAGTTTCATGTATGAATTCCACATTCCTTTATCGTGGAATAAATTTTTTTGTTTTATGAATCCATGTTTTATGATTCATGTGGCACACTTATGCATGAAATGAAATGTTTAAGAAGGGTGTGCCCTTATAGAGCTCCAATGCATTGGGTAAAGTATAGTATCATGATACGTCATGTGCAATGAGTGTTGACTCATACTAATTCAAGTGCAACGAGGATCTACTCATGCTTCATGTGCAATGAGGGTTTACTCATGCTTTATGTGCAATGATCCTTGGATCATGCTAATTCCATGTTAAGTGTTGTTGCCACATTTCCATGTTATGATTATCATGCTTTATCATGCCTTTATGTTCATGTTTCTTTTATGCTCTATTGATATGCCTACTGTCTAACATGTATTGTACTCCTCATGTTATTCCATGTGTACTCCCTTACTGTGCTTTATAGCTCACCCTTTTCTTATGCATGTCCTCAGGTTATCCCATACAATGCTAAGTACGAGGGAATGTAGTGGTCATGTAAATGAAGTTTTCAATAAAGATGTTGTATTTCATGTTCTATGTTTTTATGTAATGATCATAAGCCCCAAAGACACTAAACCTCTCGATCTTCTTTGTTGTATCAAGTGAAGTTTTATGTAATAAATCATGTTTAAGTTGTAATAAAAAGCAGGGTTGTCATAACGGGCGTCTGTTTTGCACGCCGTCTACGGCGGTGCAGACCTGACGTAGAGGCATACATTTTTGAGGTGGTATCGGGGAATTTTAATTCTTGAAGTGAGGGGCTTGGGGGCGCGGCGTGCCCGTTAAGTGGACGGGCGTTTATTCAGGAATCTTGTTTTGGACGGCGCGAGCGCGTTCAATGTCCGTTTTGAGTATCGTCAGTGGCGTTGGGACCCTGGCATCGGGGCGAAGCTTTCCAGGGTGGTTTCGGGCACTGAAGCTGGAGTTGAGGCATGGGCCCCATAGCCCATCTTGGAGCTTCGAGCAGTGTTTAGCACCCTTTTCACCAGACATCCATTCGGGGCGTGCGAGCAGTCGTTTTTGGGAGTTTTTCTGAGGGCTTCGCATTGGCGCAGTCTGCCCACTGTAATTCTGCACGATGGTGCGGGCCCCGTGAGGGTCGTTTGGGCGTTGACGGTGATTTTCCATCTCCATCACTGGGCGACCATTTTGGACAAGTGAATAGTCCATCTCGTGTGCTTTTGCGAGAGGATCGCAATGGTGTGATCCGTTTGTTGAGTTTCGGGACCGGGATGCGGGTCCCACGAAGCACCGCTCGTGTGCGGTGCGCCGAAATGCATCTTTTTCTCTGGATATCCATTGTGCTCAAGTGAGCAGTCTTTTTGACGTGTTTTCCTGAGGGGATCGCAATGGTGTGATGCGCTTGACTATTTTCGGGGCCGAGGCTCGGGATCATGGGACGTCGTTCGGGCGTGAGGCGGTGTTGGTGAATTTTCCGTCAGATATCCGTTTGAGGCGAGTAAGTAGTTGATCTCGCATGTTTTTCCGTGAGGATTACAACGGTACAATCCGTTTGACTGTGTGAAGCCTCTTGTGCAATTTTATTAAATTTGGAGCATTAAAGGTGCTCCGGTGGTGGTTCGTCCTACCTTGTTTGTAGTAGAACCTTGGCGTGTGATCGCGCACTCTTGGGAGAGTGATATAAATGATTCACAAGATGTGGTTGGTCATGCCTAGGCCTTTGAGGTGGATTTGTTACATCACGCCTTCGCGTTGACATTGGGTGCGGTGTGAACGATAGCCTTTAGGCTGGAACGATGTATACTCTTGGAGTATACAGGAGTGCTTGGAGGTACGTGTGGTTTGTTCCTGAGAACGTTTGTGCACACGGTTGGGGTTGACTTGGGGCCACACGTCGTGTGGGCCCCACATGCGTTCTGTGATCTTCTTTACATACTTTGACCTCTCTCGACGTAGAGGGTCCCTCTGCGCTCGTTGTTTGACCAGCAAGGTGGAGTTTCCCTTGGCCTGGTGCTCTTTTTTCTGACCAGCAGGGTTGAGTGGTCTCCCCCTGGTCTTGTTCTCGATGGTTTGGCTGGCAGATACGGTTTGGTTCCTCTGTTTCTTCAGCTGTGAGGGGTTTTAGTATCATGCCCCTTTCACCGGACTGTGACACTGTTTGCGACTATGGGTATTCGTGCAGCGTGGGTGTTTCCCCACTTTTTGGGGTTAGTTGACTCGGTCCGCTTCAATAGTAACTCAGCGGATTGGAGCGGGATTGCCTTGTGAGGCCTGGGGAGTTTCTCCCATCACCCTGTGTTCCCTGGTAGAGTTCTTGTGGATTCGGTGTGACCAACACTTTACGCGGGCACCGATCCTTTACCCAGGAGGTTGTTTCCAACAGGGCTAAGCTTGTTTCCAGCAAGACTGATCTTGTTTCCAGTAGGGCTGAGGTTGTTTCCAACAGGGCTGAGGTTGTTTCCAGCAGGGCTGAGCTTGTTTCCAGCAGGGCTGAGGTTGTTTCCAGCAGGGCTGAGGTTGTTTCTAGCAGGGCTGAGGTCGTTTCGAGCAGGGCTCGCTAGTGGGTTACCATCCAGCAGGGATGGCCAGTACAGCGGTGTTCACCGAGCAGTACCATCCAGCAGGGATGGCCAGAGCAGTTCCGGTCTTACCTCCAGCTGGGCTGGGCAGTGGTCCCCGATGTCGGGCTTACCTCCAGCGGGGCTGGGCAGTGGTCCCCGATGCCGGTCTTACCTCCAGTAGGGATGGGAAGTGGTCCCCGATGCCGGGCTTACCTCCAGTTGGGCTGGGCAGTGGTCCCTGATGCCGGGTTACCTCCAGCTAGGCTGGGCAGTGGTCCCGTCGCCGACTTTAGCCAGGTCGCCCTCCAGTGGATTACCCTATTACGGGACTGTGCAGAGTGGCACCCGTCGACTTTCTGGGTCTCCCTTTAGTGGTAACCCGTTGACTTCCTGGGACCCTCCAGTGGGGCTGGGCAAGGGGTCGCCTGTCGACTTTGAGCAGACCTCTCGACTGCGGGGCAGTGACGAGTTGTGGTTGACGTTCCCCCAGAACTCTCAAGTACGAGGAGCGCTTTCCCCCCCCACCTAGACGTGTCCTTGTGACACGACCTAATTCCGTTCGGGCGAGTCAGTGCCACCCAAAGCGGATAGTGTCGAGGTGCAGTGGTTTGATCCCCTTGACTTGTAGTTCGGGGCAGACGTGCGGGATGTTGGGAATCAATGGTGTTTTCTTCTGGGACTGTTGGCGACTCACTTTTCTTGGGCTGAGCTACGGGATGGATATCCCCTTACGACCTTGTTCGGTCTTCTTATTGAGCATATGTAATGTATATACCTTGTTCTAGTACCCGCTTCTTGGGTTTGGTTACTCTCCTTCCAGGAGAGGCGAAGACGCGCGGGGTTTGCCACGTGCTTTCCATGTCTAGCTTCTCGTGGTTGGACGAGTCTACTCTCCTGCTATAGGTAGCGAAGACTCGACGGGAATTTCATCTTCTCCCCATTTCCAACTCCTTGTGTCTGGACGAGTCTACCTTCTTTCCTCTTGTTGGGTTGAGCTGGACTCTCTAATGTTACTCTTACTGCACTTCTGGTTGTACTCCTTTACTTTTCCTGTTCGCTCTACTGCTCACCCTTCGGTACCTCCTTTGTTCCTCCCTCGAGACTTCGGGGTATCCTACTGAGTATTTTTATACTCACCCCTGCTTGGGCTTTGCCCGCACTTGGTGTACCCTTACAGACGACAGACTGGTTGGTCGTGACAGAAGAATGGAGGTTTTTATCTCATGAAGTGTGATAACATTTTCCCTCTACATTGTGGAATATGTTTATCCATTTAGGTATGGTTATTACTAATAACCTGATTCAGTTGTCCTAGTATAGTTGTAAGTTTTTCTTCACTATTTATAGCTCCAGCTCCAATGCCATTATATTTCATAGGAGGTAAATACACACATTCCTTATGTGTGTTGATAATGTTTCCATTCCTTCCACTATATACCATTTCTAAATAATGGAATAAATTATATTAGGATATGAATCATAATGCATAATGTCAAACTAAACAAACACATAACATAAATTTAAAATTTATGCCTAGCTAATATTGTAATCATAATAATGAATTAATTAGAGAAATATTTACTTTTAAATCCTCCATAATGGTTGGTAACGAAAATTTGAATACTCCTACAAATAGTCCTTAGTAGTGTAAAACCTGGTCCACTGTAAGGCACATTGTTATGTACCGTGTTACGTCGAGTCAAGCCTGACATAACTTTTTTAAGTTGTTACTCCTATGTATATTTGTTCAAGAAAAACATCAACTTATACTATATAGAAATGGATGAATTTCTAGGAAAACTCATATAATCACTACTTTACATAAATTCTAGTACATTATTATATACTTATCCCCAAATTCTATATTAGGTTTATGTTCCCTAATACTTGTTTTCAAAATCAAGTTTTGAGGGTTTCAACTAAAATTCCATTAATACCAACTCTAACATCCCTGACCCTAGTATCCCAGTGTCGATGCCTTAATTTATTACATTGGAATATATTTATCATTTTAATACAAAAGGACAGATCATTTTAATGTTTTTGGAATCCATAATAGATATATAAGCAAAACATTACATATTAAAATGAAAGACAACATTGTAACATCTTTGAAAACACTATTATTTCCTTTTTATTTCCATAAAAGTAATTCATAACATATATCTTCACATCCTGGGTAAAAATTGAATACAATAATGGGGTGATCTCAGATTCCAAGAAAGGGTAAACAATATAGGGGAATCTATCATAAATAGAAATAAACAAAAATGTAAGTGGAATAACTAAAAACACATCCCATTAAAACATAAACTTAAAAAAATGTGGATGACATATAATCTGGTCAAATAACTCCACATAAATATACACATTAGCAATATATATAACCATGAACATTATACTAGTCAAATAATGACATGTAATATCAATAAATAATTAAAAAATGAGAGAATACATAATGCTGGACATCATAAATATACTATCATTGCTTTGGCCAATGAACAATACTTAAGAAGGTAAGACATTGGCCAAAACCTCAACTGGTTTTTTCTCATTAGACTAACTGATGAATTAAGGAGATATAGAAGTCCATTCCCATCACATAAAAATTCTAATGAATTATTCATAAGAAATGGGTGAAATATAAACAACAAAAAATATAATTAAAATTAGTGTTTTAAATATTAACACATTAACCATTAAATATTAATTGTATAATAATAGCACATCTAGAGTCAAACATATCATAAGACCTTTCGAAAAATTTATGGTAAATGGTATCTTATGCTACAAACCCCAATTAAGTATAAAATACAACAAATGATATTGAAATAGATAAAATAAGTATAAGGAAATAAATATAAATTACTGAAAGAAATAACTATTTTTATATTGAAATTATATTAAAAGGTATGAAAATTTGTAAAAGAATAATTTTTCAGTCTAAAGAAGCTTTTAATCATATAAGGGATGCTTTTATCATGTTACATAAGTTGAAAAATAACATTCCTTCTATATTTTGTCAAAAAGGTCCTAGAGTACTTCATTTTAAAAATGATAAAATATTCCATTAAAAACATTTAATAAAAATTCAAACATGGTTAAAAATGAAATCAACCTATTATATAAAAATATTAAGAATATTTTAAAATACATTTGTATGATATATGGACCTGTATGATAAATATGTTACATAAAATACTTATAAAAAATACTCGATTAAAATGAGATTGTGAAATTAACCATTACCTTAAATTTTCAGTTTGCATTGTGTGATTTAAACAACTTTATAATGCTTGAAACAGGTTATTATATTATACTAGAACTATACCAATATTTATAATTCCATATAAGAACCTCTTATACGGTTTTGTTAATAATATTTCATTATTGTCCTTGTTTTGGGAGTTATGTGCTTCATTTTTCTAACCATGTATTGTCCTGTCAGTCTTATTTCAAATAAATGATATATATTTTATCCATATCCATAATGATATTATGTTAATAAATATTTTTTTTTCATATACATTTTTTTAATCATTCATAAATTTTTATCCCGGATGATGAATGCCACCACGTCGTGGAGATGGTAGGTCGTGTGTACCCATGAGAAATAATATCACCTTTTAATGTTAAAGTGGTAAGGAATTTGAGGAAATATTATTTATAAAAAATCAATATTATTTCATATTTTTCTACTTATATCCATTATATTCATCGTTAAATGTATACAAATAATTTGGTGATGAAAATATAATTACACCACAGTATATAAACAGTATGTAATACATATGCATACATGATGATAGTGTTTTTCCTTTAATAGACAAAAGGTGGAATGTGGTTTTACCATTGTAAAAATAACATTTTAGAATATGGATGATTCTGTATTTATTACTGTATTATAGAAACAACATAGGAAGAGGATGTACAATAAGAAATGAAGTTGAATGATTTGGTAAAATAATTACCACTTCTTTGATGGACTTCATTTTTTTATCCTCTTAGTGAAGCCAATAGTGGTAATCTTTGAATAC
The DNA here is from genome assembly GCA_963277665.1 of Viscum album. NCBI lineage: Eukaryota > Viridiplantae > Streptophyta > Magnoliopsida > Santalales > Viscaceae > Viscum > Viscum album. Next base: position 1,581,033,993 of record OY728120.1, on the reverse strand, counting down.
CAGGACCAATATAACATAGATAAAAATATTTTTACAATTAATGGTTAGATTTGAGTAAATATATAACTCTCAATGTCGTGTCATGAATTGATGGAGGAGGTGCCTTTTTATAAGAGAGGGGAGGGGCAGTCTTGGAAGTTCTCAAAATATTAAATTAATATAAATTATTTTTCAATTTAAAATATCTCCAAAGTGAGATATTTATAAGATAAAATGGTTGTAGGTCTAATTTCTCTCAAAAAATATTTTTTAGACAAGTTTCTATTTCATTTTTACTCATCTCTTTTTTCTTTAACCCTTAGTTGAACACTTTAACTCTTACCGTGACAACTTTACTTTTCACAGTTTATGGATTAATAATATAACTATAAACTGATAAAAGATCCCAAAAATGATTTTTGGTGATATATTGGATCTTATTATAATAATCTAGAAGAATTATATATTTTTTATAAACTTTTCATCAATTAATAAAATAGATTTTTTTAGAATCATTTATGTCAATTTTGATACTATTCAAATTTTGTTATTTTTAAAATATCATAACAACATTATAAAATTAAAAATAACAATTAATATATATCACTAACATGTATATGTTATTAATAAAATTATTGGATTTCATTAAGTATGTCATATTATATTTATTCTAATATTTTCTATATCATTTATTTGATATTTCTATTGATTAAATAATAACTGCATAATCATTATGAAAGCCTTGAATTAAATTATATATTCTCATGAAATTAAAGATAAATTATCATGATGAAGGAAAAGAATTATTATTTTTATAATGAAAATTTATGGTAGAAATTATATTTTGTATAGCCATGTATTAAAAATGTAATACTTATAAAAAACATGAGTATGAAATTTTTATCTTGTATTTAAACAACATATTATAAATTTCATATTTTTACACCTGTTTCATAAAATGGTTATAATTTAGTATAAGGTTTATTTCAGAAAAAACCTACTCATACAATGAAATTATAAAAATTGTTTGGGTATCTTTATAACATTATAATATAATTTTGTACATGAATTACCAGATTTACCCTTTATCATTGTAAATAAAATTTTAATAAAGTTAAAAATAAAAATATCCAAAGAATCAGGTGACCCTATAAAATAATAAATATCATTATTATTATTATTTGAATGAATATTTTTTCAAATTCAATTCATAGAAGTGTCTAAATTATGTTTAACCCTAATCTTGTAGATATTCCAAGAAAGCGAGTAAAAGAGACTTTAAAAAGTTAATTATGTTTTTATATCTAATTTTAATATAAAAATAATTATAATTAACAAAATTGGATTAATATATGTATTATTTTAAAATTTTGTCTTTAAAAAACAATTTCAAATAATTTTAAATGAAATTCTACATTTAATAACTACAATACAATATTTTTAACTCTCCATAAAAATTGAAACCTCTCAAAAAAAGACCAAAAAATCACCCTAAACTATTTTGATCTTTGGAATTAAAAATTTGAATGTATTTTGAAAATTAAATTTTGTTAAATTTCATAAATATAGTTTTATAATATATGATCCATTAAAAACAGGTAAAATTCCTATGTTAAAAATTATTTTTTAATGCATAAAATTTGTTTTTTTCTTATTTAATGGTCTAAAATTAATTATATGAAATATAAATAAATTTAATAATGTGGTTAATACTATTCATAGCTTCTATTTATATAGCTATGTTAATTGATCTTTTTCTTCTCAAAATTGTTGTTGTGTGCAATGAATGCTGATGAATTTATTTTAAAAAAACATATAGTGAAATATTTGAGTGATAAATGTATAGCGTATAGAAGGAATTGTATGTCAATATATCTATAGTTATAGGATTCTCAGGAACATACATGTTGGTAAATGTCTATTTAATCACATAGAAGACCCAATCATTCTAGAGAGGGGAGATGTTATGAATACGATAGGCATAGTCACTTAAATCATTATTTCCTGAATCATTATGATGATTTGATCAGAATATTGTGGATAATAATCTATGATAGAGGAAACACCATGATCATGGATCTTCCTAGATGTGGCTAGGGTGTCCGTATGGGAATCTATGATATCAGATTAGTAGGAGTTTTTCTGAAGGGAGGAGAAGATTTTGGAGGACATTGTTATGATATCATACCACCGCCACCACTTGGTGGAACACATTTGGCTCAGAGAGCTAGAAATAGAGATCATTGGATGTTTTAGGCCATGGAGGTCTATAACCAGGCTTCAAATGAGATATTATGTGGCACGATCTATGATTATTAAACATTTTCTTTGGTACTAGTATAAATTGGTTCATGAAATTCCTTCATGTCATTTTTACTTGTGTGAGAGTTGGAACTTCTAGTCGAGGCCTTATCTTCGGAGCTACAATGATATCTTTACATATGGAGTGATTCTTTGTTATCACTTATCATCCAGATGTGTGAGTAATCTCTTAGTGGATACAGTATCATGTGGTACATCTTGGTAATCATGAATAAACCTTATTACATCATCTTAGGTATGTATTTTTTTCACAGTTCATGCCCATATCGGTTATTTTTATAGATGGTTTACATTCCATTGGATATATGGGATGAGTATCTTCGTTTTGGGAAAGATAGACCACATTATATAATAAGTATTCCTTATGTATAGTAATATTCTTCTCATCACCCCTAATTTGGTGATTTTATCCCTTGGTATAGTGGGAACATCAAGCATCATTATTCCTTTAGTAATGGATGTATTTATGGACGTATTCCCAAAGGATGTTCTAGAACTACCTATGAGGTAGGGGATGGACTTCAAAATTTACATACACATTGGGACCGTACTGATATCTTTTGTGACATATTAGATTCCCCTACCAATAAATGGGAGATAATATTTCAATTGGAGGACCTTTAAGAGAATATTTTTTATCAAACCCACTGTCTCCCCCTAGGTAGCTTCAGTTTTTATCATGTAAGGTATGGACGGGAGCATGCAGAGTTGTGTTGATTATAATATCCTAAATAAAGACATGATAAATAAAATGTACAATTTATATAGGATTTAAAACCACTTTGATTAGTTTTGAGATACAATATGGTTCATGAAGATTGATCATATACCATCTATGACTATTTGATTGTTTACAAGGTTGATATACCGAATATGGAATTCAACTGTCACTATAAACACTTTGATATCCTTGTAATTTCTTTTAGTGTGAAAAATTCATCTTCTATTTTAATGGAATTAATGAAATGGATCATTCAAAAATACATGGACAGATTTGAGGTTGTCTTTTTTGATGACATACACATCTAATCTACTTTAAAGGATGATCTTTACGATCATTGTATGATGGTCCTAGATTTACTATAGGATCACCATTTATGTTGAGATCTAAAAGATCTTGTTCTGGAAGTATGCAGATAACTTTATATGGATTTCCATATATGAGGATTGATTAACTATAAACACATTCAAGATTTATATCGTTCTTTCTTAGGATCCACCCAAGATTGTGTCAGATTTGAGGAGTTTTCTTATCTTAAATGGGTATTTAAGAATTATTATGGTGGACTTATATAAGAAATATTCTCCTTCAACAATATTGATGATGAATGGATAGTAATTTACCAAGACCAAAAAGCGTGATACGCCCATTTAAGTTTTGATCTTATGGGTTACTTGTGCTCTTATTTTTATACTACATGTGGAGGGTGTGTAGTACGTAGTGTATCCTAATTCATATGTAGATGGTCTCATCTATGTGATATTATAGAGGTAGATAGTGATCACATTTGTTTTGAGGGAATTGAGACCCTAATAATAGAACTGTGTGACTCATGTCTTGGAGTTGGAGGAGGTAGTCTTCCCTATAATGATGTGGAGGCACTATCTTTTGGGAGAAACAAATTTTTTTAAATGAACAAAAAATTTAAGATATATATCTTCACTTAGAGAGATATAAATAAGAGAATTAGTTGTTGGTTTGAACTCTTTTAGGAAAATCACATCAAAGTATTCTATACTCCATGTAAGGGAAATGTGGTGGAATATTCCCTTATAAAAAAATATCAGTCTCATTTAATATATTATTCTAAGTAGTTTCCTTCCTTTATAATTATACTGTGTAAAAACCTGGATCTTCATTTCAGGTATGTCTTTCCTTTTCTGGAGTTTTTGAGAATTTTTGGAGTTTCTGTAAATTTTTGAAGTACACGCCATTTACATTCTGAGTACACATCGTGTACTCTTTTCCCGCTCGAAACCATGTGTTGGCCATGTCCGGACCACAAAAATGGTGTGTAGAGGTGATGTGGAGGCCGATTTTGGTAGAGTACAGAAAAACCCACTACACGTCGTGTACTTTAAAAGTACACGCCGTGTACTTTTCTTTTTTCACTAAACGGACCGGGGTCACGCCTAATCGCCATAATCGTCTTCTTATAGGTCTGATTCGACCAAGAGATATCGTACGACCGCAAAACTTATCTGGATCCCCGAGCCTCCATCCGTTCTTTGATTCGAGCTCTGTCGGTTGCATTGGAAGCGCAGTGGTGAGTTCTCCCTTCTGCTTGAACCTTGTTTTCCAATTCTTCCTTCTTCTCAAGTTATCTAAGGTTGAACATTTTGTGTGTTTTCTTAGATCTATGACGTTCTAAGGAGAATCGGTCATCATGTTTCAAGTATATCGATCTCCTAGGATCGAGGTAGGTGGTTTGTGCCTTACCGTTCAAAGTCTCTTAGTTTATGTGCGAATTTCCACTGATACCTGTGAACGGGGTATTGCGTATTACCCCTTTTTGCCTTCATTTTTTTCCTGCCTTGCTTGTATGCTTGTGTAGAGATAATTTGACCATGTTAGAGGATAATTTGTTGTGCTTGGATGTATTTTTCCATGCTTTGTTCTGTTACGACCTTTGGGTCTCGTTTTCCTTTGGTTTCTATATCTATTTTCATGCCTTGCGGTTATAGGTTGAAGTGGAACTCATGACATGATTGTTGCCTTGTAGACTATTTAGCTAAGTAGCTCTATAGGTGTACATTGGTTATCCAAGTATCTCTATAGGTTTACTTTGGCCTTATAGCATTATTATGCACTGACTGACACGGGGCTGAGAGAACCTGGTGCTATAGACTATAAGGGATAAACCGAGTGAGCTTCCCAGAGAGTCTTAGATATTATAGAATACAGAGGGGATGGACTGAGTGAGCTCCCTGAGAGTCTTGGATTTTATAGAATATAGGAGGGTAGACCGAGTGAGCTTCCTTAGAGAGTCTTACCTTGTTTGAATCTCTTTAAGAACCTTCCCAGGCTAGATGAGGAATTGACCGAGTGAGCTTCCTCAGAGAGTCTGTGGTATACCTGAGGCTATAGGAGGAATTGACCGAGATAGCTTCCTCAGAGAGTCTCTAAACCTTGGGGATAAGAGGGTTATACCGCGTGATCTTCCTCAAAAGAGTCCCTGACTTCCCTAGACTATAAGGGGAATTGACTGAGTGAGCTTCCTCAGAGAGTCTCATAAATTCGTATGACCAAGCCAGAGGGATTAGGTTGAGTGCACTGCCCAGAGGGTTGTAGTACTTCTTGGATAGGACCAGAGGGGATGGATGCGAGTAATTCCCAGAGGGTTTCTGGCTTGTTAGCTATTTGTTTCACTACTGTTGATTGGTTTTGGATTGATTTCTATTATGTAGCATCCTGTTTTTACTGCTTACTGTTACTACCAATTGTTTGCTGTTGATGTTTACTGCTTATTGTACTTTTACCTGTCATATACTCACTGACTGTTAGGCACAGATCTTCAGGTGAATGCCTACTGGGATTTTATCTCACACCCTGTTTGGCCCATGATTTTGGGCCCAAGCAGACTATATTGTTGCAGGTATAGACAAGGTCAAGCGCCCTTTGACTTCCAGAACTTGATTGCTTGGAGTAGGGGAGCATGGGACCAAGCTTTGGCTTGTGATGCTGAGGAGTTGTTTACTTTTATTTTGTACTTGTTTGGGTACTGTATTGTTTTCCAGCATTGTGACTTGTTTGGCTGCTTTCCTAGTTATATATCATGCATCATTTAATATATATACATATGTGCTCCAGTTTGTTGATTTAGTCTTCCGCTGTTTATATTGTTGGTTATTACTGCTTCCGCTATTGCATGTTTATTTTTCTTCCACTGTGTACTCTACCAATGAGGGAATAGTTTCCCCAATATCACACCCAAGGCCCTCGCTACTGGTCGGAAGCCTCTGGCCTTTAGGGAAATGTGCGTGAGGCTTGTGACCAACCGGGTACGGGGCGCCTCTGGGTGGCCTCTGGAATCAGGACGCTACATACTGGTACCTGGGAGGGTAATCATTATCATCAATAAAATGGTGTTAAATCCACATCTTTTAGAACTTATATGGGAGGCTCATTTGGGATACATCCACTGTGAGTTTATCTATGATCATATATATTCAAAAGATTCACTAGAGGGATTATCTAAATGAGGGGAAATCATCAGCTTTTTTTAGGTATGGATAATGGTTTAGTCACGATGTGGTAGAAGGTGATTAGGGAGTTTCAAACTTCTCCATTGTATTTACATATAATTTTAGATAAGATGTATAGTGATTGTTAGTGATATATCTTGAGGTATGGAATGAGAGAGAGTGATTAAAAATTCAACTCTTAGTGATAGACTTATTAGTTGGTGAAGGCTGATCCACATGTTTTGTATGTTTTGAAAAAACATCAGGAGATACTATAGTGGAAATGGGATTTCATATACTTAGACATTGAGATAGTTCTTCCATGGATAGTGTTGGTCCATTATACCATCTAAGTGAGAGTTGGACAACATAAAGAGTCAAAACACTTCCTTTCCATCAAGAAGATGAGTTTGATGGAGATTTTTGGAATGTAGTGCTTATAGGAGATCATATATTTCTTTGGTTACCCACGACGATCCTCTCTAAAGGAGACACATTGTTAAAATCACATTTGTGGAGAGTCCAGTGGAATCCATTCATGATCCATATGGATATGAGTATGCTGTTTTACAATATATAGATAGGAATTCTAGTCTCACTATCAAGTCATTGGAGAATATATTATGATATTGAGGTTTAGACTTCGACTAGTGCAGGGAGGATCGCATTCCACTTATAGATAGTTATTATAATAACAACTATCACTCAATGATCATCATGGACCCATTGGAGGCTTGTACGAGAGACTCGTTAGGTCACCATTTTGTGATATTTAGATTAGAGAGATGTGTCTTGTTCTTGAAGGGATGGTACACATGATAATGGAGAAATATTATATGATTTGATACAATATGAGGGTAGATATAACACAATATAAATATTACACATATATATTTACTCAAACCTTGGAGTTAGAATAGGGAGACCATTTTATCTATATATTCCCCCCATAATAAATATTATAGTGGTTTGGATGTGGAGGAATGATATCCTCGAAGGTCATTGGGATCATTAAGGACCTATATTGGGTTGTAATGGTTTCATACCTCCTAGCGATATTTTCAATGTTGGATCAGGTGCGTGATATTTTATTTTTGTCACAACTGAGGAGATAAATCGATTATATTATGCATATTATTTACATGGGAGAGTAGGATATCAAGGATAGATTCACCATCATGGTATACCTAGTAGAGATCAAGGATAAACCATAGAGGATCATGAGAGGATGGGTAAATACATTAGTTGTTATTATGTAGAAGTATAAAATCATTTAGAAGAGATATAGAGCATAGGATATCTAGATAATGGCTTTGTATCCCCACCTTTTTGTTATGATTATACTTTTCTAGGATGAAAATAATTGAAAGGGGTAAAAATTTAGTGACCCTTTTCACCTAAAATACTTTTAAAAATATTAAAGAGTATTTTTGGAATGAGATGCCCACACAGTGTGATATTTCATGGCCCAGTGAGCCAAAAAATGATATTATATATATAATAATTTTATTAATATCACCCTGATGAAATATTTTAGATTTAAGGGAATAAATCCTGAATGGATCCTTTATTGTCAAATTTTAGATCATTGTTGATTTCATAATATGGGTGTTACCATAGGAACAACATATTATTGAAAATTACATGATTCTTGACTGATGTAATCATTAGAATTGTGTTTAACTAAAATAAATATATTTACTTTTTTATTTTATTTTAAACACCCATTAAAAAAATACTCTATATATGTGTCATTATAAAAACACTATTGTATTATACACTTAACCCCTGGGTAATTGGGAGGAACTCCAATGTTGTTCCTTGGAAGATCGATAATGATGGGTGATAGTTATTTAGATTGAGGTGGATAGAGAGGCTACAAATGTAACATGTCTTCTCCTTCATTGGTGAATGCGTTCTTCGCCAATGATCAATCCATTTTCTAAGTAGGGCTCATTTTTTATGATTTAGTCCCTTTTTATTAAAACATTGATCATTAATTTATTATATTGTTTTGATTTTAAAACCTCATGTTCATCACAGGAGAATTTTGGATGAGTTAAATTACTTAATTCATTTGATTATTGAATTATTCCATGTTCTCACCCTTGTTTCCCTGATAAAAGGGTTTTGTATAAGAATTATTTTACAATAATTTTTTTACCATTGTTCTTGTGCCTTTCACCAACATGTTCTTCACATTTTTAACTATTGGCCCATAGGATAATAGTTCAATATTATCAGGGAGGGTTCAAGTGTCATTGAACTCCCAGATTCCGAGAGGATTAGAGAATGATGAATGGATTTTTTTTTTATAGGATGATAGGAATGGATTATTGTTGATTTTTTTTTATCATGGATCCAAAGTGGGGAAGGGAGGTGACACGAGGTGTTATGGAAAATAGTAGGAAATGATAACTTCGATCAAATAACCAGATTCAAATTTACATCCATTAGTAGATAGAAAACAATCATTCGTGGCTTCCCCCCATAGATTTTTGGTTGTTAAAAGGAGTGATACATGATTATGATAAGGGATCTAGAATCATGTGGGTTAACTTGACATTTTTGATAAAAAGTACCACATGGAGTGTACTGGGATGAAGACATGTCATGTAAACCACCTAAACTGCGAAGATAGGGGTTTGGGTGAAGATGAATTTTATATGCAATATAAGTGGGAATATATTCCATGTGTCCTTTCCTAAGTGTTAATTTCATGTCCAACAACACATGCCCAGGGCCTTGTGTAGACATATACACTATGTACCAGAGTACAAAGGAATGGTAAGGAATACATTGGAATGAGTACAGATGCATGATAAAGACTCTAGGTGTACATACAAGTAATTTATCCTTGAGTTAAATTTTATACAAATAAATGGCTTTATAATATGATACCATGAAGAAAAAATCATGGAAGTAGAGTGGGTCCACATTCCATGCAGACCCCATACATGTAGTGTTCTCCAAAGTTAACCTTATACATATTGTATATCATTTTTTAGACATGAATATTCGACCATGTGTAGCCTATACTGAGTGTTTTTTTTAATATAATATGATGATGAAATTTATATTTCCTTTTCAGAAATGATATCAGGTTTTCTATGTGGGACACATATTCATGTGATGCTTGTTGATGGCACCGATCAGGGGAGATCATGAGATAGATGTTGGGGTCAGAACTCTAATTTTACATTGGGGTTCATGTTTTCAATTCTATCATTGAGTGGATGGGTATATTAATGTCATGTAACAACATATCATGAGTTCCCCATGTTACTAGAGAGTTTTCATGGTCTATAGATCATTTTCAAACTATAGTGTGATTTTCTCAGTCTATTAAAGAGATATCAGGGTCATTACTCCCCTTTCACAATGGGAATGGGTTCCCCATTTCATTTTATATGTAGGTTAAGTACTCCCCCTACTACTACATAGTGCATGTTCTCTACCAATAGGGTGGTTTTACTGTATCCTCAACCTATGATGGGTTGTGATTTCTCCACGGGATATATGTGATCCCATGGTTGTGGAGCATATTTTTGATGTTTGGGCCCTTATATTCATATTATTTTGACGTTTTTTATGTTTTTAATAGATTAAATAATTCTAGAGATACATGTTTACTCATAAACATTGGATGGGTTTTATATAGTAATACCCTATTATCTATCTTTTGGGTTTCTTTTGAGTTTAGTTTTGTGTATTTGTTGGGTTTTTCATCCCTATTTTTTAGGGTTGAGCTAACAATAAGTGTATCCCTCTATTTCTCACTTTGGGTTTTGGGGAATCCTACTGGGTACGTATATACTCACCACTACATGGGAATTCAACGCACATGTCCTATAATATTTAGATTATATACATACCAGTGGTGATTATAGTAGACTGTAATGATACCACAATGAATTGATAGTGTACGTTGGTTAATCATTGATATCAAGAGGAGGACCCTCTCATAATTCATTATTTCTAGTTATTTTCATGTTGAGGATTTATTTTTGGTTGAGCTTGTATTTTTTCCCTTTACACATTGGTTGTATTCTACTATACTCAATTGTATATCCTAGAGTTTATTGCATGATTTTTTAATCTCTAGAGGTTACACTCTATACATTAAATTATTATGCAGCATTTCGTGTAGATAGATGGGTGTGTGGATACTAGTTCATTTGGAAATGGTCTCCTGTTAATGTTATATTTTCTTGATTATTATATATTTCCAATGGCCTATTAGTGGTGGAATTATGGTCAAGATGGGCTAACCTTTGGCAAGATATGTGAGCCCCATTTTTTGGTTCATTACCTACCAAAATCCCTTGGTCACTATATGTTATCATATTTCCCTCAATTCTATGGATTTCATCGAGAGGAACATCAAAGTATCAATGTATGTATTAAATACTCCTCCCATTTTAAATGAATATTTATCTTCCATCCCTACATTAAAAATGGTAATGTAATGAATCTAAAAACATTATTATATGTATGCTTTATTATATTAATTCAACAACTCTTATCTATTCCTTCCCATCAACTTAGAAAAATAAGTAAACGATGATTGTGTGTTCTATGGACAACCACTACAATTAAGAGACATTATCCATTTTTCACCACAACCACTCTTTTCGAGTTTTATGGATGGAATTGATGAATAAATATTTCTTTGAATAAAAATATTAAAATAATTATTTTTATTATAATCCACCTTTATTTTCACTCACTCTGTATAAAATGGAATCATTATCCTCGCATAGTGTAGACTATTTCCTTCTAGATGTTAATTATTTCTATTTTTATCTTGATTTTAATATATCCTAAAAAAATAAAATGTGATTAAAAACCACAAATAAATAAATAATATAATTTTTTCTATTATAAATACTTTTTTATCATAATGAAATATTTAATAATCATGTAACTCCCCAACCCCAGTTACCCAGAGTCGGTGCATTATTACATAACATTGGCATGATTATAAGGAATCAAGTCCCGAAGGACTGATCAGTTTACCAGTCTTGGAAAATAGATTACATACAAGAATGTTACATTACACTTTATAAGATACAAAACAACATAAATAATCCTTTATGAATGCCATTATTCCCTTGGCTTAACCCTGCATATCAATCACAATACACTTCTTGGAATCCAGGGAAAAATAAAACATATAAAGGGGAAAGCTCAAATTCTCAGTAAGGGTAATCAATACAGCGGAAAATGACATAAATATTAAGCATGGTGAATAATTGATACCACATGCATTTATTAATAATAAACATGAATAATTTTATGGAAAGAATATGAGATGAGTAAATAATGCCATAATAAAACATAATGATTGGTATTCTACTAGTCGAATGACCACATGAACCATCAATATTATTTCCATAATGAGGGAATGTATAATGCCAGAAATTCTGAAACATTTTGTCAAGGCCTCGGCCAAGACGTCTAAAAATGATTAAGGCCTCGCACAAAACCATATTTCAAATTGGGAAAGGGCCTCAAACAATTCCATATCTAGTTGTCTCATGAGACCTACCGATGCATCTAGGAGCTATAGCGGGCTCCACCCATCAGTTACTAAGTCCAATACATTCCTCAAATGAAAAGGTAGAAATATAACATAAACATTCATATTAAAACTAGCATACAAAATGTCAATACATTAACCATAAACCATGAATGGTATAATAATAGAAATCTATAGTCAAACATATCATAACTCATTCAATAAAATATGTAAGATTTTATTATAATAAATCATCCTCAATAATAAATAATATCTAGTAAAGGATGTTGACATATTTTAAAATGATGAGTAAAACATTTTGAGAGAAATATCATTTTTGTAAAATCATTTAAAAGACGCACATTTATAAAGGAAGTAATTTAAAATAGATTTTTGAATCAAAGTGTCCCATAACACTTTGAAACTTTTCAAAATAATTATCATTTAAAAACATTAATTTCCATATAAATAAATCCTTAAAATCATTTTGAAAACAAGGACATTAATTAAAAAGATTTAGAAATATAAATCTTTAAAACATTTAAAATTCTGATCTTGAAAAAGAGTACCTTTCACAAATCCTTAAAATATTCATTTTGAAATCATTTTTATGAAAAATGGACATGGATGATAAAAATTTCCCAGAAAATTCTTACACATAAACAATCTCGGATAATAATGAAATTGAGGAATTAACCCTTACCAATTTGGTAACTTACGAAACATACACCCCATGAAAGGAGTATCATACAATAAATATGTAAATACACATAAATTAAAGTGTATTAAACAATGAATACAACTATAAGCAGTACATACACCACAAAAAAGGTAATAGTGTCAATATGGCATGAATCTCAGGGGAATAAGGAGTGAGATGAAAACCCCTTACCTTTCACTTTCCTTTAGTTGAGGGTACGTTTAACCTCATATATGAATACTATAGTATGTTATTAAATTATACCAGAACCATATTAATATTTATGACATCATACATTATTCATTTATGACTTTTTACTACCCATTTAATAATAATTTCCATGTTATATTAATATTTCGGATAAATATCGCTTTCTTTATCGTACGTGTTTTAACTTGTTACTCTTGATTGTATCACTTAGATCATGATTTAAATACTTACAAAATATAAAACATGATTTATCTATCATATATATTTAGAATATAAATACATATAATTGACATATATATGAAATGGAAAACACCGTTTATGGATACGGTAGTCCGTATGTACGCATAAACGTTGTTTCCGTTTTCATATAGTATTGAACAAAAGTAAAAGAATAAGATATATGTAAGTAAATAAATACTTATATATATAAATATATATATATATATATCTCCAGTAAAATTATTATGTCATATATTACATACTTATTAGTAATATATATATTTTTATAATCATTGATGAATGGTGAACTTGGAAATGAATCTCATCGCATCGTGGAGACGGCAATCCGTACGTACGCACGAGCGAAAATATCATTATTTTGATATTAAAATAATATATAATTGGATATTATATCATATATACAGAATATTTATCATTTTATATTTATAATTTACATCAAATACAGATAATTATTATACCCATCCAAATAATAATGTATTGAATAACAATTAAACCACGACGTGGAGACGATAATCTGTACATATGCACGTATGGTGACATGTCATTCAAAGGGTGGATAGAATAATGAATTTGGTTGTACCATAATTATAATAACATCTAAGTATATAGAAGATACTAGAGTTATTATTTTATAATAGAAACAACAAAGAAAAAGTAAGTGGAAGAAGAAAGGAACTTGAAAGAGGGGGTGAAATCATTACCTCTTCTTCGGGTTCTTCATTTTGATTTGATCAAAAGGGCACCATAGATTGGATTTCTGATCAAAGTATGGCCTCTAGGTTTAAGGGGGGATATTTGAGAGGGTATTTGGTTAGGGGTTGGATGATCCAAATGGCATAGAAGGTGTGAATTAGAGTGAAGGTTGAGTTCCCTTTTATAATAGCGGTGAGGGGCACCTTAGGAAAAACATAAAATATTATTTTATAATAAATTAATATTCAGTTTTTAATGTCTCAAAATTGATTTATTTATAGGATAATGGGGGGATGGGTCGAAATCCACTCAACCAATAGGTTTTAGACAGGCTTGGGTCACTATATTAACTTTATCTTTTTGATTTAACTCTTAGTTAAACAGTTTGACATTTACCATGTCTCTTTGTATTTTTATATTATATAGTCAATAAACATACTATAAACTTCCAAGAGACCCCCATGGGGTCCATTAATAATACACCTATCATTATATAAGTCTTTTGTCTGATCCATAGATTTTTATGAATAGAATATCAACTAATAATATAGTATTTGTTATAAAAACTCATTTATGTCAACTAATAATATAATATTTGTTTTAAAAACTCATTTACGTCAATTTTGACAATATTTAATAATTTATTTTTGTTAAAGTCATAAAAACTTTATTAGTTAAAACCAAATTTATTTATGAAATACTAATATGTCATATTAACTAATAAAATTCGTGTATGGAATAAAAACGTTCAAATTATATTTATTTTAACATTTATAATACTAATTATTTGATTCTTTCATTAATAAGAAAAATATTGCATCATTATTGTGTCATAAATAAATTTATTTATTAAATGTCTAAAAATTATAAATAAAATACCATTATGTAGGAAACTTTTTATATTTATAATGTATATTTATAGTCGAAAATATAACATATATAACCCTATGTAAAAAATTGTTTTGCTAAAAGATATATGCTACTTTCATTTTTATATTTTCTTTAACTTAATTAATATAAAGTGTCATTATCACTTACAAGTGGATCCATGGGGTCCAAAAATCGACCCAAAGATGACCATTATCGGAAATTTATTAACCAATTGGGTTAGTACACGTTTTAGGCTAATTTATTATTATTATAATATTATTTTTTACCCTTATTTACCGGATTTACCCTTTAACTATGGTAAATAAAATATTTACCGAAGTAATTATTCAAAATGTCTAAAAATAAAAGTTACCTATTTACACAATTTTGACCTCATGATTCTAAATATTGAATCCATTTTTCTAAATTCAAAAGATAGAAGTGGCAGAAATTAATTTAAAATTAATTCTCGTTGTCAAAACAAAAAGTGTGTTTTTAAGAAATAATAACTATTAAAAGATTGACACTTGTTTATGTTCGGTTTAAATGTGAAATTACATCCAATGACCAAAATTTTATTAAGTGGTCAAAATATATTTTAAATATACTTTAAAACCACTCAAATTCATAATTTAACACTATTAATTATTTCGATTAAAAAATTTGTTTTTAATTAAAATTTAGTGATTTCTACTATTCCTCAAAATTGAAAGATTTCAGAAAAATACCAAAAATTCACCCTAATCTAATATCGATATACTGAATCCAAAAATGAATTCCATTTTGAAAGATGAAAATTATAAAATTTCAAAAAGTGGGTATTACTATTCATAATGGCTAGATTGATTGGTTGTGGTGTGTGTTAGAACTCGAAGTTGCGTACAACACACGTTAATGTATTATTCAAAGAAAAGTGTACTGTGGAAGCTTGGGGTGTTACATTCTCCCCTCCTTCAATAAATTGCATCCTCGCAATTTATGTTCGATATTGGAAACTTGGGATTGACATTTCAAAATATCTTAGTTGAAATCCCACATCAAAAAATGGATTAATAAGGCCTCTATTTAAAATAAAGAGTGGTATGTATGAAGGTTACCGAAAATAACAAATACTAGGGTTCCATGTAGAAAAACATGGATATGGAATAGAGATCCAATAGTCAATATTTGATGGAGAGTGGTATAGAACATGGATATGAAAAGGCCAACAATCACAAAGCTAAAATTTGTGATGATCTAAGGTACCATCTAGGACAACGTTTTTGTTCTAAGTTCCTTTTCTTAATGTTGAGAAATTTATTTACGAGATTGGATAAGATCATAAGGTTATATACCTACTTTATAATTAGAGTTTTATCCATTAATAAATTTCTACCACAAACTCATCTTTCACTCCAAAACATTATACAACTCAAAAATACTCTATTTATCCTAATCATATAGGGTTCCAAATATAATGAATTTATAATTCGCATATCAGACCCTTAAAAAAAGAAACTACATTATACCATCCAGGAACTTCACGTAGTCCAGTGGTAGGCAATAAATCCCAATCGCACTATGGTTGTGGGTTCGATTCCCGCAGCTTTGTCCTATGCGACGGGTTGTCACACGGTCTGCATGTTGTCCTTTTATAAAAATCCAATAATAACCATTCAATCTTAATCCATTCCAACATTTAGACTTATCCAAAATAATACTATCCAAACTCATAGTCCAAAATTTATAAGTATGTTAAACACAATGAAGATCCTTTTTTCCATGTAATAACATGTGAACACCTTCATCATGTATTATTTTAAAACATGGTAACATCCTGAATTACCATAAAATCTTATTGATTACATTCATGCTCCGTTATTCTTTATAGAATATTGGATATACTCCTTCTATCCAAAAATGTTGTAAACTCCAACGATGAAAAATTATTAATCAGTTTCAAGGTAGTCAAGAATATCCAATATAATTATTCAAATCAACCATCTCTTATTCCAAAATCACTACCTCATTATCGGGACCATATTAAGTATTACCTTTCCTTCAACCATGTATTTTACAAAAAAGTGTAGCTCACTATTATGTCACTTTTCATAGAACCATATAATCTCAAATCCTCAATAAAATAGTGATGTAGTACAATCCTTATTTATCTCCATAAGTCATATAACCAGTATATTGTTGATACAACACTCAAATAAAATAATCCTATAATAACAACATAAGAACACTAGTCATTCATCTTCATATTAGGTAGTATCATAACTTGATTATTATCCAATAACATCATTTTTGGTATACTCTTATGACTAGGACATTGATTTTCATAGTGTCTCAACACCTTGTAGATGAAGCATTTTACATTTGAAAACTTTTTCTTACCCTTGAAATCACGTACTTGGTGTCCTTTTTCTCCACACTTATAACAAACTCCCATTTCATTCAAGCATTTACCAAGGTGATTATTTCCACATTTATCACATATGAGAAAATCCTTCTTTCCCCTATACCCTTTATCTATCTTTATCTCTTCCATCCTTTTCTTCTCTTACTTCCCTTCAAAGCCATAGGACTCAGAGAATTCTTTACCTATCTTACTAACACATGATATTATTTCTTCATATGTTGTGAATACATGAGAGATTATTTCCTTTTTAAATGTTGGATTAATACCATGAATGATATGACCCTTCTTACTCTTTGGATCATACGTATTGCTGGAGTTCTCATTCCTTCTATTGGGCGCCATTTCTAAACAATGGCATACACTAGGTTAGTTTATGAATCGAAATTCGTAATTCCAAACATATAAAATACCTAATGTAAAATGAATAGTTTATGGATATAATACATAATCAAAAAAAATTATTCTTTGAGCAGGTATATACTCATAAAACCTTAATAGTGGTTTTTAAAGAAAATGAGAATTATCCTAAGCATATCCCCCAGGAGTGTTGTAACCAAGAGTGCAGCAAGGCCTGTTGTCGTGCACCAGTTCCCGTTTGAGTCTAGCTAAAAGCGGTGTTTTTGGGTTTTACCCCTAGGTACATCTATGCCATAACCTCCTCTACCTTCTCGTATCCAGACAGGGATTTATTTTCTTGGAAAACTCACAAAATATCTACATTACCAAAATTCTAGGAAGTCCTTCTATACTAATCTGCAAACTCTATCTTAGTTTTATGTGCTCTAATCAAAGTTTATCTAAATATAGCTTCCAAGGTTATCGCTAAACATCCTATGATACCAACTGAAACACCCCGACCCCAATTACCCAGAGTCAGTGCATTATTACATAACATTTTCATGATTACAAGGAATCAATCCCCGAAGAACCGATCGGTTTAGCAGTCTTAGAAAATATATTACATACAAAAATGTTACATTAGACATTATAACATACAAAACAACATAAATAATCCTTTATGAACGCCATTACTCCCTTGGCTTAACCCTGCATATCAATCACAATACACTTCTTGGAATCCTGGGAAAAATAAAACATAGAAAGTGGTGAGCTCAAATTCTCAGTAAGGGTAATCAATACAGTAGAAAATGAAATAAATAGTAAGCATGGTGAATAATTGATACCACGTGCCTTTACCAATAATAAACATGAATAATTTTATGGAAAGAATATTAGATCAGTTAATAATGCCATAATAAAACATAATCATTGTTATTCTACTATTCGAATGACCACATGAACCATCAATATTATTTCCATAATGAGGGAATGTATAATTCTGGACATTCTGAAACATTTTTTCAAGGCCTCTTCCAAGACGTCTAAAAATGATTAAGGCCTTGGCCAAAAACATATATCAAATTGGGAAAGTGCCTCATCTAATTCCACATATAGTTGTCTCATGAGACCTACTGATGCATCGAGGATCTATAGTTGGCTCCACCTATCACTTACTAAGTCTAATACATTAATCATATGAAAAGGTTTAAATATAACATAAACATTCGTATTAAAACTAGCACACGAAATGCAAATACATTAACTATAAACCATGAATGGAATAAAAATAGAACATCTACAGTAAAACATATCATAAATCATTCAATACAATATGGAAGATTTTACTATAATAAATCAACCTCAATCATAAATAATATCCAGTAAAGGATGCTGACATGGTTGAAAATGATGAGTAAAACGTTTTGAGAGAAATATCATTTTTGTAATATCATTTAAAAGTCACACATTTATAAAGGAAGTAATTTAAAATAGACTTTTGAATCAAATTGTCCCATACCACATTCAAACTTTTGAAAATAATTATCATTTCAAAACATTCATGTCCAAATAAATAAATCCTTAAAGTCATTTTGAAAACATGGACATTAATTAAAAAGATTTAGAAAGTTAAGTCTTTAAAACATTTAAAATTATGATCTTAATAAAGAGTACCTTTCACATGTCCTTAAAATATTCATTTTGAAATAATTTTTATGAAAAATGGACATGGATGATAAAAATGTCCCAGTAAATACTTACACATAAACAATCTCGGATAATAATGAGATTGAGGAATTAACCCTTACCAATTTGGTAACTTACAAAACAAACACCCCATGAAAGGAGTATCATACAATGAATATGTAAATACACGTAAATTAAACTATATTATACAATGAATAAAATTATGGGCAGTACATACACCACATAAAAGGTAATAGTGGCAATGTGGCATGAATCTCACAGGAATAAGGAGTGAGATGAAAACCCCTTACCTTGAACTTTCCTTTAGTCGATGGTACATTTAACCTCTTGTATGAAGACTATAGTATGTTATTAAATTATAACAGAACTATATTAATATTTATGATATCAAAAATTATTCATTTATGACTTTATACTACCCATTTAATAATAATTTCCATGTTATATTAATATTTCGGGTAATAATCGCTTTCTTTATTTTACGTGTTTTAACTTATTACTCTTGATTGTATCACTTAGACCATGTTTTAAATACTTCCAGAATATAAAGAATGATTTATCTATCATATATATTTATAATATAAAAATGAATAATAGACATATATATGAAATGGAAAACACCGTTTATGGAGACAGTAGTCTGTACGTATGTATAAACGTTGTTTCTGTTTTCATATAGTATTGAACGGAAGTAAGTGGATAAGATATATATAAGTACATAAATACATATATATATAAATATATATATCTCCAGTCGCAATATTATTTCATATATTACATACTTATTATTAATATATATATTTTTATAATCGTTGATGAATGATGAACATGGAAATGAATCTCACCGCGTCGTGGAGACAGTAATCCGTACGTACGCACGAGTGAAAATATCATTATTTTGATATTAAAATAATATATAATTGTATGTTATATCATACATACTGAATCCTTACCATGTTATATTTATTATTTACAACAAATACACATCATTATTATACCCATCCAAATAATAATGTATTGAATAACAATTACCCAACGACGTGGAGACGGTAAGTCGTACGTACGCACGTATGGTGACATGTCATTCGAAGGGTGGATAGAATAATGAATTTGGTTGTAACATAATTATAATAACATCTAATTATATAGAAGATATTGTAGTTATTATTTTATAATGGAAACAACAAAGAAAAAGGAAGTGGAAGAAGAAAGTAACTTGAAAGAGGGTGGTGAAATCATTACCTCTTCTTCGGGTTATTCATTTTTATTTGATCAAAAGGGCTCCTTAGGTTGGCTTTATGATCAAAATATGGCATCCAGTTTTAAGGTAGGATATTTAGAGGGTATTTGGGTAGGGTTTGGGGGAGAAAAATGGCATAAAATGTGTGAATTATAGTGAAGGGTGAGTGCCCTTTTATAAGAGGGGTGAGGGGCACCTTAGGAAAAACTTAAAATATTATTATATAATAAATTCATATTTAGTTTATAACAGATCCAAATTGATTTATTTCGAGGATAAGGTAGGGATGGTTCGAAATCCACTCAACCATTAGGTTTTAGACAGGTTTGGGTCACTATATTAACTTTATCTTTTTTATTTAACTCTTAGTTAAATAGTTTGACATTTATCATGTCTCTTTGTATTTTTATATTATATAGTCAATAAAATTACTATAAACTTCCAAGAGACCCCCAAGTGGTAAATTAATAATAAACCTATAATTATATAAGTCCTTCTGCTAAACCATATATTTTTAGGAATAGAATATCAATTAATAATATAATATTTTTTTTAAACTCATTTATGTCAATTTTGACAACATTTAATAATTGATTTTTGTTAAAGTCTTAAAATATTTATTAATTCGAAAAAAAATCATTTAAAAAATACTAACATGTCATATTATCCAATAAAATTCATGTATGGAATAAAAACATTCAAATTATATTTATTTTAACATTTTTAATACTAATTATTTGATTCTTTTATTAATAATGAAAAATATTGCATCATTATTGTGTCATAAATAAATTTAATTATTCAATGTCTAAAAATTATAAATAAAATACCATTATGTATTAAATCTGTTTATCTTTCTAATGAATATTTATAGTTGAAAATATAACTTATATAACCCTAGGTAAAAATTGTTTTCTTAAAAGATATATGCTTATGTAATGTTTGTATTTACTTTAACTTAATTAATATAAAGTGTCATTATCACTTACAAGTGGATCCATGGGGTCCCAAAATCGTCCCAAAGATGCCCATGGTCGGACATGTATCAACCAATAGGGTTAGGACACGTTTTAGGGTAATTTATTATTATTATTATATTAATTTTTACCCTTATTTACCGGATTTACCCTTTAAACATGGTAAATAAAATATTTACCGAAGTAATTATTTCAAATGTATAAAAATAAAAGTTACTGATTTACACAATTTTTAACACCTGATTATAAATATGGAATCCATTTTTATAAATTCAAAACACAGAAGTGGAAGAAATTAATTGAAAATTAATTCCCGCTGTCAATACAAAAAGCATGTTTTTAAGAAATAATAACTATCAAAAGATTGACACTTGTTTATTTCCAATTTAAATGTGAAACTATGTCCAATGACCAACATTGTATTAAGTGGTAAAAATATATTCTAAATATACTTTAAAACCACTAAAATTCATAATTTTTCACTATTAATTTTTTCGATTAAAAAAGTTCTTTTAATTAAAATTTAGTGATTTTCACTATTCATCAAAATTGAAAGTTTTTAGAAAAATACCAAAAAATTCACCCTAGGATAATTTCAAAATTTCGAATCCAAAAATGAAGTCCATTTTGAAAGATAAAATTTATAAAATTTCAAAAAGTGGGTATTACTATTCATAACGGCTAGTTTGATTGGTTGTGGTGTGCCATAGAACTTAAAGTTGCATAGAACACACGCTATTGTACTATTCAAAGCGAAGCGTACTGTGGAAGCTTTGGGTGTTCCAAACCATACTCACAAATCAAATTATAGTATGTTCTTGTTTGGGTTCGTATAACCACCAACAAAAATATTGCTTTAACACTCATTCATTGATGACTATAAGAGTCTATATAATAATATATTTATAATTTAGTTATAAAATATTTTCTCCCACAGTTATATAATGTTTATATTAAGTATTTTTCTTTTTATAAAAATACTATATTTATTCACTAAAATTACTGAAGCAAGATGAAACAGATTACATTTTCTCTATAAATAACTAAAAATATAATGTAATTAGAATATATATTTATAAATAAATATAATTTATCTCTTATATTACTATATATCAACGATATGTGATGAACATTGGGTGAAGAATAATAAAAATAATCTCTATTGAAAAACTTGTTCAAAAGGATCACGATAACTCACTCCTGATATTATGAAAGGATTGTAACTAACTTATATACATATAGAAAATAATTATAATTGATTCCTATAAAAGGTTATAGATTTATATTTTCTTAAGAAAGAGGTTATTATGATATTTTTTTCTATGAAAGAGATTTAAGGACAATAGAAGAAGTTAATAATTAAGTTAACTATTTCTTATCTCAATTTCTGATCCTTAAAGACAATCATCTTGTTATACACAATATTTTATTTGGAATGAGATATATATTGTCTTTTAAATATATATTTTATATTGACACTATAATTATTCATGTTATTTAATGATTCAATTATTATCATATCCTCTATGGGGTTCTTAGTTAAATGTTTCTAATATTGTAATGTTTCTATTGACTAAATATCTGATTCATTAGGTCATATTCATTCTTACAAGAATATAAATTACAAGATATATTTTATCCATAAATTCACATATTTTATATGATAGTTGTACTAGATAACCTAGTAAAATAATTCACATCATCAATAACCACATCATTGAAAAAATGTGTTCCATATAAAATTATAATGTTGTTATGAATAACTTCAATTCTAACCAACTAATATTTTCCAAAATATCCATATCTTTCTTCCTCAAAAATTTATTTCTCTCTTTTTGGTAACTCATATATGGATTAATTCATGAGATCCTCTTACTTATCATCAGCACATTTTAATCAGAAATTTCATTTGCCTATTTATGATTTTGGTTTTATGTAAATGACTTTCAAAATATTAAATGTTTTAACATATCATGGATATATTTCATATCATATACTCCAAATATTAACTTCCAAATGGTTATTTCATTTTCAATACTCTGTTATTTTATATTTATTAAGAATTATTATTTTAATATATCTCATTTTTTTTATTCCAAACTTTCTGTTAAATGAATTACTCAAAGAATCATGTGACATTTTCTTTTTTACATTATATATAAAAATTTAAAAAGTAATTTTATTTTTAAAATAATTTCACTATAAAAGAATTTAAATAATTTTGAATCATATTTCTCATGATGCATGGATTTAAAGAAAAAATTATTTTCCCATTATTATATAAGTTTTTATTTATATAAATTGTCATAGATAATGTATATTTACAGTTTTCTTTTCAAATTAAAACCTGACTATTTTTTCTAAATGTGTTCTTGATCAACCAATTGATTACATACATGTGTTTTCATAGATAAAAAACATTAAATATCTATAAGATAAATGATCCATCATGGATATTGCTTTAATTAGCCATCAATGATATAAAAACATAATTATTCATCCAATACAATTCCTCTATTAAAACTATATATTTACTACCTTTTTGAATGATTTGACATGGATATTTTTTAATTTAACAATATACAATTTTTTATAGTTCGAATAATATAATTTTTATTATCTTCATTCAAGGTTATTTTACAAAATGGTTTCAAAATATATTTAGATAACCCTTTAATTTCTTTAGGTTTATCATTTAATGGTTAATGATCTACTTATGAATGATTTATTTATTTTCTTATATCAGAAAATAATATGAATCATATTTTGTTTCCATTATTCCCAGTATATAATTAATCAAACTGATTTCCATTCAACAGTTCCTATGTGAAATGTGGAATGATTTATTTTTTTGTGGCACATGTAAATATGGATGAATGATGGGTGGGTTCTTATATGTTATTGTATTGACTTTTTTAGAAGATTAAATTTCATGGTTTTTTTATGTTGGAAAAAAATAGTGTTATATGAATGGGTTCTAGAGTGTGATTCATTAATGTGATGTATGAACAGGTACAATTAAGTGGTCTCACAAGCATTGGTGAAAGTGTGTGACTTGGGAGGTGATGTTTTAATATTACAATGCTTTTAAGAAGTATTATTCTTTTAATAATTACTATTATACTATCATGGAACATTTTTATTGAATAATGTCTTCAATATATCTTTATTAATTTATTATGTTATTCCATGTCTTATTTCACGAATCATTTTTCTTGATCAATTTTTTTAGTATGATTTTATTATGTGACATTGTTATACCTATATTCACATATTATTCGAACGTATGACTTTTTATTTTTATAAATTATATTACTAATCATCTTATATTACCACTTTCATATAGGTCTATTTCCCTAGGAAATAAAGATAATAAAATAAATAAATTTACAAAATCTTATCATATGTTGGTTTTTAATGGGAGATATTGAAGACTTTTATTTATTAATTTCTTTCCTATATAGTGAAAAAAATTCTTCAATTTAAAAAATTACATGATTTAGTAGTTATTATTTCATTATAATTCTCTAAAACACTAAACATAAATGGTCGCTGGATTTTATTATATTAAATCATTTTCTTAAAGTAATTTAATTGAGATTATCATCTCTATAGGGAGTAATATTATCCATGTTTATCCATGGTCCTATTCAAATTTGGTTCCATATAATAAAATAAATATGTACTAAAATTCTTTATAATGGTAGTGGAAATCATAAGAACAACTAAACCAAATCCCTATTAATAATCTGACTAGATGAGATGTCATAATCTTGCTCATAGTTCTACAATTGAAGATCAAGATGATAATTAATAATACATTTTCAGATTAATTTTTCATAGGTAAATATGTTCTATATCTACATAAACATACTAATATCTTGAAATGGAATTAATTTAAAGAAAACCAAAAAAAATTACTTTAATAAAAAAATTAGGATGTTTTCTTCTTTATATAATTATCCCTTGAAATTATATCTAGGGTTTTCACAAAATGTCTCTTATCTCAATCCCAAATAAATTACTAATGTAATAGAAAAAATAACTAAACCACACAATGATATAATCAAAGGATGCCTAGACTTGTACTCTTTGATCTTATGAAAGAAAAAACCTCTTTAATTTCAATTTTTTATATGAAGTAAGATAGACTAATTATTATTTTATAACATGTGAATAAGATAAACATTAAATTTGAAAAATAATCACACAATCCTAATAACATAAGGATTATTATCATTGAGGAAAGACTATATAAGAAACTTATTTAATGAAAATTGAGTACATTTCTCCATAATTTATCCCAAATAGAATCTCTTGTAGACATATCATAAGTTATACTCAACTTCCTAACATTGGTATGGGAAACATAATAATGATTTCAGTATAAATTCTTTGTTAGTGAAATATTGGCAACATTACATTATGGGTTAATCCATAATAATATGAGAAAAAAAAGATATTATTATAAATATATTATATATATAATTTGGAACATTAAGATTTGTTCATTATTCATGAAAGGAGTACATGTAATCTCAAATAAACAGACATGTGACATTGAAAAAGGGTGTTGAATCTTGAGTTAATAAACATGATCAATGCAGAATAATTGGTGTAATATTATGAAATATGAATGTGAAATAATCACAATCATATAAACCATATGTCCTCATTACCCACCAATAAATTCATCACACATAAGTCATTGGATACTGTATGAGTACCTTCTAAGGTTTGGTACTACCACTTGTATAACCATGGTCTTGTCCTTAACACCATTTTATCCTTATTGGGATTGGAATAATACACTCGTGTACCCTTGGAATTAGATTTTTACCCATTTACCCTTAATTGTATTGGGATAATCTTATTTTCTACAATTTATCTTAGTATAAGATAATTATTTACTATATGGATTTCGATAAACCTATCATGTTCACATTTTCACTCATGAGATATAAACATCAACACATCATAAAAAGAGTGATATGGGACCCCACCAATAAATAATCCCTACATATTTTGTCCAATTGAAATCAACCAGTCATAATATCATTATAAACTCATGGGGAAAATATGTTTCGTTATATATTAAGATGAAATCACAAAAAATAACCCAAAGAATGTAAAAAGTTCATACCGTAGATTCTATTACACCAAAAGTGTATTTAATTTGAATAATTTGACCATGATTAAAAAAAATAATTTCCATTGAAATAAATCTTTTATAGATAAAGAGAAAATGGAAGATAAATCATAAAAATGTTTTTATAGATCGCCTTTATGTTTTTTTCATAAAATAATATTGTACGGTCACATTATGAATTATATTTTATAATTTTGAAGAAATAATAATTGATTTCATTTAATATGGAAATTTAATTTCCATAGTGGATACTTAAATTCCATAATTGTTTCACAAAAATAATGAACCATTATTTAAATTGATTAATTTTTTTAAATAATCATCAATAATGGTTTCATGAAAAAGATATAATGTTTGCAAAACAGTTAGTTGAAAATACTTAAGACATTTAATTTTAAAATTAACAATAAATAATAGATATTTTGATGGGAGTAATGGGCATATAAAAGGAATTATAATTCTAATATGAAATGATTTATTTACAATGGTTTAAGAACCATTTAGTTACTTTGAAATACTATTGTTGAAATCCAGTATCCTAAAAAGTGGAAGTTAAATTTTCCTTTAAAAGAGGTAATGTAAATTAGAAATTTCTTGTGAGTAAACAATTATTTTAATATGAAATAATTAATAAAAACATTTTTGTGAGTAATGAACATGAAAATTAAGGGAAAATATTATTTAAAAAAAATGAAATTGTATTCTCAAAAAAATTGTACATTTATGAGAATAAAATTAATTGAGAGGTTATATTTGAGTTAAAAAAATCATTTTCAGGATGGATAAAAGTTTTAATATCATATAAAATTTTAAATAGAAGAATATGTCAAACTTATAATAATGGTTCTCAAGTAGTAACCATTTAATCCAAATAAATGTGAATTCTTCTACCAAAATCCATTGTCCTTATAAAAATTCATGAATTAAGAGAAAATTAGGAATTATTTTTATAGGATATAAATGTAAATCCCAAGGGTGAAAAAAATTACACCTAATATAATCAAAATAAATAATTTTATATGATATAAGTTTAGGAATAGAAATCATAACTCAATAGATGAGAATAAGGTTTATAAAACCATTACTTCTTCATTATCATTCAAATTAAAAACCCTCGAAAAGTGGAACATGATATGTATTGATATATTGCATAGATTACATAATTAAATATGATTAAACAATTATATGGACAATATTTACACCAAAAATAGAAGAATTTGGTCAAAAGGAATCATATCTTAGATAAGAAAAATTATTATAGAAAAATAATATGGTAATGGTAATGTTAGAATCAAATGAACTTAATAGGTTTACTATAATTTAGTGTAATAGACCCAACTCCTGTAACCCAGATTCAGTGTCTATATATTTACATTAATACAATAAAAAATGATCATATCCCAAATTAATGAATAGTTTAGTAGTCTAGAAGTACTAGATATGTACATGATACACATTTTACATTGGTAAAAATATTATAGAACATAAAAAATTAAAATTCTCATAATCCTTGATAATCATTCATTCAAATATTCTTGATATCATATTGAAATTAAAAAGAATATGTTTTGAACCAAATGATCAGTATGTGGTAAAAAAATTAGAAGCTATGCAGAGTAATTAAAGAATGATAAATATACAAAGGTAAACAACGAAAAAATTCTATTTAATCAATAACATGATCATGAAATAATTCATAATAAATATTTCAAGGAAATGAACTATAACACATTTAATTTAATTTATAAAATCAAAAATGAAATGCATCTAGAGGTAATTTAAATTAAAAAATACTGTAGAAAATTTTAATTAATTAAAACATAATTAATGAAATTATATATTATTGTAAATAATTTTCTCATGTATCAGAATACCTCTACTCTCAAGGCCTTCAAAAAAATAGTTCCAAGCTAATGATAAAACCAATTTAATTTGGCCAATAGATTTACCTCATAAGACTTGTCGATGAATGTAGTGGCTATATAATTTTTGGACCCACCCATCACTACAAGACCAAATAATTCCTCGTATATAAAATAATTTATTTTATTCATGTACAATATTCATTATCAATAAATGTATTTATTGAATAAAGAGTATATTATATTAATATTTCCCTAGTTAAACATATAACATTCCTAATAAAATATCGTCTCTAAAACTGGTATACCTTTTTGGAAATAATAAAATAAAAAATAAAGAAAAATATTTATATTTAATATAAATGTAATTTCCACTAAAAATGATCAACGAGGCATTATATACACAAGATAAAAAATAAATATTTTCACAATTATAGATTTGTATCAATAGTGTCGAAGTTGAGGTGAAATCCCTTACTCCACTCTTCTCTTTAGATGAGTTTTGTTTAACCGCTTTTATAATAGTTCACAACATGGTACTAAATTATATTAAAACCATATTAGTATTTATATCATCTATTATTATCTATTTTGAGACAGTATCACTCGTTCAGTAACAGTCATTCACTATCACACTTTTTTTTGTTTTAATTGACTTGTTTTTTTATGCATGTTTTATAGTGAATGTTGTGGGTCTTTTAAATTGGATATATTTATGTAAACTATTAGAATTATTTCCATGGTATAAATATCATTTTTTATAAATTTTTTTATAAAAAAATTAACTAATGTTGGACATGGAATGTTATTTTCATCTCATCAAGGAGATATTAATTTCTGTATACGCTCGAGTGATGAAATAATTTAATAATGTTTGGAAGTGTATGGATGTGAGTGATATATTAATTTTAAAGAATAAATATAATTTTATAAATTTTATATATAATCATTAAATATATCCTTATAACCTACCATGTAAAATTTAAGTGAAAATCAAATCACTTCACCTCATTGGGTTGTAGTCTTTCTTACACACAAGTGATGTTATCGTATTTTAAATATAATTGAATATAAGAAGGTTTATTTCATATTAAAATTAAATAAGTATAATTATATTATAAATATTATATATATAAATATAATATATCTTTCATTAATTCCATATGTGATAGGTGTTAATGGAAAAAGAGTCATATCGGTTTGTGAGGAAGTAGTCCACTATACACACAAGCGATGACTTTGTTTCCAACTTAATAGAAGAGGATATAGATTGAAATTAAGAAATAAGAATATTAAAATATCATAATATGTAACATAATTATGTTATTATATTTTAATTCTTAAGATTTAATTTATTTATTTAAATGAATTATGAAAAATAATGAGTTTCATTAAGATTATTACCTTATCTTAGGGAAACCACCTTTGGATCTCCGCTTAAGGACAAAAGGGTTGGTCTTTTTTGGAAAAGTAGATACTATAGAATGTGGGTGCCAATTTTGGGGAAATGATTTATCTTATTTGGTTTGATCAAAATTTCTTGATAGGTGTAAATAATTTAGGGGATGGAGTCCAAATTTATTATTGAGGAGGAGTAGTATTTTTGTAAATGCACAAAACTATTTAATAGTGGAATGACTCTCTCATCCCAAGAGCCTCCAAAATTGATAAATAATGTATTATAGGATACCAAAGGACAATTAAATTATCTATAATAAAATTTAATCATGTTTTAAACAAGTTATAAAATTAATTTTTTTATTTTAATCCCTCTCCACCCAGGTAAACTGGTTTTAACAATAACCCTCCTAATAGATTTTTTTAGTTTTTGATATTTATTGTGAAAAAAATATTGTTCACTGTATTATATAAGATTAACTATGATGATTAAAAATATTTAATCCATTTATAAAAAAATTCAAATTAGTTTTATAATATAATTCATAATTAATTCTCTAGATGTGATGAAAAAAATGAGTTTTCAATAAATGAATTTTTCAGTTATAAGATGATTTTACAATAATAATATGAAGTATATTAATAATTAAATTCAGTTCAATTAATATATGAATTTAATTAAAAAAATTATTCAATTGGGGTATTTTTATTAAGTTAAAATTGAGAAACATTATTCACATGGACACAGTTCATAGTCAAATGTGGTTTAAAGCCTAAAACTAAAATTACATAAAAATACAATATAATGATGATTTATAAGAAGTTAATTAATAATATTTAACTTAATAATACATATTTTTCATTTAAATTACATTTAAATTACATAATATATTATAAATAAGGTAATGTATTACCAAAAATATTTAATTTTCACTATTTGTAAGAAAATCATTATTTTACAAAAAAATCATAAAATTTCAGCATAAGATAAAATCTTTGTAATTATTTAATAAATGAAGTTAATTTTATTAGTAAAAGTTTCCAAAATATCCAAAATTTAATTATAATATTTTCTCACAGTATGAAATAAAAATAATTTTTAATGGGAAAAAATTTTTAATTGGATAAAATATCCTTATTAAAAGATGAGTGATTTCCTATGAAGAATGTATCCATAAGTTTATATTCAGTGAGACCATTTAAGTCTTATATAATTATTTAATCATGTTCATAACCTCTAATTCAAGATCTAGATTATAATGGTCATAATTAAATAATATATTTCATGGGTTATTTAAGCTTGGTGCTTCATATCATATATACTATCTTACAGTGGTAGAAACAATGAAAAGAACAATATAAAAAGTGATTTTTACTTGGTTCACTAACACTAGGCCACATCCAATTATCATATGATAGTAATATACCGATTTATCAATGTCTACTATGTAAATTTCTTATATATTAAAATTTTTATTTTTTGATATGACCCTACAGGTTCATAACCGTTATAAATGAATGAATAACTCATTTTTCTCCTCACAATAAATAATTCACAATTCATACATATAAAAATCCATTATCATAAAAAACAAATAATATTATAACACCTTAATATATTATCAATCTTCTTTTCATCATTCAAGATAAATATATAGAAAAATATCTTATCTCACGATTACATAATTTCACACTTTTGTCCTTATATAGCTTTTTCCTAATTTAAATATAAAAATTATATCACCATGTCTTGAAAGATTTTCTATATTTACCTTTATTAAATCATTTGAATTATCATCAAATTTAGTTAAACCTCATCCATTATCCTCTTAAAATTTGGATCCCTTCCTATCAAAATTAAATTTCTTAATATCTCCTAAAAGATAGTAAATTCAAACATGATATTTTTTTATAGTTAATTACCCATGCAATTTTCCCTTATAAAAATGGAGTTTCATAGTCCTTTTAGGTCATTAACATCGACTCAAATAAAATATAATTGTTATTAATGACTATATCTCAATGTAATACTCACCATTTTTTAGAATATTTTCATATATTGAAATCTACCAATAATTTATTGAAAGGCATAAAATGGGTGGTTTATATCCCCAAATGTCTCAACCATTATAAAGACCACAACCCTCAAAATATAGAGTTGACGGTTAAATAATTAAATTTTCACTAGATAAATTGTATCACATCCCAATTATAGGAATAGTTTAGTAGTCATGGAAGACTAGATACTTAATTTAATATTATCTAATAATTGAAAACATAAAATGAAACATTTAATATTCATTGAGAAAAAAATTATTCTGTTTAGCATATCCTTGAAAATAAATCATAATAAACTTCCTTGCATCATAGATTTTTGAATAATAAGAAAGGGGTTATATCAAACACATTTTATTTTTATGTATATGGCATAAGTTTTCATAAATAAATAAGGAATATAAAATGTGGTTCAATAAATAACTGAGATATATTTCAATAAATCAATAACTTGAACAAGAAGAATAAAATGGAAAGAATATGTAATTATCATATAATTCTATATAAATAGTCAAAATATCTTGAAAAAAATCATAATATTTTAAAACTAATATAATATTTACATGGAAATCAATAACTAATCCCACAATGGAGAATTACATAATGTCAGATATCATAACCATACTATCAAGGACATGTAAAAAACAACATACATAAAATAATATAACATCATCCAAATACACTATATTATTTTTCTTGAGATACATAATATTGCATTGAGGTGAAATAGTGGGCATTGTTCATCACATACTATGTCCAATTAATTCCTTATATGAAAGGGGACAAACTAAATAATTTAAAAAATCATATTAAAAGAAACACCATACTAAATTTTAATTATTTACCCAATAAACAATAATAATCAATTAAATCATTCATATTGGAAACTAGAATATGAAATGTTAATAATTTCACTTATCGATAAACATAATCATAAACAATCTATAGTAATATATTGAATGGTATCAAAATAATACATCCTTATACAAAAATATAATAATAGACCTATAATAATAACAAGTATGGTATCATTACAACATATCCCCAATATATCATAAGTAAAATTAATTTTGTAGTCATTTATGAATAGAAATACTAAATAAATTTCATTAAAAATAGTCTTGAGAAAAATATACTTTTCTCTTTGAAAATAACATTCAAAAAAACATTTAATTAATATTAGGATAATCGTTTTTATTTTAAAATAATCACACAAATTTTAATATAAATAATAAAATTAATTATTTCTTATTATGGAAGGAACACTAATTCATGATGAGTAAATTTAAATAAATTTTCCTTTAACATTTTCAATAAATTTCAAAAAATAATTCATTCTGAAAATGACAAGAATATTCCTCTTAAAATATTTTTAAAAAATTATTACATGGGTATAAATTTCATTAAGAAATTATTTTTATGGTATTGAAAACATTCATTATAATATATTTAACAAATGACGATATGGACAAAAAAGGATATTTGACTACAAAGATAAATAATGTCACCTTTTATTTATAATATTTTCTCAATAATTTTAAACATTAAAGAGAGTAAAAAGGTATAATTATATGATTATAAAATTAATAACTATATTATAATAAATTTCATGAAATTATTTAGAGATTTATGTTATGTTTTCTTTATCAAAAACCTAATCCTAAACAATCTAATTAAACTATGATATTTTAATCCTTAAAGCCTTACAACATTTGTAAATTTTGAATCCTAATACCCATGAAATTAATAACCTTATATGGATTTGTGTATCATCTAATTTTAATGAATATAATAATAAAATAATTTCATCGTTAATATATAAACTAAAAAATGAAATAATTAGTGAATATGGCTTAAATCTCAAGGGTGTAAAAGTGAGATAAGAAACCCTTACATTCGGTCCTATTTCCATTATAAAAGATTGAACCACCTCTATTATAAATATATATTTATTATAAATACCTTAAATAACCTTATTCATTTATATAAAACCATAAATGGTTTTCTTATAAAATTTATCACCAATTGAATAACACTTATTTGTGAAAATCATAATTTCAGGTAGTGACAATTTTTTTTCATGTACTTTTTGGTCTGGTAGTTTTGGTCCTTATGCCTTGATCATGGTTACATAATATAATTAATTTTAATAATATAATAAAGATAATATATATTAATTATATAATAATTTATAATAGTCCATAAATTTTATTGATGGAAAAATGAGTTACACCATTCATTGAGATGGTTTGTTGTACGTACAATCGAACATTGTTTTCATTCTATTTTAAAGATAGAATGAAAGAAATATAAATAATTTTTTACCATTCTAGAATCATTATTATATCATATAAATTATATATTTTCATTTCATCTTTCCTTATTACCATCCATATGAAATTAAAAAGAATAATGTTTCACATTTCTTTTTGGAGGTTGTTCTCCACATGTATGCATGAGCAGTGTTATTGTTTTCAAATGGATTAGAAGGTAGTAAGTTAGATATTCTATTATAATTTAGTATGTATAAATATGTCAACAATAACATATATATATATATATTAATTTCATTATTATATCCATCAGTGATATGTGGTGTTGAAAAAAATACATTGGTTAGTTTGGCAGCAGTCTTTCATACAAATGATCGACATTTTCAATTTCAATTTGATAGAATATGGGATGTATGTAGGTTATTAAATTAACATAACATAATATCTATAAAATTAGGATATATATGTTACTATTTCATTACATTATTATAATATTTGGAGGATTTAAGGGGAAAAATAAAATGGACACACATTGTTACGAACTATACCTTTTCTTGGAGAACCTATCCATGTTTGTACTAGAAGTCCTCATATAATTATTTTTTGATCAAATTTGGGACACTGGATCATTGATAGGGATTTAAAAAAGATAATTAGATTGTTATTATAAAAACAATTTTTATTTAAGTTTTAATATTGGAGAATAGTGGGTGTCCATTTATATATGGGGGAGATGACACAATTATAATTTTACTAAAATTATAAAATGTACCCATGTTTAAGACATTCAAAAAGATTCCAATGAAAAGGTAGTTTTAAAAAATGTAATTATTTTTTACAATTCATTGAAAATTAATCTTTTTATGAAATTATCAGATATTTACTATAAGATAATATTTACATACTTATTTAGAAAATTAAATCTATTTTTGAAATACATTTCATATTTATTTTAAAATTTAATTTTAGAAAAAATTGTACAAAATACGATGACCCCACTTTTTGAGAAAAATATATATTTTTTAAAAAAGAATTATTTTTCTTTTAATTGATTTTAATTTACATATCTAATCCTTTGATATCTAATGAATCAATTATATAAACTCTTAATCATATAATTTTTCTAATTTAGTTAGAGCTAGTCATATATCCCAATTTATGACTATGATATCATGATATACCACATTACAGATAATTTGGACTTAGGGATACATATAAAACAAGATTTTGTAGAGGTTAAATTTATTTAAAATAAATATATAATAAATTATTGGGGTATTACATTGATCTATAATTATGAAAACTTCATCAAAGACATTTCAAGAATTTCACACCTTGAAAATAGTTCAGTAGTTCATCATTAAATAATGTTCAAGTTTCCATATTTCATATTCTATCTGTTGATTTCTCTAAAGAAACATTACCAGGTGAGCCATCCAATCCCTCAACACTAGTTATGTTATGTTCATAATATGGATATGCTCTTCATAATAATATAGATTAGGATTAAATTCTATTTTTTCAGTGGTGATCACATGTGTTGGGTCTGGAATTTACATCCTAACCAATTATATATGTACCATATCATGTACTTTAGAGAGACAATGTGAAATTTACAAATGGTAAGCAAAAAATCCAGTTATTTATGAATTTTTAAAATGACTAATGTACATAAGGATACTTTTGCCTTAAATATTGAGCCTTATATCACCCTTTTATTGAGGTAATTTAAATAAAATTTTATCTCTCACATGGAATTTTAAATCATTCATATGGTTATTATAATAGATGTATTTTTTCTATGATGTACTTCAGGTGGTTTCAAATATTATTTACCTTTTTCATTGTCTCCTCTACAATTTTAGGGGCTACAAATGTCCATTCACTAATATCATCCTAATAAGTTAGAGTACATCATCTAAATAATAATATATTTATTCTTATGATCAAGCCCTAGATAGGATATTCTATTATTGTTGAAGAAATATTTTTTTATAAAATGCTTTATATTCTCTATTATACCCCCTTGAATCTCCTTTCAAATTTCCATTGACTACAAGGCATAATTCCCAACATCATACCCAGTGTCAAAATCCTCTATAAATATTCGTCCTCTTCTCTATAAACTGCTGATGGTTCCTTCAATATACTTGATTAATTTACTAAATCATTCATATAATATGTTAGGAAGTTATTTATATAGTATTTCTCCTCAAATTTACATTAATATCAAATATGATAAATCAGTATCATGGATTTGTATAATTATTTCATTCAATGTTCACATAAAACATATATTTATACATTAAATATTACTATATATAAAGATTGGAATCATGAACAACTCCATTATTTTTATTTATTTATCCCTATAATCTTATATTTCATTATTTGTAATGTCCAATTAAATTTCAAGGTCAAGTCTCCCCTTAACATTGGAATATTCACTATTACCCTCTTCTATTTTTTATTTCATGGGAATACATATGTATTTTTTTGAAGTCACTACGGTCAACAATATCTTCAATATTAGTTTACTCTTAGAAAACATCCTCTTCTTAATGTAAGTTCACTTTATTTAAGAATTTACACAATTATACCATATTATAATTGAAATAGTTCAGTGATTATTTGAATGGAAAATCATCCTCTTCATCATCATTTGTATTCTTTAGTAACATGGACACTTGGTTCTTAACATTTTCAGATAAATAAAAATAAATTGTAAGTTTACACATAAACATTTATTTCATTGGTTATTTATTTCAGGAATTGAATATAATTATGTCATTGAATTCCATTTCCATGTGATATTCTTCCACTGAAAGATTATATATATCCTTGATCACCAATTTAAACCATTCTAACATTCCATAGAATCATTATCATTATTCCCCATATCATACATGACAAAACTTTGGTAAATATTATCCAATTTCATCGCATTTTGATATTTATACATGATTACTATGACATTTTTACTAAATTGATGACAAAACAAATATATATTTATCTTAAAAATCATGAGATCATAAATGGTTTCTCTAAGACCATGTGTTATATTCACAATATCCTTTAAAATTGAATAATACATCAACAAATTCATTTCCATATATCCTCAAATCCTTATAAAAATTCTAAATAATTCATAATTTTGATTCATGTTCCTTGTTTCACATCCATTGATTTTTTTGAAAATATCCCACATGGGATACAAGGATTTATAATAAATTAACATGTATATTTGATTGGATACCATCCACCCCATAATGCATTGATTCATTTGGAGTCTAATTAAAATTATTCACAATTAATTACTTATAAACCCCCACTATCCATGTGGACTAGAATTACAATAGTTAATGTGGAAAAACATTATTATTTCACTTTTTAAATAAATTATTCCTCTAATTATTCCATTATAGAAAATTACATTCATTAAATATTGGATTCCCTTTTTAAAAGACAACTATAATGGAATCAAATATATATTACACCGCTAAATTTAAACATGATTGGTTAATATTACTTCTTGGTCCCATATAAAGAATATAACAAAAGAGGTTGGTGAATTATTTTATGTCAATTTTAAATAACCCTTTCCAATGAACATGGCTTATTATTATTAGGAACACATACCTCTCCCTCACAATAAAAAGTTTATGTAGTAAGGAAAAGAAACAAATATGGAAGAAATTTTTATCGTGTTCTCTGACATTGGGATATACACAAGGAGTATAAAATGGTGATGCTCAAATGTACAAAAATAACCTACGTTCATTTGATCAAAATTAAAATTTTAAGGTAATAAACTAACCCTAAAAGATTACAACCATTTAAAAATTTACAACCCATTTTTATACTAATAATAGAAAAATCACTCTTAATCCTCAAGAATAAATATGATCATTAATAACAATTATATTGTACATATTTTTCTACAAATTAACTCATCTTCCTTATAAAAAAAATAAATAGAAACATTTTTATTATTTTAGTATCCCTATTTTACACCCTACACCCTCTATCACTTATTACACCATTGACTAAGAAATATATCTCACAATGAATTGTGGGAATTTTCATATTTCTATTCATTTAATCTCTGGAAATCGCCTCGTTTTAATGTTAATCACATATATATTCCTATTCAATGTTATATTCCCACTCATCCACTATGAATTTCTAATGGTCTCTAGAAAATAGGATATTAAAACCTAATATTTTATTATTATTATTTATCCACCATTGTTTTCTCTCATCCAAAATCTTTATTTTGGAGCCCACATCAGTCACATTATCTTACACCAAAAAAATTATCAATTTTGAAAACTTTTATCTCATTGAATGAATAAAAATTTCAGTAAATATTTTTATTTCTTAAAAAACACCACCAAATAATATCCACCCTTGAAATGGAAGTTTTTCTACCCTAGGAGTGTATATCATGATAAAAAAAGCATCAAATTGTATTATAATAAAACATTAAACATAAAAACATTCTATAAAACCATGTGTAATAAATTTAAGTTATTTTTTCAAAGATCTAGAAACCCATTATAGGAAAAACATTTCCATATTCCACGACCCACTCAACATTATAATTTTTACTAATTTAATCAAAAATAAAAAATGTAATGGCCCAAGCCTATTATAGGATTCAAAATTTTATACATGAATTTATCTAACATGTATTGTTATCCCATGCATTCATTATTAACCATTTATGAAAATTTCCATTTTTACAAATTCATTGCATTACCACCATGAATAAAACTATAGTTTTTCCAATCTATTTTATATTGGAAAAAATTATCAAATAAATTTTCACTGGTAATTGGGTGGTGCTTCATATGAATCTATTTAAAGTTACACCATTCACTATTCCACATGGATTTCTTCTAGGAATCATGAAATGTCACACATTATCTTATTAATGAACCATTATGAATATATTGTGTCCTTTAACATATTTAGACCTTATATTATAAGAAAACAAAAAATAATTCAACATATTTTTGGTATGAGTGCCCAATGTAGAGGTACTCTCCTTGAAAACATAGAAAACAATAACAGAGATCATACCCATGTCACAATCATTCCAAAATACTATTTCTTAATGTGATATAATTTGAAAATTGTATACATATTTATTATATATTCCATCATCACATAGTAATAATTTTGTAAATCTATGGGTGATATAGGGTAGATATTACCATAAATACCATAGATAAACCATCTAAACATAGTTTATGGTGAATGTGGCCATAATATTATGACCATACAAGAATAATAAATCATAAAATTAATTTTCTAGGAAAGCAACTAAATGAACCATTTGTAGGGGTTATGGTGGATTCCAATATTATTTTTTAGGAATTAGACGATGATAATATACTAATCATGGTTTATCCCATTTTTATATCAATGAATTTTATTTATAGAGTTAGTTTTGAATGAATATATACCATTTCGTCACAACAAAATATTGGTGACATCAAACTAGTTATGATGTTTTCATTTTCCTTATATAGTGTATAATAATATTCATAAAGAATTTGATTGGAAATTTCATTCGGATGACTTTATCACCATTCTAGTAGATAGATCACTAAATTCAACAAACATGTTGAGAAAATTAATTTTTTTTGTGAATATCCTTATTTAAATTCTTTGAATAATTATGGGAAACTTCCTGATATCCATATCATAGAAAGGATGGATTTTTACTAAATTTTCGACTCTTCTATAAGTAGGGAGACACAATGTGGTTAAATTTATACCCTCTATAGAATTTGTTTCGAAAGGATATATATAATATTATCACTATAAATGATGCCCCAGATTTATTATATGGAAATATAATTACTTAATTTGACAAGATCGCACAACCTACAATGCACTGATAAGTCATACCCATTGGGACTAGATAATTTGTTGGATCCTCTATGAGTCCACTATGCATTTAAAAGATTAATTCAGCCTGAGATGGGTGATTCCTAAGGTGAAAGATCCATCTCATGTCTCTATGTCATTTTTTATTATAATGAAAATTGAATTATATGATTTTGGGGAACCTTACTAAAAAATAGAAAATTATAAATAGTTATTTAGATGGTGTTGTGAATAAACTCTACTTAACATTGAATTTTGAGGGGGTTCAAAAACCCCCACTAATTTTATATCAATGTTTTTAAAATATATGTTTTTCTTTTAGAAGATAATATGTCTAATAAACCAATAACTAAATAAATGGTACTACTATATATATATATCTATATATATATATATTATTCAGTTATATTTTAGAATCATTATAAATATATAGTATATAATTTGTTTTTTAATAGTTGTGGTTCACAACGAGCTCAAATTTAAGATATTTGGGGGTGTTGAAAACCCCCACCATATTTTCATAAAAAATACCAATAAAAATTTTAATTATATAATTAAAAAACAAAATATAATGATATTTCATTGCATTATGAGAATATATTATATAAATATATTTATATAAATAATTTATATGATTACATTTAATCATATTTATATGTATACAAAAATATAATTATATATTGTGTACATTAATATCTATATATTTGTATAAAAGTATATTTCATATATTATTAAATATTATATTAACGTATAAATATATAATATATATATACATATAAAGACTATTAATTTAAAAAAATTATTATATAAAAAAATTATATTTTTTATAAATTATAAAATATTAAAAATTAAAATAATTTATCGTCAAGACAATTAGAAAACATGAATATAATTAAACATATACATATTATATAAATAATGTATTTTATTTTCTTTATATTATATTAATTTGTATACATAATATAAAATATCAATTAATTTAATTG
Organism: Viscum album; assembly: GCA_963277665.1. Classification (NCBI taxonomy): domain Eukaryota; kingdom Viridiplantae; phylum Streptophyta; class Magnoliopsida; order Santalales; family Viscaceae; genus Viscum; species Viscum album. Next base: position 1,580,992,985 of record OY728120.1, on the reverse strand, counting down.
TGTATATAAACTTATAATATATTCTATACCTACATATATATATAAATATATATATATATATATATGATATATAAATATACAATTAATGAAATATGTAAACATCTAAATATGTTATATATATGTAAAAATAATTATATAAATTTGTTTATAAAGATTTATTTTCAGATTAAAAATTAAATATATAATTATGCATAGATAAATATTTAATTTTTGTATTAAATAAAAATTTGAATACATAATAAAGTTATATATATATATATATTTAAATATATATATATATATATATATATATCTAAATATATTTATATATAAATATTCATAAATTTTTATCTATATAGAAATCTTATATTATATATAAAAATAAAATTAAATTTAAAGTCTTAATTGAAAGCATATAAAATATATAATATTAAAAATATAATAAATTTCATGCGTATATAAATAGATAGTATAGATATATATATATATATATATATTTTTATAAACAGAAATGTATCTAGATATATTTAAATATATAATAAAAATATTAAATTTATTTAAATATAAATATATAATATATAAATTTATTTAAATATAAATATATAATATATAAATTTATATAAATTTATAAAATACATATAAATTTTGAAAAAATATATATGTATTCAACAAATATAAAAATATAAATATAATATATATATATATATATTTCATATAAAATAATATAAATATGATTAAATATATTAAAAAATAATATATATCAATATAAAAATTCATATATTTAAAAGCAAAATATGGTATAATGTAGTGGAAAAGCAGTATCCTACTACATGGTTAGTCACAGGTTCGATTCACTTGAAATTAAATGATTCCAATGTACATCCTTTTCCAATGTGGGATGTACAGTACGATGATATTCCTTTCCCACATCAGAATAGATAGAGTTCTAAGAGTTCTTAATCTATAATTGTTTATCCCCTTACTATTAGAAGCAAGTACCATGGCCTGCTCCCAATCATCACCTACCCTATCCCGTGTCAATTCCCTCATACCATGGACTACCTACAAGTAGTTTATCTTGACATCCCTTACTCATCCACATGCAAAAGAACTCAATTAAGCAACCACACTCGTGCTATTTTGCTATTAGTTACTCATGGGCATGGTTAAGGACTCTCCCAATACATTCCAAGTTGATCTCAAATACCAAGAAAGTGGTTGTACGAGGTTCAAGGTGGTGGATTTGGGTAAGAACCTTTGGTAAATTGGTGTTTTATATTATTAAAATAAAATATAAGGGAATCTAGAACAACAATTCAAATGAGGCCTAGAAAAAAATTAGTTGCCATTAAAAACTGCCCCTATTTTTTCAAATAATATGAAATTATGGGGGGATGGATTGTTACACTAATTAAAATATATTTTATAATTTTATGGTAAATTACATTGGGTTTATACCAGATCTTAAATAATAACCACTAATTTCACTATTACTTTACAATCAATTTATAACAACAACACACACTAATAAAAGGATATAACATTTTTAGTTGTTTCTCATAACGACCTGTAATGTATTTAGAGGGGTATATAACACTTATAACACTTTTTTTAATTTTTTTATATAATAAACCATTACAATAACAATAAAAAATTTTAGATGAATAAATAATCATACATAATGATATCATCAGTTCCCTCATCTATATAAAAGGATAAATCAACCATTACCTTTTATGTGACATATATTATTTGAGAATATCCCACAGTGATACCAAAATACTCCCTTAAAAGTATTTTATTGTTAATTTTGGTTATATTCTTTCAACATCCTAATGTTCCATGCTCCCAGACCACGTATTCATCAAGAATATCAAATTGATTCCATTATAAATTATCAAAATAAAAAAACTCTTATTTTAATGAAGTAATCATTTTTGAAATATTAAAATCACTTATTCTTCATTGGGAAAACTTATGATGATCCGATAAATAATTTTCTTTAAATATATTTTCTCCACCATAGGCGAATCATAAACAAATATTACATAAGATTAACTGCTTATACCATGCTTCCCCAGGATAGTGGTGGTCTGAATTTGTATGCATATTTATTAAAACAAGAAACCTCTCCTCTAGTAATGTAATACATTTTCTATGGGATTATCTATTTTTAATGTTATTTTTAGACCACTTATTAGGCTTTTAATTATTAATTTTCTTATTCAAAATAGGTATGTAAAACTAAACATCAATCCAATAATTAAAAATTTTCATCCTCTCCACCGCTTCCCTTCAATTATATAATCTTTCCTGAACCTATATATGATAAAATCATCTCTCTTGAAATAAATCCAAATATAGACCAATCAATTAAAATTTTACTATCATTTATTCCACCTTACATTCCATTTCATCCATCATCACATCATATAATAGTTTTTTTCAATGTTCATAATCATAATTTTAGTGAAACTAAAAAATATTTTTTTCCATGAATTACAGGCCAGAAACATTCATCAGTATGAGGGGAACATCCCACTATTAATCAATCATTAAAATTCCATCATGATGGCTTACTCCATTCTACATGGACACAAATTATAACACTTCATTTTTATTATGAGTTTACCAAGACAAAACCTCCACTTTATTGACAAGTTAGTGAATTATAACGAATGTGGAATCTCATAAATATTTTTTGATGCTTTAATATTGTAGTATGTGTTTTTATTTAAATAAATATAGTATATCTGATATGTTTTAATATATAAGACACTAAATAAAATGAACCATGATATAATTTCATGATATAAAAATGTTACAACTAGTGATAAAGAATAATACATTACACTAATGGAATATGAAACATCACTAAGAAAACCAAACATGGATTACCACCATATGTACATAGAAAGACAAAAAAACATGATATAAAAATTCATGTGGTTTTCATTTCAGATCATAACATTGATTAAAACTCTATAATTAAGTAAAAAAAGATATAAATGCAATGTAAAATTTTATAAAGAAGTAAATTAAGAAGATAAATGATTTAAGATTTATTTGTAAAAATATATAAAGGAATTTAATATGGTCATTTCAAATATGTTCATGATATATAAACTAATTTGATATATGTTAGTTGGATATATGTTCATTGTACATGAATGAATTATGCTCATTTAAGCTGTATAATTTTAGTATATTTATAAATTTTTAATTGAAAAAAATAATAACCATGGAAAGAAATAAAATCTTATTAATTAATAAGAATTTTTTATTAAAAAAATATGATTATTAATTTACCTTATTTATATCAATATTTTATATGAATATAAAATGAAAAAAAAAATCTAATACTATTGTATTTACAAAAAAATATTCTTTATAATATAATTAATGGGTAGTGATTAAACCATTTAAAAGTGTCCATTTTTTAAAGAATTTATTTTCATCATTTTCGGTAATTGAGTATTTGAAATTTAATTGATCATCATTGGAGAATTTTTTATAGGAAATTTAGTATTTAAATATAGAATTAATTGAATAACCATTCATATAATGTATATTACATTATACGTATTGAGAATAAATCTATATTTTAGATTAAAATTTAATTTTCTAATATATGTTATTTTGACATCAAATGTTTATTAATTTAAAATTATTTTTTTATAAATTGTAGATATTGAATCCAACAAAATTGATTTCAATATTGGATTCATCATATCCAAAATAGGTAATAAGATCAATTATATTTTTATAATTAAAAAATTGTTACTATAGAAATGGTTAGTTACAAAAAGTAATTTCAAAAATATAGTAAAAGTTTTTATGTAAAGGATAATGTCCTAAAATAAAAAAAATCATTTAGAAATGTCTTAGTCAGGAATTAACCAGCCTTAAATTAAATATATCAATAATATATTCACTTTTGTAAACTTTTTTTAAAATAAAAACCTTATATAGTAAGGAATGTATATTATTGAAAAAACCCTAAAGTGAACCAATAATAAGACCCATGCTCTAACTACATCATCAGAAAAAATTTATTTTCTTTAGTCTGGAATCTATACCTAAATTTACCCCTAAAAAACATATCTCATTTTTAGGAAACCATGTCTATTATAGGATATCACACTCCCTCATTTCTAAGAGGCACCCTAAGAGGATATTTATGTCTTCAATAGAAGTTTTATCATTACTTATTCAGTTTTATTTTTATTTTTCATCTACCTATCCTTTAATTTTATTTTTTAATTTAATTACATGTTTTTAAAATCAATTTATATCTTAAAAATTGATATTTTCACTGTAAAATTATATTTTCCTACTCATTCATCAGTAATAGTGTGGTCTTGTTTGGGTTGGTTTTTCCTCATACATGATTGATGTTATAGCATTTACGTCATGAATGATTAATATAACATAAATATAGGTAATTTAATGTAATGAAGTTTGTTTATTTTTCCATAACTCATGAATGGTAAAATATATAACTTTACTCGCTAATAAAAACATTTATTTTTTATTGAATTGAAATTCACCAAAATGAATATTTATAAGAGTTATATTCAAAATTCCACAATAAGTTCCATAAAATTGTTTGGTCAATAAAAATGTATATAATATGACATACCCCAAACCTAAACTTCTAGATCTAGTTCTATCCATCCATAAATATTAATACATCGCGTTAATTTGAAGAAGCTCTCATGATCAAAAGTTCAGTGTCTTTAGGAACTGTGGACATTTAAATAGAACAATACATGATTCATCCGAAAATATTCTACACACCTATAATTACATTATAAATATAACATTCATTTAAATTCCCATGGTAATGGGAAATGATATGAAAATGGTTTCCAATAAAGCCCAATATGTTATAAACTATGAAAATAGACCAGGAATGAACATTATGGGTAAACATGAGTCCTGATATTAGAGAATGAATACTAGTATATGATTTAGGTAATAAACCTAAGAAAAATAGGTTTGACATAATCAAAATTTCATGAGTCATAAAATGAAAAAGTGGATACAACATAAACATGATACATTCAAAAATATGTCACTATAGTGTATTTCTTTCATGTAATATTACATATAAACAAGTATTTTTACCATGGAATCATAGAATATTACCATGGAATTCTTCCAAGTTATTATGAACATGTGATACCAAGGGATTAATTCATTAACCAATAAATTTGATAACTATTATGCTGAAACAATCATATGACTTAATACATGTGTTCCATATAAGTGGAAAAAACAAAAATACATTAATAATAAAAATAAGAATATGTGGTAAATAAACAGGTATTCAATAAAAGTAAGAATCTCTAGACACATATTCCCATAAAATACAGATAATTAATTATATTATATTTACACTATACATAAAAAACGATATAATGTTTACTCTATAATTTTCTAAGTCAATAGATTGATGTGTATTTGGGGAGGAGCCTATGTGGTAAACCCTGAAACCAAGCATCCAAATCACCAATGTGAAAAAACCGGTATTCCCCTTGGGGTATTTACGATCCATTGCTAATGTTCAATAAGGTTGAGGCAGGTATGATTACAAAATAAAGTAAAAAATTCAGGAAAGAGGCAGGATAGTGCATGTATAACACTGCACTGGACCTTCAGGCAAGGTTCATGGGCCCCTTGACCATGGGCCTAACGGCTATGTAATGAATCTCCCTCTATATATATAATTTTTTCTTTTATTACATTTTAAAAATATCATTTGATACAAATTGAAAAAAATAGATGGATTAATATCTAGGTGAACACCCTTCAACTAGAAGAGCCATACATGAGTATCCTCTAGGGAAAGGAAATGGAAGAAATGTTATGCTAGGTTGATGGAAAGGAAAGACAATGGTAGTAATAAATAATTCCCTACAGAGATCATATTTCATATGATCCCCATTTAACTAGATGTTAAAATCCATTACAATGATGGATACTAAGAAAAAAATGATAATTAGTTATAATATGAGTGGGAAATCATACCCCGCAAATAATTATCTTGGTTATCTCATAGAGTATCCATTAAGAATTTATAAGGTATTCACATTATAATGGTTTGTAACCCTATATAATAGAGGTTAAAAATAGTAATGATGTATAAATTCATCAATTGAAGTATTATCTCAAACAATATATTCCAATTCATCATTATGGATCATAAAGATAATATGTGTTATTAAATAAAATCCCTCAGGACTATCAAACCAGGAATTCATCAATACCACCTTGTCTTTCACAAAGTAAATATTGATTTAGAAAACAATCATAAATTTTCATTTTATTAACCCATGGTAAATATATGAATGGTCCAAATTTTCTTGTAGTATACATATATGGAAATCATTTCTAAGAAAACTATACACACAATTAATTACATAATTTTGGATAGTTTTATAGACATGGAAATTGATGAGAATTATAATATATTTATGAATATTGTTTAATGATAGTGAATACTGATATATATTATAAAAATGTATTAATATTATAATAATGATTCCTAATATCAATATATATTGAAATTAACATAAATTTAAAAATTCCCTAGAAGGAAATTGGTAATGATGGGTGGGGAACCCTTATTTCGGTAGTGTAATGGCTTTGGAAAATGCTGTGATGAAATTAAAAGATTAATATATCATAGAAAATAAATAAAATAGAAGATAATAACATGAATAGTAGTAATTTATTAAGATAAAAATGGAATTTAAAAATATTTTATAATAAAAATATTTTATTTGAAAGGGAAATAAGAGGATTGAGGAAACCCTTACCTCTTTTGAGCTTCTTAAATTAGATCCCAAATATTAAATCAACAAAACACAACATGATTGATGGCAGAGAAATTGAAGAGACTCTATTAGAGAGATACTATAAGAGAACACTGAATTTTTATTTTGGGTGAATGAGAAGAGGTGGTGGGTATTTAAACATGAGGAGGGGTAGATTAATGAGGTTAAATAATGAAAATTTGGTAATTACGAACAAACACATTTGTGTGGAATTAATTTTAATGAATTTGGTAGATAATTAATGCTCAAAATTTCACTTAATCACCATAATATCCTTTAAAACCTATTTAATGGATTGGGATTTATGTATTTTATACATTTAGATGGTAAATATAACATTGTAAATTACTTTACCTTCATCATGGATATATTTTTTTGCCACAATAATTTTATTATTCCTTAAATTAAAATTTGAATATCTAATCAATTTTACAAGATTAAATTTATAAATTTAACTCAAATTATTTTTAATTTCTCAATTTTATAACACCTTAAAATATTTCTTTAAAGAAGATAAAATTGTGGATCCAAAATGGTAATATTGTATATCTAATTATATCTCTTTTTGTATTGTGATATTCCCCAAATAAATTTTAATAAACAAGAAGTATTAACAAATATTAATTCATGATCATGTCCTTATTATATCATAAGTCTTATGGTAATTTTAAAAATTGACCTCATTTTCACATTTTATACCAACACTAAACACTTCAAGAAAACCACCATTAGATTCTCTTATTATAATTTTGATATGAAGACTCCATAAATGATATTTAATTATTAAAATTAATTATCTAAATAGAATAATTATAAAATTTAAATATAAATCCATATATATTAAATATATAAAATTATTGCATATTAAAATTTCTGACCATTATAAAATTACATAGGAATTTGTTAATTTATATTATAATTTACAAAATATATTATTAAATTATTTCCTAAAGATAAATTTTATTTAAAAAAAATTTGTGAAACATATATTCAATAGAATTTAAACCAATCTGTAGTTTTGAAAAATATAATTTTGGGTATATCATAAAATAATTCCCATTGGTCACTTTATTGCATCTACAAAACCAAAAATAATAGTTATCAATTATCATGTTAACCATTTCTCATATTTCCATACATCCATATTTTTTATATTTTATAACATCAAATGGACATACAACCCATTAAATATAAAACCATTATCAATTTACCAATAAATTCTTTTCTTACAGCTTGTCTTACACAACCCTACAAAATGTGTATCATTTTCCAAACACTTATCATTATCTCAAAATTTAATATGTAAGTAATGAACTATGTAGGGGAATTTATTCCTTTAGAGTCTTCTTTATTTTGTGAATTATTCTTTTTCATTTATATTTTTATTCTATTATTATATTTTATAGTAAATAATTTTTCAAGTATTGTATTGTTCTAATGATATGTAATAATATTTCTATGTTCTCAAAATAAAAAACTCATTATAAAATAATATTAATTCTCTTAATAACGTAATTTATTTATTTTTGTATTGTTATTTTAGATACCCTTAAATAAATTTTATCTTCTACATTTTAGTCCTTTAATAACACTTTATATACAAACATGGTAACATATATAATATCTAGTTAAAGTAATCATTTTCTATTACTTGAGATGTAAATGATATGGGTCATAATGGTTATAGTTGAAAAAATACACTAGCGTAAAATATAATCATTCTATATATATAGAGAAAATTATTCAGAATTCTAATTCCCAAAAATAACCAAACTCTTCTTTAATTCTATGTTAGATGCCCAGACAGACACAACCATATCTAGTTCTAAACATTTATACTATTAAATGCATCGTATACATTAAAAAACATCCCATGATAAAATCCATGGTGTATTTTGGAACTAAATACATTTACATGGTAAAATAAAAATTTACTCCCCAAATATTATCCACAAATATATTTCTATTATTTGCATTAGTTTCATTTCAATTCCATTGTAAATGGAGAAAAACAAGAAAATGGTGATCTATAGATCCTAGTATGGGATAACAAATGAAAATAGATTATAAATGAACGTTTTTTGTAAACCATGAGGCATGAGATGAGAATATTAACATGACTAAAATATTCATAACATGATCATAATAATTGGAGGCATTACATGGTCACATGTACATCATGGAAAACATGGAAATATGGCTACAAAATAAATATAAGACATTCATAAACGTATCACCACAGCTTGTCACCAGGGTTTATCAAATTTATTACCAAGGATTTCGACCATGTTATCATTAATCATTAAAAATTCATGCTTCTATGGTATCATGAACATGTATTCTATAGAGATATTTTATTTACCTAATAAATTAGAGTGTTATCTAGGCACACCCAACACATGTCGTAATTCATGTGTGACTAATTATAATAAATTAATTATATCTATCAATAATAATATCTTGAACCCTTGTAACATAAATAGGTATCCAATGAATGTATTTCTCTACATAAATACCCTTAAATAAAGATAATTAATTTTTGTATATTTACCGTGAATATAAGTAAATGTACTTTATTTTGTAAAAAATTCCTTAGCCAATCGATGGATGAGTTTCTAGTTTCACAACCATCAATCAGAAGAATTGAACAAGGATATCTACAAGGGAAATTCAGTAGAAGGACAGTTATGTATAATTGCTAATAATGAAATACAATGGAAGTGAAAAATAATTCTCTAAAAAGGTCATATTTTCACCATACCAAGTATAACAAGGAACATAGAAATGTATAAGAATGGTAAAAATCCATAAAAATAATGTATAGTGGTAGATCACATAAACATTAGTTATAACATGAGTTAGAAAGAACCCCCCCCCCCCCCCTCAATTAATTTTTACGGATTCCAAACTGATAATCCATTTAGAAACTATATGGTATTCACCTTGAAATGGATTATACCCCTATAAAAGGGAAGTAAATAAATATTTATGAAGTATACATTTATAAATTAATGGTTTATCTTAAACTATATATTTAAATCATTAATTATTGATTATAAAGTCCTTGTGGATTCTCTAAATCATCACTTAGGAATGTCAAATAAGGTGTACAGAAAGGCCTCTTTATAATAAACATAGTGGAAATAAATTTAATACCCAGTCGAAATTTTTAGTGTGATTACCCCTATAAACATATTTTATATTATATCCTAATCAACTTTTATTATATCTTCTACAACATCATTGTGTAGAAAATCGATATATATTTCTTCAATAAATTTATGATGGTTTTATCGTTACTAGGATTATTGAGCATTATAATGACATATAAAAAAATTTATGGAGTTTAAATAGTTACATATTATTGATAATTTGTAATGATATTACAAAAATGATTCATAATAATAGTTTGTATTTAAAATAAAGTTACATAAAAATTCTCACTAATGAAATGGTAAATAAGGGGTTGGGAACGATTATTTATACATAGTAATTGAATAAGAAAAATATATTTTCATATATAATAAATTAACTCATATAAAAAATTATATAAAATGTAATATAATAACATGAATAACAAGCATGGAATGATATGAAAATTTAATTTAAAAATACACTATAACAAAAATGTAGTACATATAAAAGAAATATGAGGATTGAGGAAACCCTTACCTCTCTTGAGATTACATTCAGTAGGCCCTTGAAATCCAAAAAATATCAATATTAATTATGGTTAAATGAATGAGGCTATATAGGATAGATTTGATTAAATAAAATTTATTTTTTTTTAAAAGTTAACGGGTGTTAGGTATTCATTCTTGAGTAGGGTTGGTTTAAAGATATTAATTAATGATTATTTTGTTATTAAGGTCGTCATCTTTTTGGTGGAATAAACTTAAATGGAATTGATTATTATTTATTTAAACCTTAGTTGAGGCTATGAAAACCCTTAATTAACTATTTAATTTTAAGGATTATATGTTTGTTATGACAATACAGAATAATTTTAACTATGTAGAATATTTTACATTCATCATGATATATCTTTTCTTACAATGGTAAAAATTAAGTTATTTAAAATAAAACATAAAAAAAATCTATATTTTATCCTTATAATTCAAAATATTATATCTAATATACATTAGTTAATTTTGAAAAGTGATAATATTATTTCTAATAAGAAATGCATATCACACAAAAAATAGTTTTTTATAAAATATAAAATTGGAGATCCAATATTTTAAGCATGTGATTATAAATATAACACATTATGTATTATTTTATTTTATATACAAATATTCGTCAAGAAGAAGGATTAAGAAATTTTAATACATGATCATATAATAATTACATCATAATATTTAGTATATTTTGTAATGAAAAACTTATTTACACTATTTTTCATTAAAAATAATTTATTATAAATTTATGATAAATTATTCTAATATCGATATGATGATTAAAAAATTATATTTATTTTATTAAAATAATTCTCTATATAAGTGATTTTTTTGTATTGAATAATTATTTTTATTAAAAATGAATAGTTTTTATTGACATATAAATATTTTTAATCATTCTAAAATTGAATAGTACTTTCTTAATTTATATTAATATTAAATAAATATATTTCATAACATTATTTCCTAAAAATAGTTTTCATTTTAAAAATATAAATTTTTAATACATCTTTTTTTAATGTAATTTAATCATATAAGTAGTTTCCAAAAATATAAATTATGTTATATTGTAAATCGTTTCACAAAGGAAGCTTTATTGTTTCAACCAATAAAAAATAAAATAATGACCAACTATCATATTGACCAATGGTCATAACTCATATTAGATATATTTTCTAATATTTTTAATTATGAATGGACATATTTCCCTATAAATGCACCATCACTCTCACACTGTCATTCACTATGTCACTTATAATGTTTTCTACAGGTCCTTGGAAAATGTTTAACTCTTCCAAATTCCCCAATTATTTTTATAGCAATTATGATAATAAAAATATTTATGGGGAAATTTAGAAAAATATTTTTTTCTACTGTGTTCATTCTTCATTCTCATTTATCTCTGTGTAATGGTGTTGGCTATTATAGTGTATATATTTCATTATTTGTAATGATCATGAGATATGTAATAGTTTTTCCAGGTGCTCATAAATTAACGGTCTTTATAAATTAAGATTAATTATATTTATATAATAAATTATTTTTTGGGTTTTTATAAAAAAATACATTTAAATATTCATGAACATCCTTTATTTGATGAACCCATGATCATAGAGAAATGTCTGTAGCTAAAAACCAAATAATGTGTGGAAAAAAAATAACACATGAATATTAATTTTAAAAATAAATAATTATTATTAAGATAATGATAAATTATAAATTAATGGTAAAAAGTATAATGATGATGATAAAGGCTATTATACAATATAATAATAAATAGAAATTAATTATACATTGATTTATAATGTGTCTTACTAAGAGGATATTGAGGTAAGGGTATTTAATTTTAAATTCTCTTATTCGAAATATATTACATATTATGCACCTATTTTCATTTATATGTTGTATGTATTTTCTATTTAAAATATTTAATCATAATTTTATTTTTATTTTTAGTATTCAATATTCTATTACAGTTTTAATCTTTTTAGTTATTTTGATTCAAAAAATAATAATTTTGTAAGGGTATCATTTGCAATAACACATTAAAACAAAGATTATTTATTTATAAATTTATATTTGGGTCACTTTTATATTTTATATTTATTTAATCCTATTAATTTTCTTATTATATGGTTATTTATGGGTTTATATGGTATGTTACTATTTGAACTTCACATTATTGACAATTCAAAAAGAAAGATTCTCATATTTTTGGAAAATATTATCTGTTCATTTTGGTTAGGAATATTTAAAACCCATGATTTTATTTTATATATCGGTTTATAAATATATTTCTACATATATATGTGATTTATTAAATAAATTTTCTACTACCTTTGAATTTCTTTACATTATATTGAATTGGATCACATTTTAACATTTTAGTAGGGGTCATTTTCTTTTTAATTTTACATTCATTAAAAAATATTGAAAGGAATATATTTTTAACCTCGTCCCCATTAACCATATCTCATCATTTTTTTTATTTTCCTTCATTTATATTCCATTTTAGGTTTTAATTTTTTTTTATTTTAATTTTTTTGGTCCTTTTTTGTTAAAAATTCACATTAATATAAAAGTCATAAAAAATTAAGTGTATTTCTTGTTATTTTTTAATTCCTTTTTATTATACACTTATAAATAATTTTTTATCATTTTCTTATTCAATTAAGATTTATTATAAATTAATGGATACATTATCTACTAATATTATCCACCTTTATTACTTTGATTAATTATGATTATTCTATATAAATGTTTTTATGAAACTTGATTCATTCTCATGAGTGAATTAAGGTGTGCTAAAATTATGAATATTTTAATAGTCTTGTGAAATACCTATGTATGAATATCATAATTTCTTGTATCGTCCAATAATTTTGTATCCCTCCAATTCATTATGAAAATATTTATATCTAATTGGAGGATATAAATTGGACTAGTGATTAAACCCACTCAATTCAAGTTTAATGTTAGTGGGACATGAACCCAATCCACCATGGTACATAAACACTAAGTAGTAATGGTGTTTGATGTAAACCATGACAAAGTAGATTGTTTTATATTATTATGAAAATTACACATTATTTTTATCCAGTATATATGTGATATAACTAACATTTGTTATATTGTTAAGGACCATGAATATCAAATCATGTTTCTATGCCCCCATGAATCATCTATTATGTTATTCCCAATAACATATTCCTGGACTCATGATTTATGATATATTTTTAATTTTGAGTGAGTCACTTGTGATATGATTTTCCACATTTTTAGGTTTTTAAAGCCATATTATCATCTTATTCTCAGATATTATATTTTATTTTTACTTCTTTCATTTACTATTCACTACGGCAAAAAAGGCATTTAGTGGGGGGGTTTTTTCGTTTCGCGGCGGTTTAAACCGCCGCTAAATCGTGCGTCAGGAAACTATTCGCGGCGGTTTTCAAAACCGTCACAGAACGTTTCACGGCGGTTTAAACCGCCGCGAAATGATTCAGCAGGGTTTTTTTTTAATTTTTAATTTTTTAAATTTTTTTATTTTTAATTTTATATATTTATTTATATATTTATTTATTTATTTATTTATTTATTTATTTATTTATTTATTTATATATTTATTTATATATTTATTTTTCGTATTTATTTATATATTTATTTCATATTTATTTATTTATTTTATCTATTTATTTTATCTATTTATTTTATGTATTTATTTCATATTTATTTATTTATTTTATCTATTTATTTTATCTATTTATTTTATGTATTTATTTTATTTATTTTATTTATTTTATTTATTTATTTATTTATTTATCGTATTTATTTATTTATTTTTCGTATTTATTTATTTATTTATTTATTTTTCATATTTATTTTATTTCGTATTTATTTTATTTATTTATTTTATTTATTTCGTATTTATTTTTTATTTATTTTAAATCGTATTTATTTTATTTATTTATTTATTTTATTTCATATTTATTTATTTTATTTATTTATTTCGTATTATTTTATTTACTTTATTTATCCATGCATGCACATCCCATGCACATGCACACCCATGCAATATAAAGAAATTCTGCGTTTGGTGAGATTTGAACCCCTAACCTCTTGCATATTTTCCAAAGACTTTACCACTCCAGCAAGCTCGCCATGTGGTTAATAAACAGAATTTAATATACTTATATATATTAATTGAAAAAACAAATAATACATAAATAATAGATATAAACTTGATAATATTAAAAAAATAAATAATAAATAATAAATAAAGATAAATAACAAATAATAATTAAATATAAATAATAAATAAATAATAAATAATAAATAATAAATAAATAAATAATAAATAAATAAATATAAATAATAAATAATAAATAAATATAAATAATAAATAATAAATAAATATAAATAAATATAAATATAAATAATAAATAATAAATAATAAATAATAAATAATAAATAAAGATAAATAATAAATAATAAATAAAGATAAATAATCAATAATCAATAATCAATAATCAATAATCAATAATCAATAATAAATAATAAGTAAACATAAATAATTAATAAATAATAAATAATAAATAATAAATACATAATACATAATAGATATAAATAATAAATAATAAATAATAGATATAAATAATAAATAATCAATAATCAATAATCAATAATCAATAATCAATAATGAATAATAAATATTAAATAATAAATATTAAATATTAAATATTAAATATTAAATAAATAAATATAAATAATAATTAATAAATAATAAATAAATATAAATAATAAAAAATAAAAAATAATTAATAAATAATAAATAATAAATAATAAATAATAGATAATAAATAAATAATAAATAATAAATAAATATAAATAATCAATAATCAATAATCAATAATCAATAATAAATAATCAATAATCAATAATCAATAATGAATAATAAATATTAAATATTAAATATTAAATATTAAATAAATAAATATAAATAATAAATAATAAATAACAAATAATAAATGATAAATAATAAATAATAAATAATAAATAAATATAAATAATAACTAAATATAAATATTAAATATAAATAATAAATAATAAATAAATATAAATAATAAATAATAAATAATAAATAATAAATAAATAATAAATAAATATAAATTATAAATTATAAATTATAAATAAATATAAACAATAAATAATAAATAATAAATAATAAATAATAAATAATAAATAATAACTAATAAATAAATATAAATAATAAATAATAAATAATAAATAATAAATAATAAATAATAAATAAATATAAATAATAAATAGTAAATAATAAATAATAAATAAATATAAATAATAAATAAATATAAATAATAAAAAAAAATATAAATAATAAATAATAAATAATAAATAAATATAAATAATAAATAAATATTAATAATAAATAAATATAAATAATAAATAATAAATAATAAATAAATATAAATAATAAATAATAAATAAATATAAATAATAAATAAATATAAATAATAAATAAATATAAATAATAAATAGTAAATAAATATAAATAATAAATAATAAATAATAA
Source organism: Viscum album (assembly GCA_963277665.1). NCBI lineage: Eukaryota > Viridiplantae > Streptophyta > Magnoliopsida > Santalales > Viscaceae > Viscum > Viscum album. The sequence goes on along the minus strand of OY728120.1, from coordinate 1,580,976,894 downwards.
ATAAATATAAATAATAAATAATAAATAATAAATAAATATAAATAATAAATAAATATAAATAATAAATAATAAATAATAAATAATAACTAATAAATAATAACTAATAAATAAATATAAATAATAAATTATAAATAAACATAAATAATTAATAAATATAAATAATAAATAATAAATAATAAATAACCAGTTACAAATAATAGATGATAAATAAATTAAAGTATATTATAAATAATAAATAATAAAGGAAACGCATGAAAAAGTATGAAAGGACGTGATAAGGGATGAAAAATCATGAAAACGCATGAAAAAGGATGGAGAAGCATATGTAGAATGAGGCATTAGAAAGAATGAGAACGCATGAAAACTCGTGACAACTCTGGAAAACTCTTTATTAATTCAACATAATCATCATAATAACCCATAAAAAACCATTGATAAAGATAACAAGTCATAGAAACCCAAATAAACAGTAATAAATGGAGCTACCATTAAAACCCGTCAAAACGGTCATAAAGAGACAAAAACATTGGACTCACATTAACGGAGATAACTTATGATCTGAGAGTCCGTTTTAGATCTGCGACCTGTCAAATCAAAGATCCTGAAACGATCTTCAACCTTAAAGGTGAAAGAGTATGAATGGATAGACGGATCAGAAGTTATGACCATTTAAAAAAAAAAGATGACGGGGAACGGGTGCTAGAAACGAGGCATTGAAAAACATAACAAACTCGATACCCACTAAAAAGGCCATAACATATGATCTAGGAGTGCATGTGGGCGCCGCGACCAGTCAAACTGAAGCCCATGGAACGAGCTATGATCTGGTAGGTGGAGGAGGCCGAACTGACACGCAGATCGAAAGTTAGGTCTGTTTGAAGACAAGTTCGACGGGTCACCGGTGACAGAAACAGGGTTTTGGAGGCCTTCAGAGGGGTTTTTGGGGTCGAAAAACACAATAGAATCTTTCTTCTATGGAGCTGGTGCGTAGCTCTTTTCGCTGGCTTTGATTTGATATATGGTAGAGCCCAAACGGACACCCGGAGTGAAAGTTATGGCTGTTTGAAGTTGGAGAACTTTTTTCAACTTTCTTATAACTCTAATATCATCCAAACCTTATACAGTCTCATGGTTTTGATTATATGTGCCTCTAGATCTCTTCATGAGCTTCGATTTGACTGGTCGTGGCGCTTCAACGGACGCCCGGATCAAAAGTTATAGTCGTTTTAGTGATTTCAGGGTTTCTCGTGTTTTTTTATTTTTTTCATTTCATTTCGCGACGGTTTTAACGAAACTGCCACTATTTCGTGGCAGTTTTTTAAAAAACCGCCGCTAATCCTCGAATAAAATTAAAAAAAAATTAAAAAAAAATTGCCGTTTGGCGGCGGTTTTTTCGCGGCAGTTTTTGAAACCTCCGCGAAATGGCGGCCCGAAACGCGTTTCGCGGCGGTTTTAAAAACCGCCATGAAAAAACCGCTGCTAAATGGTGGTTTTCTTGTAGTGATTATTTATAATTTTATCTCAACCATTCTTATATTTTTATTCCCCTAGTCAAAAAATGGTATTTGTTAGGATATATCAAGAAGGAAATAATATTTTGGAATTATATATTTATGAGGTTAATTAATGTTTTTAAAATAATCTTATTCTGTATGTAATCAAAAAAACTAAACATATTGGATTTGGGGTGTGAATTATTGTTGGATGTAATTATTATTCATGTAAAATGATATAATATGATTTTATGTTGTATTAAGATAATATTAGTTGGTATTTTATAGGATTTTATTTTACATGGTGTTTAGGTTTTTAATAATAGAAGGATGAAACCTCAAACACCCTATATTATACTAAATGTGATGTATGATGAACATAAATAACATAGGTTGAAATTGGTGTCATAATATAATACATTATTGGATTTATTTTCCACTTCATAATAATGATTACCATGATTATTATTTTCTAATACTCTTAATAACCGTTTTTTAGGTAAAGGCTTGAACTATTTTGTATTGATTTTCCTGAGTGTGTAATAGAAAAACTCATTAATCATTTTAATGAGAGACCAAAAAGCATTTGAGATGTAATGAAAAATATCATCATTATTCTCACCCAAATAACTCTTTTTATGAAAAAAAAATCGGGAATTATTTCAAATTACCAAACATCCAAAGGATGTAAAATAAATCCATTTAGTCTTTTCTATCGAAACTCTAACCCTACTTTAGGGGGTCTTCGGATCTAAAAAATTTTAGTAGTGGGTCAATAAAAAAATAATTTCCTTTCTCAAGTGACCAAATCATGAAAATTTTATTTTATAAATTTACCATTTGATGGGTGAGGAATATTAATCATGTAACCCAGTAAGAAATAAATAGAGAGAAAATTATATCCCATCAATCAAATGGGAGGAGTTTATAAATGTATTTTTTGGAAAAAATTTCATGGACTCTTCACATTAATAGGGGTGATAATTCACAGATACAAAACAATTTAATGAAAAATACTTTGGTACCTATAATGATAATATTACAATATATGATAGGTACTCTTCAACTTTTAAGATCAACCCAGGAATAAAAATTGACCATTCCATTAGTGGCTTAAAACCATTTCCATGAAAACTGTTTTCTATAAGGGAATTTGGTTGTTATAAAGAAATTTTTAAATGTTCTATTAATCTACAAATGGAAACTAAATACTCCCATTATTTTCATTATTTGGTGGGTAAGAAGAGAAAAATGAAGTTTCATGGAATTTCTAATAATATAATCTTTTGAGAGAGGATCTTAAAAACAATTCAAACCAAAAATTAGGAAAAATAATGTTGATAATTTCTTTAAAGGTACAAGTAAATTATACATGTGTGGGAGATAGGCCCATCTATCTCACGAATTCCAATGATATATGAAGATGAAAACTAATGAAGTGGATGGAAATAAATCTTATCCTAATGCATAAAACACACTCTAATGTTTCAATATCAATAGTTATGGATATAATTCCTATTATTTTACCAATATAAAGTTTATTAATTATAATTAACCCCAATAACATCCATGAAAATGGAAAAATGGAAAAACATGCCATAATTATTGTATAATTGGGTCATGAAAATTAATTGATAAAAGGTTCACTAATCTTATACTAAAGAACTAAAAAATATATTTTTTGATTATAGTTAAACCCAATCCTACATATTTGTAATGTTTTCTATGTTCATACAACCACCGACCCAATTACTAGATATTTAGTTATTAATTAAAACTCCCAATGGTGGAATTATTTCATACCAATTATATATATATTCTTTTATTAGAGTTTTTGGGAGTAATTTACTTTAAAATATCGTATTCATTCTTTATAAAAAAATTGATATGATTTTTTTCATGTATTGGCTCTCTCAAAATAATTCTCATATCAATATTGATAATAGGGAATTTCCATTTAACATTCATTGTCAACCCATGATCTTCTATCAATGAAAATATGTCTTTGATATCCATTTAGATGATACAACCCATGTATGGTTCTTTTTAACAAGAAATTATTGATATGTATCTGAAATGGGTGGGGGAATATTATATGTACCTATTCTTATACATTACATAATCTGGAGTTTTTAGTAAAGAATTAATTTTCATACATTTTATGATCATTTTATGTTTAGATTTTTATATAATTTGGTCATTACTCATTCATAACAAAACCATACATTACATAATGGAAGCTTATAGTAATTATCATTTTTTACCATATAAACCTATTTAAAAAACAATATTTACTTTCATGAAAACTCTTCATGAATTCTATCATGACCTCTTTCTATCCTTTAATCATCCTTAAATCAAATAAAAAACATTTTCTAAATGTGTGATGAGAAAAAAAACTTCTTTATGGGATGTAAAATAAGGAAAGAAACTATTATCCAATGAATAATTTTAAGAATAAATTTTTGGGCTAAAAAAATTTCTTCCACAAGCAATCACCTTTTATTACTAATCTAATCCATAAAATATTTCATAATAAATCTTAATGGGAATATAAAACCCATTAAGGCTTCATTGAAAACATTATAAACTCATTAAAACATTTTGATGAATTTATAATTTTCATGATTAAAAAATAACATATATTATCATTTGAATATAAACTCAATAACTAACTTTGTGAAAAAAATGATATTTCTATAAAAACATATGAATAATAAATAAATTTTATAGTTAACATGGGGCATAAATTTCTTATCATACTCACACATGTTGTAACCATCATAGCTATAGTTGGAGTAAACCTCAATGTTACAAATACGACTATACTAAGTATTATACTTGAAATATTCCTTGTATATATACTTTGAGTAACTACCTAAATCTTAATTCCCCATCCAAGGTTCTACATACTGGCACCCCCTGTCAATATTCAATATGAAATCAGTTGTTCCCCTACATATTCTAGAGGCTTTCGACTATAAATGAGGGTTTATGATATATCATGGGGAGAGTATACACTCATTATCAAGGAATATCAATAGCAGAATTAAATAATCAATATCCACATGATAATAAGAAATAAGCATGTTAATAACATAATCAATAATTGAAAACATCACATGATTATCCTAGAAAATGTAAATTGACCATATATCGAATAAGTGAATAGTTAATTCCTTACATGTTTCAAGTGTATAATAAAACCCAAAATAAATACACATAGAAAACATTTAAGGGGATATTAATGTAATGTTTTCTTCCCTCATCCATTCTTTATCTTTTATTCCATAAATTAACATTAATGTAGGGATATTTTCCTTACCATGTCCTACAAACATGATGTTTATTCAGGTACCAATATAGTTTCCAATGTAGGCTATGAGTAAAACTCAATAAAAATCAAATAATAGTTATTGATGAAATATCCAATCTATAACAGCGTATGTAGTTGAATTAAGAATAAAAATAAATGAAAAAATTAAAAGGGATTCAAATTTATTATTATATAATCAACCATATAGTCCTTAGGATCATGGTTACACTTAAATCAATCATACATGATTCATCCAGTGCCATATTTTGAACCATACACCAAAGGGATTTACCATTTATTAATTCATGAGCTTTCATTGTTCATTTAATTAAATTCCATTTGGTGCCTTAGATTGTCTATCCATGTACCAATATCTCAGGCACATGGAACAAATATCTAGTACCAATATATCGAGGGCCTAGATCATCAGTTTGGGACCAAATGGGTATATGGATAATTAGTCCCTGGCCTAGAGCTCATTGTTCAAATGAAAATATCATCATCCTAGAGCATCATCCTAGAATGCCTTCAGTATTTGGGGCTACAATTACTGGACCACAATACATTGTTTAATCATTCACTAATATAAAATTAATCATATAAATATCAATGTTTTTAATTTATAACCTTCCTATTAGTCATTCACATCTTGGTGATCCATTTCATTTATTAATCACAAACATGGTTATTTACATTAACAACATGAAATAATATGAAAATTTAACCATTAAACCATTTGTCATCAATTATTCACATCTCATTAACCCTTAATTTTTATTCCAATCAACCCCATAAATCACATTATCATCCATGCAATAAGGATTTATTTCAATTCCAATAACCAAATATTTACCTTTTTAAAATTCCAAAATCATTATTTTAGATGTATAGGAACACACCATGGGTTTCCATCGAGATAAGTTTCAAAACGCCAATTTTCCCAATGGGATCTTTGAAGGGTCACACAATCACATGATAATAAATTCATTATTTCTAGAATAGTTCTGTTATGAGTATACTAGGGAATCTAATTGGTAGATATATGTACTAGGATAGTCTCACTAAGGCACTCTATCAACCGATCAATCTGTGTGTTTGCATGGAAATGGATGTGACAAAATTCTATTTAAGTTCGTTTGGATCACTATCGGTGTGGAGTATTGTTTCTAAAAACGGGTGGTATATGAAATCTAGAGAAATTATTTTTCTATATTCAAGTGTTTGGGACCCTCGTTATACATTTTTCATAGGGGGTCTTGGTTGTCTGCGTGGAGGAGTGGTAGTGGTCGCGACAAGTAATCAGAGGTGTTTGCTGAAGAGATGTTGGAGCAACGACCTACTATTTTGGATGTTAATGGAGGCAAGGGGAATTTGGGGACACAATCTTCTAGTTACCTAGGGATTATCAATGCACCAACTATATAAGGGCATGGATAAACATTCTAACCTGTGAAGAAGCCTTTGTTGCATTAGTTCAAACCATCGGTTTCTCAAGTTATTAGCAGTTTGGAAAAAGTCCTAGTTGGACCTTCCTCCTGTTGTGCATTTATCCATAATTATAGTGTGAGAGATGACATATTGTCTCTTCATGATGTGACTAGAGTGGAAAATTAGGTGTATGTGAGTAATGATGTTGGGTTTCATATAAAGTTTCACTTGATTGAATATCTTTTAGAGGTTTTTCTAGTTTCAGGGGGTACCAATGCAGTAGTGCCTTTGAGGATCCCTTCTTATGAAAAAGTTTCCTAGGAAGGTAAGGGACTTGAGTTAGTGGAAAAAATGGGAACAAAATTTATATTCAGGAAGCACCAGGTGAATCCTGGAAGTTGATGAAGTATGGGGGAAGGAAAAATCAGTGTTTGACCCAATCCTCGATATATATTAGTAATTTTTTTTATGTCTGGGGATCTGAAACTATTGATCCAATGTCTAATAGGGATTAAATCCCCTTATCGATGGTGTTTAGGGGTGGGGAGAGTGATGGCCTACCCTTGGAAGAAGGTCCACAAGAAGGGACGAAGAGAGAGCTTCACAACCTAAGGTAGAAAATAGAAAGAAAGAAAATAGGGACTTGGGTAGCTTCATTGTTCCCAAGAGAAGAATATATAAATTCCCCAGGGACTACTCATACCTTCAAAGGCATGTGAAGTCTGGATCAGCTAAAAAGTATGGGAACAAGTTAATGGAGACTAAACCATCTAAAATTTATAGGAGAAGGAGGTTTGATTGAGCCTTGTGTGTGAAAATTTAATTGTCAAAGATCGTAAGAATAATGAACATGGTCTAGAGAAGAAGGTTCGTACAAATGAAGAACATCCCTGGAACCAGGATGACTTGGTGGTTTTTTCTGCCCCTCTAAATGTACATTAGGGGCTTCTAATTAAGGAGACAATTGAGGATGAATTAGTGGTTATCACTGATGTCCCGTCATGGGATGCTGACACAGAGGCCATGGAGAATCCATGTGACCTTTTTATGAACATAGGGGAATAGATGATAGAGAAGTTTCTTTTCATTAATGCTTATAAAGATGGTGCAGAAAGCTTGAATGGTGAACCAATTCAAGGAGACACTAACAGGGAGTAGGAAGGCTGGATCATCAAGCAACATCTAAGCATTACCAGAGGCTTCAATTCCAAGAAGATAATAGTGGAAGATTTTATACAGACATGGGCCAAATTGGTATATCAATTTTAAGATAGAATCAAAGATAATCCCGATATAAATGTAACTGAACTTTCTTGGAAATTATATAGGTAGGATATATCAAATATGTTGATGTTGGACTTTATGGATTCTGTCATCTACACTAGGGTCTGAAGCTTTTATATTTACTTGATGGTTTCACACTTTTTGACAAAAAAGTGTACTTTTTAATAAAAAAATGTTAATTTGGAGGAGGAAATATAAAGTATAACACCTACCTCAAGATCATCAATGAACACTCTCTAAACTATAACAATCAATTCGATGTAGAATGGTTGGATTCACACTCGAGAGGACGATGAAGTACCAAAATATATGATCACGATCCAAATAAATGGGATCCATTAAAACATATATATAAACTATAAAAAATGAAGGAATTAATCCCTCTCAATGGAAATAGAATGTCAGGGGAGAGAGGAACCTTAAATAATGAAGATATCATATACCTCAAAAGAGGATGATTCCTTTAACTAGAATGTTGATTCACCACAAAAGGTGTTTTATGATACTAATAATCCTTTTAGGAGCCTCAAAAATTAATTTAAATTTAGTTTGGTAGAAATTGGGTGATTATGGTTATAAATAGTTGGTTATGATTTTTTTAAATAACATTTTATGGGATTATAAACTACTTGCATAGATTCTAGGATAGGTTGAATATTTTGAAAAACCATACACCCTAACAATGTTACCCTGATGTATGGGGTTTGTGGTTACTCCAAGGTGGGAGCATATGTTTCCAAACCATAAACCTACCATGTAAATCCCCTCTATTTGAGAGTTCACAGTTAGGGGAGGGTGGCCACATCAATTAGTCAAACCATATGCCAACATATTGGGGATCTTCATTTTGTGTATTATTTCATGATGAAAACCATACAAGTTTCCATATTAATGAACCAACTATTCATATCCCCATGGGATTCCCCAATTATGAAAAATTTATGAAAATATCTAAAAAATGACCCAAGAAAGGAATGATCTAGAAAAGATAAAAGAATAACTTAACATGATCATGAGAAATTTCTAGATTGTGAAATGTATTAAAATTTTCCTTATATATAATTGCATGTCCTCAAACTGTATTCCCATGCATTGTTACGCTTTTGAGATGAATTATTTTGGCCACTAGGCCCACATATTTTCTTCCCAATTCAATAATTCCTCTGAAACATGGATATTCTTCCATATAACTTGGACAAAAGACACTATCATTCCCCTCAAAACATTCTCACTTAGATCTACACTATGAATTAGATAATCCTATAATGATGAATTCTACTGAATATTAACATTATAAAAACGGATGACATGAGAAGGGGTGGGGTGGTGCTATCAAAGATATATAACATTAGAATAATAATTCATATCATTATACATCTCTGTAATAGGCAATTGATACACCACTCATTTGATCTTGATCGTAACAAAATTTGGTCCTATAAACATGGGAACAAATATTCCTTGTTTTTTTATCTGATGGTGAACCAATATCAATAAAACCTGTAGGAATACACTATATAAAAATATAAATCCATGTGTTCAATGAAATCTTTAATAATAAGACTTATGTCAACTCTGTCTGATTTTTCATATGATTCATAATATATTGAACCAAAATTGATGTCTCCTTCATGAGTCTCATTCCAAAAAATTCTTACACACCTTCATCCCTCTAATATAATGTTGTTCTTGTTGGATTATCATGGATTTCTATATATATTTCTATTTTATATTATTCCTAAAAACTATTGTAATAATTGAACTCAACTAGTGCTAAGTGATTATCCCATGTCCTAGTTTAATCTATGACACATGCCTGTAGCATGTCCTCCAATACATGAATAGTATTCTATGATATCCCATCAATATATGGGTGAAAATTCATACCTCATATCACCTATGTAAGGATGTATTTTTTAATGAATTTATAGAATTTTGATGTACAATTTATATCCTTCCCTATATCTAATATATTTTATAGTATTCAGTAAATGATTCCCATAACGATGATTCCTACCCTTGGAAGATATACCACATAGTCATCTAGAAGAAACCGCACGTTCTCCACTAGAACCCTCCTTTTGTTTCCAATCATAAATGAGATCCTGACTCACCGCTATAGGAATCTTATTCAACTATAAGATGATAACATGGGACATAATCTCATATTTTATTCCATCCAAAAAATTTCTCATCGTATTTTCCTAATCTCTTACCAAGACTGGGACAAAGTGTTTTATGTTTTTAAAATGACTAGAATACTCTATCAATGATATTAATCAGTTGGTCAACAATATAATCTATGAATCCTTCTCTTGTCTCAATCTATCTGGTTAAAAGTGTTCCATGAACTTATTTAAGATTTACTTCCACACCTTTCCTCCAACTCCACTACCAAGCCTAAATATCTCACCAACACTTTTCTTCACCCTAAAATATTTAAGAATATATCATGAATCTTTTCACTAAAGGAAACTTCAAATGGTCCATAATTTTCTGGATAGAGTCAATCCAGAACTCAGTTACCTTACATCCACACTCATTGGTGACAGTCTGAGGGTGTTGTAGCTATAACTCCAATGTCATATTAGACAAAATCAACAGAACCCACCCTTGTTCTGTATCCATGAATTTCAAAGAGTGTATAATTTTATCATGGAATTTATCTCTCCCTCCTTTACATGGAACTATTGGGGCCTCCTAACCCACTATTGGAGGATAATTTCTAACAGTGTACCCCTTTCATTTTACTAAAAAATGATTTCATGGAGGCATGTCTCTATAATTCCTAACATATATATCAAGACACATAACACATCATTGACACATTTTTATAAGAGGGATTCACATAAAGATAAAAAAGGCATTCATTATAAACTACCCCATGATCAAAACCAAAGAACTATGAATAACCATCAACCATCCCTAACCTGGGCCATGGATAGAATAGTTTAATACACATTCCTATAAAATATTTCAGATTAGATAACCATTTTTAAACATTAAAAATTTCCCATGTATAAGAAAATTTATCCATTAATAATTTATCATTAGGATCCATTTCATTTTAAATCTATCAATGAAAAAAAAAATTCATTTCCAAAAAAACACTCATAACATGGTTTTATTTACATTCATATCATGATGCATGTCACATATATTCTTATGTTACTCGATTGAGGCTTTCATACTCAACTATCATGCCATATCAGGCCATGAGGAAAAATCTTAAAAACAATATCATGATACTACAAGTTCATCACCTAAGGTGAAATAATATTCATCTATAACAGAAAACGTTATAAAAAATAATCCCACATTGAGTATATGGGTTTTCCCATGCTAATTGTTTAGCTACTGCCATGCACAGGCTCATTACTAAGGCATGAATCATATGTGTCACATGACTAATATTCTAAAAAAATAAAAAAAAAATAAATAAGATTATTCTTCATTTGAAAAAACTTTATAATTACCCAAACTGGGATCCGCATACCAGTCCCTCAAGATGGTTCACTACATGAACTCAAGATCACCTCCTTGTACACATTGGGTAGCTGACTAGTAGTGAGTTTCAAACATGTAATGTTGGGATATTGTACCCTCATTACCAAATCATTACACTAGCATAAAAATACTAATTATCAAAAAATAACTAAGATAATATTATTATCAATAATTACCAACATCACATGGTAATACCAAAACAATGAAAATAATAATAAACCAAATTAGTGAATAAATCATTCCATGCAAGTGTCATGTGTATAAAAAACAGAAAATAAAGACACAAATACAACTCCCACGTAGGTCCTGACTTCATGTCCATTTACCTCATCAATGCTCTATCCCAAACCCAACCCATCCATCTATCATAGGGGTCTTTCCCTTATCATTCCCTGAAAACATTATCTCTCTTTTGGAATCCAATCAGGCAGCCAAAGTTGGGTGTGTGTAAAACATAGAAGACTATCACCAACAACATCAATCACAATAACCAGTCAATACCAATTTAATCATTTGTATAATGAATAAAGAACAAATTAAAAGTATATATGTATCACATTTATTATTCTTTAATCAACCATACAGGCCCCACAGGTTCACAGTTATACCCAAAATAGCCATACCTACTTCAGTCTCTATTATAGTCTAAACCATACACCAAAGGTATTTAAAAATTTATTCATTCATGAGAATTCATTATTCATTTATTTCTAATTTCATCTAGTTCAATAGTGTGTTTTTCCAAGTACCATTATCTTATGAACATTGAAAATCTCTCCAATGAAAAATTCTAATGGTCTTAGAGAATCAGTTTGGAACCCCATGGAAATTAGGGGCATAAGTCTCTAACTGATAACTCATTATTTAGATGAATGTATCATGTACCTATAGCATAAATCTGGCACCCCACGGCTATTCGGAGCATCATTTAGTGACCAAAAACACATTGATACACCACTCATAGATATCAAATGTATCATATACATATCATTGTTCCACATCATTAAGCTTCTTATCAATCATTCACATCATGGTGTACCATTTTAATGACCAATCTCAACTATCATTATTTACAATAATCTAATGTAATGACATGAAAAATTAAAAAATAATCCATTCACCATCAATTATTCACATATCATCACCAGTTAATAGAAAATCCAGTCTACCATTAATATCCAATTAACACCCATTAAATAATGATTTAATTAAATTATAATAACCCATTATTCCTTGTTTTAATATTTATAAATCATCATTTCCTATGTATTACAACACACCATAGGTTTCCATGAATCCTAGTCACAAAAATTCAATGGGTCCAATGGGGTCTGTAAAGAGTCTCACAATCACATGAGAATCAACTCATTATTTCCCATTTAGAATGTAATTAAAGAATGTGGAAATGTAATAAAACAACTAAAAACATGGTTTTAAGATAAATATTATGGTAAATATTAATTTTTCACCATAACCAAGATATTAAATTAATTATCAGTAGATTGTAACCCTAAATTTTATTTTTAATAGTGGAATTCACAATGGTGAGGAAGATATAAGAAAAAAACATAGGATCAAGATCCAATGAAATGAGATCCATTATAAAAAAGATCTAAAATAGATAATGTAAATAATTAATTCATCATAGAGGGAATAGAAAGAAGGGATATAGAGTAACCTTAAACAAGTATGATATCATATACTAGAATAGAGGTCGATTCCTTCCACAAAATCATCAATTTTTATAGGTAGAGGTTTGAGGAGACTTGGAATCATATCAGGATCCTTCAAAATAAAGGTAATTTTATATGTCCAATATGGGTGATTAGGGTTATAAACTCGGGGTTTGGGATTCTTTTTTAAAATATTTATTTAAAAACTAACATGTATAATTTCCTGGACATTATATACGTTTTGAAAAACCTTACTCCCTTACTATGATACCCTACTATATAGGTTATGTGGTTACTCCTAGGTGGTCACACAGTTTTCCAAACCATTTACCCACTATGAAAAGCCCTTATATTTGAGGTTTTATGGTTTGGGGTGGTTAGACACACAAATTTTTAATATTGTGCACCCCCTTCAAATTGTTTAGAATGGGGTATATGTTATCAAGGGAAATCAACAAGGTTTTCCATAATAGTATGACAACCATGGATATCCTTATAGGCTTCCAAAATTCAGAAAATTTATTCAAAAAACCCCAATGAAATAAAATACCATGATACAGTAAAAAATGATAGTATTTCAAATTATTATTTTGAAGGTAAAGCAGACCAATGGTGGTAAATGGTAAATAATATCAGGGATAGCTGGGAGATTGATGCCTTGAAATGGGATGAATTTAAGAATATTTTCTATAAAAATTATTTTCCAATTTTATTGGAATTTGGATGCAAAATAAATTCCATGAATAAAATAAATAAGAGGAGGATTCATTGGACATGTAGGAGTCAATATACAATTGGTTGTAAAGGTACATTACAAATATTATTTGGGATATTGATAGGAAAATAATTCATTTTTACTCAGGAATAAAGGCATTATATCATAGGATATTAGCTTCCTATGAATTCGTATGATATAAGAAACATTTATGATTTGCAGAGCAGGTATTAATGGAGTTTTCATATGATCATTTTTACTTTAAAAAACAAGAAAAAGAGGTCTAGATGGCAATCAATGGGTAAGAATCAATCAAAGAAATTTGATGGAAAGAAATTCAAGTTTTTAGTTTTTGAAAAGTGTAGTAAAAATCACCCTGGGAATGAGTTAAAAAATGGGATTTTTTTTAATGTTGTATGTTTGGACATATTTCCTAATATTTTAATGATAATGAACTTTAGAATATTTTGAATAAAAAAATGTATATTGTTTCAAATTTTGTGAGATGGGGAATTATGAAATTTAATTCTCCAAGAAATATCCAAATGATGGAAAATAGACAAACTATAAGAAGAAATATTCAATAAGATCCAATGAAAATATTTCAGTAGATGTCAAGCCATCTAGTGAATTTTTATTAGGTTCTTTGTTTTTTTACTCAGATATTTCTAATGTCTTGTTTGATAAGGGGACTACACATTCATTTATTTCTGATAATTGTTTGGTAAATTGGAAATTTCACCTCAAGAAATGAGACCATAACATATTGTTAAAACACTAGGGGAAATATTAGTGAAAAAGTCGATTATAATAATATTCTTATTTCTGTCTATAGAAATTCATTACTTTTAGACCTTGTTATCTTACCCATATAAGATTTGGATGTCATTCTATGTACAGATTATATTTCTATCAATCATGATATGATTGATTGTAGAGAATAATAAGTTTTTTTTTATAAATAGTTTTTGTTTATATATAGGAATGAACCCATACAATTGATAACATATTAAGAAGTTAAGAAACTGTTAAAATATGGAAATGAAATTTATCTTTTTTATATTGTTGGAAATGAGGGAACTGTTTAAATTGATGTTTTTCTAGTGGTAAATGAATACCTATATCTTTTTCCAACTGAGTTTCTTTATTTTATACATGATCGAGAAGATAGGTTTATAATTGACATAGATCATGATGCTAATGGAATTTCAAATCCCCCTTATCAACTAGCTCAAGGGGAACATCTTGTATTGAAAAAAAATTTGGAGGAGTTTCATTATAAAAGCTTCATTCTTCCTATCACTTCACCAAGATGTGATAATTTTTTATTTTTAAAAACAAATATGGTTCCATGTGACTTTATATTGATTATAGATATTTTAATTACATTATTGTTAAGAATTCATATCAATTTCATTATATTAATGAATCGTTTGATCATATCCAAGGAGCTCAATATTTTTACAAGATTTACATGAGATCTGTGTACTATCATCTGAAGGTGATGAAGGATTACATTCTATAAATAGAATTCCGTACTAGATGTAGGAATTATGAGTTCTTTGTAATTCCCTTTTGATCGATAAATTTTCTTATTTTCATGGCTCTAATAAAAAAAATATTCTGAAAATATTTTTATATGTTTGTTTTTGTTTTTATTGATGATATTTTGGCCTTTTCAAAATGTTAAGAGTATCATGAACAAATATTTATGATTGAATTGGAAAAAATAAATAGAAATAAATTATTTGGAAAATTTAGAAAATGTGATTTTTTTGTCGGATCTGATTTCGTTTCATAGGAACATTTTAAATAAGGATGGAATAGAAGTTAATAAAACTAAATGTAAAGTGGTTTATGATTGGACGAGATCTAAAAATGTCATAGAGATTCAATTTTTTCATGGATTATTATGTTATAAACAATGGTTTTTTAAAAACATGGCATGGTTATATAGCTTGCTAACTAAGTTAACAAGAAAAGGAGTAAATATTTTTGGGTATAATAATGTGATATTTTTTTTCAATAATTGAGGAAGAGATTTTTGAATGCTCTAATTTTTGGCTGACATTCCAAAAATGGTGAGTTTTTCATCTATAGTGATTCCTTATTGATGGTTATTGGTTTTGTTATAATGAATAAAGATCAAATAATTTTGTATGCTTCAAGGAAACTGAAATCTCATGAGTTAAACTATCTAACATATTATTTGGAATTATCATACTGGTTTTTTTCTTTGAAAATATGGATGTATAATTTATATGGATCCAAATGTGAAATATATACTGACCATAAATGGTTGAAGATTATATTATCTCTGAAGGAACTGAACACAAGTCAATAAATATATATTGAACATATAAAGGATTACTATTTCATGATCAAGTACCATCATGGAAAAAAACAATAAGTTAGATGTCGTGAGTAGAAAAAATCATGCATCATTAACCATTTCACATTTGGAATGAGACCCCTTGATTAATGATTTGATGAATTTTGTCTGGGAAGTTTTTGGTATAAGGAATTCCTCTATTTTTCAGGTTTTAGTGTAGTCATATCTATCATATTTAATTATGAAAGCATAGAAGAAATATGGTGAGTTATAGAAAATGTTGGAATTTTTGAAAAAATGTATGATTTCATAATTTAATGTTGATAAAGATTGTTTTTTTGGGATTTGGAAAGATATTAAGTGTGAATTGTGACTCATATCTGAAGAAAGATCTATTTAGTGAAACTCATAGTTCTCCAATATCATTTCATCACAGCACTACTACGATGTAAATATACTATTGAGAGTATTAATGGTGGGATGGAATGAAAATAGATTTTGTATATTTTTTCATGAAATGTTTGACTTCTCAACATGTTAATGTAAAGTGAAAATTTCCAAAGGGGATAAATTATCCATTGCTAGTTCCAGATTGAAAATAGGAAAATATATCTATGGACATCGTGATGAGACTACCAAAGAATTCTCGAGGTAAAAATGTGATTTGGGTTATTATTTACAGACTCACTAAATCATAACATTTCATTCCAATTCAAGATACTAGGTATTTGGATCAGAATTATCGATTTTACCACAATGACATTGTTAGGTTACATGGAGATCCTCAATCCATTTCATCTGATAAATATATCATGTTCACATGAAACATTTAAAATGGCCTTCAGAAGTCATTGGGCACAAAATTAAATTTCAGCACTTCTTTTCATCGTCAAACTAATGGGAAGAACATGTGAAAAATACATAAATTTGATGATATTCTTCATCCTAGTACAACGAACTACTAGGGATGTTAGGATCATCATCATTCTTTATTTGAGTTCTATTATAATAAAAATTTTCATTACATTATATTGACGGCACCTTATAAGGCTTTATAAGGAACGTAGTGTTAAAATCCATTTTTTTGGATGATTTCAGGGAAAGGAAGGTTATGGGACAAAAATTAGTAGAGGTTGTAGCTGAGAAATTCAATATGATCCTGCAAAACATGAGTATGGATCAGTTTTGGAAGAAATGATAAATATATAACAAGAGAGAAAACTTTTCTTTTGATATTGGTGATCATGTTTTCCTTAATATAACACATTGGAAGAGGGTTATGTGTTTTTTTAAGAAAGGAAAGTTGTGTCCACAATTCATTGGACCTTATGAAATCTTATAGAATTTTGTAACAGTCTCCTACTGAGTTACATGCCCTCCTTGTTTATCTCAGGTACAAAATGTTTATCATGTTTTAATATTGAGAATTTATGTTCCAAATCCATGTCATTTTTTGAGAGCACATGTAGTTCAACAAGAAAGGAAACTTTATTATGAAGAGAAACCTGTTCAGATTCCTAAAATTTGAGAGAAAGTATTGCATAATATGATAATTCACCATGTTAAGGTTTTTTGTAGAAACCACATGTTTAAAGAAGTAATGTGGGATTCTAGAAATATTGTGAGGGAATGGTAGCCTCACTTTTATAATTAGTAAATAATTTTTTTTAAAGATTCACTTTATAGAAGGGGGAAAATATAATAACCCAACACATATAAAATAGTTTTTTTATTTATGGAATTAAATATTTAAATTCATTATAAATTTTTAATGAAATAATATGTATTTATAGAAATTATGGAATTTATAATTGCAAAATAGTAACATGACTTTAGAAATCATAAAATGTCCATTTGGAATAGTAATTTTGGCCAATATAATAGAAACCTCTCCAATTATAGTATAAATAAATTATTGGTATCTTAAAGGTATAATCATGATATTTTTATATCATTGAATAAGTAAATAATTGTTTTGGATATGATAAATTAAGTGTTGGTATTTTTGTAAGTAATAACTACTTCATTAAAATATTATAATAAATTTAATGACTTAAAATGAAATTTATAAAATACAATCATAAATTAATATTTTCTTCTCTTATGGTTATAAGATAATTTTATGTTCCCATAAATAAATAGTTAAGGTTTCGGAAAATTAGTTATAGTTTTAAATTTGTTATTTTTTTAATATATGATGGTTTAATTTGAAAAAATATTTAACATATTTAGAAAATTATTTTGAAAAAATGGATTTCAATAATGAATTATAAAGGTCAAAAAAAATTTGGGTTAATTTTTTAGATTTTTCTAAAATACATGAATTTTGGGAGAATTGTGAAATCCTTTAATTTATGGTATATATACATTTTATATTGAATAAACTATACATAACCTCATAAATGATGTAAGAAAAATAATCTCTAACATACCGTAATTTTTTAATATATTTTATGATAATTCTCAAACTATTCATATTCTTGAGCCAAATTAACAATCTAATGAATAAAATAACAAAAAAAAACCCACCTCTCATTTACTATAAATACCACTCCTCATGTAACATCCCTGGTAAATAATGAATATTAAATTTTCATAATTATTAATATTTGTGAATTAAATATTATTTTTAATTTAATTTGGATGATATGTTCGATGGTGTACCTGACACGCAACAATGGGTTTCTCCGAAAATCATAGGTTTCACATAAGGTTGAGTCATACAGAAAAATAATAATGTAATATAATTTTAAATTTTATTTAACACCTAGATGTTGAATTGTTAGAAATTAATAAAACTAAATAAAATATGATTATACCTGTTTGTTCATTTGTTTTATTTAATCTAATAAAATTTATAGGCTTAAAATATGAATGAATCCAATTTTAAGCATAGATACTCTAATATTCTTTAAAAAGTTGATTTAACAACTTTTGATGGAGAACCCTTTTTAAATATAGTTTTTGAAAAAAAATTATGTTCTATTTGACCAAATAAAATTATTCTTTAGAATCGAGACATCAAAATTTACTTTGGGTAAAATTATGAGATTTTTCTATATAAAGTTCAATTTTTAATGAATTGTAAAAAAATACTGCTTTTTAATTCAAAATGTCTTTTTATGAAATTTACTTATATGGATACATTAACATTTTTATTTTCATTAAAGTGTAATTGGATTATATTATTACCATTTAATCCAATTCTAGTCATTGGAAGTTTTTTCACTTTGAAATTGAACATAACCATGTTTCAATCTTTTTATAGTTATTATTTCTTTAAAACACATTTTTGTTTTGACAACGGGAATTAATTTCTAATTGATTTCAACAACTTTTGTGTTTTTAATTTGTAGAAATAGATTCCATATTTGGAATCAGGTGGTCCAATTTTTGTAAATAGGTAAGTTTTATTTTTATACATTATGAATAGTATCTTCAGTAAATATTTAATTTACCATGGTTAAAGGGTAAAATTTCTTAATAAGGGTAAAAAATAATATTATAATAATATAAATTTACCTTTAAACATTTATAATACTATTGGATGAATCATGTCCGACCATGGGCATACTTGAGTTTATTTAGGGACCCCATGGAGCCACTTGGGAGTGATAATGACATTTTATATTAATTAATTTAATGTAAGGACAAAAATATCACTAACACATATATTTTAGTAAAAAAAATTATATGGGTCTATATAAGTGATATCTTGGACTATAAATATTTATTTTAAATCTAAAAATAATTAATAAATCATTAAATTTTATTTATAATTTTTAGACATTAAATAAATAAACATAATTGTGACACAATGGGGATGCAGTAATTACTTAATTAATAAATGTTTCAAATAAATGATATTATAAATAATAAAATAAATTTATTTTTCAACTTTTTATGTCATCCACGAATTGTAGGGATAATAATGACTTGTTATATTTGAATTAATGATGTTTTTTTCGAAATAATAAGGTTTTATAGATTTTTTAAAATTCTTGATATGAATAATTTAGAAATTTACATAAATGAGTTCTTAAAACAATTAATATTTTATTAAATGATAAAAAATCATAAAAAACTAATATTATTCCAATAACATAAATAATATAAATAATTTCATAAATTCTCCTTTTTGGGTTTCTTGGTATTTTATAGTAAATATATTAAACTTATTGTATGAATATGTAAGAGGACATGGTAAAAGTTAAAAAACATACCAAGGGGTTAAATAAAAGCGATAAGGATTAAAAAATATCCAAAACCCATCAAATTATAATTATAAGATTTGATTTTGACGTATATTCCCCTTATCTTCAAATTAAATATGTTTTGGACCTTTTGAAACTGAATATAATTTTATAATAAAATAATACTTTCAAAAATTCATAAAGCTCCCCTCCTCCCTCTTATAAAAGTCCACGAACACTAACCCATTAATCACATCTCTAAAGCCCCTTTCATCATCCAAACTCTATTCCAAGATCCTCAAAACATCCCTATCTTCCTATTATAAGCCTTCACTTAGGGATTAGGCAATTCAAGAGAGCCCTTTGGCTCAAATCAAAAATGATATCTGATTTAAAGGTAACAGCTTCTCTCAAGTTCTTTTCTTTTATTTTCAATATCCATCCCCCTAAACAATATTTATAACATTATTTATTAAAAAAAATATTCTATATTATAGGATTTGTTTTATAATTATTCTAACCACACATCCACACACCTCCATCAAATTGATACAAACATGTGGTTTCTATGGATGGCGAACTACTTCCTCACAAAATTATAATTGTGAAATTATCTTCTACCGCCTCTCATGGTGGCCATTACGATGGGAATATAATTATATGTGATATATATTATATTAATATTTTTTCTATGATTCTATATTTTTCATTTATACCAGACCATTATGGTATCCATATTGGGTAAATATGATAATTTCTTTTGAGGAAGTGCGAATTACCGCCCTCTCAAAGGGATATGACTTGCACATTCCATCTGTGTAATGTATAATGGATTGAGTTAGTGAAATTATATATGAAATTATACTGGAATTATAATATACCTATGTATCATTAAGTTTTCATTCCATTAAATACAAAATTGAAATTAAAGTAGTGTTCATGTGTATGTACGGCTTACCATCTCCATGAATGGTGCATTTCATTTCATTTCTACAAATGTTATGTACTATTAAAAATACATATATATATATATATATATATATATAATGTATATATGTGTTTTATATATGATCTCTAAATCATTAATATCATTTTGTAGATAATGTACTTTTTACCACATTGAAAACTTTTAATTATAAGAAGTTCTGTTTTGACACATGTACCAAATATCGACAAAACAACCATTTTTAACTTAAATGTTTATGTAATGTTTATAACATGGTAATAAGTTATATAAAAATAATAATAAACATGAAAAAGGTTCTAAATCAATTTTAAATTACCTTTAGTTTTATATTCAAGAGATTATAGAATGAACGAGTCAGGTCGGATACAAGGTAAGGGAACTTTGTAACCCAATTTCTATTCTATGGGTTAAAATTATACATCTTGATTATGTCATGCTATGAATATGTGTGATTGACCTATGATTATTTTACACTTAATATCCACTTATATTGGGTATGTTTTTATTTTTCACACAAGATTATGTCATTGATTTATCATTAATCTAATGATAAAATCTTTGTAAGTGATTATGTCTCAATCTCCTTTAATTGAGGAATATCTTGATATTTTGCACCTTTATTATCCTAAACGGTGTATATAATTCCATTTGACATATTATATCATGAATATCATTATTCTCATGATATTATGAGATTTGTTTTCTATTATTTAGTAAGTCTTTTTTTCATGTTATTCTCATGTTTTACGTCAAAATGTTATCATTCATTTAGGAATGTTTTGTGTGTTATAATAATGTTATGGTTCTTGGTCATTGTCCATGCATATGGGTGGTTCTGTGATAAACCTAGGGTGGGTGATCCTGAGATAGCTTTCCAATGCATTGGGTAATGTGATACAGTTAAACTTTAATGTTTCTCCTAAGAGATTTTTGGAATATACTGTGACAGGTATTCCAAACGTAACTACATACATAGATATGAAAGCAACATCACATGTATGTTATGTATGCCACAAGTTACCTTTAGGATTTATGATTTACATGATTTATTCAGAAGTCTTATGATCTTTGGTGTTATGTTAAATATTGAAAAGTATGATTTCATTGAATTGAATGTATTAATGGACTAATGTTTTATTTCCTGGTTTTATAACCCATAAATAGATTTTAATGCTCATACCATATTTTTAAAATGTTTTTCACAGGATATAAGACATGGTATGAGAAAATAATAATTCAAGAGGGTTTATATCAAGAAAATAATTCTTGTTTTCCTTTAAGAGTTTTTATTTTATGAAAAAAAATGGATACTGAGTAGAAGTGTCTAATTTGTAATATTTGAGATGTAATGTAATAGTTATATCCTATTTATCTAAATCTATAATCCTAAAAATATCCTCAACGTGAATTATTAACATAATTCAAGATTATGTAACGTTTATGGTTGGGGCCTTATAGTTGCTATCAAAGGTTGGTTTAGATAACATTAGTGGTTAGGTCGTTATTTAAGCATAAGTGACATAACCAAAATGGTTAGCAAATTATAAAGATTCATAGTTATTTTAGATAAATTGAATGGGTTTAAGATGACAAGAATAAGTATATATTAGTGTTTACCCTCCCCATATGATTTTATATGATGATTTTTCTAATATACTGACACTGACTTTTTTGGTTTTAGTAAATGGCTAAATCTAGTAGGCACCAGAGTAAAAATGGATGTGATGAAAACTTTGATCATCTTCTAAAGAAGCAGCCGAATGAAATGGGGTTTTCAATGAGAACATTAATGTTTATTCTCAACCAACTATCTGGATTCATGACTAACCACCTTAACCATGGTGATTTTTATAAGGCATCGTATGTGAAAGAATCTAATCCCTATAGAAGTTCAGGAAATAATCATAAAGGTAAGTATATTCAAAAAACTGTATTTCAAGGATGTTGAAAGAAACACCTAGTAAATGCTTCAAAGGGATGGAAAGATACTATAGATGTGGTAATGATGGTTATAAACCAATAACCTTCCATCAAAAAAGCAAGCATCCAATTAACTCTATGAAAGGGAAAGAAGTTGTTTTCAAGGAATCAATTTAATGTTTTAAATGTGTTGTGCATGGTCATTATACAAATATATGTCCTACGAAGATGGTTTGGGAATGGGATCAGTAATAACATACAAATATATGTTTTCTAATACCTAATACCATTCTAATTGAGGATGAGGAAATGGAAAATGACCCATTAATGTAATGGATTATTTATTAGCTGATGTTTTGACATTACTGAATCTTAAGATATGATTCATGATTTTGTTTGTAGGAAATATGTATTATGGGATTATTTGGTAAAGGATGGTTAATGTATCATGAAGAAAATTGAATGAGTAATAAGTATACATATAATGGATTCAATACTTATGCTAGATTTAGGACGATGAAATGCTTAAAAGTATTAAGACTCTTTTGATGATGGGATTACATTCGAGGAATTTTTCTAGTATGTGTAAACATTTTGTCTGATATGTGAAATTTTATTCAATGAATAATTATCTTTCATTTGGTGGATATAGTTATAACAAACCATTTGGGATTATACAATCCTTTAATTTGAGATAATTATAGGTTGTTAATTTTTGGGATGAAAGTGCGAGGTATGAGAAAACATTTGAGGTTAAAATTTTCATGGTTATTTTTGAAGAATTTATATCATTTTTTGGTATGTTATAATATTATATTGTTTTTAAAATAGGACAACATTCCAACTGTGTTACAACTCGTTACGTCGGACAAAGATGTAGGAATCGAACCCACAACCAAAGTGTGATAGGGATTTGTCACATTCCACTAGACTACATGAGGTTCCTGGTTAGTATGACATACTCTTTTTTAATTATATGATATTATGGATCAAGAATAAGTTGATTTTGGGATTTTATGTTTTATAAAATGGATATCCTTTGTATATGAAAATGATTTGGTGATTAAGGGATAAAGGTTATTTTAGATGAATTTCTCTCTTTTGGGAACACTATATGTATAAAAAAAATAGAATAATATGAGATCTCATTAGAGGAGTAATTATTGAAATTTTATTTTGTAATAATCTATATTTTTATTGTGGAAATATAGAAATTTGGGTTATTTATGGAAATGATAAACCATTCATTGAGAATATGTGATTAGAATAATTACTCTATAGTAAGAGAATTTAAGAGTAGTTGATGTTATTTGGCTATAAATGTTAAGATTTATTGTGGAAGAATATGTGATTAAATAATTTTGTGTTTTGGTTATCAATATTAGTTTGGGTTAAATTGAATAAGTTTAAGTACAATTTTTTATTGTATTGTCTTTGCTGAACATTGGGAATTTTTTGTCATATTTTGGGGATTAAGAGTAGTATTTATTTTTATAATGTATTATCCTTTTTTGGGATTATCTGATATTGTACAATCCATATTAGTTTTGATTAATGTCTAAATATAAGGGAAATGTATAGTTCATCTTTGTTGGATTATGTGATTCTATAGAAGTTGATTCTAGAACATTTGGTGTGACCAATTTATCTGGAATACCCATCGTTTGGAGAAAAGATGAGTTTTTGGTAAAAACTTATTAAAGGATGAAACACTACCAGAAATGTAACACTACAAAATATTTCCCATTTTCCAAAAGGATCATATTTATTGGTAAAAGTGAATTTTCTCTTGCTAAAATATTTTACAAACATATATGGCTCTGTCAATAAACTGTTTGTAAAAACTCTATTGCTAAATGTTTTTGCGACATATAAAATAGTTATGTTGCAATTATAATAATAACAACAGATAATATATATGTTGGTTAATGTGTTTAGCGACAGGTTATGGTGTCAAATCCATCTGTTGGTAATAATATTAAAAACATATAATATTTGTTTATAAATTACATTTAAATAAAAATTAAAAATTTTATTGCCCATAAAATTTCATATTATATTTAATAATTTATCATATATTATAGTTATTAAACAATAGTTATAAAATTAACATTATATGAAGCACTAAAAAAATAATAATTTATAAAATTAGCATATATAAAACACAAATAAACTGATAATTTATTTGAAAAAACAAGTTCAAATTTTATTTAAGTACATGTTAGAACTTCATAAAATACAAGAAGCTCCCAAACATGTTTAAACATATTCAAACACTGAGAGAATTTACAGGGACTCAATAGAACTTTATTTTCAATCTATTTCTCACAAAAATAATACATCACTATCATGGAATCCCCATCACTTCACATGAACTATTATCTACTGTAGTAGATCTGAACAAGCACAACATCACCGTCACCTCTTTGATTGCGGTGTACCACCCTTCTATATTTGAAGAGGCACCTGGCCCAACTCCCTCCACTTTATGCATGCACTATCACGACCAACCTTTTGATCTCACAAACAACACAATTAACAAATGGTTTTTATTTAAATACATTATATAAAAATAATAATGCATTATATATCATGTAAAAAAACACGATATAATCTAGTAAAGATGATTTCAATTTATAATGGAACTACTTTTCAAATGAGAATTCATAAGATATGGTGACCACATTAACAGAAGATAACCTTCCAATTCAATATTTTATTATCAAGATTGACCATGTTTAGGGGTTTACTGGGAACCTCCACAAATAAAACTTCCCAATTTCAAAATGCAGCAACAACTATTCAAAAATCTAGATCATTAAGAAAAAACAATCCAGATTCAGGAAAAGCAACCCACTATCATAAACATGCTAATTTAATTATAATATTTTATACCTTCATGTAGAAATTCAGACCATCATGTATCCATGCAATCTATCAAGTTACACCCTCAACCTGGGCACTCATTAATCTTCAAACACCACAACGCAAACCCAGCTATAGCCACACCAAGGCACATCTTGTAGCTCTTGCATGAAAAAATCAAATAGAACAGCTGTAAACCCAAATATTGAATTCAAAATCCATATCACCCTAGGATCCAAAATTGGACATTAATAGAACCATTCAAACAAAAAATGGTATCTATAACCAATAGTGAATCCATTTTAACCAATATCCTGAAGGACCCATGGCTGCAGGGGCACCCCACAACCATTGAAGCCTTATACAGCCCGGATTCCCAGTTCTATGCAAAGAATAGATACAATTATGGGAAATCCATTTGAAGATGTGAAGTTGTGTTATACTCTGGGGAGAGAACTAGGAGGAGCTCAATTTGGGGGGTGACGTGCCTTTGCACTGAAAAAGAAACTGATCAACCATATGCCTACAAATCTCTATCAAAGAGAAAGATGGTTTCTAAACATGACAGGGAAGATATAAAAAAGATTCATATTATGCATAATTTGAGAGGTCAGTCCAATATAGTTGAATTTAAGGGAGCTTTTGAGGATAGGTTCTATCTTCAAGTCATGGTGGAGCTGTGTGAGGGTGGGGAGCTTTTTGATCAGATCATTGCCCAGGGGCATTGTAGCAAAAGTGTTGTTTCATCTATATATAGATCAATTGTAAACATTGTTCACATTTTCCATTTTATGGGTCTAATAAATAGGACCTTAAGCCTGAGAATTTCTTGCAATCTAAGAGGGGGGTAAGAATGCACCATTGAATGAAACTGACTTGGGCTGTCAGTTTTCATTGAAGATGGAAAGGTGTATCGGCATATAGTTAGGAGTGCTTATTATGTTGCTCCAAAAGTCTTCCGCTTAATATATGGGAAGGAAATAGATGTTTTGTGTGCAAGAATAGTCTTGTATATTCTACTCAGTGGTGTGCCTTCCTTTTGGGCTGATATGGAAAAAGGGATAATTAATGCTGTTCTAGAAGGAAATATTGATTTTGATTCTGATCTGTGGCCATATATTTCAAGGAGTTCCAAAGGTTTGATAAAGAAAATTTTGAAACAAGACCCCAAAAAGAATATTACTATAGCTCAAGTTCTTGAGAAACCTTGGATTAAAGGAAGATAAGTATCAGATAAGCCAACAGATAGTGTAGTTATTTCTAGAATGAAGCAATTTAGAGAAATGAACAATCTAAAGAAACATTATTTAATTGTTATTGAAAACAACCTTCGAAAAAAGAAATCTAGGGGATGAAAATGATGTTTAAAAATATGGAAACTGATAATAGAGGCACCACCACCTACAAAGAACTGAAGACGGGATTAGCACGGTTGGGATCACAGCTCTTTGAAGCCAAAGTCCAGTAGCTCATGGAAGCTGCTGATATGGATGGAAATGGGACTATTGATTACATTTAATTCATCAACACCTCAATGCGCATGCACAAATTGGATAGTGGGAATCATTTGGGCAATGTGTTTCAGTATTTTGAAAAGGATGATAATGGGTTTATAAAAAAAGATGAACAGAAGGTAGAATTGAGGGAGAATGGAGTGGCTGATGAAAGTTGTACACGGTAAATAATATCTGAAGTGGATATTGATAATGATGGGAGGAACAATAGCCAATCCATTTTTGAAAAACTGATACATACATTAAAAACAATTGAAAACTATCTACAAGACATACCAAAACCAATGATACCAAATTAATCATATATTGATCATATTCTTCATCCCAATGCAGGAAACATTTGAAAAAAAAACAAACAAAGCTTCAATCATTGTTGAGAATACCTCATTGTCGATCAATTAAACCAGAGGATGAGGCTGAACAAAATGTTATCGCGGTCGCATGGAGAAGGTCGTGGATGGTTCAGGGTCAAGCGGGGAAGGTCACAAATGGAGGGGGAGGTGAGGGTCAAGTGGGGAAGTTCGGGGAAGGCGAGGTTCAAACGGGGAAGGTCGGGTATGGTGAGGGTCAAGCTGGGAAGGTCAGGGGCAGAGGGGGTTGAGAAAGGAAGGTTGGGGACTGAGGGAGTCATCCGTTGGGGATGGAAAGGATGACACGATGGGCGCTGAAAGACGGTGGAGGGTGCGGAGTATCACGATGGAGTGATGTGGTGGTGTAGGCAGAGGGTCGTGGAGGAGGAGTCATGGGTCGCAGATCAAGAGGATGGCATCGGAGGAGAGTGATGGAGGACACGATGGTGGTCGTGGATGAGGCAGAGGTTCATGAAGGAGGAGGTGGTGGCAGCAGATGGCGTCGATGCCGATTGTCATCGGAGGAGGCAGTGGGGTAGATCGCATGGAGGTCGGAGCCTAATTAGGTTTGAGTGGTGTTTTTTAAAAATAAAATCCAATAAATAAAATATCAAATATCATCCAATTTCTTAAATTAAAAATATAATATATAAACACTATTGATGTTTTGAAAAAATTGAAAATTAAAATCAATTATTGATATATTTTTAATATGACCGTAAAAAATGAATATTGATTTTGGTCATAAAAATAATAATATATAAAAAATTTAGTTCTCTTGATTGGTTATCGATAGTTTTTTTATTGAATGGTTTATTGTAAAAAAAATTATTAATGGTAAACTATTTTTTGTTAATTGTTATTATTACAAACAAATTCATGTATGGGTAAAAAAATTGTTTCTATTAGTATGATAAAAAAATAGATTCAACTATTGGTAAAAGAGATGTTGGTATTGAACGATAAATGCCAACAAATATATCTGTTGGTAAAAACAAGTGTCGGTACTTAAAATTAATACCAATAAAACATAATATCTATTGGAATTACTCATTTTTACCAACAAATATATTTTCTTTCAATAAATTTCTATTGGTATAAGTCATTTTTTTGTAGTGTAAGTATATTTACTTATGTCATTAGCCAATCTCATAAAGAAATTCTCTAACTTTACTAAATGAATCATAAAACAAAAACATTGTTTGTTTATTTTTTCAATTGGGAAACCAATGATCATTTAACCTATAACATGTTTGTGGTTTTCTGGTGGTTAACATTCTCCTAATTTTGTTTTCTATCACTTCCTATCAGAACATGACACTTATTCTATCCTTCATAGCCATGTTTTCATTAGATCCAAGTATGGGTTATCTTGGGTGACCTTTTTAATTCTATATCTTTCTTTTAATGTTATATTTTTGATGACTCTTTTTCCGATGTGGTACATTCAATGAATTTTTCAGTATAAATATAAATTTTTTAGGACACAATTTCCAAAATGGGGGAAGGATGTAAAATCCCAGGTATATAATGAATTTGAAATTTTCATATTTATTAATATTTTTGAATTAAAAATAAATTTTCATTTAAAGGGGATTCTATATTCTATGGCATACCTAACACGCAAAAATGGGTATCTCCGAAAATCTCATGTTTCACATAAGGCTGATTCATACTGAAAAATATTAAATATAATATTATTTTAAATGGTTGTTAAGGCCTAGATGTTTTATTTTTTTAAATAAATATAACTAACTAAAATATGATTATACATGTTTGTTAAATGTTTTTTACATTTATCCAATAAAAGTTAGAGGCTTAAAATGTGAATGAATCCAATTTTAAGCATAAATACTCTAATATTCCTTAAAAGGTCGATTTACAACCTTTTGATGGAGAACCATTTTTAAATCTAGTTTTGTCACTTTTTTATTTTCTATTTGACAAAATATAATTATTCATTAGAATTGGGACATTAAAATTTACTTTTGATAAGATTTTGGTATTTTTTTGATAAAGATCCTTTTTAATGAATAGTGAAAATTATTACATTTAAATTCAAAAATGCCTCTTTATTTAATTTATTTAAATGGTTACATTTACATTTTAATTGGTTTTAAATTTTAATTTGATTTTATTTTTACTATTTAATTCAATGATGTTCATTTTAAATAATTTCACTTGGAAATTGAACATAAACAAGTGTCAATATTTTGATAGTTATTATTTCTTAAAAACTTTCATTTTGTTTTGACAACGAGAATTAATTTTAAATTATTTTCTGCAACTTCTATGTTTTGAATTTGGAAAAATGGATTCCCTATTTGGAATTAGGAGGTCCAAATTGTGTAAATAGGTAACTTTTATTTTTAGACATTATGAATAGTAACTTCAGTAAATATTTTATATACCATGGTTAAAGGGTAAATCTGGTAATAAGGTTAAAAAATAATATTATAATATTATTAATTTATCCTAACACATGTCCTAATCTTATTAGCTGAAACCTGTACGTCCATGGGCATCCATGAGTTGATTTTGGGACCCCATGGAGCCACTTGAGAGTGATGTGAATATTTTATATTAATTAATTTAAAGTTAGGACAAAATTAACAAAAACTTATATCTTTTAGTAAATCAATTTTTTAAGGGGTTATATAAGTAATCCTTTCGAATATAATTATTAATTTGAAATATAAACATATTTCCTAAATCATGGTAGTTTATTTATATTTTTTATACATTATATAAATAAACTTTATTATGACACAATTGTGATGCAGAAATTAATTCATTAATAAAATATTCAAATAAATGATATTATAAATATTAAAATAAATTTATTTTGAAACATTTTATGATATACATGAATTTTAGGGATAATAATGACTTTTTATATTTTAATTAATTAATTTTTTCTAATGAATCAATTTTTAATAGATTTTTTAATCATCTTGATATGAATAATTTAGAAATAAACATAAATGAGTTTTTAAAACAATTAATATTTTATTAAATGATAAAATAATCCTAAAAATCTAATAAAAGGCCAAATGACATAAATAATGTTAAAAGTGTCATAAATGGTCTATTTGGGGTCTCTTTGAATTTTATATTAAATATATTAACCATAGAGTATTAATATATAAGAGGATATGGTTAAAGTTAAATAAGTTCACAAAGGGTTTAATAAAAATTGATAAGGATTAAAAAATATTCAAAACCTGTCCAATTCATATTATATGGTTTTATTTTTCCTTATATGAACCTTATTATATAATTAAATTTGTTCTTTGTGCTTTTGAAACTGAAAATATGTTTGTAATAAAATAATAATTTCAAACATTCCTAAAGAGCCCCCCCCCCCTCTTATAAAAGGCCACAACCTCTATCCCATTACACACACCTCTCAAGCCCCTTGACTTGTCCAAAAAATACTCTAAAAATCTACTAGTATCCCCCTCTTCCACCTAGAATCCATCCCCTATGTATAAGTCAATTCAAGAGAGCACTTTTTCTCAAATCAAAAAAAGTTACCCGATTTAAAGGTAATGTCTTTTCTAAAGTTCTTTTATTTTATTTTCTTTCTCCAACCACCTAAAATATATTTATTCAGTTCTTTTAAAAAAATATCTTCAATATAATAGGATGTTTTTTGGGTAAGTATTCTAACTACACTTCCACACACCACCATCTAATGGATACGAACATACTGTTTTTTTGGATGTTGAACTATTGGCTCACGAAATGATGATTGTTAAATTATCTCTTACATACTCTCATGATGGACATTATTATTGAACTATATTTATATGTGATATATATTATATTTTTATTGTCTATTTTCTTATTTATTTTTCATTTATAGCATACCTTTGTGGTTTCCATAATGGGTAAATACGATAATTTCATTTGAGAAAGTGCGGACTACCGCCCTCTCAAAGTGATATGACTAATTCCTGTCATACATGGAATTTATAAAAGATGTTGTTAATGAAATTTTATATGATATTATACTGGAATTATAATATACCTATGTATCATTATGTTTCCAATCCATTAAATAGGAAATAGAAATGAAAGTTGCCTTCATGCATACGTACGGCTTTCTGTCTCCTTGAATGTTGCATTTTATTTCTTATTTAAAAATGTTATGTACTACTATAAATACATATATGTACTAGATATATATGATTTATATGATATCTAAATAATTAATATCATTATATATATAACTTACTTTTGACCACATAGACAATTTGTAATTAAAAGAAGTTTTTTTTACTCAAGTACCAAATATTGGAAAAATGATCTTTATTAACTCAAATGATTATGTAATTTTTATAACATGTTAATAAGTGATATAAAAGGAATAATAAACTTTAAAAGGTTATTATTCATTTATAAATTAACTTTAGTTTATTATTCAGGAGATTAACGTATGAATGAGACAAGTCTGACACAAGGTAACGGAACGTCGTAACCCAATTTCCCTTCATGGGTTTAAAATTATACTTCTTGGTTGTGTCATGATATGAATATGTTTGAATGACCTATGATTGTTTTAAACTTAATATCCACTTATATTTGGTTTATGTATATTTTTCTCTCATAATTGTTTTATTGATTTATCCTTAATCTAACAATACAGTCTTCATACGGTAATATGTCTCAATCTCCCTTTATTGAAGCATATCATGATATTATAAACATTTATTATCATATAAGGTGTATATAATACCCTTTGACATATAATAACATTAATATTATTATTATAATGATATTATAATCATTTTTTGATGATATTTGGTTAGTATTTTTATTCAAGTGTTTCTCATGTTTTACGAGACTCTTTCACTAGAACATCGTTTTAAAAGTTTTGAAGATTTATTTTTATAAATCATTCTCATTAATGTACAAGTTTTTAAAATTGTATAAAATAATTATTTATATGGAAATTAGAGTTTAAAATTTTTAATTCATTTAAAAGTTTCAATGTAGTATGTGACACTTTGATTCAAAAATCTCTTTATTAAATGTTTCAAATGGTATGGAAAATGTTTTTTGAGAAATCATTTAATATAAAAATATCTAGAAATAATATATTTTGATTGAAATGTTGAAATTTTATCTTTCATTTATGCTTTTTTATGTTTTATGATCATTTTATGTTTCTTGTACATTTTTTATGTATACGGGTGGTTCCGTGATAAACATAGGGCGGGTGAGCCTAAGATAGCTCTCTAATTCATTGGGTAATGTGACAAAGGTAAATGTTAATTTTTATCCTAAGAGATTTTGGTAATATACTGTGATGGTTATTCCCAATTTAACACCTTATATAGTTGTGAAAGATACAACCAAGGTATGTTATGGATTCCACAAGGTACCTTTACGATTTATTCTTTCCTTATGTTGTTCATAAATCTTGTGATCTTGTGTGGTATGTTAAAGATTGAAAAGTATTATTTCATTGAATTGTATGTATTTGTGGACTAATGTTTTCATTCATTGTTTCATAACCCATACTATTATTTTTATTCTCATCCTATGTTTTTTGAAAAAAAATTCACAGGATATAATGTAGGGTAAGAGAAATGAAGAATTCAAGATGATATATATCATGAAAATAATTCTTGTTTTATTTTAAGAGTTTTTATTTTATGAAAAAATGGATACTAGGTAGAAGTGTCTACATTTTACTATTTTATATGTAATGTAATAGTTACGGAATAATTATCTAAAACACTAAAACCGAAATGATCCTCAATTTGAATGATTAACTTAATTCAATATTATGTAATGTTTAAGGTTGTGGCCTTATACCTCACCCCCTTATCGTCACACCACTCATGCTGTTATAATTGTCTATATTATACTAAATATTCCTCCTGAGTGACATACCCATTTTTAAGATCTTATATTCTCACCAAAATTCCAATACCAATGTCCTTAATGAGGTTCTTAAGGTGGATAATTCTAGAGGTAAAAATCCTCTTTCAATTTCTTTTATTTTGTTTTCAATTATTTTTCTTTTCTTATACTCCCTTATCCTCCCCTTATGAAAGTGTATTTTAAACCTTTTTATCATATATATAATATAATTTTATCATGTTTTTGTAAAAAATAATCATCATACTTCTTCTCCACTCCTTTATATTCTAAAAATAAAAACATCATCTCTGATGTGTCAAATTACCGACATCATAGACAATGTCTTTTCAATTTCCATTACCACCTTCTTGTCTGGTTATAAAACTATTTTAATGGTTTAAATATATATTTAAATTGTATTATATAATTTCTTATATTTTTTAAATTAAAATGATTACATAATATTAAATTGTATAATGAAACAAGTATGTGATTACCGTTGAACAACCAATATAATCTAAACGAATATCATTAACGTTTTATGTAATGATTCATCATTATATCTGATAAAATGATTTATTTCATCACATAATATAATTTAAAAAAATTAGTATAATTTTAATCCACCTCTATGTTTATCTTTAATTCAATATGAAAATCCATTACGAGCCGACCATAGAAACCATTTTAAGAATGCACCCAAAACAATGGAAATAACGAAATATTATTAATAAATGGGTGGAATGATGTTATAAAATTATTATATAAGGTTTTATAAAAAATAATATGTTTCATAAAAAAATTAACATTATTTTTATAATTATACATGTGGTTTAAACAGTTTTTCTGTAAGACGATCCTAAGGTAGGGGAATTTATCACCTAATTTCATTATTTAGGTTATTCATATACTTCATTAATTTTTTGATATTGAGATAATTCATGTAATTATTTTTTGGTTACGTTTAATATATTGATATATAGTGTATAAACATATTATTTTAATTCAATTAATTATAATTTATGTTATATGATATTTCTAAGTTGCTTTCCATTTAAATTCCTCATTTAAACTTCTTTTTTATATAATATTAAAAAATGATGTTTTTGTGAAATTGTTAATTTTTTATGAATAAATGTTGATTCTAGGAAATTTTTTATTATAAATTATGCTTCATATATGTCCCTCTAATCCATTTTTTATGTTTATTTTGGATGGAAACTATATGGTTACTCTAAGTGTAACTAAAATGGTTACTCCTGTGAGGGTCAAATTGTAATGTAGAAGTGAGGATAATAAATCATAAGTCATATGAAAGGTTTAAAATATTGAGTGTGTCATTTTCCAAGTAACCTATATGGGTTATTTAGGTTTTCTGTGTTTAATGTAAATGTATTATTTCACAAAGTAAGTATATGATACATTGTGGGTGAGAAATAGGTTCTTGTTAAAATGATTTCTTATGTTTATAAGTATTCATGGACTAATGGTTTCTCTCCTTATTTTTATATACCTTACTACGCTTCTTGTTCTCATCCAATTTTTTTAAATGTTTTTCATAGGTTTTATGGATGGGTATGATAAGAGGAGATGCCATTGTGAATGTTATGAAGAATTGTTAGGAAATGATATCAATTTTTTTATAAAAATTTGTATTAAAATTAAATGGAAAATGTTTTAGTTGTACCCACATTCTAGGCTTGTGGGTTGATATGTATGAATTATTTCCTAATATACTAAAACATGAAATCGAAAAGATCTATGGGAATGTAAATAAGTGAATTCTAATAAATTTTACTAGACTATGTAATGATTAAGGCTAGGTCCTTATAATAATATTATGCAAGTTGCATTGAAATTTTAAAAAATTCAATCATGGATTATTATAGTCGAGATAAATTTAACCAATAATATTTTGGTATGTTTTTTATGTCATTTAATATATCATAACAAATTATATTTTACCTAAATTACCCAATTTACCCTTTACCATGGTAATAATAATTACTAAGTTTACAATTAATATTGTACCAAAAGAAATAGAGACGATTGAATAAATTTAGAACCACTTATAATAGATATTCAATCCATTTTTCAAAATTAAAAATAAATAATTTTCAGAATTTAATTTAAAATATATCAATAAAAACTCAATAGAAAATTGTTTTTTGAAAATATGCCCATTTAAAATATAAAATGTATTTATTTAAATTCTAGTATAATATCAATTTTAATACCAATAATTGTATTATTTTAAATCCAAATGAACTAAATAAAATTTTAAATGAATCCCAAACATAATTTGAATGTGTAATTTTTATAAAATAAAATACATTTTCAAATAAAAATATTAGTTTAATAATATTCATTGAAAAATAAATGTATTTAGAAAATTATCAAGAATTATTCCTAATATAATATTAACATTAAGAATTTAAAAAGTAAATTAATTTTTAAAATTAAACATTCCAAATTTTCTTGATTTTAATTAAATAATAATTCATGATAATTACTAAAAATCATTTTTGAGGAGTAGTTTTTTTGTGAAGAAATAATTTTCTACTAAAAATCTAGTACATATTTAAAAAATGTCAGCTAATACATTAAAAATGAGTTATACCATTATATATTTCATAATGTTGTTAATATAATTCATTCCATAAAATTAAATGGTTAACTTATAATGGTCATATTTAATTAATAATGTTTCCTTGTTAACATAAGCTTTATGTGGAAAATTTCATACACTATCGAGTATAGTTATTCTATTAAAACCCCGTGGTGTTTAAAAAACCCAATTTTTAAGACATATATTTTTTTTGTGAAATTATTTATATATTTATAAAAATAATTTTTTGGTCTTCCCAAAGATAATTGGAATTAATTTTTGATAGAATTAATACATGGTGTCACACCTATATCATAGAGTTCTTAATGAATGTCCCCTACTAATTTTTAATATTTTAATATGACACATTAAGAGAATTTTGATAAGTGTTTTATTTTCATGAGTTCTTTAACATGAGGTGCACCAATCTTCTTTTTTAAAATAAGTGATGGATAGATTCAATTTGATATTGATTATCATGAAAATAATAGGACAAAAAATCAATAATAAGTGTCATATACCCCATATTGATATCTTGTTTGATCAACTGGAGGGAGATCAAAACATCTTAATGATTAAAATTTATTAAATATTTGATTAGATAAAGGTTAAAAGGAGAATATATACATTATATCCATCCATATAGCAAATGGATGTAATGAATTCACAGTGAAGCATTCGAACATAATAAATTCACCCAATATCATTATGAATCAGATGAATTGAATATAGATATTACCTTGGGAAATTTTTAGCGAAATTTAAATATGATACTATCGTATATTCCAATTGATGGGATGATAATGAATATTATTTGAGGATTGTTCTAAATTATTTTTGAAAAAGGTGGTGTATTCCAAATTTTTATAGTGTGAATAATGGCCACATAATGTATCATTTTTGGGTTATCTAATCTGAAGTGAGTGTATATCTATGGATACATAAAATGAATTTGTAACAGAATAATGGTAAAATCTAGATACTATAATAGATCTCTATAGTTTCATTATATCAGCATCATATTACCAGGTCATTATGATAAATTTCTCACAACTATCAAATCCACTAACCAATTTAACACAAAAGAGAGTAATGTTCTTTAAAAATAGAATGAAAAGAAAAAATAAATGATATTAGGAAACAGATCATCAATACTACTATATAGACATTTACATATCGTGTAGAAGGGTTTTTATATAAAATGATAAATCTAATATGGGATTATTATGATTCATCCTGAAAAATTTCATGGTGGAGGAATATACCTCACATTAATTAGCAAAAATATAACTTAATTATTTAGAGTCACTAGTGATTAAATTGGTATTAAATATATGGATGAGTTATCTATATAGATAAATTTTTGATAAATATATTGATCTCAAGATCGTAAAATATATTGTCGTATAGAATGAGCTGAACATGATCCAAATGAGATGATTGGAGTTGATCAAGGACTATGATTTCTCAATAGATAACCCCCTTGGGAATGCAAAAATGGTGGATGATTTTTAGAGTTTGAAGGATCATTCTCAATTATCTATGATTATAATTGAATGAGACCCAAAACTCATTAAATTAAAAAGGATAGACCAGGTATAAAAAATTGTCAGGGGAGAAACACTATCTTTTCCTAGAGATTTCACAGTCATCGGTCAATGTGAAGATAAAAAAGGTACAAAATGATGGTATAGAGCTACAGAAGAAAGTACAAAATATAATAGAGTTAAACCTTGATAATGATGGAATGATAAAAAATGTAAAATGAATATGTGTCCATTAAATTGTATAATTTTATATGGGGTTATAGGATGATTCACAAATATCATAATTCTTTATCTATTCTAGAAGTATAATGATATACTGGGATATAAAGAATCACTTTTAGTTAGAAAACATGAATAGTGATATTGTAGAATATATATCTCAATTCCTGGTGTGACATAAAGATAAGGTATATTAAATGCATTATCTGGTTAATATTCAATAATTACACATACATATATATTAGTATGGGAACATCAAACTTGATTTCATTGTAAGGCTTATCATGACTTCTAAAGTTCACAATTTCATTTGGTTTATAGTTGATCACCTAATGAAGTCACCATGTTTCTTTTTTATTAGAGATGAGTTATCTCCTAATAAATATTAAAATATATATACAAGGATAGTGATATGGTTATATGGAGTACATTATTAAATTGTATCAGATTAGGATTTGAGGTCACCTCATAGTTTTGGTTAAATCTTCAATATGAATTGAATACATAATAGAGAGTTAGTATTTCGTATCATCCTCAAAATAATGGATTATATAAAGAACCATTCAATCTGTTTATGATATATTGAGATACCTAACAATGAATTTCAATGGTGGTTAGTATCAACAACTTTTATAGGTATAGTTCATGTATAACAATATTTTCCATTCATGAATTAAAATGGCACCATATAAAGATCAGTATGGGAGATGGTTTAGAATTCCAACATGTTTAGTTGAAGTTAATGTGAATAAGATTATGGGTTGGATCATTCCCATGAAATGTTAGGGAATAACCAAACCATTAAATAGTGAATTATGATTTCATAATTTCGATAAATGATCTATTCTAATAATAATTGGTGATATTTAGAATTTGAATTCAGATACCTAGTGTTCCTTTGATTGTCCTTGTAGAATAAGATCATTATATTTAAGGAGAGGGGAAATTAGAGCCATGTATATATATTTTTTTAAAAAAATTTGATTCAGTGCATAAAGGAGTTTCTTATATTTCAGTTCCACCAAACATCTCCCAAGTACATGATGTATTACATGTTTTGTTGGGGAAGGGAAAGCATTAACCATCACATGTCGAAAACTCATAGGGTATATATCTAGAAAAATATATATCTTACATGGAAGAAGTGATAGATATCATTGATCAAATAAATAAAACAATATTAAACAAGACTGATCGCTATTTTAAAGTTCTCTTAATAAAATATGTTTGAGGAAGTAATGTGGGAACCATATGATGTAGTGATGTAGAAGTGCCAACATTTTTTTCATCGAAGTAATGAGATTTTGAGGTAAAAAATATTTTAAGTGGTGTACAGGGTTACACATTATAATTTGAGTATTTATTTCTCTTTAAATAAATCTACTGTGTTCAATTTCTACACTATGAGAAAAACTGATATTTGTGATGAGATTTATTGTCATCGCAAATAGGTCGTTGAAGAGGTTATTTTCAATGGGAAAATCAACATGTCGCAAATAACTAATTATTTGATATGGGACTAGGTGTCCCGTCGAAAAAACTTATGCGAGGTTTGGCACGATTTGCATGCCAATCAACATGGAAGGGTATTTGTGACGGGTAGGCACCTCCCGTCACAAATACTGGGAGGTGATAAACAGTAGTTGCGACGGGGGATGCCCTGTCACAACTACTTCATTCGCCAGAGGAGATTTGTGATGGGATGTTGTCCCGTCGCAAATAGTGTGTCAGAAGGTTACTTTTTGTGAGGGGTATCATCACAAATAACCTTTTAACCACTGACAATAATTAATGAGGTTGAAGGTATTTGCGATGGGTGTCGTCGCAAAAATTGTGTATTTGCGACGAAAAATCCTGTCGCAACTAATCTAACCTATATATACCACCATTCATTTTTTTCTTCCTCCTCATCAATTCATACTTTCTCTACTTCTCTAAACACTAATTTTAGAGTGATAATTTTTCAGAGTTAGTTTTTTTATGAAGAAGTTGTGAAGTCGTCTACAATTATAGGAGATCATGCTTAATGGCATTTTTGTTTTATTTAATGTAGTATTTGTTTCATTTTTATATTGATTTTAATTATTGTTGATTAGTTGTAATTAAGTTTGATCTAAATTGTTTTGTTATCAGTATTTATTTGTAATAATAAAATGAAATTCTTAGTACTAATTCCTAGTAATTAGTAATAATTAATAATTATTAATGATAATTAGTAATGTATATAAATAATTAGCGGTAATTAGTAATTAGTTGTTGTATTTTGCAGTAATTAATAGTATTTAATGCTAATTAGTAATAATTAGGAAAAATAGTAATAAATATTTACAATTATATATAAATACAAATAATTATTAATAAATACGAATAATTAATAATAAATACTTATAATTTGTAATAAATACTAATAATTAGTAATAAATAATTATCATGATTAATAAATTTTAGTAATTACTAATAAATAATAATAAATATTAATAAATACAAACAAATAGTTATTAAAAATACTAAATAGTAACAAATAATAATAAATAGTAATAAATAGTAATAAATAATAATAAATAGTAATAAATTGTAATAATTAGTAATAATTAGTAATAAAATGTAAAAAAATAGTAATAATTAGTAATAAATACTAATAATTAGTAGTAATTAATAATAATTAGTAATAAATAAGAATAATTAGTAATAAATATTAATACTTACTAATAAATACTAATAATTTATAATAAATAGTAATAAATAATACTAAATAGTAGTAAATACTAATAATTAGTAATAATTAGTAGTAAATAGTAATAATTAATAATAAATAGTATTAATTAGTATTAATTAGTAATAAATAGTAATAATTAATAATAAATAGTAATAAAAAATAATAAATAGTAATAAAAAATAATTATTATTAATAATTAGTAATGGTTAGTAATAATTAGTAATAAATACTAATAAATACTAATAAATTATATTATATTGTAGTGAATAATAATAATTAGTTATAATTAGTAATAAATAGTAATAATTAGTATTAATTAGTATTAATTAGTTATAAATACTAAAAATTATTAATAAATACTTATAATTTGTAATAAATACTAATAATAAAAATTAATAGTAATAAATACTAATAATTAGTAATAAATACTAATAATTAGTAATAATTAGTAAAAATTAAGAATAATTAGAAAAAAATTAATAAATATTAGTAAATAGTAATAAATTGAAATAAATAATAATAAATAGTAATAAATATGAATAAATAGTAATAAATAGTAATAAATCGGAAATAAATGATAATAAATTAAAATAACTAATAATAAATCGGAATAAATAATAACAAATAGGAATAAATAGGAATAATTAGCAGTAAATATTATAAATTAGCAATAATTAGCAATAATTAAAATTTAATAGCAATAATTATCAATAAGAAGTAATAATTAGTAATAATTCGGAATAATTAAAAATAATTAGCAATAATTAGAAAAAATTATTAATAATTATGAATAATTAAGAATTATTTGGAATAAATTGGAATAAATTAGAATAATTAGAAATAATTAAGAATAATTATCAATAATTGGGAATAATTAGAAATAATTAGCAATAATTTGGAATAATTAGGATTAATTAGGAATAATTTGGAATAATTATGATTAATTAGAAATAATTAGGATTAATTTTGGAATAATTAGGATTAATTAGGATTATTTAGGATTATTTAGGATGAATTTGAAATAATTAGCAATAATTATGAATAATTAGGAATAATTAGGAATAATTTGGAGTAATTATGAATAATTAGAAATAATTAGCAATAATTAGGAATAATTAAGAATAATTAGGAATAATAATTAATAACTGGATATAATTAGAAATAATTAGCAATAATTAAGAATAATTATGAATAATTAGTTATAATTAGGAATAATGAGGAATAATTTGGAATAATTAGGAATGATTAAGAATAATTAGGAATAATTAATATAAATTATGAATAATTAAGAATAATTATAATTAATTTGTAATAAATAGGGTTAATTGGGAATCATTAGGAATAATTATTAAAAATTAGTAATAATTAGAAATAATTAGAAATAAAATCAATTGTAATAAATTGTAATAACATTTCACAATTTTCAGTGGATTGGCGGCACTCATGTTGCTCGATGGATTATGTTCACACTGCTTGAATGGTGGATTTTAGAGGAGATCATTATCAGGCCAGCAGAACCAGAGGAGATAGGAGGTGACACATCAAACTGGTATCCATACATTCAGTATGCATAGAGAGAATCTATTAAGTACCTTTTTTAAATATTTTATATAATAGTATTATAAATAGTTTATTTAATATTCATATATGGTGTCAAGTATCTCAATATTACAAAGTACGACGTTTATCGGACGATGTACTATAATCCATCCACTAGAGAGATTGGTGGTGACCGTTTGCGTCAGATTGTGGTCAGTATAATTTTTTTCTGTTTGAAAATTAACTACATATAATATTTTCAATATTTTAATTTCAAATTTGAACTGAAGGTGTCATATGAGGCTGCGACCTCTCAGACACTGGATGAGAGTATGTCCAAGATGACTGATCAGAATAGTGCCCACCATTTCGATGAGGGGACATGGATTTAAGCGACCTATTATGCCTTAGAGAAGTGCTGAGTAGTTGGTATCAACTCTCATTTGACTCCTTTGACTTATTATCATACTTCTATGATATAGGCATCTAGTTTGAGAGAAGCTCATGGAGAGGCATTATCTTTTGGATAACAGTATCAAGAGCAGTTGTGAGCTTAAACTAAGCTTATAGAGAGTTTGTAGAAGTAGTAGGAAGACATGCATCAGAAACAACAACAGCAAGAAGAGATGTGTCAGCAATAGCAGTAGCAGCAGCAGTACGAGAAGAATATGCGTCGATGGTAGCAACAGTAGTAGTAGAAGCCTGGGGAATATATGTGTCGACGGTAGCAGCAGCATCACGAATAGATGGAGTACATGCATCATCTGACTTGTAGTTAAGGGATGGAGTTGTAGTACCCCAGGACACCCTAAGAGGGGAGGGGTGAATTAGGGTGTCAAATTTTTATTTTAAAGTGACGGTTCTCATTCCCACATTGGTAGGAAATTAGTAAACCTATATGATGTATGTGATTAGAAATCAAACATTCACATGAAAAGGGATGACATGACAATTTTTACATGGTTTACCACTAAGGGCTACATCCAAGGAGCATACATTGATGGGTTTTCAGTCATACGTAATTCCAATATTTTTCACAAGTTGTGAATTACAAAGGTTTGGGAACAGTCACTCTCTATGAGTCTCACAGCCTTTAAAAATGTTCATGGATACCTCACTGCGCCCCTCGGGTCACTCCCGTTGACTCCCCTTGACTCACTGCCTTGGGTGAAGTTGTAAAGACCTGGAATTCCCATGGATTTTTTTTAAATACATGGGAATTTTACGAGTCCGCAGTTTCTGATGGAGTTTGATTCTGAGGCCTGGTGTTCCTGGATCAATTTTTGAAGTTTTGTTCGAGTACGTTCAGTAAACGTACAAGTGGGTTTTTATAACTTTTGAACTGGTGCTCGGAATTGAAATCTAAGGGCACTGTTGAACTCGCAGCATTGGTAATTTCTTAGTGAGACCTTCACCACAGTCACGTTCTAATGAGTTTGGAAGTTAGTTTATGTTTTCATATTAAACAAATAATAAAAAAATAAAGTATAACACTTTATTTTATTTTTAATCTGCCTTGTGTTGTTTGTGCGGTTAGTTGGAACCTCCCATTGGAAGTTGGGGGTGGGACTGCCACACCCTAACCTCCCGCGAGAGGTTACGACATGGGGACCACCCGAGCATAACCTCTCAATTAAATGATAGAGTTGGGACCACCTGACCCCTATTAATGCTGGAGGATGAAACCTTTCCACTCTCCCTCATTAATGAGGGAGAGCCTTTGACCTTCTCCTCACAATTAATTATGCCAACGCGCGTGCCAGTTAATTGTTCCAACATGCGTGCCAATTAATTGTGCCCACGTGTGGACCAATTAATTTCTCCGACACGTGTGAATTTATTAAGGAGAGTTTCTTTCTCTTTTTTGAATTTTCATGCCAACAATAAAATAATAAGACATCCTATTATTATTTTTTTGGCATTCTTCTTCGGTGGAACTTGAGAGCTTGGGAGGATTAAAATTCTCCCAATGAAGAATGCGAAGAACGCCAGATTTCTTTTTCAACTTCTTCCTCGGACGTCTTCTTCCTTATTTTACCGGAACAAGGAAAGGGAAGCGTCATCCACGAAGAACGATGATGTCATCCTCAGCTTCTTCTTTCCCGACATCAACGGAACGACGCCCACTTTCCGCGATTTCATCAACGAGGAATG
This sequence comes from Viscum album, assembly GCA_963277665.1. Lineage (NCBI taxonomy): Eukaryota > Viridiplantae > Streptophyta > Magnoliopsida > Santalales > Viscaceae > Viscum > Viscum album. Next base: position 1,580,932,680 of record OY728120.1, on the reverse strand, counting down.
ACAAGCAAGTTAGGGGGTTTTTGATTAAATTTATGTATGAGTTTAAACCTCCATATTTCTTCATTTTTTGTGCTCTTCATTGCCAAATGGTATTTCCGTAACGAGGAGGGTTCGGGCCACACGAACACGGCCCGACCATCTCCCCTTTGCTTGTTCTTTATTGATGACGATGGAGGCGGTATACGCAATGACGACGACGAAGACGGATATAAAAGTATGTGATCCCCATGGCCTATGCGCACCGTCGCACCCTACGCCACTGTCCGGTGCCCCGCGCTACTACCTGACGCCCTGTGTCGCTACCCGCTGCCCTGCGACGCTGCCCGACGCCCCCGTGTCGTTGCCCGGTGCACCCGCGCCCTACCCGGTGCACCTGCGGCCTATCGGTGACCAACCTTCTTGCATGCGCCCCACGCGGCCTGCATGCTGGCCTCCCGGACCCCAGCGTCCTGAGCCAACCCTTGGCGTCCCCCGCAGTGTCGCTGGCCGAACTGGACCGGTCTCCCGGGCCGAGTTACCGAGCCGCCTACGTGGTGACTATCGGGTCGAACTGACCTCGTGGTCCGCTGGACTGGGCCCAGCAGACCAGGTCAAAACATAGCGGGCTGACCCACCCGATGGGCCAGGTCAGACCCAGCGAGTCTGACCGGGTCGACCCAGACCGGGTCAGCCTAGACTGGGTTGGTCCGAGTCGGTCTGACCGGGTCGGACCAGACACGGGCCCATTACTGACCCATTACCTTCTTGGGCTATATCTTTGGCACCAGACGTTCGTTTGATGAACCATCAGCGGTGCCAGTATTCTTGGAGCATTGTCGTCCCTTTGAGTATACCCCACTGAAGTTCAAGGTATAGTTAAGTCACAGTCAGGTTGGTTCGTACACAAATCCAACCGGGACCCCAAGACTACAATGCTAATAACTTATAGACCGGGAGTCCAATTGATGCGTCGTCTATTGCGTTGAGACCATTATGACGTGGCGGTCCCTTGAGATACTTCCACGTGAGACCTCATGAAACTTGTAGTATCGACCAGTATCTCGTGGAGTGGAACATCCTAGTGATGAGTAGGTGGAGTGTGGATACCTAGTAGCTATAGACCTGACGACTACATGACCGATTCGACTCAGAGTTATTAGACTAGCCTAGTGGACGGAGAGCTCGGTTTGGCTGCAGACCCACGGCGGACAGAGTTCCTAGTTTGGCAGCAGACCCATTGTACTCGACAGGAGGAGTACCTCTGTAGGCTATTAGGGGGAGCGCCCGGTTTGGCGGCAGACCCACAGCAGACAGAGTGCCCAGTTTGGCAGCAGACCCATGGTAATCGACCAGAGGAGTATCTCAGCAGTCCAAGGTTAGTGAGTAGCACCTCAGAGTCGCAACAGGGCCACTGTAATCAACAGAGGAGGAGTTCTCCAGTAGCCGTGGTTTCGTTAATGATAATCCTAGTTTGAGATGATTCAATGACCTTTGTTTTTGCCTCATGATTGAGATGGGTTACTTGATAACTTAGGTATATGTATGGGAATATACCTATGTAATGGTTATTTGTTGAAATCATATATTTTTGTTTATCCTTGTTGGATTTTGTGAGACCTTGAGGGTCTCGGGGTCACTACTGAGTATCATTATACTCACCCTTGCACGGGCTATGCCTGCACCACGTTGTGTTGGATGCAGACGACGGACAGCACTGACGGAGGCCGAGAGCACCAGGACTGGACGGTACTCGGAGGAGGACCTTACGACGTATCAGTACACGGTGGAGTCTGACGGACGTGGATTGCATAGGAGGCCATCTATACCTAACCTTCAGGTAGGAACCCTAGAGGATGATCCAGGAGCTACTTTCACCATTAAACGGTTTGTCCCTTTTTAGTTTTACTTTCATTCAGTTGTATTTGAATTTTACAGTTCATCTTGTATTCTGTCCCCCTTTACTTTCAGTACACTTGTTATACAGCTTTTACTTGGTGTTTTCTTCTGCTCGTACTCTGGTTGTGTGTGTTTACGATTTATAAAGGAAATTCCTTCCCAGCTTTAGGGAAATTACGCCTTTGGTGCTAGTCGTCAGCCCCTAGCCTATGGCAGGCAGGCTTGGGGTAGTCATGATGCAGGCCCTGGGGGACGGGTCATGACAAATTGGTATCATAGGCGTCGGTTCTACCATAGAAAATAGGACTCTAAAATTTCTTTTCTGTGAAGTAATAGTTTTAAGGGTACTAAGTTTGGTTTTCAGTTCAGGTAGTCCAATGTTGGTGTGGGCGGCTGACGTATCCATACACCAGGACCTTGACTTCTGATTTCTGACTCTGTGCATGAAAACACTGATTGCGTGTGTGTTTTCAAAAGTTTTCTTTACGTCAGTTCAAACCATATCAACTCACCAGGTATAGTCTTTTGACCGTGTCACATCTGTTTCATTCAGGATTCCTCCTCGTGGGTGACCAGCTAGATCCCTGAGATTTGAACGTATTGAAATCCCACCAAGCGACAATGCCTCAGTACAGGGCCCTCTTCCAGTTGAGGCACCAACGGAGGCTCCAACAGTACCACTTCCCATTGGGCCACCGATGCCACCAGCCCCAGCAGCAGATGATGCACACTGCTTGAGCACGTGGCACGAGTTCCAGCACCAGAGGCCACCCATGTTCTGAGGAGAGACAGACCCACAGGTGGATAAGGATTAGATGGAAGTTGTGGTGAGAGTCTTCAGGCTCGTAGGGACACCATCTAACTTCATGGTGGTCCTTTTTTCCATCATTCTTCCAGCAATACTATGCAGATGGTGGAGCCTGATGCTCTAGATGCATGACGAGGCAACAAAGTACTTAGCGAGGTTCACCGAACTCTCGCGCTAATCCACTGATATGGTACGGTACCCATTCTTTAGGGTCCAGACCTTCGAGCAGGGGCTCAGGCGAGATATCAGAGCTTCAGTTGTCTCCCACAGCATCCCAACGCAGATAGGGGGTGTTAGAGAAAGCCCTCCTAGTGGAGAGTTTCCTTGCTGAGCAGTCTCCAGTAGTGGAACCCACTACTAGTTGACATTCAGCGGAGTCTTCTACAGTTGGAAGTAGACAGATGTCGCATAGGTCCAAGAGGACCATACTTATAGGTGGTCGACTGAATGACTCAGGATCGGTTGTGCGGGGCACCCAGAGTGGAGACAGATCTAGACATACCAGAAGCAGACAGTGTTACTCCTGCGGTGGGCTTAGTCACATGGCATGTGACTGTCCGACCCACCGTACAGAAGATCATCAGACAGTTGAGGGATCTTCCAATCATAGACAGAGGTATGATCGAGGTGGTCCATAGGGAGCATGAGGATGAGTAAGAGGAGCTGGTCGTGCAGCTGGTGGTGGACGATGTTACGAGGTGTTACTGCCACCACCACCAGGAGGTCCACCCCGACCACAGGGAGTGGGTGGACAGGGCAGAGCACAACATCAGGCAGCTGAGGACTATGATCACGGCGCTCTAGAGATGATTTGAGGTACGATCTAGGTCTACTCCACCTTAGTTTCAATTCTTATAGACACAGGTTCCAGTCACTTTTTCATAGTCATTGCTCTCGTTCGGAGCTCGTAGATTCCGGGAGAGCCATTAGCTCGATTCTTACGGATAGAGACTCCTATGGGAGCAGACTCGATGATTACGCACTAGTGCCGGTAGTGTGATCTTACTCTAATAGGTGAGAGCTTCGACTAGGATCTCCTCATAGTGGCGTCGAGGCCTTATGACGTCATCCTGGGTATGGACTAGTTATCTACAGTCCATGCTCAGATCGAATGTATTAGGAATAAAGTGCGATGTGTCCACATGTATGGGACCAGGTTCACCTTCACCGGTGAGAAGGGAACCTTTGCAGCGTAGGAAGGACTCACTCGGAGGAGGTTGAAGCCGATCACTCACCAGTTGGCTTGCCTCACCCTAGGAACGGTTGAAGTGGAGAGTCTAACTTATCCTATACTGGTGGAACAGTACGCAGATGTTTTCCCTAACAATGTTCCAGGAATACCTCCTCAAAAATAGGTGGACTTCTACATTGACCTATGCCCCGGGATGGCACCGATATCTACTCCAGCATATCGTATGGCTCCCACTGAGCTTCGCGATCTAAGGTTATAGCTTGAAGACTTACAGGGAAAGGGATTCATTCGGCCCAGTGTTTCTCCCTGGGCATCCCCAATTCTGTTCACCAAGAAGGTGGATGGGAGCTTGAGGTTATATGTTGATTGTCGTCGCCTGAACCAGGTGAACATGAAGAACAAGTATCCACTTCCAAGGATTGATGACCTCTTTGATCAGCTCAAGGGAGTACGATGGTTCTTGAAGATAGAACTCAGATTAGGCTATCACCAGCTCAGTGTTCGAGATGAGGATGTGGAGAAGATGTCCTTCAGATATCAGTATGACCATTATGAGTTCTTGGTTATTCCCTTCGGTGTAACCAATGCTCCAGTAGTGTTCATGAGTCTCATGAACAGGATCTTCCAACCTTACCTCGATCGCTTTGTCGTAGTCTTCATCGATGACATTCTGATCTTCTCGACTACTAAGGAGGAGCATGCCTACCATTTGTAGGTAGTACTGGGCACACTTCGAGAGCACCAGCTTTATGGTAAGATCTCAATGAGCCAGTTTTGGATTAGAGAGGTTCAATTTTTGGACACGTCATCTCGGAGGCTGGTGTTGCAGTGGATCCATCAAAGATTGAGGCAGTACTTGCTTGGGAGCCACCCAGAAGTGTGACGGAGGTACGGAGTTTTCAGGGCTTGGCTGGATACTACTGGAGATTCGTTCCAAACTTCTCCAAAATTGCAGTGCCACTATCATCCCTAATGAATAAGGGGCAACCCTTCATGTGGTCGGAGAGATGCCATCAGAGCTTTCAGGACCTGAGGCAAAGGCTGACTAGTGCCCCCATTTTGAGGCTTATAGAGGAGGGCGTAGCGTACGTAGTCTACTACGATGCATCAGGGACCGTACTCGGGTGTGTCCAGATGCAGGAGAGAGCTGTGATCGCGTAGGGTTCTCTATAGTTGAGACAACATGAGCAGAACTACGCTACCCATGACCTGGAGTTAGCAGATGTGGTAGTTTCCTTAAAGATGTGGCAACTCTATCTTATGGGCGAACATTTTACCATGTACTCTAATCACAAGATTCGCAGGTATATCTTCTCTCAGAAGGACCTGAACCTGAGACAACGGCGATGGATTGAGTTCCTCCAGGACTATGACTTCGAGATAGTCTATACATATGGTGAGGGGAACGTAGTAGCAGTTGCGCTCAGTAGGTGATCAGGAATTCAGCTACTAGGAGAGGCGATGGAGCAGCTAGCCGCATTGCAGATATCCTTTGTGGATAGGGATAGATCATTTTATCTACAATCTCTTACAGTCACTCCCCCACTTCTTCAGTGATTTAGGGAGGCGCAGTATGGGGATGCTGACTGTGAGACGCGACGTGTTCAGATATCCATAGGGCAGGCACCTGATGGATTTTCTGAAGGTGGGGAGCATGCCATCCTCTTTAGGGGATGTACCATGGTACCAATTTCACTTTAGGAAGAAGTGTTGGGGGAGTTCCACACTTCCCCTCTAGTGGTACATCCAGGAGTGGCGAAGATGTACCATGAACTTCGATGACAGCACTGGTGGCCAGGTATAAAGAATGCAGTAGCGGAGTTTGTCTCACGATGCCTCACTTGTCACAAAGTGAAGGTAGAGCACAAGGTACCAGCAAGTTTTGTTCATTACTTAGAGGTCCCATAGTGTATGTGAGATGGAATATCCATGGACTTTGTGACATGTCTCCCACGTACATCCAGGGGTGACGACTTGATATGGGTGATCGTCGATCGACTCACCAAGTCGGCCCACTTCCTACCGATCAGAGAGCAGGGCTCAATTGAGATCTTGGGAAGCCTCTATGTACAGGAGATAGTGCGTTTTCATGGAGTACCTTCTTCTATTGCCTCTGACTATGATGCACGCTTTACTTCCCGGCTATGGAAGAGGTTGGAGGAAGCTTTAGGGACATAGATTCACCCGAGCACCACCTTCTATCCTCAGACCGATGGTCAGACCAAGAGGACAATCTAGACCCTTGAGGAAATGCTTCGTGCTTGTGTCCTCGACTTCGGTCATAGCTGGGAGGACCACTTTCTTTTGGTGGAGTTTTCCTAAACCAACGGCTATCACTCCACCATAGGGATGGAACCTTTTGAGGCCTCGTATGGATGACCTTGTAGATCACCACTATGCTGTACAGACCCAGGGGAGTCAGCACTAGTGGGACCAGAGATGGTACGGGCTACCATGGAGAAGGAGCAGATCATTCAAGAGCGGATGAAGACTACACAGAGCTGGTAGAAGACATATACTGATAGGAGACAAAGACCTCTGGAGTTTGAGGATGGCAACTACATCTTCCTACGGGTCTCACATTGACGAACCCTACAGAGATTTGGCTGATGAGGCAAGCTATCTCCGAGGTTCATCGAGACTTTCTAGGTCCTTAGCAGAGTAGGCGAGGTGGCTTACTGCTTGGATCTTCCACCTTAGCTACATCAGGTGCATGACGTCTTCCACATATCTCAGCTGAGGAGATATGTGCACGACCTATCCCACATCATCGACCACAGGGAATTGGACATCGATGACGGGGAGAATTTCATGAAGGTTCTAGTGGATATTGAGGATCGACAGAAGCGGGCCCTACGTGGATGGTTGATACCTCTGGTGCGCTTTCGCTGGCATCACGAGAACCTCAGGGAGAGCACTTGGGAGCGGAAGGCTCAGATGCGTGCTCAGTACCCCCATTTGTTCCCTTAGGTTGAGTTTTATCTTATGGGGACATAAAGCCCTATGTTTGGGAGAAAGTTAAGACCTTAAATTCCAATGGAATTTTTTTTAAAATACATGGGAATTTTACGATTCCACAGTTTCTGACGGCGCTTGATTCCGAGGTCCAGTGTGCCTCGAATCAATTTTTGAAGTTTTGTTCGGGTACGTTTAGTAAACATACGAGTGATCTTTTATAACTTTTGAACCGGTTCTCGGAATTGAAATCTGTGGGCACTGTGAACTCGCAGAGTCAGTAATTTATTAGTGAGACCTTCACCGCAGTTGCTCCTGACGAGTTTGGAAGTTAGTTTTTGTCTTTTTATTAAAAAAATTATAATAAAATAAAGTATAACACTTTATTTTATTTTTAAGCTAACTTGTGTTGTGTGTGCGGTTAGTTGGAACCTCCCATTAGAAGTTGGGGGTGGGACCGCCACACCCTAACCACCCACGAGAGGTTACGACGTGGGGACCACCTGAGTATAACCTCTCAAATAAATGATAGGGTTGGGGACCAGCCGACCCCTATTAATGGTGGAGGATGAAACCTCTCCACTTTCCCTCATTAATGTGGGAGAGACTTTGACCTCCTCCGCACAATTAATTGTGTCAATGCACGTTCCAATTAATTGTGCCAACGCGCGTGCCAATTAAATGTGCCCACATGCATATTAAATAATTTTTCCGATGGGTGTGAATTTATTAAGGAGATTTTCTTTATCCTTTTTGAATTTGCGTGCCAAGAATAAAATAATAAGACATCCTATTATTATTTTTTTGGCATTCTTCTTTGGTGGAACTTGAGAGCTTGGGAGGATTAAGATTCTCCCAATGAAGAACGTGAAGAATGCTAGATTTCTTCTTCGACTTCTTCCTCGGATGTCTTCTTCCTTATTTTACCAGAACAAGGAAAGGGAAGTGTCATCCATGAAGAACGCCGACGTCATCCTCGACTTCTTATTTTCCGACATCAACGGAACAACGCTCACTTTCTGTGATTTCCTCAACGAGGAACGACAAGCGAAGTAGGGGGTTTTTTAGTTAATTTATGTATGAGTTTAAACCTCCATATTTCATCGTTTGTTGATCTCTTCGTTTCAAAACACTATTGTCGTAATGAGGAGGGTTCGGGCCACACGAACACGGTCCGACCCTCTCCCCTTTTCTTGTTCTTGATTGGTGATGATGGAGGTGGTACACGCAATGACGACAATGAGGACGGAGATCAAAGTCCGAGCTACCCGAGGCCTCTGGGCTCCGTCACGCCCCGCGCCGCTGTCCGGCACCCAGGGCTGCTGCCCGGCGCCCCGTGCCGCTACCTGGTGCGCCCCGCGCCACTTCCCGGCATGCCCTGTGCCACTGGCCGCCGCGCCCCACACCACTGCCCGATGCCCGGGTGCGCTGCCCGGCACCCCCACACCGCTTCTTGGGGCCCCCGCGCCGCTTCCCAGTGCCCCGTACCGTTTCCCGGCACCCTAGCGCAATGGTCGGTGCCCCCTGGTACTGCTCGGCGCCCCGCGCCTCACGCACCCTGCCCGGTGCACCCGCGGCCTGTTGGATACCAGTTGTCCTGCCCGCACCCCACGCAGACTTCCTACTGGCCTCCCAGCCCCTAGCCTCCTGAGACGACCCGCGGTATCCCCCGCGGTGTTGCTGGCTGAACCATCCCGGTCTCCCGAGCCGAGTTACCGAGTAGCCTACGTGGCGAAACTCGGGTCGAACTGCCCTCACGGTCCGCTGGACTGAGCCAAGTGGGCCGGGTCAAAACATAGCGGGCTGACCCACCCAATGGGTCGTGCAGATATGGTGAGTCTGACCGGGTCAACCCAGACCGGGTCGGCCCAGGCTGGGTTGGGCCGAGTCGGTCTGACTGGGTCGGACCGGACCCTGGCCCATTACTGACCCATTACCTTCTTGGGTCATATCTTTGGCACCGGACATCTGTTTGACAAACCGTCAGCGGCGCCGGTATTCTTAGAGCATTGTCATCCCTTTGATTATACCCCACTGGAATTCAGGGTATAGTTAAGTCTTGGTCAGGTTGGTTTGTACACGAATCCAACCGGGCCCTAGAGACTAAAATGTTAATAACTCACAGACCAGGCATCCAATTGATGCGCCGTCTGTTCTGATGAGACCCCTATGACGTGGCGGTCCTTTGAGATACTTCCAAGTGAGATCTCGTGACACTTGGAGTATCGACCAGTAGCTCGTGGAGTGGAACATCCTAGAGACGAGCAGGCGGAGTGTGGAGAGCTAGTAGCTGTAGACCTGACGACTGCTTGACTGATTCGACTCAGAGTTATTCGACTAGCCTAGTGGACGGAGCTCCTGGTTTATCTGCAGACCCACGATGGATAGAGCACCTGGTTTGGCAGTTGTCCAACGGTACTCGACAGGAGGAGTACCTCTGTAGGCTATTAGGGGGAGTGCCCAGTTTTGTGGCAGACCCACAGCGGACAGAGTGCCCAGTTTGGCAGCAGACCCGTGGTACTCGACAAGAGGAGTATCTCAGCAGTACAATGTTAGTGAGTAGCGCCTCGGAGTCGCGACATGGCCACAATACTCGACAGAGGAGGAGTTCTCTATCAGTCATGGTTTCGTTAATGAAAATCTTGGTTTGAGATGAGTCAATGACCTTTGTGTTTCCCTCATGATTGAGATGGGTTACTTGATAACTTAGGTATATGTATGGGCATATACCAATGTAATGGTTATCCATTGAAATCATACTTTGTGGTTTATCCTTGTATGATTTTGTAAGACCTTGAGGGTATCGGGGTCCCTACTGAGTATCGTTATACTCACCCTTGCACGGGCTATGCCCGCACCTCATTGTGTTGGATGCAGACGATAGATAGAACTGACGGAGGCCGAGAGCGCCAGGACTGGATGGTACCCGGAGGATGACCTTACGACGTATCGGTACATGGTGGAGTCTGATGGACATGGAGTGATGAGGAGGCCATATGTACCTAACCATCAGGTAGAAACCCCGGAGGACGATCCAGGAGTTGCTTTCACCGTTCAGTTGTTTGTCACTTTTTAGTTTTACATTCTTTTAGTTGTACTTGAATTTTACAGTTGGGCTTGTATTTTGGCCCCCTTTACATTCAATACACTTGTTATACAACTTTTACTTGGTGTTTGCTTCCACTTGTACTCTTATTGTGTGTGTTTACGATTTATAAAGGCAATGCCTTTCCAACTTTAGGGAAATTGTGTCTTTGGTGCTAGTCCCTAGCCCCTAGCCTATGGAAGGCAGGCTTGGGGTAGTCACGATGCAGGCCCCGGGGGACGGGTCATGACAAATTGGTATCAAAGGCATCAGTTCTACTGTAGAACATAGGACTCTGATATTTATTTTCTGTGAAGTAATAGTGTTAAGGGTACTAAGTGTGGATTTCAGTTCAGGGAGTCCAGTGTTGGTGCGGGTGGCCGACGTATCCATACACCTGGACCTTGACTTCTAATTTTTGACTAAGTGCACGAAAACACTGATTGTATGTGTGTTTTTAAAAATTTTCTTTCCATCATCTCAAACTAGGTCAGATCACCAGGTATAGTCTTTTGATCTTGTCGTATCTATTTTATTCAGGATGCCTCCCCATAGACGACCATCTAGAGCCCTGATAGTTGTATGTATTGATAGCCCACTAAGAGGCGAGGCCTCAGTATAGGGCCCTCTTCCAGTTGAGGCAACAGTGGAGGTACCAGTAGTACCACTTCCCGTTGGGCCACTGATGCCACTAGCCCCAGCAGCAGATGATGCACGATACTTGAGCGCGTTTCATGAGTTCCAGTGCCAGATACCACCCATGTTCTGGGGACAGACAGACCCACAGGCGGTTCAGGATTGGATGGAGGTTGTGGTGAGAGTCTTCAGACTCGTAGGGACACCATTCGACTTCATGGTGATCCTTGTTGCCAGCCTTCTTCAGGCAGCAGCACGTATATGGTGGAGCCTGTAGCTCTAGATGCATGACGAGGTGACACTTCTATGGGTAGAATGCGAGAGCCTGTTCTGGGTGGAGTTTGTTCCATCGACCCTACGAGCGGTGTAGATACAGGATCTACTGCATCTACAGCAGGGTAGCATGACGGTTGTGTAGTACTCAGTGAGGTTCACCGAGCTCTCGCGCTACTCCACTAATATGGTACGGGACCCATTCTTTAGGGCCCGAACCATCGAGCAGGGGCTTAGGTGAGAGATCAGAGCTTCAGTTGTCTCCCACAGCATCCCGATGTAGAAAGGGGGTGTTAGAGAGAGCCCTCTTAGTGGAGAGTTTCCTTGTTGAGCAGTCTCCAACAGTGGGACCCGCTACTAGTCGTCATGCAGAGGAGTCTTCTGCAGGTGGAAGTAGATAGATGTCACATAGGTCCAAGAGGACCAGACCTACAGGTGGTCAACTGCATGACTCAGGATCAGTTGTGCGGGGCACCTTGAGTGGAGATAGAGCCAGACATACCAGAAGCGGATAGTGTTACTCCTGTGGTGGGCTTGGTCACATGGCATGTGATTGTCTGACCCGCCGTACAGAAGGTCAGTAGACAATTGAGGGATCTCGCAGGAAGAGGCAGAGGTATGATCATGGTGGTCCACAGGGCGTAGGAAGACAAGGAAGAGGATCTGGTCTTTCCCTCATTCGGAGCTCAGAGATTCTAAGAGTCTCGTTGGCTCGATCATTATAGCTAGAGACTCCAACGGGAGAAGACTCGACGATTACGCACTGGTGCCGGCAGTGTGAGCTTACTCTAGGAGGTGAGATCTTCGTCTGGGATCTCCTCATAGTAGCATCGAGGCCTTACGACGTCATCTTGGGTATGGACTAGTTATCTACATTTCATGATCAGATCGACTGTATTAGGCACAAAGTGCGGTGTGTCCGCACGGATGGGACCAGGTTCACCTCCACTTGTGAGAAGGGAACCTTTCTAGCACAGGATGGACTTACTCAGAGGAGGGTGCAGCTGATCACTCACCAGATGGCTTGCCTCACCCTTAGAGTGGTTGTTGTGGAGAGTCAAACTAATCCTATAGTGGTGGAGTAGTACGTGGATGTTTTCCCTAACGATGTTCCAGGACTACCTCCTCACAGAGAGGTGGACTTCTACATTGACCTATACCCTGGGACAGCTCCGATATCTACTCCATCATATCATATGGCTCCCACTGAGCTTTGCGGGCTGAGGGTACAGCTTGAGGACTTATATGGAAAGGGATTCATCCGGCCCAATGTTTCTCCCTGGGCAGCCCCGATTCTGTTCCCCAAGAAGGTTGATGGGAGCTTGAGGCTCTATGTTGAATATCATCTCCTAAACCAGGTGACCATGAAGAACAAGTACCCACTTCCACGTATTGATGACCTCTTTGATCATCTCAATGGAGTATGATGGTTCTCGAAGATAGACCTCAGATCAGGCTATCACCAGCTCGGAGTTCGAGATGAGGATGTGCAGAAGTCGACCTTCAGATGTCGGTACGACCATTATGAGTTCTGGGTTATGCCCTTCAGCGTAACCAACGCTCCAGTAGTGTTCAGGAGTCTCATGAATAGGATCTTCAAGCCATACCTCGATCGCTTTTTCATAGTCTTCATCGACGACTTTCTGATCTACTCGACTACTGAGTATGAGCATGCCTACCATTTGCAGGTAGTACTGGGCACACTCCGAGAGAACCAGCATTTTGGTATGCTCTCGATGTGCCAGTTTTGGATTCGATAGGTTCACGTTTTTGGACACATCATCTCGGAAGCTGGTGTTATAGTGGATCCATCGAAGATCGAGGCGGTACTTTCTTGGGAGCCACCCAGGAGTGTGACGGAGGTATGAAGTTTCCTGGGCTTGGCTGGATACTACCAGAGATTCATTCCAGAATTCTCCAAAATTGCAGCACCACTATCAGCCTTGATGAAGAAGGGGAAACCCTTCGTGTGGTCAGAGAGATGCCATCAGATCATTCATGAGATGAGGCAAAGGCTGACTAGTGACCTCATTTTTAGGCTTCTAGAGGAGGGCGTAGCATACGTAGTCTAATACGATGAATTAGGGACTGGACTCGGGTGTGTCATGATGTAGGAGTGAGATGTGATCACCTATGGTTCTTGATAGTTGAGACAACAGGAGAAGAACTACACTACCCATGACCTGGAGTTAGCAGCTGTGGTCTTTTCCTTGAAGATGTGGTGACACTATCTTATGGGAGAACGTTTTACCGTGTACTCTGATCACATGAGTCACAGGTATATCTTCTCTCAGAATGACCTGAACCTGAGATAGTGGCGATGGTTTAAGTTCCTCCAGGACTATGACTTCGAGATATTCTATAATCCTGGTAAGGGGAATGTAGTAGCAATTGCGCTCAGCAGGAGATCAGGCATTCAGCTTCTAGGAGAGGCGACAGAGCAGCTGGCCACGTTGTAGATATCCTTTGTGGATAGGGATATAGTAGCCTATCTACAGTCTCTTACAGTCACTCCCCCACTTCTTCAGCGAGTCAGGGAGGCATAGTATGGGGATGTTGACTGTGAGATGCGACATGATCAGATATCCATAGAGCATGCACCTGATGTATTTTCTGAAGGTGGGGAGCATGTCACCCTCTTCAGGGGACGTACCATGGTACCATTTTCACTTCAGGAGGAAGTGTTGAGGGAGTTCCACACTTTCCCTCTAGCGGTACATACAGGAGTAGTGAAGATGTACCAGGACCTTCGATGATAGAACTGGTGGCCAGGTATGAAGAAGGCAGTAGCGGAGTTTGTCTCACGATGCCTCACTTGTCAGAAATTGAAGGTAGAGCACCAGGTACCAGCAGGCTTGGTTCAGCCCTTAGAGGTCTCGGAGTGGATGTGATATGGGATATCCATGGACTTCATGATGTGTCTCCCACATGCATTCAGGGGTCACGACTCGATATGGGTGATCGTCGACCGACTCACCAAGTCATCCCACTTCCTACTGATCAGAGAGCAGGGCTCAGTTGAGAGCATGGGAAGCCTCTATGTGCAGGAGATGGTGAGTTTTCATAGAGTACCTTCTTCTATTGTCTCCGACTGTGATGCATGCTTTACTTCTCGGCTATGGAAGGGGTTGCAGGAAGCTTTTGGGACACAGCTTCGCCTGAGCACCACCTTTCATCCTCAGACTGATGGTCAGACATAGAGGACCATCCAGACACTTGAGGGCACGCTTCATGCTTGTGTCCTCGACTTCGGTCGTAGCTGGGAGGACCACTTTATTTTGGTGGAGTTTTCCTACAGCAACGGATATCACCCAACCATAGGGATGATACCTTTTGAGGCCTTGTATGGCCGACCTTGCAGATCGCTACTATGATGGATAGACCCAGGGGTGTCAACACTAGTGGGACCAGAGATGGTACGGGCTACCATGGAGAAGGTGCAGATCATCTAGGAGCAGATGAAGACTACACATAGCTGGTAGAAGTCATATATTGACAGGAGATAGAGACCTCTGGAGTTCGAGGATGGCGACCACGTCTTCCTACTGGTCTCACCTTGACGAAGTCTATGGAGATTTGGATAAGGCGGCAAGCTATCTATGAGGTTCATCAGACCTTTCCAAGTCCTTAGAAGAGTAGGCAAGTTGGCTACCACTTGGCTCTTCCACCTCAGCTACATCGGGTGCACGATGTCTTCAACGTATCTCGGCTAAGGAGATATGTGCACGACCCACCCCACATCATTAACCACAGGGAGCTGGACATCGATGACAGGGTGACTTTCATGGAGGTTCCAATGGATATTGAGGATTGATAAAAGCGAGTCCTACGTGGATAGTTGATACCTATGGTACACATTCGATGGCAGCATGGGAACCTCAAGGAGAGCACATGGGAGCGGGAGGCTCAGATGCGTGCTCAGTACCCCCATTTGTTCCCATAGGGTGAGTTGTAGCTTATGGGGACGTAAAGACCTAAGGTTGGGAGAATGTAAAGACCCAAAATTCCCAGGGAATGTTTTTTTAAAATACAATAGAATTTACGAGTCCGCAGTTTCTGACGGAACTTCATTCTGAGACCTGGTGTGCCCGAAATCAATTTTTGAATTTTTGTTTAGGTATGTTTAGTAAACGTACGCGCGAGTTTTTATAACTTTTGAACCGGTGCTCATAATTGAAATGTGAGGGCACCGTTGAACTCACTGTGTCGGTAATTTCTTAGTGAGACCTTCACCGCAGTTTCATTCTGAAGAGTTTGGAAGTTAGTTTCTAGCATTTTATTAGAAAAATAAAAATAAAATAAAGTATAACACTTTATTTTATTTTTAAGCTGCCTTGTGTTGTGTGTGCAGTTAATTGGAACCTACCATTGGAAGTTGGGGGTGAGACCGCCACACCCTAACCACCCATGAGAGGTTACGAAGTGGGGACCACCTGAGCATAACCTCTCAATTAAATGATAGGGGTGGGGACCAGCTGACTCCTATTAATAGTGGAGGATGAAACCTCTCCACTCTCCCTCATTAATGAGGGAGAGACTTTGACCTCCTCCACACAATTAATTGTGCTAATGTGCATACCAATTAATTGTGCCAACGTTCATGACAATTAATTGTGCCAACATGCCTACCAATTAATTGTGTCAATTCGCATGCCAATTAATTGTGCCCACACGCGTACCAATTAAATTCACCGACGCATGTGAATTTATTAAGGAGAGTTTCTTTCTACTTTTTGAATTTGTGTGCCAATAATAAAATAATAAGACATCCTATTATTATTATTTTGGTGTTCTCCTTCGGTAGAACTTTAGAGCTTGGGAGGATTAAAATTCTCCCAACGAAGAATGCAATGAACGCCAGATTTCTTCTTCGACTTCTTCCTCGGACGTCTTCTTCCTTCTTCTACCGGAAAAATTAAAGGGAATAATTATCCACAAAGAACTCCAATGTCATCCTTGGATTCTTATTTACCGATGTTAACAGAACTACGCCCACTTTCCGCAACGTCGTCCATGATGAACGACAAGAGAGGTAGGGGGTTTTTTCAGTTAATTTATGTATGAGATTAAACCTCCGCACATCGTCGTTTGTTGAGCTCTTCGTTGCCAAATTCTATTTCCGTAACGAGGAGGGTTCGGGCCACATGAAAATGGCCTGACCCTCTCCCCTTTGCTTGTTCTTGATTGATGATGACAGAGGCGGTCCACACGGCGACGTCGATGAAGACGGAGATCAATGTCCGCGCAACCCGCGGCCTCCGTGCACCGTCGCACCCCACACCACTGCCCGATGCCCCGCACCGCTTCCCGGTGCCCTGTTCCACTGCCCAGCGCCCCACGCCCCTTCCTGGAACCCCGCGCCATTGGCCGGTGCCCTGGCGTGCTACTTGGAGCCCCTGTGTCGTTGCCCGATGCCCCCGCACTGCTGCCTGGAGCCCGTCGCCACTGCCCAGCACCCGACAACGCTGCCCGGCGCCCTGACGCACTGCTCGGTGCCCCGTGCCGCTGCACGGTGCCCTGGCGCATTGCCCGATGCCCTCGTGCCGTTTCCCGGTGCCCCTCGCCGCTACCTAGTGTTGTGGTGTGCTGCCTGGCACCCCCCGCGCAGCTGCCTAGTGCCCACGCACCCTTCTCGGCAAACCTGCATTCTGCCCGGTGCACCCGCGGCCTGTCGGTGACCAGCCATCCTGCCCGCACCCCGCACAGCCTGCCTGATGGTGTCTCGGCCACCGGCCTTTTGAGCTGACCCTCAGCATCCACCGCAGTGTCGCTGGCTGAACCGGCCCTGTCTCTCGGGCCGAGTTACTGAGCCGCCTACGTGGCGACAATCGGGCCGAACTGCCCTCGCAGTCTGCAGGGCCGGGCCTAGTGGACCGAGTCAAAACATAGCAGGCTAGCCCGCCCAATGGGCCGGGTCAGATCCGGCGAGTATGAACGGGTCGACCCAGATCAGGGCGGCCAAACCGGGTCAGCCTAGACTTGGTTGGGCCTAGTCGGTCCGACCGGGTCGGACAGGACTCGGGCCCATTACTGACCCATTACCTTCTTGAGCCATATCTTTGTCATCGGACATCCGTTTGATGAATCGTCAGTGGAAACAGTATTCTTGGAGTATTACCATCCCTTTGAGTATACCCAATTGGAGTTCAGGGTATAGTTGAGTCACAGCTAGGTTGGTTCGTACACGAAACCAACCAGGCCCCTGGGACTGAAATGCTAATAACTCACAGACCGAGCGTCCAATTGATGCATCGCCTGTTGCATTGAGACCCATATGGCGTGGAATTTCTTTGAGATACTTCCACGTGAGACCTCGTGACACTTGGAGTGTAGAACTGTTTCTCATGGAGCGGAACATCCTAGAGATGAGCAGGCGGAGTGCAGAGACCTAGTGGCTGTAGTCCTGACGACTGCTTGACCGATTCGACTCGGAGTGATTCGACTAGCCCAGTGGACGGAGCACCAGGTTTGGCGGCAGTTCCACGGCAGGCGGAGTGGCTGGTCTGGTAGCAGACCCGCAGTACTCGAAAGGAGGAGTACCTTTTTAGGCTATTTGGGGGAGCGCCCGATTTGGCGATAGACCCACAGCGGACGGAGCACCCGGTTTGGAAGCAGACCCACGGTACTCGACAGGAGGAGTATCTCAGCAGTCCAAGGTTAGTGAGTAGCACCTCGGAGCCGCGACAGGGCCACTGTACTCGATAGTAGAGAATTTATCTATCAGCTGTTGTTTCGTTAATGAAAATCGTGGTTTGATCTGAGTCAATGACCTTTGTGTTTCCCTCATGTTTGAGATGGGTTATTTGATAACTTAGGTATATGTATGGGCATATACCTAAGTAATGGTTATCCGTTGAAATCATATTTTTTGATTTATCCATGTTGGATTTTGTGAGACATTGAGGGTCTCGAGGTCCCTACTGAGTATCTTTATACTCACCCTTGCACGGGCTATGCCCGCACCTCATTCTTTTGGATGTAGACGACGGACAGTGCTGACAGAGGTCGAGAGCACCAGGACTGGACGGTATCCGGAGGAGGACCTTACGACGTATTGGTACACGGTCGATTCTAAAGGACGTGGAGTGCTGAGGAGGCCAGTTGTACCTACCCTTCAGGTAGGAACCCCGGAGGACAATCTAGGAGCTGCCTTCACCTTTCAGTTGTTTGTCCCTTTTTAGTTGTACTTCATTTCAGTTGTATTTGTATTTTACAGTTGGGCTTGTATTCTGGACCCCTTTACTTTTAGTACACTTGTTATATAGATTTTACTTGGTTTTTGCTTCTTCATGTACTCTGGTTGTGTGTGTTTATGATTAATAAATGTAATTCCCTCCCAGCATTAGGGAAATTACTCCTTTGGTGCTAGTCATTAGCCCCTGGACTATGGAAGGTGGGCTTGGGGTAGTCACGATGCGGGCCCTGGGGGACGGGTCGTGACAGAAGTCCCACTCACTTTATATACATGAAGGACTCTTCAATAGATAAGAATGGAAGTCTTTGTCTCCAGTTATGTATGAGTCATTTTTGGCATCATATTCCTGAATTGATTCCCTTTTATATTTACTCATCTACTTTAGTGCAAATAATTGAATGCACTAAATATCCTTCTTCTCTTCCTTTAATCCCCGATACCTAAACCTAATTGTATCAGTATACATCCTTATTTCTATGAATATCTGAGTTTAGTGTGCATTAATTGTTCTTATCCTCTTCACAAACCAGAACGAGGGTGTTAAACACCAGTTGTGTGTGTGCGGTACTACTTCTCTCCATAAAACCAAATGGTTCACGGTACACCCTTCTTCGCGATGCCGCTTTGAGAGTGCTATGAAACTGTCAATGGCCTATGGGAGACCCAAATTTTTCACGCACCCTTCTCAGAGTTTTGTATGTAAAATTCAAACCTTGCGCGTAAAAATACCTTTTGGCATGAAAAGGACTTTTCGTGCAACACTTCTTTTTCACACAGAAATTCTCTTTTTCGTGCAACAAGTTCTTTTCCACACATCACTTCTTCTTTTTTATCACAACTCTATACTTTAATTTTTCCACACGTTAGAGCTCGGGATTTGTCTATGTGTCGAGCCTCTATAATGAGAGGGGTTCACCTAAAACTTATAGGTGTTTTTTACCCTGCGCGTAAATACCCTTCCTGCACGTAAAAAATTCTCTCAGTTCTTTATATTGCACGCACCTTCCTTTTATTATTGCGCACCACCTTGGTTTTTCGTAAACCTCATGACTTTTCCATTTTTCATCATTAAAAACTCGAAGCCTCCTTTGCGTGTAAAACATCAAAAACACATTTTTTACACAACCAAATTTTCGCGCACAAGTTTGATTTTCTGTGGACATGGCGCGAACATCTCTGATTTTTCCCGCGCTTCATGCCTTTTTCAATTTTCATTATTTTTGATCTGAGAAACTGCTTGTGTGAAAACCTCACCCAGCTATTTTGCACACAACATTTTTTCGTGCGCATTCCCATTTTCCGTGCAAAAATATGGTTTTTCGCGCACCTCTTTCCTTTTCCAAATATTGATGTGATGATCTTAAAACTCCAATTTCATGCAATATTATAAACAGCGTTCCATATTACACCCAAAACCATTCTTCCACACGCCATATTTTTTCATACACTACTCCAATATTTTGTGCACCTCATGCCTTTGCTAATTTGCAAGCTTCTCATCTTGAAACACCTCTTGTGTGAAGAAACCTTGCTCCACTATTTCCCAAACCATGCACTTTTTTGCAAAATTTACCTATTTCACTCACCACTTCCAATAAAGATTGAATGATAGGTTCTCTTTATTTATGATATTTGTGAAATAAAAATTAGAAACGCATCATCAGATTTAGATACAATGTGAAATGCATGGCCATATATAAATGCCCAGCCCTTCCACACTCTCTCTTCTTCTCCAACCATCATTCTCAACTTCATGCAAATCATATAATTCTATTCTTCAAGTAATCTCTTGCATGGTTCTCATGAAATCAGGAATAATTGCATGGTGTTCTTCTTCAATCATCCTCAAATGGATGATACCTCACTATTCCTCCATTTTATTAGAGTTCTTCCTGATTTCCTTCATTTTTATCTTAATTTACAACAATTGACAACAAATACAACCTTATACAGAATATGGTCCCAATAGGAGTTACCTCCTCCATCTCCTCCAGCTCCTCCAACTCCTCTAGAAGAATATCCACCTCACTGATTTTTTTGTTATGTTTAAAACATTTGAATACAACATTTGTTGTACTCTGAACTATTTTCATCTTTTGTCTTTTATATTGGTGTGAATATTGGAAAATTTATTTTTTTTATTATTTTTTATTCTTTTTAATATTTTAAAATTTTATTATTTATTATTAGTATTATATTTTTTAATGTTTTATTATTTTACAAATAATAATAATAATAATATTTTATTATATTTGTACATTTTTTTGCGATTATGGATAATTTTAATATTTTTTTATTATTTTAATAATATTAAAATACATTTTCATTAATCATAATTTAATTAAATATTTTTTTTATTTTATTCAGTATTTTTGACAAGGCCTTTGGAAAAGGGGCCTCATCACAAATAGATTATATACATATATTTTTTAAAACATATTTGAGACAGTAAAGGACTCATCGTAAATATGTTTTTGTGATGGGTTCGTCGCAAAAGGATTTGGTATATATATCATATATAAACGGTGAACTATTTGCGATGAGACAACGGGCCTATCACAACAACTTTTTGAGACGGGACCGTCGCAACATGTGTATATATATATAATTTATTTATTTAGAGATGTATTTGTGACGGGATCATCGCAAAAAATACTAGTAGGGACATCATTTTCTACAGTGAGTTTTTACGACAGGACCCCATCACAAAATATTTTATTACGACGGGATCCCATCGTGAATAGCCCGTTACAAATAGCTAAAATTCCAATAGTGCTGGTAATACAAATATAATTGGACTAAAATGTACTATAATATATTTTATTGAGATAAAATATTACATTGAAATATTAAGATTAATATATTATTCAAATGAAATATGAAACATCACTATGAAATGTAGAAGAGTAATAAAACTACCAGAAGATAAAAATACTATAATCATGAAATATAAAACCTCATCATTTTCAATGAATATTTTATATGTATTTAGAACATTAATAAGAAGTTAAATGATTAAAAATATAATATGAATTATGAGAAATATATAAAATAATAGGAAAAATACTTTTAGATATGTTTTTAAGGCTATATATATGATTTTCATATGGTTTGTAGACTTATGGTCATTGGATATAGGGTCATTTTACATGTATCCATTATGTGAAATGATGTCCTATAATTGTTAGTAAATTAAAAATAAGTAATTTCACACACAATAAAGAATCATGGAATGAAATAAAAAGGAAATGGTTAATTAAAGTACTTTATTATAAAAATTTCCATCTTTTATTCATTAATGTTAAATAATGATTTGTTTTTTTATAAAATTCAATTAAATTTTATACTACTAATAGATTAATAAAATTAAGCTTTTATAATATATGGAGTTGGAGTTGATTAAATTTATTTAAAAATGGGTAATTTTTAAAGTAACGATTTTTGGTATTTTAGGTATTTTTGTATTAATAAAATAAAATCATAAATGTTGAATAATTTTTTAAGGAAATATATATTTGATAAATATAATTAAATAAATTACAATCCATCAAATGATTATAATTTTTTAATAAATGATACTAAATATATTTTTATGCTTCAAAAAAAATTTTTTAAATTTTTTTTTATAAATTATACATTTTTTATTTTAAAATTAATTTTTATACATTAGAAAATTAATCCTATAAAATGGATTTCATATATGAAATAATTATATACAAAATATGTAATATGGAAAATTTCATTTTTTTCATAAAAAAAATTTATCAATGTAATACTTAGTCATCATGGTAAAGGGAAAAATAAGGCTAAGTAGTTTAAAAATGGGTAAATATATAAAATTACACAACCTATTATTTCTAAATATGTATTAGAGGGTTGTTTAAACCATACATTATTTGGTATCTAATATTTTTTCACATATTTACAATTACCTTTTTAAATCGACAACTATATACATTAAGGAATAGGTTCCTCCAGAAATGTCACTCGAGCACACATTTATAATGATACATCCTATAAAAACATCATAACACACCATTAGTTTAATTTATTCCTAAATCCTTAACCATAATATCTATATATAAATACTCTCCAACACATAATAACATTATAATAATAAGATCCAAATCCTTCATTTCCAATAGTATCTCAAAGATGAGATTCAAGTGTTAGATGAATGTTTTTCCTCTTCGTAAACATAATTATATATCTTATTCATCATAAAATTATTGTATTTGATTTTAAAAATTAATAAAATGTTTATAAAATCATTTATATTACCTAAAATTGGATTTATTTCTATAAAATAATTTATTCTAACTCATTCAGTAATTATAATTTGTTCTTGTTCTTGTCAGTTTCACCACCAATATGAACAATGTTCCATTGATTCCATCATGAATGAATAAGATAACATAAATATTATTAAAATTATATAATAATTGTTAATAATTTTTTTCCCTTTATATGTAAAGGTAATATATATTAATAAATTCACTAATGAAAATAATCAGTTTTATTTAATCGAAACTCACAAAAATAATATTTTTAATCTTTCCATGTCGACCATCAATATAAGATCCATGGAATGACCTTGGAATCCAAAATATATGACAAAATATAATGAATCATTATAAGAATTATAGATTTTATGTCCCCATTATTTTAGATAATGGTCCTAAATCATCAAAAAATAATGCATGGAAAACAAAATAATAAACACTCAAATATTAATTTTAACACCAAAAAATTAATATACCTAAGATAAGAAATTACTAATTAATGGTATTAGGTATAATATATATTAATAATATTATTATAAAATTTATTAATAAACTTATATTTATTATACAAGTTTTAAGATCACTTTTAACATAATAAAAATTAATGGTAAGTTTTTTTCTTATAAAATTCCATTTTTATAGAAATGTTTAATTTTATGATCATATTTTCATATATATAGAGTGAATACATCCACTATTAATTATTTTATCATTAAATTATTTTTATTCATGTAATTTTAATTATGATTTCATGTTCTATTTGTCATGTTATTTTGATAAAAATTTCACAAACATTGTAATGTTTTATTTTCCAATCTCATTACAAACATAAAATTATTTAGGAATAATTTTTTATTTAGGGTAATAAAAAATTATTTCTATCTAAAATAAAATATATTATCTTTGAATTTGATTATTTATGGGTTTTATGTTTTGTATCACTAGTTCACCTTCCTCTATTCAATAATTCATTATAAAATATTCTTACAAGTATAGTTAGTGTTATCTCTTCTTTGTAGTTGGGAGTATGTGAAACCCTTCGGGTCATTGGTATTTCTTATATGAGTGTTCATTTATCATTCGAAATATTATTGTTTTCATGGGTGTTTAGGGTTGGATTTTTTATTTTTTTATAAAATATACCCTGGGGAATGGTACGAAAACTATTAGTCTAAAAGCATGTCTAACAATGCGTAGTGGATGTTTGGGGGCATAGGCATTTGAAAATTTTGAGGAAATTTTTTCTAATTGTGTGGTTAATCATGAAACATTATTGGTTGATTTTTTGTGAGGTATTTTCTCTTGAAGAGTAGGCACATGGTCTTCTTTATCATCAATCCAAACTATTTTGTGTTTCTATATCCTTAAAAACAAGCCTTTTAACATTTTTCACTTGATGGATATAACTTACACTAGAATCATTTCATCCCCCCACATGTTCAAATCCCTCTCCCATAGAATTAAATCTTCTACACCCAATAATTGTTCTAATATTTGTGGATCTTTTTTTTTGTTTTTAGAAATCAATTTTTCTTTATGATGTCATAATATTCTTCCCACATTCTCTATTGTTCTTCTATTTTCATTGAAGTATGGAACTCTATAATTTCCATTAGTTAAATCAATTGTTTTTAATTGGTATTTTGTTTTTTTATTTAGTTATAGGTATGTGGTGACATATTATTCACAAATATAGTGATTTTCATCATGGTTGATAAGTTAGAAATTAATTTCGAGTTTGGATTCTATATTTAATGTTGTTTTCCATGGATAACTATGGATTCTTATATGTAATTCGTTTTTATTTATATATTTTCATTAAAAATAATTTATTGTTGATGATTTATCCATATTTTTTTACATGGTTTGGTATGGAAATTTTACATTTAAAATATGGTTTTCAATGGGAGTTGGATTTGATTCACTCTACGTGTTTATTAAAATGGATCAACAAAGTTTTGTGCTCTTAAATTGGGTTTTGAAAGGGTTTTCAAAGATTCCATTCATATTTATAAAAATTTAAATTTAAAAGTCATGTTGTGTTTTTAAATTATATTTATAAATGGATTTTATGATTATAACATTTTGATATCGGTATTTTTTAATTGACAATCACACTGGGAACTATAAGTGTCCAACTACATGAAATAGAAAAAATAGACGATCTCCAAGGTATTAAGTGTTCCTTTTTTAGGATCATCATGTGAGCTTATAAATTAATTTCCAAGGGACTAGGTGATCCTTTGGGGGATTAAAATGGGATCATACAAAACATTTATTTGGAGAACGAGTGAGCTCTTGGATTATTATTCTTAGGTAAGATCTATGGATCTTTAAACATTATGCAGTCTTAGTCGACTAATGAACCTTGTTTTAGACAAATCCAAACTAGAAACTTAATTATTGATCCAATTCATTGTATTTATCATTTAGAATTGATTTATATGTCTTCAATAATTATATTAGTTCATTTTTTGGTTGATACATATTGTATTATTCTCATTTAATCTTATATTATTATATGATCATTCTTATTTTTATACACATATTATTAATTATTTGGGTGTGTTGAGAATGATTAGGTCAGCTAACATTATTCTATTATTGATATTAAATTACTCATGTTTTTAAACATGGATTTTGTTGAGAAAAAATATATATTTTGAAAGGAAAAATATTTTTATATCAACTATTTATAATATGTGTATATAGTTTTTCAAAATGAGTTTCAAATTAGAATTAGTGGGTGGAATAGTTAAATGATTTACATAGATTAATGGTGGAATCATACTAATAATATTTCTACATAATGTATATATATAATGGGGAATATTTATACTTATTATTATTGGACATATGTAAAGTAATGGTCACTAATCATTATGGTTTATCTTACTGATTACAATAATACAAGGTTGTTTATGATTTAGAATAAATGGTCTTTATAACACACTGAGTTTTTATGAATTATTATAAATTATATTATGGCCTATGTTTCAAGATAAAATGTGTTATTTCTTTATTATATGAAATAAGATGTTAAAAATTCACTATAAAAATACTAATATTCTCTTGTGGTATATGAAACACATTGTTTAGCCTGTGTTACATACTATGTGGAGTTCCTTTGATAAATTGTGTTACACACAAGACCAATTTCTACAAAACAATAATATATTTTGATAGTTATAACCTAGACATTGGAATTGAATGAATGAATAAGTATTTTCTAAATTATTAAAATAATTCTTGGGATAAAAATTAATAATAAATGAATATAAAACCTAATTGAAAATAATGGATGTGTTTTTATGAAAAATAAATTTTAATCCCATAATGGGATTTTATCATAATATATAAAATTTATCACTATTAGTGAATGATATTTGTGAAATTTAAATGATTCATATTCAATGAAATGTTTTCGAATTCATCTAATATGTTTCAAGGGTATAAAAAAAGATCAATTGATTTTTACGCATATAAAGATGTATTTTTCAAAAAGTAATGGTTGCCACCATTTAATGGAAGAATTGGTTTGAAAATAATATTTTGAATATTGAAAAAATAATTATATAAAAAATAAACATATTTTTTCAAAGATGAATTTAAAAATTATAACAGGGTTAATTTTTGGGTCTGAATCTAAAAAGTTACTTCTTTTTATAAATAGGTAAAATACCGATTTTTATTACAAACAATATTTTATTTCAATGTATTTAAAAGATAAAATTATTTTTTTGGATTAGTTTTAAATTATCACTTGTTCATTTAAATTATAAATTATCCAAATATTCTTTTTTAATATTATTTAAGGAATTTATTTATTAAAAAACATTTACTGTTTTAAAATGGAATTTTTTCGAAAAAGAAAATTTTCATGGTATTTAAACGATTTTATTTTAATCTAAAGCATTCATATTCTATGTTTTTAATTATGAAAAAATAGACTCCAAAATTGTATTAAGAATTATGAAATTTATAGAATTTTCTCTTTATTTTTTCCCAATAATAATACTAACGTTAAATTTTGTTACCGTGGTAAAGGATAAATTATGCAATTTCGGTTAAAAATAAAAATATAAGGACTATAAAATAACCTTAAAAATGAATTAATTTTATTTAATGAATATAATTAGACCCATAATAAGTATATATTTATGTTAAGCTATTTAATTGTAACTTTTCCTAGGAAATGACTTATATAATATTTAAATCAAAAAAAAGTCAGAAAATGTCACATACTTTGTCTTAAATATACCTTTTGTGTACAAATGGGAATAAATTTATTTTATATAAGAATAAAAATTTAAATTTTTAACTTAATAAACATATATTCCTATTATTAATTTATGTTTTAATTTTTTGGTCCATTTAATGAGATTTTGATATTTATAAAAGTTATTTAATTAAAATTTATTGATGTTACCGTCAAGTTTTAAACACTACTTCATTTTTTATATAGGGATACCCAAAATATAAATAAGAAAAAAAGTATTATTCTAAAATATATATGATTTATACTAATTATTTTATTTTATTTTATATTCTTAGTAATGATACAAGTATATTAATGACTTATTCCACATTGATGGGAAAATTAGTTTACAAATGAAAATATAAAAAAAATTAAAAATAATAAAATGAATACAATTTGAAATATATTATGCTATAATATAATTTTATAGATTTACATGACCTATAATATATATAATGAAATATTTTTTGATGTTAACTTGTTATCAAGACTTTTTTAAATGTTTATGTAATGAATAGTTTCAAAATTGACACTACTGATATTTTATCAAAATAATATTTTTTTTAAAACTATTTTAAAAATTAAAATATCCTAAAAAATAAAATAAAAAGATTATAATTTGGTCTATAATTTTATAAATCGTTCATTTATAGTCCAGTTTACACTAAATAAGTGAAAATTATAACTATTTAATATTGAAAAGGTTGTTGTTATAGTTAAAATTAAAATATCTCCACAGAGGGTTAATCGAAATGAAATGGGATAAAAAAATAATTAAATTTATTAAATATTATTTTTGTTGAGATTACATATTTATATAATATTATATTTTAATTCATGGCCTTTTGTGGTATTTTTATTGAGATTGAATTTATTATAAATTTATATTTTAGAAATTCTAAAAGTGACCCTCACCCAATTATAAATGGGATCCTCCCCCCTCACATCATCACTTAATTTTGAGCCTTCATGCATGAACCTACCTAAAAAAATATCCTATAATCTTACCTATACATGTTGAATAGGATCTGGAATTTTCAAAAGACCAACCATAGTGTCCATAATAGGATATCTAAAGGATGTTCTTTAAAAAATATGTAATCATCCTTGCATACTTTTTCAAGATTATTTCTTCTTAAACTTCATCATTTTATGTTACATCCATTATAAATAAATAAATATAGTTTAAAATATATATTTATATGTTATAGTTATTATGGAAAAACCATATTCCACCTTTTATCCATCCTACGAAGAACGAAATCACCCTCCCTCTCTGCGTACGCCTTGCCATCTCCATGTCAAGGAGTAATCTATTTTTCATCACTACATTTAATAGATTGGGAAAATGATTAAAAAATAGTTATATATGATAATTATAAAATTATATTAATTTCTAAGAATATAACATACACTCCACTTCCTTCCCCTTTCACTATTAAGGGAACGATTCCATCATTCGTGTGTACATACAGTCTACCGTCTCCATGATGAGATGTGATTCTTTTTCAATGATCAACACACAATAATGGTTATATAAATGTATATAATGAATAAAAATGAAATATATTACCTTGATATCATTATCTAGATGACGTAACTATATGAGAAGCATAAGAATAAGGAATTGTATGACAAAACATGCATAGGAAAATGATGTAGTTAACTCCTGAAAGAAGAGTAATAATGAAATATTATTAGACAACTATTGGAAATATGACATTAGAGGATGATATATGATATTATAATTATTAATATTGTTCTATATTATATGTATAAAATACTTAAAATTTACATACATGAGGTTTTAATAGGTACAAAGCAAGTCAAAACATATGGTAAGGGGATTTCTCGTATCACTTTTATTTTTGAGAGACTTATGCAATATTCACCACTAGTTTCTTTTGTGTGGTGTATATAATACACATAAATTTAATATATGATAATAATTTGTAAATTTATGTGTATTTTAATATGTATTTTTTATATCTATTTTATGGGGATCACAATTGAGTTGTTACCAAATTAGTAAGGGAATTTTGTTATAATATTTCCTATTTGATACACATGTTATGTTATGCACCTAAATTAATTTATATTTTGTTTATAAATACCATTAAAATATTTTATCATTCATATCCTTATATTCATTAAATTATAAGTTTCATGAAATGTTATTCTCTTATCAGCCATAGTTCAATGTTCCTTCAATTCAATGTTTTATAAATATGTTTCGAAATTGTTTAAAATGATTTTATATGATTTGTAAGGAAAATGGACTTAAAATTTGTTTAAAATATTTTTAAATTTTTAATATATATATTTTCAAGGATATTTTCAATGATAAGGGTTATATAAATGTTTGGTTGTTAAAAATGTTATTTTTAAATGGAAAGGATACTTTTATCAAGAATTATATCATGTTATATATGAAAATCATTTTTGTTAAAAGAAATTGTTTTTTAATAAAGAATATATTTTACAAAAGATTTGATAAAATTAAATAAATCTTATAAAATATCTTATTGGTTTATAATGTATTTATCATTAAAAAATTTCCTTTTACATGTGCTCTTTTATGATGAAATGTTTATGAAACCCGCTTTTTTATGGGTGCAGATATAACGAATGATTCAGATTCTTATGGAAACCAATTGTATGATTATAATTTTGTGATATGTGGGACCTATATCTCCCTAAAAATCATTTGTTAATGATTTATATCTCATTATGTGGATAAGACTATAATGGGAAGTGAAATAAATTCAGTAATATAGAAATGGAATGGGAGTAATCTCAGTTAATTAATAATGTGATGCAATAGAAGTAAACTATATTCGGTAATAAAGAACAAGAATTGGGCTATGCACAGTTAAGTAACATAATTATAGAATAGAGTTTCAACCCAATTCAGCAAAGAAACATTACTGCAATGATGGTCTTAGCAATGAGCCTTGAATAATATGGAAATGATTTTCTATTATTTTTTTGTATGCCATAATTTGTTGTATTTTGTTATTTCTCTCATGGAATATGTTATTTGATTCTTTAGGAGAATAAATTATTTATTCCATGACAAGATATCATGATGATTGATATACCAGATATGATTCTCAAATATTTTTTATAAACTTATTCCTTATGATTGTGTAAATTGGGTAATTTTGATTAAAAGTAAAATGATAAGGGCAGTAAAATGACCCTAACACATGTACATACATTGTTGAATGAATATACTTCTACCCTTTAAACCTGCAAATCAAAATTAGGTGTTTTAATAGGCACTTTTCCATTAAAAATGACTTATATAATATATAAATAAAATAAAATCACAAAATGTCACTATAATTGTTTTAAATATCTTCTACAAGTATGCATGGGGAAAAGGGTATGTTATGAAAGAATATAAATTTAATAATTAAAATTAATTTAAATAATTTTATGATATACTTTTTTTGACTTTTTGGGCCACCTATATGAGTTTTTTATATTTATAATATTTTATTTAATAAAAATTTAAATATGTAACATTCATATTTTAAATATTATTTAATTTATCATATAAAGTTTCCAAAAATATATATTTTATGATAATTATTCATCTAAAATATATAATATTTATCTTAACCATGCTATTTTATTTTAATTTTTTATTAATTAAATAAGAATATTAAAAAATTAGATAATGCTAATGTGGTAGTTATTTTATTTATAGAAAAATAAAATAAATGTTATTAAAAATATTAAACTAATTATAATATGAGATATTTAATGTGAGAGAGAAAATTATACATATCCTTGGCCTCTTACTCATATAATATAATATTTTTTTAAAATGTTAACATGTTATCTTGATATTTTTAAAAGTCCACATAATGAATAGTGTTAAAATTGACATCAAAGATATTTCATAAAAATAATATTTTATTAAATTATTTAAAAAACATAAAATATATTTTAAAATAAAAAAATTATGATATGGTATACTGTGTTATAAATTTTACTCTTATGGCCAAATTTACAACACCTAATTAAAAAATAATAACCTTTTAATATTGAAAATGTTGTTATTTTATTTAAAATTTAAATAGGTAAATTAAGCGTTAATCAAAATGAAATAGTTTAAAATAATACAAAAACGTTTCTAAAAAATATTGGTTTTTGATATTAATAATTTATCTCATATTATATTATAAAACATGTTTATTATTTATATTTAAATTATTATGAAAAACTATTTTTGAAATTCCCCAAGTGTCACGCACATCAATTATAAAAGGGAAACCTCTTCCCTCACTTATTTACATCATTTTAAGAATTTTATCTCATCTATTCAATGCATGTTTCTCTTATAAACATTCATAGAATCCTTTATAGTTTCTAGTATTTTCAAATGTTATCCCTAGTGTCCCTATTAAGAGATATAAAATAAGTTCATCGAAGAAGTGGTAATCACATTTACCGACTCTTACAATTTTATTTCATATTAAATTTACCATTAATGTTTTTTCCATTATCAATTAATAAATAAAGGATCTCCTATATGATGATATTTTATTATGATTATGTAATAACCATATTCCACCTTTTATCCATCCTCTAAATAATTAATGCACCATGCATGTGTGCATATGGCTTACCTTCTCTACGTTATGATGTAATATTTTTTCATTACTACATTACATGGATGGTTATAATGATTGAGAAATAAATATATATGATAATTTTATTATTATATTATTTCTAAAAAAATATACAATCCAATTCCATCATGTTTTACCATTAATGGAATGATACTGTCGCTTCTGTGTACCTATGACCTAACTTCTCCCCAATGCCATGTGAATCAATTTCAATTATCCCCATAAAATAATGGTTATACCAATTTATTTATTGATTTTAAATTAAATATATTACATTAATATAATATTTTTTATTTCATAATTTTATAAAATGTAATCGAACTGGGACATAGACAATAGAACATGGATAAGAAAATTATGTATTCAACATCCGAAAGAAGGATAATAAGGAAATATTAATGAAAAATGTTTGATAATATGATATAATAGGATTATATATGATAATATAAATATTATTATGGTATTAAGGTATATGTATAATAAACATATATTTATTATAAATGAGGTTTTACCATGTACAAGGTCTGTTGGGACTTAAGGTAAGGGGATTTCTAGTCTCATGGTTATTTCGGAGAGTCTTATTTCATATAAAACACCAATTTATTATGGTGTATGTAATTACCATAAATTAAATATATGATTCTTATTTTTAATTTTATGGGTATTTACATGTCCATTTGTTGATCTCTCTTTAATGGGGTTTTTGGTCCAAATTTAACCAAATCGTTAATATAATTTTGTATCAATTTTGCCTTCTTTGAGACACATGTTATGTGATGCACCTAAATTCTTTTAAGAGAACTGTATACTAACCGTTGACTTACTATATTATGAATCAACTAATTTTCATGATGTTATATTTTTTTCATTGATATTCCCTCTTCGGCTAGAAATATAATTTCCTTCAAATCAATGTTTTCTAAAAAAATTAAAAGTGTTTTCAATGATAATCTTGGCATTTTTAAATAAAAAAATTTCGAATATGTTTCAAATAGTTTGATATATTCCTTTATTACTTTTCAAGGTTATTTTCAATGAAATTTTTTTCTAAATGTTTTATGATATAAAAATTATTTTTCAAAATTTAATTTATGATTTCTACGTGAATTATTTCAAATGGTATTTCAAAATAATTTTTAATATTTAAAAATATCATTTGATTTTAATTATGTTTTTATGTGTATAAGATCCAATAATACCATTAAAATCCATTCTATGAATGTTTTATGATGTATTCATCCTTATGGATATTTTTATTTTCAATGATTTTGGTTTTGAAGAAATGTTTAAGAATCCCCATTTTTATGGGATTTGATATGGAGAATGATTTAATTTTTTATTTCTCACATATGAATGGTTTTCATTATATAATAGATGAGACCTATATATCCCACTGATGCATTAGGTAAATATTTCTTTTCACTAGAGATATAAAGTACTAGAATGGGTAGTTACCATTTTTCAACAATGGAGGATTGGAATGGGAGTAATAATGGTTCAATAATACAAAAACTGAACGAGGGTAAACTTGGTTCAGTAATACATGATTAGAATGGGAATAAACTAGGTTCAATAATATAGGACTGGAATGGGGTGTGAATTTGGTACAGTAATGGACATTTTACACTATTATGTTGTTGTAAATGAGCCTCACTAATATGTTATTGATTTTATATGTTAATTTTTACTCCACAATTTCTTGTATTATGTTATTTATCTCATGGAATATTTTATTTGAATCTTTATGAGCTTTTATAATTTATTCCATGAAGTGATATCATGATCTTTAACATTAAAGATGTGATTTTCACATGTTATTCTAATATAATTTTTCCTTATGATTGTGTTATGATTGATATATCACATTTTAACACGTATTGATAATTTTAGCACACTTTTTTTTAATATGTTTCCTTCCCCTAATTTATAAATAATTCTTTTAGGAAATAATATTAAAGGGTAATATCATTGTGGGAAACATTGAATATATTTATCTGGTCTATAATTTATTGTTCCATGTTTCAAAATGCACTAAACTAATATATTATATGGTATTTTGTTTCAGTATTTTAGTAAATATTCCATAAAAATGATGTATTTTATAGGTACGTTATGGTTTAACATTGGGAAATCGGGTATTTTACTAGTAAAGAACATGTTATATATAGTGATTTGATGGTTTTAATAACATCAAAGGTTATTTATTTATTCATTTACTTTGTTGTATATTTATATCACTTTATAATTTTATGTTGTTGGTGTGATTATAAAATGTATGGATGGGTCATTATAGGTTTTTTATATGTGAAAATATCCTAAATAATTAATTTGTGATGTTGTAATGATTTTCTCTAGCCTACAGATATTAGGAACATGATTCAGGACTTTTAGAGCTATATTATGGGTGATATATTAGGTTTTCCAGAGATAGTTCACTAAAAGAGGTTTTGAGATTCTTGTTTTCATTATTGGGTTGATTTTTTGGGTGGAGCTAATATCATTAGAGCTTGAGAGGTAGGAGTGGCTGAGTGTCTAGAATGTTCTTCATTATTTCTAACCTTGAGTTACCATGGGTGGTGTGGGTTTTTTTGTTTTTATTATAATTGTTGTTTTTTATTGTTATTTTATGTACACCTTGTGGATTATGAGTTATGGGGAGATTATGTGAGTTGTGTTGAGTTTCATGGTGAAATGGTGAATATAAAATGATGCAAATGGTTTAGGTTCATGGTTTGTAGTAACCATACATAACATATGTGATCTTTTCTATTATATTGGATTTGAATATGCATGGTCGAAACACAGTTTACCTAACTTAGTGGCCAAATCGTGAATAGTATAAATATAGTAACCCCAATCCTTCACTCCAAAATACTTTTCTAAAAATAAAATCATGATATTTTTTTCTTGATACCTAAAAATGTGACAGCTTTTTATCCATCCAACATGTATAAACAATGTAAATATTGTATCAATTAAATACCAATTGAAAATCTAGATATGGAGTTTTTTAGAATTATAACATACTCTTATATAACAATAGGGATACATAAAAAATGGATTAAAAAACCTTGTCGTCTCCCAATGTATTATTCAAATATATTAACATTCTTAGGTATAAAATACTTACAAAATTTCTTTACAACCATGTTTTAAAAAAATATAATAAGGGTGGGATCAAATGAACATTAAAGGTAACCACATGCATTAAAAACTAAATTTACTCAGTGGTTATATGATTATAATAATGGTATGATGATATAATCATGGTACATGAGCATAACATAATATAACTCATACCTAAAAAATAATGGATCATTAAAAAAGATACATTTTATAATTATTTTAAATGAGATAAGAGTCATATAAGTTATATTTCATGAGCCATGAGAGAATATCATAAAGAAATATATCATTTAGAACATTCTGTAAGAATAATGAAAACCACTTGGTTTCATGGAAAATCATTTTCAAATATCTCATTAAATGAATCTTATAAATGGAACAACAAAACATGAAAATTAAAACAATCTCTTAGGATAATCCTATAATCTGTTAACTCTATCCCTTTAACAAAATATGTATAAATCTATATTTGGGTCACCCATCATAATGAGAAATATTAAGCACATATATCAATATAAAATTTCCAAGAACTATAACATTATCATAAAATGTGAATTATTTTATATTACAATATAACAAAACCCATTATTCTTCCATATCTTTACTTAACTATGGAAAAGAAATGGGTTCCAGGAAAATATCATTGAAAGATTCATAAATCATTAAGATAAATAATAAGGACATTATCATTATAATATATCCCTAGTA
The DNA here is from genome assembly GCA_963277665.1 of Viscum album. Taxonomy (NCBI): domain Eukaryota; kingdom Viridiplantae; phylum Streptophyta; class Magnoliopsida; order Santalales; family Viscaceae; genus Viscum; species Viscum album. The sequence continues at coordinate 1,580,897,643 of OY728120.1, read as the reverse complement.
GATAATATGTAATATCAAAGATTCTAATAATCAGTGAATAGAAATACTATTACAACATAACTAAAATTTTATTGAGCAAAATCTCCTTTCATCGTTGAAAATAGAGTTTCAAAACTAACAATTCAATAATTATTCAGAAAATAATTTTCATTTAAAATAAACAAAATACATATTATGTATTCTTAAAATAAAATCAATGTCATTATGGTACTGATATCCATTATTTTTTTAATGTTAAATATACACCCTTTTATCCTTTTGTAAAGAGAGTCCAAAGTGGCCAATGTGGAAAAAATTCATAAATTTACTTTTTAAAAATTCTTAAAAGAATCTCACTAAATGTATATAAAAGCATTGGGATGTCATTTATTATTAGAAAAAAATTATTAAAAACATTTTACAAAACATGTATATGTAAAACATTGATTCCTGATCTAAATGACAATGCAATATCAATATCACATAAAAATGACTTTCTTGATATTTCATCTATAAATAAGTGTGGAAATGAAAATTAAACTTGTAAAAAATAGGCATTACCAAATAATAATAAATTATATATGGTTCAGGAAAATGAAAAATATGATTTCACCCAACAGATCCTGAAACAAAAAACTAGACAACAAATGAGATTGTAACATAAAACATATAATACATTGGTAAGATTTGAAATAAAAATTAATGTAAATGAAAAAATTGATATGGATCCATAAATCCAATTAATTACATTCTATAATATATAAAAAATCCATTCATGAAATTTATATTTGGAAAACCCATGAAAATATCATAAATGTTAAAATATTCATTAATCCATGATGTGATTATGAGAAATTGTTTAAATAAATGTAAAATAATCTAAAATATTTAATAAACTATTAAGATGTCAATTAAAACAAAATCATTGCATAAAAATTTCAATGAAGTGGAAGTATAACCCAATTAATAAAAATTAAGATAGCCAAAATCCATTTTTTTATATTTTCAAATGACACTTTAAGGCTAAGTGTGAACCCCCCACAAATCCAACCATATTCCAAATCACAACCCACTACTGAAAACACCCAAAGAACCGCTCTAAAAACATTCAGATTTCAATTTTCAGCATTTAAAATGAAAACATCCCAAATCTCAGGACATGTGTAGCCTACTTCACATTCCCCAACACTGCCACCACCATCCAAATTCACCACTATTAAAGAAAACCACCACCCGAGACTCCGCAATCATCTCACCACTGACCTTATTCTTACTCCACTGAACTTTTGTGGCATCAATCCATCATCGTTAACAACATCATCACCTTCATCCACTTCACCACTAATCACCACAAGTACCGAACATCATCTCTTTCTCTAATCCATAATCACATCGTCATTGATGTTTAGACCCCCAACCAGAACAACAAATCCCATCACCACCATCTTAATATCTCACCACAAACAACCAACACCAGAACACAAAACTACCACCGATGAGTGAGAACCACCCACGAGGAAAAAAACCATATGACAAATCGAAACATGGGTAGAACCCAATAGAAACTTAAATAAGAGGACTGGTAGTTGATACTCAATATGAAGCATAGCTAGGGTTTAAACACTAAAGGAAGTTGTGGACGAAACATAACAAGGGAAGCTCTATGACCGCTGAACCGCAAACCCAAAACCCTCTGTATCCATTACTCCAAAACCAACCTGGAGAGGAGCGGTGTAATGCTAGGTTAGAGCAAGGAGGGGAATCATAGGAAGAAAACATGAGATAAAAACATAGGTAAGAAAACCCAAAATGAAAAGAATGTAACTGGGAATGAATCCGAAGAATGTAGTCCCGAGAGTTTTTTTATTCATTTTTTTAAAAAAAATATTTTACAAAAAAACGGTTAGGGCGATATTTTTTTCAAAATTCACCTTAAAGACAGCATCACGGATGCCGCCTTTGCATTTCGGTTGAAGGTGGCATCACGGATGCCACCTTTGCACTGGTGCTAAATGGCGGCACCCGCGATGCCGCCTTTCTCCTAACAAAAAAAAATTGAAATTTTTTTTTTCTGTTTTGTTTTGATTATATATTTATTTATATATATAATTTGTAAAAAATGTTCAGTAGGATGCCACCTATCACCTAACAAAAAAATTATTAGTTTTTAAAATTTTGTTTCAAAACCGCCTACTTGAACGTTAAAAATGTTTCAAGTAAGTGAATTTGAAAGACTATAAAATATAAATCATAAGACCAATATAAATGAAACTTTAAACATTAATTAAACACATAAGCAATTATTGAAAACACAAATCATTTCAGAAAAATTGTTAATGAAAAATAATTTATAAGCTTTCAAAACTACCTACTTGAAAGTTAAAAAAATTTCAAGTGCGTGATTTTGAAAGACTATAAAATGTAAACCATAAAACCAATATAAAAGAAAATTTAAACATTCATTAGACAAATAAGCAATTGTTAAAAACACAAATTATTTCATAAAAATTGTTCATGAAAAATAATTTATAAGCTTTCAAAACCGCCTACTTGAAACTTAGAAATGTTTCAATTACGTGACTTTGAAATACTATAAAATATAAACCATAAGACCATTATAAACAAAACATTAAAAATTCAATAAACATATAAGCAATTGTTGAAAACACAAATCATTTTTATAAAAAAATTTCATGAAAAATATTTTATAAGCTTTCAAAACCACCTACTTGAAACTTAGAAATGTTTCAAGTACGTGACTTTGAAATACTATAAAATATAAACCATAAGACCAATATAAACGAAACTTTAAAAATTCATTAAACACATAATCAATTGTTGAAAAAACAAATCATTTCATAAACAAATTTCAAGAAAAATATTTTATAAGCTTTCAAAACTGCCTACTTGAAACTTAGAAATGTTTCAAGTACGTGACTTTGAAATACTATAAAATATTAACCATAATACCAATAAAAACGAAACTTTAAACATTAATTAAACATATAATTAATTGTTGAAAACACAAACCATTTCATAAAAATTGTTCCTGAAAAATAATTTATAAGCTTTCAAAACTTCCTACTTGAAGCATAGAAATGTTTCAAGTACGTGACTTTGAAATACTATAAAATATAAACCATAATACCAATATAAAATAAACCATAAAAATTCATTAAACATATATGAAATTGTTGAAAAAACAACTCATTTCATAAAAATTGTTCATGAAAAATATTTTATAAGCTTTCAAAACTGCCTACTTGAAACTTAGAAATGTTTCAAGTACGTGTCTTTGAAATACTATAAAATATAAACCATAAGACCAATATAAACGAAACTTTAAACATTCATTAAACATATAAGAAATTGTTGAAAACACAAATCATTTCACAAAAAAATTTCATGAAAAATATTTTATAATTTTCAGAACCACCTACTTGAAACTTAGAAATGTTTCAAGTACGTGACATTGAAATACAATAAAATATAAACAATAATACCAATATAAACAAAACTTTAAACATTAATTAATCATATAAGAGTCAACCCTGCATCAATAGGATGCACAGTGTCTCTAGTATCACATAAATATATAATCTTTGATGCATGAAAACATATTATATATCCTTTCATGGGAAAATGAGATCCATTCTTCCACCCGCCATGTCCATATCCATATCAACATCCGGCCGCATAGGGGTATATTGAAAGATATTCCATGTGAAATTCTCATATGTTCCCATTCCTACAAATATCAACCCCTTAAACACCACCATACATCCAACCATTATAATTTCTTCTACAATTGTCATCCCATTTCCCCAGGACCTGTTGATCAGATGAAAACACCAACGATTCAACATAGCCCATCAGACTCTTCATCACCAAATCTTTATCATTTATCATCTTCAAAAGGCCACTGTAGGACCTCATTGATCTATCCATTCCAAACACTCACATACAAGTATACTATAAACATAAAAACCTGAAAAATTTTTGGTTTTTATTTTAGAGTATACTTTTATGTGAGTGTTTGAAATGGATAGATCAAGAAGGTCCTACAGTGGCCTTTTGAAGATCATAAAGGATAAATATTTGGTGATGAAGAGTTCGATGGGCTATGTGGAATCATTGGTGTTTTCATCTGATCAACTGGGCCTGGGGAAATGGGGTGACAATTGTAGAAGAAATTATAATGGTTGGATGCATGGTGGTGTTTAAGGGGTTGATATTTGTAGGAATGGGAACATATGAGAATTTCATGTGGCATATATTTCAGCATACCATTATATGGCCGGATGTTGATATGGATATGTACATGGCGGGTGTAAGAATGGATTTTGTTGTCCCATGAAAGGAGATATAATATGTTTTCATGCATCAAATATTATAGATGTTTGTGATACTAGTGACACTGTGCATCCTATTGATGCGGGGTGGACTCTTATATGTTTAATGAATGTTTAAAGTTTTGTTTATATTGGTCTTATGTTTTATATTTTATAGTATTTCAAAGTCACGTACTTGAAACATTTCTATGTTTCAAGTAGGCGGTTTTGAAAGCTTATAAATTATTTTTCATTTCCATAGACATAAAACATATAAATGAACATAAACAATAAATTTCTATGTCTACGGTGAGGAGATCATGTCCCACATGGTGGTCTAAAACAAATCATTTCATAAAAAATAATTTTTCATTTCCATAGACATAAAACATATAAATGAGCATAAATAAACAGTGTCTATGTCTACGGTGAGGAGATCTTGTCCCACATGGTGGTCTAATAATAGGACGTCTGCGACGAGATCTCTGGGGAGTCTGATGACCTGGAGAGGGTTGGTACTCGGGCGCTGGAACGTCAACTGTCATATCTTGCACCTCTATGCCAGTGAGAGAAAATGTTAACTCCACCTCGTACGGCCCTCCTAATCCATCTCCCACCTCGATGGTAGAAGAACTCGGCAACATCGTAGTGGGGAACAAATCATATGGTGGTGTTATACCCCAACTATGTGATGGGTCTGGACCCCAAGGCTGTGATGACTCTGGACCCAAAGGTTACGCTCTATATGGACCCCACGATGGAGAAAACTGAGGATATCCTGTCAAAAAGGATGGATCTCATGACGGCTGAGGCACATCCTGCATCGGCTCAGATTGAACTACTAGAGGGTCGACCTCTGCCTGTGGAAGTAGTGAGGCATGACGTGAAGGACGACACTTTCTACATCGTCTTGGTCATGGATCCTTAGCACCAGCAGCTACTGTAGGATTTTACTCTACGGCAGGAACCTGCTGTCTCCGTTCCGGACACTCAAAGAGGCTCTCGGCAAACGCATGGACAGATGAACTCAGCTCCAACACTTGAGCATGAACGGCTTCCCGGCTGAAGACTCTATCCTCATCCTCACCACTCATATGAATAAGTATGTCTGTGTGACTCTCCTATAAACAAATTAAAAATGAATTAGAAAATAACTCAATAAACATAGTAATATAATTTAATTGACTTACAATCATATGCATCTCTCTGTCGGCTCGGGTAAGATATAGTATATACTTCAGTCTATACCATAGCTCATACTCGTGTTGCGCTGAAAGAGAGAATTGCATCGTAGGAACTCCTTGGATACAAAACTCTGCACGTATGTACCAACAGTCGAGAAATACAGCATGTACTCGATGCCAGTCATCATCCTGCCTCCCTGTCAGCTTCATCCCATGAAGTTAATCTGTCTGCCTCGGTGGTAATGGAATCCGCTGAGTGAAGAGAAATTGGCGCCTGACTCTATCGGGATGGTGCCACTCAACAATATGAAAGTGAATGAGTGGCACTATAACCATAACATCGTTAAGACCAACTGTGCAGTATGGAGGCAACTGGTCTATAACAAACCATTATGGAACCCATAAAATCTGAAATAACTTATTACCCTTGTTAAAAAATGGTTAACTAAAAAAAAGATGTTATTATTAAATTTTTTAGAAAGTTATAGATTGTATATACATACCTGATGGGGTAAGAGGAAGTCCAACTCAAGCCGATATACAGCCAAATCGTGTCTCAGAACCGCATTGAAATTGTGTCACTAACACCACCTATAAAATACAACATCGATAGTGATAAATAATGAGAAATTAAATTCAATAACTTGTAGTATCATTAGAAACTAATAGAAATGAGTGATCATACTAGCGTCCACGTGGAGCGTCATGCATCACCACGATCTCGATCGGCGGACCAGCAAGATCTGTGCTCCCATGCCCACATCTGAATAAGGATGATGCATCCCCCAAGACCTATGCACCGCCTGTCAGATATCCTGCATAATGCTCTGTACGTGTATGCCAAGCAGGCAGATCCCCAACTGTACATCCCTGCTTGATCAAAATACTCTAGCAGGGGTAGATACATCATGTGCACATGCATCCCTGAATGATCTGTACAGATGGTCCTTCCAATAAGTCGTATTATATATGCATGTTCATAACGCATCACCATCTGCTCGTTAGCATCATCAGCTAAATGTGGAATCTGTAACTCTAGCCAAGGCATGGATATCGATGCTCCATCGGTAGCACTACGATTGGACAAAATGTCAATGCCTAACAAGTGTTGAGCAAGGTCAGGACAAGATTCCCGAGTTGATCCAATAAAGGGTGTCCCATGGATAGGAAGACCAAGAAGCACAACCACATCCTGGAGGGTTATGGTCATCTCTCTCTCAGGCAGGTGGAATGTGTGTGTCTCTGGTCTCCACCTCTCCACAAGTGCTGCTAACAGGTGATGGTCTACAAATGTAAAATATGATACTACAATACCATAGAATCCACCACGACGCAAGTATGGTATAATGGCAGGAGGATGCTCTATGTAATGAAAATGGTGTGCTCGACGCACCCTGATCAATCGATCTAGACCACCCTCTATCACAACCTGTGAACAATGGGTAGCCTACTGACTGAGTAGTATGGTGTCGGTCATCTGCATATAAACAAATGAAGTTTTATCAAGGATTCACATCATGGATCATTCACGGACTATAGGTGGTTCTGTCTCTAATATATGTTGTATGAACCATGATTTCACTTTGTTTTATAAATTTTTTATAAAATAATTGGCATGATTTATTTATTTTCTGAAAATAGTTTTTGAAAAAATATGGTTTCCCCTAATTTTGGTAAATAGAAGGGTGTTTTTAAAGAATTGTGAAATGAAGTTTGAACTAGTTTTTAAAGAATATTTTTATATCAAGAAATGATTTTTTGTTATTTTTGAATGTTATAATGCCCTTTCAAAATGATTTTATGTATATTTCACATGTGATCCTTGGGTATTCAGGTGGAAGGTGTAGTAATAGGGCTCATATTTTGATATTGTAAGGGAGTTCACTTTTTGGGGTGTTATTCTATAACTAGATGAAGATTCATTTGTCTCTATGACTTCATTAACAATGTAGGAGGGTTCAATTTTTGGGGTTTTCCTCTATTCCCTAGAACTCTATGCATGGGTTATAGGGATTTGTAGGGTGCATTAATCATATTGATGTATGATTGTACTAGATAACATGGTCATATGTTTCATGATTATTTTGTTTTGATTTTAGGATTTAAATATTAGGGTTTCACATTTTGCCTTTCGGGTCTAGGATTTTGGATTTATTTTAACATTTTACAGTTTTGGTTAATGATTTTAGAAATGATTTTCAGGATTATGGTTTAGAATGTTAGGATTACGGTATACATAAGATGTTTCTAAGTTTACCGTTATGATTTTCAGTTTTGGGGGTTAGAAAACTGAGGTAAAAGGAAGATATAACAACATAAAATTTACAATATGATAATCTCCCAATAACGATAATACATCATTGTGGCTTAGAGTGTGAACTCAACCCAACAATGTTAGGGCATCATTTCCGATTATGACCTTCTTGATGACATATGGTGCATCTCAAACTTTGTCTTTGTTCTTAAGGCCAGTCCATCTCCTTTTGCATCCTACTGGCCTTCGGTCTCCCATGGGGACACAACTGATTCATATCAGGTACCACTATCGGTTGACCTTCGGGCATTGGAAAATAATGAAACATGCCAATAAGTGTCCATGGTGCAGCATAACAGTTAGCAATGGTGTTCATCTGGTACACTAGATCAACATATGCTTCACATGATATGTTAACAGAGGCACATGTTGCGATGGTGTGTGAGCATGGAAACAGTAAGGCCTGAAAATTTCCACATTGACATTGCCTCGTTTCTAGTAATACCACCATTTTTCACCAATGTTATTTGTGATGGGGTTCGTCTTCTATTGAACTTCAAATCGGGAGTCTTCTCATCGAAATAGGTATACATGGTAAGCAGAATCTTCTTCAATATTCTTTTCAATCTCTCGTTGAAAATGTCCTCCATACGTTAGCCCCTGATTTATTCCATCCAATGCTAGTTTTTGTTTATCAACAATGTACTTCACGCAATGATATAATGTCTCCTGAACTAGGGCAGTTATAGGTATTTTTAAAATCCCTTTGAAGACACCATTTATGCACTCTACAATGTTGGTGGTCATGTGTTCGTACTTTTTCCCTCCATCATATGTCAATGTCCATTTTTATTTTGGAATTCACATCATATAATCGTAAACTTATTCATTAACTTGACAGATCTGTTCGAAACATTCTTCAAACCGTCATTGATCAGACTCATATGCTACACAGAATAGATGATATTTCACATATTTTGAATCTATCTTTATGTTGATATACAAAACAATAACAAATACAATGCGTACCAAGTCTGGTGATTGCCTTCTTCATCCGTTCGTTGTGGAATTTTTTATGCAAGTTTCTAGCAATGTGTCTAATGTAGAACCGATGATGTGCATTTAGGTAACTCCATGTATCAGGATCCACATTGATTGCCTCATTAATTGCCCGATGCCGATCAGATATCAAACAAACACCCTGAATGTTGGTGAAATGGGTGTTGATACATACAAAAAACCAACTCCATGATTCATAGTTGTATTTCTCTACAATGGCAATGGAAAGCGGAAGAGGTGAACAGTTTCCATCTTGGGTTTCCGCAATCAACAATACGCCCTTGTATTTTCCATACAGAAATGTTCCATCAATCTGAATAAACTGTTTGCAGAAATGAAAGGCGGAGATACATGGAAGGAATGCCCAGAACAACTGATGAAATTGAACATGAGATGGATCAAGTCGGTTATCATGAGACACATGTTCATTTGTATCCAGATGGAATAAAACATGGTTATGATGCCTCGGTATGGCTATAAATTGCGGAAACACCCAATATGATTCATCCCAATCACCATAGACCCTCACAATTGCCTTCTGCTTCGCCTTCCATGCCTTATTATAGGATCTCTTATAACCGAATGTCTATTTTATCCTCTCTTGAACAAGGGATATCGGAACATCTTGACATGTCCTAATCATCTAAAAACAATAGATGACACAAATTCTGCATCCAATGAAGTATGATCTTGTGTCAGGCTTGGCTGAACGCAAGTATGAGCTGCCTCAATCCTCGAGATTCTCCAACCTCCAAATGCAATGTCTGGAATCACCCTCAATCGATATCTACAATCATATCCATACTTATCACATAGTATTCCATATTTTCTACGGTCTGATTCGTAAACTACATAGCTACAGTGCCTCTCAATGTGAAATCTCTTTAGCGTACTTTTTAATTCATCTTTACTTGTAAAATTCTTTCCAACATATAAATTGGTATCCATCTCACTAAACCTATCTCGTATAACTCTGGGAAACTTAGTTTCCGGTGTGGAACATTATTTTCAAATTCAGGCACACGTTTCATTGCTTCTGACCAAGATGTAAAGAGCAGTGGATGATTTATTATAGGTCGATCATGTTGTACAACTAATGGATTTATCAAAACATTAGTTGTTCCTTTATCATCAGCACTACTATCACCATCTGTTTCGTTATTACGAAACTCCTCATCTGATGTCGGGTTGACATGTATATCCAGGAGATCAAGTAGGTTGTCCTCTTCTGCATCATTTGGAATAGTCTCAACTTCATGGGTCGGACTATCTTCAATGACTCTTGTATGTCTACATCTTCGTACAATTGGATGTTGTTTTTGTACAGTAGAAACATCAACATATAACTCCATCATGGTACCATCCGACCGTTGAGAAAACAAACCAACTATTTGGATCCATTACGCATCATCAACCAATGGAAAAGCTAGATGCCACAATGTTGACGGGAACTGCAAATTTCTATAACTCATTGAATTGATCTTTTGATCAGGTCTAAGATTTAATAAGCCATGTATTCTGTCTTGAAGGTCACTTAGGGTTACACAATCAGTTGTATTAACCACTGTTGTTGGTTGTGTACTGTAAGAAGCTCCTTGCTTAGTTTGAATAACCTCCCCAAAGCAGTACACACAGGCAAACATTTTTCTCTACGTAAAAAAAGTTTTCTGATCATGATTTTGATAATGTAAGTGACATTTAGAATGATGGTTACCAATATAAGTTGGATTTTATACTTTAAAGATGTAATTAAACTACTTATTAAAAATAAGTTGGATTTTACCTCACATTCAAATAATAACTATTACTTCTAAACTATACAATCTTTATGATACTTACATTTTAAAAGATCTTATATCCTAAACTAGGATATTTATTATGATACTTACTAAATTATCAATTAGTTATTCAATAACATAGTAGAGTTAAAATATAAATAATATAGAGTTAAAAAATAAATAACAGCATGTTTCGAGCTTCCATCTTTTCTTGCAGTGAATTGGATATTAAAATTTCAGAAAACCCGTTGTCACACGGTATTTCTTAAATTTTGATATTCAATTCACTACAAGAAATGCTAGAAGCTCTAAACATGTTGTTATTTATTTTTTTTAACTCTATTTTATTTATATTTTAACTCTATGTTATTTATATTTTAACTCTATGTTATTTATATTTTAACTCTATTATATTTATATTTTAACTCTATGTTATTTATATTTTTAACTCTATGTTATTTATATTTTTAACTCTATGTTATTTATATTTTTAACTCTATGTTATTTATATTTTAACTCTATGTTATTTATATTTTAACTCTATGTTATTTATATTTTAACTCTATGTTATTTATATTTTAACTCTATGTTATTTATATTTTAACTCCATGTTATTTATATTTTAACTCCATGTTATTTATATTTTAAGTCCATGTTATTTATATTTTAACTCCATGTTATTTATATTTTAACTCCATGTTATTTATATTTTAAGTCCATGTTATTTATATTTTAACTCCATGTTATTTATATTTCAACTCCATGTTATTTATATTTTAACTCCACGTTATTTATATTTTAACACCATGTTATTTATATTTTAACTTCATGTTATTTATTTTTTCACTTTCGCTCCATGTCATTTTTTAACAATGTTATTTTTTAACTCCATGTTATTGAATATCATTTGAATTGTAGTTTTATTTTTAATTATTAAATAATTTATAATTAATCATTACTAATAATAACTATCAACATCATTACTAAATTATCAATTTATCATTTCTTTTCTTATATATTTTAGTAGTTCATAAATAAATATGCATATCTTAAGCATATCCTCCGGGGGTATCAAACCAGAATGCAGCAAGTCCCGGTGTCATGCACCAGTTCCTGTTCGAGTCAAGCTCAAATCAGTGTTTCCAGGTTTTACCCCTAGTTACATATGTGCCAGAGCCACATTCACTTGTTTGTATCCAGATAAAGATTTGATTTCTTAGATATCATAGTCTTTGTGCTACCAAAATTTCATTAAAAGAATCCTAAATTAATTTACACTAATGATAATTATAATTCCTAAATATATATAACTAATTAAACAATCTAATAAACAAAAAAAATTAAAACTAACTAAACTACTAAAGAATTAAAATATTTAACTATAAACAATTCAACTAAATAAAAAAATTTAAATTTATAAAAATATTTAACTAAAATCAATTCTACAAAATAAAAAACATTAAATTAAAAACCATACCTCAAAAAGCTTTCCAAAAATATCAAACTGCAAAACTCTGCCGCAATATAGAGAAATTGAGAGGTAATGGGTGTTTGGAAGTGAGGAGAAGGGGAGGGGGGATTCCCTTTTATAGGACGTGGAGGCAAAGGTAGCATCGCGGGTGCCACCTTTCGCAATGTCGTCAGGCGAAAGGTGGCCCCTGTGGTGACGCCTTTCGGATGACGTTATATAGAAAGGCGGCACCGCGGGTGCTGCCTTTTCCATGTCACTGATCCGCGCCGGCAGTGAAAAGGCGGCATCCATGATTCCTCCTTTCACCCATAATGCAAAGGCAGCATCCGTGATGCCGCCTTTGAGGCGCATTTTGAAAAACAAATCTCCCTAACCGTTTTTTGTAAAAAAAATTAAAAAATGCATAAAAAACTCTAGTCCCGACTATGAAGTCACCTCAAAATATGATGTCTGCCAACCTACATGCCCATAACCTCATTGTATCCCTCTCTCTAAATCCAACCTGGATAAGAGAGGAAAAACTCAATGTAATTGAATTGTATAGGTGGAAGAGGTGAAACCAAAACACCTTCACGTAGCAGGGAGGTGAAGCAGGAAGGGGAAACCCTAAGAGGACGAGCAAGGGAGAAGAAGAAACCAGTAGAGAGAAAATCGTGTGAGGGAGGGAAAAGGGAACCTGAAAGGACTAGGGAATATGTTTTTTCGCCACCAGGGTGATCGAAACCCAAATAAACGGAATTCAGAAGGCGGGCCGAGAGCTTGAAATCACTTAGAAAATGAGGCACCATTCGATTTCAAAATTCAGTTAATAACCTAATTAATGATTTCTAAAATTCACTTCAAATCCACACAATTAAATAATTTAATTGTAAATTGTAATATCATTTATTATGATGTAATAATAATTATTCATATAAAATAGTATTATACAAAATACATAAATAAAATTAGGTGTTTAATATTAAAACATGTATTGATGAAGAGAAATTGAGATAAAATCCCTTACCAAACTAAAAATGATATTTTTATTATAAATAAAACATTCATGGAAAATGTGAGAAACCTCAAAAGGTCAAACCAAAACCACGCCATACACCACAAGATATCATAATATCATTAAAATTGGGTTTGATGTTATTATTAAAATTCTCTATATATGATCTCCAATAATGTGTAGTTACCTTTGTATCTTGTTCATCCATGATGATGTCTACAAAATGAATAGTCATCTTGTCCGAAAAATTTATGTACTCCTCCATATTGATCATCCTTTCATTCAATAATATTTTCAGAATATGAACCTTATTATTTATCTATAAAAATATATTTACAAGTATCCACTAGAATCATTCTTCAAACATCATTCCAACATTCTTTTTAGAAACATGAATTTAGAAATCCTGATACCACATTTCTTCCACAATGTGAATGTAAGCTCCCTATATGTGAGACAAAGGTTTCATCAAACCACCATTTTTTCTTTATTGATAGAATCACAACATTTAGCTATTTGGTTTTCATTATTAGGGATCAAAAACTTCTTAAATTCCTTTTCATTAAAATTGGGATCAAAATCTATCACCTGGGACGTATTTTTTTTTAAATAACATTTACCCATTTTTTTAGGTAAGGGATAGTAATCCTTACATACTTAAGATTTCTTCTCATTGGGTACAGTGAAACTCTCTGAATCCATGTGTCCCTTATGATACTTCTTCATCCTTTTGCTATGATGTCCTCTAACATGAATTCTATCACCACATTATGTCTATAATTATCCTAAGATGTCATCTCTTAAATCATCCCAAAATAATCCATTCCCTTCCAAGGAGTTATCAGCAAATACTAAATCACTTTATTTCTAAACCAAGCCTCTAATTTCATTAAATAAAAGTGGTTTCATAGATTAATAGTTAACATGTTACTTATATTACATGACATGCTCACTAAATTCACCCAATTAATTGCACACCTGATGTAACCTACATTAAAATTATTCTGGATCATGCAACCCGATGAACATCCTTGACATGAAACTTGCAAAGTCACCTCAAGTGTAGGTCGATTTACAAGTCCCTTGGCCTCCACATAGGATGAATATTTTGGTATTTTGATGCTTGGTTACAAATAATCAATTATATTAACCCCCTTAATACCCCTGGACCTAGACGTTCCATGCACTATCAACATGTGGTCAACCAAATCAAATAAAAAATTATAAAAAATTATACAACAATTTGATCATTACTCATGTGTACTTACGCTATATAGATGGGATAAGCATGTGATGTATCCTTATTACTCAAATAATCCACTAAGAGAGTATTACATTCTACTATCCCTAATTAATTTTTAATTATTGATTCAAGAACCCTGTTTTGATCCCAGATTCCATGATGGCTTTTTTAGAATTGATGTCCCAAATGATTACTGGATGAACAATAATCTGTCAAAAACTCAATGTCTACCATTTTTTTGTAATATTATTCTTATGCTAAGATCATATCCAAATCCTGGATAACTTTCTAAATATTGATATTTGAAAAAAAATATGATGGTATATTGAGTATAATTCAATAAAATTTCTTCTATCAGATAACAAATATCTCTTTTCCAAATTTCAATGCATTGAAATAATTGAGGGGACTTGGAAATGGGGAAGATGTTCTGGAAATCATTTACATAGTTTCATATTTGGAGAATATATTATAATTTGTAAATTACATGAAAATATAAATATATAAAAATGTAACTCATTTTAGTTTTGAGTAGATCTAGGCCAAGAAAGAATCTAATCATCTGACAAAGGAAAATGATTCACAATGTGTTGTTTGTTGAGGATTCCAACAATCGATCAGTCCTGTAAACCACAAGATCCAAATAAAAATTTATAGAATGGGTCAACTAGTGTCTAATGTGGTCTCAAGTGAGCTACAATGGTCTAATTTTGAAGACTCATATATTATATGAACTATATATTCTAAAGTGTAAGCTTAGGTGAGCCATCAAATAGTTCTGGAACCTATGTGATGATAGAGATATCTGGAAATGGTATGGGAAAATATGGGATAAATATTTGAATAAAGGGTTATGGATACTATTCTAAAGATGGAGGAGATATAAATCCACTTCTTCCCCTACCCTCCAGTAGATTAGAGATGGTACCTCTACCATCACCACCTAGGGAAACTCCAAGATGAAGAGAGAGGAAAATCCCTTACCTCAAGTCATGAAATTCAATTTACTTCCTTTAAAAATGATATAATAAAATTATATCAAATATTTAACTTTTTTAGAACCATATACAGGTCTATTAATTTATAATTTTACTAATTTTCATTTATTACAATTATAAGTTTCATTAATTTATATATTATATCCACATCAGGTTTTTTTATGATGTTTGGTTCATAATTTTAAAATGGATTAGATATTATGGTAATGGTCATGAAGTTTATTCTTTCAACATATCTAGAATAATAATCCAGACATAATTTATTATAATTTTAAATCCAACGATAATATATGGTTATGAAAATTTAATTATGTTAAAGTCATGGAGATGGTAAGCCATACATAAACATGAGTAACATTTTAATTTTCAATGAAAATGAGGAAAAAAAGATAATTAAAATTTAATCTTTATAGAATTATGATTATGGCATAAATATATTATTATATAATTAAATGAGTATATATATATCTTTCATTTGATTTACTGATTAAAAAACACATCTCTACAGGGTGGTGGTGATCAACACATACACATGAATGACATTATCATTTTTCAATGGATGGAAATGTATGAAGTAAGATTATATATTATCTCTAACTCCCCAAGATCATAAAAGAGGAAGATCATGTTTAATAAAGTGTGTGAAACACATCAACTAGAATATAATATAATATAATATAACACCCCATGAATTAAGGATATATTTCATTTTAAATAAGTTCAATCTATTAGATGGTGTGACATGCACATAATACAAGGTATGACTGAAATAAAATACTCTATTATAATAATATTATTTAAATGTGGACATTATAACAAATAAATTAATAAAACTACTATGAAAATGATTATCTAAAATTTAAATATTTTATACTTTACACATGTATAAAAAAATTCAACGATTATCGATGGAATATAAACAAAATAAAAACCATTTCATTAAATAAATTGTGATTTGAAAAAATATTGTTTTTAAGAGGTGGTTTAGTCCTGCTTCATTTACAAAATTTACAATTTTTTTCCATATTAAGAATATTGATTTGAATGAAATGAAATTCTTTTTTAAAATCTAAATTTAAAAATTATATTTTAGTTAATTTTTTTTATAATTTTATTAAAAGATTAATATTTTGATGAATATTGAAAAATTCTTTTTTTATTAAAAATAGAATTCTAGTTTAAATTATTTAAATTTTAAATTTAAATATTAATTTGTTTTAAAATTAAAATTAATTAAAATATAGTAAATTTTATCTAGTTTAGGTTATTCGAATCATTTTAATATTCAATTCTGATCTAAACACTTTTTATACTATTGCTCGTTTTTCTTTAGATAATAGGTTTTATCGATGCGTTTGTAAGTTTAATTTTAATTTGAATCCTAAAAATTATTTAAATATAATTTTATCATATTATTCAATATTTTGAATCATAATTATTATTATTTTTTAATATTTTCAACATATTTTTTATCCATAATGAATAGTATAAATAGTGACAATTAAGTATCATGGTCAAGGAATAAATGGTTAACCATGGGTTATACGAAAAAATAATGTTAAATATGTAAAAAAATGTAAAAAATCATTTTTTGGTCGTTTGATGACCTTATAAAATCTAAGGGTCGATAATGACCCATTTTAAGGTCTGTTGAATTAGTAAAACATCGGTATCACTATAACTTATCAAAAATTCCTTTCATATCCTCTCCCTAACGTATAAAATCACATCCCATTTCCTCTACTATTTACAAATCAAAAAAATATAAAAATCAATACCCAAAAATCCTTACTTATGTTCCTCTAAATATACTTGAGTCATTATTTTGATTATTAATCCCTTGTATGATGGCTTTAGGTATAACCCTAATGAGTCTCTTCAAAGAAGAGGTAAAATATACATGTATATGTTTGATTTATTATTAAACCTCGTTAAAATAATCATAAAATAGGAAAATATAATACAAAAATTATATTCTATATACTTAGATATTTTTATTTTAAGGGAATACCCTATATCCACCTCTACTTCAATCAAATGGAAAATTAAACTATCGATCGTGTGTATGATAGACTACCACCTCATGAACCAATGTAATTCTCATTCCATCACCACCATTAATGGATATATATATATAATGTTGGAATAAAAAATTTATATTATATTTATTAAATTATTATACATCTATAATTATTATATAATATATAGCTTCATACATTCTATTTTATAGGGGATACGATAAAGTCTCTCATTACAGCAGACTACAGCCTCACAATGCGATGTGATTCATTTTTCACATACACATAACATGGAAGGTATTAAGGTTCAAATTAATTAATATGTGGGATTTTTAAATCCGAGAAATTCGTATTTAAATTTAATATCACATCTACCTTTATACCCACTAAGTCCATTGAAAAAAAAATAATGCTTATCTTGCGTAGGTGTGGACAACCACAACTGCATAGTGATGTGGAATGTTTTCCAATAAATTTTCACATCGATTTTAATAAGGATAGTTTTATTTAATATACATGATATAAATAAAAAATAATTACTAATAAATTTTAATTAATATATATTTTATTTTTGTTCTATCCATCGATAAAAATGGATACAACAATCTTGCATCTGTATGGTCTACTGTCTCCATGAATGGTGTAGTCCATTTTCAATATCCAACATTTATATATGATTGTAAATAAATATATAATGGATATATATTATATTTATATCATTATTAAAAAAATTAAATGATTTGACCAAGTTAAATATAAAATGAATGAAATAAAAAAACCAAAACATACCTGAGAAACTATGAAATTTTTACCCGAAATAGTAATTTACAATAATGAATTGATAATAAATAAGACATAAAAGACTATAATTAAATGGTATATGGTATGAAATATATTTTTATGGTTAATTAATTGATTTATATTAAAATTATTTTTGTTATAATGATTGTTAAAACACGTAATAAATAATTCAAACCTGAGGTAAGGGTTTCTTGTCTAATATTTACTTCCATGAGACATATATCATATTCACTACATATTCCATTATGTGGAGTATATACTACCCATTTTGATATGATATATCATGAATATATTTATCTACATAATACTTATGGATTAATAATATAAAATTTCTTTAATAGAGTTTGTGATAAAAAAGTTATCAAAGTGGTAAAGTATTTATGTTTCAATTTCATTTTAATTGGTATTTTTTATACTTGAATTTCTATATAAGGAAATTATTTGATAATTGTATAGTAAAATCATTTAAAAAACTTCTCATTTGGGTATTCATTATTTTTTCATGTTATGGGATCATATTCCTCTATTTTTTACATAAAATGAGTGTGAAAATGTTTTTATGAAATATTTATCTTACTTCTCTATTGGGATGAAAATGAATTTTCTTCCAAAATGATATTTTCTAAAAATAATTTCAAATTTTTTTTAATGACCTATATTTTTTTATTACATTTATTTTTACCCATTATTTAAATATTTTTTAATAAAATCGAATTAATATTCATGTCAATTTCCAAATAAGTTTCATTTGAATTTTAACAAAAATGAGAATAGAATCTTTTTTTATCTGATACGACATATATGGAATTTACCAATTCCATGAACAATCTATTTTTGAAGAATTATTTTCAAAGTATACAATGTAATTTTGAAATAAAAGAATTTAAATTTTTTTGTGATCTTTTAGTTCTAAAAGGTGGTTTTTAATGAGAAATTTATATTTTCCTCAATAATGATTTACTGGAATTATTATGTTATTTCTATTCATCAATGATAGAAAACCTAAAATAAAATAATGATTTATTTGGAATATTTTTTAATTACACGATCCTTATTATTTATATAGATGGTTTATAATCATTTTACAAGTATATACTATTTTGATACTGTTACCATATTACTCTGAATGGTTTATGATTCTGTTTGTTAATTGGGGAAAGTATTAAAATTATATATACTAGTTTGTTCCAATAACAAAGTTTATATTCATTATTTTTCTCCCCTTTAAAATTAATAAATCATTATAATTAGTATGTGATGGGATGTGCCCACTATAAAAGCTCGATGCATTGGTAGGTCTAATGAGACAATATAGAATGGATTTTTGGATGAGGTCTTACCAATTTATGAATGATGAATTGGTATGAGACCTTAATGGCATATTTATGATTTATAGAATTATAAATAACATGTTTATTGGATTATTTATTGATTTCACATGTTTTTATTGGATTATTTTGAATATCATTGGTTATGTTCGAAGCATGTGTGATTATTTATATGGAATTATTTGATCATCTTTTATTCCTACCAAATTATGATCTTGTAATTGATTTAATTTCATGTGTTTAATTTATTTAACCCACCATATTGATTATGAGTATATATTCATGATATGTTCTATTGTATTTTTACCATTACTGAGCATTCTATCTCACCCTTTTCATATGTTTCTTTCCCCAAGATGTCGATATGTGTATTGTGGTTGATATGTTAGGTTATTTTAGAGGAAATAAAAATTCACTAAAAAAATATTTTATATATTTTTGTTTTCATTTGTAAAAGTAGATTCAGGTATGTGTCTACTTTACCAACAATACTAATCTATTATTCCTTTATGATGTGATTCCATGTATTTAATGCCAATGATATAAAGAAACCCCCAACACTGGGCTACTATATTCGAGTTCATTTCATTATCTTTCTAGAATGATAATTATGTTATGAATATCACAAATATATATATATATAAATTAAATCCCTCATTATAACTATCCATTAATGTTCGTGATGGAAAAAAATTAAATTTTTCCATGAGGCGATAGTCCTCTATACATAAGGATGATGGTTTTTTTCAATATTGATGGAATATAAGATGTGTATAGGTTATGGAATTAATATAACGAGAACTCATTATATATAATATACTTATTATATTATTTTTTCATGGTACATTAATATTTTAATAAGATAAGAAAACAAATGAAAATAAAAAAAATCAGTTAAAAACTATACATCTTCTTTTGACAAACTCCTTTGTTAAACCTCATACCGTATGTGGATGATATTATTTGAAAAATATATATCAAAAATTTTATAGGGTTGTTAGGAAAGGATTATAATATATTTTTTCCAAAATAATTATCTCTTAATATGTGGATTTGAGTGGAAATGGGGTTCCTTTTTATGTTAGGGGAGGGTTACTTATAGAAATATATGAAATTATTTAATATAATATGAGTCTAACTCATGTAAATTGATTCCAATGTGACATGTATAAAAATTTAATGATTATGTGGTCTTAATAATATCATATAATCTAATTTTTTGTTTTATATATCATTTCAATCCTTATATTTTGGACTAAACCTTCTGTTATCAATTTTTATCCTTAACCATAGTTACAAAATTTAAAATTTAAATGATTTATATATGTACATATAATTTAAAAATTGGCTAATAAACAATAAGTGTATTGATTTTCTGATAAAATCAAATCATATTATCCATTTTCCAAAAAATAATTTTAATATAAATTAATAAAATATATTTAACATATTATATTTTTATTTTTCATTTTATTAACAATTTAAACAATTTTACTTCAAAAAAATTATGAATGGAATTCAAATAGAATCAAATTAATATAATAAAAAATAATAAATAATTATTAACAATAAAATGTTTTTTATTCTATAATTCATTCAAAAAAATACTTTTAATTATTAAAAAATATTTTACATTACTTATATACTACTTACAGAAGCACTATACTAGCCTTAGGTGTGAATTTAAGGTAATATTTATCACTAAAAATACATAATAAATTATCATTATAAAAGTTATTTTATTTTTATCTAAATGAAATAATTGATTTATTCAAAACATATTATTATACCTATGTAAACATATAATATAAAATTAAAAGGATGTGTTTGAAATTTTTATTTTTTACATAAAATAATATATAAGCCTTTTTTAAAGAAAAATGCGACAAAAATTTTCCTAAATTTTAATCATAGATGAATATAGTCAAAGAAAACTCATCTAATTTATTACATTTATGTTTTAGTATAAGGGTGTGGTTTTCCAAAATATTATTCTTCAATATGAGGAGGTCTCAGGTTATGTGATATGTTGGAACATGTCCTGTGTGTTTTTTTGGGAACGGTATGACTATTCAATATCAAAACAAAATTTCCATAATGGTTCTAGAAAAAAAAGGAGCATTCCCTTTCACATACTTTGGGTGAGCCTTATTTTGGTTAAGAGTGAAATTAATTCACCTTGAAAATATATCTTTCAAGATTATTTATCACCATCCCACCTAGAAATGGAAAAACATGCCTTAGGCTGGGAGTGATTGTCTTGCTAATTCGATTTACACATAAATTTTTGTCTCTGACTTTTCCATTAATAGATGGTGTAGAAGTATTAAAAATGAGTTAAAAGTTCTAATTAGGAACTTTATATGGATAAGATCTATCTATGAATGAAATATGATTAATGTTTTAATGACCCAATGTTTTATCAATGGAAATTACCATCTTTTAATTATCTCATGTAATAAAACAAAATCACCACCCAATGAACTACTAAGTACCGTGTGACCATTAAACATAATATTTTCACTTTTGTGTTTTTAATTATGAAAATCTGACATACACGGTTGCGATCAGTAACATGTTTGGAGAATGATACGATAAAATTAATTTTTGTTGAATAGTAACTAACCCTTATGATTAGTAATGATACCCTTATTAATAGTAATATGAACCTTATGAATAGTAAATTGTCCATTAAATAGAAACCTTAATAATTAAAGTATAAATTAAATTAATCCATCTTATTAGTTACAATATGAGAGTGTTGGTATTTTTTTAAGTCATATATATTTAATTAAAATTTATAAATAATTTAATAATTAAAAAAGAATATTTATTTTCATAAAATCTATTCATAAATTATTTTTTTATGTTTCCAAGATTTAAGATAATTTTATTGGGCCTTATATAATTTTTAAAACATCATAAAATGAGTTATTGTTTTAAAATGTGTATTTTTCACGTAAATTATAATTTCAATTAAAAATTAATTAAATTAAATTTATAAACTAATTTTTAAAAATAGAGTTCATTTTTGGACTATACACACTGAAAAATGTTTAGGGTTTATTTTAGGGATTTTTCTGAAATACTTGATTGTTTTATTATTATTAAAATATAGTAATTTATAGTATATATAAATTATATAATAAATACACAATTTATTGAGTCATATATGATGTAAGAAACATGATTTATAACTCACATGCACATATTAATTTTTTTGTTCATGGAATCATCACAATTTCTTATCTTATGGAAAAATAATAAACAAATGATTAAAATATTAAGAAAAATGTCCTCCCTTCAACTATAAAAACTACCCACACTATCCTCTTATCATTCCTCCTCTTAATCCTTGTTCCTTGAATAAATTCTGCTCAAATCAATCCCCATGTTCCTACCCCACATCCAAAAGCCCTTGTTCTCTTTAATATACCAACTCCTCTCCCAATAAAATGATTTTAAGGAAGATTAAATCCATAAGTAAACACCTCTATTTTTTTATTCGTTTTCTTTTCATGTTCCTTTATTCTCTTTTCTTTACAAACCTCTCATGATAAAAATGGTTTGAAAACTAAAATACTATACATGTAATGCAATTTTTTTTTATAATGGGATAATTCATATCATTTATCTTGTACCCTCTTTTTTAAAAATTAAATGAAATCATCATTCGAGATGTTTTGATTTACCACATTCAATGGACGCGGGATATCAATTTTTATTTTCCTCATCAATTCTTATCATGAAATTATTTTAATGGTTGAAACTGACTATTAAATATTTATTTTATCTTATGTGATGTTCTGAAATCCTTCTTTGACATTTTGTGAAATATTTGTATAAAACATTTTAATTTCGAGGAAAATTTCTCAATTAATCCATGTGTTTATCATTAATGAATTATATAATGATTCACATTCACTAAAAATAACAAAATGAGTTTTATAACAATGTAATATTATATATGTTCCAAATGTCATTTAACATCAATTATTGACAATAATTCTCATCATACATGACTATCCGAACAAGAATATAAGTGATCCAATCATTAAAATCAAGGAAGGAAACGCTCCCAGATAATGAAATTGAACCTCATAACTCATAGAAAATGTACATGAATGAACTTAATAAGGTTATAATAAATCAATAAAATTTATTGTAGGTTTTGTAAGTATTTATTAATTAACCTAATTAGATTATTCGGGCCACTAAGATCAAGTGAGGAACACCATCTAACTTGCGGTAAGGGATTCTCACTTTCTCACATTTATTCAAGAATATCTTCTATGTTACACCCTTTTATGTGTAATTACAAATGATTAAGTATGATTTTAAAACTACTCCATAATTCCCTATTGATGTATAAAATATGATAAACCCCTTTATCTCTCATTAATATCTTTTAAGTACACCTGATACCACGACAATATTCCATAAGGGATTCTACCCAAACCACCTATATTTCATTAGGTTTCTCCATATTTATTTTTAACCAAATGAATTTGTAATTTATTTTTATGTAAAAAAATTATATATATATATATATACTCTATAATCATGTTTCCGGATTGAACCCTCATTCTCTTTTAGGGATATACATATTTGTTAAATGATCCCCCCCTCAATACATTTAGATAAGAAAACCCTTTTTAAGAGAACTTTCTGAATTCATAACCATAATCATGTAAACTGTATAATCTATTTTTGAGCCACAATTTTTTTATAAAACCACAATTATTTATAATGAAAACATTCATGGTTCACTTATTGTAACGAACCAAACTTTTATTATTGAAAATTTCTCTTGATCTAATTAAACTTCTTATTATGGAAAATGGTTAAATATATCAAATAAACATCCTTGGTTTTGTGATTTTGGATTCTAAAATACCTTTAATAATTATTACCATTGCTAATATAGTCATTGAATATAAATAACATGATTAGTATAAATATAGGGCTTTAACACATCCAATTTACTCAGGAAAAGGAAGCGATGGACTCATCCAATTGAAATTCTCCATATAGAGCCCATTTGTCGGAGCTTGGAAAGGAGGTAAAGTCATTGGTCTTCTCACATGACTAAGCCCAAGATGAGATTCATCACGTTAATCTTGAATAGAACCACCTACGGGATAAATGGATGTTAACAGAGATTACCAGTCAAGCGATGTTATCTGAGTTTCCCCGAGAGTTTGTCACCATCACAAATCATACCCTTTGGTCTTTTTATGGTGTTATAAGGGGTTATATAACATGACCATAGAAATATGATTATGTGAATTATTATTTTATAAATAATATACATTCATTTTATTATTTTTACTTCATAAATTCTTTTTAATGCACAAATATTATTTTTAGTTTATATTTAATTTCAACTACGAAATCTATTTTGAAGATTTAATTTTTTTTGAATTAAATAATATTTTAATAAAATATTATTACTAAATTAATTTTTATTTAAGATAAATTATCATATAAATTTTAGGAATACAATTGTAATTTTTATTAAGGTTTGGATGATGTGTTTTCCAAAACTAGTTATTTTTTTAAATATCTGTTTTTATTTTAAAAGTAAAAATTCACATATTTAGAAAATTATTTAGATAAAATGAATATTAATTTTTGATTAAGGATGTCAAAATTCTTTCATGATTATTTTTGGATAATTTTCAAATACAGTCGAATTTTTGGGTAAAAATTAAATACCCTTTAAATATATAATGTGTTTTATGAAATGATTATGAACCAATAGTGATGTAATAATATGATATGAAAGGGTTATTCTACCAATATATTTTTTACCTTTAAAATGATGTTATTTTATATTTGTTTGATTAATTTTATAGTCCTTAGTAGATCCTCTAATACTTATAAAATATTTTAACATTTTAAAATGATTGCCTTGAGAGTAAGACTCTCTTCCACATAAGCAAGCCTAATATTTTAATAAGATAGTATATTGGAATTATAAAATAATTAATTCCAATATACATCGGAAAAAACCCATGGAAAAAACCATGGTATAATTTTTGTCTTTGAATATTCAATTATATAGATTCCAAAACCTAAGTTTGTGAAATATTAATGAATTCCCCTATCTTTTCCTATATAAACCCACCAAGATCCTAGTTCAAATCACTAAAAACACAATTAGAACTTCTCTACTCTTCCCTCAAGTCTCTAGATTCCTCCTAAGGTGTCCCATTTTTTCATGAAGTCCCTCCTCAGGCTATTAAATTCACACACTTCTAAGTATTGGATCCTCACTTTTCCTTCCTTCCTTATTCATGTCCATGTTTCCTTATATTGTTATTCCATTTTATTTTCAATTAAAAATTTTGGGGTATAATATTTCACCACCCATATAATTACCTCCTTATGTTTAAAAGATGAGACAACACTTTCTCTCTCATTAATTCCTCCCATGTACACCCATTACCATGCTGAAAGTCCATAGGGGATTTCTCTCTCCTCATTTACATTCAATCAATTCTTTTATTATGCATCTAAATTACAATAAATATATTTGGATATTATGATCTATGACCCCATTACTCTCCATTTCATTTATAAATTATGGGACAACCTATTATCTCCCATAAAACCATTTTAAAATTATTATTTTATGTCGTTATGCTGCCAAAGTGACACAAACATTTCCCATGCAAAAATCATCATGTAAGTGAATAACATACCCATTTCTCAATAAATGGAATTCACATTTATGAACATGTACATTTTTATTGAGGAATTACATTTATGTATTCCATATAAATTATTCATGGAATAAATTATGGTGTTAAATTAATCCATGTTGTAGGATCTATGTGGAAAACTTAATAATGAAATGAAATGATTATTAAGGGTGCACCCTGATAGCACATAAATGAATTGGGTAAATAATAGTATCATGATACATCATGTGAAATGATTATTGACTCATTCTAATTCATGTTCAATTAGGGGTTTTCTCATGCTAATTCATGTGCAATGAGGGTTTACTCATTCTCCATGTAAAATGAGCCTTGGATCATGCTAATATCATGTTAAATGTTTTTTTCCATATTTCCATGTTATGATAATCATTTTATATCATGAATTTATGTTTATGTTTCTCTTATGCTCCACTGATATGACTATTTCCTAACATGTATTGTATTTTTCATGTTATATCGTGTTTACTCCATTACTAGGCTTTATAGATCACCCTTTTCTTATGTATGTCATCAGGTTATTTCATGAAACGCAGATTATAAAGGAATGTTATGGTCATGTAATTGATTTTTTTAATAAAGATGTTCTATTTTTTATTTTATGTTTTCATTTAATGTTCCTAATTTCCAAATACACTAGATTTCTCAATCCTCTGAGTTGTCTTAAGTGAATGTTTATGTAATAAATCATGTTTCAGTGTGTAAAAAATAAAAGGGTTGTTATAGTTGTTATCAGAAGATAGGTTTAGTTATTTTGGGATTAGGATTAGAAAACCCAAGTGAATAACTAAGGGATAAGTATAAGTATAATAAAAACATCCCTAAATATAGGCAAGTATTGAGTAAGCGGTTTATCATGAAAATACATCCATCTTTGGATATGAACTGGTAGATGTGGCTCAAAAATAGATATATCTAGTGGGAAAACCCAAAACAACACTTTGAGATAGACTCGAACATGAACCGGTGCATGAAAAAGGGCTATGATGCACTCTGAGTTCACCATTCCTTGGGGATATACTTCGGTAAATTAATAATCTTAGTATGAACCATTATTATGAAAATAAAAAAATTCCCCTAAGAATATATGTTGGGAAGTAGATCATCGATAACATAGACTGTAGTTTATAAATTCTTATGTTAAGGAAATAAATTCAATTTATAAGTTATCCATTTTTTTCATTCGATTACCCTTTATGTTTTATCCCTAAATTTCCTTTTATTTCATCCAATTGACGGTAATGTGAGGACTCAGGCTAACAATTGATTCCAAGATCAATGTGATGACTGTTTAAATGAGATGCCCAATCTGATGGGAGCAGTAATAACAGACTTTTTCATGATACGCTCTCAGTTAACTCATGTTTTAAATAGAAAAATCGGTCAATAAGAATGTCCACCCCCCCCAGCCAAGAAATAACAAGAAGCAATTGAGATATTAATGATACAAATTCCTCCTACTTTCAATGGATCATATGATCCCTCAATCACTGAAAAATAGGTCCAATCTATTCGGAAGTTCTTCTATATCCTTCAATGTTTTGAAAAAAACAAGGTTCTTCTAGCTGCTTATCATATATAGGGTGAAGCTAATAAATGGTGGAAATTGATTAAAAAATAAAAATCATCAGGAAGAGATCGGGGCGATGGAATTGTAGGATTTCTTGAAAAATTAAATTTGGTAAATATTTTTCTTGCACCCTCCGAATTATGTTGGAAAGGGACATCCTTGACCTCAAGAAAAATGATGACAAATACATCAAAACGTACAAGGAAAACTTCAAAAGGCTTTCATGATATGCCTCTGTCCTTTTCATTACCCCAAAATGAAAGGTTTTTCACTTCTTTAGTGGGCTAAAAACTAGCCTACCGAAATCCCAAACGGTAGGTGACTTTGATAGCTATGAGGAAATTTCCTAAGGGGCCCTCAAAGTCGAAATGGTGATCGTAGATTCCCTGGGGTTTCATTGGGATAAGAAGTTGAAAGTGTACTTTAAATCTGATAATCTGATGGATATATCCAACAGTTCTATGAAATTAAAGAACCCCCTTTCCAAAGGTGCAGAATGAAGCATGCCAAAAATTACCTAAAGTGGATGAAAAAATTATTTACATGTATAATATAAGGGAACCAGGACATTAATATCCAATAAAAAAACCACTACTGCGATAGAGTAGAGGATCACTCTATTTAACCCAAAAACACATTGTTCATTGCTTCATCTACAAAGAACTAGGGCTCTTTTCAAACTAATTCCCTAGTCCATGGGTTTTTGGGGGAAACCCACAACCACAAAGGAAGTGAGGTAAATATGTTCAATCACTACCACCAAAGCAAACCCCAACAATGAAGTGGTGACTGGTACACTAAATATTCATTCATGAATAGAGAATATAATTTTTTATTCTATTTCTATGTATTCATTTATATCCTGAATGTTTAGTAGAACAATCCCAACATCACCACAAATAATTGATGTTAATATGTCGGTGAGAATATTAAATGGGGAAATTATTTCATCCCTTGAATATAACTCCTCTCATTTTATAATTTTTTTATTGAACTTCCCAACTAACTACATCATAATCCCTCTGGTAGAATTTGATGTAATTATTAGAATGAATTGGTTTTTTCCTATATATATCAAACATAAATTTTCATGATAGGGAAATCACACTCTATATAGAAAATCAACCCCCAATATTATACCATTGTATGGATGAGGATGAATCTTTTTTAGCACCATTATCTCAAGCATGGATATTACTACCCTATGAGAATGTGTATCTTTCCCAAATGATTGAGGCTAAGGAAGAAACCATCCTTGAAGACATGCCTATTTTGGGGGAATTTTCTAAAGTGTTTCTTGAGGAATTTCCTGGTGTTCCTCTTAGAAGATAAATTCAATTATCGGTTGATCTTATACCTGGGTCCTTTACAATATCCATTATTCTATATAGAATGGATGTTGTGGAGCTTGAGGAGCTAAAAAAACCAAAGGAGAATCTAGATACTGGTTTTATACCCCCATTTTCTTCACCATGGTGTGCACTAGTCTGCTTTAACAAGATTAAGATGGGTCAATGTGCCTT
Source organism: Viscum album (assembly GCA_963277665.1). Classification (NCBI taxonomy): domain Eukaryota; kingdom Viridiplantae; phylum Streptophyta; class Magnoliopsida; order Santalales; family Viscaceae; genus Viscum; species Viscum album. The sequence goes on along the minus strand of OY728120.1, from coordinate 1,580,868,387 downwards.
TTAATTTATTATCATGATCTCAAAAAATCATGATAAAAAATAGGTATCCTCTTCCATTAATTGATGAATTGTTCAATTAGCTACGTTGAGCACGATACTTCTCCAAGGTGGACCTATGGTATGGATATTAGCATGTAAGGGTGAAGAAGTAGGATATCCCCAAGGCTGCTTTTCGTACAAGGTATGGGCACTATGAATTCATAGTGATTCCTTTTGGACTCACTAATTCTCTATCAATCTTCATGGACTTGATGAATAGTGTATTTATAGATTACCTCAACAAATTTGTGGTATTATTTATAGGTGATATTATAATATACTCTAAAACCAAGGTGAATCATGATGAGAATCAAATCACTATACTAGAGACCTTGTGAAAGGAAAATCATTATGCCATGTATAGAAAGCTAGAGTTCTGGTTGAAGGATGTCTCGTTATCGGGTCATATCATCACAAGCAGTGGGATATCTATGGATCACTCCAAGGCAGATGTATTATATGGATGGATGAGGCTAACATTGGTTACGAATATCCATAGCTTCCTAGGGTTAGCAGGATATTATCGCCGATTTGTGAGAAATTTCTCAGGATTGTCAAACCCTTTTACTAAGATAACTCAGAAGGGAGTCATGTTTCCTTGGAGTTATGAATGCGAAAAGAGCTTCATGGAGTTGAGAAAGAGTCTTATCATTGTTCCTGTGCTCACACTACCCACAAGCGGAGAACCTTTAATGGTATTCAGTGATTCATTGATAAACAGAATGGGTTGTGTATTGATTCAAAATGAAAAATTCATTGCCTATACTTCAAGTAAATTTAATTTTCAGGAGCAAAACAATCGTACACATGATTTGGAGTTGGATATAGTATTCTTAAAATTAAAAATATGGAAACATTACCTCTTTGGGGAGAAGTGTGAAATGTATATAGATAAAAAAAATCTTTAAGTGTATACTTACACAAAAAGAGTTGAATATGCACCAACGAAGATGGTTAGATCTGATCAAAGACTATGACTTCCCAATCAGTTACCACCCTGGGAATGTAAACAAGGTGATGGATGCTCTAAGTATAAAGGACCCAATTATTCTATCATTGATGATAATTGAAAAGGATCCAATATTCATTGATTTGATGAAGATATACATGGGAATCATAAAGAAGGTAACATCACCCATCCATTCACAACTGATTTCTCAACCGCCTCTTTTGTAGAGGTTAAATTATTCTCAAAAGGATGATGCGGGAATTCAGAGGAAATTAGAAACTATCAAAAAAGGAATATCCTTGTATTTCAATGATAATGAAGAATGAATTGTGAGATTTGGGTCAAGACTATGAGTTTTATCAAATCCAAAGTTAAAGAATGATCTTTTTTATGACAAACATAGTTCAAATTTCCCCATTCACTTATGAAACACAAAGATGTATCAAGATATTTGAGATCTTTTTTGATGGGATAACATAAAAAAGTAGATAGATGATTATAAATCAATGTTTTTGGTATGTTATCATGTAAAGGTTGAGAGGCAGAAGTCTAAGTGGATGATGCAACCAATACTCATACCAACATTGAAATGGGAGAATATTACCATGAAATTTCTCACCGGACTTCTGATGAAATCTGACGGAAATAATGTTATCTGAGTTGTTGAGGATCATCATACCAAGACTGCACACATAAATTCAATTCAAAAGTATTTTTCATTCAATCAACTAGAACGAATAAACATCATAGAAGTGTTAAAGCTGCAGGGAGTACCACTAGTGATCGTATCTGATTGAGATCCAAGATTCAACTATATTCTTTGGAAGAGTCTCCAACACGCTCTGAATACTAAGACGATGTTTATTAGGACTTATCATACTCAACCCGATGAAAAATCTAAGTGGACTATCCAAATAAATGAGAACATGTTCATTTCATTCTCAATGGACTTAAAAGGAGGATGAGAACAACATCTTCCTCTGGTTGAGGTCTCTTACAATAACAGTTTCCACTCAACTATCCAAATGGATCCTTATGAATCCCTTTTATGGTAATAGGTGTAGAATAGCATCATGTTGGGATGGTGTTGGGGAGTGAAAACTCATAGGTCCAAAATTTTCGAAGGATTTGTGGATAAGTTTAACACCATTCAACAACACATTAATGGTGCTCAGAGTTGACAAAAGAGTTATTTTGACAATCGTCAATGAGACAAAGATTTTGATGTTGGAGACATTGTATTCTTCCACAAATAACCACGGAAGAGAGTTATGAGATTGGGGAAGATGAGAATTCTTAGTCCAAGGTTCATCAGCCCTTCTGAGATCCTTGATCGCATTGGATTAGTGTTCTATCAACTAGCACTCTCACTGAACCTATCTCAAGTACATGATGTATTCCATGTTTCACTCTTGAGTATGTACATACCTGACCCATCACATGTACTCAATACAGAGGTGGTTCTATAGGATAATGACATCTCTTATGAAGATGAGTTGGTGAGGATCTTATATTGTAGGGAAAATGTTCTATGAAATAGGAAAATTCCCTTCACCAATGTGTCATGAAGAAACCTCATGTTTGAAGAAGTAATGTAATAATCATTGGAAGTGATGAGGCAGAGTTACCCTCATCTTTTTTATTGCGGGAAAGGAAATTTCTAGGGTGAAATTTCTTAATAGGGGATGATTTTAATGTACCAAACTTTTATTAATGAAAATTCCTATTAATCTAATTAAATACATTATTATGTATAATGGTTATATATAAAATAATAATTTCCTTGTTTTTATGTTTTTTTATTATAAAATACCATTATGAATTATTTCCATTTATAATATAGCTGTTGAACATTGATCACATGATTATTATAAATATATGGCTTTAAAAAATCCCATTTACTCAGAAAAAGGATGTAGTGGCCTCATCCAGTAGAATTGCTCCAAAATAAGCCCATTTGATGGATCTAAAAAAGGTGTTAATGTCACCAGTATTCAATCCTGACCATTCCCAAGACAATCTTCAATACATTAATCTGGACTGGAATTGGCTATAGGAGAAGTGAAGGTTAATAGAGATTACCACCCGAGAAATGTTATATGACCATCCCCAAAAATCTATCACCATAACACACCTTACTCATAGGTCTTATGTGGGTGTTCTAAGGGTTTATATAAAAATACCCTAGCACTGAGATTATGTTAAATAATTTTGTATAAATAATATACATTCATTTTATTATTATTACCCTGTAAATGTTTTGAAAGCAAAATAGTCTTTTCAGTTAATATTTAAATTCAATTAAGAAATCTATTTTGATGAATTTATGGATTTTTTAATTAAATAATATTTTAATAACATATTATTACTAAATTTATTTTCATTAAATATAAATTAATGTATAATTTTTATGAATACAATTGTAATTTTTATTAAGGTTTGAAAGCTATTTTTATCAAACCTCGGGTATTTTAGATAAATTTCAGTTTTTATTTTAAATGTAAAAATTAAAATATTTAGAAAATTATTTGGATAAAATGAATATTATTTTTCAATTAAAGATGTCTAAATTATTTAATGATGTTTTTTTAAAAAAATTTGAGACAGACAAATTTTTTGGTAAATATTAAATATCGTTTAAATATATAATGTGTTTTACGACATCATAATGTCCCAATAGTTATGTAATAAAAAACTATCAATGGTATATTCATCCAATATATATTTTAAATTCAATATAATGTGATTATGTAATTGTTTGATTAATTTTATAGTGCCTTAGTGGCACCTCTAAGACTTAAAATATTTTAACATTTTAAAATGATTTCATTTAGAGTGTGACTCACATCCACGTAATCAAGCCTATTATTTTAGTAAGATTTTAAATTGGTAGTATAAAATAATTTTTTCCACTCCTATTTGGAAAAACCATGAGAAAAAAACAAGGGTTGTTTTGTGGTTAAAAATATTTAATTATATAGATTCCAAAACATAAGTTCGTGAAATATTAAAGAATTCCCTACTCTTTTCCAATATAAACCCACCAAAGATCCCACTTATCTTCCCTAAAACCCTATTTTGACGTCCCTACACTTCCCTCCTCCCTCTAGATTATTCCCATGTCATACTAAGATCTCAAAAATCCCCTCCTCATGTTCTTGAAGTCACACACTTCCATGTAAGGGATCCTCACATTCCTTCCCTCCTTATTTATGTCCATGTTTTCATATATTGTTATTCCATTTTATATTCAATTAAAAATGATGGGGTTTGATTTTGAACCTCCCAAATACTTCCCTCTTTATGTTTGAAGGATTATAGACCCTTTACCTTTCACTAATGCCTCCCATGTACACTCGTTACCATGCCCAAATTCCGTATGGGATTTTCTCTCCTCATTTACTTTCATGAATGTTTTTTATATTATGAATCAATATTCCACTACATATGTTGAAATATTTTGTTACATTACCCCATTAATGTATATTTAATTTATATATGATGAGAGGACCTTTTCTCTTTCATCAAACCATTTTACGATATCTATTTGACGTCGTAATGCTAATAAAGTTACACCAAAATTTCCTTGGCCAAAATCATCGTGTCAGTTAATACCATACCCATTTCTCTACGAAGGGTATTAAACATTACGCACATGTAATTTTTGATTGGGGATATAAATTTATATATTCCACATATCTTATTCGTGGAATAAATTATTATGTTTATTGAATCCATGTTGTATGATCTACGTGGCACACTTATGCATGTAATTAAATAATTAAGAATGGTGTTCTCGGAGAGCACTCCAATGCATTGGGTAAAGAATAGTATAATGATACTTCATGTTCAATGAGTGTTGAATCATGATAATTCTTGTGAAATGAGGTTTTACTCATGATAATTCATTTTTAATGATGGTTAAATCATTCTCCATGTGAAAAGATCCCTATCTCATGCTAATATCATGTTAAATGTTGTGGCCACATTTCCATGTTATGATAATTATGCTATATCATGCCTTTATGTTCATGTAAATCTTATACTCCATTGTTAATTCTATTTCCTAACATGTATTTCATTCATCACGTTATTCCTTATTTACTCCCTTATTGGGCTTTATAGCTCACCCTTTTCTTATGTATGTCATCCGGTTATCTCATGCAATGATAAGTACAAAGGAATGTTGTGGTCATGTAAATGATGTTTTCAATAAATATATTGTATTTTATTTCATATGTTTTCATGTAATATTCCTAATTTTCTAAGACACTAGACCTCTCGATCCTCAGAGTTTACTTATTTGAATGTTTATGTAATAAATCATGTTTAAGTGTGTAATAAAGAGTAGGGTTGTTATACATTTGGTTTTATAAATATGATCATTTTGTTTTATGTTTTCAATGACCTTTGATATTTTCCTTTAACCGCACAAAAATGGTTAAATTCTAAAGATTCCAAAATATTCTTTTTTCATGTTATTACATCATGTTGACATCAATTATAATGATTTATTTCTATTGTACCCAATGATTGGTCATGCATTTTCTAATTCCATTCCTTCATGGACACTTTTATGAAACATCTTTTGTTATAATTTATATCATTATTATAATACCCAATTCTCACCCTAGGTAACACTTATATTTATGTATGGATGATTATGTATGATTTTTTTTTTGGAAATAAAATTCAACAACATGTTAAAAATGGTGGTCCAATATAGTGCTACAATGCATTGGGTAATGTTAAATCCCATGAGACATTATGTGAAATAGTCTTGGTGGTTATACTTTTCTTGTGCTCCCATGTGAAATAGTTATGGTGGTTATCATTTAATTGTGCTCTTATCTATGCTATGAGCCTTGAATCGTGCTAAATTCATGATTTTTTTTCTTCCACATTTCTATGATTCAATTTTCATATGATCATATGTTTATATGTAATGATTCTTTATTCCATTTTATATAATTATGTCAAGATATATAACCCATGTGCTAAATCCTAATTCTTAGGTTTTTCCCTTACTAGAACTTCAAACTAGCACTCCTTCATTTGATCCCTAGGGTACCCAATGCAGTTGTAAGGGAACAAAGGTAGTTAGGAGTTCATTATGAAGATAAAATAGAGAAGTGTTTTTTTGTTCGATGTTTTATGTTTTATGTACCTTGTCTTCCATGACACTAGACTTTATGATCCATGGATTATATTCTGATGTATAATTATTCTTATAATCATATAGTGTTATGTGTAAAATTGTAGGGTTTCTATAAAATTGGTATGGAAAGAGTGTACAAAACCCATTGATATGGTAGGCTTGGGAATCAGAGATCATAGAGCTTTTAATGATGCCCTATTATGTAAAATCACCATGAATCATTTGATATAAGATGAAAATTTTCAGGAATTACTTTCCATTAGATGTCTTCATAAATTGAAAAGTGGATATTCACTCCATGTCTCTTCATACACCTATCGTTCTTTGAAACACTCATATCATGAGATAATGACCTTCTCACAATGGATGATTTATAAGTAGCCAGTCTTGAATGTTTGGTTCAATATGTGGATTGTTATACCCCTCAATGATGTGATGAAAGTGCCCCTTTCTATGTGTCATTTTTCCATTACTGATACAATTTCATCAGATGAGTTTCAAGGTTATCATCCTATGGACATCAAACTGAAAATGCAGCTCTATATTTTCACTGATAATGACAACATAGCATAAACACCCACCACTAACGGTTGTTTCCAATCAAGGGATTTTTATAGGAATTTGTGTGATGGGACTTCCAATGATCCTTCTTGGATGAAAATATTCCATAATAGTTATATTCTCCCTTCATACTATAAGATACTATGGAGGTTGTGGAAGGGAATATTTCTAGTTAATGTGATACTTCAGAAATTAGGATTTCATCTTTTATTAGTTTTGTACATATACATGCTTGGGTAGGAATCAATTCTTCACACTTTTCTATCATGAAATTTTTCTTGCAGGTTATGTTTACATCTACAGGACATATTTGGCATTTATATAGATATGAAAAGCCTTGAGGGATAACTAAAATCTATCTAGTGTGGTCAAATGAGTGAGAAACATGGTTCTATGATTCTCAATTCCACGGCTAATTTAATCTATTTTTTATGGTAGGCAAGAAATGGTACTACCTTTGAATGTCATCCACCCACTTTTCAATATGGAATGCACTATATGTATAGTTTTGTTCTAACTGAATCAATGCTGCACATTGGTACAATAAAAAATGTGTTATCTAATTTTATTAGTATGAAAACCTTTTGTTTTATAAGGATATATAGGAAATATCTTTTAATGAAGTTAATTCTATGGATTCCACCAATTCCATGTTGGGTGAAGTTGAACGTGGCTGGTCAGCATCAGGTGCACCCGGTCCCTCAGGATGTGGAGGTGTCTTCTGCACTCATCAAGTCTTTGTTAAGGGATGATTATACCATTACATTATCTATTGTATAGTATTTGAGGCCTACTTTTTGGATATGATCAAATCATTCAAGTATTCCACTCATCATGGATGGAGGCATACTTTGGTGGAATACAACCCAACCACTATGGTACACATTTTTAAGACATGTTCCAGATTTGTTCCATGAACAATTATTCCTTTCTAGATTTTATGCCTTCAAATGATATATCACATTCACCTGGATGTCCCTCATTTCTATAGAGAGGCCAATCAGGTTGCAGATGCGCTATCAAATAGAGAAATTATTTATGCTTACTCAGGATTGTCTTTTGTCGCTCCTGAGTTTTGTTCTCTTCTTGTTGATTTGGATGCACAAAGGTTTTTATTCTTCTATTAGTAAACCCCCTAATATTATATGTTCTCTATTTTTTAATATTGTTTTATAAGAATATACTTGCTCATATATTGAACATGTTTGCAATAGGGGTCTAGAATTTTTCAAACCCTTTCTCTGTCAATTTTGGATGTCTTGTGGTTCTGGAAAAGTTTCAAAAAAATTCGAACATTTTTTATATAACATTTAAAAACTATAAAGTCGTTTTAAATTTGATTTAGAATTAATTTTAAAGATTAAAAAATAATCATATTCTTTTTAATTTTTTGTAATTTAATTTTGAAGTTTTAAAATGTTTCAATTGTTTTTTAAAGTGTTCAATAATTTTTATATTAATAATCATCCATTATCTTAAATATTTATAAGTTTGATTGATTAAAAAGTTAATTATTTCAAATAAATATTCACCCATACACTTGAAATTGTATTTTTTGTGGGTAATGGTTGTTTTTAAAATATTTTTCAAAGGTAAATTTTTTTTAACTTTTTCTAAAGATAAAAATGATTTTTTTTCTTCATCTCTATTTAAGGGTATCCCTGATATTCTAAGCGTTGCATAAGGGTGGATCACCATAATGTATGGGTAAGGGAGATAGAATAATGTTATATTTGATGCTTTGAAACTCATGTTATGGTAAATACTTTAGGAAGTCTCATATTAGGGTAATATTCTAATTTCATAACATTAGTTTTGCTGCTACATAAATGACAATCATCGTCCTCCATTTTGTATAATAGTTTTTCTTTACTTATTTAATGTTGAGAGACTATGTATGTATTTACATAAGTGTAATTTCAAGGTTTTTTATGTGTTTAAATGATGTTCTTAATGTATTTTAATGGTATTTCAAACCTACAAAAGGGTAATTTGAGTATTGTATGAGGGTGAAGATGCATAATAGAATTCATATAAGGTTCAGATTGTTTATTTAAAGCATGTGTACGATTTAGAAGGAGTTACACTTACTTAATACATTGTAAGGTGATGTGTAAAAGTAATACATGTTACCCTTATGTAGCACTATGTTATAAGATATGGGTAGATTCTTTGTCTAGTTTTTTAGTTTTTTCCAACCCCGTTGATTTTCAACACTCATAAACTCTATATCAACAAATTTAAAATCATAACATCATGGAGACTAGTTTTTTATTCATTCCCATTAAACAATATATTTATGAATATTTTAAATTATTCACAATAATGATTTATATATTAAAAAATTAATTGGGAATTCAAAATAATGGGTATTTATAATTTTCATAATAAGTTATGATTATTATTATAAAAAACTCAACCCCCATCCCCTATCAAATTCCTTCAAATTCTAGATGATCAAAACAATTAAATTGAGTATTTCAAGAATTATATTTTGATTCTAAGACATTTTGGATTGAATTCAATATTCAGGAAGAGAAATTTTCCATTATCCCTCTTTCATCTGTATGTATATCATAAATGTGACTATTTTTGTGGGTAATTAATCTTCATACATACCATTATAAGTTTATTAGTACATATTAATCAATGGTAGAATAATGATTCCTTCCTTACTATATTGTATCCTATATTTGTTTCCAATGATATTGGATGATGTGTGTTTATAGTTTATTGTAAAAGGATATAGGATTTAAATAAATCCATAAATAGAGTAAGAAATTAATTATGAGGATGAATAAATTAAAAATAAATTTAGTAGAAATAATGAATATTTGTGTATGCTATATTTTTTTAATCTAAAAAACATTATTAAACCATTTTTTTATTATTAATGTTTTAATTACTATAATGATTAATATTATTATTGTTTAATGATTTGTTTAATACTAATACAAATGTATCTTGGAAGATATAGTGAATAACTACTTAAAAAGGATACTAGAACAGAAATATTATACAATGTGATGATTAATCTATGTTGATGAAATTATTTTTCCCATTCAATGTCTTTATCAAGGGTTTTTTGATGGAAATGTGGGTTTGGTAATGTATATGTTTATTATAAAATCCCATAATTTAGCTAAATTGATTTATAAAATGTTAATGGGGACTATGAATGAGGAACTAAAAGGGATGTGGGTTGTGGACGTATGGATAATAAATGTATATAATGGGAATGGTTTAGATAAATTAGATGAATGATGACAATATGAATATGGAAAGTTAAATGGCATGATTATGTATAATTTTTATATGAAAAGATATTCTAAATGTGAAAATTTCTATTAATTGAAATGGTTAAATAGGAACTGTGAAAATGATGTGTGGTTTTTGGATTAAATTAATTGAAATATAAATAAATGGGTTGTGATAATATTAAATTGAATGGTATGGGTTGTAAAGGATAATTAACACTTTAATAGAAATGGGGACTATGGTTAAAATGGTTTTAGATTAATGTAAAAGATACTAGATTAATAAATAAATATGAAAGGTAATTAGGAAAATGGAATGAAATGATTGGGGAAACATGTTGTATTTGACCCTAATATTTTGAGTATTGGTTGTGATATTGATGTTATTTTCTTATTATGCATTTTCATAATTGATGTTTAAATACTATATAATGTCTAAAAAAATCATTAGTGGTTTGGAATAAGGAAAGATGTTGTAAAATGCTTCTTGGTCTATAGTGGCCTATAGATGTTATAAATTGTTTATGGGATGTAATGGATTACATGGTTACATATTATCATGGGATATAATGGTTTGACAATGGTGTATATACACTATTTGTGAAGGTTAAAAGTAAAAATGCACATGATTATAGATTTTGATGGGAGGATAAAGAGGTTCATAATGGGGGCCATGCATTGTTGGGGGAGGATTGAGGTTCATTCTTAATATTTTCATGATATCCAATAGCTATGAATGTAATAATTATAGAGGGGAATTTTATTGATGATAGGAAAGTGATGGAATTATGATGATTGTGGTAATGTGGTTGTGGATTTTGATATGTGGGATCATGGTGATTATGTTATAGTTGTATAAAATGATAGTTGATTATATGATTTTTTGTTGACTCATATATACATACCTAAGATAATGAGCTACAAGTTTGATTAATAGATCCCATTTGTGATAGTTTTAAGCTGATATGAGTATGTTTTGGACCAATAAAAAGAAATTTCATGGTAATTATTATATATTTTTGTTTTTGTAATGTAGGTTTGATCGTGAATTTGGAATGGGATATGAAATAGATTTTTTCATGTGGTTTTATTAATTATTCATATTGATTTTTAATATTTTGGCCTTTGGTATATTCCAAATTTCTGATGATTTTTGGGATAGTTTTTCTAGTTATTTACACTCATTCTATTTCGTGTTTATTTATTGCACATAAATTTAAATTTGATTTGATGGATGATCATCCTACGAAATACCATGTTCTCACAAAACCACTATTTTCTAGTGTTTGTATGTTTTATCACTAAAGTATTAGTTTTAGTTCATTTTTTATAGATGGATTTTGTTATTGGCTTAGAGTTTATAGTTTATTTAATTTGTATTATGTGAAATTACATGAATTGAGTGATTTTTCAAAGGTTATCCCATTTATATTATGTAGCTTTTTTATGGTTTATATCCTTTAACCCAATACTACTTATCTTTTGAGAGTAATTCCTTATATTTGTGATATTGATTAGGACCCCAGGGTTTTTCAAATAAACTAGGTCCGGTTAAAGGTTAGATACACGATTCATTATCTATATTACTATATTTTTGTATTACAAAGGGTACCTTTAGTGGGGGGTTATGATAGAGGTGTAAATTTGTTAAAATGAAAGATATGGTGGATATTGAAGTCAAAAATAAGTGATGATTCATGGGATTGGTATGGATATAGTGGTAGTCAATCCTAACATGAAATGTAGACCTTGGAGACTAGATAAAATAGAAATATATTTGGGACCCCTATAATCTGATTCAATGAATTTGAATACGTAATTTTATGATTAGGTGAATATGAAACCAATTTAGTGTAGAAGTCATATGGAGGTACAAGCATCATGATAATTACTTACATTGAAAATTTAATACAATATATTATTTTGTGACTCTTATTTTGTATAATAATTTTTTGTATCTTTTGATATTTGTTAAATTTATTTTATAAAAATGCAAGGGGGAAAATTAAATTATAATTAATCCTCGCACACTATTTAAATCAACACCATTCTTGAAATTTAATTTTCCTTCCTTTCTTGATTGATAAGTTTTACTTTTAAATTTTAATCAATGATATTGTGGCTGACATTATATCTTCTTTTTAGTGATTCATATAATTTTTTTCTATGAATCATTAATGTTTTTCAGTAGACATAATTTTTAATTTTTATAACCCCTGTAAAAAATATTAATATAAATGGATATCATACTAACATACTAAAATGAGTTTCTTTGGAAGCCATGAAAAGGATTACTCTATCTTTAATGAAAGATAATATGTCATGAATTTCATTCCATGTGTAATTTATCATGATCATGTATTAGGGACTTATTTTAAATAATATTTATGCACATTTAAATTATAAAATTTCTGAAAAATAACCATAATGATCATCAATAATTCATATAATAATTTATTAACATTTAAAATAATAAATCACTACATATTTATGGAATTATTATATTTTTATTATTATTAATATAATGATAAGTTATAAACATGTGTTTTGCATAAAATTTTTGGGAATTGTTTTTTATAATTTTTGGATGAAAATAACAATTCATAGGGATAACCAATAGAAATTTATTTTTTTCCAAATTAAAAATCTCTCTAATTCACAAATCATAGAAATAAACAATGTTTTTATAGATTATGATTTTCATTTAACATACAAACATAAATTTCAATGAATTTGTTTCTTTTATACTCTTAATATGTAGATCTAATTTTATTGAAATTTATTTTAATTCTAGACATTGTTTTTTTAACTTCTAGTAGATGATAAAAATGTTTCTTGATAACCTATCAAGAAGTGAAGATGTTAAAATTATTGACTACATTATTTTCAAGACATATAATAAATTTGTATTGAGATAGTTATGCCTCAAATATTAAGGAATGAATAGTTTTTTCTGGGAAGCATTTTTATGATATATAACACTTTTGTGGTTACTATTTAATTTCTATAATGTGAGTCTTATTTAGGTTGTATATTTAATATTTTTCATTTATTATATATAATCATGTTATTTTATTATCTTCTTTTATTTAAAAATTATTGTAAAATCATGTCACCATTTCTATGGTATATAAACAAGTTTTTATGAACAAAACAAATATTTAATAAATGTATTGATCAATAATGATAAATAAAACACATAATAATAAGACATTTATAGTGTTAATTTTGTGATTTGAGATAATGTTTTACATTTATAATTCTGAAATCATGTTGTATATGTAATGGGGTATTTGAATTTATCACAAGTAAATTGAATAAAAAACCTTTTGAATGAAGTTAGAAGTGTGATTCAATAGTAACTAGATGAATCTATAATCTAAAGATTATGAATATTAAGTTTGAAACATGAGATGAGAGATATTTAGTTTTGTTATTAACTTTATTTCATGTTATAATAGTTGATAAATGCTTTTTGATGTGGGGTTTTTTATATTTTCACATCGGTTATTAGGTGATGTTATGGGAGGAGATATTTTAAATAAATTTTTGAAGTTGGTTAATTTAAACCAAGGTTTTAAATAAATATATTTTTGGGATTCACATTTTTTTCAAATAAAAGATGTGGAAAACAAATTACACTATGTTTTTCACGCCCGTTATCCCATAACTAATGTGAAAATGAATATTAACCATTATTATATATTTTGGTTATTTAATAACCACCATGAAAAATATATGATAATTTTTAATTAATTTCAATTTATCCACCCCCACATCAATAGCCAGAAGAAAACGAATCAATGAAAAGGTATCAGTAAAACCATCAAAACATTTAGGAAAAGAAAATTATAATTGAACATTCAAATTTACAATATATATAAAAAAAATGAAAAAATAATCAAAACTATAAAATTATTCACCCATTTAATTTGTAAATTTCTCAATTCTTTTGCACTATACTATCGCGGGTCATAAAAAATCTACAAAATTAAAAACATTTAACTTGTATTTTTAATGAAACAGAATAAATATAATGTAAATCCTTACAAATAAATTTAACCATCTATAAAATCATAATCTTCCCAGTTGGAATTGTATCATATTTATGTCTTAAAACATGATATCCAAATTATTTTCCACCTTCTAGTAGATGAATATTCTACATTAAATATATTTTAATTCAAAATAAAATTATTATGTAATATATCAAAATTTTAGTAACTGTAAATGAAAATTTATCTTTGATTGTAAAAATTTGATCTTGGAACTATTTTTTCTTATCGTATCTCAAAATAAATTAAATTCCCTATTGAAAATAATACTAATAAAATACAATTTATTCTAAATAATATAAAATACTATTAAAAATAATCAATAATATGTGTTTAATAAATTCGTAAAATTTACTCTCACTTCACTATGGATAGAGGATATCCAATAAAATGTATTTTATTGAAAAAAACATAGAACATCCAGTGGACATTAATATATAAGAAACTTTAATGTCATTTTTTACCATGTTAAAATATATAAAAAACAATAGGTGATTTATTTTTCATACTTATGAAGGTATGGGAACATCCAACTCTAAATAATAACATTCAACTAAAATCGTTCAAAAATATAAACTGTTATTTCGACATTAGTCATTGTAAAAGTTATAAGAGAAATAAGCTATGGGTTTATAAATCCATATACACACGCCTTTTCATGATCAATATAAATTTAATATTGATACATCATACAAAACACACATAATTATAAATTATAAATAAAATAAACAAACATAAAATTTTGGACAATCAACTTACAAAGAAAGAAATTTCATCATTTTGATAAATATCTGATCAATAGTAACACGCTCCATGATATAATTTTTCAAAATACACATTGTCAATAAACACCCATAAATATAAACTTTAGTTGTAATATCATATACAATGAATAAAAAATCAATATTTTTTCAATCTATCACAACATATAGAATCTGTATCTGAAGTCATGAAAATTTGTATTTTTTGATTTTATAAGGTAGTTATTTACCTTTAAATTATTCCTTTAAAATTTTATTAAATATATAAACATTAATATAATAAAATAAATTTAATATATAAATTATATAAAGGAAACAATATATACACACCTTTATGGTAATATGTAGAAGTAGATTAGTTATAAGAAATTAAAAATGAATGATACTTTGTCAAATTGTACTCACCTAATCTGTGGGACCTGGTATTTTGTTTATATATCAATAATATCTAATAGTGTGACCCTATGATACTCTATCTTTATATGTTGATGATGAATGGTATCACCGATATAAAATATCCTCTCATATGAAACAATATAATGGGCATCATCAATATATGACTCATAGAAATTGGGTAGCTGAGGTGGAGGGGTATCGGTTTATGATAAAAATGAGTGGGGTTTTCAGGTAGAGAAGTATGAAAATGACCAGTAGGAGGAGTGGGATTTTCTCACGAAGGTAGAAAAGTCGGATTAGATGTATGAAGATATCTTTTCATGCATGAAAACCTTGACAATTCCAAAGTTATGATAGTATCCTCCATCCTCACATGAATATCCTTAACATTGACTTCCAAAGATTATATTTTTTATTAACATGATCCAATGAAGATTATTTTGAATAAAAAAGCACATTTTTTACTAATACACCTATTGGGTAACCTTGTACACGACCCTCATGTTCGAGAATTACCAATATTTTACCTAAAATATCATTTCTATCCTCTACAATAAAGACCCTATATATGATATTCTCCTCAAGATAATCCTATATGGAATATTTGAAAAAATCTATATTGAATCACAATATATAAAGTGTTGATTTAATATAATTAATTATATAAATTAATGATCTTATAATCCTGTAATGTACAACCCTCGACTCTTCCATATGGTATATTTCTTTTTCTACATCTAACATCCCTTCCATTTTTAATGTTTATAGGGGGTGTAGGGGAAACCTATACTGGCCTTGTAGACTCAGATATCATTTTTTGATGTTTTTATGCATGTATATTTTCTCCCAACAATTTATACCATCTTTAAGAAAATATATGATGGTATAAGATTCTAGATCAAAACTCATGATGATATCTCCTCGATTGCTATATATTTATAATTAAGAATAATTAAATCATTATCATGGTCATTAATATATAAAACTTTTATAAAATAAAACATTTTTTTATGAATAAAACTTTTGGTAATCTTCTTTCCACAAATACATTGAAAGTATCTTCATCTATAAATAGATATATGTCCCATGTATTTTGATGCCGTTTATCCCCAAAAATAAAATACAGTGTGAGTGATGATTAAAAATCCATCCATATCCTAGCATCCAGTTATAAACATTTCCTCTTGAATCCTCTAGTATTAGGTATATCATAAGCAATCCTATATGTTTGAGAAAAAAAATATTTTTATAAAAATTTATGGAAAAGTAAAATAATAACAAACGAGCTTACAAAAATGGGATCTCACAGGTGTGAAAGTTTCACATTGTCAACACTTCCCCAATGATCAAGAAAACTATAAATTTTATTTTAGTCTATACTGATACAAATGTATCATTTTTTTGAATTTCGACCTCTTGGAATATCATTATCATCAATGTCTATTGTTGTCTTCTCTTCCTAGTTACATGAAACTAATAATTTAGTTAATTGTTAGGTTCCACTTTTACCAACCATAAAACTCTTATCCCTATTGTAAGTAGATGTCTCGTTTAATGAAGGATAAGGAGTATCATCAACAGGATCATGTGTGCATTCCTCTGTAGAGTTATTAGTACAAACATCTATAAAATAATGAGGTAGATAAAATGAACGATCTATCATTTTCAGAAAAATAAATGTGAAAACAATTATAAAAAATTTACAAATTCAACCATTATATACAAATGTAAATAAAATTTGAACAATTAACAAACCATAAGTAAAATAAACTAAACGTAACACATTTTTATTTATATTTTTTATATAATTAACTAAAATTACAAAAATTATAGTTAGAGTTTAAATTAAATTAATGAATGAATCAAAATCATAGAATGATGAGTGAATCATAAAAATTCTCCAAATTGATAAATCATTTTGACAATAAAAAGAATTTTTTAAAAAAAATAATTGGAATTCTAAAGAAATAAAATTTTAGATCAGTTATGTAAGTGTAAGAATGATATGTTAAATAAATTATACTAATATAAACAAAAAATTTAACTTTTCATTTAAATGCTTGATTAAAAAAAGAAAATCATTCTAAAATATAAAAAAATATATGAAATTTAATGAAGTAAATCAATGTATAGTTGTTAACTTTAATATTAGGAATGTACTAATGCATATTTTCCCAAATTCCTTCTTAATGTTTATTCTATATGAAACAAATCATGACTACAACATGATCATCAATATAATTTATCAATATTTCCATAGAAGTAGTGATATCACATAAATTAGCATCTTTTTAAAGTTTAACCTCACTAAAATTACATTTTTCATTGTAAAACAATAGACCAATACATATTAGATAGAGAAAGTGCATAGATTATTTTTTCATGTGTTTCTATGTTAAAAAGATCATCTGTGTATTCAAATTTATTAAGATTAAAGTGTGTCATTCGAAATTCATCATGTCTGATGTAGTTTCTGATATGTTGTTTAATGTTATACACTAGAACATTATATTTAGGGTAATCAACCTACCATATTAAATAAATGACTCCATAATATGTAGTTGATGTGGATATTGGGTTTTTTTATTTTGAACTAATAAAATAAATTTCTTCTCCGAATACCGATACACTATTATTCTGAACCGAACTTTTTTTCCATAATCTATCATATGAAATGTATATCCATTAATTTCATACATATACCATTGTATAAAAATTAAACATGTACCATAGACTAACCATCTCAATATTTTGGATGCATATCATCTACAAATAATTATCACTTTAATCAAGGGAGAAAAATATTTCTTATGAACATTCAAAATCCTCATATCCTTCTCCTTTGAATTACATTATTTCAAAACATTAATATAAAATATTATATATTTCTGAGAAACACCTATATTATTCATGGTGTATAAATCTTCCTTCTTTATCTATTCACATGTTAGAAATTTGACTTTCAAGCCACAAATCATATTTCCCCCATTGTTAACTCTTATATGGAGTGTTGTAGGAAAATAAATATCCTCCATTATAGACAAATATCATGTACAAAACTCTATAACCAACTAGAAAATATTCTTCTTAATAATCAATTATTCATGTCAATATATATTCATAACATGCCCCTTTAATATCTCCATATACCTTTCAAAAGGATACATTCAACATCGATAGACATGTCCGCAAAGCATTATTTCTTGAACAAAATGATCCATTAAATTCCCCGTTATATCAAAAAAAGATGTAGGAAAATTCAATTTATATTGAAAAATTATAGAAACTACTTCATTATCCATAGTGATCAAAGTATTTGAATCAATCAATTTATTACAGATTTATTTGAAAAAATAACACACCATCATGAAAATCATTCCGACAAGGATGGGAAATATTCCACACAATTCACTGGAAAGAGATGGTGCATCATGATGTGATGATCATGAGATTTCATAACTATCAACATCAAATCCTTTAAAGAAACATATTTTTTTACATTTAAATAATTAATTTTTTTAAATTTAACTTCTTTGATATTGTATGATAAGTTGATGTAAAGAATTGTAATCTTCCATCAGGAGTTGGAGACAACACCAAACATATTCTTATTGAGAGTAAATAAAATTGTTCATACCCCCCATCATTAGTTTTTCCATTAATATTTAACAATATTAATGTAAATATTTATTTTAAATTCATCTCCATAAGTATGAAATCAGTGTTACTTTTAAATTCATTATATCTCCAATATAAAAGCTCAAAAAATATTGACCATTTATTCAAAATATTTCTATAATTAAAATATTTTTTGGTCTTTCTGAATGTCACATCAATTTTTTGGCACCCTCTAACAATATTTATCAGTTAATAAAGTTTTTCTATCAATAAAAAATTCATTTGACTTTTTGAATTCTTTTTTAATAAATTATAAGAGTGACCCATAAACAAAAACCTTTGATGACCCATGTATACTATTTTTCATCCATAATACTATTTATAATATCAAGTATTTTGTTTAAAAATTGGACTAGTTTTATACCCCTTGACACTATATCCATAAAAAATTATATATTATGGGAAGAAATTTTTAGTAAACATAATCATTACATTATATTGAAATTATTCCATTTTATATGAATAATAAACCCTAATACCTTCCATTGATAGTAGTTTTAAATCAGTAGTCAATGGTGACAAGAAAATTCCAATAACATTTATGGGCTGTTTTAGTCATGAGATCATTAATCTCAAGAATACATATTTTGGGTTCATAAAAAATTATGAATAATGTTTTAAAATACCAATAAAATAAGCCATGAACTATGTGTTCTAGTAAGTATTTGATATGGATTCATTCTATTTGTTCACTATCTAAGTCTGAGATTTCAATCCTTATATCTGAATGATAGAAACTAGTGATCAATTTTATTTTCATGTCGATAATCAGCTGGTTACTTTAATTTTACATCACATATATCCCCATCCATCATGCCATATTATCCTTTTTCATATTTTTAATTTGAAGATAAATGTTTCTAACATGGAATTGTAGTAAGATACAAAAATTACATGGATGTGGTATTTGTATCTGAAAAATTAACATCTTATTTTTCATCCAACTTATACTATGATTTCCAAGATTTAGGACACCCTAAAAGAAATTCGTAATCCTTACTATATAAAACAAAGTCATTCAGGTAGGTATGTATTTTTTTTACATGAAACCCATTAGGTATAGTATTTTATTCAATTTATAACGTGAATCTGGAAGATCACTATCTTTAGGTGGAATGTATTTCAAAAATTGCAGAAACTGTATAAAACACTTGTCACACCATCTTTTTTTCAACATCATGTTAATAAATAATAAAATTTTTGATAAAACAATATATTCAATACAACCCATATATAATGGTT
The DNA here is from genome assembly GCA_963277665.1 of Viscum album. NCBI lineage: Eukaryota > Viridiplantae > Streptophyta > Magnoliopsida > Santalales > Viscaceae > Viscum > Viscum album. The sequence goes on along the minus strand of OY728120.1, from coordinate 1,580,848,291 downwards.
TTCATATTTTCCATAATGATTCTCAATTATATATTTTTTTGTAAATTTCCTATACTCTAATGTCACGAATCATTTCTTCAATTTAATAAGACACATAATCCTTAAAAGAATCATCATCAAGAGATCTTAAATTCTTCCTAGTTACACCATGCCAAATCCATGATCTATGACATGGGTTGAAAACATGAAAAAATAAATGGTCATTGTTCTCTTTGATTTTCAACTTATACATTTCTAAACATATCAATCATGGATAGAAAAACATTTCCTTTTTTGAAACATTTCATTTATAAAATTCGAAAAAAGAATCAACAACTTCCTATTATTCATTACTTAATTGAAGTGTCATAATCCATATTCAACTAATTATTATATTTAACAAATATCAATAATATATATCCTATCAAGATAGTAAAATTTTAAATTTATATGAAATATACAATAATTTTAATGTAACACAATTTTGAAAATATAATACAAATTAATGTGTATTTGAAAAATGAAATTATAAATTCCATACAACAATGTAAGTTAAGAATAATTATAAATGGTAAATCATAAAAAAATACACATTGATGTAATTTACAAAAGAATATATAGTTATATCTTTCTCTAATGTTCCATTGTATTATGAATTAAATTAGATGATACTTGAAATTGAATATTATTGAATAAAATAAAAATCATGTTCACATTTTACATTTCGATTTGTATCATTATTATAGAATTTATAATAAATTTTATTACATAAAATATCCAATTATTAATAGAGGAATCATTAATTCATAATATAACATAAATTTATAGTATAGTTCAAATAACTCATCAATGGATTTATAATATGGTATGTATATATATACTTAATTTATATTTTATATAATTTATATCTATTTAATTAGGAAAATTAGAAAAGCATATCATGTGATGTGTATTCAATGAAAAATGTTTTATTTCAATATATAAATTTAATAACCCTATTTTATATATTATAGTCTACATCATTTGATACAATAAAAATCCAAATATATGGGGAGAAAATGAATTCAGTGTGAATACGAGGTGATGAATGTGAAATTCTAGGAAAATATATCTATCAGAAAATGACATGATATATAGTGGAACCAATTGACAGTTCCCACTGTGTATTAACTAATAATTTAATAATTATATTGATAGTAACTCATAATATATAGACAATATATTTAATATATTATTTTTAAAGGTAATTATATAATCACATTAAAATAAAAGTGTTGAAATGTATATGGACTAGTTATATGATATTGTATATTGAATTGTATTCACATTGAAATGTATGTATATATTACATTTTAATATTACTAAGTAACTAAAAACTTTATAAAACTAATAGAAATTTGTATATATTATTGGTATTGTATGCATAAACAATGAATGATTCACAAACATCCTCCAAAGAAGTACCAATTTGAGATTAAATGTTTTAATTTAATATGGGATGCTGTATAAACATATGTGAAACAACGCAATGATAATTCATTAACTTTTAAAAGGAATATAACATCATTATCATATAATAAAATCCATGCACTTTTTCAATTAAATCATTGCATAAATAAGGTATATAAATATGGTAGTGTGAAATTTTTTATGAGCATATCTATATACAAATGTGAAATTATGAGAGTGATAAAATATGTTTGTATAAGAAAATTGAAGTGAGATTAAATGGTTAACATGGAAGATTCCTTATAAATTAAGAGTATGAAGAACCTAGAGTGCTAGTGCTATGGATACATATAAAATTATTGAACTCAGGTTAAACAATTATAAATCTACACTATCTATTAATTACTTATTTCTATATAAATTCTTTATGTATAATTCTACCACAATTCCACATTGATTAAATAGGACATACCACCCAAAAACATCATAGAACTCATAAAATATTCAACAATGTATGCCTTATGAATCTATAGAAAAAATCATAAATAGACACCAATGAGGAGAACATAGTTCTATATAAGAATGCACAATTATGAGACTGATGAAATATTATTTTTTTAGAAGATGGTAATTTGATATTTTAGTTAATGTAAGAACAAAATTAGTGATTTGGTGAAATTGAATGACGAAAGAGTGGATTGATGTGAGAGTTTTATATGAGAGTGAGGGAAGTTTAAATTCACAAAAAGGGCTAATGAAACATAATGTTCTATAAAGATGTTAAAATATGATTAGAGTCCATCAGATCAGATAAATGAGGATTAGTTCATCCCCATTTTAGAAACGAGTCATAATTTGTGAGAGAAGAAAAATAAAAAAATTATTCAAACAATGATTGATAAAATTATAATTTCATTATCGCATGAGTTATTATATAACTATTGTGATAAATCCCAATTTCATGTGGGTTATTATATAACTAACAAGTAAAATTATTGAAAAATTCTTTATCACATCAGTTTAATAATAAATGATATGATAAAGAATCTTTATCTTACCGGTTAGATAATAATTGATGTGAAAAACTAGGGAAACATCCTTCATCACATCAGTTTTATAATAACTGATATTAAAAGGAAACATATCTGTATTTTTCACACTAGTTACAAAATATAGTGATGTGATAAAGCACATAATTTGATTATTCACATCCATTATTATATTACCAATGTGAAAATACATTTAAATACCATTGTAATGATAGTAAAAAATAATCAATTTAATAATGTTGACAAGAAAAATTTATTTTTTACTAGTGTTACAACTATTTAAATGAAATGAATGATGTTTCCCGGCTAATGAAATAGAATTTTTTATTACGATTTCATTATTTTTTTATTTTTGATGTGAAGTGATGATAAGACTTTCCACAACTATTTTTTTAAATTCGAAGATAATATTTTAATGGATATTAAATAATAATATGTACCTGCATTGACCAGGTTTTTATTATGGTTTTATTTATGAAATCACACACGACTAATAAATGGTCAATCACACAAATATTGTAATTTAATAATATGTTACAAAAAATATTAATATTTATGAATGCAATATTACTTCCAACGCCTTAATTATTGAGTAATTATTGATAAAATGTTTAATAGTTATCATGTTGATTGGGATAATTGTGATTGAGATTATAATTTTAATGTGTTTTATTTATTTAAGAATATGAAGGGTGGAAGATACATTCCCTATAAGGATTCATTCTGTATGAGATATTTTAAAACAATATAGATGAGTGAGTGCCTCACAATGTGGACAATATCCAAATATATTGAGTTGGTCCCCCTGATTTTTGTGCCTATTGTGGATATGTTTTGGTTGATTTTTCTGATGAGGATATGTTTTGTGGTTAATGCATTAGTTATTGGTGGGCAATATATACATATTAAAATGGTGGTGCCGGTTAGGACAAGGAAAGGACGTGGCTAATGGTAGATGTAGAATAGTGTTGTATTGTCCCTCATAGAGGATTATGGTATAATTTTATGGAATGTTTTATATGGGTGTTATATTGTATTTATGGACTACTTATTATATTTTCATGTCCCTTGGTCTTTTATTTTTGTTCTTGTGTTGTTTGTGATAACCTTAATTTCTACATTTGTAATGTTTTTTATATAAACATCATTGAGGATTGGAGAGTGTTGAAGTTGAAGAGTGGTCTTGGGATAGATCCCTTTTGCAATTCCCAAGGTAGGAAGTTCCAATGTTCATAAATGTATCCTCTAGCCCCGTTGTAGGGGATTGGTTTGCGGAGTTTTGGGGTTCTTTTGGGCTAGTGATGACCCATGACAAATTTTAATTTTTTATAGTGTTATCTAGTTTTATAAAATGGATTAGAAGTGGTGGTAGATTAAGTGAATTTATTTAAAGTAGATTACATGGTGTAATTACATGATCTATTCATAAAATGTTTCCTTTCTCAGGTTCAAAATTCTTTTAATTAGAAGGACCTTCAATAAAATTAGTAGGGGGAAGATATTATGTCCAACATTAAAGTCTACATAATGGGCCTAAATACTTGTTCACTATGTTTTTTCTTGTTAAGAGAGGGTGGTCATAGCATATTGATTCCTCTTGGATTTTAGAGTTTTTGTAATCAATTATACCCATCATGTTTCCATCTTATGAATAAGTGAGATGATGTGTGGAGATAATAGGGAATGTGGTGTTTAGGAAGGTAGGATCTAGTTATGATATCTTTAGATTGGTTGTGTTATTGAATTTCAATTATATGAGATGTGTGGTTTAGGGTTCATGGAGAAAGATAGTGATGGGGAAGTTATCACTATGTTATTTCTTGTAATTCTATGGTATAGTGTTTCATGAGTTATTGTGTCTAGAAATAAGATATGTTTCAAAAGTGATAGTATGGGACATTGTCAATATGATTTTACCAAGGTTTATCATCATATTCAGCCTTTGGAAGTGAGATTTAGTAAATAAGAGACATATTAGTTGAGTAATACTACATTAACTAAAACCTTATGGTGGTTTTTTTGGATTTTAAAAAACTATGATTATTGGTTTGCAAAATTTTAGTTAGATTTTTTCATGAAATATTGACAATCATTATTTTTCTAAATTGAAAGAATATTTTTAATCTGAATGAGGATTTTTTTAATGATGTGGATATCCTGAAAAACCATATCAATTTAGATGGAGTATATAGGAAGAGTAATCATGAGTGAGGATTATGGTGATGCTTTTGAATCCAATATAAGAGGTCTCTCATTTCCGTTAGGATTTGCTGGTAATGTTTTTTTGGAGGATCATGAGCTATCTCTTACTGAGATTGTTGGAAATTTTTTGGTTCTATTTGGGAGGTATCTTATAAGAGTGTCTTATAGAGGTGGTATTTTTCTTTCAATAATAGTGTTTTGGAGAGGTGTCCCATGGTATGGTTGTTGATATTTCTCTCTTTACACTGCTTCTTTTTTTAATCTCTTAGAATATAATTTTTTGAGATGTATCTCATATATGGGTATAGCTATTTCCAAACTCTTAAATTATTATTATGGTATGTTTGGTGGTTCAGTTGTGGTTTCATAAAATTTATATGTTGTTTTAAAATTCTTTTATTGTATATATTTATGTTTTAAAATGGGTTTAAATTTAATTTCAAATATTAAAAGTGAATCAAATTCATTCATAAATTATGTAATTCAATTTTTATTTTATAAAATGATTCAATTATTTTTAGAACTGTTATAGAATTTTAAAAATAATAATAATCCAATTTATTAAATATTAATAATTTATCTTATTTTAAATGACAATATTTTTTATGAAATATTTACGCATATGAATAAAATTTTATTTTTGTAGTGGATTTGATTTTTTGAAAGGTTTTGTATTGGTAAGGGATATTTTAAATCCTTATTTAAGGTAATAATGAGTTTTACTTCTACTTATAAGGATAACCCTGAATATATAAGGGTTTTATAAGGGTAGTTCACACTATATAATGGTAAAGGTGTTACTGTTAGGGTATATTTTATTTTTAAATTCTCACTTAAGGGTAAACACTTCTAGTAGTCTTCTGTAATGGTAATACTTTGGTTAGATAAAGGTAGTTTCTCTACTGTGTAATGGTCAGTAGGACTCCCTTAATTTTCATCAAGGTACTTCCTTGTGAAAATAAGGGTAATCACCTCTGTCTATATTCACATAAGGGTATATCCCAAGTTGTGTAATGGTTGTTCTGATATTATTAAAACTATATAAGGTTAGTTCAATCCTTTGTTATATTAATATGAATCTAAAATGAGTTCGGGGTTCCATAAGGGTATTTAAGTAATGGTTAGTCAGTTTTTTTCAAATACAATCCAAGGGTAATTTGTTGTTACCCTTATGTAGTCATTTATAAGGGAATTATTATTGGTAAGATGTGTTAACTTTATACAGCCCTATTTTGTCACTTATGAGTAACTTCTTTTACAAATATATTTTAAACTTATTCCCAAAATCAATTATCAATCCATGTGAAATCTATTTGAATAACATTAAACTCCTTAAATCTTTATAATAAATGATTTTAACACATTTCCATTAATAAAATATGAAAAAGTATTTTTATTTCATCTCAATGAATAATTGGGTTTTACATAATTAAATAAGGACTATGAACACTATATATTTTTAATTTATAGAACACATTGCTTTTATAGTAATAAAAATATATAAACCTTCTCTCTTGGTTCCCTTGAAATTATAGTGAACCAAACCTCTTCCTAGTATTCTAGTGAGTCATCTTCAACAATTTTAAGACCACTATTGTCATGAATTCTAGATCCAGGAATTCTGAGTTTCCTTTCTCAGTTATCCTCTAGTGTAGTGTGACATCTCATTGTTTTCTATAAGGGGATCTCTATATTAGTCATTGTATCTTCAATAATGATTATTCTTGTATGGTCTCGTTGTGAGTCCTAAATTTATATGTTCAAGGATACCAATATTTTGGATTATGTTATTAATTTTTTTTATTTTATGGGGAAAAGGGAAGTGTTTCGAGAACACCTAAAGGGGGTAAATATATTTAAGAGGATAAACATTTTAAACATAAATTATATGTGGAAAAGTATAAATGTGTATACATTAATTTTTTCATTCCTTTTAAATTGTTAACCCAATATTATTTATGTTTAATTCTATGATTTATATAATGATTAATTTTGTGGAAGTTTAATTGTATGCCTAATTCTATTACAAATGGACTTTAGAAAATATAATGAACAATAAATTAATAAAGGCCATCATAATGGAATGATTCTATAATTTTAAATACAATATATGCTTCTAAAATTAATATTTTCCAAAATTTTATTGTTAATGGTTTCTTGAAAATAAAATGGGGTGTGGGGATATTTAAATTCGTTTTAACTTCAATAAATATAGCTAAAATGGGTTTGGGAAATAAAAATGGGGGGTTTGAAAGAAGAACCAAAAAGGTAATTACATAGGGGATGAAGTGTTAATAATTGTAAACAATGTTAATGGATTAGTTAAATGTGGTTAATGATGAATAGTTGAATCTAAAATGATAAATTTGTTATTGATGTTCAATTTGGATTTGGAAGGGTTATAATGGATATGAAATTGGTTGGTAATTGAAATAGTTAAATTGGTAATGTGAAATATAGATGCATTATTTTTAAAAAAAATAAAGTATTAGGGAATGGGTTGTGTAAATTTGAAATGGAGTTTCATGGTTTATAAATAATAATGAATACATGAATTAAATTTGGGTGTGTGGTTAATGTGGTTTATGATTATTGTGATAAGGATGTGATTAATAAATAAATATGATTAGTAATTGGAATAAAATTGGGAAATGGTTGAGGAAATATACTATATTTGACCCCTATCATATGAGTGTTGGTTGTGATGTTGTTGGTTTTTTATTTATTATTCTTTGTGATAATTTTTGTTTGAATATTATTTTTTGGCAAGAAATTCATTATGTTCTGTGGATGAAAGAAATATGATGTGAAATTTTTCATATGGATATAATGGATTTTGGTGGTTGCAGATCCTTTATGGGATATATTTTCTTATAATGGATACATTTTTTCATGGGTTATAATTATTCATGGTTGGTGTATATTCTTGGGTTGTGATGGATAGAAATTAAAAGGAACACTAGTAGTGATGTTCAAGGGAGGATGTGTCACCTCATAATGGGGGCCATGCATGGTATGGGGAGGTAATGAGGTTTATAATCTAGATGTTCAAAATACCATACACATAATGTAATGGCCCGGGTTTTTGGGGTCTATTACTTTTTGAAAATCTCATGTTGGGTTTTCTGGTCTGGGAATCTTGGTGAAGTTTGGCCAACGGTAGGCCTACCGGTAGCCTTAGTATACCGGTAGCAGGCCTACCGGTAGCCTTAGCCTACCGGTAGTAGGCCTACCGGTAGCTCGATCTACCGGTAGCCACAGCCTACTGGTAGCTCTGTCTACCGGTAGCTTGGTCTACCGGTAGCTATAGCTACCAGTAGCTCTGTCTAACGGTAGCTCGGTCTACCGGTAGCTGCCGCCTATGGGTAGCTCGACCTACCGGTAGCTACAGCCTACCGGTAGCTCGACCTACCCGTAGCTGCAGCCTACCGGTAGCTCGACCTACCGGTGGCTCCAGCCTACTGGTAGCTCGGTCTACCGGTGGCTGCAGTCTACCGGTAGTTGTCGACTACCGGTAGCTCTCGACTACCGGTAGCTGTCACCCGCTGGTAGCTCTCAGCTACCGCTGGCTCTGGCCTACCCCCGCGGGTTCTTTCCAGTGGCGCTTCTTCTTGCACAATTAGGGTTTTAAACCCTATTTTGACTCCTTTAAGCGTGTTTTAAAGCCCGGTAATGCCCATAAATGTTCTAATTAAATATTTAATGAATTAACTTGGTGTGTGCGTCAGTTTAAACCACCCGACCCCTTTAATAACGTGTGGGGCCACATGGTCAACCCACGACCCCCGCTCCTTACGCGGTTTGGAGTTCTTATCTGAACCGTCAGTGGCCCTTATAAGTAAAGGGTTCACCGTGGGTTTCTTCTTTTCCCATTCACCCTGCGCTAGAGTACCCTTCATTCAGGCGAGCCGCATCGCTATGCATGAAGTTCTGCGTCCGGCCTAAGTGTTGATAGACGAGGCGATTTTCGTTCAGGCGAGCCGCATCGCTATCCATGAAGTTCCGCGCCTGGCCTCAGCGTTGATCATTGACCAACAAGTAGGGAATTTTTCTCCTTAGTCTCTCCATTTTTTGTATCATGTGAGGTGGGTGTGCTTTTTCTCTGTAGAATTGGATAAACCAGACCTAAATAAAGATAATGAACTGATTATATAAAGAAAGAAGGGGGGCTGTGATCGTTGATGCTGTTTTATATTATGATCTCCTTTCTGAATTGTGTGGGCTTACGCCTACTGAAAATCATGGCCATTGGTGGTCTTTCTCTATACACTAATGAACCCCTCGTGATGTTTTTTTAGTGGTTAGTTTGTGGTTGTGAGCTCCTGCTGAAAAAAGGAATTAATCACGTACACCCGGCTAAATAAATTGAAAGCACCAGGATCAATCCTTCTATGATAACCCCCGGTTAAAGCACACAGAAATTGAAATCATGGAGTGTGTAAAATCATTTAAATCTGAAAATACCGGCATGGCCCTGCTTAGTGTTGGTGGTAGTGGTTTGGTTGTTTTCTTTCACGGGCCGATTGGTGGAAATGTGGGAGGGGATGGGATCCCCTATTTTTATACTCTCGGTGGTTGTGTGAAATTGGGGATGGGATCCCCTGTTGTTATGGATTTAGTGGTTGTGAGTCTTAAGACCGGGTGGTTACCTTGTTTATATCACGAATTGGGGTGGGATCCTCTATTGATGAGAAACCTTTTTGGGGGAGGGGGACACGGGGCAGTGTCTCGGGGTTGTCTTTGGTTCCAGTACTTCGAGGGATCTCTCTTATCCCTTTGTTGTTGTGACTTTACAAGAGAACCGAGTGTGAATGTTTAAATTGACTTTTGGCTGGATCTTTTCCTTGGTTTGTGCGTATGATATTAGTTGCCCAGTAGTGCATGAACTTATTTAAACATTATTACTGAACATGAAAACAAGAATGGGACAAATGGGTTTTTTTGGCGAGAGTCGTGACTCGGACTTGAGTGATGTTGTGATCTGTAGGCTGTCTGAAGAAAAACCTAACTTTGTGTGGGTGCTTGTTACGTATATATATACTTGTAGCTTTTTGTTTCTTATTCGTGCCCCACCCAAGTTGAGAACTTAGTGCCTAACACCCCCATTTCATGGGGGAGGGTGTTTTTCCAATCACTATTCTTAGTGGCTAGTTATTAGCTCCTTTTCTGCTCCCTTTCCCAGATAGCCCAAGTATCTTCGGGCAGGCTGTGATGGCCTGAGGTCCATTATTAGCCCAAGAACCTTCGGGCGGGGTAGTGTGGTGGTTATGGCCCAAGTGTGTGCGGGCAGGTAGTTTCCCAAGTATCTTCGGGATGAGGCGCAGGTGTCTTCGGGCGTGGCAGTGGATCTTCTAGCCCAGGTGTCTTCAGGCATGGTGGTGGTTGTTCTGTCCTACGTGTTTGCAGGCGCTGTTACATGTGACAGTTGTGGCCCAGGTGTTTGCGGGCGGGATTCGGCAGTGGGACTGTGTGCGGTTGTGGCCCAGGTGTGTGCGGGTGGGTGTGGCAGTGGGACTGCGGTGAGAATGGCGGGATTGGTTCGATGCGTAGGATGTCTCAATAACCAGTGGGAAAATGGCACGGGGTACCCAGACATCGATGTGCTCTTATTATATATATTACTTGACTTGCGTTATTTGGGGAGTGTGCCTTGGTGAGGCTTGGGTGGATAGTTTACCTTGTTAGGTGTTTGGTTTATTCCTTTTCTCACGGTACTTTAGTACGTTCCCCAACTTGTGCATGAGAGTCTTTTTTTTCCCTACTGAGTGTACTTGTATGCTCACCCTACGTATATAAAACTGCTTTCAGGTTTCCAGGAGGACTTCAGGGATCGCGCGGGACCATACTAGCTCGGACCTTTGGGGCAGTCGCAGTTGTTGTTTTCCTTCTTTGGTACTTACCCTTTTAGTCAATTTTTTTACTTTTTGGCTTTTACTTTTGGAACATGCATGTGGGAATGGTTTACTTTTGGCTTTACTTTTCTTTTACTTTGGTGTTGTTGGGTTTCATCATCTTATCTCCCAATCCTATAAAACAAAAAGGGTAATGCCTTCCATTTGTGTGAAATTTCCATACCCTTGGTGCTAGTCGCCACTCCGGAACCTATAGAAGGTGGGTTTCAGGGGTCATTATCTCTCCTTCAACTTAAAGAAGGAAGGGCTTGGCAACCTGCTGACCCTTCCCTACTTTTTGGTGAAGGCGGGTCATGACAGAATGGTATCAGAGGCTGATGGTTGAGAGATATGATGGAGTCTGGAGTCAGGCACAGTGAGGATTGCATGGGATGGTAGGGAAACAGTGTTGGGTGACCTTGGTGCATGAATTAGGCCAGGGAAGACCGGTTAGGACATGGGATTTTAGCCCCCCCCCCCCCCCTCGTGATCTGATGCAAGGAATCTGGACCTACCGAACGACCAAGTGAGGCCACGCTGATTGCGGGGTAGAGACCCTAGGAAAGGTACATGCATCATGATGACTTGTGTTCTCGTGTTTCTGTGATGTCTTGGGAATTAAGAAAAAATGAAAGGTTTAAGAAGTTTTAAGAACAATATTCTGCACTACTTGGGCTTAGGCATTCCTTTTTTACCTTGCAGCTATGGCACCTGGAAGGCGACCACGTGTGGTACAGGCGATTGAGGCCCCTGAGACTACTTTAACTGATCGGCAGAGAGCTGATCGAGAGGAGGAGGACGATCAGTGGTAGAAGACTCTTCGGGCCTTCCAGCGACAGACCCTCGAGAAGTATGAGGGAAACACCTCTGACATGAAGAAGGAAGTCTAGCTAAAGGAGCTAGTGATAGCTTTCGTCCTGATTCGGGCCCTGACCGAGTATTGGGTTCCTCTAGCCGTCAGCCAGATGCGGGGAGCGGCGCGTCAGTGGTGGACGCTTTACCTGGGGGAGAGGAGAGAGGCTGAGGTGGCATGGGATGATTTCTAGAGGGAGTTCCAGGAGGAATTCCTCTCTTCGATGATGAAGGCGGAAAAGAGACAGGAGTTACTCTCCCTCCAGCAGGGGAGTATGTCAGTGAGGGAGCTAGGAATCAAGTTCAAGGACCTCCTACATTTTGCTCCGAACCACTTTCTCGACGAGGAGTCTCGAGCAAGACGTTTAGAGGAGGTGCTCCGACCCTCCCTCCAGTATGTTGTTACCCCCTTTACCCTTCTGACGTACTTGGAGGTCCAGAAGAAGGCCAAAGTAGTGGAGAGGATGCACACTCTAGGAGGAGTGTCATGAGAGGGGATCCAGCTGGGACCATCGAAGGGGAAGTCCGTCAGCACCAGGCCTCCAGCGTTAGGACCCTCCAGGTTCCGACTAGTAGGGAGCAGACCGCAGCAGTTTCAGTTTCGATCCCCCGGTCCTCGCCCTTTTCCTTTAGGCTCGGGACCGCAGTGCTTCGTCTGTGGGAGCCATGGAAATCTCCGGAGTCAGTGCCCGGAATGGGTACAGTACGGCGGTGGTGGATAGCCCCACCACCCGCCCCAGCAGCAGCTTCTAGCTAGGCCTTTCCAGCAGTATCAGTAGAGACAACGAGCTCCCGCTCCTCCGAGAAAAGACGTAGGAGGAGGAGGCCGACCTCAGGGCGCTCCTCAGGGACCTCAATCGGGGCATGGTCAGGGAGGTGGCCGACAGTCGAGGGGCAGAGGAGCTGGGCGTGGACAGTTACACGCCGCGGAGGCAGCAGTTCCAGCAGGGCCTGAGGTTGTTCAAGGTACGATCAGTTTGTTTAGTACCCTTGCTTATGCCTTGTTCGATACCGGAGCTTCGCACTCCTTTTTTACACCCAGTCTAGCTCGTTCCTTGGGTTTAGATGTCGATAGACTCCCAGTGCACCTGGTGTTGATCACACCAGTCGGGGGTCAGACCGAATTGTTGTTTGTTTGTCGGGGATACAGACTAATGATAGGGCCAAATCAGTCGGTTAGGGATCTTCTTCTGCTACAGATACAGCCATACGATGTCATCCTAGGCATCGACTGGCTATTCTCTATGTGTGTTGTCATCGAGTGTTTCTGAGGAAGGGTCATGTTCTCAGACTTGGGAGACCGGCGTGTTACCTTCGCCGGTGAGCGGAGCAGTCAGAAGGGCAACAGGTGAGAGGAACCCCTCCTCTCCTTGTTAGTTGAGTTGTCAATAGAGTCAGTAGATGCTGAAATGGTGGATGTGCTAGAGATCGTCTGTGAGTTTATGGACGTATTCCCTGAGGAGGTGACGACTCTACCCCCTCGACGTGATATCGAGTTCAGGATAGACCTACATCCCAGTGCTCGTCCGATCTCGATGGCTCCTTACCGGATGGCACCTTCAGAGCTACGGGAGTTGCGGATCCAGATTGACGATCTGATGAAGAGGGGTTATGTTCGGCCGAGTGCTTTACCGTGGGGTGCTCCAGTCTTGTTCGCAAAGAAGGAAGATGGTGGTCTCAGGTTGTGCATAGACTACAGGAGGCTAAACCAGGTGAAGATTAAGAATCACTACCCTCTTTTGAGGATAGACGATCTTTTCGACCACCTGAAAGGAGCAGGGTGGTTCTCGAAGATCGACCTGCGGTCTGGGTACCACCAGCTGAGAGTGAAGGAGGGAGACATCCCGAAGATGGCATTCAGGTGCAGATAGGGCACTTCGAGTTCGTAGTCATGCCCTTCGGTGTTACGAATGCCCCGGCTGTGTTCATGGGGCTTATGAACTCCATCTTCCGGGAGTACCTAGATTGGTTCGTAGTTGTGTTCATCGACGACATCCTGGTCTATTCAAGATCAGAGGAGGGCCATACTAGGAACCTGAGGATGGTTTTGGAGGTCCTCCGACAACACCATCTCTATGGTAAGATGTCAAAATGAAAGTTCTGGACATGAGAAGTGCACTTCCTCGGGCACATGGTGTCCGAGCAGGGGGTAGCGGTGGACCCATCAAAGGTTGAGGCAGTTGTTTCTTGGACAGCACCCAAGAATGTGGCAGAGGTCCATAGTTTCCTCGGGCTGGCAGGTTACTATCGGAGGTTCGTACCCAACTTCTCCTGAGTAGTAGCCCCTTTGACAGCCCTGACCAAGAAAGACTAGGTTTTCGTATGGAGTGAGCAGTGCGAGTCAGCCTTCATCTATCCGAAGGAGAAGTTGGTTAGTGCCCCAGTGCTGAGATTACCAGAAGAAGGGGTAGCGTATGAGGTGTTATGTGATGCTTCAGGATAGGGCCTGGGATGTGTGTTGATGCAGCGATAAGGGGTGATCTCTTATGGGTCTAGGAAGCTACGCCCTCACGAGCGTAATTATGCCACCCACGATGTGGAGCTTGCATTGGTCATTTTTGTACTGAATTTATGGTGGCACTACCTCATCGGAGAACACTTTTTGGTCTTCACATATCACAAAAGCTTGAGGTATATCTTCTCCCAGTGGGACCTAAACTTTCGGCAGTGAAGGTGGATGGAGTTCCTCCAGGATTACGACTTCGAGGTTTCCTACACTTTAGGGAAGGGAAATGTAGTGGCTGATGCCTTGAGCAGGAGGACGTAGAAGGATGCGGTCCGAGAGTCGGCAGACACCTGGAAGGCAATGGAGGAGTTGGTTGCCTTACACCTGGATGTGAGGATGGGTAGCGGTAGAGGATGCTTGTATCAGATGACAGTGCAATCTTCTATGTTGCAGCAAGTGGAGGAGTCTCAGTGGGGAGACCCAGAGTGAGAAGTGATGCGTGACCGATTTGACCAGGGCAATGCTCCGGAAGGATGGACGGAGGATGGTCAGAACCGAATGCTTTTCCAGGGAAGGTTGTTTGTTCCAGAAGTGATGCACATCAAGGTTCTCAGTGAGTTTCACAGCTCACCCCTAGCAGTACACCCTAGAGTGTCCAAGATGTACCAAGGACTGAAGAGACAGTTTTGGTGGCCCGGAGTTAAGCGAGCGGTGGCAGAGTTTGTGGCCAAGTGCTTAGTGTGTCAGCAAGTGAAGGGTGAACACCGAGTTCCAGGCGGCCTACTACAGTCTCTAGATGTCCTCGAGTGGAAGTGGGATGACATTTCGATGGATTTCGTCACGGGAATACCCAAGGTCCAAGGGGGATATGATGCCATCTGGGTGGTAGTAGACCGGTTGATGAAATCGTCTCACTTTATGGCGATCAGGGAGTCAAGTGCAGTGGATGCTTTGGCACGAAAATATGTGGATGAGGTGGTGAGGTTACATGGAGTTCTGAGATCTATAGTATCGAATAGGGATGCATGGTTTACCTCGTGAGTCTGGAGGGGATTGAAGCATGCATTTGGCACCCATCTGCGTCTTAGCACTGCTTTTCATCCCCAGACAGATGGACAGACAAAGCGCACCATCTAGACCTTGGAGGATATGTTGC
This sequence comes from Viscum album, assembly GCA_963277665.1. Classification (NCBI taxonomy): domain Eukaryota; kingdom Viridiplantae; phylum Streptophyta; class Magnoliopsida; order Santalales; family Viscaceae; genus Viscum; species Viscum album. Next base: position 1,580,833,267 of record OY728120.1, on the reverse strand, counting down.
GGCCATGTGTTCTAGACTCAGGAGGATCATGGGTGTGATATCTGCCTATGGTAGAGTTTTCCTACACTAACAGCTATCACTCTACCATTGGTATGGCCCCGTTTGAAGCCTTGTACGGGAGTCCATGTCGCTCACCTGTGTGTTGGAACGAAGTCGGAGAGGTGGTCATCCTTGGCCCAAAGGTGGTGCAGAGCATGACAGAGAAGTTTCAGCTCATACAGGAAAGGATGAAGGCAGCCCAGGACCGACATAAGTCGTATGCCGGTACCAGGAGGAGACCCTTAGAGTTTGAGGTTGGAGACCACGTGTTCTTGAAGGTCTCCCCTCGGCGTAGACAACGGAGGTTCGGCAAGAGGAGTAAGCTTTCTCCCAGGTTCATCGGGCCCTTCGAAGTGTTGCGGTGGGTCGGTGAAGTGGCTTATCAGCTAGCGTTACCACCGCCGCTACTTAGGATACATGATGTATTCCATGTGTCCCAACTCCGTCAGTATCTGCACGACGATTCACACATCCTTGGCTGGGGAGAGCTGGACATCAAGGATGACGTGACTTTTGTGGAGAGACCAGTGATGATCGAGGATCGCAAAGAAAAGGTGCTTCGTGGGCAAACCATTCCCTTGGTTCATGTGTTGTGGAGACATGGTAGGCTTGAGGAGAGTACGTGGGAGAGGGAAGCACAGATGCATGCCCAGTACCCAGAGTTGTTTTGAGTTTTTGAGTTTGTAATGTTCTGTTTGTTATACCTATTGTGGTAGAACGTTTTACCTTGTTGGCTATGAATATTAGTTTTCTTTCCTCTGAATGTGTGTGAAAAGTCCTGGCTATGGGGGAGGAGAGAACTCGACCCCTAATCAATACGCATTAAGGTGGATGCGATTAAACCCGTGCGGGCGAGTCAGTGCCGCCCAAAGCATATAATATCTTGACATGGGGAAGGAGACTCCCCAACCCCCACATGCCTGGGTAGTTTGACATGATATGTTTCTTGGTTCGTGACAGGAAAGTGTTCTTAGTTAACAATGAGGTTCACTCCTAAGAGGTATCTTTCGAGGTGGTTGTTCGGACCCTCTCCTTCCTTATGGGTTATTTTGATTCTCGAGTACGAGAATCATTTAAGAGGTATCTGATGTAATGGCCTGGGTTTTTGGGGTCCATTACTTTGTGAAAATCTCATGTTGGGTTTTCTGGTCTGGGAATCTCGATGAAGTTTGGCCAACGGTAGGCCTACCGGTAGCCTTAGCCTACCGGTAGTAGGCCTACCGGTAGCTCGGTCTACCGGTAGCCGCAGCCTACCAGTAGCTCTGTCTACCGGTAGCTCGGTCTACCGGTAGCTGCAGCCTACCGGTAGCTCGGCCTACCGGTAGCTGCAGCCTACCGGTAGCTCGGCTACCGGTCGCTGTCGGCTACCGGTAGCTTTCACCCGCCGGTAGCTCTCAGCAACTGGTGGCTCTGGCCTACCCCCGTGGGTTATTTCTAGTGGCGCTCCTTCTTGTGCAATTAGGGTTTTAAACCCTATTTTGACTCCTTTAAGCGTGTTTTAAAGCCCGGTAACGCCCATAAATGTTATAATTAAATATTTAATGAATTAAACTAGTGTGTGCATCGGTTTAAACCACCCAAACCCTTTAATAACGTGTGGGGCTGCGTGGTCAACCCACGACCCCCGCTCCTTATGCGGTTTGGCATTCTTATCTCAACCGTCTGTGGCCCTTATAAGTAAAGGGTTCGCCGTGGGTTTCTTCTTTTCTCATTCACCCTACGCTAGAGTACCCTTCGTTCAGGCGAGCCTCATCGCTATGCGTGAACTTACGCGTCTGGCCTAAGCATTGATAGACAAGGCGATTTTCGTTCAGGCGAGCCGCATCGCTATCCGTGAAGTTCCGCACTCGGCCTCAGCGTCGATCGTTGACCAACAAGTAGGGAATTTTTCTCCTTAGTCTCTCCCTTTTGTGTATCATGTGGGGTGGGCGTGCTTTGTCACTGTAGAATTGGATAAACCAGACCTAAATAAAGATAATGAACTGATTATATAAAGAAAGAAGGGGGGGCTGTGATCGTTGATGTTGTTTTATATTATGATCTTTCTGAATTCTGCGGGCTTACGCCTACTGAAAATCATGGATGTTGGTGGTCTTTCTCTGTGCACTAATGAACCCCTCGTGATGTTTTTTTAGTGGTTAGTTTGTGGTTGTGAGCTCCTGCTGTAAAAAGGAATTAATCACGTACACCCGGCTAAATAAATTGAAAGCACCAGGATCAATCCTTCTGTGATAACCCCCGGTTAAAGCACACGGAAATTGAAATAATGGAGTGTGTAAAATCTTTTAAATCTAAAAATACCGGCATGGCCCTTCTTAGTGTTGGTGTTAGTGGTTTGGTTGTTTTATTTCATAGGCCTATTGGTGGAAATGTGGGAGGGGATGGGATCCCCTGTTTTTATACTCTCGGTGGCTGTGTGAAATTGGGGATGGGATCCCCTGTTGTTATGGATTCAGTGGTTGCGAGTCTTAAGACCGTGTGGTTACCTCATTTATATCACGAATTAGGGTGGGATCCTCTGTTGATGAGAAACCTTTTTGGGGGAGGGGGACACGGGGCAGTGTCTCGGGGTTGTCTTTGGTTCCAGTACTTCGAGGGATCTCTCTTATCCCTTTGTTGATGTGACTTTACAAGAGAACCGGGTGTGAATGTTTAAATTGACTTTTGGCTGGATCTTTTACTTGGTTTGTTCTTATGATATTAGTTGCCCAGTAGTGCATGAACTTATTTAAACATTATTACTGAACATGAAAATAAGAATGGGACAAATGGGTTTTGTTGGCGAGAGTCGTGACTCGGACTTGAGTGCTGTTGTGATCTGTAGGCTGTCTGAAGAAAAACCTAACTTTGGGTGAGTGATTGTTACCTATATATATACTTTTAGCTTTTTGTTTCTTATTCGCTCCCCACCCAAGTAGAGCACTTAATGCCGAACACCCCCATTTCACGGGGGAGGGTGTTTTCCCAACACTATTCTTAGTGGCTAGTTATTAGCTCCTTTTCTGCTCCCTTTCCCGGATAGCCCAAGTATCTTCAGGCAGGATGTGATTACCTGAGGTCCATTATAATCCCAAGAACCTTCGGGCGGGGTAGTGTGGTGGTTATGGCCCAGGTGTGTGCGGGAAGGTAGTTTCCCAAGTATCTTTGGGATGAGGCCCAGGTGTCTTCGGGCGTGGCAGTGGATCTTTTATCCCAGGTGTCTTCGGGTGTGGTAGTGTTTATTTTAGCCTAGGTGTTTGCAGGCGTGGTTACGTGTGACAGTTGTGGCCCAGGTGTTTGCGGGCGGGATTCGGCAGTGGGACTGCGTGCGGTTGTGGCCCAGGTGTGTGCGGGCGGGTGTGGCAGTAGGACTGCGGTGAGAATGGCGGGATTGGTTCAATGCGTAGGATTTCTCAATAACCAGTGGGAATGTGGCGTGGGGTACCCATACATCAATGTGCTCTTATTATATATATTACTTGACTTGCGTTATTTGGGGAGTGTTCCTTGGTGAGGCTTGGGTGGATAGTTTACCTTGTTAGGTGTTTGGTTTATTCCTTTTCTCACGGGACTTTAGTACGTTCCCCCACTTGTGCACGAGAGTCTTTGGTTTTCCCTACTGAGTGTACTTGTATGCTCACCCTACGTATATAAAACTGCTTTCAAGTTTCCAGGAGGACTTCGGGGATCGTGCGAGACCATACTAGCTCGGACCTTTGGGGCAGTCGCAGTTGCTGTTTTCCTTCTTTGGTACTTACCCTTGTAGTCACTTTTGTACTTTTTGGCTTTTACTTTTGGAACATGCATGTGGGAATGGTTTACTTTTGGCTTTACTTTTATTTTACTTTGGTGTTGTTGGGTTTCATCATCTTATCTCCCGATCCTATAAAACAAAAAGGGTAATGCCTTCCATTTGTGTGAAATTTCCATACCCTTGGTGCTAGTCGCCACTCTGGAACCTATAGAAGGCGGGTTTCGGGGGTCATTATCTCTCCTTCAACTTAAAGAAGGAAGGGGTTGGCAACCTTCTAACCCTTCCCTCATTTTTGGTGAAGGCGGGTCATGACACATAATAATTAAATGAAGTTATTGGGTAATTACATAGATTATTGTAAAGTGATCTAATTATGTTTTTTTGGAAATGTGGTCTCGAATGTGGAGATGTGGGTTCATAGTGATATTGTAGTGGATGTACGAAATGATCTTTTGTGATATATTTCTAGTGTTGAATCATACTCATTTCGATGTGATTATTAATGGATGATCCTACTAGATCCATACTGATTTGAGGTGGAGAACCCCTGGACGACATGATTGTGTTTGAATGAGTATAATCTGGGCCTAAATGAAGATGTTTTGTGGTGATGTTTTTGATAAGTAGTTTGGTTTTGTTATGAATTGTTGGATTTGTTTTGGATATGGTGGGGATTATAATTTTAATGGTGGATATGTTTTTATTGATTTATATTTATTATTTCTAAAATTTGGGTCTTCATTTATTCCAATATTTCAAATGAATTCTTAATAGTTTTATTTGTTGGTTTTAAAATAGTTTATTCTTATACATTTATGGATTATAAATGTAGAACTATTTAGAGGAATGGTCTTTTTTATTACTCCTAGGTTCTCACCCCAACATAATTTTCTAGTGTTTTCATGTTTGATACATATAGATGAATCTATTGATTTGTCACATGGATGGAGTTTGATGATGGCTTGATGTTTAGTTTTCATTTTTTTATTTGAATGACATTTTAATCATTATGGTATAGTTTTTGTTTTATCCTTTTTTCCAAGTATTTGTTTTTGGTTGATATATTATATCCTAATCCAACATATCTTTTGAGGTTAATTCCTTCCTTATGGGATATTTTTTACACCCTCGGTGTTTATTTCCAACCTAAGGCCCACTAAATGTGGGACTAGGGAGGACATTTCTTATAATCCTTCATTGATGGACTTTGATGGGTACCTTTTTAAGGTTCTTAGTGTATGATAGTAATGATAATTATCATTCATTATAATATTATTTTTATCCTTAATTAATCAATTTACCTTTATCCAGGTGAAAATATTTACTGAAGAAAATATTTATAATGAAATAGATTAAATGGTACTTATGTTACAAATATTAACGTCATGATTCCAAATATGTAATCAAATTTATTTATTTCAATTCAATAAATTATTATAATATAATTTAAAATTAATCTGGTAAAATGTGTGGAAACATAGTTTTTCAATAAAATGAATTTGATAGTATGAAAATGTTTTTTATCAAATTAAACAATAATGTTCATTATAGTGTAATTTATTGGAATATTTTTAATCTAATGGAATGAATTAAAATTTAAAAAAATAAAAAATATAATGTAACTTTCTAAATACTTTAAATAAAAATATTATTTTAAAAATCAATTTTTTCTAACTATTCATTGAGAAAATGATTTTTTTCCAAAAAATATTAAATGATTTATCATAGCATAGTTTAGGTATTATGATTTAAAAATTGTTTTTTAATTTTTTAAAATTTAAATTACATAATTTGGATTTCAATAACTCTTATAAATCCTTAAAATTCATGAAAATCCAATTTGGTTAGAAATAATGATTGTTTCCTTTTGATAGGGAAATTTCAATATATTAATAAAATGAACATAACATTAATATGAATAATTAATGAATATAAATAATACATGAAAATGTTTTCTTATAAAAAAATTTAGGTAGTTAAGTCTAACCACCCCTATGGAAATTTTTTAATCACATTTTTATCATGTGACCAAATAAATGAGTTAAATTCATTTTCCAAATAAATTCCAATCAGATAAATACAACACATAAATAAATTAATGAAAATAATTGTTAATATTTAAAAATTATCAATGCTTATATAACATACATCATAAAAAGTTAAAATAAAACATCATTTTGAAAAAATTGAAATGGAATTTTGAAATTCGTTTGACCTAATAGAAAACTTGGTTTCCAAAAGGGAGAAAATTAGTGGGAATTGAAAATATGGACATGGATGAAAAACATAATGTCAAAATAATTATAAAAACTGAATGATAACATTGATCATAAGTATGATAATTATCATGGGAACATAAATTACAACAAAACTACATACCTATGAGGTGTGAAAATTTAGATCAATTTATAATAAATAAAGGTAAGAGGATAAAATAGTATCATTAACCTTAGCATAGATTTGTTAAATTTTGTTACAATATTTACTAATAATATAAGGTAATATGAATATTTTATGTGTATAATTACATACAGTTAAAAATTCCCACCATAATATCATCTTTTTTCTCCAAACAATGAGTATTCAAGATAAAATTTTCACGCCTAATGTGATAAAATAAACTTCTAGTATATCATATAATCCACAAAATACAGAAAATATATTCGTAATGTATTTAAATATTGCCTATAGCAGAAATGGTTAGCACAATCTAATGTAATATAAGAAATGTATAATACTTCATATGTGGAAATAATACATTAATATCATAAATTCAACAATAACACCAAATGTTCAACATAGACCATTCCTTAAAAAAATAACAATACATAAAATACTACCTCAATAACCAAAATGTTAAACAATGATTTATCCTCAAAGGTTATATCATTCCTTGCATCTTTCATCTCGAAAATATTAATACCATTTTTTATAAAAAATCATTCATGTCAAACCACATGACACACCTAAGGGTTTCATATGCCTTAACAAAATAAAATGTCTCACAAAAATTCATAAAACATTTTAAAATACAATTAATTAAACCTCCAATGGTGGTGCATATAACATTGAACCTGTGATCAATCAAAAACTTATAAACCCATTTTGGTATCCATAAAACTTTTGTTAACCTCTCATGATGGAATCCTAATCTCTGATGTTATCTATGTCATCTATCTTGTATCAATTATAACATCATGAAACCCACACAATGGAATCTATTTATAAATACATAATCATTATATTTATAGATTAATGCAGATAAAAAAGACCTAAAAATTTCCATCAAAAACATAAAACATCAAAAGAAAATATGTGTCACTTATATACCTGTTGATAATTTAGGATTAGAGTTTTAGTGAATTTGGATAATAAAATTCTTTAAAACATAGAAATATAAACACTTGGTTCATAAATAACATCATCTTCAACTTTTTTCCTCACATCTATTATTATTCTTAGTGATCACATACTGAAAACTATTATTCACAACATAGGGAATAGGAAAAAAATAAGATTCACCTGAAATGATTATTAATGGTAAACATAAGAATTCACAACAAAATTTTATGAGTGATCATAAAATAGAGATAAGGTTTTTATGACATAACAATGTCTATGATAAAAATACAAGAGAATTCATACCAATCAAAACCTAGATCTTAAAACACGAGACGTGGAATAATGATTTAACGTAGGACATGAGTCATATAAATCAACAATCATGAACCATGTGAAAACCATCCTTAATCAAAAGATCCATTAGTACATGAAGAAATCATAAATAAAATGTCTTGGTTACATGGAACAACAATCTCATATAAGTTTTACAATCTCTCTTACAAATGGAATAATATACCTAATGAACTCTAACAATCTATTATGAGAATCATATAACTGGTTAACTTATTCCCTTTACCAAATGTGTCAGAGAGCTATATTAGGCTCATCCATTATCATAATATATTTTCATGTTCAAAAATCCTTATAACAAAAGTCCATCCACCATAACATATCTTATCATTTTATAGATTTCATTTTTCTACATAAAAATTTCCATTTTTCTTTCCTATCTTCATTTACCTATGGAAAGGAATCATTTTGTGTAAAAAATCCTTAAAACAATTATAATCCATTAGACAATGAATAAGGATAATATAAATAAAATTATCCTCATTTGATCATATGTAACATTAGGGGTTGTCAATCACATTTGAATAAAAATAACATTAAAAGATCCAAAAAATTATTCTTGAGGAAAATCTCTTTCCCACATTAGAAATTGATTTTAAAAACTATAAAATGAAAAAAAATCTAAATGAATTTTTTTGAATATTAAATTTAAAAAATATAATTTAATATTAAAAGAATTTAATTTTTATGATTGTGGGAAAATCAGTTCATGGAATAAATGTTAAAAATAATTTATTTATCTTTTTAAAGACAGTAAAAACTGACCCACATTGGAAACACTAAAAAATATAATTTAAAATATCATAAATGAATTTAAAATAAAATATAAAATAAATTTATGAAATCTATTATATTTAAAAAATAAAATTATTTAATATAGTTTAGAAATCAATGATATATAAGATAAATAGTCTAACATAAAATAAGATACAAGATCAATATCACTTACAAACAACATTACTGATATTTCTCTAATAATTGAGTGTGGAAATGAAGAATAACCTTTTAATACACCTTAATAATAAAATCAGAATAATATAGATGTGGTTTAAAAAATAATATAACACATTTTCCTGTAAAATAAACATGAATATGAATGGTTCTGAAAACCATTATGTTTTAATATAAATCATTTACAACTTTGGTAACATTTGACATCAAAATTTATTTAAATAAAGTATATTATATATCCATATAAATAAAATAATTTAATTTACAAAATATTAAAAAATTAATTAATGAGTTAGTAAGTATATCATTCAAATAATTCATGTTGGAAAACATGATGCAAGTCTCAAGAAAATGTTACTGAGATAGTGACAACCCAAAATATATATTATGATAGATGAATTGATAATGAATCTATGAAGAGATTATGTGAAATTACATAAATATATTTAAAATAATTTTAAGTATTAAATAAAACAATTTATGGATAAATTCATATATTCAAGGATTAACAATGTCAACGAAGTAGAAGTTTACCCCAATGGATCTAAATTGAGTTAATAAATAACTTACTACATTGAAACATCCATGTATAATATATTTGGAAGAAATAATTATAAATATAAATTAAAATACCCTGAATTATGAATTATTCATGTTTTAACATAGAAATGTTTATAATATACATTATATAATATAAATTCTGTGTATTACATTCAAACACGACATAATGAAGAGAAATTAAGATGAGATCTCTTACCTCTAGTCGATACATTCCATGTATGATCATTAATGACTATAAAATAAACATATATCAATTACTTTGTTATTTATGAACATTTTAAAAGATTAATACTTTATTATTAAACAATTTTTATCATTTATGAAAATGAAATATTTAGTTACATAACCTATTGTGTCCACATTGGGTATTTGGAGGACATTTAGTTCAAAATTTTGAAACATATTTGGTATGTTGACCATGTTCAAAGATGTAATTTTACAACAATATCATGAATAATAATCATGTTATATATATCTTTTTTATACATTAATCATACTTTTGAATCCAACCATGAAATATCGTTATGAAAAAATGAAAACATTACAATAATGGAGAGGGTAAGACCTATATACTGATGAGAAACATCTTAATTTTTCAAATAGCATAAAGAAAAATGGTAATTATAATTTTTAAATTTATAATTATTAAAATATAATACATATTATATGCTCTCTATAAATAAACTGATATATTCTAGCCATGAAATGTAGTGATGAATAATAAATCACATGACTTCATAGAGATGGTAATCAAAAAACACATAAAAATGACATTATCATTTTTCATGAAAATAATATGGATACATTAATTTTATTGTTATAACTATCCTTAGGTTGTGGAGATGAAAAATACTACATAATTTTTCACGGAGATAGACTGTCGTACATGTGAATGATGGTTTAATTTCCCATTTTATCAAAAATGATATGAATATAGGTTATTAAATAAATGTAAAAACATACCATTATATGGAAGATATGAAGGTTATTATTTAATCATGGTTTATTAATATTTGAAGTAGATAAAAGAGTAAATAAAAATAAAACATTCTATTAAAAAATATACCTCTTCTTTAGACAAGAATTTTTTGTTTACATATTAAGCCCCATATGTGTGGTATTATGCCAGAAAAGTACCTATAGGGTGTGGGTATCAATGATAATAATCGATTTGGATAGTTATTTATTTAAAAAATGTATCTTTAAGAGTTTATAGGAAATGATATGGGGTTATCATTTATATGTGACTGGTGGGGATCTTTTAGAAATAAATAAATTTTTATAATATAATACGTTTCTAGCCCATGTCAAATTGATCCAAAATTAAATGGAACTAATATAATGTGGATATGTTCTTAATATAATCATAAAATAAATTTTTTATAGTTTTAGATGTCATTTTAAAATTTATCTTTTAGATTGAACCATTTGTTAACCATTTTTATCCTTAACATAGAAACAACCTTTTTTATATAAGAGGCATTTAAATATACATTTATGTTAATAATGGTCTCATAAATTTTAGAGGGTTGAAATTATAAACCTTTTATCATTTTAATTTCCCAATTTGATGTTTTTTTAATTTTAAAATAATTTATTAAAATATATTTAACATAAAATATTGTTAATGTCAATATAAGAACTATTCCCAAAATATTACATTGAAAAAATATATATGTAATGTAATTAGTATATGAATTTTAAAAAATTATTATTACATTATAATTAAATATTAATTCAGGTTACACAATAATTATATCAAAAATAATACTTTGGTATTTTTAAAATCATTTACATTAATTTTTTACTCCTTGGATAAGCACTATGTCGGTGATGCCTATGTATTTAAGGTAAATATTTAATCACTACAAATAAAAAAAATCCATAACTAAAATAACATAATTATTCTCAAATTATAAATTAATATACATTAAAGACTTATTTTTATCACTATGTGAACAAATAATATAAATTTAAAACTAAAGGGGTAATGTTTTTATATTTCATTACAAAAATAATATATAATAATTAATTAATGAAAAATGAAAAAAATCAGAAAATTTAATTAAGTATAATTATGGTTTAATCCCCCTTTTAACATATATTTAATATAATTTTTGGGGTCATTTTAAATCCTTATCAGATAATTTGTAACCTTAATTATCTAATTTACCCTTACTAAGGTAACAAATATTTATTAATGTTATTATTTATAATAATAAAAATAATAGGGGATTAGTTACCAAATTTTTACCTCTAAATTCTAAATATGGTATCCATTTTATCAATTTCAATTCATAAAAGTGGTATAAATTATTTTAAAATTTATCCCAAAAAACAAGATGAAAAATGTTTTTTTCAGAAAAATTTCATTTTATGTGTAATTTTCTTATACCAATTTAAGAATAATTTTTATTAAAATATTATTAATCTGATTTTTTAATCAAAATAAACTAATGTTATCTTGAAAATAATCTGAAATAGAATGTGACTTTCTAAATACATGAAAAAACATATAGATTTTAATAAAAATATGTTTTTTACTATTCATTAGAAAATCAATATTTTATGGAAGTTATAAAAACATATTCCTATAATAATTTTAAAACTATTAATTAAAATGTGAAGAAAAATTTTTTAATAAAAAATTTCAAAATTTTCATACAATGCTTTAAAATAAACCATAACATGAATGAAAATCCAATGTGGTCAAAAATAGACTTTCCTTTTGAATATAAAATTACGTAATATTATTATAATGTATATAACTATATAAAAGGGATGGCACCTTTTTCTCCCGGCTCTCCCCTCGCCCTCGGCTCCGCCTAGGTTTCCACCTGAAACCCTTCGCTGCGGGGGTCGGCGACAAAGCTGAGCGGCGTTTCTCTTCTTTCTTCCTTTCATCTCCTCAATTTCTTCTTCCTGCTCCTACAGCTCGACTTCTTCCTGGGATCTGCCCCCTATTTTCCTCTGGCGGCTTGTCCGCTCCTATCTCTTGTTGTCTTCGGCGTCAACCTCATCTTGGCGGTGGCTCTTCTGTCTCAGTATGGTGCCGGCCTATCTCTTCGACATGATGGCCCCTGATGCTTCACCGGTCGTTCTCCCGATGCCCCGACGCTCTCGCATCCCCCTCTTCCGTTTTAGGGTTTCTTGTTTGATTTCTCGGCGGCGAAGGATCCTTCGCCTCATTCGACCTAATCGTTTCTACTCGCTTCTCGGCCTCGGCTTGGCTTCCTCTTCTTGGTCCCACTCGATCTCACCTCTGCTCTTCCTACCGGTCCTAACTCGTCGGACCCCAATATTGGTCTTGCGAGTTGGTGCTCACGGTGGTTTGGGATGGTGATGGCGATTTCTTTCTGGCGATGTCGGTGTCCTCGCGATGGATGGATTCGGTTCGACTCATGACAATGCTTGACGACGTCGATGTTTGATGGCTTTCTGGTTCCGTAGGCTGTTTTCTGCTTCGTTTTGTGGTGTTCTGCTTGGTGTATTTTTTGCTATTATTGGACTCTGTTAGGTGGATCTCGCTGGCTATTGGTGTGATGGTTTAGGGAGTTTTTTCGATGACGATTATGGAGCTTTTGCGGCGATGATAATGGACTCCGGCGATCTTCCTTGCCGGCGATCTGGTGTAACGACCGGTAATTTGACGATGTTAGCTACATTTTGAATTATGACTTTTGATATTTTGAAATTTGAATTTTGAACTGTTTTTTGTGGTGGTTTGCTTAGCAGTGGTTCTTGTAAGGTTCCCACTTATCCAAAAAGTGGTTTTTATAAAATAAAAAAATTGGATTGTGTGGTATATAACTATATAAAATAAAACTATTGAATAATAAAAATTCATGAAACAAATTTCTCTTAAAATTACATGGGTTTTAATATAAAAAGTGAATAAATATGTGTTGGTTTATACCCTTTTATCCAATGTTTTTGTTCATTCTTAAGCACATTATTAGAGTTTTATTATGTTAGTTTATTATTGTTTAATTAATGGGGTGTAAGACTCAATTGTATATTTAATTAAATTGTGTCTCATGTTTTTATATTATTTATCCTAGAAGTCACACATCGTGGAGTACAGGGAAATTTGAGGTGCTTTTCATACAGGCGAATCCTCCTATTGAGCTGAATTTAGTGTAGTGGGTACTCTATATGATCCATTCCTTTGGTCATGATAATATTAGATATCTGAAAAGAGTGGTAAATTTTTTTTATGATTCAACTAAGTAAAATATAGTGGTTATTCAATTTATAAGTTAAAATATGATATTTATGAGTGTATGGAATTGACTGAGCATATATTTCATTTCATGAATACCCCGAGAACTCAATTGTTAGATTCATCAGTTATATATTTTAAGGACTATATAGAAAATAGTGGGTATACATAGTACTAGTGGATCATTATGAAGAACTCACAAGGGAATCGTTTGAAGAGGCTTTTAATCAATAGTTCTATCGAAAGACATTATGTGTCTCAAAGGCTTTTGAGTTGATAGTAATGTTATATGGATATTAGATTATGATTGAGTACAAAAGTAGGTTTACTAAGTTAGTTCATGCGTCTCTGAAGATCCTTGGGAATAACTAACTTACATCATGGTATTTAAAAATGTGTTTGAAGGACGAGATCAGCTTAATGCTTATCCACCTTTGTTTACTAACTAATGTTGAGGTGGTTGATAATTTTCATAACGAAGATACATACATGGTCGAGATTATAGGTCTCAATGGTGTTACATTGGTAGCTGGCTACAACAGATCTAAATAATGCTAGAAGAAGAAGAGGGATGAACCTCATAGAGCACTTTGTATGTGGTTTCTTCTAGGAGAAATTCAATGGGGTTTTTTCCAACGTAGGAATTATAGATATACAAGAAGCAATTTCCATGAGGTTACATGGATGCCCCCCCATAATGTTTTATGTGTTTATATTCATCTATTCTATAAGACTCCCTCAAAAATAAATGGATTTGGTTACACAACTGAACGAGTTCATATGTATGATATGATTCTTGTAATTTTGTTTGATCTCACTATAAATATAATGGGTATTATCCATAGGCGATGAAGTCTTCTGTGGTAAGGAATACTACCATTTAATTTCATGAAAATTTCATTACATGTTACAATGCGTAAAAACATATAGGATATTTTAAGGTTTACTTGGTTGGAAATTCAAAATTTAATGCATGAATAAAATTAAAAAAAATTATAATCCATCTAGAAGTATTCATCGTAGTCTTATATTATGTTAGTTTTATTCTATCACATAGCCTATGAATATAAACGAACAAAAATGTGTGTGCATAAATCCTTATAAGGGAAAAAACAAAGGCAACCGGACATGAACAACCATCATGGATAATAAACGAGGAATAACATGAGAAGACAATCATAAGTACATGATAAATAAAAAGGAAATATTTCTACATAATGAAATTGATACATTCATAATAATATCAACAAGCCTCATGATAATGGTGTCATAATATCATAATTTACATGGTTATTCACAAGGGATTCATGAAACATGTCATATATGGTGATTAGTTCTTTAGCCATTGAATTGGAATGATATCAAGGTGCACCCTTCATATGTCATAATTCATTTGATGAAAAATATCATATTAAAATATTACTTTAGTATCCTATCCCATCGAAAATAAATATCATGTTTCATATAAAATCGTTCAGTACATAAGTTCTTAAATACTTGAGCATTACATATTTTTTAGCCCACTGAAATGGATTTTGGATACCCTTTATATAATTCTTCATGTAAATAAATTATATATACATCTCAATGAATATACATGGATATAAAAATGGTTTTGGTATTCAAAATATATGAATTCTTCATGTGAATTGGATAAATTCAAAAAATGAATTCAGTGGGATGTTAATAAAAAATTTGGATTATGGAAATGGAATAATGGGTGTGGATAAAGGTATCCAATTTATAATTTTTTTTTCAATTAATGGAATACTAAATATTGTATTAAAGTATTTTAATCGAATATTTAGAAAACATTCTAAAAATGAGGTACATGAATGGAAGAGAAGAAGTTTAGAATTCCTTAACCTTGATTGTTTTCTTCATAACACTTGATGATGTCACCTTGCGGACTTAAGAAGACCATGGATGAAATATTCTTGATTTAAATTGACCAAAACATCATGTAATTTGGATTTATAGTGGAGTGAAATGAGGGATATGTGGGTAGTTATAGTAAAAAAGAATATATTTTTAAATAATTTCCAAATATATAGCTATGAATTCTAGGTTGTGGGAAATAAAATTACAGTCATTATTTTAGGGTTTCTACTCATTGTTTTAGATATTTGAGTCATTGTTTCTTGTTTTTTAATATATTATAACAAAAATCCATATTAAAATTTTACTTTGAAAATGAAAAAGTGATTTTTCCCAAAATAATGTTCTTAAAATTATAAATTATATTTTAGAATTTGGAATGTCAATTATAAGTCTATAAATAGATTTACATATATTAAATTGGATAGTAAAAATAAAATAAAAAATTATAGGTCATTTATTCAATTATATTAATTATGAAATCATTATTACACATACAATAAGTTATAAGAACACCAAAAACACAAAACTATATTTTTACAACTCATTAAAAAATTATGAGAAAATAATTAAAAAAAATTATTAATGCAATTTAAACTTACTGATTTAAAATATACATTTTATTTTATCAAAATAAATTTCAAAATATGATACATTATACTTTAAAAAAATGACAATTTATTGAGAAATACAATTTTTTGATGATATAGTGAAATTTCTAACACATAAAAATTACCTAGGAAATTATTAAATTATATTATCATTAATATTTAATAAAATCGTTATTTAAAATAATTATTCATGTAAAATGTTTTATTTAGAATGCTTGAGTTAAATAAAATGTGTATATATTTCATAAAAATACAATTTTATTTTATTTTTTAAAATTCTTTTTATCATAATTTTATTATATTTGTGAGTATTACATTAAACAAAATAATACTATAAATTGGTTTAATGAGATAATTATATCATTTATTCAATGCAAATTACACTTCTATGATACAATGGCCTTGATACATAATCCCTTATTACACCACCTTATGACATAATGGTAATGTGAGTGATGGTTGTAGTTTCATGCAGTGGCACAACTAACGTTGACCATGTTTTAATCTCTACTAGCATGAATATCATCCACATTATATTTTTTTCAATAATTTCTTGTCAAAGATATACTTGATCTTGGTCAAAGGTTCACCTAAGTGACACTACCTCCCTTCCACATTGTTACAAATGGGAATCCAAATTCACGATTCTACTATTTGAGGTCATCATTTTTACTTTTTACGTCAATTGTTATTTTTTCATTACGCTTTACAAACACTAATTCTAATGTAAACAATGTTACCAATGGTCTTATTTACCCACAGTTATATCCACCATTTGTCATATTGTCCAATGGTTTGATCCCATCAGTTACTTTTCCTTTTATACATTATATATAATCCACCATTCATCAACATTTACTACTTGATTCCCAATGGTTTCTATGGTTCCTTCAATTATTTTTATTATATTTCTAATGTTTACATTTATTTTAACAATTTCCATGATAGGTTTAATCTTCCTTGGAGAGTTCTATCCTATGTAGTACACCATTGCATGGTCGATATTATTTCATTTCTATATCCCTATACTATTCATAGAAATAATAATTTGTATTATTACATGAAATGTGATTTGTTTTTTTGTAATATAATTTATATGTACTTTCACTAAGAAATATAATAAAATAGTCATTATGTAATAAAATTGAACTTTTTTAATAAACAAATAATTAATTTTTTTCATTAAATTTTCCACCTTAATAATTTTTTTCAAAAAAATTTTACATAATATAATCAGGTGAAAATAAATTTTGGAACTTTTCTTATCATTTCATATGGTTCCCGCATGGCCTCTTCATATTTATAGTTCCACTAGAACACTTTGAAAAGTTGAGTTGTCTTTCAATATTGTTCTTTGTTCTATTTTCCAACATCTTCATTGACTACTCATAAGAGAGGTTGTTCTAGAGTTGTACACATAAATATTTAGTTCATGGGGGGCATCAAGTATATACAACCATAGGAAAGATACATAGAGCACATAAAGTACCTGATCAATGTTTGGTAGAAGTGCTACCTAATAGGCCACTGATCCTACATGATCAAAGATTCCAAAAGGGCCAATGTAACTTGGTCTATGTTTTTATTTCATTACAAACTGTATGACTATATTCCATAATGATATTTAAAGGTAGAATATGTCTCCATCATTGAACACCATGACCCTTCAGTGGTAGTCAATAACACTCTTCGTCTGACTCTGAGTAACATTTATATATTGTTGGATGTACTAAAACATTTCATTCATCTTCTACACAAGATCTAGTCCAGGTATATTTTTTTCTCCAACTACATCCCAATAATTAGGGGTTTTAATTCACCTCCTATTTAATTCTTCATATTAATCCATTTGAATAATCCATCTGAAGCCGTTTATATATGAGAAATAAACTTATGATATATTTTGATCTAACCAAACATAAAACTCCATTGAACATGATCTTAGAATGTAATAAAGTGATTGATTTTTTCCATTCATATTAGAAATCATATTGGGGGTGATAGACCATATTGAAATTCAATTTAGTTTTCAAAAAATCTTGACGACTTCCCCCTAATTTATACATTAACCATGGATCATGATGAGAAATGATTGAATGTAGTCCCCCATGAAGCCTCACTACTAGATTTAAGTATATCATGTAATGTTAGTTAAGATAGATATCAACATGAATATTGAGAAAGTGGGAAGTCTTGGTGAGTTAATCCACAAAAATCCATATTTCATAGTTTCCATTAGTTGTCCTTGGTAAACAATTAATAATGCCCCTGGTGATTTTTCCCATTTCCATGTTCATATAAGAAATGGTGGCATCATCCCACTGCACATATCTTTATTTACCATGGCTTGCCTCTATACCAATCACTTTTATGTATACTCATTGATATATGTCATCAAGTGTTCCCACTAAAAGTGATATTAATGATCACATTATATCTTGTTAATTCAAGTGTGTTTGGAGATATGAGCTACATACATTATCAAGTAGATATTTCATTATATCATGTGATTATGGGACCCAAATTCTAGATCCAAAATGAGTGAAACCATCTTAGTCGATGTGGAATCCCAGAGCTACACATCTTTTTCTATTCCACCATCTTTTAGGGCTCCATATTATCCCATCATCCCTCCATGATCATTTCTTTAGTTTATAGTTATTAAACCATTTGGTAAAAAATAAGATTTATTCTATTCCATTATGATTACTAGGTATATCCATCGAATATCTCGGATGATAGGGTATTTTAAAATATTCATCATGGATAAAGTTGAATGCCCATTTATACTAAGAGCATAATCTACCATATTCATCATTCTTTGATGGTAGTGGATAGAGAAATAGTAGTATATGATTAGATTAGACCATATTCATTGATGTATACTGAGCTCCTTTTGTTTCAATATAGACATAAATCTTTTATGGTATCTGTATATATCACATTTTTCCCATTAAGAAAGATTCTATACATATTTAGAGAATAGATGATAGAAGCCAACTCCCGATCTTGAGTAGGATACTTCTGTTCATGGGGCATTAACTTTCATGATGCATAAGTAATCACTTTTTCGTTTCTTTCTTGAGTATTGGTCGAAGTACTCATAATGATCCATCACTATAAATGAAAAATAATTCCCTATTAGAGGTTTAAGTTAATACAGGTTCATGAACCAAACTCTTCTCTATTTCTTGGAAAAATTATCTTCACACCTCTTTTAGATAAAAATAACTCCCTTTCATGTTATCATGGTTAGTGAATTTGAAATACATGCTTATTTTTCACAAACCTTCTATATAATCCTCCAATGGCCCGAAGGCCTTCATTTTTTATTGATTTTGATAATCCACCTTTCAAGGGGTGAGGTGGAACCCTTACAAGGCCCGTAGGCATAGGTATTACATGGCCCATAGGCCTTAGAGGAATTCATTGCCCGTAGGCTTCAAACATTACATACAACCCAGACTAACTGCTTGGAACTGCTCCTCCCTAGAATCTTCATTGTGAAATAAATAAATATCAATTAAAATAGCATGATGTGGCCATTCCTCTATGAAATTGGTTTTGTAAGGGTCAACAAAAAGTCCAATACTAGTAATGATGTTCCCCATCAATTAAATAAAAATAACCAAAAGTAAAATTAATTAAATTATCCAAATATTTTATCCTTCCTCAATGTTTTTAATATGATCCTGTTGTTCCTCATGAAATTGGGAATATATCAAAATATATTCATTAATGACCACCAAAATTTAATCAAGGAAATATTAAAAGAACCTATTAATTATGACTATAAATATGTAAGGAGAATTAGTCTGGGATAATCGAATAATAACAAAATCATAATTCCTATATCTTTTTGGGAAGGAAGTCTTCAATTTATCTTTTTTCTATATCCATAACTGATGATACCACCATCAGAGGTCAATCAGGTAAAATATTTGATCCCCATGAAGTTGTTTAAACAATTAATCAACACTTGAAAGAATATTTTTTTATTCAATTGGAACCAATTTATTTCCTTATAATCAAAATATAGCCATAATGATCTATCCTATTTATTTAGAAATAGAATAGTTTCTCCCCATTGAGATAAAAATTTCCTAATAAAAACATTCCCCAAAGATCATGATGTATCTTCATTAATTCTTAAAAATCAACACATTTTATTATATAAATGTAATTTGATATTATATTTGATCTAGGTATGAGTATAATAGATAACTCAATACATTTCCTGAGGGTGTTCCAAGTAACTCTTTAGAAAATACATCAATTTATTCTAAAAAATCGAGGACATTTTCTATATTTGGAAATTCTATTTCTTTGTTTTATTCACCAATAACATCAATAAATTTAGTAATAATATGTTATTGAAGAAATATATTATGTTGTGATATCTCTCCTTTGCAAATTAATCTTGTTTCTTCGTTAAAATCCATTAAAATTTACTTACCTCTATAGTTAATATTAGTATTAAACATTGAGAGTATGTTTTTCCTTAATCTACCGTCAAATTCCACCATGGGAATAGATAGTATATTTATGATGATATTTTACTCTCAAAATATTATAATAGAGTTTATATACACATTTAATTTTGTGTAATTCAAATGGGATTTTAAATAAATAACTACACTTCTATCAGTTTTGTGTTTGATTCGACATTCATTGAAAAACATGACGAAATAATGGAACTAATAAGATTGCATTAAAAAAAGTACTTAATATACTTGAATGAAAAATGAGGGGACCCATCACAATATCAATGGGATCATATAATTCATTAATCATGACTATGAAATCAATAAATTGATCCCATTGCATATGTTATAGTTGATGGTGGTTTCCTACCAATATCTTTTGATTTGGAAAATGATTTTCAATGTTCCCAAATTGCCTACACATGAAGAATTGATTATTAGTTTGTTGTTGGATGATGTTACCTTTTTTATTTGGTATTATGATATGAGGCTTCACATCACTATGAAAATTTGGTTCTATATGTCCATCTATTCCACACTTTTTCACTTTTAATATCAGATAATCATTTTCCCTAAATGTTTCTTCCAATATTTGTTTCATGTGGGATGTTACAGTTTCATTCCTCCTCTACCACAATCAAAATTATTCCATGAGTTCTGGTTTATTTCTCTTTTATTTTCATTCAATATATGTGACAACTACATCTCTCTAAACATTATCTTAACCCTTATAAAACATTGTACTATCTACTCATAGCTGTCATAATCATGATGTGACAGATACCTCTATAGATGATGCATCATACTACCATAGAACCCATAAACCATTACCTTAGGATCTAAAACAAAGATAGAGGTTTATTAATTATATATTGTAATGTTAATTTCATATCTTTGTTGTTTTTCGTTCACTGTATATAATATCTCTTCGAATTCATTCTCCATTTTTTTCTCATATAATGGGGAAAATATTTAATGAAAATAATTCTCCAGAAATATTAATTCTCCATAATATCAATATCCCCTATTTGTTTTTTTCTTAATAAATATCCACCACAGATCATCTTATCCTTATAAGAGTTATACATATAAGGTTACTTTATGAATCTTCATAAAAATGTAGTAGAAAATATATATTTTTTATAGAGTTGATCCATTGTTCGAAAACCGATGGATCAATAGATCCACAATATGAAGGTGGTTCATGATATATGAAGGACTCAACTGTACGTTGTTCCCTTTTAGGTGAAGCTAGATAGTAAACATGATTTATTTTATTATTAATAACCTGAGATAGTTTATTTTTCATCCTCATGATGTGTTTATTGAATCATTTATCATGTTAGGAAGTTCATCTGTGCATCATCCATTAACCTCATTATTTATGTAGTTCCCACTATTTTAAACCGTTTTTTAAATATAAGAAAACTATAGTGATGAACACCTTAATTTTAGTAACATTGTAATTATTATAGTAATTTATGTAAAAATAATATTCATAAATATATTATTCTTTAATATCATCTAATAACAATAACATTTTCTATATATCCTTTATAATAATTCATCAATGGAATGTGATTAAACAAAAATATCTCTTGTGAATGTCAAACTATGTGTTCCTCATGGCTCATAGTCATTCACTAGGTGATGATTGAGTCAAATCCCAATATTCCCTTTTCAGGTTTATTCCCCCAAGATACAATTGAGCCACAACCTCATCCACTTTCAGTATCTAGATACAGATTTAATTCATGGAAACCACTTATTTAATACTTAATCAAAATACACATATGATTTTTTATATTTATAATTAACCATTGGGGTCTTACAAAACAAATATTGTCCTTTTTTTAATAAATAAATAAATCATTATCTCATTCAAACTATGATGTCCCACCATTTGAATACATCAAAACATACATTATATAGTACAACACTTAACAATGAACATGATATTTTAATGGTTTGTTTGAAGGAAATTAAAATTTAAATAAATTAATTACATAACAAAATTCTAATCCCCATTCAAGAATTCTTAATAGGTTCATACTATGTTACTTTTACAAGAGTTCATATCCTAGGGACATACATCCAATGAGTGTGGTGGGAAAAAAATCCATCTAAGGGAATAAAAATTGGAAGGTGAACATGAAAAATCATCATGGAAAATAAATGGGGAATAACATGAGTGAATTGTCATAATTATATGACACCTAACATATAAATTTGGCCAATAAAATCAAGGAATTTATAAGCATATCATGCACATTCATCTCCATGGTGTCATAAATAATTATTACCAATGTATTTCACAAAGGAGTCATGAAACATGTAATCACTAGAAATTAATTTATTTCCAAACTCATTTGAAATATATCATGGTTCTCCTTAAAATTGTATTAATTCATGTTATACAAAAGGATAATAATAAAAAATATCATTAGTAACCCATGGAAATTAAATAATGGGTTTTATATAAAATCATTGAGTAGATAAGTGTTTAATATTTTTTACATTATATCAGTTTTTACACTTGAAAATAGAATATGGGTTTCATTAATGTAAATCATTATTTATAAAAATTATATTTATATCTAGTTGAAAAACTATTGAAAAAGCAATGATATGGGTATTCACAATATAATAATTTCTCATGCAAATGGGAGAAATTCATTGAATGAATTCAGAAGCATGTTATTATGAAATTTGGACTATTTAAATTACAAAATGGTAGGGGGAAAGGTATCTCTTTGATAAAAAATTATTTTGATAGTAATTTAATAAAATATAGGGTTTGAAAATATTTTAATCAAATATTTTGAAAACATTCCAAAAAAGTGGTACTTGAATGGAGGAGAGGAGGTGGAGTATTCCCATACCTTGGAGTGTTGCTTCTTAAAACATGATGATGGGAATTTGAGGACTTGAAGACCCCATTGTGGGAATCTTTGGGAATTAAAATTAAATAGAATCATTGATTGTGGATTTCGAGTGGAGAAAAAATCTGGGATTTGGGGGTATTTATATGAAAATTGAGACAATTCTTTAATAATTTCATAATAGATGCCTTGGAATTATATTATATTGAAAATGAAATACCATTGACTTGTCCATGGTTTTTTCTCATGTGTTTAGACATTATAGTCATTTTTATATCATTTTAATCTATTATCACTAAATCCATATTTTAATATTACTTTAGAAAAATAAGATATATTTTTCACAAAATATAGTTTATAAAATATTAATTTCCTTTTCTGAATTTGGAGAGACATTTATTGGTATTAAAAATGATTAAATACATTAAAATTCATAATATTTATAAAATAACATATCATAGATTATGGATTCTATAAAATTACTTATTAATTTATTATTTCATATGGATGAAGTCATAAAACTCATTAAAAACAGAAGACTATATTATTAATATTCACTGGAAACAATTATTTTAAAAGATCACCAAAATTCAAGCAAAAATGATTTCACCATGTTGATTTCAAGTATTAAGTTATTTTTAGAAAAATAATTTTTAAATATGTCAATTTTGATATTTTAATAAAAAATCCTTTTTTGTTGAAAAATAATGATTTTTACAACATGTTCAAATATTCAATAAATAAAAAAATAGGACTTTATAAAATTATATTAACATTTATATTTTAATAAATATTGTTTTAAAAAACTATTTTGTGAATGTAAATTTTATTTAGGGTAATTTAGTTTATAATAAATGTGTATATATTTTTTGAAAATAAAATTATATTTTTCTTCTATCCAATATATATTTATCAAATATATTATATATTAATGTGTATTTTTTTAAATAAATAAATTATGAAAATGGGATTAATAAGATAATTATTTCATTTAATCCAAGTCAATTCCACTTTAATGATACCATGGTCAAGATGCATAACCCATTATTACACTAACATATTCCCAAAGGGTATGGTTTGTTATGGTTTTAGTTCCAAGGGGTGGATATGTTAACATTAACGTAGTAGTGATATCTACATACATAAACATCTCCCTTGGATTAGTTCATTCAAGCCTCACATAATTAGGTACTTCATGGTCTCAGTCAGGGATAAACCCCAGTGATGATACCACTATCTCATGTTCTGACAAATGGGATTCAAAGGGAATGAATGTACTAATTATGGCTATAATATCTCTTTTGTGAATAAATTTCCATTTGACATTACCCTTTATGAAATAAAATTCAAATAAAAAATTAATAAAATTTTTCATAATACCCAACGGTCATATTTATCAATGGTTTTATTGACCAACAATCACATTGACTTCTTGTTTGATGCCATCAGTCATTTTTCATTTTATAATTTATATACTCCACCATCCATTAACATTTACTATTTCTTTCCCTTTGGTTTTAAGATTCATTATCTAATGTAAATTATATTCCTAATGTTTCATTTACATTTAATAATCTTCATAGAGGGTTTAATATTTATAAGACATTTTAATCATATTGATTACACCGTTGAATGGTCGATATTCATTGGATTTTATATCTATATACTATTTTTAGTTTTAGTATTTTTTAATATTTTATGAACAACAATTTATTTAATAATACTTATATGTAACTATATTGTGAAGTATAATAAAATAGCCATTATGTAAAAAATCAGTTTATTTTATTCAACAACGATGAAATTTTCATGTAGTTATAGTGGGGATGAGTTACTATGTCTTTATGCTTAAATTATGGAATTATATGAAACTACGCCCCAATTGGCCACTATAAGTGGAATGGAATTAAATAATCTATATAATCTATTTCATTTGATATGGGTGATTCTAATTAATTTTCTTAATTATAGTTTCTTAATATTTTTTTCGGATGTGTGATAATATTTTTACCTTTATGAAAGATTTACTTATGACTTTTGGTAGGGAGAAGGAACAAGGTTTTTATCTAATGTATTTTCATGTTTTTATCCATGATGCATAATTTTTGTGGGACTTCATTTTGCTGAACCTTGACATTTTTTTATCACATCATCATTATGGATTGGATTATTTGAATAAAAGCTATGTTTGATTACTATTTCTATAGGGTCTATCTTCTATCTCTATGTGGGAGATCTCACATAGTATTGGGTGTGTGGGATCTGAGATAAAATAGGGAATGCACAATTTTTTCATATATGGTATTAATCTCATGTCAACTATCAATATTGTTCATTAATATCTTGGATTAGATTTCAGTTATTTTTATTCCTATGGCAATGGACCGGTTCCCTGATGTAATTCTAAATTATTTTCCTCAGTTTATACCCTAGTGAGAGGGTGATTTTTCAATAGATATACTTTATAGGATGATAACCATTAATTTAACATCTTATGGGACAAAATTGACCATATTTACTGTGTTTAAGGCTTAGTTGTAGGTACTATAGAGAAAGTGATTTATTTATCATATCATGTCATAATGGGTGTCACTGGATTTATTTCCAATGAATTCATATGATAGTCTATGTGTCTTCATATATTATAGTAATCTTAATTACGTGAAATTAAATAATGAATACTATTTACCTGTAATTAATGATCATTTTGATTATTTGAAATAATTTTGTTGGTTTTCTGTGATCGACTTGATATCATGTTACCACTCGTTGTGGGATTAGGAGAGGGATGTTTCTGTGAAAGGTCATTAAAAAATGGAGTGGTCCTTTTTTTTGTTATATCATGTTTCCATACCAATTATCATGTGTCCGTTATAGAATTGATTCACTAGAGCTTCTATCACATTTTTCTCACAATCATGTTCTTGATTTTTGTTGACATATTGGTGTATTGTGAGATAGAAGATCATGAAGACCATGTATAGGTTGTTTTGAGAATCTTGATAGTGAATCACCTTTTGGAAAAGCTAACCAAATTTCATGGATTTTATTCAAGAAGTTAAATAATTTTAAAATTTTATTTTTTAAAATTTATTTTTCATATATCCCAAGATGATTCAAGTTGTTCTTTTATGGGAATAAACCAAAAATGTGTTTGAGTTATAGTAAATTTTTTGATTGGTTTCATATTAAATGTTCTTTGTTTTTGGATCATCTAGAATATCTTCACCCTTAACAGCATTGACTCATAAAATGGGTTATATTTGGTATGGATGATAATTTTGAGTATAAATTTAAAGAGAGATAGAAATTTTTATCATACTCACCATCTATGATTCTTCCTAAAAATGGAAAAGATTATATTGTGTATTTTGATGCATTAGGTGTGGGATTTGGGTATGTACTTATGATGGAAGACCGTGTAGTGGATTATAGATCATGGGATATATTATTGCTTAAATGGTGTTACCCCAACCACGAACAAGATTTGGGTGTTATGACACAATAATTAATGATTTGGTTATATTACCTATTCAGTAAGGGTTTTATAGTTTAATTAGATCATATGAGACCAAATTATATCTTCACCCATATGGACTTGAACCTTAGGAAGATATATTGGGTGTTGAATATTTTAATCATTATTTTCTATGTATCCTATACCCCTAGAAAGTGGAATGTTTTTTATTTCTCCTTGAGTAGAAATTCTTCAGTTCAGGGTGTTCGAGATTCATTAAATTTGTGGAGTCTAATTAACCTATTTGAAAATCTGAGTCTAGTTGGGAATGATGATGGAAATATTGTTATTTTGGATAGTTTATAGGTCAAACCATCAATTTTCAATTGGTTTCATTGTGTACATGCATCCAACCCTATGATTTAGTGGATTTTAATTGTTTTAATTAGTGGGGAGACCATGGATAATTTTTAATTTTCTCCCAATAGTTCTCTCCTCTTTAAGAATATTTTGGTAGTTCCTTTGACATTGTGGTTGGATGTGATTCCTATGAGGCATTATTATATTAATTTCATGAATAGAAGTGATATAAATATGTTGTATACCTTGATAAGTTGGAATTTATGGTCTATGATGAGGTAATTATATAATTATTTTGTTTTTTGATGTCTTACCAAGCAGATGATCCTAGGGGAGTGTTGGAGACTTGTTGGGTTATCTTAGTCTACTACCATTCCAATGTGGATGTGGGATAAAAAATCCATATATTTTATTATCACACTACCTCAAAAATCTTAGGGAAAATATTCCATATGTGTGATTGTCAATTGGTTTACCAAGTCATCCCATTTTCTTCCCATTAGGGAGTCGATTAAGGTAGATGATCTCAAATTTCAATATATGTAAGTGGTTTTTAGGATTTATTGGGTTCACATTATGATATTTCATAATTAGGATACTCATTTTACATGATTGTTTTATATGGGACTCTAGAAATATATGGAACGCAAGATTTGTTTTTTCACAACATACAACCCATAGTTGGGTGGTTGGTCTGAGCAGATCATTCTGACTATCAATGATATTATCTAAGAATGTTTCATCACATTGGGGTTTTTTAGGAAAATATTTTTTCATTGGATGGAATTTCATGTAATAACAATTATTGGTTCTCAATCAAGATAGTCCCATTTGTTGAATTATATGGGAGTTCAGTCTAGTCTGTGTTTTGTTGGGAGGAGGTGGGTGATCATTCTACCTTAGGAAAAGGTATCATCTAGGAGATGGAAGAAAAATTGTGGCTGATTTGGAAAATGTTAGATATAGATCAATTAACCATAATTATTATGTTGATCAAAGTAATCACACATTAGAGTTCAAGATTAGTGATCACATATTTCATTAGGTATCTTTTCAAGGAGGACAGAATCTCTTGGGAGAGCATGGGAATCTAGCACCACATTAAATTGGGACATTTCAAGTTGTGTAATATATAATGAAGGTATAATATTTATTTGAGTTTCTATCATGGTTGAAAATGATTAAATACACCTCATATATACATATAATAAATGGAAAGATAACATTAAGAGCCATCTAATGTTATAGATTTGGATTATGTGTAGGTTGACCATGATTTTATCATTGTGGAGTAACCATTTCTTATCCTGGAATATCATAACAAGGTGCTCCATGGTAAATATATCCAATTGGTCTGTATGATTTAGAATTGTAGGGATGATATCTATGTTACATTTGAGTGATAATCCTTTGTGAGAGATCAATGGCATGAACTATTTCCATATGGGGATTCTTGATTACTTTCTAGGAGTACAAAGTGACATATTGGGGGCTTTTCTGACATTATTTGGGCTACTATTATGACTTATTTTATTTTTTATTTATATTTTACTTTTTACATAGAGTTTAAAGGTTTTAGGGGAGAGAAATATTTCTCTGGGAAAAAAACACCACACATGATTGGTTAATGGTTTGTTTAATGGGGTGGCCGACCATTTTGGAGGGATCATCGAGAGGCAAAATATTTGGAATAGTTGGAAAATGTTATTTTATAACTCTGTGGGTACTCCAAAAACCATGTGGGTGGGAATTTTTTTGGAGGAAATATCTCCAATAAGGTTTTCACACCGTTTTCTTTACTATGTGGCCAAAACATGTAGTTTTAATATGACATTAAGAACAAGGGTTTCTTAACATTTTCCCTTAATGGATTTAACTATCCAAGGAATAATTTATTCTCCATTATATTCAAATCCCTATTTTTTTGAATTTGATCTTCTCCGCTATCCGTTTTTGTGGAATATTCATGGTCCCTTTGTTGTTATTCCATGGGTATAAAATTTTCATCATGATTTCATCATCATAACTGCCTATTATCTCTCATTCATTCTTTTTTATGTATTTTTTAAACCATATAATGATATATGGATGAATATATTCATTTTAATGGGGGGTATTGGTTTGATCCATTATGTTTTAGGTTTTGGGGGATCTCTCCTTATTGAATCTAGAGGTTTTATTTGAGTTTGACATGTTTCGAAATGATTTCAAACTACATGTCTAAAATTTTGGTTGTGTTTTATGGATAACCATTGATTCATTATTTACATGTCCTTTTATATATCAAATTGCCTAAAAATTGATTTATGGATGATTATTTATAAATATTTTAGGTGAATGGTGATTTATATTTGTAATTTGATGTTTAGAAATGGTTTTACAAGGGATTTATCTTTAATTCCCTCAATGTGGTTGTTAAAATGAATCTAATAGGTTTTATACATTAAAATTGGTGTTTCAAAGAATTTTTTTATGGAATTTATTCTTGAAAATAAATGGGAAACATGGTTTATTATATTTTACTATATAATAGATTTTATGATTCACACATATTGATGTTGATATGTTTTGAATTAAGTAGAACATGGGGAATATTGGGTGTGTGATTTTATGACTTGGAAAAAGGGGATTCTATTCATGGGACTAAGTTGAAAGTTAGAAGGATGAATAAATGAGATTCTAAAATATCACCCAAGGTACCAATTAGTAATTTTATATGTATTTTGAGTAAGATTCAAAAACATTGACTAAGGGATTGAGTAATATATTGAGTATTTGTTCATAATGAAGATTACGAGAGATTCCAATATATTTTAAATTCTTATTCTTTGATAGTACATTTTTTAGAAAATGTAAAAATTGACCCCAATAGAGAAATATAATGCTGTGTATTTCTTATGCTTGAATATTATGTCATTCATTTTTCAGGACCCGCCCCCCAGGGCCAATTTTGTAACTACCCCAATCCCTCCTCCTGATGGTCAGGGTTTGGCGACTAGTGAAGAAGGTGTCAACCAGCAAGTGGGTCGCATTTTCCTCAGTATCTGTATGCACACACATGCCCAACCATGTCCCACACACTAAAAAGGAAACAAGTATCACTAAAACTAAGTTCAGTACAATTACAACTAATATAAGTGGGCTAGAATAAAAACCCATAAAAAAAAGAAAACTACAAAGTACAAAAGGAACTCTAATGACCATCCGTGGAAAACCCCATTGGATCATAAGAGTATTGTAGTTACTAGAATCTTAAGTAGTACATCCTGTCCACCTGGTCTTACTGGTTCCCACTTGTCCTAGGCCAGCAAGTCCACCATTGTACCATCCATTGGTCCTTTCTACCTGAGTAGCTTTGGGTCATGATCCACCAAAGTATCTACTGAAATGTAGATCACCTGCACGAGAAACGACACAAGTGGGAAGAGATCATGTGGGGATGAGTAATTTTATACTCATTAGGGACCACAAAAAAAGTAATGACCATATATAAATCCTCAAGGTAAATCCCAATTCACAAGATAGTTTACACTAGGTATACATTTAGGGTATTGATAGAAGAATAATTAGTCACATTATTGAACACCTCAGCTACTGCAAAACACCTCCTCTATCAAGTACAGTGGGCCTACTAGGTCACATAGAAGCCACTTCCCACTATCATTGGACTACTATGGTACTCAACCCTGATTAGTAACGTGAGTCTACAGGGTCACACAGATCTGCTCCCCACCATGGGCCTATCGGGTCACACAAAGCCTCTTCCCACCATGGACATACTGAGGTAATCCTCCTGTTGCAGGTAGCTGACCATGGATTTACAACCATCCGGTCAACCTATATGTGGACCACCCCACCATGCATCACCAGATAGCACCTCGGCACACTGACAGGCTCACCGCTCCACACTACCAGTGGCTTGTTGTCCAGCCATCCAGCATGCAGTCGGCGACACCGCGTTTCACCAATGCCTCCATCACCAGCGCACCAAAATATTCATTAGCTGACTAATAGACATGATCTAGTGGTTAGTTCATCATGTCACCAATCCCTATGGACTCAGTGGAGTGTCCCATTCACCCCGAAGGTCTCAAACCCTCCATGTCATCGATTCCGATAATCTGTTCACAAGGAGCGTAATGTGGAGGGGCTCATACCTTGTTCATTTCATCCAACGTACTCCATTTTAGATGCTCATAATCAGGGTGATTCATTAGGATTGTGGCTCAATCAAACTAGAGATAAACTAATCCCATGTAATAATTCCCAAAATAAAAGACACTCTCCCACATAAACGCATGATTATTGGATAAACCTAATCATGGGTTGATCTGTGTTTGTCATTTCTATAATATGAACGGGGAATAAATTTCTCAAAAAAAACCCCTACATCTTTGAAGTTTGTTTCCACAATGTTACTTCCTCGATGTTACAAGACTTCGACGTTGTTTTTCACTTCTGACTCCGTTCTTTGAGGTGAATTGAATTTTTTATGTCATTTTTTGGTGTTTTTAATTCTTCATTGGAGAGGAAGTTCATCAGAGGTTAATTAGAGAATCCTTGAAGTTTAATTCCTTGTTCGACCAATGTTTCAACTAAAATACATGGAAAACAGGCCGCATAATTTCTATTATGTTGCGATGTTGCATAGTTATGCTGTTTCATTTATGAAATAGCAATTCTATAACACATCATTAAAGCATCATTACACTTCATGTTAATGAGCTATTAATGAGACTCATCTATGTGCCTCGTTGTTGTACCGTAGAATCATCTTCCACCACTCAATGGATGATAAAGGAAAATAAAATATATTTTTAAATGTATTTTATTACATTTTGAAATGTCCGAAAATTAAATTTTTCGTTCTTCCCTTGACTGCAGAAGTTATGCCATTTCTAGGTAAATCTTGGAATTCTACGTTCAATGGTGCCCTCAGATTTTCTATCCAAGCACTGGTTCAAGTGTTAGAAAATCCGTCTCACATGTTTACTTAAGTTAGCTAAAAAAGTTTAAAATTTCATTTTGGGATCATTGGGAATCAGAATCACATGTTGTCAAAGTGTGTGGTCTCATAATAATTCCATATAGATAAAATAATCAAATGGAATTTTGGAGACATTACATTATCCCCACCTTAGAGATTTATGTCCCCAAAATCCTAAACAAAAACTAATCATATAGATGGAAGTACTGAGAATGAATCTGAGCCTCCCACTCCCATGTGCTATTTTGGAGATTCTCATGCTGCCACCGAACTTGCACCAGAGGAATTGACCACCCACCATGGAACCACTACTATAGATCCTCTATCTACCCCATGAACTCTGCAAATGTCACCCCATAATCAATTTCTAGCTCACCCTAGTTGATGACATGCAACATATCATGATCATAACTCGTCATCTAGGACACGTTGAAAACATCAGACATCTAGTGCGTCTGTGGGGGGAAAATATAGGTGGTACGCAACATCTCCAACTATGCTCAAGATCTTAAATGGTCCAATGAACCTCAGAGATATCTTTCCACCCCATCCAAATATTTTTAATCCTTATCATGGTGAGACCCAAGAGAATACATGATCTCCCTCCTCAATCTCCAAGGGTCTTCATATCCAATAGGACTAAGGCTTATGCTTGCTCCGTGTAGTCCTTATATGGTCCGAGATGATCTACACCTTCTCGGGGGTTGCCCGTACCAACTCAGGACCAATGAGTGCCGACCCCTTGGGTATGTCCAGTATACAGGTGATCTACAAGGATGCCCATACAAGGCCTTAAATGGTGTCATACCAATGGTTGAGTGATATCTATTATTTTATGAATACTCCACCAATGGTAGGTGGTCCACCCAATTACAATTAAAATTTAGGATGCAAGCATGTATAATGTCCTCTGGGGGTTTGTATGGTCTGCTCTGCCTGACCATCCTAGTGGGGATGAAAATCTATGCTCCAGCGCAGCTACATCACAGATGCCTCCAATAATCACCTCCACATCCGAGATGTAAAGTAAGCATCACTATATGAAACTATCATCAAAGGAAACTCATAAAGCTGCACTATCTCCTTGATGTAGAGGTGTCCCAATCCCTCTACCAGTCCCTAATCCCTGATGGGAAGGATGTCAGCTGACTTGGTGAGTCAGTCAATGATCACCTAGATAGAGTCGTCGCCATGGCTATTCATGGTATCCCCTTCGCAATGTCCATCGAGATACCTTCTCATTTCAACTCTGGTACCTCGAGTGGAGGTACTAAGACATCTTAAACCCAAAGCATATCCTTCATTTCATGACAAGTGAGGCATCATTAAACAAACTCAACCAACACTTTCTTCTTCCCTAGACACTAGTAATAACATCATAGGTCTAGGTACCTCTTTTCCACTCTAGGATGAAAAACCAAAGGGGTTGTATGGTACTCCCTCAACACCTCCTCCTTCAATGTCACTATAAATACAGTGTTACCTATTAAAGAGATTATATACTCCCCACATATCAAAAATCCATCATGATCATGTCCTGAGGATAGCTAAGAATGTTAGGACTCAAAGTCATCATCCCACATTTGTTCCTCCTTGGCTTGCTGTAAATGTGTGGGAGTAATAGTCATCAACTGAAGGTAATTAGCTCCACCATCTTCCATGAAGGATATCTGCATAATGGGTAAATAATCAGTTTCCTTACATTGTATCTCTAAACCAACCCTCTAACTGAGTGCATCTACCACCACATTCCCCTTCTCAGGAGTATAGAATATCTCAATGTAATAGTACTGGAGAACTCTAATAATAGTCATTGTCTGAGGTTTAGGTCCTTCTCAGAGAAGATATACTTGAGACTCTTGTGGTCGGAGTTAACAGAAAACCAGTCACCCATCAAGTAGTTTCACCACATTTCAAGGAAAAGACCACTGCTGCTAACTCTATGTCATGGTTAGAGTAGTTCTACTAATTCTTCCTCAACAGTTTAGAGCCATATGCGATCAATACTGGCTCCTATATCAGGACACAACCAAGTCTGGTCCCTGATGTGTCACAATCAATTAAATACCCAACTTCTTCCACTGGTAGACTCATGATGGGGGAACTAATTAGTCTCTGTCGCTGCTACATGAAACTCTACGGAAACTTCTCTATCCACATGAATTTTTGCACCTTTAGTGTCAAACACTATAATTGTTTTTCTACCGTGGAAAATTCAGACATGAACCTCTGAAAGTAACTTTCCAACACCAAGAACCTATGCACCTTAGTCACGCTCTTGGGTGGCTTCCAATAAAGATCCTCCTCTATCATCGCTGGATCTACTGAATCCCCAACCTCTAAGTGGTTGTGTCCTAGAAGGTGGAACTCCCATATCCAAAACTAACACTTTGAGAGATTACTTTAATGATGGTGCACTCAGTGTGTATCTGGGACTATTAGCAAGTTTTTAGCACGCACCTTCTCTGACACTGTGTATAAAAAGATGTCATCAATGAAGACCACAACAAACCTATAAAGGTAAGGTTGTATGATCCTTTTCATGAGTCCCATGAACACTGCTGAGGCATTGGTCACATAGAAAGGGATCACTAGGAACTCATAGTGGTTGTATCGGCACGAAAAGGATATCTTCGATACATCCTCATCACGTACCTGAAGCATGTGATAGCCCAGAATGAGGTTGATCTTTGAGAACCACCTCGCTCCCATCAGTAGGTCGAAGAGGTCATCGATCCTTGGCAGTGGATTTTTCTTCTTAAAGTTAACCTAGTTCAACCACTGGAAGTCTACACACAACCACAAACACCCTTCTCCCTTCATGGAAAAAGGCACCTGGGATACCCATTGTGAAAATATGGGACCTACGAACCCCTCCTCCTATAAGTCCTTCACCTGTACCCTCATATTGCAAAGCTCGGTGGAAGAAATCTGATATGCTGGTGTGCATATTAGTGTTCTCCCAGGATACATGTCGATGTAGATGTGTACATTTCTATAAGGAGGTAGTCCCGGAACTTCCTTAGGAAAAAATCCTCTTACTCATCTACTACTATAGTAAATCAAGTACTCTTATCATTAACTACACTGTGGGTCAGGCTTGAAAACTGGTGAGAGATCAGCTGCACCCTCAACTGAGAATGTCCATCCTATGTTTAAAGGTTTTTATTCTCATCTATAAAGGAAAACCTGATCCCATATTTGTGGACACACTATAATTTACACCTAAAACACTCAATCAGAGAATGGACTGTGGATAATCAGCTCATTCCCAAGATTACATCATAAGGCCTCGACACCGCTACTAGGATATCCCAGTTAAAGATATCACTTCCAAGAGTGAGCTCACAATACCAAAACCAGGGTTTAATAATCGAATCCCCTCCTGTAAAAGTCCCTAGCTATAAGGATCGAGCCAATGACTCCACTAGAATCTCAGTTCTATGAATGAGAGCCACGGTAAGGAAGGAGTGACTATAACCTGTGTCTATAAGAACTGCATCTTGGTTGGAGAATACATACATCATACCACATATCATCTCTGGAGCGTCGAGGTCATAAGAGTCCACTACCTGAAGTGGTTCTCTCCCATGGATGCCTACTCCCTGAGGTTAGGGAGGAAAACCTTGGGGTGGTGGTGGTAATACCTCAATTCATTTCCCACTGC
The DNA here is from genome assembly GCA_963277665.1 of Viscum album. NCBI lineage: Eukaryota > Viridiplantae > Streptophyta > Magnoliopsida > Santalales > Viscaceae > Viscum > Viscum album. The sequence goes on along the minus strand of OY728120.1, from coordinate 1,580,797,742 downwards.
ATGTTGTTTCGCCTGCTCCCCTGCCATGTCCGCCGCCCTATGTACCTCCTCACTTGAACCGCTGCCTATGCCTCAGCGACCCCTAGACTATCTACTAGTCATATGAATGGTGGGTCAGGTAGTCATATACCTTGTGTCCCTACACACAGAATGCGAAGCACTGCCTGGTTCCTGGCTGACTCCCATTGGACTGTGAGTGCCACACTGCTGACCCTAATTCCTGGGGGTCTTCCTTTGAATGACCTGTCCTTCTTGGTCGCTTACATATGATATTTGATTCCTACTAAAGAATCTGACACCAGGGGTCTACTGGTAGCTCTGGCAATGGGCACCTATCCTTCCACGAATCTATCTACTATAAGGGCCCTCTCTAGCACCTCGTACTGAGTTGGGATTCCCATAGACAACACTGATGCCCAGATCTCCTGGTTGATTCCCTGATCAAAGGCTCGAGCCATGAAGAAAGGGTTTCAAAACATATCTTTTGGGTAGAGAGATAGCTCGGTGTACCATACTGAGTACTCAACCACTGTCATGATGCACTATTGTGGGTGAAGGAACTTTTTAATGCATATAGAAATCATGGTCGTAGGGAAAAACTCCTTATAGAAAAGCAACTCATAGTCTGCCCAGGTGAGGGTCGCCTCATCTTGTGTCAGGGTGGTCAAGCTCCATCTTATCCCTGCTGAGCCCTACAAAAGGATCACTAGTAAGATCATAATCTGGTCAGGTAATGTCTTAACCAATCAAAAGACCCACATCACTTCAACCAGATAGTCCTAAACGACCTGATGACATTTCTCTCCCTAAACTTGGGAGGTCTATATATTTGAAACTCGCGCAGGGCACTGAGTATGTACACGTCCTCTGTCAGAACCACCGATTGTAGATACTGACCATCGGGTGGTGGTAGCACAAGTTCACCACCTAGTGGGTCCATATCTAGAATTGGTCCATGAACAATTGCCTCGTCACTAAACAGGATAACCTCGTAACCTCGTATCAGGATCCTAGATGGTCGTCCATGTGGATGCATCCGGAGATAAATCAAAATGTGCCATGATAAGAACATTATACCTGGTGATCTGACTTTTATTCAAAACAATATAATGAGACACTTATGCAACTAGTTTTTTTGTGTATAGATCCGAAAAGAATAATTCAATGTCCAGGTGTGTGGATATGTCAGCCTCTGCACCGAAACTGGACACCCCAAATGTAGAAGTCATACTCGAAACACTTAACACTATTACCCGAAAAATAAAACACAGACTCTTGATCTTTGTGGTAGGACCGACTGCCCACTAATACCACTTTTTCATGACACATCCCCGTGGCCCATGACATGACTACCCTAAGCTCACCTCTCAAAGTCCAAGGGTGGCGGCTAGTGCCGAAGATGTCAACATGCAAGTGGGAGGCACTTGCATGTGTACCAATATGCACACACACACCCATCCAAGTCCCACACAATAAAAAGTAAACAATTTTAACTAAAATAAAGCATAGTACAAGTACAACTAATACATGTGGTCCAAAATACAAACCCAACAAAAGAACTGAAAACTGCAGAGTACAAAAGGAACTCTGTTGGCCATTCACAGAAAACCCCACCTAATAGTAAAAGTATTGTAGCAATTGGGAGCCAAATTAATTATCCAGTCTGCCTAGTCATATTGGTACATCGTAGTCCTAGGACACCAAGTACACCATTGTAGAATCTATCAGTCCCGTATCCATGAGCACCTATAGGTCCCACTCCACAAATTCTATATCGAAACGTTTATCGTGTACACAGGATAGGACACGAGTGGGCGGAGCCTGTGCAGGGGTGACTAATAAAATACTCAGTAGGGACCCCCAAAACAAAAAGGATTTTCCACACATCAATACTCAGTTAAATCCATGAATCACAAGAAAACTCACACTAGGTATACATTTAGTGTAGTGATAGAAGAATAATCAGTCACATTATCGAACTCCTCCACTGCTGGAGAACTCCTCCTCTATCGAGTAAAGTGGGCCTGTCAGGTCACACAGAAGATACTTCTCATTAACCTCAGTCATCTACAGTACTCATCCTTGATGTGTAGCAGTGCTATGCTGGGTCACATAAAGGCTCTCCACACAGTTGGCCTGCCAGGTCACATAGATCTACTTCCCACCTTGTCCATACTGAGGTATTCCTCCTATCGAGTACCGTGGGTTTTCTAGGTCACATAGAGCCCCTCCCCACCTTTGACCTACCTGTTCAAATAGAAATAATTTACACTTGGCTGTCATCGAGACTGATAGAGTCACTAATCATGAGTCTTCTAGTCTCAGCCTACTACAGGGTTCCGTCCATAGTGCACTGGGAAGAACCTCTCATCAATCCATTAATTTCAACCCAACATCCATTAGAGTCACCATTGATCATTCCAAAGTATCTGGAACATCTAGAGGGTACTAACTCTTCAAAATTCCAATCAATCGGATGCTCAGTTTTCAAGATACGATGGTTTTAGTAAACCGTGGATGGTTGCGTCTAGGCTCGATCTGACCCGACCAACCCTGCATGTGGGTACCACATACCCTAGTTTAATTTGACAGACTCAACCTAAATTAGTTCAGGTCTAGGTCAGTCTGGTCCTTCCTAACCAATGGGCCTCACTAGACCTGGCCTGATGTGTGCAGGCATGGCCTGCCGGTGTGGGTCCAGACAACCGACGTGTGTCACTCAAGGCACGATGGTGGGGGCGTGGAATACTGGATAGGGGCGTGGCCTGCTATCCTGAAGACATGCGGCGTGTTAGGCCAGTGGGGTGCTCCTAGGATACATAAGTTGGCCACAACCGGGTTCCCACCAGCCCCGTGGATGCATAAGGCTCATCCAGCTGTAGTCAGCCGACCGAGGTTCGCCAGCTACTTGGGTGGCCCGGACATAGGGAACCCTTCTACTTAGCTCTAGTTGGTGCCCATCCTTCCACCACCGCAGCTAGTTAGCCACGACTTCCTACTGTCGTGGCACACCGATGGGTGCGCCAGCAGATTCTTTAGTAGATCACCAGATGCACTTTAGTTGTCTATTCTTCGCATCACCAATGCCTACAGCCTCCAGGGAGCATCCTCTTCACTATGAAGGTCTCAAAACTACCTTTATATCAATTCAGACAATACTTTCAAAATGATCACCATGGAGAGGGGATCAAGACTTGTTCATGTTGGCCCACCCCCTCCCTGTGAGAAGTTCATAATCATGGAGAGGCTTTGGGATTATTTCTCAATAAAATTGGGGATATAATAATCCTAGATAAAAACTCCCAAAAGAAAAGTCATTCTCCCGTAGGAATACACAATTCAAGAATTAATTACTTTGTGGGATGATCAATATTTCTCATTTCTAGAATAAGAACGGGTAATAAATTGAAAAAATTACACCCCTACCTCTTTTATGTTTGTTGCAGTAGTGTTACGTCCTCGAGGTTTCAAGACTTCAACATCATTCGTCGATTCAGACTCCATTATACGAGGTTCGTCGAAGATGTTTGATTTTCATCAGAATTTTTCATTCTTCATTGGTGAGAAAGATCATTAGAGGTTTTTCAGAAAATCGTAGTAGTTTAATTACTCATTCCACCAATGAATCAACCAAAATAAAAGGAAAACATGTTTTAATATTTCTGTTACACTGTCATTTCACATCATAACATAATTTCATTTATGAAATAACGTCAAAGTTACATGTCATTAAAGCAATATTACCCTAAGAGTTAATGATCCATTAATGAGACTCATCAATTTTCATCATTGTTATATGCCATTGTCACTATCCTCCGCTCAACGAATTAAAAAAGAAAAGAAAATAACTTTTTAAAGTAATTTTACAATATTATGAAAAGTCCAAAAATTTACTTTTCTATTTGGCCCTAGATGGATGATGTCAAGTATTATCTAAGAGAATCCCGATATTCTGTGTTCAATGGTGCCCTCATATTTCCTATATGAGTACTAGTTCAAAAGTTAGAAAAACATGCTCACACATTTACATAAGTGAACTAAAAAAAGTTCAAAATTTCATTTTGGGATCACCGGGCCTCGGAATCATGTTCCATCCAAGCGTGTGGTCTCAGAATAATTCTATATAATTAAAAAATTACATAGAATTTCTGAGACATTACAAATTACATCTGTTCTTTATTTTGTTGAGATAATATTAGTTTTCTCAATTTCCATTTATTTGGTTATATGATGATATCTATGTTTATACAATTTTTATTTGTTTTTGGGTGTATTAAGTGAAACTATCCTTGGTGGAATTATCCAATTATTGAAAAAATGTCAACACATTTATTGAAACATATATTTTCTAGGGTAAATAATGATATTTAAAATGTTAAAATGTTTTCATGTGAGATTTTTTTGAAAATTAAACATGGTTTTCTAAATGATTTTCATTCGGTATTTATTGTATTCTATTGTTAAAATAATTATATATATTATTTATTCTATCATATTGAGTTTGGTCCAAACAACATGCACAACCCATTGGGATTTTGTAGAAACTATATCTTAGGACATATGTAAAATCACAAGAATAATTAATTATAGTGCATATTATTGGTTACTTCTATCATGGGTTTTTTATGATTCATGAGGTGTGGTCACGCATTGTTCATCTAATGAGGAGTTCTTTTTGATAATTTTTTGGGTTGTTTTATATTTTTTATTTGGGTCACAATCCATGTTTTGAGTTTTTATTTTTGACTTTAAATATCATGTGTATGACCTTTATATGCAATGTTATATATTATTTTGTGGTGATGTTTTTGAAATAATCCCATAGTAATTATGGTGTTTACTAAATTTTATATTTATATATATTAATTGAATTTATTTTAATGGTGTTCCCATTAAAATTATGGATGGGTAATCATTGGTTTTTTACAATGTTGAAACCATTCCCAAAAAATAATTTCTTATTCCTTGGTACTTTTCCCTAACCTATTGTGGTCGACAATGAACTTTAGGCCTTATGGAGTGCGATATCGAGTTATTGGTCAGGTCAAAAAGTGTTTATTCTCTATAGATTATTTATTTCCATTTTGTATATTCATTCCTTTTTTTATAAATTTATTTATCCTTATATCAATTATTTAATAGGTTATTTTTAATTTTTTCTGACTTTTATTACATTTTATTAAATGTATTCACTTGTTATCATTTTCCATATAGGTTATTTTATATTTACATTTACTCTCTATAAAATAATGAAAATCATATAGTTTTTTATCTCATTATATATGATTTTATTTTCCATTTTCCTCTATTATTTTTCTTCATAAATATTCCACCATGTTTTCATGGTTTTCTAAAGTATATTCTATTCACATTGATTAATACAATATTTTATTTTAAATTAATGTTATTAAAAAATTAAAGTTTGTTCTATCATTGTTTTAAAAATAATTTAATGATTCTATTATAAATATTTTTCATCAAAATAAATAGATAATTTTGTTTCTATGATTCACATGGAATATTTTCTAATGATACCATTAACGTTATTTCTTTTAATGGAAAATGATTATGTCTTATAAATTTTTTTAGGAAACCCATTTCATTATTCCTGTTTATGCAATCTATAATGAAATTATGAATATTTTAATGTTCTTATAGAACAAATTTACAGTGGTTTTAATTTTAAGATGGGTGGGATGAAAAAATGTATTCCTATAATTAAATGTAAAAATACTTATATATCAATGAAAAAAATGAATAGTATTGGTGAGTAAGGCCAATCCATTTATGTTTAATGGGAATAAGTAATAACCCCAATCCACTATAGGACTATTTATAATATGTAATAATTTTTTTAGAAATGAAATTTGAGAAAGGAAATGATTTTAAATTCTTATGTAGGATCCCTATTCATATTCCATATATCTATGTTATTTATCAAATATTTATTTTTTTATCATATATCGTCATCATCAACTCATGTTTCCAAATTCATATGAAAAATGTATTATATTTTTCAAAATTCCTTATGACATGAACCATGATATTGAAATAATATTTCATTAGCTATAATTTTATTTTGATTAAATCCATAAAAATTGATTATTTTATCAAACCCATATTTTTATCTTAGGATCACTTATGATATTTGACTATTATCACATATGTTTACCCTAACTGAGGATTTTAGATAACCATTCCTTATGTTTATGTTCCCATCTTATGAAGATGAGTATTTTATACAATATTTGTAGAAGGGTATAATTTTTTAATATGATATGTGTAATAAGGTTATTACTTTTTTAAAATATGTTACTTGTGTATCTAATAACAAAATAAAATTATCCTATAGGTTATGAGGTGTTATTTATTTTGATATTTAATGATTATTAATTTTAAATGAAGGAATATGTATATATTTTTTATTAGGGTATCTTAGTGTGTAGATGTTCCAGTTGAAATCCATTATAACAATGGATTCAAGATCATCCATTAAAGTTTCTATCCACATCGAATGAGGATGATATGAATTAGATGTATATTTATTCTAGAGACACATAGTAGTGGAATTATTATATCCTTTTCAATAAAAAAATATTTAGGACACAATTGAAACACAAAATTTTGTATAAATTATTCCTCACAAAAAATTAAAATACAAATGAAATCTATTAATACATTTAAAAGGTCATCCTCCCCATAAATATGAAAAACAAAATTATATATAGATATGTAGAATGGAATTTGAAAAATATAAATCATCTCTTATAATTACCAAAAAATCATTACCACTGTGGTATTGGAAAAAAGTAATGAAAATATATAGAATATTACATAATACATAGTCAATGATTGATCCTAAACAAATAAAAAATCAATAAACTGCAGAATGAGGTGGAAAAAGAATAAGTTGAAGGATTGTGTAGACTACGACCATACTGTCCCACTATCTATCAACTCCTAAAAATTTAATACTAAAGACCAGTGAATCAAGAATCCATATGATGACTTGGTTATAAAACACCTAATATCCTTTAAAATGATTATAAAATATTTGGAATGAAATATGTAGATGAAAAAACAGAGTAACCAATGAGATTGTAATGAGATCTCATTTTTTCATAAATCCAAATAAAAAAACTCCTTTACTGGGAGCCCGCCCACATAATCTAGAACCTTTACTCCCATATATATTGATCATAAATTATATAAAGGATCATGGACCATAGTCAAGATGTAATGTCCCTCTTCTAATAGCATGGGAGTGGACATTTAATCTGACATATCTGGTTAGGTCATTGATGGTAAAGAAAATCATGTGACAATGTAAAAAATATATACAATTCATCTATTAATTAATAAAATATTATTATTTTAAGTGATAAATGTTTTTCATCTTACCTCAATTTTATAGGGGAATACACAAATCATTGAATTCAGGAAATATTTTCCCTCACCATCACCATCATACCATCAATCAATCATAAGGTTTCCTAGATCATTTTCATGTTTCCTCCTATGAATTCAATATACATGATGCTGGTAATAGCTCTAATGACAACCAGTGAGCCATTAAATTTTATTATTATGTGATTATATGTAATCAAGGGAAATTACATAATAATAATATATAATACGAAATATTATACTTCACCTTTATAAGAGTATCTGAATATAAATGAACACTTTTCAATATTTATAATGTAATGTGTCCCTCTACCATGTCAATAGTAAGAACTGATCCTGATACTACCCTTTACAATTAATCTCAATTAAAAAAATACTCATACATTATAATATTTTATCAGGACCCAGTTCCCATATGATTCATATCAATTATAATCATTTCCACTAGCTATATTGGTGGTTCAGAACACAATGTTGATAATGATCTAGATAAGTATAAACTATCTTAAGTGGATACACTAGTGCAAAAATGTGTTTTATGCCGTGGTTTTAAATTTTTAACATTTGTTAATTAGCTATTTCATCGTAATTTATGTTGTAAATAACATTTTTAAGATCATTTACTTAACAAAAAGCATATTTTTCATGTTTGTTATTATAAAATTATTTCATTAAAAACAAAAATTAGGAAATTAAATTTGTCATTTTTTATAGTGGTAATAAAAAAAATTATAAAAAAATGTTTTTACCATCAGTTATTTAAAATAACTAACATAATAAAATCACATTCAATCAATTATTTTATAAAGGATGTAAAACATACTAAAAAATTTAGTTTCAAATTGGTTATAAAACAAATATTGTTAAAAATAATATATTTAATTTTTCTAAAAAAATCACAGTTCACCCAAATGATAATATAACAGAAACCAATAGAAATTATGATACATAAAATAGAAAAAATAATAGAATAAGATAAAATATTTAAAAATAAATTTACATCATAACCCTTTTTTTTCTACATGAACATTATAATTTAAAATTTATTCTTTAAATTATGTATTATAAATAGATATTAACTAGACCCTAATCAGACTTGTAAAATTGTCTTCCTAGGTACCCTATATATGATTTAATTTTTTTCTAGTATAATGGTGTAAATCATTAAAAAAATACTTGTTAATGGAAAAGTATTCTCTATATATTTTTATTACAATTATGTTATAAAGAAAAAAATTTATAATAAAATATAACATTGGGAAATATTTTAATTGTAATAGTTAAAATTTTTTATAACATAAATTTCAAAGCATAATATCAATTTTTTTTTTTCATCTTGTTGATGAATATTTTATTTAAAAATATGTTTTCAATAGGGAATATCATTTTAAGTATCTGTTACATTTCAAAAAATTTAATTTATGTTTCTTTTGCACACATACATTTGATTATTGATTTCAAAATTCATATAGATACTCTATTGTAATCTCATAACCTATTTGAAAAAGATATGTATAAAAAATAATAATTTTTATATATTATAAATATTCATATATTCAAATTTATATCTCTAAAAATAATTTTTTAATACATGTAATTATTTATGATACAAAACTTGCAGGACAAAATTTCTTTTTGAAAAAACAAAAAATACCCAATAGCCACTAATGTGTCAAAATATAATTTCACTTGTTGTTTAATTAAGAGAAAATTTTTTTATAAAATAAATTCTTCATACCTATAAGTATGAGGAAACATCCAACATTTAATTTCATCATTCTAAAATATTTTAAAAATATATATTAAATGATCATCATACATTATTACCATCATTATAGGAGAAATAAATTCAGAAAATATGAATCCATACACTTATTTCATATCATAAAAAATAAAATGTGAATTTTGATACCTTATAATAAAATAAAAATAAAAAATTAATTTAATAAAATTGATAAAATTGAATGAAATATGATAATACACTTAAATAGAAAAAAAAATATTCCTATCATTGTGGGGGCAAACATTCTGATGCACGCCTGTCGTAGGGCGTGGAAAAACAATTATTTCCTAAGTTAAAATGTAGTTAAGTGGTTGACCTAGGATGTCTCCTGAAGAGGAGTGCACACAAAACGGGTTGTCACTTTAAAACGGGGGTAAAAATGTTGTGAAAGGAAATTTGAAATTCAAATGATTGAAAAACTATGAAATTAAAAGGGTGATTAGGTCGGGGTCGGTTTCCTAATTATAATTCTATCCTTGTTCAATTTAATTCAAACCTCTTCTTCTTAGTTGATTAAAGTGAGTTTCCACAATCGTTTCCTCTCACTTCCTTGGTGAAATTGTTATTGTGAGAGAAAACCTTACCAAGATCTCGGTTTGGTCAACTCTCCTTCCATGTGTAAATAGTTGTATTGAATATCCTTAATTGAAATGGGCAATACCCGATCGGGTTTTGTTTGTCCCAAAAAATCAAGAACATTCACTACACCTTTTACACGTACTGACGATCGTCGAGTACTTCACCACTAATTCCTGATTTATTCCATCGTATATAAACAAGAAATTAGTGGTGGGAGATATTGATTATTTTACCAAGGCAAAAATAAATAACATAATTAATATTCAAGAACGATCGCACTTGATTATAAAATCCTCTATAATAAATTGAAAACAACTTTTAAGAAGAAAGAAATTTATTCAATTGCGTCCAAGAACTCAAGCATTACAATGTAGAAAACCAACCCTTCCCCAATCACTCAAAAAGTTTACCCCACCATGGTAAGGGTAATAGAGTTGAATGGGGAAGAAGAAGGCATTACAAAACAATGAAAAAGAAAATAAATAAAAGATAAAACTGAAAAGTTCTCCTTCTTGGTGTCCCAGAAGGAATGGGGTGGAGAAATGGATGCTTTGAGAGGGTGGAGCTCTCCTCCTTTTATAGCCAGAATGTTTCCCCCAAATGTATACGCGTTTTATCCCCATTAAATGTCATCTTCACGCATTGAGACCTTCTTGAATGTTGTTCATAATTACCTTTTCCGTGTCCCCTCAAAATTACAGCGGATTTGGACATGTATTACGAGAGTTATAGCCGTTTTACTATGTGCATTTATTCTATCCAGTCAGACTCTCCAAAACGAAATACTCCGGATTAGGGTGCTTTAATGACCCCATAAACGTCCAATTCACTCGGTTCTTCCTTCATAAAAGATGCTCCAAAACTCCTTGCACGTCCAGCCACCAAATTTCACTAGCTTTGGGCCCACATTGGATGTGTTATGGATCCCACATCAAAACTAGGCAGAACTGAAAACAGTTTTCTTGAGCCAACTTGTGAGCTTCTTTTGAGCTTCCATATGGCCGATTAAGATTTTAGTCCAAGTATATTAAATGAATCCCTGGATTTGTAGAAAATGTAAAAGAAATAATTTTGAAATTTGGATCAATGTAGTTAATGTTATGGCCAAACTACCGAAATAATTTAAAACTGTTAAAAATCCAAAATGGCCAATTTTTACTATTCAGCTCAAAATAACACCATTATCAAAAAAATGAAACAATTCATCTTAGAGGAACAATTTTGTGGGTTTAAAACAATGATATTCAATATAAATTAATTTAAAATATTTTCTCTATCAATTCCCCCACACTTAGAACTTGGACTCCTGGACAAGTAAAAATCAAATCAAATCAAATCGAAAACATAGATCAATGAGATCAATCAAATCAATTTCAAGAAATAAAAAGATACCATGCCTCATAAAAAACTATTATTTCAAGTTCTCCATTTAATATTTTAATATATTTCCACTTCATTTCTTATCCCATGCACACAAAACACCTACCTCACATGAATTTTCTCTCATCTCACAAATGTAAAGGCTGAACAAGGCTTTTCTCATCCAAACTCACACAAGAGTCACCATAGGTTTGATAAATTCCTAATTCTCCACCCGATGTGAGTCAAGAACATGTGTTTCTCATGAGGACTTTTCAGGGTTGTTCTGTGGCTTCCGGTTGGTAGGATTTAGATGTTAAAAGTTCTGAGGCCGAAAAAGGAAGGCTTGGCTCTTATTGAAGCAAAATTGCAAGATTCTAATTTTCACTCAAATATGGTCTCCTTCACTTCCCATTTGTTGAAAATAGGCTCCATCATCATTCAATCAGCTCAGTAGAAGACATTTAAATCTTTTCAAACATTATTTTTTTTAAATCTCTAGATAGGCACAACTTTCTTTTTTACATTAGAAGCTCCAGAAAGGCACAACTTCTCTTGTCATAAAAGCTCCAGAAAAGGCACAGATTTCAACAGAATAATTTTTCAGCATCACACAAATCTCTTCCACAATTTATTTTCCACCCAAAGTATAACCAAATGAGGTAGTACACCATAATACATCTTCCCCCACACTTAAGTTCAACTAGATCATGCAATTTTACTTCAAGAGCAGGTATGATAGGGAAAATTGGCTTGTAATGTGGCTAACATAACAGGCAATTCATGGCTACTAGGGGCTACAATGAAGGATAAATGTAATGGTGGGCCATAATGAAAAGGATTATTTTGAAAAGGGGGCTTAAAACCAAATAAATGCCTCAATCATTTAAAACACATGTACCCCAAACCCTCAAGTTTTGAAAGGAATAAATCAAATTCTGGTTAAAGCATGCATGATCTGGTTCTCTCAAGAAATGAGGTGAATGAAAAGATTATGACAAAAATGGTTCATAAGCCTTACAGGAAATTTATTTCAAAGATATAGACAGTGAAATATGGCATGAGATTCAAAAATCAGTGTACTTTTCATGAATTTCCAAAAGATTTGAACTTGAAACAAAGTTATTTCAGCATTCATTTAAGCTCGGTTTCATGAAATAGATTGGTTCACTCATTGACATGGGTTTCAAAAATGGTATTGATAATATTTTCAGCTCAAAAGTTTCAGAAACACACCAAAAATTGAAAAATAAACACACAAAAATTTGAAAACATACAAATTTTTTTTTGAAAACAAACATCAAATAAAAATCCTATACTATAAAGGTTCCCTCCCCCACACTTAAATGATGCAGTTTCCTCGATGCATTCAAGTGGATTTAACATATATGTAGATTTATGATTGAATCACAACAGCTAAGTAAGTATAAAGGAGAGGTACAACCTGACTTATTGGCAATGCAACATTGAGTTTGGATCCTAAGTGTTTCTCTTTGAAAACCTAAAAAAAGTAAAAACATAACATAAGAAATATATTAAAAGAAATGAAAATAGAAATAGGATGAGAAAAGAAGGATAGATCTTGGTTTAATCCCCCAAGTGGGCCCTGGGTTTTTACTGCCTCCAGAGGGGCAGTTCTAATAAGTTATCCCCAATCTGATGGTGGGTGAGGTTTCTTGCTCATGAACCAACAAAAACTTTTCTTTCCAGGATGAACTTCTTCCTTTTTCTTGAGGACTCCATCGATAAAATTCACCAAGTCCACCCTCATTGTAATGAGATAAAACATGCATGGTGGGGTTATGGCAATTAATGAGTCCTCCTCTTTCTTGGGTTCCACATGAAAAACATCTTCTTTATTATCCAGTGGTTTCTGAAGGTATGATACATCTGAGGAAAAATCAAAGGGAATGTCAGAGTTTAATTCTATTTGAAAAAAATTAAAGCATGAAGAATCTATATCAAATTCTTCCCTTTCAATGTAAGTATATTGTTTCTCATTTTCCTCTAGAAAATCCACTTTGATCTTCTCTTGTTCTCCCTCCATTAAATGTTCAACAGGTTTGGGGAGCTCTAGATGTTCCTCCATGGATGAATATCCTTTTTCATCATCTTCCTCCAAGGAAATACATGTGTTGGATGAATCTGAAAAATTAAAAGAAGGGGAGTTAATACTCAATTTTGTTTCACCAAAATCAAAAGATAATGAGTTTATGAAAAGATTGACTCCCTGATCTTGTTTGTCTTCAATTGCTTCTTCAATGGGAGGTGCTTCTTGGAGTTGAATTTCTCTAGATAGAGGTAGGTAGTCAGACTCCTCTATCTTATCTTCAAATTCCACTGCTTGGTTGGTTTCTTCCTTCAATATTGCTGAATCATCTACATTATGAGGAATAGTTGGATCAAGAAGTTCCTCACACTCATTCCAGAAGTTATCCAGATCTTTTTGATCTCCAATATGAATTTAAATTGATAAATCTCCTTCATCAATCTCATCCAACATTGATTGATATGGTTTCAATGGATCTTCTTTTAATTTCATCAATGCTTCCATGGGTTCTTCATCTTGAAGGATTTGTGGGGATACTTCTTCCATCAATTTTTCTGGTTCTGGTTCTTGTTCGGGCTCCATTTGTTGTTGATCCTGGGATGCATGTACTTGTTCCACAATCCACTGTATTGAGTTCTCTAGGTTTTGAACTGTTTGACTAATTCTTTCAAATTGGGATTCAATATCCTTGTGAAATTCTTCTTCTTGGTGTTTTACATTGATTATGTCTTGATAAAATTCCATAAAATACTCCTTAAGTTCAATTAATTCTCTGGCCAATCCCTCCAACACTGGGTATTCGAGGTTCTCTTCAAGGTTTTCAATGAGATCCTTGAATTCATCCTCTATGATGATTTGGATTCGAGCTCCCCAAATTTGTTTAGCCAAGAAAGAAACTTTATACTCTATATACCAAGGTGATTCAATAACTGGTTCTCGCACTGGTGGGTAATTGTTCCATGAATTAAAGAAATAATCATTTGAAAACAACATGGCAAACGATTTTTTTAAAATTGAAAAATTCAAATATTCACAATTAGTTTGTGGAACTACCTCCCCGGCAATGGCGCCAAGTTTGACGCACGCCTGTCGTAGGTCATGGAAAAACAATTATTTCCTAAGTTAAAATGTAGTTAAGTGGTTGACCTAGGATGTCTCCTGAAGAGGAGTGCACACAAAACAGGTTGTCACTTTAAAACGGGGGTAAAAATGTTGTGAAAGGAAATTTGAAATTCAAATGATTGAAAAACTATGAAATTAAAAGGGTGATTAGGTCGGGGTCGGTTTCCTAATTATAATGCTATCCTTGTTCAATTTAATTCAAACATATTCTTCTTAGTTGATTAAAGTGAGTTTCCACAATCGTGTCCTCTCACTTCCTTGGTGAAATTGTTATTGTGAGAGAAAACCTTACCAAGATCTCGGTTTGGTCAACTCTCCTTCCATGTGTAAAATAGTTGTATTTAATATCCTTAATTGAAATGGGCAATACCCGATCGGGTTTTGTTTGTCCCAAAAAATCAAGAACATTCACTACACCTTTTATACGTACTGATGATCATCGAGTACTTCACCACTAATTCCTGGTTTATTCCATCGTATATAAACCAGAAATTAGTGGTGTGAGATATTGATTATTTTACCAAGGAAAAAATAAATAACCGAATTAATATTCAAGAACGATCGCACTTGATTATAAAATCCTCTATAATAAATTGAAAACAACTTTGAAGAAGAAATAAATTTTTTCAATTGCATCCAAGAACTCAAGCATTACAATGTAGAAAACCAACCCTTCCCCAATCACTCCAAAAGTTTACCCCACCATGGTAAGGGTAATCGAGTTGAATGAGGAAGAAGAAGGCATTAAAAAACAATGAAAAAGAAAATAAATAAAAGAGAAAGCTGAAAAGTTCTCCTTCTTGGTGTCCCAGAAGGAATGGGGTGGAGAAATGGATGCTTTGAGAGGGTGGAGCTCTCCTCCTTTTATAGCCAGAATGTTTCCCCCGAATGTATACGCGTTTTATCCCCATTAAATGTCATATTCACGTATTGAGACCTTCTTTAATGTTGTTCATAATTACCTTGTCCGTGTCCCCTCAAAATTCCATCGAATTTGGACATGTATTACGAGAGTTATGGCCGTTTTACTATGTGCATTTATTCTGTCCAGTCAGACTCTCCAAAACGAAATACTCCGGATTAGGGTGCTTTAATTACCCCATAAACAGCCAATTAACTCGGTTCTTCCTTCATAAAATATGCTCAAAAACTCCTTACACGTCCACCCACCGAATTTCACTAGCTTTGGGTCCACAGTGGATGTGTTATGGATCCCACATCAAAACTAGGCAGAACTGAAAACAGTTTTCTTGAGCCAACTTGTGAGCTTCTTTTGAGCTTCCATATGGCCGATTAAGATTTTAGTCCAAGTATATTAAATGAATACCTGGATGTATAGAATCTGTCAAAGAAATAATTTTGAAATTTGGATCAGTGTAGTTAATGTTATGGCCAAACTATCGAAATAATTTAAAATTGTTAAAAATCCAAAATGGCCAATTTTTACTATTCAGCTCAAAATAACACCATTATCAAAAAAATGAAACAATTCATCTTAGAGGAACAATTTTGTGGGTTTAAAACAATTATATTAAATATAAATTAATTGAAAATATTTTCTCTATCACATTCAATAATTTAAATGATTTTTAATATATCCCTCATAAATTTTAAAATTTATTTTGTTCCTAAAAAACTATGTTTCCATTAGAAGCTCAGAAATATCCCAAAAATAGATTCATATGTCCAAAATTTAGAAATATCATTATAAAAAGTAATATTGGATGATGAAGGGGCCCTAAGGTGTTTTTATCCATGAGTCATTTAATTATTGTTAAGGTAATATTATATATGTACATATATATATTAAAAAATTTATGGAAAATATGCAATATAATAGTTATAATTTATTTATACCTCAATGGTATGTTTTTTGAAAATTGTACGTGGCCAATGTTAAAATTTTATAACACTTTATATGACAATATAAATTTGATCTATTGGGAATGGTACTCTTGATGATGCATTTATAATATCATATACCATTAACCTATGATGATCTATATCTAAATATTTATGATTTAAGGAAACCCCAATATAATATAAAAACTCAGATACTATAATATGATACTGCGTATCCTCAAAATATAACTCATAGTATGTGGGAAGTTGTTGGGGAGGTGTAGGAATATGATATGTAGTAAGAGGTGACTAAGTGTTCTATAGATTTTGAAAATAACTTTACTTGTTAAAAAACATTTATTATAATTAATATTTAATCCTATATTCTATCTTCTCACCCATATCCTAATATTTATATTCTAATGTGTCAATTTTTCAGTTAGATATATCCTCCCATAGGGATGTTCCAGGATGAAAAAATATTTTTTTTAAATTGATACACTCACCTACTATTCTCATAAGAGACCTAGGTTTTTAGTTTTTTTCTTATGTAGTCGTTAAATGTAATCCCTAACCTATAGTATAAAGGTCCCTCATATTTTATCCTCTTCAAGGGATTCTTGTGTAAAACATTTGAATAAATTATTACTGTATCAAAAAATAAAATGAGTGTAAAATAACATAAATTTCTTAACCGACTCATTAAATTCATCTCAACTACATCCATTGAGTATACAATAATATATACCCCCTTATTCCTCATTTGGGACCATTTCCCATATTCATTTATTATATGACAGAAGGATGGTCATCCTCTTTTAATATTAAAGGCTCAGATCTCAAATTTTGAATTTTTTTAGACATCATTTTCCCTAATAATAACAGATACCCTCCAAAAGATAATGTATGTGGCTATATATTATTTTTTTATAAAGTTATGATATCTCCTCTATTCAAGTTAATTAAGGTGTAAAAGATAAGTAATATAATCATTATTAGTGATTTAAAAAAAATAAAATTATACATAAAATTACCCTCAATGATAATTATCTTCTATATTCAATAAATTAATTTATAGAATATCATCTATGAAATGATATATATCACAAGGGTTTTCAATTTTTCTTACACTAAAAACGAAATAAAAATTTATGGTTGATTTAAAATTCCTCTATCCCATATAGAAAAAAGATAACCCATTCTTCCAAATTTATTTTGTCTGAGGTACATCATATTTCATATAAAGAGAAGGAAAAAATAAAATATATCCATAAAAACATGACATGATAATTTAAATAATCATAAATGATCTTATATAAATGTTATCACTTATCTTAACTTGTTTTATATTGTCACCACTTCTCAAAAATTAAATAAAAAATGATTAATTTTTCTCTAGCATTTCATACATTGAAACTCCTAACATTTTACAAATTTAGACCACTTAGAATAATATTATATGTTAACATAATACAAGTCTTTTATTCCTATGTGCAAGAAATTAAAAATCATTGTAAATGTGTGCTTGCATAGTTACTAAGCCAAAAATAATAGCCCTGAATTAACCCTCTCATATTTGGTTCCAGAAACACTATATTTAGATTTATAGATTTCATAAATATAACATAATTTTAGCAAACAAAAAATAACAACATAAAATAGAAATATTTGATCCCAAATAAACCTAATGAAATTTTAGTTTCAGAATATAATTGAATTATGGGGAACTCTTACTTAAAAAAAGGAAATTTCCATAAATGATCATTTATATCCACAAAACATTTTCTTTATAGGGATACACATTCTTCATTCAAGGTAAATCTGATATCATGATATTTGAGTTTATTAGTATCTCTACTCATACATAAGACTAATGTACAATAATTTTATATTTTTGTATGAGAAAAATTAATTTCAGGAAGGGAAATGTATAATATAATAAAAGAAACTTTTCAATCCATTTCAAACTCATGGGATCATATAACATAGTTCTACTTTAAAATAATAAAATTTTATCATAGGTAACCATTTACTTACATATAAGATTAATTTTAGTCCCTATAATATTAATGAAAATTTTTTTATGATAATATTATGGAAAAATCCTAATCATGATGGTTTTATTGAAAACATGACAGCCCAAGAAAATCATTTTCCTAAAAATATTATTTTTTACCCTTAAAGGGAACAAGCATTCATTTAAACAGTAGACCATTATCTTACCTTATAAAATAAAAATATTTTCCAAAAATCATATTATAATGAAAATAAAATTCATTTATGTTCCTTAGGGAATCATCTTTATATAACTCTTACATAAATCCTCATAAATGAAAAAACCATCTCGGTTTAATGAAACATAATTATTTAAAGACCATAATAAATACTAAATGCATTAGTGGTCTATATAGGGATTAATTGTAATTATAATAAATGTCTATGGACCCTTACATATAATATAAACATATAAAATCTTGAAATTTCATTATAAAATCTCATAAATTCTCTCATTAAATAAATATGTAGAAACACATTAAGGAATAACATAAAAATAAGGATAAAACCTATTTTTTATTTTAAACCACTTAAAAATCTCAGAATAACTATAAATATTATATTCAATTAGAAATCCCTGATAAATTATAAATTAATTTTCTAAAATAATATCAGTCGTGATTTTAGTAAATTAATCTCATCTCATGTACATTAAAAAATTATCCTTCCAAACATTTGGAAAAACATTAAAAAAATACCCATTAAGTAAATGATTAAATTTTTTCTTTAAAAACAATATTAAATAATTTAAAACATTCTCTAAAATTAAATTTAAAAAATATTTAATTAAATTTATAAAATATATGAATCATTTTAATAAACATATATATTGAGGAATAATAAGAATAAATAATATTAAATATTATAATATAAGGTTTTAAATAAAAATCCCTTACGACTTGAAAAATTTTGAACCAATGAAATATTAATGGAAAGAACATTGAATGGATTTTTAAACACATTAATTATTTGAGAATAATTATGAAACACATCCAAAATAATGTTTATACACCACAAAAAACAAAACATGAGTTGAAAATAACATAAGGCTTGTAGAAAGAAAATTTAGAATCTAAACCCATTATCATATTTATCCTCTATAGTTGTAATATCATTAAATCTTGAATAATAAAATTTTATTAGTTATTTAGTTAAGATACTTTTCCATTACATTCTAATTATCCCCTTTTTAAATCATCATAATGATTAATTTAATTAGTTAATCAATGAAATTTATGTCAGATGTGTTGATGATGTTCAATCCATAACCCCAATAAAACTTCAGTTGTATGGTTATGGTCAAAGGAGTCATTGTGACACCATATCACAAATAAAATTATTATAATTTATATACATTAAATACACCATTATAATAATCCATGAATGAAATACGTGAAAAAAACACATTACTTCATAGAGGAGGTTTTCCACATATATACACAAATGAAATTATAATTTTTCAATAGATAGAAATGTATTAAAATATAATCTACATTAATTTTAAAATTTTCATATTATTTTATGAATATGTTATTAATCAAATATTTCATAATAAATATCCTTGTGAGGTGGTGATGAAAAACAAATCACATCTTTTTATGGAGGTCAGAATCCTTATGTATGTATATGTGATAATTTCATTTCATATAGGATAGAAAAGAAGATGTAAAAGGGTTAAACCATGAACATAATAACATCTCAATATATGGAAGATAATTTTTTCATTATGGCATTATACCAATGAAAATTTTATTGAAGGAGAAAAACTAATAAAAAGAAAAAACTCAGTTAAAATTTATACCTTCTCCTTTGGAAAAACACATTTGGATTGAGATTAATGTCAATTGAAAAGTGTTATACAGTCACACTACTAGATGGGAAACATGGGAATAAAAGTTTAGAGATATATTTTGGAATATTTATGTGTGGAAAACATAACAACTATTGTGTTAGAAATATTTAAAATGAGTTCTTTTCATAGGAAAAAATCAATAGCGATTTCGTAAATATTTAGTATTTAACATTAATATTTTTTTAAAATTCCATTTAGAAGAAAATTTTTAAAGAGATAAAATTTTAATCTATGTGAATCCCAACTAATTGTTTATATATTTTTAATGACATTTATATCCACTAAGAAAATATGTTTGATATCATAAAATATTTTTAATGTCATTTCCATTGGTATCATATTACCTAAACATTAAAAAATAATGGTAGAATCAAATTTCAAATATAATCACAATGGCTAACCCTTAACCTTCCTAAATATATATAATTTATTTATATATAAAATCTTCTAAATACAATCATTTTTCATTTTTATAAAAATGGTTACTAAATTTTTCATATATTTTCCTCTATATTTCCCCATTGTAGCCGAAATATGTTGGACAATTACTAATTTTAAAAAATAAAAAAATTTATATAATAATAATTTATTTCAATTGATCATGGAAATTTATTTTAATTATATATATTTATATTCTCACATCTATTTCATAACATATTATTCAATATTTAATTTTGACGTTTCTTATTATAAACTAGCACAACACAAACATTCAGGTAAGTTTATTATTATAGTACCACCAAATTTCTAATTTTTAGTCCATATAACAAATTTAAAATAAAATTACCTAATAAATTTAAGAAAATATTTCCTCATTTCAATTTTTTTAGGATTCCACTTTTAATTTTAATGTGCTTCATAAACATTACATCTACACTAAAAATGATTTTAAAAGTTATCATGAAATAAATTCTAATTTATATTGATTGAATTATATTTTTACTCTATTATCATAAAATATTATTTCCCAAAATTAAATCATTTATTATATTAGGTGATAGATTTTTAGAGGGGTATAGACCCTTTTAAATTTTTATAACATATAATTTAATAATATAAACATGGTTTCATAATATATTATTTAACATATTTTTTTATTTAAATCTCGTTATTTTAACTATACAAGAATTCATAATTATAATTTATATTTAAATCTCTTTTTTTCTTGTCAAATTATTTCATTCAATTTAAATTATAAAAAAAATCCTAATTAAAATTATATTAATGCATAAATCCCCATCGATTTGGTAACTTTTGAATCATAAACCTGATAAAATGAATATATTAAAATTCAACATTTAATAATATGAATATATATATATTTTTTAATAAATTAAACATGGTTTCATAACATATTATTTAAACCTAATGAAATTAATAAATTAAACATGGTTTCATAACATATTATTTAAACCTGATGAAATGAATAAATTAAACATGGTTTAATAACATATTATTTAATATATATTTAATTTAAATCTCTTTTTTTTATCCTTATGAGAATTGATAATTCTAATTTATATTTAAATATATTTTTTTCATGTCATATTATTTCATTCAATTTAAATTCAAAAAAACCAATCCTAATTAAAATTATATTGATGCATAAACCCCTATCAATTTGGTATCTTTTGAATCATAAACCTGATAAAATGAATAAATTAATCCATTGATGACCAAAATTTAAATTAAACGTGGTTTCATAATATATTATTTAATATATTTTTTTAAATCTCTTTTTTATCTATACGAGAATTCATAATTATAATTTATATTCAAATCTCTTTTTTTCATGTCAAATTATTTCTTTCAATTTAAATTCAAAAAAACCAATACTAATTAAAATTATATTGATGCATAAACCACTATCTATTTGGTAACTTGTGAATCATAAACCTGATGAAATGAATAAATTAAAATTCAACATTTAATAATATGAATATTTATAATAATTGTAATACATATTGAAGGATCAATAGATACTCAAAAAAATAAATACGTTCATATTACCAAATATATCCTAATAGAGTGGATTCCCCAACTAAAGTGGAGATGGATATTAGATTCCCCATAAAAATATTAAATTCTCAGTATATTTATGTTATTTTGGTTATTATATTTTAAATATTATGGAATTAATGAATTTGGTATGATAAGAATTAAAAAAAGAAAGATCATAGTGAAGATAATTAAAATCACTTTCAAATATCACATATTGATCTCTTATCAATGATATTACAGTTATCCTTTATGGAATTACAAAAGATATATAACATTTATATTTTTTTGGAGATACCGTTTTAGTTTTTTTTGAGATAATGGGGTTTAGAGTAGTTATTAACTGAGGGGAGGGTGTCCCATTTTATAACTAAGGAGTAACTGCATTATTGTAAATACTAAAAAAATATTTAATAATAGTAAGTCACCCTCAACCCAAGTACATCTAAAAATTAAAACTAATCTATTTTATGTAATTTATATTCAATACACTTCTACAACAGTAACAAAAATGTTTTAAACATGTTATTACCATATCGTTTACATTTAAATACTTCTACCATTTTAGTTTTCACCAAAGTAAGTAGTTTTTTATTCATCTATAAATTTTTTAAATTGTTCTCAAAAATAATTAGACATGTAATATAATATGTACCATATGATTCTAAATATTAATTAAAATTTTACAAATAAATGTACGATGTCACTTTAAAATTTAGTTTATAACTAGTACATGTAATGAGTAAAACCATGTTTTTACCTTAACCATATCAATAATGTTTTACTAACTTTATTATTCATTACGTATAAAAATTACACAATAATTATTACTTAATACTAATTATTCTGATTCAATATATGTTATTTGATTTATATTTATTATAGGAATTTATTTAAAATGAAACCCGCAAGCATGACGAAAAATATATTTTCCTTTAGAAATATTTCTACTGTACAAAAAAATATATTTTATATGATTTCAATAATAAATTGATAACATTTATCTAATTTGTTATGAAATTAATATAATTTAACTCATAATACTTTTAAAAAATAAAGAAATTACATTTTCAATACTTTAAAGTAAAATGAAGCTTTCAATAAAAATAAGTATTTATTACCATCCATCAAATAAATAAAGTTTTCAATTACCAAAAAATATCTATAAGACAATATGAAAAAGATATTTTCAAAAATGAATTTCTATTGGGAAAAAAATTCTATAATTCAAAAAATTCATTTTAAAATATGTCTATAAAATGTGATCGAACTACTTTTTAGGAAAATACAATTTGAAGCCCATAACTAGTTTTATTATTATCACATGATAAAAAAAACATTGGATGAATGGTTAAATATTACATTGAATATATAATATATTAATATTAATAAAATAATTCAAAAATAGTGATTATTTTAATTTATTTATATAAAACAAACTACGTTCATTAAAATAATTAATGGAAAAACATTTATTTCATATTAAAATGACTTTTATTTCAATTTATAATCAACTGATATCTAATAAATTTATTTTATAAAAGTGTAAACCATAAATATTTAATAATTTATTTGGTCCAATTTATTCTTGCAATTTAACAGATCGGTGAAAAATGTCACATTAAATAATAATATTTTTATATTATATTATAGATTACTTAATCTAAGTTTCCCTTAAAATGAAAAATGTTAATGAAATCAAATATATTTAAGAAGAATAAATTCTAAAATATTAAGGTGGTATATTATACCCCTATTATTTAAATTGTGTCCGAACTGTTATATTTTGGTCATAAATTGTTTAACCTTTTTTGAAAAATGACATCGTAAAAAGGATTAATAAAATACAATATTTATAAGTGATAAAGGGAAGAAAATTTTTCCTTTATCATAATACACAACTAGGTTTAAAAGCAGGAAAAAATTATTGTGAAGTTAATATATGACATGGAGGAGCAAACTAATTCCCCATGAAAAATAGAGAGTGATAGAAAACATGTTAAATGGAATGTTAACCATTAGAAGACCATAAATTTGTGATACGTGAAAAGACCTTAATTTCAATAGAAATGAATGTAAAAGGATAAAATTTCTATTTCAACATCCATTTCCTAAATTTATGGGAATATATTATTATTAATAGAGTGAAAATGAGACAATACACTTACTTGATATCATTTTATTTCATACCCTCAATTTCATACTATCATTGTCATTTGATCAATTACCACATGATTTCTTATAAGATTAAATAATAATTCAAGATGAATTTTATTATACACGTGTCACTAAAATTAACATATAACATATCATAAAACCCATTAAATATTGTGATATCCTTCAATATGTCTCTAAACATTAACCAAACAAAAAATGGTTATCACAATTTGACCAATATAATACATTAATCTCTAAACCTCAAAAGTCACACCCAAAGTACCACATAAAATTTATCCATAAAATAGTTTATTTTTTAAAAATCATATTATTTATGAAATCACATAGGTTTGTGGTAGTCACTACACAATTTTCACCCAACAGTTGTGGGTTCAATCCCAACAACCATACTTGATGTGATGGGTTATCACCTGACCTACGTATTTGTATTTTTCTAAAACTATATTTATTTATTTCCTCTAAAATTCTAAAAAATTAAAATGACAATCCTTAATATAAAATTAATTATCAGATAAGTTTTAACCAACAATTTTTTTCTATCCCACTTTTTTTCACAAAATAAAATAATCATAATTGTCTATTATTACCATAACATAAAAAATCATATTAAACATAAAGGTTATTAACAATAATAAACTTATGAAAAGATAATTCTTCAAAAAATAATACTTCATGTTGAACCTAAGGTTCATATATAACTCATTTGAATTAAACATCCCACAATTTTTTTAATCAAATGAAAATCCCATCATAGAAATTCTAAAAAGGGGCGTGATGGAATTTTTAGTTTTGATCTAACATAAAATTATAAACCAATGATAGTATATATAAGTATTAGGTCAATATTATATGACATCACATATGATTCAAAAAATTTACACCACCATTATATATTTCATGATTCATAAAACAAAAATACAATTGATAAAAGTACTTATCCATCATAATTCATGAATGCCAATACATAAATACATCTACCATTTAACTTAAAATTATTTTTATAATATACGACCTTCCTTGGTTATGAATATACACATTATAAGAGAGAGATGACTCAAACAATGAACATGTTTCCCACATTTGACACAAAATACTAGAAATGGTTATCTAGGAATAAATTTATTTTTCTTAGTTAATGTCCATGATTTTCTTTAGTAATTTGTTTATCTAGTCCATTATTTTTTAGGCATAAACCATTCTTATATTCCATTTAGGAATTATCCTAGGTATTTATTTTTAATTTTTAGGCAAAAATAAAAATGATAATTATTTCTTCAATGGTCTCCACAACTCAACATCTTAAAAAACCCTGTCATTATCTTCATTAGTGAGTCTAAGTGTATGTTATACAATATGTTTTTAATCATATATTAGGATAACTGATTGAGAATATTCACAATATCCATTACATTGGAAATTATTCTATTTGTTTTTATAGAATCATCACAACTTCCATCACATTCATCTTTAACATAATTCATATTAGTTATTACAATTGACTAAAACCAGAAATCATAGTTTGACCAAAAAAATAATAATTATAAAAAAAATAATTTATTGGATTTCTAAATCATTAAAACATATTTTCATCTTATGGAAACATAGTTTTAACCTATTTCATTCAGGGTGATTATTTATTCAAATATTTAACGTTGGTCTATAAAGAAAATTTGAAATAATTCAAGCATTTCCCAGGGAAGTGTCAAAATAGATGTACTGCATTGCCTGTTTTCATGAACCAGGGTAAAATTGAGTAAAAGGAAAATATTATATTTTTATATTTGTAACCCCTAGTTAAAACTCTTCCAAATACAGAAGAAATGTTTGTATCCTGATAGATATGTATTGCTATTTAAACCACATAACTCTAATAAAACATAATGATGTTATCCAATTATTATATTTATCATCGAATTCAAGCACAAGGTTATGTTCTCTAATATATATTTTTAAGAATTTAGTTCCCAATGTTTCTAATAATCTTTCTATGATACCAATAGTAAAGACACATAACCAGAAATAGTAGATATGGTGGTTACATTATTACATTGGCCAATGATAGATGTGATCACATCCCAAAGGATAAAATAGTTTAAAATCCTTGTTAAACTAGATACATACATGAATCTCACATTATAACTAAAAACAATAAATAACAAAAATTATTTTCCTTGATAACAATATCATTACCAATATCATATCCTAGTATATAAATCATAATACACATCATGAAATCCTAGACATGGGAAACATAAAAAAGGATTAGCTCATATGCTCATTAATTGTATGCGTACAATTGAATATATCATGAATTAATAAGGAATAATCATAATGGAAATGTAATTTTATAAAAACACATTTATTTTAATCAACAACATGAACATGATCAATATTATAGAAGCAATAAATGATGATAAAATAATTCCTCATAAATAATAACATAAGCTTGAAACATATACATAGATATGTAATCTAATCATATAATCACATTGAAATAAATAACTGATTTCCTAATTATGGATTTATAATGTTTTACATCAGAAACATTTCATTGAAGTGTTTTTGGCAAGATAATTTAATCAATTGGTAGGTCTACCACAAAAAGAACCATTTAAATAAGGTTAGCTAACTGGTTTATATCAAGAGACCTTTAAATTCATCTATAAGATATAAAATTTTGTTCCCAAAACATCATATAATAATTCAAATTCAATCCTCATTTATTTAATAGTATAGTAATTTTTTGAAAAATATCCCTTATCAAAATATATTTGTATTGCGCAAGGAATATGTAACATCAATATATTCCCATTTAATTAAATAACATTGAACATAAACAATAATATGTAGAAATGGTATATTGTTTAAAAGATAATAATATATTTGAGATAATGAAGATTTATATTTACAGGAATTATAATTTATAATGAAATATGATCATTAGAAAGTGAATATTTCTATAGAATATAAAGGACCCCGAAATTATTCATGAAAGTGAATCTAAATAATTTCCATGGTAAAAAAGATAATAAAATATGAATATAATGATTAATGATGGTATTATTATAAATTATACCATGTGGAGGATAAGAAAATTAATGTTTCATGTTAATGAATAACTGAAATCCCATAAAAATTTGATTAATAACACTGTTTTTGAAAATACTCTTTAAATTTTAAAATCACATTTAAAAGATAATAGTTTCTAAGATAATAAGAAATAAATTATAATTCAATGTAACCATATAATAACATGACAGGATATTCAAAAAAAAATAAGAATTTGTGATATTGGTAACATTCAATTAATTCTTAGTACATTAAAATAATGACTTATTTTGAATTTTTTATAAAATGTTAAAACTAACATTTTGAAAAAAAGAAAGAAGGGTCCTTTTAAATAATTTTTTAAAAATATAAAAAATGGAATATTTTTTTATAATAAATAATTAGAGAATATTTAAAATATTTAATAGAATAACTTAAAGAAAATATTGATATGGAGGAAAAATAATTTTTTACTAAAAAGTGAAATGATGTTTCCTTTCAAAAAAAACATTTTCTCAATATTTTTATGTAGAAAATTGAAAAAAATGGTACTATACAATAATAATATAATGAATAACTAGATGATAGGGATAATAAATGGGTTTACTAAAAAATTATCAATAATTTATTTCAATGTAAATTAATGTATAATGAATCCTGATTCAAATGAGATTGAAGCATAATCTATTAAGGCCTTGGTAACTTTTAATCAAAACACCATTAAAATAAATAAAATAAAAATAAAAATTAAATAAAATGAAAATAATTATATTCAAGATATAACATATAAAAGGGTTATTATATGCACTTCATAAAAATAAATATGTTGGTAATACCAAATATATCATAATATGGGGGAATTAAGATGAAATATCTCAAAAATATCACATCATTGATGTGATAATTGATTAATGAATTGATCATGTGTATAAAATATAAATTAAAATAATAATTGACACAAAACATAAAATAATTAAAATTAATTTCATATATAATATTAGAATATCAAATACAACAAAGATGTATTATAACCCAGTGGAAAAAAATTAATATATAAAATCCCTTACGATGTGGTAAATTTTTTGTCCAATCCCCTTACATAAAATAAATTTAATTGAATTATAAAATAACATGAAATATCAATACATAATTATATAATGTGTAAAATGGTATTATATAAACAATATAAATTAAATAGGTGCATAACATTAAAATATTCTTCAATGAATAGAAATTGATGCGGAATCCCATACATTAGGTATGACATCCTTCACACATGTATGAATCTAAAATATAATAAAATTAAATATATTATAAATATATTGAATACCATAATCATACATATCATACCATATTTCGTTCATTTATACTCAATTATCACCCATTTACAAAACTTTTATTTTAAAATCAATGTTTCGAGTAATAACTTCTTCATTTTTCATGTTTATATTGGTTTGGTAGTTTTTATCCTTTTACATTGATCATATATACATCATCCCTATAATGTTAGTAATTATTTAAATATAATATATATTAATTTTATATGTAATTATAATATTCCAAAAATGTATAGATATAAAAATGTGTTACACCATTCATAGAGATGTTAGGTCATATGTATGCATTAATTCTATTTTAATTTTTTATAGTTAGAATGAAGTGAAGGTAAATAAAAATTAACCATTTAAGAATTATTATTATAAAATATAAAAAATATATTTTCATAAAATAAATCATTATTTTAATCCATTCTAAAATAAAATTAAAACCAATTACATTGCTTCTAGGAGGTTGTAGTCAACACATACACATAACAAACATTATCATTTTAAAATGGAGTAAATGTAATTGGGTAGATGTAATATTATATTTATATAGATATAATTATGTCATCAATACAATACAAATTTATATTAAATCTACCATTATATCCAACAATGATAGGTAGTTATGTTAAATGAATTACCTCAGTTCTTGAGGTGGTAGTCCGTCATAGAAACGATTGATGGTTTAGATTCACATTTTATTGAGTAGAAGATGTATATAGGTTATGAAATCAATATAATAACAAAAAATATTATTTTTTTATTGGTTTTATTATAGTTTAATTATTATTACATTATATAATTTTTTATGATAATGTGTAAAATGATATAGATTAGTGAAGACAATGACCTTCAACTATAAAAAAACCCTCCATTTAAATATCTTAATAACGTCCATAGGGGTTTTATATAGGGAAATACATAATAATTTAATGGATAATGATTTTTGGGTGATATTTTCAGGTATTAATCTTTCTATATTGGATAAAATGGGTGAATAATAATGGGGAGGGAATTCCATTTTACATATGAGGAGGTGTTTTATTTTGTCTAAATACAAAAAAACTATTCAATAATGGAAATTAAATCTCATCCCATGTTCCTAAAAGATGATAAATAATGATTTTTTTGGATGTTAAGTTTAATAAAAACATCCACACATTAAAAATAAAAAAAACTTTTAAAAATGTTATTTCCTAACCCTCTATGTATACATACTTTTCACATGTTATTTTTCACCATGGAAACTCTCTTTTTATCCATATAGGAAATTTAACTTTTAAGAATAGTAATAAATAATACATATGAGATAAATTGGGATTAATTATTAAAAATATTAAATTCAATTTATCAACAAAAGGCTAAAAAACCATTTTTTAATCTTAACTAATGCTAATAATTTTCACTTTATTTAAATTAAACTATGACAATAAAATTTACTGTAATTTTATTACCTAATAGTAATTATTATGATTCTAAATATTTATTTTATTATATCAAATTAAATTCATATATATGGTATAATTAAATTTGATGTTAACATCTTGAGAATAACAAAAATGAGGCTTTCTAGAAAATTGTTTTCTTATGTTAAGAATGTTATTATCTCAAATTACTAATAAATAATTAATTTAAATGATATAAATTGGATTAAAAATAATATAATAGATTTAATTGGACATAAAAAAATTAAAACCAAATGTAACATTGAAAATTTTTAAACAACATGGAGGTTTTCAAAAAAAAAAAATAATTTTCACTATTTATAAAAAATATTACAATTTTTATTAAATACACAAAAAATAACTCCAAGAAAATTTTAAAATTAATTTTTTAGAAGAGAATTAAATTTTTCCTACATTTTTTTTAAATTTAAATAAATTAATTTCAATACAGGTGTGAAAAACGCTACCAATGTGCATTTTAGAATTATACACCTTTCAAACATACATATAGATTAATTGTTATATCATTCGTAGAAAAATATTAGATGAATGATAAATAAAATTTTAAATAAATAATTTATAAATTAAATTAAAAAAGATAACCAAAAGCGATTAATTTAATTTATTATAATAAAAACATATTTTGAATATAAAAGCCATTTTTAGAAACATTTCATTCACTTTATGTGTTTTTTAATTTAATTTCTAATAAATTTATAAAAATGAATTTATTTTATACATGTCTCAAAAATATTTTTACATATTTTTTTGGTCCTATTAATAATAAAAAATTTGATTGCTAGGAAATAATGGACACTTTAAAAATAATATTTTTATAGCATATTGTGGTTCATTGAAACTCAGTGTTGCATGAAATGAAAGATTATTGAAGAAATAAAATTTATTAAAAGTAGTCTTAATTCTAAATACCTGGTGTGTTACATTCTACCTACTTAAATTAATTATTTCACAATATTTCTATATAGGTTATCAAAGTTATAACCTTTTTTCAAAACCCATATTGTAAAAAGGGTTAATAAATATTCTTTATTTAAAGTGAGAATGGGAAGTATGATTATCATCTATAATAACCCATATCATGGTTTACATGTGGTAAAGAAATTATGGGAAGTGAGTATATAGACATGAAGGAGAAAAAAAATTCCCTAGGAAAAATAAATAATGATAAGAAAATTTGTAAGGAAAAAGGTAACAACCAGAAGACCATAAATCAAATATGGGTGGAGAGACCATAAATTCAAAAAAATAAGGAAATAGGATAATGTTATTATTCAAATATAATTTTCCTAATGTTCTTTGAATACAATATAATCATTATAGTGAAAAATATAAAAGATACTTAATTGATATATTTTTATTTCATTAGAAAAATTTCATTGTTTATTCTTCATTAATCAATTTCAAACTCATTTATTAATCTATGAAATGATTACCTAAGATGAATTTTTTTACACCTAAACCACCAGAATTAAATTTTAATTGATCATAAGAGCCAAAAAGTAAAAATTAATTCTGCATGTCTCTAAATTATTTCCAAAACCATAATTGTTATAACAAGTTATCCATAATAATACATTAATCTCTAAACCACAATAGTATCACCCAATGATCAACATAATATTTATCCATTAAATAATTTATGCTGATATAATGTCATATTTACCAATACATCACATAGGTATGTTGTATATACTGAACCCTCATCACCCTTTGGTTGTGGGTTCAAACTACATGTCTCTTCTGGATAAGAAATTTAGTTTTCTAACACACAGATTGGTGTTTTTTATAAAAATATTTAATATATTTCCTATAACATTATGAAAATATTATTAATATAAACAAAATAAAATTAATCTTCAGATGAATTTTTAACCACTAAGGATTTCAATACTTTTTTTTCTACAAAATCAAATAATTTTAACTAGTTATTGATCATTTAACACAATTGAACATATTAACCATAATGGTTATCAACACATTTATACATATTTAAAGTGAATTATTCCTAACATAATACTTCTTTTTTACCCAAAGGGTTAGATATACAACAGTTGAATAATAAATCTCCCAAAATATCATCAATCACCTGAAAATCCCAGACTATAAAACAATAAAAGGGATGTCTATGAATTTTACCTTATGATAAAAAATGATATCATGAACCCATTATGGTTTCTAAAACTCTTAAGATAATAATAGAAAAATTACAATATGCGTACAATAATTAACACAATCATTTGATGTTTCCTGTTACTTATAACCATAATATCATTGATAAAAACAATTATATAATAATATCCTTAAATCCAGATACATAAATACTTTTACCCTTTTATACAAATGATTATTATAATATAATAAATTTATGGGTCTAGAATTAACCATTAAAATAATTTATTAAATTATATAATTCATAGGTTCCCATGTATTTAAGACAATTAACTATAAATATATCATTATGAATAAATTTTTTCCCCTTATCTAAATCCTCACTTTTCATTAGTAATTCATTATCCTTCACCCTTTATTTCACACATAAAATATTTTACTATTCCTTTGAGACATTATCCTTAGTAATTAATACCACATTTCTAACATTAAGGAAATTGTCCCTACATTCCTCCATAGTCTAAACCTCTCATGATCATATTTGAATAATTATTTCTCTCCATTGGTGAGTCTAAGAGTTTGTTAAGGTATAGGTTTATAATCATATATTTGTATAACTAATTATAAATAATCTCAATATCTTCTACTTTGTTCATCATCCCATATGGTTTCTAAGAATTACTATATTTTCCCACACATTCAGTATCAACATCAATACTCTTAGTTTTATCCATTGTATATTCCATAAATCATTTTGTGAGAAAAAAAATCATAATTTTGAAAAAAATTATAAGATGAATAAAACACGACACATTGTTTTCATCCCATGAAAACATAATGTTAACCTATTTTATTAATAGTCATCAATTATTAAAATATTTTTTGATGGTTTATAATGAAAATATGAATTAAACCATACGTATAACTGTGAGTGTCAAACCTGGTGTACGACATTTCCTATTGTCATTTCCTTGGTGGAGATATAGTAAATTCTCAATGCACCCATTTTAGAGTTATTACCGCTAGATAATTTGTTTTTGAGTCACATCAACTTTTAGTATATAGATATGGATTTATTTTAATTGAATAAATATAATCTATAGCTTATTAAAACGTTGTGATGTTATAATATACCTAAAATTATCCTAGTTATCTATCTTAATGTTATGTTCAATAATATTTGTTATTTATAATTATATTTCACAATATTTTTTCAAAACATACTCTGATACCAACTATAATGACCCTAGCCTCAGAAGACTAATGTGGTGTCTTCTATATTACATTGGCATCTGATATAAGTGATGCATCCCAAAGGTTGAAATTGTTTATAAGTAATGGTAATCTAGATACCTACTTGAATACCACATTATAATTTAAAAAATTAAATAAAATATAAGTATATTTTTTAGAAATCCATTTTTCATCCTCCAAATTTATAGTTTTTCATTTTTTGAAAAACTATTTATGGTCAAGTGTTGACCCAAAAAAATTAAAAACCATAAGGAAAAACTAGTAGAAAACCCAAAAATAATATCTTTAACCTAGAAAATCTACCCAAACTATTTCCATCACTATCTTTAAACTAAACACTGTTTTTAATTAAAAAATCACAATAAATAGAAAGTCATCCACCATGTCACCTCTTTCCAGAACTGTCAAGCACTCAAAATTCAAAATCCAACAACACAATTACCTAAAAACAACAACACAAAATCCGTTGTTCATGAAGACCATCATCAGCCTCATGTTGTTCCCCAAGATATATGATCCATCACTGAACCCCAACTAGAGAACCTTCTCACTAGAAACCAGAAAATAGATAGCCGCCTCACACTATCGAACTAGTCTGTTATAAACCCAATACTATCAAAACTACCACCCCTCGCAATTGAAAACATCAAAGACCTGAAAAATCAATGATTAAATAAGAACTACTAAAACCAAACATGACAATTGGGATAAATTTCATCATTGGGGATGAAACACCTCGAACATTGAATATTGATAGAAGATCATTTAGAAAAAAAAACTATAACCGAAAAAAATTTATAAAAAGGTTACATGAAAAAACCCCAGTAATATGTCAGGGAATAATATAATTTTAACTTCCTATCCTATTAATTGATGTTTAGAAAAATAGTACATCCCAAAACATCAATGGAGGCTGCCACACTAGACCGACAAGGAAGGGAGTGATGTACTAGGATGTCATGGAAGTGATGAGTGGTTGTGGGCATGGTAGGTGTCTATGCCTTCGCATGAATAAATCATTCCTTAAAAAATCATAGACAAGATAAAAATATTTAATTCACTACTAAAAAAATCTCTACCAATGGGGACCCAAAAAAAGAGGAAGGAGACAAGATTATTTCCCACTCCCAGAAAACCAATGATACCTCAACCAGCACAACCCAAAATTCCCTAATGAATCCAATGTGTCAGACCAATATGGGGTAATAAAAAAGAAAATAAGGTTGTAATAGTGGAGTAAGAACCAACAAAATCATCATTAGAGGTTAAAACCATGGAAGAAGGCTATGATAAACAACTGTAAATAATGAACTCCCATGAAATGTGGAAATGAATATGAACAATAAATGAGGGACAAAAAATAGATGAGTGAGGAGGGGAGATTGAGGAATGGTTGGGGTAGTTTTAATGAATCAATTCAAATACCAACCTCATTAGATTCATCAACAAAGATAAACCATAGTCTAGGAAGGATTAGGAGGCGATGTCGCTCAAAGGTCATAGGGAAAATACTTGAAAACACAATTTTTTCTTTAAAATATCCCTATATATCAATAATCATATACTTCTTAGAATATTGGGGAAAGTAAATATTAGATATGGTGAGAATAGATGATTAGTAAGGGTATGCGTAAAGTGTAATATATCTTTAATAAATAAGTAATAATAAATTTTTTTGGTTAATATCTAAAAAAATCATTTAATAAGTAACATTATGAGGAATAATAATATGGAAGGAATAAAAAATAATGAAATAATTGATTATAAAAAAGCACTTAAACATGAAACATATCTACAAATATAATAACTAATCAAATAATCACATGAAAATAAATAACTGGTTTCATAATAATATAACCCATAATGTCAAACATATGATCATACCATTTATTGTTTTTTAAGATAGTTTAATCTATGTAGAGGTATAAAACAATATATATATATATATATATATATATAAGGCCAATCAACTCATAATTCCCTTGAGACTATCTAATTCAACAAGGGGATATGTAATTATTGTCCCTTTCCATCAAGAATTATGTCCAAGGTATTCTTAATCTATTTAATGATGAATTAAATTCATAGAAAATATTCATAATCAAAAAATATCTTGTATCTTCATAATCCCACTCGATTTATGTGGTTACCACTTAACTATAAAGAATATTTTTTAAAAATAAAAAATATAATTTTTAGTCAATATATAATCATTAGAGAATAATTAAAATAATTTTTTTCATTGATGAATTGAAATACCATAATAATGTCATTAAAAACATTATTTTAGAAAATAACCTTCTCACTTTGAAAAAATCATTTAAAAACCCAAAATTTCGATTATATTAGTAAAAAAAATTCTTCCAAAAGTATCATTTAAAAATGTAATGAAATATTTAATTATTTATGTGTTTATGATGGAGGGAATTTATTTCATTCCTGGTACTCTAGAATAAATATTTCAATCAAAATTTTATTAAAATTTCAAAAACATCCATTTTTTGGAAAATTACAAGAAAAATAATAAAAACCATTTTTTAAAATAATTAATGGATCAAAATTTTATTAATAATTCATTAGATAATGTTAAAAATATTATAAATAAATGTTTTAATAATATATTGATCTAAATGATGAAAACAATTTCACTACAAAGAGAAATAAGGTCAGATTTTCTTAAATAAGAATTTTATCATTTTATCAACCAATGAGACTAAAATGGTACTATTAAAAGAAAATTTCATAGATATATAGAGGATAAGAAAAATAATGGTGTTTATTATGAAATTATCAAATAATTTCCATCAATATAAATTTAATCATAAATAATCCTGATTAAAAAGTGATTGAAGGTTAAACCCTTACTGCTTTTGTAACATTTGAATCATAAACCCCATGAATGAAAAAAAATTAAAATCATTAATTAAATATAATTAATATAAGTATTTTCATTATTTAATATATCAATGAGTTATTAGATATTCCTTAAAAAATATTGGTCTATGATATAGAATATATCTCAATATATTTGAAATTTAGTGGAAATATCGTACAAAGATTAAACTGCTGAAGTGGGAATAATGAATGAGTTGATTATGTGTATCAAATTTAAATTCATATAAAAATTTAAATAAAACATAAAATAATAAAAATTAGTTACACAGATAATATTACAATGTCATGGACAATGAATTAGTATTTAAACCCAATGGATAAAAACTAAATTATATAACTCTTTTAAACATGGTAATTTTTTAGTTAAATTTTCATATATATTACAATTAAATTTTAAATTAAATTACCAATAAAAAGTATGGATTTATTATATAAAATTTAAAAATTTATTATTTACACTATATGAAATAAATTGGTTCACAACATTAAAATATTCCTCAATTAAAGGAAATTGATGGTGAATCCATTACCTTAGGTCCTAATTACTTTGTTCATATATATAACTCATGAAAAATAAATATATATTTATTATAAATATATTAAAGGAATATAATCATTTGTACAATACAATATATTATTCACTTAAAATATTTTATAACCAGTTTATTAATAATTCATTGTTAAAATAACTTTTTAGGTCATAACTTCTTCATTTTTCATGTATGTCTTTGTTCATTAGTTTCGGTCAACCAACATTTATAATGAATAAATTGTATAAATAATTATAATGATGATATAAATTAAATATATATTCATTATATAATCATTTATGATATTCTATAAAAGTTATATATGGAAATCTAAGATACACGGATCCCGAAGATGGATGGTAAAAAATACACATCAATGTTGGATTAATTTTTCAACAGATAGAAGGAAAATATAGTAAATAACAATTAAAATTTTTGTAACAATTATTATATCATAAAAATAATATATTTTCATCCAAAAAATCCTTATTTATATCCATGTTGATATTAAATGAAAAATGAATCACATCACTTCATGGAGGTATTAGTATACACATACACCTAATTGACATTTCCCTTTTGCAAAGAATTTTATGGTAATAAGGTTGATGTTATATAATAAAATTAATTATAATTATGTCATATATATATATACACACACATTAAAAATATCCTTATATCATATTTTGATATGTAGTGATGGGAAATGAATCACATCAGTTCGTGAGTTGGTTGTTTGTCATACATATGAACGATGGATTCATTTCCCATTTGAAGGAAGTGGAGATGGATATAGATTTTTTCCTAAAAATATTTTTCAAAACCCGTCCCCCGGGGCCCGTATCGTGACTACCCCAAGCCTGCCTTCCATAGGCCAGGGGCTGGCGACTAGCACCAAATGCGTAAATCCCTAAACTGGGAAGGCATTGCCTTTATAACAGTAAACAAACACAACAGAGTACAAAACTGGAAGTAAAACAGTAAGTAAAGTTGTATGCAAAAGAGTGTGCTGAAAGTATAGGGGGCGGAAATACAAGCCCAAAAGTATAGTACAATACAACTGAAATGATAGTAAAACCGAAGAAAAGAAGTAAAGCAGCTATAGGGTCGTCCTCCGAGGTTCCCACCTGAAGGGTTAGTAAAGATGGCCTCCTCAGCACCCCAAGTCCGTCTGTCCGCTCCATATATGTCTCGCTGAGTGGTCCACCTCTGGGTACTAACCTGTTCTTTCTCTTCCCCGATCAGCGCTGTCCATCATCTGCAACCAACACAATGTGGTGTAGGTATTGCTCGTGTAGGGGTGAGTATAACGATACTCAGTAGGGACCCCAAGACCCTCAAGGTCTCACAAAATCCAACAAGGATACCACAAAGTATGAAATCATTGGATAACCATTAATTAGGTATATGCCCATACATATACCTATGTTATTTAGTAACCCATCTCAATCATGAGGATAACACGAAAGTCATTGACTCAGCTCAAACCAAGATTTTCATTATCAAAACCATGACTGCTGGAGAAATCCTCCTGTCACGAAGTGATACGAAGAAGTATAGAAATAAAGATGATTAGTCATGAAGATAGATCATCTTATTCTATCACGAGGTACTGCTTCTGACCATACGGAGTCTGACCCACACATGATCGAAGGGTACTAACCCCCACAATGACCCACAAAGGATCTGACCCACACAGGATCGGTATGTGTTGACCCACATCGGATCGCTGAGCACTGAACCACACAGTATCGCTAAGCACTGACCTTCGTATGATATGTCTCCAACCTCCGCCTCACTATCAGCCTCTGGATTCCTCGCACCCGGTGCAGTCGAGTTCCATAGAATCTTTCATCGAGATATCGGTCATACCATTACCACCACTAAACTCCACAATAGATTAATCCAAAGTACTGCCATGTCGTAAGGGTTCCAACGCGACAGACGTTGCGTCAATCGGATACCCGGTCTGTGAGTTATCGACATTTCCGTTCCAGTGGCCCTATTGGTTTTTAGGTTCAAACCAAATCGACCATACTCCAACTGTTTCCAAACCTCAATTGGGGTATTCAAATTTAACTCTCTCTCTATAATATTTTTGTCTCCACAAACGGTTCGTTGATCGAACACCCGTAACCCAAGATATGGGCGAAAAGGTGTAAACAGGCCATAGCGGGTCTGGTCCGGTCCAACACAGTTGGACTGACACGACCCGATCTGGGTCTGAACTCGGGTCCGACCCAGTCCACTTGTCTGAACCGGTCTGAGGAAGATGCACGGTCTAGGGGGGAAGCCTGGCCATAGGGCGGCCCGTCTCGAGGGCGGCCCGGCCGAAGGCGGCCCAGTGAGATGGCGGCCCGCGTGGTCGGCTGGAAGGTAGCCTGGGTGACCGGCAGGCTGGCTGGCCTGGGGGACGGCTGGCGGGCTAGCCAGGCGGCCGGGCTGGCCACATGTGGGGGGGTTATACCCCCTGCCTTCAGCTCAGAACCGGCGCTAGGCGCTGGTTAAGGTAACCCGCGGGACCCTAGGGGTCCCGCCTTGTCCGGCTGGCCGAGAGGCCATTCGATTACGCCCACCGGTGCCGGGCCCCTCCATCGCGGCCCGACCTGGATGCAGTTCTGCACCACCAGCGCAGTGTGACATCGCTGTGACCCTCTGCTGCGGCCCACCCTGGCCACGACTCCTTGCTCCTCTGCGTGGCACGACGGTTATGCGCCCTTCCGGTGACCCAGCGGCCTTGCGCCACAGGTTTCCCTCACGGCCGGCCCGACGCCGGCTGCTGCCGCTCTGCTCCACGGTCGTCAATCAAATGATATATAACAAAGGGGGAGGGTCGGTCTGTGTTCGTGTGGTTTGATCCCTCCTCGTTATGGAGGTATCAAT
This sequence comes from Viscum album, assembly GCA_963277665.1. NCBI lineage: Eukaryota > Viridiplantae > Streptophyta > Magnoliopsida > Santalales > Viscaceae > Viscum > Viscum album. The sequence goes on along the minus strand of OY728120.1, from coordinate 1,580,758,007 downwards.
CGACATATCTCAATCTATACATGCAACGACGTAGAACAGAAACAATAAAACTTATCAAAACCCCCTACCTTGAAGGTTCGTTAATGTTGGTGGGAGAACGAATTCTATGATGTTGTCGTACATTGCGCCCGTCACACACCGCCGATCCTAGGCTGGATCTTCGTCCTCGTTCTTCATTGGAGATGGTGCGTTCTTCGTTGGAGATGGTGCGATCTTCCTTGGAGAGTAGTTCTCCAAGAACTCATCCTCTCCTTAATTCTCCCAACAAAATATTATGTCAACCAAAATAAAATAATAGCTTATCTCTTATTTTAATGGTTTACATGAATTCAAATGGATTCAATTAATTAATTTTAAGGGTTTAATTAATTTATTGAGGGAGTTGGCACATAAGGAGGGGAGTTCAAGAGTTCTCCACACATTAATGGGGAGGTTCCAAGGGTTACAATCCCGGGTGGTCCCCACCTTAATTATCCTCCCAAGGGAGGTTATGCTTTTGTGGGCCCCACCACTATAACCTCCGATGGGAGGTTAGGGTGTGGTGGTCCCCACCCCCAACCTCTACTTGGAGGTTTTTAACCACCACAAAAACAAAAATAAGCTCACTCTTATTTTTATTTAACTTAATGAAAACCCCCAATATCTAACTTTCATTATTGTTAGAACAAAACTGCGGTGAAGGTCTCACTATGAAATCACTGACACTATGAGTTCAATGGTGCCCTCGTATTTCAATTCCGATCAATGGTTCAAAAGTTACAAAATGCTGCTCGCGGGTTTAGTGAACGTACCTGAAAAAAAGTTCGGGAAATTATTATCAGTCACCCTCAACTCGTGCCGGTCGAGGTTAGGATCTTCCTAGGTGAAAAACGTCCCAAAGAACCCAATGGTACTCTCGGATTTTCAATCCAAGTTACCTTTTAGAAGTTATAAATTTTACAATAAAATAATTGTTACTTAATTATTTTATTTGCGGCCAATAACTAAATTTATCTGGTGGCCCTCGCAGAACAAATATAGTATCTTCTTAAAGAAATCATACCCACACTAATTCAGTGGTGGTCTCATATTTTTAATTCGGGTTACCTTTTGTGAGTTATACACATTTGAAAAATAAAATAATTTAATTAATTGTTTTATTTACGATTATGCCATTTTTGGGTTTTCTCACAGGAGGCCTGCGCCGACTAATCTTAAGTCACCCCTAGGGTAAACCTGTCATCCTGAGCGCAACGATGTCCTCAGATTTTTTATCAGAGTAACTGTTTAAGATTTAACCCACTTTTTTAGGAAAACTTCTTACGCGCGTTAACTTAAACTTAACATAACTTTGATGGACCATTCCGAGCACTCCGGGCCTCGGAATCGCACACCGTCAGATTTAGTGAGCTCGTAAAATTACCATGTATTTATGAAAAAAATTTCCATAGAATTTATGAGTCTTTACATTTTCCCCACCTTAGGGCTTTATGTCCCCATAAGCTACAAATCAAACTAAGGGAACAAAAGGGGGTACTGAGCAAGCACCTGACCCTCCCGCTCCCATGTGCTCTCCTGGAAGTTCCCATGATGCCAGCAAATGCACACCATAGGTATCAACCGTCCATGAAGGACCCGCTCTTGTCGATCCTCAATATCCACTAGAACCTCCATGAAAGTCGCCCTATCATCGATGTCCAGCTCTCCATGGTAGATGATGTGGGACGGGTCATGCACGTATCTCCTCGGCTGAGATATGTGGAAGACGTCCTGCACCTGGTGCAACTGAGGTGGTAGAGCTAAACAGTAATCTACCTCGCCTAATCTTTTGAGGACCTGGAAAGGTTCAATGAATCACATGGACAACTGTCCTCCTCGGCCAAATCTCCGTATACGTCTTCGAGGTGAGACCCGTAGAAAGACGTGGTCACCATCCTCAAACTCTAGAGGTCTCCGTCTCCTGTCAGAATATGAGTTCTTCCTACTCTGTGAAGTCTTAATCTGCTCTTGGATGATATGCACCTTCTCCGTGGTAGCCCATACCATCTCTGGTCCCACTAGTGCTAACTCCCCTAGGTCTGTCTAGCACAGTGGTGATCTACAAGGTTGAACATACAAGGCCTCAAAAGGTGCCATACTGATGGTGGAGTGATAGATGTTTTTGTATGAAAAGTCCACCAAAGGCAAGTGATCTTCCCAGCTACGACCGAATTCAAGGACACATGCATGGAGCATGTCCTCAAGGGTCTAAATGGTCTACTCAATCTGGCCATCTGACTGAGGATGGAAGGTGGTTCTCAGACGTAGCTGTGTCCCGAAAGCCTCATGCAACACCATCCATATCCGAGAAATAAACTGTGCATCATGGTCGGAGACAAAAGAAGAAGTTAATCCATGAAAATGCACAATATCCTACACATTGATTCGTCCCAAGATCTCTACTTAATCCAGCTATCTGATCGGTAGGTAGTGGGATGACTTGGTGAGTCGGTCAACGATCACCCATATCGAATCGTGACTCCTGGATGTACGTGGAAGACCCGTCATGAAGTCCATGGATATCCCATCCCACTTCAACTCTGGGACCTCTAAGGGATGAACCAAGCCTGCTAGTACCTGGTGCTCCGCCTTTACTTGCTGACAAGTGAGGCATCGTGAGACAAACTCTGATACTGCCTTCTTCATACCTGGCCACCATTGCTGTCGTCTGAGGTCCTGATACATCTTCGCCACTCCTGGATGTACCGCTAAAGGGGAAGTGTGGAACTCCCTCAACACTTCCTACTAAAGTGAAACTGGTACCAATGTACATCCTCTGAAGCAGATGACGTGCTCCCAACCTTCAGAAAATCCATCAGGTGCTTGTCCTGTGGATAACTGAACACGTCGTGTCTTGCAGTCAGTATCTCCACGATGCACCTCCCTGACTCACTGAAGAAGTGGAGAAGTGACTGTAAGAGACTATAGATAGGCTGATCCATCCCTATCTACAAAGGATATCTGCAACGTGGCCAGCTGCTCTGTCGCCTTTCCTAGAAGCTGAATGCCTAATCTTCTGCTGAGAGCATCTGCTACAACGTTCCCCTTCCCAGGAGTATAGAATATCTCAAAGTCATAGTCCTGGAGGAACTCAATCCATCACCACTATCTCAGGTCCATATCCTTCTGTGATAATATATACCTGAGACTCTTGTGATCAGAGAAGACTGTGAAACGCTCGCCCATCAGATAGTGTCTCCCCATCATCAAGGTGAAGACCACTACTGCTAATTCTAGGTCATGGGTAGCATAGTTTTGCTTGTACTGCCTCAGCTGCCGAGAACCATATGTGATCATTGCTCACTCCTACATCAGGACACACCCAAGTCTAGTCCCTGATTCATCGTAGTAAACTACGTACCCTACACATTCCCCGGGAAGCCTCTAGATAGGGGCACTAGTCAGCCTCTACCTTAGCTCCTATAATCTCTTCTGGCATCTCTCCGACCACACGAATGGTTGCCACTTCTTCGTCAAAGCTGATAGTGGTGCTGCAACTCTAGAGAAGTCTGGAACGAACCTTCGATAGTATCTATCCAAAGCAGACGTCCCTCCCCCTTTGGGGGTATAAACCTGGAAACATCTTTTGAAAATATGTCCTCATGTTCTGTCACTTTGGTTTGGAACTGAAAACTGAAAACTCTTGCTGCCACGTGGTTAAGGCTTGCTGAATCAAGAGTGATCAGATGCACCCTCTTATGCATGAGTTTAACCTGTGTTTCCTGGGTTTTCTTTTTTCGCCGACTAAAGAAAACCTCTTCCCAACGTTGTAGATGAACCACAACCTTTTTTCCTAATACAATTAATCTATGTATGAACTGTTGTTTCCAAGTCCATACTCAAACTAATTTCGTAAGGCCTCGACACTACCACCAAGAGGTTCCAACTGAAACTCTCACCTCAAGGGTCAGATCACACCTTTGGAGTAAGTGTGATTATCGATTCTCCTCCCATAGGTATCTCCAGACGTGAGGGTCATGTTAATTATTTAACCAGAAACTCTAGGTCTGGGACAAGATTCATGGAAGGAAGGAATGATTGGTATCTATGTCTATTGATACGGAAACTAGTAGTAGACACATAACGTACCTCGAATCATTCCTAGATCCCTTGGGTCACACACCTTAACCTCATGCAGCTACTCTCTTCCCCTGCCCTCCAACTCCCTGAGCCTTGCAGGGACTACAAAGGTGTGTGGTAGTAACATTTCGAAATGTACACCACCTCATGCTTCTCTCCTAGCTCTGCATCCATGTCTACTACCCTACAGATTCATCTGTCTTTAACATTTCATCAACTCGAAACATTTTACGTGCTCAAGTATCTGAGATTGGTGCTAGTTTCATGATTTCCCACTGCTAAAAATCACTGGTTGTATCCATTCAGCTAAAAAACATACAACCGTAAAAGTTCTCTCTAGAAAAAGGTGCTGGCTAGGATGTCCTAAAACACACCTCTATCCATATTCCGATCCCTAAAGCACTGATCATAACGTATTCATCGAGTACCGGGAATGATCGGTACGCATTGATGAATTCTCAGCTACCGACACGTTGTCCTGAAGAAGCTGTAAAATCTCCAGAGAACTCTCTGCTACATCCTCAGGCCAGTCCTCAGCCACCTGTGAGTCAGGCTATCCTCAGAACCTGAGGAGTATCTGATGCTAAAAAATGTGTAAGGCATTAAGCCTACATGTGTCATCTACCGGTACCGTCGGTTGTAACTACTAACCAACAGGTAGTGATATAGCTGACACACTACCTGTAGGTAAAATCTCGGGCAACAGTCCACGTACCTAATCCTCACCACTATACGAACCAACCTCATGGTCACTCACTGGAAAACACTTGTAGCTAAGATCACTATCTACTCTATGGGTGTCTCAACTAGGTGGAGAACTCTAGCAATCGCCTCAAGTCAGTCCTCTGCTGCCTGGGAATTTGTCTTGCCTCGTAACCTCGGAGGCCTCTGGCACTGGAACTCATACAATGGTCTCAGTCCGCATGCACTGTCAGCCAGTGCGGTTGGTGGCATTTTTAGCCCAACGGGTGGTGGCGCTGCTAGTACACCACCCAAAGGTGCCAACATAGTACGAGGGCCCTGCACCAGAGCCTCGTCACTCGGTGGGCCATCATTGTGTACTCTCTCAGAACTATAACTAGTTGTCTGTGTGGAGGTATCCTGAACAGATGCGACATAGTCAAAAGTTATACCTATTGAGATGACCTGGTTGAGCTGACTTAAATAAAACTTTTGAAAACATACACGCAATCAGTGTTTTCATGTACTGAGTCAAAAATAAGAATTCAGGGTCTTGGTGTATGGATACATCTGCTGCCACACCAACACTGGACTCCCTGAACTGAGAACCACATTCAGTACCCTTAACATTATTGCTTCATAGAAAAGAAAGATCAGATTCATATGTTCTACAGAAGAACCGACTCCTCTGATACAAATTTAACACGACCCGTCCACCGGGGCCCGTATCGCGACTACCCCAAGCCCGCCTTCCACAGGCCAGGGGCTGGAGACTAGAACCAAATGCGTAAATCCCTAAACTGGGAAGGTATTTCCTTTATAACAGTAAAGAAACACAATAGATTATGCAAATGGAAGTAAAACACTAAGTAAAACTGTATAAAAAAGAGTCTGCTGAAAGTAAAGGGGCCAAAAATACAATCCCAACAGTATTGTACACTACAAATGAATTACTAGTACAACTGATGAAAAGAAGTAAAGCAGTTACAGGGTTTTCCTCTGGGGTTCCCACATGAAGTGTAGATATAGATGGCCTCCTCAGAACCCCAAGCCTGTCAGTCCGCTCTGTGTACGTCTCGCCGAGTGGTCCACCTCCGGGTACCGACCTGTTCTCTATCTCTGCCCCGATCAGCGCTGTCCATCGTATGCAACGAACAAAATGTGGTGCGGGCATATCCCGTGAAGGGGTGAGTATAACGATACTCAGTTGGGACCCCGAGACCCTAGAGGTATCACAAAATCCAACAAGGATACCACAAAGTATGAAATCAATAGATAACACTTACTTAGGTATATACCCATACATATACCCAAGTAATTTAGTAGCCCATCACAATCATGAGGAAAACAAGAAATTCATTGACCCAACTCAAACTAGGATTTTCATTATCAAAACCATGGCTGCTAGAGAACTCCTCATGTCACGAAGTTCTATGAATAAGTATAGAAGTATAGATGATTAGTCGTGAAGCTAGATCATCTTATTCTATCAAGAGGAACAGCTTCTAACCATACATAGTCTGACCCACACAGGATCAGAAGGTACTAACCCCCACAATGACCAACACAGGATCTGACCCACACAGGATCGGTATGCACTAACCCACACAGGATCACTAAGCGCTGACCCACACAGGATCTGACCCACACATGATTGGTATGCGCTGACCCACATAGGATCACTGAGCGCTGACCTCCATTTGATATGTCTCCAACCACCGCCTAACTATCAACCTCTGGATTCCTCGCACCCAGTGCGCTCAGGTTCCATAAAATCTGTCCTTGAGATATCGGACATACCTAGACTACCACAAAACTCCACAAAGGAGTGACCCAAAGGACTGCCACGTCGTAAGGGTTCCAACATGACAGATGGTGCGTCAATCAGACACCCGGTCTTTGAGTTATTGGCATTTCTGTTCCAGGGGCCCGATTGGTTTTTAGGTTCAACCCAACCTGACTGTAATCCAACTATGTCCAAACCTCATATGGGGTATGCCAATATAACTGTCTCTCTCTGAGCTTTCTGTCTCCAAAAACAGATCGTCGATCGGACACCCATAACCCAGGATATAGGTGAAAAGGTGTAAACTGGCCATAGCAGGTGTGGTCCGGTCCAACCCAGTCGGACTAACCCGGCCCAATCCGGGTCTGAACCAGGGTTAGACCCAGTCCGCAGGTCTAACCCTGTCTAAGGAAGCGGACCGGCCAGCCGGTGGGCCGACGGCCTAGGTGGCCGGTAGGATGGGTGGCCGACCACGCGTGGAGGGGTTATACCCCCTGCATATAGCTCAGAACCGGTGCTAGGAACTGGTTCAGGTAACCCGTGGGACCCGAGGGGTCCTGCCTTGTCCGACTGGTCGAGCAGCCAGTCGGTTCTGCCCACCGGCACGATGCAATGGCACCGCGCCCATCCGCCTCGGACTGGCCTGGCCACGGTTTTGCACCACCGGCGCGGCGCAGCGGCACCACATCCCTTCGCCGCGGCCCGCCATGGCCGTGTCTCCCTGCTCCTCCACGCGGCGCGACGGTGCCGCACCCTTCTGACGACCCAGCGGCCTTATGCCACCGGTTTCCTTCACGGACGACCTGACACCGGCCGCTGCTGATCTGTTCCGCAGTCGTCAATCAAATGAGATAGAACAAAGGGGGAGGGTCGAGCAGTGTTCATGCGGTCTGATCCCTCCTCATTATGGAGGTATCAATCAGCATATCTCAATCCATACATTCAACAACATAGAATGGAAAAAATAAAACTTCTCAAAACCCCCTACCTCGAAGGTTCGTTGATGTTGGCGCGAGAAAGAATTTGAAGATGTTTTCATACGTTGTGCCCGTCACACACCGCCAATCTCAGGATCGAGTGTCATCCTCATTCTTCATTGTAGATAGTGCGTTCTTCGTTGGAGATGTTGCGTTCTTCGTTGGAGAGTAGTTCGCCAAGAACACCTCCTCTCCTTAATTCTCCGATCCAAAGATTATGCCAACCAAAATAAAATAATTTCATAACCCTTATTTTAATGGTTGACATGAATTCAAATGGATTCAATTAATTAATTGCAAGGGTTTAATTAATTGATTGAGGGAGTTGGCATTAAAGAGGGGAGTTTAAGAGTTCTCCCCACATTAATGGGGAGGTTCCAAGGGTTACAAGCCCTGGTGGTCCCCACCATTATTATCCTCCCAAGAGAGGTTATGCTCAGGTGGGCCCCACCATCATAACCTCCCATGGGAGGTTCGGGTGTGGTGGCCCCCACCCCCAACCTCCACTTGGAGGTTTTTAACCACCACAAAAATAAAATTAAGTTAACTCTTATTTTTATTTAACTTAATGAAAAACCCCCAAAATCTAACTTTCATTCTTGTTAGAATGCAACTATGGTTAAGGTATCACTAAGAAATCACCGAATCTACGAGTTCAACAGTGCCCTCAGATTTCAATTCTGAGCATCGTTTGAAAAGTTACAAAATGCCACTCGTGCGTTTATTGAACGTACCCGAAAAAAAGTTCCGAAAATTATTATCAGTCATTCTCAACTAGTGCCAGTCGAGGTTAGGCTCTTCCTAGGTGAAACACGTCCCAAAGAACCCAATGGTACTCTCAGATTTTCTATCTGAGTTACTATTTAGAAGTTATGAATTTTACAATAAAATAATTTTCACTTAATTATTTTATTTGCGGCCAAAAACTAAATTTCTCTGGTGGCCCTCGCTGACCAAATGTTAGTATCTGCTTAACGAAATCATACCCTCATGATTTCATCAATGGTCTAGGATTTTTAATCTGAGTTACCATTTTTGATTTATAAACATTTGAAAAATAAAATAATTTAATTAATTATTTTATTTACGATTATGACATTTTTGGGTTTTATCATAGGAGGCCCGCGCCGACTAATCTTAAGTCGCTCCTTGGGTAAACCTGTTGTCCTGAGTGCAACAGTGCCCTCAGATTTCTGATCTGAGTAACCATTTAATAGTTATTACACTTTTTTAGGAAAACTTCTTACGCGCGTTAACTTAAACTTAACAAAAATTTGACGGTCTATTCCAAGCACTCCGGGCCTCAGAATCGTGCGCCATCAGATTTCACGAACTCCTAAAATTCACATGTATTTAAGAAAAAAATTTCCATGAAATTTCCAGGTATTTACAATAATAACATATTAATATATGGTATATATTATTATTATTTTATTTTAATTTTTACTACATGATTGAATGTGGTAACGAAAAAGTAAAAAAAGGCCATAGTGAAGACATTTGTCTTTGCTTAGAAAAAAATATGTTGAATATCTTATTAAAAGGCCATACGGTTGGTAAATTGAGAAGACCGGTAGATATATAATGTGGAAATGGATTTAGGGGATATATATTTTTAGTTTATTTATCTAACATGTTTAATATGTTTGAATAAGTGGGGTGATGGGGTTCCCTTTTATAATTGATGAGGGGTATAATTTTGTAAACACCCAAAACTATTCAACAATGGGAACACACTATCGACAAAATTATCAAAACAATTTATTAATAATGGATTATATTGAAGATAAGTTCTATTAACGCCACAAAATAAAATAATTAAACAGGTTACTCTCATATCCTTTTAGTATACTAACTTTTACCATTTTATCTTTCATCATGGTGAGTAGTTTTATTTATTTATCTTTTTAATTTATCATTTAATTGTAAATATAAATTAGAATTATTAGAAAATTTTGAAATAATAATTATAAATATTAAATCCATATTATATAATATAATTCATCTATGGTAATTTAATTATAACATAGATTCTTGTAAGGTGTAAAACCATGTTTTAACCGTAGCAGTAATAACTAATTTTTAATATCTTTAATATTAATTATTACCAAAAATTTAGTTTAACTTATTTCATAATATTAATTTATATGATTCCAAATATATTATCCATTTTATCAAATTCAATTCCAAAAAATGTAGAATATAATTTAAAATTAAACCCGTAAGCACGATGAAAGTGGGATTATCCTATGAAAAGTTTTCTTAAGTCGCACATGTTATTATATAAAATTATAAAATAAAATTATTCAAATTTTAAAAATTGGATTGATAATAATATTTTATAACTAATTTTACCTTTTAAAAATTTTAAAATTTATTGTATAGTTTTAAATTCTTTAAACAAACGATGAGTTTTCTATAAAATTCATTATTTTTTACTATTCATCGGAAAAATAATATTTTCATGAAATTTTAAAAATTTAACTATAAGATAAATTTAAAAATAATATTTACAAAATGAAAATAATATTTTCAAATACATTTTCCATTATTTTCAAAAATTAATTTCAAAATATGTGTGAAAAACACGACCGAACAACTTCTTAGAAACTTCTATTTTTAAGCATACAATTGGATTTATTATAATCTCATTCCTAGGAAAAATATTAGATGATTGATAAAAAAAATTATATAGTATATAATATATACATATAAAAAAATCCCCCAATAGTGATTCATTTAATTTATTAATAGAAAAACACATTGTGTGCATAAAAATAGTTTTTTTGAAAAACATTTCCTTTACTTAAAAATAAGATTTATTTTCATTTCTAAACAATTTATATAAAATGAATTGACTTTATACATTTTTAAAACAAATTTATTCTTATTCATACACAATAATTTAAAAACTATGTGATATTTTTCACATTTAATAATAATATTTTGTTAGTGTATCATGTTTTATTTAAACATGGTGTTTCATGCAAAGAAAGCTATTAAAGAAATTAAATTTATTTAAAGAGTAATATAATATACAATATATTGTTTTTATATTAAATGAAATAATGGATTTATTGAATAATGAAATATATATTATGTTCACTATTAAAAAAAATGTAATTATAAAAGTTCATTAAATAGTCACTAAATTATTAATAAAATCATTTTTTTCTAAAAAATGCATTTTTATTACTTTTTTGAGTGAGTATTATAAGAAATTATTTTAACATTAAAAAATTATAAAAAATTATTTTAATTTTAAGATAAATAATATCTTAATTTGAATTTTAAGAATTTTTATAAAAATATAGAATTTATAGTAAATAGTGAAAAATAATAATTTTTATCAAAATACTATTTTTTATTCTTGAATTAACAATGTTTAATTTTTTTAATAAATTATTTAAAATAAAATTATTAATATTATATTTTGAATAATAAAATTATTTTATTTGGAATATTGTGTATTCCTAAATTTTGAATGCAAAATTTATTCAGGAAATTTATTTCTTCTAAAAAATTTCCTTTTTATTTTCTACATTAATAATATATTAATTTATTTCAATTATACAACCAAAATATTGATAAGTGGTTTCATTGTTTTAATAATGAAGTAATTTTTTTAATATATTTCCCTTTTATTTTTTTAAATTATGAATTACAATCATAGTAAATTTCTATTAACACAATGAATATAAAATTGGTTAATTAAGATTAAAATTATTGTGATAAGACATAAAAACCATCCAAACACATTATATTATTTAATTGTATGATTTTATTTAATTCATAATAATATAAATTTCTAAAATATGAAATTTTTACATTTATCTTTGATTCTGGTATTTATTTTATGAGTGAAAGATAAATTAAAAAGTGTCACATTCATCATTTTAAAATCTATAAAATTCTGAGACGTGGATAATGTCAACCTCAATTGGGATATTTTTTTTAAAATATGAACAAAATTTTTTATCTTCTCATTTTATTTTAATTTATTAGTAATTAAATACATAAATAAAATTCTTATGCGTCACTGACGTAAATATTTTGTAAGCAGCAAAAAACATGAAATTAATTTTTAAAAAACATAAATTAATTTTTTTGTGTTAGTCAAAGTGAAATATGAATTTGGAAGATAAATATAAAATATTATAGTTTTTATAAATCTTTCTATTGGAATTACATTTTTTTCTTATTGTTTTCAATGTCAAATTATTTTTATTATTCTTGAAATGACATTAATAGTTTTTCATGATAAATATTTAATATAAAATTATTTGAAAATATTAATAATCCTGATAGAATACAATTAGAATTATAAGTTGTCTAAAATATAATTTCTTCCACATTTATGTGATAATTTTCACATTATAAGTAAAATAATGACACTTTATTAATGAAAACCCCATTGACAAAGTTATCGATAAAATTGGATAACCAATTAGATAAATCAAATGATAAGGTTTAAAATGATATCTTAGACTACATGTATTTCATTGGTTGATTATATTAAGATCATGTCATCATTATAGTTAAATTATTATCATTTTTGAAGCATTTTACTTGAGTTGGACACATATTATTTTATAATAATTCATGAATTTCAAAAATAATAATAATGATAATTTATAAAAAATAATATTATATTAAATTATTTTTAATTTATAAAAATTAACACTTTAAAAATTTTAATGGGATATTATTAAATATCTAAAACATGGTACATTTTTTTTCATAAATATTCATTTTATTATATCATTATACAACCCTCGAAATTAAAAAACCTTGGTGTCATCGTAATTGTCAAAATGATTAATATGGGTAATACTAAATGATTAGGTACAAACACATGAAAAAATTGTCCAATCATTTGGATGAGATTATTTTTACATATCATTGTCTTATATTTTAATTATATTAATTTTCATCTATTTTTTATGAAAATTAATTTATTTTAATTTAATACATTATGTAATATGAAAATTTTTCCTCCCCTCACTTATAAAATGGAATATCCCCTCCTTCATTATTCATTTTTTTGAGACTTAAAAGATTATATAATACATTACCCAATATAATTATATATTCCATAAGAACATCCTAGGGTATATTTTATATCCAAAACACCATTCTTTCAAAGCATAAGTAGTAAGTCAAAAGAGGTTTCTCAATGAAAAGATATAACACTTGATCGAGCATTTTCAATTTTATTTCTTCTTATACATCCTAAAAATAAATGTTTCCCATAATAAAATAAAATATTAAGTATCTTAAATATATATAATTTTTATTATGATGACTTAATAACCATTATACACTATCATCAGTTATATTAGAAAACAACAACGTCACTCATGTGTACATTTGGACTACCACCACAATGAAGCGTTGTGATTCATTTTTCATTTTCTATTTAAATGCATTGAAATTTGGTTGTATTTAAAGAATATATATATAATATATAGTATTTAATATTTATTATATAAATCTGTGTTATTTTTTCCTTTATTTCATTCCATTTTTTGAAAAGTGAAAATATAATTCTTGCGTACGTACACCCTATCATCTTCTTTAACTGTGTTTTTTATTTTTCCATATCTTTCCATTATTTATGACTATATATATATTGAATATATATTATATATATCATAATAAAATTTAACTAGATAATGGATTCAATATCAGGGTATATGGATCGAAACTACGGACCCGAAATTCTCATGAAAAAATGAAACAACAAACACCACGAAAAGAAAATTTTAATGAGGATATATTAATAAATGGGGTTTAAAATGTCATAAGGGGATAATATATGATATTATAAGTATTTAATTAACTATATAATAAATTTATAATAATTTTAAATTTATTATAAATGAAATTAACGTGCTTTCAAAAAATGATGAACACGAGGTAAGGTATTTTCATATCACATTAATTTTTTTAGGAACATACTATATTTAAAATTTGTTTCTTCTATGTTATGTATATAATTATCATGAATTTCATTATTGATTATTCTAATGAAAATTATGATTATATATATCCTTATATGGTTCTTTAGTCCACAAGCTTTTGGTTCAAAATTTACCAAATGTGTAAGGGATTTATCTTACAATGTTATTTTTATCAAAATTGTATACATTTAAGCTTCCATTAATGAAATTTTATTATCTAACTCTTGAAAAAATAATTAATTATCTTCTACAATGGTTATTCCTAGATATTAATTTTTTCCATTCATTTTCTTCTATTTATGATCTCAATATACCAAAATAATATTTTCAACTAAAACCAACATTATATATCTCTTCAGTTGAAAATATATTTTATTCCGTATCCAGGTATTATAAAAATGTTTTGTAAAATATTTTTACAATTATTATATTTTTATCATATTTCAATTTATAAGAAATTTAATTTTCAAAAAAATTAAATGTAACTGTCATGTCGTTTTCTAAATTTGGTACTTTTGAATTTTTACCAAAAAAATGAATCGATTCATGGATTAAACATGCACAATAGGAAATGAATTTACAACCATCATGACCAATAAATATATTAAATATTACATTGAAATTTATCATGATTTTTTTGAATTAATATCATTTCATCAATATAATGAAATATTTTTTATTTTAAATAAATCAATTCAACGTGGAATGGTTATTTTCTCCAAAAAATGATGCAGTGATATTTCATAGGTATTTTTCATTTTAAATTATTCTTTAATTGGTATGTTATCCAATGATATAATCAAATTTCATTATTTTAAAGCATTATTGTAATGATGATTTATTGTAGATACCATGAAACCTCTTTTTTCCAAGGTATTGTTATGTAATGGTGGAACCATTATAATACACATTTCATTTCCATGGGTTATGACATAATGAAATTATGGGGAATGTTATAATAAGAAAGGGTGAGCATAAATTTTTAGTAAGGGTAAAAAATGGTATATATAAATATCCACAAAAACATAAAATGAAAACAAGGGTATTGGAAAAATATCTTAACATTTAAAAACCCATTCCATTTATATCATAATCAACAATCCTGAATCATGAAAAACTCATAAGAGTGTATAAGGAATTAATCATAATGAAATAAATGAACATGATCCATGAGATAATAATATTGTAATAAGAAAAATGTTTAATTAATATACATAATTATTTAAAACATTTCATTAGCCAAGTATCATTAATTATGAAGAAAGACATTATGTAGTGTATATCTATGAAGATTACTTTCAGGGAAGATAGTTGTGGGATATGTTCAAGATAATTCATGAAATTAAAATATTTTTTATTTAGTATCGAAATACACTAAACATTTATGGTTATATATTGGATAATTGTTTTGGGAATTAAATAATAAAAAAAAATTATGTGATATTTTTGTATGTAAATTATGTCCCATTATATGTGGGGAATAAATCAATCAATGAAGAAATAACCTTATAATAAAAATAATGTGGTGAAGGTAGCACAAATGCGTTCCGTTATCCATTGAAAATTTTAAATTTCATAAATAGTTTACCTTGGAATAATAACAAGTCAATGTAATTAAAAATATATAGTCATTGTTCACTATGACAAATTTAATATTCAAATTCATATCCACGGAAGAGTTTATCTAGGTTTTTAGATTTATGCCCACTCTTCGTGCATAAAGGTGATGGTTGATTTAACATTAAAACATCTATTTTTAGATTTACAACTCATATGTTTTTTTCCACAACCTCATGCAATTTCTATTCTCAAACACATGGTTTTATTTTCTATAAAACGACACATAGTTTTACTTTACTAATAATTGGAATTGTTTTTCCACCAAGGAAAAGATTGATTTTTAAAATGGTTTTGGTAATTCATAAATCAAATTATTATGACATTGGAATATCCATAAGGAAATTAAATCCCTGAAATTTCATGATTAATATTGTAAAAATTATTCTTTGGTAATGTATGCACCACATAAAAGAAAATATGTGGGTAAAATAACCCGAGTCCTAAATAATGAAAATTGAGACGTGAAACCCAAAATATATACCACATGTATTAATTCAATAAAAAAATTCAAATACCATGGAAAATGGAATTTTATTATATGAAATCTCAATTAAGTAATATACACAACACATAACTGAAATTTGGGGAATAATACCAAAAAAGTCCCAAAGAGATGAATTTGAGATAGAAAACCCTTACCAATTGTTTGGACTTCTATGAACATATATTAACCTCATTTATCACAATATTAGAAAAAATAATAACTTATTTTATAACACTCTCCATATTATTATTAAGTTATAATTATTATAAACAATCATTCTTGATGTGAATTCTATATATTTTACACGTCAAGTGTTTATGGTTTGTAACACTTATACTAGTTTTATAATTGTAATATATTTAATCATTATTCTTTAATAGATAATTATTTATATGTCATTAATCATACTATTATAAAAAAATTGTAATTATTAATGATAAATCAAATTCTTTTCATGATTTATTTAGTCTTTATCATTGAAGATTAAATTGATGAAAATCATCTTTAGGATATTCTTGACGATCAGAGTGTGTTTTGTTAGTTAAATAATTAAATATTGATATAACAAATAAAAACTAAATAACATTATTTAATCATTTATATTATATTATTATAGTAATTATGTGTTCTTATTCTTTTATGAAATAAATTCAATGTATTGTTTGAGTAAGTGGTCAAACTGATCCGAACATGAACATAGCCTGTTTTAATTAATGATTATTTGTTCATTTTTTACAAAAATAATTATAAAAAAATATTAATGATCTTATTTAGTGTTTATTATTGTATTATATCATAATTATAGAGTAATTAGAAGAATTAGTATTGGATATTATTTTATTATATAAATTTAATGAAATAATTTCCCCTTTGTAGGATTATATTAAATGATTGATTTATCTATGATCATTTATTCATCATATCATAAATACATACTAAAATTGTTCATTAAAAACTTAATGATATCATAAAATTAATATTTACAATTTAAAACATTATAATAATCATAAATTATAGTTTTTGAGAAACAAATATGGTTATCGTATTGATGATAACATTCACCTACATGCAAATGACGATTTTATTTTTCTTAATTGATTGTATAAATAAATATAAAATAAGAATATAATTATTAAAGTAACATTATAGTATATAAATGAAACTTATATGATTATATTATGGTTTCTAGATTATATTTTAATTGTGATAATTAAGATGTAATGTTACATAGTTGATAATATTGATGTTGAGGACCACTGTTTTCTTTGGAATTATCTATAGAAATGAAGCCCTTATTCTATCTAATGGTGAGAAGAATATTTTATAAGAGGGATAGAGTTATAGGAAGATAATATTTTCATATTATAAATAATAAATTTGAATTATTGGTGATTCATTGAATTGGAGGAAGCATTTCCATATTATATGTGAATGAAAAGGTATTTTTGAGAGTATGACTTATATTTTCAATAGTGTAACATTACTATTCATGGGTCAATTAAAAAAGAAATAGTAAAATGACTATATTAAAAAGAGTTTGGGTTTAAAATTACATTAACCAATCCATTTTTTAAAACATTATTTTTTTAAATATATTTTCCCTTTAGCTATTTAATATTTTTCCATATTTTCTATTACTCTGGTAATTGAATTTTCATGATGATAATTTATTTTAGAGAAAAAAATTAAGATATTACATATAATGTAATTTTTTACATATTATATAAAATTTTATATTAATGTTATCTAAAAGAATTTCTAAATTATTCAATGGTATTTTTAAAATAAACACTCATATTCATGTAAAAATTGTTACAAAATTTTAATATTTTTATGATTTTAGTTTATATATAGGATAAAAGTATATAGGACATGAAAATTAATGAAATAAAATTATTTATTATAAAATAGAAATAAAAGTTATATAGATTTCATAGAAATCCAAAACCAAATCTCACCTTGAAAATACCTTTTTCAATGAAAAGTAATGAAACATTTTTTCAATTTGTTAGATTTTAATTAGTTATAAAAGATATGGACTTGGGATTTATATGTTTTAAGAGTATTCTAAAATACTTAATTTATTTTCTTAAATAATTTTGTTATTACATAAAAACATTTTTCAAATTTTATGTTTTA
The DNA here is from genome assembly GCA_963277665.1 of Viscum album. Lineage (NCBI taxonomy): Eukaryota > Viridiplantae > Streptophyta > Magnoliopsida > Santalales > Viscaceae > Viscum > Viscum album. The sequence continues at coordinate 1,580,740,259 of OY728120.1, read as the reverse complement.
TTATCCTGGTGATGTCAAATGTTTTGTGGTTTAACGAATTTTTATTTTTCTACTTTACTAAAAATAAATCATTTTGAAAAGCCCAAAATATCATATTAAAATAAAATATTTATGATTAATTTAAATTTTATGTTTTTTTAAATAAAATTTAAAAATTTAGTAATAATAATTTTAAATATACTCGTGAATAAAATCACTTTATATCATGATAGTCTAGAATATGGAGTTTAACTACTATAGTAGGGTTTGGGGAATTATATTACCCCCCTCAGTTTATTTAATTTCATCCTCAAAGATGGGTTATATATAACATAAATAACAAATGTGTACATTCATTCCTCATATCTTTTTTGGATCCCAGATCATCTCTTCAAGTTATGAAATATAGAAAGACTTTAACCAATCATTTTTTTTGTTCTGCAACACATTCTCTCAAGTGTCAATAATATAGACTATTTCTTCATTATAAGGTAACTAATACTCTAAATATATTCCCCCATATGTGAAAAATATACATTATATTTGGTTTGAATTATCATAGTAATGAAATATGGATGACATCGTGTACTTTAGAATGGTTGTGTGGAATAACCAATCTCTAGGCAACAACTCCAATTCATTTAAGTATTTAAAAAGGCCCAATTTATATATGGCTTAATATCCTCTTTTAGAAAATCATAGAACTCTGTTCCATGGGTAACCCTTCAAGAATTCATGATACCCAAATTGAAATTGCACTTCATTCATTTCTTATTTGTATTTATTTTTTTCAACTCTGGGAACCATTAATATGATCAGAATAGTCTTAAATTTAACAATCATCCTCTCAAAAATATCGTGTATAACTAGCTCTCTTTATCCAATTAAACCCAATAGTTTTTAGCATTATACATATTATCACACATTGCTTCTAATGGGGCCATCTATATTCTCAAATGGCAGTTATTGTTGGATGTAAAATTACACTAATGATAGATATTGATCCCAAAATCCTTTAATGTCAATAGAACATGATCTCAACATGAATACATATTTCTAGAGATTCCTTTAAGAAATACCATCAATATAGGGATGACAAGTGGTTCTTAAATTTATCTCAATAATGATATTCATTTGAAGAATCTTCCTGAACATTGATACGATCCATGTTTTATGATTAGATAAAATTAATTGATGTACCTCATGTAGCCTTATGAATTAATTGATATATAGTCGTTAAAGGTGACCAATGGGTGTATATTATCTTATTTATTGACATTATGAAACTTAGTAATGCTATTAATGTTGTCTTAAATATATTCATTCTTACATTGAGTACATGGGAGTCCATTTACAATGTCATTTGTAATATTTTCCCACTTCCTTATTGGTAAAGGAAGGGATTTCATGATTCTATTAGGTTGTTATCCTTCATTCTTAACCTATTGAAATATTGAGAATCTGGGCATATAGTCTACAATTTCATGCTTCATTCCATACCTATTGAAATTTTCTCATAAATGTTTATACATTTTTGAGATTCCATGGTGTATAGATAATGTTTTTCTATGTGCTTCATCTAGAAGATCCATATTTAACTCTGGTGACAATGGACTCATAACCTATTCTAAAAATATAATAATACATCTCTATAGATGACGCTTATCAATTTCATAGTATTAAGTTATTTAATATTCCTATGTTAGATTTAATCATCCTTCTAGAACATCTTAATCATTTCTAATAAGGATAGATTAATAATTTATTGAAATAAATATCACTCCCCTTTTTTAAAGACCGACATTTCCACATTTCAAATATCTCTATAAATGGGATCATTTTTAATCCTTATCATGGTTAGAACTTTGTGTCCCCTCCTCAATGCATTTTCCACCTTGGTTACCATCCCATGGTGGTAGTGTGTTGACAAATTATATTCCTTGAGTTGTTCCAAACTTTTATTTACATTACATTTATCTACATATAATATATGATATACATAAACCTCATGTGGTCCTTATATATATTTCATCATTCAACGTAGAGGTATAGTCATCATATTTAAAAATTATATATTACAACTTCCAGTATAAGTTCTTGAGTTAGATAGTTCAATTAGTGGATTTCCAATTTTTTTGATACATATCTAATCACCCTATTATTGTAACACCCCAAGATTTCATAGAATGTTATTTATTCAATGTAATTCAATAACTTGCACTACACGCAATACTGAGTTCAAGCGCACCATAACTTACCAAACTAGCCGTTCAAAAGCGATTATGAATAGTATTAACTGAATTTTGAACTATATATATAATCCTTATAATTTTAGAATCCATATTATGAGTTTCATAGACATAATTTAAGAACTAATTAATCTTTTTAGATAAAAGAAGTATTTTTCAAAAAATGCACTTTTACCGCCTTTTAACGGTGAACCATTTTTAAATCCAATATTTGAAACTTTTATATATTCAATTTGACAACATAAACTTATTTTTTAGAATTGGGACATAAGAATCTAGTTTTAATAATTTTTTGGTGTTTTTCAAATAGCTTTAATATTTTGATGAATAGTGAAAATTACTAAATTTTAATTAAAAACAACTTTTTTAATCGAAATAATTAACAGTCATAAATTATGAATTTGAGTGGTTTTAAAATATATTTAGAATATATTTTTACCATTTAATACAATGTTGGTTATTGGACGTAATTTTACATTTAAACTGGACATAAACAAGTGTCAATCTTTTGATAGTTATTATTTCTTAAAAATACGCCTTTTGGTTTTGACAATGGGAATTAATTTTAAATTAATAAATGAGACTTATATGTTTTGAATTTGGTAAAATATATATCATTTTTGGATTCGTAATATCGAAATTACCCTAGGGTGAATTTTTGGTATTTTTCTGAAAAAATTCAATTTTTGATGAATAGTGAAAAACACTGAGTTATTATTTAAAACCAGATTTTTATTTAAATAATAATTTATTTTGTTTAAATTTATTTTAGGTAAAAATAGATACATAATAACTATATAATTTCAATTTAATTAATTGGAGTTAGTTTATAATAATTTTAGATATATAAAAAGTTTTATCGAACTTTTTACCGTCTTTTACCCACCTCCTAGGAGCTTTTGCAAATTCACATAAAACATAATTTTACCACTTCTGTGAGATGAATTTCTAAAATCTGAGAGGCATGGTTAATATCAAGGAGTAAAATTTAGTTCAATGAGATGAAAATAATTTTTGGTGAATAGTAACTTTTTACTTTTGTTTACCACGGTTAAAAGTAAATAGGGTAATTAAGGGTAAAAATGATATTAATATTACCCTCACACATGTCCTAATTCTATTGGACAAGTTTATCTCGACTAGAAACAACCTTAGGAATAAAATATTATCATTTAGGTCCACTTGGATTAGATTAGGACATTTATTATTATTTAATTCAAAGAAGAGTTAAAAGAGTTAAAATCAAAGTGTAATAATTAAATATTTTTTAATATAGAGTTTTACATAATATAAATTTGATTATAAATCTTAATTAGAAATTTTTAAATATTTCCTACATCATGGTATTTTATTTATAATTTTTATACATTAAATAAATACATTTATTTATGACACAATGATGATGCAATAATTACCTTATTCATGAAAGAATCAAATAAATGGTATTATAAATATTAAAATAAATATAATTTCAAAGTTTTTATGACATCCACGAATTTTATAGGTGAATATAACATGTTAGGATTGATTCAATATTTTTTTTGAAGTAATCATGTTGTTATTATTTTAACAAAAAACAAATACCAAATAGTGTCAAAATTGACATAAAATTGTTTTTAAAACAAATATTATATTATTAATTGATATAATGGTCCTAAAAATATAAGGTTCGGCCAAAAGACTTATATAATAATATATATGACATTAATGAACCAATTGGGTTTCTATTGGCAGTATATAGTATGTTTATTAACCATATAGTGTAAGAATACAAGAAGACATGGTAAAAGTTAAATTATTTAACTTAGAGTTAAATGTAAATGATAAGGTTAAAATGGAAACTTAAAATTGTCTAAAACCCATTGTTTGAGTTGTTTTCTACCTATCCCCACCTTATACTTTAAATAATCAAATTTTTAGCCATTATAAACCGAATATGAATTTATTATAAAATAATATTTAAAATTTTTCCTAATGTGCCCCTCACCCCTCTTATAAAAGGGCACTCCCCCTTCTCTCTAATTCACACCTTCTAATCCATTTGGATCGGCCAAACCCTACCCAAATACCCTCTCAACTATCCTCCCTTCAACCTAGAGGCCTTATTTTGATCAGAAAACCAACCTAAGGAGACCTTTTGATCAAATCAAAAGGAAGAACCCGAAGAAGAGGTAATGATTTCACCACCCTCTATCAAGTTCCTTTCTTCTTCCACTTCCTTTTTCTTTGTTGTTTCCATTATAAAATAATAAATCTAGTATATTATATATAATGTGATGTTATTATAATTATGGTACAACCAAATTCATTATTCTATCCACCCTTTGAATGACATGTCACCATACGTGCGTACGTACAGATTACCGCCTCCACGACGCGATGAGATTCATTTCCAAGTTCACCATTCATCGACGATTATAAAAATATATATTACTAATAAGTATGTAATATATGACATAATAATGCTACTGGAGACATATATATTTATATATATAAGTATTTATGTACTTACATATATCTTATTCACTTACTTCCATTCAATACTATATGAAAACAGAAACATCGTTTATGTGTACGTACGGACTACCGTCTCCATAAACGGTGTTTTCCATTTCATATATACGTCTATTATAAATTTTTATATTCTAAATATATATGATAAATAAATCATGTTTTATATTCTGGAAGTATTTAAATTATGATCTAAGTGTTACAATCAAGAGTAACAAGTTAAAACACGTACGATAAAGAAAGCAATTATTACCCGAAATATTAATATAACATGAAAATTATTATTAAATGGGTAATATAAAGTCATAAATGAATAATGTATGATATCATACATATTAATATGGTTCTGGTATAATTTAATAACATACTATTGTCTTCATACAGGAGGCTAAACATACCCTCGACTAAAGGAAAGTTCAAGGTAAGGGGTTTTCATCTCACTTCTTAGTCTCGTGAGATTCATGCCATATTGCCACTATTACCTTTTGTGTGGTGTGTGTACTGACCATAATTGTATTATTTGTGTAATAAACTTTAATTTATGTGTATTTACATATTCATTGTATGATACCTCTTTCATGGGGTGTATGTTTTGTAAGATACCAAATTGGTAAGGGTTTATTTCATAATCTCTACATTATCCGAAGTTGTTTATACGTAATTATCTACTGGGACTTCTTTATCATCCACATCCATGTTTCTTAAAAATGTATTTCAAAACATTCTTACTATTTTATAGAATATGTGTTAAAGTCATTTATACCCTTGTTTGATTTTTTATAAGAAGTTTAAAAAGGAATCTTTCCGTCGTTTTCCAAACAAGTTCCTTTTTAACATTTTCGACAGAATTAAGGTAAGAATGTCTTTTTTAACTTATACGGTGGGTGAGGCTATTTTACGTCATTATAAAATCATCAAATCTTCCATTAAAATCTTATAAAAATATTTTCAAAGTAAATGTTTTCTTTTATAATTATGTGACTTTTAAATGATTTCAAAATAAGAGATTTTTCTCTCAAATTGTTTTGATTTCATCTATGTCAACATCCTTTGATAAATTTTACACTTGTTTGAAGTTGATTTATTATGATACAAATCCTCCATATTATATTTAAGGTTTTCCGATATGTTTGACTATGGATGAGTTATTTTTATGCCATTAATGGTTTATGATGAATGTTTTGACATTTCGTATGCTAGTATTAATACGAATGTTTATGTTATATTTCATTCTCTTCTTAAGATAAATGTATTGGACTAGTATGTTTCGGGATGGGGACCAGTAAAAGGAAGCCCTCCGGGTTGGGGTCCGGTTACAGCAGACCCTCCAGGTTGGTGTCCGGTTATTAGAGGCACTCCGGGATGGTGTCTGGTTATTAGAGGCACTCCGGGTTGGAGTCTGGTTATAGAGGCTCTCCGGGATGGAGTCCAGTTACAGAGGCTCTCTGGGTTGGGTTCCGGTTACTGTCATCCCTTAGGTCTTGGCACGAGTCCTTGACACAGAAATTAATGTTCAGAATTATGCATTCCATCATTATGAAAGTGGTTAGTGATTTTTCATGTGATTATTCGCCTAGTAGAATATCCATGTGAATAAGTAAATGGAATTACTTCATTTTATTTTTTCCATATTATGATGAAGTTCAAGTTTAAAAGGATTTTTTTTTAGTTATACATTGCCTTAAATGTTAATGCTTATTTATGAAAGTTTCTGCTGTATTGTTATCCTTACTGAGCATCTGAGCTCACCCCTTTCTAGGTTTTATTTTTCCCAGGATTCCAAGAAGTGTATTGTGATTGATATGTAGGGTTAAGCCAAGGGAATAATGGCGTTCGTGAAGGATTATTTTTGTTTTTTTGTATGTTATGAAGTGTTATGTAACATTCATGTATGTAATCTATTTTCCAAGACTGCTAAACCAATCGGTCCTTCTGGACTTGATTCCTTGTAATCATGCCAATATATTAAAATAATGCACTGACTCTAGGTAACTGGGGTCAGGGCGTTACAGTTGGTATCAGAGGAAGTTTAGCGATAACCTTGGAAAATAGATTTAGATAAACTTTGATTAGATCACATAGCCCTAAGATAGACTTTTAGGATTAGTATAGAAGAACTTTCTTGAATTTTGGTATTGTAGAGATTTTGTGAGTTTTCCAAGCAATACATCTCTATCTGGATACGAGCAGGTAGAGGCGGCTCTGGAACAGATGTACATAGGGGTAAAACCTGAAAACACCGCTTTGAGCTAGACTCGAACGAGAACTGGTGCACGACAACAGGACTTACTGCACTCTTGGTTACGACACTCCCGGGGGATATGATTAGGATAATTCTCATTTTCTTTACAAACCATTATGAAGGTATTATGAGTATATACTTACTCAAAGAAAACATTTTTATGATTATGGATTATATCCATAAACTGTTCAATTTACGTTAGGTATTTTACAAGTTTGGAATTATTCATTTTAATTCATAAACTGACCTAGTGTATGCCATTGTTTATAAATGGTGCACAGTAGAAGTAATGAGAACTCCAGTAATACGCATGATCCAAAGAGTAAGAAGGATCATATCATTCATGGTCTTAAGCCATAATTTAGAAGGGAAATAGTCTCCCATGTATTATCATCATATAAAGAAATAGTATCATGTGTTAATAAGATAAGTAAATAATTATTTGAGTTCTATGGCTTTGAAGGGAAGCCAGAGAAGAAAAGGATGGTGGAAAGAAATATGGATAAAGGGAATAAGGGAAAGAAGGATTTTCCAATATGTGATAAATGTGGAATGAATCACTTTGGTAAATGCTTGAAGGGAATGTGAGTTTTTTATAAGTGTGGAGAAAAAGGACACCAAGTACGTGATTGCAAGGGTAAGAAAAAGTTTTCAAATGTACAATGCCTTATCTTCAAGGAGTTGGGATACTATACAAACCAATGTCCAAATCATCAGAGTATGCACCAAATGATGCTATTGAATAATAATCAAGTTATGATACTACCTCAGATAAAAAGTAATAACTAGTGTTCTTATGTTGTTATTATAGAATTATTTCATTGAGTGTTGTATCAACAGTATATTGGTTACATGAATTATGGAGATAAATAAGGATTGTACTGCAGTACTATTTTATTGAGGATTTGAGATTATATGGTTCTAAGAAAAATGACTTAATAGTAAGCTACACTTTTTGGAAAATAAATGGTTGAAGGAAAGGTAATCCTTAATATGTTCCTGAAAATGAGGTAGTGATTTTGGATTAAGAGATGGTTGATTTTGGTAATTCATGATGTTGTGGTGTTGTAAAGGAATACACGATGAAGGCGTTCACATGTTATTACCTGGAAAAAAGGATCCTCATTATGTTTAACTTCCTTATAAACTTTGGAATAAGAGTTTGGATATAAGTATTTTAGATAATTCTAAAGGTTAAAATGGATTAAGTTTGTAATTGGATACTATTTTTAAGGTTATTTTTGGATTTTTATAAAAGTACAACCCAGAGGTCGGGCGACAACTAGTCGCATCCGACAAGGCCGCGAGACTTAAACTCAAAACCGAAGAGTAACAAGGGTGCATCACATTTGATTGGACTACATGATATACTGGTTTTTATAATTTTTTTATATATTCTGATAAATGAATTATAAATTCATTTTTTTGTAACCCTATACGATTAGGATAAATAGATTTTTTTTGAAATCTTATGGAGTGAAAGATGAGTTTGTGGTAGAAATTAGTTAAAGGATGGAAATCTACTTGAAAAGTATAAATTTATTTTCTTCCCTTATTCTATGAAGAACTAAATTCTTAAACTTTAGGTAAGGCATCTTAAAACCAAATTTTTTTTATCCTAATTCCTTATGTTTTGTTGAACTGATGGTATTTTAAATCATCATAGATTGGTGGCTTTGAGGCCCACAATTCTAAAATTGTTTGTGACTAATGAACTCAATCACTCCCTATAAATATTTATTTTTTCCCTCCAATTATGTGTCTCTAATTTCCACCAATGTTCTCCTAATCGAGATCAAAATTTGGTGGTGACCTTTTCATTCCCCTTTTCCTCTTATTAAGACTAAATTTTATTAACCCAATTTCCGATGTGGGTTTTACCACAAAGGTATTTTATATATTCAACCTTTTATTTTTGAAGAAAAAATTAAAATTGCGAGGACGCAATTTATTGAAAGAGGGAATAATGTAACTCCCAAAGATTGCATAGAATGTTATTTCTTCAATGTAATTCAATAACTTGCACTACACGCAACACTGAGTTCAAGCGCACCATAACTTACCAAACTAGCCGTTCAAAAGCGGTTATGAATAGTATTAACTGAATTTTGAACTATATATATAATCCTTATAATTTTAGAATCCATATTATGTGTTTCATAGACATAATGTAAGAAGTAATTCATTTTTTTAGATAAAAGAAGTATTTTTCAAAAAATGCACTTTTACCGCCTTTTAATGGTGAACCCTTTTTAAATCCAGTATTTGAAATTTTATATATTCAATTTGACAACATAAAATTCTTTTTTAGAATTGTGACATAAGAATTTAGTTTCAATAAATTTTTGGTGTTTTTCTGATAGCTTTCATATTTTGATGAATAGTGAAAATTACTAAATTTGAATTAATTTTTTTTTAATTGAAATAATTAACAGTCATAAATTATGAATTTGAGTGGTTTTAAAGTATATTTAGAATATATTTTTACCATTTAATACTATGTTGGTTATTGGACATAATTTCACATTTAAACTGGACATAAACAAGTGTCAATCTTTTGATAGTTATTATTTCTTAAAAATACGCATTTTGGTTTTGACAACATGAATTAATTTTAAATTAATAAATGAGACTTCTATGTTTTGAATTTGGTAAAATATACATCATTTTTGGATTTGGAATATCGAAATTATCCTAGGGTGAATTTTTGTTATTTTTCAGAAAACTTTCAATTTTTGATGAATAGTGAAAAATACTCAGTTATTATTTAAAAACAATTTTTATTTAAATAATAATTTATTTTGTTTAAATTTATTTTCAGTCAAAATAGATACATAATACCTATATAAATTCAATATAATTCATTGGAATAGGTTTATAATAATTTTAGATACATAAAAAGTTTTGTCGAACTTTTTACCATCTTTTACCTACCTCCTAGGAGCTTTTGCAAATTCACATAAAACTTAATTTTACTGCTTCTATGATCTGAATTTAGAAAATCCAAGAGACATGGTTAATATCAAGGAGTAAAATGTGGTTCAATGAGATGAAAATAATTTTTGGTGCATAGTAACTTTTTACTTTTATTTACCACGATTAAAAGTAAATATGGTAATTAAGGGTAAAAATGATATTAATATTACCGTCACACATGTCCTAATTATATTGGATGAGTTTATCTCGACCAAAAACAACCTTAGGAATAAAATATTATCATTTAGGTCTACATGGATTAGATTAGGACATTTATTATTATTTAATTCAAAGAAGAGTTAAAAGAGTTAAAATCAAAGTTTAATAACTAAAACATTTTTAATATAGGGTTTTACATAAGATAAATTAGATTATAAATATTCATTAGAAATATAAAAATATTTACTACATCATGGTATTTTATTTATAATTTTTATAAATTAAATATATAAATTTATTTATGACACAATGATGATGCGTTAATTACCTTATTCATGAAAGAATCAAATAAATGGTATTATAAATATTAAAATAAATATAATTTAAAAGTTTTTATGACATAAAATAATTTTATATATGAATATGACATGTTAGGATTGATTCAATTTTTTTTAAGTAATCATGTTTTTATTATTTTAACAGAAAACAAATACCAAATAGTGTCAAAATTGACATAAAATATTTTTTAAAACAAATATTATATTATTAATTGATATAATGGTCCTAAAAATATAAGGTTAGGAAAAAAGACTTATATAATAATATATATGACATTAATGAACCAACTGGGGTTCTATTGGCAGTATATAGTAAGTTTATTAATCATATAGTGTAAGAATACAAGAAGACACGGTAAAAGATAAATTATTTAACTTAGAGTTAAATCTAAATGATAAGGTTAAAATGGTAACTTAAACTTGTCTAAAACATATTGGTTGAGTTTTTTTCGACATATCCCCACCTTAGACATTAAATAATCAACTTTTTATCCATTATAAACTGAATATGAATTTATTATAAAATAATATTTTATGTTTTTCCAAAGGTGCCTCTCACCCCTCTTATAAAAGGGAACTCCCTCTTCTCTCTAATTCACACCTTCTAAGCCATTTGGCTCGGCCAACCCCTTCCCAAATACCCTCTAAACTATCCTACCTTCAACCTAGAGGCCTTAGTTTGATCAGAAATCCATCCTAAAAAGCCCTTTTGATCAAATCAAATGGAAGAACCCGAAGAAGAGGTAATGATTTCACCACCCTCTTTCAAGTTCCTTTCTTCTTCCACTTCCCTTTTCTTTGTTGTTTCCATTATAAAATAATAACTACAGTATATTCTATATACTGTAATGTTATTATAATTATGTTACAACCAAATTAATTATTCTATCCACCCTTTGAATGACATGTCACCATACGTGCGTACGTACGGATTACCATCTCCACGACGCGATGAGATTCATTTCCAAGTTCATCATTCATCGAAGATTATAAAATATATATTACTAATAAGTATGTAATATAAGAAATAATAATGCTAATATATATATATATATATATATGTATTTATGTACTTACATATATCTTATTCACTTACTTCCATTCAATAATATATGAAAACAGAAACATCGTTTATGCGTATGTACGGACTACCGTCTCCATAAACGGTGTTTTACATTTCTTATATACGTCTATTATAATTTTTTATATTCTAAATATATATGATAAATAAATCATGTTTTATATTCTGGAAGTATTTAAATCATGATATAAGTGATACAATCAAGAGTAACAAGTTAAAACACGTACGATAAAGAAAGCGATTATTACCTGAAATATTAATATAACATGGAAATCATTATTAAATGGGTAGTATAAAGTAATAATTGAATAATGTATGATATAATAAATATTAATATGGTTCTGGTATAATTTAATAACATAATATAGTATTCATACAAGAGGATAAACGTTCCCTCGTCTAAAGGAAAGTGCAAGGTAAGGGGTTTTCATCTCACTCCTTATTCTCATGAGATTCATGCCATATTGCCACTATTACCTTTTATGTGGTGTGTGTACTGCCCATAATTTTATTTTTTGTGTAATAAAATTTAATTTATGTGTATTTACATATTCATTGTATGATACCTCTTTCATGGGGTTTATGTTTTGTAAGATACCAAATTAGTAAGGGATTATTTCAAAATCTCTTCATTATCCAAGGTTGTTTATACATAATTATCTACTGGGAACTCTTTATCATCCACATCCATGTTTCTTAAAAATGAATTTCAAAACATTATTACTATTTTACAGAATATTTTTTAAAGTCATTTATACCCTTTTTTGACTTTTTATAAGAAGTTTAAAAAGGAATATTTCTGCCGTTTTCCAAACAAGGTCCTTTTAACCTTTTCAACAAAATTAAGGTAAGAATGTCTTTTTTTAACTTATACGGCGGGTGCGGATATTTTTAGTCATTATAAAATCATCGAATCTTACCTTACAAGATTATAAGAATATTTTCAATGTAAATGTTTTCTTTTATAATTATGTGACTTTTAAATGATTTCAAAATAAGAGATTTTTCTCTCAAATAGTTTTGATTTCATCTATGTCAAGATCCTTTAATAAATTTTACACTTGTTTGAAGTTGATTAATTATGATACAAATCCTCCATATTGTATTTAAGGTTTTGTGATATGTTTGACTATGGAAGATTTATTTTTATTCCATTAATGGTTTATGATTAATGTTTTGGCATTTCATATTCTAGTTTTAATACGAATTTTTATGTTATATTTCATCATCTTCTTATGATTAATGTGTTGGACTAGTATGTTCCGGGTTGGGGGCCAGTAAAAGTAGGCCCTCCGGGTTGGGGTCCGGTTATAGCAGACCCTCCGGTTTGGTGTCCGGTTATTATAGGCACTCCGGGTTGGTGTCCAGTTATTAGAGGCACTCTGGGTTGGAGTCCGGTTATAGAGGCTCTCCGGGATGGAGTCCGATTACAGAAGCTCTCCGGGTTGGGTTCCTGTTACAGTTATCCCTTAGGTCTTGGCACGATGCCTTGAGATAGAAAATAATGTTCGACATTATGCATTCCATCATAATGAAAGTGGTTAGTGATTTTTCATGTGATTATTATCCTAATAGAATATCCATGTGAATAAGTAAATGGAATTACTTCATTTTATTTTTTCCATATTATGCTGAAGTTCAAGTTAAAAAGGCTTTTGTTTTAGTTATACATTGCGTTAAATGTTTATGCTTATTTATGAAAGTTACCGCTATATTGTTATCCTTAATGAGCATCTGAGCTCACCCCTTTATATGTTTTATTTTTACCAAGATTCCAAGAAGTGTATTGTGATTGATATGCAGGGTTAAGCCAAGGGAATAATGGCATTCGAGAAGGATTATTTATGTTGTTTTGTATGTTATGAAGTGTTATGTAACATTCATGTATGTAATATATTTTCCAAGACTTCTAAACTGACCAGTTCTTCAGGAATTGATTCCTTGTAATCATGCCACTTTATTTAAATAATGCACCGACTCTGGGTAACTAGGGCCAGGGCGTTACAATTATCCTATAAAAGGACACATAAAAGTCAATTATTCGATGCATAAATAAATATGAAAAATTATTCATTGAATAATGTTAAAGTTAATTCTAGTCCATTAATCTATCATAATTAAACTCTTCAAAACACTCCTCGCATTCCATTAAAAATGTGAAAATAACCCATTTTCTTATTAACTAGGATAACATGTTTTATAACCTTTTAAAATTCTAGGAAATCCAATTAAAGTAATTAGTTAAACCCCTGAAACTTCATATCTCAGATATGTTCATCATTATAAGACATTCGTTGGATACTTTTTTCATTTTTAGGTCATTAGATATTCCATCCTTGGAGAAAACATACACAAGAAATGAAACTCCATTAAGACAGAATTCAAAGATAATAAATTTCCCATATAATACCATTTATATGAGGCTCTCCTAAATTATTTATAGATAACTCCAATTTTTTCATTTATTTAAAAGTATATAATGATATAATTAATTAATACCTCAAAAAAATTATCAATATAATACTTAAATACTCAATTAATCTGAACTATGAAGACAAAATCTTGATTTTTTAATCCAAAATGAATTTCCATAAACTCATAATGCTCATACCATGTTCAAAATTTCATCTTGGTATACCATCCATAAATTCACCCTTAATTAATGATAAAAAATGAATATTGATCTTATAAAATTTTATGATCATTGAAGTTGATCCAATTACTCATATATATGTGGTAAAGGATATTTATTATTTATAGTAATGGAACTTATCTCCCTATAATCTATTCACAATCATATACACACATCTATAATTTACATGAATAAAATCGGGGATCCTCTTGTGAAATACTTGGGAAAATAAATCCCATATCACACAACTTATGATGTTTTAAAATCAACACCATCAAATAAAATTGTTCCATTCTATAGGGAATTTAAGATATTGTTCCAACATCATGAATGAGTTTAATGGAGTACTCAACATCATTTTTAGTTGGATGATTAGGTAAATATTCTAGAAAAACATCCATTAATTTTTTCATAATGGGTAAATACTATATTCACACGATATTATATTTATCTATATATTAATCATTATATTAGCCTAAATTATTTTGAATTATCTACCACAAATGGTCCATATATCACTTTAGATGATATAAAAACATTATGAATCTTTTTTACCACTTCATAATGAGATGAAGACCCTCTCTAGGTACTATATTCGTTTTTCAGATACACATAAATTTGTAGTTCTCTAGAATTTTTGAGTTGGATTTAACATTAGGTAGTCCAATATAGTTACATCAGGTTATAGGTTAGTAGATTTATTTTTGTAGTATAGACTATTTATCATAACCTAGGAAAACTATTCTAATATAGTTTTGTCTTGATTATCCCCAACTCCTGATTGATTGACTCAATCGAGGGGAACGACACTATATTGACTATGGATGTCGATATGGTTCTCATTCTACTCATTATTTACCATCATTATAAAATGGAATATATATATTTTAATTATATCATCCCATTGAATTATAAACTATAATTCCAATTATGTTTTCAAGAGTATTATATATAAATCATTGGGTGTTATAATAATTCATCTATTAACCCACTAAATTCCTCCAAATATATACCCCTAGGTCTCTAATAATTTTTTTTTGATACCACATATAACTAATCTGACTCTAGAGGCCTATATCAAATAGTTTTCTTCTGTTTTTTGTTAAAAATACAAGTGTTGTCATAGGATCCCATGTTATATTAAGCTTTTATCACTGTATATAAAAACACATTACATTTGAAAACATATAATATAGCATGAACACTCTCTGACAACATTATTATCCCTTCCATTGTATCCTCTAAAATTACTCAATGTTACCATCTTGCTTTCTTGGTTAAAGTAAAACAAAGAAAGGAAAGCTCAAATTCTTAGTAAGGGGTAGATTATAGTAAAATATATCATATAATAAACATAGAATAAGTGATATAGAACGAATAAAAAAACATAAATCCATAATTAGTTGAATCTGACAACATGTTATATCCATAATAATAAATGAAAAAATGTATAAAAAAATACTTGATCTCATTCTAATAAAATAAAAAATTCTAGACATCAAAAAATGTTGTCGATGATTTGATCAAAGACACTATACTAATATGGGAATAGGTATGAACCAAAACCAACGTTTTTCTTCCTCATGATACCTATTGATGAATCAAGGTTCTATATAATTTTTAGATCCACCCATCAGTTGATTAATGTATATTCATTTAGGATTATATTCAACAGGGAATCTTATACCATTCCATAAGGACCCACTAGATGGATAAAAACATCGAAATCTATGGAATGAAAAAACATTTACAATAATTATTTCCCAATTAAATGGAATAATGTTAGTATCTATACAAACATACCTTAATCAAATTATAACTTTTGAGGTTTTATTCAAGGGAATAGAATGTACCTTTGTCAATAAAATTTATTGGTGGTTGTACATTTAATGTGTTGGGTAATCCATGAAAGAAAACAATTGGGTTCAATAGTTTTGAATATTAGGAGGAAAAAAAAATGGTAGGAAAAATCCTTTATAATGTATCATTAAGAGCCTGTGAAATTTGAAATTCATATCCCTCTAGACTATCTAACCATGTGTGCATTTTTATAGCCACTCATCATGCATCAAGGTGATGATTGAATCATTTCACAACACAACCTTTTTAGGTGAGTATATGCAACAAGCCAAGGTTTAATTAATCAAAATTTCATTCTTATAATTATCTCATGTGGTATAAAAACATAATATAACACAATAAAATATTTATGAATGATGAATTAATGAAATAAGGAGCATTTCAAGAAGTTGAGGAACCCATACGGATGAAATAGCAACATGAACATTGACATAGTAATAGTACCATTATAAACAATAAACCCTACAATTGAATATTAACCACAACAAGGAAATTATAAGTAATATTTATCTATATTATATGTTATAATATTATATAATAATATCGTTGAACAATTAAATAAAAATTATAAAAATTATTAATTACATGTTCATATTTTTATAGGTCATAAATAATTAATTACATTTTTTGATAAATTAAATAATTTAGAAGAAAATATTTTATGATAATATGTATAAATAAATTAATATTTTTATGTATTAATATTATAAAATAATTATGATACCTTAATTAAATTTTCAATTTGTTAGCAAAGTAGTTTTGATTTTAAAAAATTATTTACCATGTAAATGATGATATTAATGAAAATTTATATTTCTCATATATAGAGAATTATGTTTATAAAATGAAGTTAAATTTGTAATTATACATGTAAAACATTCTTATGGATAATTTTTTTGGTTATTTAAAAAATACTTGAATTATTGTGAATTGTAAAATATAAAATTTTTCATAAATTCAAAATAATTGAATTTTGGAGTCATAAGTGATGTGGTGATTGTGTAAGCCCATTATCTCAATAAAACAAGATCTAATTACTTTAAATATTCTCATGAATCATCATCATTTACTATCTTGAGGATAATAATAAAATAATTATTAAAATATTCAAAAAACACCCATCTCCTCAAATATAAATACCACCCCTCACCACCTCTTTTCCTCACACCTTTGAAGCATTAATAATTTTCAAAATTCTCCCCTCAACTCTTCAAATCCCTATAACCCATGTCCATGAGATTTATTCTTATAAAAAATTCCAAAACCAATTCCTAATGGTGTCTCTCAAGTAGATGGAATCAAGAGGTAAACCCCTCTCCCATTTCTTTTAATTTCTTTTCAAGTTCCATTACATTCATTCTCTCTCCTCACCTCCCCTCATACTAATGGAATGAAAACTATATTATCATAAATTTTCAGAAATTTTATATTGTTTATGGAATAATTTTACATAAAATATATTCTCCTCTCTTATTTCCTTTAAAAATTTAAAGATAAACATTGAGGTGCCAATTTACCACATTCATCGATGATTTTCATTCATCTTCGAATTTCATCTTCATGGATGGTCATTAAACCATTTTTATGGTTAATACAGATTATTATATATATATATATATATATATATATATATATATTATATCTTATTTAATTCTATACAATCATTTTTTACACATGATTTTAAGTTATAAAACAAAATGAGTTCATTGTGATCAAAAAATGATAAATCACTCTAAATGATTATCATTAATGATTTATCTACTAAATATTCTAGGTATTCTAAAATTTAATAAGTTTATTAATAAAATAAATGTTTATTTTTGGAAAATTATATTCATTATTCATGATTTTACAATCACATATACATGTAAACCGATCATGAAAACCAAGGAAAACAACGCTCCAAAAGATGAAATTTAACCTCTTAACCCATCAAAAAGGCCATAAATGAACTTAATAATGTTATAATAAATAATTTAAATTAATAAAGTGTTTGGGAATTATTAATTAATGAATAAATTTTTATTATCGATGACAATAATATCAAGTAAAGAACAATTTTGGACTTAAGTTTAGGGATTCTACCTGAACCTTCAGTATTCCTTCGAGTTATTCATTCTCTCATATTACCAGAATAATTTTATCTTTATTTTTTATGTAAAATTGATTAATTATGTTTATAAGTTCCAAACTCAGGTATCAATATCCATTCATCCTTATTTTTTGGTATATATATGTTTTTAAAAGGTTCCCTACTCAATTCATCTGAATTAGCAGGCCTGATTTGAGGGAACATTCCAAATTCTTACACATTTTTATGTGTACACCATAATATTTTTTTAAGACAACTCATTTTTTTGTAAAAATTAATTATGTTATTATGAAAACACTATTGTTTTATTTCTAGTATTATATAAAATATTATTCCCTTCTCTAATTCAAATTAGTTTTCATATTTTCTTTAAACTCTGCTAAAATGTTTTATTTCTAATGTTTCTAAAATTACATTTTCACATGTATTATCTTATGTTTGACAAAATATATCATGACCTATGACTATATCCCATTATTAATGTCCATTTTTTATTTAAATTATTTCTTTCTGGGCCACCATTATGATATCATCTTATGTTTGGCCTTTTGGCATGATTATGATACACAATTCTTACCGTGGGTAAAACTTATGTTTATGTTTTATTCCTTATTTATTATTATTCATGTCTAACAAATATTCATTATTATTTTAATATGGTAGTGTAAATATAGTTCTCTAATTTATTAGGTAATTTTTAGTCTCATGAGACGTTATGTTCAACAAACTTGGCGGTTAGCCTTGACTCTTTCCCCACTATATGAAATTATCCTTGACAAGTGTTCCACTTTGTAAAATGATCCTTGAATCATGATAAATTCATGTTTTATGTTTCAAAAACATTACAATGAATCCATGATTTTATTATCCCATGTTATTATCCCTTATGCTCAATCTTTTTTTATGTTTTATTATATCCTTATGTTATTCCCTCTTACTATTGTGCTATGATTTATTTTAATGTTTATTCCTTATTGGGATTTTTAGCTCATCCCTTTGTTCAAGGTATCCTAAGGATATCCTATATAGATGTAAGGGCTCAATGGATGATAATAATTCATAATGGATGACAAATAAATAAATCTTTTATTTAGTTCAATGTTTTCAGTTTTATGTTCTAAGTCATCAAGACACTAGAATTTACGATCCATGGATTGTAATTTGATGTTTAATCATGTGTAAAAGAATGTATTGATAATTTTAATAAACTAGGGTCTCTATAGTTAGTATCAGAGGAAATATTTTGATATTTTTGTAGACTAGTATTAGAGAAATTAACTAATAAACCTAGGGTTAATACTACGTATGAGAAAACACCCCTAAATATTGGTTAGTATAGAGTAAGTGTTCTATTGGAAATATAAATACATCTCTAGATACATCAAGTGGGTGTGGTTCCAAAAAAATGTACCTAGGAGTAAAAACTCTTATAATGTGTTCTAGGCCTAACTAGAGGTAACATGGTACATGAAAACGACCCTTACTATGCCAATAGTTTGAAACTCCAAGGGGATACTCTATAGTAATTTCATAAGATCATCAAAAACTATTATTAAAGGAACAAATAAAATTTCCATATAAATATATCTTAAGAAAGAGATCATGGATATCCTATGTTGAATCCAAGTGGTTCACAGAACCCTCTGTCTTAAGATAAAAAAAGTCCTCATACTTATGAATAAAGAAGATGAGTCTATTGTGGTGTATAAAGAAAACATTAACAGGATTGTAAAGTACACCAGCAACATTGTCATGAACACCAAAATAAAGGTGGATCACTTCTTTAACATACTAATGATGAGTCTATAAAAATCCTTGGTGATTCTAGACATCAAAGATTATAAAGAGATTTTTCATTTTTCCCTCAATGATTAAATTGATATTGGATACTTTCAATGGTATCATGGGCCTGGGAAAAATAGTATAAATTTCGAGTCTAATATTTGTGGATCAAAAGAAATCCCCTGATAGAAGAAAGAACAAATATCCCATGTGTCAGAACTGTGGTAAAAAGAATCGTGGGAACATTCTAATGGGAAACAGGAAATAGTTCAATTGTATATTAATTTTGAATATTCCTAATAAGTATAGATGGGATGTAAATAACCCCACTAATGTAGAAGAATGAAATTTTCATATCAATGCATATCAAGTAGTGATATGTTTCAACTGCAATGAATATAAGAATTTTTTGAACCATTTTTCTAAGAAAAGGGTTATTAGAGGAATTCAACAATAACCTCATAGGAAACAAGGAAGATATTATGATATCACTACTATGGATGTGGATCCAAAAATCTATGTGTTGATAGGTAATCTTTTTATTCATCCAATAATAGAGAACCTACGTTTTGTGTATAGTTCTACACATTATTTTATATCTAGCGTGTTTAATTGAGCTTCATAGAACCCACCTCAAAATTAAGAGGTTCAATTATCTGTGAGGCTAGATAATCTGAAAATTATTGAAACCATGTTACATAGCCATTCCCTAGTTAATTTTTGGGGTCTAAACCTCCAAACTAATCTAACCATACTTACTTTTGTAGAGTTTTATTCTATATTGGGAAAGGAATGCCTAAATTTATAGAAATCCAACATCAACTATCGGGAAAGGTAGATTAGTCTATATTTATTTACAAATGTATTGATGAAAATTAATAACTTTTAAAACAATCGTCTCAATTGTGGATATTACTATCATATGAGTAAACATATCTATCTGAAATGATTGAGGCAAAGGAGGCGATCGTGCTCAAATATATTTTTATCGTGACAGATTAAACTGGTGTATTCCCTAAATACATATTTGGTATTTCCCCTGACTGATATGTTGAGTTCTCAATTAAATTTTTTCTAGGATATCTACCTATATCAAAGACACCATATAGAATTTCCACTATTCATATTGAAGAACAGAAGAAGCTATTATCAGAGAATCTAGACAAAGGGTTTTATATAATTTTGTGCTTCACCATGGGGAGTTTCAGTCCACTTAATCAAGAAGAATGATAGATCAATGTGCCTCTACATTAATAATCATGAGCTCACTAAAATCACAATAAATAAGACGTATCACCAGCCATAGAAATATGAATCGATTGTTCAGCTACATGGGGCCAGTTATTTATCTAAGATAGAAATTTGTTCGGGATATCACTAAATAATGTTGAATAAAGAAGTTATTCCCAAGACCGCCATTATAATGAGGTATGGACATGATGAATACTTATTTATGCCCTTTGGACTCAATAATGCTTTAGATATTTCCAGGGATTGGATGAATAAATTCTTTAGATATTACTTCAAAAAAAGTGTTTTTATTTTTATTAATGATATTATGATATACCTCATGATCTGGGAGGAACATGAGGAGCATTTAAATAATATGTTAGAGATAATGTGAAGGGAGAAAATATAAGAAAAGTATAGTGAATTCATGTTTTGGAAATAGTAAGTATAATTATTATGGAATGTTAACACCAAAAAAGAAATAGCTATAGACCCTTCCAAGAAAAAGGTAATCAAATAGTGGCCCAGACCATCATCAGTAACATAGATCTACTGCATTCGTAGTCTATACTATTATTACCAATGATTTTCAATGAGAATACCATGATTTTAATCACCAACAACCATGCTGACACAGAAAGGAGTGAAGTTTCTATGGACTCAAGATTCTAAGGAAAGCATTAAGAAGCACAAAAAGAGTCTTCTCACAACACCATTACTCCCAAACCAGAAAATTAGAGAACTCTTTTTGTTATACAATTATTTTTCAATGGAAGGATTAGTATTTTTACTGATGAAAAATGATAATTTAATATCCTAAACCTTAATAAAGTTCAAATTTCATGAGAAAAACTATCTTAAGAATGATCTGGAGTTTGAAATTGTGCTCTTTAAATTGAAAATATGGTGACATTATCTTTATGGTGAGAAGTGTTAGATATATAATGATCACAAGAGTCTCAATTACATATTCATGTTAAAGGATCTAAATATGTTCCAGTGAATATGGTTAGAGATTATTAAGTATAATGACTACTCAATACACTACCATCCTATAAAGGAAATTGAGCAGGTTGATGCTCTAAGTTGAAATAATCTTTCATCTTTATCAATTAAGAAAATTGAGAAGGGTCCAATATTATTAGACATATAATGGATGGAAATGGGAATCATTAATAGAGTAACATCATCATACATTATCAAATTATTTAAAAACCTTCCCTTGTGGATAAAATAATGGATTCTTAAAGAAATGAAGTTGAAATGAAGAAAAGGGTGGAAGTTATCCAAAATGGAAAATCTTTTGAGTTTAAGATAGGTGATGAGGGATTTATAATATTTGGGCTATGACTATGTGTACCATCCAATCCATAAATTTAAAAAAATTATTTTTTGAATGACATAGATAGATCAACCATCTCTATTCAGCCATGGAGGGAAAATATGTATAAAGATCTCTAGGGAAAATTATTGTTGGAAATTATGGAAAAGGCAATCTCTGAATATACATAAATGTGGTTGGTATGTCAGCAAGTGATGTCTGAAAGGAAAAAAGTATAAAGGGATGATGCAACCATTACCCATACCAATATGGATATGGGAAAACATCACCATGGTATTTTTCACATTACTTCCAAATACATCCAAAGAAAACAATGCTATTGGGTTATTTTGGATTCTTTTACAAAGACAACTCACATTATGGAAATTCAAGAGGATACATATTTTGATCAACATGCATAGATATATATCAATGAATTGGTAATCCTTCATAGAATACCACTATCTATTATATCTAATATAGATATGAGATTCACCTACATGTTTAGGAAATTTCTCCCATGTTATCTAAGCTTTTAGATGAACTTTAGTACGGCCTATCATCCTCAAAATAATGTCCAATCTGGGAATACTGTTAATGTAATGGAAAACATGTTGAGAGAATGTTATATGGACTTCAAATGAGGATTGGAAAAAAATATTCCAATGTTCAAATTCTACTAAAAAAATTTATTCCACTCCAGGATCAAAATGGAACCATATAAATCCTTTTATGGGAAAAGGTGCAGAACACCGACACACCGAGTTAAAGCTGGAGAATTTATGATTATAATACATGTAATGGTAAAATAAATGAAGGATAACATCAAAACCATTCAGCAGCACATCAAGGTATACCTAAGATGAAACATAGTTGTGAAGAAAATATCTGATGGTACCTGGAGTTTATGGTTTGACACATGGTATTCCTCTGTATATCTCCATGGAAGAGGATCATGAGATTTGGGAAGAAATGGATGTTATATCCAATTAATATTTCCTCCTTTGTGATCATTGATTATGTTATAGATCTGGCCTATCGAACAGAACATCCACCAAACATGTCTCATGTACACGATGTATTCGACGTATCCCTCTTATAGAAGTACATACCTGATCCTTCACATGTGCTGACTTCAGATGTGTAATATTTGGAGAATGATCTTTCTTACGAGGAGTATCCATTGAAGATATTATATTTTAGAGATAATTTACTATGAAACAAGACTACTCACTTGGTCAATGCTCTATGGTAGAACCATATGTACAATGAAGAAACATGGGAGCTGGAGTAACTGGTGATGGAAATTTATACACACCTGTTTTAACCTTAGTATGTAAGACAAAATTTCAAGGGAGAAATTTCATAATGGGGTGATGAATGTACCAACCAAAAGTTTTTTCAATAAAAATTACCTTGTTATAATTATTTAATATGTTATATACACATAGGATAACACAATATAATATTTATAAATGATGAATGACTGAAATAAGAGTCTTTCTAGAAGTAAAATAAACTATATCGATTAAATAGTAAATTTACTATTAGAATAGTAATGTGATTATTACGGGTAGTAAATAAGATAATTAAATATAAACCTTACCAATGAAAGAATAAATAACATTTTTTCATCTTATAAGTGTCAACGTGATATAATTATATCACAGTATAAGTAAATAAAAATATTAAAAAATATTAATTAAATGTTGGTTTTTATAGGTCATAAATATTTAAATGGATTTTATTGATTAATTTAATAATATAAAAGAAAATTTATTTTAATAAAATGTATTCATAAATTAATATTTTTATGTCGTAATATTATAATATAATCATGTGACGTTAATTAATATTTCAATGTGTTAAAAAATTAGTTTAAATTTTAAAAGTTGTATTTTTCATGTAAATTATAATTTTAATAAAAGTTTATACTTATTATATTAAGAAATTATTTTCATTAAATGGATTTAATTTTTTAATTCTTCATGTTAAAAAAATCCTAGGTTAAATTTTTAATATTTTACTAAAATAATTATATTTTTATGAATAGTAAAATATGATAATTTATGATAAATGCTAAATACATGTATTATAGAATCATAGGTGATGTAGTTCTAATGTACACCAATTATGTTGACCACAAATGATATAATTACTGTATTTACTCTGAATAATCAACATTATTTCTTATCTTGAAAAAAATAAAAAAAAATTGGTATTAAAATATTCAAAAACACCCCTCTCCTCCACTATAAATACCACCCCACACCACCTCTTCTCCTAACGTATCTCAAGCCTTGATTCATGTCCACATTATTCTCACTAATCTTCCCAATCCAATCCCCCATGTATAGGAGATTTTTTTTCTTAACAAATTAACAAAACCAATCCCTATAAGAAGCTGTCAACAAGAAGGCATCAAGAGCTAAAAACCTCTTCCTTTTCTCTTAATTTCATTTCATGTTCCATTAATTTCTTATTCACTCATCACATCCTTTCATATAAATGGTATTAATACTCATTGTATTAACAATATAGAAATTTAATCATATTTATGGAATAAATTTTCATCAAATATATTCTCCTCTCTCTGTTACATTAGAAACGAAAACATCATTCATGAGGTGTCGATTAACCACCTTCGTGGATGATGTGCATTCATATTTCTATTTCATATTCAAGGCGGTTCATGAAAAAAAATTTATGGTAAAACCAGATTATAATATATTTATTATAAATCATGTAATGTTCTTGACAAATTTTATAGACATGATTTTAATTTATAAAAAATGTGTTCATTGTGATCAAAAAATGCTAAATCAATCTATACGATTATCATTAATGATTTATATAATTTAAAATCCAGGTATTTTAAAATTATATAAGTTCATTAATAAAATAAAATTTCAGTTATTGTAAAATATCCTCATTTTACATGATTTTACTAACACATAAACAAGTAAACCTATCATAAATACCAAGGAAAACATTTCTCTCAGATGATGAAACTGAACCTATTAACCCATAAAAAAGGTCATAAATGGAAATAATAACGTTATAATAAATAAAATACATGTAGGAAATGTTATGGATTTATTAATTAATGAATATAATTTTATTATCCTTGAAATTAAGATCATGTGAAGAACACCTTCAGAGTTAAGGTAAGGGATTCTACATAAACCTCCGTTATTCTACCGTGATATTCATCCTCTCTTTTTACCCAAATGAAATTATTTTTTATTTGTAAGTAAAACTTATTATTGTTTTTATATGTTACAAAATCATCTAACAAGATCTATTCATCATTATTTTTGTTGATATACATTTTTTTAAAAGGTTCCCTACTCAAAACTTCCCTTTTAGCAAGCATGATTTAAGGGAAATCCATAAATCATTACCCATTTTCAAGTGTTATCCATAATCCAATTTAAGCCATAATTTTTTCATAAAATATATAATTTTATTTAACAAAAATATTGGTTCACTTATGTTTATATATAAAATATTATCCCATTTTTTAATTCAAATTCTCATTAATATTTTCCATAAACTGTACTAAAATGTTTTATTTCTAATATTTATTAAATGAAATTTTCACATGTTTTCAATTTAGTTTTATATACCTTATCATGATATATGAATATTTTACCTAATGAATATACAACTATGGATTAAATCCATTCTTTCATGGACACCATTTTGATTTCACCATATGTTATGCCTTTTGACATGATTATGAAACCCAATTCTTACCATTGGTAAACATTATGTTTATACCCGATTACTTATGTATTATTCTTCATGTGTCACACATATTATTGAAAAAATTAATATGGGTAAGTCTATATAGAGCTCCAATTAATTGGGTAATATTTTTTCTCATGTGTTTTTTTGTGCAACGACCTTCGTGGTTAAGCTTGAATCATGCTCCTCTATATGTAAAGAGCCTCGACTCATGCTCCTCTATGTTAAACAATACTTGACTCTTGATAATTTCATGTTTTATATTGATTCAACATTACTATGAATTTATGATTTTATGTTTCCATGTAATGATTCCATATATTCAATCATGTTCCCTATTTGTTTATCATTATGTTATGCATTCTAACCCTTGTTCTAGTATTTATATTAATTTTTATTCCCTTACAAGGTTTTTGAGCTCATACCTTTTTTCATGTTATCCCTAGGTTATCCAAATCAGATGTAAGGGATAAAAGGATGTGAAGAGATTATAATGAATTATAAAAAATGAAATTCTTTATTTATTACTATGTATTTAGTTTTATGTACATAGTATTCAAATACACTTGAAATTACGATCCTTGGCTTGTAATTTGATGTCAAATTGTTCATAAAATAATGTAATGATAAGTGTAAAATAATAGTGTCATTATAGTATCTCTAGGTCCATAATTTACACCAGAAATTACCCTTGAATTTTTTAAAATATGTTTCTATTTACTAGGAAACTATACCCACTTTTACATTACCAAAAAATGGATATTATTCCCCAATTGGAAACATTTAGTTTTACACTTATTCTAGTAAATAATGAATAAAAATAATTTGACGAATTTATACCAATTTATACTTTTAAGCCCATTAAATTAAAATATTAATATGTAAAAAATTATTCCATGTAAATTTATTCACCATAAAAAGGAAATAGTTTCTTAATATAACGTGTGTAAAAAATAATAAATATTAAGAATGGAAAAAACACCACTCATATCATTGGTAACAATTCGATATACTAAACCAAAAATAGAGGGGTTAAAATTGAACAATAAATTACTTTAAAAACGTTTTAGTGGATATAAATTTTTTAATAGGTTTTAGGTATTACACATAATGGAAATATGGTTCATAATACATAACATGTCTCAATGATTTGAATTTTAGGTGGAAAAACCATACCTCTTATCATGAATTAAAATTATATAATTTAACCTCATATATAATATCATTTATATCTTAATATATTTATTAAAAACCATAATCATATCCATTATCATTTATACTCATCATAAATATTATTTCTTGTTATAAATTCATTATATTTTCCCCAATAAGTGTTCATATCATTGATCATTAGTACTATATTGCAAATTGTGGTGTCTATATTCATTATTATTAACAAGTTCATAATTAATAGGTAATTAAAATTAATTTTAGGGATTATTTAAATTTTTTTATGATATTTTACAATCCTTACATGATTATTCAAGTCTTTATCTGTTAAGATGAAATTGATGACAAACATGTTTTAGTGACTCTTGATAATTGAATAGTGTTTTATTAAATAAATAATTAATAATTTATATATAACTTTCAAAATAAAAATTTATATTATTTTATATTATTTTTTATGTTCCTTTAATCATTCAATATGTAAATTTATTTTATTGTTTATGTAGGTTTTTAAAATTAACCAAACTTGAACTTATCCTTATTTAAGGAATTATTATCCAGTGGAATTATTTTAATATGCTTATAAAAAACATTATAATCATATTTAGTATTTATTAAGGTGATATTATTGAATTTTAAAGTAAATATAAGGATAATTAATTGACATGAAAATATTATTTTTTAAGAAAAATATTTTCTCATTATCATGCTTCTTTAAAATGATTGAATTAATGAGGATCATATCAATAAATTTTTCATAAATTTACCATAAAAAATTAACTATATCAAAAAAAATTATTTTCACATTAAAAATATATTAATCATGAATTATGGGTGGTTAAAGAAAATTAATTTTGTTTATTATGGTGGAGGTATTATGCATGTAAGCATGAACAATGATTTCAGTTTTCTTAATGAATGAGATAGATGAATAGAAAATGATAATACCCTCAATATAGTATATAATTAGTATAAAAATAATACTAATGTTATTATATTAGTGTTTCTAGATGAAATTGGAATGAATATTATTAATTAATGTTATGTAGTTGACAATACACTAGTCGAGGAATTGAGTTTTATTTGGAATTATTCTTTGAAAGGTGGGCCATGTGTTAAATAGTGTCGATTATGCGATTTTAAACATTTGATAATGTCTTATGAGGATAAATGTGGTATAGTTTTTCAAAATGAATTTTTAGGATTTTTGAGTCTTCGTCTGGATGATGTTTTACCATTTTATATATTAAGGGAAGTGTAGTTTTGGGTGTAACCCTTACATTTCTAATAAGAGAAAGTTATTATTTAGGGTTCAATGGAGACAAAACTGGAAATATGTGGAGATAAAAGTATTTATGGGTTGAAAATCACCTCAAACACTCCTTTTTGACAACATTAATTTTTATGGAATTTTCATTTTATCTTCATATTTTTTACCCTTATTTTCTTTTTTTCATATGTGATTAATTTAAAACTTCAATAAATAATTTTAATAATGAAAATTATGTTTTCCCATTTTACCCATTTTTATCCATTTGATTTAAAATTTAAATGTAATTTTATAAATTAATTTTTATTATGGTTTCAAATTTTAATTTTAAAATAATCATATTTAATCAAATAAATATAGATTTTAGAAATTTATCATCTTTAAGATTAAAATTTTTATATAAGATAATTAAATATTGTGTAATGATTTTTACAAAATAAACTTATTTATTATAAAATAAATAAATTTTAAGATGCTTTCAAGGAATCCCAAAACTGAATCTCTCCTTGAAAATACTTCATTCACTTAAATGACTGAAAACATTTTTGTAAATGTTACTTTTTAATTAGTTATAAAATGATGGAAATGGAATATACAATATTGAATAATATTTTAAATAAATAATGTTATTCCTTGAATACATATTTTATTAAATATTTTTTAGTTTTATTTTATGCTTTTGTCATATCAATTTCATTAGTGTCATAGTTTTAACAAAAAATGGTATTTTCACTACTCACCTAAAAAATCAATTTTTAAGAAAATAACTGTAAATTTCATAGTAATATAATATTTCTCTAATGAATTAAAAAATGGATATTATTTTTATAAAATAATATTCTAACATTAAGGATTTATAATTTAAAATATACTAAGGAATGAAGGATCTTTAAAATCTGATAGGCTAGAATATGGTGTTTACCTGCTACCGTAGGTTCTTATGTATTATAATTAATATGGGAGGGAAAATAATTTTCTTAACTTATTCATTTAATTCCATATCACATATGACACACCCAAGTATGTCACCTCACTCTGAGAAAATATCTTCATGGTTTTCAGGGATAAATAAAATTAAGTGATTTACATGACATATTTATAATATTATCATGTTCATGGACTAATAAAAATTGTTCAGAGATAAAAATATCCAATTACACATAAACATGTAAAATTATTATTTGCAGGTATGTCCTATCGAAAAAACTACAGGGATATCATTGAGTGTTAACATCATGAGAAAAGGTATCGATATCTTATGAGCCTCCAAATCACGATGTTCAAACATTATATGTGTCCTATAGGATAGATGTTACATAGAAAATAATACATAAAATAAAAAATATTCTCAAAGAATCATTATTTTATTTTTATTGATAGAAACTATTAAAACCTTCTAGTTCAACAATTAAAGTAATGAAGTTATGAAATTAATTTTACACATAATTAATTCATTATATGTTATGATATTTATTAATATTATAGTTACAGAAAGTAAAAAAAATACAATTTGTCTTCTTTTAACCATTATCAGTGTATATGGTTATATAAGATATGAAATATATTGTGGAACTTAGATTATATGATTAGGAATTCCCTTTGTCCGTAATATTTTTTAGTCCCTCTATGTTTTCCTTATTATTCAATTTTTTAAATTATTTTAATCATACATGTTATTTCTTCTTTTCTTTGTGTTTTGGAGAATATTACTAGGTATGTCTTTAATCCCCACTGCATGGGATATATTCTGATATTTATTATGTCTATATAGAAAATGAATATTTTATTGATGATCTTATAGGTCACGGAATTGGATAATAATGTAAATACAATATTATTGTAGTTTCGTTTTGGTCATAGACAATGGATGTTGTTGGAGAGATATTTATATATGTCTAGTAAGGGAGTATGTGTTTTCCTTTATCATGCATCTAGTATTCTGGGTGGAATTTCATTTCTTTTTATGGTTCTTTAATGGATTTTACATAGTGTGAATTTACTATATAGTTATTGTGTGATACTTAAAATAATTATATATATGAGGTAGTTTAGGTATAAAATATCTCATTCCCCTTTTTATTCACTTTATGGGGTTTTAAGAGGTTGTTTTTAGTGAAAAAGTGTACAATAGTCAATTGTTTAAGAGAACATAAGAGTCTTGGATTTATTATGGTTGTAATCTCCCACTCGCTGGCCAGTGGACTCCACTGACATTCCATGGGAGTTATTAGAGCCCACATGCTTCTACAGATCCCACCATCAATCTAAAAGGGTGCCACAGGCCCATCAGGGGTCCCACCAAATCACTAATGCACCCAGACTATGGGTTTGTTTAATACACCCTAAAGGATCTAATTACACATGGTTTCCACACATTTATAACTAAATTCAAATACAAACCCCCTTTTATGTATTTAATACCTCTCCCATTGATCCTCGACCACCCCAAATCATCTCCCCATGATTCTTCAAGGATGGACCAATTCTATGATGCTGGAATAGTGAGATTTCTCTTGATATACAACCAAATATTATCATTCCTTGATAGATAAGCATGAATCTAAGTTTTCTATATTAATAAAATGAAAAGACTTATATCCTTCATAAATTAGTCATGGATCTAGAATTTTGACGATGTCTCTTGATTCGATGAAGATCTACCATCAATTATGAAAACCTTACATGTATATAATTTAGAATTATCTTCTTAAAACTATTTTTGATGCAAGAAAAATAATATAAATATAATAAATTGAATATATTTTAGAATATTTGTGGTTTATTTGGAATTTCCTTGAGATCCCATTGATTAATGATAGATTCCTTCTGAATGAAGGATATTTCTAGTTGCATTTCCTTAGATCAATAATATTGAGACTCTCTTCTTCTTAAATATCATATTGTATATATTTTTGATTAATGTATTTTGTATGGATCAACATTGATGTTCTAGAATCTATGTTCTCTTCTATAATTGATTAGGAATTCATGATCCATTTGGGAATAAACATCAGATCTGGTGAATTGACATCTTTTTCTTTGACATACTTCTGAACAAGTATTTTTGATTAAATCCATTATATATGTAAATTACAAAATAACTATAGTAACATTGAATCTTCTCATGTATAGTTCTAAACCGCATTATTTGATTCTATGGAACTTCATATATGAATCCTTAAAAAGTGATAATGTGATTTTTGTTTGGGAAACATGGATTGTTCTTCGATCATTTTATGAACATTGGAGTACATCATCAATACTTATGTGGTAGAAAATTACCTACCTATTGAGGGAAATGTGTACTATTTTATACGTAATTCATACATATGAAGAATGTATTATTGTCTATTTATTATTTTTATTTTATGTGGGTGTGTTTGTTTCTTTTCAGTATCATTTGTGATGATCGATTCCATGATTATTATTTAATAGTTTGTTTCCATATTATATTTTGATCACATGTTTATGTATCATGTAACTATTTTATCATTATTTTATTTTATGTTTTTTCTATGTATTATCTACCTTGTTATGTTAAATTACAATGAATTTGAAGGAAATTATTTTTGTACTCAGAATAGGTAGACCATCGTGGTATGATTATCACTTTAAGTTGGAAAGCGGTTTACATTCTATGATGTTGTCAATTGACCTAAATTTAGGATACATATTAAATGTAGTTGTCACTTATCATGGTCACTTGATGTCTAGTATATTTCAAGTACCATATATACATGATACCTAGTAGATGTTATGTAGAGTGATTAATTTATTCCTCATGGATGATGAGTAGAATGTAAACCTGATTCCAAGTAGTTTCCTTGTAAAATGTTCACTCAATTCCTTGAGGATTTCTTGAAAATTATTATCATTACTTAAGTGTAGTACATTATTATTTATTATGAAAGTGGGTATCCTATTTTCATGATGTCAAAGAAGTTAATCTCAAGGATCGTGGTTCCTTGGACAACACTTGAGTACCTGGTTTATGGTTGTTAATATTCCTTATAAAATTATCATAATAATGGTATAAAAATATTACCCTTGTTCAAACTTGTTATAGATGAATGAGTGGTTTACTAATTTGTTTTCTTACCCAAATATTTCACATAACACTTGATTGATGTAAAGAATTCATTTATAGGGATCTTAGCTAGTGAAAGAGGGAATGCAGAAGATGATTGATCCAAGGAGCATAGAGCTGGTAGCAGTTCCAAGTCAAACAATAGTTATTTTCTATAGTGTTATATTTACTTATCTTCATTAACTATTATTATGATTTTCCTTAGAATACAATTATATCATTTTTTGATTTAATTAAAAGTGTGGCATTTGATATTATTATCAACCACATTATTTTCTATGAGTTTTTAAATTTTATTTGTACTATTCATGTAAGGATTTGATACTAAGAGTATATCATACCCACTAATAGAGTTCTGAGCCTCATAACTAATTGAAAACATCTGGCATATGAGGAGGTTTGTAAGATGTCTTATAGAACTCTAGTGAAAATATGATGGTTTGGGATGGGTAATTATAAAATGGTATAAGATCATAGTATTATTTTTTTAACCAACATGGGGTAAGTTAAAAATGAAATGGGGTGTGTGGGACTTAGATAAGGGAGTTTTAATGGCCCATGCGACCTCATCTATAAAAGATCACTAAATTACCTATGAATGGATTAATATTACTATATTAAGTTATTTGGTGTGTGTTCATGTACTATGATTAGACATGTAGTATCACATTCTATTTATATTTCTATTTGGCGTGTTGTAAACATTCCTAAAATTAATCACATAATGTGGATTATCTGTTCAGGATATACCAAATTAATTAAAGGAATGGTATATCTTTTTTTCCATAAAATTATGTTAAATCTATTAGGATTAATTTTTTGATCCTAACCATGATGCTATGTTTTATATATATATTTATTATCGTGGCTCACATATATGGATTTATACCATAGTTAGTGATAGTAGTATATACCATGGGATATGGGTAGACTCTTAGGCTAACAATTGTGTGATACTTTAGGCTAATTATGATTTAGCCTATAATTTTTTTAAATTTTTTCCATTCATGTTTGAAAAAATACAACCCTAAAGATGACTGAATGAATCCCCAACTAATGTGGTTTGGAATTCTATAACTAGTGAGGATGTCACGATTCCACCATATTTTAAAAAAAATCTATAGTAGAGAATTATTCAAAAACCACATTTGTGGAACATGTAGTGGACCCACATCATCTTGGATCCCCCTAATTTTCCCTTGTCTAGTGTGAAGGGGAAAAGGTTATTGGTTAACTATGACAAAGACATCCATCTTAAGTATCCACCAAACTATTAGGGAACTAGTGGTCTACAATATTTATATGTCTGGATAGAAATAACTATGGTTGATGTTGAACTCATTGAAATAAATGAGGATATTCCGGAAAATTTGGAAGATCTCATTAAAAAAGTATCTGCAAGGCTATAGTGGGGTGTGATTGGCCAAACAAGTAGATGTGGGGTCTCACATGGTAGGCCATCATGGTATTACACTTTGAGGAATTATTCATCTAAATTTAGAATCTATATAGAGAGTATGAGTTCAATGAGAAATATTAGGGGTGTATGAATGTATCTTCAAACACCAGTCATTTCACTACTCTACAACATTTTTAATCTTTCTTAGCTGGATGAAATGTCAATAAGTCTAGGAAGTTAGAGATTGTTCTACATCCCATCATAAAATGAATTTTTATGTACTAATACCCTAATATTCTACTCAATGCCTTGACTATTTATAAGGTACTATAAGTGGACCAAGAAGTTTATATTGTTCCACCTTTCTGTAATCAGCTAGGTGGATCTCCTATTATTGTAATGAGAGTTTCTTTAGGTAGAAGAAAGAGGAATAATGGGGACACATGTATGGGTATTGATAGGCATTGGAAGTATATATTGGATTCTCCAGTTCCCACTAGAGGATATCTACAATTCTGCATGTGTGGAAAGACCATATATTACTACTCGATCTATGAAGCACCTTAGAGGAAGTGTAGGCTGTGAAAAAAGAAAAGGAATATCCATTAATTTTGATCCATTTCATAGAGACTAGGTTTCCATACCAGAACAAGGTTTATGTGTTCAAGGAACACGGGATCCTGCTAGGGTACTCTGTAGCATGCTCTGAAGATGAGTACATAGTGGATTCACATACCTTAGGGAAATGGTCGTGAAACTAAGGAAGGTCAGGTATATGTAGTGGATTAGGATCCATCATATGGTTGTGAGGAACCATCTACTATTAGATGTATGATCATTATCCCATTTATATTTTATAATTCTTTATTCAATATTAGTTATTCCCATTCATTTATATCTACAAAATATACTCTTGTAATTGACATGCTAGTCAATTTTTCTTCTATGTTTATTTCCCCCAATACATTGTGGGGCTTGGAAATAGACCACCTTCATCAATTCCCAAAGTGTCTTATATTAAATTTTCATTATGTAAATCTTTCATAATTCATTATTATAAATATTATGATATTCTTTTTGAATTTTGTTACAGATTAGTTTAATAGCTTCTAAGATCACATTTATTGCAACCAAAGTTAGGTATCATTTACATATCCCAAGGGAGAGAATTACATAATTATCAAATAAATGAGAATCAATAATAGGTAGTGTTCATCTACACTTAAGCCATATTTGGATGATCATGGTAATGATTATAGGTTTGGATCTATCTGTGGGATCAGTATTTGTACTCTAATATTTTCGTAAAATTGTCGATTTATATTTGGACATATTTTAAGATGATTTCAGGAGACTTCCCCCAAATAGTGGTGTTAAATTCGAGTTAGATGTCATTATAGGTGTTTAGTCCATTATAATACCCTATACTAACATTCCATTAGCTGAGTTAAAAATGTAAAAGGTATTTCTTAATTACATGAAGAATATTGGAATTATCAGTCTGAGAAATCCACTATGTGGTGCACCAATTTTGTTCACCATGATGTACATGGTAGTATTTAACACTTTATAGATTACTAAAAAATTAATATAATGATTTTGATGAATAATAATAATTTTTCTATGATTAATGATCTTGTGATAAATTATAGGGATCCTAGTGGCTCTCCAAGATTGATCTTAAATCGAGATATCACAAGTTATAGGTTATAGAGGATGGAATACCAAAAATGGTGTTTTATAATAGGGATGAGAAACATTAGTACTTCATGATTTTAGTTTTTAATGAGGAATGAATCAAAATTGTTTATGGATATAATGATAAATATCTTATACTCATATATTGAATCGATTATTGTGGTGTTCGATGAAAATATCCTCATATACATCAAAAACCTAGAGTAATGGTATAAATATCTTGAGATTGTCAATAGTACTATTTAATGAAATAATATTTATGAAAATCTATTTAGCTATCACTTTTTTTCTTTGGATGTGCAATTCTAGGGTAAAATGGTTTCTAAAACTGGTATATATATATATATATATTTTCTTTTTAAAAAAGGGAATTCCCTTGTGTGGCCTTTTCAAACCCTCCACACAAGGAAACCCCCCTCCCCACGAAGAGGTCACTCCAGAGAGAGCCCCATCCGGGAAGGAGCCATTGCCAGCCGAGATGGCAGAGCGTCCCGAAGGGTGACAACCCGGGCGGTGATGGTTCATCAAGAAATCCATCAGCACGGGTGGGTTGCGCCTCATTTTTCCCACCCAGTCAGAAACCGGGTGACCCGGCAAGGCGAGTGGATCTCGGGGGAGAGGTTCACCCCCAAAGCGGACTCCCAGGATTCGAACCCTGAACCTCCCAAAGAACGGTGTTGTTGTACCCCTCTCCTTCACCACTACACCACCACCGAAGCGGCATCTAAAACTGGTATATAATTACTCACAATTTTTTTTGTAGTGATGTCCTGGAAACATCCCTATAATGGTTTTAGATCAATGATTTCTATAATTTGTAGGATAATATGTGCTCTTTATCCAATAATCCACCCTTTTATCAAAACCTATAAATATACTAATGAATTATGAGGTGATGTTCGAGTGGTCATATTACTAATATGAGGCATTTTCTGAGCTAAAGATGTGGTTGAATACATCTATATAATCAAGATCGTGATTCTCCATACTATATTCTATAATGCATCATACATTAGATTAGGAGTAGTACTATTTTAGAAGAAACATTTAGTATCTTATGGGTTATGTCAAGTACAACCCCATAGGTAGAAATATATTACCCATTACATGGATTTGGAAAGTGTGGTCTATTATTTGACGTGTTATTCATAATATCTTTTTCAAAATATGTCTAATTTTAATACAATGAATCAGATACTTTGTTAAATATTTAAATAGTTGTAGTTGAATTTTAGGTAGAGACACTGGGTAGAATAACAATAGATGTTCAACAGTGAGATGTCATATATAATATGTAGGGGTAATCTCATTGAAAATACACTTATCTATAATACGTAGGTATCTGAAGAGCTTGGTGAAAGACAATTAGACTAATATTCATGACAGATAATATTTTTGGAAGATTAGTGGATGAATGATTCCAAGTACCAAGGATCAATGAAATTTTCTACATTAGTGGTCACATATTCTCTAGTAAACTGGGATATAAAAAGTTTGGAGTTTTTCTCTATATTTTATGTGATGCAAGAAAATCTAGATGTTGGTGACCCAATACCTGAGTAGTTATTGTATGGATACATTGATATCCTTGTATTTGGGAGAGGATTTTTCCAAACAAACATTATCGATGATCTTATGAGAAACTCCCATGACTTATAGTTGGTGGTGTATCTTGAATGAAAAATATATAAATAAATTTACGTGGAAATTCTAGTGGTTAGAAATGAATAAGGAAATTTATAGATCGGTTTCCGTATGCCTTATTTCTTATATGATTAATTTTGTGTACTAGAATCTTGGAGGTTGACTCTAAACACATTATGTACCTAAATTTATGTAGCATAATTTCATGATGGACTTATTTATGGGGATACCCATGACCCTAATGATTCATTAATGTTTCTGGGTGATTTTTTGTTATCTAATTAAAGATGTTAATTTCTAATGGATCTATGAGAAACATATATTAGATAATCAATGAATAATTAAGGTCTATGAGATATTAAATTTAATTTTATTTACTTTGAGAAATTTTATTCAATAATAACATATGTTTTATGTTGTGGTTTTTGAAGGTCTTGTATATGGACTTAGGTAATCATCTAAGATTCATCACAACATACTATCCCAGTAAAAGAAAATTATCTAAGCGGTTATTTATGATATTGGTGCATATGATCTAATATTTCATTAAAGATTTTGTGGTAAATGGGATGATAACCCAACATTGGTTAATTTCATATAGGATAATAGTTTCCAATAATTTATTTAGACAAAACCATTTGTGGATATTTATGGTAGGCAATGTCATTTAATGCTTTTCTTGCATCAGGATAGTGAGAAGACTGTTGTGTGGCCTGGTAAGTAAGATGAGACCTTAGAGGTATTTCTTCTGAATCAAAAATGGTTTATCAGAGATCAATGAAAGAATAAGTCTTATTTCAACCACAGTAGGAGACCATTGGAGTTTTTTTAAGGTGGTCACATTCTTAAAAAGTGTTATTCTTGGGTTAGTCCACCAATGATTGAGGGAGTAATATAAGAAAGAAACATGTTATTATGGGACCTTTCATATAAATGAGTAGATTGGAAAGGTGGAATAAAATATGAATAATATATCATTATAATGAGTTATGCATAATGTGTTTCATGTTTACAAATCCAACGATACACACCTAATCCCACATAAGTCATTGAATGTATGAATTGTAAGATAGAGCCTAACACATTATACATTGAGCACAAGGTGTGGATTGTATAATAGATTATAGAAATTTATAAGGAGGAAGAATGTACCAATAGTTTGGATTCAATGTCATTATAGATAGATCTATGAGGGTACTTGTGTGCAAAGGGATAATGATTGGGACCAATGGCCTGGATGTTTTGATAAAAAACATCCAAGGTACTTATAAGGGATAGAAAGTAGTTAGAGGGTTATAATTGTAAAATACTCACATTAATTTGATGCATGAGATGGTTAATTTAGAAAATATCAATACACTTAATTGTTATTATTTTTATGGGTATTTAATCATTCATGTTTATCTAAAAAGGAGTCTAGTATTTAGTGTTTATGTAAATTAAAGTATACGTTTATTTTTGGTTTTTGTAAACTACCACTTGACAACTGGTGGACTACATATAGTTCTAGTTTACAGGCATATACAGACCCCACCGATAAAAAAGTGGGGTTATAAAAGCCTACCAGTGGTGATAACATAACCCACATGGTTCTCCAAGGAACACTATATAACTGATACACCAAATAAAATGGTATAAAAAATGTACCCTACAGGTTTTAATTTCTCAAGGTTTCAACCATTTGAATTTCCAAATTTCAACTTGACCCCCACCTATATTGAATTTGATACCCCTCCCAAAGATCCTTGTCCTATACCATTAATATCCCCTTATGATTCATGGTTTAATAAATTTTTTGATCCAAGAATAGTGAGTTGTCTTCTAATCTACATTTTATTCATCTTCTTTCTTAAGAGATGAAAATTTATCTATAAAGGATCATTATTTTCTATGTTTGTGTAATGAATAAGTATTATTTCCTAAATAAATCTGTTCTAGATTTAGCATTTTAATGTTTTATCTAGATCATATTGATATATAAGGAAAACTATAGATGTTTTAAGGGTATATTCTTATTATTATTTACCTTTAGCACTTATTTTTGGATGATCAATGATAAAACAATAATATACTTATGATATCTTAGTAGGTTGGTGGTGGATTCATCATGTTTTTGGAATCCCATTGAATAGATCACGATTCTTCATTTATAGTGTATGTTTCGATGTATAATTTCCAATATTGATAAAATTGTGACTCTCTTCTTCTTGAATCTCATCTTGATTCTATTTGCCATTGATTAATTTATCATGTATTGATGTTCACATGTAATAATATAGTGTATCTTCAATAATTAATAAATAATTCAAAATTTGTACTTGAATCATAGATGGATATAGTGAATTTATTTCCTCATCATAGATATATCTTGATATATGTTCTGTTGATGGAATCTATGAGGTATGTAAATTATAGAACAAACTTCTGGACATAGAGTATTCTCAATCCTCTTTATAAAACTCTTTCTTTGATAAACTGGATGACAAGAGAGACAACCTTGACATGTGTGAGTTATCTGTGGATGTGAAATGTGGTTTTGGGTTCAATAATTTGATTAAATTTAGAGTTATTCATTAGTAACCATGTTGTAGGAATTTTTGGCACATTATGATTTTAAGAGAACAAAATTATATTGAATAGAGTATACAACATGAAACTTTAATCCTAAAAAGATCGTGAAATATTATTAGTAAAATATTATTGTTATAACCTAGACATTAAATTAGAATGTCTGGATAAGATTAAATAATTTTTGAAATATATATAAATTTACAAATAAATATAATTTTTTGATAAATTCTATTTAAATAGATACTGAATTATTAGTAATGTAATTGTATTCTTCAGAAATATGATTCATTTATAAATGATATATATTAATTTTTGTGATAAAAAATTATAATTAATTTCGGGAACATTTAGAAATTAAATCTTCTAAAAGGGTTAACATTTTTGAAATCATAATGTAAAAATTATAATAGAGTGTTGTTTTTGGATTTTTCTAAAATGATTGATTTTTTAATGAATAGTGAAAACTTCTGATCCTTCAAATATTGTAATTTATTTTCAAAATATAATTAATTTAAAAAATACTATGAAATATTGGTTTTGGTATTATGGTGACATTGGGACCATTTTATTTAAAATAATCTAATTTATTTCATTTTAAACACCAATTTTCATGATTTAGTATAAAAATTATTTTTCTCATAAAAATTAAAAATTTAGAATAACTATTTTTAATGTTAATAATGAGTATAAATTTTAATTAAATAAAATAACCACTAATAAGGATATATTTAAATTAAATTGATATATTATATACCTATTTTTATAAGTTTCAATTCAGATATTTATGATTTCTAGTCATAGAGTTAAAATAAGATCTTATATTACATGAAAAATGCATTTTTCTGAAAATTTGTTTTTCATCTTGTTTGGGGTATTTTTTTTAAAATTAATTTTTTATAATTTGAAAATTTAATATTAAAAAATTATTATTTTTGTTTTATATTAACATTTCAAAATTATATTTCTATTATTTTTTGTGAATTTTCTGAAAATATTTAATGTTTAATGAATAGTGAAAAAATACTACTTTTTAGAAAACAATAAATTTTATTTATAAAAATTACAACAATAAATTTTTATATGTTGGTTTTAAAAGTATACTTTTTCATTTATTTTTTTAATACAATTTATGCCAATTTAATGAATTTTATTCTTGATTTTGGTATATATTTTTAATTTAGAAATCATTTTAACTAGAAAACCCCCTTTACAAAATGCTTGTAGAATTTCTATTAAATTAAATAAATCCATTTATATGAATGTAATTGGGTAAAATTGATTCCATATTATGAATTATAATAATTAATATTTGTTAATATGTTCCACTATTTTTTTCCTATAGAATAGTAAATATAGTGATTTTTTTACCATCGTTATGGTTAAAATGGGTTTAACGGGGGCTAGACCAAAAGATGAGGGAATGTTTTCTAATTAAAATTATATAAATACTGTTGCATTAAATTACATAAACCTCATACTATAGAAAATTATAATATTCATATAATTATAAACATTTTTCATGAAAATGAGTTAATCATATTATATTGTTTTATGAAATCTCCAAGTTGGTCTTCTCCCTTACTTACAAAGTTTTTCACCATCCCCTCTCTTATCTGCACATCAGTAACATTATTTTTTGAAAAAACACACAAAAACGTTCCATAAGTCCCTAAAAAATTATAGTTTCATTTTTATTAAAATATTCTCATATTAGTGATTTTAGAAGAAACCTAAAGATCTTGTCTGAAGAAGAGGTTTCGTTCTTAACCGAGGGTTTCTGTTTTATTTCTTCATCCAACTCCCTCAAATATTTTCCAACACTATTGATAAAAAAATCTGAATATTCCTTATACTAAAATGTTTTTACATTAATTTAATACCCCATATCCATATCCACTTTCGTAAAATAGGAAATGAAACTACCATTCTTGTGTATAATAGACTACCACCTCATGAACCGATGTAATTTGAATTACATCACCACCTCTCACAGATGGTTTTAATGATTGATTTATTATATATATATATATATTATACATGAAATATTTATAATTATATATAGATAACTTATAACATAATTTTGTACCTTTCACTTCATTTATAAATGAGAAAGTCGCTCATTAATATGAATGGATTACCACCTCCAAGAGATATGTGATATTTCTTTCATTATTTCATCACATGGATGATATATAAAATTATATTTCAATAAATAATATGAAATTAATTTTACCTTATTTCTAACATGATCGTTAAAAAATTGAAATATTACTTATGAATATATACAGTCCACCACCTCCTTGATTGTAACATAATTAATTATTCATAAAAAAATTATTTTTTGTTATTAATGTATATTCTATTTTTAGAAATATTTATTAGGTAATTATTATTGTTTTATTAATTATGTAAAAGTTACCTCTTTTCCGTATTCAACCTACCGAATTCATTTTGGTCATATGAACTGAATATTAACATAACTTCTAACATGAATTTAATTGACTATGTAATTAAATATAATATGTTTATAAATAAAAAAAGAAGAATAAAATTAAAAAAAAATATTTATAAATTAAATAATTAATTTTTTTTAGTATTCTAGAGGTTACAAAATGTGTGTGACGATCGAGACCTGATGTAATGGATTTTGTCTCCATTTCAATTCATTGATATTTATTTTAATGTTATGTACCTAATTTATTTAATATTGTGTATATACAATCCATTTACAATTAATTTCATTAATCCTTCATAATACATGATTTTTAAATTTAAATTTCATTTCTCTTCATCCATGGTGATTTGATTTAAAAATTACAGAGCAGTAATGGGTTTCATAACTCAATTTATTTTCATTAGGTTATATTACTTCTTCAATGTATTTCAAGTTATAAGAATATATTCGTAATTAATATTGATTACTTTACTCATTATTTAAACATTTTTATTTGGATTTACAATTGATATACGAAATCATTTCATTGATTAAATCATATTTTCACATTATAATATTTGGTAGATATTTCGTCTCAATTTTAACTTCACTAAGACATAATTGTAATTATGCAAAAATATACATTGATAAGTTGTTTCTAATGAATATTTTATATTTTATATCATGAATTTATTTATATTCATGGAATTTATTGTTTCTTTGGATTTTATTTCGATCATTCGGGTTTTGTTTGAAATGAAACCAAAGTAGTATGGGAATATTTCAAAATATCATCATTATTTAAGACTGTATATGTTTAATACTCCAATGATAAAATCATTTGATCTTCCAATCTTAATCCTAAAATATGTTATTCTACTATAGTTGTTTTTTGTAAATTACTTGTTTTACTTTAACTTTATACTCATTATGTTCTCAGGATACAAATATATTGATTTTATGAAAATTGAATATTTTTTCTACTCTATTAGGAATATTTTTCTTACATATAAATATTATCCAAAAAAATAATGATTAATATTACTATTTTATAATGAAATATTAATGAAATTATTTCCAATTTTTACATTTAAAAAAATTTCCTAAAAAGAATATTCTATTAATTTTCTTAACAAGTTACTTTTTTACTTTTCTTAGAGAACTGGGAAAAGAATGTTTTTTTATCTTACATGACATGAATAGGATTTTTGGACATCATGAAAACCCAATAATTTTAAACTTCTATAATAAGTATCTTTGATTCCTTCAACAAAACATGTTTTCTATTTTTTTTTTTAATTTTTTTTCATTTTAAAAGTTATTTTTAATGTTAAAAGTCAATTTTCCACAAGAATTTTGTAAATTATCTTACAATGGTATTTATATTAATTAAATACGCAACACCATTATTTTAATCATAATACTTTATGGATATGTACTTATGATATTATTATTATTATTTAATTAGATGGTTTATAATTAGTTTTATTATGGAAATATTACCATTTAAGATTTTATTTTTTCAATATTATTATTTATGTTTTTTATGTATTGAGTTTCTATTATCCAATTTCAATGGATTAATGTGTTAGAATTTGTAAGTGATAATAAATGCCTTCTATATCCCAATGATTAATCAGTATGCCTTATGAGATAAACTAGTTTGGTTATTTGGCCGAGGCCTTACTGATTTATAAAAAATTCCTTGGCACTAGTCTTTGAGGGTGTGTTAATGATATCTGGTATTATGCATTGCATCATTATGATATAAGTTATTGATTTATATGTGATTATTTGAAATTTCATGATATACATGGATAATTTTCATGATCATGATATTATTAATATAGAGATATTTAATCCTTATGTTTTCTTTCACAATTATTCTTTGTAATCACGTTATTTATTTAATATAATGTTCCTTATGTTATTTAAAATGTCGTATTTATTATTACATATTTACTCATGAGATCTTCTATTGTATGAGACCCTTATTGAGCATTATATTTCAAACATTATATTCTTTCCTTACCCCTAGATATGAAGAAGTAATATTTAAATGATTTCAAGGATGTTGAATATATATTCTCACCGTATTGTATTTTATGTTTTCAAATGTAAAGTGATAGTGAATTATATATCTATTTTACCAATAATACTAAATTTATATTTCCTTTATAATGTGAATTATTTTATCTTATTTAAATATAATAATGTAACCACCAGATCTAGGATACTAGGGTCGAAGTCATTATAGAAGTTCAACACCATTTGAGGCTATTTTATAATCATGTTTCAGGCTATGATACTTGTGAGGAATAGATTTTTTCCATGTATGATTGTGATTTCTTGGGTTTTGGTTATTATCCCATGACATGAATTTATGGTTCATAATTATAATAGTATACATATGTAACTTTATTCCATGATTGA
Source organism: Viscum album (assembly GCA_963277665.1). NCBI lineage: Eukaryota > Viridiplantae > Streptophyta > Magnoliopsida > Santalales > Viscaceae > Viscum > Viscum album. The sequence goes on along the minus strand of OY728120.1, from coordinate 1,580,695,351 downwards.
TTCTGATCACATGTTTACATATGAGAAATGCATTTTCATGTAATTAGTTCCTGTGATTTTCGTATATATGATCTACTATGATATATTTAATAATAATTCCTTTTAATTGTTTAACTTTGTAAATGAAACTGGTGGACCATCATGATATGATTATCTCTTATTGTGGTAGTGTGGGTGATGTGAAATAATGATGTTAATGGTGATGAATGTAGGATGGTGATTCCTACTTAATATCATATAACATGTTTAATTGATTTATATTGGTTGATGCATAAAATGTAAAATTCATACCTATAGGATTTCATATAGCACATTTAAATGATTCATAATGGATGTTGAGTTTCTTGTACAACTAATTCCCAGTATATAACAAGTCACATGTTCAATCCACACCATAAGAATGATGAGAAATATGTTCACTATCCTTTGGCCTATTTCCTATTTATTTCAAATATTTATGATTTTCTTACTGGTATGGATCTAATGTAGGTACAGTTAGGTATCATTGTATCTTGGTTAGAAAATGAGTTCCCAATATATTATTTCAATTCTTTATTTTAAATTTATTATTATTGTTGATACACCTATTATATCTATGCACACATTTAAAGATGCATTTTTGTTTTCCTAATATGTTTTATTACTCAGACCCTATTTATTTATATTGATGTACATGCATAATTCAAGTATAGGGATCCCAAACATGGAAAGGGGTGTGTAGAAGATATCTGAGAAAGAGAGTATAGAGCTTGTGAAAGGATCATCATAGACACTAGAGTATTTTTATAGTGTTTTATTTATTTATCTGCATTAACTATTAATCTATTTTGGACTCCCATAATAGGATCCATTTTATTTTTTATGATATATGTTCCATTTGATATTATAATTTTCAACCTTATTTATTATGAGTTATTTTAATTTATTTACATTGTTTGTGAAAGAATATGATATTGTAGGTATAACCTCTCACAAATAGTATTCAGACCAATGTTACAAGTCAGTTGTTTCTTGATATATGGAGGCATGCATGAGGAACCATTACATAGTGTCTCAGACCTAGTTTTTTGGGTTGGCGCATTCAATTTTACATATTAATCATGCATTTGTTATATAATTTAGTAATTTATTTATATTATACTTATATTTGATAGTTCAATTTTTTTTGGACTTGTGTATCTATTTTAGTTTATTATATGTCAAGCCTACCATATATTACTTTCAATATTAGTTCATATCACCAACCCCTATGATGTTTTATGTGGGATTGGGGTGTAACAATATATTAATTATTGAAAATTAGAGGGGTGTTAGTGAGTCGAGACATGGCATACCATTAAAACCAAGGGAAAAAATCAAGCCATAATAAATCATGGATTATGGATAGATATTCTTTATACCAACCATTTATTGTTTAAGACTCAAATAAATTTACACTGGTGCACTCAATAGTGTAATCATGTGGGATAATTTCACAAGCGGGATCCCATCAAATTTTTAAAGAAAGTATGTTTGATAATTTAGGTTGGGTTACTTCAAGCATCAATCATTAGGAAATAGGAATTTTAATCTATGAGGAAGTTGAATTTATGGCTCATCATTACATAATGATCCTAACCATGATTTATAGATATTATTCTAGTTTAATTCAGTAGAAAAATTAGAAAATGTAAAAAGGATGAAACTATGGGGTAAATAAATGTATCGAGATATCACATCCATGAAAATTAGAATCAAAATCCATAAGATCTTCCATCGATGATATACAGTATTCTTCAATACTCATCATTAGATCACAAATTGTATTTATCTTCTGGACCATCATTTTTTCATTCTATGTAGAGCTTATAATAAGGTAATTATTATATTCATTTATCAGATTTGATGGATTAATTGCAGAATTTTCCTCTTACTTATGAAATATTCTGAATATTATGGGTGGTATAATTTACTCTCTTCCTTTTGGAATACATATTTCAAACACCAAGGAATCTTCCTTAAACATTATTGATTTCTCCACAACATTCTAAGATTCAATATGAGTTTCAAAATTCCCCATGATAATTATTGATTACATCTCTAGAGATACATGAAAAAGCAGTTCAGTGGGTGGGGATTCCTCCTCAATACACAAGAGAGTAGTTATGTCTAATAGCTCAACTGATTGAGTTTCTATTTTATCCTAAAAAATCATACCTCTATATATATATATATATATATTTCAATCCAAATTTTTTTCTACCAATTTCTAAAAAATATGTAAGGAGTAATCTCAAAACCAAACATGTATCATATGTATAATTATATATATATATATAATCAATATTTCTTATTTTATCAGTTCAATTTCTATACCGGTATGATTTTTGTAGAAAAATTAAATTGATAAATAATTAATAAATTCTTATTTGAATCCATATTTATTTTCCCCAACTACCCAATATCTTTTTTTGATGGATTAAACCATGTTGGGGTCCTTAATTCTACCTCAATCATATTTATATTTCTTGACACAATATGTAATGGAGCTACAATTGATTCCTCTATATTTACATCCTCTTTATATATAAGATTATAATATTTCAATCTATTATTATGAATATTATGAAATGTTTTTAAAATTATATATTTTCCATGGATGAATCAACATACTCATCCCACTTGTCTATAATTCCATTATTCATTATAGCCAGTTAGTCACAATAGACCATAAAAATTAATATAATCCTTATTAAATTGTATCATTGAAGATATTGTGGATAAATCTCTATAATTATTGGATACAAATGTTTAACACTATACAATTTTATATATACTAAATATTTCAATGTGATTTAAAATTATAAATCTAATGAGTATGGATGTACACCAAAAGAAGGATGCCTTTTTCTTCTAGAGCATACACAAAGGTGGTGAAACTCTATATCTAAAACATTTGGAATAATTTAAAAATATATTTTCTCATAAATAATGGATGTGAATGGATTTTTCTTTTTTTACTTCTTCTTGGACCACCCCACCCAGCTACTACTATACATTGTAGTCTCTTTTTCCTAGAGCTTCTAATATGTTAAATTCTTGGTTGTGGTTCCTAATCTATTATCAATGAACTAGACTATGTATCCCACTGGCTATAAATAATTTATACCTTCACAATATCGGGTACCTTCCATTACATTTGGGTTCCCCACCTTCCTTTCTCTAAAATTGATTGACTTTAAACAAAAACCACTTCCCCTTAAGAAATTTCACACAATAATAATGGATTTATAAAATACTTTAATTTTGATTAATTTAAATGGAATTATATTGTATTTTAATGTATTTCAAAAATTATTATCATTTTATATCATCATCGGTCATAGTTTTTGAGCTTTGATTAAGTGTTTCCTTACCCTATCTTTAATAAATAAGTATTGGATATTTCTTTTGAGATTTATAATACTATGAAAAAAATTTATATTTTGCATATGCCTTATAATTAGATTATAGTAAATCCCCAAAAATTTAATGTCATCTTTTAGATCCACCTTGAATAATATTTCATGGAAAAATTTTAATCTATTGTTAATTAACCCATTTAGAGAATTAATGTATCAATATATGGATAGAAGTTTAATTGGGAGTGAATCCTCAAATCGTTTACAATGTTTTAATAATCCACTAATAGAAGGATGTTCCCAAAAAAAATCGAAATATATACTATAATGAAGAATGTTAGAATCTATAGAATATTCTAAAGTTTATATAAGGTAATGTGTACAACAATGAAACCTACTAAATCATGGAATAGATTTAAAATATCAAATAAGTCATATATTGGTGCAAAAATAAAATGTAATTATTGAATTTATCCATCATGGGAACATTCATGTTAATGGATCTTCCGTATACTAGTTTTTTCACAACCACAAAGCTAATCTTCCTTACACTAGTATCAAATTCATGAACTCATGACAGTCACATAATTAACCACAAGGACGGAAAAGTTGTAAATCCTATTAAAAAACCTATATCATAAATGGTCTATGATCCCAAGTTTTCATACTAAATCATTTATTAGTTAGTCTAGTATGTATCAGAGTGACCCCACATGTCACAACCCATCCCCTTGGGCCCGTTCTATGACTACCCCAAACCCACCTTCCAAAGGCCAGGGGTTGGTGACTAGCACCAGAAAGGTGTATCCCTAAAACGAGAAGACATTGCCTTTAAACCTGTACAAAAACACATAAAACAATTCAATAAGATGAAACCACGAAGCCAAACTATAGTAGAACATATGTGTACTGAATGTAAGGGGTAGAAATACAGGCCAAAATCAAAGATACAACTACAACAGAAAATCAGAAACAACTCCTATGATCATCCACCAAGGATCCTACCTAAAGGGTAGGTAAAACTCGTCTCCACAGTTGTCCACGCCATCCAGTCTCCTCTATGTACCACCTGGTCTTGGATCCCTTAATTCTCATCCAAGAAACTCGTTATCTACACAAGACACAACAAGGTGTGGGAGAATCCCATGTAGGGTTGATTATATCAATACCTAGTAGGGATCCTAAGACCCCAATGGTCTCTCATAATTCCACCAAGGAAAACCACAAGCATGATCTCAATCTCAAATAACAAATAAAGTCATAGGTTAAACCAGATATACTCATCCCATCAATAAAGAAACATATGGCCCCGACCTCAAATAATTTCCCAGACTTCTAAATATGGCTCAAAGAATTACTCATGGATCAGGTGTATAAGCTCCATGAACTGGCTGTCACTGATAGAACCCGTCTAAGAGATATAATCCATCATGTACAACTCAACCGTTACTAATGGAATGTCTAAAAGGTCATCCTACATCAGGAATATTCTGCTTGAACAACATCTAGTGCCCGACACTAGAGGTCTGGTAGTCACAGTCTTGCATGAGAGGAAAGACCAAGGGAAACCAAGTGAAGAGGCCCACTCCATGATATTGTGCCCTGCAATCGATGGAGCTCCAACTCCCATGAAGGACCTGCTCCCCGTCACTACTCGGAGATGGGGGAGTACAATTCCATATGTGAGGACCCGCACCCTACCTAGTAGTGGAGTACAACTCTGTTAGTTTGATTGATGTAGGGGACCAGTGCCCTAATATTTCAAGGGAGTACCGACACCAGGCTAGAGGACCCGCACCCTGGAACGACAGGGGAGTACCAACTCTATATGTGAGGACCCGCACCCTACCCAGTTTGGGGGTACAACTAAGTTAGTTTGTTCACTATGGGATACCGACACCCTAGTATGTCAGGGGAGTACCAACCCCAGTCTAGGGCACGCTCAACCTAGCATGACATGGGAATACCGGCTATGCTGTAGTACTATATAATGAGGACACGCACCAAGGGTTGACATGGGAGTACCTACTCCCAACATAGAGGACCAGCACCCTACCAGGGAGGGGAGTACCTGAATCTCTGTGAGTTATGTATGGAGGACCCATTACCTAGTCCAATAGGGAAGTATCGACTCCAAAGATAGAAAAACCAATCAGTGGGAAACGAACACGTACTCATGATTTAGTGAGTCCCGTATCTACCATAGTAGAGGAGTAAGGAATACCAGTGCCTTTAGACATAGATGGAGTAGCCATCCTAACACTCAGTACAAGAAACACCTTGGTTATTCTCCTTTAGTATTCATCCAAACCTTAACCACCAATTTTTTCCACAAAAATGTTACTCAATGATCTGTTTTGTCATAAGGGTTCCAACACAACAAAAGGCAGGTCAATCGGACACCCGATCTGTTAGTTTTAGGCATTTTAATGTCGAGGGCCCAGTTGGATTCAAGTATGACAAAACTCAACCAAACTCCATTATTTTATGAAAGGTAACATATTATATTTAAAAAGGAATGTCTCACTGAAAGGATCTCAACACCATAGACGGTTCGTCAAACGAGCACCCGGTTCGCAAGATACTGCATTTTTAGCATATCTGGGCTCGAGTGGGGTCTGAGTCCTATCCGACCTGGTCGGCCCGACCAGGCCCAACCCGGCCTAGTTCGAACCAGCTGGTCCTAGATCAACCTAACCTGGCCTAACCCAGTGGGGCGGGGCTATGGCGGGCATGACCCGCTTGGGGTCGTGCGGTCCGCTGCTCCCGAATGTCTCAAAGGAGTTGTCCGACTGCTTTATTGACAGCGCTAGGTGGAACTTCCTCATCACACATGGGACCCGCAGTCAGCGGGTGCCCTGCATCATTGTGGCATCAAGCCGTGTCTCCCTTCAGCATAGCACATGATGGCGGGCCACCTCCAACTCTGTGTCTGGCCGCTGGTAGCTACATGTCTGACCACCACAGTACCGAGCAACGCCGCTCTTCCACTGCGGCAGATGGTTGTCGGTCACCACCCTCATCCGCCAGTGTTAGTCGTTGGTGCCACTCCGCCGATGTCGTGCTAGAGCTTCTTCCGTGGTCCTCTGGTTGAGCTCCGATGGTCTGTTCTTCCTTCAATACACGCCTACAGTCCCCCCAGAATGACACTATCATTACATGCCTCTCAGTTTCAAGATTCTATAAACTTAGTTCATCCCTTCTCCGAATAACGAATTGAAAAACGAGTGGCAAAGGGTCCTAGAATTGTTCATTTGGACGGCACCCTCCACGTTAGCATTATAACAAGTGGGGGTAAATTATAAATCACATTAAAATAATGATAAACCCAATTCTAATCCCCCAAAATGATCACCTAAAAATTCAATAATGAAGAGAAGAAACATATAAATTTTTTTATTTAAAAGACTACCCCTAACTCAAGAATCGTTTGAGTCATCGCGGTGATGGTAAGAGAATCCGCACTTTGACGAAGTCGCTGGCGTTCATCGCTCCTGGTTCGTTGCGCCCCGAGCTTCCATCCTTGTCGGTGAAAGGTACCGTGACACTTCTCCTAGGGTTCCTCATAAGCCATGTAAAAAATCTTCCCAAATCACCATATAAATTGAGGGGGTGGGGGAGGGTGAGTAACACACCATGAAATTAATGAGATTCATTAATTTGACATATTAATGAGGAACATTATTTACATGAGGGGTGGTTATGGAACCAATGTTTAAACAGGAAATTTATATCCCATATTTAAAATAATAACCACCTCTTTGGTCCCCACCACCACCACTCAACAAGTGGTAGGAAAAAAGATAAATGAAATAAAAATTCCTATGAAATTTTATAATTTCTTTAAAAAGTCGTAAAAACTAACATTTTCACCTAGAAAACTACGGTCAATGTTAAGCCTCCTTTAAGTAAATCCCAGAACTACGTATTCAATGGTACTATCAGATATTTAATCTGAACAATGGTTCAAAAGATAGAAAACTCAAGACATGTGTTTACTGAACATACCTTTAAAAAAAGTTCAAAAATTATTAACAGTCACCCTCAACCCGTGCTAGTTGAGAATAGGCTCCTCCTAAGGGGAACACGACCTCATGAGAACAAAGGGACTCTCTTATTTTCAATCTGAGTTATCATTTAGATGTTATGGATATTACAATAATATAATTGTCAGGCAATTATTTTATTTGTGGTCAAAAACTAACTTCCACTGGTAGCCTGCGCCGGCCAAAGTTAGTATCTTCCTAAAGAAATATTACCCTCATGAGTTCAGAGGTGGTATTATATTTATAATCTGAATCATCATTCTTGAGTTATAAGAATTTTAAAAATATAATAAATCTAATTAATTATTTTATTAACGATTATTCCATTTTTCGGTTTTCTCAGTGGAGGTCTGCATAGACTAATCATAAGTCTCACCTTGGGTAAAATTTTCATTCTGAATGCCACAGTGCCCTCATATTTCTAATATGGGCTCCTGTTTTAGAGTTATACAACTTTATAATGAAATCCACTCATGGGTGCTATTTTAAACTTATCATTTTCAATTGTTCATTCCAGCCACTCTAGGCCTCAGAATTACACGCTATCAGATTTTTCAGTCTCCAAAAAATTCCATATTAATTAAAAAAATAAAAAAATAATATGGAAATTATGAGTCTTTACATTATCTTCACCTTATGGATTTTCATCCATGAAATCAAAAATAAAGTCATATTAATCAAATGAGGGTACTGAACATGAATCTAAGCCTTCTGCTCCCATGTGCTCTCCTAGAGGATCCTATGCTACCACCGAACTCTCACCAGAGGGATCGACCATACATGTAGGACTCACTCCTATCGATACTCTATCTCCATCAGGAACTCCGTAAAATTTTCCCCATCATCATAGTCCAACTCACCCTAGTCAATAACATGCGATGGATCATGCATGAAACTCCTCAACTGCAACACATGGAAAACATTATGCACCTGGTGCATCTATGGGGGAAAAGATAGGCGGTACTCCACCTCGCCCACTCTGCTGAGAATATGGAGAGGTCCAATTAACCTCAGAGATATCTTTCTTCCCCAACCAAATATCTGTAATCCTCATCGAGGTGATACATGTAGGAAGACACGGTTTCCCTCTTTGAATTATAAAGGTATTCATCTTCTATTTGCATGAGACTTTTGCCGGCTCTGTGCAGTATTCATCCCATGCCACCAGTATTGTTGCCTAAGGTCCTGGAACTTCTTTGCCACACTAGAATGTACCACCAAAAGGGGATGTTTGTAACTCCCCCAACTCCTCCTCTAGTAGTGTCACTGGTACAATGGTGCATCCTTTAAGAAGGATTACATGCTACCCACCTTCAAAAAATTATTTAGGAGCCTATCCTGTGGATAACTGAGCACGTTGGGCCTCACAGTCTACATCCCCAATTTGTGCCTCCCAAAATCGCTGAATTTGTGGGGAAGTGATAGTTATATACTGGAGGTAAGATACTCCATTATTATCCATGAGGGTTTCTATAACGGGGCTAGTTGCTTTTTCACCTCACTCAGCAGCTGTAAACCATACCTCCTGCTGAGTGCATCTGCCACCACATCCCCCATATAACTCTCAAATACCGGAGCTCTTCAGGATCCACTCAATATGATGTTGTAAATATTGGTGTCATTGCTGGGTAAAATCCTATACAGAGGTCCCACTCCCTTCAGGGAAGTAATTTTGGAAACATATTTTGGAAAGATGTTCCCCCACTCTGGCACTACTATTGGAAAAAAAACTCAAAAAACCTGCTACCACGAGGGAAAGGATAGCCGACTCAAGAGTGATTGGCTGTACCCTCCTATGCATGAGCTTATCCTGTGCTTCCTAGGTTTCCTTTTTTTCTCCGACCATGGAAAACCCCATTCCAACGCTATAGATATTCCAAAACCTTTTTTCCTAAAACAATCAATCTAAGCATGAACTGTGGTTGACCAGTCCATACCCAAACTAATGTCATAAAGCCTCGATGCTTCCAACAAGAGGGTCCAAATGATACTCTCACCATAAGGGTCAGATCACATCGATGGCTTAAGTGTGATTATCAATTCTCCTCCCAATGGTATATCCAGACATATGGTTCAAGTAAACGGTTTAACTAGAAACTCTAGGTCTTGAACAAAATTCATGACAAGAAGAAATGATTAGTATCTATGTCTATTAATATGGTAGGTAGTAGTAGAAACATATTGTACCAAGAATAATTCCTGGAGCCTTTGGGTCATATTCTTTGACCGCATGTAGCTACTCCCTTTTGCTGTCCTCCAGCACCCTAAGCCTGGTGGGGATCACATTGGGGTGGTGGTCATAACATGTCAAAATATATGTTACCTCCTACTGCTCTCCTAGATCCTCTTCCAAATCTGATGCACTGCAGATTCATCATTCCCTATCACTTACTCTTCCCAAATCTTTTAACTCATCCAAGTCACCAAGACTGACATCGGTTTCCACTTTTCCCAATGCAGACATTCACTGGTTGTATCTACTAAGACAAATAATTTTTCAATGAAAATGATTCTCTCTATCACCCTAACATAAGTAGAAATTCATAGTGGAATATTTCAAGAATATATTTCCCTAAACACATATTTATTCGAGGTCTAAGCCCTGAAGCACTGGTCATATCATATTCATCATGTACCTGGAATGGTCAGTACACCTCGATGAAAAGTCATCTAGAGACATGACGTCCTGCCGATGCTGTAGAAGTTCTTGGGAACACATACCCCTTATATTTATATGTAAAGAGACCCCCTTATCTGAGGAAGTTTCTCAAGATATGTACATGGAAAAAAATTCACCTCATCATACAATAGGGGGAATCAAAACCCTGCCATCTCCCTACTAAGAAACATTGAATTCTCACTTGCAGGACCACCACCTGATCTAATGGTGCCATGGCTAAATGGAAACTCAGTCACCACCTCAGGCCAGTCCTTAGTCTCCTGTGAGTCGGTATTTACTCATAATGTGATGGATATCAGTCACTAAAATTCTTGTAATTCACTGAGCCTATAAGTGTTCTCTACTAGTATTGCCAGTTGTAACTGCTGTCCAACATGAAGTGGTATTGGTGGGACACAACACGATGGTACCTATATCAGGTAAATGTCCTTGTAATGAAGACTCATCACACTGTGCACCATCCTTATGGTCACACACTGGAATCCTGGCTGGCTGTCTTCATGGAGGTATCTTGGAAGAGAATCAAGATGAACCACGATCAATAAGTTATACAAGGTGAACTAACTAAAAACAGATCAAAAATATAAAAAATTCCAAAACACACGCTATAATTGTTTTCATGCACTGAGTCAGGAATAAGAATCCAGGGTCTGGGAGTATGGATATGTTAGCCACCATAAAAACAATGGACTCCCCCAACCGAAAACCACACTCAACACACTTAGCACTATTGCTCCATTGGAATGATCAGAGTCATAGTTCTTCTGTATAACCGACCCCTATGATACCACTTTGTCTTGACCAGTCCCCCAGGTCCCATTTCGTGACTACCCCAAGACCACCTTATATAGGCCATGGGTTGGAGACTATCACCAGAAAGGCATATCCCTAAAACAGGAATTCATTGTCCTTAAACCTGTACAAACACACAGCCAGAAACACAACAAGATGCAACCACGAAGCAAGAGTATAGTGGAAAAACTATGTACTAAAATTAAGGGGCCGGAATACAATCCCTACTGAAAGATAAAAACACAAATAAAAATTAGAAACATCTCCTGTGATCATCCACCAAGGATCCTACCTGAAGGGTAGGTATAGCTCGTCTCCACAGCTCTCCACATCATCCAGTCTCTTCCATGTACCACCTGGTCCTAGCTCCCTTATGTCTCATCCAAGCTTCTCGTCATTTTCACAAGAAAAAACAAGGACCGGGGTGAAACCCATATAGGGGTGAGTATAACAATACCCAGTAGGTACCCCAAGACCACCGAAGGAATCTCATAATTCCACAATGGAAAACCATAATTATGATCTCAATCTCAAAGCACAATGAATCAGACACAGCTCAAACCAGATATACTCGTCTCATCCACAAAGAATCATAAGGCCCTGACCTCAATCCTTATCCTAGATTTCCAATGAAGGCTCAAAGAATAACTCAAGGATCAAGAGTACACTCTCCATGAACTGTCCATCCCTGATGGAACCCATCTGAGAGTTGTACTCCATCAGGTACAACTCATCCACCTCTAATGGAACGTCTGAATGGTCATGCTCTATAGGGATATTTCTGTAAGAAAATCCTCTAGTGCCCGACACCAGAGGTATTGTACTCACAGTCTTTCTCCCGAAGAAAGACAAAGGGAAACCTAGTGAAGAGGACCACTCCTAAAAATTGTGTCCTACATTTGAGGGAGCTCAAACTCCCATGATGGACTCACTCCCCATCTCTACTCGGAGACAAGAGAGTACTACTTCATAAGTGAGGACCTACACCCTACCCGTTAGGGGAGTACACTTCTGGTAGTTTTTTTGATGAGGGGGCCCATGCCCTAGTATATCAGGGGATTACCAAACCTAGGATAGAGGACCCTCACCATTGTACAGCAGGGGAGTACCGACTCTATATGTGAGGACCTTCAACCTATGCGGTAGGGGAGTACATCTCTGGTATTTTTTTCATTGTGGGGTACATGCGCCCTAGTACGCCAGGGGAGTACCAACCCCAAGATAGGTGACCCGCACCCTGGCACGACAGGGGAGTACCGACTCTTCAATAGTACCTCATAAGGATGACCTACACCCTAGGTTAACAGGGGATTACCTACACCTATCTTAGAGGACCCGCATCCTACACAGTAGGGGAGTACCAGACTCTATGTGAGTTATGTATGGAGGACTTGCACTCTAGTACAATAGGGGAGTACTAAATCCATATATAGAAAAACCAATCAGAGGGAATAGAACCTACAATCATGACGTGGGGAGTCCCGTCTCTACCAGAGAAGAGGAGTAAAGAATACCCGCGCCTTGAGTCATCAAGGAAGTAGCCACACTAACACTCACTACAAGAAGAACCAGGTTTATACTCCTCTAGTTATTTTCCATAACACAAGCACCATGAAGTTCTACAAATAAGTAAATCAATGATTTTTCATTTCATAAGGGTTACAACGCAATAAACGATGCATCAATCAGACATCCAGTCTGTAAGATATATGCATTTTAATGTCGAAGGCCCGATTGGATTGGAGTAAGATGCAACCTAAAAAAACTCCAACATTCTCTAAAAGTCCCATTGAGTATCTCAAAAGTAACATCTCACTAAAAGGGTCCCGGAAAAATAAATGGTTCATATAATGGACATTCGGTTCGCATGATATGGCCTTTTAAGCTTATTTGGGGTTGAGAGGGGTTCGAGTTCAGGATGACATGGTCGGGCCGACCAAACCCCTTTTGGGATGCCCGGCCCGATTGGCCTGGGTAGTGGTTGGCTCATCTCACTGGTTTGTGGACCGTCCGACCCACCCTGGTATGGCTAGGCCGCGACAGGCACGACCCGCTGGCTGGTGCGACCCACATTGGTTTGTAGGGTCCACTACTCCTAAACGGCTAAAAAGAGCCGCTTGGATCCTTTATTTGCGGCATCAAATAGAGCCTCCTCATCATGCATGGGACAAGAAGGGAGAAGGTTCCCTACATCACCGAGGCATCGATCCATGACTCCCTTCAATGCGGTGCACGAAGGTGCACCACCTTCACCTCCGCAGCCGGCCACCAGTCTGACCACCGCGGTACCAAGCGGCGCCGCTCTTCCACCATGGCCGACAGTTGCCGGCCACCACCCACATCCTCCGGCACTATCCTCCAGCACCGGTGCTTCTTCTACTGGCCACCAGGTGAGCTCTAGTGGTTCATTATTCCTTCTGGATGCGCCTACAGTCCTCTCAGAATGCCTCTATCATTGCGTGCCTCGCAGTTTCAGGGTTTCTTCAAGTTGTAACTACCCACATCTGAAGAGAATAATGAAAGACAAGCGGTGGAAGGTATATGCCTTTTTTGTTTGGCCCACGCCCTCCACATTAGCATTATAACTTGTGTGTGTAATTTATACATCCCATTAAAATAATGATAATTCCAGTTCAAATCCCCCATAATAACCACCCACAATTTCACAAACGAGAAGAAGAAACATAGGAATTTCTTGAATTAAAAGACAAAAACTTGCTCAAGAATAATTAGAGTCATTTCAGTGGTGTATAGAGAATCCATACTTTGATGAAGCTGCTAGAATTCAACGCTCTTGGTTCATTGCTTCCCAAGATTCCATCTTCATCGGTGGAAGGTATCACATCACTTCTCCAGAGATTCTTTTCTTGAAAAGCCGTGTAAAAAACTCTACCTCGAGACCCATTTAAATAGAGAGGGAAAAGGGTGATAAATGAACTTAGAAATTAATGAGATTCATTAATTGATATAATTAATCTTCCATATTAATTACATGAGGGGAGGTTGTAAATCCAAAGTGTAACCTCGCAATTAATATCCCATTTTTAAAAGTTTGGCCACCTCTGTGGTCCCCTCCACCACTGCTCAATAGGTGGTAGGGGAAAAAAGAAATAAAGTAATAATTCCAATGTTATTTTATCATTTCATGAAAAAGTCGTAAAAACTAACCATTTCACCCGACCAATTGAGATCAAAGATAATCCTACCTTAAGAGAATCCTAGTGATGTAGATTCAACATTGACCACCGATTATTAATCCATGCACCAGTTTAAAATATAGAAAACTCCAACCACGTGTTTACTGAATGTACCTTTAAAAATAGTAAGAATATTATTAACAGCCACCCTCGACCCATACTGGTCGAGGTTGGGATCTTCCTTAGTGGAACACTCCCTCACGAGCTCAATGGTACTCTCAGATTTTCAATATGTGTTACCATTTAGAAGTTAATGATTTTACAATAAAATAATTTTCACATAATTATTTTATTTGCGGCCAAAAACTAACAGCTACTGGTGGCCCACCCCGACCAATGTCACTATCTACCTATAGAAACCATTCCATCATGAGTGCAGTGGTGGTCTCAAATTTCTAATTCGAATCAATGTTCACGAGTTATAAGCATTTGAAAAATAAAATAATTTTATTTAATTATTTTATTTAAAATTATGCCATTTTCTGGTTTTCTCACTCAAGGCTTGGGCCCACTAAACTTAAGTCGTGCCTTTGGTGAACTCACCATCCTGAACGCAACAGTTCCCTCATATTTCTAATCAGGGAACCTGTTTAAGAGTTATTACACTTTTTCATGAAAACCACCCACTCATGCTATTTTAAGAATAACGTTTTTATATGGTTCATTCTGGGCACTCCAGTCCTCAGAATTACACACCGTCAGATATTACTGTCTTGAAAAAATTCCATATAATTTAAAAAAAATTATACCAAAATTTAGGGTCATTACCCCACATAAAAAACATATATATTTGTTGCACTAGTTAAATATTGAAAAATATCTATTTATCTTAAAATATATTTTATTCCACACCAAATAATTGATACAAGTTCATAGTTGAGGAACTATAACAATATAATTTTTTACACCACTAAAAAATGATCATACTAGTGATGGTTCACATTCAACATCCTCAAACGAATCCACTAGTGGAAATATTCCATTATATATATCTCCCAAATTTAAGGATTTTTAGATCATATATATATATATATTATACTAATCCCAACCACATAGAAAAATAGTTGGAATGATTTTTTTTGAAATATTAAAAAATATTTAAGAAGATAATGTATGTTTTTTTGCCGTATATTCGTTATTTTAAGAATTAATTATAAATATAAACATCCATTAGCTGATTTTAATGTTTAGAGAACTTTTATCTCACCTAATATGAACACAACTGGATGAATTTGATGTAGCCACTAGGGAAAAAATCCTACCACATATTCCATAATCGATTTTAATAAATAACATACATATGATAAATCAGTGGGTAACAATGAATATTATTCTCTTTAGTTTTATGAAATTATATAGGGGTATAATTAATTCTCCATTGAAATATACAATATTTTAATAGTGCCTTCCTCAATATAATAACCTAAATTATAGGTTGTTTTCCCTATAAGTCATTCATACTTGAGAAAACCCTAAAAAAGTGGGAAATTCTCTAGTGGTGGATTTTGAATAATGATAGGAAGTAAAAGTTCATGATGTTTTATATAATAATATAATGGGAGGATCTTATGATAATTGAGTCCTCTAATAGTGTAGTTGTTTTGGATCAATTCAATTAGTCATTTCCTTGATCCTTGCCTTTTCTATATCAATCGAATCATGGTTTAATGTATGATACAACATTTATATTAATATTATATTTTAATACTTTGTCAATGATTATTAAAATGGGGTTTTCTACATAGAAAAATCAATAATTAAATAATTTTGGGGAAAATAATGTAAAAATTAACAAGGTAAAAAAAATTACACTATGTATTATTTATTATATGATGCCTAAGTGTGGAAGAACATCATCAAAACATTTTTTAATCATCCCTTGAAAAGATTAAACCTAGTGAAAAGGATAGGATCATCTACATGATTCACCGAGGTTAAAAATTCACTCATTTGGTAGTATAACACATTTTTGGGGAAAATGATGAAATTTCACATACTATATTAGAACCAATTGTAAAAAACATGAATAGAGCCATTATTTTTTTTACTTCAACCATATTCATCTGGAATAGATATAATTTGGAGTGGGTAGTCTATAGGTGATCAAAATAACATCAACAAAGTAATTTTATAACAAGAGAAAATTTTATTAAATTTAATGGGTATGAAAAATGGTGTGAAAAAATAGTCTTTAAGGAAATATGATGATAAAGGTAGATCATGTTTCAATATTAGGACAAAGTGTATTCTATGAATTAGGATAATCAAATTCCAATATCAATTTTTTTTACTAAATTTCTTCTACTAATCATTCCACTTCCTCACAGAATATAGAAGAAGTTAGGGGGGATATGAAGAAGAAGAAAATATTTCTCAATGGAGAATGAAACCAATGTCGTAGAATATAGCACTCTATAATCTATTTTTCATTACTAATAAATCAAAAACAATGTTAAAATCTTGGATATGGTTTAATATATGTTATTTTAAATACATATATATGATAAATTTTAGAATGAACCATTCCAAAAGGTCATAACTATAGACATTGTTGGATGTCATTATTTCATGAAGATTTCAAAGAAGGTAAATAAATGTGTTTTAGGTGAATTACCTATTCTATAAATAGATGTTTTCTCATATCCCCACACATCTAATGGGGCTCAGTATTCACCAAGGTGACTATGAATTGAAAATTGATTTCATTTTATATAATATTCCATTATAAATCTTGGTGGATGAATTTATGCATATCCCCATACCCAAGAGGGTAGCTTCACAAAACTCATGTTCTCTGATTCTATACTTCAAAAATTATGTCCATTATTATATTTTTATAAATTATGTTGTCATATAACCATTTGTCAATGTGAATATTACATTCTTTAGACAATTCATCAAATGTAATTAATATTCATAATTTTTGTCCTTGAGGCATGGTCACTCATGTACCCCCTTGATAATGAGGGTCCTTCATCTTGATAAACTAATGGAATACCCCCATACCATGTAATAAAATATATTAATTTATGTAAAAATATAATTCCCACTTGCCCTTCATAATTTTATACCCACACATTTTCTCTACACTTATATGGACTCTTTTAAATGCCTCAGGTTCCTATGTATGTTTCATAGTGTAAGTTAGAATGTTTTAAAAATGTCAAATACCAATATTTTATTACCTATGGATTTTTATAAATATGAAAAATAGAGAATATAACTATAGTAACCCTTCAAATATAGTTATTTTCCAATGATCATATATTGAATAACAGTGGGTATTTTTTTCATACTGTTTAAATTCAGAACATTGTACCTATTTGGAGTCCTTAATGGAATAAGATAGTGGTCCTTTTCACAAGAACAGAAATATTATGACTATCATCCTCTAAATATTATTTTGAGCTATATGTAAAAAATTTATTTATTAAATCTAATCATTATTTTATCCCTTCTTTATTAGTTTCGAATTTAAATCCTTGTTTTTCGTGGATGTATTTAATAAACTATCACATTTATTTAAACTATAACATCAAACTGCCTAGGTCTTGATTTTCCCAACTAGAGATATGTAGTATTCCATTAGTGGTATCAATAATGACATTATTTTATCTTTAAAATCACTTGAACAATTAAAAATTACTAAGTGGCTGGAAACTCTAAAGTGTCATGCAATATGGTTTTATAATATAGTGTAAAAATTATTCACAATAACCCATGAATTGAATATGGGTTAAAATAATTTATTATATAGTGATCTTCTAAATACATTAGATTTTATAAATGACCTTTATTTAATGTAAACTATTGTTTTTATTGGGAAAGATTTTATTAACATTTTTTCAGTTATATGAGTGTCGTAGACATGATAATAATATTTTTAGTTTTATTATTATAAAAATTATATATTCATTCAGGAAAATAGATGTTAGTACATGAAAACATTGTAAAACATATTATTCCCATCATTACCATAGGATATTTGACTACTGCTATTAATTCTGCTATTATTATTATTATGTTGTTGTTGGGTTAGTATATTTAATGATTTCAGATCTTGGGAGTGGAAATACATGTTGATTGATGGGTGATTATGTTTTATCTTTAATGGAATCATTCAATTTGGTTTGTTATTATATCCCTAAATATCTATTCATTTGCATATTACCTTTCAAGATGAAACTATAGGAGTTTAAAAATTAGAGGAAAATATAGTTTCAACTTTTATTGTGGATGTTATGAAAGAACATCCTGAACGATAATCCATTTAATCACTCATTTCTAAAAGAGAGGTGGATTATATCTCACTGATTTAATATTCAGTGGAAATAATGTGAAGAATATTTAATGTATGGATGAGTAATCTTTCTCATTTAGGTATAATATAGATGTTTTCAATTATGGTATGGGGGAATTTAATTACTCAACCATATAATGAATTATTCTTATTAGTGTAAATAATTCATTACCTTTAGATAATCTAAAGTTTAATTAATCAGATATCTAGTTCATGAAATATTGGAAGGCCATATCTATTGATAAGGGATACACTCATTTAATTTCCTATTATTCTACTAATATTGTTGAAATATAGAGAATAAGGAATATTAAAATTAAAGAATACTTTTTTCATTTATTATGATGTGATATGAACATTAATACATTCCCATAGAATAACTATAATTCTATGTTTTGGATATGTCTATACGGTTTTAATTAAATTTTTTAGCACCCTTGAATCCTTAGTGACATAGTTTCATGCTATGGTGTTCCTCATGTGATGGATAAAAACATAATGAATTTTAAATTTGGATTCATTAATCACATTATTATTGTTTAAAACATTAAAAAAACATTAAATTAATAAGTTTTTTCTAATTTTGGATAGCTGGAAACATTAAATTCATAATTAATGTGGTTATGTTTTTTATAATTATTTTTTTTCAAAAAAATCTAGTGACGGTATAAACTATATTATTTATCATATGAAAATTTCTCAAGAAAATGAAATTGATTAAAACAGGTAAAAACTAGTTCTAATAAAATAATGTGAAATTTTCTGTTATTGTTATATCAGATAAAACTGGAACAAATGTTATTTTAAAAATTGGGAACATTCTAATTAAAAAAAATCATTGGGATGGAGGTTCTCCTATTTGGACAGTATAGGAGTATACTCATGGGAGACAAGAAAATACAATGCCTCTTGAGAAACATGAATATATTGACCATGTAGAAGGGTATGAAGTTGTAGAAAGTCATATTCACATAGCTTTATACAATATGCATTTTGAGATATATCGTACGGAAACAAGATTGTCTTGGAATGAATTTTTTGTGTGGAAGAAGATCTAGAAAAGGTACATGGTATTATTTATGAGTCTATACGGGACCATATGATGAAAACACATAGAATCATTACTAATTCTAAAAAACCTCTAAAAATTTTAAAAGTAGTAGAAATTGGGGAAAGAAATAAAATTAATTATCTAATAAAAAAAATAAAGGACAAGTCTTAATGTAATGTTATAAAATCAATCTGCGGTGAGACATGAAAAGTATAAATCATATCATATCTAGAGTTTTAAATGTTGTGTTAGAGTCATGATAAATTATTTTCTTTTATTTTTTCCCATTTAAAATGGGGAATTCAAATCATTATTATATAATAATAGGATTTTTGTCAATCTAGCTAAATTTAGGTACACATTGAATAAACAGCATACTAATATTACTGTATCAAAAAATTAGATTGATCATTTTTAATGGATTGTGTCTCAGAATCTAGGATCATGTTTATGATTTTAAAAAACCTAATATACACTCATATAATAATCCTATCTTAATATTCTTCTCTCATTAATATATGAATCTGTTTTTACCTTAAAATTCAATAATATTGGGGTCAAATAAAATTAATATATTTCTACAGTTTAGGATGTCTTGAACTCTATTAATTAAGAGAATGAGAATTTTACTAATATTATTAAGCTTAATATTATAAATAAGATACATAAGTGTTGGATTATGTATTTAATTGGGAATCATAATAATGATATTAGCAATAGAGATGAGTTTTATGAATCCCATTAATTCATTCTTTTTCAATGGAATTTTGATAGATATGATTCCAATAGAGAGGTGATGTTTACATCCAAAATAAAACCATTTCATAATATCTGGTCAGATATTTATAAGAGGATGTGTAAATGTTAATATATTTTAGTGAAGTATATAATAATATATCTAGTTTTCAAAACCTATAAAAATAGAGTAATAAAAATAAAACACTTCATTATATCAAGAATAATGGAAATATTATTTCGAATATGGATAATCTAAAAAGTCACATGATAAGATGATATCCAAATATGTTCAATGAAGCATGATTTAAAGGTACTCTATTTCAAAATGGTACTATCCCTCTTGTTATATATTCTAAATATAATCAATTACTTTCAAGAATTATATAAGATAATGAGTTTAGGAATACATTTTTTTCTATAAATATTATATGTGTCTCAGGTCCTAGTGGTTTCTCTAATGATTTTTTTTTTAATTTTGGGTTATTGTTCAGACTGATATAGAAAATCTTTTCAAATATTTCTTTGGGATTAAATCTCTTCCAAATTGAATTAATTCTAAATTTTTATTTTTTCCCAAAAATACATATTGCCCATGAGATTTATATGTTTACAAGAATTTCTATGAACAAATACAGATATAGAATCATTATAAGTACTATTACTAATTGAATTGATAGTGTGATTAATGAGGTGATTTATCCATCATGTTGGGGTCCATTCATATAAAGAGGAAAAATATTGTTTTAATTATACACCTAAATTATATAACTTTCTAATAAAAAATATGAGATTTAATAATGTATCTATTATAATAAAAGTTTTTAAATATCTTTATACAATCAAATAATAATTTTTTTTAAAATCCCCATTATTTATGGTTTTGATGATATATTTATTATTTTATTTACAACCTTATTTTAATCTATTATGATTTATATGATTATAAATGGAATGCATGAAGGCTATATTGCAAACTCTTCAAAATGTAGCCCTTTCTTTCTCAAACTCTATGTAATTCTATATTATCATTATAGATCAATTATTTATGTAGTATATGGTGGATTTTTAAAACTCATTAGGTAGGTAGTGGTATTATAGTAATATTACACCTTTTTATGTAGATAACTTCACCTTTTTCTGAAAAAGTACCAAGAATAAATTTTAGAATCTGAAATGTCTTTATAATATATTTTAACTAGTCTGTGGGAGAAAATTACCTAGATTAATTCATTTTTGTACATTGGTAATGGTTTTAGTGAGTCACTTAAACAATAATTTATCAAATATTTGGGGGTTAAGGAATTATCTCTTTATTTTTATTATCTAGGTGTGTCCCTCTATTTGGGTAAGAATAAATATTCTCACATTCATGGAAATTTTAATTAAGTTTTCAAGAAAGTATTTTTCTTAATGGGTATATATTTTACTACTCTCTAGAGGTATTCCTCATTAATATTCTGTTTCTATCCATTTTGGTTTATTCATTCTAGTATTATAAATATAATATTTCTCCTATATAAAAACTAAATTATTTACCTTAAGAACTTTTTTTGTGGTGGTAGTGTATTGGAAAATAATCTCATTACCTATTTGTGAGAGTATTGTTATAACTATCTCAACACTAATGTATATGAATTAGAAATTTAAAAAATTCAATGATTCTAATCATGTTAATTTAATATGTTATCTTATAAAGGAAAAATTGGATTCTAATATATTTTTAAATATAAACTTTATTAACAATCATAAAATGGGAAACTTGATTTTGTTTTACTTCTATATATATCCTATTTGTATTCATGTTTTTTTATATATTATCTTAATCTCTAGGTGTATAGATTAGAATGACTGTTATCTAAACTTATTAAATGTCAAATGGATTGGATCCCAAGTCATACATGTGGTATATGATGTTCAAATATTACCTAATACTAGTATCATTATTAATTAATTGTGCTTAGGTTCCATCCATGAATACTCTTTTGAAATCAAACATATTATTAACAATAAACAAATTTATTATTCCAATCAACATGTTAAGGATTCTACTCTTGATGGCCATCTAAGTTTCAATGTATTCTATCAACCTATTTATAGAACTAAAAATGAAAATATAATATTGATTGAATTCTTCTTGAAACCATGGACTCCTCTAGTCATGTATCTTATTATCTAGAAATTGGAACATTATAAACTATCTACTATCTTAGGTATCAAATTAATTCAATTTTCAATGAAATATTTTATCATATCGGGTATTTTTATGAAGATAATATTATCAATATATTTCTTCCTTCCTCAAATCCAAATGCCATAGGAAAAAAAATATTTGATATTTTAAAATTATTAGTTTGGCTACATAAATTATCATGGTTATCATAATAATTTTTTATTTGGATTCTCTTCCAACTTAGTTGTATAATCTCTCAATTACTACAATTTTGTATCTCTTCAATATTTTTTGGTGGCTTGATAATTTAATCATGTATGTAATTACACCAATACCTTTGCATAAAGGCCTCTATCTCATGTTTTATACCAGTAAAGAGTCTAAAAGAATTAAAAATGACAATATTATAAAACCATTACATGATATATCAATCATTATTAGATTATGTATTGTAGGTAAATTAAAATAAAATAGAGTCTCCATAGGTATTTTGTGTAATCCTTCCCTCCAAAATTGGATGAAAATCAAAATGGTGTCATAATCAATGGTTTATACAGAGATTCAGTATGTGGTATAGTATTTAGACACTCATGAAGAATGATATATAGATTTTTTTTATAAAAAATTTCAATATATTATTGTGATTAATGATAAATTGGTTTTATTATCCCTATATTGGAGGAAGTGAATTTGAAGTAACTAAGGAAAAATTATATTGATTGTGATTATAATTAACAACTACAAGGCATTAAAAATAGAGGAAATTAATTTTAATAGAATATTATAACTCAATGGAATTAGGAAATATATTTTACTTCTAGAATAAATTATTTTATCACACACAAATATATAGAATGAAATTATTTATCTGACACATTGGCTAATCTTTATATTCTATATAATTAATTTTTGTAGACTTTATTATCATAATCAACTATGTTATCAATAATATCTATAAATAATGAATTACAGTGGGATAAGATATAATTATAGTTTCTCTAGTAGGGTGACAGCTAGAATAGATGCAGCATTAAATGTATGAGAGATAAATATTATATTTAGCCTGATGTGGTTTATCTAGATGGGATAAGGCACTCGGTGGCATGGTAGCCATATTATAGGAACGAGAGAAGAATATTATAGGTTATTGGGTTACTTGTGGTGTGTGGGATGTTAGTATTAAAACTAGAAGCTATAATTGTGTTTTTTACATGATAGTATGAAATCCTTTTGGATTTGTGAAAATAGAATATTCTTAATGGATATATGATAAAAATAATACAGACATCAAGATGAGTTTTGTAGAGCATACTAACAGATATTATAAGAAATATATTTTGGGATTTTTCAATCTAAAAACAATTAGAATTCAACAAATTCATTGGAAATATTTTTTTTAAATTAAGAATTTTAGTGTGTGGTTTGGCATGTCAAATGATGGTAGAAACGTTTTGGATGTTTAGATGATTATATAGGGATTTTGGAGAATGATATGAAAATTTGTGGAAGAGAGGATCTTACTGAGGGATTACACATATAGAATATGGTAATGTAATGTACAATCACTAATATAATATCTCGAATAAATATTGAGTAACTCGGGTTGGTTATTGAATAACCATTGCAACACTACTTGTTTAGTTGGAAATTCAAAGGTGGTTTATTATTGTAAATTCCACATGGATGGGATTTTATGAAAATGTTGACACCCGCATTGTGTATAGTGAAATGTAGAAGTTGGTAAATAATGGAATGATAAAAAATTATTTTTAAAGAAATATTTTAATTGATGAATTCAACACCATCATCTTATATAATGAGGATAAATAAATATATAAAAAATTACTCTTCCAATCTAGGATGTGAAAAAATTTGTTTTAAAATAATTATTTTCTATAAGAGATTCTTTGGAATTTCAATTATAACTAGTCCATATAGTGTGTTATTTATCCATTAAGTGGTTTTCAACTTAATAATAAAAAAATTAAATAAAAATTTGAAAAATTTGGCACTAAGAGGGGATTAACTAGTGAAACCAAAAACATTTTCCCAAAATAACATGATAATCCTTTATTATGTAGTGTAATTAATCATTAATTGGAGAAGAAGACAAATGTTGATAAGATATAGTAAGGGGATATAATGATATAAGAACAAAATATACATTTTAATGGTTTAATAACTCTTCATATCAAATTTCTTTGATATATGTGTCTAGATATAGTTATCTAAATTCAGACATTATATTCATTTTATCATAAATGAATAAAGGATTGAGTTTTAATATGTCTCAATATCTATAAAATAATACAAGATTAAATATATTAGAAACAAGTTTAGTGATGTGTATAACATACACCTAAGATTAACGAGTTTAAATTACCCTAAAAATTATTCTTTAAAATTCTTCTGGTGACTCTAACCAATGAATGATGTTGATTCATTTTTATTTTGATAAACGCAACCCATTTCTCACTAGATTTATTCCATTAATGTATGCATATATTCTTAAATGTTTCATAAATATAATTAAATAAAACAATAATAATTTTTTATAGATTCATAATATAATGAATATTAAATTGGAATATTGAATAATTATTCTTCAAAATCTTGTTCTTAAATCAATGATAAAAAATCCTAAAAAATTACAAAAAAAATAATCATTCATTCATTATAATGTGTATAGATATTGAAAAAATTATGGAATAAATAATTTTTCCAGGGTGAAATAAATTCCAATATTCCAATTCTGAAGTAAACTAAAAAAAATCCATTAAAATATAATAGGAAATAACAAAATATTGACTCCATGGCCTTTAATTCTTGAAGCCATAATATTTTTATATAACCCCTATATTATTGGAATAATTAATTATCTATGGAATAAAACTAAAAATATTGGTATTAAATCTATATAGTAATGATTAATTATGAACTCGTATTAATAAAAGTCACCTACGCAAGTCATGGCATGGTTCTATAGCATAATAGATATGTAATATTTAAATTATAATTTTCAAAAATATTAAAAGCAACAACTACATGATCATCTATAGTGTAATATATATATATATATATATTATGTAATTATTTTTATATTTTTTGAAACATTATTTATAGCCCCTATTATAATTTTATTTTCTATGTGCATTAAAATACACACTCCATTACATTCTATAGAGCTTTTATTTTTCTCCATTGAATTCATGGTAATATAGAAGGTAAATATAAAAATATGACAACTTCAAATCAATTGAATCACGAAGTCAATCATATTAGTCTAAAAAATATGAATTCTATTCAAATTTTTTTCTCAATATAATGTATTGGATATTATTAATCTTCTATTATATGGTTTTGATATGTTGTATGTGGAATCCGAGATCTTAGATGAGGGTTGGGGGTTGATATATGAGTCTTGACTTCTTTATGGAAACCAAACTGCGTTTTGGTCAAAAATTTTCCATGGGGATTCAATGTCTTGTGGTAATTTTATTGCATTCATCATGGCTTGGATATAATTCGTGGTGTATAAATTTGGAGTTACATTTATCAAATTTTGAAGATATTTATGTCATGTTTGATTAAACAAAATGATTGTTTCGTTGCATTTGTTATTAATAATAATATCACTAAATTTTTTTGTCTTGGTTAATGGTGGAAGATCCCAATGAATATAAGTGATAAGCCTTAATTCCATTAAATGTAAAGATACATAATTATCTTGTAAAAAATTATAGCTAAACTAAAATTTTGTGAGCAGTCCTTAATTATAATTATTTGGAAGATGGTCCCCATGTTTATGAAAATTTTTGTTAAATTTGGAAGAAGATTATATATTAGTAAAAAAATATTTGGAAGATCTATTTTTACTAATTTTCTAGAAAACCGTATAAATATTTCAAAAAAGAAGTAATAGAATATAATGACCCATTATTTTGAAATATGGATATTACATCCATCTAGATTAATATTAAGTATATTACACAAACAAATGTATAATTACTGTAATTGTTTTTTTCCTTTGTAATCTTGGAACACATTCTACTAATTTTATGAATGATCTAAATCATATACCATAATTATATTCCCCTTATTAATCATACTTAAAATCATTCTTCATAACATGTGGAATGGAAACATATGGAAGGGTGATCTTATATGCCCAGTAAGGATATTCATGGATTCCATATAATAATAATAAGAGAATATGTGTATGAAAACATGAGAACAACATTTTTTGATCATTACCAACATATCATATATCATATACAAGAGTCATAGAATATTTATTGGTAGTCCATAAGACATGAATCCTAATATAATCAATGAACATGACCCATGAGAGTATAAAAATGTCATAAGATATGGAATTTGTGTCATAGATATAGGCTTATAATATGTTATGTTAATAATACCTACAAATATATTCATAGTATGTTTTGATTGGAATAATCACCCTTGTATGTACTATGGTAATGGAATGACTTCATGTGTAACTTTTAGTTTTGGTCATACGATTACCTCTCATGTTCAATTTCATTTCAGGCTTCTAATGACATCTTGTGTACCCTCTTGTAGCAGGATTGGGATGACCTCACATGTACTGTTTGATCTCATTGAACATTTATCATTACCCATTTAATTGGAGGAACATATAGGTACCATGAATTAAATATTAACACTATAAATATGTGTTCCAAATATCCACAAATCTTTCATCATATTAGAACCCAATGATTGAAATGGATTTCATAATTATCATTACAACATAATATAACCAATGAAATGAAATGAATTTCAAAAATATCATTCCATAACAATAAAAATACATCCTTATGATTAATATTGTTATTATCCTAAAAAAATATCACTAATAAATCAAAAATTACATCAAATAATGTCAATTTAGATCAAAAATAATTTTGAGGGATAACGTGAAAATATTTGATGAGGAAAATATCATTTCCATTTGGAAAGTGATTTCTTTTCTTAAAATTCCTTGTAACATTAAAATAAGAAAATTTAACCAGAAACATTATTATAACATTTAAATATAATATTCATGGAATTATTGTTTCATTATTGATGAATATTACATTCATGTCCTATTATTTAAAAACAACCATTTAGTATATTTTTGTTAGTAATGTCATTATTATCCTTGTTTATAATATTAATAAAATATTCTTTTAAAAACTTTTCAAAAAAATTATGAACTGGGTAAAAATATATTTTCATATTAATAGGATAAATGTATAAACATTGTTGATTTTTTTAGAAAACATGGTAATGTAAGATAAACATTCCATAACGGTTATTTCAAATGAAACAATACTAGTTGTTGATGACGTTGTGAAATAATAACATATCAATTTATAATCAATAGTATAGTATTCAACATGAATGAATGAAAAATATATGGATATGAAAATAACATAATATTCATACTAGTACTCATAAAATTTCTTTATTGGTAGTATATATATAACATAAAATAAACAAGTAGTGTATAAATATAGTATGAAATAGAAAAAATATGAGACAAAATCCTTTGCCTTATGTCTAGACATCCTTCTTACACTTTCAATCATCATGTATAATCAACATAGGTTTATTATAAACACACCACAGAACTGTATTTATGTATATAATAAAATATATGATTTACTTATGAATTTATATTAATCACTTATTCACAATTCCATGTTAACATTATGTTTTGGGTAATAACTACTTTGATTTCTGTACATGTTTTGAATTTTCATCCTTGGTCTTCACACATAGATCATGATTCTGTCATCTCAAAAATTATAACCTTTAAATAAATATCATATATATTTTCATTATATATGTATTCTTAGTGATTCATAAAATTTGTAATTATGAAATAAATTTCATCGTTCACAGAGACAGTGGGTCATACGTATGCATAAACGATGTTTTCATTTTCATTTTATATTAAAAGAAAGAAATGAGTTTGATATTTTATCATTGAAGAATTATTATAATGTTATATATATCATAAATATTCATAATATTCCTCTTTATTACCATCCATGTGATGTATATATTAAAAACGAATCACCTCCCATTGTGGAGATGGTAAGCCATACATATGTACGAGCGATGTTATCATTTCCAAAATGATTTGGTGTTAAAAGGTAGATATTATATTATAATAACATAATTATAATTATAAATATGATATATAAACATTAAAACCATCATAATTTATACTCATAAAATATAGTGATGGAAGATGAATTGTATTGCTACGCGGAGACGATAAGTCATATGTACACACGAGTGATACTTTCAATTATTGTTCGATGGGAAATCAGATGTATAATGGTGTGTTCATAATCATAATAAAGATTAAGAATATTTATTTGATTAATTTATTATTATTTATATATATCATTGATTTATGATATTCATAAAATAAAAGATAATGTTAGTGGTCGTTTAGAGAGATTACCTCTTCTACGAAACAACTTCTTTAGATCTCTTTTAAAGGACTCTAGGTTTGGTACTATGGGAAGAAAAGAACCTCTATAATGAGTATAGGGAATCTATGAAGATAATTTTTAATATTTTGGTCGATATATTGGACTCAATGTGGTGAAATGTGGTGAGTTAGGATGTGTCCATTTATAATGAAGGTGGGATAACTTTTTAAATTTCCCAAAAGATTAAATTATAACAAATTAAAATTTAATCTAAATACCAAAAAATGCTGAGTTATTCTTAGATAATGTTATATAGGATGATAATACCGTCAACTAGTATATTTTAGACATGTTTTGGTTTAATTATAAACCATATTATTTTTATTAACTCTTAGTTGACCTATTTTAATTTTAACTATGACAACAACTTTCTCAATATTAATAGTGTTATATTACTACATATAAGATGTAAATTGGAACATTAATTCTCAATTAATGGTATTTTCATCCATAATTTATCACAATTATATTTATTTTTTATTTTTTTATTTTTTAATAATTTAATAAAATATTATTTTCAATAAATATCCTTAGAGTCAATTTTGAAACTATTCATTAGATTGAAATTATGAAAATCAATATAGCATGAAAAATTAAAAAAAATAATAATTTAATACACCCCTAATATTTAATATTAACCAATAATTTTTTTTATTACCTTAAATAATCCAAATTATATATTTTTTATATTTTTAATATCACATAATTGAGTTTTTCATTAGTTGAATAATTACTATTTCATAATTTAGAAATTTGTTATGATAAATATTTCATCACTAAAAATGAAAAATAAATGTTCAGGATATAGAAAAACCTATTATATTTCATAAAATTATATTTATTCTAGAATATATTATATTTAACCTCATAATAAAAATATTATACCTATTAAAAGTAAGATTGACATTTTGTCACACTCTTTGATTTCAATAAAATTAATGTCATCTTCATGGAAATGTGTCCATTAAATTGTTCAATTTAAAAACAATATTTTTTAATTTTCCAATGAAATTCATTTAGTAATTTTTTAATGTGTTAAGTTAATTTTCTCTAATTTATAATTTTAGTTTTAACCTTAAATACGTAATTTACCATTATCTATTCTAACACAACATTACCAATGTTACTATTCATATTTTTCAGAAATAAAAGATACATATTTAATAAATTTTCACCCTCTAATTCAAAATATGGATTCCAATTTTCAAAAAAAAAATCATAGAAGGTGAATAAATTAATTTAATATTAATCTCATAGATGGTACGAAACAATGGGTTTTTAAAAGTTAAAAAGTACAACAATTGGAAATGTTTTTATAAAAAACATATATGTTAAAATGTATAAAATGACATAAATTGTTATAATTTATTTATATATATACAAATTATTCTTTAAAAACAACTCAAAATAGAATTTTAATATTTAAATAAGTTACACAAATAAGCTGATTATAATTAAAATTCAGTATTTTTCACTATTCATCAAAACCTGAAAATTATCCAAAAAATCACCCAAAGTAAATTTCATATACTTATTTAAAAGAAGATTTTTATTTTTTAAAATAAAATTTATAAAATTTTCCAAATTTATTTTCAATAAAATTGGACCATTAAATTATGATAAAATTTCTTTTAGGAAAATATAGTAATTAAGCAAAAAATTGGTCTTATTTGTATATCATGTTTTGAAAACACAAAGGATAAATTTTATGCAATATATTCAACATTATATATATATATATAATTAATATAATCTAATTTCAACTATTTGAGTTGTATAAAACTGACTTGTGTGTATTTAAATAGTTTTTAGAAAAATATTTCCTTTTAGTTTAAAAATGGTTTTATATATGTAAAACATAATTTCATAATTATTTTATTCATGTTCATGACCTCCATTATAAT
The DNA here is from genome assembly GCA_963277665.1 of Viscum album. Taxonomy (NCBI): domain Eukaryota; kingdom Viridiplantae; phylum Streptophyta; class Magnoliopsida; order Santalales; family Viscaceae; genus Viscum; species Viscum album. The sequence goes on along the minus strand of OY728120.1, from coordinate 1,580,664,578 downwards.
GTCTAGTCTATACTTTTATTGTTTAAATAATGAAAATAATAAGATGATGTTGTTGGAACTGGAAAACACATCCCCAAAATTTGTCAAATGCTTCCATAAATGATTCATGTTCACAGCCAATTTCGTAATCTTTGATTTGGTAGGTTGTAGGGCCCGAACAGAGTTACAGATTAAGAGTTATGTACATTTGAAATTAGGCTTGAAAACCGGTTCTCAAAGCCCATTCGCGAATCCCCCTCCGCGATCGTAGAGCACCTCCGTGAAGCAAGGAGACTGGACGACTATGCAAACCCCTTTAACGTTCTCGACCCACCGAGAAGCAAGGAGGCAGGACGGCTCTGTGAATCCCTTTGACCATCACAACCTGCCGTGAAGCAAGGAGGCGTGACGACTTTGTGAACCCCTTTGACGTTCACGACACGCCGCATAGAAAAATCCGTCTTCGCGCCGAGCGAGCTCTGTTTTGCGGCACCCCATCCCTTTAAATACCCAGCTCTTCCCCATTCACCATATGGTCACTCCACCCCTTGGGCGTCCAATATACCAGTTCATGGAGCTCCTCTTTCCTTCATGAATGGCTTTGCAAGTCCATGCTCCGCGAGTAGCATCCTTCGCGATGTAGCTCCATGAGTCCACGCTCTGCAAGTAGCTTTCTTTGTGAAGATTCTCCGTGAGTCCCTGATCCACGACTCCATGCTCTGTGAGTCCAGGCTCTGTGAGCATCATTCCTTCGTGATTTTTCTTTTCGAGACCCCATGATCTATGAGCCCCTTTGCTCTTCGATGCTAATTTGAGAATACATATCCTTTACGAGGCTCCTTCCTTTACAGCCATCGGTCCATACCACGGCGGCTCCGCCCCCCCACCCCCGCTCAAGGTCTGTGCCGGGCTTCGGTCCCAACCTTCTGGGCTGGTCCCTTCGTAACTGTCACCCACCCTGATGAGAAATGGAGAGTCTCACTGTGAACTTTTCGGGCGGGGACGTCGACATTTTCAATTGCGCCCTTCTGCTCACCCACCTTCCACCTATGTAATACCATGATTTGAGATACTCCTCCGCACATAGAAAAACACCTTATGGTGACATATTTATCTTACTTAATTTCCCTTTTCGTGAGTTGATATTCTCCTCATCAATTCCCCAAGTACCTTGAGTCGAACCATTCTTCAAGCAACCCATCCAAACCCTATCACTTGGCTCATATGCCAAGTTGAACGTGAAAGGGCCGCTCTTGCATAAGTCCCAACACCATCAATTTCTAGGAACACTATGCCTAAAAGTCCTATCTACATGACTATAAATTGTAGTACCCCCTATGTTCCAAACACAGGATTCCTCTTTCTCTAAATAAGAGATGCATTATTCTCCAAGAATATGATGCTAACAGTCCTATCTACATGACTAAAAACAGTAGTACCCCCTATGTTCCAATCATAGGATGCCTCTTGGTCTAAATAAGAGATGCATTATTCTCCAAGAATAAGATGCCCAGAGTCCCATATACATGACTATAAACTATAGTGCTCGATATGTTCCAAACGTAGGATGCCTCTTGCTTTAAAAAAGAGATGACTTATGCTCTAAGCATGAGATTCCAATAGTCCTATCTACATGACTATAAAATGTAGTTCTCCATATGTTACAAACATATTATGCCTCTTGATCCAAACAAGAGATTCCTTATGCTCTAAGCATGAGATGCCAATAGTCATCCCTATATGACTATAAACTGTGGTACACCATATGTTCCAAACATAGGATGCCTCTTGCACTAAACAAGACATGCCTTATGCTCCAAGAATGAGATGCCAACAGTCCCATCTACATGACTTTAAACGGTAGTACTCCCTATGTTCCAAACATTGGATGCCTCTTAGTCAATATAAGAGATGACTTATTCTCCAAGCATGAAATGTCAATATTCCTCTCTACACGACTACAAATTATAGTACTCCCTATGTCCCAAACATAGGGTGCCTCTAACTCCAAACAAGAGATGCCTTATGCTCCAAGAATGAGATGCCAATAGTCCTCTCTACATGACTATAAACTGTAGTACTCCCAATGTGCCAAACATAGCACGCCTCTTTCTCCAAACAAGAGAAGCATTGTTCACCAAGCATAAGACGATTAATTCCATGATTATAGTGGTGTAATTTTAAGAGAGTTAGAATCCGTTCAAACATTCCATCACTCCACCTCACACTTTGTGTGTCCTTCATTAGAATCTCCATCCACTTCCATGTCTGAGGGGACCCCTAATGGCCTAGTCCCATGTCACCTCGGCTCACCTACCGTCATGGGCCAACGCCCCAGAAGTCTTTGGATGACACTTTGAGTTAGGTCCTATGTTTCGAACATGGTCAACAGTCGACCCTCATTTATTTTCCCCATTTCAGGCTAATACGATATGGATGTTGTGTTTCGAACACAGTTAATAGTTATCCTTCATCACCATGCCACCCTCACAGTGTTTCGAATATCGGGAATGTGATTCACACTTTTCATCTCCCTTTGTTCGGACTGATTCCAACGCCCTTATCATTATCCCTCTTGTGCGCTAACGCATAGGTGAAGGCCTCAACCCACTAGTTGGTTGAGATTCCCTCATGGACAGACATGATAATGGCATTACGGGAAGCTTCCTTGCATAATCCCCATTCACCATTTTCGCTCCATAGAGGCACTCAGGCAGCTTCTTTGAGTATGCCCCATCCACCATTGCTGCTCCAAAGCGACACCCGGGCAGCTTAATTACATAATACCCATCCACCATTACTGCTCCATATCGGCACCCGGGAAGCTTCCTTGCCTAATCCCCATTCACCATTGCCGCTTCATAGCGGCACCCGAGAAGCTTCCATGTGTAATCCCCATTCACCATTGTCGCTCTATAGCGGCACTCGGGCAGCTCCCTTGCGTAAGCCCCATTCACCATTGCCGCTTCATAGTGGCACCCATGCAGCTTCCATGGGTAATCCCCATTCACCATTTCCACTCCATAATGGAACCCAGGAAGCCTCCTTGTGTAATCCCCATTCACTATTGTCGCTCCATAGCGGCACCTCGGCAGCTTCCTTGCGTAAGACCCATTCACCACCCTTCATGGATGCACCTTTGTGAAGTGATCATCTGGTCCTTTCTGCCTCTAGTTTCTCACACCGAGCATGACTCACGTGGGCTTAGAGAAATCATCGACCATGAAATACACTATGGGAAGCCTAGAGTTTAATCAAAATACCCTTCCTGAACTACAATGTCTTTGATCATTTCCAAGGCTAGGTATATAAGAAGCCTCCCGGAGGTTCAATCCCACCACCCATTGATCGCTCCAACCATCTTCACATCAGTTAGCCAACCCCCACCTGAACTATGAGGTATTTGATCTTTTACATGGAAAGGTATGTAAGAAGCCTCTCGGAGGTTCAATCCCACCACCCAAGGGTTGTTCCAACCCCCTTCACGTCGGTTCGCTAACACCCAATCAGAACTATGAGGACTTTGATCCTTGCCAAGGCAAGTTATGTAGGAAGCCTCCCTGAGGTTCAAGCACACAAACTATTGATCATTCTGACAATCTTCACATCGGTTCACCAACCCCATATCGAAACTAAGAGGACATTGATCCTTGACAAGGCATGGTACATAGGAATACTTCATGAGGTTCAATCCCACCACCCAATTGGCTGCTTTGATCCCCTTCACTTCGATTCACCAACAGCTGGGGCATCCTAGAGTGTAAGCCCCGCACACAATCTGAACTATGAGGAATTTGATCCTTGCTAAGGCAAGGTATATAGGAAGCCTCTCTGAGGTTCATCCCCACAACACATTGGTTGTTCGGGCCCCCTTCACGTCGGTTCACCAAAACCCAACCTGAACTATGAGGACTTTGATCCATACCAAGGAAAGGTACATAAGAAGGCTCCCCGAGGTTCAATCCCACCACCCATTGGTCATTATGACCCCCCTCATGTCGATTCACCAACACCTTGGGTGTCATAGAGTTTAATCCCCACACCAAACTAGTACTATGTTGACTTTGATCCATTCCAAGGCAAGGTATGTAGGATGCCAGCCTGAGGTTCAATCCCACCACCCATTGGTCACTCTGACCCCCCCACGTCAATTCACCAACACCTTGTGCAGCCTAGAGTGTAATCCCCACACCCAACCTGAACTACGAGGTATTTGATCTTTTCCCAGGCAATTTATGTAGGAAGCCTCCCTGAGGTTCAAGCCCACCACCCACTGATCATTCCAACCATCTTCACGTCGGTTCACCAACCCAATCCTGATCTACATGGACTTTTATCATTGCTAAGGTAAGTTACACAGGAAGCCTACATGAGGTTCAAGCCCACAACTGAGTAGTCCCAGAAAACTTCACGTCAATTCCCAACTCATCCTAAACTATGTGGGCTTTGATCCTTATCTCATAGACACGGTACGTAGGAAGCCTCTATGAGGTTCAAACCCATCCAGCTGTAAGCCATTTTGACCCCATCCTACGGTAAGCCATTATGATCCCATACTGTGGTAAGCCGTTGTGACCCCATCTAGAAGTAATCCATTGTGAACCTGTCCAGTGGTAAGCTGTTGTGACCCCCATACAGTTGTAAGACATTGTCAACCCTATCCAGCAATAAACCATTGTGACCCCATCCAACGGTAAGTCGTTGCCCCCCAATTGATGGTAAGTCGTCTTCATATGAACTACGCTGACTTTGATTACCATCCATGGGGATAAATAGGAAACCTCAATGAGGTTCAAGCCCATCACCCATGTCTCATCCTGATCTATCCCTTGATCCCATGTGTTTTGGGAAGATCATGCCCCAACCCGGAGGTTCTACTTCCTCCGAGTCCCATCCCTGCATACATTCTCACAGGACACCTCCTCAGGTGTCCCATCGTCCTACCGAACTATGCAGACTTTGATTTCCTGCCACTAGGATACATAGGAAGTCTCTTCAAGGATCAAGACCAACACTACCTTCACCTTAATGATGGTCCCATCTCATCCCCCCTCTATTCCACTCAACTCTCCATCATCCATCCTAATCCTCACCTAGGCCGCCACATCTTGGTGGGATCATGTCATGAACCTCCTCACTACTCCTAGTAGTACTCGAGCCACTTTCCATGCATAAGACCTAGCATTTATCTGGTTCATTGTTCTTTGTGTACGCACTGATTCATCACCCCTTTGAACTACATGGGTTTTGATCCCTACCATCTACACAGGGTACGTATGACGCCTCCATGAGGTTCAATCCCAGACGATGGTAAACCATGTTTCTTCCCCATTATGGGGTGCACTATCACTTATCTTCCCTCAGTGGTGTTCAGATCCACCATTATGGTGTGACATCATCCCTCCATGGGACGCACCACCTCAGATCTATCCTCATTGGGCGTTCTAATCCATCCATATTCTAGGTGTTCCCTCCTTGGGTTGTACCAATCTGATCCATCTCTGTGGGACATTTTAATCACCCTCATTGTGCCTCCGCAAGATGTTAAACACACGGCCTACCTCATGTTAAACATGAGATTCCTAAGGAAACCGTCGGAGGACATGCCTTTGGTGTAACCGTCTCCGCAAGATGTTAAACTCATGGCATACCACGTGTTAAAAATTGGAAGATGAGGAAAACCCCATAGACATGGCTCTAGCATAAGATACCCCACGACTGATGTGGGATGCTTCAGGTTCTGCACCCTTGAGATGCCCTTTTATGATGATGAATATATATTCTCCTATGTCCACGCACATAGATATACCCCGACATGCCTGATGATACCATCTACTCTGACTGAAGGTTTCTTCCCTGACCAGATCCCTTGGAATGTCCCGACAAAGTAGTGTAATTATCCGACATCCATGAAGATATGGAACTGGTAACAAGATTCACGAACCACGACTTAATCTATAAGGGAGTCCCGAACTAGGTGATGAGTTCTGAGGAGGAATCCATGGAAGGATGAACCAAAATCCCATCATCCTATTTCGATCAAGGATAAAATGCCCTTAAACAAGAAACGAATGCCTCCCGCCTTTGGAAAGTGGGAATACTGGGCAACAGCTGTGCGTCCTCCAAAAATAGATGCACGTGCCCCGGAGAAAGCATCAGAAACCGATGTTTTATAGAAACTTAGTTTTGTGTATAACACAAGGCAATACAGTGTTGCATGTAATGTAAGACATCAAAGTAATCAAATTATTTTGAAAAAATATATTTCCTAAAAATCTCAGTGTGTTATATTCTATCCACCTTAAAATGAATTTACTCCTTAAAATTAGTCAAGATCATAGATGTTTTAATATATGAATTTTACTTTAATATAAAACCACACCTTAACGATGAATACTAAAACATCCATTAAAAAGGAAATTTGGGAACATAACGGTTAACTAAAATATCTCATAACTTGGATTACACATGGGATCAAATTTTTTGAAAGTGAAAACATGGACATAGGATAGAAAACTAAATATCATGTTCTAATGGATAGTGACAAATTACCTGTTCAAGATAAAGTTATCGACTGCAAAACCACAAAAAAATCATTAATATCATAAAAAAGTTGATAATACGATAACCATTTATTTTATAAAATACATTAATAATATATACTTACATGATTTCATCTCATAAATATAATATTAATCTATGTTTTTTCCATGACCAATTTACAATTCATTCTCTTACTCCAAGAAAAGATGAAGCTGAAAATATAGTGCTTGAATAACTAGTGGAACATAAGATCCATAATTGGATGATATGTCATTCCTTATGTCTATATTTATCATCACAATAAAATGGTTAGCACATGTTAGAAAATAAATAATTATGTTATGTAACAGTAATCACTATAGCCTCATCCAAATTTCAACATTAAAAATTTCATAAATGGTTACCCTTATTAATATTCTATAAGATTAAAATCCAATATTTATAAAAGAATGTCACTAAACATATCATTTATCCCTCAAAAACATGATGCAGATCTTAATTTTCAGATACCAAACATATGAAAAACATTATCAAATATTCTCATGAAACATGGTAATAACATGAAATACTAAAAAATCATATTGAATGCAATCATGCATCATCATTCCTTATATAAGATATTTTATTATACACAAACATTTTAATTGGATTATTGGGTTTATTCTTTTATTAATTTAATATTATATTTCATTATTCCAAAATCCATGTAGATAATCACATGAAATATCACTACTGAAATAACAAAAATATTTTCATAGGGATTTTTCATTCAAATTAAATCATGAAATTCCCAATAAATGAGAGGAGGATAAATATTCCATAATTAACATTGTTCACTTCATCCATTAGGATATCATAGGATTCCCCTTTGTTATTTGTCCTCAGTTTTTTTGTGTCGTATCATCCAAATTTTTTCCATGGATTGGGGGGCATGTTAGCATAACTCTAAAAGTACATTCATCTAAATCACTAATTTTATTAGTTTTAGTTTATTGAAATTTCCCATTATTAATATCATTATCATCCTTATTCCCATTACTTTGATATTAAGCCACTTGATGACCTTCCTTTCTACACTTTCAACACATTGTTTTCCCTTTCAGGAATTCACATAAGTGCTTCTTCTTACATTTATTGAATAATGATACATGATATTTCAATAAAATATTTAATATTTAATGATACATTATCTTAGTTTTCTTAAAAAAATAGTGAAATGGTGGGAATATCAAATTTCCATTTATAACATCAGTTCACATCAAATTACTTCTTCATAGCAACAAAACTCTCTTATGATCATAGTCATTCAAAGACATAGTTTTAGGAAACAAAATTATGAATTAATTTTTTATTCATGGATAATGACTTTACTAGAAGTTTACATTTCATTTCTTATAAAATTATCTTCATAGGTACCAATATATTTATCATCATTTTTCTTAAGCTCATGGAATTTTATCTCCATCATTGTTCATAGAATATGAGTGAAGTACTTAATAAAAAAATCCCATTAAGCTCTTCCCATTACATAGATTCAATTTCCTCTTATTTAAACATGTTCTTTATAAGAGTCATATACTAATTAGCTTCACCATCCGAAGGATAAACATACAAAATTACATTTTCATGTTCGGAACCCAGGTGAATAGAAAATATTTTTAAGTGGAACTAATCCATTATTTAGAAACAAGTGGATGGGAAGACACACTGAATGAAGGTGGACGTTGCCCCATGTAGGAATAAACAGAATATTGTTCCCCCCTCGGTAATTTTTATGTCCATCATGATTCATTAATTGTATTATTATAATAATATTATTTTAAAATACATATCCCATAACAATTGGATGCTCAGGAGGACAATAATTACATTTCACAATGAATTTATCATTAACGCATTTCTTTAGGTTACATATATTGACTAAATCCAAAACAAATCATGTGAGAAACCCTAATCATAATGAGGCGGTCCTCATAATTATGGTAAATTATGTTAAATATATAACATCATTGTTTTAATCATTGATTATTCATGATTTTCTTAAAAACAATAGGATTTTAATATATACTTTTACTTATCCCAAGGAAACGTACTATGTTTTTATCATGCTACATTAAAAAGGTAAAATAATACATTTCATTGGTAACATGTATAATGGACCAAGATTTTCAAACATTGATTTCACATATTTCTAGATTAAAAATCATTACAATACATAAAGACATGCCCATGGATAGTTATAGGTCAGTCCCTTTGGAAACATGGAACACATTCTTAAAATTTGGTGAAATATCTTCAACATCTATCATCATGACCTTCCCACTTTCTACTCCAACTAAATACATTTTTTTATAACCTATGGAATGTAAAAATAATTAAGGGAGATATTTTATTCTTTTATAGGATAAACATGGTAGATATTTAAGTACAAAAGGATTGTAAGGGTATGAAAACATGAGAATAATATTTTAATGTCATACCCTCCATATTATAGATCATATTTACGGGTAATGGAATAAATATTGGATGTCTCTTAGATATGAATCATAGTATTGTCAAATAACATGAGCCATTAGATTATAACAATGGCATAACACAAGGAATTTTTGGCATACACCTAAGATTAGTATATCTTATTTCAATGAAACCCAAAATGATATTCATTGAATTTTGGTTTTGGGATAATGACCCACTTACTTACATTGGTCTTAGGATGACCTCCAATGTCACTTATAGTTTCAGGGTTAGGATGACCTCTTGTGTAACCTCTTATTATTGGCTTTGGATAACCACTCATGCACCCACTTGTTGTGGTCTTAGGATGACATCTTCTATAAACTTTGATCTCATAAAACATTTATCATTACCCAATGAATTAGTGGAAGATATAGTTACTACCAATCATCTAATAAAAAATATACATATGTGTTCCATAGAACCATAAATAATTATTCATATCATAACCCATTGAATGAAATGGATTTCAAAAAAAAAATCAATCATAATATAATGAAGTAAAGGAAATGGATTTCATAAATATCATTCCTTCAAAAACATAATGTAGCCATAGTAATGATAGGTATAATAACCCCATTAAATTAAAATTAACATCAATTAATGTTATCTTATATGGAAAATTATTCATGTGGGATCACATGAAAATAGTTCTTGAGGAAAATATATTTTCTTCTTTGAAAGCGTTTTATTTTATTAAAACAACACACAATTTAAAACTAATTTTTTTGTTGGAAATAAAATTTTAGTATTATAAATTAATATTCAATTAATTAAGGAATCATGGATGTTGAAAATTAACTTAATGTAGTATAATATAAAAACATTCATTCCCTATATTTTTTCAGTAATTTCACAATGATCCTTGTTTAGAAAATGAATAAAATATTAGAACACCCCACATTTTTACAAATAAATTTAATTTAGAATACACAAAACACTGATCCTTTGAGAAACAAATACATTGTTATACGAGATAGATAGAGTCTATCAACTAAACGAAAGTTTTCTACTTCCTTGATTTGTATTTTGAAAAAGGGACATTCACAGTTGTGATTAGTATGATATTTAGAATCTGATCAGATCAACATACACTTTTCGTGAATAGTTGCATATCCTTTTGAATATTAATGTATCCTAATTAATGGAATCATCACCCATGTATGTATAAATAAAATTTAATCACCATATAAATGAGAGTGGATATTTTAAAAATTTATAATTGTGTGTTGACATTTTTTGGTGTAATAAATATTTAATTGAAATTTTAAATTAATAATTTTAATTAAAATAAAATTTCCTTTCATAAAACTTATTCATCAAAAAATATGTTTTTCTCCTTTTATTTTAGGATAATTTTATGAGACGTATTTTAATTCTTGAAATTATTATAAAATCGGTTTTCAATTTAAAATATTTATTTTCTAAGTAAATTATGATTTTATTTAAAAATTAAATTTCATTTATTTAGAAAATTAATATAGTAGAATTTAGTTCATTTTTGAATTCTAAAAATTGATAAAATGGTTAGGGTTATTTTTTTGGATTTTTCTGAAACAGTTGAATTTTGGTGAATTGTGGAATTCAATAATTTAAGAAATATGCTAAATAAATGAATTTAAACATCATTCTTTTGTCATGGAAGATGTAAATGGAAATTGGCACAAAATAAAATGCACCTATTAATATTTTTGGTTATATTTGCAAATAAATATTTATTTTCTTGAGTAATGTAACACCCCAAGCTTCCATGGTACACTTCTCTTTGAATAATATAATAGCGTGTGTTGTACGCAACTTCAAGATTCTAACACGCCGCGACCAATCAAAGTAGCCGTTATGAATAGTAAAACCCAATTTTTGAAATATTATATCTTTCAAAATGGAATTCATTTTTGGATTCGGAACATCGAAATTATCCTAGGATGAAATTTTGGTACTTTTCGGATAACTTTTATATTTTGATGAATAGTGAAAATTACTAAATTTTTATTAAAAACAACTTTTTTAATCGAAATAATTAATAGTGATAAATTATGAATTTGAGTGATTTTAATGTATATTTAGAATATTTTTTTTACCATTTAATATTATTTTTGTCATTGGACAAAATTTCACAATTAAACCAGACATAAACAAGCGTCAATCTTTTGATAGTTATTATCTCTTAAAAACACGCTTTTTTGTTTTAACGACGGGAATTAATTTTAAATTAATTTCTGCCGCTTCTGTGTTTTGAATTTGGAAAAATGGATTCCATATTTGGAATCAGGATATCCAAATTGTTTAAATAGGTAACTTTAATTTTTAGACATTTTGAATAATTACTTCGGTAAATATTTTATTTACCATGGTTAAAGGGTAAATCCCGTAAATAAGGGTAAACAAATAATATTATAATAATAATAAATTACCCTAAAACGTGTCCTAACCTTTTTTGTTGATACATGTCCGACCATGGGCATCTTTGGGTCGATTTTGGGACCCCATGGAGCCACTTTTTGGTGATAAGGACACTTTATATTAATGAAGTTAAAATAAATACAATAAAGACATAAGCATATATCTTTTAGAAAAACAATTTTTATATAGGGTTATATATGTTGAATTTTAGAATATAAATATTCATTATAAATATAAAAATATTTCCTACATAATGGTATTTTACTTATAATTTTTATACATTAAATAATTTAATTTATTTATGACACAATGATGATGTAGTAATTACAGTATTAATGAAAGATTAATATAATTGATATTATAAATACCCAAGTAAATGTAATTTGAGACTTTTTATAAATTAAAATAATTTTATAGGTTAATATGACATATTATTATTATTTATAAAAATTTTGTTTGAAGTAATAATGCTGTTATGAATTTATCAAAAACAAAATACCCAATAGTGTCAAAATTGACATAAACGAGTTTTTAAAACAAATATTATATTATTAATTGATATTCAATTCCTAAAAATCTATGGTTCGTACAAGAGACTTATATCATGATAGGTGTATCATTAATGGACCACTTGGGGGTCGATTGAAGGTATATAGTAATTTTATTAACTATATAATATAAAAATACAAAGTGACATGGTAAGTGTCAAACTAATTAACTAAGAGTCAAAACTAAAAGATGAGGTTAATATAATGACCCAAACCTGTATAAATTCTATTGGTTGAGTGTTTTTAACCCATACCCACCTTAAACTTTAAATAATATACTTTGGAGCTATTATAAACCGAATATGAATTTATTATAAAATAATATTTCTAGATTTTCCTAAGGTACCCCTCCTCCCCCTTATAAAAAGACACCACTTCTAACCAATTATACACACCATAAAAGCCTTTTGGTTCGGCCAAACCCTGACCAAATACTCTCTCAAATTCCCTCACTTCAACATAGAGGCCATAGTTTGATCAGAAAGCTAACCTAAGAGGACCTTTTGATCAAATCAAAAGGAAGAACCCGAAGAAGAGGTAATGTTTTCACCACCTTTTTTCAAGTTCATTTCTTCTTCAACTTATTCTTTCTTTGTTATTCCCATTCTAAAATAATAACTCCAGTATCTTATATATACTGAGATGTTATTATAAATATGGTACAACCATATTCAGTATTCTATCCATCCTATGAATGACATGTCACCATACGTGCGTATGTACGACTTACAGTCTCCACGTCGTGGTGTAATTGTTATTCAAAACATTATTATTTGTATGGGTATAACAATGATGTGTAATTCATTTAAATAATAAATATAACATGATAATGATTCTGTATATATGATATACCATCCAATCATATATTATTTTAATATCAAAAGAATGATATTGTCACTTGTGCGTACGTACGGACTACCGTCTCCACGAACGCGATGAGATTCATTCCCTATCGTATCCATTCAAGTATAATTCTCATTTGATGATTAAAAATAATGTTTAAAGACTTTATATAATTCTGGATATGAATAAGATACAAACTATCCATAACAAATATGTCTTATGTAACAAAACATGTAAAAGGAAACGAGTAAGTTAACACCCGAAACGACGATAATACTAAGATATTATTAACAAAGCAATGTTAAAAGATCATATATGATATCATATTAATGTATATGATTCATTTATAATTTAATAACAATTATTTCACCATTATACAGGAGGTTAACCTACCATCAACCAAGGAAAAGTACAAGGTAAGGGTTATTTCACAATCTCTTCATTATTCGAGGTTGTTTATACGTAAATATCCACTTAGACCTCTTTATCATCCACATCCATGTTTCTAAAAAATGAATTTCAAAACATTATTACTATTTTAATGAATATGGTTTAAAGTCATTTATACCCTTGTTTGACTTTTATAATAGGTTTATAAAGGAATCTTTCCGTCATTTTCCAAATAAGGTCCTCTTTAACCTTTTCGACAAAATTAAGGTAAGAATGTTTTTTTAACTTATACGGTGGGTGCGGCTATTTTCCACCATTATAAGATCGTCAAAGCTTCCCTTACAAGATTATAAGAATATTTTCAAAATAAATATTTTCTTTATGTGACTCTTAAATGATTTCAAAATATAAAGAGATATGTCTTTCTAAAAAAAGGGTTTTGATTTCATCTATGTCAACATCCTTTGATGGATTTTAAGTTTATTTGAAGTTGATTTATTATGATACAAAACTTCCATATTGTATTGAAGTTTTTCTGATATGTTTGACTATGGATGTGCTATTTTTATACCAATCATTTCTTATGGTTAAAGTATTGACATTTTGTATGCTATTTTTAATACGAATATTTATGATATGTTTAAACATTTTCATATGAGGAATGTATTGGACTTAGTAAGTGACGGGTGGAGCCCGCTATAGCTCCTCGATGCATCAGTAGGTCTCATGAGGAAACTAGACATGGAATTGGCCGAGGCCCTTTCCCAATTTGATTTATGGTTTTGGCCGAGGCCTTAATCATTTTAGACGTCTTGGACAAGGCCTTGAAAAAATGTTTTAGAATGTCCGGTATTATAAATTCCCTCATTATGGAAATAATATTAATGGTTCATGTGGTCATTCAGCTAGTAGAATACCCATGATTATGTTTTATTATGGAATTATTTACTCATCTCATGTTCTTTACATAAAATTATTCATGTATAATATTGGTAAGGGCACGTGGTTTCAATTATTTACCATGCTTAATATTTATGTCATTTTTCGCTGTATTACTTACCCTTACTAAGAATTTGAGTTCACCCATTTCAATGTTTTATTTTTCCCAGGATATGAAGAAGTTAGTTATGAGTGACCTGCATACATAATCTAGGAGGCTTGGATGTTCCTAATGAAATGTATTTGTGTTGTATTTCTCTTCAATATGTAAAGTTGAACATATGTATGAATCTTGTTTCAAATAATACTAAATTGATTGGTCTTTCGAGACATGATTTCCTTGTGATCATGCCAATGTTATGTAATAATGCACCGACTCTGGGTAACTAGGGTCGGGGCATTACAGTTGGTATCATAGGAAGTTTAGTACAATCCTTGGAAACTAGATTTAGATAAACTCTGATTAGAGAACATAGCCCTAAGATAGACTTTAAGGATTAGTATAGAAGAACTTCCTAGAATTTTGGTATTGTAGAGATTTTGTGAGTTTTCCGAGCAATACATCCCTGTCTGGATACGAGTAGGTAGAGGTGGCTCTGGCACAGATGTACCTATGGGTAAAACCTGAAAACACCGCTTTGATCTAGACTCAAACGAGAACTGGTGCATGACAATAGGCCTTGCTGCACTCTTGGTTACGACACTCCTGGGGGATATGCTTAGGATAATTCTCATTTTCTTTACAAACCATTATGAAGGGTTATGAGTATATAGTTCCTCAAGGAAAACTTTTTTTATGATTATGGATTATATCCATAAACTGTTGAATTTATGTTAAGTGTTTTAGAAGTTTGTAATTATATATTTCAATTCATAAACTAATCTAGTTTATGCCATTGTTTAGAAATGGTGACTAGTGGAAGGAATGGAAACTATATCAATGCACACACTCCATGTAGGGATTTCCCTCATGCTCAAGATAATTATAGTGGAGCTAATGATGCAACTGGTGCTGATCAGCTTATCACCATACTGGGACAACTCACTCAGGTTATGAATAATAACCTTACCCGTATGGAGCACCCAGATCCACAACATGGAGGATCAATGTTAGATTACTTCATGAGGCAACAACCACCGACATTAAATGGGAGTACAAATCCCACAGTACCCGAGAAATAGATAAGTTCCTTAGAGAAAATATTCCATGCCTTGGGGAGTAGTGAAAGGGAAAAAGTTGTCATGGTAGTTTATCGCCTCACTGGAGATGTTGATCAATGGTGGTCATTGATACAAAACACGAAGGAAGATGATGATGTATCAGATATGGAATGGATGGAGTTCAAAGAGCTGTTCTTAGAAAAATACTTTCCTCGAGACCATTGAGCAGATATGGAAAGGCAATTTCTGAGTCTAAGGAAGAAAGAGGATGAAAATGTCGCAAAGTATGAGGCTAACTTTACAAGGTTAGCGAGGCATGCTGCTGATTATATACGTAACCCAAGGAGTAATATTGATCGTTTTTTTGATGGGTTAAAACCATTTCTCCATCGAGCATTAGTCTCGCAAACCTTCTCATCATAAAAAGATATTGTCTCGTGTGCTATCAAGACAGAAAAGGAATTCTCTAAGTCTTATGACTTTAAATCAAAGAAAGAGAAGAAGAGACCTGCTGAACACTCTGGGAAAGGAAATAAGGAAACAGGGAAGAATGATAGAATTGAATTTCCACCCTATGATAATTGTGGAAGGAAGCACCCTGGTGCCTGTCTAAAAGGAAAAGGAGTATGCTACAAATGTGGACAGAAAGACCATCTAGCTGGTGATTATAAAGGAAAGAAAGACGCTACCGATGTTCAATGCTACAATTACAGGGAGATGGGACATTATGCAAATGAATTTCCTAAGCATCAAGGAAACTTACCTCAGAAAAGTCCAAGGGATCAAGGCCAAGCTTATGCAATCACTACTGCGGAGGTTTAATCCCGGAAAGACGTGGTGGTAGGTAATTTAATGGTTTCCTCAAGTTTAGCAAATGCATTATTTGATTCTAAATCATCACATTGTTTCATATCTTCCCAGTTTTCTAAGAAAATTAGATATTTATAATTTGATTTAACAAGGGAGTTATTAGTTAAAACTCCTAAGGGAAGTATAATTGCATCAAAGTTTTGTGAATCAGTCCCCATTAGAGCACATAAATGTTCTTTATACCTTGATCTCATCATCATAGCTATGATTGAATTTGATATAATCCTTGGTATGGATTGGTTTTGGGACCATGATGCGAAGATTTATTGTAAGAAGAAGGAGGTTACGATTCTTGATGATGATGATAAGGAACACCTTATCTTTAGAGGAGAATCGCCGCCACCTAATTCTTATCTATATCCACCCCCAGTAGCTCAAATAAATAGAATTATTGGGGAGGAAGAGAATGAAATGAATATGAGTGAGGAAAAGAATGTTCAAATAGAGGATGTACCTATTGTGAAAGAATATGTAGATGTGTTTCTGGAAGATTTACCTAGACATTCTCCAGAACGATAAGTTGAGTTTTCCATTGATTTAATTTCTAGATCAAGGCCTATATTGAAGACCCCTTATAGAATGACCACTATGGAGTTAGTTGAACTAAAGAAACAACTAGAGGAATTGAGTAATAAGGGATTTATTCACCCTAGTGTTTCTCCATGGGGATCCCTTGTCCTTTTTGTTAAGAAGAAAGATGGATCTATGAGGTTGTGCATTGACTACAGGGAGATCAATGCTATAATAATAAAGAAAAAGTATCCCCTACCTCGCATTGATGATTTATTTGACTAATTGCATGGAGTTCAATACTTTTCAAATATTGACCTTCAATCGAGATACCATCAATTGCGTGTGAAGAAGGAAGACATTCCGAAGACAACATTTCGAACAAGGTATGGGCATTACAAGTTTACAGTAATGCCTTTTGGATTGACTAATGTACCCTCTGTATTCATGGATCTAATGAATAGAGTTTTCAAGGAATATATCGATGATTTTGTGGTGGTATTTATTGATGATATCTTGGTATAATCCAAAAGCTACGAAGATCATGAAAATCACTTGAGCATTATCCTGAAGACTCTTAGAAGACACAAATTATAAGGGAAGTTTAGAAAGTGTGAATTATGGCTTTAGGAGATTTCTTTTCTTGGCCATATTGTCTCTAAGGATGGAATATCTGTTGATCCTTCTAAGACCAAGGCAATCCAAGAATGGCCAGCACCGACGAGTAAAACTGAGGTATGGATTTTTATTGGTTTGTCAGGTTATTATCAACGTTTCGTCCAGAATTTTTCCCAATTAGCTAACCCATTAACGAAGCTCACGCGTAAAGGGTTTAAATTTGTATGGACAAAAGAGTGTGAAGAATGTTTTGAAGAACTGAATAGAAGAATAGTCAATGCTCCTATATTGAATCTACCATCGGGGAATGATGGGTTTGTTATTTATAGTGATGCATCAAAGAAAGGACTTGGTTGTGTCCTTATGCATACTGATAAAGTTATTGCCTATGCATCACGACAGCTAAAAATTAATGATCAAAACTATCCTACTCATGATCTTGAGTTAGCTGCTGTAGTATTTTCTTTGAAGATTTGTAGACACTATCTATATGGTAAAAAATGTGATATTTATACTGATCACAAGAGTTTGAAGTATATTTTCTCACAGAAAGAACTCAACATGAGGAAAAGGAGATGACTTGAACTTCTCAAGGACTATTATTGTACCATACACTACCACCTGGGGAAGGAAAATAAGGTGGCAGATGCTTTGAGAAGAAAGGATCATGGAGTTTTGAACAAGATGAGAGTTGAAAAGGATCCTATATACATGGATCTAGTAAAGATGGATATGGGAATAACTATGGAAGGTGAAAAATAGACACTTTTTCAAATGGTTTCCAAACCATCATTACTAGAAAGGATAAAGAGTTCTCAAGCCGATGATGAAGCGTTTAAAAACAAGATTAAAGCTGTAAATGATGGGAGATTGAGTGACTTTGTGTATGAAGATGTAATTTTGAAATTTGGGAGGAGACTTTGTGTTCCCGATATACCTGATTTAAAAAGGGAATTGTTGGAAGATGCTCATAGTTCCAATTTATCTATAAACCCTAGGAGCACAAAAATGTATAGAGATTTAAAGGAACATTTTTGGTGGGACAACATGAAGTGGGAGATTACTGATTTTGTGTCAAGATGTATAGTTTGTCAA
Source organism: Viscum album (assembly GCA_963277665.1). Lineage (NCBI taxonomy): Eukaryota > Viridiplantae > Streptophyta > Magnoliopsida > Santalales > Viscaceae > Viscum > Viscum album. Next base: position 1,580,646,165 of record OY728120.1, on the reverse strand, counting down.
CAAGTGAAAACTGGGAGGCAATAGCCTGGAGGATTCAAGTAACCTCTTCCCATACCTGAGTGGAAATGAGATAATATCACGATGGACTTTATCATGGGACTACCAAAGACTCCTAGAAGGAACGACGCAATATGGGTCATTGTTGATCATATTACCAAGTTAGCACATTTCCTTTATATAAGATAGGATTTACCACTTGAACGTCTAGAGAGAATATATATTAATGAAGTTGTGAGACTTCATGGAGCACCCCTATCGATTGTCTCGGATCGTGATCCCTATTTTACATCAAGATTCTGGAAAAGTCTTCAGAAGGCCTTGGATACTGAACTTCGTTTGAGCACTGCTTACCACCCTCAAATAAATGGACAATCAGAATGGACTATTCAAACCTTAGAAGACATGTTGAGATCATGCTCACTTGACTTTTAGGGTATGTGGGATCAATATTTACCTCTGGTGGAATTTTCCTATAACAATAACTTCCATTCAAGTATTTGGATGGCACCATATGAAGCGTTGTATGAAAAGAGATGTCGCACACCAACCTATTGGGATGATTTTGGTGAAAGAAAACTTGTTGGCCCGGAACTAGTAGAGGAAATGATGGAAAAGGTAAATTTAATCCAAAACCACATGAAAGTAGCTCAATGTAGGCAGAAGAGCTATGCTGATAATCGAAGGAAGGATTTGGAATTTCATGTAGGAGATCATGTTTTCTTGAAGGTATCTCCATGGAAGGGAGTCATACATTTCGGTAATAAAGGTAAATTGAGTTCCAGGTACATTGGACCTTTCGAAATTCTAGAACGAATTGGGGCAGTAGCTTACCGTTTGACAATGCTGCCAAATCTATCCAAAGTTCACGATGTGTTCCACGTATCACTGTTGAGAAAATACATGCCCGACCAAATGCATGTACTCACTTATGAGGAATTATAACTGGAACCCGATCTCTCTTATTGCGAAGAGACCATCAGGATTCTTGATACGAGTGAATAAGTGCTCAGAAACCAGACGACTCGTCTGGTAAAAGTTCTATGGAGAAACCATAAAATGGAAGAGGCAACGTGGGAACCCGAGGAACTTATGAAGAAGAACCACCCGAGTCTTTTTATGCAGTAATATTCTAGAAATTTCGAGGATGAAATTATTTGAAGGAGGGGATAATGTAACACCCCAAGCTTCCACGGTACGCTTCTCTTTGAATAATACAGTGACGTGTGTTGTACGCAACTTCAAGATTCTAACACGCCGCGACCAATCAAAGTAGCCGTTATGAATAGTAATGCCCACTTTTTGAAATATTATATCTTTCAAAATGTACTTCATTTTTGGATTCGGAATATCAAAATTATCCTAGGATGAAATTTTGGTACTTTTCGGATAACTTTTATATTTTGATGAATAGTTAAAATTACTAAATTTTTATTAAAAACAACTTTTTTAATAGAAATAATTAATAGTGATAAATTATGAATTTGAGTGGTTTTAATTTGTATTTATAATATATTTTTACCATTTAATATGATGTTGGTCATTAGACATAATTTCACAATTAAACCGGACATAAACAAGCGTCAATCTTTTGATAGTAATTATCTCTTAAAAACATGCTTTTTGTTTTAATGACGAGAATTAGTTTTAAATTAATTTCTTCCACTTATGTGTTTTGAATTTGGAAAAATGGATTCCATATTTGGAATCAGGATTTACAAATTGTGTAAATAGGTAGCTTTCATTTTTAGACATTTTGAATAATTACTTCTGTAAATATTTTATTTACCATGGTTAAAGGGTAAATCTGGTAAATAAGGGTACAAAAATAATATTATAATAATAATAAATTATGTTTTATTATGGTATTATTTACTCATCTCATGTTCTTTCCATAAAAGTATTCATTTATATTATTGGTAAAGGCATGTGGTTTCCATTATTTACCATGATTAATATTTATGTCATTTTCCGCTGAATTACTTACCCTTACTGAGAATTTGAGCTCACCCATTTCAATGTTTTATTTTTCCCAAGATATGAAGAAGTTAGTTATGAGTGACCTACAGGCATAATCTAGGAGGCTTGGATGTTCCTAATGAAATATATTTGTGTTGTATTTCTCTTCAAGATGTAAAGTTGAACATATGTATGAATCTTGTTTCCAATAATACTAAACTGATCGGTCTTTTGAGACATGATTTCCTTGTGATCATGCCAATGTTATGTAATAATGCATTGACTCTGGGTAACTAGGGTCGGGGCGTTATAAGTAAAATAATATAATAATGATTAATATATTCAAAAATTACACCTCTCCTCCTCTATAAAAACTACCACTCACTCCCTCTTCACATCACTACTATAAAGCCTTGAAGCATCTCAAAGTTATTCCAAAATAATCTTCTATAGTCTCTGCCAAAATCTTTGAGATCTTGGGATTTCCAAAATACCAAACTACCTTCCCATAATGAGGTTCTCATGAAGGTGTACTCAAGAGGTAAAATAATATTCCTTTTTTCAGTTCAATTTTTTTTATGTTCCTTATTTTTTTATTATCTCCTCAACCCCTCTGTATAAATGATCATGGTAACTCCAGTACAATATATATAATAGAATTATATCATGTTAATTAAAGATCCATCATTAACATCCTTACTCGCTCACATTTATTTTAGAAACAAAATCATCATCAGGGATGTGCTGATTTACATCCTTCATGGACAAAAAAGTTTTGTTCATCAATTTCCACTTCATGTATGGTCACAAAACAATTTTTATGGTTAAATATATTCTAAAATATTTATTATATCTTATTTATTGATTATATAACCACCATTTATACATGATATTAAATAATAGAACAATAATAATTCATTATGATCGAGTAACTATAATAATAGTCTAAATGATTATCACAAAATGTTATATCAAATGATTTATACTTATTGTATATAAAAAATGATATGTATAAAAATTTAAACTATTAATTTTTCATCAATATCATATAAATTCAATTCTATTTAATTTTACCCATTCCACATGAACATCTATTATCATATACAATTATACCGATCATGAAATCCATGGAAACGAACGCTCTGGAGTGACAAATTTGAATCTTAGAACTCATAAAAAGGCCATAAATGAACTTAATTAAAATTTTCAGAATAGAAAACATGTAAATAAGGTTCTTAATTAAATAATTTATATATTTAATTTCATTATCTTGGATATTAATCACAAGTTCAAAAACACATTCAAACACAAGGTAAGGGTTTTCTACCCGAACCTCCATTTTCATTCAAGATACTATTTGTATCACTTAATCCAAATTAAATTATTAATTGTCTCTATGTACTCATAATAAATTCATTTTGAATGTTATATATTTTTTTACCAATCTTAATTCATCTTTAATTTATGGGGAGTCAAATTTTTTATAATTATATTTCTCAATTCTTCCTGATAAATAAGCCCTTTTCAATGGAACTTCTCAAATTCTAACCAATTTTCATATGCACTCTAAAACATATTTTAATTCAAAATTAATTTTCTAAAAATCCCCATTTCATCATTGAATAACAAAATTATTTATTTTCAGGTTTTATGCAAATTTTTTCCTAATATAACTCTTTCTTTCAATGTAAAATTTTATAACCCTAAAAAATTCATCAATGAATTTATTATAGTGTTTTTTTCTATTTAAAAACCTCTATAAATTTATGTATTATTGAGGTTAATATATTATTTTTAACATAAACCATATTTTATTAAATTATCTATGAACATTTTTATTGTGGATGTTCTATCTTAATACCATTCACTATACTACTCATAAAGATAGTTGTTATGTGTAATGATTTGGGAAAGTTATTTCATATTTTCAAGCTTTTATGTTTTTAACCATTCTTATGAAGAATTAATTGGACTTAGAATGTGTTGGTTGGGCCCAAAATATCCCATCGAAGCTTCAGTAGGTCTCATGAGAAAAAATAGAATTTGTTTTTAGGTAAGGACTTACCATAGTATATTCAGACATCATGACTGAGGCCATTACAATATGATTAAATTTCCAACATTATGAATTCCCACATTATGGTATTAGTAATTTATATAACATTGGATAACTAAACTATTAGAATATAAATTTTTATGATTCATTATCTTATGATCATTTATATGGCCATATTTAATCAGCTTTGATTCCTTCCATATTTTTCTCTAGTATATTTTAAAGGCATATGTTTTTAAATGTTCATCAGGACTAGGGATTATTTTTATGACAACATCCACTGTATTTTCCTCCCTTACTGGGCATCTGATCCCAACCCTTTCTTATGTTTTATTTCCCCCTTGTTGCGAAGATGAATATTACTAACGACTTATAGGGATAATGTAGGATATATATGGATTTGGTGGTATGTATTTCAGTTCAGGATGTAATATTGATCTTATGTTTGTATATTGTTTTCCAAAAAAACTAAACATTTCATTCCTTTAAGATATGAAATTATTGTAATCATGCCAATGTGATAAAAGAATGCATTGACTCTAGGATATTGGTGGTTCTTCCATATAATTATTCTTTCCAAAACATTTCATAAAAATAAAAAATGGGTAAAATTACATTTAGTATTTATAGGTGAATAGTAAAATTATTTAAAACTTTTTTAGAAAGCATGGACATGGATGATAAATATTCAAAAATTTTGATTTTAATCTAAATAATCTAGTTATCTATGATATTAATAAATAGTAACTTATCATATTAAAATCTGCAGAATCATATGACACATGGAATAAAGAAAAATAAATGGATATTAAAATAAAATAATTTTTTAAATAATACTAATAAGTAAAATTTAGGGGAAGTATATACACCATCAAAATAAATAAGTATTGTATAAGTCATATGTCCGAAAAAAAAATCGAAACCAAATCCATTACCTTAAAACTTGGATTCCTTGATAAAAATTCAATACTACTTTACAATGAACATATGTTTATTATACATCTACCAAGTAAACATATTCATATCTATAATACCATATAATATTTACTTATTCCTTTACAATACTCTCTTATTTATAATTCAATGTTAATGAAATGTTTTTGGTAATAACCGTATTGTTTTTCATACATGTTTTGAGTTGTTATCCTTTGTCTTATTACATTAATCATGATTAAATAAACTACATTATGGTAAAAATAACATATATATCCCAAAGATATATTCATAATATGTATAAATTTATTCATGGTGATTCATCAAATTTAGAGGTAGAAAATAAAATACACTATTCATGTAGACAGTACGCCATACGTACACATGAACGTTGTTTTCATTTTATTTTCTTATTAAAAGAAAGAAAAATGTATAATATATTATAATTATAGAATAATTTTTATGTTATATATATCAAATATATTCATTAAAATATTCTTTTTTACCATCCAATTGAAATATAGATGATAAACGAATGACATTGCATTATGGAGATGGTAAGCCAAATGTACTCACAAAAAAACATTATAATTTCTGAAAATATTAGGTAGTAAAAAGTAATATATGATATTATCATTATAGAATAATTTTTATGTTATATATATCAAATATATTCATAAAAATATTCTTTTTTACCATCCATGTGAAATATAGATGATAAACGAATTACATTGCATTGTGGAGATGGTAAGCCGAACGTACTCACAAACAACACTATAATTTCTAAAAATATTAGCTGGTAAAAATGTATATATGATATTATCATTATAAGAATAATATTTATGTTATATATATCAAATATATTAATAAAAATATTCTTTTTTACATCCAAGTGAAATATAGATGATAAACGAATTACATTGCATTGTAAAGATGGTAAGCCAAACGTACTCACAAACAACATTATAATTTTTGAAAAGATTTGGGGGTAAAAAGGTATTTATGATATTATAATTATCATATAAAAACATAAATCCCATCATAATTAAAACTCATAAAATATGGTAATTGAAAATGAATTGTATCGCTAGGTGGAGATGTTAAGCATCATGTACATACATGTGATACTTAGACTTCATGTTCGATGGGAAAGCAGTTGTATAATACTGTGTACATATTAATAATAAAATTTAATTATATTAAGGATGACAAATTTATTATTTTATGATGTATATCATATATTTATAGGATATATGTATGGGTATAAAAAGAAATTGATATTTTAGATAGATTACATCTTCTTCGATATGGATCCTTTAGATCTATTCTAAAATACCAAATAGTTGGTTTTTTGGGAATACCAGAACCTTTAGAATGTGGATTGGGAATTGGGAAGATAATTTTTTAGAGTTTGGTAATTATAGAAGATTCAATTTCAAGAATCTATATGAGGTAGGAGGTTTTGTTTTGTAATGAAGGTGAGGGGAAATTTTGAAAATTCTCAAAATACTAAACTATAATAAATTGAATCTTAATCCAAATACCTACAGATGGTGTGTCATTAGAATCTAATGTTTTATAGGATTATTATACCATCATACAATATATATATTTGAAATATTTTTGTGTAATTTTAAACCTAACCTTCATTACTAACCCTTAGTTAGCCAATTTCACTTTTATTTATGTTAACAACATTATCAATATTAAATTGTGTGTATTTTTACTTATAAGATGTCAATTGAAACATAGATGTTAAATTTATTATATTTTACTACAATAATTATTCACATTTTTCTTTATTTATGATTTTTTTTATTTTTAAAATATTTAATAAAATATTATGTTCCTAAAATATACTTACGATTAATTTTAAAACTATTTATTTTATTGAGTTTAATAAAATTAATACTATAATATAACATCAAAAAATATTTTAATATACCCTTAATATTTAATATTAACCTATAAAATTCTTTTATCTCCTTAAGAAATAAAAAATATATTTAGTTTAATTTTTTTAATATCACTTAATTCAGTTTTCAAATAACTAAATAATTACAACATCATAATTGTGTAATTGTTTGTGATAATTATTTCATAAATAAAATTTTCCAAAAAATTCCAAAAATGTAGGAAAACATTATATATTTAATTAAAATATATATAGTTAAGAATATATTCTATTTATCCCCATAATAAAAATATTAATCTTCAAAAAATTAAGAGTGTCATGTTTTATCACTCTATTAGATTATAATAATTTCCAAATCATTTTTCATATTGAACTATCAATTAAATTATCAAAAATCAAAATTTATGTGTTATTGGTCTAATTAGATTGGTTTATTAATCTTTTTTCTTCTATTATGGTAATTTTATATTATTTATAATGTTAATTTTACACTTAATTATAAGATTTACGCTTAACCTTGGTAACAAAAATTTTCCAATTTTTTTTTCATATTGTCTAAAAATAAAAGGGTCCTATTTAATAAAATTTTACCTTATCATTAAAAATATGGAATCCATTTAAAATTCAATTCATATATTATTTATAAATTAATTTAAAACTATTCACGTAGAGGGGACAAAATAACAAGTTTTTTAATGTAAAAAATTCTAAAAGACTGAAATGATTCTCTATTCAATTTAAATTTAAAAATTTCTCTAAATGACCTAATTTGGAATAATTGTTTTATTATTTTACTAATTATACATTAAAATTAATTTAAAAAAAATTAACTAGAAAAATCAGTTAGAAAAAAATTAGTTTCGATTAATTTCACTATTATTTAGTATTCATCAAAACCTAATTCTTCTAAAAAATATACCTAAAGATAATTTCTTTGCCATCCTTGTTTCAAAGAAGAATTTTGCTTTATCAAATATAATTTACCATAGTGTAAAAATTTTGATTGAAAACATTTTTTCCATTAAAAGGGGATAAAATTTATTTTTATAATAATGATGTTTTTAATCATAAAACATGTTTTATTTTTATATCATGTCTAGAAAACACATAGGATAAATGTAAAAATTAAATTTAACATTATATATATATCATTAATATACTCAAAAAATGTTATTTGTTTATTTTATTTTTATTAAAGAAACTTGTGAAGAGTATAATTTTTTTTCAGAAAATTATATTCTTTCAATTTAAAAAGGGTTTTACATGTGTAAACCATACATTCATAATTCTGTTAATCACTTTCAGACCCAATATTCTAATAAATACTTCATAATTTTAATTTTAATTTAATTATTATAATAAAAATATGTTTCATCAGAACTCAGTGTTTTATGTAACTCAATCCAATATGGTGTTGCATGTTATACAAGACATCAAAGAAATCATATAATATTAAAATAATATTTTCAATAAAAAAATTTACAAGTTAAATTAAAGTTATTTTAATGTATTTAGAAAATATTTTTCAATTACAGAGAATCCATCCAATGGAACTTGATCATATAATCTTGTGAATATCACTTGGAATATGTTTTGGTTTTATTGAGTATGAAGATGAAGTATATAGGATGTTTTGATATATATAATTACTATAAATTGATTAATTAAGCGCCTTAAAAGATTTTAGATCCAAGTTTAATAAAAATAAACATTTTACTATATTCTAAAATTTCATTTAGATCTATTTTATATGTTTCTTTATGTGATTGTAATATCCTTAAGATATAATAAAATGTTTCTAGATTTGTTTAAAAGAATTATGAAATACTATGACAAATTCTAGAAAATATAAAATTCATTGAGGACCCTATAATTTTTAAGGGTTAGAAGTTTTATTTTAAATTCCATAATTGTTATCTTTATTTTTCATAACATTAATTTTAGATATCAGAAGATCCATTTGGTGATTTTATAAGTGTTCTTATAGACCTCATAAGCGCTATTGAGTTATTTTTTAAGAGTTGTTTTACAAATTATAATATTTATTTCGTGATTCAATAATATTTTTTCATATTTTTTATGAGTAATTTTCAGATACCATAAGAGTCATTTTAGAAATCATAAAATTAATTTTTCTAATTTTTAAGACTTATTTCACATTTTTTTAAGAGTTATTTTACTCATATAAAATATAAAATGATGCAAAAAAATATAAAATTCATGGAACGAAAATGGAAATAATAAGAGTCATTTTACTCTTAAATTGATATATATGGGTATCATCAAAAGTTTCTTTTCCTTAGAAATAATTTTTGATATTTCTATAAAAAATGACAATCGATAATAAAGTTTTAAAATTTTTAATGAAACATCACTAGTGAGATTTTGAATCAAGATAAATTGATGAGAGTGATATCTTTACTTTGAAGACAATAAGATCATATAGTAGTGAATTCTATGAATTAAATTGAATTCTACAACTTACTGTAGAATCTCACATTATTTTTTTATAATATGAACAACCACACCCCAATAGTATTTGTGCTATATTTGATTCCTATAGACATGGATATAATTTTTGTTATGGTATTTTTATTTAATTATTTTATGAATATTTATTTTGATCTATTTCAATAAGTTAAAATAAAAAATATTTTTAAGGTATAAAATGAGAAATCAATCAGGAGAGTTTATTCATTGAATACTTGGGAGTACAAGTAGTTAAATGTAATGATGTATTTTAAGATAATGAAAACACACACATGTGGTGAAGTTGATTAAATCTTTATAGGATCAACTGAACAATTTTGATTTACAATTTCTATATTAATAATATTTAAAATATATAATTTGTATTTAGTGTATATATTTGATAAGAATAAAAAGAATTATAAGACCACTTAGTTAGATAATTATAAATCAGAAGCATCTTTAATTTTCATGACCCACTCCCCACAATATGTATCCATCCTCAGCAAGAAATGTGTGAAGAAAGATAATGAAACTCGTGCCCCACCTCCAGTAGGCCCTGAGATGGTGACTAACATAGAAGGTATAGAAAACACTCAGATGGGAGGCATTAACCTTAAATGGAAAACATTCCAAATAGTGAGATAATATAGACATCAAACAACTCCTACTTAGAATAAAATATAAAATAAAACCCAAGTACACATATGTAATACCATTAATGACTACTAAAACTTTTCAAACAAATCCACAATTACAAAAATAATGTAAATTGATAGTGACCAAGAAGCCCAAATTGCTATGTAAAACCCTGAGCTAATAGTAACTATCCAAATCTCCTACCTACTCCATGTGACCTGATAAACATTTGATATATACACAGTGTGTGTGTAACAATATACTCAGTAGGATCATCCCTAGCGCCTCCTAGGAAAATGTAAAGAATGCATTCTAAAGTATAGTGAAAATAAGTAAAATTAACTTATCACCTAAATAGGTATACTAAGTTCCCAACCTCATCATGGATATTATTTCCAAGTATCACATATAAGGGTATATAATATAAAAAAATCTCAAGGGTTCCCCACTACCAATTCCCCACTGGTTTCCAACTTTTCCCCAACATCACCATCATATGAATCTCTATCCAAATGTCTGGCCTATAGACACCTGAGAGTAGCACCACATCATGCACCCCATGCAACACAAATGATTACCTACAGAAACCTGGGTGAAGAACTACACCATCCACACATCTATAATTGACCAAATATTTTTCAAGATCCACCGCATCTAGAATAACTTGTGTCGAACAATGTGTATTTTACCTCAAGCCGTTATAGTGCATACATTGAGTAAGGATCCTCAATCCATCATAGTATATACATGTTATACCTATATAAGTCCTTAAGAACCTATATCAAGAATATATGTTTTCAAAATCTACACAATCCATTACAACCACCTACACACATATATGCAGAAAAATAACTATCATTCATACCAGTACAAGTAACTACCAAGATAATAGATCAGGGATAAAGGGGGTAGTCATCCACCCATCCTCCCACTAGAATGTTGTGGAAAACACCCCTTGGGATTAGAATCCCTAGGATGTTAGTTACCTTGACCAATAGGGTGTATTAGTGTACAAAGTCAAAAGAAAATATGGGATATAATATAGCTCACAACCACACTTTAGAAAAAACATAGTCTTACACTCATCTATAGATGAAGTCTCTCGAACTCTTGGCCGCCATAGCTAAAACTGGATATCCAATAATCACACATCCATTTAAAGAGATAAATTAATTAACATTATCAACGTTTATTAGTTTCCCTATATGTTAATTAATTATTTAACAATTAATTTTCGATTATCATTTTTCCACAACACATTCCATTAACACTAGTATCTGAACAATGTCTCATTCCCTCTAGGAATAACCAAATTGAGTCAATAGTTTCTCTCAGAATTACAACGTCAACATTTCAACCCAGCAAGATCCAACCCCTTGGGTTATTCATAATTTATTTATTTATTTAATAACATTAACATTTTTCATACTCTAAGGCATTCTAGAAAATTATTATAAGCTCCCAAATGAATGGAATCAACACGAAGAGTAGATGCGATACCCGTATTGTCTTTTCCACCTATAGTAGGAGCATAGATCCATCCATAATTTAGAATATAAACACATAAATCACATGGAATACCCCACATGTATTCACATCCTTTGGAAGGAGAGTAAGAAAAACCTTCTCCTCACATAGTGGAGAAAATATAGTCGATAAAAAATAGATTCAATAAAAACCACTTTCACATCAGCATGTATGGAAAGATTCAACACGTTACATAATCCCTAGTATCCTCCCCCACAACCACATATAAAAATCGATGCATCTCGCCACACTAGGCATCAACTAACACCATAACCATTGGGCCTCCCTACATACACATAACACAACAACCCTCCAGGATCTGCCATCCCAAACTAACATGTCATTTGGTCCTCCTTTCCCCTAAAGACACAAGTCTTTTATCTAGATCACATCACAAGCAGTATTAAAAAACATATCAATGAGATATGAGTCCCAAATAAATTCATTCAACCTTCACAAAAAATAACCTCTCATAACTCAACAACACATGCACTCATCCATTAAAAGAAAGTGAGAAGCTCATGCCCTACAAGGAATTATCTTTATCACATAGCCAATTCTTATTCCATTTTGAATTTACGGATTGATTATTCATAGGTTCAAAATTTTAGAACATAAGAAAAAATACATCACATGATATCACCAAATTAATGAAATAATTTATTTAACATGAATTTAATATTTTTATCAAACATAATCAACATGCTTTATGTTTATCAGTCAATTAAATTAAACATGCTCACATGCATCAATTTAATTATCATAAAATTACAACAACAACAACATTATTCATTAAAAATTCCTCTTTAATATTCGTCCAATTAATTTTAAATTAATTTTGAATTAACATTTTTTACCAATTTTTTTCATGATCTACATGCTTAAACATTCAATTCATAGATATCACACTATCATGAAAATAAAGAGGGAAACTATTATAATTGTATAAAGATACACCATATGATCAATAAATAATTCTTTAATCCAGTTCATATAATTATTATGTCAATTTCATTGCAATCCAAGGGGATAAATCATGAATACTCTACAATCTCACAGAAATAAATAGAGAAGCATCAAAACCCCTGTAGGAAAAATGTTATTGGTTTTCAACTCATGAGAACCGATCAAGATAATAGATCACGATCCACTCTCTTACAATAACTTCATCCAACTGAGGACGCCGCGACACAACCTCTCTAACCCACTACGATGAAAACTCCATTACAAAAACAAAGATCATGCACCATCACATGGAAAAGATAAATAAGAGGAAACATATTGAAGAAACATCAATAATAGTGATATATCATACCTTTTATAAAATAAGGATCGTTATAGATAAAAAAAGTGGGTGATGGATCATCCCTTGATGAATGAATCCCCAAAATGCATGAGAGAGGGTCATAGGGGTTTCTAGATTGGGAGATAAGGGAGCTTCTACCATATGGTTTGACAAACCTGAGCGGCTGAAATGTTTTTAAAAACATACTATAGTAGGGCATTACACAACACGTAATCCCCATTCATGTCATGTAATTCCTCGAATAAGATTTCCACCAATAAACCCATCTCATTTAAATTATATGTAATTTTTATAACCCTAAAATATTTCACACCTTGAACCCCTCTTTCACACCATGAAACAACCTGTGAAACAATAATTCACATAGTGTAACATCCTTTCATGACTTCAAAGCTCCCTGATTCCATATTCTAATGACATAAACCTCAGAACTTCTTCTGAGCCACCTTTGAGAACCTCCTTATTGAAAAAAGAAATGGTTCGATCCATGCGAATCTAGGACCTTACATCATATACCTATCAAAAAATTATCATCCTTGAGAATCCAAAAACCAACCAAGAGAGGAAATAGAAAGGAGTCATCTAAATGACCACCCCATGAGATACATATCAAGCCTCTCAACACCAAAGGAGCACAACACCTCCCAAGCGGATCAAGTGTAAAACCATGAAAAAACAACTACCAACTCCTAAAAATTATCTTGAGGGAGATACCTCTCAAAATAGAGCAAGACATACTAATAAAGATGATAAATACATAACATAATAGAAAGGTCTACAACCACAAAATGAATGGAATTACAAGATAAGATCTAAACATAAAATACTCCGGGTACTAAGCACATATCTTCGAATAATATTCCCAAGTGCTCTCCCCCATGCCACCATGGGAACACAATACTTGAACTAATGGTATAGCACACCTGTGTAACACCTTCCCCCTGTGGTTTGGGATATTTAAAGTCCACTCCTCGAAGATCTCATCATCATCAAAATCGATCTCACCCTAATTGATGACGTGAGATTCATTATGAAGATAATGAAAGAGTTGTGACATATGAAAAACATCATGTATCTTGCTCAAATATGGGGGAGTTGCTACCCGACACGCCATTACTCTAATAGGAGCCAACACCCCAAAATTCCCACCAAACTGAAGAAAAAACACTCTCATAACTAGACCTTTTCTCCCTATAATGGGGAGTCACCTTTCAAAACTCGTGATCCCTAATGTCAAACTCTAGTGGTCTTCTCCTATGATCGGAAAAGGATTTCGGGAAATCCTATGCTTCTTTCATCCTCTCATGAATTACTAGAACTGACTCTATTTTATCCTTTTCTGATTCTTTCCCAAGAATTGGTGACTCTCTATCCTAAGTCCAGCACAATGGAGAAACCCAAGGCTGACCATACAAAGCTTCAAACAACGTCATACCAATAGACAAGTGAAAATTATTTTTTTAAGAAAACCCTATCATGGGTATGTTCCTCATCCATGAATCACCAAAATCCAATACATAAGATTGAAAAAAATCTATTGATGTATGGATACTTCTCTCTATATATGAGGACCAAAATCAAAATTGAGAACATTCCACACCCTGTAGGTTAAACTAGGATCTCGATCATAAATTATCATCATTAGGACTCTGTGGAGTCTCCCCACCACCTCTAGATATTTCCTCGAAAAACCTCCACTGAGCTCAACTCCTTGATTTCTATGAAGTGGGATGATTTTTTCTAACAATCCACTACAACCCATATAGTGTCATAACCACCCTAAGCTCGAGGAAAACTATTAACAAAGTTTATCCAGATGTCCTCCCACATTCACTGAGGAACATCTAATAGCTAGGAAGAACCACCTAAAACACGGTGTTTAACCTTCACAATCTGGTAGTCCAAACATCGAGACACAAACTCTGCAACTATAGTTTTCAATACAGGACACTAAAATAGAAACCTCAATTCATGGTACATCATTTTCATTCAAGGATGTATCTCTATGGGAGAACTACAGGAACCATTGTGAACCATATCATGCTCCACTAATGGAATAAAAAGTATCCCCTGAAACAAAACTCGGTATTTTTCATCCTCATACCAACATCAAGGGCCTCACTATAACCAACTTAGTCTCTCCATACCTCCACTTCAAGATCCCCCAACCAGGACTCATCCACTAGTTGCACCAAATATGACTCCACCTTCATCTATAAAACAAAGCCTCTTCCCCCACCTTATCCCATATTGATAAGTAATGCTAAATGTTCATCCAATACTCTCCATGAATCACCCGAATCAGGCACAACATCACTACATGACTTCCTAATCATCGCATTGATAGACACATTCACCATTTTAAGTGTATACAATGTTTTAAATTCCTAGTCCTATAAAAACACTTTCCACTGATGATGTCTCAAGTTCTAGTCATGCTGGTAGATAACATACCAGAAGCATTTATGATTAGTGAAGACCCCACAGTGCTCGCTGATGATATAATATATCCTCGACTTCCTGGAAAAAACTACTACCTCTAACATGAGATCATGGGTATAATATTTACACTCCTGGGGACTTAACTATCATGACCCATATGAAAATTATTGTCTATTCTATATCAGAACACAACCTAACCCAAGTAGTGAAGCATTATAGAAAAATTCAAACACAACTCCTTATGATAGAATATAATGAATCAAAGTAGTGATAAAAATCTATTTCAGATAATCAAAAACTTCCTAACACTAATCAATCCCCAAAAATTCTTGATCCTTTTTATTCAATGTTGTTAGAGGTGTCACATCCCAAGATAAATCGACTATGAACCTCCTTTAATTGCATGCAAGACTAAGGGAACATCACTCTTCTACCAATTTCATGGGGGATTACCATGAGAAAACAACTTCTATATATAATGGATCCATATGTACTCTCTATTGGGATAAAACATGCCATAAGAAATGGGCTTCTCGAGCCCAATACTCAAACTTCAACAAATTCCCAAACAACTATTATTGACGAAGTACTCCCAAAACGGCATGAAAATGCTCCGCATTCTCCTCCTCCAACATGGAGTACAAAAAATATTTCATTGGTGAAGACCACCATGAACTTAAATAAGAAATCATGGAACACATTGTTCTTTAACCCCATGAACACAGCTAGATCATTTGTCACACTTAATGACATCAAAATGAACATGTAATTCCCATGAAGGTAATGAAAATAAGTATTTGGGATGTCCTCATACTTCACACACATCTAATGGTATCCTAAACACAAGTTGACCTTCTAGATCCAACATTCACCATTTAGTTGATTGAATAAATCATCACTCCAAGGAATATAATAGATATTCTTAACTATCACATTTTTTAAGAGATTATAATAGACACAAAACATCAAACCGCTGACATCCTTCTTCATGAACAATATCGGTGCACCCTATGGGGACACACTTAGGTGATCAGAAATACTCATCAATAGACCCTTTAACATTATATGCATCTCTTGAAACTCATAAGGCACCATCCTATATGGAGACATTGATATTAGAGACACACCTGGCTATAGATCAATACCAAACTCAATCTCTGGTCAAGGGGGTAATGCTACAACCTCTTATAGAAAGACATCAGGGTACTATTCTATGTCCCATGGAAACACCAACTGCTGAACCTCCAATGAACTCAATATCATACCCACCATCAGGGATGACAAGGAAGGAATGAACCTCGAACCAATATGAAGGTCTCAGTCACCAACAAACACCGTAGGCTCTCCATCAGGATTGAAGAACAACACCATCCTCATGAAGCAATCCATGATAGCCTGCACTGAATACATCTAATCAATTTTGAGTATTAAATCATAAGGTTTTATCCATATAAATCGAAAATATCCCCAATAGTAGTGCTTCCCCAACACTAGATCACATTCTTTACATTATTCAAACAAGTCAGCTAGAACTCCAACTAGCATAGTCAATGCCAAGGGCACATGAAGCATCTCTACATCATGTCCCAAAGCATGGAAAAGGGAAGGTTATATAATGGAGTGTGTTTCTCCTATATCAAACTAGGAATGAGACCATGTATAAAACAAGTAATGGGTACAAAAAATGACATCTGGATCACCTAGCACTGGTAAACCTAATTCATACAGATGACCATGGCCTTCTCCACAGCCTCTTTTACCATGACGGTGAGCACCTCCATGGTCGTGCTTTGTTCTCTATGTATAGGGAGCATCCCAGGGTTATCCACTACATGCCCCATCTTTTCTCTAGTGATCTAAAACCACTGCAACCTATTGTTTCTTCCATAGCTTGAATTTCATTAATGTAGGAACCTGAAGTGGATCACATGATGAAAGCTCATTGCTTAGAAAGGTAGCTCCCTCTCATTGATGAAGAATTCATACTACTTAAAAATAAACTAGCACCATATCCATTTTTATAGGTTTGAGAGCCACTACCCTTGATGAAATGAGATACTGAGGGCTATGACCAACCACCAGTCGAACAAAAACTCTTCTTCCCTAAAAACTAGGAACCCTAGAACATGTATGCTTTTCATGGGGAATCCTCACGACTACCCTCTCATGAAAATATATTTTTGGATAATGTCCTCTCTAGGTCCTCTTCTCTCACCATCACCATGGGATATGTCATCATCATAAATTGGTGGACCAGATTCTGGATCATTATATGAAAAGCCTCCCTGAAAAGCCTCCCTTTAACATCCTTATAAACCAATAGGTCTAAAGAATATATAAAAATGTTAAGGAAATGGATTCCAAACTCTCACATATTGGATCTTACCTAACAAAGGGTAAGTAGCTACTGGAAACTGGCTTCCTTCATGGTCTAAGAAAGAAAAATGACACTGAAATGGTCCCAAAACTCCTCCCACGAGACATCTGACTCCTCAAGATCTTATTGGAATATGAACCACCACTACCTCGATTCCCCACGAAGCATCGTCACACCAAACGACCCTATTGATCCTTCTGAGAATATATCAAAATAAAATCTGTCTCAACCTCCTCCAACCAGTCTTCCACGACTACATCTGAAATGGATCTCTCATACATTAGCAGACTCTAGTGCGGAAACTCTCAGAGTTTCCTCTTCCAATTGTCGTATTCGGGAACCTCTACCCAATGTAGATCTACGGGCAGAGCTAGTTGAACATCTTCTTTGCAAACCCCATGAGAACATCATCCTAAATCCATAATTGTAAAAAGACAGATAGTTAGAGCTCCTAATCCTCAAATATGTAAGACTTTAAAATCAATTAATTGTTTTCATTTATTAATTTTAGGATAACCCATCCTATGATCAACCAATTCAAACACATACATAAAAGAGAATGATTCATGATAATTTCCTAAGACCCTACCATGAAACTAGAATCACCTAGTTTAGAAGACACTGTAAACATATAGGTTATGCATGAAATCATAGGGGTCCCTAAATAATTATGTCTCAGATAGTATCCAATGTTTACAACACTTTTTAAACTTTTCTGACAGATTTTTCCTACCAAACCCTAAAATATTACATGTTTCTAACTCAAAACACCATCCTATCCCTCAAACATAGATCCGATACCACATTATCATGACCCACTCTATATAAAGTGTAACCCTCCTAGGACGAAAATGTGAAAATATAGATAAGGACCCCTAAGTCTCACCTCCACATGGCACTAGGTTGGAAACTAGCACTGAGGGTATAACAAACCCATTGATGGGAGGCATTACCCTCTACGTGAAAACAAACAGAAGAGGGAGATAAGATAGGTGCAAAAAAATCCTTCTTAGAATAAAATAAAAAATAAAACAAAATTAAACATATGTAATGTTATGAAAATACTACTAAAACTAAGAAAGGAATCTACACGTACCAAAAAAATAAAAATGGAAGTGACTATAAGGCTTAAA
The DNA here is from genome assembly GCA_963277665.1 of Viscum album. Classification (NCBI taxonomy): domain Eukaryota; kingdom Viridiplantae; phylum Streptophyta; class Magnoliopsida; order Santalales; family Viscaceae; genus Viscum; species Viscum album. The sequence continues at coordinate 1,580,627,412 of OY728120.1, read as the reverse complement.
CAGCTCCTGTAAAACCCTAAGCTAATAGTAACCATGCTAATCTCCAACCTGCTCCATGTGACCTGAAATACAGTTTATATATACATAGGGTGTGTATTACAGTATACTCAGTAGGATCCTAGTTGGAGCCTCTCATTCAAAATTAAAGAAAACATTCTAAAGCACATTGAACAAGAAGTTAAAGTAACTTGTTACCTAAATCTGTATCCTATGTCCCATGCCTCACCACAGATACTCTAACCATGTTTCTCATACAATAGTATATAATATAATAATGATTCTCAAGGGTACCCCACTTCCACTTCACACTAGTTTTTTGATTTTCCCCAACTTCACACATTATAAACATCTTTTTCCAAAAAGTCATGGTGGTAGACACATAGGCATAACACCACTAAATTAACCTCCTTCAAAATAAAAGGATTGCCTATAGAAAACTGAATATAGCATCTCATCATCCATGCAACTAGAAGTAAAAAATTAGTTTTTGGGAGCCACCACTGCCCGCATGATGTGTATAATATTTCATGTATTATACCTCAAGCCATTACGGCCCACACATCGTGTAAGTATCCTAAATCCATCATAGCCTATACATGTTATTCCTATAGTAGTCCTTAGAAATATGTATCTAGAATATATATGTGTAATATAACCATAAGACATTACATCCCTCTACACACATATATGGGGGGAAATAACCATAATTCATACCAACACATGTAACTACTAAGAGAAAATATTGGGGCCAAAGGGGGAAGTCAGTCATCCATCATCCCATCGAGATTTGGTGAAAATACCCCCAGGGCTCATAATATCTAGGGTTTCAATTTCCCTAACCAAAATAGTGGAGTTGTGTATAGAAACATAAAAATTACAATATATAATATATCTCACCAACCAAAAATTCCAAAACCTAGTCTTAGACTCATCTACAGCTAACATATCTTTGTCTCCCGTTATCCACTACTAAGGCTAGATATCCTATTTGGGAACAACAATTTTAAGAGCTACATTAATTTACATTAGACCTTTTTTATAGTTTCACATTTTTTTTAATTAATTCTTAAACCATTAATTAACAATTATCACTTTCACATCACATTAAATTAAAATTAGTATCACAACAATGTCACATGCCCCCAAGAATAACTAAACTGAGTCCACATCTTCTCAGAATCACAACCTCTGAATCGAATCCTAGCAAGCAATAACCCCATGGGTTATGTATAATTTATTCATTTATATAACAACATTATCATTTTCCATAATCTTAGGAATTATGGAAAATCATTCTAATCTACCAAACATAAGGGGATCAACACAGTGAGTATATGTGGTACCCATTGAGTCTTTTCCACCAATAGTAGGAGCGTATATCCATCTATCATTGAGAATCTAAATAAAGAAATCATGTTTAATACCCTACACATCATCGCCTCTTTTGGAAGGAGATTAATAAAAAACATCTTCTTCATGTAGTGTATAAAGTAATGTAGATAAAAAACAAAATATTCAATAGAATGAAATTTAACATCAACATGTAAGCCCACCATCAAATAGTTCCACCATCCCTGGTATCCTCTTGGACACCCACATTCACAAAATGATGCATCTCGCCACTCTAGGCATCCATTGTTGCAAAAAACAATGGGGATTCCTACCCCTACATTCAAAAACTGCCTTCAAGACTCAATTATCCTAATCTCACATCATATCTAGTCCCCCTTCCCCCACAATCACAAGTCATGTATCCGATGAACATCAAAAGAAATAGTAACAAATATTGCAATGGGATCTCAGACCCAAAGCAAAGCATTCATCCTTTACACTTAATTTTCTCTTATGGATCCAAATCACAGGAACACGACCATTACAAGAAAGTGGTAAACTCTAGCCCTACAAGGCATTTACATTACCAGACAACCAGTTCTGATTATATCTTGAATTAAAAGATATATTATTCCTAGATTCCAACTATGGGAAACATAAAAAAAATATATCATAGGTTATCAACAAATTAATTCAAAATTTAATTAAAAAAGCTTTAATAAATACATAAATAGGAATTAACATGATTTGGGTTCATTATCCATTTCAATTAAACATGATAACATGAAAACAATTTGATTATCATCCAATTACAACAACAACAATAACGAGATTATTTAAACCAGCATCATTATCATTCATCCAATTAATTACCATTTAATTTACGCTTTATGTTCTCTACCAATTTCCTCCAAGAACTACATGATAAATCATGAAATGAAATGATATCAAACTATAATGAAAATCAATAGGAAAACCATTATCATGGCATAATTAAAAACATACTATCAATACTAATTTCTTTAATCCTATTCATATAATTATTTGGTCAACATAGTTATGATCCCAAGGGATAAATTATGATAATTTTATAGTTAAAAATAAATTAATATAAAATAATTTAATCCCTTACCTTAAACGGTTGTTAATCTTCACCACACAAGAATGGATAAAAGCAATAGATCATGACCACCTCTCTTGTAATAACTACACCCACCTGAGGATGTTGTAGCAAAACCAATCCAACCAACTACTATTATAAATACATTACAAACATGGAGATCATATTCCCTCATAATAGAAATGGAAAACAGTAGGAAATGATTCATTGAAACCTCATGAATTGAGGTAGAACATACATTATATCAAATATTTTTCACTGTGAATCGAATAAGGGAGTGAGGGATCATTCCATGATGGAGGAATCCCCAAAATTCTGAAGAGACGATCACCAGTCTCCTGGAATTATTAAGAAGGGATATACAACTATAGGGTTTGACAAAATTGAATGGATAGAATGTTTTTAAAAATATACAACATTGAGGCATTATATGATGTGTAATCTCTATTCACGTCATGTAGTTACTCTAGGCCGAGTTCCGTTGAAAAAACATTCACTATGGAATTGTATTTAATTTTTTGAACCCATAAATTGTTCATGCTGCGAACCACTATTTTGTGCCATGAAACAACCCATGGAAAAATATTTCAAATCGATTAATTTCCTTTCACGATGTAAAGGCTCCCTACTTCCAGCTTTTATTGACTGCACCCTCCAAAATTCTTTTGAGCCACCTCTGAGCATCTCGGTCATTGAAAACACATAAATGGTTGATGGACACAGATATCTTCCATTACATTAATGAAGAAGAAGTTATTTGGTATCATGTAATAATGGTAAGAATAAGAGTTTAGGTAGATGCCGAAAATACTATTTTTTAAATTTATTTGGGTTTTGAGGCATTATAATTAAGGATGTACTTGTTTTTGAATATCAATGATTGTTTAAGTATTGATAATAACCAATAATAATATTCTATAAAGGATTATAGTGATTGGATATTTATATAGAATGACTATCATGTAGTTTAAAAAATAATACACATATATTTTAGGATTCTATTTATGAAATAAATCTAATTGGTAGATGCGGTGACAACAGGAGTATATATGCTATTTACTTCAAGTGGTTCGAAAGAAATTTCTACAAACTAGTGGGAACCACTATAAAGAATCCTCTAGTGGTGGTACCTACTCACATGTGTAATATGGTAAATACTAACTACTGTAATATAGTGAATATAAGTTTTATAATAATACAATACTTAGTGTAATCACATGTATTGTATAGTATTGAATATTTTTCTTGTGATAATAATTAGACATAAAAAAGGAGTAGGTATCCCCTATTGGGACCGAACCTTCTAAAACAATTATGTGTTTTTTTTATAATTTAAATTTGGAATTACATGTGGGTGTCTTATGTTATGTAAAACATAAACAAATCCACCTACCATAACTTGTATAATATTTTTAAACAAGAAAAGGGATTATCGTTTGTAAATGTGGTAATAAATTGGTAAAAATTAGATACACATGATTCACCCCCTCTCCACTCTAGTTACTGTTCCAATTCACATAAACCTCAATTTCATTGAATTCTATCATGAGACATCCTATTTTGATGGTTATTATTTATAAAAAATCTGAATATTTCATATATTTTCATATGGATGGTGGAAATGAAAATTTTTATTTTTATAGTAGATTATTTCATGGTTTGGAGAGAAATGCATACTATTTTTTCAATGATTGTTTAGGAATATTTTATTAAAATAATATATGTGATGAATTTCATTCTATGGTGTCTTGTATATTGAGTGGGGAGGTTGATAGACCATAACGTGACATAATATAATAATGTAATAGTCTATGTCTAAAAACATTTTTAACGAATTATATAACTAATAAGATATATGGGAAGGATCCACTTAGAAGGATATAGTTAACAAATCTAGGTTCACCAACACAAGACATGGAAATTTGAAGACCCATTAAACCATTATGGTTCCCCTAAAAAAATTATTATAAATTTATTGTGTCTCTCTCCCTTTTCTATTTACAATTTATTCATTTAAACCCTAGGTGATATGGAGTCTTGTTTTTTGTAAAATATTGAATCATTGGTGGTACATTGAACCCATTTCCATATGTGATCAATATATTGTGATACATGGTTCTTTCCATATTCAATCCTTTTTTTCTTTTCTATTTCTTACTTGTCTTGGATATATGTATAAATTTTTGTGTTGATTTTATTAGATTCATATATACTATTAGAGTGAAGATTGTGTTCTGTGTATTGTTGAAGGATTATCATGGGTTTATTAATATTACTTTTGTTCCATATTACACGCTTTTTATTTTTATTAATTAATATTCAATTTAGGAATGTAACTTGGATTCATAGTTATTTATGTTTTTATGTGGAATTATCATGATAATATTGTCATTGGGTAAATTTATAAAATTGGACAAATAATGATAAAAGATAAATTGAATTTAATAAGAATATATTATACCATTTTAAATGATTATTATTTTATTTTAATAATGTTAATGATTGATCGTTTTTTATGATTTCTTTTATTATTATTATTATTATTTTTATAAATCATGTTTTAATTGGTAGATAACCTATAGGTGGTAATGATAAGTGGAAGTGGAAATCTAAACATTAGTATATTAAATTCTAGATCTTGATTTGAAAATAATTAGTAAATCTTGAATATATTATGTTTTATTGATTTTGTAACTAATTTCCTGGTTTAGTCTTTCTATGATTATTGTGGTAGTCTTGGGGAACTTTATCAATGATGTATATAATATTTGGTTAGTTTATTAATGTAATTTAATATGTATAATTGTCATGATTTTTTAAATAATAATTTTAATGTTAAATAATATAAATTAAATTAGTAAAGAAATTATATGTGATTATTATGTTAAGAAAATATAAGTTATTAATTATAATTTCTTGAAACTAAATTTAAAAATAAATATTTAATAATAGATTGGTAATCAAAATGTAAATTGGAATACATTACATGGATATGTTTTTTTGGATAGTTTTGTTATGGTTTGTTTTGAGTATAGAGGTGAAAAAAATTTTATTTGGAGCAATGTGGAAATTTATATTTTATTTTATCATATAATGGTTTTATTTTAGGAAGTGGGTCCTCAGTTTTGGATTGTGTGTAATATATATATAGAATTTATTTTTGTTGTTTATTACACACCACCATCAAATTTTAGAAAACATCATCAATTATCATATAATGTTTTAAATAAATGTTATAAACCAAAAATTTAGGATGTGGGTGATAAAAATGGATGATTAATCCCCCTCTTCTTCTCTCTCTCTTACATACAGTTTTGTTTTGTCATGATGGCATACAGTGCTATATGTGGTATGGGGTATATAGAAATGGTTACACAGTTTTGGGTTATGGTTCTAGGTATGTGGTATAAGGTTGTAGTTATGTTGTTGTGATTGTGGTATGGTGGTGTTGTTATGTCTTTGTGGTTTTGGTTGTGATTGTTTTTATGGTGATGTTATATGTTAAGTGAATATATTTGGGATGAATTTTCTAGGATTTATTCCATTGGGATATGACGGTGACTATTTTAGTGTAAATCATGTGTGAAATACCTTCTTGATATAATTTAACAATAATTATAATACAATACATGTATATATATTTTTTGAGTAATTTATGGTGATTTTGAGACTATAATTGACCTCTGTATGGTAACAAGATGGGGTTTTCTATTTATTCCTAAGATCATTTGTATTCCACTTCTAAATTTTTACAAGTGTTTATCTGGATGAACCAAATTGATGATCCATTTGTATTGAAGAATATTGGTATTTTTTCAATGAGAAATATAGGATTGGGTGTTGTATAAATAATATTTGGATAACATGATCATTTAATATGAGAATCAATCAGTTGTTTGAAAATTAAAAAGAAGCTAAATATATTAAAATCGTTAACAGAGTTTAATATTGGATCCCTTAAATACCTTATTTGAGAGATTCAAGTTGGAATTCAAATATGTGTAATGACTATTTGAGTTTATATTCATTTCTATGAAAAGTAAAAAAGATAGAGAGGACATGTATTCAATATTATGGATGAATGTTCTGAGAATGGAATATATGGTTCTTGAACCTTAATGTAATACATACAAAACTATTAATTTAATTTACTAATTAGGTTTAGTGTTTTTGAGAAAAGATGGATGTAAGTATGATTGAAGAGTTCAGATTATGTAGAATAAATCCTTCAAGTTATAAGTATATAGTTTTCTAAAATCTATGTGAAAATACACATTGATGATGTTTAAAAAGGTTTATAGAATCCCTATAGTTATTTGAATTATATTTAGATTATTTAAAATAAATATTGAAATTTTTGTGTTCCATAAAACTTCTCTATATATGGATTGTATTAACTAAAGGGGTCATATTACATCATCTATAGAATATGTATTTATAATAGGACTTCTATTATAATAATACATTGATCTTAGAGTGTAATACATTAATGAAATTGATATAAAATTTGCATGCATCATATAACTTCAATGTTGAGTGTATGACTTTGAAGATCTTATGGTCATTGGACTTCTGAGTGTATATCTTAACGATCCATCATATGAATTTTATGACCATATGAACTTTTATATGATCATAAAACTACACTCCAAGTATAAACCTTCAAATTTAGTTTCTTATGACTTCATAAGTCTTATGAAATATGGGATTTTTTGAATTTTTTTAAAGGAATCGGATTGTAATACTTACAAAGTCTTATAATGTATATAATTTTTGGAACATAAAAATCATTAAAAATTTATTTTGTATGATATATTACTACACCTTATGAATTAAATATTTATTTTTTTTGCAGTATTATTGATAAAAAATTATCTTTGTAACATTTACGATTTTAATGTGGAAGAAATTTTGAAAATGATTAAATATATTTTCCTGGGATAAAAATTAAAAAAAAGTAATGATAAAATCCTAAACCATTGAGATAATTTTTTTGAATTTTATAAATAGAATGTTGAAAAAAAGATTGTTTTTGAGAAACATTATTTTTCAATAATGGAGTTTCTATAAAATCTTAATGCTTAAGAGAATAAATATAATGATTCTAATGAAGTTGGAACATATTAAAAATATCATGAAGTATTAAAAATCCATGATCCATGAATGATTCAAAAAATATGGGGTGTCTAATAAATTTGGGTAAAATGAGAAGATATATGTTGGAAACTTTTCAATTGTACGGGTCGTTCCATGCTAGATTTGGAATTTCACATTCTATATTAAGGTTATTACATCCTTTGGTAATGTACTATAATAATCTTATATATTATGTGAAGGATGAACCATGTTTAGTGAAGGTTTTATTATTTTTATGTCATATTTATTTGTTTTATAGTCCTATGTAAGTTTAATACAAACAAACCAGATGCCACACATTAGTTTATTGAGTTTCTAAAAATTCATTTTTGATTACGTACAAAAAAATTTAGATGATTTTTTATGTTCTGATTAATGAATTAAGAATCATAATCAATAAATGAATATTATAATTCATGTTATTGGGATGAGTTGTACTTGGATTAATATATTATAAAGTTATCCATTTAACTAGAAATTCATATAATCTAATGTTATAAAGAGATAAGTTATACCATAGGTTGGAATATTTGTTGATTTATCATAAATCAATATAAGATGATATGAAATAGATTTTGGTGAATTTTTTGTTAGGGTGATAAGGATATTAATACTAACATAATAAGAGTATATAAAATCTTATAGGTTGGTAAAAATTAATAAGATTATAAATGAAAAGGTTATGGTTAGAATATTCCATGGGAAATAGTTGAGGAGATTTTTAGAATCATGGGTAATGTTATGCATGCGCTTTTTCTTTTTTGTATCAACATGAATATTTTTTATGGAAATATATGGAGACGCCCCTAAATATTTATAGTCAATTATTTTGAAATAAATATTATGGTATAGTATAATGTATAGTCCATTGATGTGAATAAAATCATGGATGTCCAAATATAAAGGTATTTTATATATTTTTTATTATTATAAATACATGATATTGACCAGTATAATAATATTTAATGATATAGAATGAAAAAGTGGTTAGAATGAAATATCCTAGTGTATTTTTAAGGAATAACCATAAAAATTTGATGAAAATTTTAAATAAAAAATAATAATTCACTTCATGTTATATAAAGACATAAGAAGTGCATAAAAACTTGTATTAAAGATATAAATCAATTGGGTTTTCAAAAAAAAGTGATGAAAAGTTATTGAGTGAGCCAAAAAATTTCTATCAGAAATATACAGTCATGGATGAAAAATGAGTACAAGAAAATGATGAGACACCAAACTATTATTTATATTATTTTATTTATTTAATCCTTTTAATTTTAATGAAATTATTGATAATTATATTTGAGTAGTATATAATGATCTTCAAATATATGATACAACCGGAGTGTGAGTATTTGTCTATTTTTAAAGAGAAATTGGCATTTTAAGGCTCTATGTAAGAAGAAGTACTTCCATATTTTTGATAGAGATGCATCATGTGAAAACATTTTGATAGACATAAAAATATGATTCCAACATTACACATATATATAAATGATTTCATGCCATAGAACCTATCAGAGTCATGGTATCTAGGTATGTCATAGTGATACTCCATGAAAGTGTTGAGAAGTTGTCCGGATTAATTATTGTATGAAACATGAATTTATACGCTTGGGGGGATGTCGTAATAGTGTAGGTATCACTAACCACCTTAGTCAAATTTTGATTATAATATAGAATACGTAACTGTGGAAAATAACTAATCAAGAAAAGGGGTAGGTTTTTATACTTGAATGTTTAAATATGATGTTCTATATTTATTGATATTATTTTATTACAAGTCTTATGTTTTATTGGTTAAATATAATGTAAATACAACTATAAAAAATGTAAATAGTGGTTAAATTTTAATTGGACAGATGTTTCCTAAGAAATCTGGGATTTGTAAAAAATATTCAACACCTTATTTGCCCACCCCCCATCTCGGGTTTCTAGGTATTTCAAATTTTATCATTGAAATGGTTCTTTATGGTTGGATCTTGGTTTAAATTCACTAGTTCTCTTATCTAAGTTGATGAAGTTAATATTTAAAGAGTATTTTTAAAGTAGATTATATGAGGAAGGAACATGATTACACTCTTATTGATAAACATATACAAGTCTCAACAAATAATATATAAAATATGAAGAATAAAGAGGCTAATATGATAACAAAAATATCAAGAAAGAGATAATATCCACCACTAACTAAACATAGATATAGGGGTTAAGTTGTTCATGCTATGGAAAACGTGATGCAATTAAAGCCCATTATTATCTGTAATTTGTTTTTTGAGACACCACTTGGAATTTTCTATGAAGATATTTTACTCATATATCTATTTTTATTTAGTATTTAGAAGATAAAAAATAATAACTGATAGAATATTCTAAAGCAATGTAAGAGTCATTGGTAAGAAAATTGTAAAAATAAAACTCTATCATAAAATAAATTAATTCTAAAGATAAATCTAGCTAGATTAGTTTATAAAAAATTATAAAAGTATAATGTGTATTTGAAATATTTTATCAGTTAAAAAACTATGATTTTCAATGTTATTGATTAAAATATCCTTGAATTAGAACAAATACATAGATCTATTATGTGTGTTAAGGAATCCTAATTGCGAGTTAGGGACCAAAGAATTAAGCATCATGATTATTCCTTTTAAAATGTAGTATTTTTCATGATGAAGAGTTTTATAAGATGAAGAGTTATTGGGAAGGTAGGCATCACTCGGTCATTATGGAGAACAATACTATCATATTAATGATCCTTGAGGCAAAAGTGAAACATAAAATTGTTAAGAAACAAAACATATAACAACTAAACATAATGAGAATATATTGTATTAGAAAAACAATGAAATTATATTTTCATAAATGAATAATCAAAATTGTAAAAAAATAATGATACTGTGTACAAATTAATCCACCCCATTATCATTTAAAAAAAATTTCTCATTATTTACATATTTTTTTTAACAATAATTTTTTTTCTTTTTTGAAGTGATGAAAAATAATTAAAAAATATAAAAATTTGGATGTATAATGTTAATGAAAACCCCACAAGATCTAATGGGTAAAGGTGAGAATTTACTAGAAAATTTTCACCTTAAAATGATCAAAAAAAATTATGGATCTATATCAATGATAAAATAGAAGGTAACTCTAAATAGACTCCATGCACTATAAAAATAAAATTATTTATTGGTATATTTTTGTGTTTCGAGTGGTTATATAATACATTTATGAATTTATATCATAATATTTATATATAAATATGTTTATAATTCCCTAAAATAAATGGATAAAATCTAGAAGAAAAAGGAAAATATATGAAGTGAATGAGAGTACATATGAAAAGGGTAATCTATCCATGAACAATATATTTAAGGCACATTAAAATTTATAAGAGACATTTAAAAAAACTATAGTGATTATTATGTTGTATGCTATTATAGAAATTCCAAATACCCTTCTTATACTGAAGATAAGATAGAACTACCATGTTTTAAGTAATAGGTGAATCCAATGTGTTTCATTCATGGGAGATAAATAAAAAAATATGATAGAATATGTAGCCACTATTATGATTAAAATGGTAAAAAATGATTATTATATAAACATAATAGGGAATATATTCTTCTAATATGATAAGAATGGAAACACTATAAACCATTTCAATATATCCAATAATTTTAGAGTTAATGGGTGAAATTAGATATAAAAAAAGTCAATATGGGTGATAAATAGTAAGATTGGTGCATTTTTTTAAAACCATAGGAAGAAGAAGATATACTAAAAAAATGTTAGATAATATGTGTTTAATGAATTGTGTTTATGGTATAACCCATAAGGACACCATTATATCCGATATATGTCTAGTCTTCCTAGTAAAACTGACATTATAAAATATAGTGTAAAAGTGTAAATTTATCTCAATATCTAAAGGAATATTTTAAAAATAGATACCATATATAATTGTAAGGTAGATAAATTACATAAATACAGAGTTATCAAATGTCCATATCAGTTGGAATAGACTATGATGATGGAGAATGACGAAAAGAATCAAACTTATCCGGTTTCTAAATTAAATAATCTTATTTTATATAAGAATAATGGTGAGATCCAAAAATAAGTTTATTTTAATCATACAAAAAAGAGGTGAAAAATAAAGGGAGGAGATATCATGAAAAGTTTGCAATTGTTCAGAGCTTCCAAGAAAAATATTCATGGGTTTAGAGAGAAGTATTTATCATAATACTTCAACTGAGGTACTAAAGATACCCAACTTATTTCACATTTAATATTTGAGTGCCTAAGTATTGAGAAATGAAAGTGAATATTTTTAGAAACAATACCTTCACGCGAATCTATCAAAAGACACCATACATCAAAAACAATTTATTACTCTCACATAAATCAATAACTAAATATGACCTACATAAAATCAAGAGATAAGGTATAATTTTTAATCTTTAAATCACCACATTTATTATGGTTAATGATTTTATAAAGGTTTAGTGATTGCCTAACCATATGGGGAAATGGAATTCACATAAATGTTTTTATTTTTATGTGTAAGTGTGTGAAAGTTATTGAATATTTTTAACATATATATTAGAAGACCACAATATTTGAATTTTTTTATCACTTTGATGTTATATTATAAACATCCTTACTGTATATATTAAAAACTCTAGTTTTTTTCATTATGATAGCCCAAGTAGACATAAAATTTCTAAGTTAATAGAATATTTCTATGAAAATATTTATACCGCCCAAATCTCATGTAATATATTTGAGATATTGTAAGGTGGGTGGATCAAATTTGTAGAAGATGTGTTACATAAATATATAAGTATTATTTGGAAAACATACAACATTCCCTTTGATGTTATGATATCAATAAATGCGATGAAGAAAATGTTTAATTATTCAATATAATTTCATTAAGGGGAGAACCAGATCCTTCTATTAAATTTATTTTCAAACTGTGATGGAAATATTACATTGAAGTTAAGAGCAATTTGGAATTCTAAAAAAACCAAAAATGGGGATCAAAGTTCAATTAGATTTAAATAATATTGGATAATATTTTTTGTCTATTTGAATCATGTAATTTTTTTATAACGAATGAATATTTTGTTTAAATTATACATGAAAAGATTAACCTAAATTTATTTTGTAAGTTAATTGGAAGATAATTATATATCAAAGGGTAATGGATATTGATGTTGGATTCCCTTGACTACATGCCTAGCTAGATTCAATTGGGATTCTCATTACACATAATGATTGTTTGATCATGATTTAATATCTTGGACATGTGTTGAAGATGAAGTTTCCATATCTTAAACATTATGGATGAATGTTCAAATAAAAGGAGATTTTCCTATAAAACATTTCTAGACGACTTGAATAGTTGTAAATACAAAGTGATAATCAGGTTCATTGAATTTATAAAGTAATTCAATAAGGAATATTTTCGATTTAAATATATTTAAAACTTATCCTGTGAGTTCATTTAATATAGGATACTAAAATTAGTGTGAGAAAGCCCCTGTATGAAGTTTAAAAAGGATAGAGTAGCTTTGGAAACATTTGAGGAAATTATTAATTCATTGGAATAATTCTATAATTGTTTTTGTTCCGTAAAAATAAGTTTTGTTTGGGTCATATAAAATCATGAGTAATATTACTCTATCCACTATTTAATTATTTATCATTATACTTCCAACATAATAAGAAATTTATTTAATATTGTAAGGCATCAGTTTAAATCATATATGGAACAAAGTATAAGTATTTTCATTTAGTGTATGACATTAAGAATATATTGATTGTAATACATAAAATAGTATGTCTAATATTCATCATATGAATTTCATATCAATAAAATAATTTTGAATTATCATACAAAATTTATCATATAATATAACCTCAAATGGTATTATGTATATGTACACAAGTCTAACAACATAAAACATTTCTTTAAAATTTACAATGGCATGAAATCATAACACTTAAAAACGTATAAAAAGGAGATTTATTCTTAATAGGACATCCAATGTCTAGTGAAATATATTTTTTTATAAACTCATTATACACCATATGACTTTCACACATTGTAAATTATAATTGTGACGTAGTATAAAATTTTTTTTCATCAAAAATTTTAGAATCTGAAAGAGAAAAATTATAAATATTTAAGAACAAATTATAATACAATAAAAAATCAAAAAAATATGATTATAAATATTATCATTGAGTTTTTAATCAAAAAATGAGGTAAAAATATTTTCAATTAAAAGTGAAAATTTTTAGGGACTTTTTAGTCCAAAAAGGGATTTTCCATAACTGATTATTTTTATGAAAACAAATTTGATCATGATAATGTTTTTTGAACATGACTAAGACATCATGAATCATTTAAAATTCATATTTCATCAATTGTTTAATAATTTTTAGTTTAATCTAATAAATATTGATAAAATTATTATCTGTGTATGTTTGACACTAAAATTATTCTATTGACATCAAGGTATATAAAAAATTTTAGTTTCTGTATCAGGTTCATTATTCCATATATAAAACTATAGGAATCTAATGGACTAAAAAATGGTTACACCAACTTATTTAAAATATTCCTTATATAAAAAAGATACATAAAATATATATAGGCATATTTAAAGGCAACACATGATAACTAGTGTCCTTGTAAAGGTCTGTTGAGTTTCCACAATTAATTTTTGGAGAGGAAGAAGAGAAATAATATGATATTTTTATGTTGTTATTACTGAATTTATGATCATAATATCTAAAATAAAATTATTTTTTAATTTATTGAGATACTAAATACTTTTATGATCAACCTTGAAGATGATAAATTAAATTGGGAGTTTAGACAATCTCATTGATTTAGGAGGTCAATCATTTCTAAAGATGTAATGAAATGTGATTTATCATATAACCATGGAATTAATAAGTATGAGATTTCAGTGAAATTTTTTTAGGGAGGTAAATATCTCATGCCTTCTTGAACAAGAGTCTATAAAATATACATGGTCATGAAAAATTTGGAATATAATAAAACATATGGACACTCCTATAATTTTACAGGAGAAAATATATTTGGTGATTTCTAGAATAATGGGTGAAAATATGCTTGTTCATTTTCTTATACATATCAACAAATATATTTCTATTCATTAAAGTATGAGGAAACACCCATGGAAAATGATGGAATCCTGGTTTGGAATGATGATATTGGATATCCCATGTACATGTCATTGAGGTCAAAGAAATCATGGTCCATCAAACCAAATGTGATTTTTTATATTCATTAATATGATAAAAATTTGTTGTATACCATCATATTAAAAATGAAACAGTGAGAAGAATTATTTCAAAAGAGAGGGATAAGCGCTTGCGCTGAAGAAGAAGTACTAGAGAAATAATGAAGAAGAAGAATAAGAGGAAAAAGTAGGAGAAGATGATGTTATATATTGTAGTAAGGAGGAAGAATATAATAAGAACCTATGATAATGATTTACACAAAATTCATTTAAATGAAATTAATGAAAAAAATTAGGGTCCTAAAATATTTCTATTGATAATATTTTGTTGAGGATGAAAAATATGTAGAAAAAACTATAGAGAGACCATGTAATGTCTCGAATTTGGATCCAATAAACTGATGTCATGAGATGGTGTGTAAATTACCTCAAGCATCCTCTTCATATAATAGACTATGCTGAGTAGTAGTGATAGTTAAATTGCCAATGTGGGGATACTATACCCTCTTTATCAATGAAATCCAACAATGGAAGTATTAATAAAAGAATATATGAAAAAATAATAAATATAAAACACCACATAAAACACTCCCAAAATTGGAAATTACTCACTAAAACATAGAAGTATACATTTAATTCCCTAATAGTACAATATGACAATAGAAAACCAAAATAAGTCACTAAACAGAATCCCCAAAGGGTTCTTGACCTCTTTTTTGGATTCATCATCCATGCACTATTAGGACTCCCATATCAACCATCTAACATAAGGATTTTCCATTATCCTAACATATAACAAAGATGCCTCCTGGGGCACCCATTTTCAACTCAATTTGGGTGTGAGTATAGCTCAGTAGGCTACAACCATTGTGGTCTTAAAAATATCCATTCCAATAGATTATATTTTGTAGTAAATTAAATAATTTATAAGCAGAATAGTTAAATAGATTTAATAGATTAATATTATTTTAATTAGAAATTTTCTATCTTCGTTCTAAGTGATACCCATACACTTGACTCATGATTTTACCTATTTCATTATTCTGAAAATATAAAAAGGTATTCAATAACATTACATGATCAGGGAATTTTTTATCATCTAAATTTAAAAATTTACACTGGAGCATAAATCCATGTATTCTTGTCATATCCAAACATTATGAACATATAAAATTAGTCTAACAACCTAAATCATGTGATTCATTAGTTTGTCCTAGAACCTATTTCTATCCCAACTAAATGATATGTTCATCTATAAAATATACAAACAGTACCATTTAACATGTATTCCAAGAATCATATTTAGTGTCCTTTTTAATCAACAATAACAATAAGGGTTCTCCTTTTAATAATTCAAATTACCAGTGTTCATTGCATTCAAAACTTTACTAAATTTTATATTTATCCCAATTCATCATTTAAGAAAAATTACAACCATTCCCCCCCTTAAAACCATTTACCCACATGAAAATTCCACTTTATCTATTAAAAAAACACACCAATTAACATGCCTTGATTAATTTTGCTTCTACAGGTTACGCCCAACAACCCCATTTTCAATGCTAAAAATAAAAAGACAATTTATATGGTTTAATATCATAAACCCTATCATAAGTCATTTCATAACCGATTTTATCATTTCAAAGGGTGTGGTACACCCTTTGGGTGACCATAGGCCTAGTCTAATCATTCAAAATAAATCTAACAAGCATCATGAGGGGTCAAACACATCATTTAAACACCCAATCTATCATTTCACACAAATGAATAAAATTCCCGACACAAAATCATAAAATCACAATTACATACACATTAATAAACATCAATACAATGTGATATAACTTATAAACCACCTAGCTCATGTTCATATACAAATGATTGATCAAACATAACCATTTCTTCAATTCCAACATCCCTCAACAACCAATATAAGAATCTAATAGAAAAATAAGGGATTAAGGATTTATAATAATATAAAACAACAAAATAATATACATAAAATAGTAGAATAAATAATATTGATAAAATCAATCAGGGATTCAATTAATTACCAATGGTGCATCAAATGGCCCAAGATTAAGGGCGACTCTCCCTTGACGAAGGAGGTATTCCTTGTTCTAACACTCAAAATACTATAGGTTGAGTGGGAAATAAAATATATAAATTTTTAAAAATCTTTGGAGGAAATGTTTTTTAACTTCATTAATGAAGTTCATGGTTTGGTATCACAGTTGGAAACCCCATATGGAAATCTTTTGGCACCCCCTATGCAAGAGGTTTATTGGTTCTCATTAGTTTTTGGGAGCCGAAATGGTTTATAAAACCATGTAGAGGTCATGTGTCTAGATTTATACCTATACAAGTTGTTCCATACTCCCCTTTAATGGTTTATTAATCTTCTACCATCCACCTACATGATGTATGGTTATAGAACATGGTTTGTACTGACTGTGCACTAATCATGAACCCTACACAATATGGTCCCCTTTTTCCCCTTTTATGTCTTGAACCCCCATTAATCTCCAAAAACATATTATAATCTAGGGAATAATTTCATCAAAAAATATAAATGTTTTGAAATAAAAATTTATACATGAATGTAGCTCCCTGAAGTGTTAGGATTTTACAACCTCCCCACCAAATAACATCTCATCCGCAAGCTGGTCTCTCATGTATCACTAAACCATGAAGGTTAAAAGATCTAGTCACTAGGATTTCATAACTTCCTCCCTCCCCCTTATTAACCTTTAAACTCATCCATTATACCACATCACTCATTCTTAAGTCATGGTCTTACCCTGAATAGTATTCTTACTATGATCGACAATATGAATTAGATGCTCCTCAAAGGATTCATCACCCTTATTCTCAATATCATAAAAATCTATCACAAGATTGGGGTTAGGGTTATACCACCAAAACTATGACACATGAAAAAAATTGGGCATACCAAAATACTACAACTGATGATCCAATTGGTATTCCATTAGTCTTATCCTCTCCACAACCTCAAATGGCCCCCTATATTTTGGATCCAACTTGCCCTTTTAATTAATCCAAAAGTTCCCCATCCATGGAAACACATGATCGCCCACCATGAACTCAATAGGATAAATAAATCGATCATTATATGAATTATATATACTCTATGTCATATCAAAACACTTACAAAACAAATGAACTTTCTCTAAAATGTCTTAGAAGATGCGTGATCTCAATACCTCTAAGTCCATAACTACCATCCAAAATATGGATGACATATATAGCTTATAATAGAGACACTAGTATGGTTCCATTTGAAGAGGCTCCTGATAAATTTTTCTACAGGAAAACTCAATAAAAGATAATTATTTCCTCCAAAGATCCACCAAAGTCAAGGACACATTCCCCCAACATGTCATCTATCACCAGGATAGTATGTTCTAATTTCACGTCAATTCGAGGGTGGAATGTTGCACTCAAAAACACATGGGTACCAAGAACCTTATTAAGAAAATAGTAGAATAAAAATTAAATAGTGGATTGTGATAAAAAACAATAGTATATGGTACCACATGAAAATGTGTTATCTCTCATACATACAAGTAAACCAACTGGCCTAAAGTGATATTCTCCCAAATTGTAAAGAAAGGAACTACTTTTGTTAAGTAACCCGAAATCACCCAAATAACATCATTATTTTAAGGTGTCCATGAGATAAAAAACACAAAATACATTGCACCATCATCTAACATCCAATCCAAAATGGAAAATGTCTGTAAAATTACTGTAGGTCATTAATCTCACCTTTCACTTTCTTATAGCTGTAGCATTGTGTCATGAAACCTAAAATATTCTCTTTCATTCCCATAAACCAATACAATATCTAAATATCTCATTATATCTTTTTCAAACATGGGTGAAATACACACATTGAGGCATGAAACACACCTACAATCTCATTCAACATTCATATAGGCCCAACTACTCAAAACGTAATGTGAATAATCTCATCCTCATCAATAGTCTGATTAGAAGGTGGATACCAACATTTAAAAATTTATCTTAAAGTGAGACATTATAAATCCTTATACCGACTCCTCATGACATGGTTTAGAAGAGATTTCTAAATAGAATGCTATATAAGTTTCATCAGTCCATTCTCATTATGAAAAATTATATTCATCTCATCAAACAAGGCAACCATATTAAATTTACAACTAGACTCCTGAACACCCCAAGATTGTGTCTTCTAACTCAATGTATCTTCAACATTTTTTCCTTCCTGATCATATAATCATGCTCAATGTTAATATATTTCATTACTCAACACATCTATTCAATCAATGAATAAAATAAATATAGGAAAATATTTACTTAAGGATATTATGGTTAGAATAAATGATGAACGTATAACAAAGAAGATAATGCATATAACATTTCTAAACATAAAATAATATGGTAAATTCGAGTTCATGTTTAGGATAGTTCTATTCATCTAGACTCAATATTATTTATTCATACGCCACAAATAAATCTCCCAACAATAGTCTACCCCAATTCTAATCCCATATGTGTCCCAAAACATGGTATAATCTATACCTAATTCATGTAAGATCAAGAATAGTGAAATGATCATACGTTTCATTAGATCTTAGAAACTATTCTCACATGCTTTGGACTACACAAACTTTACAGCCTTCTTGGTTAATACTGATTGTGGCACATCATAGTTAGAAAATTCTTTTATTAAACTTTAATAATATCCCTATAAACTCCAGAAGATTCAAATATCAAAAAAATATTTGGATACTCCCAAGATAAAACTTCATGAAGCTTTTTTGGTCCCTAAAACACATTCCATTGAGTTGATTTGATACAAGATATTTAACTTTTCATTCTAGAAATGAATATTTTATACCTTGGCATATAGATAATGCTCTATTAGTGTACTAAAGTCGATTTCATGGTGTTGGTCATGATTTTCATCAGTCTGGGAGTACCCCAATATGTATTCTCTAAAAACTACAAACTGATACAAGTATGGGCAAAGGATCTAGTTCATTAAAACCAAAATCACAATAGGTGTTTTTTTAAACACAAAAGGAATCAAAGAAAACTCATATAAACAATACCATATTCTAAAATAAGTTCAAGGTATATCAGAAGGTCTCACCATAAAATATTGACACCCTTACCCTAGATAAAATTTTTAGATAACACTAGAAAATTTATGTTGGTAAAAATGTTCTCCAATATACAGAAGATGTTATCTGGTCTCAATAATCATCTCATTAAACATTCTAAAATTGATATAAAACTACATTGTTACATAAAAATTATTTTCAAAAAAACCAAGGCGCCCCTAGGTGATGTACTCAGATAAATAAACCCTTTTTCTCCACCTCATATAACTTTATTTTACGTTCTTGATGTTCTTTTTGTTGCATTATTTATGGTGGAATATGAACTTTCTCAGCTCCAAGAATCATCTCTATTGTAATATCAAACTCCCTATCATGTGGAAATCCTATAAAATATTCCATAAACACATTATAAAACAAATCCACTTAGGATAGAGGAATTCATGATCCACTACCTCATCATCAAGAATAACTATTTCCACCAGAGCTATGATCTCACACAATTTTAAATGAATTTCCCATGCATGATATTATTCGATATTCTATTCCTGATGATGGACATAAGTGTCCCCTTTAGGATATGTGAAACACAGTATCCTATGATAATAGTTAATTTAATTCTAGTATGTTACAAACAGGTGCATACCAAATATTATGATGTAAAATATCATCTCATTCACATAAAAGGCTGAAAAGAGATGATTTTTATAACAAATGAAGCAATAATTCACTCTAAACATACATAAATGTCAATTCACCACTATCTCTACGAGAGATCACGACCTCAATGGTGTAAAAGAAAGAACCTGGGCATCCAGAATTAACCTTTGGGAATGAGTTATCCCATAAAAGAAAGAAATAATAAATGAACACTATGGAATCAATATCAAATAAAGAGATCAAAAAATACATCTTAGAGTACAAATATATGCTGTAAAAAATGAAAATGGAATATAAACACCAAGCATTGTCTCCTTATGGTCTAAAAACACCCACCATATTACTATTCACCCATCCTCAGTCACCCATGAATGAACCCACAGAGGAATATGAGAGTAAAATCACTTATTATAGGATTATAAAGGAACTAAAAACCAAATAGTACAAGAGAGTGTAAGCTCTAGAGACCATTATCATTTGATCAAATAATTTATGTATTTACTTTATAATTCAATTAAAATGTACTAAAATTTGAGTAAAATAAATTGAGTTCTTGGATTTATATTTCATAAAGGAAAATAAATATAAAAAAATTATTTTATAATAGAACTGTGTTTAAAAAATATGTTTAAAATTTTCAAAATAATTTTCCAATCCAAATATGGAAAACTATTACATTTATTCTTTTGAAAGAAATATCAATTTATGAATATATTTTAAACCAATTTAAAAAGATATGGTAAAATAATATCATAAAATTAAAAAAATTCACCTGATATGAATAGTTGTATAAGAGAAAATACAACATAGTCATAGTGTCTCTCATTAATAAACTTATCAATCAAGACAATGAATCAATAATCAAAAGCAACATTGATGCCAAGTAGTGATGAAAAATGATCTCAGGTATAGAGTATGATTAATATGGATGTCATGAGAATAACCTAGATATGATAGTGAGTTCACCATAGTAATTCTAATCAGAATACCTCATGATTGATCATCGATCTTACATATAATCTCACAAGTCTCAAGAAAACCAATTCCATGCACACCCAAGTTCATGGACACACATTTGAATCTTGAACCTTTCATTTTATATACAAATCAGAAATATGGTGTGTGATTCTATTAGAAATGATTGTTAATAGGACATCTCATATACTAACTATGTTTAATGAAATTTCAATATAGGTTAGAGATGTAATGAAGTTAGAAAAAATCAGAATTAGGATCATTATCAATTTCATTCTTGGGATCATTCCCTAAAAATTAAAATAATGGAAATTTTCTCTCAAAACACATCTCACTCTCACCCCTGACATCCATTGATGTAAATAATTTATTTTTTCAGCACCCATTAATAATAATTAAAATAATCAAGAGTGTTACATTAGTGGTCTATTAAAAGTTATGATGATCAAAATGTGCCAACCGAGCTGTCAGACATCATCCATTCAATTTAAAATAATTTTTTAAATTCAATGGATAAAATGGGAATCTACACCCACATCCTTGGAAAATAAAACATGATAATATCAAATAGTATTTCAAAACAATCATTTATTTCAAAACATCCCAAATTCATTCATGAATGTTAAAAAATTTAAAATAGATTAAGGTCAATTCAAAAACAAACATTTACAAACTATTTACATGTTAATAAGAAAAACTTTTCTAATCACCCATGAAAACCCGTTAAAAATATTGGTAAATTATTTTTAAGAGGGTTATTGGTAATTTTATAAATTCAAGCAATTGAATATGTATAGAAAGTATCACATTGTTTATCCCATTTCATAAAATTCTTATTATTTTAGTTTAGAAATCAAAACTCGGATAAAGATTTAAATTTCCACATGGATACCATGAAAAAATCTTCAAAATGGAATTAAAATCAACCTATCATTCATCAAATTATATAACCATGAGAAGGAACCCATGCCATGTTATATTTATTTATAAGAGTTTCAAAAAGGATTTCATAAAGAATATTTTGAAAAAAATTATAGAACATGTCTTTGAATTAGGAATATAGCTATAAATTCCAATGAAACAATGAATTAGAAAATGAAGGAAAACAATTGAACCCCCAACGTGGAAAATTCAGAATCCAACCACAATATATCTATGATCTGTCACCTCAAATGATGATTATTCAAAATGAGAAAAGGGGTCTTGATAGAAGTTTGAATAGATCCAGAATATGATCAACACATCAATCTTCATAGAAATCCACCAAGAGATGAGCATGTGAGGGATTAGATTATTCTAGAGGGATCCCTTAATATAAAGGATTTAATTAGGTTCATGTGGTGGATTTTCTAGATTACAAATGGTTTCTAGGTATCTTGATTATGATTTATGGGGAATTAAAATATGGTGGGATGATTTCTTCCAGTTGGCAGTATGGTTAATAATAATTCTTTTCCAATAGTGCACTGGGTTGATAGAAATGTTTCATGGGTAGGATATATTGTTTTTTATCCATGCACAAATCATGCAACACTTTTTTGGAAAACATTCATTCTTTGGATGCATGGTCTATTTAACTATTTGATGACCATGTAACCCTTTCTAGGATACTAGAAAATTTTCATTATTTGACTGTCTGGATTGCCCAACCATTCTCTAATTATGCATAAGACTTGAAACCTTCCAAAAACCACTAAAAAAAATGATAAATAGGCCCAATAAAAGGATTATCAAATTAATGTGTAAAAATCAGCTAAATGCTGGTAACAATATGTTACAAAATCCTTGTGTTTGGAATTTTTGTCCCCAGAATTCATCCAATCCAAAAGAGAGAACAATATGACATAATAAAATCTCCATCACTTCTCTAGTGTGGTGGAAAATCAACATTCTAGAAGAGTGACTCATCCAATGGATGAAATAAAGCACAACTCCAAGATCAACACAACAAGATCATCATAATCATTCAAACAAGAAAAAGACTGGAAAACTATCCTAGACATCCCCACCATTTAAATATTCATCAAAATAGTGTAATATTAAAATATAACTTCCCTTTGTTCCAAATAAGATAGTTTAACCACTCAAAAAGTAAAATTTAGATGGGATTACATTAAAAACCTAAAGGAATAGAACCTCTAAACCACTCTGGATTTATAGAATTATAAATTATTTCATGGTCTGTCTATGACCAAACATATAGAAGAATGGAATTTAATTTCTTGGGATTTATACCTCTAGTAAGTACTCAATGATGACATTGTATTTTCAGCACCAGGCCACACCCCTTGATTATCTCATAAAATCAAATGTTTATACCTCCATGTTTCTGTTCCAACAATAATCTAATCATCCTAATTACCAAAGTACATCCCCAAAACCTATTCATGCCCAACCAAAAATATATTAAACATCTAGGTTAGTTCACAACAAGGATATACACTCTCAAAGGGGAGATAATCTATTATAAATAAATTGATCTCTGACCATCATGGAAAAAAATCAAGAAAATACAAAGTACCAACAATAAAACTAAATTGTATCAAATACCAACCATAGGGAGACAGTAATGAAAAGAAAAGAATGTAATTTAAATGAAAAAAATCCCCCAAAGAATCTCATGTTTTATAATCACAATAATCAAATCAATAAACCAGAGTACAATAAACATCAAGGAACATAATTCAATTTAATGGAAGAAAAATCATACAATATTGGACATCCACAAGGTACAACCATATTGGTATTCACAAAACAAAACCATCACCATGGTGAAAACCGATGTCAAAAGATATCATCCATTAGTACCCAAAAAAGCCACCATGATTTCTAAAATAAATGGTTTTTAAAAATATATAATCCAAAATAAGGAAAAACTCAATAAATTTCCATGTATACATCAATAACAGCAAGATGGATTAACATCAACCACAACAAAAATCTCCCCCC
Source organism: Viscum album (assembly GCA_963277665.1). Lineage (NCBI taxonomy): Eukaryota > Viridiplantae > Streptophyta > Magnoliopsida > Santalales > Viscaceae > Viscum > Viscum album. The sequence continues at coordinate 1,580,602,828 of OY728120.1, read as the reverse complement.
ATTTTGTAAAAAACCTAAATCCAATAACTACTCCTAGAGCATTATTATCTTAAAGAATCATTGACCCCATAGTTAGGATATTATTATCCACAAAAAATCATCCCATTAATGTATCCCAACATAAATAACCTCTTATAGTGACCCAATGGGCTAGACTATTTAAAAAACTCTTAATGCAGTCAAACACGACTTCATAGGATGACCAGGATCTACACACTATAAGCACATGACATAATTATTATTTCCTTGATAATAATTTACATGAAAAAAAATGAAAATGGATTTATACCTTTCATGTTTTCATTATTTATCTTCTATATCTATAAAGGACCTTTCAATAATCTCTAGACAAGATGTCAAAAATCATTCCAGCATTATAGTTACAAGGACATATTGAATACCTTTTCTATAAAATATATCCTTAATGATGAAATTAAAAAAACACAATGTAAGAAAAATAAAAAACATTATAATTTCATGGAATGACAACATATAATTTTTTATCTTGACTAAAACCCCTGAACCTGGCAACATTCCTCTTCTTCACTTTACCAGGATAATTCCACTAAATGAAGACTGACATGGATTATTCCCAAGACACTCATTCATGTAGATTATAAGGAATAAAAGCATCCCAATAAACTTTTTATGGTCCCTCAAATAGGTTTTTGATATACTTTACCCTCAGAAAATCAGGAGTCATGATATCATTAATGATCCCATCAACTTTTTCAAGGAAGATTTCTACCTCAATAGAAAAATTTTCACCATTATTAGAAGTTTGGTGCTAACTCAAGGTGACTTGGATGGGATCCAAAAGAGAAAAAAGATCTAGCCAAAACACTCGATTCAATATCTAGGAAGAGTCTTTAATTATATAAGTCAATTTGGGAAAATTCCTGGAACTACCCTGAGGATTGGACTATAGGACCGACTTTCTATATTTTGTGAATGAATTTTTGGGACACATTTTCGAATGCATATAAAATAGTCTTATGAAATAATACATCAATTACAAATAAATCCGAGCATAAAATATTTTAAAAAAATTCATGACACAATTTTATCCATGAATCATATATTTCAATCCATAAAGAATATCCATATTTATGAATCAATACTCATTCCCTTAAAAATGATTACTCTTATTATAAATCCATCATACCATTCCAAAATACTTTAACAACTCATTCATATTATTCCATTGTTTCAAAAACCAAAATCCTATATTATAATTTCCAAAAAAATCGCATTTTAAATATAGTAATAAAACAAATTTAATCATAAAACATTATTTATCACATCACACAAGAGTCTTTGGAAATAATTTTTTCAAGTAAATAATTTTATAAGAAATCCCCTTTCGTAATTCTTAACACTTTTTAAAGAACTCTTCATAAATTGTTATAATTTACATGTTTGGTTTCCTAAAATGATTTAAAATAAAAAATAATGTTATTAAATATGGAAAAAGAATAGAAGATCATGAAATAAGAAACATAAATTATGTCTAATCAAAATACAAACCCTAAAATCTAACCTGACAGGAGTGGGATTATTTTGGAAAAAAATGGATAGGGAACCAATTCTAGTGTTAAGGAAAAACTACACATGTCCTAGATTCTTGGTTTGTTTAATGACACACCCAACTCATACTAGCTCATGGATTCACTTCTATAATAGTCACACTGATTCCTCATTATTTTTTAGACTATTATGGCATAATCCTTCACTAGTCATCTTTCTATTCAAACCCAAACCTCATAAGAGTTCACCAAAATTTAATATAATTTCCTTAGGAATTAAAATATCAAATTCCATCAAAAGTCCAACATCGTAGAAGATATAATCTAGTCCTCACATCACATGTATCTCAAATATAATCATAAATAGTGGGTGAAAAATAACTCATTCATGAACTACATCTTGAGTCCTGACATATCTTTACTCTCCTTCATAAAATGACTTGCCTAAAATATCGTAAGGGGTTTCAAGGAGATATTCTTATATTCAAGTAAATGACAATTATGATACAATTTGTATGTAACCAACCATGAATTCCATAAAAATTGACATATGAGTTAATTTGACACTAATGAAATGTGTGTTCCCATATACTTGGGGAGATGAAAAGAACATGGGAATCCATAATTAACCATTGTTAATATTTTTTTCCCATCATAAAAAATATTAATTGATGTAAACTTTGTAAAAAAATTTAGATAAACCGAATAAAATATATATCTCTTATTAAAAAAAAATTCTATAAAAACTAAAAATAGAATATAACAATCAAAACCCATCCCATTATAGTCCTGACCTCAAACCATGTCCCATATCACCCCTGGGTTTCCCTAGAAAAACCCACAAAGGAATACGATAACATGAGAAACTTTTAGAATATTAAAAATTATGTAAACACCAAACTATAGAATAAGGGTGTGAGCTATATATCCAAATAAGAGTTCATTAATGAGAATATGTAGTTACATCATAAGGAAATTCTAATATGATAAAAGATGAGTTCAAAAAAGTGATTATAAAAAATTACATTTCAGAATGGAAAATAAATCTATATAAGTCATTTTATAATTGATACAGGTTTAAAACATATGTTTAAATATTTCATAATCATTTACTGAACCCATGTTGGAAAAATAATCCATATAATTATCTGAACCCCAAAAAATTTCATGTAAATATTTAAAACCCATTTAAAATAATTGAGTAAAACCAAAAAGAAAGCGTAAAAACATTCATATGATATCAATATTTGTGAAAGTGTCAAATTAATAGAGTCAGGGTTCATCACTTCAATAAAGAGATCAATCAATTGTGGGAATCAATCAAGAAATTTAACATGGGTTCAATGTAGTGACCACAGATGTAGTTACATATTGTGTATCATGTATATATATTACATGTGAAAACCTAGATATTATAATGATTCAAGCAAATTCAAGATAATAAAATATACTCATGATGGATCTTGGGGATTAAATCTATTCTTAATGGTCTCATGAAAACCTTGTTCCATGCACAACCACTATCCTACTCACATGTCTGTAACTTAAACCATTCATGTACTCTATTGATATAATAGAATGTGTGTGATTAAACTAGAAAATCATACATCTATGTCATATGATTTTTCAACAAGGTTTCCCATGACTAATAAAAATAGGTTATTGACATAGTTAAATTAGGAGAATATCAATGGGGGTCCTTATCAACATCAATCATGGGCCCATTCTCACAACATTTAAATCATGGGTGTGTTCCCTAAAATCACATCCCACTCTCACCCCTGGTCTCCCTTCATGTAAATAATACATTTTTAACATCCCTCAATGGGAAATAAAATAGTGAAGAAAGTTACACTAAGAGAATATTAGATGACAGGATCGTCAAAAGTGTTAATGGGGATGTTAAACATAATCAACTCAATTCAAAACTATGTCATAAATTCAATAATTAAATGGGGTTTTTAAAACTATTTCTATTCAAAAACAAACAAGGATGTTCTAATCGGTCCATATAATTAAATATTTCATTAAAAACAACCCAAATTAATTGAAGTAATTTTCCCAATTTAAAATGGATTAAGGTCAATTAAAAACATGGATTTACACCCTCTTTTAATGTGAATAAATCACCCATTTCAAATTACACTATAATTCACATTCCAAAACATGGGTAAGATCATTCAATGAGGGTTATTGGTAATTTAAAGAATTCATACATTTGAATATCTATGTAAAAGAGTCACAAATTTTAACCCATTTCATAAATGTCTACTAATTTCACCTTATAAATCAAAATCGTGTGGAATCCATCACTTTTCTTAAGTTAAACATGAAAATATCTTTGACATGGAATTGAAATCTCCATATCATAATCATCAATTTATAAAACCAAGCAAAGGAAACCATGCCATGTTTCATTTATTTAAAATATGATAAAAGAGGATTTCCGAAGGCAAATCAAGATCCAAAATTATAGAAAATTGGTTTTAATGATGCACATATCTAAAAATTATCAAGAGACACTAAATTAAAAATGAATTAAAATTATAGAGATGACTACATGAAAAATATGGAATCCAACCGCAATAGATATGAGATTGATCACCTCCATTGGTGATCAAAAATTCTAGGAAGAAGTATCTTTAGAATAATTGCAATAGATCTAGAAGAGGATCGCAAATTCGATCAACACAATAATTATCCTAGAGATAAGGTTGTGAGGGATAAAATATATATAGGGGATCCCAAAATCATGATGATAAATTTTAAATTAAGTGGAAAATTTTGGATTTAAAATTACCAATATTGGGATTTTAGGTAAGATTATCAAGGAATTAAGATTCCATAAAATATTTTCCAATGGCTAATCATAAGGTTAGTACTAATTATGTGCCTCATTCCAGTTTTCTTGAAAAGTGTAATGGTTAGGCTACATGGTTTCATTAAATATTGACATAGTATGAAAACATTTTAGGGAATGTTTCATTACTGGGATGTATGGTTTTTCTAACCATGGGACAACAATGGGCCCATCTCTGGGATAATTTAATTGTTTTGTAGTTAATTTGAAAGGTTTTTTCAAACCATGATCTAACCATAAACTGGGCTAGTAACATTCTATAAATCCTAAAGAAACTAAAAACCACATTAAAGGATCCAATTTAAGGATTTTAAAATAAAAGTTCCAATAAAACCTAAAATCATGTAATGTGATGTTTCCATACCTACCTACCTTGAGGCCACATTACATACATTTATGGATACCGTCCGATATTTCCCAAATGTCGTGTCAATCAACATAACTCCGAACATATAATCATGTGTCAGATCCAACCCACATTCAAACTGGATATACATGAACAATTTCAAGGCCCCAATATCAAATAAAGAACTAAAATATGTATAATACACAAAAACCATACCTAGAATAGTAGATGGTATAGAATCTCCACCTATAAGTGCATAGTGAACTGCATGCAACATACTAGACCGTCAACCCAAAACTCCAGTCTAGGCCCCAAGAACAGAAATGAGCATCTGATACAAACGCTCTTGTCATAATGTAAAATGTCTACCACCCTGACCAGTATATAGATTATAACTCTATATTTATTTTTGGTTTGGGGTAGTAGACACCCTTATGTTACCCTTAAATGGTCTTGATTATCTATCAATTACCACCAGTTGATGGTTTATGTTGAACCACTGTAAATTTCCTATCCTTCTGCATGCTGGGAACATGACTTATGGATTGGGACACTAATCATGAATGTCACCTATCCTAACGTACTGATATAAGAATACTGATCACTACACTGAAAGGATGATCCCCTACCATATCTACTATTTCAACCACTGCCCAATTTTAATCCCTCATAACAATACATCCAACTATGAAAAATAATAACAATAATCCAAATAAGTTAAATTGCCTGTCCACGACTAGAATCCTATTTCCGTATCACTACATAAAAGATATTGTCATCTTCCTCATCACCAAACCACATTAAATGGATGATATTCACCTAGGACTTGATCACTAAATCTATGTCCATAGTGAAAATGTCTCATTATTGAAGCCTCATCCCCTATAAACAATTAAACAAATCATTTCAAGCCAGAAAATCATCTAGTATATTCCATCATAGACATAGTCCCCTGCTTCAACCTCATAAATTACATAGAACTCTACTATCTCATAATCTCTAGATTGAATTATTCCAAAAACATATCCTCGATATCCTACCATAACATACCATATTACTACTATGTCTGACCCAATAAATTCCACCATCATTTTATTTGTCCTCAAATAATATATACTACAAAATTGAATATATTATCAAGATAAGCATCAATGTACATCATAATAATTTGGAAAGAATCTATCCATAACTTTATTACTTCAGGTCCACCATCTGTAATAAAACATTAGAGGATGATACAACTAATACAATCAAGTAAAATCAAACATACTCAGAAATTCCCACCCTAGAATTCACTCTAGGAACCCCATAAAATGTGTTATATTTTCTCATAACTTATATTCGCCCATATTTCCCAAAACCAGTTGGGGTTCTTGACTAACTATTAGATAAGCATTCTTCATGATGTCCTCCATTCTCCCACCCAATAATACTCATCATGTTTCCTTCTCTCTATAATTAAAAACACACATTTTAGGGAAAATAACATATTATTTCAAAATTTTTAAAAAGAATAGGTTTCCTAAGCTATAACAAGCTACACCATATAAACCATCTCAATGGAAATAAGTGTAACAATATCACTACACTCTAGGTCCCTATCAAGGGCTTTGACTATCATATGGAAAACCAACATTAATTTTACCAATTCCCACCCTAGTTTCCACCATTTTAGAAACACTAACATAAAAACCCATTACAAAATCCCAAATAGGAACCATTTAAACAAATTTAATTAGTCACTATTCAAAATAATCAATTTTTATCATTCATTTAATGAATTATTTTCATAAAAAAACAAGAAAAATAGAAAATCATTTTAATTTCTAACAACCTACCAAATACTTATTTTTTGTCGGTGTTTATTATGACACATGTTACAAAAATCCTGAGTTCCTAAAATGATTCATGCCTATACAGACCTCATTAAATGTTAAACCATAACTAAAATCTCAAGAAAATTGCACCACTCGTGTATCACCCAAGTTGAAATAACATCAAACTATAGAAAGTGACCATCAAGAAAAACAATCCCACCAGGGGTATGTGGGATTCCCCCCCCCACAAATGGGTCTGATAATATGATAAAGGAGCTCATTAACAAGGAATAAAACATAAAAATATCCATTCTACCTCTCCAAATACTAATGCAACATAAAATAAAACCCCTATGATACAACATTTTAATGTCTCGACCTAGGTTCCACGAAATCATTCCCCAGATCTAGTGTAGTACATTATCTCAAGCACACCTCCCCATATTCCAGGAAGTAATGATGATAAAAAAGGGTCTAATGGATTCTGAAGGAAAAAATACCTGCTTCACTAGATAAAAACAATATAAGAAATCAAAATAAGAATCAATATGAAGTAATAAAAATACCAAATCATCACAAACCACAATCCCAGATTGTGAAAGTACCAAATGTGTAAATAAATAATCATTCCATGTTAGGATAGTCTAATGTTTAAAAATACAAATAATATATAACACTAAATTTAATCCCAAAACATGTTATAACATCATTACTAGCCCCCTCATCCCTCAACCATCATAACACCAATATTAGAAATTTAACAAAGGTCCTTTTCACTTATCATAACCTAAAACCATGATATCTACTTTGGTTCCCATGGATTGAATGGGCAGGTTTTTATTAAAACAAAGTAGGACACCATAAACAATATGTAAAAAAATATCTTGTCTACAACTGTTTATAAAAAAGTACAGTAATCAATGTTAAAATTGGAAATTAAATTAGGTTTAATGAATTAAAATTATTTAAATAAACCACTTCTTCTTAGTTCAATGTGACTCCTATATACATCAATCCTCCTTGATTCCATGTCGGTCATTTGAAAAATATTCAATGGGATTTGAGAACATTTAATCATAGGGTAATTTTTTTATGAAACCAATTTAATATTATATCTTAGTGAATCAATCCAGGCATCCATATCATTTCTATATATTAGGATCTTGGATAAATAGTTTGACATACATTACCATGTGATACATTATTAATATGTATTTACCCAAGGGAGAGGATCCTTTTTCTAATATCCCAACTATAAAATTAATTAGTAATTCCATTATTTATCATCAGTTTCCCTTTTAATCAATAATAACAACATTTTTGGACCTTTTTATTTATCATATTATAGTGGTTCATTACCATAAACAATTTGAAAATTTTAATATCTATCCCATTTCATAATTTAACCATAATTACAACCATTTACCCCCATATGACTATTTACACATGTGTAAATGACTCTTTAATCATTTATCACATTGAACCATTAACATTCCACGACTAATTTATCATCTACATGTAAGTCCAAACAACCCAATATTTAATGCTAATAATCCAAAAATATTACATAGTTTAATGTCCTAAAAACCATAAAAATTTAATTCAATAAAACATTTAATAATATAAATGGCAGTGTCACACCCCATGGGTGGACATAGGCATAGTCTAATCCTTTTAAATGGATCTAATGGGTATCATGACTGGTCCCATAGATCTTTAAAACACACAATTTAATATATCATTAAAAATAATAAAATTTATAGCATAATGTAAAAAACATTAAAAACACATATACATGAATAAACATCAATACAATGTGATATAACTGGTAGAACCCCAACCACAAGTTCACTAAATAATTATCACTTAAATATGACTCTTGATTCAAGCCCAACATACCTCAACATGAAATCTAGAGATCTATTGTATAAACAAGTGTTTCGGAATTCAGAAGGATAGAAAACATCCTAGAATTTATCTTCATGAAAATATTATAATGTGGAGTGATAATCTCAGCGGAAGATTATATTCTTAACCAAATGTGTTTCAAAAGACCTATGACTGAGGTATAATCACCCTTAGGGGTGAAAGGAGGCTTGTTTCGTCACTCTATCCATTTTAGTTAGAGTGGGGATGAAAATTGTTTATGGTTTCTTATATCTTGAGAGCAGGAATATTATTTTCACATTTTAATGATGCATAAAATTTGGACACATGGTTGGATAAACCTTTCACCAACTATGAGGCACCCCATATCTAAGAGGGGGTCTGGGTTGCATAGTTTTTTGGGGAGCCTATACAGTTTGGAAAATTTTAGGGAGGCCATGTGTCTTGATCTATCCATGGATTCAAAATTTCCTATATCCTTAATCATTGTTTATAAAATTTACACCATCCCCCTATAAGATTCATGGATAAGCTGAATGGTTTGTACTAACTATGCAACAATAGTTCTCCCTGCACAATATTGACACATTTCTTCCTCTTTCTTTTCCTAAACCCATGGGACACCTATGAATAATATTATAGAATTAGTAATAATTTATATAACCAATTTTATGTGACTAAAATCAAAATCAAAAACCAATTATCTTCTTTGAAGATTTGTGAACTTACATAACAACATATTGTGCATATTCTGATATTTAGTGTTGAGCCTTTCAATGATTCGAGAATGATTGAGAAATCCCTGTGATCAGTGTCTGAAGATCTTTGACGTTGGGATATAAGTGGAAACCAAGTTTCTGTGTGTTATTGAAGACTATTTGGCAGTTAATGACTCAGTATGAGAAGAAGTATATCCATATATTCTTAAACAATTGTTCTACATATACTTAGTGATAAACATCGAAAAAATATAAAAGGAATAGTAGAATATACATGTTGCAATGGTATAAAACTTTTTGGACTAATTGTATTAAGGGATATCATAGTATAAATATGTGAAAGTAGTGAGATGCTATTGTGAATAATTCATGTTAAAAAAATTCCTCTGTTTTCATGGTGATATTCTTTTCAAGTTTTAGAAGCACCAAACATTGTCTTAAATATTTGATTATAGTGTATAATCATTAACAATAAAAAATATTCAATTAATGGAACTATTATGTCCTTCTAAATGAACATTTTAAATACTACATAGTCTATTTAATTTTCAAACTTTTATTTATTGTGGTATTTTTACATGGTTAACCATAAACTATATCTAATATAACTTACTAGAGATAGAGGTTTAATTCTAAATTGTTTAATGTATGGTAGGATATTTTGAATTTTTTTAAAAATAGGATATGACTAAATCACCCCCCTCAAGTTGTTGAACCAATTCTAATGTTAATTTCACAAATGATTATTCTTATATGATCACCACTAACTATATGTTTTATTTCTTCATATCAGGATTCATTATTAAGGAAGACACTATTAGCTATTGGTTTTGTGGTCTTTTTGGAGTTAGTGGAGTATTATCACACTGTCTAACAAGTCATATTAGTTTTTTGATTGACAATAATTACTATAGTATTGCTAAAAATATTTAAACATTCCTAATTGAGAATTATATAAATAATATTGAAAGAATGAATTCATTGTATAAAAATATTTTGGTTAGATAAATTGTCTTTTTAGGTTCATGTGATAATGATGGAATAAAAAATTTGATATGCATGAATAGGAATAACATTATGAGAACGTGATCATACTAGGTATTTTACTTTATTATTATTCATCATTATTTTGAGGTGACAGATTTTTTATATTCATGCATTATTCTAAATAATAAATCCAAATTATTATATTATTTTTACTATGATTCCTCTTAGGTACCAGTCAGAAATGAAAAGTAATTCATCAACTACAGTTAATGATAAAGTGATTTGAATCTAATGACATTACCTAATATTATTAAGGAATCACAAAAAAATTTAAATGTTTTTTATAGATTTTCCTCTTTACATAATGTCATATGACACTAAAAATGAATTATCCAGAGTGATATCCTCTAGATTTCATCAACTAATGAATCCAAAAAGAAAACTCATGATAAATAAATAGTTAAGAAAACATGAACTGATTGAAATCATAAGAGCATCTAATTTATGAATAAATAAAAAGGTTTTTGTTCCATTTAGGCTTATATAAGATCACATGTGATGAGATTAGAAGCATATGAAAATATTTTAGAATAATAGAATAAAACCCTAGAATTAAAAATATCACTGACAATATTACAAATGAAATAATAGTATTATATGAAATTTCATCCTCTGGGTGATCATAAGGATAATATAACTGCATGTATGGAGAATGATTCTACATATGAGTAAATTGAACTAATATGATGTATTATATCTTATATTTGTAGAGAATACACCAATAATGATTGATATGTGTCTTTTTACTAACATTTTATATAAGGTATATATAAATAAAGTCAATAACCTATAGATAAATGTGATATTTTCATGGAAGAATTTTTTATCCACATAAATTTCATAGAATATAAACATATCAACCAAATATTTACCTAACATTTTTGTAGAGACCCAAAGCTTGACGTACATGGACATTACATTACTTTAGCGGAATACTTAGTATATAACAAAAAAAACACACACACAAGGACCGTAATAGTTTAGTGTCTTTGGAAACTCGGAATATAATCTTCTAATCGTGGTGAAAAATCTTCAACATCTCCTATAAAGATCTTCCCCCTTTTTTTTACCTAAAACCTTTCTTTATATCCTGGGGAAAAGTAAAACTAAAAGGGTGATCTAAAATTCTGAGAAAGGGTAAAAAAAATAAATATCAATCACATCATATTCATAAGAATATAGCATTTTGGAAATCTTAACCTGCAAAAGAGAGCATAATTTCATAACATGGGATAAATCATAGTAGTGAAATGAAATCCCAATAATCATAACTTAAAACATGAAACATTGTGGCATACACACATAATCATAGAGAATCATTTCTTATTAGTCAAGACTCATTTCCAAGACTATCTTAGTGGATAAAGTCCCATTCTGAACCAAGTTCACTCCTCGTTTCAGTCCTGTTTCACTGAATTGGTATAACCTACCGTTCCATCCATGTCTATATCATGAGATATAAAATCTTTACCCAATGAATTGGAGGGATATATAGGTCCCACCCATCTTATAATGATACCGTTCTTATGTGTGCCACAAAATCATAAATCATACATCATTGCATAACCCATGTAATAAAAATGGAATTCTTAAACAACATGACATCTTAAAACAATTCATATAAGATAAAGGAATTCATAAAAATACTTCCATAATCAAATCAATGTAATAATAGGGATATAAACAGAACCCTTTATTATCTTAGATGGAAAATAATTTTGATAAAACACTTGAACTCCATTCTTGAGGAAAATATCCTTTCTTCTTCAAAAACACATTTCCTTTCATAACATGTCATACAATTCTAAACTAAAATAAGTTGATTAAAAATAAACTTGAAAACTTGTAAAGGAAGAATCTTGGATATAGTGTTTTAAAAATCCATTCATTCTGTATAAGTTAAAAAACATTCTTCGTACTTTTGTCGGAAAAGTCAAAAAGTACCTCGTACGAAAAATGACAAAAGATTCCTTTCATATCCTTTACTAAAAACTCACCGAAGGGTAAAATAGGATTTAAACAATTGTAGGTGGATGGAAATAATATTACATATTGAAGAAACATGGATGTGGATGATAAAATACAGCCCAGTAAATACCAAAGTATAAACAATCTCGAATAAAAATGAGATTGTGATATTTTCCCTTACCTTAGGTCCGATTTGCGTCGTAAGTGTCCGAACCTCCTGTATAATGATTTAAATAATGTCATTGACTTATTTCAGAATCATACTTATTTTTATGATATCATATATGGTCATATTCTTAGCTTCTTATTAGTAATATTTCATTACTACTTGTTATTCGGGTGTTTATTACCTTTTGTTCTTATGCGTGTTTTGTCGAATAAATTATTATTCTTCTCTTTAGGTTATAGATACCTCATTTACAGAATGGTATTAGTGTAATATATATCATATTCATTCATTTAATTCATTTATATAATCATTATGCAATGAAGATCATGTAGAACGAGTCGCATCACATCGTGGAGACGGTATTCCGTACGTACGCACGAGTGATGATATCGTTCCTAGGTTCGTGGAATTGTATTGGAGTGTATGTATACTATTTCAGAATCAATATAACTTTATAATAGTCATATATAGTCATTATTTACACCATTATACCCATCCAAGTAAGGTGGTGGTGGAAAATAGATTACACCACGACGTGGAGACGGTATTCCGTACGTACGCACACACGGTGATTTCTTTTTCCGTAGGATGGATAGATGGTGAAATAGGTTTGTTTCATACTTATAATAACATATCAGTATATGATTGATACTGATGTTATTACTTCATAATTAAACAACTAAATAAGAAGAAGTGGAAGAAGAAATAAAGATGAAAGAATCCGTAACGAAAATTACCTCTTCTTTGAAGTGCTTCTTTGAGACCTCCTTTTAGGGCACTAAAATATGTCTTTGAAGAAGACAAGAACCTCTAGTATGTTTCTAGGGAAGTGTAGAGGAGAAATTGGCAGGGGTTAGATGAGTTTGAAGGCTCAAAGTGGTGTGATGAAGATGGGGAGGAGGTTCCCTTTTATAAGGGAGGAGAGGGGCACCTTTGGAATAACTAAAACTATTATTTTATTATAAAGTTAAGTTCGGTTTTAAATAGCTCCAAATTTATTTATTTCGAAGCTAAGGTGGGGATTGGTCGAAATCCTATCATCCAATAGAATTTAAACAAGTTTAAGTTCCTATTTTAACCTTATAATTTATATTTAACTTTAAGTTAGATAATTTTACTTTTACCATGTCTTCTTGTTTTCTTACACAATAAGGTTAATAAACTTACTATATCAAGCCAAAAGAACCCCAAGTTGTTTATTATTAATATATATAACCTTATCTAAGTCATTTGGCCGAAACTTATATTTTTAGGAATAAAATAACAATTAATAATATAATATTTGTTTTAAAAACAATTTGATGTCAATTTTGACACTATTTAGTAATTGATTTTTTTGAAACTCATAACAGATTGATTAGTTCTAAAAAAGTTAATTAAATCAATAATAATATGTCATATTAAAATATAAAATTATTTTAATTCATTAAAAGTCTTAAATTACATTTATTTGGGTATTTATAACATCAATTATGTCAATATTTCATTAATAAGACAATTACTGCATCATCTTTGTGTCATAATAAATGATAATTATTTAATCCCTAAAAATTCTAAATAAATTCCTATGATGTAGATAATCAGATTATATTTCTGGAGACTATTCATGTTTGAAGTTTCATGAAGTTTATCACTAAATTAAAATTATTATACTTATAAGATTTAAGAAAGTGACATGTTGTCACATTCTTTGGTTTTAATAATAATTAAATTATTTTCATGGAAAAAAGTCCATTAAATGAATCTAATCCGACCCTTAGGTGATATGGGTTGACCTTTAGTCATTAAATAGGATTTTTACATGTGTTAGGGTACTTTTATAATATTATATTTACCCTTAATTACCCGATTTACCTTTAGGTATGGTAAATAAAATTTACCGTAGTTACTATTCATAATTCCCAAAAATAAAAAGTAGCTTATTAACATATTTTGGATCCACTGATTCCAAATATGGAACCCATTTTTACAAATTCAATACACAAAAGTTTCAGAAATTAAATTAAAATTAATCCCATTGTGGAAAGAAAACATGTTTTTCTTTAAAACATTGCAAAAGATTGAATTGATTTAACCTATGAATTCAAGGTAAAATCAATGCTAATGACATAAATTATATTAAATGGTAAAAATATATTCCATTTATACTTTAAAACAATTCAATATTATAATTTAACCACATAAGATATTACGATGAAAAAAGTTGTTTTTAATTAAAATATAGCGTGTTTTTACTATTCATTAAAATATGAAAGTTATCAGACTAAAATGAAAAATTTATCCAAAGTAAATTTTTATTTCTTGATTCCAAAGAAGAATTTTATTTTGTCAAATTGAACTTATAAATGTGTCAAAAACTAGATTTAATGTGGGTGCGCCATCAAAAGGCGGAAAACTGCATTTTTTGAAAAATACTTATTTTACCCGAAAAATTTATTTTGTTCTTATACCATGTTCTAGAAAATGTGTAAGATGAATAATAATGTTATAAAATTAAAAATTTAGTTAATACTCTTTAAAACGGCTATTTCATAACAATATTATAATAATATATTGTTATTTAGTAATACCCGGTATTGCGTACAACACACGCTATCAGGGAAGGTCGCGATTGCGTGTAATGCAAGCCAAGTCAGGGTTGCGTGTAGTGCAACACTCCTTTGTTGTTGCGTATAACAGAATCCAACCATATTTTATTTATACATTGAATATATATATATACACTCAATGTTGCGTAGAATAACTTCTATCAAACGAACTTGAAATTGTGTGTAACATAGGCCAAGAATAGTGTTGCGTATACTACAAGCTAATACGGTGTTGCGTATAGCGCAAGATAATCATGGTGTATCATAAAACACAAGACATGAATGAAATTAAAAAGAATGTATCTTATAAAATCTCAGGTTGTTACATTATACCCCCCTTAAAATGAATTTCGTTCTCAAAATTCGTCGGGGTTATAAATCATTTACTATTCATAGAAACCCACATCATAAAAAGAAATTCCAAAACTGAACATTAAAAACTAAAGTATGAAATATAACGGTTACCAAAATTAACTCATCACTGGGTTTCCACGTAGGAGAACATAGATGAAAATATGGATATGGAAGAAAAATCTAACCATCAAGTTCTGATGGAGAGTGGTAAAGAACATGGCTATGAAACATCCAACAATCACAATGCCATAAATTTGTGATGATCTAGGGTACCATCTGGTTCATCGGATATAAGAGCACTAGGACAACATTTTTTGTTTTCAAGATCATTTCCCTAAAGTTGATGAATTAAAATAAATACTTACATTATTTTGGTTCAATCTCACTGTTGTTCATGAATTGAACAATTTCCACTTCATATCTTAAATAAATGAAGTTGAATTTGTTATTCGTGAAGAATTTGCAGATCATGTGATAGAATGATGAGTCATTCCATCTGTTTCAAACAAAAGGTTAGCAAAAGTTATAAGTCCATCGTATGGTGAGATTAATCGTATATGGTTCCAAAAATGGACTTATACTTTATTTATCATACCACTTAATAAAATAAAACTACTTTCCACTAACCAGGGACTTCCTGTAGGCCAGTGGTAGGTGATAAAGGCCTGTCGCACTTCAGTTGTGGGTTCGATTCCCACAGCCTTGTCTGACGCGATGGGCTATCGCCCATCCTACAGGTTTTCCTTTTTCTAAAGTTATATTACTATAAC
Source organism: Viscum album (assembly GCA_963277665.1). Classification (NCBI taxonomy): domain Eukaryota; kingdom Viridiplantae; phylum Streptophyta; class Magnoliopsida; order Santalales; family Viscaceae; genus Viscum; species Viscum album. Next base: position 1,580,586,777 of record OY728120.1, on the reverse strand, counting down.
ATCCCATCAACAATATCAAAAAAAAGTTTTATCCTTAAACATTACTAACTTATGTCCAACATAATCCATTCCAATATTTAGGCTTATCTAAAATACCTCGATTCAAGATCATAGTATAAAGAAAATGATCACGTGAATGCCATCATTTATCCCCCAAATATCATAAGATATATCTTGTTGGTCAAATTACAAACATGTGAATACCTTAATCATGTATTCTCTTGAATAATGAATACCCATTGAACCTTATTGAAAACATGAATGCTATTAAAAGTTAACTCTTTCCACATACCAAAATCCTCAAAATTCTATATACTCGAACCATGATATCACTTAGTCCTTATATCAATCATGAGCTCATGAATACTGTCAAACATTTCATTTTTTCCTTATCCCTTCATTATGTACATATCATCTTTTTTTACAAAAATATTTCAATCACTATCCATGGTTACTGGCACCATAAAATTATTGAAAACCACAATAGACCAATAAATAAATATTCCAATATTCCACGATACTATATACAACATTATTTTGGAATCCCATTACATAAACACTTAATCATTCCACCACATCGTTGTCATATTCAACATCGCCAATGGTGATCGCATGTGACTTCCTTTTGTCCTTTTCCTTAAGATTTTGTTGATGTCGATCGTCATCAACAACCCTTGGATTTGGGCATTTATTGGCATAATGCCCCATCTCCTTGCACTTGAAGCATTGAAGTGTAGTAGGTTCATTCTGTGTATCCCTTCCTTTGTTTGCATCATTAGACATCTTCTTCCCATCATTGTGGAATTCAAATGCCCGATGACCTTCCTTTCCACATTTGAAACATTTACTTGTCCCTTTAAGACAATCTCCACCATGCTTCTTTCCACACTTTGAGCATAAGGAAACATTCATCTTCTTTTCACCATTATTCTGAGATTTCTCCTTGAAATCCATCATTCGTTTCTTGTCAAAACTATGAGATGGATAAGTAACACTATCTTCCATTTCTACCTTGATAGCACAACGTACAATTTCTTCATAGCTACTGAAGTCTCTTATAGCTAATGCCCTTCGAAGATTTGGTTTCAAGCCACTAAAGAATCGATCAACTTTACTTTCAGGTTGGATGATAAAGCCAGATGCATACCTTGCAAGCCTTGTAAAATTCACTTCGTATACACCAACAGATTCATCATCCTTTTGCTTTAGTTAAAGAAACTCCTTCTCCATCTTTGTTCGAAGAATACGAGGGAAGTACTTATTGAAAAATAAGTTCTTGAACTCGTCCCATTCCATGGACTCAATTTTATCTCTTTGCCTCGTATTCTTGATAAGATTACACCATTGATCAGCTTCACCTTCCAAATGATATACTGCTAAGTTGACTTTATCATGTTCAGAACATTGAAGAACTAAAAATATCTTTTCAGTGGTACTGATCCATTGTTCAGCAACAAGTGGATCAGAAGACCCACTGAAAGAAGGTGGACGTTGCCTCATGAAGGACTCAATAGAATATTGTTCCCTTCTCTGCTCATTTGGAAGTCCAGAATGATTCATAGCTTGTGTAAGTATAGCAATAAGATTTTTCACTCCATCTCCCATAACATTTGTTTGTTCAGGAGAACAATCATTCCATTGTCCATTGCATTGATCAACACGGTTCCTTCGGGTTCCATCCATCATCTAAAACCCAAAAAGAATAGTGTGAGAGGCAAAAATCATGCTAGGGAAAACAAAACAATAAAAGGGGGAGTACCCTCAATATCTAACATCTTAGGTTTAATTCTAAGATCGTTACTGTAATTCTAGGACTATAACCTATACGTATACTTATCCTTAGGTACATCCCTAGACATACCTTAGAAATATCTCTAGGGATCTCACTAACGTTTTTGCATCCTAGTTTCCTAAGGTTGACTAAACCTTTCCTCTGATACCAACTGTAGAGACCCAAATATTGACGTACATGGACATTACATTACTTTAGCAGAATACTTAGTACATAACAAAAAAAACACACACACAAGGACCGTAATAGTTTAGTGTCTTTGGAAACTCAGAATATAATCTTCTAATCGTGGTGAAAAATCTTCAACATCTCCCATAAAGATCTTCCCCCTTTTTTTTACCTAAAACCTTTCTTTATATCCTGGGGAAAAGAAAACATAAAAGGGTGAGCTCAAATTCTCAGTAAGGGTAAATAAAAGAGATATCAATCACATCATATTCATAAGAATATAACATTTTGGAAATCTTAACCTGCAAAAGAGAGCATAATTTCATAACATGGGATAAATCATAGTAGGGAAATGAAATCCCAATAATCATAACTTAAAACATGAAACTTTGTGGCATACACACATAATCATAGAGAATCATTTCTTATTAGTCAAGACTCATTGCCAAGACTATCTTAGTGGACAATGTCCCATTCTGAACCGAGTTCACTCCTCGTTTCAGTCCTGTTTCACTAAACCGGTATAACCTACCGTTCCAGCCATGTCTATCTCATGAGATATAAAATCTTTACCCAATGCATTATATGGAGATATAGGTCCCACCCATCTCATAATGATACCATTCATATGTGTGACACAAAATCATAAATCATACATCATTGCATAACCCATGTAATAAAAATGGAATTCTTAAACAACATGACATCTTAAAACAATTCATATAAGATAAATGAATTCATAAAAATACTTCCATAATCAAATCAATGTAATAATAGGGATAGAAACAAAACCCTTTATTATCTTAGATGGAAAATAATTTTGATAAAACACTTGAACTCCATTCTTGAGGAAAATATCCTTTCTTCTTCAAAAACACTTTTCCTTTCATAACATGTCATACAATTCTAAAATAAAAGAAGTTGATTAAAAATAAACTTGAAAACTTTTAAAGGAAGCTTCTTGGAAATAATTTTTTAAAAATCCATTCATGCCGTATAAGTTAAAAAAACATTCTTCGTACTTTTGTCGAAAAAGTCAAAAAGTACCTCGTACGAAAAACGACAAACAATTCCTTTCACATCCTTTACTAAAAACTCACCGAAGGGTAAAATAGGATTTAAACAATTGTAGGTGGATGGAAATAATATTACATATTGAGGAAACATGGATGTGGATGATAAAATACACCCCAGTAAATACCAAAGTATAAACAATCTCAGATAAAAATGAGATTGTGATATTTTCCCTTACCTTAGGTCTGATTTGCTTCATAAGTGTCCGAACCTCCTGTATAATGATTTAAATAATGTCATTGGATTATTACAGAATCATACTTATTTTTATGATATCATATATGGTCATATTATTAGCTTCTTATTAGTAATATTTCATTACTACTTGTTATTCGGGAGTTTATTACTTTTTGTTCTTATGCGTGTTTTGTCGAATAAATTCTTATTCTTCTCTTTAGGTTATAGATAACTCATTTATAGAATGGAATTAGTGTAATATATATCATATTAATTCATTCAATTAATTTATAAAATCATTATGCAAGGAAGATCATGTAGAACGAGTCGCATTACATTGTGGAGACGGTATTCCGTACGTACGCACGAGTGATGATATCGTTCCTAGGATTGTGGAATTGTATTGGAGTGTATTTATACTATTTAAAAATCAATATAACTTTATAATAGTCATATATAGTCATTATTTACACCATTATACCCATCCAAGTAAGGTGGTGGTGGAAAATAGATTACACCACGGCGTGGAGACGGTATTCTGTACGTACGCACGCGCGATGATTTCTTTTTCCGTAGGATGGATAGATGGTGAAATAGGGTTGTTTCATACTTATAATAACATATCATTATATTATTGATACTGATGTTATTACTTCATAATGAAACAACTAAATAAGAAGAAGTGGAAGAAGAAATAAAGATGAAAGAATCGGTAATAGAAATTACCTCTTCTTTGAAGTACTTCTTTGAGACCTCCTTTTAGGGCACTAAAATAGGTCTTTGAAGAAGAAAAGAACCTCTAGTATGTTTCTAGGGAAGTGGAGAGGAGAAATTGGCATGGGTTGGCCGAGCTTGAAGGCTCAATGTGGTGTGAGGAAGAGGGGGAGGAGGTGCCCTTTTATAAGGGAGGAGAGGGGCACCTTTGGAATAACTTAAACTATTATTTTATTATAAAGTTAAGTTCGGTTTTAAATAGCTCCAAATTGATTTATTTCGAATCTAAGGTGGGGATGGGTCTAAATCCTCTCATACAATAGAATTTATACAAGTTTAAGTTCCTATTTTAAACTTATCATTTATATTTAACTTTAAGTTAGATAATTTTACTTTTACCGTGTCTTCTTGTTTTCTTACACTATTAGGTTAATAAACTTTCTATATCAAGCAAAAATAACCCCAAGTTGTTTATTATCAATATATATAACCTTATCTAAGTCATTTGGCCGATCCTTAGATTTTTAGGAATAAAATAACAATAAATAATATAATATATGTTTTAAAAACTATTTTATGTCAATTTTGACACTATTTAGTAATTGATTTTTTCGAAACTCATAACAGATTGATTAGTTCGAAAAAAGTTAATTAAATCAATACTAACATGTCATATTAACATATAAAATTAGTGTAATTCATAAAAAGTCTTAAATTACATTTATTTGGGTATTTATAACATCAATTATGTCAATATTTCATTAATAAGACAATTACTGCATCATCTTTGTGTCATAATAAATGATAATTATTTAATCCCTAAAAATTCTAAATAAATTCATATGATGTAGATACTTGTATTAGATTTATGGAAACTATTCATGTTCTAAGTTTCATGAAGTTTATCACTAAATTAAAATTATTATACTTATACGATTTAAGAAAGTGACATGTTGTCACATTCTTTGGTTTTAATAATAATTAAATTATTTTCATGGAAAAAAGTCCATTAAATGAATCTAATCAGACCCTTAGGTGATATTGGTAGACCTTTAGTCATAAAATAGGATTTTGACATGTGTTAGGGTAATTTTATACTATTATATTTACCCTTAATTACCCGATTTACCTTTAACTATGGTAAATAAAATTTACCGTAGTTACTATTCATAATTCCCAAAAATAAAAAGTAGCTTATTAACATAATTTGGATCCACTGATTCCAAATATGGAATCCATTTTTCGAAATTAAATACACAAAATTTTCAGAAATTAAATTAAAATTAATCCTGTTTTCGAAAGAAAACGGGTTTTTCTTTAAAACATTGCAAAAGATTGAATTGATTTAACCTATGAATTCAAGGTAAAATCAATGCTAATGAAATAAATTATATTAAATGGTAAAAATATATTCTATTTATACTTTAAAACCATGCAATATTATAATTTAACCACATAAGATATTATGATGAAAAAAGTTGTTTTTAATTAAAATATAGCATGTTTTTACTATTCATTAAAATATGAAAGTTATCAGAATAAAATGAAAAATTTACCCAAAGTAAATTTTTATTTCTTGATTCCAAAAAAGAATTTTATTTTGTCAAATTGAACTTATAAACGTATCAAGATCTAGATTTAATGTGGGTGCGCCATCAAAAGGAGGTAAAACTGCATTTTTTGAAAAATACTTATTTTACCCAAAAAATTTATTTTGTTCTTATACCATGTTCGAGAAAATGTGTAAGATTAATGATAATGTTATAAAATTCAAAATTTAGTTAATACTATTCATAACGGCTAGTTCATAACAATATTATAATAATATATTGTTGTTTAGTAAAACCCGGTATTGCGTACAATACACGCTTTCAGGGAAGGTCGCGATTGCGTATAATGCAAGCCAAGTCAGGGTTGCGTGTAGTGAAGGACTCCTTTGTTGTTGCGTATAACAGAATCCAACCATATTTTATTTATAAATTGAATATATATATATATACACACACACACACACTCAATGTTGCGTAGAATAACTTCTATCAAACGAACTTGAAATTGTGTGTAACATAGGCCAAGAATAGTGTTGCGTATACTGCAGGCTAATACGGTGTTGCGTATATCGCAAGATAATCATGGTGTATCATACAACACAAGACATGAATTAAATTGAAAAGAATGTATCTTATAAAATCTCGGGTTGTTACAATTTTTTTCTATGTGGGAATCTTAGTTACTAATATAGAATATGTATAATTTATCTAATTAGAATTTTTTATCACATGATATACCCAAATTAAAAAAAATTATATATAGAACCAATCAGCATACCATTATTTTCTTCTCTTGTAGAACTCTATTGTTAATTTTTTGTTTAGATTAAACTCATGCCTTATTTTAAAAAATTATAACCCAATAACCTTGTCGTCCTACAAAATATTAATAAAAAATTATGAATTTTATATAATCTTGTGGTTAAAATAAAAAAATGTTGTCCAATTGGAATACAAGTTGAAGTGTTCCACTTTTGTACCTGATAACTAAAATATAATGGGATTGTATTATTATATAATAAACACAATTTATTGCTAAACATTTATCCATATTAAATATTTATATACTATACTTTAAAGACAAAACCATCCAATCCTTTTGTGAAACAAATAATAATAGTAACATTTCTACATTGAATTTGATTCCAAATGATGAATAAATTCTTTTACTCTGAAAACGTATTTAATAATTGGATAATAAAATAAGTAAAAAAATAAATAAAATATAAAAGTTTCAAAATATATGATATATCACTGTGAAATCATAGTCACTATCATATGATTTTTTCTTTGAGATTTTTTTCCAATTCCCAATTTCTTATATGCAAGTACATGGATTTTATATTATTAGTCAAATTTAGTTTTATTTTATGTAGTTCATTGGACATCTATTTCATTATTCTTTGAATTATTGAATGTAATACTTCACATTTTAAACATTTTATATATTTTATACCAACATTCTTGTTTATAACTCATTTCCAATTTGAGGAAGGTTTTTAGTGTCACAGTTTGGGGATGATATATACTATAATGTTATTAAGGTATTTTTTAAGAGATATGAGATATTTTGAATTTAGGATATAATTATGATTTTAGTGTTTTAGTAGTGAAATTTTATTCTTAAATCATAACATGAGATGTAGGATGGGATTTTATCTATTACATGGATCGGGACCTTGTGATCCCATGTATGGGCGTTAAGATTAGAAAATATTGTAATTTTTGTTTATAGAGATTTTAGGGTAGAGACATACGTTAGGTAAATGCATAATCATTTTTATACATATAAAATAAAATTTGGGCTTCTAAAAGGTGTTTTTTAGAGATAGGTAAGATATCAATTTTCTTTATTCTATTTTCAATATTATTCTTCAGTGATTTATTTTTTTGTTAATAAAAATTGTGTTGATGATCTTTTAGGATTATATTAATTTAATGAAAAATAATATTGTGTTAGAATGAAAAATTAAGATGTAATAACGTTCATTCATGTTAAATGGTTCAAAAATTTAAATCCAAGAAATTTATGAAAAATTCGTAATAATTTCAAAAAAGTTATAATATATGTTATTGAGTGTTTAAATTAGCGATTTGTTAATAATTCATTAGATGTTGATAACATAAATGGTCTTTAAACCTGATTGAATGAATTATTTCATATATATATATTATTATTGTTTTACATTGGCAAGGAATCTTCCCAGAAGAATTTATTGATTTTAAATTTTTATTCATAAAAAGAGTAGATAATGAACAATATAAAATTATTAATTACAACTACCAAGATTAATTAAATTTTATAATGATTATGCTCTAAACTAATGTGAATCCGATGATATTTGAGTTTTATATGGATATTATCATATATGATTGATAATGTTGTGGGTATGAATTAATTTTATTAGGAAACATTTTTAAAAATGAAAAAAATTCAATTATTGTTAAATTTTTTATTTTGAAAAAATACTAAAATATATGAAAATTTAACTCCAATGGAATCTTATAAATATTATTAATAATATCATATTATGCATGATAAGTCATTTCCCTTATATTTTTTTGAGGTTTTAAAAAGGTCTTAATGGACTTAATATTATTTGGAAAGGGTTTTATTTTAGATCATGACAAATAAAATTATGAACTAAAACCATTTATTGAACCATGTTATTTCATTACTATTTAAAAACATACAGATTAAAATGGAACTAAATATACTTCAAAAATTGGGGGAATCATATTTACATCCTAGACCATAATGGAATTTATTTATAATATATACACCCTATGTGTATTTAATTTTTGTTTCTCCATTAATAAGAGGGAGAATTTGACCGGGCAATTGTGGTTTCCCCTTGATACCCGAATCAACTATTGTAGATCTCACAACCCCTCTTCCTTTAATGGAGGATGACTCAATATCATCATAGAAAATACGGTGTAACTAATTCATTGTTTTTGGAAATTATTTCATGTATTTTGAGCCTATTAAGAATCCCATGGTTGTCCCCTAACATCAATGTCACTGTGAATGCCCCCAATGTTCTTATTTGTTAATCAATTGTCTCGATTTCTCCCATAGAGTTAATTGAAGATTATTCATTACTATCTAAATCAATGGTGCTTATGTTTATTCAAATTCATCCATATTTATATATTTTTATCATTCTTATTAATAATGAGTGGGGTTTTATATAGAATTTTATTTTCAGGAACCTTATGCCATTGAAGTTATTACTTTTTTGGGAGAGGGGAAATATTTGGCACAAGGTTGGTCATGGATTTCAGGATATTTTTATAGATTTAATTGTCACTTTTACCTCTATAAAATTGTTCTTCATTTTATCCAAAACCTACCCCTTATGAAAATATATGTTATGCTTCTTAGTATTCCATTATCCTTTTATAATCTACCTTTCTTATATTATATTAGTAATTCAATTATTTGTTACTTACATACTATTTAAATAAGATCCATCATAGATAATCCAATTATAAAAATCATTGTGATTATAATGGAACTATATATCCCCCACATGATGCTGTTTGGACTATAGTAGAGGGAGATTATAGGTACTATTAACCACATTTTTTGAAGCCTAATAAAAACATTGCTCTCATTATTAAAGTTACGTCCATCCATTCTCCTACTATTGTAAAAATTTATCAAGTGACCAATTGAATGTAGTACCTCAGTTTAATGAAAAAATTATGGATTCTTATATTCTATTTAGATATTTGATCCATCCCTCTAATAACATTCATAGTTTTAGAAATCCCCGTTTGGTCAAGTGGGTTCATGGTAGACAACATGTGTGTGGTTCCCTCCCTACGAGCCCAACCTATATGAATAAATTATAGGTTATTAATGAGGAAAAAATTTATAGGTTGATATATACCATAATTATTTATTATTAATCACTATTTATGGGGAATCCAACATCATCCTCAACAACGACAGAGGATTCTGAGTACCCATTTATAGATGGTGTTCTCCCTCCCCCAGTTTCATTTATTATTTTGATTGTAAAATACATTTAAGAAACTGACATAGAAATAGTATTATTGAGATATTGATTAGAACAAAGAAAAAACATGTTATTATAATCTACTGAAAATATTATTCATGCACTTGCAACCATAAGTGAGTCTAATAATGATTTTACATTATATTATGATCATTCAAATGTCAATATGGAGGAAGAAAGATGACACAAGTAAATGTCAATAAAGAAGAAAGTAATCCATATCTTTTTGTGTGAGTGCCTATATCACCCTATGAATTTTGTTTATATTTCATAAAATAAATATTATTCATCATATTATTTATAACAACCTAGGTTTATAAGGTTCTTCTTCGAAAATGGTTATCCCTCATCACATTGGACTCAATATTCTCCCACCTTTAGGTCATTACATACAGGTGTCTCTGGTGAAGGCTCGTCCTTCATTGATTTTCGGTTCAGAAATCACTCCAGCTCCAAGGAGATCTAAGGGCGGAGGATCAAAGGAGGAATATTTGATAGCAACGATGGTTTTGGGGCCAATTTAGTTGGTGCAGAGGCATTTTATAAGACAACGGTTTCAGAACTAGGATCTGCTGATGTGGATGGGTGTGATGCGTTGAAGGTTCCAATCCCAAGATCTTAGATTTCAATAGGTTTGGTATTTTTTTCCACTTCTGTTCATCATGGGAATTTTTTATCAGATGCATGAAATGTGGAAAAGACATTGAAGAATTGATATTCTATGTATGGTGCTGAGGGTTCATGGCCGGCATCGTTGAAGGGGCTTTGTGGTGATGTTCCATTTGGTACATTCTCATTTGTTGATGTGATGAATGATGAAATTTCAAGGCAAAAAAAGAATGAAGCTCTTTGGTTACATTCTTCCAAGGAATAACATCATGGAAGAATTCTTCTCAAGGCCTCATCTACTCACATAGAGTCCAACCCCACTGCACTTGCTGAGATATTGAATATGTGGAAAAATTATTCTATTACTCGCATTGTCTTACCCAAAGTTGTGTAGCCTTGGAATCTTGAAGATTTGATCAGTAGAATTTCTAAGCTATGGGGGTTTCTAACTATAAATGTATCTCAATTGGTCAAGGATTTTTTTCATTGCTTGTTTCTATCATATGACTTGATGCTCCGTGAATGGATCATTAGTTCTCAATTTCTAAAACATGAGTGGATTCATCTACATAAATGGTATTTTTATTTTATTGTCTTGAAGAAAAAAATTATTTTTATCAATTCTAGGTTCTTCTATTTGGACTCAATTGGGTACTTTGGAATCTGAGGGGTTTTTATGAAATTTTCATGACAATTGGTTCCCCCATCTAGCTTGACAAGAAAACATAAGATGTCTTATATGGGAACATTTCAACGATGCTAGTGGATGTTGATCTCAAAACCACTATTATTGAAATGGTAACACTCTCCACTCCCTCAGATAACATTTTAAATTGATGTTTAATATGAGAAAAAGCCTCTCTTATACAATGAATGTATGGATTTTGGTCACTCTTTGGAGATGTACCGAAAGAATAATGTTTGAATGTAGTGTGGTATGAGAGGTCACCACTTTAACCTTTGACAATGAAAGACAATTATGAAAGACTCATCTTTGTCCAAGCCTGTTGATAAGAACAATGACTCTCCTAAAGATCCAATTCATATTGCCGGTGATTCTTTGACATCGGAGAATCTTGTATCTCAAGTGTCTCTATGGAAAAAGAGAACGAACCTTCAGCACTAATTCTGATTGTTGTGCCAGCTTTGGTTGATGACACTAATCTCAATGATGTTCAATTGATTTTTTTTATCAATAGTATGTCCATAGGATTTTTCATTCTTCTCCTGTTATTTGTAAATGTGGAAAAAAAATTATGATGTTGGGGAAAAAGTCAGATTCAATGGTCCGGGGAGTGCTGGATCTATCTCTTTCAAGGATGTTATCTATTGTGGCGAGGAATAAATGACTGATGATGGGGATGTTTCCTCTATTACTTCAAAGAGAAGACCCCAGAAGGGCTACTCTCAGACCCCTAGGAATTTTTCTACGAGATCATCTTAATAGATGTTAAGAAATTTTGAATCAAATAACATGAAGAACTTTAATCCAGAAAAGTCTCAATCTGTGTGGGAAACTAGAGACTCCGATTATGGGAATGAAATGTACTATTATGATTTCTAATTTTAATGAATGATGGATATTATTGTATTTTTATCCTGTTCTCCATTTTTATGTACTTTCATTAACCCTTTTAAAAAATTTTTAGAAGCTCATCTTATGACTAGACCTCCTATAAAAATTAAATATTATTATTTAAATATGACTTTTATAAACCATTCAATGGATTTGATGGTACGAATAAGAGTAACCTCATTTTGAAATATATGTGACAAAAATTTTTAGATAAAAATTTATTGATTAATTCATAGGAAATAAATTCTCAATTTTGAATGACTAAAATTAAGTCATACAAGGTTTAGAATAGTTAAAGATCAAACAGGAGGGGTTTTAATAATGGTTGGTTGTCTTTATATATTATATTATTCATTTAAATTTTAAACTTCATTTATATGAATTATTATATTCATAGGAAATTTTTTTATATATATTTATTTAAACTAATGAGTAATCATTAATTCACTTATTATCAATTCCCTATAAGGGAAGATAAAATCATATTTTAGTAAAAATTGATATTTTTGTAAAAATATTTTTAACTGTGAAATATATAATTTATCATAATAATCTAAATTATATAGTAATTATTAATTTATTTACTAAAATTTATTTATAATATATATTTTTAAATAAATTATCTAAAATCTATTTTTTATTACTATGAAATGAATGGAAATAAATTAATCTTATGCAATGAAAATACTTTTTTTACTAAAAATATTTTATATAATTTTTTTTCAATCGATGTGATAATTACTTTTTACCTATTTTAGAAAAATTATTTGATAAAATGACATTATCTTTTAAAATTAATATATAAAAATTAACTTACTTTTTTATTTTTGGATATTTTTCAAATTTCTGATTTTTGAGTTAATATTAAAAAATATCATCTTCAAAAATTTAATGAATTTTACCACATCATCATGATGTAATAATGATTAAAATATTCATATAATCTAATTATTTACTAAATATGAGTTTAAGGAGTAATATAAATAAATTAAAAACATTATTTGGAATTTAAAAAACTCATTATTTTTAATTAACTTTACCCTAGTATCCCAATGTGAGAGTTTAATTTATTATATTGGAATAAGATAAAATAAATAACACCCCTATAGAAAATATAGTTTATCTCATGTGTTTAAAAAGATATATAATTTTATCTTCATTACATTAAAATTCATGAAATACAACATATTTATAATAAAAAATCGATATCCTAACACTCATTATAGGATTCCTTCTTCGTATCCAAGGGAAGGAAAACAGAATATAGGTGATCTCAAATTCATAGTGAGAGCTATGTAAAGAAAAATATATCATGAATTAATAACTGTAATCAATAAGGCCTAATAAATTTGTAAAGGTAAATATTTTAACATACATTCCATTTAATTTCTAACTTTACAATCTTGATTAGATACAGCATATTCAATATAGAATTGTGAATAACTAAACACATAGGTCATTTATTCAATAGATTGATCACAAAATACATCCATGGATAATATAAATACAATAATATTAGTGATAAAAATAATTCATTTCTAAATAGTAGAAATTTATAATTCTGGAAGTCCTGACCACATAAAACATGATATCTATATCATCAATACCATTCACAAGGTAGTTTAAAACTATTGTTAAACCCCCATTTAATGATGGATTACCGATTCACCTCATAATACTATTGATGCATTGAGGGGATATATAATTTCAATCCCCACCCATAATTAAATTTCAAAAACATTACTAACATATGAAATGATCAATTTAATTCAAGAACAATATTCCTTATCATTAAATTTCTGTATTGAAAAGAGAAAATGAAATTTCAATATTTCCCCCTTCAATAATATTAATTTCGTATAAAAAATTCATATGTATAAATAATACATGTTTTAACTAATTATAGCATCCATGTTAATAAATATGAAGATTTATAGTAAATATTATTTCTAATGATCACAAGAATGTGAATACTTGAATGGAATGTCAATAATTTCATAAATTAATCAAGAAATACAATTTCAAAACATTTTTTAGTAAAAATTATTGAAAACCACATATATAAAAAATAATTATGGTATAATTACGACACATCTCCGTTGAATTATATGTAAAATAAAATGTTTTTTTCATTGTGTAGTATAAATAAAATTATAATATCTTTAAAAATAATCATGAGGAAAATATAACTTTAAATATGAAAATAAAATTTTGAACTATAAGAATATATAATACGAGGGAAATTTTATTTTAAAAAAATAATTTTGAACATGTAAATGAAGCTTATATAAATTCATCTTTCTGATAACTAGATAGTTCTATTCATTCTAGGTATATTAAAATAATTAGTCCTTTCTCATTTTTATAATAAAATTCAACACAACCTTGTTTGGAAAAAAACAATAAGATTCCCCATAAAAAATTTAAAATTGTAATTAGTGATAAAAATTTCTATAAATAATAATAATAATAAAGTTTGAAAACATGTATTTGGAAGAATATTATTTTCAACCGAATAGATTAAGGAGTTATGATTTTATCAGTCACATTAAGTACCAAAGAGAGGAAAATGGTACTACTACATGAAAAAATCATGAATAACCATATTACAATAAAATAAAATAAAATAAAGGGGGTTTATAATATAATGATAAAATAACTTCATTGAATGGAAATTTAGGCCTGAAGAATCCCTATTAAAATGAGATTGAATCTTAAATCTCATACCACTTTGGCATCATTAGAATCATAATCCACTGAATGTAATAACACAAAATGAAACATTAAATGACATTAATATAATAATATAACTGATATAAAATATCTATGGTTCATTTGATACACCTCATAAAATAATATCGGTGTATAATAAGACATTTTTCCCAAAGAAGACAAATTGAGATGAGCTTCCATTACAAAGGTCATCCCAATGATGTGTGAATTAATCAATGAATTTATTATATGTTTAAAATATAAATATACAAAAAAATGTTTAAATAACAAATAATATAATAAAAATTCACATCCCATGTAATATTACAATATAAAAAACAATGAATAACTAATATAACCCAATGAAAAGAAACAGAGTTATGAAATTCTTTACCAACTAGTAATTTTCATGTCAAATACCCTTGGATTAAATAATACAAATTAAAGGGAAAAAATACAATTAATTAATAATTATTCATTATATTAACTTTAAATGGTACATTATATACACTCTAAAAAGAAATTGAGTTCATAACATTACAATATTGTTCAATGAAACGAAATTGAGACACAATCCCTTACCCCACATTTACGATTGGTTGAACGTGATATAACCTCTTATATAATGTTTCTTAAAATGTTATTAATTTATACCAGAACCATATTTATGTTTATAGTATAATATATGATCCTATTATAATATATTATCACCATATTGTTAAACATATTTTATTTTTATTTTTGTTTCAGGTTTTTAATTATCTTCTTCTCTAATGAATGTTTTATCATGAATGTTTTTATTCTTTTGTGTAGGATATAGTAACATAATCTACAGAAGGGTATTTTATTATAAATATCATATTTAATTATTTTATTTACTTTTAAAAACATTATTAAATGTTCTACATTGAAAATGAGTTTCATTTCATTATTGAGATGGTTGGTCACATGTATGCAAGAGTGACAATATTGTTTCCATAATGGGTGAAAGGGTGAGGAAGTGGATTTTATATTAATTTAAATAATTATAATAATTTATTATGTATTATATATATTCATTATTTACATCATAATAATTTTCCCTATGAATTTGTGATGGAAACAAAATTACCACGGTTTATTAGGCGATAGTCCATCGTATGCATGAGTGATGCCTTCATGTTCCATTTTATGGATGAGGAGACTGCTAACTATTATTTCATAAACATGAAAACATATATGTTTATGGGAGATACTATTTTTATTATATTATAAGTGATAATTCAAAATTTAATGTGGAAAATAAAAAATAAAAAAGAAAGGGCTTAGTGAAGATAATTACTTTCACTTAGGAAAAACTCCTTTGGATCTCTTAATAAGGACCCTAGGGTTAGAATTTTGGGAATTGAAAAAATGTGGATAAGGATTTTTGGGATAATTATTTGTATTTTTTCTTAAATAATAAATTATATTATTCTTTATTAGTTAATTTATATATAATGATATTAAATATGAAACCAATTGTTTTAGAAAAATCATGCTATGATGAAAATTAATTTCGTCACATGAACATATAACGTGAAAAACCTTATTTTAATCTTATCTTTGGTAAATACATTTTACCATATTTACTATTAATTGATCCAAAATTATTACATTAACTATTTTTTATAATCTTCATTATTATAATTCAAATTACAGAATCAATTTTACCAAATTCATCTCAAGTAAGGGTTAAATTTAAATTTTAATTAAACTTGCAAATCATGTCGTTTGTTTTTCCAAGAAATGCTCTTTCCAAGCATAAGATGTTCTTAAATGAACTATATGACTCATGATCATCATTATATGTATTTAAATTCATAACATTGGATATTTATTATTTATATTTCACTTAAAAACATTACTTATTAGTATTTATTTTAATTAATTAAAATGCTAGAACATTATACATTTCAAAAAGTTCTCAGAAAAAAATCCTTTTTCAGGAATAAAAATGATCATATAAATAAATAAAGATTAAATATCATTAAAATGTAATTTTATTATTTTAGGAGAGACTAAATAATACTTTTTCTACTTCAAAATCAAATTCATCTATTTAAGGAACATTTAAATTACTTATTTTATTGAAAATACTTAATAGTATACTAAAAATCAATATTTTTCACTATTCAATAAAAAATCATCCATTCCTAAAAAATCCAAAAAATTATGTATAATATAATATTAATATAATAATTATAATAATTATATTATTTTTATAAAACTAAATTTCTAAAAGGGGTGTAAATTGATTATAATTCCATAGAAAAAATGAAAATGAAAATATTTTTTTGAAGAATATGAATTCTAAAGCATTAAATGACTTTACTAAAAATATTAGTGATTATTTACTAATTATTTTTAAATAAATATATATTTATTATTAAATATCTATATGTATTTTATAATTCATTTAATCTTACTCATACCATCCATTTAAACTTCTAGGTTATATCTTCTCTATTTAAATAGTATCCCTTGGTTCATTTGGGTTCATTGTTATGTTTCATATACACTATCAAACATAATGTTCTTCCTTTAAAATCATGGTGTTTAATTTCCTTAAAGATATCAATGAGATTAAATTGATATAATAGAAATAAAATTTATAATATCAGTGTTCTACATTCCCCCCACCGTTAATAAATTTGAACCTCACAATTTTGACTTAGTCATAGATATCAAGGGCTCAAATTTTAAAAATTCTATTCTGGATAATTCATGCTGTAAAAATTGTTAACATATCATCATGTTAATAACATAGAAATAGAAGTGTGAAGGTTCTATATATCATTCAATAATCAGGTTTTCTTGTATAAAAATATTGGTTGGAAGTGAAAATAACAAAATTGAAGAAAAACATACAAAATTATGAAGAATAATGAAGATTATGGATCACAAGAAAGTGAATGAATAATCAAAAAATAATTATTGACCTCCAAAAAATAAATCTATGATTAGTTAAAATACTATTTGTTTCATCATATATTATGTAATGAGATAAATATTTTTTATAATCTATTTTCTAAAGTTTAGAAATAATTTTACTATCTAAGAATATATTGAAATATACTTATTTGATATCCTTCTATCCAATAAGAAAATTTCATCCATTGGTTTTTCTTAGATCTATTTCTAAATCACCACTTACACCAAAAAAATAAATATTAAAAATGAATTTTCATAACTAAATCACTAAATTTAACTTTTCATTGAGGGTAAGATCCATAAAATAGTGAAAAAACATCTTGTATATTAATAAATATTTTCTGAACCTGATATGATTAAAACTAGTTTTCAAATAAAGTACATTAATATATGCACTTAAATGGTAAAAACAGATGTTCATCAGTAATATTTAAACATATAATCATTAACATAGAAACTAGAGCATCATGTGTTCTTGAGGAAGGTTTGAAACATTTATAACTATTAGTTGTGGGTTCAATCCTCATGGCCATGTCGGATGCAATGGGTTGTCACTTGGCATGTTGGATTTATGTTTGCTAAACTATATTAGTGTAACTCCTAGAACATCCTCGAATTATGATGACCCGTAATTAATACAACATTATAGATAAAAAATCTTTAATGGTTAAAAATAACATTAATATTATCTATACAAAATTTAATAGGATTCTTCCATAAATACCATTTTTATAAAATAATCAAATGGCTTAAATTTCAATTAATTTCTCTAAAAATATCATTAATTTTGATAAAATCACATCATATGAAACATAAAAAAAATGTGGTTAACACATTTAATTTATGATCAAATATAAAATCATAAAACCATTATGGTATTATAATTTTAGAGTTAATCATTGACATATACATATATTCAGCCAAAAATTAATTCAATCCTTGGATGTTTCATAATTTCTATAATAAAAATACAATTGTTAAAAATATTTATAAAAATAGATTCTGGAATCTCAATACATAAATACCTCAACCATTTTACTTTAGCATTGGTCCTTCCATGGTCTTATAGATAGCCTTTAAGATAGGGAATTGTCTTGGATTATTCTCTGGTTTCCCACATTCACAAAAATTAATTGTAAATGGATTTCAAGGGTGAACTTTTTTTGTCCACTAAACACGTCACATTTCCTCATAAATTCATCTCTTTATGTGCTTGTTTAATATTCCAAAAAAATAACTATTCATTTAATAAATTATTCGAATATTTTCTATCTACATTTATAAAATGAAGGAAATGAATCCCTTTTTCATCCATTACCTCCACCACTAGAGATCTTATAGGAATCCATCCTTTAGGTATTTTGTATGTTCATGAATTGGTTAAGGTATACATTATTAATAATACATCTTGATAAATGATTACGTATAATCATGATATCATTCACTCCAATCATCATTCTATTGGTTTTCTCATAATCTCCAAATTATCTATCATATTTAATGTTGGGATAATTACATTAGGTTCTTATTGTTGACTAAAACCAACAAACATAGCGTGAGAAATAATAATCATAGTGGGAAAATAATATAATTAATTATAAGATTTTAGAATCATGAAATTATCTTTTCAATAAAAGAAACCTTTGGTTTAACCCATTCCATTCATTTTCTTCATCTATTCAAATCCTTCATATTTGTTTATAACATAAATTTGAATTCTACATAATGTTTATCATTAACGTGTAAATATGGAAATATAGTAAGGCTCTTCATTTTGTACTTTGTGACAATAAAGTAAAATCTGAATACTCACATTTAATATTTATTACCCATAGGCGCAATTATTCTAGAACTATATCTACCTTTAGTATCCATACACTGATGTATTTCCTAGAAAACCAAAAAAACATCTTCCTCAAAAATACTTTAAATTTTTTTATATATATCTTCAAATTTTATCATTCGGTAGTGTTCCTTAATTTATATTTTTTGGAATGTAATTATTAACTTTTCTACTATACTTCCTCTGATACTAAATATAATGACCAAGACCCCAGTAGCCTAGAGTCGATGGTTACTTTATTAAATTGTCATATGATATAATAAATCACATCCTAAATGAATGAATAGTTTAACCTATCTTAGTAAACTGAACTAAAAAATGATTCTTATATTACATATGAAAACATTAAATATAAAATTGTGAAAGGCTGAAAATTATTCACCGTTAAAATCATTCAATTATTCAATCTACATATCCTAGGGAAGGAAAAAAATTATTGTGAGCTAATATGCTCTGTAGGAGTAATGTAAATCATAATATAACATGACTAAAAAAATAACTAATAAATAAAGTAAAATATTTGAAATAAATGCCATTAAATAAATAACATGACTATAATGACTAGATAGGTTTTATTCAATATAGCATGGTAATGAAATGAACCCACATTCCATTTAATCAATAAATTGTGCACAAAATGTTTCCATGGAAAATATCCATACAATATTCTCATGTATAATAAAAATAAAACTATTAATGTCAGAAATCCTTATAATTGTATTTCATTATATAATACATCATTATATATATATCATCATGACCATTCATAAGTTAGTTTAAAACTATGGTTAAGAACCCATTTAATTATAACATTCTGATTTGCCTCATTATACTATTGATGAATCAAAGAGATATAAAATTCGAGGCCCCATCAATAAATACAAGTCCAATGTATTACTCATAAATCATATGATAAATTTAATTCATGAATAATTTTTCCTATAAAAAATTGTATGTATTGAATAAATAATAATTAATATCAATATTTCCAAAGTCACTCATATAACATTAAATATTAAACAATATATATTGAAATGATATTTGGATTAAGTGATTATCATATCAATGATAAATAATATTGATATATATGTGAAACATAATTTATCATGGTCACATAAAAGTTAATATTTCATGGAAAATATACTTATTTCAAAATATTAATTAGGAAAGATAATTTAAATACATTCCCTGGTCAAACTCATCTTAAACCATCTAAACAAAAATCAAGGATTGTATCACTAAAACATATATCTATTTATGTATATGTAAAATAAATGGTTGTTGTCATTGATGAATATTAACATAATTAAAATACTATAAAATACATTAATAATGATAATATTCTGTTAACATTGAAAAAATCATTAAAAAAACTATCACTATAAAAGAAATATTAAGAAACAAATTTTCCAAAAAAAATTTAACTTTAGAATATTAAATTATGAATCAATGAAAATATTTGTAAGTATGGATGTAAATTTTTGTTCATAAAAAGTATTTTAAAACAATATTCCATTAAATGTTTTATACAAAAAATAAAAAGAAACTTTTTTGGAAACCAATTGGATGATTGATTAAAAAAACAAAATTATGGGTTGATTGATTTTAACAATCAGTTTAAAAAAATTAAAAAAAATTTAGACAAAATGAATTTAGAAGATAATTTTTTTACTGAAGATAGAAATGATACAATAATTTATTAAAAAAACATCCTATTATTTTTAAGTAACAATTAAATAAAAAAGACTATTACATGAAAAATTCATGAATAAAAAGAGGAGAAATAATTAATTGATTTTATAATAAAGATATAAAATAATTTCCTTTAATATAAATTCTTGTATAAACAATCTCGATACAATTTATATTGAAACATAAATCTCTTCAACTTGGAAAACTTTTAAATCCTGAGACCCATGAAAGGAATAAAATAAAATGAAAAATTAAATAACATGAATGTATATAGATTCATTATATTACATATAAAATTTAATGTAGATACACCTCATAAAATAGTATATGTGTATAACATGACATATGTCTCAAAGAAGAAAATTTGAGATAAGAAACACTTATAGTGGTTATAACGTTTAAGTGGGAATTAATCAATGAATTTATTGTTTATATAAAATTTAAATCCAAATAAAAACTATAAATAAGAAATGATTTTATAAAAATTCAATATTCATATAATACTAGAATATCAATGATAATACAGAAGTGATATAACCTAGTGAATAGAATATGAGTTATGAAATTATTTACAACATTATAATTTTAATTTCAAATCCAATTGGATAAAATAAATAAAATTAAAACATAAAATATCATAAACTATGATGAATTCATGATATTTAATGTAACAAAAGGTTAATTATATTCAACCTAAATATAAATTAGGTTCATAACAATATTATATGTCTCAATAAAATGAAATTGAGACAAAATCCTCTATCTCATGCTTTATTTTAGTTAAATACACTTTAACCTCATATAAATGATTTTAATAATATTATTAATTTATAATAGATCCATATCTATATTTATACTACCATATATGATCCTATTATAACATGTCAACACCTATTCGTTAACAATCATTTATTGTTATGAATGTTCTTAGTGTTAATCAACTTGTTTTTTCATACTTGTTTTTTCATGAATGTACTGATTCTTATGGATACCATATAGTTTCATCATATATATAATTATATTAACATTATAAATATCATATTTACTCATCATATTCATTTTTAAAACCATTATTGAGTGTTTTACCTAGAAAATAGGTCACATTGCTTTGTGAATATAGTATGTCATAAGTACGTATAAGGGATGATGTCAATACCTTAATGGTCAAAAAGGGAAAAGAATTTTATTGAATATTAATTTTCCCAACATAATATTATTTTACTTTTATTATATATATTCATTATTTCAACCATTATGACTATCACTGTGATTTGGTGTTGGAAAACAAATTGCTTTGTAAAGATATTTTTTTATATTTTACGTGTTAATAAAAAATTGAATGTGGAAAAAGATAATTAAAAGAACGAGCATAGTAAAGAAAATTAACTTTACTTTTAAGAACTAGCTTTGGATCTATTATTAAGGACCATAGTGTTTGTTTTTTTGGGAATAACAGAACTTATAGAATGTGTCTAAATAATTTTTTTGAGATATTTTTTCATGGTTTCTTTGACTAAAATGGATTTATAGGTGTGAATTAGTGAGGAATGTAGTGCCCTGTTATAATTGAGGAGGAGTGGAATATTTATAAATGCCTAAAACTATTCAACAATGGGAAGTAATGGTCACCCCAACATCCAATAAAATAGATAAATAATGGATTTACGGGAATTTAAGGCTGATCAATGTCTCCAATACATAAAAAACATTTTTAAACATGTTCTTTATTACCCTTTATGATTTATTTCTTTTACCATTATAATTTTAACCATAGTAATTAGTTTATTTAACCTTGGTAGTTTGTCATTTAAGATACAAATAAATTGAGGATTATTAGTAAAATTTTATCCACAAATCCTAAATTTTAAATAATTGTTTTCAAATAATAATTCTATTTGTGTGGAATGCTAATATTAACATAGGCATATATAACATTAAAAACCTCCGTTTAACCTTAACTAGTAGGAATAAATTTAACCACCAGAATTAATTATTGTGTCCAAAAATTAATTTCAACATATTAAATAATATTAATTATTTTTTACCTAAATATATAATACATTTTATAAAATTATACTGACATAACTAGATACATTTAATTTAAATTAAACCTATCAATCGTGTCGAAAAACTAGTTTTTATGAAAATCATTTTCCTACCATTAGATTATCTTATATTAACAATATGACACTTGATAATTGTTATAGGGGTTTATGTTAATAAATTTTTATATTATATATATATATATATATATATCATTTAAATATTCCTTTATTTTTATTTATTTTCATTAACCAAAATGGGTGAACATTATGTATTTTTTTTTTAAAAAATGTGTTTTAATAAAAAATAGACTTATAACAATATTGGGTATAATGATGATACAAATGTAAGTAATTATTTTTAATCAAAATAAATTAAAAAAATTTATTTTTCAATAAGTTTCAAATAAAAATGTTTCTTTTAAAAGACTTAATTAATTTAAAAGACAAACCAATATTTGAAAAAATGTTTATTTTCACTATTCAGTTAAAAATAATCATTTTATAAAAATACAAAAAATTTAACCCTAAGATAATTTTCATATTATGATTTAAAAAATATTAATATTTTTATAGATTTTTTTAAAAATGAGATATAAATTTTTAATTATACCAAACATGAAATGAAAAATTAAATCATTTTTTCAAAAATATTTATTTTGAAGCATAAAATGTCTCTACCAAAAATTGGAGTGATTTTTTACTAATAATTTATCATTAATTATGTATTTATTTTGAAATATCTATATATATTTCACAATTAATTTAATTATATTCATACCCACCATTTCAACAACATAGTCATAATGGTTATTTTTAAACAATGTCTCATTATTCGTTAAGGCTCAGCATTGCATGTCATATATACGATGGACCATATAGTTATTATTTTAAAGTAATGGGGTGGAGTGTACTATATAATATCAAAGAGATAAATTTTATTTAAAATAGTTATACTTTAATATCATTGGGTGTTATTTTCATGAATTTTTGAACTCAAAATATATTTTATTCTAATAAAGAACAATTTTGGGATCATTGTATTTTACTTTGTGATTTGAATATGTGATTCATTTTAGTCATGTTATAATTTTTTTATAATTTTATTTTATGTAAATTATAATACAATTGAAGTCATTAAAATCAATTTAATGCATAATTTTACATTAAAATCATTTTTACACTTAATATGGGGGTTTTTCTAAAAAAATTTCAAGTAATTTTCATACTTATATAATAAAAAGTTTTTGAAAAAATTATAATTAAAATATAATAAAAGGAATACTGTATTTATTATAATAATATAATATTTACTAAATATGTTTCCTTTTATTTTTGGTTATATTAATTTATTATCGTGGTAAATTGTTATCACCTAAAATAAATCTAAAATGGATTAAAAGGTAAATATAAATGGATATAGATTAAATATAACATTAAAAATTTAATTTATTCTAATTTATTGAGTGGGTTTTGATCTCCCTCACTATATATTTTAAAATTGGATATTTTAGTTCCATTTTTCTAGACAAATACATATATTTTTTTTAAATGTATTAAGTCTTTAAAAGAGTATTATTCGCTTAACTTATAAAAATAAACCTCTTCTCATCAATTATATACAAATTATATGAACTCTATCAAAAAAATTTCTACCCAATTCATATCCCAACATCCTTACACACGTCTTATAGTTCATTTTATCACCAAAATCCAAATCGAAGAAGGCATTAGGTGTACACTAAATAAGGTTATCCAAGGCAGAATTATAAGTCCTTACCAAATTGTTTGATGATAATTTTTTATTATACCTTCTTAAACACTATTATTACCATTAAAAAATAAAGATATTATTATCTTAAATATAATACAAATTATTTATTTTGATTTAAACACCATTTTATTAATCATTTTCCAACATATTGGAAATGAAAACATCACTTCTTCGAATTTGTGGACTTCCACCTCCACAAAATAATTTGTTTATATTTTCATCTCAATCTCATATGAATGGTTAAAGTTATAAAAAACGAAAATCTATTTTATTAAATTCATAATTTTTTATTTAAATATGATATAATACATACATCTTTAACCTCACAACAATTAAAAAATTATAATTCCTTGTGTGTGTATATTTAGATCACCACCTCCATATAAGGATTTGATTCATTATTCATTAAAAAATTGTTGGATTATCATAAGGATGTAACAATAGAATAAATATGAAATTTATAACATATTTATGGATTTTATAAAATTAAAATTTTTTCAACTCTATTTCTTTTCAACCTAGTGGTAAAATGTAAAAACCACTCATGTGTACCTGTAAACTACCACCTATGTGAAATGTTGTGATTTATTTTCCATGAACACCATAAATTATAGGTGTTATAAATATATTTAATGTATAAATATTATTATAACGACAATATTAATATTCTTAAAATATTAACACTTGGAATGGTTTATCCTATAAATTATGTTTTAAAAATTAAAGAATAAATTACCTCAAAACTTCTACCATAAACTATCTAATTTGGTAACTAAATATAACATGGTATATAAAGAAATAATAGGAATAATTATAAAAACAATTAATATGATAAGGGTTTTAAATAAATTAGATAACTATTAAATTTTTTTACTTATATGTTAGATAAAATATAAAGCTTTATGGAACTTATACTTACATAATTTTCATCAAAACGTTATTTTAATGTATTCCTTTCAAATGACATTCTTTTATGTAAATGTCCTTGGAATGTATTCAATACTTTTTTTTACAAATAAAAAATTTTCCAATATAATTTTCAAAAAAATATTTTATAATTAATCTTCGTAAAAATTTCATTGGGTCTGATTTTGACTTTCATTAAAATGGTGAAAAAAATGTTTTCATAACATTTACTACGTTGAATACATTTCCTACTATAATTATATAATATAAAAATGATAAATATTATAAATAAATTAAATATGTAACTTTATTTTATTATTTAGATGTTATAGAATATATGATGATATATGGGAGTTATGTTAAGTGAATTTTCATTAAAACCTTATTTTAATGTATTTTTTTCATATAATTTTTATCTATATTCATGTTTTCAGAAATTAATCATGAATTTTGTTTTTATGATTAATATATGGTTAAATATAATTTAAAAAAAATTTCATTAATCTTCGTAACATTTTCTATGTGTTTTATTTTTTACATTCATTAAAAAAGTGAAAAAAGAATATTTTTATAACATTTACTACATGGAATCAATTTCCTACCATCATATCCCATATTCTTTATTAAAATTACTCTTTGAAATTTCATGAGTTTAAAAGAACATACTATTCCAATTCATTTTTTATTTTTTATTTTATAAATTTTCCACATAATGTGATATTTATTCTCATTTTTTATGAGACCACTAAAAGTGATTTATCTTATCAGTTCAAATTATTTTTTATGGTGTTCAGGAAAAAGGTATATGATTAAAATAATGTTCATGAAATAGTAATAATGTATTATTTATGTTAATGGATGGCCCTGATAAAGATCATGATTATGTGTGTCCCTTATATATATCATTAATTCATAGGGAAATGGTTTATAGTTTAATTTCAAAAAATTGGGAGACATCTGGGTAGGTTACTCATATGAAATTAACTAGGCATCAATTATTCATACATGGGTTAAGCATGAGAAAACATGGGTTATGAATATTATGATTTAGTACATTGATTTTATTTTTAATAAGGATTTTTATGGAAATAATATTATTTAATTTTTGAAATAATCTGGATGAACTTATGAAGGTGAAAGGTTTATTTTTGATAAAAGTTTTATCATCAGTTCTGATATTCCTCATGAAACCTTCAATGATTTTCTATGAATTCACATGTTAAATTTTTTTATTTTATTAAAGGTTATTTTTTCATGTTTATATGTTTTATCTATGTGCTCTGTTTTTATATTAAAAAGGTAACCATTTTCATGATTTTTCCTATTTTTTCAATGGACTAACTATTTTAATTTTATTTTAAATACCTTTATGAGATTTTTGTGCTCAACTCTCATTTTGAAATTTTTTTAAGAAGATATAAGGGGGATTATATACTATATAATGGTTGATCATTCAAAAATATTTACTAATATTAAATGAAATTTAAACTATACAAAATGTATGTGGTTTGAAAATTTAATGTCATATTTTTTGGAAGAATATGCACATTATATAGAAGATTCCATTTTTTTGTGTAATGGTTTTACTAAAACTATAAAATTATAAATATAAAATATTTTGAATTTTTATTAAAGTGAAACGCTTATTATAAATCATGTAATTATATATTTTTTATGATACATGGTATTACTGTGCTGCTTTCTATCATTGTATTAGTTTGATATCTCATATAGTTCACAAACGGAAATATACTTTTGAGGGATCTCTCAATGATGGTATCAAAGATTCCTATTAAAAATCCTAATAGAATGTGTTTTAAACCATGTAATCATTACATTAAGATGAATAATTTGAAGATACAAAAAAAATTCAGTCCAACATGAAAAAATGTAAAAAGACATTAATTGAATCAGGGGGGTCGTTTCTGACTCATTGGAGAAAGGCTAGTTGTTTTAAGGAATAAGTACACAACCCTAAACATTATATATTCTACTAAATTTATACTATAATTAAATTTCATTAATTCTTGGAAATCATTTAGGTTTATAGTTTTATATAATTACATCATCACACTTGTGGAAACAATTATAAAATCACAATATGGAAACATTCACTTAGTGTCCAATTTTTTCACAGAACAAAACTTTTATGATATTTCATGTTTTATTTTACAAAATCATTTTTATAAATATTATACTAACCTTATATTTTTCCTGAATCATACCTAAAAACATATGAAAAATATTGTAAATTGTAGAATGAATATAAAAAGATATGTAAGTGATATAAAAAGAAAGAAAAAAACATTTATTAAATGGATACTTATAAAAATATTCATATTTCAAAATAAATATTAGGCTCCAAATAAAAAGTTTATTACCCAAGAAATAAAATTCCCTCTAAAAACATTTTTAGATACCATTTTATAAGAAATATAAAATGTAAAATAAATCTCATGACTATTTCTTATCAATCATTATAAATTCATAAATACTTTTTCTAAAAGTTATAATTTTCAACAACAAAAAATATTAAATACTTTTCGTTAAACATAAAAACATTTTATTAGCTTGATGAATCATAAAATTTCCATAAAAATCCATTTCAAGAATATATAAATCATGTATGCAACCTAGGAAACCATCTTCCACGTCAATCATAAAAATGGAATAACCAAAATAGTAAAATTCTATACCCAATGCATTGGAGGAAAATCATGACCCACTTGTCCATAGTTTATAATAGGACCACTCGTGATTTGTTTGTAATGGAACCACCCATCTATGATTTAAAATAGAACCACCATCATAATAATAACTCCCATTAACCATAATAAAACAATAAAAAATGAAATCATTCAATATCATTCATTATATCCTTAAATATATGATATCCACCCACAATAAGACATTTCTAAATATTAATGTATCCATTCCTTTTAAATACTCATTTTTTAAATTACTATAACATTGTGGAAGATGGGATTTAAAAATAATAATATGATAATGTAATTTAATTACTAAAAAATGGTTATTGTTGTAGAAAATTTATTTTTTTCTATATAGGTTAAAATAGAACATTCATTCTATATTTTATAAATAATTTCAAAACGTTCCATTAAAAGATTCATTTTTAGTACCATTGTAGGAAAGTCAAAATTGGAAAAAAATTATTTTATAATTAATTTTTTTACATATAAATACATACGTGAAATTATTTAAAAAACATGTACTTGGAAGAAAAATACTTTTAAAATGAAACTTTAGGATGATATTTTCAACAGAATGCCCCTTACCAAAATTCTAAATCATTATATGCATTTTTTATCTTCCTAAAAATTAAAATCATGTTAACAAATTAATTTTTTAGTATCATTTTAATGTTTATTATTAATTTTTTTTATATATAATCATTTTATGTTTAATTACATAATCAATTAAATTCACATTGAATGTTTTCTCAATATTCGGCCCATATGTCAAAAAATAAAATTGGTATGTTGAGATTGGTCACAGTCATTGATGTTAAATCATTTAAAGAATAATAATAAGGAAATATGTTTCATTTATATACATAAAGTATACATTTAAAACCCACAAATTAATATGGTTATGAAAATGGAACTATGTTATAATCACGGATACAATAGATTATACTTACATATGAGTAACAATTCCATTTTACAAAAATCATTATGTAAATAATTTTAGTTTTATTTTTCCTTTTAAAATGATAATAATATCATAAATTCCATTAAATATACATATATATATATATATATATCATCCTATTGATGTGGTCAAGAAAAAATCATATCATTTCATATAGGTGGTAGTCCACACGTACGTATGAAAGACGTTATCATTTTTAAGTGAATAGAATGATACGAAATGAAAGGATATTTTTTTGTTCATAATTATAAATGTTTCATTAATATAACATATATAAATTAAATACATCATTATAAATATCTTTAAAATGATGTTTTAGATGATGAAATACATCGATTAACAAGACAGTATTCGGTTATACGCAACAAAAGTGGTTTAGTTTCCCATTTGATAGAAAAAGAGATGGATAAAGATTATGTAAAAAAACATTATAAAATATTTTTATATGGAATATTTATTGAAATTATTATAGAATGTTTCATGAGTTTTCTTGGATTTAGAAGAATAAATAAAATGAAAACTCTTGATTAGGAACTATACCTCTACTATAAGAAACTTCTTATCCTTTACACCAAAAGAATTCATAATTTTTTTTATGAGAAAAAAAGTACTATATAATACAGTTAGGGATGTAAAATATATATTTGTATAGTTCATGAATAACAAAAATTGTGTGATGAATAGAGAATTGGAGGTTCCCTTTTATATTAGATAAGACGGTCAATCATGTAATTTTTTAAATAATTGAATTAATATAAAATAATTTTATTAATGAAAAGGAACCAAACTAATATTATTTAAATATATGATCATTATTTTTTAAATTAAACTCATCCAATAAAAATATTTCAAATTTTGTTTATTTTTTCTCCCATATCTTTTCGTCTTAATCCATGTTTACCATTTTTAACAATTATCGTGCTATTAAATATTTTACAATAAAGTTTTCAAAAAAGATAATATAGAAAAATATTGGATCATAAATGGATTATGGTTATATTTAAAACCCTATCCATAATAATTTTATTTATATATTATTTTTTTGAGTTTTATGAAATTTAATAAAATATTATTTATTATAAAATAATAATAATGTTAGTTTTAGATATATTCATTTAATTTGAATTTTAAAACTACAATAAAATATTGGAATTAGAGTATAAAAAATTCAGACCTCTCTAATATTCCATTTTTTTTTCTAAAAACATCTTGGAACACAATCATTCATTCAAATCAGAATACCTTGATCATTTTTAATATAATTTAATTTTTTCTCTTATTTGAATATATATTATATCAGTGTTTCATTGACATTTAATGAAGTTACTTCATCCAAATATATAACAATTAAATTAAAATGTTAAATAAAATTTATTTATTTTTAAAATTACTATTTATGACCAAACATACCATAGTTTTATCTATTTTTCAAAGATATAAAAAATAATAAAACAAAGAGAATGACATTTTTTAGTTCACTTTATATAAAAAATTATAAAGGTGAAATTAATGGATATATAACAAAAATTTATCTTATACTGATATTTTGAATTATTTTGTATCTAATATGCTGATCCGATAAAATTAATGAAAGTGTTATGGCTACATTATAGTCATTATCATATTATTTTTACCCTTAATTAACATACTTTATCTATAATATAGTAACAAAATTTACAATTCTTAATATTTATAGTGAATAAAAATTAAATTAATATATTTAAAATAATTGGCCTCCTAATTAAAATATATAATCAATTTTTCATCATTTATAACACAAAATTGTCATAATTCAATATAAATTTAAACCCACTAGATGCAATAGAAAATAGTTTTTCAAAAAATCCAATTTAACTACATGAATTGTTTTTATAATAAATTAATTTATAAAATTATTAAAAAATACTCTATCTGTATTACATTAAATAAAAATAAACTAAATAAATTTTAAAAAAAATCCCTGATATAAATTTTCATTATAAATACATTAAAATAAAACATAGTTACCAATAAAAATTAGTATTTATCACTTTTAATTAAAAACTATAATCATATCACCATACGATAATATAAATATTATAATTTGAAAAAATATATCTATTTAGGATAATATAATTTCTTAAAGTAAAAGATATAAATTATAGTATTTTCTCAAAAGAAATAATGAATACTATTTTTTAGGGAAAAGTATTTTTTGTAAAAAAAGTATTTTCATAAAAATTGAGTTCTTATATCCTAAGATTAATCCAAATATTTTAATTTATTTAGATATTAATATATATCTCATAATTTAGTTTATCTTATTCAAACCTATTAACTCAATTTTTGTGTTATTTCTATCCTATTTGAATATTAATATTTCATGTTTTGTTTAATTTAAATATTGTGTGTCGTACACATTATCAAACATAATTTAATTTCTTAAAATATAATGTTGTTATATTATACAACCCCCCATTAAAAATATTATATACCCCCAATTTTAACTTTATTTTGGTAATCATAATTTTCCCATATAAAAATACCCTTGTGGAAATCCCACATTTTAAAAAGGGTTAAAATAACATCTTCTAAAATAGAAAGAAACAGAAAGAAGATTTTGTTATGGAATATCACATAAATAGGATTCCATATTGTAAAATATTAGTAGGAAGTGAACATATGTTCATTTTTTAAATTGATAGTGTCCATATAATGATGTATAGTGACATATATAATTGGTCACAAGAAATTTAATTATCCCAAAAAGTTTCATGGCCATAAGAGGTGTGAAAAATATAATAAATTCCTTAGGAGTGAAGGTAATAAGATAAAAATTTTAATTGAAGATATTTTCTATACATTTGAGAAATTTCATTACCATATATATGAATATGTTATGTAAATATATTTACTATATTATTAATGTAATCCTTTAATCAATTTTCATAATTATCTCATATTTTTCATTAATTGTTGACTATTTAAGATGAATTTTTTTATTCGTGATGATCCAAAATCAACATCAATCATATATAATAATTCCAAAAAATGATAATATTTTATCCCTCCTAGCATTAATAATTAACCAAACCCAAAATGGTTTGCACAATGTAGTGTAATTACCAAAATGAATATACCATTATATGATGAAATAAAACATTAATCCCAATATCCTTAGAAATAACACCAGAATTTTGACTAGATAATTTTAATATAACTGACCTTAAAATTATTCAAAATATTATAGAATGTGATTGAAAAAATATATTAGAATAATTTTATCACATATTCATCAAATATATATTTTATATTTATCTATAATCCACATTAGTCACTCATAAAGTAATCCACCAACAAAATATATGTTCCCAAATCTTATAATTTCTAAAATATGATATCATTTTCCTAAATAACCTTAATCACCATAAATCCAAATTAAAATAATATATGCATCCCAATGATAATTCAACCATTATTACACAAATAAAAACCCACAATGTTATGTTTACCTTAATCAAATATTTCCCAAAATAGAGTGGTTAGTCACATATTTACCAAATCACTTATAGAACTCATTTTTTCAATAATAAAACATAAGTTCTTAAAATAAAAAAAATTATAATCTATCACATAATTTAAAAAAATTTCATACTATACCAGAAATCATGTTTTTCAATGGTTGGTATTTCACTCTTGCTTCACTTCGATTATGGGTTCCACCCAATGGACTTTCTGAATGTGAATGAATTTAATTTTTACTGAAAACATATTTATATAATTTCTATATGATTTTAAAAAAATTAATTAACAGCCAAAAAGTATCATTAATTGTCAAATAATTATTTAACCTAATTTTTTTTGACACAGATGATTTTTTCAATAAAAACATATAATCCAAAATTAATATCACCAAGAACATATTAAATCAAAATTTTATTCGTCCCTTTATTATATATCTGTAAATGAGTGTCTCCAAAATCTATATCCTTCACAATACAACCCATTTAAAATTTATTTACTTCATATATCATATATTTTTTCAAATATTGATAACTAAATCTAGTATAGAATGTTTCATAATTCACATAATATTTAGAATATATCAAAATATCAGGGATAAACATATCCTAGATTGAACTACATTTCGAAAACATTAACCATGATTTGTGTTATTATTTAATTTTATAAAATATTTCATTTAAATTAGTTAATATCATTTCAATCATATTTAATAATTAAAATAAAAAAAATTAATTTATACCATAAATCCTAACATTGGGGTCCTCTTTTGTACCATTGGCATCCCTGTTATCCTCCTACATAAAGTCTATATCTCTAGAAATGAAATAATCTTTTCAATGTTGGTATTTACCTTTCTAAATGAGATGTATGAGTCAATATTTTGATGTAAAGTTTTTAAAATCACATGATCCATAGACATATGGGGAAATGAGAAAGTGTTGGATAGATCAAATAGTTTCTTCCATATTATTTAGATTTACAAAAATAAATCATTATAATTTGAATAATATTTTTCCATGATATTTATGATTAAATCATATTAAATATATAATAAGGATTTCTAAAAACAATTCCTTTCATATTGTTATATAATATTTAATATGAGGAAATGAACATCAGTAAAACATGAAATGAATCATCGAATGTTAAAATGAAAATTGGACTCATACAAGAAAATACCCATATAAATTTTATGATAATTTAACTTTCAAATCCTCAAAAATATCCCTAATAAATTCAATATAAATAAATTTTTAATGAAAATGATTAACTAATATCGTTAATTTTACATCCCTAAAACTGTAATAGAATTATTCTTAAATAATTCTTCATTTTATAGAAATGGGTTACATATACCTAATCCTAATAAAACATGCCCAAAAATAGCATTAGTCACCTTAAAATATCGTAACTTAAAACCTTAGAAACGTTTCTAGGGAATAGTAACTTGTGATAAACCTCAGTTTTATTTACCAATGATGATTTCCATAATAGTTATATTAATATCACATAAAAATATTCTAATCTTAAATGTTATCTAAACATATCCCTAATTCCATATATATAGACCCATCCTCAAAAATAACATATTCTTTTTATTTAGACTATAATTCACATTATTTAATTATTAATGTTCAATTATGATTATAGTTTTATAGATTTTGTTTACAACCTATACATAAAAAAGTATTACATCACAATGTAGAAATTTGTACATAGTGTCCATTTTTTCCAGAAAAAATACTTTTAAGATATAATTAGTTTTTTATTTATGTGGAATTATTTCAAATTTTCTCTTAAAATAATAATATTCCCTACCCATCCTTAAACCCCCTGTTAAAACATTTTAGAATGTGAAATGGGAATATAAGTATCAATAATGAATAAAAAATAAATAATGAAAATTTTTAGTCATTGGATACTTCTAAAAGTTTTCCATTTTCTAAATAAAATATAAGCATAACATAATCATTTTATTACCTAAGAAATAAACTTCTATACCCAAATATTTTTATAATAAATATTAATGGTTAAATAAAACTCGTAAATTTTTCATTTGAATAATTAAAATTTCATGAAAAAATTTCAAAAATTTATACTTTTCCCCAATAATATGTAGAAAATAATTTTTATTTAGAATAAACTAATTTACATATCTTTATATATAAAAATATTTCTATAAAACCCCATAGAAAGAATAGATAAATAATTTAGTTAAATTTGGAACACATCTTCCATATAACTCTTACTAATGGAATAACCAATATAGTTGACATCAATTCCCAATTCATTGGAAGGATATAATGGACCAACCCATACATGGTTTATAATGAAACCACCTGTACATGGTTTAAAATTAATTGAACCATCCATGTTTGATAATGGATCCACAAGCTGACAAAAAAAATCCCCAACAACCATAACATAATCATAAAAAATAATATCATTCAATTTAAATCATTACACTCTTAAAAATATT
Source organism: Viscum album (assembly GCA_963277665.1). Lineage (NCBI taxonomy): Eukaryota > Viridiplantae > Streptophyta > Magnoliopsida > Santalales > Viscaceae > Viscum > Viscum album. The sequence continues at coordinate 1,580,551,513 of OY728120.1, read as the reverse complement.
ATTTTTACCCATAATAAAATAAATCTTTATATTAAAATATCCTTACCATTTTAGAAAAATTTTTAAGAATAAATATAACATAACTAAGGTGGTTTTTATTTGTTGAAAAAATAAAAATTTATAGATGATTTCAAATATAAAATAATGTTTATGGAGTTGGGAAATCCCATTGTCAAAATATCCGTTGAAATAGAACATTCCTTTTTTATTTTTTAATTAAAGTAACAACATTCTATAAAAATATAAATTTTTTAAAAAATTAAAATAAAGTAAAAAAGTGGAATAAATGGATTTTATAAATAACTAATTCCCATATAAATGAATTAATAAAATATTTTATAAAAATATTGACATGAATGAAAAAGTGTGGGATGGGAAAAAGTTAAATATAATATTTTAAAAAGAAATTATCTTACCTTGAGTCCAACGCGTCACATATATTATTTCTATTATTGAATAATAATATTATATAAATTATTTAATGGAATAATAACATTTTTCATGTTTATCATTAGTTTTATTTTATTTTTTATTATGTTCAATTTAATTACTGAATCAAATAATTTCATGTTGAATGTTTTGATGATATTCTAGCCTTATTTCCAAAATGAATTTGGTAGGTATAATATGGTCAATGTTTTCATTATTAAATAATCTAAATAATAATAATCATTAAATTATTTTATTTTATTAAATCAAATAAAATTTTATAGAAATCAAGAATTATGTTTTTTAAAAATGAACTATGTTACCAACATGGAGATGATAATTCATACATACATAAGAGTAACATTTTCATTTATCAAGAATAAAAAAAAGTAGTTGAGTATTAATTTAAATTTATTTAATAATAATTACATAATAAATACAATAAATACACTTATATATATAATCCATGTGATATGGTGATCAAAAGAGAAAAACATCACTTCATGGAGGAGGTAGCCCACACGTATACATGGATGACATTATCATTTTTAAGTGAATGGAATGGAATAAATTTAAATGATATTTTATTTTTTATGAATAATTAATATTTCATTAATATCATATATATATATATTAAATCAGTAATTATTATAATATATTAGAGGAGGTGGTAGAAAATGAATTACATCGATTCGTGTGGTGGTAGTCCACCATACACATGAATGACTGTTTTATTTTCCATTGGATTGAAGATGACATAGATATCGGTTATTTAAATAAAAAATAAAATATAAGAAAATGTAATATTATTTTATTGTTATTTTAATTTTTTTTAAATAAATTTTAAGGATGTGGTAGAATAAATAAAAATAAAATTCTTTATTATGAATTGAACATGTTCTTCAGGAAACCTCTTATAGTTTACACCAAATGATTTCAACGATTAGTATTTTGATCGAACAAATACCTCTATAAAATTGGTATTAATATCTGTAAGATAAATTTTTAGGTATTTGGGAATCCAAATTGTATTTTAATTTTGATGAAATGTGTATTGTTGGTTCCATTTTAAAAAATATGGGAGGGGAACTCTTGAAATTTCATAATGTATTAAATTAATATGAATTAATTTTAATTTTCAAATGAAAAAAATATAAAATATAAAAAATGAGGCTGAATCATAATAATCTTAAACTATTAAAATTGAACTCATTTAGGTTAGATTTTAACCCTTATCTTCTATTTTGAACACTTCTTTACAAATTTTGGCAATTACGACTATATAAAAGGTTTTAAAAAATAAAGGAAATTTTATTTCTATAAAAGAAAAATTGTATCATAAATGTTCCATGGATGATATTTTAATCCATAACATAATATATTGTTGAAAATAGTATTTTAATGAGTTTAAATTTATTTTAATAAAATATTATTTCTTACAATTTAACACTAATATCAATTATTTATCTATTAATTTAATTTAAATTTTAAAATTACTAGGCAAAAATATAATTTAAATGCAACGAAATAAAATTTCTATTGTATTTAATTCCTATCTAAAAATAATGTAACATAATAATTTGTAGAATATTATTAATTTTAAAAAATTAAAAACAATTTATTTTGTTATTCTAGTAATTGAATAAATATTTACTTTAATTTGCATAAGAATTTAAATTAATTAATTCATCACTAAAAATTAAAAACAAATTACTACTATAAAGAAAACTGACATATATAAAAAATTAATATTTTTAATTAAATATTCATTATTGTATCCTTACATCAGAAATTTAAATATAATAAAAATATAAATATATATTTTTTTCATTTTTTTACCTTATATATTATAAAGGTTTAAATTGTTTCTATATGAAAAAAATCATTAATTTTAATATTGCATGATTTTGGATTTAATATACTAATCTAAAAAATTAAGGATACTGTTACAGTTACATTCTAATCCTTATCACTTTATATTAACCCTTAATTAACTCATTTTACCTTTACCATGGTAACAGGATTTTTGTTTGATTACTATTTATAATGAATAAAAATAAAATGAAATTATTTAGAAAATTTTGAGATATAGGTTCCAAATATGGATTAAAATTTTCATTTTTGAAAACATAGAAGTAATGGAATTTAATTTAAAATTAATCCCGCAAAAAATACAAAAAATAATTTTTTACAAAAAAAATATATTTATTTACAAAAAAATATTTTTAATTCAAGTATAAAATCAATTATAATTACATTAATTTGATTATGATTAAAAAATGGTACTAATTAAATTTTTAAGCTAATACAAAATGAATTTTTCTTTATAAAAACATTGAAAGAAAGTAAAAATTTCAATAAAAAATAGTATATTTCATTATTCATTATAAAATCATACATTTTATTAAAATATAAAAATTTCACTATAAGATTATTTTGATATGATTAATTAAAAAATGATGTAGTTATCACCATATAAAATATATTAAATTGTAAGATATTAATTATTATAGTCACTCGTAAAAAGAAAGATATACCATTTTTGAAGAAAATACATATTTCACAAATAAATTGATTTTTGTGAAAATTGTGTTATAATTTCACAAAAATTAATCAGTAAATTTTTATCTATTTTTAAAATTATACATATTTCGTAATTTTGTTAATCATATTCATCTTCACTAATTCAAATACTAGGTTATAATGATAATATTAAAATTATAATATTTTATTGTTCTTTTAAGCTCGGTGTTTCATGTCCAACATGTTATGAAACATAATTACCTTATTTTATATTATCAAGGTGTTACATAAGGATTACTCAAAATTTCCAATGACTAAGAAGGAAATTTTAGATATAATATATAACATGTTTTTTGAGTCTATTAATGAATCCAACCATCTACTCTAACTTCAGGGGGAGGACTCCATAGACCATGAAGAACATGGTTAAATGCATTTCTATTTCCTTATCACTTATTTAAAATGATGAAATTAAACTAGGATAAATTTTATAATGTTTACTAGGAGAAATGAAACAAATCATGGTTTATTGATAAATATCTACCACAAAAGAACACTGATAAAGTGAATGATATGATTAATCCCTAGGTACTTTAATAAGAACCTAACAATACATTTCTATGGAAAATCAAATTTATTTTTCTAGAATTGATCCATATTCCTTACTCTCTTGATGACTATATTCTAGTTTGAAGATTATTAATTTCTATTCTACATGGAAACCTATGGAGTCATTCTGACCTTAAAATCAATAACCTATCATGAAAATACAACATTTTATATTAACTTAATTTCATTTTAAAACATTAAATAATATTTCTCTTGAGTGTAAGGTTCCTACAAATCATAGCACATGATTTAATCATAATTTTTTTTCCGATTGAGTGATCAAAGTGTTTTTGTGATGATTTTTTTATCACTACTACATTAACTCGATATGAGATTAGTCAAAGGTAATTATTTAGATTTTTTATTAAAATTGTTGTATACGGGTTTTCTTTGTTATGATGGTTTATTCATTATCTTTGTTTTTGAGTTTAGTTTATATTGTTTGTTTGTTACATGAATCACGATTTGGTGAATTGATTTTATAATTTCTATTCATGATGGAGGTCCAATGGTTGTATTGTTTTGAAGAGTGATTTTTCATATATCTTACACTCATTAATGTTGTTGAAAATTTTATTTTAAGATAAATCTATCATGTATTCAACATGGATTTGGCATCTTTTATGTGTTTCAATGTAACTTAGTGGATTGTTTTTATTATTATTTTATGTTGGTTTAAGAAGTGTTTCTAAGTGTGGTGTTAGTGGGTTGTTTTTTGTGCTTTTTTGGGTGTATTAACATATGTTTTGGTCCATGTACTGGTATATATGGTTCCCACTAATCCATAAAGTTACATTTTTTAATATATAATAAATTATTTCTTAGTATCTACCTTATTAGATATATATATAGGGTTTATTATTGATCCAATGTATTTATTAGTGGTTAATGTTAAAAGTTTCTTTAATTGAACAATAATTATGGGATACAATATTTTTACATTATTACTTTTTAAAAAATAACATCAGTCTGTAATGTTGTGTTCATGTTTATGGAGTGACTTTTAATAATTATTTATGTACTGGTTAAATGAATGTATTTTTTTCATGATAATTTTTACACTAATTATAGAATAAAGGCACTGGGTTTTATTTTAATAAAATATGTTTTTTATTTAAAAAGTGGGTTTGTAAAACAAATTTTTTATAGTTTATGGTTATTTCATGAAGGGTTTGTTGATAATATGTTTTATTTAAAGTAAACAAATTTTTCTTTTAAAATTATTTCGTTTCAAATATGAATCGTTGAATTAAAATTAATTTTTTGGGCATTATGGTTTAAAAAAAAGATATATTGTTTTGAATTGATATTTTTTTAATATATTATTATTTTAAAATTAAATTTAAATTTAATGAATTTTGGATCTGAAAAAATTATGAGGGAATACTCAAATTTTTAGGAAGATAATTATGTTTTCTATAGAATGATATCACTAAAATGTTTCCATAACAATTTTTTTTCTCATTGATAGTTGGTGTATGGGGAATGATTTTCCTGGATTGGTTTTTGTAAATGGTTTGTTGGATGGTGATAAACATGTGTGGATGTTGTTTTTTCATAATATGGTGTTTTGAAATAATGTTGATTGGGTATGATGGAAGGGGTTTTCCATGATAGGTATGACGTTTTGGTAGAGGTGATGTTATGGTTTTGAATGTAAATTATATTTTTGATCATTATTTTCATTTTATTAATGTATGATTTAATTTATTCATTATCCTTTTTTATTTTTCAACAAATACTAAAGATATGTCACTGAAAACCTCTTGGGATATTGCTTTTGAGATGATGGATAAGGATTACATATATCATGTTATAGTGACTTTTTTATAAAAAAACTACTTTAAAAATTCCATGTTACAATGTTGAGACATGATATAGAGAAATTTTTAGTGGATACTGAATTTAACCATGATATGTTGAAAAATCTAGATTGACGTTGATTCTCTTTGAAAATAGGCATTCATTAATATGTGGTTTGAATGTAGTAAAGGATGAATCATGGTATCCCGAATGAAATATATATGGTATGTTTTTAAAATTTATTTAATAATGAATTTATTCATAGGAAAAAATTAGATGAAAATTCTAGAGTGTATCAAAGTATTAAATAAGTGGGATTTAGTGTGAACCATCATGAAAACACACCTTGAACATTATTGTTCAATTTCAAACTCCAATATTTAGTGATGGATTATGAGTTTGATATTTTCTAACTCATTAAAATTTGAAGATTTAATGAAAGTCAGTTGAATAATAGTTGGTGACTTGAACATAGTTGAGAAATTTTATGGTGGAAATTGAAGGACCCATGTATGGGGGTGGAGTTTTTACATAAGCTTCATTTTTAAGATCATAAGTAGTGAGGTGACTATTTTCAATCATGTTACTCATGGTTAAAAATGTAAAATTTTTACGACATCATATAGTGATTGTTTGTGACTACAATATTTATGTGTGATAATCATGAGATCTCTTATGTTGTAGGAGATAATTTTTTTCTTCTTCCATGTGGTGTGAAATCAATAATATTTTTATAAAATGATTTTTGGAAACCCTAAACCATAATATGTAATTATTTCTTTTTTACCGAAATTTTCATGAGAACCTAGTGGGTTGTAAATTTTGGTCGATAAGGATGGGTATTGAAGATTTTTGTGTTTTATAGGTTGAAGAACATACACTATTAATAATAAAAATTTTGAATTAATATTATATATTAATATTTTTGTGTAAAAAATGTTTTGACCATGGTTTTCATAAATTGGTTTTCAAATTCCATTTTGGTTTTATTTTTGTATATTGTTTTTACTTGATTATATTTAATTTCTGAAGTTAAAATGGCTGTAAAATAAATTTTAATGTTCTATTCAAACCACTAAATGTTTTTTCATGTCTATAAAATTGTTCTAAATGCTAAATCCATATTAATAAAATAATATTTTTTTTTAAAATTTATCTTTATAAAATTAAATATGTATTTGGGTTTTAATATAAGTAATGGTGTGTAATTGGTCTAGTTATGGGTTTAATTAATTTATATTTTATTTTTATCCTCTATTTTTTATCCTTTTATGGATGGATTCCTATCTAAGAATAACATTGTATTTTTTATATTTTTTGGGTATCTATTTTTGGAGAACTATAGCTAGGTTATAGTTCATGCATTCAATATGTTTTTGTAAATATTCCATAAAAAAAATTAATCATGGTGTAAATTTTGGTATGGAAATGTATTTGTGGAATGTGGTGGTTTTGTTTCGAGAGGAATTTGATATGGGATTTTTGAGTTTTTATTTTCAATATTTCATTTTATTTATTTGTTTTTAGTTTATGAATGACATTAGTCTTGTTTAATATTTACCTATCTTAGTATTTATATTACATAAAATTTATTTCATCTAGTTAAATTATGATTCTATAGGATGATAATCAGTTGAGAGTTATCTTATATAGATATTTGAACATTTCCTATACCTTAATTATTTTAAGGGTTAAAATTGGTCACAACTATTTGTATTTATTTTTTGGGTAGACATATGAGTAATCTCTTCTTGAATGTCACCAAGTCTTAGTCTACTTATCATTATATTGTGTTAATTCTATGGTTGTTCATAGTTTGTCAATGACCATTCTGGATTGTCTATTTATATGGTCTATAATGTTAGGGATGATTATACACATTTTCAATGAAATTCATGACATTGATTTGAAATATAGAATAACACATCTTTGTTTGTTCGTCATGGTTAGGTTATATATTTGATTAAAAAAATATAAAAGGGATTGAGGGAATGGTAATTATTTTAATCATGGTGTATATTTTATGTTCATGAGAGAAATACATCTTAGTATTTCTAGGTGTGCTTCAAGATATGGGAGGAAAAAATGAGGTAGATAGAGATATATCATAGTGAAATTTGGTATAATTGTGGGGATTGAGGGACAAAAACATAGTCTAATTATAATACTTTATTTTTAAACTCAATTTCATTTTTAATGATGGAAATAACAAATGAGATTTATTGAGAATCCATTTTCAAGGTTGTTGTTCTCATATCATGGTTGATCAATCTATTACATGACATGGGGATGAACCAATACATTTTATGATTTCTATTCTTTATTTTAATTATATATTTTTGTTTTCCCATCCCTTGGTTAAATTAGTTTTTCTTTCCTAAAAACCTGGACACCCTAGATTCTCGGTTTTGATTGTCTTTAGAATATCTAGTAAACATTTTACCATTGAGCATTCCTTGATCATAATCTTATGATACAAGGGGAATTTAATTTTAATTTATTTTATTCATTCACTTATTATTCCTTTTTATTGATATATGGTAGACAATTAGTCTAGTTTTTTCATAGATTAGTTGAGGTTTTCATAGAGGAGGATATGTTATAGGTTGTTGAAGGATTATCATAGTGGTTTTTATCATTGATTTGGATCCTTTATCTTATATTGGAATTTTGTTTGATTAAGATTCATTTGAGGTGTGTAATTTAGATTCCCCCATATTTAAATATTATGTTGATATTGGAGTTTCAATCATTTCTTTCCAATATGAAATAGGTATAATTTGACCCAATGATGATAAAACTAAATATAATTTAATTAGAAAAAATATGACCATGACTTATTTTCTATTTCATATTATTATCATGATATTATTGGTGTATTATGTGTTAATATTATTATTGTGTATTTATTGTTATTTTTGGTGTGATAAATATTATTTCAATTTGTATCTGAATTAAATCTTGAATTTATATCATGATTTCAAAATAAATAAATATAAACTTTATATTTATATTTTAAATTAAAAAAAACAATTAATCATGAATTTATGGGGTTATTTTTTTACTATTATAATTATTTTCAGGTTGTAATATTGTTTTTATTTTGCTGGTGGTCTTGGGAAAAGTGTTTCATCATGGTATATGAGGTCTAGTTCATTTTTTATGGGCGAGGAGGTTTCAAATGGGATATTGATAATTTATTTCTGTGGTAGTGAGATCGGTTTGTGGGTTTAGAAAATTAGTTTCCTAGGGATATAGAACCATAATTGAATTAATAGTGATGTTTTATAAGTGGAAGTGGAATGGGATTATTTTGAAAAATTATGTTTGGAATAAATGCAATTAATGTAGTTAATAAATAATATTTGAATGATAAGTATTGAATGTATAAGTTACTTATAATAATTTTTTAGAAAATATATATGTAAATAGAATGTTAATGATTAATGATTAATTTAAGAATAAATGGGAAAAAGTTAATTGACTTTGTTGGTGTTGTTATGCGTTGTGGTGTTGGATTTATATGAGTCTAGAATTGGTGGTTGTTATTGTTTGGTAGTGTTGGGGTAGTGGTTTCTAGTTGTGGTTCTATTGGTGTTATGTTTATAAGTGAACCATTGGGTTTTGATTATTTGTAATTATATATCTATTATATAATTTTTTTTCTTACACACAATCATCAGTGTTAGGTAATGTGAATAATGTCCATATAATGTTTTGAGTTATCAATGTGCCCAAATATCCAAGATATGGATGATAAGTACAGTTGAATACTCCCCTCTCTTTATCCTATATTTAGTGTGTTGAGTTTATGATAGAATTCATTTTTTTAGTTCAACATGGTATATAGATGTGGTTATGAATTAATGGGATGTGGTGTGTTGTTTATGCTTTCTGATTGTGGTTATATAGATGTGGTTCTGTTGTGGTGATGTGGATACATTTTTCTAGATATGATGTGGTGATTTAAATGTGGTATAAAAATATAGAGGGGAAGAAATCCCAATAGAATATGGTATTGGGACATGTGGGAACCTAGATTAGTGGGATAAATATATGGGATTCCATCTTGATATATTTACATTTCCATTATTTTTCTATACCTATATATGTATTTGGTGAGTCCTCTAGGATGAGTTTTAATTTTTTGACAGCCTTTGGATTGATAAAGAGTTAGTATAATTTTTTTATATTATATTATGTATTCTAAATCCACATTTTTGTATGTTATTCTTAGGAGGATGTAATGTCCTGAATCGGGTGACACACACCTGTTCCCCTGAGCCGGTCTACCGCATGACATCAGCTACTACTCCCTGTATTTTAGAGGCTTATGACTACCAGTGAGGGTCTATTATTGATAATTGAGAGACTATACACTATTCTTCCCGAGTAAGAAACCAGGTGAAATAATTTAAAAATTGCAGAATCATATATAACCATCACAATACTAAATCCATATTATAAACAAAACAACAAATAAAATTTTCAACTAAAAAGGGAAATAAGATATGCTAAGGTAAGTGTATATGTGTCTGATAATTCTATTATAAGTAAAGACATTAACTAATCCCACTTAGGTCCTGAATCACATCATGTTACCTCTACCACCCCCATCCCCCATCAACAATATAACACAAATCCTTTTCCCTTAACCAATATAGAAAATAATAATGCCTATTAGGGTACCAATCATGATGCCCGAGTAGGGTGTGAGTATAGATTAGTAGGCCACTACAAGTAGTCTTTAAAAAAGTCTAGTAAAACAGTGTATTAAATAATTTAAAATAAATAAGTACATTTCATAAATTACCAGTCATCAAATTATCATTTATTCATTAATTAATTATATTAACTCCAGGTTTCCCATGGACATCGATACCTCAATACTAACATTGTCACGTACAGTATCCTGATGCATTCCCTGGGTAATAACATATCTTGATACTTTTTTTTACTCGTGCAGATCTCAATGTTTTCCATTGTGATATGATATTTCATCACTTGATTCAAATCATGATAATGTTTTACTTATTCTCAAGTGTGGAGATATCACAGAGTACAATTATTACCAATCTTATTTCACAAATGAATAACCATGTTTCTAATTATTTAATAAAATGATTTGGATGGCCATGTTACAATTTTATATTCACAAATAAATGACCATGATACCATTAATTTAATTACATGATTTGAATGATCTTGTTACCATTCATAATAGTTTTTTGAATGATAATGTTACCATTCTCCATTTAATAATACATAATTGAATGTGCATGTTACAATTCATAATAGTTGGCCGAATGATCTTGTTAGTATTCAGCATTTAATAATACAAAATTGAATAAGAATGTTACAATTCATAATTGATTGTCTAATGATCATATTACCATTCACTATTTAATAATACATAATTGAATGAGCATATTAACATTCATAATAGTTGGTTGAGTGTGAATGTTACAATTCACTATTTAATAATACATAATTGAATGATTATGTTACCATTCATAATAGTTAGCTGAATGTGCATGTTACCATTCACCATTTAATAATACATATCACATGTATCTCATTTATCAAGGTTAATAAACATTAAACACATTATCAAATATAGGAAATCATCACAGCGAGTAATTCAACAATTAATCTCCACATGAACCCCCTGTATTAATTCACCCAATTAATTAAGAACATCAATCTCTATAATTAACCCATCTATTAATTAAACACTTAATTTGTTTAGTTACAAAAAAAATTAACTAATCACAATAATAATATTAATTAATTTGGCAATTAATTTATCACATCAAATACAATAATTATTTCCAAAAATAATTAATTACTTCAATTATATTAATCCGTTATACAATTAACTAATACCATCAATTACATCACTAATTTAACACTTAGTTTAACATATAAATCCCTTTAATGAATTTACCCAATTAATTAATCATGTCAATCCTTTTGATTAATTCATCAATTAATTACTCAATATCCAGAAACAGAAAAATCCCATAATTAATCATACAACTTCTTATCTCACTCATAATCTCAATAACTCATAATTAATTTTGGAAATTAATTAACTTGAATCATCAATCTGAATATCACATAATTAATTATCCTAAATTTACAACTCAATATCACATAATCTATTCTACAATTAATCATCTCTAATTAACAACTCAATAGAAAATGATTAATTATACAATTAATCATCTCAAATCAATAACTAATTATCCCAATGATCCATATTAATTGATTTACGTATTATTTAATCTAATTCACTCAATTATTTCATAACACCAATCCCCATTATTTAATTTACCAATTAATTAGTCGAACTCATTCAATTGTTTTAACACAACAACCAAAATAAATTAATTCACCAATTAATTAATTTAACTCAATTTCCATTAATTAATTTTATAATTCATTAACAAATAAAAACCATTAAATTAATTCTCAAATTAATTTTTCATGTTAATCCCATTAATTAAGTCAAAATTATTTAATTTCATTAAATACATTCAATTAATTCCATAGTTAATTTCCTTAGTCACATTCAATTAATTAAATCATAATTAATTAATCTTATTCATTCCATTAAACTAATTCTGTAATTATTTTCCTATGTCCCATTCCATTAATTAATTAAAAATTAATTAATCTGTTTATTTAACTCAACAATTAAATAATCTCGTTACTCAAATTAATTAATTCATAAGTTAAATAGTTACTTTATTTAATCCAATAATTAAATACTCTCATTTCTTGCATTAATAAATTAATAAAATAATTAATTTAAACCCACAATCACAAAAAAAATGCTCATAATTAATTCATCAATTAATTAATATAACTTAATCAAATCAATAACCCCAATTAATTCCTCATTTAATTGTTATATCTTAATCAATTAAAAATACCTAATTAAATTATAAATTAATTGTTCTATCTCCATCAATTTAATTATCATAATGACTTCCAATAATTAATTATACAATTAATTATCTCCTTTTGAAAACATCAATATTACAATAAGTATTCCAAAAATTATTTATTCAATTTCAAAAATCTATATCTACCCATAATTGATTCAATAATTATTTATCCTAATCAAATTTTCATATTCTCTTAATTAATTTACTAATTAATAATTCATGATATAAAATCCCAATACCCCAATTTCACATTTCCCATTAATGATTAATTCACCGTATTAATAAATTTAATCAAGAATGAAATTTCTAAAAATATAATAACAATTGTAAAATTACATATGCCTAATTTTAATTAAAACTATGAGATGTGAATTTTAGACCATCTACCTCAAAAATGGTGATGAATTCCTTCGAATGAATAATCCCAATTTTTATGTAATCAATCAATAATGTGTTGATGAACATAATTCAGATCCTACTCCTTGAATGAGGGGGAATCGAGGACAAAATCCCTACATCTATAACACCTATCGACTCCTAGAATCCTCTCAACAAGAACCAGATAATCAATTATAAATAGATCTAAAAGAATATTAACAACTGGAAGTCATACTATAAACATCTAGGTCTAGATATCTAATATCAAATGTGATATCACTTTAGGATTAAAGATGACTCCCGAAAATTAACAAAATAAGACACGCAATAAGGAATGAGGTGTGTGGAGGGTCTTCTGTTAAGGATCGCCATGCGTGGAGGTGTTTCAGTCCATGTAAGAGGTGTGTCAGATATCTTCAGTCAATGATGGTGGGGTGCAGAGCATGTACAATGATGGAAAATCGGTGTGAAGGGTTTATGGAGAATTGGAAATTCATTTTAAAAAATATAGGAATGATAATTACATGACTTATATCCTTATATGATATCATGAAATGATTTTTAATGGATTTCTCAAGGAAATACCATACAACTATTTTTCAAAACATTGAATGCAAATTTAACATGGTGAAACCAATTAAACATGGTGAAAGCATACACATGGTGAAATATAATTTCCCATGGTGAAATATTACATGTGGTAAAATCTAATTTCACATGGTGAGATATTATACATGGTGAAATCCAATTTCAAATGGTAAAATATTATGGGTGTAACTTTTCAACGTTTTATATTAATTTAATCCATGAATTAAATTCAAAACAACCCCACTTGTTTAAAATTTAAAAAAAGTCACACTGGAAAAATATAGAATCTTTCAATCTCCCCACCTAATAATAGCCCATTCATGAGCTGTACTTCTAAGAACCTCAATGATTCTGAGTAAATGAATTTTGGGACATTATTCCCTCTTATCCATTTATCTCTCTGATGTTTTATCCTTAACATATTCCCATGATTCGAAAAAGAGTATCTATCACAACATTGTTTTTCCACAACACCTTCTCACTAGAATCCAACATACATATCAAATTCCCATCAAAGAATGCATTAGTCTCTAAATCAACTTCCTAAAAAAACATGATGTGATTCCCAACTTACCCTTCATATGAACCAAAAGAAACCATTTAACATTAGTAGTTATCCTTTCAATCAAAACATTTCTAGAAGAAGCGTACATCAACCAACTCCAAGGACCACCCATACTTTATCCAGATAAAATTAAACATTCACCATATAGGTTCCTCATTTATATTCTAATACCACCATTTCAACCCAATGGCCTTGATTCACTCGCCTAATACTAATATATCAATCCCCATCATAGGAGTTTCATTAAAACTTCTTTCTCAAGAAACTCAACCACCACAGCCCATGACCAATAGTATTCATCAACTTTCAGTCCAACCGGATAACCTCATCCGAAAATCATCAATGTTGTACCTCATAGCATCTAACTCCACATATATACCCATTCAGAATCCCAACATCCAAGGGGGACCCTATCCTTCCAAAATTCATTTCTGTATCAAGGTGTAAAGATGGATCTTTCTCATTTCACAAGGGATGATGCCATGGTAGGGTACATGATCATCAAAAATTAAATGTACAATAAGAAGTCTTTGATGAACACTACCACAAAACCACAATCATTATTGTTACCTCACACTATTGAAAAACCTTAATCTATCGAATGTATTAGTCTTCCCTACATGCCAACACTTCACCACATTGGTCGAAAACATGAAAGTTCCTCTCACAACCTAAAATCGAGTTCTCAAACTAGGGCATTCACACTACCTAAACTTCCCATGTCATGGGACAAAAAGAAAAGGGATTTATAATTCATACCATTAACATAGTTAACAAGAGGTACTTGAACAAACTCATATATAGTCTTTCCCGCTTTATCCTGCCACACAATCAAGACTATGGAACTATCTCTACCCTTAAGAATCCTACACCTAGGTCCTGGTGAATAAGGGTAAAAAAATTCTCATTATTCAGTTTTTTCATTGATACTCCCATTTATTCACATCAATCATCATTTTAAAATCCTTAAAAATTTCATGTTAAGAACCATATTCATTCAATTACACAAGGAAAAATAGTTCATGTTCAATGACTTACCCATAACCAATTTTCTCATGCCTATATAAAATTATTGATGTCAAAAAAACCTTGAGTACCTAGAATGGTGAATGAAAACTCAACTCATGTGCAGCTCAGGGTCATGAATCAATATCAAAAAATCGTACAAACAATAATCATGTTACATCACGAGTTCATCACCCAAGGTAAAAATAACATTCCAATCTAATAGAAAGTAGTAATAACAACAATCCCACCTGGGTACTTGGGTTCACCGCCATACATAGGGTATCTATTTCAATGCATAATCTCATAAATGAGCCCTGAAGTTTCATAGTCTCTTATCTACCCCTCCAAAATAGTTATACAAATGATGAAGTAAAGAAAAATCATCTGATACCACTTTGTAACATCTCAGACCGGGTGTCTTGAACTGGGTCCCCAGGTCAGTCTGTCACATGACCTTAGTCACACCTCCCAATATATCAAAGGCTGCTGACTAATAGTGAGGGTCTATTATTGATCATGGGAGATTGTACCCTCTTTTATCAAATGAGACACCATCATTATTAAATAAATAAAAATAGTATAATCATATATAATAAGAACAATAAAAATTCTATAAGATAATAAAAAAATAAAAAATAATATTTAACTAAAATGGAAAACATGTAATTCCATTGTAAGTGTACGAGTTTCAAAAAAAGTGATAATAAATGTAAAGACACTAACGACTCTCACTTGGTTCCTAAACCATGTCAGGTTCCCTCCTCTAATATCCATCCCCAATAAGCAATCAAACATATGTCCTTTTCCATTAACCTATCCAGAAAACAATAAAGAATATTCATGTACCGAACATGCATGCCACATAGAGAGTCAGTAAAATTCATTAGGCCACCACCAATGATGTCTAAAACATTCCATTAAAATAGTTTTTACAATTATATAAATAAATAAGTACAATGCATAAATAATAGTTTATTATATTATCATTTATTCTTTGTTTACTTATATTAACTCCAGGGTTCTTGTTGACAACCATACCTCAATAATAACGTCATCTCATACCAGATCCTAAAACACTCCCTAGGTTATATCATATCTTAACACATTCTTCATCTCATGCCATAGTTTTAATTATTCAAAGTTGATATGATATATCAGCACCGGAATCAACACATGTTGGAGTTCAAATTAATCTCATGTGAGGCCATATATTTGAGTACCATTACAAAAATTATTATTTCAAAAATGAATGACCATGTTACCAATTATTTAATCACACAATTTAGATGACTATATTAACATCAAATATTAAAAAATTAATGACCCTGTTACAATTCATTTTATCACACATTTTTTATGAGCATGTTACCATTAAAAATAGTTGGCCAAATGAGCATGTTACCATTCCCCATTTAATAATACATGATTTAATAAGATTGATATAATTAATAGTAGTTTTCTGAATAAACGTGTTACCATTTATCATTTAACAATACATAATTGAATGATCATGTTACCAGTCAAAATAGTTGTCCTGCTGAGCATGTTACCATTCACTATTTAGTAATACATAATATAATGATCTTTTTATTGTTCATAATAGATGGCCCAATGAGAATTTTACCATTCACCATTTAGTAATACATAACTTAATGAAAATGTTTCCATTCATAATAGTTGGCCAAATGAGTATGTTACGATTCACCATTCAGTAATATATATCACGTGTATCTCATTTATCAAGGTTAATTGTCATTAACCACATTATCACATATAGAACATATTCACATCAAGCAGGATTAGAAAACATTAAACCTCTTCCACCAATATCGCATTAATTAATATATCAATAAACTAATCAACTCATCATCCCTTCTAATTCAACAACTATAGTTAAAATGAAACCCATTAATTAGTTCCCTAATATTGCACACAGAACTCTTTAATTAACCACAACTTTAATTAATCACTTACTATACCAAGTTAATTAAATAATTAACATGAAACATCAATAATAATAATTAATTCTAAAACTAATTAATAACATCAAATAAATTAATTAATTCGACAAATAATTAACTAAATCACTTCAATTAGTCAATTCAACAGTTAACTAAGCACACCAACTACATCACTAACTAAATATTTATTTTATCACATAAATCCCATTATTTAATTTCCCTAATTAATTAAGTATTAAAAACACATTATTTAAATCATAAAATAATAGATCAATATCCACAACTCAAAAATCCCATAATAAATCCCAAAATTTATTATCTCACTCACTATTTTAATAAATCATAATTAATTCTATAATTATTTATCACAAAACCTCAATCTCAATATCACACAAATAATTCTACAATTAATTATCTTAAATTTTAAACATGATATCATATGATCTATTCTATAATTAATTATTTCAAATAAATAACTCAATTTTACATGATTAATTATACAATTAATCATCTCAAATCAAAAACTAAATATCTCAACGATCCATATTATTTATGTCCCAAACTAATTAATCCATTTCACTCAATTTATTCATCACAATAATCTCTATTAATTTATTGGAAAATTAATTAGATTAACAAATTCAATTATATTAACATAATCACCCCATTAATTAATTCACAAATTATTTTTTCTATCACATTTTCCATTAATTAATTATATAATAAATTTACACATAAAAACTTGTTAATTAATTCTCCAATTAATTGTTCACATCAATTCTTTTAATTAATTCACAATTAATTAATTTTCCTTGTCACTTTCTATTCATGAATTCGTAATTCATTAATCTTATTCGTTCCCTTCAACTAATTCTACAACTACTGGTCCATGTCAAAATCCATTAATTAATTTAAAACTTATTAATCCATTTATTTAATTCAACAATTAAATAATCTCATTACTCCCATTATTTCATTCATCAAATAATTAATACCTTTTTTAATCCAACAAATAAATAATATCATTGATCACAATAATTAATTCATCAATTAATTAATTTATACCCACAAACACAAAAACCCACATAATAAATTCATCAATTAATTATTTCAACACAACCCAATCAATAACCCAAATTAATTAGTCTAATAATTATTATATCTTAATCACGTATATATCCCAAATTAATTGATAAATTATTTGGTCTATCTCTTTCAATTTAATAATCATAATAATCTCTAATAATTATTTATACAATTAATTATCCCCTTTCTAAAACTTCAATATAACATTAATTATTTCATCTATTTATTATTCAATTTCAACAAACTCTATCTCACCATAATTAATAAAATAATTATTTATCCAAAAAACGATTTCATAATCTCATAATTAATTTACCAATTAATTATTCATGATATAATATTCTAATATCCCAATATGTCAATTCCCTTAATTAATTAATTCAAAAAAATAATTAATTTAGTAAATAAGGAAATTTCTAAATATCTAATAGAAATTCTTGAATTATATACACATAATTTTAATCAAGGCTTTAGGATTTAAATTTTAGACAACCACCCTCAAGAACAGTTACAAAGGCATTCTAATAGATAATCCCACTTTGAACATTGTAAATCAAGAATGCATCGATGGAAAGAATTTAGATCTGAATCCTCCAAAGTATATGAAGATATGAAAAAATCCCTACATCTCCGATAGGAACCAGCATTTCGATTACTCTCAATAAGAACCAGATAATCTTTTAGTAGTGGATGTAGATAAAAGTTAAAAATCTAAAGGCATACCTTAAAAATCTAGCTCCGAATATCCAAGATCTGATGAGAGACCACTTCTAGATCAAAGGGGACTCCAGAACATTAATGGAAGAAGACCCATAACAATGAGGGAGGTGTTAGGAGGGTCTTTTGTTGAAGATTATGATGCTCGTAGGTATCTTGGTCCATGGAAGAGGCCCATGGGATGTCTTCAGTTGAATATTATGGTGTGTAAGGCTTCTTTAGTGAAGGAAAATGTGTTCATAGGGTTTACACGTTGCGGGAAATTCATTTTTAAAAATTTGTTCATGATAATTACATGACATGAATGATCATTTCCTATTGTGTATTTATTTTTATCTGATTTCATGAAGAAAAACATCACACCATTTAAAAATAATAATCGTGAATTACATGTGCTGAATTCAAATTAAACATGGTAAAAGCTTGTGAAATATAATTTCACCTGGTTAAATATTACATGTGGTGAAATATTTCACATGGTGATATCTAATTTCATGTGGTGAAATCTTATGGGTTAAAATTTTAGATGTTTTAAATAAATTTGTCCCCCGAATTAAATTTAAAACAACTCATCTTGTCCAATATTTAAAAGAATTTATACTTGTAAAAAGTGTGGTTCTAATAGTGGCACTATTTTATTATACGTGTATGATTATCCACACTTTTATATACTGTTTTTGTAGATTTTCTAGTGGAATTGTTTATTGGTAATGAAATTACTCACTCATGTTCTGGTGGATTATTTAGTGTTAATGGATTCTGTTTGATTAGATATATTCATTTTTTATTTTTTGGAGACCTTTTTTAGTATTATGTTACATGGATTTTAAATTTTTGAAAGGATTTGGATTTATTTTATGGAATTGATTGGTTATTTATGACAATATTTCAAGGAGTCTTGACAGTAATTCGACCAACTATGTGTTTTCCACACCTTTGTTGATATTCCCCAACCTATGATCAACATGAGATGGGATTTGGGTGTCACACATGTGTTTATTGTTGGACCAATAAGGATTCTGTTGGGGAAAGGTCATGACACTCAATTTTATAACATCCTTTTCAGACAAGATGACCTTTTTTTCTGATTATCCTTCCTTCTTAGTGAGATTATTTTGGATAACCAAATTTCTCTAACCATATATGTTTCTTTCAGACGTGATATTGTTTCATAAATGTCATTATTTTCAATATGGTTCATATCCTCTTTAAAAATAGTGATAAAATATTTTTTTATTAAATCCTATTCAATCCATTTATTGATCTAGTCATTAAAGAATGATTTTTATTATTATAACAACTTGAAATTATTTATGTTAAAACACATTTGATACTATCTACATTGATATTTTTTAACACCTTCTATTTTCAAATTCATTAAAACTTATACCTCAATTATTATATGTCATCTTCATCACTTGAAACATCGTAATTATTATTTTTTCAAATACTTTATAACTAATAAACTTTTACCAAGATATTAATCACTTCATCCTAAAGCTTAATCGATATCATTTTAAAATGGAATATATATTTTGAATTACCAAATCCTCTAAGAGAATAACATCAGTTTCTTGAATAATATTTCTCAAATTCTTTTTATAACATATATAATTTATTACTCTTGATGTATAACTAAGAAAAATAATTATATTGGATTTTTCATTGAATTTGGTATAAAAATATACCTTTTATATTTAAAAAAATGATTTTTCAAACACTATAAGAAACAGAATATTTATATTATTCATAAAACATCTAAAATTATGAATTTTGGCTAAATTTGATCAATAAATCATCGATTTAGAATATCCATAATCACTACTGTATCTTTTCTCTAAAACTATTTTGATGTTCTATACTCAAATAAAATGTTTCTTCCCATGTTGACCAAACTCTAATTCATTATATTTAATACTCCATTTTTTAAATTTGTGTATTTATATATTTTTGTTTCACATTCCATGCATTTCATTAAGTGACCCAATTATTTTATATTGATCATTAAAAAAAATTTAAAAAAATATTGAAAAAACCTAAAGATCGAGAGAAATGGTTTTTTTGGAAGAATAGGTTAATAACTCATTAAAATGAAACTAAAATAAAGAATATTTATTTTATTCTCCATAAATAGATCCTAAATGCCTTTATCATACAAATAATTTATATGATAACAATGAGAATAAAAAAATGGGGTGAGATGAAAAGCCATATAAGGGAATAAACATGAAAATGAATCATAACATATAAGTCAAATGGCATCACATGAAATCATTAATGAAAATTACCATGAATAATAATATCTGATCGTTGTATAAAGAACATGTAATAATATTTTCATTAATTTTTTTGAAATTTCTAGTAACATAAATCATTTAATAATCATAGGCCAAGGATAAAATAACAAAAAACATCCCATGGTGGATAGAGTCCCATCATAGATATGGTTTAATCCCTAATACCATACATATCATCTCATGTGAAGTAAATGTTACCCAATTAATTAGAGTGATATTTGGGTGCACCCAAAATAACACATAAATTCTTATGTTTAAAAAAAATTGAAATAAAACATAATGAATAAACATAAGAATTACACATGGAACGAATTGTGTAACCTAATAATGGATCATATCTCAAAAAAATATTTTATAAATATTTCAGACGATAATAAGGAATAAAATATTTTGGAAGTTAATATATTAATAAATAATCACATGATTTAGATTTTCTCTCCACTTATAAAAGCATGATAAAGCTAAGATAAATGGGTATAAAAATTATTATCCAAAGATTTTGTTAAGGAATCAATTTAAGACATTTGAAGAACGAATGAACATGGGGTTTCCATTGAAAACCAAAGGGAAACTAATATTTTATTCCCAAAATTTCATTTACTTTAATGATATAATGAATGGTAATAATGACTTTAAAAGAGTGTTACATGTAAATATTAATGGAATAAAAATGTTTCCATTAGTTTGGATTGTTGTTAAAAATTCATTTGAGAAAAGGACTTCAGGTATGATGACCCCATAAATATGAAGGAGGATAAGATAGGTGTATTTGTAAGAGACATATTAATATATAATTAAAAATCACTAAATAACTTTAAATAGGTATATAAATTTAATTTGAGAGACAATGTTCATTACCTAATGATAATATGGGGTTCATAGAGACCCCTTACCGTAGGTTCCATAATCATTCCTTACATATAATGACCGTCCATAATAATTAATTATTTAATTCATAAAAGTTTACATATATTTTTATTTAATATAATTAAAATATTTCCATTTAAAAATATTTTTCAATGAGATATAATGTTTAATTTTTTCATGCCAAGAGTGTTCATTTCATGGTTCCAATGTCAGATCACTTATGGATAATTATTGAAGTTCTTATAGCATAGAAATAAAACTATTGAAGTCATATTTAAAGGTATTCATTAACTTAAATAAATTTAAATGTTCTTAAATATCCTTATGTGTTCTTAAGTAGGGTTGACTCATTTAGAAGAAAAATTAATCTTAGACAATTATTTAATTCAGGGTGTTTTACCATCGTTCACAAAATAGTTTCATCTTATTTAATATTTTGAAAATATATTAAGTATATATTAAAAAATATATATAATATTAATATATAGGTCACTTTAATCCATCCTAAGTTAATTCAAACCTTACATGAATGAGGTAATATAAAAAACTCATCTTCCCTTAGGGATGTGAACCAACATGATATGGACAATGTTTTTGTTTTTAAAATAAGTAGAGAAGAGATGAATATAGATGAAATATATTAAATTAAATAAAATATAAAAACATATATATGAGGAGGATGAGGAGGATTAAAAAATTAAATAATCTATTGAGGGAATTACATTCTCCTATGGATTTATCCTCACGGGATTCCACTCAAGGAACCTCATGTTGTTACATTAATGTGATAATGTATTATAGATATTTGGGGATAGATAAGGAGAATGTTTGAAAGAGTTTGGGTATTCTCCGATAGATATTACTTTTTAAGTGAAGGGGTTACGAGGGGTGGTAATTATTATGGGATAAGAGGGGTGTATTTATTTTTATATTTATTATTTTATTATTTTTACTTAAGGATTATAATAGTTATTAATATTGATATTATATTCAGTATATAGTGCATGTGATGATGATAAAATGATTAATTAATATAGTTACCCTGACCATACTATCACAGAGCTGGTGTCATACTTCATTACATTGGCATAAGATACTAGAAATCGCATCCGCAAGGATAAAATAGTTTAAAATTCTTATAAATAAATTTATATTTTAAATTAAAATTACATTTTAAACATAAAATAAAGAAATTATTTTATATGAGAATAGAGTAATATCCCATATAATAACCCATCATACCTATCAAAATAATCTTCCTGGAAACTAGAGAAAAATAAAACATAAGAAAAGGGTGAGCAAAAAATCTTATTAATGGTTAAGTAAAGTGGAATGCAATAATGAATCAATAAGCATGATCAATTTGGTAACATAAATAAATGAACAGAAATTCTAGGCAATCAATATGCTATGAATGAAAATATATCCATCGATGGTGTCATAGTAAAAATGTCCTGGATAAAAATAACTGAATACTAATATAATGGGATTCTTAATTATTAGATGTCATATATCTGGCTCATGAACCACTACCATTAGGAATATTCAAAAGATGGTTTAATCTAAATGAAAAAAACCAATTTAATGTTATCTTATCAAATTTGTCCCATGAATCTATTGATGTGATTATGGGATATTTATAATTAGTCCACACTCATATCTACCTTTCAAAACAATTATTTATATAACGAATAATCAATTTGATAATAGATTTTTAAATCAAATTGTCCTATAAAACATTGAAATATTTGAATCGTAAGACACTTTAAGGACTATAATTTTTCATAACATTAAATAGAATGAGAGTAAATAATATAATGATATGATATGTCAAAGTGGATGTATATAACACTCATAAAATAAACAGGGTGCATGACATCAAAATATTCCATAATAAAGTGAAATTGACCCAAAGTCCCATGTAAAGATCATTTCATTAATATAATGGATTGATTATGTGTATTAGTTCTAAATACACATTAATAGGGTAAAAATAAAATGAGAAATAAAAAAATTGATTCAAAACTAAATATTATCATGACATAATCAATCAAATAGATGTTTAACCTAATGAATTAATTTTAGTTAAAAATTCCCTTACTATATATAATTTGTCAAATCGTATGACCCAAAAAAGTATTAATTAAAAAAAGATAAATTTAATATCATTAATATAATGAAATTAATGAAATTTCATATCAAAGGTTAGTATATAAATCAAACACAAGGATTATGTGTAGAATAAAGACTATATCTCATAAAAGTAAAACGTGAGATGAGAAATCCATTACCTTATGCTTCCCTTTAGTGGGAATACTTTCACCTTGTGTATACTAGAATGAATAAATTTATTAACTCATTATATGACCATATTAATTTGAATAATACCTTCCTTTTTGATTTAATAACATCTTATGACCCATTCATTAAAAATATTTTAATAATTTATTGTTTAGGGGTTGTTATTTCATTGTTTCATGATTTTTTCATTTGTGAAAAACTATTGATGTTATGGTTATATGGGATTAAAACTATACATGGGTAATGAAATAGTAATAATTCACTTTTATAATATAAATTTTCTTATATATCATTCACATTTCTTGTACGAGGATGATTTATTTGAAATAAGTAGTAATAAATTTTTAGTTAATTTTGGTAGTTTATTCTAAACACCACGAATTAGTTTAATTTTAATTATTATTATGAGTTGGTTAAATAAAATTAAATATGTTATAATCTAAAAATTACAATCATATTTAACCAGAATAGTAGTTTTATGATAAGAAAATAAGGTAGTAATGAAAAAAACAAAAACATTATTAACTAAGGTAAGTAAGCAGCATAATTTGGAAAATATATTCATTACCGTGAATAAGATGAGGTAATGAAAGAAATGATTATAAGATATTACAATGTAAAAATAAAATTAAAACATTAAAATGATTATGTAATTATTATTCCTTTATGGATTAAATAATTTAGGAGAAATTAGAAGAAGAAATGAAAATAACATAGGTTTTTTTTGAGAAAATTACTCTTGAATATCACCTCATTGGATGGCCCCTTTAGGACCTCGTATTTTTTATTCTGGTGAGACCAGTATCACGTGGACATGGGGAGAGTGAGTAAGATAGTTTTGGGAATATATTTCATGAGATTCATTGATTTTTAGTCAAGATTTGGTGTGGAGGGATGGTATTTATACTTTAGGAGAGGTGGGTTTAAGTGATTAAAAAATGATTATTTAATAATTAAATCCAACCACATTGAGGTGAAATTAATTAAAATTATTTTAATTTGTAATTAATGTTTTTTAATATTATTATGGTTAACAAATAGATCAAAAAACATTAAATTTTGTCATTTATTGTAATTATAGGCTTTTAACTATTAACATTAACCCTTATTGTTATTTTATTTATACTTTAGTAATTATTTTTTTTCAATGGTTACATTTTCATACCTAAAAATTAAATTGACCATAAAATATAATTTTGACTATATAATTAAGCTATTTTAATCCATTTAAATAATTATAATTAATTTTATTACAAAAATATATGTACAATTAATCTCACAAACTTATTGAAAAAGTGTATTTTTTAGTGAAAATTTCCAATGGTTGAAATGATTTTAGATGCAATTTCAGTGTTAAATTGACTGAAATTATGTAAATTGGATTTATTGATATATAATTGACATAATTTTACATTAAAATAAATTTAAAACATAAAATAAATATATAAATAAAGTAGATTAAAAATAAATTTTCAATTAAAACTCATCATGTTATTCTATATTTTTTTAAAATGAAACTTCTCAAAAAATACCAAAATTTTACCCTAATATAACTTTTGTATTATACTTTAAAAAAATTCAAAATATATCTTATAAATGTTTTAAAATTTAAATTTAAAATATGTGAACCATCAAAAGGCGGTAAAGATGCCTCTTATAAAAATATAGCTTCTAATGCATAAAACATGATTTATTATTATCTTAATACTATAAAACTTATTAGATGAATTTAATAACCTATTATTGAATATATAAAATATAAATTTCATAAATATCATTCAATAATAGTTATTAATTTAATTTATTGAGACAAAATTCCATATTGGTTATAAATACAGTTTTTATAATAACATCCTTTATTTTCAACAAGTTTACATTTTAATTTCAAATTAATTGGTAACTAATTAATTGATTTTAGGGACATGTGTAAAATAAATTTTAATAATTTAGTTATTATCATTTATTCCCACCATTTTGACTGCTAGGTGATAACATTCACAATTAAATAATAATATTTCTTTATTTGTTTAAGCTCGGTGTTCTGTGTTATATATGCTGTTGATGAAATTGAATTTATTTAAGAAGACAAGTACTATAAAATAATCAATTGTTACATTATACACTAATTTAAATAATTTCAACCTCAAAAGTAGAAATTTATCTTTAAAAATTAATGTTTGATACATTAAAATTTCATTATGGGGAACCCAAATCATAAATAGTATTAATAAAATATCCTCTAAATAAGAGGGAATGGAAAATGATATGGATACCATAAAATTAGAATTTCTAATCATTAGAGTAATGAAAAACTAGGAGATGAAATAGAAATTAAACTATTAAGTTATGGTAGAGTGTGATAGAGAACATGATAATTAGAATTTTTATCGTCAAAAAACCATAAATCTATGATGGGCTAAATAGGACATTGATTTCATGGTAATAAAATTAAATGAATAGAGTTTTTCCTCCCATAATCCTTTTCATAGGTTTGAGGAATTATATTATAATCTAGATAAAGAACATGAGAAAATAGTTTTACATTATTTATTCCCATGTCAAAATAATATTCATATACTTTTATTTTTCTTGGATCTATTTTAGCTTCATCTCATATGCTTAGTAATGGATATTCAAGAAGAATTTCTAGTCATTTTGAACTAATAATGAATCATAAGATCCATAATTAATTCATTTAGTATCAAAATAATTTTCAAAACCAAAAAAATAATCAACACATGTTTTTTAATATTTTAAATCATACTTTAGCATCAAATAATATTATTAAAATTTCAACCTTATCCATTCCATAAGTATTTAATAGTAATACCCAATTAAAGTAAGTCTGTCCAAATTCA
Source organism: Viscum album (assembly GCA_963277665.1). Lineage (NCBI taxonomy): Eukaryota > Viridiplantae > Streptophyta > Magnoliopsida > Santalales > Viscaceae > Viscum > Viscum album. The sequence goes on along the minus strand of OY728120.1, from coordinate 1,580,524,570 downwards.
ATGACCAAAAATTTAAAAGGAATGCCGCTAAATTTTAAAAATCAAATTAACATCATATTTTAGTAACATAATATAGTTCTTACTTTCACTTAACAAATATATGAATACCTTTATCACTGCAAAATCTTAATGAAAATAATTATTTATTGCAAAATAAGATCTTAGGTTTTTAAATATATTCCTTAAATATAAACATGTAGAAAACCCAAAATAAACCATCAAATGACTAACCACTTTCACGATCACCAATCCTATCTCCTAAAAATTTATTTTCAAAATAATATTAATATTACTCACATATAAAGGTTATCTTCCCTAAACAATGTGTTTTTTATAAGATTAACTTACAACGGAATCACTAATCTTTATTGTCAGGGTTATTCAACACAAACCCCAAATCTATAAATGATATGCACTATAGTACAATATTTATATACCTAAGGATTATTATAACCATAGAATCATGGGTAAAATAATTCATCAATCCAAATAGGCATGAAATTATATCATCTTACTATATTCTACACTTCATCATATTATTCCTTAATACCTCCTTCCAATCATTTGTAGTCTCTTCATCATCATCATTATAACCATTAATATTATAAACTTTCTGATTATCTTCATCTTTTTTACCACTTGGAAATATATTTTCATAATTCCCAAGATTTACACATTTAGAACATTCGACCATCAATGATTTATTAGGGACATTTTTATTCTCATCCTATTTTATTAACCACAAATTTTCATGGGAATTACTTGCTTTTTGTCCTTTTCCACACCCAAAACATATTCTTGATCTTATAATACGTCTACATGGGTGTTTCTTCTAACCTTATCAATATATAGGACATTGGATCATAATTCTTTAATGGTTTACACCACCCAAGATCTCGGTAAAGTTTACCATTATCCTCATTGGTGAGTACGGGAGTCAGTTACTATAAATTTTCTTAATCCTATATCATGCTAACTAGTTAATCATAGTCATAAAATTATTCAATATATTCATTATCCCATTTTCCTATCACATTCATCATTAACCTAGTTCCTTCTATATCTATCCATTGACTAAAGATAAAAGCATAGTGTGAGAAAAAATAATCATAATGATGAATCACCTAGTGAATAATAATCATTTTTTAGGATGTCTAAATCAAGACACCTCCTCAATGAATGAATGATTAGGTTTAACCTATGTTATTCATGGTCATTACAAACTATATATTATATTATAATATACAATGACTAATCCTAAAATTCATTAATATGGTAATGTTTTCAAATCTATGATTTCATAAATTTATTTTTCTAGGTTTCAACTAAAATATCTCTCATGACAACATTAGTGACTCCATCCCAAGTATCCCGAATCGAGTTATTTACATTATTATATTGTAATAAGATACAAGAAATCACATCCCAAAGGACTGAATAGTTTATTAGTCTTGGTAAACCAGAAATTTTTTGGTAATTAAAATTATATTTTAATCATAGAATACAATTGTATTTTCATTTAGAAACCATTATCCCCTTAGAATAACCCATCATATCAATCCTCATAAGTTTCTTAGAAATGTGGGTAAAATAAATCATAAGAAAAGGGTTCACTCAAATTCTCATTAAGGGTTATGAACAATGAAATCAATAATGAATCAATTAGAATAATCAATATGGAATGATAAATAACTGAACAAACAAGTCATGTAACGCCCCGACCACTGTTATCTATAGTAGGTGCATTATTAAAGAACATTGTCTAGATCAAAGGGGATCAAATTACGAAAGACTGATCAGTTTAATAGCCTTGGAAGTACTAGATACATTCATAAGTTTTTCATTACATTATAAAATGAAAAACCACAATAACATTATATCTATTGACCACATTAATATCCCTTAGACTATCCATGTTGGTCAGTCATAATATACTTATTCACATCCTAGAAAAAATAAAACAAAGAAATGGGTGAGCACAAATTCTCATTAAGGAAAAAAATATAGTAGAATCATTCATAAATAAAATTAAACATTTAAGTCAATGTATAAGACTAAAAAATTATCCTTTTAAACTTAAACTTAAAAATTATATGGAAAATATAAATCAAATAATTCTGCTAACTTATTCACATGGATATTCTACTAGTCTAATAATCACATGCAATATCAATATCCAATTTCATAATGTTGAAATGCATAATGCCAGACTTCATAACCACATAGTCAAGGCCATGTGACAATACTATAAATAAGATTTTTTCAAGGCCTTGTTCCACAACACTATTTTTTCTCATTAGACAAACTGATGCATCGAGGAGCTATAGAGGGCTCCACCTATCAAATACTATGTCCAATTCATTCCTCATATGAAAAATATTAAGCATAACATAAACATTCGTATTAAAACTAGCATATGAAATGTCAATACTTTATCCATAAACCATGAATGGTGCAAAAATAATACATCCATAGTCAAAAATATCACAAAACCTTAAATTTAATATAGATGATTTTTATCATGACAAATCAACTTCAAACAAGCTTAAAATCCATCAAAGGTTGTTGAAATAGATGAAACCAAAACATTTCATAGAGAAATATCTCTTTCTATTTTGAAATCATTTAAAAGTCATATAATTATAAAATAAAACATTTATTTTGAAAATATTTTTGTAATCTTGTATGGGAAGCTTCGACGATGTTATAATGGTGGAAAATAGTTGCACCCACCGTATAAGTTAAGAAAGACATTTGTACCTTAATTTTGTCAAGAAGGACATAATGTACATTGTTTGGAAAATGACGGAAAGATTCCTTTAAAAACATATGTGGTAAAATAATCATATAAATGACATTAAACCATATTCTAGTAAATAGTAAAAATATTTTGAATAACATTTTTAATAAAACACAGATGTGGATGATAAAGAGGTCCCGATAGATATTTATGTACTAACAACCTCATATAAGTAAAGAGATTGTATAATTAAACCTTACCTTTACTTTTCCCTAGTTGATGGTATGTTAAACTCCTATATAATAGTTAAAACATTGTTATTAAATTAAAAACGAATTATATACATAAATATGATATCATATATGATCCTATTATATTTATTTGTTAATAATATTTCATTGTTAAAAATATTTCCGTAGTATAGTCGTTTCGGGTGTTAACTGATTCGTTTTCCTCTATATGCATGGTTACATAATCCATGTTTTTTATGGATAGGATGTATATGATTCATATAAATAATTATATTACATTCATAAAAATTGTTTTTAATCATAAATTGATAATTATTCTAGAATGATTATGATGGGGAATGAATCTCATCGCGTTCGTGGAGACAATAATCTTTATGTACGCACGAGCAATAATATCATTATATTAATGGTGAAATCGTAAGTAATTGGATAGTATATCATATATATAGAATTATTAACTTGTTATATTTATTATTTACCTTATTTATACTCATTATTATACCCATACAAATAATGAAGTGTTTGAATAACAAACTACACCATGACGTGGAGACGGTAAGCCGTACGTACGCACGTATGGTGACTTTGTCATTTATAGGATGGATAGAATAATGAATATGATCTTAACATATTTATAATAACATCACAATATGTATAAGGTAATGGATTTGTTATTTTGGTATGAAAACAACAAATAAAGAGTAAGTGGAAGAAGAAAAGAACTGGAAAGAGGGTGGTGAAATTATTACCTCTTCTTCGGGTGTTTCTTTTGGAGTTGATCAAAAGGGATCCTTAAGTTGGATTTAAATTCAATTTATGGACTCTAGTTTAATGGGGGGATAATTAAAAGGAAAATTGGGTAGGGTTTGGCCACACTAAATGCCTTTTTAGGTGTTAAATTTACAGAAGTGGAAGTAACCTTTTATAAGAGAGGTGAGGGTCACATTAGGAAAAGATTGAAATACTATTTTATAATAAAATAATTTTATGTTTTTAATGGCTCAAAAATGATTTATTTCAGCGATATGGTGGATATGGGTCGAAAAACATTCAATCAATAGGTTTTATAGAGGTTTTGTTCACCATATTAACCTTATCTTTTAGATTTAACTCTTAGTTAATAATTTGACATTTGTTTACACTAGGAAAAGAATCCCCAAAATTTTCCAAATGCTTTAATATTTGATCCAACATCATAGACCTTTTCAAAATATTCTATTTGGTAGGTCTTAGGGCCCAAATAGAGTTACGGATAAAGAGTTATGGACATTTGAAGTTGGGCTGGAAAACTGGTTCGTGAAGCCCATTTGTGAAGCCCCCTCAGCCATCGCGGAGCACTGCCATGAAGAAATGAGGTGAGATACTCTGCGAACCTCTCTAAAATTTTGAAGCCGTCACAAAGAAAGGATGCGGTAATGATTCATGAATCCCTCTGACGTCTACGATCCGTCACGAAGCAAGGAGACAGTAATGCTCCGTGAGCCACTTTGACATTCGCGAGCCGCTGCGGAGCAAGCTCTGTCTTCGCACCGAGTGAGTATTGCTTCACGATGCCTCTCCCCTATACATACCCATATCACCCCCATTTTCTAGATGGCCACTCCTCCCCTTGGGCAGACGATCTACCGATTCAAAGAGCTCCACTTTCCTTCACAGAGTGGCTCTGTGATCCCATTATCTGTGAGCAGCTTCCTTCGTGTTGCTGCTCCACGAGCCCATGCTCTGCGAGTAGCTTCCTTCGTGTTGCTGTTCTGTGAGTCCATGATCCGCAAGGAGCATCCTTCGTGATGCTGCTCCGCGAGTCCATGCTCCACGAGTCCATACTCCGCGAGTCCATGCTCTGTGAGTCCATGCTTCGCATGTCCATGCTCAATGAGTCCATGCTCTGTGAGTCCATGCTCCATGAGACCCCATTTTCCATGATCCCCTTTGCTCCTCAAAGCTACTTCACGAAGACTTATCCTTTGTGAGGCTCTGACCTTCGTGACCTCCAGTCCATACCGTGGGGTCTATTCCACCACACCACCACTTAGGGTCAGTGTCGGGCTGCGGTCCCGTCCCTCCGGGCCAGTCCTTTCGATGTCATTACTAACCCCCACGAAAAATGGAGAGTCGTACCGTGAACGTTTCGAGCTGGGATGTCGGGATTTTCCATTGCGCCCTTATGGGAACCCACCTTCCACCTGTGGAATACCATTATTTGAGATACTCCTTCGCACAACATGGAACACCTTGAGTCGACATATTCCTATTGGTTCGTTTCCCATGTCGTGAGTTTATATTCTCCTCATCAATTCCCCAAGTACCTTGAGTCGATCCATTCCTCAAGTAACTCATCCAATCCCCATAAGTTGGATCATATGCCAAATTGAAACAGAAAGGGCAGCCCTTGCGTAAGTCTCCACACCATCCATTTCTAGGAACCTTATGCCAATAGCCCTTTCTACATGACTACAAACTATAGTACACCTTATATAACAAATATAGGATGCCTCTTGCTCCAAACAAGAGATGACTTTTCTTCAAAGCATGAGATTCCTAACAGACCTATCCACATGACTATAAATTTTAGTATACCATATGTTCCAAATATAGGATTCCTCTTGCTCAAATCAACAGATGCCTTATGCTTCATGATTGAGATGCCAATAGTCCTATCTACATGACTATAAACTTTAGTATTCCCTATGTTCCAAACATAGGATGCCTCTTTATCTAAATGAGAGATGCCTTATGCTCCAATCATGAGATGCCTAACAGTCCTATCTACATGACTATAAACTGTAGTATACCCTATATTACAAATATAGGATTCCTCTTTCTCCTAACAAGAGATGCCTTATTCTCTAAGCATGAGATATTAATAGTTGTCTCTACACAACTATAAACTGTAGTAATTTGTATATATAAAATATGGGATGCCTCTTTCTCCAAGTAGGAGATGCCTTATGCTCCAAGAATGAGATGTCAATAGTCCTATCTACATGACTATAAACTATATTATTCCCTATGTTCCAAACACATGATGCCTCTTGCTCTAAATGAGAGATGCCTTATACTCCAAGCATGGGATTCCAATAGTCGTATCTATATGACTATAAACTGCAGTGTTCGCTATCATTCAATAATATGATATCTCTTGTTACAAATAAGAGATGCCTTATGTGACAAGTATAGGATGCCTAATTCCATGATTACAGTGGCATGATTTCAAGAGCATTGGAATCCGTTCAAACATTCCATCACTCCACCTCACACATTCCATGTCCTTCATTCAGATCTTCATCCACTTCCATGTCCGAAGGGAACTCCTAATGGCCTAGTCCCATGCTGCCTTAGCTCACCTACCATCCTAGGCCAATGCCCCGAAAGAATTTGGACGACACATTGAGTCAGGTCATGTGTTTTGAACAGGGTCAATAGTCGACCCTCATTTGTTTGTCCCCATTTCAGGATAATGTGATCTAGATGTTGTGTTTTGAACATGGTCAATAGTTATCCTCCATCTCCATCCCACCCTCATTGCGTTCTGAATGTTTGGAATGTGATTCAAAATATTCATCTCCCTTTGTTCAGACTTATTCCAATGCCCCTTGGCATTATCCCACTTGTGCACTAGCGCATATGCCCAGGCCCCAACCCATCAGTGGGTTGGGAATCCCTCATGTCCAGACATGAGGAAGACATTACGGGCAGCTCCATTGCGTAAGTCCCATCCACCATTTCCGATCCATAGCAGCATCCAAGAAGATCCCTTGCGCTATCACCATTCACCATTTCTGCTCCATAGCGGCACCTGGGTAGCTTCCTTGTGTAAGCCACATCCACCATTTCCACTCCATAGCGGCACCCGGGCAGCTTCCTAGTATAAGACCCATCCACCATTTCCGCTCCATAGCGGTACCTGGGAAGCGTCCTCGCGTAAGCCCCAGTCACCATCTTTCATGGACGTACCTTTGCAATGTGATCATCTGGCCCTTGCGGTCACTTGTTTCTCACACCGTGCAAGACTCATGTGGGATTAGAGTAAGCATCAACCATGAGATCCTCCTTGGTCAGCCTAGAGTGTAAGTACCAAACACCCTCCTGAACTATGTGGTCTTTGATCCTTGCCAAGGCAGGTTACATAAGAAGCCTCCCTGAGGTTCAAGACCACCACCCGTTAGTCACTCCGACCCCCTTCACGTCAGTTCACCAACACCTTGGGCGGCCTAGAGTGTAATAACCACACCATCCTAAACTACGTGGTCTTTGATCCTTACCAAGGCAGGGTACATAGGAATCCTCCCTGAGGTTCAATCCCACCACCCGTTGGTCACTCCAACCCCATTCATGCCGGTTCATCAACACCTTGGGCAGCCTAATGTGTAATCCCCACACCATTATGAACTATCTGGTCTTTGATCCTTTCCAAGGCAGGGTACATAGGAATTCTCACGGAGGTACAAGCTCAACAACCATTGGACCCCAGGTCCCTATTCACGTCGGTTTGACCCCATCCAGTGGTAAGATGTTGTGACCTCAATAAGCGGTAAGCCGTTGTTCTCCCATTCAGCGGTATGCTGTTTTCAACCACATTTGGTGGTAAGCCGTTAAAAACCCCAATTGATGGTAAGCTGCCATCAGATGAACTACGTGGACTTTAATTCTCTACCATGAGGATACGTAGGAGACTCCATGAGGTTCAATCCCAACACCCATGTCTCATCATGATCTATCCCTCGATTCCATGTGTTATGGGAAGATCATGCCCCAACTCAGAGGTTCTAATAATTCTGGGTCCCATCCATGCGTCCATTTTCATGGGCCACCACCTCAGGTGTCCCATCATCCCACCGAACAATGCGGACTTTGATTCCCTATCAAGAGGATACGTTGGAAGTCTCTTTGAGGATCAAGACCAACATTACCATCACCTTCATGACGGTCCCATATCATTCCCCCACCACTCCATTCAACTCTCTATCATCCAACCTGATTCTCACCCGGGCTGCCACATCCTGGTGGGATCAGGAACTCCACCTCCTCACTACTCCTAGAAGTACATGGGCCACTTTCCATGTGTATTCCCCAACATGTCTCTAGTACATTTTCCCCTGTGTACACCCCAATTCATCACCCCTTCGAACTATGTGGGTTTTTCTCCCTGTCGTCAACATAGGGTACATAGGAAACCTTCCTAAGGTTCAATCCCATCCAATGGTAATCCATGGTGTCCCCCATTCTAGGGTGACCTCCTTCCGATCCACCCTCATTGGTGTTTAGATTATCCATTACGGTGTGACAACTCACCTCCATGGGGTGCACCACCTCAGATCCATCCTAATTGGGTGTCCTGATCAATCCATCTTCCATGAGCTATAACCTTGGGATCTACCAATCTGATTATTCTCTATGGGACATTCTAATCACCCTCATTCCATCTCCACAAGAAGTTAAACTCTCGGCCTACCTTGTGTTAAACATGAGATGCCTGAGGAGAACCTTGGAAGACATGCCTTTAGAGTAACCGTCTCTGCAAGACGTTAAACTCACGGCGTACCCCGTGTGAAACATGGGAAGCTAAGAAAACCTCAGGGACTTGCCTTTGGAATAAGATACCCCGCGACAGACGTGGGTTGCCTCGGGTTCTGCACCTTTGAGATGTCCTCTTATGAGGAAGAATACAGGTTCCCCAATGTCCACACATCCAGAGATGCCCCGACATGCCTGATGTTGTCATCTACTACGATCAAAGGTTGCTACCATGTCATGACCCCATGGAACGTCCTGAAGAAAGTAGTGCAATTAACCGAAATCCATGAATATATGGCACACAAAAATAGATTCACGAACCATGGCTTAATCTATAAGTGAGACCCAGACTAGGTGACGAGTTCCGAGGAGGAATCTACGAAAGGAAGAACCGACATCCCATCATCCTATTTCGATCAAGGAGCAAATTTCCCTAAATAAGTGACGGATTCCGCCCGACATTGGAAAGTGGGAATGCTGGACAATAACTGCTTGTCCTCCACAAACGGATGCACGCACCCCAGCGAAAGCATCAGAAACAACATTTTCCATATCTCTTTGTATTTTTTATATTATATGGTTAATAAACTTACTATAACAAGACAAGAGAACCCCAAATGGTTAAGTATTAATATATATAACTGTATCTCTATCCATTGGATGAACCATAGATTTTTAAAAATATTATATCAATTAATAATATATTATTTATTTTAAAAACTCAATTATGTCAATTTTGACACTATTTGGTATTTGATAATTTTTGAAAGCCATAAAAACATTATAACTTAGAATAAAATTTATTAAATCAACCCAAACATGTCATATTAACCTATAAAATTAGTGTAATTCATCAAAAGTAACAATTTACATTTATTTGGATATTTACAATATAAATAATTTTAAAATTTCATTCATAAGGTAATTACTGCATCATCATTGTGTCATAAAAATTAAATTATTTAATGTATAAAAATTGAAAATAAAATAACATAATGTAGGAAATATTTTTATCTTTATAATGAATTTTTATAGTATAATTTATAATATCTGCAACCCAATATTAAAAATAGTTTAGTTATTGAACATTGAATTTAACACTTTTATCTCTTCTTTAAATAAAATAATAAAAAATGTCCTAATCTAATCTATGTGGGCCAAAGGGGGTCATATTTTATTCATAAGGATGTTTTTGGAAGAATTACACTTATACAATAGAACGAGGACAAGTTTTACGGTAATTATAATATCATTCTGACAATTAATTACCCTAATTACTTTTAACCATGGTAAATAAAAGTCAAAATCTACTATTCACCAAAAAATATTTTCATCTTATTGAACCAAATTTTACTTACGGATGTCAACCATGTCTATCGGATTTTTGTAATTCAACTCACATAAATGGTAAAATTAGGTTTTACAAAAATTTGAAAATGATCCTAGAAGATGTGTAAAAGAAAGTAAACAGTTCAATAAAATTTTATATACCGAAACTTATTATAAAATGACTCGAAAAAATTACATTGAAAATATATAAGTATTATATACCTATTTTTTCCTAAAATAAATTAAAATAAAATAACTATTTTTTTTTATAAAATGTCGGTTTTAAACAATAACAATGTGTTTTTCACTATTCATCAAAAATTGAATGTTTTCAGAAAAATACCAAAAAATCACCCTAAACTATCTTTGATATTCTAAATCCAAAGTTGAAGACCATTTTGAAAATTAAAATTTAAAAAATTTCCAAAAGTGGGTATTACTATTCATAACAGCTAGTTTCATTGGTTGTGGGGTGTTGAAACTCCATGTTGTGTACAACACAAGCTACAACATTATTCAAAGGGAAATGTACAATGGAAGCATGGGGTGTTACATTATCCCCTACTTAAAATAATTTCATCCTCAAAATTTCTATAATATTGCTGCATAAAAATATTTGGGTGGTTCTTAATCATATGTTCCTCGGGTTCCCATGTTGCCTCTTCCATCTTATAGTTTTTCCATAGAACTTTCACCAGAAGAGTCGTCCAGTTTCTCAACACCTGTTCCCTAATATCAAGAATTCCGATAGACTCTTCACAACAAGACATATTGGGTTCATGTTCTATTTCTTCATAGGTGAGTACATGCGTTGGGTCAGGCATGTATTTTCTCAATAGCGATATCTGGAACACATCATGATCTTTGGAGGGACATGGTGGTATTTCCAAACAGTATGCTACAACCCCAATTCTTTCTAGAATTTCGAATGGTATGATTTACTTGGGACTTAATTTAAACTTCTTACCGAATCATATAACACCCTTCCATAAAGATACCCTAAAGAAAACATGGTCTCCTACTTGAAATTTCAAATCCTTCCTTTGGTTATCGCCATAGCTCTATTTCCTACTTTGAGCTTCTTTGATGTGGGTTTGGATAACCTTCACCTTTTTAGTGTTTCCTCGACAATTTCATGGCCTACGAGTTTTCTTTCACCAATATCATCCCAACAAGTTGGTGTGTGACATATCTTTCCATATTACTCATCATATGGAGGCTTATGAATACTTGAATGTAAGCTATTGTTATAGGAAAATTCTATCAGAGGAAAATACTGATCCCACATAACATGGAAGTCATGTGAACAAGATCTCAACATGTCTTATATGGTTTGAATAGTCCATTCTAATTTTCCATCAGTTTGATGGTGGTAGGTAGTGCTCAAACAAAGTTTAGTATCTAGGGCCTTCTAATGACTCTTTCAGAATCTTTATGTAAAATGGGGATCATGATTAGAAACAATTAATAGGGGTACACCATGTAGTCATAATACTTTATTAATATATAGTATTTCCAGACGTTCAAGTGTTAAATATTCTGTTGTGGTATGAAAATGAGATGACTTGGTAAGACAATCAACAATAACCCATATTGCATCATTCATTATTGGAGTCTTCAATATCCCCCTGAAAAATTATATCATAATATTATTCCATTTACACTCAGGTATGGGAAGTGGTTGCATGACTCCTCCAGGATGTTGCCTTCTAGCTTTCACTTGTTGAAAACCACACATCTTGACAAAAAATAAACAATCCTCGTCTTCATATTGTCAAAAAAAAATTGTTCCTTCAAAGCACTATACATATTGGTGCTCCCAGGGTGTATAATGAAATTGGAGCTATGAGCATCATCAAAAAATTCCCATTTTAGATCAGGTATTCAAGGAATACAAATTCTCTTCCCACATGTCAAAATTCCAAATTTATATATGAAGTCACTCAATCTCCCATCATTCACAGCTTTAATCTTCTTTTGAAACTCTTCATCATTAGTCTGAGAACTTTTTATCCTTTCTAGTAATGATATTTTGGCAACCATTTGAAAAATTATTAATGTTTCACCTTCCAGGGTTATTCCCATATACATCTTTACTAGATCCATGAAAATAGGATCCCTTTCAACTCTCATATTTTCCATAACTCCATTATCCTTTATTCTCAAAGAATCTTCAAAATTATTTTCCTTCCCTGGGTGGTTGTGTATTGTGAACTCATAATACTCGAGTAGTTCAGGCCATCTCCTTTACCTCATGTTGAGTTCTTTTTGTGAGAAAATATACATCAAAATATTGTGATCAGTATTAATCATACATCTTTCAAAATAGAGATAGTGTCTCCATATCTTCCGAGCAAGGACTACAACTGCTATCTCAAGATCCTAATGGGTATAGTTTTTCTCATGAATTTTTAACTGTCATGATGCATAGACACTAACTCTATCATTCTGCATAATAAAAAAACCATGTCCTTTAATTGAAGCATCAATATAAATAACAAACCCATCATTCCCTATTGGTAGAGTCAAGATAAGAGCATCGAATAATTTTCTCTTCAGTTATTCAAAAAATTATTCACACTCTTTTTTTCAAACAAATTTGTCACCATTATGCGTGATCTTTTTTAATTGGTAATCCAACCATGAAAAATTCTGGACGAAACGTCAATAATATCCTTTGAAACCAATAAAATGGCATACCTCAGTATACACATTAGTGCTGTAAATTCATGGATTTCCATGGTATTTAAAGGATGAATATAGATTCCATCCTTGGAGACAATATGGACAAGAAATGAAATCCCTTGAAGCTAGAATTCACACTTACTAAACATCCCATATAATTCGTTTCAACTGAGGGTCTTCAAAATAGTGTGCAAGTGATTTTTATGATCTTCATAGTATTTTGAGTATCGAAAGATATCATAAATAAATACCACTAAAAAGTCATCAGGATATTACTTGAAAATCTATTCATTAGATCCATGAAGATAGTGGGTGCATTAGTCAATCCAAAAGGCATTACTGTAAACTTGTAATTCCTATACATGGTTCAAAATACTGTTTTCAAAATGTATTCCTTCTTCACACACAACTAATGATATCAAAATAGATGGTCAATATTTGAAAAATATTGAGATCCATGAAGTTGGTTGAATAAATCATCAATGTGAGGTAGGGGATACATGTTCTTTATTGTTATAGCATTGATATACCTATTTTCCATGCACAACCTCACAGATCTTTCTTTCTTCATAACAAAAAGGACAAGGGCTCCCCATGGAGAAACACTAGGGTGAATAAATGACTTATTACTCAATTCATCAAGTTGTTTCTTTAGTTACACTAAATCTATAGTGGCCATTCTATAAGGGTCTTCGATATGGTCCTTGAACTAGAAACTAAATCAATGTGATACTCAATTACTCGTTCTGGAGGATGTCCATGTAAATCCTATGGAAACACATCAACATATTCTTTCACCATAGGTACATCCTCTATTCAAGAATTTTTTTCCCTCATACATAGTTATTTCATTATCTTCCTCCCCAATAATTAAAATTAGTACAACTACTTGGGGTGGATCTAGATAAGAATTAGGTGGGGACATTTCTGCTCTAATGATAAGGTACTCCTTATCATCATCAAAAATTTTAACCTTATTATTCTTACAATAAATTTTCTGATCATGGTCTGAAATACAATCCATTCCAAGGATTATATCAAATTCAATCAGGGGTCTGATGATGAGATCAGTAGATAAATAACATTTATATTCCCTAATGGGAACTGATTCACAAAACTTAGTTTCGACGATACTTCCATTAGGTGTTTTTATTGACAACTCCCTTGTTAAGTCAAATTGAAAATATCTAATTTTCCTAAAAAACTGGGAATATATGAAACAATGAGATGATCTAGAATCAAATAAAGCATTGGATAAACTTGAGGAATCCATTAAATTACCTGCCACCATGTCTTTCAGAGCTTCCACCTCAGCAGTAGTGATCACATAAGCTTTTCCTTGATCCCTTGTACTTTTTTGGGGTATGTTCCCTTGGCACTTTGAAAACTCATTTGAATAATGCCATTTTTTCTCTAAAATTGTTGCATTCAACACTTACAACCTCTTTCTTTCCCTTGTAATCATGTGTCTGGGGGTATTTTTCACCACACTTGTAAAAAACTCTCATTCCCTTCAGGTAAGTACCAGGGTTTTTCATCCCACATTTACCACATGATGGATATTTAACTTTTACCTTCTTCCCTTTATTTACATTTCTAGAGTTATCAGTAGATCTCTTCTTCTCTTTCATTTCATTGAAGTCATAATACTTAGAGAATAACTTTTCTGTCTTGATTGCACTTGAGACAATATATTCTTATGTTGAGAAGGATTTTGAGACTAATAATCGATGGAGAAATGGTTTTAACCCATCAAATAATCGATCAATATTACTCCTTGGGTTACGTATATAATTTACTGCATGCCATGCTACCCTTGTAATGTTATCCTCATACTTTCTGACACTCTCATAATCCTTTTTCCTCAGACATAGAAATTGTCTTTCCATATCTACTCGATGGTCATAAGGAAAGTATTTTTCAAAGAAAATATCTTTTAAATCCCTCCATTACATGTTCGATACTTCTTCATCTTCCTTTGGGTTTTGGATTAATGACCACCATTGATCTACATCTCCCGTGAGGTGATAAATTGCCATGATAACTTTTTAGATTTCGCTACTCTCCAAAGCATGGAATATTTTTACTAAGGAACTTATCCATTTCTCAGATACTAATATTTTTGTACTCCTATTGAAGGTTGGTGGTTGTCCCCTCATGAAGTGGTCTAACATTTATCCTCCACATTGTGGAATAGGGTGCTTCATAAGAGTAAGGTTATTATTAATAACTTGAGTGAGTTGTCCCATTATGGTGATAAGATGATCAGAATCAGTTGCATACCTAGCTCCACTATAATTAACTTAAGTAAGAGGGAAATACCTACATGGATTACGTGTGTTGAAACAGTTTCCATTCCTTCCATGAGGTGCCATTTCGAAACAATTTCATACACTCGACTAGTTTACGAATAACAATATATAATTCCAAACATGTAAAGCACTTGAAATAAATTGGAAAACTTATGAATATAATCCATAATCAAAAAAATGTTTTCTATGAGGAGGTATATACTAATAAATCATTCATAATGGTTTTTAATGAAAATGTAAATTATCTTAAGTGTGTCCCCTGGGAGTGTCGTAATCAAGTCTGCGACAAGGCCCATTGTCATGTACCCTGATACCCCAAGTCAAGCCTGGAACTCCTTGTTGGAGTTTTCACTCCTAGGTACATATATTCTAGAGATTCCTCTACCTGCTCGTATCCAGGTAGGGATGTATTGCATGTAAAATACAAAAAATCTCTACATTACCAAAATTCAAGGAATTTCTTCTATGCCAATCATCAAAGTCTATCTTAGGATAATGTTACCAAATTACAGTTTATCTAAATCTAGTTTGCAAGGTTTGTACTTAAATTCTTATGATACCAAATGTAATGCCCCAACCCTAATTAGCTAGAGTCGGTGCATTTTTATATATCATGGGCTTGATCAAAAGGGATCAAAACCCAAACGAACAATTAGTTTAGTAGCCTTGGAAGTACTACATACGTTCATAAGTTTAATATTACATTGTAAAATAAAAAACTAAAACTAAATTATCTCCATTGATAACAATCATATCTCGTAGAATATCCCTATAGGTTAGTCATAATATACTTCTTCGTATCCAAGGAAAAATAAAACATAGAAAGGGGTAAGCTCAGATGCTCAGTAAGGATAAAAATATAATGGAAACATTCATAGATAAGCATAATAATTTAAGGCAATGTATAAGACTAAAACGTAAGACCATTAAACATAAAATTCACCATTATATGGAAAATATAAATCAAATAATTCCATTTACTTATTCACATGGATATTCTACTAGTTGAATAATCACATGAAATATCAATAGCCAATTTCATAATGTTGGAATGCATAATGCCAGACTTCATAACCAAATTGGGAAGGCCTTGTGTCAAGAATACAGATAATATTTTGTCAAGTCCTTTTTACAAGACACTAATTTGTATCTTTAGACCAACTGATGCATTGAGGAGAAAAAACGCTCCCCCGTCACATACTATGTCCAATGCATTCCTCATATGAAAGGGTTTAAAAATAACAAAAAATTCGTATTAAAACTATCATATGAAATGTCAATACTTTATCAATAAACCATGATTGGTGTAAAAATAACACAGACACAGTCAAACATATCACAAAACCATTAATATAATATGGAATATTTTTATCATAATAAATCAACATCAAACAAGCTTAAAATCCATCAATGGATGTTTACATAGATGAAATCCAAAATTTTGTAGAGAAATATTTCTTTCTATTTTGAAATCATTTAATACTCATATAATTATAAAATTAAATATATATTTTGAAAATATTCTTATAAGATTGTATGGGAAGATTTTAAGAGGATATAACGGTGGAAAATAGCCCCACCTGTCGTATAAGATAAAATAGACATTCTTACCTTAATTTTGTCAAGAAGGTTATAAAGTACCATGTTTGGAAAACGACGAAAAGATTGATTTCAAAACATATGTGGTCAAATAAGGGTATAAATTACTTTAAACCATATTCTAGTAAATAATAAAAATGTTTTGAATTACATTTTTAAGAACTAATGGATGTGGATGATAAAGAGGTCTCGGTAGATACTTACATATTAACAGCCTCAGACAAGAAAAGAGATTGTAGAATTAACAATTACCTTGTACATTTACTTAGTAGATGGTATGTTAACCTTCTGTATAATAGTTAAAAATTTGTTATTAAATTATTAAAGAACTGTATACATAAATATTATATCATATATGATCCTATAATATTTCTTTGTTAATAATACTTCTTTGTTAATAATATTTCAGTAGTATCATCATTTTGGGTGCTAACGGATTCGTTTTCCTCTATATGCATGGTTACATAAGCCATGTTTATTATGGAAAGGATGTATATTATTCATATATAGCATGATATTATGTTCATAAAAATTATTTTTAATCATAAAATGAAAATTATTCTTCAATGATTTCAATGGGGAATGATTCTCATCGTGTTCGTGAAGATGGTAATCCATACATATGCACGAGCGACAATATCATTATATTTATGGGGAAATAGTATGTAATTGGATGGTATATCACATATAAAGAATAATTTACATGTTATATTTATTATATAAATTAGTTATACACTTTATTATACTCATCCAAATAATAATGTGTTTGAATAACAAACCACACCACGACGTGGAGACGGTTAGCCGTACGTACGCACGTATAGAGACTTTGTCATTATTAGGATGGATAGAGTAATGAATTTGGTTGTACCATATTTATAATAACATCACATTATGTAGAAGGTACTAAAGTTATTTTTTTTATGTAAACAACAATGAAATAGGATGTGGAAGAAGAAAAGATCTTGAACGAGGGTGGTGAAATTATTTCGTCTTCTTTGGGTGTTTTCATTTGAGTTGATCAAAAGGGCTCCAAAGGTTGGATTTATGATCAAAGTAAGGCCTTTAGGTTGAAGGTGGAGAGATTAAAGAATATATTTTTAGGGTTTTCCCAATACAAATGGATTTGGAGGTGTGAAATTAAGAAAAAGGAAGTGCACTTTTATAAGAGAGGTTAGGGTCACTTTTGGAAAATATTGAAATATTATTTTATAATAGAATCATTTTTCTGTTTCTAATTGCTAATAAATGATTTATATCAAGGATAAAGTGGTTATGGGTCGAAAACTCTCAACCAATAGATTTTAGATAGGTTTAGGTCACCATATTAACATTATCTTTTAGATTTAACTCTTAATTAAATAGTTTGACATTTACCATGTCTCTTTATATTTTTATATAATATTGTTAATAAACATACTATAACAAGCCAAGGGAACACCGTGATGTTGAGTATTAATATATATAACCTTATCACTTCAAATATATTATTTTTAATCAACCCTGACATGTCATATTTACCTATAAAATTAGTGCAATTAATCATCAGTCTTGATTTACATTTATTTGGATATTTATAATATCAATTGCTTTAATAATTTATTAATAAAGTAATTTCATAATCATCATTGTGTCCTAAATTAAATAAATTATTTAATATATAAAAATTATAAATAAACTACCATTATTTAGGAAATAATATTATCTTTCTAATGAATATTTATAGTCGAATTGATCTTATGTATAAGCCTATATTAAAAATGGTTTAGTTATTAAACATTGAATTTTTCACTTTTAATTATTCTTTAAATAAATTAATAATAAATGTCCTAATCTAATCCATGTTGGCCAAAGGTGATCATATTTTATTCCTATAATTTTTTTGTTCGAAATACACTTATCCAATATAATTAGGACATTTTTAGCGTAATTACAATATTATTTTTACCCTTAATTACCCAATTTACTTTTAATTGTGGTAAATAAAAGTCAAAAGTTACTATTCATCCAAAATTACTTTTATCTTATTGAACCAAATTTTTCATACTTATGTCAACTATATCTCTCGTATTTTTTAAAATCAACTCACAGAAGTGGTAAATTTATGTTTTATGCAAATTTGCAAATGCTCCTAATAGGTGGGTAAAAGACAGTAAAAAGTTCAATAAAATTTTATATATCTAAACTTGTAATAAAATGACTCCAATGAATTACATTGAACATATATAATTATTATGTACCTATTTTAACCTAAAATAAATTAAAATAAAATAAATAATTATTTAAATAGAAAGTCAATTTTAAACAATAACGCTATGTTTTTCACTATTGATAAAAAATTGAAAGTTTTTAGAAAAATATCAAAAATTCACCCCAATCTAATTTTGATATTTTGAATCCAGAAATGAAGTCCATTTTTAAAATTAAAATTTATAAATTTTCAAAAAGTGGGTATTACTATTCATAACGGCTATTTTCATTGGTCGTGGTGTGTTAAAACTTCAAGTTGCGTATGACGCAAGATACTACATTATTCAAAGGGAAACGTGTCGTGGAAGCATGGGGTGTTACTTTCTTCCCTCCTTAATATAATTTTGTCCTAAAAATTTCTAGAATGTTACTGCATAAAATGATTCAGGTGGTTCTTCATCATATATTCCTTGGGTTCCCACATTTCCTCTTCCATCTTATGGTTTCTCTATAGAATATTCACCAGATGAGTCACCTGGTTTCTCAACACTTGTTATCTAGTGTCAAGAATTCTGATAGGCACTTCGCAATAAGAAAGATTGGGTTCCAGTTCTATTTTGTCATAGGTGAGTACATGCATTAGGTCAGGCATGTATTTTAACAATAGTGATACGTGGAACACATCATGAACTTTGGAGAGACATGGCGACATTGCCAAATGGTAATCTACAACCCTAATTCATTCTAGAATTCCAAAAGGTCTGATTTACCCGGGACTTAATTTACCTTTCTGAATCATATAACAACCTTCCATAGAGGTACCCTAAAGAAAACATGGTCTTCTACTTGAAATTCTAATCCTTCCTTCAGTTATCGGTATAGCTCTTTTGCCTACTTTGAACTGATTTGATGTGGGTTTGGATAACCTTCCCCTTTTCCATTATTTCCTCAAAAATTTCTTGGCCTACGAGTATTCTTTCACCAAAATCATCGCAACAAGTTGGTGTGTGACATCTCTTTCCTTATAAAGCTTCATATGATGTCATATGAATACTTGAATGGAAGCTACTTTTATAGGAAAATTTTACCAGAGATAAATACTAATATCACATACCTTGAATGTCGAGTGAGAAAGATCTAAACATATCTTTTGATGTTTGAATAGTTTGTTCTGATTGTCCATTAGATTGAGGGTGGTAGGCAGTGCTCAAATAATGTTTTGTATCCAGGGCATCCTGAAGACTTTTCTAGAATCTTGATGTAAAATGGGGATCATGATCAGAAACAATCTATAGGGGTACACGATGAAGTCTTACAAATTCATTAACATATAGTCTTTCCAGACGTTCAAGTGGTAAAATATTCTCTTATATTAAGAAAATGAGCTGACTTGGTAAGATGATCAACAATGACCCATATTGCATCATTCCTTCTAGGAGTCTTTGGTAGCCCCATGAAAAAGTCCATCGTAATATTATCCCATTTACACTCAGTTATGGAAAGAGGTTCCATGAATCTTCCAGGGTGTTTCCTTCTAGCTTTCATGTGTTGAAAAACCATACATCTTGACAAAAAATCCACAATATCCCCCTTCTTGTGAAACCACCAAAATTATTCCATCAAATATATATACATCTTGGTGCTCCCAGGGTTTATAGAGAAATTTTAGCTATGAGCATCATCCAAAAATTCTCTTTTTAGATAAGGTATACTAGGAACACAAAGTCTCTTCCCAAATTTCAAAATTCAATCTTCATATATGAAGTCACTCAATGTCGCATCATTCACAACTTTAATCTTCTTTTGAAACATCTCATAATTAGTCTGAGAACATTTTATCCCTTCTAGTAATGATGGTTTTGCAACCATTTGAAAAATTATTGATGATTCACGTTTTGTTGTTATTCCCATATCCATCATTACTAGATCCATGAAAATAGGATCCCTTTCAACTCTCATCTTGTTCAAAACTCCATGATCCTCTCTGCTCCAAGCATTTTTTAGCTTATTTTCCTTTCCTGGGTGGTAGTGTATTGTGAAATCATAATACTTGATTAGTTCAAGCCATTCATATGACTCATGTTGAGTTCTTTTTTGTGATAATGTATACATCAAACTCTTGTGATCAGTAAAATCTCACATCTTTCACTATAGAGATAGTGTCTCCATATCTTCAAATCAAATATTACAACTACAACTCATGATCATGAGTGGGATAGTTTTTTTTAGAAATTTTTAGCTGTCATGATGTATAGGCAATAAATCTATCATTCTGCATAAGGACACAACCAAGTCCTTTCTTTGAAGAATCACTATAAATAACAAACCCATCATTCTCTGATGGTAGAGTCAAGATAGGATCATTGTCTAATCTTATCTTTAGTTCTTCAAAACATTATTCACACTCAATTTTGAAAACCAATTTATCCCCTTTCCATGTGATATTTGTTAATGGGTTAGCCAACCTGGAAAAATTCTGGACGAAACGTCGATAATAACCTGTTAAACAAATAAAACTGTGTACCCTAGTTTTACTAGTCGGTGATTTCCATTCTTGTATTGCCTTGGTATTTGAAGGATCAACAGATATTCTATACTTAGAGACAATATTTCCACAAAAATAAATCCCTTGAAGCCAGAATTCACACTATCTAATCATCCCATACAATTAATTTGTTCTAAGAGTTTTTAGAATAGTGCCCAAGTGATTTTCATGATCTTCGTTGAGTTTTCATTATACCAAATAATCGTCAATAAATACCACTAAAAAGTCATCAAGATATTCCATGGAAACTATATTATTTAGATACATGATTATTAAGGGTGAATTAGTCAATACAAAATGCATTACTATAAACTCATAATGCCCGTACCTAGTTCGAAATATAGTTTTTGGAATGTCTTCCTTCTTCACACAGAACTGATGATATCCAGATCAAAGGTCAATCTTTGAAAAATAATAAGCTCCATGAAGTTGCTTGAATAAATCATCAATGCGAGGTAGGGGATACTTGTTATTTATTATTATAGCATTGATCTCCCTGTAGTCAATGCACAACCTCATTGATCTGTCTTCCATCATAACAAAAAGGACAGGGGCTCCCCATGTAGAAACATTAGGGAAAATAAATTCCTCATTATTCAATTACTCATGTTTTTCTTTAGATCCACTAATTCCAAAATGGCCATTCTATAAGGGGTCTTTGAAATGGGCCTTGAAGTAGGAATTAAATCAATGGAAAACTCAATTTCTCATTATGGAGGATGTCCAGGTAAATCCTCTGGAAACACATCAACATATTCTGGAACAATAGGTATGTCCTCTATTCTAACATTCTTTTCCTCACCAATAGTTATTTTATTCTCTTCCTCACCAATAATTGAATTTATTAGAGCTATTAGGTATTGATATAGATAAGAATCCAGTGGTGATGTTTCTGCTCTAAAGATAAGGTACTTTTTATCATCATCGAAAATTGTAACCTCCTTATTCTTATAATAAATTTTCACATCATGGTCAGAAAGCCAATCCATTCCAAGGATTATATCAAATTTAATAATGGGTATGATGATGAGATCAGCAGATAAAGAACATTTATATTCCATAATGGGAACTGATTCACAAACCATTGTTTTGATGATACTTCCCTTAGGAGTTAGGACTGACAACTCCCTTGTTAATTAAAATTGAAAATATCTAATTTTCTTATGAAAATGGGATTATATGAAACAATGTGATGATCCAAAATATAATAAAGCATTGGATAAACATGAAGAAACAATTATATTACCTGCCACCTCGTATTTTTGAACTTCAACCATAACAGTTGTGATCTCATAAGCTTTTCCTTTCCCCCTTGGCCTTTTCTTGGGTATGTTCCCTTGGCTCTGAGGACATTCATTTTCATAATGCCCCTTTTCTCTAAAATTTTAGCATTCATCATTGACAACCTCTTTCATTCCCTTTCTATCACGAACATGGTGGCCTTTTTCACCACAATTATAATAGAATACCATTCCCTTTAGGTAATTACCATGGTGGTTCTTCACACATTTACCACCGGATGGATATTCAACCTTTCCCTTATTACCCTTATTTCCGTTTCTAGAGTGATCAGTAGATCTCTTCTACTCTTTCTTGGCTTTGAAGTCATAAGACTTATAGAATTCATTTTCTATCTTTAAACCACTTGAGACAATAGATTATTATGGAAAGAAGGATTTTGAGACTAATTCTCTATGGAGAAATGGTTTTAACCAATAAAATAATTGATTAATCTTACTCCTTGGGTTATGTATATAATCTGCTACATGACTAGCTATCCTTGTAATGCTAGCCTCATTCTTTATGAAATTCTCATCCTCCTTTTTTCTTAGACTCAGAAATTGGATTTCTATATCCACTCGATGGTCATGAGGAAATCATTTTTCTAAGAATATATCTTTAAACTCCCTCCATTACATATTCGATACTTCTTTATCATTCTTTGGGGTTTGGATTAATGACCACCATTGATCTGCATCTCTCGTGAGGTGATAAACTTCCATGATAACTTTTTTCCTTTCACTACTCCCTAGATTATGAAATATTTTCTCTATGGAACTTATCTAGGGCTCAGATACTAATGGAATTATACTCCCAATTAAGGTTGGTGGTTGTTTCTTCATGAAGCGGTCTAACATTGATCCCCCACTTTGTGGACTACTATGCTCCATACGGGTAAGGTTATTTTTCATAACCTGAGTGAGTTGTCCCAGTATGGTGTTAAGATGATCAACACTTGTTTCATCACCAGATCCACTGTAATTATCATATATAAGAGGGAAATCCCTACATGGATTATGTGCATTGATATGGTTTCTATTCCTTCTATGAGGTGCCATTTCTAAAAAATGGCATATACTAGACTAGTTTATGAATCTCAATATATAATTCCAAACATATAAAACACTTGAAATAAATTGAAAAATTTATGGATATAATCCATAATCAATAAAATGTTTTCTATGAGGAGGTATATACTCATAAATCCTTCATAATGGATTTTAATTAAAATGTAAATTATCCTAAGAATATCCCCCAGGAGGGTCGTAACCAAGTGTGCAGCAAGACCCATTATCGTGTACCAGGGTACCCTAGGTCAAGCCCGAAACTCCTTGACAGAGTTTTCACTCCTAGGTATAGCTATGCCAGAGATGCCTCTACCTACTCATATCGAGAAATAGATGTATTTCTTGGAAAATACAAAAAATCTCTATATTACTAAAATTCAAGGAAGTTCTTTTATACCAATCATCAATGTCTATCTTAGGGTAATGTTCCCTAATTAGAGTTTATATAAATCTAGTTTCCAAGGTTTGTACTAAACTTCCTATGATACCAACTGTAATGCCCCGACCCCAGTTACCCAGAGTCGGTGCATTATTAAATAACATTGGCATGATCAAAAGGGATCAAATCTTGAAGAACTGATCAATTTAGTAGCCTTGGAAGTACTAGATACATTCACAAGTTTTATATTACATTATAAAATAAAAAACAACAACAAAATTTTATTCATTGACCACATTCATATCCCTTTTCCAATCCTAGTAGGTTAGTCATAATATACTTCTTCTCATCTGGGGATAAATAAAACATAGAAAGGGAGAGCTTAGATGCTTAGTAAGGATAGCAATATAGTGGAAACTTTTATAAATAAGCATAAACATTTAAGGTAATGTATTCGACTAAAACATAATCCTTTTAAACTTAAAATTCACCATTATATGGAAAATATAAATCAAATAATTCCATTTACTTATTCACATGGATATTCTACTAGTCGAATAACCACAAGCAATATCAATAACCAATTTCATAATGTTGGAGTACATAATTCTAGACTTCATAACCACATAGTCAAGGACTTGTGCCAATACTACAAATAAGTTTTTGTCAAGGCCTTGTTCCAAGAAACTAGTTTGTATCATGAGACCTACCGATGCATAGAGGAGCTATATATGGCTCCACCCGTCACTTATTAAGTCCAATGCATTCTGCATTTGAAATGGTTTAAACATAACATAAACATTCATATAATAACTACTATACGAAATGTTAATACATTATCCATAAACCATAAATGGTGTAAAAATAAAACATCCACAGTAAAATATATCACAAAACCATCAATACAATATGGAATATTTGTATCATAATAAATCAACTTCATACAATCTTAAAATCCATCAAAGGTTGTTGACATAGATGAAATCAAAACATTTTGTTGAGAAATATATCTTTTTATTTTGAAATCATTAAAAAGTGATATATTTATATTTGAAAACATTTATTTTGAAAATATTTTTTTTAATATTGAATGGGAAACATCAATGATGTTATAACGGCAAAAAATAGTTGCACCCGAAGAATAAGTTAAAAAATACATTTTTACCCTAATTTTTTTCGAGAAGGTCATAAAGTTCATTATTTGGAAAATGACAGAAAGATTACTTTCAAAACATATGGGGCCAAATAATGGTATACATGACTTTAAACCATAGTCTAGTATATAGTAAAAATGTTTTTAATTATATTTCTAAGAAAACATGGATGTGGATGATAAAGAGGTACCAGTAGATAATTACGTATTAACAATCTCAGATAAGTAATGAGATTGTATAATTAAACCTTACCATGTACTTTTCCATAGTATATTGTATAATAACCTCCTATATAATATTTAAAACATTTTTATTAAATTATTAAATAACTATATACATAAATTTTATATCATATATGATCCTATAATAATTCATTGTTAATAATATTTCATTATTAATAATATTTCAGTTGTATCATTGTTTCAAGTGTTAACTAATTTTTTTCCCATAAATAATTGTTTAAATAATCCATGTTTGTTTTGGAAATGATTTATTTGATTCATATACATAATGATATTATGTTCATAGACATTATTTTTAATCATAAAATGAAATTTATTCTTGAATGATTATGATGTGGAATGAATCTCATTGTGTTCGTGGAGACGATAATCCGTACGTACGCACGAGCGACAATATCATTATATTGATGGTGAAATAATATGTTATTGGATGGTATATCATATATATATAATAATTAATATTTTATATTTATTATTTACAATATTAATACTCATTATTATACTCATCCAAATAATGAAGTGTTTGAATAACAAACTACACCACGATGTGGAGATAGTAATCCCTACTTACACACGTATGATGACTTTTATCATTTATAAGATGGATAGAATAATGAATATGGTTGTACCATATTTATAATAACATAAAATCATGTATAAGGTAATGGAGTTATTATTTTGGTATGGAAACAAAAAAGAAAGAGAAAGTAGAAGAACAAAATAACTTGAAAGAGGGTGGTGAAATTATTACCTTTTATTCGGGTGTTTCCTTTTGAGTTGATGAAAAGGGATCCTTAGGTTGGATTTCTGATAAAAGTATGGCCTATAGGATTTAGGGGGGATAGTTGAAAGGATATTTGGGTAGGGGTTTTCTGAGACAAAAGGCTTTGGAGATGTGAAATTTAGAGAAGGAGAACTTCCCTTTTTTAAGAGAGGTGAGGGTCACTTTAGGAAAATCTTGAAATAATATTTTATAATAAAACCATTTTATATTTCTAATGGCTCCAAAAAATGATTTATGTTGAGGATAAGGTGTGTATGGGTCTAAAAATACTAAAAAAATTGGTTTTAGTTAGGTTTATCTCACCATATTAACCTTATCTTTTAGATTTAACTCTAAGTTAAATAGTTTGACATTTACCATGTCTCTTTGTATTTTTTATATAATATGGTTCATAAAAAAACTATAACAAGCCAAGATAATCCCAAGTGGTTAATTATTAATATATATAACCTTATCTGTGTCCTTTATCCGAACAATATATTCTTAGAAAAATTATATCAATCAATATTATATTATTTGTTTTAAAAATTCAATTATGTCAATTTTGACACAATTTGGAATTTGAATTTTTTGAAAGCCATAAAAACATTATCACTTTGAATAAATTTTTTTCAATAAACCCTAAAATGTAATATTATCCTATAAAATTAGTTTAATTCATCATATGTCTCAATTTACATTTATTTTAATATTTACAATGTAAATTATTTTAATATTTCATTAATAAGGTAATTGCTGAATCATCATTATGTCCAAAATAAATTAAATTATTTAATGTATAAAAATTATAAATAAACTAATATTATCTAGGAAATATTTTTATATTTCTAATGAATATTTATTGTCCAATTTATCTTATGTATAACCATATATTAAAAATGGTTTAGTTATTAAACTTTGAATTTAACACTTTTAACTATTTAAATAAAATAAAAATAAATGTCCTAATCTAATCCAAGTGGGCCAAAAGAGATCATATTTTATTATTAAGGTTGGTTTTGGTCCAATTAAACTTATTCAATAGAATTAGTACATTTGTTAGTGTAATTATAATACCATTTTTCCCATAATTAACCATTTTACTTTTAATTGTGGTAAATAAAAGTCAAAAGTTACTATTTACCAAAGATTATTTTTATCTTATTGAAAAAAATTTTAATTACTGATGTCAACCGTGTCTCTCATATTTTTAAATTTCAACTCATAGAAGTGGTAAAACAATGTTTTATGCAAATTTGCAAATGCTCCTCGAAAGTGGGTAAAAGCCCATAAGAAGTTCAATAAAATTTTATATATCCAAACTTGTTATAAAATGACTCCAATGAATTAAATTGAAAATATATATGTATTATGTACCTATTTTTACATAAAATAAAATAAATAACTATTTAAATAAAAAGTCTATTTTAAGCAATAACGTAGTGTTTTTCACTATTCATCAAAAATTGAATGTTTTCAAAAAATTAAAAAAATTCACCCTAAGATAATTTTGAAATTTCTAATCCAAAAATGATGTTAATTTTGAATATTAAAATTTATAAAATTTCAAAAAGTGGGTTTTAATATTCATAACGGCTAGTTTCATTGGTCGTGGTGTGTTAAATCTCCATGTTACGTACACACAAGCTACTGCATTATTCAAAGGGAAAAGTACCATGGAAGCATGGAGTGTTACATGTCATGTAATCAATAAACTGAAATTTAAAATAAATCCAATGATTTTTGATTGTGAAAATCTATAGGATAATAGTAACAAAATTCTACAAGAAGAGAATGATTAATTATGGGACTTGCTGTATCTGGAACATGATCCACCGCCATCATGAACTTTCACAATATAGTTATATATATAGGTAAAAACCCATTCAACATTATCCAAACTGAATCATCACATGAGACTACTGATTCATCAAGGGGGTTTCTATAACTTTTCCCCACCAATGTATTCCTAACAAAATCATTACCTATATATCATATAATCAATTTAATTAGATATTCTTAAATCAATTTAGCCCATACAACTTTGAAATATTTGAATAATAATACCCATGATGGCATAGAATTTAACAAAACATTAATAACATGAGAATAAATAAATTAATGAAATTATATGACAAAGAGGGTATATATACACCTCATAAAATAATGTGGGTGTATAACAAAAAAATATTCCTTAATGATGATAAATTCAGACGAAGTCCCAAAAATATCATTTCATTTATAAAATGGATTGATTATGTGTATTATCTATAAATTGAAATTAAAAAATTATAAATCAATATTATATAATAATAGTTCATTCCAAAAATAACATTTTCGTAACATAATCAATGAAATATAAATTTAACCCATTGAATGAAAATTGATTTAGTAAATACCTTACCACGTAAAATCTATCAAATAGTATGACCCATAAAAGTAATAGTTCTAACAAATAAATTAAATATAAATAATGTATTTATATTCATGATATGATATGTAAATTTTATGTACATACACCACACAAAAGGATTAAGTGGGGAAAAAGAATATATCTCCAAGATGTAAAAAGTGAGATGAGAAAAACCTTACCTCATGTTTCAGTTAGTGGTGAGTACATTAACTTTAAAATATAATCATTTATAGAATTGTTTTTACTTATTAAAGAACCATATTCATATTTATAATTCTTTATGTGAGATTTAATAACATATTATGACCCATTCATTAATAATATTTCAATATTTTTCTGGTTTCGGGTGCATTCGTTTCATGTTTTCATAATCGATTAATTTGTGTAAAATTATGGATGATATTGTTCAAAGGGATTAAAAATGAATAAGTGGAATTAAATACTATTAATTCAACTATAGATTTATAAAATTTCCCATATATAGTTTTTCTTTCTTTTCTGATGATTATTCATTTAATGAAATGTTTAGTTATTTTGGTGGTTTATTCAAAACCCCACAAAATAGTTTCATTTTATTTTCTATTAGGTGTATATATTAGTTCCAAAATATGAAATATGATATAATGTACCTAATAAATTATTATTTAAACATAAAAATATTTTTATGACCGTCCATGATGGTTTTAATTTAAAATAACAAAAAATATTGTTCACGGAGGCCATTAATCGGCATAATTTGGATAATAGTTTCATTTCTTTGAATAAGATGTTGTAATAAAAGGTATGGATGAAATATATTACTTTATAAAAATGATATTAATTTAATTTATTTATTATGGAATTATTATTCCATTATCAATGAAATATATTAGGATAATGTAGAACAAGAATTAAAAATAAGATGGGTGTTTTAGGAAAATTGCCTCTTAAATATCACCTACTTGGAAGACCCATTTAGGACCTTGGATCTCATATTTTGTTGATAGAAGATGAACTCTTATATTTGGATAATTAATAGGTATCACTACCCATCCTCGGGGCCCGTGCCATGACTACCCCAAGCCCGCCTTTCATAGGTCAAGGGTTGGTGACTAGCACCAAAGGTGAATCCCCGATAAAAAGGGAAGGCATTGCCATTAAACCTTTAACACACACAGTTTGAACACAAGAAGTAGAAGAAAAAAGTACTACTATAGAAAGGAAAGGTGTGCTGAAAGTAAGTGGGCCAGTATACAAACCCAATTGAACAACTAGTACAAGTACAAGTAAAAAAGGAGAATACATCTCCTGGATAATCCACCGGGGAATCCTCCCTGAAGGGTAGTTACAGATCTCGAACAACACGTCCTTGAGGTATGTCCCATATAGTCCATCTCCGAGCATCCTCCCATCCATCTCCCTCAGCCTCGATCACTGCTTTTCATCGTCTGCACAGAACACAACAAGGTGTGGGCAAAGCCCGTGAAGGGGTGAGTATAACAATACTCAGTAGGGGACCCCGAGACCCCCGAAGGTCTCCCAAATTCCACTAAAGTTAAACCACAGTAGGAAGAAACAATCTCAAAGTATCAACCAATCCTACTTTGGTATATTCCCATACATATACCTAATTTACCAATCCCAGTCCTTCTCCAACTCTCGAGCTCAAGCACAACCCAATCCACAAAGGATGTAAAGTCAATCACCTTGATGATAACAACTGAAAGACAAGACTGAGCTCACATAGATATATAACTCATGTAGAGGGGTAGAGATGATTAGTTTTAGCCAATGAATCATCACCTCTGTCGAACCCATGTAGGATCATAGAACAATATCAGCGCTGTCGAACCCACGGAGGATCCTGGTACAGAAGTCATCACTGTCGAACCCACGGAGGATCCCGGTCTAGTACCATCACTATCGAACCCACGAAGCATGCTGGTACAGTATCGTCACTGTCGAACCCACGGAGGATCCTGGTATAGTATCATCGATGTCGAACCCACGGATGATCCTGGTACAGTAGTAGGTCCACGTAGGGTCCTATTATCTCAATCGCAGCCAGCCATAGGGTTTTCGCACACAGCACGCTTGATTCCCGGAGGGTCCACTTATCGAGCCAAGTGTCGATACATCAACTACCATAAAGTCTCAAGTTGAACTACCCGTAGTTCTGTCTCATCATAAGGAACCCAACGTGAAAGATGGCACGTCACTCGAACGCCCGGTTTTGAGTTATTGTCATTTCCGTTCCAGGGGCCTAGTTGCTTTTAGGTTCAAACCAACCCATCTGTACGCCAACTAAATCCAAACCTCAAGCGGGTTATGGAAAAGGTACCTTCTTTCTCTAAGATTTCTGTGGCCGCAGACGGTTCGTCGATCGGACACCCGTAGCCCAAGATATGAGCAAAAAGGTGTAAATTGGCCAAACGGGTCCGGGTCCGGCCCGACCCGGTCCAGACCAGGGTACGACCCAATCTGTGGGTCCAACCTGGACCGAGAAAACCGTCTGGCCCAAGGAAATGACCCGACCCGAAGGGGTGGCCTAACCAGATGGGCGGCTAGGCCCGGGGGCGGCCCGACCCGAGGCAGCCTACCCAAAGGCGGCCCGATCGAGGGCTGCTCGGCCATGGGCATCCCGACCGTGGGCGGGCAGGCCGAGGGTGGGCAGGCCGAGGGGGGCCCGACCAAGGGCGGCCTGCATGGCCTTGCCGGCTGGCCCGCGTGGCCAGGTTGGCCACGCTAAGGGGGGGGGGGGTGTCCTGCCCCCCGACTTCTGAAGGAAACAACACTATGCACTATTTCGGTGAACCGAAGGACCCGAGGTGTCCCGCCTGTAGTGCGCACCAGCATTCGGCTAAGCCGGCTGCCCTGGTTCCTCCACCGTGGCGCAACGTCGTCGTGGTTCTGCTGGGCTCCACGCAGCACGACGACGCCACACCACCTCTGTCGCGGCCCGACCTGACCGCGAACTCCATCTCCTCCGCATGGCGTGAGGGTGCCATGCCTCTTCCATCCATCGCAGCCCTCCTGGCCATGGTTCCTCTCTGGCGTGGTTTGATGGCACCACGCCCCTCCGGCTCCGCCGCGACCCACCTGGTCACGGCTTTGTATCCTGCACAGCGTGACGATGCCACACTTCTCTGGCGTCCCGGAGGCCCATGCACCGCCAGCTTATCCCATGGTCCGCCTTCATCATCAACAAAATAACAACCAAAGGGGGAGGGTCAGGCCGTGTTCATGCGGTCTGATCCCTCCTTGTTATGGTGTTATCATTCGACATAAATAATCCTAGGTTTGAATGACGAAGAAAAAGAATAAGAATTCCACTCAAACTACTACCTCAATTTCGGTGGTAGTTGATGGAGTCATGGTAAGGTGGATGTCATTCCATTGATGTCGAGAAGTGTCTGGGGTAAGAGACCGAGGAAGAAGCATCGTTGGCATTCTTTACGATTGACTCCTTTTCTTTTGACTTGGTCGAAGATCAAAGTATAAGTTCGTCGTTCTTCGGTGGTTATTCGTTGGAAATATGAATCTCTCCTCTCTCAAGCTTCCCAAAAGATTATACCATCAACAAAGATAATAAAGGAAGTTCACTATTAATTCTTTGGGACAACAACACAAAGTTGTGTTTAATTAAATGAGGCATCTCATTTAATTAATGGTAGGGAATGGTTCAAATTCAAAAATTACAGGAGGTGAGGAGTTCCAATTAATGAAGTGAGGTGTACAATTAATAATGGGGAGTTAATGGGGGTAAGAAGATCATGTGGGCCCCACTAAATAATATCCTCCCAATGGAGGATATGCTCTGGTGGGCCCCACCACCATAACCTCTCATGGGAGGTTCGGCTGTGGTGGCCCCCACCTCCAACCTCCCCTTGGAGATTTCAACCACCAAAATAAAAAAAGTTAACAATTTATTTTTATTCAACTTAATAAACCCCCCCCCCCCCATAATCTAACTTCCATTATCATTAGAACAAAACTATGGTGAAGGTCTCACTAAGAAATCACTGACGCTGCGAGTTCAACGTTGCCGTCAGATTTCAATTCCGAGCACCGATTCAAAAGATATAAAATCTCACTCGTACGTTTACTGAACGTACCTGAACAAAACTTCAGAAATTGATTCTGGGCACACCAGGCATTGGAATCAAATGCCGTCAGAAACTGTGGACTGTTACAATTCTCGTGTATTAAAAAAAATTCCATGGAAATTCTTGGTCTTTACATTCTCCCCACCTCAGGCCTTTATGTCCCCGTAAGATACAACTCACACTATGGGAACAAATGGGGGTACTGAGCACGCATCTGGGCCTCCCGCTCCCATGTTCTCTCCTAGAGGTTCCTGTGCTACCAACGAATGCGTACCAGAGGTATCTACCATCCACGTAGGACCCACTCCTATCGATCCTCAATCTCCAATGGAACCTCTATTAATTTCAACCCATCATCGATGTCCAACACCCTAGGGTTGATGATGTGAGAAGGGTCATGCATGTATCTCTTCAGCTGAGATAAAAGGAAGACGTCGTGCACCTGGTGCAACTGAGGTGGAAGAGCCAGGTGTTAAGCCACCTCACCTACTCTGCTGAGGACCTGGAACAGTTAGATGAATTGTGGAGATAACTTGCCGCCTCATCTAAATGTCCGTAGACCTCGTCAAGGTGAGACCTGTAGAAAGACGTGGTCGCCATCCTTGAACTCCAGTGGTCTCCGTATCCTATCCACATAAGACTTATGCCTACTTTTTATAGCCTTCATCTGCTCCTGGATGATATGAACCTTCTTTGTCACATCCTGCACCAGCTCTGGTCCCATAAGTGCTGACTCCCCTGAGACAGTCCAGCACAGAGGCGATCTGCAAGGTCAGTCGTACAGTACCTCGAAAGGTGCCATCCCGATGGTGGAGTGGTAGCTATTGTTATACACAATGTCTACCAAGGGTAACTGATCCCCCCAAAAGTGGACGAAGTCGAGGACGCATGCACAAAGCACGTCCTCAAGAGTCTGGATGGTCCTCTCAGTCTGACCATCCGTTTGAGGATGGAAGGTGGTGCTCAGGAAAAGATATGCCTTGAAAGCCTTTTGCAACCCCTTCCATAGTCGGGAAGTGAAACGAGCATCTTGATCGAAGACGATAGTTGATGGAACACCATGAATCCATACGATATCTTGTACATAAAGGCTTCCCAAGCACTCTACCGAACCATGCTATTTGATCGGTAGGAAGTGGGCCGACTTGGTGAGTCGGTCGACAATCGCCCAGATAGTGTCGTGTCCTATGGATGTACGTGGAAGTCCCATCACGAAATTCATGGAATCCCATCCCACTTACACTATGGGACCTCTAAGGGATGAACTAATTATGCTGAAACCTGGTGCTCTGCCTTCACTTGCTGACAGGTGAGGCATTGTGAGACAAACTCTGCTACTGCCTTCTTCATACCCAGCCACCAGTTCTTTCGTCAGAGGTCCTAATACATCTTCACCTCACCTAGATTTACTGCTAGGGAGATTTGTGTAACTCCCTCAACCCTTCCTCCTGAAGTGATACTGCTACCATAGTATGTCCTCTGAAGAGAATGATGGGCTCCCCACCTATAGAAAATCCATCAGGTGCCCGCCCTGTGGATATCTGAGCACATCGCGTCTCACAGTCTGCATCCCCACACTGCACCCCCCTGACTCGCTGAAGAAGTAGAGGAGTGACTGTGAAAGACTATAGAAAGGTTTCTCCATCTCTATTCATGAAAGATATCTGCAACGTGGTGAGATACTTTGTCGCCTCTCCTAGTAGTTGAATCCCTGATCTTCTACTGAGAGCATCAACAACAACGTTCCCCTTCCTAGGAGTATAGAATATCTCAAAGTCATAGTCCTCGAAGAACTCAAGCTAACCCCACTATCTCAAGTTCAGGTCCTTCTGCGAGAATATGTACCTGAGACTCTGGTGGTCAATGTAGACTGTAAAATGCTTGCCCATCAGATAGTGCTGCCACATCTTCAAGGCGAAGACCACTGCTACTAATTCCAGGTCATGGGTAGCATAGTTCTGTTCGTGCTGTCTCAACTGATGAGAACCACAAGCGATCACTGCTTTCTCCTGTATCAGGACACACCCAAGTCCAGTCCCAGATGCATCACAGTAAACTACGTACCATACGCCCTCCTCTAGACGCCTCAAGATGGGCGCACTAGTCAGCCTCTAACTCAGCTCCTGAAAAATCCGCTGGCACCTCTCTGAACACACAAAGGGTTTCCCATTCTTCGTCAGTACTGAAAGTGGTGCTGTATCTTTGGGGAAATCTGGAACAAACATCTGGTAGTATCCAGACAAGCCCAAGAAACTCCGTACTTCCGTCACACTTCTGGGTGGCTCCCAAGAAAGTACTGCCTCAATCTTCGCTGGATCCACTACAACTACATCCTCTGAGATGACATGTCCCAGAAAGTGTACCTATCGAATCCAGAACTAAAACTTAGAGAGCTTACCACAAAGCTGGTTCTCTCATAGTGTGTCCAGTACTACCCGCAAATTCTAGGCGTGCTCCTCCTCGATAGCTGAGTAAATCAGAATGTCATCGATCAAGAATACTACAATGTGATCAAGGTATGGCTAGAATATCCTATTCATGAGTCCCATGAACACTACTGGTGTGTTGGTTACACTGAATGGAATAATCATGAACTCGTAGTGGCCATACCGGAATCTGAAGGCCACCTTTTTCACATCCTCGTCTCGAACTCTGAGCCGGCGATAGCCTGATCTAAGGTCTATCTTCGAGAACCACTATGATCCCTTGAGCTGATCAAAGAGGACGTAAATCCTCAGAAGTGGGTACTTGTTCTTCATGGTCACCTGGTTCAGGTTCCAATAATCAACACACAGTTTCAAGCTCCCATCTGCCTTCTTGGCGAACAAAATCGGGGATGCCTAGGGTGAAACACTGGGTCAGATAAATCCCTTACCCTACAAGTCCTCCAGTTGTAATCATAGCTCATGAAGCTCGGTGGGAGCCATCCGATATGTTGGAGTAGATATCGGTGTCATACCAGGGTACAAGTCAATGTATAAGTCCACCTCTCTGTGAGGAGGTAGTCCTGGAACATCTTCAGAGAAAACATCCGCATACTGATCCCCCACAATAGGAAAAATCGGACTCCAAACATCAACCGCTCCAAGAACGAGGCTAGCCAACTAATGTGTGATCGGCTTCCCCATCCTCTGGGTAAGTCCATGCTATACTGCAGAGGATACCTTCTCTCCGGTGAAGGTAAACCTAATCCCATCCTTGCGGACAAACAATACTTTATGCCTAATATTGTCAATCTGATAATGGATTATAGATAACCAGTCCATACCCAAGATGACGTCGTAAGGCCTCGACGCCGCTAAGAGGAGATCCCAGCCGAAGCTCTCACCTCCTAGAGTAAGCTCACACTATCGGCACCAGTGCATAATCATCGAGTCTTCTCCTATATGAGTCTCTAGCCGTAAGGATCGATCCAACAACTCTGTTGGAATCTCCGAGCTCCAAGTAAGGGCAGTGGGAATAAAATAAGGACTTGCACCTGTGTCTATAAGTACTACAGAAAGGGTAGAGTAGACACAAATAGTACCTCGAATAATCTCAGGTGCGCCATGGTCGCAGGCCTCGACTGCCTGGAGCTGAGCCCGCCCCTGTCTTCTAGCTCCCTATGGTCGGGGTGGACCTCCTGGTGGTGGTGGTGGTAGGGCCTCGAAACGTCTTCCACCACCTGCTGCTTGGCCATCTCCTCTACCACATCTTCCTACTCCCGATGGACCACCACAGGCGAACCTCTGCCTCTTCCTGGGTGGTCCCTCAACTTTCTTCTGCTCAACTGCATGGCTGGTCGGGCAGCCACGAGCCATGTGACCATGCCCGCCGCATGCATAGCACTGCCTGCTCCTCATATGACTGGCTCTGTCTCGTGTGCCCCACACAACAAAACCTATATCCAGGGGTCGCCCACTAGATAGCCTAGTCCACTTGGACCTCTGCGACATCTCTCTACTATCGGCTGCATAACACTCTGCTACGTGTCGCCCTATGGTGGGTATTGCTGTTAGGTACTGTTCATTAATAAAACTATCCACTTGAAGGGCTCTCTTCAGCACCCCTGCCTGCGTCAGGATACTGAGAGAGATCATCGAAGCCCTAATCTCATGCCTGAGCCCCTGCTCGAAGGATCGGGCCTTGAAGAATGGGTCCCATACCATATAAGTGGAGTAGCGTAAGAGGTCGGTGAAACTCGCTGAGTACTGAGCTACCGTCATGCTACCCTGCTGTAGATGCAGTAACTCCTGTATCCGCACCACACGAAGGGTGGCTGGAAAAAACTCAGACCGGAAGAGACTCTCAAAGCCTGCCCAGAGTAGTGATGCCTCATCATGCACCTGGAGCATCAGGCTCCACCATCTACCTACTACTACATACAGAAGACTCACGGCAAGGATCACCATGAGGTCCGCTGGTGTCTCTACCAATCTAAAAACTCTCACAATAGCCTCTAGCCAATCCTCAGCTGCCTGTGGATTCATCTCTCCCCTGAACCTTGGTGGCCTCTAGTGATGGACCTCATGGAACACACTCAGACTTCATTCACTCTCTGCTGCTGGAGTTGGTGGTATCGGTGGACCAATGGGTAGTGGTACCGCTGGTATCTATGTCGTGATGGGGCCCTGCACCAAGGCCTCGTCGCCCAGTGGGCTACCATCTAATATGAAACTCGAAACCCTAGCTAGCTGCCTACATGGGGCAATCCTGAAAAGAAACAGGTGTGCCACGGTGAAAAAAATATTCCTTGTGAGCTGACACAAAGTAATCATGAAGAAAACTTTTCAAAGGAAACACACATGCAATCAGTGTTTTCATGCACTAAGTTGGATGTTAGATGTCAGAGTCCCAGTGTATGGATACGTGGGCCGCCACACCAACACCAGTTTCCCTAAATTGATAACCATTCCCAAAACACTTAACACTATTTACATTTAAAAGAATCAGAGTCCAAGTTCTACGGTAAAACTGACTCCTCAGATACCAATTTGTCACGACCCTTCCTCGGGGCTTGTGCCATGACTACCCAAAGCCCTCCATCCATAGGCCAGGGGCTGGTGACTAACACCAAAGGCGAATCTCCAATAAAAAGGGAAGGCATTGACTTTAAACCTGTAACACAGAAAATCAGAACACAAGTTGTAGAAGCAAAAATTACTAATATAGAAATTAAAGGTGTGCTGAAAGTAAGTTGTCCAGTATACAAACCCAACTGAACAACAAGTGCAAGTACATGTAAAAAATGGGAAAACAGCTCCTGGATCGTCCACTGGGGAATCCAACCTAAAGGGTAAGTATAGATCTCGAACAACATGTCACTGAGGTAAGTCTCGTATAGTCCAGCTCCGAGCAGCCTCCCGTCTGTCTCCCTCAGCCTCGATCACTGATGTCTGTCATTTACACAGAACACAACAAGGTACGGGTGAAGCCTATACATGGGTGAGTATAACAATACTCTGTAGGGGACCCCGAGACCCCCTAAGGTCTTCCAGAATTCACTAAGGTTAAACCACATTAGAAAGATACAATCACAAAGTATCAACCAAACCAACATAGGTATATGCCCATACATATACCTAAGTTACCAATCACAGTCCGACTCCAACTCTCGAGCTCAAGCACAACCCAATCCACAAAGGAAGTAAATTAAATCACCTCAATGATAACAACTGAAATACAAGACTCAGCTCACATAGGTATAAAACTCATGTAGAGGGGTAGAGATGATTAGTTGTAGCCACTGAATCATCTCCTCTGTCGAACCCATGTAGGATCCTAGAACAATATCAGTGTTGTCGAACCCACGGAGGATCCTAGTACAGAATTCATCATTGATGAACCCATGAAGGATCCCGATCCAGTACCGTCGCTATCGAACCCACGGAGGATCCTAGTATAGTATCATCAATGTCAAACACATGGAGGATCATGGTACAATACTATCACGGTCGAACCCACAGAGGATCCTGGTATAGTAGTAGGTCCATGTATGATCCTATCATCTCAGTCGCAGCCAACCATAGGGCTTACACACATATCATGCTCAATTCCAGGAGGTTCCGATTCTCAAGCCATGTTTTGATACATCAACTACCAAAAAGTATCATGTTGAAGTATCCTATAGTTCCGTCTCATCATAAGGAACCCAACGCGACAGATGACGTGTGAATTGGATGCCCGTACTGTGAGTTATTGGCATTTCCGTTCTAGGGGCCCAGTTGGTTTTTAGGTTCAAACCAACTCAGCCAACCCCAAATGAGTCCAAACCTCATGTGATGTATGGAAAAGGTCCCGTATTTCTCTACGCTTTCCGTTGCCGTAGACGGTTTGTCGATCTGACACTAGTATCCCAAGATCTGGGAAAAATGGTGTAAATTGGCCAAACAGGTCCAGGTCTAGTCCGACCCAGTTAGAGTGACCCTGCCCGACCCGGTCTAGACTGGGGTCCGAACAGGTCTGAGAAAATGGCCAAATTCGAGTGGAGGGCCCGACTCGAAGGGCTGGCTCGTCCTGACGGGCGGCCCGACCCGAGGAGGCCCGACCCGAGGGTGGCCCGACCCGAGGCGGCCTTACTGATGGAGGCCCAACCTCAGGGAGGCCCGACTGAGGGTAGCGCAGCCGAGGGTGTCCCTGCCTCGGGAGGCCCTGCCGTGGGCGGCCCGACCGAGGGCAGACCGGCCATGGCCGGCCCGACTATGGGTAGCCTAGCCGAGGGCGGCCCACGTTGCCTAGCTGGATGGCTGGCCCATGTGGTCGGGATGGCCACGCCGTGGGGGGGGGGGGGGGGGGGGGGGTGGGGGGGTGCCGCGCCCCCTAGGATTCCGAAGAATCCGACGCTAAGCACTAGTTCTGTGAACCATGAGACCCATGGGGTCCTGCCTGTAGCCCGCACCGGCGGCCGGCTCAGCCGACCACCATGGTTCCTCCAACGCGGTGCGAAGGCACTACTGTTCTTCTGGATTCTGTATGGCACGACGGTGCCACACCGCCTCCACCACGACCCGACCTGGCCACGACCTCTTGCTCCTCTGCGCGGCGCAACGGTGCCGCAGCTCTTCCATCTGTCGTAGCTCTCCAGAACGCAGTTCATCTCTGTCGTGGTGCGGCGACATTGCGACCCTCCGGCTCAGCTGGGGCCCACCTGGCCGCGGCTTGGTTTCCTGCGCGGCGCGATGGTTCTACGCTTCTCCGGCGGCCCGATAGCCCTTTTACCGCCAACTTCTTCCGTGGTCCGACTCCGTCGTCAACAAAATAACAACCAAAGGAGGAGGGTCGGGCCATATTCGTGCAGTCCGAGCCCTCCTTGTTATAGTGTTATCATTCGGCATAAATAATCCGAGGTTTGAACGATGAAGAATAATAATAATAATTCCACTCAAACCCCTAACTTGAGTTCTGTGATCATTGACGGAGTCACGATAAGGCAGACGTCGTTCCATTGACGTTGAGAAGCTTCCGGGGTAGGAGATTGAGAAAGAAGCGTCGGTGGCATTCTTCATAGTCAGCTGCTTTTCTTTTGACTCGGTCGAAGATCAAAGGAGTAGTTCATAGTTCTTAGGTGGTTCTTCGTTGGAAGGATGAAGATCTTCTCTCTCAAGCTTCCCAAAAGATTATGCCCAAAACTAAAATAATAAATGAAGTTCTCTATTAGTTCTTTAGCACAACAACACAAAGTTGTGTTTAATTAAATGAGGTATCTCGTTTAATTAATGGTAGGGAATGGTTCAAATTCAAAAATTAGAGGAGGTGAGGAGTTTCAATTAAGAAAGTGAGGTGTCCAATTAAAAATGGGGAGTTAATGGGGGTAAAAAGCTCATGTGGGACCCACTAAATAATATCCTCCAAAGAGAGGTTATGCTCGGGTGGGCCCCATCACCATAACCTCCCATAGGAGGTTGGGTGTGGTGGACCCCACCTCCAACCTCCCCTTGGAGATTTCAACCCCCAAAATAAAAATAAATTTGTCACTTTATTTTTATTCAATTTAATTAAAACCCCCAAAATCTAACTTCCATTCTTGTTAGAACGCAACTGCAGTGAAAGTCTCACTATGCAATCAATGATGCTGTGAGTTCAACGACGCCCTCTGATTTCAATTTCAAGCACCGGTTCAAAAGATATAAAATCCCCCTCATACATTTACTGAACGTACCTGAAAAAAACTTTGGAAATTGATTTTGGACACACCGGGCCTCGGCATCAAGTGCCGTCAGACACTACGGACTCGTAAAATTCCCATGAATTAAAACAAATTCCACAGAAATTCCGAGTCTTTACAAGAGGGGAGTTTTTAGAATATATTTTAGGAGATTCAATTATTTTGAGTCTAAATGGGGTTATGAGTTGTGGTTTTTATACATGTGGAGTGGTGGGATTAAGTGATTAAAATAATGGTTATTATATAAATAAAGAGCACAAAATTGAGGTGTAATAAATATAAATAAATTTTATTATTAATTTTTATTTATTAGGATGGTTTGGGTAAATAAATACTTCAATAAACCATTAATGTTTTAAATTTACATGTTTTTAATGCTTTTACCTTTTAACCGCAACCATTATCAGTATTTTACCTTTACTACGGTAAATAAGTTTTTTACAATGGTCAATTTTTTAAAACATAAAATTAGATTGAAACTAAAACCAAATTTGGATCATCCAATTCCAAATATGGAATCTATTTTAAAATTTTCAATTAACATAATTGAAAAAATATATTCAAAATTAATCCAACAAACACAATGAAAAGGCATGCTTTTAGTGAAATGTTCAAATGTATGAAATGATTTTTATCCTATTTTAATGTAAAATTCATTCCAATGAAATAAATTATATCTATTTATTTAAAATTTACCTACATAAAATTTAAAACTAATTTAAAACATTATTTATCTTCAAAAATAAGTTAGATGTAAAATAAGCTTTTAATTAAAATTTAGTAGATTCACTATTCATAAAAAAATGAATGTTCTCCAAAAAACAAAAATTTTACCTTAAGATAATTTCTAAATTTTGATTATAAAAAATAAATTTATTTTTTGAAATAAAACTTTTAAAATTTTCAAATTTTAGATTTAAAACATATGCTCCCTCAAAAGGTATCTAAATTGTCTTCTAGAAAAATACAGCTTCTAACTCTTAAAAATGGATTCATTCTTATCATAATCGTATCAAACCTATTTTATGAGTTTAAAAACATTTTATTAATTGTATAAAAAATATATATATCATTAATTTCTTTCACTAATAGTTATTAATTTAATTTATGAAGATAAAATTCCATTATGGTCATACAAATATTTTCTTCTATAAAAACAAATCCTTTAAGTTCCATTGGTTATCATTTTTATATAAAATTAATTGGAAGACAATGAATTAATTTTATAAAAAAAATTATTCTATATTTTCATAGTTTATTTATTATCATTCAATCCATCTATTCTGATGGTCAGGTGAAAACTATAAAAATTAATTTTTTTTTATTTTTTCATTCGTTTATGCTCGGTTTTCTATGTAACATACGCTATTGAAGAAATGGAATTTATTTAGGAAAATATTTACCTTATGATATTAGTCTATTAAACTTACTGTATTAATGGCTCATTTATAAATTTATATTGGAAACAATTCAAGTTATTGTATCCTTCTAGAAATTATTATTCACTAAAAATTCTAATATTTCAGAAAAATGCCAAAAAATTATACCAACACATTTCTTGATTTGGTGATTCTAAAAAAAGATAAATTTTATGAAAATATTTTTATGAATATGAGTAGATAAAATTTTAAATATAAACATAATTCTTTTAAAAAATAATAATTTTAATAT
This sequence comes from Viscum album, assembly GCA_963277665.1. Classification (NCBI taxonomy): domain Eukaryota; kingdom Viridiplantae; phylum Streptophyta; class Magnoliopsida; order Santalales; family Viscaceae; genus Viscum; species Viscum album. The sequence goes on along the minus strand of OY728120.1, from coordinate 1,580,482,207 downwards.
TATGGTCAATTTTGGGGCCCTTTAAAAATTATATATTGTAATATAAAATTCTAGTATCAATATAAAACTACATAATATTAATTAATAAATCAATTTTATGAAATTAAATTTTCTTTTAAGTCATTTTATTTTTCATAAAAAATAAAATAAGTCATTTTAATTCTATAAAAATACTGACACATAGTTTATCATTTTTAAACATTTATTTACTTGTTTCATGATATAAATATGTCATAATACCACTTTATAAGAAAAATAAATATTATTATAAACATTCATTTGAGAATATACTATTGTAATGTTCAAATTACTATTCATATTGTTCATATTATTATTCTAATGGTAATATTACTATTCAAATAGTCAGATTCATAATAATCATTTGGGTTCCCTATAATCTATAAATACCTTGTATTTTATTAATTATTCATTAACATCAATTTTATATAAAGCTTATATATGTAATGACCCGACCCTAGTTACCCAAAGTTGGTGCATTATTACATAACATTGTCATGATCATAAGAGATCAAGTATCAAAATACCGATTAGTTTAGTATCTTTGGAAGGCCTATATACATACATAATATTTAAATTACATCATAAAATAAAAAAACAACCACAATGTGTCCCCTTTGAACACACTCATATCCCTTAACCTATCCCTGTAGGTCAAATCATAATATACATTATCACATCCTTGGAAAATGAAAACATAAGAACAGGGTGAGCTCAGATTCTCAGTAAAGATAACATTATAGTGGAAACTATCATAAATAAGCACAAACATTTAAGGAATTGAAAAAGACTAAAACAAAAACCTTTTAAACAAAAAACTTCAACATATTATGAAAAATATAAATCAAATAATTCCATTTACTTGTTCACGTGGATATTATACTAGTCAAATAATAACCTGTAATATCAACATCTTATTTGATAATGATGGAATGAATGAGGAAAGATATTATAACCACATAGTCAAGGCCTTGTGCCAAGACTACAAATAATGATTTTGTCAAGGCCTTGTTATGTAAAGACCCGTAAATTTCAAGGAATTTTTTCTTCTTAATTTCCTTGGGATTTTACGAGTACGCAGTTTTTGACGGCATCAGATTCTGAGGCCTGGTGTTCCCAGAATCAATTTCCAAAGTTTAGCTCAGGTACGTTTAGTGAACGAATGAGTGTGTTATCCTAACATTTGAACCGGTTCTCGGAATCTAAATCCGATGGCACCGATGAAACCGCAGAGCCAGTAATTGCTTAGGAACACCTTTTCCGAAGGTGTTTTTAATCGGGAGGAGATCTTAAAAATGTGAGGAATAAAAAAATATAATGGTTTTACAATTTTATTTTTTAAAAGTGGTTAATCCTCATGAGAGGGAGTTGGGGTTGGACCCACTAAAAACCCAACTCCTCTTGAGAGAATTAAAGAGTGATGTGGGGCCCACACGATCCCCAACCCTTCAAATTCCCTTAACTTCTCTTGCGCATTAATGGTGCCAACTTATCTCTCTATTTATTATGAAAACTTAAGATAAATTAAGTTAAGTTATTTAATCCTTTGAATTTTAAAAGTGTTGGAAAAAGTAATAAAATAAGGCTAAAGCCTTATTTTTTTGGTTGCTTCGTTGTGTTGAGAGAGGGAGAGTTCTACCACCAAATAACTTCATCTTCCTCCTTGAAGAACGCGAAGAACACCGACACGTTGCTTCCTCCTCGGAGGATATCTGTCAACGTGTACGGAGCCTCACCCCGCGACGTCGGTTTCCGCAACGCTCATCGATCATCAACTCATTATTGAGGTATGGGTTATTTTTACGTTCGTAATTAATTGATGTACTCCGTTAGTTCTTTACCTACCTGATATCAAAATAACAGAGGAGGTTGGACCGCACGAACAGAGACGAACCTCCTCCCCTTTTGTCGTTGAATATCTTGTGGCTTGGAACGGAGGCGGCGCGGTGCAACAGCACCATGTGAGAATGAGGTAAATCGCAGTGAAGGTGCGCGACACCGTCGCGCTGCGCCGGTGAAGCTGAAGGAACCCGCAGCTGAGAATGGGTCATGGAGGAGGGGCACAGTGTCATCGCACCGTGCTAGAGAACCATGGAGGGCCACGGCCGGGATGGGGCACGACGGAGGGGCGCGACGCCGTCACGCCGCGCCGGTCAGACAAGGGCTATGGACTTAGGCCGCGTTGGTGCAGGGGAGGCCGGTCGGAACCACCAGACGCCGATGCTCAGGAGGCGGGACCAGCTGGTCCCGCGCAACACAAACGTCCAGCCATTACGGCCGGTCGGATCCGAGAAGTACGGGGGTCGTAACCCCCGATGGCAAACAAGGCGGGCCCCCTCTACGCGGGGGGCCGCTGTTTCAAAACAAGGGGGCATCACGCCCCCCCTTCCATGCCCCTTGGTCATAGACTGAGCGCCCAGCTGAGCCAGAATGCTCACGCTGGGCCGGACCGCGCCCAAGAGGGCCGGACCCGGACCCGGGTCGGTTCGACCCAGTTCGGGCCAACCCAGGGGGTCTTGGGCCGGGTCGGTCCAGGCCCAAAACCCCCTAAAATCGGACAGCTACGTTCAAAGGCCCATAACATGGGATACAGACCTCCAATCGACGCACCGTCAGTTGCGATGCGATCCTTGGATCGAGACAGTCATTTCGGTATATTACACTCAAGGTTTCAGAAAACTTTGGGTAGATCCGGGTTGGTTCAAACACGAAACGAATAGGGCCCTCGGAGCAGAAACGCTTATAACTTGAGCTCCCGACGTCCGATTAACGTGCCGTCGACTTTGTTGGATTCCTCATAGTGAGACGGTTCTTTTGGATTACTCCTCTTGTGTTTTGGACGCAGTTGGACTATGGTCAGGTTGGTTTATACTTAAAAACCAACCGGGCCCCTAGGACGAAAAAGTCAATAACTCTCAGACCGGGCGTCTGATTGACGCACCGTCTGTCACGTTGAGTTCCTTTTGACGAGTCAGAACTTTGGGATACATAAACTTCGGACTTCGTGTCCGTTGATGTATTGAACCCCTTGGCTCATGGAGTGGACCCTCCCGGAATCAAGCATGTTGTGTGCGGGAACCCTAGAGCTGGATGCGACTGCGACGATGATGACGACTGTACTGGGATCCTCTGTGGGTTCGGCAGCGACGACGACCATACTGGAATCCTCCGTGGGTTTGACGATGATGACAACTGTTCTTGTATCCTACGTGGGTCCGGTAGTATTTGACTATGTACTTGTATCCTACGTGGGTCCAGCAGAGTAGCTGGTCTTGTATCCTTTGTGGGTCTGACAGCTTAGCTGGTCTTGTATCCTTTGTGGGTCTGACATCTTAGATGAATCGGTGGCTACATCTGATCATCTCTATCGTCTTACGAAGAAGTATACTTGTGTGCACTGAGTCTTTACTTTCAATCATTATCTTTGATATGATTGTTTTTCTATCTTGTGTGGATTGGGTTGTGTTATCTTGTGTGGATTGGATTGTGCTATCCTGTGTGGACTAGATCGAACTTGGGCTCGGATGTTAGAGCCGAACTGGAATTGATGACTTAGGTATATGTATGGTCAAATACCTAAGTAGAGTTGGTTGTTACTACATGATTGTAACTTTCCTTTGTGGTTTATCCTTCGTGGATTCTGGGAGACCTTCGGGGGTCTCGGGGTCCCTACTGAGTAGCGTATAGTCACCCCTGCACGGGCTATGCCATCACTACAATGTGTTGGATGAAGACGATAGATAGCACTGATTGAGGTAGGAGCTTGTGGAGGTGGACGGTACCTGGAGGTGGATCACCGGACGAGACGTACACGGAGCGGACGACTGGAGTAGAGGAGTAGAGGAGACTATCTGTACCCACCCTTCAGGTGGGATTTCCAGTGGATGGCTCGGTGTTGCTACTTTACTTCTCTGCTGTTGTACTCTTTTTTCAGTTGTACTTTACTTTCAGTTGGGTTTGTATACTGGCCCATTTACTTTCTAGCACTTACTATTGTACTCATTTTACTTAGTATTTACTTCTGCTTGCTTAATCTATGGTGTTTTTTTTCTTACATAAATGAAATACCTTCCCTTATTTCGGGATTTACACCTTTGGTGCCAGTTGCCAGCCCCTGGCCTTTGGAAGGCGGGCTTGGGGTGGTCACTACATGGGTCCCGAGGACGGGTCTTGACAAATTGGTATCAGAGGAGTTCAGTTCTACTGCAGAACTCAGGGCTCTGATTTTCTTCCATGTGAACTAATAATGTTAAGGGTATTGAGTGTGGTTATCAGTCCAGGGAGTCCAGTGTTGTTGCGGCATCCGACGTATCCATACACCAGGACCCTGACTTCTGATTTCCGACTCAGTGCATTAAAAAATTGATTCCATGTGTGTTTCAAATGTTTTCTTTGTGATTACTTTGTGTTAGCTCACTAGGTATACTGTATTGACCATGGCACACCTGTCTCTTTTCTGGATGGCCCCACGACGGTAGCCAGCTAGGGTTCAGAGCTTTGTGCAAGACGACAGCCCACCGAGCGACAAGGCATCGATGCATTGCCCTATTACAGAGGAGGCACTGATGATACCTCTACCCGTCGAGCCACCTATGCCACCGTCCCCAGCCACTGAGAGTGCACGTTGCCTTAGTGCACTGCACGAGTTTCAGCGTCGGAGACCGCCCAGGTTCTGCGGGGAGACGGACCCTCAGGTAGCTGAGGATTGGATGGAGGCTATAGTTCGAGTTTGTATGTTAGTAGGGACATCAGCTGACCTCATGGTGATCCTTGCATCGAGTCTCCTGCACGCGGCAGCAGGAAGATGGTGGAGCCTGATGCTCCAGGTGCACGACGCGACATATCTCCTTTGGTCGGACTTCAAGAGCCTTTTTCTCTCGGAGTTCGTCCCAACCACTCTCCGTGTGGTGCACATTCAGAAGATACTACAGTTGCTGCAGGGCAGCATGACGGTAGCCTAGTACTCAACGAGATTTACCGACCACTCACGCTATTCCACAGACATGGTATGAGACCCATTATTTCGGGCCCGGACCTTCGAGCATGGATTGCGGCATGAGATCAGGGCATCGATGATCTCCTTCAGCATTCCGATGCAGGCAGGAGTACTGGAGTGAGCCTTTATTATAGAGAGCTTTCTTGCTGAGCCTACACTAGCAGCGAGACCTACCGCAGGGAGACATATAGCCGAGTCTTCTGTAGCTGGCAGTCGACAGATGTCATAGGGGACCAGGTGGACCAGACCATCGGGCGGACGACCTCAGGACACTGACTCAGAGGTGCGGGGCACACGGCGCAAATCCAGTCTTACGAGGAGCAGACAATGCTATGCATGCGGCAGGCAGGGACACATGGCTCGTGACTGCCCGACCCGCCATGAAGAGGAGCACCAGATGGTTGAGGGACCACTCAGGAAAAGGCATAGGTTCAACTGTAGTGGTCCACAGGGAGCAGGCGGACGAGGCAGATGAGCTGGCTGAGCAACAGGTGGTGGGAGACACTTTGAGGCTCTACCACCACCACCATCTGGAGGTCCACCCCGACCACAGGGAGCTGGTGGACAGAGGCAGGCTCAGCTTCAGGCAACGGAGGCCTACGACCACGGCGCACCTGAGATGATTCGTGGTACTATCTGTGTCTACTCCACCCTTGCTTCAGTTCTTATAGACATAGGAGTGAGTCATTCTTTCATTTCCGCTGCCCTTGTTCAGATCTCGGAGATTCCGACGGAGTCGTTGGCTCGATCCTTATAGATAGAGACTCCTATGGTAGTAGACTTGACGATTATGCACTGGTGTCAGTAGTGTGAGATTACTCTAGGAGGTGAGATCTTTTACTGAGATCTTCTTGTAGCAGTGTCGAGGCCTTAACACGTCATCTTGGGCATGGATTGGTTATCTACCGTTCATGCTCAGATAGACTGTATTAGGTGCAAGGTGTGGTGTGTTTGCACTGATGGGAGCAGGTGCACCTTCACCGGAGAGAAGGGATCATTTTCAGCGCAGGATGGACTCACGCAGAGGAGAGGACATCCGATCACTCATCAGTTGGATAGTCTCATCCTAGGACCAGTGGACGTGTAGAGTCCGAGTTTTCCTGTAGTGGTGGATCAGTATGCGGGTGTATTTACTGATGACGTACCAGGTCTACCTCCTCGCAGAGAGGTAGGATTTTATATTGACTTGTACCCTGGGAAAACCCTGATATCTACTCCAGCATATCGGATGGCTCCCGCTGAGCTTTGAGAGCTACTTGTACAACTTGAGGACTTTTAGGGCAAGGGATTCATTCGACCTATTGTTTCACCCTGGGCTTCCCCGATTTTATTCGCCAAGAAGGCGGATGGGTGCTTGCGACTGTGTGTTGATTACCGTCGCCTGAACTAGGTTATTGTGAAGAACAAGTATCCACTTCTGAGGATTGACGACCTCTTTGATCAGCTCAAGGGAGAACGATGGTTCTCAAAGATAGACCTCTGGTCATGCTATCATCAGCTCAGAGTTCGAGACGAGGATGTGCAGAAGACGACCTTCAGATGACGGTATGTCCACTATGAGTTCTTGGTTATGCCTTTCGGCGTAACCAATGCTCCTGCAGTGTTCATGAGTCTCATGAATAGGATATTTCAGCCTTACCTCGATTGATTTTTCGTAGTCTTCATCGATGCCATATTGATATACTCGACCACTGAGGAGGAGCACGCCTACCACTTGTGGGATGTACTAGACACACTCTGAGAGCACCATCTTTATGGTAAGCTCTCAAAGTGTCAGTTCTGGATACATGAGGTCCACTTCTTGGAACACGTCATCTCTGAGGCGGGAGTTGCGGTGGATCCTACAATGATCGAGGCAGTGCTAGCTTGGGATCCACCCAGGAGTGTGACAGAGGTGCGGAGTTTCCTAGGTTTGGCTGGGTACTACCGGAGATTCGTGCCAGACTTCTCCAGAGTTGCTTCACTACTTTCATCTTTGACAAAGAAGGGGAGACCCTTCGTGTGGTCAGATAGATGTCAGCAAAGCTTCTAGGAGCTGAGACAGATATTGACCAGTGCACCTATCTTGAGGCTACCGGTGGAGGGAGTGGGGTATGTAGTCTACTGCGATGCATTAGGGACCGGACTTGGGTGTGTTCTGATGTAGGAGTGGGCAGTGATCGCCTATGGATCACGACAGTTGAGGCAGCACGAGCAGAACTACGCTACCTATGACCTGGAGTTAGCAGCAGTGGTCTTCACTCTGAAGATATGACAGCACTATCTGATGGGAGAGCACTTTACAGTATACTCTAACCACCAGAGTCTCAGGTACATCTTCTTGCAGAAGGACCTGAACCTGAGACAACGGTGATGGCTCGAGTTCCTCCAGGACTATGACATTGAGATAGTCTATACTCCTGGAAAGGGGACCGTAGTAGCTGATGCTCTCTGCAGGAGGACGGGCATTCAGCTTCTTGGATAGGCGACAGAGCAGTTAGCCGCTTTACAAATATCCTTCGTGGATAGAGATGGGGCAGCCTTCCTTTAGTCGCTTACAGTCACACCTCCACTTCTTCAGCGGGTCAGAGAGGCACTGCATGGGGATGTTGACTATGAGATGTGGCACACACAGATTTCCACAGGACATGCACCTGATGGTTTCTCTATTGGAGGAGAACACGTCGTCCTTTTCAGAGGACGTACTATGGTAGCAGCTGCTTTACAGGAGGAGGTGCTGAGAGAGTTTCACACTTCCCATTTGGCGGTACATCCAGGGGCAGCGAAGATGTACCAGGATCTCAGACGACATCACTGGTGGCCAAGGATGAAGAAGGATGTAGCAGAGTTCGTTTCTCAATGCCTCACCTTCCAGTAGGTGAATGCAGAGCACCAGGTACCAGCATGCTTGGTACAACCCTTGGAGGTCCCAGAGTGGAAGTGGGATGGGATATCTATGTATTTCGTGACTGGACTTCCACATACTTCTAGAGGTCATGACTCCATTTGGGTGATTTTTGACCGACTCACCAAGTCGGCCCACTTTTTACCCATCAGAGAGCAGGGCTCAATGGAGAGCTTGGGACGCCTCTACATTCAGGAGATCGTACGGCTTCATGGTGTTCCATCATCTATCGTCTCCGATCGAGATGCTCGCTTTACTTCCCGGCTTTGGAAGGGGTTGCAGGAGGCATTCGGGATGCAACTACGTCTGAGTACCGCCTTTCACCCTCAGATGGATGGACATATGGAGAGGACCATTCAGACTCTCGAGGACATGCATCGTGCATGTGTCCTCAACTCTAGTCACCGCTGGGAGGATCACCTTCCCTTGGTGGAGTTTGCGTACAACAACAGCTACCACTCCACCATCGGGATGACACCATACGAGGCATTGTATGGCCGACCTTGTAGGTCACCTCAGTGCTAGACAGACCCTAGGGAGTCAGATCTTGTGGGACCAGAGATGGTCCAGGCCATGACATAGAAGGTTCAAGTCATCCAGGAGTGGATGATCACAACTCAAGGCCGACAGAAGTCTTATGGTGACAGGAGGTGGAGACCACTAGGGTTCGAGGATGTCGACCACATTTTCTTGTGGGTCTCACCTCGACGTGGATTACGGAGATTTGGCCGGGGTGGTAAGTTATCTCTGCACTTCATAGGACCATTCCAAGTTCTCAGCAGGATAGGCAAGGTGGCTTATCACCTGGATCTACCACCTCAGTTACACTGTGTGCATGACGTATTCCACATATCTCAGCTGAGGAGATACATGCATGACCCGACATGTATCATCGGCCATGGGGAGGTGGACATCGATGACGGGGCGACTTTTGCGGAGGTCCCGGTGGAGATCGAGTATCAACAAGAGCGGGTCCTATGTGGGTGGTCGATTCATCTAGTGCACATCAGGTGGCAAAAAGGGAACCTCCAGGAGAGCACTTGGGAGCGGGAGGCTCAGATGCGTGCTCATTACCCTCATTTGTTTCCCTCGTTTGTGATGTAACTTTATGGGGATGTAAAGCCCTAAGGTGGGAGTAATGTAAAGACCCTTAAATTTCAAGGAATTTTTTGTCTTAATTTCTTTGGGATTTTACGAGTACATAGTTTCTGACGGTACCTGATTCCGAGGCCCGGTGTGCCCGGAATCAATTTCCAAAGTTTAGCTTGGGTACGTTCAGTGAACAAACGAGCGGGTTTTCCTAACTTTTGAACCGGTGCTCAGAATTGAAATTCGAGGGCACCGATGAAACTGAAATGTCGGTAATTTCTTAGGAATACATTTTCTGAAGGTGCGTTTACTTGGGAGGAGATCTTAAAAATGCGAGGAATAAAGAAATATAATTGTTTTACAATTTTATTTTTTTAAGTGGTTAATCTCCATGAGAGAGAGTTGGGGTGGGACCCACTAAAACTGAACTCCTCTTGAGAGAATTAAAGAGTGAAGTGGGGCCCACATGAGCCCCACCCCTTCAAATTCCCTTAACTTCTCTTCCACAATAATGGTGCTAACTTATCTATCCATTTATTATGACAACTTAAGATTAATTAAGTTAAGTTATTTCATCTTTTGAATTTTAAAAGTGCTGGGAAAAGTAATAAAATAAGGCTAAAGACTTATTTTATTTTTGGTTGCTTCGTTGTGTTGAGAGAGGGAGAGTTCTACCATCGAAGAACTTCATCTTCCTCCTTGAAGAACGTGAATAACACCGACACGCCGCTTCCTCCTCGGACGATCTCCGTCAACGTGTACAGAGCCTCACCCCGCGACGTCGTTTTCCGCAACGCTCATCGATCGTCAACTCGTTATCGAGGAAGGGGTTGTTTTTACGTTCAGAATTAATTGACGTACTCCGTTAGTTCTTTGGCTGCCTGATATCAAAATAACGGAGGAGGTCGGACCGCACGAACACGGCCAAACCTACTCCCCTTTTTTCATTGAATATCTTGTGGCTTGGAACGGAGGCGGCGCGGTGCAACAACACCACGCGAGAACGAGGTAAATCGCGGTGAAGGTGTGCGGCACCATCGCACCACGCCGGTGAAGTTGAAGGAACCCGCGGCCAAGAACGGGTCGCGGCGGAGGGGAGCGGCGCCGTCGCGCCACGTCGGAGAACCATGGAGGGCCACGGCTGAGGCAGGCCATGTTAAAGGGGCGCGACGCCGTCACACCGCACCGGTCGGACAAGGGCCGCAACCTTAGGCCATGGCGGTGCAAGGGAGGGCAGCTGGAACCGCCAGCCGCCGACGCTCAGGAGGCGGGACCAGCTGGTCCCGCGCAGCACAACCAGCCAGCTATTACGACTGGCCAGATCCAAGAAGTCCGGGGGTTGTAACCCCCAGTGGCAGACAAGGCGGGCCCCTCCACATGGGGGGCCGCCGTTTAAAAATGAGGGGGCAGCACGCCCCCCCTTCCGCGCCGCTCGGTCACGGACTGAGCGCCCTGCCAAGCCGGGCCGCTCGCGCAGGGCCAGGCCACCTGCGCTGGGCCGGGTCACCTGCGTTGGGCTCAGTCAGGCCATGCCCAAGTGGGCCGGACCCGGACCCGGGGTGGGTCGACCCGGTTCAGGCCGACCCAGGGGGTCTTGGGTCGGGTCGGTCCGGGCCCAAAACCCCCTAAAATCAGACAGCTATGTTCAAAGGCCCATAACATGGGCTACATACCTCTGATCGATGCACCATCAGTTGCGATGCGATCCTTGGATCGTGGCGGTCGTTTTGGTATATTACACTCAAGGTTTCAGAAAACTTTGTGTACGGACGAGTTGGTTCGAACACGAAACTAACCAGGCCCTCGGAGCAGAAATGCTTATAACTTGAGCTCCGGACGTCCTATTGACGTGCCATCGACTTTGTTGGATTCCTCTTAGTGAGACAGTTCTTTTGGCTTACTACTATTGAGATTTGGATGCAGTTGGAGTACGGTTGGGTTGGTTTTGACTTAAAAACCAACCGGGCCCCTAGGACGAAAACACCAATAACTCTCAGATCGGGCGTCCGATTGGCGCGTCGTTTGTCACGTTGAGTTCCTTTTGACGAGTCGGAACTTTGGGATACATCAAAATAGGGCTTCGTGTCAGTTTATGTATCGACCCCCTTGGCTCGTGGAGCGGACCCTCCTAGAATCGAGCATGCTGGGTGCGGGAACCCTAGAGCTAGCTGCGACTGCGATGACGATGACGACTGTACTGGGATCCTCCGTGGGTTCGGCAGTGATGACGACCGTACTGGAATCCTCCATGGGTTCGATGACGATGACTACTGTTCTTGTATCCTTTGTGGGTCCTGCAGTACTTGAATACTGTTCTTGTATCCTACGTGGGTCCGACAGTATTTTAATCTGTACTTGTATCCTACGTGGGTCCAACAGAGTAGCTGGTCTTGTATCCTTTGTGGGTCCGACAACTTAGCTGGTCTTGTATCCTTTGTGGGTCTGACAGCTCAGATGAATCAGTGGCTGTAACATCCCAAGTAAGTAATGAATAATAGATATTTTTATCTACATCTATTAATGAATTGGATAGTGTTTTAGAGGCTTAAAATGAAAATAAATCCAATCTTAAGCATGGAATACAGTAATATTTTTATAAGATTGTTTTACTGCCTTTTGATGGAAAACCATTTTAAAATCTATATTTTGACAATTTTATAAGCTATGTTTGTCAAAATAAACTTATTCTTTATGATTGGGACATCAAAATTTACTTTGTGTGAATTATTGGTATTTTTCTGACAATGTTCATTTTTTAATGAATAGTGAAAATACTGCATTTTACATCAAAAAGGATTTTTAATATAATTTATTTATATGATTAGATTATCTTTTGAATTGGTTTGGAAGTTAAATTAGAATATAGTTTTACCATTTAATCCAATGGTGGTCATTTCAATCAATTTCACTTTGAAATTGGACTTAAACTACTGTCAATCTTTTGATACTTATTGATTCATAAAAACACGCTATTTGTCATGACATCGAGAATTAATTATTAAATTAATTAATGTAATTTATATGATTTGAATTTTGTAAAATAGTCATCATTTTTGAATTCAGAATATCAAATATAGCTTAGGGTGAAGTTTTGGTATTTTTTCTGAAAAACTTCAATTTTTGATGAATAGTGAAACCACTAAGTGGTAGTTAAAGAAACCGATTTTTCTTTTAAATGAAACTTTGCCACTTCTGTGATTTGATTTTCAAAAATCCGACATACATGGTTGTCATTAATAATTAAAATGTGGTTCAATGAGATTAAAATAATTTTTTGGTGAATAGTAACTTTTATGTTTTTAATCGCGATTAGAGGTAATTAGTGTAGGTTAAGGTAAAAATAATGTTTTAATAATATGAGATGATCTTGACACATGTCCTACCATCATTGGATGTGTCATTGCCGACCAAGACAATCCATGGGTCAACTTGGGGACCCCATGGAGCCAATTTGGTTGGGAAATGACATAAATAACTTTTTATTTAATGTTAAAGTAAAAATGACACAAACATGAGTTATTTTACTAAATTTTTTTTTACATGGGGTTATACAAGTAAGATTTTTGATTATAAATATTAATTGGAAATATAAAAAGATTTCCTACATCATAGTACTTTTTTTATAATTTTTAGACTTTAAATAAATTAAAATATTTATGACATTATGATGATGCAGCGATTACCTCATTAATAAAGGATTTGAATAAAATGAAATGATAATGTAAAATCTATGACCTACACATGTCCAAAACCTATTGGATGGGTGGATTTCTAACCCTTATCACCTTACCCTCGAATTAAATCAATGTGGGACCCTTTGAATCCGAAACTCATTTTAAAATAAAGTAACATTTCTTTTACTTTCCAAGAGTGCCCCTCCTCTCCTCTTATAAAAGGCCCCCACCTCTACCTCCTTACCCACACATCCAAAGCCTTTGGCTCGGACAACCCCTGACCATTTTGTCTCTCCACATCCCTCTATTACTCCTTGGTGCCTCACTTTGGGCAGAAGTCTTCCCAAGGAAGCCTTTGAGCTCAAACCAATGAGAGTTACTCGATTTTAAGGTAATGTCCTCTTTTGAGTCCTTTTTTTTATTTTGCTTCTCCAAAGCCCTAAACTCTTTTTATTCATTTCTTTTGTAACAAATCCAGTATCTTAAATATACTAGGATGTTTTTATAAGAATTATTCGAGCTACACTTACACACACCTACATCTAATGGTTAAAGAACATACTGTTTCCGTGGATGGCGAATTTCTGCCTCCCGAAACGATGATTGTTCAACATTATTTTAACACCTTCAAAGGTGGCCATTAAGATGACACTATATTTATATATGATACATAATATGTCTATGTTTTCCTTAAGCTTCTATATTTTTCATTTTGGGCATACCTTTATGGCTTCCATTATGGGTAAATGCAATATCTTCATTTAAGGAAGTGCGGACTACCGCCCCCTCAAAGGGATTTGATTCGTTAATGCCATATGTGGGACGTATAAAGGATGTAATTAATGGTATTATATATGATATTATACTGGAATTATAATATACCTTTATATCATTATGATTCTATTCTATAAAATACGAAATAGAAATGAAAGTAGCGTTCATGCGTACGTACGACTTACCGTCTCCATGAACGGTGCATTTCATTTCTTACCTCTAAATGATTATGTAATATTATAAATGCATGTATATACTGGATATATATGATATATAAATCATGATTATAACTCTGGATATAATGGATACATGAACAACTTGTAATTATAAAGAGCATATTTTTGACTCAAGTACCAACGATCATTAAAACGACTGTTAATAACTTAAATAATTACATAGTGTTCATGACATGGTAATAAGTGATATAAAAGGAATAACTAACTTGATAAAGGTTCTTAAGCAAGTAGAAATTAACTCAAGTTTATTATTCAGGAGATTAAAGAATGATCGAGTCAAGTCGGACCCGAGGTATGGGACTTCGTCTCAATCTCCTTTCATTGAGGCATATTTTGTTTTATACACAATCTTATTTTATACGGTGTATAAACCCCTTTGAATTTTACGTTTATTCAAAAGGAATCTTTTTTTATACGAAGCGTTTTACAAAACGACAAAATGGAATGTTTTTGTCGTACGTATGCGGCGACAACGATTTCTCCGCCGCCGTGACCATTATTTGAGTTTCGGCTTCCTCTACAAGACATAATTTTTTTAAAAAGAAAAATAAATACCATGTTTTACTTTTCATTTATTTTGGTATTGAAAATGGTTTTCATAATGTTTTTATATCAATGTGTTGTATTGATATCTTGTGGTTGAAAGGTGGAAATGTTATGTTTCCTTTATGCATGTTTTATGTGATACGATTATGTTGAGGTTCTTGGGAATTATTATGAAGACAGGTGGTTCCGTGATAAAATAAGGGCGGGTGAGTCCGATATAGCTCTCCAATGCATTGGGTAACATGAAGGAGTGAAACGTTAAGGTTTATCTGAAGAGATTTAGGGAATATACTGTGATGGGTATTCCAAACGTAACCAAGAGGGTTACTCCCTACGTAAGAATGTTATGAATGCCTCAAATTACCTTTATGTCTTATGATTTCTATGATTTATTAATGATTTGATGAGTTATGTTAAAGTGTCTATGTTTTATGGGTAAAGTATGATTTCATTCTTATGTATTTATGAACTCATGTTTCCTTTCCATATTTTTATAACCCTTATTGAGCTTTTTATGCTCATCCCAAGTTTTTTTTGAAATGTTTTTCACAGGTCAAGGGAATGGTACATGATATGATGATAGTGTCAAGGAAGTGTCAAGAAAAAATCCATGTTTTATTTTAAATATGTTTCCATTGATGGGAAAAATGAGTACTATATTTTATGTAACCACATTATTTAAATGTGGAATGTAATGCAAGTTTTATGTTCTAATTCTCTAAAACTCTAAGCCTGAAAAGATCCTCAAGGTGTAATCTTGTAATAACTCCAGATTAAGTGATGTTTAAGGCTGGGGCCTTATAGTTGGTATCAGAGGTTGGTTTAGATAACATTAGGAGTTAGTATTCTATTAAATTATTATCCAAAAATATTTTTTTGAAATGATATAGCATTTGAAGATTACCATGTTGCTTCATCTAAGACATGTTTGTTCAGAATGGTTTTCCACAGAGGAAACAGGGAAGAAGTGCTAGGAAGGCATACAGAAGGAAATAACCCTTCCGAATTAGCATCCTGAGATGGTCGGAATTGGAAATGAACAATTTGTTGTAGTAATGGCGCAGTTGACTCAAGCGATAAATGGTGGTGGTATCCATGCACAAGATCAGCCAGATCAACCTCAAAGGAACATGTCAGTGGTGGAACATTTCATGAGGCAACATACCCCATCATTCATAGGATCATCTTATCCTGTGCTAGATGAAGGGTGGATTAAAGCACTGGAGAAGATTTTCGATGTCATGGGGTGTTCAGACAATCAAAAGGTTAGTCTTTCTATTTACCCTTTGGAGGGTGAAGCAGATCAGTGGTGGTCGATGGTTAAAAATATCACGAACGCTGATGAGATTGATGCTCTCGACTGGAATGAATTTAAAGGTATGTTTCTTGAGAAGAATTTTCCTAAGGCTGTTTGAATTAGGATGGAAAAGAAATTCTTGGAATTGAGGAAAGAGGAAGACTCAGTGGCTGCCTATGAGGAAAGGTTCACTCGATTGGAAAGGTATGCTCGAAATTTTATCCGAGACCTTGATAGTAAAATCAATAATTTTTACTCAGGGTTAAAGCCAAAATATCGAAGGGCATTGGATTCTTGTGAGTTCAAAAGTTATGAAAAGATTGTTCGATGTGCTGAGATGGTGGAAATGGAATTTTCTGATGATCAAGTGTTCTATAGAAACCAACAGAAGAAGAGACCGAGGTGGCAGGAGAAATGAAATAATTCTTCAAAAAAGTCTGATGGTAAGAAAACTAAGTTTCCAGTTTGTGATAAATGTGGTAAAAGGCATGCTGGGGAATGTCTTCTGAATTCTAGAAAGTGCTACCGATGTGGTAATATGGGACATAAGGCTCGTGATTGCACTGCAAAAGATCAAGGTGAAGGTAAGACCAAATTTGATTTACAGTTAGTGAAATGTTTTAAGTGCAATGAGATGGGTCACTATACAAACGAGTGTCTGACAAAGAGCTTGAGTGATGGGAAACAGTTAGACTACAAGAAGAATGGGGTGGTGAAATACTTTGCAACTACTTCCTTAGATGTCGGGCCATCAAATGAAGTTGTATCAGGTACTTTGTTTTTTTTTCGGATTATGCCAGTGTGTTTTTTGATTTGGGGTCTACACATTCTTTCATCTTTGAAAACTTTTCTAGTAAAATGGGAATACCATCTCAAGAAATGACTCCTGAACTTTTGGTAAAAACACATGGGGGAAATGTTGAGGCAAAAAGAATTTATAAGAATCTTCTTATCCTTATCTGTGGAAAGAACCTACTTGCGAACCTTATTGTTTTACCTCTGGTAGAGTTTGATGTTATCTTGGGTATGGATTGGCTCTCTATTTACCATGCTAATATTGACTGTAGAGCTAAAGAAGTTTCTTTTAAGAAAGTCTTTCAGTTTGTGTAAAATAATGAACCCTTACTGTTGATAACTTATCAAGAGGCCAAGAAACTTGTAAAATATGGAAATGAATGTTACCTTGCACACATTGTTGAAAACAAAGGAACTATTTAGATTAATTATGTGCCAGTGGTAAATGAGTGTCCTGATGTTTTTCCTGATGAGTTTCCTGGAATAATACCAGATCGGGAAGTTGAATTTACTGTTGACTTATTTCCTGATGCGAAGACAATTTCAAAACCCCCTTATCGAATGGCTCAAATTGAACTTTTAGAGTTGAAGGAGAAATTGCAAGATTTATTAGAGAATGGTTTCATTCGACCTAGCACGTCACCATGGGGTGCTCCTGTTTTATTTGTTAAAAAGAAATATGGTTCTATGAGAATTTTCATTGATTATAGAGCCTTGAATAACATCACTGTTAAGAACAAATATCCTTTGCCTCATATCAATTATTTGTTTGATCAGCTCCAGGGAGATCAGTTTTTTTCAAAGATTAACCTGAGATCGGGGTACCATCAGCTGAAGGTAAAGGAAGTAGATGTTCCAAAGACTGTGTTTCGTACAAGATATGGCCATTATGAATTTGTAGTAATTCCTTTTGGGCTAACCAATACACCTGATGTATTCATGGACTTAATAAATAGAATTTTCCATGAGTTCTTGGATAAGTTTGTGGTGGTTTTCATTGATGATATTTTGGTGTTTTCTAAAAGTAAAGAGGAGAATGAAATACATTTAAGGGTTATCTTGCAAACCTTAAAAGAAAAGAAACTGTATGGGAAATTCAGCAAGTGTGAGTTTTGGTTGCAACAAATTTCTTTCCTTGGTCACATTGTTTCTAAAGATGGGATAAATGTTGATCCTGCAAAAACAAAGGTTGTTGAAGAATGGCCAAGACCCACAAATGTAACTGAGATTCATATCTTCCTTGGTTTGTTAGGCTATTATCGAAGGTTTTTTAGAAATGTTTCATGGTTATCTAGTCCAATGACGAAGCTAACTCAGAAGGGTGTAAAGTTTATCTGGACAAAATAATGCGATGATTGTTTTCGGGAATTGAAAATAAGATTGGTGAATGCTCCAGTTTTGGAACTTCCTTCCAAGAATGGTGAGTTTTTTATCTAAAGTGATGCTTCATTGAAAGGACTTGGTTGTTTCCTAATGCAGAATGATCAGGTAATTGCTTATGCTTCACAACAGTTGAAAACTCATGAGGTAAATTACCCTACAAATGATTTGGAATTAGCTGCTGCTGTTTTTGCTTTAAAAATTTGGAGGCATCATTTGTATGGAGTAAAGTGTGAAATATATACTGATCACAAAAGTTTAAAAAATATATTCACTCAGAAAGAGTTAAACATGAGACAGAGGAGATGGCTGGAATTAATCAAGGATTATGATTGTACAATTCATTACCATCCGGGAAAAGCAAATAAAGTGGCTGATGCTTTGAGTCGTAATGATTCATTAACAATATTGCATTTGGAACGTGATCCTTTGGTTTTTGATTTGATGAACTTTGGAATAGAAGTTGTTGGTGCATGAAGTTCTTCTGTTTTGTTTCAGGTATCAGTGAGATCATCTCTATCAGACAGAATCAAGCAAGCACAGAAGCAAGACATTGAGTTGCAAAAAAAGGTAGAGCTGGTTCAGAAGGGTAAGTTTCCTGAAGTCGACATTGATAATGATTGTGTTTTGAAATTTTGGAAGATATTGTGTGTGCCTTGTGATTCACAGTTTAAGAGAGAGTTGTTATGTGAAGCTCATAGTTCTCCATTTTCAGTTCATCCTGGCAGTACTAAGATGTACAGAGATCTGCAGAAGTATTACTGCTGGGATGGAATAAAAAGAGATATTGCTGATTTTACTGTGAAGTGTTTGACATGTCAACAGGTTAAAGCAGAGCGGCAGTTACCGAAAGGGATGCTTCAGCCTTTACCAGTACCAGAATGGAAATGGGAGAATATATCCATGGACTTCGTTGTGGGATTGCAGAAGACACCTCGAGGTAATAATGCAATCTGGGTTATTGTTGATCGCTTGACTAAATCTACTCATTTCCTTGCTATATGAGATACATTTTCCCTAGATCAACTTTCCCGTTTGTAACCTAAAGAGATATCCAGGTTACATGGAGTTCCTCTCTCCATTGTATCTGACTGTGATCCCAAGTTTACTTCTAACTTTTGGATGGGCCTTCAGAAGTCGTTGGGTACTGAATTAAATTTTAGTACAGCTTTTCATCCTCAATCAGATGGGCAGTCAGAATGAAAAATTCAGAATTTGGAAGATATGCTACGTTCTTGTTCGATGGATTATCAGGGATGTTGGGACCAACATCGTTCTTTGGTTGAGTTTTCTTATAATAACAGTTTTCATTCCAGTATACAGATGGCACCATTTGAGGCGTTATATGGGAAGCGGTGTCGAACTCCAGCTTTTTGAGATGAAGTGGGTGAAAGGAATCTGATGGGACCAGAATTGGTAGAAGAGATGGCAGAAAAAGTTCAGCTGATACAGAAACACATGAGAACAGCTCAGAGCAAGAAGAAGAGTTATGCGGACAATAGGAGGAAGGATCTCTCTTTTGAGGTTGGTGATCATGTTTTTCTCAAGGTTTCTCCATGGAAAAGTGTGATGCGATTTGGTAAGAAAGGAAAGATGAGTCCAAGGTTCATTGGACCATATAAAATTCTGGAGAGAGTTGGATCAGTTGCATACTGAGTGGCTTTACCTCCAAGTTTATCTCAGGTACACAATGTTTTTCATGTTTCGATGCTGAGAAAGTATATGCCAGATCCATCTCATGTTTTGAGTCCAGAGGTAGTTCAGCTGGAAGAGAACCTATCTTATGAGGAACAACCAGTCCAGATTCTTGACCACAGGGAGCAAGTGTTACGGAATAAGGTGATTAATCAGGTAAAGGTTTTGTGAAAAAACCACATGATGGAAGAGGCAACATGGGAATCAGAAAATGCAATGAGGGATAAGTACCCCCATTTATTCGATAAGTAAATAAATTATGGGGACACAATTTTGTAAAGGGGGGAAGGATGTAACATCCCAAGTAAGTAATGAATAATAGATATTTTTATCTATGTCTATTAATGAATTGGATAGTGTTTTAGAGGCTTAAAATGAAAATAAATCCAATCTTAAGCATGGAATACGCTAATATTTTTAAAAGATTGTTTTACTGCCTTTTGATGGAAAAGTATTTTTAAATCTATATTTTGACAATTTTATAAGCTATGTTTGTCAAAATAAACTTATTCATTATTATTGAGACATCAAAATTTACTTTGTGTGAATTTTTGGTATTTTTCTGACAATGTTCATTTTTTAATGAATAATGAAAATACTGCATTTTACATCAAAACTGCTTTTTAATCTAATTTATTTATATGATTAGACTATCTTTTTAATGGGTTTTGAAGTGAAATTAGAATATATTTTTACCATTTAATCCAATTGTGGTCATTGGAATCAATTTCACTTTGAAATTTGACTTAAACTGGTGTCAATCTTTTGATACTTATTGTTTCATAAAAACATGCTATTTGTCATGACAGCGGTAATTAATTATTAAATTAATTAATGTAACTTTTATGATTAGAATTCTCTAAAATAGACATCATTTTTGAATTCAGAATATCAAATACAGCTTAGGGTGAAGTTTTGGTATTTTTCTGAAAAATTTCAATTTTTGATGAATAGTGAAACCACTAAGTGGTAGTTAAAGAAACTGATTTTTCGTTTAAATGAAACTTTGCCACTTCTGTGATTTGATTTTCAAAAATCCAACATACATGGTTGTCATTAAGAAGTAAAATGTGGTTCAATGAGATTAAAATAATTTTTTGGTGAATAGTAACTTTTATGATTTTAATCGCGATTAGAGGTAATTAGTGTAGTTTAAGGTAAAAATAATGTTTTAATAATATGAGATGAGCTTGACACATGTCCTACCCTCATTTGATGTGTCATGTCCGACCAAGAAAATCCATGGGTCAACTTGGGGACCCCATGGAGCCACTTTGGTTGGGAAATGACATAAATAACTTTTTATTTAATGTTAAAGTAAAAATGACACAAACATGAATTATTTTACTAAAAAATTTTTTACATGGGGTTATACAAGTAAGATTTTTAATTATAAATAGTCATTGGAAATCTAAAAAGATTTCCTACATCATAGTATTTTTTTTATAATTTTTAGACTTTAAATAAATTAAAATATTTATGACATCATGATGATGCAATGATTACCTCATTAATAAAGGATTTAAATAAAATGAAATGATAATGTAAAATCTATGACCTACACATGTAAAAAACCTATTGTATGGGTGGATTTAGAACACTTATCACCTTAACATAGAATTATATCAATGTGGGACCTTTTGAATCCGAAAATCATTTTAAAATAAAGTAACATTTCTTTTACTTTCCTAGAGTGCCCCTCCTCTCCTCTTATAAAAGGCCCCCACCGCTACCTCCTTACCCACACTTCCAAAGACTTTGGCTCGGCCAAAACCTGCCCATTTTGTCTCTCCACATCCCTCTCGTAATCTTTAATGCCTCACATTTGGGCATAAGTCTTCCCAAGGAAGCCTTTGATCTCAAACCAAAGGGAGTTACCCGATTTTAAGGTAATGTCCTCTTTTGAGTCCTTTTGTTTTATTTCGATTCTCCAACCCCCTAAACTATTTTTATTCATTTCTTTTGTAAACACTCCAGTATCTTCAATATACTAGGATGTTTTTATAAGATGTATTAGAGATACACTTACACACACCTACATCTAATGGTTAATGAACATACCATTTCCGTGGATGGCGAATTTCTGCCTCCCGAAATGATGATTGTTCAACATTCGTTTAACTCCTTAAAAGGTGGCCATTAAGATGAAACTATATTTATACATGATATATAATATGTCTATGTTTTCCTTAATCTTCTGTATTTTTCATTTTGGGCATACCTTTATGGCTTCCATTATGGGTAAACGTGATATCTTCATTTAAGGAAGTGCGGACTACCGCCCCCTCAAAGTGATTTGATTCGTTAATGCCATATGTGGGATGTATAAAGGATGTAATTAATGGTATTATATATGATATTATAATGGAATTATAATGTACCTTTATATAATTATGATTCCATTCTATAAAATACGAAATAGAAATGAAAGTAGCGTTCATGCGTACATACGGCTTACCGTCTCCATGAACGGTGCATTTCATTTCTTACCTCTAAATGATTATATAATATTATAAATGCATGTATATACTGGATATATATGATATATAAATCATGATTATAACTATGGATATAATGGATACATGAACAACTTGTAATTATAAAGAGCATATTTTTGACTCAAGTACCAATGATCGTTAAAACGACCGTTAATAACTTAAATAATTACATAGTGTTCATGACATGGTAATAAGTGATATAAAAGGAATAATGAACTTGAAAAAGGTTCTTAAGAAAGTAGAAATTAACTCAAGTTTATTATTCAGGATATTAAAGAACGATCAAGTCAAGTCGGACCCGAGGTATGGGACTTCGTCTCAATCTCCTTTCATTGAGGCATATTTTGTTTTATACACAATCTTCTTTTATACGGTGTATAAACCCCTTTGACTTTTACGTTTATTCAAAAGGAATATTTTTTTATACGAAACTTTTTACAAAACGACAAAAGGGAATGTTTTTTTCGTACGTATGCGGCGACAACGATTTCTCTACCGCCGTGACCATTATTTGAGTTTCGGCTTCCTCTACAAGCCATACTTTTTTTTAAAAATAAAAATAAATACCATGTTTTACTTTTCATTTATTTTGGTGTTGAAAATGGTTTTCATAATGTTTTTATATCAATGTGTTGTATTGATATATTGTGATTGAAATGTGGAAATGTTATGTTTTCATTATGCATGTTTTATGTGATATGATTATGTTGAGGTTCTTGGGAATTATTATGAAGACGGGTGGTTCTGTGATAAACTAAGGGCAAGTGAGCCCGATATAGCTCTCCAATGCATTGGTTAACGTGAAGGAGTGAAACGTTACGTTTTCTCCGAAGAGATTTAAGGAATATACTGTGATGGGTATTCCAAACGTAACCAAGAGGGTTACTCCCTACGTAAGAATGTTATGAATGCCTCAAGTTACCTTTATGTCTTATGATTTATATGATTTATTCATGATTTAATGAGGTATGTTAAAGTGTCTATGTTTTATGGGTGAAGTATGATTTCATTCTTATGTATATATGAACTCATGTTTCCTTTCCATATTTTTATAACCCTTACTGAGATTTTTATGCTCATCCCAAGTTTTTTTTGAAATGTTTTTCACAGGTCAAGGGAAAGGTACATGATATGATGATAATGTTAAGGAAGTGTCAAGAAAGAATCCATGTTTTATTTTAAATATGTTTCCATTGATGGGAAAAATGAGTACTATCTTTTATGTAACCACATTATTTAAATGTGGAATGTAATGCAAGTTTTATGTTCTAATTCTCTAAAACTCTAAACCTGAAAAGATCCTCAAGGTGTAATCTTGTAATAACTCAAGATTAAGTGATGTTTAAGGCTGGGGCCTTATAGTGGCTACATTTGATCATCTCTATCGTCTTACGAAAAAGTATACCTGTGTGAGATGAGTATTGACATTCAATCATTATCTTCGATATGATTGTTTTTCTATCCTGTGAGGATTGGGTTGTGTTATCTTATGTGGATTGGATTGTGCTATCCTGTGTGGACTAGATCAAACTTGGGCTTGGATGTTGGAGACGAACTGGAATTGATGACTTAGGTATATGTATGGGAATATACCTAAGTAGAGTTGGTTGTTACTTCGTGATTGTAACTTTCCTTTGTGGTATATACTTTTTGGATTCTGGGAGACCTTTGGGGGTCTCGGGGTCCCTACTGAGTAGCGTATACTCAGCCCTGCATGGGCTATGCCAGCACTACGATGTGTTGGATGCAGACGATGGATAGCGCTGATTGAGTTAGGAGATCGTGGAGCTGGACGGTACCTTGAGGTGGATCACCGGATGGGATGTACATGGAGCGGACGACTGGAGCCGAGGAGCAGAGGAAACTATCTGTACCGACCCTTCAGGTGGGGTTTCTAGTGGACGGCTCGGTGTTGCTGCTTTACTTTTCTACTGTTGTACTCCCTTTTTAGTTATACTTTACTTTCAGTTGGGTTTGTATACTGGCCCATTTACTTTCTAGCACTTACTATTGTACTCATTTTACTTAGTGTTTACTTCTGCTTTCTTACTCTGTGGTGTTTGTTTTCTTACATAAAGGCAATGTCTTCCCTTATATCGGGATTTACGCCTTTGGTGCTAGTCGCCAGCCCCTTGCCTTTGGAAGGTGGGCTTGGGGTAGTCACGGCACGGGTCGTGACAATTTACACGAATGTAGTTTGTCTCACGAGAACTACCAATACATCGAGGGACTATAGCATGCCCTTCTGGTCACTTAATAATTCCATTGCATTCCTCAGATGAATATTCTAAAACCTAATCTAAACAATCATATTAAATCTAGCATATGAAATGTCAATACTTTAACCACAAACAATGAATGGTATAAAAATAGTGCATCCACAGTCAAACATAACTAACTCAATACAATATGGATGATAGTATTATAAAAAATCAACCTCAATCAAGATTAAAATACAATGATGGATATTTATATAGATTAAAATAACTAGTAAAACTATTTGTGAGAAATATCCCCCTTTCTTGAAAACACTTAAAAGTTGCATTATTTATCAAAGAAGTCATTTAAAAGAGGTTTTTGATTCAATGAGTCCCAAATCACTTTTAGAATTTGAAAGTAACTTTAATAATACAACATTCATGTCTATATAAATAAATCCTTAAAAAAATTTAAAACATTGACATCAATGAGGCCAAATTAGAAAAAAATAATTACAAACTTTAAAAATGATATTTTAGTTAAAGGGTTCATAACCAAATGAAAGACGCTTGAAAAAAATACTAGAGGAATAACGTTAATTACAACTTTATAATATCTTAACAATAAATGGATTCTTGATATTATATGTCAAAGGATATTATATACACCATATAAAAGTGAATTGGCTTATAAAAACAAATAAGTCTCAATGGAATGTAAATTGGGTCAAAATCCCTAATAATGACTATATCCTTAGATTAAGGATAAATCAATGACATAATTATTGGGAGAAATATATAAATACACTCAATATGAATATATATTCAGTTTAAATCAGTTATAGGACATTCACATATATTCCTGTAAAAACAATACCAAGGACTTTAATGTTTATCTCAATGAATGGAAATTGATTTAAGATTACCCTTATCAAGATAATATCAATGAATTTAGAATTTATCAATGGAGTAACTATCTATATCAAAATTATATCCACACAATTTGGAGTGGAAATTACTATATAAATAAATAAATAGTGATTCCACACATAATATTGGGGTAAAATAATCAATGTAGCAAGCATAAAACCAATTGAGTGGAAATCGAAATTAGAAACCCCATTACCGATTTGGTAACATATGAAATATACACCGCATGAAAAAAGGATCATATAATGAAGCTTTAAATAACAATAAATTAATGTATATTACATAAATAATTCAATTATAGGAAGTATATACACCACATAAAATGAAATAGTGGCAAATATAGTATAAATATCACTTGAATAAAAAATGAGATGAAAATCCCTTACCTTGAACTTTTCCGTTGTCGAGGGTATGTTAACCAACAATATAATATTTAAATAATTGTTATTAAATTATAAAATAACCACATATCTAAATTATTATATAATATATGTTCTTCTAATAATTCTTTGTTAATAATATTTCTGTAGTATCATTGTTTTGCGAGTTAAATGATCTGTTTTCCTCTATATGTTTTGTTACGTAAGTCATGTTTGTTATGGATAGGATGTATTTGATTAAAATACAGAATGATATTAACTTCTTAAACAATATTTTTAATCATAAAATTATTATTTTTCATGAATGGTTATGATGGGGAATGAATCTTATAGAGTTCTTGGAGACTGTAATCCGTACCTATGCATGAGCGACAATATCATTCTATTGATAGTGAAATCGTATGTAATTGGATTTTATATCATATATAAAAAATAAGTTAAATTTTATATTAATTATTTAAATCAATTATACTCATTATTATACCAATCCAATTTATGGATTGTTGAAAAATAAACCACACCAAAATGTGGAGACGACAAGTCGTACGTATGCACGTATGGTGGCTTTGTCATTTATTGGATCAATAGAATAATGAATATTTTTGTACAATATATATAATAACAAAAATGTATGTAGAAGGTAATGGATTTATTATTTGGTATAAAAACAACAAATAAAGGGGAAGTGGAAGAAGAAAAGGACATTGAAAGAGTTGATGAAATTATTACCTCTTCTTTGGATGCTTCCTATTGATTTGATAAAAAGGGATCCTTAGGTTGGATTTTTGATCAATGTAAGGCCTATATGTTGATGTGAGGGTAGGTGGGAGGATATTGGAGTAGGTTTTGTCTGAGAAAAACGTATTTGGAGGTGTTAAATTAAGAGAAGAGGAAGAACCCTTTTATAAGAGAGGTGATGTCACATTAGGAAAAGATTGAAATATTATTTTATTATAAAATAAATTTTGGTTTATAATGGGTTAAAATGGATTTATTTATAGTATATTGATTGGATTGGTCGAGATATCCTAAACCAATTGGTTTTAAACAAGTTTATGTCACCATATTAACCTTATCTTTTAGAATAAATTTTAGTTAAATTGTTTATCTTTTACCATGTCTTCTTGTATTTTAATATTACGTGGTTAATAAACATACTATAAAATGCCAAGAGAACCTAAAGTGGTGCATTAATGACATATATATACATATATATGTCTTTTTTCCAATACTTATATTTTTGTAATTCTTATATCATTTAATAATATAGTATTTGTTTTAACAACACATTTAAGACAATTTTGAAACTATTTAGTATTTGGTTTTTGTTAAAAAACTAATTACTTTAAAAGAATACATTAAATGAACCCTAAAATGTCATATTGACACTTAAAATTATTATAATGACTCAATAGTCTCAATTTTAATTTATTATGGTATTTATAATATTGATTATTTTAATCTTTCATTAATAACGTAATTACAACATCATCATTGTGTCATAAATAAATTTAACTATTTTGATGTCTAAAAATTATAAATAAAGCAGAATGATGTAGGAAATATTTTTATCTTTCTAATTAATATTTATATTCAAATTTATCTTATGTATAACTCTATATTAAAAATGGTTTAGTTATTAAAAATTGATTTTTACACTTTTAACTCTTCTTTAAATAAAATAATAATAAATGTCCTAATGTAATCTAAGTGAATCAGAGATGATCATAGTTTATTCATAAGGTTTATTTTGGTCTAAAATAAATTATCCAATAGAATTAGGACCTATGTTAGGGTAAATATAATATTATTTTTACCTTTCATTACCTTATTTACTTTTAACCGTGGTAAATAAAATTCAAAAGTTACTATTCACTGAAAATTATTTTCATCATTTTGAAACACATTTTACTTAATGATTTAAACAGTGTCCCTTGTATTTTTGAAATTCAATTCATAAAAGTGGTAAAATTACATTTTATGCAAATTTTCATATGTGCCAAGAAGGTGGGTAAAAGGAATTAAAAAAGATCAATAAAATTATATACATCTAATATTATTATAAAATTACTCCAATGAATTAAATTGAACTAATGTAGGTATTAGGTATCTATTATGACATTAAAATAAATTTAAATAATAATTATTATTATTTAAATAAAATTCTGTTTTAAACATTAACGCGGTGTTTTTCACTATTAATCAAAAATTGAATGTAAAAAAAACAAAACTTCACCCTAAGATAGTTTTGAAATTTCTTTTTTAAAAAAGTTATCTATTTTACCAAATTAAACACATGTAAGTGGAATTAGTTAATTTAAAATTAATTCCCATTTTGAAAACCAAAAAGTGGGTTTTTAATAAATAAAAACTATCAAAATACTTACATGTGTTTATTTCCAATTTAAATGTGAAATTACGTATATTGGCCAAAATTATATAAAATGATAAAAATATAATCTATATAAACTCTAAAAAAAATTAGCAGGATAATCTAACAATATAAATAAATTGGTTGAAAATGTAGTTTTTGTATTAAAATGTAGTATTTTTCACTATTCATTAAAAATGAAACTTCTCATAAAATTACCAAACTTTAACCCAAATATAATATTGGTATTATGAAATAAAAATTTAATTCAATTTCTCCAAATCTAATTTATAATAGTGTCTAAAATTAATTTTATCATTGTTCACAAAAGAACATAATATGTATTTCCTTCATCAAAATAGTACTTATATTTTAATGAAACTTATACATTTACTTATAAATATGTATTATTTATGTGATAGAATTATAAATGAAATTTAAAATTTATTTTTTACTCTTAGTATTAATATATTTAATATTTATGTTATAAATATATCATTTGAATAATTAAATTGTTGTTTCTCATAAACTCAATCTTCAATATAATGTAAGCCAAGTTAGTGTTGCATGCATTATAAGTTATTGAATTTCATTAATGATTTAACATACAATGTAATATCGAGGTGTTACATTCTCACCTATTTCAATTAATTTCATCTATGAAATTTAAACTCAAAAAAGGGGGTTTGACATTTCCAACAAATTTGTTGAAATCCCACATCAGAAAAAGAGTAAATAAAATTATCACCATAAAATAAATAAAGAAAAGTAAAAAGGTCACCCGAGAAAACCCATTCTAGGGTTCTATGTAATAAAACATGGATATGGAAGAGGAAAAAACCATCATGTTCTAATAGAGAGTGATAGAAAAGATGATATGAAGAATATTAACTACCAGAAAACCATAAACTTATGATGGGTTAAATGGTCTTTAATTTCCCAGTAGGAAGAGTAAGAAAGAGAACATTTTTGTTTGTAGGTTCATTTTAATAATTTTTTGGAATTTTTTTATGAGGTTGACTAAAAACATAAGGAGATATACTTACTTATCAATTAGAGTTTCATCCTTTAATAAATTTCGACCACAAACTCATATTTTATTCAAATGAAGAGAATTCAAGATGCCTTAGTCCCACATAAAGTGCAAGAATCAACTTCTAGAGAATCACGTAATCCACACAAGATGAAATATATATTTACTTTATCTTTAGAAATTAACCAAAACCAGAATTTTTAGTACAAGATCAGATAACCCACAAAAATTATAATCTTTTATAGAAAGAAATAATACTCTTAAACTCCAAAATTAAACAAACAATACAAAAAGCTAAAAAATACCATTTAAAAAAACAAATTTTCCTTAAAATTATTCAAAAAAATCCAAACTACGTTTGAAAACCAAAATTCAAAAGGATTTGATCACATAGTCTTCCATGATAAATCATAACATTTATATCCAAATAAAATCAAATACTCTTAAAGTCACATACTTAAAAGTAATTAACCTAACCACATATTCTCTAGGATATGTTAATCATTTACATAAATAACCCAAATCTATAAATTTCCACAATAAAAACATACATTCTTAAAAAATAAAACTCCACCATTACTCCTCAAATTAAATCCCACAGTATTATATTATCCTTAGGCATATAGTTCTCCCAAAAGAGCAAACATATCCCAAAATAACATTTCTCACTTAATCCACAAGTTATTTTACTTTACGAAGGATAAATCATAAGTTCCCAAGATCAACATATTCTTGATCCATAAAATCATTTAACTAAAAATAATTAGTTATACTAACCAAGGACATCATGTAGTCCAATGGTAAGCGATAAATCCCAGTCACACTTTGGTTATGGGTTCGATTCTCACAGCTTTTTCTGACACGATGGTTTCTCACACAGTTTGTGTGTTGTCCTTTTTCAAAAAATATATTATTTTATAAAATTCCCAAAAATGAGATAAATTCGTCAAATATAACTATAACATATTTTAACCAAAAATGTTATCTCATACCTTTCATTTTATTCCCCATAAGTAATAACCTATAATTGATTCAAATTCAAGTATCATATAAACCAAAAGTATTCATTATAACTATATCCACAAAAGAGAAGACAATTATTACTCAAATAAAATTTTCAAATAAAAAACTATAGGGTAACACATACAATAGAAAAGTATTCCAATGTAATCCTATCAAAAAAGATCATTTATACTTTTAAACACTTCACCGTCCATTTATATCCACATAAGATCTTATTTGACATATAGGTTTTCCTATAGAATAAGACATTGACTTGGGTAATGACGAGGTCCCCTGCATTTAAAAAAATGGATGTAAATGGATTCATAGGATCATTTTCATTTTCTTCCATAGTACTCTTCATTTTTACTCAACAATTATTTACTTTATGTCCTTATTTCCCACACATAAATCATTTCTTTGTTCCATGGAGACACTTTCCTAGGTGTCTCATTCCACATTTACTACATTATGAAAAATGAGCTTTCATTTCTCCATGGTCTTCATTGCTTGAACTCTTATCATTATCTAGATTTCTCTTTATTATTGACATCAGAAGTTGGTTAAAATATATGTTATTGATCAATTTTTTGGATAATTTATTCGACATGAACATGATATATTTTAAGCCCATCATCAATCCATTGTGTTGCTCATTTCCAACATTTTTCCCACCTTGTACATTATGATAAATGTTACTATGATATCCTTTAAATCCATCCATTAAATAAAACCAGAAAGTATAGTGTGAGTAATAATTTTCATAAATTCGTTTAAAGAATACCATGACACCTTATTTTAAATCTAAAACAACTTAGGATTAACCAAGGTTATTTATTCTGATCATATATTAAAATCCTTTAAATTGGTTTGTATAGAAAATGTGAATTATCCTATTCATATCCCCCGAGAGTGTCAATACCAAGAGTGTAGAAAGGCATGTTGTCATGTACTAGGATACCTAGAGTCAAGCCCAAAACTCCTTCTCACAGTTTATACTTCTATGTACAATTGTTCCACAACCACCTCTAGTTGTTTGTATCCAGAAAATGAATTATTTTCCTAGAAAACCCGCATAATATTTACACTACCAATTTTTTTGTATGTTTTTCTATAAAAATAATCAAATTTTATCTTAGGGTAATGTTCTCTAATTAGAGTTTATCTAAATCTAGTTTCTACGGATTGTACTAAACCTCCATCTGATAACAACTATAACAGCCCGACCCCAATTACCCAAAATTGGTGCATTATTACATAACATTAGCATGATCACAAGAGATCAAGTCTCGAAGTACCAATTAGTTTAGTAGCCGTGGAAGTAGTAGATACATGCATAAGTTTTAAATTACATCATAAAATAAAAACAACAACAACAATGTTTACCCTTTGAACACACTCTTATACCATAGTCTATCCCCATAGGTCAAATAAATATATACTTCATTACATCTTGGAAAAAAGAAAACATAATAAATGGGTGAGCTCAGATTCTTAGCAAGGATAACAATATAGAGAAAACAATCATAAATAAACATAAACATTTAAGAAAATGTATTAGACTAAAACACCAACCTTTTAAGCATATACGTCCCCATAATATTGAAAAAATAAATCATATAATTCCATTTACTTATTCATATGGATATTCTAATAGTCTAATAATCACATGTAATATTAATAGATAATTTCATAATGATGAAATTCATAATGTCCGACATCATAACCACATAGACAAGGCCTCCTTCCAAGACTACAAATAAAGATTATGTCAAGGCATTGTGCCAAGAAACTAGATTGTCTCATAAGACCTACGACACCTCTAGGGGATATAGTAGGCCCCACTTTTCACATACTATGTCCAATGAATTCCTCACATGAAAATTTTGAAACATAATCTAAACATTCAAATTAAAACTAGCATACAAATTGTGAGTACTTTAACCACAAACAATGAATGGTATAAAAATATCACACCCACATTCAAACATTACTCATTCAATACAATATGGATGTTTTTATTATAATTAATCAACCTAAATAAAAAATAAAATACAATGAAGGATATTGACATAGATGAAAATAATTAGTAAAATAATTTGGGATAAATAACTCCTTTTCTTGAAAACATTTTAATGTCGCAAAATTTGTCAAAGAAGTCATTTAAATGATATTTTTTTATAAATGTTCCCCCATACCACTTTGAAACATTGAAAGAAATTTTAATTATAAAAAATTAATTTCCATAAAAATAAATACTTAAAACAATTTTTAAAACATGGACATCAATGAGAAATATTTAGAAGAATAAATCTTTAAAACATTTAAAAAGATATTTTGGTTAAAGAGTTAGCAAACAAATGGGAGACGCTTGAATACAAATAATAGACAAATCACATTAATAAAGACATTATAATATCATAAGAATAAATGGATTAATGATGTTATATGTCAAAGGATAGTATATACACCATATAAAAGTGAATTGGTGCATAACAACAAAGAAGTCTCAATGGGATGTAAATTGAGACGAAATCCCTAATAAAGATAGTATAATTAGATTAAGGATAATTCAATGACATATTTTTGTGTGGATAATATAAATAAACTCAATATGATTGGATATTTAGTGTAAATCAATCAGAGGAAATTGACACATATTCATGTAAAAACAAAACAAATGACATCGATGTTTAACATAATGAATGGAAATTGAGTTAACATTACCGTTATCAAGTTCATATCAATGAATTGAGAATTTATAAATGGATTGATTATTTGTATCAATACTATATTAAAAAAATTTGAGTGGTAATTTCTACATTACTAAAATAAATAGTGATTCCACACATAATCTGGGGGTAAAATAATAAATGATGTATGCGTGAAACCCAAATAGTGGAAATAGAAATTAGAAATTCCTTTAGCAATTTGGTAACTTATGAAACATACACCACATGAAAGAAGGATCATAAAAAAAAGGTGTAAATACCAATAAATTAAATTATATTACACAAAGAATACAATTATGGTCAGTACATATACCACACAAAAGGAAATAGTGTATAATATAGCATGAATCTCACTGGAATAAAAAGTGAGATGAAAACCCCTTACATTGTACTTTTCCTTAGTCGAGGGTATGCTAACCTCAAGTATAATAGTTAAATAATTGTTATTAAATTATGAAATAACCACATACCTATTTTCTTATATCATAAATGATTTTATAATATTGATTTGTTAAAAATATTTTAGTAGTATCATTGTTTCGGGTGATAATCGATTTGTTTTCCTTTATATTTTTTGTTATGTAAGTCATGTTTGTTATGGATAGGTTGTATATGATTCATATTCTGAATTATATTATATTTTGAAACATTATTGTTATTCAAAAAATGAAAATTATTCTTGAATGGTTACTATGGGGAATGAATCTCATCACGTTCGTGGAGACGGTAATCTGTATGTATGCACGAGCGACAATATAATTTTATTTTAGGTTAAATAATCTGTAATTGGAAGTTATATCATATATTTAGAATCATTAACATGGTTTATTTATTATTTACAATAATTATTCTCATTATTATACCCATCCAAATAATGAAGTGTTGAAAAATACACGACACACGACATGGAGAAGGTAAGTCGTACGTACACACGTATAATGAGTTTTTCATTCATAGGATGGATAGAATAATGAGTATGGTTGTAACATATTTATAATAACATCTTAGTATATAAAAAGTACCTGAGTTAGTATTTGGGTATGGAAACAACAAAGAAATAAGAAGTGGAAGAAGAAAATAACATTGAAAGAGGTGATTAAATTATTACCTCTTATTCGGGTGCTTCCTTATTATTTGATCAAAAGGGCTCCAAGGGTTTTATTTATGATCAATGTAAGTCCTATATGTTTACGAGAGGTTATGTGGGAGGATTTTTTAGATGGGGATGGCCAAGATAAATGGATTTGAAGGTGTGAAATTAAGAGAAGCGGAAGTACCCTTTTATAAGAGGGGTGACAGTCACTTTAGAAAAAACATGAAATATTATTTTATTATAAAATCATTTTCGTTTTATAATGTCTCCAAATTGATTTATTTCTATGAATAGGGTGGGATGGTTTGAAATGTCCTCAACAAATAGATTTTAGACAAATTTAGGTCACCATACCAAACTTATCTTTTATATTAAATTCTTAGTTAAATAGTTTATATTTTACATGGATAATAAACTTATAATAAAATTCCCAGAGTACCTAAATTGGGTTTTTAATGACATATATATAATTATATAAGTCTTTTGGATGAACCTAATATTTTTATGAATATTATATCATTTAATAATTTAATATTTGTTTTAAAAACTCTTTTATGTCAATTTTTACACTATTTAGTATTTCGTTTTTCTGAAAGTAAAAAAAATCATGATTAATTTTAGAAAATACATTAAATAAACCCTAACATGTCATATTAACTATAAAATTATTTTAATTCATCAAATGTCTCAATTTATATCAATTTTTATATTTATAATATCGATTATTTTAATCATTCATTAATAATGTAATTAATGCATCATCATTGTGTTATAAATAAATGTAATTTTTTAATGGCTAAAAATTATAAATATAATACCATAATGTAGGAAATAATTTTATATTTCTAATGAATATTTATAATAAAATTTATTTTAGTTATTACCCTATATTAAAAATGGTTTAGTTATTAAACATTCAATTTTACACTTTTAACTCTTCTTTAAATAAAACAATAATAAATATCATAATCTAATCCAAATGAATCAAAGAGGATCCTAATTTATTCCTAATTTTTTTTGGTTGAAAATAACTTATCCAATAGAATAAAAAATATGTTAGGGAAATTATAATATTATTTTTACCTTTAATTACCCTATTTATTTTTAGTCGTGGTAAATAAAATTCCAAATTACTATTCACTAAAAATTATTTTGAACCTAATGAACCAAATTTTACCTACTGATTTCAACTATGTCTCTAAATTTTTTGAAATTCAATTCATAGAAGTGATAAAATTACGTTTTATGCAAATTTGCAAATGTGCCTAGAAGGTGGGTAAAAGATGTTAAAAAAGTTCAATAAAATTTTATACATCTAATATTATTATAAAATGACTCCAATAAATTAAATTAAACTAATATAGGTTTTATGTATCTATGTTTACTTTCAAAAAATTTAAATAATATTAATAATTATTTAAATAAAAGTCAGTTTTAAACAATAATGCTGCGATTTTCACTATTCCTCAAAAATTGAACGTTTTGAAAAAGAAACAAAAAATTCAACCTAGGATAATTTTGATTTTTAGAATTTAAAAAATATGTCTATTTTACCAAATTTAATGCATGTATGTTACGTTAATTAATTTAAAATTAATTTTTATTGGGAAAATCATAAAGCGAGTTTTTGAGAAATAAAAACTATTAAAAATTAGCATGTGTTTCTTTCTAATTTAAATGTGAAATCACTTATAATGACAAAAATAATATAAAATAATAAAAATATTATCTCTATAAACTCTAAACCCAATTAAGAGGATATTATAACAATATAAATAAATTGGGTGAAAAGACAGTTTTGAATTAAAACACATTATTTTTCAACATTCATTAAAAAATTAAACTGCTCATAAAATTACCAAACATTAACCCTAATATAATATTGGCTTTCTGAATTAAAAAATTAATTCAATTTTAACATATTGAATTTATAATAGTGTCTAAAATTAATTTTAATATTGTACACAAATGGACTTAAGAAGTAGTTCCTTTATGAAAATAGTATTTATATTTTAATGAAACATACACATTTCATTATAAATATGGTTTATTTATGTGATAAAATTATAAATGAAATTTAATGTTTATTTATTATAATTCTTATTACTATATTTAATATTTATGTTATAAATATATCATTTTAATAATTAAAGTGTCGTTTCACAGAATCTCAATCTTCCATATAATGTAAGCCAAGTTAGTGTTGCGCGCAGTATAAGCTATTGTATTAATTTAAGGATAGAACATTCAATGAAATATTATGGTGTTACAATATATTTTTTCTTTTTTGGGTGAATATTACCTTAATAAAATTTCCTTCCATTTTTGTGGTGTTTTCCATTAGTGCAGTTGTTCTGGTGGATCGAGGATATCCAAAATTTCATATTTTAGTTATCTCATTTCCAATATTCTATCCTATCATAATATTTTAAATTATTGTGTCTTTGTTTATTCTCTATGTGTAATGTTCAAATTCATATAATATTTTTTCTATTTTATCATGTTGTACATGTGCATTATATAATACAATATTGATTAATATGACACAATTATATAATTAGTTAGTAAATTCAATAGAATAAATTGAGGATCGTTACATTCTTCCTCCATTAATAAATTTCATTCTCAAAATTTCATCTCACCCACTAAGATAAAAATAAATGAAGTTAAATCTTCTTTATCAGTTCATATGGTTCCTAGGTTTCCTCAAAGTACTTTTTTTCCACTATCATACTTTGACTATTTGAGTTTCCTTATTGTGTATAACTTTGTCTCTTTTGTCCAATATCTTAATTGAATTCTCCTCATAAGGGAGATCATTTTATAGCTGTATCACCTCTAAATTCAATTCATTTGAGGTATCAGGTGTGTACTTTTGTAATAGGGATACATAAAACATTTTAGGTACTATATACATGGTTTGTTGGAGTGATAGTTGATAGGTCATCACTTTTATGTGATTAAGAACCTAAAAAGTAGTTTATGTCCCTAGGACTTATCTTTGACTTCTTCCGAAATATCATGACTCAATTTTGTAGATATATACAAAGAAACACATTATATCCATTCTCTAACTCCCATCTTCATCGGCTTTTTTCATCATATCTCTTTTTTTTTCTTTTGAGCATCCCTAAGGTGATGTTCAAAGTACTGGATTTTTCTTCCATTTCATCAACAATTTTTGGTCCCATCATCTTAAGTTCTCTAACTTCAAACAAACATGGAGGTTTTTTTAAATCTATTCCCATAAATATATTTATATGGACCCATTTTAATGATTTAGTTAATGTGAATATTATATAAAAACTCTACGTGAGGAATATATTTATCTCATCTTCCTTTGATGTCTATCAAATATGTTGTAAACATGTCTTTAATTGTTTGTATAGTCTACTCATATTAGCCATCATTTTGAGGTGATAATTGATAATAAAGTACAACGGAGTGTTTAGTGCATGCTTGAGACACTTTTAGACTATCTAATAAAAATTATATCTCGACCGAACACAATAGATCGTTGTATTCCATACAACCTCACAACATCTCTAATGCATAACCTTACAATTTGATTAATTGAGAAGTCCTCTTGAATTTCTATATGAGGATAAATCACAGTAAGATAATCAAAAAACCCCAAATACTATTATTATTTCTAGATACATCATAAAACTAGTACAAAAGTCCATTGTGATATTTTCCCCATTCCATGTAGGTATGTGTAATGGCTTCATCAACCCATTGGTTTCTTCATTTCTAATTTCACCAGCTAACATGCCTATCACTTTGATGTATATTCTGTGATCTTGTTAAACATATTTTGACAAAAATAGTGATACTGGAGGTCTCAACACATCTTCATGATACCTTATTTAATAGATAAGGTCGAGCTATGTGCATCATTCAACAAATCAGTCTTTATCGAGAGATTTGATGCTACACATAGTTATGACACAAATCTTACAACAAAATATTCATAAATTTGGAACATTGGGTTTTACATATTCATATAGCCTCCGCCATATTCTATATTTCCTCATCTCCCATTGTGTATCCTTCATCTTGCCTTAAAGATATGGTTAATCAATTAATTACGAAATGAATGGAGATATTAATTTCTGTATGACTTTTATGTCTATATTTATCTTATCCATGATGAGTGGATCCTTCAAATTTCTCATTAGGGATATTATTGTAGGATCATTTATATGTAGAGAATATTCAACTTTTTTCTCCTTTCCTATATGATAGTTGAATATGAAGTCATAATTATTAATTATCTCTAACCGTCTTTATAGGTGCATATTTTTCTCCATCAGTGTGAATATAAAATTGAGGGTCTTACAATATATATATATATATATATATATATATATTTCAAACATCATCCCATAAAGATAATTGCTTAAAAAATAAATGTATTTATCACTATAGCCAACCCTAGAGTATGTGTTGTGGAGTTTTACTCAAATAATTTTATCTACCTTGAATCATAAGCTATCACTTTGTAATTTTTCATCAATGAAATTCCCAAGACGTTCTTTGAAGAATAATAGTATAGTAAGAATGGTTCCCCACATGAGGGAAGTGTGAGTACTAGTGTAGTGATATACCTATTATTCACAACCTCTGAGGTCTTTTTGCATTCAATAGTCTAAAAAAACAAGACTCCTTTCTGATTCTTCTTGGTTATATGGTTTTAAAATGAAGAACATTTACTCAAAAATCATTTGTAATACCTAACTAGTCTATGGAAACTATGTATCTCTATTATTGATACTATTATTACCATTCCTTAATATATTTTTTATTATATTTTCCAATATATATCGATTTTCTATTGAAAAACATTACTATAATATCCTCAATTTTAAATGGTAATAAATCCCTTTTTGTATATAAATTACAATTGTTTTTGGGGGAAAAATTAAATTTTTTCAATACATATGTTTATTATAGATTTGTGAATGGGTAACATCCCTATTAATACTTTGGAATATTCCATGGAATATTTTTTGAGTAATGTAATGTGTTATAGAATAATTAAGGGACCAATTTATATTAGATATTTTTGTAATAAAAAATTAAATATATTATATTATGTGCATATGGATTTTCCAAAACAATGAAATATCACCCAAATAACGTACATTTTTATAAATTTTGGAATTTTTTTAGGTCTGGAAATTGAGTTTTAACTTAAAAAGAACACAAAATTTGTGCATGATTGTTTTTTGGTCAAATCACAGATGAAGATTATATATTTATTATTTTATTTATTATTTTTCAAATGATAATGAAATATCTATAGAATTGTGTCTCAGATGAGAAATCATAAACTATCAACACATCTAGAATGTAGGTTTTACCCAATTCATGACATAATCTTTGTGTGGGTCAAGTGTATCATTAGATTGAACTTAATGTTAATTCATTTTAATTTTTTAGTTTAATGAATTTATTTAAAATGTAAAAATATATGTTTTGAAAAATTTTGTTAAATTATTTTCATTTTTATGAATGGATTAAATTAATGTGAATTTGAATATTTTTTGTACAGTTAAATATAATAAAAATAATAGTATTATTATTATAATTATTCATGTCAATGAAAAGGAATGGATTTACATGTGTAATTAATAATTTTGATAAATAACTGGTTATGTTTTATTGATATAATGAATTTACTATTTTTATGTTTTAATGGATGTTAATAGTGGAAATATTGTGAAATATTTAATAATAATAAAAATAAAATATTGTTGTTGTTTTTATTATCTATCTTAGAGAATAATATTGGTGTTTATATATATAATGTATATATATATATAAAATAAATATATATGTACATATATATGTGCGGGTGTATATATGTATATACAAAAGTGTATTTATATATAATATATATATACATGGGTTAAATATTTATTTATAAATATATATATATACACATGGGTAGGAGTATATTTTTTATTCTGATGTGTATATATATAACATTTATATATATATGGGATAAATTTTGATACGAATATATATATTTTTGAGGGTGTGTATATATAAATATTCGGGTGAATGTGTGTGTGTGGATATATTTTAATGTATCTATTTAATTAATGTTTTAATATATTTAAATGAAGGTCATTAACAAAAAAATTAATTATGTGTGTTTTGGGTGGTGCATAGCTATTAATATGGAGAAATAATTAAAAAAATATTTATAGGATGTGCCATGGGGTGTTTTTCGTGAAGGGTGTGGTTTTTTGGGCACAATGTATGGAAGTGTAAATAAGGAATTAATTAATGTATAATATTTAATAGAAAATGAAATAATATCTATAAAGGGGGAATTTGGGCGAAGTGTGTACCACAAAAGAGGGTCCCTTCCCATCCCATGTCTCTCTCTCCATCACTATCTCCCACTCTCTGTTAGTATTTTTTTATTTTTAAAAATTATTTTTTTCAAAAAAATTCTCCTCAATATCTCAGGAGATATTAGTCAGATTGATGTGTCATCAGTGTCATTGGGTTCATCTTTATGAGTAGAATTTTAAAACTAATTTTGATTCCAAATTAAGTTCTTTTTTACATATATAATTTAATCCTATATATTAACGTTTAAAATATCATTGATGTCGATATTTTTAAATTACACTAAATTGGGAATGGTAATAGGATTTAATGGTGCAATTGACCTCAGATCTCATGCATTATTGTCATTTTTGTAAATCATAATATAATAATTCCATGAAGTTAATGCACATTTTATAAAGATTAATGGAATCATTTTTTCAATGTTTTGTGTATCTCATGAGACCTGGGATTGATGTTTCATGACATGAGGTATGTGTGTCTGTAGAAATTGACATGTTCCTATATTTTTGGCATTTGGATTTTTATGACTATGTTTATCTTACTTTCTGATTGATGTGATGTTAACCCATCTTTTAGATTATGTATTGTATATGATGTATTTCAATCTACTGCAGTTCAGCATAGAGTTTTGGACTATCAGATCAACAAGTGATTTGTGACACATGTAGTGGTCTAAATTTAATGAAATGTGGGATATGAAACAAGATATATGCCATATGATATTTTATGCAATTTAAATACTATCCACAAAGAGGGATTGTTACATCCCCTGATCTGGCCCTCCCTCCTGTGGCCGAAACAGGTTAGTCACAAGACATCAA
This sequence comes from Viscum album, assembly GCA_963277665.1. Taxonomy (NCBI): domain Eukaryota; kingdom Viridiplantae; phylum Streptophyta; class Magnoliopsida; order Santalales; family Viscaceae; genus Viscum; species Viscum album. The sequence goes on along the minus strand of OY728120.1, from coordinate 1,580,441,396 downwards.
TCGCACCTCCCCATACATGAGAGGTTATTGAATAGTGGTTGGGGTGTGCTATATATAGTGGGGAGACTACACCCCCTTGTTACAAAGTTACCACACATAAGAATAATCTAGTAACATTAAATAATAAATAAATATCGGAGTGTGGAAATAATGGAAATAGTCCAATACCATTAAATATAAATAAATAATCCAACTTAATAATCCAATAAATAATAAATGAATAATATAATTATGTGATGGAATGTAACTAAATTTCATGCTAGAAGTAATAAAAAAGAAGAGACTATCGTACTCAAATAAATACTCAAAATTCCCTATTATGAAACTCTATTTCATTCCCGTCTCTGTTCTCCATTCAATCTAGAAAAAACAATCAAAAGTAAGGTCATTTTACCTATTCCAAACCTATATCACCATATTCTACTCACATTCTAATTAGCAGCCCAAAAAGGTGTGAGTAAAACATAGTTGGTCTAACCACCATGTCTATGCATAAACGACTGATAATTATGGTATGAAATAATACAATAAACAAAGTATCAATTTATTAAACAATTAAATTAATAACATATTAACATGCTTCAGCACTATGTTATAATTTCTGTGGGAATGTATCACAACCATGAAAATCAAAATTGTAATGTCTTGGATTTTCAATATACAATATTTAAATATTATATGGATTTATTACAAGACCAGGCTCTGGGATGGCGTGTGATTTTGTGGCCCATAGTTCCTGAAATAATTGATTGGAATAAATTAATCTTTTAAATATCATGTGCACGAAATTTCCTAAAAACATGGAATAACTTTTAAACAGATTCCCTGACCAGGAATCTGAGGGGCATGTTGCGTTTAGAGCAGCGACATTACCTATGGTGATGCCTAATATCGATTGGTGTGGGTCGACAACATAATTTAGTTTTTGGACGTTTTAAAAGAAATAAAATTAATTAATAATTTATTTCATTTTAAATTTCTTCATAACACATCGATGATTTATTTGGTTTTAAATTTCTTGTTTCCTAGGGATATGCTCATAACCCTAGAAACATTCCCTAGAATCCTATCGAACATTCCATAGGATCTACACTAGAGAATTATCGATGAATGACGATAATAGACGACGCGTGGATAATTGTGCTATGTTATCAAATCCTAACCAATTACTCATATCCCACTTCGTTGTCCATCAAGGTAGTGGGTTTTATTTGAATTCTTGTTTCTATGGTCTTAGGTTCAAACGACGTACGTGGATCAACCCACGAACAAGATGAATCACAGATCATTCCTTCTTATGGGATGGTCCTTTATCAGGTTTATTTAGGGGAATTAATCCATGCATGATTTGATATAATATTACTTATCCATTTTATCCTTATAATGGGAGAGGATCAACATCGTGAAAAATAATGGAGGAGCTTCATTCCTCAATTAATTGTATATATTTCTTATTCTCTTTTTTACCCCACATTATTTGCATTTTTTAGAGGGTTATGAACAACAGATCATTGCACTTCCATTTCAAAAAAAAAAACGATCCCAAATTGGAGATCCGACATCATGATGACCCATCAGAGGTGTGATGACAATGGTAGTGAATGAATCAAATCAATTCAAGAGAAATCATTCATCAACGGTTGTTCATACAGGTTGATCAAAACATGTTTTCGGGGGAGATTGAAGGCCAGAGACCAATGGAATCAACATTGTGGTGTCGGGGGTGACCCTATAACATGAGTTTCATGGGGATATGACAAAATGATTGAGAGAAAGAAGATCACCCAAAGCGCTGGATGAAGAACATCAGGTTCTAGAAAGTCATGAAGAACATAGTGTGTTCTTCAAAGAACATAGTGTGTGGGGACGACTCAACGACGACTAAGGTTTCATGATGGAGGAGGAGATGAAATGGTGTAGGATAGTTGTCACATGGTGTGTGTTTCCCTATGTGTGAATCATCATGTATCCCATACAATAAATGGACATGGGGTGTATTACACATCATGTACTCCACCACACAACCAAACCAAAAAAATTACATGGGATACCCCTTGTACTAATATATGTGTTGGCATGCAAGGGTTAAAGCTCTGTATGGGAACATGACCAGTTTACATGGAGAGTCCCCAAGATATTATGACATGGTGTGTCGCGTTCTTAAATGTTGTGTATATCTCTTTCTATATGACATGCTCTTTGGCACATGTCATTTTACACGAGCTGTACCTGGGCTCATAGGACATATTGTGGGATCATTCTACAAGCCGTGTACCATTCTATACATGGCTTGATTTCCTTGTCCACTGTATCTTGGAAAAGTTTCATTTTGGTTGTTTCCCCCTTTGTTCATTCCCCTAAAGGTCTGGTATCATTTCTATCTGTAAGGGCATGACCCTGTTAGTAAGACTTTCTAAATAGAGTGAAAACCCCTTTGAGTGGCGTAGAGCGAGATCATCAACCGATTCTTGAACCTAGGTGGAGTCTTGTATCAATGTGACTAATCCTACAAGACATTTATCCTCTACTAAATATGCGAATTCATATGACTGGTGGTTTACTCCCAAGCCCTAGCAATGATCCTCATCTGTGTATCATGATTATTTCTCCACTCAGTTGTGAGTTATCTCAAATTGAGTGTATCTATTCTCTATTCAGATCTATCATTGGGTCCATCTCTCTCGTGACACTTCCCAATGAACATACATCTTAGAAGGAAATCATCAGAGCAATCAGACTCTTAGAGTGAGTCCTCCCAGATGATCTCTTAATAGAATCTTCGGACTGAATCCCTAGATTGGGTATATGTTCATTGTGACAAACCTCTAGACTACAGGTCATAGAATAGAGTATATCTAGATATATTTCACTTTTTATATGTTTTGGAGACATATAATCTATAGATATTACTATACCATTACTTTTTTTATTTATTTTTGGTTTTGGGGGACCTCTACTGTGTATTTTTATACTCACCCCTGCACAGGCTTTACTTTCATGTGTCATGTCTTGTTTTGATAAGTAAAATTTTAAAAGAGTCCAGGGTGGACTAGGACCAGACAGAGATTTGGGAGCATCCTTTTCGACCATTGTGTTTCTATAGGTATGAATAGTAGTCCCAGTACCAATTTCTTACTTACAGGTTGGACTTTTTATTTTTCAATCAATTTTCATTAGGGGAATTGTATTCTGCACAAGTTTACATTTCACCCATTACCTTATATTGTACTCCGTTGGATGGGTTTAGTTGTATGAATGGATTTTGTTCATTAGTGGTTTATTTAAATTTTACCATTCCTATTCCTAGAGGAGTGTGCATGTGTACAGGTACTTATGCAATGCCACCCATGTTATTAATATGCCAACTCAACAATAGTCATTATCCCCTGGCCTATTGGAGGTGGGTTTGGAGAGTTACAACATGGGCCCCACTAGGACGGGTCATGACATAGTTGTATCATAGGTGTCCAGCTCTACTTTATGACCCATATTCTACTATATTGGTTTAGGGAAACAGTGTTATGTTTTTCAAATTTAGATTTCAGTCTAGGGACTATAGTGTTTGTGCGGCGTCCGATATATCAAAACACCTAGACTTGGATAACCTGATTTTCAACTCGGTACAGAAGAACACTAGTTGTAGGGAGAAAAATTTTACATGAATCATATAAGAATGGGTTGTGTTTTCCATTTCATTTAGTATTTGTTATCCAAAAATACTATGTGACCATGGTATATCTTGTTTCCTTATAGGATGCCACTATGATGCATACCCACTAGGATTTTGAAACTCGGTCATGAGGATGACCCCCTCAATGAAGTGGCTTTAATCCAGGGACTAGTTCCCTAGGAATTACCTCTAGGTGGTGCACCTACTATACAACCACTAGTAGAGTAGCACGTGGTTCCTATAGTACCAGAAAATGTGGAACACATGCTGAGCATGCTCCATGATTTTTAGAGACTGAGACATATCAGGTTCCAAGGCGTGCCCAACCCTCAGGCGGTTGAGGAGTGGTGTGAGGTTGTGACCAGAGTTTCCCATCTAGTGAGGAGTCTAGTGGACCAGAATGTGATCCTAGGAGAGATCCTTCATTAGGTTTCGGTGGTTTGAAGATGGAGTTTGACCATGCAGACTCACGATGAGAAGACTCTTTCATTGAAGGAGTTCAAGAGACTCTTTATGGAGGAGTTCTCTCGGATTTTGCTAAGTGTCGTGTGTCTCCATTGGCTTCTTCATCACGGGCATGGTAGTTTAAGAGTGGATTACTATTCATCAACATTCACTAACCATGATAGGTAATTGATGGATATGGTTAGGGATTAGTAATTTAAAGATCAATCTTTGGAGTGTTGTCTATGATAGGACATCTGAGCTAGTGTAGTGCCTCTATGCATTTAAACATATGAAGGGGTGCTCGAGTAAGATTTGGTGTTTGAGAGATTCTTGAATTTGTAGAGACTGACAATCACAGTCACCAATAGGAAGACAGTTGAAGGGGCCTTGATAGTATGGAGGCGACATTAGACACAGGGATCTGGATGTGGGAGATGTAACATGAGGATCCATGATAGGGGATCTATGGTCTAGGGCTCTCAGGCCACATCCAGTTAGGCTAGGGAGAGGCGGTTCTACTCATGAAATGACAGGGGACATATCAATAGATATTTTACACCCCATAGAGCTACTGATTGGCACACTGTGGATGGACTACTGAGTTAGAAGCAAAGATTGGATTAGGTTGACCTGCCAGGTAGTGGATGTGGGAGAGGAGTGGGGAGAGATGATGGAGGTGGAAGAAGTTTTTACCTACTTCCACCACCACCCCTAGGAGATCTGCACCTGGCTCATGGAATTGGGAGACAGAGGTAGGGGAAACTACATGTGGTCGAGGTTTATGTCCATGGGACTCCCAGGATGATCTAACGAAAGATCTATGCCCTTTCTACCTTATCTTCCATGCTTATAAACATAGGTACTAGTCATTTTTTCCACTCCACTTGTCTTGTGCGAAACCTTGAGATTACGATGAAGCCGTTGACTCAACCCTTATGGTAGGAGACACATATGGGAGGAGAATCAATTATCACACATATTTTCCAATAGTGGTATCTTACCCTTGGTAGTGATAGTTTTGTTAGGAACCACTTGGTGGTAGCATTGAGGCCATACAATGTCAATCTCTGTATGGATTGGTTATCTTCTTTCCATGCCTGGATTTAATGATTTAGGTGAAGAGTGTTGTTTGTCTACAATTATGGAATGAGGTTTTCCTATGTGGGTCAAAAGGAAACCTAGGAAGCACATAATGGGATCATGCTTAGGAGGGTCCATCCGATCACTCATGAGTTGGCTATCCTTACCCTTGGATAAGAAGATGTTGTGAGATTTTAGTTCGCTATAGTAGTGGAGAAGTATGAGGAAACCTTTATAGAAGATGTTCTAGGACAAACTCCCCAAATGGATATCAGATTATACATCGACATACACCCTAAGATGGAACTAGAATCCTCACTAACATATTAGATTGCTCCCACATAGCTTCTCAAGATAAGGGTGCATATGAAATATTTTTAGAGGAAGGGCTCTGTAAGCCCCAATGTTTCACCCTGGGCGTCCCTAGTTTAGTTTTCCAAGAAGGATGATGATTATTTGAGGTTTCACATAGATTACCACCACCATAATCATGTAATGGTGATGAAAAAGTATCCACTATCGAGGATCAACAACCTCTTCGAACATATAAGAGGGTCATGGAGGTTCTCGAAAGTTTATCTTCAATCGGGTTACCACTAGTTATGAGTATGATATGAGGATATACCAAAGATGACTATCAGTTGCCACTACTGGCACTAAAAGTACTTATTGATTCTTTTTTGGCATGATGAATTCCCTTGTAGTGTTCATGGGACTCATGAACCAGATCTTCCAGCCATATATAGACCCAATCGTAATCGTCTTCATCGATGACATCCCTGTGTACTCGACCTTAGAGGATATTGAGTTGAGACACCTATGGATTCTTCTAGATTTACTCTGAGATCCCTAGATTTATTATAAGCCCTCCAAATGCCAGTTCTAGATAGAGGAGGTCCACTTCCTCGGACATGTTATCTTAGTAGATGGAGTCTAAGTGCACCCAACCAAGGTTGAGACTATGTTATCATGTGATCCACCCCATACTGTGATAGAGGTGTGGAGATTCCATAGGTTGGTAGGATAATTCAATAGATTTATCCTTGATTTATCCCATATATCAGCACCGATGATATCCTTGACCAAGAAGGGGAAACCTTTAATATGGATGGAGAAATACATTAGGCTTTCCAGCCTTTGAGACATAGTTTTATGAGCGCACAGATATTGAAATATCTTATAGAGGGTTTTGATTATGTAGTTTTCTATGACACTTTATGGACTATGATTGACTATTTCCTGATGTAAATCCATATAGTTATTGATTATGGTTCATGCTAGATAAGGTCGCATTAGAAGAAACATGTGACCCATGATCCTTTGTTATAAGAGGTAGTCATTGCATTGAAGATGTGGTGACACTACTTGATGGGTGAATGGTTTATCATCTACTCGTACCACAAGATACTCAAGTACATATTTGTGTAGAAGGATTTAGTTATGAGGAATTGTTGATGGCTGGAGTTCATCCAGGATTATGACTTTTAGATTGTCTATGCTCCAAGGAAGGGGAACGTAGTAGATGATGCTCTCAGTAGGAGATCGATGTCACCATTTCTAAGAGAGGAGTCAGAGAACTTTTCTTTAATATAGTTATCCTTAATGAATGGAGATAGTGAATCTTATCTTCATTCATTTTCTGGCACCCCTCAACTCTTGTAGTGAGTCAGGGAGTCACAAATAGGTGATATCAACTAAGAGACATTAACTTCTTAGTTATCCATAAGACAGTCTCTTAATGGATATTGTCAAGGTGGGGAGCATATCGTCCTTTTAAAATGATTCATAGGTGTTCCAGTGTCATTGTGGGGGTGGTTATTAGGATGATTCATACATCCCTCTTAGAGGTACATTAAGGAGTGGGGAAAATGTACCTGGACCACGGGTTTTAGATCTAGTGGATAGGTACTAAGAAGGAAGTAGCATAGTTTGTTTCTTGATGCCTTATGTGCCAGAAGGTGAAGGATAAGCACCATGTTCCAGTGGGGTTATCTCACCCCTTGGAAGCACCATGGTGGAAGTGGGATGGAATATCATTGGGCTTGATGATGGGATTACCACAAATGTCTAGGGGAAATGATTCCATATGGATTATAATTACCCAACTCACCATGTCGGACCAAATCCTAGATTTCATAGAGTAGAGTTCTGAAGAGATCTTGGGACACCTCTACATGAAAGAGATAGTTTTGTTTCATGTTTTCCATTTGATGATAGTGTCAGACCTCGATTCTAATTTCACATCCTGGCTATTGAAGGGATTACAGGAAGCGTTTGGGATAGAACTATGCTTGAGCACAACATTCCATCCCCAGATAGATGGTCTGATGAATAGAACCATTCAGGTTCTAGAGGATATGTTGTGGACATATATCCTGGACTATGGTCGTAGTTGGGAGGAGCACCATTCACTGGTGGAGTTTCCATACAACAATAGCTACCCCTCCACCATCTTTATGGCACCTTTCGAGGCTTTATATGGGTGACCCTTCTGGTCACCACATTATGGGACCGACTTAAGAGATTCAGCACTCATGGGTGCAGAGTTGTTGAAAGCTACCAACTAGAAGTTGAATATCATCTAGGAGCTGATGAAGACTCTAAAAAACATGCATGTGTATTATGATGACTAACGGTGGAGACCTCTAGAGTTTGAAGAAGGAGAACATTTCATCATTCATGTCTCACCTCGATGAGGTTTTCAGAGATTTGGCCGAGGTGGCAAGTTGTCTCTAAGGTTCATCATCCCATTTCAGATACTATGTAGATTTGGAGAGGTGGTGTACCACCTAGCTCTACTGCCGCAGATATAGAATGTTAATGATGTCTTCCATGTGTCGTAGCTAAGGAGGTACGTACATGAGCCATTACACATCATCTCCTAGGTTGAACTAGACATTGGGGATGGAGGGAACTTCATAGAGTACCCAGGGGAGTTCAGGGATTGACTAGAGAGGATCCTTCATGGGTGGGAAATTCCATTCACATGTGTCATGTGGCAGAATGGGAAGCATCAGGAAAGAATGTGGGAGCAAGAGGCTCAGATTCTTGCATATTACCCACATCTATTGAGTAGCCTTTTGTTTTGGATTTTTTTGGATGTAAATCTATAAGGTGGGGATAATGTAATGTCATGTATTTTTCATGTATTATTTTTTTAATATTATATGGAATTATTATGAGACCAGGGTTTGTGAAGATTTGTGATTATGAGGCCTTGAGTTCCTGTAATAAATGATTGAAATAAATTAAACATTTAAATGGAATATATGAGCGGTTTTCAAGAAATAGTTAAATAACATTGAAACACATGTCTGGACTAGAAATATGAGGGACCATTGAATTCAGAGCAGTTACATTACCTAAGGTGAGTCCTAACATCGATTGGTGCGGGTCAGTAATAGATGTTAGTTTTTTGATGTTTTAATGGAAATTATATTAATTAATAATTAATTTTATTTTAAAAATTTTCATAATTCAGCGACATGTTATTAGGTTTTAAATGAACAAGAGTCCATGGTTAGGCTCAGAAACCAGAATACGTTCCATAGAATCTTCGGGAACTTTGGAGGTGAGCCTCCCTAGAGAATTCTCGACAAACTACGACACATGAATCATTGTGAAGCGAGATTGAATCCAGACTGATGAATGATCTCCCTCTTCATTGATGATCGTGGTCGGGTTTGTTATTTCAATTCTTATTTTCTAGTTCAAGGATTCAAATGATGAATTTGGATTAATCCATGAACCGGTGGACCCTTGGGTCATTTTTTCTTATGGGAGGGTCCTTTATTAGGTTTATTTTGGGGTATTAATCCATGTATGGTTTAATTAAATATGATTTTCTCTATTTTATCCTTATAAAAGGAGAGGATCAACACCATGAAGAATGATCACGGATCTTCGTAAATCAATTTGTTGTGTGGATTAATTATTCCCCATTTATCCCACGTTCTTCACATTCTTCAAGTTTTTATGAGAAATGGATCATTGTGCATCCATTTATCAATGAAAAGATCCCAAATTGGATATCCTATATCATGACATCCTTGTGGAGGTGAAAAGGCAATGCAGTGGATGAATCAACTCAGTTCGAGAGATTTTTTTTATATTTTATTCATGTCGGTGGATCAAATCATGTTTTTAGTGCCAATCTGAGGCTCAAAACAAATAGAATCGTCTTTAAATTTTTGGGAGACCTCGAACCTTGGGTTTCATGATGATCAGACTACTAGATTAAGAGATATAAGATTTCCCAAAGCATCAAATGAATAAAATCTAGATCTAGAAAATCTTGAATAACATGGCGTGTTCACCGAAGTATACGACATATGGTGACGGCTAAACAGAAACTAGGGTTTCACGTTACAGGAGGTGATGGCATGACATGTTACAAATGTCACATGACATGTGGGTCCCTACATGGGACTTTTCATTTATCATTAATGATACACAGATATGGTGTGGAGTACATGGCATGTACTCCACCACATGGCCATACCATGTTGGTTACACGGGTTACCCTGTGTACCAGTACATGGGTTGGCATGCACAGGTTGAAGCTGTGTACGAGCCCATGACCTACGTACACAGAGCGACCCCTAGATAGTAAAACATGGTGTGACATGTTATTACATTCCATGTATATCTCGTTCTACATTAAATGATCTTCGACACGTGTCGTTGTACAAGAGAAGTACCTAGGGTCATAGGACACGGCGTGTGATATTTGTACGCATCGTGTACTTTTCCATACATGTCTTGATCTCCTTGTCCATCATACCTAGGATAAGTTTTTTTAGGTTAGTGACACTTTTATCATTCTCCTATTATTCAGGTATCATTTTCATTAGCAAGATTATAATCCCTTCTGCATGACTATCTGGATATAGTCAAAATCCCTCTGAGTGGCCAGAAGCAAGATCCTATACCCTTTCTTGGCCCTATGTGGAGTCAGGTATCGATGTGAATAATCCTACAAGACACTGATCCTATACATAGATGGTGAATTCATATAAGTTATGCTATACTCTGTGGCCCTTGTAATGATCATCATCTGTGTATCTTGATCTTTTCCCCACTCAGGAGTGAGTTCTCCCGAAATGAGTGTAATATGTTCTCTCTTAAAATTTATCAGTGCATTTATCTCTACCATGACACTTCTAGATGAACATACATCTCGGACAGATGTCATCAAAGATATCAGACTCATGGAGTGAGTCCCCTTAGATGATCACTTCATAGAATCTTCAGACTAAATCCCTAGCATGGGTATGTGTTTTTTGGGACTTACCTCTAGCCTACGGATCTGGGTTTCGAGTATATCTAGATATGTTTTTCTTGTAAATTGTTATATATATGTATAAAATGTATATATTAATGAACCTTTACATTTTTTATTACTTTGTGGATTTTGGGGTCCTCTATTGAGTATTGTTATACTCACCCAAACACGGGCTTTTCCCGTACGTGTCATGTCCTGTGCAGACGAGCGGCCTTTTGACATAGCCTAGGGCCCACTAGTACTAGACCAAGAATTGTGAGATTCCTTATATGTTGAGGTGTTCTTATGGATATGATCACTGGTCCCTGTACTCATTTCTTTCTAATAGGTTGGACTTTGTAGTTTGCAGACTCTTTTCTGTGGTGGGATTGTATTCTGGACCACATTATATTCTGCACATTACATCCTGTTGTACTTTGTTGGTTGCATTTTGTTGTATGAATGCATTTTGTTACTTATTAGTTTTGTTTTCACTTAAAAATTTTTGGGATTGGAGGTGTGTGTGTGTCTACAATTACATAGAAAATTCCTCCCATGTTAGTGATATACCTACTCGGTGCTAGTCACCATCCCCTGTCCTATTGCAGGAAGGCTTGGGGAGTCACAACAAGGGCCCCACTGGGATGGGTCATGATAATAATCATATAACCATGGTAAAATTACCTTCATTGGTTCCATACCATGATTTCACTAAAGATATATTACAACCATGCCAACCAAAACCTTAGAGGCGAGGTATATATCACACAAATCTAGTTCAGTCCTATTATATAATAATTACAACATTTAATTAGGGTCATACTCACTATATAAAAATTTCAAATGTGTCACTTGGCATAGCCTTATATATAATAATTTTATGATGTTAACTTTGTTGAGCCTTATACATAATCATTCTAGCAAGACAACTAGGAATAAACCACTATATAATAATTTCATCATGTATCACTACTCCAATCCCACTATATAATCATATTAACATAAGTCTCTAGGAAAGGACCAATATATTAAAATTTCACCATTCATCAATCAGGCCAATGACCCATATAATCGTCACTGTATTTATGAAAAAACGCGTTATAAAAATAGGGATTTTACAATATCACATCATCAGTCTTAATGATTGATTGAGAAAATTACAATTTAACTTTAATTTACACATTTGATATACCAATTGCCCACAACCAATAAAATGAATGTTATCTAAATAAATATGACAAGTCACGATAAATAAATATCATGAAATTGCCCACATTTCATGTTATGATAAAAAACATTTAATCTATGAACTAACTCCTTTATATTTGGGGGTTTTCAAACCCAATTGGAAACCATAAGTCGGGACACTAATCAATTGGATCCTAGGGGTATCTAATTAAATATTGAATTCATTACTTCAATTTATTTATCACACAATATATTGGTTCAATATCCTTATTTTATATTCTAAATAATTATCAACCCATAAAGTTAAGGTTTATACCTTCTACATTAAACTGTGGATCAAAAAACTCTTCCAACATCAAATTCCCTCAAGGAAGAAGTTGTAGATGATCATAAGAAGGATCCTAGATAAAAACTAATCAAGATAAAAATAAAAAATGCACTTAGTCAAAGGATTACACCATAATGGATATAGAATAAACAGAGTAAAGGGGTAATATAGGTAGAACCACATACCTTGGGATAAATTACCCAAATCGGATGTCCATAATAGTGAAATTTTCTCCAAAATCATAAAGAAGGTTGACCTTGGTTTAGAGGAGAATAGTAACACATGGTTGAATGAAAAAAACATCCATATAGAATACATTAAAATTACCGGTCAGGGGAATACATGGTGTCTAATATAGATACAAATCGTCAGTTTTTTTAATGGGATATATTAAAAATCCAATCACCTCAGATTATGGTTTATTCTGATTAAATGTTATATATTTTGGAATATACTTACCCAAGTGTATTCCATTAATGACATGAATTATTTCACATCCTATAACCATTCATGACATTTGTCTTATTACAATTACATGGAATTTATTGCAGTTCCATGACATGTAACAGTTTTGTAGTTAGTTTTCTATCCTAGTTTCCTTATAAAAAACCCCCCATTAAGTCTTCTAAACATACTAAGAACCTATGGTAAAACATGGCCCATTTATTCCTAGACTCCATTAATTAAAAATAACACACATCCCAAAATTTTAATCCATTTCACCGATAAATTATATCCATCTCCAAACATGAATCATCCATTAATCCTTAATGGAAAAACACAAAGAGTGATGTTTATGAAAAAATATGGGATCATACAACTTCCCCACAATATAATATCCTTTTCCAAACTACTCCATAAATCACAATGGTGTCTCATAAAAGATGTTCGGTCACATTTATCACATGTCAAACTCCCTCTCCTAGGTATCCTATTGAAATCACCCATGCTGGTACAACACTTGAAAAAACTCTATAGTTCTAACCCAAAGATACTTTTCATTATGTTCAAAAATATATATCATGTGATCCAAAAAGAAATAATAAGAACTAAGATCAATGTATGCTATGTTAATCATGTTAGAAGGGTATGAAATATAACACTAATGTTGAGACACATGGAAAACATTTTTAATGTAAATGTAGCATTATAAAAGGTCTAAACAGAAAGACAGTGGACTTACCGTATCAACTATTTCAAATGGCCGAACAAACCTGGGTGAAAGCTTTCCTTATTTTCGGATAAAACATTGTACCAATATAAGAGACACCCAAAGGAAAACACGATGACCAACCTCAAAATTGAGAGGTCATATTTATATGTTAGTGTGTGATCTCCACCTACTCTGTGCAGTCACCGATTATTTTCTAATCAACTCAAATTTCCCAGAAGTATCCTTCGTGATACTAGTCCAAATAATAACCTACTATCTTGCTTCCAACCGGCAAAGAGGATAATGACACAAAATTCAATAAATATTCTAAAAAGGTTCCTTTGGTACATATTCCTAATATAAATTATTATATGAAAACTCTAAGAGTGAAATATTTTTCTTGCAATAACTAAAAAAATCCAAAACACAAAATCATAACATATCCTCCAAAACATTAATATTCCTCTGAAATTGATTATCCATCTATGGATGATATGTTGAATCATAACAAACTTTTTTCAAAAAGAATTCTAAAGACCCTACATGAAACATTTTGTGAAATGAAGATATTTTCCTAAAATTATACTCCATGTAACAACATGTATCTGAACTACCTTGTGCATGTAAATACTGTCCAGATCATCAATTGTGAAGGCCTCTATGATAGGAAAGAAGTGAGATAACTTCTTCAGTTGATCCATATTCACCCATACAAAATCACTCATATAGGATTTCCTGGGTAATTCTCTCACAAAATCCGTAGTGACATCATCACATTTTCTCTCAATCATAGAGAAATGCTAAAAAATACCGGTTTTCCTTTGATTCCAGTATTTCATCTTCTTACACGTTAAATGTATTATCAAAAATTCGACTACAACATTCTTCATTTTTAATTACCAGTACTACCAAGAGAGAATATGATACATAGTTTCAAAACTCAGATGCATTTTACAACTAGAATCATGAAACTCTTTCATCAAATCCTCACATAAGTTTCTAGGAACCCATACCAAGGCACAAAAAAGATGAAAATTTTAAATACTAAGAGAACATCCCAATTTTGTCTCCCAAACATAAATGATATCTCTTAGAAGTATTACCCCTGGATTAGGAAACTTCTCTATCTAAATCTGGTCCAAAATAATGATTATTAGAGATGTTGTAGTCAGGTCTACTCTTCTGTGAGACACCAGAATAAATATATGCATTTCTTTAAAGAGATATATTAGCATCCACTCATTTCAAGACTCTTGTATATCCCCTTCATGTGTGTTTATACTCAATGTGTTGGAAACAATGTTTCCCTTTCCCATTTTATAGGGATACATGAAGTCAAAACACTACAGATACTTGACCCATCTGCCACTACTACAAATATGGCTTTTATCAGCACTTGGAAAGGAGATTAACAACACTAAAAAAGTGTTGTTAATCAAGTTGAAGATAAAGGGGGTACCATTTATCAGCTCTCAGAAAAGCGCTGATAAAGGACCCTTTTAAAAACACTAAAAAAAGCACTGATAAAAGTCAAAAAAAAATTAAAAAAATGTTAGATATATTATATAATGGAAGGATAGGGGATCTTTTAACAGCGCTTGACCCCCCCATTATCTGTGCTAGGTGGACCCCCTTGCACTCTCCCACGTGCTTCCCTTGCCCACGCCATCCCGCACATGCCCACACACACCTCCTTGCTTCCCCCCAAACTTGAACCTACGACCTCCCCCTACCGCGCCTGCACCTTTACCACTAAGAAATTTCATTTTTTTCTCTATTTAATGATATATCTATTTATTTATATATATAGTAATATTTATTTTCATATTAATATAAATATATTTAGTTATATTAGTACATATATATTTATTCATATATTAACATATACACATTTATTAGTATAGTAATATATATATATATATATAGTTACATTTATTTTTATATTAATATAGATTCATATTAAAATAAATATATTTATTTATATTAATACATATATATTTTTCATATATTAATATATATATATATATATTTATTCGTATATTAATATATATATATAGATATTTATATATGTATATATAGTTATATTTATTTGTATATTAATATATATTCATATTAATATAAATATATTTTTTTATATTAATACATATATAGTTATTCATATATTAGAATATTTATTTATTTTTATCTTAATATATATATATTTAGTAAATATTTTTTGTCCGTATATTTAATTGTATATTAATATATGTTTATAAGGTTAGATTTAAATACATTTAGGAACTATGTTTTTTTATTTGTGTTTATAAATATATAAATAAATAAATACATCCATATATAAAACTCTCACACACACACATATATATATAAGAATAAATACATATATATGTGTATTTGAAAAGCCATAGAATGTTAAAACAACCATAACATCTAATCCAGATGTCTGTTTCAACTCTACAACCAGTCAAATCAAAGAAAATAAAACAATATTCAATATGATATATGGTACAGAAATAGAAGATATCTAGATCAGAAGTTATACCTGTTTTAATGTTAAAACATCATGGTATCCTGACTAAAAACTCAGTTTTAGAGGACTTTTGGGACTTTGGGTCTCGAAAATGTGATAAAATATTCCATTTATCACTACCGCATAGAGTTCGTCTCAAGCTTCAATTTGATATGTCGTACAGCTCAAATGGACACCCAGATGAAAAGTTATGGTTGTTTGAAGATTGAGTTACATTTTAACTTATTTTACATCTTTTGTGGATTTTTTTTGATTTTTTGTGTCTTAAAATTGTTATTAAATGATTATTAATCAATGATATTTAACAAATTATTAATTAATAATATTTTTTAAAATATTTTGATCCATTTTACTAAATATCTTATATATTAAATGTAATAGCCTATTTATATTTATCCAAAAAATATTTAAAAAGTATATATTATATTTATATCAATATAAATATACTTATATAATAATATATTATTTTTCATGATTTTTTTGAAATATAAACATTATCAGTGCTAGGAAAAAGTTATCATGAAGCCCCCCATACTGGTGCTACTAAAAAAAGCGCTCATAAAGGGGTCCGCTTTAACAGTGCAAAAAAATTGCTGATAAAGGGGGGGCCTTTATCATTTCTGAAAAATGCTAATAAAGTGTCACTTTTAAGAACACTTTTTTTAGAACTGTCAAAAGTTCCCTTTATCTGTTCTTTGTTAGCACTGTTAATAGTGGCCTTTATCAGCGCTTTTTTTAGCACTGATAAAGGTCCCCCCATTATCAGCACTTTTTTCGCGCTGATTAAGGGTGGTGCTGCGGAAACCCAGTTTTGTGGTAGTGTAATCAACTGAAGGTTCAGGTCCCACTGAGAAAATATATACCTGAGGCACATTTAGTTTGTGTGTACCAAAAACCACTCACCCATAAGATAATTCTTCAAGAAACTAAGGGAATGTAAAAATTCATCTATGTCAAGGTCATGAGTTGGTTAATATCTATAATGAAACATCTACTATATGTAGCCATATCCCACCACTCAATCCTCTTACATCAGAACCACCACAAGTCCATCTCTGGATACATGACTGAATATATTATATTATTTAATAGGAATAGGTAAAATGTGGATGGGTTCTAATGATAGCCTATTATTTAGCTCTGTAAAATCTCTCTCAAAAGCATCTAACCAAACAAACTTCACACCTTTATCGGTCAACCCTGACATCGGTGCTTCTATATGGGACAAGTCATAGAAAATATATTGATAATAACCTATCAAACCAAAAAAATTCTGATTATTGAATACATTCTTGTACCACTCCCAAGATATCACTAATGAAACCATCTCTAGTTCCACTACCTCTCTAGCCTCTGAGATGACATGGCCCAAGAAGTTCCTATTATCAATATAGAAACTAAAATTTCTTAGAATGGTGTGTTGTTGATACTCTAAAATTTACTTTTGATGATGTAAATATGTTTGGTATGATTATATACTAACTCATAATACACAAATATATCATTGAAAAAACCCCACAAACATGTGATGAAAATGATGAAATATCTAATTCATCAATGCCATGAATGTCTTTGGTGTATTAGTGAAATCAAATGGAATCACTATGAACTCATCAAAGATAAACCTACTCCTAAAATTTTTCTGAGGTATGTCTGAGGGACTCACCCTCAATTTATGTTATCATAATCTCAGGTCGATCGTGGAGAAGATCTTATATCCTCTCATGTGATCATATGTATAGTTGATGTGAAGAATAAGATATTAGTTCTTAACTATCATCTTGTAAAATATCTAATAATTCACACAGAAGACCAATTCCCCATTAGTGTTGATGGTGGAGATAACTTGATAACCTAAGGAGATGTAATTGTATGTATGAAACCTTTAGTTTCTAGATCATAAAACTAGACTTTTGAAACTCAAATATCTACGAATTATATTCTATATGGAGAGTTAAAAACTTTATCTACTCCAAACACTAACTCATTTGTATACTCAATCTGTCACTCAACTGATAATCTATATAAATCATCAGTTAATACTTCTATAAAATGGTCTACCACTATAGGAAATTAATTCTATTTTATTCCACAATAATAAAGAGTAATATTGGACATTTGAACCTTGAGACAATACAACTAGAACTAAATTGTTCATATAGGACTAGCCTAAAGATCCCACTCACCCTGGGGAGAATAGATACCTCCTTATATAGAAATAAAGTAACACTCATCTCATAAGAGTCAATATGAGCTGGGTATAGAGCTAACCAATCCACACAAAGAATCAAATGAAATACTTCCATTTCCAATAAAAATACTTCCTTAAAAAATGATAACCATCAATTTGTAGAGAACATGTCATGAAACATTTGATATTCCCTTACTGCACTCCCAATGGTGAGCCGATGGTTAAAAATTCATCTAATATTACCACATACAAACCAAAATTGTTTAAGAAAATAGAAAATTTAAATAAATAAAATTCTCTAGAATCAAAAAAGCACAAGAATAAGTAGATGATACAAGAATCATACCTATGATGGTAGATGTTCATTCATCCACAATTTCTTGTGTAGTCTTCATGATATACAACAATATAGTCCCTAAACTATGGTCTCCATCTTAACTACCCTAAGGTATACACAATGCCTGGTACTACAATTTCAACACTAGGGGACCATACCCCTAGCTCAACTAAAACACCCCATCAAACTCCATCTAAATATTATCTTATGTGTAGTGGAGTCCTTCTAAGACCATCATACATATCTTTCTCCTCCACCATTAGTGTACTACTGCATTCCCCAATAAAACCTCCTTAGTTGGCCCAATATTCCGCAAGTGTGACAATCCGTTGTGGGGTAAGAACACTGAGGCCGTTTCATAACCCATCCTTCCATAGTGGTAGGACTACAATAGAATATAGTACTGAGATAGATACCCACTACCCTGATTACTCTTCCTTGAATTTTCATGGAGAAAAATATCATAATGATGCCTCTTTCCACTAGAATAAGATATCAAATTTTCCCTACTAAATTAGCCCCGTCCTTGCATAGGGACCCTCACATATTTTATTTTTTGACGAGTACATTATTTATCAAATCTTCAAAACTTCTTAGACGAAACAAATTCACCTGAAACCTAATGACATATTAAATACCATCTTAAAAACATTTTTCCATGAAGATCTCATCAGCTACCAATGATAACACAAGGTGTTGCGAGTTGTTGAAATGTTCTGCATAATCCATCACTAATAAGCACTTATTTGTAAGATACATGAAATCATGATCCATTTCATCATTCAAAGTATCAAGATAGAAACCGACTAAAAACATCATCTCAAATTCAATCTAATACAAATACTTATACAACCCTACCTTCTTCATGATGTTCATCCAATGAATGGATGGTCCACAAAGAATATGTTCACTAAGCTTCCCCCTCCTAACTATGGGAGTCTTATGATTAAATATAGTCTTGACTAACTTGATGGAAAACTAAGCTACCATGGGGACACATTTCCCATTAAATTTAGGTGTATGGAATAGTTGAAACTCTCTAATCAACACAAATATCGACGAAATGGTGTGAATAGTCTCTATTTCCATGTATCTCATAAACCTCAAGAAGCTAATGTGAAGTGGAAAATCCATATGATCCCTAAGATAAATAGGATGCTCCAATTTAGATACGTTAAGAGATTGATAATTTAAACTCTCCTAATTCTCATCTCAAAGGCAACATGGAGGCATTTTCTGGACAACACAAACATGCTCCTTATAAAACTGGTTATAACGAAGTCAACATCAATAACTGAAAATAACAAAAAATGAATGACTCATGGTCTCACTAAACATGTCTTTCAAAAGTTTTTTCATGACATATCAATTCATTTCTTTAATTTATGAAACATAAAAAGTTTCTAATATTAGATTTCAATAGTAATGTATATATCGCATGAAAAATAAATATTGTTCTTATCCAGAATACTAAATGTCAATATATATCACTATGTTCTTCATATGATGAATTTATACTCATATCATGTTATACCGATCCAGGAGTATAAATATCATGATCCAATAACATCATAAAACCATATCTTCTCACAATATATAAATCACTTAGGGTAAAAAACGTCAACTAAAATAAGAACATTGTATAGATAGTAGTCCCATACCTAGGTTCTTCGAATCTTCCTCATATATGGGTTAGCTACACACATGTAAAATATCAATACCATGTCCTGATAAATCTTAGTCTCCTCCCTACCTTTCAAAAATAGTAACCAAAATTAAGTAAAAATATGTACTTATAACACCACTCTTATTGTCCCCTGATCTGGCACACTCTCACATGGCAGAAATGGATTGGCCACAAGACATCAAGAGCACCTTATTGTAATCTAGAGGCTTTCAACTAGTAATGGGGTTTAATATGTATAGTGGGGAGACTATAAAAACTCATTATAGAGTTACAACTTAGAGGAAAAATCCAATATAATTAAATAATAATAAAATGTCATAGTGTAAAAACAATAGAAGCAATACAATACAACAAAATACAAAAAAATCTATTGAATAATCCAGTAAATAATAATGTAATAATTTAATGATGTGGTGGAATGTAATTAAATTTAATAATATAAGTAATACAAAATAAATGACTAGAAAAGATAAATAAAGACTCAAAAGTCCCTGGTCCTGAACCCATTTCCTCTCCCATCTCTAAACTCTAGACTATCCAGGACTAACATAATAAACAGTAAGGTCCTTTTACCTTATCAAATCTTGCATACATATAATCTTATAAGGTAACAATTATAGGACCAAATGTATAGTGATTAACACTCAGTAGGATGACACCACAAAGTCTATGCATAAGCAACCAAATAATAAGAGCGAGGAACAATACAATAAAAAGCATATTAATTAATTACATAATTAAATTAATACCTTATTAAGATACTTCAACACCATTCTATAATTTCTCTCATCATGTATCAAAAATAATCCAACCATAATCATATAAACATGGTAAAAACATTACCTTCCTCTGTGCCATACCATTATGTCTATCAACATTTCTTACAACCAGTCCAACCATAACCTTATATCAATGGTATAAATAAACAATCTTTTTCAAACCCACTATATAAGAATTTCATCATTTAATCATGGATGAGCCCACTATATATGAATTTTGTCACGGGTCGATGGGCCTAGACCGCTATAAATGAATTTCATCATGTCAACTAGTCCTAGACTGCTATATAAGAATTTCATCATGTCAATTTTGAATAGCATATTATATAGTAACTTAATAATGTATCACTAGGTCGATCCTACTATATAAGAATTTCATCATGATTCCCTAGGTCGAGTCCAATATATATGAATTTCAACAGTTTACAACCCGGACAATTCCCCATGTATTTATTACATCATTTCTCACAAAAAATGTTATAAAAAAAATAAGGATATCATAATATCACTTCAATAGGTTCAATTATTATTTATGAATATTAACATTTATCAATCAATTAAAATTTTATATATCAATTGGTCACAACCAATAACATTCCAGTTTACTCAATAAACAAACCAAATAAAGGTGAATGAATATCAAAAAAGCATCCACATTCCATTCCATGCTAAAAAAAATTTAATTCATTAAATAATTCATTTATATTCAAGGGTTCCCACAACCAAACAGATGCTACAAGCCATGTCAATAATCTATTATATCCAAAGGGACCCACAAAGAATAATTTAATTCATTATTTCAATTTATTAGTTACACAATATGTTGTTCCAATTTCACTATTTATCATACATAATAATTATCAAACCATAGGGATAAGGATTAGACACAATGCCTTTAACTGTCAATAAAATAATGCTTCAAAAATAAAACACACATAAGGAAGAATATGTAGATGATTTCAAGAAGGATATAACATGAATGATGATAAAAATAAAAACCAAAATTCTCATGATCAAGGGATTACACTACAACAGAGGGATAAACACAAGATAGAAGGGGGAACCAAGGCATAACTCTAACCTGGGTATTTATTTTAAAAACAGGATGTCTATAATAGAGGAAGACACTCCAAAATTGCCTAAAAGTTTTTCCTAGTTCAAGAAGATAAGAGTTCTATGTGCTTGAAAGGAAAAATCACTCGCACAATGTACATTAAAAAAGAATGTTGGAGAATTACATGGTGTTTAATATAGTTACACATAATGAAATTATTTTTAGTGGGAAATGCTAAAACATCCATCACCTCAGATTAGTATTTCATCCAATGAAATATTACATGAAATTTAATGTAATTACAGAATGTGTAATCCTTTCTTGTTGTGTATCTTTTCTGGGATTGTAACCATTCACAACATGTATCTATAGTAAATTTTGGGGTTTGTATTAAAATTACCTGAATTGTAGCTATTCTGAATATACATTTTCCACCCAGTTTCATTTAATACCAAAACCCCATTTAAGGATTATCAATATACCAAGAACCCATGGTAACTTTTGACCAATTCATACCCAGACTCCATTAATTCATAAAATAATACATCCTCAGACATTAAGTAATTTTTCCAATACAATGGTTCTCCCAATACAAACAAGACATGCCCATTATGTCACAAAAAAAAAATAAATGAGTGATGTACCTTGAAAAATATGGGATAATATATGAATGTTTTAATATTATGTTAGCATGTACTTATACTATTCACATTAGAAGAATATGATAGATTCTATTATCTATCATCATAGGAGGGATGTTATATGACTTTGGTCGACATGTGATACTTGATGCATGTATTTTCTATCAACTCGACACGAATGGGATAATACCATAGTGGTAGGCATGTACCTAGACTATCCAGACCAACTGAATGTACACATGATTATGGCTATCCTCTCTAACTGGATGTGTCATGATAGTTATCAATAATTATATCCATCATTGTGTTGAATTAGGTATGTTTCTCCTAGCATGGTGCAGAAGAAAGTAGAATTTTTCCATAAGGACTTGACCTATGTTGGGTACTTGTATGGTATATTATTTTGTACCATGTTTATGTTCATGGAATTTACCTTTATATTTTATGAACTTTTTGTAATGTTTGTTGGTGGTTTTGTTTTAATTCTTGTTCAGAAAACCTACTTGTTAATTTTTTTGTGATTGCAAACTTCATTACCAGTGACTCAGAGAAGGGAAAAGACCCTATGGTTGATGGTAGAGTAAGTGGAGTAGGAGTATTTGGTCTTTACTATATATAGTTTGTGTAGGACTTCTACTACTTTCTTTATTTACTCGAATTACTTGTACCTAAGATCCTTATTATGTCTTGGTTATTATAACATATATAACATCCTTATATTTCCAAATGTACTCCAATTATTTATTATATTGGTTATGTATTTATTCTATGTAAAACGATAGAGTGTATAGATTCCTCATGCTTCCACTTGAGACCCTCAAAGCTAGTCGGCAGTATCATTCATTTTGATAAGAAAGTCTCAGGTCATGTCTCACACCATCATAGACTCGATTGTTTAGTTTGAGATGTTACATAGTGGTATCTAACGATCAAGATTAATTGACTTTTATTTTCTCTTTTCTTCTATTTGGGAAAAGATAGATTGAATATATGATGGTCAAGTCATTGGCGGGATATCTATTTCAATGTCTGATCAGTATTATATAGTGTAACTCTAAGTTTCCAAAATATAAGGAATTTATGTTTTTAGTATTTATTTTATTGTTGATTTAATTCACCTTAGGTGAAACACATGATGTTGATATGCAAATTTATTGGATTTTGTGTGCGTTAATGCATCAAGTTAGACATATAATATCACATGCCATATACATCATTTTTTTCATTATATGTAGACCAAATATTAGCATTCTTATTGAAATTTTGATATTTTACTTCATAAAATGTTTATATGATTTGTTTTTTGATAATTAGTTATTCTATTCATGAGTTTATATGGGTCGTTGTGACTAATGTGTAGATTTTTATAATATAGACTTATTCATTAAATACGATATATGTTTTTTGTGTGTTACTTTCAATGAGATCATATTGAATTAGAATGCGCATATTATAGATACCTATGGTGAAATTAAAAACAATTTAATACAAAATGTTTTAATTTAAATATGGAAACTTCTATGGTGGGGAGAAGTGGTTACATGATCTAATGTTATTTTCAAGTGAAAGAATAGTTATGGTGAGGAAAATTGTAATATCCTAAATTTAAGATGATATTAAAACAATTATTTTAATAAATTGAAATCATTTTTATGGGAAAATATTAATTTTTTAATATTTTTGTTTATTATGGCTATAAAACAAGGTAAAATCCAAGTTAAAACATATTAATATTCTATAGAATATTTTTTGAGTTAGAAACTATGTTATCTTTGAATTATGAGGAAAATAGATTCATGGTGTTGTTTTTATAAAAAAATACTATATTATATTACACAACTGTGATTTTTCCATAAAAATGAAATACCTCCTAGGTAGTGTCTCGTGTGATAAATTTGAGAAAACCATTAGGTCATAAATATAGGTTTGACCATAGACGTGACATAAAATTTATGTGGTTATAGCATTTGTCGAAATCACATGTGAAGATATTTTATTTAAAATTTCATTTATTATTTTTCTAGTAATAATGGATTATCTCTAGATTAGAATTTCAGATAAGAAATTTGATATGTCCAATATACATGAAATTTGGATTTACCCTAGTCATGACATAACCATTTTACATGTAGAATTTTTCCATTAGATTACACGTAAGATAAATTCTTTTTACGTTTTTGGATTAAAAAATTTATTTAAAATGTAGAAATATATGTTTGGAATGAATTTTGTAGAATTATTTTCATTTTTTTGAATTGATAAAATTAATTGACACTATTATATTTTTTGGTTAGTTAATAATAATAACTTTATTATTGATATTATTATTCGTATCAATTAAAAGAATGTAATTATGGGTGTCATTATTAATTGTACTAAATAATTGGTTATATGTTATCAAAATTTTGCTTAATACTATAAAGTTTTAATGAATGTTAATGGGGATAATGTTTTGAGATATTTAACAATAATAAAACATAATTATTATTTTGTTATTATTATTATTAATTTAAGAAAACAATAATGGTGTATATATATATTTTGTATATATACATATATGAAATATATATATATATATATACATTTGTGGGTGTATATATGAATATACAGATGTGTGTGTGTAATATATATATATATATATATATATATTGGTGAAATAAATAAGAATATATATATATGTGTGTGAGTGAGAGTGTTTATGTATATATGGATGTATATATATGTAACGCGTATATATGGGTTTAATATATATGTGGTGGGTGTATATATATGTGGGGGTATATATATATATAAATCTATCTATGTGTGTGGGGTGTATGTGTGTGTGTGTGTTGATGATTATTAATATATATATTTAATGAATTTTTTAATGTGTTTAAATGATGGGTTTTAATAAAAATGCATGATATGTGTTTCGGGTGGCACATGGGTTTTAATAAGTATAAATAAATAAAAATAATAATTAAATGAGGTGCTATGGGGGTCTTTTTTAGTGTTTGAGGAGTTTTTTGGGGTGCAACTAATGTCAGAAACAGTTCAACCTTAATGAATTGATAATAATTAATTAAAAAAATGAAAAAAATATAGAATGTGGGAATTTGGGAGATGTGTCTAAAACAAAGTAGGGACCCATCCCATCCCCCATACATCTCTCCATCACTCTATCCCCAATCTCTATTATTCCATTTTTATTTAATTTTATTATTATTTTCAAAACATCTCTCTTCAATATCTCATGTGATATTGATTGGATTTACAATTCATTAGTGGTGTCTGGTTCATAACCATTTATTTCCACATGACATGAACGAGGACTCAATTGTATGTTTCATAGGTATAAAATTATACATTCTTTATTATGATATAATTTCTTGATAATTCATGTGATTATTGCCTTAGAATAACATCCATGGTTAAATTTATTTCTCATGTAATTATTTATTGAATTATTTAATCAATTTTCACTCAAGCCTTATTATGCTCATGATTCTGATTTAACAAAATGTGTTTTTAGTTATTCATTGTGACTTATTGTTTTTTATATATTACACTATATTTCTATCCTTTTTTGAGCATATGATGTCACCCATTTTTTATTTTTTATTTTCCCCTAGAATGTAATGATGTTTATTGTGAATGACTTGCACTAATAATCTATAAGTTTAAGGATGTTTCCAATGGAGTTTCTATATTTAATTTTCATTCATATTGTAATGAAAAACATGTGTATGTATTTATTTTTCATAATCTAGTAAACTATTATGTCCTTTGGGATGTGAAATATTTTTTATAGTACCAATTTAATTAAGTAAGATAACAACTCCAGAATACTGAGATTGTGGTATTTACAGGATTTCATGTTTCATAAAAACTACTCATGGTGATGTTCAAACTACCCTAATATGAGGGTTAAGAATATGGTCATCACATAAGGATCCATTTTAAATTATTACCTTTATTAATTTTTAATTATTTCAGCATTTTAAACTCTCAAATTAACATCAACTACCTGTTTGGAAAACATTTATACATAGTACTTTACTATGTGAGAGTGACAAGGAACCAAGAAATTTCTACCAAACATCCTATTAAAAATTATGCAGTTTTCTAACATCCTGTCATAAGTATGAAATATTTAACATAAATTCATTTTAGTCATTTCTTTATCTGCATGGATTATCATAATTCAGATTAATTAAATAAAATGTAAATTCCAATAAATAGTGGAAAACACACTTTATATTTTATTTTTAATTTAAATTAACAAAATCCTCATAAATATTAAGGTTTATAAGAAGACAATCATCATTTTTTAAATAATGGGGACTCATCAATTAAGATACTATTATATGTCTATATGTGTACCATATAAGCAGTTAAAGAACCATTAAATAATTTTTCCTGTATAACATAAACATACGATTGTGGGATTAAAATACTAAGGAATAAAAAGATAAGACATCCTCTAAGGGTCCGTATTGTGTAAGAATAATGGAAACCGATAATATTACCATTAATTAAGTTGATATCATGTTTTAGAACACCCCTGAATGTGTTTCCTCATGTGAAACATTCCATAAATGAACTTCTTGTGTCTAGTGGTGCATTTAGGGTTTCGAATCATATGTTCCATCTTTTCCAAGTTATAGAGTTATAATAATTTATATGGGATATCATGTAATTAAATATTAAAATTATAATAACAATTATATTTATATAAATATCATGTATATCATGCTCAGGGTTTTCCATTCCCCAATTTATAATGCTCTCTTACACTTTATAAATTTGAAATTCGATATCATTTAATTTCAACCAATATGATTCGGCCCATGAAACCTGGGTTATGGCTCAAACATTTCAAGGTTAGTTAGTAAAGTTTTCATTATCAATCTATGTGGGAAAACACCATTTAGGTTGATGTTGGTGATTTAATAAAATATTATAGATTGAAATTATATCAGGGAAAATTAATACAAGAGATAAATATGAGGAAGCATTGAAATTAATTTTTTTTAAGCCACTTCTAAAACAAGAAACACGTGAATCATAGGCAATATGAAATAATGATAAATAAATCTCAGAATCATGTCGTACATCTTGGAATGAAAAATAAATAACACATCATGTTGTATAATAATAATTCTAATAATGTACCTATGAAAGTATAAAACTATGCATGTTATTAAAATCCATCGCATGTCATATAATAATCATGCCAATCAACACATATGGCATGTCACAAACCTGTCTATGTCATCACTAAACCGGTCACCCGAGCTGATCCACGACATGTACCAAGGGGCGTTACTTATCCCCTATGGATAGAAACAAGTTTCGGGCATCAAAATTAACATGTGGGAACGGTTTTGGAACAAAATTAAATACATGTAAATAAATGAAGACTGATAGTAAAAAGAAAAACTTTCATTGGGAAGAAAATAAAACTACACATACATCCTTGAGATCTACTAGGTCTCCACCCAACTAAGATCCAAGCTCACTCCAAGAGTGATCTATCACCAACAATACATGAAACTGAAATGATAAAGTAGGGGTGAGCACCCAAATTCTTAGTAGGAAATCATCACTTAGTCCATGAAATTCTTTTCCCAAAAACATTCCACTAGTACCATTTTGAAATAGAATTCTAAAAATATAATTTCATACATTTTATAAATTTAATACAACAACATGATTTTTTCAATCATAATTTAAAAACCAAAAACCCAAAAGGGAATAAAGTGGTCATCCTTTTTCTCCTAAAACAACTTCTTATAAATCATTTTTAAAATAGACACACATTCATAGTGATACAAATAAAATCCAAAACCATTTATGTTGAAAATAATTCGACACAAAAAGGGAAATAACACTAATAATACTCATAATGGGGAAACATGGGAAATCCTAGGAACTCAGAGAAATTCAAGAATGTACTATACATGTGACTCATCTTGGAGGAATTACCTACTCAATGGATTTATAATTCCCTAATTCCCGACCATCACCCTACCTTTTTACTCGAGGGGCCCAATCCCATAACAATAAAAACAAAATATCTCTTTGTTATGGGCCACTTGCTAGTGCATAATCTTAACTACTTTAACAATCATTCTTAGTAAGAATATTTGTTATTCAAGGTTCCCATGTTCATTTCATAAGGGGGTGTTCCATGAAATAAAAAAAATCCTCATACAAATAATCAAACACACCACACAAACCAGCACCGACCCTTCCACCTCAAGGTTTAATATCTTTACTCAAAATAATTTCCATTCAATGAAGTCCCATGTTGAGGACCCTTTCATCTCAAAATTAACCCACAAGGGAAAAGACCTAAATCAAGAGGGGTTTTCAAAAAAATCATTTCAAGGATTCCAAACAGGCCACAAATAGTATTTACATATCAATCCCTTTCCATGTAACCAATAAAATATTTCCAACTGGGCCCTTAACATTAACCATACATAGTAAAATTACCAAAACAATTTATGAAAAACATTTCCAACAAATAGAGGTCCCATATTCACTATTCCCTTTCCATTCGGCCATACAGATTCAAACACACACCCTAACACAATACAATGTCCATATGGGCCTTTATTTCAAATCTTCTTTTCAAAACTATGTTGAAACCATATATAAGATACTCAATGTTTCCAAATGGGCCTTAAACCTTTTGAAGAAATAATAGCCATTTAATCAACACAAAACATGTCTTCAATTTACATAATTTTGAAATCACCATAAATCACTATGAAATAAATGAAACCATTTATCAAAAGAAGGGAGGAAGGGGAGAGGAAAGAATTATTTTTTTGAAAAAAAAATTCATGTAAAGGACCTCTCAAAATGAAAATAGACCCTTTCCAACCATTTTGATGGGTCTACACAAAAATCATCCACCAAAGCATTTAAACATTCAATGAAGTGTTGATTTTCATAAAGCCAACCATTATGAACAAACCATTTTCCATAAAAAATATACCAATGGACACCACCCATGATAACCAACAAGACCATTTGAAAGCACTTGATGATTATTCAAAACCAAAAGGCAAGGCATTAACATGTTAAAAAAAGAAAAGAATCTACAAACATAATTGTGATCAATTCAACCTACAACAAATCACTACTATAATTTATCTAATAATGTAATAAAATAGAGAAAAATGTTTTAGATATTTAATAACAAAACTCAAACACCACATGAATTGAAATTGGGATTAAAGGGAATGGAAATGCCTACATAAAAGAATGGCCAATACAATGCTTTCTAACTCAAGAAACAACCTGCTTGCACGCATGCACTATTATATATGTATATATATACACCATTAAACCTAAGAACATGTTCCCTATGCCATGAGGGAAAATTCACTAAATATATATATATATAGACACACACACACACACACACACACACATACACACACGTATATATATATTCATACCAGGGAAAGATGTGTCAGTGCACTTTTAATTGATATCAATGCCCTACAACAATTCACAACACCAAAATTTTAGTGCTAAAAAGATAAATGAATTACCATAAATTACCAGGGACTCACATAAACCAAAAGACCCTAAATTGGATGACGCGAAACAAAACTTCAGGTGCTTAATCTTAACCAAAACATTGGAGGCATAGCAAAATGAGTCCATATGGATCACCGTTGGTGGATGATGTTGGAACATGGACCAACAGGTCTTGATACATCAATCACATACACTAAAAATTTTGAAAAAACTGTGAAACCCAAACTGAGATGTCAAATTATAGTTAAATTGAAGAAAACAACCATATTGTAATGATATACAAAACCATGGTTTGAAAGAGAGGGAAACTATGGCCACACTAGAGCAGGGTGGAGGTGCTGCGCAATACGGTATAGGTCATGCTAAAATAGGACATGGTCATGGGTTCGGGTTGGCTGATCGCGTACTGTATAGGGCGAAACAAAGCCAGAGGAGGGTCGTGTGGTGCTGGTTGAAGGGGAGGGGTAGGACACCGATGATCAGTTCATGCATAAGGAGGGTTCGGGCTTCCACTGGGAGATATGGCCATAAGAAACCAAGTGGACAGGAGGGTCTCCAATAGCGTAGGTGGAGGGTAGGTCTTTGGCATGAGGGTGGAAGCCCTGCGGGGGAGCCACTGGTCAGGGTCAGACCGCCGGAGGGCATGCATAGGGGGATGACCGAGAGAGCCATCGATTGGGGTCAGGCCAGCAGAGGGTGCACACAGGGGGCACGAGGCGAAGGTCGTCAGGAAAGATGTTAAGGTAAGAGGTGTGACAGCCGGTGTTCCATTGAAGGGGCTGCAGTGGGCAGCTGCCGGGAGCCGTGGCGGTGGCTTCACGTGGCTGCAGCATGTAGAGGGAAGGGGGGGCACAATGCCCCCTAGTATGTCCTTTGTTTATTAAGAATAATAATAATAGTAATAATAATAATAATAATAAAAATAAAAATAATAATATAACAACTCAATAATAAAAAAGACACAATAATAATTTATTTATTTATTTTAATAACAATAATATTAAAAACAATTTAGTAATAACGATAAGGTTATAACCAACACAAAATATTATTATTTTAAGAATTAAAAAACTTCACGGTCACCTGGGGAAACCGCACAGTCACTGTTAATGATGTGGTGTTTATGTACTATCCCAAAACCCATAAATATCATTAAACTTTTAAAATTTGAAACCAGGACCCCAAACAAATATGGTCCAAATGACACGAGACTGAGAAAAGAATAAAATAAATTGGAATCTGAGGTTGGGGCGTGACAATTATCCCCACCACAGACACTTTATGCCCCATAAAGTCACCAAGCCCAATTTTATCAAAGAATTGAGTCAATTCCTGAACAAATCAAAAGGAAACCAATAGCCTAGGGGGTAACTATTACCAATACATGTCACAACCGACCAAATAAAAAATAAAAACCTCTATATAAGGTTATGTTGAGAACATGAGAGTGTTCTACCCACTAAAATAATCACACTAACACGACAACCCTGAAATCTGAACACACAACCCCTGGGGTAGGCCAACACAGGAACCCCCAAAAAGAACCCATTCAATTTTTCTTTGTGGACCGAACAACAATCCTGAGACATAGACAAATGCTTTCAACTAACCAACCTAGCAGCCCAAGGATTACAAATGAAGTCAACACTTTCCCTCAATTTCATGAAATCAAACAACCCTATAACAAGTATAGCCGAGACCAACTCAAAATCAGAACAGGTCCATTTGTTCACAGGCCCTATACCCTTTAATGAATCCATACAATTTAGAAAATACATTAATAAAAGATATGGAAACTTCGTTTTCTGTAGAATGAGATAATAAAACCAACACAACAAGGATGATATTTAAATGGTGATGAGATTAGAATAAGATAAATTTTGATATTTCCATCTAAAAGATGAAAAAAGATCCAGACCAAAGCTCCACACAGCATCGACATCTCCTAACTCTGTGGGAGCTTCACCTCGAGGCATGTGGCTGGGGCCCTGATGGTTGAAGCATCTCCTACCTTACAGCCAGGAATTCTCATCCTCCAGTCCCAAACTCTTTCCTCCCAATGATTCAAATGACTACAATGGTGGATCATTTTCAAAGGGATGCAAGATGATGGCATAGAATGACAGAACTATCCAAACTGGTGGCACACGAGATAATGGCTCGAAAAACTGGGGGACGACAGTGATGAAGAAGATTAATCGTAAAAATGTTCCTCTGGTAGGCACCACTTTCTAGTTAGGGAACCCTTATAAAAACATACCACCACCAACTGAACCCCAATCTATAATGACTATAAGATGTCCCGTCTCCACTGGCCCCAAATTGGACCCTCAATTATACTTGAGACAGCATGAACCATAACACCCTTGGGAGATCCCAACAACCCAAAGACACACTATCTCCACAAACCACACATCTTCCTTTAATGAACTTCAAATACTTCGATAAACAAGCATCACTTGAAATGAACCGAAAATGGGGAATGAATCATTAGAAACATTAGGGAACTTTCTGGGAGACTTATTCAAAACAAAAAAAACATAATCAAAACTAGCATCAAGCCAAAACACAATCCCTGGAAACACCTTGAGATCAAGAAATCTGGCTTGCAAGATAGATGAACTTGATCACAACTAAAAACAAATCTTCAAAAATCATATTTCACATAAATTTTCAAAATGGCCACATTTCCCAAAAGACATTCCAAAATACTGAAACCCTATATTTTAAAACAAATTCAATTCCCAAAATTTCACTTCCCTTTTTTTTAAAAAACTCACTAGTGGTCCCTTATGAATTTTCACATGTGAATTCCTCCAATCCCGCCTGCATATTCCATTTACAAGTTCCCCCATGAACTCTCCATACATACCCACGCCATTGTTACCCTCCATAAATAATTTCAAGGTCCGATCATATCTTTTACTTATCAAATCCAGACACATTTCAAACCATCCAAATCAAAACACTTCCCCTTTTAAAACCCCAAATTACCCCTTTAAAACAATTTAAGGATAACACTCCCATTACAAAACCATTTTCAATTTAAAATCCCACTTTAATTTTCAAAGCACACAAACATCAACTGAAATAAAAATGAAAAAAACCGATGATAAACTATAAGGCCCCAGCCTCAAACCTTACTTAATCTTGAGTTATTATAAGATTACACATTGAGGATCTTTTCGGGTTTAGAGTTTTAGAGAATTAGATCATAAAACTTTCATTACATTCCACATATAAACAAAGTGGTTACATAAAGATAGTATTCTTCATTACCATCAAATGAAACATATTTAAAATAAAACATGGATACATTCTTGACACTTCCTTGACACTATCATCATATCATGTACCTTTCCCTTGACCTGTGAAAAAATTTCGAACAAAACTTGGGATGAGCATAAAAAGCTCAGTATTGGTTATAAAAATATGGAAAGGAAACATGGGTACATGTGTACATAAGGATGAGATCATACTTTACCCATAAAACATAAGCACTTTAACATACCTCATCAAATCATGAATAAATCATAGAAATCATAAGACATAAAGGTAACTTGAGGCATTCATAACATTCTTACGTAAGGAGTAACCCACTTGGTTACATTTGGAATACCCATCACAGTATATTCCCTAAATCTCTTCGGAGAAACCATAACGTTTCACTCCTTTGCGTTACCCAATGCATTGGAGAGCTATAACGGGCTCACCCACCCTTAGTTTATCACGGAACCATCCGTCTTCATAATAATGCCCAAGAACCATAACATAATCATATCACATAAAACATGCATAAAGGAAACATAACATTTCCACATTTCAATCATGAGATATCAATACAACACATTGATATAATAAAAACATTATGAAAACCATTTTCAATACCAAAGTAAAACATGGTATTTATTTTTCGTTTTAAAAAAAAGGTATGGCTTGTAGAGGAATCCGAAACTCAAATAACGGTCACGACGGCGGAGAAGTCGTTGTCGCCGCATACGTACGACAAAAACATTCCCTTTTTTCGTTTAGTAAACGCTTCATACAAAAAAGATTACTTTTGAATAAACAGAAAAGTCAAAGGGGTTAATACACCATATAAAAGAAAGTTGTGTATAAAATAAAATATGCCTCAATGAAAGGAGATTGAGACGAAGTCCCATACCTCGGGTCCGACTTGACTTGATCATTCATTAATGTCCCGAATAATAAAACTGAGTTAATTTCTACTTGCTTAAGAAACTTTTTCAAGTTCATTATTCCTTTTATATCACTTATTACCATGTCATGAACACTATGTAATTATTTAAGTTAATAACAGTCGTTTTAACGATCATTAGTACTTGAGTAAAAAATAAGCCCTTTATAGTTACATGTTGTTCATGTATTAATTATATCCAGAATGGTATTCATGATGTAGATATCATATATGTCATATATATCCAGTACATACATGCATTTATAATATTACATAATCATTTAGAGGTAAGAAATGAAATGCACCGTTCATGGAGACGGTAAGCCGTACGTACGCATGAACGCTACTTTCATTTCTATTTCGTATTTTATAGAATGGAATCATAATGATATAAAGGTATATTATAATTCCAGTACAATATCATATATAATATCATAGTTCCATCCTTTATATGTCCCACATATGGTATTTAACGAATCAAATCACTTTGAGGGGGCGGTAGTCCGCACTTCCTAAAATGAAGATATCCTGTTTACCCATAATGGAAACCATAAAGTTATGCCCAAAATGAAAAAAACAGAAGCTTAAGGAAAACATAAACATATTATATATCATATATAAAAATAGTGAAATCATAATGGCCACCTTTGAAGGTGTTAAATGAGTATTGAACAATCATCGTTTCGGGAGGCAGAATTTCTCCATCCACAGAAACCGTATGTTCTTTAACAATTTGATGTAGTTTTGTGAGAGTGTAGCTCAAATAAATCTTATCAAAACATCCTAGTACATTTAAGATACTGGTGTTGTTTCAAAAGAAGGAAATAAAAAGATTTTAGGGGGTTGGAGAAGCAAAATAAAACAAATGAACATGAGAGAATGAATTACCTTTAAAAGTGTAACTCCTTTTGATTTGAGCCTAAAGGCTTCCTTTGAAAGGATTCTGCCCAAAGGGAATCCTCTAGGATGAGGATAGGGATGTGGATAGAGTAAATGGGCAGGGGTTGGCTGAGCCAAAGGCTTGAGGAGTGTGTGAAATGAGGTAGAGGTGGGGGCCTTTTATAAGAGGAGAGGAGGGGCACTTTTGGAAAGTAAAGAAATATTACTTTATTTGAAAATGTGTTTCGATTTTAAAAGGTCCCACATTGATATAATTCGTGGATAAGGTGATAAGGGTTCGAACTCCACTCATCCAATTGGTTTTGGACATGTGTAGTTCATAGATTTTACATTATCTTTCCAATTTATTTAAATCATCAAATAATGATGTCATCGCTGTATCATTATTATGTCATAAATAATTTAATTTATTTAATGTCTAAAAATCATAGAAAAAAATACTATGATGTAGGAAATCTTTTTAGCTTTCCAATTACTATTTATAATCAAAAATCTGATCTTTATAACCCCATGTAAAAATTGTTTTTGTAAAACATATTATGTTTGTGTCATTTTTACTTTTACATTAAATAAAAAGTTGTTTATGTCATTTCCCAACCAAAGTGGATCCATGGGGTCCCCAAGTTGACCCATGGCTTGTCTTGGTCGGCCATGACACAACCAATTAGGTTGAGACATGTGTCTAGGTCATTTCATATTATTAAAGCATTATTTATACGTTAAACTACCCTAATTACCACTAATCGCGATTAAAAACTTAATAAGTTACTATTCACCAAAAAAAATTTAATCCCCTTGAACCACATTTTACTTCTTAATGAAAACCATGTATGTCGGATTTTTGAAATTCAAAACACAATGATGGAAAAATTTCATTTAAATGGAAAATTAGTTTTTATAAGTACCACTTAGTGGTTTCACTATTCATCAGAAATTGAAGTTTTTCAGAAAATTACCGAAAATTCACCCTAAGCTATATTTGATATTCCGAATTCAAAAATGAAGTCTATTTTACAAAATTCAAATCATATAAGTCACATTAATTAATTTAATAATTAATTCCCGCTGCCAGAGCAATTAGCGTGTTTTTACAAAACAATAAGTATCAAAAGATTGACACCAGTTTAAGTCCAATTTCAAAGTGAAATTGATTCCAATGACCACCATTGGATAAAATGGTAAAAATATATTCTAATTTCACTTAAAAACCAATTCAAAACATATTCTAATAATATAAATAAATTAGATTAAAAAGCATTTTTGATGTAAAATGCAGTATTTTTCACTATTCATAAAAAAAATGAACATTGTCAGAAAAATACCAAAAATTCACACAAGGTAAATTTTTATGTCCCAATCATAAAGAATAAGTTTATTTTGAAAAACATATTTTATAAAATTGTCAAAATATAGATTCAAAAATGGGTTTCCATCAAAAGGCAGTAAAACAATCTTTTAAGAATATTAGTGTATTCCATGCATAAGATTGTATTTATTTTCATTTTAAGCCTCTATAACACTATCTTAATCATTAATAGACATAGATAAAAATATCTATTATTCATTACTTACTTGGGATGTTACATCCTTCCCCCCTTTAGAAAATTGCATCCCCTCAATTTATTTACTTATCGAATAAATGGGGGTACTTATCCCTCATTGCATTTTCAGATTCCCATGTTGCATCTTCAATCATGTGGTTTTTCCACAAAACCTTTACCTGCTTAATCACCTTATTCCGTAACACTTTCTCCCTGTGGTCAAGAATCTGGACCGGTTGTTCCTCATAAGATAGGTTCTCTTCCAGCTGAACTACCTCTGAACTCAAAACATGAGATGGATCTGGCATATACTTTCTCAACATCGAAACGTGAAAAACATTGTGTACCTGAGATAAACTCGGAGGTAAAGCGACTCGGTATGCAACTGATCCAACTCTCTCCAGAATTTCGTATGGTCCAACAAACCTTGGACTCAACTTTCCTTTCTTACCAAATCTCATCACACTTTTCCAAGGAGAAACCTTGAAAAAAATATGATCACCTACCTCGAAAGATAGATCCTTCCTCCGGTTATCCGCATAACTCTTCTGCCTGCTCTGAGCTGTTCTCATGTGTTTCTGAATCAGCTGAACTTTTTCTGCCATCTCTTCTACCAATTCTGGTCCCATCAACTTCCTTTCACCCACTTCATCCCAGAAAGCTGGAGTTCGACACCGCTTCCCATATAATGCCTGAAATGGTGCCATCTGTATACTGGAATGGAAACTGTTATTATATGAAAATTCAAACAAAGAAAGATGTTGGTCCCAACTTCCCTGATAATCCATAGAACAAGCTCGTAGCATATCCTCCAATGTCTGAATTGTTTGTTCTGACTGCCCATCTGATTGAGGATGAAAAGCTGTACTAAAATTTAATTCAGTACCCAACGACTTCTGAAGGCCTTTCCAAAAGTTAGAAGTAAACCTGGGATCATGATCCGATACAATGGAGAGTGGAACTCCATGTAACCTGACTATCTCTTTAAGATACAAACGGGAAAGTTGATCAAGAGAGAAAGTATCTCGTATAGCAAGGAAATGAGCAGATTTGGTCAAGTGATCAACAATAACCCAGATTGCATTATTACCTCGAGATGTCTTTGGTAATCCAACAACAAAGTCCATGGATATATTCTCCCATTTCGACTCTGGAACTGGTAAAGGCTGAAGCATCCCTTTCGGTAACTGTCGCTCTGCTTTAACCTGCTGACAAGTCAAACACTTCACAGTAAAATCAGCAATATCTCTTTTCATTCCATCCCACCAGTAATACTCCTGCAGATCTCTATACATCTTAGTACTGCCCGGATGAACTGAAAACGGAGAACTATGAGCTTCACATAACAACTCTCTCTTCAAATGTGAATCACAAGGCACACACAATCTCTTCCCAAATCTCAAAATGCAATCATTATCAATGTTGAATTCACGCAACTTACCTTTCTGAACCAGCTCTACCTTTTTCTGCAACTCACTATCTTGCTTCTGTTCTTGCTTGATTCTATCGGATAGAGATGATCTCACTGATACCTGAAACAAAACAGAAGGACTTCCTGCACCAACAACTTCTATACCAAAGTTCATCAAATCCTTAACCAAAGGATCACGTTCCAAATGCAACATTGTTAATGAAGCATTACTTTTTCGACTCAAAGCATCTGCCACTTTATTTTCTTTTCCCGGATGGTAATGAATTGTAAAATCATAATCCTTGATTAATTCGAGCCATCTCCTTTGTCTCATGTTCAATTATTTCTGAGTGAATATATACTTTAAACTTTTGTGATCGGTATATATTTCACACTTTACTCCATACAAATGATGCCTCCAAATTTTTAAAGCAAAAACAACAGCAGCTAATTCTAAATCATGTGTAGGGTAATTTACCTCATGAGTTTTCAACTGTCGTGAAGCATAAGCAATTACCTGATCATTCTGCATTAGGACGCAACCAAGTCCTTTCAATGAAGCATCAGTATATATAACAAACTCACCATTCCTGGAAGGTAGTGCCAAAACTGGAGCATTCACCAATCTTATTTTTAATTCCTGAAAACAATCATCACATTCTTTTGTCCAGATAAACTTAACACCCTTCCGAGTTAGCTTAGTCATTGGACTAGATAACCGTGAAAAATTTCTAACAAACCTTCAGTAATAGCCCGCCAAACCAAGGAAGCTACGAATCTCGGTTACATTTGTGGGTCTTGGCCATTCTTCCACAACTTTTGTTTTTGCAGGATCAACAGTTATTCCATCTTTAGAAACAATGTGACCAAGGAAGGAAATTTGTTGCAACCAAAACTCACACTTTCTGAATTTCCCATACAATTTCTTTTCTTTTAAGGTTTGCAAGATAACCCTTAAATGTCTTTCATGCTCCTCTTTACTTTTAGATAACACCAAAATATCATCAATGAAAACCACCACAAACTTATCCAAGAACTCATGGAAAATTCTATTCATTAAGTCCATGAATACAGCAGGTGAATTGGTTAGCCCAAAAGGCATTACAACAAATTCATAATGGTCATATCTCGTACGGAACGCGGTCTTCGGAATATCTGCCTCCTTTACCTTCCGCTGATGGTACCCCGATCTCAGGTCAATCTTTGAAAAAAACTGAGCTCCCTGGAGCTGATCAAACAAATCATCGATATGAGGCAAAGGATATTTGTTCTTAATAGTGATGTTATTCAAGGCTCTATAATCAATGCAAAGTCTCATAGAACCATCTTTCTATTTAACAAATAAAACAGGAGCACCCCATGGTGATGTGATAGGTCTAATGAAACCTTTCTCTAATAAATCTTTCAATTTCTCCTTCAACTCTAAAAGTTCAATTTGTGCTATTCGATAAGGGGGTTTTGAAATTGGCTTAGCATCAGGAACTAAGTCAACAGTAAACTCAACTTCCCGATCTGGTATTATTCCAGGCAACTCATCAGGAAAAACATCAGGATACTCATTTACCACTGGCACATCATTAATCTGAACAGTTCCTTTATTTTCAACGACGTGTGCAAGGTAACATTCATTTCCAGCTTTTACAAGTTTCTCAGCCTCTTGATATGTTATCAAAATTAAGGGTTCATTCTTGTAAACAAACTGAAAGTCTTTCTGAAAAGAAACTTCTTTATCTCTATAGTCAATCTTAGCATGGTAGATATCGATCCAATCCATACCCATGATAACATCAAACTCTACTAGAGGTAGAACAATAAGGTTTGCAAGTAGGTTCTTTCCACAGATAAGGATAGGAAGATTCTTATAAATTCTTTTTGCCTCAACATTTCCCCCAGGTGTTTTTACCAAAAGTTCAGGAGTCATTTCTTGAGATGGTATTCCCATTTTACTGGAAAAGTTTTCAGAGATGAAAGAATGTGTAGACCCCGAATCAAACAACACACTGAAATAATCTGAAAAAACAGACAAATTACATGATACAACTTCATTTGATGGCCCGACATCTGCTGAAGTAGTTGCAAAGGATTTCACCACCCCTTTCTGCTTGTAGTCTAACTGCTTCCCATCACTCAAGCTCCTTGTCGGACACTCGTTTGCATAGTGACCCATCTCATTGCACTTATAACATTTCACTAACTGTAAATCAAATTTGTTCTTACCTTCACCTTGATCCTTTTCAGTGCAATCACGAGCCTTATGTCCCATCTTACCACATTGGTAGCACTTACCAGAATTCAGAAGACATTCCCCAACATGCCTTTTGCCACATTTATCACAAACTGGAAACCTAGTTCTCTTACCATCAGACTTTTTTGAAGAATTCTTACCTTTCTCCTGACACCTCGGTCTCTTCTTCTGCTGGTTGTTATAGAACACTTGGTCATCGGCAAACTCCATTTACACCTTCTCAGCACATCGAACAAGCTTTTCATAACTTTTAAACTCACGAGAAGCTAATGCCCTTCGATATTTTGTCTTTAATCCTGAGTAAAAACGATTGATTTTACTATCAAGGTCTCGGATAAAATTTGGAGCATACCTTGCCAATCGAGTGAACCTTTCTTCATAGGTAGCCACTGAGTCTTCCTCTTGCCTCAATTCCAAGAATTGTTTTTCCATACTAAGTCGAACAGCCTTAGGAAAATACTTCTCAAGAAACATACATTTGAATTCATCCCAGTCAAGAGCATCAATCTCATCAGCGTCCCTGATATTTTTAACCATAGACCACCACTGATCTGCTTCACCCTCCAAACGGTAAATAGCAAGACTAACCTTTTGATTGTCTGAACATCCCATGACATCAAAAATCTTCTCCAGTGCTTTAATCCACCCTTCACCTAGCACAGGGTCAGATGATCCTCTGAATGATGGTGGATTTTGCCTCATGAAATGTTCCACCACTGACATGTTCCTCTGCGGTTGGTCTGGCTGATCTTGTGTATGGATACCACCGCCATTTATCGCTTGAGTCAACTGCGCCATTACTGCAACAAACTGTTCAGTTCCAAT
The DNA here is from genome assembly GCA_963277665.1 of Viscum album. Lineage (NCBI taxonomy): Eukaryota > Viridiplantae > Streptophyta > Magnoliopsida > Santalales > Viscaceae > Viscum > Viscum album. Next base: position 1,580,400,389 of record OY728120.1, on the reverse strand, counting down.
TCTGACCATCTCGGGATGATGATTCGGAAGGTTATTTCCTTCTGTATGCCTTCCTAGCACTGCTTCCCTGTTTCCTCTGCGGAAAACCATTCTGAACAAACATGTCTTAGATAAAGCAACATGGTAATCTTTAAACGCTATATCATTTCAAAAAAAATATTTTTGGATAATCATTTAATAGAATTCTAACTCCTAAAGTTATCTAAACCGACCTATGATACCAACTATAAGGCCCCAGCCTTAAACCTTACTTAATCTTGAGTTATTACAAGATTACACATTGAGGATCTTTTCGGGTTTAGAGTTTTAGAGAATTAGATCATAAAACTTTCATTACATTCCACATATAAACAAAGTGGTTACATAAAGATAGTATTCTTCATTCCCATCAAAGGAAACATATTTAAAATAAAACATGGATTCATTCTTGACACTTCCTTGACACTATCATCATATCATGTACCTTTCCCTTGACCTGTGAAAACATTTCGAAAAAAACTTGGGATGAGCATAAAAAGCTCAGTATGGGTTATAAAAATATGGAATGGAAACATGGTTACATATGTATATAAGGATGAGATCATACTTTACCGATAAAACATAAGCACTTTAACATACCTCATCAAATCATGAATAAATCATAGAAACCATAAGACATAAAGGTAACTTGAGGCATTCATAACATTCTTACGTAGGGAGTAACCCTCTTGGTTACATTTAGAATACCCATCACAGTATATTCCCTAAATATCTTCGGAGAAACCTTCACGTTTCACTCCTTCGCGTTACCCAATGCATTGGAGAGCTATAACGGGCTCACCCGCCCTTAGTTTATCACGGAACCACCCATCTTCATAATAACGCCCAAGAACCATAACATATTCATATCACATAAAACATGCATAATGGAAACATAACATTTCCACATTTCAATCACGAGATATCAATACAACACATTGATATAATAAAAACATTATGAAAACCATTTTCAATACCAAAGTAAAACATGGTATTTATTTTTCGTTTTAAAAAAAAGGTATGGCTTGTAGAGGAAGCCGAAACTCAAATAACGGTCACGACAGCGAAGAAGTCGTTGTCGCCGCATACGTACGACAAAAACATTCCCTTTTGTCTTTTAGTAAACGCTTCGTATAAAAAAGATTCCTTTTGAATAAACGGAAAATTCAAAGGGGTTTATACACCGTATAAAAGAAAGTTGTGTATAAAATAAAATATGCCTCAATGAAAGGAGATTGAGACGAAGTCCCATACCTCGGGTCCGACTTGACTCGATCGTTCTTTAATGTCCTGAATAATAAACCTGAGTTAATTTCTACTTGCTTAAGAACCTTTTTAAATTTCATTACTCCTTTTATATCACTTATTACCATGTCATGAACACTATGTAATTGTTTAAGTTAATAACAGTCGTTTTAACGATCATTAGTACTTGAGTCAAAAATAAGACCTTTATAGTTACATGTTGTTCATATATTCATTATATCCAGAATGGTATTCATGATGTAGATATCATATATGTCATATATATCCAGTACATACATGCATTTATAATATTACATAATCATTTAGAGGTAATAAATGAAATGCACCGTTCATGGAGACAGTAAGCCGTACATACGCATGAACGCTACTTTCATTTCTATTTCCTATTTTATAGAATGGAATCATAATGATATAAAGGTATATTATAATTACAGTATAATATCATATATATTATCATAGTTCCATCCTTTATATGTCCCACATATGGTATTTAACGAATCAAATCACTTTGAGGGGGCGGTAGTCCGCACTTCCTAAAATGAAGATATCGTGTTTACCCATAATGGAAACCGTAAAGGTATGACCAAAATGAAAAAAACAGAAGCATAAGGAAAACATAAACATATTATATATCATATATAAAAATAGTGACATCATAATGGCCACCTTTGAAGGTGTTAAATGAGTATTGAACAATCGTCGTTTCGGGAGGCAGAATTTCCCCATCCACGGAAACCGTATGTTCTTTAACCATTTGATGTAGTTTTGTGAGAGTGTAGCTCAAACAAATATTATAACAACATCCTAGTACATTTAAGATACTGGTGTTTTTACAAAAGAAGTAAATAAAAAGAGTTTAGGGGGTTGGAGAAGCAAAATAAAACAAATGAACATGAGAGAATGAATTACCTTTAAAAGTGTAACTCCTTTTGATTTGAGCCTAAAGGCTTCCTTTGAAAGGATTCTTCCCAAATAGAATCCTCTAGGATGAGGAGAGGGATGTGAAGAGAGTAAATGGGCAGGGGTTGGCCGAGCCAAAGGCTTGAGGAGTGTGTGAAATGAGGTAGGGGTGGGGGCCTTTTATAAGAGGAGAGGAGGGGAACTTTTGGAAAGTAAAGAAATATTACTTTATTTGAAAATGTGTTTAGGATTTAAAAGGTACCACATTGATATAATTCGTGGATAAGGTGATAAGGGTTCGAAATACACTCATCTAATTGGTTTTGGACTTGTGTAGTTCATATATGTTTCATTATCTTTCCATTTTATTTAAATCATCAAATAATGATGTCATCGCTGTATCATTATTATGTCATAAATAATTTAATTTATTTAATGTCTAAAAATCAAAAAAAAATACTATGATGTAGGAAATCGTTTTAGATTTCCAATGACTATTTATAATCAAAAATCTTATCTTTATAACCCCATGTAAAAATTGTTTTCGTAAAACATATTATGTTTGTGTCATTTTTACTTTTACATTAAATAAAAAGTTGTTTATGTAATTTCCCAACCAAAGTGGATACATGGGGTCCCCAAGTTGACCCATTACTTGTCTTGGTCGTCCATTACACAACCAATTAGGTTGGGACATGTTTCTAGGTCATTTCATATTATTAAAACATTATTTATACCTTAAACTACCCTAATTACCACTAATCGCGATTGAAAACTTAATAAGTTACTATTCACCAAAAAAAATTTAATCCCATTGAACCACATTTTACTTCTTAATGACAACCATGTATGTCGGATTTTTGAAATTCAAAACACAATGATGGCAAAATTTCATTTAAATGGAAAATTAGTTTTTATAAGTACCACTTAGTGGTTTCACTATTCATCAAAAATTGAAGTTTTTCAGAAAATTACCAAAACTTCACCCTAAGCTATATTTGATATTCTGAATTCAAAAATGAAGTCTATTTTACAAAATTAAAATCATATAAGTCACATTAATTAATTTAATAATTAATTCCCGCTGCCAGAGCAAATAGCGTGTTTTTACAAAACAATAAGTATCAAAAGATTGACACCAGTTTAAGTCCAATTTCAAAGTGAAATTGATTCCAATGACCACCATTGGATAAAATGGTAAAAATATATTCTAATTTAACTTCAAAACCAATTCAAAACATAATCTAATCATATAAATAAATTAGATTAAAAATCAGTTTTGATGTAAAATGCAGTATTTTTCACTATTCATAAAAAAATGAACATTGTCAGAAAAATACCAAAAATTCATACAAGGTAAATTTTGATGTCCCAATCATAAAGAATAAGTTTATTTTGAAAAACATAGTTTATAAAATTTTCAAAATATAGATTCAAAAATGGTTTGCCATCCAAAGGCAGTAAAACAATCTTTTAAGAATATTAGTGTATTCCATGCATAAGATTGTATTTATTTTCATTTTAAGCCACTATAACACTATCTTAATCATTAATAGACATACATAAAAATATATATTATTCATTACTTACTTGGGATGTTACATAAACCATAAGAATGAGGATCTAGTGTTTATTCCATAGTCAGAAACATGGTGGTGACCCATAACCCATGTAAGGCGTAACACTAAGAGAACATTGAACCGAGAACATGAACTCCACTTGGGTCACCACCCAACGTGAGACCACAACATAACTTGATTCACATCCTTTGTTATCCCTCAATCCAAAAAACCCAAGACAAATGACTCAAATCTTGTACCACCCTTGGTAACTAAAGGATCATCAAGAGTAAGAGTTCACGACACTCTTCTCGAACCAACCTCCCGAGTCTCGACAGTCCAAATCTCTATCTACCAGACACCCTGAATAGAAAGAACCTGCTCTAATACCATTTTTCTTGAACCAGCCAGGGTCAACAATAAACCAATCACTTGATCTGGTCTATGACATGTCCCAAGAGGCGTTCCTGATCCCCAATTGATGTAAACTAGTGTTGAGCATCAAACTTTACATGTGGGAATGATTAGGCCACCAAATAAAACACAGGTATATAAATAAATACTGATGTTAAAAAATAAAAATAAGTAGTGGGATGAAAATTAAACTACACATACCTCATTGTGACCTACTAGGTCACCACCCAACTCAGAACCAAGCTTCCTTACAGAGTAATCCAGCACCAACAAAACTTGAAACTGAAATGAAAAATTAGGGGTGAGCACAAAAATGCTCAGTAGGAAATCATCAGAGAGTCCATTCCATTCTTTTCCAAAATAAATTCCATTCGTACCAGTATGAAATACATTTAAAAAAATAGGTTTCCATACATGTTATCAATTTAAGATAATAACATGATCTGTTTCCCACATAAATTTAAAACCAAAAAACAAAAAGGGAACAAGGAGTTTGTTCTTTTTATTCCAAAACAACTTCTTAGAAATACTTTCTCAAACAGCTACACATTTACAATGTTCCAAATAAAAAACAAAACTAGGTACAAGTAATAGAATCCTAAACGATGAGAAAAAACACTATTAATACTCATAATGGGGAAAAATAGGAAATCCTTGGAACTCATAGGAAGACCGGAACGTACTATACATGTGACTCATTCTGAAGGAAAGCTCTACAAAATGACATCATAATGCCCTAACGCCTGATTTTTAGCATACCTGTCCTAGTAGAGGGTCCAATACCATAGCAATAATAACAAAACATCACTTTTTTATGGGCTACTATCTGGTGTGTAATCTAAACTTGTGCAATAATCGTTATTAGTAAGCCTCTTTTCTATGCTAGGTTCCCATGTATATTTTATAATGGGGTGTGCAATGAAATTCAAACAAAAATACTCATATATATAATCAAACACACCACACAAATAGGAATAGCCCTATCCACCTCAAGGGTTCGTCTCTTGCCTCAAAATAATTTCCATTCAATGAATTCCCATATTTAGGACCCTTTCATCTCATGATCAACCAATGATGCAAAAGACCTAACTCAAGAACGTTTTTCAAACAAATAATTTCAAAGATGCTAAAAATTCCCTTCCAGTTTTGACACATCAAACCATTTCTGTGTAACCATATCAAATGTGCCAATCAGGCACTTAGATTTAACATTCCAAGGTACATTTTCCAAAACACATTAAGGAAAACATTTCCAACAAATAGAGATCCCATAATCGTTATTCCCTTTCCATTTGTCCTTTATGTTTCAAACACTCACCGTAACACATTACACTTTACAAATGGGAAATTATTTCAAATATTCTATTCCAAACTAAGTTAAAATAGTTGAAAAGGTACTTGAAGGTTTCAAATAGACCTTCAACCCTTTTGAAGAAGCAATATCCTTTTAATCAACACCAAACAAGTCGGGACATTATATACTTTTGAAATAATCTTAACACAAATTGAAAACAATGATAGAATTTATCAAAATAACGGAGTAATGGTAGAGGAAATAACTCTTCATTTGAAAAGCATGTTTAAGGAAAGGACCACTCCAAATGTCAAGAAACCATTTCCAAGCATTTTGAAGGTACTATAGACCCAAATCATTTACTAAGCATTAAAAACATCCACAGAGTGAAAATTTTCATAAAGACACCAATTACGAACAAACCATTTTCCATAAAAACATTTTTACCAATAGACACCACACAAGATATCCAACTAGACCATTCAAAAGAAGATGACGATTATTCAAAAGCACAAGGCATGGCAGTTATATGTGCATAAAACAAAAGCCTCCAGAAACTTAATTGTGATCAATTCAACCAACACTAAATGACTAATTCAAATTAACTAATCATGTAATAAAATCCCAAAACATGTTTTAGAAATTTAATAACCAAACTCAATCACCTCGTGAATTGAAATTGGGAGTAAAGGGCATGGAAACACCCACCTCAAAGAATGGACAATCCAAAGATTTCTAAATCAAGAAACCTCCCTCTCGCATGCAAACACTTTTATATATATATATACACACACACACACACATTTAAAATGATGAAATTTTTCCCTGGAAAATTAGGGAACATGCACATAGAAGATATATATATATATATATATATTCATACTTGGAAAAAATGCATGCGTGCACTTGGAACTGATCTCAACACCCTGCGACAATTCTTGACACCCAAATTTTAGTACGACATGGACCAACGCCCGTCCAAGAATTACTAAGGACTCGCATAAACCAAAAGACCATGAATTGGATAATGAGAAACAAAACAACATGTGCATTAACCATACCTGAAACATTGGAGACATAGTGAAATGAGTCCATCCACCTCACCCATGGCAGTGGATGTAGGACCAGGGACCAATGAGTCTTGATACATCAATCTCATACACTATAAATTGTACAAAAAGTGAAAAAAAATCTGAGATGTCAAAGATTTGTAAAATTGAAGAAAACATAAAAATTGAAATGAGATACAAATCATGGTTTGATAGTGAGGGGAACCATGACCGCACCAGGGCAGGGAAGAGGCAATGCATAATAGGGTTTGGTCCGCATGGAAAAAGGGGGTCAGTCGCAGTTTGAGTTGGTCGATCATGCACCAAGAAAGGCAGGACAAAGCCGTAGGAGGGCCGTGTGGTGCTGGTCAAATGGTTGGGGGATGCCACTGAAGATCAGGTAATGCGTAGGGGGTTTCGTGTTGTCGTTGGGAGATGCGGCCATCAAAGACTAGGCAGAGGGTAGGGTTGCTACTGGTGCAGGTGGAGGGGAGGTTGCCGGTAAGAGGCTGGCCATCATGCAGGGGAGATGTTGGTTGGGGTCTAGCCCCAAGAGGGCACACACGAGGGGCCGGCTGAGGGAGCCACCAATAGGGGTCAAGCCACCAGAGGGTGCACACATGGGGGAGCAGGGTGAAGGGAGGTTCTAACACCATTTGAGGAAGGGGCGTGTTGGCCAGTGCACCGTTGGAGGGGATAGAGCGAGAGGCTATCGGGAGCAATGACAGTGGATTCACTCGGCTGCAACGTGTAAATATAAAGGGGGGATAGCACCACCTTGGGTTTCACATTTTTTTATTAAACAGATTAATAATAATAATAATATAACAACTTAGTCATAAAAAAGAGGCAATAATAAATTCATTTAATTTAATTTTAAATGAAAATGATATTAATAATAATTTAGTAATAATGATAAGGTTATTACCTACACAAAATATTATTATTTTAAGCATCAGGAAATTGGACGGTCAACCAGGAAGAACACACAATCACCACAAATGATGTGGTGTCTATACACCAGCTCGAAACCCATCAATATCATTAAAATTTTAAATTTTAAAATCTAGACCCCAAAAAAACATGGCCCAAATGAGCTAAGACCGAGAATAGAATAAAATAAATGGGAGTCTGTGGTTGGGGTGTGACATTTCCCATATTACAAGTATAATGATTCCTAAATGGCATGTCATGTTCATATTATGTGAATTTTAATGTTCATAGTATGATTTAGGGAATGCTACTATCTTACCATACTAGTCCATAGGAAAAATACCATAAATCGTATAAATAATAAAACATAAAAAAGTATGTTAAACACTTGAGGTGAAATTATAATCATCAATAATAATGAACTACCTGGACAAATATCCCATCCTTTTCCATTTTTACTTTCCCAGATGCATTTTTTGATCACTCCTAGACATGATTTTTTACAATGTGGAGAAACATTCCCAATATCCTTTCTACAAACCCAAAAATAGTTATACAAAGGAAAATAAACCCCTATAATACCACTTTGTATCATCCAATCCTAACTAAATATTAAAAATATTAATTTTATCAGTCTCCACCTGACTTCAAGATTGCCTCCCCATATGCCAGAGGCTGCCGAGTAGTACCAAGTGTCTAATGGTGGTATGGTAGGTAGATTATACTATTTTTTATCAAAGTGAAAAATGATAAATAATATCAATAAAAATAGTAGAAGAAGAAAAAATAAATTAAAAGAAGTGAAAGATAAATGTAAGAACTAATAAAGATAAGAAGAAATTTCTGACACCAAATCTACATCTATACATGCTTGTCTCAGTGATGTTTTTAAAGTACCACAAGGAAAAATAAAATAGGTGGGTCAATACAATACATGACATAATGATACAAAAAATTGAATAAAATCACATAACTCAATGAGAATCTGTAGATCCATTTTAGTCCAATGTTCCCATCTACCATGTACAGTGTGTAATAAAAGCAGTGGTCCACAGGACTAGGAACATGAGGTCTACTTGACTACCAAAGGTGGACTATGTAGGGTGTAAGATATACTTGGTAGGCCACCAAAAACCATGTCTAAAAACTACTCAATAATATGTTAATAATGTACAGTAGTGTGTATGTAAAAAAAATAATAAAAGATGTGAAAAATGAAAATATAAGTAGTCTCATGTTCCTTTCGAACACCCGGTTGGCTACACATGCATCGTCATAGGTCAATGATTCATTATAGGAAACCACAAAAAGATGCAAAATCCAAATCTAGACTACATGAATAAAGTAAAATATTTTTCAAGTAAAACATAAAATCGAATATTCCATAAATGTAAATACAAATCTGCTTAGTTTATTAAGGGACACCTGGTTAGCTATAACTACTTCAGAATAGGTTTGAAAGTGTCACATAATAATCCTTGTATTTATAGTCATTATATATATATATATATATTTTATGTATACATGTATTTGAATACAATATGAGATAAATTTTGGAATCATATATATGTATACTATGTGCTAGTTGGACACATGGCATAACTAAGGAATCCATAACTAGTTTAATAACTCAATGACTCTATAATCTGTAAAAGTTCATAATAATATATGAATGCGAGACATTATGAGCACCATTTGATGTGGACAAGTGATTCAACATGACCAACACCCAATGAATTGGAACATTGAACATCATGTTCATCACCCAAATAAAATTATAATGGTATGAGACATCATCCAAGTACCCAATGTATGGAAGTCTGGAACTTCATGCTCAATAATTACCTTAACATTTTTTCACCAACCACTATCCATAGAATACATATGATAATAATAAAAATGATATTAATGGGAGATAAAATAAAATAATTTATTATCAATAAACCCAATCTAACCATGGGTATGATAATCCAAATGTTTCATAATCATAGTTATGAAACATGTGGTGTGGCCCTTGCACCCACACCCTCTTATTTAAATTGAACAATTTAATTTAATAAGAAAAAAACCCATTTATAAGTGAATTAGAGGCCATTTTTTAAGCATGCCTAACCGTAAGATACGTAATAATCAAGAGGGTCATTCCCACTCAAGATTCCAATATAATCCATTTATTTTGTAATTTAGTTCAATACATTAAATGATTTATAAGGGCCATGTGAACTATCCATTACATTTAGAACCATACATACAAAATATATAAAACATGACATGCTATCATACCACACATAAATCATCAAATTAGTTTTAGAGGCGGAGGTGGAAACCCATTAGGAAGTTGTTCAGTTACATAATATATAATATAGTGGAGGGATACACCCTTCCACATTCTATTTTATCAACCTGTTACATTTTATAAGACATCACATCTCAATGTTAGGGTTTTATTAGAAAACAGTGATTAAATTAGTGGAGATAAAGGAGAAAACCATAAATGGTGATTTGAAAAGGGTTCTTGACCATAAAGAAGGAAAATTTAATATCCAAGGCATACTAAAATTAATATTTTAGTTTTAAAAATAAAAAATCGCATTTAATTGTTATCGAATGGAAATACTGGTGGTGGAACCACAACATACATTATAAATTGATAAAACCATAGAGAAAAGGTTGTAGACCACCAAAATTATACCACGTATTCTCTACTCATCCAATATCAATGCTTGAATTAGTCTAGTTTGAGGTAAATTAATGAAATAAATGAACATCTGAAAATATAGTGAATTATCTTGCACCATGGTAGAAATTTTGATGGATAATGACAACATGATTAAAAGATCGAGAAGTCATATAATCACTGGAGGATATTCAATGAACTTAATGATGGCCACAATGGATCTCGTTTGATGGATATCTCATCATAGCTAGTGGTGGAGGAGGAGGAGCTCTCGGGAGATACATTGCATGTAAGAATTGAATGAAAATAGGGGGAGGAGATAATAGGGTTGGATGGAAAAATTAGAATGTCTCCCCCTTAAATGAGGCACATGGTTTGGCCATAGAGACTATATGAATGGCTTGGATAACCTTTCCTAACTCGTTGAAAATACCACTACTAAGAACTTGCAATAACCTGGATGAATGTGAGTCCTACTATGCATGGTTCAAACTAAAATTATGCCACATGCTGCCCCTCTATACTAGCCACATGGTTTAACCTGGTGGTGGAATGGTTTCATAAATTTTTTTACGCCAATCATCTCCACATAGTTCAATGTTATAGAGACCGATTCTCCTAGAACATGATGAGAAACCCATGAAACCTCTATAGCATTACTCCAATTCTAAAAAAACACATTTTTGTGTGACAAATAATAGTTTTACCATCCTAATCTCAGATTAAATAATTATTTTTCTTCCAAATGGTAAAATTCAATCTCTAATGGAATTTCATATGGTCCAAAAACACGGGCTTCTATAGTTAATGGCCATATTTGGTGTGCTTCTGATTCTTGTACTCAAACACTACTTAGGTATTCTGATGTTCTTGAACACTTCATGTCCAATGACTCATTGAATAGAAAAGGCCCTATAGTGGATGATTTAGGAAGTATGGTTAGAGGATTTTTTAATTAATGGACAATGTTCGGTTGGGATGACTACTAGTACCTTTATTTACATTCATTACCTTTAATTAGGATCATTATTTTGTTTCTATTATTATATCATGTATTTCATATTAATGATTCCTCATGTACTCTACTTCTTTATCATATTAGTTTTTTTATTTTGGGCAATATGATGGAGGGTATAGACTCATCATGGATCCACTCGAGACCCATAATTCTAGTTTGAAGCCTATGGTGTATAGGGAGGCGTGCGTAAGGTCATGTCTCACTCATAATTTGACTCCTTGGATTGGTTCAAGATGCTACAAAATTGTATTAGGGGATCAGGATTCACAAACCCTTATTTTATCTTTTCATTGATTTGGAAATAAATATTAGGAATTTATGATCTTTTGGAATTGGTAAGGGTTACTATGGTAGTGTTAGATTAGATCTTTGTAGTGTACCTATGAGTTTTTATAAAATGGGGAATTTATGTTTTTGTAGATGGATGTTATCATTGATTAAATTAACCTTGGGTGATGTACAACATGTTTATATTATAATATATGGGATTTGGAATATGTTCATAAATAATGTTAGGAATATATGTTAAAATTCCATATATAATTATTCTTTACATTATATTGGCCAAAAAATTAGATTCCTTTTTAAATGCCGATATTTTACTCAGTGCATTATTTTTATTCTTCCATAGTTGGGGAGTGTTTATAATTTTCCTGGAAATATATATAGAGTTAGGACTAATGTATAGATGTTGATAATATAGACATAAGACATGAACTGGTGGTATGTTTTGTGTTTGTTCCTTTTATTGTGCTCCAATGGAATTAGAATCGTTTTATTGTAAACAACAATGGTGGAATTAAAAAAATTGTTTTAAAAGTGTTTTAATTTTTATTTGGGAAATACTATGGTGGGTAGTAGTGGTTCTATAATCTGAAGAACTTCATGAGAATTAAAACATTTATAGTGATGAGAATTGTAATATCTTCAATATTAAATTATAATAAAAACCATTTTTAAATAATTTCCAATCATTTTTTGTGGGAAATTTAATTTTACAATACTTGTGTTTATTATTGATTTATGACACAGTAAAATCCCTATTAATAATTTGGAATATTCTATGGAAAATTTTCCACGTCAGGCAAAAATTTATTGAAAAATTATGAGGCTCTTAGAGTGTTGGTATTGTTTTGATAAATATATTAGAAATATTATATTACATGCACATTTTTAGAAGAAAATTGAATATCTCCCAAATAGTTTCTCAAATGAGAAATATGAACCCTCTATTAGTTATACAATGTAGTTTTAACCTATTTGTGACATGAAATTTGTATTCATTTGGTTCTGGGTAAAATACAATGTCAAAAAAATTTATTTTATAACTTATTTATTATTTTTCCTATAATAATTGAAAATATAATGCACCATTTTCTATGGGCCCTTTTAAAATGAATTAAATATTAATATATGTGTTGCAATGCATTAAGGAAAACATTAATTTTACGTGGCATGAAACCGGGGTATGTTGCATGAAATATATACTTGTCGTACATTACACGAAATAATTACATGGAATATGATACAAGAAACAACAACTTAGCATACATCACATGCAACACAGAGTATCAATGAAAAATCATTTTAATAATACAATTATGTATATTTTTTAATTATCACATATCTATTAAACATAGAAATATGAAATTTAATAACTAATTTGAAAATATTTTTTATAATTTTTTAAATGAATATAACATATTGATAGTGAATGATATGATTTTTCGTAAAGTCATTTAATGTTTTCAAATACCATTTTTTCAAATAAACCACTTTTAATATTAAAATTGAATATATAAATATTTAAAAAATTAAATTGAAAAAATTAATTTCATTTTTAAATTCCTAATTTCGAAATTATCTTAGGGTGAATTTTTGGGATTTTTTTATAAACATCATTTTTTGATAATAGTGAAATATACGTCGATTATTATGAAAAAATGATTTTTTGTTAAAATAATTATAAATGTTAAATGATACATTACATTTTCTAAGATATGATTAGATAAATATTAAATCTACTAATATAATTGAATTCAATATAATAAATTTCACTTTCTAATTGAATATAAAATCATAACATACTTTGATACATATTTCAACATTAAAAACCCATTATTTTATCCCAACTACAGGATTATAATTAATATTAATTTTTCCACTTCTATGATTTAAATTTTAAAAAACTAAAAACACCATTATATTCAGTGAAATATTCATATTCTAATAATTACATGTTATTTTGTGACTAAAATTATTAGTAAAATTGATTAAAATTAATCATAGTAATTTAGGCCAAAGTAAGATTTATTAGGTGCCAAACCATAAAATTAAGGGCCCAAATGACCTAGCCTCTTTTTTGAAACCCATTTTCTATCCATATTTCGTCCATAAACATTATATTTTTTTTATTTTTTCTTTTTTAAGATTTGTTTCAGGTATGAAAGTGATTACACATAACTTGTTTCTAAAAAATACAAGTGAGTCATTTTCCCTCCCTATAAAAATCCACCACCTATCCCACTTCCTCAAAAATATCAAACCTATTATATTTAGAAAATATCTATCCAATTCATTAACCAACATCCCAATATTCCTTCTATAATACTTTCTTTTTTTCGAAGGAAATCCCAGGAATCCTTTTGGCGCAAACTAAAAAGAGTTACCCAATCAAGAGGTAACATATTCTCTCAAGTCCTTTCTTTTATTTTCTATCTCCACCCCTCCACTTTATTTTCCCCATGATTGTATAAAAACACTAGTACAATTAATATACTTGTATGTTATTATGCTTTGAATTATTCCTACATTTACACACACCGCCATCTAATGGATACCGAACTTACGGTTTATGTGAACGGTGAAGTATCGTCTCTCTAAATGATGAATGTTCAATTTTCCCTAGTGCCTCTCATGGTGGCCATTATTATTGGAATTTTTTTTATATATGACATATATTATTTTAATAATGTATTAACTCTTCTTTAATTTTTATTTTGAACATACCTTTATAATTTCAATCTAATGTAAAAACGATAATTTCATTTGAGGTATTGTGGACTACAGCCCCCTCAATGCAATATGATTTGTTTATACACTACATGGATCATATTAAAGATTGTTTTAGTGAATATATATGATATATATTATTTCATAATGTTACTTTAATAATGATATATATATATTTACATATATTCCAGTTAATTTCTTTCTCTCAACATGACAATAAAATGGAAATAGCATTCATGCGTACTTACGGCCTATCATCTCCATAAACTGTGTTTTCAATTTCATACTTATATATTCTATATATTATAATAATAAAAAATTTAATATATTTAAATGATATTTATATCATGGTTCAAATTCTGAAATCATGATATAATTTTAAATAACAATGATATAACAAATTAAAACACATGAGAAGAACAAAGCAAATATTACCCGAAGTGAAACCATATCATAGGTTCATTAACAGGAATTTAATATAAGGTCATAATAAAAAATAAACAGTATTAGATATAATTATATGTTCATTAAACAGATTTATATTAATTTTTTACTTTTTATACAGGTGTTTTGGGCAAGTAAGAAAGGAGTTAAGACACAAGCTAGGGGGATTTCATATCACCTTTTATTCCCATGAGATGAATACTATGTTATCCACAATTTTATTTTTTGTGGTGTATGTATTTAACATGATTTTATTATATTTATCTTATATAAAAATTTAGGGGTATCAATTTATCCATTTTATGTACTCTCGATCATGTGGTTTAAGTTTCAAATGTTACCAAATTGGTAAAAGGTTTTGTCACAATTTTCTTTCTTTGAGACTCATGTTTTGTTATGCACATGAACTCTTTTTTATTTGTGTATATAATTCCATTTTTCCTGTTATATCTTGAATATCCTTATTTTAATGATATTTTTTGCTTCATGTAATTTATTTTTCTTACATGGAGAATATGATCCCAGGTTTCTATGTTATTAGATGTTTTTGAGACAATATCATTGCTTTTCAATAATGTTTATGTTTTTGATTCCATTAATGAAATATTTTGTTCCATATCTCATGAATAATCATGAGTTTACTTATCCTCTATTTATTATAGATATAATCATATATTATTACCATTTCTTCCACTCTATGATACTTAATATAATATTTTTATGTAAAATCTTACTTCCCCTCTCTTCGATTGGAATCTATTGTATTCAAAAACCATGTTTTTGAAAATGTTTTAAATATATCCTTGATGATAATTTTAATGGGAAAAGGATTTAAAAAAATTGTTGTTTTCAATGATTCCATTTTATGGCCTCAAAGTTATTTTCAAATAAAAATCTTTTCAAAATATTTTTATGTTATAAAATATGTTTTCAATGTAGAAAGGATAGTTTCCTCAAGAAATGTTTTTAAAATACCTTTTAAAATTATTTCCCATATATGATAACATCCATTGGTTTAACTCATTCTGTAATGGGAATTTATTTAATTTTCCATTCATATTTTTTATCTAAATGGATTATGATTTGATGGTGTGATATTTATTAAACTCATTTTTCTTTCCCAGGTTATATGCCTTTGAAACCTCCTTCATTCCACTGGTTATGTTTATGATTAAATTATTATGAATCTTTGTGCTTTCTGAAGGTTATGATATGATTACTTGTTTATAATACCCATTTTATTTCATGGGTTATGATATGATTATTTATGATCATGTGTCACATGTATGTATGATTTCATTATGAGATGGGTGGGACCTATATATCAATCCAATGAATTTGGTAAAGATTTATATCTCATGAGATAGACTAGGATGGTCTTTTGAATGGACCATGACTACTAATATGGACATAAGAGTCAACCATGACTACCAAGATGCTATGAGGAGTGAACTCATGCTACCAAGATGGCCATGTGAGTAAATCATTTCTACCAATATGGATTAGGGAGTGACCCTATAATATCAAGATGGACCTGGTAGCGATGCCTTGGCTACTATTGAAATCATAAAAAGTTCCATGTATCATTACTATGTTATTATTTCATATATAATATTCTATATTTCCTTATTACTAATGTCTAATTAACTTCCAAAATTTAATCCATGATTCATGTATATGATCTTTGAAATGAAGGGTATGATCTTCTCTTTTCCTGATCATATTCTCACTACCTAATGATCAGGATTTTTCATACATGTCTCCCTTTTTAACCCTTACTAAGAATTAGTTCTCACCCATTTTTATGTTTCTTTCCCCTTCTTACGAAGAAATTTATTATGTTTTATGTGTCTAAGAAGGGTTTTAGTAAAAAATAAACTATTTAGAGATAATATAGCTCATTTATGTATAATTGTTTTTGTTTCCATGTTTCCAAAGGCACAAAACTAGTATGGTCTTCATAATTATGTTTTTCTAATGTTTTATATATTCCAAAAAAATTATATAATCTTATTATATTTCAAGACTAGGTCATTATTGAATATCTCCATAATGGGGTCTCAAATAAGAAATCTAAGAATTCCATCAAACATATATTTTGGTTTTTACCCTAGGTGTGACATAATCTTTTTGTGCATATGGTGTTTTGTTAGATTGCATGTATGATTAATTTTTCATCATTTTTGGTTTAATAAATTTGATTAAAATTCCCAAATATTTGTTTATGAATAATTTTTCAAATTATTTTCATTTGTATTAAATAATAAAATTAATCAGTATATGAATATTTTTTGGAAAGTTAATAATAATAATAATAATAATTTTATTATTTTTATTATTACTATTTAGGTGAAAGAATCATAATTGAACTACATGTGTAATTAATAATTGTGCTAAATAGATAGTTAAGTGTGATCGAAAAATTCATTTACTATTATTGGGTTTTAAAAGAGGATAATTATAGAAATGATGTGAAATATTTAACAGTAATAATAAAATATTGTTATTTTAATTATTATTATTAATTTTTAAAAAATATTATTGTTGTATATATATGATGTATATACATACAGAATATATATATATATATACACATGTGCATGTGTATATATGTATTTATATATTGGTATTTATATTACATGTATATGTATTGGTTAAATATATATATGTGTGTGTGTATATATATATGTACGAGAGTATATATATATATACAGATGTGTGTGTGTATATAATGTGTATATATGGGTTAAATATATATGTGTGGGTGTGTGTATATGTGTCCCACTATATTTATATATTTATATATATATATACTTGTGTATATTTGTGTGTGTGTGTGTGTTTGTGAGGATGAATTTTAATATATACATTTAATGACTATTTTAACATGTTTAAATGAGGGGTTTAAAAAAATTCAAGACATTTATTTTGGGTGGTGCATGGATATTAAGAGAAATAAACAAAAAGGAGGTGGCATAGATATTTTTTCACTAAAGGGGGTGGTTCCTAAGATCCAGTGTTTAGAAAAGAATATTCAAAATTAATGAATTAATAATTATTATTGATATAAAATGAAAAAAATCTAAAAACTGGGTTTTTGGGAATGTGTGTAGAGAAAAGGAGGACCCCTTTCTATCCCTCATTAATCTCTCCATCTCTCTCTCCACCCACATTTTCTATTATAATTATTTTATTTTATTTATTTTTTATTTTTGAACCATATCTCTTAAATAACTCAGGTGATATTGATCATAATGAAATGACATTAGTTTCGTTGGGTTCATCTCAATGAGTAAAATTGTAAGCATAAATTTGTATCTAAAGGTAGTGATGTATTATTACAGATTTAATTTATTCCTTCCTATTCATATATAACCTATCAATGATGCTGGTATTTTTAATTCATGATGAATCGGTAATGGTTCAAGGATTCAGTATGGAATTCAGTTCTAAATCAAACCCTTATAACCATTTTGTTCACATAAGGTAGGAATTTCTTGACATTACCACATGTTTTATATAGGTTATTTGAAATATTTTTTGGAATGTATTTCTAGCTCTTGAGACATACATTTTATTCTTGACCACTTTAGGTGTGTGTGTGTGTAGACTTTGACTTGTGCTTGTATTGGTTGCATATGGATTTTGATGACACTTATTATAATACATGTTGATTGATGTGATATTGACCTATCATTTTCATAATGTATCATATATTTTATGTTCCAATATAAATTATTTGAGCCTATATGTTTGATCTATTGGGTCGAAATGTGAAATATGACCCATGTATTTGTTGATATTGGATGTCATGTAAGATATGAATCATAATTAATGAATTGTGATATTGGATACATGTCTGAGACTATCCTATAAGGGGGATGTTCTATGATTATGTTGGAATGTACGTGGAATATTCTACATGGTGGGACAAGTTACATGATTTTTTGAATCCTCATAGGGGGAATGTGATAAGACATTGGGAGGAATGTGGGACATTACACATGTTTTTGTTTTCCACTCAAGATGGATGCGATAAGATAATATTGTCCAACATGGACTTGGACTATCTAGACCCAATGAAAGTGTCATGTGATTTGTTTTATCTACTCAGGGAGGGTATTTTAGGTTGGTTACCAATAATTCCATCTGACATTATGCCGAAGAAGATAGGTTTCTCTCGACACAGTGTTGAAGCATGTAGAACTAGTCCACAAAGACCTAGAATATGTTTCGTATTTGTATGATATATTTTTTAAATATTCGTGCCCTATTTTTGTCTTGGATTTAAAATATATATTTTATCCACTATTAATATGGTTTGTTAGTGATTTCCTACTGATTATTTTACTCACACACTACTTGGCCATTTCCAGGTTCTTGTAAACCTCATGACTAGTGACCCAATGAATGTCAATGGCTCTATAGTGGAGGGTTGAGCATTTGGATTTAGAGGATGTAGTCATTACTAAATGGAGTTCATATAGTACATCTACTACAACATTTATTTAATATATTTAATTGTAACTAGTATCCTTATTTTGTTTTTTATAATATAATTTACTTAATATTTTAGTTTCCTTATGTTCTCTGATTATTTATTATACAGGTTCTTTATTTTTTTGGTGTACTTTTATGGATGGTATAGTCTCCCCATGCTTCCACTCGAGGCCATCACTGTTTTTTTGGAAAGCTCTTCCATATTGGGAGGCATGCTTGAGGTCATTTCGAACTCTAGATTGTACCTAGTGGTTTGTGTCAGGATGTTCCAAAATGGAATTAGATGAACATGATTCACGAACATATATTTTTCCCATAGCATGATTTGGGAAAGGATAGACATGAGATATTATGGTAGGGACTCGTGTAGGGGAACTTTTTCCGTTCTTTATAACCATTTCATAGTGGACCTCTGAGTTTCAATAAAATGTGGAATTTATGTTTTTGAAGTTTGATGTTATCATTGATTATATTTACCATGGTTGAAGCACATTACGATCATATGATAATTTATTGGAGTTGGTGTACATTATTGAATTACATTAGACACATAAGTTCACATTCCATATAAACATGTTATTTACAATTGATATAATCTAAATAATTATATTCCTATTGAAATTGTGATATTCTCCATATAGAATAATTTATATCATTACTTATTTGGGAATTTTTAATTATATGCTAGAGGGTGCATATGGGGTTGTGAATAACGTGCAAATGTTGGTAAAATGGACTTAAACCATAATAGGGAGTAAGTGATTTGTGTGTTTTTTAATGATCTCAAATGAAATTAGAAATCTTTGATTATAAACACTAATAATGGAATTAAAAATGTACTAATTAATTATGTTTTAATTTAAATATGGAAACTCTTATGGTGGGGAGTATTTGTTCAATGATTCAATGTTCTTCACGAGGATGATAAGAATAATGGTGTGAAGAATTGTAATATCCTAAATTTTATATGAAAAAAAAATATATTTTTAATAAATTACAAGTTTTATTTTGTGAGAGATATTTAATTTTTCAATACTTATGTTTATTGTGGATTTAGAAAAGGTTAAAATCTTGATTAATACATTATAATATTTTATAAAATATTTTTAAGATCAAAAGATGAGTTATCTTGGAATTCTGACACAGCAAGAGTCTCAATATTGTTTTAATAAAAATATTAAATATATTACATTACATGAAATATACTTTTCTAAAAAAATAAAATATCTCTCAAATGGTGCCTCATATGATAAATATGAAACCCTTATTTTGTTTGAAATGTTAATATTATCCTAATAATGACATAACATTGGAGTGCATTGAGCGTTTAGTCAAATTACACTCGAAGATAATTTATTTCATATTTATGTTTTATTTTCCCAAAATAATATAATAACTCTTGAATAGTGTCTTATATGGTAAATATGAGGCATCCATTAAATCAAAAATGTAGGTTTTATCCTATTTTCTATATATACATTGTCTATGTTGGGAGATTGGTCTGATTGTAAATAAGGTTAATTATTATTACTTATTTTTCTTGATGAATATTATTTAAAATTTCAAAATATATGTTTTGAAAGAATATTTAGAAATTATTTTCATTTGGTTAAAATAATAAAATTTATATGTATTCAAAATATTGGTTGGGAAGTTGAAAAATACTCATAAAAATATTTGTATTGTTATTATTATTGTCAACTAAATAGAATATAATTACATGTTTAAAAAATATTTTAACTAAATAAATGGTTTTTTGTTATTAATAAAATGCGTTTACTATTATTGGGTTTTAATGGAAGTTAATTATGGAAATGGTGTGAGATATTTAATAATAGTAATAATATTTAGTTTTTTTTGTTATTATTATTATTAATTTGGGAAAATAATATCGGTGTATATATATAACGTAAATACATAATATATATGTGTTTATATATACATGTGTGGGTGAGTCTACGTATATACCTATGTGTATATATATTTATAATTTTTATATATATGTGGGTTAAATATATATACTTGTGGGAGATTATATTTTTTATACATATGTGTATATATATAATGTGTATATATGGGTTAAATATATGTGTATATATATATATCGGTGTGTGTGTGCATGGTTGTATATATATATATATATGTCGGTGTGCATATATATATTTGTGTCTGTGTGTGTGTGTATGTGTGTGTTTATTATTTTATATAAATATATATATAACGAATATTTTATTATGTTAAATGTGGGGGTTTAATGAAAAAAATGCATGATGTGTATTTTGGGTGGTGAAAGGCTATTAAGAGGAGTAAACAATTTACTAAATATTTAACGTAGTTTTCACATGGGTGTTGTTCAGAGAAGGAGGTGGTTTTGGGGGAAAAAATATGGAATATAAAATTATTCATTAACTAATTAATAATTATAAGTGAAATAAAATGAAAAAAATAACAAAGGGGGAATTTGGGGGAATTGTTTAGGGCAAAGGAGGGTCCCTTCTCATCCCTCATTCCTTTCTCCATCACCCTCTCCTATCTATATTATTCATTTTTATTTTATTTTACTAATATTTTTATAACATATCTCCTCAACTTATAGTGATATATTGATCATATTTAATCGTCGTTAGGGAAATTTGGTTCATCTCGATGAAAAGAATTTGAAGCCTAATTTTTTGGAATATATCTCGTTATTTTTATAGATTTAATTGAATCCCATTTACTCATGTTGAAATATAGAGGATGTTGATTTTTTTTAAATCCTGATTAATCATTAATGGTTCTATGAATTGGTGCTGTAATTGAACTTAGACAATAACCAATATCATCTTTTGTTGTTTCCCATATGGTCTAAATTCCTTGACATTAGTGTATGTTTTAAAAACATTACTGGTATGATTGTTTGGAATGAGTGTGTATCCTATGAATCTTATGTTTTATACAATACCACATGAGGTGTTATTTGTTTGTAGACTTTTTCTTGTGCTTTTATTTCTTGGATATGGTTCGTGATACCAGGAATATGATACTTGAGGATTGATGTTTTATTGACTATTCAAATTCATTTTGTATCATATATGCTTTATTCTTATCTATTTTAGTTGAGCATGCAAGTTTGTCCTATTATGTTAATAGGTGATATGTGATACATTTATTGGTCAAAATTTGATGACATGTGAGATATGACATAAAATGATGACATGTGATATTTGACACATGTTCAAGAATATACTCTGAGAAGGATGTTCTAATAAAGGGTCAGAATGTACTTGGACAATTCTATTTGGAGGGATATTACCCTGTATCTTGGACATATGAATATGAGGTATTTGATAATACATTGTATGGAATGTGATACTTGATTCATGATTTGATTATCCATTCAATATGGATTTGATAAGACCGTAGTGGTCAACATGTACTTAGTCTATCCCAACAAGAAGAATGTGTCACATACTTAGGGTTGTCCACTTGAAGAGAATATGTCTATATAGTGTCTGATGATTCCATATAACATTATTCCAAATTAGGTATGTTTCTCCAATCATGGTACCAAAATCAGAATATTTGGTCCCTGAGGAAAAATTATGTGTTTAATAGTTATTTTATATATATTTTATATATATATACCATGTTTATGTCCATCCCATTCACTTGTATATATTACACACTAACATTAATGGTAGTTAGTGGTGTCTTACTATGTCATGTACTCACACCATACTTGGTCATTTCAAGGAGCTTGTAGAATTCACAACATAAGACATGGTGAAGTAACAAGTTTGTATGTTGGATATTTAAAAAGGTGGATTAAGAGGTTGTGCTCATTTCATGATGGAGTTTAGGTCGGATAGTTGAAATTTCCTTTCTTAAATAGATTTACCTATTCCCCATATCCATATTTTATATATATTATTATATCATTTATATCATATTTTAAAATTCCTCAGGTATTATGATTGTTTATTATATTATTTATTTATTTCTTCTCTATAATATGGCTGAGGGAATAGTCTCTGTATGGTTCCACTCGAGTCACTCGCTACTAATTTGCATCCTATGGAATATGAGGATGTGTTCCTGATGTCATGTGTCACTTCATCAAAGACTCTATTGTTAATATTTGTATGTTACAATTCCCCAAGAATGATTCTTCATCCATCGAGAACTAACATATAATTTACCTTTCATATAGTTGATCCTTTTGAAATGAATTTAACATACTATTAAAAGACTACGTATGCTTCTGATTTCTTTTTGAGTATATCAATATATCATCTATAATGACCCCCAAAATTTCTTAAACGTTTTCTCTAAATAAACTATTCATTATATCTATGAATATTTCTATATAATTAATGTGTCTGAATGGCATCACCATGAATTTTTATTTTTGTTCCTTATTCTAAAGGAAATATTTTGAATATCCCCCTTCTTCACAATTAATTAGTGTTATCCCAACTGAAGCTGTATCATAGTGAAATACTAATCCCTGTGTAGTTGATCAAACTTGAAATGAATCTATGATAGGGGATACTTGTTAATTATCAAGCTTTTTTTAATTCATGATAATCATGTAGAGGCTATTGACCCATTCTTAAACTTGATAAAGAGGAATAATGCATGTCGTAGTGACTAGATTGTGTGTTTTAAACACATGTAAATATTCTCTAATAATTATTTATTTAGATTATCCAAGTCAATGGTTTCCATTATATAAGGAATCATGAATATGAGAATAGATCCATGAATAAGTTCAATTGATAACTCAACCTCTCTATTAAGAGAGAGGTTAAGGAACACTTTTGGGGATATATCATTATAATCCCTCATAAAGAGAATAGTTCAAGCATGATTATCTCATTTTTCTCCATCATTTATGTTGTATATTCCTACTCATAAGATAGTAATATCCAAACTTGAGAAGAATAATCCAAAAGAGATTCATCCCCCTCCTTACACTTATACTGAATCGGTGGATGAATCGGGATACGATGTTTGATCTTCCCCCCTGATAGGTAGCATGATTTTAATATATGTAAAAACAATCCATGCCCAATATAAAATCAAATTCCACAAAAGGATTTATGAAAATTATTTCTAAGAGTTTCAATCCACAAGCATTGACTAGTGAGGATTTATTTACATGGGATAAAATGATTTATTTATTTTTCTTATCACATATTATTAAACCCCATAGTTTTGTGGTGGTTTTTGAATAGTTATACAAAAGTTGAAATATATAAATGAATATGTATAAATATAATCAAATAGTGAATTTTCTATTCTTGAATGAATAACCCATGTACCTATCATGACATTACTTTTTTTATCTACTAAATTAGTTGTGGTAGAATATTTCATTCCTTACTATGTAAAAAATGGTGGTTGTGTTCATTGATTGAATCTAAGAACCTATATATAATAGAATTCGGCCTAATAATGATTTTATTCCTTTCTGTTTAAGCATTATACCAAATGATAAGTGTTGATATGAACCTTATATTATTCTATTGCATTAGTAGTTATCATCATCTCTATTGGGAATTTATTAGCTTAATTCCCCTATTTTTCATAATAAAAACATCTCTTGGTTCCCTTAATCAGGTTTCTAAGATACTTCTCTATACACATTAAACATGCGGAATGTTGATTTTTCTATTCTCCAGGGGATTTATCTATAGATCCTCTGCAATAAAAATCAATTTTATGTTTCTCATCTCAATCCCCATGACACTAATGATATTCAACAATCTCTATATCAACCTCAAGGGAATAAACAATAATATATTCATAGCTATCAAATCCAAAATCTCAAAAGATTTTCATAGACACTACATTAATACACCAAAACAATAGTTCTCTATACATTAGTGTTGATGAAAAAAATTCCCTGCATCATACTCATAATGTGTAATCAATTTCCCTTATGAACATTGTATTCTTGATCAGTTTCTACCACTGATCAGTTTCACCCACCATGCAATAAATTGAGAGTGTCACTTTATCTTAATCAAAGATTTAGATGATAGAGAAGATATTTCCAAAGGATTTAATCCCTTATTCCCTGATGATGGGATCAGAAGATCCACTAAAGTTAGGATTCCATTTTCTAATAATATATTCGATGACACCTTTCTCATTCTTAGTATAATGTGTGAGTTTGACATGATTTATGTTATTATTCAAATATTGATATAGTTTAACAAACAATACCATGAAGTACTCTGCTCTCTCTCAAAAAAGTTTTGGAATAACACTTGGGAAATTATTATATTTCCAAAAAAGTGGGTTTCTTCATAGATTCTATTATTTTACTCCCTTAACTAAAAATTATAGAATATGGGTGATAATACTCAAAATAAATACATATTTAAAAATAAACAATAAACATTGAAGTAATAAATTTTTAATACCATGAAAATAATTCTTATGAACCTCCCTGTTTTAATCTAATTTACCTATGATAAATTTCCTACTAGTTTTCTATCCTAACAATATACTAAATTCCATCACAATGGATTCTAAAGTATTATTTAATTTTCTAAATAATTTCCATCAAGATGGTCAAAACTAGTTTACAATAAGGCCAATTTTTCATGCACCAAGTGATCATCAAGATAAAATCCAATTTTCCCTTTTTGGGGTTATTATCCTAGGGTAAAACAGTTACAAAGCCACATCCACATGTAGTATCCAAATAGGGATGTAATTACTTGGAAACTAGTCTCCCTATAAATAACAAAAAATTATATTTTCATATACATAGACATATCCCCAGGATAATTCACTAATATATTCTTTTCCTAATCCAAAAATAAATATTATACATTTACTTCATACTAAATTTAGAAACCCAAGTCTATTTATCATTTTATTACCTTCTTTATACATTAATATCCAATAAACACAACCCAAATAAAGATATTCCTAGTGACTTTGGATTATTATCTTCATAATACATAAAAATGAACCAAAAATAATGAATCATAATTTTATTCTCCACAACAAGATCCTAAATCACTTTCATATAACAAATAATCCTAGGATAACCAACATAATATTTAAGCAAAATAGGTGATATAGACAAACCTAGTAATTGAATAAACATGAAAATGAAGCACATAATATGAGTCAAAAGGTATAAAATTACATTATAAATTAAAAGGGTCATAAATAATCATATGGGAGCATGATATGAATAAAACTAAATCATAAGATCATGAAAACCCTTGAATGTGGAAAAATATAAAATATGACATAACAAAAATTCAAGACTAACTGTCATGTCAACATCATATGGTAGATAGAGTCACATCATGGATCAACATTACTCTGTAATCCCATTCGTATGGTATTAGGAGAAATATGTCTAACACAATGAATTTAAGGACTATATTTTAAACCCCAAGAAAAAATATAATAACTTATGTGTTTCACAAATGGAAATAAAATGTAATGTATAAACACAAAAATTTTATATGGAAAGAAATGGGTGGGATAATCTTAGTTCATATCACAGTCAGAAAAGATTTAAAAAATATTTTAATGAGAACAATAAATAAAATATTTTAGATATTTATATATGAATAAATAAGAATATGTTCAATATCTGGTGTTCTTTTTAATAAATAAACATCAATAGAAATGGTAGGCAATTGTGTATAAAAAAATATTTCAAAATGGTGTTTTTAGGAATCAGTTTAAGACTTTTGATGAATGAGTGATCATTGGATTTTAATTGAAACCCATTGGTAAACCATAAAATATTTCCCAAAAATATTCTTTTATTTAATTATATATTGATTCAGAATAATGAAATTAAATTATTTTTCACATGAAAGTATTAAGAGATTGAAAATTTCCCCATAATCGAGTTTGATTTTAAAGAAGGAATTTGAGAGTTGATCTTATGGTATGTATAACCCAATAAATTTAAGGGTGGATAATTTAGGTACATATATATGAGAAATATATATATAGTTTAGAAGCATTCCATGTCATCAATGATAGAGATAAATTGAATTATATTTATAATTTTTATAACAAAAATCCAACAGGGTGGTTCAGAGAGATCACTTGCCAGAGCTTAGGAAATTGTTTTTCACATTAACATAACATCCTGACTAATAAATTTAGATTCATTAATTACCTAATTTATTGAATTTTAAATTTACATTTTATATAAAATAATTATATTATGTACATTTACAACCATTTCAAAGAGATATAATGTATATTTTCTTTCAACTAAGGGTGTTCGTTTCATGGTTTTATATTGGGATGAGTTGGGGATAATTATAGATGTTCTTATCAAATTGAAATAAAAAATTAAGTGGATTAATATTTTATTTATTAACTTAAATATATTGAAATGTTCCTATATATCCATATGTTTTCTAATATAGGTAATATTTATTTTGTAAAAAGTTAATTTTATATGGTTAGTTTATTTAGTCGATTTTACCGTCAATCATGAACAAGTTTAATTTAATTTATTATCATGACTATATATTAAATCCATAATGTGGAAAAATATATAATATACATATTTATGTCAAATTAATCAATTCTAATTGTATTTAATCCTTACATTAAGTTGGTAATGGAAAATGGAAAATCATCATCCAGTAAGGCTAGGAACCGACATATTATGAAAAATATTTTCATTTCTTGTATTAGTAGAGAAGGGAAGAGGATGGATAATAGATATTACATTAAAAAAATATAGTTACAACATATATATTATGATATTTATTATTCCATATGAAAGGAATTTTTGTGGTGGATGAGGATGATGAATATATAAAAGACTCGATTGAGGGTATTACCTTCTCTATTGGTTGTATCCTTTTGAGATTCCACTTAAGGAACCATGTATTGGTCATTAAATGATTACATGGAATCTATACCTATGGGGGATATAATGATAGTATTTTTATGAGTTTTGGAAGGCTAAAAGGCTTATAAGGTGTCTAGATAAAGTGGTGAAACTTATAAGGGATGGTGTTTATAAGGAGATAAGAGGGAAATTATTGGATTTTTTATTCATTTTTTTATTATTTTAGCTCGAGAATACAAATAATGTTGAATATTTGGAATATATGAAGAAAAAAGTTCATGTGACGTTTATCCAATTGTCACATTCATTATCCATTACTCATTTCTTCATGTATTTAGCTTATAATGAAAATTACTGTTTTTTTTCTATATTTTACAATTCACTAAAAATTCATCTATTTTAAAAAAATACCATAAGAAATATGTATCGTCCTATAATAATTTTTTAAAATTATAAAACAAATATTCTTTCATAAACTGATTTTTAGAAAATAAAATTTGTTTTATACCACAATATTTTTTTTCAAAAAATTTAAATAATTCATTTAGGTTTTCCAAAAATTCCATTACATATTTTATCATTTTTGAAACATTTATTTAATTATATAATGATATAAATATTTAATTACTTCATTTTATAAGATATATAAATTTAATTAAAAAATCATATAGTTGAGGATACTATTCTAATTATCATGTTCTTCTCCCTAATGGTCAGATTATTATTCCTACAATCATATTAATATTCAAATGTTATGATTTATAACATTTATATTGGTTCCCTACATTCAATAATTAATTAATATTTCATTAATTCTTCATTCAATTCTATTTTTTATAATGATTTTATATATTTTTATTTTCATGTTTAATTTTAAATTACAACAAATTTTGTTCTATTTATGCAGTATTGTTCATGAGTGTCATTATTCTAGTGGATCGATTAAATCAAAATTTTCTTATTTTTTTTATCTTATTTTTTATTAATATTAATATAATTAATTGAATTATTATTTCCATGTTTATTCTCTAAACATTATTTTCAAATTCATATTATAATATTTTTTGGTTTGATAATATAGTCCACGTGCATTATATTATTTTATATTTCTAAATACAACACAATCATATAATCAAAAGGGAAATTACCTTGATAAAATTATGGGTTGTTAAATGTTATAATGTGATATAAAGTATCCATTTATGTCTAATAATTTAAAATCCCCCAAAATATCTTGATAGCACACACTTTTTACTTTTTTGCATGTCACATATATCTTTTTAATAACTTCACATCATATAAATTACTCAAAATAAATGAAAAAACTTTTATATAAGTAAAATAATCAACTAATATAATGAAATAAGTATCTATATTAGTTTATTTTAGACTCATTATGCCACAAAAATCCAGATGAATGAGTAAAAGTTGATATTTTTTTTATTTTCACTAATTTGTTATTTTTTACCATATTCCTTGGATGACCGATATCCTTAGTGGTTCTTCCTTATTCATTAAAATTTGTAATTTTTTCATATAATAATACATTATGATTCTATTAATTTTCCTTTAGTCCAACTTAGAATTTATTATAATCCACATCTATTTATTTTCCTTAAAACTCAAATTATATGAAATTATTAATTATAGGTATAAAATAAGATTCAACTTGCACACTTACCTCACAAGATTAATATGATTTACTTGTATATCCTAAAAACACACATATATTTATATAATATCTAAGGATTATGTAAATTAAGTTCTCTATATAAAAAATAAAACATTATTTATTACTCTTTTTTACTCTTATTCTTTTGATATTTTGAGTTTCCACATTTTCCAACTACTCTTCAAGGTTTTTAAAATAGTCGTTAGAGTTGTTTCCTTATAAACACCCCAACTATATGTTTCTTCCAGTTCATAAAAGCTATTTTTTAGTTTAACATTCCCATTGGACTACTACATTAATATCTTCATTATATATTCAAATTTTCTCCCCATTAAATATAATCACATATTCAATAATAAAAAAGAAACACTACTCAAATAAATGAATTATTTATGTCTTTATAAATCATAGCCACAAACACTTATTTACAATATGAATCTCTATATAGAATATAAATTATATTATTAAGAATATTTTTGTTACTTGTAACTTATTTATAGTCTCTATAGATTTTTTTACCATATAATTATTAATTTTGATTTCCTTTATAGTGGATTTTACATCAGTACTACCCTCAAAATCCTAATTGTTCCATACACTATAATTGTTGTGATTATTAGAACAAATATGTTATGTAATAATTTTTGTATAACCTTTATTGAGTGAATCTTTTTCTTACTATTCATTCTTATCATCTTTACCATTGTCTAAATTACATTATCATATGTATAAATTTAATTTGTGTTACTTATTTAGAAAATCATCAAGTTAATTTTTCCCATTTAATAATTTATACTAGTGAATTAATTATGAAACAACTTTATTAATAGAATTTTTTATGTCAAAATAAAAATATTTTATTAGAATTTTTTAAAAAATAATTTTTTTCAAATTATGAAGTTATTCTATTGATTTTTTTTCAATGATGAAATATATTAATCAACCATATTATCATAAAAAATAATTTTAAATAGATCAATTATATAGCGACATTTTTTTCATAATTTCTTTACATGATTCATGGGTCTTGTTCAGTGATTCAATATCTCTCTTAATTTTTCTATTTTATTTGAAACAATACATAAACACAATTTTTTGTAAGAACATATTTGGGTTTTCTTATTTCTCACTATCATTTTCACCACTTTCATTTTCTTTAAAATATTATTTACTAAAATATTTTGGTTGTATAATTAAATTATGAAAAACTTCATCATGAAAGTATTTTTTTCCTCTTCAATTTCTATTTCACATGATTAATATTCATGATTATTTATAAAATTATTCCTATTTTATGAGTTTTAAATTACATATCATTTAGTGATATCCAATACCATGTAACCATTTTACAATATTTATATCCTTTTTAATGATCCCTTTAATCGAGCATTTTCTACCTCTACTTAATCCTTCATAGAAGAATTAGATAAAAATATACAATGTTTCCATAATTGAAACATTTACATTGATTTTATAATTATTTATTACTATATTTTACCTTTGTATACATTTATTCAAAAAATTCATAATCACGTTGATATTCATAGAATAATATTAAATTTCATATTATTATCTGTGATGTATCATGGGATTCAATGATCATCAATCCATACCTTTATTTTTTAAAATACAACATCATATCATCTCACAATTGGTCAAGATATTGTTATGTTTTTTAATTATAAACTATTCCAAACGGTGATCCTCTAGATTCAAAATCGTTGAATTTTATTTTTTAGGGGAATTATCTTTAAATTATTTACCATGGTTGTGTGTCCATAAACATATCCATAACATTAAATAGATCTAATTTTTTTCTCACATATAAAAAATTCAACCCTTATTTTATCCTTAATAAAAAAATAACTTTAATTTAAACATGTATTCTTTAAATTTACTTGTCATTCATCTTATTGTATAATTTATGAATGTTAACCAATTTATTTTGAAGTTATATTTAGTTTTTTATTATATTTTTGTCAAATTGTCTTGTTTTAATTGTGAATTTAATTATACAAAGGTGAAAAGGTGGGTACTAGAATAAATATTTCACCCAATTTATGAAGAGGTTCTACCCATACATATTTGGTAATGGAATGGAAGTTATTGTTATTTAGATATCTGTATAGAAAAATTTAGGTAGCTTCATATCAACTAGATTGTTAATGACTAGTTCTGATGTTAAAGATTTGTTCTTTAGTGTATTATATATATATGTCTATAATAATTGATCTTGATCTTAAGTGAAGATGTGTTTAAAAAGAAATCTGAGTGTACTGATTGAATTTTACTACTCAAATAATTTATTTACAACACATTAATTATTGTTTAATAAGATAATGTTAGAATTATGAATTGTAAATGTGGTGGTGTTGTTAGGACATACTCAAGGAGGAGTTCATATGTTGTATGTCTCCTTAAAAATTGTATTGTAGTGTTTTATAGGAAATAATAAATTCTAAATGTTTATTTGAGGTGTTTATGAGTTGTTTTGAGTTGTTTAATTTAAGTTGAGGTGTCCCTAAATGATGTTGAGTTAATTTTAAGGAGATGTGTAACCTGTGTAAATAAAATTTGATGTTTATAAAGTATAGTTAATGGTGATTTTCATTCATTGTAAATTCGAGAAAAAAATATTCATCTATATAAAGGTAAATTGTAAATTACATACCTATATGAAGGAAAAATTATATATGGATAATGGTAACATGTTGATGCCTTAGAAACGTATAGGTCAATATGTACCTGAATAAATGATATAATGAAAATTAGAGGTTGTGAAAGTGTCTAATACCTATGTAAGAATCATTATAGAGATATATATAGTATTATATGGTATTTAAATGTGTAATGCATTTTTTGTTGAGTCTAAAAAAATTTTAACCCATTTTTCTATAAGCTATTTAAAGGTAAACATAATTTATGAAAAAATAATCCAAACATTGGGCATGCTCCATAATGGTTAAAAAACACTACAAAATATTGAGTCACATTGTATATTAAGTTGTTGTCACTTAGAAGGGTATGATTGATCACATTTTTATCAATGGTAAAGGAATAGTAGATCACTGTCTATTCTCTTGGAAAATTGTGGTAGATTTTAATATTACTCTCATGGTTGATATAGTAACCTCATTCTACATTATTGATTTATTGAGTGTTTATTTTGTAAAACATTTTATAGTATCTTTTCATTAAATATGAGTTGAAATGACTAATTTCATGGTTTATCACCTATCCATGATGTTACAGCCACTGAAGATAACAATAGATAAATACTTCCTATTCAACCGTTCTTTAGGGAAACTTGAACATGAAGAATTATTATTCATTCAAGAATGAAGATGGGAGTTATCTGAATTCAAAAATAAATTTCATAAAACTGTTATTAATAAATATTAATCCTATTATAATATATTGAAGATGCACTTAATTAAAGACACACTAACCAAACCGTAGTTATGATGATTGTTTCAATGTGGAAGACGAATAGAATGACTCTATGGTGATAATATTGTAGTATTGTTGAGATATATCTGAATGATTTTAATGTTGTAGATTTCATGGTTATATAAAATGAATCTATATGATCAGTTATTAAAATGAGAATTTGATATGTAATATATCCCATGGATTTACCTATTTTTTTTAAATAAAATGGAATATCATAGATTCCTTTTTAAAATAATATATTATATTAACATTTCCTAGGGAATATAAATATGAATTTCATAGAAAGAAGTTGTGGCTTCTGGAATATCGAAAGATTTTAGAAAAATAGGGACATATAGAGAAGAATAATTTAGCTAAAGTTAACTGGTCAATTTATACAACTATTGTACCTCGATCATTCAATAATATAATCCGAGTCTCTTTGTTTACGAATAGAGAAGAGAAAAATAAATTATTTGATTTTTTAAATTCATTTATATTATATCAAATTTAATTTTTATTTCATACATATCATTTTAAAATATGGAATGGGATTACTTTAGAGATACAATAGGAAAGTGGAGTGAAAATATAAAATAATTAAAATAAAATGTGACTTCTCATTTATAATTATTGAATTTTGGATTCAATTAGTTAAAATTCTACATTATTAGAAATATTATTTGAAAATAGAATTAACATTTTCAAAAAGGAATAATGGAATGAAGATATAATGTAATGAGTTTTACATTTTAAATAGTTTAAACCAGAATAGGTACAAAATTTTAAAAGGTAATATTTTTTAATAACATTAATTTAATTTATGTTATAATTATATTGAGGATACATGTTAAATGATTTATTTTTAATTTTTATCTTTTTTATGAATGTCACCCTTATATTGCAGAAGAGATAAATCACATAGAAAGAGAATGGTTTCAATATTTCATAGGTTTAATTTTTTTTTACTTTTTTTAAATATATGTTATAAATCATAATTTTGAAATTGTACAGTTATTTTTTTAAATATATGACTGTTTATTAGGAATTATGTTGTTGTTTTCCTGGTTATGTTTCCATACTTCTGGGTGCTTGTTTGGAATTTTTATTTTATTTAAAAAATAATTTTCATGTTAGTTATCTTACAATTATCCTGAGAATTTTCAAATATATTTTTTTCCATGTAATTTATACCAAAACCTATATGAAAATACAAGATATTAATATATATTTAAGGAATTTTATACTTCAGTTAATAAAGAACACTGAAAAGTTA
Source organism: Viscum album (assembly GCA_963277665.1). NCBI lineage: Eukaryota > Viridiplantae > Streptophyta > Magnoliopsida > Santalales > Viscaceae > Viscum > Viscum album. The sequence goes on along the minus strand of OY728120.1, from coordinate 1,580,366,086 downwards.
TTTAACGCATAATTTTTTATTAACTGATGTGAAAAACCTTAAAAAATAAAAATTAATCACATTAATGGAGTATCCATATCAATACACAATAAGAGGTACAAATAAGAAAAAGGAATAATAAATTATGAACATAAAATTTGAATTTTCACCATTTAATATACAATTAACTTTATGCTTTTAAACCCATGATGATAGTCCTAAAACTTAAGATTTCCTCACCAAAAAATATCATAATCTCCAAACTTATCTAAACCCCACCATGATACCAACTATAACATCCCTAAACATGCACTCTATGATCCAATGCTAAAAATAATTGAATTTCTTGATTTTATACTAAAAATTAGATATAATTTTATTCAACAAAAATATTCAACATATAATAAAAATTTAAGATCAATTACCTACCCAAAAACCAATTAGGTTTAGATTTTTAAATAATTATGGAAAAATCATGCATAAAATCACCCCTATTTTTATGTGATTATTTTTTCCATTACACCCTTATTTTCATATAAAACATTAAGTATTCATAATTTCCCATATTAAACCCCTATATAATTATAATACATAACATCATTATTTATAACATATGTAAAATAAAAATAATAGGTGTGAGCACAGATTCTCAATTATGGTAAACATATACATTAATAATTATATATCTTTAATGATCATGAGATGATAACAAGGTTAAGTGAACATACTAAATGTTCATGATAATTACATAAGAAAATTTAAAAACAAAAAAACATATATTATTAAACATTTCAAAAGGTATAAATATTTAAAAATGGAAATAGTCATATGAATCAATAATCAGGATCTATATCATGACAAAATTGTTCAAAGGAACCGTTGAAAACTTATATTCAGCATATAGAAATTTTTTTGGTATCTCAGAATATTATCTATTCCACCTATTTTCACTATTTTCATAAATAAATGGAGCCCTGTTAAATCCATTGGGGAAACCACCCTAGTTAACTCTATATTTATTTCTTTTATGGACTTGTAACATTACACAATGAAATTGAGATTTATATCAGGATCACCCATCTCCAAGAGTTATATTGATCTCACTTATCATCATCACTAATTTCCAAGAATTATAAATTATTATAACCCAAGTAATATTCAATTTTAATATTTAAAAAAATATAAATGACTTATATTACATTATAGATTTATTTACACAAGGAATGTATTGGGTTTCAGGGTAATCTCTTTAAAAAAATATCAAAAGATATCCATAAAAGTAGGATGGATGGTACCAAAATATCATATTCCCATTAAATAAACCGAATCCTTTTTGTATTTTTACATAGATAAAAATACCATTAAAATGAACATTTAAAACATTTCTTGGAAAATATGGGAAAAATACCACTTTCTTTCGATACCATTAAATTATAAAAGTACAAAAAATAAATGAGAAATATTTTCATTAAAAATTTAAATCAAAAAATTTAAATTAATATTCCCATCGTGGAATATATATTATAGTATGAAAATTTATTCAAATCATAAACATTATTTTTGAGCCTTTGAAAAGATATACTTAAGTGACCTATAAAGAATTCATTAATAGGATTCCTTAAAAACCCTTTTCAATATTGTCAAAGATCATGGAATATAATATTAGTAAATAATTTATATTTAAAAAATATTCATCAAATAAAATATAAATCATGGAGGGAGAGTTTTTTAAAAATTCATCGATACCTTTAAATCAATGTTTTTAGTGAATAACCATTTATGATCATTAAAAAAACCATTTTAAAGACTTAAATTTAAATGAAACCTAAAATACATTGAATATAAAAATATTCATGATATTATATTTGAAAATAAATTCTATAAAACATATAAATGAATATAGTAGAATCAATTAAAACATGTTGCAAATAATAATGTTTTGGATGAGAAACCATTCAAACATGGTTAATGGTTGAATCAAAAATCCATTAAATGAAGGAAATTAAAAAGACTGTATAAAAAACATAATTTATAATCAATTATATGACAAAAAATGTTTATGTGGTAGTAATAACATTATATAAAATAAAATATAAAAAATCATGGTGTGTAACATGAATTATGTCTCAAATAATTGAAATTGAGGACCTGAAAACTCTTGAAACATTTATAACATTTGAATTAATATATACTAAAATTTATAATTTAAATTTAAATTTAAATATCATTATAAAAGGGATATTAATGTTGTAATATATCAATATTCCTCATATAAACCTTATAAATGAATGTAGGCACATAGTATGAGGCATGTCTCAAAGAAACAATATCAAGACGAATAATCCTTAAAATGGTCTTATAAGTGAAGTGAAAATTAATCATCGAGGTGATTATATGTATCAATATTAATACCACATTAAAAACTATATATACATAATAATATAATAATAGGTAATTTTACACATAATAATATCATAATTTAGTTACTAAATTAGATGAATAACTCAGTGACTGGAATTTTTGTTAAGAAACCCACGACCTCAAGTCCAAACTTGTTATGTATGTCCTCTAACTCTATAATAACAAAAATATGTTAATTATTTTAAACTAACAATAACCATTAGGAGTCTTATTAATATATCATTAAACCATTTATTTTATTTATTTCAATGAATGAATGAATTAATTAATTAAGTATTTATACATCGAGTGTTTTGAGGACATTCGATTCATATTTGAAAAATGACATTTATAGCTTAACCAAGGTAAAAGTGTTCATTATCCCATATGGTAAATAATATTAATAATGAAATAATTATCATTTTATACATTAAATTTAATTTTATCACCATTTGTTAATGTAAAATAAGGAAAACAAATTGCATCACTTCATGGAGGTGGTATTCCACACATAATCATGAAAGACATTATCATTTTCCAATGTATGGAAGGGAATATAAATAGATGATATATTATCTTTCCAAAATGATAATATTTTCAAGAATATAATTTAATTTAATTATATCCATAACAATAAATATCCTTAAAAGGTCGTTATGGAAAATGAAAAACATCTGTTCATCGAGGAAGTAGTCGACACGTACAAAGGAATGATGTTTTTATTCCCTATTGGATGGGAATGGTGATAAAAAAAAGTTTTTTCCATTTTTAAAATAACATTTTGATATAGTTTATATTATTATGTTATTATATCATATTGTTTTTAGAATATTTTCATGATGTATAATAACAATTAAAATGAAAATGTCTGGGTAAGATGATTACCTTTTCTTTTGAATACCACCTTGAGCTTACATATTAGGAATTATTGGTATGTCTTTAGGTGTTAAAATTACCTCAATATTGTGGTGGTAGTTTCTAAAAGTTATTTATTCATGTATTTTCTGATATAAGAGGCATTTGACAAGTGTGGAAGAGAAGAGGTGTGGTGTGATGTCTCGGACCCGGCTACCCCTCAACCCGAGCCCTGAGCCCGTTTGGAAACATGACCCCTGGCTCATCACCCCATAGGCCAGGGGCTGCCGACTAGTAGCAGGGGTGTAATGGTAAGTCAGTGGGGAGACTGTACCCCCATGTCAGAGTACACAGTGGTATAGATGAAAGCGATTAAATAGCAGAAGCACAACTAATGGATAAACATGGGGAAAGGGGAAACATACAAACCAAACAATAGAAGTAAGGAGAACCCAGATAGATACAAAAAATCCATATAGGGAGTGTCTAATAGAAAATGGATGTATGGAATACTAATACAGTAGTAATAGATGGCCATCATGAAATACAGTAATAGAAAAAGAGAACAAAAATAGTCCACGAGCATCTCTAGCCAAGCTCGGTCCTCTGCTCTGGATCTCCAGCTAGAACATACATGTATCAACAACCTGAAGCTGGGTCTTTGACCCTACTAGTACCTGCAGCAGTAAAGTATACACAGGTGCCAAGGAGGCTACCCGGGTAGGGTGTGAGGCAAGTCTCAGTATACCACCACTAATGATGTCTACATGTAATCCAAATAGGTGTTCGTAAAATAAACAGTGTGTAGTAAACTGCATGTAAAGCAAAGAAATAAACAACCCTCCCGCCCAGGTCCCGGAAGGACGCCTGGTGGGTCTACCTGCTTCAGCTCATGGCTGGTATTCTGGACAATCACCAGGGGTATAAGTACATAGATATAGGTTATCACTGGCACGAGGTAAGCATGCCTCTCATCCATGCTTCTCACATCTGTAATAATCATCACTGGCACGAGGTATGAATGCCTCTCATCCACAAGAACTGTAACTGGCATAGGGAAGAATGCCTCCCACCCATAAAGGATATAAAGGCATGGGGTAAGAATACCTCCCACCCTCACATGGAGATTCATCTGGAACGGGGTAAGAATGACTCCCGCCCATACACGGAGATTCATATGGCATAGGGTAAGAATGCCTCCCTCCCATACGAGGGTTATCACAAGCATGTCAACACAGTAATCCATAACCATTCACATCACAATATATATTATGCAATCCATCTTATATCATATCACATTAATCACATCACAAGGCAACATACATTTCAATTCATTTAAGGGGTCCAGGCTATCTCATCCTAGCTAACCTCTAACCAAATCATCTCATTTTCCTAACATGGAAAATGACTTTCGAGACATATCGTTAAGGTCCACAGGTGAAAAAGGGATGAATCTTAAGGCATAACACCTATGGTTGACCTTACCTAGTCCAAAACTCATCTAAATACCCTAAAAAGGTTAGATTCATCAATCTCATACCACATGGGTCATTTAGATATGAAGCAGCCATTACAAATAAGGGGTTTGTTGAAAGACAAACCACGACATGATGATAAGAACTCAAAAGGGAGAAAACCCAAAATGGAAACAACGTGACCACCTACCTTAGAGATTTAGATATAGGCTCGCTTGATATCGACCTCAGATTCACAGTAGGTTTGAATAGATCTGAGTTCCAGTCCAATTCCATGAAAATAGGGCATATGAGCTTGCGGCGAAATAGCGAAACGACTACCTAGACTGACCGAGGAAGGAAGCTTATGTGTGGTAAGCCCTACCTTGGCCTTTACAATGCCTTCAACGAATATAGATTCAGACACCAGATGAAGAAAAACAAGAGATTGAGAGAGGAGAGGGTCTGGAGATCAAAAGAGGTCTCCCCTATGGTTCTGTTACGGGAAGGAAGAAAGAAAAGGCTTAAGCCATAAATAGAATTTAAGGGAAAAATGGTAATTTTTACCCAGAACAGGGTTGAAAAGTTTAGGAACATGGTTTACCAAACCGTGCGCAAACCGTGCGCACCTCATTGCCTCACAACCAAAAGCTGCAGGGCCGTGTGGCCTGGTCCGCAGGGCCGTGCGCCCCTGCAGGTGCCCCTGTTTGCAGTTGCACGGTTTATCCCAAACCGTGCGCAGAACGTGCACAGGCCGTGCACCACTGTCTGCAAGCCAATTTCTAAAGTTCCGGGCTCTCAACCAACCCCAGACACTTCCCAGACCCTCCTTATGATGTTACACACCTTAAACACGCTTAAAGGTAAGATTTGAAATCAAAACTAATGATCCATACCTTTTCCAAAGAGTCGGGTCGTTACAAACTCCCCTCCTTAAAGCAACTCATCCCCGAGTTGGCCTTCTGAGGGTACTGAGGTTTCATCAATGAAAATCCCAGGCCAATGAGAATGTATATCAGCCTCCCACTCCCGGGTCTCGTCCTGTCCCCGACTGTGCTTCCATAGCACCCATACAAGAGGAATAGACGTGCCACGGAGTGTCCTCACAATCCGGTCAACAATTCGCATCAGATACTCCTCGAAGGAAGCATCCATCTACAGTTCATCCTCATCAGACTGAAAAACAAGAGTCGGATCTAAAAAGTACCGGCATAGCTAAGATACATGAAAAACATTATACATGGTCTGATATCTCTGCGGAAGTGCAAGCTGGTAAGCTACTGGTCTGATCCTCTTAATCACCTCAAAGCATCCTATGAACCCCGGTGAAAGCTTACCCACCTTCCGTATATGTATTTTCCCCAACTTGGGTGAGATCTTCAAGAAGACCAGGTTCCCAACCTCAAACTCAAGAGGTCACTGGTGCTTGTTATCATAGGACTACTGTCTAGACTGAGATGTCTGTATATTCTTCCTAATAAGCTCTATCTGCTCTGTAGTCTCCTGCATAAGACGTGGTCCAAGAATAGCTGCCTCCCCTGCTTCAATCCAAAACAAAGGCGAGCAACAAGGCCTACCATATAAGGCTTCGTAGGGAGCCATATCCATGGTTTCCTGGAAGCTATTTCTATAACTAAACTCGAAAAGAGGAATGTGTTTCTCCCATGAACTTCCAAAATTGAGAACACATGCACGTAACATATCCTCTAGTACCTGTATAGTCCGCTCGGTCTGTCCATCAGTCTATGGGTGATATGCCGTGCTCAAAAGTACCTGCGTACCCAAGGCGTTCTGTAAACCCTTCCTAAACTGAGATATAAAATGTGGATCTCTATCTGAGACAACAAAACAAGTTTCTCCCTAAAGGAACACTATTTCTTGACATACAGTCTTCCCAAGTCATCAACCATGAAAGTCTCCTGCATAGGTAAGAAATGCGCAACCTTCTTCAGACGGTCGATGATAACCCATACTGCATCATTTCCACGAGGTGACCTAGGTAAACCAATTACAAAGTCCATAGAAACATCGTCTCATTTTCACTCCGAAATGGACAACGGCTGCAAAAGCCCTGTCGGATGCTGATGTTCCGCCTTCACCTACTGACAGGTGGAACAACACGTAATAAAACCGTCTATCTACCGCTTCATATTAGGCCACCAGTACTGTCGTCGCAAATCACGATACATTTTGGTGATGCCTGGGTGAACTGCCCATGCTGAGGCATGGAGATCCCTCATTAGCTCCTCTCTGATGTCTTCTAGGACCCATACAAACCCACAGAACAATAAAGTATCACCTTTATCCATGGTCTAATCTATAGAGGCATCATCAGCGACACTCTCTTGTAGAACAAGGCCTTCGAGATCTGATAATTGTCCTGCCCTAAACCGTTCAGAAAGAGTAAAAGTCATCGCTAAGGCTGAGAGAACAGTTTGACCCTGACCCTCCTGAACCTCAATGTGCATCTCCGAAAATAGGGCCATCAACGTCCACTCCTCATTAGATTCCCGAACCACTTGTGACTGAGTTTTCTGACTCAGCGCATCGGCTACTGGATTTCCTTTCCCAGGAGTGTAGTCCGGTTCGAAATCAAAGGATTGCAGGTACTCGACCCACCTACATTGCCTGAGATTTAGATCCCACTTAGTGAAGATATATTTGAGGCTTTTGTGGTCAGTGAATACCACAAAATTCTATCCCAACAATACGCAACGACTCGCTCATCCTGCATCAAGACAGCTCCAATCCTGACACCTGACGCGTCATAATAGACCGTATAAGCTATACCTGGCTCCGGAAAGATCAGTATCGGTGCTGAAGTTAGTCTGCCCTTCAGTTCCTGAAAAGCTACTTCACAAGGTTCTGACCAATCGAATCTCACCCCCTTTTTGGTAAAATCTGTAATCCGTGCTACTAGGCATGAAAAGTCCGGAATGAACTTTCTATAATACCAAACAAGCCCCAAGAAACTCATGATATCAAAGACGTTCTTGGGATGCTCCCAATAAATTACAGCACTCACCTTCTTAGGGTCAACTGAAACTCTAGACTTAGAAATAATGTGACCAAGGAAGTGAACCTTATTTATTCAAAAGTGGCATTTACTAAGCTTAGCATAAATATGATACTCTCTTAGTGTATTCAACACAATATTAAGATGGGTTGCATGGTCGTGTCTCGAGCGTGAATAGACTAAGATATCGTGCTCAAATACAACCACAAAATAATCAAGGTAAGGGTGAAAAATACGAATCATAAGATCCATAAACAATGCATGTGAATTCTTAAGCTCAAACAGCATGATTAGGTACTCATAGAGACCATACCTACTTCTGAACACCGTGCAAGGTATGTCAGAAGTCCTAACACGCACCTGGTGATAGACCAACCTCAAATCTATCTTTTAAAACACCTACTCTCCATGGAGCTGATCGAAGAGGTCATCAATTCGAGGTAAAGGATACCGATTCTTAATAGTCAGCTGATTTAACTTACGATAATCCACGCAAAGATGAAGGGTACCATCTGACTTCTTGAAAAAAAGAACCGGTGATCCCCAAAGAGAAGTAATAGGACGTATAAATACTTTTGCTTCCAGGTCCTCCAGCTGACTCTTGAGCCCCAGAAGTTCCTTAGGTGCCATCCTATAAGGAGGAATGGTCACTGGTGATGCTCCTGGTATAAGTTCAATAGTAAAATCCACCTCTCCCACTAAAGGTAGACCTTAGAAATCATCAAGAAAAACATCACTGAAATGGTCCACCACAGGAGGATAAACCAAGGGTTGTAACCCTTGGTCATCGAGATAAATACTAGAAACTTGTGCCGTGACACCACCTAAACTCTATTTTTCTGGTCCCTCTCATGTCGCACTAAGATCCCATTCTCCCTTATGTATATGTGTGATGCCCTCTGGTGACTTAAACACCACCCTCTAACGATAGATGTCAATTTGGGCTCTATAGGGAACTAACTAGTCCATCCTGAGTATTACATCAAAACCAGTCATATCTAGAACATACAGGTTCCACATGAAAAGGTAACCGCCAACCTTGAGGCAAAAATTATGACAACGACAAATGCCCTCTGAACGGATAACTAATTGGGTATCTAACGTGATCATACCATGTTATGACTCAACATCGAGGCTCAAACTTCCAATAACCGACTTGGATATAAAAGTGTGAGAAGCTCCTGTGTCAAAAAAAACAAATACTAATGTAGAGGTATCTAGAATCATACATCGTATAGTAGATAGTCCGGTGTACTGCTCCTGTGGAGTAGGCTCGACTGCATAAAACTGGACGGTACCACGACCTTGAGTCATAGCCTGGCTACCTTGAGCAGACCCACCCTGCTGGTGTTGAGAGTCATACACCCGATTACCTATGCCTTGACTGCTGCCACGACCTGATCAGCCAGCGGTATTCCAGCCTCCTGACTGACATGATCCTACCGATCCAGCACCAGATCGTGGAGTAGATACAAATCCCTACTCACTAGGCCCTGGGGTAAAAGTCCTGCAAAAACGGTGGAGATGACCCAACCCACCACAACCTCTGCTCTCCACTGGATTTAGTGTACACTGAATCTTCATGTGTCCTGGCACCCCACATTGGTGGTAGATAGGAGTACCACCTGAGAAAAGGGTCTGACCACTACTAACACCATGAGAGTCCTCAAAACACCACTTCTTCCTAGAAGCAGATCCACTGGAACCCTTAGGTGCTGAACCACCCTGGCTCGCACTATCCGCATCTCTCAAATTCCTCTCTATGATCAAAGCCTGATTGACGATCTCTGAAAAAGTCATCAACCTAAACACATTAACCTGCGACCATATGGCATAACAAATACCATCCTCAAAACGCATAGCAACCATGATATCATCAACAACTAGTGTAGGAGAAAAATGATGTTACTCAGTAAAATGGGATGAATACTCCATGACTGTCATGGTCCCTTACTATAGATTCATAAACTCCCTAGCTTTGTCAGCCCTCAAAGTCTGGGGAAAGAAATAAGCGCAGAAGACGGTCTGGAAATCAGTCTAGATCATATCTCTCTACTGTCCCGACTGGGTGATGGCATCCCACCACCTCCTGGATGAACCACGTAGCATATAAGCTGTAACCTTGAACCTCCACTCTGGAGGCGTCTCGAGGTGCTTGAAGAAGGTCAAAATAGCCTCCAACCAGGACTCCGCAGCAAGTGGTCAGCCATCTCCTATAAATGTAGGAGGATGCTGCGACTGAAACTCACGGGTCAACTCTACCATACTCGGGGCAGGTCACACTCCACCTTGCATACTTTACATCATAAGCAAGAAGCTCTCATGGAACTAGGCATCGACACCCATCTCAGGAATAGCTAGAGGATCCACGGATGGATCAACAGGAAGATCAACTGGCGGCTCAGGGCCCGCCACCTCAAGAACATGATTGTCACTGCCTTCATCGTGCGCGACTCGACGATGTCTCAGTGGAATAGTGCTACAATGACAAACGAATGTCTCAAAAGAAGAAAACACAAAATTTAAAGGTTGAAATCTATAATCTAGGAAAGGTACTATGCCTTCCTACCTCTAAAACACCTATCCAAACCCAAATGCATTCTTAATAAAACCTGCAATTGTCCTAATTTAACTTAATCCAGTGACATGGAATTTCCCAGCCCATAAGGGCCCATACTCCTCGTGAACTAAAAGACGACACACACTTGGATTTCATTTCTCATTTACTTGTGATAATTAAGTATTTGAATTTTCTTATAAGAAAATGATTGGTTTTATTGGAATGTCATTTTTCGATCCATAAGGGCCCATACAACTTATGAACCAAAGAGTGACACCCACTAAAACCACATCATTCCTCAATTCACATCCTACAATATGGGTTAGCATAGATGCACACATATTAACAGGGCATGGAAGTATACAACAAGAAATGCTCACTAAAAACTTAAACGTGGCATGGCAAGATGCATGGCCTAATCATATTGTGCCTATCGTGATGCATGTGCTAATGCATAACCCTCATTTCATCGGGTCGAACCCTGAAATCCAAATTGCAACATTAGAAATGTCAATAACATCACAAAACATGTGAAGAACCCAATGGTGAAATGGTATCAATAGTAAATAGCAGAATCAATAAAAACATAAAATAGGAAACTTGGCCCATACCCCGTACATGGGTTCACGACGTTCGAGCATGACTCGTGGATAAGTCCCTAATCGTTCCCAGTATCTAAGTCTATTGTTGCCAAATTGTAAAGCAAGAAATAAATAAACCTCTGATACCACTTTGTGACGTCCTAGACCTGGCTTCCCCTCAACCCGAGCCCCAAGCCCGGTTGGCCACATGACCCCTAGCTCGTCTCCCCATAGGCCAGGGGCTGCCGACTAGCAGCGGGGGTGTAATGGTATGTCAGTGGGGAGACTGTACCCCCATGTTAGAGTACAAAACGATATAACAGTAAGTGATTAAATATAGGAGGCACAACTAATGGATAAATAGGAGAAAAAGGTAAACATACAAACCAAACAACAGAAGTAAAGAGAACCCACATAGATACACAAAATCCACATAGGCAGTGTCTAATAAAAAATGGATGTATGGCATGCTGATATAGTAGAAATAGCTAGCAATCATGATATACAGTAATACAAAAAGAGAACAAAAGTAGTCCACAAGAATCTCTATCCAAGATCGGTCCTCTTCTCTGGACCTCCATCTAGAACATACATGTATCAACAACATGACGCTGGGCCTTTTCCCCTACTAGTAACTGCAGCAGTAAAGTCTACACGGGTGCCAAGGAGGCCGCCCGGGTAGGGTGTGAGACAAGTCTCAGTAGGCCACCATCAACGATGTCTATGTGAAATCCAAATAGGTGATCGCAAAATAAATAGTGTGTAGTAAACTGAAAGTAAATAAATGAAATAAACAACCCTCCCACTCAGGTTCCGGAAGGACACCTTGCGAGTCTACCTGCTTCATCTCATGGCTGGTATTATGAACAATCACCAGGGGTATAAGTACATAGATATAGGTTATCAATGGAACGAGGTAAGCATACCTCTCTTCCATGATTCTCACATCTGTAATAATAATTAATGGCACGAGGTATGAATGCCTCTCGTCCACAAGCATTGTAACTGGCGTGGGGAAGAATGCCTCCCACCCATAAAGGATATATAAGCATGGGGTAAGAATGCCTCCTACCCTCACACAGATATTCATCTGGCATGGGGTAAGAATGCCTCCCCCCCATACACGGAGATTCATCTGGCATGGGGTAAGAATGCCTCCCGCACATACACAGGTTGTCACAAGCATGTCAACACAGTAAGGCATAACCATTCAAATCACAATATATATAAGTTAATCCATCTTATATCATATCACATTAATCAAATAACAAGCAAACATACATTTCAATTCATTTAAGGGGTTCAGGATATCTCATACTAGCCAACCTCTCACCAAGTCATCTCATTTGCCTAACATGGAAAATTCCTTTAGAGACATATTGTTAAGGTCCAAAGGTGAAAAAGGGATGAATATTAAGGAATAACATCTATGGTTGACCTTACCCAATCCACACCTCATATAAGTACCCTAACAAGGTTAGATTCATCAATCTCATACCACATGGGTCATTTAGATATGAAGAAGCCATTAAAAAATAATGGGTTTGTCGAAAGACAAACCACGACACAATGATAATAACTCAAAAATGAGAAAACCCAAAATGGAAACCATGTGACCACCTACCTTATAGCTATAGACGTAGGCTCTCTTGATATCGACCTCAGATTCATAGTAGGTTGGAAGAGATCTGAGTTCCAGTCCAATGCCCTGAAAATAAGGCATATGAGCCTGTGGAGAAATAGCGAAAAAAATAGAAATATTCACCGAGGAAGGAAGATTAGGTGTGGTAAGCCTTACCTTGGACTTTCCAATGTCTTCGACAGATCGAGATTCAGACACCAGAAAAGGAAATGACAAGAGATTGAGAGAGGAGAGGGTTTGGAGCCCAAAAGAGGGCTCCCCTCTGGTTCTATTCATGGGAAGGAAGAAAGAAAAGTATTAAGCCTTAAATAGAATTTATAGGATGAAATGGTAATTTTTTCCGAGAACATGGTCACAGGGATTCGGCGCACGATTTACCAAACCGTACGCAAACTGTGGGCACCTCACTGCCTCCCAACCAAAGGCTGCAAGGCCGTGCGGCCTGGTCTGCATGGCCATGCGCCCCTGCAGGCGCCCCTGTCTGTACCCGCACGGTTTATCCCAAACCATGCGCAGACCATGCGCAGGCCGTGTGCCACTGTCTGCAAGCCCATTTTTCAAACTTCCGGGCTCCAGACCAACACCAGGCACTTCCCGGACCTTACTTAGGATGCTACACCCCTTAAACAGGCTTAAAGGAATGATTTGAAATCAAAACTAATGATCCCTACCATTTCCAAAGATTCAGGTTGTTACATGTGGTGTCCTTATATAAGAGTGGATAGGGGCACCATTGTAATTGCCTAAATTATTAAAATAATATAAATTTATTTTCAAGATAAAATGGATCCAAAATGATATATTTTTAATCTATGATATATATAAGGTGAAAATATATCATCCAAAAAACATTGTAAAATTTTAATTTATTTTTTAACCCTTTTTTCATAGATTTATACTCTTGTTAAATATTTAAATGGTTACCTCTATAACAATGCTTTTTACACATTATGGGGAAAGAAATTACTAATAAAAGGAAAATTGTCCCATAAGTGGAAATTTTATTATATTATTGGTCACATTACATTCACTTTTCCCAAGAAAATAATTTTTATATTTTTAAATAATTTATTAAAATATTATGGAACCTAAAAATCAATTAATTTAATTTTTAGAAATATTGAACAAATTTGAATTTAAAAATATCAAGAATGTAATGTAATTGGATTATTGAACTTTTACACATCACTAATAGAATATATTTATCAAAAAACTTTTATACCATTGTAACTGTAGTTCCCTAATCTACATCTTGTTTTATGAAATTACTATATCTGTTATGATGTAAATGTGTCGGCCAAACCCCCACATATTAACAATATAATACATCCTTTTATGTAATAATTTTTTTAATTGATAAGTTTAAGTTTGATTTCCTTTTTTTGTAATATACCCACCTTTTCTAGAGATCTTTCAATCTCTCTCTTAGGTTCTCTTTTTCCTTTTTTGAGAATATCATGATTGGGTTTTACCATAAGGAATTTTTGGGAAAAATTAGATAATTTTAGAAGGAAGAGGGTAAATGCATGGTTGGTGCATGGTTTTCCCAAACTATAAACCCATGATAGAAACCCCTATTAACCAAAATAGAGGATATTTTCATGGCCATTTCACAATTTTTTAAACTGTGCAACCCCCTAGAGGAGGCAAACAATTATGCTCATTATTAGGGAAAATAGTGAACCCCATAGTAGAAACCATTCACAAGGAATTAATTCGACAAAAAATTGTTTTAAAACTCCTGAACCCATTAAACATCATCCTATATTGACCAGGAATAACCCTAACATGTTACACTCTTTTTTGGAAGATCATAGGTGAATTCAAGGGATTTGGAACTCTATTATTGGAAAATCGATGGCTGGATTGAAGGATCTGCACCGATCCAAATAAGAGATTTTCATCCGGATTGGATTCCTCTATCTCTCTCATATTTCTCTCATATTTTTAAGAGATGTTTTCTCTATAATATATGTATTTAAATAAATGATTTCAATGATCTAATTTATTTTTTCTTGGATCTAGGTATCATTATTCATTTTTAAACTTAACATTCCACTTCAATTTGGGGATTTCTATTGGAGAGAATCTGTCAATGATCTTGAGGTAGGTGGTCTAAGTAAAAAATATCATATTCTTGATTTAATTATTCGTATTTAATGGTGGAATTTAAATTTCCATGAATAGGAAATTTCATTGGAGATTTAATTTATTAAATTTAATTACAATATGATAATGAATTATGTTAAATTTGGGGTAACTGGATTTGGTGGATTGTATTAAATAATTGGATAAATAGTTAATTTAATATTGTGATATTGGAATTGATGGGATAATTGGTTTAATTAATTTGTAAATTAATATGTTTATGAATAAATTGAAAATGAGAATTATGAAATGATTTCATTAACAATAAGGGGTAAATGGGTTATATGATTTAAATAATGAAAAATGTTTTAATGGTGAATTTATCATGATATTCCATGTGATAAAAGTGTTGGAAAAATGTTTTTTTTACTAATTTATATGGTATCTATGATGTGAAGGGATAAAAATGCGGTTGATGTTGATAGTTGGTAGAGGTGGAAACTCAAGGAGAGTGAATTGATTTCTTACATAAAAGTTCTATTAAAAAAATTATGATAAAATCACCAATTTGAAACAACCCAGAAAATTAAGGTAGTAGAGATATAAATTTCCAATTTCTCAATAAGTATCTCTAAGGTTGAGTAGTCCTCAATTGAATCCATGCTGGAACACTTATCCAACTTCTGAAACAAGTTTACTGAATTAAACACCTATACAAACCAACCAAAACTATCTATCAGAGTTAATGTAAAATGGTTTTCTATTTTTTAAATTATAAGATATGGAACTAGAAAAACAGTGTATTAAAAAATAAAGTACAGAGCATAATTAAACAAGAGGTTCAGTCTCAAGACGAGACACCATACACTCCACTTGGTGATAACCTTCCACCAAGTAGTTTATATTAATGAACATTGATACACAGACTATATCAGGATTTATAAAAGTTTTCACAAATTTTCAAGGTCTCACAACCTGTACCACCATTCTTTATGGGGGAAAAAAATAACCAGGCCACACATGACCTCTTCCATAGATATATTTGGGAAATAAGAGTGTAAGTAAAGTTTGGTGTGAGGATTTTCCGAATCCTCCCATTTAAGAACATGAGATAGTGTGTAAAAGAAAAACATACAATGATCTGAAATGTAAAAAAATTTACATGATATATCTAATATTTTGGAGATTGAGTTTGTAAGCCTCTATGTGTTTGCAGTTTCACTCTGGACACCTTTGTGTGAAGAAATTGTAGTTTGAGTCCTTCTTTGGAAGTTGTCTCTAAAATAGAGTGCTGCAACTATAGGATCTGGAATCATTATACTGAGATGTTCAACTTCTTGATTTTGAAGAGAGTTTTCACAGCAAAACAAGGAAGCATTGAATTTGTTCTCCCAAAATGATCTTCGTGAAGCTCTTTGTTTCACAGAGAAATTGTTGTTGTGTTCTCCCCATTCGTTAGGACTTTTTGTATATTTTCTCTCACCCTACATTATTCTTTTATCTCGATCTTATATTATCCTTTATATTCTTGAGGTATCATAGTAGGAATGATAAAACCCTGTGCAGTCTACCTTGTACCTCGTACGGTGTCTAGATATGTCTACTAACAACATTAATTAATGTCAAAAGCATTAAATTTTGCAAATATTACTGTTAGAATAATCTTAAGAAAATTTACATAGTATATAGTAGAATGGTATATGTTTCAATAGACTGGTAGTGGTAGCTATATCAATGGTATATTCTCAATGTTAGGCTTCATTGGTAGAATTATCAGCAGTATCCTTCACAACAGTAATCTTATCAGGGTTAGCCTTGCAACGGCTGGCTTCATCAGTATGCTTATCATTGGTAGACGTATGAATTCCAAATATTATTCCATCACTAATCTTTCATCAGTATACTTCCATCAGAAATCATAAAATGGTAACCATAAAATAGTAACATCTTAACAATGAATTTATTATGTTTCTAGCAGTATGCTTCCCATCAACGACCTTATACTAGTAACCTCTCGCCACAACCTCTAGTGCTAACCTCTCTCAGTAACCTCCAGCGGTAACCTTCCATTAGTATCCTCTAGTGGTAACCCTTCAGAGATAACATCATGCAGTAACCTGCGAGTAGTAATCTCTAGTGTTAACATAAATTGAAGGCTCTTAACAAAGACCTTCATACCAGTGACCTTTTACTTAGAAAATGTTACACTATATACTCAATCAAGAAAGTAGTGAGATTGAAAATAAATAATTATTACATGATAAATACTATAAATACTAATGAAACCTAATTATCATTTACATGAAACATTATTTGGGATTATCAGAATTGTTGAGTCCAACAATATCCCCATTTTTATTATCAAAAATTATGGTAGTGAAGGAGAGAATAAATATTATTGTATCAGAGTTAATTACATTTTCTAATCTCTTCATTGGTATAAATATACATTGTATCATGGATAAAATAGTATAAAATTTAACCAATTCTATTGTTGAAAATATATTAGAGCATAAATGTATAGGAATATCATATATGCAGGAATGTTGTATATGCATGGTCTACAAAATGATTAATTCTCCCCTTTTGTGTTTAGAAAAAAAATGAAAAATAAGACAAAAAGAGACAAAAAGAGATATTTGAATTAATAAAATGAGAGTACATTATACCAAAAAAGAATACCAAGATCCCTATCAAATAAGATAGTCTACATTCAAGCCATGTCATATATGTCCATGTCAGCTTTGCCATTGGGAGTAGAGGAGGAAGATGTAGAAGTTGGAGGTATAGGCTGAGGTATAGTAGTAAGCATAGTAGGAGGAGCTCATATAGAAGCATTAGCAGATCGATAATGAGTATATCTTTGAGGATTCAGAGGAGCCATATTTATGATGTCTTGTGTAGGAGTCATCAATGGGGTAACACTGGTAGATCATGATGCAACATAGGAAAAAGGCAAGGTAGGAGGGAAAATAATGGGAGTACAATCCACATGGAGAAAGGCAGAATGAGATTCCCAAAATCTCTAATTATGCTTCCACCTTTTTCCATAGCTGAGATTAAATCATTGGTATTCTCCATGAACATTTCCAAAGTAGGAGTCAACTATCTAAGCCTACTAACTTGATCCTTAAAATCCTGAGTGACATGATGTATCCTTATGTTATCTAACAACATCTTGACATGACAATCCATATGATGCATAGTACAAACCCATTTATAATTCAAATATATATTCTATTTGATGGATTTATGATCTTGGTAGATTCTATCTGGAAATCACATAAAATATTGTGAATGCCTCTTGTAGTGGAAATGACTCGAGTCTAAGACTGAGGGTCTAAGGTACTGGTACCAGAGAGCTTCCCTATTTCATCTCTAACAACTGATTTGAGGGCTTTAAGATCAACAAGAGTGTTGGAACCATAATACTCGGCCCCAAAATATTCCAAATGCTTTCATACATGATCCAAGATCATATAATGTTTCTCAAGCTTTGATTTGGTAGGTTGTAGGACCCGAACAGAGTTACAGATTTGGAGTTAGGAACATTTGAAGTTGGGCTGGAAAACTGGTTCAAGAAGCCCATTCGTAGAGCTCCCTCCACGACCGCGGAGTAAGGGAACTTGAACGGGGCCCTCTACTGACGCGAATATCCTTCTTTGTGAAGCCACCATGGAGCAAGGATGTGGGATGATCTGCAAACGCCTTTTACATTCACGAACCTGTAGAGAAGCGAGGAGACAGGAAGCTCAACAAACCCCTTTTGACTTTTGCGATCCTGCCGCAGAGCAAGGAGGCGGGATGATCCGCGAACCACATTTACATTCATGAACCCACCAAGGAGTGAGATTCGGCTTCACGTTGAGCGATCTATACTTCACAAAACTTGTCCCCTATAAATACCTATCTCACCCCCTTCATACGGTTGGTTACACCACCCCTTGGGCGGTCGATCGCTCCTAGTTCGCGGAGGTCCTGAGCTCCGTGAAGTGATTCCCTTCACGCCCTTTGTGAAGGAGGGATCACCATCGGGTTGCTCGAGACTCCCTGAAAAGACTTCCATTGCAAATATGCTCCTTGAGTCCAGGCTCCACTAGTAGCTACCTTTGCAAAGCTACTCTACGACTCCATGCTCTAGGAGCAGCTTCATTTGTAAAGATGCTCTACGAGTCCATCGTGAAGGTGATTCATGAGACCCCATGCTCCATGAGCCCCTTTGCTCCACAAATCTACTTCATGAAGACCTATCATTTTTTAGGTTCATACCTTCATGCCCACTGGTCTATATCATAGCGGCTGGGCCCCCACACCCCCACTTGGTGTCAATGCCCGGCTAAGGTCCCTGCCCTCTGGGCCAATCCCCTCACTACCTTCACTCACCCCCATAATAAATGGAGAGTCGCACCGAAAACTTTTCATGTCACGATGTCAGCATTTTCAATTGTGCCCGTATATGTAACCACCTTCCACCTATGGAATACCATGATTTTAGATACTCCTTCACATGCCATTAAACACCTTGAGTCGACATATTACTCTTGGTTCTTTACCAATGTCATGAGTTTATATTATCATCAACAATTACATGTGTACCTTGAGTCGAATGATTCCTCTTTTAACTCATCCAAACCCCATCGCTTGGCTCATATACCAGGTTGAACCAGAAAAGGCCTCTCTTACATTAGTCCCAACCCCAGCCATTTCTAGGTGCCTACTGCCCGAAAGTCCTATCCCCATGACTATAAACTGTAGCGCACCCTATATCCCAACCATAGGATGCATCTTTCTCCAAAAAAGATATGACTTATGCTCCAAGAATGAGATGCCAACAGTCCTTTCTTCATGAATCTAAACTGTAGTACACCCAATATTCCAAACATAGGATGCCTCTTGCTCCAAATTGAAGATGCCTTAAGCTCTAAACATGAGATGCCAGAAGTCCTCTCAACATGAATATAAAATGTAGTACAACCTGTGTGACATACATAGGAAGCCTCATACTCTAAATAAGATATGCCTTATGGTCCAAGTATAAGATATGAATAGTCCTCTCTACATGACTATAACTACATTACTCTCTATGTGACAAACATTGGATGCCTCTTGCCCCAAACAAGAGATGCCTTATTCTCCAAGCATAAGATGCCAACATTCCTATCTATATGACTTGAAACTGTAGTACACCTTATGTTCCAAACATAAGATTCCTTTTTCTCCAAACAAGAGAATCCTTATGCACCAATCATAAGATGCCAATAGTCTTTTATACAAGACTATAAGTTGTAGTACACCCTCTGTGAAAAACATTGGATGCCTCTTTCCCCAAAAAAGATATGCCTTGTGCTCCAAGCATAAGATTCCAATAGTCCTATCTACATGAATTTAAACTATAGAATGACTTATCATTTAACAATGGTATGCATCTTGTTCCTAATAAGAGATGGATTATGTGAAAAGAATAAGATACCTTATGCCATGATTACAGTGGCGTAATTTCAAGAGCATTTCAACCCATTAAAACATTCCATCACTCCACCTCACGCTTTGTGTGTCTTTCATTTGGATCTTCATCCTCATCCATGTCTGAAGGGACCCCCTAACAGCCCAGTCCCATGCCGCATCAGCTCACCTACCATAATGGGCCAACGCGCCAGAAGACTTTGGGTGACACGTTGAGTCTGGTCCTATGTTTCGAACAAGTCAACAGTCGACCCTGATTTTTCTGTCCCCATCTCATGATAATGAAATATGGATGCTATGTTTCAAACACTTTCAACAGTTATCCTCCCTCACCATGCCACCCTCACTGCGCTCAGAATGTCGGGCATGTGATTCACACTTTTAATCTCCCTTTGTTAGGAAAACTTCTAACGCTCCTTGGTGTTATCCCACTTGTGCACTTGCTCATAGATGTTGACCCCAATTATATACCTCAACCCACCAGTGAGTTGCGATTAACTCTTGGCTAGACATGAAGAAGATATTATGGGAAACTTCTATGCATAAGCCCCGTTCACTATTGCCTCTCCACAGCAGCACCTGGGCAGCTTTTGTGCGTAAGTACCATCTACCATTTCCTCTACATAGCAGCACCCGAGAAGCTTCCTTGAGTAATCCCCATCTACCATTGTCGCTACATAGCGGCACACAACCAGCTTTCATACGTACTCACCTTGCACAATTTCCACTCCATAGAGGCACCCGGGTAGCTTCCTTGCATAAGCCCCATTCAACATTGGTGCTCCACAGTGGCACCCGAGAAACTTCCTTGTGTAAGCCCCATTCCCTATCTCCACTTCATGGAGGCAGCTGGGATGCTTCCTTGCGTAAGACCCATTCACCACCCTTCATGGAAGCAGCTTTGCGCCATGATTTTCAGGTCCTTATTGCCTATTGTTTCTCACACCGAGAATGACCGATGTGTTCTTAGAGTAGTAAGCATTGACTATGCAATCATCTATGGGAATTCTAGAGTGTAATACCCAAACACATTTATGAACTACGTGGTCTTTTATCCTTGCCAAGGCAAGGTACGTAGGAAGCCTCCCTGAGGTTCAAGCCCACCAATCATCAGTTCTGACCCACTTCAGATCAGTTCCCTCCATTTATGTACTACGCAATCTTTGACCCTTGCCAAGGGAAGGTAATTAGGAATCCTTTCTGAGGTTCAAGCCCACAATATTCAGTTCTGAACCCCTTCACATCAGTTCCCACCATCATGAACTACGTGGTCTTTGATCCTTTCCATGAACCAGTGCATAGGAAGACTCCCTGAGGTTTATGTCCACAATCCATTGGTTCTGATTCCCCCTTCACGTTGGACCACCTTCATCCTGCATGATGTTAAACTGTATGTCACCTTTTCATCCTGTATGACATTAAACTGCATCCACCACACCGAACTACGTGGTATTTTATCCCTACCTCCTAGATAGGGTATGTAGAAATCCTTCAAAAGATTCAACCCCATCCAATCGTAATCCATTGTCACCCCATACAGTAGTAAGCTATTGTCACCCCGTCCAGCAGTAAACCATTGTGGCCCCATCCAACGGTAAGAAGTTATGCCACCAATCGACAATATATTGTTGAAGTCCCCAATTGATATTAACCCATCTTCAAATGAACTATTTGGACTTTGATTACCTTCCACGTGGATACGTACGAAGCCTCTTTGAGGTCTAAGCCCATAACTCAGCACTCATCCTGATCTACCTGTCAAGCCCATGTGTTTTGGAAAGATCATTCCACAACCTTGAGGTTATATTTCCTCTAGATCCCATCCATGCGTCCATTCTCATGGGCCTCCTCCTCAGGTGTTCCATCATCCCACCGAACTACACAGTCTTTGATTACCTACCACATGGATATGTAGGAAGTCACTTCAGGGATTCATCCCAACATCACTATCATCCCCACATCGGTTCCATATCATTCTCCCTCAACTTCATTCAAATCTCCATCATCCATATGGATTATTTCCCAAGCTGTCACATCCTAGTGGGATCATGTCATCCACCTCCTCGTTGCTCCTATCAGTACTCGGGACACTTTTCATGTGTATTCCTCAGCATGTATCTGGGTTGTTTTCCTTTGTGTACACCCCGATTCATCACCCCTTCTAACTATGTGGGTTTTTATCCCTATCTTCTACACAAGATACGTAGGAAGAATCCATGAGTTTTAATCCTAGCCAATTGTAATCCTTGGTGATTTTCTATTTCAGGGTGAACACTCCCTGATCCACCCTCAGTGGGGTCCAGATCAGCCTTCACGGTGTGACATCTTCCCTTTATGGGACACACCATCATGGGTCTTCACTTATTGAGTGTTCTAATCCATCTACCTGGGAAACACTCTTAGAGCTCCCTCCTAGGTATCTACCGAACTGATCTGTCTATATGAGAAGTTCTGATCACCAACATTTTGTCTCTTTAAGACGTTAAACTCACGACCTACCTCATGTTAAAAATGATATGACAAAGGAAAACATCTGAAGAACCTCCTTTGTCATAACCTTCTCCGCAAGACGTTAAACTCATAGTGTACCCTGTGTTAAACATGCGAAGGTGAGGAAAACCTCAGAGACATGCCTCCAGCATAAGATAACCCGCGACTGAAGTGGGATGCCTCGGGTTCTGCCCCATTGAGATTCCCCCATATGAGGAAGAATGCATGTTCCCCAATGTCCATGCATCCAGAGATGCACTGACATACCTGATGTTGTCATCAACTCTGACTGAAGGATGTTACCATGTCAAGACCCCATGGAATGTCCTGATGAAAGTAGTGTAATTAACTAGTGTCCACAAAGATATAGCATCAGAAATTAGATTCACGAACCATGGAATAATCATTAAGGGAGTCCCAGACTAGGTAATGAGTTCGAAGGAGGAATCCACGGAAGGAAGAACCAACGTCCCATCATCCAATTTCGATCAAGGAGCAAACGTCCCGAAATAAGAGACGGATGTCGCCCGCCTTTGGAAACTGGGAATGCTGGGAAATAGCTGCACGTCCTCCATAGATGGATGCGCGAGCCCCAGAGAATGCATAAAAAACATGGAGGAGAGTTAGATGAAGCACCAGATTTAGACAGAGGTGCTTTGGTAAAATCATTGTCTCCATAAATGACTTGGATAATCCACTGATCAACCTATTCACCTCATCATCATGACCAGTCACATGTTCCTCCATATACTTATTAATATCCTTAAACACAGTGACCATCTACTGAACGACAATATTAATATACCAAATACCTTTTTCCACTTAATCTCTTGAATCCATATATGAGTCTAAATTCACAATTGACTTTTTTAAAGACTCCACAGATTCTGCCATGGTTCTTAACTACATTCTATTTCTTATGTTTATTAAAGAACCACTTTTAAGGGTATGTGGAACCAACAAAAACATCCTTCCACATCAATCCGTACAAAATACACATTACAAAATCAAAATTCCAAAAAACCATTCACCCCACCAAGACAGTAGCATGTAACCTGATTCAAAATTGAAAATAAACTAAATCACCGCAAATCCCATGAGCCAACTAAAGATACCAGCTGCAATGAGTTCTATACATCCTCTCCATAATACGCATCACCTTGATGTCGTCTTGACACTAGCATCCCCCACCCCAAGCCGCATCAAACCCTAACAAAGCATTATAGCATCCAACATCCAACAACTACATCATCAACGACGAGACACAACCACATCACAAAGCTAGAGACAATCAAACGGAAAAAACCATAATCACCGCCATGATAAACCAAAATCGAACACCAAATCAACATAAAAATAAAACCAAATCCACAAATCCCAAATATGGAAGTACCTTGATGGACTTTGAACCATGAACCACAATCCCAAAACCATTTAGTTACCATTGCAGCAGATCCAACTCGGAGAGGCGTGCAAGAAAATGGGGTAAGAGCAGGTTGAACGTCCATGGAGCACTTCGACACATAAGTATCGTCTGGTCCAAGAAGCCATCTGGAAAGTAGTACAAAACCTTTTACAACCTCAAAATCATTACCCAGAATTTGACCGGTAGCACATCAACCAAAACTAAAAAGAGAACCACAACTGCAACCCCCCAAACAGGGACATTGAACATACCATCTGAAGGAGGAATCTACCAGAAGACCGTGAAAATCACCACTAAGAACCAGAGAAAGGAGAAATAGGGGATGAAAAACTAAAAGGAACAAATGCAAAGGTAAAGATGAAATGATGATGAAAGAGGAACACAATGATGAAACTCTAATAAGACCAACAAACCAAAATAAATGAAATAGGAGATCAAGAAGCTGCTGAACTGAAAGGCCCGTGATGCCTTTTATCCCATCTCCATAATCCCAAACCCACCGGAAAATCAAACATACCAATCTAGTATGGGGTCACATATGTCGGACATGGTCGACAGAGTAGGGGAGGAAGAAGGTAAATGAACCCATTCCAAGGGAGGAGGAAGGAACAAGGCAGAGCAAAAAAGTGGGTGTCCTTAGAGAATTAGACGGGAGTTCAGAGATCCTGGAGAAAGAAGACGAAGAAGCCAAAGGAGTAAGAGAGATCTGGAGCCTGGATTCTCTCAAATCCTAGGCGAGGTCAATGCCGAGAGTGAATCCAGGAGAGATGGCCAAGAGAATCGGGTACCATCTCCAAGGTTCTTTCCTATTTCTGTAATTCCTTCACTTCATGTATCAAATTTGATTGAAATTTAGACATTATCTTTTATAGAATATATGCCACAAGATCTTGATACATAGCCACTATTCCTTATATCCTAAAGGATCTTTCATCAAATTATCTTTGCAAATATGATTTCAAAAACTCAAGATCATCCTTATTTACACAATCAGGATGTCGAAGAACCATTGGTTACAATATAGTAGTATCTGGAAGAGAATGAACTGGAGGTCTTCTATTATGTTTTTCATCTTCAGAGTCTTCATAGTCTAATACCAATATAAATAATCTAGGGTCCTCCGACCATACTTCTATTTTAGGAATAACAGAAAATGAAGATGCGGAAATAGGTTCCTCCCCTTCACATAGAGCTTCCACCTAGATAACTGGATTCTCCTCTACCAGTCTTCCTTGATCAACTGAACCAGCAAGAGAGTCTACTTCTACTTCTTCAACAGAATCTTCAACCACTACCATTGCAATTCCTGTATGAATGGATTCAACATCCTCTTCTTTTTCATTGTCTACCATTACAATATGTCCTATCAAAGGACTATGACTTAGGAATTGTTCTTTACATTCATCTTCATCAGTAGTCTCATACTCCACATGATTAGAATAAACTTCGTCCTCATCCTCTGAGGACTCTCCAATAGTAATGTCTCTTAATACATTCTCCTAAAATTATTCTTCAGTGGTTTCCTCATCATCACTTTCCATTAGTATAGTCTCTCTTTTGGCAAACTCTTTTGTGGACTAGGCTCATCAAATGTTGCAACACCAATATGAGGACATGATGGAAGATCAGGATCACTCCATTTGTAAGAACCCGACTCTAGAATACCTGGATCCAGTGACATGAATTGATATTTTACACATCATGTCCCATACAGAGGATCGTTATGGTTTAGGTTCTGGGAAACTGGCAACTTCTGACAAGCTTCTTAGGCTAAAAACTGATACCTAAAAAACTTTAATTAAAAACATAGGGTGAGTAAGAAATACCAATAAAGGGGGGTTTTTGAAAATTAACATGAATAATCTCATTTAATATAAAATAATAACCTTTATAATAAGCTCAAAAATTTTCTTTTAAAATCATTTTAAAACTCAATATAAACTAAATCAGAGTACGCATAAAAGTAATAGAATGTAAAATATGTTACTCAATCCATAAACTGACCAACCCATATTCTAACTTGCATGTTTGTTGTACATGACTTATACATAAATGTAACACATGATTAAAGTGAACAAATAAAGAAAACATTAGTTTCCTTACTACAATTCATAGGGCGGTAGATAAACTACTAACATATGAAATTGAGTTCAAATACAGAATAAACAATGTTCCATGAATTTATACTTCTGATACTCATAAGTAAGGATCTTAACCAAGGACATTCTACTAGTCAAATAATCCCTTGGTCGGTCATTATCTAACACATATTGAGGTAATATATAATGTCGAACTGTGTCAAGGCCTCATGTTAAGACCATAAAATCTCTGTCTAGGCATCATCCCTAAACCATAACTTTCCAAAGGCCTCTTTCCATGACCTGATTTGTCTCATGGGATCTACTGATGCATCGAGAGGCTATAGCGGGCATCACCCTTCACATAACAAGTCCAATACATTTCTCACATGTTTATTAAGTCAATGTATCCAAGTTTCCCATACCACTTTGAATACCTAATTCTATATCTTTTATTTGTGGTGTCCCATACCACTCCAAATAATCTATTTAATTTTCATTAATTAGGGTGTCCCTTTCTACTCAAAATAATTAATAAAAAGGCGTGAGTCCATTTTCATTAAAAATTAAACATTCAACCCAATAAACATTATTACGGGGAACATTCCGTATATGCAATGATAACAAGAGTACATAAAATATTGATTTTATCAAATGAAAAAGTATTCATTTATGATTCTATGACATGAAATAATATTCATTTGAATTTAAAAAAAGAAAAAATACTCAAAACATACATGTTCAAGATTAATGATATGTTTCAAGCTAGTTAATCCACATTATGATAAATGGGTGTGTCCACAAAACAAAACAAAATCATAACAATTGAGAGAATTCCTTTGAAATATTGATATTGTTTAATCCCATATTTCCAAAACCTCCCAAATAAAGAGTTTTAATGCTAAAATGATATCCCAATACACATGGCAGTAGATGTGTCAAATTTTGTAATGTGTTTCACAAAAAATTACATGTGTTTAAACACACACATATATATATATATATATATAAAATTTTAAGAACATTCTTTTTGTACAATTTATCACACCTTCAAACTCATTACTTCCATAATAAAAAATATTTGTAATAGAAATCTAATTTAAATTATAGTGTAATCATTTAGAAACATTAATGATTTTTTTTATATACAATATATATAAATAAGAATATATATTTATAGGTTTTCTTATTAAAACAATGTGATGTAAATACATTCATGTACGAAGTGTGTCAAAACCTCAATTAATATTAATCATCCCCACAAGAAATAATTGAAAATTGGTTGGAATGATCATTATATAAAACTGAATATATATATATCTCTGTGTGTGTGTGTGTGTTTAAACCTTGTAAAATATTTATAACATGAGGTACATTTAAAATTATCAAACCCTTACATTTTAAAACATCATTACACATCCACACTTGGATGATTTAAAACTGGGTGGATTAAAAACATATGAGTGTATGTATAAATTATGTAATAGCTTATAAAATGTGTATATTCAAGTTTTAAAAAGGAAGGAAAAATAAAATGAACCCTTACATGGTTTGAGGAGGAGAAGAGTCTTGGAGAAGCGCACTAGAGGCTTGAGAAGATGAACACTCAAGAGGATAGAAGTGTAATGGGTCATATATATGAACTATACCATATATATAACACAAACACACAAACAGATATATATATATATATATATATATATATATATATATTAATGACACTTGAAAAAAACCTGAGGCCCACTTGATATATAAAAATACTGATGGTTTTGGTCTTATGGAAATGAGTGCATGGAGGCCTCAGATGAATATGGGAGGAGTCACGGGAAAGGAAGAATGGTGAAAAAAAGTGGAATAAACTACTGGTGTGGCACATGTAGAGAAAGAAGACGCTGAGGGAGGAAAAAACCAAAAAAATAATGAACATATAGGATTAGATATTTCCCAAATCTGACGGATGGGGGCGAGTCCGTAAATTTGAAAGGAATGGACGGATGAGATCCGCTGAAGAGATGATCGGACAGTTATGGTAAGATGTTGTGATTTAAAAAGAAGGAATGAATATGATTAGATATGAGATGGATTGGAAAATTTACAAGAAATGTGGAGAATACCCACAGATACTGGGGTTCTTTAGCCGAACCAAACGAACGGATCAGATCGCGCGGTGTAATCTGATGGCCCAGATCACATCCGAACAGAAAATCATCGTCCCACATCGAAACAGTGTGAACACTACATCTTCATTATAAGCCTGAAGCTCCAGTCATTCATCCAGAAATCCCCCTCCCTCTCCCCGGTACTACCCTATACCAGGACTTCTGTGAGCATGCTCCTACACCCACCCACACCTCTGTACCACCCTGAACGGTGGCACAATCTGATACTTGCACAGGCACCTGTGTACCCCTAGGGGTAATGATTCACCCTATGTGCACTATACCTAGCACACAACCTATTTTCACACTTCCCCTTGTCCATTTACATGGTTTTTGGGGTGAAAATCCCTTAAAGGCTTTAAGGGCTACCACAAGGTGGCCCTCGACTAGATGGGTACTCACCTATCATTTTTATCTAAGTAATGTTTATTTTTTGTTAAAAAATATAAAATATGTTTTCAATAACATATATATAGGTTTATATAAGTTCAAAAAAATAATAATACTCTAGTATAACTACATATTTTCCATAGTTGTATAAATGCAATGTTTAAAAAAAAAACACAAACTGATAAATAAACGTTTAATATATCATTATGAAAAATCCTATATTAGTATTTCATAAATTAGAAACATATTAATATTAATGATTATCGTTTAATCACCAAGAATGAAAACATTTATAAAATACATTCAATACATTTGAAATATTTGAAATGTATTTGAAATCCATACCCCTCTTTTTAAAACAAATTATAAAAAGTATGTGCCTTTTCATTTACATTGATAATTTATTTATAAAAAGTGTTTATATGTTTTAAAATTACAATTTCAATACATAATTTAAATATTTTGGAAAACTAATATTACATGAATATTTTAATTTAAACCACAAAAAATAAGAAAGGGTTATAATTATAATTATTAGAAACTCAATGGTCACCTAAGGAGCAACGAACTGATTAAGGATTTATAAAACCATGTTTCAAAGTGTTACATATTCAACACAACTTGGTGAAAAATAGTGCTCATTATACCACTGATACTTAGTGTGGTTGTAGTGGCTCTGACCATACTGATGTTTACATTGAAGGATTAGAAAAATCCTTATTATATGTTTGGGTTATTTATTGTATTAGGTGGTCTCCCTACAATCCTAATAGGCCTTTTAGTATGTATTTATGTTTGGTGGAATTTTTTTAGTTTTGAGGCAATGTTACCAATTCAGTGATTAATAAGAATACCTTGTGTGCATTTCATACATTTTGACCAAAATGAAAATTATATAAAATATCATCCTAAAATATTGTTATTACATGGAGTATAAGTTTGGGGAATTACATTATCCCCCCCACCCCAACAGGAATTGTTTACTCGCAATTCATTTCATATAACTGTGCTAAATAGACTCTCTAAATCTCTTCACAACATCCCCCATAATAGAGGATCCTTAGGTGTGGTCAACTAAATACCCAAATTGGCGTTCAATTCATCTGATTTCCTGGCCCAAACACACCTTAAACTGTAATAGTTAAACTCATTCATTGCACACTCGGGCTTCCAATGGGAGGCACGAATGGTAGAATGTTCCGAGATGTCTGAATGGACAAAATCTCTAAGAACTTTCCATACTGTCTCTTATCCGAGAATGTCAATGTCCTAGACATGGTCATACAAACTGAGGCTCATGATTTTGTGCATGTAGTCTATGTGAAGATTCCATTCCAAGGTAGCCTCTTGAAACCTTGCCCTAACTGTGATGTTTTGGGATATAGTGAAGCATAGGAAAAGACCTTCATGGTACTTTCCCCTTCTCCTACACTCATCGAGTTGGACATTGGCTATGTGGTGGTAGATATATGAATTCCCTTGGCTGGAGAGAAGAATGTCTGGACTGTTTGATACCTCATAAATATGATTTCATTTTCATCACAGGTTTGTCAAGGGTAGGTATTGTGTTGCATAGGTTCTAACCATAATGGCCTCTATAACCTCAACGAGAAGAGATAAGATATGGGTTCTTCCTTACATATAAAAATCAATTTTTTTCATGAAAGTCCCATCAGTGAAACTCATTAAAAACACAAACACTGAAAAGGTAGGAGAAAGAAGAAACAAAAAGTTGTATTTTCATAAAACAACTCATACAAAATACCCAATACTAATGGTTTCCCCAGTTCTCAGTTACAGAATCCACAAAACAGTTTCGAAACTTTCATTCTCCCTGAACCAAATGCATCCTGAGAAGTCTGGTTTAATCTCGTGGGTACACTTATGGTGTCTCTAGAGTGAGAAATGAGGGGTGTAATGCTGAGAGACATCAATATGTACTTTATGTCTGTACAAAGAATGGATGGCCTTAATTTCAAGGATTTCAAAGTCCATTACTTGACCATAATGGCCATAGGAAAAGATTTGACACACATATATTGTGCGAAGGTCACCCGTTGCTATTGCTTATTGGAAAGCTATGAGGGATATGATGCCTTCTATTGCGATGAAGCATCTAAAAAGTCCTTCGAAGTACATTCCCTGACGTTTGTATGATGGAAATTTGATTTTCATCATAAAGAAGTAGTCTAAACTCACTCCTCGGAGGATTTGAAGTACACAAGAAGAGTTTGACATGTCATAGTGGCGTTTACACGTCATAAGAACGCGTTCATAGTTTACTAAGTTGACATGGATGAATTTGGAAACTATGGTTTCTAGAGCCTCAATAGGAAGAGAAAAAAGAATGTTATTTTCATTTTCCATCTAAATAATAAGAAAACATCATACTTAGTAATTCGTAAGTAATTTTTTTAGTTCTATTTTGGTTTTCCAGAGTTATCTAAACATCCCTTTGATACCAACTGTAAGGACCCGAATCTAGAATACTCGAAGCCAGTGACATGCATTGATATTTTACACACCATGTCCCATATATTGAATTTTTACGGTTCAGGTTCTGGGAAACCAACCACTTCTAACATGATTCTTCAGCTAAAATATGATATCTGAAAATTTTTATTTAAAAACGTAGGGTGAGTAAAAAATTACCAGTAAGGGGGTTTTTGAAAAATAAAATGATGAATCCCATTTAAAGTAGAATAAAAACCATTGTAATAAGAACAATCATTTTCATTAAAAATAATTTTAAAACCACAAATAAACAAAATTAGAGTGCACATAAAATACCATAATGTATAATATGTTTCTCAATCCACAAACTGAATACCCATCTTCTAACATGTAGGTTTTTATTACATGACTTATACATAAAAGAAACATGTGATTAAAGTGAAAAAATATAGAAAACATTAGTTTCCTTACTATAATTCATAGGCTGACTGATAAACTGCTGACAGGTGTAATTGTGTTCAAATACTGAATAAACAACGTGCCATGCATTTATACTTCTGATACTGATAAGTTACGCTGTTATTCAGGGACATTCTATTAGTCTAATAATCCCTTGTTAGGTCATTCTCAAACACATAGTTAGTTAATGTATAATGCGGACTGTGTCAAGTCCTCTTTCTAAGACCATAAAATCTCTATCTAGGCCAGGGTGCATAAATCATAACTTTTCCAATGCCTCGTGCCATGACCTGATTCATCTCATGTGACCTACTGATGTATAGAGAGGATATACCAAGACCCAACCATCAGATAATAAGTTATATATTCCTCACATGTTTACTAAGTCCATGTAACCAAAGTGTTCCATACCAATTTGAATACCTAATTCTATGTATTTTACTTGGGGTGTCCAATTCCACTCCAAATAATTAATAAAAAGGTAAAAGTCCATTTTAAATATAAATTAAACATGAAACCCAATAAACATTATTACAGAGAATATTCTTAATATGCAATGATAACAGGATTATATAAAATGATGATTTTATCAGTTGAAATAATATTCATTTATGATTCTATCACATGAAATAAAATTCATTTTAATTTAAAAAAAATAGAAAAAATACTCAAAACCTATACGTTTAAGATTAAATTTATGTTTGAAGAAAGAGTTTCCACCTACTGATAAATGGGTGTGTCCACAAAACAGAACAACAATTTAATAATTGAAAAAATTCCTTCGAAATATTCAAGCTGTTTAATCACATGTTTCCAAAACCTCACAAATAAAGAGTTATAAAGCTAAAATTTTAACCCAATATTCATGGAAGTAGATGTGTCAAATTTAGTATTGTGTTTCACATAAAATTACATGTGTATATACATACACACACATATATATATATACACTTTTTAGAGCATTCATTTTTCACAATTTATCACAACATCAAACACATTACTTCCATATTAAAAGTATCAATAATAGAAACCTAATTTAGATTATAATGTAAGTATTTTGGAACATTCATATACACAGTTTGTACATACAATATATATAAATAATTATATATATAGGTATTCTTATTAAAAAAATGTGAGGTAAACACTCATAAGAAGTCTGTCAAAACCTAAATTAATATTAATCCACCCCACTTGAAATAACTAAAAATAGGTTGGGATGATCATTGTATAAAAATGAATATATATGTATATATATATATGTATATATTTATACTTTGGAAAACATTGATAACATGAGGTACGTTTAAAATTATTAAACCCTTTCCTTTTAAAACATCATTGCACATCCACACATGGAAAATTTAAAACCAGGTGGATTAAAACCATATGAGTGTAGGTATAAATTATATACCTATATATACAAATTGTATATTCATGTTTGAAAAAGGAAGGCAATGTATAATGAACCCTTGCCTGGTTTGAGGAGGAGGAGTGGCTTGGGGAAGCACACTAGAGGCATGAGAAGATGAAAACCCGAGAGGAATGAAGTGTAATGGGTCATATAAATAAACTATACTATATATAAAACATATATATATTTATATTAATGATAGTTTATGAAAACATGAGGCCCAATTGGTATATAAAAAGACCGATGGTGCTGGTGTTGTAGAAGATGAGAGCAAGGAGGCCTCAGATGATGATTGGAGTAATCACGGGCATCGAAGAATAGTGAAAACAAAGTGGAATAAACCACTGGTGTGGTGCATGTCGATAAAGAAGATTCCATGGGAGGAAGAAAAACCAGAAAAATAATGAATAGCTAGGATTAGATCTCTCCCTGATCTGATGGCTGGGTGCGAGTCTGCGTATTTAAAAGGAATGGACAGATGAGATCTACTGAGGAGTTGATCAGACGGTTACGATAAGACGTGATGATTAAAAAAGAAAGAATGAAAGCAATTAGATCCGAAATGTATCAGACAACGTACAAAAAATGCGGACAATATCTGCGGCCACTGGGGTTCATTAGCTGAACCAAACAAAAGGATCAGATCGTGCACGGTGCGATCTGACGGCATAGATCACATCCCTACTAAAAATAAACACCCCACGTTTAAATGGAGTGAACTCTATGTATTCCTTATAAGCCAGAGGCTCCATACATTTGTCTATAAACCCCCCTCCCCCCTCCCTAGTACTTCCCTATTCTGGGACTTCTGCGGGTGCACTTCTGTGCCCTCCCACGCCTCTGTGCTGACCCGCACGATGTCGTGCTCTTCTCTGATCCTCACATTGAAAAATAATAATAAAAAACTTGTAACCTTGGTAGTACATTTCTAAAGTATTTATAAAAAGTGGTCATATGTTTTAAAGTTCCAATTTCAATACATACTTTAAATATTTTGTGAAACTATTTTTAACTTAATATTTTAGTTTGAACCACTAAAAATAAGCAACGGTTATAATTATAAACATTAGAAACTCAATAGTCACCTAAAGAGAAATGTTTGGATTTAGTCCTTATAAAACCATGTTTCAAAGTGTTCCATATTCAATACCACTTGGTGAAAAATGGTGCTCACTATACCACTAATGCTTAGTGTAGTTGTAGTGGATCTAGACATACTAATGTTTATTGTGATAGATCCAAAAGATCCTTACTATATTCTTGTGTTCTTTGTAGTATTGGGTGGTCCCCCCTATAATCTTAATAGGGATTTTAGTTGACTTTTTTGGTTAGATGAATTTTCCTAGTTTTGAAAAAATGTAGTAAATTTAGTGTTTAATAATAATTCCTTGTGTTTAGTTCATATATTTTTTTAAAAATAGAAATTAAATAAAATATCATCCTACAATATTATTATTACACGGAGGATAAATTCAGGGAATTACACCTTTCATCTAAAATAGAATCCTCTCTTCCTTGCACAACATCAACTTCCTATTTTACATCTGAACACCCTGGTTCCACTTAATCAGGTTTTAAACCTAAGACGCTTTTATCCTTTGGCCTAGTAGGATTGGAAATAGGTTTTATGTATTAATATAGTTTAGACTCATCATTAACCCATTCCATTTTCCAATGGTTCTTGTTTATCTTCAAAATCATACGAATCATTTTGGTAATACAGAGGTTTTCCTTTATAACTATGGTTTCTTCCTTATTTCTAGAAACACCTTTCAGTTAAAACATCAAAGATATCAACATGGCATAAAATAAAGCATTTGTCTTGGAATATGGACAAGTCATACCCTCTAACAAAGCCATAAAAAGTTTGAAATGTTTTATCCTTTGTCCATGATTCATCAAATACTGCAAAAATATGTCATGATATTTCAAAGTAGAAAAGTCCCCTCTCCTAGGACTCAAGACATGTTGGAAAAATTTAAACAGTAAACTACTTTCCCAATACATCTCAGTAGAAATTTCCTTTCTATGGATTCCACTCCTTATTAGTTCGGCCATAGCATCATCATAGAAAAAAGACTCACTAGTTGTAAGCATCACTCTAGAATAATAGTCGAATATTCTATCATGTGGGACTCTTAAACATTCATCCCATTCAATAGAAGAGAACCTCACTCTAACTCAATTTACCTTAGAAATAATTTAGTTCCCATCCCAAGACTGTTCTAACTTCAGAAACTCATAAAAATCATTTACTATATTTGGATAATACGGTCCATTGTTGTTTATGAATCATTCCACTCAATCTTGATGTTTGAGTGTCTTCAGCACAAGATATTTTCTTGACAAAAGCCACTCTGATAATAATTCTTTCTTGACCATTAGTTACCTCTATGACAAATGAGGATTGATCAGATTTACCACAACCATGCTTACACCACTACACCTACCATAAGGTCTCTTAGGGTTTGGTGTGTCTCCTTAATCACCAACCATTGGTCTCTTTACTCTTACCATTTTATTTGATATGGATTTAGGG
Source organism: Viscum album (assembly GCA_963277665.1). Classification (NCBI taxonomy): domain Eukaryota; kingdom Viridiplantae; phylum Streptophyta; class Magnoliopsida; order Santalales; family Viscaceae; genus Viscum; species Viscum album. The sequence continues at coordinate 1,580,330,639 of OY728120.1, read as the reverse complement.
TTTTTAGCAGCAGGTTAGGTTCAAGGATTTAGGATCAATATATTTGGGAGAGGATTGATGTGGATCGAAATGTGATGTGTACTTTGTTTTTATCATTTGGGAATCCAAAAACAAACCGAGTAAATAAAATGAATAAAATTAAAATGTTTCAGATTCTAGAAGAAAACACGATGTATGTGACCTATCTGTAAGGTTGACTAGCGGTAAGGTGACAACAGAAATGTATATTGGTGATGTCCAACAGTAATGTTTCCTAATAGTGAGGTGCAACGGTGAGGTGTCCTAATGGTAAATTTCAATGATAAGGTGTCCTAATGGTGAGGTCCAATGGTGAGGTGTCCTAATGGTAAGGTCCAATGGTAAGGTGTCCTAATGGTGAGGTCTAATGGTGATGTGTCCTAATGGTAAGGTCCAACGGTGAGGTTTCATAATGGTGAGGTGTCCTTAACAAAAATTAATCATACCTAAGTCATGTTTGATGCAATTTAACCTCTCATAATTCATGGGATTTTTGAATATATAAGACGATTGATGTTCAGTGCCAATGAATTCTAGAATGATATCACCTCTTTGATAATGATCTCTCAAAAAGTGATGTCTCAAATCAATGATCTGTTTCCTTGCATGAGATACTCTATTTTTAGATGTTTTAAGAGAACTTGTATTATCAAAATTTATAGATATATGTTTTAATTGATATCCATAGTATAGTAATGTGTGATTCATCAACAAAATTTGAGCTCAACAACTACAAATAAGTATATATTTAGATTTGGTAGTGGGTAATGCAATAGAAATCTGTTTCATAGTACACCATGATACTAGTGACTTTCCCAAAATGTGACATGTTACATAGGTGTTTTTTATATCTAACATGATACCAGTAAAGTCATCATATGAATAAATTATCAAATCAAATGATTGTCCAATTGGATAAAATAGTATTAAGTCAGTAGTATACATGAGATGTTTAAAAAACTTCTTAATAATAGTTAAATGGGATTCTTTGGGATTGGATTGAAAATGTGAACACATACATACACTGAACAAAATATCAGGTTGGATAACATTAAAGTAGAGCAAACTCTCAATAATACCTCTATAATTGGTTTGATCCACTGGTTTACCAGTTTCATCAGCATCTAACTTATATATGGTAGTCATTGGTGTATAACTACCTTTATTACTATCCAAACCCTAGACGTTTCAAAATATACTTAGTATATTTACATTGATTCAAAACAATACCATTATTATTTTGAAATATTTGAAATCAATGGAAAAAATTTATGCTCCCCCATTAGACTCATTTCATATTCAGTTTGCATCATGCTTGAAAAATCAGTACATAATGAATTTTTAGAGGATCCAAAAATAATGTCATCAAAATAAATTTGTATTATTAAAAAAACATTGGAAATCATGTTAATAAAAAGAGTAGGGTTAGATATACCTTTAGTAAATCCTTTTGAAATAATAAAATAACCGATTCTATCATACCGAGCTCTAGGAGCATGTTTTAGACGATATAAAGCATTAGAATGTTTAAAAACAAGATTTGAAAAATGGGGATTTTTAAATTCCAGGGGTTGTTCAATAAACACATCCTCAACTATATACCCATTTAGAAATGAACTTTTAAGATCCATTTGATAGTGTCAGAAATTATGATTATCTGCATAAGCAAGTAATATCCTAATGGATTCAAGTCTAGCTACAGGTACAAAGGTTTCTTCTTATTGTATTTCTTCTTCTTAAATATATCCTTGTCCAAATAATCTTTCCTTGTTTCTAACATTATTTCCATACTCATCAACTTTTTTTATAAACACCCATTGAGTGCTTATGGTCAGAGGGTCCTTAAGTCTTTATACTAATTCCCAAACATGGTTTCTTTAAAACTGATTTAATTATTCTTGCATATCTATCACCCAAAGTTATTCCTTGATAGAATCAGTAATATTTTTGGGTTCAAGCTTTGAAAGAAAAGCTTGATGTTCATCCTGGTTTCTTAGAGAATCTTTAGTGTGAATTCCTCTATTTAGATCACCTACTAAAACATCTAAATGATGATTCTAGAGAATTCTAATACCTCAATAAAGTCTTGGAATAGACTCCTCATGGTTTTCTATGGGTTCATATTCAATAGGCTCAAATTCTAGAAAATTTCCAGAACATGTTGATTTCACTGGGGGACCACTATTTTTGTCATTAAGGTGTAGAATTTACATATCTTCCTCAAGATATTCAAGAGAGGTTTTAGGTTCATGTGAATCAGTCTCATCAAATTTTACATGAACTGATTCTTCCACACAGTTGGTTCTCTTATTTAATAGTCTATAGGCTTTACTAGATGTTGAGTAACCTAGGAAATTTCTTCATCACTTTTGGAAGCAAATTTGTCGAGATTATCCCTAGTGTTATGGATAAAGACATTGAAACCAAAAACTCTAATGTAATTGACCTTAGACTTTATATTTTTCTATATCTCATTAGGGGAAATCTTAAGAACAGATGTAATTAAAACTTTATGGATGATGTAACATGCTATATTAATAGCTCCATCCCAAAAATATATAGGCAGATTATACTCATTAAGCACATTCTGGGAAATCTCTTGATGTGTCTAATTTCTTATTTCTACAAATCCATTTTTTTGAGTTGTTCTAGGAGAAAATTAATTTTGATTATAGCCATTATGTGATAAAAAAGTCTCAAGATTCGGATTTTCAGACACAAAGCCATGATCACTTCTCAAGGTCTTAATTCTATGTCCACTACAATTTTCTATATACATGGAATATTAATAATGTAATAATGGTCTTGACTTTTTTGAGCTAAAAATTATACCCATGTGTATCTAGAGAATTCATCTACAATAACATAGACATAATGCTTCCCATTAAAACATGAAGCTCTAGTTGGTCCAAAAAATCCATTTGAACCAACTCAAGCGGTTGAGAAGTTGAATCTTATTTCTTTGGTTTGAAAGAAACTTTGTATTGTTTTCACTTTTAACAAGGATTACCAACTTTGTTAAGTGGGAATTTCAATTTAAGTAAGTATTTAACTAAACCATTCCTAGTTAGTTTCCTAACTGAGTGCACATTGCAGTGTCCTAATCATCTGTTCCATAACCAATATTCCTTCTAAAAATCATTTAAACAAGAACCATTTATCATAGCTATAGAGTTTAAATCAACAACGTATACATTTTCATCTCTATTAGTAGGGAATATTAAATCATTTTTAGAATTAAAAACATTCCATGCATCATTTTCAAACATAACATTAAAACAATCAGCACACACCTTAGAGCTACAAAGTATATTGTACTCTAACACATCAACAAAAATTACTTTTGAGATTAATATAGTATCAGGGATACTAATTTGGACTAAGCCAATGATTTTTTCCTTATCATTATAACCAAATGTAACATGTCTACCATAAACATTGATTATTCTCTTGAAGCGTGAATAGTCTCCAATCATATGCCTTGAACATCCACTGTCCAATTACCAAAGGGTTTTACCAGAACTCTTTACAAAATTTTCTTGTAGAACAAATTAAGCATGGGGTAACTTAGGTACCCATATATTGTTGGGTCTAGAGAGGATAGAAAGTATTAATTTGAGAACCCAAATTTTTCTTATAGGTTTCCTAAAATAAAAAAACATGTTTTGATACATAAACACATTGTTAGGACCCTTAGAAATTTTTTTCAAGAGATGATCCAAAACATGAACTAGCAGTGAACTATCCAGATTTTAGAACAAATTTGTTTTTAATAATCCTTCTATGTACTGGTTGATATCATAGACCAGATGTGTATTTTAGAGAAATTTATTCCCCTAGGAACTGAGTCAAGGTATCCCTACTGGTAGTAATCTTCTCAAGATCACTTTTTAATTACTCTTTTTATAATTTATGTTTAGTATTTTCTTTTAAGATTAGAGAAAAATTTTTCTTTCTCAATATCCAAATCAGAATTATAATTGGAATTTAATGCATGTTGTCTTTTCAATGATTTATATTTATCCTTGATCTCGTTAAATGTATCCTCAAACATTCCACAGTATTTAAACAGTTTATCCTTAGTAATATTTTCATCATTATTTGATCCAATTTCAATCCAAAAATAGTAAGCATTGTGTATAAGAGAATTAAATGTTACCCTAGATGTTTCTATCATGAAACATATGTTTTCATGATTATTATGTTCAGTATCAGAAGTGTCATATCCACTAGAGCTATCTTATGTAGCACTCCAAGTAGTTTTTGTAGCCTTTTTATATCATTTTCCTTGGTATTGATATTTCTTATTGTTTTTCAACTCTGGGGAAATCATCATTCACAAGACCTTTTCATTTACACTCATAGAAGATTATCTCATTTTTGTTGTCATTCCATTTTCAGTAATTTTTTCAATTTATTTTACTATCCTACATTCCCCTATAGTTTGACTTTCTAAATAACTTATTATTTTGGTAGAAATTTTTGAATCATCTAGAAATACGAGCCATCTTCTCATCACAGTCTGAATCTGAATATTCACTAGTGGAACTATCTACAGGAACTTGAACCTTTTCCTTGTCTCTTCTCTTTGAGGTAGTTGTCTTGAATGCTATAGATTTTTTTCTTCGTTATTCATCTTATTCTTAATTCACCTTAAGATATTATTCATACAACAAGATTTTTCCAAATACTTCCTTCACTGGTAACATGCTTAGGTAACATGATTTTTATATAGAAAGAGTAGTTCATCTCCATCTATTTGGTACACATCGAAGAAATATCTTAATCTGATCCTTTATGTCCACTAGTTTTCCAAGTAGACTCATGGTATTTACTATTTCATTGATCATGAGATACTTTTTAGAGATAGGACAATTAGGATTAATTTTAAAATTTTCATATTTAATAGTATAAGTATATAATCTCATTTCTTTAACATTGGTTGTTCCCACATAGTACACAAGCAAAGTATCCCAAATTTCATATGAAATTTTACACTTATATATTCTATTGAATTCTTCATCACCTAAATCATAGTAAAATGCATTCATTGCATTACAGTCATTATTATATATAGCTTTAGTAAACTAAGACCATGTGTCCCTAGTGGTAGTTGGTAATGCATGTTGTTCTTCAATTGTGTCCCAGATTTTAGGACCCATTCCCTCTAGACACATTTTCATTTTGAATTTCCACTAATCAAAGTTATTACTATTAAATAAGGGTGTCCTATTAGTATATGCACCCTTAAATCATTTATCCATAGCTAATTAGAATTTAAAAAACTGAAAATTTAGATATGACATAAATATTATGATTTTTAAGATATAACTAAAATCATAGTTGAATTTTTTTTTAAAAGAATAAAGATAATTTTTTTGTATCAATAAACCCTCCTCTGATACCAAATGTGGGTGGATGTGGAAACTCAAGAGGGAGAGGGGGTGAATTGAGTTCCTAATTAAAATTTATGTAAAAAAAATTATGATAAAATCCCCAATTTGAAATAACCTGGTTAATTAATGTAGTAGAGATATAAATGATTAATTTCTCAACAATTCTTTCAATAGTCAATTAGTCCTTAGTTGAATAAATGTAAGAATACTTATCCAAATTTTGAAACATGTTTATTTAATTAAACACCTACACACCCAAAAAAAACTAACTATCGGAGTTAATGTAAAACATTTTTCTATTTTTAAAATTATAAGAAGTGGAAAATAGAATTACAGAGTATTAAAAAGTAAAATACATAGCATAATTAAACAAGAGGTTCAGTCTCAAGTCGAGACTTAATCCTCTTCACTTGGTTATCACTTTCCACCATGTAGTTTATATTAATAAACATTGATATAGAGCCTATATCATGCTTTATAATTATTTTCACAAACTATCTAGGTATCACAACCTATACAATAGTTCTACATGGGAGAAGAAAAAAAAACAGTCCACACATGACCTCTTCCATTTTTATATGTGGGAAACAAGAGTGTATGTAATGTTTAGTGTGAGGATTTTTAGTACCCTCCAGTTTAAGCATAGGAGACAGTGTGTGTGTAGAAGACAAACACACACATCTCAGAAATGTAAAATAAAGAATACAATAGAAATATTATTATGAGGATTGAGTTTAGAAGGCCCTATGTGTTTTCAGTTTAGCTATGGGCTACATGGTGTGAAAAAATTTTAGGTTGAGTTCTTATCTAAAAGATGTCTCCAAAATAGAGTGTCTCAACTAAAGTTTTAGGCTTTCAGGTACTCAGTTGTTCAGATTCGTGATTTAAAAGATATTTGATGAAGCACATCAAGAGAGTGTTGAATTAGTTCTTCCAAAATGATCTTAATTAATCTCTTGGATTCACCGAGTAAGTTCTCATGTGTTCTCCTCATTCTTTAGGTCTTTTTATATATCATCTCTCACCCTGCATTATTCTTTTATCATGATATTCTATTCTATTTTATATTCTAGAGGTCAGATAGTAGGAATGATCAAACCATGTTCAGTCTTCCTCGTAACCCATATGGTCTCTAGATATGTCTACAATAAAAATTAATTAATGTCAGAAGCAATAAATTTACCAAATATGACAATTAAAATAATCTAAAGAAAACTGACAATGTATAGAGTAGACGGGTATAGATATCAATAAACTAGTAGTGTTAGCCTTCTCAACGGTAGCTTCTCAATAATAGGCTTCATTAGTATGCTTATCAGCTGCAGCCTTCACAACAGTAAACTTATCAGTAGTATCCTTGCAATGATAGGCTTCATCAGTAGGCTTTTCAGCAGTAGATGTATGAATTCCAAAGATTCATCCATCAGTAACCTTTCATCAGTATATTTTCATCAGTAATCCTAATATGGTAACCTTCTAAAAGTAACCTCTTAGTGGTGAATTTATTAATCTTCCAGCGGTAGGCTTCCCATCAGATACCTTATACAAGTATCCTCTAGCGGTAATCTCTAGCGGTAAACACAATCAGTATCCTCTAGCGGTAACCTTCCATCGGTAACCTCTAGTGGAAACCTTTCACCAGTAACCTCTAGTGGTAACCGTTTAGTGGTAAACTATAGCAGTAACAAAAATAGAAGTATCTTAACATAGACCTTCATACCAGTGACCTTTTACATAGAAACTTTTACATGATAAACTCAATAAATAAATCATTGATATTGAAAATACGTAATTGTTACATGATAAAAACTATAAACACTAATTAAACATGATTATCATATAGATGAAATATGATTTTGGATTATCAAAATAAGTAAGTCCAACATTGACTAACACTGAATGATTTGATATGTGTTAAATATGATTGATTGATTGATATATCAGTATGATACATCAAATGATGCTCCAAATAACCATATGTGATTGATTGATATAAATGTAAGGAACATGGAATAATGATCCAAATACCAATATGTGATTGAATAATAAATAGGGTGTGAGATATAGACTGAATCTCCAAAAACTCATTGGGTGTTGGACATGGTTTTCTAGGCCCAAAATTTTGGCTTTGGACTATGGTTCCATGTAGATGTGAGAAAAAGTTAAAATCAGATGGGTTATGAAATCCCATGATATAATGAATTTTGGTTCCTTTTGTGATATGGTTAAAAATCTAGAATGGAAAAATTCATGTATTGATTATATGGGTTTCCAAATGAACTCATGGTTTATGTTGTTGAATAAATAATAGTTGAATATGTAAACTATTTACCTTATTTCTTGTATATTATTCTTTATACAACTACATATGTTTTTATTAACTGTATATTGTTTTAGATGTCGTTGGTGGGGACCAAATGATAAGTACTCAATCACTTCTTAGGATTCATGATTGGTACCTGAATAGGCATCATGTTTGTAGGATAAGATAATGGATATAACCTTATGTTATATGGATGACATGGGATGGATCATGGATGAGGGAAACATCCTTGTTATGAGGACCCTATTAGGAGATTTCAATGCCTTTTGGGGTTTTTAGTAGACATTTGACATATATTTAGCTTGAAATATCTACAAAATTAGTTTTCTATATTTTATTCACGTTTTGGACATCAAATGATACTAGTATTATTTTGGTTATGGTTATATCATTTGGATATTTTTTATTTTTTCAAGTACTACGCAGCTTTGAAAAAGAGGCTATAGTCTCCCCTAGATCAATATTATACCCTCCTTGCTAGTCAATATTCTCTAGTTTATTGGGTGGCATTCCTGATTTCATGTGGCCAACTATATCATAGAATCATTGGGTGGCACCCTGGTCAGGATATCAAAAATTGGTATCAGAGGGGTTTCATTTTATTTTTCTTTTATATTTCTATTTTAGAAAGTTAGACTGGAGAATAAGATGAGTCAAGCATTTGTTTAGGTCTCATTTATGGGAGTAGATAAACATTGTGTGAGGGTAAAATCCAAGTACTTAGGGTGGGATTGTTTTTATTAATGTAAGTTCTTATAGTTGGAAGATACTTCACCACTTGTGATGCAATTATTTTGGGATGTGATTGTTGTTTTTGTGTGTTCATAAAAATGAATCATGTCTAGACATTAAATGAGTGCTTATTATATATTAATCATTCTAGGCACTCAAAATTATTATGTTACATTCATCATCATAGACACAAAAGAAAAAATCTAGTTTTGGGATGAGTTTTTAAAATTAAATAACATTTCTATCATTTGTAAATTTTAATCAAAATGGTACCTAATGTGAACTTAAAATTTCTAAAATGGTGCAAGATGTGAATAAATGGGGTTCTAATTAGAAAATTGAATGATGATAGAAATTTTACATTTGGTTAACTAAGAATTTTATTTATTATAGTCAATGGTAGTTATAGTGCCTCATTTTTGAAAATGTGGTGCGGTTTGGGGGATGACATGTTTTTCAATTACGTGAATCCTTGTAAGTGCGAGAATACCTTATTATATATAATAAGATGTGTGTCTGCCACTATAGAGATATTCTTCCATGTGAAACTTGTTGAGGAGATTAAAAGACGTTTTTATGTGTTTTATCCACTAATAATGGAAAATGAGGCACCAATAGTTCCAAGTGGGGTAGTTGGGGAGCAGTTCAATGAAAACTTTTATTTGTTTATGTAGTTCATGTAAAGAGACCAAGGGCCTATTTTGAAGTTTATATGAGACCAAACCATGAGAGTTTTAGTTGTGTAACCCTCCATCATTTACTATAGAGGGTGGACTAGATGTAGTTGAGTTCGAGATTGATTGGATAAGAATGATACTAGACCACTTTGTGAAACCTACTAAGAAACTAGTCAATGTTGTCACTTATATGTTACATGGTCTAGAAAATGAAGTTGTGGGACATCCAAAATTCTGATGGACAACTGGGATATATGTAGTGGAATTATTTTTAAGATAATTTATTACCTCACTTTTACCATGAGATTTTCAGGAAGGAGAGGGAATCTATGTTTATTTGGTTGACTCGTGAGATCATGTCTGTAATGAAATATGCTCGACACATTACTAATTTATAGTACATTGCTCCAGCATTTGTGGGGGATGAGTCTATTATAGAAAAGTGATTTATGGAAAGTAAAAAATTTAAAATTATTTTCTATTTTAATATCTTTAGGCTGAATGAGTTTTCTAAAGTGGTAAATCATGATCTAATTTCATATGTGATCTTAAAGGGGGATACTAATAGAGGGAATGTGGAATTCTTAGACAGTTAGTAGGTACAAAAAAAGAGAGAAGGAATGATCTTTATGAGAATTGTGAATAGAAAAGTGGATAATAGAGTTGACAAGGGGAATTATCATTTACTCAACATCATACTCGAGTGATATGTCCAAAGTGTGGCAGTTTGGGTAACCCTCAAAGATAGTTCCTCCAACCACTTGTAGAGTTCCAATACTATGGTAGGATGGGATATCAATAGAGGTTCTATAGTAACCCATGACACATGGGTAATGATTAAGTAGCTATATTGAACCAGAATAAGGGAATAGGGTCTTCTACACTCTATCAGTCTACTAGTTATAGTTCGATTGTTCATGGATGTCTTGGTAGTGGATGAGGTTTTCTCAAAAAGAGAGATTTTATCATTATATTGGTGCAACTTAATAGACTCGGGGTGAAACATACAGAATAGGGGAAGGATAGTTACATGCAGTTCAACCTATACTTTTGGATAGAATGGTTGGACTATCAACAATTAGAGATATGATTCTTGTATATTCTACACAGACAAAGTTTATTATTTGATACATGTTCTTATATTTATTTTATATCTATAAAACTTGTGAATGGTTTTATATTTTAGGTGTATTTCATGATAAGGGTTATAATGATAGACACACCCTTGGTATTATAGTCGAGAGACATATGTTTGTGCATGGGGTGTTCTCTCATGGTTGGGGAGTATCATTTTAGTTTGAATATTTATATCCTCGACATGTTAGGCTTTTACATAATTATAGGTATGAACTAGTTAGTAGAATACCATTTACACCTTGATTGTTACCAAAGTATAGTGACTTCAAAATCTCTTAAGGATGAAAATAATATTCACCTTGGGGAGTGAGATATTATGCCAGGATGTGTATGTCCAGTTCACCATAAAATTGGAGATCTCAATGCCTAGGATTCCAGTCTACTTCTTGATTATGTGTGTCAAAATTGGGATTCCCTTACACCCATATTTGATAGGTTCATGAAAATTTTCTCAGATGGATTCTTGGGGTTTCCACTTGATATAGATATTGAATTTACTCTTGAGATTGTATTGGGGGGTTGATCTGTTTTTTATCCCACCATACAGAATGACACCAACATAGATTAAATAGTTAAAGACTCGACTAGAAGAGTTGAATTATAATGGGTTTATTCATACAAGTAAGATGATGTAGGATTCCCCATTATTTATGGAGAATAATTATAAGGGATCATTTCCCTTATGTGTTTATTACTAAAAGATGAACCGAATAACAGTGCAAAACTAGTATCCGCATGCATTGATGGTCTCTTTGACTAGTTGGGGGAGTTTCTATTTTCTCCAAGATCAAAATGAGATTTGGGTATCATCATTTGAGAGTTAGACCATATGATAACTTTTGGGCTCCTTTCATAATCATATATTGGCATTATGAGTTTGTTGTGATGTCGTTTGGGTTAACAAATTCCTCTCGAGTGTTTATGCCCATGATGAACAGAATCTTCCAAATGTTCCTTGTCTAGTTTGTGGTAGTTTTTGTGTATGACATATCTCTTTAGGCCAAGATTCTTGAAGATTATTCCCAACATCTTGACATCATCTTGAGTATGCTGAGATATCATAGACTATATTCAATTCTATATAAGTGTCTATTCTACATTTACCAAGTACACTTCTTGGGTCACATAATCTTGGAAGAAGGATTGTGAGTGGACCATGAGAAGGTGTAGGATGTTTTTTTCTTGAGAGAACCCCATGAATGTATTTAATATCAACATTTTTCATTGATTATAATTTTTTATCAGAGGTTCATCGAGGAATTTTCCCCTTTGGATGCACCAATTTTGGGCTTGAACTAGAATGGATTAAATTTTGAATGGTCTGGAGCATGTGAGATTAATTTATAGGAGCTAATGAATCATTTAAATATATAGTTTATCTTGATCCTACTTGAACTAGGTTAATATTATATAGTTTATTTTGATTCTCCTAGGACAAGTCGTAGAGCAGTTTTGATGTAGGGAGATCTAGTTGTAGCATCCGATTCATGGAAATTCAGGCCATATGAATAGAACTACAATACACATAAACTAATGCAAGGAATAGTTTTTTATGCATTAAAGTGTCTGTGACATTATATTTTGGGATAGACATTTACTATGTATACTAACCAAATTTTTTTAATTTATATTTTTTTTTTCAGGTCACATTAAAAAATGGCACCAGATGTGGGGTGAGAATATGTATTCATTTGATTTTGATATAGCATATATTCAGATCAATGGAAATAGTTTCACTGAATCTTTGAGATAGAAAACTCAGACTAAAGTATTTTATGAGTCTATTTATTAGGTGAATATGATACCCTTGCTAGTTAAGATGCATGTTGCGATTTAGGAAGTCCTGCAGCATATTTCTCTCAAATCATTTTAGATAGAGTCTACACTTTTGATTCTGATCATGGAAAGGAAGTACCGGGATACATATTGTTTGGAATTTTATGAAATCCTTTATGAAGAAAATCCACCTTTATATTGGTATATAAATGAGTATTATATCTTCTATATCTGTAGATGCATAGTTATGTCGATGAGTATGTGGGAGGAGCTGATTCTTGAATTTTATACCTCAATGTGGGTGGTACATCTGGGTTTGAAAGAAATGCATTGTAACCTACATGGAAAAAATTGGTGTTTGGGTATGAAATGGGAGATAGTAGGGTTAGTGAAATGATTTTACACCTATTAATAGGTTAAGTATGTGCATCAATGACTAGTTCATTTAATGTATCCATTACTTATTACAAATAAAAAATGGTATGGAATTACCATGGGCTTTGTGGAGGGTCTCCTAAGGACGCCTTAGAATGATAATTATATTTGGTTTGTTGTGAACCAACTATTGAAATTCACGTATTTGATACATATACTGGAGACATTATCAGTAGATCAGTTAAGATAGATGTATGCTATGAAGATATTCTATCTGTAAGGGATTCTATTTAGTATTTTTTTTGACCATGACACCAGTTTTTCTTTGTTCTTTTGTAAGGTCTTGTAGAAGGTACTTGGTACATATGTAACTATAGAATTCCACCCACTGATATATGGGCACATGGAATGTATGATATATGTTCTTGAGGGTATTATATGAGCATGTGTTCTTTACATTAGTATATCTTGGGAGAATCACCAAGGACTTGTGGATTTTTCCTATATTTGTTTTCAATAACTATTCAAATGGAACTATATGAGGATATTTTTCGTATTCCATGAAAATAACCTCTATGATACATGGAGGGAGGTGAGTAGAATCTATTGAGACTTTCCCATGAAGTGGATTTCATAATATGTTCATTTGAATAAGAAAAATATAGAAATGGCTCAAAGTAGATATAAGTTGAATATTGACAGATGAGGATGACCCCTTGAGTTTATAGTTGGTGATCATGTATACCTTCATGTGTAACCATGATTTTTTCATAGTAGGATTCTCATATAGGGATGGTTATCACCCAGGGTTATTGGATCTTCTAAGAATGTGGATAGAATCGGGTCGATGCTGTACAGATTGGATCTTCAACAATGATATAGTGCTATGAATGATGTTTTTCATGTGTCGCAACTTCAATTGTATCACAATGACCCTTCTCATGTGATATATGTGGATGATGTTGACATTGATACATATGCATCCTTTGAGGAAGATCTGATAAATGTGTTGGATTGCAATGATAATCTGTTCTGAAGAATGTCTATCCTGATAGTTCGTGTATTGTGAAAACGTTGGCGTGATATAAAGGAAACAAGGGAGGGATAAAAGAATATAACAGAACAGTGGGCCGATAGTTTTGCATTGGGATCAATGAGATTCATGTATGTAAATCTCAATGAAGAGATATTATATGGTAGGTCTATTGTAAGATCCCAAAAATTTCTAGAGATATATTGAAGAAAATTTTTGCTTATAATTATCGTTGTTTTGATTATATCTTGTTTGGTTTTTATATTGGGGATTTTTGGTGAAATTGGCGAATTGTTTATTGAATTGTGGATGTGCGCTATTTCCACATGGTTTTCCAAAACCATGCACCCAAGACAAAAAACCTACAAAGAAAAACATAATGGATTCTCATGGTTGGTGAACATTTTATTAAATCATGTTCCCTCTTAGTATTGATTTTTTAACCATTGAGAGAAGGTTCAGGGTTAGGTGCATTATTAAGGAAAACTGTGTGACCTGTATAATAAACCAAGTACCTAGAATTAATTACCAAGAAAAATTGTTTTAAAATTTCCAATCCCACGACCTTCACCCTAATCCAACCCGAATAAACCCTAACTAATTTATCTTATTTTTTGAGGCTCCCAAACTGATTCCAAAGGTGTCTATACACCATTCATAGAAAATCGAAGACTGGTTTAAAGAATATACATATTTCATGGTAAGATATTCTTACCTATATTCTTTTCCTCCATATCCCTCATCTTTACCTCAACTTTTTAAGTGATTGTTTCCTCAATTAGTGATGAATTTTTATCTAGTTTTTCATTGATCTAATCTGTTTGATACTATATCAAGTTTTTGGATATAAGTATTATTCTTCATTCTAAATTTGAACTTACCACATCATTTTGTGGATTTCCATTGACGAGTGTCCATCAAAGATCTTGAGAATGGTGGTCTAAATAATAGAAACCATGGTATTTATTTAATTACATGTAAAGAATGTTTTTATTGAAATTTCAATGATTATGAAATTTCATCAGATATTTAATTGATTTAATTTAATTTCTATCTGATAATGAATTCATTTAATATTGTGGACATTTAATTAGTTGAATTAGATTAATTAATTTGGTAAATTAATTAATGGAAAATAGTGATTGTAGAAATTTGGTTATATTCAGATTGTGTAATTTCTCAATAAAGTGGTTATAAATTAATTGAAAATGAGAATTAAGATATAGTATGATTAAAAATAATTGGTTAATGGTTTATAAGATTTAAATAATGAAATATGTTTTAATGGTGAATTGCACATTTTATTCCACGAGATCAATGTGTTGAACCCTGATTATGTTGATAATTCAGTTATTATCTGTAACGCCCTGACCGCAATAACCCAGAGTCAGTGCATTATTATGTAACATTGGCATGATCACAAAAGATCAAGTCTCAAAAGACCGATTAGTTTAATAGCCTTGGAAACACTAGATACATTCATAAATGTTACATTACATCATAATGTTAAAAATCACAATAACATAGTCTCCATAGTCCACACTCATATCCCCTTCAGACTATCCCCGCAGGTCAGTCATAAAATATTTCATCACATCCTGGGAAAAATAAAACATAGAAAGGGGTGAGCTGAGATGCTCAGTAAGGATAAAAATATAGCGGAAAATTTCATAAATAAATATAAACATTTAAGGCAATGTATAACTAAAACAAAAGCCTTTTAAACATGAAATTCATCATAAAATGGAAATAATAAAATGAAATAATTCCATTTACTTATTTACATGGATATTCTACTAGTCTAATAATCACATGAAATATCAAAAACCACTTTCATAATGATGGAATGCATAAATCCAGACTATCATAACCACGTAGCCAAGGCCTCGTGCCAAGACTACAAATAAGATTTTGTTAAGGGCTCGTGCCAAGACACTAGTTTGTCTCATGAGACCTACCGATGCATCGAGGTTCTATAGCGGGCTTCACCCTTTACTTATTATGTCCAATGCATTCCTTATATGAAAAGGTTTAAACATATCATAAAACATAACATAATCGTATCACATAAAACATGCATAAAGGAAACATAAAATTTACACATTTCAATCACAAGATATCAATACAACACGTTGATATAATAAAAACATTATCAAAACCATTTTCAATACCAAAATAAACAAAAATTAAAACATGGTATTTATTTTTCATTTTAAAAAAATGTTATGGCTTGTAGAGGAAGCCGGAACTCAAATAATGGTCACGGTGGCGGACAAGTCGTTGTCGCCGCATACATATGACAAAAAAACATTCCCTTTTTTTTTAGTAAAATGCTTCGTATAAAAAAGAATCCTTTTGAATAAATGTAAAAGTCAAAGGGGTTTATACACCATATAAAGGAAATTTGTGTATAAAAAAATATGCCTCAATGAAAGGAGATTGATACGAAGTCCCTTACCTCGTGTCCGACTTGACTCGGTCGTTCTTTAATCTCCTGAATAATAAACTAGAGTCAATATCTACTTTCTTAAGAACCTTTTTCAAGTTCATTATCCCTTTTATATCACTTACTACCATGTTATGAAAATTATGTAGTCATTTAAGTAAATAACGGTCGTTTTGTCAATCTTCGGTACTTGAGTCAACAATAAACTTCTATAATTACAAGTTGTTTATGTGGTAGAATATCAATTATCTCTAGAATTATATTCATGATTTAGATATCATATATATCATATATATCGAGTAGATACATGCATTTATAATATTACATAACATTTAGAGGTAAGAAATGAAATGCACCGTTCATGGAGACGGTAAGCCGTACGTACACATGAAAGCTACTTTCATTTCAATTTAATATTTAATGGAATGAAATCATAATGATATAAAGTTATATTATAATTCCTGTATAATATCATATATAATATCATTTACTCCATCCTTTATACATCCCACATATGGCATTGACGATTCAAATCACTTTGAGGGGGCGGTAGTCTGCACTTCCTTGAATGAAATTATCGCGTTTACCCATAATGGAAATCATATAGGTATGCCAGAAATGAAAAATACAGAAGCATAAAGAAAACATAATCATAATATATATCATATATAGAAATAGTGTCACTATAATATCCACAAAGAGAGGTGTTAAAAGAAGATTGAACAATCATCATTTCCTAAGGCAGTAATTCGCCACCCATAGAAACAGTATGTTCTTTAACCATTAGACAAAGGTGTGTGTAAGTTTAAATAAAATAATTCTCATAAAAAAACCCTAGTATATTTAATATACTATTTTTTTACAAAATAAATGAATAAAAATAGTTTAATGGGTTGTAGAAGCAAAATAAAACAAAAGAACATAAGAGAAGACATTACCTTAAAATCGGGTAACTCTTTATGATTTGAGCCAAAGGCTTCCTTGGGAAGCATTCTGCCTAAAGTGAGACTTATAGGAGTAAGAGAGGAAAGTTAAGAGAGTATTTGGGCAGAGTTCGGTCAAGCCAAATGGATTTGAAGGTGTGAATAAGGTGGTATAGGTGGGGGCCTTTTATAAGAGGAGAGAAGGGGCAGTCTTGGAGTGTCAAGAAATGTTACTTTATTATATAATGAGTTTAGGATTTTAAAGGTCCCAAAATTATATATTTCTAGGATAAGGTGATAAGGGTTCGAAATATACTCATCCAGTAGGTTTTTGACAAGTTTATGTTTTAGATTTTGCATTATCTTTTAATTTTATTTAAATCGTTAATTAATGAGGTAATCGTTACATCATCATGGTGTCATAAAAAATTTAAATTATTTAATGTCTAAAAATTATAAAAAAAATATCATGATGTTGGAAATATTTTTAGATTTCCAATGACTATTTATAGTCTAAGATATCAATTACACATACAAAACTAAAATTGTTTTACTTGGGTGATACATAATTTGGTTATACTTTCCCTTTAAAAAAAATAATATAATAAAATGTCACTATCACCCAAAAGTGATTCCATGGGGGCCCAAATTTTGGAACATGGAATCCCATGGTCTTACATGACACAAACCCTAGAATTAGGACACATTTTGGGGTCATTTTTTATTATTATGATATTATTTTATTACCCTTAACTACCCGATTACTAATTAATCATGATAATTAAAGATAATTACCGTCATTACTATTCATAATGTCAAAAAACAAGTGTATTAATTACATAATTTGGACCTTCTGATTCCAAATATGGAATCCATTTTACCAAATTCCAAACACATAAATTGTAGTAATTAATTTAAAAATTATTCCCGCTGTCAAAACAAATAGCGTGTTTTTAAGAAACAATATCTATCAAAAGATTGACCATTGTTTATGTCCAATTTTAAAGTGAAATTAATTATAATGACCAAAATTGGATAAAATGGTAAAATTATATTCTAATTATACTTTAAAACCACTCAATAGTATAATTTATCACTATAAATTATTTTGATTAAAAATGTTTTTTTAAAGTATTTTTCACTATTCATCGAAAATTGGATGTTCTCAGAAAAATACCAAAAATTCAACAAAGGATAATTTCAATATTTCAAATCTAAAAATGAAGTCCATTTTGAAATATAAAATTTATATAATTTCAAAAATTGACTATTACTATTCATAACGGCTACTTTGATTGGTCGTAGTGTGTTAGAATCTCGAACTTGCGTACAATGCAAGACATTGCATTATTGAAAGAGAAGCGTACCATGGAAGCTTGGGGTGTTACATTATCCCCTCCTTAAATAAATTGTGTCCTCACAATTTAAAAATGTTCTTCGAAAATAAAAGGTTGAAAATAGAAAATACCTTTGTGGAAAACCCACATCGGAAATAAGGTTAATAAAATGTAACCTTAATATGAGGGAAAGGGAAATGATAAAGTCACAACAAAATTATGATCTCTATTAGGAGAACATTGGTGAAAATTGGAGACATTTAACTGGAGGAAAAATGTAAATATTTTTAGGGAGTGATTGAGTTCATCAATCACAAACAAGTGTAAAATTGAGGGCCTCAAAGCCTTCAATCTATGTTGATTTAAAATATCATCAGTTCAACAAAACATAAGTTATTAGGATAACACATTTTTTGTTTTAATATCCATTTCCTAAAGTTTAATAATTAATTTATTCATAGAATAAGAGATAGGTATATATATATATGCTTGACAAGTATAGTTTAAACCTTCAACTAATTTCTACCACAAACTCATCTTTCACTCAAAAAGATAATACAACTCAAAAATATTATATTTATCCTAATCGTACAGGGTTCAAAATATTAACACATACCATTTAGATTAGGAAAACTATTTTTTAATAATTATGGACTTCCTGTAGGATAGTGTTAGGTAATAAAGGCCTGTCAGACTATGGTTGTGGGTTCGATTCCTACAGCTTTGTCCAACGCGACAGGTTATCCCCCGACCTATAGGTTGTCCTTTTCCTAAAACAAAAGTATTATAATATTCCAAAAATAATCTTCAGAAATGATTTAACATTGAACAATACTATCCAATGTTCAACTTAATCCATTCCAACCTTTATAGTTATCCAAAATTCCTCTATAGATACTTTCTCTAAAAGATCTATAAATTCCAAAATCAATTCATCTGATTCCCCAAACAAAGAAATGTTTCTCTTATTGTCACATACTAAAATTATGATTACCATCATCTTATTAAAACCTTAATTAAAAAAAAACAAGTACTGAAGTACAATCCTTATATATATCACATTATTCTTATAACCATAATATTGTTTTTGAGTCCAAAAACACAAATAAAATAATTATTCCACTTCAACTGTAGTAACAACATAAGATTGGCCTTGCTCTCTTGGCTTTTTCTGAGTTAAGTTTACTTGGTGCTTTGGGAATTCATTTTCATAATGCCCCATTTCTCTACAATTGTAGCATTCAACATTGAAAGCCTCTTTCTTTCCCTTGCAGTCATGAGCTTGGTGACTTTTTTCTCCACATCTATAACAAACTCCCATTCCTTTTAGGCAAGTACCAGGGTGATTCTTCCCACAATTATCGCATAATGGAAAATCCTTCTTTCACTTTTTCCCTTTATCTATCTCTTGTTCCACCATTCTCTTATTCTCTTGATTTACTTTATTGTCATAATATTTAGAGAATTCCTTTTCTGTCTTGATAGAACACGAGACTATATCTTCATACGTTGAGAAAGATTATGATACTAAATCTCGGTGGAGAAATGGTTTTAACCCATCAAAGAAATGATCAATCGTACTTCTTGGGTTACATATATAATCTGCAGCACGCCTCGCTAACCTTGTAAAGTTAGACTCATACTTTGCAACATTCTCATCCTCCTTTGGCCTCAGACTCAGAAATTGCCTTTCCATATCTCCTCAATGGTCACGAGGAAATTATTTTTATAAGAAAATATCTTTTAACTCTATCCATTCCATAATTGATACCTCTTCATTTTCCTTTTTATTTTGAATCAATTACCACCATTGATCAACATCTCCAGTGAGACGGTAAACTGCCATGATAACTTTTTCCCTTTCACTACTCTCTAAGGCATGGAATATTTTCTCTAAAAAATTTATCCATTACTCAGCTACTAAGGGATTTTTACCCCCATTTAATTTTTGTGGTTGTTTCCTTATGAAGCGGTCTAACATTGATCCTCCATGTTGTAGATCAGGGTGCTCCATATGAGTAAGGTTATTATTCATAACCTGAGTGAGTTGTCCTAGTATGGTGATAAGCTGATCAGCACCAGTTGTATCACCAGCTCCACTATAATTATCTTAAGCAGGAGATCAATCCTTACATGGAGTGAGTGAATTGTTACGTTTTCCATTCCTTCCACTAGGTGACATTTCTAAACAATTTCATAAACTAGATTAGTTTATGAATTGAAATACATAACAAAAAACTTGCAAAACACTTAACATAAATTGAACTATTTATGGATATAATCCATAATCATAAAAATGTTTTCTTTGAGGAAGTATATACTCATAAAACCTTCATAATGGTTTGTAAAGAAAATGAGAATTATCCTAAGCATATACCCCGGGAGTGTCGAAACCAAGAGTGCAGCAAGGCCCGTTGTCATGCACCAGTTCCCATTTGAGTCTAGCTCAAAGCGGTGTTTTCAGGTTTTACCCCTAGGTACATATGTGCCAGAGCCGCCTCTACCTGATCGTATCCAGACAAGGATGTATTGCTTGGAAAACTCTTGAAATCTCTATAATACCAAAATTCTAGGGAGTTCTTAAATACTAATCCTCAAAGTCTATCTTGGGGCTATGTGCTCTAATCAGAGTTTTTTCTAAATCTAGCTTCCAAGGTCAGTACTAAACTACCTCTGATACCAACTGTAATGCCCCAACCCCAGTTACCCAAAGTTGATGCATTATTACATAACATTGGCATGATAAAAAAAGATCAAGTCTCGAAAGGCTGATTAGTTTAGTAGCCTTGGAAACACTAGATATATTCATAAATGTTACATTACATTATAAAGTGAAAAATCACAATAACATAGTCTCCATAGTTCACACTCATATCCCCTTCAGTATAACCCTACAGGTCAGTCATAAAATATTTCTTCACATCCTTGGAAAAAGAAAACATTGAAAGGGGTGAGCTCAGATGCTCAGTAAGGATAACAATATAGCGAAAACTTTCTTAAATAAACATAAACATTTAAGTCAATGTATAACTAAAACACAAGCGTTTTAGACATGAAATTCAAAATAATATGACAATAATGAAATGAAATAATGCCATTTAATTATTCTCATGGATATTATACTAGTCTAATAATAACATGCAATATCAAAAACCATTTTCATAATGATGGAATGCATAATGCCAGACTATCATAATCACGTAGCCAAGGCCTCGTGCCAAGACTACAAATAAGATTTTGTCAAGGCCTTGTACCAAGACACTAGTTTGTCTCATGAGACCTACCGATGCATCGAGGAGCTATAACGGGCTTCACCCGTCAATTATTAAGTCCAATTCATTCCTTATATGGAAAGGTTTAAACATATCATAAACCATAACATAATCCTATCACATAAAACATGCGTAATAGAAACATAAAATTTCCACATTTCAATCAAAAGATATCAATACAACACGTTGATAGAATAAAAACATTACCAAAACCATTTTCAATTCCAAAAGAAAAGAAAAGTAAAACATGGTATTTATTTTTCATTTTAAAAAAAAGTTATGGCTTGTAGAGGAAGCCAAAACTCAAATAATGGTCACGGCGGCAGAGAAGTCATTGTCACCGCATACGTACGAAAAAAAACATTCCCTTTTGTAGTTTAGTAAAACACTTCGAAAAAAAAAGTTTCCTTTTGAATAAATGTAAAATTAAAAGGGTTTTATACACCATATAAAGGAAAGTTGTGTATAAAGCAAAATATGCCTCAATGAAAGGAGGTTGAGACAAAGTCCCTTACCTCGTGTCCGAATTTACTCGGTCATTCTTTAATATCTTGAATAATTAACTAGAGTTAATATATACTTGCTTAAGAACCTTTTTAAAGTTCATTATCCCTTTTATATCACTTATTACCATGTTATGAAAATTATGTAGTCATTTAAGTTAATAACAGTCATTTTGTCGATCTTTGGTATTTGAGTCAACAATAAACTTCTTATAATTAAAAGTTGTTTATGTGGTAGAATATCCATTATCTCAAGAATTCTATTCATGATTTATATATCATATATAACATATATATCCAGAAGATACATTCATTTATAATATTACATAACATTTAGAGGTAAAAATGAAATGCACTGTTCATGGAGACGGTAAGCCGTACGTAAGCATGAACGCTACTTTCATTTCTATTTCATATTTAATGGAATGAAATCAGAATTATATAAAGTTATATTATAATTCCAGTATCATATCATATATAATATCATTTACTCCATCCTTTATACGTCCCACATATGGCATTAATGATTCAAATCACTTTGCGGGGGCGGTAGTTCGCACTTCCTAAAATGAAATTACCGCATTTACCCATAATGGAAATCATAATGGTATGCCATAAATGAAAAATACATAAGCATAAATAAAACATAAACATAATATATATCATATATATAAATATTGTCATTATAATGGCTACCAAGAGAGGTGTTACAATAAGATTGAACAATCATTGTTTAATGAGGCAGTAATTCTCCACCCACAGAAACAGTATGTTCTTTAACCATTAGACGAAGGTGTGTGTAAGTGTAAATAAAATCCTTCTCATAAAAAAATCCTAGTATATTTAAGATACTGTTGTTGTTACAAAATAAAGGAATAAAATGAGTTTAATGGGTTGGAGAAGCAAAATAAAACAAAAGAACATAAGAGAAGACATTACCTTAAAATCGGGTAACTCTTTTTGATTTGAGCCAAAGGATTCCTTGGGAAGACTTCTGCCTAAAGTGTGGCTTCTAGGAGTAATATAGGGAAGTTTAGAGAGTATTTTGTCAGAGTTTGGCCGAGCCAAATAGATTTTAAGGTGTGAATACGGTGGTATAGGTGGGGGCCTTTTATAAGAGGAGAGGAGGGGAACTCTTGGAAAGTCAAGAAATGTTACTTTATTATATAATGAGTTTAGGATTTTAAAGGTCCCACAATTATATATTTATAGGATAAGGTGATAAGGGTTCGAAATCTACTCATCCAATAGTTTTTTGACATGTGTAAGTTTTAGATTTTACATTATCTTTTCATTTTATTTAAATCGTTAATTAATGAGGTAATCGCTGCATCATCATGGTGTCATAAAAAATTTAAATTATTTAATATCTAAAAATTATAAAAAAATATCATGATGTAGGAAATATTTTTAGCTTTTCAATAACTATTTATAGTCTAATATATCATTTACATAGACAAAACTAATTTTTTTTACTTGGGTGATACATACTCTGGTTATACTTTCCCTTTTAAAAAATAATATAATAAAATGTCACTATAACCCAAAAGTGATTCCATGGGGGCCCAAGGTTTGGCACAAGGCATCCCATGGTTGGCCATGACACATCCAGTAGCATTAGGACACATTTTGGGGTCATTTGGTCTTATTATGATATTATTTTATTACCCTTAACTACCCGATTACTAATTAATCACGATAATTAAAGATAATTACCATCGTTACTATTCATAATGTCAAAAAACAAAAGTGTATTAATTACATAATTTGGACGTTATGATTTCAAATATGGAATCCATTTTATCAAATTACAAACACAACAATTGTATTAATTAATTTAAAAATTGTTCCCGATGTCAAAACAAATAGCGTGTTTTTAAGAAACAATATCTATCAAAAGATTGACAATTATTTATGTCCAATTTAAAAGTGAAATTAATTATAATGACAACCATTGGATAAAATTGTAAAATTATATTCTAATTATACTTTAAAACCACTCAATTGTATAATTTATCACTATAAATTATTTTGATTAAAAATGTTGTTTTTAAGTATTTTTCACTATTCATCAAAAATTGGATGTTCTCAGAAAAATACCAAAAATTAAACACAGGATAATTTCGATATTCCAAATCCAAAAATGAATCCCATTTTGAAATATAAAATTTATATATTTTCAAAAAGTGTGTCTTACTATTCATAACAGTTACTTTGATTGGTCGTAGTGTGTTAGAATCTCGAACTTGCATACAATGCAAGCTATTGCATTATTGAAAGAGAAGCGTACCATGGAATCTTGGGGTGTTACATTATCCATGATGTGAAGTGATAAAAAGTGATTTTATGTTTATTACACTTAAATTATGTGATATATGTGATAATTGTTTGATTGATTGATATATGAGTGTGGGAAAAAGACAGATGCTCCAAATACCCATATGTGATTGACTAATATACGAGTGTGTGATATGGACTGATGAACCAAATAACAATATCTGATTGAATAAAAATTTGTGTGAGATATGTAATGAGTCTCCAAATACTCTCAAGGTTCATGACATGGAATTCTAGGCAAAAAATATTGGCATTGGAGTATGATTCCAAGTAGTTAAGAAAAAAAAGATTTAATGAAATGGGTAATTAAATCCCATGATATAATACATTGTGATTCCATATCTGAAATGGTTTAGACATTAGCATTAGTATAAGTAGGTATTGATTTGTTGGGTGTCCTTGGGAACCCAGGTTTTATGTGTTCAGATGAATAATAATTTAATATGTATATTTTTTACATTATTTTTTTATATTATTCATTATACAATAGCATACACTATTTTTGAGTAAATATTGTTTTATATGTCATTGGTGGTGGCCTACTAAGTTTTACTCACACCCTACTCAATATTCATTATTGGTACCTGAATAGATTTCATGTTTATAAGATCAGATAAGGGAAAGATACCCATATTGGATGGGTGATATGGGATGGAGAACGGATGACAAAATCAGGCTTGGTATTAGGTCCCTATTATGAGTTGTCAGTGTCCTTATTTTATGTTTTTTACCTTTCACTTGACATGTATTTGTCATGAAATATCTACTCCTTTAGTTTTGGGATATTATATTCATGTTTTCTTCATCATGTGACACTGGTATTGTTCTAGTAATGTTTATATCATTTGGATATTTTTTACTTGTTTTTGATGTTGTGATTATTTGATAAAGGGGGTATAGTCCTATCATCAGCTTTATTAGTCCTATGATACTATTCAGAAGAATATAGAATTTAGTGAGGTGGACCTGAGGTCATGTGGCCAATCGGATCTGGGCACTAGTGTGTGAAATCCGAGTCAGGATTTCTCATTTTTTTTCCACATCTGTTTACAATTCTAGAATAGACGACACAACAATCAAATCTACATAAGGCTTATCTTTGCAGATTATTGCAATAGTTAATCTATCAAATTATGATGACCTTTGGAATTAAATAGAGTCATTGTATGGTGTTCTCATATAGGTCTATCCTTGGATGATACCATAAAAGTAACTCATACCCATCTATTCATGTTTAAAATTTATATAAACCTGGATGTACCATAAAGAATATATCCCTCTCCAAACATATTAGTTCTAACCACCATCATTGTGGAAGCCTCACCCTACCCTATTAAGGCCACCCATAACTGATTTTACATTGAAAACCATTCCATTATTATGTAACTGAAGTAGAGCATGAGATAGGGTGATATTGCATAGTAAGTTAATTATTTATTACATTATAAGTGGGAATTAGATTGTAAACCATATGTTCATAATTTGTGTTGTAAAAAAGTATGACCCCAATATAATGTTGTAATTCCTCCATATACATCATAAGAATGAAACCCCTCCAGTCTCAATGTTATTTAATTCAAGAAATCATGTAAGTTGAATCTACTCCATGGGTTTGGTTTCATCAATACTTTATCCAGTAGCATTAATTTGATATATTATATGTTCTAGGAGTCATTATCACGTGATCGGTATTCAATTGTTGAGTGAGAGTGGTTATAAAAAATATGTATTTGAAAAACATTAATGTTGACTATTAACACCATATATAGGAAGTTCCTTACATTCTTGGGATTTCACTTAAACCTTTCGCACTATATTCTTACACTTTTTGTCAATTTATATCATTCGTGATTAACACTACATATGGGCGTGTTTGTTTTTGTGTAGCCCTTGAGACTCTTTGGGATATTTGAATCCCTTAGGGATAATATAGTAGCTTATTTCTTTGTTTGATTATGATCATATGAAATTATGTATGATTTTATATACCCATGATTATATGTTTTCCCTTATTTTTCTCATCCTATATGTGTGTTACAATTTCCTTGTAGGTTTTGATAGTTAATTGATATATTTATACCACCATGAGAGATTATAAGTAAGTGAGTGAGTGCACTGGATTAAAACATTGATATTAAGGGAACTGAGCATAGGGTTGATGTAAAACGAATCCATTGGGTCATATTGAGTTCTAAAAAAGGTAAAATTGATTTTTCAAGTGTCAATAACCATGTGATATCATGTTTTATATGAGTACTTGATATTCATGTCCAGAAGACATAGGTGACATGGTAATCATGAGGTACAAATGAAATTAGGTATCATCTCCACAAAACCATGAGGACACGATATATGAGGTTGTTTTGGTTCTTATGACTCATTACATTATCTAATGGCATGGAGATAAGGTAGGTATGCTCAGGGGTTTATAACGTCTTGATGAGCACATGACTTCTCGGTTTTGTATTTTGTGTTTATTATTATTACGCATTTTTTATCATTATTAGCATACACTTGTTATACATGAGAACATAATCTAAGGATTAATTTGTGGTGTCCAATTTAGTCTTTTACTCCCACACTACTTTGGAATTTTTATGTTTTTATAGATGTCATGAGAGATCTGGTGAAGGAAAAGGGCCATGTGGTAGACAACTAAGTAGAGGAATATGGAGTTGTTAGTTGGAAGGAGTGGACTCCAATGTTCAGCAGTTTATTTCATGGTATATTTATATGTTTTAATTATTCTGGAGATATTTCAATGTTGAAAGATATTATTTATATGACATGTATTTCATATTTATTATATGTCATGATTACTTTTCTGATTTATGATTATTCTTTATTTTTTTATCTATTATATCTATATAATGACATAATATAGAGGGTAAAATCACCCCACAATCAAAAATAGACCATTTCTACTAGTCAAAATTCTCTTGCATATATGGAGGCTCACAAGAGTTCATATAGATTTTTGGATCATACCCAAAGGTTTTCATTGGGGTTTTACGACAACTCTTCAAAAAAATTGTTTTTAAATTCATTTTCATGATTTTATATAAACTTTCAAAATCATTGTGTCAGCATTAAAAAATAATTTGTGTTAATTATTTTATCATTAAATGTTAAAAAAAATTACATCAATAAAAAATCATATTAAAAACAAAAAATCAAAACCATTCATGACTTTATATTATCTTTGTGAAAATATATTTGAGATATTAAAATAAGAAAAGTTATATTTTGGAACTATTTTTGACTTGAAATAATAAAATGGTATTTATCAAAGAAAAATGGAACAAAATGATATTTTTAAAATATATTAAGAGGGTGGTAAAACTCCACTCCTAAAATATATTATAATAATGTTTAAGTTTTATTTTAAATCTTTTTGACATTAGATTTAACCTTATGTAACCCTATTTGCTCTTTATTGTAGTGATAAATGTTACCATGGTTATTATTCATCATGAAAATAAAATAAAGTTAACCAATTTCATAAATTTTGTATTTATTATTTTAAATATAGAATATAATTTATCAAATTTTATTCCTCTATGATTCGAATGTTACTTTTAAAATAAACATGAAAAATTAGTTGCAAAATGATTTTCCAAAAAAACGCATTTTAAGTATAAAAAATGATTGTATATCAAAATTAAGAATTATATTGATTATAATGAAATTAATTATATTATGAATAATCAACATCAATTAAAACAAATTTAAAACCCAATTAATAGAAAAATTTAACATTTTAAATATTTGAAAATAAATAACATTTTTCTGTAAAATCTGTTTTTTACTATTCACTAAAAATAATCAAATATTTCAAAAGAATACCCAAATCTCATTCATATTTATTTTTTATATAGTGATTTGAAAATTATATAATTTTTTTCAAATATAATTTCTAAATTTTTTATAAATTATTTATAATTTCCCCATATAAAATTCAACAAAACCCATTGTGGAAGAAGAATAAAATTTTAATCCTAAAATGAATCTACTAAAAATTTGAAAATGATTTTATTAATAATTAGTCAATATATTTACATTATATTAAAACCATTAAAAATATATTTTCCATAATTTTTTTAATCTTATTCATATCACCAATATCTCACCTTGGTTATAATGCTCACTTTTAAATAATTATATTATAATTCTTTAAAGGCATGTTTTTTTGTTAAGAATATCATGAAATATAAAACTTATATTGTGATATTAAGGTATTATATACCACCTCATCATTTTATGAACACTAATGAATAAATAACTAAAAAATAAACCACAAAAAACCACCAAGATCCATTATGCATCATCTTTCCTTAAATTCTTTATGCTCTATGTCCACTGAGACTATCACCGAAATATCTTATGTGTCTATATTAATTTTATGTATCTGAGAAAGCTATAGATTGGGTGAATATAAAAAAACCATATAGGATTCTCTATAATAACAGAAACACTATAAATAATGAAAACCCCAAACATGATTAACTAATATGAACATAAGTTAAACCTTATCATTATATCTTAACTCTAAATCCATAACACAATATCATAAGAAAAGTTCCTCAAATGAAAAAAAATTATTAGCACAATATAAAACACAATGGAAATGAATTGAATATTTTATATATAATTTATACCCTGATAGAAAACATGGGTTTAAAAGTATCCTATAATCACAACAACACAAGACTAAAAAGTTTACTTATTGAGGAAAAAAGATAATATCATTGAAACTAGTTTGTTATAACTTATGAATACCTCCTAAATTCCATGAAACAGCTATATATTTGATGAGTGGGATTGTGTATAATTTAAGGAATGTTTATGGATCAAGGTTATTTCACCCCTTATGAGGAATCAAATCCCGATACAAGGTAAAGAACGATGTCATTGAAGGTATAATGAATCCTCATTTAATGGATGAGTATCTAAATCCAATCCACTTAACATATAAACATCCATGATAACTCTCTATTTATGGTGGGGGGACCTTTCCTCATCGAGGGTTACATGTAATTTGAGTGGGTATTAATCTATATAGAAGAGACACACCTCAATTTTTTTTATTTGCAGTGTCTAATGGGGTTACCTACTCCGATAGAGGAATAATCATTCTTTATCATGATGGGGATTTTCTTACACCATCAAGTGTATAGAGGACTCATGAACTCTTATCAATGTGCCACCAGAGGGTTTATGAACCCTATTTCACCCCTAAATATCTCATTATTTCCTAATCAACATCTCTATAATTCAATGAACTACAAAAAAATTCTTCAAAAAAACTCCAAATGTTAAATAGATACACCCACTTCACATTCTATTTTGTAAACACTTAAAATAGAATGTTTATATGTTTAATTCTAACACCCAAGTGAGATGATATGGAAACGAAAAATGATACATAGTATATGGACTATAATTTGATATAAATATAATGTAGGCCCTATGGTCATGTACTTCTACCATCATTCCATGTTGGTTAAACTACACATCATGTACTAGTGGTACACATGACACATAGTTCCCCCAGTAAATCTAGGAGTGAACTCTAATACCCACCATGTTGTATTTTCTATCATTACATGATATGTACATATAGACTACACACCATAAAATATTTCATACATCATGTAAACATTGGTATACACATTTTTCAAATAAAGAAAATGTACTGTAGAGTTTCATGTTGTAACACCCCAAGCCTCCACGGTACGCTTCTCTTTCAATAATGCAATAGCTTGCATTGTCGCAAGTTCGAGATTCTAACACACTACGACCAATCAAAGTTGCCATTATGAATAGTAATACCCAGTTTTTGAAATTATAAAAAATTTATATTTCAAAATGGACTTCATTTTTGGATTCGGAATATCGAAATTAGCCTATGTTGAATTTTTGTATTTTTCTGAGAACATCCAATTTTCGATGAATAGTGAAAAATACTTAAAAACAACATTTTTAATCAAAATAATTTATAGTGATAAATAATAATATTGGGTGGGTTTAAAGTATAATTAGAATATACTTTTACTATTTTATCCAATGGTGGTCATTAGAATTAATTTTACTTTAAAATTGGACATAAACAATTGTAAATATTTTGATAGATATTGTTTCTTAAAAACACGCTATTTGTTTTGACAACGGGAATAATT
This sequence comes from Viscum album, assembly GCA_963277665.1. Taxonomy (NCBI): domain Eukaryota; kingdom Viridiplantae; phylum Streptophyta; class Magnoliopsida; order Santalales; family Viscaceae; genus Viscum; species Viscum album. Next base: position 1,580,300,175 of record OY728120.1, on the reverse strand, counting down.
TCTAAATTAATTACTACACTTTATGTGTTTGGAATTTGGTAAAATTGATTCCATATTTGGAATCATAAGGTCCAAATTATGTAATAAAGACACTTTTGTTTTTTGACATTATAAATAGTAACAACGGTAATTATCTTTAATTATCGTGATTAATTAGTAATCGGGTAGTTAAGGGTAATAAAATAATATCATAATAATAAAAAATGACCCCAAAATGTGTCCTAATTCTACTGGTATTGTCATGGACTACCATGGGATTCCTTGTGCCAAACTTTGGGGCCTCATGGAATCACTTTTGGGTGATAGTGACATTTTATTATATTATTTTTTTAAAGGGAAAGTATAACCAATGTATGTATCACCCAAGTAAAACAATTTTAGTTTTGACTGTGTAAATGATATCTTAGACTATAAATAATCATTTTAAATCTAAAAATATTTATTTCATCATGATTTTTTTATTATTTTTAGACATTAAATAATTTAAATTTTTTATGACACCATGATGATGCAGCGATTACCTCATTAATTAACGATTTAAATAAAATGAAAATATAATGTAAAATCTAAAAGTTACACTTGTAAAAAACCTATTGGATGAGTATATTTAGAACCCTTATCACCTTATCCTAGAAATATATAATTTTGGGACCTTTAAAATCCGAAATTCATTATATAATAAAGTAACATTTCTTGACTTTCCAAGAGTGCCCCTCCTCTCCTCTTATAAAAGGCCCCCACCTCTACCACCTTATTCACACCTTCAAAGCCATTTGGCTCGGAAAAACTCTAAACTAATACTCTCTCAAATTCCCTATCTTACTCCTAAAAGCCTCAATTTAGGCAGAAGTCTTCCCAAGGAAGCCTTTGTCTCAAATCAAAAAGAGTTACCCGATTTTAAGGTAGTGTCTTCTCTTATGTTCTTTTGTTTTATTTTTCTTCTTCGACCCCTTAAACTCTTTTTATTTCTATATTTTGTGAAAAAACCAGTATCTTAAATATACTAGGATGTTTTTATGGGATTTATTTTATTTAAACTTATACACACCTTCTTCTAATGGTAAAAGAACATACTGTTTCTGTGGGTGGCGAATTACTCCCTCACGAAACGATGATTGTTCAATCTTTTTTTAACACCTCTCATGGTGTCCATTATAATGATAATATTTATATATATGATATATATTATGTTTATGTTTTCTTTATGCTTATATATTTTTCATTTATGGAATACCTTTATTATTTCCATTATGGGTAAACGTGATAATTGCATTTTAGGAAGTGCGGACTACCGCCCCCTCAAAGTGATTTGAATCGCTAATGCCATATGTGGGACATATAAAGGATGGAGTAAATGATATTATCTATGATATTATACTGGAATTATAATACACCTTTATATCATTATTATGTCATTCCATTAAATACCAAATAGAAATGAAAGTAGTGTTGATGCGTACGTACGGCTTACCGTCTCCATGAACGGTGTATTTCATTTCTTACCTCTAAATGTTATGAAATATTATAAATGCATGTATCTACTGGATATATATAATATATATGATATCTAAATCATGAATATAATTCTGGAGATAATGGATATTCTACCACATAAACAATTTGTAATTATAAGAAGTTTATTGTTAACTCAAGTACCAAAGATCGACAAAACGACCGTTATTAACTTAAATGACTAGATAATTTTCATAACACTGTAATATGTGATATAAAAGGGATAATGAACTTGAAAAATGATCTTAAGAAACTAGATATTAAATCTAGTTTTTTATTCATAAGATTAAATAATGACCGAGTCAAGTCGGACACGAGGTAAGGGACTTCGTCTCAATCTCCATTCATTGAGGCATGTTTTTTTTATACACAACTTTCTTTTACATGGTGTATAAAAATCTTTGAATTTTACATTTATTAAAATACAATCTTTTTTATAAGAAGTGTTTTATTAAACTACAAAAAGGAATTTTTTTGTCGTACGTATACGGCGACAACGACTTCTCCGCCACTGTGACCATCATTTGAGTTTCGGCTTCCTCTATAAGCCATAACATTTTTTAAATGAAAAATAAATACCATGTTTTACTTTTATTTTATTTTGGTATTTAAAATTGTTTTATTATATCAATGCGTTGTATTGATATCTTGTGATAGAAATGTGGAAATGTTAGGTTTCCTTTATGCATGTTTTATGTGATACGATTATGTTATGGTTTATGAAATGTTTAAAACTTTTCATATAAGGAATGCATTGGACTTAGTATGTGACGGGTGGAGATTGCTATAGCTCCTTGATACATCGGTAGGTCTCATGAGACAAACTAGTGTCTTGGCACAAGGCTTGGACAAAATATTATTTGTAGTCTTGGCACAGGGCCTTGCTATGTGGTTATGATAGTCTGGCATTATGCATTCCATCATTATGAAAGTGGTTATTGATATTGAATGTGATTATTCGACTAGTAGAATATCCATGTGAATAAGTAAATGGCATTATTTCATTTCATTTTTTCAATATTATGCTAATGTTCAAGTTTAAAAGGCTTTTTTAGTTATACATTGCCTTAAATGTTTATGTTTATTTATGAATGTTTTCGCTATATTGTTATCCTTACTGAGCATCTGAGCTCACCCCTTTATATGTTTTATTTTCCCAGGATGTCATTAAATATTTTATGACTGACCTGTAGGGATAGTCTGAAGGGGATAAGAGTGTGGACTATGGAGACTATGCTATTTTTATTTTTCACTTTATGATGTAATGTAACATTTATGAATGTATCTAGTGTTTCAAAGGCTACTAAACTAATCGGTCTTTAGAGACTTGATATTTTGTGATCATGCCAATGTTACGTAATAATGCACCGACTCTTGGTAACTGGGGTCAGGGTGTTACAGTTGGTATCAGAGGTAGTTTAGTACTAACCTTGGAAGCTAGATTTAGATAAACTCTGATTGGATCACATAGCCCTAAGATAGACTTTGAGGATTAGTATAGAAGAAATTCCTAGAATTTTGGTATTATAGAGATTTTTTGAGTTTTCTGAGCAATACATCCCTGTCTAGATACGAGAAGGTAGAGGCAGCACTGGCATAGATGTACCTAGGGGTAAAACCCAAAAACACTGCTTTCAGATGGACTCGAATGGGTATTGGTGCATGACAACGGGCCTTGCTGCTCTCTTGGTTACAACACTCCCGGGGGATATGCTTAGGATAATTATCATTTTCTTTACAAACCATTATGAAGGGTTTATGAGTATATACTTCCTCAAAGAAAACATGTTTATGATTATAGACTATATCCATAAATAGTTCAATTTATGTTAATTGTTTTTCAAGTTTTTTATTATGTATTTCGATTCATAAACTATTCTAGTTTATGACATTGTTTAGAAATGGCACCGAGTGGAAGTAATGGAAACCGTAACAATGCACACACTCCATGTAGGGATGAACTCCTGCTCAAGATAATTATAGTGGAGCTGGTGATACAACTGTTGCTGATTAGCTTATCACCATACTAGGACAACTCACTCAAGTTATGAATAATAACCTTACTCGTATAGAGCACCCTGATGTGAAACATGGAGGATCAATGTTAGACCGCATCATGAGGCAACAACCACCAACATTCAATGGGATTAAAAATCCCTTATTAGCTGAGCAATGGATAAATTCCTTAGAGAAAATATTCCAGGCCTTGGGGAGTATCGAAAGGGAAAAAGTTGTCATGGAAGTTTACCGCCTGACTGGAGATGCTGATCAATGGTGGTCATTGATTCAAAACAAAAAGGAAGATGATGGAGTATCAAATATTTAATGGAGGGAGTTCAAAGAGCTTTTCTTAGAAAAATACTTTCCTCGTGACCATCGAGCAGATATGGAAAGGCAATTTCTAAGTCTGAGACAAAAGGAGGATGAGAATGTCACAAAGTATAAGGCCCACTTTACAAGGTTACCGAGGTATGCTGTAGATTATATACGTAACCCAAGAAGTAATATTGATCATTTTTTGATGGGTTAAAACCATTTATCTTTCGAGCTTTAGTGTCACAATCTTTCTCAACGTACGAAGATGTAGTCTCATGTTCTATCACAGCAGAAAAAGAATTCTCTAAATATTATGACAATAAAGTAAAACAAGATAAGAAGAGAACGATGGAACAAGAGACATATAAAGGGAAAAAGGGAAAGAAGGATTTTACATTATGCGATAATTATGGGAAGAATCACCCCGGTATTTTCCTAAAAGGAATGGGAGTTTGTTATAAATGTGGAGAAAAAGGTCACCAGGCTCGTGAGTGTATGGGAAAGAAAGAGGTTGTCAATGTTGAATGATACAATTTTAGAGAAAAGGGGCATTATGAAAATGAATTTCCTAAACGTCAGGGAAACATACCTCAGAAAAGGCCAAGGGATCAAGGCCAATCTTATGCTGTTACTACAGTTGAAGTGCAATAATTAATTTATTTGTGTTTTTGGACTCAAGGATTATATTATGGCAATAAGAATAATGTGATATATATAAGGATTGTACTGAAGTACTTGTTGTTTTCATTAAGGTTTTAATATGTTGAAGGTAGTCATATATTTATTATGTGACAATAAGAGAAACTTTACTTTGTTTAGGGAATCTGATGAATTGATTTTGGAATTTAGAGACCTTTTGGAGAAAGTCTGGACAAAGGTATTTTGGATAACTATAAAGGTTGGAATGGATTAAGTTTAACTTTGGAGAGTATTGTTTAAGGTTAAATCATTTCTGAAGATTATTTTTGGATTACTATTATACTATTGTTTTAGGAAAAGGACAACCTGCAGGTCGAGGGAAAACCCGTCACGTCGGACAAAGCTGTAGGAATCGAACCCACAACCATAGTGCGGCATGCCTTTATTACCTACCAGTAGCCTACAGGAAGTCCCTGGTTATTAGAAAATAGTTTTCCTAATCTAAATGGTATGTGTTAATATTTTAAACCTTGTACGATTAGGATAACTATAATATTTTTGAGTTCTATTATCTTTTTGAGTGAAAGATGAGTTTGTGGTAGATATTAGTTGAAGGTTGAAACTCTACTTGTCAAGCATATATATATATAACTATCTCTTATTCTATGAATAAATTAATTCTTAAACTTTAGGAAAGAGATATTAAAACAAAAAATGTGTTATCCTAATACCTTATGTTTTATTGAGCTGATGATATTTTAAATCAACATAGATTGAAGGCTTTGAGGCCCTCAATTTTACACTTGATTGTGATTGATGACCTCAATAACTACCTACAAATATTTACGTTTTTCATCCAATTATATGTCTCTAATTGCCACCAATTTTCTTTTAATCGAGATCATAATTTGGTGGTGACTTTTTCATTTCCCTTTCCCTCTTATTAAGGCTAAATTTTATTAACCTTATTTCCGATGTGGGTTTTCGACAAAGGTATTTTCTATTTTCAACATTTTATTTTTGAAGAACATTTTCAAATTGAGAGGATACAATTTATTGAAGGAGGGGATAATGTAACACCCCATGCTTCCACGGTACACTTCTCTTTCAATAATGCAATAGCTTGCATTGTATGCAAGTACGAGATTCTAACACACTGCGACCAATCAAAGTAGCCATTATGAATAGTAATACCCACCTTTTGAAATTATAAAAAATTTATATTTCAAAATGGACTTCATGTTTCGATTCGGAATATTGAAATTAGCCTATGTTGAATTTTTGGTATTTTTCTGAGAACATCCAATTTTCGATGAATATTGAAAAATACTTAAAAACAAATTTTTTAATGAAAATAATTTATAGTGATAAATTATAATATTGAGTGGTTTTAAAGTATAATTAGAATATAATTCAACCATTTTATCCAATGTTGGTCATTATAATTAATTTCACTTTAAAATTGGATATAAAAAATTGTCAATCTTTGGTAGATATTGTTTCTTAAAAACACGCTACTTGTTTTGACAACGGGAATAATTTCTAAATTAATTACTAAAATTTATGTGTTTGGAATTGGGTATAATGGATTCCATATTTTTAATCATAAGGTCCAAATTATTTAATTAAGCCACTTTTGTTTTTTGACATTATAAATAGCAACGACGGTAATTATCTTTAATTATCGTGATTAATTAGTAATCAGGTAGTTAAGGGTAATAAAATAATATCATAATAATAACAAATAACCCCAACATGTGTCCTAATTCTACTGGTTGTGTCATTTCCGACCATGGAATGCCTTGTACCAAACTTTGGGTCCCCATGGAATCACTTTTGGGTGATAGTGACATTTTATTATATTATTTTTTTAAAGGGAAAGTATAACCAAAGTATGTATCACCCAAGTAAAATAATTTTAGTTTTGTCTGTGTAAATGATATCTTAGACTATTAATAGTAATTTGAAAGCTAAAAATATTTCCTAAATCATGATATTTATATTATAATTTTTAGACATTAAATAATTTTAATTTTTTATGACATCATGATGATGCAGCGATTACCTCATTAATTAATGATTTAAATAAAATGAAAAGAGAATGTAAAATCTAGAACATACACATGTAAAAAAACTATTGGATGAGTAGATTTGGAACCCATATCACCTTATCCTCAAAATATATAATTTTTTGACCTTTAAAACCCAAAACTCATTATATAATAAAGTAATATTTCTTGTCTTTCCAAGAGTGCCCCTCCTCTCCTCCTATAAAAGGTACCCACTTCTACCACCTTATTAACACATTCAAAGCCATTTGACTTGGCCAAACTCTGCCCAAATACTATCTCAACTTCCCTATATTACTCCTAGAATCCTCACTTTAGTCATAAGTCTTCCCAAGGAAGTCTTTGGCTCAAATCAAAAAGAGTTACCCGATTTTAAGGTAATGTCTTCTCTTATGTTCTTTTGTTTTATTTTTCTTCTCCAACCCATTAAACTCTTTTTATTCATTTATTTTTTGAAAAAAACAGTATATTAAATATACTAGGGTTTTTTATGAGAAGTATTTTTTTACACTTACACACACCTTCGTCTAATGGTTAAAGAACTTACTGTTTCTGTGGGTGGCGAATTACTGCCTCACGAAACGATGATTGTTCAATCTTCTTTTAACACCTCTCATAGTGGATATTATAATGAAACTATTTCTATATATGATATATATTATGTTTATGTTTTCTTTATGATTTTTTATTTTTCATTTCTGGCATACCTATATGATTTCCATTATGGGTAAACGCGATAATTTCATTTTAGGAAGTGCGGACTACCACCCCCTCAAAGTGATTTGAATCGTTAATGCCATATGTGGGACGTATAAAGGATGGAGTAAATGATATTATATATGATATTATACTGGAATTATAATATACCTTTATATCATTATGATTTCATTCCATTAAATACGAAATAGAAATGAAAGTAGCGTTCATGCGTACGTATGGCTTACCGTCTCCATGAATGGTGCATTTCATTTCTTACCTCTAAATGTTATGTAATTTTATAAATACATGTATCTAATAAATATATATGATATATATGATATCTAAATCTTGAATATAATTCTAGAGATAATTGATATTCTACCACATAAACAACTTGTAATTATAAGAAGTTTATTGTTGACTCAAGTACCAAAGATCGACAAAATGACCGTTATTAACTTAAATGACTAGATAATTTTCATAACATGGTAATATGTGATATAAAAGGGATAATGAACTTGAAAAGTTTCTCAAGAAAGTAGATATTAACTCATGTTTATTATTCAGGATATTGAAGAAGGACTGAGTCAAGTCGGACATGAGGTAAGGGACTTCGTCTCAATCTCCTTTCATTGAGGCATTTTTTTATACACAACTTTCTTTTATACGGTGTATAAAACCCTTTGAATCTTACATTTATTCAAATGGAATATTTTTTATACAAAGCGTTTTACTAATCGACAAAAAGGAATGTTTTTTTGTTGTACATATGCGGTGACAATGACTTCTCCTCCGTCGTGAACATTATTTGAGTTTCGTCTTCTTCTACAAGCCATAACTTTTTTTAAATTAAAAATAAATACTAAGTTTTACTTTTATATTATTTTGGTATTGAAAATGGTTTTATTATATCAATGTGTTGTATTTATATCTTGTTATTGAAATGTGGAAATGTTATTTTTCCTTTATGCATGTTTTATTTGATACGATTATGTTATGGTTTATGATATGTTTAAACCTTTTCTTATAAGGAATGAATTGGACTAAGTATGTGATGGGTGGAGCCCGCTATAGCTCCTCGATGCATCGGTAGGTCTCATGAGACAAACTAGTGTCTTGGCACAAGGCCTTGACAAAATCTTATTTGTAGTCTTGGCACAAGGCCTTCACTATGTGGTTATGATAGTCTGGCATTATGCATTCCATCATTATGAATGTGGTTATTGATATTGCATGTGATTATTCGACTAATAGAATATCCATGTGAATAAGTAAATGGAATTATTTCATTTCATTTTTACCATATTATGCTAAATTTCAAGTTTAAAAGTCTTTTGTTTTTAGTTATGCATTTCCTTAAATGTTTATGTTTATTTATGAATGTTTCCGCTATACTTTTATCCTTACTGAGCATCTGATCTCATCCCTTTCTATGTTTTAATTTCCTAAGATGTCAAGAAATATTTTATGACTGACCTGTAGGGATAGTCTAATGGGGATATGAGTGTGGAATATGGAGACTATGCTATTGTGATTTTTCACTTTATTATGTAATGTAACATTTATGAATGTATCTAGTGTTTCCAAGGATACTAAACTAATTGGTCTTTTGAGACTTGATCTTTTGTGATCATTCCAATGTTACATAATAATGCACCGACTCTAGGTAACTGGGGTCGGGGCGTTACACAAGTACTATGATATTTATCACCAGTAGATACACAAATAATTTAATCAAAAAAATACCATTGTTTAGCTATTGGACTACAATTCATGTAGTTATGAAAATTCTAAATTCCATCCCTTTAAGGATTTTCACCACTCCGAGAGCCAATTTATTACTCAATGAATCACCACCAGGTTATAATACTAACAAAAATGAGAGATACCGATAAAAATGAGTCCCTTAATGAAGTAATCCTTTCATAATCCCTCCACAAAGGAGGTCATTTTCAATGCAATATTTTCATATGCCTACAAAGAAGGATACCCTTATCAAAGTAACTACTTAAAGAAGATCGTATCATGAAAACAACTATTTGCAAGTACCCAATTCCTTGTAGAAAATACCCTATGCCAAATGGGGTTCCCATATGGTTTACACTTATCTATTTTCAATGTTATAATCCCACATATTGTTTGGCTTCACTATATCCACATTTCGAATAATCCTAATAATCCAAATAGATTTTTCTTGAAGAATTCAATACCCTAAAAATGCCAAATCCATACCTCTTGTTAAACTATTATACCCACATGATTAGGGAATTTTTATCAGCATAAACCCCTTATATCATTTATTCTATTAATTAAAAGAGGCTTGTGGATATCATCCAATATTGATAGAAACCATAGATAAACCACAATCATTGATTTCTTTAATAATGGAACTCCCCATCAGGAGGTGAATAGATTAGTCTATCACAACTCATGATGAAATTATTCTTTATTAAATGATATTGTATGACCAAGGGAATCCCTAATAAAGTAGTTCCCTAGAATCTCTAGTAGGAAACCATAAAATTCCATCCACTATGTCTCCACCCTACCCACTTACGAGTATGAAGGTAGGGGTTGGAAATCCTACCAAGTTTAACCATAAATCCACATGCCTTCACCTAATATACATTCTATGTTATGTATACAAGTGATGTCACAGTGCGTAAACCCAAATTAGGCCTAATTGTGTATTCTATACAATGTTATTGGCCTTATATTACCTCTTATTTCACAAAACAATCCTGACACACATGGTCTTATACATCTAACATGATTGATCCGTTAACACAATTTTAACACCCTCATAATGGGCCTCCAACATGTTGTAAGCCCCAAAAAATCCCTAATGGGAATCCCCATATGATTAATTCCCTCTAAATCCTCATTTTCATAAATATGATTAAATATAATTCCCCATATACTTATATTAAACTATATATCCAACATCTAGGTTTAATAATGTAAAACTGCATTATAATTTCCTCACAACATGATGTTAAACTGCATGGTATGATACTTTCACATGACCAAAAACAATGTATATAAAATTATAAAGTCATTTAGTCATATTAAATAGGATATCTAGGATACCTCTCTAAGTTTCAAAACCAACATCAAAATGATCTATGTCTCTATTTGTTAGGCCATGTCCATGTGAGACTACACATTCTTACTCAGTAGGGCATATTCCCTCTATGGTCACATTCACTTCCCTTAATAACATATTCATCCTTGATCATCCCTCTATCAATCCATATTCCATCCATATTCCTTATAATACCATTCCCCTACCAAATATTCAATATTCCAACAAATTCTAATTAAAAAACCCTAGTTGGGCCATATTCTCAGTGCATCCCTTACTTTGAGTGTCAAAATTCTTATGAGACCAACCTAATATTAGTGGGAAATATTCCTTGTGAGATCTCCTTCACATCCATTAGAGACATATTCCATATGCATCATCCCCATATCATTCTATTTTCTTGATAAAACTATTACCCCAACCAGGGGTCCATATTCCCTCTAATTATTATCATATTACACTTATTAGGTCACACTTTATATGAAACCATCCTAATATCTTTGGACTATATTCCCTTAAAATACAACCAAATAGGGTAACTCAAGTACAAGTATAACACCAATAATTTCTAGTAACATTTTATCTAAACATCTTTACCATACAATATTAAACATTATAAATAAGTCTTTACCACAAAAACCTAAAAGGTATTAAATTACATAATAAGTGGAACTAAACTACATGATTTCTAATTACATTTAAAATTATACACAGGAATCCCTTATTATAGTCCTGATCCAAATATCCTATGTTCCATCTACCCAAATAAAAAAGGATAAAACTATATAGAACCCATATTTACATCTCTAATCAAGTGTCATTTAATAATAAAATAAATAAAGATAAAGAACTAATAATTTATATATTTTGAATCCATTAATACAGAATTTACAATAGACAAGAATTTTTAGTTTTAAGGAATTCATTGAATGTGTATATATGGTTGCTTCGATGATTATCAAATGACCAACTATTATTATGAGGGAAACCTATCATGTACATGGAAATGTGAAAGATTCACAAAATACATCATAAATCATTAATAGAGTCCAATAATATGAAATAATACCCTCAAGAATCTATGATGAGCTCAAACTCGCACCTAATTAACCAAAAAGAATTATGAAGCATTCTTGGTAAATAAACCATGTGAACACCAACTATTGGAAAAATGTTATAGGAAAAATTTAATCAAATGAGCATTTTATTTTATTAGAATTACAAGTTTCATGAAATAATCCTATTAGAAACCAATCAAAATTGTAATTATGAACCAGATATGAATCCCTACACAGTGATAACATGTCATAGCCAAATATTCACCATTTATTCACTTGTTTCATGAAAAAATGGTGAACCTGGTAAGAATATTATAATTGTAAAAAGTATTTTTTATTAATTCATATTTACTTATTAAAATACATTGATGGTTTTTCTTCTCTAAGTATTTTATTATTTCTAGGAACATCAGAAATCCATTCAATCCATACCGATATTTTCACCTCAACAAAAGTCATATTCCATAGCTCCTACCAATATTGGGGCCCTATAAAAAATTTTCTAGATGATAAACACAATAGTTATTGAGTACTATATCAATGGTAAAATCCCTACCTTTGAGGTCAGATGAAAACCTTTCCACAATATGAATCCTCATCACTCATCCAACCAATGAAGTTTTATGAAGAAAAAATTGGAAATTTCTATCCCCCCAAATCTATTTTATAGAATCTACCCTTAATGAGGGAAAAACTAATAAATTATCTTCTATTGTTAGACATTGAGGTCAAAAGTGGCCTCACCCCACCATAAGAGTCTCCTAGGATGGATCTTATCTAAAGCCACCACTAAAACACTATGTAGCATTGATCCATTAGTAATTTACAAAAGAATCCACCCCATTATCCCATCTATGATCAACAAGACCAAATAATCAATGAGTTATTTCTTTTATTGGATTACGATCAACCATTTGTGAGGGAATATATCCACACTTCCCCTAAATAAGTCGTCTAACATACCGTAGTGGTGATCAATGTTCTTTGATCTAGACCACATTCTTGTCCATGCTCATCAAATATGCTTGTATATTCAAAAAATATTAGATTAGGAATATCTAAATATCCTAGAGGAAAATAGGGGGAAAGAAATCATTCATGACCCTATATATTAGAACCATCATCATATTTGTGAGTAAAATGGTGGATAAGAGTTGAAACATATTCCCTCTCCAGCAACGGAATATGCACACATTCACATTCCCATTGTATAATTATGTCACCACATTTTGATAGAAATTTATTTGTAGGTATATATAGATTATAATATTGTAAAAAATTATCAGTATATTATAGAATATGAAGCATAATATGGTTTTCTACATATTCTATTATCCATTATTGGAAAGGAAAAAATCCCCACACCCACTACTACAGGATCTCAACAACATACTCTAGTAACTACTCAAGAGTGGGAATATATCCATTCTTCCATTCAATAGGATCATTAACACATCCTTGTAAAGAATGAAAAAATATTATTTTTACCAAATTATCATTCCAAATAGATATCAATGACCCATTCTAATAACCCCTAAGAAAATTCATATATTCCTTACAAGAAAATATGGAATTATAGGCATTATTCACCGATTATTCAGGTGTAGGAATATAATCCTACTAACAATTATTATGTAGGATTTCATCATATATATTGATAGAAATAAACATGTCGGTCAATATTCCAACTCATTTTGGTGAATCCCAAAATCATATTTTTATTGAAACATTATAGTCATCAAATAATTATCCCACCTATGACGGTCCTTGTATGCTACCCCTGACCTCAAATTCCCAACGGATAACTTTTATGATGAATCCTCACCATGGGATTCCAAATAAATATAATTTTATGTAATCCCTAAACTAATAAATAATGGAATTCTTGAGGACCTAAAAATTATTTATATAGCATCATAGGAAACCATTGACTCACGATAATATTAAGTATGGAATTTTAGTTGTGAAGGTCCTCTCACAAATATTGTTACTTGCATCTCTCAAGGTCCTTCATAGAGTTTTCACCAAGAAGTTCATCCATGTGGTTATAATAAAATCAATCATGCGAACTCCTCCCATGCCATGAGTTGCAAGTATCCACCTCATGTCCAAATTATCAAATGGAAATATGGTCCTTCCTTTTACACTTTCTTCCCTGAAGGTTCTCCCTAGTGAATATGTTATAGTAATAATCCTTGGATATAGACATTAATCCATGGTGTTTGTCCTCCCTCGGATGAAATTCATTGTGAAGGTCCTCCCTATGGTGATATTTCATTTTGATAAGATGTTAATCCCCTTTTCAAAGAAACTTTGATAAAGTCATCATATCATATGGCACTCAAAAAATCAAGGCTTAAAACACAATATATCATATGTATAATCGGTCATATTCATTGTCAACATTAATACATTGCAAAAAATTTGATATTTTCTATGTCAAATTTTGGATTTATTATCTACAAATAAAACAAATACAATAAAAATCAATTTTTTTCTATAGTAAAGTAGTTTGGAACCAACCAATTTGGTCAAATAAGGTTTAATAATCCCCCGAGATGATACAGTGAATGATTTCATAGTGAGTATATAGATGTAAATAGGAAATATATTGATCATATTACCTTCCATAGACATGTATTATTATGAAATTAAATATCATTGGGTGAGTAATTGATCCACCATATTTATATGAATTTATAGATGCCACTTTATTTTGAAAAAAACATCACTCTACAGAAAATATGAATACCATGTCAAAGTTATTAAATTACATCACCATGAGATCAATTTTTTCTCCCTTTCAATGGTGTATATCCGAAAATTGGGAAGGAATCATCATGATTTCCAACATATATTCTATAATGCTTTTAAGATATTTCATTAACTGCTTTTTGATACTCCATAAAACACACACACGGTAGGATATACTGAGCATATGGTGCTAAATTTCACTCCTCTACCTAACAATTATAGAACATTACTTGAAGTGTCATTTCATATCATTGTAGAAGTTCAATCATCAATACCAGTATCTACATACACTAGTTGGTCTGTATATTAAAATCCAATCGTATCCAAATCCTAAAAATGGACAAAAAATGGGAAATATCTGTTGAAAATCTCTTGCATCATGCCTCTGAAATGGTTGAACATGTTTTTCATATGATAAAATCTGAGTCATTATCTGAATAATATCCCTCAATATCACACAGATCATGTACAAACAATAGACTATATTCATACCATTCTCAATCAAAATACAACAAAATTAGAAGGTTAATTGTAGAGTATGTTGTAGTAGTAATACCATTTCAACCCCAAGTTATTTTCATGGGTGAATTTTTATCCCATTTCCACCCCTTGGATCATAAAATCCAAGGAAAATCCATGATTTCCTGGAGGAAACACAATTCCTCCACACCCCGTATCGAGAGCATAATTTTTTACTTCAATCCCTCCCCCTCAATGGTATTAGATATTTTCAAGGTTGGTAGACCCATTTAACGAGGAAAAATTATATTTTATCTCATCATGTAACCTATACTTATCTGTGGGAATTTTCATGGTATGTATTTCTAATGATTATATCAATATTACCCTCCATAAGTAAATCATAAGAGAGTAGTGAAATGAGAATATGAGAACTCATAATATAAATAACTAAAACATGGAATGCCAATAAATAAATGACCAAGGAATGTTATGATTTTATTTTTTATTGGTATTTTGATGGTGAAAATTAACTTTATCTATTAAAGGAGTATTTGGGTCTAGAATAATTTTATGACTTTTTTAATTTCATCAATATACACCTCATCCATATTCTATAACAAATTTACAACACATTATAATCGGATATGTAAGTCATTGTTCAAAGTACAATCCACATATAAATACATGAAGAAGTTTTTTGTACTCACTAATTCAGCTAGAACCTACATCTACCAGTTCCATTAAATTCTCAGATACCACTGCTTCATTGGGATTAAACTAAATAAAAGGAAAGGGTGTGTCTATTTCCCTCCCCTATAACAAAAAAATGATCCCCTAATACATAAGTATGGGTTTTTAAATATGAATGTTGATAAACAAGTTAAAGGGATTCAACATAATTTTACTCATAGAAAATATTCTAATTAAATATATTAATCATGTATAGACTTACATTTATCCATCAACAAATCTCTCTCATCATAGAGAATTCACTCCATTGATGAGTGGAGAACTTTTCCATCCAGTGGAGTCGAGATTTAAGAAAAAATTATATCTAGACTTAGTGGTTGGGGAATTTCATGAGTTCTCTTCACTGGGTTGTAACATAATCCATGTTTGTAAAGATAGCCTAGGTCATATCACACTAGTTATCAATAACAATTTGAAGAAAGCTATCCATATTAGGCTATACCTTACAGCTTTTCTCAGGGGTTCATCCAAGTAATCTTCTTGATATAACTAATTGAATATATTGTGTTTTTTTATCTTGAATAAATTCCTTGGGAGGAAGGAGTGTAGTAGTACAATAGGAAAATAAAATATTCATTAAATGATTGGTTGTGACTCCACCTTCACAAAATTTATAAAATCTCAATTTCTCAACATTGAATGGAACTAGGGACCCAGATTAGAATTTTTAAAAAAATTTATCACAATTTTGTCATGTGATAGGAACCCTCATGTAATAAGAGGAATCAAAAATTAGATACATCATATAGACTATGGAAAACCCATTATTTTCATTGTATAACAATCTTCTATCTGGATCAATCACAGGATGGAAAAACTGTCATTGAAAATTCCCCTATCAGTTCTTTTCAACAAAGTGGAAGGAAAATATCCTTGATCATTCAAAACAAATACAAGGATATAATGAAATGTTCATATATTTTATTTCTAGGTAAAATGGTTTGAATTATTCGATGAACCTATAACTACTATAGGAAGAGTTTCTAGGATTCTACCTAGAGAACCTCTTTGATGAGTTGAAAACTCCTCTTATTCTAGTATAATGTCCATAGAAATTCTACGAGCTTTCCATAATTTCATAGATGTTGGGAGATTTTATTTAGTGGACCAATCCAAATCCTCATTCAACACCAACATCTTACATGAAAAATACTAGTAAATAAGAAGTGGAATCTGTGACTTTTAGTCTAAATCTTGTTCTTGCTCAAACACCCAAACCCACATAGTATTGCACAGTTGATCCTACTAAATGATGGAAAAAAACCAAAACACCATCACTAGGTAATGACAAAAGAAAATTTACACACTCCAAATAAAGATTGAATGAATAATGTTTATTCATTTTGAGATAAACATCCTCTAGTGAAATTCATCATATATATGAAAAAGCAACATGTCAAAGCTTCCATAACATAGATATATCAATCAAGTTGGACTCGATGACTAGTTATACTATTTTCCATTCAACCCAAAATTATGACACACTGTAATTATTTTTTGGAATTAAATAAAACTCTTAAAAATGGTAAATTATGGGATGTTTAATTTGGATAATCTGCTAGCATTATTGTCTTGTGTTTCTACCACATTACCAAAAGAGGATGGGGGGAAATTAGGGTTCAATATCACATGTTTTCAAATAAGGATGAGGTTTCCATGGAATCTGAGTTTTCCTATTTCATGGATGGACCAAATTTTAATAATAGATTTTAAATTTTAATTAATGTGTTGATACACATTAAAGTGATGTTTTTGGATGGGTTTTAGGGATCGAGTAGTGTCTCATGTGTTTTGGTGAGTTTTGTAATTTACAGGGTTTTAAAACATAGTTTCGGGATAAAAAGGAATATTTTATTTGTTTTTTAAAATCTTGTGGCCTATTTTTATTTAGGGTAATGGTTTTTTGAAACCATTTAGACCCCAGATAAAACAATGTGGTTGGGTATACATGAGCCAATGTTCTCTCACGATTTCGTCTTGCCGTGTAAGAGGAGGCACATTCTTATATGGGGTAGTCTATAGTAGATGGAAAAGGGGGTCGCATGATCTACACATGATTTAGATAATAATGTCCATATCCCTCACCCTCAGTTCCATTTACGTAGTGGCACCACAATATTGGAGCTCAGTTATCCAAACAATGTGGGAAAACCATGTGGCTCATTAAAGGGGTTGAAATATCCATTTCCCCTAACTTGTTTTAAGATTTCCCGTCCCCTTTTCTTCATGCGGGCAGTATCGGTTCCCCAAACTTTTGGAGATCCTCCTTTCCACTTACAGGCTTAGAGATAACATCATCAATCATTGTCTCATTCAATAATTTTTTTTCATATTGGATCAATACAAATAATCTATTCCACACTCTTACTTATTTCCATCATTTATATTATCATATGGAATGATAAATCAATGGGATCTATTTTCCCTACATTCAGTGTGTTTGACTATTTCATTGATTTATCCCTAAGCTGGTCAAATCAAAGATAAATATTGGATGAGTGGACCTTCTGATGAATTTAGTTGGTGGACTATATTCTTTTCCTTTAAAGTTGAATGATTTATAAAATATTTCATTGTGTTTCATACCCAAAATTCCATGCTCTACTCCTAAAAAGTATAATACCTTAAAATTATTGTCTAAATATTGACCTAGACCATTTATGACACCCCTAGTTGGTTTTCCACGACATTATCTTAAACCACTACTTACTATGTTTGAATTAAATACTTAAATTAAACATGGTTTCCATCATTATCAAACCACCGCAAGGGAGTGTTTCCATTTCTCTGTAGGAGTAGTGTTTTAGGATGAATTAAATGAATGGTAATTCTTGAGTTCACAAAATTGACCCTATATTAATGGACATGATATTGTTATAGATTTAATTAATAGTATTGGTAAATGGGGAAAAGTATTATACTTGGTCCTATTAATAAATTGTTTAGTATAGTGGATAATTAAATTAAATGAGGAGTTAAATGTCATGGAACCTCACTTGTTCATATCCAATATAATAAATTTGAATAATTTTTCCTTACTTACATGAAACCAAATTTATAAATATACATAAATGAATTTCTAGGTGGTTTGGACTCTATATTTCATACCCCTTGTTCTATGACCATTCATCATGGACCATTCTAATAAATTTTTTGAATCTAATTTTGGAATGAATCATCAAATAGGCTAATAGTATAAATGAATTTTAAATTTGAATACTTACAAACATATACTATTCATAATTATTAAATTCATGTGCCTACATTATTTTTAATACTAAATCACAGAGTCCCTAATTACTTGTGGTGCTTTGGAATGGTGTCTCTCAAGAATGGTGTCCCTTATTATTTAGGATTCATCGGCATGTGGTCCCATGAGCATTGAATACATCATTAATATTGATACTTAGGAATGTAACTTCTTAATATTTTGATACATGAGCATGGTGTCCATAAAGAATAGAACCCTTATATTTGTGATACATGGGAATGGTGTCCCATGTTATTCCATGGGATTTTTGTGGCTATATTTGCATTCATGAGTTATGACTTGGGTCCTATCTAGCACTATGTGTATATATATTTGGATATATATTACAATACATATATATTGGTTATATATACATATGTATATAATTTATTATAAATATATGGAGACACTTAATCCAATATATTCCATCTTAAGATGAAGTTGTTACCGTCGACTAGGTGTCCATGTGGAATTTGAGTTTGACTTGTTTATATTTATTTATTTGTTAAATCTATGTCAATATTCTTTCACACTTTAGTATTTCATATTCATTGACTGGATATCATTAGACACTATTGGTGGTGGCTAACTGAATATATCTCACACCCTGTTTGGGACACCATTGCACTAGGGTATATGAACATATATCAGGATTGAAGGTCCATGTTTATGAATTATGTTTATGTTGTCATTTTTACATGGGTTCTTAGGATTATATAACTAAGTGAAAACTCAGGATTATCATAAACCTGGCCCTTGTTGATAATTTATTTCCCTTTTATGTTTTTATATGTACCTACAATATGTCCATTATTGTATATTGTAGCATAATCATAAATGATTACTCTTTGGTTATTTTCATTTGTTGTTATTACAATTACATTATCTATTATTTCTCCTACCATATGTATTACTGACCCAAACATTATAGTATCCTAATTTTACCTCCATTACACCCCATTAATAGTTTGATGCCTCTTGCATATGGGAAGGAATTATTGAGGCCTAGTGGCTAACTAAATCTGAGAACAATTTTAGTGTCTCTCTTATAGGGATGATACAAGTTGTATCGGAGGTTAATTTTATTTATGTTACTATTTTTATCTGGTATACAATAGGCTAAGAGTGTTTCATATCATATTAAATAGGTGTGTCTCAGATTGATAAACCCACATGAAGGGAAAATACCTTTCGGTGAAATATGGGATTTTTGTATGTGTGGTTCCTTATTACGATTGATTATGATTTCACATAGAGTGTTTTGTGTGATTTTGATTTCTTATTGGTTTATGATATTGTGGTATTTTTTTCCTTAGATTTGTATGGAAGGTATGTATTATTACTTTCTTCATTATAGGCACATAGATATTCACATTCCAAGCATATTTCATTCAATGAATGTTGAATTTCTTGAATGCTTGAAAAAATGTTGGTTGTGCCTTGTGTCTTTTACCAGCATGATTATCTATATACCATGTTTATGTGATTATTTAGAATTATTTTCTCATTTGTCATTGTTCTTTTGTTTCTTATTTATATTACTTTATTTTATACTCTATTATGATACCATGCTCTGTTAATTTTATGTTAAAACTAATGGTTATTAAAGTGTCAGCATCAACATAAATGATGTTTTCTTATATATATTAATGGTGAGACCATAAATAACCAATCATTATATGTTTCAGGCATTGACTATTGGTCATAGCCGACTAAACATTTATTTATTTCATTTAGTTGTTTAAAATAGTAGTTTATAAGGTGATTGGGCCCTTATTAATTTTGTAGGTTAACCTATATATCAGACCATTAAGTGAATGCCTCCCAACTTCTAATATCAAAGATAAAAATCTGGTTGCAGCTACATGCATGTCTATTTTAATATTTAAGGGAAATTTTATTTATAAATTGGAAATAGAAGTGAATCTAATTAAACCATGGTACGTGAAAAATAGAGAATCTTACAAATAATGATTGCCTTTAAAAAGGATAACAACTACATAATTTGGTCATGAAAACCCATATGAATGAATTCCTAAATGTATAATTGCACCAGAGTAGGTCTTGTGGGGCATTTTTTATTTTATAAACGTATTAAGGGTGTTTTTATACATTGAATGAAATAATGGGACCATTTTAGTTTTCTTTATTGTTTCTAATATGCCTTTTCTATTTACCCTATAGGGGTAAGCTAATGATAAATGGGAGGGTTATTTAGAAGTGTCTAGAACATCATAAAAGGTCTTACATATATGTATATAGTGTAATATTATAAGATTGGTAACCTGTTATTAATAAAAGACTATTTATTCTATTTAGAGTTCTATTATAATTTGGATGCATTAGACAACTAATATGCTAATTACAACATAAAGGTTGTTTTTCTCTTAAGACTGGAACTGAAATTTTCCTTACCTAATCCCTGTTGTGAGATATTATGAATGAATAAAATGGAAAAATTAAATTATGGGATAAATTTTAATAAATGTTATAGGATTTATTTTAATAAATTTGTTCTTGAAAGAAAATTTAATATTATATTCTGGTGCGCCTTGTGAAAATAGTTAAATAAATATCTGAGTATTACTGTATATCATAACTAGAACATAGATTTTATTAAATAAAGTATCCTTAAATGATTAAAAGTAAATTTAATAAATTGAAAATGGATTTAATGTATCCATTTAGCAGTGTTATTAACCTGAAACCTCGTGTAAGGGGATATTTTAATGTTTCTACGAGGGATTCCTGGAATGGGAATATGGACATTACTAATGGATATTGTTGACCTTTATGTTTTGATGATATATAGAATAGGTCATTAAAACTAGTGACATATTATCGAGAATCCTAGTAAGAAGGCCAACACTAGTGCTTCTATAACAGTCTATCCTGGTGCGGGTATCTCCCTTAGAGATTTAATCATTTTCAGAAGTTTATGAAGAGTTTCAGATGTGTGGTTTTGTTTGGGTGACATTTGTACCATGTAGGACACTTAATTTCTAAAATGAAACACGGGTTGGATGGATGGCCATAAATTAATTTGGTCCCTTTTAAATGGATTTATAATTATTTAATTCATACTTTCATTTGGTTAGACATGCCTAGGGAATGATCATCCTCTTACTAGGTTGTGTTACTTTTCTTCTTCTTCAGTATTAGAAAATTTGAAAAACAATTAACAGGATTAGTAGTGATAAGGAATAATATGAAATTTTAATAAATATTTTACCCAAAACACAAGATGTTGGATTTCATAGGTATAATGATTCTATGGATAATATCAAGTAATGTGTCATTCTGTTAATGAAATATCAGGGTACTACAGGTCAATACATGCAATACCCATCTTGTTGGTAAAATGGTGTAGTGAAGAGTATGATTTCTATTGAATATTGTGAAATCCATTAGTTTTTAAACTTTGTAAAATGGTCATATCTAAGGTAGAGTGACCTAGGTGTTAAAGAAAGTCTATTTTCTTTTCTAAATTCTCTGTTTTATGTTCCAAAAATTATCTAGTGTTTTGAAACACTAGATAGTTTGTTTTGGCTTTCATATGTGGTAATAATGATGTGTGTGAGTGTGGATCATGGTATAATCACATGTAAATATAAAGTCAAATTGTACTATATTGATTGAAATAATATAATTGTTATCTCTTTCAAATTAGAGAATTATAATAGTGTGTTGTCCATGTCTAGGACCCATGGTTAGTAGTCGAAGGCGCATGGTCTTTGGGATGAGTTCCCATTTTCACTAATCAAGAGACTATGACACTCCTGAGGTGGGGAGGGTGACTTCAATCATAGTCAAGTGTACCCTTCCATGTAGATGGAGAATAACTAGGGTGGACCTTTTAGAAATTGTTTAAATTACATTATATTCATATGAACATGGAAATTTTTGATATATATCGGTGCCTGCAAGGAAGAATGAAGATGATATGGTGGGTTGTGTGTGAAACCAATAAAAACATAGTTAATTTGGATGAACCAAATTTTCTATACATGAATGATCACAGAATACCATTGGTGTTAAGACATCATTGTCTGTTAAATATGACACATTGGTGGGTGTGGTTGGCCTCATTCTGATGAAATGCTTTAGAGGTGGGTTTATTGTTATTCCTATGTGTAGTTGGATATGGTTAGTTAAGAACCATGGAAGAACCCCCCATTTCTTGAATATGATGGGATTGTTTTATATGTCTTTAGAAATTTCTTGGATACTCATAGTGTACTTTTATTATAGTGATGACCACGTCCCATACGTTGACATCATCTAGGGTTATCTAAGGGTCATCATTTATATGACCAAAAAATTTAAAATACCCTTATGTTTTGATAAACAGATTCAATTGGAGTTTTTCAACTGAATTGTGGTTGTTCATAGATGCATGATTAGTCCAATGTTATACTAGGGTTCTTGATTAGAAATTCCTTTCCTGGGATCATGGACACCAACAAAATCTTTACATGACTATTTTTGGGCTCAATAAATGTGTGACTACTTGGATTCTTAAGTTATGTACTGACATCTCACTTTTAAACAATGGAGTATGGGATACCTTGGATGATCTCCCTGAACTCCAATTGAATATTCTGAGGTTACCCTAGACGTAAATTGGGCTCAACCGATACATTTAAATGATGATGATCCACGTGTGATGGACCAGATATATATCTATGTTTGTGTTGTGGTATAACATCATAAATCAAAATTTTTGTAAGAGACCTCATAGGGAAATAGTTATAGGCTTCGATGATCATGGTCAGAGTAATATATAGGTACCTCAGTTTAAAGGCATCAAGAACTAGTTTATAATGTGAATCATCTATCATAGAAAATAATTTTTTAAGATAAAAGAATAAAAGGTGGATCAAATAAAGATATATATATATATATATATATATCCCTTTTTTGAATGTAGTTTGTTAGGGACGTATTCTAGAACATTGTTGGGATGAAGTGCGTGTAGTTTAATGCAGGATGAGTGTTTTTTTGAAAAGATATCTTAACCAGACCATTTAAGGTATATTTGAAGTCAACAATTTTTAGAAGTTGAGAATTATGTTGGGATATTCATTAGAATAATTAGGGAATACCTTAATAAGATATTAAAATGGTGGAGAGTTCCATGGATCCAAGTTGGATGTTGAATGTTGGATCCTTTAGTGGGGGATCTCCATAGGTTTTATGATGAAAAAGGTGATGAAGTGATGGTTTCCCATGTTATAGAGGCTTAGGTTAATCATTTTTCCAATTCTTAAAATTTTCAATGTGAGTATTTCCTCACGTTTTAATGGATTTTGTACCATAAGATTACAATTATTCTTATATGTGCATTGAGAATTTGAAATGAAACACAACCATTTATATTAAACTTCATGACCTAGGTCGGTCAGGTGATTTTTTATTTTTTCCCCTAACACATCTTGGGTGTGAGAAGTTTTTTGTTGGGAGACTATATTTTCACATATTTTTTTATTAGGTTGATTTTCCAAGGGAATATTAGATTCCCATTTGGTGGACGAGATAAATTATAAGCTCAAACGTATAATTTAAAACTGAGAATCAAAAAACATAAAAGATATGATTTTTTAATAAATTTATGTCCCAAGAGATGTCTCAGGTGTTTGGATGAGATTTTTTAGTGATGGGATTTAGAAACTCTATTTTGGGAAAAACAGGAAGTGGTACACAGTTTGTTCAAACCGTGTATCCCTCCTGGAGAAACCATTTAGCCTATGTTTCTATAGGGTATGTATTAATGAAACAGTGCAGACCCTAGAAAAAACAATATGTCCTAGCCTATAGGAGCAGAGGTTATCACACAATTTTGTCTAACTATATGGCAAGATTCATATATCGATGCATGCTAGTATGCATAAAACTATAGAGAGAATCGCATGGGATAAACATGTTTTGTCTAAAAATACACCTAGCTCACATCCCTAGTTCAACATTATTTGTGGCACCACATGGTCGGTACATTGTTAACCAAACTTTGTAGACAAACCATGTTTCTAATTAAAGTGGGTTAAATACCCATTTTTTCCTTTACATCTTTTCATTTCTCTCTTCCTCTATTCTTCTTCCACCCACATCCAGTTCCCCTTATTTTCGAAGATACCCCTATCCACCTTTAAGATTGGTGATAAAATTTTCAATTGACCTATGATTCTAGAACAGTTTTCAAAATTGGATCAATTCTAATAAGTTATCCATTACTCTTGAATATTTCCATTATTTATCTTCTGGTATAAAATACTAAATACATGCAATCACATTGACCATTTTTTTTGGAATTTTCCTATTTATTTGATTTCCCACAAACTGTATCAAATCAAAGATTGACATTATATAAATAGACCATCCCAATAATGAGTTAGGTGATCTATATTCCTTTCCCTTAAAGTTACATTATTTAGAAAATTATTTATTATGAAGCATGTTGGAATTTCCATACGTTGCCCCTAATTTTTTCACACCTTTAATTGATTTTCTATAAATTAATGTAGACCATTTATTAAACCCCTAAAATGGTTGGTGATATATGAACTTAAACTGAACCATTACTTAAGGTGTGTTTGAATTAAATACTTAAATTGAACATGGTTTCCCACTCTACCAAACCAACACATGGGTGTGCTGGGATTGGCCCTTACAAGTGGATTTTCAAGATGAATTAAATGAAAGGTAAGTGTTGGTTTTACACACATGACCCTAGGATAATGTAAGTAAGATGATTAGTGGGGTAATTAAGTGTATTAATAAATAGAGAAAGTAATTACACTTGGTATTATTTATTAATGGTTGAAAGGAGTGTCCAATTAAATTGAATGATGTATTAAATGGCATGGAACCTCATTTGGATATATCTATGATATTAAATTTG
This sequence comes from Viscum album, assembly GCA_963277665.1. Classification (NCBI taxonomy): domain Eukaryota; kingdom Viridiplantae; phylum Streptophyta; class Magnoliopsida; order Santalales; family Viscaceae; genus Viscum; species Viscum album. The sequence continues at coordinate 1,580,274,683 of OY728120.1, read as the reverse complement.
AATAATTGGATCTTCCTTAGGATAATGTGAAATGTTAAATATAATTAAATTAATTCTTAGCTAGGTTGGACAATATGTTTCCTACCCATTGGTCCATGACCTTTCATGGTGGACCGTTCTATTTAAATTATCATATTCAATTTTCTTAATTACCATAACATGGATTAATAATATAAATTAATTATAATATGAAATTATCACTAGAATAGACTATTATTCATTGTTAAGTGAAAGTTCCTACATTATTTATGATACCTTGGTATGGTGACCCTCATTATTTGAGATATTTAGGCATGGAGACCCTCTGGAATGGAGTCCCTTATATATTGTTATTGTTGGTCATGGTTTCCCCAAGCAAGGAATCCCTTATAAATTTTTATACTAGAGCATGTCATCCCACATTATTCAATGAGATGATCGTAACTACACTTTGATGCTTGAGTTATATGTCGAGTTTTGGAAAGCACTACATATCTATATGTATGGCTATAAATGTTACTACATATATTTTTCATATATATAAATATACATTCTCATGCATATAAATAATGGTGACATCTCATTTGAGATATTCAAGCTTAGGATAAAGCATATAGGGTTATCCAGGGTTATTTAAGTAATATGAGTCTGACTTGTTTGCATTTATTTATTTTTTAAATTTTTATAGATATACCAGAAAAATACTATATTTTAAATTCTAGGACTGGATAGAATTAGATTCCATTGGTGGTGGACTACATAGTATATCTCAGACCCAGTTCAGGCCTCCATTGCACTGGGGTATCAAAACAAATCACATAATTTCAGGTTTAGGTTTATAAATTATGATTTTGATTTCATTTATACATGGGATATTAGGAGCATAGGACTAAGTAAGAGATCTGGATGCTCCTAGAGATGTTCATTGGGGATTTTATTCTTTTCTTGTAGATTTTTTATTTTTTCCTATTATGTTTCTTATTCAATATATTGTCTGATAATCATGTATGATTTCTCTTATATTATTATACCCATATATTTTTATTCCGTTGATTTTATTTATTATTTCTTTCACTATAATTACAACTGATCTAGAGGGAATAGTATCCCCACTGTAACCCTATTAGAACATCACTACTCTTCGAAACCCTTTGTCATATGGGAAGGTTTGCTTAAGGCCTAGTTTCTAACTACACCATGGCACCGTTTTAGTGACTCTTAGGTCGAGATTCTATACAGATACTTTCAAGGAAGGCTTATGATAAGTTTAATGATTTTTTAGACAAAAAGATTGTATCCAATGTAATTGATATTATTATGGAACTACATATTAAACCATTTTAAAACCCAATACCCTTTTTTGGAATTCAGTCAAATTCTTTGGGACCACATCCCTTTATGATTCATTCTTCATATAGGTATTGCTACAATCATAACAAGATTGAGACATAAGAGGAGGAACTAGTGCTGAGGAATATTTAATTCCAAACAATCATAGATATTATTTTCTTAGTAGTGGAAGGATGATAATCACCTTGATAAATGTTTGAAAGAGCATTGACCCATCATATAGAATCCTCATTTGACATAGAATCTCTATTTAGATCTATCATTATAGTCCATTTAGTTGTAAAATTCACTATTGAAGAAGGTGAATCTGATCCTCAATTCCCCCTATGATCAAGGAGTTAGAGGAAGTTTTCATCGAGGACAACATGGATGGTGAAATTTATGTCACATCCCAATTGAGACCATATATGTTATATACCCGTAATGATAAGTGCTACAATTTTCTCAGTAGGAGCATCAGTATAATCACAAAACACTAGTAGTTCCTTCAATCCAAATCATATTTTAAGGTGGAATGGAAAATAAAAAACAATCATGTCAATGTAAAAATATTGGATGTTTAGTTCAACCATATAATATCATTATATTTTAAACGAACATTATGTTCGATAAAATATACAACACGTAACACTTAGATTAAATGAATTGTGAAATATTAATATTTAAAAGTATATGTTACAACCTAGATATGAAATTAGAGAATATGAATAGGATTAACAAAATTATGATATATATATATATATTAATAAATGTGAATTTATTTTTTTAGGAAATAATGATTCACTTTTTATTAAATTCTTTTTAGGATTTAAAAATATTGTTAATTCAAAAATTATTATTTTTATATATATTTAAGAGTGAATATTATAACTAATATTTTGAATTTTTTTTAATTATTTTTTTATAAAATGGTTTCAATTTTTAATTCATAGTTTTAAAATCATAATAGGGTGAATTTTTGAGAATTTATTGAAAACAGAAATTTTTCAATGAATTATGAAAAATACTGTTTTTTATTAAAAATATTATATTCTTTTAAAATACTTATTAAATAAAGTTCTATTTAGGGACACTATTAAAATTAAATTAGTTCATTTTGATTAAAAATAATCCAATATACATTATTGGAATTAATAGTACACTTAAATTTCATATTAAAACATTTTTTTACTTAGAAAGGAATTTTTCTAGAAAATCAGTTTTCATCATGTCTTGTGGGATTAACATTAAATTAATTTTTGTGACTTCGATAAATTTAATTTAATAAAATAGAATCATTATTTGTAATTATTCTAATTGGGATTTTTTAATAATTTCTACCATATTTTGGTCAATAATTATAGTAACCATATTAATTTTATGTCACCATAATAAATTGAAATAGTGCTAATTAGTGTTAAAACTATTGTATTAGGTGTTATAATTTATTCAAAAACATAAATTAATATAAAAGAACATATCTATTTCATCCATAATCATCAAGTATTTAAAAATATGAAATTTTCATCCATTTAACCTGAATTTTTACCTTTATAATATTTTATGTAAAGTTAATGTAAAAATATCACATTTCTACTTATAAGATTTTTAATATATTTTGAAATGGATAAAAGAAATTCTATTTAGTCATATTTTTTTAAACATATATTTTTTTATCATGGTAATTTTTTCAAATTTTAGTGATGATATAATTACCTTAAATTCTTATGTAACACTGACACAATGTTTGTACATGTAGTAGAAAAATAAATTAATGGATTTAAAACAGTATAAATGTATTTTTTAGAAATAAATTATACATAAAAATTAAAGTTAAATATAAAATTTTATAGAATCATGAATGTTTTATATTCTAATTTCAATTATATTATTTTTTTTCAAAGTCAAAATATGTGAATAGTTCTTATAATGACCCCAATAGTATCTTATGTTAAATATATTTTACTAAATTAATTAAAAAAAATAGAAAAATCATGAAAGTTGGAAATTTGGATCATAAATAAAAAATTTCATAATTTTTTCATTTATGATCTAATTTTACCCTTATAAGTAATATTTTCACTCATGAATATTGAAAAAGTCATTACTATATTTACTATTAAAATTTGATAACTAAGAAGTTAAACCAAAAGATATGATTTAAATTGATATCCAAACCCATATAAATTTGATTGTATGTTTATATTAAGAACATATAATTCATATATTAGAAACTAAGTAATTGTTGTTACCATTTTAATTGATTTAGCCACATATTAAATTAAAATATTTCAAGTATCTTCAAAAATGACATTAATGAAAATATTTAATAAACAATATTTTATTAAATGATCTAATTTTTTTAAAAATTACTACTAGATAAAATTAAATTATATATGTTTTTAAATATAAACCATTTTCCATTTATGCGTAACTTTTCATTTTAGAGTATCTTTTGTGACCACTAAATAGTAAACAAATTGATATCACGATCGTTATCAAAAGGGTTAACATGGCATTAAAACAAATCAATAAGGGTGAAAACATCACATTAAGTTGTCCAAATATTATTTTATTAGATTAATTCGAACATAAATCATATTATATTTTAATTATATTGTTTTCGATATAGTTTTCGATAAAATTTACATTAAATTATTTAACACTTTACGATATTTCAAACATTCCACACACCTTATTTATAAAATGAAAACAAATATCCTACCGTCTTAAAACATCAAGATAATTTATTCCATAAAATAAAAATCCAAATATCATAATTAAATACCTAAACACATTATATATGTCTTATTATGTACACAATATCAACCTTATAGGGCTTAATCTGTAATGAAAGTAATGTTATCCAAAGACGATATTAGTCTTTTAACCGAATGTTGTATCTTTATTTATTCTTATAATTCATTAAAATATTCTTACACCATGATGAAATAATATAAAAATATACTAAATATAGTTATATTTTATTATGTATGTTTTTTATCCTATAACCAATTCATCTCCCACCAAATGGAAAATTAAACTGTCATTCGTGTGTACAAAAGACTACCACCTTGTGAACTAATGTAATTCATTTTCTAGAAATACAAAATTTGGATGATTATAATGATGTATTTATTGTATATTTATGATAATAATTACCTAATATTATTATATAAATATAATATATCATCTATTTTCATACATTTCCATCCACTAAATAATTATAATGTCATTCATATGTACATGTGTATTAGAAACTCCACGAGGCTATGTGATTTGATTTTCATAACCATATCACATGGATATTATAAATAACATTATTTGAAGATTTAATATTATATCTATTCTAAATATAAAATAATAGTTAACTTCCTTTAATAACTTCCATTAAAAAATAGAAGCATTACTCATGTGTTTGTATAACCTACCATCTATATTATTGTGATGTAGACCATTTTATAAAACCATTTTTAGTTGTTTTTTTAAATTAAAATTTATGATTACAATTGATATTTATAAAATTATTATTATTTTAATATCATCAAAATATCCGATGTGGGATTAATTTAATATATAGTTATATATAACATGGTTATAAATAAAAGAAAGGGGTGAATAGAAATGGAAAAAATTCTTATGAAAGAAAATAATGAACCTAATTTTATTTTTTAGAAATATAAATAATGTACTTGATGGTTCTGAATCCCGGTTTGTGACATTTTACTACAAAAAACTAGTTTTAAATGTTTTAAAGGTGTATATTCTAAATATTTTTTCTCCATGCCCATATTCAAAAAATTATTTTATTGATGTTTTTATATGGATAAATTGAATTAAAAATAAAATTTAATGTCAATATTGACCATATTTAAAAAAATAAATCTTTTTACATTTTTTATATGAAATAATTGTAGAAAAAAAGTAAATTAAATATTCTATTTTAACCTATATAGTGTAAACAGTTTTCCCAACTAATGTAACCATTATTTTAATGTTTTCATCCATTTAAAATAATTAATTTTTTATTTATATTAATAAACTATTTCAAATTATTCTAGGTATTTCAAAATTACTTTTAAAAGGAAAATATATTTAAATATCAAGAAATATTTTTTTATGGGTTAAAAGAATATTTTTATGAAATATTTCATGATTTATCATTATGATTTGGTTCCTTGAAATTATTTATGAGGAAGGGTGACTTTTTTATAAACCACATAAGTGGGTCCCCCTTAAATATAATTTTTTGTGTGTCCTTTATTTCCCCTAAAAAAGTTTATAATGATTAAGATCTCGGGATAATTATGTTAAGAGATGAATAGAAAAATAATTCTATTTATAATATTAATATGGAAATGATGTATCAAGTTATGTACATGAATTATATATGATTGATAATTATGGTTTATGTAAATTAATTGATTTCAATTGAAAACAAAAAATATTTTTAAAAAAATGAATGGTTACAATATTTTCGGTTAAAACAGGTTGATTTCAAGAAAAAATATTTCATGGTTCTCAGGTTTTATAAGAAACCCTCATAATTTATATTTTTTCATTATGATATCTTATAATGTGTTTATGAAAATATTGGGATTTTAAATTATATTTCATGTTTAATTAAGTGATTATTAGAGAAAAAATTATATTATTTTAAAGGTAAACTCTCTCTAATGATTTCATGGTTCTGAAAAGGTCTAATAGGTTTTTTTATTTTATATATCGCTTAAATAGCTTTTTGTTCTGATAATTTTTTTTGATTGATTATTAAAGGGATTAAGGATGTGTAAGAAAAATTATAATGAATTAATATTAAAAAAATAAAATCTGGTTATATATGGAATAATTCTCACATAAATACAAGCATACTACTATATAAGAGTTTTTTTAAAATTATTTAGTATTCTAAATATAAAATTCCCTTTTACAGAAACCCCAACTCCTAAATCATGGATTTTTTTATTTTATTAAAATGTAATAGATACAGGGGATCACATAACCAAGTATTGACCAATTTAGTAGTCTTTAAGAACTATATACATACACATTTCCTTTATTACATTGGTAATTAAACATTGAACATAAAAACATTAAGTAAACTTCATTTATGAAACATATTCCAAGATTTTCTATTTATAACCTGGGGAAGGGAATCAAATAAAAGGGTGAAATCAAATTATCAGTAAGTGTTAAATATACTAGACTCATAAATAAATAATTAGTGACAAATAATCAAAAATTTATAATAAAATTTGGAATGTAATTAACTAAGAACATTTTCCATTTAATAAAAAAATGACAATGAAATTCATCTAGAGATCATATCATTTTGAAAGTATTAAATAGAATGATATTTGAATAATTATTGGAAGAAATTATTAATAAATTTAAATTATTTCTCAAGAAAATGATACATATACCATAAATACATTTCGCAAGATGATTTAAAACTACAGGTAGAAACCCATTAATTGGGCCAACTATCTTGTCTCATGAGACCTGTCGATGAATCGAGGCGATATATAAAATTGGGAGCCACTCACCACTATAATTAGAATGGATTAATCATATATCTAAAACATATATATAATTAATTAATCAATATTCCATATAGATAAATATCCATATTGATTATAGGATACTTATTTAACATTATTTCTCAAGTCGCTCAAATTAACATTCAATTTAAACATTGTATATAAAAATTTTATACATATTTGGAAATAAAAATATCCATAATACAAGAAAAATATATATTTAATTGAAATGAAAATTTCAATTTATTATGATCATAAATAAATCAATGGGGTAGTATGTCCACTATAGAAAAAATAGGAGTATAATATTAAAATACCCCTCATTGAAGTCAAATCGAAGTGATGTACCTTACAAATATAATACCAATAATCAAATGAATTAATTTTGTAAATATGTCATAATTACACATAAAAAGTGTAAAAAACATATGATAATAAATTTTCATTTCGTATATAGCCATATGATGACATAATCAATGAAATAGAAGTTTGTCCCAATGAATGAAAATTGATTTAGGAAATCCAATATGTCGCTCATCCCTTTAGTTGAACATTATTAACATATTTTATAATGGATTAAAAAATTGTATTAATTTATAATATAAACATATTCATATTTATTATTTCATGTATAATCCTTTCATATTATATTATAGCCTATTTTTTTAATAATATTTTGTTATTTCTCTTGATTTTTGTGTTAACTACTTCATTTTTCTTTGTGTGTTTTGTCATGTACATATCAGTTCTTGTGAATTTTATATAGTTACATAAGAAATAGAATGTTTTTAAGGGATTATAAATAATATTTAATTATTATGGACATTTTTTAATCATTTTTTAGAGGAGATTAAGGGGAGAAAATCACATCCAGTCTTTGGGATGGTATGCCATTGGTACACAAAAGTGACGATCTCATTCCCTTAATGGTGAAAGTGTAAGAAATTTTATCATAAATTAATTTATCCATAGTAATTATTGGGTCATAATTATCATATATATCTGTTAATTCCATATCTATACCCATCCACGTAATTTAGTGAACAAATTACACTACGGTGTGGAGACGATAAGTCGTACACACGAAAACATGGCACTTTGGTTTTTTATAGGATGGTTGAAAGGTGGAATACGGTTGTCTCATAGTCATAGTGACATATAAGAATATATATTATACTAGATTCATTACATTAACCTGGAAAGAATAAATAAATAGTATATATAAGATGAAAAAAACTTGAAAGAGTCGACCAAGAAAATTACAACTTCTTTAGTGAACTTTATTTAATCACTAATTAAGGGATCTGGGGCCAATATTTTGGAAGTAAAAAAACAATATAACATAACTATATATTTTAATAATAGTAATGGCCATGACTTGGAATATCTATATGGGTCATAATTTTATAAATAGGTGGTGTATGGAGTGACTATTTATATTTTACTTGAGGTGAACTTTTCGAAACATTAAAAATATTAAGTTAGTATAATTTAATTTTCAGTTAAAAATGGATAAAAAAATTATATGTATATGATATAATATTATTCTGTGTTGAAATAATCCCATCCATTAATTTTTACAAAATTTTAGTTTACATTATTATCCTTATTTTTTGATTTTAAAATTTATTTAATTTCGTTAACTCTTACAATGACAACATGGATTATTACTCAATTAGGGTTAATATAGTGACTACAAAACAAAAAAAGTCACATAAATGTATAAATAATGAAATTTTTAACCATATAATTATCATTTGGACCAATATAATAATTTTATAAATTTTTTATCAAATAATATATTATTATTCATTTTAAAACAAAATTAATTTCAATGTTGAAATTATTCATTACTTTGAATTTTATAAAAAATAACTAAAAATATCATGAATAAAAATCTTTTATTACATCCCCAATACATCAGGATCATCTATATAATTATTTTAGAACATTAATTATCTCATATAATATTTATTTTAGTAGTTTAAATATAATTTATTTAACATTTCCAGAAAAAAAATACCTCCAATAGCATTGTGTAAGAAATTAAGGAAATTATTTCATTAGTAAAAATAAAAAATAAATTTATATGATTATTATAAATCATACATATTTAAAATTAATATTTATAGTTAAATATATATTCTATAAAACTATATATTAAAATTTTATACTTATTTATAACATCAGTGTGACTAGTTTGACTTTTCTTTAAATAAAATAATATCATGGGATTAAATTCATCCAAGGGAATCCAATAGGTCATAAATTAGGTTCAAGGATGATTTTGGTGGAAAGTAACTAATATAATTAAATAATTACATGGTTTAAGTTTATTTCTCAAACCCTATCATAATTATTTTTACACTTAATTATTTGATTTACCCTTAATCGTAGTAATAAAAATATCTAAGTCTACTATTAATATTTTCCAAATATAAAATGGGAATATTTAATATATTTATACCTTATTATTCCCAATATTTAATCCATTATTTAAAAATAAAAAACTAACATGTGAATAATATAAATTCAAAATTAGTCCCATATATGGGGCAAGAAAGAGGCTATTTAATGATAAAATTTTCAAAAGTCTATTATGTTTTTATATATAAATAAAACATATAAATGATCAAAACATCCTTAATTGGATTAATATTTTTATTAGTCATATAATTTTACATTAAAAATGATTTTAAATATAATTTATCATTATAAATTATTTATATGAAAAGTTTTTTTCTATTAAAGGGAAGTATTTTTTATAATTCATCAAATAAATAAACGTATTAGAAAAATACCATTAATTTAGCCTAATATAGTATTTTAAATTACTATTTCATCAATGGAGATTATTTTTTCAAATAAAATTTATAAAATTTTCAGATTATATTTTTAAAAAAGGTGCACTATAAAAATGTTGGAAAACAACATTTAGGGAAAATACATTTTTTATGTGTGAAATTTGATTTATTCTTATCTTATGCCTATAAAATATATTGAATGACTGTAAAATTATTGTTCAAAATATAATATAAAAATTTAATTATAATAATTCACTAATATTAATTAATTTATACATTAAAAATAATTTAAAAATAATAAATTTCATAATATATTCAATACTATTTACACTGCCAATTTAACATCTAGTTTCTAATAGTTTTTTTAAAAATATTAATATTTAATTGTATATAATGGTTTATTTAAACTCATTATTGAATTCAATTTAATCTATAAAATTAAATTAATTTACATAGAAGATACATGTCATAAAATCATGGGGATTTATATTATTTCATCTTTCAAAATAATCACATCCTGAAAATCTTCATGAATAAACATATAAGGGTGGTTCTTATTCACATCATTCATATATTCCCCAATAACTTATCTTATTTTTTGGTTTCACTAATAAAAATTTACCAATCTAGGCTCCCAATTTCTCATTATTTTTTCTCTCATTTCATTAATCAAAATATTCTCTTCACAGTATGACATAGCAGGTTTAAGCTCTATTTCATTGTAAGTGAGTATATATGGTAAGCCTGAAGTATAATTTCTTAACTATGATATGTGGAAAATGACACGAACATTGGAGAGACGTGGTGAAATTGTCAATTGGTAATATAAATATATAATTCTTTCAATATTTTATATTGGTCTGATACACCAAGGGATTAGTTTCCCTTTCTTATAAAAACATATAACCCCATTCCCTGAAGATGCTTTCAGAAAGACAATATCCCTAACATGAAATTCCAAATCCTTCATCTAGTTATTAGAATAACTCTTTTTCATAAATTGATATGCTATAATATTAGCCCTAATAGTCTTTTCTATTGTCGTTGTCTCTTCAATAAATTGTGGGCCTATAAGTTTACATTCAGTAACTTAAACCGAAGAAGTTGAAGTACAACATCTTTACCATGTAATTCTTTAGATGGTTCCATTTTGATAATTTAATGGAAGCTATTATTGTATGAAAACTATACCAATGTTAAATACTGGTCCTATATACCATTAAATCCCAATGATAATAATCACAACATGTAATCTAATGTTTGAACTATCCTTTCAGACTATCCCTCAGTTTGATGATGGTGGGTGGTGCTCAAGTGAAACTCAGTATCTAGATCCTCTTGAATATTCTTATAATTTTTTTATGTAAAACTAGGATCTCTGTCAGACATAAACTGATATATTTTAACCCTAATGTCTTAAAAAATCATTAATATATCATCTTTATAGGAGAAAAAGTGGTAAATCTTCTCCTATATTAAGAAAATGGGCTGATTTGGTAAGGTGGTTAATAGTAACCCAGATGGAATCACTTGTTCTGGGGGTATTTGGTAATCAAGGGAAAACATCAATTGTAATATCATCCCAATTCCACATAGTAAAAGGTTTATGTTGAATTAATCCTATAGTATTTTTTTCATTCAGTATTCAGTTTTTGATAAACCAGACATATTGAGATAAAGTCTGCAATTTCCCACATTATGTTTTCCCACCAAGATGTTTCTCTCAAATCCCTATACGTATTTATTCTGCCAAGGTGTATATAAATATTTAATCTATGTGAAACATCCAGCAGTTCTCTATTTAGATTCGGAATTGAGGGGTCACTTTACCTCTTTTCAAATTTCATTATTCCATTTTCACTATCAAATCCTTCCAATTATACATCATTTACAGCTTTAATTTTATTACACAATTTTTCATCATCACATTATGATATTTTTTATCTTTTCTAACAATGATGGTTTTGAAATCATTTCAAAAGATATTGGTGTCTTCCCTTATTAAATAATTTCCAAACCCATATTTACAAAATACAAAACATGGGATCTCTCTCAATCCCCATTTGGGTTCCATAATATCTCTTCCTTAACCCATATGTTATCTTATTTTCTTTTAATATGTGGCAGTGTATTGGGAAATCATAATCATTGAGTCACTCGAGCCATATTATTTGATTTATATTTATTTCTTTCTATGAAAAAATTTATTTCAATCTTTTTTCCAAATATATCTCATATATTTCATCATAGATATATTGTATATATATATTTATAAAAAATATTATTGCTAGTTTATCAAGATCATAACATACTTAATTTTGTTCATGTGACTTTAATTAAATTTATTCATATGAAAATACCTTGTCATTTTTTATTAGGACACACCCTAGTGATTTATTTGATGCATCACTATATATCAAAAATCTATAATTTCCTAAAAGTAAAGTTAAAATTGGAGTATTGACCAGTGTTATCTTTAATTCTTTAAAACATTATTCACATTATTTTTTCCATACAAACATAACGCCTTTAAATATGATCTTGGTTAATGGGTTATCCAATTAGTTAAAATTATGAATGAATATCTGATAGTAACCTCCCGAACATTACAAAATATATACTGTAGTTTTGTGTTTTTGGTTAGGCTCTTCATGGACTACCTATTCCTTGAAAGGATCAATTGAGATTCCATCCTTAGAGAAAATATGGCCATGAAAAGAATGTTTCTAAATCATGAAATCACACATATGAAATTTACCATAAAAATTATTTTTTAAAATATTCCCAAGAATGATTTAAAAGTAAATCCCATTATCCTAATTGATTTTATAATACCCCAACATATCATGAATAAATACCACAAAAAATATCCTAATATTCCTTAAATAATATTTTTGTTATATCCATGAAAAATGATGTTGAATTATTTTTGAAAATAGAATTATTGTATACTTTTAATGCACATAGAAAATTATAAAATCATTTATTGCAATACCATCCTTCATTAATCAAAACTAATGACACCCATAATGAAGGAAAATCTTTGAAAAACACTAGGCTCCAAGAAGCTAATCAAATAAATCATCAATGCAGTGAATATAATACTTTATCTTTATCATAATATAATTGATTTACCTATTATCACTGTACAATCTCATAGATACAACATTCTTCTTAATAAAAACAACACGGGATCTTCATTGTGAAACACTAGGGTGAATAAATCACTTTTCATCAGTCCCCTATAGTTTTTTATTCAACTCAACTAATTCCAAAGTTTCCATTATATAGGGATTGGTTAATATTGTTCATTCATCAATAATCAAATAAATTCAAAACATGAATTCACACTATGGAGGTTTCCCATGAAATTCCCCTAAAAATACATCAATGTATTTTTGTAAAATATGTACTTATTAAATTTTAAAATTACCTTATTCATCCCTTTGTGTTGTATTTTCTTATTCCCCATGAATTTCATTTAGTATATCTACTATGGCGGATCTAAATAAGTGTTATATATTGTATTTTCTTCTATAAAGATAAGGAATTATACATATACCTAATAAAACTGTAATTTCCTTCTTCTTGTAATTCTTTTTGCATCATATTTTTAAATTAGGTAAATAAAATGGATTATATCGATTTAAACCATATAAAAAATAAAATGGTTAGAAAATAAAACAATTTTATGTGTCATAATGGGAAAATCTCAATAAATATTTTTTGTGGCCATACATCCCTCAAGATTCTTCAATGAAAACTACTTTATTAAATCAATTGGGAAATGTCTAATTATCTATAAAAATTTAGTAGATATAAAATATTTGGATGATATGGAATCAAATAATGAATTGGATATATTTGAAGATCGGTTTAATGTACCTTCCACCATATCATTGGGTTCTCTGCCTAAGCCATAATGATTATATAAGCTTGGCCTTCTCCCCTCAACCACATATAAGGTATGTTCCCTTGATTCTTTGGACATTGGAATAAATAATTAACTATTTATATACATTGGAATCATTTAAAATCATTTTTTTCATCCCCATGCATTAATTATCCTGATGACCATTATCTCCAAACTTATAACAACCTCCCATTCCATTTAATCATTTTATAGGATGATTTTTTCAACAATTTCTGCATAATGGGAATTGTATTATAACCCTCTTCATATTTGATTCTTTACCTTTTTAATGGTTACCATAAAACCTCTTCATCTATTTATTTCCCTTGAACATATAGTATCTGGAAAATTATTTCTTCATTTTGATGTCATATAATATTATTTCATCACAAGATGAAAAATTATAAGAATCCAATGCCCTTTGGAGATTTTACATATGACATTCAATGAAAAAATCCATCTTTACTTAAAAATTATTTATATAATAGGTAGCATACCGGGATAGTCTTTTGACAGTATCCTAAAACTATACAAAACTCTATTATTTCTTTTTCTTTAGTATAAAATATTTTCCCTTCATTTAATTTTTTTTCTCATGAGGAAAATATTTTTTAAATAATGTTTCTTTATATATTATTCATTATATATGATCAATTTCATCCTCCTCTATATCATTATTTATCAACGACACCATTTATTAGAATATCACTTGATAAAATATACCATCAATGCTAAATTTTCCCTTTCTTCACATCCCATTTCCAAAAATATTGTTTTTTGGGACTTGATCCATTGATTATATACAACTGGATTAGTAGTCCCACTATATAATGGAGTATTATGCCTCAAAAAATAATCTAATATAGGTGTATCATTTCATGGAGAATTTTATTGCACACTTTGAGAAATGTTATTCGTTATAAATCAGTAATAAGTATAACAACTGAATAAGGAATAATCAAAATTATAGGATAATTCATTGAACACACCATCCTTTTAATAAAAAATGTGAGAATGAAATGCATATAGAGATAATATCATTGTGAAAATCTTATGTATAATGATAACTAAATTATTAATGAATCAAAAACATAATCATTGGACATCATTTCTCAGTAAATTGATACCCCTACTATTAAGACATTTCATAATACAGTTTAATACAAAATGTTGAAACCATTTAAATTTGTCCAAATGATTTTCCTCAGGTGAATGTTGATTCATGTAGGGATTATATAATAGTGAACCCCAACCATCACTAAAAGTCCAAATCATTCCCCAAATATCTAAAATATTGATTTAATTCATGAATAAATACGACTTATCATCAAATATCTAAAATGAGTATAAGATACATATTTAACATTATTTCCCATCTTAATCAAATAACATACAAAGTAAACACCTTATATAAAAATTATTTATTTATTGGGAAATAATAATATACAGGATATAATAAATATTTATGTACAATATAAATGAAATTTTCAATGAGTGATGATCCTAAATAAATAAAATACACAGTATGTAAACCCTAGAAATGAAATTTGGGTCATAATTATAATATAATCCTAAAGGAAGTAAAATTAATATGAATTCCCTTACATTGATATTATAATAATTTAATTGAATCAATTATGTATATAAGATATAAATCTATAGAAAACATGTTGAAATAAAATATAAGATGATCAATTTTCATTTCACAAATTATATCATCATGACATAATCATTGGAACATAAATTTATCCCAATTAGTGAAAATAGAGTAATGAGATCCATTACCTCAAGATTCTATTTCGTATTTCATGATTTATCCTCTTATGTAATTTTTTTTGGAATTTTATTAATTTTTAATAGAATAATTTTCGTATTTATGATGTTATATGTTATCCTATTATATCATCTTATCACCCTATTATTAATAATATGTCGTTATTTCCCTTGTTTTGGTTGTTAAATACGTCATTTTTCTACTAATAGTGTTCATGTATGTCAAGGTTCTTGTACATAGGATATTGTTTTATCATATCTAGATTTATATTATGGTCATATATATCATATTTAATAATTATGTACATTTTCGAAATCATTTTTGATTGGTGAAAATTGGAAATAAATCGCACCGCATCACAGAGACTATAGGTCGTACATATGCATTATCGATAGTATCATTCCTTTAATGGTAAAATGGTTAGGAACTAGATGGTATGTTAGTTTTTCTAGATTCTTTATCATGTCAATTTTGATACCATTAATTACATTAAATTTTTCAAAAAAACGCTATAATAATATTTATTTGAAAAAAATATTTTAATACATGCCAAATATTCCATGGTCATCTAGAAAATTAATTGGTGACATTAATTATCTAAAAATATATTTATATCAATAGTTTTTATATCATTTAATTTATATTTTCATTAATAAAATAATTAATGCATCAGTGTTTTGCAATAATTTAAGGTAATTATTTATTAACTATGAAAATTCTATGGTGAAGATAAATAATTTATCATTCAAATTAATATTTATAGTATAATATATCTTCTTAATAACAACATATTGAAGTTGTTATATTTATTAGAAACATTATTGTAATAAGTTTGACATTTCTTAAAATAAAATACTATAAGGGGATGATAGTCTTCTAACTGGATCCAAGAGTTAAAAAATAGTCATAAATACAATTTTGGTTGATATTAACTCATTTAATAATATTCATACTAGTTTTTGGGTAATATTAAAATCATTATCATAATTATATTTACCCTTAATTACATGATTTTCCCTTAATCATGATATAAAAAATCACCTAATTTACTATTCATATTATCCAAAAATAAAAGGGATCAATTTACTAAATATCCACTATATAACTCCAAATATGGAATCTATTTTTAAAATGAAAAATATAGAACCAGTTAAAAATAAATAAAAATCAATACCACACACTAGCTGAGAAGTGGGTGGAAAAAGTGAAAATGCTCAAATGTTTACTATGCTTTTTTATCTAAATATAGTATAAAAATGATTCCAATTTTATAAATTTGAATAATATTTGATTAATTGTTATAATTTTACATTTAACATAATTTAAAATATAATTTATCATTACAAATTATTCAGATGAAAAATATTTTTCTCAATAAAAAATAAATATTTTTTACTATTCATAAAAAATCAATACTTATTAGACAAATATCAGAAATTAATCCTAAGATAATTTCGAAATTAATCATTCAAAAATAAATTTTAATTTTTTAAACAAAATTTATAAAAGTGACAAAATTTAGTTTTAAAATATACGCACCATTAAAAGGTGCTAAAACATCCAATGGAAAAAATATAGTTTTTATTTCATTAAATTTGATTTATTTTTCTCTTAAGCCTATGAAATATATTAGATTAGTGTAAAAAATTGACTATATATTTAATATTTAATTTAAATAATATAATTGACTAATATTAATTAATTACAATATTAACATTCTGTTGGACAATTATATATTTCATAATACTGTTAGTCAAATTCACACATACGAATTAAATGGCTAGTTTATAACGTCCATGTTAAAATAATAATATTTAATAGTATACCATGGTTAATTTATTCATGGTTTTGAGTGGAATGTAATCTTACAAACCAATTGAATTTATTTAATAGGATACATACCCTAAAATCATGGTTTGTTATAACTTGGGTATGTATGTGCTTTAATATTCCAGTTTGATGTTTTATATGTTTTGAGGGGTTAAATCTGGGTCATGAATCTTGATTTGAGGCCATAAAGGTAATGTTTATGTCATTATAACTAGATCTTGGAGTCTAGGTTTGGGAATATTATAGTTGGTATTGATGTATGGCTTAGATAACTTTGGAGATGACAATGTTATCATGTGAGGTTAACTTATGTTTTATGAGTACCATTATTAGTTTCCAAATTTAAAGTTTATCATAAGTTTAAAGGTGCATTGATCCCCTTTTTGGTTTATTTGATGGTATTTTTGGATGATTATTGATAATTTGGGACAAATTTTATTTGGTTAAAGTTTATGTACCCTTTAGTTTTAACGTGATTGATAATTTTGAAAAAAATTTATTACATTTTTGGGGATTTAAGATGAAGGTTATGATATAAAATTTGATGATAAATAATTATTCAATCTTACGTTTATATAGGTAATTTGAAAAAAAGGTTATTAAATTCTGTGAATAGAAGATTTATCATATAGAGATCTACATTATTTTAATGTGATTTGGTGAGTAGGTGATTAATTTTATTTTTAAAAATATTTTCAATTTTAATAATATTTTACGATTAAGGTAAATAGAAATAAATTTGGTAAATATAGGTTTTTACTTGAGGAATAAATATTGAATTATATTTTTTAATTATATATGAATTTATTTTGGATTTTTTGTAATTTATGTTATTTATGGAAAATATTAATATATTTTGGAGTTTATATAATTTTGGAATATAGATTTTTTGTATTTTACTTTATTAATGACCAATATTGTTTAGAGATATATTTTATGTTTATTTTGGAATATTATATGATATATTATTTCTAATTTATTTATTTTAGGAATATTATGATGTTTTTAAGGTTGTTTTTTTATTTAATGATATTTGTTGAACATTTGGTGTTATTTTTGAATTCTAGTGATTAATTATTATTGTAAAGGATTAAAAATTTTTAACAATAGCTTACCTTATTCTAGCCATTTGGTTTTTGTTAATAAAAAAAGATAGTAATAATAGATTTTTATGCTTTTGTATACCTCTTGTTTAATTAGATGTTTATTATATTTCTTTAGGAATAATAAATTTATTTTCATCATTTGGAGTAAAGGATGAGATAATGGTGGAAACTGATTGAAACATGCAACCAAAGGATAAAATTACGTTTATAAATCTGATGAAAATCATGTAAGAATATCTATTATTATTCTTGGTAAATTTGGTAAATTAATTCATCAACTATAGTAGAATGATCATGGAAGAGAAAATGTGTCCTATTACCATTATTTTCAACAAATTTATTGACTATTTAATCCTTTATTTATTTAAGGTTCTATGGTCTTTAACACACTCATGACCATATTCCCTACCAAATATTATCATTTTAACAATAATTTTATTCTCCATGTACATATTTTTATGTCCCAATTATGTTATCCAATTTGGAAATCAGATTATGTGATTTTCTAGGTGACCTTCATATTCCTATTTTATTCTTTTCAATAAGAAATTTTATTAACTCTTTTTATGACATAGGTTTACAAATTTTTTTTTTCAAATTTAAAACCCCTTATTACTATGATCAATTAAAATTAGAAAGATTAAATTTATAAATAATGAAAAATTTAATATCCATATATTTTAAATGAACATTATGTTCAATCACAGATAAAACACCCAAGACATAGATTAAATAAAAAATAAAATATTAATATTTAATTATTTTATTTATAACATTGTCATTAAATTGGAATTTATCAATTTTATTTACCATATTATGAAATATATCTAATGTGACTTGTCAGTATAATTGTTTTTTATATTTATGAAATTATCACTCAATTTTATGTAATGTAATTTTATTCATTAAAAAAATTCTTTAAAAATGGAATTTTTTATTTTTTATGAGATAATATTATAATTAATTATATGAAAATTAAGGAATTATATTTGATGAAAATTAAATAATTTTCCAATTTATCATGTTAATATTATCTAATGTTATATTTATGAGAATTTTTTGAAGAGTATAATTTTTCATTGAATATTTAAAATTTCTTATTTTTGTTTAAAACTATCTATTCTTTTTATGTAAATAAACAATCAAAATATATTTTGAATTATTTTTAAAATATTATTAGACCATTTTTATTTGAAATAGTCCAATAAATTTTATTGGATTCAAAATCATTCTTGAATTTTTTGTTAAAACATGTTTACACTTAAAAAGTAATTTTCAAGAAAATCTATTTTCAAGGCATCTTGCGAGTTTAATTTTGAATTAAATACAATCAATTATATGAATCAAATTTTTTAAAATGGATTTTATATTTATAATAAAAATTATTTATATATGTTAATAAGTTAAATATAATTTTTAGTCAATATAAATAGTATCAATAGCAAATTTTTGTTACTATAATAATGCAAAAATGGGTTAGTTGGGGTTAAAACTATAGTGATAAGAATATAAAATCATTAAAAAATAGTCTTTTATTTCATTAGATGATTAAATTTCAAACATAATTCTAATGACTTATAACATATGACCTTTATTTTTTATTTTATGTTGATTTTTACTTTTATAATATTTTAAGTACAGGTAGAGTGAAAAATGTAACTTTCTTTCTTTAAATATTTTAAATATTTTTTGAAATGGATAAGAAAACATCAGTTTTGGTTATATATGGTTAATTTAAAGATAAAATATTTTATTATCTATAAATTTTTTTATGATTATATTATTTTGGTAACAAGTTACGCAACACCGGCACATTTCTTGTTAAAATTGTAGAAAAATCAAGTATATTATATTAACAACTGAAAAAGTAATATTTTTAGGTGATTTAGAGTTTAAAAAAAATTAAATATAAAAATTAAATATTATATAGGTTTTAAATATTTATACTTTAATTCCATTTATCTCATTTGTTTCTAAAATCAACTTATGTGATTAGTTTTTAAAATGATATTAATAGTAATTTATGCTAAATATATTTGATTAAATTTTTTAAAATTATAAAAATATATAAATAATAAAATTAGGATGATAAATTGTCTAAAATATTGTTTTTTCCATTTAATAGAAAATTTTGAAAATATTATTAAAATTATAACTCTTTAATATTCAAAAAAACATTCCAATGGTTGTGGTTAAAATCGATTAACCAAGGGGTTATACCAAAAGATAATATTTAAAATGATATACAGGACTTTATAAATTTTCATAGGATATTATAATAATATAATTGTTCCTTTGTCTACAAATGAATTTTTTTGGAACTATTTTACCTGAGTTAGACACATATTATATTATAATATTTCATATATTTTAAAAAATGACATTACTGGTATTTTATAATAAAAATGATTTATTATAAGATTTAAATTTTATTGAAAACCAGTAATCTGTTAAGTCAATGATATATGGTGAAAATATCATTGTTTTCCCATTTATCAGTAAATTTTCCGTTTATAGTAACATTATTTACCTCCAATGTCTAAAAACATTTGATATCATAATACTTGTTGAAAGGGTTAATGAGGGGCTAAACCATTGTGATAAGGGTTAAAACCGAACATAACATTTTAAATTCTTTTATGAGATTATTTTTTATCTTCGCAATCTTATAATATAATTAATTCATTTTGATCAATTTTTCACTTAAAATTAATTTAAATTAATTTAATACTTTATGAAATTCCAAGACTGCACCTCCTCTCATTTATAAAAGGGGACCGCTCACCTCTCCTGTACTCACATTAAGATAAAAATGATTCATACATTCCCTAACCTATTACCTTAATAATATATCATACCAAATAATAGTGGTATTATATTGAATATTGTACCAAATATAGAAGGAGAACGGTGTAAATTAAATGAGGTTTGCTGAAGAAGTTGTATATATTTTAATAGAATGTTTTAGTTTTATTTCTTCTACATCCATAAAATCTTCTTAAACCAGATGAAATATTAAAATATATATCTTACTCATAATTAGATGTTATAACATTAATTTTATAACCTTTATCCTTTCTATCTACCATCTAATAAGAAATTAGTCATCGTTTGGGTGTATAGTGGACTAATTCCACATAATATGGGGTAATAATTTTTTTGATCACTGCCACTAGTGGATGGTTAAAATTATGGATTTAATTTATATATCTGATATTAATAATATTATTATCCTTATTGAAGGAATATATATTACATATCTTTTTACCTTTCAGTCCATTCAGAAATGATAATTTCATTCATGTATATTGGTGATTACCACCTCCACGAATTGATTTAATTTTTTTTCATGACCACAACAAATAGATGTTATATAAAAGTATATGAAAAGATATAATTTTGTTTTTATGATATAATAAAAATTCTATAAATATAAATTAATTCATAGCTTCTTTCTATCATGATCGTTGAAAAATTTGAACATTTCTCATGCATACATAGGACTCAACTTTTTTCATGGTAGGGTTAAAAAGTATAATTAATTTTAAAAAATGATAATTATTTAATGAATATTATTCTTTAGTTGATTTAATAATGACATATTTTAAGATATTTAACTTTCCAAATCCATTTTGTATGTGTCAGTCGATTATTGTCATAACATCTAACATGAAATTAATTGATTTTGTAATTGTGTATAAAATGGTAATAAATAAAATAAATGTAAGAATATACATGAAAAATGTTATTAATAATGTAAATAGTAAACATATTTTTATTATTCAATATTATAAATATCATTCATGATGATTCAGACTTGACATAATGGACACTTTACATTAAAAACCAATTTTTGAATGTTTTAAATTTTTATTTTGTAAATATTTTTTATCCATGTAAATATTATAAAAATAATTTTGTTGATGTATTTATATTGATATAAATGAATTATAATATTCATTTTATGTCACTTTTTACCTTCTATCAATTTTTTTAAAAGGAAACATTTTATGTATTTTATATAAAATGAAATGACAATAAAGGAAAAGTAATGTTCAAATTTAACATATATGGAATCAATGATTTTTCCCAATACCATATATTTTTTCTGATGTCTGGATTCATTTATAATATTTCAACATTCATGAAAATAAAAAAAATATTTCCATTAGTTGTAATTTTTTATAAAATGAATATAAATAGAATTGATATTTAATTAATCATTTATGTTTTCCATATGGGTACAAAGAATATTTTTATTAAGGATTTCATGTGTTCAGATTATGTTGCAGTTCTTAGGATTAGTAAATGATGATAGGTGGTTCCATTATAAACCAATTCCATTTGGATGTAAATTATTTCTAAATATTACTAAACAATTTACTATGTTTTATAATGAGTTTTCCTGGAAATCATTTTATTTAAAAAGGCCAAATAATAATCTTTTGTTTCAAAATAATGATTTTTACATTTTAGGATAAATGTGTATATTTTGAAGAATTTTTTTTCATGGCCTCTAATGTTTTTTATGAATCCACATTGATTATTATTTTTTATTTTATATTATATTATAAACTATTTAATGAAAAATTTAAGGTATTAAATTCTATTTTTGGTGTAATTAGTTGATTATTTGAGCTCAATGTTTTTTATGTTACTAGAAAACTTAGTTTTATGATTTCATTTTTTTTAAAATGACTAATTGGGTTCTTAAGTCTTTTATAATTCCATTTATATGATTGATTCTCATCCCAAATTTTTTAAATATTTTTCATAGGGTTTAAGGATGATTAGGAATAATGATGAACGCTAAATATGGAAAAATAAAATATAGGTATTGTGGAAATAATTATATCATAAAGACATGGGTATTTTTAAAGTATATATTTTTATAATTCACTAAAACTATAAAATTAAAAGGCCATTGGGTATGTAAGTGATCCAATATTTTAGTTTTATGTTATATGTTTTTAAGGGTTGAATATGGGTCTTGGTTCTTGGTATCAATAGACAATTGTAATGATAATTTTTTTAGCACCAGATCTGGTAGTTTGGGTTCAAGGTTGTTACTAACCAAATATATAGGTGAAAAAATTCCATTAAGTTTTTATTAGAGAATATAGTAACAATAATAGAGAACTCTAACTCCTAAATATTATAATAAAGTGAATTATCATATAGGGAAGTGTGTAACTTTTGCATAAAAAGGGGAAATATTGAAATAATTGGACTGTACACCAGACACCTTCAACTCATCATTTCCTATTTCTTTATAAAGAGTTATAGGAAGCATCGGTTGAGGTTCTCTAAGAACGATATTAATTTTAATACAATATCATTTTCACTAAATTTTATCATGTTAAGACTAACTTTAATGAATATCATATAGTCATATATTTCAGAAAGAAAGATAGAGTGATTTTTATAAAGGGATAGATTAGGAACTTTTATATTTAAGGAACACCTAAAAATTTTTATATTCATAAAGATAAATTTATAATGGATTTAGAATCAATATAACTCAAGTATACGACATTCTAAACATGATTTAGAACAATGATAATTTTTCTCTTTCCACTATGAAAATCCAAGGTAATATAAAATTTATCAAAATCTTCTTGACTGAATCAATCTCAAGGCCTGGTTTGGGGACCATATCTTTGATTCTTAGTTCACGGTTGTTCATCCATATATATATATTCATTTATTTTTGGGTAAACCATGGATTACTTATCATGTGGAAGTTCCATCATCATATCCATGGTTCCTGAATCACTCCTTGAATGTGTAATCTAGAGTGAAAATGGTGAAAGTACCCATTTTTATTCCCATGAATCATGGTATATAGGTGTAGGATTCTACCAAAAGAGGGAAAATTGCACACTATAGAGGATAAAACATGGATATCTAAGCCCCAATAATTAAGAGATAGACCATACCAACATCTTCCATAAACAGTGTGATGACCATGTATTTTCCATAAACCATATCTATCCATTATCATCAAGTTCAAATACATTTATTCCCCTAATCATGATGTTAGTGGAATCAACTAGGTCCAGTTTTGTATAAGAATACTGGAATCCTAATAAAAATTGTAATTTCCTAGATGGGAATTATTCTTCTTCATATCAAGAAGATGAGAATATCATTTCATCACAATCTATAATATAAACATTCCAAATATAATAGGAAATAAATTGAAAATTACACTATGTATTCCCTTAAATCATAGGATATCATCACATATTCTTCCTCTCGTAATAAAAAATAAGGAGAGCACACCCAAATTAATTTTTATTATAATTACCATGAATTAGTAATATTAGATTCCATAAATTCATTATTATTATTAACATAAGATAAAAATAATATCACATTTTTCTTTTTCGCAAAAATTATCTCGTCATCTCCTACTTCCACCTAAACTGAGTCTGTAGATAAAAAAAGGAAAATGTATCAAATGAACCTCAGACCATGATGCATACACATCAATCTTCCTATGACCTAGAGAATCCTCCCAAAGTTTTAGAGAGTAAAAAAATTCCCTTATATTGTAACCTTATCTTGAAAGAAAATCTTAATCTCAAACATCCCCTTAAACTAAAGTAGAGGAAGAAAAAAATCTTAGAGATTCCCCTCAAGCATTTGAGGAAGGAATCACTAGAACTACTGATCACCTGAAACAATTGAATCTGTGTATAAAAGAAAATTAATGATCTACTATGATTAGTAACCTTTTTTCTCCTAAATAATATGTAACACATATATATTTCATTAAGAATTATGAATATTTCATCCCTTTTAAATAAAAAAAATTCAATGACACGATATGGATTTGGTCACCCTCCACTTGGGGGTTTGTTATGATGATCATGGATATAATATGGAAGCTATAAGAATGCAACTGACTTGTGTTCTTAATATTGATGATGAATTTAAAAATATTATTAAATTTGAATTCATTAAATATGTTAAGTACCTACAATGGTTTCACCACATTATTCACATAAAGTAGAAGAATTATAAAATCATAGTTTTCATTAACTTTTGGGATTTCATCCAGAATTTCAATAATAAAACCCTATTTCGGTTGACCTATCATGATACTCAATCTGGTTTACAAATAGGACTCAAATAATCCTATCTGAAGACCAGAGGCTTCTAACTAATGAATAGGGTCTTGAAGATGCAGTGGAGAGACTATTCACTCTATGAAGAGTGCAATAATAGCCGAAAATAACCAAACTCTTATAAAATGAAAAAAATTAGAGTATTAATAACAAATAACTAAATCAAGAAGAATGAGATAATAAATAAAATAAAACATCTAGTTATACATATGCAATGAATTGGAAACACACTGCAGACAGTCACCCATTAGGCCTAGCACATATATAAAAAAATTATACATAAAATAAATTAAAAAGTATATACTTATTTCTATAAGACAAACCACATAACTAATCTCCATGATGCTCAAGCTATACTAACACGATTGTGAGAATATATATGACCTAATTCTCTAGATCAAGAAATACTGGTCCCCTATCATATCCATCGCACAACCTATTCTCCAACATTAAATTAGAAATAATGAATTCTCACAAACTAAGGTTCATGTACAATTGGTGATAAATGAATCTCAGAAGTCCATCTATAATAGTGAACCTATAACCTACATAGATATTAATTACATACACATATGATACTCCCTTATTATTTGAGAACTAATAACAGCTAATAGAGTGATAAATCACTTTATAAAATAAAGGTGGAAAATGAAACAAATAAGACAACCAAGAATAGGTTTTATTCTAACACACAGGGTAAATATACCCCCTATCAAGAACATTATAGATGGTTTATAGAATTTTACTCACCATACCACATGAAAACACGCACAACCTCCATATCTACATAAGATCTCCAAGACATATAAATGAAATAGACATGAAACTCAGACCCTAGTGTGTGACCATAGTTTACCACAACTAAAAAGTGAATCTACCAAGATCTATGACTCTAATAGAATGATTTTAATTTGAAACAAAATATCTAATTAGATACAAATAGAGAACATGATTATCATTAAAGTCATATAAAATGATTCATGCTCCAGATACGGATAAAAAAAGTGTTTTCCATTACATAATATGGGATCATAAAGCATCCATGGCCTTGGGAGCACAATAGGATCCATTCTATATAAAACCCACAAATTGAGTGCCTCAGCACCACATAAGCCTAAAACAACTCTAGTTAGTCTGAAACACTAAACTCGATGGGGGGTTAAATCATCTAGGTCACCCATTTTCTCCTAAATATAGTATAAAAATATCCAACTAGTTTAGGAGAGAAACTAAAAAACATAGGGTTAATGTATGATCTAAAAAATACCTAATGTCCCCTCCTCAAAACAATGTCAAGATAAAAAAAATATGAAATGTCAAAGTCAAAAACCAACCAAATGTGGGATAATATTACCTCAAACCCACCATCTAATATACTAAATTGGAACCAATAATAAACTCTCATCCAATAAATAACAGAGCCACTTTTAGCCCCCCAATATCTAATCATCAAACAAATAGACACCACATGCTCTTAAAAACCCACCTCATGGACAACCAAAAATAATGGTTCACAGAGTTTTTAGTTTCATAACATAATGAAAAATCCAACTAGGGATTACCATAACATACCCAACCACTTAGGCCATGCCTGTCAATAGTTAATAAAATGACCCAAAGGCAAAAAAATGATTAGGATTCCCTATGAGGTTTTTTATTACTCATCCAAAAAAACTAGACATGACCAGATATGACACTACACAAATAGCGTAAGAAAATCCTTGAGCTCATTCCCAATGATCCTTGGGATCACCTCAAAATAAGGACCCTACAGGGTCTCCACAATATAAGAAAATACATGAGGAAACACAATATAATAGAAATCTTTTCTGAACTACCCTGAAAAAACCAATCTATTTATACTAACTCAGTGATAAGTGAATCCAAATAATTCCATGCCATAGTAGAATTCCCAATATCTGACTACAAAAGACCATTGATCACTTAATCTACAGGCATCCCATTGGTTATTCCTCAATAGTCCCTCAAACACATATCAACAGCTCAATGACCCCCTATCTTAACCTCTATTCCATGACATCAACCTATTCTAAAGGATACAACATCTCTGGTCTCCTCAAACCCAAGTGCTAACCATTACTACTCTAAAATCAAGAAACCTATCCCAAATTATAGATGAAAACAAATATATCCTCATAGATATTACTTGATCTTACCATAAAATATCTATTTAGATTAACCTCCAAAATTACTGGATAGAATCCACCATCCAATCCCACCGACCATCTTGCAACCCTCATACATGCCTTTCATTTCACAACCTAACGTACAATAGTATTGTAAAACCAAACATATGAGAAATACTATTATTGAACTCTCTCAATCTGAAAAAAACTATCCAGAATACCACTAATTACAAAAAAATTACTCCATCACCATGATCTATGGGAAAAAATCAATATAGACTACTCACAGGTCAAATTCTAACACAAGTGTAAAAACAGGAAAAACTAGCCTATGTGGGAAATGTAAACAACTTGTACATGGGGTACATGGTGTGTACCCCAAAAGTTCCTCATTGTATATGTTCCTCATGATACTCTGAATTTACTTTCCCAAATTTAATGGTGTGTATTCTAGGTAAACAGTGTGTACCCCCCACATGTGTACATGTCTGTGTACCCAAAACACAACTCATTGTGTACACCACCAACTAAATGGAATTTACTACCCACTTATATGGCATGAAACCCAAACAGGGTCCCCATCTATGTGCCTATACTTGTACCCCCACATGATGTTTGACCAAGTTTCATACATGAACACAAGTTGTGTACCTCACATGGGTTCTGTTCATGTACCCTACACTGCCATGTACCCCATCACACCCTAAGTCGCCACAATATGGTATGTATACCCGATAAAAAATGTGTAGTCATAATAACTCTTTATAAAAAAATCTAAATAACACATTTCATGTGTTCCCTTAACCATAATCCATGTACATGATTTTTCAAAAATGTAAAACCCCCAAAAATTCCCAAAACCCTCAAGGGGGTTAAGCCGTTAAGGGTTGGTCTTTTGAGAATACTATAGCCTCTTGGAGATACAGAGGAATTTTTAAGAGTGATTTAGGTAGCTTTTTGGGCTAAAATAAGTTGGTTTTGGTGTGATTATAAGTGAGGATAGTTATGCCTCCTTTATAAGTGAAAAGGGATGAAATTTTTGAAAATAGCCAAAAAATCAATAATGGGTAGTCAATATAAAAGAAATTAGAAAAATAATTGGGGAAATAATTGAGAGTTATGGGATAAGGATAATAAAGGCCCAAGGAAATAATTACCAGAAATTTTATAAACATTTTTTTGGTCTTTCCCTCTTATTAAATTGTTTTAACCATTTTAATTCTTACTGAGGTAACTAGTTTTTAACAATTTAATTTATAATTTAGGAATGGAAAAAAATTTCAATTATTACATAATTTGGATCCAATGATTAAAATTTATATATCCATGCCATTGTATTAAACTTTTAAATGTCATTAAAAAATAAAAAAATACGACTGGTATAATTTATTAAAACCAATTTTTTTGAAAAATATAACATATGTTTTAATATATAAAATATGGGTTAGTAAATTAAATCCTATATAATATTCCAACCCTTTAATAATGTATGTTTCTATTTTAATTTTTTTAACTCCTTTAATCATTCATTACTACTTCTTTATGGTAGTAGGAATGGTTTCAAGAGTGTCTAGGGTGTTCAACAATTTAAAAATATAGAAAATGAATAATACAATGAATGGAACATTTTTAGTTCTAACCATGAACCATGATTGTGTGTCTTGGATAAATTTAAGATCAATGTTTAAAACCCATGTGTGGTGGAATGAAAACAATTTGGGCTTAGTTTAGAGACATTCACATGGCTTTGACATGGTTTTTAAGCAATGTGGGAAGCCTAGAAAATAATGTGATTTGAATTTTCTGTAGATAGAGGAGCTCACATGGTTGGCACATGGTTTGGAATTTTTTTTGACCAAACAATGTTCATCATTAATAAAGTAAAATTTATGACTTTTCCCTCCCGAGATTATATATTTCTCTCCTAATTTTCCATCATTTCACTCCCAGTAGCCTAAAGTGATATCTAAATTCTCCCTTCTCTTCCAAGGGTAGATATCCATTGATTCTAATGATTTTTTTTGTGTTTCCTCTTATAATTATAATATCTAAGTTAAACTGCAATTCAATTCCCATATATATTCTAGAAGATTCCAAGAAGAGTATTCCTTCTTTCACAATATCACATGAGCCATATTTTTAGGGATTTGATCACCTTTTTATTGTAGTTATTTTTTCTTGAATCAATGTCCATGATTGAAGGAGTAGTTGTATACAAGAATAATATAGGTTATATAAAAGTTATTTGTCACATTCATGATGTTTATTTCGGGTATGTGATATATTTTATTGCACTAATATGTTGCACAATTTCTTCCTCATTTAAGAATAATAGATTGGGCATCAAAATGTTTTGTTTGACCCTGCACAGATATTATTGGATTAACTAAAAACTATTACATTGCACCTATATCCACCCTAGGGATATTATAATGCCTGAAAAAGTTAAAATGGGCTTCAATTGGTGAAATGCGAGGTTTATTTTATTTAAATGCTCATAATTTTTTTATCATATTAGCATGAAATAAGGGGTCTTTGACATAACATACAAATTATATGGTTTATGAGTAGAAAAATAATAATATGATAACTGTATAAAAGTGGAATGTTCAAAAAATTTAATGTTTTTAATGAGAATTTGACATAAGTGTTACACAATAATGGATAGAATGGTTGAATTTCATAACTGGTTTAAAATGGTGTTGACTATGTTAGACAATTGTAATTCATGATTGTTGAATGTGAATAACATTTTTATTCTTATATGTTACAATGGTTAATGATTATGAACCAAATAAAATTTTAATGATGGAATTGGTTAAGTTGTTGGAATAAGACTTCTCGACTTTGTATTAGACCAGAATAAATATCTATGCGCCATTGATGCTATGAATGTCTTAGTTGCTGAACTTATGTTTGAGGCCCTAATGGGTTGGCAAGATGTATGTTATTGGACACAAGCTACATGGTACCTTAAATTGGATTTATTATTGAGAATCCATCTACGAAATAAAGATTTTAACCCCTATGGTATATTTTTTTATAGAACTAGAACAGTCTGAAATAGGTAAGATTGGATCATGTGTTATTTAGAATCTGATGGCCAAGTTTATTAATTAGAAACTATTTTTTTGGGAAATGAATTATCATTATTTTATTTCCCATTATTCCCATTTTACATATACATGTTATATATTCATTATACTAGATATTAATTAATAAAATATTGGTGGTGGCCTATTGAGTTGTACACACACACTACTCAATCCTTCATGGGTACTGAAGAATTTTTAATTTTTATAGTTCTAGATAAGGTAAAGAGTTTATGTGATAGAGGTACGAGTTGAGACTTGGTATAGAGAAATTATGTTGGGGCCAAAAAAATATTTCGGGACTCATTTTGGGGATTACTGGTTTGTTATTTTGTTGGTTTCCATTAACCTTCACACAATTATGACATGACATGTTTACAATACTGGTTTGTGAAGATTTTTGTAGTAATGGGATTTGGTTATATTTTGTATGGATAATATGGGATATTATTTATCATTATTTCATATTATTCTTATTATATACTCGGATAAAGATGGTATTGTATCCTCTCATTCTATATTAGACCCATGTAGGTAGTCAGCATCTAGAGGTGTACAGGAAGGCATGCCTGAGGCCATGTGGTGAACCAGTTCATCTACTAGCTAAAGTGAGTCCGGGAGAGATATTAAAATGTTATTAAAATCATTATTTTTAAATTCACTAATATATGGTAGAGGTACATATGATACTATAATGTTTCGGTCCATGGTAATAAACTCATTCATGGTAGTAGATAACCCTTGTGTTGGTTAAACCCCTTGTTCTTAGGGTGGTATTGTGGGTTTTCATGTTATATTGTTACTATTGAAATCTTGTTTCACCTTTGGTGATACACTTATTATGTGATGATACTGATTGATGAGTTTTTAATCATGGGTAGGTATGGAATTAAATTTTTTTATGCATGCATTATTTCAAGAATTCAATGATTTATATGAAATGTATCATATTAGGGACACACATAAAATAATTTTACAATTTGGTTAGGGAAAATGCACTGATTTTTTATTTTTTTTTTTATTTTTTAAATAATATTTCCAAAAAATATTTTGAAACTATTTTAAATGGAAATTTTCAAATTGAAATTGTAAATAATGATGTTTAACATAAATACTGTAACATCCCGATATTTTTTGAGATATATTATTTTCATTGATGTATTCTATTATACACTACACCAACATTAGCTTGTACTATACACAACACCGTAATAGCTTCCAGTATACGCAACACTATTCTTGTCTTGTGTTACTCATAATTTCAAGTTCATTTTGTGGAAATTATTCTACGCAACATTAAGTATAGATTTTGTTTAATGTATAAATGAAATAAGTTTTAATTATGTTATAAAAAACACAAAACAAAGCATTCACTACATGCAGCCTTGACTTGGCTTGCGTTACACGCAATCAAAACCTTTTTCGATAGCGTGTGTAGTACGCAATACCGAGTTTCACTAAACGAGGTATTATTATAATATTATTATGAGCTAACCGTTAAGAATAGTAATACCCACTTTTTGAAATTTTATAAATTTTATCCTTTGAAATGGACTACATTTTTGGAATTGGAATATCAAAATTAGCCAAGAGTGAAGTTTTGTTATTTTTCTGAAAACATTCAATTTTTGATGAATAGTGAAAATATTGGGTTACTATTTGTAAACCGACTTTTTATTTAAATAATTATTTATTTAATTTAAATTTATTTTAGGTAAAAATTGATACATAATACATATATAAGTTAAATTTAATTCATTGGAATCATTGTATAATAATTTTAGATATATAAATTGTTTTTTGAACTTTTCACCGTCTTTTACCCACCTCTTAGGAGAATTTAAAAATTTACATAAAACATAATTTTACCGCTTTTGTGATTGGAATTTCAAAAATCCGAGGGACACGACTAATATCAAGGAGTAAAACGTGGTTCAATAAGATAAAAATAATTTTTGGTGAATAGTAACTTTTTACTTTTATTTAACACGGTTAAAAGTAAATAGGGTAATTACGGGGTAAAAATGATTTTATTATTACCCTAAAACATGCCCTAATTATTTTGGACAAGTGTAATTCACCCAAAAAAACCTTAGGAATAAAATATTACCCTTTAGGTCCACTTGGAAAAGATTAGGACATTTATTATTATATTATATAAAGAAGAGTTAAAAGAGTTAAAATCAGAGTTTAACAACTAAAACATTTTTAATATAGGGTTATACATAAGATAAATTCGACTATAACTATTTATTATAAAGATATAAAGATTTCTACATAATGGTATTTTATTTATATTTTTTAGACATTAAATAATTTAATTTATTTATGACATAATGATGATGTAGTAATTACCTTATTAATGAAATATTAACATAATTAATGTTATAAATACCCAAATAAATGTAATTTGGTACTTTTAATGAATTCCACTAATTTTTTAGGATAATATGACATGTTAGTAATGATTTAATTAATTTTTTTCGAAGTAATAATGCTGTTATGATTTTCAGAAAAAATCAATTACTAAATAGTGTCAAAATTGACATAAAATAGTTTTTAAAACAAATATTATATTATTAATTTTTATTATATTCATAAAAATATATGGTTCGTCCAAATTAATTATATAAGGTTATATATATTAATAATTAACCACTTGGGGTTCGTTTGGCTTGATATAATAAGTTTATTAACCATATAGTGTAAGAAAACAAGAAGAGGAGGTAAACGTTAAATTATTTAACTTACAGATAAATAGAAATGATAAGGTTAAAATAGTAACCAAAACATGTATAAAACATATTCTTTGAGATGGATTCAACCCATCCCCACTTTATCTTTGAAATAAGTCACTTTTGAGCCATTATAAACCGAATATGACTTTATTATAAAATAATATTTTAAGTTTTTTCTAAAGTACCCCTCTCCTCCCTTATAAAAGGGCGCCTCCTCCCTCTCCTCTTTACACAATTTTGATCCTTCAAGCTTGTAAAACCCCTGAAAATTTTCCACAACAACTTACCTAGAAATATTATAGAGGTTATGGTCTCCTCAAAAGTCCAAATCTAGTGCCTTATTAGGAAGCTTAAAAGAGGTGTGTCGAAGAAGAGGTAATCTCTTCTACAGATTCTGTCAAGTTTCTTTCTTCTTCATAATCTTATTATTTAGTTGTTTAATTATAAATTAATAACATCAGTATCACTAATATACTTATATTTTGTTATAAATATGAAACAACCCCATTTAACCTTCTATCCATCCTATGGAAAATAAAATCACCGCACGTGCGTACGCACAGAATATCGTCTCTACACTGTGGTGTAATCTGTTTTTCCACCACCACCATACTTTGATAGGTATAATGGTACAGAGAATAGATATATATGGTTATTATAACATCATAATGATTCTGAGATATTATATCACCCACTCCAATTCAATTCAAAAATTATTGGAACGATATCATCGCTCGTGCGTACGTACAGATTGCCGTCTCCACGACGCGATGAGATTCATTCTCCATGTTAACCATTTGAGAATGATTATAAAGTATATATAATGAATAATAATGAAATATATGACATAATTAAGATACTGAATATATATATATATATATATATGTCATCTACTTACTTCCATTCAAGTCAATTAGGAAAGGAAAACAACTTTCATGCGTACGTACGACCTACCGTCTCCATGAACGGTGTAATTCATTTAATTCGTCTATAAATTATATATATATATATATACTGAATATATAAGATATATAAATCATTATTTACATTCTGGATGTAAGTAAATCATGATATAAGTAATAATAATATCAATAACAACAAGTCCAAACACGTACGATAAATAAAACGATTTTACCCAAAACGCTGCTTTAACATGGAATTTACAAAAGAAAGGGTAATATAAAGTAATAAGTGAACCATATATGATATCATAACAATGAAATTATTCTATAATAAGTCACTGAAATTATTTATATAATTATATAGGAGGTTCGGATTTGTATGAAGCATATCGTACCTAAGGTAAGGGAAAATCTCGCAATCTCATTTTTATCCAAGATTGTTTATACTATAGAATTTACTGGGGAATATTTATCATAAAAATCCTTGTTTCCTAAATATGTAATATTATTTATATCCTCCTTCAAATTTTTAAATCAAAATTTACCTATTTCTTAGTTTTTACTAAAAGTTATGAAAGGAATATTTTTTCATTTTTAGTACGAGGTACTTGTTGACTTTTCCGGCCAATGTACGAAAAACTGTTTTTTTAACTTATATGGTTTGAATTGATTTTTAGGATTTAATAGAACATTATTCCCATGAAGCTTCCTTTATAAGTTTTCATGTTTATTTTTAATCAACTTATTTTAGTTTAAAATTGTTTGACGTGTTAAGAAAGGAAAAAAAATTTGAAGTAGAAAAGATATTTTCCTCAAGGATGGAGTTCAAGCGTTTTATGAAAATTATTTTACATAAAAGATAATATAGGGTTCTATTTATATCCCTATTTTTACATTGATTTGATTATGTTATGATGGAATTATTTTCAGGATGTCCTTTTATCTTATATGGAATATGTTTTGATGGCATGATGTTTAAGGATCCCATTTTTATTACATGGGTTATGCTATGATGTATGATGTATGATATTTTTTCACACATAAGAATGGTATTAATATGATATGGGTAGGACCTTTTTCTCCCTAAAATTCATTGGGTAAATATTTATATCTCATGAGATAGACATGGCAGGAATGGTATGTTAATCCAGTTCAGTGATACATGAGTGAAATCGATTCAGAAAGGGACTTTGTCCACTATGATGGTCTTGACAGCAATTCCTTGGCTACTATAGAAATCATATCATGTGCTTAATGGTTTTATACAATTACATGTTTTATTCCCATGCTATTTTATCATGATTGATGTTCCATTATGATCTATTCCTTATGTACTACCATGTTTTATGTCATTGCTCAATATTTTGATGTTTAAACATTATGTCATATTTTTATGTTCAAATATATATGGTTTGTTTTATTCTCTCTATGCATACCCTTACTAAGCATTTGAGCTCACCCTTTATATGTTTTATTTTCCCAAGGATATAAATAAAGGTTTTAGGTAAAAAAAGGGAAGATCTATATGGGATATGTTAAAGATTTTTCACCAAGATTAGAAGATTATGTTCCATGTTTCCAAAGACACTAAACTATTACGGTCCTTTGGTGTCTGTTTTTGTTATGTATTAAATATTTCACAAAAGTAATGTAATGTCTATGTACGTCAAGCTATGGATATATAAAGTTGGTATCAGAGGAAAGGTTTAGTTAACCTTTGGAAACTAGGATGCGAAAACTTTAGTGAGATCCCTATAGATATTTCTAATATATGTCAAGGGATGTCCCTAAGGTTTAGTATAACTACATGTTATAGTCCTAGAGTTATGTTGACGATCATGAATAACCTATAGTGAACCTAAGGTATCTTTTATTAAATAATGTGTGATAAGTTAGACATCCCATAGGTGACTTTTAATGATTATGTGGTTCCTCGTTATTTTAAATGTTTTTTACACTATGGTTTCTAGTTTTAGTCAATGGAGGAAACGAGAAAGAATTCATTTAACATTGATTCCGATGGACAAATTGGTGACGGTGATAAAAAAAATCGTGTGATGCCTAGAGAGAAAGATATTGTGATTATGTCGAATCAGTCATCATGATATATGATTAACATGGTGAACTTTGGTGGTATTATTAAGTCATCAAAAAAGAGGAAGATGAAATTTTTTAAATGTTCTCATGGAGAGGAACATATAGGAAGGACGATGAAGCTTTCTATGTATCAAGAATAATGGAAGAAGAACCTTGAGGAATACCTAAAATGGAGGGGAAGATGTTATCTATGTGGAGAAATGGGTTATAGAGTGACAGACTTTTATGAAGTTCAATGTCTTATTTGTGGAGAACAAGGGCATTACCCAACTCAATGCCCTGACCTAAGAGGTTACTTCTAAATCAAGGAAGGACTTATTCCATGACAATCATTAAAGATGATGGATTGAAGTGTTTATGTATTGGTATTGAAGAATAATGTTGTTGACGTACTTTTATGGTATATTGTAATATTTTTGAATTAGTCTATTGTGGTTTTCAATAATTTTATGGTACTGGTAACCATGAAAAGTTATTTAAATATTTTTGTAAAGTATTTGATATGCGCATAACGAAGGGATAAGGACAAAATGAAATTTTTGACATTATTCCTGAGCTCATGACTGATATAAGGAACAAAGTGATATCATGCTATGAGTATATTGAAATTTTGGGATTTTGGTATGTGGAAAGAGTTCAATTTTTACAGCAATCATGTTTTCACAAAGGTTCAATGGGTATTTATATTTCAAGAGAATACATAATTAATGTATTCAATTGTTTGGAATGTAACCAACAAGATATATCGTATGATATATAGGGGATAAATGATGGTATTCACGTGCTTTTTATGTGACCTTTCAAGTAATCATTTTCTTTATCCTATGAGATTGGACCGAAGTATTTTGGATAAGCCTAAAGATTGGAATAAATTAATTTAGACATAAGATAGTATTGTTTATGGCTAGAACTTTTTTCAATATTATTGTAGGAATTTTATAATAATGTAGTTTTAAAAAAAGGGATAACCTGTAGAAAGGGCGACAACCCATCGCGTCGGACAAGGCTGTGGGAATCGAACCCATAACTGAAGTGTGACAGGCCTTTATCTCCTACCACTGGCCAAAAAGAAGTCCTTGGTTAGTAGAAATTAGTTTTAATTTATTAAGTGGTATGATATATGAAATATAAGTCCATTTTAGGAGCCATATATGATTAATCTCACTATATATGGACTTATGTATATTTAATAACTTTTGCTAACCTTTTGTTTGAGACAGATGGAATGGCCTATCATTCTATCGCATGATCTGCTAACACTTCATGGAAGACAAATTCAACTTCATTTCTTGAAGAGATGATGTGGAAATTGTTTAAGGCACAAACAACAGTAAGATTGTACCAAAATCAAGTAAGTATTTTTTTAATTAAAAAAATCTTCATCATTAATGAAATGATCTTGAAAACCAAAAGTGTTGTCCTTGTGCCCTCATATCTGATGAATCAAATGGTACCTTAGATCATCACAAATTTATGGCTTTATGATTGTTGGATTTTTCATTGCCATGTTCTCTACCACTCTTCATCTAAACATGATGGTTAGATTTCTCTTCTGTATTCATATTTTCACCTATGTTGTCTGATGTGGAAACACAATACTGAGTTACATTGGGTGAATGTTATGATTCTATCTTTCCATTTTAAAATTTAGTTTTAGTATTCATTTATAAGATGTGGGTTTCTATGAATGAAACTTTCAAGTCGTAAACGATTTATAACCTCGGTGAATTTCGAGGGAGAAATTCATTTTAAGGGAGGTAGATTGTAAGACCCTGAGATTTTATGACATATATTATTTTGTTTGATGACTTCTATTATACACTACACCAAGATTAGCTTGTACTATACACTACACCGTATTAGCTTGTAGTATATGCAACACTATTCTTGGCTTGTGTTACACACAATTTCATGTTTGTATTGTGGAAATTATTCAATGTAATATTAAGTATAGATTTTGTTTAATGTATAAATGAAATAAGTTTTGATTATGTTATACACAACACCAAACGAAGCTTTCACTACACACAACACTAACTTGGCTTGCATTACACACAATCAAGACTTTCTTCGATAGCGTGTATTGTACGCAATACCGAGTTCCACTAAACGAGATATTATTATAATATTATTATGAACTAGCCGTTATGAATAGTAATACACACTTTTTAAAAATTTATAAATTTTATCCTTCAAAATAGACATCATTTTATGATTCGGAATATCGAAATTATCCTAGGGTGAATTTTTGTTATTTATCTGAAAACATTCAATTTATGATGAATAGTGAAAACACTCGGTTACTATTTAAAAACCAACTTTTTATTTAAATAATTATTTATTTTATTTAAATTTATTTTAGGTAAACATTGATACATAATACCTATATAAGTTCAATGTAATTCATTGGAGTCATTTCAAAATTATTTTAGATTATTAAAAGTTTTATTGAACTTTTCACCGACTTTTACCCACCTCATAGGAGAATTTGAAAATTTACATAAAACATAATTTTACCGCTTCTGTGAGTGGAATTTTGAAAATTTGGGAGACACGGTTAATATAAATAAGCAAAATGTGGTTCAATATGATAAAAATATTTTTTGGTGAATAGTAACTTTTTACTTTTATTTACAAA
The DNA here is from genome assembly GCA_963277665.1 of Viscum album. Classification (NCBI taxonomy): domain Eukaryota; kingdom Viridiplantae; phylum Streptophyta; class Magnoliopsida; order Santalales; family Viscaceae; genus Viscum; species Viscum album. The sequence goes on along the minus strand of OY728120.1, from coordinate 1,580,235,661 downwards.
GGTTAAAAGTAAATAGGGTAATTATGGGGTAAAAATTATATTATTATTACCGTAACACATGTCCAAATTCTATTGGATAAGTGTAATTAGACCAAAACAACCTTAGGAATAAAATATTACCCTTTAGTTCCACATGGATTAGATTAGGACATTTATTATTATTTTATTTAAAGAAGAGTTAAAAGAGTTAAAATCAATGTTTAATAAATAAAACATTTTTAATATTGGGTTATAAATAATATAAATTCGACTATAAATATTTAGTAGAAAGATAAAATTATTTCCTACATAATGGTATTTTATTTATAATTTTTAGACATTAAATAATTTAATTTATTTATGACATAATGATGAAACATTAATTACCTTATTAATTAAATATTAACATAATTGATGTTATAAATACCCAAATTAATGTAATTTGAGACTTTTTATGAATTACACTAATTTTATAGGTTAATATGACATGTTAGTATTGATTTAATTAATTGTTTTCGAACTAATAATGCTGTTATGATTTTCACAAAAATCAATTACCCAATAGTGTCAAAATTGACATAAAATATGTTTTAAAACAATTATTTTATTATTAATTGTTATTATATTCCTAAAAAACTAAGGTTAGGCCAAATGACTTTGATAAGGTTTTATATATTAATAATGAACCACCTGGGGTTCTTTTGGCTTACTATAGTATGTTTATTAACCATATAGTGTAAGAAAACAATAAGACACAGTAAAAGTTAAATTATTTAACTTTGAGATAAATCTACACGATAAGGTTAAAATAGAAACCTGATCTTGTCTAAAACATATTGGATGAGCATATTTCGACCCATACCCACTTTATCTTTAAAATAAGTCACATTGGAGCCATTATAAACCGAATATAACTTTATTATAAAATAATATTTTAAGTTTATCCTAAAGTGCCCCTCCCCTCCCTTATAAAACAGAACCTCCTCCCTCTCCTCTTTACACAATTTTGAGCCTTCAAGCTTGGGAAAACCCTAAAAATTTCCCTTATCAAATTACCTAAAAAATCATAGAGGTTATGGTCTCCTCAAATGACCAACTCTAGTGCCTTAAGAGGAAGCTTAAAAGAGGTTCATTGAAGAAGAGGTAATCTCTTCTACCGATTTATTAAAGTTTATTTCTTCTTAAACATCTTCTTCTTTAGTTGTTTCATTATAAAGTAATAACATCAGTATCACTAATATACTGATATGTCAATATAAATATGAAACAACCCCATTTCACCTTCTATCCATCCTACGGAAAACGAAATCACCGCGCGTGCATACGTACAGAATACCATCTCCACGCCGTGGTGTAATCTGTTTTGCCACCACCACCTTACTTGGATGAGTATAGTGGTGTAAAGAATAACTATATATGGTTATTATAAAATCATACTGATTCTGAGATATTATATCATCCAATCCAATTCCATTCAATTATTATGGGAATGATATCATCGCTCGTGCGTACGTACGGATTACCGTCTCCACGACACGATGTGATTTATTCTCCATGTTAACCATTTGAGAATGATTTTAATGTTTATATAATGAATAATAATGAAATATATGACATAATTAAGCTACTGGATTTATGTATATATATATATGTCATCTATTTACTTACATTCAAGTCAATTAGGAAAGGAAAACAACGTTCATGCGTACGTACGACCAACCGTCTCCATGAATGGTGTATTTCATTTCATTAATCTATCTATTATATATATATATACATAATATATATGATATATAAATCATGATTTACATTCTGGTTGTAATTAAATCATGATATAATAAATAATAATATCAAGAACAACAAGTCCAAACACGAACGATAAATAAGACGATTTTACCCAAAACGCTGCTTTAACATTGAATTTACAAATTAACGGGTAATATAAAGTCATAAGTGAACCATATATGATATCATAACAATGAATTTGATTCTGTAATAAGTCAATAACATTATTTATATCATTATACATGATTTTCGGATATGTACGAAGCACATTGGACCTAAGGTAAGGGAAAATCTCCCAATCTCATTTTTATGTGAGATTGTTTATACATTAGAATTTCTTGGGGAAGATTTAACATCCACATCCACATTTTGTCAAAATGTAATATTATTTCTATCCTCCTAAAAATTTTTAAATCCAATTTTTCCCATTGGTTAGTTTTTAGTAAAAGATATGAAAGGAATCTTTTGTCATTTTTAGTACGAGGTAATTTTTGACTTTTCCAGCCAAAGTACGAGAAAAATGTTTTTTTAACTTATATATAATGAATGGATTTTTATGATTACGTAGAAAATTATTTCCATGAAGCATCCTTTAAAAGTTTTCATGTTTATTTTTAATCAACTTCTTTTAGTTTAAAATTGTATGACATGTTAAGAAAGGAGAAATGTATTTTAAGTAGAAAGGATATTTTCCTCAAGAATGGAGTTCAAGCATTTTATGAAAATTATTTTCCATCTAAGATAATACATGGTTCAGTTTCTATCCCTATTTTTACGTTGATTTGATTATGTTATGATGGAATTATTTTTATGATGTCCTTTTATCTTATATGGATTATTTTATGATGACATGATGTTTTATATTCCCATTTTTATTACATGGGTTATGCTATGATGTATGATTTATGATCTTGTGGCACACATAAGAATGGTATCATTATGAGATGGGTGGGACCTATATCTCCCTCCAATGCATTGGATAAAGATTTATATCTCATGAGATAGACATGGCTAGAACGATAAGTTAATCTGGTTTAGTGATACAGGACTGGAACGAGGAGTGAACTCTATTCAGAAAGGGACTTTGTCCACTAAGATTGTCTTTGCAGTAATGCCTTGGATATTATGGGAATCATATCAGGTTCTTAATGGTTTTCCACATTTTACATGTTTTATTCCCATGCTATTTTTATCATGATTGATGTTCCATTATGATCTCTGCCTTATATACTTCCATGTTTTGTGTCATTGCAAAAGATTTTGATGTTTAAACATTATGTTTATGTTTTTAAGTTCAAATGTATATGGTTTGTTCTATTCTCTCCATGATTACACTTACTGAGCATTTTAGCTCACCGTTTATATGTTTTATTTTCCCCAGGATATAAATATGGTTTTACGTAAAAAAAGGGAAGATATTTATGGGAAATGTTGAATTTATTTCACCATGATTAGAATATTATGTTCCATGTTACCAAAGACACTAAACTATTATGGTCCTTTGGTGTCTGTTTTTGTTATGTATTATGTATTCTGCAAAAGTAATTTAATTTCTATGTACGTAAAGCTATGGGTCTCTACAAATATTGAATCCTGGAATATTATTTTACCATGTGTTATCTAGTGTACATAGATAGGGATGGTTGGGGGTATTGGTTGTGTGGTAATTATTATCCTAATATTATCATTTTACTCTATTTATAAAAATAAATTATTTATAAAATTATTCTATGAAAATATTAATTCATTTCCATCTACGATGGAATTTCTGTCTTTTTCCAAATACATATTTTTGAAAAATGTATTCAAAAAAATTTATACTATGACTATTTAATATCATTTTTAACCTTATTTGGATTGATTTTAAAAAAATGTAATCTTCATATCATTTCCCAAAAAAAACAATTTTAGACATTATTATGAAAATTTCCAAGTAATATTTGTTTCTTAATTTATTTTTCATCGAATGATCTCTCCTTCTGTCCTGACCATTAATTATTTTAAATATTCCCATTTAAGTTTCAATGTTTACTTCAAAAAAAATATCTAATGTTTTAGAAAGATTTAGATTTTAAATTAGTGTTTTCAAAATGGAAAGGATATTTTCTTCATGAAATTTCCAAATGTTATATTTCAGAATCACTTCCATTTAAGATTACATCATTTTATGTGATTCAATGTGAAAAGGTTTCATTCAGAAATATCATTTTTTAGAAAAATATTTATTTTTTCAAAAAAAAAATTCAACCATGGCATCATTTGTGGTTTTATTTTAATTCGTAATTATTTGTATATGTCTGTCACATATATACCTACTTTATTCTCCCATAATTTAATGGGGTGATATATTCCTTATGATCATTTCTCAAATTCCTTCACTATGAAATGTCCATTGAATATTATATGGAGTAAGATTATGAAACAACTTTTCATTACATGTGTAATTTTTATGTGATACCTTCTGATCGCTTTCATTTATGTGGGACACATAGATCATGCATTTTTTATGATGTGTGTACCCAGATAAAAATAATGAATTACTGATTTAGACTCATGAGAAACCATGTGTGGGATTAGTGATTAATATTAATTCATTACGGGTCTTTGTCCACTTTGTGTTATTGTCTAGGTAGTTACCCTAGACTCATGTTTATGTATTATTATATGGTGTTTCCACATACCCTATGATTTCATTATCTTATGATACAATGTTATTTATGATATTATTATATTCAATTACTCATGATACTTCTCTTTTATGATATCATGTTATACGTTTCACTCACATGTTATGATTCTATAACATGTTTATCCCCATACGGGGTTTGTTATCTCACCCATTAATTTATGTATTACTTATGTTATCACATGTATTTTTAGGAGAAAAATGGATTTTAGGAACATATTATGGTGAATAAATTAAATATTCCATCTTTATTATTCCTTTGACATAATATGAACCCAGTCTTCCAAATAAACTAGGCCATTATAATCCATATATTTTATTGATGGATATTTATGCTTAATAATAATCTAATAAATTTTGTGAAGTTAATGGGTCATCATAGTTTATATCAAAGAAAAGTATTAGTTAACCATTAGAACTAGGATGATAATACTTTAGTGATAACCCTAGGGATAATTATAAGAATAAGACAATGTACTGAAAAATATCTTCTAATCTTGGTGATGTATATAGAGAGTGGTTTTTGAGAAATTATATCTCTATCTAGAAACAAAATATAGACATAGTGTTTTCATGAATGTAACCAGGGGTAATAAATACTATGAAGTTTCATCAGGCTTGACTCAAGTATTACCTAGTATATGAAAAGGTCCTCACTCTTCACCTAGTTTGACACTCCTGGGGGATATGATATGGAAATTTAAATAATCATTAAAAACCATCATTAAGGATCTAAATACATGATTATAATGAATTACTTTGGATAAACCTAAGGCTTAATATATTTTTATGTGATGGTTTCATGATTTAGAAATATTAAAAATAATTTTTCATGATTATATTATTCCAAACTTTGAATATTGCTTCTCACACTATGATTTATGTGTTTAGTAAAAAGTGGGAACCATAATGAAATGGGTTAATTTAGAATGTGATACACTATGTGTTGATGATAAACCAAATCGGATGATGACCAGAGTGAAGGATATTTTGAATATGCATAATCAATTATCAAAATATATGATTAACAACTTTCACCATAACCAACTATCAAAATCAAAAATGAAGAGAAGAATAGAGTTTGCTGGGATGTCGATTTGTGGAGACCATGGAGAATGGATATTTATTTTACAATATGCCAACAATGTGGAAACAAACACCCTTGTGAATGTATAATATGAATAGGAAGATGATTTTTCTATGGAAAATAAGGACACAAATAAAGTAATTAGTGAGTAAAAATCAATATTTTGGTTAAAAAATGGATTATAATATTGGTCACCCAATATTATCATTTATGGTTAAGTTTAAAATGTGGAAATTATGAACATTATGAAAATTTATGTCCTAGGGGGGAAGCTCAAGAAGATTATTAATAGAGTTTTAAGAGAAATTTTTTTTGTTATTGATAATGAAAAAACTAAAAATGAAATAATAATGTAATGAGGTATTAAGGAATAATATGATGAATACTAGTTAGTTGTTTAATAATAAATTATTATTACTGAAATATTTATTCACTATAAATCAATTATTATTTTAATCATGAAATATAAACATAAATATAAATATAAGGATTGTTCTGTAAAATTTTGCAGCATGTATTTAAAAGAATATGTTGAATGGTACTAATGAACAAGATAGGTGATTTAATGGTAATTTGATACAATGTGGAGGAACTAAAAATTGAGAAAAATATAATCTTGCAGATAGGATTTATTTTGAAGTAATTAGTTGATTTTGATGAAAAGGATGAGTTGTATAGACAAATTTATTGGTTAAGAAAAGTTATTTGATGACCAATTTTTTTAAAATGAAAATAATATTCATGCAAATTTTATAAGATAATGCTTAATAATGAATATTCTAACCACATAAGTTTTCTATACATATATAAAAGGATAACCCGCCACCTTTGTTTTAACCCATCACATTTGGCATGGTTCTGGGTCTTCAACCCACAACCAAAGTGTGAAATGTGTGAAGCACCTACCACTAGACTACGTGATTTACAAGTTATTATATCATTATTTTTTCTTATATGTTTTTAAGGATAAATATTATGTTTATTTTGGGAGAGATATTATATTATTATCTTATTTAATGTTTGGGTGACAAATGTTATCTTAGGCGATATTTTATGAGGCTGAAGTATATATAACAATTTAGTGTAATGTAAAGGATTGATTATGATGGATGATATTACGTTTTTAGTGATATAAGTTAAAAGGATATGAGGTAACCTCTAAAAACCCAATATTATAAAATAGTAATGTTGTTTTGGACAGCATATGTGACACCGAACAACATTTTTAATCTACCAATGAAATATATATCATTAAATTTAATCGCATCGATAGCTTGCTGAACTTGAAACCCTGTGTCAAAATGAATGATAATATATTATACCATTATAGCATAAACTTAAATTGTAATATATAAATATTAATAGGTAAATTAGTAAAATTATTTTTATCTACTAACTATAAAGGAAATAATAATCATTTAAATTAAAATTAATTTTCTAAAAAAACAATATTTTTCAAAAATATGTTTTAGTCTCTCTTTGCACACATAATTTCGAATTACTTTTTTTACCACATTTAAAATTTTATTTTATTAAATTAACATTATATTTTTAATCATAATATAAAAATTATCTAAAGTTCAATTTTTCCTGTTTTTCTGAAAAGTTTAATTATTTATGAATAGTGAAAAATACATAATTTTAAATGAAAAATGTATTTTCATTTTAATTATCAATAAAGTTAGATTATTTTTTTATTTGATTTAAAAGTAAAATTAGTCATTTTTTATATCAATTAATGATATTTAGTTAATTTTAAACATTTTATTGTTGATCTTTGATATGATAACTTTGTAACATTTTGAACATTTTCACTTTTAAAATCTACTTTCTCATCATGTCGGTGGGATTGATTTAAATTTATATTTCTTCCCCATGTGACTAAATTTTTTAAAAATATATTATATAATTTTAATAATCATGATTTATATTATATAATAAGTTCTAATTAATTTTTTCCAAAATGGATAGTGAAAACATTAAAAATTATTTGTCTCGATTATGGTAATAATGGATTTAATAGTTGGTTTAAACTAAAAATAAAATGGATAAAATGAAATAAAACCTAGTATAATTTTTTCCCCATATTTTGATTCTATAATGATAAATACATTATAATAATACATATTATACCATTGTTTCATGTGAAAAATGTGGGTACCAATTTTTTCTTTTCACAAATTACAAGTGTGCCACTCACCTCACTTAAAAAATGCCACCCCTCCCTACACATATTTAAACCATAAAACCATTTGGATTCATAAAATAACAAATAAAATAACTTCAAAAATTCAGTCCTATAATCCTATATCCTAATTTTGGTAATAAATTTTACCTAGGATGGATTTTTTGTAAAAACCGTATGAGGTAACCTAAACAAGAGGTATTATTCTTGAACTGGAATTTTTATTTTATATCATTCCCAACCACCCTAAATTTATATTAAAACATGATTATTCAATAACCGATGAATCTTAAATATTTTTATATATTTTTATTTTATGATCATTGCCTACAAAAATCCCCAATTACACCTAATGGGTTATGAAATCATTATTCATGTGTACAATGGATTACTACCTCACGAACAGATTCCCTTCATTTCAACATTACTGCCTCTCACTATTGGGTATGGTGATGGATATAAATTATATATATGAAATTTATAAAATAATTATACCCAATTAGTCAATATATCATATATGACATTTTTAACCTCCATTACATAGATGATACGATAATGTCACTCATGTATATGGTGGACTAACCCCTCATGAAGGGATGTGATTTGTTTTCTCACTAACACATTACAAAAATAACAATTTAATAAATATATGTCATATAAATTAAATAATAATGATATTAATTTGTTATTTATAATTCTGAAAATATAATAGATCATTTTATATATTTCCTTTTCATTCACTTAAATATAAAAATATCATTCGAGTATGTGTGGACTACTGCTATCACAAAGAGATATCACTAACTTTTCATCACAACACAACATAAATGATATATATAACTATATATAAATACATAATATGGTAATAATAATATTATGATCATTATTTAAATATAAAATATTATCTATCATCTTTCTATAATTATCATTGAAAAATTAAATTGTTACTCATGCTTACGTACGACCTACGGTCTCCCGGGTCATAATGTACTAAATTTCTATAAAACATCATTCAAGATTGTTCTTAATAGTATAAATGATTTATAAATATTATATTTATTTCATGATTAATATTATGGATATTATATAAATATATAATATTCACAAGATCTGTAACATTTATGGAAAATAATGAATGATAAAACAAAGAAATTAACATCCAAAATAATGAAAAGAATGAATGATTATTAATTAAATTTGAATAAAGTGTTATAAAATGATTATATATTATAATATAAATATAAATATAATTATTTATTGATTTTTTGATTTTTTTTGTGAAAAAAATATAAGGGTTTAAATCATGTTCAACTAGAAGAAAGTGTGAGGTAGGGGACATCCTCTCAATTACCCTTTATAGTGGCATATAGTAATGTTATACACCTAATTTATTTTTTATGGTGTATTTACTACCCATTTGTCATATAATATATTGAATAATTCATTATTAATGATATTTTATGTTTCAATTTCAATTATTCCATTCAAAGTGTTTGCCTTGAAAAATAAAAAGTGGTAATGAATTTCATAAATCAGTTTCTTTCATTGGGTTATATTTCATCTTCATTGTCTATGATATTACATGATTATGTGTATAATGAATTTTAACTAAATAATGTTTTATATTCACCAGTCTAATATTTATTTATATTTTATACACATAATATATTCTTTGGTAAATTCTGTCATCAATGTTATAATCTTTTCAAGGGTTTATTTCATAATCTCATTTTAATTGGGGTAGTTTATACATGAATTTACATTAAAGTAAATTGTTTGATAATTGTTAAATAAACACATTAATATTATTATTTATTTGTTATTAATGAATTTTTCATTTAATAGTACCATTTTTACACTTTTCGTTACGTAAAATATTTGAGAAAATATTTTCAAGAAATATAAACTAATTTCTCTCTTTAGTAGGAAATCTATTTTCATCCAAAACCATATTTTCAAATAAAATTTTGAAAAATGATTTAACCATTTTAAAAATGATTTATTGAAATTATATTTACCCTTTTTTAATTTTTACAAAATTATTTGATAAAAATATTCATGTAGTGTCAAAAATATTTCATGTTTAGATATTAATGAAAATGTTAAAGGAATATATGTTTTCATGTACTCAACATGTATATAATTTACTATTTATATGACCACTAAATGTTTAAAAGCTTCATTTATAAGATTGAATTTTAATTTTCAAAACAATTTTTTTCAAAAAAAATAACCTTTTGTTTTGAAAGGAAGATTTCAAAATGATTTTTTAGAGAACTTTTTATGGTTTATCTACTAATAAATAAAAAAACCCAACATTTTTCTAATAATCCCATGAGTATATGTTTTATTGATACCATAATTATTCATTATATTGATGTTTTATGATAATTTTGACCATGGAAAATATTTAAATTCACATCATTGATTCATTTTTGTAGTTATTAACTCTCCCTTGAATTATTCACTTTCACGTGGATATTAAATATCACATAAATGTCCATATTATCTGTCATGGATATTTTTATAACTTAAAATGTATATCTTGTATATATATGTTGTTAAAAATAGAATTTTAATTTTCTATCTAGAGAATTAATGATAAATTATAATTCTTTAATAAATATGGATATTTGATGTTAAGGAATATTGTTCAAGAATTAAATTGATTACTTGATATATGAGAAATTTTTAGACCTTCAATGATTGATGGAGGATGGAATTATATATTCCATAGAATATTCATTATCTATTATGAGATGAATCAATATGCTATTAATAAATACGTTTGTACTTGTAGTTTTGAACAATCTTGTGAAATGACTTGATTGTTTATGTATCGTCATTCCTTTGATCATGAAATCAAAAAATTATTCATTTATTTCATTAGAAATTTTTTTGTTACTATAATCTATGATATTTTTGGATATGATATTATCTCTGGATGTATTTCATTATAATATATTTATTAAATGGAATGTTTTTTGAGTTATTTACCTTGATATATTGATTATTCTGTATCTTATTATTTGTATGATTATCTTAATGATAATTTTTCATGATGAATTTCATTCTTCGTTTATTGATTAAACAGAATGCCTTTTCATTTTTTTACATTTACATAATTATAATTATTTATATAATTATGATAAAAAAGTGATTAATTAAATGTAATATGTGTTCATTTATTTACCTTCCAATATTGATTATTCATCATTGAGTCATGATAGATTATGTTTTACTTAACCCTTACTGTGAATTTGATCACACTCTTTTTTTCCTTTAACTAGGATTCCATGAAGTGTAATATGAATGATATGAAAGTATATGCTAGAGGTAATATTTATATTCACAAAAAATATTATAATTTGTGTTTTCAAATGTAATTTTGTAATCATGTATATATCTTGTTTGTTAAGAATAATAAATTATCTAGTCCTTCAAGATGAGATTCCATGTACCTTATGTCAATGTAATAAATCTGACACTGACTTCATGATACTAGGGTTGGGGTCACTATAGTTAGTATTAGATTATTTCAAGAAGAATCCTTTGGAGCTATATTACGAAGACATTGATTAGGGAACATAACACTAAGATTGAATTTGATGATAATTATAGAAGAAAATCCTAATGTTTTGGTAAGGATGATAATAAGTTTTTTCTTTAAAATACATCATTTTATAGATAATACAAGTGACATGGTTTTGGACCCAACGTACCTCGAGGTAATAACTCTAAAAAGGGCTCATTATGCATGACCCAATAATCACATGGTGCATGAAAACTAACCATAGTACACACTAGGTCTGACCTCTCAGGGGATATTATTAAGATAATTAAAATTTTATTTATAAACCATTATAAATTATTTGAATATATGATGAAAATAAATTTACTAGGATAAACCGAAGGATTATTATATTAAAAATATGTAGTCACAAAATATTGGTAAAATTCTTTGTTTGTGAAAAGAAAGGGCATAAAGAAAAGAAATGTCAAATAAAAATGAAGAGTATGAGGGAAGGAAATAAATCTAATCCAATGGATCCATTAATAGTTCATTTTCATAAATGTGGGGGGATAGGTTTTATCTGAGTCAATTCCCACTATTAAAGGTTAAACCATTGATAATGAAAGGAACTATTTGAAAATAAAAAAATGATGTATTTATATATTAGGATACAAGGAATAATTTTTTTTAATTATTTTACCAATGTTATTTGGGTTTTAAGAGTCCTGAAAAAATTAATGATTTTTTAAATTTTAGAAGCGTATTTGTATTTATTAACACAACATTCAAGGATACCATCATGGTTTTATGATTTTATGATTGATCATAATATCAAATTCTTAGACACCCCTTTTTAGGTTTTATGTGATGGGAGTCTACCAAGATTAAGGATATTTTGGGAGATGTTTATGGAAATACATCCAAATGGTTTAGTACATGTTTTATGTGAAATGTTATTTGAGGAATAATGACTTTTCAATTTTCATGAATATGTTAAATGTTATTGATATTATTTAGGTTAAATATGATAATTAATTACCATGAAATAATATTCTAATAATATTATTTGGATTTGGGGTAAATATAAGATATATATAATAACATGTTAAAAAGGTTATTTAATTCTTACTTTTATTTCAATGATCTACATTATATTTTTTTATAAATGTTTTAGGAATTATCCTAATGTTGTTTTAGAAAAAGGGAAACAAACTTTTTAGGCGACTAACCGTCATGTCTATCAAGGATGTGTGGCTTGAACCCACAATTGAATTATGATTAGAGATTAATGCCTACTACCAGTGTACATGATATCCTGGTAAATAATTCATTGGTAAAATGATTTGAAAAATAAATATTAATGATGAACCAGTGGTTTTACAATTGAGTATAATATCTTAATATATTTTAATTTATAACTTGTGCTAATGATATTTGTTCTGGAAAATAGAAAGAGATAAACAGAAAAACATGTCACCCTTTATGGATCTTACAATTTTTTATAGTGAAATTTAGTTTTACTAGTATAATTTTTTTATTTTTTTATTTATTGCATTAAGTGATGAATTGGAAAATAATATAAGCACAACCAAAGTATGAAATTGTGTTTATTAAAAAGAAAAGTACCATGTAAGTGTATTTTCTTATATACATATATAGAAATAATTCTTCAAATTTTGTAAAATGATATGGAAACAAAGATTTTATCATATTAGATTCATATTTGATAAATCAAAGGGTATTTTTATTCCTTAAATATTTATGGTTTTGAGGTCCTTAGAATATTTTTTATCATTAATATTATTTTGATCAATGACCAATATAACTCTCTATAATCATTTACTCTTGTCTTATATGTCCATATATTCACTTTAAAACAATGTTATAACACAAATAAACTAAGTTATTTTGTTTTACATTTGACCATTATACTTCCCTTTCTTTCTTACTAAGATGATATTTTATTAACCCTTTTACAATGTGGGTTTTTCAACAATGGTATTTTAATATTCTAAACCCTAGATTTTCGAGATAATGTTTATATGGTTAAGATAAAATTTATTTAAGGTGGGTATAAGGTATCAACATAATTTTTTTAAATAATAACATTGTTTTTAATGGAATATTTGACAGATAAAATTGATCTTATACAACCCATGAAATATATTTCCTTAAATTTAATATATTTGATAAATTGTGGAATGTGCAACCATGAGTCAAAATGAACAATAATATATTATAACATTAAAACCTAACCATTAAATTGGATAGTATTAATATTACTAACAATATTATGAAATTCATCGTATCTATAAATTTAAATAAAATAATATTCAATTAAAAGAAAAATAGAATGCTTTCTCGAAATATGTAAATTTCTAAAAGACGGTTTAGTCACTCTTCACATACATAATTTAAAAATATTTTTTACTAATTTTTTAAACTTTAATTAAAAAATTGAAAATTATTTTTTCAATAATAATATAAAAATAATCTTAAGGTTATTCTTTAGTATCTTTCAGAAATTTTTATTTTTTTAATGAATAGTGAAAATACTGAATTTTAATTGAAAACTACCTTTTCCATAAAATTAATGATAAAGTTATATTATATTTTTATTTAGTTTAAAAATAAAATTAGTTCAATTATATATCTGTTAATCAAATTTAGTTCATTAGAATAATTTTCACATTTAGCATAGAATTAAAAAACATTTTGAACTTTAGAACAATTTCTCTTTGAAAACCAACTTTCTTATCGTGTTTATAGAATTAATTAAAAATTAAAATTTTAAACTTATGTTACTGAAATTTTGAATAATTGACTAAATTTGTTTTAATAACAATAATTTATATTATCTCAAAATTTATATTATCTTCGGATCTAAATTATTTGTGAAAACAGTAAAACTTATTTACCATGGTTAAGGTAAAATTTGATTTACCATGGGTTAAACTAAAAGGATAAGGGTCAAAAGAACCCAAAACTATTCAAAAATACATTTTATGGATATATTTAGAAGATATAATGATTAAATATCAACAATAAATCATTTTTACCTTATGGATTATGAAAAAAATGATTACGCTTTTTTCTTCTCAAATATTACCAGTGTGTCACTCACCTCACATAAAAAAGGACACCATTTCTCCTATCTTCTTCACATTTTTAAACCATTTTAGGTAAGACAATACAAAATAAAATATCTTAAAAATTTACCTCATCTAATCCTAGAATAATTATTTTGGTCATGAATCTATCCTTGTATGGATTTTGGTGAAAAAATAAAGAGGTTACCCAAAGAAGATGTCACATTCTTCAGTGGGAATTTTTTTATTTCTTCCTCTATAAAATTCTATTATTATTAAACCATGATGATGTAATAAAATCAATATATTCCATATAGTTAAATGTTTAAATTTTATTTTAATTACCTACAATCATCCTCACTTCCATCAAATGGGTTACAAGGTATTCATTCATGTGTACGACTGACTACCACCTCACAAAACAATGTCATTTGTCAATCCATTACAACCTGTCTTGGTTCGGTTTGATAATGGATATAAATTATTTATATTATATTTATAACATAATTATACATATTTTTTTCATAATATAATATATTCATCTTTATTTTTCATTCCTTATGGGATACAAGATGTCGTTCATATATACAGCGGACTACCACATTGTGAAGCAAAATGATTCGTTATTTCACGAACACTTTAGATGAATGTTAATGAGGATAAAGTTAATAAATAAATATGATATAAATGAAATAATTATAATATTAATTAAATATTTATCATTATTAAAAGATAATATATCATTTTCTCTCTTACTTTTTCACTCACTTAAAGATGGCAACATCACTCATGTATGTGTGGACCACCTCCTTCATGAAGCGATGTGACTATTTCTTCATCACCACCCCACATGGATGATATATATTATTATATTTAAAGAAATAATATGTTAATTATTAAATAATTACAAATTTTTTTAAAAGAAAATATTACTTACCACCATTCCATAAGGATCGTTAAAAAATGGAAATGTTACTCATGCATGTATAAGGCTTACCCTCTCTATGATCATAATGTACGTCATTTATAAAATAAATAAATAAATGGTATTAAAATTATAATTAATATATAAATATTACCATTATATCAAGATTATCATACTATAGATGATATATATTTCTAATATTCATAAGAACTTGAATAGTCATCACAAATCATGAATGAAAAGACAATGCAATTAACACCCAAATCAATTAAAATAATGGAATATTATTAACGAATGGATGATAAGGTGTTATAAAAGAATCATATATGATATTAAAAATATCAATATAGTTATTTTATATGTTAATAACATGTTTAATGCCACTTTATATGAGTTTAAATCACATTTAACCAAAATTAAGCATGTGGAAAAGGATTTTTCTCAATTTCCTTTTATTGTGGAATATTTTGATGTTATACACCTAATTTATTTTATATGGCATAATTAATTACAATTTGACTTGTAATATCATAAATAATACATTGTTCATGGAATTTTATATTCCAATTTTACTATTTTATCCAAGGGTATTTGACTTGAAGATTAATAATTGGTAATGAATTTCATAACTTTATTTATTTCATTTGGTTATATTATTTCTTAATTGTCTTTTTTATTATATAACTATGTGCGTATTTAATTTTGAATAAATAATGTTTTATATACACATGTTTTATGTTTATTTACATTTGATACACATAATAAATTCATTGGTTAATTCTCACTTCAATGTCATGGTCATTTCAAGGGTTTATTTAACAATCTTATTTTTATTTGGAAAATTTATATGAGAATTTAGATTAAATAATTTTTTTTGATAATTGTTTAACAAAAACATAATGTTTCTAATCATATAGTTATCCATGATTGTTTCAAGAAATAATACTATTTTTCAAATCTTTGGTACTTAAAATAATAGATAAAATATTTTTAAGGAAATCTGACTACAATTCTCTCTCCTGTCAGAAATTCACTTTCTTCAAAAACCATGATTTATAAAAAAATACATCCTTTTAAAAATTAATTATAAAATATATTTTTACCTATTTTTAGTTTTTATAATTTTTTAATGGAATAATCTTGTCTTTCGCAAAAAAATATTCTAGTTTTCCTTTTACAAAAAATATGAATAGACTTATTATTTTAAAATTCTTTGTATGAACATAATTTCATGCCACCATTACCTTATAGTGTTTTAAAGATTCCATTATAAGTGTCAATGTCTATTTTAAGAGAAGTTTATTTTTAAAAAATTGAAGTTTTGGTTTTAAAATATTTTTTTTGAAAATTTAAATGATGTTTTCCCTAAGAATGTTGTAGTGACCTTTTTATTGTACATTTATTCATTAACAACAAAAAACATTATTTTTTTATACTCCAACAAAGATATATTTTGTTTATACCATCCATATTCATTAAATGTATTATTTATGAATATTTTCACCAAGTAATGTATTTAAATTTACATCTTTGATATATGTTTTTAGTCATTCGTTTTCCCTTGAATTATTCACATTCATGTGAACATTATATTTTTTTATAAAGATCAATATTATTTATGATTCATTTATTTATTTATTAAAACACATATCATTTATACATATAGTGGTATACATTGAATTTTATTTTCTTATCTGTGGAAATATTGATAAATATGTATTATTTACTCAGTGGGGATATTTTATGATAAGGCATGTTGTCCATGAATTAAATAGATTTTTTGATATATGAGGAAATAATTATACCTAAAGAGGCAGGTGGGGAATGAAATTATGTTGCCCATCAACACATCAATAGGTCTCATGAGACAAATTATTATACTATCCTTAAATGGTTTTATACCTATTGTTTTAAACCTTCATGTGAAGGGTCTTGATGTTAGTCGTATAATGATGTCTGAGATCATGAAATCCATTAATTATGAATTAACATCATTGATATTTTTGTTAAAATTATAATCCATGATATTTTTTCTATGATATTATCTCTAGATGCATTTTATTATCTATTATTGAATAAATGGCCTTTGTTTTCAGTAATTTACCATTGAATATAGAATACGTCTTATCTTATTATCTATGTGATTTTATTATTTATATTTTCTCTAGATTCATTTCATTCTTAGTTTATTGATTAAATTGAATGTTTTTTGTAATGAACATGATTTTTATGAAGGTATGTAACCTTTTTTCCAATTTAAATTCCGTTTCCTATCTTGGTAAACATGACCTAAGGCCTATAGAATGTCTTTGTGGAATCCAGGGCTTGTTCAATGCCCAGTGCTTTGGAAATTAAAGAGACAAACTGAGTAGAATTGTTTATCTCATGGTTAGTGCTCTCTGTGTGACTCAACCATGTGGGGAACTAAGTGCACAATAAGAAGAAATATGGTTTTCCCTAAGTATACAACTTTGGTAACATGATCGTATGATTTTTCTTAGAAAAATAGTAGAGATATTTTTTCCTAGATACTCATGATTAGTCAAAATATGTGTGAGGGGGTGCTTGGAATGTTTTGGGTGCATGGTTGGAACACGATTTGGTTTACCATTAATCCAATCCCTATTACCCCTTAAATGAATGGGAACTAACATTTTTTATTATAAAACATTTAAATAACATTCCTTCATTTCTTATCCAGCCGATGAGAATATTCCTCCTTCATCATAGGAACTCTACCTTCCCATGGTTAGGAATTAATGCCATATTCGCATATAATATCCATTTTCATCACCATTAGAAGAATTCGATTTGTAACAATATGTTATATTATACATTTTTTTAGTTATTTATTTATGTTAAAATATCTTGTTCTATTTTTTTAGGATCTCAAATTCCATATTTGCTGGCAATCAGTCCATTCTAATGATTTATCATGTTCTAGCAAGATTTAAAAGCTAGAACTAGAATAGGAGAATACTATAGGCCCACTATTTGTGGTATATCAAAATTACCTAAAATTTTAGGTGTTTTTATATTTTTTTATAATGTTCCACAATATATAATATTTTCCATGTTTTTTAACATGTTTTTAACCCTTCTACTTAATTTCACCATGACACGATATACCCATGGACCCATGTTAAACCATTAAGGGATTCTAACCTCTTGATCACCACCCCTTTTGGTTTGTTAAATTAATTTCCCATATTATATTAATTATTAATGGACCGAACCACCTATTATGTGTTTTTTCATGAAATGAAATTGGAATTTCCATATCATCCAATTAAAAAAATTAATTTCATTATATGGATGTTGGTGGAAATTCCATGCATATGTTTTATATTTATAAATATAGATTATATGAACTGTGAAACCCAAGGCTATATTGAATTAAATGATTATAAATTCATAATAGGTAATAACTCATGGTTATTATTATTATTATTAGATCATAGATATTGGTTATCGGCAAAATGGTTAAGGGAATTTTTTTATCTTTGATATTAATGCTCCCTAACATTGGGTGATGGGTATGGCATCTCACAATGTTTACTTTTATCTATATAATGGGAATGGAGTTCCATGTTCCATTTCATCAGGTGTTGGTCATGGTTAATAAACCAAAAATCAAAATTAATGATCATGACATCTCACATTCATATGAGATTCAGGGTTGGTACAATTTGTTTCTAGCCTATAACTCATTAGAATAGTCATGGATTTCTGAGTTACACCTCGGTCCATTTAGAACCTTACATTTAGGTATATACTTATATATATCCTCATGTATATAGTTTATATACATATAAACATATTATATTTGATTACCTATATATATTTACATGGTAACAGATATCAGACTTATCTCTGCCTATGTTGAAGTAGGTAATGTCTTCCATGTGACCATTAGGAACCTGAGCTAACTGGTATTTATTTTTAGCATATTTAATTATCCTTTATACATGTACAATGGTATGAAATATACATTGTTTGTATTATTCTAGTAACTTTTGGTGGTGGCGTACACTGTTTATATCAAACCCTACTCGAGCTTCCTTTCATACCTGAATAGACTTCATGTTTGTAGGTATGGATAACTGAATGTGCCCTATCATGGATGCTTGATTTGTTTTTATTATCGTATAGAACATGGGAGCAAAGGACTGAGCATATAATTTTGATTGTAGTTGAGAAGAATTTTTTATTTTGTTATATCATTATTTATAAAATTCTACAATGTAAATCCAATTTCCCATTTTTATATAATAATTAAATTATATCATTTGTATATGAACCATGCAATGGTTCTGATTATTATTACCTCTTGGATATTACCTTTTCCATTATTCTTATTTTTGTTATGTGTTTTCATTGTTCCATTTTTTATATCATTCTTCCTTTATTTATAATCTCTATTTATTTTCTATGTGTGATTCTGATATGTGGATATAGTCTCCCCATCACATGACCATGACCCTCGGTACTAGTCTGTAGCTTCTGGCATATAGGGAGGCACACATAAGTCCATGTGACCCACTAGATTGGGGAACCATTTTTGTAGATCCTAGTCGAGATGAAACCAAGTGGTATCATAGGGGTTTTTTTCTTTCTCTTTTGAATTATTATTTAGGAACACTCTAGGAAAAAGGTAGTTTTGTAGTGTTCTATTTCTGATGGGCCTATCCCCCGTTGAAAATAGTTCTTATTGATGGATTATTTGTGATGGTACTAATTTCCCATTTAAAATAATTTTTTATTAAGGATTATTTGTGACATCATACATTACCTAATGAAAATACCTTTGGAACAGATAGCTCACATACCACATGAACGTTATTTGCGATAGAATTTAAATCTCATCACAAATAGACTATCAACATATGTTTATTTGAGATGGGACCCATCACAACTAAATTTTTTACAAGGGAAAATTTAATTTATTATGGGTAGTTATTGTGATGGGTGCCATCACATATAATGATATTTCGTATGGGTTTTTCTTATGTCCTGGACCCGGGTACCACTTTGATGTTTCTCGAACCTGGTTGGCCACATGGCCTCAAGCACATCAACCTGAACACTAGAGGCTTCTAACTAGAATTTTAGGGCTTTGGGTGTGTCTGTGGGTAGAAAATTCCATCATTACCTAAGTTTATCATTGTAGATAACATATTAAAATAGTATATATGTAGTGAAAGAAATATAAGTAAACATAATCCATGAAAAAAGGAGATAGGAATATTAATACAACACATCCAAATAATATAATATAAAAAAAGTTGATGATGATATGTCATGTATATATAATACTATAAAACATGGACACAAATCATAAGAAAATCATGCTACAAAAAATAGAAAAAATAAACAAAAAAAATTTACCCCAGCATCCAGATCTCCAACACGGTCATCTGCTACCAACCCCGTCCTTTGTAAAAAGTAATCAAGACTTTGAAGTGTAATGTTTTCCTTATTCCACACATGTATGAATATAATATTCCTATGTACCAATGGAACCTGGATATCTTGTGGGATAAATCTCAGTAGGCAACCACCAATGGTCTCTATAACATCATGTTCGTGTAATTTGAACTAAAATATTGTTCCAGTATCTATATATAAAAGTAAATCATTATTGTAATGTAAATACCCAATATCCTACTTCATCCTTTAGCTATGTATAAACATCTAACTAGTTCATTAATTAATTAAATTTTAGTTTAATTAATTATATTAAATGAGGCATATCCAACACTAACATGAACTCATGACTGTAGAAGTAAATGATCCAAGATATAACATGAAAAATTGTTTAATATTAATATTGAAGGGGTACTAAGGTAATGACCAAGGAAACTGAGACCACAATTTTCGCCAAATTAGTAGTATAATTATCCCGGATAATGGGGTATGAATGTAATCAAAGAAGTATCATGCAAGGAATTCCACAATAGCGACGATCAATCCATGTCTGAGGAATACATCCAAGTTAAAACGGTAAAATCTATAGCTAGGCTGAAGGATATAACTAAGGCACCTTGTGTCCATAAAACCCATGTTGGACCCATGTAGTATATCCAAGTAATTTTATAAAATTATAGAAGGGATTAAACAATGTTATGCCAGGAATACACTAATAGATAATGATCATGATCCAAGGGGGGTATCAACCACAGAAACTAGAATCCTTGAATTAGAATTGAATCCTCAAGTGCTCAAGGAGTCCCCCCAATATTCCTAGGTCATCTCAAGTAAAAAAAATTATTATAAGGATGTAATGTTCCATATATTAAATTAGGAACCTTATTTTAGATTCATTTAATTAGGAATCCAATGTAATACTCATGTCGTTTGATTAGTCATAAGCTTCATTCCTTTTCTTTCACACATGTGACAAGGAATATCAATACATGAAACTTGTTACAAATAATTTATATCATATTTAATTACTACGATTCACTCTAATACATTAAATTGATCATCTAGAGGGGTACTATGGATGTGGAACTGAGTTCCTCAATTAAATTTAACATGTAAAAGTCATATATATACAATATACGTACCATTTCCATTTATTGTTATTTATAAAGTTGAAGCACACAACTTAGGCAGGTCAGCTGACACTCAAATCTATCCATTAGAATAAAAATAGTCATCCAATTAAGGGAGGCTTACTATTAATAGTTTTATGATGAAGAACACATGAACGATGACGCCGACAGCATGTAAAACCACTTAAATCTCAAAAAATCCAATTATGGACAATACACTACACGGGGTAATCAGCGTTGTGGATGTAAAAAACAAAAAACATGAGTATGGGGTAGGTGTTCTATGATTCTCTCATCAGGATTCATGACTTTATTAATTCTTGTGTGGGAGCTCTTATTTCAACATGAGTCATCTGTAAAATCTATATGCTTTAATATAGTTGTTAGAACTATGTTCAATGACCTATTCCATATATATTATTCCTTATTACTGGTTACATCCAAAACATCGATTACCTCATGTAGGGTATTTTCCATAATTTCCCTTTTGATCTTTTAGTAGTTTGACATGTTGTATGATCCAGTTTTCGAGCGTTCTTCATTATGAACCTATTAATGGTAATCATTCCTTAACTGGATGAATATTGAAATTATAATGGTTATCCTTGAGTGTCACTTGAACCACATATAGTTTGTGATTCAACTTGATAAATCACTATTAAATAGAAAAGGATGGTATATTTTATATATATGACTTCACCTCATTAAATGTAATTGAGGAACTTAGTTTCACATCCATAGAAACCATCTTCATGATCCTTTTAAGGTATTGGAGTGAACCATATTATTTAAATATGATTGTAATTAATTATAATTGGATACATTTATTGAGATGCCTTGTCACATGTATGAAAGATAGGGAATGAAGCTTATGACTTATCAAATGACATGAGTATTACATTGGATAACTAATTAAATGAATCTAGTGTGGATCTAATGATATAGATGATGCTCTGATCAGACACCAAATAGATTCTTGGGATAAAAGATATAAAATATGCCAAAGGGAGATCTTAAATGAATAAATGGAATGGGGATGTCTCCTAGAGGAAGAAAAAAGAGAAGGATTACATTTAATTACATCATTAAGGGGAAAATTGTAAAATCACCCAAATTTGGACTTCACATAGTATGGTCACACTGTTAGCCAAAACATGCACCAATAATGCATATTGAGTGATAGAAATTTGAAGCCTCAGAGTTAGGAATCATAGTTAGGAAAAATGTTCTCCAACCATTTAAAACCCTTTTGTAATTTGTCAGTAGTTTTTTTCATGATCGTGCAACCAAAATCACACAGTTAGATCATACCATGCTCCCTCCTAATTCCGACTATCCAGAAACTCATGGTTAAAAATGACCATGAATCCCACCACATATGATTATAGAACCATTCTATAGGCCTCTTCCACCCTTAATACATGGCTCTATTCTCTAAACCAGATTTAGACCCCTGAGACCATCACAACTCATTATGAATCAAAATTATGTCCATAAAAGATAAATAGCCCAAAATATTATGTATCCATACATGATTGAAAAATAAGTTTCTTAAAAACATCCCCCTTAAAGGAAAAAATCCTAGTGTTCAACTTCCAATGGTGGAAAAACAATATCTGAGAGAAACATTTTCTACTAGTCATGTACGTCCACCTCCCACTCCCATGTCTCATACTATACATGGTTGTGATACCATATCACCCATACTAAAGGGAAAAACCAACATCAGAGGGGATTCCTACTCTAGAAAATTATTCATATAGGATACTCCAAAAAGGAATCATCATCATCTAGATCAACATCCTTAGGATCAAAAGTATGAGATGGGTCGACATGATAGTGGAGAATTTGGGAATCGTATAAGACATCGTGAATGTAACTGTTTCTACGAGGTTGTAACAAATGATTGGATAGAAACCTGACTCTCTATAGAATCCCAAATTTCTCAAAATAATTAGGTGATAGCATCCCTTACCAAAGTATCCATATATACCTAAAACTGGGTAATACCCATAGGAAAACATGATCCCAACGTCGAACTCAAGTGTTTATCGATGGTGATTGGTTTGTGATTTTTTTTCTAGACTAAGTAGCAGAAATATTCTTTTTTTAGTTGTACCTTCTCAAAATAATCCTAATCCAGATAGGGCCCTAGTATGGTTTTCTCTCCTAACTCTATCCAGAACAAGGGTGAACGACACTGCCTACTATATAAGGCCTCAAAATGAGCCATTTTAATTGTCTCGTGAAATCTATTATTATAGGAGAACTCCAAAGGAGGAATATTTTTAGATGAATAATACATAAAATAAAGGATGCATGAATGTATCATGTCCTCTAGAACCTATATCATCTATTCTGACATTCCCTCATTCAAAGGGTGAATGTATTTTCTCTGAAGTATTTGTGTACGCATAGCCTTATTCAACCCTTGCTAAAACCATGGAATTAAATGAACTTCCCTATAAATAATGATATAATGAGGGAGCCTTCCTATCCATATAATATCATAAACATATATTACTCCTAGACCATAAATTGGGAATGCATCCCAGGTAGGAATAAAGTGGGATACTTTCCTTAGTCAGTCAATAACAACCCATTCAACATCGCTACCTCTAGGAGAAGTTTGTAAACCGACTATAAAGTATTCGGAAAAAACTTCCAATTTTATGTTCTAGGATATAATGTGGCTATAAAAAGACTACAGGTATTAGGTTATTTTCCTTCACCAATTGACATGTGGGAACCTAGTGATGGATCCTTCTTTCGGACGTTTCAACCTAGGACACCAATACTGGTGTCACATGCCTCGATACATTTTTGGAGATGCATGGATGGACTACCCACTGAGAATCATGGGAAACTCATATCATCTCCTCTCTCATATCTATAAAAACCGAAAAAACTCTAGGAATATGTAGGAATTTGTCTCTTTACGTAGATAAATTATGAGGAAGGTTTTCTCTTGAAATATTCAGATGAAGAACTATGAGCTCAGGATCTGATATTTTCCTTCTCTTCGACTTATCAAGGAGGGAAGAGGTAACTGTAATGGATGAGAGCTAGGTATTCCTATAAATATTTTGAAACTACATATAAAACTCCAAAAAGAATTCCCTAAATTTCCATTCATCATTTTCTTCTTGTACATCCTTCTCTTGGTTTTTCTAGCTCAATGCATTAGCAACTACATTACCATTTCCATGTGTATAGACTTGTTCATAATCGATGTACTGAAGATATTTGACCAATATTCACTGTATGATATTCATTTAATTCTATATAAATATATATTTTTGGATCTTCTGTTCTATATACACCATAAAATTATCACCCAACAGATAGTGTCTCCAGCAACGTAAGACATAGAAAACTGATGTGGGCTCATTGTCATTTATTAGATAATTTCTCTCATGAGGTCTCAACTACTGAGACCCATACAAAATGAATTTTATCTCCAACATCAGCACTTATCCTAGTAAAATTTCTATTGTATCAAGAAACATCATATATCCTCTTTTAGGATTTGGTAGATTCATAATATGTGCCAACACATGCCTTCTATTTTGCTTGAGAAAGGCTTTCCTGTATGCTTATAGCCATAGGAACATAACACCCTTCTTTATAACACCAAAAATAGGTGAATAGAGGTGTGATAATTCATGTATAAAAGTCCATTAATATCCTTATATCCCTAAAAAACTCTATATATCAACTTTTTCTAGTGATTCTACTAAGAAACCATAACACTCGCTTTCCCAAGGTCAACCGAAAATCTTAATTCCTAGATAATATGACCCAAGAAGTGACTTTTTCAATCCATAAGTTTTATTTATAAATATTGTATTTATAATGATTCTATATCAGTGTACTCAAAATGATCTAAGGTTTCATATAATTGTCAATATTAGTGTTACAATACACCAAAATTCCATCCACAAATACTACAACAAAAGAATCCAGGAAGGGGTGGAACAACCAATTCATTATATTCATGAAAATAAAGGTTTTGTTTATAAGATCAAAAGGCATAATGAGGTACTCATATATACCTTACTTACTAAAAAAATATGTTGGATATAAGACTAATGGCCCGACTCACACCTGATGGTAATTGATCTAGTCCAATCAAAGAAAAGACCTTGGTCCATCAGAGATAGTCAAAGAGATCATTTATTTGAGGTAACGGATACCGGTTCTTGACCATAATAAGGTTCAATGTTCTATATTCCATGCAAAGATGAATGGTATCATATTATTTATTGTAAAAAAACATGGGAAACCCATAGAGGAAGTGTCGAGTAGAACAAATCCTTTGTTCTCCAAGTTTTATAACTATCACTTGAGCTCCAGGATCTCATTAGGATCCATCATATATGGAGAAATGGACACTATAGATACTCCTGAAACCAGATCAATTGTAAACTATACCTATCTCTTATTTGTTAAGATAGAAAAATCATTAAGAATGATATCCCAAAAATGATCTATCAGTGGAGGGAATTCTTCATGATTTAAACCTCGATGCCCCATAATGATATTGGAAATATAGGTGGTTAGTCTACAAAGATCAAGATTCTATGGTCTAGCTCTACTAGCCTAGAAATCCCACTCACACATATGTAGATATATTCTTCCCTCTAGTGATGTAGAAGATACTTTACAACAATAATGTTTAACCCCCCGAGTTTTAATGGACCTTTTTTCAAATAAATTTAATATACATTTGTTTCTTGCAATAAATTAAGTCAAACATTATTTTAACATGATGCCAAATGTTTGTATGTTATATGCAACCCTATATGGCATACGTTACACACATCACTGACTTGGAGTACAATACATGTAACACCTACTTAGCATACATCACACACAAAACAAATTTTCTATGAAACATCATTTTAATAATATAATTATTAAAATTATAGAATTATAACCTAGAAATTAAAAATATAAATATTAACAGTAATAACTACTTTTCAAATATTTTTTATAATTTTTTTATATAAATATATCATATTTATAATGATAGATATTATTTTTGGTTAAGTCCGTTTATGTTTTAAAATAATATTTTATCAAATGAACCTATTTTATTATTAATATTAATTTCGTTCTCATTTAGAAATTTAATTTGATAAAATAAACATTATTTTTGAATTAATAATGTTTAAATTGGTATTTGGTGAATTTTTTTATTTTCTAATAAACATATTTTGTTGATGAATCGTGGAAAATTATACATTTTAGTTTAAAACTACCATTTTATTTAATTAAATATTAATGTTAAATGATATTAGACATTTTTTTAAGGTCAAAATAGATAAATATTAAATATAATAATACAATTTTATTCACAAATATTACTTTCACTTTGAAATTTAATATAAAATATTAACATACTTTTGAACATTTTTTTACTTTAAAAACATGTTATTTCATCACATTTGTGGGATTAACATTAATCTTAATTTGGATGATTATATGATTTAAATTTCAAAAAAACAACATAATACATTATATTCAACATAATATCAATATTATAACATTTCGAAGTTATTTTTTACCAAAAATATTAGTAAAAGTTATTAAATTTAATCATAGTGATTAAATCCAAATTCTAATTAATTATAGAATAACCCATAAAATTAAGGGCTCAAATGACACATCCATTTTTCCAACACCCATTTTATGTCCATATTTCGTCCATAAAACATCAATCATTTTTTTATTGTTTTTATTAATTTTTTATCTAAGAATATGTATATGCATAACTTGATTCCAAAAATTCCATGTTAGTCCTTTTCCTTCACTATAAAAATCTACCACCTAT
Source organism: Viscum album (assembly GCA_963277665.1). Classification (NCBI taxonomy): domain Eukaryota; kingdom Viridiplantae; phylum Streptophyta; class Magnoliopsida; order Santalales; family Viscaceae; genus Viscum; species Viscum album. The sequence goes on along the minus strand of OY728120.1, from coordinate 1,580,208,018 downwards.
CCCACTTAATAAAACCTTCAAAACCTTTTATGTTCACCAAATACCTACCCAATACACTTTCCAAAATCCTTATATTCTTACTTTATGCCTTAAAAAGGTAAAAGTCAATCCACGGGAGCCTTTTGGAACAAATCAAAAGGAGTTACCCGATCAAGAGGTAACATCTTCTCTCAAATCCTTTATTTTATTTTCTTTCTCCACACCCTCCAAATTAATTTTACCATGATTTTATAATTACACTAGTAAACTCAATATTATAGTATTTTTTATTCTATGGACTTATCCTACACATACACAAACCTCCATATAATGGATAATTAACATATTGTTTATGTATAAGGTGAACTACTGTCTCCCAAAATGATGATTATACAATTTTCCTTACCCCCAGTTGTGGTGGTAATTATTATGAAATATAAGTTTATATATGATATATATTATATTTATAATGTCTTTAAACATCAATAATTTTTATTTAGAACATTCCTTTATGATTTCCGTCATATTCAAATATGATAATGTCGTGTGAGGAAATGTGGACTAATGCCACCTCAATGCGATATGATTTGTTCATACACTACATGGATTGTATTAATATTGTTCTTAGTGAATATAAATTATATATATTTAATCATAAAGATAATATAATAATGATTTATATATAGATATTTTTTTACATTGATTCTCCCAATAAGATAATTAAACAGAAATGGCGTTCATGCGTGCGTACGGTCTACCGTCTCCAAGAACAACATTGTTTGAATCATACATATATATTTTATAGATTTTTATAATATATATATATACTGAATATACTTGATATTTATATTTTTTTTCTCAATATGTAATAATAATATAATTATAAGGACAAACAATATAACAAATTAAGACACATGTGAAAAAGAAAACAAATATTATCCGAAGTGAAACATTCACATAGGATAATTAACAGGAAGGTAATATAAGGTAATAATAAAAACATATAACGTAATGTAAATAATTATATTGTTCTTTAAAGTCTGTATAATATATTTATATTTTTTATAGGTGTTTTTATAGAGTACTACGAGGGTTTAGACACAAGTTAAGTGGATTTCATCTCACTTTATATTCTTATGAGGTACATGTTATGTTCACCACTTTTTCCTTTAGTTTGGTGTATTTAATTAGCATGATTTTATTCCATGTATATTATAGCTAAATTTATGGTTATAAAAATTGTCACGACCTGTCCCCCAGGGCCCGTGTTGTGACTACCCCAAGCCCCCCTTCCATAGGTTAGGGGCTGGCGACTAGCACCAAAGGCGTAAATCCCAAAATCTTGGAAGGTATTTCCTTTATAACCTGTAAACACATGCAACATAGCACACAACTGAAAAAAACATTATGTAAACTATATAACAAATGAGTTTGGAAAAGTAAAATGGGCCGGAATTACAAGCCCAGCTGTAAAGTCCAAGGAACTGGGAGTACAAGTACAATTGAAGAAAGGAAAAAGAGTAGTTGGGTCGTCCTCTAGGATTCCTACATAAAGGGTATGGCGAGATACCCTCCTCAACACTCCATGTCCGTCAGTCTCCTCCATGTACTGACTCATCGTAAGGTCCACCATCGGGTTTCGTCCAGTCGTGGTACACTCAGTCTCAGTCAACGTTGTCCATCGTCTGCATCCAACAGAATAAGGTTCTGGCATAGCCCATGCAGGGGTGAGTAAAACAATACTCAGTAGGGACCCAAAGACCCTCAAGGTCTCACAAAATCCAACAAGGATAAACCAAAAAGTATAAAATCAATAGATAACCTTACTTTGGTATATTCCCATTCATATACCTAAGTTATAAAGTTATCCATCTCAATCATGAGGAAAACACAAAAGTTACTGACTCAGCTCAACCATGATTTTTATTCATATTATCAAAACCACACCTGCTGGAGAACACCTCCTCTGTTGAGTACAGTGGGCCTGCCATGACACCAAGGTGCTTCCCACTAACCTTGTACTGCTGAGGTACTCCTCTTGTCGAGTACCATGGGTCTGCTGCGTCACCAAGGTGCTCCCCACTGTGGTTTTACTACCACAACCGGGCGCTTCACCTAATAGCCTGTAGAGGTACTCCTCCTGTTGATTACCACGGGTCTTCCACCACAACCAGGGGCTCCTTCGACGTGGGTCTTCTGCCACAACCTGGCACTCCCCACTGGGCTAGTTGAGTCACTCCGAGTCAATCGGTCAGCAGTCATCAAGTATGATCTAGCTATCCCGTCTCCGTACTCTGTCCACTCGTCTCTGGGAAGATCCGCCCCACAAGCTACTAGTTGATACTCCAACTGTCATGATGTTACTAAAAATAGTATCTCAATGGTTTTCCATGTCATAGAGGTCTCAACGCAATAGACGACGCTTCAATTGGACACCCGGTCTGTGAGTTTTTAGCCTTTTAGTCACGGGGGCCCAGTTGGATTTGTGCACAATCTTACCTGATCGTATCTCAACTATAAGTCAAACTCTAGTGGGGTATAATCAAATGGATCTTCATGATCCAATATTAAGAGGGTTGCTGATGGTTCCTCAAACGAACGCCCAGTGCAAAAGATATGGCCAAAAGAAAGTAAAGGGTCGATGTGGGCCTAGGTCTGGTCCGACCCGGTCGGACCGACCCGGCCTGACCCGTTGGTTCTGGCCCAGCCCGTTATGTAGGCCAGCCCATTAGGTTCTGCCCAGCCCATTGGGTTCAGCCCAGTAGGCCGCGAGGGGTCGCAGAGTGCCACGAGAGTGTGGACCTGTCACGAGAGGTCAGACCGGCCACGGGTCGCTGTGAGGGCGGTTCGGCCCAGAGGCCACCGTGAGGGCACGACTCGACCCTGAGGGCTTAAAGCGGGGGTGGATTAGGGTGGCTCGGCCCAGGGCTAGGGTGGCGTGCCCGGTGTTGGGAGGCCGACTCGGCCGGGGTGTTGCGGGGCACCACGAGGCGCACAGACAGTGGAGCCGCGGGGCACCCGGTGTCCGGATCAGCCAGAGCTTGGGTGGGCGCTGCGAGGGGCACGAGTTGCACGAGAGGCTTGACATCTGGGAGATAGGGTGCGGTGCGGTCAGAGCACAGATCGGCTGGGGTGAAGCGTGGCTTAGGCTGGTTCGGCCAGCGGACGGCGCGACCGGTGGGCAGAACGACCGGGGCGGGGCGTTTCGGACCAGGGTGGCCGAGTGTCGCGGGGGCGGTGCGGGTTGCCTTCATCGCCTTCATCAACTTGTCGCCTTGCCAAAGAACATCACAAAGAAGAACGGTGGAGGGGGGTCGGACCATGTAATTTTGGCATGCACCCTTCACGTTTAGGGTGGTAGCAATCGGTTCATCAAGAACATAAACATAGAACGAGCATAAAAGATATCTCAAAAACATCAATTCCCAAAAATCCCTCATTAACAAAATATTCCGATCTTGAATGGGAAAACATCCATGGTTCAACATGATATTATGTTATTTGGCGTTCTTTTTTTGGAAGGAAAGAATCAAGGGAATAATGTAAATCACAAAAATCCCCTACCTTGTTTGTTATTCGCCGACAGAGTCGTGGGGAAGAAGATGGATCATTGGGAAGAGACAGCCGTTGGTGTCATCGGAGTATTCCTCGATCATTAGTTTGTTGTCCGGATCATCATAGTTGAAGATGTCCTACTTTGGAGGAATCCCTGAGGAAGAAGGTTAATGTCGAGGTCGTTCGTCGTCGGGGGAGCATTCTACGTCGGGAGAACACGTTCTTCATTGGAGATTGTAATCCTCCAAGTGTTGGGCGTTGCGTCACTTTACCAGTGCTTCGTTGCTTGGTGAAGTCATCCCAAATCCTCCTCCCAATCTCTATATATATATGAGAGAGAAGGTAGGAAACGATCGTATAAATTTTTGACGGTTCATTTATTAGGAACCTTCCTAAATTCCAATGACATTGTTACTTAATTTAGAATGGGGTGGGCCAATTAATTTACGCTGGCGCAATGATGCGGTGCATTGGAAAGATTAATGGAATGTGTGTTGTCAGAATCAAGGTAGTGTAGGTCCAGAGGCTCTCCCTCATTAGTTGTGGGAGTTGAGGGTTTCTCCCAATTAAAGGTGGGTTTCAAGGGGGTTTAATCCCAGATGTTCCCTACCACCATAACCTCTCACGGGAGGTTATGGTTCAGGTGGTCTCCACCACCCTAACCTCACATGGGAGGTTACGGTATGGTGGTCCCTACTTCTCAACTTTCACATATAGGATAAAATCCATGTGGTCCCACCTCCAGAATTTTCACATGGGTGCTTCAAATAAAAATAAAATGTTTTCACAATTTTATTTTTATTTTATTCCTTCATGAAAACTCCAAAAACTATCTTTCACCCTCGACCAAGTGTCGTCGAGGTAAAAGTCTCCTTAAGCGAATACTGGTGTTTCGAGTTCAACGGTGCCCTTGAATTTCAATTCCGAGCACCGGTTCAAAAGTTATAAAATGCCACTCGTGAGTTTACTGAACGTACCCAAAAATAATTTCGGAAAAATTATTATCAGTAACTCTCAACCTGCACCAATCGAGGTTAGGATCTACATAGATGAAACACACCCCAACGAACCCAACGGTACTCTTGTTTTTTGAATCTGAGTTACCATTTAGATGTTATAAATTTTACAATAAAATAATTTCGACTTAATTATTTTATTTACAGCCAAAAACTATCTTTTTTGGGTGGCCCGCACCAGGTAAAGTTAGTATCTATATAAAAAAAGCACACCCTCACGAGTTCTGCAGTTATCTCGGATTTTTAATCTGAGTTACCGTTTGTGAGTTATAATCATTTGAAAAATAAAATAATATATCTAATTATTTTATTTATGATTATGCCATTTTTGTGTCCTCTCACGGGGGGCCCGTGCCGACTAATCTTAAGCCGCGCCTAGGGTAAACCAGCCATCCTGAGCACAATGATTCCCTCTGATTTTTGATCTATGTAACTATTTAATATTTATTCCACTATTTCAGGAAAACGGCTTATGCGTGTAAACTTAAGCTTAACAAAACGTCTACGGATCATTCCGGGCACTTCGGGCCTCGGAATCACGCGCCGTCAGATCTCACAGACTCGTAAAATTACCATATATTTTAAAATCAATTACATGGAAATTTCAGGAGTTTATATTCTCCCCACCTCTGGGTTCTACATTTCCATAATCCACAACTGAAACTAAGGGAACATGTGGGGGTACTGAGCACGCATGTGCTCTCCTAGAGGTTCCCGTGCTGCCAGCGAATGTGCAACAGAGGTATTGACCGTCCCCGAAGGACCCGCTTCTGCCAATCCTCAATCTATACTGGAACCTCCATAAATGTCAACCCATCTTCGACATCCATCTCTCCATGGTCGATGATGTGGGAAGGGTCGTGCACATATCTCCTCAGCTGGGATACATGGAAAACTTCATTCACCCGGTGCAACTAAGGTGGAAGAGGTAAGCGGTAAGCCGCATCGCCAACTCTGCTGAGGACCTGAAAAGGTTTGATGAACCTTAGAGATGTAACACCTCAAGATTCAATGGTATGCTTTTCTTTGAAAAATACAGTAGCGTGTGTTGTACGCATCTTCGAGTTCTAACACACACCACAACAAATCAAACTAGCCGTTATGAATAGTAATACCCACATTTTGAAATTTTATAAATTTTACCTTTCAAAATGGACTATATTTTTGGATTCAGAATATTGAAATTATCTTAGGGTGAATTTTTGGTACTTATCGGATAACTTTCACATTTTGATGAATAGTGAAAATTACTAAATTTTAATTAAAAACAACTTTTTTAATCGAAATAATTAATAGTGATAAATTATGTGTTTGAGTGTTTTTAGAGTATAATTAGATTATATTTTTACCATTTAATACAATGTTGGTCATTGGACATAATTGCATATTTAAACTGAACATAAGCAAGTGCCAATCTTTTGATAGCTATTATCTCTTAAAAACACGCTCTTTGTTTTAACAACGAGAATTAATTAGAAATTAATGTCTGCCACTTCTATGTTTTGAATATGGAAAAATGGATTCCATATATAGAATTAGGAGGTCTAAATTTTGTAAATAGGTAACTTTTATTTTTAGACATTTTGGATAATTACTTAGGTAACTATTTTATTTACCATGGTTAAAGGGTAAATCCGGTAAATAAGGGTAAAAAAATAATATTATAATAATAATAAATTATCCTAAAACGTGTCCTAAACCTATTGGTTGATACATGCTGGACCATGGTCATATTTGGGTCAATTTTGGGACCCCATAGATCCACTTGTAAGTGATAATGACACTTTATATTAATTAAGTTAAAGTAAATACAAAAATGACACAAGGATATATCTTTTAGTAAAATAATTTTTACATAGGGTTATATATGTTATATTTTCGACTATGAATATTAATTAAAAATATAAAAATATTTCCTACATAATGGTATTTTATTTATAATTTTTATACAATGAATAATTAAATTTATTTATGACACAATAATGATGCAGTATTTTCCTTATTAATGAAAGAATAAAATAATTTGTATTATAAATGTTAAAATAAATATAATTTTAATGGTTTGATGACATAAAAAATTTTATTGGTTAATATGACATGTTAGGATTTATTAAAAGATTTGTATTCGAATTAATAAAGTTATTATGACTTTAACAAAAATCAATTATTAAATAGTGTCAAAATTTCCATAAATGAGTTTTTAAAACAAATATTATATTATTAATTGATATTATATTCCTAAAAATCTAAGGCTCGGCCAATGGACTTATATAATGATAGGTTTATTATTAATGTACCACTTCGGGGTATCTTGGATGTTTATAGTAAGTTTATTAACTATATAATATAAAAATACAATGAGACATGGTAAATGTAAATCTAATTAACTAATAGTTAAAACTAAAAGATAATGTTAATAAAGTAACCCAAACCTATCTAAAACCTACTGGTTGAGTTTTTTTCAACCTATCCCCACCTTAAACTTTAAATAATCTACTTTACAGCCATTAGAAACCGAATATTAATTTATTATAAAATAATATTTCTAGCTTTTCCTAAGGTGCCCCTCACCCCTCTTATAAAAGGGAACTCCCCCTTCTCACTAATTCACATATTCAAAGCCAATTGTATCGGCCAAACCCTACCCAAATACCCTCCCAACTTCCCTCACTTCAACATAGAGGCCTTAGTTTGATCTTAATTCCAACCTAAGCATCCCTTTTGATCAAATCAAAAGGAAGAATGCCAAGAAGATGTAAAAATATCACCACCTCTTTCAAGTTCCTTTTTTCTTCCACTTCTTTTTTCTTTGTTGTTTCTATTATAAGATAATAACTTCAGTATCTTCTATATAATGTGATGTTATTATAAATATTTTACGACCAAATTCATTATTCTATCCATCCTTTGAATGACATGTCACCATACGTGCGTACGTACGCCTTACCGTCTCCACATCGTGGTGTAATTGTTATTCAAAACATTATTATTTGGATGGGTATGATAACGATGTATAATTGATGTAAATAAAAAATATAACATGATAATTATTCTTTATATAAGATATAACATCCAATTATATATTATCTTAATATCAAAAGAATGATATTGTCGCTCGTGTGTATGTACAAACTACCATCTCAACGAACGCGATGAGATTCATTCCCCATCGTATCCATTCAAGTCTAATTCTCATGTGATGATTAAAAATAATGTTTAAAGACTTGATATCATTCTGGATATGAATAGGATAAAACCTATCCATTAAAAACACGACTTATGTAACAAAACATATAAAAGAAAATGAGTAAGTTTACACCCGAAACGATGATAATACTAAGATATTATTAACAAAGCACTGTTAAAAGATCATATATGATATCATATTAATGTAAATGATTCTTTTATAATTTATTAACAATTATTTCAAAATTATATAGGAGTTTAAACTACCCTCAACCAAGGAAATGTACAAGGTAAGGGGTTTTCATCTCACTCCTTATTCCCGTGAGATTCATTCCATATTGCCACTATTACCTTTTTTGTGGTGTATGTACTATCCATTATTGTATTCTTTATGTAATACACTTTAATTTATGTGTATTTACATATTAATTTTATGATACTTATTTCATGGGGTGTATGTTTCATATGTTATTAAATTTTTAAGGGTTTATTTCACAATCTCTTCATTATCTGAGGTTGTTTATACGTAATTATCTACAGGGACCTCTTTATCATCCACATCCATATTTCTTAAAAATATATCTCAAAAAATTCTTACTATTTTAAAAAATATGGGTTAAAGTCATTTATACCCTTGTTTTAATTTTTATAATACGTTTATAAAGGAATCTTTCCGTCATTTTCCAAACAAGGTCCTTTTGAACCTTTTTGACAGAATTAAGGTAACAATGTCTCTTTTTAACTTTTATGGTGGGTGCGGCTATTTTACGCCATTATAAAATATTATAATATTACCTTAAAAGCTAATAAGGATATTTTCAATGTAAATGTTTTATTTTATAATTATGTGACTTTTGAATGATTTCAAAAAAAGATATATTTCTCTCAAATAGTTTTGATTTCATATATATCTTCATCATTTTATGGATTTTAAGATTATTTGAAGTTGATTTATTGTGATAAAAAACTTCCATATTGTGTTGAAGGTTTTGTGATATGTTTGAATATGGATGTGTTATTTTTATACCATTCATGGTTTATGGAGAAATTATTGACATTTCGTATTCTAGTTTTAATAAAAATGTTTATGTTTTGTTTAAACCTGTTTATATGAGGAATGCATTGGACTTAATAATTGACAGGTGGAGCACGCTATAGCTCCTCGATGCATCGGTAGGTCTCATGAGAAAAACTAGTGTCTTGGCACTAGGCCTTGACAACATTTTATTTGTATTCTTGGCACAAGGCCTTGACTATGTGGTTATGATAGTATGGAATTATGCATTCCATCATTATGATAGTGGTTATTGATATTGCATGTGATTATTCGACTAGTAGAATATCCATGTGAATAAGTAAATGAAATTATTTCATTTTATCTTTGCCATATTATGCTTAAGTTCAAGTTTAAAGGGATTTTGTTTTAGTTATACATTGCCATAAATGTTTATGTTTATTTATTAATGTTTCCACTATATTGTTATCCTTACTGAGCATCTGAGCTCACCCCTTTCAATGTTTTATTTTTCCCAGGATATGAAGAAGTATTTTATGAATGACCTGTAGGGATAGTGTGAGGGGATATGAAGACAAGATGTTGTTGTCGTTTTTTTCACTTTATTATGTAATGTAAACATTATGAATGTATCTACTGATTACAAGGCTACTAAACTAATCGGTCTTTCGAGACTTGGTCTTTTGTGATCATTCCAATGTTATGTAATAATGCACCGACTCTGGGTAACTGGGGTCGGGATGTTACAATTGGTATCATAGGAATTTTAGTACAAACCTTGGAAGCTAGATTTAGATAAACTCTAATTAGAGCACATATCCCTAATATAGACTTTAGGATTATTATAGAAGAACTTCCTAGAATTTTGGTATTGATGAGATTTTGTGAGTTTTCTGAGAAATACATCACCGTCTGGATATGAGTAGGTAGAGGCGACTCTGGCATAGATGTACCTATGGGTAAAACCCGAAAACAACACTTCGAGCTAGACTCGAATGAGAACTAGTGCACGACAACGGGCCTTGCTACACTCTTGGTTATGACACTCCCGGGGGATATGCTTAGGATAATTCCCATTTTATTTACAAACCATTTTGAAGTGTTTATGAGTGTATACTTCCTCAAAGTAAAAATTTTAATGATTATAGATTATATCCATAAACTGTTCAATTTTTGTTAAGTCTTTTACATGTTTGGATTTATGTATTGCGATTCATTAAATAATCTAGTGTATTCCATTGTATAGAAATGGCTCCCAATAGAATGAATGTGAACTCCAGAAATACGTATGATCCGAAGAGTAAGAAGGATCATATCTTTCATTTTATTAAGCCAACATTTAGAAGGTAATTACTCTCCCACGTATTTTCAACACATGAAGAAATATTATCATGTGTTATTAAGATAAGTAAAGAATTCTATGAGTCCTATTAAATTGAAGGCAAGAAAGAGAAAAAAGGATGGAAGAGAGAAAGATGGATAAAGGGAATAGGGGAAAGAAAAAATTTCCCATATGTGATAAGTGTGGGAAGAAACACCCTGGAACTTTCCTGAAGGGAATGGTAGTTTGTTATATGTGTGGAGAAAAATGACACCAAGTACGTGGCTTTAAGGGTAAGAAAAAGGTTTCAAATGTACAATGATTCATCTGCAAGGAGTTGGGACACTATGGGAATCAATGTCCAAATCATCAGAGTATACCCCAAATGCTGTTATTGGATAAGAATCGAGTTATGACACTACCAAAGATGAAGAGGAATGATTAAGAGTTATTATGTTGTTCTTAAAATATTGTGTCATTTGAGTGTTGTGTCAATTATGTACTGGTTATATGAATTATGGAAATAAATAAGGATGGTACTGCAGTACTATTTCATTGAGATTTTTTGATTATATGGTCCTGATACTAAGGTAGTAATTTCAGAATAAGAGATGGTTGATTTGGATAAATTATATTGGATATTATTGTCTATATTGGAACTGATTAATGGTTTGTTTATTTCATGATTGTTGGAATATTCAAAATATTTGGATATAATAAATATATCCAGTATTATATAAAGGGTAAGGGAGCATGAATGTAATCAATAAGGTTTTATGGTAATTCAGGGTGTTACCAAGTTTTAAAATAATACATGATGAAGGTGTTCACATGTTATTACGTTGAAAAAATGATCTTAATTTTGTTTACCTTCCTTATAAATTTTGGGATGTGAGTTTGGATAGAAGTATTTTGGATAAGTCTAGTTTGATATTATTTTTAGATTTCCATAAAAAGGACAACCTGGAGGTTGGGCGGCAACCCATCGCGACCGACAATGCCGTGATACTTGAACCCGCAACCGAAGGGCGACAAGGGTGTATCAACTACCACTGGCCCATGTGATGTCCTGGATTGAATAATGTAGTTTTTTTTTTAAAATTTCTGGTAGATGAATTATAAATTCATTTTTTTTGAACTCCATACGAAGAGAATAAATAGAATATTTTTTAAGTTCTATTATCTTTTAGAGTGAAAGATGAGTTTGTGGTAGAAGTTAGTTAAAGGATGGAACTCTATATTTCAAGTATATATGTTTATTATTCTCTTATTCTATGAAGAAATAAATTCATATACTTTATTTAAGGGATCTTAAAACCAAAAATGTTTTATCCTAATACCTTATGTTTTTTTGAACCGATGGTATTTTAAATCATCATAGATTGATTAATTTAAGGCCCTGAATTTTACACTTGTTTATGATTGATGACCCCAATCACTACCTATAAATATTTACGTTTTCCTCCAATTATATGTCTATAATTGCCAAAAATGTTCTCCTAATTGAGATCATAATTTGGTGGTGACCCTTTCATTTCTATTTTCCTCTTATTAAGACTAAATTTTATTAACCTAATTTCTGATGTGGGTTTTTGCAAAGGTATTTTCTATTTTCAATCTTTTATTTTAAAAAAACAATTTCAAATTTCTTAGACAAAATTATTTTAAGGAGGGGAGAATGTAACACCCCAAGCTTTCGTGGTACACTTCACTTTGAATAATATAGTAGCGTGTGTTGTATGCAACTTCAAGTTCTAACACACACCATAACCAATCAAACTAGCCGTCGTGAATAGTAATACCCACTTTTTGAAATTTTAAAATTTTATCTATCAAAATGGAATTAATTTTTGGATTCGGAATTTAGAAATTATCTTGGGGTGAATTTTTGGTACTTTTCGGATAACTTCCATATTTTGATGAATAGTAAAAATTACTAAATTTTAATTAAAAACAACTTTTTTTATCGAAATAATTAATCATGATAAATAATGAATTTGAGTGATTTTAGAGTATAATTAGATTATATTTTTACCATTTAATCCAATGTTTCTAATTGGACATAATATCACATTTAAACTGAACATAAGCAAGTCCCAATCTTTTGATAGTTATTATCTCTTAAAAACACGCTTTTTTGTTTTAACAACAGGAAATAATTATAAATTAATTTCTGCCACTTTTGTGTTTTTAATATAGAAAAATGGATTCCATATTTATAATCAGGAGGTCCAAATTGTGTATATAGGTAACTTTTATTTTTATAAATTTTGAATAATTATTTCGGTAAATATTTTATTTACCATGGTTAAAGGGTAAATCCAGTAAATAAGGGTAAAAAAATAATATTAGAATAATAATAAATTACCCTAAAACGTGTCCTAACCCTATTGGTTGATACATTTCCGACCATGGTCATATTTGGGTAGATTTTGGGACCCCTTGGTCCACTTGTAAGTGACAATGACACTTTATATTAATTAACTTAAAGTAAATACAAAAATGACATAAGCATATATCTTTTAGAAAAATAATTTTCACATAGGGTTATATATGTTATATTTTTGACTATAAATATTCATTAGAAAGATAAAAATATTTCCTACATAATTTTAGCTTATTTATAATTTTTATACAATGGATAATTAAATTTATTTATGACACAATAATGTTGCAGTATTTTCCTTATTAATGAAAGAATCAAATAATTAATATTATAAATGTTAAAATAAATATAATTTGAATGTTTTGATGACATACAAAACTTTTATTGGTCAATATGACATTTAAGGATTGCGTAAATGAATTCGGTTCGAATTAATATTGTTTTTAAGACTTTAACAAAAATCCATTATTAAATAGTGACAAAATTGACATAAAGGAGTTTTTAAAACAAATATTATATTATTAATTGATATTCTCTTCCTAAAAATTTAAGGTTCGACCAAAAGACTTATATAATGATATTTGAATTATTTATGAAACACATGGGGTCGGATGGATTTTTATAGTAAGTTTATTAACTATATAATATAAAACTACAAAGAGATATGGTAAATGTCAAACTAATTAACTAAGAGTTAAAACTAAAAGATAAGGTTAATAAAGTGACCCAAACCTGTCTAAAACCTATTGGTTGAGTAGTTTTAGACCTATCCCAACCTTATCCTTCAAATAATACACTTTTTAGACATTATAAACTGAATATTAATTTATTATAAAATAATATTGCAAGATTTTCCTAAGGTGCCTCTCACCCATCTTATAAAAGGGAACTCCCCTTCTCTCTAATTAACACCTTCAAATCCATTTGGATCGGCCAAAACCTGACCAAATACCCTACCAACGTCCCTCAATTAAACCTAGAGGCCTTAGTTTGATCTGAAATTCAACCTATGGATCCCTTTTGATCCAATAAAAAGGAAGAACCCAAAGAAGGGGTAAAAATCTCACCACCTCTTTCAATTTACATTTTCCTTCCAGATCCTTTTTCTTTGTTGTTTCCATTCTAAGATATTAAATCAAGTATATTATATATACTATGATGTTATTATAAATATTTTACAACCAAATTCATTATTCTATCCATCCTTTAAATGACATGTCACCATACGTGCGTACGTACAGCCTACCGTCTCCACGTTGTGGTGTAATTGTTATTCAAAACATTATTATTAGGATGGGTATGATAATGATGTATAATTGATGTATATAATAAATACAACATGATAATTATTCTGTATATATTATATACCATAAAATTATATATTATTTTATTAACAAAAAAATGATATTGTCGCTTGTGTGTAGGTACGAACTACTGTCTCCCCGAACGCGATGAGATTCAGTCCCCATCGTATCCATTCAAGTATAATTCTATTATGATGATTAAAAATATTGTTTAAAGACTTGATATAATTCTGGATATGAATAAGATACAACCTATCCATAATAAACACGAGTTTTGTAACAAAACATATAAAAGAAAACGAGTAAATTAACACCCGAAACGACAATAATACTAAGATATTATTAACAAAAAAATGTTAACAGATCATATATGATATCATATTAAGGTATATTATTCTTTTATTATTTAATAAAAACTATCTCACCATTATACAGGAGGTTAAACTACCCTCAACCAAGGAAAATTACAAGGTAACGGGTTTTCATCTCACTCTTTATTCCCGTGAGATTCATTCCATATTGCCACCATTACTTTTTTGTGCTGTATGTACTGCCCATAATTGTATTAATTATGTAATACACTTTAATTTATGAGTATTTACATATTCATTATGTGATTCTTATTTCATGGGGTGTATGTTTTGTAAGTTACCAAATTGATAAGGGTTTATTTTACAATCTCTTCATTATCTAAGGTTGTTTATACGTAATTATCTACTGGGACCTCTTTATCATCCACATCCATGTTTCTTAAAAATGTATTTCAAAACATTCTTACTATTTTATGAAATATGGGTTAAAGACATTTATACCCTTGTTTGAATTTTTATAAGAATTTTATAAAGGAATCTTTCTGTCGTTTTCCAAACAAGGTCCTTTTTAAGCTTTTAGACAGAATTAAGGTTAGAATATCTCATTTTGACTTATACGGCGAGTGCGGCTATTTTCTGCCATTATAAAATATTCGAAGATTCCCATACAAACTAATGAAGATATTTTTAATGTAAAATTTTTATTTTATAATTATGTGACTTTTAAAAGATTTCAAAAAAAGATATATTTCTCTCAAATAGTTTTGATTTCATCTATGTCAACATCCTTTAATGGATTTTAAGATTATTTCAAGTTGATTTATTATGATACAAAACTTCCATATTATATTGAAGGTTTTGTGAAATGTATGAATGTGGATATGTTATTTTTATACCATTCATGGTTTATGGAGAAAGTATTGGCATTTTGTATGCTAGTTTTAATACAGATGTTTATGATATGTTTAAACCTATTCATATGAGGAATAAATTGGACTTAATAAGTGACGGGTGGAGCCTGCTATTACTCCTCGATACATCAGTAGGTCTCATGAGACAAACTAGTGTCTTGGCACAAGGCCTTGAACAAATCTTATTTGTAGTCTTGGCACAAGGCCTTGACTTTGTGGTTATGATAGTCTGAAATTATGCATTCCATCATTATAAAAGTGGTTATTGATATTGCATGCGATTATTTGACTAGTAGAATATCCATGTGAATAAGTAAATGGCATTATCTCATTTTATATTTTCCATTTTATACTGAAGTTAAAGTTTAAAAGGCTTTTGATTTAGTTATACATTGCCTTAAATGTTTATGTTTATTTATGAAAGTTTCCAATATATTGTTATCCTTACTGAGCATATGAGCTCACCCCTTTCAATGTATTATTTTTCCCAGGATGTGAAGAAGTATTTTATGAATGACCTTCAGGGATAGTATGAGGGGATATGAAGACAAGATGTTGTTGTAGTTTATTTTCACTTTATGATGTAATGTAAACATTATGAATGTATGTAGTGATTTCAAGGATACTAAACTAATCGGTCTTTCGAGACTTGAACTTGTGTGATCATGCCAATGTTATGTAATAATGCACCGACTCTGAGTAACTGGGTTCATGGTGTCACATGAGATAACTTGTCGCCTCGTCCAAATATCTACAAACCTCATCGACATGAGACCCGTAAAAAGACGTGGTCGCCATCCTCAAACTCCAGAGGTATCCTTCTCCTATCGTCATATGACTTATGCCTACTCTGTGCAGTCTTCATCTGCTCCTGGAATATCTGCACCTTCTATGTGGTAGCCCGTACCATATTCGGTCCCACTAGGGCTGACTCCCCGGGGTCAGTCCAACATAATGTTGATCTGCAAAGTCTCCCATATAACGCCTCAAATGTTGTCATACCTATGGTGGAGTGATAACTGTTGTTGTTTGAAAAAACCACCACAGTTAAGTGATCCTCGCAGCTGCGAACGAAGTCGAGGACACAAGCACACAACATGTCCTCGAGGGTCTGAATGGTCCTGTCACGAATTCCATGGATATCCCATCCCACATCCACTCTGGAAACTCTAAAGGCTCAAACAGTCCTGCCGATACATAATTCTCTGCATTCACTTGCCGACAAGTGAGGCACCGAGAGACAAACTCTGCAACTTATTTCTTCATTCCCAGCTACCAGTGCTGTCGTCAGAGATCCTGGTACATCTTCGTCACTTCTGGATGTATAGCTAGAGGGGATGTGTGGAACTCCACCAACACTTCCTCCTGAAGTGACACATGTACCATGGTATGTCTCTTGAAGAGAATGATATACTCCCCACCTTCAGAAAATCTATCAAATGCGTGTGCTGTAGATATCTAAGCACGTCATGTCTCGTAGTCAGTTTCTCTGTGCTACGCCTCCCTGACTCGCTAATGGAGTGGGGGAGTGACTATAAGAGACTGAAGAAAAGCTTCTCATTCTTGATCCACAAAGGATATCTGCAAAGCAGATATCTTCTCTATTTCCTCACATAGAAGATACAGGCCATACCTCCTATTGAGTGAGTGTGCTACCATGTTCCCCTTACCAGGAGTATAGACAATCTCAATGTCAACTTCTGTTACCATGAGTGTGATGTTGGCCGAATCATGAGTGAGTGGCTGCACCCTCCTATTCATGAGATTATCATGTTCTTCCTGGGTTTCCTTTTTCTCCAACCAAGAAAAACTCCATCCCAATGTTATAGATAAACCACAACCTATTTTCCTAATAAATTCAATTTTAGTGTGAAGTATGGATGTCAAGTCCAAACCCAAACTAATGTCGTAAGTCCACGATGCTTCCACCAAGAGGTTCCAACCGAAATTCTCACCTCAAGGGTCAGATCACACTATCAGCATAAGTGTGAATATCAAGTCTTCATTCAAAGGTATCTCTAGACATGAGGGTCAAGTCAACAGTTTAACTGGAAACTCTAGGTCTTGAACAAAATTCTTGGAAGGAAGGAATGATCTATACCTATGTCTATTGATACGGTAGCTAGTAGTAGAGATAGATCGTACCTCAAATAATTCCTAGAGAACTCGGGTCGCATTCCTTTACCACATGCAACTACTATCTTCCCCTGTCCTCTAGCTCCCTGAGCCTAGCGGGGTCCACAAAAAGGGGGTGGTTGTAACATGTCGAAAAGTACACCACCTCATGTTGCTCTCCTAGGTCTGCTTCCACATTTTCTGCCCTGTAGGCCCATCTATTCCTAACACTTCTTCTTCCCGAAACATTTTACATTCCCAAGTCTTTGAGACTGATGTCAGTTTCCTGCTTTCCCACTGCTAACATTCACTTTATATATATGTTTAACCAAATAACATTCAACCACAATGGTTCTATTTAGCACCCTAGCATAAGTAGTAATGAATTGAGGAATAGTGTTGGCTTTGATGTCCTTTAAACACACCTCGCTAAGAATTTAGAGCCCTAAAGAACTGATTGTATCATATTCATAGAGTACTAGGAATGATCAGTACACCTCGATGAAAAATCAGCTACCGACATGTCGTCCTGACGAACCTATAGAAGCACTATAGATCTCTCAGCCACCTCCTCAAGCCAGTCCTCAACTGCCTCTAAGTCGGTTCACCTCGGAACTCGAGGGGTATATGATGATGAATCAAGCGTAAGGCACTAAGCCTATGTGTCCTTTACTAGTACCACCAGTTGTAACTGCTGACCAACATGTAGTGATATAGCTAACACACTACCCGAAGGTACTATCTCGGGTAATGGTCCACGTACTGAAGCCTCATCACTATGTCGATCATCCTCATGGTCTCTCACTGAAAATTATAGTATCTAAGATCACCATCTGCTCTACTGGTATCTCAAATAGGTGGAAAACACTAGCAACCACCTCCAGCCAGCCCTCAGCTACGTGGGAAACTGTCTCTTATCGAAACCTCGGAGGCCTCTGCTGCTGGAACTCATGAAACACGCTCAGTCGGTGTGCACCATCTGTCTCTGCAGTTGGTGGTATCTACTTCCCAATGGGTGGTGGTGCTGCTGGGACACCACCTGAAAGTGCCAATATAGTAAGAGGGCCCTGCACTGGAGCCTCATCGCTCAGTGGGCTATCAGTGCATACAACTCTTGGAACTCTCTCCGGTTGTCTACGTAAAGCCATTATCAAATGAAATAGGTGTGCTATGGTTAAATGTTATAGTAGGTGAGCTGAACTGGTGAGCTGACTTAAAGAAAGACTTTTGAAAATACACACGCAATTAGTGTTTTTTGCAGACTGAGTCAGAAATCATAAGTCAGGGTCCTTGTGTATGGATATGCCGGCCGTCGAACCAACACTGGACTCCCTGAACTAAAAACCACACTCACTACACTTAACACTATTACTTCACAGAAAAGATCAGATTCTTATGTTCTATGGTAGAACCAACTCCTCTAATACCAATGTTTCATGGACCATCCCCCGGGGCCCGTGCCGTGACTACCCAAAGCCCACCATCCATAATCCATGGGATGGCTACTAGCTCCAAAGGCTTAAATATCTAAAATGGGGAAGGAATTTCCTTTATAACCTATAAATGCACAAACAGAGCACCAAAATGGAAACAAAACACTAAATAAATTGTATAACAAAAGAGGGATGAAAAGTAAAAGGGGCCGGAAATATAATACCAACAGTAAATTACAAGGAACTGGAAGTAAAAGTACAACTGAAGAAAATAATAACAGTAGATGGGTCATCCTCCATGATTTTTAACTGAATGTTAAGAACAGATAGCCTCCTCAAAACTCCATGTCCATTAGTCTCCTCCATGTACTGACTCGTCGTAAGGCCCACCTTCAGGTACCATCCAGTCATGGTACCCTCGGTCTTAGTAGTGATGTCCATCGTCTGCAACCAACACAACAAGGTGCAAGCATAGCCCGTGCATGGGTGAGTATAACTATACTCAGTAAGGACCCCGAGACCATCAAGGTCTCAAAAAATCCATCAACGATAAACCACAATGTATGAAATCAACATATAACCTTACTTAGGTATATGCCCATACATATACCTAGGTTATCAAGTGATCCATCTCAATCATGTGGAAAACACAAATGTTACTGACTCAGTTCAACTAGGACTTTTATTCACATTATCAAAATCATGGCTGCTGGAGAACTCCTCCTCTTTCAAGTACAGTGGGCCAGCCATGACACCAAGGTGCTTCCCACTAACCTTGGACTGCTGAGGTACGCCTCATGTCAAGTACCGTTGGTCTGCTGCGTCACCAAGGCACTCCCCACCATAGGTCTTTTTCCACAACTAGGCGCTCCTCTGCCATGGGTCTCCCACTAAAATGAGGCACTCCCCACTGGCTAGTCGAGTCACACCAAGTCAATCCGTCAGAATTTGTCAAGTATCAGCCATCTACTAGGTCTTCGTACTCTGTCCGCTCGTCTCTAGAAGGATCTGCTCCTCGAGCAACTGGTCGATACTCCAACTATCATTATGTTCCCTGAATAAGTATCTCGAAGTTATTCCACATCAAATAGGTCTCAACACAACAAACGGTACGTCAATCGAATGCCCGGTCTGTGAGTTATTATCCTTTTAGTCCCCAGGGGCCCAGTTGGATTCGTGCACGATCCAACCTGACCACATCTCAACTATAACCCAAACTCCGGTGGGGTATACTCAAAGGGACCGTCATGCTTCAAGATTACTAGGGCTGCTGATGGTTCATCAAATGGACATCCAGTGCCAAAGATATGGCCAAAAGAATGTTAAGGGTCGAAGTGGGCCCGTGTCCGGTGCGACCGAGTCAGACCGACCTGGCCTGACCCAGTCTAGGCTAACCTAGTCTGGGTTGACACGGCCCGACCCATTGGGTCTGGCCCGGCCCGTTAGGTGGGAAATATTGTTAGGTTCGACCCGACCCATAGGGTCTAGCCCAGCAGAACACAAGGGGTCACGGAGGTCCGCGAGAGCGCGGACTGGTCACGAGAGCGCAGACCGGACATGGGTCGGCGTGAGGGCTGTTCGGCCCGGAGGGCACCGTGAGGGCACAGCTTGGCTCGGAGGGCCCCGCGATGGGATGGCTAGGGGTGGCTTGGCCTATGACTGGGTAGGTGTGGTGGGGGCCGCGGGGCGCGTGTATGGTGGAGCCGTCGGGCGCACAAGGTGTACGGATGTCGGAGCGGCAGGGCACGTGGGGAACGTGGAGGCCGGCTTAGTTGGGGCTCGGGAGGGCACTGCGAGGGGTGTTGGAGGTGTGGGAGGCACGACGGCTGGGAGCTGGGGCACGGTGTGGTCGGAGCGCGGCTCAGTCGGGGTGTTGCGGGGCACAGGCCGATTTGGGTGGCGGGAGGTGCGGCCGGCGGGCAGTGCGGCCGAGGCAGCGCAGTTCATCCTGGGGAGGCCGAGCATCGCGGGGGCGGTGCAGGTTGACTTTTTCACATCGTCTCCATATCAAAGAACATCACAAAGAAGAATGGTATAAGGGGGTAGGTCCATGTTAGTTTGTCCCACACCCTCTATGTTTAGGGTGGTAGCAATCGGTTCATCAAGAACAAAAACATAGAACGAGCATGGAAGTTATATTAAAATCCCCAATTCTTAATAATCCCTCACTAACAAAATATTCCCAACCCCCAAGGAAAAACATCAGCGGGTCAACTTGATAATAATTTTTTCCGCTTTCTTTTTTTGGAATTAAATAAACAAGGGAATAATGTCAATCACAAAAATCCCCTACCTTGTTCGTTGTTCGCTGACGGAGTTGCGGGGAAGAAGAGGAATCGTTGGGAAAAGACAGACGTTGTTGTCGTCCGCGTTTTCCTCGATCGTCGGTTTGTACACCAGCTTGTCGTAGTTAAAGGATTCCTATGGCGGATGAATCCCCAAGGAATAAGGTTGATGTCGAGGTCGTTCTTCATCGGGGGAGCATTCTTCATCAGGAGAACATGTTCTTCATTGGAGAGTGTAATCCTCCAAGTGGTGGACGTCGCGTCACATTAGCAGCACTTCATCGCTTGGTGAAGCCATCCCAAATCCTCCACCCAAGCTACATATATATAGGATATGGGTGAAGGTAGGTAAGTACTATTGAATTTATGATGGTTCATTTATTAGGAACCTTCCTAAATTCCAATGACGTTGTTACATAATTTAAAAGGGGGAAAGCCAATTAATAAATGATGGCGCAATGATGCGGTGCATTGGCAAGATTAATGGTATGTGTGTTGGCACATTTAAGGTGGAGGAGGTCAAGGGGCTCCCCCTCATTAACTGTGGGAGTTGAGGGTTTCTCCCAATGAAAGGGGGGTTTAAAGGGGGCTTAATCCCGGGTGGTCCCCACCACCATAACCTCTCATGGAAGGTTATAGTTCGTGTGGTCCCCACCACCTTAACCTCACATGGGAAATTAAGGTATGGTGGTCCCCACTTCTCAAATTCCACATGTAGGATAAAACTCCTATGGTCCCACCTCCACAATATTCACATGGGTGCTTCAAATAAAAATAAAATGTTTGCAGAATTTTATTTTTATTTTATTCCTTCACAAAAAACCCAAAAAAACATTCACCCTCGAACAACTAACATCGAGGTGAAAGTCTCCTTAAGCGAATACCGGTGCTACAAGTTTAATGGTGCCCTCAGATTTCAATTTTGAGCACCGGTTAATATGTTATAAAATGCCGTTCATGCTTTTAGTGAACGCACCCGAAAAAAGATTAGAAAAATTATTATAAGTAACTCTCAACCCGTTCCGAATGAGGTTAGGCTCTACGTAGGTGAAACACACCCCAAAAAACACAATGGTACTCTCAAATTTTCAATCCGAGTAACCATTTAGAAGTTATGAATTTTACTATAAAATAATTGTCACTTAATTATTTTATTTATGCCCAAAAACTAACTTTTTCTGGTGGCCCACACTGGCCAAAGTTATTATCTTCATAAAGAAAGCATACCCTCATGAGTTCAACTGTTGTCTCGGATTATTAATCCGAGTTAGCATTTGTGAGTTATAAGCTTTTGAAGAATAAAATAATTTATTTAATTATTTTATTTACGATTATTCCATTTTAGGGTTCTCTCATAGGAGGCACGCCTCGACTATTATTTAGTCGCGCCTAGGGTAAACCCACCATCCTGATCACAATGGTTCCCTCTGATTTTTGATCTGATTAATTGTTTATGATTTCTTCTACTTTTTTAGGAAAATTTCTTACGCGCATTAACATAAGCTTAAAAAAACATCGACGGATCATTCTGGGCACACCGGGCCTCAGAATCGCGCACGGTTAGATTTCGTAGACTCGTAAAATTCCCATATATTTAAAAACAATTACATGGAAATTCCAGGTCTTTACAAAAAAATCCATTTTATTAACTTTCATTCATTTGGTTTATGTTTCAAAAGCTACCAAATCTGTAAAAAATATTGTCTCAATTTTCCTTCTTTGAGAGTCATGTTTTGTTATCAACCTAAACACTTTTTTGAGGTGTATATGCTTACAATTTAAATTTTATATCATTAATAACCTTTTTTCATGATATTTTAATCTTCATGAAATTTCATTTTCTAACATTGAGGGTATGATCCCATGTTACCGTGTAATAAGAGTTTATTGAGACAATCTCATCACTTTTTGATGTTGTTTACATTTATGTTTTCTTTTATTAAATATTTTGATCCATTTCTCTAGAATACTCATGTGTTTCCTTTTCCTATGTTTATTCCAAATATCCCCATGTGTTATTACAAATTCATAAACTAGTTTGTACTTAAAATAGTTTTTTAAAGTAAAATAGGACTACCTATCCCTTCAGCCAGAAATATATTGTATTCAAAAAACAAGTTTTTGAAAAAAATTCAAAAAGGCTTTCAAAAGATCCATGATGATACCTTTCAAGGAAAACTTATTTTAAAAATGTTTAATTTTTTTAAAAGATTCCTTTATATGTTTTCAAATATAATTTCATAGAAAAAATTTTTCAAAATGATTTATGTTATAAAAATAATATTTCAAAGAAGTAAATATATTTTCCTCAAGATTTTTTTGAAAGACCTTTCAAAATTATATCCTGTATAAGATAACATCCATTAGTGATACTCATGAATTTATTGAGAATGTATTAAATGTTACCATTCATACTATTTTTCAGAATGGATTATGATTTGATGGAATTATTTTTATGGAAATATTTTCACATTCATGGGTTATTTTCTTTGGAAACCGACTTCTTTTCAAGGGTAATGCTTATGATGAAATGAATATGAAACCTATAACTTTACAAAGGTTATGTTATTATTACATGTTTGTAATACCCATTTCATTTCATGGGTTATGATATGTTTATTTATGATATTCATGTAGATGTATGTATGATTTCATTTTGAGATGGGTGGGACCTATTTCTCTCTCCAATGAATTTGGTAAATATTTATATGTCCTAAGTAGACTAATATGGTCTTGAAAATGAACCTTGACTACTATGATAGAAATGAGAGTGAACCATGACTTCCAATATGGTATGAGGAGTGAACTCATGCAACCATGATGGAAATGGGAGTGAACCATGGCTACCAAGATAGTAAAGGGAAAGAACCTATACTACCGAGATGACCTTAGAAGCGATGCATTGGCTAATATGGAAATAATATTATATGCTTATGTGTCTACCAAAATTCTATGTTTTATTACTATGTTTTTTTTCTAGCTTATGTTATCTATTTCTTTATTATTCATCTCTTATGAACATACCAGATTTAGACCATGACTCATGTATATGTTCTTTAATTTGATGTTTATGATCATCTAATTTCATGATCATGTTCTAATACCATTATGCTCATGATTATTCTTATATTTCTCCTTTTTTATCCTTACTGATAATTTTATATAAACCATTTTGTAATTCCATCCCCAAGATATGAATATTTTTATTATTTTTTATGTGTCTAAGATGGGTTATAGTAAAAAAGAACCTAGTTGGAGATAATTTAGCTCATTTATTTATGAGTTTTTATGTTTCTATGCTTCAAAAGGCAAATTAAAAGTCTAGCCTTCATGTGACTATTTATATAATGGTTTTTATATTCTTAATATTTTTTGTAATGTAAAGTATGTAAATAATGGGTCATTATAGTTGGTATCAATTAAAATGTTTATTTAACCTTTATAATATAGAATCATAAAACCTTATTGAAAACCCATATCAATTTATAAGGATAATTATTAGGATGAGTCAATTTTTAGGAATATGTCCTGGAATTTTGGTAAAGGATAGATTTGTGGTTTCCAAGAAATATTGCCCTGTCTAGATAATATAGGGAAATGTGGCTCTAGAACATATTCACTTTTTGTAACAACTCTAACAATATGTGACAGGCATATCTTTGGGTAATCTGGAGCATGATGAAGGGTTTTACTACACACCTACTTTGACACTCCCAGGGGACATGCTTTGTGAATTCACAAACACTTATTGAACCATTATGAATAGTTTAAATATATGTTCGCTATAAATAACCTAGGATAAACCTATATTCTCATATATTAAAGAATATTTCATAAGATATACAACATATATATGATTTTTCATGATTGTGTGGTTCCTCATTATGATAACTCATTCATACATTATGTTTTTGGTTTTAGTCAATGGATGGAACATGAAGGAACTGCGTAAATTGTGATTGAAAAAAAAAATGAAATGATTTTCCTCCTATGAAATCGAATTCTAGGGGACCTATAATTAAAAAACTTGTTTCTATGCTCACATAGATTTCTCATGTTACAAATCATGGTGGACTTCCAATTGAGAAAATGATGGAACAACATTCTATTTATTTTTTCATGAGGCAACCCCAACCTTCTTTTAGAGGGTATTTTGATCCACTTGTTGTAGAACAATGGATCAGTACCAATTAAAATATATTCTCCATTCTCTATTTTTCATATAATGAGAAAGTCATTTTATATATCTATCAGGTAGATAGAGAATCAGACCAACGGTGGACTCTATTCAAGAATACGAGGTAGAATAATGATATTGAATCCATGGAATGGGATGAGTTCAAGAAATTGTTTTTCAACATTTACATCCCAAAAATTATTCATATCAAGATGTAAAAAGAGTTATTTGATTTAAATCAAAGGGATGATAAATCTATTGGTATCTACGTGGCTAATTTCACAAGAGTTTTTAGGTACACTTCATTAATTATCAACCAACACGAAAGTAATGTTTATAGGTTCTTGAGTTGCTTAAATCCGAATATCTGAAGGGCATAGGAAACAAGAGACATTAATATCTATTCATAGATAGTGAATTGTGCAATCAAGGTTTAAATGGGGGATTAAGTCACATATTAGTCTCATGGTTTTGACAAGAAAAGGAATATGGAGTTTAATTGAAAATATAAAAACTGGGATAAAAAGAAGATGAGAATTCCATTATTCTCTATTTGTGGGAACTAGCATGGGAATTTTTTTGTTAAGGGCTCTAATAAATGTTTTTTGTGCTGAATGGAAGGTCACAGGGTAATTTATTGTCTAAGTGATAAGAAGAAGTTTTCAAACTCACTGAATGAATAAAAAGTGTCATAGAAGGTACCTCCCATTATTAAATTCTACATGTTTATGGAGAATGGTAATTATGTTATCCACTTACCAAACCCAATGGTTGGTAATGATGATCAACCTAACCAACCTCTTAAGACGAATAAAAATAGAAAATATCATGCAATTATTATTTTTGATGAGGGTGTGATAATGAGGTGATGGAAGGCATACATACCATCAACTCTATAACATTTAATTCCATTTTTATTTTATATCGACCCACTCTTTCATATCTATAAAATTTTATAATGGTTTTAAGATTCATCCAAAACAAGTATATGTGGAACTAGTAGTGGAAACCCCTAATGATACGATGATTGCATCTCAGGTATATGATTCCTATCTGGTTGAAGTTTATGGTATTGTATTTCCTAAAAATCTTTTTATTCTACCTTTGGTCAAATTTGATGTCGTATTGGGCATGGATTGTCTTTCTCTACATAAATCCCATGTCAATTTTAAAGGAAACAAAGTTTCATTTGATTTTTTAAACCCTCCTATGATCATCCATCCATGTGAAGATATGAATGAACTTCCTATGGGGATTATATCCAATGTATGGGTCTTAATTAACATTGAAAATGGGTTTTTATCTCAAATGGTTGGGTAGAGAATCAACATCAATGATATTCCTATAGTTCCAGATTTTTTTGAGGTCTTTTTAGAAGAGTTTATTTTTTTCCACCAAAATGTGAAGTTGAGTTATCAATAGAACTTATTCCACGTTCCACACCGATTTCTAATAATCATTATAGAATAGTCCTGATTGAGTTGCTGGAATTGAAGAAGAATCTCCAAGAAAACCATTATATGGGATTCATTCAGCCAAGTGTGTCAACATGGGGTGCACCATTTTTTTTTTTGAAAAATAAAGATGGATAAGTGTTACTCTTCATTGATTACTAAGAGTTTAATAATATCAAAATCTGGAACAAGTATCTTCTTCCCCATACTGATGACCTGATTGATCAATTGTGTGGAGCTCCGTACTTTTCCATAATTGAACATGGATCTGGATAACATCAACTAAGGGTCAAGAAAAAGAATATACCCAATACGACATTCCGTACATGGAATGGAAATAATGAATATATAGTTATTCCTTTTGGTCTTACTAATTCCCCTTCTATCATTATAGATTTAATGTATTGAGTCTTTATATATAACCTAGATATGTTTTTGGTAGTATTTGTTGATGATATTCCAGTCTATTCAAAAAATAATTAAGAGTATGAATATCTATTGAGAACTGTACTAGTGACACTATGTGAGGATAAAAAATAATAAAAATTTACAATGTGTGAATTTTGGATGCAATAGGTTTCATTTTTGAGTCATGTAATCTCAAGAGATGGAATAATAGTGGATCCATCGAAGATGTAGGCTATTGAATGATGGACTACACCAACCAAAATGACTGAGATCCATAGATTACTTGGTTTATCTAGATATTATCGACGGTTTGTGGATAATTTCTCATGACTATCTAATCATATGACCATGTTAACTAAAAATGGTTTCATGTCCCTCTGGACAACTACATGTGAGTAAAATTTCAAGGAACTGAATAGAAGGTTGGTTAGTGCACCTGTGCATACAGTTCCCAAGAGTGGATAAAGGTTTTTAATCTATAATGATTCATCCATAATAAGATTGGGATCTATTATTATGAAAAATAATATGGTTATATTCTATGCCTAATGATAGATTAAGATTCCTAAGAAAAATTACCCAACTCATGATTTGGAGTTCGTAATAGAAATTTTTGTAATAAAGACATTGAGATATTATCTTCATGGAGAAAATTTTGATATACATATTTACCATAAAACTGTAAAATATATATTCATAGAGAATTATTTTAACATGCACTAGGTAAGATGGTAAGATTTGAAAAAGGATTATGACTATTCAATAAATTACCACCCTGGGAAAGTGAAAAAGGTGGCCTATGCTTAGGTCAGAAGGATTATGCTAGCTTATCTATGATGGAGATCAATAAAGATCTAATATTTCTGGATTATTAAAGAATAGGTCTATAAATTATTAATTAAGGGGGAAACATATCATTCTAAAATGAATGTTCAAACCTCTATCCATGTGAAAATTAAGGATATGAAGAAGTAATATAAAGAGCTATAAAAGAAATTCATAAATGTTCCTAAGGTTAACCATGATCTGAATCGAATGATAAAGTTCAGGAACCATGTATGTGTTCCATACATTCCATATTTAAATAAGGAGATGTTATAGGATACTCAAATTTCATCATTCTCTATTCATCCTGGAAGAATGAAGATGTATAGGGACTTGAAATAATACTTTTAGTGGGATGGCATGAAGAAATATATCATAGAGATTATATCTTAGTGCATTATATTCCAACAATTTATGTTGAAAGATACAACTCAAAGGGGATGTTTCATCCATCACCCATACGAGAATGAAAATGGGATAACAACGCTATGGATTTTGTCATTTGACTTCCCAAAACCTCTAAAGGGTTTAATTATATTGGTGTGGTAACCAATATCCATACTAAGTTAGCACACTTCATCACTATTTGAGAATAATTCTCTATCTATCATCATTCCAGGAGATATATTATAGAAGTGGTAATTTTGAATGGGGTCCACATTCCATTGTATCATATTGGGATCTAAGGATTACTTAAATGTTATAGTGATGTCATTAGTATGAAACATGACATAGAATTGAGTTTCATCACTGCTTAATATTCTTAGAGAGATAGCTATTTTAAATGAACAATTCAATCCCAATAGGATATTTTGAGGTCCTGTCCTCTATATTTCAAAGGTTATTGGTATCAACACCTTCCTCTAGTTGAGTTTTTATACAATAGTATCTTTCACTAAATTGTTCAGATGAAACCTTATGAATAAATTTATCGGATAAAGTGTCGATCTTTAAATTGTTAAGATGATTTTAGAGAAATAAATTTTTTAAGACATAAGATCGCTGAAAAATGCTTGAGAAGGTTAGAACCATTCTGTAGCATATCAAGGTTTCACAAAGTCAGAAGATAATTTACAAAATTTCTATATGCGTGATCTATAATTTGATGTTGATGAAGAAGTGTTTCCAATATTATCTCCCTAGAATAATGTGATGAGATTCAAGAAGAAATGGAAACTAATCTCTAGTTATATCGGTCCCTTTGAGATTCTTGATTGTATCGGGATGGTAGCCTATAACATGGAACTTCCACAAAATCGTTCTCAACACTATAATGTGTTCCATGTATCTCTTTTTAGGAATTAAATACCATACCCTTAACATGTACTAAACTTAGAGGTCATACCTATGGTGCATGATATATCTTATAAAGGAAAACGAGTTGAAATTATAAACTGATCTGAGAAAGTTATACGAAACAAGACCACTCACCTGGTTAATTTTTTATGAAGAAATCACCAGTTAGTGGAATCTATTACGGAAATTTAGAATATTATAATGTATAAATATCCTCATTTTCTAGCTAAGTGATGAATTTCGAGGGAAAACTTCATTATAATTGGGTAGAATGTAACACCCTAAGTTTTTATAGACCTTTTTCGAATAAATTAAATTTTCATTTTTGTCTTACGAAGAATTAAGTCAAAAATTACTTTCACACAACACCCAATAGGTGTATTTTACAAACAACATCAACATGGAATATGTTACACCCAACACTAACTTCGTATATGATACATGCAACACCGACTAAGCAAACATCATATGCAACATAGAGTTTCTACGAAACATCTTTTTAGGATATAATTATTTAAATGAGGTAATCATAACCTATTAATTAACATTATGAATATAAACAACAAAAATAAATTCCATATATTTTTTTATAATTGTTTTATATAAACAAAACATATTGATAATGAAATATGTTATGTAACACCCCAAGATTTCATAGTGTGTTATTTCTTCAAAATAATTCTATAACTTGCACTACACACAACACCGAGTTCAATCACACCATGACTTACAAAAAAAAGCCATTCAAAATAGTTTATTAATAGTATTATCTAAATTTTAAACTTTATATAATCCTTATAATTTTAGAATCCATATTATGAGTTTCTTAGATATAATGCAAGAACAAATTCATTTTCAGTATTGCACTTTTATCAACTTTTAATAGTGAACCCTTTTTAAATAAACTATTTTAAACTTTTTGACTAAATGGGGACATCAAAAATTTAAAATGAAACATCCCAAGCTTCCACGGTACACTTTCTTTGAATAATACAGTAGCGTGTGTTGTACGCAACCTTGAGTTTTAACACACACCACAACCAATCAAACTAGCCGTTATGAATAGTAATACCTACTTTTTGAAATTATATATATTTTATATTTTAAAATGGACTTCATTTTTGGATTCGGAATAACGAATTTATCCTAAGGTGAAATTTTGGTACATTTCGGATAACTTTCATATTTTGATGAATAGTGAAAATTACTAAATTTTAATTAAAAACAACTTTTTTAATCAAAATAATTAATAGTGATAAATTATGGATTTGAGTGGTTTTAAAGTATATTTAGAATATATTTTTACCATTTAATATAATAATGGTCATTGGACATAATTTTACAATTAAACCAAACATAAACAAGTGTCAATCTTTTGATAGTTATTATCTCTTAAAAACACGCTTTTTGTTTTGACAGCGGGAATTAATTTTAAATTAATTTCTGCCACTTCTGTGTTTTGAATTTAGAAAAATGGATTCCATATTTGGAATCAGGATGTTCAAATTGTGTAAATAGGTAACTTTTATTTTTAGACATTTTGAATAATTACTGCGGTAAATATTTTATTTACCATGGTTAAGGGTAAATCCGGTAAATAAGGGTTAAAAAATAATATTATAATAATACTAAATTACCCTAAAACGTGTCCTAGACTTATTTTCCTATACATGTTCGACCATAGGCATCTTTGGGTCGATTTTGGGACCCCATGTATCCACTTGTAAGTGATAATGACACTTTATTTTAATTAAGTTAAAATGAATACAAAAATGACACAAGCATATATCTTTTAGAACAACAATTGTTACATAGGGTTATATATGTTGGATTTTAGATTATAAATATTCATTAGAAATATAAAAAGATTTCCTACATAATGATATTTTATTTATAATTTTTAGACATTAAATTATGTATTTTATTTATGACACAATGATGATGCAGTAATTACTATAATAGTGAAAAATTAAAATAATTGATATTATAAATACCCAAATAAATATAATATGAAACTTTTAATGAATTAAATTAATTTTCTAGGATAATATGATATATTAGGATTGATGTAATTTACTTTTTTCGAAGTAATCAATCTGTTATGAGTTTCACAAAAATCAACTATTGAATAGTGTCAAAATTGACATAAAAGAGTTCTTAAAAAAAATATTATATTATTAATTGATATTAAATTCCTAAAAATCTAAGGTTCGTCCAAGAGACTTATATCATGATATTTTCCTCATTAGTGGACCACTTGGGGGTCGCTTGGATGTATATAGTAAGTTTATTAACCATATTATATAAAAATACAAAGAGACATTGTAAAAGTGAAACTAATTAACTTAGAGTTAATACTTAAAGATAAGGTTAATATAAGTACCCAAACCTGTCTAAATTCAATTGGTTGAGTTGTATTCGACTCATCCCCACCTTAACATTTAAATAATAAACTTTGGAGCCATTATAAATCGAATATGAATTTATTATAAATTAATATTTCTAGCTTTTCCAAGGGTGCCCCTCGCCCCTCTTATAAAAGGGCACTCCTCCTCCTCATTTTGTCACACCTTCAAAGCCTTATGGTTCGGCCAAACACTGCCCAAATACTCTCCCAACTTCCCTCACTACAACCTAGAGGCCTTAGTTTGATCACAAATCCAACCTAAGGAGCCCTTTTGATCAAATCAAAAGGAAGGAACCGAAGTAGAGGTAATGATTTCACCACCCTTTTTCCAAGTTCCTTCTTCTTCCACTTCTTCTTACTTTGTTGTTACCATTCTAAAATAATAACTCCAGTATCATATATATACTGTGATGTTATTATAAATATGTTACAACCATATTCAGTATTCTATCCACCCTTTGAATAACATGTCACCATACGTGCGTACGTACGGCTTACCGTCTCCACGTCGTGGTGTAATTGTTATTCAATATATTATTATTTGTATGGGTATAATAATGATGTGTAACTCATGTAAATAATAAATATAACATGTTAGTGATTCTGTATATATTATATACCATTCATTTATATATTATTTTAATATCAAAAGAATGATATTGTCGCTCGTGCGTACGTACGGACTACCGTCTCCACGAACGCGATGAGATTCATTCTCCATCATATCCATTCAAGTATAATTATCATTTTCTGATTTAAAAATTATGTTTAAGGACTTGATATCATTATGGATATGAATAATATACAACCTATCCATTACAAACATGGATTACGTAATAAAACATATAAAAGAAAATGAGTAAGTTAACACCCGAAACAACGATAATACTAAGACATTATTAACAAAGCAAAGTTAAAAGATCATATATGATATGATATTAATATATATGATTCTTGTATAATTTAATAACAATTATTTCAATATTATACAGGAGGTTAACCTACCCCAACCAAGTAAAAGTACAAGGTAAGGGATTTTCTTATCTCACATTCAATTCCGTGAGATTTCCATTATTCGCCACTAAATTATTGAAAGTGGTGTATTGTGTACTGGCATTTGATATATATTATCATGATTATCTTTATATTCATGATACTCTGTAAATAATTTGGTGGTTATTAACTTTTGGCCATACAACTCAGTTGATTAACGTGGTAAGGGGTTTTCATCTCACTCCTTATTCCAGTGAGATTCATGCCATATTGCCACCATCACCTTTTGTGTGGTGTATGTACTACCCATAATTATATTCTTTGTGTAATACACTATAATTTATGTGTATTTACATATTAATTGTATGATACCTCTTTCATGGGTTGTATGTTTCATAAGTTACCAAATTGGTAAGGGTTTATTTCACAATATCTTCATTATCTGAGGTTGTTTATACGTAATAATCTACTGGGATCTCATTATCATCCACATCCATGTTTCTTAAAAATGTATTTCAAAACATTTTTTACAAGAATATGGGTTAAATTCATTTATACCCTTGTTTGACTTTTTATAAGAGGAATCTTTCCGTCGTTTTCAAAACAAGGTCTTTTTTAACCTTTTCGACAGAATTAAGGTAAGAATGTTTTTTTAACTTATAAGGCGGGTGCGGTTATTTTCCGCCGTTATAAAATCATTAATGTTTTCCTTACAATATTATAAGAATATTTTCAAATAAAAGGTTTCTTTTATAATTATGTGATTTTTAAATGATTTCAAAAGAGAGATATTTCCCTCAAATATATGAAAATCCAGTGCAAATGTATACATATTTAACGCAAGCTTAAAAATGTTTTCAGAAAACCTGACTCTAGAGTTTGGTAGACAGGAAGGGATTGGGAGTGGACCCATCATGGCCTGTAATTAATTGAGAAGTCTCAGAATTAGTTATTTTGTTTTCAGAAGCTTGCATATTGTTTTCAAAAAAACACTGGAGTATATTTTATCAATTTTAAACATAAGTATCTTCTAAAAAAATTGCATCGGTAGGTCTCATTAGACAAACTAGTGTCTTGGCACAAGGCCTCGACAAAATATTATTTGTATTATTGGCACGAGGCCTTGGCTATGTTGTTATGATAGTCTGGCATTATGCATTCCATCATTATGAAAGTGGTTATTGATTTTGCATGTGATTATTCGATTAGAAGAATAACCATGTGAATAAGTAAATGGCATTATTTCATTTTATTTATGCCATACTATGTTAAAAGTTCAAGTTTAAAAGGATTTTGTTTTAGTTATACATTGCCTTAAATGTTTATTCTTATTTATGAAAGTTTCCGCTATATTGTTATCCTTACTGGGCATTTGAGCTCACCCCTTTTCTATGTTTTATTTTTCCCAGGAAGTGAAGAAGTAAGTTATGAATGACCTGCAGGGATATTATGTGGGGATACGAGTGTGGATTATGGATACATTATGTTGTTGTAGTAGTTTTTCATTTTATGATGTAATGTAAAACTTATGAATATATCTAGTGTTTCCAAGGCTACTAAACCAATCGGTCTTTCGAGATTTGATCTTTCTTGTGATCATGCCAATGTTATTTAATAATGCACCGACTCTGGGTAACTGGGGTCGGGGCGTTACAGTTGGTATCAGAGGAAGTTTAGTACAAACCTTGGAAGCTAGATTTAGATAAACTCTGATTAGAGCACGTAGACCAAAGATGAACTTTGAGGATTAGTATAGAAGAACTTCCTAGAATTTTGGTATTGTAAAGATTTTGTGAGTTTTCCGAGCAATACATCCCTTTCTGTATACGAGCAGGTAGAGGCGGCTCTGGCACAGATGTACCTAGGGGTAAAACCCGAAAGCACCGCTTTGAGCTAGACTCGAACGGGAACTGGTGCACGACAACGGGCCTTGCTGCACTCTTGGTTACGACACTCCCGGGGGATATGCTTAGGATAACTCTCATTTTCTTTACAAATCATTATGAAGGGTTTATGAGTATATACTTCCTCAAAGGAGACATTTTTATGATTATGGATTATATCCATAAACTATTTAATTTATGTTATGTGTTTTAAAAGTTTGGGATTAGGTATTGTTATTCATAAACTAATCTAGTGTATGCCAATGTTTAGAAATGGAGCCTAGTAGAAGGAATGAGAACTCCAGCAATGCACATGATACAAAGAGAAATAAGGATCATATATTTTATGGTCTTAAGACATAATTTACAAGAGAAATAGTCTCGCATGTATTATCATCATATGAAGAAATAATATCATGTGTTGATAAGATAAGTAAAGAGTTTACTGAGTCCTATGGCTTTGAAGGGAAGCAAGAGAAGAAAAGGGTGTAAGAGAGAAAGATGGATAAAGGGAAGAGGAAAAAGAAGAATTTTCCCATATGTGGTAACTGTGGAAAGAAACACCCTGGAACTTGCCTGAAAGGAATGGGAGTTTGTTATAAGTGTGGAGGAAAAGGGCACAAAGTACGTGACTGCAAGGGTAAGAAAATGGTTTTAAATGTACAATGCTTCATTTGCAAGGAGTTTGGACACTATGCGAACCTATGTCCCAGTCATCAGACTATGCCGCAAATGATGTTATTGTATAATAATCAAGTTATGATACTACCAAAGATGAATAGGAATGATTAGAGTTCTTATGTTGATTATTTAAATTGAGTGTTGTATCAACAATTTACTTGTTATAATAATTATGGAGTATATAAGGATTGTACTGCAGTACTATTTCATTAAGGACTTGAGATTGTGTGGAACAAAGAAAAGTGACTCAATAGCAGGATAATTTTTTGGAAAATATATGGTTGAGAGAATGATAAATCATAATATAGTTCTGATACTGAGGTAGTGATTTTGGAATAATATGTGATTGTTTTGGATAAATTATATTGGATATTCTTGACTACCTTGGAACTGATTAATGATTTGTATATTCCATCATTGTTGGGGTTTAAAACATTTTTGGATTAATGAAGTATATCCAGCATTCTATATGGAATAAGGGAGCATGAATGTAATCAATAAGGAATATGGTAATGCATGATGAAGGTATTCATATGCTATTACGGGGTAAAAAGGATCTATATTATGTTTACCTTCCTTATAAATGTTAGATTGTGAGTTTGGAAAGAAGTATTTTGGATAGCTCTAGTTTGGATTATTTTGGATTGCCATAAAAGGACAACCCGAAGGTCGGGCGGCAACCCGTCGCGTCCGGCAAGGCTGCGAGACTTGAACCCGCAACCGAAGGGCGACAAGGGTGTATCACCTACCACTGGCCCATGAGATGTCCTGGATTAAATAATGTAGTTTTTATTAAAAGATCATGTAGATGAATTATAAATTCGTTTATTTTGGAACCCTATACGAATAGTGTAAATAGAATTTTTTTACATTCTATTATCTTTTAGAGTGAAAGATGAGTTTGTGGTAGAAATTTATTAATGGATAAAACTCTAATTATAAAGTAAGTATATCTCCTTATGATTTTAGCCAATCTCATAAATAAATTACTCAATATTAAGAAAAGCAACTTAGAACAAAAATGTTTTCCTAGATGGTACCTAAAATCATCACTAATTTATGGCTTTGGGATTGTTGGCCTTTTCATAGCCATGTTCTCTACCACTCTCCATCAGATAATTGATGGTTAGATTTTTCTTCCATATCCATATTTTCCTACATGGAACCCTAGTATGTGTTATTTTCGGTAATCTTCATACTTTTGACTCTTTATTTTAAATAGAGGCCTCATTAATTCATTTTTCGATGTGGGATTTCAACTAAGATATTTTGAAACGTCAAAAATTTGTTATCCTAATACCCTATGTTTTGTTGAACCGATGGTATTTCAAATCATCATAGATTGATGAATTTAAGGACCTCAATTTTATTCTTGTTTGTGATTGATGACCTCAATCACTACCTATAAATATTTACGTTTTCCTCCAATTATATGTCTCTAAATGCCACCAATGTTCTCCTAATCGAGATCATAATTTGGTGGTGACCCTTTTATTTCTCTTTTCCTCATATTAAGACTAAATTTTAGTAACCCAATTTCCGATGTGGGTTTTCCCACAAATATATTTTCTATTTTCAACCTTTTATTTTCGAAGAACATCTTCAAATTGCGAGGACGCAATTTATTGAAGGAGGGGAGAATGTAACACCCCAAGATTTCATAGTGTGTTATTTCTTCAAAATAATTCAATAACTTGCACTACACGCAACACTGAGTTCAATCACACCATGACTTACAAAAAAAAGCCATTCAAAAGAGGTTATGAATAGTATTATCTAAATTTTAAACTTTATATAATCCTTATAATTTTAGAATCCATATTATGAGTTTCTTAGATATAATGCAAGAACAAATTCATTTTCAGTATTGCACTTTTATCAACTTTTAATAGTGAACCCTTTTTAAATACAGTATTTTAAACTTTTTGACTAAATGGGGACATCAAAAATTTAAAATGAAACATCCCAAGCTTCCACGGTACACTTTCTTTGAATAATACAGTAGTGTGTGTTGTACACAACCTTGAGTTTTAACACACACCACAACCAATCAAACTAGCCGTTATGAATAGTAATACCTAATTTTTGAAATTATATATATTTTATATTTTAAAATGGACTTCATTTTTGGATTCGGAATATCGAATTTAGCCTAAGGTGAAATTTTGGTACATTTCGGATAACTTTCATATTTTGATGAATAGTGAAAATTACTAAATTTTAATTAAAAACAACTTTTTTAATCAAAATAATTAATAATGATAAATTATGAATTTGAGTGGTTTTAAAGTATATTTAGAATATATTTTTACCATTTAATATAATTTTGGTCATTGTACATAATTTTACAATTAAACCGAACATAAACAAGTGTCAATCTTTTGATAGTTATTATCTCTTAAAAACACGCTTTTTGTTTTGACAGCGGGAATTAATTTTAAATTAATTTCTGCCACTTCTGTGTTTTGAATTTAGAAAAATGGATTCCATATTTGGAATCAGGATGTTCAAATTGTGTAAATAGGTAACTTTTATTTTTAGATATTTTGAATAATTACTGCGGTAAATATTTTATTTACCTTGGTTAAGGGTAAATCCGG
Source organism: Viscum album (assembly GCA_963277665.1). Classification (NCBI taxonomy): domain Eukaryota; kingdom Viridiplantae; phylum Streptophyta; class Magnoliopsida; order Santalales; family Viscaceae; genus Viscum; species Viscum album. Next base: position 1,580,170,477 of record OY728120.1, on the reverse strand, counting down.
TAAATAAGGGTTAAAAAATAATATTATAATAATACTAAATTACCCTAAAACGTGTCCTAGCCTTATTTGTTGATACATGTTCGACCATAGGAATATTTGGGTCGATTTTGGGACCCCATGGATCCACTTGTAAGTGATAATGACACTTTATTTTAATTAAGTTAAAATGAATACAAAAATGACACAAGCATATATCTTTTAGAAAAAAAATTATTAAATAGGGTTATATATGTTGGATTTTGGATTATAAATATTCATTATAAAGATAAACATATTTCCTACATAATTATACTTTATTTATAATTTTTAGACATTAAATAATTTATTTTATTTATGACACAATGATGATGAAGTAATTACTATAATAGTGAACAATTAAAATAATTGATATTATAAATACCCAAATAAATATAATATGAAACTTTTAATGAATTAAAATAATTTTCTAGGATAATATGATATATTAGGATTGATTTAATTGACTTTGTTCGAAGGAATCAATCTGTTATGAGTTTCACAAAAATCAACTATTGAATAGTGTCAAAATTGACATAAAAGAGTTCTTAAAACAAATATTATATTATTAATTGATATTAAATTCCTAAAAATATAAGGTTCGGCAAAGAGACTTATATAATGATAGGTTCCTCATTAATGGACCACTTGGGGGTCTCTTGGATGTATATAGTAAGTTTATTAACCGTATTATATAAAAATACAAAGAGACATTGTAAAAGTGAAACTAATTAACTTAGAGTTAATACTTAAAGATAAGGTTAATATAAGTACCCAAACCTGTCTAAATTCTATTGGTTGAGTTGTATTCGACTCATAACCACCTTAAAAGTTTAATAATCAACTTTGGAGCCATTAGAAACCGAATAAGAATTTATTATAAATTAATATTTATAGCTTTTCCAAAGGTGCCCCTCACCCCTCTTATAAAAGGGCACTCCTCCTTCTCATTTTGTCACACCTTCAAAGCCTTATGGTTCGGCCAAAATCTGCCCAAATACTCTCCCAAATTCCCTCACTACAAACTAGAGGCCTTAGTTTGATCATAAAGCCAACCTAAGGAGCCCTTTTGATCAAATCAAAAGGAAGGAACCGAAGAAGAGGTAATGATTTCACCACCCTTTTTCCAAGTTCCTTCTTCTTCCACTTCTTCTTACTTTGTTGTTACCATTCTAAAATAATAACTCCAGTATCATATATATACTTTTATGTTATTATAAATATGGTACAACCATATTCAGTATTCTATCCACCCTTTGAATAACATGTCACCATACGTGCGTACGTACGGCTTACCGTCTCCACGTCGTGGTGTAATTGTTATTCAATATATTATTATTTGGATGGGTATAATAATGATGTGTATCTCATGTAAATAATAAATATAACATGTTAGTGATTCTGTATATATGATATACCATTCATTTATATATTATTTTAATATCAAAAGAATGATATTGTCGCTCGTGCGTACGTACGGACTACCGTCTCCACGAACGCGATGAGATTCATTCTCCATCATATCCATTCAAGTATAATTATCATTTTCTGATTTAAAAATTATGTTTAAGGACTTGATATCATTCTGGATATGAATAATATACAACCTATCCATTACAAACATGGATTACGTAATAAAACATATAAAAGAAAATGAGTAAGTTAACACTCGAAACAACGATAATACTAAGACATTATTAACAAAGAAAAGTTAAAAGATCATATATGATATGATATTAATATATATGATTCTTATATAATTTAATAAAAATTATTTCAATATTATACAGGAGGTTAACCTACCCCAACCATGTAAAAGTACAAGGTAAGGGATTTTCTTATCTCACATTCAATTCCGTGAGATTTCCATTATTCGCCACTAAATTATTGAAAGTGGTGTATTGTGTACTGGCATTTGATATATATTATCATGATTATCTTTATATTCATGATATTCTGTAAATAATTTGGTGGTTATTAACTTTTGTCCATACAACTTAGTTGATTAACGTGGTAAGGGGTTTTCATCTCACTCCTTATTCCAGTGAGATTCATGCCATATTGCCACCATCACCTTTTGTGTGGTGTATGTACTGCCCATAATTATATTCTTTGTGTAATACACTCTAATTTATGTGTATTTACATATTCATTGTATGATACCTCTTTCATGGGTTGTATGTTTCATAAGTTACCAAATTGGTAAGGGTTTATTTCACAATCTCTTCATTATCTGAGGTTGTTTATACGTAATAATCTACTGGGATCTCATTATCATCCACATCCATGTTTCTTAAAATTGTATTTCAAAACATTTTTTACAAGAATATGAGTTAAATTCATTTATAACCTTGTTTGACTTTTTATAAGTGGAATCTTTCTGTCGTTTTCAAAACAAGGTCCTTTTTAACCTTTTCGACAGAATTAAGGTAAGAATGTTTTTTTAACTTATACGGCAGGTGCGGTTATTTTCCGCCGTTATAAAATCTTCAAAGTTTTCCTTACAAGATTATAAGAATATTTTCAATGAAAAGGTTTCTTTTATAATTATGTGATTTTTAAATGATTTCAAAAGAGAGATATTTCTCTCAAATATATGAAAATCCAGTGCAAATGTATACATATTTAACGCAAGCTTAAAAATGTTTTCAGAAAACCTGACTCTCGAGTTTGGTAGACAGGAAGGGATTGGGAGTGGACCCATCATGGCCTGTAATTAATCGAGAAGTCTCAGAATTAGTTATTTTGTTTTCAGAAGCTTGCATATTGTTTTCAGAAAAACACTGGAGTATATTTTATCAATTTTAAACATAAGTATCTTCTACAAAAATTGCATCGGTAGGTCTCATGAGACAAACTAGTGTCTTGGCACAAGGCCTCGACAAAATCTTATTTGTATTCTTGGCACGAGGCCTTGGATATGTGGTTATGATAGTCTGGCATTATGAATTCCATCATTATGAAAGTTGTTATTGATTTTTCATGTGATTATTCGATTAGTAGAATAACCATGTGAATAAGTAAATGGCATTATTTCATTTTATTTATGCCATACTATGTTAAAAGTTCAAGTTTAAAAGGCTTTTGTTTTAGTTATACATTGCCTTAAATGTTTATTCTTATTTATGAAAGTTTCCGCTATATTGTTATCCTTACTGGGCATTTGAGCTCACCCCTTTTCTATGTTTTATTTTTCCCAGGAAGTGAAGAAGTAAGTTATGAATGACCTGCAGGGATATTATGTGGGGATATGAGTGTGGATTATGGATACATTATGTTGTTGTAGTAGTTTTTCATTTTATGATGTAATGTAAAACTTATGAATATATCTAGTGTTTCCAAGGCTACTAAACCAATCGGTCTTTCGAGATTTGATCTTTCTTGTGATCATGCCAATGTTATGTAATAATGCACCGACTCTGGGTAACTGGGGTCGGGGCGTTACATGTTATTTTTGGTAATGTCCTTTTATGTTTTAAAATACCATTTTCTTGAATGAATTTTTTTTAATAATAAAATTAATTTTGAACAAAATTAGAAATTGAATTTGATAAAATAAATATAATTTTTTAATTCATAATGTAGAAATTATATTAGGGTTAATTTTTGGTATTTTTCTAAGAAACATCATTTTTCGGTAAATAGTAAAAAAACTACTATTACATTAAAACTGATTTATTTAAATTAATTATTAATTCTAAATTATATTATAAATTTGTTTTAATATAACATTAGATAAATATTACATCTAAGAATACAATTTAATTCATTAGAATCAATTTCACTTTGAAATTGAATATAAAATCTGAACAAACTTTTGAACACTTTTCTACCTTAAAAACTCAGTATACTGTCCCATCTGTGTGATTAACATTATTCTTTATTTTTTTTGGTTCTATTATTTGCATTTTGAAAACAAAAAAACACAATTTTATTCTGTATAATATTTATAGTCTAATAATATTTGGTTAATTTTTTACCAAAAGATTAGTAAAAGTGATTTAAATTAATCATAGTGATTATGGATAAATTAATCTTAATTAGGGGTTAAACTTTAAAATCAAGGGACCACATGACCTATACACTTGTCAAAAACCTATTTTATATCCATATCTTATCCATAAGTCTTCCATTATTCAGTTTTTTGGTTTTCTATGACTTTTTTAGGTAATAAAAGGTATACACAAAACTTGTTTCTGAAAATTACATGTGAGTTCTTTTCCATCCCTATAAAAATCCACCAAATATACTACTAGAAAACACCTCTAAAACCTCTTAAGTTGTGCCAATAAAACCTCAATACACTTACCAAATTCCCTATATTTCTCCCTGAATCCTTCCATTGGGAATGAGTGAATCCAAGGAATCCTTTTTTAACAAATCAAAAGGAGTTACACGATCAAGTGGTAACATCATCTCTCATGTCATTTCTTTTATTTTATTTCTCCACCCCTCCAAAATCATTTTCCAATGATTGTATAAAAACAATTTTCCTAAATATACTAGTATATTATTATGATAATGATTAGTTTTACACTTACACACACCTAGATATATTTGATAATGAACATACTATTTTTGTGTACGATGAACTACCACCTCACAAACGGTGATTGTTAACTTTTTCTTTACCACCTCTCATGGTGGCCATTATTATGAAAAATATATTAATATATGATATATATTATATTTATAATTTCTTAAGTATTATATAATTTATATTTATAACATACCATTATGCGTTCCATCTTATGTAAATAGTATAATATCGTTTCAGGAAGTGTGGACTACCCCCCCAAGAGATATGATTTGTTCAAACAGTACATGGATTGTATTAATGATTGTATTAGTGAATATATATGATATATGTGATATAATAAATATAATTTAATATTGACATATATATATTTCTATGTACATTACATTCATTCTCTCAACATGAAAATTAATGGGAAATAACATTCATTGTACGTATGGGTTACCGTCTCCATTAATTGTGTTTTCCAATTCATACATATATATTAAATAGATTATTATAATATAACATTACTGAATATAATTGATACTTGTATCATGGTTCACATTAATGAATAATGATATAATCATAAGGATCAATGATATAAAAAATTTAGAGACATGCGATGAATAAAATGAATGTTACTCGAAGTAAAACCTTAACATTGGATAGTTAACAATTGGGAAATATAAGGTCATTATAAAAAAAATAATGTATTAGATATAATTATATGTTTATTTAAAATATTTATAGTAATTTTATATTTATTATTCATGTGTTTTGAGCAAATATGATGAGAGTCAAGACCCAATGTTAGGGGATTTTATCTCACTTTTTTATTCTCCTGAGATACATGCTATGTTCGCCACTCTTTCCTTTTGTGTGGTGTATGTAATTCCTATGATTTTATTATATGTATCATATAAATAAATTTATGGGTTTAAACATATCCATTTTATTAACATTAATTCATGAGGTTTATGTTTAAAAATTTAGCAAATCGGTAAAATGTTTTGTATCATTTTTCCTTATTTGAGACTAATGTTTTGTTATGCACCTAAACTCTTTTTTAAGGTGTATATACTTACATTTTACATGTTATATCATGAATATCCTTAATTTCATGAAATTTTATGCTTAATTTAATTAACGTTTCCTATAAGTATAGTATGTCCCCAAGTTACCATGTTATAAGAGCTTATTCAGACAATCTCATCGCTTTTCTAGATTGTTTACATTTATTATTTCTTTGATGAAATATTTTGATCCATCTATAAAGAATAATCATGTGTTTACTTCTCCATTATTTATTCCAGATATCACCATCTATTAGAACCATATTTTTCCAATCTTTTTTAATTATGATAATATTTTTATGTAAAATCTAACGGCCTTGCTCTATGGTTTGAAAAATATTTTATTCAAAAACCATGATTTTTTAAAATGTTTTCAAAAATGATTTCAAAATATCCTTGAACAAAATTTTCAAGGAAAAATGATTTCAAAATCCTTTTATTGTTTTAAAATATTCCTTTATATGTTCTCAAATATATTTTCAAATAAAAAAGTTTTGAAAAGGTTTTATTCTATAAAAAACATCTTTCAAAGATTAAAGGATATTTTCCTCAAGGAATGTTCATAAAAGGACTTCCGAAATTTTTCTTATCTAAGATAGCATCACATGGTGTTACTCATGAATTTATGGAGAAATTATTCAATGTTTCCATTAATATTCTTTCTCTGGATGTATTATGTTCTGATGGCATGATTTTTATGGAACTTGTTTCACATTAACAGTTTATATTCTTTTGAAAACTGCTTCATTTCACATGTTACATTTATGATGAAATGATTATGAAACATGTCTCATTATGAGGTTATGATATTATTAAATGATTATAATACCCATTTAATTTCATGGGTTTTGATATGTTTATTTATTATCTTATGTCACATTTACACATTATTTCATTATAAGATGGGTGGGACCTATATTTACCTATAATGAATTTAGTGAAGATTTATATCCCATGAGATAGACTAAGATAGTCTTGGCAATGAACCTTGACTACTAAGATGTCGACGGGACTGAACCATCACTACCAATATAGTATGAGGAGTGAAATCATGCTACAAAGATGGAAATGGGAGTGAACCATGAATTCCAAGATGATATCAGTAGGGAACCTATTCTACCAAGATGGCCTTAATAGTGATTCCATGGATACTATGGAAATAATATTATATAGTAATGTGTATTCCATAGTTCAATGTTTCTTTCCTAGGTTATGATTTCTTGGATTATGATCTCTATTTCTTTATTATTCATGTCTTATGAACTTCCAAACTATATGCCATGGTATATGTATATGATCTTTGATATGAAAGGTATGATCTTCTATTTCCATGATCAGGTTCTCATTCATTTATGCTCATGATTATGCTTGCATGCCTCCCTTTTTTACCCTTACTATGCATTTGAGATCACCCATTTTTATGTTTCCTTACCTAGGTTAAGAAGATGTATGTTATGTTTGATGTGTCTAAGAAGTGTACTGATGAAGAAGAACCTAGTGGGAGACAATGTAGCACATTTATGTACCATTTTTTATGTTTCCATGTTTCCATAGGAAATAGACTATTATGGTCATCATGCATCTGCTTGTGAAATGATTTTTGTATTATAAAAAAGTTACATAATGTATAGTATGTCAATACATGGTCATTATAAGTAGTGTAACATCTTTTTACTATTATCAACAATTCATAATCATTTATTTAATAAATGGTTTAATTGGGTTTTTTTATTTGTTTTAGCGGATATTTTTGAAAATTTTGAAAGTTTATTGGCTATGCACAGTTGGTGCAAAATTTTCCAAAACTGTGCACCCTCTCATTGGATATTGTCCAAACCCGGGAAGTGGAGTTTTTCAAGGCCATTGAATGGTTTGAAACACTATAAACCCACTAAAGAGATACCATACAATATTACAAAAGGGGTGCATGGCTAGGGATCATGGTTTTTCTAAAAATGTGGCCTTGACCAACTATCTAGGAATATGGGATTTTTTAATCCAAAATTAAGTTTTAAAATTCAAAACCCTCATTTAAGGCCCCTGATGGACATAACTATACCCTATATGATTTCGTCTTCTAGGGGAACTCTCAAGATGCATATTTTACCCCTCTACACTGATGAATAAGGGGATCGATGCTTGGAGAAAAATGTTCGATATCCTCCCAGTATATTTCCTCTTCTCATTCTCTTTATCATTCTCTCTCTATGTATCTTCTCCCCCTAGGGTTTGTTGGATCATTATGCAATTGGATGATCTAATAACCAATGTTTTATCTGAATACAAGGTTTTATTCTAGGACTCACATTGTTGATGTTCTTCATTGGAGTATCTTTATTAGGGTAATGTGCTTTGAGATACCGTTATCCTAAGATTGGTAGTTCCGTTTTGATTGGCCAGTTTAGTTAAATCTAAATTGCTTGATTTAATTTAAATTATTTTATTTAATTTTTTTTCATAAAATTTATATCATTTATTTCAAATAAAATATCATTTACATTGAATTGGGGGATTTAGATTCGATATGGAATGGAATTTGGGAAAATTTCAAAATCCCTCAATTCTATTGAATTGTGGTGTGCTTTTGAAATTGATTGAAAATTGTGGAATTAAATTTTTTTAATTTAAATTGGAAATTTATTTTATGAAATTTTATTCAAATTTTTATTTGGTAAAAATGGATTTAAATGGTTTTGATAGAAACTGTTGTTTTTTATCTTGGAAAAAGACGTGATTTGATTATAAAACATATGTTCTGGTTTTTAAATGGAAATTAGAATATTTGAAATGAAGAATGGGATGAATTTAATTTTGGTAGAGATTTAAAACTAATTTCCCATCATTGATTACATTATAGAACATGAAAGCCTTGGTAGTCTATGATATATTTAGATAACACATTTTTGCAATTATACTGCTAAAGAAAAACTTATTACCGTAGGTCACATCCCTAATGGAATAGTGATGATTCCTGTTTGGTTAGTATAAAAGAGATGTGTGTGTATATACATATTTTCAAGGTTCACCTTAGAGTGTGTGAGAATCTAGTTTCCAGGAACTATTGTACCTTTTGGTGCATGACCATATTTCTCGCTTGTTTTTTTAAACATATTCCATTGTTTGTTGTAAATTTCATTACATACCTTCTAAATTTATATAAAATTTTCTATATAATGTTTTTATTAAGCTATTTGTTTAAATTATTTCAATCATTTGAAATATAATGCATGATTTGTTTAAATATGATTTTGAAATTCCCCACCTGTCTATTTATAATTTAATTATTTATTCAGTTAATTAAATATGGAACCTTATTATGAGATCCTTGGTGATATCAAATTTTTATTTTATATGACACCCTACTTGTTCCATTGGGTGTTTTTTGATTTAGCACATCCATTTTTGAGAAAGTATAAGGCTCCACATAGATGTGGTAGTGGATGTTGATTCTTAGACATAATGAGTTGCATCTATTGTGATGTGGGTATTTATACAATTTTATTGGAACATTAGTTGTTTTACAGGGTTTTAATACCTATTTGACAAATAGTACACTTATCCTTATGCATTTTTTCTAATATTCATACTAACTTATTGTTGTTGGTTCTATTTTTTGTTGAAAATTAATTACCACATTCATATTGTATGATGTTAGGTGTTGGTTGACAACCCATGGGGGTCATGAATGGTAGTTGTTCTATGTCAAGACTATCTTAGTTACCCGGTGTCTAGGGTACCCAGGCTAGTTCTTGAAAAAATATTTATTAGAGCTGCTGGTTTTCATCTTACCCTGTTGTCTGTATGAAGTAGTGTAAACATGCTGGGACTTATGAGGTAGTTGTGATTCAGTTCCTGGATAGGTCTCACCACAATAATCCTTAATTCATTAGGGGTGGTTTTGGAAATATATACTTGAGTATTAACACATGAATGTTTCAATATTTTTAATTGTATTGATTGAAATCCAAATTTTTTTTCTATCTATCTAGATTAATTTTACTTATTTCTCTATTTTAGTGTTAATATGATTAATTCTATGATGTGAACTGATGTTGTGTATAATCATGCATCTGATAAAGACATTTGAATCAGATCTAGGAGGAAGAATTTGTTTAACCATAGGGAAAACAATCCTCTCATGGACCAAAATTTTGTTGAGGTGTTTATGTGTACTATCCAGGATCTAGGAGAAGCACCACGAGTCCCCATTTAGGATCCAGTTATGGAACCTCTGAGGGACGTTATTTGAAATCATTATCAATAATTCCTTCCCAAAAACCACTAGCATTCAATGTCTCTAATTTTCCTCTAGAGTTTTTGGAATGGTTGAGCAAGATTGAGAATATTTTTGGGTACTTGGAATCTCCCAGTTAAATTAAGGTGAATTATGCTTATTTTGTGCTTGAAGGACTAAGCATCAGTTCCTAGGAAACAATGTTGATAGAAAAGAAGCATGAGGTTTTAGATTGTATCAAATGATAAAGCGAAACATGATGGTTTTATTTGGGACTATTATCTGATAGTCATTCCCATGTTTTCTTGTTGACTATTCTTTCTTATGTAGATGTGTTGGATAGAGGGTTGATAGTTGAAATGGACCTGGATAGCAATTCTGTGTTGACAGTAGTTCCATTTTCTCCTAGGGGGAGCTCTATGTGTTCTTTCAAATGAAAGAGCATTCCTAATTATTCGCATGGTGGATTTTAAAAATAGTGTTTTTCTATACCTTCTACAGTTCTTAGAAGAGGTCCTTTATGTTTTTATTGGTGTGGTAAGCCAGTGAATTACATTTAGGTTCTCACAAAGGAACCCAAGAATTACGGTTCCTACAGATGCACGGGTCACATGTATAACTTCCTCCATTGATTTTCTACTCTTAATAGTGGAATGGGATCTTTAACTTCAACAATTACTATGGTGAAATCATATTCATCAAGAATAATGGGATTCCATCCATAGACATTTAGAACTATTATTCTTCATGTAGTGGAAGAGTCTCCAAAAGAAAAGGATATAAGTCCAACGACTGTGAGAGGTAACATTACTATAGATTTGTCATTAGTGACTTCTATATTTGATATTGTTTCATATCATTAATTTATTTCTACACATAAATTTAAAATATTAAATCTCCCAAAAGATATTTTATCTTATTTGATTGATATTACTACACCCCTCAGAATGAAAAGAGTGGAGGGTCTTTGTAGTCATTATTGTGTTTTCTCATTGTCATTGGTAGATCTTGATTTCAATTTTTCAATTCATTATATCAATCCTCTTAATTAAATATTCGATATTAATTTGATCTGTCACATAAATGAATTATTTTAAAATAATTTTTCATTTAATTTCCATCCTTACTTTGTTATGGGGGTTTTCCTTGCCTTTTGGTGGAAATGGTCGGTTTTCAAAATTTGGGCCTAACTGTGAGCTCATTTTCAGATTTAAAAATAAATTTTGTTACTTTTATAACTCCTTCATTTTTCAACATTTTACACCCATTACACTTCCAAATTAGAATAACCTGGTATTTTAAAACCACCATATGCATTTGGACCTCATATGAATCTATATTAATGATGGATTTGGTTTTTTATTAAGGTGTAGGAACACCCCAAAATCCCATTTCCTACATTAAATATCTTTTAATTCTTTAATATATCATTCATTTTGTATTTTTTTCAGTGATTCTAACTCTCACCTAAGCCCACATACCCAAGGCGTGACCCGATTCTCTTCTCCCCCAATTTGGAGCTCAATGGAATCTCGAATCTGGGCAAAACTTCTATGGATTTCACAAATCACCCAGATTAGAAGAGGTAAATTGATCATTTCATAATCGTTTCTATTTTTAATCTTTTTCTCCCATTACAATTCCTAAATGGCCTCCATAGACTTATTTGAACCACACATTAATTTATGGTTGTTTTGAAATTCAGATGCTGGTGTATTTGGGTCATTTTCCCCAAGATTTATTTGGGTAAGTGTTTCACTCTTTATTTCCATCCTTCTCTTTAGGGTTTCCTCCCTCTTTCATGAATTTATCGAGTTTCCAACAGGTAGGGTTCATACCTACGATTTTATTTGGAGTATTTGTTGTGAAATATTATGGTTTTGGGTTCGTTTTCACTTCTTTGTGGTGTAGTAGAGGTGCGGTTTCAGTTTCACACCAAGATTCAAGAGTTTTGACTCAAAAGGTAGATGGTTCCATGTGAATGAAATTTTTTCTGAGATAGATTTCTTGATTTACTTGTTTCAATGTTCCTCATATTCTACTAGTGGGGAAAATCATTTTTGATGGATTTTATTAATCATTTAATTTTATAGTGGCATTATAGCTTGAAATTGGGTGCTTTTCATGGATGACTTTTGGAGTAATGTTTGAGTGTATTTTATATCACATGAATGTGAATTATTGGTGTTTAAAGGGTATGAAAGTTATGGTTTGTTAAATCCTTAGTTTCATGTGGGCCATGAAATGGGGGGGGGGGTTGAATGTGTTCTAGGTGTAAAACCATGTTGTACTTCTTGGAAGTGATTTATGGAAACATGTGGTTTTCATGTGCGTAATTTGTTGTGTTAATTGAGGTATTTTTATAACACTTGGGGGTAGTTTAATACTTGTTTTTAGGTCTGTCTATTCTATTACATATTTTTATTGGTATGACTTTGGAATTTAATGAGATATTTGAAATGGGTTTTTATGTATGAAGCATGGTTACTATCCTTGTGTTTGTTTTATGAAAATTATGAATGTTTTTTTGATAAACAATGTTGGAAAAGGGTGTATATGTACTATTTGGTTGGTGTGTTCACCAAATATGTGTTTTTTAAAGGTAATGTGGTTACTTAAGATGAGAATTAATTTTTTATAATGTTTTATAAAGTGCTGAAATGTTTTAGCAAATGGAAAGTGAGTTGTGAAACATGTTTGTGGGTTGTTTTGTGTGAGTGTGTTGTGCCAAATGAATTTTGTTGGTGAAAGAATTATTATATGATATTTGACTAGGCTGTTATGTGAGTTATAATGTCTTGGAATGGTTTTATAACTTTTTTAAAGGATTTGTGGAAGTGTTAAAGAAATGTGAATAGTGTTGTGGGATATTTTTTGTGTGAGGTTGAGTTCCAAATTCATTTGACTGAAATAGTGGATTTTGCGACATGTGTGATGTATATGTGGGATTTTTTGTGAAATTATGATGTGTAAATTATATTTTCCTGTGAAAATTATATTTCATAACTTGTTGAAATTTTTTGAGCACAAGGGGAAACCCATGTATCTAAGTGGGACATGTACTAGTATTCTAGTGAATCCGTGGGGTTGGGCCTCAGTTACACATAGAAAGAATGATGCTTACCACACTAACTAAACTATGATGATAATGATTGGGGACCAATAGGTTATGGGTATGTTCCCTACTAGTGGACCATTCATGAGAACGACTATTGTGATGGTTACTCTCACCGAGATACGAGGTACCTGGGACCAACACTGAGCTAGTACCTAGGGTTTATTTTCTATTTCTTGTGCTCATTAGTTACATTGTTCTTAACATAGGCATACGATATGGTTGGATGAAAAATTCAGTAGTGTTGACATTATTTTTAAAAGTTTTTATTCTTAATAACAAACCACGTGGAAACTATTTTAATTTTAATGTTGCATCTTTTAGAAATTGTAACTTGCATTTCCTATTTATGAAAACATACAGGATTTTCCTCTATGAAAGTTTATCACATGGAATATTTTAGTGGAGTTATCCTACTGGGCATTGTCTCACACCCTACTCACACCCTTGGGTGTAAGTAGACTTTTTTATTTTTGTTGTTGCAAGTTTGGTACAGTTTTAGTTCCAGTGGTTCAGGTTTCATCTAGGTCCTTAGTGGTGAATTCTTGTAGAGATGGCTTAAGGGATGTTTCCCTTGTCATGAGGGTTATTTATCTATTTCTGTTTTGTTTTATAACTTTTTATTGTATTGGTGAGTTGTTTTAAATTTTGTAATTCTGTTCTGAATTTTGGTTAAATATTATTCGGTTCAAAAAATCCATATTTGTTTTATTGGATTCATTTGTTGTTTAATGTTAATAAAATCTGGTAACTCATCCCAAATTCTCATTTTATGATACCTAGGAACTTGTTCCAGCCTTTGGGGATTGGGAACGCCCTTTGGGCCTTTTCACGGTCCAGGTTTGGAGCTGGAATCGGTGGTGACCATATATGGTTCCTGAGAAAATGGTATCAGAGGAGGATTAGGTTAAATCTCTACATCATGTTATTTGGGGAAGAGTCGGGATAGAATAGAGTTATTATTTTTTGGACATTGTAATCCAGTTATGGGTAGTATTCCTGATAACCACACCTCATTATGGGATTCATGTTTCTAGGGGATGTCGGTTTTATCTAAGTCTTTTGGTTTTCTTGGATTGATTATGATTAGGGGAAATGAAAAGAGAGTTGGGTTAATGTCTCAGCGAGATCACAGGGCCTAGAAATCTAGGTGGAGTTGGGGATATTCCCTATAATACTCTTTGGGATGGTGAATTGATTAGAGTATGACCTCCAAACATATGTCCTATTCACCCCCCAAAACTAGTTTCCTCTCGCATTGTCTTGTGACCTTTTGTTTGGAAATCATAGAAGATTGGTTTTACAGAAAAAATGACATGTTTTCAACAAGCGTAATGTTTCTATGAAATGATTTTATAATATAGAGGGAAGGGTTTTGTTTTTTAAATAATGGAACTAGAATCATAAAATTGTTTTGAAAGGGGAACATGGTGTGTTTACACGTCTTTTGAAATTAGGAACTACATTAAAGTTGGTTTTGAAAAAGAGTTTCCAATATAGTTTTCTAAACTATTGAAAGGTATTTTAATGGGACATGATATTTTGAAATTGATGAGAATATCATTAAAGTGCATTATTAGTTGAATGGTTGTGTTTTTATGAAAATTTTTATAATATGTAAATTGGGATTCTGATTTCATGGTTAGTAGTATTGAAGAAAAAAGGTAGTATTGGTTGAATGTTTTGGTTTTGAAAAGTGGAATGGAATTTTGTTTTAACCTTTGGTGTTTCCATGATTTACCACATGCATGGGTTTATATGGGATAATGGATGGAAAATGTCATGACTGGATGAGTGTCCAGATGGATATGAGGAGGATTCCCGGTGGCACAGGAACATGCATGTGTGAGGCCCATGGGGTACGATTGGTGGATATTCTAACCGCTGAACTATTTGTTTTCAACGATATATATTTATAGGAAAACATGATGTCTTGAGGAGTAATTTGGGCTGGTTTGTTTTATGTGTTTTTTAGAAAATTTTGATGTTGTGGGATGTTTTGCGTCCAAGAACCCCTCTTGTTTGAACCGTGTTTTGGGTTTGTGGTTGGTCGGAAAGCTGGGTAGAAGGACCGGTCAGTAGTCTCTTCTGAGAAATGTTTCGAGACACATTTATGGAGGTTGCCTTGATGTATTTAGATCTGGTTTGTGGCATTTTTTGACCAATGTAATATCTTGGTTGGTTCCTTGGGTTCTCTCAATAGATAAGGTATTCCTCCTTTAAGGTTTAATGCACATCTAATGTGAAACCTAGATTGTTTCACCATTGGAAAAATCATACAGTTTATCAATATGAGGAATCTTTTATTGATCTTTGTTTATTGAGTGTATAACCATTCCTTTATTCTATTTGTGGATCCTCTTGTAGTGGGAGAGTTCACATGGAAGGTTGAAAGGGTCCTTAGCTTCTTAAGCATTTTGATTCGTCGAAGGTGAAATTGGTCTAGGGTTGTTAGTGTTGATGAGTGTCTCAATGGTGTCTAATAGGTCCTCTTGGTTCATTATATTTTCATTGATGCAGGAGTTCATGTTAATCCAATAGTTTTGGGAATCTGGTCATGAGATGCTATAGTGGACACTTTATGGACATGTGTGTTGTTTAGGGACGTGGCATAAGGTCTCGTTCAAGGTATTGTTTCTATTAGTCACAATGGTCATGTTCAGTGAAGCCTTATGATGTCATGTGGTCAGTTGATTATAAAGGTGAAGGTTTTTCAATCCTATGAGAGTCTTTGTTATATTGGGAGTATGTATCCCTTGGAAAAATGTCAAAATACTCTATTTCAGATAAAGGTGTTTTTATGCGTCCTTTCATTCTGTTGTTTTTCACCTGATGAAACATGGTGTGATGTGTGTGAACCTACTAAGACCATGTTTCAGTGAAATATTGTGTTTGGGTAAAGTGATTTTGGAATGTGTTATGTCTTGGTAAACTTATTGGGTATTAGGGTGTAGTTTTTTATCACAGGAAAAAGAAGTTTTGTTCATGTGGATTCCCAATCCCAACTATGAGGCCGAATATGCTTCAATCATTTGATCTACCACCATAGGTCCCGAAGAGAAGTTGGCACGTAGTCTGGGTAAATCCATGGGTCGTTTATACCCTTTTACAAAGTCCTATCCTAAGTAAGAATGATAGGAAGAGTTTGAACCTCTGGTGTCATCATCTTGTTCCAGTTGTTCCCATTTGGGGGTAGAGGTGGGAGGACCTCATTTCCTTGTTGTATCCTGAGTTCATACTTTCCCCCTTTGGTTTCAATTGGGTATTTGGATAAAGGTTTGATGTTTGGCTAGACAGGTTGAGCCCATGTTTTGTGCATGGTTAGTAGTGACCATGCACTTGAAAACCATGTAAATAGAAGGATCCCCACTATTTGCACACAGTTTCCCAAACCATGCTGATTAACCATATGGTCATTCCAACTCTATAAATCTTGGGGTCTTTCTATACCAGCCTGTGCTGGTCGATTACGATGGTGGGTTCTTATGGTGGTGAGACCCACTATGAGTCGTATATAAATTCTTTTGTAAAGGTCCAATGTAAGTCTACCCCTTGAATTAGGGAGTCCGTTCAGGACTCCCCTATTAGTGTCCTGAATCTGTATCTTGAAATTTTAAGTGGTCTCTTATGGGGGGATCCCATTTGTGTCTCCCCATACTATTAACTCGGATTGATCTTTGCTCTTGGCTTGGTGGGAGGTAGTCTCGTTCGGAGCTATCTAACTACCAAAATCTTCCAAGGATAAATGATGGGATTGGAGAGTGTCCAATGGTTTATTTAAAGCAAAGTAAGTTTAACCTTGTCTGTTGTTGGTGTTCATCTTGGTAGATTACATGAGTCTTGTTCATATAGTGTTTTAGGAGTTTCATTTTGGGGATAAAGTCTGAATGTTATTGATCATTATTGGAAATTGATGTAAGTTTTTTTTGTGAGAGTATTCCTTCTTTAATTCATCATTAGATGTCTTTTGGCCTTTTAGGGGTGGGCTAAACATAGAGAAAGTATATATTTCTGTTCTATAAGTTGGATTTGGTTTTTTCTTTTGGCCTTGTTGTGGCTTTCAGGGAGAAAAAATTTTTATGGTGGGGAGAATTGTTACATACATGAATTCTTTTAAAGGAACTTTTCATTTAATTTTCTTCCTTTGTTTGTTATGGGGGTTTTCCATACATTTTGGTTAAAGTGATTGATTTTCAAAATTTGGGACAAACCATGAGCCCATTTTCAAATTTAAAAATAAATTTTTTTCTTTTATAACTCATTAATTTTTCAACATTTTCCACCCATTCCTCTTCCCAATTGGAATAGCCAGGTATATTAAAAACAACATATCTATTTGGAACTCATATGAATCCACTATAATGATTGATATTTGTTTATTATTAAGGTGTTGGGCCAACCCAAAGCACATTTCCTACTTTAAATATTTTAATCAATTATTTAATATCACATTAAATTTTTCAGTTTTTTGGCAATTCTAACTCTCACCTGATCCCACATACTCAAGGCGTTCCCTGTTCCTCTCCTCCCCTAATTTGGAGCTCATTTGTATTGAGAATTTGGGCGAAAATTCCTTGTATTTCACAAATCGCCCAGATTTGAAGAGGTAAATTGATCTGTTCATAACTCATATTTTTACTCTTTCTATTCCATTCTAGTTCCTACATGACCTCTATAGCCTTATTTGAACATCACATTAATTTATAGTTGTTTTTAAAATCAGATACTGGTGTATTTGGGTAGTTTTCTTCCAGATTTATTTGGGTAAGTCTTTCTCTCTTCATTTCCTTCAGTCTCCTTAGGGTTTCCTCACTCATTAATGAATTTATAGAGTGTCTAAAATTTAGGTTTTATAACTAGGGTTTTATTTGGGGTATTTTTTGGTGAAATGTTATGGTTTTGGGTTTGTTTTCACTTCCTTGTGGTGCAGAGGAGGTGTTGTTGAGCTTTCACACCATGATTCAAGGGTTTTGACTCAAAAGGTAGGTGGTTCCATGTGTAAGCAATTTTTTATGAGTTATATTTCTTGATTTAATGGTTTTAATGTTCCTGATATGCTGATTGTGGTGAAAAATCCATTTTTAAATTATTTTCTTAAGCGTTTAATTTTATAGTTTCATTATGGCTTGAAAATGGGTGCTTTTCATGGATGACTCTTGGGGTAATGTTTGGGTGTATTTTGCAACACATGAATTTTACTTATTTGTGTTTGAAGGTGATTAAAATTATGGTTTAATAATTCTGTTGTGCCATTTGGGCGTTGAAATGGGGTTTTGAATGGTTTTAAGGTGTAAAACCATGTTGTACTTCTTGGAAGTGATTTATGAAAACAAGTGTTTTTCATGAGTGTCTTTTGGGTTTTTAATTGAGGTATTTTTATACCTCTTGGGTTAGTTTAATAATTGTTTTTAGGGATTAATATTATTTTATTGATTGGTATAGGTATGACTTTGGAATTTAATGAGGGATTTGAAATGGTTTTGGTGTGCGAAGAATAGTTACACCCCTTGGGCTTGTTTTATGAAAATTGTGAATGTTTGGTTTGTTTAAACTATGTGGGAAAAAGTGTTTTAATGTACTATTTTGTGGGTTTTTTCACCAAATATTGGGTTTTTAAAGGTAATGTGGTTATTTAAGATGTCAAATATTTTTTTAGGATGTTTTATAATGTGCTGAAATGTTTTATAAAATGGAAAGAGAGTTGTGAAACATTGTTGTATGCAATTTTGTGTGAGTGTGTTGTGAAAAACGACTTTTATTGGTTAAAGAAATATTATATGATATTTTAGTTGGCTGTTATGTGAGTTAAAATGTCTTGGAATGGTTTTATTAAAGTTATTAAAGGATTTGTGGAAATGTTAGTGAAATGGGAATAGTGTTGTGGGCTATTTTGGGAGTGAGAATGATTTCCAAATGCATTTGAATGAAAAGGTTGATTTTGTGACTTGTGCGAAGTAGATTTGGGATTTTTGGTAAACATGTGATGTGGAAATGATATTTTCATGTGAAAATATTTTTCATAACTTGTTGAAATTTTTTTAGGACAAGGGGAAACCCGGGTGTCTAGGTGGGTGGATGTGCACTAGTTTGCTAGTGAATCTGTGGGGTTTGGCCTCGGTTTCACATAGAAAGATTGAAGCATAAAACACGATCTAAACTATGATGATGATGATTGAGGACTACTAGGTTATGGGTATGTCCCCTACTAGTGGCTCATGCACGAGAACAAATATTTTAATGGTTACTGTCACTAAGATACGAGGTACTTGGGACCCACAACGAGCTAGTACCTATGGTTTATTTCCAATTGCATGTCCTCATTAGTTACATTGTGCATACCATCAGCATATGGTATGGTTTGTTGAAAGATTCAGTGGTGTTGAAATTATTTTTAAAAGTGTTGATTCTTAAGGATAGACCACTTGAAAACTGTTTTAATTTTTATGTTTCATCTTTTAGAAATTGCAACTAGCATTTCCTTTTTATGAAAAATTGAAAGCTTTTCATCTTTGAATGTTTATGACAAGGAATATCATAGTGGTGGTATCCTACTGGGTATTCTCTCACACACTACTTACACCCTTGGGTGTAAGTAGATGTGGTTATTTTTTATGTCACAGGTTGGGTACAGTTTTAGTTCCAGTGCTTCAGGTTTCTAGCACGCCCTCGGTGGTGAAGTCTTGTGGAGATGGCTTGAGGGAGGTGCCCCATGCCATGAGGGTTCCTGGGATGTTTCCTTTTGGTTTTTTACCATTGTTATTGTCTTGGTTAGTTGTTTTAAATTATGTAATTCAGTTCTCAACATTTGTAAAAGATATTTTGGTTTGAGAAATCCAGATTCGTTTTATTGGATTCATTTGTTGTTTAATGTTTATAAACATGGGTAAATCATTCCCAATTCTAATTTTATGATACCCTGTAACTTGTGCCAGAATGTGGGGATCAGGAACACCCTTGGGGCCTTGTCACATTATGGGTTTGGCACCAGTTTTGGTGGATACCATATTTGGTTCGTGACAAGATCATTTCCAATTAATCTTAGATTGATTGTTATCTTTGATGGGTCTCTGTTATAGAACCCAAATGGGTTTTCCGATTCAATTAAGGAAAATGGGACCTAATGTCTAGTAGAGACATAAAATATAATCTAGATTTTGGGAGATTCATATCTATGTTTTCCTTTGATATGTATTGATAATATTTTTTACCATCTTCCTCTAGTTTTTGTTGAGTTTCCCAATGTGTTTTCTTCTGACTTATCTGGTTTCCCATCGGTAAGGTAAGTTTATTTTTCTATCGATATAGTTATTGGGACTCAACTTTTATATATTCAATCTGACTTCATGGAACAATATGAAATGAAATATTTGTTTTCTCTATTGGATGATCCTCTATAGAAATTATATATATGCCCAAGTGTGTCACCATGGGTGGTTATAGTTCAATTTTCTATGAAAGATGGTTGTTAACATCACCTTTTTTATGATAAAAAAAACTCAAAAAAATTTGGTACTGAAAATGTAGTAATAAAAATGGATTGATGATCTATTTGATAATTTGAATTGGGATAAGATATTCTCAATGATTGAACATTACTCTGGTAATTATTAGTTGAGAATAACAGAATTTGACATTTGGGAAAGAACATTTTGGAGTAGGTGTGACCATTTTGAGTACCTTTTCATTCCATTTGGTTTAACCAATTCTCCAAAATTCTTTATGGACATTAAAAAAATATTTTCCATGATCATACAAATATTTTTATGTTTGTATTTATGGATTACATCCTTTTATACTCTATACCTGAGAAGGGTCATGTGCATCATCTGAGAGTAGTTCTGGAATGGATGAGGAATCACTGAATTTATTCCAAGCTATCAAAGTTTTATTTTTGGATCTAGAAAATTAATTTATTAGGAAATGTTGTGTTAGAACATGGTATCTTAGTTTATCCTAAAAATTTTGAGGTTTTTATGACATGCGAACATACACCAAATTGTTTCTAGATTTGGATCTTCTAGGGTTTAGCTAGGTTTTATCACTTGTTTGTTAAGGAATTATCAATGTTGGCTTCTCTTATGATAGATCTAACATATAATGGGGAAAAGTTTTCATGAGATTGTAAATGTCAGATTTATTTTGTTGATATGAAAAGTATTATGACTACTATACTGGTGTTGACTCTTCCAGAGATCGGGCAGGGCTATGTGGTCTTCATTGATGCATAAATTTAAGGTTTCGGTTTCAATCACTCACAGGGTTATCATGTCATTAATTATGGATCTCATCAAATTATAGAACATGAGAATAATTATCAAACCGATGAACTTTAAATGTTATTGGTGATTACCATGATAAATAGTTTGAATCGTTACCTTTTTGGATAAAGGCTCCACATGTTTGGTGACAATGAGATCCTGAGTTTTATATTCTCTCAAAGAGATATAAATCTCTTCCAATGGTGTTGGGTGGAATACCTACAATCATTCTATTGAAATACCTTATATACCTTGGAGAAATGGAATGAAATCAATAATTAATTGATATGGAAACATCCAATGAAGAGAGTAAATGAATCTTCAGAAGAGTGGAACATGATGGACAACTTTTCATGGTTGAATACTAGAGTCTAGGAATCAGGGGCTGAGGTTTCCTTGGCTAGGGTTCAGTTGAACTATTCTATTCATCAAGGGATTATATAGGAACCCATTATGTTGATTAGTCTCTTATCATTTGGTATTCATTTATAGTGGGGAGAGCATTCATGAATAGTCATTATCCCCTGAGGGAATTTAATGCTATCAGAATCATTTTGTGTGTGCAGTTAGCAGTAAGGAATGTTATGATGGGGGATTTCCAAAATTCCAAATGGGTTGAGTACCCAGGAACAACGAATATGTTTTATTATGTAAAAAATAGATTATAGTGGCAAGGTATTAGATGTGACATTGTTTTTTTCTATCATTATTATATTTTCTAATAGGTCACAGTTGGGAACCAAAAAATTTCTGGTTTTCATCATAATCTTCCATTTCCAACTTGCAAGTGGTATGAAATCTCTATGAATTTTTTTTCTTTTTTTCCACATACATATATGAAGAAAAATTTTCTAAGGGTTGTGATCTATGAGTTGACTAAATCATAACACTTTAAATCCATTCTTGATACAACCAATGAAGAATTGTCAGTAAATCTCTTTGTGAAATAGATTATTATTTTTCAAGTAGTTCAGTTTAATATTGTATCTAATAGTGATCCTAGTTTAAATTATCTCTTTTAGAGTGGACTTCAAGAGGAATTGGGGTATCAGTTCCATTTTTGTATGGAATTCCATATATAGTTGGATTGATAGAAATAAATAGCTATACAGATTCATGAGGATATTCTTCCTGATTATGTACTCGACTTTGGTGCAACTTGGGATGATCACATAGGGAAGGTTGAGTTTTCTTATAACAATTGTTACTAATATATGATCATAATGTCTTATTTTTAAGCCTTGTATGTTCGACCTCACAAATATCCATTGTGTTGGCTGAATATTGGTGAAATTTCAAAAGATGTACTGATAATGCACTAAGAGATGATAGAAAAGATTTAGTTGTTTCATTATATAATGTTAATGGTACATATTTGGTATAAGTATTATGTTTATGTTCATCTCAAACCTTTGGGATTTTAATATGGTAACCCATTTTTTTTAGGGTTTCACCTTAGTTAGGTCATTGATGAGTTGGGAGGAAAGGGAAACATGATCAATTTCTTTGGGGACTTACAGAGATGTTAATAATGTGGGAAAAGTGGTATACTATTTAGAACTTACACCACAGCTGATGTGGATATATATTGTATTACATATATCACAACACTAAAAGTATCTATCAGATCCAAATCATGTTCTGAGTTGGAGAGAACATATGGTCGAACCTCATTTATATGTATTTGCGCATCTATTCATGATAGTTGATTTTGAATCCAAGGTACATCATGGGAGGATGATACCTTTGGTTCATATCCTAAGGCAAC
This sequence comes from Viscum album, assembly GCA_963277665.1. Taxonomy (NCBI): domain Eukaryota; kingdom Viridiplantae; phylum Streptophyta; class Magnoliopsida; order Santalales; family Viscaceae; genus Viscum; species Viscum album. Next base: position 1,580,147,495 of record OY728120.1, on the reverse strand, counting down.
ACAGTTTTGATTATCATGATACATGGGATAAGAAGGAACTGATGAGATACGAATGGACTCATATTTGTGGCATGGAAGATTCTATGTATTCTTTCTAGGGATATAAGGTTTCTGTGGCGAGGAGGTTGTAACATCCTGTTACAATATTCAGGTATTCCAAAACCAATCTTTTATTCCTACTTAGGTTGGGTTGTGTTTAGGGTTATTTGAAGAGATGTATTTAGAAAATTTTAATGTTTATGTGACGTGAAGGTTTGGTGAATTGTTTTCTCAAAATATGTTCCCCCTCTGCGAAACCATGCAAACACAGGTAGTGGGGTTTTTTACAGCTTGTTTAGGTTTTGAAAAAAAATGATCTCCCAAGGAAAACCCATTCACCTTGACGAAAGGGGTTCCTAGTTTTTCTATCAATGTTGTCTTTCCCAACTAAACATGTGTATGGTTTTTTTAATGTAAAATTGGATTTTGAAATCCCAAAACTCTTGTTTTAGGTTCCCAATTGACCTAACTCGACCCCATATGATTTCCTCTTCTAGGGGATCTCCAAAGAGGAGATTTTGGTCCCTCCACACCCCTCTAAAAGAAGATTTAAGCTATGTGAATGATGTTTTATCTCCGCTCAGTTGTTGTCCACTTCTCTTTATCTTTCTCCAACACTCTATATCTTTTACCCCCTAGGGTTTAGGGGATCACCATGCTGTTGGAAGATCCAATTACCATTGTATTGGATATTAAACCCAGTTTTGATTCTTGGATTCTTATTGTTTACTTTATTCCTTGGACTTTCCTGATTAGGTATTTCTGTTTCAATATCTCGTGATCCTAATATAGGTGGTTCAATTATGATAGGTCAATTTTATAAACCTGAAATTTTCTGATTTAATTTTAATTTGTTGTTTCAAATTCAATTTCATGAAATTTATTTCAATTATTTTGATTAAAACCCAATTGAATTCAATTAGGGGGATTTGGATTCAATTTGGAATGAAAATTTGAAAAATTGGGACCACCCCCCCCCCAATTCCATTTAATTGGCGTGTGTTTGTGAAATTGATGGATATTTTTGGAATTTAAATTGTTTAAATTAATGGTGAAATTGATTTTATGGAACTGTTTTCAAATTTTAATTTGGGACAAATGTCTTCAAATGTTTTTGATATAAACTTTTGGGTGTTATCAGGGAAAAATGAATTATTTGATTTAAAAACCATGTGTTCGTTTTTAAATAAAATTGGAATATTTGAAATGGATAATGGGATTATTTAATTTTTAAAATAGTATTAAATTTAATTTCCCATAATTGATCATCTTAAAAGACTTTCAAGACTAGGTTGTTGGTGAATTATTGGGATAGTACTCTATTTAATCCTTACAACTGAAATAAAAAATCTATCATTGTATGTCACATCCCTGATGGGATGGTTGTGATTCCTATTTTCTTAGTATCAAAGAAACGTGTGTATAAAAGTATTTTTGTGATTCATCTTTGAGTGTGGGCGCATCTCATAGACTGGAACATTGATAAGTTTGTGTACATGACCATGTTTCTCACCTATTTGTATTTGAAATATATTCCATTACTTTTTGAAAAATATTTAACATTCCATATAAATTTATATAAACTATTTTATATAAAAAAATTATTAATCCATCTGTTTAAATTATTTATGTCATTTAAAATATAAAGATTTTTTTTATAATATGATTTTGAAATTCAAAACAAGTTTATTTAAAATTGAAAACATTCTTTGTTTAATTGAATGTGTCATATCATTATATAATCCTTGGTGAGGTCTGACTGGTTTTTTAGCTCACATCCAACTTGTGACTTCTGTCGTATGTATAATTTCAAATTCCATGTTTGAGAAAGTTTATGTAACCACATTGAGGTGGTAGTGACTATTGATACATGGACATAGTGAGTTGCATCCATTGGGACATGGGTATTTTTCCTATTTTCAATAACCTTGGTGGTTGTACATTCTTTTTTCATACCTATTTGACTTCTCATACACTTCTCCTTGTTGTATTTTTCTTTTATTCATACAGAATTATTGTTCATGCTTCTATAGTAATTGTGGTAAATGTGTTCCCCACATTCATATTGTAAGATGATAGGTACTAGTATCCAACATGTGGGGATCAAGAACACCATTTGGATTGTGTTAGGACCATCTCAGTTATTGGGTTACCAGGGTACCTAGGCTAGTTTGTGACAAGCAATCTAAAAATATGTGATACAGAACCAACCAATACATCACGAGAATGATAGAGAAGCTCTTCAACTAGAGAACAAAGAGGTTCCACAAGAAAGGTTAGCTTCTTACCTCAAGGGGACAGTCCCAACACCCGTTTTTTTACCTCTGATAGTACTCAAAACAATCTAGCAAGTGTCATTACACATAGAAATACTATATTTTTGACCTGAGATATTCCATGATAGATAAGGATATGAAATATTATGAAGAACCTGTAATAAATAATAAAGATACTATAGTTTATGATACTATAATTGTACCTCATACTATTGATGGTCATGTTTCCTGATCCTTGGGTATCAACTTTAAACAATGCAACTAACCTGATCCATGGTCCTTTGCAACAGGTGGACTATTATGACTAAACCAATCGACTATCATTTTTTGTGATTAGGAATCTGACTAACATGGCCATGGACTCTTCCATGGATAGTCATTATAGTGCTACACCAACTCCCTACCTAACATGTTGTAAAAAAACCAACTCTTGATAGTGAAGCTGGTAAAGAACCTCTTCTATTAGAAGTTGATGGAAAGGTTATATAGAATATCTGAAGATGCCCCAAATAGCCACAATCCGAAAACTCTAGAGGGTCTCTATCTCAATGAGGCTTTGGGTTCCCCTATCATTCAAACTGATGAAATTCCATAGAGATACAAATATAAGATCTTTTTCTTCCATTTCCTTAAATAAAATCCCCAATATATTTCTTTCTACTATGGAATGAATTATTATAATGTCATGGACCTGGTCCTCTATGTCTAGTAAAATCCTCACCCCATAGGTTTTACTAAGTGATAAGAACATGATTGACTATGTCAGATAATATTGGTGTGAGAAATTCATTCACATGAGTTTCGATGGAATGCTTAATCCCATCCTCGAAATACCTATCATAAGAAAAATAATCACTAGCTATAAGGGGTGTAAAGTTATGTAGCTTAGTTAAATTCTCTGAATACTTTATAACTGACATAGAAACCTACTCAAGATTCATGAACTCTCTGACTCATTCAACTCTCAGCATCCGAAGAAAGAAGTAGTCATAGAATGAAGTTTCCAAATCATCCCATACCATAGCCTAATGGTGACGATCCTGGTTAATTACATCCCACCAATTCTTGTCAAATCATGTAACATCTAAGTAGCATGATTGGCCCTCCTATCGATAAGAATCTCTAGATTACTAAATATATAAATGGTTTCCTATAGAAAACTCTCGAAAACCAAGGGAACACTTTCCCCCAAAAAGTGAGGATGATGCTGCTTCCAGAACTCACGATCCAGATCATCCATCATAGGTGCATGTCATGCAACACCATTCATTGACTGCATCATATATTGGAAACTTTCATGGACTTGAGCATCTCTATTGAAGTCAAGTATAGGAGTTTGTTCCTCATGTTTCACTCCTAGAGGTATGAAAAATGGATTATGGCCCACCACATATGGATCAAGGTCATCATCTCCTTCCTGGAGCATGACACGAGGGCGTCATGGTGGTATTGCTCAAAAAATGCCAATTACATGGTTCAGAATAATAATTAAGCATATAGATAGAAACACAAGTGCAATATAATCATAATAACTGGGTAAACTAACCATGTTATACTACCCCAAATACCTTCATTGATGGGTAGGAATTGGTAAGTTCTCAAGTACATGTTTCTATGGTTCTATTAGATGGATGTTCAAATATACCTTGCATCATCATTAATTGAAAATCATTTTAGTTAATTTGTAAAGATTCAATTTTAAAATTTCATTTGGATATTTCCATATATCTAGGTTCATATAGAATGGATCTCCATTCCTAGTGAATCAGGTCCCATATACCATATCACTTAAAGTGACACAAATTTTATTTTAAATTTAATGGATCGACATGGTAAATTACCAATTACAACCCATGAGGGGCTATAACACCTCATAAATTAAAACTAGAAATCACTCAATTGCAGTCAAAGAGAAGAAAAAAACACACACACAAACACAGATATATATATATATATAGATATATACATATTAGGCTCACCCAACTCTCACAAGCATACCATGGTGAAATAAACCTATATGACATAGCAATATGCATGACATTGTAATTATAGGTGTCTATAATGATGAATGTAACAATTCTCATTGCCATCATATCATTGGGACAAAGATGAAATAAATCCTCAATTCGAATAATAATAAATATAACCACAGAACATGGGAGTCACCTTATAATGAAATGATATGAACTGTAATAGGAAAAATCACAAGCACACTTATAATTCAGGTAACATGTCCTTTACCCCGAACCTGAGTTCGTGATGCCCAATAATAGCTTATGAACAAGTTACATGAATTCAAAATATCAAAAATATTGTCTCATAAAATTAAAGAAAGTGGGTAATCCATTGATAACACGTTTTGAAGTATCGGGACTAGGTCCACTTAGTAGTGCCTTGATCTCGGTTGGCCACATGGCTTCAAGTGCATCTCCGTGAATGCTAGAGGAAACCGACTAGCAATGAGGGCCTAGAATGTGTCTATGGGAGACTATACAAAAATTACCATAGTTTACCATAGTGTATAATATATTAAAATAGTATATATATATATAGTGGAAAGAATATAATTAAATACAATCCATAATAGAAGAAGACATGAACAATAATACAACATGTGCAACTGATTTTACATTCAAAATATGAAGATGATATGTCATGTATCAATAAAGATGGAAAACAGAGATACAAAGCAGTAGGGAATAATTCTATGAAAATGTAGCTAAATGAAACAAAAAACAATCCCCAACATCCTGAGATCCATCACAGTCATCTTTTATGATCTCTATCATTTGAAAAAAGAAATCAAGTGTCCAATGAGACATGCTTCCCTTTTCCAACACCTACACACTTATAGTCTTCTCAGATACCAATGGCTCTCGAATAGGGTGTTAGATAAATATCAGACACCCACCACCAATGGTGTCTATAACATCATGTCATCATAATATAAACTAAACCAATGTGAAATCATTAATTTATTAAAGTAAATTAGTAAATTAATGTAAATTCCCAAGTATATACTTCATCCCTCAACCAGTGTCTGGACATGAAAAATTTTCATTAATTAATTAAGTTCTAGTTTAAATAAATATGTAATGTGAGGTGTATCCATCATTAACATCACCTCATTATAGTAAAATTAATAGTTCTAAGACATAACAAGGAAACCTATTTAATATTAATAATGAAAGGGTTCCAAGGTAATGACCAATTAAACAGAGACCTCAAGGTTCACTAGCTCAATAGTAACTTCATCCTAGATAAAGGGGAAATATTTTAATCCAAGGAGCATCATCCAAGGAATTACATAATAGTGATTATCTAACATAGTCAATGGAATAAATTAATTGTTAAATGATATAACCAATGGCTAGGACAAAGGATATAGGCAAGGCACTTAGGGTCCATAGAAAACAAAATAGATCAAAGGAGTGTATCCTAGGAATCCTATAATTATAAAGAATGGATCCTATAGTTAATATTGCTAATCCCATAATAGGTGAGGATAAAGTTCCAAGATGTCTATTTACCAAGTCAGCCGACATCATTGAATCAGAAATGCTTCCTTGATTTCTCAAGGCATTCCCCCAGGAATCCAAGTAATTCTCGAGTCAAGCGAATTATTATAATGATGTAAACTATTATATATATATAATTAAGAACATTAAATTAGATTCACTTAATTAGTTAGAACATGTAATACTCATGTCTTTTGATAAGTCATAGGGAACATTCCATGACTTTCATACATGTTACAAAGAATATCAAGACATGCAACCAGTTATAATTCATTTAAGTCATATTTAATTAATATGGATCACTCTAATACTCTTCACTGATCATGGAATGGGGTCCTACGGACATGAAACTAAGTTCCTCAATTACATTTTACTAGTCCAAGTCATATATATGCTATATACTTTCCATTTCCATTTAATAGTTATTTATCAAGTTGAAGCACACAACTTAGCCATGTCAAGTGACACTCAAGGATAACCATTATAATATAAATAGTCATCCAATTAGGGGAGGCTGCCCATTAATAGGGTCATAATGAATAACACATTAACGATGGCTCAGACAACATGTAAAACAACTAAAATCTCAAAAAATACAATTATGGATAATACAATATATGGGGTAATTAGTGTTGTGGATATAACAGTCAACAATGATTAACATATATGGAAGGGGTCTTAGAACACTATTATATTGACTATATGAAAGGCATGTAAATATAATTGATGATTCCCGATGATTTCATTATTCCCATGATGTAATTTTTTAATTGAAGAATCTTGAGGAGTGAGTTATTGACCACCTACCTCATACTAGTATGACTCTCCTCATCCACTATCAGCCTCTGGTTTGTCCTGGATTGAACGATATCTGAAGAATGGATCATTTCCCAAAAATTGGGGAATAAGATCTTGTATCTAAATAGAATCGTCAATGGGAAGAATAACAAAGAATAATTATAAAGGAATTGACGAAGTACTGATTCATATGCAATGAGATAGGCAATGCTTTGAATAGACTCTAGAAGGATGGTTAGGATCAAAAGCTACTAAAGGGGCCAATGGGAGCTCTGAAATGATGAAATGGATGGGGGTTGTCCATTAGAGATAGAAAACAGAGAAGGGTTTCATTTAATTAGTTCATTAAGGTAAAAACTATATAAATCACCCAAATTTTTCCTTTTCATGGTTTGGATGCATGGTTAGCCAAACCGTGCACCAATCAGGCATAGTCAGCTGTAAGGAGGTGTGCCCATACTATTCGGTTACATGTTTAGGGAAACCATGCACCAACTATGAAAAAACCCTCTCGAATTTTTTAATATTTTTTCTCAAGGGCTTGAATACCAAATCATAGGGTTTCATCAATACACGTTCCCTACATATACTCACATTCCAGCAACACAGGTTTAAAACTAAATATGTGTCCTACCTACCAAGGTTAAAACAAGTTATGCAATAAGACTTTTTCACCCCTAAAACTGTGATCTGGGATCTGAACCATCCCTAGACACCCCTGAGACCTACCCTAACTCATTAGGTTCCATAGTAGGTCCATAAAAGAGAAGTTAACAAAAAATTAAAGGATCTGTACCAATGTGAAAAATTGGATTCTTACATTTCCCATCGCAAATAGTCTCGGGTCTACTAATATAACCTATATATAACCCTCCACCCACCTGATGTTTTTCATTAATTCATCATTTGAGCTCTCCTTTTCCCCTATGACATCCTCTCTTGTTCAATTAATCGCTTAAGATTTTAATTTTTTATAGGAATGTAAATTTTGAGTGCTGCATTTAAAAAAAGATTCGGTTTTGAGGTATATATATATATATATTATTTATTAATTCTTTTATTTTATTTCATATTAAATTAGTAGTCATTATAATTAATTATAAGTAATTATATAAAATTATATGAAAATATTTTAAATAATAAATATTTAATTTTAATTACTAGTATTTTTTAATGAGAAGTAAATAGTTTTATTTTGAAATAATTAGTATCAATTATCTGTAAGTGAGTGTTATTAGTAGTAATTACATATAATTGATAAAAAAATCAAATTATCTAACAATACATTGTACTAATTTATAGATCATAGTAATAAGAAAAAATAATTTATAGTCATTTTCGATAACCATATTGATTATTAATCAGAACTAATTAACACTAATTCTTAATAATTAACACCATATATTAATTATTTAATAAACAATCATTAAAAGTTAGCATTAATCCATTCGAATTAGCAGTAATTATATAAATTAGAGATTATTCTTAATAATTAGCAGCAATTATTAGAAATTATTTGTAATTAGTAGAAAATAGTGCTAATTAGTAAAAATAGCAAAAATTAGTTGTAATTAGTTAAAATTAAATAAAATTAAAGTTAATTAGCAGAAATTATTGAAAATGATCTCCAATTATTAGAAATTAGTGATAATTAGTGCTAATTATTAAAAATTATTGGTATTGAGTGTGAATTATGAAAAATAAGCAGTAATGAGTAGGAATTATTAAAAATTTGCTGTAATGAGTGAGGATTATTAAAAAAAATAAAAAATCAGTTTTAATAAATTAAAATTAGTTTTATTGATTGGTAATTCGTAAAAAAATGTTACAATGAGTGGTAATTAGTAAAAAATACTATAAATTAGCGAAAATTAGTAACAAATACCAATAACAATCATAAATTACAATCAATTCTAGAAACAAGTAATGTGTAGTATGAAATAGTAGCATTGAGTGGGTTGTAGTAAAAAATATTAGCATTAAGTATTAATCTTTAAAAAAATTCTCAAAATGAACGTTAGGTAGTAAAAAAATACATACAATGAGTGGTAATTAGTAAAATATACCTACAATGAGCATTATTGAGTAGAAAAAAATAACAATGAGTGATAATGATTAATTTTTTTGGAATGATCATTAATTAGTAAAAAAATCTACTTTCAGTTAATGATAACCAGTAAACAATATTGTCCATAAGTAGTAATAAGAAAACAATACTGTCAATGAGTGTCAGTCCGTAAAAAATTCAAGTAATGAGCATAATTTAGTAAAAAATAATGATAATCAGTATTATATAGAGGAAAATACAGAAAGTGAGTTGTATTGACAAAATAATATTGTCAATGAGCAGTAATCAGTAAAAAATATCAATAATGAGAACAAATTAGTAAAAATATAATTGAAATTAGTGTTAATTTTTAAATATACTAGTAAGGGGTTTTAATCCGTATAAAATATTGGTCATGAGAATTAATCAGTAAAAAATAAATACAATAAGTTTTAATCATTAAAAAACACTAGAAATGATCATTAATCCATAAAAAATACAAAAATGAGCATTAGTTAGTAAAAAATATTAGTTCATACCATTAATTAGTAAAAAATAAATACAATAAGCATTAATTAGTAAGAAATACTGGCAATCAGTGTTATCTAGTAAAAAATATCAGTAATGAGTGTTATTGAATAAAACATACTACTACTCATTGGTAATCAGTAAAAAATACCAATAATGAGTGGTAATCAATAAAAAAATGACGTCAATGAGATTTAATTAATAAAAAATATCGAAAATGAGTGTTAATCAGAAAAAATACATGGAATGATTTTTTATCTGTAGAAAATATTCTACAAATGGGATTTAATCCATAAAAATTACCTATCTTGTTCATTAATCAGAAAAAAATAAAATCAATGAGTGTTAATCAACTACACAATATATTAATTAACCACAATAAATCAAAATTAACCACAATTAATCATAATTAACTAATGATAAAAATTCAGTAATAGAATTTTGTCTAAAGGGCATGAGGGTAACATAAATTGGATGGGATAAAGGTGATGAGAGAGTGAAATATTTTTAGTGCCCCTCTGTTCATACAGTTTAAAGGAGAGATAGCCCTAGGGTAAACAAATAGGTTTTCCCAAGACTGTTTCTCCTCTAAATGGTTTCAACATAGTGATATAAGAATTACTTCAGTCTGTCCTCACCTTCAACACCTCAATTCAATATTTGTCTCACGCCCATTTGTTGAACATATATTTCCCTAATTGATAATTAATGGTAATTAGAAAAATGTAATGAGATAGAATTGACAATTTTTACAATTATTTTTTTTCATTTTAATATTTTTTGGATGATCTCTTATATATATTAGATTAATTATAATTAATATTTTTAGTTTCTCTTTTTTATAAAAATATAAAATAATTAAGTAGAAAAAAGTATTTATTACCAGAACTTTATTGGATATATCATCACTGGTATCAAAACTATTATAAAATAAATCATTTATATATTGAGGGTGGTGATGTTTTTTTAACATTTACATCATTTGAAATTGAATTTGTTTTTAAAGGAAAAATTATCTGTCTATTAAACAAGTTCTATCTGAAGAGATTTGAAACATTTGGCAACGTTGGGATTTTTCTATTGGGTTTTTGTTTTCATAAGGATTATGATTTTTGGTATCAATATATTGAATGAAGTTCTAGAGATGATACTAATAATTTTGTTCCATGTATATCAGTATTTAAAACATTAGTAAAAGATAAATTTTTCAACTATTTTCAATAAGAGAAACTAATAATAATATTTATTTAACTCTTATGAAAGAACCATCTTAATTTTAGGAGTTTTTTGAAGCATGTTCAAATTTCATTATATCATTGTTTCAAGATAAGAAAATTCGAATTAGTGAAAAGAATATGGAAATTAAATCATATAATGGAATGAAAAATAGATATTTTTATCAAATATTCAGTTTAGTTAAATCGTCGTTACGATAAGAAAATTTGTTGCATACCAGTTTCAATGAGTGTAATATATGGTTTGTAATTTGGGACATGATTTCTAGAATATTCATGTATGTTCAAATGATTCTATACTATGTTATATTGAAAATTACTCATTACTAAATTTTAATACATGTCGACAATATTAGTACAAAGAGGTTCAACAAGGGAATTATAGTCTGGTTCTTGTTAAGAAGTTGAAGTATTTCTCACTTACACATATATTGTTGCATTCATTTATGCCTTGGAACACAACGTCATTTATTTCCTTGCACAAATACTCTATTCCAACTAGTAAAATCATTAATAATGCGTTTTATGGTGATTCATGGAAACATTTTGTCAATGTAAACCCTTCATTTTCTTTAGAAGCATGTAACATGTGAAAGGTCTTTCTAACGATGATTTAGGTCATTTGGGTTCATACGATAGTCAATATTCATATTGGACCATATTTATAACTATGTAAAAATTACCTATTTCAACGTTTATGAATGAACCATATCTCTTTTTTAACATTATTAATTCCAAGGAATCCAAAAAATAATATTAACGTTTATTGGAATCCATTTATTGTGGAGTAATATTGTCGGTATATATGTTGTTTTCATGGAATAAAAATTCCATATGAAAGTTGCCTTAAGGTGGACAATTAATGTTATACATCATATGGATTTTTATTTACTTGGGGTAGACATGGTCAAAAATAATTTTTTTATGGAATGAGTTATAGTAAATTTTTTATGCGCATTAATAGAGAAAACCATGTGTTTTACTATCATAAAAAATTTATTCATTTTGATCATCCTCTTTGAAGGAACATATTTCATTTTAGAAAAGGTAAAACTAATAGATATGGAACTCTAAAATTGATATTAGTTCAGGATTTAAAATATATTTTCTCTCCATTACCTCACATTACTTTAGGACTTTCTATAAACCAAACAAATAAATGTATTTGGGAAATCCAAAAATTGGATTTAACAAATTATTTTTTAGGATCATCCCTATTAGTCTGATATTTTGGACAATCATAGGTTATATGTCATGAATTTTGAGAATAAATATTCTGATAATATATTTTATACTATTCTAGACACACCTGGAAATACTAAATATGATGTTAAAGCACAATTACAGCCTTACCAAATTTATTGGAAGCCAGAACATTATTTTATTTCACCTGATTGAAGTTAATCAATCCAAAAGTGGATTAAAAACCTTCAAAAGAAAATCATTTATTATTCTATCATTGGATATCTAATTTAAGACCCAAATATCAATGATGAAACCCCAATGTATTGATTCAATGGTAATAATGATTTTGATGATGTATCAAAGTAATTCCAATTAATGAGTGACAATTCTGATGAAAATCTTATAAACATTTATTATACTATGGAGGAAGATTATGATATTGACATTGTTGTATATATAGAAGAGGATGAATATGTATAATGAAACAATTTAGTTTCATTTATAGTATATATATATATTTCTCATTATTAATTATTTTCTCAAAATATTCTATTCATGTTCCATATAGATGAAGATATATTTCGCAGCATTGAGGAGGTTGTACTACCTAGTGATGAGCATCATGCTTTATCATTTGACCCTTATTTTTCTTTTTCTTCATCATCAAATGGGGGGGGGGGTCTTCTGAGATTGATGATTCCTAAAACTAATCCCAAGAAATGTCCATAGCTTTAGTTCTATCCAAGCCTAGGTAGGTATGTTTAATTGGTTGTTTTAGTTAATTTTCATTAATTTTAATTAATTAATTTATGTAATAATTTATTAATTATTTTTCTATTTTTCACATATTTTCTCATTTATATTTTGGATATTGGAGTAATATTATATGGAAATACTTTTTTGGAGCTTGTATGGCATTGGATTAGATTCCCACAGGCATTTGGCATTGCATAATTGATCAATAGATGGTACATAAATAAATAATAGTTATTTTGAAAATTTAAAAAATAATAACTTTATACAATTAAAAAATGGTTGTATGGTATCCCATCGATTATATCATGAAGGGTCCTATTTTGATGGCATGCAAGGTGTGTATTTTTTAGCATTGTCATAATTGTTTTTGCAAAATATGAGTATAAAATCCATAAAGAAAGTGGGAGTTGTGGACAATGATGAGTCTTGTTCTTCCTACCCACCAGATTATGTCTCCTATCAAGTTTGGTATGGATTATGTTCGTACTATATGGGTTATATTTTTTAGAGGAAAGAATCATTAGTTCATTAGAACCAGTGGAGGGGAGGTTACACATAAATCTGGTAGTCATGCATTCAGTACTCATCAACAACATATGGTTAGTACTTTATTTTAATAAAGTATATGACAATAAATATAAAATGTTCATTTTATACTCATATATGTGGTTTAAAATCATGATATTACAGGTTTTAAAATTTATAAGGGAATGTACAATGATCCCATCATAGGAGAGATGACAGGTGGTCAAAAGTATTAGATTGTAGTCAGTATATGTTTTTATGTCGGAAAATTAACTGAAAGTAATATTTTATATTTTTTAATTTTAAATTACAATTTATGGAGTCATATGAGGCTACCACTTCTTTAAAATAGGATGATATTCAAGCTAAGACTGAGATATGGTCCACTAGTGTGGATTTATTTGATTGAGCGGTAAGGATGTTGGTGAATTAGTGTGCTTTTGAGAAGGGATGAGGGGTGGATATTGGTTCTCATTTGATGCCATTTAGTTTTTATGGTATTATTTCATGCTAAAATTCTATCTTTATGGGAACACATGGAGATTATTCATCATTGAACTCACAGTATAAGAAGTTACTGTGATCTTAGAGTGAGGTTATAGGGGCCTTGTGTAGGGACAAGGAAATGGTCAATCGACAGCACTAGTAGCAGCTAAAGGAGATGGGGCAATGAAAGGAGAAGAATCATGATGAGATGAGGGAGTATATGTGATATCTGTCTTAGGTTGTAGGGTTGGATTTCCCTCCCCCTCATCTTCCAAATAACCCTCACCCTCCCTCTCACCATTTTTAGTTATTAATAGAATATATATACATTTATTATGTTAAAATTTTAATGAAAATATTTTTTGTAATATTGTTTATTTTATATGTTTAAAATTTTATTTATTAAATTTTTATATTTTTATATATTATATATATTATTATCTTTCATTTATTTTATTTCTCAAACTTATTTTTTATGTTTCACTAGGACCATTACAAATAACTAAGTAAATCGTATATAAATTTTTTTATTTCTTGTGGCCTTCACTCCCATTGAAAATAAACCATTTTTTAGTTTTTGAATAATCGACATATGATTTGGAATGTGTAATAATTTGGTAAAGATCCTATTCCTAGGAGTACATAACCCATATACAGAAGAAATCCAAATTCTCTGGGACTAGATATTACTGTTAAGATTTTCACATTTTATAGTTAACTTTATTTCACTATTGGGTGATGCACATGTTTTATGAGGTTATTAATATGGATAGTTTTTCTAATATGGATTTTTTCCTTGTACTGATAAGGAAATCAGTTATCATCTCATTCATCATCATCAACACTTTAGGATTATATTCCATGAATTTTTCCATGCCATGTTTACTTTCTTCATGTATTTCTTATTACATATAGTTAGTTCTAGAATTATTATATATTGGAATGTGGTAACATTTCATGAAGGGAAAGGATAATTGAATTAATTAAAGTATCTAATTTAATAAAAATGTTGTTTTCCCGCATAAATTGTTAATGGGACTTTAATTGTCCAATTATTCTATGTTTTTGGACATGGACTTATCAGTTATATGGACCAAAACAACATTGTATGATTTGATTATAGGAAGTCCTATGGAAATTTATAAATAATGTACTTTCATAAATATGGAGTTGTAATCCATTTAATAAAATCTTCTGATATGACCATTTATATTCTGATACAAGATTTAATGTCAAGGTCACACTTATATGAGGTGAGAATTGAAATTTATAAGATTATAGATTTTATGAATTGGTAATGGTGACACATTTAAATGAGATTAATGTTATAAAGGAAATGATTTCTTATAAACGTAATTCCAATTTCAAAGTAAAGGTTTTTTCAACTATAAATTTCTATTGAAACTCCATATACCAGAAACTCTGTAGACTTAAATGAGACATAGACCCATACATGGCCTTAGTAGTGGGTAATTGGGTATGTCACTTATGATCTTTATGGCATATTATGGTTTTCCTTTATCACATAGACCTGGATTTAGGATAAGGAAGTGTGGTTTGAACTTTTTTTATATGAAAGATATGTACATATACTATTATGTATTTGTGGTCCATTTTTTTTGATAATTTATCTTTTGAGGTGTAAATTTTTAATTGGATAATCATGACACTTATGTATCCTCGAGTCATACACTAGGAGGGCAGTGGAGACCATGCTCTAGAGGTGAAGGACATTGATCTACCTTTGATACCTCCTACAATTCTACCTATGGAACCCCATGTTATTTTATATTTGGTAATTGATTCCCAATATCAAGGGGATTTAGTTGGTATGATGCAGTCTATGCAAGGAGTTTCTTGACTAGCCCTGACTATCATAGAGTTGACTCAAGTGATATAGTAGCATCATCCTCCCACTTTATCTGGGATATTGGACCACATTTTGTTGATTCTTTCCTAGAGGTGATTATTTATATATTAAATCTTCTAGAGAAACCTTCATAGAAGAGGTTTAATTTTACTAGTTTTAAATAAAATGGTTCTACCATGTGATGGTGGGATGTCATTACCCAGGTAGAAAGACATCAAGATTTGATCCGGAGAGACTTTTAGATGGTCTTATATGATTACCTATTTCCATGGACATTTATGGCTATCCAAGCTAGATAGTTTATGAACTTACAGTAAGGATCCAATTCTATAATCAAATACTATTCCCGTTTTACCAAACTACAATGATTCGATCTGACATTATCCAGTGATGAGCTCATGGCCATAGGAAGATTTGATGATGGGTTGGTATACTCCATCTGATATCTGGTTAATAGTTTTTGGTTGACCACTATTTCAAAGAGATTCAACCTGACAATCACTACTAAGAAGAATTTAAGGGAAGTCAATGATGTGAGATTGGGTGGTTCATCAACCAAACCTGGAAGTGGTTCATTTAGTTGATTAAAGTGTTGCTTTTAGGGTGATCATGATTGTAGGATTATTCAAACACCTTGTAATGATTGATTCATTATATTTCAACTTAGTGGGAAATTGGTACACACCAAACCCCCAGTGTATGCAAGAACTATTTGAGTGTAGAGGCTTAGATAGTATGGGCCATATTCAGCATTTATATAGGTATTTTCCACTAGTTCCTAGTGAAATAATGTCTATGCTGACCCAAAAATCTTGAGTGTTGCCTTTAGTATCACTCCTTGAAGGTACAAATAATATGTAATGAATAGAACCTACACTTAGGGGTTCAACACATATAAATATTATATATATATTTTCTTAAAAGTGACTGAACAAGTACACAATATTTTATACATTAAAGGAGCTTTTCTTGTCTAGGTTCTAAAGAATTAGATACATGCCTTACAACAAAACAAAATAGTATTGAACAATATAAAATAAATGAAAATAAATTACATGAACCACCTCCTCAAAAAACATACTTCACAATGAATTTATACTAAACTTGTAGAAAATAATTTTAAAGCATGGAGTTAGCGTTAAATTTCCCAGAAGGCAGTTTTCAAAAGTCCACTGAAAAATAAATTTCTTAAAATGCCTTTATAAAATATTATAATACTTTTTAAAATAATTATTATTTTAAAAATGAAATAATCTAGTGATTTTGGAGAAAAATTAAGAATTAAATTTTAAACAAAATCATGTGGCCACTTGAAAACATTAAAGGTTGTTTGGGCCTACCCACTTTCTTGAGGGACGGGTTCACCCCTTACTCGCTATCATGTTTCTAATGTCCAATATCCAATTTCTATAAAAATATTAGGATCTCTCATTACATACAAATAAATTTTTCACTAGTGGGTTTTTCTCTTGAAACATGATCATGTATTAAATAAACATACACACTTTTATTTATATATCATTATATATATTTATATAATTATGAACTCTCTTTGGAAATTACTTGTGATATTTGGTTCAACCAAAACAATTGTCTCTTCGAATTTTTATGGATTTTCATTAAAATTAATTAAAATACATGTATTTAATGTTTTCCATGAATAAATTTTCATTAAAATTTTAAAATTTTTCTTTTAAAACTCATCCTTATATAATTATTTTAAATACTCATTTTTCATAAATCACCATTTGATATTTTGACACAAAAAAATAATTTATAAAATTTTCCAATAATATAATAGAAAATGTAGAGTCCAATTCAAATAGTACATTTGTAATAATTTTATATTACACATAAAACTATACCAAGTAATATTTCTAAACCAAACATTTTAGTCTGACATTATTCAAAAACTATAAAATTTAGAAAGATACTAACAAGAATATATGTAGAATTTTCATGAAAAATGAAGTATAAATTATTTTAAATCTTGAAATTAAACTAAATGGTATATATATTGGCATGTAATTATATAAACGTACAAATCGAAGTTATAAAATTCATGAGACTTTGAGATTACCCTGATTGACTCACAAAATATAAAAGAATTATGGTGTGCATAATAGTAATTGTAAAATTATTAATTTCACAAATTAATTAACAATATATTCATATAATATTTTCTGCCAAAAACAAATATAGAAAATTTAAATTTACTCATTACTTGTAATTTAGAATGAAATATTATAAAACCCATAAAAAGTTTAAGTGTAGAAATTTTTTTTAGATAAACAATTCATCCTTTCTTAATAAAAATAAATTTGGGTAATATCATGATTTGAAATGAATTTAATGTTCATTTCAAATCATGTAATTATGGACAAACATATATATATAAACATGAAATTAAAAGTCCCAAAAAGGGATTTCAAGTTGAGAACAACATATATAGGTATAAGTATCATGATATTTGAATATATATATATATATATATATTAACTTATATATAATACACCATTAATTGAAATAAATTTATAATTTCTTAAATAATTAGAAGAACATGAAATAAATATCATCGGTGTTTGGAAATAATTCCCATATATAAATATATATATATATAATTTGAGAAATTTATTGAAATGAAATTATAAAATTTGATTCATATTAATATATAATAGAAATAAAAATTCCCCTTGTTTTTTAAATATAAAATCATCTTGCAGCTTCAAACTCTATCTCAACCACTCCAAAAATAAAAATTGGTTTCCCAATTTCATTAGAACATTGTTATAAGGATACTTCATCCATAAAATCAAGTATTTATATAGTGTAATAAATATATATATATTTTATTTATCTATAGACTAGTGATTCCCTACGAATTCAAAACATTGAAAAATTTAATCTTATAGAGAAAAATGGGGTACATATATTAGCAGGGAATATACATTCATAAAATGTAATAGATTTATTTAAAACACTAGTGAACAAGATTTACTAAAATAATTTAATACTACAGAAGGAATAAATGAATCAATATTTTTGGAGAAAAATTAAATCCATAGGATCATAATATAAAAGAAATATTGTTTACGACCAATAATCCACAATGAAAAAATAAAAAAAACAATAAAAATGACACATATGAAAGAAAATGAGACACAAAAAAGGAGAACACCAAGCTTAAAAAGATCTAAAGATGAAGAATAAGTTCACCTGCTCTGCCAGAAACCAAAACCCTAACAAAAATTAACCGCTTCTACATTACTCGGACCACTCCCTTCAAAAACAAAACACCTCAGGCCTTAATCGAACCCTCTCCAGCATTAAGTCTTCATTATTATTGGATCAAAGCATAACTCATGGATGATCTTTACTTGCATGAATCCTCTAAAGGCATCTCCCTCTACAACCTCTTATTCTCCATGAAGCAAATCTCTCACTCCCATGATTTTAGCTTTGTGGTGCCCTACCCCTTAAATGAATTCACTAGAAAAAAAATCAATTGATTTTCATTTTCATTTTTCATTAAAATGATTATCATTATAATTATTAAAAAATATTATTAATATTTAGGTTAAATAAAATCTTAAACATATTTCATTTATATTTTTAATTTCTATCATTTTATTAAAATAGTTATAATATATAATCATAATTCATAGCATTATAAAACAAAATTTATAATAGTAATAATTTTATAAAAATAATCTATTCAAAAATCATAACTCAAAAATAATTGTTTTTACTTCACATACATACATATATATATATATATTATTTTTTAAAATCAAAATAAATTAATTATATTCATATAATATAATATTTCATATTTTATAAAAGAAAATATGAAATTTATTTTTAATTAGATTCGTTTATTTAGTTTTAAAAAATTTAATATTCATATGGAATTTAATCATAATTTAAAATAAGAAATTTTTTGTATACTAATATGTTTAAATAACAACATAATTTAAAGTCATTGTTTAAAAAATATTTTGCATTTAAAATTTAGAAGTTAATTCATTTTTATAACCTTTTGATAGAAATAATTTTTTAGGAAAAAATAATCAAATAAATATATTAATATTAAAATATACATTTTAGAAAAATATTACTATAAAAATTAATTTTTTTAGAATATTAATTTAAAATTAAATTTAAAACAATAAAATTTTAATATAATCATAATTATTTATGAGTATTATTTAAAAAAAATATCATTTTTGAGGATTTAAATCACATAATTTAAATTATTATTTCACATAACATAGTTTATTATAATAAAAGTTACATGGTTGTTATATTCTTCTCCCCTTAAAAATAATTGTGTCATGGAAATTCATTAATCGCACATTGTAAATTTCAGAGTCATCGTCTTTAGAATTAAGAATAATTAGTACTGCAAAACATCAATACACTACTATATATAAGATAACATCTAATATGCAATGTTTTATAGACCCTTTCTTTGAAATAAAATATAATTTCTCATACCCACACTTCCAGGATAATCACATATAAATGCTATATATTTTTTTAAACGATACTGAACAAATACACAACATTTAAGACATTCAAGGAACATTTCCGGTCTAGGTTCTAGAGAATTAGATACAACCCTTAAAACATAACCAAACTATATTATACAAAATATATTTTACAAAAATACTTCACATTAACAACCTCCTCAATGAAACTCACATTATAATAAATTTCTTCTAAAACATTAGAACATAAATATAAAACACGGTGTGAGCAATAAATTTCACAGTAACGAGTTTTAAAAATGTCCGGTGAAAAATAACTTGGTAAAATATATTGTACAAAAATATAATACTTTTAAAAATATTTATAATATGAAAAGTGAAATAATTCTATGATTCTTGGAAAAACATTAAGCAATATATTGAAAACAAAACCCTATGTCCACTTGAAAACATCAAAGGATATCTGGGCCTATCCACTTTGTTGAGGGATGAGTTCATTCCCTACTCCATATCATATTTACAATGTCCATGTACCAATTTTTATAAAAAAAATTTGATCTTTCCTTACATATAAATAAATTTTTCATTGGTTTCATTCATTAGAAACATGATCATGTATTAAATAAACATACACACCCCTATTTTTATATAATTATTTATCAATAATTATGAACTCTCTTTTGAAATTACATGTGAGATTTGGTAAAACCAAAAGTCTTTTCAATTATCCATTTCATTAACAGTTAATAAAAATAATTAACATCTTGTATTTAATATTTCCCATGATTTACTTTTCTTTAAAATGTTAATATTTCTCTTTTAAAACTCATCCTTTTACAATGGTATTAAATAATAATTTTATTAAATCACAATTTAATGTTTTTATACAAAAAATAATATATAAATTTTCACATAGAATAATATATAATGTAAACTTCTGTTAAAATAATAAATATATAATAGATTTATAATAAAAATAAAACTAAAGTAAGTAATAATTATAAGTGAAACATATAATTCCTGCATCATTTGAAAACTATCAAATTAAACAAGATCATAAAATTAATTTATGGTTAATTTTCATGAGATATAAAATATTACTTATTTTAAATCTTGTAGTGAAAATAAATTGTATATATATATATACATGTACACATCAAAATTATAACATTATTGAAACATTGAGATTACTCTCTCTAACATGCAAAATATGAAAACATAAAATGATGGTGTAAATAATAGTAATTGTAAAATTACTAATTTCATAAAATAATTAATATATTCATATAGTTTTTTCATCAATGTAAAAATATTGAAAAATAAAATATAGTAATAACAGATAATTTCGAATGAATGATTATAAACACATATAAATTATAAGAGTAACATTTTTTAAACAATAAATAATTTCTCCTTGGTTAAACTAGTTTTAATTTGGGTAAAATCATAATTTTAAATGAATGGACTAGTCATTTTAAATCATGTAATAATGGAAGAATTTGTATAAAAACCTGAAATAAAAAGTAAAAAAAATTTGATTTGCAAGTTGAGCACAACATATATATGTATATTTCTCCCCAAATCTGATATATATATATATATATATTCAATTATATATAATACCCCCCTAATTGACATAAATTTAAAATTACATAGATAATTAGAAGACTATGAAATAAATATATTAGGTTTTTGTAAATAATACATACATAGAAATATATATATATATATATATATATATACTTTGACAAATGTATATGCATGAAATTCAGAAAAAGGTTTTTTCATAAATATATAATAGAAATAAAAATTCCGCTTACATGCTTCAAAAATAGGAATTCTTCTTGCAACATTGGTCTCTATCTCAACCTATCTGGATAGAAAAATTGATTTCCAATTTCATTGCAACATTGGAAAAATGATTTTATATCCATAACTTCTATTTTTTATGTAGTGGCTTATATAGATATATTTTTAATTTACCATTGGACTATATATTCCCTATGATTTCAAAATACTGACAAATTTAAGCATGTGGACCAAGCTGGAGTTTAGATGTAGACATAAAATATACTTTCATACACTGTAATAGATTTATTTTCAGAAAACCCAACACAAAGAATTGATTGAAACAATTTTTTACTACTATTGGGACAAACCAATAGACATTTGTGGACCAAAAAGAAATATTTTAGTTCATAATCTAAAAGAAAGATAGTTTACTCCAAATATACCTCAAAGACAAAATACAAATCAATGAAGAACAGAGGATCAGACATTGATCAATGGAGGAAAGAAAAAATATCATAGAAAATTAGACACCTAAAAAGAGAACACCTACATATCAATGATATAAATATGATGAATAGGTTATCCTGCTTTGCTAAAAAATGAAACCCTAACCATGATGTTCCCCTTCTATTCCACTCGAACCACTCCCGTTGGAAACCAAAATACCCAGGCTTGAATCAAACCCGCACTGACATTCGTTCTTCATTGTAATTTGATCAAAGCTCAACTCAAAGACAATCTTCACTTGGGTGACTCCTCTAAAGCTATCAGCCTTGACCACAACTCAGTCTCCTAGAGGCAAATTTCATTCTCAGATGACTTTGTCCATGTGGTGCCTTACCCCTTAAATGATTTCATAGGTAAAAAAATAAATTCATTTTCAATTTCATTTTTTGTTAAAATATTTATTATTATTGTTATAAAAAAATTATTAATATTTAGGTTAAAAAAATATTAAAGATACTTCATTTACATGTATAATTTAAATCATTTTATTAAAAAATTTATAGTATATAATCATAAATCATAGCATTATAAATCAAAATTTATAATAGTAATAATTTTATAAAAATAATCTTTTCATAATTCATAATTCAGAACTAAAAATTTTAATTTCATAGATGTGTGTATATATATATATGAATATGTTTATATATATATATATCATATATTTGAAAATCAAAATAAATTAATTATATTCATATGTAATTTTTATTTCATATTTTATAAATGAAAATATAATAATTATTAATAATTAGATCTTTTTATTTAGTATTAATAAATTAATATTTATATTAAATATACTCATAATTTATAATTATTAAAATTTAATATTTTAATTTGTTTATAAATAAAAATAATTACAATAAAAAATTTATAAAATATATTGTTTTTCTAATTTAGATGTTTATTCATTTTTTATAACATTTTGATAAAAGATAATTTTAATAAATAAAATAATCAAATTAATATATTTATGTTATAATATTATTTTAAACAGAATAAAAAACAAAATTCCTTTTTATAATATTAATTTAATATTAATTTTAAAGCTATAAATTTTTCATATAGTCATAACTATATATGATTGTCATATAATAAAATTTTATTTTTGTGTAATAAAAATAATTAATTTCAATTATTATTTCTCATAATAGAGTTAATTATAAAACAAGTTACTAGGATGTTATAGAATACCATCAGTCACTAAGGTTGAGATAGTGGTCAAGGTAGAGGGAATCAGACTCAAAATTCACTACAAAAATAGAGTGATCCTCTTCAAGGTAGTATGATTGTGGCTTACGGTTTCGGTATGGGATAGTTACATGAAGTGCAACCTATGTCGGTAGAGAAGAGCACCAAGACTTCTACTGTTCGAGGTACTATTCTAGTGACCCATGATTTTGTGTATTAATTTATTTAACATTGGTGTATCACATAGTTTTATATGTATTTAAATTTTATAACATTTATGTGTTACGAGAGATTAATTTTGTGGTGTAGTGAAACATGATACCCCGTTTGGTATCTGATCATAGAGTGTACACTCGTGTAAGGATTTTCCCACTGTGATAACTGGTTATCTATTCATGTGGAATATTTTCATCCTTGGATTTTTTGATTTTTTATAAAACTCTTAGAATGTACTAGTTGATTCCCTATCAATTACATATAGATTGTTATTAGTGGAGGGTGATATTTACATCACCAGATGGTGGTAGAAAAGGTCACAAGGGAGAATGGGATGTCTATATCTCACACGTTGGACCTGAGCATTAGGGGATGGGCAGAGTTATAGCCTCAATTACTATTATTTTCTTAGATGATCAGGGGTTAAGACCATCTATTTTCCCTCTTATGGTGGATAGTTTCAGTGATCTCATCCCTAAATACATTTCAGGACAACCACTTGTGAGATAGGAAGAATTCACCATTGAGTTAGTGCATGGAGTGGAACCAGTGACCATTCCTCCATAGAGGATGGTACATACGAAGTTTCTGTTTCTCAGGCAGTAGTTTTAAGACATGGAGGATAATGTATTTAGTTCCGTAGAAATTATCAGGGGGGTTTCACATGTCCTTTTTTCTTATTAGGTGAATGGTACGTTAAATTTCTTTATAGATTATCAGTGGTTGAACCAACTTACATGTAATAATAGGTATCAAATACCTTGAATAGAATACATCATTGATTGGATCCAAGGAGTTTGTGTGTTTTCAAATATTGATTTGAGGTCAGGTTTTCATTAGGTGAATGTAACACAATCGAAAAAAACTTGTATTTATTTCCATAATAGGTATTTACTTAATGAGTACTTGTCAATGTCATTCATTATAATGAACTTTCCAGTAGTATTTATGCGACTTATGAATATAGTTCTCCACTTATATATGGATTTATTCAGGGTTTTCTTCTTAGATGACATCATGGTGTACTATTTCACTCTATATTACCATGACCAATATCATGATATTATTCTGAATACACTTAGAGAGCACCAAATTTATGAAAAAATCACCAAATTCCAGTTTTGGATCAACAAGGTTCACTTTCGGTATCATATCATTTTTGAGGCAAAATTATCTATTGACCCAGAAAAAGTATGAAATGTATTCTCCTAGAATTTTTCTAAGAATTTATTTAATATATAGAGTTTCATAGGGATAACTAGGTATTGATGATTCTTAATCTAGGATTACCCACACATCACAATGCCTCTTATAGGATTGACTATGAAGTGTGAGAAATTTTTATGGTCAAACTATTTTAAAATATAATTTTAGCAATGAAAATGAAGGTTTAATTCAGCATCGATACTGATTCTTCAAGAGTTAGGAAGGAGAAATATAGTTTACTGTGATACATTTGGTAGTCATCTGGCAGTATTTCTAAAGTTGGATGAGTAATTCATAGAATAAGAGTCTCATCAGTTACAGACTCACATGAATAATTACATAACACATGACCTCAATAATGAATCGATTTTTCTCAAAGGAATTATTTTTTTATTTAAATAAAATATTTCTATGCTTATAATGTTACTTAACGGAGTCAGATTAGTCACAGGGGTGTGTGGGGATTTTTTTGATCCTGAAGGCCTAAAATATGGAGGAACATACTGGGCCACACGGTTAAGAGAAACATTTTGGGGAGTTTCAAAAGGGTGAAGGGGGATACATTGTTTTTTGTAATAGTGTGAGCCTAGGAACATGCCCATGTGGGTTGAAGAGTGGTTATGATGAGTGGAATTCTCAATGATTGCACATTATTACCCAAATTGTGTGCCAAGATCATGTAGGGTATCTTCTTAGAGAGTAAGGTGTGAAAGGTTGGAACATGGTTTGTCCAACTATATGACCAAACCATGTTCCCCTATCATAATGGATGATTTTACAAAATTTCCTTTAATGAAAATAAATTCATAACACAAATTCCACCTCATTTACAATAGTGAGCACCCATCCTCTTCTCCAATGACCACACCCAATGACTAACCTAGTATTCTTTCTAAATCCTACTTCTTGACTGAAAATAAAAAGTCATTATTCATCTTGGATCCGTATTAGTAAGGTATTTAATCCTCATACTTCCAATTTCCATTTATCTTCCTATCTCTTGTTCTATTTATGTGAAATATCCTATGACCTGTTTGTAGAGCATTGTAGTGTTATTATTTTTTTTAAATACAATGAATATTAAATCTATATTCATTGAGGAGTCATCTAAAACCCAATGATATGTGTTCTAGTTATTTTTTTCACTAAATTTTGTAATTTTTTCATTACACAGTTGTTGTATTTCACACTTCCCATCATCACACATTCCCTTGAAATTAGTTCTTTCATTTTCAAATAATTGAATATTGTTCTTATACTCCCATTGAACATTTTTATACTACGGGAGGTTGAAAAACTATTGATTTCCACCGGATTGGGTTTGATAATTCTTTTACCCACTATTGTATAATTTGTTTAATGTACCAAACACCACTTAAGTGTACGACTTTCCTTGTGTATTGATTTTCACATCATGTGTAATTTCCATGATTATTGAATCACCTTATATGTTATTGTATTGACCATGATTGAAATTTTTTATACCTTGATTAATTATATTTAAAATTTATATTATATGGAAATTTGAGGTTAGGTCATGCCTCTTGATATATAATTACAAAATTTGAATTGTATGGTATATGATGCCTTTTTTTGTTGGGATTGATAATTATAATGAATTATAGGTGTCCTCTAAAGATATTATTATAATTATTCCACAAATATTAATTATTGAACGATGGTTAAGAGGCTTGTCTAGCATGATGGTTTACTCTCCCTTACATTGAGTGTCGAGCATGCAATCTCCCTCCTTTATAATTGTACTTGGGTGATGGACATGAAATTACACATTACTCCATTTTGGGTGTTGGGCCTGATGAATCAATCCACTAATATGGAGTTTCGAGAAAGATGTCTCACATTCATCTTGAGATTCGGGGCATGTACCCTATTCTTTAGCCAATATCTCATTAGACTAGTACGGATGCTTGAGTTCCACTTCAGGTCCAAGCAGCACCTAGTATCCAGTTATATGCCAACTTATCTCCTCACATACATAGTTCATAGAGGTAGATATAATATATAACGGTTATATATATATATATATATATATTATTAATCTATATATATGTGTATGGTTTCTAATACGACTTCTATTAGCCAATGTCGATGAAGGTAGATCCATCTATTTGTCCTGTAGGAAACTGTACTAGCTGGTATTTTATTATTTAGAATTATTAATTATTATTTATACATGCAGAACATGGTTTCTATATATGTAGGCTTGATTATTTATAGACACCTTTAGTGGTGGCCTATTGGGATTTTATCTCATATACTACTCGGTATACCTTTGGTACCTGAGTATATTACTTTTCTACAGGTACGACTAAGGGGGAGAGACCATTTATAGATGTTTGATTAATTTTACATATAGTATGGAGCATTGGATTAGATGTCTAATCAAATGATCATGATCCTAGTGGAGTTTTTTTTACTTCTTGTAATTTTGTATAGCATGTTTTATATTCGTGTCCCAAGATTCCCCTTTTTCTATATCATCATTTCATGAACTCATTTTATATGAATCTCCAAATTGGTTTTTACATTATTATAGTTTCTAGGTTATATTGACTTATTATGTTGTTTAGTGTACCTATTTTTATTCTTCTTCTGGTATGGAGGGTAACTATTCCTATTTTATAGTGTCTAGTTTTATATGCTTTCATTGTAATATGTTTGTTTATTACATACATTGGTCCAATCATAAATGAGGTTATAGTCTACCAATTTTTTCATAATAGACCCACGCTAGTATTTTTCTTCCTTTGGAATATGGGGAGGGGCTCTTAAGGCCATGTGAACCACCATCTCGGGGGACATGATAATTGGATTCTAAGTCGAAACATTATGATGTGGTATCAAATCTATTTCTTTAAATATTTCTTACTATTTTGGTATTAGATAGGATACTAGAAGATAATGGAATCTGATAATGTGTATGTTCTTGGGTGTAGCTAACGCACATACAGGGGATACCCAAATTACCTAGAATGGGTTAAGGTTGTTATGATTTTTTCCAGTTACAGTTGATACGACTTCATGTTTGGGTGGCACATGTGTATTATCATGTTATTATAATTGGTGTTTTTAAAATGGAGTTAACATTACCTTGTGCTGATGAAATTAGATAATGTCATATAATTAATAAATAAAGGAAAAATAAGATTAAAATTCCATTCATTTTTTCATTCCATGATTACTTTCATCTTGCTAATGCATGTCACGTGTTTTTTTGTGCCTTGATTATTATATATGAAAATGTGTTGACATTTTTTATAGGACAAAGAAAACATAATTTAAACTTAATGTCTCTTCCTTAACCTAAAACTGTATTCATTCATAGGTTAATGTAGACAAAATGAGCATTCAGTTATGGTATATTGATCCATGGACCATTGGTCACATGGTTTGAAACGTGTTATGGTAAGGATTAAATGGATGACACATTTTAATTTAAATAGTATGGTCCCTTATCCATTGGAAATGGGGATCCATCTAATTCAACCATTTATATAGATTGAAATACATAAATGAGAACAAATTTAAAATGAATATAACTTTTAAAATGAAATGGTCATCTTGTGTGTGTGATATGAGACCTTGACCCAAACCAGACCTTAATAAGGGGTATTTGGGAGTATATTTTGTTAATATGTTGTATTATGGTCTATTTTTATCACCTAGATCTAGATTTTTGGGTCAGAAAGAGAGGTGTAATCTGTTCACTGGAAGGATATGTACCATTCCTAGTTATCTATCTATAATTTATTGACGATTAAAGTTTTTTCTAAGGAGTTCATTTGGAATTATTTAATCATGCCATGATGAAGTAATATATTCATACACCAGGAAGGTGGTGAAGACCATGCCTTAGAGGTGGTTGTTCATGAGCCTCTAAAGATTCCTTTTATAGTTCCACATATGGCATCATTAGTTATTCTTAATATGGAATTTGTTTCCCAGTTTTGATAGAATTTTTTGCACATGATCTAATATATGTAAGGTTTTTTTGGAACTTCCCGACTATGGAATATTTGAATACACAATTCCATAATAAATAGTATCCCAACTTTTTAGGCTATGGTGGACCACATGCTACTAAGTCACAGATGGAGGCCATGATTTTCTATCATTGATTATATAGGGATGCATCCGGAGAGGTGGGTCGAACTCCCAACTTATATGCTACAAGATTCTTACAGGTTACAGTATGATGTTATTACCCAGGTAGATGGACATCGCAACATGATCTAGGTAGTTTTACAAATGATCTTCTATGACTCTTTATTTCCACAAACATTAAGGGATGATCTGGACATAAATTTTATAAACCTGAAACAGGGATCCATGTCTATCAGTGAGTCTTATTCTTACTTTACTATGTTGTATCAGCTCGCACCGACTCTATTCAGTAATGATTTTATGAATTCTAGGTGATTTGGGGATGGGATGGTAAATTCTATCTGATGATAGGCTAATTTTTTCTAGCAGACTAATATTTTTGAGATAATCAACCAACACCATATTGCTGAGATAAATCTCTGTGAATTTGATGATAGGAACTATGATATATCAAGACCTAAACCATCCTATAGTTTTTTCTAGTAGATTCAAGTGACCATTCATGGTTCCAACCATGGGTAGTAGCTGTCATATGGTTCATACTCAAATAATCCTTATCTTTCACCAGTGAGAGAGACTAAGACAGCTGAAACTTTAGTGTTTATTGGATACAGTAGAATGAAGAGGTCTTGGAAGGAAGGGTCACTTCTAAACATTGATAATACTTTTCCTTTAGTTCATAGTGAAAATGGATCTTCACTGAAACAATATTCCCGAGTAGGGCTTTTTGTATCTCATCGGGAAGGCAGCTGGAATACTAATGGCTACTCAAGCCAAGGAAGTGTCCAAGGAAGATGTGATCAGACGTAGGATTCAAAAATCTAGTTGAGAGGTCCTACTCAGGGGAGTCAGGATGTGACTTAGGACCATGGTATGGGATTGTTACATGTAGTGAATCCTATGTCAGAGGACAATAGTTCCATACCTTTTACTATTTGTGGTACTATTCTAGTAGCCTTTAATTTAGTATCTACATATTATGATACTAGCTCATTACATTCCTCTATATTTGAGATGGTCACGGATAGTCCTAGGATTGATGTAGAACACATCTGTAGAAAGAAGACACTTTATACCCCGTTAGGTATCCAATGAAATATGAATATCCATTATAATTCTTTTCCACTATTGTTAGGTGGATATATCTTCATATGGAATTTTTTCTACAATGATGTGATTGGATTTGATGTAATCATTGGGTTAGATTGGTTAGTTCCCTAATAATATCATATTTACATTTATCATTGCAGTGTGATATTTACATCACCAAAGGGTAGTATGTATGTTTATAAATGAGAATGGGATATTCTTTTAGCATGAGAAGGACTCAAACAACCTAGGTAGGGTGGAGTGACATCCTAGATTGCCAGTATTTTCATGGATGATCATGGGTTATTTCCCAATTTTTCCCCTTCTTTAGTGGATCTCATCAGGAATGTCTTCCCTCATGATTTTTCTACACTACCAAGATTGCTAGAGGTAGAGTTTAAAATTGAGATAGTACTATTGGAAGCTCCATTCACCATTCCTCTAGATAGGATTTCTCTTATATACATTCCAGATCTCAAGAAACATTTAATAGATCCAGAGGATATAGGATTTATATACATAATTGCTTGTCCATGGGGTTCACTGGTCCTTTTTTCCAAGAAAGTGGATGGTACCATAAGGCTTTTATGGATTGTCGTTGAATAAACCAGCTGAAGGTAATGAATATGAATCCATTACATAAATAGATGACCTCTTTGATCATCTATGAGGAGCAAGAGTGTTTCAAATATTGATTTGAGGTTAGGATGCCATTAGGTTCATTTCATCATCCTGATATATGTTGTATAGAATTAAAGTGTAGGTATGTACTTTACAAGTACATTTTTGTTTCATTCGGTCTCATTAATTCACATGTTGTTTCCATGGATCTAAAGAATAATGTTTTTCACCACTACCTAGATTGAATTTGGGTAGTTTTTTGTGCGTGAAAACATATTCTATTAAAACTCTTGGAACAACCATGAAATCTATAATAGGATCATGTTGAATACCGTAATAGAGCATAAAATTTATTATAAGATCATCAAATTCCACTTCAGATTGGTAAATTCAAATTCCCAGGTTATATTATCCTAGAATTATAACTTTCTATAGAAACATAGAATGTGACAGGTGTAGTTTCCTTGGAAAATCCCATTAATGTCCTTGATATATAGACTTTCTTGAAAATATCTGGGTATTATAGATACTTCATCTAGGATTTATCACACCATACAATGCCTCATACCAGTTTGATAAAATTGGTGCTAAATTCAAAAGTTTGGAATCTTGAGAAGAAAAATTTCATGAGTTTAAGGGCATATTGAATTTAGTTCCAATCCTAATTCTTATGAATCTAGAAAGGATCTATACTTATTAATGTGAAACACCCGGTATTAGGATAGGAGATAATCTGATGCAGGATGAGTGGGTATTCATAATTAGGTCTTGTCAGTTGAGGACTCATGAACAAAATTAAGATATGAACATCTTTGTTTTTGCTATTTTACTTCATGCACTATGATATTCGAGACACTATTTACATGAATAGAAATTTTGGTATCCAGTAATATGAAAAACCTCAAGTACATCTTTACATAGCATGATCTTAATCTTAGGCAGCGTATATGGGTTGATTGTCTATAGTCCTACAATTTCAAGCATGCCTATAGGAATGTAAAAGATAACATTGTAACCGATTATCTATGAGAAAAGTCTCCAACATAGGCAGTTCATGAGTCTAATGTCATGTGAAATCTCATGGAATTCATTTTAGATATTCTAGTTGAGGTACATGTGGATGATGTTTGGACTATCCTCTCATATTTCTAAGTAGCCTTTACTCAACTAGAATAGGTGAGAATGTGCAAACTCTCAGATCGTGAGTGCTTAGTGCTACGTGAGATTATCTCAAATGACGATTCATCTTCTGGTTGGACCATCGATGAGGATGAAACCCTATACATCCATGGGAATGTTTGGGTTCTAGCTGACAATAAAGAGGATCTAATCTTTGAATTTCATGCCTTATTTTGTATGGTACACACTAGTGTCCCCAAGATGCATCAAGATGGATTTTGGAAATATTAGTTGTCAGACAAGAAATGTGTGGTTTTTTGTTTTACCACTCTATGTTCCACCGATCAGTAGGTGATGGTGAAACATTAGTGACCCATAAGACTTTTACATTCATTTTCCGTTCCTGGGTGTAAATGAGATAATGTTTCCATAGGTTTCATGATTGGTTTACCCAGATCATCCGGATGAAAAAATAAATTTTGTGTAGTAATTGATCATTTGATGAGGGTTGAAAATTTATCAACTATTTGAGATACCTATATTTTTTATTATTTAGAGACGTTATACATCATGGAGGTCAAAGGATTTCATTGATCATCATGTCCTATCATATCTCAAAGTTTCTCCCTCTTCACATCATAGTTTTTGAAGTGGTTGAAGAATGCCTTGGGTACCAATGTGCTTCTGAGCATAGCCTATCACCCTAAAATCGATAGACAAAATTATCATTTGATTCCGGTATTAGAAGATATTTTTCATGCATGTGTCCTTGAATTTTTTGGTTCTGGGTAGAAACAAATACCACCAATTATGTTCAATTATAAAAAATCATTCAAGATACAATTTAGAAGGATATTTATGAGGACTTATATGGAATGACTTGTTGTTAAAATTCATATTGGTTATAGGCATGGGTGGATTCTCTTCTTGGACCTTGTCTCATCGAAGAGTCTTTAGAGAAGGTCCAATTGATCATAAAGTGCTTGATGACATCTCAGTCCAAACAATAGTCATATGCCAACTAATGTTGATGACCTCTTGTGTTCAAGTTTAGAGATCTATTTTTCTTATGATTCCCACCTAGGTTAGTCCATCAGCATATTCAGTGGTTGGATAATATTTATCCTTGATGAGCTAGACCCTTCAAATTTTTCAAATGAATTGGACTAGTGAATTACGAGTTAGAAATTTTTTACAGATACTAATCAAAAAATAATGTCTTTCACAAATCACATATTTTCAAGATTTATCCAAACCCATCACAAGTATTATAACTTGATGAGGTTGAGTTCGAGGTGTGGGTTCTTCATTTGAGGAGTATCCAATGCATATTATTGATCAAAGTACGTAGATGCATAGTGTTTGTTCTATTCATTTAGTATATGTTATATGGCATCACAACCATGTACAATATGAGACTAGGAGCATGATGATGATATAAAAAACTCAATTGTCAAAGTAATATTTTTACGATACATATTTAACATTAGAAGGACAACCTAGAGTTGAATTTATTTGAAGAGGGGAGGTTGTAAATAACCAACATTTCTCAAAGGTACAGATCACTATTTTGTTAAAATTACTTAGAGTGGACCTTATAATGTTACTTAATGGAGTCACAAAGGTAATGAGAGTGTCTGGGGATTTTTGGGATCCTAGACCACCAAAAAATGGAGGAATCAACTCAGCCTCATGTTTATAATAAACCGTGCATCCCAGACCACACTGTTTTAGTAACTTTGTGGGGAATTTCAGAAGGGAGTAAGGGCCCCATGGTTTTTCTATAACCATTCACACATAGGAACATGCTCATGTAGGTTTCATAGGGGTTAAATTTAGTGTCATTTTTATGTCTTATGCATGGTTATCCAAAACATTCCCTAGCCTATATAGGGTCCCTCCTTAGACAGTGAGGAGGGAACAGTTGGCGCATGGTTTGGAAAACCATATGGTCAAACCATTTTCTCCTATAATAATTGGTGATTTTATGAAATTTACATTGATGAACTTAAATTACTAACCCTTATTCCAACATCTCATTTCCAATAGTGAGAACCCCTCCCCTTCTCCTATAAGATGGCCCAGATATTAAACTAGGATTCTTTCTAAATCCTTCATACATAATCTAAATCAAATGTCATCATTCACATTAGATCTTCCTTGGTAATATATAAAATCCCCTTGCTTCTTATTTTGGTTACTCTTCCTATCCCTTGTGTTATTTAAGTGAAAGATCATATGCCATGTTTTTTGGAATTTGAACTGTTATTCATTTTTCTTCCAAAATAATTTGAATCCGAAGCAGATATTGCATGAAGAGTCAGTTATGTCCATGTAGATGGTGGTCTAGTTGTTTACCCTAAAACATGTGATGTTTTCTTACCACTGATGTAGTTCCACGTGATGGTTGTTCTCGCGTATTACCTTGAAATGTGTTCTTTCATTTTAAATTAATTAAATCATATTATTTTAACCACATGGACCATTTATATGATATTAGAGGATGAATAACTCTATATTTCCACCCCTTTGGGCGTGATATTTCTTTTTCCCACTATTATATAACTACTTAATAGACCAGACACCACCTAAGTGTACTTCTTTGATTTTGTATCGATTTTCCATTCATGTGTAATTTCCCATTTTATTAAATCACCTTCCAAGTGATCAAATTGGTTTGATTATAAATGTTCATACCTTGAATAATTAAATGTCTTTTTTAAATGTGACCGGAATGGGTGGAAAGACCACGCCTCTTATTATATATTTATCAAATGTTAATTATAAGGTATATGATCCCCTTTATTGTATTGGGATTGATGATTATGATTCATTAAAGGTGAACCATCAAGATATTAGTGTTATTATGATTATGAAATTGATATTGGATGGTGAATGATTGTTAAGGGATTTATTGAGCATGCTGATTCACTATCCATTATATTGGGTGTTGAGAAAGATGCATCTCACCATTATACTTGTACTTGGGTGACATGAATGACATTAAATGTTCTTCTATTTTGGTTGTTGGTCATGAAGACACACCCTAACTATCTAGAGTATCTAACAAGACACCTCACATTCATCATGAGATTCTTATCATGCACCATTTTATTGATCCTATAACTCATAAGATAGGTTATGTATTTTAAAATTATGCCTTAGGTCCAGCCAGTACATAGTATCTTACTATTTTCATACATAATTTCTCACATACATAGTTCATATATGTGTATAAGGTATATAACAATACTATATATATTACTAATATAAATCTGTATGGTTAATGAACAAACATACACTGGCATATGAAGATGCAGGTAGAGCCATCCAAGTATCCTGTTGGAACATAAGCCGGATAAGATTTATTAATTATGAATTGTTCATTATTATTTGTACCTGAAATATGTTGTTGTTATGTACATAAGTTGAATTATTTATAGACACCATTAGTGGTGGCCTACTGGGATTTTATCTCACACCCTACCTGAGAATCCTTTGGTAGCTGAGTAGATTACTTGTCTGTGGGTATGAATTAAGGGTAATCCCCCTTATAAATATGTTTGATTGAAATTTCATAAAGTATTGGTCATTGAAGAAGAAGACAGATCATATGCTTCTGATTCTAATGGAGTAGTATTTTTTCCCTTATGCACTTTTCTATTGCATGTTGTGTATTCCAATCCCGAATTTCCCCTTTCTGTATATCAAAATTTCATGACATCCATGTATATGAATCTTCTTATTGGAATTTGATATTATTATATTTTCTTGGTTATTTACACTTCAGATTTTTTTGTAATATCTTTTGGTATTCTACATCTGCTAAACATGGTTGTTAGTCTTATGATATAGTGTGTTTTTATATATGCTTTGGATGTATTCTATGTTTTATTACATATGTTGTTCCACACTGATATAATGGAATTGTATCCCCATAACACCACCTTAGAACCTTGCTTCTAGTCGATAAAATCTGGTATATGGGGAGGTATGGTTGAGGCCATTTAACCCATTGGCTCATGTCATGGGTTAGGTGGATCATGGTTTTGGACATTTCAACCTCAAGCTATCAGCCATATTTAAATCATGTTGTTGTTGTAGGTATTTTTACTTAGTGTAATTGTGTGGTATTCACTGATCATAAAATCCACAAGTATATATTTACATAGTATGATATAAATCGCAGGAATTATAGGTTGTTTGAATTTCTTTGGTCATTTGATTTTTTTGTTGATTATATTCCTAGAAAAGGAAATTCAATAGAAAATTCTCTATGCAGTAAGACTTAGACACAAGAGTTCCCAGAGCCCAATAGTGAGTGAAATATCATGGGCTTATTTTTAAAGAATCATGTTGAGGTTTAGTAAGATCCCAGTTAGACAATGCTCATGGATTTAGAAGTGACACCTCCCCTTATAGAACTGATGAAGTGAGGAAAATTAACTATCATGGGGACCTATTATTAAGGGAAAGTGTTTCAGATGAGGATATATAACCTGGTTGGACCATGGATGAGGATATGATCTTACAAATACATGGGAATTTATACATCCCAAAATACATTTGGTAGGAAATGATACATGAATATCATGCCCCAATTTGTGCAGTGCATCCCGAGATTACCAAGATGTATCGAGAATTACATCACCTTTATTGGTGTATGGGTATGAAACATGAGATATCCAGCTTAATTACTTGATTTTTCATTTGTTAGGAGGTTAAGCTGGCACATCAATGATTGGTAGGACTTTTACAATTGTTTTCCATTACTGTGTAGAAATGGGTAATGCCTTCGTAGATATCATGACAGGTTTTCCCAGACCACCTCATGGAAATGCTACATTTTGGGTTATTTATCCCTGGTTGATTAAGGACTCACACTTCTTACTTGTTTAAGAGGCCTTATCGATCGATGATCTAGGGATAATTTATGTCAAGGAGGCCATATGTTTTCATAGAAATCCTCATTCTATCATATTTTATAGGTATTATCAATTCTTGTCATGGTTATAGTAGTCGTTATAGATGAACTTGGGTACATAGGTGCTTTATAGAATAGACTATCATGATTTGAAATATAGTTAGACATAATATAAAATTCAGGTTTTATAGGATATGATTTGAGAATGTTTCCTTGATGTTGTGGGTTCTTCAGTGAAAAAATACCTTGAGATTATTTCTCTTAAAATAATTGTCCAAGGGTCCATTTAGATGGATCCTTACGAGGCCATATATTGTAGTTCACATCATTAAGCTATGCTCTGGTTAGAGGAAGGGGTAGCAATTATTTAACAATATCTTGTTTAGGAAACATTAGATTATGTTAAGATATTCCATTATAACATGATAAAAGTACATTCTTGGAAGTAATATTATGTCAATCGATATTATTAACCTCTTGAATTTGAGTTTAGGGGTGAGGTTTTCATTCTTGTTTCACCTGAGTTGGTCCATCGATAGATTCAAAAGTATTTTAATCTATCATTTAGATTTATCAGACCATTTGTTGTTTTGGAGGTAATTGGGTTAGTGCATTACTAGATACCACTTCATGGATTTTTTGGTCTATGCATGATGTATTTTATGTTTCTCAGGTTCACATGTATTATCTAGAGTCGTTGCATGTTTTAAAACATGGTGATATTAATTTAGAATTGGATGATTCTTTTAAGGAGTACACATTGAGTATTGGAGATTATGCTATGGAGACTCTCTGAGGAAGGTCATTTCTTTTCGTGTGGGTGAAACGGAAGCACATTCTAGTATATGATTAGACCTAGGAGTAAGAAGATATAGTATGTTCCAAATGACCGAACCGTTTCTTAGATGATTCTTAATTACCCTTAAAAACCAAAATTAGGGTTGAGTTGATTTAATGAAGTAAGGTTTAACAAACAAAATTTCCAGGAATGTATATATCATCATTTTTTAGTTTAAATTCCTTATATTATCTTGTTAAATGTAACCTAAGTCTATAGGAATAACTCATTAGAGTTTGAGGTATGTTTATATCCTAGAGCTCTATAAATTCCATAGAAAGACTCATCCACATTCATAGGTCATGGTTAGTGCTAACTGTGTGACTCAAACTTGCAGAGAACAGAGTGCACAGTAGGATGCCCAACATTTTACCTAATTGTGCAAGCTAGGAAACACGATCGTGCAATTTGTCTGAGTTAAAATGAGGATCCAATGTTCACAGGTTAAACACTGTTTGTCAAATTGTGAACCAGATCTTTTGAGGGAGGTTCTTGGACAGTTCATGGTGCATGATTGGTGCAAGATCAGTCCAACCATGAGGAAACACCATGATTCCCCTTAAATGACATGGAATTAACTTGTTTCCTTTAATTTTTGAAAAACATATTCATCCATCTCATCTCTAGAGGAAATATAGCCTCCTCCCTTCACATTTCAGGTCTCCCTTACCTTGGTTATGTTTTGAATACATGTTTAAATATAATCTATATTATCTTCACTATTAGAATAATTGGATCTAAAAATATATTCTTTTTAATCCATTTACTTTTGTTATTTAGGTGTGAGATCATATGATCTATTTTTATGGAATTGGATCATTCTTCCAATTTATTTCATTAATAAAAGATTTTAAGGATAAAATTAAATATGGAGAGTTCCATAGTCCCATGGTGGTTGGACAATAAATAATCACTAAAATTTTAGGTGTTTTTATAGTATTTTATGATGTTCTTCATGCCAGATTTTTTGGTATGTTTCCTTTGTAAGTGTTCAACCATTGTAATTAATTACACTATGTCATGTCACTACAATGGACCCATGTTGAACCATTAGAGTATGCCTACCTCTTAATAACAAACCCTTTTGATGTGTTAAATGAATTTCCCAACATATAAATGCAAAATGGACTGAACCACCTCCTAATATGTTCACCATGACATGAAATTGAAATTTCAAAAACATCAAATTAAATATAATAATTTAATTGAATGGACCTCGGTGGAATTCCCATGACACAATTTTTATATTTATAAAAATGGATTATATGAATTATAAATCCCATGGTGAGAATGGATTAAATGGTTATAAGTTCATTAGAGGTAATACCTCATGATGATTATTAGATCATAAATATTTTTCCTTCAACATCACTCAAGGGAATTGTCATGTCCCGCCCCTTGGGGCCCATGCCGTGACTACCCCAAGCATTCCTTCCATGGGCTAGGGGCTGGAGACTATCACTGTTAAGGAGTATCGCAAAAATGGGAAGGCATTTCCTTTTTAACCTGTACAGACACATAGTACAAGAACCCAACAAGAAGCAACCATGATGTAAACTGATGTAGTAAATGTGTGCTGAATGTAAAGGGGGCGGAATACAAGACCAACTGAAAAGTACAAGTACAAATACAGCTGAAAAGTAGCTCCAATATATTCGATCGATGATCCTACCTGAATATTGGGTATATCTCACAATCAGTAGTCCCTATGTCACGTCATGCCGAATAGTCCACCTCTGAGTACAATCTAGTCCTGGCTCCCTCAACCTTGATCAATGTTGTCTCTCATTTTCACAATACAAAACAAGGTGTGGGCATATCCCATGAAGGGGTGTGTATAAAGATACTCAGTAGGGACCCTAAGACCCTAAGGTCTCTGAGAGTTCCACAAAAGAAATACCACAAAGTGAGACCTCGATCTCAATGAATGAAGCAATAAACATAAACTATACTTAGGTATATGACCATACATTTACCTAAGTTTTCAAGACATACTCATCTCATACCCAAGCGAAGAATACCACAATGGTAACACCATGAAGGTATAAGTACCACACAGATAACACCAAGAAGATAGAAGTACCACACAGGTATCACACGAATATAGAAGTAACACACAGGTAACACCATGAATATAACACAATGAAGGTAGAAGTACCACAAAGGCAACACCATGATGATATAAGTACCACACAGGTAACAACACGAAGAAAACACCACGAAGGTAACACCATAAAGGTAACACCACGAAGGTAGAAGTGCCACATAGGTAACACCTTGAAGATAGACATACCACACAGGTAATAACGTGATGATAACACCACGAAGGTAAAAGAGGCATCTCACAATCAGGTATAACTCTAGGATAGATGATGAAATTATTATTCATAAGTTATATCATCTAAATATATTAAGAAGCACTGACCCTATCCCACACAGGATCGTAGGGTAATAACAGTGACTGACCCTCACAGGATCTGACCCACACATGATCAGTGTGCACTAACCCACATAAGATCGGTGAGCGCTGACCCATGTAGGATCTGATTCATGCTAACACACACGTGATCGATAGATGATGATCCCCTTTGGAATGATGTTCTTTCTTCACATTATAGCCAACCACTTGATTCCTCGCTCCTAGTGAGATTGAGTTTCGTAGAATCTTCCCCCTCGAGATATTGGTAGTACTTCGACTTCCACTAAGCTCTATAAAGGAGTATCCCAATGGACAGTCATGTCGTAAGGTTTCCAACTCGACAGGAGAGACGTCAATCGGACACCCATTCTGTGAGTTATAATCATTTTAGTTCTGAGGGCCCAGTTGGATTTGGGTTCGATCCAACTCATCCATACTCCAACAATCTCCAAAACTAAAGTGGAGTATACTAAAAGAACTGCCTTGATCCAACAATCCCAGTGCCATAGATGGTTCATCAAACAGACGCCTGGTTCTCAAGATATGGCCCTTTATGCGTTTCTAGGTCCAGTTGGGCCCGAGTCTGGTCTGACATGGTCAGACTGACCTGAACTATCTCG
This sequence comes from Viscum album, assembly GCA_963277665.1. Taxonomy (NCBI): domain Eukaryota; kingdom Viridiplantae; phylum Streptophyta; class Magnoliopsida; order Santalales; family Viscaceae; genus Viscum; species Viscum album. The sequence continues at coordinate 1,580,107,079 of OY728120.1, read as the reverse complement.
GTCTAGGTTGGGCTGTAATGAGCATGCCCACTATGCCAAGGTCGATCCTGGCCTGCTAGGGGATGGCCCGACCCAAAAGGGGGTGGCCCGCGGTCCACCCGAGCTGGCAAGGGGGGAGCGTTTCCCCGCGGTATCTCAAATTGCCAAGAGGCTGTTCAGCATTGTGAAATAGTGGCACCATGTGAGCACTGCCCGGTCGTGGGAGAACCTAATGAGTTATAATGGTTTCTGCCTCTGTCGTGGCTTTGTCTTTAGACCTCTTCTTGCCACCAGCAAGCTATTCACACCGCCTTCCTACTCACCGGCGGTGAATTGGTTGTGTCGCCTCCCCTTCAACAGCCTACCAATGTGTCGGCCGCCTCCTCCGATCTTCACAGCTGACGAGCTGTAGCCAATTTCTTACTAACGGCACGCGATGGTGGGCCATACCTCCTCTGCGGCCGGTAGGTGTCATCCTCTCATATGACCATTGCAGCTTAGTTCTGCTGCCTCCTCTTGCGGCGTCATTCCATATGCCGCCTCCTTCATAGCCGGTTGGTGCTGTCACATCAGTTGTCTTCCATGGAGGGCAACAGGGTAGCAATGTAGTGGAGGGTTCAGGCCGGGGTTTTAAGGCACATGCCCTCCGAATTAGCTCATAATTATGAGGGATGATTAAAGGGTTCTAGAAATTCACATGAATTTAAACAAGGATCAAAACCCTACCTCAAGTACGATGCATAAACACCCACTGTTGAGGATGTGGTTTGATGTTAGCCATCCCCGCATCTAGCCTCAAACAAAATCTCTTGATCATCGATCTTCGATTTGGGGTTTTGGTGTCGCTCGTCACCGCTCGCCAGAACAGGCTCCGTCCTCCAAGGGTTTGGCCTCTCGACACTTTGTCAGCACTTTGTTTCTTGGAGAAGTAGTGTTGACCCCTCTTCCCAAGATCCATATAAATAGATGAGGGGGATGTTAAGTAATTATTTTAGGAATTGATGGGGGCTTATTAATTATGAACCTTTCTAATTCCCCAACGATATCGTTACTTAGGTTTGAAAGTTCATGCCATTTATTTTCTTAACACACCGTTGGTCCCCTGTTTTCATTTGTGGATTAGAGGGAATGAAAGAAAATAAAAATTAACTAAGTTATTTATATTATTCATTAAAAAGTCCCAAAACATAACTTTTTCTCCAGACCTGCTATTGTCAATGTGAATCCTTCCTTAAGTGAATCCCGACGCTGTAGATTCAAAGGTGCCCTCAGATTTTTAATCAAGTATCTGTTCCAAAGTTAGAAAATTCTGCTCATGTATTTATTGAACGTACCTAAAAAAAGTTCAGAAAATTATTAACATTCACCCTCAACCTGTGCCGGTCATGGTTAGGCTCTGCCTAAGGGAAACACATCCCAAAAAACTGAGTGGTACTCTCATATTTTACCATAAAATAATTGTCAGTTAATTATTTTATTTATGGCCAAAAAATAACTTTCACTGATGGTCCACACTGTACAATGTTAGTATCAATATAAGGAAAAAATTCCCTCATGATTTCAGTGGTGGTATCAGATTTTCAATCTGAGTTACCTTTTGTGAGTTATAAGCATTTGTAAAATAAAATAATTTTATTTAATTATTTTATTTATGGTTATGCCATTTTCAGGTTTTCCCACTGGAGGCCTATACCGACTAAACATTTGTTGCATCTAGGGAAAACCTTCCATCTTGAATGCAAAGGTGCCCTCAAATTTCTGATCCGGGGAACTATTTAATAGTTTTTCCACTTTTTCTGGTAAACTGCTTACGCGCGCTAATTAAATCATTACAAAACATAGACAGATAATTCCAGAAACTCTGGGCCTTAGAATCATCCACCATCATATTTCATGGTCTTGAAATAATTCCATATAATTTAAAACAATTACATGGAAAATCCGGGTCTTTACAGGAATTTTTGATCACAGAGCTTCATGCTCTCTTGCATTGGATGATGGGTATGGAATCTCACCCCATTTACTTTTATCTGGATGATGGGATGATATTATAAATTTCCTTGCATAGAGTGTTGGGAATGATGACTCACCCAACTATCTTGAGTGATAGTAATGACATCTCATATTCATAGATATTTAGTTCTTGTACCTTTTTTTCATCCTATCGCTTATTATACTGGTCATGGATTCTTGAGATACACCCAGGTTCAGCTAGCACCTAGTATCCATGTATATTCCAATATATGTCCTTACATATTTAGTGTATATACATGTATACATATTATATATTATTACCTATATAAAAGTATATGGTAACTAATATCAAACCTATCCTAGACTACGTCAATGTAAGAATGGTATGTTATGTTTCCTTTGGTATGATAAGCCAATTGGTTTTTACTTTCATTGTATTTTATTAGCTATTATAACTAAACATTGTTATGTTATATACACATAATTTATTATTCTATAAACCATTAGTTGTGGCCAAATATGTTTATATCACACCATAAATGGGATTCATTTTGTACATGAGAAGCCTTCATGATAATAGGTATAGATAATGGCATATTCTGTGTCATGGAAGCATGATAAGTTTTTCTTATAGAATTGAGCAAGGGAGATGAGGACTGAGTGTATGATCATGATGCTAATGGAGATGTCTTTTGGAATTTCTGTGTTTTTGTATAGAATATTGTTTATGTTTGTTCCCCATATCCCTAATTTTCCCTTTTTATATCAGCATTCAACAAAATCATTTGTATACAACTCATTATATGGATTTTGATTATTATTACAACTTGGAAGATTCCAATTTCATTATGCTTATTTATGGTATTTTTTCTACACTAATATGTATTATATCATGATTTTGATACTTATTATCATTGTCTAATTCAATTATTCAACTCTTATATTTGGTTATAGTCTCCCAAAAATATCACCATGGACCCCACTACTAGTTAGAAGCCTCTAGCATATGGGGAGACGTGCTTGAGGCCATGTGATCCACCAACTTAGGGGGAAGTTTTACTATCTCCCAAGTTAGGATGTTACATTTTTTTGTTAATTAACTTTCTATATTGATTATGACTTATCATATTATGATAGACAAATAATTTATTAAATGAAATGTGTGTCGTTTATTTACAATTATATATTTATTATTCATTATTGGATAATTATAGATTCTATTGTATTAAACCTTTACTGATCATTTGACCTCACCCTTATTTTGTTTCCTTTATCCATGATTCTATAAATTATCCTAATAATTATATGCAAGGATATTACAGAGGAAATATTGATATAGTTGAAATAATGTTTTAATATTTGTTTCCAAATGTAATATGTGACTCAAGTAAATATCTTTTTTACCATTACTACAAAACTTTGTGTTACTTGAGGATTTGATTAATTTTATCATATGCCAATGTAAAAATGTAGAAAATGACTATGATATAATAGGTTTGGGGTTACTACATAAGCTTTGAGGATAAAAGCTTATTTTATGTTGGGGTTTTCAATGTTATTTGGGATATCAATTTATATATTTATGGATTGATCTGTTATAAACCTTTAGTTTCATTGTTTAATTTTTGAGATTAATATATTCATATACATTTTTGGAAATTATCTTATGTTATTCAAACAATTTTGGTTTTTATAAATATATTAGGAATTTATTTTTACTCTTTTATGGATCTTATAAGTTGTTAAAAGTTAAGTTTAGTTCTTCAGGAATAACAAAATTCGTAGTGGATATTACTTTCTAAGTAATATGTAAAGTGGATTTTTATCAAAACATAATGAAATGATGAAATTTAATTTATGAAATAAAAATTTAGGCGGTAAGAATGTTTTCTAGTGTTCTCCATCTTGATTGAATAATAAACCCTCAACTCTAGGAAAATGATATTGAATAAATTTTTTGCCCCATTACCTTCATATCTAATGAATTAATGGTTATTTAATTCCTAAAAGATTTATTGTTTTGTGGTTTTTGAGTTTCCCACGATCATTCTACTTCCTATGATCAATGATCCATGTCACTCTATATTAATCATTGGGTGATTTTATTCTCTTCCAAGTCCATGTTTTCATTTCCAACCAATATTCTCCTACATGGAATACTAAAAATCTGTTATTTTAGATGAACTTAGTACATCACTTCTTCTCTTATTATAAATTATTTTTGTTAACCCTTTTATCTATGGAGGTTTTCAGTAATGTTATTTTCAAATGTCAAGCCCTTTATTACCAAGTTCAAGATTAAATTATAAAAACAACATTAATTTAGGTGTGGTAGAATGTAACACCCTGAGATTCTAAAAGAGGAACATAATTCTAGATAACATATATGACACATAACACCAAGATTATAAGAGATTTTAATTCCCCTAGATTTTATGATATATTTATTTTTAAACAATTTCAATCTCTTTGGTATCTTGTGATGTAGGAAACACCAGGTTTAATTGAAATGTGATCCTTTATTAGAAGATTATTATTTAATCATTACCATTATAGCCTAGATAATAAATTAGCAGGTTGGAATATGAGTGAATAAATTATGAAAATTATTTTTTACAGATTTATAATAGAAATTAAATTTTTATCTATTTATTATAAAAAAACCATTTGAATGAAAAAGAATTATTTTCTAAAAAACTGTATTTTATTTAAAATTAGTTTAGATGCATTTTGTTAATTTAATTTTAAATTAATTTTGACTAATTTACGAAAATTCATATTTTTAATATTAATAAATTATTGAAATATTATTTTCAATATAATATTTTAGTGAATTTTTGAGTATTTTTTATAAAATATTAATTTTTTGATGAATAGTGAAAAATATAGATTTTTATTAACATTTGAATTTTTCATCAAATTATTAATAAAGATAAATTATTTTTTAAATTAATTTTCAAGGAAAATTAGTTTAAATATATTATAATTTAAATAATTAATATCATTGGATTCAATTTTATCATTAATTGTTATCTGAAAACTTTATGATTTTTTAAATGTTTTTCTTTGGAATTTTTTTTGATATGATTGTGGTATCATTTTTAAGATAAATTATTTCACTAATGTGTGTTGAATTTGTAAAAATGGATTCAATTTTTTAATTACTTTTATTTATATTATATAAATAGTTCATCTTAATTTTTTACCAAAATGAATTGCGAAAATAAAAAAATACCGTCATTAAGGTAAAAATGGGTTTAGTAGGGGTTAAGCTAATGAAAAAATGGTTAACAATGACAAAAATCATTTATAATTCCAATTTTATTTTAATAATTAAATCTTATCTCTTATAAAATTTTAAAATGGCCCATTTTGGATCCATTTGAGATGATACAAACATGGTCGTAATTCATTCTTTCCCAAAATTTTATGTTTCCTCTCCCCAACTAATAAAGGCCACCCACTCTCCTATCCTTTAAACATATAAGAATCAAATTTTTCAGCAAATACCTGACCAAATAATTTCATTAATTCCCTCCCCTCATCCAAAAATCCTTTTTTGGGTATAAATCCATCCTAAAAAGGCCTTTTGTGAAAACCAAAAGATGTTTTCCAAAGAAGGGGTAACATCCTTAACTGATCATTTTATTTTATTTCTTCTTCAAAATATTTTAAGTAATATTAAATAATTATGATATAATAACCTAATTATCTCACATATACTAATATTTTTTTATGTCAGTGAAATTACCAAAAACCATATCCTCCTCCTTCAAACGGGAAATGAAACTGTTGATCAAGTGTACGAACAACTATATAATCGCAAAATGACGTAATTCGAATTCCATCACTGCTTAACATGGATGGAGAAAATGATGTATCCAATATTTATATATGATATTTATAATATAATTATACTTATTTATTATAATATCATATATACCTACTTACATTATGTAGGATCGAATATGTATAATGAGATGCTCAAATAAAAGAGGTGGTGAATTGTATACTTTAAAAATAATTTTGGAACCTTTAATGTTGGTATAAGACTTTCTTAAGGAATGATTCTCATCCTTAAGAAAATCTATTTTATAAAGTTAGATTTTAATTTTAAGAAAAATTATTTTAACAATGTTAAACAAAATTCACAAAACCTCTTAAGGAAACATTTTCTTAAACATTATAACCTTATGACAAAAACATAAGAAAGATTTTCTTAAAGGAATGATTCTACCTTAATGAGTATAGAATATTTAATATAATAGGAGTAACAAAATTCGAAATTATAAGAAAGTTATACCTTCTAAATTTAACAAAGTTAAAATAGCAGCGGAATAAAAAATAAGTTGAAATAGCAAATAAGAAACAATAAGATTCTTTCAACACAAAGAGAAGGGTATCAAACTACCTTGGATAATGTTTCCTTGATTTATACTTTGAAGAAATTCTATCTTACTCAATCCCATGTAATCTTACAATTCAATGATCGATATCTGCATTTCTATCCCCAAAAGCCCTCGATTTAGAAGAAAATAGAAACCTCTGTCTTCCAAATCTGGAAGCCCGCGATCAGCACGATCGGAGTTTGAACAGTGCAAGTCTGAAAAAGTTGTTCATACCTGAACAAGTTGTTCATGACATCTGCACAAAGCACTGATATTTGTAAGAGCCTCTCTCTAAATTCACTTCACTACTTTTTCACATACATCACATTCATCAAAAAAAGTAATTTTCTCATTCTAATAAACTTGTATTTATAGGAAAAACATCTCAACGGTGGGCTCCACTCCAACAGTCATATTTTCCTTAAATTTTGGAGGGACCATGATATTTGTCAAAGAGACAACAGTTTTTTTTAACAAAATGAATGACATCATTTCATGTATAAGAAATGATGTTACGTTTAAGGTAAATGATAAGTATAAAAAAACATAGAATCAAATAATATTGGAATGATACATTAAGCAATTCAAACAATATCAAGAAAATAGATTATTATGAAAATGAAAATCAGATTGAAAAAACAGCACCACTATCTTTGGGTACTAGTACCATAAAATCAGTATGACATTTGTACCGAAATTGGTCTCATGAAAATGGTACGAAATTTGTACCAAAATTGGTATCATGAAAACGAAATGACATTTGTACCAATATTAGTATCATAAAAAAATGGTATGACATTTGTAAAGTATTGAAAAATATGTAAGTAAACATAATGATAGATATATAAGTAAACGTAATGACATGTCTATAATTATAATAGAATGAAAATTCAATATGTATAACAGAATGAGATAACTAGAAGTAAACTTAATGAGAATTATATAATTATAACAGAATGACAAATTCGGAAGTTAAGAAAAAGTGTTTGTGATTTATGAAACATAAAACCATAAGGAATGGAGAAATCATAAAAAACTTATTTACTAAACAATCTCCCCCTTTTTTGAAAGCTCAAATAACATTGTTAAGGTAGAATATATTAAATTTGATAAAAAATTACGAAAAAATTATCTCCCACATTGAATGAAATTTTGGATGAATACAACTATCCCCCCCTTAGGTTATGTTTCCCATGGATCGTATTCTTGAACTTTAGCATTCGGTTTTATTTCCTAAGGAAGTAACTCCTCCATAAATAAAAATTTAATCTTAAAATAAACTCCCCTTTAATTAGGAATTATTATTTCATACCATTATCCCCTTAGTAGATTCTCCCTCTTTGGATTCTTTATTAAATTCTTCCTTCATAATAAATTCTCCCCCTTTGACATTTTCAAAAAGGAATGGAGAAGTTAAGATATACCTGTAAGGTTAAGGAAATATAAATTTAAAAACAAAATAAATATATGAATGAAATTTCTTAATGATATTTTGGAAATAATGTTTAGATTAAAACAAAACATCATAATATAAAAAAATCATCCATCCTTCTTCTGCTCAGACAACATTTTCTTTATCAAAGATTTAAGTTTCTTCACATCCTTATGATCTTGTTAAAGCTTATCCATCATAATATCTAGATCCTAATTCGTCTTTTCCAAAGACAAGATCCTTTCTTATTGAGATTCTATTCTATCATCTTGATTCATAATGAACTCTTCTTGAGCTGCTATCTTTTTCACTAATTCGGCCCTAACATCGTTCTCACTACTTACAGTCTAGGAAACTAAATTTAGTTGGCTACCATTATCAGAAATGGATGCCTTGATGTTGTTCAAATCAGATTCACAAGTATTGAATGCTCTATCTTTTTAATCCATGAAGTCACTACACTTTCTAAGCTCTTCATTAATGGTTTTGGTGTGCTTAAATGCTCTCTTAAAATTCACCTTCTGAGATTTATAATCAATCAAAAGATTACTGATGTTATCTTCTAGAATAACCACCATGTCGATAAGAATATTGGTAGATTCCATCTTTTTATTCAGGGTCTCTATCATAATTTGATTCCAAGCATCTATATTTTCAAGAACCTAAATATTATAGACCAAATTTCATGGAGAAAACTAGAATAATTCATGCTAAACAAAGGACAATGATTTGGAATCTGAGTCATCTTTCCCTTTCTCAAATCCTCTTGGAATTAAGGAATCGAGTTTATCTATCATTTTGAAAGACTTCTGAAGAATTTATTTTTCATATGAGGCAAGAAAAACACTCTTTCCTTGGATAAGATTTCGAACTGGGGTTTGTTCATCTCATACTTGAATGACATTAAGTTCTCCCTGTTTATCTTGTTCCCCTTCGGACTCGTGTTCATGACAACCTTCTTGTCTTTATTCTTCCTATATCTCTTCACCTAAATCTCTTTGTTGTTCAACATCTTCATTCTCTTCTTCTTCCACTTCAATCTTAACATGTTCTTCAGCTTCTACTTCAACTTCTTCTTTGATCTCTTGATCTTTAAAAAAATATTTCTAAGTTGAACTCTGAAGAGTTCCAATGTTATATTCCACTTCCCTTAAGACATCATCATTGTCTTCATCAATGATCTGATCTTCCATTTCATGAATAGGTTCTGATAATGTTAAGATATTCTTGGATTTCTAGGCTTTTGTAGTGGAAACCGGTTTGTAATGAAAGAATTGAGGTTTCGGTACTTATTGAGATTATTTATATATTAATTTTATTAAAGACTGACACAATTGAGATTACATGGTTTTCTTCTTCAAGATCATCTACTTCATTTATTTCACTAAATTTTCAGCTTGCTTGATTTTTATGGCCCTAGCCTCTGTAGGATTTATGCGAAAGGAAGGGTCACCTTCCTTTCTGGTTACCACTATCTCTCTCCATTTTTCAACGATTGAATCAGAATAGGCTTTTGGATTCTCTGCAGGTAGAGGTGCTGATACCAGAACATCAGGAATCAGTGTTAGTATTCTTGGTTCTTCATATTTCCTTTTCCCAGGTACTGATTTTGAATATTTCTGAACATCGACCTCATTATGGACAATCATTTCTTTGAAATATTTGGATTTCGATAAAAAATATACCTTCATTCTCCTAAGTGTATCATAGATGAGAAACAAAATATTAAATGGTTTAGAGATTGGTTGGCAAGGGATATTCAACTCTTGAAGGCACATAATAATTATTTGGAAGATAGTAGCAAGATACATAAGAATCTGAGATCTAATAGTGTCGCCTTTTACTGCATGGATGGTGAGAAAAATGTACTTAATCACATTGATCTTCCTTACATTAACAATAATGTTTAATAGAAATATATCACATAACTTTAGAGAGTCCTTATCCCCTTTCCTTGGAATAAGGAAACCTTTCATCCAGAGATATAATAGCTTGTGATATGTGCTAAGATTTTTAATCTTTAGATTCTTGTCATACTTAAGACTAAGGTCATCCAGAGTGTTGTATTTTTCAAAAGAACCTTCCTTTTAGGGAAGTTTGTGAGAGAAAAAATAGCATCTCCTTCATATGGTATGTTATGAAATATTTTCACCTTATTATAAGGAATTGTATAAGCCTTTTAATTAAAATTGAACTTGAACATATCATTACCATCCTTCTGAAAGAAAGAAACAGATTCATAGAATAGTATGACTAGATTAAGGTTAATCAGATCCTGAGATTTCCCCTTAGACGGACATAAACTTTCATATATTTTAGTTATTACCACCTTATAAATGTGGGATTCATACTATTCAATGATGTTAGGGAATACAAATATTTCCCTAAAGATCAAACAATCCTTTATTTCCTTGTTAATCAGCATCTGATCTGCTGAGGATTCAAGAGACATTTGGAGTGTCAGAAACTGTGGTGTCAAACTGTAGACATTGAAAGCAAAAGAAATTCGGCGTTGAGATCAACTAATATCAAGTGGAGTTTAATAAATGAAAAACCCCTTATATAGACATATCTAAGACTTTTCTACTCCTGTAAGATAATCAAACGACTACAAATAACATGATCTAATCTGATGGTTGAGGATGATTGTAGAGAATATGAATTCTGATATTTTAAGGTAAGATAAAAATGAATTAAAAATGTTGAAAACTAAACAATTGGAACTTATAATTATAAAAAGAAGTGTAATAAAATGTACCATTTGGAATACATTGAGGAATTTATCGATATTATAAGAATTCTCTTGGATGTTTTACAAGTAGTGAATTTTTTTCTGAAAATTTCAATTCCAAGAATTTTAATTCTGATAATTTCAACTCTGAATAGAATATTAATATGGATTTTCTTAGAGATGGATGTGTTTTTTTAAAAAATTCATAAAGAAATAATAAGAAGGATAAAAAAACAAGTATATGTACTCCCCCTAAAATAAGGAGTTACATACTATTAGGATATGATTTAAACAAGAAGTAGATATAAATGATTACCTTACATTGATCATTAGTAGCTTTCTGTTTAATGTATTCAAATCTATAGAAAGGTAATGGTTTTATAAAAATATTTGAAAGTTTTTATTGTGTTCCAATGTATTGAAGAATAATATCTCCATTAAGTGTGTGATCTCTAAGAAAGTGATGTCTAATATATATGTGATTTTCATGAGAGGGATGTATAGGGATTTCACTTAAAAAAATGTCTCTTCTGTTATAACATATTATTTTAATTTTAGTAAAACTCATACCATAGTATTTGATTGTGTTTTTCATCCACAACACTTGAGCACAACAACTTCTAACTGCTACATATTCAGCTTTAGTAGTGGAAAGTGCTAAAGAATGTTGTTTCTTTCAAGACCAAGAAACTAAGTAATCTCTAAAGAAATGACAAGTTCCAGATGTACTTTTTAAATCCATTTTACAACCACAAAATTCAAAATCCAAAAAACATTTAATTTTAATATAATTTCTAGAAGAATAAAATAGTCCCAAATCTAAAGTTCCATTTAAATACCGAAAAATTATTTTTACAGCCTTTAAATGGGATTATTTAGAATTTTCTTGATATCTTGCACATAATCATACTAAAATTATTAAGTCGGGTCAACTAGATATTATATAAATTAAACTTCCTATCATTTCTCTATAATATTTATGATCTACAGGTTTCCCTGCTTCATCAATATCAAGGGTATTAGAGGTTCCAATAGGAGTACTTATACTCTTATTTTTGTCATACCCAAACTTCTTATGATGAAATTTGATGTATTTATGTTGAGATACATAAGTTCCTTTGGGTTTTTGAGAAATTTGAAAGCCATGAAAAAAAGTTAACTCACCCATCATACCCATCTCAAACTCAGATTTCATAAGATTTGTAATGGAATCTGTTGAGATTTGATGACTTAATCTGAAGATGATGTCATAAAAATAAATTTGAACAATCAAAACAACATTATTAAACTTCTTAATGAAAAGGGTTAGATCGGTGGTTCCCTTAACATAGTTATTTTGAAGAAAAAATCCAAAAAAGTCTATCATACTAAGATCTAGGGGCTTGTTTAAATCTATATAATGCTTTGTAATGTTTGTAAACATGATTAGGATATTTTGTATCTTCAAAACCTGGGGGTTGAACTACATAGACCTCCTCCTTTTCAAAAACATTTAGGAAATAACACTTCTCATCCATTTGATAATGTTTGAAATTAAAGAATGTTGCGAAGGATAAATGAATACGGATAGATTCACGTCTTGTAATAGGAGCATAGGTTTATTCACAGCATATGCCTTCTTGTTAATTATAGACATTAGTAACTAATATTTCCTTATTTCTAACAATAATTCCATTTTCATCAAATTTATTTCTAAAAACCCATTTTACTCCAATAACCGAAGTTTCCTTAGGTTTTTCAACCAAGGTCCAAACTTGAATCCTTACAAATTTTTTAGTTTCTTCTTGCATGGACTTTATCAAATCTTCATCACCCATGGATTGTTCGGAAGTCTTTGGTTCAAATAGGGAAATAAAATCAACAAGTTCAACATCATTCCTTAAAAAACTTCTAGTTATTATTGGTCGATTAACATTACCATTGATAATATCACTGGGATGATTCCTAAGTAACAACTGACTTGGGTTTTGAAAATTTGGTTCATCAACCTAGGGTAGAAAATCTTTAGGATTAAATTTCTCAGAAATGTATTCTTGAACATTTTAGTTAATTGAAGGATCTTTTATCAAAGGATGGTGATAATTTTTAGAAAATATACAAGAATTATGTTATTGTTTTTAAAAAACAAAAGGATCAGTTTCATCAAATTTAACTTGTACTAGTTCTTCCATAGTACAAGTGTTTTTATTAAAAAATATATATTCCTTATAGTTAGAGGAGTATCCAAATAAAATTCCTTTATCAAATTTGGGTGAAAGTTTATTTAAGTTATGATTAGTTATCTAGATGAATACTTTGCAACCAAAGACTTTGATGTAAGAATCTTTTTTTTCTCAGCCATTCCGTAACTCGTAATGAGTTTTATTAAGAACTTGTTTACTAAAAATTCGATTTATAGCATAACAAGCAGTACTTTTTGCTTCATCTAAAAAATGGTTGGCTATATAAAATTCACTCAACATGGTTCATGTCATCTCTTAAAGAAAGCGATTTCATCTTCTAAAAACACCATTTTTTGGAGTTATGGGAGATAAAAAGTTGTGAGTAATACCCTTCTTACTAAAAAAAGTTTCAAAATCCTAATTTTCAAATTCTAAACTGTGATCATGATGAATAGTTATAAAAGATAAACTTTTCTCATTCTTAACTTGAGCTATAAATTTATTGAAATTAGAAAAGGATTCATATTTCTTGGAAAAAAATAGAACCAGGTAAATCTAGTGTAGTCATCAACTAAGACAAACACATAGTATTTGCCTCAAATACGTCCAGTTTGTGTAGGACCATATAAGTCAACATGCACTAACTATAAGGCATTAGAATTTGTAACTTCACCTATAGATTTAAAGTTATATTTATGTTAATTTCTATATTGACATGGATCACATACTTTTGAAGAATCAAACCTATGTTCAGGTAGATCCCTAACATGTTCTTTATCAGAAATTTTATTATGACCCCTTAAGTTAAAGTGTCCTAGTCTTCTTTTCCAAAGCCATGATTGATCTTAAAATTCACTAAGTTAGGGTAGATATCAAAATTTAAGGTCTTATAGGTTTATGGTGTATACATTCTCAAGCTAAAGGGCAGTGATAATAAAATCATCATTGGAATTGTGAACTAAACATTTATCATTTATAAAATTGACAAGGTAACCTTCATCACATAATTGGCTTATGATAATGAGGTTGTGCTTAAGGCCTTTTACAAAAAAAACATTTTAAATAATATATTTACTAATAAAAATAATGTTACCTATACCAAATATTTTTCTTTGAGAGTTATCCCGAAAAGCTACTTTTCCACCTTTAGTCTCTAAAGTCTTTTTGTAATAGTCTTTGTTACCAGTCATGTGCCGGGAACATTTACTATCCATGCTCTATATGTTTTTTCCACTTCTTTAAACAGACATTTTTTTGGACCAAGAACACCTCAGCAAAATGGAATTATTGAATGTAGAAATAGAAATACTCACGAAATGTCTAGGACTATACTGTGGGAATATAGTCTATTTACCTAATTATGGGTAGAAGTTTCATATGTGGCCTTCTATATCATGAATATAGTTTTAATTCAGACTATTTTCAAAAATACACTTTATGAACATTGGAATCATAGAAAACCTTAGGTAATGCACTTTAATGTTTTTGGATGTAAGGTGTATATCCCGAACACTGAAGATAATTTTAGTATGTTCGATCCAAAAGTTGATGGTGGAATATTTTTAGGATATTTTACTACCTCTAAATCCTAGACAATGTTTAATAAAATGTCAAGTATTGTTGAAAAATTAGTTCAAATGATGTTTGATGAAACTAACCCTTTTATTAAAGAGTATGATCAAACTGATAAAATTACTGACACTTCTAACAACATGAGACTTGAAGACATGATATTATGTTTTCTTTATGTCTACATGATATATTTCAACCAAATACTAAAGAATATCATCTTATTTCTGTCAAAAAGATTTTAAAATATTTAAAGGGAACTGTTTTTCAATCTCTTCTTTATCCAAAAACCTTAGATTTTAATTTCATATCATATTCAGATGCTGATTTTGGAGGTTGTAGATTAGATAAAAAAATTACCTTAGGAACCTGTCACTTTTTAGGAAATCCATTATTATCATGGTCAAGTAAGAAACAAAACTTAGTTTCCCAATCAAAAAATGTGGCAGAATATGTATCAGCAAGTAGTTGTTATGCACAAGTTTTGTGGATGTAACATAAAGTAATGGACTTTGGATTGAATTTTAACAGTACACTGATTTTATAGGATAATAAATGTTCCATAAATATTTCAAAAAATCCAATACGCCATTCAAGAACTAATAATATTGATATAAGGCATAATTTTCTAATAGATCATGTTTTTAAAAAGGATATATCTTTAGAATTTATAAATACTGAATATCAACTAGGTAATATTTTTACAAAACCACTTCCAATGGTAAATTTTTATTTTATTAAGATGGATTTAGGTTTATTTAATTTTTTAAATAAAAATAATCATTTAAATATTTTTAATTATAAATATTTATTTTATTTTCTTTTATTTTATAAATTAATTCCAATTTATTTTTGTTAAAATCATTTACTGATTACTTTAAATCTCATTTGTTTTAATTTTTTCTGATATATATTTTAGTTATTTTATTTTATCTTAATTTTACTCACAGTACTTGTTTTAAAAAAATTTGACAATTATCTTACGTAATGACATGGGAGAAAAGGGATAGTTATAAAAATTTCGACTACCTAACCTTTTTGCCTGTCAAACCCTTTTCGAATACATAAACTTTCATTTACCTTTAAATCATTTTTATTACCCATATTTTCATTAAAAACACAAAAAACTAAAAACCATAGAGCATTAGTATCTCAAAAATTATGAAAACATAGAGAAATGAAGAACGTGAATCTAGTGACCTGAAGCATCAGAATGATTCCAGAAGAAAGATTCTACAGGGTAATGTAGTTGATTTTGAATAGCTTTATCAGACAAATATGCTCTTGAGGCAAGAATTATAATTTCAAGGATTCGAATCTATGTTCAATAAGGAAAACATAGATTTCCTTTATATGGTATATGGAAATATTTCTATAAAAGTGTTCATATTAGTATTAGAGATTCTAAATGTATAGTTTTGAAAGAATAGAAGATAAGGAATTTTTAGTTTTCATTGACTGAAATTTCTCCAATTTTGTGCACTCCTCATGAGGGAGTGATTCATTTTAATATATGTGTGATCGTATATAAGAACAATAAGTGTAAAGACATTATTCCTTTTCTGTTTGGTTCAAAAAAAATTAGAAAAATATTTTTCAGGGATCTCGAGGATGACCAGAAAATCATAGTTAATTTTATTCAAATAGGAATTTCTCCTAAAATGGATGAGATAGAGAAGTTTAAATATCCAGACATGTATATCATGTTCTGTTCATGGGTGAAATAAAGATGAATTTTACAAGGTATATGTTCAGATATTTAAATTACTGTTGTCAACCAAATGCTCTGATGAATTTTTATCCTTATATAAGGATAACATCCCAAATTATTTTTAAGAAAAGAATGATTCTTTAATGGATTATCGAATCAAATTTCTTCACAACAACGTAATAAATGAGGGAAACTTAATGAAGTTAGGTTTTTACTTGATTATGGTAAAAGGAAAACTCTTTCCAGCTTGTGGAGATGACAAAAAATAATAAAATATTTTTCTCAGGGGGAGAAAAGTGAAATTGGGAATTAAGGAATTGGTGAAACCCGAGTTGAAGGAATTTCCAAACCATCTGAAATAAAATTTAGGGTTTTTAAAGAAGAATATGAAAAATAGTAAGAAGAATAGGCTGTGAAAGATGAATTTGTGGTAAAACCATAGAAAATAGTAGAACCGCCTATTGAAGTACCAGTGTTGGGTTCATGTGGGGATACTAGGTCATTACATTTAGAAAAAACATTTCTTGAGGAAGATCAACTGTTTCTAATCAAGATAAGAGATCTGTATAATTTTGATTTAATTGTTGTCCAGAAGAAAGAACTAGTAATTCAAAAAAAACAATTTACAATATCTAAAAATGTGGCAACTGAAATTGTGGATAATTTACTTTTCTCTGTGCTTGATCATGGGGAGGAGAGACTAAAATATGAAACTGAAGAATAAAATAAATTCCTTGCAAGTTTTTCGTGTTCAAGTGAAAAATCAATTGAAAATCTAGTGGATAATTCTGTGGAAAAATCTCTTTCAAAATCCCAAGTAATTGTGTTAGTTGGGAAGTCACAACATCCATATGAAGGAACATATGATTACCTATAAAAGCAGTTTTTGGATATTTTAATGAAGTTTTATAAGTCTCAAGAAGATAATTTCAATCTTCATAAAGAGCTATAAGTTGTAAAGAAAAATTTAAAGGATCTTAACAAAAATTATATTTCCAAGAAGGAATTTGATGCTTTCAAGAGGGAGATGTTGTATGAAGATGGAAAAATAATATTTGAAGTTTTTTCTAATTAATAATTTTATGTTCTAAAATGGTATTTGGGGAGAAAATTTGAATCAATCAAGAGTATTGTTGGTAAAAAAAGTACATCTACCTAATCTCCCACTAGCAGCCTAGATCTGATTTGAAGATTTTAGGAAATCACCTCTTTCATGGTAGATATGAATGATCATCTTTAAAATATCCAGTGCAATTGTTCTCCTATATCAATTCTGTTGGATAATCTGAAATTTCTAGTTGACCAACTAACACATAATAAACCAGGTATCATATTTCAGCTAAAAAATCACAAAAAATTAGACCAGTTTATGTAGAAAGTGGAATGTTTGTAGACTTTTTGAAAGTCAATCTTGTTGTGAATTTGTATATCATTAAAGATTCCAATTTTTTGATTAGGGAATTAGGGGATAGTTTAAAGAATAAGTTTTTTTTTCGATGGACGACTTGAAATGCATGTTTGACACTTTTCAACATCTTTATAACCTTATCCAAGACAACCCCAACACAATCTTTTGTACCCTACACATTTCACATGCCTGAACCTGTTTCCAGTCCATAATGATTATTGTATTTATACAATTTTTAACCAATAAAATCTCTTTATTTTTATTTTTTTGTGCTTTATTTCATATTATTTTATGTTTATGCCCCATTCCAACAATCTAGTCTTTTTTATTTAAATAGATTATTATAACATCCACTTATAGATCTGGGAAAAATTATATGTGTTTTATTCATTTTCAATACTTTCTTTTTGATCTCATAATAAGATGGAGAAATTTGGATAGACATGAAATTTTTGTTTATCAAAATGATTATATAAAGACAAATTATAATTTATTTTATTTAAAATATTTACAAAATTTTAAATTTTCTTCTTAATTTTTTGAATTTGTGATCATCAAAAAGGTGGAGATTGTTGGTCATGTATTGTCTAAAAAATACTCGATATATCTTATTGATTCTGATGCTCACAAACAAATTTTTTTATTTTAATAATTATATTACTTTAAGTTTATTTCCTGAAATTAATATTCATTATATTCCTTATTTTGGAATTATATTCATGATTATTATTTGTGTGGAATATTCCTCAAAGTGTTCGGAACTCTCTTAAGTGTGTTCTGGAAACATTATTCATTTTTTTGTTGAAGAATGTAACGTAAGGAACAAACCCTAAATTTTTATTAAATATTATGTTGAAAGATCAGAACATATAGTTAATTAACCCTAAATTGAAAAAATGTATGTATAAAGAACCCTTCGTTTGGATGAAACCTTATGTTTCATAAATTAAAACAATATTGTTAAAGAACCCTACGTAAGTATGGAAAATTATGTTTGAGATGAAAATGTATTAATAATCAACCTAACTTTTATTATCAACCTTACATTTTCATCCATAAATTCATAGATTGAATAATATATAGTTGACCCCTATATTTGGTATTTTGTTGTTTTGTGAAAAAACCATATGTTTGACTTTTCATTATCGAAAATTTGAATTTATATTTTTATCAGAGTTTTGTGGAAAGATCATTAAAGAATATCAAGATGATTTAAATCATGATTTCTAAAATCTAAAGGATATTTATGATTGACTCAAAGAATCATATTATGTAGAGAAATTATATCATATTCTTATAGAATGTTATGGCTACTCTAAGCTATCTCAGGAATTTTAATTCTTATGATTTATCATGAAATTTTCTAGGATCTAGATTTAAAAATATAGGCTCTCTGCTTTATTTATTCTATAAGTTTATTTGTTCTATATATGTGTGTATGATGAAAATAAGAAATATATTCTGATATATATTGGGATATATATTGATCCATATGTTGTGACACATGTTCACGATTGAAACTACTTTCTTGTGAAGAACTTTTTCAGATCTACAACAACAATCGATTAAAATCACTTTTCTATAGAAGAGGATATAGTAAAGATACACAGATTTCGAATTAAGTATTTTATCTAAGTCTCATTATTCTATTTGTTTCTATTTTTATTTCAAATATTTATTATAACCAGATTGCTTCAGAACTACTCTTTCTTGAAGAAACTATTTTCTGAAGAAGAAGATCCATCTACTGTGAGTTTTTGTTTCAACTATGATGTTTAACAGGAACATTTTTAACAAATACATTTTTATTGAGAGTTTCAGGTGCTCGTACTATGTTATGGTGGTGTTTCAGCTTCTCGACTAAAGTAGTGTTTTGTCAGTTCTCTATTAAAGAAGCAGAAGTCTTTTTATTTTTTCTTGTTTGTAAAGGTATCAACTGCATGTACTGAGTTGGGGATTGGTATTATTATATAAAGACCTGACTAGTGAAATTCACCAAACTCGTAGAGAGAGTAATTGGTGGAGTGTACTAGGGGTCTTTAATCCCCGAACAACTATAAATAATTTTGTTCTATATTTTTGTTTTTTATCCACTTCTCATAATTTCATATAGGATATAAACACTACTTACCTGCATAATCCTCAGTCTATATCAAAAGGAATAATTGGAAAATATTTTAAAAAGGTTGAAAAGGAACAATTAACCCCCACCCACTCTTGTGTATTTTTGTATATTCTTTCCTAACATATTTTTTATTATCCCTTGCGTTTACAGGGTAATACATTCTTTATGATCATTTCTAAAATTCATTCATTGTGAAATTTCCATTGAATATGACATGAATAAAGATTACACAACTCATTTTCATTACAAGGGTAATTATTATGGTTTGCCTTATGATTCATTTTAATTATATGGAACACATAGATCTTGAACATTTCATGATAGGTGTTCCCAAATAGCTCTCCATTTGATTGTTAAATCTTTATTCTCATGAGGCATAATGTATGATATTAGGGAATAAAACTACTATATTATGGGAATTTTTCCACCATGTGATATCATATAAGAATTAAGCCTTGACTCAAATTTATGTCATGCTATAGTTGGTTCAACATTTCCAATTATGTCGTAATCTTATGATGCTATGTTATTTATTATATTATTCCTTGAAATTACTCATGAGCCTTCTCTTGTATGATATCATGTTATACCTTTGACTCAAATTTTATGTTTCCTTAACAGGTTTATTCACTTATTGGGATTTTTATCTCACCCCTTTATTTATTTATTCCTTAGGTTATCCAAAATAGTTTAAGGAGGTAAAATGGATTTTGGGATATCATTATGGTTAGTAATGTAATTTTCTATGTTTATATTTTATTTTATGTAATATTAACCATCTCTTATATAGATATTGGGCCTTTATGATCCATGTGTTGTATTAATGGATATTTATGTTTAGGAAAAATTTAAGAAAAATTTTAAATGGAATGGGTTTCTATATATTTTGTGTTAAAAATATTTCCAGCATATTTTTAATACTATTAGGCATTATTTTAATTTTATATTTGGGTTATCTTATTGAGTTTTTATAGATTAATGTACTAGTTCTTTACATGAATGTTTATCCATATTGAGTATTATATAAATGTGTACCAACCCTTTTTGTTGTAGTCAATGGATGGATACAAGAGGAATGATATTTCATCATTTTTAATATTTTATTATCCATTAAAATTTTATATTCATGCTTCAAAAGTGAAACAAACATTTTTATCATTTATAAAATGATTTGAAGATGAGGATGAAAACTGATTATAACACCATTGATGGATGTAATTATGGTTATTGGATGGAAAGAAATCATGTAAGTATATTTTATCAAAGTATCTACATCTATGGTGAAACTAATCCTCACAATCCTTTAAATTTTGGATAAATATATCATGTATTATATGGAAAATATGGATTTTTTATTAAGGTGTACTTTTAGAAACTCATTCTCTATTATGAGTCATATAATGGTGTGTATATGGTTCAAAATTATTTTATTAATAAATACTAGGTTTCTTATTAGTAAATTATAAATGACATATTATCATATTATATTATACCTATGATAACATAAATAGTAAGTGGGATAAAATTAAAATTACAGGGGCCCAATTTTTATAATAGGAGAGGATGTAAGACCACAAGATTTCAAAATCTAAATATCCTTTAAATAAAAAATGTGTTAAATAAATTCCATAAAACACAATAGAAATATAAAATGACCCATGACATATTATATGAACATATTTAATAAAACTATTTTTCCATTTCTTCATTCACTATAGAAACTTATCTAATAGGATGTTACCCTATAGGAATTTAATGTATATAAGGTTACCTTATTAAAAAAACCCTGTAGTATGTTACCCTATATCAACATAAACTCTAGAAAGTTATCAATTATAAATTTTACCTATATTAATTTACCATGTATAATGGGGGTATACATGTGGTGGGGTAAATAATTTTAGAAATTTTTAGTTTTTAATTGTTAACTAAATCAAAAGAGAACTTCTTCTTGGTTTACCAAGAACTGTTTTTATGTATTGTGTATTTTATCCGAATAAATTGAAATTACCACTTTTAAAATATGATTATAATAATATTTAATATTTTAATTTATGAACTAATATATTAACATTAATTTAATTAGTAAATTATATGAAATAATATTAAGAATACTTAAAGTTTAAAAGGGCCTTTTTCTATCCAATGAGTTTTTGTTTATATTATATAATTTCTTTAAAGATAAATTTATGAATTTTAAGAAATTTATTTAGTCAAATTAATTTTAATTTTTAATTCCTCATGCAAAAAATATCCTATGGTGATTATTTGGATCGTTTCTAAAAAGGGCGTTTCATGGGTGAATAGTTAAAATACAATTTTTACAAATATCATTAATTTTATTAAATAATTATAATATAAGAATGATTTCAAATAGAAGAAATTTTTTTCTGAAAAATTATGTAATTAAGGACTAAAGTAAATTGTTTATGCATATTTTTTTAATTTAAAACCTATGATTGACTTTTTCAAACCTAAAGTAATATTTTATCCAAATAAAATTTAATTCTAGTGCTTTTTAATTTAATTAGGTATACATGTGGTAGAATATGGTTATGGATATATTTTAAATTTGCATAAATTACATTTTGATAATAATAAACCAATTAATGTCATGAAAATCTATAACCTTCATAATTTATACATATCTCAATTTATTTTTAAAAATACTTTTTTCTAAAATCTATTTTCTTGGGTTAGGAATTTATGATTTTAGAATTAATTTTAATCATTTTTATAAATTTCATTCACTAAAATAGTTTTCATATTTGATATAATCATGTAAAAAATAGGTTAAATTGACTATTTAACCATTAGTCATAAAACATTACCTACCTAGGTAAATTTTTGTCATGACTCTAAAGGAAAAAATAGGGAAAGTGTTAAATCAAGGTTAAATCTATAAAATATCTTAAAAATATATCTTAAAATGAGTGTACGTGTAATTTATAAGACTCTTATTTACTATATTTTAATATTTGTCAAAATTAAACCCACATGATTTGAAATTTGACATTCCCGTAATGTAATTAGTTAACTATTTAAACAAAATCCATCCCCTTCACATATAAAAGGATCATCCCATGGCCCCTTGAAATACACTACAAAAATTAAAATACATCCCATTAATCTCTATAATTTACTTTAAAAATTAAAATCTTCAAAAATCATCGGTTTTTTGTTCCTATAAATTCCATAAATCCCTATATAATCAAGGAGGATTTGAAGAGGAGATTAAATTCTTCTACGTAAGTATTTTGTTCACTTTAATCATTCTTTATATTCATATTTATAAATATTATTTATCTCTAACTAAAGAAATGACCTTAAGAATATGTAAAATTAATATTATCATTAAATATATCATACTTTTATTCATTCATTCATTATAAAACGCTCATGTTTGGATCTATTTTACCACTGACATACACTTTTTTATAATGACTATATCATTAATTATTAATAAATATTAAATAATGGTAATATAACATAAAAATAAATAATTTGATATGTTCTCATAATTATATAATAATGATATTATTTTAAAATCCTTTTATAATCATACTTATAACATTTATTCTAGAATTTTATTATTTGGATAATTTTAAATACCTACACATATAATGATATAAATTTTTATCATGGATTTTTATGGAAACATAATTTTTAATAATATTATAGTGACTCGAGTTTGGCCATTTCAGACATTGTAATATTTCTTCATATATTACAAGCGCTATGACCTGAGACAACATGTGATTCTGTGGCCCGGTGTGCCCAGAATAAATTTTATAATGATATTATATATTTTTAAACTATTCACATAGATGAAATGGGTTATCTCTGAGATGGTTGCTTGGATCGTATAATCAAGTCCACAGTTGAGTACAGAGCATGAAATTTACCATATTTGGGTTATAAACTGTGAACACATAGAACATCTATGGAAAACGTTATCGTGGGAATTTTCATAAATTAATTTAATAAATTTTTTTGATGTTGGATCTTGAATAACACTAAAACGGAGTCTTAGATAAGATTTTTGAGACCACGGTTGAGTGTAAAATATCATTGTTACCCTAGGCACAACATAATTTTAGTATGCACCATGTTTTTGGTTAGCGAAAAATTAGGTTGGGCTGTTAAGTGAATATTTAATCTTCTTAAAATTTTAAAAATATATCCCCCACCCACCCTTATCTTTGTTCTGCATGTAAGAGGAACTGAAAAAGTCCCCCATCATCTCCCTTCAAAGAAGAAATGAAACGAGGTGTTTTTTTGGGCCATTTCAATGTCAATCATCGCCAGATCAAGAACCATTGTATCTATGATGTCGTTCTGAACCCAAAGCTTCAAGGTTTCTCCCTCGAGGTAGGTGGTTGGAGTTTTAATCTAGTTTCCCCTCTCTTTTTGTGTGATTCTTCAGTGGATCTTCGAGCGGAGGTTGGAAAAAATTAGATATGGTCTTCGGGTTTCCATAACTAATCTCAGACTATTTTTCATACAACTAGAGTTGTCCCAATGGTCTGTGGAAGGTGGAAAGACCACTTGTTCGGTGAGGAAGCATTAGTAAGGTAGCAGTGGCGGTTTCAGGTGGTGCGGGCACTAGGAGCGACAAAATTCTCTGGTGGAATAATAGAGCCCACTAGGGGGAACAACGGAGGCTACTGGGTGTATTGCGACATACAGTGCCGGAGGGAAGAAGCTGGTAGCATGCTGGGTGTGCAGACCATGGTGCAGCGGGCTAGGACGATAGTAGACATGCGTTCTAGTGAGGCAAGCTGGATGGGCTTGAGGGGACCAGTACCACAAGAATTGGTATGGGGTCTTAAAAGACCATGTAACTTGCAAACCTGGTGTCCGTTTTAGATGTTGTCTATTGAAAAATAGCCCTTGGGTCAAGGTGAACCTTTGGAGGCCAATGTGAGATCTTTTCCCTTCGGTCTTGAGGCCCAATAGCCCGAGACTGCTATTTATCATAATAATAATAATATAATTATTATTATTTGCCGATTCTTCCATTGGACATGTCTCATGCGTCCAACATCTGATTGATGCACCACCAGTGGTGTTGCCACCCTGATTTTGATGCAGAATTTTTAGGATTGATTCCTGTTGCATACACTAAAATTGTGGTGTGGGCCCCATAAGGCCTTGTTCTAGCTTGTTCTGGTGAAAAGTGTCATTTCCCCCAATCATACTTTTTAGGCAAGTAAATTTTTTATCATGTGTTTTTCCTCCTAGAATGTGATGGTGTCCATGTATTGGGCCTAAGAGAAATAGTGTGTAGGAAATGTTTTGTGGATCTCTTAGGTAATTGAAGCCTTTACCGACGGATTTGAGTGGATCCAATTTGTTCTTTATTATATTGTTTCAATCAGTTGTGTTGAGTGACTTCCCCCGGGTACCTTGGATATTGTGAGCGTTTTTAGTTTTACATCCTCTTAATTGCACAGAGATCCCCACGATATGAGGAGCTCAAATAGAGTTGGAGAATCCCTCCTGTGAGGTTTGGGTGGGATCCTCTAGCTTAACATTTCCCTAGATCGGGTTCTTGGTATTGTTGTGACCAACACTACTCAGGCGGCAATCCCCTATCTAGTAGTTCAACACTATATGTTTTTGTGTCATATTTTGGTATATGAACCCCTATGAATCAGGTGATGATAGTAGGGTTTTGGTATCATCGGTTAACCGATACCCAACTTAGTGTCTGGTTTTTGGAGGGTTTTTTATATTGTCCATATGATCCCCAACATTTTGAGTTATGCCATATGGAGTTTTCAGAATTTTCGGGACTATCTATACCTGGGTGGAGATCCCCTATCTGAGTGATGAAATATAAAGAATGTGAGAGTGGTTTGTAATATTCCCCAAAGGATCCTAGGAGTCATCCCCTATCTTCTAGATTGGGTTCCCGTATCCCCTAGCGGAACCTAGGAGTGATCCTCTATCCAAGGAGTTTTGTGTTTCCAAAAAGTGTCAGTATGTCATTCATAGAAGTGATCTTTGATGAGCGTTTTCCTCTCAAATGAGTTTTATCAGGAATAACTTGGCTCTGGGAGTGTTATATCGGTGGTATTATTTAGACCCTTCAGTAGAAACCTATCATGAGTTTTTAGTTTGGAACCTCATGAGGCTTGGTGCCCATGACGAGTATTTCTAGGTGATTTCTAGGTTTCCCTTACGGTGGTGTCACATCTTCATTAACAAACCTGATGTGTTGAGCTGACTAGTCATGTTTTGCTGAGGATGGCCCCGATATGGTGTTTCTATCCCATTTGGGTTCCCTCAATCTAGGATGAGCGGATTTATGCAAGTGTGTTTCTCCATTTTATTTTGTGGTTTTTGGATCTCCTAGTGAGTATCTTTATACTCAAACCTACACGGGCTTTTACCACACATGTATTCTGTCTTGTATTGACCACATTCCTTTTGAATAAGTCACAGGAGGACCCGGAGTAGGTAGAGCTTAGTGAGCTAGACCGACAGGGGTGTTTACCAAATCTGGGATGAGGAAATTTATGGAGGGTTCATCTGACAGTGATCCCATCCATTAGAGCAGGTTGGATACTTTTTTAGTTTATTTTTTGTGAGACTTATTCTTCCATTTATATAATTTTTTTTAGTCTCCTTGGGATATATGTGTGCATTCATTTCATTTAAATTTTTATATATCACTGCATTATTTCATAGTGGTGTATATAGGTGCCTATGGACAGGTATGATAGTCTAAGGCCTCCCATGTTTGTGATACCATACTTATCACTGGTCGCTAGCCCTTGCCCTATCAGATGTGGCCTCGGGGAGTTGTGACCCAGGCTTCATTAGGTCAGGTAGTGACAAATATATGATAAATATTTTTGAATAATATTTTTTGGAATGGTGATGAAAATTTTTAATTGATTAGTTCATATAAAATCTTTCATTCTAGAAAAACCATCAATACAGTCTCAACACTAATTTCATCTTCAAAAACAATTGTTAAAACTCTCTTGTAATGATACATTAAAATTATAATGTGTTATTAAAATTATATTATAATAAATTGAATAATTTATTAAGGATGAAATTTTTACAAAAGAAAGAGGATTGATATCTCCATTATGAAACTAGTATGAAATGAATAAAATTATTAACATATAATGATGAAAAAGAATAAAACTAACTATTTTATGTGTGGAAAATGATTATAAATAAATTATATGTTAGACATTAGATATGATTAAGGTTATTAAATATGTTATTATAATGTTTATTTTTATTATATCATAGGATAAAGATATTTTTTATGTTAATAGTTAATTTAAGGGGTTTTCTCATCTCAATTATATTTCTTTGAGAAATATTCTATATTCACCACTTGTTATATATTTTTTAGTTTATTAAATACCAATGGATGTATTATTATCATATTATTCCTTAAATTAATTGGATTTACATAATCATATCATTTTTTATCTTTGGTTGGTTGCGATTCAGAGGTTACTATTGTTGTAAGGGTTGTCACTGACTCAAATTCCATTCATTGACTCCGTAAACAACATTCCATGACCATGATCATATAATTTAATTTTATTATACAATTTATGTATAATAAATGTTATTTCTAATTTTTATCTTGGTAATATAATTTATTATATAAAAAGTATAATCATTGGTGTATTTATTTTCCTTTAAAATATGAACTTTTTAAGAATAATTACTACACAATTTTTACTGATCTTTCTCATCCATATCCAGTCTATTATCAAATTATTTTTATTTACCTTATATTAAATCCAAATATTTATTATCTTATATATTATTCATGTATCCATCTCACTATTTTCAAATAAATTCTTTTGTATCACTTTCTCTAATGTGTGTCTTCTTAATAAAAATTTAAACTATTAAAAATTAAATTTATTTCAAAAAATGCATTTTAACCTCACACAATACATTTATTGTCTTGCTTATTATTTCCTTCCATGGTTACATTAATGAATATTATTTTTAGGATAATTTTTTTAAAATTATTAACATTTCATTAAATAATTGATTATTTAGAGTATCTTTTATTTCATCTCTTCTGTCAATTTTCAAAATGTTTTGAGAAACATTTTTTATTTAAATTATTTTTGAACCTCTATAATCAGTAGCTTATAGTGGAATGTAATTAATCACACTGTAAATAAAATTATGATATTTTCATTTTTTGGGTTAGTATAATTTAGTATCATCATAGTGCTATGTGATACCATTTTTATGTGATAAAAGTTAGAAATGATACAAAACCCATTTCAATCAATGAATTATTTATGATATGATGAATGAATGTTTTCATATTGTAAAAATCATTATATATGATGATTTATGCGGTCCAATATATCCCTGTAATGCATTGGATAATATTTTATATCAAATGATTTAATGATATTAAGTGTGGACATAGTTTGGATATATAATCTTATAATATTGACCATGGACAAGAATAAGTATCATGTTTTCATAATATTGAGCATAGACATGATGTTCCTATCTATGTTCAAAATATTTTGATTTCATATGCTTATAATTATCCAAAATTTATATGTTATATTATTATAATATTATCCATGGTTCATTATTATTGTCTCCTAATTATTAATTTTTATTATATGGTATATGTTTTATAATTTTATATTTCATTCCCTCAAATTATTCCTTATGAACAAATAATATTTTTCAATGTTATCTTAATATGATATTTCTCTCATGGTCATATTTTATCACATACTTATGGTCTCACCCTTGTTGACATTTGGATAATTTTTTTCCTTATTAAATATATGATTTAACCCCTTCATATGTTTTCCTCTTCCCTAAATTATGAATAATAGTATAATAGATGAGATATAGAGAAGGGACTATAGTTTAGTGTGATTTTAAATAAATGTTCCCAAATATATGAAATAAAATTTTTGTGTAGATAAACTCAAAATAAAGTAATCATTTGAGTTCTAGTATTGAGATAATATTTAAGGGATGTAATTTTCAAATTAAGTAGTTAATATAGAATATATGAAAGTTTATCATAGTTCATCACTCTTGGTATCAAAACCAAATAATAATAATTTTTATATCACTACATCTAGGAGTGAGAATATACAGTGTCTAAGTTGGTTTCAATGAAATTTTTATAAAAATTTAGCGGTTAGAATGTTATCATATTAGGATAATTTAAGAATTTTGGATATCTTAATTGGTTAATCAGGTCATGGTTTATAATAATTTAAATAGAATAGTTACCATTTTTAGGACATACATGATTACATTTTAAGGTTATTAATGTGATTATGGGAGTATGATTGATGACTATATAACCCTTTTATTTTGTATGCTATTTAATATTAATTGTTTAGGGATTTTATGTTGTGTAGTGATTATGATGAGAAAAAAATAGTAAAAATCATATTCATCATTATAAGTAGAGGAAAATATCCTAAAATTTTGGTAATTATTGTGTTTTTTACTAGAATACATTCCCTGTCTTGATAAAAACAATTATGAAGGGTCTGACACAAACACACATTTGGGTAGTAACCCTTAAAAATGTCAGTTGGGTATGAACTTAATCTTCACTAAGTGAACAATATGTGGTCATAACTATACACCTATTTCAAAACTCTTGGGTTAAATGATTTGGTCAATTCACATACTCTGTTTAAACTATCATGGAGGATTTGAATAAATAATTATCGATTTGATGTAAGAGTAATTATTGTTAATGGGGGAAATGGTTTAATTGAATTTGGTAATACAAGTTGACTAGTGTAGACAAACATAAAAATTGAAAAGTAATTTTATGTCATGGTGATTTGGTATATATTGGGATTATTTTTTCTATTTCTAGTAAAATACATTTCAATGATTTTAGTGATGATTTTTAATGGTTATTAAGGTTTAAAAAGGTAGAATTTTAATTGATTTTGGATTAAAACATGAAAAAATAATTATGCTTTTTAGTTTATAATTTTTTCTATAATATTTCTGATGATATTATTTGTTAGTGTAAGTTAATATTTAGATGTTGCTTTTGAGTTATTAGAGATTAATTTTTTTACTTCTTCTATGAAAGTTCATTCAGGTTGAGTATTATCTAGACTTCTGTGGACCATTTTTATTTTAGTAAATGAGTAGATACATGAGGAAAAAAGATAACGTTATTTTTTGGATCTTATGATCTATTAAAATTTTATTCTTATTCTTTGTACATGAAAAATTAATCATTAATGGTTTTTTTTCATTTCAAATTTGAAATGAAGTTGTAGGGGAAAACTAATTGAAACATAATATAAAGATGTAATCATTATTATAAGATGGAAAGAGGTATATGAAGTATATTTTCTCACATTCTCTATCTTGATATTAAAATAGATCCTCAAAATAAAACAAGAGGAAGGAAAATCTGTATATAATTATGTGGAAAATATCAGTCATCTATTAATGTATGATTTTGGAATCTCATTCAGTTGTACGAGTCTTATAATGGTACATCCCTGGTTTTATAATTATTTGATTAATAAATACTAAGTTTCCTATTAGTTACCTAAAAATTACTTATCTTGGTTAGAGATTACACATATATAATGAAAAAAACACAGTGGGAACAAATTAAAATTTCAATGATGAAACATTTATAATAGTGATTGAATACAACATAGTGAGATTTTAATATATATTTATCCTTTAAGTAAACAAAGTGTTAAAAGTATTGTCCAACATGAAACATAAAAATAAAATAATCTCTAACATATTAGTAGAAAAAAAATTATGAAAACCGTTTTTCCATTTTTTTTGTACCCTATAGAAACATAACAGATATTAATTTATCATATATAAAAGTTACCCAATATCAAGTTACCTAGTGAAAAATTACCCTATAGAACATTACCCAAGAGATGATAAACCTATATCAAATTACCCTATATATATTTTACCAATATAGTGCCACCCTATAACATTATACCTTTTAGAATGTGGGAAATGTTTGGTAGGATGAACACTTTTCAAAATTTTGAGTTTTCAATGTTTACCAAAAGAAAAGCGTATTTCTTAATGTTTTTTGGAGAAAGGTTTTTTAAATTATTGTGTATTTTATCAAAATAAATGAAATTGATCAATTGAAATATATGATTATTATAATGTTTAATATTTAAATATATTAAATAATATACTATCATTCATGTAATTAGAATATCATATACAACTTTATTAAGAATAATTAAATATTAAAATTCACTTTTTCAATAAAATCATTTTATTATATATTATATATATTTAATTCAAAGATATATTTATGAATTTTATGTTTTTAATTTTATTAAATTTAATTTATTTTAGAAATCATCATTCCAAAATTATGTTTGTATTTTTGTTTTGTGATTTTTCAACGAAAGGTTTATTTTTGTAAGAAAAGTGAAAGATATTATTTTACAAGTACCATAAATTTGTGGAATCATTATGATATAAACAGGAGTTAAAAATTTAAAAAATCATTTTACCAGAAAAATATATTTATTTTTGGAGTAAAATAAATCATTTAAAAGTAATGTAATTAAATTAATGAAATGAATATTATAATTTTCAAAACTAATGTTATATTTTATCCAAATAAAAAATTCTTTTTTTATTTTATTTTTTTTAATTATTTACATGGTGGATTTTTTATACATATTTTAAGTTCATACAATTCATATTTCTTAAATAATAAACCAATTAATTTCATGAAAATCAATAACCTTCGTTATTTTATCCTAAACTCATAATTTTCTTAAAAATGAACCTTTTAAGAAACTAATTTTAATGTGTTATACATTTATTATTTTATAATTAATTTTCATCACTTTTAGAAATTAAATCCATTAAAATGGATTTAATATTTGATATCATCATGTTCAAATTGGTGTAAAGTGACTATTTAATTTTTAGTCTCAAATAATAAATTACCAAGGTAAATATTAGCCATTGAGGTATGGATAAAATGGTAAAAGAGTTAAATAAAGGGTATGATTCCATAAAATATTCAAAAAATATCTTTAAAGGATTGTATGAGGATATTATAAAGCTCTAATAACCTTCAAATAATTTTCAGTTATATTTCAACCCATATGGCTTAAAATTTGACATGTTTTTTATATAATGTTTTAAGTATTTATAAAAGTGAATTTCCATTCACTTATAAAGGGATACTTCACTACCCCTTCATTTCAACTCCAAAAATTCTAAAATCTCCCATTAATAGTTCTAATTTTCTTCCCAAATAAACCTCTTCCACATTATTTTTCTTATGGTCCCTATAAATTTCCCAAATCCCTTCATAATCAAGGTGGTTTTAAGAGTAGATTGAATTCATTTACATTATTATTTTCTTCTCTCTAATCATTATTCTTATACCTCTTCTTAAATTTTATTTATAAATGTATTAACTTGTTTTTTAAATCATCAAACTACTATAAAATGATAATTAATAGTATCAATAAATAATAACATATTTTTATTCATTTAGAAAATATAATATAATATGGTTTGTGTATATTTTATAGCCTACATGAATAGTGTTATAATGATTATTTCATGAATGATTAATGAATATTAAATACTGGTAATATTATACAATAATAAATAATTTTATAAGTTGTCCTAATTTTTCAATTTGTATACAATAATAAAATCATTAAGTCATCATACTTATCCTATTAGTTTTAGCATGTTTTTTCTAGTGTTGTCATAACAACCTACATGAATGATTATATGAATTTTAATCATGAATGGTTATAAAAATAAGATTTCCGTAAAAATGTAATATTTATAAATAAAAATTCATATTTTATTTTGATAATGGTAATAAAAAATATGAATTCATTAATTAAGATACCACCTTTAATTAATTATAAATCATTGAATGAAACTCTTCACTAATTTCATATTTTTGATTCGTAACTAAAACTTTCATGGAATGATATAAAATCAATATAAATAATTCGTTAAATTTTATTATGGTACTTTCAATAATCAAGGAATGATTGATTTTTTACCAAATAATGGAAATAAATATATCCATAAAAACCCCATAGGAAATTAACAAAATTATTAACATCAAATGATGAAAATAAACAAAAACTAGATATTATATTTGTACATAATGATTATGAATGAATTAAAGAAAAGGTTTTTAATAGGAATGAGGTTATTAAATATTTTAATAATATTTTTATTGTAATTTCAAATAATGTTAAATTTCTTTCTAATAAGTCGAGAGCTAAGGATAAATGTATTCTCATATCAATTTTTAGTCATTGTGAATTATAAAATATTCCCCACCTGTGTTTATTTTGTGTATTTTGTTTAATAACCAAGGATGAATTTTTATCAAATTCATCATGAAATTCATGGGATTTAAAGACATATATCATGTTTTAACATTCATTTTCTATGATTCATTGGTTTCCAAATTCTTAATGGTTTTCACGAAATCAATTTTCTTTAATAAAATATTCATCTATCATCTTTATCATTATCATCTATATTAATTTTATTTGATTATTTCAAAATAAAAATTATTATTTACAATTTTTTATTTTTTTTAAATTACTTCATTATATCAAAAAAAATTATTTTGTGTATTTTAAGCTCTTTAAAATATGAAATTATTAAAAATAATTCTTATCAATCATAATAGATCATTATATTTCATATAATTAAAAGGTTTTATTTTAAACTATGAAATAAAAATATGTATTATCCATTATATTCGTGTTATTTTCGTTTGTATATTTCAAAATAAATAAGTTTTTCTATCTTTCTCTAATGTGGATTTTCTTTAAAATTCTAAAAAATATTTGAAAGAAAATTTATTTGAAATAATGAATTTTTATCTTCTACTCCACATTTATATTTTTGATAATTATTAATTTTCATGGTTACATTAATTAATTTTCTTTCTATGATGAAATTTTTAATTTTTTTTCGCAATTCTATAAAAAAATTATTTTTGAGAGGTATTTGTAATTTCATCTCTTATAACAATGCTAAAAATGTTTCAGAGAAATATTCCTTTAACTTATTTTTTCCTCTTAGTGGAATATCCAATATGGATAAATTTAGATGATTACCCCTTAAATTAAATTATGAAATAATCTTTTTTGTTCTTGAATTTGTGTATAATCCAATCAATTTCTTATTGTTATTTTTATGTGATAACATTTTGAAATTTTAAGAAAAGCATTTTATTTCAAATGGTTATTTATTATGTGATAAATTATTTTATTCATGTAGAATACATAAGTGTAAATGATGATGATTGGGTCCCTGTAAAACCATCCAATTCTTTATTTACGATTTTATATATCTTTAGATAATGATGTTGATCGTGGAAATGATGTGGTAAGAATTGTTTAAAAGATTGAGTGTATACCTTATATGGTTAGATATATTATCAAGATTGAGAATCGAAATTATATAGCTATCTATATTTAAAATACTATTATTTTCCTATCTTTTTTATTATGACACATTTTTTTGTTTGATTTTTTTAGGATCTGTGCTTCATGATTATTATCTCTTGACACAAAACTCATATTCCGTGGAATATTTTTGTTCGTTTGAGACTGAATACCCACATATTATTCCTTATGGACACCTCTCATTGTTTTATATTCTTTTAATAATGCATTTCTCTCATTATCATGTTTCATCACATGCCTACGATCTAATACATGATTAAATGATGATATTTTTTACCCTTGATCAATATTTGAGCTCACCCCTTCTTATTTTTTCCCATTTCCAAAGTTATCAAAAGAATTATAACATATGGTATGACTAGAAGGGAGTCTATTATGGTATTATTATGGATAAATGTTCACAAATATGTGAAGATTCATTTTTATAAATCTTATATCTATGTACACGAAACCATTAGGTTCTTTAATTTTTTAATTATTATTAGATGTGATGTTCAAATTATGGAATTAAGGTAGAATATATGAAAATTTATCTTTGGTCGTTGTACTGATATAAAAAACAAAAAAAATATTCATTTTTACCACCATATCTGAGAGTGAGGGGCTTGGGAATCTCACAACATGTAGCTAATGAATTTCACATTAGGAAGCCTTTAAATTTATTTCTCCATTTCTGATTTTCCAAATAATTATGCTTATTTCATTCCCAGTGCATCACTAAATAATTATCCAAAATTAATAGTCTGATTGACCATAATCTATGCCTCTTAAATATTCATCATTATTAATTGTAGTTCTATTTTGTCCATTCCTCCATGATTTCCTTCAATGGGCTAAAACACCATGCTTGCCAATATATACATTGGCGAGGTCACATACAAATCTCACTAAAATACATAGAAAAACAGCACTATATTATATGAACCAAACCACTACACACAATTCATATTCACCCACCTCTCACTCTCTCTCAATTTATTCTCCCATGGTTGAACAACCATGAGAAGTGGGGATGAATGGAGAAATAGTGTACAATGGGAATATGAAAATCAATTTAAATAAAAATTTAATCATACTCACATTCCTTAAAGAGAGAAAAAAATGAAATTCCCATTAATAAAAATTAACGGTGAGTGAATCATAATTCTTATAAATTTCATGTAATAAAAATTTCAAAAGTATTATAATAAAAATTCATCAAACATTGTTCATTGAAAATGAAAATAATTCATTATCTCAATGATTAAATAAAAATTTAGTCAGAATTAAATAAGAAAAATAATATAAAATTATTATTTCATTAAATAAATCAATGATATCACAAAAAACATGGTTAGATCCATAAAGCATTATTTTAAATAAATTATAAATGTTTTAAATTTATATTGATGAGAAATTAAAACGTCATAATAATCTCAAACTAAATTTTATGTTGAATAAGGTAATAAAAATTATAGAAATATTCTATATCATATAGGTAATATTGATTCTTTTTTAATCATAAATTCCATGACACTTTTTCTTCATTTCTTTGTGAGTCCAACTCTACTCTTCCAATTCAGTGTTGGAACCATCTAAAAAAATATCCCCTCTCTTCCTCTTTATGTTTCCCAAGGATTTCATCAAATAAATGATGGAAAAACCATGATAAATGTTATAAATAAGACATTTATAAAATATTAATAGTACAAAGAATTAAAATAAATAAATACTAAAAAATTAATCATCTATGACTCTTTAACTGAGTATAAATATTATACATCACATAGCTAAAACACCCCATTTTGGACACATTTGTACTGTAAAAAATATTATTAATTTTTTTTAGTGACAGGATTTTTAAATTTTATGTGTTTATTTATATTGAGAAATATTTTTGGATCCATGCATTGAGATGACTTATGATTCGAAGGCCTGATGATCCCAGAATTGATGTTATAAAAATATTAAGTATATTTATATAACGTACATATATTATGTCATAAATAATTGTATATATCCTAATCAGAGCCTCATATTAGAAATATGATAGCAAAGTTGAATCTAGAACACGGGTTTTCCTCTATGTAATACCTAATGTTGGACGATGTTAGATGTTTGGATTAGGCAGCCATTAGCGGATACGTTCAGTAGATTAATTAATTATATTATATCATTTAATTTAATACCCACATACTAATTTAATCTATATAAGTTAAACAATATAAATTTTCTATGGTTATCCACATAACACTCAGAGACATCAAAGGAGAACTGGGTATTCTCTATTGGAAAATCGGAATTAGACATTAAATTTATATCGAATCAAGGTTGATTGAGAGACCAAACATGTAGATGGTCTTCTCTATTGTTGGAAAATGTGTTCCATAAAAACTATTCATTGATTATTTAGGAAGGGATAATCAATTATCTTTTACTACCCTTTGGATTAAAATATTTCTCATGGATTTTATATACTTTTTATCTGGTGTAATTGTTCTTCCTATGAGCAATGTA
Source organism: Viscum album (assembly GCA_963277665.1). Classification (NCBI taxonomy): domain Eukaryota; kingdom Viridiplantae; phylum Streptophyta; class Magnoliopsida; order Santalales; family Viscaceae; genus Viscum; species Viscum album. The sequence continues at coordinate 1,580,070,618 of OY728120.1, read as the reverse complement.
ATTTACCGATTTTTTATCAAATATAATATCTCCTCATTTTATACATTTAATCACCCCTAGAAATCCCTAATCTACGATATATTTCCAAGGATTCTGGTAAATTTATTGATTGGTCTTTTTTCCTTTTCTTTTTTCTACTCAATTAATCGAGTTATTTACTATTGGCCTATGAGGTCATGATTTGACTTTGTTGAGGCAGGCTTGACTAAAAAAAATCCAGATTAGAGGAATATGTATATTTAATGAAGGGACTATAATATCAAGGATATATTGGGATTTTTTATAGTTTACATGTTAGGAAATATAGATCCATTATCTGAATCAAATATGGGATCAGGGAAAAGATGATAGGAGGCGCATCAAGTAGTGTGTGGGCATCGTTCGAATGAACAGATTCTATTTTCTTGACACAAGAGGCCAGGAATCAATGATCGAAGCTGACCCCTACCGATTTATTCTAGTCTAATGGATTAAATCAAGAGAAATGATAATTATCTATGATCCAAATAATGATATTTAATTTCTATATAAAATTCGACTACATGGAATGTAGTTGAATAAAACTTGTTTTGTAACCCTACTCATTTATAGAGGATATTGTTTTGGGGAAGATAAAGACAACAAACAGTGTGTATAGGCCCACATATTGCATGAACCTCCCCGGTTGAATAAGTTGTGTGCCATATGCACATGGACAAGAGCCCATGTAGTAGGATATTCCATTTACTCTAGGACTATACTATAATTAGATTATACCCAGGCATGTCCAAATGGCTTAGACCCCATATAGAAGGACATTACATGTACTCTAGGAGTGCACTAAAAATGTATGGTACCCTAGAATGTCCACACATCCATGTACACGGGCATGTACTGACGAACATAGGCATGGCTAGAAGGACATGTTCAGGCCCCAAATACTTGATACATGCCTTGTAGGGCCCCTTACACACATTTTATGGTTAAATGGTCTCTGATATTTTTCTAGAAGAGAACTCGGCCATGTAGCGAAGTGATACCACATGACATGTGGACCTCATACACATCATTTACCCCTATGAGAAACTTCATCGTCATGCATCTACTTTAACTAAACTCAGACCTTATCCCATGAGTATCCTATCCTAAACATTTTCCCAAAACGAATGTGATGGAATCCTTTATAGTTAACTTTCAGGATACCATGTATAATGTGTCAAGCCTGAAATGTCTTTGGGAGATTCTTGACTTTGGTAGTGATCTGGAAGTATCATATAGGAGAGTGCATGGGGTTATCAACCCCCAATCATATGAGGGTATGGGTCCCCTATACTACTTACACCGGATTGAGTGGAACCCCCTGAATCACTAGGTTTTGGTTACTACATACTTCCAATGGACCCCCTTGATGGATTGGGGTGTGGGTCCTCTATTGAAATCTACGCTCTGTGGGGAACCCCACATATTTTCTTGGTTGTGGCTCTTCTACCATCTCAGTGGCACCCCCTGATATACTAGGGCCTTAGTACTCTACCCAGTAGTGTCACCCCCCCTGATTCACTAGGGTGTGTGACCTCAATCGATACCTATAGAGTGGAACCGCTTACTGTACAAGGGAATGGGTCCTTCATTCATTGAGTAGCATCCCTTAGATTCACTTGGGTATAGGTACTCTATCAATCTAAAAATTGACATATCCCTAACATCCTAGGGGATGGGGCCACATTCTATTAGAGATTAATCCCCCTCAAGATTTGGAGGAGTGGCGAGGTGCGAGTCCACCTCACGACCTTCCCCAAAAAACATGTAAGTTGATAGGAATCAATGATGGACCATTGGAGATACAAGAAAACTAATCATCCTAGGATGGGCAGTTAGATTGAGATCCCATTCTTCTCTTATTAAGGTTTCTTTACGATCATATATATATATATATATGTTTTTGGATATTTTTTCCCCTCTTTCTTTGGGATGAGTTGACTAATATTTTTGTATATCTCCATCACTCCCTTTTTATTTTCAGGGTATCCTAATTGGTGTGTATATACTCACCCCGGTATGAAAATTTCTCACATGTGTTGTGTCTTATATAGACTTTGGATAGATTATTGGTGTTTTGGTAGAGAATAGGGACACTTATGCCTATAGTATGTGTATGGTGGTCGAGCTTAGAGATCAGGATTCGAGCCCTTTCATAATTCAGTTCTTATAGTTATAATCATGCTGGGCTTCTTTTTTTTAGGAAAGTATTTTTTTCCCTTTAAACCAATGTCATATTCTATCAAACACAGATGTATTCCCAAATGTTTATTACATCCTTGTATTTACTCTAGTATTAGAACACTTTTTAGTATTCATATTCACTATTACCTAGAGACATTTGGGTGTGTGTATACAGGTACACTAGAAAAAAATCTCCCATTTATATTATGTATTATCAACACTTATCGCCAACCCCAAGCCTATTGGAGGATGGATTGGTGTTGTGTTTGATTAGTTTTCAATATGATGGGTGGGACTTTATGGTTTGGGTCATTATAATAATTTTTTGATATTCATAAAATAAATCTCCTAGAATAAATATTTATTTAATAAATATCTAATAACTGTAAAAAACTGGCTCAAAATTTACCAAAAATTCAATCTAATATCAAACACTGCATTATAGAAACAATGGAACCATTATAAGATTATGATTAATACCTAGGGTAAATTTACCATTTTACACATTTAGAGTTCCCAAAACTCCTTGACTCAAAAATGATTTAAGTATCAAATAGAGAAATATATGAGTCACTACATCCATTCAAATCATACAACTTATTGTTGGTATTTCTACACACTAGTGATATACCTTACCAAAATATTACTTATATCATCCCACATGATCATTTAATCTATATTTATTCTCTATCTCAAGTACATGAACACACATTATTTAATGCTTTTCATGATATTTAAAAATCCACCTATAAATAAAAAAAATAAAAACATGATGAATTTTTTTAGGTTATAAATTCTTTGAGGTTAATGTTTGGAAGCTATTGATGTAAAACTATAATTCAGTTTCCAAAAAGGAGTCTTAAATATTATGTATAATGTGTGTCATAATGTATTAAAAATAATGAAGAACTACACCTTCGAAAGATAAATTTAAAAATAGAAACACCCAATAACTCCTTTTACTCTTATGAGTGGGTCATGAAATAATGATATAATGTGAAATGTAGTATTGATTAACTTTTAAACATATTTTTCTCCAATTTTCTTTTTTTACAATAGTATATCCATGGAAGTGAATTAAAGTGTAAATTGTAAACCTTTTCTCAATCACCAAGATTATATTCCCCATATTCATACATTTTCAATATCTTCATCAACATCAATAAATATATCTTCCCCCAAACTTATTTAACTGAAAATAAGAAAAAAAATAATAATATTATTTTATGAAGAATAAAGGGGATTGTATAGTGTCTTACTATCAAGAAAACAGATAATATCTATGGGATTAAAAAAATATAAATCATGGGATATGTCTAAAACTTATTAGGGGATAAAAAATAATCAACCAATGGCCTCAATAATCATAATCTGGTTCAAATATTTCAAATATTGGAAATTATTAAAATTAAATTTATAGTAATGAGGCACATCCGAATAATATCTCTAGAAGGATAGTATGTGAATTAATATCCCAAGATGGTTTTGAATTCCACTAGATAATTTAAATTATAAATTTTTGACAATCACTCAGGGAATGAATAATAATAATCCATCAACTAAAAAACAAAACTTCTAAAAATAAAATTATAAAATTTCCTGAGAAATATTATTTACATAACTCAAATCATGGTTCATCACATCAATGTTCACATTCTTATATTCAGCCCTACACTGATATTTTTTCTTCTCTAATCTGATAAATAATGACATTTAAAATAAGATAAGATGGTATTCCAAAGAAATTATTGGTATCCTTTATTAAAAATATATATAATGTAATGAAAATATGGAATAAAAAATCCTAACCCTAAAAATTATAAAAAATATTAAGTAATATAAAAGATAAAAAAATTTAAAATAATAATCCTTTATCTTATAAAAACACATTCTATTATCTTATATTATTATGATGTGATTTATTCCACTATCTTAGAACTAAAAAATTAAAACAAACATCTGTATGTACAATATAGAGTCTAATAAATATAGAATATTTATGGGATACTAAATTACACTTCTATAAGAATCCAAAAAATAATATAAAAACTAATTCATAAAGATCCTAAAAAACTTATTGACTCATATAATCACATTATTTAAAGAATTTATCTCTACATGGCCTCTCGATGTTATATGAAAAAATAGAAAAAGGAAGGTACCCAATATTGATCAATGAATGGTCTATGTTGAGATTATATCATATATATTTGATTTATTCCTTTCTATGAAATCAACTTCACTGTTCTGTTAGGTAAAACCTTCTCAATTTCCATAGGACCAATCTGCTAATTTTTATTCAATCTTATAAAATAAAATGTCAATTCATTAATTGAACCAAATTTTTGGCCCTATCTTATATCCCATTTCTTACTATATTTAATAATATCCTCAATCTTCTCCATCAGTCCTCTCTTCTATTTTGTTTCCATAATTTCCGTCTTTTATTTCATAATTATAACATATTATTCTTTCATCTTATTAATTAAAATGTCAACCATACTAAATTAAACATCTTATTCAATAGAATTTATCAATTTTTATAAATATAGAACTCTATATTCTCATCATGAACTCTCAAAGATAACTCCCCACTTTGAAGATCAATTAAGATACAACCTTTTACTAATGTTTTCCTTCCACGTGTGAGGGGTGTTTTTTCCTCATCCATCTCAAGTATAAGAAAATCCACTCGAATGCAAAATTTATTCACTTAATCCAAAAAATATTCAATGCAACCTCATGGATATATAGCCATTGTGTCTTCCAATTGAAGAGAAACATTGGTTAGATTCATATCCACTAATGTAAAGAATTTAAATGTTCAGTATGATATAATTTTCACACCCTCACCTAAATCACATAATACTTCTATAAACTCATAACATCCAATAACTTTATGAATTGAAAAAATACCTATATCTTGTTTCTTATACGATATAGTCCATGACTCATTGGATGAACATCCTCCTATATATTTAATTGTTCCCAACTACTCACGATTTATGTTGTCTGATAATGAATCCTTTATAGACACTACATGTGTTGCTATGTTTTCTAAAGCTTCAGAAAAGGGAATGATATTATAGAGTTTCATTAAATTTTTTAATAATTTACTACTTTGTTCGAAATTTTTTATTACTACATCCTTTCCTAGAATGGAAAAGGTGGTTTTTTGGTGGTGGGATTTCTATCTAACTTAATTCTCATATTCCCTTTGATTATATTTCCTATATTCCTCATCTTTCCTTCCCTTTTATACATTATTTTCCTATTATCTTGTCCTTGTTTTGGTACTTTCATCAACAGTTTTTACAATTGTAGGGGTGAGAACCATCAACTATTCACATGGGTTGATCTTTATGTCAATCAGAAGTAGTCCAATGGGTATATCCTGAAATTTATTTTCAATTTTCATAAATTTAAACTCATAATTTATCATGGAATCTCTTTTATCATTTGAAATTTCTTTCAACTCAAGGATGGAAGACCTCGTGTTCATCAAGAATGTAAAAAATGTTTCCTCTAATAAATGAATTTAACTTTGATGTGGTCTTCATTATTTTAATTTTCATTTTCCCAATTCTCTTTCTTTAATCCTTTATTTTCTTACTATCTTAATCCATAAAAATTAATGTTTTGGATAAAATGAGTTTCATTCACATCTTCCTTATTTATGAAAAATATTTTTTACATAAACTATATAACTATAAAAAAAATTGTTTAAATAGAATTTCTTCTACTAATTGGGTGAAAAATATGATATCCTTATGGTTATCATGATACCTCAAACAAAAATTGGACAGTATTGCAAGATATTTCATCTATCAAGTTGAAACTCTCTTCCAACATCTTCTCAATTAATGACCCTCTAGTGGAAATTAAAATGAATGGGAAACCACCTTGAGACAAACCACTATAATATGTTTTCATTAACTATGTATCATGAAAATTATAGGGAAAATTTCTTAATAATTCCTTAAATATATCCCATAATGAGTTAAGGTCCCCCAATTCTGACTATTTGATATTTAGGATATTTAATAGGATATTCATAGTTTTAGATAGGGGACATAATCTAGTTAATAAGAAACATTGAATCACATTCTATTTATTAATAGAATGTGGTTCCAAACATTGGAACCATTTTTTCCTTTTAATTTTAGTGTAAAATTTAATTTCTTATCACATAATTAGAAACATTATTGAATTAGATGGTATCAAAATACACAAGAATAATTGTAAACTATACATTTGATTATACATCTTATACATTTATGAATTGAAGTAATTTTATTATCATTAAAATGACTATTAAATTGATAATTAACTAGTTTTTAGTAACTGGTGGGATAATAATCCTCAGTCCCCCCCCCCTCCCTGACCAATTTTGAAATTAATTAATACTCCATAAATTCATATTGACTCAGTTGTCTCCAATACACAACTTAGTCCATCCTTTATTCAGGATATACTCCACCCATGGATTCTTCCATTTTTATTTCCATATACTTCTATCTAATCAAGATCATAATAAAAAATATCTTCACATTTTCCTAAGTTGAGTCCTCATACATCGTATGGACTATTATAAAAAGAACAAAGTAATAACACCAAGGAAATAATAATAAAAAATAGAGGTGATTAGAAAATAATTTCGACAATCTATAGAACCTAATCTCATAATATGTTTTATATAATATAAATGGTTCTAGGAACATTGAATTATTATGTGGAATCATTTATTCTCTTGTTGAATCACATTTAGAAATTTATTAAACTCCTCTATAAAACAAAAACTATAAAGGTGTAATAGAGTTTAATTCCATGTTTAAACACATTGAGACTAGGGATATTATTAAAAAACTCTATTTATGATGATTATAAAAATAATTTTTATTTATAAATGTTAAATTCAAAACGAAACAGAAAACTGTTAATTATTTTTAGAGTACAATTATTTTATAAATCTAATATCACTAGACAATTCAAACTCAAATGTTTTTATTGATTGCTCTTGTTATGGTCAAAATTGGGTCATAGAAAAATCATGTTCTTGGAATATTTTCTATTATCACTCAAATACCATTTTATTATGTTCATGTACATAGGTTCATTCAACAATTAGGTGATCCAAAAATATATTTAAAAAATCACTAAAACCCAATATATGATCGAGAAAGAATATAAGAGTGAGTTAGTGAACTAAAAGGAAATCATTAATATGTAAAACAATGATCACATTATAATAAATAATAAAGGGTATAAAATAATGTGTGTATAAGAAAAAACTCCACAATAATCACAATTACAAATAGAAGTTCTCAACTACTCAACAAACCATTATTAAAAAACTTGTTATAATATATTCAAACCCTTATGGTTTCACAAGATACAAAGGGTTGATCTATGATAAACACGAGATCAGTTAATAAATCATAAAATAAACTATTTATTGTTTTATTCTGGTCTCTAACAATGAACTCAAATGTATGATAATATAAATGTCAAAAAATTCATGAATCAACCATATGCTTACATAATTATTGTATATAATATACTATATTGAATATATATTTTATATCAGTGTAGTTTAAATAAGTGGGTTTTAATTTTAAATAATGAATGATGATATTAACATTAAAATTTATAAAAAATAGAACATTATTGGTAATATATAAATTATGGCATTAATGGATAAAATGTCCTTGGTTTTTGTATGTTTAAGAAAATTGTGAGGACACAACATACACCATCTAATGCACATACATTCATAGAGACAATAGAAAGTGTCACAATAAAAATCTTATGTTGATCCTCCACACATGGTTATTACCTTATAGTAATATCATGATCTACCATGTCGTTATGTTGATGACCAATGTATCATCTGGACCCAACACAACATGTGTTCTCTTAACAACATAATCGTCATTTTGATGCTATATTTTTTTTTTCAAATTCTCCTCACCTCAATGATTTTACATAATGATTTTCCAAAATAACCTCAATTGACAATTCATTTTCTTTCCAACCATTTATGATACCTCATAGTGAACCATGACATTATATATATACATTAATATCATGTCATTATCTGGAACTAGGGTATACTGGAGACCAAGGCATCCTCAACATTAAGTGCAGTTACTATCTTCCCATAAACATAATTTAAATCACATAGAATCCATAACTCATTTATAACACCAACTAAAGTATTGGGTTATTTTAGGGGAAGACATGATCCTTCATGAATATCACTTATGTCAATAGATTTTATCTCTAAATAATTTTGAATCCATTCATAATAGGTTGTATATTGTTGAATACTAATAATTATTCTATTCATACAAATCAGGAAAAGGATCTTCAATTTTATTTTGTTCTCTCATACTAGATAATGAGGATACAATAATCATTAGGTAAAAACTGAGGGTAGGATTGAGAAACATCCATACATGGAAGTAATCCCCTCTCAACAAAATCCACTTGGTGTCTATCCATTACAAAATGATAATCTAATATTACATATAAATTAACATTTTCTCCTCTATTTTAAAGGGTTTATAAATTTTACTTTGTACATTGATAAAGTATCATAGGGTATGTATCCTATATAATTTTTTTCCATCATTGTTAATATTCATTTTATTTTCATTAATTTTTTGTAACTCACATCACTTATTCTTCCCCACATTCTTCACTATTTTCTCACCCCAATTTTTTATAACTCTTTCATGAAGGATTAATAAACAAGGAACTTGATGACTGGTTAATCCATAGTATTTCCTGGTTTTTTAACCCATTTCTTCATGATCTTGATTTATCTTTGTATTGGTAAGTGATCTCACTGGGAAGCAGCTTTCCAATTTTTATTCCAATTTATCACAAGATAATTTCACTATCTCAATTCAACCTCCTCTTATCCCTACCTTATCTTGTGCATCCCTTCATATGTTAGAGTTAGGACTGGTTAAGGGATGAGTAGTAAATTATTGATCTAGACTCTTTGAAGGTTGGCATAATCAATGGATTTGTGAATACCCTGGAATTGTGGTAGAGGTGGGACTAGATATTCATGGGAGATATCTCATGTGTGTTAGTCCCCATAACATTACTGAAGGTGATGAATCAATGAACTATAGTGAGATAGTTACTGAATTGAATTTAAAAATTAAAATAAAATTAATATATATTCTATAGGGTCTTTTTAATAATTACAAATTCATACAAAAACTAGTATATATTTGTTAATGTGTTTTAATTTTCTTAAATATACACAAAAAACTACTCCCCCTAACCCTATTTCCTATAATTTCAATATAACATTAAAAACAAAAATTATATAAATAATTTATTATTATAATGATTACTTTACTATGTATTTTCAAGAGATATCCCCCTTGTTAGTTCCCTAGATTTATTCTATGTTTATAAATTATAAGTTATTTGGGGATTATGGTATCAATGGATCACATTTGGTGTCATTTTCAGGGACATAATATATTTATCTCACATTTATTTACACATTGTAAATTATTTAATTATTTTATTTTACATTCAAAATTTTAAAAAATAGAATCTTTGTTTTCTTCACCTCCCTCCATGAGTAAAACTATACACTCACTAGAAAGGTATATATGAGGGTTTCAAAAATCTTACTATAGGGAGGTGGTATTTAGATAAGTCATTTTAAAAATAAAATAGGACCTTGTATAATCCTTTCCCAGAGCTCTATTTAAGGAACATAGTGAGTTATCTACTTAATTTTCAATGTATCTGCCACAAGTGGAAGCAATTCAATAAGATATACTAATTTTACTTCCCTTTAATAAATAAAAACTGGAGTTTGGAGTGGAATCAGAGGAATATATTAAACTCTATCAATCCATTTTCACTATAGATTCATTTTAAGCAGAATATTTTCATCAAGAGATGCCGCATAGCAGAGTATATCTTACCATGTATTTAATTAGCTTTTAATTTTCATTAAATTCATTGAATTCTAACTCACTTTATAATTTTAAAATATAATAGGTTGATCCACACCTTTCCTTGGAGAGTAAATGAAAAAAAGAAATATTTTTGTAGGATAAGGGAGAGTGAATGTTTGATTAATAAACTACCAAAGTCATATTAGTAGATGGAGAAGAGAAAGAGGGGAACGTGGTGTGGAAACATCTTAATAATTAGAAAAAATAATTACATAAGGAGTAATAAATTGAGTAGATTGGGATTACCCGATCCTTCATTCCCTTCCACCCCATTCATACATCCTTCCAATTCCTATTTCACTTTTTCTTAATTTTACCAATTTCGGGGTCAACTCAAATACATTGATAGAAAAAATGTGAGGTGATTTAAAAAAAATAATCCCCATAAACATTCAAATTTAGGATAATAAATTGGATCTATCCAACTAAAATTATTCCAAATCTGGTATTCACCTGGGATTTTATGTTAATCCCTTAAATTTTCTGTCCCCTTATCATTTTTAACTTTATTTTGAATAACTAATCATGTTTCCTTTTTTATTTGATAGGTTATAATGAAATATTAAATACTTACTTAAATAAATATTTTATAGTAAATAATAATTATTTCTCTCTCCACCCCACTATTATTAATTTACTCATAACTTGTGTCTTGGGAAGTAAATTGTAATGGATTTAATGTGTGAGGGATGTTTCAACCATTTGAAGGATTTTTGTATTTTTTTTTATTTATTTATTTTTATTTGAATAAATGGATTTTTTTCTCGTTACTAGGATACATACTAACCATTATTCTTTTAGTAAGTGTAATTAATTTCTAAAAAATATAGAAATCAATTGTTCAAAAATTGGGTAACGAATATTATATTGAATAAAATTTAATTTGACCAAAATTCAATATGTATGAACTACATATTAGAATTTCAATTTCATTGGATCATTTAAAAATTAAAAATAATATTTCTTAGAATTATTACTAAATAACTAATTATATAAAATAATTTCAATTATAGTAGTTTTAGAAGTTATAACCCAAATAGTATTCTCTCAAATTTACATAATCATTGAGAGTGTGCGTGAAATACAATCCATAATAAATTGTATATGTTATTTAACTGTACATGGATTCAATAGTGGTGTGTGAATAACGGTTTGGTTAAGGATGGAGATATAAGGGAAGTTTAATAATTAACATTAATGAACAAGAGGAAAAATAATTTATCTAATCTAATTATATTGCGAGGATATGATGTTTATGAAATTACAATTTTGGATGATAAGATGGGATAAAAGGGAATTGAAAAGTTAATTGCATGTTAATATTTTTTTTACATAAATATTATAAAATTAAAATTAATTGACTAGGGCATGAACATAGGGATGAAATTGATTAAAGGTCAATACAATTATTGAGATACATTCTTTGAGGACAAGGAATAATTGTAGTGTTGGGGAGTGATTCGACCATATTTTTATATTTTTTTAGTATATAATTCAGTATATTATATATATATTATTAAGATAATAGTGTAATTAAGTGTTTTTTTTATTTTATAGAGTGAATAATAAGATTAACAAGAAAATTTATTAAAATGGAACTTTAATGAAAAAATATTAATTCTATGATTAATGGATTAAATGAACATTATATGAAATGATTTTTTTAGAAATAGTGGGCGGAAATATCACACATAATCCCACAAAAATAAGCTCATATAGACCCTATATAAGGTTCCACAATGTCAATGTAATCATGTGATGAACTCTCACACAACTTCTGCATCTTGGTGTAATCTCAATGTCAGCCACGATGCTATATCAGCAGCGAGTGTATATTTAATCCCCAACAGAGCACAATTTATCCTCATAATGTAATCATCATTTTGATTATCTGTTTTGGGAAAACTTTAACCTTCCTCAATGACATAACCTTGATCTATACCATTTCTTCCTCAAGTTGTAATGCTAGCTATTTCTATCCTTCAACACTGTAACGAACCAAACATTTATTGTTGAAAATTACTCTAGATATAATTAAATTTCATATAATGTTAAATAGTTGTATAAAACATATAAAAATCCATGGTTTAATGTTTTTGGATTTTAAAATACCATTAAGAATTGATATCATTGCTAATATAGCCGTTGAAAAGTGATCACATGATTATTATAAATATAGGGCTATAACAAATCCAATTTACTCAGACAAAGGAAGCAATGGCCACATACAATAGAATTTCTCCATATGAAGGACATTTTTCAAAGCTCTAAAGGGAGGTAGAATCACTAGTCTTCACTCTTGACCAATCCTAAGATGATCTTCAACACGTTAAGTTTGAACAGAATCTCCTACGGGAGCAGTTAAAGTTAATAGATATTACCACCCGAGTGATGTTATCTGAGTCGCCCCCAATGTCTGTCACCATCGCACACCTTACCCTTAAGTCTTATATGGGTATTATAAGGGGTTATGTAACAATACCTTAGAACTGTGATTATGTGCATTTTTATTGAATAGAATAAGGAATATAAATTCATATTATTATTGTTACTTTTAAATGATTTTCAAATAAAAAATAGTACTTTTAGTTTAAATTTAAATTAAATTAAGAAATATATTTTGATGAGTTAATGGATTTTTACATTAAATAATATTTTAATTAAATATTATCACAAAATTAATTTTTATTAAATATAAATTACTGTATAATTTTTATTAATACAATTGTAATTTTTATAAAGGTTTGAAAGTTTTTTTGTTATAATACATGAATTTTTGATAAATGTCAGTTTTTATTTTAAAAATAAGAAGTTGATATATTTAAAAAATTATTTAGATAAAATTAATATTATTTATTGATTAAAGATGTCAAAATTATCTAATGGGGATTTTTTCATAATTTTCTAAGAGAGTCGAATTTTTGGATAAAAATTAAATACCATTTAAATATATAATTTGTTTTATGACATCATAATGACAAAATAGTGATGTAATAAAATAAAATAGAGTTTTATCCTACCAATATATGATTTACCTATAAAATAATGTGTTTTTAGATTTGCTGGATTAATTTTATGTTTTTTAGAGGACCCTCCGAGACTTACAAAATATTTTAACTTTTTAAATGATTTCCTGGAGAGTGTGACCCACTTCAACATAAGAAAGCCTAATATTTTAATATATTAGTCCATGGACATGTAATATAATGTTTTCCACTGTAAATTTTCAAAAACTAATGGAAAAAACAATGGTTTGGTTTGTGTTTTTAAATATTTAATTATACAGATTCCAAAACCTTTGTTTGTAAGGAACTAAAACAATACCCTCTCTTTTCCCAAATAAACACACCAAATAACCCACTTATAATCACTCAAAACCCTTTTATAACGTCCCTACTCTTCTATACTCCATCTAGAATCCTCCCATGTCACTCCAAGCTCTCATGAATCCCCTCATCAAGATCTTGAATTCCCACACACAAGTAAAGGACCCACACTTTCCTTCCTTATTTATGTCCAAGTTTTATTATACTATTATGGCCTTTTATTTTCAATTGAAAATTATTTATTATGAAATATAACCTCACATATACTACCCTCCTTGTGTATAAATGATGATATACCACTTTATATCTCATTAATTCATCCCACGTACACCCATTAAAATGTAGAAATTTCTGAAGGGATTTCTCCCTCCTCATTTACATTCAAGAAATTCATTTATATTATGCATCTAAATTATATAATATATGTTTGGATATTATTATAAAATACCCTCTTACTATCGATTTCATGTAAAAATTATAAGATACCCCTTTCTCTCTCATCATCTCATTTTATAATTTCTATTTGATGTCGTTATACTGCCAAAGTTACACCAAAATTTCCATGCAAAAATCACTGTGTAAGTGAATACCATACCCATTTCTCTACCAATGGTATTAAACATTATGCACATTTACATTTTTTATCAAGGTATTTCATTTATTTATTCCAAATATCTTATTCATGAAATAAATTATGGCATTTAATGAATATTTATTGTATGATCTATTTGACCAACTTATGCATGAATTGAATTGACTAAGAAGGGTGCACCCTAATAGCGCTCAAATGCATTGGGTAAAGATTAGTATCATGATACGTCCTTTGAAATGCAGGTCACTCATAATAATACAAGTTAAATAATGTTTTATACATGTTAATTCATGTTCAATAAGGGTTTACTCGTGCTCCATGTGAAATAAGCCTTGGCTCATGCTAATGTGAACTTAAATGTTGTGGCCACATCATCATATTATGATAATCATACCTTTATGTTCCAGTTTCTATTATTCCCCCTTAATAGGAATATTTCCTAAAATTTATGGTATTCTTTGTGTTATTGTTTGTTTACTCCATTAGTAGGTTTTATATCTCACCCTTTTATTATGTATGTCCTCAGGTTATCCAATGCAATTCTAAGTATGAAAGAATGTTGTGGTTATTTAAATGAATTTTTCAATAAATATGTTGTATTTAATGTCTTAATTTGTCATGTAATGTTCCTAATTCCCAAAGAAGCTATAACTTTAGGTCCTAAGAGTTTTCTTAAGTGAATGTTTATGTAATAAACCTTATTTACTTGTATAATAAAGAGTAGGGTTGTTATAGTGGGTATCATATGATAGGTTTGGTTATTTTGGGGATCAGGATTAGAAAACCCTAGTGAAAGCCTTATAGATAAGAAAAAGTATAACAACATCATCCCTAAATGTTTGTGAGTATAGATTAAGTGGTTTCTATAGCAACCAAATCCCATTTATATATAACATTACATGATTTTAAGAATAGTTAATCATCAGAGTACAAGACAAGGATCATTAAGTCTTGCATCTTGGAAGACTAGGTACATATAACATAAAACATGGGGATAAAAAAACTTCTTTATTTAATCTCCATAATGAGCTCCTAACTTCATTTGATCCATTACATCTGCATAGGGTACCCTGGGGAACACATGAACAATGGGATGAACTAAAAATCCCATTAAGGGAATGAACATTAGGATGCATCTTAAGAACATGAGTTTGGAGGCATGACATAATGATATCCCAAGAATGAAACATATGAAATGATATAATATAGGAAAGGGATCAAATAAACATGGAATCATGTAGATGTGTGAGAATCATAAAACTTTTCTTTAGTAGGTGTCAAGGATAACTGCCAATCCCGTTTTCGATTCTAGTACGGGTCAAGTCTAACAGCCAATCCTGTTTCACATAGAATCTCATGAGACATAACTTTACCCAATTAATTGGAGTGATATATGGGAGCACCCATTTCAACATATTCAGTAATATTCTTGCAACATAACTATTATTTCCACATAATTATTATTTCCACATAAATAATCATACATAATCAATCATTCATAAACATAAGGATATCCATGGAGAGAATTGGGTACCATAATCATGACATAAAGAATAACCAATGAGTGTATCATGAAAGATTCACTGAAATAAAGGTATTAGAACATACATGTACTTTAATAAGGTAATATAGGTAAATAACATGGTAGGTGGTTACAAATAGAAATGTATTTGAGAAACTTTAGCATTAAAACATTTTTGTGCGGTTTTAAGGAAAATACTATAGTGATTTTAAAATAAAAAAGGGAAAAATATTTTATATAAAACAAGAAGTGAACCAAGATGAATATAATAATAAAAATACTGATTTTAAAAATAAAATTGTGTCATAAAATAGATGATAGAGTGCTCTTGAAATCGGGTAAGAATTCGAGAAGTTCCCTTAAAATGAGTGTGCATATTGGGATGTATCGAGGAGGGATTCAATTAAAAGAATTTATGCCCCTGAAAGAGAATGAATGATGGATCTTGAAACATGATTTTGGAGCATATAAACAGAATTTATAAGTTTTACACAAAAATAAAAGACAACAACATTTTGGTAAAAATAAATGTAGAGCAACCCGAAGGAATAAAGTCTGTGTAAAATCTATTTTGGTTTATCGACATGGTATCAGGTGTAACTAAGATGGATTAATTAGAGATAGAAGGCGTTTCTAATCACTTATAAAACATTAGGGTAGTATGGGGAAGTTTCATAGGCATACCCTATCGCTTGGTACTACACAAAAAATTCATATCATAGAGAACAATCTTGATTATGTGTGAAAAGGAGTGGATCCCTTACCCTAAATCTGTGGGTGTTATCCACTTGTTATTAAAGACCTTAATAAAAAAATTAGGATTCTTAATTAATAATTAAATAACCTATTCTATATTTATTGGATTTATTATAACCCTTTTTTAGTTCATTCAAGGCCTTCTTGATTAGTTATAAGGATAAATTTCTTTGTTCGGGCTCGTTTGTTTACTTGGTTTTAAAAGATCAGTTCATATAGATTAATGTTTTGATAAACATGAAAGATGTAAGTGGTTTTCCAGAAATGAAGTTATATGATATTAGTAAAAATCCACTACATTACATGGTTTTATATTTAATTTGGTGACATTGAGTGAAGTCGAATTATTTTATAAAACCAAAGTGAGAATCATTTTTGATAATTAGTTGGTTTGATTACAAAGAAAATATTTATAACTTAATACCATTTGTACAAAAAATGTTCAGAAAAAATAGGATATATTACATATATATATTCTGGTTCAACCATAACAAAAAAAATTTCATGACCTGATTTGATGATGGTAATAGAAATTGATAAAATGTTGTCCTTTAATGTGCTAAGTGAACTCATCTAAACAGTTCTTTCATTTCATTCAAAAAAAGGTGAGGAAAGGAGATAAAATAATGAAGTATCCCATTGGAATAATATAATTCAATTACATGTATGCTACTAGAGTTATCATACCATTTAGGTGAAGGGAGGTGAGGAATGAAACAAAAAGAAAAGAACATAAAATAAAAGAAGGAATTGGAAAGAGAAATTTACCTCTTGAGACTTCCTCCTTTTTGAACCTCTTAAGGGGAGAGTTTTTGGTATTTTGAAGAGGATATGAGCTTTTGGAAATGGGGAGGATATTGGGGAGAGATTTGGGAAGAATATTGACAAGTAATAGGGCTAGAGAGGAGTAAAGTGAAGAGGTAAGAATGGTTGGTATTTATAGTGGAGGAGAGGAGGGTTTTCAAAAAAAATCAATCATTAGTTGATTATTTTTTAACAAGACAAGGAATAGTAAGTATTGTATGACTAGTAACAGTAATAAATTCATGTGAATTAGAACCAAATGGTCTTACATCAGTATATCATCATCAATGACTCAATTAATTCATTATTTAGCATTTATTATGAATTATCAGATTCTACTATTCATCAAAAATTCAAGTATTTTAGAAAAATACCAAAAATTATCCTAACCATTTTTCAATGTGTAGAATCCAAAAATGATTTCCATTTTTTAAAAATAATTTTCTAAATAATATTAATTTAATATTTATTTAAAATCATAATTAATTATTAAAAACCACTTTTAAAACATTCATTTACTTATTCTAAAATATATTTACATCCCAATTTCACTTCAATATTATATTATGACTATCATAGGTAAGGTTACTATTCATTAGGGAATTTCACTATTAATAAGGGTATGTTACTATTCATAAATGTAGGTTACTATTCACCAAAAATTATTTTTTTTCTTATCAGACTCCAAATAACTTACTGATTGCAACCATGTATATCAGATATTTGAAATTTCAAACACAAAAGTGACAAACTTATGTTTAAATTCAACTTAGCACTTAGTAGTTCATTATTTTGTGTTTTCATGTTATTTTATGACATATTTATAATAATGGAAATTTACATTGAAAACTTTGGGTCATTACATTCTTCCCCCCTTATGAAATTTCACACTCGAAAGTTCATTTTACATTCTAGGTCGTAAATAGGTGAGGGTAATTCTCCTTCATCGGCTCCTCTAGATCCCAAGTAGATTATTCAAACTTTTGGTTCCTCTAAAACAATTTGACAAGGTAGTTTTTCTTGTTTTGTAGAACCTTATCTCTTCGGTCCAAAATCTTCACTGGCTGCTCCTCAAAAGAGAGATCTTCATCCAGCTGCACCACCTCTGAGTTTAGTACATTTGAGGGATCAGGTATGTACTTATTCAAGAGTGATACGTGAAACACATCATGAACTTGAGTCATATTTGGAAGAAGTGATAGATGATAGGCCATTACTCATATGTGGTCAAGGATCTCAAAGGGTCAAATATACATTAGGCTTAGCTTCCCCTTCTTTCAAAACCGCATGACTCTCCTCCATGGTGATATTTGTAACACCCTGGTTCCGGAAGCCACCCATAGGCGCCCCATACCTGGTTGGTCACATGGCCTCAAGCACATTTCCCCAAACTCCAGAGGCTTCCGACTACCATCGATGGCCTTCGGTGTGATAGTGGGGAAACAATGCCCTCATTGGAAGAGTATACAGCTGAAGAAAACAACACATACAATAGTGGAAGTAGTAATTATCCAACAACAGTAATTAGTGGAAGACTGATAGATAAACAACTGAAGAAAAAATATTTGTATGTGATGCATGGTACATATATGTCTAGGAAAATAGCCAAACAATTCACAATGTTGAATAATGTACTAAACCAAAGTACAAAAGAAAAACTTATGAGCAACTCCTCAGCATTGCAAGCCTCGGCTTGGTCCCATGCTCTCCAGATCCAATGCAATCATGTACCTGAAGTAGAAGGGAAATTTCCCTTATCTATACCAGTAACAATATAATATGTTTGGTCCCAAAATCATGACCAAAATAGTCTGTGAGACTAAATCCTAGTAGGAAACCACCCGAAGATCTGTGCCTAACAGTCAGTGAGTATATGGGAGGTAAAAGTAGTGTAAATAGTAAATAGTAAACAGGAAAGTACTCAGAAGTAAACAATCCACAGATTAATCAAGAAACAGTGATGAAAACAGCTATCCAAAAATAGGCAACCCCTTGTGTAGTACTCACAGCCATCCCCTCTGGTCTTGCGTAAGAAGTACCAACAACCCTATAGGCAGTACACTCAAATTAACCCCTCTAGTTTGGTCATAAGAAAATTATAAGACACACAGAAGAAGCTCACTCGGTCAATTCCCCTTATAATCTAAGGTAGTTAGGGACTCTCTAAGGAAGATCACACAATCAATTTCCCTTATATCCCCAAGGTCAAGAGACTCTCTGAGGAAGCTCACTCGGTCAATTCCTCTTATAGCGCCAGGTCATTCATAGACTCTCTGAGGAAGCTCACCTGGTCAATTCCTCTTATATCATGGAGTACTTCAAGGTAATTCATGTAAAACAAAGACTCTCTGAGGAATCTTACTCAGTCTATCCCATTATATTCTATAATTCCCAAATACCCTCTGAGTAAGCTCACTCGGTCTATCCTCCTATTGTCTATAATGTCCAAAGACTCTCTGAGGAAGCTCACTCGGTCTATCCTTTTATAATCTACAGCACCAGGTTCTCACGGCCCTATGTATGTCAATGCATAGTAATGATATAAGGCCAATATAAACCTACATAACTACTTGCCTAACCAGTCTACAGTATCTCACGCATGTTAGAAAACAACAATCCATCATACTACTACAAGGCATGGAAAACAGGTAAACAGCCAATAGGTTGAACAGGACCAAATGGTCGTAAATAGAACAAATCATGAGCAAAACATCCAAGGCATAGCAATCAACCTAATTTATATCCAAATAACCTCTACATAATCATATAATCATTGAAGGCAATCAACAGGGGTAAAATGGTAAACACGCAATACTTCATTCAAGGGTATTGGTGGAATTTGCAAATAATACTCAAAGAATTTGAATGAAAAGGCACAAACCACCTACCTTTGGGATAGGAGATCAATATACTTGAACCATGAGGCTTGAATCTCCTTTTAGCATCGTAGATCTATGAAAACGCATAAAACATTCAAACCATGATAACTTCGAATAGAGGAGGAATTGGGAAACGATTCTCTTGAAGAAGGAAGAGCTTACCACTACGGTTCCAGTGAAATTGACTGCGGTCGATTTGGAGATCAAACGGAGGATCAGGGGCTCAGAGATGTTTCGGAGTTGTACGAATTCTCTTAGTTGAACGAGACCTAGAAGAAGAAACTTTTGGCGATCAGACACGAGCCCTGTCCGTTTAATGAAAAAAATAATGTAAACGGTGTGTACTTTTGGATTACATAGTGTGCACTCACCTTTTCCATACTCCACTTTAAGTGTCCTCCACATCACCCCACAGGACCGTGTGTGTGGCTGGGACATGGCCAGCACACGGCCTCATGCGGTAACGAAGTACACGGTGTGTACTCATAAAGTACACGACCTGTTCTTCAAAAATTTCCAAAAACTCCTCTTTTCTCAAAAACTCCAGAAAAAGGAAGAACAAACCTAAAAATAAGGTCTCGGTTCTTACAAACTTCCCCCCTTAAAGAAATTATTCCCCAGATTTACTTAGCGTGACATAGAAGAAGAAACCACGAACAACTCTGGACACTGTGATCATACATCGGCCTCCCTCTCCCATGTCTCATCTTGCACCTGCCCGTGCTACCATCGCACTCAGACCAGAGGAATAGACTAGCAACGGCGAACCGTCGTACTGCGATTAACAATCCAGATAGGATGCTCCTCAACGATGCATCATCTTTGAGATCAACCTCCTCTGGTTGAAAGACATGAGACGGATCCGGAAAGTAACGTCGGAGCTGGGAAACATGGAATACGGTGTGCATAGCCCGGTACCTCTTAGGTAACTACAACCGATAGGCAACCAGAACAACTCTCTCCAACACCCCAAATGGCCTGACGTACCTTAGTGAAATCTTACCCAGCTTCCTAATCCTCATATGTCCCAACCTCGGTGCGACACGCAGGAAAACTTGATCCCTAACCTCGAACTCCTGATTTCATCTCTACAGATCAGCATAAGACTTCTGGTGAGACTGCGTAGTAGCCATCCTATTCCAATTCAACTCTATCTTCTCTGTGGTCTCCTGGACAAGAGGAGGTCCCAGCATGGTTTCCTCTCCTGCCTCTAGAAAACATTAGGGTGATCGGCATAGACTACCATACAAATCTTCGTAAGGTGCCATCTGAATAGTTTCTTGAAAACTATATGTGTAGGAAAGCCCCACAAGAGGTATATTTTTCTCCCAAAAACCTCCAAAATCTAGGATGCATGCTTGGAGATTGTCCTCAAGCAGCTAAATCGTACGCTCAAACTGGCCGTCTGTATGGGGATGGTATGATTTACTCAAATGTACCTATGTACCCAAAGCCTTCTGAAGCCCCTACTAGATAGGAGAAGTATACCATGCATCCCTGTCTGAAACAATGGATTGCTAGACTCCATGCAGACGTACAATCTCTCAGATGTACATTCTTCACAACTCATCAACCCTGAAGGTCTCCTTGATCGACAAGTAGTGAGAAACCTTCGTGAGCCTGTCAATGACAACCCATACTGCGCCATTTCCTTGAGGAGACCTCAGAAACCCTATCACGAAATCAATCGCGACGTCATTCCACTTCCACTCGGGAATGGATAACTACTGCAGAAGCCCTACTGGTAGTTGATGCTCCGCCATCACCTGCTGACTTGTGGAAAACTTCATGACGAAACCAGCAATTCCCCTCTTCATACCTGGAAACCAATGTTGATGGTGTTGATCGCGGTCCATCTTGGTGATGCAAGGATGAACTGCCCAAACTGAGGAATCAAAGTCCTGCATTATCTCATCACGTATATCTACTCGCACCCATACTCGTCCCTAGAAATGAAATATCTCATCCTCACCTATGGTCCATCTAGGAATAGGGTCCTCTCCTGACCCAATTTCCCGTAGGACTAGGACTTCAAAATCTGATAGCTGCCTCATTCGAAATCAATCCATAAGAGTAGTGGTAAGAGTCACAGAAGATAGAAAAGTCTTCCCCTATCCATCATGTACCTCCAAATGCATCTCAGAGAATAGAGCCATAATCATCCAATCACTAATGGCCTCCTGAACTACCTGTATTTGACTCCTCCTGCTCTGTGCATCATCCACAACATTGCCTTTCCCAGGCGTGTAGGCAAGCTCAATGTCAAAAAAATTGAAGGTACTCAACCCACCTTCGCTCTCTCAAATTCAGATTAGGTTGAGTGAAGATGTACATGATACTCTTGTGGTCGATGAACACAACAAATTTCACTCCCAGAAGTTAATTTCTCTAATAGCATAGGGAATGAACAATAGCTGCCAAATCCAGATCGTGTGTCAGGTAATTCTTCTCACGTGGCCTTAACTATCGAGAATCATAAGCAACGACTTCTTCTCCCCGCATTATCACTGCTCCAGCCCGATACCTGATACATCGCAATAAACGGTATAGCTCTTTCCCATCTCTTGCAAGAATATTATCAGTGCTAAAGTCAGCCTCCCTTTTAGCTCCTGAAAGGCTGACTCACAAAAATCAGACCTAAAAAAAATCGCCCCTTTCTTGGTCAGGCCTGTCAGTTGTGCTTCTAGGAATGAAAATACCTGTATGAAATTTCTGTAGTATCCAGCCATCCTTATAAAAATCTTCACCTCAAAGACGTTCTTCAGCTAATCCTATGAAACAACTTCTTTAACTTTATCTGGGTCTACTAACACTCCTATCTCTGAGATAGAATTACCCAAGAAGTGAATCCGGTCCATCCAAATGTGGCATTTTGAGAGCTTACCATAAAACTGTTGCTCCCTCAGTGAACTCAAATGATCTCAAAATTGGTAACATGGTCGTGTAGAGTGTGATATTACACTAAGATATCATCTGCTAAAACAACCATGAAGGAATCCAAGTATGGACGGAACACTCGTTTCATCAGTGCCATGAAAACTGCAGGAGAATTCGTGAGACAGAACGGCATAACCATATACTCTTATAGACCATACCTTCTCCAGAAAGTAGTAAGATGTATATCAGATGGTCTAACATGAAACTTATGATAACCGTATCTCAAATCAATCTCTAAGAACACTCGGGCTCCTCAAATCTGATCAAAGAGATCATCGATCCTCAGCAAGGGATATCGGTTCTTGACTGTCAACTGGTTCAACTTCCGATAGTCCACACAAATCATGAGGGTACCGTCTGCCTTCTTCACAAACAGGACAGGAAAATACCAAGGAGAAGTACTGGGTCAGATGAAACCCTTTTCCTACAACTACTCCAACTACTTCTTGAGCTCCTACAAATCAGCTGTAGGAATCCTATAAGGAGGAATGGACACTGGTTCCGCTCCTAGAACAAGCTCAATTGATAATTATACCTCACACTCTAGAGGAAAACCTGAAAAGTTCTCTAGAATTTCATCTCTAAAACAATCCACCACTAGATTAAAGTCTAACTGTGAAGTACCCAAGTCATCTACAAAAAGACTATCAATCTGGGTTGTGACTCATCTGAACCCAAGATGCTCTGGACCCGATCTTCTGGCCTGGACATCCCATTCGCCCCTATGAAGAAAGGATCCACCCACTGTTGATATGAAACTCACCCTACAATGATAACAGTCGACGAATTCCTGGAAGGGAACTAGCCAGTCCATTCCATGAATGACATCATAGCCTGTCATCTCTAGGACATAGAGATCCCAAAGGAAGTGACACCCACCAAACCCTAGAGGGCACTCCTTACACTGACGTACACTAGTAGTCTTAGTTCCCAATAGTGTGTCTACTGTCAAGATGTTGGCAGATGAAAAGATGCAGAGACCAAGACTCTCCACAATAGTGACAGATATAAAGCTATGGGAAGCCTCTGTATTGAAAAGAGCTGAAGATAAAATTGAGGCTACTATGATCGTACCTAGAACTATTGAGGGGATATGATCTTACTCTTAATGGGTCTTCTCTACTACAATGGTCTGGCCTGCTCAACAGCCATGTGACCCTACCTGAACACTCTGAGCTGATCCACTCTACTGTCGCTGGTAGCCTGGTGACTGACAGCCATGACAACGACCTCCACTTATGCCTGAACAGCCGGAAGAACTCCAGTTTCTAGACTAGTGAGAAACTGGAGATGCATCTCCTGAACCCGGGGTCATAGAAGAACCCTTACAACCAGATGCAGTTGAGAATATCTGATAGAAACACTAAAGATGGCCCATCTTGCTACAATATTGGAACTCCATCAAGTCTCTTTGGCACTGAGGCCTAGTACGCCCGCTCCTCCCGCATTGGTTGCATACTACCCGGCTTCCCAAAGATACATCCCGTCTACTCTAATCTTCTCGAGCAGACTCCCTACAGTGCTTCCTGCTATCAGTAGGAGGAACACTAACTCTGGATGTCGAACTGCCCTAGCTCACTTCTCCAGAATCCCTCATATTGCACTCAGTGATCAGAACCTAGTTGACGATATAGGATATTGAAGTCAACCTAAAGATGTTCACCTATGATCAGATGTCATGCCTCTGACCATCTTTGAACTTTCATGAAAGGAACAACTCATTGCATCCTGGAATAGGTGTGAAATGTTTTATCTCAATAAAATGAGATGAGTACTTCATAACAGAAAGAGAGCCCTACTCCAGACTCATAAACTCCCATGATCGTTTATCCCTCAAGGTCTCTGGGTAGAAGTAATCGTAGAAGATGTGCCAAAACACATCCCAATTCACACTCTACTGGCGTCCTGGCTGTGAGATCACCTCCCACCACCTCTTGGCAGAGTCTCAGAGCATATAGGTAGCGAGCTTCACCATCTTCTCTGAAGGTATCTCTAGAAGCTCGAAAATTTTCAGTGTGGCCTCTAGCCATGATTCTGCAGCCTGGGGTCCTCCACCCCAGAGAAAGTGGGAGGATACTGCTACCGGAAAACCCGAATCAACTCCACCATTGACGGGGAAGGAGGCAGTGCTCCCTAGAAGGTCTGCATCATCCTCAGAAAACCATCCATAAACTGCACATCGGCACCTGCAACCGGTATAACTACTGGTGCCAAGGCTGGCACCACAGGAGGGTCTGAAAGAGGTCCCTGATCAGCCATATTTGGTGTCTGATCACCGTCTGGCAACTGGTGTACATCCGTAGGACATCGCGATGGCAGAATCCGGAAAGGTCAAATGCTCACCTTATATTAGGATTATCAAAGACTAAGAACATAAGAGTACAAGAAGATAATATGAGAAGATACATTCAAGTTTTACAAAACATGACTACAAGGCGTTTATAGAAACTACACGACATGTTCTTTTAAGCCATTCACATTGGTGTATACCTCTGCCACACCTGGTCGTGTAACGCCCCAACCACACAACATGTCATCCCCACACACGGTGTGTACTTGGACTCTATTCCCCTGCCTGATTCTCCTTACATGGATAACCCATACATTCTTCTTAATCCTAGAGTACACAACATGCATAAGCACCACACGACATGTACTAGCCTTGTTTCAACGACCTATGTTGTTAGTTACATGGCTGGCTACACGGTTAACTCTACACGGCATGCTCCATGTGTACATTGCGTGTACTTGAAGGGTTTCCCTGACCCGTATTGTTCGTGACATGACCGGGTACCTAGGTTACATGACACGACATGTGAAATAAGGAAACGTCGTGTATAGTTGGGGTTTTATCGATCCGTGTCGTTAGTCACACGGGTTGACACACGGTCACTACAATACGGTGTGTACTTACCGTACAGGGCGTGTTCCGGAATGATTTTTCACAACCCTATGTCCCTACCCTCACAGTTAGTGACATAGTTAAAAAAACTACACGACGTGTATTCATAAAGTACATGTCGTGTATTCTGGGTTTTTCTAGGCCGTAGCCTCAGAAGCTGCTCCGGAGCCCAGAAAACACAGAAAACAAGCATTAAGGTGCCAAATTCTGATCTGTGGGGGCCCATACTCCCCAAGAATCAATGCTTGGAATCTCATATATTTCATATACATAGGAAAAGATTCAATGATCCACCATGTTCCAATTCATGTTGTCCCATAACACCTCAAAAATAAAAATTTGGCATTCATTCAAATAAGGACTTACATATAGAAATACCTATTAAAAGCAGGTATTCTATCAAGCATCTAACTCAAAAACATTCATATTCTACACAACATCTATGACAACAACATGCAATCGCTAATTCACCCTAAATAGTATGGAAAAAATGCATGACATGTGATTTCTAGAAAGTGTCTATATAATGCATGAGATGGAATACCCTCATATTATAAGATTGCGACAGAAATAGAACCCCAGTAATATCAACATTAACAACAAAAAACATGTGAGTCACCCATCGGTGAATTTCAAATCAACCATAAACTTTTCAAAACCAGAAGATATTGCAATAAATAATGTAGATTTACTTTTCCCTCTATACGGGTTAGCTACTACCGGGAATTTCTTATTACCAAGTACTTATTTCGTCCTATCACTAGAAATAGGATAAAAATAGTAAGTCAAGAGAAAATAATACCTATGATACCACTTTGTAACGCCCCGGTTCCGGAAGCCACCCAGAAGCGCCCCGTACTCGGTTGTTCACATGGCCTTAAGCGCATTTCTGCAAACACTAGAGGCTGCCGACTAGAAGTGAGGGCCTTGGGTGTGATGGTGGGGAGGCTATGTATATCATCCCGTCTTTTTATAGCATAACTTTCATTTCATTACACGGAACTGAGGATCGTTAATGTTTAGTGTCTTGGAAACAAGGAACATAATACATGAAAAAAACATAAAACATTCTTCTTAAACACTTGAAAGGATTCTCCTTTAGTTCATCCTAGGTTCATTACTGCATCTCATAACCTGGGGACATACATCAAAAGAAAGGGTGAGCAGAAGGCCCAGTAAGGGAAACAAGAGAAACATTTTACATGTGAACTTGAGATACTTCAACAAGGACATGAAAAGAACTTTAAGGCATGAGAAAGAAATCATGAGATACATCATAATAAAAATAACATTTTTCATAACTTGAAGATGTGGCAGCAACATTTAATATTAAAAATCATTTCATTTCACCAAGGTCCATCCCCAAGGTGTCATTAAAAATTAACAAGGTTATTCACCAAGGCGTCGTTAAAATGGTCATCTCTAGAGATTAAGTCTTTACTAAATGCATTGGAGCGCTATCAGGGCGCACCCTTAAATTTTCCTTTATTATCATGTGAGACACATATATCATCATCAAACTTTTCATAAATAACCCATATAGCATAAAATAAATGGGTTTCATTTCATAATCATAATGTTTTAAATACTGCTTTAAAGACATGATCTTTACGTTACTTTAAACCCACGGAAAGGGAAAGTGGGTCTCATGTATGTAAATCCCAGAATTTAAAATAGAACATTTTGATATATATGTGAATACCCTTGTAGAAATAAGAGCTTTGAGTATTCACTTTATAACATAAAATAATTTTGAGAAAAAAGAGATGCATTTTGAGACGAAAAATAAGATTTCTCTTAGGAAAATTTGGCAGCCTGACGGCGTCACTTAAACATCAATAAAAAAAGATTTGAAAAGATCAAATAGGGACTCTCATCATATGATCACAAGAGATCATTATGATAGATATAGAGATCATACCCCAACATAATAAAAAGGAACTTGAAAGACTTGACATGAAAATAGAACTTGAAAAATGAGAAGGGTGAAAGAATCCCTTAAAAATTCGGCAGCCTAACGGCGTCACTTAAACTTTCATAAAACTAAATGATGAGAGTAAGAGGGGTTCTATCATCATATAAACATGAAAGGTAAGTAAGAGGAATATAAAATAACATCCTCTCACATAATAACATGGAGTATAAAAGGAATGACATAAAAGAGATTACATGAAAAGAAAGAGAGAGGTCAGATCCCTTACCTTAAAACGTGACTCTTGAAACTCAAAGTTTTGGACCTTGAGGGCTTGGGGGCACCTTGGGAGGACACCTTGGGAGGTAAGGAGACCAGAACATCGTTGGGGGAGAGTTGGGAGTGAAAACTAAAGGAGGAAAGGGTGGGTATGTCTAGGGAAAGTGAGGGGACAAGGCATTAATGGCCAAAGGACACCTCATTAGTGGTTTTGGCAAAACCATGGGCTTGCCCATGGTATTTTCCCATGGTATTGGCCACTTGGGACACCTCATACCTTGTCTTACTATTAATAAGTCGACCATATTGATTACATACTTAATACATCATTTAATGATGTCATTAAACACCCGTAACTTAAAAACTATACTTTCACTATTCATCGAAAATTCAACTTTCTCAGAAAAATCCCCAAAAATTACCTTAACATAATATCGATGCTCTAAGTTCAAAAATAAAGTCCTTCTTATAAAAATAATTTTCTAATTATTTTTAATTAAATTGTTTATTTAAAAACACTATTCATCTGAAAAAAATAATACTTGACTAATAATTTATGAAACCGTTATTTACCCATTTTATTGAATCACATTACTTAATCTAGGTGTCTAAATTATATTAAAACTTTCTTTGAGTGAAATTACTAATCCATTTGGTCACATTACTAATCCTAAGCGTAAAATCACTATTCATTATTTACTATTCATCAAAAATTAAGTTGATCTTATTAGACTCCAAATTCCTTACTGAACAATTTTGTAGAAGACCATTTTTTGAAAATCATTACACATCATTAATTATTTAGGGTCTACATAAATGTTTTAAAATATCCCTTTTTCAAAAATTCATCAATAAAATATATCCTAAAATTATCCGGACAAAAGAAAATTCAAAATAATCACTAAAGGAAGAGATCTCAATTTATTCACCCGAAAGGATTACACAAGGAAGCTAGGGTCTCGTCACATAGCCCCTTATAACACTGGCACAAGACCTAAGTGTAAGGTGTGCTATGGTGAGAGAATCCGAGGGAGGCTCAGATAACATTTCCCTAGTAGTAATCTCTACTAACTTGAACTTCTCCCGTAGGCGTTTCCGTTCAAGCTTGACACACTGGAGTTCAGCTTGGGCTTGGTCCAAAGCGAAGCCCACAGATGTTACCTCGTTCCCAAGCTCTGATAAGTGGGCTTCATAAGGGTCGAGTCTACTAGATGAAGTCATCGACTCCTCTTTCTGCATTAACCATTAACATTTTATTAAATCATTAAGAGTAAGTTAATATACTACTGAAAAATATTGGGTCATTACATTCTTCCCCCCTTAAGAAATTTCGTCCTCAAAATTTATACTTGAGGCCTAGTCGAAAAGGTGAGGGTACTTTTGCTTCATTGTTTCCTCAGGCTCCCAAGTCACTTCTTCATATTTATGATTCCTCCACAAAACTTTCACAAGGTGGGTAGTCTTTTTTCGTAGGACCTTGTCTCTACGGTCCAAGATCTCCACTGGCTACTCCTCATAAGAGAGGTCATGTTCCAGTTGTACCACCTCTGGGTTCAGTACATGTGAAGGGTCAGGTTTGTACTTCCTCAAGAGAGATACATGGAAGACATCATGAACTTGAGCTAGGTTCGGTGGAAGTGCGAGACGATAGGCCACTGCTCCTATGCGATCAAGGATTTCATAGGGGCCAATGTACCTAGGGCTGAGATTCCCTTTCTTCCCAAACCGCATGACTCTCTTCCATGGAGAAATTCGAAGGAAGACTTTGTCACCAACACCAAACTCCAAGTCCCTTCGACGATTGTCAGCATAGATCTTCTGCTGACTCTGAGCAGCCTTTATGTGTTGTTGGTTGGCATGAACCCGTTCTGTCATGTCTTGCACAAGATCAGGCCCAAGAAGCTTTCTCTCACCAGTTTCATCCCAACAAGTGGGAGTTCTACATCGCTTTCCATATAGAGCTTCATAGGGTGCCATCTGAATACTCGAATGGAAGCTGTTGTTATAGGAGAACTCAACTAATGGGAGGTGTTGATCCCATCCACCTTTAAATTCCATTGAGCATAATTTCAGCATGTCTTCGAGTGTCTGAATAGTCCTTTCAGACTGGCCATCAGTTTGAGGATGATAGGGCGTACTAAAATTCAATTCAGTATTCAAAGCATGTTGAAGACTTCTCCAGAATTTTGATGTGAATCTTGGGTCACGATTAGACACGATGGATAGTGGTACCCCATGCAGCCTTACCACTTCCTTCACGTATATCCTGGAAAGCTGATCCAGAGGGAAATCTTCCCGAATAGAGATAAAATGGGCTGTCTTGGTGAGACGGTCCACAATAACCCATATCGCATTGTTTCCTTTGGATGTTTTCGGGAGACCAGTTACAAAGTCCATAGTGATGTTATCCCACTTCTATACTGGTATGGGTAGCAGTTGTAATACCCCCTTAGAAAGTTGTCGTTCTGCCTTTACTTGCTAACACACCAGGCACCTTGTAGTGTTATCAGCAATCTCCCTCTTCATGTTATCCCATCAATAATGACCATGAAGGTCTCTATACATCTTAGTGCTTCCCGGATGTATAGAGAAAGTATAGCTATGAGCTTCATCCATCAGTTCTTTCTTTATATCCGGAATATATGTAACAAATAGTATTGTACGAAATTTTAATACACCTTCTTGATCAATATTGAAATCAGGGAACTTCCCATCTTTTACAGCCTCCAACTTCTCCTGTAGCAAAGGATCTTCTTTTTGAGCCTTCTTGATCTTCTCTAGTAATGAAGGTTGAGAAATCATTTGGGATAGGGTTGATGATGTCCCTTTCCTTATAATTACCATGTCCAGTTTTACTAGATCATTAATCAAGGGATCTCCTAGGATCCTCATTGTTGCCAGAACAACAGGATCTTTCCTGCTTAACGCATCTGTGACTTTGTTTTCTCTTCCAGGGTGATAATGAAATGAACAATCATAGTCTTTAATAATCTCCAACCATCTCCTTTGTCTCATGTTCAATTCTTTCTGTGTGAAAATATACTTTAGACTTTGGTGGTAAGTGTATATATCACATTTCTCCCCATAAAGATAGTGCCTCCATATCTTTAGAGCAAAAACAACTGCCGCCAGCTCTAGATCATGCGTAGGATAATTCTGCTCAAAAATCTTCAACTGTCGAGATGCATAAGAAATTACCTTGTCATTTTGCATGGGGACACACCCAAGCCCCTTCAGAGATGCATCGCTAAAAATAACGAATCCTTCTCCGATAGAGGGTAGTGTTAACGCAGGGGCAGTAACCAATCTCTTCTTCAGCTCTTGGAAACTTTCCTCACATTCCTTTGTCCAGATGAACTTAACCCCTTTTCGAGTCAACTTAGTAAGTGGATTAGAAAGCCGTGAAAAGTTTTTCACAAACCTCCTATAATATCCCACTAAACCAAGGAAACTACAAATCTCAGTTACTGTTGTGGGTTGAGGCCACTCCTCCACAACCATTGTCTTTGCAGGGTCAACCGAGATTCCTTCATTGGTTACGATGTGCCCCAAGAAAGCCACTTGCTGTAACCAAAACTCACACTTGCTGAACTTCCCAAAGAGCCTCTCCTTCTGCAGAGTTTTCAATATAACCCTTAGATGATCTTCATGCTCCTCACGATTTTTTGAA
This sequence comes from Viscum album, assembly GCA_963277665.1. Lineage (NCBI taxonomy): Eukaryota > Viridiplantae > Streptophyta > Magnoliopsida > Santalales > Viscaceae > Viscum > Viscum album. The sequence continues at coordinate 1,580,038,843 of OY728120.1, read as the reverse complement.
TATATCAAAATATCATCAATAAAAAGTACCACAAAGTTATCAAGGTAGTCCTTAAAGACTCTATTCATCAAATCCATGAAAATAACAGGAGCATTAGTCAAGCCGAAGGGCATAACAGTAAACTCATAATGCCCATATCTTGATCGGAAGGCAGTCTTTGTAATATCATCCTTCTTCACCCTCAATTGATGATAACCAGATCGAAGGTCAATCTTAGAGAAGAATTGAGCCCCGTGAAGTTGGTCAAATAAATAATCAATTCTTGGAAGAGGATATCTGTTCTTCACTGTGATCCCGTTCAGTTCTCTATAATCAATGCATAGACGCATTGATCCATCCTTCTTCATCACAAAGAGAACTGGTGCTCCCCAAGGAGACACACTCGGTTGGATAAACCCCTTCTCCAACAAGTCTTGGAGTTGTTTCATTAACTCTTCTAGCTCCACATTTTCCATTCTATACGGAGTCTTTGATATCGGTTGAGACCCAGGTACGAGTTCAATGGAGAACTCTAACTCCCTTTCTAGGGGATGTCCAGGTAACTCCTCAGGAAATACATCCATGTATTCCTGAACAATCGGAACATCTTTTATTTGTATGCTCCCTTTTCCTTCTTCATCATCACCGATTAACTCCATAAATAATGCTATAGGAGGTGCTTCTATATAGGGATCATTTCGGGATATCTCTCATCGGAAGATAACCGTAGGTCTTTCATTCAAGACTATTGAGATTTCCTTACTTCTGCATTTGATCTTAGCATTATACTTTGAGAGCCAGTCCATCCATAGTATAATGTCGAATTCCATCATGGGAATGACTACTAGATTTGGGATAAGATTGTGCTCACCAAAGTAAACAGTAGAGTCTCTAAATACTGTTGATGCAAGGATAATCCCACTTGGTGTCTTGACTGACAAATCTACCTCTAGCAGTTCGGGGATTGATTCTATATTCCTTGCAAACTTGGAGGAAATAAAGGAATGCGTAGAACCAGAATCAAATAAAGTACTTGATAGTTTTGAGAGGACAACAACAGTACCTGCTACCACATCGTTCGAGACTTCAACTTCAGTTTTTGTGATAGCGAAAGCACGGACTTTCTCCCTTGGCCTCTGCTGAGGTTGATGGTGATTCCCCTCCACCACCCTCGGATTTGGACATTGGTTATCAATGTGCCCAAGCGGTCCACACTTGAAGAACGTGACTTCGGGTAGGGACAGAACCATCTTTCCTCTGTCGTTAGTGTTGGGAAGCTGAGGCTTCACCTCACTATGACAATTCCGAGCAATATGGCCTCCTCTTCCACACTTGTAGCACTTTCCACTTCCGTTCAAGCAGTTCCCCAGATGATTCTTCCCACATTTATTGCATGTGGTAAGTTTCATTTTCTTTCCACCTCTTCCCTGATCAAAAGACATCCCTAAACTGGGCTCCAACGATCTCTTCTTTTCATTTGGTTTATGAGACCACTGTGTCTCACCAAACTCCAGCTCGACTTTCATAGCACTTCGAACTATTTCTTCATAGCTATCATAGTCCCTGTTGGCTAGATTCTTCCGCAGATGAGGTAGTAGTCCACCAAAGAATCTATCAACCTTCCCATTAGGGTCCATGACAAAGCATGAGGTATAATGGGAAATCCTTGTGAAGTTCATCTCATAGCTTCCGACAGATTCGTTCTCCTTCTGCTTCAGCTCGACAAACTCTTTCTCCATTCTCGTTCTCATGGAACGAGGGAAATACTTGTTAAAGAAAATTTGCTGAAATTATTCCCACTCCATAGCTTCCATCTCTCCTCGTGGCTTCGTGTTTTTGATCAGTGACCACCACTGATCAGCTTCTCCCTCTAGGAGGTAAACAGCAAGGGTGACTTTTTCTTGTTCCGAACAATGAAGTACAGAAAATAAATTTTCAATGGAGCTTATCCATTGTTCTGCAACCAATGGGTCAATAGATCCACTGAATTTTGGCGGTCGTTGACGCATGAAGGACTCAACAGAGTGTTGTTCCCTTCATGGTGAGGTCGGCCTCTCAGCTTGATTCAAGTTATTACTCATAACTTGAGTTAGTTGGTTCATCATTCACATGAATGTTTCCATTCCGGCTTCCATCGGAGGGCCGTCAGCACATGGTGCATTGCGGTCACCATCGGCATGGTTCCTCCAATTTCCCGCCATTTTCTAAAATAATAAAACCCTAGTAAGAAATTTATTTCATTTATGAATCTTTTAACTAAGACTTCATTCTTAGGCAATTACACTTTTCTATAATTCCTTCATAATGATTCATAAAAAGCTTGCGATTAACCAAACATATCCCCCGGGAGTGTCGTAACCAAGAGTGCAGCAAGGCCCGTTATCGTGCACCAGTTCCCGTTCGAGTCTAGCTCAAAGCGGTGTTTTTAGGTTTTACCCCTATGTACATCTGTGCCACAGTCGCCTCTACCTGCTCGTATCCAGACATGGATGTATTTGTTTGATAAACCACTTACTCAATACTTACCAAAATACCAGGAAGGTTTCCTATATTTAAACTTTTCTATAGGGTTCTTCCTAAAGTTTTTATATCCTAATTTCCAAAAATAACTAAACCATCATTTGATACCAACTATAGCATCCCTTCTTTTTATAACATAACTTTCATTTCATTACACGGAACTGAGGATCGTTAAGGTTTAGTGTCTTGGAAACAAGGAACATAATACATGAAAAAAAACATAAAACGTTCTTCTTAAACACTTGAAAGGCTTCTCCTTTAGTTCATCCTAGGATCATTACTGCATCTCATAACCTGGGGACATACATCAAAAGAAAAGGTGACCAGAAGGCCCAGTAATGGAAACAAGAGAAACATTTTACATGTGAACTTGAGATACTTCAATAAGGACATGAATAGAACTTTAAGGCATGAGAAAGAAATCATGAGATACATCATAATAAAAATAACATTTTTCATAACTTAAAGATGTGGCTGCAACATTTAATATTGACAATCGTTTCGTTTCACCAAGGTCCATCCCTAAGGTGTCGTTTAAAATTACCAAGGTTATTCACCAAGGCGTCGTTAAAATGGTCATCTCTAGAGATTAAGTCTTTACCCAATGCATTGGAGCACTATCAGGGCGCACCCTTAAATTTTCCTTTATTATCATGTGAGCCACATATATCATCATCAAACATTTCATAAATAACCCATATAGCATAAAATAAATGGCTTTCATTTCATAATCATAATGTTTTAAAAACTGCTTTAAAGACATGATCATTACATTACTTTAAACCCACGGAAAGGGAAAGCGGGTCTTGTGTATGTAAATCCCAGAATTTAAAATAGAAAATTTTGATATATATGTGAATACCATTATAGAAATAAGAGCATTGAGTATTCACTTTATAACATAAAATAATTTTGAGAAAAGAGAGAGGCATTTTGAGACGAAAAATAAGATTTCTCTTAGGAAAATTTGGCAGCCTAACGGTGTCACTTAAACATCAATAAAAAAAGATTTCACAAGATCAAATAGGGTCTCTCATCATATGATCATAAAAGATCAGTATGATAGATATAGAGATCATACCCCAACATAATAAAAAGGATCTTGAAAGACTTGACATGAAAATAGAACTTGAAAAATGAGAAGGGTGAAAAAATCCCTTAAAAATTCGGCAGCCCAACGGCGTCACTTAAACTTTGATAAAACGAAATAATGAGAGTAAGAGGGGATCTCTAATCATATAAACGTTAAAGGGAAGTAAGAGGAATATAAAATAACATCATCTCACATAATAACATGGAGTATAAAAGGAATGACATAAAAGAGATTACATGAAAAGAAAGAGAGAGGTCGGATCCCTTACCTTAAAACGTGACTCTTGAAACTCAATGTTTTGGACCTTAAGGGCTTTGGGGAACCTTGGGAGGACTCCTTGGGAGGTAAGGAGACCAGAACATAGTTGGTGGAGAGTTGGGAGTGAAAACTAAAGGAGTAAAGGGTGGATATTTATAGGGAAAGTGAGGGGATAAGGCATTAATGGCCAAGCGACACCTCATTAGTGGTTTTGGAAAAACAATGGGCTTTCCCATGGTATTTGCCCATGGTATTGGCCACTTGGGACACCTTATACCTTATATTACTATTCATAAGTCGACCATATTGATTACATACATAATACATCATTTAATGATGTCATTAAACACCCGTAACTTAAAAACTATACTTTCACTATTCATCGAAAATTCAACTTTCTCAGAAAAATCCCCAAAACTTACCTTAACATAATATCGATGCTCTGAGTTCAAAAAGAAAGTTCTTTTTATAAAAATAATTTTATAATTATTTTTAATTCAATTTTTAATTAAAAAACACTATTCATCCGAAAAAAACTAATACTTGACTAATAATTTATGAAACTGTTATTTACCCATTTTATTGAATCACATTACTTAATCTAGGTGTCTAAATTATATTAAAACTTTCTTTGACTGAAATTTTAATCCATTTGGTCACATTACTAATACTAAACGTAAAATCACTATTCATTATTTACTATTCATCAAAAATTATGTTGATCTTATTAGACTCCAAATTCCTTACTGAACACTTTTGTAGAAGACCATTTTTTGAAAATCATTACACATCATTAATTATTTAGGGTTTACATAAATGTTTTAAAATATCCCTTTTTCAAAAATTCATCAATAAAATATATCCTAAAATTATCTGGACAAAAGAAAATCCACAAACATCACTAATGGAAGAGATCTCAATTTATTCACCCGAAAGGATTACACAAGGAAGCTAGGGTCTCGTCACATAGCCCCTTATAACACCGGCATAAGACCTAAGTGTACGGTGTGCTATGGTGAGAGAATCTGAGGGAGGCTCAGATAACATTGCCCTAGTAGTAATCTCTACTAACTTGAACTTCTCTGGAACGCGTTTCCGTTCAAGCTTGACATGCTGGAGTTCGGCTTGGGCTTGGTCCAAAGCGAAGTCCACAGAGGCAACCTCCTTCCCAAGCTCTGATAAGCGGGCTTCATAAGGGTCGAGTCTACTGGATGAAGCCATCGACTCCTCTTTCTGCATTAACCATTATCATCTTATTAAATCATTACGAGTAAGTTAATATACTACTCAAAAAGATTGGGTCGTTACACTATGCCCTTATTAGCAGAGTACACAGTGGAAGTAAACAACACATACAATAGTGGAAGAAGTAATTATCCAACAACAGTAAATAGTAGAAGGCTGATAGAGAAACAACTTGAGAAAAAATATATGTAAATGATGAATTGTACATATATGACTTGGAAAAAATCCAAACAAGTCACAATGCTTAATAAAATACTAAACCAAAGTACAAAAGAAAAAAATGATCAACTCTGCAGCATCACAAGCCTCGGCTTGGTCCCATGCTCCCCAACTCCCATGAAATCAAGTACCTGAAGTCGAAGGGAACTTTCCTTTTCTATACTTGTAGAAATATAATCTGTTTGGGCCCAAAATCATTTCCCAAACAGGGTGTGAGACTATATACCAATAGGCAACCACCCGAAGACCTGTGCCTAATAGTCAGTGAGTATATGGAAGGTAAAAGTACAGTAAACAGTAAACAGGAAAGTACTTAGCAATAAAAAGTACATAGATCAATCAAGAAACAGTGAATCAAATAGATAACCACATTCAGGTAACCCTATGGAAAGTACCCATAACCATCCCCTCTAGTCCTACCTAAGAAGTACCAATAACCCTCTGGGAATTACACTCAACCTAACCCTTATGGTTTGTTCATATGGAAATTATAAGATTATATGAGGAAGCTCACACGGCCAATTCCCCTTATAGTTTAGGGTAGTAAGGGACTCTCTGAGGAATATCACACAGTCAATTCCCCTTACATCCCCAAGGTCAAGAGACTTTCTAAGGAAGATCACTCGGTCAATTCCTTTTATAGCCCCAGGTCGTTCACAGACTCTTTGATGAAGCTCACCAGGTCAATTCCTCTTATAGCCCGGATTGTTTCTAGGTAATTCAAGTAAAACAAAGAATTTCTAAGGAAGCTCACTCGGTCTATCCCCTTATAGTCTATAAATCTAAAAGACTCTCTAAAAAATCTCACTTGGTATATCCCCTTGTAGTCTATAATGGCCAAAGACTCTCTGGAGAAGCTCACTCGATCTGTCCTCTTATAGTCTATAGGACCATGTTCTCACAACCCCTTGAATTTCAACACATAGTAATGCTATAAGGCCAAATTAAACCTATAGAACGAAATGGAAAACTAGTCTACAACATCTCATGCATGTCAGAAAACAACACTCCATCCTACGACTACAAGGCATGGAAAACAAGTAAACAACCAATAGGTTAAACAAGACCAAACGGTATTAAACAGGACAAAGCATGAGAAGAACATCCAAGGCATAGAAATCAACCCAATTCATATCCAAATAACATCTACAAAAACATACATGCATGGAAGACAGTCAGTAGGGGTAAACGGTAAACACGCAATACCCTGTTCAAGGGTATTGGTGGAATTTTCCCATATTACTCAAAGACTTTGAACGAAAAGGCACAAACCACCTACCTTTGGCTTAAGAGTTCAATATAATTGAAAAATGAGGCTTGAATCTCCTTTAAGAGTCGTATATATAAAAAAACACAAAAAAAATTCAACCCACGATAACAAGGAAAATATGAGTAATTGGAAAACGATGCTCTAGAAGAATGAAGAGCTTACCAATGCAGTTCCAACGCAATCGACGACAGTCGATTTGGAGAACAGAAGGACGTTTGGGGACTCAGAGAAGTTTTGGCATCGTACAACTTATCTCGGTCGAACGAGACCTAGAAGAAGACACATCTGGTGATCAGACACGAGCCCAATCCGTTTAATGAAAAAAAGAACACGGCGTGTACTTTTAGAATACATGGCGTGTACTCGCCTTTTCCATACTCCACTTTAAGCGGCATCTACATCACCCCACATAACTGTGTGTGTCCTCAGGACATGGCTAGCACACGGCCTCATGCGATAACGAAGTACACCTCGTGTACTCATAAAGTACACGGCGTGTACATCAAAAAGTTCCAAAAACTCCACTTTTCTCAAAAACTCTAGAAAAAGGAAAAACATACCTAAAAAGAAGGTATGGGTTCTTACAGTATTCAAAGGAAGACTTTATCCCCAATGTTGAACTCCATGTCCCTTCGACAGTTGTCAACATAGACCTTTTTCTGAAACTGAGCAGCTTTGATTTTTCTCGGGATGACTTGAACCGTCTCTATAATCTCTTACAAACGATTGGGTTTGTGTAGCTTTCGTTCTCCAACATCATCCCAACAGGTTAGAGTTCTACATCGCTTTCCATAGAGATCATCATACAGAGCAATCTGAATACTCGAGGAGAAGATATTGTGGTATGAGAACTCAACCAACTGGAGATATTAATCCCATCCTCCTTTGAATTCTAGAGAGTAGGCTCTTAGAATTTATTTAAGCGCTTGAATAGTACTTTCAGATTGGTGATCAGTTTGGGGGTGATAGGCAGTGCTGAAATTTAATTCAGTAATCAAAGTGTGTTGAAGACTCCTCCAGAATTTAGATGTGATCCTTGGGTCATGATCAGAGACAATTGAGAGTGGAACACCATGCAGTCTCACCACATCCTTCACATATATTTTTGAAAGTTGTTCAAGAGAGAGGTCTTCCGGAATAGCAATAAAATGGGCAGTCTTGGGGATTCAATCAACCACAACCCATATCACATTATTTCCCTTCGATGTCTTCAGGATACCCATGATGAAATCCATTATGAAATTTTCCCATTTCCACATGGGTATAGGCAATGGTTGCATCATCCCTTTGGAATTTTGTCACTCTTCTTTAACATGGAGACATACCAAGCACCATGATGTATATTCACAATCTCCTTCTTCATGTTATCCCACAAGAAGGGTTCTCGGAGATCATGATACATCATGGTACTTCCAGGATGGATAAATAATGTTGAGCTATGTGCATTTTCCAATAGCTCTATCTTTATCCCGGGTGATGAAGGCACACAAAGCCACGTTCCAAACCAAATCACACTATCATCATTGATACGGAACTCTTGCAGCTTCCCTTACATTACTACATTGAACCTCTTTTGTAACTCCACATCATCCCTTTATGCTTCCTTAATCTTCTCTTTAATGGATGGATGCGAAATCATTTGGGAAAGGTAGGATATATCCACTGCCCTTATGATTTCTAAATCCATCCTTTTCATATCCAAGAATATAGTGTCTTTCTCAATCCATAACATGGATAGATTAGCAGGTTTTTTTCTAATTAGAGCATCATCTACCTTGTTTTCCTTTCCAGGATGATTTTGAATCGAGAAATCGTAATCCTTGATTAGATCTATCCATTTCCTTTGACTCATGTTGAGCACCTTTTGTGTGAATATATACTTTAGGATCTTGTTTTCGGTGTATATGTCACACTTCTCACCATGATGGTAGTGCCGCCGGATTTTCAAGTCAAAAATCATGGATTCCATCTCTAGATCATGTGTCAGGTAGTTCTGCTCATGGATCTTCAACTTTCATGAGGCATAGGCTATCACATTATCATTATTCATGAGTACACAACCCAAGAATTTCTTTGATGTATTTTTGTATATCACAAAACTTTCTCCACTTTTTTGGTAATGTGAGTACAGGTGAAGTGACTAGACTTCTCTTTATCTCCTTTTAGCTTAACTCACATTCTTCAGTCCAGACTAACTTTACCCCCTTCCATGTCAGCTTGGTCATTGGGTTTGAAAATCGTGAAAAGTTCATCCTGAATCATCGATATTACCCAGCTAGACCTAAAAATCAACAGATCTCCGTTACAGAAGTTGGAATGGGCCACTCTTCAATTGCCTTCATCATAGAAGGGTCCAGAAATATCCCTTTGCTGGTGATAACATGCCCCAGGAATGATACATCCTCCATCTAAAACTAACATTTACTGTACTTTTCATACAACTTGTCCCCTCACAATGTATTTAACACAGTTTTAAATTCTCCTCTTGTTCCTCCTTGATCTTGGATTATATCAAAATATCATCAATAAAGACTACCTCAAATTTGTCAAGGTAATCTCTAAATATTCTCTTCATTAAACCCATGAAAATTGTTGGAGCATTAATGAGTCTGAATGTCCATACCTAGTTTGAAATGCAGTCTTGGGTATATATTCCTTCCTCACCATTAGGTGGTGATATCCTTACCGAAGATCCACCTTAGAGAAATAACTCGCCCCATGAAGCTGATCGAACAAGTCATCTATCCGTGGAATGGGATACTTGTTCTTTATCGTGATTTTATTGAGTTCACAATAATCAATGTAGAGGCGCATTGATCCATCCTTATTCTTGATGAAGAGGACTGGCGCACCCCACGGTGAAGCACTCGAGAATATAAAACCATTCCCCATATTCTCCTGCAAATACTTCTTCAGCTCTTCTAGCTCTATGGTGGCCATTCATTAAGGTGTCTTTGATATAGGCAATGATCCAGGGATAGGATCAATTGAGAAATCAACGTCTTGGTCAGGAGGAAGACCTGGAAACTCTTTAAGAAATAAATCAGTGTAATCCCTCACGATGGGCATGTCTTCAAGCATGATTCTATCCTTTGTCTCAATCAATTGAACTAGATATTATTGCTCATAAGGCAACAATATCCACACTTCAGACGAAGATTCTAAAGGAGACCCATTTTCCAGCTTACACTTGTAAAGAATCAGAGGATGCTTCGGGATTTGAAAAGTTATATCCCATTCCTAACAGTTGGTGTTGGATTTGAACAAAGATAGCCAATCCATTCCCAAGATTGTGTCAAACTCCACTAAAGGAAGTATGATGAGATTTTCTGGGAGGTTTAGTCCACAGACATTAACCAGGGTGGATTTATAAACAATGGATGTAGCGATTTCCCCATTTTCTGTACTCACAGATATATTTTCCTCTAAATTTTGAGGTTGTGTTTGAATAGTTCTACTAAACTTGTAGGATATGAAAGAATACGTAGAACGAGAATCAAATAGTACGTCTGCTATTCTTTAATGAATAACTAGCGTACCTGTCACCACATCGTTGTCTGGCTCCACAATATCAGTGGTGATATCATAAGCCCTTCCTTGTTTCCTTGGAGGTTGTAGTTGATTGCCTCCAACAACCCTTGGATTAGGAAATTGTTTTCATAATGACCATGTTCCTTGCAGTTGTAACACCGCACTACAGGCTGAGTGTTGATATGAACATTTCTTTCTTCTTCAACATTGGCTAGATTTTTAATGTCCCTTCGGCAGTTCATGGCCATATGACCAAACATTCTGCATTTGAAGCAATTATTAGTTCCCTTAAGATAGCTACTAAGATGTTTCTTCACACAATCATTGAAAATGGAAAAGTGAGGCTTTTTTCCATCAAGGGATTTATTTGATGAACCAACCACATTGTTCCACATTTTCCACTTATTGTCATTGGGCCCATGAGACCAATGAAAGTCTCCAATATCCATTTCAACCATGAGGGCACAACAGACAATCTTCTCATAACTGTCAAAGTCCCGAATTTCCAACACATTTTGTCGACTCGGCTTTAGTCTGCTAAAGAAGCAATACACATTACATTTGGTGTTTATGAAAAATCCAGAGGCGTAACATGAAAACATTGTAAAGTTTTCTTCATATGCCCCGATGGACTCATCTTCCTTTTGTTTGAGTCTGACGAACTCACTTTCCATCTTGATATGGCGGGTTTGAGGAAAATATTTGTTGAAAAACATCCTCTTAAATTCCTCTCAATCCATGGAATCAATTTTCTCTTGGGACTTTGTATTCTTGATCAGTGTCCACCACTGATCAGCTTTCCCATCAAAATGATAGACTTCCAGTACAACCTTCTCTTCTTCCAAGAACTAGAGAACAAAGAATATCTTCATAATGGATTTAATCCATTGTTCCACGTGGAGGGGATCAGAAGATATGCTAAACATGGGAGGCCTTTTTCACATAAAGGATTTTATGGAAACTTTCTCTTTCCTTGGAGGAGGAGGGAATTCCACATGATTCATGTTATTATTCATAACTCGAGCTAGATGAGCAAGTACTGTCATGAAGTTTTGATCACCTGCTCCTGTTATATCAGGCATATCATTAGGGAAATATTCACATTCCCTATCACATTGTTTTTTGGAATGTGTTCTTCTATTCACTTCCCTTAACTAAGAAAAAGAACGTATAATTAGAGGTCTTGAATACTTATTTGTTGAGAATATAAATAGAACCTTTCAACATAAAAGGATAAACTTATAAAGAAAAAGTATATCCTAACTTGTGATTCCTTATGTTAAACCCTAGGTTATCCTCAATCTATTTTTTAACTTATATACTTATGGGATTTTTTTCCCTTAATAATGGTTTGTACTAAGATCATGAATCTACCAAAGAATATCACCCGGGAGTGTCATAAGAAAGAGTGAAACATGGCCCATTATGGTGTACCAGGATACCCTGGGTCGAGCTCGAAACTCCTTGTCAAAGTTTTCATTCCTAGGTACATCTATGTCAGAGTCGTCTCTACCTGCTCGTACCAAGATAGGGATATATTTTCATTATAAACCACTGACTTTATACTTACCAAAAGATATGGATTTTTTATAATACATAATCTTATCCTTAAGGTTCTCACAAAGGTACCCTATTAATAATATCCAAAAATAACTAGACCATCCTCTGATACCAACTATAAAGACCCAACGCCCTTTTACATATAACTTTACATGATTTTAAGCATAGTTAGTCATCAGAGTACAATACAAGGATCGTTAAATATAGTGTCTTGGAAGACTAGTCACATATAACATAAAACATGGGGCTAAAAAACTTCTTTATTTAATCTTCATAAAGATCTTCTAACTTCCTTTTAGCCCTTACATCTGTATTGGGTACCCTGGGGAACACATGAATAATGGGATGAGCTAAAAATCCTAGTAAGGGAATGAACATAAGGATACATCTTAATCACATGAGTTAGTAGGCATGATATAGTGATATCCAAAGCATGAAACATATGAAATGATATCATATAGGCATGATATAATATAAACCTGGAATCATATAGATGTGGCAGAATCATAAAACATTTCTTTAGTACGAGTCAAGGCTAACCAACCATCTCGATTCCCATTTTAGTACGGGTCAAGGCTAACCACCAATCCTATTTCACATCGCATCTCATGAGACTTAACATTATCCAATTCATTGGGCTGCTGACTGGAACTACCCAAATTAACTTTTTCATGAATATTCTTGCCACATATATATTCTTTCCACACAAATAATCATACATAATCCATGATTCATACACATAAGGATACCCATGGGGTGAATTGTTTACCACAATCATGACATAAAGGATAACCAATGAGGGTATCATGAAAGTGTCCATGAAAGAAAGGGATCATAAAATAAATGGTCATTCATAAGGTAATATAGGCATATAACTTGGAAGGTGGTTACAAAGAGAAATGTATTTGAGAAACACAAGCATTGAAACATTTTTTCGGTTTTAAGGAAAATACTACAGAGATTTTAATATATAAAAGGGAAAAATAATTTATATAAAATCATAAGTGATTCAAGAAGGTTATAATAAAAAAAATAATGATTTTATAAAGACAATGGTGTCTTAAAAGAGAGGGTAGAGTGCACATGAAATTGGGTATGAATTCGAGACGTTTCCTTAAAACGAGTGTGCTTATTGGGAAGAATCGAGGATGGATTCACTTAAAAGAATGTATATACCCAAAATAGAATGAAATATGGATCTTGAAACATGATTTTGGAGCATATAAATAGAATATATAAGTTTTAACTAAAAATAGAATAGAACTACATTTTGGTAAAAAGAAATATAGAGCAACTCGAAGGAATAATGTTCGGGTAGAATCCATTACAGTTTATCAACATGGTATTGGGTGTAACTAAAAAAGATTGATGAGAGAGATAAGGGGTTTAGAATCACTTATAAAACATTAGGGTAGTATGGGGAGGTGAATAAACATACCCCACCACTTGGTATTGCCCAAAAAAAATCATAGCATAGAGAACAATCTTGATTAAGAGTAAAAAGAAGAGGACCCCTTACCTTAAATCCATTGGTGTTCTCCAATTGTTATTAAATACCTAAATAAAAAAATTAGGTTTATTTATTAATAATTAAAGAACCTATTATATATTTAAATGATTTATTATAACCCTTTTTAGTTCATTCAATTCCTTCTTGATTAGTTATAAGGATCAATTTCTTTGTTCGGGCTCGTTTGATTACCTGGTTTTAAAAGATCGGTTCACTTACATTCAAGATTGGATAAACATGAAAGATGGAAGTGGTTGTACAGAAATGAAGTTATATGAAATTAGTGATCATCCAGGAGATTACATGGTTTTATATTTAATTTTGTCACTTAGAGTGGTGTAGAATTATTATATAATACCAAACTGACAACAGTTTTTGTTAATTGGTTGGTTTGATTAAAAAGAACATATTTTTCTTTATAACCTAATACTATTGTTACAAAAAAATTATATAATACAAATAGGATATATTACATATATATTATGGTTCAACCATAAGAAAAACAGTTTCATGACCAGATTCGATGATGATAATTGAAATTGTTAAACTATTGTCCTTGAATGTGCTAAATTAGCACATCTCAAACGGTGCTTTCATTTATTTCAAACAAAAGGAGAGGAAAGGAGAGAAGATAATAAATTATACCATTAGAGTTATTTAATTCCATTACATTTATGCTAATGTAGTTATCATACCATTTTTTTGGAGGGAGGTGAGGAAAGAAACGAAACGAAAAGAAGGAATTGGAAAGCGGAATTTACCTCTTGAGACTTCCTCCTTTGATAACCTATTAAGGGGAGAGGTTTTAGTATTTTGAATAGGCTAGGAGCTTTTGGATGCGGGGGAGGATCTTGGGGAGATATTTGGGTAGAAAATTGACAAGGCACAAGTCTAGAGAGGAGTGGAGAGAAGAAGTAAGAATGGGTGGTATTTATAGTGGGGGAGAGGAGGGTTTTCATAATTGTTTAATCAATAGTTTAATATTTACTCAGAAGACATTGAATAGTAAGTATTCCATGTCCAATAATAGTAAAAAATGCACGTGACTCCGAAACAAATGGTCTTAAATCATCAGATCATCATCAATGACTCAATTAACCATTATTTTGCATTTATTTTGAATTATCGGATTCTACTATTCAACAAAAATTCAAGTATTTCAGAAAAATACCAAAAATTCCCCATAACCATTTTATGATATGTAGAATCCAAAAATGAGTCCGTTTTTTCTAAAATAAATCTAAATATTATTAATTTAATATTTAATTAATGTCATAATTTATTATTAAAATCCAGTTTTAAAACATTCATTTACATATTCTAAAATATAGGTGCATCATAATTTCACTTGAATATTAATTTATGAATATCATAGGCAATGTTACTATTCATTAGGGTATTTCATTATTCATATGTGTATGTTACTATTCATAAGGTAGGATACTATTCACCAAAAATTATGTTTTTCTTATTAGACTCCAAATAACTTATTGATTGCAACCATGTATATCATATTTTCGAAATTGCAAACACAGAAGTGAAAAACATAAGTTTAAAGGCCACTTATCACTTATTAGTTCATTATGTTGCATTTTCATTTTATTTTATGACATATTTATATGAAGGGAAATTTCCATTGAAAAATTTGGGTTGTTACAGTTTATCATGAAAATACATCCCTGTCTGGATACGAAACAAATAGAGGTGTCTCTGGAACAGATGTATCTATGGGTAAAACCTGAAAACACCACTTCGTTCTAGACTCGAACAGGAACTGGTGCACAAAAACAGACCTTCCTTCACTCTTGGTTTGACACTCCTTGGGGTTATTCTTTGGTAAATTAATATGTTTTGAATGAACCATTATTAAGTGAATAAAAAATACCTTGAGAATATATTTTGGAAAGTAGATCATGGAAAACCAAGTTTAAAGCCTATAAGTTCATTAGTTAAGGAAATAAATGTAATTTATATGATATCCATTTTTTTCATTGTATTTACCTTTATTTTTTACCCCTAACATTGCTTTTATTCCATCCAATGGATGGTAATTGGAGGACTCGTGCTAACAAATAATGTGAATATCAATGTGATGATCGTTCTAATGAGATGCCAAATCCGATGGGAGCAGGAATTGTAAACTTTGTCTTGATGCTCTCTCAGTTAAATCATGTTATGATTAGAATCATGGATCAATAGTAACATTCACCCCCCCCCCCTCAATAAATAACCATCCGTAATCGAGAGATTCATGAGACAAAGGCCTCAAACAGTCAATGGATCATCTAATCCCTCAATTTTCGAACAATGGATCAACTCCATTGAGAAGATCTTCTCCATCCTTCAATATTACAGACAAGAGGAGGTTATTCTAGTTGATTATCATATAAAAGCTTATTATGATGAATAGTAGACATTAAACAAAAATAAAAATCCTAAAGAAGAGATGGAGGCATTAGAATGGAATGATTTCTGGAAAATGTATTTTGATAAATATTTTCCCCACATCCTCTGACTTATGATGGAAAGAGACTTACATTCAATCAATAAAAAAGATTTCAAATCCATCATAGATTACAAGGAGAAAATTACAAGGGATTCAAAATATTCCTATCTCTTTTTCATTTCCCCAAAATGCAAGGTTGACCACTTCTTTGTTGGTTTGAAATCTATCCTATGGAAATACCTAGCGACCTGTGACATGAATGGCTATAAGGAAATTTTCTGATGTTTCATAAAAGATAAAATCAAGATCTTAGAATCTAAAGGATATCATAGGTATAGAAAGTGGAAATTGAACTTTAATTATGGTGGTCTTATGGATAAATCCAATGGTTCTAAGAAAATAAAGCACCCTACTGGGAAAATTTACAGAAAGAAGTACCCCGGAAATTTCCTGAAGGGGACGAGAGGATTGTTTAGGAAAGGAAAAGAAAAGATCATGGCCACTAATTGCCAACAATAAAACCCCGCTATTGTGATAGGAGAAAAGAACACTCTATTCGACAATCAACACATTGTTCACTGCTTGAATTTCAATTAACCATGGAACTTTGCAAACCAGCGCCCTTCAACCAGGGTTTTCGGAGGCAACAAACAACCTCCAAGGTGACAAGGGATAGATTTTTCCATCACTACCACTAAAGAAACCCCCAAAAATGAAGTGGTTATAGGTACTATAGTTGTTCATTCAAGAATATTGAATTTAATTTTTTATTCTGATTATACATATTCTTTTATATCTTGAAATTTTAGTAGAACAATCCCAACACCACAAAAAATAATGGAAGTATATATGTCCTTGAGAACTAGACGTGGGGAAATTATTAAATCCCTTGAATATAACTCATCCCATATCACAATTTTTGGATTGAACTTCCAATAGAACCTCGTCATACTCACCTGGTGGAATTTTATTCAATTCTTGGCATGGATCCTCTTTCCCTATATAGAGCCAACATAAATTACTGTGAGAGGGAAAAAACTCTCTGTATGGCGAATCGACCCTCGATTCTGTACAAGTTCAAGGAGGAGGGTGAATCTTTTTTAGAACCTTCATCCCAATCATGGATATTACATACCTATGATCATGTGTATCTTTGTGATATTATTGATTCTATGGAAGAAACCATCCTTGGATAAATGCCGATTATGAGGGAATATGCTGAAGTGTTTCATGAGAAATTTCTTAGTCTTCCCACTTGAAGAGATGTTGAATTCTCAATTGATATTATACCTGGGGAGTTTCTAATATCAACGAATTCATATAGAATTGATTTTGTGGATCTTGAGGAGCTGAAGAAACAACTATAGGTGAATTTGGATAAAGGGTTTAAATGCCCAAGTGCATCACCATGGGGAGCACAAGTCCTCTTCATCAAGACAAATGATGGGTCAATGAGGCTTTTCCTTGATAAACGTGACCTCAAAAAATCACGATAAAGAACAAGTATCCTCAACAATGAATTTATGACTTTTTTGATCATATATGTGGAGAAAAATACTTCTCCAAGGTGGATCTACGATCAACATATTACCATGTAATGGTGAAGAAGGAGGATATACCAAACACAGCTTTTCCTAAATGGTATGGGAACTATGAATTCATATTAATGCCTTTCAAACACACTAATTCTCCAGAAATATTCATGGAAATGATGAATAGAGTCTTTATATATTACACTGACAAATTTGTGGTAGTCTTTATAGATGATATTCTAATATACTCCAAACCTAAGGAGGAGCATGAGGAGCATATAATCATTGTACTAGGGACCTTGTGTAAGGAGAATCTTTATGAAAAGTATAGAAAGTGTGAGTTCTGGTTGAAGGAGGTCACATTCTAGGGTCATATCATCACCACCAATGGGATATGGGTGGATCCCTCCGAAAAATTGAAATTTAGGGATGACCAAGGCCAGCATCTATGACAGAAATCTATTGCTTCCATGTGTTAGGTGGATATTATCAATAGTTTGTGAGAAATTTTTCAGGATTGTCAAACCCTCTTACCAAGATTACTAGGATGGGAGTCATGTTTTCATGGAGTGATGAATACGAAGATAGATTCAGGGAGTTGAAAAATATGCATATCATTGCACTCGTGCTCACACTACCCACAAGTGGAGAACTTTTGATGGTACTCAGCGATGCTTCGAAGAAGGGCCCAGGCTGTGGGTTGATGGAAAATGACAAAGTAACTACCTATGGTTTAATACAATTGAAATTTCATGACCAAAACTATCCAACACAAGACCTGGAGTTAGATACAGTAATATTCGCTTTAAAATTTTGGTGACATTACCTCTTTGGGGAGAAGTCTGAAATATATATGTATCAAAAAACCCTCAAGTATATATTCACATAGAAAGAGTGGAATATGACCCAATTTAGATGGTCAGAGTTGATCAAAGACTATTATTGGTCAATCCATTACCACCCTGAGAAATAAAAGAAGGTGGTGGATGCTCTAAGTAGAAAGGACTCAGTGATTAAATCATTGATGAGAATTGAAAAGGATCCAATCATCTTAGATTTGATAAAGATGGAGATGGGAATCATAAATAAGGGAACATCATCATTCTTTTCACAAATTATTTCTCAACCATCTCTTTTGGATTGGATAAAGGATGATACGAAGAATTATTTGTGGATTAAGAAGAAAGTGGAGTATATTAGAAAAGAAAATCATTGGAGTTTAATGTTAATGAATAAGGAATTGTGATATTTGGATCAAGACTATGTGTTCCATAGAATTTAGAGTTAAAGAATTAAATTTTATATGATGCACATACTTCGAATTTCTCCATTCACCCAAGAAAATCAAGATGTATTGAGTTCTCCAAGAGAATTATTGGTGGGATAAAAAGAATATAGAGATCACGGAGTATGAATCAAAGTTCTCGATATGTCATCATGTGAAGGCTGAGAGGAATAAGTCTAAGGGGGTGATGTTACCATTACCCATACCAACATTTAAATGCAAAAACATCACTATGGACCTTTTCACTAGACATATGATGACATCCAAAGGAAACAATACTATATGTGTTGTTTTATATTGTCTTATAAATAATGCACACTTCATTGAAATTCTAGTTGATTTCTCATTGGATCAACTGGAACATATATAAAATAGATAAGTGGTAAGGCTACATGGATTACCACTATCAATTATATTTGATCGAGATCAATGATTCACCTCTATGTTCTAGAAGAGTCTCCAACACACTCTGAATACTAATTTGAACTTCAGTATGTATTCCACATCTCTTATTCGTAAATTATGATGTTTAATGAATCCATGTTGTATGAAATATGTGGCACACTTATGCATGAAATGAAATAATTAACAAGGGTGTATCCTGATAATGCTCCACTGAATTGGGTAAATATTAGTATCATGATACTTCATGTGAAATTAGGGTTTAGTCAAACTAATTCTAGTAAAATTAGGGTTTACTCTTTCTAATTCATGTCTAATGAGGCTTTACTCATGATCCATATGCAATGAGGCTTGGCTCATGCTAATATCATGTTAAATGTTGTTTCCAAATCTCCATTGTATGATAATCATGCTATATCATTCCTCTATGTTCATGTTTCTATTATGCTCTATTGATATTCCTATTGCCTAAAATTTATGGTAATATTAATATTATTCCTTGTTTACTACCTTTCTCAGCTTCATAGTTAACCCTTTTCTTATGTATGTCATCAGGTTTTCCCATGCAACGCTAAGTATGAAAGAATGTTGTGGTCATGTAAAATAAGATTTTAATAATGATTTTTTATTTTATGTCTTAAGGTGCCATGTAAATTTTCTAATTTCCCAACACTCTAGACCTCTCAACCCTCGGAGTTGTTTTAAGTGAATTTTTTTGATATAAAACATGTTTTAATGTTTAATAAAGATATGGGTTGTTATAAACACTACCTCATAGTGAACAACGTTCATATGAATGTTCCTCAAACCCATATAATGATTTGATTCCTTGATACATTGGTAGAAAAATGAATCATCAAAATGAAGTGTAGAAATTTTCATCCACATAATGTAATTTCAATCACCTGGACAACATAACTCAACAATAAATATCAACAAAATATTGGGATCATTTGGGGTAACCAAGAGCCTTTTTAAATATCATGGTCGTCATTTATTCTATCTTTAAAGCATGTGGACACCATGAATGTGAGGTCATTCATTATGTAATTGTTCAATTCAATATATTTTTAAAAACCCCGAAATATCTCTTCAATGATTCCACATGATCTCATATTATATAAAGAGGAGACAAGAATGGGGTATAAAAAACCCTGGTAAGGATCAAGAATTTTCCATAAGTGGAGGATATCCCTTCTTGACAATATCTACATGTATTCCATCCATTACAATAGTAATCTCCTCTAATTCTGATAAATTGATATTATATCATATATTATAAATGGTTTTTATATTGGTCTTTATTTATTGTTACAATATTATAGGGTTTTTACTATGAAATTTTTTCTTATATTTTTAATATTTAATAGTTTTCTTTCATTTATTGTAACTCACATATTGTCTTATTCCCCTCATTATTCAATTTTCCCCCTAAAATGATTCTACCAATCCTTGATAGAGTAGTATTAATCTTTGGTGTTTATCCTTGAAGAATATTTGTTGTTACATAGATTTTTTCATATATATCTTCAGGACATTGATTCATCTTTACTATAGTTAGTGAGACTGTGTGAAATTGGGTAAGTGAATTCCATTCAAATTTCCCACAAGCATGGTTAACTCTATCATTTACACCATATCTTCTTACTCTTTTATATTAAACAGTCATTAATATATTAGATTTATTTTTAGTCAATGAGTGAATGGAATGTGATGCAGTTGGATACTTGGAAGGTGATATCTATAGATTGTGGTGTTCACTACCCTTAAATTATTGAGAAGGTTGGACTTCATATAGATACCGGATCTCCCATGTGGGTTGTACCCCACAAAATTAGTGGAATAAGATGAATAAATTAATGATATTTATTTTCTTAATAAAGTGGATTTATGGTAAATACAATTAAGGAATCCAAAACAACCCTATGATCATTCCCATTTCAAACTAAAACTTGTGTATCTTTCTTACATTAATTTAATTTTCATGAATCTACAACACAACACCACCACCATGTTTCCCCTAAGATCAATATAAGATTAAATTGAAATATATATATATATATATATGTTATTAGGATAGTGATTAAATTTCCAAGGATCCTGTATATAGAATACTTTTGTTAGCATCATATATTAATTATAGGTTGGTAAATTATAAGTTATTTGTGTCCCATGATAAGATCACATCAACTTATCCCTCACTAATCTATCCTTTTTAGAGAAGTTACACCCTTGAATCTTATTATATCTATATATATTTATCCCATGTTGAATATAACATAAAATTCACATTTAAATACTTTTAAAATTATGTGGGGTGTCACCAATATCTCGAAAAAAGATAGTTCCTTATGATTTCCAAAAAGATAGAAGATATGTGACCTTAAAATTCTCGAATTTCACCTAAAATGGCATTGAAGGGTACACCATGAATGAGTTTCTCAAAAAAGTAATTTAAATTTTATGTAGTAAATTCCTATTTTGAATCTCACCTATAATTAACCATATATATTTAAATATAAAATTTTTTATCTAAATTTTCCATGAAATATATGTGAATTTTTTAAGCATTTTTAATCTCATATATCTATACCACTATGGATTTAAAATAATTAAAGCACCCATTTTTTTATCATTTTAGTTCATTCCATGGATAAAAAATATGTTAAAAATGTCAGAGTCTACATCTAAAACTCTAAATCTTTTGAAGACAACATATGACATTTTCTATCATTTGTGATTTTCCCCATTTCAATGGTCTATCTTTCACTTAATATCCTCATAGATACCTCTATACCACAGGTAATGAAATTTCACATTGAAAATTTACTCACCTATTAGGAATTGTGTGACACCCCAACCAAAACCACTAAGTCTGAGATGGAGAGACACATGACCTCATGCATGAATCCCCATATGAATTAGTTTTCTGACTAGAAATGAGGATATGAACACCATAAATGTTGAGACTATTCCTTGTTATCATATCCTTGCACTTATAATATAAAAAATTTAAAAAATTAGTAAAAATATGTTGGAATAAAATAATATTAGATGTATCACATATTATATAACAATTAAGTGGGGTCATATTTAGGTAATCCAAACTAAAATAATAGTTGATGAAGATAAAAAATATAATAAATTGTGGGGATCCTGTTGAGCTTGTCTCGGTCCGGAAACAAGCACCATGCTCTTTTTCTCTGCCATCTTCCATGGGGCCCTTTCCCTTTCCTAGATCGCTCTACATGATTTCATCATATTCGTCGATATTCTCATGTGGGGTGTGATTAATAAAACCCAATAGGTCACCACGAATGGATCCTTACAAAATGTGAACATGTATAATAGGTTAATTCCATTATTATAACTAACTGTTCAAGAAAGCCTAAAAAATCATGTGTCGAGCACCCATGTGCTAACCAAACCACCGTGAGCCCCAGAAATACCTACTTAGGCACCATATTGGTTGGAAAATGAAGATATCTAATGTAATCAAGGACAAACCAAAATTCTAGTAAATATACTGTTAGGTATCATATTAAAATGTTACTTTGTATCCAATAGTCATTATGTGAGTCTAGATATCAGCATCTACTAGGCATACATCGATCATGTTTCTCAACATACACATCAAATAAAGTATATATTATACTTGGAATTCACTTGGAATTGATTTGATAACATATAATCCACGAGGCATCATCATATCCGTACCTTGTACTCAGGTCCATCATCATCTACATTAGTCGTTCAGACTCCCATTCTAAGGGTTAATCATGATAGGATGGTCCACATATTCTGAAAACCAAAAAAATAATTCAAATGCATGGAAAAACGCATAACATGGTAGATAATTCAAATCGATGAACAACATAACTTCATTTAGAATGTTAGAAACATACAATACATGTGATCAACATAAAACATGAACAAACAATCTAAAACTATACTCATGGAAATATGTATCATAATATGGTATCAAGATCTATGAACATGCCTAAAATTAAACACCATCAATTTTGGATAACAATTAATTCAAAAAAAATAATGAATCAATTCAATAAGAGTATACAAGAGCCTCATAATTTATGGAACTTCATACCTCAACATTTTAAAGAATGAACATTATGTTTTGTATAGAGATCAAATCCAAACCACATTTCACATTCATAGAGAAATTTCTCACATATAAATGATGTATATTTCAGTTCTAGTTCATTTGATGAAAATGTTTTAGAAGAAGATACACAAGAAAAATCCATGTGAAGTATGTCATTTTATAATTATATAAATCGTGGAATCTATAAACAGAATTATTTCTGAGATATGTCGATGGTGAGGTTATCAATTAACTATATGTATTGTTTATTCAAGAATTAATCAGGAATTAAACATACATTATAAAATATAACCTTAGGTTTATCCATAAAAAGTTGATCCACAAACAATTTTTCAGTGGAAAGAGATCCAAGATTATTTTTCAAGGAGGATATCAGAAGATGATCAATTTAGAGAAACTTACCAAGAAACATACAACATTCATGTTCAAATCAAAAATTGTCAAAGGAATGTTACAGTAACATTGATAAACCAATAATATAACAAAGGATAATTAATTTATTATATTTTAATCATCAATACACCATAAATAATTAGTTTAATAAGATTATTCATAAACACATACCTGGAAATCATCTTGAATAGATAGTAGATCTCCATCCAATCAAATGGTATATCGAAAATTCTATATATTTCACTGATCTATGGATTGTGTAATAATTAATCAATAGGTAATTATAGAAACCACATATATATCATATATCCATGATTATATCTCAATAAGGGTGAATAATATAGTGTAAATCTAGGGAAAACACACAATTTAATCGTCATAAAATTGGTCCAATGTTGATGAAGAAATGGTTATGAATGGGGAACATACAATGTCCAGATAAAATTCAGAATATGTTCATAGGTATTAGATTGTTATGTTAAATTGGGTTCAAATGAGTGTTAATAAATCCCCATGGGGTTCATTAAATGCACTCTCAAACTGGTTACACTGGTTGTCCAATGGGTCTCATCGGTTGGCCATTGGAACCACCAACACATCAGTGTGCTTAGAAGAACCTATTGGGTTATTATAATACCACAATCTTGCAAGTGTGATATTTATAATCCTATTTAAATCTATAAAATCCACTAGTTATTTTGTGGTATTTTAAATCAACTATTCATCCTTGCCTCCACTCAATACTATAATCGTCGATTCCTAATCCATTTAGACCTAAAAACAAACCTCTAAATCATTAATAATTATGAAAACAAAAAATAGGACTGGGGACTTTATGAATTTTAAAATTTCATGCATATAATCATAGAAAAAGGTTCCAATTATCCCACTATAACAACTTCCCATCGCCCTAAAATATTGATAAAGGTTATTTTCAAACAATTTGGACCATTCATCCTAAATATCAATCATCTCACACCCAAGTTTCATGATGGATCATTCTATGATTCCATATACTCCATAATAGTGGGACCATAATTCCTCAATGATCTTTCACACTCTTGTAGATAATATTCATTATTCACTCCATGTGTAATGCATTAGGGTCCAACACAACACCTTCCCAATCGATGACTTGGGTGGGATCGAGCATTCACCTCTAGATCTAAGACTCGTAAAACATTTCATGGATACCTAATTTGTGAGAAATATTTTCCAAAAGTCATGATACTATTCCAATCATATTGGTGGTCATAAATGGTCCAACATATCACGGTGTTATGTACACATTCTTCCTCAAATATCAGTCTCCAAACTGAGGATTCACTTTCAAAAAAATCTAATCACCACCAGTAAACTGAAAAGAACTCCTCTTGGAGTTGGCGTTAGACTTACACATATTATGATCTATGATCAAACTTTTCTAAAGCACTTTCACTCTCTCAGAGACCTATTACACTATACAGGGGCCCATAATTACTGGCTCACTTGCTACATGCAGGCAAAGTGATGAACAAGATGGATTACCGTAAAGGGACTCAAATGGTTCCATCTAAATCAAAACCTGGTATATATTTTATTATATAAACTCAACTATGGATAGATGATCTTCCCTATATCCTCTAAAGTCTATAATTAAATCTATATGTATAACATCCAATATCTAAATCATCTTCTCTAACTGTCTTTCTGTCATGGGATGGTGCATTGTGCACAATATAAGATTATTTTCTAAGGCCATCTATAAGAGCATCCAAAACCATGACAAAAAATGTGTGTCTCTATGATATATTATTCATAAGTCAACACCATGAAGGAATAAAATCCCATGAACATAAATATTTTTTAGATTGTTCTCTAAGTGAGTCTCATGGATTAGTAAGAAATGAGAGACTTTACTTAACCAATCCAAAATCACTAACACAGTGCCATGACTCCTCAACATCATAGGTAAACCCATCTCAAAGTCCATTGTGACATCATCCCACTTCCATATAGGCATGGTAAGTTCATGGAATTTACCACTCGGATTCTAGAGTTTGGCCTTTATCCATGGGAAGATAAGGCATTGTGAAACAAATTGAGCAATGTCCCTCTTCATCCCTAACCACCAAAACTTCCCCCAGATGTCAGGGTACATCTTTATTTCCCAAAAATGTAATTATTTATTAGTTGTATTTAATTAACTCATTTAATCATCCCTTAAAGAAGGAGTGACTACAACTCATCATTATAATAGGATAACTTCATTGTCATCTAACAACCACTCAGGTAATGGATCAACACCTGATTGTTGTTACCACATCACGACACACTCTAGATTAGTCTCCTATCTAGACAATACAAATTATACTAAATAATGTGTGATCACTAATGTTTCTTGTTTCCTCAATCCCTATTTCTGGGAAGCATTCATAATCTAATCATAAAAAAAAGTTCATCATGCCCCACTATTACCCCGAATTCCATACACAAAGATCTTATGCTACCTGTGTCATATATATAATGTCATCTACCAAGGAATTAACTTTAACTAGTTAAAATTATATCAAAAATTTGAACATATCCAGGTACTCAACATAGTGCCTCTACCTCAAATTGATGTTCTATTATGTGGTGGTATAGTAGAGGCTCCTGTGGATATTATAGACAACAAACCTCCCTCTTAATAGATAGTGTCTCTAACACTTGAATGTGTGGACCATAGATTTTATATCTAAGTCATGGGTAAGAAATTTCTTCACATGGGATCATATCTAACGAGGTCCATATGCTAATAACCACTCATACAACATTATTACTACTCCCAAACCAACTCCAGATGCATCACAATAAACTACATAGAAAATAACTTGATTATGAAGTATTAATACATGATATCTAGTCAACCTCCTATTTAGCATAAAAAATTCCTCTCCTCACTAGTCCAACCACAAGAACTTCACTTCATTCTATGTAATGAATTTATGGGTTGCAATAAATAGAAAAATAATTGGATACAATATTGGTAGTATCCAAATGGATAAGGAATATCCTGATCTTGAACATATTTCAATAACATTCCCATGATATGACCACCATATCTTTCTCTAGTTCCACTGATATAACTATCTCAGAAACAAATTCCCCAAGAAATTCAAATGCTAAATAAAAAATTTAAACATTTCTATGTTGGAATAAATCTAGTTTGACCTAATTTTACTCAAAACTTTATCTAGATGAATGGAAGACTATTTTTTTGCTTGATGAGTAGTGGATGATATCATCAATGAACAACGTGAAAAAAATTATTTATATGAGTGGAATATATTTTTTATAAGGTCTATGAACATTTTTAGTTCATTTTTTAGTCCAAACAACATAAATAATTACTTGTATAGCCCATAACTGCTTTTAAAAATATTCTTTGGGATGTGCTCATCTCTAACCTACAACTAGACATAGCCATAATGATGATTAATTTTGGATAACCACTGGGCTCCCCAAAACTAATCAAATAGACCATTGATCCTGGGAGAGGGATATCTATTTTTCACCATCACCTATTCTAGTTTTCGTTAATATAAATATATTTTAAGACTATTGTTTTCCTTATTCACAAATAAAATAGTTGAACCCCATATTGAATCACTCAACTTGATAAAGAACTTATGTTTCAAGTCCTTGAGATGTACCTTGGGATCCTTCAACTGAGCTACTGATATACAATAAGGGGGTATCAAAATGGGTTGTGCACCTAGAACAATATCTATTTTTTAACTCAACACCTCTATGAGTAATAAGCCATGTGAGGTCGTCTGGAAATATATCCTAATAAGGATAAAAAATTTATGAAAAATGAGGGGGCCTTCAACTATTCCTTCTGAAAAAGCTAAGACAATAACAGTAATTTTGATCATCCCTAGATTACTCAATTATATAATAAATATACATATTCCCAATTCCTACTCTCCGTTAATCATAAAATTTTCAACCTTGGGTGTTGTTAAATCTAATGTCCCCCCAAGACTACCCTACCTGGGCTCGAATTGAGAGAAGGTAGGTGTAAAACTTCTCATTCCCATCTTCAGTAGCTATTATGATATAAAATAGAAATGAGGGTATAATAAGCATACAAATGGGAGTCATTTCCATCTAATAAAAAATACAGAAGAAAGAGAAAATATAGATACACTGATCAATAACTACTCACATATGTAAAATAGATCCCAAGAGCATTCCTGAAATGTTGTATTGTACCAAAACAATAGAAAGTAAATCTAAAAGTAACAAAAATATGAAGATAGTAGCGGCCATGAAGACCAACCACCTCATAAAAAACCTTGATATAGTAATATCTTACCCCATATCTAACCTACTCCTACTAACCTAAAAAATAGTTTATATATATATATATATATATATGTGGCAGATCATAATATTATACTCTGTAGTATCCTCCCCAGAGCCTCTTTTGCAAAAGGTAAAGAAAGAATAATGAATCCTTGTGAACAACAATGAAACTAACATTTCACCCAAATAGGTTTACTATGTTCCCAATGTCTCTATAGATAAATATCACAAGGTCTCACATATAAGAAATTATATAATATAGTAATGAAACATCAAGGGTACCCTGATTCCACTTCACCACTAGTTTTTTTCTTTTCCTTAATTTCACTTTCCCTGAGTCTTCTCTCTCCAAAATAATCCATCCCATGAGAACATGGGATAAGTACCACAACATCAATCTCATAAATAACATAATCACATCATCACATATTTCATATATATATATATATAGAAACCTTGTAGTTTTTGGGATCCACCACAACTCTTAATATGTGTATCATGTTTCATGTATTATACCTAAATCCATTATATCCCATACGTCGAGTAAATAACCTCAAGAAATCATAACCTATACACGCCATACATATAATGACCATTTAGATACTTTGGACTAAGATAAATGTGTAATAAATAATGAAAATATAGCACAACCCTCTATACACATATATGGAGGAACTAGAAACCACATATATTTATATCTATTGTTTTATTGGGGGTAAAATTACCTTCAAACACACACATACCGCACACACATGGCCTTGAAAAGTAGTTCATAGTCCCCCCTAGAGAAGGTAGTTATCCATCCATCCTCTCATCAAGATGTTGGGGAAAACACCCTCTCATATTCAACTAGGTGTCAGTCAAACTAACTGACATGGGTGGGGAAGTGTACAAAATAAAATAATATATAGGGTAATATACTTCTCACAACCAGTCCTTAGGAATAACATAGTCCTAGGCGCAACTTTATTTATCGTCTCTCTAACACCTGGCTACCACAATTGCGGAATAGATATCCTATATAAACACAATAATTTTAAATAAATATATTAAATTTCGTCTTTTCATTGAAATATTTACATTACATTATTTAGTTCATTATCCATTAAGTAACCATCAAAATTATTCCACATTAAACATTATTGTCCATCAAATCCAATTCCATGCCCTCCTAGAATAATCTAAATTGATTCCTTGCTCTCTCAAGAGTAAAATGTCATTTACATTCTAGAAAATCCAAAACCATGGGTTAAATATTTTTTTGTTAATTATTAACATCATTCTATAATTCAGGTAATCTTGGAAAATATACTAATCTACCATTAAGAAATGAATCCAAACACATCCAATTACCTCAAGTATTGGGGATAGGAATAACAAAACAAGAAACTCATCCATTGACCATTAAGAAGATTCATATAAATAAATAATCTATCTTTGTCACATAAACATGTAAGTCCAAATTCAACCCATTATATAATATCTAGATTCATCCCTAACACACTCATGCATATCCCCAAGAATCTCAATATCACAGGTGTCAACTACAGCAACAACCTCAGGTCTCCCCATCCATCTCATCATCCATCCACGGATCATACATCCCAAGAATATATCTCACAAAAAGTTTCATAACTAGGGAACCTCACAAGGTAGTAAGAAAACAAATATATTCAATAGTGAAATGTAGTCCCTAAGAGAAAGGTATTCAGTTTTCACATACAAATGAGATCTCATGACCCCAAACATCGGGCATTCAACTATTATAAGAAAAAAGGCACACTCAGTCCCAAAAGATTATCTTAATAAAGCACATATTTCTTATTCCATATTTAATTAAGAAATTAATTATTCATAGGTTCCAATTACAGATAACATAGGTTATAATATATGACAATCTATTAAAGTTTAATCATGTTCTTAGCATTAGTTCTGCTTTCGAAAACCTAGTGATATGCCATTCTCATTTAACATTCCTTTTCATTTCATTATTCTCAACAAGAATTCTCATTGTTCACATTATCTATAAATTCCATTATCATATGGAATATCACATTCAATTAAACATTCACATAGCATCAATTTTAATTTCCTTGAAATTACAAGAATCACACTATTAAAAACACACCATTTCTTAAATACATAAAAACATTAATCTATTAATTTATTTATTATGTTATTTTACATTTAAAATTAATTCAAACATTTAAAATCTATCATAAATTCATGAACAAAATAATCTTATAGATAGAGCACTATCAATAAAATCTTGCGGCAATCCACTATCATGGTGCAAAGTAACAACATGTGATTACCAATCCATTTCCCTACTAGTTTGGTTCAATATTTATTTGGTTAATTCCATTTCCATATAAATGTCTACACCATGATAACTTTATGATTGAAATTAATAAAATAGGAGAACCAATGAATCCCCTAACTCGAAGGTGTATATATTCTTTTCATGAGAACTGACCAACGTCTTGGATCTCAAATCACATTTTCCATGAAGAACTATGATCTCTTCAAGAAATTATGTCATGAACACAATAAAAAATGTTAGAGGTAACCCAATAAGAATAACAGAGATCATGAATCAGAATACAGAAACATGAAATGGGAGGAAAGAATATCAAATTATGAGAACCCACATGAAATATGTGGTAAAACATGCCTTGAATCACCACAGATTGATCACAGGAATCTCGGGACTAATCCTTGACAAAAGGGATTCCAATACATTCAAGAAATATTTTAGTCACCTTGAGTTTTATGGAGATAAGTTGGAAATAAGTCTATTCCTGGATTCTTGGGATATTTAGCGACCCACTAAAAAATTGAAGATCAAGTCCCAATACCTTGTACAACATCAAAACACTGTCTGAAACAAGAAATTATAGGGTAAACCTGATGGACCATGCCTCATACATCACTGGTCAAAGGAGATTCTAAGAATCTCGGCTATATCCTATAAAAGTGTATCTAGGGGTTATATAACATCCATAACCACCACTCCACTAGACCCACTATTCCATGAAGGGAACCACACCATTGCCTATAGCACATGATAGAACTAACCCCCACCACATTTGGTAGTAGCATTGAAAATCCTAAGACACAACCAAGTTATGCTATATAATATTCAAAATCCCCAAGGAATAACCCAATCTTCCATCTCAAAGTTACACCATTTTTTACAGTGGATCCCCCAAGTCTCCTCAAACACCCGCAAATCCACCTAGAACCTCATCCGGGTGCCTAAAACACCATAAAATGGAAAAGGAAAGGTCTTCTGTGATACGAAACATTAAATTAAAAACCTCTATAAACATTATCATCATCAATAATTCAAAACCAAACCCAAATAGAATGAAAATAAATGGGGTTATCCAAACAGCCACACCGTGAGATACCACTCAATGATCACACCATCAAAGGATCTCAATGACCTCATCAGAGGAAAAATTGATAACCATAGAATAGAAACAATCGGCTCATAGACTCTATCTTTGGGGTGATACTTCTCAACTAAGAATAATCCCATGAAAATTAATAAGAATAATCATTCTCAGAAACAAAATAGTGGTTTATAAAAAACACGAAACAAGAAACATTATAAGAGGAAAACCAAAAATAAAACAAATTATGGTATTGAACATGTATATATGAATCACATTCCTTGGTATGATAATATATTCCTATTTTCTTCTAGAGTACATGATCCAAGGGAATATCATGACCCTAAAACACCTTCTCCTAGTGTTCATGGATATCCATAGGTCACTCCATGAAGTTCTTATCATTGTCAACATCAATCTCACCTCAATCAATGATAAGAGATTTATCAAGAAGGTAATGAAAGAGATACGAAATCTGAAAAATATCATGTATCTATCTCATATATGT
Source organism: Viscum album (assembly GCA_963277665.1). NCBI lineage: Eukaryota > Viridiplantae > Streptophyta > Magnoliopsida > Santalales > Viscaceae > Viscum > Viscum album. The sequence continues at coordinate 1,580,007,239 of OY728120.1, read as the reverse complement.
GAAATTTCTATCAAATATTCAATAGATCTAATGAAATTTTCCACCTTAAAAGGCCCAATAACTGAGGATAAAGATTACTCCCATGAGTAAACCTTTATTGACCATGATGAGGAGTCACTTTTAAGATCACATGATCTCCCACATTAAACTCTAGAGGTATCCTCCTAATATCAAAAATAGATTTATTGTGGTCTTGTACTTCTTTCAACCCCTCAAATATCACTTAAACTAGATCTATTCTAATCTACACAAGTTCTAGTACAATAATTGAATCCTCTCTAATACCATCCTAGAATAATAGATAATGGAATAGTTGGCCATAAAATGATTCAAATGGCACCATACCAATGGTGGAGCGGAAAAACATTTTGTACGAAAAACCAACCAAGGGTTGGTGGCTCATCCATGAACCTATAAAATCATGGAAACAATAATGAAACATATATCAATAAATATAATGGTCCACTCTATCTGAATATCCATTCATGGATAAAAAGAAGCTCTTTGGAATAAATTCGATCCAAAATCATGTCGGAGTCCTCTCAATTCTCTGGAGGTAAAATGATGATCAAAACTAGATATGATTTTCCTTATGAATCCATGGAGATGAACTGCTTTCTCCAAATACTTTCTTGGTGAAACCTCCACTTAAATTTACTCCTTGATCACTAAAAAGTGGGTTCATTTTGTCTAGTGATTCACTATCAACCATATAGAATCATAACTTCCCTATGATTATGGTAAACTGGTAATGAATCCCATCAATATTTCCTCCCATTTCCACTAGGTGAAATTTAATACCTAGAGTAAACCTCTAAGAACATGGTTATCAGTATTGACCTTCTGACAAACCAATCATCATAAAAAAAACATTGCAACTGCATGCTTCAACCCGAGCCACCAAAAAAAACCTGTCCAAGTTCGATGAAACATTATTTTGTTTGTATTTACTGTCAAGTGAGATCTATATAACTCATATAGAACTATATCTCGCAAGATTGACGGGACTAAAATCCTATCCAAGAATAACACTTGGTGTTATACATCTATATACCAACCATCAGGGGAATCACCATACATAACTCTATCTCTACAGACCATCACCTCAGAACCCCCTAGATGGGAATCCTCTAACTATGGCACTAAAGAAAATAGTACCATTATCCAGTAATGACAAGCTCTAACTATAACCTCTCCCATATCTTGATTCATTACTATGATCTCTTCAATCATTCTCCAGCAATATCTGGATTCACACAAGACTTCACAACGTGAATTCCTAATCATCACTTCATCTATAAAATTTCCCTTTCATGGTTTATATAAAATATAAAAGTATTAATCCTACAGTTATTCAATCAAACATCATTACCTCAAGTTCTTTTTATTTTGGGAGAAGCCATACTATAGGCTATTATGATTGGAGAAAACTAGAAAATACTCACCGATGAGGTAATGTCTACAAAAATTCAAGGAGAAAATTACTACTATTAAGTCATGATCATAGGTGGAATAGTTATTATGATGGGAACAAAACTATAGAGAGCCACAAAAAATAGATGATTTATACTGCATCATAACAAATCACAAACAAAGAATAAAATCATCACATAAATCCTCAAACAGAACTTTCTCTTTTGAAAAACAAAGAACTAGAGTGCTGACCAACATCCTCTATAAACTTTAAAGATGTCAGATGTTGGTCAGTCTATAAGAAAAATTTATCCTCCAGTTTCAAGGTGGTAAAAGGATATAAAACCCAAGATAAATAGTCTATGAACCTCCTATAATAGATTCTGAGACCAAAAACACATATCACCACTTCCATAGTCTTAGGGGATTCCCATGAAACAATCACCTCAATATTTGAAAGATCTATAACAACTCCCTTATAGGACATGAAATTCACCATGAAATAGAATTTGTGATCCTATAAGTCAGACTTTGATAACTTCCTTAACATCTTTTAATGAATAATAACTCCCAAAATAGCATTTATACACTCTGCATGATCCCCCTCATATAATGAGTACATAATGTTTTCATCAATGAAAAACACAATGAAATTATCCAAGAACTAACTGAACACTACATTAATTAAACAATTGAAGATGGTTAGAAAATTCATCACATCAAAAAAATTCACAAATAAAACTAATATTTACAATGATGATAATGAAAATAAATTTTTAGAATATCTTCATTTTTCACTTGCATCTGATGATATCCTAACCAAAAAAATTGATCTTATATAACCAAATTACTTATTTTAGCTAATAAAAATTCAATAATATATAGAAGGGGATAGTGGTTCTTCACAATCACCTAGTTTAGGAGTAGATAATTGATACAAATCCACAAACATTAATCAGCCTTCTTTATGAACAAAATTAGTGCACGCCAAGGTCACACACACGACCAAACAAAACCCTGCTACAATATATCATCAAACTATACATGCTTATCTCAAAACATAGAAGGTTATATTCAATATGGAGTCATCATGATAGGAGAAATTCCTAATTATAGTTTGTCCCCAAATTGAATAACATTTCATGGGGTTAATTCTACAACTTACTATTGAATGACATTAGATTAATCTTCAAAAACCCAAGGAAACACCATCAGCTGAACCTTCAATGAAATCATCATCATCTTGGTCATTAAATATGATAATATGGACTACACCTATTACCCATATGTGTATATCCATCAACAATGAACACCATTGGATCTCATTTAGGAACAAAAAACACAACCTTACTCCTACATAAATCCTTGATATCCAACACCAAGTATAGTCAATACATGTATAGGATGTTGTCATAAATATATGTTTATAAACATAGGAACACTCTTGAAGAGTTCTAATACCCTATAAATAGCTCACAGTATCTTTGTACTTCATAGAAGTCATATTAACCACTATGTAGCATGGTCCATGGTAAGATAAATAGAATATTCTATTCTTCAAGTCCTAAAGAATGGAAAATGGTTGGTGATATGAAATAGTGTATATCTCCAAAATCAGGAAAAATTAAACATGTAGAAAATAATGAAAGTGTGTATGGAATGACTTATGGATTGACCTTTATTGGAAATGTTAAATCCTAAATCTAGTCAAAATCTTCTTCATGGATTCTCTACCCCTACTGACAACCTCCTCCATAACCATTCTATACTATCTGATGATGAGAAATATCTTGAGGGTGTCCTCTACCCACCCTATATCCTATCTATTTATCCCAAGATGGAGCAAAATTGTCCTACTTCAGTCTTGGTTGAATCTACCTCAATTGAGTAACCTAAAGAGGAATACCTAGTGCTTGCTGACTGGTTTGAATGATTGGGAACTATTTTAACTAATGAAATCATCCTCCATAAAGAAAACATATATGATATAAATTAGTATATATTTGAGAGATATATCCTTATGATAAATCAGATGATGAGGGTAGGGACCGATGCCTGACAGACTGAAAATTCTTCTTCCATGGTAACTAGGAATCCATGTTGTGTCCTTGTTTCATGAGGAATACTAATGAGTAACCTATTGGGATTATTTTCTTCTTGATAGTGTCCTATAAATGAACTATAATATTTCCATCACCACAATATATGATTCCAACAGGAATGGGGTGAGAAGGTGCTGGATCTCTAGATGAAAAACCTCTTTAAAATTTAATTCCCTAGGATCCTTATCAGAAACATGTGTGAAGCATATCACAAAAGGGCCTTGAAATGGATCTTAAACTATCAAACACTAAAGCTCCCCTATTTTAGGGTAATAAGATCCAAGATAATAGCTACATTAATTGTTGAAGAAAGAAACTCTGCTTGAAACTAGTATCAAAAGATCTCCCACGAGACCGTTGCATCCTCACAATCCCTGAGGAATAAGAACCACCACTTCCTCACTGCCTTGGAATCATCAGAAAAAATAGAATCCAATGCTTCTTTCAAGAAACGATCAAAATAAAGTGATATAATCCTCAACCATCTAGGATTCTATGATATAATCTAAAATGGATCCCTCGTGATTTTTTATACTCTGGTAATGAAATTATCAATCTTTCTTCCTCTAAGTGTCATTGTCGTTGACCTCTTATCTACAACGATCTGTGAGCACACCCTACTGAACATATTCAGTGTGATTCTAATGGGGAATTTGAACTTGATTCATGACTTTAAAAAGAACTTATGGTTACAGCTCATAATCCTATAATATTGAATACATAAATTCAGTAAAAAAATAAATTGTTTTATTTAATTTTTAACCTATCCAATGGTCATCCCATTTTAAACACAAGCATAAAAAATAATGATGAATGATATTTTCCTAGAAATATACCCCATAACCATTACAACATTATTTAGTATGATTGGTAAACATAAAGTTCCATGCATGAGATCACAATAGGCCCTCAATACCTATGTCTTATCATGATTCCCATGTTAAAAAATCTTAATAAACATATCTAACATCACTGCCCTACTAACCCATGAAATATCACATGATCTTAACTAAAAAATTCATCTTATACCTCAACATAAACCTCTAATACAACTCTATCATGCCCCCCCCCCCGCATGAAGAGTATCCTACCTTGTCCAGCAATGATAGAAGGTAGATGGTGAGAAAATTGAGATAGAGTCTTCTTTAATCCCACCTCTACTAGTCCCTAGGTCAGCGACTTGCAGTGAGGGAATAATAAGAATAAATATGGGAGGATTTTCCCTTTAAGATAACCTATGGGAGTGATAGGTTAGAAATATACAAAAATCAACACCTACTCGGATATAAAAAATAGATCCCAAATATATACATCTACTTTCGTATAGCACCAAAACCAGTGGAAAGAAATAAACAAGTAGTAGAAAGGTAAGTATGATAGTAACCACAAATCCCAAACAATTTCTGTAAAACCAGGATACAGTAATATCTATCCAAATATCCAACCTGATCTTATTTATTTGAAATGCAGTTTATATATATTTTGGGTGAAAATAATCATATAATCATTAAGATCCTACCCTGATCATCTCAAGTAATAGATAACGAAATAATACTAAATATTAGTGAAAAATAGTAAAACTAAATTTTAACTAAAATAGGTATACCTAGTTCCCAGTATCATCATGGGTAAATATCATCAAGTATCACACATAATTCATCATATAATATAGTAATAAAACAATAAGGTCACCCATAAGTTTTTCTCTATTCTTAATTGTTGAAGTCCTAATTCATCTCTCCCAAAAATATTACAGCCCATAGAAACCTAGTCTAAGTATCACAAAATTCACCTTGTGCATCACTTCATCCCATATCACATCATTATATAGTAACAAAAGTAGTTTTTTGGGAACCACCATATCATTTATGATGTCTATCGTGCATCAAGAAATATACCTTATGACATCATGTCCCATACACCGAGTAAGGTGCCTCAGGTCATTACAACTTATATATGTCATACCTATAATGAACACTATAGGTCATAAAAATCATCTACACACATATATGGTGAAACTAAATATCATTAATACCAACACGTAATACATCTAATTGAATAGAGTGGGGCTATATGGGATGTCATCCATCCATCCTCCCACTGGGATGTTTGGGAAAACACCCTCCCATACTCCACTAAGAGTAAGTCACCCTAACCAACATGGGTGGGGATGTGTATGAAATCATAGAATGTAAAGGTTAATATATAGATCATAAGCATTATAGAGGAAAAATATTATCATAGATTCAACAACATCAATAATCTCACAAGTATTCGATTTCCATAGCTCGGGACTATATATCCTATAAGAACACAAGGATTTTAAAGATATACATTAAATTACATCATTTAGTTAAAAAAATGTATATTATGTAATTTATTAATATTTAAATATAAATTTGTAATATTAAATATTAAACATTATTATCCTTTGAATCCAAGTCAATGACATCCAAGCATAATCCAAAATGAGTCAATTATTTCTTATGAGTGACATCTCATTTGTATTCTAGCAAGAAACTACCCCAAGGATTAAATATTTATTTTTTGTATTAAAATAATTTCATAATTTATTTAATCTAGTAAATAATCCTATTCTACCATTAGTAAATGAAACCAAGGACTTCTAGCTACCTCATATAGTGGTGAAACAAATGAAAGTAAATTAGAAACCCCGACATAAACAGTAGAATCGATTCATATCAATCAGGAATCCATCCCTATAAAATCAATGTTTATGTTTATATTTAGCATGTTCCATCATATCTGGAATCATCCTCAACATACTCATGCAAATCCCAAAGAATTTATTTATCACAAGAATCAACTGCTACCACAACCTCAAGCCTCCCTACCCATCTCATTTTTCATCTTAGGCTCAGCCATCCCAGGTTCATATCTCACAGTAAGGCTCACATCTAGATCACATCACATGAAAAAAATAAAACAATAATATTCATTTGGAATGTATGGTCTCTATAAAAAAGGAATTTATCCTTCACATATAAATGAGATCTCATAGATCCCAAAATAAGGAATTAATCCTTTGTAAGAAATTGGGCACTCTCAGTGCAAAAAATTTATCTTTATCAAACAACTAGTTCTTATTAAATCTTTAATTAACGGATTAATTATTCATATGTTCCAAATAAAGGAAACATAATTCATTATATTTAATAAACTATCAATTTTTTTTCATTCTCATAATATTAATTTTGGTTTCAAAAACCTATATATATGACATTTTAATTTAATATACCTTTTAATTTCATCATTCTCAATAGGAATTATCATGATTCACATTAATTATTAATTCCATAATCACATGGAATATCACATTCAATAAAACATGATCATTCCATCAATTTTAACTACCATAAAATTACAAGAATCAAACAATTAAAAACATACATATTCTTAAAATTTTAAGATAATTAATCAATTGGTTTTATATTTATGTAATTTAACATTTTAAATTAAGAAAAATATGCCAAATAAATAATAAAAACATGATACAAAATCATTTAATAGATATCACACTATCTAGAAATTTAAGAGGCAAGGCGTTATCATTGAGAAAATTAATAACATACAATTTCCAAATCAATTCTTTATTAATCTAGTTCAATATTTATCAGGTTAATTCCATTTAAATATGAATGTATAAACTGTGATGACTTTTTTGATTTGATGAAAATAAATAGGATAAGTAATGAATCCCCTCACTAAAATTTATCAATATTCTTTGAAAAATAACGAACAAATATTGGGGATCTCCGATCAACTCTCCCATGAGAAAATATGATCTCATGAAAACTATGTTGCACGAACACATGAAAAATGGTCGAAGAAACCCCCTATGATTAGTGGATATCTAGAAACATATAATGTAAAGAATTAATGGGGATAAACAAGACCAAATTAATGGAAACATCTAAAAAAACTAGGTATAACATACCTCATATTTCCTTGGATCGATCATAGGAATCCATAGATTATACCCTATTGAAAGGGATTCAAATAAATTCCTAAATAAATAATAATTACCTTGGTTCCAAGTAAGAGAAGTTGTAAATAAATTATTTTTCGGGGTATTGGGAAATTTATATAACCACTAAAAAATTTAAGACCATGACGCAACCTCTTGGTCCACACTACAACACTGTCTGACAAAGGGAATACTGTGGTGCAGCCTAAAATACCAAGCCACAACCACCCTGGATCAAATGTGATTTCGAAAATTGAGGAAAGATCCAAAAAAAGAGAATTTGGGGGTTATGGTGTAGCCATTCCCATCACGTCGTAGGACCCCCTCTACAATGAAAAGGCCCAAACCTCATCCGACAGCCCAAAGCAAAGTTACCCCATTTTTTAGAAGTATCCATAAAAATTTTCTTGACCCCCCCCCACACTATATATGTAACACCCTAAGATTTTATGATAAATATATATATTTATTTTATGTCTTATGTTATACGCAACACCAATTTTTTTTTCACTATACACAACACTGTCTTGGCTTGCGTTACACGCAATCGCGACCTTCCTCGATAGCGTGTGTAGTAAGCAATACCGAGTTTCACTAAACAACGATATATAGTAATAATATTATTATAGAATAGCCATTATGAATAGTATTAACTAAATTTTGAACATTATTATTAATCTTACACATTTTATAAAACATGGTATGTGGACAAAATAAATTTTTCGGGTAAAATAAGTATTTTTAAAAAAATGCAGTTTTGCCACCTTTTGATGGCCCACCCACTTTAAATCTAGGTTTTGATAGGTTTATAAGTTCAATTTGACAAAATAAATTTCTTCTATGGAATCAGGATATAAAAATTTACTTTGGATAAATTTTTCATATTATTCATATATGTTTCATATTTTAAGGAATAGTGAAAACACGCTATATTTTAATTAAAAGCAACTTTTTTTGATCGTAATAATTTATATGGTTAAATTATAATATTGAATGGTTTTAATGTATAAAGAGAATATATTTTTTCCATTTAATATAATTTATGTCATTACCAATAATTTTACATTGAATTCATAGGTAAAAACATTTCAATCTTTGGCAATGTTTTAACTTTTAAAACCCATTTTCTTAACAACGAGGTTAATTATAAATTAATTACTACAACTTCTATGTTTTTAATTTTGAAAAATGGATTCCATATTTTAATTCATTGGTTCCAATTTATATTAATATTTTACATTTATTTTTCTTATATTATTAATAGTAACTACGGTAATTTTTATTAACTGCAGTTAAAGGTAAATCGGGTAATTAAGGGTAAAAATAAGATTATAAAATTATCCTAAAACCTGCCCAAATTCTATTTGATGACTAAAAGTAGACCCATATCACCTAAGGGTCAGAATAGATTAATTTTATGGACTTTTGACCATGAAAATAATTTAATTATTATTAAAACCAAAGAAAGTGACAACACGCCACTCTCTTAAATCTTATATGTATAATAATTTTAATTTTGTGATAAAAATCATGAAACTTTAAACATGAATATTATCGAGAAATTTAATAAACTTATCTACATCATGTGAATTTATTTAGAATTTTTAGGGATTAAATAATTATCATTAAATGTGAAGCAATAGTGATGTTGAAATTATATTATATATTGAAATATCAAATAAATGGTTTTAAAACAATATTAAAATAAATATTATATGAACTATTTAATGTTATCCACTAATTTTATAGATAAATATGACATGTTATAAATCTATTAAAATTTTTATTTCGAATATATACTCTATGTAGATTTTATTTAAATTTAAATAAATGAATAGTTTCAAAATTGACACTATTGTTATTTTATAAAAATAACATATTATAAAATTGTTTAAAAATCACTAAAATATTTAAAAATTATAAATTTAAATGTATATACTCTAAACTGTCCTAAGGTATCTAATTATGGATAATTCATAGCACATAAGTAATTATTTATATCAATTGAAAATTTAGAATATTATTACCACAAATAAAATTAAATAGATTAAATAAGGATAAATCAATTTGATAAGGTTTAAAATAAATTTACAACTTGTCTAAATTTTATTGGTTGATGGGATTACTACCCTATATAATCTCATCTTCTAATTTATTCACTTTTGGAGGTTTTTAAGTGGGGTATAAATTTATTATAAATGAATATTTATTATAATTCCAAAGGTGCCCCTCTCGTCCTTTATAATTGGGAACCTCCTCCCTCTCCTCCTCACACCACTTTGAGCCTTAAAGATCGTCAAAACCCTGCAAATTTCTCTTCTCTAATTACCTAGAAATATACTAGAGGTCCTGATCTTTTTGAAAGACAAACTTTAATTCCCTAAGAGGAGGTTAAGAAGAGGCGCGTCAAAGAAGAGGTAATACCCTTTACCGATTCATCCCAATTTATTTCTTCTTCTACATATTCATCATTATTTGTTTCATCATAAATTAATAACATAAGTATCAATCATATACTGATATGTTATTATAAATATGAAACATCCCTATTTCACCTTCTATCCATCCTATGGAAAATGAAATCACAACGAATGCGTACTTACGGAATATTGCCTCCACGCCATGGTGTAATCTCTTTTCCACCACCACCTTACTTGGATGGGTATAATGGTGAAATGAATAACTATATATGATTATTATAACATGATACTAATTTTGAGAAATTCCATCTTCCACTCCAATACCATTCAATAGTTATGGGAACGATATCATCGCTCGTGCATACGTACGACCTACAGTCTCCACGATGTGATGCGACTCGTTCTACATGATCTTCATTGAATAATGATTATATAAATGAATTGAATTAATAAATATGATATATATTACAATAATACCATTCTATAAATAAGGTATCTATAACCTAAAAATAGTAATTAGAATTTATTCAACAAGACATGCATAAGAACATAAATCAATGAACACCCGAATAACAAGTTGCAATGAAATATTACTAATAAGAAGATAAGAATATGACCATGTATGATATCATAACTATGAATATGATTCTATGATAATTCAATGAAATTATTTAAATCATTATACAGTAGGTTCAGATACGTAAAAATCATATCAGTCCAAAGGTAAGGGAAAATCTTACAATTTCATTTTTATCAGAGATTGTTTATACTTCAGAATTTACTGGGGCATATTTAACATCCACAACCATGTTTCCTCAATATGTAATATTATTTATATCCTCCTATAATTTTTTAAATCCAATTTTACCTATTGGTGAATTTTTAGTTAATGATATGAAAGGAATCTTTTGTCTTTTTCAATACGAGATACTTTTTGACTTTTTCGGCCAAAGTACGAGAAGAATTTTTTTTAACTTATATGACATGAATGGATTTTTATGATTTCATAGAACATTATTTCCATGAATCTTCATTTACATGTTTTCAAGTTTATTTTTAATTAACTTCTTTTAGTTTAAAATGTTATGACATTTTAAGAATGGAAAAATGTTTTTGAAGTAGAAAGTATATTTTCCTTAAGAATGGAGTTCAAGTGTTTTATCAAAATTATTTTCCATCTAAGATAATATAGGGTTGTATTTCTATATCTATTATTAAATTGATCTGATTATGTTGTGATGGAATTATTTTTATGAAGTCCTTTATCTTATATCAAATGTTTTATGATGTCACGATGTTTATGAATCCCATTTTTATTACATGGGTTATGATATGATGTATGATTTATGATTTTGTGGCACAAATAATAATGGTTTAATTATGAGATGGGTGGGACCTATATCTACCTCCAATTCATTGGGTAATTATTTATCTCTCATGATATAGATATGTCTGGAACAGAAAGTTAATTTGATTCAGTGATACAGGACTGAAAAGAGGAGTGAACTCGATTCAGAAATGGACTTTGTCCACTAAGATAGTCTTGGAAATGAGTCTTTACTAATAAGTAATGATATTATATGATTATGTGCGTATGACACAAAGTTTCATGTTATATGTTATGATCATTGGGATTAAACCTCACTATTATGATTTATCCCATGTTATGATATTATGATCTCTTTTGCAAGTTAAGATTTTCAAAATGCTATGTTCTTATGAATATGATATGATTGATATTTCCTTTGATTACCACTACTGAGAATTTGAGATCGCCATTTTTTTATGTTTTCTTTTCCCCAGGTCAGGAAGAAGGGTATTAAGTAGGATATTCCAAAAGGGACTCTAGATATGATGAAATAAATAGAAGACAATGTAGATTCTTTATGAACAGTTATTTATGTTTCCCAGTTTCTAAAGACATTATACCTATACGGTCCTATCAGGGTTTTGTTATATGTTGTAATAAGTATGCCTTAATTCTGAAGTAATAATAATGTATGTAATATATGGGTCATTATAGTTTGTATCAGAGGAAAGGTGTAGTCAACCTTTGGAAACTAGGATGTGAAAGCCTTAGTAAGAACCCTAAAAATATGTCTAAGCATAGAACACAATATTATTGTTTTAGAAATGTCCATGAATAACCTATGACAACACCTTAAGTGTAAAATTTTATTCTTGATTATGTGGTTTTCCTATTATGATTAGTGTTTCTCACACTATGCTTATTGGTTTTAGTCAATGGCTGGAACCCGAAGGAACCATGTTTATGATGAATGCGACAGGAAATTCAATGATTGTCCCCCTGACAAACCAAACATTATGGGAGCTGTAATGCAAAATTTTGTAGCCATGCTCACACAACTTTCTCAAGTTATGAATCATGCAGGACTTCCAAACGAGCAAAGGAAGGAGCAACATTCTGTTGAATCCTTCATGAGGTAGCGTCCACCTTCATTCAGCTGGTCTTATGATCCATTAGTGGATGAACAATGGATTGGTACCACTGAAAAGATATTTTCAATCATGCAATGTTCTAAACATGATAAAGTCATCTTAGAAGTATATTTTTTTGAAGGTGATGCTAATCCATGGTGTAATATTATCAAGAATATGTGGCAAAGAGATGAAATTGAGTCCATGGAATGGGATGAGTTCAAGAACATATTTTTCAATAATTACTTCCCTCATATTCTTCGAAAATAGATGGAGAAGGAGTTTCTTGAACTGAAGAAAAAGGATGATGAATTGGTTGGTACCTAAGAATCAAATTTTACAATACTTTCAAGGTACGCTTCCAAAATTATTATCCAATCTGAGAGTAAGATCGATCGATTATTTAGTGGCTTAAAACCAAGTCTTCGAAGGGCATTATCCATAAGGGACTTCAATAGCTATGAGGAAATTGTTCGATGTTCTCTCAAGGTTGAGATAGAGATTGGAGTAAGCCATCAGTCACATAGGTTTGATAAGAAGAGGAAAATGGAATTCAAAGGGAAATCTAAAGACCACACTGAAAAGAAGACGAGTTTTCCCATATCCTCAATGTGTGGAAAGAAACATGGATGGAATTGTCTTAAAGGGACAAGTAAATGTTTCAAATGTGGAAAAGAAGGTCATCATGCATTTGAATGCAGCAATGATGGGAAAAAGATGTATAGTTATGCGAAAAAAGGAAAGACTACACAGAATTAATCTCCTACACTTCAATGTTACAAGTGCAAGGAAATGGGGCATTATGCTAATCAATTCCCTAATCCAAGGGTTGTTGAAAATGATCAACGTCAAAAAACTCTTATGGCCAAAGACAAAGGAAAGTCACATGAAATTTCTATAGGCAATGTGAAGTATGATAATGATGTGGTGAAAGGTACACTTACCATCCACTCTAAAGTAGAAAATGTTTTATTTGATTCTGGATACACCCACTCTTTTATTTCTGAAGAATTTTCTAAGGGTATCATTGTACTACCTCAACAATTCGATGTTGAATTAGCTGCGAAAACTCTTAATGGCACAACGATTGCATCAAAAGATTATAATTCTTCTCCAATTGACGTTTGTGGGAAAGTGATTCCTGAAAATCTCGTGATCCTTCCTATAGTTGAATTTGATGTGATTCTTGGTTTGGATTGGCTTTCCTTATATGGAGCTCATATCGACTGCCAAAGAATGGAAGTCACATTTCGTATTCCAGATCAATCAATGAGCATCTATCAATGCATGGATGAATATAACCTTACCATGGAAATTTCTTCCATCTTATGGGTCTTGATTCCAATAAATGAAGGTAATTTATCTCAAATGGTTGGAGTGAAACTCTTGATTAAGAATATTCCCATTGTACGGGAGTTTGATGATGTCTTTCCAGAGGAATTTCCAGGTCTTCCACCATATCGTGAAGTTGAGTTTTCAATAGAACTCGTACCGAGTGCTATGCCCATTTCATACACACCTTATAGAATGTTACCAATTCAGTTGTAGGAATTAAAGAAGAAAATCCAAGAGAATATTGATAAGGGATTCATACGCCCTAGTGCGTCACCTTGGGGAGCACATGTTCTATTTGTTAAGAAGAAAGATGGATTAATGAGACTCTTAATTGATTATTGAGAACTTAACAAGATCAATATCAAGAACAAATATCCTCTCCCTCACATTTATGACTTATTTGAACAACTACACATAGCTCAATACTTTTCCAAGATTTGTCTTCGTTCAGGGTATCATAAATTAACGGTCAAAAATAAGGATATACCAAAGACGACTTTCCGAAAAAGGTATGGAAACTATGAATTTATAGTGATTCCATTTGGTCTTACTAATTCCCCTTCTATCTTCATGGATCTAATTAATAGAGTCTTTAGAGACCATCTTGATCAGTTTGTGGTAGTCTTTATAGATGACATTCTTGTCTATTCAAAGAGAAAGGAATAACATGAATATCACATTATAATTATATTAAAGACCCTAAGAAAGGAGAATCTTTATTCCAAATTTACCAAGTGTTAATTTTGGCTTCAAAAAGTTTCATTTTTGGGTCACATAATCTGAAAATATGGGATATCTGTGGATCTAGCAAAAATAGAGGTTATCGAAAGATGGTCAAGACCAACAACAGTAATTGAGATCTGATGTTTTCTTGGTTTGGCTAGATATTATAGATGTTTTTTGAAAGATTTTTCACGATTATCTAATCCACTTACTATGTTGACTCGAAAAGGAGTTAAGTTCATGTGGATTGAGGAGTGTGAAGAGAATTTCAAGGAGTTTAAAATAAGGCTATCTAGTGCACCTGTGCTCACACTGCCTTGTAGTCGAGAAAGGTTTGTTATCTACAGTGATGCATCCAAGAAGGGATTGGGGTGTGTTCTCATGAAAAATGATATGGTGATAGATTATTCCTCACAACAGTTGAAAATCCATGAGAAAAATTACCCAAATCATTATTTGATGTTAGCTATGGTAATCTTTGCATTAAATATTTGGAGGCATTATCTTTATGGGTAAAGGTGTGATATTTATACTGATCATAAAAGTTTAAAGTATATTTTCACACAAGAGGAGCTGAATATGCGCTAAAGAAGATGTTTGGAGCTGATTAAGGATTAAGACTGCTCAATTCATTACCACCCTGGGAAAGCAAACAAGGTGGTAGACGCAATAAGTCGACAATACCATGCTAGCATATCCATGATGGGGATCAAAAAAGACCAAATATTTATGGATTTACAAAGGATTGATCTTAGAATTATAATGGAAGGGGAAAATTCTTATCTTTCTCAAATGAATGTTCAACCATCTATACATATGAAGATTAAAGAGGCATAGAAAGAAGATGTAGAGTTACAAAAGAAGGTGAGAAATGTTCCTGAATTTCACATTGATTGTGATGAAATAATTACATTCAGGAATCGTGATTGTGTTCCTCCCATCCCAGAATTAAAGAAGGAAGTATTGGATGAGGTTCATTGTTCTTCATTCTCTATTCACCCTGGAAGCATGAATATGTATAAGGACCTGAAGGAGTACTTCTGGTGGGATGGAATGAAAGGAGATGTTGCTGAATATGTCTCTCGATGCTTGGTTTGTCAGCAAGTTGAAGATGAGAGACAGAAGTCTAAGGGGATGTTACAAAAATTACCCATAAAAGAATGGAAATGGGAAAACATAACTATGGACTTTTTCACTGTACTTCCTAAATCATCCCAAGGAAATAATGTTATCTGGGTTATAGTTGATCGTCTTAAAAAGGTGGCACACTTCATTGCTATTAGAGAAGATTTCTCTATTGATCAACTAGCTAGGATATATGTGAAGAAAGTGGTAAGATTGCATTGAGTACCACTCTCAATTATATTTGATTGGGATCCGAGGTTTACCTCAAAGTTTTGGCGAAGTCATCAGTATACTCTAGATACAGAGTTGAGTTTCAACACTGCTTATCATCCTCAGACAGACGGTCAGTCTGAGAGGACAATTAAAACCCTATAAGACATGTTGTGATATTTCTCTATGGATTTCAAAGGTGGTTGGGATCAACACCTACCTTTGGTGGAATTCTCTTATAATAATAGCTTTCACTCCAGTATTCATATGTCTCCTTATGAAGCTCTCTATGGAATGAAATGCCGAACTCCAACTTGCTGGGATGAAGTTGGGGAAAGAAATCTATTAGGACCTGATCTTGCTGATGAGATGGATGAATTGGTCTGATCTATTAAATAACACATAAGAGCAGCTCATAGTGGACAAAAAAGTTATGCTGATAACCGAAGAAAAGACTTAGAGTTTGAAGTGGGTGATAAAGCGTTCTTACGAATATCTCCTTGGAAGAGAGTAATGATATTTGGAAACAAGGGAAAGCTGAGCCCTAGGTATATTGGTCCTTTTGAGATACTGAATTGTGTTGGGAAGGTATCTTTCTGATTGGCGCTTCCACCGAATCTCTCTCAAGTTCATGATGTATTCCATGTATCTCTCCTGATAAAGTACATACTTGATCCTTCACATGTACTTAGCTCAGAAGTTGTACCGCTGGAGAAAGATCATTCTTATGAAGAACAACCTATAGAGATTCTGGATCATAGAGAAAAATTTCTTCGAAACAAGACCACTCACTTAGGTAAAGTTTTATGGAGGAACTAAAAATTAGAAGAAGCAACATGATATCTTGAAGATAAGATGAGGGAGAGGTATCCTCATCTGTTTGTTACAAAGTGACGAATTTCGAGGGAGAAATTCTTTTTATCTGGGGTAGAATGTAACACCCTGAGATTTTATGAGAAATATATATATTTTATATGTCTTATGTTATGCACAACACAAAACTAATCTTTCACTACACACAACACTGGCTTGTCTTGCGTTACACACAATCACGACCTTCCGCGATAGCGTGTGTAGTACGCAATACCAGGTTTCACTAAACAATGATATATTTTTATAATATTATTATGTACTAGCTGTTATGAATAGTATTAACTACATTTTGAACATTATTATTCATCTTACACATTTTCTAAAACATGGTATGTAAAAAAAATAATTTTTTTGGGTAAAATAAGTATTTTTTAGAAAATGCAGTTTTGCCGCCTTTTGATGGTCCACCCACGTTAAGTCTAGTTTTTGATAGTTTTATAAGTTCAATTTGAAAAAATAAAATTCTTCTTTGGAATCAGGATACAAAAATTTACTTTGGATAAAATTTTCATATTATTCTGATAACTTTCATATTTTAATGAATAGTAAAAACACACTATATTTTAATTAAAAACAACTTTTTTCATCGCAATAATTTATATGGTTAAATTATAATATTGAATGGTTTTAAAGTATAAATAGAATATATTTTTATCATTTAATATAATTTATGTCATTACTTTAATTTTACATTGAATTCATAGGTAAAAACATTTCAATCTTTGGCAATGTTTTAACTTTTGGAACCTGTTTTCTTAATAACGGGATTAATTTTATGTTAATTCCTGCAACTTCTGTGTTTTTAATTTTGAAAAATGGATTCCATATTTGAATTCAGTGGGTCCAAATTATGTTAATATGTTACTTCTATTTTTTTGATATTATGAATAGTAACTACGGTAATTTTTATTTACTGTAGTTAAAGGTAAATCAGGTAATTAAGGGTAAAAATAAGATTATAAAATTACCCTAACACCAACCAAAATTCTATTAGATGACTAAAAGTCGACCCATATCACCTAATGGTCAGAATAGATTAATATTATGGACTTTTGACCATGAAAATAATTTAATTATTATTAAAACCAAAGAAAGTGACAACATGTCACTCTCTTAAATCTTATAAGTATAATAATTTTTATTTAGTGATAAACTTCATGAAACCTCGAACACGAATAGTCTAAAGAAATATAATAAAATTATCTTAATCACGTGAATTTATTTATATTTTTTAGGGATTAAATAATAATCATTAAGAGTGACACAATAGTGATTTTGAAATTATTTATTGATTGAAATATCAAATAAATGGTTTCAAAAAAATATTAAAATAAATATTATATGAACTATTTAATGTTCTCCACTAATTTTATAGATACATATGACATGTTATTAATCTATTAAAGCTTTTAGTTAGAATATATCTTGTATATAGATTTTATTTAAATTCAAATAAATGAATAGTGTCAAAATTGACAATATAGTTATTTTTTAAAAATAACATATTATAAAATTGTTTAAAAATCACAAAAATAATTAGAAATTAGAAATTTAAATTTATATGGTCTAAAATGTCATAAAGTATCTAATTATTGATAATTCACAGAACATAATTAATTATTTATATCAATTTAAAATTTAGAATATTATTACCACAAATAAAATTAAATAGATTGAATAAGGATAAATAAATTTGATAAGGTTTAAAACAAATTCACAACATGGATAAATTTTATTGGTTGATTATATTACTACCCTATCTCATCTCATATTCTAATTGAGTCATTTTTGGAGGTTTTTAAGTGGGTTTGGTATTTATTATAAATTAATATTTCTTATAATTCCCAAGGTGCTCATCTCCTCCCTTATAAAAGGGAACCTCCTCTATCTCCTCCTCACACCACATTGAGCCTTAAATCTCGGCCAAAACCTGCCAATTTATCTTCTACACTTCCCTAGAAACATACTAGAGACCCTGGTATTCTTCAAATACCATCTTTAGTGCCCTAAGAGGAGGTTAAGAAGAGGCGCGCCAAAGAAGAGGTAATATCCTTTACCGATTCCTTCCAATTTATTTCTTCTTCTAAGTCTTCTTATTTATTTGTTTCATCATAAATTAATAACATCAGTATCACTCATATAATTATATGTTATTATAAATATGAAACAACCCTATTTCACTTTCTATCCATCCTATAGAAAATTAAATCACCACGCTTGCGAACGTACAGAATACCGTCTCCACGCCGTGGTGTAATCTATTTTCCACCACCACCTCACTTGGATTGGTATAATGGTGTAAAGAATAACTATATATGATTATAATAACATTATAATAATTCTGAGACATTACATTTTCCACTCCAATACCAATCAATAATTATCGGAACGATATCATCGCTCGTGCGTACATACAGCCTACCGTCTCCACGATGTGATGCGACTCGTTCTACATGATCTTCATTGAATAATGATTATATAAATGAATTTAATGAATAAATATGATATATATTACACTAATAACATTATTTAAATAACTTATCTATAACCTAAAAATAGGATTAAGAATTTATTCGACACGACATGCATAAAAACATAAAGCAATGAACACCCGAATAACAAGTAGCAATGAAATATTACTAATAAGAAGATAAGAATATGACCATGTATGATATCATAACAATGAATATGATTCTTTAATAAGTCAATGACATTATGTAAATAATTATAAAGGAGGTTCAGATACGTACGAAGCATATCAGACCTAAGTTAAGGGAAAATCTCACAATCTCATTTTTATCACAGATTGTTTATACTTCAGAATTAACTAGGGAATATTTATCATCCACAACCATGTTTCCTAAATATTTAATATTATTTCTATCCTCCAACAATTTTTTATATCCAATTTTACATATTGGTGAATTTTTAGTAAATAATATGAAAGGAATTTTTTTTCGTTTTAAGTACGAGATACTTTTTGACTTTTTTCGGCCAAAGTATGGGAAGAATGTTTTTTTAACTGATATGGCATGAATGGATTTTTATGATTACATAGAACATTATTTCCATGATTCTTCCATTACAAGTTTTCAAGTTTATTTTTAATTAACTTCTTTTAGTTTAAAATTTTATTACATGTTAAGAAAGGAAAAATGATTTTGAAGTAGAAAGGATATTTTCCTCAAGAATAGATTTCAAGTGTTTTATCAAAATAATTTTCCATCTAAGATAATTTTGGGTTTTGTTTCTATCATTATTATTACATTTATTTTATTATGTTGTGATGGAATTATTTTTATGAAGTAATTTATCTTTTATGAATTGTTTTATGTTTTCACGATGTTTAAGAATCCCATTTTTATTACAAGGGTTATGCTATGATGTATGATTTATGATTTTGTGCCACACATAAGAATGGTTTCATTATGAGATGGGTGAGACCTATATCTCCCACCAATTCATTGTGTAAATATTTATATCTCATGATATAGACATGGCTATAATGGCATGTTAATATAGTTCAGTGATACAGGACTGAAATGAGGAGTGAACTCAGTTCCGAAATGGACTTTGTGCACTAAGATAGTCTTGGAAATGAGTCTTGACTATTAAGAAATGATCTTATATGATTATGTGGGTATGCCACAAAGATTCATGTTTTATGTTATGATCATTGGGATTACATTTCACTACTATGATTTATCCATTTTTATGATATTATGATCTCTTTTGCATGTTAATATTTTCAAAATGTTATGTTCTTATGAATATGATATGATTTATATTTCCTTTGTTTACCCTTAATGAGAATTTGAGCTCACACTTTTTGTATGTTTTCTTTTCCCGAAGTTATGAAGAAGGGTATTTAAGTAGGATATTCCAAAAGGGACTCTAGATATGACGAAATAAATGGGAGACAATGTAGATGATTTATGAACCAGTTGTTTATGATTCCCAGTTTCTAAAGACACTATACCTATACAGTCCTATCAAGGTTCTGTTATATGTTGTAATTAGTATGCTTCAATTCAAAAGTAATAACAATTTCTGTAAAGTATGGGTCATTATAATAGATGTGGTCCACTACACCACATCCACCATCACCACATAGAAATAAATTATTCCAAGTTTTAACCATTCCATTTTCACAGTGGCTCCCCCAAATATCATTCAACACCCTCCAAGCCACCTAGAACCTCCTCTAAGTGGCCCCAACACCCAAAAAGAACAATGTAAATGGATTTTGTGATCTTATATATTATATAAATGATTCCCATATCTAATAGATATTAATGTGAGCTCATAAAAGTTTCAAAAATTCCATGCGAGCAATCACATTTAATATCATCATATCTAAAATCTTGAGGTCCCATAGATGTATACCATCATGAAGGACTTCAGGAAACTATGTAAATCACCAAAGATTTTCCAATTTTATTCCCAATGGTGTATCAAGAGAAAAAACCACAACAAATATCTTAATCATAATGTTAATTTTTGAAATAACATGTTTCAATATAAAAGAATGGGAAGGATCATTATAAAAAATGTAGTATTCATGGTTGATGTGATAAATATTGTTCCAAAATAATATATGTTACCTCATAACTATTTTTTAGTCTGTTATACTGTATAAAATTGGTTTACATCAATACTGTGACCCTTACCTAGAGTTTTATATCCCACCCAATTCGTCATTATCTAATCCTATTGATGAGGACTCCAATTAGATCTTTGGTTCCCTGAGCATGTCTAACTCAATCATCTCTATAAACCTTAACTCATAGCTCTAGAGAAAAAAATGTATATTTGAAATATCTTATTGATTTGAAATTACTAGATTAGATGTGTTGTAAAAACCTAATGGTATTGACCAAATTTCCCATAGTTGAATCATTTTTCTACTACTCCTTATGGAATAGAATAAATTACGCTCTAATCAATTAGTTTAACACAACCCTGATGAACTTCCATGGTCATCCTATTCTATATAACAAAGGAGGAACTCATTGCATTAGTAATAGATCTACCTACCATATTACTAATGGTTATATGAAAACCAACTATATGATCCTCCTATAGACCCTTCTGGATATTAAAAGCCTTGTAAAGAACATTTGGGTATGTCACTAGGTTTAAGGTCCTAACCTATTATCAGATGTTGGAATATAGACCAATATTGAACATCCTTGACTTTTTAGTATGATTATCATACAATAGATGAGAAAATAAAAGTATCTCAATGAGATGAGAAGAGTATATAGACATTTCCAGGGATACCATTAATAGCCCCATGAACTCATTAACTTAGTTTAAATTTAGCGTGTTGGTAAAATGTCCCTAATGAATGGGTCCTTGAAGGTCTCTTTGGTGAGACAGTCATGTACGCAAGCCTATCTCATCACTCCCCACCATCTCCCGACAGGTCCTTAAAGCCCTTATGATGGTGTCCTCCCCATCTTTTCCATAGGTATCATAAAAATGTCTAAGACAAGCTTGATGATTTCTATCCAATCCTATGTACCATGTGGCCCTCAAGTACCCTGAATGGTTTGTGGATATTGGATCATGAAGTCTCTAGAATATTTGACCATGTAACATGGTTCCCCTCTACCCTGGGAATTTATACGAAGAAGGACTCCCCACTAAGGAGGGTCCACTACCTATTCCACTAATGTTGGTGATGGAGCATGATTTTATGGTCCCTCTTTTATATCATGTGGTGGGATAGGGTAATCATCTCTAATGAGGGCATCCTGACACATATCACTTGGTGGTATTATTAGTTTCTTTTGGGGAAGCGTAATCTAGAACAAAACTGAAATATATATAAAAAAATAGAATTTTGGGATTTATCTTTATCAGTCTATGGGATCAAAAAAGTATCTCCTAGGTGTCTACCCGTAAACCAAGGTATATCCCTCCTATTACTAACCATTTTATCCATCACATAAAATTATTCATAGTTACATATATATATATATATATATAAACATACCATCATTCTCATGTTTAACTAATTAATGCCAATATATAATACAATATCATAAAAAACAAATATATCACACAGTCAATGAATTAATTTCCATCCTGAACATATAACACATATCAAGAAATTAAATTAAATAACTAGTATGTGGAATAAAATAGATATATATATATTTCTTGTGACCCTGAAATCCTAATCAATATTCATGAACACACCAAAATCCAATAATATAGTTACAATAATCATTTCAATGGTAACTCAAAGGTATAATAACAATGAGTTGGCTATGTATATGGAAACTCCCCTACCCGAGTCCTACAAAACCTATCACCTTTACAATATGTATAAGGTTAGTCCAAAAGAATTAAAAAAATATGATTTTATACGATTTTGTAATACCCTTCCCTAAACCCACAGGTCCAGGATAGAGATCCATAAGACCTCATGCACACCTCCCCATACACAAGATGCAACCAACTAGAAGTGAGGGTCTGAACACTATCATTAGGGAGACTGTTAACTCTATATTATATTTTTTCACCAATAATATGAATAACAATCAACAAATAATAGAAAATTATGTGTAAAAAAATATTATATGAAACACATGTCAAGAAATAGGTATATGTGCTCTTAGTGAAAGAAATTAAACAAGAGTAAGAGTGAAAGAAGATAAATAAATAAGATACTGAAAGAATCATCCATAGTATTTCCTGGTCTCGCCATTAGAATCATACTCTTCATCTGAACCATATATCATAGGCCCCATTCCATTTCATGGATTCCTATACATGAAGTATACACATTCATAGAGATTCTAATAAAGGGTGTAAGTAATAGAACCCTGCAAGAGACCACCAATATGTCATTAAAAAATTTCACCTCTATAACAGTTGTATTTCATGATAAAAATATAATGTGAAGGAAGGAAAAAATAGTCATGTGTAGACCACCTAGGTGATAAAAAATCCTTAATGATCAATTACCATACCTTATTTAGCTCTATTTTGTAATGAAAATATGTTTTCTGAATTAATCTAGAATTTTCCACAAGTATTGTAAAAATATTTCCCCACATTGTGTGAACAAGCTACATGGAATCCACTAGGAATCAAGTGAGTCATTTTCTCAATATCCACTGGGCATAAAGTGATTATTCTACTAGGAATCCACTAAGTATAATGTTAACACGATACTTGGAATCTAATTGGAATTGAGTGAATCCTAGGTTATTCACAAGGAATCATCATATCTTTAAGTTGTACTCATATCTAATTTCATCATAATGGCATATCATTCACACTCCCCACTAATAGATAACCATTCCATGAAGGCCCTCTTGTTTTTAGAACCTAGAACAATACCTAAAATGTCATTATAAGACACAAAACATGGTAAAGAATACAATGAAAATCATAACATGTAATCATGATAAAATAATAGAAATATATAATATATGTTATGAATATTAAATTCGAACAAAAAAACTTCAAGAATACTCATGGAAACATGTATCATAAACTAGTCTAATGTGATACATACACACCAATAAGAAAACTCCATCAATCTTAAACAACAAGTTATTCTGATTCATCATGTATCAAGATAATAAGAGTATACAAGGGCCTAAAAAGGTAACTCCCTACATCATGGTTGTCGATGAATAACTCCTTGTTTCATCAAAATATTAAAGTCAAGCCATGTTTCAAAGACACAAAAAACATTACCACTCATCAAAGATGTATATTTCAATTTTTATTAATCAAAAAAAGAGTTTTATAATAAGAGTCATAATATGATTCTGTGTAAACTAGGTCATTCTATAATTACATACAACTTGTAATTCCTCAACAAAGGAAGTTCCAAGGTATACAAAATGAGATTACATAAATTCACTTGATCCCTTAACAATTCAAGAATGCATCACGAATTCATTTTCAATTATATAAGAGAACCTCAAGACTAGAGAACTATTATTGATTCATGAACAATTTATCAATATAAATATATCCAATGGGATATTAAATAAGGAGAAGATATCAAGATGATAAATCTCAAAAAACATACCATAAAAGGAACACTATTCATGAGGAATCAATCTTCGATCAGGGGGATGGAATTGGCACATAAATCTAGGCAACAATAAACCAAAGGATAATCAATGGGAAAAAAGTTATATCATAAATCCTCTACAAACATGATATTTAAGAAGATTATTTATAAAAAAAATACCTGTAAAATGTCCTTAAATGATGGTTGATCTTGATATAATCAAGATACATCATCAAAACTGTATATCTATAACATATATTGGAATATATGAATAATTCATCATTGGGTCACCATTTAAGACACATATCTATCATATATACTTGTTTACATCTCAATAAAGATGAAGCATTTGGTGTAGATGTAGAAAAAAAGTCACTTTTTAAGCATCACTAGATTATTCCAACCCTGAAGAAATAGGGCACATTAATATTTGAAATCATATATTGAGAGAGGGGGTATAAACTTTAGAATAGCTCCATTGGGGTCATAATTGTTTTGTAAAGAGTTTCAAAACTGAGTGGTTATGAATTCTCATGGGGTGTATTAAAATCATCCTTATAATGGGTGCACTGGACAACCAATGGGCCTCACTAACTTTCTAGTGGCACCACCTACTAGCCATTGTTCCTATAATAACCCCCTAGGTTCTACCAACACTATTTACCAGCTTCTGGAACCATTTCAGCTGGAAGGAAGGTTCTGAAGAAGATTGTAGACATGGAGCAACTACACGGGAAAGTCAGTGGTGGTTTATAGCCACTCTTCATCCATTCCTCTTCTCAACAAAACAACCATATATTAAAGATCCCTTTCTTCAAAAAAATAACCCTATAAATATGTCATAATATTTAAAAACCAAAGGATTATTGGTAGATTTAAAACATTTAACATTTCATGCATAAAAAAACATGTTACACATTATGAATCTAAAAGAATTTGTTGATGTATTTACACCTTCATATCTCATGGTCTCTGTTCAAATTTCTCCTCATTATTTATATTTTTTGTCTCCTAAATTTATAATAGCCTAATTTGTAATTATGGTTAATAAATTTTTTCCCGAAGATGTTTTCCCATTATATTAATTTAAATTACTCCATTTTTTCAAAAAATATCTTAAATGTTCATCCTTTTATAAAACATTAATATTCAAAAAAATAATCTAAAAAATTATCCCTTATCAATAAAAACATCATTGAAAAATCAGGTATATATTTTCGATACCATTATTTCGGATGTAACCTAAAATAAATTCAATTTTTTATAGAAAACACAATACTTCCTTATATCAAAGGTATATTGGATGATTGATACTATTAAGAAATTGAAAATAAGAAAACATTGATTCCCAATACCAATGTGGATGGGGATGTATCAATAGATTATTTTAATCCACATTGAGGGGAATTTTTTATCTTTTATGTATGTAAATTTCATGGATTTCAAAAAAGAAGTATTGAATTTCACCTAGCATAGAATTTATTTGGTATATAGTCTCTAATCAAATAGGAATCCAAGAGATTTTTATTTAGAAACAATTGGAGGTTGTTGGTGGAGATATTTTATTACATATCTCATTTTTTTATAATAATAGTTTTAATAATCTTGGAAATAATTTGGTTCAGTAATTAATGAAAAATAATTATAAAATTAAATATTATCTCATCAAATAAAAGTTAAATCATGATTTTTTAAGATAGAGTGCCTACCAAATATAGACTAAGTGGTTGATGTGAGGGATATTAAACTACAATGTGATGTTTTTTTAAAATTATTTGTTCCAAATTGGATTTTGAACATATCAAAATTCAGAATTTTTTATTATCTTGAAAGAACCAATTTTAGGAGTTTAGTGGGAACACTCAAAAGAGAAATGAAAATTAAATCCATAGATTATGATAAAACCTCCTAGAAATAAAAAATTCTAAAACATCATTCACCATTATGATAATTCAAAAAAAAGGAAAAAATAACTTTTTAAGTACACTTCCATGAATATTTTCTACTTTCATGTATCAATACAAAACAACATGGTTTCTGCCTTAAATTCCATAGGATTCCAAATGATACTTTCCAATAAAGCATTAAGGTAGGGGTAATCTTTTCCCTTTAAATATACAAATCCAAATTTTAGGTTTCCCACTTTAACTCAAAGTTAACGTGATCCTCTAATATATATCACATCTTATACCAAACATATATATGCTCCTCAATGATAATATTCCACTAATTCAAACCATGAATCAATATAATATCCTTGATTATCAAAATTATCTAATTTCATAACATTTATTTTGAATTAAAAACACATTTCACACATTATTTTAAAATCATATTTGGATGATTTTATTTATATTTAACCTTCCAATATTTCATTATTGTGCAAGATATTCCCTATTGATCCTCTTGAACCGATGCTTATCCATCTATTTTATTTCCAAATATTACTCCAATTTGTCCTTAGACCACAGATACCTCACCAGTGTCAAAAAATTTACCTTATATGGGAAATTTTTATTCTTAAACCATCTTCTTCGAACCCTAAAATTTACCTATATATCTTTTCACCATGGGCTTCAAAAAAAGGGCATAATCTATGTGACTTTTGATCTTTTTACCTATATTCATCCCTTTTTTCTTCCCTATTTGTTAAATATCCTTAAACAATATATCTTTTTAAAATACGATGAATTCAGAGAGATGTTTTTATCACTTAAATCTTCCTTAAAAGAATGTTTTACAACAATATTCTAAAAACCCACATGATCTTGCTCAAGAACAAAGCCTTCTTCCCATCCAAACATATTTTACTTTCTTTTAGCTACCTACTACTCTTCTCCCATCACATTACAAAAAAACTTGATCAAGTCATTGGAATTTTTTTCTATGAAATAGAAACCCCACTACTCTTAACGTGTTAATCTAATTATTTGTTTATGTTTGTAAGTTAAATCAAGAAAATGACTATGCATTAGGGTTATCCATAGGTTTGTTATCAAAGGGGGAGATGAGAAATTAATTTACGACTCAAATTGATAGATATCCATTTGGTTTAGGGATTTAAAAAATTTCAAGGATGAAGAAATGTTTCTTGGGATTATTATTATGAACTAATTAGAAAGACATTATGTGTTCAAATGAAAACATATATAAGTCCTGTATTTTCGTTTATGTTATTCATATTAATTTATTTTATACTATTTATAGTATCTTTTTTAACTCACATATTCTTAGAGTAGATAAATGTAATTTGTTAATAAATTATATTTAAATATTATAATTTATCTAAAATATGTTGATGTTCTATTAGGTTATTCAAATGAAAAAGTATGTAGCTATTTCTAGAAAACTATAATAGGTGGTTATTAAACCTAAATAGGAATTTGGTTTTTGACTCTATTTTTGACCAAATATTCATAAAATATATGTGATTTAATATCATATGGGAATTTTAGCAGAAAGATAAATGCATTTTGAGGTAGCATAAAGGATATTGGTTATTAATAGAAAAATTAGTCATATTTTGAATTTGTTATATGTAATAGTTGATTTATGGAGTAAATAATGTCCCTATATTTGATATAATTTGTAAAGACCCATATATTTCAAGGAAATTTTTTTCATAAATTCTTTGGGATTTAAGAGTATGGAGTTTCTGACGGCACTTGATTCCGAGGCCCGGTGTTCCCAGAATCAATTTTCAAAGTTAAGCTCGGGTACGTTCAATGATTGAACAAGAGGGTTTTTCTATCTTATGAACTGGTGTTCGGAATTGAAATCTGAGGGAATCGATGAAACTGCATCACCCGTAATTTCTTAAGAGGACATTTACTGAAGATGCGATTTCTCGGGTGGAGATGTTTAAAAAGTGTGGATCAAATGAAAAGTGAATAAATTTGTGGTACAAATTTTTTTTCTTTTTCTAAGGTGGTTTTATCATACATGGGAGCGTTAGGTTTGGACCCACTAGCATCCCAACTACCCATGTGAGGATAAATGTAAGGTGGGGTCCACACGAGCCCCAACCTTTTCACTTTCCATAACCCCTTAACCCCTTGGAATTAAATGTGTAACCCTTCCACCTTCTCTCTCTATCCCTCATAACTCTTTCCAACATAGATTAAACAATTAATTGAACCAGTTCAATTGGTTAGTGAGTGTTTTGAATTCTTAAATTTTGAAATTCATGGCATAAACTATTAAAATAAGGGGTGCACTTATTTGAATTTGGGTTGGCTTGTTGTGTGGGAATTTGGGAAGAGAGCCTTGTCTAAAGGAAGAAGGAAGCTCCTCCATTATTGAAGAACGTCATCCTCTCCACGAATAATGACACCTCTTCGACGTAGAGCACCATATCCATGTAGATCAATGATGTGCAATCCTCTTCTTCTCTCCATGACAAAAAGAGGAGACGCCGCTTCCTCCTCGGACACTTTCTGTTGACATCCACAAATCCTTATTCCATGACGCCGACGTTCGACATAGATTATCAAGGTAGGGGTGTGTTTGGATTGAGTAATGATTGGTTTTCCTTCCATTTTGTTGTTCCTATTAAACCTCTTGTTATCAGACTAATGCGGAAGGAACTGGACCAAAATAACACCATTCGATTCCTCCGTCGTTCTTGTGAATTTGTGGAATTCTTTGTCCGTTCATGACCAGTGAATCAAGCTATGTTTTCAGAGCCAATCGAAGGCCCGAAAATATTGTAAATGGCCTCAGAGTTACGGGGAGACCTAGAAGCGGAGGTTTCATAGAAATTGGATCATCAAAACTAAGAACGGACACCTCGGGAGGCGTGCCGGCCAGAGGCGTCGTTTCTAGAAAATTCCAGAATACACGGTGTGTACTCCAAGAGCACACGTCGTGTAGTACAAGTGTACTATGGCTTCCGTTTCAGACATTAGAAAAGTAGTACATGGCATGTGACTATAGACACATGGCGTGTACTCTCCACACTATTTGACAGAGGATACTTCGATGGACATGGCGTGTATTCAGGGAAAATAAATGGACACGGATAGCAATAAACAACCATGTAACACGGTGTGTATTCTCTTTATAGAAAGAAAGAAATGTCTTCGTGAGGCTTGGCGTGTAATATGGGAGATACACGGACACAGGCAGAACCACACGGCCAAGAGGAATGGTGTGTACTACCTTCACTATGGAAGAAGAGGGTTCATGATGACTCGGCATGTGTTCCGAGAATACACGGACACAGGGTGGAGTACACGGGCATGTACTCCACCACACGGCCAGGCGTGGCCAGCGCACATGGAACTGACCATAGAGGTCTGGACACACCGTGTAACCATACCATACGCCGTTTACTTACATATCTACATGACCAGCCATGCGACATGGTTCATTTCACACGAGCAGTACCCGGTGACTGATGACACGGAGTGTAACGCTTACTTACACGTCGTGTACTTTATGGATATGGCTTGGTCATCTTGTTCTCAATGACTTGGGCACATTTTGTTTGGTTTTTCCCCTATGATGTGGGACAGAACTACGGGATACATCAATTATGGTTTTCATGACAGTTGGTGTATCGGTCATTGACTCGAGGAGCGGACCCTCTTGGAATCGAGCATGCTATGTGCAGGAACCCTAGAGCTGGATGCGACTGCGATGACGATGGAAAATGTTCTTGGATACTACATGGGTTCAGCGGTGAGGACGACTGTACTTGGATCCTCCGTGGGTTCGACAGTGATGACGACTCTACATAGATCCTACATGGGTTCGGCATCGTTGGTTACTGTACTCGGATCCTCCGTGGGTTTGGCAGTGATGACTTCCGTACTTGGATCCTACGTGGGTTTGACAAGGGAGATGATTCAGAGGTTACATCTATCACATCCACCTCTCTTCGTGAGTAGTATACCTGTGTGAGCTGAGTCTTGACTTTCAATCATCATCTTCGATATGATTTTCTTACTTTCCTATGTGGATTGGTTTATGCTTTCTTGTGTGGACTGGTTTGTACTTGGGCTCGTGAGTTGGAGCAGAACTGGAATTGATGACTTAGGTATATGTATGGGAATATACTTTAGTAGAATTGGTTGATACTTTTTATTTGTATCATTCCTTTGTGGATTATCCTTTTTGGATTTGTGAGACCTTCAGGGGTCTCGGGGTCCCTACTGAGTATCGTATACCCACCCCTGACCGGGATATGCCTGCAATATGTTGTGTTGAATGCAGACGACAGAAAGCGCTGATAGTGGTTGAGACTTGTGGAACGGAACGGTATCCGGAGGTGGACCTTCTGGTGGGACATACACGAATCAGATGGATGGATTCAAGGAGCCGAGGAGACCATCAGTACCCACCCTTCAGGTGGGATTTCTGGAGGACGTCTCGGTGGTTTCTGTTTTACTTTTCAGATGTTGTACTTTATTTTTCTTAGTTCTACTATACTTTCTGTTGGATTTTTATACTGGACCATTTACTTTCCAGCACTTACTTTTGTACTCAGTTTACTTAGTGTTTACTTCAGCTTGCGTACTCTACTGTGTTTGATTACTTATATAAAGGGAATGCCTTATATTTTATCAGTATTTATGCCTTTGGTCATAGTCGCCAGCCCTTGACCTATGGAAGGCGGGCTTTGGGTAGTCATGGAACGGTCCTCGAGGACGGGTCGGGACAAATTGGTATCAGAGGTGTTGGTTCTAACGCAGAACTTAGGAATCTGATAATTTCTTCTTTGTGAAGAAATAGTGTTAAGCGTATTGAGCGTGGTTATCAGTTCAGGGAGTCTAGTGTTGGTGCGGAAGCTGACATATACATACACCAGGACCCTGACTTCTGATTTCTGACTCGGTGCTCAAAAACAAAGATTGCATGTGTGTTTCAAAAGTTTTCTTTGTGATTACTTTGTGTCAGCTCACCAGGTATACTGTATTAACCGTGGTGCACCTGTCTATTTTCAGGATGGCCCCACGATGGCAGCCAGCTAGGGATCCCAGTTACGTGCGAGATGGCAGCCCACTGAGTGGCGAGGCCTCGGTGCAGGGCCCCATTATAGAGGAGGCACCGGCGGTACCTCTACCTACCGAGCCACCGATGCCACCAGCCCCAGCAGCTGAGAGTGCATGTCGCCTGAGTGCACTGCATGAGTTTCAGTGTCAGAGGCTGCCCAGGTTCCATAGAGAGACGAACCCTCAGGCAGCCGAGTATTGGCTGGAGGATGCTGTCCGAGTCATCAGATTAGTAGGGACACCAGCTGACCTCATAGTGATCATTGCGGTGAGTCTCCTGCACGCATCAGCAGGTAGATGGTGGAGGCTTATGCTCCAGGTGCACAAAGAGGCATCACTGCTTTGGATAGACTTCGAGATCCTTTTCCACTCAGAGTTCATTCTAGCCAACATCCGTACGGTGCACATTCAGGAGTTACTACAGCTGCAGCAGGGCAACATGACAGTAGCCCAGTACTCGGCGAGATTTACCGACCTCTCGCACTACTCCACGGACATGGTACATGACCCATTATTCCAGGCCCGAACCTTCAATCAGGGACTGAAGCATGAGATCTGGGCTTCGATGATCTCCCTTAGCATTCTGACGCAGGAAGGAGTATTGGAGTGAGCCCTTCTTGAAGAGAGATTTTTTTTGCTGAGCCTACTCCAGCAGTGAGGCCTACCGCAGGACGACACGTAGCGGAGTCTTATACAGCCAGCAGTAGACAGGTGTTGCAGAGGTCCAAGTGGACTAGGCCATCAGGAGGGTCACATTAGGATACTAGTTTGGATGTACAGGGCAAACATAGTAGGGCCAGTCATACGAGAGGCAGACAGTGCTATGCATGTGGAGGGCAGGGCCACATGGCTCGTGACTATCTGACCCACCAAGCAGAGGAGAAGTAGACGGTTGAGGGACCACCCAAGTAGAGTTTTGAACATGTCGGTCCGCAGGGAGTAGGGGGACGAGGTAGAGGAGCTGGCCGAGCATCAGGTGGTGGATGACGCTTCGAAGCTCTACCACCACCACCACCAGGAGGTCCACCCCGACCATAGGGAGCTGGCGAACAGAGGCAGGATCAGCTTCAGGCAGTGGAGGCTTACGACCACGACACACCTGAGCTGATTCGAGGTACTATCTGTGCCTACTCCACCCATTTTGCAGTTCTAATAGATACAGGAGCAAGTCATTCTTTCATTACCGCTGCCCTTGTTCGGAGCTCGGAGATTCCGACATAGCCTTTTGCTCGATCCTTACGACTATAGACTTCTACGGGAGCAGACTCGACTATTACGCACTAGTGACAGCAATGTGAGCTTACTCTAGGAGGTGAGAGCTTCGGCTGGGATCTTCTTGTAGCGGCGTCGAGGCCTTACGACGTCATCTGGGGCATGGATTGGTTTTCTATGGTCCATGCTCAGATCGACTGTATTAGGTGCAAGGTGCAGTGTGTCCACACCGATGGGAGCAGGTTCACCTTCACCAGCGAGAAGGGAGCTTTTGTAGTGTAGGATGGACTAACACAGAGGAGAGGAAAACCAATCACCCATCTATTGGCTAGTCTCATCCTAGGTGTAGTTGATGTTCGGAGTCCGAGTTTTTTTGTCGTGGTGGATCAGTATGCAAAGGTTTTCCCTAACGATGTTCCAGGACTACCTCCTCACAGAGAGGTAGACTTATACATTGACATGTACCCCGGGATAGCCCCGATATCTAATCCAGCATATCGGATGGCACCTGCTAATCTTCGTGAGCTACAGGTACATCTGGAGGACTTGCAGGGCAAGGGATTCATCCGACCCAGTGTTTCACCCTGGGCTTCTCTGAGTTTATTCGCCAAGAAGGTCGATGGGAGCTTGAGACTACGTGTCGACTACCATCGCCTGAATTAGGTGACCGTAAAGAACAATTACCCACTTCTGAGGATTGATGACCTCTTCGATCAGCTCAAGGGAGCACGATGGTTCTCGAAGATAGACCTCAGGTCATGCTATCACCGGCTCAGAGTTCGAGATTAGGATGTGTAGAAGACGGCCTTTAGGTGTTAGTATGGCCACTATGAGTTCTTGGCTATGCCTTTCGGTGTAACCAACACTCCGGTAGTGTTCATGAGTCTCATGAACAGGATCTTCTAGCCTTACCTCGATCGGTTTGTCTTAGTCTTCCTTGATGACATTTTGATTTACTCGACTACTGAAGAGGAGCACGTCATCCTTTTCAGAGGACATACCATGGTACCAGTTGCATTACAGGAGGAGGTGTTGAGAGAGTTTCACACTCCCCATTGGCGGTTCATCTAGGAGTAGCGAAGATGTACTAGGATCTCAGACGATAGCACTGGTGGCCGGGTATAAAGAAGGCTATGGTAGAGTTCGTTTCACGATGCCTCACCTTCCAGCATGTGAAGGTGGAGCACCAGGTACCAGCAGGCTTAGTACAGCCCTTAGAGGTCCCGGAGTGGAAGTGGGAAGGGATATCTATGGATTTTGTGATAGGGCTTCCACGTACATTCAGAGGACATGACTCCATCTGGGTGATCATGGACCGACTCACCAAGTCGGCCCACTTGTTACCTATCAGAGAGCAGGGCTCAGTGGAGAGCATGGGACGCCTCTACGTTATGGAGATCGTACGGCTTCATGGTGTGCCATCATCTATCGTCTCCGATCGAGTTTCTCACTTTACATCCTGGTGTTGGAAAGGGTTGAAAGAGGCATTTGGGAGGCAACTACGTCTGAGCACCGCCTTTCACCCTCAGACAGATGGCGAGATGGAGCGGACTATTTAGACACTCAAGGACATGCTCCGTGCATGTGTCCTTGACTTTGGTCGCAGCTGGGAGGATCACCTACCCTTGGTGGAGTTTGCATATAACAACATATATCACTCCACCATTGAGATGGCACCATACGAGGCATTGTATGCCTGACCTTGCAGATCAACTCTGTACTAGACTGACCCTAGGGAGTCAGCACTCGTAAGACCAGAGATGGTTCAGGCTACGACATAGAAGGTTCAGATCATCCAGGAGCGGATGAGGACTACTCAGACCTAACAGAAGTCCTATTCTAATAGGAGGTGGAGACTACTAAAGTTAAAGGATGGCGACCAAGTTTTCTTATGGGTCTCACCTCGATGTGGATTACAGATATTTGGCCAGGGCGGCAAGTTGTCTCCGAGCTTCATCGGACCATTCCATATTTTCAGCGGGATAGGCGAGGTGGCTTATCGCCTGGCTCTTCCACCTCAGTTGCACCCAGTGCACGATGTCTTTCACGTATCCCAGCTGAGGAGATAGGTGCATGACCCGACACATATCATCGACCACAGAGAGCTGGACATCGATGACGGGGCGACATTTGTGGAGGTCACGATGGAGATCGAGGATCGACATGAGTGGGTCCTACGTGGATGGTCGATTCCTCTAGTACGCATCCGGTGGCAGCACAGGAACCTCCCGGAGAGCACATGGGAGCAAGAGGCTCAGATGCGTGCAAAATACCCTCATTTGTTTCCCTAGGTTATGATGTATCTTTACAGAGATGTAAAGCCCTAAGGTGAGTGTAATTTAAAGGCACATAAATTTCAAGGAAATTTTTTTCTTAAATTCTTTGGGATTTTACAAGTACGCAGTTTCTGACGGCACTTGATTCTGAGCCCGGTGTGCCCAGAATCAATTTACGAAGTTAATCTTGGGTACGTTCAGTGAACGAACGAGCAGGTTTTTCAATCGTTGGAACCGATGTTCAGAATTGAAATATGAAGGCACCGATGAAACCGCAACGCCGATAATTTCATAAGAGGACCTTTACCGAAGATGCTATTTCTCGGGAAGAGATGTTTAAAAAGTGTGGATTAAATGAAAATTGAATAAATTTGTGGTACAAATTTTATTACATTTTCTAAGGTGGTTTTATCCTACATGGGGGAGTTAGGTTGGGACCCACTAGCATCCTAACTACCCATGTGAGGACAAATGAATGGTGGGGCCCACACAAGCCCAATCCTTTTCACTTCCCATAACCCCTTAACCCCTTGAAATTAAATGTGTAACCCTTCCACCTTCTCTCTCTCTCACTTATAACTCTTGCCAACACACATTAAACAATTCATTGAACCACTTTAATTGGTTAATGAGTGTTTTGAATTCTTAAATTTTGAAATTCATGTCATAAACAATTAAAATAAGGGGTTCCCTTATTTTAATTTGGGTTGGCTTGTTGTGTGGGAATTTGGGAAGAGAGCCTTCTATGAAGGAAGAAGGAAGCTCCTCCATCGTTGAAGAATGTCATCCTCTCCATGAAGAACAAAACCTCTTCGATATAGAGCACCGAATCCACGTAGATCAATGGCGCACAATCCTCTTCTTCTCTATGTGACAAAAAGAGGAGGCAACACTTCCTCCTCGGACGCTGTCTGTTGACTTCTACAAATCCTTATTCCACGACGCCGAAATTTGACATCGATTATCGAGGTAACGGTGTGGTTGGATTGAGTAATGATTGGTTTTCCTTCCATGTTGTTGTTCCTCTTAAACCGCTTGTTATCGGACTAATACGAAAGGAAGAAGAACAAACTAACACGGTCTGATTCCTCCGCTGTTCTTGTGAATTTGTGGAATTATTCGGCCGTTCTTGAGCGGTTAATCAATCTATGTTTTCGGAACCAATAAAAGGCCCGAAAACATTGTAAACGGCCTCAGAGCATTAGAGCGACCTAGAAGCAGAAGTTTCATAGAAATCGGATCATCAGAACGAAGAACGGACACCTCGGGAGGCGTGCTGGCCAGAGGCGTCATTTCTGGAAAATTTCAGAATACACAACGTGTCCTCCAGAAGCACACGCCGTGTAGTACAAGCGTATTGTGGCTTCCATATTGGACATTATAAAAGTAGTACAGGATGTGTGACTCTAGAAACATGGAGTGTACTCTCCACACTATTTGACAGAGGAGACTTCGATGGAAATGGTGTGTATTCAGGGAAAATACATGGACACCGATATCCACACATGACCAAGTAACACGACGTGTATTCTCTTCACAGAAAGGCAAAATCGGCTTCGCAGGGCTTGGTGTGTAATCTGGGAGATACACGGACACGGGCAGAACCACATGGATAAGAGGCATAGCGTGTACTACCTTCACTATGGCAGAAGCGGCTTTGTAATGACTCGGTGTGTATTCTGGGAATACAAGGACATGGGGTGGAGTACATGGGCATGTACTACACAACACTGCCAGGCATGGACAGTGCACATTGAACCAACCCTAGAGGTCTGGACATAGCATGTAACCCTACCACACATCATGTACTTACTTATCTACACAACTAGCCGTGTGACACGGGCCGTTTCACATGGACAGTACCAGGTGACTGATGATAAGGCATGTAACGCATACCTACACGCCGTGTACTTTAGGGAAATGGCTTGGTCTTCTTGTTCTCCATGAATTGGGCACGTTTTTCTTGGTTTTACCTTTATGACGTGGGGCGTAACTATGGGATACATCGACTCTGGACTTCGTGACAGTTGATGTATCGATATTTGACTCGAGGAGCAGACCCTCCTAGAATCGAGCGTGCTGTGTGTGGCAACCCTAGAGCTGGCTGCGACTGCGACGACGATGGAAACTATACTTGGATCCTACGTGGGTTCGGTGACGAGGACGACTGTACTTGGATCCTCCATGGGTTCGGCAGTGATGACGGCTGTACTTGGATCCTATGTGGGTTTGGCAGCGATGGTTACTGTACTTGGATCCTATGTGGGTTCGACAGTGACGAATCCTATACATGGATCATACGTGGGTTCGACAGGGGAGATGATTCAGAGGTTACATCTATCATCTCCACCCCTCTTCATGAGTAGTATACCTGTGTGAGGTGAGTCTTGGATTTCAGTCATTATCATCGATATGATTGTCTTACTTTCCTGGGAGGATTGGGTTATGATTTCCTATGTGGACTGGGTTGTACTTGGATTCGTGAGTTGGAGCAGAACTGGAATTGATGAATTAGGTATATGTATGGGAAAATACCTAAGTATAATTGTTTGATACTTAGTATTTTTATCTTTACTTTGTGGTTTATCCTTTGTGGATTTGAGAGACCTTCGGGGCTCTCAGGGCCCCTACTGAGTATTATATACTCACCCCTGCATGGGATATGCCTGCACTACATTATGTTGGATGCAGACGACGGACAGTGCTGATTGTGGTTGAGACTTGTGGAGCGGGACGGTATCCAGAGGTGGACTTTCTGGCGGGACTTACACGGATCAGACATACAGATTTGAGGAGCCGAGGAGACCATATGTACCCACCCTTCAGGTGGGATTTCCGAAAGACGTCTCGGTGGTTGTTGTTTTACTTTTCAGCTTTTGTACTTTATTTTTCTCATTTGTGCTGTACTTTCAATTGGGTTTGTATTCTGGCCCATTTACTTTCCATCACATACATTTATACTCAGTTTACTTAGTTTTTACTTCATCTTGTGTACTCTGTTGTGTTTGTTTACTTATATAAAGGCAATGCCTTCCCTTTTCTCGGGATTTACGCCTTTGGTGCTAGTCGTCAGCCCCTGGCCTATGGAATGCGGGCTTGGGGTAGTCACGACATGGGCCCCGATGATGGGGCGTGACATAATATGTAATCCTACATTTTTTATAAATTAATACATTCTATTTCATGAAATATTTTTTTAATATTTAACAAGATATAAAATCATATTGGAAATTTTTGAAAGATTTTTAAATGAAGTACCTACATGATATGGGTAAAATAATTTTACCATTAAGTAGATTTTATCATGGTTTACTTCATGAGTATATATTATTTTAGGAAATGAGAAACAAAATAAACATCTATTGTGGTATTAATTGTTGATAAGTCTAATAGAGTTCATATTTCTTCAAATGAGTAAGGGAATAAAACCATGACATGATTGGATAACCATTTCATTTTTATGAAATTAAATTCTTATAGGTAAGGAAAAACATTATTGTTATAGAATTAATTTTTTTATTAAATCTAGGTTATCAAATATAGACAAAACATTTCCAATTTTTAAAATGAAACAGTTTGGAATTAAATTCTCAAATTAAGAAAATAATTCATTTTTATTGTGTTGGTCATGATTCATAAAATTAATTGTATCATTTAATATGGATAAAAAATAAAAAAATCAATAAAGGTATTTATATGAAGTATTGGATGATTTTCCTGAATATTTTATTTTTCTTATAAATATCAGTCATCATATCTTTGAAATATCATTTGTTTCATCCCACTCTGATTTTACAGAAGACTTTAGTGGTGTTATGACCATGAATTTACTATTCCTGGTGAGGAAAGGAAATATGAAGATGTGAAAAAGTGATTTTGATATTTCAGAAAATATTAATAAATAAGAACATCTATGATGGAGAAATCATAGATAACATGTTAAGAAATAAAGGATGAAAAACATGTTTTCTCTCTCCGAGAAAAAAAATATGGATGTGCACTCTATAAAAAATAATGTTCATTAAAAATAATTAATTAAGTTATATATCATGGTTTATTATATATTTTGATGTTATATTATTTAATTTTCTATTAATACTATTTATATAAATTCAGTGTTCATAATTATAAATGTGAGTTGCTCTGAAATATTTAGTGAAGGGTGGTGAATCACTTGAGATAATGAGTCCTCTCAAAGTCATTTTAATCAAGTGTGTTATCCATTTAGGTAAGGTAAAAATAAAGTAATTATTTCTCAATAGATTAGTCTCAACATTTCTGGTGAACTGAGTAATTAAATATATATATATATATATATTATGTTATTTAGATTACATGAAATTGAAATTGTGTCTGAGATAACTTTTGTAAATACAATATCCAAAATAGGGAACTATATTAATTGTAAAATAAATAATTATACTTTGATACACTCAATCCTATGCTATCTCTCTTATAAGGAATAATGATTGAAAATAAATTATTTTTACATATTATATAGATATTTAATAATATTAATGGTTTTTATATAATTCACATAATACCAAATGATTAATTAAAATTAAAAATGTTAATGTTTTCAAAGGTATTCATATTTTTATGAAAAATACCCAAAAATATGTAATGAACATGCCCAAAATGTATTTTTACATTGTTAGAGAATTAGTTTCCTTTTTTTATGAGTCATGTTGAGCATATATTATTAGTTATTAATGCTTTATATTTTGTATAGAATACGGTTCATTTGAATTTTTTTAATGTTATGGATTTTATTTTTTCCCATTCTAATGTAAGGATTATTATATATTAAGATGTATTTTTGTAAAGATAATTAACCAATATTAGGGACACTCTCAAGAAAAGAATGTTGATTACGGTGTCTTGGGTAAAAAAATTTCCGGTACCAATAATATATTCTCTATTTTTTAAGAATAAATATTTATATCTACACAACCATTCACACTTGGGATTTGAATAATATTTTCCAACTTTTTTTAATCCCATTACATAGAATTTTTTCTATGTACAATTTTTTTATATGCCTTCGAGAATGTTAAATATGATGATTGATTTTTTAATTATAGATATCAAAAATAAAATTTTGTATAGTGAATATAATTAATGAGTATTTTATATTTATAGAATTGGTTTTTCATTCATGGAATACAAAAATTAGACAATTATAAGAACAAATACATATAGAAAATTTTATAAACATGTGATAATGCATGTGAATATGATGAAAAATGTAAACGGTTGGAAAAAGGAAATTATCTTATTTATAAAAAATTATTATAATAATCTTAATTTTATACTTTTCAACATCATTACCACACAATGTGATAGGTGAAAAATAAAATTTCATGCCCATGTGGTATATTTTATATGAAATCTAGGATAATCATTATGTAATTGTAGAATTTTAGCTAGATTTAAATGGATACTTTAATATATATCTTCCTATATAAATAGAGTTGGGATTTTTTATCATGGTGAATTTTCGAAGAGTATATCCCATCTATATATCCAAGAGTTACACTTTGTGAAATTTATATGAAATGATTTCTCATATACTAATTTATCAAGAGACTATGCTTATATGTTAAGACATGATGATATATTGATCGTTGATCTCTAGAAACGTAACATGTTAGGTGATATCACTTTAGTGAGAGTTTATTTGATAAAAATGCCTTAATAAATATTATTTAAAAATGATAATCACAAAATAAATAATTATATTGTGTATTGTCACTTTGTAAATAACAAATTACTACTTTTCAATTATATTTTCCCTAAAAATATGAAATAGGAATAAATTTATTTATTTGAGTTAATTTTTTTTAATATTAATCAAATAATAAGGGAAAATTTAATTTCAATAGAAATAATTTCATAATTAATAAGAAAATGTTGACACCTTATAAGGGAAACAATATATATTCTTTAAAAAAATGAATAATTAGATATGTTTAAGCCTTATTATGATATCCATGAACTATGTTCGTAAAAATAAGTATGAGTTCATGAAATATTTCAATGTTATTAAATATATTACTAGATTTTATTAAGATAAATATTAGTATGAGGTATATGATGTTTTGAAGGAATTATTTCAATATAAATGGCTAATAGGAAACCTATTTCCATGAATGTACTCAATATGATTTCGTACATGAATATGACAAAATATCCAAGCTTCCACTTAAGAGGGACTTCAATTTTGAATTAATAATATAATAATTTTCTATTATTGAATGTAATTTATTATTAAATAAATCATAAATGAGTTTGAAAATTATTTACTTAATCTCATTTACATGAAAAGAAATGTTGATATGTATACTGTAGTTTCAAACCCTAACATCATTTTGTTGGTGAGTATGGAAAAGCGTATGAAAAATGGGATAAAAGAATAATAAATCTATTAAAAATCTAGTGGTTAATTCAATAA
Organism: Viscum album; assembly: GCA_963277665.1. Classification (NCBI taxonomy): domain Eukaryota; kingdom Viridiplantae; phylum Streptophyta; class Magnoliopsida; order Santalales; family Viscaceae; genus Viscum; species Viscum album. Next base: position 1,579,965,630 of record OY728120.1, on the reverse strand, counting down.
TCTAAGGCATAAAATGAGTAATATTCAAATATACATAAAGGATATTTAATATCATTATGAATAGTTTACATCATTTATTTTCATGATTTTAAAAAAATTAATTTTAAATATTAGTTATATGATACCATTTGAGTTTCACATATTTTTAAAAATCCTAAAGAGATCAAAAATAGATAGAAATTTTGAACTAACTAGTATATTAGTGTTTTGGTAATGGAGAAATGTTTATTCTATTATCGATAGGAACTTATGGTCAATATCTACATGGTGGGTCATTATAGGTGTAATAGAATTATTATTTTATTAATATAAAGAACAATATTAATATTTATGCCTCATATTAATATAATAACGTATTTTCATTTGTTATTATATAAAATTATCATTATATAACTATGAATGGAATTTTAAATTCCCAAAAATATTTTCAAAACTATAAAATTATGAAACGCCAAATCCAGGTTTATTATATTGAAAAAAAATTAAAAAATGAATAGATAAATCTGACATATTTATTTTAATTTTAAATTTGAATTATAAATATGAAACACACCAAAAACACCATCAATATTGGCCATTTGATAATGAATCAGTTTGATATATGTGAATCTGGTTTATTACAGAAAAAATGAAGCATCGTTTAATAGAAAAATAAATTCCTTAAACATATATATGCATATGTACCAATTAATAAATAATAATGTGGTGTTTTTAGTATATTATAGTCTTTTTTTAATGATTATAGTGGGTATTATTCTATTTATTGTTGATACCCAAATATATAAACAGTTAAATTTTTGAGGTATTACAAATAATGAAAAAATTAATATTATAAAAGTTAATGAAATTGTATGATTATAATGGAGATATATAAAATTTAATCAATAATTAATATACTATATAAGACAGTGTGGTTATATATCTCATCTCACACCTCTTAGAATATCATAATGGGGTAGTTTTTCTAAATTAACCGAGACATGGAATGGTTAATGGTGAATCAGGATGACCATCCAATTTACCTATGGGGTTATGAAAAATAAAATAAATATTCATACTTAATCATGTCATTTATAAAGTAAATAAAGTGAAACCGTAATATTTATAGGTTTGGAATAATAATAACTCTTATTTAATGAGAATTTTTGGTCAGGAAGAATATATATATTGTCCTTTCATAAAAAAACATAACCTTAAATTTGAAAAGTGCATAATATTTGGATATAAAATAAAATACAAAAACTCAATTTTTTATCGAATGGTATTATAAATCATTTTTCCCTAGATGTGATGAATTTTTATAAACTGACTATTTATAAAAAAAAGTTGAATTTAAAAAAATATTTTTGTTCAATAGAAAAAGAGGGTATTATACCTAGGATATAATATAATCTATTTCGATAAAAAATTATGAAATAAAAAAATTATAATACCTAATGAATATGGATTTATATTATGATTCATTGGGATCTGAAAATATATGGATTTATTATGTTTGAAAATTCTGATTTCATAATCATATAAGATAAACATGCTACCAACTAAGAATATATCACAAGTTTTAATTATTAGAAACCTTCAAATTCTATACAATTTAATATGGGGTATAAGTATAAAAATTATTTTTTTTAGACTTGGTTGTTTCACCTAAATGTATTTGAACCATATGGTATAAATTGGTTTTTAAAAATAATATTATTATGGGTTGAAGAATATGAACCAAAAGAGTCTCTGTAATAGTAAAATGTTATAAAAAAGTTCATTTTATTAACAACAATTAAACCATTTCACCCATCTTTATTATTAAATCCACATAAAATGACCTATTAGTATCAGACTTCAATTATGATATGAAATTTCACATATAATTAAAAACAATAATTTTTAATGGAAACTTTTTATAGAATGTATACATGACACATCCCAAATCTTTTTAGGTTCATATTGGTGTTGCTAAATGTTTTTATGTTACTATGACTTATTTATGGATTCATATACACTTCATTGAGTCATAATATTCAATTTAATTAATCAATAAATGATTTTATTTTCATAAAAAATAAATATTATACTTGTGCATATGGATGGAATAGTGAGAGTGTAATTCTTTAATCGGATTATATATAGATTTATTATTACTTATTATAAATTACATATCAACATTAAATATCTAAAATATTATCTAATAAATTTATTATGTATAACAAAATATATAAAATATCTTCTATACATTGTATTTATATTTTTATAAATAGATCAATAGAGATTTTTTTATGAGTTAGGACACATATATTATTGATGATCTCATATTTTTCATACAAAAAATTACAATATAGGTTATTTACTATTATCATATGAAAACTTTAAAAAAAAGATTTTATATTCTCTTTTGATATAGATATAGGTTGCATGACTGAGATTATATTATATATATATATATGATTTATCATGTATAGCATGTTTTATACTCAACCTGATATCTCTTATAATATAAGAATATAATCAGATACTAATCAAACTTAATTGATAAACATTGAGTGATTGTCCTGAATATTATAAATAACTTAACGGATATTAAATATGTGGTCTTAGTATATGGGGGTGAGAAATATTTCACCTTAAAGTACTTTAGGGATAAAAATATTTGAAATCTAAAAAGAAGCTTTTAAATATAAGTCTGGGTAATTATTTTATCCTAATGATGGGTAGAAGAAAATAAAAATTAAAAATATCTACCTAAAAATAATTAAATTATAGTACCATTATACATCGTAAAATAATGTGAAGAAAAGAAATTTATTTGGATTAAGAATATCATCATTGAATTATGTGTTTTACCAAACATAGTATATTTAATTGAACGTCATTGTGATAACAATAGTTCAATCACATAATTCAAATAACTTTAATATTTAAAAAATTCTAAAACTATTCTTCATTATTACCATATTATTAGGATTCTTATAAATATGGTTAATGTTTTTTATCTCATTTAACTATAAAAAATATTTTATTTAATATTCTAACAAATTTATTACAGAATGAAATTCATGAGATTCATTAGGTAATATATACTTAGGGGATTAAATGTATTATATGTGGAAGAATTATCGTGTTGGTTTCCTCAATACATTCATGTTATATTGGCATAGAGACATTGTTGTATCATGTGTTAGTTTATGAAAATATAATTTATCATTTGTATATATTTAATATTATTTTGATATAGAATAAGTTATGATAAAAAAACCTTCAGAGAGTAGTATATTAATTATCAATAATAAACTATAATTGTGTAATATAATGGTATGTGATAATATATTAAAATTAATGAGAGTACATACTCTTATTGGCATTATTGTATCATGTGTTACGTTAAAAAAAATAAATTTTCATTTGTATATATTTATTTTTATTTTAATATAAAATATGTTATGATAAAAACCCTGAGAGGGTAGTATATTAATTATCCATAATAAATGATAATCATGTAATATACTAGTATGTGGTAATATATTAATATTAATGAGAGTATAAACTCTTATAGAGATATGTAGTTCCCTTATAGAGGTATGTTAGGGAACGTGTATACCAGATTTTCCTCCTTAAGTACAACACATGGAATTCTATATGTATATGTAATTTCTGTTACTTAGTTGTATACTACATTAATGTTTCATAACCTATGTTTAATAAGAGTCCCTACATGTAATGTATCATATGTTAGTGTAAATCATTTTTCATTCAAAAAAATTCTTAAATGGGTATTTTTTATATCTAACTAATTATATGAAGGTATGTTAAAAACCAAAATGAGATTCTTTATGTTTATATAATGATTTAATATATTTGGGTCCTTCATTGATTGAGGTTTAATAAAGTCATATTAATTTTTATATAAATAATTTGTTATTTGTTTACCCCCTTACTTAGTCTACTCTATTAGTAAATAATTTTAGAGTTGCGATATATAGTATTCACATATTTCATTTCCCATTCCTAAAAAGGTTGAAATATATATTGGGGTTATGTTAGTGTACATGTGGTTGATAGTGATAACACCAAAACCATTTTAGTGTGAGTAAAATGGATATGTTTTTATAAACCACTACATGTTTATGACCATGAATGCTACAAATAATTTTGGCTTACACTTAAAAATATAAGAATAGATATCGGTTTTGGTTCAAATGAATTATCTAAAACATGGTAAAGCTTATTTTGAATATTTATGCATGGCTATGATCCTATTTAAGTGTTGAGTTATGTTTTTATTTTATTAAAATGTTATGAGATATTATTTAAATGCATTATTTAAAGACACATTATATTTAAAAAGAATTAAATAAAAAAATTTAAATCATGCACGGGTTTATATGTGATATTTTTTTTATAAATAGGGTATTTGATTTTATATTTGTTCCATATGATGTTTCATTAATTGATTATATATTTTATTTAAATATGTACAATATTAAACCTAGAGAGGTTAGTCCAAAATAAATATATGTGATATTTATATAATGAAAATATTTAAATTAAAGAAAAAATATTGTATATGTTTCAAAAATTCATTTAAAATTTAAAATTTATTAATTTATTTATTTATAATATTCCATAATTAAAAATATATCATTTCAAAATATGTGAGGGTCAAAACTTTTATTTTAAAGATATGTATTTATTATGAGTTATATGATAATACAATGGTTTAATAAAGTCATTTGGGTTGTAAATGGTTCATCTCCTATGAAGTTTACATTTATAATATATTAATTTATAAATAATTCAATCATTTAGTATAAAAACACATTTTTAATACTGACTTTTAATTTTGAAAATATTCTTTATTCTTCTTCCTCAGTTTATTTCAATATAAAAGAGAATCTATCACTAATTATTTTTAGATGAGAATTTATTAATAGATTATTTTAACCCGTTAGTTATTCATAATATGTACCAAATAATATCTCATAAAAATTTGGAAAAATGTTAAATATTTATATATTATTGAATAAGTAAAAATATTATTAAATATTTACTAAATGAGGAAAAAAATAGTGAAAAAATATTTAGTTTTAAATCATGATTGAATTCAAAAATAAATTTATATGAAAGTTATTACATATTATTTATATTTTATGAAATTTATATATTATATCATTATCTAGTAAAATTATTTTCTTCGACATATTATTTTCACTACTGAAGCTATTGAAAACACACTTGAATATCCAACATTTTAAACATGTAGTGACTCTCATTTTCATTGGACTAGTATTAGTCTCATTATGTTAGTGATTTATCATATAAAAAAATTTCAAAATATCATAATTTTAATTTCAAAATTTGTATTGAACATTAATTTTATATTCCATTATTCTAGGGCCCACAAAAAAAGTGATAATAGAGAATAAGAACCTAAGTCATATGGGCTTATAAAGGTTGCATAGGCTATAAAGAAGGGATTATTTTTCTCTAATGTTATTATAGTTTTTTATATGAATTACTAATCAATTTCGTGTTTAATGTTACATGTCCATGACCACAATAAGTTTTAACATTAGAGATAATGTTCCATTTTAATTCAAAATGGGTTTTTATGTGTACAAATATCTTGATATTTACTATAATTTTTATCAATGACATTTTTTTTACTCAAATTTCTTTGGGGACTTATTTCTGAACATTTTTTTAAAATTTTCCAGAAAATTAAGTGTTACATTAATTTTTAATATTATTTTCAATAAAACAATATGACTAATTATTATCAATTTAAACTATTTAACATTGTAAATTCAATGTTTTATTATTTTCACTTAAACATAAAGTGGGTTGTGAAAAATAAATGGGGTAGTTTAGGAAAAGGTAAATCTCGAGTTGGAAATCATTCTTACCCACTTTTTGAAAAATACAAGTGAATTAAGAAAGCATGATACATTTAGTTTTAGAAAGTAATAAAAATCAAGGAATTTTATGATAATTTTGATTTACTTATAAAAAGAATATATATAGTCTCTATAATTTTCCGTGATTATATCCAATGTAATATACTTTATTGTAATTAATTTATTTATAGGATATAATTTAAAAATGTAAAGTGGCCTAAGTTTTTGACTTTCTAGGAAACTAAAATTGGGGATTAATTGATGATATTAATCATAAAAACCCATTTATAAAAAATTTCCCATAAAGTAAATAAATCGTAAAACCATCATAAACTATAAAAGTATTCATGGTTGAAAACTATAAAATAGAATCATATGAATGTTATAAAAGAAATTGGTAAATGACACCACAATGCATCACTATTCAAATCTTTATCATTATTATTACCATTTTTATAGGAAACGTTCATATTAAAGTATATAATGACCTATCACATATAAAAAATGAATAATATTTTTTCCACATGGTTATTATTATTGTTAAAGTATCAATAATTACTTTTATAATATAAAACTAATCATTCTATTAATAATTATACTGAAACAAGGCTTGGAAAGAGACATTTTAGATAAATACTAAATCTCTATTTAGATAAGAAAATTAAATGAAAATTTAAAAATGAATCTAAAGTTCAAAAAAAATACTTATAAGATGAAAATATTAGACAAATATATTAGAGATAAGTGATTTAAAATTTCTTATTTATTTTATTAAAAAAATTTGATCCAAGAAATATCTTCACTTTGAACACAAAGTGATAGGTGGATCATATTCCCATATCTAGTAGTCAAAACACTGAGTGTAATTAATGCCCATTTTTGATAAATGAATAGTGACATCCCTTATCCTAGGGACTTATTCAATAAACTCCATAGAATAATTAGGTCATAGTCCATATAAATTCTTCATTCATAAATAATGAAGAATAAAATATTAGTTGAATAAAGCATAAAATAAGAAATTTAAATATAAGATACGTCTTATAAATATTTATAATAATGATTTTCTAGAATAAAATGGAAAGAGGAATAATGGAAAGAACATAAATAGATATTATAAGAATTAACTATATCCTCAAATCATTTCATTATGTTTATTTATATTAGAAATATGACCCTAATAGTTATTTATATAGACAGATAAAATCATCCATTGTATTTCTACATTCACTGATTAAATATTATTATGGGAAATATAGTCATTGGTTTCATATAGTTATTTGTTTATACTGGTTAGAAAAACATTATTATATAATATTATTTATTTCTTATAATTCATAAAACTAAATAATGTGAACTTTAGAGGTCATTAAAATATATAAAACATATAGTTATTTAACATCATATATTTTATTCTTCAATATGTTAGAAATTATTCTATTGACCTTAGATGGTGGATTTTCTAATCATTAAATTCTTTAGATGGTATTATATGTGATTTATTTAGATATTAATCAAATTCAATTTTACTATAATTTTTTTTATTCTAGACATAAAAATTAATCTTTAACATGTAAATATTCAAAAAAAGGCTTATTATTACTTCATCTTCTAAATAAGTTATTGAAACACAAATCATATGGTAAGAGTTTAGAGTATCTTGATGTATATAAATGATCATAATATTTTTAATAATATTGATCCTTTCTTTATATAGTAAAATACTAAGATCATTTTTTTATATTCTCTTATTTTTTACAACTATAAAATATATTGTACTTATGAAGTTAACAATATGGTTGGGATACATTATGTTGATTTAGTATTAGATAATTTAATATTATCCTCATCGTATCATTCTTTAATTAATGATATATTCGAGTTTTTCATTCTTTATCTTTTCAGTTTTTATGGTATTTAGTCTATTATTCATTACATAATCACCCAATATTAAAAGTTTAATAGTTTAGATAGTTTAATTTCTTATTTGATTTTATTATTTTAAAAGATATATTGTTCAATAATCTACATGAGAATTTCTCATCCTTCATCTCCAAAATATCTTATATTAAATTTTTATGGATAGTTTGTATTGACACACTAATCATGGGGTATTTGAAATAATTATTATATAATGGTAAAATTATAGTATATTCAGGACTGTAGGTTGTATCTACATATGTTATCGCATTCTTAAGATTCACTATTTTAATGTTTTATTGACAAATACCAACTAAAATATGTATTTTTTAAAATTATTTTCGAGGATTTATGAAGTAAAAATGGGTGATAAAACTTATAAATTACAAGAGGATTGTTAATGATTGATCCAAATGTATGATTACCAATTACTCAGTTATCATGGTCTATAAAATAATTATATCTAAATTTTTTTTATCAATGAGGGATTTCATGATCATGTTTCTCTAATATTTGGTTAATGGTGATTGGGATATTCATTATCACAATATTTAACTTTAATAGATCTTACCACTAATGTGTATGGGAAAATATTAAGAAATCTCCTAACACTTCAGTAAAGAAAACTCTTAAAATTATTTAGCCAACTCTCAAGAATGAGAGGGTCATCCAATGAAATTGGTAGTGATAACCAGACCTTCAACACATATATCATCAATCACAAAAAACATATCCATGTAAACACACATATTCTATGATATATAGTTATTATTAATTTTGGGGTAATGAATTAACAAAAAAAATGAAAACATATTATAAAAAAACAAAACTTATTGTTATCATATATCAATAAATATCTTAACTGAGTATACACTTATATCAACTAATAAAATAAAAATTATAAATTATTTCAATACTAAATTATAAAAAAAGTATCTTCCCCGCTAAATCAAGCACTAATAAAGGTGTTATCCCTCCACATAAAGGTTCAAATATTTTAGAATTGAACTATAATATTTCAATTCAACTAAATATGTGAAAAAATATTTCTCACATGAATATTTTAAACCCCTTGAATATATTTTTTCTACCATATTAATTATTTCATGGGTAAATAGGTTATCATGGAAACTTCCATATATAGTTTACATTTATCATGACTTATCCTTTCCTATGAATACTACACCGGATTGAATTTATTATTCATTCCGAGATCAAGTTATATTTAAAAAACTATTTGATATTTTTCCAAATTTAGTTATAAATCTTTATTGAGATTTATTCAGGAACTATTTATTCTTTCATGTGTTCCATGTGGTATTTGACATGATCTTAATGACTTTTAATTTACCTTCTCTTAACATCATTATTTAACTACCTCAACTTATGATGAATTATTAAAACTTATGTGATATTTTGTGGAAATATTATTTAACATAAGGGGAAAAAAATAATTTCCCATTCATAATAATCTATAAACCTTATACAGGTTCTAATATATCCGATATTGCTCATTTATAAGATGATTTATTCTTATGTAACTTCTAGAGACTCTTATATATCCTTTACAATTTTTCATTTAATGTTATCCATATTCATATGTATTCCACTTATATGGTAATGTGTGAAAATCATACTCAACGTGATTAAAATTATATTTTAAATCTTGCATAGAAATATTTTGAATTGATCTATTCAAATTTAATTATGCTAACTCGTTACCAATGTAGAAAAGTGATTAATATTATAGTTCATTGTGAAATATTTCATTAATATTTCCCTAACAAAATTTAAGCTACAAAAAATTCAAACGGTGATAAATATTTTTCCACTAATTTTATTCCATATAACTAATAAATCCAACATGTTGGAAATTTATTATAATTGGTTAATATTCCCAATTTCATATAAATTAATGCTTTAATTCCAAAAAATCTTAAAATAAATATTAAAATATGAGGGAATAAATAAATTAAAGATAAAATATATATAAGGAATGAATTAAATCTATAAATTCCTCAACACTTATCACCTTGTATTGTTAGATAAGTGAACACCAAATGGTACCCAAGAAAATTTAAAACACTGACCATAATTAGAAAAATTTATCAAAAACCATGTCACCTAGGTCTCATAATATCATATTCATGTTATTTATTTATTTTATTTATATATGATAGATTCAATTCATTTTCACTTCTCAAATCTGGACATTCTCATTTAAAGCTACGTTCTAATAAATATTTACCCCTTTATACAAAATATGTATTTAGAAAAAATATTTTCTCAAACCTAACTCATATAAGGGTCACCATGGGATTTTTGTCTCTCTTAGTTCACAAATAAATGAGTTTGGGACTTTTAATAATCATTAAGACTTATTGGGATGTTCAATGTTGGAATATTGGTTGTTATTTATATTAAAAAATCAATACAATAATGTGGAGGGTTAGCTCTATATGAAAAAAATACATTAATTTCATTTTTCACTCAACATATATATCCTTACTCATTATCCCACTACATTTCACCCACAATTATTGAAAGACAAAACTGTTGATTCCAAATTAGTAATTTTCATCCATAAAATATGTCCCTTTTCTCTTCTAACTATAAATTGTTTTCTCCTAATATATTATCATGATTTTGATTTTTACCTAATGATTAAAACGAAAATTTAATTTCAGTCAGTATAATGATAGCTTTTCTACAATTGGAGGAAAATAACATTACATATTTCTTGTAATGGTGTCTCAAATCATAATTTATAAACATACAACCTCTCCCTCATACATGATTTTGACGGTGATCTATCATTTTTTATGTAATGACCCAGAATTTTATCATTTGAAATATTCTTGTTATAATTGTGTCATGTTTTATAAATAACCAACATGACATAGATAAAACAAGAAAAAATTATTCTCATAAATGAATAATGATAAATTAGTCTTCAAATAAACTAATAGTAATGCCAAATATTATCGTAAGAAAATAAATATAAAATAAAAGTATAATAATTGGATAATTTGGACCTATTTGATCCACCGGAATAACTGCACTTACAAATAATGCTATGGAAATAAAACACAATGATAATATTAGGAAATTCATTTGTAAAATTAATGTATAAATAACGATGATAAAATATAGCTTTGAATAAAAAAAATTAATGGTATAAAAGGTATTTATAGGAACTATGGAACCCATATTCCCATTATTAATTTGACTGTTGGAATAGTAATATGACTATTCAAATAGAATCATGACTATTAGAAAAGTAATACGTCTATTAGTAGAACAAATATCATTGATAGAATAGTAACATCACAAATGGAAATGTAAAATAATGCTTACATATCATATAAAATGATAATATGATAAATTTATAACAAGATACAAGTAAATAACATTTTCAAAATGATAAATTAATTGTTTGTGTTTTTATAAAACATAAATGTTTTTTTTTGTAATTTTACAATGAATATAATGATTCCAAACGGAATTTATTTTCATAAAATAAATTTATAAATTAATATGATGTTTTCTAATAATGATAATATAATGTTATGAGTTCATTTGTAGCTTTCCAATGTTTCATAAAATCAATTATAATATTAAAATCAGTGTTTATCGAATAAAAGATTATTTTATTCGAAAATTAAGTATATCATATTTATAAAAATATTTTATTAAAATGGATTCCACTTTTGAAATATATAGTTAAAAAATGGTTATGGTTGCTTTTTGTGATTTTTCTAAATACTTGAATTTTTTTTAATATTTTAATACTGTAATTTATTGTATTTAACATTATCAGAAAATTAAATTAATTTTTTATTAATGGATGATGTAAGAATGACTTTTTAGAACTCACATTCACTAGAAACTTTTTATAGTCACAATAATCAGTATAATTGATAGTCTTGAGAGAACATAATAAATTATTAAATATAATAATAAAAAATACCCCTCTCCTCTCCTTATAAATATCACCCCTTCTCCTCACACCTTATAATATTTTATCATTCCAATATTCTACCCAATTTTCTTAAAAATCATCTTCCCCACTTCCTAGTGTTTTTGTTCTCAACAAAATAATAGTTCCAAGTGCCTTAAGGTGGCCCTTAAGGAGAATACATTCAAGAGGTAAAATACCCCATCTTTTTCTTTTAAATTATTTCTTTCTTCAACCTTATCCTTTACCCTATCAAAAGTTACATGACAACTATAGTATCATATGTTTCGTAGAATACTTTTTTATGGGAATATCCACTATAAAATCCCTTATCACCTCATCTTATTCCAAAAATAAAAATACCATTGGTAATATGTTTGTTCACCACCTTCGTGGATGCAGAGATTTCGTTTTCAATTACCGCCTTTAATGATGGTCATAAAACCAATATTATGGTTAAATAATTTTATAATATGTATATTATAACTTATTTTATGTTCTTGAACTAATATATAGTCATAATATTAAATTAAATTATACTACTTTGTGATGGTTGTAAAAACATCCAAAATATACTAATCATTTTCCATTGACGTTTTATCAAAGGAATCATCCTCATTTTAGAAAAATATATGGGACCATTTAAGCATTTTAATTTTCATTAATAAGATATTTTTTCACATTTGGAGTATTATTCCCATTAGAAAAGAACATCCACAAATATACTCAAGTAGACCAACCATGAAACCATGAAATGAATTATATTGACTAGGATTTTCTATGTAATATTTTTGGATATTGTATGGATTATTATCAAAACTAGGAACTGATATGGAGTATGAATCCAAATCTCAATGTGTTTTGAACAAATGATTCAAATATATTAGATACATTAAATTTCAAGTGCACAATGTTTTCTCTAAAAAATGGAATTACATGTAAAATGAAGCCCTGATCAGAAATATGAGGGTATTATTGAGTTCAAAATGTGGGTTTTACTTTATTCATGAGATAAAATTTGTAGTAATGGGGTATTTTTTTGAGAATCCTTCATTCATGTAAAAGGTATAAAATAACTAAATAAATTATTTTATTTCTCTGTTGATGTGATGACCTGTTTTCCTTCTCTAAATATACACTTGTCAAAAATTTACAGGGTTATCTGCATAAGCATATATATTTATCAGATCCATTACCATAGTTGGAGTATATTCCATTGGTGGATGATGATTGGATAAAAGTTCAATGAATGGTGTGAGATGAAATCAGATGATCACACCAATGATCATAGAGTAGCTTCATTCTTTATCAATAATTGATCTAAATTGAGGTATGATATGTTTTGATTGGATTCATTACCTATTTTCCATTCCAATGATGAATGTGAACCAATCAACCAATAGATAGATTTGAACATCATGTATATTTCAGGGTGTGTTTTATTATTTTTTAATAAAGAGAATTTATTTGTGATTATTTGTTATCTCTTCATTATTCGTTCTAACATTAGTTAACTGAGGTTGACCCAAACATTAACTGAGTTTTGTTCCTCATGATTATTCTTTCTGTATTTCTACCTTTATTATTTATTCATCATAGGCATTCTACATTTGGTTTTGGGTTCATAATACACAAAGGAAATATCCTTTTTCACCTATTTCAAGGAACAATAATTTGATATTATAGATCTAGGATTGGTACGACATGTAGGAGTAGAAACGACTGAAGTGGAAGTGGATCCGATGGTTTTGGGTTCCTGATTTTCATTTTCATTGGCCTAAGAAAAAAAATAATTCATGTGAAGTATCTCCTAGAATCATTAGTGGATGGAAGTTTGTGATTGATGGTGGGGAGGTTTTGCTAGAAGAGATCCATTATTTTAGAGATACTGAGGCTGACATCTGATGCATCCGTGGTGTAAGAATAATAGGAAGGAAGAACCATGGTTTCTTGAAAATCTAGAACAACGCGTAATGTACTTATGAGTTATATGACATGTGGGGCCCTTTCAACAGAATACAGGGGTTTAGGAGGAAGTTAATAATCACAAGACATGTGACCCTATCACATGACATGTGACCCTTCTATGGTAGCTTGGTGTGTCTCTCGGAGGGTACACATACACATCCTAGAGTACAGGAGCTTTAGAATGATGTGTACTCCCACATAGACATTTCCATCATAAAGGTGCATAGGCTACGCCTTTTACTATGAAACAGTATTAACTACATGTGAAATAGCATGCTAGGAACTGTTACATGGACATAAACATGATCTGTTTACACGGGAAGGACCTCGAGTCAACGGGACATGGTGTGTACCGATACTGCACGTCATGTACTCCATAAATGTAATCTTAAATCCCTTTTCCTCTATATATTGGAAAATATTAATTAGGTTGAATTACCCATATATTTTCACAAATGGTTAGCATGGAATCACCTCCTACACCAATGATAATGTTCCCTTTAGAAAGACTTCTAGCATAGAGTTGTTGGAATCCCTCCATGAGGCCCGAATCGATATCCCCTATCATCTTGTTTCCCTAGGTGGATTTATTCATGTCAACAGAACCAATATTATGCGAGTATTGATCCTATACATTATAGGTTAATCCAGATTGATTTCTTTGTACACCCCAAGGCCTTGGGTGTGATTCTCATATGTGTATCATATCTCTTCAAAATTATAGCATATAAATCTAATGGTGAGACCCTACAAGCACTGCCATTAATATAGGCATCATCAGTGCTGTCAGACTCATGGATTTTGTTCTCATATATGAGTTTTATTTGGTAATTTTGATCTATAATCCTTGTTTGGTATTACTGTTTTGAATTTACCCTTGATATTTTGTGTCTTTTTTGAGTATATCTGAATATTGTTGTTATATTTATTGTAGATAAACACATGTATAGAGATAACTATTATTACATTGTTTTCTGATTTATTATTTTGTGTTGTCCTATGGTGTATTGCTGCACTCACCCCTACACAGGATTTTCTTGTACGTGTTTTTTCTAGTGGAGATGATCGAACATTTGTTAAAGTACTAAATAGACCAGGACTAGATGGTTCTTAGTGAGACTGACAGACCAAGGTGAGTTCTGGTGGTATCTTGACCCTAGTTCCTAGATAAAATTCATTTTAAATTTGTTTTTAGATTATTTTGTGGGATTTTTATAACCTATTTACAATCCATTACTTCAGTCATACTCTAGTTTTGGTATTTAGATATATTCATTCTTGTTTGTTCATTTTTTTACATTTCATATTTTTATGGTCCTGAATATTTGTGCATGTGTACAGGTACTTAGGCTAAGGCCTCACATGTTAACTATATATCTACTCAGTGCTAGTCTCACACCTTGGGCCTGTTGGAGGCAGCCTAGGAATAGGCCCCATTTGGAAGGGTAATGATAGAGTGGTATCATAGGAGTTGGTTCTACAAAAGGACATAAGTCTATGAATTTGGTTTGGGGCTATAGTGTTAAGTGTTTTGAGATTGGCTTTCAAACCAGGCTCTCTAGTGTTGGTGCATTGGATGAAATATATATACACCAGGAATTTGATCACCTAATTTTCAACTCAACACATGAGAACATTGGTTGTAGGAAAAATAATGGTACATGAATCATGTTTGAATGGGTTGTTGTTTCCATTTCCATATTCATTCATCACTCCAGAACTTCTCATTGACTGCAGTATATCTTGTTTACTTTTAGGATTCCACTATGATGTATGCCATCTAAGGTTCAATGTCGGGCTCATGAGGATGATCCCCTCAGTTATGAGGCATAAATTCATATACTTGTACTATAGGTACAACCTCCGGGTGTTGCACTAGTTATACCTCCACCTTTTGGGCATCATATGGTACCCGTAGTTCCAATGGATGAGGTGAAAAGGATATGTGCACATCCTGAGTTTCAGTGATAGATACCCTCCACATTTCAAGGTGAGACCAACCCACAGATATTTTTGGACTTTTGTGTTATGGAGACCCATGTTTCCTATATGGTCTGCACACCGGTGAATCATATGGTTTTCCTTGAAGAAAGCCTTCCCTATGGCTCAATGAGACAATTATTGGTTTTAGTGACCTAGACATATGAAAAGGAGATTCTTTCATGGTATTAGTTTTAGTGTTATTTTAGATAGGAGTTATCTCTCTCTATGTAGAGGGTTTTATGTATCTATGACCTTATGTACCTCTAATTGTGTAGCATGATAGTTTTTGAGTATTCATCGAAGTTTACCAACCATACTAGGTAATTGATAGATTTGGATCATGACTCATTCTTCAAGTCTCAACCCTTTGAGAGAGGACTGTGTACGAAAATATTATCTACTGTTATACCTTTATTCTTACCTAACTGTGTTGGGGTCCTAGAGTGAAATTTTATAATAGAAAGTTTCTTAGATGAGAGGATGTAGATAGTGGTTTCTATTAGTTGGCCCATTGGATCCGATACATTAGAAACTGGGAGCCAAAATCCATTTCAATGACTTGGACATGACATAAAATTTAGGAGCATGTCCTAGGATAGATGGTATATGGTTCAGGTCTAAAATTATGGGTCTAGTAAACACAAGGAGATGTTTTTTTACTCTTGTGATGGTAGGGGAAAATATTCTTGATATTTCCTGACCTGAATTATAGCTGATAGTGAGACTATGGATGGTTATCTTTCTAAAAGTTTATAGTAAGTTCATATAGGTCTATTGGGTGGAGGATGTGGCATGGGATATGGGGGAGAATAGGGATGTTGTTGATTCTTTAGCCTATTACCACCACCACCCCAACAGTTCCCTGCTAGGATTAGGGAGCTAGAGGACAGGGGTCAGGATATATATAGGCAGTTGAGTATTGTGACCTAGAGAATTAAGGAATAATAAAAGTTAGGACCTATGTCTTTTATACCTTATGTATAGTACTAATATACATTGGTTCTAGTCATTCCATTAATTTCCACATATATAGTTCGAGATGATGAGATTCTGGTTGATCCATTATCTTGACCCTTATGCTTGGAGAAACATACAAGAGAAGACTCAGTTATCACACACTCACGTTGATAGTGTGAAATGACTATTAGAGGTGATATTTTATATTGTAATACCTTTTTGGTAGTGATGAGTCCTTACAACGTCATCTTTGGTATAGACTAGTAATCTACTATTTATCCCCAAATTGACTATTTCCGGTGGAGTATGTGATGTGTTCATAGTTATGAGATGATGTTTTCCATTGTGGGTGAAAAGGAAATCCATTTGTCATAAGATAGACTCATTCATAGGAGGGTGAAACCAATTAATCATCGGTTGTCTAGAATGACCCTCGGTGTAGTGGATGTTATGAGTTTATATTTACCTATAGTGGTGGAGTTATACGATAATGTCTTCCATGAAGATGTTCCAGGCTTATAACCCTAGTGAGAGATAGACTTATGTATTGATCTACACACATGGATTACACCGATATCTATGTCATCATATCAATTGGATCCTATAGAGCTTCATGAAAAGAGTGAGTGGTTAGAGGACTTGTAGTGGAATGAATTTGTAAGACCCATTATTTCACCATTGGTAGCCTCAGTTTGGTTCCCTAAGAAGGTGGATGGTATATTGAGGTTACGTGTTGATAACGGATGCATGAACCAGGTGTTTGTGAGTAAAAAAGATCCACTACTAAGTATCGTTGACCTCTTTGATCAATGGAGAGTGGAACGATGGTTATTGAAAGTTGACCTTGGGTCAGGCTATCACTATATGTGAGTATGTGATGTGGATATACTGAAGACATCATTAAAATGTCAATATGGTCACTATGTGTACTTGGTGATTCTCTTTGTTGTGATGAATACCCGATCACTATTCAAGAGAATCATGAATTAGACCTTTCAACATTTGTTAGATCAGTTCATGGTAGTCTTCATCAATGATATCCTAGTGTACTCAGTGTCTAAGGATGAGTACACAACACAAATGAGGTTGGTATTTGACATAATACAATATCACCATCTTTAAATGAATCTATTGAAGTGCATGTTCTGGATACTAGAGTTCCACCTTCTGGGACATTTTATCTCATTAGATGGAGTGGTAGTGGACCCATACAAGTTTGAGGTTGTGTTTTCTTGGGATCCACCCAATAGAGTGATGGAGGAGTGAAGATTCCTTGGGTTGGTAAAATATTAGTGAAGATTCATATCTCACTTCTCTAGGATATCATCACCAATGAAATATTTGACCTGGAATGGGTAGCATTTCATGTGGACAGGGAGGTTCCAGTAGAATTTTCAAGATTTGAGGTAGATATTGACAAGTTCTCTCATATTGATATTTCTATAGGATGGTGTTGAGTACCTAGTGTTCTATAATGCATTCGGAAATGTGCTTGGTTATGTACTAATGTAGAGGAAGGTTATTATTTCCTATGGTTTACATCAATTGATTCTATATGAGAAGAACTATGTGACCAATGATCTTGAGTTAGGAGTTGTAGTCTTCTCAATAATTTGGTGGTGACACTACCTGATGGATGAGCAGGTTATCATCTCTTCTGACCACAATATTCTCACATATAATTATCTCATAATGATCTTCTCATGATATAGATTAATTAGATAATGTTCCTCTTGGATTATGACATTAATATTATCTATAATCCTGGGAAGGGAAGGTGGTATCGTATTCTCTTGGTATGAGATCTTGATCACATTTGATGAGTCAGTTATCAGAGTAGTTGGATTCAATGTAGTTATCCTTTGTGTATTGTGAAGGGAAAAATTACATCTAGTATATGATTTTTACCCCTTCACTTATATTGTGATTTAGGGAGGAACAACTTGGGGATATCTACTATGAGGCCCTACATACTCATATATCAACCAGACATGATCCTAGTGAATTTTCTAAAGTTGATGACCATGTTGTTCTTTTAAGAGGACTCGTGATAGTACTTGTGATGTTGTGTTAAGAGGTTATGAGATTGTTTCATAAATATCCATTAGTTGTATATCCAAGTGTTTCAAATGTGTGCCACATCCTCCCACATCAGTTTTGGTGGTCAAGGATTAATAAGGGAGTAATTGAGTTTGTCTCTCGATTCCTTAACAGGAAGTGAAAGTTGAGAAAAATGTTCTAATAGGTTTAGATTAACCTCTTAAGCTGACAAAACTGAAGTGGGATGGATATCTACGGACTTCTTTATGGGATCACCACATATTCCCTGGAAACATGATTTTATATGGGTGATCATTGACAGACTCACCAATTTGGACCACTTCTTATCCATCATAGATCAATGTTAAATAGTGAGCTTGGGATGCCTCTGTATGAATGAGATAGTATGACTCCATAGAGTACTCCTGATGATCTGTTCAGACCCTGATGATTTCTATACATCTCAATTATTTAATGGATTATATAAGGATTTTGGGAGTCAGATTTTTTTGGAATATTATTTCACTCCCAGACTAAATGCTAGACAAAGCAGACCATTCAGGTTTTGGAGGACATGTTTTGAGCTTTCATTTATTAATTTTCCTGTATTTAGGAGGATCACATAAATTTGGTGTAGTTTTTATAAAACCATAGCTACCATTCCACCATTGTTATGTCACCATTCGAGGATTTGTATTGGTGACCCTACAAGTCACCACTTTGTGGAACTGACCGAGGATAGTCAGTAGTGATGGGCCTAGAGTTGGTGTGAGCTAATACTGAGAAGGTGCAAATAATCTAGGTGGCATAAGGATTGGGAAGAGACATTATAAGTATTATGAGTAATAATTAAAAATTCCTTTTGAGTTCTATGAGGTAGACCATGTGTTCCTATATGTTTCAAATCCATGAGGATTTTTGATATTTGGTTGGGTCGGAAAGTTATCTCCATGATTCATTACCCCTTTCTAGATATTAAGTAGAGTTATAGAGGTGGCATACTTCATAGAAATATTTCCATAGTTGTACTGGGTACACGATTTCATGCATGTGTCACGGGTAAGGAGGTACGTGCTTGACCCATCGCACGTTACCAACTGGGGTGACCTGGGCATTGAGGATAGAGCTACATTTTCAGAGTACTCAGTGGAGATCGAGGATCAGTAAGAGAGAATCCTTCATGGTAGAGGAGTTCCTTTAGTGTGTGTCAATTGGTAGCATCAAAATCTTCAAAAGGGAACTGGGATGTGGGGTCTCAGATTCATGCATAGTACCCATATCTATTTTTTAACCACTTGATTGGAATTTTTGGGATGTAAAGATCCAAGTTGGGGAAAATATAATGGCTCTGATTTTACATATATTATTTTTGGATATTTATGGATTATTTTCATGAATAGGAGTTGAAAAAATTTGTGATTCCAAGGATCAGTGTTCCCAAAAAAATATTTTTACAATATATTAGATATGTTAAATAGCATAGGTGCACATTTCTTCTAAAAAAGTTGAATAAATTCTAAACAGAATCACAAATAAAAAATATGAGGGCACAATTGAGTTTTAAAAAATGGTATTACCTTAGGTGTGGAATAAAATTTTTTGTCATGGGGAACTTATAGAAAAATAATCACACAAATAAAATGGATAGAACAATTAAATAAAATATTTTATTTTTTTTGAAGCAGGGACCTGTTTTCCTTATTTAAATATCTGCTTATGGAAAATTTTTATGGTAATATACATAAAGCTTAAAATTAAAGAGATCCATTAGAGCTGTTGGAGGATATTCCCTTGGCCATCAATAGCCAGATCAAAGATTAGAAATTGGTGTGAGTCAAAATTAGAGGATGTTTCCAACAATCATGGTTGAGCACTGTTCATCATCAATGATCAATATGAATTGGGGTAGGATGATATTTTGATTGAATTATTTTCTTATTTTCTATTCCTATGTAGAATTTTAATCAATAAACCAACTTATTGATCAATAAATCATGAGTTTTGTTCGATTGGTAATATTATTCAGGAATTGAGAGAATTTATTTTTGATTATTTTTTATCTCTTAATTACCCATTCTAATGGAAATGAATCTAAGTCGGAAAAACATCATTTGATGTATCTTCCTCATGATTGTTATTTTTGATTTTCTCCTCAAATTCTTTATCCATCATGGGAATTCTTCATTTCCCCCATTGTTCAGTGTGAAATGAGAAATTGGTCCTTACACACCTGTTTCATGGAAAAAAATAAGATATTTTATATATCGGCATGGAGCGACATGACTGTGGTGTGACAAAAGAAGATACAACAGATCATATGGTTTTGGGTACCTTGTTTTTTTCTTCTTTGGTGTATGATAGTGAACTATATGTGAGATGGATTTTTTAGTGGTTTGGGTGGCCATATGCTGGTTATTGACAGTGTAAATGTTTAGTCAGAGTAGATCCATGATTTTCGGTATGATTGAATCCAAAATATGAGGTAGTGGATGTGCGAGAACACACTTGTAACGTCTTAAATAACACGGTGTGTAGTTCAAATCTACACACCATGTGGGTCAATTTCAGTGGAGGATATGGATATAAAGTAATTTAAGGATCACATAGTGTGTGTAGACCTATCTCACAATGTACGACCCTTCCCTATTAGCTCAGCTTGAACCACAAAGGGTACACATAAATGATCTAGAGTACACAGGATTGGGAAATCCATGTACTCCCACATGGAAATTAACATACTATAGGTATATGGGCTAACATAGGTACTGGTACATTGGATGATGTACACATGAAACATCATGTCGTGTACTATCACATTGACACTCGCAAAGGCTGTTTACATGGGCCGGACCCGAGGTCAACGGGACACAACATATACCCCAACTACATGTAATTTACTCCTTGAATGATTTCTTGGACACCTTTTCCTCTATATCAGGGAAGATTTTAATTAAAGTGGGTTCCTCATATCCTTTCCCCAAGGGTTTGTATGGAATCATCTCCTACCCATTGGATAGTGATTCCTTCCGGATGACTTCTGGGGTATATTAGTTGTAATCCTTCCGTGAGGCCCTGAGTAAAATCATATACCATCTTTATACCCTAGGTGGATTTCTTGGTATTTTTTTACCAAAACTATGTGAGTTTCTATCCACTACTCAGTGGGTTAATAAAAATTTAGTTGTTGGTATGCCCCATGGTCATGGGTTTGAACCTCATATTTTCATTGTATCTCTTCATACTTCTAGCGTATACTTCTAAAGGGTGAGACCTAATGAGTACTAAGTATTAGTTATATGTCATCAGTGTTATTATAATCAAGGAAGTTGTTCTCTTATATGAGTGATATGTGGATATTTCAAGCTAGAATCCAAATATGGTATTACTATTGTGAATATACCGTTGAATATATGTGTCTTTGTTGAGTATATCTGGATATTCTGGTTATATTAATTATAGATATATACCAGTGTAGAGATAACTATTATTAGTTTGTTGTATACCTTTTAGTTTCGAGGATTCCAACTGTGTATTGTCTTAGTCACCCCTTCATAGGATTTCCCTGAACATGTCTTGTCTTGTGAAGATGATCGACCTTTTGACGGAGTCATAGACGAGCCAAGGCTAGAAGTTACTTAGTGAGGCCCGATAGACCAAGACATGATCCTATAGTATCTTGATAGGAGTCCTTATATTACTTTTAGTTTGAACTTGTTTTCATAATCTTTTGGGTTGTCTTGTTTTTTGACCCATTTTACTCTCAATTACTTCATTCGTACTCTAGTTGTTCATTTGTTTTACGTTTCAACACAATATGGGGTTAGAGAAGTGTGCATGTTCATAGATACTTAAGATAAGTCCTACCATGCTAGTGATATGCCTACTCTGTGCTAGTCTCTAACCCCTGACCTATTGGATGTAGGCATTCGAAGTCACGATACTGGCCCCATTGGGATGAGTTGTGACACGAATGCTCAAGGAACGAAGAATTTAAATCTTATGACTCATAAAAATGTACATAAATGAACATAATAAAATTATAATTAATAAAATACTTGTGTAACACATTATAAATTAGGTAATTAATGGATCTAGTTTTATTATCAAGTACATTATGTGTATGTGAAGACATCATTCAAACATAGGGTATGGGATCTCTCAAAACCCCCATATTTCTTTTGGGTAATGATTTATCTCTCTTTTCATTAATTTCACTCTTGATTATTCTTATATACATATCCTATATTCTATATATATGTCAAAACATATATATCAAACTTAATTTAGATTTCTTTAATAGAGAAATACATTTTTTAAAAGGTTCTCTAGTCAATTCCTCTCTATAAGAAAACCCGATTAAAGGGAACTTCTATGTTTCTTAACCATTTTCAAGTACACTAAATAATATTTTTTAAGTCAACACATTTTTACAAAATAACTCATTATATTATAAAAAAAATTAGTTTTTTATAGTTTTATGGAAATAATTACTCCTTTATCCTTTTAATTACTCTTTATTCAATTTCCTAAAACCACACATAAGTGGAACATTTATATTGTTACCTAGACACTATTTTTTATGTTTTCACTTCATTTGGATATAATTACTGAGGTTCTATTCTTATTTTCACCAATTAATTTCTAAGAATGATTTAATCCCTTATTTCATTGATGCCATTACGACACACCCATTGGCTATGCCTTAGACATGATTATGAAAACCATTTCTTTCTTTGGGAAACCCTTATGATTATTCCTTATGTTCAATTTAATTACGTTTTACAATATCCATGCACATGTTATTATTTGTGAACCTAGATAGCACTCCAATGAATTAGGTAATGTTTTTTACCATGATATGTTACTTATGGGATTCAAGAGTAAAACAATTTCATTATGGGTCTTTTTCCACCATGCCATACCGACTTTCTAGTTAGACTTGACTCTTGCATATGTCATGTTATGTGTTTCATCAACATTCCTATTCATCCATAATAAAATGATTGAATTTTTTGTATGATATGCCTCTATATATTTATTCATGTTTCAGTCATTTTATGTTATTATGTTATACCTTCTGACTCTGATGTTGTACTTATTTTCCATGATTATTCCCTTACTAAGATTTTTAGCTTGTCCCTTTTTGTCTATGTATTTCCCAAAATTATCCTCTACAGTTTTATGAGATAAAGGAAGTTAGAACTCATTATGGAAACTGATAAAAATATTTTTTTATTCTAGTTTCTTATTTTCTTATTATGTATCTATTCTTCCAATTACAATAGAAATTTAAATACTTGGATTATATTTGATGGATAATAATTCCTAAAATCATGTAATAATATGTGTAAAAATGTTGTGTTATTATAGTTTGTATCAAAGCATGGTACAATTATTTTCGGGGATTTGGACTATATAACATAAGTATGAGCCATAGGGATAATTCTCTCACCATGGATAACACTGATTTGAACCTAGGGAATCATAAGTTAGGATATTATTTTCATTTATATGTTTATCCTTATATTTTCATTGTTAACATTGCATATGATTATTATATAAGTATTAAAGCCCCACTAATTTTATTTTTATTTTTTATATTTAATGGATAGAAATAAGAGATCCATTGTTAACACCCAATGTGATATGCAATGTGATTATTATGCTAATGAGATTCCAAACATGATGGGAATATGAGATTATAACTTCTATAAAATACTGTATTGATTTTCTCAAATTATGAATAATAAATTAAATCATATGGAATTCCATCATTATCCAAAGAAATATAAATTTGAAGTCAAATCCTTTATGTGAAAAATGAATCATATCTTTTGAGGATCATATGATACCATCATCAAGGAACATTGGATAAACTATATTGAGAATATATTCTTCTTCCTCCAATGTTCAGAAGAAGAGAAAGTTGTGCCAATGGTCTATAATTTTGATGGGAAACCTAATTAGTGGAGGACAATGATCATGAATATGAATCCTGAATAGGAAATTGATTCCATGGGATGGCAACCATTTATGGAAATATTTATCAATAAATATTTTCACCAAACCCACCATCCTAATAAGGATAGTGAGTTCCTTAGACTGAATAAAAAGGAACAACTATCTATCAGGGTATTTAAAAAAAATTAATAGTGTTTCATGATATTCCGTTTGATTTTTCGTGAACACTGAAATCAATGTGAGTCAATTATTTTTCAGAATAAATCTATGCATATGAAAATTCATATAGACTCAATACATTTACAATTTTGAGGAGATATTCCATTTTCCATTAAGGTTAAGATAGAGATTGGAGACTCTCAATGGTCTCACAGGATCAGATAAAAAACATGTAAATTGAGTTTTATATTGGAGATTCAATAAATAAATCCTGTAGAGGCAAGAAAAACCAACATCTCACATGTCAAAATTATGGAAATAAGCATACCATGAACTATCAAGGGGACTATAAGGTGCTTAAAATGAGGAAAAGAGGGTCATGAAGATAATAATTGTCAAAGGGATTTCAAAAAGACCACTAATGTGGAAGAAGAAAATATGTTTCAGACTGACACTCAGCTAAAAATACAGTGTTTCAACTATAAGTAACACATACATTATGTGATCTAATTCACCAGTCAATGTGTTTTCAGAGAAACTCAATGGAAAATCCCTCCATTTTAGCAAGGAATTGCATATGTTATCACTACTGCTGATGTGGATCTTGAAAATGATATGGTGACATGTACGTTGATTGATAATTCGATAATAGAAAAAACTATTTTTTATTATAGTTTTATAAATTCTTTCATAAATTTCACATTTAGTATAACTATTCAAAAAACACATCAGAAAATGGTGTTTGAATGATCCATGATAATTTAAAATAGGGGAATGTTTCATATAATGTTTATATCTCCCCCTAGTCAATGGTTGTTGCTTGAATCTACCAAAAAATCTCATATAACATCCTTTTGTGGAATATGATTCCATATTGGGAGTGGATTGGCTATCTTTATATAAATCCAACATCACAAAATGGGAAAGGGAGATCACTCTTCACATCCTGAGGAATCCTCCATTTATTTATAAGTGTAAGGAGGAGGATAAATCTCATTCAGAATCATTGTCTTAATTGTGGATATTATTTTCTTATGAGTAAGAATATATGGCTGAGATGATTGAGACGAAAGAGTGGATAATTATTTAATACATTCCAATTGTGAGGTATTAAATTGATGTGTTCCCTAAAGAATTTCATGGTCTTACTATAGACCAATAGATTTATTTCTCAATTAAACTTATAACTAGATCTCTATCCATACCAAAGACTCATTATAGGATATCCATCATTGAGTTAGATGAACAGAAAAAGAATTTACAAGAGAATCTAGACAAGGGTTTTATACACCCAATTTTTCACTATGGGGTTCTTCATTCCACTTCATCTAGATGAAGAATGGATCAATGTTCCAATGCATTGATTATTGTCGGCTCAAAAAATCAGGATAGAGAACTAGTATCCCCTATCATGGATAGATGATTAGTTTGATCAACTACATGGGGCCAAGATTTTCTCAATAGTGGTCCTTTAGTTGGGATATCAACAATTAAAGCAGAAGAAGGGATATATTCTTAAAAATAACTTTGTGATGAGGCATGAACACTATCAATTTATAGTGATTCAATTCAAACTCACTAATGATCAATAAAAATTCATGGACCTAATTATTAGAGTCTTTTGAGATTACCTTGACAAATTTATAATATTCTTCATAGATTATATTATGAAAACTCATAGAGCATGGAGGGGCATGAGGTGAATTTTAATACTACGCTAAAGACATATTGTAATGAAAAAACTATATGAAAATGTATAGTAAATCTGATTTTTGGATGGTTTAAGTATCATAATTAGGGAAATTAATCACCAATAAAGGGATATCTTTAGACCATTTTAATTCAATGGTAATTGAGGAGTGTCCCAGGCCAGATTCAATAATGGATATCTATAGTTTCATCAATATAGCTTGGTATGACCAATTATTTGTGTGGAACTTCTCAAAATTTTCAAACCCACTAACCAAACATACTTGGAAGGGAGTAATGTTTTTTTGGACTTGTGAATGTGAAGACTACTTTGAAGAGTAGAAAAAAGAGGCTTATCATTATACTAGTACTTACACTACCAAGAAGTGGGGAACTATTTTTGGTATAAATTGAAGAATATTGAAGATATTGGGATGTGTACTAATGAAACATGATAAATTGATATAATTTTTCTCAATTCAGCTAAATATTCAGGATAAAAAATATCCCACACATGAGATATAGTTGGCGGGTGTGATCTTTGCATTGAAAATCAGGTGGAATTGTCTCTATGGGGTGAAGTGTGATATATATATTAATCATAAGAGACCCAAATATATATATACAAAAAAAAATCTAAATTTACACCAATAAAGATGGTTAGATCTCAATAAGTATTATGACTTCCCAATCAACAACCATCTTTATAGAGAAAATAATGTGATGTATGTTCTATGTAGAGAAGTCCTTAAAAATTATCATTGATGAAAATTGATAAAGATATAATCTACATTGACTTGAAAATGATAGACATGGGAATCAAAAAAGATGGAATGTCATCATTATTTTCTCAAATGATTTCTTATACACACCTTTTAGAGAAGATAAAATATGCTTAAATTGATGATGTGGAAATTTAGAATAAGGTACAAGCTATCAAAAATCAGAAATCCTCAAAGTTCAAAATTTATGAGGAATGAGTTGTGAGATTTGGGTCATGACTTTTTATACCATCAAATCCTGATATAAATATATAGATTTTTAATTATGCATATAGATCAACCTTCTCCATCCACCAAGGGGAGAACAATGATGTATCTAGATATCTTATAGAACTATTAAGGGGATAATATGAAGAAAGAGATTGTTGATTATACATCAAAGTTACTAGTGTGTCAATAAGTGAAGGTTGGATGAAAAAATTATAAGGGGATGATGAAAACATTACCCATACCTACATGGAAATGGGAAAACATCACCATGGACTTTATAACTAGACATATGTAGATATACCGATGAAATAATACTCTATGGGTTATTGTGGATCTTCTTACAAACATTTCTTACTTCATTTCAATTAGAGAGGACTTCTCGCTATATCAACTAGCACAGATTTACTTCAGATAAGTGGGGAGGTTGAATGGAGTACTATTATCAATTGTATCTAACCAAGATATGACATTTACCTCCAAGTACTGAAAGGGTCTCTAACATCCACTAAAAATTGAGCTAAATATTAGTATATCTTATCATCCTCAAACTGATGATCAGCCTTAGTATACTCTTCAAACACTGGAAGACATGTTAAGAGCATGCTTGAAAGAATTTACAGAATTATGGGATCAACATCATCGCTTAATTGAGTTTTCTTACAACAATATTCTCCACTCGAGAATCTAAAAATCTCCATATTAATATCTTTATGGGAAGATATGTATAACACATGAACACTACAATTATTTTGGGGAACATATACAACTAGGGCTTGAAATGGTTGAGTAAATATTAGAAAAGTTGAAGACCATTCATCAGTATATTAGGGAAGCCCAAAGTCAACAAAAGATCTTTCTAGATAATCATTAGTGGAAAATGGTGTTTTATTTTGGAGACATGTTATTCCTTTATATATTTTAATGGTAGAGAGTAATGATATTTGGGAATAAAGGAAACCTATGTCCTAGGTATATTGTCCCCTTAGAGATTATTGATTCTATTGGATCCATGCTGTATCGACTAGAACTTCCACCGCCCATGTATTAATTAATTTAAGTATTGCATGTATCCCTATTGAAGAAGTTCATACTGGATCCCACACATGTATTTAATCCAAAGGTTTTCTAGCTATAAAATGATCTCTCTTATGAGGATCATCCAATGAACATTTGTGAATGTAGAGATAAAATTATATGCAACAAGACAACTCACCTGATCAAATTTCAATGGAGAAACCATTAATACTATGAGGAAACATAGGAAGTGGAGGAAGTAATGAAGGAGAAGTACCCTCACATATTTTCACTGTATTTTGTAAAATGAAATTTCAAGAGAGAAATTTCTTGGGGGGAGAATGTAATAACCAAGAATTTTATCAAAAGAATTTCCATTATTATAATTATGACATGTATTATAAAGAGAAAACATCACATAGAAAAATTAAATAAGCATTATACTCATAAATTAATAATGATACATTATTCTCCAAATAATGAAATATGAATACCAAATATTATAGTGTGGAAATAAATAGAAAATAATAGAATAATATTGGGATAATTTGGATGTACTCAATCATCTTGAATGACTGCACTCATAAACCAAGGTGTACAAATAAAATATAGTATTAATAATAAAAGATAATTTTAAAGATGAAATTATAAATAAAATTTGGAAAATATATAAGAAAATGAATAATTAGTAGAATAATATGTATTTATAGTATGTAGGGAACCCATATAATCATTATAAATCTGACTATTGGAATAGAAACATGACCATTGGAATAGTAATATGACTGTTAGGAATAGTAATATGACCCATAGAATTGTAACCTATCCTATGGAAGTATGAAATAATATTTTGGTGTCTTTTAAAATGAAAATATAATATATTTATATCATGGTACAAGTAAAAAATTATTTGTAAAATCATAATTTAAGGGTTGGTATTTTTATTAAATTTAATGTTCTATATGGAAATTTATAATTAATAAAACGATTCAAAATGAAATTTATTTTCAAAAATGGATTTATAAATTAATTTTATGTTTCATTATAATGATAATATAATTTTATGTGACTATAAGTAAATTTCCAAAGTGTTGTAAAATCCGTTATAATATTACAATAAGTATTTTTCAAATAAATTATGTTTTTATTTAAAAATTAAAATAATCATATTTAGAAAATTAATTTCATAATATGAATTCCATTTTTTAAATACACACATGTAAACATGGATTGGGTGATTTTTTGTGATTTTTCTGAAATATTTTATTTTTTGGGAATGGTGAAATATGGTAATTTACAATATTTAACATTATAAGTAAAATACATAAATTTTGGAGTGATTTAGGATGTAAGAACCAATTACTTAACACTCACAATGAAAAATTGTTAGGGTGAATTTTTACGATTGTTCTAAAATAATTTTTTTTTGAATAGTGAGATATGATAATTTATAGTATTTATCATTATAAGTCAAATGAATAAATTTTAGTCATTGATGATGTAAGAACCCATTAGATCAAAATTAAATGCACTTTTTTACTGTATATAGTCACCAAAATCGATGATATTTATAGATTTGATCCAAAATAAAAAATTATTGAATATAATAATCAAAAACACCTCTTTCTTCTCCCCTTATAAATACCACCCCTTCTCCTCACACCTTATAAGCTATGGAGCTTTCAAATATTCTACCCAATTTCCTTAACAAGAATCTTCCCCATATCCTACTATGTATTATCTCACCAAAAGTCCAATTCCATGTGCATTACAGAGGTCCTTAGGGAGATGATATTAAAGAGGTAAAATACTCTATCATTCTTTTTTAAATTATTTATTTATTCTACCATAACCTCACCCATTACAAAGTGACTTGATAAATCAAATATCATATACATAATGTTATTTTATTTTTTTAATGGTTTGTCTGTCCTAAAATCCACTCTCGTCTACATTTATTCTAAAATTAAAATATCCACTGTAATATTTCGGTTCACCACCTTCATGGATGATGAATTCGTATTTTCTATTATTTCATAAAAGGCCAGTCATAAAACCATTATTATGGTTAAATAATATTGTAATTTTTAAGTTAAAAATTATTTCATGTTCTGGAACAAATATTTATACATAATATTAATCTAAATGATCATTCATGTTGTATGTTAAAACTATAAAAATAAACTAAACATTTCTCATTAACATGTTATCAAACAAATAATCCTCATTAAAAAAATGATATATGGGACCATTTAAACTTATGTGATTGAATTAATACAATATAATTTAACTTCTTTTATACTATTCCCATTTAAAAAAACATCGATAAATATACAAAAGTGAAATGACCATGATTCCATAAAATGAACTATCCTAGAATGATGAAATTTATCGTTATAACATATAAAAATGATAAAAACGATGTTAATAAAATTATAATAAATAATATATAGCTAGAATGTTGTCAAAATTAACTAATTAATGGATCTAATTATTTTATCCAGGACATTAATAGGAAGTTCAGAATCCATTGGTACATAAGGTAAGGGATCTCTTCAAACCTCTATTATTCCTTTGGGTAGTGCTTTATTTCCCTTTGCCTCAATTTATAACCTCAGTATTATTATATACATATCCTTTATTGTTTATATATGTTACAAACATATAGATCTATCTCAATTCATAATTTTTTTATTGGGAAATACTTTTTTAAAAAATATTCCCTTCTAAATTCCCCTCGATAAGAAAACCCGAATAATGTGAACTTCTTTATTTATTACCCATTTCCAAGTACACTTCCTAAAATATTTTAAGATGAAAATATTTTCCAAATTCACTCATTTTATCATTAGAATATATTTTATTTTATTTATTATTTTATTTAAATAATTATATCTATATCATTTTAATGACTCTTTATTCTTTTCCCTAAAATAATGCTTAAGTGGAACAATTATATTGTGACCTAGAAACTCTTTTTCAGTTTTTCACTACATTTTGAGATACTTATTCATTATATATTGTATTATTTACCTTATAAATATACAAGAATTATTTAATCCCTTGTTTTCATGGATACCATTTTGAATCACCCTTTGTCTATACCTTATGAAATGATCATGAAACCTATTTAATTCCATGGGTAACCCTTTTGATTATTCCATATGTTAGATTCATTTTGTGGAAGACATATTCATATACATATTATGATGTGTGACACTATTTAGAGTTCCAATGAATTGGGTAATTTTTTTTCTTGATGAGACATTATTTATGAGATTAGTGAGAAAATCGATTCCATTATTAGACTTTTTCCACCATGTGTTATCATCTTTGCAGTTATCCCTTACTCGTGTTTATTTAATGTTATATGTGGAATCCACATTTCTATATTTCCATTATACTATGATTAATAATTTTATATGGTATGAATCAAAAAAAATCATGTTCCATTTTTTTATGTTATTATGTTATGCCTCCTGACTCCTCTGATATATTTATATTCCCTGATTGTTCTCCTACAGGGCTTTTGGATCATCCTTTTTTCTATGTATTTCCTCAAGTTATCCTATGTAGTTTTGGATCTAAATGTTAGTTAGAATATCATTATTTAGATCAATAGAAATATGTTTTATTATAGTTTCATGTTTTTTAATTATGTTCTCAGTCATCAAAATACACTAGAATATTCAATCATTGGTTTTGTATTTTAATGATAATAATTCTTACAATAAAATAATAATACATGTAAAAGGATAGGTTCTATATTTTTTTTATGGAAATGTGTTTATGGTTTTTTATCATGTAATTATACTCGCTAATAAGTTATTTCATTGATTCTAGAGGCTTAGAAACAAGGTAATATTTCATGGTGGTTCAATATATAGGTTTATAATAAACATGAATTTTCAAAAGGAGTTTCCTAATAATTGTTGATCCAAGATATAAAAATAAAAATAATTTAATAATAGTTTGAAAATAAATTAGTTATTCCAACATGTATTGGGTATCTCAATAAATCTAGTTATAGTATAGAAAATGTTAAAAATTTTATTGATGCCACTTGGAACTGTGATAATATTTTTGGACTTTATCTCATGGCATGGAATTCAATGAACATTGGGCCATTCAAAAATTAATCAAATTTATAATTAGGAATTAAACTAATTTCAGTATTCATTGAAGATTAATTTATAGAATAAAACTTTTTCCTTATAAATAAAATATATTTAAAACTTACTAGGACATTAAATTGATCCCAACATGTTTAAAAACACATGAAAATTGAAATCAAAATATAAAAATTAGAAAACCAAAAAAATATTTTCTCTCCCCTATAATTGAATCCTAAAATTTCATTAATTCATTTTTAATATTTATAAACATGATTAACATATTTTAATATTGCAAAATAATAAATTAATTAATGGTGGGGGATAACCCAATGGATTATTTGAAAAATGGTTTGAGGATTATGACATCCTCTGATGGTTCTTCTCAAGGATTCCCAAAGTACTTATCTGATCGATGGTAATATTCATTGAATGGACACTTATCTTTCCCTTAAGTTATTTATATTTCCCAAAAAGTTATTAAAATGTTATGGTCACTACCAATTAGAAAAAAACTTATTAGGAATGGATATTATCCTAGAATTATAGAAAAATACTTATTCTTCTATATGAAAATATATTTCCAAAATTGGTTATTCATGTTATACCCTTGTTATTATTTGAAATTTTGGAATTATCAAATAATTATATGATGATTTCTTCTATATATTGTATTTTTATCCAAATATGGTGTCTATATCATTCATAATCTTGATTCTTCTTCTTAAATACCGAGTATATTATATGCTACAATTATATAAGAATATGAAATGGTTTCCCATAGGATAAACTATAGGGGATTATTTTATTTGGAAACATTCTAGCTGTTTTCTAATCCCACAAGGTGTCATCAAGCTTTTATCACCAACCTTTGTTATTTGTGTCAATGACTTTCGATAAAATTCCTTTTATCTCTTGATTAAAAACTTTTTATTTCCCATTAGTGTATAGGTGTTATGGTGTTTTCTCATGCGGTTTACTCTATAAATATTATTCAAAAATAATATTATTAAATAAAAAATCATCTTCTTAATTACTAATGATTATTTTTAGAATCCCAAACCCAAAGAAGATATTAATACTAAAAAATTACAAAAAACAGATGAATCATCATTTTTGGTAGCTTTAGATTCTACTCGCATTGAACCATAATTAATAGAAAACAAGATATATTGAAATCCAAAGGAAATGGGAAAGGGTCCCACTAATTCTATTCCCCAAACATCAACAACATCAAAAATTTCAAATGTTATTTGATGTATTTTGTGAGGTTTTTCTAGTAAAATGGAACTTCTTGTATTCTATTCCAAATTCATGTGCATCTTTAAATAGTATTCTCTAATATAATACATACTCTATAAAATTTTTAGAAACCCTATAAGGACCAATGTTTACTCCATAATATAATGTGTGATTAGATTTTAGTATACAATATACCTCAATTTTGGTAATGAATATCCTAATCATATTATAATTATAAATTTTCCATAGATATGTATCATACCATGCATAATGTTTCACTTCAAATTTAAATATTAAAATTTTAGGTTTTTAAGGTGTGATGGAACATAGAAACGAATAATATAAATAACCAAGTCTATATAAAAATGTATTTTAGCTTCTTCAAAAGTGAATTTCTCACCTTTTATTGATTCATTTAGTGTCTCCATACCTAAAATCTCTAACTCAACAGTGTAAGGTAATTTTCTCTCATCACAAGATTCTTTCTTCCTCACTTTCTCTTGATCTACACATTGAATTATTACATAAGTAATATTTGAATCAGCAGTCAAGGTTTCTACTCTATTAACTTTATGAGATCCATAATTACTACAAGATCAATGAAAATAGCGACTTTAGTTCCATGTAAAATATGAATATTTATAATAAAAAATTAATTTCCAAACAATCATAAAAATTGGCTTAGTTTACTTAGGATGGAACCAAGATACTTGATATATATTAAATTAATTGAATATTCCCATTAATAATTGTTGATTTTACAACACCAAAATAACTTTTATAAGTATCAAATAATATATCAAATGTTTTATCTTAGTGTAGTTTTTAAATTACTGGGTGTTTGTTCAGATTTTTTTTTAATTTACTAAATTATTTCCTAAAATTCAATAAATGATAAGTTTGGAGTCTTTAATAGTAAATTAGATAATAGTGAATGTATCATACTAAAATCATTGATGATTCTCTTATATAACCCTACATTTACTAAAAATT
Organism: Viscum album; assembly: GCA_963277665.1. Taxonomy (NCBI): domain Eukaryota; kingdom Viridiplantae; phylum Streptophyta; class Magnoliopsida; order Santalales; family Viscaceae; genus Viscum; species Viscum album. The sequence goes on along the minus strand of OY728120.1, from coordinate 1,579,930,754 downwards.
ATCTATTGGGTTTCATATATGTGGGATAAGGTATATAAGTTTTTATCTTAATTATTGGTTTATTAAACTCAATCCCATTTTATGTGATCACTTGACCATGACCAATTCTATTTTCAAATATAAATTTTAATATCATAAAATTAAGAACAATATTATTTTCAATGAATTTTTTTAAAACCCTAATGATGTTTTACAGTCATTAATGAAAATATGTTCTAATAATGTTCAAATAATCTTGAATCACTTTTAAATATTCTTCAATAAAATTATATAAAATACATAACATACACCGTTTAAATGTTCTAGTATAATTAAATAATACAAATGGAAACATATTATATGTACAATTTCAACAAGGGCAAGTGAGTTTTTTTCTCTCAATCCTCATGTGAAATGTGCGCTTGAAAATACTAAAGAACCCATTAAGAGATTAGTAATGTGTCTTTCCTGAGAGTATTTATAGTATTTAATCAATGATCGTATGGGAATGTGATCATTACTTATTATTTTATTATATTTCATATAATCTATACACACCCTTTAACTATTTTGAACTCTCATAGAGATCAACACTTTTTTTCATATTTAAAAATTATGTGATTTGGATTTGTGGGAACTATTTTTATAGGGTTGAAACAACAAAAATATGATACATGGTATATTATTCTTACCTAAATTAGTATCTCAATTTTTTCTTATATTACCCATATAATTATATGGTTATGTATGATTTTGTGATAATTTATTTTTTAAAATCAATTTTCTGTAAAATACTAGGAATGTATATTCTGAGACTAAGTCAAAGAATGTCACCTAAACTCCACCTTATAGATTTCACATTTTCTCAAAATAGGATGATGTGTTTTTTCCTTTTCATCAAAGTTGTTTGATCAATTATCATTGAAATCTTGTTTTCATTCATTAGAAACACATATTTGGGGACTAGTGGTTATGGTATCAACTTCATCTTGTATAGTTCAATCAATAAATGTAACAGTTTAGGCTTAATTATATCCATGGGGTTAATTTCCTATATACATGGTGAATCTTTATATTCTTAATTATTTGAAAATAATAATTCAAATACTTTAATGAATTAATAATTTATCTCATTAAATTTTACTATATGTGTCTATGAAACCCATGGTCTTCCACATATTTTTCAATTTTGAATTTATTACTCAATTTTTTTAAAAAAAATACGATTTTTTTTCTGTTCATAAAAAATTGAATGTGTTGAAACTGAATATTCGTCCAAGGGGTATCTCACAGAATCAGAAATATTAAATCTCATTGTATTTTCCATAAATTATTTTATCAAAGTTAAATTAATAACATCAATTTTATCTTAGTTGCCTTCAATAATGGTATATCTAGAATGATTAGTGATTTGGATATTTTATTTTCAGGTTTTAAGTTGAGTATTCTAAGTCCATGTTTGGAATGCTATAAATGAAGATATATAAAGGGAAAAGTAAATTCAATGGTGAAAATAGTTAGTTCGGTAATAAATAATAGAACTGAAACTTTTTTTAAAAATAAATGAAATTATTTTCCATATAAAAATATGTATAAATTGAGGTATATAAATGTAATATAAAAGTATGTAAACATGGATATGACCCACCCCTTCTCCTTACATCCCATCACTCTTGAAACCACTATCTCCTTGTAATTCCATTTATGTAGACTATCGATACGATACCTATTATTATGAAAACACATATTGTTGTCATAAAACCCATCATCATTTAACAAAAATACCCACACCCATTTTATTTCCTCACAAAATACCTCTCATTTTCTATAATTATCACAACCCCCAACAATACTCCACTATTTTCAAAGAACATTACAAACACTCCCTTTAAACCACATTCTAATTCTACCATTGATGTGATACCCTAGTCATTTTGCACTTCCACTATAATACCCTACAAATACCCTTCTCATTTCCATATCTCCGAAGAGTTTTTTTTGGTTTTTATGAGAAAAAATCTCCTCTTCATGTTTTCTTATTAATTATTATTTTATTAATAAAAAATTTAATTCTATTTTTGGTTATACCAAAAAACACTTCCAAACCCAAATTCCATTGTAATTTCCATTTGACTTTCTTTTTCTATTTCCATGAATATCATTACTAGTATACTAAAAAAGGGCTAAACATAGCTATAATAATAAATTTTGAACTCTTTTCAATTCATTTCTATGTACTCATATTTTAAAGTAAATGAATTGGTTTTCTTATTGGACTACCTCTATTATTGGATTAAATTATCTAAATTGTAAATATATAAACTTATAATGCTTCATAAAATTAATTTAAGAACCAAAATCACACAAATAATTAATAAAATTCATTAATTCTATATTACAATCAATTGAAAATTTTCATAGATCTTGGAATTTTTTGGAAGTTATGTAGAAATAATGGCCTATAAATTTATCCCAAGATTCACATTCTCATTCCCTTGGATTCGTATCTTCCTTATGCAAAATTATTTAATAAATATGGAATAAATTTATGTCAATTTAAGATATACTAAAAATATAATAATTATTTCATCCTTTTTTATTTTATCAATGATTTATTTCTAGACTCCTATTTATGAATTTTTTTTATTGTAAAATTATTAGTGAATTAATGTTGGTTATATTAAATTTCCTTCAAAAAAATTCAATTCATGTTTTTTATTCCAACTTATTTAATTTAAAAACCATTTCCTCTTTCTCTTGGTTTAGGAGTGGTTGCTATAATTCAGTTTTGAGGTTGGGTAGACTTACTTTATGATCCTTATTATACCATGATCATGTTACATTTAGAATTATGAGGGGTTTGAGAAAGTATTTTTTTAGAGATTTTATTAATAAATTATACTAAAGGTATCATAATATTTCCCTTATAACATTTTATTACATTAAAATATTTATTATTTTCATCTAGTTAGGTCTATATTTGTGATTTTGATCTTGTTGATGGTTGGTATATGGTTTCCCTTTACTAAAAATTGGTGGATGGAAACCTTGACTATATAATTTTTAAAATTATCATTGAAAGGCTGGTGCTAATAAGAATTTTTTCTATAAAGGTGTTTAAGATTGATTATATTTATCCTAAAATCAATATTTTATTTAAGAGATCTCTATTTATCATTTTCCCCCTTGTTTCATCAAATTTTTTATTCTACTTCATATGATCATGAAACTGATAGCATAATCCTAAGATCATTAGTAATTGAAATATTCATGGAATCACAAATTCCACATAGCTTCATAGAGGTCGAATTATATATAAATTGATTAAGATCTATTTATATAACTAATGTTATTAATTCCTCACGTTTTTAATCATGTAAATGAGATTCCTTATACTCTACCGCATATATTCCTACTATTGAATTACCTCTGGTGCTTAACTATCATGATTTATAATATATATTTTTCAATCAGACCCTTAGATTCCATATGTTATTTTTCAATTATTTACCTATATATGTATTATATAATAAATTCTTATCCATGTCAATAAATCCTTGATAGATGAGGACTCAGAAATGGTTTTCATCAATTTCTTGAAATGTATGTCTTGAGTAAATATTTTTAACATTTCCCATCACTCATAAAATGTTTCTCATGATACTTTCTTTATTTCCTATATATTTTCCATCATAGAAGATCTTTTTAATGTCAATAATAATATTGTGAGAAAATTTATTTAATGCTCATCCTATCCTATATCCTCTCTAGGTTGTAGGTTGTACAACCTATCCTTGGCCACACCTTCTCAGAATATAAGAATTTCATCCTATTAACATGTTCATAAGTTTCTCCTCTTGGATTCATGGTTTCATAAAATATAATGACTTACATGAGATTTCTATTGTGATATTCCTCTATAAGACCATGAGACGTTGGAATTGTATAATAAGAAAAATTTTACTCTAACTTTTATATTGAAAAATATTATATAAAATATAGTTTTTGTGATTAATTAGGTGATGTGTGAAAATTCATCTTAATGTTTATTTATAATTATCATCTACTATTTCAAGCAACGTCTTATAATGAGAAATATTATTTTCACTTATATATATCATGGTAATTTTTTCACACTCAAAACAATGTTTCTCGGAATTCCTTAAATATCTAGCTCTTGAAATATGGGTAATCTCAATTTTATAATGAAATATGAATAGTCCATAATTGTGGGATCTGGTCATTTATTCCGAAGTGAGTTATGATATTATAAATGTGACACCACATCCACATCAAAAGTGAAAATATTTTAATAATCCTTTCTTGTAACATATAAAATATATATTATTTTAAGGTTAAAATACATTATAAATATAACCATATATTTTTTCCAAATATTTTAACACATTAATGAGTATCACCATGTTAATGTTTTAGGTTTAAGTATTAATAATTACATTAGGATTCTATAAATATTTGTGATAATTTTTGAACTATCAAAAGATGAGAAAATTGGTTAATTATAAAGAGGATGATTAGTGATTTATGCAATGGTAGGAATACCAATTATTTATATTTCACAAATTATAAAATGATGAATTTTTAATTTACCCTTGATCAATGAGATAGTATATTATCATGTTCCTCTCATCTTAATATACTGGAAACTAATAGTTTTAGTATCATAATATTCAATAGGAATTGATCCTATATCTAGTGTATATAGGGAAGCATCATGAAATTTCACAACACTTTTTTGGTGCTGAAAAATGTATGGAATATAGATAGAAGAGGAAGAACTATAAAAATAAGCGATTTTTGATCACATCGATAGATTATTGTGGAACTCCGCCTTAAAATTTATATTAAACCTGGGGTTCCAAAAGTTTTAAACTTTTCCATGTGCTTATAAATGGAACACAAAACAAGTCAATAGTCATGCATGCTCTCAAGTTTTCTATGATCATCCACTTTCATGTTTCATATGATAATAAATAACATAAATATTTATATTTTAGGGTTTTAGAATTTTAATTTAATATTTTAAAGATGTTGAAGTTCTCATATTGTGAAACCTCAACTTCCTTTCACCCCACACTATCCAGAAAAACCTCCATGGACTCTTGTAGGATATAATATTTTATTAATTCACTGGAACAAGACCTTAAATTAATTGAAAAGTGCTCAAGACCGGGTTTATGAAACTCACATTCATAACGAAAAATTCTCATGAAATGGAATTATGATTTATTAAATGAAATTTCTTATAAAATCCCATAGTTGCACGAAGCAGTTTTATAATGTCCAATTTTGGGCCTCCTTTACTAATAAATCATTCATTTAAGAAATTTAACGTGATATGGGAAACTTCCTAATAAAGTTTCGATTGTGAATAATTCATACACACAATCATAATTATTTCCTTCAATCTCTAATATTTCAGAAACAACCAAGGATTAGGTTGTCTTTATATATTCCCCATACATATCATTATAGTTTCCAAGAATTTAACACCCCAAGCTTTCACGGTATGCTTCTTTTTAAATAATTTGATAGCTTGCGCTTCCCGCAACAATGAGTTGGAGCACACCAAAACCTATAAAACTTGTTGTTTAAGAAGTTGTTATGAATATTATTAACCAAATATTTAATTTTATATATTTTCCATATAATATTAACATTATTTTTAGGTGATTATTAGACATAATATAACAATAAATTAAATTCTTCAGATAAAAGATGTATTTTTCAACAAATGCGGTTTTTAAGCCATTTAATAGATAATCCTTTTTAAATCCAATATTTGACACTTTTATATATTATATTTGAAAAATTAAACTTCTTATTTAGAATAGGGGAATATAAATTATGTTGGGGTAAAATTTTGGTCTTTTTTTGAAAACTTTCATATTTTAACGAATTGTGAAAAATAATGCATTTTAAAGTAAAACAACATTTTCATAAAAATTATTTATATTGTTAGATAATATTTTTAATTGGTTTTAAAGGGTAATTGTTTTATTTTTTATCATTTAATCAAATTTTGATCATGGGATGAAAATTTTCATTTAAATGGGATATAAACGCATGTCAATCTGTTAATAGTTTTAACTTCTTAAAAACCCACTTTCTGGTTTTGACAATGGGAATTAATTTTAAATTAATTAATATAACTACTATGTTTTTAATTTAGAAAAATATATTCTTTATTTGGAATCAGTCATTATTAATTTTTAAAATAGGTATCTATTATTTTTGGATATTATGAATGGTAACTTAAGTAATTTTTTTTATTTTCCACGGTTAAAGGGTAAATAAGGTAAATATGGGTAAAAATAAAATTATAATATTATAAAACTACTCTAAAAAGTGTCCTAATATTAATGGATGAATCATTGGTGAACAAAAATATTCTTATGTTGAATTTTCGGCGTTTGGGAGCCACTTGTGTGTGATAATGACATGTTATAATAATTAATTTAATGTAAAGAAAAATGTAACATAAAAATGTAACTTTTTACTAAAAAAATTAATATTGGATTATATAACTGATATATTTTACTATAAATGATAATTATAAATCTAAAAAGATTTCCTAGATCATGGTATTCTATTTATATTTTTTATACATTAAATAAATAAATTTATTTATGACACAATGATGATGTAGTGATTACCTTATTAATAAATGAATCAAAAAAAGATATTTTAAATATTAAAATAAATATTATTTGAAATATTTCATGTCATGAAAGAATTTTCTAGATTACTATGACATGTTATAAATGTGTTGATTATTTTATTTCAAATTAGTCAAGTCGGTATGACTTTAAGAAAAATCAATTACTTTATAGTGTAAAAATTGACATAAATGAGTTTTTAAAACAAACACTATTTTATTAAATGATATAATAGTCATAAAAATACAATTTTAATCCAAAATTATTATATAGTGTTACAAATTACATTAATGATACACTTTATGATCTCTTTTCAATTTATAGTAACTATTTTAACCATATAGTATAACAAATCAAGAAGATATGGTAAGAGTTAGCTTATTTAACTAAGGGTTAACACCAAAATATAAGGTAATATTTTTGACCTAAACTTTTCTAAAACCTATTGGATTAGATAATTTGTAACAATACTCCTCTTAGACTTGATTGAAGTCAATTTTATCTATTATAAACTGAAAATAATTTTATAATAAATTAATATTTCACGATTTTCCTAAAGTTCCCCTCACATATCTTATAAAAGTGATCTTCTTATTCTCATTAATTAACACCTCCAAATCCATTTGGATAGGAAAACATGATTATTACCTCTACAAAAATCACTAAATTAATCATATAGGAAACACTTTGGGCATGAAACCAACTTAAGGTGTCATTTTGTGAAAATAAAAAGGAGATACCTAAAAAGGCGGTAATCATTTTATCACCTCTATCAAAGTTCTTTTCTTATTATACTTCCTCTTTCTATGTTGCTTCAATAATAAAATAATAAATAAAGTAAATTATAAATTTTGAGATTTTATTATGATTATGTTACAACCATATTCTTTATTTTTCCCATCCTATTAAAAACAGCATCACCATATGTGTGTGTGTACGACTTACCATCTTCACTTCATAGTGTAAACTATTTTTTATCTATTCATTATTTTGAAGGGTATAATGGTGAATATAAATGACTTAAATAATAATTATGAAATGATATTATTTTTTTCAATTAATATTCCATCCAATTTCATAATATTTAACTATTAAATAATTTATTTTGTCACTCGTATGTACATAATGATTACCATATCCACGATGCGATGAGATTCATCTTCCATGTTCACCATCCAAGAATGATTATAAAAATATATATTAATAATAAGTATGAAATATATGAAAAAATAATTGTATTAGATTAATATGTGTGTGCGTGTGTGCGTGTGGGATTCACTTACTTACAGTCAATACGATAAGAAAATGGAAACAACGCTTATACGTACCTACGACCAATCATCTCCCTAAATAGTGTATTCATTTCTTATATAAATCTATTATATATTTTCATATTATTAATATATGTGATATATATTTCATTTTTTCATGATATATGTAATGTGATCAGTAATAACAAGTCAAAACACATGCGATTAAGAAAGGTATTATTAACTAAAATTTTGCATTAACTTGGAATTGTTAATAAATGAGTAATATAAAGTCATAAACCAATCATTTATGAATTCATAAAAATTATTATTATTCTGGTTCAAGTTAATAATATGTTAAAAACCATTATATATGAGTTTTGGACACTTATAGAGAGTATCAGACTTAAGGTAAGGGTTAATTTCACAATCTCATTATTATCCAAGATTGTTTATGTGTAAGTATTTTTTGAGACATATTTATCATCTATGTCCATGTTTCTTAAGATTTTTTTAAAGGGATTCTATTTAAGGTTTTATGTAAGGGAGTGTTTAACTAAAACATCATTTTCAATGTTCTAAATATTTTTTCATCTAAATCTTCGCCCTCATTGTCAATGTTTTCAAAATGGTTTTAAGGATTTATTTATATGGACATATTCTTTTAAAATGTCAATTCCTTTCAAAATATGCAAAGCGGTATGTTACACATAGACTAAAAAATATCTTTTAAATGTATTATTTTAAAATGTTTTAGAATTTTAATGTTTTCAATGTTAAAAATTGAAATTTCTCTGAAAGAGTTTCAATGATTTTATTTTATTTTTTCATCTATGTCAACACCCTTTGTTGGATTTTAATGATTAATTGAGTTTGATTTATTATGATACAATCATCCATATTGTATTAAAGAGTTTACACTATATTTTATGGTAGATGTGATATTTTAATACCAATCACATTTTATGGTTTACATGTTAACATTTCTTATGCAAGTTTTAATACGACTGTTTTTGTTATGTTTCACCCTTTTCATATTAATAATGTATTGGAATTAGTAAGTGATGATTGGGGCCTGCTATAGCCCATCGATACATCATTTGGTCTCATGAGACAAACTAGTATCTTAGAACATGGCCTTGATAGAATATTTGTGTATGGTCTTGGCACGAGGCCTTGATGTAGTGGTTATGATTTCTACCCTTATGCATTCCCTAATTATGAGATTAGCTATTAATTTTTACATGGGATTATTCAAGTAGTAGAATATCTATGTGAATGTTTAAATTAATTATTTGATATATTATTTCCATGTTATGATGAAGATGATGTTTTAAAAAGATTTTGTTTTAGTTTTGTACCTTTCTTTAAACGTTTATGCTTATTTTTGATAGATTTTGCTATATCATTTGACCTTACTGAGAATTTGAGATCACCCATTTTTTATGTTTTATATTTCCAAGATTCCAAGAAGTGTTTTATGATTGATATGAATGGTTAATATGGGAGAATAAAGTTATTATAAATGGTTTATCTATGCTGTATTTTATGTAATAAATTTTAATGTTATGTTCATGCATGTAATCAATTTTCCCAGATTGCTAAACTGATCAGTCCTTCGGGAAATGATTCCTTGTAATCATTAAAATGTATTAAAATAATTCACTGGATCTGGGTGACTAGGGTTTGGGGATTACAGTTTATATTAGAGAAAGTTTAACAACAATAACTGAAAGTAGATTTCGAAAAGCCTTGTCATGGAATAGGACCCTAAGATTGAATTTCAATATAAGTATAGACGAACATTATAGAATTTTGAGAAATGTATAAATTATTTGGGTATTCCAAGAAAATACATCCTTTTCTGGATACTACAGGTGGACGGGGTTATAACACCGATTTACCTTGCAACAACAACTCAAAAAAGGTTTTTTTTTGTTTGACTTCATGTAACCTGGTACACAACAACGGACCTTACCACACACCTGGTTCACACTCCTAGGGGATATGCTTATGATAATTCACATTTTCTTTACAAATAATTATAAAGGATTTATGAGTAAATAGTTTCCCTGAAAAACCATTTTTATGATTATGAGACTAGATACCTATAAACATTAAATAAATGATGATCATTTTCTAGTTTTTTATTATACATTACAATATGATCTAACCTAGTGTATGTCTCCATTTAGAAATGGTCCACAGTAGAAGGAATGTGAACTATAGCAATATGCATGATCTAAATAGTAAAAAGGATCATATATTTTGTTGTATTAATCTAACATTTTGAAAGAAAATATTCACCCACATATTCTGATAATACAATGAAATATTATCATCTTTTAATAAGATAATTAAATAATTATTTGAGTCTTATTCATTTTATGTGATGTAAGAGGAGAAGAGTATGGTAGAGAAAAATATGGATAAAGGGAAGAAGGGAAATATGGATTTCCCACATGTGATAAATGTGGAAAGAATCACCATGGTAAATGCTTGAATGGAATGTGGATTTTTTATAAGTGTGGATAAAAATTACACCATGTCTGTGACTGCAAAGGTAAGAAAAAGGTTTCAAATGTACAATGATTCACCTATATGGAGTTGGTACACTACACAAATTATTGTCCCAATCCTCAGATTATATCCAAATTGATGCTATTGAATAATAATCATCTTATAATACTACCATAGATGAAGAGGAATGAGTAGTGTTCTTATGTTTTTATTGATGAATTGTTTCATTTGAGCATTTTATCAATGATGTACTAGTTATAATAACTATAGAGTATATCAGGATTTTAGTATAGTTTTATTTAATTAAATATTTGAGATTGTATGGTACAATGTAAAGTGACACAGTTTCAAGTTATAAAATTTGGATAATATATGGTTGGGGGAAATATAAACCTTAATATGTTTCTGATACTGAGATAATGATTTCATAATAAGAGATAATTGATTTGGTTAAAGTATATTGGATAATATATACTTCCTTGGAACTGATTAATGGTTTGTTTAAGAAGTAGTTTATACCATCATTATTTGGATTTTTCAACATTTTGGGATTTAAGGTGTATATCCATTATTCTATGTTTTTCATAAGGAATAAGGAAGAATGAACATATTCAAATATGGTTTTCTTGTAATTCAGGTTATTTCCTTGTTTTAAGGGAATACATGATTATTGTATTCACTTGTATGTTATGTGACCTTACTTATAAATTTTTGGATGGTGAGTTTGGATAGAAGTATTTTGGATAATCCTAAAGGGTTGGAATAGATTATGTTGGAAATTTTATAGTATTTTTTATGGTTAATACATTTTTTAAGATTATATTTTGGAATGTTATACTTTTAAGAAAATGAATACTCGTAGGTCAGGTGAAAAATTGTCATGTCTGTCAAGGCTGTGACGCTTGAACCTGCAACTAAAGGGCTACAACGGTTCATCACCTATTACTAGACTATGTCATGTCCTAGTTAGTATAGCACAGTTTTATTTAATTAAATTTATATGTTTATATTTGGAACCTTATACAATTAAGATAAATATAATATTTTTGAGTTTAATTATCTTTTGAAGAGAAATATGAGTTTGTGGTAGGAAATAGTTAAAGGATGAAACTCAACATGTCAATTAAGTATGACTCCTTGAGTTATTAGTCTATGAAGTAAATTAATTCTACAACACTAAGGAAAGGATCATAAAACCCAAAATGTTTTCCTAGTACTTTCTTTTGTGATGAATCAAATGGCCCCTTAGATCATCACATATTTCTATCTTTATGGTTATTAACTTTATCCTAATAATATTATCTATCACTCTCGATCAGAACATGATGGTTACATTTTCTTTCATGTCCATTTTTTCCTATATGGAACCCTAGTATGTTTTGTTTCTGGTTACCATCATACTTCCCTTTCTTTATTTTAAAGTTTAAGTTTTATCGACCATTTTTTCAATGTGGGATTGCAATAAAGGGATTTTCAATAATCAAAACATAGTTACCAAACCCAAATTAGAAAACCACGAGGAAGAAATTTATTTAAGGAGTGGATAATGTAACACCCCAAGCTTCCACAATACGATTCTTTTTAAATAATTCAATTGCTTATGATACACGCAACACTGATTTCAAATACACCATGACCTATCAAACTATCCATTTAAGAAGATATTATGAATATTATAAACCACATTTTTAATCTTATATATATTACATATAATTTTAACATTCATCTTATGTTCTTATTAGAGATTATATTAGAACAAATTCAATTTTTTAAATAAAAGATGTATTTTTCAAAAAAAAAAGATTGAACACCTTTTAGTTGTGAATGATTATTAAATCCATATATCTGACTCTTTTATGTATTAAATTTTACAAAATAAACTTCCTATATAGAATAATGGAATAAAAATTAATATTGGATAAATTTTTGGAGTTTTCTGATAACTTTTATATTTTAATGAATATTGAAAAATACTGTATTTTAATTAAGAACAATTTTTCATCTAAATTATTTATATTGTTAGATTATATTTTTAATTGCTTCGAAATTGTAATTTTATTATGTTTTTATAATTTAATCCAAATTTTATCATTTTAATCAATTTCACATTTAAATGGGATATAAACACATATCAATCTTTTGATTGTTTTTACAACTTAAAACCCCACTTTCAAGTTTTGATAATGGGAATTAATTTTATATTAATTAATAGAACTTATGTGTTTTGAATTAGGAAAAATGGATTCAATATTTGGAATCATATTTTCCAAATTATTTAAACATGTATCTTTTATTTTTTTTCTTTTTGAATAGTGACTGCAGTAATTATTTTTATTTACCACGGTTAAAGGGTAAATTTAGTAAATAAGTGTAAAGATAATATTAAAATAACATAAAACTACCCTAAAAATATGCTAATATTATTTTATGAGTTTTAGGAGACCAAAAAAATACTTATCCGGAATTGTTTTCATTTGGGAGCCACTTGGGCGTGATAATGACATGTAATAATAACTGATTTAAAGTAAAGAAAAATATAACATAAACATGTATCTTTTTACTAAAATAATTTTAATACATGGTTATATAACTAATATATCTGAATATAAATATTAATTATAAATATATAAATATTTACTACATAATTTTATTTTTTTTAATTTTTATAAATTATATAAACAAATTAATTTATGACGCAATGATGATGCAGTGATTACCTTAATAATAAAGGAATAAAATTAATGATATTATAAATATTAAAATAAATATTATTCGAAATATTTCATTCCATAGACAAATTTATTGAAGATTATGACATTTTGGGTATGATTTAATTATTTTTTTAAAGGAATCAAGTTTTTATGACTTTAATAAAAAATAAATTACTAAATAGTGTCAAAATTGACATAAATGAGTTTTTAAAACAAACACTATTTTATTAAATGATTAAATAATAATAATATAATATTCAAAAAAATTAGTTAGATAGTGTTGAAAATTTCATTAATGATCCACATGAGGTTACCTTGGAATTTTATAGTAAATATATTAACCACATTGTATAAAAATTCAAGAATACATGGTAAGAGTTAACTTATTTAACTAAGGGTTAATGCCAAAAGATAAAGTTATATTTATGACCTACTCGTATCTAAAAACAATTGGTTGATATTATTTAGTCCCATCACCATATTATCTGAGAAATAAATCAATTTCAATCTTTTATAAACCTAAAACCATTTTATAATAAATTATTTTTTCCAGATTTTCCTAAAGTTCCCCTCACCGCTCTTATAAAAGGGCACTTCTCCTTCTCTTTAATTCACACCTCTAATGCCCTTTGGCTCAAAAACCCCAGCCCATTTCCTCTCCTGAAATCCCTCACTCCATCCTAGAGGCAACACATTTCCAATAAATTGAGCCTAAGGAGTCATTTTGTGAAATTAAAAAATAGATACCCAAAAAAGAGGTAATAGTTTTATCACCTATTTCAAAATTCCTTTCATCTTATACATCCTCTTTTTATATTTATTGCATAATAAAATAATAAATAAAGTACCTTATAAATTATGATCTGTTATAATGATTATGGGACAACAATATTCCTTATTTTAACCATCCTATGAAAAATAGTGTCACCATGTGTGCTTACGTACGCTTCACCATCTCCATGCTATAGTGTATACTATTTTTCATAAATACATTATTTCTATGGATATAATGATGAATATAGATTACATAAATAATAAATATAACATGCTATTATTTATGTAATATTTATATTACATCCAATTATATACCATATAACCATTAAAGAAATTATACCGTCACATGTGTGTATGTACGACTATCCGTCTCCACGAAGCGATGAGATTCATCTTCCACATTCACCATCCAATAATGATTATAATTTTTTATATTAAGAATAAGTATGAAATAAATGACATAATAATTTTACTAGACTAATATATATATATATATATATATATATTCATATTTTATTCACTTACTTCCACTCAATACGAAAATAAAATGGAAACAACGTTCATGCAAACATTCGACCTACCATCTCCATGAAAACTATATTCCATTTCATATATCTATGTATTATATATATTTTTAATTGTGAATATATATGATATATAAATCATTTTATTATGATCTATGTAATATTATCAAAAATAAAATTTCAAAATACATATGATAATTAAAGTGATTTTTACCCAAATGTTGCATTAACATGGAATTATTAATAAATGATTAATATTAATTGATAAACCAATCATATATGATATCATAAATATTTTTATGATTCTTTTAAAATATAATAATTTGTTAAAAAACCTTTCTATATGGGTTTCAAACACATACAAATATTATCCAACTAAAGTTAAGGGTTCATTTCACAATCTCATTATTATCAGAGATTGTTTATCCGTAAGTATTTTCATGGACATATTTTTTATCCAAGTCCATGTTTTGTAAAAGTGTTTTCAAAATGATTATTTTTAGGGTTTTATGTAAGGTACTATTTAACTGACATGTCATTTTAAATGTTTTAAATATTTATTCTTCTAAATAATTATCATTAATGTTCATTTTTTCTAAATAGTTTTAAGCATTTATTTATATAGACATATATATTTTAAAATAATAATTCATTTAAAAAGTTTCAAAGTGTTATGGGACACTTTGATTAAAAAACATCTTTTAAATGTATTCTTTTTAAAATTGTTTGAATTTTAAATTATTCAAATTAAAAATATATATTTATCCAAAATAGTTTTAATGATTTTATAATATTATTTTAATCTATATCAACATCCATTGTTTTATTTTTATTCATAATTGAGAATGATTTATTATCATATCGTCCTCCATATTGTGTTAAAGGTTTTATGATATGTTTGTCTATGGATGTGCAATTTTAATACCTTTCTTGGTTTACGGTTAAAGTATTTACATTGTGTACACTAGTTTTAATACGAGTGTTTGTGTTAGGTTTCACTCTTTACATATGAGGAATGTATTGGACTTAGTAAATGACGGGTGGGGCCCTCTATAGCCCCTTGATGCATTGGTAGGTATCATGAGACAAAATAGTGTCTCCGAACATGGAATTGATAGAATATTTTCTTATGGTCTTGGTATGAGGCCTTGACATAGTGGTTAATATGTCTAAAATTATGCATTCCCTCATTATGAGATTACTAATTGATTTATACAAGTGATTATTCAACTAGTATAATATACATGTGAATGTTTAAATGGGATTATTTTATTTATTTTTATAATATTATGCTTAAGAAAATGTGTTAAAATTCTTGTGTTTTAGTATTTACCTTGCCTTAAAAGTTTATGCTTATTTGTGATAGCTTCCACTATATTATTTATCTTTACTAAGCATATAAGATCACCATTATCTTATGTTTTATTTTCCTTGGATTCCATGAATTGTTTTATGATTGATATGCATGATTAAGCTAGGGGAATAATGGAATTATAAATGGTTTATCTATGCTTTATTTTATGTTTGAAAGTGTAATGTAATGTTCATGTATGTAATCTATTTTCCAGAACTGCAAAACTGATCGGTCCTTCGAGACTTGATTCCTTGTAATCATGCCAACGTATTTTAATAATTCACTGTATCTAGGTGACTGGGGTTGGGGGTTACAATTAATGGTTCAAGAAACACATGTGTAATCCCTAGACATATCATTAATGCTCCAATGAAGGATTTAGGTACCTTAATTAATAATTCCAACTCAACTACTTTATGTCACCCCTTTCATAAAACAATAATCATTACAACATGATGCTATACTACAAAGAATAGTCCTATCATTCAACCATAAACTCTGCACATAAACTATGTGGGTTTTGAATCATTGACCAACACAATATGTAGGAATCCTCCTCTAGGTTCAATCCCAACATCTTAACACCTTACCAACCCGTATTCCCTGTAGAAGTAGAATTATCCATGACTAATCTCTTATCGGGAGAGTACCAAATAATCCAATATCCCCATGGTATATTAAACTATTTCTACCCATACGTGAAGAGAATAAGAAGCCCATTGTCCTGGATGGATAATAAATTTTATCTATCCTTATGTGATGATTATAAGAGGATCAAAATCCACAATAGATGTTAAAATGTGCCTACCTTTATATAAAACTTTAATTGGATTAATATACCTAGTGGACATTAAACTTATCCCACCCTTATATACATATAATAAAAGTATTACATCACTACTAAAAATTATAATATTTCTACCCTTATGTTATAGTAATAAAAGGATAAACATCCCACTGGACATTAAACTATAACTAACCTTACATGATGATCCTTGGAGGATTAGCAAGAATTATGTTCCGAGAATAAGTAGATAAATAGACCTCATATGAGAATCATTAGAGGAAAATTTCTTTCTGTGATGAGAACATGAATACCTATGTAATGAGAATAGAAAGACCCACTTACCTATTGCATAAAAAATCCATCCTTCATTGTGTCACAAGAATATGATTCCTCATGTGATGAGAATGGGATTTCTTTTAGGAGAATAACTGGATGTATTATGTGATAAGAATGAGATTCCTAATGTGAAAAGGAGAGAATATCTTGTGTGATGATCAAAATATACCTTATTTGATAATCATAATAATACATACTAATGTTTTTAGTGGAAGATATAATATTTGTACTTCTTGGATTTAAACTGAAAACCCATATTTTCATTATGTGATGACTATAAGATCCCATCATCTCTACAAATGAGGAAGATAAATCATCATTCACATGCTCAAATATCAAGATGCATAACATAGTAATCATATTCAACTGAAATGTGTTCACATTAAAATGGCTGATATCAATTATTTTACTAATGAAAACATATATATTCCATCCAGAATGGTACTCATGATTGTGTATTAAAATAATAAGGGAGTCCTGGACTTGGAAATAGAATCCTCTTTGAGATTATCCAACCTACCATCTGCCCATTCTGATTAAATTTTTTATCACAATAAAAATGGTGAGGAAAGGCCTTCCACCTATGTAAATAATAAATGTGATAGTATATCATGACTATAGATTTATATCTCCCTTTGATATCTAGTGGAAAACAATGTAAACACAAATGGTGACCTCATCATAAATCCCTTCTCCATCAATAGTGAGAGAATGAATAACATTAGAAATCACTAACATCAAGGAATCACCATCATTATAAATTTATTCATTATTGGATTAAAACTATTATATAATACCGAAAATTGAACAAGGCAAGTGAAGTACGCCTTCCATTACTAATAATACTATAGGTAGAATGGGTTCCTTGATACTGATGACATACATGGATGATTGAACGTGGTGATTCCATACACTTATGCATAATTGGTAACTTATATATCTATCAGATATTCTAGTCACCATGTCCCCCTTTCCCCAAAAAATATAATACATGTGGAAGAAATAAATTCCTTTGTTTTTTATTATGATCATGATGGTATCATTCACACCTAATATATGTATTGTTAAAAATTTTATTCAATGGTTCCATGATTGTTACCCTAGTATAAAATATCTCATAGGTGGAAAGTGACTCAGGTTACCACTATCAACATCTTTGGGCACCTAACCCTAGAAAACACTAACACCATCTACCACTACACATAGTAGGTATATTACAGCCATGTTTTGAAAGCTGAAGCAACCTCCTGGGTTTCCAATGATGTATTTTAAAAATAAAAGATGCAATCAGGGTAGGTCCACCCAATTGGTAGCTGAATAGGTTAATCCCACTCTTATTCTATCTCCCCTAGAACAAACTACCCATATGTCATATCATGATTTGGTCAATAATCATTCTCTATGATATATTACCCTATATATTTCATTGTATCCCTTAAATTATTAACCAATATTTAGCGGGACACATTTTATAGACTATAATCAAGACCACATCAACAAAACTAGTGTGTTGGGTTAACTCTCATGGTCGTTAGATCCACCATAAGTCATCATCGAGGATGTTCCCAAGAAAAATAATTGTATCACCCTGAAGGTTCTCCCTAAGGTGAAGTGACTACCAGTTACCACATTTTTCATCCTTGTGACACCAATAACTAAAATTTTCCTCCCTATAATTCCAAAAACCACATAGGTATTACCCAAGATACCAATACTCAGGAAGTTATTCCAATGTAACCATCATCAATTCTTGTGAAAAGGTTCCTTATGGAACATACTATCTAACAGTTAGAGAATTCACTTTATGTCACTAAAGAGGCAATAGGGGGATGAAACGGAAGATTTCATTTAATTAATAAAAATTCTAGACCACATAACATTTAGAATATATTTTCCTTTATCCACCCTCAAAAATGATAGGGGTATACACCCAGTGATTGAGGATATTTTTTCGGGTAATTGATGTTTAGAGTGTTTGGAAATCCCTATGTAGGTATTATTTCATAGAGGATATGTTTTTTCCATCTATGGAGTATCCATGAAACCATCCGCATTATCTAAAACATCATGTCTTATATACATATAAATTATATGGGGTGGAAATATCATTATCCATAATATTGTATTCAAATGGGGAACAATACCTATTAGAGTTACATCCACCCAATGAGTCCCTTCAAGATGAGAATATAGGGTCTCCAAACAATATAGATATTTTATTAAAGCATTAGAAATATAATCAATACAAATATTTAATCTATGGTAGGGTGTATCAAATCATAGAAATATCACCTGAAGATCTTCAATAAAAGATTTATTCATAGATCACTTCTATAACATCCCAAAAACATATCACTTTTGAGAAGGATTTCCTCCCTGATCAATAAGAATAGTTTGATGATATATTTTAGTAGGACCTATACATTAACCATCTTTTGTTCATGGTCTTAACCCTAGGATACATGAAGCTTATACCTCTTATAATTTCTCATTAGAACATATAGAATATCTCTAGGATAATATATTGGTGATTTTTGATACCATTCATAGTATTTAAATGGAATATCCCATGGTATTTGAGAACCTTCATGCCCTCAATCATCATGGGAAAAAGTCAAAATCATAGCACTTTTATTTTCTTGTCATCCTCAATCTAGAAGATACCATTGGAACAATCAATATGTATGTACTAATTCTCAGAGTTCTATATCATATCATTGAAGATTAACCTAAAATGTGATATTCAAATACTAAGGGAATTATTCTTCCTCATCTCCCTAAAATTGGGAAAATATATGACTAAATTTGGTCCTGCCGACATCATCATTGAATCTTTACTACCAAAAACTACCATGGTGAACATCATAATATTTGGTGCTAATGATAATCATTCGTGTGATATCAGTGATTAAGCAGTAGAGTAATATTTTCACATAGGGAATTAGTATAAATAGGTAAACCCTTTGTATTTGTTTTCATAAGTTTATTGAAACTGACCATGGGTCTTGGAATTCCACCTGAGATACCTCTCCCAAACACCTACCATAACCTTGAAAAGGGAATGTGTTTGGCCAATAATTCTATAATTCTGGGATCTGTTAATATTGCCTCTTAGGATACCCAAATCACCACCCTACTCTAGGATATTGAGGTCATTTTATAGATCAACTTCAAGATCCTGAGGGGATACCATCCTAATACAAATGATGTTAAAGAGGAACCCATTATAATTCCCATGTAACCTTGATAACTGATATAATTAATCCATTAAACTAGGACCAAAGGTGGGGGTTCTTGCCACCAAATTTGTAACCTAGTATTATATTTATCCCACTATATGGTAGATCAGTATAGCTTCCTATCTAATGACCAAAACTTCTCTACATAATGAGTGATGCCACTAACAAGTGGATAGATGCATGTTGAAGTCTCCCATAATGATATAATTAGTTACCTTATTTCCCACAAAGAGGCCATGGGTACACAAAGGGATTTTTTAAAAAAAAATTACATTTTACCTGTAGTCGGTGAACCATGTTCCACAACATCTAAAATACAGTGACCTGATATTTATGGAATTTAATATAATGGGTGACCTATAGAAGCATTTCAAACACATTTCCAATTTTTGGGGTTTATTTTTTATCACCCCAAAGTATAAATTGGAATCTTAGATACTCTACTTCATCTAGGAATAGGAAGAACCTACCTTTTTTGTATAATAATCTCGAGAAAGGCTTCATCTCTAGCTAGGAGAATATTTTCCAATAATTCCATTTCCATTTCAACTCCATAATAAATAAGATGTGTTTCATTATCCTCTATAAGAGAAAATAGTGGGGGTAATCACCTAAATATCTTCATAAAATAGTAAATGGGACCTTCATACTTTATTGATATCTAACTCTCATAATAATTTTTGTTGCAGAGGTGTTTATAGAATTTCTAGGATGATATTTTTCCAACAATGGTTTCACTGAAATATTAATGTAGATTAAGAGTGCACACTAATAGGTCACAAAATCTATAGTAATACACATATAAGACAAATAAAATGTATCTCCAACAACCTGCCACACATTCATGAAATTCTAGTGAGGTAGAGATAGTGTTTGTGATGCAGACTCCAGTCACTCAACTTATTCGAGTCTAGGCATCCCAGCAGAACATACCATATTAGGTAAAATCATATGTTGTAAATGTTTCCCATGGATAATTATTGGGTCCAAATTTTAATCCCTTTAGTAATTGTAGGAAAAATATATAATCATCCAAGGATGTGAAATTCCATGTGTTCCTAATTTGTTCTATAGAGAGACATTTACTATTGCTTCCAGAAATCATGAATTCACTGGATGTTGATTTGAAGAACCATCCCAAAAAATTTCCCTATAATATATTCCTTATAAATAACATCTATAACTAATTCCTCATCAATTATTTTCTCCAAAATATGATCGATCAAAAAATAGTATAGTTAGGAAATCCTCAAGAGCATGTAACATGAATTTCACCACCCTCAATGGTGATCAAGATACATGGGATAAGAAATTGGTCTAAATATGAGAATAATAGAAGTTATATAACTTTATCACAAAAAATGACTACTCTTAGCAATGGAATCTTTTTTTCATGGGTCAATCATCCAGAATCCCCCCCCCCAATCCAATTCAACCTCTTATGTGATTTTATCAACTCTACAACCCTCTAAATTTTAAAGGAGTCAGTAACAACATCACAAAGATAACCAAGAACCACTACTAGTGCTAAATAAAGTTATAATCCTCAAAGATTTCATAACCCTATAATAGGTATGAATTTACACATTCCTCTATGAATTGGAGTAATATTTTGATGATGAATTGAAATATTCCTTTTATTCAATGCCATAAGATTGATAGAATATTTTATTGAGCCATTGAATGAATCCCACTTTTAAGATCCTCTTAAAACCCCCACCAGTGCTCTAAATAAAATGGAATATTCCACAAAATCATGAACAATTCCAACGGTACAATACCTAAAAAATTGGTTCTATAAAGATTAGAAGATGAACATTAATCTAATATTAACATGAAAAACCATCGACATTAACATCCTCTAGTAAAAAATCCTTGTACCATTAGACTGGATGAACACCTATTTGAGTCAAAACAATCCCATAATTGATATAATTTGGTGAATTTCAATCATGAACATATGCCTCAGCCAAATGGTCCCTTTTCAATTCCTATAATGGGAGAAAAAACATGAATTAGCATAAAAGTATGATGTGCTCAAGAACCTAATCATCATCCCATATTAACTTATAACACATGAAACACTCCATCAATCAAGTAACTTTGTGAAGAACTCGTCATGGTTCTAAAGGGTCCCCTATATTTTGTGACTAAATTGGATGTCACTAAATCCTACCATGCTGAATAGGGTGATAATAAAGAGTGTCATCTTGTCATCTAATATTTTGAGGAATATAAGGGTTTAGTAATGCATGGACACATACCTCCCTCCACCTGTCTAGTGAGATCAATGGGGTTAGTTTGTGCTGATTTCTAGTAGATAATGGTTTAGATATTAATCCTATACATACCCAGACCCTCTACAATCTAGGATATATATCAGACAATCTAGAACCATCCAACCTGGAAATCAGGGGTATGAGAATAGTAAAAATCATCCACTCAAAAGTATCTAATTGAAGTACTAGTTTGGATATTTTATATCCAATATTGGATTCATGTTAGTATCATGAGATTAATCATTCAACGTATTGTGGACAAGACCATACTAACACATGCATATTTTCTTCCCAACTTCATATCACCAATTCCTCAAATACTCCATAAATAGTTGAATACGGGTGATCCCTGGTGATGTTTCCCCTATTGAGTCTCTTGAAACCCTTTACCATAATGTTGGGTATTAGAAAAAGAGTATAAATGAACCATAGTTCAATGGAAGAGAGTTTTTCAATGTCATTATTAACTTAACAGCCACCATAGGGGATCCATGGGATGACTTGAAGAGTAGTTTCATATTTCCAGTCTAGATCCATGAAGAAAAAAATATAGACATTGGCCACAAATTCATCATGGTGTAATGAATAATGTTCTCCTAGATCACATACTACTCAAATTAAGGATAAATGAGTCCAAGTCTATGTAAGTGATCTCCCTCCACACATTGGAAAGATTTCATAGTTCCTAATAATTAACATCACCACTAGGTATATCAAAGAGTAGGGTTAACCAACATGTATTCAAATGATATATGATACTTTAACATGGTTTTAAAAAATAAGTAGTGAAGATAACATGGGATAAGATTCATAGAATCCAAAAACATTTTTCTATATATCTAGAAGGTAGGATATCCCCATGGGAAGATTCATCCTCATCACAGGAAGGTTATTCCACCTCACAATCACCTGTGCTAAAGGAGTTGAGATCCCCCTCTAGACCTCTTGATTATGATGAGAAAGAGATGGATAACTCCCCTCAAACAATTTAATAAGGGGTTTCCATCACTTTTAATGATCTAATATGGGTGAACCTTAATTCTGAGGAAGATGTAATTATAATATAGATTAGTGTCGTCATGTCGACTGATGAACATAAGAAATATGTTATGTTCTTGATGTAGCATCGTGATTTATTTTCATGGATCTAAAAGAATAGGCTCAAGATCAATTCATGGGTCATCTTTAGCCATATGTTCCCTTCAGTTGGATAATATGAATATAATCAAGCATCTAGACATATTCACTCATTCCATAGTTCCATGGTTGAGACCAAAGTTCATAATATGATCAAGGAATGGAAAAATCATTGTCATTATCACCTTCTGTGATTTTAGTCACCAATACATGATGAATAAATTCCCTAGACTATTTATAAAATTCATTATGGATGAATCAATATATTTCAATGATAGATACTCTAGGTAGAACCAAATCTAGTTATCCCCCATGGATGAAGAGAAAATTGAATTCAAGGAACCCTAGGGAAAACCTACCATCGAGTGATGCCATTCACCTTCAAGAACATTTAATAAACCTAACACTAGTCTCTGAATCACATCATAAACACTATACTAAGAAAGATAATGTATCCCTTTGAGGATGATTTTTTTCTTAAATCCATTCAATGCTTTAACTAACTCAATGGTCTCAAGAAATTTTGTGTCATGCTCTATGCCAACAATATAAAGATAACCTCCATGAATTGTACATCCATTGTCACCTATTTGAAATTCCTTGGTTTTTTATCTCATATAAAGGCATCGAAATTGTCTTAGAGAAGATCAAGAAAATCCTTTAAGTACCCAATTTATGTAATTTCTTAGACATGGGAGTCTTTCAAGGGTGCTTGGATTACATCAAGTGTTTTCTTTAACTTACACACAAAACCTAAATACTTTCCCATGTATGTTGAGTTCCATGATGTGTCCATTATCTCCATCCATAATAGAGTGACATAATAAAAGATATACATTGATAATGTCTCCCAAATATCTAACAAGAAGAGGATAAACAACCTTAAAATCAATAGGTTCAACCTTATAATTGTCTTTTTCACACATTAAAAGGCCATAATTCAATAATTGTTCCTTATTTTAGAGGGATTCACCAATAATGTGGTAGAATACGCATCCTTCATTACCAACCTTGAGTTATCCCTTGATCATTAGGTCCCCGAGTTTCATGGGAAAATTGAATTTGAGATATTGATTTTGAAAATAAATAGTGAATATGATATCAGGAATACAATATTTTCCCATTGATTGAGTTCACATATGAGTTATTGTCCATATTATACTTTGAGCCAAAGGTGTCACATATCCTACAGTTTTTTATGAATTATTTAAACAACCTAGAAAACCATGTTGTGTCCATTATTGATTTGGACCAAGAATTCATGACCACATGCATCGTGAATTAGAGAGTAATCACTACCACTAAGACTAATGAATAAGTCTTATATGTTAATGAACTTGATACCAAATCCACCCCAATAGGACCATTGGTGTCCCATGTGTTAGATGAATCATTTAATTGGGCGTCTTCCTAATTTAAATAACTCTAAAATGTAACACTTACATCAATTCAGTATGAGATGAAATAAATCTGTGGAAGGGTGGTAAATTTTGTTCTCTATAACGAAACCAACTCATTAATAATGCATAAAAAATATATATTATATAGAATAATTTGCAATTAAATTAAGGGAAAATAAATTGTCTAGGTCTTGTATGAGGCACATTCTATGACTTGTGGATCTCATCGAGTATGATTGAATCTCTCCCAACAAATCCTATGGTTGGGCTAGCTATATCCTACCATGGTTTATGAACATTTTCAATTCACCAATAAGTTTCACAAATTCATTATTTCAGGAAACATTTTGAATCATCCTCTAATATTATCTATATAACTAATAAATATTGGGCCTTAAATTTGTTGGAAATTTATGTCGTGGGTCTCTACCCATTGATGAAAACATGAAATTTCAATTTATCCTTAATACCAATGATGTCTTCTCAAAATGGGATAAACAAATTCCTTTGAAATATATTAAGACTACGCCTATGATCATGTTCGTGAAATCACATATCATTCATTAGATTTATATCATTAACACTATTATCATTAACAATTGAACCAACTTCTGAACCTCCATGTTAAAGAGTTGTATTCCAAGTACAACTTTTGTACAAACTATAATTACCTCTATCATGAATTATAATATGGATAGATCATGGATATCAAATAATTCCTCTCTAATATTCTATATAAAATAATGGATTTGAATAATAATAGTTAGTCTTCCAAACTCTCTGATGTGTTTTTGGAATATTCAACAATGAATCAAACCACTACCTAGGTGACCCCTTATTCATTGGTGTATCGAAAAGAAAAATTGTTTACCATTGTGGTAAAATTCCCATTACTTCATAAAAATATATAACCAGTTGAAATAGGATTAAAGGTCCATTTTTTGGTTTTATTATTTGGAATTCTTTAATGAAAACAAGCTCCAAGCACTACATAATCTTTTAGTACATCATAACCGAGAGTCCCAATCATTGAACAAGAAGTTTCACCACACATATTTCCTTCATAGTTAAATAGTATTGGAATTAAGTATTTTGATGATACCCAGGATAAAAGCACCAATTTTGAGCCGAAATTGGACCTCCCCATCATTTCTCACAAGTTTTACTCTAATGGTGTGTACTCATTGATCACCATATATGTGGAGTGAATTATTCCTCCCACAAATGCGAGGTTCGTGATGAAATATTTTGTATACCCGCATGTTGGATTCATTAGTCTCTTCCTCACAACTAAAAATTGTTCAAAATGGGTCCCAACTACATAAAAATAAATCATATATCATGTACATGTACTCCATATGAGATTAAAATCTTAGTATCATCCTCACCATATGACATTAAATTGTGTGGCCAACACCATTCGCATATGATGTTAAATTTTACTAGCCTAAATCCTTAGTACATGGACTAAAGATATAAATCTAACACTTTTGTATGATTCTTAAAATACATAACTTGGTTAGATTCCTCAACCAAGAGAGAACCCCTAATTTTTTTATGATGGTCACCCACCATGTAGACCCCTTCCTAGAAACTACATGTGGATTAATTTATTCTCTATATATTATGTATTGAGACCTATATTACTTAACTTGGGTCAATCAGTAAATAATAATCCATTTTATCCATGAATTTTATTTATTTATTAAACATTAATATAAAACCCTTTATCTACCCATATCTAGGATGATTCTCCCATTTTCCTCCATCATATATATGATCAATATCTACATAGTAGTTTCACTTTTAATAACTATATTTTTCATAGTTATCATTCCATGGGATATTTCATGATGTTAGGATCTACAATCTCGATCCCATCCAAAAATTCTCTATAGCACACACCTTTTCATGATCTGCATTGTCACGAACCAACCCCGGTCGACCCCGAACCAGTCACCCGAGTCGGCCCGTGGCACGGCCCGAGAGGCGTTCCCGATCCTCCCGGGCTGGCGACAAGCGCCAGGGCATCACAGAGTACACGGGGGAATGATTTCGCCCAATAAAAATTTACTAAGGAACAGAAATAAACAAACGACAATAAAATAAAATAGCCAAAAACATAACTAACCTGACCACGAACCAGAACCCCTCGTGATCCCGAGAGTCGCCCAACAAACCACAACCAACTCTCTCCCACGGCGAGCAAGCTCAAGTCAATCTGCAACAGAAACTAAAAACAAGAAAACACTATAGGCGTGAGTATTAAAACTCAGTAGGCTAGCCCGATAAATCTATTCCCAAAGCACTACCATTAAAAGAAGAATTTACCAACTTCTAGTTTGAACTACATTATAGAAAATATAGGTTTTCATACACACACACACTTTCCATTTTGAAAACAAGTAACACCCCATTTCCCTTTTTAATTTAGAAGAATTTTAATGTTGGAAGGAACAGGTGAATTGCATTTTAAAACATTTTGCGACCAATTAGAAAACCAAACTTTAGTCATTAGTCAAAAATAAAATCACACACAACACACACTAAGGGCAATGGGAAAAAGTGTCACACCAGGGTCGGCATCCAAACTCGACCTCTCAATCGTCTGCCGTATACAAATAAACACTAAATGAGACATGGGTCGAACCTAGGAGATCGTGAACAAACCAGAACGTACTATACATGTGACTCATCCTGAAGGCATACCCTAACTCGATGACGTCATAACGCCCTAACGCCCGGGATAGCCCTACATGGCCTAACCGAGGGGCCCAATCCCCATAGCAGCAATAACTCAGTATTCCCCTGCTATGGGGCCACTAGCCAGTGCGTGATCTAAACTAGTGCAGCAATCGTTCTCAGATAATTCACTCAATATGCTAGGTTCCCATGTCAACACATATAATAAAAGAGGAGTGCATCCCTAATGTAAAACTAGTCAAGATGCACAAGCATCACATACTCCGCTCACCAAATCAACAAACACAAAAGATCGCTCCAAAGAGACTTTTCAAAACATTGATTTCATTAAAAGTACCAAACGGGCCTCATGTACTTGATCAATACCAAATCAATTCCAAAAGAAGGATCAGACGTCGTCACATTTAAAACCATAAAACACATTTAAAATCTCATTTAGGTAGACCAAATCACCATTTTAATTCTGGAGCGCAAACATAAGGGCCAAAGGGGCATTTTCAATATTGCGCAACAGCTAATCATGAAAAGAAAAGCTTCTGGTACGATGCAGAGAAAGAAGCAGTTCCAATTCAAGCAGTATAACTACTCTAGAGATAATAATATTTAAATACTACTTCCAATTTGATGAAAATTAATTAAATGACAAGAAATAAGTAAATTCTAAATTCAAAGGCAAGTGCAGTGGGAACCTACCTCAACTCGCAGCTCGAACACGGCGACGCGGCACGCCTCGCACAGACGTACAAGTACGCGCAAGCCGATGATCGTGGTGTCGCGGAGTCACCTCGCCAACACGCTGCAATAAACGCACAGCAACTAAAAACACAAAACCACTTGACTTAAAACAATACAAGCAGACAACCCGTGCAAAAGAACCACCTGGACAAAAATATCAAAACCTACTTCGCACCATCTACACTATTTACTAAACCACTCTAAAATTTATTAAACCACTCCAAAGACACCCATGACATTACACACCCAAAGCCCCTTCAAAACCTTTGTTATGATCAGCCGCACATCCTCAACAAGCCATAAAGTTGCCAAATCAAACACACCAAACTAAGTTCACAAACCAACAAACACCATTACAACACTGTAAAGCTAAACATTTCATAAAAGATCAAAATACACTTGAATAGAACAAAGGAATTTCAAAATAAACACGCTAGATGCCTTAAACTTAAGAAATTCACACAAAACACTTAGAAAAAATATTTTTAATAACTTAAATCAATAAGAAACCACCCGTTGCATCTATCGAAGGGCATAATAGAGGTGTGAATATCATTAAAAAAAATTTATTGAAACCATGCAAGTTCTAATGGATCATTCCAGAAAGGAAAGGTTGGAAACACCTACCTCAAATCAAGTGCAGACGCGATGAAACCTTCAACAGAAGGAATAATAACACCCTAAAGATTGACCGCACACCCTAATCAATTATAAAAACACGCAAATTACAAACCGAAGCATTAGGGTTCGGTTAATTTGAGAAAAACGCCAAAAATAAATAAATATACCGAAGGAGGAGATGGTTGTTGGTAAGGGAAAACACGACCATGCTGGAAGGTCGCTGGACAGGTCAGACTCGCCGGACTGGGGGGGCTCGCACCGGTGGGTTGGAGGGCGCCGAACCGGAGGGCTCACGCACGCACATGCGGGAGCTGAGGGGAAGGGGTTCACTACGCGCACAAGGGAGCATCCAGGGGGCCGCCGTGCGTGAGGGAGGTGCGGCCGGACGGGAAGCTGGACGGGAGGCGGGGTCGGTCCGACGAGGGTGGAAGGAGCCGGGACACCGAAGGAGGGAGGCTGGATGGGAGTAGGAGATGCAGATGGTCGGCGGTGACTCGCAGCGGGTCAGAGGGTGCGCAGCTGGTGTAGTGCCGGTGGCCGGAGGGCGTTGCGCCACTGGTAGAGGGAAGACAGGGCGGCGCTGGGGGGTTTCGTCCGGAGGGCGTTGCACCGCTGGTAGAGGGAAGACAGGGCGGCGCTGGGGGGTTTCGGCCGGAGGAGGCAGCTGCGCGAGGAAGAGGCGCGGCCGGAGAGAAAGCCGCCGGGGGGAAGCCGGACGGGATGCGGAGGGAGGATGTGCGGTGGGAATGCGCAGGAGGGCAGAGAGGGAGCAGTTCGCGCGGAGGAAGAAGAAAGAAAGAAAGAGGGAAGAGAGAAAGAGAAAAAGAAAAAAAAGAAAGGAAGAAAAAAAAACGGTGGCGGCGCTTAGGGTTACAGAGGAGAGAGTGAGAAGAGAGAAAAAGAAAAAAAAATAATAAAAATAAAAGTAATAATAATAATAAAGAATAAAAAAAAGGGTAAATAAAATGAAATAAAAGAAAGAATATATAAAATAAAGTAAAGTAAAATAAATAAATAAAATAAAATAAAATAGTATAAGATAGTTAATAAAAAGAGGTTGATAATAATAATAATAATATTATTATTAATAATTATTATTATTATTATAATTAAAAACATATATGCACACATATATATATATATGTGTGTGTATATAAACATATATAGATAAACTTATATAAACAAATTTATAAACATACACATATGAACATACGTAACAAATTACAACTTATAGACATATATAATCATATGTATAAACACATTTACGCATAAACATATAATGTTAAGAAAATATATATATATTTATCACCATACGGGTATATATATACACATATAAACATACATATATGCACATTACATTAAAAATAATAATAATAATAATAATAATATTATTATTATTATTATTATTAATAATAATAATGATAATAATGTATAAACATATATACTCACATACATATTTATACACCTATATAATCATATATATATATATATTAATCTCCTCAATAAACAAATTTAATTACATTAAAACTAAAAGACTGCGGGGTACGCGCGCACTGCACGGTACCCAAGAGGGCTGCAAACGGGCTGCGCGTCACAACCGTATGGTGTTCGCGCACTATTCCAAACCATAAACTCATCCAAACATTAAAATTTTCAACCGGGACTCGCCCGCACACATGCAAAAACACCCGAATCCATGATAAATAAACTAAATAAAGTAAAATAAAAACAGGTGTGACAATTCTCCCCACCATAAAGCTTTCCGCCCCCGGAAAGCCATAACAAGATCAAAACCCCAAACGAAAACCGACACTACTTTACAATTTAAAGAAATATCTAGAGAGCGACAGCAAGAGATTCTAAAACACTCCCTAAAAGGGAAGCGATAAACCAAAAGAACTCATATAATATGAGAGAATTACCCGCTAAGTGTCACTCGCCCCCAAAAGTGTGACCACCTCCAGTTGATCGCTTCAAAGGACAAATAACCTTAACAATAGTAGATCCAGGCCAAATATACACCCACCTTAACACCATTCAACAGAACTCAACCAAATCTCCATCTTCAATTCAACCTTAAAACACAACATCTGGTACAACGCCAATAAAAACATGACGACTCTTTTGAAACTAACAAACAGGTCAGATCCACATCCAACGCGTATCACTTAAAACCTTACTCCAATCTGACACTGGAACTCTCAAACCACAACTCCTTACCAAAAGATGAATATAATTTTTTTTTGTGGTTCCATATAAGACCAACCACAACCCAACCAAAACCTAGAACAAAAATGGGAGATTGATATGGGAAGTCCGAACGGACTCCCCACCATAAGAAACAAGCTAAACTGAATTTAGCGAGACCCGTGATGGGTATCCACACCATCAGAATTATGTCAGTTCCTGGAATAGGACCAGAATGCCATCACCTGAGTCAAAAAAACATGATCACCAGAATTTTCAACATGGGGAGGTCGAATGGACTCCCCACCATAAAGCTTCCGAGAAGAGAAGAATAGGAGGACCTCCCGGCATTATCACCAGCCATCACTTCCCACGGGTGGGAGGGGGGGCCCTGTCCAACACACCACCCCCACCCGGAAAGCATAAAGCGAGCAGCTCTTAATAAATGAGAGCAACGACATGACCAGGCAGTTATTACACATAAACTAGGCATAATGAGGAAAATGATTCCGACTACGCGCACTTACTGAGAACAACACCCTGTCGCAAGACTTCACCTTTCGTTGGAGCTCCCCCGACTACGCGCTAGCTTCACTCCGAGACCTGCGGCTGGAGCTCTGATGAATGAAGCATCTTCCGGCTTCGCAGTCAGGTTTATGAAACCCCAGAAGCATGACACAGAACCATTTTTTTTAACAATCACACATCCATAAGATCAATGGATTAAAAGAGTTCAGCCACAACCATTCTTTCGACTGAAAGAAAAGAACACCCCAAAACAGTACAGGTAACGACTACTACATCCGAGAAACATTACAAGAAGAAAACATCAAGCTCATCCACCAACATCTCCCTACTCCTGCTGATGGGCTGAAGTGACCTTCGATGATCCAGGTCTAGCTTTAGCGCGCTTCTTGGAGACACCTCGGCAGAACCGCTTCAAGTGACCCATACGTCCACAGGTGTGGCAGGGTCTTGGAGCACTTGGACATGTCGGCCTTTTGTGACCCTGTCTACCACACTGGTGACAGATCACAACATTGCGCTGTGAAGAAGATGACTGAAGGTCTGAAGGCCTCTTGATTCCTCTACCAGCACCACCAGCGTCAGGTCGCTTCTTACTCTTCTTACTAGCATCATCTGAAATGCTTCCCAAAGCTGGAGGATTCGCCACCTCAAGTCCTCCTACTAGCTCAGCTTCAGCAAGGAAGGCTTGCTCGACAACATCCGAGAAGGTGGTTAGGTTGAGCTCTTCCACTCTCAAACGCAGCTCAGGTCGGAGTCCAGACTCAAATTATCGAGCCTTCCCGGGATCATTCGCAACAAACCACTGATCATACGGAACTAGGTCTACAAAATGTCGATAGAACTCCAGTACCGATTCAACGCCCTGCTGGAGACAACACAACTCTATCCTCTTCCTCAGCTTCATCAACTCAGAGAAGTGTTGTTGGATGAACGATGACTTGAAAAACTCCCATGTCAAATCTTCCCCAGGCTTGTTCCGAGACATGGACTTCCACCATTTCCAGGTTGGACCTTCAAGCATGAAGGTAGCCAACTTCACCTTTAATGACTCAGGTAGACCAATGGAACTGAACTTCCTTTCAATCCTCTGCAACCACTCCTCTGCCTCAAGAGGCCCTGCTTGTCCATAAAAGAGAGGAGGGTTCAACTTTCGGAACTCCAAAACATAATCGATGGGCTGACCAACTGGAGGATTAACTAAGGATGCACCACCTGAAGCTGCACATTGAGCATCCATCGAGCCTTCGTGGGGGCGAACACTACAGAACAAAGAAACGAGGAACTTGATCAAAACATAACCAATACCATTTGAAATTCAACATTACTCAATGAGTTTCAAAAGGAAGGAAAAAACCCATTCACTAAAGGGGAAACTAGTAATGATGGTTGACTCGACCATATGGTTGGCAGCCATACGTCAGCCATACCATCGTCACTGAGAGCATTGTAGGGTGAAGTCTCCGGCTCCACAAGGCTTTCCAGGCCCTGTGAGCTCACGAAGCTACTTTCCCAACTCCCTTTTCATTTCCCAACATAAAACAATCTGGAAGACCCAAAAGACAGTAACAACCCAAACATCTCATGGTAACTCGAGGTTTAGAACGAGCAAGGGTTCATGACGTCCTTCCCGTTCCAACGCCTCGAGTTCGAGAAACTTTACTCCCTTCACCATGACAACTCCAAATAGCAATGGGCGCTCTAAAAAACAAGGTCTGCTCAGGAGCCGACCTGGCTCTGATACCATTTTGTCACGAACCAACCCCGGTCGACCCCGAACCGGTCACCCGAGTCGGCCCGTGGCACGGCCCGAGAGGCGTTCCCGATCCTCCCGGGCTGGCGACAAGCGCCAGGGCATCACAGAGTACACGGGGGAACGATTTCTCCCAATAAAAATTTACTAAGGAACAGAAATAAACAAACGACAATAAAATAAAACAGCCAAAAACATAACTAACCTGACCACGAACCAGAACCCCTCGTGATCCCGAGAGTCGCCCAACAAACCACAACCAACTCTCGCCCACGGCGAGCAAGCTCAAGTCAATCTGCAACAGAAACTAAAAACAAGAAAACACTATAGGCGTGAGTATTAAAACTCAGTAGGCTAGCCCGATAAATCTATTCCCAAAGCACTACAATTAAAAGAAGAATTTACCAACTTCTAGTTTGAACTACATTATAGAAAATATAGGTTTTCATACACACACACACTTTCCATTTTGAAAACAAGTAACACCCCATTGCCCTTTTTAATTTATAAGAATTTTAATGTTGGAAGAAACAGGTGAATTGCATTTTAAAACATTTTGCGACCAATTAGAAAACCAAACTTTAGTCATTAGTCAAAAATAAAATCACACACAACACACACTAAGGGCAATGGGAAAAAGTGGCACACCAGGGTCGGAATCCAAACTCGACCTCTCAATCGTCTGCCGTATACAAATAAACACTAAATGAGACATGGGTCGAACCTAGGAGATCGTGAACAAACCAGAACGTACTATACATGTGACTCATCCTGAAGGCATGCCCTAACTCGATGACGTCATAACGCCCTAACGCCCGACATAGCCCTACATGGCCTAACCGAGGGGCCCAATCCCCATAGCAGCAATAACTCAGTATTCCCCTGCTATGGGGCCACTAGCCAGTGCGTGATCTAAACTAGTGCAGCAATCATTCTCAGATAATTCACTCAATATGCTAGGTTCCCATGTCAAAACATATAATAAAAGAGGAGTGCATCCCTAATGTAAAACTAGTCAAGATGCACAAGCATCACATACTCCGCTCACCAAATCAACAAACACAAAAGATCGCTCCAAAGAGACTTTTCAAAACACTGATTTCATTAAAAGTACCAAACGGGCCTCATGTACTTGATCAATACCAAATCAATTCCAAAAGAAGGATCAGACGTCGTCACATTTAAAACCACAAAACACATTTAAAATCTCATTTAGGTAGACCAAATCACCATTTTAATTCTGGAGCGCAAACATAAGGGCCAAAGGGGCATTTTCAATATTGCGCAACAGCTAATCATGAAAAGAAAAGATTCTGGTACGATGCAGAGAAAGAAGCAGTTCCAATTCCAGCAGTATAACTACTCTAGAGATAATAATATTTAAATACTACTTCCAATTTGATGAAAATTAATTAAATGACAAGAAATAAGTAAATTCTAAATTCAAAGGCAAGTGCAGTGGGAACCTACCTCAACTCGCAGCTCGAACACGGCGACGCGACACGCCTCGCACAGACGTACAAGTACGCGCAAGCCGATGATCGTGGTGTCGCGGAGTCACCTCGCCAACACGCTGCAATAAACGCACAGCAACTAAAAACACAAAACCACTTGACTTAAAACAATACAAGCAGACAACCCGTGCAAAAGAACCACCTGGACAAAAATATCAAAACCTACTTCGCACCATCTACACTATTTACTAAACCACTCTAAAATTTATTAAACCACTCCAAAGACACCCATGACATTGCACACCCAAAGCCCCTTCAAAACCTTTGTTATGATCAGCCGCACATCCTCAACAAGCCATAAAGTTGCCAAATCAAACACACCAAACTAAGTTCACAAACCAACAAACACCATTACAACACTGTAAAGCTAAACATTTCATAAAAGATCAAAATCCACTTGAATAGAAAAAAGGAATTTCAAAATAAACACACTAGATGCCTTAAACTTAAGAAATTCACACAAAACACTTAGAAAACATATTTTTAATAACTTAAATCAATAAGAAACCACCCGTTGCATCTATCGAAGGGCATAATAGAGGTGTGAATATCATTAAAAAAAATTTATTGAAACCATGCAAGTTCTAATGGATCATTCCAGAAAGGAAAGGTTGGAAAAACCTACCTCAAATCAAGTGCAGACGCGATGAAACCTTCAACAGAAGGAATAATAACACCCTAAAGACCGACCGCACACCCTAATCAATGATAAAAACACGCAAATTACAAACCGAAGCATTAGGGTTCGGTTAATTTGAGAAAAACGCCAAAAATAAATAAATATACCGAAGGAGGAGATGGTTGTTGGTAAGGGGAAACACGACCATGCTGGAAGGTCGCTGGACAGGTCAGACTCGCCGGACTGGGGGGGCTCGCACCGGTGGGTTGGAGGGCGCCGAACCGGAGGGCTCACGCACGCACAGGCGGGAGCTGAGGGGAAGGGGTTCACTATGCGCACAAGGGAGCATCCAGGGGGCCGCCGTGCATGAGGGAGGTGTGGCCGGACGGGAAGCTGGACGGGAGGCGGGGTCGGTCCGACGAGGGTGGAAGGAGCCGGGACACCGAAGGAGGGAGGCTGGACGGGAGTAGGAGATGCAGATGGTCGGCGGTGACTCGCAGCGGGTCGGAGGGTGCGCAGCTGGTGTAGTGCCGGTGGCCGGAGGGCGTTGCGCCACTGGTAGAGGGAAGACAGGGCGGCGCTGGGGGGTTTCGGCCGGAGGGCGTTGCGCCGCTGGTAGAGGGAAGACAGGGCGGCGCTGGGGGGTTTCGGCCGGAGGAGGCAGCTGCGCGGGGAGGAGGCGCGGCCGGAGAGAAAGCCGTCGGGGGGAAGCCGGACGGGATGCGGAGGGAGGATGTGCGGTGGGAATGCACAGGAGGGCAGAGAGGGAGCAGTTCGCGCGGAGGAAGAAGAAAGAAAGAAAGAGGGAAGAGAGAAAGAGAAAAAGAAAAAAAAGAAAGGAAGAAAAAAAAACGGTGGCGGCACTTAGGGTTACGGTGGAGAGAGTGAGAAGAGAGAAAAAGAAAAAAAATAATAAAAATAAAAGTAATAATAATAATAAAGAATAAAAAAAAGGGTAAATAAAATGAAATAAAAGAAGGAATATATAAAATAAAGTAAAGTAAAATAAATAAATCAAATAAAATAAAATAGTATAAGATAGTTAATAAAAAGAGGTTGATAATAATAATAATAATATTATTATTAATAATAATAATTATTATTATAATTACAAACGTATATGCACATATATATATATATATATGTGTGTGTATATAAACATATATAGATAAACTTATATAAACAAATTTATAAACATACACATATGAACATACGTAACAAATTACAACTTATAGACATATATAATCATATGTATAAACACATTTACGCATAAACATATAATGTTAAGAAAATATATATATATTTATCACCATACGGGTATATATATACACATATAAACATACATATATGCACATTACATTAAAAATAATATTAATAATAATATTATTATTATTATTATTATTAATAATAATAATAATGATAATAATGTATAAACATATATACTCACATACATATTTATACACCTATATAATCATATATATATATATATATTAATCTCCTCAACAAAAAAATTTATTTACATTAAAACTAAAAGACTGCGGGGTACGCGCGCACTGCACGGTACCCAAGAGGACTGCAAACGGGCTGCGCGTCACAACTGTATGGTGTTCGCACACTATTCCAAACCATAAACTCATCCAAACATTAAAATTTTCAACCAGGACTCGCCCGCACACATGCAAAAACACCCGACGCCATGATAAATAAACTAAATAAAGTAAAATAAAAACAGGTGTGACATGCATCCCCTACTCGGGTTTTCTATAGAGGACTATTTTTAACATGATACTAACCTCTTATGATATGGAATGTGTTTCATGACCATAAATAGGTTTCATGGTTCATAATTCCTGACAATAAACAATGAGTATTCTTCCTTGAGGCCATCTATATATACATTTAATCTCTCAATGAATGTTGGGTATCTTTTACCCTCTATATATATAGACTGACTCAAACCCCCAAATTAAACCAACAGGACATTAAATTTCCTATAACTTCATCCTTTACATATGGTGTTAAACTTCATGGTTTTTTTTCATAGTCATGTGACCACAAAAATAACATCCTCGCAGTCCGAGTTTTATGACCATAAACTAAGAACAATCATATTTTTCGAGATATATAACCATAAAATATGAATCATTGGGGATCATAACTATTATACAATTTTAGTTTTGTTTAATTTGTTTGCAATATATAATAATGTGGGTATACATAAATTTACATATGAATGTTGGAGAATTTTGAGAGAAGATATGTAAGAAACATTCCTTATGAATGTTATGAAAGTTAACTTATGAAGGTTGTAAAAGTTTCCTTGAAAATTAATAATATTTTGTTCTTATCATCAAGTTCCTAAAATTATGAAAATAATCATGATCTAATATTATTTTTTATGCATTATTTGAAAGGGAAATACGTACAAAAGTTGGTTCAATGGAAAGTTAACAAACATTATATGGATAATGTTACTATAATGAGAGTTATAAAAAGTTTACAATACTATATTTATATGAGTATGTACAATTAGAGAAGATGAATAACTATTTAAAAATAAGTATATTGGGTAAGATGTAAAAGTGTTCATAATTTGGTGTTCTAGAGGTCGCAAAAAGTTATTAGATAGACCTAAAAAATTATCAGAAGTAGAAGTTTATATTAAATGTTACTAATTTTATGATATTAATTTATAAATATTGATTGATTATGTTATTTTAATCGAACAAATAATGATCAGATTGAGGAAAATCATGATGTTGATTAGTTAGAGAGTTGTATGGGGATTACCAAATGGAACATAGAATGATGATGCTTTTTGAAAGAGATAACCAGGGAAGAACCCCAAATAGAGATATTTATGAAGTTTGAATAGTTGAATGTCCATTATAAGAAACTAGAAATACCCAATGTAAATATTACTAAGATGAAATCAGATAGATAATTGTGATACTATCAAATGTAGGTGTTATAAAAATAGAAGATCATATAAATATTTAGATAAAGTTTAAGTTGTATCATTAAAAGATGTGTTAATATTGTTGGAAATTAGATTCCTAATAGAGTGGAAATAGGAAAAGGGTTATTGGATTAAGATGTGTTTTATGAGTCCATTGGAAAATAATATCAATGATTTTCCACCTAATAGAGAAGTTATTGAAAATTTCATTGGGGATAAATATCAAATATATCTTTAATAAGATTTACCTAAACATTGTAAAGTACTTAACAGTGATGGTGCTATGTTATGTTTTCAATTTTTTTATCTAAAAATGTTTAATGAAGTTTGAATATGTTCTTTAATACTAAGTAAATAAAGTTTAAGGATGTTTATTAACACCTAAAATGTTATGTGATGCTTCATAAATATTTTAGAAGCATCTAAAAAATTATAATAAGTGGTATAATTCAAATTTGGAATTTGGGTAAGTGGGAAAATACTTTGGAGTAATCAACGTTAATCTGAAGAAGAACACCGATAAATTTAGTGTTCAACATTATGAGAGTACAACACTATGTATATAAAAATAAGAGAGGAATTTTTGTAGTATTTTTTCCATGATAGTCAAACCAAGGTTCTTACCTATTTAAATAAGAATTTTGTTAGACTAAGTTTCAGCAGATGGAGAAGAAGTCTCATCAGTCCGAGAATCATCATATGGAAATGAAATAATGTGTGAGTTGTCGATCAAAATTCCTACATGGTTGAAGAAGGTTTATTATAATAATATTTCTTCATTAGATATATAATTATCATGCATAGAAAATTGGATGGAGTTTAATTAAAATGGTCATATCAGACTGAATCATAGTGAGTTGAAGAGGATAGAATAGAGATCCATTAGATATCGGTCCATTGGATGGACGGAATACCACATTGAAGTTAATTAGACAGATTCTGTTAGGGATTATTTTAGATAAGTTCCCAAAAAATTTATTGAGCATATATAGGTATTTCTAGGATTATGAGGAAGTTTCAAGATCAAAGCAAATCTTAAGTGATTTTTTAAAGATCTTAATGATTGTAGATAGGTGAAGGTGATCCAAATTTATTTTTGAGAAAGATAATATTTGTCTACAGTAAATTAAAAAATAATAAGGAAGATCTTATAGTTGGGTTTTAGAACTAGATACAAAAAGGATTTTTGGGGGGTACAACTAGCAATGAAGAAATTGGATACAAGATGGATGATTGGGGGGAATAATCAATTGTGGTAGAAGATTTTATTGTTAGGGATAGAACTAGGGTTATCTAGAGGAATGATTATTTGGTTATAGAAATAACATTTTCCTATATATTTTTATTCTTGAATGAAGTTAGTAAAAAATCCATATTAGTGGTGATCACTAACATAGAAGAGTGTGGGTATTTTTACCAATCCTTGTAAATATCATGTAATGATCTATAACTTTATATTACTTCATACAATGTGAGTTTGAGATAAATATATGATTGGATTGTACCTCTAATAAGTTTTTATCTATTTAGTTTTTAAGAGTAGTATCTAAAAGAAGGTGTTCATTAATTCAAACCCTCTCCTATGAGTGATCCAACATGATCATGGAACATCAATTGGTATCACATGGTGTTTCCTCAGAAATATCCAACTATATACTAAGGATAGATAATATAAATTCAGTGAATAGTTATAGTGTTCTTGTATTTGATTCCAAAAACAATAATAGTTGGAAAATTAGGATGTTATTTTATATTCTATCTCTTGGTATTGAAGTTATAGATGATGCAACAATGGGATTTCCTCCCATTAATGAGTTTTCTAAGACAAATATTGATTAGAGGCATTTTTAAGTTGATTTAAAAGATTAGAGTTCTATATTAATGTATCTCACAAAAATGTTTATAAAAATATTATGGGGTTGTAAATGAATAAAATGATGTAGGATAAGTTGTTAAATATCTATTAAGGAAATGAAAATGTTAAGTAATTTAAGTTAAAATTTTTGAGGATTATGTTTTAAGACATTAAGATGGCTGGTGAATAATGTTTTGATATATACATTACAAGAATCAATTATATTTTTGGAAATATCATTGGTTTTTGTGAGAAGAAATAAGAATATATAATCATTAATTTTTTTGAGAAAATGTATATATATATTAGAGGTCAATTTCTTCGCTTTAAAAGATGAAATATATTTATCTTTGTATGCAATTACAAAACTGATCATGGAATAAAAAATAAGAAAAGTTATAATATTTATGAAAAATGATAAAAAATAAATCCACTTGAAATATTTTAAAAAAATAAACACAATGATGAGGTGGTGAAAGAAAAATCAAGTACTTCAGATGCACAAAAATAAGAAGACATCATAAAAAAATCATTTCTCTTACCTCTAAAAGAGACGAAAATGAAAATGGAAGATAAAAAAGTAAAAATTCTATTAAGTGTTTGAATTTTTATAATAATGGATAATTTTATGGATATTTTCATACGAATAAAATTTGATATTCTCAATAAGAAGAAAAGGTTTAGATGTATTGAAAATAGTGGTGTAATTAATATAAGAAAAAATTTCTTAGTAAGAAGAAGAAAATATTGTTGTGTATAAAAGAGTAGAATGATAACTTATTAAGTAAATAATCATATTTTAATGTAAAATTTTTAATAAATATTATAAATTTAAGTTATTCAATAGATGGTGATGATTATAGAGAATATATTACAAAAAATTAGTGGATTCTAAAAGAAAATTTAGAAAATAGAATTATGAAAATTACTCGACTCAATGGGGAAAGGAAGAAGTTGAAGAATGAAGTTAAAGAGATAACTTCTGATAATGTTTAGTGAATAAAAAATCGGTTAATATAACATAATGATTTTATAGATAATAAAATTAAAGTGGATAATATTCAATGTAAATTAATGTTTTTGAAGAAACATTAGTCAGAGAGGAGAATCTCAACATGGTAGAAACAACACTTGTTGAGGAATGTCATCATAATGGGATAAAGTTGGATGAATACTAAAAGATATTGAATGTTCATAAATAAATTCTAACTCCTAAATATGAATATTTAATAGATATACTATAAATGTTTCTTATAAAACAAAGTGATTTAATATATTTTAGAGAAGAATTTATCAAAGTAGTTGAGGTTAATGGTTAATCTTCTCATGATTGTGAAAAGCTATTATTATAGACGTATAAAATTTATATTCCCAAACATTCTCAATTTCAATATTTTTATACTAACAATTCATGTTCACAAGATAATATTTTTTATAATTAATCATCTAATAATAAAGAGTTATTTCATCTAGAATGTATTTCCCCAAAAAAATTTCCCATAGTTTGTGAAGAAACAACAACAACAAGCTTCTGATAAGTACTACTATTAGTATTAAAGATCATGATTTAATTTTATCACTGGTGTTTTTTTGTTCTATGTTATTAGGAATAATAATTTTGGTAAAAAATGCCTCTACTATTAAAAATTCATGAAAAAGGGGGGTTATAATGAGTAGATAAGAACCAATTTTTTTAGAATGTTTGTTGAGTTAAAAAATAATGTTCAGGAGGTGAAGAATTTTAATGCCACAAAATATGGATGTTTTGAGTTTAATAAATTTGATCATGTTATTAAATTTGATCAAGTAAATGATCTAAAAAATATTGAGAAAGATATGAAAGAGAGATTAGTTATTTGTCTATATAAAGTGACCATGGATAGAAATATGGAGGAAGAGAGAAAGGATGCTACATAAAAAGTGTAGAGAAAATATTTAGGAGACAAAAAGATTTTAAGATATAAG
Organism: Viscum album; assembly: GCA_963277665.1. Classification (NCBI taxonomy): domain Eukaryota; kingdom Viridiplantae; phylum Streptophyta; class Magnoliopsida; order Santalales; family Viscaceae; genus Viscum; species Viscum album. The sequence goes on along the minus strand of OY728120.1, from coordinate 1,579,888,348 downwards.
TTTCCAATATATGGTTGTGTCAATATTAAGAAAAAAATAAAGTTATGTGAGCAATATGGGAATATTACTAAAAGTTCTAGGACTATCTTACTATTTTAATAGTAAATCATGAATAAGATGTCAACAACTCAAGGAAAAAAAGATTTTATGAAAGATTAAGAGAAGAATACAACTTCATCTAAGGATTGTATTGATGAAAATAAATCCATTAAAAATTTATGAAGGCTGATCTTAAAGAAGAAGTTTTATATGATGATAAATATATGACGGAGATGAAGTCTAAACGAAGAGAAGGATCTCAGTTTTATTGTTACTTATAAAGAACGGTGAGATTCCTCCTTATTCCCAATATACTAGTTATCTTTACTAACATATATGTAATTTGAGGACAATATATAACGAAGTTGGTTGAGTGCTTAACAATTTTTATCATAAGAATATATGCTCCCTATGGAACATTATTATCATCATTATGTGTAGTAGAGTATAACCTTGAACAAGATAAAAGTTGAATTTGAGGTATGAGCACCACAATATTTTTAAAAGGGAAAGTAGGGATGATAATAAATATAATATATTTAGTGTAGTTTTATTTATATACTTGAACTATTTTGAAATGTTTGTTAATATGGATGTAGTATTTTATCTTAATGAACTTAATTATATTTTCATAGATAAAATATTGTTAAATAGATCTTGAGGAAATAATTACATGATAGATGTATAATGGAAAACATTAATAACCATGATTATAAAATCTTGTTTTTACACCACGATCACCCATTTAGACTTATATTTTTTTAGTAAAATTATATTTTCTAGCAAAACGGATGTGATACTATTATTCTCTTTAGAAACATTTTCAAATTTTTAAGATTAATGAAGATGATATGAGATTATCCTTATATTACCCTTTAAATTTTATAGTCAGTAAGGGGTGGAAATAACAAAGTGGGATATAGAATATGAAAATATCATATTGGTAAATAATATTGAACACATATATTGACATTGTATATGTACTATGTTTTATGTGGATATTGAAAAAATCCTAAAGGGGGACATTTTTGTTCCAATGTGAGTTTGATTTCATTCATTCTCAATATATCAGTGTATGTTTTTTGAGAATGGTAATCAATAAAGTTACAGGAGTTTGAAAGAGGATATTTAAGAAACATTCCTTTACATGGTTATGAATGTTTCAAATTGAATGTTACCAAAGATTCCTTACAAAGTAAAATTGTATTGTACCAATCTTTAAGATCCTAACACTATAAACATACTCATGATCCATGATGAGTTTATAAAGATTCATAATAAGGGAAATAGGTACAAAATTTAATGTAATAAATAGTTTTCATAAATAAAATGGATGATGTTACCATATGGTGAGTTGTAAATAGATGGTGTTGGAAAGTTTTTATAATTATGTACAAAGGTAGAGGATGAAAAACTCTATTAGAATAAGAACAAAAGGTAAAGTGTTCAAGGTGTAAGAAATTGATTATTTATTGATAGTACAAAGAAATCAAATTAACTGAAACAATTTTATTATATATATAATTTTTTATTTCTTGTTATAATGTTCAAAGATACAGATATATGATGATTGATTGTATAAGTAACTATGATTATCCACAAGATGATTGGATGGGGAAAACCACACAGTGCATCAGTTGGAGAGATGTATAAAAAATGTTTTACATATGATTACATGGCAAAGCTATGAGACATAGATCACCAATGTTGAACATTGAATAGATATGACTATTAAATTTTAATAGTTGAAGGCCTATCAGACAGAAACTATAATGATCAAACAGATAAAGTATTATTATGACATAAAATGGAGAATTGTGATTCCATTAGATAGAGGAATTTTAAGTAGATAAGGGAATAAGAATTTTTACTAGAAGTTGGATTGAATCAAATAGAGATATGTTGAGGCCATTGGATATAGGGTTATTAATATAGTGGAACCAATTAATGACATATTAGACATAGAGTTGTATTGCGATTCCATTGGAGGGATAATGATGAAAAAATACCATTGAACATAAGAGTTCTTGTAAAGTATAATATATTGAAATATTGGATGAATATCTAAGTATATTTACATAAACATTGTAAATTCTTAAACAATAATGTTCCTAAGTTGTTCATTAAATGGTCATTATCTTTCCATGGTTAAAGATGATTTAAGATGTTTCATAATGTTGAGTTTAGGATGTTTGACGAATATTTATAACTCCTAAAATGTTACAAAAAATCTCAAGAAGATTCCAAAATATTTGAGAATAATACAGTGAAATTTAAATGTTTGGGAGAATTCAAATTTAGAATTTTGATATGCTGGAAAATACTTATGATTTAACTCCTTTTCTCCCAGAAAGTGAACCTATAAAATGGGTGTGAAAAAATATGGGAGATATTTATGATACATATACATTATTGGATGTACTAAAGGTTTTGTGCCATGATAATCCAACCAATATTCCTACCTAGTTGATGTAGAGTTCCAAAAAATATATTTTCATAGAAATGATCAGAAGTTACATGGGCTAAGAATAATCAAATAAAGAGGAAAAAGTATTTGAATTTATTATTATAAATCCTAACTAGTTGAAGAAGTTCAATCGAACTAACATCACATCATTAGATTGAGGACATTAGATAAAGGTGCATCAAATAGAGTATACTAAACTGAAGAATAGTTAGTTGCGGCACATCTGATAGAAATCCATCAAATGTAGGCCTATTAGATAGAAAAAATTCTATATTGAGGTCAATAATATGGATGATATTAAGGAATGTTTTAGGAAAAGATATAGAAAATTTTAGATTTAGTATATCTGTCTTTTTAAAATTAGGTAGAAGTTTCGAGGCTAAAAAATTATTAAGAGATCTGTAGAAGTTATAGAATATTTTAAATGAGAGAAGATGATCCATATTTATTGTGTGGAAAGAGAAGATATTTTTATATTCGACTAGAAAAGGATAAATAATATCTTATTGATTGGGTGTACAACTAGTTTCCAAAAAGGATTATTTGTCTAGGGTAGAATTACCTTTGAAGAAAGTAGATACAAGAAGTACAAATTTTTGGTCTAAAAAAATATGGTATAAAATTTCATTGTTGGTCATAGAACCAGGGCTAGCTAGAAATTTGATTACTAGGGTGTAGAACCAATTGATTATTGTGCCTTTATATTACTGAAATAAGTTAGTAAAAGAATCCATGTTGGGTTGATAACCAACATGGAAATGAGTAGGACTATGTAACAAACCTTGTAAATATATCATGTTGATCTCTCACATTATATTACTATACATGAAGTGAGGTTGAGAGAAATGGTTGAGTAGATTGTAACTCTAAAAAAATTAAATGTCGAGTTTTCAGAAGTATTTTTAAAAGAAAGTGATCATTAATTAACTCCCTCCCCTTCTCAGTGATCCCACACGATCAGGGAAATTCAATATCGATCCCCCCAAGGCATGATCAAAAACCATTATCATATCTCTTACAAGACTGGAACTTCATCAATTGCGGTATTCCTATTAAGAATTCTTAATTCATTATGGAATGACCCTAATGTTTGCAATCCCAAATTAAGATTCAATGTTTCCATCACCTCCATATATTATGTCTTCAAATTTTGAATCAACTTCTCATTTACAAAGACTCCCCTCAATCTGCGGTGATGTAATAATGCCCCATTCATAGCTAGCCTATCATTTATGGTATATTTCCTAGAGGAAACCACATCTACTATCTAAATGGGATCCCCTTGGGCCATAGTTATTGAATTGGTTCCCCAATCTTATCATGCCTCCCATGTAGGGTGTATATCGTTGGGGATTCATCTTCAATGACAACATGATGGAACCCATGTTGTGAACATGGTCATCAGTCATCATATACATGCCTCCCACCATGTTTCTTTTATTCGAACTATTAGAGGTGTAGTTCCCCTTTATCCATTACCCTTTCCTCAAGTAATGATTTAAAATCACAAGTATTAATCTGCATGTATATTTTCACATTGACAGGTAAAATTAGTTTTTTGGAATTATAACTCATTGGTTACACATCTTCATGTGAATTCGTATGGTGGATGAAGAAACATTCTAACACTAATCCATTTATCCATGTTGTGCAATCTCATGCAATTTTAATCTTGTATCGCCCACTATTTATCACACTATCAATAGATCACATATTATTTTTATATTATTATTGAGATACATTACATTCAAAAGCAGGGAACCTAATGGTACTAGAAGTATGATATTAAACTTCAATTCCCCCAACAGTCCTGGTTTCATGAATTTAAATTCCATAAACCCCATTCAACCAATATATACAATATTATACTACATGATCATCATCCAAACCAGATGAAATAAAATTGAATCATTATCATCCTCACTTCATGATGTTAAAATTTATAGTCAACATCTAAACTGTATGAAGCTAAACTACACTGTAATTTCCTATTGAATAAATTAAATCTTGGTGATGCTTTTGTACATTCCTCATTGGATTAACCTTTATGGTGGTGTCAGTCTCCTAATACACTTCTCATTTGGTGTTCATTACCAATCTCACCATCATATTGAACTACATGTGGCTTGATTTCTATTTCACAGATACACAATGACACCCAAATGCATTATTTAAGGCACATAGATGACCTGTAATCGTATTCCATCCTTATGTTCATACTCAATCTTTAACTCATGTCAATCTCCTTTCACCTCTTAGTAATTGGATAATTTCCCCATTTGTTCTTTTATGTATGATCCCTATTATCACGTAATTGATGTTGATAACCCTCTCTATCCCTAGTGAGGAGAATCCTACCAATTCACATTTGGTTTGACCTTTAAATTTCTCTCTTGGGAACACATGAATTATTTTCCTCACTTTATTGTACATGATCTAGATCTGTATAGATAAGTAAATAACTACATATGTAATGATTATTTTATCATGGGATAAATAGTGATTCTCGAATCTCGAATCTTGGGCCAATCCACAAATATTTTATCACTCTTACCTTGTCTCGGTTTCCATTTACCCTTCAATAATTCCCTTTACCCACCTATCACCATGATAAAAAATTTCTCTAAGGATATGGTTTGAGTAATATAACATTAAAAATGATGCACCATCCTATGAGGCCATCTATATTGATATGGTCCCTCACATAAATTCAGGTCGAGTTATCACATGGATGTCATTAATATATATGCTTCCTCATATTATGTTCAGATATGTAAAAACATTAACTCCATCCACATGGTCAATAAATTCTAACCATATTTTGTGTGTATCTACCCCTAATATTGTATAAATTATCATTTGGTTCTAAACCCACATCAAGTTTACCCTACCCCTAGTGTCCTATAGATCATCCAACCCCAATTTTATTCAAAGCTATATAACCTTAAACTCCATCACCCTTAATTTTTTGTGTTTCTTTACCTTAGACTAGGAATGACCCCCTAGTCCAAGATGTGTGACAATAAATTCTAGAATCCCTATACTTTTAGTTAAACATCCTTAAATTTTAGTACCCATGATATTCAAGATCTGTGACCATAAATCATTAACCAATGTTGGTTCAAATATATGTGACCATAAACAATGTAATCTATTAGATTGCGTTAGTCTCAACCCAAGATAATGATTGAATTTCATTATCATTTCCTTCACCCAGTGGGTGTTTAGCATCAATCCAATTAATATTGGCTTGTATTCCCCACCCCCTTTCTATTCTAGTACGTCCCATCGATATGCTCAAATTTGAATCATTGTCCCCTTCTATTTTTTAATAGAAATCCCGGTAGTGAAGGAGAAATTCCTCAGTCCCATCCTACCTCCCATCCATGGTACACACCCTGAAGCTAGTTTACTTGGTATCAATATAGTGGAACTTTTGTTTCAAACATGGTCACCATTAAACCTTATCATTATTTACCCCATTTTTAATGATACAAAAGTGAGACCTATATTCAAAATTGTTTTATTTTCCTATATAGACCATATTCCCCTTAATTAATTCAAAATATACAATTAATAAATAATCATTCAACTAATTAAATTTTCTCAAGTAAATTTTCATCATCCTTAGTTTTTTTACTTGATATATTTTTCACATTGATAGGTTGAATCCGCCTTTAGGAACCACACAAACCTGATTCATCAATTCTCTTGGGATTCCCAATAGTGTTCAATGTGTCATTTACTCCTCAACCCATAAAACCATGTTATACACTAACATGTGGTGTATAAAATCTTCTATTATACCTTACTTATCACACTGAGAAAAAATCACATGGTATTATATGTTTTAGTTTATTTTTTCTTTAATGAAATTGAAATACAACGAAATCAACATATGGAGCTAAAAAAGTAATTTTATCACTCTGAAACAATTGGGAGGTTCATATATAAATCAAGGCCTTTACATTGTATTAAATGATAATTTATGGTCAGGTTATTAATTCAAAAAGATATTATATTTATTTACATTCAAATAAAATTGAAGTGTTTGATGTCTTTCTTTACACAAAACCATGAGTCTAAATGAACCCATGATATTGTATAATTTTAAATCTTAGTCATTATATTGGAGTTTATAAAAATGATTAAAAACAATAAGGAATATATAAATATTTTCTTTCAAAACTAAAATGTATTGATTAATGCCTAATAAAAAATCATTAAATTTTTAATGAAATTATTTAATGATTAAAAAACTATTTCTTGAAGAAATGTAATTTTCTACATGTTACAAAATTTTATACAAAAAAAGTATCTTTCAAAATATATATTTCAATGCATTATATTTATAATAAATAAACAATTATTCATACATTATATATCTAATGGTTACAAATGGGTATCAAATCATTTAAATGCGATAAAAGTAATTTTTCAGAAAATTGTGTTATATAAACAAATACTTTTTTATAATAAATTAAATAAATCATTATTTATTAATTTTTTTAATGAAATTTATAGATTATATTTTCACTAAAATATTTTAACATTTATTTATTAGTTTTTAATTTGCAGTTAATGAAATCAAATTTTTGAATGCTTAAAATTCATTTTTCTAAAAATAGGTTTTCATTGATTTTGGAACAATGATTATAAAATTATCTTCTTCCAAGAATATAAATTGATTTTCAAAAAATTGATTCCATATTTGTAAATAGACTTTAAATTTTTATTGTTGATTTAAATTTTTTCATAATGAATATTTTATACTGTAAAAATTTGTTACCATGGTTAAGGTTAAAATGGGTTTACCATGATTTAAACTAAGAGATAATTTTAAGATTACCCATAAATTTCTTTTAGATACTATTTTATCAACATATTTATACCCTATATTATCCTAAATCTAATTACCTACCTATTTTGAAGAATTATACTTGAGAAAGATAATAATTATATTTAAATATGTTTCATAATTTCAAGTGTGTCTTTTCCCTCACATATAAAAGAGAAACTCCTCTCCACTCATATGCAAAAACTTTAATCCTATAATATTAGAAAATCCTTAAAAAATTACATTACTAATATCCCTCACCATGTTCGAAAGTTATTCTCTTCATCATAATACCATCTTTTCAAGTCTTAAGGTGTAAGAAAAATGAGGTTTCTCAACGAAGAGGTATAATTATTAACCGAGTACTTTAAATTGTATTTATTCAATAAAATTATATAAACATACTTTATCTATCTTACAAATATTAATATAGTATATTAAATATATTTATATCTTATTTTGATTAAATCTCAACCATTTTCCACATTTTCCCATCAAATGGGAAATGAAAGTATTACTCGTGCATAGGTGTAGACTACCGTTTCCACACAATGATAAGATTCATTTTAAATAACCATATTTCATGTTTGTTTATAATAAAATATTTAATAAATATATTTTATATTTATTATTTAATAATTATTATATAATTAAAAATTATTATTTATCATTATTTCTTAATTTTCATAATAAAATGAAAACATTGTTCATGTGTATGTATGGAGTATCATCTCCTTGAATGGTGTAATTAATTTATCTATCTCTGTGTTTTCTAGATTACTCTAAATATATATATAATGAGTATATATGATATTTTAATAATTATTAAAATTATATATTTGATTTATCCATTATCAAAGTACAAGGATCAGAACATCCAAACTAGAGCTTTTAAGAAAAATGAAATAGTTATCACCTAGAATCAAGGATTTGAAGAAAAGAACTATTCATAAATAGTTTTCAAAATGTTATAAGAGGATTATATAACATAATATAATAATGAAATTTTTTATTTAATTGAAGACTAATACCTATTATTTTAGTATATATGAAATTATATAGCTTATTAGTGAAGTTGGACATAAGCTAAGGGTTCTTCATCACAATACTTCTTCCTTGAGACATGTTTGATGTTATACACTTATTTATGTTTATGATGTGTATATACTACCAATTTGAAATTTCATATCATGGGTGCCACTTAATTCATGTTATTTAAAGTTACAATTATTATTATGTCATCCAATATATGTTTATTCAAATGATACCACATCGGTAAGGGTTATGTCACTTTTTACATAGATAATTTAAAAATAAATATTTATGATCAAATTATATGATATATATCTACCAAATATTTATTATTTTTCAATACTCTATATAAGATAAAATATAACATTTTTTTTTCTTTCATTTTCCTCTCTTTAAGTACTCTATAGATCAAAAGAATATTTTTATGGAAAACCAACATTGTATTGCAATTTAGTTTGTAATATATTTTCCATAAACATATTTTATTTAAAATAATTTAAAATAATGATATTAATATTCTAAAATAATTTTTTGAAATCATTTTTATACATTTTTTCTTTAAAAAATCAATAAAAATATTTTATGGTTTTATGAACGAGCTTCTTTTTTACTAAATGTGTTAACAAAATATTGGTTTTAACAATTATGGTATTACCCGAACACACCACTATCATGAGAAATCAATACATTGAAGATTAATTTAAAAGTTTCTATAGTTATATTCATAGAAATATTTTTAATTAATATTGTAAAAATTAGATTTTAAATAAATGATTTAAAAATAAAAATGGTATTTTTCTCAAGAGAATGTTTCGGTGTCCGTTTAATGTTATTTTCATCTAAGAAAACATCCAATACTATATATCTGCTTTAATAGAGACATGATTCAATGATACCATATTTATTATTAATATAAATGTATTATTATTATTATGATGGAAAAGTGATGATACTTATTTTATTTTCTATAGGTTATGTTATGCTGTAATGATAAATTTTTTCATGATCTCGTGGAATACATATAAAAAGATTATGATTATTGATGGGTGGGTCCATTATATCCCTACATTTAATTGGGTAAATATTAATGTTTTATTATATCAAAGGGTATATGTAATGTTATCACAATATCAAAATAGGGTATACAATAGGTTATCCAAATAACAAAAAGGGGGTATGGGAGGCTATCTGAAGCCCAAAGAAGATACATGGGTGGTTAGACCTATCCTAAAATGTGATGAATGTCCTATTGGTTGGCCTTGATATATTATTATTATTATTATTATTATAACACCCCTTAATCTTCAATTTTATAATATGATCTTAATCTTATGTTATTCTCTCATGCTTCATGTTCTTTGATTCCTATAGGACTAATGTCTTATGAATTCCTAAAATTTATTCCATATATCTTTATTATGATATATGGTTTGTTGGGTATGGTTTTAAAATGTTTAGATCATTTTATCATACCCTTATACTCAATTTTATGCTTAATTGAATATTCATATATCCCTTGTTTACCATTATTGTGCATATGATTTCACCCTTTATTTTATTTCCATTTTCTCTAGGATATGAATAAATATTGTAGTATTATATGTCTAAGGGTAGTTAGTTAGGAAGAAATAAGTGAGATATTTTTTAAATCTTTTATGTACCAGTTATTTATGTATCCAAGCTTCCAAAGACACAAACCCATTATGGTTTTGGTGTGGATATTATTGATATGTAATGAATATAAATTTAATAGTATGTAATATTTCTATATGAAATGTTTACGTCAACTCAGTTGTGATTAAAACAAGGTTTTGATATTTTTAGAAACTTGGATAAGGAATAATTTGTGATAATCCTTAGGATAATCCTGTGTATAAGAGAATACCCTAAATTATGATTAATAATGGAGTGTTTTTTCCAATAAAATAAATCTTTTTATAATTACTAGAATGTAAATGTGGTCATTGAATAGGTAAACCAATGTATAGAAACTCTAAATGGGTTGAATTATTAATTAACTCAATCATTACCAAAACATGATTGGTGGGTATAAGATAGTACATCTAGTTGGGCACTTCTATTGGAAATACCTGGGATAATTAACATTTTCATTATGAACCATTATGTTTTATTTGAAGATATGATAACCAATGAGACCAAGGATAATCCTATGGATTCATAGATAGAAAAGAATGTGTCATGATTTATATATCGTATAAATGACTTCTCATTATTCTATTGTTTCTAAATATGATTATTGTGTCTCAAACTATGATTTTAGTTTTAGTCAATGTCAGAGACATGAATGAACCATGTTAAAATATTCTTATGAGAAACTTAATGTTATGGGAGTTTAAATTTGAAATATCACTTTTATTCATATGAAACATTCTCAATCCATGAATATTATTGAGCTTCCAAACTAGAAAAATAGGTAAGGATGTTTTTTTCATTCCTTGATTAGGTAATGTCCCATTATTTTAGTGGGTCCACTAATCCACTTGTTATGAGTAATTGATCATTACAATTGAAAATATATTTTTATTTATATAGATTTCAAAGCATGAAAAGTATATTTTAGATATTTATCTTTTGGAAAGTGAAGGAGATCAATAGTGTACCCTTATCAAGAACATGAAGAAAAAAGAAGAATTTTATTCATCAAAGTGGATAGGTTTACAATGTTATTTTTTCACTGCTACTTTCTTCATATTCATTATATGAAAACGGATAAGTCATTCCTTGAGATAAAGATAAAATATAATGAATCCATTCATACCTATAAAGAAAATTTTAAGAGACTTGTGATGTATACATCACATGTTATCATCCGACCCCAAAATAAGTTTGGATAATTTTTTAGTGGCTTAAAACCAAGTCTATAAAGGCCTTTATCCGTAATAGACTATAATAGGTGCAAATAAATAAACTGATTTGTTATCGTGGTACAAATGGAGGTTAAACTTAACCATCTATATCATGGTTTTGGTCATAAAAAAAGAATATAATTTAAAGGAAATTATAATAAAAACTTTGGTTGAAATAATATGATTCTTCCTTTATACCATAACTATGGAAATAAAAATGGAGAAACTTTTTTTAATGGGAGTTGTAAATAATTTATGCGTAGAAAAAAATTCATCGGGTAATCAAATGTCATAGTGAAGGGAATAATTTATCTAAGGATGTTAATTCAAATAAATATCCATAAAAAGAACCACCCATACTCTAGTGTTTTAAATGTATGTATCATAGTAATTATACAATAAATTACTCAAATCTAAGGGATAATGATGATGATCGAAGTTATCAAACTCTAAATCCCAAATAAAAAGTTAGATCTCATGTGATCATTATAATTGATGTAGGGTACAAAAATGAAGTGGAGGAACGTACACTTACCATCTACTCAAGAATAGATAATGTAGAGACCCTAGATTAACGTACATATATATTACATTAATTTTTTAGAATACTTAATACATAACAAAAACAAACTCCCAAGGACCGTAATAGATTAGTGTCTTTGGAAACTTAGAACATAATCTTCTAGTCATAGTGAAAGATCTTCAAAATCTCCCATAAAGATCTTCCCCTTTTGTTTTCTTATATAAGATCTTTCTTTATATCCTGGGGAAAAGAAAATATAGAAAGGGTGAGCTTGAATGCACAGTAAGGGTAAACATGGAGAACATAAAACAATCCATAAACATTTGAACGTAAAAACTTGAACATAAAATCTATCCATCAAAATCTAGAGCAATGACATAAAAAATGGATGTAAACAAGGAATAAATCATAAAGGAACATTAATCATGATAAAAAGGAATGGGAATAAAACATGTAATTGTGTCAACCATTAAGCACATGTTATGATTTCTAAAGTATCCAAGGAATTGCTGCCAAGACCATCATAGTGGACAAAGTCCATTACTAAACTGGGTTTACCTATCATTCCAGCCCTTTATTAATGAACCAGATTCACTTGTCATTCCAACCATAACTATCTCATGAGATATAAATATTTACCCACTGAATTGGTGGGAGATATAGGTCCCATCCATCTCAAAATGAAATCATTCTTTCGTGTGCCACTAAATAAACATAAATCATTCATCATAACCCAAAGAATAATATGGGTTTCATACACATCGAATCATCAAAACATAATCCATATAAAACAAATGGATATCATTTCATCATAAGAAAAAATAAATCCATGTAAATAATAGAGACATTATACTGGAGACATAAACATACTAAATAATGTCATCTTAGATGGAAAATAGATTTGATAAAACACTTGAAATGAATTCTTGAGGAAAATAACCTTTATTCTTCAAAATGATTTTCTTTTCAAAAAATTCCCTACAAATTTTAAAAGATAAACATTTTTGTGGAAAATAATCAGGAAACCTTGTAGAGGAAGCTACATGAATATAAGGCATTATGATTCTGTAAAAAATTATTTAATGACGTATAAGATAAAAAACATTCTTCTTCTTATTTTTCTGGAAAAGTCCAAAAATTACCTACAGTGGTAAATAAAAGAATTATTCCTTCCATACAATGGGGTAAAAATGGTAAAAATCACTTTAAACAAACATTAATGAATACAAAACATTTTATAAAAACATTTTCTGAAAACATGGACATGGATAATAAACATAACCCCATTAAATACTTACGAATAAACAATCTCGGATAAGAATGAGATTGGAATAATTATCCCTTAACTTTTACATGTCATAAAATAAAGAGAATTTCATGCATATGTAAATATCATATCCTCCATAATAAAAATCATAAAACATTCATGGGAATCATAAACACTATACAAAATAAATAGATGGTGATTAAGGCATATGTCTGATAGAAATAAAAGTGAGATGAAATAATCCCTTACCTTAGGTCTAATATGATTTGTATGTATCATAACCTCTTGTATAGTGGGTTTAAACATATTATTAACTTGTAAAAAACAATAATAATATTTATGATATCATATATGATTCACTTAGGTCTTTATATTATTTTTTCATTTGTCAATCCCATGTTAAAGAAACGTTTTGGGTAAAATCGTTTCATTTATAGTACGTGTTTTAACTTGAAATTATTCATATGATTACTTAGATCCTGATTACATAAATTCAGAATGTAAAAAATTATTTATATATAATATATATTCCTATTATATAATATATATAATAGATCAATAAATGGAATTAAATACGCCGTTCATGGAGACGGTAGGTCGTACGTACGCATGAATGCTGTTTTGGTTTCCTTATTAAATTGAATGGAAGTAAGTAAATAACAAATAAATAAATCCAATATCATTATTATGTCGTATATTTCATGATTATTTATTATATATACTTTATAATCTTTCTTGAATGGTTAACATGGAGAATTAATCTCATCGCGTCGTGGAGACGGTAATCTGTACGTACGCACGAGTGATGATATCGTTCCCATAATTATTGAATGGAATTGGAGTGCATGATATAATATCTCAGAATTTGTATGATGTTATAATAATAATATATAGTTATTCTTAACACAATTATACCAATCCATGTAATGGGTGGTGGAAAAAATATTACACCACACCGTGGAGACGGTATTCCGTATGTATGCATGTGCGGTGATTTCATTTTCCATAGGATGGATAGATGGTAAAATAGGGTTGTTTCATATTTATAATAATGTATAAGTATATTATTGATACATATGTTATTACTTTATAATGAAACAAATAAATAATAGGATGTAGAAGAAGAAATAAATTTGAAAGAATCGGTAATGGATATTACCTCTTCTTCGACGCGCCTCTTCTAAACCTCCTCTTAGGGCACTAAAGATGGTCCTTGAAGAAGACCATGACCTCAAGTATGTTAATATGGAAGTGGAGAATAGAAATGGATGGGGTTTGGATGAGATTTAAGGCTCAAAATTTTGTAAAGAGGATATGTAGGAGGTTCCCTTTTATAAGGGAGGAGAGGGGCACTTTTGGAAACCTCCAAAATATTAATTAATAATAAATTGAAACCCCACATAAAAACCTCCATAATGACACAAATTCGAATATGAGATGAGATAGGGTTATAATCTCTTCATAAAATAATATTTAGACTTGTTGGGAATTTATTTTAAGCCTTATCAATTTGATTTATCCTTATTTAATTTATTTAATTTTATTTGTGGTAATAATATTCTAAATTTTAAATCATTATAAATACTTAATTATGTGTTCTGAATTTTCTATAATTGGATATTTAATGAAATTTTAGACCATATGAATTTCAATTTATAATATTTAAATATTTTTGTGATTTTTAAACAACTTAATAATATGTTCTTTTTATAAAATATCAATACTGTCAATAGTGACACTATTCATTTATTTGAATTTAAATAAAATACACATAGAAGATATATTATAAAAAAATATTTAATAGATTCCTAACATGTCATAGTAATCTATAATGTTATTGTATAACATTAATTAGTTCATATAATATTTATTTTAATATTTTAAAACCATTTATTTGATATTTTTATTAATAAAATAATTACTACAACATTTTGTATTATTATTTAATATACTTATTTGTTGCATAAAAATTAAAAATAAAATCCTATCATGTAGACAAATTTAATTATATTCATAAAAATACTTTTACTCGAATGTATCATCTTAAAATCACAACATTTAAATTCTTATATATATTAAATTATGTAGGTGGCAACTTTGACATCATTTAAAATAAAATAATATAAGTGTCATAATCTCTTTTATAAGGATAAAAATGGTCACCAATTAGACCATTGGATTATAATGGTTTATATATACATGACCAATAAGTTTTTTTAGGTGTTTGGCCCTTTTGATGTATATTATTATTTAAATAGAAACTATATTATTGAGTTTTCACTATATAAATAATTTCTACATCATTAACGTATAAGCTATTAAGGAAATTAAATATTTATAAAAATTACAAATAAATTACCATGATAAATAAAAACATTTAATATTTAAAATTATTATTTATAATCTAATTTATATTATTTATAACCTTATATTAAAAATAATCTATTTATTAAAGTTTGAGTGAGACATATTTCACTTTCCTTTAAATAAAATAAATAAAAGGTCTTAATCACATACAAATGGGTTCCAATAGATACCATTTAGACCCAAGTATATTTTAGGACTAAATATAATCATCCAATTATATTAATAAAAGTGTTAGGTAATTTTATAATATTATATTTACCCTTAATTACCAGATTTACCTTTAACTATGGTAAATAAAATTTACCGTAGTTACTATTCATAATGAAAAACAATTAAACGTAGCCTATTAACATAATTTTGACATACTGACTCCAAATTTGGAATCCATTTTTCCAAATTCAATACACAGAAGTGTTATTATTTAATTTAAAACTAATACCACTATTGAGAAAACGGGTTTTAAAAGTTAAAACATTGCAAAAGATTGAAATGCTTTTACCTATGAATTCAATGTAAAATTAATGATAATGACTTATATTATATTAAATGGTAAAATTATATTCTATTTATACTTTAAAACCATTCAATATGATAATTTAACCAGATAAATTATCTCGTTTAGAAAAGTTGTTTTAATTAAAATTTAGCGTATTTTTACTATTCATCAAAATATGAAGGTTATCAGAATAATGTCAAAAATTTATCCAAAGTAAATTTTTATATCAAAATTCAAAATAAGAAGTTTAATTTTCCAAATTTAACTTATAAAATTTTCAAAAATTAGATTTAAAATTGGTGCTCCATCAAAAGGAGACAAAACTACATTTTCTTGAAAAATACTTCTTGTATCCGAAAAATTAATTTTGTTCT
The DNA here is from genome assembly GCA_963277665.1 of Viscum album. Taxonomy (NCBI): domain Eukaryota; kingdom Viridiplantae; phylum Streptophyta; class Magnoliopsida; order Santalales; family Viscaceae; genus Viscum; species Viscum album. The sequence continues at coordinate 1,579,872,079 of OY728120.1, read as the reverse complement.
CATACCATGTTCTAGAAAATGTGTAAGATGAATTATAATGTTATAAAAATTAAAATGTGGTTAATACTATTCATAATGGATAGTTCATAATAATATTATAACAATATATCTTTGTTTATTAAGACTCAGTATTTCGTACAACACACGCAATTAAGGAAGGTCGCTCTGGCATGCAACACAAGCCAAGAATAGTGTTTGCGTATTTTACAAGGTAATACGGTGTTGCATATAGCACAATATAATCATGGTGTAGAGTACAAAAAAAGACATAAAAGAGATTAAAAATATTATTTCTCATAAAATCTCAGGGGGTTACATTCTACCCCCCTTTAAATGAATTTCACCCTTGAAATTCGTCGGGGTTATAAATCGTTTACTACTTGAATGTTTATTTCATAGAAACCCATATCGTAAAAATAAATACTAAAACATAATTTTAATAATGAAAGTTAGAAATATAACTGTCACCCAATGTAACTCAACATTGGGTTTCCACATAAGAGAATATAAGTGAAAATATGGATATGGAAGTGAAATCTAACCATAATGTTCTGATGGGGAGTGGTAGAGAACATGGCTATGAAAAATACAACAATCACAAATCCATAAATTTTTGATGATCTAAGGTACCATCTGATTCATCAGATATGAGGGTACTAGGAAAATGGTTTTGGTTTTCGAGATCATTTCCCTAAAGTTGATGAATTTTTGCATAAGGATAAATACTCACTTGATTTTAGTGTAATATCATCGTTGGTCATTCCATGAGAAATTTCCACTTAATCTCTTATTTAATGAAATTATGTTATATTTTTTATTAATGAAGTGTTAGCAGATCATGTGATAAAATGATGAGTCATTCCATCTGTCTCAAACAAAAGGTTATCAAAAGTTATTAAAAATACATAAGTCCACCTATGATTCCAAAAATGGACTTATACTTCATCTATCATACCGCATAATAAAATAAAACTAATTTCTACTAACCAAGGACTTACTATAGGCCAATGGTAGGTGATAAAGGCATGTCATACTTCTATTGTGGGTTCGATTCCCGCTTCTTTGTCCAACGCGACAGGTTGTCGCCCATCCTTGATGTTGTCCTTTTTCTAAGACTATACTATTATAACATTCTAGAAAAAAAAGTTTTAGCCTTAAACATTACTATATGTTGTCCAATATAATCCATTCCAACCTTTAGGCTTATCGAAAATACTTCGGTCCAATCTCATAGTATAAAGAAAATTGATTACTAGAGAGTTCATCTACCAAGCATGTGAATACCCTCATTTATCCCCCATATATCATGAGATATATCTTGTTGGTCACATTAGAAACATGTGAATACCTTAATCATGTATTATTGAAACGTTAATTACCATAAAACCATATTGAAAACATGAATGCTATCAAAAGTTAACTCTTTCCACATACCAAAATCCCAAAATTTCTAAATACTCAAACCATGATATCACTTGGTCCTTATATCAGTCCTGAGCTCATTAATACTATCAAACATTTCATTATCTCTTTATCCCTACATTATGCACATATCTTCTACTTTCCAAAAATATTTGAATCACTTTTCATGGTTACGGGTACCATTCAACATATACTTTCAATTACTAAAGGAAAACAAACAGTGTAATAATCCTTAGATGTTTATTTATTCCATAGTACCATATAATTACTTATACAACATTACTCTTGATAAACGTGCAATCATTCCTCAACCTTCTTAAACCATTGACCGAGCTTCATTATTTTATTCCTCAACACTTATTTCATCTCATATATCATTTGTAGTCTCATCATCATCATCATCATAATTACTACCCATACGATCATGCTAATTCTCTTAAGTAGATTTTTCCTTAGGGAATTGGTGTGTATAATTCCCATACATTCCACATTTAAAACATTTAACTGTTGTTTATGCATTATAAATACCATTATCCTTGTCCATTTTTTTAACCGAACCTTTTCCTTTGAAATTATTGGCTTTGTGTCCTTCTTTTCGACACCCAAAGCATCTTCTGGTTCCTTTGAAACATTCTCTCTGATGCCTCTTCCCACATGATTTACATGAAGGAAATTGAACTTTGTTTCCTCTATGATCATCATGAAACTCCATCTTTCTCTAATTAGATGAGTCAGGAAACTTAAAAAAGTTAATATTATTCATCATATTATAATATTTCTGATTAGGCATAATAACGATGTTTCACCTTCCGAATCCCGTTTTATTTGGTTTCTCATGAATAATATCATTCCATTGTCCATAATATTCTCCATTAACATGAATCTTCCTATTTCCAGCCATTTTCTAAAACCCAAAAAGAATAGTGCGAGTGGTAAAAATCATACTAGGAAAACAACATAATAAAGGCGAAGCATTTTCAATCTCTAACATCTTAGGTTTAGTCCTAGGTTATTCATGATCATTTTCATAATTATAGTATTGTAACCTATACTTATACTTAACCTTACGGACATCCCTATACATACCTTAGATATATCTCTAGGGATATCATTAATGTTTTTGCATCCTAGTTTCCAAAGGTTAACTAAACCTTCCCTCTAATACCAACTATAGAAACTCAAGATTAACGTACAAGGACATTACATTACTTTTTCAGAATACTTAATACATAACAAAAACAAACACCAAAGGACCATAATAGCTTAGTGTATTCGGAAACTTGGAACATAATCTTCTAATCATGGTGAAATATCTTCAACATCTCCCATAAAGATCTTCCCATTCTGTTTTCTTACCTAAAACCTTTCTTTATATGCTGGAAAAAATAAAACATTGAAAGGGTGAGCTCAAATTCTCAGTAAGGGTAAACATGGATAACATAAAATAATCAATAAACATTTGAACGTAAAAACATGAACATAAAATCTAAATAACAAAATCTTGAGCAATGACATAAAACAAGGCAGTACACAAGGCATAGATCATAAAGGAACATTAATCATGATAAAATGGCATGGGAATAAAACATGTAATTGTTGAAACCATTAAGCACATGTTATGATTTCAATAGTAGCCAATGCATTGCTGCCAAGACCATCATAGTGGAAAAAGTCCATTATTGAACCGGGTTTAATTTTCGTTCCATCCCTATATTACTGAACTAGATTTACTTTCCATTCCAACCATGTCAATCTCCTGAGATATAAATCTTTACCCAATGCATTGGATGGAGATATAGGTCCCACCCATGTCATAATTAAATCATTCTTTCGTGTGCCACAAAATAAACATAAATCATTCAACATAACCTAAAGAAAAATATGGGTTTCATTAACATCATCTCATAATAAAATTATACATATAAAACAAATGGATATAGTTTCATCATAAGAAAAAATATAACCATTTAAATAATAGAGACATTATACTTGAAACATAAACATAATAAATAATGGAATCATAGATGGAAAATAGTTTTGATAAAACACTTGAAATGAATTCTTGAGGAAAATATCCTTTCTTCTTCCAAATCATTTTATTTTCACAAAATGACACGAAATTTTAAAAGAAAATTATTTTTGTTGAAAATAAGCACGAAACCTTATAGAGGAAGATTCACGAAAAAAACGCGTTATTAAAACTGTAAAGATTTGTTCATGCCGTATAAGTTAAAAAAAATGCTTCTTGTACTTTTGCAAAAAAAGTCAAAAAGTACCTCATATGGAAAACAAAATAATGATTCATTCCTTACCATGTGGTAAAAAAAGGGTAAAAATGACTTTAAACATACATAGAATAATAGTAAACATTTTATGAAATCATTTTGTGAAAACATGGACATGGATGATAAACATAACCCCAGTAAATACTTACGAATAAACCTCAGATTAGAACGAGATTTGAATAATTATCCCTTACCTTTTAAATGTAATATAATAAATTGAATTACATGCATATGTATATATCATATCCTCCATAATAAAAATCATAAAACATTAATGTGAATCAAAAACACTATACAAAAGAAATAGATGGTGATTAAGGCATATGTCTCACAGAAATAAAAGTGAGATGAAATAATCCCTTATCTTAGGTTGGATATGCTTTGTATGTATCCAAACCTCATCTATAGTGGGTTTAAAAATATTATTAACTTTTAACATATCCATAATAATATTTATGATATCATATATGATTCACGTAGGTCTTTATGTTATTTGTTCATTTGTCAATCCCATGTTAAAGAAAAGTTTTGGGTAAAATCGTTTCATTTCTCATACGTGTTTTAACTTTTAATTATTCATATGATTACTTAGATCATGATTACATACATCTAGAATGTAAAAAAATGATTTATGTATAATGTATATTCAGAATATATAATATATCGACAAATGGAAGGAAATACATCGTTCATGGAGACGGTAGGTCGTACGTACGCATGAACGCTATTTTGGTTTCCTTATTAAATGGAATATAAGTAAGACAATAACATATAAATAAATCTAGTATCATTATTATTTCATATATTTCATGATTATTTATTATATATACTTTATAATCATTCTTTAATGGTTAACATGGTGAATGAATCTCATCGCATCGTGGAGACAACAATACATACGTACGCACGAGTGATGATATCATTCCCATAATTATTGAATGGAATGAGAGTGGATGATATAATATCTAATAATTAGTATGATTTTATAATAATCATATAGATTTATTCTTTACACCATTATAACAATCCATGTAAAGTGGTGGTGGAAAACAGATTACACCACGACGTGGAGACAGTATTCCGTACGTACGCACGCGCGGTGATTTCGTTTTCCTTATGATAGATAGATGGTGAAATAGGGTTGTTTAATGTTTTTAATAACATATTAGTATATTATTGATACTGATGTTATTACTTAATAATGAAACAAATAAATAAGATGAAGTATAAGAAGAAATAAATTTTAAAGAATCAGTAAAGGGTATTACCTCTTCTTCAACGTTCCTCCTCTAAGCCTCCTCTTAGGGCACTAAAGATGGTCTTTGAAGAAGAAAAACACCTCAAGTATGTTTGTATGTAAGTGGATAAGATAAATGGATAGGTTTTGGGTGAGCATGAAGGCTCAAAATTTTGTGAAGAAGAGAGGGAGGAGGTTCCCTTTTATAAGGGAGGAGAGGGTCATTTTTTGGAAACCTCAAAAATATTAATTTATTATAAATTCAGACCCCACCTAAAAACCTCTAAAATGACTCAAATTAAAAGATAATATGATATAGGGTTGTAATATCATCAGGAATAAAATTTATACTGGTTGGGAATTTATTTCAAAACCTTATCAATTTGATTTATCTATATATAGTCTATTTAATTTTATTTGTGGTAATAATATTCTAAATTTTAAATAATTTTAAATACTTAATTATGTGTTTTTAATTTTCCATAATTGGATATTTAAAAATATATTAGACCATATAAATTTAAATTTCTAATTTCTAATTTTTTTTTTGTGATTTTGAAAAACTTTAATAATATGTTATTTTTATAAAATATCAATAGTGTCAATTTTGACACTATTCATTTATTTGAATTTAAATAAAATACACACAGAAGATATATTCGAACCAAAATATTTAATAGAATACTAACATGTCATATTCATCTATAAAATTAGTGGAGAACATTAATTAGTTCATATAATATTTATTTTAATATTTTAAAACCATTTATTTGATATTTCATTTAATAAAATAATTACTACATGATTATTGTATAATTATTTAATATTCTAATTTTGGCATAAAAATTAAAAATAAATCCTATAATGAAGATAAATATAGTTCCTTTGATAATATTAATTTTACTCTAATTTATCGTCTTAAAATCACAACATTTTAATTGTTATATTTATTAAATTATGAAGGTGACAACTATGACATCATTTAAAATAAAATAATATAAGTGTCATAATAGCTTTTATAAGGATAAAAATTCCCAAAAATTCCACAATTGTATGATTATGGTTTATATATAAATGAAAAATAATTTTTGGTCATCTTTTTGTGCATTTTGATGTGTAATATTATTTTAATAAAAACTTTATTATTGATTTTTCACTAAATATATAATTTCTACATCATTAATGTATAAGCTATTAAGGTAATTAAATATTTCTTAAAAATTAAAAATAAATTACCATTATAAAGAAAAACATTTTATCTTTGAAATTTATATTTATAATCTAATTTATATTCTGTATAACCTTATACTAAAAATAATCTAATTATTAAAGTTTGAGTGAGACATATTTCACTTTCCTTTAAATAAAATAAATAAAAGGTTTTAATCACATAAAAGTGGGTTCCAATAGATACCAATTCGACCCAAGTATATTTTAGGACTAAATATAATCATCCAATTATATTAAGATAGGTGTTAGGGTAATTTTATAATATTATATTTACCCTTAATTACCCAATTTACCTTTAACTACCGTAAATAAAATTTACCGTAGTTACTATTCATAATGCCCAAAAATAAAAGAAGCATATTAACATAATTTGGACCTACTAATTACAAATATGGAATCCATTTTTCCCAATTCAATACACCGAAGTGGCATTATTAATTTAAAATTAATCTTGTTGTTGAGAAAACTGGTTTTAAAACTTAAAACAATGAAAAAGATTGAAATGTTTTTACGTATGAATTCAATGTAAAATTAATTATAATGACTTATATTTTATTAAATGGTTAAAATATATTCTATTTTTATTTGAAAACCATTCAATATTATAATTTATCCATATAAATTATATGGATGAAAAAAGTTGTTTTTAATTATAATTTAGCGTTTTTTAATATTCATCAAAATAAGAAGGTTATCAGAATAATGTCAAAATTTTATCCAGCATAAATTTTTATATCCCAATTCAAAAGAAGAATTTTAATTTTTCAAATTTAACTTATAAACTTTTCAAAAAATAAATTTAAAATGGGCTCTCCCTCAAAAGGCGACAAAACTACATTTTTTAAAAAATACTTCTTTTATCCACAAAATTAATTTTGTTCTCATACCATGTTCTATAAAATGTGTAAGATGAATTATAATGTTATAAAATTAAAAATTTGTTTAATATGATTCATAACAGCTGGTTAATAATAATACTATAACAATATATCATTGTTCAGTAAAACTCGGTATTGCGTACAACACACGCTATTGAGGAAGGTCGATCTTTCGTGAAACACAAGCCAAAAATTGTGTTTGTGCATACTACAATAAAATATGGTGTTTCATATAGCGCAAACTAATCTTGGTATAGCGTACAACACAAGACATCAAAGAGATTAAAAATATTATTTCTCATAAAATATCAGGGTGTTACAGATAATATCTTATTTAATTCTCTATCTACCCACTCATTTATACTTGAATAATTCTCTAAGGGTATCGCATTAACACATCAATAATTATATTTTTAATTAATAATGGAAACTCTTAATGATTCAATGACCACATCTCATGTATATAATTCTACTCAAATTTATGTTTTCATTATTGTGCTTCTTAAATATATTTTTATTCTCCCTCTAGTTGAATTTCATACGCTTTTTGGCATGGATTGTATCTCTCTATTTAAATACAATACCAATTAAAAAGGAGGGGAAGATGCATTTGATATTATGAAGCAATATATGATTGTTTATTGGTGTGAGGATAATTATGAACTTTAATTGGAAATTACATCCATTATATGGGTCTCAATTCATATTCAAAGGTTGTATTTATGTCATATAGTTGTGGAAAAATTAAATATGGATGATATTCCTATTGTACATGAGTTTTTATGTATTTTTGAAATAGTTTCCTAGTCTTCCTTTAAATCGTGTAGTTGAGTTTCAAATGAAACTCATATGCACTGTTGCGCATGTTTCAAGGAATAGATATAGAATGGGTCAAATTGAGTTATAGTAATTGAAGAAGTAACATTTGGAGAATCTTGATAATGGATTCATTTCACCATGTGTATCTCCATAGGGTGGAAAAATTATGTTTGTTTCGAATAAATATTGACTAATATGACTCTCTATTGATTATCATATACTTAACAAGATCACAATCAAGAATAAGTATCATATTACCTATATTGATGGTTTTTTCTACGAATTATGAGGAGATAAATATTTTACCAAGATTTATCTTTGATCCAGATTCAATCAGTTGTGGTTAAAAAGTGAAGACATACTCAAGACAGCCTTCTATATGAGATGTGGAAACATTGAATTTATAGTGATGTCATTTTATATTACTAATACCCCCACTATCATTGAGGATTTAATGGATAGATTGTCTAGGGATTAATTTGATCATTTTTTATAGTCTTTAAAGATAATATTATTATATATTCCATGATCAAGGAAAGGAAATAAGATCACGTGAAGATTATATTGAAGACCCTAACAAAGGAGAAGTTATATGAAAAATTTACCAAGTGTTAATTTTTTATATAAAATAACTATTTTTTGGGTTATATAATCTCAATTGAGGGTATATTGGTTGATCCATCAAATATACAATTTGTTAACCATTTTCTTAGAACAACCATGGTGACTTAGATCCATATTTTTCTATATTTGGATAGATATTATTGATTCTTTATAAATAATTTCTCATGGATATCTAATCCAATGATTGTGTTAAATTTTAATGGAGTAAAGTTCCTTGTGATTGATTAATGTGAGTAAAATTTGAAATAACTAATGTGATGGTTCGTCAGTTCACATGTTATTACAATACCCTACAGTGGATTAGAGTTTTTAATCTATAGTGATGCATCAAAGAAGGGTCTAAGAGGAATCCTCGTACATAATGATATGGTGATAGCTTATGCCTCACACCAAATTATGGCTCATGATCAAAATTACTTGACTCATTATTTGGAGTTATTTTTAGTAATTTTTTCAATAAAGATATGGAGGGATTATCAATATGGAGAACCGTGTGAAATATATATTGATCATAAAATTTTAATGTATATATTAACCACAAAATAGATGAAAATATACCAGATAAGATGGTGGGTTTTGATTAATGATTATGACTGAAAAATAAATTACCACCTTTTGACTATAGGCATGTTTTCTAATTCTCTAATTCGGGAGGGGAATTATGGCTTATCTATGATGAGAATCACAAAAGATAAATTTTTTTGTATCTTAAAAGGATGTATCTATAAATATTGAAGGAATCGGATAAATATTATAATGTATGAATGAGTGTTAAATAGGCATAGATGGAAGATATTGAGGTGAAAATGAAGGTGATAAATGTTCCTAAGTTCAACCTTGATTGTGATAGAATAATAAGGATTAATAATCAAGTATGTGTCATATCAATAATATAATTGAAGAATGTGATACCGTAAAAACCTCATATATAATCATTATCTATTAATCCTAGATGTATGAAGATGTGTAGAAATATAGAACAGTATTTCTCGTGGGACAGCATGAAGAATGATATTGAAAAGTATGTATCTATGTAATTAGTATACTAGAAAGTTATGTATAAGAGAAACAATTCTAATGGGATGATATTATTACGAACCAGCCTGGATACCTTGGTAACCCCACACTTGAGCTAGCACCGATATAACTCGAAGGGTATTCTCAATCCCCACAGGTTGTCGAGTTTCACCTAGAATCATACAAGATAAAACCAAGAACAATTTTTTCAAATAAATAGTGTAATAAATAGTTACTTATCATTTTGCTCAAAGAAAAATCCCAAATGAAACAGCACCAGAAATAAAATAAAAATATCAAAACCCAAATAGCACATCACCAAAGTACCAAAATATTGTATGATAAAACTAAAATATCATGAAGTTATCAACACTCCAATCCCTAGGTGTCAAGAAAATAAACCTCCTACAAGGGGCTCTTTCCCTTTACTCAAACACTTACTAGAAAATCTATAAATTATTGAAAGAAAAGGTTTTTTGTGATCTAAAATCCCAATAGGGTCTCACAAAGTGTTCTATAATAACATTTCATAATAAATAGGCCAAATCATTCCTTCAATTTTAAAAAATAGAAATATGCATGGAAGTAAAATTTCCTATTTAAACAAAACATGATTCACATTTCAAATTTTGGAAATACCTTAACCAATGATTTAATAAATATTTTATATAAAATATCTTATATAAATTAATGGGTATAAATAAATCAATTCACAATCAATTTTATATATTTGAATCAATTAAACAACTCATAGAATCCCCCACTTCAAGGAAAATATTTTCCAATACCACTTAATAGAAAATTACATACACTCTAACTTAATGAAAAATCCAATCCATATTAAAGGAAAATTACACCCACTCCCACTTAAGGGATAATTATAATCATTCAGTCAATAAAATTATAAATTAATCATTTCAAATCAAAATATAATTTATATCTCAATTTTCCAATTTATCATTTCAATATTCCAAATAAACTTTCAAAAAAATCATAGATTACTCATAATTTATTTCCTCTAAAAATTAAATCAATCATAGATTTTAAACATGTCAATTTAAGATATTTTTTCAAATCAATGCTCAAATAAAATTTATAATTTCTATAAATTTCCAAAGTACACCCCAAATTCCAATTCCATTTGAAATAGTGTTTTTTCTCAAAATTCAGACCATATCAATTAAAATTTCAATTCATGAAGAATTGGGTTTTCATAATCCAATTAAAAATTAATTTAATTTAAATGACTCTAATAAAGGGTTTATTAAATTAAAAATATAAATGGACCAATCTACCTTTAATCATAGTAACCATGAAACTCAACACATGTAGATGGAATTTATAATGCCGGACAACTGAAAAAATGATCAAGAACACCAACCTAGATTCAAGATCTAAAACAAAAGAGTTTAGATTCATCAAACAAATTATTATATAAAAAACCTATAGAGTAAATATGGTGAGAGAGTGTGTGTCTGAGAGAAGTATTGGGAGAATATCTTTTACTAGAGAAACATTTATTGATGTTCTCAGCACTTAGGTTTTCCTAGAAATGAGTTTGGAGGAGCCAAAATGGGTGTTTTGAGCCCCCAAGACCTATTATTTCATATTACCTAGAGTTAGGGTCAATATATGGTTTATATGGGGATTTGGGAATTTTAGAAATAACATCCATAATTGAAAAGTCTTAAACGCCCAATTTTCATGTTAGGGCTACAAAGTTTTACTAACTGTGTGCCCTAACTGTGCACCACTCTAATGGGTTTTATGTCTTATACTTGGTTTTTGAGTATTTGTTTCAACCATGTACTAACAATGAAAAACCCCAATGTATAGGTTTTCATATATTACACTGGGTGGGTGCACAGTTTGTGAAAGTCATGGGCCAACCGTGTATGGAATAGAATTTTCCAAAATTTTCTCATTTCCTCCCCAAACCACCTGAGATAGACTGCAACTAATGAATTAACAAAATTAAGGTTCAAGGATAACCCTAAAATAGTAAAAGGATGTTATAAACTCCTCACCATTGAAACATTAAATCATGAGAATACTCGTCAAGAAGCTTTCATTCCAAAAATATGTGGTCACTACTCTATCATAAGTGCCTCTATCACCCACATAGAATGTTTATCATAAATTTGATTCCATAGAACTAAACCCAAAGGTATCAAACTCCTATAAAGTACCTTGGTTTCAGAATCAACTATCCTAACTGAACTCTCAGTCATGGATAAATTTAGATCAACATCAAGATCACTCTAGCTCAGAACAAGAGATAGATCATAAATATATTTCCATAGTTGTGATACATGGAACACATTTTGTATCGACATCAACTATGGTAGAAGTTAAAAATTATAAGACACATTACCCACCTTCTCATCAACCTCAAAAGGTCCCAAAAAACAATTAGATAGCCTCCATTTCCTCCTATGATTTAGGTGACCAAAATGAGGTGATACTTTCAATAACACTTGATCACCAATTGAAAATTATAACATTATATATGGAAGATCAGAATAAGACTTATACTATCTCTATCCTATCAACATTCTCTGATGAATTAGCTATATCTTTGATGTTATATCTTAAACCATTCTCAGTCAAACTAGGGAACTTTCACTGATATCCAACCAACACAATGAAGATTTACAATTAAGACCTTACAATGACTCAAAATGTGTCATGGACTTAGAATTATCACTACTATTGTAATAAAACACATCCAAGACCAAATGGCCATCCCATGCTCTGGAAAAATTGAGGAAGTAGGTACAAAGAATTTCCTCAGGAATATGTATAGTTATCTCTACTTGACCATCCATTTGAAAATGGTATGTCATACTCAAATGATCATGAGATCTAAGGACCTCTTGATTGCCTCTAAAAGGGAGAAGTAAAACATGGATTCCTATAAGAGACTATAGCATATAAAACTCTATACAAATTAAAAATCTCTCCCATATAGATATTTCTCATCTTCTCAACATTTCTAGTATCACAGATGGGTATAATGTGAGCCGATTTGAATAGAAAATCGATTACAACCCATAACACATTCTTCCTTCTCTTGGTATATAGAAAACCAACCAAAAATCCATAGTGATCTCTTCCCACTTCTTTATTAGCACAAGGAGTGGTTGAAGAAAGCCCTAAGGTATTTGGTGATTGACCTTTGTAAAATCTTGTTTCTATTTTTTATGTACTTCTTGACCCCCGATTTCATCATGCTTTGGTTGAGTTTAGTCTCAAGTGATTTTGGGAGGAAATTAAAAAATAAATTGGAAAATTATAGGTTTTTCACAATGGTCACGTGGTTTATCCAACCCATGTGCCCACCTAGTGTATTATATGCAAACCCAAATAGTGGTGTTTTTATGGTTGGGGCATTGTCTGAAATCATGTGCACCCACTAAGTAGAAGCAATGTACCCCATTAGTGGGGTGAATGGATAAGGAACATAGTTTTACAAACCGTTTAGCCCTATCCAGCTAATAGTGGATGCGTGACTTTTTAATACTGAAAATTATTTTTAAAATTGAAAAACCCCTTTATGAAATGTCGTTCAACCCTAACATGAGATATTATGAAATCTTAGGTCTCAGGGGCTGTCAAGAACCATTTCTAGCTCCCTTAAACCCCTTTCTAGCAAAATTTAACTAGGGAGAACCTCGTTCGATTTCTCTATGGTAAGAGATCTTCTCCCATTCATTCTCTCCTACTCTCTATTTCTTTACTCAATATGTTTTGTTAGATCATCCTGTGTTTTATGGATCTAAAATTCATTGTTTTGGACCACGAATTTAGGTTAGAATTCTTGATCACCATTTTATTTGATCTTCATTGGAAATTCCCACTACAGGTGTCAACTTTCGTGTTACTACAATTAAAGGTAGGTGGTTTTTGATAATTTTTTTTAATTAACCATTGATTTTCCTTATATAAATTAAATTTATTTTAATTGTATTATTAAAACATAATTATTTTTTAATTGTAATATGAATTCATTTTGAATGGATTTTATTAAAACCCCAAATTCCTATATAATTGTAATTTCATGTGTAATTCTGAAATTTATATAAATTTTTATTTTGATTTTAGAATTTAATTTAGAAAATTCCATAAATTTACATGTTTAAAACCAATAATTTTTTACTTTAAAAGGGCATGAAATGATGAAAAATACATGATTTGGATTTAAATTTTATTTTTCATATTGAAATGAGAAATTGGGAAAGTGAGTAATAAATTATGTTTTAGTTAGAAATAGTTAATTTCAAATATGATTGATTGAATGATTTTGATTTTCCCTTATGTGAGAGTCGATGTAATTTTCCCTTTTGTGGGAGGGTATTTTCCACTAAGTGGGTGTTGAAGTAATTTTTCCTTAAGTGGGAGTGGTGGTAATTTATCCTTATTTAGGGAATGATATGAGTTGTTTGATTAATATACATATATGAAACTGATGGTAAAATACATTATTCATGCCCATTGATTTATATAAATTTTTTTATATAAAAAAATTATTAATCCAATGGTAAAAAATTCTACATCATTTGAAATGAAAAAGATGTTTTGTTTTAAATATAAAGTTGTTTTTATATTCCTTTTTTGTTTAAATTAAATGAATTTTTGGGTGTATTTATTCTGGTGGTTAATTATGGAACACATTATGAGACCCCAATGGGATTTTAACTCAAACCATACCTTTTCCATTAGGCATTTATATATTTTTTAATTCCCAGATCGAGTAAATGGAAAAAACCCCTTAGAGGAGGTGGATGTTCTTGACCCTTAGGGCATGGAGTGTTGATACATTTGGTATGTTTGAGTTTTATCTTGGTTTTTTGGTTACTTTGTTGATGTACTGTTTGGGTTTTGATATACCATTTTCATTTCTTGTATTATCAGCTTTGGGATTTTTTCTTGATTATACTAATATGTAACTATTTATTTTTCTATTTATGGTTCAAAATTTTTCCAAATTTTATCTTATATGGTTCCATCACATAGTCTCCAACCCATGGGGATTGGGAATGGATTTCGGGCTATGTCAGTGCTGGCTTGGGTATTAGGTGACTAGGGTATCAGAGTGGGTTCATGAAAAAGTGGTTTCAAATGTGTAGGTTGTGAATATTTCCATACTATTAGTATATATTTGAGAAATCTTGTTAGGATTTAGGAAGTGTTTTTGAGTGAGTGTATATCCATATCTCATCGTAATGAGACTTAAGTCACTATGGGTAGTTTAGGGAAAGTGTCTTGAAGATCAGTTCTAGTTTTTTCCATGCTTTTTATTTGGAAAGGTTGGAATACAAAAACTATTTGTCTATCTATCAATATTAAATTTCTTTGTTTCTCTAGTTTGATTGTTGATCTCAGTAATAATATAATTTCATCAATGTTGTTTGATATGTTGTGTAGAGTCAGGCCTCTATGAAATGATGTGAATAGGATATAACTAGAAGCTTCTAATGAACCATAGTGAGAAAATACTCCCATGGATGAGAATATAGTTGAGGTTATTGTTCATTTTTTCCAATCTATACGATAAGAACCTACACCCTTTCCCATTCCAGATCTAGCTATGAAACCTTAGATTGATGATTTTAATAATCATGATTTGGAGTTCCTTTCACTAGAATAAACCTGTGTTCCAAGGTTTTAATAATTCTTAAGATGCTAAGGATTGGTTGACTGATATTGAGATTTTGTTTGAGTTCTTTAAGTAGCATAATGGGATCAAGGTGAAATGTTCAACCTTTAAGAAAGAGGGACCTAACATGATATAATAGGTCTCTATGGTGACTCTGATTAATCCCAATGTATTTGAGTTGAGTGATTTTAATGTTATTTTCACTAATCAATTATATCCAGAATCTATGGTTCTTGGTAAGGATATGGATTTTTTTTCAAACTTCAGCAGGATAACAAGACCATGATAGAATATGGTAACCAATTTACTAAGCTTGAGTAGTTATCACATGAGATTGTATGAAATGAGAATATAAATACTTGATGGTTTGATATGGTAAATTGATATTATATTCCTTCTTAGACATTCTTTCCAAATATATCTTCTTATGATGATGTGTTGGATAGAGCATTGATGGTTGTGTTATACCTGGCTACTAAGATAGGCTTGAAGGGATCCCTTTTTGTCCCAGTGGTAGTTTGGTGAGTTCCTTCAAATGAAAGTAAAATTGTGATGAGTCTTGGGGTGTTCCTTGAAATAAATTTCATGTATACCTCCATAAGTTCTTGGAAGAGGCACATTGACATGTTTCTAGTGTGTTAATCCTAGGCGCTCAAAATGGATTTGCAATTAGGAACCCAAGATATGGGGTTCCTGTTGATGCTCAGGTCACTTACAGAAGTTCTATAATATCTATTTTTATCCATGTAGTGGAATGGAATCATACATTCTAAATATTACTATGTTTCAATGATATTATTTTTGAAAAAATGGGTTATATCCATACACATATAGAATAAATCTACTTCACACAGTGGAAGATTCCTCAAATGTAGTAGATATAGGTCCAACGACCATGAGAGGTACCATAAATCTATATTTATCTTTAGTTATTTCTCTAATTCAAAATAATGTATCTAATTAATTTAATTTGAATCATATTTTTAATCCTCTAAATATTCGTATGAGGCTTTTACATTATGGTTTGAATATTACTATTGACCTCAGAATGAATTAAGAGTAGTGTGTTTATTGTCCTTCTTGTGTATTCTCTTTATTATATATTGATATTTCATGGGATTTTCTAGTTCATGATAGGAAGCCTCTTAATGTCATTTACGGGGTGGATTGGCTCATTGATTATAAATCACAAAATTATTTTCTTCTTTGAAGGGTCTCCATTATGGTACCCAATGGGGGTTTTCATGTATTTCAGTGATAATTGGACCTGAGGTCGAGTAGAGTCTAACCATATTATTTAAATTTGAGGAAATTAATATCATTTTTTTATTTTGATCTAGATTTATAACCCTTAGGTAATGATCTTTCTCCAATTTTCATCAATTTTCCTGACTTTTTTCATCTAAATTCCATAGTTTTCCACCGATAAGGTATGCATATTTTTCTTTTGATTTAGTACCTGGTACTCAGTCTGTATCTATTCCTTCTTACCATATTTAACCAGTTGAAATGAAATAGATGAATACTCAGTTGGGACACCTTACATAGAAATTATTTATACACTTGAGTGTGTCACCTTGGGTGGTTTCTCTTCTCTTTGCTAAGAAATATGACTTGAAACATTGATTGTGTGTTGATTACCCAAAACTAAATCGATTCATGGTAAAAAAAATGTTTACATTTCCAAATATTAATGATCTATTTGACTAGTTATAATGTGTGAAGTGGTTCTTGATTAATCATCTTTGATCTGGTTATCACTTGTTGATAATAAAAGAATCTGACATTTATACAACAACCTTCCAGAGTAAATATAGACATTTTCAATAACTTTTCATGTCAATTGTTCTATTTAATGATCCATAGTATTTATATAATTGATGAGAAAGATCTTCCATGAGTATATTGATACTTTCATAGTGGTCTTTGTGGATGACATCCTTATTTACACTAATTCAAAGGAAGATCATGTGCTTTATCTAATAGATGTTCTATAATTTTTGGTAAATCACATAATTTATGCCAAGATATCAAAAATTTTTGTCTAGATTTGGGAAGTTAACTTCTCTGTACATTTGGTGTCAGATCATAGTATCTCGGCTGATCCTAAGAATATGAAAGATATTATGACACAGGAGAAGACACTGAATGTTTTCAGGGATTCAAGATTCTTGGGTTTAGCAGGATATTATCTTTGGATTGCAAATGATTTTTGGAATATGGATTCTGCAATGACGATTGTAACTCATAAGGGAGTGATGTTTTTCTTGGGATGATTAATTTTAGAGTTCTTTTTCGTATTTGAAACATCTTTTGACAACTACACCGATGATGAATCTTCCAAATGTCAGAAAATGTAATGTGGTCTTTTATGAGGCATCAAGTTCAGTTTTGGGTTATGTTCTTATTCCGGGTGATCACATCGTTTCCTATGGCTCTCAAAAACATAGGCCACATGAGATTAATTACCCATCCCATGAACATGAACTTGTAGTTGTGATGCGTGCAATTAGAGTTAGTGGTAATACCTTTTTAGAAAAATAATTACCATGTTTTATGACTTAAATAGCATGGCATGTATATTCGCACAAAAATAATTGAAACTCTACCTAATTCATTGGGTGGAGTACCTGTAATATTTTTATTTTGACATCACTATTGGTTCCCTCTAAATGAGCATCATAAAATTATAAAAAAAGATATACCTTAATATAGTTATTATTCAGCCCAAAAAAGAAAAGGATGAATAAGGTGGTCAAGACTCATATATCTCATGAAACTTTAAGTATACATGACTATGTTACTATAATGAGGTCACACAAAGACACAATGCACAGAGGACAACCTATGGAAGAGCCTATGTTAGTCCCTATGAAGAATTATTTCTTCTTTCGTAATGGCTACTCAGACAATCACTAGTCATGCATCTGATGCCAAGAGAGCACCCCAGGACATGCAGTTTGAAAATATAGGGATTCTTGAAAAACCATACAAAAATTATTGAAAAATAAATGGAAAATATCCAAAAATATAGAGCCACTTGCGATTGTAAAAATCATGTGATGAATCACCAATAAAGAGTATGAATGTCCTCAACAACATCAAAGTAAAATCCAGATATTGTTA
The DNA here is from genome assembly GCA_963277665.1 of Viscum album. NCBI lineage: Eukaryota > Viridiplantae > Streptophyta > Magnoliopsida > Santalales > Viscaceae > Viscum > Viscum album. The sequence goes on along the minus strand of OY728120.1, from coordinate 1,579,853,782 downwards.
GAGCCTATTGAAATAATAAGAGACATGTGATGTACCCTTGTAAATACACCTAATTCCATAAGACTATAGGGACATGTCCTCATCTCATGAAAGACTACTAGTATGTCACCCCCATCACATGAAGTACCTCGAGTTTATACAAGTGACCTCACACATCCCCTTTGTATTCATAAGGACATATAGATGAAAGTTCCCATTAAATTCATGTGTACCTCTGTAGGAACTTATATGGCCATGAAACACATCACTGAGAGGTAGATTTATTTTCCTCGAAAACACTCCTACAACCTCATTAAACCCCTATCAATTGAAACATAAAAATGGAAATAAAATGGAAATAAAATGGAAATAAGGTGGAAGCCTCACACAATCATAAAAATATCATGAGAAACTAAGGATATATAAATCATGGTCCCATAATACCCCATGGTAACATGACATTATCCCATGAAGGCCCCTCAAAAAACCATCCTTATCTCGTATAATATCCCACACATGTAAACCTGAGATCACACGAAGGCCTTTCAACAGGCAGACGATTTTTGAAAAATCCCCTGGATATGTCAATATTAAAATATGAAAGTCCCTCGGCACATCAGTATGATTCAAAAAAATCTCCAACAATTGGAAATAATCTAATAAAAGAGTTTTTGAAGGGGTGATCCCCCAATCAATGAACGTCTAGTGATGCCTTCCAAGAAACCCATGGATGTACCTCGTAAAAATGCATGATGTTGAGTCCCTCCAAAGACAGTATCTTGGATTCATGAGATATGCATCGTGCAAAGTGGAGAGCAACTAGGGTGGTGAGGCCTATAAATCCCACACCACATCCTCTATGAAGAGGTTGGATTTTTTAATACAAATTCACTTCCTCACCCAATCACCAGATCATATTTCTAGGATTAGCTGATCTCATGATCTAAAAAGCATACTATCAGGTAATAGCCAATTAAGATCTAGAGTAATCATGAAACATGTGTAAACACTTCACATGATCCCAAATAGATCATATGAAGGAATTTTGTTAGGACATGTGAGGAACATTTCCCACATCTTTTATATCACACGAGACTTAAAATAAGCTAACACAAAATAAATCTAAGGCACTTCTCATAAAATGACGGAATAAATACTACGAAAATGGGAGGCTTGTGAAAAAAAATATATTTTGATCCTCATAAACATCACACAAACCACCCATGACATGGTACAATACCAGGACATGTTGTCCAGGTCTTGATAAACACCACTAGTATACTATTTGGATCACAAAAATGTCCTATGGACATATCAAGGAAAGTTATGTGGCCCCCCTAGTCATACAACCCATGTCACTTGAAGACCTCTAGACTCATCATACAAACATTGTGGTATCATTCAGATATGTCACTAAACTCATATGCTGAAACTAGTTTATTTGATCTAATTCTCATGATGGCACTCGAGAATGTCAACTGGATCTCACGACACCATCCAAGTAGGCCAGCTAGGTCGCATGATGCCCTCTAGACATACCAACCTATATATGCATCACCCTATGAGATGTGTCACCCTAACTATCAGGGTGCCCCAATGTTGTCTTCCGGCCCTCATGATGATACCAGGGCAAGTTGGTGGGATCATATGACTCCCTCTTGGAATGTCTATCTGGGTCTTGCAATGGCTTCTAGGGAAAACCATCCATTTCATGTGATGTCTTATAGATACTTCAGACTTAATTATTTGGAAACCCTTCGATATTCCATCCACAATATAAAATTTCCCTCATACATTCCAATTAGATATTACGATTTTCCTGGGACATTTCTGGTAGACTTCCTCGAATATATTATGTAGGAAACATAGTCAGGACGAGTGAATAATCCAATGCATGTCAGGAAGGAAAGCTTTCTAGGTCTAAATGGAATACTAGAACATGATAAAAATGTTAATCCTTAATGTGTACACCCTGATTAGAAGGGTAAGTTCAATGTGTATTCCCCAAGAAACTGAACTATGATGACACTGATTCTTTTAATAACCAGGGTATGTAGGACGTCTTTTTGAGGCCCGAACTCTAAATTAACCTCATAAGGGAAACCTAAGAATGTAATCCCCAACAATCACATTAATATGATCTACCTCAGAAATAAGAGAAACCACAGCGTGTAATCCTAGACCAATTCAACTGTAATAACTCTGATTCCTACCATAATCTGGATATGTTGAACACCTTCCTATGGCCCAAGCACAAACTCAAATGGCCATCAACATCATTATAATCCCTCCCTTGTCTCTAAAATTTCAACTATTTGGGACCCAATCATTCCCATGGACGGATCATCACACCACATTCCTTAGCATATATATAAATCAACTAAACTAAGATGAATCTGATTCACATCATAACCAGGATATGTAGGATGCTTCCATGAGGCTCAAGATCCATATTAAAACTCTCTAAGGGAAGTTTTAGAATTTAATCCCCACATCCATATGTAGTGATACTAGTTACTTGATACCCATTGTTTCCCATATCAAGAATATCTTATGTGATATTTGGGATTTATGGTGGTCATCCCACTAAAATCAAGATTCATCACTAACAAGGGAAATATCAGCATCTAAAACATTAGGAGTGTCATGATATAAAACTCACACATATGAGGAAATCTACCTTGGGGATAGTCTCAAGGGAATTATCAAAGTATGATAACTCTGATTCATTCTATAACAAGGATACAAAGGATGTCTTCTTGAATCTCAATCCAAAGCGTCTACCACCCAAGTTCCCTCATATATGTCCTCTCTATATGATGTTAAACTTTATGTTTTTAACGAACTATGTGGGTTCTGATTCTTGTAATAAACAGGATACATAGGATTCCTCATAATGGAGCAATCCCCTCCTCAAAATATTAATTTCCTTTCTACATGGCATTAAATTCTGAATTGTTCAATTATATGGTTTCATCATATAAATAAGATATTCATTGGTGTGAAAGGGATTATGAATTCTTGATATATACCGATGGATTAAATAATGAGACCCCACTTTTTGTGTACAGTTGAGGCTTAAAATATATTCATTTTGTTTTGGAAACTGTTCATATATTGGTATTATAAATAGATTCTTGAAAAAGTCATAAATATATTAGAGAGTCACCTAGTAGGCAACAATTCCCATCAAAAGGGTGCAATGAGCTCGATCTTTTATCCTCTCGAACAATGTGATCACCTATGTTTCACTGCATCGTAAACTCCAATTGACCCTCAACCTTTGTAAAGATGTTTTTTAACTAGTTTTGGATGAGATAACCATTGGGATGTTCTATTAAGAACAAAAATGGAAACCTAATATTAATGATTGTGCAAGAAATGAAACCCCCCACACAATCCACCATTGGGCCAAACTAGACACACCTTATGGTCATCTTTTATCCATTGAAATAAAAAATTTGAACCCAATTTGAATATCTCTAATGAAAATGATTGATTTTTTCTTCCATCCGGCCACTTAGTTTTCCAATTAGACGTAAAAAAACATGATGAACCTAATGTGAATCTCTCCAATGAAAAAATGTTTGGGCTATTGTTCGTCTAACCACATTGTTTTAACACATTTTGTAAACAAAAATAGTAAACCCTACTTGAATATATCTACTAAAAAATGATCATTTAATCATGCATTAGGACACTTATTTTTCATATCCTTTACACACAAAACTAGTAAATTGCGCATGAAAAATAAATTTGATCTTATGTAATAGGGGTTCCTATAAAATAAGTCCATCGTCGTTTTGACATGTCCTTATGAGTAGAATGCATAGATAGGGAATAAAATTAAAATTGTGTTAACCATTAATATTAGACTGGTAAAATCATGCAAATGATATTTCACTGACCAATGACTTTGTTCCTTGTTCTATGAATGACTACAGATTCTGCTCTCAACAATAGCATCCTGATCTGAGATAATGACATTATCCAATGACTGTTTTGGAAATTCAATTGTGTCTACAACCCCCACATGTTGCAAAGTGATGTAACCTCCCAAGTAGGTTCAATTTTAGGTCATGAACATGATGGTCCAGGGGTACCATCAGCATGGTACAATTCCAACCCTTTAAAATACTCATGGGGATCTTCAAGCACTGAAGCCGACAAGTACACACCATCCAGGAAGAGTTTTTTTATGCATGTGTCCTTCATTGCAATGGACAACCGTTTTTGGAGCATTTCACTAGATCATGATAATCAAAACCATCAATATAAAATAAAGGTGGAATTTTTAGCCAAATGTGGATCTCTAAAATTTCATATTCCACTAAGGAGGGAACCTATCAACTGTCATCGCTTGCACCATTATGTTAGAACCCACCAGTCACCTTCTGAGGGTAACAACCCACACACTTACACCTTTGACGCCCATGAATTATTGGTAAGGACGACTCATAGGGTGAGGTTAATACTGGATATCTAGAGGTGGGATCATATCAACACCACCGATGAGGAGGTCTTCCAGCATATTCTGTAAGAAATGAGTAAGTAGATTCATATCCCTAGTCACTAAAAAAAGTGTGTGGGCATATTCCCATAACAAGGAAGTCGAAGGCCCATATTCCTACCCCATACATGAAGTCCATAGGATATTATGGTAGATCATGGAGGATAGAAGTGGGATTATATCCCGCACTTCAATTGAAGATATCTACCAGTACATAGTAGAGAAGGAAATTTTGTAGGCTTATATCCCTTCACAGAGGTTTCTAAAATGCCATTATATTTTAGAAATAACTGAATAAATCCTCTAGAATATTCCATAACTGTTGAAAATAAAGGAATAACCACATATTTATATCCCTAGAGTCAACATATCTCAACACTCAAATAATTTCTAACATGTGGCTATGCTAGAGTAAGCACACATTCATTCCCCCATCCCGGAGGATTATCAAAAATTTCTAGTAAAGGATGTTGCATCAGACCAGGCTCATATTCCTATTTCAATTGGTTCTCCCCATGTGAGAGAAGAAAATGCCTTGAGATAGGGAAAAATTCCATTATAAGAATATATGTGGTATATTCTAAAGGCCCATGATCATGACCATATCCTCGTTGTGGTTTGGGATCCACATGTGAGAGGGGAATGTGCCTCAAGATAGCCTCATATTACTCCCATTGAATTTGTCATGCATATTCAAGAAGATAATGGAATCTAGGGGAATATTTCTACTTCATCTGATGAAGGACTACACTAGAATCATTCTGAGGCAATACAGGAGGAGGATCATATTCCTTTTCCAATTCTTGAGGAATGTCAGCATATTCCTGTGGGAAATGCATATCTGGATCAAGCTCATATTCCTTCTCCAACTAAGGCTCAGCAAGTGAGAGCTACACATACCTCGAGGAAAGATTATATCCCTACAAAGAAAGACAAGTGGCATATTCCAAAGGCATAGGATTGGAATCATACTCCTATCTTGACTGAGGCTCCACAAGTTAGAATGGAACATGTCTCAAGACATGCTTATATTCCTATCAATAATGAGACATATCATTGAAATATTCCAAAAACATCTTAGTAACATCCCCATACTCCCATTGTATCATATGGTTATAAGATATTTCTGGAAACCATCATATAGCTAGATCATATCCCTACACAATTCCAAATGGCGGTTCGGTATATTTTGACCACGATGCCTTGTGTGACCCATATTCTTAATTTGCACAATTCTAGTGTCCTTAATTTTGTTTGAGATATATTCTCAACACCACAGGGGTCTATAAACTATTCCCCCAATGCATAAGATGATCATTAATGGGATATTCCACCTCGTGGTAGTGTGGAGATGGATCACACAGACTATACTCTTGACATCCACAATGGTCTACCTTCCTATGAAGATATCTCCTACAGACATGGAATCCCAACCCTTTCCCAAACACCTTAATATAGAGAAGTGTTCAAAGCGTATACACCTTCATATATATGTGTGTGTTTGTTTGTTTGTTTATTTGTTTGTGTGTGTGTCTGTGTGTGTTCAATGATCATATTCCTTCTTATAGAGAGGTTTTTAAAGCATCTATGTAAACTGCATATAGTTCCCCATCAACTTCATGTAACACTCTACTCCAGTCAATAGGAAACCCTTCGAATAATTTTCTATAGTCTTCCTAGATTGAGGCATGTAATTCTATTGAAGAGGTGGTCAACACTAACATATGAGGAGACTTATCTTGAAAACCTCCCCATCATGTCCATTTCCATTTCTACTTCTGATGAAGTGATCCCATATGAGCTAGTAAAGGATTTTATTCCCTATCATTCCATAAATATGTGGGTTAATAATTAGTGACTAAAGTCTAGACACATCCCTTATCCAAGATTTGAGGGTCACCTTTAGACTATCAAGATACTTTGTTGTAATATATATCTGATTGTTACCTCCATGACCCAGGTTGAAAAACTAGAAAGAATAGAGAAAACATAAACATGATTTCCACCATTGCATCACATCTCTTTAGCATCTAATCTTTGAAGCCACTTCATGCATTAATATTTGAGGATGTTGAGAGTATGGATCATTAAGCGTTTCCATATCTTGGGAATAATATTTCTTCTCAACTACATCACCCTATATTGTCATGGCCTTTGAATAAATTATGGGATCAGTTAACACTTGGGATAGTTGGTCACTACAAAATAATTCCACCACTTCAACAATGTCCACACATCATGAACATAGGGAGACTATATCCAACAGAAATTAACCGGGGCCCCTAAAATAAATTGGAATTTATTTTGAACATGGAGGGTGAAGTTGTGATCAATCGGACAACTTCCAGTAAAGAATGATTTACATCATGGGATACCATCGCACCCAACACTAACATGGACCCAAATATGACACACCAAATGATTCATAGTAGAAACTTCAATATTAGTGGTCTTGGAGTGGACCAATCTCACTAGGCTAGGGGAATATCTACCACTACCTCCACCTCTCAGATCATCAATTCATAATAGGTTTCAGGAGACATTGGTAGAATCGGAAAACAATCCCCAGCCCACTAGGATGGGATAATTTATCTCTCAATCACCATATCCAGGTTCATCATCTGTTAAGAGGGTCTTAGCGAAATAAAAAATGATTCCAGATCAACCCAATGCTACTTGGATGGGAGTGTTTATATCATCATGTTCATCATGGGAATCATAAAATCTGTAATTGGAATCATTATATCCTCAATAATAGGACCAATCAATGTCAATTGTGTCCCTGAATAACCCCCACCCCACTAGGATTGTGGAATTTTCCTCATCATCATCACCAAAGAGAGAATAAGTCTTCTCTAGGTTGGGAGGAGAAAATCAACAGTCTACATCCCACTAGTTCCTCCAATGTAAATACAACCCTATATTGGTTGGGGACCACTCAACAATATAAAATTGAAACTCCCTCAAGTTAATTTTTCATAAACCATGTCTATATGAGATTACGGTGAAGGTGATTAGTCCCCACCAGGGTTGCAAACTAAAATATTCTGATACAAGGGTTCGAATAACAACCCTGATGAAGTCGGTATAGAATCAGCCAGTTTATTTGAAATTAATTGTACAATTACCATTGCCTAATATGACTTTTTTAATGTCAACATTGTCAACATAACAAGCATTGTTGATCATGAAAAAAATGCAGAGGGTCGGGGTATGAAAATTTACCCTTTGATGAGGGTGATTTGGATACACCAACTGAGGAAACATCCACTAGAAACCAAAGAAGAATCCAAAATATGGATGCTCTGAATATCTAGTTTCCACTTATTTATTGAAACACTCTCAGACTAAAAGGTAAACGTGCGACTACATCCCAATCACTATGCAGAAGAGTTGAGGATCGTTCCACGAATGAATAGTTGTCTCAATATGGTAGTGAGATACAAACTCTTATATGAATAGATGAGGAGATAACCATGGGAAATATTCAAACTAGGTATCATCTTTAGGAAGATACAAATATTCACCCTCCCATATTTGATATTCTAGTGATTGTGGTATTTGAGAATCATACTTTCTCTCGATCCAAACATCTAGTCAACAAAAATGAGGAAGTCAACAATGATCATGAGTTCCCTCCATTGTGTAAAAAATCTCTCCCTATCTAGGTAAATCATTCAGCCATAGGTAGAATCAAGAATCTATGGGAGATGAATGTGGGGCCACCTCATCCTTCACTAACTGATTCATGTAGATGGGAGGTATCTTAGACAATATTTCCCATGGATCTGGTTAATTTCATTGAGTCCCTTTCTAGTTGAATGAAAGTCATGGAAGGAAAACATGCACCTGTACATCCTGAGAGGATTCCATTACCCAAATGGGTTTATGAAACTTTACCTCCATGAAATTTCATAAATCATACCGTCTCTGATTTTGATAGTGTAAGAAACCATGAACAACATTTCACACAATTATTATCCCAATGTGGGATGATAATGGGCCCTCGAGTTCAAAAGGAGACAACAAAGCTAAGGTGTTTCACACATACTCAAATAGGGAGATCCTTTATTTGGTAAAATAGTATTCTAGCAATATCTATTGCAGGATGGTAAGACCTTCATCATCAATCCTTTACCAGTTCATATCCATGCTGAAGAAAATGAGTATTATTGAGCTGACAAACTACAAACAACCTGAATATGACAGAGTGTCATACATTATATCTAGGTTTAAAGGTATAAACTATTCACTTAGCATTCTTATATAATTATATAAACTACTGGAACTCTATGCTAAAAATATTTAAGATGAGTTTTAGACATCTCTGATCCCAATGATATATCCATGTTGGTTCTGTGAGTCTGAAAAAATGGAACAATTCCCTAATAATCAAATTTAGTGAACCCAATCAAAAACATGAATCATTCCCATATCACATATGAAAAATATATTAAAAGAAGAAAATATAGGTGTCAATCTCAAGACATTAGTGGTTCCCATCCATGCACCTAGGTAGGCCCTGAACCTCCCAACACCTCATTTCGAGTGGACACATCCATAGAATCTCCCTCAGCCAGAAGCATAAAGAAATCGTGGTTGTTAGTGATTTTAGGAAAGGATTAATAAATCACACTCCTTTTTAAATGAGTAAATCTTTGGTTATTTCTTAGTATCCATGTACAATAACCTTCTCATGCTACCACATCCTAGGAAGCATAATGTGTTCAAACTCATTGACCATATCTACTACATCCCTTTCTATAGAATGTTGCATTGCAATATTGAGGACCACTTATTCTTCAAATACATACTTCATGGAATTTTCAATTCCAAACCGATGGTTTTAGATAACTCCTTAGTGAATGTGTCTTGAAACCCCATTTCCCAATCAGAAGAATAAAGTTATCGGAAAAAAAAATTTGTCCAGGAGAGAGTGGATGTTAAAAACTAGATGACCTGGAGAATAGTTGATGGAGATAATGCCTCCCTAAGAGAATAAATTCATAGAAGCATAATATATCAACCACCTAATAAGGATAAATTAAATGTACCTCTACTAGGTAGATGAAACCATTGGTAGTAGAAATAAATATAAGGGGAGGATTCATATTCTTCTCCAATGTATGATTTAACTCTGGAAGATTTCTTCCCTACAACATCTACAACATAAGAATTTTCCCACCAAACAAAATCCCCATTAGAAAAATATATTATCTTTGGTTCAGTCAAAATTATAAACTTGGATTAACCCTTTTCTGATGAGTAATATGCCTCAAAATATGAGTTTCCCACACATTACAATCGAATGGGAGAACAGATGCGCCAGAACTCAGGATACAGTGGGCAGTTCAGATGTGGTCAAACCCAATATTTCGGCCATTCCCCCTTGGATAACATTTATGTAGTAGATACTCATGTAAATGTTCTATAAAAAGCCCCAAAAAAGGTATGGAGTTGTCACATAACCCTCCATCAGTCGTCCTCACTCAGTTGTCTTGCATAACTGCCAAGTGGGTGTTTGATTATCTAGTCAACTTAGGAAATTGGGAAGGTAGTTGCAACCAGAACCACTGGTAGCAGATGCTCCCTCAAATTTTTCACAAGCTCTAGGCCCATCCACCACAAATTACTCATCTCTTAAGCCACATTTTCAAGATAAATATCACGTTGGAAAGCACCGACATTTGTAACAAAAGTACAATGTTATGAAATAGATGGTGATTGTCATAGCCAAAATCTAAATATTTGATGTTCTCCATATTTCAAAAGAAATAAAGGTGGGACTTTTTGAATCTATTTTGATACCAAATGAATTTGAGATGGAAATTTATATAGTCAAGGTTTATTGAGTGGATACCATGTCGAAAGAATTCCATGTTTCTATTTCATTTACTAACCAGGATCAAGAAAAGGTCATCACAGGGCACATCAGAACCCTATAAGTTTTGGGCAGACACAATAATGTCAATGTCTAAATGGATAAGATTTATAATTGATCTTAGATCAATCTCATCCTAATTTTAACCATCCTATGACTGGGATATAGTGAAGAAGATTATTCTGCCATAAATTATTCCATTCAAATGTATGATAAGAGTGTGAAAAGACCTCTTAGGAAGATCATAATCAAATCTCATTTTGGAGATCCCACATTTGAAACTAAGATTATGGTTATCTAGAAAGACCTCACATATAATTTGTTTCATAGAAGGACCTATCTCTACAACCACATGTTGTTACCTTCAACATTCCATTAGTTTCTAAAATACCCCATCTGTAGGAAGGTCAAGATACTGCATTGTGAAAATTCCCCCTTTGATACTTTTAGTGCCACATTTGCTAAAGCATATTTCTATAAAAGTAGAGGAATACAACCAATAGTTGATTATTATGTATAGGCTATAGCCCCCAACAGCTTGGGGACTACCCCTTCAAATCCATAGAGTATGCTCGATAGTGACTATATGCTCGACATAAATATAGTTGAGGTGATATACTTGACATCATATGTTCAAGCTCCTCATGTCCCCATGGATAGTGTAAAATAAAAATATCTTCAATGACTCTCTACAATGACTTTTAAATACATGATGACAATTTCTCTTATTATGTCCCCTCCCACCCTAATAGTGATAGAGATGCCCTCATATTACTTCCTTCTTCTTGAAATGCCTCTATAGACTCTATGGTGGAAGAAGATGAGAATTCCCTTAAAAAATTCAATGCCATATATGGGGAGGTTTTATAAAGAACCATTGAAATTCTCTGGAAAATATAAATGGGAAGATAGGATGACTCATGTCATATCATAATTAGTTTCACCATGCCCCATAAAAGAGTAATACTTTTATATCGTATTTTTGAAACATAACTGAAATGTGTTTTCTGGGAACTATATAGAAATGACCTGACTAAATCCAAATGTCGGTACACACCATCTCGGATTTCCCAATGACAACCAAGGATTCATGTAGGTAGTCATGAAGATGCATCCCTCTAATTCCACCAATGTATAGGAACATGTGGACAAGTTTATCAAAGCCTAATTTGTCTGAGTAGTGAAATACCCAAGATAGATTTATAACATTATCCCTATCAAGAAAAATAATTGTCATATTAGGGTTTGAATTGATTTTATAGACCTTGATTGTCATTGTCAAGTGGACTATTTCCCATTTTACATGACAGAACTCTTGATTTATGTCACTATAGGCTTTTATGACCATTCCTCCATGCATGGGTATTCCTGGTAAAATCAAATAAATATATCCCCAGAATATAATGAATAAATTTCCTTCATTGCGCCTCTGGGGGAATTTTTCTATCAGTTAATTACCTTTTATTAAAGAATGATAGATCCACATATCAATGCACCATTCATCATATCTTTAATACATTCTTAGGAAGAATGGAAGAATGTTATGTCAACGACCTGGTGGGAAAATCCCGACAACAAAGTGATCACTTCATGGATCTCCAAAAACTCATCAAAAAGATACAACAACATAGTCTAAAGATGAATCCACTAAAATAAACCTTTGGGGGAATATCAGGTATGTTCCATGGCCTTGTGGTACCCCACAATGACATCGAGGTTGACGTTGAGAATACTAGTTTTATTTTATTTGTGTCACCCCAAAAATTCTCAAATAACTATGGGGTATCCAAGGGAACCTTTCCTACAATAGGAATTTCATATCCAAAAAGTCCGGTAAAGCTATCCCCTCCACCATGATAATGAATAGATGAATCACCTATTAATGGGACACTGATTTCAAATAGTCCTTTGAAAGTCTCAAGTAGTATTTTCCACACCCACTGGTACTAAAGCCTCGAGTGGAAGGGAGGCCACTCATCTTATATGTATACACCAAATAAGGCTGACTAGATTCCCTACTCACGTGTAAAAATAATATGAGGATCGAGAAAAGTCTCTAATACCTCATCTAAACAAATATTGGAACCAAGGCATGACACACTAATGTCGATAAGAGGTGTCATTCACTCATCTTCATAGTGAAAGATATGAGGAATTACATGCAGCACCATGAAGTCCATATGGTCTCTAATATTAATCAGATGAAGTACATCCCTAGTATACCTATGTTTAATGGGTTATTTTTCTAATGGGAGGTCATTTTTTATTAATACAACATTCAGTTTGTACCATGAAAATCAGTTAATGGGTGATCCCTGGATGATTTCCTCAAAATACATCTTACCACATAAAATACAATTGTGGGAACTAAGCTTCCATATGAGGAGTTTTTCTATACCCATGAAACTCCCCAAACATGGGAGATTTATTTTTATGGAACCACCTGAAGTCCTTTCAGTAAAAGGATGGAAAAAATAAATTCCATCAGGTTGGTTTAGGTATTTTCATTGTCTCTCCTCATAAAGATGTTTTTACCTACCCTTTCTCACTATCTGAAGGCTACACATTTAAAGAGGTGAGATAGACATCCCTCATTTGTAGTTTGAAACTATCATTATAGCTACAAGTATCTTACTTGAAAAAAATGGGATACAGAAGTAGTGATAAAGTATATCAATGGAGAATATTCCATCAAAATTTAAGAACCATCCCCTCTCACTGGGTACATCTATAGACTTATGAAATAATTCCCTTTTGAGCTCACATTTCTTCATGTTACCCAATCATAAAATTCTCAAAACAACACATTGTATAATGCAACCATTGTCTTTGTTGACCCTGATTAGGAAGAAGAAATTAAATGTGTCTGACACTGAAGAATGGTCTTGTCAATAATTTTCTTTGATATGGAAGAAATTAATATGTTCAGCACTTCCCTAGAGCAAGATGAACCATCATCCACCCCTAGTTTCATGGAGCCCATAATAGGTTATCTCCAAAATGGACTCTCCAAATGGATTTATCTAGATGTGAATATATTTGGTTACATGCACCGAACATTACCTAGTAGAGTGGTCCAAATGAGAAGAAGGACCTTTAGAAGTGCAGAATTTATTGAATTATCCTCTAATGTATAAAATAAATAGATATTATTACCTTCATGGAAGAAGTCTATATGGGATCATTTGTAACTCATTAGTCTAGAATTAGCATCTTCCACCAAATTAGGTGGTTTGGTTACTCCTGGAAAACCAAGATATAGAATTGTGTGGAATGCACCAAAAAACATTCATGCATTCCAGATCCAATGGAATTTCATCAATCAACCCCCTTCCCTCATTTATAGGTTGTAAATACCCCTACAGCTACAAATTGGATATCTGAACAGCAATGGGGATTCATAACATGAGAAAAAGTATATCAATAGAGAATATTCTATCAAAAAGTAAGAACCATCTCCTATCACTAGGTACATCGGTTGAATTATGGAATAATTCCATTTTGAGCCCACATTGCATATTGTTCCCTGATCATAGAATTCTCAAACTAACACATTGGATAATGCAGAAGTAGTCATGGTTGACCTAATTATGAAGAAGAAATTTGTTGTATCAAACACCGAAGAATGGTCTCATCAATCATTATCTTTGATATAGAATAAATCAATTAGTTCAACACCACAATAGACCAGGATGACCCATCATCCACCCCTAGTTGGATGGATCCCATAATCGGTTATCAACAAAAAGGGAGTATCCGTACAGATTGAGCCAAAAGGGAATATATTCGGTTCCATGCACTGAACATTACCCACTAGAGTGGTTGAAATGAGAAGAAGGCCCTTTATTAGTGCAGCATTGATTGAATCCTCCTCATATGTATATAATAATTAGAGATTATTACCTTCATGGAAGAAGTATATATCGGCTCATTTGGAACTCATTAGTCTAGAATTAGCATCTCACACCAAATTAAGAGCTTGGGTTACTACTGGAAAACCAATATACATGATTTTTTGGAATACACTATAAAAATTTCATGCATTTCAGATCCAAGGAAACTTCATCCATCAACCCCTAGCCCTCATTTTTAGGTTGGAATTATACCTATAAGTACAAATATCCTACCTGATCAACTAATGGGATTAAAAAATAGAATACAAGTATATCACTGGAGAATATTCCTTCAAAAAGTGACACATATCTCCTCTCACTAGGTACATCTGTAGACTCATGGAATAATTCCCTTTTGAGCCAACATTAAATCATGTACCTCAATCCTAGAATGCTCAAACTGACACATTGGATAATGCAACCGTAGTCCTGGTAGACCTGATTAGGAAGAAGAAATATAGTACTATATCAAACACTGAAGAATTCCCTCGTCAATCATTATCTTTGATATGGAAGAAATCAATTAGTTCAACACGATCCTAGAGCATGATGAACCATCATCCACCCCTATTTGGATGGATCCCACAATTGGTGATCTCCAAAAAATTACAGTCCCTACGGATTGAGCAGGAAGGGAATATATCCAGTTCCATGCACCAAACATTACCTAATAGAGTGGTCCAAGTGAGAAGAAGGCTCTTTATAAGAGCAGAATTGATTGAATCCTCTTCATATGTATAGAATAAATAGATATTATTACCTTTAGAGAAGAAGTCTGTATAGGATCATTTGGCACTCATCAGACTAGAATTAGAAACTCCCACAAAATTATGATGTTGGGTTACTACTAGAAATCCAAGATACAAGATTTTGTGGAATACACCAAAAAAATGTCATGCATTCCAGATCCAAGGAAACATCATCCATCAACCCCCATCCCTCATTTATAGGTTGGAACAATCCCTAAAACATAAAATATCCTACCTGAACAGCAAATGGGATTCAAAACTAGTGAAAAATTATATCAATGGAGAATATTCCATCAAAAAGTAATAACCATCTCATATCACTAGGTACGTCTGTAAACTTATGGAATGATTCCGTTTTGATCCCATATTGCAGAATGTTCCCCAATCAAAGAATGTTCGAACTAATGGATTGGTTTATGCAGCCATATTCCTGGTCAACCTGATTGGGAAGAAGAAATCTACCATATAAAACACCTAAAAATAGTCTCATCAATCATTATCTTTGATATGGAATAAATCAATTAGTTCAACACCACCCTAGAGTAGGATGAACCATCATCCACCCCTAGTTGGATGGAGCCCATAATTGGTAATCTCTAAAAAGGGACTCTCCCTATGAATTGATTCATAAGGGAATATATTCGGTTCCATACACCAAACATTACCATG
Organism: Viscum album; assembly: GCA_963277665.1. NCBI lineage: Eukaryota > Viridiplantae > Streptophyta > Magnoliopsida > Santalales > Viscaceae > Viscum > Viscum album. The sequence goes on along the minus strand of OY728120.1, from coordinate 1,579,838,101 downwards.
TATAGTGGTATAATTGAGAAGAAGGACCTTTATAAGTGTGTAATTGATATAATCCTCCACATATGTATAGATTAAATATATATTATTAACTTTATGGAAGTAGTCTATATGGGATCATTTGGCACTCATCAGTCTAGAATTAAAATCACCCACCAAATTAGAAGGTTGGGTTACTATTAGAAAACTAATATATAGAATTGTGTTGAATACACCAAAAAATGTCATGGATAATAGATCTAAGAAAACATCATCCATTGACCCCTAAAATTGTTATATATATCTAATTATTAATTGCTATTTTTTAATTGGGGAATGGATTTAGCAGGACCATATCCCATATCTATTTCTAAGTAGTTCAAGTATATCCTTACTACTATGAACTTCTTTTCTAAATGGGATGAGGGGAATTCCATCAAAAAAAATTAGGACAAATAAAAGAATCACCATCATAATGTTTCATATAATCTCTAGGTTCGGGGTCCCTCGTACAATATTGATGGAAAATAGAACCAACTTTTATTCTATATAGTTGATGAAATAGTATTTAGAGTGCAACATCCAGTCCAATCACTCATCTCACTACCATGAAGAAATGGGAAAATAATGTCCATTAATAAGACTCTGTCAAATATACTATAATAATGGTGGACAAGTATTATAAATTCTATCCAAACAACATCCTACATGATTTATAATCCTACTGTACTACCACGTGTAATGCTACACATGAAATGATATACACATTGGTGTACATGACCTTGGAAGTGTTACCCATTGAAGTCTACCTTCCTTCACTCTGAATATCAATTTTTTGACAACTCATACATGATGGTAAATCATATAATCATATGGACTAATAGGAGATGCAAGATGAGAATAGTTTGTGTACATTACACAACCATGAATTCCATTAGAATCAGATCACACAATCTTTCCATAAGAATGTTCTCCTTTATTCATTCCCCCATAGAGAACTGGTGTTGTCTCTCAAGATCCCAGTGATACCAGGAAAGAAGCCTCTAAAGCTAGAACACAAATGGAAATTTCCATACATCATACATAATATTTACCACAACAGAGAATACTCATGGGCCTCAAAGGATGTGGATAGTGTCACACAACCCATGAGGTTTCTCAATAAATAATTTGCATAATTTTCCTCACAAGAGCATCCAAATCATTATAATACCTTAAAATATGTCCTAACCACATGATATTAAACTTTATATTGTTTTCTGAGTTACATGATGATAAACTATACAATCACATCCTAGTAGTATGATGTTAAACTACACCAAATCATCCTCACAGGTTGAAAATAAACTACACGAATCATTTCCTTTCTGTTTGACATTGAACTTCATGGGGTTTATAGAACTATGTACTTCATGATTATAATTTAAAATGAGTATTATATGGAAGAATTGATCTTATATCTTGTCCTATCCACTACACATATCCACAATATTAATTTCCATTCACATCGAGTGATCCTCATCCTAACAGCATAATATTAAACCGTGAGGAATATGTTCTTACCGCATGACATTAAATTTTACATACACCTAAATGATTTATCTTCAATCACATTAGTTGACTCAATGTCCTCACCACATGATGTTAAACTACATAGACAATGTATTTTCTACCCAATATTAAACTTCATGGTTTTTCAAGAACTATATACAGCTTGATTTTTATTTTGAAAGAGATATGTAGGAATATCTTGATCATAAATATTGGTCTAACCACCCCGTAATGATTAATTCCCTTGTAATATTTTTTATTTCCTCTGTATTGTAAAATGAACCCTTTATGTTCTTTTTTTCTCACACTATGCATAGATCACTTGATCTTAGGAGTTTTGTTAAGGTCTTACCCAAACTAAGAAGGCATCATGGCTTACCATAATCTTATAATGGTCATGAATGGAAGGCCTTAAAAATAAATATCATGATTCCTCACTACATGATTGTAAAATGAACGGTTTATTTCCCTTTTCCATACATAAAACTAAAAATCCTACAGAACTCACTCGATTGGATCACTATTGTTAGAGCCGGTCTCCTACCACACATCTGTTCAATAAATACATGTGATATGATTCCCTTCATCATAGGATATGTAGTGACACCCCGGTCTTCATTCCTAGTTCCGTCCAGAAAATCCCCCTCCCCTCTTTGTATTATCCAGACTTGTGTAAGAAGGTCCTTTCTCTAGAACTATGTTTGACTATATTCCTATTAATGTTGGATATGTATTTAATCCTAGATTCAAATCCATGTTTCTAGCCACAATTCCCATTTTCACATTGGGAAGACAATTTCCTTGCCACATTATATAAAATTACAATGTTCTTTAATAACGAAATGATTCTTGATTCCCTCCATCATAGGTTATCTAATAACACATGAATCTCCAATATTGGGCCCAGCTACAAAAATAAATGGAATGAATTCCCACCTCAGCATATGGTTCAAACATGTGTATAGAGTTTCCTATTAAATAACTATGATCGGCTTGATTACTATCATCGTAGGATACATGGTGATTCCCAGATCTATAATATTGGGCCCAGCTATAATAACTGGCCAAATAAATGCACCCCAACTTTATTGGGGTTAAATCACCCAAGTTCAATTTTCCTATGTATTTGTTAGATCAGTGAATGGACTGCTTGTGCATATAACATTCCTCGTACAGTTTTTCTCATCAGTTCCCGCATCCTTTCTGAATGATGTTAAAGTACATGGAAGTACGTCCTTGACAAATGATGATAAGCTGCCTGGAAAATTTCCTTAAAACATGACATTAAACTACACATAATCAAGTACATCTTAACCACATGTGAATAAATTGCAGGTAGAATATCATTACCAAATGACATTAAACTGCATGGAGGAAAGTGTGTCCATACTACATAAAGATGAATTGTTCAAACCATCACCCATTATTCATCTATTGTTAGAGGACAATGTGATAATTACCCCCATTAAACCATTGTATGGGGTGCTTCCAACATCTTATAAGCATTTCAATCCCTAAATCATACTTCTTATCTCGAGTAAGCCACATTGCCACAAATATTCCATGGCCCCAGGAAAATATATCTGGCCTCAAGGGACCCTTTTCATAACTATGAATATATGCCTATTGATCATGAATATACACCTATGCTCATCAAAAAAAAGTTTCACTCTATAAAAAGTAATTTCCAATCCTTTTTATCCCTAAAATCACCATGGAAGAACCTCAACAACTCATTTTGAACCTAACTAGTATGATTTTCCCAAACTATCCTCATGGCTAGAGAACCTAGATCCAAGATTTAAAACATTTTCATTCCCCACGTAAAAGGATGATGACATACTCTTAAATTTAGGTATCCAAATTATGATCTTGTGTATCATCTTACATATTAGTTTCTTGTGCCTCATGAACTTAAACTACCTCCACTTTTTTAATGTTGTACGACCTTAAACACCATCCTATAATGGTCCAAAATGAAAATATTTAAACTTATAGTGAATTAGACACAAAACATATCCTGTTTAAAACCCATAAAGAGTGTCCTGATAAAAAGTAAATTCTTCACTTTAGGAACTATTAATATATAGAGTTTAGGAAAAAAAATATGGCACATATAATTAATACATAAATCCATATGGATTAAATTTTAGACTTATTAATATCCAGGCTATGCTCTCTGGATCCCCTAGTTGAGGAAAAAATCTAGAGTAATGATTTTTCACATATCTTCACTATGAGAATATATTCTCTAGGGAGTCATCAAACTTTTAGGGTGTTTGAATCCTTCTTGAATATTACACTTTCCATAAATTACACTTCATTATTTGGGTGCCTTGAATCACTATAAACCTTCCACGTCCCTTGGAATAGATAGCTGACTTCAAGAGACCCTTTTCAAAACTATATATGCATCCCTCTAACTCATGAATATGTGCCTATGGTTGTCAAAAAATTATGTCACTCTACCAAAATGGATTTCCAATCCTTGTGAGCCCTGACATCATTATGGTAGAACTCAACACCTCATTGTGATCTGAACTACACCTGTTATGAATGTCCTCATATCATCCTACTGACCCATGCACGTTGGACCATGACTTATAGTCTTCATACCAAACTATCAGAATGGATTCAACATCATCAATGTCACATTACCATATTTATACCCTTTCTCAATGATGGAATGTGACACTCCATTCCCAAACATTTATGGCCCTCACCTCATGATTCAAAACCATAGGTCATAGGGATCGAGCTTCACAATCAAGAAGTGAACTACCCTAGGTTGCTATAACCATTCTTGGATAGCCTTCCACCATGGCCTACCTCATTATTGGTACATTTATGTCTTCATAAATCTCTCATGTCCATAAAAAGAGTTTAGATATTATTGTTCTCAACCATGCTACTAATGCATAAGTTCCTTAACCCACCAACTACAGTCATCTCCTCCTTCAAAGAAAGGATATTCCATCCTTGTGAGACATAGAAACACCACTGAAGAACTTGACATATCAAAGTGTCATGGGACATAATCAGCATGTTTTCCCTATCCCGTGTTTATAGAATCAAAATTTTGGGTTATGAATTATATCAACCATATTCCAACAATCCAGGAAGACCTAATAACCCGAGTATTTCTCCCTCAATTGATATTTCTCCCATAAATATACCATGAACCTTGGATAAGAGTGGAGACACTTCTGTTTGGAAATCCTACTAATGGATAAGGGATTTGACCCACCAACTAGAGACATATCCTCCATTCAAGAAATGAGATCTAGTCCTTGTGAGCCTCCGCAACAGCATGATTGAACACAACCCCCCATGGTGTTTTTTGGTCATTCTTGTATTTATTTCACCATATTACTTGATGATTGATCGGGAATGAGAAAAAAGACCCTAAACAACATAGATATAAGGTCCAAGATAAAATACCCTAAACTATTGAAATATCTAGTTTGAGATTAAGGACCATAAACTATAGAGATACAAGGTCAAAGATAAAAGACCCTAAAAACAACAATAGAATGTATCTGCTAAAATATCTTAATCTAAAACAATAGAAGTTTAAAGATGAAAGACCCTAAAATGAAGTGAACGAAGCTCTATGCTAAAGAACAGAAAACTATAGTTATATAAGTTCCAAAAAAATAACCTAAACAATAGTGAATGAATGGTTGAGCTAAAATACCCAAAACTATTGTGATATAAGTTCTAAGCTAAAAGACTCTAAAATATAATGATATAAGTTCTAAGCTAAAACCCTAAACTATAGTGATAGAATGTCCAAGGTAAAATACCATAAAGTACGATGAAAAAAGGTTCAAGATAAAATACTTTAAATGACCGGACGACATCGATTTAATATGCAAGAATGAAACTTTTCACAATGCCAACCATATGGACTTCTAAAAAAATCTATCTATGATCTCTAGGCCTACCGATTTCAGAAAAATAAAGAGGAATTTCCCCCATGACATATATCCTAACTAAATGATCCTTCTTTGAGTTAGATGGTCTCAAGATAACATGAATAGATACATCGAAAAAGAATCATTTTTGGTGGGCATTCATGAGAACTTCTTGAGAATGAAATATATTGTGTTTTAAATATTGAGATCCAGACATTTAGGTTTACTTGATATTATGAAAATCATGGGTGTAATTGGTGATTATTATAATATTGAATCAGTGAAGAGTCATGCAAATGAATAATAATGAAATAATGGATAACAATATATAAATTTCAGTAGACCTATTCAATGATACCATGAAAAGGGGAAGAATCTCTATATATTAGAGTCTTTCATATGAAAATACTATCCAAATACATATTGAAAAATTAAGATTCCATCAAAAAATACGCTCAAATGAATCCTTGAGTTCTATAATTCATTTCTCCAAGTAAGTCAAAGATTGGAATAGTTGATCAAAATACTTGGTTTCCTCTTTCGCAACTCATTGCATCTCCTTCAACCTGGCAGTGGCTTCAAGTGTTGCTTCCTCTACTAAATCAAGAATCCCTTACATATCTATTATGATCTTACCTAAAAATAAAGAGATTATTGTATCTGGGATAGTTCTAAATGATAAAATCTGATCTCTGACTGAATACTATCAGTTTCAACATTCCCAACATTGATTATATCTTAATGAGTAGCTGCCTCCACTACAAGCTAGGATGCTTCATTTACAACTTCATACTAGTTCTGATTCACTAATTAGAAGGCCTTAGCCACTACCACCCTATATTCAAGGGACTTCTTCTACTCTCTCAAAGATTAAACTTACTTCACTATGGCATGGAAGGTGGAATTTTCAAAATCCTCATAACCTTGGGTGGGGAACCTAAATCAAAGATGTCGCAGTATATCCTTCAGCTCATCCAATGGGATTTTTCTCACCAAAATCCATATTTCTCTCCCCATTTGTTGTTTCATTGACTAATAAAGTGATGTGGACCTATTTCCTTGGTCTGTATTTATTTTGGGGTTAGGAATATATTTCGGTACCAGATTACCAAGAGAGAGTTGTGCACATAGTCTTTGATGGAGAGGGAAGAGAGTTGAACTCTACATTGGTTGATCCAATTAGATGAACCCCCCAAGGAGAAGGGACTAGAGCCCCAGTAATATGAGTTGAATACACTAAAACAAGGTCATATATAATGATCAATCACAAGATGAATAATATGGTACCACCAGGTAATTAGTAGATATGACTGATGTTAAAAGCATATATTTCCTAGTTGTGCCATTGGAAAAATCTACTACCTTGACGCCATCCTCAGGTGAAGAAAAGAATAATTATTTTGATGAGTAGATCCATGGAACATTTAGTGGTTTTACTGAATATATACTTCTCTCACCATCCTTGAGGACTGTAGGAACAAAAGATAATGTCAAGTGATATGACATAAAGAGGAAAAGTGTCTAGTCTTGAAAAACTGTTTACCTTATTTAATACTCACATCCATCAAGGATAATGTGGTAATATAATATAAACCTATGTCAGTATCCTATTGAAGTACATCCACCTATGCTGAATCAGATGGTGTGATTTCTGAAATTTTTTTCATGGGAAATGGGAATTGTTGAACTAACACCTATGCCACCTCTACAACATGACGGGTCATGCTCGACAGTAAAGGGTATACCATTGAAAGTAAATGATCACTCGCACTCCCAGAAAATGATAGAGTCTCTTATAGGAAATCTTAATTGGAACCTACACATTTTTGACAAATTAGAATGTGTTTCTAGAATAATCCAAGACAACAGAATAATGAAATACCACATTTACTTGAGGATTCTATAAGAGAAGTCCCTAACAATATAGGTTTCTTCATTTTCTTCTTCTTCCCTTCCAATTAAGGATCTCTATAAGTTGATGTAGCTTAAATGTTTTCTCTAGTAGTCAAAGTAACCTCCCTAATATGATCATTTCATCCCAAGATCCCTTCGTTATTTGTCCCCTGGTCATTTCCAAATTCCTCTCCCATAGTTGTTTAATGTGGAGAATATTCAAGGGATGGAAAAAGTGTATGATCTTAATCATCCTACCACTATGTCAACATATAAAGGACTTCAATACAGTTGATATAACACTATGAAATTTTAAAAATACAATAAATCATAGTCTTATCACATCTTTAGAGATGAGATAACATTGTCCCTCCACGACAAGTTGCATAGCACCCTGAAAACCGATGTGGTGTAACAATGGGGAATAAAATATCTAGCCATTGAAACTCACAAAATCCACATCAATGTCTCCAAAAAATTCCATGACCTAATCAATATGGAAATTAAAAATAATCCTAGAGTGGTTGGGATATAGGTGAAACCATCCAAAATTACATCTTCTTGGAGGAATATACCACAGATATAATCCTCCAAGACCTAAAATGTCAAGAAGTAATAAGAAATATTAACTCTAGCATAACCTCACCCTTTGGTACTACACTCAATACAACTACATCAGCTGGAACTTCTGTGAGATAAAAAAATATGATTTAAAATGTATTACCTTCTTATGGGGTGCTTCAAGGGAAATATTTTCACTAGAATCAAATTGTTTGATAGGGTTGGGATTTTTCTTAGCAGCTGGTGGTTGGGAGGCCTCACTCAACAATTTGGATAGTTACCACTGGGATATTATTGAATCCAAACCTCAACATAACCACTAGATGAACTGATTACTACATTACAGAGAGAAAGTTTTATCTTAGCGTGAGTCTCATCCTAGGTAAAGATCATCCAAAAGTGGTGAGATACCTTCAGTTTCACCCTTTATTGAATATAAATAGAGAAATGACATGTTTACTGGACACATAGGAATTAGTGGCTGAACCAACACTATGAGTACCATTCACAGATGAGTTCCCCGACGATATGGGTGGAAATGACTCCTTCACAAAGTGATGTTACAAAAGATTGTGCATCAAGGAGGGCCTCACTAATATTAACAATGTAACATGTCATCGCTAGAATGTAAAACCTAAAGGAGAAACGATCATAATGTGTCACATAATCCTTGATGTCCCATTATTTCAGTATGATGGGTTTTACCCCATTGATACATTATAGGAAAGGTATGAATTAGGCATTAGAGATTCCCTGGATGTTCAGATATTCTTAACTTCTTAAGTAAACTCCTATCCAATTCCATAATACTTGTAAGGGGAATACGATCTACTAAAAGAATTTTCTCTTATAAACATGGTGCAGTAGGTGATAGAATTTGGCCAACAATGTGATAGCTAGCTCGATACGCTTTCCTTACCATAGTGGGCACCATCATGGAAGTAGAAACTCTAACTCCACCTTTTTACTTCATGGGATGTAATTACCCACTCATGTACAAAGTGACAAAACTAGGTAGTTGAAAAGATAAATCAAAACTAGGTACAACTTCAAATCCACATTCTCAAAAAAATTCTTCCTCAACCATGGGATAGTAAGAGACCAGTCGACTATTGGAGTCCTTCATAATCTAGGATTTCATCTTTTTAGAATCCTTCCCAAATCCGGTCTTCTTGATAAATAATTTTTCCTATTTCTTGAAAGTAATACTATCTCTAGGAATCAACCCCTTTGGGAGGGAATTTTCAAATAGCTTGATCATTTCTTGGGTTAGAGGAGGATTCTTCATTATGGAATCCCAAGAGGACCATTGGGGAAACAGATTTTCATATATACCACCTAATATAGGTTAACCACAAATATACTCATCATCCTAAAGGTTTATTCCCACATCACTATGTGGGAGGTGGAATGTTTTCATGATTGGAATCCAATGAATGAAAGGATCCATCATAAGAACCTTGTTGCAGTAGGCAGATGTCTGTGATATTCATATAGTATCATACATACCAATTTTCATCAACTCCTATATGAATTAGGAAGTAGTTTATTAAACCCAGAAGGTCTATCCCCAATACATTACATAGCAACCTCCTCATCAGAAGACCCAATTTGAACCCCACCTGAACTTCTGATTGGACGTGTAATTCTACATTACTGATTGATACATATGAACATCCTCATCGGGATCTCTATTGGACCCATCAAAATTGATGATCACGAATTTCATTATTTGACCATATTCACAGTTTCCTTGGGAGAAAATGTATCACGCCTAAGATATGTTCTCCCAGAATGTCGTATAGATCTTATGAATCATGGAGTAGGGTATGAAAAATGATTTCATTGGAGAAATGGGACTATCTTTAGTGAGACCATAACTTTATAGTGGTAGAAAGTCTAAAATGGTATAGTCTCCATGTTTTACTCTGATTATATCTATCAATATTACATGATGTGAAGCAACTTTATGGAGGTAAGTATAGTCCATGATCACCACAATAGAATCATGAAGGACTATCACTACTTTTTCCTCCATCTTTAAAGGTCCTTGGGAAGAGTGACATGAACGAAAAGAAACCTAAAAATCAAGTGGCATATTTTAGAAATATAATAATTAAAATCTTGTGAGAACAAATAAAAAAAAATTTAGCATCATCATTCATATCTCATGAATCAACAAAGGAATTCACAAATATCCTAAAGGTCTCATGAATCACCTGACACATAGAGGTCTCACAGGTCGCCTAAACCCACAGGGCATCGCACAGCCACGTGACCCCTCAAAGCCTCATGATCATGTGACCTTGACATGGTCACATGATCTAAAAAATAGTCCAAGGGACATGCGATCTATACATACAGATCTTGGAAAATCCCCCAGACAATCAGGAATCCTCCCAAACAAAGTTAAAGAAATTTCCAAAGTATTGTTCATAGTTTTTTCTAAAAGGAGCCTATGAAAAAGTGATCTTAAGAAATAGTTCTAATGAAAAAGGTTTGTGTTAGTGTCCTATGGTCATGTCCTATAAAATGGTATTACAGCAATGAAACACAATGGAATTATGGTGAGAAAGGTATAGAATATTGAGTATCCGGTGAATAGTTCATCTCTACACTACCTTATATATAGGGAATTCTGCAGAATACCAAATGATTCCCAAGACACTGACTCACAACAATACTAAAGTCTCAAGTGGGAATTTCATTTCCAAGAACCGGGCCCTTTTCCCTATGGACATCACTTCTGAGGGGGTCATTTGTTGATGCCAACCAAATGAAAATTGAAAATTTCAAAATGGAATAAATACCTTAATTTTGGTATTATTCTCCCTAAATAGAAAAGGGGAGAATAAGATGGTCAGGAATCACAGATCGCATGAAAATACAAGAGATATGTGATCATATTTCAATCATGAGGTCATATGAAGACACTTTGCACACTGGATAGCCTATGAAATATCCCATAAGGGTCCTTTAGACAATGTCCTTATGCTCTTACAAAGCCGCCCCAGACAATTGTTGGTCATGCGGTGGCTACCACGAGAGAACCCCCGGGATATGTGGCTTGAAAATCGGTGTATTACTAACAAACCATACAGAAGTCCTTATAAAATGGGAAGAAAATATCCAACATGTGGGAGAGTCTTGTGTTTATAACTATCATGTGAAGAATCCCCAACAGGGAGGATGATTGACCTAGACACCATCGAAGAAAACTCATGAAATCCTCTAAACATTGAAATAATAAAAAAAAAGAAACAGAAAAGATGGAGTCTTGAGCCTCTTGAGGACATAAAAGACACATAGTGTGCCCTTTGAAATCCACCCGACACCACAAGACTCTAGAGAGATGTCTACCTCATCTTCCAAAAGACGACCAACATGTCACCCCCATTATGAAAAGGGCCACAGGTATGTTTAGAAGACCTCTCTCTTCCCCTTTGGATCCTCAATTACAAATATATTAAATTGTATATAAAATGTTCATGCACCTCCACCAGACATTTTTTGTTCATGCGACACATTACTGATAGGTATTTTAATTATCAAAAATAACACTCATGAATCCTCAAGAAACCCCCAACCTTTGAAACATAAATAATGGAAATAAAAAGTGGAGGATGTGGAAGCCTCTTGAAGTCATAAAACACTCACAACACATTAATGATATCCACCACATGGTCACTCAAGACCCCTTGACCTGTCAGATATATCTTCAGAAGGCACCACGAAAATTCATCATTATCTCCAAGAAAGTAATAGAAAAGTCACTTGATATCAAATAAAGGCATTTCCACAGGTTCCCTAAAATCGCAAAGGCCCTTAGAAATGTCAATATGACAATATTAATGTCCCTTAGAACCTCCAAATGATTAATCAAATCCCCATTAACTGGAAATAATCCAATAAAGGGTGAGTCTATGGGGTGATCTTACAGTCATAAAAAATCATGTGATGCCTCAAGAGAAGCCCATGGTGGGATCTCAAAAGGATGCATAATGCTGAGGCCCTCCAACGACTCCATTCTAGATTTTCATGATAGGCGTTTCGCAAATCAGTGAACAATAGGGGTGGTGAGACATATAAATCCCCCACCCCAGCCACAATGAAGGAGTTGGGTTTTTTTATCCAGATGCACCAGCGCACCCAAGTACCAGAGAATATTTCTCAGAGTGGTAGATCTCTTGATCAGAAAAGATTCATGTCAAGTAAGATATGGAGAATAGCTAGAGTAATCTTGCAACATGCATAATAACATTACATAATCACACATAGATCACATGAAGCACTTATTTATGGACACACAAATAATATCTTGCAAATATTCTAGATCAAGTAAGATATAAAATGAGCTTAAAAAATAAATCTAAGTCACTTTCCATAAATGGATGGAACAAAGACAACGAAAATGGGGGAATTAGGTGAAATGCATATATTTTGATCCTCGTATACTTTATGTGAACCACCCAAGACATGTGATAGAACCAAGACATGTCATCTAGATCTCACGACACCCTGTTGGTATAATATTCAGATCACATAAATTCCGCTGGACATTTTAAGGCAAGTCGTGCGGTACCCCTTGTGCATACCAACCATGTATTTTTAATCCCTCGGGGCTCACATTCCATACATCATGGTTTCCTTTATACATGTTTTTCAACTCATATAGTGGAACCATTATATGTCATTTGAGTCTCACAGAGGCACCCACATGACACCCTCCAGGAAGGTTAGCCAAGTCTCATGATTTTTTCCAGACATGTCAGCCTAGATACACATCACCCTTTGAGACATGTCTCACTGACTCTTGCAGTTACCTAGGCATGTCACCCATATCTCATGATGACACCAGGTCAAGTCGGATAAATCATGTGGTAACCTCGAGGCATGTCAGTCAGGGTCATGTGATGGATTCCAAGACAATTTAACCTGGACTTGTGATGTCCTCTCGAAAAGTTAGACTTGATCAAGTAACAACCCTCAAACATGCAATCTAGGATAAATGAAATTCCTTGTATAAAACCAATTGGATCATGTGATTTTCCTAGCACATTTACAGAATACATCCTCTGACATGTCAAGCATGAAATCATAGTATTTTTAGTAAACAATCAAACACACTTCAAGTATGGAAGATGACCAGGCCCAAATGGCATCCTAGTAATTGATAACCATATTCATCCTCATTTTTTAAGCCCTGATTATAAGGAAAACCACATTGTGTAATCCCCAACCAATTGAACTATGATGACTCTAATTCCTATAATAACTAGGATACATAGGACTCCTATCCAAGTCCCAATCTCTATATTAACATCATAAGGGAAACCTCAACATGGAAACCCCGAATAGTGGAAGAATATGATCTTACCTATTTATATGGAAAACCTCAGTGTCTAAGACCCAGGAAACTAAAATATGAGAATATTGATTACTACCATAAATAGGATACATAGTATGCCTTCCTAAGTCACAAGCTCCATACCATACCACAAAAGGTTTGTCCTTGTACATAAGCCCCTCATCCATATGAAATGAGACTAATTATCTGCATCCCTTATTTCCCACACCAAGCATAGATCACATGGTCTTAGGTAGTTACAATGATCATATAATTTGCATCATAAAACTCTACAAGGACAAGGGAAATGTAAGTGTGTAAGACCCAATCATTTTGAACTTTGAGGACTCTAATTATTATTTTGACCATGATATGTAGGATGCATTCTTATGGTCAGAACTCAAACTAAATCAGGTATCTACATCAATGTAATCCCCTCCATGCATACAACAATTCAAAAATAGGGACCCAATCATTCACATGTGATGATAATAGACCTAATCCCCTAGCGGACTGAGAAACAATTAAAGTACTAGGAATCTGATTCCATCCATAACCAAGATATGTAAGACACCTTCCTATGATGTAAGAGTAAACACAAATGGGAATCCAAATGAGTATAAACCCCACCATATCTCCTAAATTTGAACCATCAGGACCCAGTCATTCCCATGGTTTGAAAAGATTACCTCATTCCTTAGCGGAATGATAAACCAAATGAACTATGATGATTCTAATTTCTTCCAAAACTAGGATACGTAGGATGCTTCCCTAAGGATCAACATCCATATTAAACTCTCCAAGGGTATTACCAGAATTTAATCCCTATATCCATATGTCGTGTGACTGATTTCTCGATAACCCTTTTTTCTCACATCAAGCATATCTCACTTGGTCTTTGGGAGTTATGATGTTCATCTCATGAGCATCATGAATAGCTACCAAAAAAAATCTCGGCATGTAATCCCTGATGAGTGGCATGATAAAAACATCCCACATATAAGGAAATATACCTTGAGGTTAGTCTCAAGGGAATGATCAAACAATAATAACTCTTACTCCGGCTATAACTGGGATATGTAGGAAATCTCCTTGAGGCTTGACCTCAAACATTAGGCTCCCAAGTTCCTTCACAGATGTTCACTCTACATGATGTTATACATAATAGGTATAAAAAACTCTGTGGTTTTTGATTCATGTAATAAAAAAGATACATAGGATTCCTCAAAAAGTCTTAATACCCTCCTTATAATATTAACCAGATCTATGCATGAAAGAAATTTTTGAAGTGTTTAGTTTTTAATATTGAGCGTATAAAGTAGCTATTCATTACTGGGAATTGGATAAAGAACCCCAGATACATAAAAATTGATTCCATAATCATATCGCCATTTCTTTTTTGAATAATGGGGACTTAACATATAGTAATTTTGGTAGGGTAACCATTCTCATATTGGTATTAGGAAGAGATTCGAAAAAAATGAATTAAATGTATAATAGAGTCCAATTGTGGGAAAAATTTCCCATCAAATGTGTGTGATAAGATTGAACTCTCATCCTCTCGGCCAATGAAATTACATAAGTGTCACTGGGTCTAAAACCTCAATTGACCTCCAGCCTTTGGAAGTATGTTTTGTACCCAGTTATGAATGTGGGAACCATTGGAAGTTTTCATTCATAATGAAAATGGTAACATGAAGTTAATTATTTTTCATGAAATGAACCTACCACAATCAACCATTGGACCAAAAAACACATGCCTCATATTTATATATTCCCCTTTTCCACAATCGACTATACCATGGGGAAGATGAATTTCATTGTTGAGGCTTTGAGTTGGAAACTTTTTTCCCAATCCTTGAATGAATCATTCAAAAAGTGGGACTTGATGGATCCATTTTCCTCATTTAATATAGGTGTTTTGAAAACTGGGGATGAAGTTGTTTTTTCCAGTATCTAGTTGAACTATTCTATTCTTGAGATTATTCTTCTGGAATATAATCTGGATGATGAGTTCTTTTGCATTAGTCACTCTCTTTAAAGTGGCGATACATTATTTGAGAGGACATTTTCCACAAAGGGTATCCTTTGTTTTCCGAATTGGTTTTTTTCATTACTTTTGATAAAATATGTGATGGTAGATTGACATAATTTTACATGGGAATTAAACCCAGTAACCAAAAAATGTTCTAAGACATGGGGTGATGATTCTGGTGGATAGTTATAGGATAGAGAATTGCTAATTTTGTCTCTCACTATTATAATTTGAAAAATTTCAAGCAAAAGAACCAAAGATAATTGGGTTTTCTTCATCCATAATCAATGACAACATGGAATTGGTATGTGATATCTATGGACTTTGGGGTTGGGTTTCCACATAATAAGAGAAAGAAGATTTTTTATATGGGTTATGATCGATGGATTGAACAAATTTGCTCAATTTATACCCATTTGTGATAAAACCTAACTGAGGATAAAGGAAATATATATGTTATAGATATTGTTCATTTTCACGGAGTTTATTCTTCTATAGTCTCTGATAGGTATCCTCAATTAACATATTTATTTTGGATAGGACTTTAAGAGGAATGAGGATCTCAATTTCATTTGCATATAGAATACCTTCTGTAGATGGATGGCTAGACAAAGGGAGCTATACAGATTCTTGAGTATATGATTAGTTCCTATGTCCCTAATTTTGGTGGAGATTTGGATGACTATTTGGGATTGTTTGACTTTTATTATAAAAATAGTTACCAGCACATATTTAGAATATAACCTTTTAAGGACCTGTTTAGATGAACATATAAATATCTTTTGTGTAGGTTAGAGATCAGTGATGGTTCCTTGGTTGGGAATATATTGTTCTTGGAGATGATAGAAAAGATTCAGTTGGCTTATCAGAGATTTTGGATGGAACAGAGCCAATATAAATATTATGATGATCGTCAGTGTAGACCATTGGAATTTCCAGTTGGTTATCAGGTGTTCATGAAAGTTTCACCTTGTTTGGGACATCAAAAACTTGGGAGGAAAGGAGAGACATCTACTCATTTATTGGGACATTTTGAGGTTATTGAGATGGTGGGGAAGGGGGATTTTAATTTTTAACTTCCTCTATAGTTGATTTTCATACATAATGTGTTCCATGTATCACAGCTACAAAAATATCTTTATGTTCTGTCTCACATTCTGAGCTAGAGTGATCTTGATGTTGAGCCTAAATTATCCATGGATGTGCTTCCTGATAGGAATGTTTATTCTAAAATGAAGGTTCTTTATTGGAGGAAGAAACTTTTGGTTTGAGTATTATGGATACCTGATTCAAATTAATATGAGACATGGGAGAGAGAGGCATTGATCAAGGAGTAGTGGACACAACTTTTTTGGAATGGTAGCTTTTTGATAGGCTTTATGGGGATAGAAAGTTTCTATGGTGGGGAGGTTGTAACATCTTGTTACTATTTTTATGTACACTATGACCCTCATTTTTTTCATGCTCTTGTTGGTGTTTTCTCTTATGTTGTTTTGGGAGTAAATTTGAAAATTCTATAAAATTATGGGTTATTCACAATTGGTGAATGGTTTTCTTAAACCATACATCCACCCAGTGTAAACTATGAAAAAACAAAACGTGTGGGTTTTCATAGTTGGCACACTATTTGAAAAACGGTGTACCCCCAAAGTATAAATAGTGAACCCCATTAGAGGGGAATGGTTTTATGGTGTATAGTTTGATAGACCATGCAGTCCTGCCCTACTAACCATGCATGCAAGAATTTTTAATTCTGAAAATTATTCTTAAAATTTCAAAACCCCTATATAAACCCATGATTGAAACTAACTCAAGGTATTAATAAATCCTAGTACGTAGGGATTAACAAGAACAATTTTCAGATCCTCTAAAACCCTTCCTAGGATGGTTTAAGGTGAACCATGCTTCAATTCTCTCTAGTAAGAGATCTTATCATATTTTTATCTCCTACACAATCCGTATTTCCTCCATAGGGTCTATTAGATCATCATGTGTTTAATGTGTATAAAAATCTTTGTTTTAGTTATTGAATATAGGTTGTAAATATTGATCTTCATTTTGTTTGTTCTTTATTGGATATTACCACTATTGGTGTTGAGTTTTGGGATACCATGATTAAAGGTATGTGGTTATATTGTGATTTTTCATTTTATAACCCATTTATTTTATGGATTTAAATTAATTTATCTCAATTTTATTATTAAAACCCAATTTTTTCAATTAGGAATTTGAATTTATTTGGCATGTATTTTGAGAAAAAACCCCAAATCCTACAGAATTGGAATTTGTGGTGTAATTTGGAAATTGATAGAAATTATAAATTTGATTTGAGAATTGATTTTAGAAAGTGGATTAAATTGACATGATTCAAAAAAATGATTGGTTTTATTTTAAAAATTCATGAAATGATGAAAAATCTATGATTTGGTTTGAAGATTTATTTGGTATATTGAAATGAGAAATTGAGCAATTGAGTTCATAATGATGTTTTCATTTGAAATGATTAATTTACAATTTGCCTAATTGATCTATTTTGTTTTTTATATAAGTGTTAGTGGGTGTAATTTTTCATTAAGTGGTATTGTATTTTACCATAATGGGGAATGTAAGTAATTTTCCCTTAAGTCGGAGTAGAGGTAATTTTCCCTTAATAGGTGGATTATATGTTTTGTTTGATTGATATAAATATATTCCACTCATTGTGAACAACCATATTCATGCCCAATGATTTATATGAACTTTTTATATAAAATTTCTATTAATTAATTTCTTGAAATGTTTACATCATTTAAAATGAAGAGTAATCTTTTTATATAAAATATCACTTTTATGCATATTTTTTAAAAATGAATGAATGATTCAGTATATTTATTATGGAATATTATTATGGAACACTTAGTGATACCCTACTAAGATTTAACATCACAGCCTACCTTTTTTTGTGTGTTCGTTGATTTTTTAATTTCAGTTTGAGTAATGGGAAATCGCCTCTTAAAAAAGATGGATTTTCTCGACAATTAGGTCTTAGAGTACTGATACCTTTGATATTTGTGTACTTTATCTTGGTAGTTTTTGATATTTTGGTGTGGTACTTTTTGGGTTTTGATATACATATTTTATTTCTAATATTGTATTCATTGTTTGTTTTCTTGGAGAATACTAATTTGTAACTATTTCTTACAATGTTTAAGGGGAAAAAAGTTCCTAGTTTTATCTTGTAGGATATCATGTGCTTGTAAAAAACCCATGGGGATTATGAATTCCCTTCGGTCTATGTCGGTGTTGTCTCTGGTATCATGTTACCAGGGTATCTGGGCTTGTTTGTGATGACCTTTTCCTATTGGAAAGTATAACAAAAAGAAACAAAATCAGTAATGACACATCTCATACTTAGACACGAGAACCATTATCGCATGTCATAAAACATCTTATTGTTTACTGGGTGCACTGCCCATTTTAAAGTATGGAAATCCATCATCACATCATTTCTCATATCTAACAGTACAACAAAATGATTCTAAAAATTAAGGATACACTCCATGGGTAATTCCCACTACGCAACGGTCTCCCCACAATAAAAAGAGACTCTAATTATGCAGGACTCGTCATAAAGTTGTTGTTATTTAAGAATCATCTCATGAATAGAGCAGTTCAATTGAACACTAGACAAAAGAACATCATCCCCTGATTCTATAACTCCTATATAAAACTATTAAAAATGATCCATCAAGTTCCACTCTTCCAATGATTCATTCACAGTCTCGGTTGGATGTTTCCTACTCAAGGCATCAGCAATGACATTATCTTTCCCAAGTGTATCAGAGATGTTGAAATCATAAGATTTTTGGAACTCTACTAAACAAATATGCTGGAGATTGAAATATTTTTTATAGAATATATAACTCAAGTTCATGTGGTTAGAAAATACAGTAAACCATTCTATAAAAATTAAATTAATCCAAATCATAATTGAATGCATCATAGCTAAAAGTTCAAGGTCATAGTTTGGGTAATTATTCCCATGTGAACTAATTTTTCTAGATCTATAGGCAATGACGTGATCACCCTACATATGAAAAAAAAACCCAAATCTGAACCTAATGGAGCACAGAAGACCCCATATCCCTACCTAGCCTCTTGAATTGTAAATACCATCACAGTGGTCAAAATATATTTCATCTCAATAAAAGAACTCTAGATTTTATCATCCCAAGAAATCATCACTCCCTTCCATGTTAGAGAGGTCATTGGAGAATCCAACATCGGGAAATCCTTTACAAACTTGTGATAAAATCTAGCTAAACCTAAGAAACTATTAATCTTAAAAACATCATTCTAGAGTTTCTCCCATGTTATAAAATAATTCACATTTTTTAGATCAACTATGTTACAATTTGTTAACACCCCATTTCCCATGAACTTCAATTATCAAATCCAAAAAATTATATTTTGATTGCATGGAATAAATTTAATTATTTCCCAGTAATTCCATAATAGCTCTCAGATGGTGCACATGATCCTCAACACAATTAATTAAATAAGTATATCATCCATAAATAACACCAAAAATGTATCACTATACTTTTGGAATATCTATTTAATAAAGTCCATAAGGGTGTATTAGCATTGGATAGACCAAATGGTAGGTCAAGGTACTCATAATGGCCAAACTTTCTCTGGAATGTGGTTTTATAAAGGTCATATTCTTTTATTCTCAAATGGTGATAACCAGATTTAATATCGATCTTAAAGAATCAGTTAACCCCTTCAAACTATTCATATATATCATCAATATGTGGAAATGGATAATTTTTCATTATCATGACACGATTAAGTTTTCAGTAATCAACGTATAGGTGAAGTCTCTCATCAGCTTCATAACAAAGAGAATAGGATCCACCTAAGGTGACACACTCAAGTATATAAATTCTTTCCATAAAACATTTCCAACTTCAGTCATAAAATCATTCATTTCATCTTGTTCCATATAGTAAGAAGGAATATATACCATCTGAGTAACAAGAACTAAATTAATAGAAAACTCTGCATCTATTACTAGTGGAAGACAAAAGAATTTAGATGGAAAAACAATTAGAAAATTGATGACAATTTGAGGGAGAACATAACTCAATGATTCTCACTCTAGATAAAAATAAAATACTAATATTAATTTACCCAACTCATGATAAGAAGGTATGACACTACTCAACCTCCTGAAATACTTAGAACACCGCACCAGGTGCAATAAAGGAGACCCATCAAAGGTAAAAAACAATTTTTTATTTTAATAGAAATGAAAAAATCCATTCCAAAAATGATATAAAGAGGCTTCATGTCAAGAAATATAAAATACCAAGTAAGATCAATATTTGATAAAGATAAGACAGAATAAGTAAAATGAAGACCCTCCTCTCTATTTGTTCCAAGTGGTGTAGAAATATCCATCACATAAGATAAAAGTCCCATAAGAAGATTTAGAAAATTAATAATATAATTCAAAATAAATTAATGATATGTACAAGTATCAAATATAATAATAACTAAAGATAAATCTATAGTGATGGTACATGTCATAGTCATTGGACCCGTATCTTCTTCCTACACAGACTTTTACACTACGTGAATATGCTTCGTTCTGAATGCCTTGTGGCATGAACCCCTTTGTATATGTAGAATAAAATTGCAATGATTTATGTTTTTGTGTTTATGACCCCATTATAGTATGATAAGTATAATATATATGAAAAAACATATGCAACTAACCTAAGCATCCACACGAACCACATATCTTGGGTGCCCCACTAGAAACCTGTTTCGAGTGCCCAGGCCTTCCAAACTAGAATCAAGAAAAAGGGCCTCTTTAAGGAAATGAAGCAGTTAAAGAAGAAATATGATATCAAAAAACACCAAGAGACTCTTCATGATTTCTATTTCCATTGAGGAAACTCACATAACTACCCCTGGGAGAAAAAAGACTCCTATTAACCCTGACATACCAGTCAAGTCTTCCTCAGTCATCAATGATCTATCCAACACATCTACATAAGAAAAGAAATTTAACAAGAATACATAAGAATTAATATCGGATAAAATCCATATATTGAATCATATATTATTCATATTCTAATTTGATTCGATATCTGGTCGAAACTAAACAAGCTCAGAGAATCCATTCGCATATTTTATCATGATCCCATTATCTTGGTCTTGTTTGAAAAACTCCATAGCCTTAACCAGCACCATAGAATATGGTTGAAATTTTTAGAGAAAATAACTTTAAATTCCATCCACTATAGTCACTCATGATTCATAACCATCACCCTTGAGTCCTACCATCTTTTGTAAGGTCCCTCTGGCTTGAAGGTGCAACATTTCACCTAAATCGCATCAGGTTTCTCCAAGAACTCAAACAAAATCTCCGTCCTACTCATCCAAACCTCTTACTCTTGAGGATTATTAGATACTAGTAATGATGGTGGATTTGGGTGAAAGAACTCTGATGTTGTATTCCATAAATCAACCCTCTAAGATTCCACAGAAGGTTAATGAATGGGAAACGGTAGGGGT
The DNA here is from genome assembly GCA_963277665.1 of Viscum album. Taxonomy (NCBI): domain Eukaryota; kingdom Viridiplantae; phylum Streptophyta; class Magnoliopsida; order Santalales; family Viscaceae; genus Viscum; species Viscum album. Next base: position 1,579,816,254 of record OY728120.1, on the reverse strand, counting down.
GCATATCCTGGACCTCTGATATCAAACACAGTAACCTCATGTAGATTCTAGTCTAAAATAGGATTCCATAAGTTTGGTTCATCATAACATTACTCCTGAATATTATTTGTATGTCTTTTCAGAGGAATGATGCTATAAAATATCAGCAAACAACATTGAAGTCATCAGAATATTACTCATTTTACTCTCAATCCAATGAAGTAAGGGAAATTGATTCAATCAAATAAATAAAAAAGATTTGTATTTCAACCAATCCAAATCAAAATTGGGGTAAATACTAGAACTAATCCTCAAGATACCTCTAAGAAACTATCCAGGGTGAATTAAGGCTCGTTACAATGAGAGATGTTCAGGAACACACTCCCAACTTCCTCATATGTCCCGAAACTTTTTCTCTATTGCATACTAACATCAAGGAATGATACAACAACCTACACCATTGACACCACTTTTTCATGAACCATGACAAATACCCTATTAACCTAATACTCAATCTGGTACCAATATATCCCAAAGATAATTCCTGATCCCTAGGATTTTTTGACTAACTCCATCATACAAGATAAACGTCATAGAGATTTTTCCATATAAATAGTTTAATAAACTGGTATACATCAATATTATCCAATAAAACTCCCAATGGTTATAGTTTAAAAAATAAAATAGGTAAATCCAAACCCAAACATTATATCACCAAACTACAAAAAACTACAAAGATAAATCTTAACAATTCAAAAGGTATCTACACTCCAAGCCATAAGGGTCAATAACATATACCTCCTATAAAAGGAACTTTCCCTTTACTCAAACATAGTAGTATAAAATATAAAAACACCCAACGGAAAAGATAGGGTGTTAGCTAAAATCTTAGTAGACTCTCACTAATTGTTCCATAATAAGATTTCATAATTAATGGAATAAATCATGATTTTAACTTTAAACAAAATAGGAATGGAGTTAGAATTTCATATTAGAAAACATTCTTTTCATTTCAATTGATGGAAGCATTTCATACAATTTATTAAAAAAAATTTCATATAAAACATTTTATTTAATTCAAAAGGTATAAATAAATTAGTTCACGATCAATGTCATATATGTATATCAATCAAAAAACTCATACCATCCCCCACTTAAGTGAAAATTACCTCCACTACTGCATACGGGAAAATCACTTCCACTGACACATACGAGAAAATTCACTCCCACTTATTGCAAAATTACAATCATAAAATAAATGAAATTTTGAATTAATAAATTCAAATCAAAACAACATTTTCAAATCATTTATAAATTTCTCATTTCAATATGCCAAATTGATTTTCAAACCAAATCATAGATTTTTTTTATTTCATTAATTTTTAGAATGAAACCAATCATATGTTTTAGATAAGTCAATTTAATCTATTTTCTAAAAGCAATTCTCAAATCAAATTCACAATTTCTATCAATTTCCAAATTACACCCCAAATTCCAATTCGATTGGAATTGGGGTGTTTTCTCAAAATAAATTCCAAATCAATTTATATTCCAAAAAGAAATTAATTAGAGTTTTTATAATCTAATTTAATTAAATATAATTTAAATAAATCAAATATAGGATTTATTGAATGAAAAATCTCAAAGTAACCTCCTATCTTTAATCACAACAACACAAAACACAACACCCATAGTAGGAATTTCTAATGAGGAATGATGACAACAAAGGTAAATAAATCCAACATAGATTTAGGATCCAAAATAAGATTTTGTATTCATAAAACACATGATGATATAACAAACCATGTAGAGTAAATAAAGAGAGAGTGGGAGAGAAGGAATGGGAGAAGATCTCTTACAGGGGAGAAATCGAATGACATTGTCTGCACTTTCATAAACCTAAAAATGTTTTTGGAAGATTAAAAATGGTTCTTGAGAGTCCCAAAGAACTAGTATTACATTATACAATAATTTAGGTTTGATTTGGGGTTTATATGGGTGTTTTATAATTTAAAAAATAATTTCTGGAATTAAAAAATTCTTCCATGCATGTGTAGTTAGGCAGGGTCGCATGATTTTTCAAACCATGCACCCTAAACATATGCCCCTATAATGGGGTACATGATTTCTAATTGGTGGGAACATAGTTTATTTAACTATGTGTTGACTATAAAAACACCCTACTATTTGGGTATTCATGGTTTAAACTGGGTGGGTACAGGGTTTGGGAAAGTCATGCACCAATTGTGCATCGCCATCAATTTTCCCAAATTTTATGATTTCCTATGAAATCCAACTAAAACAAACCCCAACCCATGAATGAACAAAAAATTATGTTGAATGAGTTCCTAAAAAATAAATATGATGTTACATGTTCATCCATTACCCATACCCAAATGGACATGGGAAACATCACCATGTACTTTTTCAACAAACTCCCCAAAACTTATAAAGTACATAAGGATATTTGGGTTGTAGTTGACCACCCTAAAAAGTAACAAAATTCCATTTTTGTTAGATATTTTTTATTTTTTCATCATCTTATAAGAATATACATTAAAAAATTTGTATGCTTTATTGGAGTACCACATTCTTGTATATATGATCAAGAATCAGGTTTTACCTCTATCTTCTAGAAATGTCTTTAGAAATATCAGGATACAAAGTTTTGTTTTAATAATTTCTATCATCCGAAAATATTTTTTTAGTATGAGAATACCATTCAAACCCTGGAGGACATTTTGAGATAATTTTCTCATGATTTCAAATGATTTTGGGACAACCACGGTCCACCAGTCAAGTTATCTTTCAATAATAACTTTCACTCAGTCATTTAAATGGATCCTTATTGACTCCCACTATAGAAAGAAGTTAAAAAATATGACATACTGAGATGAAGTTGGAGAAAAAATGATATTGGGAGTAAATCAAGAAAAAGAAATTATAAATAGAAATTCAGATCCATTTAGTCACACATCAACGTATCTTGGTGTTTATAGAAAAGTTATGATTACAATCATCAATAAGATATAGAATTTGAAGTTAGTGAGAATGTATACCTATGAATTTCTCTATTGAATAAGGTTATGATATTCATAAAAAAGGGAAGGCTGATACTGAGTTTTATTGATCCCTTAAACATTCTTGATCGATTAAGGATTGTTTCTTATCGCTTGGCGATTCCACCAAACCACCATTATGTTAATGATTTGTTCCATGTATCTCTCCTGAGGAAACAAATACATGATCATTCACAAGTACTAAACTCAGAGATTTTATTGTTTTAGTAAGATATTTCTTATTAATAATAACATGTTAAAATCTTGTATCATAGAGATAAAGTTCAATGGGACAATACTACTCACATGGTTAAATTTCACTTATGAAATCAAAAATTTGGGGAAGCTTTAAGGGAACCCAAGGATATGATAAAGGATATATATTCTCAATTTTTTATTATAGTTGTTGAATTTAAATGGATAAATTCATATTATTTGGGTTAAATTTTACTAACCCAATATTTTATATATATTTATTTTGATATAAACATGAAGTATTCAATAGTTTTTTACACGCAACATTGAGTCTAAAGAAACATATAACATAATAAACCATTATAAAATACCTATTGTATTAGAGAGTATGAATAGTAGTAACTAAATTATGAATTATATATATAAATTTTTTCCTAAATTCATATGTTTTGATTAACTGATATCTAATAATCACTAAATTTTTAATTAAATTAATTATTGATTAAAAGACTTATTTTTTGAAGAAATGTATTTTTCTACATTTAATGTATTTTTATCTAAAAAATTATATTAATCACTTTTGTAAAATTATTTAAATTAAATATATTTTAAATAACTAAACTATCAATCATAAATTAGTTATTTAATGTTTAGTAATAGAAATCAAATCATTTAACGGTAAAACGAGTCACTTTTAAAAAAAATTGTTTTTATATGAGAAAATTAATTTTATCATAATAAATTAAATAAATATTATTGTTTAATAGTTTTATTTAAATTTTATATATTTTATATTCAATAGGTATTTTAATATTCACTTTTCATTTCTTATTATGAAATTAATTCTAGTAAGTTTATTTTTATGCTTAAAAATAATTTTTTTTAAACATGTTTCTATTGTGTTTTGTGAAATTATATTAATGTAAATCTCCTATAATTATAGAAACTGAATTTTATAAAATATATTCCATGTTTTTAATAATATTGTAATTAGGCACTTTCATTTTTGTTCATAATGGATTGTAAAAACAATAAAAACATGTTATCACAATTGTGGTTAAAACGGGATTTCAAAGGGGTTTTAATAAGATATAAGGGTAAAATTGAGACCTAAACATGTATAAATAATATCTTATGGAACTATTTTAACTCAATATTATCCTACATTTGAAAATTTTCATATTTGGAAGCATTATACTTTAAAATACATTAATTATATTTAAATATTTTATGTAATCTCAAGTATGTCTTCTCCCTCACTTATAAAAGGGTACCTCATTAACACCCTTATTAATAATTATTTAGCCTATTATTGCATTCAATACCTAAAAAAATACTTTACTTCCATCCCTACACACATTCTAGATGTCCTAGTTTGATCATAATCTCTTCCTTTTGAGTCCTAAGGTGTATTCCAAATTATGTTTCTCAATGAAGAGACATAACTCTTAACTGGGTACTTCCAATTTTATTTATTCATTCACATTCTTTTAACATGTTTTATCCATCCTAAAATTATGAATAAAATATCATATATATAATAATATGTTATTATAATTTTGTAACAACCATTTTTACCTTTTTTCTATATAAAGCGAAATCGAAGTATCACTCGTACTTACATGTGGGTTGCTGCATCCACATTACGATATGATTAATTTTCTATAAACATATTTATGTATTTTTATAATAATTGATTTATTAAATATATGGTATATTTTTTATATTTTTTATGTAATAATAATTTTTTATTGATAAAAAACTATTTACCTTTATTTCGTTTAAATAAATGAAAATATTGTTCAAGCGTGCATACAGACTACAATTGCAATAAACAACCTACATTTTTCTCCACATTTTATGGATGATTATAAAAATTTTGATAATTAATATCTATTATATTTATATAAATATTAAAATTATTTATATTATTGAACCATGATAAAGTAAAATTAATTGAACTGTCGAATAAAACATTCATGAAAAACAAAATATTTATCACCTAGAAATGAGGATTTAAATAATGAATTATTAATAAATAGGTTTCAAAATGTTATAAGTGGATAATATATGATATTTTAAATGTAAAAATGCTTATATAATATAATTTAATAAATATAAATTTATTATACTGGGTTTTAGAGAACTTATGAATCAATTCAGACAAAAGTTTGGGGTTCTTAATCTCAATATCGTTTCATTGAGATACGTTTTAGTACTACTATAAATGTAGGATATACCAATGGATGTTTTCCAATGGTTTTCATAAACCATTGGAATTGGGGTCCTTACCCAATGGTTTCACTAAACCATTGGAATGGAAATTTTTTAATGACTTTTACCCAATGTTTTTATTAAACCATTAGGATATATGAGTTTTAGATGTCTTTTACCCAATGGTTTGATAAAACCATTGGGATATGTTAGTTTTATGTAGGCTTTCCCAATGGTTTTTTGAAACCATTGGTAAATCATACCTTTCCCAACTGTTTTAAAAAACCATTGGGAATGTTTTCCCCGAAATTTTCTGTCGACCCCATCCACCATCCATGTGATTTCAGGCCTAAAGTAGAGACCTAATAGCTCTCTAGCTCATAAAATTATTTCACCAGATCCATGTTCAATCAGAAAATTGTGTTGTTCTACACTTCAAATCTATAAGTTGTACCTTAGGTTTAATGATTTTCATCTTTTTTTTGTTTTATATTTTGATTTGGCCGAAACCCATGGTCTGTGCAGTATGATATACCCAAAAATTGAAATTTGATTTGTTTTTTGTTTTTGGTATACATTTCAACATTCATGATGTTATGAGTCAACTTTATTTAACTGGAGGTATAGGTGGTGGGGGTGTAGTGGGTGGGGGTGAGGGGGTGTGCAGGGGGTGTTCAGGTGGGGGGGGGGGGTAGTGGGTGAAGGGGGATGTGCAGGTGAGGGTGTGTAGTGGGGGGGGGGAGTCTGTTGGGAATGAGGTGTGGGGTTTTATAGGTGGGGTGGGGGGTGGGGGGTTGTGCAAGTGGGGGTGTAGGTGGGTGGGGGGGGGGGTTGTACAAGTGGTTGGGGGTTGTAAAAGTGGGTGGGGGAGTGTGCAGGTTGGGGGGTGTACAAGTGGGTGTGGAAGTGTATAGGTTGGGGGTGGGCAGGTGGGAGTCTGTTGGGCGGTGAGTTGGGGGAGTACAGGTGGGGGTGGGGGGGAGCTGTGCTGGTGGGGGTTGTGCAAGTGGGGGGGTGCAGGTGGGGGGGTGTGCAGTTGGTGGATTGGAGGGGGCTATGTAGGGGGAGTCTTCTAGGGGTGGGGTGGGGAGGGGGATGTACAGGTGGGAAGTCATCATTTCCATAGTTCACCAATAAGCACTAAGAATTCATCACTTTTAGATATTTGGATAGGTTTGAGGCGTCTTTGGTTTTGGTTCTTGTCTAGTCATCTTGATGAGAAATGCATCACATGATCTAAAAGTAACATCAAATATATAGGATGAATTCCTTCTCCCACAAGAAATTTTTCTATAATTAATATATCATTGGAAGGTGGTGGGATCCTTTTATAATAATTTCATATAGAGACCTGTGGAGGAAAATCTCTATATATATCCACCGAGACTAGGGACCTACTACCATATGCACATCCCCATATTAATAGTTCTACCTCTCTATGTATTAAATGAATAGTGATTCTATCTAGACATCACCTTATAATAACATAAAAAATTAATTCATTTTATAATGAAAAAATATCGAGGAATCCATACAACTTCATATAGGAAAACACCTTTAATCATCATGCATGATGATGAAAATCCATAAAAACTCATTACCGTACATCATATCATTCCAAATGACTACCTATAGATATTCAATAACCCATATTCCTTCCTCCAGAATCCAATTCCCCCAACAATTTCCCATTTTCAAACTTCATACCATCATGTTATCAAGTCACCAATCCTACCAAATTGGATTTTCACTAAAAAATACTACTCTAATCCTTAACACCCATAGTTTGTTTTTCATAACATTAATGAAAACCCAATTAAATCTCATAGCTCTCAATCACACCCATTATAAATAGCCCGTACCCCCCGGAGATCCCCCCCACCCCTCTCGATAGCTCGCCCACCCCCCCTGGACACCCCCCACAGGACACCCCCACATCCCCCGTACAATCTGGACCCCCCTAGACAGCCCCACCCTGCTAGACAGCCCCCACCCCCTAGACCCCCACCCCACTCACCCCCATGGTCACACCCCCACTCTTGTAGAGACCCCCCCCCCCCCCCCGGATACCCCCTACCCCCCATGGATAGCCCACACCCTCGTGGACAGTCCGCCCACCCCCCCTAGACACCCCTCCCCCTGGCCAGCCCTGCCACCCCCCATAGATATCCAACCCACCCCACTGGACACCCCATACCCCCCTGGACAGCCCTGCCACCCCTGTGGACAGCCCACCCACCCCCCCTGGACACCCCCTACCCCCTAGAAAGCTCCCCCCCCAAACCCATGGACATCCCTCCCACCCACCCATGCTAGACACCCCTATCCCCTGAACACCCCCATCCCCCTGGACACCCCCCACCCCCTGGACACCCTATACCCCCTGGACAGCCCCCCCCCCCTCGTGGACAGCCCGCCCACCCCCTCCTAGACACCCCCCTACCCCCCATGGACAGCCCTGCCACCCCTATGGATGCCCCCCCCCCCCCCACCCCGTGGACAGCCCGCCCACCCCCTACACCCTAGACAACCCCTTCACCCCGTGGACATCCCGCCACCCCCCTAAACACCCCATACAACCATGGATAGCCCCGTCACCCCCTTGGATAGCCAGCCCACCCCCTGGACACCCCCTCCCATCTGGACATCCCCCCAACCCTGTGGACAACCCGCCCGCCCCACCTGGACACCCCCCACCCCCAAAACACCCTCATCCCCCAGGACACCCCCAACCCCCTAGACAACCCCCCCCCCCCGGACACCCCCAACCCCCTGGATAGCCCTTCCACTTCAATGGGATGCCCCACCACCCCTGTGGACAGCCTGCCCACCCCCTAGATAACCCCGACCCCCGTTGACATCCCACACCCCCTGGGATAGCCCCCCACCCCTGTACACCGCAACCCCATTAGGTATTGTATGTGATCACTCAAATAATCTACTAAAATATTAAATTTTTTATCTAAAATTTACTCAACTCTTGAATAATTCTCCTCCACAAGTGTACATGATCTTGTACACCCATGTATAGTTCTTCAAAGGTATTTTTTATAAATTTACTATTTTTTTGTTTTTTATATTATGATTCTCATGTAGAGTAGTGTGTCAGTTATGGTTTCATATAAAGTGAAAAATTCTCCTTTACTTAATTATATTTTTGATGAAACTTCAATATAATTGAGTTTCTTTTGAAAAAATGACTTTTATAAAAAAAATTACATAATGGATAGAAGTTGGATGTTTGAAACTGATCGGATCTCAAGTGATTTTCAAAACAATTTGGAGATCTTTTTATATTTCTTCACTTCACAATGCTTCAGATAGTGTACACTAACACTTCCCCTATTAAAATTGTGCTGGAAGACCATGGTTGAGCCATTAAAAATTCAGCAACCACATAACCAAATATGGTTTTCAAGCAAACTGCTCTGTGTGGTTTCACAATGTGGAGAAAATGAATTCTCAAATTTCTGATGATCCAAATGAGAGTACTAGATTGGAAAATTTGTTATATGAATGGTCTCCATTTATTAATCATCATGAAAAATAAACGATTCTGACCCAAGAATATTTCGATATGAGCATACATGATGCATCTAATGAAAATGATGATGTTGTCAGGGTGGAAAAATTGAATGATGCTACCGCGTCTCCAGTATATCGACAATACGATAAGATGAAAAAGCTTGAATTTTTAATCTGATTGTTTCATGGGAAATCTATGTATATGATTTCTAATGATTCCATAGATTACATTCTTACTTTCTTGAAGGACTTACTTCTATATGATATAGATACTCCCTAAAACCACTATATGGCATGTAAGTTAGTTGAGGAACATGGATTTTCAAGAAACAAAATTAATGCTTTCCCAAAATATTGTAGTTTATTATGGGAGGAAACTATTTAATGAAATGATTGTATAAAATGTGGCACATCCCTCTGGAATCCAAAAGCTAAGGGAACACCATCCCGTGATCCATATAAAGTAATGTGGAACATTCCATTAATCCCCAAAATCTAGAGTCTTTTTATGTCTGATGAATTATCAATAAAAATGTGATGGCATGATACCGAGAGAAATAAGACTAATGTTGAGTTGGTTCACCCTGTAGATTGATTTTCATGGCAGATATTTGATGCTCAATATCCTGATTTTCTAGCTGACGTGCATAATGTGAGGTTGGGTATTTCATGTGACGGTTTTAATCTATTTGGATAGATGCTTATGTCACACAGCACATGGAAGGTTTTTATACACATTTATAATCTTCCCCCATTGTTTTGTATGAAAAAACCTTTAAATTTCACGAGTAAACTCTTATCTGGACCTTCTAATATCGTCAATGATATAGATGTATACATGAAACCTTTAATAAAATTGTTGAAACTTCATTTGAATGTGGGTGTGCACACATTCGATTCATGTTCGAAAGAAAAATTTCACATGCCTGCTACACTTATGTATGAGTTCAATGATTTTTTACTTATTAAATAATGTATGGATATAGCACAGTGGGAAAACATTCATGTCCAGTTTGTATGAAGAATAGATGATCCAGAAGACTGAAACATATTTTTAGTTTCAGTTTTAGGGGACATCGAAGATTCTTTCCAATGGACCATCCATGTAGAAATAATTTTCGAAGATATGACAATATCAGGGAGACCGATGATCCACCTCAGTGTATGTCTGGAACTGATGTGCTTAATGAATTGAAATATTTCATTTTTTCATTCAGTAAGGGTCAAATGAAATGTAGAAATATAAAAAATGTTTCCACTAAAACCTCTTACAATTGGAATAAGAGAAGTATATTTGTTGATTTTCCTTATTCGTCAACCAATTTTTTATGTCATTTCTTAGACGTAATGCACATTGAAAAAAATATATGTGAAATTTTTCTTTTGATTCTCTTAAATGTTAAGGGAAAGAAAAAAAGACGATTTACAGTATCGACGTGACAAAGTGGATTGGGGAATCAGACCAGAATTGCATCATGTGCTTATTAGTGAAAATAAAAGGCAAGTTCCATGTGCTTCTTATGTTATGACACCTACAAAAAAATAAATTTATAGAAGTACTAGAGACTATTAATTTTCCTGATGGATATTCAATCAACATATCTAAATGGATAAATAGAAGGGATTTGAAGCTAAAATCGTTGAAGAATCATGATTATCACATCCTTCAGCATGAGTTGATTCCAATATAAATTTATTATATTATCTCTAATAATTTAATGGTGGTTGTTATTAGTTTATGTCATTTGTTTAGATATATTTTTTCTATGATGTTTTCCAAGTCTTTCTTGCAATAAATTTTGGAAGATTCCCCATTAATTTTTTGTGAGTTAGAGAAAATATCTCCTCCATTATTTTTCACATGCATGTTGCATCTGAATGTCCATATTTCAATTGAAATACTTTTTAATGGACATATTTCTTTTTGATGGATGTATCCAACTAAAATAAAAATGTACATAATAAAGTATTATGTATGTAACAAGAATCATCCCGAATGTTCTATCGTGAATGATTAATTAGATCAAGAATGTATAGATTTCTGCTCAGTTAATTTTTCTGATCTTACTACAAGAATGAAAAGACCAGTGAAAAAAGAAGAAAAATAGTATGATCAAATTGAACCCAGTTTTCAATCACTTTCTCAAATATGAGGAATTCTTGGATCATATACATTGATGATATTAAGGATTGAAGAGCAGGAGATGGCACATCGCATAGTTTTGTTCAACTGTGAATTGTTCGATGACTACATCTTATAATGAAATTGAATATTTATATCTTATATATATATATATTCATATTTTTATCTATAGGGAACATAAAGTGATGATAAATAGAAAGTATTGTTCTTTATCTTTGAGAACGAGCGAGATTTTTCATAGAAAAAAGATCTCAGCTTGGTTAAAATTGAAGGTAATAATATTACTATTTCAAATAATTAAAATAATAATTAATTAAGTTTAATATTGATTTATATTTTAGGTATTTAGTTTTCCTGCTGACTTTGTCTCTAAGGAAATAAGATCTTTGGCTTTTTGTCCTAATATTGTGGTTCGTGACTGTAAATCAATTGTTATCAATGGGTATAGATTTATTATCACTGAATGAGAAAATAACAAGAGAACACAACATGATGGTGTTATGGTTACTACCACAACATACTGTTATGCTAGTGCCTCCAATAGTATACCTCGATTTGAAATATAGGTTGTTATGGAGTCATTGAAAAAATAATAATATTGGATTATTAATCTCAAGGGCGAGTCACGATGATGAAATGTCAGTGGTTTGACTCAATGACGAGGCATGATACATTTATTGATGATTTGGGGTTCTTAGTAATTGATATGACCCGCACTCTTTCTATCAATGAACCATATGTATTAGCATCATTGGCGAACCAAGTTTTTTATGTCAAATACCATATTTGACCTAAATTTGGTGTCATTATTGATGTAATTCCAAGACATATTTTTGATGATGGTGATGATGGAGTTGAAACTATCCCTAATGCCATTGGAAATGATCCATTTATTAATTTTGATGACTGCAATAGCTCAATTGTTAGAGTTGACTGTGAACCTGAAGTTGTGGTGGGAAATATATAAAATCATCCATTCATGTTCTCAATTATTTTGGTTTACCTCGACTTTGGTGGTAAGGTTAGTACTATTCAAAATGATTTAATATTTATTACCAATATGTTGTTTCCGACTTGAATGTTATCTGAATTTTCAATGTTTATTGGTTGCAATTTTATATGAATTGAATTTTCTAATTTGGAATTGAGCTGTATTCAAACCTAAGAAACCAACATTTCTAACTTGGTGAACATTTCAATGCTTCAACTATAATTTGTATAAAATTTTTGTAACTCTAAGACCTCTCTTTAACATTTCACCAGGTAATGAACATGATGGTTTGTATTCTTCTGCAAAACATGTATTGAAACCTTCATCATCTACCTGGGCTAATGAAATTAAAATTTTCCTTAATTTTGACAACTGCTTTAACCCTTATGAATCTGGTAGAATCAATGTCACATGATTTTAATAGACTGACGAAACATAGTAAATAACCATCCTACTAAAAATTAAATTTCATTGTTACATCTTTTATGAATTATTGACTTCATTATATATCTATTCAAGCTCACCTAAAACAATGGATAGTTAAATTATCCAGTAATCCCCCTATTCCCTCTAATTTATATTGTTTTTTGGGTAACACATTAGTTATCCATTTCTATTTACTTCAATATTTGTTTTCAAATGCAGGAAACAAAACCAATTGAAGAGACACGACAAAAATATATTATGGAAAACAATTGTCACATGACTGAGCTAGGAAATCCACCACTAGTTCCTGTAGTGAGTATTTTATTTCAAATATATATATTTAAATAATATATAATGTCATGTGATTAAATTTTTTAAACTTTTTTGCAGAACCCATCTTTTAGGTGAAAGTTATTTGATGAGTATCCTAGTATTGGTCCCAGTATTTAGGGTGTTCATACGAGGGGGTGGTATGAGAGCTAGATGATCTAGTCGGCATACCCAATTAGACCCTGCCCCTCCCACTAATATATCATCCATCCCATATTCTGATACTAGTGTGTCATTAGGGACACAAAGGATATTTAGTTCTCCCATGTTTTCACTACCCTTTACATGTGATCCTTCTCATCCATCAGTACCATATCTGATAATGATTCCCACTCCCCATCTTGTATTCGGCCAGCCATCTTTGTCATCTTCTTTTACTTCTGATTCCTTCTCTATGAGATTTTATATTCCATATTCTTTGACTCTTTCTCCACCAGAGTCTATCCCTGGATAGCATACATTTAGACTCACTCTATCTGTAGAGGGTGTTCCTTCAGTTTATGTGGATCTAGTGGCGCACATTGATCAGACTACGGCTAGTATACTTATACAACCCTAAAAAAATTTACACCATTATTTATTTTCATTATAAAATGTATTGATAAAATATTTGTTTTTATTTCATAACAGATACATCTACAGATAGGTGGTGGGGGCAAGGATGTACACGCATGTGTGGGGTGTGGAACTACTGCATGAAGTTGATGGTTGACTATAATGAATATAGTAAAATGATTTAAAAATCAAGGTAGTAATGTTGTAGTTTTTCTGCGATACTTTCCAAATACTCCGACATCATTCCTGTCATCCCTCTCTCATGGAGAAAACTATCAAATAAATTCAATGATAAAGCTTGTGCAGAGATATGGGTAAAAAATATGTTATATTTAATGAAATATATTATTATTTTTATTTATATGAATTAATATTTTGCTGTCAACTAAGGTTTAATTTCCCCGATGGCGAGGGTGTACGACCAACTCATCTAAAGGATTTATGCAATCTTTAGAGATCCTACAAGCACGTGTTGTACATTGGCTGGCATGATAGAGTGAGCACAGAGTTAAAAGAGGTCCCAATCGTGTATGATTGTACGTTAAAACAGTATAAAAAGATGATTACCCATTGGAAAACTAGCCAATATAAGTTATTAATCACATTAGAGGTATTTAAATGAAAATTTAATGTTTTTCAGTAATAATAATTATTGAATTTTATTTAGGATTCATCCAGAAGAAATAAAAAACATTGATGCTAAAGAATACATCCACATATTGGGACGTACTATGATTCCAGATCATGAGAGGCAGTAAGTATGTCAGTTTATACTTTTTCTTTACAAATTGTACTTTCTATTGGTTCCACCATAATTTATTCTATTGATAAATTTGTTATTTAATTATTATTATTGAATTAATTATTTTTATCCTATTTTTAATTATGGTTTCCAAAATTCAATGTCATTTTAGAGGAATTAATTGAATATAGAATGATGTGTGTCTTGAGCAAAACTGATTTGCTCTAGTAGAAGGAAGAAATATGGAAGTGCGATTAATGAACCGACTCAGCCACAGAATGTATGTTTAACTTTAGAGATTTAAAATTTTAATCTCTATTTTTTAACTTGAAAATCTATTTATATTTGTAATAGGATGCCTTAGAGGACCTTGATTCCCCTGAACCTGACAATTTTGAGCCAAATGATCACTTACATCAGGTGTTGGGAGATGACCACCCTAGTAGAGTATGACGCCGACCTGGGAATAGTATAGTTCTAACGATGAATTGGACCTCCTCAGGTATGATATGTAGTGCCACCGAGTTACAGTAGGTTAAAGCATAGGCAAAATAGGCTGAAAGAAGGGCCACAGAGATGGCAAAACTGTTTGTTAGGGAACACACTTCATTTATGAAACTGATGGAAGTTCTACGTTCAACACTTCCACCAGAGGATTCTAAAACATGTGATTAATATATGTTGTTGATGTTTTCTATATATGTTGTATTAGGTGGAAGTTCTAGTGGTGATCGATATGATGGCGAGGAGGAGGTCGAGGCGGAGGATGAGGAGGGCGTGGAGGAGGCCTAAGAGGAGGAGGAGGCCGAGGAGGAGGCCGAGGTGGAGGAGGAGGGTGATGAGGAGGTCGAGGATGAGTACGAGGGTGAGTATGAGGGTGTTGAGGAGGGAGGGGATGATGATTAGGACAACTATGAGGATTAGGGTGAGTCTGATGATAACGGTGATGATAGTGATGTTGATGAGGGACAGATTCATCTGTTACATTTTTTACTGATATTATTGACCTTTGATGTTTATTGATTTGTTATGCTAGAATATAGGTGTGATTAATTAGGTCACATTATCATTATTTTTTAATATATAAATAATAAAACGTGAATTGAAGATTTTTTGTGACTGACTCACACCTCCCCTAGACTTCCCCCCACAGTCATAGACAACCCGTCCACCCCCTTGACACTCCTGACCCCCCTCGATAGCCCTTCCACCCTAGTGGATAGCCCCCCCCCCCCCCCCGTGGATAGCCCCTCCACCTGTGGACAACCCACCCACCCCCTGGACACCTCGTACCCCATGGATAGCCACACCCACCCCCTCGACACCCTATACCCCTGGACAGCCCTGCCCACCCCCTGGATAGCCCCTCCCACCACTGGACACCTCATGCCCCTAGACAGCCCCCCCCCCCACCCCCGTGGATAGCCCGCCCACCCCCTTGGTCACCCCGTACCACCATGGACAGCACCACCACCCTCATGGACAGCCCACACACCCCACTGGACCACCCGTACCCTCTGGACACCCCACCCCCCCATTGGTAGCACGCCATCCCCCGTGGACACCTTGCCCATTCCCCTAGACACCCTCTACCCCCTCGACAACCCTGTCAACCCTGTGGATAGCCCGCCCACCCCCTGGACACCCCCTACCCCTGTGGAAAGCCCCCCTGGAACCCCCCCCCCCCCCTCGTACCCCCTTGGATAGCCCCGGCCACCCCACTGGAAACTCCATACCCCCCTGGACAGCCCCCACCCCATGCAGAGCCCTTCCCACCCCCTGGACACCCCCTACCCCTTGGACATCCCTTCCACTCCCATGGACATCCCCCACCCCCGTAGACAACCCTCCCACCCCCTTAGACACCTCGTACCACCTAGATAGCCCCGCCAACCTCATGGATAGCCCACCCACCCCACTAGACACCTCGTACCCCCTGGACAGCCCCCCACCCCAGTGGGCAACCCTCCCACCCGTGTGGACAGACCGCCCACCACCTAGACACCCCCGGCCCCCTGGACAGCCTCGCCACCCCCATGGACATCCCACCCACCCCATGGAAACCCTCTACCCCAGTGGATAGACCCCGCACCTATGGAAACCCACCCACCCCCTGGACACCCCTACCCCTCTGGACACCTCTTACCCCCCTGGACAACCCTGCCACTCCCTTGGGAAGCCCACCCACCACCCTGGACACCCTGTACCCCCTCGACAGCCCCACCCACCCACCTGGACACCACATATCCCCTAGACAGCCCCGCACACCCCTGGACACCCCTACCCCCTAGACTGCTCCCCCCCACCCCCATGGATAGCCCCTCCCACCCCCTGGACAGCCCTGCCACACCTCTGGATAGCCCCTACCCCCTGGATAGCCCCCCACCCCCATGGATTATAGGGTTTCTAACAACTCTAAGATCCCATTAATAATTGATACCCACTTCTTTTTTTCCTGATATCATTGATCACCAATAAAAATTAGTGGATGGTATTTTAGAAACTCTAATGCATAATAAATGATCTCATAAAAATATGGTTATTCCACTTCAACAAGAAATTGAGTAGAGACCAATACAAGGAAGACAATAACTGGATCACAAGAATTAATACCTGAGATATCCACTTAAATGTTTCATTTCAAATATCATAATGTATTTTTTCCCTCAATAAAAATGTAATCCATTTCCTAATAACCAAATCCCCCTTCCTACCATACACACCAAAAGCATTCATTTTTTCCTAAAAAACACATACTATTGAAATAAACACTATTCTGAAACCATTTTAAACATACCAATGATCATAAAATCCATGAAATTCATTCCATTAAAACCATTAAATCCCCCCACCCCCTGAACACCACCCCCAGGACACCACCCCACCCCCTAGACACCACCATGGATATCCCCCACCCACCACCCTGGACAGCCCCCCCTAACCCCCCTAGACACCCCAACCCCTTGGACGGCCCCACCCCCTCCTTGACACCACCCCACCACCTGGACACCCCCACCCCCACCCCCACTAGACACCACCACCCCTATGGACAGCCACACCCACCCTTGGGAACCACCCCACCCCACATGGACAGCCCACAACCCCTATGACCCCCCACCCCCTTGTACACCAACCCACCCCCTGGACAAACCCCACCCCTTGGACACCCCCACCCCTAGAAGTCCCCCCCCAACCCCCTGGACACCACCCCACCCCCCATGGACACCACCCCACCCCCCTGGACACCCCCATGGATAGCCACCCCCAACCACTCTGGACAGCCCCCCCCCCCCCCCCACCCTCTGGACACCCCCCGAACACCCTTGACAACCCCCACCCCTGGACGCCCCCACCCCTCCTAGACACCACCCCACCACATGGACACCCCCACCCCCTGGACACCCCCACACCCATGGAAAGCCACCCCCACCCCCTAGACACCACCCCACCCACCTTGGACAACCACCAAACCCCCTAGACCACCCCCCACCCCCTGGACACCCCCACCCCATTAACACCCCCACCCTCATCCATCTGGACACCCCCACCCGTAGAAATCCCCCCAACTCCTAGGACACCACCCCACCCCTAGACACCCCCATGGATATCCCCCACCCCCCACCCCTGGACACCCCCAACCCCCTAATACCCCAACCCCTCTTAGACACCACCCCACCACCAGGACACCCCCCTCCCATGGACTACCACCCCCACCCCTCTGGACACTGCCCCACCCCCTTGGATACCCTCCCCCAAACCCCCTGGACACCCCCCCACCATTGGACACCCCTCCCCCCCCCCCCCCCCCGCCTAGACACCCCCTACCCCCAGGACACCCCCACCCCTGGAAAGCCCCCTCAACCCCCTAGACGTCACCCAACCCCTAGACACCCCCATCCCCCTGGACACCCCCACCACCCTCAGACACCCCCTACCCCCCTTCAACAATCACCCCAAACCCTTGAACAGCCCCCAACCCCCTGAATTCTGAGTTGAATTCTTTTTGTATCTAATTAACTTATGAATAATGTGTTAATGTTGTATGGGTATACTTGTTGTATGGGTATACTTGTTGTATATGTTTACTTGATGTAATTACCTTATGAATTATGTGTTAATTCTGTATGTGTGTGGAGGGCAATTAAATACAGAATTGGAGGTAGTCATAATTCTGTATGAATTATGAGTTGTATGAATTTTGTACGAATTCATATAGAATTATGTATGTATTATTCATGTATACATGTTAATGGTGTATTGTGTTAATTGTTGTATGTGTATGTATTATGCCGGTATTCTGTTGTGTTTGAATTTTTCCGGCCTGCTGGTGGAATTGCTGGAGCTGCACAAGGGGAGGCCAGCAAGTTGGCTTACTGCTGCATGTACAAAAAGTTCATGCCAACGGTTTACAATCATTCGCATATGTGTAAAACCAAAACATATACCAACAATTTTATGTAAACTGGTGGTATAAGTATATGAAAATGGTGTGTAAACTATTGGAATAGATAATTTTACTTGATATTTAACAATATTTTGTGGCAAACTATTAGTAAAAGTCTATACAAATGGTTTTTAAAACCATTGGTATAGAGATAATTCTTGAAATTACCCATAGTTTAAAACCATTGGAAAAAATTTATACCAATGGTTTATTGAAACTCTTGGTAATGGTTCTCATAGAACCGTTGGGATATTTCTATCCCTACGGCTCAAGTCCCAATGGTTCGGACAACTATTGCTATAGTTTATACCAACAGTTGTCCAGCCTTAACCAATAATTTTAAACTGTTGGTAAAGCTAAAATTTCCAGTAGTTTATGTTATTCACATATTTATGTGTATTATTTATATATAATTCCCCTTAGAAATATAATATCATTGATACCTACTAATTTATTTTCTTTAATGATGAAATTTAAAATATTTCAATAAAGGGGTTTTGATTCAAAAGTCACCACAATAGAAAGGGATTGAGTTTCCAATCTCACTTTCTACCACGATTATTTTTGCTCAGATTCTAGATGATGAAATTATATGACCTATATCTACCAAATATTATGTATTTTATTTCCCTTTATTTATTTATTGATATTATATGAGATCCTTTGATTTTATACTACTTACGTACTCAAGAGATAGAAATAATTCTATTAAGTAAAACTGTATTTGTTTTTCTATTTGGTTGGGAATATTTTGTTATCCATATTTTCACTAAATTGTTTTCATGAACATTTTTACTATTATCCTGTGATTTTTAAAATTATTTTTTACCAAAGTTTTAATATTTTACCAAAAAAATTAAAAATGATTTATTATTATTTTTTTAATGTGGTAATTTTTACCGATGGAGTGAACAAAATATTTTTTTAACGATTATAGAATGAATATAATTTCATTCCATTTTGACCTCTCAATGATTTGAATATTTCTCGAAACCATTCTGTATTTATTTTCAAATAAAATATTTTTCTTTTATACATTGGAAATGTTTATATTTTAAATAATTGATTTCAAAATGAAAAGGGTATTCTACTGAATAAAACATTTTAGTGATATTTTAAAGGAATTTTCATCAATTAAAACATCCACTGATGTTACATATGCTTCACTAGGGATTTGATCCAATGATACCATCCTTATTCATTCTCTGGATGGTTTATAATTATTATGATGAAATACTTATCAAAATTATTTCTTTTTCTATATGTTATGTTATGATGGAAATTTTCACATGATTTGTGGCATACAAATAAATGGATTATGATTATATGGATCTTGGGTCTATTATAGAACTCTAATAAATTTGGTGAATATTAATATTTTATGAGCTTAAAGGGTACACGAGAGGTTATCCCAATCCCAAAAGTGGGTACATGGGAGGTTATCCCAATCCCAACAAGGTTTTACAAGAGGTTATCCCAATCCTAAAGTAGGAACATGGGTGGCTGGCCTAAACCTAACATGAGATGAATATCATTGTGGGTATCCTTGAAATAATATTTCTATTGTTATTATTATGTAACTCCTTATTCCACTCTTTTATGAAATGGTGTTATCCCAATGTTATTCTCTCATGTATAATTTTATTTGATCCCTTTATTATTTATGCCATATAAACTATCAATATTTATTCAGTGTCTATTGATTATTTTCTATGAATTTTTTGGTACGGTTTACAAATGTTAAGATCATGTTAGTATACCATTATGCTCTTATTATCCTCAAATGATCATTAATATCAACATTGTTTTCCATTTTTTAAAATCTAATTTCACAATTAATTATTTTTCTTTTTCACTGGGAAATGAAGAATGGTTTTAATTATGATATGTCTAGTATGGGTGATATTTGTGAAGAACTAGGTTGGAGATTATGTATGAATTTTATATACTATTTTTCTATGTATCTAATTTTCCAAATACACTAAACCTTTATAGTTTTTAGTGTGGATAATAATTATAAGGATATAACCATAAATACTTCATAATATTGAGTTTTAAATCAATAATTCATTCTATTACATTTGGGGATCTTTTTAGATTTATAATTTTATATAATTAGGTCATAACTCATACATAACAAGACAATGTAATTAAAATATGAAACTTATAATTAATATCCATTTCTCCAACGATATAAAACTATTTAAATAAAATACTATTTATTTTCATGAAAAATATTCATGAAATTCATCTTAAACTCTTAATTTACCTTAAAAATCCTTAAATCCTATGAAAAATCATATTAAAAATAATGTATGAGAATAAAAAGATTATTAAGGGACACAAAAAGAAATAAAAATGTTAATCTATTTAAAAACATAAGAACCCAGGAAATGATTACATTTATCTCAATTTTATTTTATTAAATAATGTAAACAATATCTATATGAATTACACAAACCTTTTTCATAAAAAATCATTAAACCCCATAGAAATAAAATATTAACCCTTATCCTATAAACATAGAGTATCACATTCATAACATGTTTTAAACACCTATCATAAATAACTAGAGTGTAATTAAATAAAAATGAGAAAACCTCTAGTAACTCCCACCTTGATTACTATTAATAAATGTAACATTACCCAATGAATTAGAGAAATATCTGGGTGCACCCATCATATATGCTAAATCTGGCTCTCCTATTGTTATATAGGTTCACCTATTGTATACGTTATATCGGGCTCAGTCGTGGTCTATAATGGGAATAACCCCTTTGTATAAGTTGTATTGGTCTTAAACATTTCTCATGTATAATTCTTAGATACCATTTCAAGAAAAAATAATTTTTTGGTTTAAATATTTCATCATAAAACTCTGGAAAAAGTATTTTAAACTGGTATGAAAAACATTTTTGGATACGAAAATATAATTTTCTTTTAATAACCCCTATTCAAAAATAAAAATACATAAAAATAAACATTTTCATTGAATAAAAAATTAAATATTTTATATTAATTCTTACATCAAATAATTTTTATGGAGATGGGAAATTTTTTTATCATCATATACATTAATATATAAAATTTCTTTTGACGCTTATAAAGAAAGTAAAACATTCTATACCAAGATTTCGTTTTTGGAAAAAAAATTCAAGCAAAGATGAAAATTTCCTTTATAAAACACTAATTTTAATTAAATCGTGTTCATAAATATATTTTAAAAACATGATCATAGAATAAAAATAAGGTTAGAAGGAAAACATTAATAGATTATTTTTCTAAAGAAAAGTCCTTTAGCACATTAAAAACATCTAAATCATAATTTCAAAGAAATAATAATAATAAAAACATTAAATACCCTAATAATCAATAATTTCAAGATATAAAATTTAAAAATGGGATTTATATACACCTCCTAAATTAATATAGGTGCATACCATCAAAATATGCCTAAATGGAAGGAAATTGAGATGAATTCCCTTACCTTGATCCTGACACGTCGTGTATATTATTTATATTCATGAATAAAAAACTTGTGTTAATTATTTACATGATTAAGAACCCTTTAATGTTTAATATTGCTTTTATTTTTACTATTTCCATGTTATATATGATTACATAATCAATTATGTTTACATCAAATGTTTAGACGATATTCAGGTTATGTGTCAAAATGACTTTGGTGGGTTGACTAAGGTCAAATATGTCATTATTCCACTATATCCAAAATAATAATAAAGAAATAATTATAATTTTCATAGATATTTTATAAATGTAAACCCAATCATGAATGATGGTTATGAAAAATGATCTATGTTACAATCATCAAAATGGTAGGCCCCACGTACACATGAGTATTGTTTCCTTTTTTGAAATATCATTATGGAAAAAGGTAATTCTTATTTTATATTTATAGAATGATAATAATATAATAAAATATATTTTATTAAATTAATTAAACTTATCTATATGATCCATGTGATGTTTTTACATGAAAATAATCACATCACTTCCTGGAGGTGGTAGTCCACACATACACACAAATGACATCATAATTTCTCAGTGAATGGAAATGTAAAAGTAAATGATATATATTATATTTTTAAAATTATAAAAATATAGTTAATATTATAATTATTTCATATATATCACATATATTAATTAAATTTATCTTTATTTTCTTCTATTAAGATCGTTAGTGTAAAATGAATCACATCACTTCATGAGGCAGTAGTTTGTTGTGCACATAAGCGACGTAATCATATCGCCCATGAAATGGAAATTAATAAGTTATATATGATATCATAATTTTATAAGTATAATTTTGAAACAAATATCATATATATATACATTAAATATATCATTATAATAACCCATGATTGGCGATGATGAAAAACTAATCACATCGGTTCGTGAGGCGGTAGTCCGTCGTACACACAAATGGTGGCTTTGTTTCCCAGTTGATGGAATATGAGATGGATTTAGGTCATTAATTAACATAATAAAATATAATTATATTTTATATAATTTTGTTATTATATAATAATAATTTTATAATATTTTAAGTAGGTGGAATAAGAATTAAAATAATAATCCTCAGTTAAGAGGGATGTCTCTTCTTCAGACAGCCTCCTTAGGTTGGCACTAAATTTCTTCCATAATATGGCCTTATAATCAAACTAGTTTATCTAGGTCATGTTGTGGTAATTATGGAATTTATT
This sequence comes from Viscum album, assembly GCA_963277665.1. Taxonomy (NCBI): domain Eukaryota; kingdom Viridiplantae; phylum Streptophyta; class Magnoliopsida; order Santalales; family Viscaceae; genus Viscum; species Viscum album. The sequence goes on along the minus strand of OY728120.1, from coordinate 1,579,792,927 downwards.
TTGGTATTTATTGAACTATAAAAATGTCTTTTATGGTTTGAATAGGATATTTGGAGGGTGTTCTTTTCTAAGTGAGGTGAGCGACACATTTGTAATTTTGAAAACAAAAATGTGTACCAACATTTTTCACATGAAAAAAGGATCCAAAATTGACCATTATCTTTCCTTATACATGATAAGTAATTAATATTGATATAAAAAATATTTTAAAAAATATATTTCTTTCATTTGAACCATTATATTTTTAGTTTAACACCCATGTAAATTAGGTTTTACCTTAACTATCATATTTGTTTATACATTTTTAATATTAATTATAATATAAAATTTGGTTAAACATATTAGATAATATAAATTATTATGGATCAAAATATTTAATACATTTTACCATATTCAATTCAAATATGTTTTGGAATTTAATTTAAAATTAAAACCTCAAATGTGATGAAAAAGTGTTTTTCAAGAAGTATATTTTTCAAGCATAAAATTATTTTATGTAAAATATATAACTATTGAATATAATTGTATGAATATAAATTAATATTTATTGATATAAAAAATATATATATTTCATTATAATCATTAAAAATTAGGTATTTTTCAATAAATTATAATAGATAAAAATTATGCACTTTAAAAGAGTTTCTAGAAAAATCCCATTTGTAAAACCAAAAATAAACATACAATAAAATAGAATATAAAGATGATTAAAGTGTAATTATATAGATTAGTTATGGATAAATAATAATAATGTTACTTTAAATCATATATAGAACATGACATAACTTTTAAATTATCCAATTTCTTAAAATGAATAGACTTTTTAAAAAAAATCCATATTTTTCAATATTTTCTGAAAAATCAATGTTTCCTAAAAAATCCCAAAAATTAACCATAATTTTATTTTGATATTTTTATATCAAAAATTAAATTCCTTTTTGAAAATTCATATTCTATAATTTTTAAATTATACTTCTAAATAAAAACCCTTATAAGAAAATAGTTTCATTAAAACAATTTCCCCTTTCATAGTCACTTAACGTTTTTATAATGAATATTACTATCTAATTTTTAAATTTAAATTAAAATGAAAATTCTTCATTTTATCATTAGCTTCTTTTTTTAATTATTTCCTCATTTTATAAATTTTATCTTCATAATTTTATTCTCTTATTAAACAAGTTGGGATTTCATTCCCTTATAGCATTTTCATATTTGTGTGTTGCTTCTTCAAATAAATGGGTTTTCAATAAAACCATAACATGGTGAATCACCTTATTATGAAATAATTTCTCTCTACAATCAATAATTTGAATTAGATACTCTTCATAAAAATAGTCTCTTCCCATTGAACTATTTTGTGGCTTAACACATGAGAAGAATCCCCAAGAAATTTTCTTAACATTGAAACATGAAAAAAATTGTTTGTCTAAGATAAACTCATATAAAATGACACTTGATATGAAAATAATCTAAATTTCTCCAAAATTTCAAATGTTATAATTAACATTACCTTTTTACCAAAATGAATAACACTATCCATGGAGATACTTTAAGGAAAACATGATCACCTACCACGAAAAAGAGATATTTCCTCTGGTTATCCATGTAACTTTTTTGTCTGTTATGAGCCATCCCCATATGTTACTAAATAAACTAACCCATATTATCCATTTCCTCTATAAAATTTGGTCTCATAAACATCCTTTATCCTACTTCACCCTAAAAATATGGTGTCTGAAATCTCTTTCTATATAATTCCTCATATGGTGACAATTTTATACTAGAATGAAAATTGTTAATTTAAGAAAACTAAACCAAAGAGATATGTTGATCCCAACATCCATTGTAATACATTAAATAAGAATTAAATATATATTACATGTTATTAATAATACAATCATAATTTCTATAATATTGAGGATAAAATTATATTCTAAAATTTAATTTAGTACCAAACAAATTCTTATGTTCTTACTAAAAATCAGAGGTGAACATGGGATCACAGTCTGACATAATAGAGAGTGTAACTCAATGTAACTTGACTACCTCATTTAAATTAATTTGAGAAAAGAAATCCCATGACATGGTATCTATAATGTGAAAGAAATGTGTAGATTCAATTAATCGATCAATAATTACCAAAATCACATTATTACCTTGAGGAGTATTTTTTAATCCCACTATAAAATTTAGTGATATATTTTCCCATTTCCACTCATGCATTGGAAAATGATGAAGCTTTAACTTGGGTAATTTTCATTCTACTTTAACATGATAACAATTAAAACATTTTGATAGTAAAGTTAGTAATATCTCTTTTCATTGTATCCCACCAGAAATATTACCCAGGGTCTCCATACATATTAGTGTTTTTAGTATGAATAGAAAATGGAGAACTATGAGCTTTACCCAATAACTCTTACTTCACATGGAAATCACAATGCACACATTATATTGTTAATAATAGGATAACACCTTATTCAAACACATTAAAATAAGTATACATTCCCTTGTTAATGGATTATACCATTTCCTATAGAGAATTATCATCCTTCTAATCTTTCTTAATTATTTCTAACAGAGTTGGATGCACTAAAAATTGAAATAAAATAGATTATCTCACTACAACTACAGCTTCTATGAAAAAATTCATCAAATAATTAACAAAAGGGTCATGTTAAAAATGTAACATGGTTAACATGGAATTATTTTTCTAAACCAAATCATCAACCCCTATTTTTGATTTTCTAGGATGGTAAAGAATTAGGCAATCAGAATCCTTTATCGGTTCCATCTAGCTTCTTTGACTCATTTTCAATTATTTTTTATTGAATATATAAATCTAAATTTTTTATCAGTATATATTTAACACTATACTCATTAAAAATAATACATCCACAATTTTAAATAAAAAACCATAGTTTATAATTATATATCTTGTATTGGTTAATTTAACTCATGATTTTTCAACTAACAAAAAGCATATGAAATTACCAGATCATGATGTATCAGGACACAACCATATCTCCTCAAAAAAATTAACATTTTTTATGAAAATTCTATATTTATAGAATGTACATTCAAAAATAAAGCATTCCAAAAACTTTTTTTTATAATCAAGAAAAATAATCACATTTCTATATGAATTTAACCACTTTTTAGTGTTCATTATTAGTGTTCTAGACAAACAGGTAACGTTTTCAACAGACCATCGATAATAACCCACTAATCGAAGAAAAATAAAAATTTATATGAAAGTTTTTTCTTTTCCAATATAAAAAATTTATTTTAATTTGGTTCTATATTAATTCCATAATTAGATACATTTATCACTTGAAAATAAATTTTTTGGAACCAAAATTCACACTTAATAATTTTTCCGTTTTTTAAAGTCTGTAAAAAAATATTTAGTTGTCTTTAATGCTCCTACTGAAAATAATTATATACCAGAAATATAATCAACAAAAAAAATCCATGAAATCTTGAAAAAATATATTCACAAGGTCTATAAATATAGGATAAGTATCAGATAACCTAAATTTAATAACTATGAACTGAATTATTCCTGAATCTAGTCCAAAACATTATCTTATCAATATATTCCTCCTTCATTTTAAATTGATGTTACTCTAGCCTAAGATCATTCATCAAAAAAATATTTTACTCCCTAAATATGATCTAATAAATAATCAATATGAAGAAAAGGATACTTCTTAAGAGTGATGTTATTCAAGGGTCTATAATCCATGAAAATTCTCATTAAACCATCTTTATTTTTCTCAAATAAAATAGAATCACCTCATGCTAAATTTCTAGGTTGAATTAATCATTTATCTAACCACTCCTAAAATTTCTTTTTCAATTAAAAATGTTCCACATGGTCCATTAGATAAGGGGGTTTTGAAATAATTTTAGCATTAGGTATAAATTCAATGGTAAAATCAACCTCCTGATCTAGAATAACATCAGGTAAGTAATCAGCAAAAGAATCCATGTACTCATTCAATAATGTAACATCCCTAATTTGTATACTTTTCTTCAAAAAAAACATCTAGGTAACTTTAACTATTGTCTCTAATTAATTTCTCAGCTTCATGGTAAGTTATCGAAGGTATGAAATCATTGAAAGAACATTCTTGGTTTTGAATTCTATCATAACATAATAACATAAAAGTCAATTCATGCCCAAAATGATATCAAAATATACTTTGGAAATTTAAAAAAGTTTTTTATGAAATAACATTAGTCTAATAAAAATTGTAAGATTTATATAAATTTAGGTTTCTTTAATATTTTCAACTATTGTTTTCACAAAAATTATATCTTATTTTCATGTGGTGATATTCACATTTTAATTGAAATTTTTAAGAAATTAAAAAATGAAAATATCCAGAATCAAAAAAATCATTGAAATAATATAAATAAACAAGTATCATAACTATTACCACTTTATTTTATGGTCCAACATCAACTATAGTAGTATAAAATGATTTTTCTATGCCTTTCTATTTCTGATCATGATGATTTCCATCTTATGCGACAAACTTCAAACACATATTAGCATAATAACCCAAATAATTTCTACCAAAACATCACACTATTGGGTGGATATAGGTTACCTCATTATTATATTATTCAGGACTCTTCTCTTTATATTCATGAGCCATATGACCAAACTGATCACGCCAAAAACAATTCACAGATCCTAGAAAATAATACCTAAAATTTCATTTTTCACAATTGAAACATGTTGGGGGTTCACCTGTAGGTTTATTTTCCATTTTAATATCTATTTTCTTCACCCTTGAGCATTTATTACTATTTTCATCTTGAGTATTATATGTTTTGGTAGACTCTATCACAATATTCTCAGCACAATGATCCAATTTCTCATAGCATTTAAATTCTCATGTGTGAAAAACTTTTTGTAAACTTGGCTTCAACCTAGATTGAAATATACTAATTTAACTATCAGTTTCCCAAATAACATTTTTCACATACCCAAATAATATTTTGATGTTTTATTCATACACAGCCTCATAATATTAATCTTTTTACAAGAATTCAAAAAAAATATTTCTCTATCCTAAACTAAACAACATTATGGAAATATTTTTCAAGAAAAATATTCTTTAATGTATCTCATTCCATGGAATCAATATAATCATTATCTATGGTATTCTTAACCAAATACCAACATTAATCATCCTCTCCTTCAAAATTATATACAAAAAGAGCAACCTTTTAGAATTTTAATCACCCCATGGCTTCAAATTTCTTCTCCAATGCATTGATCCATCCTTTATTTGCCACTAGATTTTAGGATGCACTGAAAATTAGATCTTGTTATATCATAAAATACACCACTATTTTTATGATTCAATATAGATGATCTGAATACTCTCTATCATAGATACCACAACCATTTATATTTTTTGTCAGCCGATCCATCATAGCAACAAACCTCTCACTTCCAGTTCCAACCATCTTGGTATACTATTTTGGAAGGTTATATTCCTCTTGGTGCCATCCAACTAAAACATCCTTAATTCCTATATATAAAAACATTCTGAAAAAATGTATTTTTGGTTAAGAAATATGTTAATATTCAAATTCTACATTGTTTCAACTTAACCAAAAATTATTATCTTAAAAGGGATGCTATTAATATTATCCAAAACACTAAAGTTATCATAATAATTCCTATTATATAAAATATGTGTACCTATACATTAAATTTTTATAATATTGGGATTTATGTCAACAATTAATTCTCGTACGGTTGATTATCTTTTCAGATTTATATTTTAAGAAAGTTAGGCCATAAGTCATACATAGAAAAACTACACAATACAAAGTGGATAATTCTAATCAGTATCTATTTTTTCCACACTATAAAAATTTAAAAAATTAAATTCTTTTCATGAAAAGTATTCACAACATTAAATTAACTCTTTCTTACACTTACCCATCCTTAAACAATATGAAAACCTTTTAAAAAATATGGGAGTAGCATAAAAAGCTTTGTAAGGGACAGAAAAAGAATGAAAACCATTTTTCAAGTGAAAAACATGAAAACCTATAAATTGTATAATATTATCTCAATTTTATTTAAATATATTAAATAAACCATTTCCACATGAAAAACACACCCATTTTCTAAAGGAAAATAATTAAAACCCATAGAAACCAAATAAAAACCCTTTAGTTGGAAATTTAGAGCATCACATTCACAGCCTGTTTTAAAAACCGTGTCCTAAATAACTATATCCAAGTTAAGTGAATAATATAAAACCTATAGTAACATTCTCATTATTTAATTTTATGATAATTAACATTACCCATTGTATTGAAGCACAATCTAGGCACACCAATTGTATAAGCTATATCATACTCACCATATAATATCTATATGCACTCATCATATAAGATATATTTGGCTCAATCATGACCTATAATGGGGATAGAATATTTTAGTAATCTTTATAGAAAAAATTATATACCCATTTATAATTCTTAATTACCATTTCAATAATAAAATTTTTTATGATTGCACATTTTCATCATAAGACTCTTGAATGGAACTTCTAAACTTGTATAAAAATCATTTTTGGATATCAAAATAACCATTGATATTAAAATCACATTTTTAAAAAATAAAATACCTCGTGGGAGGTTTTTTATTTGATTAAAAGATTAATTCTTTTAAAAGAATAAAAAATTCAAATAATAGTTATGACTATGGAAAACATAATCACTATATATATTAAAATTTAACATTCTTTTTTTTATTTGTAAACAATGTCAAACATTTCTTATAAAGATTCATTTTTTGAAAGACTTTTAAAGATATAAAAAATTTTAATTATATAAATATAATCTCCATATAATAGGATTTATAAAATAATTTTAAAATCAAAGACATGGAATAAAAAATAAAGTTATGAGGAAAACATTAAAAGATGGTGTTTTTAAAGAAAATATCTTACCACATTGGAATCATTTAAATAATAATCCCTATAAAATAATAACAATATAAGAATATTAAATATAATGATAATAGTTAAATTATTTATATATGACGTAAAATGGGGTTGTATATATATTTCATAATGGAATATAGGTGTGTAATAGAAGAATATACCTCAAAAAAGGAAATTAAAACAAAGTCCCTTACCTTAAGTCCAACTCCCTTAGTACATTCTTTATCATCCGGAATAAAAAAATTATGTCAATTATTTTATTTATTAAGAACATTTTTCATTTTTATTTTTAATTTTATTTCAATTATTAACATTTCATATTTTATTAGTTAATCAATTATGTTTATGTCGTATGTTTTACCAATATTAAACATATATTTCAAAAATGACTTTGGTAGGTTGAATATGATCAAAGAGTTCATTATTCTATAAAAACATGAATAATTATCATGAAATAATTATTATTTTTATTATTAAATTATATATTTAAAACTGATCATTAAATATATTTATGTAAAATTTACAACATTACAATCATGAAGATGGCAGGTCAGGCATACACATAAGTAACGTTTCGATTTTACAACGATCAATATAGAAATAAGGAAAGTACTATTTTATATTTTGGTACTTATAATAATATCATGATAATAATATTACTTCATTAAGTATACTTATCTATATCATCCATGTGATGTGTTTATGATAAAGGAATCACATCTCATCAAGGAGGTTGTAGTTTACACGTATACATGAACGACGTTATCATTTCTCAATGAATGAAATAGTAAAAGTAAATTATATATATTATCTTTTAAAAATTATGAATATCTCATTAATATCATAATTATTTCATATATATATATATATATATCAATATATTTAATAACATTATCCATATTTCCTTCCATGAAGTGCATTAGTGAAAACTGAATCACAGAGCTTTGCAAGGCAACAGTCCATTGTACACACAAATGATGTTATCATATCCCCAATAGAATTGAAATTAATAAGTTATATGTGATTTAATAATTTAAATAATTATAATTATTCTACAATTATCAAAAATATTTACATTAAATCTATCATTATAATAATCTATTAGAAGTGATGATGAAAAACCAATCGCATCGGTTCGTGAGTCGGTAGTCTGTCGTACACACGAATGATAGTTTTGTTTCCCATTTGATGAAAGAGGATATTTATTTTTGTAATTAAATCTACATAATATAATATAATTATATTTTATATTCTTGTGTTATTATATCATCTTTATTTAAGAATATTTTAAATGTTGGAAGAATTAAAAAAAATTCAGTCAATCATGATACCTATTATTTGGAAAACCACATTAGGTTAGCACCAAAGGGATTTTTAAGATGTATTTATGATAATAATAAGTTATATAGTTCATGGTTAGGTAATTAAAGGCATCATTTGGTTTAATATATTCTGATACAAAAGGATTTTAAAGTTTGAAGAGGAGAGGAGAGGGGTGGCTTTTGTAATGTTTGAAAAAAAATTGTTTACCCACATTTTTTCACATGACACAAGGATAAAAAATGAACCATTATGAGTATTTATACACTATAAGGTCAAACTATGTCCATAAAATAAATTTTTGGAATTTGTTTAGGTTATTTTAACCATTATTGTTTATTTTAACCCCCCAGCAAATCCGTTTTTTGCAAAATTTACTCTTTTTACTATTAATTATGAAAAAATGAGTTAACCTTATTAGATAATTTAAATTATTTTGATTCCAAATATATAATCCATTTTACAAAAAAAATTGACATAATTTGAAGAATTCATTTATAATTAATCTCACAAATGTGATAAATGTGGTATTTCACAAAGTGTATTTTTCCAGTAAAAGATGATTTTATATGAACTATATGACAATTAATCATCATTATATGGATTTAAATTAATATTTATTTATTTATGATATATAAATATCATTTAAATAATTCCTAATTAGGTTTTATTTTATAAAATTAAAATATCTAAACATTATGTACATTAAATAATTTTAAAAAAATAGTGTTTTTAAACCCAAAAATAAAATTATACTAAAATATTATATAAATATGATTAAAATGTAACAAATTGGATTAAATATAAATAATTAACATTTATTTTTCGTAAAATAATATTGAAAGCATAATTATACTTTTAAATTAAATAATTTATCAAAAATAAAAGGCATTTTTACAATAATCAGTATATTACACTATTCACAAAAAAATCAATATTTTTCCAAAAAAAAATCAATAAAATTCACCATAATTTAATTTTGATATTATTATTTAATAAATTAAATTCATTTTTTCAAATTAAAAATCCTTAATTTGAAATTTAAACTTTTAAATAAAAACCTTTATAAGAAAAGAGTTTAGTTAAAACAATTTTTTATTCAATTTAAAAGTTAATAAATATTTTTTTATGGAATATAGAAACTTAATTTCTAAATATTAATAAACATGAAAATGACATAATATATCATTACATGGGTTTTTATATTAATTAAATTTTAATAATATTCATATAATAAGATTTAATATTTATATATGAAATGTTTATGCCACTATACTAGTTGATTCATTGCTTCCTTGAGCTCATATGACATCTTATCAGAGGAATCAATAACCTAGAAATATCCTTTATTTATTCTTCCACCTATTGAAACACCTCGACTACCTATATATAGAGGCCATATTTTTTATCCCTAAAACTCTCAACATGATATGTTTTCTGGGTCGGTTCAACATCAAGTTCTGTTACCTGATCCCATAGGTGGATGACTACCTCCTCCCTCAGGAGAAAAAGGACCTACTTTTAGCACTCCTCTTCCTCCCAGTGCAAAATATCATGCATATTATCTTAAATAACCCTCAAAGTTTGATCCAAATATGATCCCCAGGTATATTTGAACATTCAAAACTCAAATTTTTCCCTATTTTATAGAATAGTTTGTTCCATTATTTTGAGGGAACTATAGTCGACCCCATTAGATTCCAAGTTCACCAATTAGTGGTGAAGTTATCCTATCCGGTTCCCACCGCACCCTGTGGTGTATGGGAGATGAGGCCTAAAATGTTTTTACACACCATCCATTGGATTAATGGGTTCTCTTTAACTACATTAAACCCTAATACATTTTCATCATTAGGGTAAGACACATACTCAAGGAAGAACTTGAGTAGTTCAAATGAAGGCTCAACCATAGGATCCACCTCCATCAAGATAGGATCTAATGTGTAAGAAGGGAACATATTATGGTGTACCTAATCCAAAATTAGTGGATCCACCTCAAGCATCGTATTAGGTTCTTCTTAAATATTTGATACCTCTATATATTTTCCCTCCTCTAGTGTACTAGTAGGATCACTATAAAATAGTCCAAGATTTTAGATTTTATTTTTTTATAAAGTAATACTCTATTCAATTGCGTTCTCCACACATAAAACTAAACTAGATAAAGGTAGGTCATATTAGATGAAAAATATTATAAAATTATAATATGTATAAAACCATTGGTAAATAAAAAAATAGTGATTAATTAAAATTTCATATGTTTAGATGATAAATAATTTATATGATTTAATATTATTGATGAATTTTCTTTCTCAAACAAAGGACAGATGTGTTAATAAATTAAATGAATAAATTTTAAATGATTATGATTATAATGTATAATATTAAAATATATGAAACAATATATTAACATTGAGTAAATTTCAAATTTATGTGAAATATTATTAAGAATACTTAATGTTTAAAAACAAAATTTTTCAATAAAAGTGGTTTTCAATTATAGATTGATTATTCATTTAAAAGATAAATTTATAAATTTTAGAATTTGAATTTTAAACATAAATTTTAAATTGTAAAAATACAATTTATCCTAAGGTGAATTTTTATATTTCTCATAAATAATTTATTTCAATAAGAATAGTGAAAATTATAGTTTTTAATAAAATCACTCATTTTATAACTTTCAGTATTATTACATATTAAACATTAGTATCCATAAAATCCAAGTTAATGACCTCCAAGTATAATCCAATATGATTCAATGATTTATCATGAGTGACATCTCCTCTTCATTACATTAAGAAATAGCCCCATATGTTAAATATTTTTTATTAATTATGAAAATATTTTCATAATTCTGGTACTCTTGTAATGCTTCGTAAGTTTCCATTAAAAAATTAAACCAAGAACATCAAGTTTCATGAAGAAACGGGTAAAGGAATGTAGATAAATAATAAACCCATCCATAATCTATTAAATAAATTCATATAAAGTAAGAATTTATATTTTTTACATCAATTATTAAGACCATATTCAATATGTTCCATCATTTCTGCCATCATCCCTGATACCCTCATGCATCTCCCTATCATAAGCATCAACTTTTACCACAACCTCATGCCTCCAACCCATCTCATAACCCATCCCGAGATCAACAATCCCAACCTCATATCTTATATTAAGGATCAAAATTTAGAGAACATAATAAGGAAACATGAAAATAATAATAGTTAATAGTAAAATCTAATCTCTAAAACATGGCTTTTATCCTTCACATACAAACAAGCTCCCATGGATCCCAACACAAGGCATTCAGACTTTACAAGAAAATGGTAACTCTTGGACACAAATATTTATTTTTATCAAAAACTTTTTCTTATTCCATATTGAATTAACATATTAATTATTCAAAGATTCCAACTATAGGAAACTTATATAATAAATTATAACAAAATATCGACTTTTTATCATTCTCTCATCATTAATTCTAGTTTCAACAACCTAGAGATATTACATTTTCATTCAACATTCCTTTTAATTTCATCATTACTAAAAAAATAACTATCATAGTTCTCATTTTTATCATTTCCACTATCACATAGTATATAATATTCAATAAAATAGGTTCATTTCATCAATTTGAATTAAAATAAAACTACATGAAATATCATATTGAAAACATACCTCTTCTTAAATTCTTAATCCAATTAATAAATAAATTTATTCATTATGTTATTTATAAATTTTTATTAATAAAAACATTTTAAACTAATCATAACAACACGTTATGCAAGTATAGTATATATAACACAATATCTAGAAAATCAAGAGGCAAGTTATTATCAAACCAGAAATAAGAAACATACAATTGTCGGTCATATTATTTATTAATCTAGTTCAATATTTATTAGTTTAATTACATTTCCATACATATTTCTCAACCGTGATAACATTATTATTTCATGTATCTAAATATGTAAATAAATAGATCCCCTAACTCAATGGTGTCAATATTATTCGCATGAGAACTAACCAACATCGTAGATCTCTGATCACCTCTCCCATGAGGAACTATATTATCTTAAAGAATTTTTGCAACAAAAACACCACATATGGTAGAGGAAACCCCCTAAGAATAATGGAGATCGATAACTATATCATGGAAAGGAAAAATGGGAGGAAATGAGATCAGATGATGAGAAAAAACTAGATAAAATATGTATAACATACCTCGTATCACCACAGATTGATCATAGGAAGACAAAGATTAATTCCTATGAAAAGGTCTTCAAATTCATTCATAAATAACTATGGTTTAAATAGGATATGAGTAATAGAAGTGGGAAATATTTCTGGTTCGTGGTTCCCATGGTATTTAATGACCCACTGAAAAACTGAAGACCACGACACATCATCTTGGAAAATGCTGCAACACAATCTATCACAGGTCATTCTACATCACAGCCTGAAGGACCATGCTAAAACCACCCTAGGTCAAAGGAGATTCTTATAATCCATGATAGATCCTATGAACATTGATTTTGGGGTTACAATTCATCTATAATCACCATTCCATAGGACCCCCTCTTCCATGAAAGGGACTATGCCACAACATACATCTCAAATCATAGCTACCAACCCCCCATTTAGAAGTAGCCATAAATCTCCTTCAAGATATCTAAAACTATAGTTCAGGTCCACTACCCCATATCCACCATCACCATAGAGAAATAAAATCTTCCACATTTCTACAGTATTATTTTTGGTAGTGAATCCCCCAAATATCCTTTAACACCCTCCAAACCACCTAGAACCTCCTCTTAGTGCCTCAAACACCCAAACCTCATAATGAAAATGGATTCTGGAATATGGGCCTTTATATAAATTTTTATACTCTATAGTATTAAGAAATTTTACCATAGAAATTGTTCAAAATCTATGTCAAGAATCACATTTATGCTCATTATATACAGAACCAGTTTAATGACCCAAAGTTTCATTAATGGAAAATCCCTCTAGATCTAGTTAAATGTCTATTTATGCAAAATGCTTTTATAATATGTCAACTTCTTTGGTTTTATGTTAATAATTTTCACCGTTACTAATATAGTCATTGAACAGTGATCACATGATTAGTATAAATATAGGGCTTTAACAAATCCAATTTACTCAGACAAAAGAAGCGATGGCCTCATCCAGTAGAATTGCTCCATACGAAGCCAAATTTCCAGAGCTCAAAAAAGAGATGGCATCCTTGGGCTTCGGTCTTGACCAAACCCAAGCTGAGCTTCATCATTTCAAGCTCGAACAGGACCGTCTACTTGAAAAGTGGAAGTTGATAGAGATTACCACTCGAGCAATGTCATCTGAGCCACCCCAAGAGTCGGTCACCATCGCACACCTTACCCTTAGGTCTTATGTGGTTGTTTTAATGGGTTATGTAAAAAATATCTAGTACTATGTTCATGTATATTATTTTTGTATATAATAATGAATATACCTCCTTGTCATTTTTGATACATTGTAAATAGTTTTTAAAGTAAAAATAGTGTTTTTAGTTATTATTTAATTTAGAATTCTATTTTATTAAATTAAGGTATTTTTAATTAAATAATATTTTAATAAAATATTATTATTATTATTAAATTAATTTTTATTAAATATAAATTATCTTATAATTTTATGAATGCAATTATAATTTTTATTAAGGTTTGAAAGCCATTTCTATCAAAACCCGGGAATTTTCGATAAATGTCGGTTTTTATTTTAAAAATGAAGATTAAAATATTTAAAAAATTATTTAGATAAAAGAAATGTTATTTCTGGAATCACGATGTCGAAATTATCCAACGGTGAATTTTTCATAATTTTTTGTGATAGTCAAATTTTTGGGTAAAAATTAAATACTGTTTAAATATATAATGTGTTTTATGACATCATAATGACCTAATAGTGGAGTAATAAAATACTATAATCATTATGTTCGGCCAATATATGTTTTAACATTAAAATATTGTAATTTTTGTTTTGCTTTACTTACTTTTCAAAGCATTAATGGACCCCTCAAGACTTATTAAACAACTTGACTTTTTAAATTGTTTTCCATGGGAGTGTGACTCTCCTCCACATAATCAACCCTATTATTTTAAGAAGTTAGGAATTTGCCCTTATAAAATGTTCTTTTTCTCTTACCTTTTCCAAAAACCATGGGCAAAAACCATGGTATGGTTTGTGGTTTGGATTAATTTAATATAAGGGGTCCCAAACCAAAATAATAAGGAATTTCTTCACATTTCCAATATAAACCCACCCAAGCTCCCACTTCCTCCTCAGTCAAAGCCTTTTGAGTTCGTCCAACCTCTGCCCTACTCTCTCAGGAATCCTCCCAAGGTTCCCTAAGCTTCCAATAATCTTTTATCAAGCCTCTCTCTAGCCTTTGGAAGCACACTTCCAAGTAAGGGTTTTTTCTTCCTTTCTCATTTTTTGTCAATTTTCTTTAAGTTGTTTTTCCATTTTAATTTAAATTATGAATGTTGGGGTGTGGTTTTGAACCTCCCTAATACTGCAATAATTATGTTTGAATGATGGGAGACCCATTTCTCTCTCATTAAATGCCTCTCATGTACAACCGTTACTATGCCGAAATTCTGAAAGGAACTTCTCTCTCCTCATTTACATTCATGCAATACTTTTGTATCATGAATCTAAATTCCATTACAATTGTTGGGAGATGTATCTATATGACCCACTTACTTTATATTGCATGTAAATATGATTAGGAACCCCTTTCTCACTCATCAACCTTTTTTATGAATTCTTTAGTCACGCTACTACACTGCCAAAATCGCACCGATTTTCTAAGCAAATGCCATTGTGTAGTTATTACCATGCCCATTTCTCCATCAAGGGTATTCACCTTTATGCACATTTACTTATTGATTATAAAGTTTCATGTATGAATTCCACATTCCTTTATCGTGGAATAAATTATTATGTTTTATGAATACATGTTTTATGATCCATGTGGAACACTTATGCATGAAATTAAATGTTTAAGAAGGGTGTGCCCTTATTGTGCTCCAATGCATTGGGTAAAGTATAATATCATGATACGTAATGTGAAATGAGTGTTTACTCATGCTAATTCAAGTAAAACGAGGGTTTACTCTTGATTTATGTGCAATGAGGATTTACTCATTCTCTATGTGCAATGAGCCTTGGCTCATGCTAATTCTTTGTTAAGTGTTGTTGCCACATTTCCATGTTATGATTATCATGCTTTATCATGCCTTCATGTTCATGTTTCTATTATTCTCTATTGATATTCCTATTTTCTAAAATTTATTTTACTCCTCATGTTATTCCATGTGTACTCCCTTACTGGGCTTTATAGCTCACCCTTTTCTTATACATGTCCTCAGGTTATCCCATGCAATGCTAAGTACGAGGGAATGTAGTGGTCATGTAAAAAAAGTTTTCAATAAAGATGTTTTATTTCATGTTTTAAGTTTTATGTAATGATCCTAAGCCCCAAATACACTAAACCTCTCGATATTATTTTTTGTATCAAGTGAATTTTTATGTAATAAATCATGTTTAAGTTTGTAATAAAAGTAGGGTTGTCATAACCATGAAGTCATATAGATGTAAAAACTGGAAATGACTATTGAAATATATGTACATCATTGATGATGGTATAATGTTGTGCCCTATAGTGTATTATAGTGAATAAACTCAAAAGGAAACATAACTATAAATTCAATTTCATCAAAAACTTTTGTATATATAAAAGAATTTTATGCATCATTATCAAGAAAATTGGTAGAAAAGGTTTAAGTGATGAAGACTATAACACGAATAGTAGATATTTCATCACTAGATTTTTTAGAGTCTATTCAACTACATAAACTTCGTTGGACTCAATACTGTGAACCTATTCTTGAGATGCATGAACCACCTAATTCATCATATTTTGAGCCTACTACTATGGACCCCTAACAAATCCCTCAATCCATGACCATTTCTACATATATCCTCTATATATATCTTAACTCATGGATCTAGATAAAAACATCAATAGTTTCACTATAATTCTGCATAATTAAAATAGTATTTGTGGTTTATTGTCTACCCAATGGTTGTGAATAACCTACTCACAACTGAATCATTTTGGTATTCCTCTTGAGGGAACAAAGAAACTAAACTTTCCATCATCGGTGTACAACTATCCAAATGAAATTTAAAAATATTCATCTTCCTACTAACAGAAGAGGCACTCATTTTAGTAGTAAGATATATAAACCATTTTGGGTAATGAATAGTGGAAGAAGACAAACAAGTTCACCCTCCTCTAGTCCCTTCTTGATAATCAAGACCTTGAATAGAACCATCAATTTTGTCACTAGTTTGAAGAACCTGGCCTTTTACATGATGTTGGAATATAGACCAGTCTTGAACATCTTATAATTCTTTTAATAATTTTAATTAAAGAGGGGATTGAAAAAAATATATCTCAAAAAAATAAGGACATTATGTAGATACCATTATGTATCCCTTCTATAAACTCATTCACTTTGTATAAATTTAGTGTGTTGGAAAAAATCACTAAACAACAAGAACATGAAGGTATCTTAGTTGATAACCTCATGTATAGAAGCATATCCCATAATGCCCCACTATCTCCTAGTATGTCCTTAAATAATTATTGCTTCTTGCTTCACCATCATGCCCTCAGGAATATTTACAAGGTCAAAGACACACTCGATGATGTCTATACAGTCCTATGTATCATATGGCCCTATAGTACCATAAAAAGTTTGTGGATTTTGGATATTGACATCTCTGGAATAGTTTAATATATACCTCAGGGGCCCTCTTCTATAGGAATGTACAAGCGGAAGGACTCCTGGCTGAGGTGGGTCTACTGCATGTTCCACTAACTCAGGCACTGAAGCATTCTCTTATGCACCCTCCTATATAGTAGTAAATGGAATCGGGGAATCCTCTTTAACATGATCATTTTTTACCACATAATTTAGTTGTCCTACTAGTCTCCTAAGGGGAAGAATATTCTATAATTTGAAGGAAATATTCAAAAAACAATAGGTTGTTATGATAGATCTTAACCATTCTATGGGATCACACAAGGTTCTCCTAGGAGTCTACCCATAAACCAAGGTATTCCTATAACATCTTGTTACTATTTTTAGGTAATACAAAACCCATATATTGATCATTATTTAGTTGGACTTTTTATGAGTTATTCTGATGTATTTTTTGAAATTTTGAAGGGAATGTGGGTTGTGCACAGTTGGCGGATGGTTTTCCCAAACCATGTGCCCTACTAGTGAAAACCATTAAAACATAAAAAGTGAGTGTTTTCATGGATGGAACATGGTTTTAAAAACCATGCACACACCATGGAGAAATAGTATAACCCCATAGGTATGAGAAAATGGATAGGGTGCACGATTTGACAAACTATGTGACCCTTCATAGGAAACCATGCGTGTAGATTTTAATTAATCTGAAAATTCATTTAAAAATTCTTTGTCCTTTATTTGTTCCCCAGATTAGGCCTAACTTGACCTAAAATGTTTTCTTAGGAATTGGGGCTCCCAATATCCAATTTTTTTCTCCTCCAAAACGCTTTCTAGGTGGATTGAATCATGATGAATCAAGTTAGGTCTTCTCTAAGTATGTGAATCTTCATTCTTGGTATGTCATGATCTCTTCTTATATCCTCCCTATTGTTTATTAGATCTCTATTTATTGGGAGGATCTAATACTAATTGTTTTAGATCATTAATATATGTTTGGTTCTCAAATCACGTTTTTTGATGTTATTCATTGTAGTTTCCTATGGTGGATTTCGCGTTACATGATTCAGTGATCTACAGTAGGTGGTTCCATTTAATATTGACCAATTTATTTAACCCTAAATTACTTGATTTAAATTAAATTAGTTTAAATTATATTTTGAAAACCTTATTTGTTGCAATCAAGGATTCAAATTTGATTTTTCTTGAAATAAGGGAAAACCACCCAATTCTAATGAATTAGGGTGTGCTTATGGGACATGATGGAAAATTGTGGAAATTGAATTGTGGAATTTAAATTGGGAAATTTAATTGTGAATTTTATTTATGAAATTGATTTAAAATTTTTACTTAAGGAAAATGGATTAAATATTTTTGATATAATCCTCGTGGTTTTACCCTGGAAAAAGGTATGATTAGATTAAACACCCATTTTAGTTTTTAGATGAAAATTGGCATATTGGAATAGATAAAAATAATTTTATTTTATTTTTAATTGGTTTAAAATATATTTCATATTATTTACTTCTTTTAGAGCACATGAAATACAAGGTAGTTACTAAGTTATTCGGGACAACATTGTATTGACACTTTCCAACTCTTACAAACCATAAGCAGTAGGTCACATCTCTAATGGGGTTGTGATAAGCCCTTATGACCAGTGTCTGAGGGACATGTGTACACATATTTTCATGATCACTTAATAGAGTGTGCAAGTATCCCATCACCTAAAACTATCATACCTCTTGGTAGGTGACCATGTTGCTCATTGCCAACGTTTTGGTATAAATAGAACTATTTGTAAATAAATTACACATGCTTGATGAATTTATATAAACATTTTTATATAAAATGTTTATCAACACTTTTTTTAAATTATTTATATCAATTTAAAGGTAAAGCATGATTTATTTTAAATATTATCTTGAATTACCATTCCATATTTGTTAAAAATTGAATACATTATTTGGTTAATTATTTTTTATCTTCTTATGGGATCTATGGTGAGACCATATTGGGATTTTATCTCACAAAATAACTATTCTTTAGTACATTTTTCAATTTCCCCCTTCTAGGTTCGAATAAGGGGAAGGTGCCACTTAGAGGTGGTAGTTGTTGTTGATCTTTGGGCATTGAGTTGTTATGTCCTTTGGGACCTGAGTTGTAATTTCTATTTTCTGGTACTTTGACGATTTACTTTGGTTTGTTGATACCTATTGACTTATGGTACAGTTCCCCCTATGGATTTTTCTTTTTGTCCATACTGACTTATATCACATTATTCCATTGTGATTTTGGGAAAACAATTCCACTTTATCTTGAATAGTGTTAGGTTCTATTATCTGAATCATGGGGATTAATAATTCCATTCAAGATATGTCAGGATTGGCTTGGTTATTAGAGTACCTAGGTGTTTATGTTGGTTCATGATAAATTGGTATCAAAGGTATAGGTTAATCATATTTCCTTGATGTCAGTATATCGTTGTGTAATATTCTCAGAACATAGGATTTAGTTGTGTTTGAGTGTCTAGCTAGCTCTCATAGAAATGAGACATAACTAACTATGGGTGGTTTGGTAAAGTCTTATTGAGTATTAGTTCTATTACTTTCCCTACTTTTGATTTGTATAGAATGATATCAAAATCTTTCATATCAATCTATTTGGATTAATATCCTCTATTTCATTGTTTGAGCGTTAATATAATTTATTCATTGTTTCTTGTTGATGTTTTGTAGCATCATGCCTTTGAGAAGATATTTGAATAAGATCCAGGAGGAATATGATGATTAATATAAATGAGAAAATCCTCTCATGGACCAAAATTTGGTTGATGTTTTTGTGGATGATGTCCAAGATCTGGGACATGAACCTGCAACAATTCCCATTAAAAATCTTGTTTGATAACCTCAAAAAGATGTTTTATGAAGTCATTCACATGATTTCCTTCACATAAAGCCACCAGCGTTACAAGGCTCTAATAATCCTTAACTATTTGAGGATTGTTTGCGAGATATCAAGATTCTATTTGAGTTCTTGGAAACTCTTAATGAAATTTAGGAGAAATGTATCGCATTCAATCTATATGGTCTTAGTAGGAGATAGTGGGACATAATTGTGATAGAGAAGAAAAAAAGGGAATAGAGTGGAAATAATTTAAATTTGTATTCACTAACTATTTCAGTCAAGAGTCTATAGTGTTTTCAAAGTCATAGAGTTATTTAAACATGAGAAAGATGACATAACCATGATAGAATATGTTAATCAATTTTCTGAGATTGTGCAGTTTTCACCTGAGATTGCTTCGAAATAGAAGATGAATACTCGATGGTTTGTGTTGGGACTTTAATCTAATATTCATTCCTAGATTTTATTTTTGAATATCCCTTGTTATTTTGATGTACTGGATATACCATTGATGGTTAAAATGGACCTAGTTGAAATGTCAGTGTTAACAAGAGTTCCGTTTTCTCATAGTAGTAGTGTGAGTTCTTTTAAAGTAAATAGTAACCATGATGATTCTCGTGGTGGTTTTCAATAGTATGGTTTTTCTAGAAATCTTTTAGTTCCTTTAATAGACCCTTTTATTTTTTACCAGAGTGGAAAACATGAGTATTCTGAATAGTTTTTCACTAAGGCACCAAAAATATGTGGCTCACATAGATGTTCATGTCACTTTCATAAGTTCTTCAATGTCCATTTTTCTCCCCTTAATGGAATGGGATCATTAGCACCAAATAAAAATATAGTTCAATCAAATGATTCAAGGAAAATTTGGTTATAGCTAAAGGAATCTGGAATAAAGAATATTAATATATTGGAAGAGTCTCCAGAGGAACCAGATATAGTTCTAATGATTTTGAGAGGTACCATTGATATATCTTCATCGTTAGTGACTTCCTTATTTGATACTGATGCATCTCATTCATTTATCTCAACCCATATTTTCTATATTCTAAATATTCATATGGATATTTAATCTTATGTGAATTATATTACTACACACCTCAAAATAATGATATATCACGGTATCCATATACCTACTTATTTCATGTTATTGGATATTGAACGTTCTTGGGATTTTCTGGTTCTTGACATAAAACCACTTGACATCATTTTCAAGATGTATTGGCTCATTTACAATAAATCATAGTTTTATTGTTATCTTAGATGAGTCATATTTATTTTGATTAATGGGGTACACTGTGTATTTTTAGGATAATAGGACACAAGGTTGAGTAGATCCAGGAATTCTTATCTAGATTTTGGGAAAGTAATGTTAGTATTCACTTTTGATATGGAGTGGGAATCTTTGAGTGATTATCTCCCGAGAGTTCTTGTCAAGTTTCCTGAAATTTTTCCATCTAAATTCTCTATTTTTTCCCCTGTATGGGAGGTATAGTTTTATATTGATTTAGTACATGGTACTCAAGTAGTATTTATTCCTTCATACCACATGGAACCAGCTGAAATGAGAGAGTTAATGACTCAGTTGGATGATCTTCTAGATAAATGCTTCATATGCCCGAGTGTGTCACCTTAGGTTGTACCTATTCAATTTGAAAAGAAAGATGATGGGTCACTTCCCCTTTGTGTTGATTACCGAAAACTCAATAGAGTTGTAGTGAAGAAAAAATATAAATTTCCATGGATTTATGATATTTTTCACATGTTAAAAGGGGGAAGTGGTTCTCAAAAATTGATCATCAATCGGGATACCATTAGTTAAGAATAAAATAATATTATATTCAAAAAACCACCATTTGTATTAGTAATTACCATTATGAGTACCTTTCCAAGACATTTGGTTTAACCAATTCTACTTAGGTCTTAATGTATTTAATGAATAGTACCTTCCATGAGTATCTTGATACTTTTTTTGTGGTCTTTATGGGTGAAATCCTTGTTTACTATTAGTTTTAGGAGTATCATGTGTGTCATCAAAGTGAATTTATACAGTATTTTAGAAATAACCAAATTTATACAAATATATCACAATGTTATTTACAGATTTTGGAAGTGATGTTCTTGGGATATGTGGTGTCGAAACATGGTATTTTAGTTGATCCTGAAATGGTGAAAGTTGTTCTAACATGGGAACAACCATGAAATATATTCAAAACATGTAGGTTCTTTGGATTATCTAGATATTATCACCAGTTTATTAAGGACTTATGAAAGTTGTATTCTTTTATTATTAATTTAACTCAGATGGGTGTAATGTTTTCCTAGGATGAAAATTTTCAGAATTATTTTATGGGGATGAAATGTTTTTTGACTATTGTTTCGTTGTAGATTCGTACAGAGGCTAGGAAAAGGATTTGTGGTATTATGTGATGCATCTATTTTAGGTTTGGTTTGTGTTCCTATACAAGGTGACCACGTCATTACCTATGGGTGTTGGCAGTTTAGGCCACATGAGAAGAATTATTGGACCCATGACCTTGAACATGATGTTGTGATACACATTCTTAAGAGTTAGTAGAATTACCTTTTTTGAGAAAGGTTTACCATTTATTCTAACCACAAGAGCTTGAGTTATATCTTATATAAAAAATATTTGAATCTCTAGTTGAATAATTTGGTGGAATAACTGAAATCATGTTATTTCAACATTACATATACCTTGGCGATATGGAATTCCATCATAGATGCTTTGAATATGAAACATCTAACATAGGCTATGAAAAATAATCAAAAGAGTGGATGTTGATGGATCCTTTTAGGATATATGGATTGGAGTTTTGGAATTAGGGAATGAGGTTTCCTTGGAATGTGTTTAGTTGACATCCTCTCTTCTCAACATGATTCATTAGGAACAAAAGCTTGATGATGATTTCTATAACATTATAGACTCTTTATAGTTGGGTGATTATCATTTAGTGGAAATTCTCCCCATATGGCATTCTATGTCATCAAAATCATTTTGTGGTACCATTATCAGTTAGGAAAGTTGTGATGTGGGATTGAAATAATTCCCAGTGGTTAGTGAACCTAGCAACCAAGAAGATGTTGTATGACATATAGGGACAATTGTGGTAGCCATTCATGGGATGAGGCATTACTTATTTTGTCTCTCATTGTTATACAAGACAGCAGGTCAAGGCTATGCATTAGAGGCCTTCAGGTTTTCTTCAGCCACTTCTAGTGCCAACATGGGAGTGGGATGAAATATCTAAAGAATTTTTGGTTTTATTTCTTTATTCCCATAAAAATAATAATGTGATATGGGTTATAATCAATAGGCTGACTAAATTGGATCATTTCTTTCCCTTTTTTGATACAAATAAATTTGAAGAGTCAGTTAACATCTACATGAAATATATTGATAATTTTTATAGAGTTCCATATTCTATAGAATCTGATAGAGATACTAATTTTACTTCATGCTTTTGGAGATTCCTTTAGAAGTCACTAGTATCTCTGGTCTGTTTGAGTATGGCATACCATCTGCATTCAGATGGACAAATAGAAAGATCTATGCATATTCATCAATATATGCTCTTTTCTTATGTTATTGGATTTAGTGGGGATTGGTATGACCATATAGGGGTGGTTTATTTTTATTATAAAAATAGTTACCAACCTGTGATCAGAATTAATCCTTTTGATGTCTTGTATGGTCAGCCTTGTAAATCGTTGTTGTGTTGGTTAGAGATTTGTGGAAGTTCATTGCTTGGACTATGCTTGGTTTAAGAGATGAATTCAAATATTAATTTGATTTTTTAGATAATATTGATATCACAAAGATGGTATAAGTCTTATGGGGATCATCATCATAGACCATTTGGGTTTTCTGTTAGTGACTAGGTGTTCTTGAATGTTTCACCATGTTTGGGTCATTGATAGCTTGGGAGGCAACTGGAGATTTATCCTTAACTTGTGGGACCCTTTGAGGTTTTGTAGAAGGTGGGGAAAGTGTATTACCATTTATCACTTTTACTATAGATGATTTCAATACATAATGTGTTTCATGTATCTCAGCTACAGAAGTTTATTTCTAATCAATACCATGTTCTGAGTGAAAGTGATCTTAATGTCGAGATGAATTTGTCTATCAGTGGGAATCCTGTCAAGATAGCTGATTCTAAAACCAAGGCACATCATGGAAATATGATACCTACAGTTTGAGTTCTATGGATTCATGTTTCTAATACACACGAGTCGTGGGAGAGAGAGGCACTGATGAGAGATAAGTGGCCTCATATTTTTTATATGGAAGCCTTTTAATAAGATTCATATGGATATAAAGATTCTATTGTGGGATGGTTTTAATATCCTTTTAATTTTTTTAGGTACTCATAAACCAATATTTTAATAATACTTTGGTTTAAATTCATTTACGGGTTCTTCAGGTGAAATTTTGGAAATTTTGAAGGTCTATTGGGTTATGCAAAGTTGGCGAATAGTTTTCCCAAACTGTGCACCCTATAAATGAAAATAATGAAAACCCAGTAAGTATGGGTTTTTTTGGGTGGGAACATGGTTTAAAAAAACATATCCCCACCTAGTTGAAACAATGAAACCCCATAATAAGGGAAACATGGAAAGGGCTCACAATTTGACAAACCATCCAGCCAGGCCTATGAAATCATGCATGTAAATTTCAATTAATCTGAAAATTATTTAAAAAATTCAGGAACCCCTATTTCTTCCCCCAATTAGAGATAACTCAAACTAGGATGTTTTCCTTGGCATTTAGGGATCCAATGATCCAATTTTTACTCCTACAAACCCCTTTCTAGGGGGATCCAATCACAACAAATCATTTTTTATCTCCTCTGAGTATGTGAATTTTCTATCTTGGTCTCTCCTAATCACTTATTCTCTATTTCCTAGTGTTTATTAGAACTATATGTTGTTGGAGGATTTAACCATTGTTGTTTTAGATATTTAAACTAGATTTGGTTCTTAGATCTCTTTTGATGATGTTCGTTGATGGAGTTTCATGTCGTATGTGTTATGTTACATGATTTTGTGATCTATGGTAGGTGGTTCCAATTAATATTGACAAAATTATTTAACACTAAATTTCTTGATTTAAATTAAATAAATTTCAATTTTATTTTTAAAACCTAATTTTTTGTAATTTGGTATTTTATTTTGAATTTTCATGAAATTGGGAAAATTGCCTAAGTCCAATGAATTGGGGTATGTTATTGGAATTTGATGGAAAATTTTGGAAATTGAATTTTAAAAGTTAAATTGTGGACTTCTAATTGTGAAATTGATTTCAGAACTGTATTTGGGTAAAATGGATTATATTATTTTTATGGAAACCATGTGGTTTTATACTGAAAAAATTATTGATTTGAGTAAAGACCCATTTTGGTTTTTGAGTTGAAATTAGCATATTGAAAAAGATAAATATGGATTAAAAGTATTATAATAAATTTCCTATTATTGATTTTTTTTCAGGAGAACAAGGAAGACTATGTAGTTAGTGAGTTATTTAGGAAACATAATTATTGATTCTTTACAACTCTAACAAAACATATGGTCACATCCCTGATGGGATGGTGATTATTCCTCTTTTAACATTGTCTGAGAGACGTGTCTACACATATTATATTGATCACTTTTTAGAGTTTTTGGGGATACCGTTACCTAGAACAATCATACCAATTGGAATATAACTATGTTTCTAATTTTTTATTTTTTTATATATATTCCATTGTTTGTAAACTATTTTACACAAGACATGTGAATTTATTTAAACTATTATATGTAAATATTTTACAAAGAAATTTTTTTAAATTATGTCATTCAATTGAAATGTAAATAATTAGTTTTTTTAATATGATTTTGAACATACATGCCTTTATTATTTAAAATTGAAATCTTTATTTTATTATTTATTTGGAATCTTCTTATGGAATCCTTTACGAGACCTTAATGTGCTTTCAGATGACACCCTACCTATGCCTTTGGGATTTTTTAGATTTACTCCTCCTAGGTTTCTACGAGGGGGAGTTACTAAATGAAGGTGGTAGTTCTTATTGATAATTGGTCTATGAGATGATATTTCCATTGGGACCTAGGTTCTTATTTATGTTTTGAGGTACTTTGATTATGTACATTAGTTTTTTTATACTTTATGACTTCCAGTATAGTTCTCCCTATGGAGTTTTATTTTTTTGGAAACTAACTTGTATCTCTTGCTTCGATTGTCATTGTGGAAAATGAATTCCCACTTTATCTTGTATGATTATAGGTTCTATTCTCCAAATATTGGGGATCAGAAACACCATTTGAGATATGGTAGGATCATTCTGGGTATCATAATACCATTGTGTGTGGTCCGGTTCCTGAAAATACACCTCTTAGTACTAACCATGGTATCCATCACATCACATTATTAACTGTTACATATGTAAACAAAACATTGAACTATTCTTATATTTAAAAAATTAATGATAATAAATATATCACAATAGAATAGAAAACATATATATAACATAGTCAAATAATACAAGTCTATCTTGAAGAGATTACACAAATAAATAAAATAAAATAAAATAACTATTATGTATCATAAAATATGTATATATATGGAATGTTATTCCATGTTCCTAGTCGTGATGCATGAACGCACCCAAATATCATAAAATGGTAATAAAAATCCTCTTAATGTTAACTCATAGGTATTCAACCCATGAGTTGGACAGGTATATGGAAACTCCACTACCTGATCCCAACACAACTAATCTATTTTATATTATATCCTAGGTCAATCCAAAAGAAAAAAACAAGGATTTGATACCATTTTTGTAACACCCCAACCAAAACCCCCAGGTCCAAGATGGATATCCACAAGTCCTCATCCACACCTCCACATACGTAAGAGGTTGCTGACTAGCAGTGAGGTTCTAAATTCCATTAATGGGGAGACTATTTATAAGGCCCCACCCATAAACATTACAAAATATTGATTTAAGTCGAGAATTCACATTGAGGATGTTTTTAGGTTTAGAGCATTAGATAATTAGGCAATAAGTATTTCATAAAAAACATATAAATACAATGTGGATGCTTCAAATAGTATTTTTTTTCTTCCATAACAATAAAAATTTTAAAACTAAACATGGTTTCTTTTGATGTTTATTCATCAAAACTTTTCCTTGACTCCATCCTTGACACGATTCTCTCTTAAATTCCGTGATAACATTTAAAACATGGTATAACAATAAAAATCTCAGTATGGGAAATAAAAATAATTAAAAATAATTAGTATAGTTAAAACCTAATAAACTTTTAAAATTTTCTTTGAGTGGATGAAACAAAACATTTTCACATGAATAACACCCGTACTTTTTACTCAATGAAAAACACTAAAAAATAGAAAGTATTTAAAACTCCATTATGTGACTCAGAGAATCATATAAATAAAGCCATTTCAAAAATATTCTAATTTGAATAAATATATGGTTGAGTTCCAAATTGGAGATCTATAATGCAGATCACCCTTCTTATAATCTATTTCAGGCTCACCTGTGAGCTATAACAGGGCTCAACCCTTCGTATAAGTTGTGTCAGGCTCACCTATGAGCTATAATGGGGATCAACCCTTCATATAATCTCTATCGGGATCACCTGTGATCTATAATGGGATCAACCCTTTTTATAAGATATATTTCGGTCTCACCCATATCATATAATGCTCATGTACCATTTTATTAATAAAACACATTCATCACCAAACACCATTTTGAAAACTTCTTCAAATCCCATATGAAAAACATTTTCATATAACAATACTATATTCATTTAAGAACCCTTTTTCAATACCAGGATACCCAAATAAATGAATAGTGTATTTATTTAAAATACATTAAGGCTTATAGAGGAATCCAAATATCAAATAATAGTTATGGTAGCGGAGAAGTCATTTTTTTCATATACATTAAAAAATAACATTAATTTTGTCATTTTGTAAAGAAATTAAAATGATTTGTATAAAAATATTCCTTTTGAAAACATTGAATGGAATTATATATACACATAAAATGTACTTTATAGTACTTTTATATCCATATAAATAAATATGTAAATTATTATCCTGAAGACAAAGATTTGATAATTAAATTTTAAACGTTCCAGGTGTCCCATAAAAATTTGAAAATTTAAATATTAATCTCCGTGAAAAAATATAAAACATTATTGTAGATAAAATATTGATATGAAATGTCATAGTGGTTGTATATAAACCTTATAAATTAATTTAGGTGGATATTATCATGAAATACCTCAATGAAAGGAGATTGAGAAGAAATCCCTTACCTCGAGTCTGAGTTGTCGCGTTCATTCATTAATTTCATGAACAATAAAATTATGCTTACATATACATGATTTAGAACCTTTTTCATGTTTATTATTCGTTTTATATCACTTATTACCTTTTTATAAGAAATAGTTAATTACTTTAGTTTATATTGGACATTTTGTCTATGTTTGATACTTGAGTAAAAAAATGATCTTGTTATGATTACAAATTGTCCATATGGTTATACGTCCATCTTCTCTTGAATTATATTCATTATTTAAATATCATATATGTAGATACCCAAAGATTGACGTACTTGGACATTACATTACTTTTGCGGAATACTTAATATATAACAAAAACAAACACTCAAGGACTGTAATATTTTAGTGTCTTTGGAAACTCGAAACATAATCTTGTAATCAGGGTAAAATATCTTCAACATATCCCACAAAGATCTTCCCCTTTTGTTTTCATACCTAAAACCTTTCTTTAAATCCTGGGTAAAAAACATAAAAAGGGTGAGCCCAAATGCTCAGTAAGGGTAAACATAGATAATATAAAAGAATCCATAAACATTTGAATGAAAAAACTTGAACATAAAATATAAACATAAAAATATTGTGAAAAGACATAAATCTTGGAAGTACGTAAGGCATATATCATAATGGAACATCATTCCTGATAAAATAGCCTGGGAAGAAAACATGTAATTGTGGAAACCATTAAGCACATGTTATGATTTCGATAGTAGCCAAGGCATTGTTGCCAAGACCATCTTAGTGGACAAAGTACCTTTCTTAATCGAGTTCACTCCTTGTTCCAGTCATGTATCACTGAACCGGATTAACATACCATTCCAGCCATGTCTATATCATGAGATATAAATCATTACCCATTTCATTAGAGGGAGATATAGGTCACACCCATCTCAAAATGAAATCATTCTTACGTGTGCCACAACATGAACATAAATCACTCATCATTACCCAAATAATAAAATGGATTTCATAAACATCATCCCATCATAACATAATCCATATAAAATATGGATATCATTTCATCATAGAAAAAGTGAAACCATGTAAATCATAGATAAATTATACTTAAAACATAAACATATGAAATAATTCCATCTTATATGGAAAATGGTTTTGATAAAAAAACTTGAAATGAATTCCTAAGGAAAATATCCTTTCTTCTTCAAAATCATTTTCTTTTTAAAAAATTCCATGCAATTTTAAAAGAAAAGGATTTTGTTGAAAATAGTCATTAAATATTGTAGAGTAATATTCTTGAAAATTAGGCGTTTTGAAACCATAAAAATCTATTCATGCCGTATAAGTTAAAAATAACATTCTTATCGTACTTTTGTCGGAAAAGTCAAAAAGTTCCTCATGTGGTAAAAAAAATAAGATTCCTTTCATAACATGTGGTAAATTTCAAAAATGGGTAAAAAGGCCTTTAAAAATACATGAAAATATTTTTAGAAAACATGGGCATGGATGATAACAATAAACCCAGTAAATACTTACGAATAACAATCTCGGATAAGAACGAGATTGGAATAGTAATCCCTTACCTGAGGTCTGATATGCTTCGTACATATCCAAACATCCTGAATAATTATTTAAATAATTTCATTTTCTTATTACAGATTCATATTCATTGTTATGATATCATATATGGTTCACTTATGTCTTTATATTACACGTTCTTTTGTAAATTCCATGTTAAACCAGCGTTTTGGGTAAAATCGTTTTATTTATCGTACGTGTTTGGACTTGTTGCTGTTGATATTATTATTACTTATATCTTGATTTACTTACTTCCAGAATGTAAATCATGATTTATATATCATATATATATTCAGTACATATATATATATATATATATATATAATAGACAGATAAATGAAATGAAATACACCATTCACGGAGATGGTATGTCGTACGTACGCTTGAATGCTGTTTTCATTTGCTTATTGAAGTGAATGGAATTAAGTAGATGAAATACATATATATATACATAAATAAAATATCATTATTATGTCATATATTTCATTATTATTCATTATATATACTTTATAATCATTCATGAATGGTTAACATGGAGAATGAATCTCATCGCGTCGTGGAGACGGTAGTCCGTATGTACGCATGAGCGATTATATCATTCCCATGATCGTGGAATTGTATTGAAGTGTATGTATAATATTTTAGAATAAATATCACTTTACAATAATCATATATAGTTATTTATTTACACCATTATACCCATCCAAGTAAGGTGGTGGTCGAAAACAGATTACACCACGGCGTGGAGACGGTATTCCATACGTACGCACGCACGGTGATTTCGTTTTATGTAGGATGGATAGAAGGTGAAATAGGGTTGTTTAATATTTATAATAACATATCAGTATATAATTAATACTTTTGTTATTACTTTATAATGATACAACTAATTAAGAATAAGTATAAGAAGAAAGAAACTAGAGAGAATCAGAAGAAGAGATTACCTCTTCTTCGATGCACCTCCTTTAAGCTTCCTCTTAAAGAAGTAGAGTTAGAATTTTGAGAAGAACAGAACCTCCAGAATGTTTCTAAGGAAGTGGAGAAGAGAAATGGGCAGGTTTTGGCTGAGATTCAAGTCTCAAAAGGGTGTTTCGAGAGGAGGGAAGGGGTGCCCTTTTTATAAGGGGGGAGAGGGGCACCTTAGGAAAAACTTAAAATATTATTTTATTATAAAGTCATATTAGTTTTTTAATAGCTCCAAATTGATATATTTCGAAGCTAAGGTGGGGATGGGTCTAAATCCTCTCAACCAGTAGATTTTAGAAAATTTTAGGTTTCTATTTATCCTTATCATTTAGATTAAACTCTAAGTTAAATAATTTAACTTTTACCGTGTCTTTTTGTTTTCTTACACTATATGGTTAATAAACTTACTATAACAAGCCAAACTAACCCCAAGTGGTTCATTATTAATATCTATAACTTTATATAAGTCATTTTTCTGAACCGTATATTTTTTGTAATAAAATAACAATCAATAATATAATATTTGTTTTAAAAACTATTTTATGTCATTTTTGACACTATTTGGTACTTGATTTTTTTGAAACTCATAAGAGCATTATTAGTTATAAAAAAGTTAATTAAATCAATAATAACATGTCATATTAACCTATAGAATTATTTTAATTCATAAAAAGTCTAAAATTACATTTATTTAGAGATTTATAACATCAATTATGTTAATATTTGATTAATAAGGTAATTACTCTATCATCATTGTGTCATAAATAAATTAAATTATTTAATGCCTAAATATTATAAATAAAATACCATTATGTAGGAAATCCTTTTATATTTATAATTAATATTTATAGTTGATTTTTTCTTATGTATAACCCCATATTAAAAACATATTAGTTATTAAATGTTGATTTTAACTATTTTAATTTTTCTTTAAATAAAATAATAATAAATGTCCTAATCTAATACAATTGGAACTAAAGGGTAATATTTTATCCCTAAGGTTGTTTTTGGTCGAACTAAACTTATCCAATAGAATTAGGACATGTGTTAGGGAAATATTAATATCATTTTTACCCTTAATTCCCTATTTACTTATAACCGTGGTAAATAAAAGTAAAAAGTTACTATTCACCAAAAATAATTTGTATCTTATGGAACCACATTTTACTCCTTTATATTAACCGTGTCTCTCGGATTTTAAAAATTCCATTCACAGAAGCAGTAAAATTATGTTTTATGTAAATTTTCAAAAAGCTCCTAGGAGGTAGGTAAAAGACGGTGGAAAGTTCAATAAATTTTTTATATATCTAAAATTATTATAACATGAATCCAATGAATCACATTGAACATATATAGGTATTATGTATCATTTTTGACCTAAAATAAATTTAAATAAAATAAATAATTATTTATATAAAAAGTCAGTTTTAAAATAGTAACTCAGTGTTTTCACTATTCATCAAAAATTTAAAGTTTTCAAAAAAATACCAAAAATTCACCCTAGGCTAATTTCGATATTCCAAATCCAAAAATGAAGCCCATTTTGAAAAATAAAATTTATAAAATTTCAAAAGTGGGTATTACTATTCAAAACGGCTAGTTCATAATAATATTATAATAATATATCATTTAGTGAAACTCGGTATTGCGTACTACACACGCTATCGAGGAAGGTCTTGATTGCGTGTAATGCAAGCCAAGTCAGGGATACGTGTAGTGAAAGATCCGTTCTGTGTTGCGTATAACATAATCAAAACATATTTCATTTATACATTAAACAAAATCTATACTTATTATAGTGTAAAATAATTTCCACAAAACGAACTTGAAATTGTGTGTAACAAGAGCCAAGAATAGTGTTGCTTATACTGCAAGATAATATGGTGTTGCGTATAGTGCAAGGTAATTTTGGTATATTTTACAACACAAGACATCAATGAAATTAAAAAAATAATTTTCGTAAAATCTCGGGTTGTTACATTCTACCCCATTTAAAATGAATTTCGCCCTCGAAATTCATCCGGGTTAAAAATTGTTTACTACTTGAAAGTTTCTTTTATAGAAACCCACATAGAAAAAAATGAATACCAAAACTAAACTTTAAAAACTAAATTATGAAACGTAACTGTTACCCAAATTAACTAATCAATAGGTTTCCACATAGGAGAACATAGGTGAAAATATGGATATGGAAGAAAAATATAACCATCATGTTCTAATGGAGAGTGGTAGAGAACATGGCTATGAAAAAGCCAACAATCACAAAGCCATAAATTTGTGATGATCTATGGTACCATCTGATTCATCGGATATAAGGGCACTAGGACAACATTTTTGGTTTTCAAGATCATTTCCCTAAAGTTGAATAATTTGAATTAGAATAAATACTTACTTTATTTCGATATACTCTCACTATTGTTCGTGCCTTGAACAATTTCCACATCATCTCTTAAAGAAATGAAGTTGAATTTTTCATTCGTGAAGTGTTAGCAGATCATGTGATAGAATTATGGGTCATTCCATATGTCTCAAACAAAAGTTTAGAAAAAGTTTTTAAATATACAGAAGTCCATCTATGGTGAGGTTAATCGTATTTGATTCCATAAATGGACTTATACTTCATCTATCATACCGCTTAATAAAACTAGTTTCTACTAACCAGGGACTTCCTGTAGGCCAGTGGTAGATGATAAAGGCATGTCTCACTTCGGTTGTGGTTTTGATTCTCACAACCTTGTCCGACGCGAGGGGTTGTCGCCCGTCCTGTAGGTTGTCCTTTTTCATAAACTATTTTATTATAACATTCCATAAATAATATCAAAAATAGTTCTAGCCTTAAACAATATTGACTTATGTCCAACATAATCCTTTCTAATCTTTAAGCTTATCCAAAATACTTATGTCCAATCTCATAGTATAAAGAAAACAATTACTAGAAATGTCATCTGTCAAGCATGTGAATAGCATCATGTATCATACGATATATCTTGTTGGTCGCATTCCAAACATGTGAATACCTTAATCATGTATTCTCTTGAAAAATGAATACACATTGAACATTAGTGAAAACATGAATGCTGTCAAAATTTTACACTTTCCACATTCCAAAATCCCAAAATTTCTATATACTCAAACCATGATATAACTTTGTCCTTATATCAATCATGTGCTAATTTCATTTTTTCTTTATCGCTTTATTATGCGCATATCATCTTCTTTCCAAAAATATTTCAATAACTTTTCATGGTTATTGGTACAATATAATTATTGAAAACCAAAACATAGATATTCTAAAATTCCACGATGCCATAAATGAGATTTCATGATACTATTTTGAAATACCATTACATAAACACTTAATCAATTCACAACATCATTGTCATACTCAACTTCACAAATAGTGATCGCATGTGACTTCCCTTTATGCTTCTCCTTAAGTGGTTTCTCACGTTGATCATCATTAACCTTTGTATTAGGGCATTTATTAGCATAATGCCCCATTTCCTTACACTTGAAGCATTGAAGTGTTGGTCGTGGGTTCTCTGTAGTCTTTTCTTTATTTACATAATTAAAAACCCTTTTTCCATTACTTAGACACTCAGCTGCTCGATGACATTCTTTTACACACTTAAAATATTTTCTAGTCCCTTTAATACAATATCCACCATACTTCTTTCCACACTTTGAGCATAAAAAAACATTCATATTCTTTTCACCATTATTCTTAGATTTCCCCTTGAACTCCATCTTTCATTTCTTATCAAAACCATGACATGGATATGTAACACCAACTTCAAGTTCTACCTTGATAGCACAATGCACAATTTCATCATAGCTACTGAAGTCTCTTATAGCTAATGCCATTCTAAGACTTGGTTTTAAGCCACTGAAGAATCGATCAACTTTACTTTCAGGTTGGATGATAATGCCAGATGCATACCTTGCATGTCTTGTAAAATTCGCTTCGTATATACCAACAGATTCATCATCCTTCTACTTAATCTCAAGGAACTATTTTTCCATATTTGTTTGAAGAATATGAGGGAAGTACTTACTGAAAAACAAGTTCTTGAACTCGTCCCATTCCATGGATTCAATTTCATCTTGGGGCCTTGTATTCTTAATTAGAGTCCACCACTGGTCTGCTTCACCTTCTGAATGATAAATAGATAAAATGACTTTTTCATGTTCTGAACAGCGAATTATGGAAAATATATTTTCAATGGTACTGATCCATTGTTCAGAAACAAGTGGATCAGAAGACCCATTGAAAGAAGGTGGATGTTGCCTCATGAAGGACTCAATAGAATATTGTTCCCTTCTCTGCTCATTTGGAAGTCGAGAATGATTCATAGCTTGTGTAAGTATAACAATAATATTTTTCATTCCATCTCCCATAACATTGGTTTGTTCAAGAGGACAATCATTGCATTTTCCATTACATTGATCAACACGGTTCCTTTGGGTTCCATCCATCGTCTAAAACCCAAAAAGAATAGTGTGAGAGGAAAAAATCATGCTAGGGAAAAAACATAATAAAGGGGGACTACATTCAATATATAACATTTAGGGTTATTTCTAATATTGTTACCGTAATCCTAGTACTATAATATACAGTTATACTTAACCTTAGGGACATCCCTAGACATACCTTAGAAATATCTCTAGGGATCTAACTAAAGTTTTTCCACACTAGTTTCCAAAGGTTGACTAAACCTTTCCTCTGATACCAACTGTAGAGACCCAAATCTTGACGTACATGGACATTAAGTTACTTTTGCGGAATACTTAATACATAACAAAAAAACACTCAAGGACCGTAATTGTTTAGTGTCTTTGGAAACTCATAACATAATCATCTAATCATGGTAAAAGATCTTCAATATCTCCCATAAAGATCTTCCCCTTTTGTTTTCTTACCTAAAACCTTTCTTTAATTCCTGGGGAAAAAACATCAAAAGGGTGAGATCAAATGCTCAGTAAGGGTAAACATAGAGAACATAAAAGAATCCATAAACAATTTAATGCAAAAACATGAACATAAAATCTAAACATCAAAATCTTGTGCAAAGACATAAATCATGGAAGTACATAATGCATATATCATAATGGAACATAAATCCTGATAAAATATCCTTGGAAGAAAACATGTAATTGTGGCAACAATTAAGCACATGTTATTATTTCTATAGTAGCCAAGGCATTGCTTCCAAGGCCATCTTAGTGAAAAAAGTCACTTTCTGAATTGAGTACACTCCTCATTCCAGTCCTGTATCCCTGAACCTAATTAACTTTCTGTTAAAACCATGTCTATCTCATGAGATATAAATATTTACCCAATGCATTGAAGGGAGATATAGGTCCCACCCATCTCATAATGAAATCATTATTACGTGTGCCACAACATGAACATAAATCATTCATCATTACCCAAAGAATAAAATGGGTTTCATAAACATCATCCAATCATAACATAATCCATATAAAAACATGGATATCATTTCATCATAGAAAAATTGAAACCATGTAAATCATAGTGAAATTATACTTGAAACATACACATATGAAATAATTCCATCTTATATGGAAAATGGTTTTGATAAAACAATTGAAATTAATTTTTGAGGAAAATATCCTTTCTTCTTCAAAATCATTTTCTTTTCACAAAATGCCATGAAATTTTAAAAGAAAAGGATTTTGTTGAAAATAGTCATTAAATCTTATAGAGTAAGCTTCATGAAAATGAGGTGTTATGAAACTGTAAAAATCTGTTCACACCGTATAAGTTAAAAATAACATTCTTCTCGTCCTTTTGTCGGAAAATTCAAAAAGTTCCCCGTGTGGTAAAAAAAAGTAAGATTCCTTTCATAACATGTGGTAAAATTCAAAAATGGGTAAAAGGGACTTTAAAAATAAATGAATTTTTTTTTATAAAACATGGGCATGGAAGATAAAAATAACCCCGGTAAATACTTACGAATAACAATCTCAGATAAGAACGATATTGGAATAGTAATCCCTTACCTTAGGTCCGATATGATTCCAACATATCCAAACCTCCTGTATAATGATTTAAATAATTTCATTGACTTATTAAGGAATAATATTCATTGTTATGATATCATATATGGTTCAATTATTACTTTATATTACCCGTTCTTTTGTAAATTCCTTGTTAAATCAGCATTTTGGGTAAAATCATTTTATTTATCGTACATGTTTGGACTTGTTCTTGATATTATTATTACTTATATATTGATTTAATTACTTCCAGAATGTAAATAATGATATATGTATCATATATATATTCATTACATATATATATATATATAATAGATAGATAAATGAAATGAAATACACCGTTAATGGAGACGGTAGGCCGTACGTACGCATGGACGTTGTTTTTGTTTCCTTATTGAATTGAATGGAATTAAGTTGATGAAAATACATATATATATATATATACATAAATCCAGTATCATTATTATGTCTTAT
Source organism: Viscum album (assembly GCA_963277665.1). Classification (NCBI taxonomy): domain Eukaryota; kingdom Viridiplantae; phylum Streptophyta; class Magnoliopsida; order Santalales; family Viscaceae; genus Viscum; species Viscum album. The sequence goes on along the minus strand of OY728120.1, from coordinate 1,579,755,501 downwards.
ATTTCATTATTATTTAGTATATATACTTTATAATCATTCATGAATGGTTAACATGGAGAATGAATCTCATCACGTCGTGGAGACGGTAGTCCGTACGTACGCAGGAGCGATGATATCATTCCCATGATCAAGGAATTGTATTGAGGTGTATGTATAATATTTCAGAATCAATATCACTTTACAATAATCATATATAGTTATTTATTTACACCATTATACCCATCCAAATAAGGTGGTGGTCGAAAATAGATTACACCACGGCGTGGAGACGATATTCCGTACGTACGCATGCGCGGTGATTTCGTTTTCCGTAGGATGGATAGAAGGTGAAATAGGGTTGTTTCATATTTATAATAAAATATCATTATATAATTAATACTGATATTTTTAATTTATAATGAGGAAAATAATGAAGAAGATGTAGAAGAAGAAATAAACTTGAGAGAATCGGAAGGAAAGATTACCTCTTCTTCGACGCACCTCCTTTAAGCTTCCTCTTAAGGAAGTAGAGTAGGTATTTTGAGAAGACCATAACCTCCAAAATGTTTCTAGGGAAGTTTAGAAGAGAAATTTTCAGGGGTTGGCCGAGCTTCAATGCTCAAAAGGGTGTGAAGAGAAGAGGGAAGGGGTGTCATTTTTATAAGGGTGGAGAGGGGTACATTAAGAAAAACTTAAACTATTATTTTATTATAAAGTCATATTCGGTTTTTAACAACTCCAAATTGAATTATTTCAAGGCTAAGGTGGGTATGGGTCAAAATCATCTCAACCAATAGATTTTAGATAGGTTTAGGTTACTATTTTATCCTTATCATTTAGATTTAACTCTAAGTTAGATAATTTAACTTTTATCATGTCTTTTTGTTTTCTTACACTATATGGTCAATAAACTTACAATAACAAGCCAAACTAACCCCAAGTGGTTAATTATTAATATATATAACCTTATATAAGTCATTTTGCCTAACCTTAGATTTTTAGGAATAAAAAATCAATTAATAAAATAATATTTGTTTTAAAAACAATTTTATGTTAATTTTGACACTATTTGGTACATGATTTCTTTAAAAATCATAACAGCATGATTAGTTCGAAAAAAGATAATAAAATAAATAATAACATGACATATTAACCAATAAAATTAGTTTAATTCATAAAAACTTTAAAATTACGTTTATTTAGGGATTTATAACATCAATTATGTTAATATTTGATTAATAAGGTAATTACTGCATCATAATTATGTCATAAATAAATGAAATTATTTAATTTCTGAGAATTATAAATAAAATACCATTATGTTGGAAATATTTTTATATTTCTAATTAATATTTATAGTTGAATTTATCTTATATATAACCCTATATGAAAAATGTTTTATTTATTAAACTTTTATTTTAACTATTTTAATTTTTCTTTAAATAAAATAATAATAAATGTCCTAATCTAATCCATGTGGACCTAAAGGGTAATATTTTATCCCTAAGGTTTTTTGGTCAAATTTCACTTATCCAATAGAATTAGGACATGTGTTAGGGTAATAATAATATCATTTTTACCCTTAATTACAGTATTTACTTTTAACTGTGGTAAATAAAAGTAAAAAGTTACTATTCACCAAACAATATTTTTATCTTATTGAACCACATTTTACTCTTGGATATTAACTGTGTCTCTCGGAATTTCAAAATTCCACTCATAGAAACGGTAAAATTATGTTTTATGTAAAATTGTAAAAAGCTCCTAGGAGGTAGGTAAAAGACGGTGGAAAGTTCAATAAAATTTTTATATATCTAAAATTATTATAAAATGACTCAAATGAATCACATTGATCTTATATAGGTATTATGTATCAATTTTGACATAAAATAAATTTAAATAAAATAAATAATTATTTATATAAAAAGTCGGTTTTTAAATAGTAACCTAGTGTTTTCACTATTCATCAAAAATTGAAAGTTTCAGAAAAATACCAAAAAATCACCCTAGGCTAATTTCGATATTCCGAATCCAAAAATGAAGTCCATTTTGAAATATAAAATTTATAAAATTTCAAAAATTGTGTATTACTATTCATAACGGCTACTTCATAATAATATTATAATAATATATTGTATAGTGAAACATGGTATTGCGTACTACACACGCTATCGAGGAAGGTCTTGATTGCGTGTAATGAAAGCCAAGTCAGGGATGTGTGTAGTGAAAACTCTGTTTTGTGTTGCGTATAACATAATCAAAACATATTTAATTGATACATTAAATGAAATCTATACTTATTGTTGTTTAAAATAATTTCCACAAAACGAACTTGAAATTGTGTGTAACAAGAGTCAAGAATAGTGTTTCATATACTGCAAGCTAATACGGTGTTGCGTATAGTGCAAGCTAATTTTGGTGTAGTGTAAAACACAATACATCAATGAAATTGAAAAGAATAATTCTCATAAAATATCGGGTTGTTACATTCTACCCCCCTTAAAATGAATTATTCCCTTGATATTCGTCCGGGTTAAAAATGGTTCACTACTTGAATGTTTCTTTAATATAAACCCACATTGAAAAAAGGAATACCAAAAATTAACTTTAAAAACTAAATTATGAAACATAACGGTTACCCAAATTAACTAATTACTGGGTTTCCACATAGGAGAACATAGGTCAAAAAATGGATATGGAAGAAAAATCTAACCATCATGTTCTGATGGAGAGTGGTAGAGAACATGGCTATGAAAAAGCCAACAATCACAAAGCCATAAATTTGTGACGATCTAAGGTACCATCTGATTCATCGGATATAACGGCACTAGGACAAAATTTTTGGTTTTCAATACCATTATCCTAAAGTTGAATAATATGAATTAGAAGAAATACTTACTTTATTTCAGTATACTCTCACCGTTGTTCGTGCCTTGAACAATTTCCACTTCATCTCTTAAGGAAATGAAGTTAAAATTTTCATTCGTGAAGTGTTAGCAGATCATGTGATAGAATGATGGGTCATTCCATATGTCTCAAACAAAAGGTATGAAAAAGTTATTAAATATACATAAGTCCATCTATGGTGAGGTTAATCGTATATGATTCCAAAAATGGACTTATACTTCATCTATCATACCGCTTAATAAAACTAGTTTCTACTAACCAGGGCATTCATGTAGGCCAGTGGTAGATGATAAATGCATGTCTCACTTCGGTTGTGGGTTCGATTCTCACAACCTTTTCTGACGCGACGGGTCGTCGCCCGTCCTGCAGGTTGTACATTTTCTAAAACTACATTATTATGACATTCCATAAATAATATCGAAAAAAGTTCTAGCCTTAAACAGTACTGGCTTATGTCCAACATAATCCATTCTAATCATTAGGATTATCCAAAATACTTCTGCCCAAGCTCATAGTATAAAGAAAACAATTACTAGAAATGTCATCTGCCGAGCATGTGAATACCATCATTTATCATATGATATATCTTATTGGTCACATTCAAAACATGTGAATACCTTAATCATGTATTCTCTTGAAAAATGAATACCCATTTAACTTTAGTGAAAACATGAATGCTGTCAAAATTTTACACTTTCCACATACCAAAATCCCAAAATTTCTATCTACTCAAACCATGATATAACTTTGTTCTTATATCAGTCATGAGCTCATTTCATTTTTTTTCTTTATCACTTCATTATGCGCATATCATCTTCTTTCCAAAAATATTTCAATCACTTTTCATGGTTACCGGTACCATATAAATATTGAAAACCAAGTCATAGATATTCAAAAATTCCATGATTCCATAAATGAGATTCCATGATACTATTTTGAAATCCCATTACATAAACACTTAATCAATACACAACATCATTGTCATACTCAACATCACAAATAGTGATCGCATGTCACTTCCCTTTACCCTTTTCTGTAAAAGGTTGCCCACGTTGATCATCATTAACCCTTGGATTAGGGTATTGATTAGCATAATGCCCCCATTCCTTACACTTGAATCATTGAAGTGTTGGCGGTGGGTTCTCTGCAGTCTTTTCATTATTCACATCATTAGCAACCCTTTTTCCTTTACTTCGACACTCAACTACTTGATGACCTTCTTTTCCACACTTAAAACATTTTCTAGTCCCTTTTAGACAATCTCCACCATGCTTCTTTCCACACTTTGAGCATAAAGAAACATTCATCTTCTTTTCACCATTATTTTGAGATTTCCCATTGAACTCCATATTTCATTTCTTGTCAAAACCATGAGGTGGATATGTAACACCAACTTCCAGTTCTAACTTGATAGCACAACGCACAATTTCTTCATAGCTACTGAAGTCTCTTATAGCTAATTCCCTTTGAAGACTTTGTTTTAAGCCACTGAAGAATCGATCAACTTTACTTTCATGTTGGATGATAATTCCAGATGCATACCTTGCAAGTCTTGTAAAATTCACTTCGTATATACCAATAGATTCATCATATTTCTGCTTAATCTCAAGGAACTCTTTTTCCATCTTTGTTCGAAAAATTCAAGATAAGTACTTACTGGAAAACAAGTTCTCGAACTTGTCCCATTCCATGGATTCAATTTCATCTTGGGGCCTTTTATTCTAAATTAGACTCCACCACTGGTCTGTTACACCTTTTAAACGGTAAACAGCTAAAATGACTATTTCATGTTCTGAATAGTGAAGTATGGAAAATTTCTTTTCAATGGTACTGATCCATTGTTCAGCAAAAAGTGGATCAGAAAACCCATTGAATGAAGGTGGTTATTGCCTCATGAAGGACTCAATAGAATATTGTTCCCTTCTCAGCTCATTTGGAAGTCAATAATGATTCATATCTTGTGTAAGTATAGAAATAAGATTTTGCACTCCATCTCCCATAATATTGGTTTGTTCAGGAGGACAATCATTGCATTTTACGTTACATTGATCAACATAGTTCCTTCGGGTTCCAACCATCATCTAAAACCCAAAAAGAATAGTGTGAGAGGAAAAAATCATTCTAGGGAAAACATCATAATAAAGGGGGATTGCCTTCAATATATAACATCTTAGGGTTATTTCTAAGATTGTTACCGAAATCCTAGTAATATTATCTATAGTTATACTTAACCTTAGGGACATCCCTAGACATACCTTAGAAATATCTCTAGGGATCTCGCTAAAGTTTTTGCATCCTAGTTTCCAAAGGTTGACTAAACCTTTCCTCTGATACCAACTGTAGAGACCCAAATCTTGACGTACATGGACATTACATTACTTTTGCAGAATACTTAATATATAACAAAAACAAACACTCATGGACCGTAATAGTTTAGTGTCTTTTGAAACTCGGAACATAATCTTCTAATCATGGTAAAAGATCTTCAACATCTCCCATAAAGATCTTCACCTTTAGTTTTCTTACCTAAAACATTTCTTTAAATCCTAGGAAAAACAGAAAAAGGGTGATCTCAAATGGTCATTAAGGGTAAACATAGAGAACAAAAAAGAATCCATAAACATTTGAAAGAAAAAACTTGAACATAAAATCTAAACATCAAAATCTTGAGAAAGACATAAATCTTGGAAGTACGTAAGGCATATATAGTAATGGAACATCAATCCTGATAAAATAGCCTGGGATGAAAACATGTAATTTTGGCAACCATTAAGAAAATGTTATTATTTCCATAGTAGTCAAGGCATTGCTGCCAAGACCATCTTAGTGGAAAAAGTCTCTTTCTGAATCGAGTTCACTCCTCGTTCCAGTCCTGTATCACTGAACCTGATTAACTTACCATTATAGACATGTCTATCTCATGAGATACAAATCTTTAGCCAATTCATTGGAGGGACATATAGGTCCCACCCATCTCATAATAAAATCATTCTTACGTGTGTCACAATATGAACATAAATCATTCATCATTACCCAAAGAAAAAAATGGTTTTCAGAAACATCATCCCATCATAACATAATCCATATAAAAAAATCGATATCATCTCATCATTGCAAAAGTGAAACCATTTATATCATAGAGAAATTATACTTTAAACATACACATATGAAATAATTCCATCTTATATAGAAAATGGTTTTGATAAAACACTTGAAATGAATTCTAGAGGAAAATATCCTTTCTTCTTCAAAATCATTTTCTTTACACGAAATGACATGCAATTTTAAAAGAAAAGGATTTTGTTGAAAATAGTCATTAAATCTTGTAAAGTAAGCTTCATGAAAATGATGTGTTATGAAACCGTAAAAATCCATTCACTATGTATAACATAAAAATAACATTCTTCTCGTACTTTTGTCGGAAAATTAAAAAAGTTCCCCATATGGTAAAAAAAAGTAAGATTACTTTCATAACATGTAGTAAATTTCAAAAATGGGTAAGAAGGACTTTAAAAATACATGAAAACATTTTTAGAAAACATGGGCATGGATTATAACAATAACCCTGTTAAATACTTACGAATAACAATCTCGAAAAAGAATGAGATTGGAATACTAATCTTTTACCTTAGGTCCGATATGATTAGAACGTATCCAAGCCTCATGTATAATGATTTAAATAATGTTATTGAATTATTACATAATCATATTCATTTTTATGATATCATATATGGTTCACTTATGACTTTATATTACCCATTCTTTTGTAAATTCCATGTTAAAGCAGCATTTTGGGTAAAATCATTTTATTTATCGTACGTGTTTGGACTTGTTGTTCTTGATATTATTATTAATTATAGCTTGATTAACTTACTTAAAGAATGTAAATAATGATTTATATATCATATATATATTCAGTACATATATATATAATAGATAGATAAATGTAATGAAATACATCGTTCATGGAGACGGTAGGTCGTACGTATGCATGAACGTTGTTTTCATTTTCTTATTGAATTAAATGGAATTAAGTAGATGAGATACACACACACATATATATATACCTAAATACAGTGTCATTATTATGTCATATATTTCATTATTATTCAGTATATATACTTTATAATCATTCATGAATGGTTAACATGGAGAATGAATCTCATCGCGTCGTGGAGACGGTAGTTCGTACGTACGCACGAGCGATTATATCATTCCCATGATCATGGAATTTTATAGAAGTGTATTTATAATGTTTCAGAATAAATATCACTTTACAATAATCATATATAGTTATTTTTTTACACCATTATACCCATCCAAGTAAGGTGGCGGCCGAAAACAGATTACACCACGGTGTGGAGACGATATTCCGTACGTATTCACGCGCGATGATTTCGTTTTCTGTAGGATGGATAGAAGGTGAAATAGGGTTGTTTCATATTTATAATAACATATAAGTATATAAGTAATACTGATTTTATTACTTTATAATGATACAACTAATGAAGAAGATGTATAAGAAGAAAGAAACTCGAGAGAATCAGAAGAAGAGATTACCTCTTCTTCGACACACCTCCTTTAAGCTTCTACTTAAGGAAGTATAGTTGGTCTTTTGAGAATACCAGAACCTCCAAAATGTTTCTAGGGAAGTGGAGAAAGGAAATGGTCAGGGTTTTTCCGAGCATCAAGTCTCAAAAGGGTGTGAAGAGAAGAGGGAAGGGGTGCCCTTTTTGTAAGGGAGGAGAGGGGCACCTTAGAAAAAACATAAAATATTATTTTATTATAAAGTCATATTTGGTTTTTAATAGCTCCAAATTGATTTATTTCGAAGATAATATGGGGATGGGTCTGAATCCTCTCAACCAATAGATTTTAGATAGGTTTAGATTACTATTTTATCCTTATCATTTAGATTTAACTCTAAGTTAAATAATATAACATTGGCAATGTCTTTTTTTTTCTTACACTATATGGTTAATAAACTTAATATAACAAGAAAAACGAACCCCAAGTGGTTAATTATTAATATATATAACCTTATCTACGTCATTTGGCCGAACCTTAGATTTTTAAGAATAAAATAACAATTAATAATATAATATTTGTTTTAAGAACAATTTTATGTCAATTTTGACACTATTTGGTACTTGAATTCTTTAAAAATCATAACAGCATGATTAGTTCGAAAATAGTTAATAAAATCAATACTATAATGTCATATTAACCTAGAAAATTAGTGGAATACATAAAAAGTCTAAAATTACATTTATTTATGGATTTATAACATCAATTATTTTAATATTTGATTAATAAGGTAATTACTGCATCATAATTGTGTCATAAATAAATTAAATTATTTAATGTCTAAAAATTATAAATAAAATACCATTATGTAGGAAATATTTTTATATTTCTAATGAAAATTTATAGTAGAATTTATCTTATGTATAACCCTATATGAAAAATGTTTTAGTTATTAAAAATTGATTTTAATTATTTTAATTCTTCTATCAATAAAATAATAATAAATGTCCTAATCTAATCCATGTGGACCTAAAGGGTAATATTTTATCTGTAAGGTTGTTTTTCGTCGAACTAGACTTATCCAATAGAATTAGGACACGTGATATGGTAATAATAATATCATTTTTACCCTTAATTACCCTATTTACTTTTAACCATGGTAAATAAAAGTAAAAAGCTACTATTCACCAAAAATTATTTTTTTCTTATTGAACCAAATTTTACCCCTTGATATTAACCGTGTCTCTCGGATTTTTGAAATTCCACTCATAGAAGCGGTAAAATTAAGTTTTATGTAAATTTGCAAAAAGCTCCTAGGAGGTATGTAAAAGACGGTGGAAAGTTCAATAAAAATTTTATATATCTAAAATTATTATAAAATGACTCCAATGAATCAAATTGAAAATATAGGGGAATTATGCATCAATTTTGACCTAAAATAAATTTAAATAAAATAAATAATTATTTATATAAAGAGTCGGTTTTTAAATAGTAACCCAGTGTTTTCACTATTCATTAAAAATTGAAAGATTTCAGAAAAATACCAAAAATTCACCCTAGGCTAATTTCGATATTCCGAATCCAAAAATGAAGTCAATTTTGAAAAATAAAATTAATAAAATTTTTAAAAGTGGGTATTACTATTCATAATGGCTAGTTCATAATAATATTATAATAATATATCGTTTAGTGAAACTCTGTATTTCGTACTACACACGCTATCAAGGAAGGTCTTGATTGCATGTAATGAAAGCGAAGTCAGGGATGCATGTTGTGAAATCTCCGTTTGGTGTTGCGTATAACATAATCAAAACATATTTCATTTATACATTAAACAAAATCTTTACTTATTATTGCGTAAAATAATTTCCATAAAACAAACTTGAAATTGTGTGTAACAAGAGCCAAGAATAGTATTGCATATACTGCAAGCTAATACGATGTTGCGTATTGTGCAAGATAATTTTTGAGTAGCATACAACACAAGACATCAATGAAATTAAAATGAATAATTCTCATAAAATCTCGGGTTGTTACATTCTACCCCGCTTAAAATGAATTTCGCCCTCAAAATTCATCCCAGTTAAAAATGGTTTACTACTTGAAAGATTCTTTCATAGAAACCCACATCGAAAAAATGAATACCAAAACTGAACTTTAAAAACTAAATTACGAAATGTAACAGTTACCCAAATTAACTAATCACTTGGTTTACACATAGGAGAACATAGGTGAAAATATGGATATGGAAGAAAAATATAACCATCATGTTCTGATGGAGAGTGGTAGAGAACATGGCTATGAAAAAGGCAACAATCACAAAGCCATAAATTTTTGATCATCCAAGGTACCATCTGATTCATCGTATATAAGGGCACTAGGACAACATTTTTGGTTTTCAAGATCATTTCCCTAATGTTGAATAATTTGAATTAGAAGAAATACTTACTTTAATTTGGTATACTCTCACCGTTGTTTGTGCCTTGAACAATTTCCACTTCATCTCTTAAAGAAATGAAGTCGAATTTTTCATTCATGAAGTGTTAGCAGATAATGTGATAGAATGATGGGTCATTCCATATGTCTCAAACAAAAGGTTAGAAAAAGTTATTAAATATATGTAAGTCCATCTATGGTGAGGTTAATCATATATGATTCCAAAAATGGACTTATACTTCATCTATCTTACCGCTTAATAAAACTAGTTTCTACTAACCAGGGACATCATGTAGGTCTGTGGTAGACAATAAAGGCATGTCGCACTTTGGTTGTGGGTTCGATTCTCACAACCTTGTCTGACACGACGGGTTGTCTCCCATCCTGAAGGTTTTCCTTTTTCTAAAACTACATTATTATAACATTCCATAAATAATATCGAAAAAAGTTCTATCCAAATACAATACTGGATTATTTTGCAACATAATCCATTCTAATATTTAGAATTATCCAAAATACTTCTGTTGAAGCTCATAGTATAAAAAAAACAATTACTAGAAATTTCATCTGACGAGCATGTGAATACCATCATTTATCATATGATATATCTTTTTGGTCACATTCCAAACATGTGAATACCTTAATCATGTATTCTCTTGAAAAATGAATACCCATTGAACATTAGTGAAAACACGAATGCTGTCAAAATTTAACACTTTCCACAGACCAAAATCCAATATATTCTATATACTCAAACCATGATATAACTTTGTCCTTATATTAGTCATGAGCTCATTTCATTTTATCTTTATCGCTTCACTATGTGCATGTCATCTTCTTTCCAAAAATATTTCAATCACTTTCATGGTTACCGGTACCATATAATTATTGAAAACCAAAACATAGATATTCCAAAATTCCACAATGCCATAAATGAGATTCCATGATACTATTCTGAAATCCCATTACATAAACACTTAATCATTACACAACATCATTGTCATACTCAACATCACAAATAGTGATCGCACGTGACTTCCCTTTATCCTTTCCATTAAGAGGTTTCTCACGTTGATCATCATTAACCCTTGGATTAGGGCATTGATTAGCATAATTCCCCATTTCCTTACACTTGAAGCATTGAAGTGTTGGTGGTGGGTTCTCTGCAGTCTTTTCTTTATTCACATAATTAGAAACCCTTTTTCCCTTACTTCAACACTCAGCTGCTCGATGACCTTTTTTTCCACACTTAAAACATTTTCTAGTCCCTTTAAGACAATCTCCACCATACTTCTTTTCACACTCTGAGCATAAAGAAACATTCATCATCTTTTCACCATTATTCTAAGATTTCCCCTTGAGCTCCATCTTTCGATTCTTTTCAAAACCATGAGGTCGATATGTAACACCAACTTCTAGTTCTACCTTGATAGCACAACGCACAATTTCTTCATAGCTACTGAAGTCTCTTATAGCTAATTCCCTTCGAAGACTTGGTTTTAAGCCACTGAAGAATCGATCGACTTTACTTTTAGGTAGAATGATAATGCCAGATGCATACCTTGAAAGTCCTAGAAAATTTGATTCGTATATAACAATAGATTTATCATCCTTCTACTTAAGCTCAAGTAACTCCTTTTCCATCTTATTTCGAAGAATACGAGATAAGTACTTACTGAAAAACAAGTTCTCAAACTCGTACCATTCCATGGATTCAATTTCATCTTGGGGCCTTGTATTCTTAATTAGAGTCCACCACTGTTCTGCTTCACCTTCTAAATGGTAAACAGCTAAAATGAATTTTTCATGTTCTGAACAGCGAAGTATGGAAAATATCTTTTCAATGGTACTGATCCATTGTTCAGCAACAAGTGGATCAGAAGACCCATTGAATGTAGGTGGATGTTGCCTCATGAAGAAATCAATAGAATATTGTTCCCTTCTTTGTTCATTTGGAAGTCCAGAATGATTCATAGCTTGTGTAAGTATAGAAACAAGATTTTTCACTCCATCTCCCATAACATTGGTTTGATCAGGAGGAAATTCATTGCATTGTCCATTACATTGATCAACATAGTTCCTTTGGGTTCCAGCCATTGTCTAAAACCCAAAAAGAATAGTGTTAGAGGAAAGAATCATGCTAGGGGAAACAACATAATAAAGGGGGGCTACCTTCAATATATAACATCTTAGGGTTATTTATAAGATTGTTACCGTAATCCTAGTACTATAGTCTATAGTTATACTTAACCTTAGGGACAACCCTAGACATACCTTAGAAATATCTCTAGGGATCTCAATAAAGTTTTCGCATACTAGTTTCCAAAGGTTGAAGAAACCTTTCCTATGATACCAACTGTCGACACCCAAATCTTGACATACATGGACATTACATTACTTTTGGGGAATACATAATATATAAAAAAAACACTCAAGGACCATAAAAGATTAGTGTATTTGGAAACTCGGAACATAATCTTCTAATCATGGTAAAAGATCTTCAACATCTCCCATAAAGATCTTCCACTTTTTTTTCTTACATAAAACCTTTCTTTAAATCCTGGGGAAAAAAATAAAAAGGGTGACCTCAAATGCTTAGTAAGGGTAAACATAGAGAACATAAAAGAATCCATAAACATTTGAATGCAAAAACTTGAACATAAAATCTAAACATCAAAATCTTGAGCAAAGACATAAATCTTGGAAGTATGTAAGGCATATATCATAATGGAACATAAATCCTGATAAAATAGCCTGGGAAGAAAACAAGTAATTATGGTAACCATTAAGAACATGTTATGATTTCCATAGTATCCATGGCATTGCGGCCAAGACCAACTTATTGGACAAATTCCCTTTCTGAATCGAGTTCACTCCTCATTCCAGTCCTGTATCACTGAACTTAATTAACTTACCGTTCCAACCATGTCTATCACATGAGATATAAATATTTACACAATTAATTGGAGGGAGATATAGGTATCACCCATCTCATAATGAAATCATTCTTATATATGCCACAACATGAACATAAATCATTCATCATTACCCAAAGAATAAAATGGGTTTCATAAACTTCATCCCATAATAACATGATCCATATAACAAAATGGATATCATTTCATCATAGAAAAAGTGAAACCCTGTAAATCATATATAAATTATACTTGAAATATACACATATGAAATAATGTCAGCTTATATAGAAAATGATTTTGATAAAACACTTGAAATAAATTCTTGTGGAAAATATAATTTCTTCTTCAAAATCATTTTCTTTTCACAAAATACCATAAAATTTTAAAAGAAAGGGATTTTTTTGGAAATAGTCATTAAATCTTGTAGAGTAATCTTCATGAAAATGAGGCGTTATGAAATCGTAAAAATCTGTTTATGCCATATAAGTTAAAAATAACATTCTTCTCATACTTTTTTTTAGAAAAGTAAAAAAGTTCCCCATGTGGTAAACAAAAGTAATATTCCTTTCATAAAATGTGGTAAATTTAAAAAATGGGTAAAAAGGAATTTAAAAATACATGAAAACATTTTTGGAAAACATGGGCATGGATGATAACAATAACCCCAGTAAATACTTAGGAATAACAATCTCGGATAAGAACAAGATTGGAATAGTAATCCCTTACCATAGGTCTGATATGATTCGTATGTATCCAAACCTCCTGTATAATGATTTAAATAATGTAATTGACTTATTGCAGAATCATATTCATTGTTATGATATCATGTATGGTTCACTTATTACTTTATATTACCCGTTCTTTTGTAAATTCCATGTTAAAGTAGCGTTTTGGGTAAAATCGTTTTATTTATCGTACGTCTTTGGACTTGTTGTTCTTGATATTATTATTACTTATATTTTGATTTACATACTTCCAGAATGTAAATAATGATTTATATATCATATATATATATATATATATATTCAGTATATATATATATATATATAATAGATAGATAAATTAAATGAAATACACTGTTCATGGAGACGGTAGGCCGTACGTACGCATGAACGTTGTTTTCGCTTCCTTATTGAATTGAATGGAATTAAGTAGATGGAATACATATATACATATATATACATAAATACATTATCATTATCATGTCATATATTTCATTATTATTCAGTATATATACTTTATAATCATTCATGAATGGATAACATGGAGAATGAATCTAATCACGTCGTGGAGACGGTAGTCCGTACGTACGCACGAGCGATGATATCATTCCCATGATCGTGGAATTGTATTGAAGTGTATGTATAATATTTCAGAATCAATATCACTTTACAATAATTATATATAGTTATTTATTTACACCATTATACCCATCCAAGTAATGTGGTGGTCGAAAACAGATTACACCATGGCGTGGAGACGGTATTCCATACGTACGCGCGCGCGGTGATTTCGTTTTCTGTAGGATGGATAGAAAGTGAAATAGGGTTGTTTCATATTTATAATAAAATATAAGTATATAAGTAATACTGATGTTATTACTTTATAATGAGACAACTAATGAAGAATTAGTAGAAGAAGAAAGAAACTTGATAGAATCGGAAGAAGAGATTACCTCTTCTTCGACGCACCTCCTTTTAGATTCCTCTTAAGAAAGTAGAGTTGGTATTTTGAGAAGACCAGAACCTCCAAAATGTTTCTAGGGAAGTGGAGAAGAGAAATGGGCAGGTTTTGGCCGATATTAAAGGCTCAGAAGGGTGTGAAGAGAAGATGGGAGGGGTGCCCTTTTTATAAGGGAGGAGAGGGGCACCTTAGGAAAAACTTAAAATATTATTTTATTATAAAGTCATATTCGGTTTTTAATAGCTCAAAATTGATTTATTTAGAATATAAGGTGGGTATGGGTCTAAATACTCTCAAAAAATAGATTTTAAACAAGTTTAGGTTAATATTTTATCCTTATCATTTAAATTTAACTCTAAGTAATATAATGTAACTTTTAATGTGTCTTTTTGTTTTCTTACACTATATGGTTAATAAAATTACTAAAACAAGCCAAAAAACCCCAAGTGGTTTATTATTAATATATATAACCTTATCTAAGTAATTTGGCCGAACCTTATAGTTTTAGGAATAAAATAACAATTAATGATATAATATTTGTTTTAAAAACTATTTTATGTCAATTTTGACACTATTTGGTACATGATTTTTTTGAAACTCATAACAGCATTATTATTTCTAAAAAAGTTAATTAAATCAATACTAACATTTCATATTATCGTATAAAATTAGTTTAATTCATAAAAAGTCTAAAATTACATTTATTTAGGGATTTATAACATCAATTATGTTAATATTTGATTAATAAGGTAATTACTGCATCATCATTATGTCATAAATAAATAAAATTATTTAATGAATAAAAGTTATAAATAAAATACCATTATATATGAAATCATTTTATATTTCTAATGGATATTTATAGTTGAATTTATCTTATGTATAACACTATATTAAAAATGATTAAGTTATTAAACTTTGATTTTAACTATTTTAATTCTTCTTTAAATTAAACAATAATAAATGTCCTCATCTAATCCAAGTGAACCTAAAGAGTAATATTTTATCCCTAAGGTTTTTTTTTCAAACAAAACTTATCCAATAGAATTAGGACATGTGTTATGGTAATAATAATATCATTTTTACCCTTAATTACCCTATTTACTTTTAACCGTGTTAAATAAAAGTAAAATGTTAATATTCACCAAAAAATATTTTTATCTTATTGAACCACATTTTACCCCTTGATATTAACCTTGTCTCTCTGATTTTGAAAATTCCACTCACAGAAGCGGTAAAATTATGTTTTATGCAAATTTGCAAAAAGCTCCTCGGAGGTAGGTAAAAGACGGTGGAAAGTTCAATAAAAATTTTATATATCTAAAATTGTTATAAAATGACTCCAATGAATCACATTGAACTTATATAGGTATTATGTATCAATTTCTACCTAAAATAAATTCAAATAAAATAAATAATTATTTATATAAAAAGCCTATTTTTAAATAGTAACCCGGTGTTTTCACTATTCACCAAAAATGGAATGTTTTTAGAAAAATACCAAAAATTCACCCTAGGCTAATTTCGATATTTCGAATCCAAAAATGAAGTCCATTTTGAAAAATAAAATTTATAAAATTTCAAAAAGTGGGTATTACTATTCATAATGGCCAGTTCATAATAATATTATAATAATATATTGTTTAGTGAAAATTGGTATTACGTACTACACATGCTATCGAGGAAGGTCTTGATTGCGTGTAATGCAAGCCAAGTTAGGGATATGTGTAGTGAAATCTTTGTTTGGTGTTGCGTATAACATAATCAAAACATATTTCATTTATACATTAAACCAAATCTATACTTATTGTTGCGTAAAATAATTTCCACAAAACGAGCTTGAAATTGTGTGTAACAATAGCCAAGAATAGTGTTGCGTATACTGCAAGCTAATACAGTGTTGCTTATAGTGCAAGCTAATTTTGGTGTAGCGTACAACACAAGACATCAATGAAATTAAAAAGATAATTCTCATAAAATCTCAGGTTGTTACATTCAGCCCCCCTTAAAATGAATTTCACCCTCAAAATTCGTTCGGGTTAAAAATGGTTTACTACTTGAAAGTTACTATCATAGAAACCCACATCGAAAAAAGGAATACCAAAACAGAACTTTAAAAACAAAATTATGAAACGTAACGATTACCCAAATTAACTAATCACTGGGTTTCCACATAGGAGAACATAGGTGAAAATATGGATATGGAAGAAAAATCTAACCATCATGTTCTGATGGAGAGTGGTAGAGAACATGGCTATGAAAAAGCCAACAATCACAAAGCCATAAATTTGTGATGATCTAAGGTACCATCTGATTCATCGGATATAAGGGCACTAGGATAACATTTTTGGTTTTCAGGATCATTTCCATAAAGTTGAATAAATTGAATTAAAAGAAATACTTACATTATTTCGGTATACTCTCACCATTGTTTTTGCCTTGAACAATTTCCACTTCATCTCTTAAAGAAATGAAGTTGAATTTTTCATTTGTGAAGTGTTAGCAGATCATGTGATAGAATGATGGGTCATTCCATATGTCTCAAACAAAAGGTTAGAAAAAGTTATTAAATATACATAAGTCCATCTATAGTGAGGTTAATCGTATATGATTCCAAAAATGGACTTATACTTCATCTATCATACTGCTTAATAAAACTAGTTTCTACTAACCAGGGACTTCCTGTAGGTCAGTGGTAGATGATAAAGGCTTGTCGCACTTTGGTTGTGGGTTCGATTCTCGCAACATTGTCCGACGCGATGGGTTGTCACCCATCCTACAGGTTATACTTTTTCTAAAACTACATTATTATAATTTTCCATAAATAATATCGAAAAAAGTTCTAGCCTTAAACATTACCGACTTATGTCCAACATAATCCATTCTAATCTTTAGGCTTATCCAAAATACTTCTATCCAAGCTCATAGTATAAAGAAAACAATTACTAGAAATTTCATCTACCAGGCATGTGAATACCATCATTTATCATACGATATATCTTGTTGGTCACATTCCAAACATGTGAATACCTTAATAATGTATTCTCTTGAAAAATTAATACCCATTTAACATTAGTGAAAACTTGAATGCTGTCCAAATTTAACACTTTCCACATACCAAAATCTAAAAAATTCTATATACTCAAACCATGATATAGCTTTGTCCTTCTATTAGTCATGAGCTCATTTCATTTTTTCTTTATTACTTCATTATGTGCATATCATCTTCTTTCCAAAAATATTTCAATCACTTTTCATGGTTACCGGTACCATATAATTATTGAAAACCAAAACATAGATATCTCAAAATTCCACGATGCCATAAATGAGATTCCATGATACTATTTTGAAATCCTATTACATAAACACTTAATCATTACAAAACCTCATTTTCATACTCAACATCACAAATAGTGATCACATGTGACTTCCCTTTATCCTTTGCCTTAAGTGGTTGCTCACGTTGATCATCATTAACCCTTGGATTAGGGCATTGATTAGCATAATTCCTCATTTACTTACACTTGAAGCATTAAAGTGTTGGTGGTGGGTTCTCTAGAGTCTTTTCTTTATTCACATCATTAGGAACACTTTTTCTATTACTTCGACACTCAGCTGCTCATTGACCTTCTTTTCCACACATAAAACATTTTCTAGTCCCTTTAAGATAATCTCCACCATTCTTCTTTCCACACTTTGAGCATAAATAAACATTCATCTTCTTTTCACCATTATTCTGAGATTTCCCCTTGAAATCCATATTTCTTGTCAAAACCATGAGATGGATATGTAACACCAACTTCCAGTTCTACCTTGATAGCACAACGCAAAATTTCATCATAGCTACTAAAGTCTCTTATAGCTAATTCACTTCGAAGAATTTGTTTTAAACCACTGATGAATCGATCAACTTTACTTTCAGGTTGGATTGTAATGCCAGATTCATACCTTGAAAGTCTTGTAAAATTTGCTTCGTATATACCAACAGATTTATCATCCTTCTACTTAATCTCAAGGAACTCTTTTTCCATATTTGTTCGAATAATTCGAGGGAAGTACTTACTAAAAAACAAGTTCTTGAACTCGTCCCATTCCATGGATTCAATTTCATCTTTGGGCTTTGTATTCTTAATTAGTGTCCACCACTGGTCTACTTCACCTTCTAAATGGTATACAGCTAAAATGACTTTTTCATGTTTGGAATAGTGAAGTATGGAAAATATCTTTTCAATGGTACTGATCCATTGTTCAACAACAAGTGGATCAGAAGACCCATTGAGATCAGGTGTATGTTTCCTCATAAGGGACTCGATAGAATATTGTTCCCTTCTCTGCTCATTTGGAAGTCCAGAATGATTCACAGCTTGTGTAAGTATAGCAATAATATTTTTCACTCCATCTCCAATAACATTGGTTTTTTTCAGAGGATAATCATTGCATTGTCAATTACATTGATCAACACAGTTCCTTCAAGTTCCATCCATCATCTAAAACCCAAATAGAATAGTGTGAGAGGCAAAAATCATGCTAGGGAAAACAACATAATAAAGGGGGACTACCTTCAATATATAAAATCTTAGAGTTTTTTATAGTATTGTTACCGTAATCCTATTTCTATAATCTATAGTTATACATAACCTTAGGGACATCTCTAGAGATACCTTAGAAATATCTCTAGGGATATCACTAAAGTTTTCGCATCATCGTTTCCAAAGGTTGACTAAACCTTTCCTCTGATACCAACTGTAGAGATCCAAATCTTAACGTACATGGACATTACATTACTTTTGCAGAATACTTAATACATAACAAAAAAAACTCATGGACTGTAATAGTTTAGTGTCTTTGGAAACTCAGAACATAATCTTCTAATCATTGTAAAAGCTCTTCAACATCTCCAATAAAGATCTTGCCCTTTTGTTTTCTTAGCTAAAACCTTTCTTTAAATCCTGGGAAAAAAACATAAAAAGGGTGATCTCAAATGCTTAGTAAGGGTAAACATAGAGAACATAAAATAATCCATAAACATCTAAATGCAAAAACTTGAACATAAAATCTAAACATCAAAATCTTGAGCAAAGACATAAATCATGGAAGTACGTAAGGAATATATCATAAAGGAACTTCAATCCTGATAAAATAGTCTGGGAAGAAAACATGTAATTGTGGAAACTATTAAGCACATGTTATTATTTCCATAGTATGTAAAGCATTACTGCCAAGACCATCTTAGTGGACAAAGTCCCTTTCTGAATCGAGTTCACTCCTCGTTCTTGTCCTGTATCACTGAACTGGATTAACCTACCATTCCATCCATGTCTATCTCATGAGATATAAATCTTTACCCAATTAATTGGAGGGAGATATAGGTCCCACCCATCTCATAATGAAATCATTCTTACGTGTGCCACAACATGAACATAAATCATTCATCATTACCCAAAGAAGAAAATGGGTTTCATAAACATCATCCCATAATAACATAATCCATATAAAAAAATGTATTTCATTTCATCATAGAACAAGTGAAACCATGTAAATCATATAGAAATTATACTTGAAACATACACATATGAAATAATTCCATCTTATAGGGAAAATGGTTTTAATAAAACACTTGAAATGAATTCTTGTGGAAAATATATTTTCTTCTTCAAAATCATTTTCTTTTAAAAAAATGCCATACAATTTTAAAATGAAATGATTTTTTTTGAAAATAGTCATTAAATCTTGTAGAGTAAGCTTCATGAAAATGAGGCATTTTGAAACTGTAAAAATCTGTTCACACCATATAAGTTAAAAATAACATTCTTCTCGTACTTTTGTTGGAAAAGTCAAAAAGTTCCATGTGTGGTAAAAAAAAGTAAGATTCCATTCATAACATGTGGTAAATTTCAAAAATGGGTAAAAAGGACATTAAAAATACATGAAACATTTTTAGAAAACATGGGCATGGATGATAACAATAACCCCAGTAAATAATTACGAATAACAATCTTGGATAAGAACGAGATTGAAATAGTAATCCCTTACCTTAGGTCCGATATGCTTCGTACGTATCCAAAACTCCTATATAATGATTTAAATAATCTCATTGACTTATTACATAATCATATTAATTGTTATGATATCATATATGGTTCACTTATGACTTTATATTACCCGTTCTTTTGTAAATTCCATGTTAAAGCAGCGTTTTGGGTAAAATCATTTTATTTATCGTACGTGTTTGGACTTGTTGTTCTTGTTATTATTATTACTTATATGTTGATTTACTTACTTCCAGAATGTAAATCATGGTTTATATATCATATATATATTCAGTACATATATATATATATATATAATAGATAGATAAATGAAATGAAATACACCGTTCCTGGAGACGGTAGGCCGTACGTACGCATGAACGCTGTTTTCATTTCCTTATTGAATTGAATGGAATTAAGTAGATGAAATACATATATATATATACTTAAATCCAGTATCATTATTATTCATTATATATACTTTATAATCATTCATGAATGGTTAACATGGAGAATGAATCTAATCGTGTCGTGGAGATGGTAGTCCGTACATACGAACGAGCGATGATATCATTCTCATGATCATGGAATTGTATTGAAGTGTATGTATAATATTTCAAAATCAATATCACTTTACAATAATCATATATAGTTATTTATTTACACCATTATACCCATCCAAGTAAGGTGGTGGTCGAAAACAGATTACACCACGGCTTGGAGACGGTATTTCGTACGTATGCATGCAGTGTGATTTCGTTTTCCGTAGGATGGATAGAAGGTGAAATAGGGTTGTTTCATATTTATAATAACATATCATTATATAATTAATACTGATTTTATTACTTTATAATGATACAAATAATTAAGAATATGTAGAAGAAGAAAGAAACTTGAGAGAATCGGAAGAAAAGATTACCTCTGCTTCGACGCACCTCCTTTAAGCTTCCTCTTAAGGAAGTAGAGTTGGTCTTTTGAGAAGAAAAAAACCTCCAGAATGTTGCTAGAGAAGTGGAGAAGAGAAAGGGTCAGGTTTTGGACGAGCTTCAAGGCTCAAAAGGGTGTGAAGAGAAGAGGGAAGGAGTGCCCTTTTTATAAGGGATGAGAGGGGCACCTAAGAAAAAACATTAAATATTATTTTATTATAAAGTCATATTCGGTTTTTAATAGCTCCAAATTGATTTATTTTGAATCTAATGTGGGGATTGGTAGAAATACTCTTAACCAATATATTTTAGACAAGTTTAGGATGCTATTTTATCCTTATCATTTAGATTTAACTCTAAGTTAAATAATTTAACTTTTACCATGTCTTTTTGTTTTCTTACACTATATTGTTAATAAACATACTATAACAAGCCAAAAGAACCCCAAGTGGTTCATTATTAATATATATAACCTTATATAATTCATTTGGCCGAACCTTATATTTTTTAGGAATAAAATAATAATTAATAATATAATATTTGTTTTAAAAACTATTTTATGTCTATTTTGACACTATTTGGTACATGATTTTTTTGAAAATCATAACAGCATTATTATTTCTAAAAAAGTTAATTAAATCAATACTAAAATTTCATATTAACGTATAAAATTATTTTAATTCATAAAAAGTCTAAAATTTCATTTATTTAGGGATTTATAACATCATTTATGTTAATATTTGATTAATAAGGTAATTACCGCATCATCATTGTGTCATAAATAAATTAAATTATTTAATGTCTAAAAATTATAAATAAAATAAAATTATGTATGAAATCTTTTTAGATTTCTAATTAATATTTATAGTCGAATTTATCTTATGTATAACCCTATATTAAAAAAATTTAGTTATTAGTCATTGATTTTATCTATTTAATTCTTCTTTAAACAAAATAATAATAAATGTCCTAATCTGATCCATGTGGACCTAAAGGGTAATATTATATCCCTAACGTTGTTTTTGGTCGAACTACACTTATCCAATAGAATTAGTACATGTGTTAGGGTAATAATAATATCATTTTTACCCTTAATTGCCCTATTTACTTTTAACCATGGCAAATAAAAGTAAAAAGTTACTATTCACCAAAAATTATTTTTATCTTATTGAACCACATTTTACGCCTTCATATTAACCTTGTGTCTTGTATTTTCGAAATTCCACTCACAGAAGCGGTAAAATTAAGTATTTTGTAAATTTGTAAAACGCTCCTAGGAGGTAGGTAAAAGAAGTTGGAAAGTTCAATAAAATTTTTATATATATATAATTATTATAAAATGACTCCAATGAGTCACATTGAACTTATATAGGTATTATTTATCAATTTTGACCTAAAATAAATTTAAATAAAGTAAATAATTATTAATATAAAAAGTGGGTTTTAAATAGAAACCTAGTGTTTTCACTATTCATCAAAAATTGAATGTTTTCAGAAAAATACCAAAAATTCACCCGAGGCTAATTTCGATATTCCAAATCCAAAAATGAAGTCCATTTTGAAAAATAAAATTTCAAAAATTTCAAAAAGTGGGTATTACTATTCATAACGGCTACTTCATAATAATATTATAATAATATATCGTTTAGTGAAACTCGGTATTGCGTACTATACACGCTATCAAGGAAGGTCGTGATGGCGTGTAATGCAAACCAAGTCAGGGATTCATGTAGTGAAAGCTCCATTTGGTGTTTCGTATAACATAATCAAAAAATATTTCATTTATACATTAAAAAAAATTATACTTATTGTTGCGTAAAATAATTTCCACAAAACGAACTTGAAATGGTGTGTCACAAGAGCCCAGAATAGTGTTGCATATACTGCAAGCCAATACGGTGTTGTGTATAGTGGAAGCTAATTTTGGTGTAGCATACAACACAAGACATCAATTAAATTAAAAGTAATAATTCTCATAAAATCTCGGGTTGTTACAATATATATCCAAAATATATGTACTTATAATATTCCATAACATGGGAGATAAGAAAGGAAATACACCATTCATGGAGACTGTAGATCGTACGTACGCATGAACACTACATTTATTTCTTTTTCAAATTAAAAGAATGAAAACTAAATGATACATAGGTATGTTATAATTACATTATAATATATATGATATATATGTCACATAGTTTCATTAATTACATCCTTTACACATTCCATGTATGGCATGAAAGACTCATATCACTTTGAGGGGGTCGTAGTTCACACTTCCTCAAATGAAATTATCGTTTTTACACATTATGGAATGAATAAATGTATGTTTAAATAACCATTGTAGAATAATAGGTAAAATGTATATTTAAAATATATAATATATAAATATAGTTCCATAATAATGGACACCATGAGATATAGTAGGGAAAAATTTAACAATCATTGTTTCATGAGGAAATAGTTTGTCGTACACAGAAATAGTATGTTCATATCCATTGGATGGAAGTGTGGGTATGTGTAGTTCAAATACATATCATAAAAAAATACTAGTATATTAATGATATTGGTGTTTTTATGTAATCAAATAATAATAAAATCATTGGAAGTGAAGAAGGAAAATAAAATAAAGGAACCTAAGAGAAGATGTTACCTCTAAAACAGGTAACTTCTTTTGATTTGATCCAAAATTCTTTCTTGAATTTCCTTCTACCCAAGGTAAGGATTCTATGAGGGAGGGAGGGATTTTGGGATCATATTTGAGTAGATATTGTATGACACAGGGGGATTTATAGGTGTGATTAATGGGGTAGATTTGGTGGCCTTTTATAAGAGGGAGGAGGGGCACTTTAGGAAAGTCATTAAATATTAATTTATTATAAATCCAATTTCGATTAAAAATGGACTAAAACTCATTTAATTAAAATATAAGATTATTTAGGTGCAAATAAAAATCTTCAAATAATTTTTATACATGTTGGGAATATTTTATAACTATATCTTTTTGGTTTAACCCTTATATTACCCTTTTTAATCATAGAGTGATATCATGTTATTCACAAATTGTGGGTTAATGTAATTACTATATCATGTAAAAAGACCTACAAGAAATTAATTTATGATATATTTGCACTTTTATTAACCATTGTGCCTAATATTATATTTTTATGAATTTAATAACATTTAAAGAACTATTTTATATTTTAAGTTATGAATTATGTCAATTTTGGACACAATTCATACTTGACTTTTTTACAAATTCCTAAATACTTTATTCCTTATAGAAAAGCATAAACAAAACTATAATATTCCAATATCATCCAGAAAATTTTTGAATGACATCAAAATAATAAAATTAAATTTATTTTAACATTTATAATATCGTTTATTTAAGTCCTTTATTAATGAAACAATCACTGCATCATCATTGTGTGATAATTAAATTTATTTTTATGAAGTCTAAAAATTATAAATAAAATATCCCGAAGTAGTAAACATTTTTATATTTATAATGAATATTTATAGTACAATATAGCACTTATATAACCCAATATAAAAAATTAGTAAAAGATATATGATTAGGTTATATTTCTCATTACATTAAATTAATTTTTATAACATGTCCTCATCGCACCCAAGTGGCTGCATGGGGTCCCAAAATCTACCCAAAGATTCCAATTATGAGACTTATCTCATCCAATTGTATTAAAACACTTTTTTGGGTAGTATAATGTTATTATAATATTATTTTTTACCAATATTTATCATATTTACCCTTTCACCATGGTAAATAAAATAGTTTCTCAAGTTACTATTAATAATGTCCAAAAATAAAATGTAACTAATTAAAAAATTTGAAACTTATAATTCCAAATATGGAATACGTTTTCAAAAATTTAAAACATAGAATTTACAAAAATTATTTTAAAATTAATTCCCATTTTCAAAACCAAAAAATAGGTTTCTAAGAAGTAAAAACTATCAAAAGATTGACAATTGTTTATATCCAATTTAAAAGTGAAATTACATCCAATTAGCATAATTATATTAAATAATAAAAACATAATCCAATTACCCTTGAAAACAAATTAAAATTGCAATATATCTATATAAATAAATTATATGAAACGGTAGTTTTGAATTAAAATGTAGTATTTTTCATTATTCGTTAAAAAATGATCATTGTGAGAAAATTATAAAAAAAATTCCAAAGTAAATTCAGAGGTCCCTCTTCAATATAAGAAGATTATTTTGTCAAATTTAACATATAAAAGTGAAAAAAAACTATATTTAAAAAGATTTCTCCACCAAAAGGCGGTAAAACATGATTTTTTTAAATAAATCTTTTATCTGAAAAATTGAATTTGTTGTTATATAATATCTACAAAACATATAAGATTAATTTAAAACATTAAATTGAATAAATAAAATATATTTTACATTAAATAAAAATCTATAATGAGTGATTTGATTTTATTAACACAATTATTCTCTTTTAAATGGTTTTTCATAAAATCATATCTTTTATATTCAATTGGTTTTTCTTTTCATTTCAAAAAAATTAGGAAACCAATGAATGATTATTCAAACATGTGTAACAAATATTTCAAAATTCATTTGATATTAGACATTCTCTCCATTCCAACACCTTTGTGTAAACTAAAATTTAAAATAATAATAATAATATTATATTATTTTTTTGTATAACTCAAAGTTGTGTGTAATGTAAGATTTCAGAGAAACCTATTGTTGTGTGTCAAGTACGCTATCAAAAACATCATCCCCTTTAATGAAAAATTAATATATTATTCATAAATATTAATAGATATGAAAATTTATTATTCTTTAAATACTTTGGTTGTTACATCTTTCCCCCCTTTAGGAATTGCATCCTCGCAATTTAAAAATTGGGCTTGTAAACATCATTGAAAATCCCACGTCAAAAAAATAGTCCCTAAAAATATCACTTTAAAATAAACAATGAGAATTAAAAATGTCATATGAGATGACAAATACTAGGATTCCATGTAGGAAAACATGAATATAGAAGAAAAAAACTAACCATCAAGTTCTGATAGTGAGTGATAGAAAACTGGATCGGGAGAAAGTTAACAACTAGAAAACCATACACTTATGATAGATTAAACGATATTTGATTTCCTAGTAGGAAAAGTACACAGACAATGTTTTTGTTTTAAGGTACTTTTCATAATGTTGAGGAATTTATTTATGAGCTTGACTAAGAACATAAAGAAACATAATTACTTGATGTATTTCTGTTTTATAAGCACAATTTCATCCACATAATATTCCTAGAATATGATGTACATCACTAAGAATAAACTTAATTATAAAAGATCACAAAAACCATAAAGGATATAAATATCCTAAAACTAAGGTCCAAAATTAAAGTCATACTTCCACATTATAAAACCATACATAAACATAACCACAAAAAACATCTCCTAGAAAGGAACTTAATAACTTATTATCACATCACATAAAACCTCATAAGGTGTGTCAAAAACCATGAACTTATGATTATCTTTTTAAAAATACCAGTCTCTTAGGAGCTTCCATCACATCACCTGATGTCTAACCATCAACTTTAGTAGTAACAAAAGATTTTCCCAATCATTTTTGTTTCTAATCATACTGATTTCCACCCTAGGTAATTAACTTCGGAAGCTTATTTTCATAATGTCCCAAATCATTCCTTATAAAGATTATTACTATAGACTGTCTATCTGTTATATCATTATTAGACTATTCATGACATTTTCATTTAATTCAAGAATCTTGTGACCAAACATACCACACTGGTAACACTTTCCAGATCCTAAAATACATTCCCCATATTATATTTTACCACACTAGGAACAAGTTTTGGGATTACCTCCAGAATGCTCAGTTGGTTGCTTTTCTATTTCTTGCTACGTTGATTATTCAATACTATTATCATCTCGTGGAACATAATTGTTGGATAACTCCATTTCAACTTTATTAGTACAAAAAACCACATTTTCATAATTTTTAAATTCCTGGGAGGCTAAAGGTCTTTGTATCCTGAGTTTCAACCTTGAGTAAAATCTATTAATTTTACTATTAATTTCGTGAATAAAATTTGGAACATACCTGTCCAATCGTGTGAAGTTCTCATCATATTCAGTAATTAAATCTTTGTCCTTTTTCTTTAAATCCAAAAAAAATTCTCCATCCTAATCCAAACAACTTTAGGGAAATATTTCTCAATGAATATATCCTTAAATTATTCATATTCCATGGAATGTACATAATTTTTCTCTCTAGTATTATTAACTAAAGACAACCATTGATTAACTTCACCTTCAAAATGATAGATGAAAAGAGTTACCTTTTGACGTTATGAACATCCCATGACTTCAAATATCTTCTCCATGGTATTTATTGATCCTCCAGTTACCACTTGGTTATAAGATCCATTAAATGATAGGGGATGTTGCCTCATAAAATGTTCAACTACTAATTAATTATTCTATGAATGATCAGGACGATCTCATACATGGATACCACTACCATTTATAACCCGAGTCAACTGATCCATCACTACAAAACAATTTTTTTCCAACTCTCACCACCTCTGGTTATAGATTTGAAATGCTGTTTTCCTCTCAATTCCTTCCCATTAGATCTTTACTATTTCCTCTATGTAAAACCTTTCTGAACATACACAATTTAGATGAAGTAATAAGTTAATCTTAAACTGCTACATCATTTAAACATAACCATAAAGTAAAATCAACTAAAATAAAGCAATTAACACCATCCTAACCTCTAAATTTATCTACAGAAACATATGATACCAAAAATAAGGCCTCATCCTTAAACATTTCAAAATCATGTGTT
Organism: Viscum album; assembly: GCA_963277665.1. Lineage (NCBI taxonomy): Eukaryota > Viridiplantae > Streptophyta > Magnoliopsida > Santalales > Viscaceae > Viscum > Viscum album. Next base: position 1,579,727,211 of record OY728120.1, on the reverse strand, counting down.
AAGTCAAAAATTCACATTGGGTATCTTTTCAATTTTAGGGCTTTAGAGAATTAGTTTATAACTATTACATAACAAAAACATAGAAATATAAGGTTGACACATCCAAAATATTTGTTTCTCCCATAAAAATAATACAATTAAAAAGAAACATGGTTTCAATTCATGTTTAATCAACGTAACTTTTCCCTGACTATATTCTCTATAAATCTGATGGAAACATTTAAAACTTTTAATGAGCACAAAAAGCATAGTAAGCGACATAAAAATAAGGAAAAACCATTAGTCATGTTAAAACCTGATAACCCTTTCAAATGTACTTTAAGAGTATGAAACAAAACTTTTTCACATGAATAACAATGGTACTTTTTTCGTAATGAAAAAAACAAAAACAAATAGAAAGAAATTAAAACTCATTTATGTGACTTAGAGAGTCAAATAAATAAAACCCATTCAAACATATTCCAATTGGAATAACAATATGACTGACTTCCTACTTGGAGATCTATAATGGGTATCACCCTCCGTATAAGCTATATCGGGCTCACCCGTGAGCTATAATGGGGATAAACCCTTCTTATAAGCTATATCGGGCTCACCCATTTTCTATAATGGGGATAAACCCTTCGTATAATCTATATCAGTTTCCGATGTCTAATATAATTCTCATGTATAATATTTTGAATAAAACACATTCATCAAAAAACCACTTTTTTAAAACTTCCTCTAATCCAATATGAAAAAAATCACTATAACAATAAAATTTTCATTTAAGAACCCATTTTCAATACCTAGATACCCAAATAAAGGAATAAGGTATTTATTTAAAACAAATTAATGCTTATAGAGGAATCCAAATATCAAATAACGGTTATAAAGGTGGAGAGGTTGTTGTCGTCATATACTTTAAAAAATAACATTCCTTTTGTCATTTTGTAAAGAAAGTAAAATGAGTTTTATAATAATATTCCTTTTGGAAACATAAAATGGAATTATAAATAGAAATAAAATTTCCTCTATAATCCTTTTATAGTGATATAAATAAATATGTAAATTAATATCATGAAGACAAATATTTGATAAATAAATCATTAAAAGTTCAAGGTGTCCCATACCACTTTGAACATTTAAATATTAATATCTATAGATTAATAAATAACCTTCATACTGATAAAATGTTAATATTAAATTTCATAGTTGTTTTATATACACCTTATAAAATAATAGAGGTGTATATCATCAAGAAATGCCTCAATGAAAGGAAATTGAGACGAAGTCCCTTACCTTGAGTCTGACTTGTCTCATTAACTCTTTAATTTCATGAATAATAAACATAGGTTAATTTCTACTTGATTAAGAACATTTTTCATGTTTATTATTCAATTTATATCACTTACTACCTTGTTATAAAAAATAAAATATTATTTTATTTCATATCGGACGTTTTGTCGATGTTTGATACTTGAGTAAAAAAATGAACTTGTTATGATTACAAATTGTCCCTATAGTCCTAAGTCCATCATCTCAAGAAATATATTCATGATTTAAATATCATATATATCTCACATATATGGATTTATAATAGTCCATAACATTTGGATATATTAAATGAAATGAACTGTTCATGGAGACGGTAGGTCGTACGTACACATGAACGTTACTTTCATTTCTTTGTCATATTAAAGGAATGAAAACAAAATGATAAATAGGTATGTTATAATTCCAGTATAATATCTATTATATATATTTTCCTTAATTTCATTAATTGTATCCTTTATTAATTCTATGTATGGCATGAATGAATCATATTCCATTGAGGGGGCAGTAGTCTGCATTTCCTCAAATGAAATTATCGTATTTTCACATTATGGTAAGCATAAAGGTATGTTGTAAATAAAAATTATAGAAGAATATGTAAAATATGAATTATATATATACACACACACACATACAATACCATCATAATGGCCACCATGAGAGGTGGTAGGGAAAATTAAACAATCATCGTTCCGTGAGGCAGTAGTTCGTCGTACACATAAATTTTATGGTTATATCTATTAGATGGAGGTGTGTGTAAGTGTAGTTTGAATCCTTATCATAAAAAAATACTAGTATATTGAGGATAATTTTTTTATGTAATCAAATAATAATAATATCATATGTAGTTGAGAATGAAAATAAGTGAAAGGAAATTGAGAGAAGATGTTACCTCTAAAACGGGTAACTTCTTTTTATTTGAGCCAAAATGATTTATTATATTTCATTATTCCAATGGTGAGGCTTATTTGAGGAAGGGAGGGATGTTGGGAGCATATTTGAGTAGAATTTGGATGATCTAATGGGCATTAGAGGTGTGATTAGGTGGGTAGAGGTGGTGGCCTTTTATAAGAGGGAGGAGGGGCTCTTTAGGAATGCCATGAAATGTTAATTTATTATAAATTCCATTTTGATTATAAATGGTTAAAAACTCATTTAAATCGAATATAAGATGATTTTAGTTCGAAAAAACATCATCCAATATTTTTATACATGTTTGGAATATTTTTTTATCCTTGTCTTTTTGGTTTAACACTTATTTTACCATTTTTAATATTAGAGTGATATAATGTTATTCAGAGATTGTGGGTTAATTTAATTACCATATCATGTCAAACAACCCACAAGAAATTAATTTTTGATATATTTGGCCTTATTTTAACCATTTGGCCAAATCTATGATTTTTAGGAATTTAATATCATTTAATAAAATATTTTATATTTTACGTTATGAATTATGTCAATTTTGGACTCTATTCATACTTGAATTTTTTACAAATTCATAACAACTTGATTCCTTTGAAAAAAATTAATTAACTCAAAGATAATATGTCAATATCATCAAAAAAATTCATGGATGGAATCAAAAAAACAAAATTACATTTTTTTAATAGTTATAATATCATTTATTTGAATCCTTCATTAATGAATAAATCATTGCATCATCATTGTGTCAGAATTAAATTTATTTATATTATAAGAGATAACTTATATAATCCCATATAAAAACCTTTCAGTAAAAGATATGTATTTATGTTATATTTCTCATTACATTGAATTAATTCTTATAACATGTCATTATCACACCCAACTGGCTCTATGAGGTCCCAAAATCAACCGAGGGATTCCCATGGTCAGAAATATCTCATCAAATAGTATTAGGACATTTGTTAGGGTTTTTTAATATTATTATAATATTATTATTACCCTTATTTACAAGATTTAGCCTTTTACCGTGGTAAATAAATTAATTACTGAAGTTTTTGTTCATAATGTCCAAAAATAAAAGGTACCTATTTAAAAATTTTGGAACTTATGATTCCAAATATGGTATCCATTTCTCCAAATAAAAAACATATAATTTATAGAAATTAATTTAAAATTAATTTATGTTATAAAAACCAAAAGCTGGTTTTTAAAAAGTTAAAATGATCAAATGATTGACATGTGTTTATGTCAAATTTAAAAGTGATATTACATCCAATGACCAGATTTTTTTAAATGATAAATACTTAATCCAATTACACTTTAACAAAAATTAAAATTAAAATATAACTATATAAATAAATTATATGAAATGGTAGTTTTGAATTAGAATTCATTTTTTTCACAATTAATTAAAAAATGAACTTTATTAGAAAATTAACAAAAATTTAACCAAAGTAAATTTTTATGTCACTCTTCTATAGATGAATTTTATTTTTTCAAATAAAACAGTTAAAAGTCACAAAAACTGGATTTAAAAAGGGTTCTCCATTAAAAATCAGTAAAACGATATTTTTTGAAAAATACTTCTTTTATAAAAAAATTTAAATTTTTTCTTATATCATATCAAGAAAACATATAAGGTGAATTTAAGACATTACCTTGAATATATAACATATATATGTTTCATTAAATAAAAGTCCCTAAAGAGTGATATGATTTTATAAACACAATTATTCTCTTTTAAATAAGTTTTCATAAAAATATATCCTTTATATTCAATTGGTATTTCATTCCATTTATAATAAATTTGGTAAAAAAATGAATTATTATTTAAAAATTTGTAAACAATATTTTAAAATTTAGTTGATATTATCCATTCCCACCATTCCAACAATTAGGCATTCACTACCATTTAAAATAATAATATTATTATTATATTATTTTTCTGTATAACTCAAAGTTGTGTGAAACGTATGTTTTCAGAGAAACTCGTTGATACCTGTGGAGTAAGCTATCGGAAAAATTATCCCCTTTAATGTAAAATTAATATCTTATTCACAAATATTAATGGATATGAAAATGTTTTATTCTTTAAATACCTGGGTTGTTACACTATTCCCCGAGTATCATATCCTTAAACCAATAGTACAAATAAAAAATAACAACTAAAATTAAATAAGGAGGATGTAAATAACATCATATAAAACACATGTCATACAATAAGTAAACATGATCCAAGTGATTTATATTAAACTAGAGTAATAGTGGATGAAGATAAATAAATAATACACTTCAAAAATCATCCATAGTTTATCATAGTCCTACCACTAGCTACAGAATCCTCATATCAACCATCAATCATAGACCCATTTCCATTTCATGGATTCCTATACATGGATTTTTCATATGTATCAAGATGTATGTGTAGATTGTGAGTAATAAAACATAGTTGGATACCACCAATATATGACTAAAAAAATGTTCACATGTATGACAAGTGTATTTCTGGATAAAAATATATTGTGAAATTAATCATAAACAATCATATTTATAGAAACCATGTTCTAACCAATATACCATGAGTCATGAATGTACCTACATTAGATCCATTCTATAATGAGATGTAAGATATCAGAAGTAATCAAGAACTAGTCACAAGTGTAGTAAAGATGTTACATGGTGTCTTGTGAACAAGATACTCAACATCCACAAGGAATCAAGTTATTCATGGTCTTATAATCCATTGGTAATTAAGTGATTGTGCTACTTGGAATCCACTAGGCATAGAGTTAACATGATACTTGGAAACCACTTGGAATTGACTAAGTCACAAGGTATCCATAAGTAATCATTATATCCCTTCCTTGTACATAGGTCCATCATCTTCATCATCACATGTCATACCCAGTCCCCCTCTAAGAGATCATCATTTCATGAAGGATAACTTTTTTTGATCTCCTAGAAAAATACCCACAAAGTCACGGTAACACACATAACAAGGTAGTGCATACAAAGAAAATAATAACATATAATTATTTGAAAATATTACCAACATACAGTATATGTGATCAATATAAAATGTGAACAAAAAACATAAATAATACTCATAGATACAAGTATTATAAAAATGAATCACGGGCTACATACACGCAAATAAGAAAAAACTATCAATAATAAAAAACATGATATTCCAAGAAATAATGAATCATGATAATAAGATTATACAAGAGCCTAAAAAGTTAAGTAGCTTCCTAACACATGTTTTTTATGAAGAACTCCAAGTTTCATCAAAAGACTAATGTCAAACCATGTTGAAGAACCACATAAAACATTATTGCATGTCAAGGATGTGAATTTCAATTTTGTGTCATAAAATAAAGTGGTTTGGAAGAAGATACCTAAGATGATTCCATGTCAAGTTTATAATTATAGAATTACATATAACATTTAATTCATCAATGAAGCTAGTTTTGAGATATATTTAATAAGATTTAATCAATTCACTGAATCAATTTTAAATTAATGAATAGATCATGAATTACTTTTAAATTCAAGTAGTAAACCATAGGTATATTCAAATAAAATTTACTCATAAATAATCTTCTAATATAAATAGATCCAAAATGGGATTCAATAAAGATAAGATATCAAGGTGATAAATCTCATGAAACTTACCTAGAAACATCCATTATTCATGAGGAATAAATCTATTATATAAGTGATGTCATTAGACCATCAATTTTAGCACCAATATACCAAATTATCATTAGTATATAATAGTTCTACTATAAATCCTCCTCTAACAAGAGATCAAGAAAGATTATTTATAAAAACATACCCATAAAACATTCATAATTGACGGTATATCTCAATTAGATCAAGAGTTGTCATCAAAATGATAGATCTATGACCTATGTGTGAAAAGAGGAATAATTAATCAGTGGATCATAGTTTTAGCCATATATCCATCATTAATAGTTTCACATCTCTCAATAAGAGTGAAGAATTTGGTTTTTATCTAGATAAATCACAATAATTAAGCCTCAACGAATTCTTCCAACGTCGATGAAAATAAAGAAGATGAATAAGTGAGATAAAATACTAAAAGAGGTGGTCTATGTTTCAAAATAGGTCCATATGTTTCCCAGTTTGGTTTTAATAGTGTTAAAACTAAGTGGTTATAAAATATCATGCAGTGCATTAAATTCATCCTCAGACTGTGTGCACATTCCAGCTAGTGGGCATCACTGAATGGATAGTGGCACCACCTACTCGATATGGTTCCAATAAGAACAATATAGATTCTACCAATAATACTAGCTAGCTAATGGAATTACATATGCTAGAAGGTGGGGTTTGTAGAAGCCTACATACATACAACAACTCCACTAGAAATATGGTGGTAGTTTATAGACAATGTTCATCCATTCCTCTTCTCAACACTAGAACCATCAATTCTCAGGGTCCTTAGAAAAAACAACCTCTAAATCACTCATAATATTGAAATCCCAAAGGATGAATTTTAGATTAAAAAACATTAACATTTTATACATAAAAAAGAATGTATGTTCCACATTGTGCATCTATGATAATTTATTGGTCTATTTTAGCTTTAATACCTTAGGGTTTCTATGCACATTTATGCTCAGCCTTTCCATTTTTGGTCTACTCAGGTGAATATATCCTAGTCAATAATTCCTATAAATTAATTTTTTTCACAAGTTATTTTTTCCTTTATATTTATTCACTTTACACCATTTTTTACAAAAAAAATCACTTAAAGATTCATCCTTTCATGAAACGTTAAAATCATTAAAAATAAGCTTATAATTTCCCATTAATTAATGAAACCATAAATGAAAAATAATTTTTATATTTTATCTTTCTATAGATTCATTGAAACCTAAAATAAAGTCATTTGTTCATTGTAAAACGAATATTTCATTATATCAAGGGTATGTTGGATTGTGGGTTATATTAAGATGTTGAAAATAATAGAATGTTGATGTAATTTACCAATGTGGATTGGGATGTATTATTAAATGATTGGAAAACCAAATTGAGGGGATGTATTTATCATTAAAGAAAATTAATTTCATGGATTACAAAGTATAAATATTGAATATCACATAGCATGGTATAAGTTAGGTATATAATTGTTACTCAAGTAAGATCCCATTATATTTCAATATAGAAACAACTAGAGGATTTTGGTGGAGTGTTTTTCTGACTTATCTTAGCTAGTTTATAATAATACTTTTGAATAATCATATATATAATTTGGTTTTGTAATTAATAAAAAATAATTATAAAATTAAATATTATCTTATCAAAGAAAAGGCCATCCAATGTTTTGATAATTTATAGTACCTACCCACTATAGATCAAGTTGTTTATCGGTTGGAAGAGACACTACCAAGTGATGTTTGTAAATGTTATATGTTCAAAATTGGAGTTATAATATATACAAAATCAAAAAAAAAATATGTGAATAAAAAACTCCATTTAGAGGTTTAGTGGGAACCCTCACAAAATCAATGGAAATTATAACCATACCATATGATAAAACACCCAAAAAATCATAAAAACCCATTCAACATTATAATGATTGAAAAAGATGAATACAAAGCCTTTTTAAGTATCCTTCCAAAAATATGTACTAGATTTACATATCAATTCAAAACACTAGTCTTATTACCTTCAAGTACATATAATTCCTAATGGTCCATGACAATAATGTATAAAGGTATTAGTACTCTTTTCCCTTTCAATATACCAATAATGATTTTTAAGATCCCAATCTATCTCAATGTGAATGTGATCATCTAATAGGGATTCCAACCTATCAGAAAATTGATGTTCTCCTCCAAGATAAAATTTCTCTCAATAAAACCAAGAATAAATATAAAATACTTGATCATCAATCCAATCTGATTTCTACAAATTGATTTCAAATTCAATATTCATTTCATACACCATTTTAAATCATATTTTGAGGCTTTGATTTATATTTTACCTACAACAATTTCCATAGAGTGAAGGATATTCACTATTAAGGCCCCTTAAATTGATGCTTCTCCCATTATTTCGGTGCTAAATATTCCTCATATTTAGCTTTATACCTATGAGACTACACTAGTGTCCATAAATTAATCCTTATTTGGAAATAAGGATACCTAAACCATCCTATTAGAGATGAAAATTTACCTATAATTGTTTCCACCAAGGGCTTGGAAAAAAGGGAGTAATATATGAACTTACGGATCGGTTTCCCCTATATACATCCCATTTTTATTCCCTAGTAGATAAACAACCATAACCTATATATACTCTTAAAAGAAGATAGCTTCAGAGATATTTTTTTCATCAGCTGAGTTGGACATAGCAGAATTTTTGAAATCTATATCTTGAATACCCACCAAATATTTCTCAAGAACTAATCCCACATCCCAGCTGGACTTATTTTACTTTATATTAACTACCTACTACCATTATCCCTTCTTATTATCAAAATAAACCTTCTCTAGACCCTTGAAATGGTTTCTATGAAATGGGAAACCCCGCTACCCTTAACGTATTGAACTAATTGTTTTTTAAGTATGTAATTTAGATCAAAAAAACCAAAACACATTGGGATTATAATTGGGTTTGTTATAAAAGGGGGAAATGATAAGTTGAATTATGAATCAATATGAGAGATTCCCATTTGATTCACGGAGATAAAAATTTCAAGGATTAATAAATATTTCATGGGCTTATTATTAGAGACTAATTAGAAATACATGATGTATGAATATAAAAACATACCTAGGTAAAGTATTTTCCATGGATGTTAATCATATTATTTTATTTTTTGTTGTTTCTAGTAGCTAGTTTAACTCTCATAGTCTTAAAGTATAAAAATTTAATTTTTTATTAATTTTAATTCAAATATTATGATTTATCTAAAATATTTCAAAGTGGATTTGAGGGTTTAAAAATGATAAAGTATGTACCTATTTATAGAAAACTCTAAGGGGAATATTATTAATCCTAAATTAGATTTTATTTTTTTTATTGTATTCACATTGTCAAAATATGAGAGCTTTAATATCACATTTTAATATTATCATAGAGTTAAATTCATTTATAGGTAGCATAATGAATATTGGTTTTGATAGAAAAATTTATGTTATAATGAATTTGTTGTATGTTATAGTTCATTAATGGAGTAAATAATATCAATACATATGATAGAATAAGTAAAACCACATTATTGATAAATTAAGACATTCTACTTCATAAAATATTTCAATAATGTTTAAGAAGACTTTTCATGGTATTTTCCATTTCTAAATGATTTTTGATGAAGTTCCTACATGAAACATGTAAAAACATTCAACCATGTGGTGAATGATAGCCAGTTTTACGAAATAAAAATATCTTTTTTAAAAGAAATTGGAAAAATAATGAACATATATGGTGGTACTCATTGTTGAAAAGGCTAATAGAGATCATCTTTTTTAAAATGATTAAGGGAATAGAACCATGAAATGATTGGAAAATTATTTCATTAATAGGTAATTAAATAAATATGGATAATAAAAAACATTGGTGGCTTAGAGGAAATTTTTTATTAATGTTATGGGATCCACTACAGATAAAACCATTCTATTTTTGAATAGGAAACATTTTGGAAATTAATTTTTAAATTAAAAGACTCACCCATTTTTATTTGGTTGCTCATGATTCATATAATTAATTTTATGATCTAATATTAACTAACAATAATAATAATAATAATAATTTAATATATATTGTGAATTGGTTTATTTACTTGAATATTTAAATTATCCTATATCTCTCAAACATGGATTCTTTGATATATCAATTGGGTCATCACACTAGGATTTTATTGAAAACTGTAGTGGATTTTTGAGAATTAATTAATGAGGATTAGTAATGAAAAGTATTATGAAGATGTAGATAAGTGATATATATAATATATTTTGTGAGGAAAAAAACATATGGAACATGTTAAAAAATAGAAGATGAAAAAAGTTGGTTTCTTAGTAAGAACAAAAGGAGAAGATGGATGTGTACTTTGTAAAAATAATAGTTCCCTAAACACATTATCTAAATTTAGAGATCATAGTTTATCTAATTTTTTATGTTGGATTATTTATTTATATTATGTTAATATTATTTACATAAATTCAATGCGAATAATTTTAAGTGGTTGGTTCATGAAAAAAATTTAGTGAGGGTTAGTGAATCTCTAATGATAGTTAATCTTATCAAAAATAATTATAATCATGTGTTCTACTCATTCTGTTAGGGTGATAAGAAATTCATTATTGCTCAATATATTACCCACTACATTTAAGGTGAACCAATAAAGTCATTAAATATATATATTAGGTTATTTACATTACATGAAAGGGAAATCAGGGTTGAGATAACTAATATAAGAACACGATCCAAAATAGGGAACAATATTAATTTTGAAATAATATATAATTGTTTTATTAAACCAATCCCATAGTATCATTATTATTAGTCATAATAATATAAAATACATTATTTTTAATAATTAAATAGATATTTCATAATATAAATTGTTTTTATTTCATTCATACAATACCACATGATTTATTAATATTATAAATGATAATTTTTTTAAATTTATTCATATAATTATGATAATTAACCACAAATATTTAATTCACATACCTTGAATATATTTTTACATTATTAGAAAATCCATTTCATTATTTTAATGAGTTGTATATCGATTATTTGATAAATTTCTAATGTTTTATATTTGGCATGGAATATGGTTCATTTATATTATTTTACGATTATGGAATGTATTGTTTCCATCCTAAATTATGGATTGAAGTGTATTCATATGTATTTTGGTTAAGATAATTAGTCAATATTAAGGAAACTCTTAATAAATTACTATTTATTATTGTGTCTCATTTTAAAATATTAATTTGAGAAGAGTGTATTCTTTGTTTGGAAAGGTGAAATTTGTATATATATACCATCTTTCCCACTTGATATTTAAATAGAATTTTCCAATGGTTTTAATTCCATTACATAGAATTTTGTATGTGTTCTATTTTTCTTTTATGTATTTTAGAATATTAAATATGATGAGTAATGTTTAAATTACTGATACAAAAAAATTAAATGTTGTATAATAGATTTATTTAAAGAGTATTTTTCATTTTTAAATTTGGTTTAATGTGCATGGAATGGAAAAATTAGACAATTATAAGAATGCATACATATTTCAAATTTTATACATATGTGATAATTAATGTCTATATGATGAAAAATGTAAATGGTGAGATAATTATAATTCCCTTATTTATAGCAATTTTTTATAATTGTTTTAATTCTACACTTTTCAGGATCTTTACCATCCAAAGTGATATGTGAATGATAAATTTCTATGTCCATGGGTATCTAGTATAGTGCATTTTGTGATTGTAAATATTGAGCTACACTTAAATAGGGACCATAATATTTAGATTTCTAGATAAATAGAGCTATGTTTTCTCATACTGATGAATTTTAAAAGATTGTATTCCATCTAAATAACCAAGATTTATACTTTGTGAAATTTACATGAAATTCCTTCTAAAATAGTAATTTAAAAAGACACTTTGTTTTATATGTTAATACATGATGAAATATTTATCTTGGATCTCTAAAAACATAATATATTAGGTGATGTCATCTTAGTGAGGGCCTATTCTAATAAAATACCTTATTGAATATTATTTAAACATGATACACACCTAACATATACTTATATTTTATATTGTCAATATGTTTTGTAAAAATTACTAAATTTCATTGATATTTTCCCTAAAAAGAATAAATAGGAATAAGTTCATTTATTGGAATTAATTTTAGGAATATTAATCAAATAATATGGGAAAATATAGTTTCAATAGAAATATTTTCTTAAGGAATCATCAAATTTTGATTCCTTATAAGAGAAAAAATATTTTATTGAAGGTTAAAAATGAATAATTAGATATATTTATGACTTATGATGGTATCCAATAAATATATTCTTCAAAAGAATTATGAGTTCTTGAAATATTTTGATATTACTAATAATATTAATAGAATTTATTAAGAGAAATATTAGTATAATATGTATGAATTTTTTAAAGAATTATTTAATTGTAAATAACTAATTGTACACTTATTTCCATGTATTTACTCAATATGATTTGGTACATAAATGATATAAATGGATTTAAGGTTCTACTGAATAGGGATTTGGATAATGAATTAATCATATAATCAATTTTTTATTATCCAATGCAATTTATTATTAACTAAAACATGAATGAGTTTAAAAAGAATTTACTTGATCTAATTAACATAAAAAGGATAGTTAATCAGTATACTATAGTTTCTAACCCTGAAATCATGTTGTTGGTGAGGAAGGGAAATGGTATAGAAAAGGGAATAAAGTAATAATATATCTATTGAAAAATATAAGGGTAAATTCCACAAGCTAGGGAATCGAATGAGCAATAGTGAAATATTCATATACGAGATTTAGAATCATTATGAAGAGTTCACCCAATTTTTTGCATTATATAAATAAATATAGTTTTAATTATTAGTTATATGATACTATTTTAGTTCCATACATTTTTTCTAATGTTAAAGAGATAAAAAGTACACATAAATTAATGAAGTGAGAGGTAGATTCATGTTCATGTAATGGATAAAAGTTTATTTTATTATCTATAGGAACATATGGTCAATATCTATATGGTGGATTATTATAGTTGTTTTAGAATTAATATTTTATTCTTATCAAGAAAAATATTTTTATTTATTCTTCATATTAAGATAATATTGTATTTTAATTTTTTATTATAGAAATTTTTCATTATTTAAATATGAATGTAATGTTTTATGCCCATAAATATTTCAAAAAATATATATTATAAATTTCAAAACACATATTTTTAATATTTAACAAAATGTAAAACAAATTAATGGCTGAATATTAACTCTTTCTTCATTTTCCACATGGACATATAATGAATAAACACAGAAAAATGAACATAAATATGGATCGTTTTATAATTAATCACCTGATATATTTTAATATTTTTTCTCTGAAACAAAAATTGATGCATTGTTTCGTAGAAAAAATATATTCCTTGACCATATTGATGCATATGGACTAATTAATAAATAAATTAATAATGTTTTTTGGTATATTATAATCTTTGTTATGAGAAAAGTATGTATGATTCTATATTTATAGTGATGCCCAAATATGTAACCATTAAAAAATTTGAGGTATTCAAAATTATGAAAATAATCATATTAGAAAAGGTATCAAAAATTTATGATTAGAATGAAGAGGTGTAAAATTTATTCAATAATTTATTTACTATCTAAGATATTTTGGTTCAATATCTCAACTAAATCCTCTCAAAATATCATAATGGTATGGTTTCTAAAGGAATGAACCAAAACATGGCTTTGTTAATAATGAATTAGGCTTACAAACCTATCTACATTTGGGGTTATTCATATTAAAAAAAATCATTAATACTTAATCATGTTACATTTAAAGTCACTAAATTGAAATTGTATGATATATAGTTTTGGAAACATAATAATTCCTATTTAATTAGAATTTATGACTAGGAAGAATATATATGATGTCCTTCCATAGATACACTTAAACGTAAATTTGAAAATTATTTAATCATTTCATATCAAATAAAATAAAAAATAATAATTTTATATCCCATTATGTCATAAATCATTTGTGCATGGACCTAATGTATTTTTAGGAAATGAATGTTTCTAAAAGAATAAGGTAAAATGGGAAAAATAAATTTTTATTTCAATAGAAAAAATATGTCATTATACATAAGAGAGTATATAATATATTTCCATAAAAATTAATAAATGAAAATAATTATAATTCATAATGAATATATATTTATAGAAGGATTCATTAGGATCTGAAAATATATGGATTTATTATGGTTGAATATAGTGATTACACATTCATAGAAGATAAACCTACCACCTACTAAGAATTTATTAGATGTTTTGATAACAAGAAACATTCAGAGACAATAAAATTTAAGATGGGGTATATATATAATAATGAAGTTTTTGGAATTGGTTGTTTCGCTTAAAGGGATTAGAACCGTATGGTATAAGTTGTAATATTTAAAATAATATTATCATTGATGGAAGAATATCAAAATAAATTGTTTGTCTAATAGTTAACTGAAATAAAAAATCATTTTATTAACTATAAAGAAGAAATTACAACCATTTTGATGATTGAATCCATATAAGATAATCTATCAGTATGAAACTTATTTAATTATATTTAATATCATATAATAATCAAAAAAATATTATTTAATGGAATTTTTTTAAAGAATGTATATATGGTACATCACAAAGATTTTGAGGGTAATATTAGTGTTCATAAAAAATTTTATGATACATGGACATATTTATGGGTTTAATTACCCTTCATAGAGTTGTAATATTCATTTTAATAAATCAATAAATGATTTAAGTTTCATAAAGAATAAATATTAAAATTGTGTATATAAATGGAATAACGAGAGACTAATTATTTAATGGAATTTAATGTAGATTGAATATGGATTATTAGAAATAACATAACAACTTTAAATATCAAAATATTTTTTAGGAAATTTCTTTTCAGTAAAAAACATAAGTAAAATATATTACATAATTTGTATGGATATTTTTATAATTAGATTAATAAAGTGTATTTATCTGAGTTTAGACACATATACTTTGTAATATCTAAGATCTTTATTGTATATAATTAAAATAAAGGTTATTTACAATTATTATATGAAAATTTTCTAAAAATTTTTTTATATTATTCTATTAATATTGATATGGTATTCTTGTCTAATATTATATTTTTTATATAGTATTTAGCATGTAGGTCATGATTTAAACTCAACCTAATATCTCTTATACATTAAAATTTTATGTATACACCAATAATACTTATATGATATACATTGGGTGATAGTTATGAATATAAAAAATTACTCAAGAGGTACTAAAGATGAGATCTTAGTATATGGAGGTGAGAGATATCTCACCATAAAGTGTTATAGGGATACTAGATTTGAAAGTGAAAGATAATATTTTAAATCTCAATCAGGGTATTTATTTTAGCTTAATGATTAGTTGTGGACAGTAAAAATTAAAAATATATAAAAATAGGTAATTAAATAATAGAACCATTATACATCATAAAATAATAATTAGAAATGGAATTTATTTTTATTATGAATATCATCATGGATTTATGAGTTCTATGAAAGTATATCAAATTGAACTCCATTATGATAATAATGGTTTAATCACATAAGTCAAATAACCACAATATTTCCAAATTTCTGAACATATTCTTCATTTGTACCATATCATCAGTAACAATATTAATATATTAATAGTTTTTTATATCATTTAACTATAAATAATAATGTATTTAATCTTCTAAAAATCCCACTAATGAATCAAAATATAGATATATATCTAAGGTCATTAGGTAATAGATACCTATGGGATTAAATTTATTACATATGTAATAATTTTGTTGTTGGTTTCATATATCTATTCATGAGATATTGTCATAGAGATACTGTTGTATCATGTGTTATTTATAGAAATCTAGTCTTTCATTTTTATTATTATTGTTTTGATATAAAATATGTTATGATAATAAAACTATTAGATAAAACTATATTAATTATCCATAATAAATTATCATCATTAAATATAATGCTATATGATGATATTTTAATATTAATGTGTGTATAAACACGTATAGAGATTTACAGTTCCCTCATAGTTTCATGTCAGGGAACTTATTAACTAGATTTTTCTAAATTACGTACAATAAATTAAATTACACATGTATATTGTATTGGGGATACTAGGGTTCATAAAATATTAATTTTCCTTAACAGAATTTTAACAAGCTTCCATAGATATAAATTATCTTGTTATTAAAAAATCATTTTTCATTTATGGTAATTCTTAAATGGGTAATTTGTTTCTATCTAACTAATCATGTGAAGGATTTTGTATAACCAAATAGTATTTTTTATGTTTATATTATGATTTAATATATTATAGTTCTTGATTTAGTAAGTTTGAATAAATTAATAGTCATTTTTAGATAAATAATATGTGATGTGCTCATCCCCCTTACTTAGATTTCTCTCTTAATCAATAATTTTAGAGTTGGGATATATAATATTAACATATTTTATTTCCCATGACTAAAATTATTGAATTGTATGAGGGGTTTATATTAGTATACATGTGGTTGATAGTGATCACACCAAAACCATTTTAGTGTGAGTAAAGATTATATGTTTTTATATACCACTCCATGTTTATGACTATCAATGATAAAAATAATTTTCGGTCAAACATAAATTTATAAGAGCAGAGATTAGTATTGGTTCAAATTAATGTATAAAATGTGACATAGCTTATGTTGAATAATAATTCATGGATACAGTTCTTTTGTAAGTGCATAGTTAGGTTTCCATTTATTCAAATTTTATGCGATATTATTTAAATATATGTGGTTTTTAAAATATTAAATTTTGTAAAATCATGCATGGGTTTATATGTGATATTTTATTTAAAATAGTAGGGATTTGATATTATATTCAGTCCATATGATTTTTCATCATTTAAATATATATTTCATTTAAATATGTATAATATTTATCTTGGAAGGGTTTTCCAAATATAAATATATATTATATTGATATAATAAATGTGACGCCGCGAAACTAATCTCTCGTATAATAGTAATATTATTGTTTTAATTTCATGTCATCCAAACAAATTTACAAACTATAAATACGAGACATTTCATTTAAATAAAACACTGAAGTGTTGACGTTACAACAAGGTCAAAGGAAAACCATAATAACCAAAAATTCCTATTAAAAGTCCAATTAGAATTACAGAGAGACCACCCAAAACAACGAGAAATCCAAGATGTTAATATGAGTATTTTTGATCCGTCACAACGAACATTAGTATGGATAGAGCCACTGTAACAACACTGAGTATCAATGGAATTATGTGCACCATCTTCTTTAATTGTCTTGAATTTTGGACACTCTAATGTATGTTTTATTAGTCCCTAATTGGGTCATTGCTCTTTGAGTGACTATTCTGTTTCTAACGGCTATAATTATAGTATTTGTTCTTTTTGGAGGATTAATTAAAAATATCTAAGTATAATTTAGTTTTTCAAAACATTTAGGTTACGTATTGAAAAATAATATAACCTCTTATTATGAACTTTAAAAAGATAATGATTTAATATTTTGAGATCTATTTATTGTGATTTTAAAATGATATGAGGATTTTAAACACCTTTAAAATATTTCAAATATCTTGTCAATTTTTTAATTCTTAATGCTTAAACAATGTTTTAACTAAACTGTGTTTTTGGATTCTATAATACAAGTATAAAGATTTCATATGGATGTATTAAATTTCAAATTATAACTTTGTGTTTTAAAACTTTAATGCTTATAAAACTAAGGGATTTTTTTTCAAAAAACGCCTTTTTATGTATAAGGAAACGTAGTATTAAAGTTAAAAAAATAAACCCCACAATGGCTAGCCCTCTAGCCGGGCCAAGGGAGGAAACACGCACTATGCGGTCGAGCCTAGCCCTTATCCTCAACACAGGCTGGCATGTGGGCTTGTTTTCATGCACAATGCATGCTAGGTCTAGCTATCTAGGGGAATAGATACCTCGAAGGGAGTAAAAGAGTAGAGAACACCACCATGCGGGGTAGCATGACGGTGTGGGTTGCTGCAGGAGCATGCCTGCAGAACCCGGTATGGGGCGGTACTGGGAGGGGGATAATTCTATTTTGTTTCTCGGAGCTGTTGGGTAATATAAGGCCACAAATCATCCCTTTGTTTCGATATGGTATGAGTAAATTTGTCTAGTATCAAATTCTGGTCGTTGGATCTCGGCATGTGCGATCTGGGGCATTTATTTTGATCCAGCGCTCGACTCCTAGAAGCCATGGAATCCTACGCATTTTTTGTGTGTCGTCTGATGAAAAACGAATCTAATCTTGTCCATCTGAGACTTTTAAATATCCACATCAAATAAAATATGTATGATCTACTATATATTTAATCGTGACCATCCGTCTCTTTTTTTAATCACCGCATCCCTGTGGTCGTCTGATCTTCTCAACATTTAATCTCTATCATCCATTCTTTTTCCAGATTTCCTCACCCGCAACGCCTTCTTCTTCCTCCCTCTTATGCTAGACCATTAACCCCTACCATTTCATTCTCTTTTTCCACACCTGTGACTCCTCGCATCACCATCTGCGGCCTCCCTTTACCTCCTTTTTTCCAAAAAGTCTTCCCCTGGTCTTTTAATATACTGTGTAGGCCTCGGTTTTCCAACATTATCATTTAATATTATGTATATTTTATACATAATATAGTTTAAAAACAATATGTTTCATCCCATTTCCATTGGTTGTTCCTCAACTCCTCAAACCTTCAGTAATCTCCCATGATCCCTTCCTAAGCCTCTCCTCCTCCTCAAGTCAGGTAAGGGATAATTAGTCTTGTGATGTTGTTTTTGAGGGTATATATATATATTTATTTATGCTCATAAAAAATATTTATAACATTTCAGTTTAGTTAAAATTTTATTTTATGTCATACCTTGGACTTCTAGTTTTCAAGTAGTATTATGGAGGTATGGGAATTATGTTGAGTCATATACATTTATACATAAATATGTATACTCAATTTCATAATTGTACATCCTTGCAGTTTGGTTGAAAACCTGCATATACCAGGTCCTAGGACTTATGGATTTTAGGTTATGAGGTAATTTTTAAACTTTAAGGATTATTTTTCTTGTGGAATATATATATATACCTTATATATCCAATTATGTATTTTTATATATATAACCATATGGTTTAAAATGAACCACTTTTATGTTCGGTGTCAAGACTTCTAAACAATGAGTTTCAAAGATGAGGTAGAATTTTGTTTTAAACATAAGGAATTATATTTATATATATATATATATATATATATATATTATACACAAGCATGTATAATGATATAGTTTATATAACTCACCCTATGGACTGTTTTTGAGTCTTCAAACCTTGAACTTCTATGATTAATTTATGTTTTTGATAAATAAGTATGTGTCAATTAACTTTGGTGTAGGACTCAGTTGTACATGTAAGCTATATATGTTTACATAAACGTTTATGTAAGTTTGTTTAATAAATATCCCTTTTAAAATTTATATTATTTTTTAATATTTAGGGACTCTTGTTCATTTAAGTGACTAATATATTAAAGTCATATGGGTGATGTTAGATTTTTGGTTTAAATCCATTTTGATACACAATGTATTTCTGAATATGTGAATATATGTTTTGATTCTCAATTTTAATTATAATTATCCAAGGATTGCAAACAAAGTGTAAAACATGTTGTTTTTGATATAGGAATGTTCTATTTTTAAATACTAATACTTATATACACCCTTGTGTATAAAAATATTTACACAACACTAAAACCTAATTTTGGATATTCCAAACATTTACTTTTTATGTGATTAATAATTATGGAGAATTCATGAATAAAATATTTGGGATTTTCACCTTTTATATTCATATGTATGAATCACTTATTTTCATATATATATATTAAATTGTATTATTTATGGTTGAATTTCATGCTTTTCATTCTTAACATTATGTATAGCCTTGTGATATCAATGATAAATGTTTGAGCATTAGTGTTTAATACCCCTTTTTAAATACTTGTTTTATCCTTTAATTAATTAGGCACCCAATCCATGATTAAATTCCAAAGTTTAATTTATAAGTAAATATTTTATCATTTAGAGTTATCATTTTATATTACAAAACTTGTACTTGTTTTAGTGCATTAGTCGTCTTCACATATTCCATAATCTGCTTATCATACCCACCATTCAATGACATAACCCTACAGTTGATAGCTTTGTAATTAATACTTATATTATTGTTTCACTATATATATGTAAATGATATTGAATGTAATTAAAACTATGATGAAATTTTATGGAATCATGAATTAAATTGTTCAAGGTGGTATGGGACACCTTGAATAATTTGAAATGAGAAATTAAATATTCAAAGTGGTATGGGACATTTTGAATATACAACCTTATTTGGCATATAAGGAATGTAATAGACTCGTTATAACAGGTTTGGGATAGGTTAATGAAATCCCCTAAATGCATAAATAGATCTCATGAGACAATCATGTAATGGAATGAGACCATTGACATTTCAGGTCTTGACATGAGGTCTTGATAGGTTCTGATATTATATGTTTCCTCATTATGTCTATGATAATTAATTAACCATGTGGACATTCGACTAGTATAATATCCATGGTTAAGAGCTATTACATATGAGTATCAAAAGAATTAAATGCTTATGGAATGAAGTTTTTCTAGACCTCTATGTTTTATTATCCAATGTATGTTTCACAGTAGTTAAGGACGAAATTGAAGTTGTTACATTTTTTAAAACTTTGATCATGTATCACTCTTAGTTATTAAATTTCTACTTTCATATTCTTATGTCTTGATTATTTAGAATGTACTTACTTATTAATATGAATTAACATGCTATTAATTGATTCATGATTCCTTTTAACTCTTTCAAAATATCATGAAATGTGTCTTTATGATTCTTAGACTAAATGTTATGTCGTGGTGTTTATGTTTATGTATTCTTTAAGAAAATGTTTAATGGGATTTTTTTTAAATAATGTTTCCAAATGTTATATATGTATATTATGTTATTTTGAAACCCCTTACAAGGAATTTGTATGCTTACCCTATGTTTTTTAAATAAATTTTTTAGGTATCAGTTTTAGTAGAAGAAGCATGTCAAAAGTAGCTGGTCTCCAAGAACCTGAACCGAATGGATCCTCTGTATGGGACAAGATGTGTGAAATATCAGTGCATTGTTTTTGTAAAAATTTACACATCATGTTACAAGGCACCAGCTCTAGGTATTCTTGGGGAAGTCTATTACAGATGGTATTAGAGTATTCGGTTTAGATAACTCTAGATTACTAGAACTGAAGGAAAATTTACTTTAAGTATTACTAAGTATGATGTTTTCTTAATTTTCAGATGGAAAACAAAAATACCAGTATTTTTTCTCTTTATATTAAGGACCTAGAAAATATAATTTCCATATTCATCAATGATAAAAAAAAATTACTATTACCACATTCATATGACATGCAAAAACCTCTACGATGTGTCAAACTCTCCTCATGTACTTCAACTCCACCGAGGAGTAGGTTTGGGTTACCGCTTTATGATGCAAACCCAATTTTTGTCCTACGCACGTCAAGGAAAGTACTAAGAGGGACTTTTTAGATGCTTCACCCCAGTATAAGGCATTCATAATCTTATGGATTTCCAAGAAGTTGTAGCAGCGAGAGACGTCTGCATATCATATATGGGCCAAGTCTTGTCATATGGCCCTTATGATCAAGTAATGGAATTTGAAATCCTTGAATTTGAAGCCTCTCATTCTGTGTACAAAATTGATGTACATACTGATGACTCTTGACTATACACTACTAATGTAACACCCTAGAGACACTATAAGTGCACCCATGAGATTGAGCCAAATTTCTCGGGATTCATTTGGTTTGGGGAGAATGAGAGTTTTGAAATTGTTTTGGGGATTCGTGTAATTGGGAACTGGGGAAACCATTAGTTTTGGGTGTAGTGTACCGGTTCTTTTTATGAAAATACAATTTTCTTCTTCTTCCTTTTTCTATCCTTTTAGTGTTTGTGCTTTTAAGTGAATTTATCTAATTAGAATTTCATAATAAAAATTCAAATGGAAGGAGAAACTCATATCTTATCTCTCCTTGTTGAGGTACTAGAGGCCATTATGGTGAGAACATATACAGAAGAATACCTTCCCTTTGCAAAACTGTAAAGAAGGTGTAGACATCATTACGGGGTATCGAACAGTCTGGACATTCTCTGCTCCTTCCAACGGAATGCCTATATCTACCACCATATAGCAACTACCTAACTCGGTGAGTATAGATGAAGGGGAAAGTTCCATCAAGGTATTTTCTTAAGCTTAAAACATTCCCAAAACATCACATCTAGGGTAAGGTTTCAATAGGTTTCCTTGGAAGGGGACCTTCATGTATCCTATATGCACCAAATCCTGAGTTTCATTTTTGTACAACCACATCTACGACATCGACATTCTTAAACAAGAGGAAGTCTAAAGAGTTATTAAAGAGTTTGTCTATTCAGACATATCTGAACTCTATACCATTTGAGCCTCCCTCTAGAAGCCTGAGTGTACACTGTATGAGTTTAACCCATACTGTTTAAGGTGTGTCTGGGCTAGGAAAATAGATGATTTGAACACCAGTTTGGGTATTTAGCTGGCCACACCTAAAGATCCTCCATGATGGAGGATGTGGTGAAGAATGTCAGAGAGTTTCCTTTTGGAACAATTATATGAAATGAATTGTGAGGACATAATTCTTTGTAGAGGGAAATAATGTGATGCCCCAAAACTAATCTCTCATGTAATTGTAATGTTATGGTTTTAATTTCTTGTCATCCAAAAAAATTTGTAGACTATAAATACTAGAAATTTCATTTAAATAAAACACCAACGTTTTTACGTTACAACAAGGATAAAGGAAAACCATACTAACCAAAAATAATTATTAAATGATCTATTAGAATTACTGGGAGACCACCCAAAACAACAAGAACTCGAAGAAGATAATATGGGTCGTTTGGATCTATTACAACTAACATTAGTATGTCTAGAGCCACTGCAATGGCACTGAGAATCAGTGTAATGATGTTCACCATCTTCTTCAATTGTCTTGAATTTAAGACACCCTAATGTATCGTTTTATAAGTCCCCAATTTGATCATTGCTCTTCGGGTGATCGTTGAGTTTCTAACAGCCATAATTATAGTCGTTGGTCTTTTCGGTGGATTAATTAAAAATATCTCTAAGTATAATTTAGTTTTCCAAAACATTTTAGTTATGTATTGAAAAATAATATAACCTCTTATTAGGAACATTAAAAGAAAAATGATTTAATATTTTGAGCTAAACTTTATGTGATTTTAAAATGAGGTGAGGATTTCAAACACCATTCAAATATTTTAAATATCTTTTAAATGTTTTCCTTATTAATTCTTAAACAAGGATTTAACTAAAATAAGTTTTTGATTTCTATAATTCATGTATAATGTTTTTATATGGATATAATAAATCTAAAATTATAACGTTTGTTTTAAAACTTTAATTCTTATAAAACTATGGGAAATTTTGTTTTAAAAACACCTATTTATGTATAAAGAAACCTAGTATTAAATTATAACAAAAAAATAAACCCCACAAGGGCTAGCCCTCTAGCCGGACCAAGGGAGGCAGCACACACTAAGCGACTAATCCTAGCCCTCATCCTCAGCACAGTCCGGCCTATGGGCTTGTGTGCATGCACAATGATTTCTAGGTCTAGCAATTATAGAGAATAGCTACCCCAAAGGACAAAAAAGATCAGAGCACCCCACCGTGCGGGGTAGCATGATGGCATGGTTGGGCATATGAGCACACCCACAGAACCCTGTACAAGGCAATACCAGGAGGGGGGAGGGAGAATTCTGATTCATTGCTCTGAGATCCTAGGTTATAAGGGCCATGAAACATCTCTTTGTATCGATGCGGGACAATGAAATTGGTCTAGGGTCGAATGAAAGCTATTGGATCACGTCGCGTATGATATTGGCCATTTATTTCGATCCTGTGCTCGACTCCTATCCATCGTATAATCCTCCGCATTTTTTGTGTGTTGTCCAATCCAACACAGATCTAATATCATCCGTTTGAGATTTTTAAATCTCTGCATCGAATCAGAGCCATCAGATCTACTGCAGATCTAATCATGACCATCCATCTCTTTTTTTAATTGCTACATCATCGTGGTCGTCCAATATTCTCCGCATTTAATCTCTTTCTCCCATTCTTTTTCTGGATTTCTTCACCCGTAGTGCCTTTTTCTTCCTCCATCCTCTCTTTTTGCACACCCGTGACTCCTCCCATCACCATCTGAGGCCTCTATTTCCCTTCTTTTTTCCAAAAAGACTTCCCCAAGTCTTTTAATATACAGAGTAGGCCTTGATTTTCAACCAGTATCATTTAATATTTTGTATATTTATACATAATATAGTTTAAATACAATCTGTTTCACCCCATTTCCCTTGGTTATTCCTCCTCTCCTCAAACCTCCAGCAAGCTCCGGTGAGCCATTCCTGAGCCTCTCCTCCTCAATCCAGGTAAGGGTTAATTAGTCTTGTGGTTTTGTTTTTGAGGGTATATACATATATATATATTCTCATAAAAATATATTTGTAACCTTGCGGTTTAGTTAAAATTTTCTTTTATGCGAATCATAGGACTTCTGGTTTTCGAGTAGTATTATGGATGTAAGGAGATTATTTTGAGGCATATAAATTTAAACATAAATATGTATACTCAATTTCATAAGTGTACATCCTTGTAGTTTTCTTTGAAACCCTCATATACCCGGTCCTAGGACTTATGGATTTTGGGTTATGAGGTAATTTTTAAAATTGAAGGATTATTTTTCTCATGCAATATATATATATACCTTATATATCTGATTATATATGTACATATTTATATATATAACCATATGGTTTAAAATGAACCTCTTTTTTGTTCGGTTTCAATACCTCTATACATTGAGTTTCAAATATGAGGTATAATTTTGTTTTAAACATAAGGAATTATATTTTCATATATATATATATAGTATACATAGGCATGTATAATGATGCAGTTTATATAAATCAACATATGGACTAGTTTTGAGTCTTCTAACATTGAAATTCTATGATTAATTTATGTTTTTGATAAATAAGTAAGTGTCAATTAACTTTGGCATAGGACTCGGTTATACATGTAAGTTATATATGTTTACATAAACATTTATGTAAGTTTGTTTAATAATTAATCCTTTTAAATTTAATATTATGATTTAATATTTACGGAATCTTGTTCATTTATGTGAATAATATTTTAAATTCATATGGGTGACGTTAGATTTTTGGTTTAAACCCCTTTTGATACATAATGTATATTCGGATATGTGAATATATGTTTTGATTCTAAATTATACGTAGAATTTTCCACGTATTGAAAAGAAAGAGTAAAACAAGTTGATTTCAAAATATGAATGTTCTATTTTTAAATACTATTATTTATATACAACCTTGTGTATAAATAGTTTTAAAAAACACTAAACCCTAATTTTGGATATTCCAAACATTATTCTTTTGATGTGACTAGTAATTAGGTAGAATTATTGAGTATAATATTTAAGGTTGGAAACTTTTATATTCATATGTAAGAATCACTTATTTTCATATATATATATTTATGTATATTAAATGGTATTAGTTATGGTTTAATTTCATGCTTTTCATTTTTAACATTAGGTATACCCTTTTGATATCAGTGATAAATGTTTTAGAATCGGTGTTTAATACCCCTTTTTAAATACTGGGTTTATCCTTATATTAATTAAGCACCCAATCCATGATGAAATTACAATGTATAATTGATAAGTAAATATTTTAGCATTTAGTGTTATAATTTAATGTAACAAAACATGTAATTATTTTAGTGCATTAGTTGTCATCACATATTCTATAATCTTCTTATCATACTCACCATCTAAGGAAATAGCCATATAGTTGATAGTTTTGTAATTAAAACTTATATACCTATTTCAATATATATATGTAAATACTGATGAATGTAATTAAAACTCTTATGCCCTTTTATGGAATCTTGAATTAAATTATTCAAGGTGTTATAGGACACCCTGAATAATATGAAATGAGAAATTAAATATTCAAAGTGGTATGGGACAGTTTGAATATATGGCCCTATTTGGAATATGAGGAATGTAATAGAATCAGTATAATGGGTTGGGGACTGGTTAATGAAATCCCATTGATGCATCAATAGTTCTCATGAGACAATCATGTAATGGAACGAGGCCATTGACATTTTAGGTCTTGACCTGAGGTCTTGATAGGGTCTGATATTATGTGTTTCCTCATTATGTCTATGATAATTATTTAACCAAGTGGATATTTGAAAAGTAGAGTATATATGGTTAAGATCTAGTACTTATGAGTATCAAAAGAAGTAAATGCTTATTGCCTGACATTTATTTATCCCTCAATGATTTATTAGCCAGTGTATGTTTCATAGTAGATAAGGCTGAAATTGAAGTTGTTACCTTTATGTGGAACTCTGATCATGTATCACTCTTAGTTATTAAATTTATACTTGAATATTCTTATGTCATGATTATTTATAATGTCTTTACTTATTAATCTGAATGAACATACTTATAATTTATTTATGATTCCTTGTAACTTGGTAAAAATTCCATGAAATGTTTCCTTACGATTATTAGACTAAATGCTATGTTGTGGTGTTTATGTTTCTATATTCCTTAAGAAATTTTTTTATAGGAAATTGTTTTTTAATAGAATTATTTCAAATGTTATGTTTGTATATTATGTTATTTTGAAACCCCTTACTAGGAATTTGCATGCTCACCCTACTTTTTTGAAATATATTTTTTAGGTATCAGTTTTAGTAGAAGAAACATGTCAGAAGTAGCTGGTCTCCCAGAACCTGAACCGAATCTATCCTATGTATGGGACATGATATGTGAAATATCATTGCATGGTTTTTGTAAGAATTTACACATCATGTTCTAAAGCATTGTCTCCTGTTATTCTGGGGTTGGGCTGTTCCAATGAAAATAATTAAAAAAATCTTAGATATGTTTAATGAATGAATCAAATAATTAATTTTTTATTAATTATTCAATTCTAATATTCCATATTTAAATATATATAATTTAAAATTGTGGGATGGTTATAAATTGTACTTTAAATTTATGTTTTTATAATGATTTATGTGATAATGTAATGGTTGGATAAAGTTTTTAGTGTGTTAAATGGTTTGTCTCTTGTGGCATTTACATTAAAAATATATTAATATATAAGGAATTAAATAATTTAATATAAAAACACACTCTTAAAACATCATTCTCGATAAAAAAAGTATTATTTATTCCTCTTCTAGAATTTATTTCACCATAAAGGATAATCAGTCACTATTTATTTTTAGAGAGGAATTTATTTATTGATTATTATAAACCTTTAATGATTCATCTTATTAGTGGATACCAATGGAAGAAACAAATATTTTAGTTTTCACTAATGATTTAATTAAAAAAGACATTATACATGATATTTATTACATATTTATTATTGTATGTGAAATTTATATATGATATAGTTCTCTAGTTCAATTTTTTTGGGTTATGTATTTTTTCACAACTCAAGATATTGAAACCACCCTTGAAAACCCAACATTTTAAACATGTAGTGGCTCTCATTTTCAATAGATTTGTATTTATATCATAGTTTTTGTGATTTATCATTTAAATTTTTTAAAAAACATAATTTTTATTTATAAATTGGTATTTTAATTTAATGTTATACACCATATTTCTAATACCCACAAAAGGATGAGATAAGAGGGAATAAGAACAAAATTCATATGGTCCTATAAAGGTAGAATAGGCTATAAATAATGGATTATTATTCTCAAAAATTATTCTATTTATTTCATTTATATATGAATTATTAATCATTTTCATGTTAAAATATACTTTTCCATGTCCACCTTAATGTTTATCCTTAGTGATAATGTTCGATTTTGATTATAAATTGGTTTTTATGGGTATAATATCTAGATATTAACTATATATTTTTATCAATGACTTTATTTTTACTCAGATTTCATTTGAATAATTATTTTTAATATTATTTTTACATTTTAAAGAAAATTATGGGTAACATTACTTTTTAAAAATATTTTTCTATAAAACATTAAGACTAATGAGTTATTTATTTAAACTATTTAACCTTTTAAATTCAATGTATAAATTTTTTAAACTAAACACAATGTTTTTTTTAAATGGACTAATTTACAATAAAGTAAATCATGATTATAAAATCATTCATACACACTTTTTGAAAAATAAGAATTGAAATATGAAAAAATGAGAAAAATGGGGAAAACGAGTGGAGAAAGTAAAAACAATCATGGAAAATTTGAATGATTTGGATTGAATTGTGAATAGAATACATAAAGTCTCTATATTTCCTTCATTATATACAATGAAATTAAATTAATTTTAACTAATTTTTTCATATTATATAACTTAGAAAGGGATCTGGGCCTAGTTGTTTGTCTATCATGTAAACATTAGTAGGGGATAAATTGATGATATTATTCATAAAAACCCATTTATAAAAAGTTTAATTTAATGTAAATAAATCATAAAAACTATATAAATTGTGACAGTCTTATTGTGTGAAAACTATAAAATGGTAGGAAATGGATGTTCTAAAACCAATCGTTACAAGAAGATGTAAAGTACCACCTTTAAAATCTATATAATTTTTCGTACCATTTTTATATGAACCATTCATGTTAATGTATATATTGACATCAGACATATAATAAACAGACAATCTTATGAGTACATAGTGATTCCTATTGTTAGAGGATCAGTAATTAATTTTACAATAAAAAAACTAATCATTTTATTAAAAATTATATTAAAACTAGTTTTGGTAATAGGCATGTTAGGTAAATATTTAATCATTAATAAGATAAAATAATTAAATGAAAATTACTAAAATGGAATTAAAGTAAAAAAAATAAATTCCTAGTAAGAAGAACATATAAAGAGTTAAATATGTTGGGGATAAGTGATTCAAACTCCCATATTTGTTATCTTAAAAAGGTTTCCATCCTAGAAACGTCTTAAATTTTAACCCAAAGTAATTGGAAGATCATATTCCCATATCAAGTAGCAATAACACTGAGTAAAACTAATTCCCATTTTTTGAAAAATGAATATAGACAACGCTTATCCCATAGATTTATTAGATAACAACCATATTATAATCATGTCATGTTCCATAAAACATCTTCATTCACAAATTATGAAAGATTAGATACCATAAGATCATAGTATACAAGAAAAAAATTAAATATAGGCTACATATTATAAATATTTACAATATAGAGTTTTTATAATATTATGGAAAGATGAATAATAGAAGGAACATAAATATATGATCTAATAATTCCATATATCCTCAAATAATTGCATTATTTTTGTTTATATTATAAATAAGACCCCAATAGTTCTTTATATAGACATATAAATTCATACATTGGATTTCTACACTCACTGATTAAAGATTATTGTTGGAGATATAGTGATTGGTGTCATCTTATTATTAGTTTCTACTATATAGTAAACAATTATTCTATAATATTCATAATAACATATAATTCTTGAAATTAAATAATGTTATTTTTAGAGGTCATGATAAGAATAAAAAATATAATCATTTCAATTTATATTTTTTATTCTTCATCATGTTTTAAATTCATGTATTGAATTTAGATGGTGGATGGTATAATCCTCCAATTCTGTGGATAGTTTTATATGTGATTTATTTAGATATTTATGGTCTTTAATTTTACTAATAATATATTTTATTCTTCTAGAAATATATATTAGTCTTTCACAATTCAATATTAAAATAAATCTTTATTTTTTACTTCAGAATTTATTAAAGATATTGAAACACAAATCATATCATAAGAGTTTTGAGTAGCTTGATTTGTACAACTTCTCATACTATGTTTAATAATATTGATCCAAACATAGTAAATATAATTACGTGGATATTTATTTTTAAATTACTGTAATATTTAAACATAAAATATATTGTTCTTATCCACTTAAAAAGAATGTCATAATACTTTAATTTGATTTTGTATGAGATATGATAGTATGATCCAATTTGTCTCTTTCTTGAAATCTAGATAGATTTGAGTTTTTTATTCTTTATATTTTCACTTTAGATGGTATTATGATTTTTATTAATTACATAATAAAAAAATATTAATAGTTTAATAGACAATATAGTTAAATGCTAAATATTATTTTCATGTTTTAAAAGGTATATAATTCAAAAATATACATGATAATTTCTCATTCATCATCTCTAAAACATCTTCTAGTACATTTTTATGGACATTTTGGATGGACACACACTTCATGTGTTATTTAAAATAATTATTTTCCAAAGTTTAAAATATTTTATATTCAAGACTATAGGCTATATCTAAAGAGTTTATCATATACATGAGATTCATTATATTAATATTTTAGTGTTAAATATCAATTTCTATTGGGGGTCTGTAGAATTTTTTTGTTAATTGTTTAGGCAAAAATTACTAAGAAAACCTGTAAATTATCAAGAAGATGGTAAGTGATTGATCAATGGTAGGATTCCTGATTATTATGTTATCATGGATTATAAAATAATGATTTATTAATTTAATAATGATCAATAAGATATTCCATGTCATGTTTCTCTCTTATTGGATTAATGGAGATTGGGAGTTTTAGTATCTCAATATTCTTTTTTAAATTATCATACTTATTATTTAAATGGTAAAATATTAGGTTATATCCTAACACTTCATAAAATACCTCTCAAAAAGTTAATTAGTCAAATCTCAATCAGGATATATTAATCCAAAGAAATTGGGAGTGATAACTATACATTCCACTCACATATCACCAATCACCAAAAAATTATGCAATTAACCACACATATTATATCATATATAATAATGACTAAGTTTGGGGGAATGAATTAACATAAAAAGTATAAAACATATTATTGAACTACTAAAATAATTATAATCATATATGAATTGTGAACTTAACCTATTGTATCCTTATATCAACTGATAAAATAAGAATTCTAAAATAATTTCAAAACTAATGTATAAAATATCTCTTCCCTACTAAATCATGCACTAATAAAGGTGTTATCCCTCCATGTAAAGGATAAAATATATTATAATTGACCTTGAATATTTCAATACAAATAAATATGAATAAAAATATTTCTCACATGAATATGTTAAGCCTCGTGTATAAACACTTTCTACATTATTGATAATTCCATGGGTCAACAAGTTATCATGGAAACTTCCATGTGTGGTGTACCTTTATCATTTCTTATCCATCCCTATGAATATTACACTACCTATATTTTATTCTTCATTCCTATATCAAATTCCATCAAGAAAACTCGTTTTTCATTTTCCAGATTCAGTTATAAATTTTATATTGATATCCTATCATGGTCTATTTGATCATACATGTGTTCTATGTGATATTTTAGATGGTCATAATGACTGTAAATTCAACTTATTAACCCTAAATTATTAAACTAACTCAATTTATGATAAATTATAAAAACATATGATAACATTTCTAGAAAAATGAACTTACTTAAGTGGGTAAATAATTTTTTTCCCTTACATAACATTCCAAAAACCTTATACATATTAAAACTTATATTATATATATCATTGATAATCCAATTTATTCTTATGTAAATTCTAGTAACTCTTACAGATCCTTTAACTTTTTTCATTTAATATTATATATATTGATATGTATTCCACTTCATTAGTAATGTTTTAAAAACATACTCAATTTACTCAATATATTTTTTAAATCATACAGAGAAATATTGAGAATCAATCTATTCGTATGTAACTAGGCTAACTCATTATAAATGTTGAAAATCGTTTACACTAATAAATCATTGTGAAATCATTATTAAATTTTTCCCTAACCACATTTTTCCTACAAGTAAATAAATGATGATAAAGATTTTTCAATTAATTTTATTCCATAGAAATGATAATTCTAATAAGTTATAAATTGATCAATATTCCCAAAAAACATATAAATTGAAGCCTTAATTCCAAAACATCACTAAATACACTTGACTAACAAATGTTAGGGAAGAAATGAATTAAATATAAAAAATATATAATGAATGATTTATATCAATCAAATCCAAAACACTTATCACCTTATACTCCTGAATAAGTGAACACCAAATGGTACCTAATAAAATTTAAAACACTAACTAGAGTTGTTAAATTTTATCAAAAATCATGTCAACTAGGTCTCGTGATTCCTTGTTTCTGTAATTTTTTTAATTTTATTTATCTAATATATTCAATTCATTTTCACTTATCAAATCCTCTCATTATCATTTATAAATTCCTTTCTATAATTATTTACCTCTTTACACAAAATATGTATTTAAAACAATTTTTTCTCAAAATTAACTCATATAAGGGTCACGATAGGATTTTTATGTCTCTAGAGTCACCAAAAATTGAGTTAAGAACTTTTATGAATCATGAGGACTTGAAGGGATGTTATATTGTGGAATATTAGTAGGTAATTATATTAAAACTTCAAAGGAAGAGTGTGTAAGGATAGATCAGTATGAAGAAGAAATGCATGATTTCTATTTTCACTCAATATATATATCCTTACTCATTCTCCTATAATGCTTCACCCACTAATATACCAATATGTTATAGGAGATTCACACTTCAGAATTTTTAGTCGTAAAATATACCCCTTATCACTTATTACAATTAATTTTTTATCCTAATACATTATCATGATTTTAAATTTTACTGGATGATTGATATGAACTGTTTTATTTAAATTAGTAATGTGATCTATTTATTAAAATTTACAGAAAATATCTCTATATATTTCCTGTCATGATGTTTTCAACCATACTCTCTAAACAAGAATCCTATCATTAAAACATGATTTAAATTATGATCAAGCATTTTTTTACTTTTAGAGAAAGGTTTATAGGGTTTTTTAGTATGTAATGTAACTCCATAATAAGGTTTCTCATGGATTTCAGAGGCTTAATAACAAGGACAAATTTATAGGTGGTTCAATATAGAGTTTTATTATAAAATGGAATTTTTAAATAGAGTTACCTAATAATTTTGGACTCAAAATATAAATCTAAAAATCATTAACTAATATTTCACAAAAAACATTTATTCAAGCATCGATCAAGTCTCTCAAAAATTGAGGGTATAGTAAAAAAAATTTGAAAAATTTAAAGATTCATCTAGTCATTATGACATGATTTTTGGATAGAATCTCATGGTATATGATTATTGATCAGTGGGAATTTCATAAATTCCACAAATTTTGAATTAGTAATTAAACTCATTTCAAAATTAATTAAGGTTTTTTTTAAGAATAAAATTATTTCCTTTTAAATATAAAATATTTAAAACATATTGAGATATTCAATTGATCTCAAAAAGTTTTAAAATACATGAAAATTAAAAACAAAATAAATAATACTAAAAAAATAAAAAGGATATTTCTCTCCACCACACATGAACACTAAAATTTCCTTAATGAAATTTTAATAGTTATAAACATGATTAAAGAAAATTATATTGGGTAGTAATAAAATAAGTGATATAGAGGGATAACCTAGTGGTTCATTTGTAAAATGGTGTAAGGAGTGTGAGATCCTATGATTGTTCTTCTCAAGGATTCCAAAATTACTTCTCAAATCTATGGTCATTTACAATTAATGTTTACTTCTCTTCCCCTTAGTTTATATCAATTGTAATAAAAGGTATAAATTTTGTAACTATGAATGGTCACTCCCAATTGGAATAAAACTTGTCATGAATGAATTTTAGACAATTATTTTAGTGCATCACTTATTATCCTATATGAAAATATCTTTCCTATATTTGTTTTTATTGTTATAAACCTGTAATTTATTTAAAAAAATTTGGAATTATCAAATTACTCCATGATTATTTCATGTTGCTATTGTATTTGTATCATCTTATACTGTACATATCATTAAAAATCTAGATTCATCTTCTTAATTACCTATAATATTTTTTGCTTCAGTTATATAATAATATTAAAAAGATTCCCAAAGGATAAACTATATGGGATTATTCTAATAGCAACCTTTCTGGATTTTTTTTAATCACATAAGGACTCCTCCTACATTTAGCTCCAATCTTACTTATTGGGGTTAATGGTTATATATAAAATTTATTTTATCTCTCAATTAGAAACTTTAGCTTTCCCATTAGTCTATAGGTGATGGGGTGTTATGTCTTATGGTTTACTCTTTAATTCCAATTCAATTCCAATATTCCTCTATTGAGAAAATAATCTATTTAATTACTAATGATAACTTTTGGTATCCTAAACCCAAAAAAGATATTAATCCAAAAAATTACAGAAAATAGATGAATTGTTGGTTTTGGTAACATTATATCCAACCCACATTGAACCATAATTTACAAAATAAAACAAGATATATTAAAATTAAAAAGACATGACAAATAGTATCATTAAATATATTCCCAATAAATTAATAGCATCACAAATTTTCAAAGTTATTTGAGGTATTTATTTTCATTTTGAAATGTTTCTAGTCCACTAGAACTTATTTTATGTTTTTAAAAATTTATCTAAATCCTTATGTAGTATCATCCCATATAATCCCTACTATCTAACTTTTTTAGAAACCCTTTACGGAACAAAGTGACCTCCATAAGCTAATGTGTGATAGGATTTTAGTATGTAGTGTACATCACTTTTGTGAAGGTTTCTCCCAATCAACTTATCACTAAAATTTTTCAATACTTATGGATCTTCCCATGCATGAGGTTTGGATTAAACATTAAATCTTAAAATATCATATTTTTTAATATCTGATGGAAATTAGAAACTAAAAGGATAATTAAACATGTCTATATACCAGGGTATTTCAACTTCAATCAAATAGATTTTTTCACCTAGTATTGATTCATTCAGTGGAACCTTACCCAAAACCCCTAACTCAATAGTGTAGGGTAATATTATCATATGTTATGTCACTAGATTATTTGTGCCTCTCTTTTCCATGATCTTCACATTAAATTCTTATATAAGTAATATCCATCTCACTAGTTTGGTTTTTTACATAATCAAATTTATGAGAAACCTAATTACTACATGATCAATAAAAATAGCTACTTTAGTTCTATGTAAAATCATAACATTTCTACTAAAAAATAATTTCTAAATACTCCTTCTCAAAATTGGTGTAGTTTCTTGAGGAATAATCCTGAGTACTTTATTTATATGAAATGAAATGAATTTTAAAAATAATCCTGTGTGATAGTAATACACATATATCAATTTTAGAAGTATCAAATATTAGAAAAAATGGTTTTCATCAGTTTAGTGGTTGAATTATAGGGTGTGTGGTTAGATTAATTTTTAGTTTACTAAATTATTTACTATAAAAGACATAAAATAAAAATTTAGAGTATTTTACTTGTAAATTAGATATTGGTGAAGATATATTAATAAATTCTTTGATGAATATCTTATAGAACCCTACATATATCAAAAATATTCTTATGGGTTTCATATAAGTGGGATAAGGTGAAGAAATTATGAGATTAATTATTGGTTTATCAAACTCAATCCTCATTTATGAAATCACTTAAGCAAGAACTATTTTGTTTTCAACTATAAAGTGGAATTTCATAAAATTAATAAAAATATCATTTTCAATGAAAATTATTAAAAATCTGTACTTTTTTATCATTCAGTAATTAAAATATGTTCTATAAATAATGAAATCATACTGTAATACTTTTAAATATTCATGAATATTGTTAGACAATACATAACATACACAATTTCAATGTTCTTAGATCATTATAAAATCCAAATATAAACCTCTTATTTTTAAAAGTTCCATAAATAAAAGTGAAGTTATTTTTCTCCCATTCCTCAGGGAACTGGGAACTTTAAAATACCCTAAAACCCATCAAGAAAATAGTAATACGTATTTCCTGATAGTATTTCAACTATTTAACCAATAAATGTATGGAGAAGTGATATTTCCTTATTACATGATAATGTCTCATATTATCAGTACACACCCTCTAAATTTTTTGAACCCTCTTAGGGTTTAACTCTTTTTTCATTCTTAACAATTAAGAGACTTGAATTTTTTGTCACTGTGTGTATGTATTTGAACCACTGTAAATTTTATATCTGGTATACTATTCATACCTCAGTTAGTATCTCAATTATTTCTTGTACTTCCTCAAAACATTTTGTGTTAAGTATCATTTTTTGATAAATTATAATTTTTAAATAAATTTATGTAAAATCATATTCATCCATATTTTCAGACAAAGTCTAGGAATATCACCTAGACTCCACGTTATAGATTTCACATTTTCTCTAAATTTGTAGATATTATTTTTTCCAATTCATCTAAGAGGTTTTTATCAATTATTTGTAATTTTTTTTTTTCATTCATTATAAACAGATATTTGAGTTTTTGTGGTAATGGTATTAAGTCAATCTTGAATAATTGTATCAATAAACGTGATATTTTAGGTTCACTTACAAACATGCCCGGAATTTCCTATATATAAGTAAATTATTTATATTCATAATTATTTAAAAATATTATTTAAAATCCTTTAATGAATTCATAAGTTATCTCATGCTCTGTTATTATTCAATGTCTCTAGGAAATCTATGATTTTCCACAAAATTATCAATTTTAAATTTATTTCCAAAATTCAAAAAAATAAGAAAATATATTTTTTTATGTTCATAAAAATTTTAAAGTGAGAAAATTGAATATTATTACTATGGATATCCCATGGAATCAAAAATATTAAATCACATAATATTTACCTTGAATTATATTATGAAATATCATTTGAAAACATTAATTTTATCTTAGTTTTCTTTAATAATGTTCTATCTATAATGATTTGTGATTTGGCTATTGTCTTTTCCTAATCTATGTTGAGCATGAAAATCCCATGTTAGGTATGCTATAAATAAAGACAATGGAATGGAAAAGTAAATATAATAGTGAAAATAGGTTGTATGGTTTTTAAGAATTGAATTGACACTTACTTTTCAATAAAGTAAATTTATTTCCATCCAAAGATTCGTGGAAAAGGTGGTATGTAAATGTAATGTAAAATTGAGGGAAAATTTTCTATACCCCCACCCCTTCTCCCTACATCCCACCACTTATGCACCCACCATCTTCCTACAATGCCATCACTTTAGACTATCCTTATGAAACCTATTTTCATTACCACACCTTCCCCTATCAAAACAATCATCATTATTTCCCTTCAATATCCACACTAATTGTATTTCCTTATAAAATCCATTCTCTTTTCTCTAATCATAACAACTCCCCTGAAATACTCCACTCTTATTGAATAACCCTACAAACACTCCCTACAAACCAAATTCATATTCTACCATCGATGTGATACCCCGGTAATTCTCTACTCCCACTAAATTACACTAAAAATCCCCTTCTATTTTCCTCATCTCTAATGAGTTTTTTTGTTATGAGAAGAATTCCTTCTGGATTCTTTTTTATAAATTATTTTTTAGAAATATAAATTCTGATTCATTTTTTGGTTATACCAAAAAAACTATAGAACACAAATTCCTTTCTATTTTCTATTTCCATTTCATTTTTAGTTCCATCAAATTAATTTATTGTATTTAAAAAAAAGGC
The DNA here is from genome assembly GCA_963277665.1 of Viscum album. Taxonomy (NCBI): domain Eukaryota; kingdom Viridiplantae; phylum Streptophyta; class Magnoliopsida; order Santalales; family Viscaceae; genus Viscum; species Viscum album. The sequence goes on along the minus strand of OY728120.1, from coordinate 1,579,689,152 downwards.
ATAAACTAAACAAAAAAATATAATTTTTAACTCTTTCCAATACATTTTTATGTACTCTTGCAGGAAAGGAAATAAATTATTTTTAAAATTAAACTACATCTTTTATTGGATTGAATTATACAAACTATGCATATAGAAACATATAATTTGTAATAAATTTAATTGAAGAAGTAAGATCACAAAAATAATTAATAAATATTATTACTTATATAGAAAAAGGAATTGAAAATGTTCCAAGATCATAGAATTTTTTTGAGGTTACAGTTCAATAATGGTTTATGGACTTCACTCAATATTCATATTTTTATTCCCCTGCAGTCTTCTATTCATTATGCATAATTATTTAATGAATCTATAATGTATTGATATTAGTTTGATATTTTTTAAATGGTTATATTAACTTCTTCTGTTTTTAATGTATCAAGTATTTATTTCTAGACTCTTATTAAAGATATTTCTTTGATTTTAGAATTATAAGAAATTAATGTTGGTTGTCTTTTATTTACTTCAAGAAAAAAACAATTCATGTTACCGGTTACCACATATTTTCTTTAAAATGAACTTCATGTTTCTCTTTTTTGGTTGGATTGTTATAATAAAGTTTGGTTCTTGGGTAGACTTAAATGTTTCCCTTTTGTATACCGTAATCATGTTGAATTTAGAATTATGAAGTGTTTTTTCATATAATTTATTAGATATTTTCTTCATAATTTATCCTATATGTATAATAATATTTCTCAAATAACTTTTCTCTCCTTTTAAAAACTTAATGTTTGGGTCAGGTTAGGTCTATATTTTTTGTTTTGATCTTTTTTATGGATGTTTAATGAGTTTACTTTAAAGAAAGGTTGGTGGATAGAAATATTAATTATTTAATTTTTTTAAAAAAAATTAAAGGTTGAAGGTAGTTATAATTATTACAAAAAAGGTGGTTTAAATGGATTCTACTTATTCTAAAATCCATATTTTATAACTAATCTCTCTTTATCCTTGGTTTTTCCTTGTTTGCTGAAATTTCCTATTCTAGTTCACATGATCTTGGCTCTCAATATTCTAAACCATAGAACATTATTAAATGAAATTTTCATGAGAATCAAAAATTCCACATACCTTCATAGGGGTTGAATGATATATTAATTTATTATGAGATATATATACTAGAAAAGTAGTTAGTTCTTAATGTTTTGTTTTAAGTAAAGGAGATTCATTAGACTTTACCATATATACTCTTCTTTTTGTAGTACCTGTGGTTCTAAACTATCATGAGTTATAGACTACATTTTTCAATAATTCCCTTAGATTCCATTGGTTATTTTTCAATTAGTTATCAATAAATGATTAATATAATAAATTTCTATTCCTATTAAGAAATCCTTGATAGAAGAGGATTTAGGAATGGTGTTCCTCATTTCGATGATGTGCATAGCTTGAGTAAAGTTTTTTAAAAATTTCTCCACACTCATACAACGTTTATCTTGAGACTTTATTGATTTCATAGATCTTTTCTATTATGATATTTCGTCTTGATTTCATAGTGGATATTGTGAGAAAATTTCTTTACAAATCATCCTAGCTTTTATCCTCTATAGGTTTCAAGTTGCACAACCACTCCTTGGATACACTTTATAGGAAAATAGGAATTCCCCCTACTTAAATTGTTCTTTATATTATCCTCTTATATTTATGGTTTCACAAACTGTTATGAATTACATGATATTTCTATTGGGATAATCACCTATAAGACCATGAACATAAACAATAGTTAAATAAGTTTATTTCTAATATTAAATTCATATTGAAAAATAGAATATACATTCTAGTTTTTATGATTAATTAAGCAAGGTGTAAAAATATACCTTAATTTTTTGTTAATATTCTTATCTATGGTTTCAAATAAATTCTTAGAATGAAAACTATTAATTTCAATGAGATCTATCAAGGTAATATTTGCAAACCCGAATTGATATTTCTCTTAATTCCTCAAATATCTTGCTCTAAACAAATGAGTTCTCTCAATTTTATGATCAAATTTGAATGGTCCCTCACTATGATATCATGTCATTCATTCTCAAGTTAGTTATGATATTATAAATGTGACACCACCTCCCATGAAATATTTCCAATATTTTTACATTCCTATCAAGGAATGTTTAAAATAGTTATTTTTCTAAGGTTAAAATATACTATAATCAAGGCCACAGGTTGTTTTTAAAGAGTTTAGAAAATTCATTAGTGTAACAAGGTAAATGTTTTAGTGTTAAGTTTCAATTAGTACATAGGGATTGTATATCTCTTTGTGAGAATTTTTTAAGTACCAGAAGGTGAGAAAACATTTGCTTTATCTAGAGGATGATTAGTAATTTATCCAAGGGTAGGATTACTGATCATTTTGATTTCACAACTTATAAAATGATGAATTATCAATTTACCATTGTTTAATGATATATTATATGATCATGTTCCTATCATGTAATGTTTTTAGAAATTATGAATTTCAGTATTACAATGATCACAATGAATTAATTCTCTATCCAGTGTACATAGGAAAACATCAAGAAATTTCCCAAATATTTTTTTGATTGCTGAAAAATGCATCGAAGAGAGATCAAAGAGGAAGAACTGTCAAAATAAGTTATTTTTTATCACAAGGGTTGATTATTCTTTAACTCCTCCTTCATGATTCTATTAAATCTAGAATTCCATATGTGAAAATCTTTTCCATGAGCTCATATCTGGAACACCAAAAAAGTCAATAGCCATGTAAACTCTAAAATTTTATATGATTTTCCAACTTTCATTCTCCATTGACCAATAAATAAACTCAAATATCTATTTTAAGGGTTTATAATTTTGATCACGTATTTCAAGGAATTATGAGATCTCATCTTTTCAAACCTCAACATCTAAGCACCCAAAAAAATATGAAAAATCGCCACATGATTTTTAGAGAGAATATTATTTGATTTCACTCACACAAGCCCCTAAATGCATTGGAAAGTTCCCAATACCTATTCTATGAAACTCCCTTCAATGAATTACACTTTTCATGTAAAGGAATTATTCTTTTTAATATAAAAATTTTCACACAACCCCAATGTTTCATGAAATAGTGTTATAATAGCCCATTTGAGGCCTCCTTTACAAATAAATATTTCACTAAATTCAATGGAACATGAGATCAAAATCTTCCTAATTCATATTAAATTTTTAATACTTTATACACACAATCATAATTATTTCCTACCATATCTAAGCCATTTGTAATGACCAAGGATTAGGTATTATTTAAATATTCCCCAAACATGTCCTTGTTGTTTCGATGAAAGGGTTAGTCATCAATCCCAGAACATATCATTACTACTCCAAGGAAGTATTTGGGTTCCCTAATTCATAATCCAAGCTCAACTTATTTATGTCACCCCTTTATTAAAAGATAAATCCTTACAGTATGATGTTAAAATACATGAACTAATCCTATAATTTGACCTTAAATTGTGTGCTTGAACTATGTGGATTTTTATTCAAGGGATAAAAGGATATATAAGAGACCACCATGAGGTTCAATCCCAATATCACAACACCTTACCATCCCATCTTCCCTTGATATGTAGAATTAACCATGTCCAATCAACTATCGTTAGAACACCAAATCATCCAACATCCCCATGGTATATTAAACTATGATTACCCTTACGTGAAGAGCATAAGAGGATCAATGTCCCTGAGGGATGTTAAATCTTACCTATAATTATTTTATGGGAATAAGAGGATAAAAATCACCACTAGAGGTTAAAATTTTCGAACCCATTCAAGAAAATTGTAAGAGGATCAAATCCCCAATGGAAACTAAACTATTCCTACCCTTATATGAATAAAATAAAAGAATAAACATCCCTACTAAAATTTAAACTATGTCTACCCTTATGTGATAATGACATTTGGTACAATATCCCCACTATACATTAAACTATACCCAACCATACATGATGATCCTAAGAGGATTAGCATGACTTATATACCAAGAATAAGTAGATAAATATAACTTATGTAATAATAATAAGATTGATATTTATTTATGAGATGAGAGTAGTATTCCCTATGTGATGAGAATAGGATTACCCACTTACCAGATGAATCAAAAATTTATCCTTCCTTGTGTGAAAATCATCATGTGAAGTGCATGGGATTCCTTTTGTGAGAAGAACAAGATGCATTATGTGATAAGAATGGGATTCTATATGTGAAAGGCATAGGATTACTTGTGTTATGATCACAACATACCTTATGTGATGAGCATAAGATGCCCTAAAAACCTTTCATGTGGAATATATAATAGTTTTCCTTCATATCCCGAAGCTTAAAACCCATATTTTTCTTATGTGATGAGTATAAGATTCCCTCATGTCTAGACATGATGAAGATAAAGCATCATTTAGATGTCCAAATTTCCAAATTCCCAACACATTCATCCTCTCCAACTATATCGTGTTCACCCTAAAATGGTAGAATTATGGTATTTATCTAATTAATAAATATATGTTACATCGTTAATGGGAATAATGAGAATGTATTACATCTATATGGGTGTCCTGGACTGGGAAATAAAATCCTCAGTCAGATGGTCCAACCTCCCTTCCACCCATTCCAATTAAATGTGGTGTCCTAATAACCATAGTGAGGATAAGCCTCCCACATATGGAAATAGAAAATTAAATACTATATCATTATTATAATTACATATCTGGCCAAGATATCTAGTGTAAATCATTAGAAACACAAATGGTGAACCTGGTATTAATCCCTTCTCCTTTAATAGTGAGAGGATGAGTAATATTATGAATCTCTAGTATCATGAAATAACCATAATCATTCATTTATTCATTATTGGATTCAAACTATTATATAATACAACCCAATGAACTAGCCAAGGGAAGAACCCCTTTCACTGCCAAGAGGAATGGGGGAATAGGGGTTCCCAATGTTTGTCTCTTTGATCATGATGGTACCATCCCCACCATATAGATGGATCATGAGAGTTAGTATTCATTATAGCTGTGACTTTTTCCCAAGTAGTAGATATCTCACAAGAGAAAATTGAAACTTGTTGAGACTATGAATCACTTTTTGAGCCTATCTCCTGAGTATTTTGAAACCATTTTCCCCTATGTTGTGGACGTATAGTACAATGAAGGTATGATATCCCTAGCTACCACTAGGGGTCTCCAAGGAAGTATTTTTACAACTAATGATGAAATTAGTGTAGGTCCACCCAATTGGACGCTAATAGGTTAGTCCCACTCCTATTCTAGGCTACCCATACCCAACTACCCAGTTCCCATATCATTGTCTGGTCACCAATAATTCTCTATGACTGTCTACTCATTTAGTTTTCATTTCATTCGATACCTTATTAACCACTGAGTATTGGGAGAGATTTTCCATACTAGATTTGAGTCTCCATCCACAAAATAGAGGTGTTGGGTCGACTCTCATAGTCTCTAGTTCCACCAGAAGTCTTCAAGTAATTCCTCCCCATGAAAAATAATTGTTTCACCCTGAATGTCCTCCCAAATCTCAAGTCACTATTAGTTTCCACATAGGTCTTCCTTATGACAACAAAAACTAAAAAGATACTCCCTATAATTAAAACAACCATAGAGGTATTTCCCAATATGACAGTAGTTATGAAGATCCACCAATGGAACTAATAGTAATTTTTTGTAGAATGTTTTCACATGGTACAAACTATCTAACACTCAAGGAATTTCCATTCTAAAAATGAAGAGAAAACATGGGGAATCAGCAGAAGATTTCCCCTAATGATTAATAATCCCAAACCACATAATATTTAGAAGATATTTTCTTGAATCCACTATTAAAACCCATCAGTTAATACACCCAGTGATTGATTATGTTCATTCTAGTGATTGGAATTCACATGGTTTTGAAATTCCAAGGTAGGTACTAATGCATTGAGGAAGTGTCATCTCCTTTCTGTGAAAATGCGTAAAACCATCCCCATTTCCCAAATAATCCTTTCATTTATATTTCTACATTGGATATGGGGGAATTTTCATGATCTAGATTAGTTATTTCAAATTATTGTCAACACCCGATGGTGATATAGGCACCCAAGGAGTCCCCTTAACATGAAGAAATAAGGTCCCCAACCTATATGGAAATATTATAGAATCTTGAGAAAACATAGTAATAAAAATATATAATCTGAGGAAGTGTGTATCAAATAATATAACTCTCACTTGAGTATTTGAAACAAAGGATGATTCCCACTAACTCACAACTTTGGATAAGGATTTCCTTTTCATTCAAGTCGAAGAGTAAGATGAGATACTATAGTAGGACCTAGATAATGACGATCTTTCAATCATAGTATTACCAAAAGAGACTTCATGCATCTACGTCCATGAATTTAATATTAAAAACCATATATAATATCTCCATAAATATATATAGCTAATGTTTGATTGTTATCACAGTCTTTAAATGAAATAACTTGGCGGCTCTGAGAACCGTCATACCCTTGATATTTAGTGTCAAAACATAAAACTTGTAGTGCTTGTATTGTCTCATCATCCTGAATCTGGTGGATATTATCAAAACTTTGTATAGGTATGTACTGAGACTCATAGTACTATATTAGATCATAGAATAGGATTATAAAAATTTTAAATTCAAATACTATAAAAATTATTCCTCCCCATAGTTAATTCCCCTTAGATGATGAAAATTGATTCCTAAATATGGTCCTAACAACAACATCATTGAATCTTTACTACTAACCACCACTGCGATAAATTTCATCATAGTTGGTCCCCATGAGAATCATGAATGTGATACCTATGATTAAGCATGGTAGAAATATTTAAATCAAAAATAAACATTAGAAAAAAATAAACCCACTAGAGTTATTCACATGTGTTAAACAAGACAGGACATGGTTCTTGGAAGTCTACCTGAGTTAGCACTCCTAAACACATATTGTAACCCTGATAATTGAATTTTTTTGGTCCATAATTTTTGTATTTTAAATCTTCTAGTATTACCTTTTCGGATAACCGAATCACTACCCTTCTCTAAGAGATTTAGGTTGTTCAATAGTACAACATCAATCTGCTTAGTGGATACCATCCTAATCTAGAGGGAGTTAAAGATGACCCCATTGTGGTTCCCATGGAACCCTGATAATGGATAGCCCTAATACATTCAACCAAGATCAAATAAGTAAGATATTCTCCCCAAATATGTATCCTGGTATTATTTATATCCCAATATTTAGTGGATCAGTGTGACTTCCCACCTTTGGACCAAAACTATTCTATATTATGAGTGATCCAACCTGTATGGGGTGGATGCATGAATAAGACTCCCATAATGAGCTAATATTTTACCTTGTTTCTTATATTGATGTCATGGATACATGTTGGTATTTATTAGTACCTAAAAGGAAGTTTTACTAAGAGTGGGTGAACCTTGTTCCACCATATCTAAATTTTTTCAACCCAATATTTGTGTCCTTTGATGGAATTAGTGACCTAGCACTACACCAAACTAAGAGTTTAGCAGCGGTTTTTAGTGATGGTTTTGTAAACCACCACTAATAGTTTTTAAAATAATTTCATGGTGGATTTTTTTAAACCACCGTTAAATAGTTAAATATTTTCACAAACCCAACACTTTCACCCTCCCCTGACACCCCCAACCCCCCACCCCCACCCACCCCACCAACTCCCTGAAGTTCTAGCCTCATCGCTACCCATTGCCACCCATCGTTGTCACTCTCCATTCCTCACCATGCCTCACCTCACCATTTGCACACACATTTTTGGTGTTCCACAATTCATCTAGGACAAGAAATTATCTCCTTAATAGTTTGCGGACACATTTTTTAGACTATTAAATCATGAGTTGGGTGAAGGTGTTTAGGATGATCATGACTTAATATAACTTAGTGATCCCATATGGTGTTTATTTATACTTTTTATGTGGTATTACATATTTAATTAAATATTTTTAATATAGTTATATTTCCTTTTTTGAAATGATAAATTAATATTTTCATTTATCATATTTTCAAATAAGAATGCTTTGTTTATTTTAAAAATTATTTCTTATAAAATATGTGGTGGGATTATAGAGGATAGTGTTTTCCAAACCCTATATACACCCAATGGGTGTGTGTAGATCTTTTTTGACTTATACAGGTAAATTAAAGGCACCACATAGATGTGATGGTTATTCTAGTTAGTGGATACTGTTATGATGGTGGTGACATAGGGGTTGGTTGACTCTCATGTCACATGGATATCTATAGTTGTACCATTTCTTTTTTTATGGTTAACAAACATGTATTGCATCACATAAAAATATATACATACCATATTATTCTATATATAAGTATGATAAGTCTCCCCTTTGACTATGATGTGGATGTTTCCATCATCATTTTTTATGTTTTCCATGTATCTATGCTTATCGTTTAGTTGGTGTTTTAGTTTTTTTATTTGGGAGAATCACTTGTCCATGGATGGAAATTAATTTTAGGACCTATGTTAAGACCCGCATAAATTGATATATGAGGATTAATAATTCATAATGTGAAATTCTTGGAAACGAATCACTAGTTTCTAACTTGTGTTGATCGATAATGCCTTTCAGGAATTGACATGGGTCCACTCGAGTGCTTAGTACAAGGGTGGTCTCGGTTGGTTTGTGACACTAGATTTACCCAAAGAAGTCTCTTAACCAAAAACTAAAGTAAAACCTCTTTATAAAATAAAATTTTATTTTGAAATATTATTCAAATATATCACTTAAATAAATCTATTTTCAATAAAAAGTCCATTACCAAAAACCATCCCCATTAAAATCCCATTTTAATGGTAAATCCATCTTCCTTTGAAAACAAATTCTATAAAATTACTATTTTAAAAATCATTTTAAAACGAAAGAACCATTTAATTTTTAAAACCAACTAATATAACTTCATAACCCATTAAGTGGTCCATCGACACTCAATAGACCAATGCTCCACCATTAAACTGTGTAAAGAGTTATACTATACTAATTGACTCTTTGGATGACTCAAGCTCATCCCAATTATGGGTTTATATCATAAAATTCCATAAAACATGATAACAAAAATAATCATAACAATCATATGAAGAGTAAAATTATCTAGGAGATCAACAAACTCAATATGTGAAGGCCACCCACCATGGTCCACTATCCATTTAATCATATTGAGCACAAATCGAGCCATGTAGACTCAAATGAGCACCTAAGTAATCAATAATGACCGTAATTTCAATAATTGAACATTTTCTAAGAAAATAACTAATTTTAAAAAACATTATAAAATTCACTATGGATATTTATGATTTAGAAACTTCTAGTAGTGAGTTTTAGCTGACTCCTAACAAAAAATCAATCCTACAATACTCAAAATATAAAATTAATATACCTATATTAATAGAAAAAATTAAAAAATCCATATAAATATATATATAAATTCATAAATTGGCATACCTCAAGTCAAATAGTTTATAACACTTAGATTCCACCCTTCCCAACCACCTTTATGCATCCCACATGAATAACCTATCATATGGGCATGAATAAATTGAAATTAGGAATTTATGAACCTATGAATCAATGTTCTGGTGATGGTGGAATAAAAAGCGGAAAAACATTTAATCAAAAAATATCTTACTTTATTACATTGTCATGATGACCCGTATGACTAATAAACATTTAGTCATAATAAATCTTACTCTATTACTTGGGCATCGATATGTATAGTTTTCTGAAACCACTGAAACTCGGTTCATCCTTTTAAAACACAACACCTTCATTATGACATAGAGATACCTGAATTAATATTTCCACTAAAGATCATCTGAATATCCTATATAGTTTTACATCCATCCTAAAATGTGGAAAATATGGTTTCAATACATCCCCTTATATATGGAATTCATTTATTTATTTTACATCCTACTCTAACAACATAAAAATATGGAGTATGAAATATTGTATTCATTGTTGTCTCATGGTGAAACCTAATTTTATTTCTATGTTACATACAACACCTCCTCTCACTATGTATACACTATATCGCATAGCTGACTATTAGGCCTTCAAATTTCATCACACCCTAGGAACATTCCTTTTGGATTTGTCCATTTATATATGATACTCCACCTATTTTCCATTTCATCATTTAAAATGGGTGTAATGTCATTTTTTAGTCTTTTAAAATATATATAAACATATTGAACACAACCTTATTTAATGTTTCATTTTAGATCAAGAAAAAAATTTATTTCATTTGGGGATATTTTATAAATACAAAAAATATTTGTATGTCATCATTAAGAGAAGTCTATACAACCAATTTTAGTAATAAGGAAATACAAAACCTTACATAAAAAGATTCATTATTTATAATTTTTATGTATATTTTGTTTATTATTACAGTGTATCTGATATCATTTCTAATTTTTTTCAACAGGAAATTTTTGAAATATATGTTATGAATTTAATTTTATTTGATTAAATGATTGGAATGCCAAGGAGGAAGTGTTATATTGTTCTATCGACCACACCAACAGATGACAATCCATTTATTTCCCTCCCTGTAGCATTTGGGAAACCATCTAATTTCCCCCCTAAACCATCTCTCACACCCACCATGAGCATCCCATCAGTATCTTAGTTGGTGCCTTCCCATTCAGCATCCTCGGTAGCGAGGGACAAGGGTGACACTCCTAGTTCGTCATGGGGATATTTGAGGGTTACTCTTATAGGTAAAAATTATATTATAAAGAAATTTATTGAACTTTTTTATACTATATTTTTTTTCATAAAATCTAGAAACAATGAAACTATGGAGAAAAATATGAAAAGTTTAGATATATGGAATCTAATAGGATTAAACAAAGTTATACCATTTGATTCCTATGGGGTCCCGATTGATAACGATGCATGAATACTTCGATTGATTCTAGGACAACTAGCAGCAAATCTAGTTTCCATTCTGATTACGTAGTATGATTAAAGGTATATGTCTTTATATTGAAAAAAACATGTTTTTGATTTAAAAAAAGGTAATTTTAATACATTATGGTGTAATTATTTGTCAGTGTGTTATCAAATTCTTATATTTTCAAAATGAATTTATGTGTACATATTTTTTCCAAATTTATGGTTGTTGATGTTCTAGAAAGAAAGTGGACATTGAAAAATCTGGGCAAGAAAAGGAAAGACATTAAATATTGATTATAGGGCAATGTCAATGATACATTATTGAGCTTTGAACAGCTATATGAAAAGGTACCCAAGAGGGTACCTAGAGGGAAATGGAATGTTTTTCTTGATAGACATAGTGATGATAAACACATGGTATTTAATTATATATTACTATATTAATATAATTTTACATTTATACATGTATATGAAAAGGATATTAAATTTTATACATTACTATTAAATTATATTTTATTTATTTCAGGATCATTCAAGGAAGAATGCATCTAGACGGGCTAAGAAAATCATCCTTCACACTACAGGGTTACAGAGTTTTTCTAGAAGCTAATCGAATCTAGTAATTTTTTCATTAGTTTAAATATTTATAAGATAATATTATCTATTTAATATATTAAATTTTTAATTTAGAGTTTTTTAATGCTGTCATAGAGTTTAGGTCACTAAGCATCCCTAACAGAAGTGTGGTTGGATGTTTATAAAAAATCTTATGGGTTTTTTGTTAATGTGATTGACAAATAAGTTGGTGTATGAATTCATTTTTCATTATAATAAATTATCATCATCTTTCACTGTGTTAAAATATATTTCTACTAATATGCCTAGTATTTTATTTATAGGTAAAAATTAACGAACTATTGAATGTCAATCCCACACAATCCAACTCAGTCTCCCAAGACGATCTGGTTGGTAAAGTACTTGGGAAAGAACATCCTGGTTCAGTGTGTGGGATGGTTTTGGGACCCTTACCATCTAACATCTATAGCAGGACATCATGGACTGAAACTATATCTTCTATTGGATGTAGTCTAGATTCTTCGATAGATTATGTTTATATGAAAAACACAATTCAAGAACAGGGGGCTCAGATATCTTCTTTTCAGAAAGCATTGGTAGATTTATATCAAAGGACAACTAGATCTGTCCCTGGTGATATTACATTGATGATGGCTGGTGAGTAAGTAAATAAAAAAACATCAAAATCATTTAGTTCAAAAAATATTATTGGTTTTAAGTTTAAATATAAATATAAAACATTATTAAATTTTCAATATAATTTTCTTACATGTGTCAGTACCAAGAAGTTGAGATCAAGGTGTAGAGGGTGACAAGTACTGTTCATCACTAGATTGTTATTACTGGTCTTGTTGATATGTTGGAAAAATATTGAAATAGAGGGTTTTTGTTATGTGTCATGTATCATGTGTGGAATATAGTAGTCAGCATAAAAAATTATGACATAACATTTTCATGATTTGAAATTTTTGATAAAGGAATTGGAATTTGATATGGATTGATGATTTAGTAAGGTAGTGATTTTAGAATTGGTGGAGTATTAAGTTGGTGGAGTATGATGTAATCTATCTTTCATATGGAAGATAGAGATAATTAATATTTTCATTTGATTTATGTTATGATGTGTATATTATTATTTTTTACTAACTATTATGTTTTTTTATTTGATTCATTTTATTAATATTGGAGACACAAGCCCCACATCCATGTCATTCATGTTTGGGGCCCACAAATGTTGGGTCAACCATTGACCACATTCGAAATTTGGGAATTATCACTTTTCATGAGAGATCATTTAAGGGGTGTTCCCTATATTGTATGAGAGACTATTTTAGTCACACTCCATCACTATAGGGAAGAATAATGTTTGTAGGATGATGGAGATCCAAATTGAGGGAGAACAAAAGTGTGGAAGTGAACATTATGTGATTTTTGGAAAGCTTTTAACACTTTGAGAGCAATTACACTATGTGCTTGAGCATATTGAGTGAGCCTATATATAAGAGATAATCAACCCCATTATCACTGGGAAGTCCTTGAGGTTGGTCATTGTTTAAGATGGGACTAATATATGAGATTTTGGCATCTCTCTGTATCCCATAAAACTTAAAATCCATCCATATGTAGTTTTGAAAATCAGTGTGGTAGGTGACCATCATTAGAATAGAAATTCCTATCAGGAAAGGGCTACAATACCATCCCCATGACATACTGGTCCATGATGGTCAATGTTAGGCTAGGTAGTTTAAGGTCTTATAGATCATAAGTTCGTGATAAGTTTTTTGAATTATTATAGCTCATATGTTGGTTTTATACAGTTTAAAGTATTAGATTTAGATCTCTGAAACATTGTTTGATGGTTGAGATGCTATGGTTTAGATTATTATATTATATGTTCTTTGTACATTGATTTTTTATGAAACATTGTTAGACTGTTTACTATTGAACAATTTTACATGGTTTATATTATTCTGTTATATGTTCTCCGCATATGGGTTTTTTATGGTACTGGTACTAGATCTATAGAATTTGATGCATTTTTCTATTTATAAATCTATATTTAGCGGAGGTTTAAACCATTTCTAATGAAGAGTATGATATTTTTTGGTGGTTTAATCCACTTCTATAGGTTGATATTTTGTTTTCAGTGGCAGTTAAAACCACTACTAAATAAATTCATGTTCTTATTTAGGGGTGGGTATGGTGGTTTTAGCGGAGATTTTAATGTAAAAAAATGTGATATTTGTCGCGATGGTTTTAACCGCCGCTAAATACATTAATTTTTTCACATGAAGCCACCGCTAAAACCACCAAAACCATAGCTAAATATGTTTACTATGACTCATTCTAGAAACCACCACTAAATTGAAGAAACCACCACATGTTGGATGCTGACACCTGATTTAGTGGCAGTTTTATGAATCCATCCCAAAGGCATATAGCAGCTGTTTAAACTACCGCTATGTAGTGATTTTCTAGTAGTGTAGAGAAGAGCCTCATGCACATTTAATATAAGATTGGCTCATTATTTTTCACCCTAAAGTATAAATAGGTATCCAAGATCCACTACTACACACACAAATTATTATAAACCAATCTTTTAGAGTACATTAATCTGAAGTAATGTTTCATCTTTAGCTGGGAGGATCTTTTCTAGTAATTCCTATACCATTTCAACTCCACCTTACAAAGTATGTATTTCACTATCCTCTTTAAGTGAAAATATTGGGAGAAAATTCATTTCAATGAATTCATCACCTATTGGAAGGTTCTATCATACTCCCTTGATATTTAACTCTCTTAAGAATAGTTCATGTGGATGTGTTTCTATAATATCCAAGAAAATATTTTACCAATACTAGTTTCACTAAAATATCTAGGTGTATTTTGAGAGTACACTAATAGGGAAAAAAATTTCTATTAATCCTTGTGGAAGACCAAGAAAATGTCTCTCCCACCACCTCCCACAAATTTATGAAAGTCTTTTAGGGTAGAAAAAGTTTCATTGATGCAGACTCTAACCACTCAACCTATTTGTCTTTAGGAATCCCAGCAGAATAAACCACATTAGGTAAAATATTATGTCAGAAATATTTCCTAGGGGACCTGATTAGGTCTAGAGGTAAACCCTTCACTGATTGGATTAAAATGTCTAATCCTTTATGTAGGATCAATTCCATTTATTATTCATGTGTTCTATAGAGAAAAAATTTCTCATGCTTCCAAAAATCAGGAATTCACTAGAGGTTGAGTTAATGTACCCTCCCAAAAGTTTCCCCTACTATAGATTCCTTATAAAAACCATATATAAATAATTTATATTATATTATTGGCACCAAAAGATGGTGGGTTAAGGCATATTAGTGTTGGGAAATCTTCAACAGCATGTGACATGCATTTATCCACCCTTGATGGTGATAAAGATACATGGGAATAGGAAGAGGTCTTGAACAGAGAATCATAGAAATTATATAACTACCTAACCTAAAAGATGACTACTCTTGGCCATGGGAACATTTTTTATGGCTTAGTCATATATCACACCCCCTATCCATTTCAACCTCTCATGTGATGCCACCAACTCTAAGGCCCTATAAATATTAAAAGAGTTAGCAACAATATAACAAGGATGACTAGTAACCCCTACTAGTGATAAATCCATTTGACACCCTCATAGATTTTATTACCCTAGAATTGGGATGTAATTACATGGTCCTCTAGGAATTGGAGGAATTTTTCAATGAAGAATAGAAATATTCATGTTCTTAAGGGCATCAGATTGATAGACTAATTTATTAAGACTATGAATGAATAACACTTTTTTGCTCCTCCTCAATCCCCTCATCTGTGCTCTTAAGACAAGGGAATATTCCACTTGATCAAGTATAATTCCAAGGGTGATACCACTAAAATTATTTCTATGCACAAATATTAGAATATGAAAATTTCTCCAAGCTCAAAAAGAACAATCTTCTATGATAACATCCTCTAGTGAACCCCTAGGACCCATTTGAATGGTTAACCACCTGGATGAGTCACAACTATGAAATCATTGATATAATTTGGTGAGTTTTAGTTAATCACCTCTTCCTTATCCAGCTTGTCCCTTTATACTTCCTATCAAGGATCAGCCCCTAGGGTTCAAAAACATTACCTTAGAATATAAGTATGATGTGATAAAGAAACTAATTTTCATCACAACATAACTCACAATCCTAGAGATGCTCTATTAATAAAATTAACTTTATAAAGCACTCATCAGGGATCTAAAGTGACCTATAAAGTTTGAGGAATATGTGCATTTCACTAAATCCTACCATGCATAAGAAGGTGATCCTAAAGTGTGTTGGACCATTATCACCTTCTTTTTGGAATATGAGGGTTTATTCATAAAGTGAAACATATTAACCTTCTACCTATCTAGTGAGATCGATTGGGTTAGTGTGTTCTATTTCCTAGTGGATAATGGTTTAGGGGGTAATCTTATCCTTTTCCAAACCCTCTACAATCTAGGATATATATAATTCGATCTAGAACCTTCCAACCTAGAAGTTAGGGGTTTGGAAATAGTAAACAACAGCCACTCAAAATATATATAATTGAAGTTATAGTTTGTATATTTGATATCTAATCTTGAATTAATGGTAGTAGCACAATATTATTCTTTTAATGTATTACTGGGATTCCCTTGGTTATAGATACATATTTTATTCCATTCTTAATATCACCAATTCTTCAAGTACTCCCTCAATAGTAGAATACATGTGCTCCCAGGTGATGTTTTCCCCATTGAGACATGTGAAACTCTTAACCTTGATTTTGGGAATTACAAATGGTATATAATGAAACCCTACGTCAAAAGAGATGATAATTTCAATGTCTTTATTATCTTAACATCCACCTTAGTTGATCTCTAGGATCACTTGAAGAGTAGTTTCTTATTTCTGATCTACTGGATGGAAGAAAAAAATACAGACATCATCCTCCACCTCATCATGTTGGAATGAATAATGTGGTCCTAGATCACATACAACTCAAAAGAGGGATTGTTGAATCCAAGGCTACATAAGTGCTCCCACATCACATGTCGGAATTTTTTCCTTATGCTTGATAATCAACATCTCTGTCGGGTATATCAGAAAGTAGGTTTAACTAACATACTTTCAAATGAGATATGGTGATTTTAAATGGTGATCAGACCAATGGGATAATATGCATTGAATATATAAACATGGTTTATATAGATCCATAAATTTAGATATCCACTTTTGAAGAATCATCCTCACCATAAGAAGGTGGTTCCACCTCACAATCACATATTCTCAAGGATTCAATATCCCCCTCTATCCCTAAGTATTTTGATGAAGAAGAGATGTATAATGAACCATCTACATTTTAATAAAGGGTTTTTGACACTTTGAATGAGATAATATAGGTGAACCTAAATGTTGAAAAAGATATAGGGCTAATATTGATTAGTTTCATCATGTCATCTGTTGAAAAAGAGAGATCATGATGTATTTTTATGGAACTAAAAGGATATTCTCAGGATCATTGTTCGGATCATCTTCTATCACATGAGCCTTATACTTGGACACTATGAATATAAATAGGCATCCATAAGGATACACCCATTCTATAGTGCCATGTTTGAGACCAAAGTTGAAAACATGATCCATGAATGGACAAATCACAGTCTATACCAACTTCTATGATCCCAATCACTACTACTTGAAGGATGAATTCCATGGCCCAGTTATAAAATTACATATTAATGAAACCACTAGATTTTAGGCCCTCTCCTTCATGTTTGGATACTCTAGGTACAAAAAAATCTATGTATACCACAAGGATAAATAGAAACTACATTTAAGGAACCCTAGGGATCAAACTACCATAAGGTGATTCCCTTCATCATGAAAAACACTAGAAAATCCTATCAGGGGTATTATCATCGCATCTTTATGACCATAATAGTAAAGACAATGGAGTTATGTGAGGATGATTTATTTCTCAAATACTTCCAATGATTTAACTATATCAATGGTCTAGAGAATTTTTTCATCATGATCAATACCCATAGTATAAAGATAACCACCATGAAGTGTGAATATGTGGTCACCTCTAAGAAATTATTTAGTTTTTTATATGGTATAGAAAAATAAGTTGTCCCATAAAATATCAATTCAATCCTTGAAATACCCTCTCCTGGTAATATGTGATACTTAAGATCCTTTCAATGGTGTCTAGCTTACATTTAGTGTTTCCCCATTAAAATATCATGTAAGAGTAATTCCTTCTCAAATTTTATAATGAAATTTTCCTCTAATCAATGGGATGAATATTTCTATAACAAATTCAGTAACATCAATCAATAATTACTCTACCCCCCAGTCCTGATGCTTCCTATCTAGGGGAAAACCTTTATCCTCAGTGAAAAATATCTAGAGAGATATATTAGTACCCTACAGGATTATAATAATAGTGAAGGAAAAGATACTATTATATTCTTCCTTAGTAAAATTATTAGAAACACTAAGATCAAATATTCCACCATTGAGAAAAAACTATCTTTCCCTAGTCTTTCTTGTCAAGAGGTTTTGAAATTATTTATAGCACTGTAAGGTCCAATTGAACTTCCATATTAACCAGCTATTTTACGCCCTCAATCCTCCCATTAAAACTAGATGATTTCCATAGTGTCTAGTGATTATATAATATTTCAATACCATGTTCATTCCATATAATTCTATCAAGGGGAATGAACTTGAATATTTCATTTTCATATACCAAACATATAAATAGTTTCCCATGGATATCATGCTCCTTTATGCGGCCATTCTCTCCATCAATAAAGTAGTGAAACACTGGAATATAACTTTTTACAGTGCCTCTTAGATCCCAACTAAGAATAGGATAAACATACCTAAACTCAATATGTTCATTCTTAGATTTTTCTTTTTCAATCCTTAAAATGCCATTATGAAAAAATTATTTCTCATTTTAGAGGGATTCACCAATAATGAGGTGGAATAATAATCCCTAATTACTGACATTGATTTATACATCAAGTTTTAGGTCCCCATATTTTATGTGGTAGTTTAATTTGAGATAGTAATCAAGAAAATAAATAGTGACTATGCTATGAGGAAATATGATATTTCCCCTTTATCAAGTGCACACATGAGTTTAGGGCCACATTTTTCTCCAATCCAAAGGTGTCTCATATCATATGGTCTTTGAATAATCATTTAGAAACTCTAGAAAACTTATTTGTGTCCCTTGTTCATTCAAACTATGAATACATGCTCATATAAATAGTGAATCAGTGAGTGATCACTCCAACTAAACCTATTGAATAAATCAAATATATTAATCAACTCATTACTAACTCTAGCATGATAGGACCCTTGATGTCCCATTTGTTATACAGATCATCTAATTAGGTGTTTACCCTATCTGAATACCTCAAATATGGAACACTATCACCAATTCAGACTGATAAGGAATAGATCCATTGAAGGGTAGTAAATTTTTTCCTCTATAACAAACCCACCTTAGAGAAAATCCTTTAAAAAATAAATATTTTATGGAATCATAATATAATTAATCTAGAGAAAATAAATTCGTTAGGTCTTATATGAGGTATATTCTATGACATGTGTATCTCTCCAGATAGTATTGAAGCTCTCCCATTAGATCTTATGGTTGGGATAATTATATCTCACCATGGTTCATAGCCATATGGAATTCACCAAGAAGTGTCACACAATCCTAGTTTAGGGAAAAATCATAAATCATCCTCCAAATAATCTATGCATCACCAAGTACTATTGTGCCTTCAATGTGTATGTAATTGATTTCATGGGTCACTACCCATTGATGAATGCATGAAAATTCAATTATATACTTACTTTAATTGATGTTTTCTCAGAATTTTCTGAACTGATTCCCTTGAAATATATTAAGACCTAGTCTATGATCGAGTTTGTGAAATCGCATATCATTCCTCATTTTAGATCCTTAATGCTATTATCATTTACAAGTTGACAAATTTTTGAACCTCTGAGTTAAAGAGGTTTATTCCAAGTACAACATATGTTCTAACAATAATTACTTTTATCATGCATTGGAAGATGGATAGATCCTAGAGTTAAACTAATTCCTCCCTAATATTTTATCAAAAATAATGGATTTGAACAAGAATATTGTTCCTATAAAACCCACCAATATTTTATGGGAATATTAAACATTGACTCAAACCTCTACCTAGGAGACCCCTAATTCCCTATTGAATAGAATAGAAATAGTGTTTCCTATTGAGATTCAACTACCAATACTTCAAAAAAATAATATATAACTAGTTGACATAAGATGAAAGGTCCCATATTTGGTTTTTTGACTTCTAATACCTTGATGAAAATAGGATCCAAGTACTACATAATATTTTAGTCCATCAAAATTGAGTGGCCTAAGAATTCAACAACAAGTTTCACCTCACGTCATTCATTCAGAGTGATTTGGTGTTGTCATTGAGGATATCTATGATACCTAGGATAAAACTAGAAAGTCTAGAGAAAAAATAATAAGGCCCTTTAATTTCTCACATGGTTCACTCTAACGGTGTGTACTCATTGATCACCATGTATGGGGAGCGTATTATGAATCCCACCAATGTGATGTTCCTCAAGAGATATTTTCTATAACCTCTTGTGGGGTTCACTATTATATTCCTCACAACTATAAATTGGTTAAAATATGTCCTAATACATGAATATAAACTATATATCATGTACATATTCTCTAGAATACATTAAAATCTTGGTATCAACCTCACCGTATGATATTAATTTTTTTGGCATATGTCATTCGTATATGATGTTAAATCGCTTTGGCCTTTGTCCTTACTACATGACCTAAAATTGTATAGATAACATATTTTTGTATGATGATTAAACTATATAACTTGTTTAGAGTCTCCACCCAAGAGGTTTCCCCTCATTTTATGATGATGTTCAACTACCATGTCAACCCCTTCCTAGAACAATGTGTGGATTGATTTTTATAATATAGAATATGTATTAACACATGGATACCTTTTTTTGGGTCTAGATATAAATTATAATTCCATTCCATCCTTGAATTTGGATTATTTATTCAAATTTGATCAATCCTCCATTATCAACAAAGCTCTAGGATTATTCTCCTATTTTCCTCAATCCCATATATGATATAGATCTTCAATGAAGTTTCACTTATAATAACTATATATGGATTTAATCTCATACCATGGGATATGTAGTAATGTTGGGATCTCTAATCATAGTCCTATCCATGAATTCTCTATAGCATGCATCCTTTCTTGATTCATATCCCTTGTTGTGGTTTTCTATACATGCCCAGATTTGAGATGTTTCTAACCTCTTAGGAGATGGTATGTGTTTTATGACCATAAAAAAGGGGCCATGTTTCCTGCATCATGACCATAAACTATTTGAATTCATCCTCGAGGCTATCTATATTAACATTTAATCTCTTAATTCATGTTTTGGTTCTTTTACCCTCCTTATATATCGACTACCTCAAACCCCCATGTAAATATACTTGACATTAAATTGAATAAAACTTTATACTCTATGTATTGTGTTAAACAACATGGTTTTGGTCCTAGTCATGAAACCTTGAAAAGAAAAACCTCAAGATTTGTGCTCCATGAACTTAAACTAAGGAAAATCATATTTTCCAAGAGATAGGACCATAAAATATTTTGCTTCAGGTATTATATCTGTTGTTAAATGTGAGTTTTGTTTAATTTTTTTCAATTTACTAGTACATGATTATATATAAAATTACTTAATAATTTTGGAGATGTTTGAGAGAATATATATAAAAAACTTTCCTTATGAATGTTATAAAAGTTTACTTATTAAGGTTATGAAGGTTTCCTTAAAAAGTCATACTATGTTGTACTTATCATTAAGTTCCTAAAACTATTAACACACTCATGACTCAAGATGATTTTGTATGGATTATTTTAAAGGGAAATAATTACAAAATTTGTTGTAATAGAATGTTACCAGACAGAATAGGGATAATGTTATTGGAAAGTGAGTTATAAAAAGATGGTTTTATTGAATTTGTATGTGTATGTAAAAATGGATAAGATGAAAAACTTTTTTATAAGAAGTATAGAGTGGAATAATTACAAGGGGTGAGAAGTTTATTTACTTGAGATAGTGAGAAGTTATCATATGGGTGTACCCACTATTACAAAATAGAGAAGTTTTTATTCCAAGTTACAAAATTTTAAGATGTAGATGTATAAATATTGGTTGTTGAAGTTACTGTAATAATCCGTATAATGATTATATAGATGAAACCCCTTTATTTAATTGGTTAGAGAGTTTTATGAAGCTTATTGAATGGTCCATAGTATGATGATTCTATATGATAGAGACAACCAAGGTAGAATACTAGACAAATATATTTATGAAGTTGCAACAGTTGATGGTGAGTTAGATAAAAACTAGACTGATCCAGTGTATGGGGTATTATAATGACATCATATGGATAATTTTAATTCTATTAGATGGAGGTGTTATTTTAATAGAAGATAATATTAATATTGAGATGAATTTGAGCTGTATTGGACAAAGATATGATAATTCCATTGGATAGAAGATTCCTAATAGAGTGGAACCCAAAAAAGGCATATTTTATAAATATTTGGATTCTGGGTCCATCAAATTTAGAATCTCAAAGATATACCACTTAATAAAGTAGTTAATTTAAATTATATCATACTGAAATATCGATTATATATATAAGGATTTTTTATAAACATTTTAAAGTACTTAACAATGAAGATGCTAATATTTTTGTTCAATGGTTGTTATATATACAAGGTTAATGATATTTGAAGAACCTTCTTAATGATGAGTTAATGACATTTTAGGAAATTTGTAAACACATAAAATGTTCCATGAAGTCTCAAAAATATTTGGGAATCATACAATAATATTAAAATGAGTGGGGGAATTCAAATTTTGAATTTTGGTAACTGGGAGAATTCTTTTAAGTTATCACCTTCTCTCCTGGGAAGAACACCTATAAAATGGGGGTGAAACAGTTTAAGAGTACAACACTATTGATAAAAATGCAAGAGAGGTAGTTTTTTGGATTTTTTACTAGATAATACAACAAAAATTCCTTCCAAGTTGAAGAATTGTTCTATTATATGGAATTTCAATAGAGGGGAATAAGTTTAATCAGAATGGGAATCATCAAACGAAGAGGAAGTAATTTTTGAGTTATTGATCAAAGTTCCTACATGGATGAAGAAGTTTCATCTGTATAATCTTTCTTCATTGGTTATAGAAGAATCAAATATAGAACATATTATGTCGGTTCATTGAATAGATCACATTGGACTGAAGTGCAATGATTTGAGGAGGATCAAATAGAAATTCATCATATAGGGGGCCATCAAAGGGTGGGTATAATATATGAAATTCAATAATATAGAGAATACAAAGTAATTTTTCCAAGATAGTTTTGGAAAAGTAGTTATTAATCATATATTTGTCTTTCTAAGGTCTAGAAGAAGTTTTAAGGCCAAAAAAATATTAATAGGGTTGTTGAAGATCTTGAAGATTATACACAAGTGAAGGTGATCCAACTTGATTGTGGATGAATATAAGATCATCCTATAGTGGATTAGAAAATAAGAAGGAAGATCTTATAGTAGGGGTGTATAACTAGTTACATAAAAGGATTATCTTTTTGGATATAATCAATAATGAATAATGTGGATACAATAAGGATATTTATTGGGTATAAAAAACTTTGGTATAATCTTTTATTACTAGGGGTAGAACTAGGGTTGGATGGAGGAATGATTATGGGGTTGTAGAATCGGATTTTTCCCATACATTTGTATTTTTGAAAAATGTTAGTAAAAGAATCCATATTGGTGGGATAACCAAGATGGAATGGAGTAAGTATTTTTTCCGATCCTTGTAAATATAATGTGATAATCTTTCACTTTATTTTACTGCATAAAAATTGAGGTTTAAAGATATTGTTTTACAAGATTTTAGCTCTAACAAGTTTTTATGTGTTGAATTTTTAAGAAGAATTTTTAAAATAAAGTGATAATTTATTCACCCCCTCTCCCCCTCGGTTATCCAACATGATCATGGAATTAAAATTTGAATCAAAGGGGATTCCCATAGAAAGATCCAACTATCTAATAAGGATAAAGAATATAAATTCAATGAATAAAAGTGGTGTTTCTATATTTTATAGTATAAACTATAATAATTGAAAGAATATGATGTTACCCTATCTTCTATCTCTTATTCTTAAAGTTAGAGATGCTAAAACCATGGTATTTCCTCCCATTAATGTGGTTTCTATAATAGTTAATGATAATATAGATTTAGAAGTTGATGGAAAAACTTTTAGGCCTTTACTAATGGATCTCATGTATAATTATTATGAAAATATTATGGGGTTGGAAATGGATAAATAGATATAGAATAAGTCTTCAAATACCTATGAAGGAAATGAAAAGGTTGATGAACTTAAGATACAAATTTGGAGGAGCAGGTTTGAATACATTAAGATTGATGGTGAATAAATTATTGATTAATACTTCACAATAGTAAATGATATTTTGGGAAATATTAGAGATTTCAGTGAGAAGTTGGAAGTTTTTACTATCTTTAAAAAATAGAAGAGAAATTTTTTAGATATATTTGATGCCAATTTTTTAGCTTTAGATGATCAAAAATATATATCTTATGATTTACATCAAAAAATTCTCATGGAATATGAAATGGAAAAATCTAAAATCATTAAGAGGATGTATAAACAAGAAATATATTTTGGATATTTAGAAAAAAATAAACTAAAATATAAAGAAGATAGAGAAGTATCAAGTGGTTTAGGTGTTGAGGAATAAGAATAAGACTTCAAAAAAATCATTTATCTTATCTCTAAAAGATATTGAAAGGGAAACTATAAGGTTAAAAGTGAAATTTCTCTTAAATATTCAAATTCTAATAAAAAAATAAAATTTTCATGATATTTTCCTATGAATAAGATTTATGATTCTTAATAAAAATATGAATATGAGAAGTCTCAAAAATATAATTAGAGAGACATAAGAAAAATTTTCATATAAAGGATAAGAAAATATTGTTATGTATAAGAGGGAAGGATGATACCTAATTTATAAATGAATCAGAGTTTCATGTTAACTTATTAGATAATAATAGAAAGGGAATTGATTCATTATACAATGATGATGATATAGAAGAGAGAACAAAACAGGATTGGGTTCTAAAATAAAATTTAGTATATACACCTAATAAAATTACCCAAATCAAGAAGAAAAGGAAGACATTAACGAAATAAGTAAACAATATAACATATGAGAATGGTGAGTGAATAAAAAGGGGAAGAATAAACCATAATGTTTTTAGAGATATGAAAATAAAAATGGATGATCTTGAAATAAAATATTTTTTTAAGGAATGTTGGTTAGAGAGGAGAATCTCAACATGGTAGAAACAACACTTATTGAGAAATGTAAGTGGAATGGTCTGAAGTTGGATGAATTAAATCATATGGTGAATGTTATTAAATACAAATTGAGTAATAAAGAAGCATAGTTAATAAAAATACAATAAAAAAAATTAGAGAACAAAGTTATTTAATAATGTTCATAGAATACTATACCAAATTAGTTGAGGTTAAAGGTGACTCGTCCTAATATAGTGAAAATATAGATTCATAGAAGCATGTCGTTTCTATTCACAAAAAATATCAATATACATATTCTAATACTAATTACGAAGGTTCAAAATTGAAGACTTGTGATAAATCATCCTCTACTAATAAGGAGTGGAATTCATTAAGAAATTATTTCCCAGAACAAAGTCACCCACATTTTTTGAAGAAAAAAAATAAAAAACTTATTACTAGTATAACTATTAGTATAAAAGATCAATATTCATTGGTATTACTAGTTTTGTAGATTTTTTGGGTATAAGGTAAACACAATTTGTTCTAACATGTATCTACTATGAAAAAGGTATGAATCAATGGGGATATATAATGAGCAGAGAAGAAAAAATATTTCAAGAAAGTTTGTTGAGTTATACAAGAAAGTTCAGGAGGTAAATAATGTTAATGACACAAGAAATACATGTGTGGAGTATAAGAAATTGGATAACAGTATGAAATTTGAGCAAGGAAAGAAGCTCAATAATGTGGCGAGGTATAATAATGAGTGTATAATTATTTGGACAAATCAAATAGACATGGATATAAATATGGATAGAGCACAAAATTCTATTAAATAAAAACTAAATAAAAAATCTTTAAGATATAATAAAATTGTAAATAATAATTTTACAGTATATAGTGGTCTAAAGATTAAGAAAAAATGAAATATTTGTGATAAATATGGTAATGTTACTAAAGGTTATATAACTATCTTATTAGACTAAGAATAAATTAAGAAGAATATGTTATAAAGTCAAAGTAATAATGAAGTTATAAAAGCTAAATAGGAGAAGGAAAATTCATATAAATATTATATGGATGAAAATAAATCTATTTAAAAAATTAGGAAGTATTATATTAATGAAGAAATTACATCTCTTGATAAATATAAGAAAAAGAAAAAGAAAAAGAAGAAGTATAGACTGAGAGAAGACTCTAAGTCAAATCATTACATCCATAGAACAGTAAGGTTCTTCCTTATTCTCAATATACTTGTTATTTTTACTAAGTTATATGGAATTAAATTAGAAGAAATGTGGATGTTTTCAGAGCATTAATTTATATAGTAATAAGATATTTCAACCATGGTACATTGTTACCATCATTATTTTGAATAGAGTTTTACCCTTTAAGGGGAGAAAACATGAAGTTGAGGTATGAGCATAAAACTTTTATTAACAGATAACGTAGGGATTATAAGAAAGTTGATATATTGGGCGAATTTTATTTATATACTTTAAATATTTTGACGTGTTTTTTAATATGGGTTTTGGATTTATCCTAACAAACTTACTCGTATTTTCCTAGATACAAAATCTTTGTAATGATCTTGAGGAAAGTATAACATGATATATGTAAAATGGAAAAAATTGATCACCTTGATTATACAATATTTTTTTAACACTAGGATCACCCACATAGACTTATAGTTGATCTGTAAAAGAGTCTTGGTAAAAAAAATCATGTGATATTGTTTTTCTCTTGAGAAAAGTATTCAAGCATCTGAGATAAAGGAATATGAGAAGAGATAATCCTTATATTACCATTTTTATTTGATTTTCAATAAAGGGGATAAATAACATAGAGGGATAAACAAGATAAAAATATCACATATGGAGAAAGTATTGAGAAAAAATACTGATATTGAAGATTTTTGAAGTTTTATAAGGATATTAAAAAACGGGGGATTATTTTTCCAATTTGATTTTGGTTGAATTTATTGTTAATATATCAATATTTTTTGTCCAGAAAGATACTTAATAAATTTAGATAATTTTTTGAGAAGTGATGTAATAAAATTTCAATATCAAGGTTATGAAAGGTTTCTAATGAAGGTTACCAAAGTTTCCTTACAACATCCAACTATGTTGTTCTGATATTCAAGTTAATAACACGATGAACATACTCATGATCCATGATAAGTTTTTATGTATTCATACTAATGGAAAGAAGTAAAAAAATGATGCAATATAAATTTTAAATATGGAAAAGGGATGATTTTATTGGATGGAGAGTTTTAATATGTTTGTGTTTATATTTTTGTATGAGTATGTATAAAGGGACAAGATGAACGGCTCTATTAAAATAAGATCAAAGGGGGGAAATTAAAAGGTGTGAGAAGTTGATGTTAAAATAGTTGTAAAACATTATTAGATAGATATACCTAGTGTTATCAGATATAGAAGTTTTCAGCCCATATTATAAATTTTAAAGATGTAGATGTATAGTGATTGATTGTATAAGTAACAATGATCTACCACATAATGATCAGAAAGAGTAAACTTGTATAGTGCATTGGTCAAAGGGATTTATAAATAATATTGTACATATGATAGCATGATGATTCTACCAGACAAGGATAACCAATATAGAACATTATATAAAGAAGTATATAAAGGTGTAATAGTTAATGGTCCATCATAAATAAACTATAAATATCAAACATATAATTTATTATGATGAAATTAGATAGAGAATTGTGATGACATTTGATGGAGGCATTTCAGGATGAGAAGGGAATAAAAATATTAATAATATGATTTGTATCAAATAGATATATGTTGGGGCTATTGTAAAGAGGGTTCTTAACATATTGGAACCAATAAAATTCATATCATATAGATAATTGTATTGTGACTACATTGGAGGGAGAATGATGGGGATGTACCATCGAACAGAGGAGTTATTTCAATGGATACTATATAGGTATACTGAATGAATATCTATTTATATGTACATAAACTTTATAAATTCCTTTACAATAATGATTCTAAGTTGTTCATTCTAGTGTTGTTATATTTACATAGCTAAGGGAGATTTAATAAGTTTCATAATGTTGTGTTAAGGAAGCTTCAAAAAGTTTTTAGGCACGTAAAATGATCTAGAGTGTCTTAAGAATATTATAGAAGATATTAGAAGCATCCAATGAAATTAAATTGAGTGGGAGAATTAAAATTTTAAATTTGGATGAGTGGTAAAATACTTTTGAGTTCACTTATTTTTTCCTAGAAAGTTAACCTATAAAATTGGTGTGAGGTAATAACCAAGAAATTTTTGATACATGTAGATTAGTGGAAGTACTAGAGGTTTTGTTCCATGAGAATCCAACCAAGGTTCATATCTGATTAAAGAAGATTTCCATCAGAATGGGTTTCATCAAAAGGATGAGATGTTTCATTGGACTAAGAATCATCAGATTAAAAGGAAGTAGTGCATGAGATTCTGATCAGACATCCTACCTAGTTGAATATGGTTCAATAGATTGATATTACTTTTTTAGATAAAGAATAAGTAGAATGAGATCATCAGATAAAGGTTTACTGAATAGAGTAAAATGGACTAAAGCACAGTGAGTTGAGGTGCATTGGAAAGATATCCATTGAATGGAGTCCCATAGAATAGATTTCATACTATATAGTGGTCGATAAGATGGATGATGCTAAAGAATTTTTCAGGATATTTTTTTGAAAATTTTAGATATAATATATCTAGGTCTTCCTAAGATCAAGATAAAGTTTCAAGGATAAAAAAATATTAAGAGAGTTATTGAATGTCTAGAATATTGTAAACTGGATATGATGATCCAAATTTCTTGTATAGAAATGAAAGATCATTATATAGTGGATTATAAATGGATAATGAATATCTTACAGTTGTGGTTCAGAACACGTTTTTGAAAAGGCTTATTTCTCAAGGGTATAAATAGCTTTGATAAAAGTGGGTTTAGGAAGAATCATTTGGGGGTCTAACCAATAGTGGTAGAAGATTTTATTGTTTAGGGTAGAACCAGGGTTAGATAAATGAACAATTACTAGTATGTAGCACAAATTGAGGATTGTGCCTTTATATTCTTAAAATTAGTTGGCCAAAGAATCCACATTGGGGGACAACCAACATGGAAATAAGTGGGAAGTTATACCAAACCTTGTAAATATCTTGTATTGATCTGTCACTTTATAATACTTCGTATGAAGTGAGGTTGAGAGATATCATTAAGTATATTTTAACTCTAAAAAGTATCAAGTGGTTATGTTTAAAATAAAACATCATAGAATAAAGTGATTGATGTCCCACACTCTCCCCCTCTTAGTGATTACACTCATTCAGGTAAATTCAATACTTGTCCCCCAAAATGCATGATCAAATACCACTATCATGTATCTTTAAATCTTGTAACTTAATCTATAGTGTTATTTCCCATAAAAATTATTAATTCACTATGCCATAACCCTATAGGTCTTTTCTCTCATTAGGATTCATTGTTTCCTTCACCTACAAACTTTATGTAGTAAATGTTTGAATAAACTTCTCATTTCCGAAAAGTCTATCCTTGGCCTATAGTAATGGAAGAATACCCTGATCTCAACTAAACTCTCATATAGGGTATATTTCCTAGAGTAAGCCACATATATTTCCTAAAAGGTATCCCCTTTAACCATGGTTATGGCATAGGTTCACCAATCTCAGTCCACCTCCCATAAAGGGTGTATATCCTTGGGGATTAATCCTCAATGAAAACATGAGGGAATACATGTTTAGAAGATTGTAATTAGTCATCCTATAATTTCTTTCGACCGTTTTTCTTTTATTTTAGTTATTTGAGTCACAATTTCCCTTCCTAGATTATCCTTTTCTTAAGTGAAGTTTTGACACCACCAATATTACCCCTCATGCATATTTTCACATTAATATGTAAAATAAGATTTGTAGAAATATAACTCATAATTTCTATATCTTTAAGGGTTTTCTTGTATTATATGATCAAATATTCTAACCCTAACCCACTTATCTATGTTGTGAACTCTCATTACTTGTTCATAATTTATCACCCCTTATTTATCACATCAAGAATGGATCACATAATTTTAGAGTATTTGGTTGAATATTTTTATAGCATGATTTGGAAACATCATAGTCAAATGTAAGGAACCTAATAGTCCTAATAGCATGATTTTGAACTATAAATCCCCCAATATTCCTAGTTTCATGAAATTAAATGGAACGACCCACTTTCAACCACTCCCTACAATGTTAAATTGCTTGATCATTTTTCTAACCACATGAAATTAAACATATCGGTTATCATCCTCACCACATGATTTTAAACATTTTGGGAAACATCCATGATATATGATGTTAAAATACACTATACATCCCTATATCATAAAGTAAAACTATGTGATGCTTTGGTACATTCCTCGAAGTATTTACCTTTATGGTGATGTTAGTATCCTACCACACCCCTCTTTTAGTGTCAGTTATCTATTTCCCCTTCCTCTAGAACTAAATTTTTCTCGATTCCTATTTCATAGATACACAGTGGAACCCATACGCATTATCTCTGGCACATATATGACCTCTAATACCATTACATCCTTGCATTCATACCACCTCTTCAACTCATGTTGATCCCCTTTCACCTATCATTAAATTGATCATTTCTCTATGTTTTAATTTATTTATAATCCCTATTAACATATAATTAATGTACATACCCCTATCTATCCCTTGTGAAGAGAATCCTACCAATTCACATCAGTTTTTATTCTTGAATTTCTCCCTTATGAACCCATTCATTGCTTTCCCTACTTTTTTATATATGATCTAGATCTATATAGAGAACTCAAGGACAACATATGCATTTATTATTTTACTATGTGATACATATTGAGTCCCCAATATTTTATATGGGGCCCATCCACAAATATTTTATCACTCCCACCTCATATTGGTGTTCAGTGCCCCACCATAAAGTTCCCTTAACCCAGCTACCACCTAGATAGCATTGTTATCTAAGGGGATGGTTTGAGTATTATAACATTAAACTTCATGAACCTTCCTATGATACCATTTATATCGATATGGTCCCACTCATCAATTAATATTAGGTTATCATCTAGACCTCATTAATATAATTACTACCTCAAATTATGGTCCAAGATAAACTAAATTTATTTCGATCCCCGTAGACTATGAAACATGAACTTATACTATTTGCATCTTCCCCTATGATTTTATACATTAGCATTAGGTTCTCAAACCATTTCAGTTTTACCCTACCCCGAATTTTATATATATTTTACACCCTAAATTACTAGTTATATAACCTTAAACACCATCACCCTTATGCTTTGAGTTCCAGGAACATAAACTATTAATATCCCCTTAGTCCAAGATGTGTGTCCTTAAATTCCAAAAACCCTATAGTTTAAGTTATACAACCTTAAATTTTCATACCCATACTATCAAATTGGTGTTACCTTAAATCATTAGTAAATGTTTGGTCAAATATATGTGTCCTTTAACTGAGAAACCTTAAAGATAACATTGGTCTCTTCCCTAGAGAATGATTGAATTCCATTATAATTTTCTACACGCAATGGTTTTTAGGCTTAGTCAAAATCATAATGGCCTACATGACCCCCCCCCCCCATCCATTATATTACATTACATTGATAGGATAATATTTGAATCACCATTCAATTCCATTTATGAATGGGGACCCCTATGTTCAAGTCAGAATTCCTCAGTCTTGACCCACCTACCATCCATGGTACACATCCTGAAGGAAGCATCCTTAGTATCAATATAGTGTAACATGTGTTTCAATCACAGCCAATAAACATCCTTAACAATATTTACCCCATTTTGGTGATATAGTAGGGAAACCTATTTTCAAACTTGGTCAATATTCATACATATCATATCTTCCCCTTCATGAATTTAGACTCTTAGAGTCACAACATACATTTATAATACTTCACATTGATCATGTGAATATAAAACATCCTTAGTGTTGTTCCTCCATGTATTTTTTCACATTTATAGGGATAATCAACATTTAATAACCACACCAACCTGATTCTTATATTCTCATGACTTTCCCAATAGTGGTAAATGTTTCATTTCAACCTCAACCCATCCACCCATGTTATGCACTGTCATATGATACATATGATCTTCTATTATATATTAAATCCCCCTTAGAGAATATATCACATGGTATTAGAGTTTTTAGTTGATTTTTTAATTAATGTGATTGAGATGCAATGAATTCAACACAGGGAGCTCAAAAAAGTAATTTCATTACTTAGAAAAAAATATGGTGGTTCATCTATAAATAATAGCCCCTATTTGAATGAAATTTTTTAATGGATCTTCCTCTAATACCTAGAGATTATATATTTATTTCCTTTTAAATAAACTTTAATTTGTTTGATATATTTCTTTACATGCAACCCCGAGTCAATATAAACCCATGATATAGTATGATTTTATAACACAGTTGTTGTATCATAGTATATAAATAGGATTAAACACAATATTAAATATATAAATAAATTTATTTCTAAATTCAAATGTATAGATTAATTCCTATTAAATAATCATTAAATTTTTAATGAAATTATTTTATGATTAAAAGATCTATTTTTTATGAAATGTATTTTTCTACAAGTTATGTATTTTTATATAAAAATGTATATTTAAAATTATGGAAAAATTAATTCAATGAAATATATTTATATTAAATAAATAATTATTCATAAATTATTTATTTAATGGTTGGTAATGGAGATCAAATCCTTTAAATGTAAAAAGAGTTATCTTTTGGAAAATTATTTTATATAAACAAAGAGTTTTTATCATAATAAAATAAATTATTCATTTATTATTATTGATTTTATTGAAATTTATATATTATATATTCACTAAAATATTGTTAAATTAATTTTATTGTTTTTAATATGAATGAAATTAATGTAAATTTAGTTTTATTCATAAAATTCATTTTTCTAAAAATGGGTTTTCATTTTGTTTTCTGAACTTGTTATAAAATTAATTTCATCCAAAAATAGAAATTTAATTTCATGAAATTTATTCTTTATTGGGAATTATAATTTTGAAATTTATTAATTATTTCATGTTTATTTAAATTCATAATGAATGGTAAAAACAATAAAATAAATTGTTATGATGGTTATGTTTAAAATGGGTTTACTAGGAATTAAACTAAGACATAAGGGTATGATTAAAAGTAAAATTATCTAAATCTTATTGTATGAACAAATTTAGACACTATATTATCATACATTTTATTACCTATCTATTTGGGAGCATTATAATTGAGAAATATATTAATTATATTTATATATTTTATGTAATTCCAAGTGCATCCTTCCCTCACTTATAAAAGGAAACCTCCCCTTCACCCTTATCGACAATGTTTTCAGCCTATTATCTTAGAAAATACCTAAAATTAAATTCCTAACATCCCTACCCATGTCATAAAGTTATTATTTTTCATCATAATATCATCCTTTCAAGGATTATGGTGTAATAAAAAGGAGGTTTCTCAATAAATAGGTATAACTATTAACCAAGTACATTCAATTTTATTTCATCCTCCACCTTCTAAAAACCTATTCATTCCCTAATAAAATGATTAAAACATTATAATAAATATTATTACATATTATTATGATGATATCAAAATCATTTTTGATCTCCAATCCATTGAATGTGAAATGAAATTATCACTCATGTATATGTGTGGACTACCACCTCCAAGTAGAGATATGATTCATTTTCAATCACCATATTTCATGGTTGTTTATAATATTGTATTTAATAAATATATTTATTATTTATTATTTAATAATTTTTATATAATGACAAAATATTTTTTATCATTGTTTCCAAATTTTCATTAGAAAATGAAAATGTCATTAATACGTATGTATGGACTACCATCTCCATGAATAGTGTAATTAATTTTCCTATATTTAACATTTCTAGATGATTATATATATATATATTATGAATATATATTATATTTATATAATTATTTACATTATATAGTTGATGTAACCATGATCAAAGTTCAAGGATCAGAACATTCAAACTGAAACCTTCATGAAAAATGAAACAGTTATCACCTGGAAACAAGGATTTTGATAAATAATTATTAATAAATGATATTTGAAATGTAATAATTTGATCATATATGATTTTATAAGTGTTTAAATTTATTTAATTTAGTGATAATAAATATTAATTTATTGTATATGATGTTATAGATCTTATCAGTAAAGTTGGACAAAAGGTAAGGGTTTTTCATCTCAATATTGGTTTGTTGACACATGTTTTATGTTAGACGCCTATTTAGGTTTATGTTGTGTATATAATACCCATCTGAAATGTTATATCACAATTTCCTCTTAATTAATGTTATTTAATGTTAAAATTAAAATCATTTCATCTAATGTATTTTTATTCAAAAGTTACGACATTGGTAAGGGTTTTTTATTGAAATCTCACGTTTTACCGATATTACTTATGATTAAATTTTGGATGATTAAATAATATGATATATCTCTCACAAATTATATTTATTTTAATTTCCACAATATATGACTTGATATTAAATTTATTTCTTTCATTTTCCTCCCTTTAAGTACTCAAGATATCAAAATAATTTTTTTTAAACTGACATTGTATTTTTATTTGGCCATGAATAATTTTCTTCCATGACTATATATTCATTTAAAAAATTTCAATAATGTTTATAATATTCTACTATAATTTTTTAAAGTCATTTTTAACCATGTTTTAATTTTCTAAAAAATTTGTAAATATAATCTTCTTTTCATTTTTTGAACAAGGTACTTTTTACTGAATGTGGGAACATAATATTTGTTTTAATGATTATGGTATGAACAAAACATCCCACTATCATGAGAACTCAATACATTAAAGATGATATAAAAATTTTCCTAGTTATTTTCAAATATTTTATTTACTTAATATTAAAAAAAATAGATTTAAAATATTTTATTTTAAAATAAATTGGGTATTTTCCTTAAGAAAATGTTTCAATGATATTTGAAAGTTATTTTCTTCTTTAAAAATATACAATAATTTTACATATGCTTCAATGTAAATATGAATTAATGATACCACCTTAATCATTTTTCTGTATGGTTAATGACTATGTTGATAAAATACTGATGAAAATCATTTCATTTTCTGTGGTTTATATTATGATGTAATGATAAATTTTTTCATGATCTTGTGGAATATATATATATATATAGATTATGATTATGTGATAGGTAGATCAATTATATAACTAAAATTAATTGGTTAAAGATTAAATTTTTATGATCTAAAATGGTATATGGGAGGTTATCTTAAGATCAATATAGGGTACACAAGAGGTTATCCCAAGATCAATAAGGGTTAATTGGTGGTTATCCCAATCCCAAAGCAGATACATAGGTGGTTATCCCTATCCTAAAATGTGATGAATATCTTGGTGGGTATTATTGATATAAGATTTATATTATTATGATTATGCCACACATTATTCTTCTCTTTTATAAAATGATATTATGTTAATGTTGTTATCTCATGTATTATTTTCTTTGATTCCTATAGGATTCATATCTTATGAACATCCAGGAAATATTCTATAAAATTTTATTATGATCTATGAATTTCTAGGTATGGTTTTCAAATGTTAATATCATGTTCTCATACCCTTATCTGCATGTTAATCTTTAATTAACATTGATGTATCCCTTGTTTACCTTTTCTGAGAATATGATATAACCCTTTGTTTTTTCCTTTTTCCACAAGATATGAAATTTTTTTTAGTATTATAATCCAAAGAAGGTTGTTTATTATGAAGAACAAAGTGGGAGATGATGTAGATATTTTATGTATCAGTTGTTTAAATATCCAAGATTCCAAAGAATCTCAACATATATGGTTTTGGTGTATATCATAATGATATTTAAGGAATGTTAATCTAATATGATTTAATAATTATATATGAAATATTTATGTTACCTAAGATGAGATCAGAGAAATGTTTAGGTATTTTTGAAAAGTAGGATATGGAAACTTTTCTGAGAACCCTTAGTATATGCCTAAGTATATGATAATATCCTAAGTTATGGTAAATAAAGGAGAGCTATTTTCTTATAAAATATATCTTTTTCTAGATACTAGAATTTGGATGTTGTTCTAGAATAGATTCACCTAGGTATAACAACTCTGAATTAGTTGAATTTGTTTATTAACTCAATCATTACAAATGCATGATCAGTGGGCCTAACATTGAATAACTATGTAGACACTCTCATGAGATATACTTGGGATAATTCATATTTTCCTTATAAATAATTATGAATTATTTTAATAGGTGGTGACCAAGGATGACCTATCATAATCCTAAGGTGTTATAGATTGAAAATAAATTATCATGGTTTATATATCATATGAATGCTTTTTCAAGAATATATGGTTCCTCACTCTGATTTTGTTATCTCACACTATTCTTTCTAGTTTTATCTAATTTCAAGAACATGAAGTAACCATGTTAATGTTGAATATGTGGGAAAATATAATTATTTTCTTCATGGAAAAATAAATGTTATGGGAGTTGGAAAATATATTTTTTTTCCTCCAATGCTCAAAGGTAAGAAAATTTTCATGAGTCCTTTATGAGGTAACATCCACCTACTTTTAGTGGGTACACTAATCCACTGGTTATGAGTAGTTGATTAGTATAATTGAAAAGTTGTTTTTCATTCTCCTGTTCTCAGAGCATGAAAATTTTATTTTAGTTGTTTATAATTTGGAAGGTGAATAAGATAAATAGTGGACTCTTATCAAGAACATGAGGAAAAAAGAGTAAATTGATTGCATCAAGTGGATGGATTTAGAAGTTTTTTTCACAAGTAATTTCTTTGTATTATTTTGTGAATATTTAGAAGGAATTTATTAATATTTAAAAAAAGATAATGAATCCATTAGTACTTATAATGAAAATTTTACAAGACTTGTGAGGTTTTCTTATGGTATTATCATCCAACCCTAAAATAAGACCGATCAATCCATTAGTGTCTTAAAATATGTATCTAAAAGTAATTATCCATAAGATACTATAATATCTATGAATAAATCATCTGATGCGCTATCAAAGTACAAATGAATATTAATTATTCCCATAAATATCATTTTTTTTATCAGAAAATAAAGATGAAATTTTAAATAAATTTTAATAAAAACCATAGAGAGAAGAAGATTAGTCTTCCTTTATACCAAAAGTTTGGGAATAAACATAGAGGAAATTTTCTTGAGTGTACTATAAAATGATTTAAGTGTGGAAATGAAGTTCACTGGGAAATCAAATGTCATGGTGATGGGAAGAAGTTAGATAATGATGCGAATAGAAAGAAATCTAAAAAACTAATTTCCCATACTCTAGTGTTTAAAATGTATGGAGTATGGGAATTATGATAACCAGTGATAAAATACAAGGTTTAATGATGATTGATGATTCTAGAAACCTCTAAATATCATAGAAAAAACAAAATATCATGAAGTCGCTATTATCGATGTGGGTTACAATAACAAAGTGGTGAAAGGTACACTCACCATCAACTCTAGAAATTATAATGTATTATTTAATTCTATATCTTCCAAAAATTTTATACTTGAATAATTTTATAAGGTTATCACATTACCACCTCAGTTATTTTATATTAAATTAGTAGTGAAAAAGTTTAATGATTCGATGAATGCTTCTCAAGTATATGATTCTACTCTAATTGAATTTTCCAATAATTTTATTCATAAAAATATTTTTATTATCCCACTATTTCAATTTTATATGATTTTGGGCATGTATTAAATCTCCTTATATAAACATCATATCAATTAATAAGTAAGGGAAGTCGCATTGGATATTCTAGAACAAAAAATGATTGTCTATCTTTATGAGGATAAATATGATCTTACAATGGATACGAAATCCATTTCATACCATAGTTCCTATTCAAAGGGTTATTTATCTCATATATTTTGGGATAACTCAACATCAAAGATATTCATTTCATACCATAGTTTTTTATGTATTTTCATATGAGTTTCCTACTCTTACTTTGATTCATCAAGTTGAGTATTCAATGTTACTTATAACAGGTGCTACACCTATTTCAAATAAACTATATAGAATGGATAAAATTGAGTTGTAGTAATTTAAGAATTAACTTCATGAGAATATTGAAAATGGATTCAATTCACCATGTGAATCACCATGGGGTGCACCTATTCCTTTTGTTGAGAAGAAATATGGATCAATACGAGTCTTTATTGATTATTGTGAACATAAAAAAGATAACAATCAAGAATAAGTATCCTCTTCCTTCTATTAATGATTTTTTCTATCAATTATGATGAGATCAATATTTTTACAAGATTTAAATTTGATCTAAATGTTATTAGTTGAGGTTGAAAAGTGATAAGATAACCAAGAAAACCTTCTATAAATGGTATAGAATCTATGTATTTATAGTGATTTCATTTGGTGTTACTAATTTCCCCACTATCTTCACGGATTTAAGGAATATATTTATTAGACATTACCTTGATCAATTTGTGGTAGCCTTTATAGATGATATCATTATATTTTTAAACTTCCAGGAAGAGTAAGAAGATCACTTATGGATTGTACCAATGACACTAATAATGTACCAGATATATGAAAAATTTACCAACTTTTAATTCTATATATAGATAGATTCATTTTTGGGTATTATAATCTCAAGTTTTGGTATATTGATGTATCCATCAAAGATGGATTTTTTTATACATTATCCTAGATTAACCATGGTAACTGAGATCCATAGTTTTTTTGTTTTTGATGGATATTATCGATTCTTAATGAATAATTTATCATGAATATCTAATTCACTCACCGAGTTAACTATGAAGGGATTAATGTTCTTTTGGACTGATGAATGTGATGAAAATTTGAAGAAACTAAAATGATGGTCAGTTAGTGCACCTGTTCTTACACTAACCTACAGTAGAGGAGGGTTTTCATCTATTGTGATGCATCAAAGAAGGGTCTAAGATTCATACTCATACATAATTATATGGTGAAATATTATGCCTCATACTCAAATGAAGGTTCATGATTGAAATTACCAGACCTATTATTTGGAGTTAGTTGTAGTAATTTTTTCATTATTGATAAAGAGGCATTATCTTTAGGGATAAAAGTGTGAAATATATACTCATCATAAAATTTTTAATTATATATTAGCCCAAAAGGATTTTAATATCTGACAGATAATGTGGTTGGATTTGATTAATGATTATGATTGTTCAATAAATAAGAACCATGGTAAAAAGAAAAGGTTGTTGATTCTTTAACATTAAATAATCAAGCTCGATCATCTATGATGGGGGATGAAAAAACATACTGTAAAGACCCGCAAATTTCAAGGAAATTTTTTTCTTAATTTTCCCTTGGAATTTTACAAGAGCGCAGCTTCAGACGGCACCTGATTCCGAGGCCCGGTGTGCCCGGAATCAATTTCCGAAGTTTGGCTCGGGTACGTTCAGTGAACGGACGAGCGGGTTTTTCTATCTTTTGAACCGGTGCCCGGAATCGAATTCTGAGGGCACCGATTTAAATCGCAGCACCGGGTATTTGCTTAGAAACGCCTCTTCCGGAGTTGCATTTGCTCAGACGTGGTTTTTAAATTTTGCGGCTTTAAGTCAGAAATAAAATCAAGTTTGTGCGACAACTTTATTTTATTTCACTTAAGCTGCTCGGAAGCCACTTGAAGCCACTTAAGGGCGGCTTGAACTGAGTTGAACTGGATAGGATGCTATCCAGAAAATATCCTACCCCCTTGGTAGGATATTTGTGCGGTGGGGCCCGCACGAGCCCCGCCGTTTCTTTCGCTAAGTAACGCACCCGCGAAAACCCGTCAAAGTAACTGAAAAGTCAACCGACGCGTTTTCTTTAATTCTTAACAGACCATTTAATTGGGCGGTTTATTTCGTGAATTAAATGGGCTGTTTCTTTCGTGAATTAATTGGGCTTGTTTCGCTCGTTGAATTAATTCAACGAACTGATGGGTCGTTACTTACGCTTTTGCGTTTGTTGGCATGTTTATAAAATAAGACCAACCTAAAAATCCTTTGAAAGGATTTGAGAGAATCTTGTTTCTTCGGCTCCCCGCGAAGAACGTGAAGAACGCGAAGAAACGCGAAGAACGCGAAGAGAAGAACGCGAAGAACGCCGGCGACCAGGAATTCGACAACGCACACCGAGATCTGCGACGTCGACGAGCTTTACCCGCGACGTTCTTCGGCGACGCCTCTTCTTCCGCGGCCGATCCTCGTTCTGGCAACTAAGGTGAGAATCGGGATCGTTAATTCTCCCTTTTTAAATTTCATAGCAACGGATTTAATTAATTAAATCCATTTGTTCTTGATCCGGAGATTGGCGACGCGACGCCGGATACCGCGATGACGCGACGATCCCCCTTCTTCCGCGACGAGCAATCCCGCGACGATCCCTCATTCGGCAACGACGACGACAAGGTAAGGGATGTTGGATTATTTTATCTTATTTCCCCGTGTTTATTCTTTTAAAATGAAGAACATGATCTCCGACAATTTTAATTTATTTAAAATTGTTGTTGATTATTCCTCCCGTGGTTTATGACTAACGCGGAGGGTGCGGGTCTAACGAACAAGACCCGGCAACCCTCCGCCGATCTTCCTTTTTCTGCGGATTTGGCGGACGACGACGACGAACCCGCGCAGCAAGGGCGATTTGTTGATTTCGCAGTGAAGGACGCGTCCCGGGAGGAACAACGGCGCAGACGGGAAAGGAATCGGGCCACCGGAGCATCTCCGGCGGCCTGCGGAAGGGCGGCGGCGACCGGAGGCGCCGGCGCCCGGCGCGCCGCCGTGGAGGAAGTCCGCCGCGGCTGAAGCCGCGGCGGCGGCGGCCGGTTCCGCGGCCTGCGCGCGGAACCGGGAACGGACGCGGCGGCCCCGGCCGCGTCCGCGTGGCAGGCGCCCCCCCCCCCCCCCCCCCCCCCCCGCGGGGCCACGTTTCGCTTGAGCCGCGGGTCAAACCTGCGGGCGCCCTCCTTCGGCCGCGCTCGGCCGAAGCCGAGCCGGCCGGTTCCGGTCGGCCGGGTCGGGGCCGACCCAGGGGGGGGGGGGTTCGGGCCGGGTCGCCCCGGGCCCAGAACACCCCGTTTCGGGCCCTCTTCGGTCTTTTGCCCATATCTTGGGTCTGGGACCTTCCGATTGACGAACCGTCAGCGGCTACGCGATCCTTGGATCGAGACGGTCGTTTCGGTATATTACACTCAAGGTTTCGGAAGACTTTCGGTTCGGCCGGGTTGGTTCGTACACGAAACCAACCGGGCCCTCGGAGCGGAAACGCTCATAACTTGAGCTACGGACGTCCGATCGACGTACCGTCAGCTGTGGTAGTTTCCTCTAAGTGAGACGGAACTTTTGGCATACTCCGCCCGAGGATCGGATACAGGCGGAGTACGGTCGGGTCGGTTTTTCCCTAAAAAACCAACCGGGCCCCTGGGACGAAAATGCCAATAACTCTCAGACCGGGGCGTCCGATTGACGCGCCGTCTGTTGCGTTGAGATCCTGTTTGTCGATACGGAACTTTTGGATACATCAACTTCGGACTACGTGTCAGTTGATGTATCAGCCTCTCGGCTCGTGGAGCGGACCCTCCTAAACGAGCTCGCTATGTGCGGGAACCCTAGCGCTGGCTGTGACTTCGACGACAGAGCAGAGATCCTCCGTGGACTGCGACGACGACACAGCAGAGATCCTCTGTGGACTGCGACGACGGCAGAGCAGAGATCCTCCGTGGACTGCGGCGACGGCAGAGCAGAGATCCTTCGTGGACTGCGGCGACGACTGTGCAGAGATCCTCAGTGGACTGCGTCGACTACTGCACTCAGCGATCCTACGTGGATCAGTGCTACAGGTTCTGTGTGAGGCCCGATCCTATGTGGGTCCTTACTACCCGGTTCTGTGTGAGCCACTGCCTACAGGTTCTGTGTGAGCCCGATCCTACGTGGGTCTTTTGCGGGGGTTAGTACCTATCGATCCTTCGTGGGTCCGACGACTTAGATGGATCAGTGATCATCTTTGACGTCGTCTGAAAAAGTATACCTGGTTGAGCTGAATCTTATGTTACTCTCCTTTGTGGATTGTGTTGAACTATCCTATGTGGATTTACTGTTTACTCTCCTTGTGGATTTGAGTCTTGCTTTCCTTTGTGGATTGAGTTGTTCTTGAGCTCGTGAGCAGAGCTAGAATTGGGGACTTAGGTATATGTATGGGCATATACCTAAGTCGAGTCAGATGTTACTTCGTGATTGCATCTTTCTTTTTGTGCTATATCCTTTGTGGATTTCGGGATACCTTCGGGGGTCTCGGGGTACTTACTGAGTAGCTTGTACTCACCCCTGCACGGGCTATGCCCGCACCTTGTTGTGTTGGTTGCAGACGACGGACAGCGCTGATCACGGTTGGGGCGTGGAGCAGGACGGTACCTGGAGGTGGACC
The DNA here is from genome assembly GCA_963277665.1 of Viscum album. NCBI lineage: Eukaryota > Viridiplantae > Streptophyta > Magnoliopsida > Santalales > Viscaceae > Viscum > Viscum album. The sequence continues at coordinate 1,579,646,359 of OY728120.1, read as the reverse complement.
ACTGGGCGGGACGTGCTCGGAGCGGACGTGGGACCCGAGGAGCCTGGAGGCTATCTGTACCCACCCTTCAGGTGGGATTGCCAGTGGACGACACGTGGCCTCCGTCTTTTCTTCAGTTGCTGTACTTTACTTTTTCAGTTGTGCTTTACAGTTGGGCTTGTATTCCGGCCCCCTTTACTTTTCTGCACTTTACTTTCCGCTTGCTGACTCGGTGTGGTTGTCACTTATAAAGGCAATGCCTTCCCTGTTTACTGGGATTTTACGCCTTGGTGCTAGTCGCCAGCCCCTGGCCTATGGAAGGCGGGCTTGGGGTAGTCACGGCACGGGCCCCGAGGTCGGGTCGTGACAAATTGGTATCAGAGGTGGTCGGTTCTACCGCAGACTCTGATCGTCCTTTCTTTCTATATGAAGCAATAGTGTTTAGTGTATTGAGTGTGGTTATCAGTTCAGGGAGCCCAGTGTTGGTGCGGCGGCCGACGTATCCGTACACCAGGACCCTGACTCCTGATTTCCGACTTAATGCATGAAAACATTGATTGCGTGTGTGTTTCAAGTTTTCTTTGTGATTACTTGTGTCAGCTCACCGGGTATACTGATCTGCTTCATGAAAGTCTCAAGTTTTCCTTGTGATTACTTGTGCCAGCTCACCAGGTATACTGTTCTGACTGTGGTGCTCTTGTTCTCCTTTTCAGGATGGCCCCGCGACGACAGCCAGCTAGGGTTCCGAGTGTAGGGCGCGACGGCAGCCCACCGAGCGACGAGGCCTCGGTGCAGGGCCCTTTGCCAGCAGTGGCACCGGCGGTAGCCTTACCCGCCGAGCCACCGATGCTTCCAGTACCAGACGCTGAAGATGCACGTCGCCTCAGGGCACTGCATGAGTTTCAGAGCCAGCGACCGCCCAGGTTTCGCGGTGAGGCGGACCCCCAGGCCGCCGAGGACTGGCTAGAGGCGGGTGGTACGGATCTTTAGGCTAGTGAGGACACCAGCGGATCTCATGGTGATTCTCGCGGCGAGCCTCCTGCAGGCGGCAGCAGGACGATGGTGGAGCCTGATGCTCCAGGTTCACGATGAGGCATCCTTTCTCTGGGCGGACTTCGAGAGCCTCTTCCGCTCTGAGTTTGTCCCGGCCACCCTCCGAGCGGTGCGCATCCAGGAGCTTCTCCAGCTGCGCCAGGGCAGCATGACGGTCGCTCAGTACGCGGCGAGGTTCACTGACCTATCTCGCTACTCGACCGACATGGTACGGTACCCCTTCTTCCGGGCCCGGACCTTCGAGCAGGGCTTGCGACAGGAGATTCGGGCGTCGCTGATCTCCCTCAGCATTCCGACCCAGGCGGGAGTGCTAGAGCGAGCCCTCCTGATCGAGAGCTTCCTGGCAGAGCCTTCTTCAGCGGCGAGACCTAGCGCAGGGCGGCAGGTAGCTGAGTCTTCGGCAGCAAGTAGCCGACGGATGACTCTCGGGTCCAGGCAGACCAGACCCCCACGCAGACGGCCTCAGGACACCGGCTCAGCAGTACGAGGCACACAGCGGAGTGCCAGCCTTCCGAGAGGCAGGCTGTGCTACTCCTGCGGCGGGCAGGGTCACATGGCTCGTGACTGCCCGACTCGCCGACCAGAGGAGCAGCAGACGGTGGAGGGGCCACCCAAGCAGAGGCAGAGGGTCGACCGTGGCGGTCCGCAGGGAGGAGGCGGACGAGGCAGAGGAGCTGGCCGAGCAGCGGGTGGTGGGCGACGCTTCCAGGCTCTACCCCCGCCACCACCAGGAGGGCCACCTCGACCACATGGAGCTGGCGGGCAGGGACAGGCCCAGCTCCAGGCAGTGGAGGCCTACGACCCCGACTTGCCAGAGATGATTCGAGGTACGATCTGTGTCTATTCCACCCTTGCTGCAGTACTTATAGACACAGGAGCGAGTCACTCTTTCATAGCCTCTGCCCTTGTTCGGAGCTCGGAGATTCCGACTGAGCCGTTGGCTCGATCCTTACGGCTAGAGACTCCTACGGGAGCAGAATCGACGATTACGCACTGGTGCCGGCAGTGTGAGCTTACTCTAGGAGGCGAGAGCTTCGGCTGGGATCTCCTTGTAGCGGCGTCGAGGCCTTACGACGTCATCTTGGGCATGGATTGGCTATCCACGGTTCATGCCCAGATCGACTGTTTTAGGCGCAAGGTGCGATGTGTTCGCACCGACGGGAGCAGGTTTACCTTCACCGGCGAGAAGGGAACCTTTGCAGCATAGGATGGACTTCCGCATAGGAGAGTGCAGCCCATCTCTCATCAGTTGTCTAGCCTCATCCTAGGAGCAGTGGACGTGCGGAGTCCGGTTTTTCCTGCAGTGGTGGACCAGTACATGGACGTCTTTCCCGACGACGTTCCAGGGCTACCTCCTCGTAGAGAGGTAGACTTTTACATCGACTTGTACCCCGGGACAGCCCCGATATCTTCTCCAGCATATCGGATGGCCCCCGCTGAGCTTCGGGAGCTGCGGGTACAGTTGGAGGACTTGCAGAGCAAGGGGTTTATCCGACCCAGGGTTTCACCCTGGGCTTCCCCGATATTGTTCGCCAAGAAGGCGGATGGGAGCTTGCGACTGTGTGTCGACTATCGTCGCCTGAACCAGGTGACAGTGAGGAACAAGTATCCGCTGCCACGGATTGATGACCTCTTCGATCAGCTCAAGGGAGCGCGGTGGTTCTCGAAGATAGACCTCCGGTCAGGCTATCATCAGCTCAGAGTTCGAGACGAGGACGTGCAGAAGACGGCCTTCAGGTGTCGGTATGGCCATTATGAGTTCTTGGTTATGCCGTTCGGCGTAACCAATGCTCCAGCAGTGTTCATGAGCCTCATGAACAGGATCTTCCAGCCATACCTCGACCGATTTGTCGTGGTCTTCATTGACGACATTTTGGTATACTCGACGACTGAGGAGGAGCATGCCTACCACCTGCGAGTTGTGCTAGACACGCTCCGAGAGCACCAGCTTTATGGCAAGCTCTCAAAGTGCCAGTTCTGGTTACGTGAGGTCTATTTCTTGGGGCACGTCATTTCTGAGGCGGGAGTTGCAGTGGATCCCGCGAAGATCGAGGCAGTGCTAGCTTGGGAGCCACCCAGGAGCGTGACAGAGGTGCGGAGCTTCTTGGACCTAGCAGGATACTATCGGAGATTCGTGCCAGACTTCTCCAGAGTTGCGGCACCACTCTCAGCGTTGACGAAGAAGGGGAAACCCTTCGTGTGGTCAGACAGATGTCAGCAGAGCTTCCAGGAGCTGAGACAGAGATTGACCAGCGCACCTATCTTGAGGTTGCCTGAGGAGGGAGTTGGGTACGTAGTTTACTGCGATGCATCAGGGACTGGACTCGGGTGCATCCTGATGCAGGAGCGGGCCGTGATCGCCTACGGATCACGTCAGTTGAGGCCGCATGAGAAAAACTACGCCACTCATGACCTGGAGTTACCAGCAGTGGTCTTCGCTCTGAAGACTTGGCGGCACTATCTGATGGGCGAGCGCTTCACAGTCTTTTCTGATCACCAGAGTCTCAGGTATATCTTCTCTCAGAAGGACCTGAACCTGAGACAGCGGAGATGGCTTGAGTTCCTCCAGGACTATGACTTTGAGATAGTCTATACTCCTGGGAAGGGGAACGTGGTAGCCGATTCCCTCAGCAGGAGGACGGGCATTCAGCTACTTGAGGAGGCGACGGAGCAGCTAGCCTCCTTGCAGATATCCTTCGTGGATAGAGATGGAGCAGCCTTTCTTCAGTCTCTCACAGTCTCTCCTCCACTTCTACAGCGGGTCAGAGAGGCTCAGCGTGAGGACGCTGACTGTGAGACCCGGCGTGCACTGATATCCTCAGGTCAGGCGCCTGATGGTTTCTCCCTTGGAGCAGAGCACGACATCCTTTTCAGAGGATGTACCTTCGTACCAGTCGCTTTACGAGAGGAGGTGCTGAGATAGTTTCACACTTCTCCCTTGGCGGTACATCCCGGAGTGGTGAAGATGTACCAGGATCTCAGACGACAGCACTGGTGGCCGGGCATGAAGAAAGCTGTGGCAGAGTTCGTTTCGCGATGCCTCACCTGCCAGCAGGTGAAGGCAGAGCATCAGGTACCAGTAGGCTTGGTACAGCCCTTGGAGGTCCCGGAGTGGAAGTGCGACGGCATATCTATGGACTTCGTGACTGGACTTCCACGCACTTCCAGAGGTCACGACTCCATTTGGGTGATTGTCGACCGACTCACCAAGTCGGCACACTTCTTACCCATCAGAGAGCAGGGCTCAGTGGAGAGCTTGGGACGTCTTTACGTCCAGGAGATCGTACGGCTTCACGGTGTGCCATCGTCTATCGTCTCCGATCGAGATGCTCGTTTCACTTCCCGGCTTTGGAAGGGGTTGCAGGAGGCGTTCGGGACGCGGCTCCATCTGAGCACAGCCTTCCACCCTCAGACGGATGGTCAGACGGAGAGGACCATACAGACACTCGAGGACATGCTCCGTGCATGTGTTCTCGACTTTGGTCGCAGCTGGGAGGACCACCTACCCTTGGTGGAGTTCGCGTACAACAACAGCTACCACTCCACCATCGGGATGGCACCATACGAGGCGTTGTACGGCAGACCCTGCAGATCACCGTTGTGCTGGACAGACCCTGGGGAGTCAGCACTCGTGGGACCAGAGATGGTCCGAGCCACGACAGAGAAGGTCCAGATCATCCAGGAGAGGATGAGGACAGCTCAGAGCCGGCAGAAGTCATATGCTGACAGGAGGCGGAGGCCACTAGAGTTCGAGGATGGCGACCACGTATTTTTGCGTGTCTCACCTCGACGTGGTTTACGGAGATTTGGCTGAGGCAGCAAGTTGTCTCCACGCTTCATCGGGCCTTTCCAGGTCCTCAGCAGGATAGGAGAGGTGGCTTATCTCCTGGATCTACCACCTCAGTTGCACCGGGTGCACGACGTCTTTCACGTGTCTCAGCTAAGGAGATACGTGCACGACCCGACGCACATCATCGACTTTGGGGAGCTGGACGTGGACGATGGGGCGACTTTTGCGGAGGTCCCAGTGGAGATCGAGGATCGACAGGAGAGGGTCCTACGTGGGCGGTCGATTCCTCTTGTGCGCGTCAGATGGCAGCACGGGAACCTCTAGGAGAGAACTTGGGAGCGGGAGGCTCAGATGCGTGCTCAGTACCCCCATTTGTTCCCCTAGTTTTTGATGTATCTTTACGGGGACGTAAAGCCCTGATGTGGGAGTAATGTAAAGACCCGCAAATTTCAAGGAAATTTTTTTCTTAATTTTCCCTTGGAATTTTACAAGAGCGCAGCTTCAGACGGCACCTGATTCCGAGGCCCGGTGTGCCCGGAATCAATTTCCGAAGTTTGGCTCGGGTACGTTCAGTGAACGGACGAGCGGGTTTTTTTATCTTTTGAACTGGTGCCCTGAATCGAATTCTGAGGGCACCGATGAAATCGCAGCGCCGGTATTTGCTTAGAAACGCCTCTTCCGGAGTTGCGTTTGCTCAGACGTGGTTTTTAAATTTTGTGGCTTTAAGTCAGAAATAAAATCAAGTTTGTGCGACAACTTTATTTTATTTCACTTAAGCTGCTTGGAAGCCACTTGAAGCCACTTAAGGGCGGCTTGAACCGAGTTGAACTGGATAGGATGCTATCCAGAAAATATCCTACCCCCTTGGTAGGATATTTGTGCGGTGGGGCCCGCACGAGCCCCGCCGTTTCTTTCGCTAAGTAACGCACACGCGAAAACCCGTCAAAGTAACTGAAAAGTCAACCGACGCGTTTTCTTTAATTCTTAACAGACCATTTAATTGGGTGGTTTATTTCGTGAATTAAATGGGTCGTTTCTTTCGTGAATTAATTGGGCTGTTTCGCTCGTTGAATTAATTCAACGAACTGATGGGTCGTTACTTACGCTTTTGCGTTTGTTGGCATGTTTATAAAATAAGACCAACCTAAAAATCCTTTGAAAGGATTTGAGAGAATCTTATTTCTTCGGCTCCCTGCGAAGAACGTGAAGAACGCGAAGAACGCGAAAAACGCGAAGAACGCGAAGAACGCCGGCGACCGGAATTCGACGACGCACACCGAGATCTGCGACGTCGACGAGCTTTACCCGCGACGTTCTTCGGCGACGCCTCTTCTTCCGCGGCCGATCCTCGTTCGGCAACTAAGGTGAGAATCGGATCGTTAATTCTCCCTTTTTAAATTTCATAGCAACGGATTTAATTAATTAAATCCGTTTGTTCTTGATCCGGAGATTGGCGACGCGACGCCGGATACCGCGAGGACGCGACGATCCCCCTTCTTCCGCGACGAGCAATCCCGCGACGATCCCTCGTTCGGCAACGACGACGACAAGGTAAGGGATGTTGGATTATTTTATCTTATTTCCCCGTGTTTATTCTTTTAAAATAAAGAACATGATCTCCGACAATTTTAATTTATTTAAAATTGTTGTTGATTATTCCTCTCGTGGTTTATGACTAACGCGGAGGGTGCGGGTCTAACGAACAAGACCCGGCAACCCTCCGCTGATCTTCCTTTTTCTGCGGATTTGGCGGACGACGACGACGAACCGTGCGGCAAGGGCGATTTGTTGATTTCGCAGTGAAGGACGCGTCCCGGGAGGAACAACGGCGCAGACGGGAAAGGAATCGGGCCACCGGAGCATCTCCGGCGGCCCGCGGAAGGCGGCGGCGGCGCGGGTAGCCGGCGCGGCGGCGCCGGCGACCTGCGGCGGCGGCGCCCGGCGCGCCGCCGTGGAGGAAGTCCGCCGCGGCTGAAGCCGCGGCGGCGGCGGCCGGTTCCGCGGCCGCGCGGAACCGGGAACGGACGCGGCGGCCCGGCCGCGTCCGCGTGGCAGGCCCCCCCCCCCCCCCCCCGCGGGGCCGCGTTTCGCTTGAGCCGCGGGTCAAACCCGCGGCGCCCTCCTTCGGCCGCTCGGCCGAAGCCGAGCCGGCCGGTCCGGTCGGCCGGGCCGGGTCGCCCCGGGCCCAGAACCCCCGTTTCGGGCCCTCTTCGGTCTTTTGCCCATATCTTGGGCCTGGGACCTCCGATTGACGAACCGTCAGCGGCTACGCGATCCTTGGATCGAGACGGTCGTTTCGGTATATTACACTCAAGGTTTCGGAAGACTTTGGGTTCGGCCGGGTTGGTTCGTACACGAAACCAACCGGGCCCTCGGAGCGGAAACGCTCATAACTTGAGCTACGGACGTCCGATCGACGTACCGTCAGCTGTGGTAGTTTCTTCTAAGTGAGACGGAACTTTTGGCATACTCCGCCCGAGGATCGGATACAGGCGGAGTACGGTCGGGTCGGTTTTGCCCTAAAAACCAACCGGGCCCCTGGGACGAAAATGCCAATAACTCTCAGACCGGGCGTCCGATTGACGCGTCGTCTGTTGCGTTGAGATCCTATTGTCGATACGGAACTTTTGGATACATCAACTTCGGACTACGTGTCAGTTGATGTATCAGCCTCTCGGCTCGTGGAGCGGACCCTCCTAAACGAGCTCGCTATGTGCGGGAACCCTAGCGCTGGCTGTGACTTCGACGACAGAGCAGAGATCCTCCGTGGACTGCGACGACGACAGAGCAGAGATCCTCCGTGGACTGCGACGACGGCAGAGCAGAGATCCTCCGTGGACTGCGGCGACGGCAGAGCAGAGATCCTTCGTGGACTGCGGCGACGACTGTGCAGAGATCCTCAGTGGACTGCGTCGACTACTGCACTCAGCGATCCTACGTGGATCAGTGCTACAGGTTCTGTGTGAGCCCGATCCTATGTGGGTCCTTACTACCGGTTCTGTGTGAGCCACTGCCTACAGGTTCTGTGTGAGCCCGATCCTACGTGGGTCTTTTGCGGGGGTTAGTACCTATCGATCCTTCGTGGGTCCGACGACTTAGATGGATCAGTGATCATCTTTGACGTCGTCTGAAAAAGTATACATGGTTGAGCTGAATCTTATGTTACTCTCCTTTGTGGATTGTGTTGAACTATCCTATGTGGATTTACTGTTTACTCTCCTTGTGGATTTGAGTCTTGCTTTCCTTTGTGGATTGAGTTGTTCTTGAGCTCGTGAGCAGAGCTAGAATTGGGGACTTAGGTATATGTATGGGCATATACCTAAGTCGAGTCAGATGTTACTTCGTGATTGCATCTTTCTTTTTGTGCTATATCCTTTGTGGATTTCGGGAGACCTTCGGGGGTCTCGGGGTCCTTACTGAGTAGCTTGTACTCACCCCTGCACGGGCTATGCCCGCACCTTGTTGTGTTGGTTGCAGACGACGGACAGCGCTGATCACGGTTGGGGCATGGATCAGGACAGTACCTGGAGGTGGACCACTGGGCGGGACGTGCTCGGAGCGGACGTGGGACCCGAGGAGCCTGGAGGCTATCTGTACCCACCCTTCAGGTGGGATTGCCAGTGGACGACACGAGGCCGCCGTCTTTTCTTCAGTTGCTGTACTTTACTTTTTCAGTTGTGCTTTACAGTTGGGCTTGTATTCCGGCCCCCTTTACTTTTCTGCACTTTACTTTCCGCTTGCTGACTCTGTGTGGTTGTCACTTATAAAGGCAATGCCTTCCCTGTTTACTGGGATTTTACGCCTTGGTGCTAGTCGCCAGCCCCTGGCCTATGGAAGGCGGGCTTGGGGTAGTCACGGCACGGGCCCCGAGGTCGGGTCGTGACAAATTGGTATCAGAGGTGGTCGGTTCTACCGCAGACTCTGATCGTCCTTTCTTTCTATATGAAGCAATAGTGTTTAGTGTATTGAGTGTGGTTATCAGTTCAGGGAGCCCAGTGTTGGTGCGGCGGCCGACGTATCCGTACACCAGGACCCTGACTCCTGATTTCCGACTTAATGCATGAAAACATTGATTGCGTGTGTGTTTCAAGTTTTCTTTATGATTACTTGTGTCAGCTCACCGGGTATACTGATCTGCTTCATGAAAGTCTCAAGTTTTCCTTGTGATTACTTGTGCCAGCTCACCAGGTATACTGTTCTGACTGTGGTGCTCTTGTTCTCCTTTTCAGGATGGCCCCGCGACGACAGCCAGCTAGGGTTCCGAGTGTAGGGCGCGACGGCAGCCCACCGAGCGACGAGGCCTCGGTGCAGGGCCCTTTGCCAGCAGTGGCACCGGCGGTAGCCTTACCCGCCGAGCCACCGATGCTTCCAGTACCAGATGCTGACGATGCACGTCGCCTCAGGGCACTGCATGAGTTTCAGAGCCAGCGACCGCCCAGGTTTCGCGGTGAGGCGGACCCCCAGGCCGCCGAGGACTGGCTAGAGGCGGTGGTACGGATCTTTAGGCTAGTGAGGACACCAGCGGATCTCATGGTGATTCTCGCGGCGAGCCTCCTGCAGGCGGCAGCAGGACGATGGTGGAGCCTGATGCTCCAGGTTCACGATGAGGCATCCTTTCTCTGGGCGGACTTCGAGAGCCTTTTCCGCTCTGAGTTCGTCCCGGCCACACTCCGAGCGGTGCGCATCCAGGAGCTTCTCCAGCTGCGCCAGGGCAGCATGACGGTCGCTCAGTACGCGGCGAGGTTCACTGACCTATCTCGCTACTCGACCGACATGGTACGGTACCCCTTCTTCCGGGCTCGGACCTTCGAGCAGGGCTTGCGACAGGAGATTCGGGCGTCGCTGATCTCCCTCAGCATTCCGACCCAGGCGGGAGTGCTAGAGCGAGCCCTCCTGATCGAGAGCTTCCTGGCAGAGCCTTCTTCAGCGGCGAGACCTAGCGCAGGGCGGCAGGTAGCTGAGTCTTCGGCAGTAAGTAGCCGACGGATGACTCTCGGGTCCAGGCAGACCAGACCCCCACGCAGACGGCCTCAGGACACCGGCTCTGCAGTACGAGGCACACAGCGGAGTGCCAGCCTTCCGAGAGGCAGGCTGTGCTACTCCTGCGGCGGGCAGGGTCACATGGCTCGTGACTGCCCGACTCGCCGACCAGAGGAGCAGCAGACGGTGGAGGGGCCACCCAGGCAGAGGCAGAGGGTCGACCGTGGCGGTCCGCAGGGAGGAGGCGGACGAGGCAGAGGAGCTGGCCGAGCAGCGGGTGGTGGGCGACGCTTCCAGGCTCTACCCCCGCCACCACCAGGAGGGCCACCTCGACCACATGGAGCTGGCGGGCAGGGACAGGCCCAGCTCCAGGCAGTGGAGGCCTACAACCCCGACTTGCCAGAGATGATTCGAGGTACGATCTGTGTCTATTCCACCCTTGCTGCAGTACTTATAGACACAGGAGCGAGTCACTCTTTCATAGCCTCTGCCCTTGTTCGGAGCTCGGAGAATCCGACTGAGCTGTTGGCTCGATCCTTACGGCTAGAGACTCCTACGGGAGCAGACTCGACGATTACGCACTGGTGCCGGCAGTGTGAGCTTACTCTAGGAGGCGAGAGCTTCGGCCGGGATCTCCTTGTAGCGGCATCGAGGCCTTACGAAGTCATCTTGGGCATGGATTGGCTATCCACGGTTCATGCCCAGATCGACTGTTTTAGGCGCAAGGTGTGATGTGTTCGCACCAACGGGAGCAGGTTTACCTTCACCGGCGAGAAGGGAACCTTTGCAGCATAGGATGGACTTCCGCATAGGAGAGTGCAGCCCATCTCTCATCAGTTGTCTAGCCTCATCCTAGGAGCAGTGGACGTGCGGAGTCCGGTTTTTCCTGCAGTGGTGGACCAGTACATGGACGTCTTTCCCGACGACGTTCCAGGGCTACCTCCTCGTAGAGAGGTAGACTTTTACATCGACTTGTACCCCGGGACAGCCCCGATATCTTCTCCAGCATATCGGATGGCCCCCGCTGAGCTTCGGGAGCTGCGGGTACAGTTGGAGGACTTGCAGAGCAAGGGGTTTATCCGACCCAGTGTTTCACCCTGGGCTTTCCCGATATTGTTCACCAAGAAGGCGGATGGGAGCTTGCGACTGTGTGTCGACTATCGTCTCCTGAACCAGGTGACAGTGAGGAACAAGTATCCGCTGCCACAGATTGATGACCTCTTCGATCAGCTCAAGGGAGCGCGGTGGTTCTCGAAGATAGACCTCCGGTCAGGCTATCATCAGCTCAGAGTTCGAGACGAGGACGTGCAGAAGACGGCCTTCAGGTGTCGGTATGGCCATTATGAGTTCTTGGTTATGCCGTTCGGCGTAACCAATGCTCCAGCAGTGTTCATGAGCCTCATGAACAGGATCTTCCAGCCATACCTCGACCGATTTGTCGTGGTCTTCATTGACGACATTTTGGTATACTCGACGACTGAGGAGGAGCATGCCTACCACCTGCGAGTTGTGCTAGACACGCTCCGAGAGCACCAGCTTTATGGCAAGCTCTCAAAGTGCCAGTTCTGGTTACGTGAGGTCCATTTCTTGGGGCACGTCATTTCTGAGGCGGGAGTTGCAGTGGATCCCGCGAAGATCGAGGCAGTGCTAGCTTGGGAGCCACCCAGGAGCGTGACAGAGGTGCGGAGCTTCTTGGGCCTAGCAGGATACTATCGTAGATTCGTGCCAGACTTCTCCAGAGTTGCGGCACCACTCTCAGCGTTGACGAAGAAGGGGAAACCCTTCGTGTGGTCAGACAGATGTCAGCAGAGCTTCCAGGAGCTGAGACAGAGATTGACCAGCGCACCTATCTTGAGGTTGCCTGAGGAGGGAGTTGGGTACGTAGTTTACTGCGATGCATCAGGGACTGGACTCGGGTGCGTCCTGATGCAGGAGCGGGCCGTGATCGCCTACGGATCACGTCAGTTGAGGCCGCATGAGCAAAACTACGCCACTCATGACCTGGAGTTAGCAGCAGTGGTCTTCGCTCTGAAGACTTGGCGGCACTATCTGATGGGCGAGCGCTTCACAGTCTTTTCTGATCACCAGAGTCTCAGGTATATCTTCTCTCAGAAGGACCTGAACCTGAGACAGCGGAGATGGCTTGAGTTCCTCCAGGACTATGACTTTGAGATAGTCTATACTCCTGGGAAGGGGAACGTGGTAGCCGATGCCCTCAGCAGGAGGACGGGCATTCAGCTACTTGAGGAGGCGACGGAGCAGCTAGCCTCCTTGCAGATATCCTTCGTGGATAGAGACGGAGCAGCCTTTCTTCAGTCTCTCACAGTCTCTCCTCTACTTCTACAGCGGGTCAGAGAGGCTCAGCGTGAGGACGCTGACTGTGAGACCCGGCGTGCACTGATATCCTCAGGTCAGGCGCCTGATGGTTTCTCCCTTGGAGCAGAGCACGACATCCTTTTCAGAGGACGTACCTTCGTACCAGTCGCTTTACGAGAGGAGGTGCTGAGAGAGTTTCACACTTCTCCCTTGGCGGTACATCCCGGAGTGGCGAAGATGTACCAGGATCTCAGACGACAGCACTGGTGGCCGGGCATGAAGAAAGCTGTGGCAGAGTTCGTTTCGCGATGCCTCACCTGCCAGCAGGTGAAGGCAGAGCATCAGGTACCAGCAGGCTTGGTACAGCCCTTGGAGGTCCCGGAGTGGAAGTGGGACGGCATATCTATGGACTTCGTGACTGGACTTCCACGCACTTCCAGAGGTCACGACTCCATTTGGGTGATTGTCGACCGACTCACCAAGTCGGCACACTTCTTACCCATCAGAGAGCAGGGCTCAGTGGAGAGCTTGGGACGTCTTTACGTCCAGGAGATCGTACGGCTTCACGGTGTGCCATCGTCTATCGTCTCCGATCGAGATGCTCGTTTCACTTCCCGGCTTTGGAAGGGGTTGCAGGAGGCGTTCGGGACACGGCTCCATCTGAGCACAGCCTTCCACCCTCATACGGATGGTCAGACGGAGAGAACCATACAGACACTCGAGGACATGCTCCGTGCATGTGTTCTCGACTTTGGTCGCAGCTGGGAGGACCACCTACCCTTGGTGGAGTTCGCGTACAACAACAGCTACCACTCCACCATCGGGATGGCACCATACGAGGCGTTGTACGGCAGACCCTGCAGATCACCGTTGTGCTGGACAGACCCTGGGGAGTCAGCACTCGTGGGACCAGAGATGGTCCGAGCCACGACAGAGAAGGTCCAGATCATCCAGGAGAGGATGAGGACAGCTCAGAGGCGGCAGAAGTCATATGCTGACAGGAGGCGGAGGCCACTAGAGTTCGAGGATGGCGACCACGTATTTTTGCGTGTCTCACCTCGACGTGGTTTACGGAGATTTGGCCGAGGCAGCAAGTTGTCTCCACGCTTCATCGGGCCTTTCCAGGTCCTCAGCAGGATAGGAGAGGTGGCTTATCGCCTGGATCTACCACCTCAGTTGCACCGGGTGCACGACGTCTTTCACGTGTCTCAGCTAAGGAGATACGTGCACGACCCGACGCACATCATCGACTTTGGGGAGCTGGACGTGGACGATGGGGCGACTTTTGCGGAGGTCCCAGTGGAGATCGAGGATCGACAGGAGCGGGTCCTACGTGGGCTGTCGATTCCTCTTGTGCGCGTCAGATGGCAGCACGGGAACCTCTAGGAGAGAACTTGGGAGCGGGAGGCTCAGATGCGTGCTCAGTACCCCCATTTGTTCCCCTAGTTTTTGATGTATCTTTACGGGGACGTAAAGCCCTGATGTGGGAGTAATGTAAAGACCCGCAAATTTCAAGGAAATTTTTTTCTTAATTTTCCCTTGGAATTTTACAAGAGCGCAGCTTCAGACGGCACCTGATTCCGAGGCCCGGTGTGCCCGGAATCAATTTCCGAAGTTTGGCTAGGGTACGTTCAGTGAACGGACGAGCGGGTTTTTCTATCTTTTGAACCGGTGCCCTGAATCGAATTCTGAGGGCACCGATGAAATCGCAGCGCCGGTATTTTCTTAGAAACGCCTCTTCCGGAGTTGCGTTTGCTCAGACGTGGTTTTTAAATTTTGCGGCTTTAAGTCAGAAATAAAATCAAGTTTGTGCGACAACTTTATTTTATTTCACTTAAGCTGCTTGGAAGCCACTTGAAGCCACTTAAGGGCGGCTTGAACCGAGTTGAACTGGATAGGATGCTATCCAGAAAATATCCTACCCCCTTGGTAGGATATTTGTGCGGTGGGGCCCGCACGAGCCCCGCCGTTTCTTTCGCTAAGTAACGCACCCGCGAAAACCCGTCAAAGTAACTGAAAAGTCAACCGACGCGTTTTCTTTAATTCTTAACAGACCATTTAATTGGGCGGTTTATTTCGTGAATTAAATGGGCCGTTTCTTTCTTGAATTAATTGGGCTGTTTCGCTCGTTGAATTAATTCAACGAACTGATGGGTCGTTACTTACGCTTTTGGGTTTGTTGGCATGTTTATAAAATAAGACCAACCTAAAAATCCTTTGAAAGGATTTGAGAGAATCTTGTTTCTTCGGCTCCCTGCGAAGAACGTGAAGAACGCGAAGAACGCGAAGAACGCGAAGAACGCCGGCGACCGGAATTCGACGACGCACACCGAGATCTGCGACGTCGACGAGCTTTACCCGCGACGTTCTTCGGCGACGCCTCTTCTTCCGCGGCCGATCCTCGTTCGGCAACTAAGGTGAGAATCGGATCGTTAATTCTCCCTTTTTAAATTTCATAGCAACGGATTTAATTAATTAAATCCGTTTGTTCTTGATCCGGAGATTGGCGACGCGACGCCGGATACCGCGACGACGCGACGATCCCCCTTCTTCCGCGACGAGCAATCCCGCGACGATCCCTCGTTCGGCAATGACGACGACAAGGTAAGGGATGTTGGATTATTTTATCTTATTTCCCCGTGTTTATTCTTTTAAAATAAAGAACATGATCTCCGACAATTTTAATTTATTTAAAATTGTTGTTGATTATTCCTCCCGTGGTTTATGACTAACGCGGAGGGTGCGGGTCTAACGAACAAGACCCGGCAACCCTCCGCCGATCTTCCTTTTTCTGCGGATTTGGCGGACGACGACGACGAACCGCGCGGCAAGGCCGATTTGTTGATTTCGCAGTGAAGGACGCGTCCCGGGAGGAACAACGGCGCAGACGGGAAAGGAATCGGGCCACCAGAGCATCTCCGGCGGCCCGCGGAAGGCGGCGGCGGCGCGGGTCGCCGGCGACCGGTGGCGGCGGCGCCCGGCGCGCCGCCGTGGAGGAAGTCCGCCGCGGCTGAAGCCGCGGCGGCCCGGCCGCGTCCGCGTGGCAGGCGCCCCCCCCCCCCCCCCCCGCGGGGCCGCGTTTCGCTTGAGCCGCGGGTCAAACCCGCGGCGCCCTCCTTCGGCCGCTCGGCCGAAGCCGAGCCGGCCGGTCCGGTCGGCCGGGCCGCGCCCCGGCCGGACCGGACCCGGCCTAGCCGAGTCGGGCCGACCCGGTTCGGCCGACCCAGGGGGGGGTTCGGGCCGGGTCGCCCCGGGCCCAGAACCCCCGTTTCGGGCCCTCTTCGGTCTTTTGCCCATATCTTGGGCCTGGGACCTCCGATTGACGAACCGTCAGCGGCTACGCGATCCTTGGATCGAGACGGTCGTTTCGGTATATTACACTCAAGGTTTCGGAAGACTTTGGGTTCGGCCGGGTTGGTTCGTACACGAAACCAACCGGGCCCTCGGAGCTGAAACGCTCATAACTTGAGCTACGGACGTCCGATCGACGTACCGTCAGCTGTGGTAGTTTCTTCTAAGTGAGACGGAACTTTTGGCATACTCCGCCCGAGGATCGGATACAGGCGGAGTACGGTCAGGTCGGTTTTGCCCTAAAAACCAACCGGGCCCCTGGGACGAAAATGCAAATAACTCTCAGACCGGGCGTCCGATTGACGCGTCGTCTGTTGCGTTGAGATCCTGTTGTCGATACGGAACTTTTGGATACATCAACTTCGGACTACGTGTCAGTTGATGTATCAGCCTCTCGGCTCGTGGAGCGGACCCTCCTAAACGAGCTCGCTATGTGCGGGAACCCTAGCGCTGGTTGTGACTTCGACGACAGAGCAGAGATCCTCCGTGGACTGCGACGACGACAGAGCAGAGATCCTCCGTGGACTGCGACGACGGCAGAGCAGAGATCCTCCGTGGACTGCGGCGACGGCAGAGCAGAGATCCTTCGTGGACTGCGGCGACGACTGTGCAGAGATCCTCAGTGGACTGCGTCGACTACTGCACTCAGTGATCCTACGTGGATCAGTGCTACAGGTTCTGTGTGAGCCCGATCCTATGTGGGTCCTTACTACCGGTTCTGTGTGAGCCACTGCCTACAGGTTCTGTGTGAGCCCGATCCTACGTGGGTCTTTTGCGGGGGTTAGTACCTATCGATCCTTCGTGGGTCCGACGACTTAGATGGATCAGTGATCATCTTTGACGTCGTCTGAAAAAGTATACCTGGTTGAGCTGAATCTTATGTTACTCTCCTTTGTGGATTGTGTTGAACTATCCTATGTGGATTTACTGTTTACTCTCCTTGTGGATTTGAGTCTTGCTTTCCTTTGTGGATTGAGTTGTTCTTGAGCTCGTGAGCAGAGCTAGAATTGGGGACTTAGGTATATGTATGGGCATATACCTAAGTCGAGTCAGATGTTACTTCGTGATTGCATCTTTCTTTTTGTGCTATATCCTTTGTGGATTTCTGGAGACCTTCGGGGGTCTCGGGGTCCTTACTGAGTAGCTTGTACTCACCCCTGCACGGGCTATGCCCGCACCTTGTTGTGTTGATTGCAGACGACGGACAGCGCTGATCACGGTTGGGGCGTGGATCAGGATGGTACCTGGAGGTGGACCACTGGGCGGGACGTGCTCGGAGCGGACGTGGGACCCGAGGAGCCTGGAGGCTATCTGTACCCACCCTTCAGGTGGGATTGCCAGTGGACGACACGAGGCCGCCGTCTTTTCTTCAGTTGTTGTACTTTACTTTTTCAGTTGTGCTTTACAGTTGGGCTTGTATTCCGGCCCCCTTTACTTTTCTGCACTTTACTTTCCGCTTGCTGACTCTGTGTGGTTGTCACTTATAAAGGCAATGCCTTCCCTGTTTACTGGGATTTTATGCCTTGGTGCTAGTCGCCAGCCCCTGGCCTATGGAAGGCGGGCTTGGGGTAGTCACGGCACGGGCCCCGAGGTCGGGTCGTGACAAATTGGTATCAGAGGTGGTCGGTTCTACCGCAGACTCTGATCGTCCTTTCTTTCTATATGAAGCCTTAGTGTTTAGTGTATTGAGTGTGGTTATCAGTTCAGGGAGCCCAGTGTTGGTGCGGCGGCCGACGTATCCGTACACCAGGACCCTGACTCCTGATTTCCGACTTAATGCATGAAAACATTGATTGCGTGTGTGTTTCAAGTTTTCTTTATGATTACTTGTGTCAGCTCACCGGGTATACTGATCTGCTTCATGAAAGTCTCAAGTTTTCCTTGTGATTACTTGTGCCAGCTCACCAGGTATACTGTTCTGACTGTGGTGCTCTCGTTCTCCTTTTCAGGATGGCCCTGCGACGACAGCCAGCTAGGGTTCCGAGTGTAGGGCGCGACGGCAGCCCACCGAGCGACGAGGCCTCGGTGCAGGGCCCTTTGCCAGCAGTGGCACCGGCGGTAGCCTTACCCGCCGAGCCACCGATGCTTCCAGTACCAGACGTTGACGATGCACGTCGCCTCAGGGCACTGCATGAGTTTCAGAGCCAGCGACCGCCCAGGTTTCGCGGTGAGGCGGACCCCCAGGCCACCGAGGACTGGCTAGAGGCGGTGGTACGGATCTTTAGGCTAGTGAGGACACCAGCGGATCTCATGGTGATTCTCGCGGCGAGCCTCCTGCAGGCGGCAGCAGGAAGATGGTGGAGCCTGATGCTCCAGGTTCACGATGAGGCATCCTTGCTCTGGGCGGACTTCGAGAGCCTCTTTCGCTCTGAGTTCGTCTCGGCCACCCTCCGAGCGGTGCGCATCCAGGAGCTTCTCCAGCTGCGCCAGGGCAGCATGACGGTCGCTCAGTACGCGGCGAGGTTCACTGACATATCTCGCTCCTCGACCGACATGGTACGGGACCCCTTCTTCCGGGCCCGGACCTTCGAGCAGGGCTTGCGACAGGAGATTCGGGCGTCGCTGATCTCCCTCAGCATTCCGACCCAGGCGGGAGTGCTGGAGCGAGCCCTCCTGATCGAGAGCTTCCTGGCAGAGCCTTCTTCAGCGGCGAGACCTAGCGCAGGGCGGCAGGTAGCTGAGTCTTCGGCAGCAAGTAGCCGACGGATGACTCTCGGGTCCAGGCAGACCAGACCCCCACGCAGACGGCCTCAGGACACCGGCTCAGCAGTACGAGGCACACAGCGGAGTGCCAGCCTTCCGAGAGGCAGGCTATGCTACTCCTGCGGCGGGCAGGGTCACATGGCTCGTGACTGCCCGACTCGCCGACCAGAGGAGCAGCAGACGGTGGAGGGGCCACCCAGGCAGAGGCAGAGGGTCGACCGTGGCGGTCCGCAGGGAGGAGGCGGACGAGGCAGAGGAGCTAGCCGAGCAGCGGGTGGTGGGCGACGCTTCCAGGCTCTACCCCCGCCACCACCAGGAGGGCCACCTCGACCACATGGAGCTGGCGGGCAGGGACAGGCCCAGCTCCAGGCAGTGGAGGCCTACGACCCCGACTTGCCAGAGATGATTCGAGGTACGATCTGTGTCTATTCCACCCTTGCTGCAGTACTTATAGACACAGGAGCGAGTCACTCTTTCATAGCCTCTGCCCTTGTTCGGAGCTCGGAGATTCCGACTGAGCCGTTGGCTCGATCCTTACGGCTAGAGACTCCTACGGGAGCAGACTCGACGATTACGCCCTGGTGCCGGCAGTGTGAGCTTACTCTAGGAGGCGAGAGCTTCGGCTGGGATCTCCTTGTAGCGGCGTCGAGGCCTTACGACGTCATCTTGGGCATGGATTGGCTATCCACGGTTCATGCCCAGATCGACTGTTTTAGGCGCAAGGTGCGATGTGTTCGCACCGACGGGAGCAGGTTTACCTTCACCGGCGAGAAGGGAACCTTTGCAGCATAGGATGGACTTCCGCATAGGAGAGTGCAGCCCATCTCTCATCAGTTGGCTAGCCTCATCCTAGGAGCAGTGGACGTGCAGAGTCCGGTTTTTCCTGCATTGGTGGACCAGTACATGGACGTCTTTCCCGACGACGTTCCAGGGCTACCTCCTCGTAGAGAGGTAGACTTTTACATCGACTTGTACCCCGGGATAGCCCCGATATCTTCTCCAGCATATCGGATGGCCCCCACCGAGCTTCGGGAGCTGCGGGTACAGTTGGAGGACTTGCAGAGCAAGGGGTTTATCCGACCCAGTGTTTCACCCTGGGCTTCCCCGATATTGTTCGCCAAGAAGGCGGATGGGAGCTTGCGACTGTGTGTCGACTATCGTCGCCTGAACCAGGTGACAGTGAGGAATAGGTATCCGCTGCCACGGATTGATGACCTCTTCGATCAGCTCAAGGGAGCGCGGTGGTTCTCGAAGATAGACCTCCGGTCAGGCTATCATCAGCTCAGAGTTCGAGACGAGGACGTGCAGAAGACGGCCTTCAGGTGTCGGTATGGCCATTATGAGTTCTTGGTTATGCCGTTCGGCGTAACCAATGCTCCAGCAGTGTTCATGAGCCTCATGAACAGGATCTTCCAGCCATACCTCGACCGATTTTTCGTGGTCTTCATTGACGACATTTTGGTATACTCGACGACTGAGGAGGAGCATGCCTACCACCTGCGAGTTGTGCTAGACACGCTCCGAGAACACCAGCTTTATGGCAAGCTCTCAAAGTGCCAGTTCTGGTTACGTGAGGTCCATTTCTTGGGGCACGTCATTTCTAAGGCGGGAGTTGCAGTGGATCCCGCGAAGATCGAGGCAGTGCTAGCTTGGGAGCCACCCAGGAGCGTGACAGAGGTGCGGAGCTTCTTGGGCCTAGCAGGATACTATCGGAGATTCGTGCCAGACTTCTCCAGAGTTGCGGCACCACTCTCAGCGTTGAAGAAGAAGGGGAAACCCTTCGTGTGGTCAGACAGATGTCAGCAGAGCTTCCAGGAGCTGAGACAGAGATTGACCAGCGCACCTATCTTGAGGTTGCCGGAGGAGGGAGTTGGGTACGTAGTTTACTGCGATGCATCAGGGACTGGACTCGGGTGCGTCCTGATGCAGGAGCGGGCCGTGATCGCCTACGGATCACGTCAGTTGAGGCCGCATGAGCAAAACTACGCCACTCATGACCTGGAGTTAGCAGCAGTGGTCTTCGCTCTGAAGACTTGGCGGCACTATCTGATGGGCGAGCGCTTCACAGTCTTTTCTGATCACCAGAGTCTCAGGTATATCTTCTCTCAGAAGGACCTGAACCTGAGACAGCGGAGATGGCTTGAGTTCCTCCAGGACTATGACTTTGAGATAGTCTATACTCCTGGGAAGGGGAACGTGGTAGCCGATGCCCTCAGCAGGAGGACGGGCATTCAGCTACATGAGGAGGCGACGGAGCAGCTAGCCTCCTTGCAGATATCCTTCGTGGATAGAGACGGAGCAGCCTTTCTTCAGTCTCTCACAGTCTCTCCTCCACTTCTACAGCGGGTCAGAGAGGCTCAGCGTGAGGACGCTGACTGTGAGACCCGGCGTGCACTGATATCCTCAGGTCAGGCGCCTGATGGTTTCTCCCTTGGAGCAGAGCACGACATCCTTTTCAGAGGACGTACCTTCGTACCAGTCGCTTTACGAGAGGAGGTGCTGAGAGAGTTTCACACTTCTCCCTTGGCGGTACATCCCGGAGTGGCGAAGATGTACCAGGATCTCAGACGACAGCACTGGTGGCCGGGCATGAAGAAAGCTGTGGCAGAGTTCGTTTCGCGATGCCTCACCTGCCAGCAGGTGAAGGCAGAGCATCAGGTACCAGCAGGCTTGGTACAGCCCTTGGAGGTCCCGGAGTGGAAGAGGGACGGCATATCTATGGACTTCGTGACTGGACTTCCACGCACTTCCAGAGGTCACGACTCCATTTGGGTGATTGTCGACCGACTCACCAAGTCGGCACACTTCTTACCCATCAGAGAGCAGGGCTCAGTGGAGAGCTTGGGACGTCTTTACGTCCAGGAGATCGTACGGCTTCACGGTGTGCCATCGTCTATCGTCTCCGATCGAGATGCTCGTTTCACTTCCCGGCTTTGGAAGGGGTTGCAGGAGGCGTTCGGGACGCGACTCCATCTGAGCACAGCCTTCCACCCTCAGACGGATGGTCAGACGGAGAGGACCATACAGACACTCGAGGACATGATCCGTGCATGTGTTCTCGACTTTGGTCGCAGCTGGGAGGACCACCTACCCTTGGTGGAGTTCGCGTACAACAACAGCTACCACTCCACCATCGGGATGGCACCATACGAGGCGTTGTACGGCAGACCCTGCAGATCACCGTTGTGCTGGACAGACCCTGGGGAGTCAGCACTCGTGGGACCAGAGATGGTCCGAGCCACGACAGAGAAGGTCCAGATCATCCAGGAGAGGATGAGGACAGCTCAGAGCCGGTAGAAGTCATATGCTGACAGGAGGCGGAGGCCACTAGAGTTCGAGGATGGCGACCACGTATTTTTGCGTGTCTCACCTCGACGTGGTTTACGGAGATTTGGCCGAGGCAGCAAGTTGTCTCCACGCTTCATCGGGCCTTTCCAGGTCCTCAGCAGGATAGGAGAGGTGGCTTATCGCCTGGCTCTACCACCTCAGTTGCACCGGGTGCACGACGTCTTTCACGTGTCTCAGCTAAGGAGATACGTGCACGACCCGACGCACATCATCGACTTTGGGGAGCTGGACGTGGACGATGGGGCGACTTTTGCGGAGGTCCCAGTGGAGATCGAGGATCGACAGGAGCGGGTCCTACGTGGGCGGTCGATTCCTCTTGTGCGCGTCAGATGGCAGCACGGGAACCTCCAGGAGAGAACTTGGGAGCGGGAGGCTCATATGCGTGCTCAGTACCCCCATTTGTTCCCCTATTTATTGATGTATCTTTACAGGGACGTAAAGCCCTGAGGTGGGAGTAATGTAAAGACCCGCAAATTTCAAGGAAATTTTTTTCTTAATTTTCCCTTGGAATTTTACAAGAGCGCAGCTTCAGACGGCACCTGATTCCGAGGCCCGGTGTGCCCGGAATCAATTTCCGAAGTTTGGCTTGGGTACGTTCAGTGAACGGACGAGCGGGTTTTTCTATCTTTTGAACCGGTGCCCGGAATCGAATTCTGAGGGCACCGATGAAATCGCAGCGCCGGTATTTGCTTAGAAACGCCTCTTCCGGAGTTGCGTTTTCTCAGACTTGGTTTTTAAATTTTGCGGCTTTAAGTCAGAAATAAAATCAAGTTTGTGCGACAACTTTATTTTATTTCACTTAAGCTGCTTGGAAGCCACTTGAAGCCACTTAAGGGCGGCTTGAACTGAGTTGAACTGGATAGGATGCTATCCAGAAAATATCCTACCCCCTTGGTAGGATATTTGTGCGGTGGGGCCCGCACGAGCCCCGCCGTTTCTTTCGCTAAGTAACGCACCCGCGAAAACCCGTCAAAGTAACTGAAAAGTCAACCGACGCGTTTTCTTTAATTCTTAACAGACCATTTAATTGGGCGGTTTATTTCGTGAATTAAATGGGCTGTTTCTTTCGTGAATTAATTGGGCTGTTTCGCTCGTTGAATTAATTCAATGAACTGATGGGTCGTTACTTACGCTTTTGCGTTTGTTGGCATGTTTATAAAATAAGACCAACCTAAAAATCCTTTGAAAGGATTTGAGAGAATCTTGTTTCTTCGGCTCCCCGCGAAGAACGTGAAGAACGCGAAGAACGCGAAGAACGCGAAGAACGCGAAGAACGCCGACGACCGGAATTCGACGACGCACACCGAGATCTGCGACGTCGACGAGCTTTACCCGCGACGTTCTTCGGCGACGCCTCTTCTTCCGCGGCCGATCCTCGTTCGGCAACTAAGGTGAGAATCGGATCGTTAATTCTCCCTTTTTAAATTTCATAGCAACGGATTTAATTAATTAAATCCGTTTGTTCTTGATCCGGAGATTGGCGACGCGACGCCGGATACCGCGACGATGCGACGATCCCCCTTCTTCCGCGACGAGCAATCCCGCGACGATCCCTCGTTCGGCAACGACGACGACAAGGTAAGGGATGTTGGATTATTTTATCTTATTTCCCCGTGTTTATTCTTTTAAAATGAAGAACATGATCTCCGACAATTTTAATTTATTTAAAATTGTTGTTGATTATTCCTCCCGTGGTTTATGACTAACGCGGAGGGTGCGGGTCTAACGAACAAGACCCGGCAACCCTCCGCCGATCTTCCTTTTTCTGCGGATTTGGCGGACGACGACGACGAACCGCGCGGCAAGGGCGATTTGTTGATTTTGCAGTGAAGGACGCGTCCCCGGAGGAACAACGGCGCAGACGGGAAAGGAATCGGGCCACCGGAGCATCTCCGGCGGCCCGCGGAAGGCGGCGGCGGCGCCCGGCGCGCCGCCGTGGAGGAAGTCCGCCGCGGCTGAAGCCGCGGCGGCCCGGCCGCGTCCGCGTGGCCGGCGCCCCCCCCCCCCCCCCCCCGCGGGGCCGCGTTTCGCTTGAGCCGCGGGTCAAACCCGCGGCGCCCTCCTTCGGCCGCTCGGCCGAAGCCGAGCCGGCCGGTCCGGTCGGCCGGGCCGCGCCCAGGCCGGACCGGACCCGGCCCAGCCGGGTCGGGCCGACCCGGTTCGGCCGCCCCAGGGGGGGTTCGGGCCGGGTCGCCCCGGGCCCAGAACCCCCGTTCGGGCCCTCTTCGGTCTTTTGCCAATATCTTGGGCCTGGGACCTCCGATTGACGAACCGTCAGCGGCTACGCGATCCTTGGATCGAGACGGTCGTTTCGGTATATTACACTCAAGGTTTCGGAAGACTTTGGGTTCGGCCGGGTTGGTTTGTACACGAAACCAACCGGGCCCTCGGAGCGGAAACGCTCATAACTTGAGCTACGGACGTCCGATCGACGTACCGTCAGCTGTGGTAGTTTCCTCTAAGTGAGACGGAACTTTTGGCATACTCCGCCCGAGGATCGGATACAGGCGGAGTACGGTCGGGTCAGTTTTGCCCTAAAAACCAACCGGGCCCCTGGGACGAAAATGCTAATAACTCTCAGATCGGGCGTCCGATTGACGCGCCGTCTGTTGCGTTGAGATCCTGTTGTCGATACGGAACTTTTGGATACATCAACTTCGGACTACGTGTCAGTTGATGTATCAGCCTCTCGGCTCGTGGAGCGGACCCTCCTAAACGAGCTCGCTATGTGCGGGAACCGTAGCGCTGGCTGTGACTTCGACGACAGAGCAGAGATCCTTCGTGGACTGCGACGACGACAGAGCAGAGATCCTCCATGGACTGCGACGACGGCAGAGCAGAGATCCTCTGTGGACTGCGGCGACGGCAGAGCAGAGATCCTTTGTGGACTGCGGCGACGACTGTGCAGAGATCCTCAGTGGACTGCGTCGACTACTGCACTCAGCGATCCTACGTGGATCAGTGCTACAGGTTCTGTGTGAGCCCGATCCTATGTGGGTCCTTACTACCGGTTCTGTGTGAGCCACTGCCTACAGGTTCTGTGTGAGCCCGATCCTACGTGGGTCTTTTGCGGGGGTTAGTACCTATCGATCCTTCGTGGGTCCGACGACATAGATGGATCAGTGATCATCTTTGACGTCGTCTGAAAAAGTATACCTGGTTGAGCTGAATCTTATGTTACTCTCCTTTGTGGATTGTGTTGAACTATCCTATGTGGATTTACTGTTTACTCTCCTTGTGGATTTGAGTCTTGCTTTCCTTTGTGGATTGAGTTGTTCTTGAGCTCGTGAGCAGAGCTAGAATTGGGGACTTAGGTATATGTATGGGCATATACCTAAGTCGAGTCAGATGTTACTTCGTGATTGCATCTTTCTTTTTGTGCTATATCCTTTGTGGATTTCGGGAGACCTTTGGGGGTATCGGGGTCCTTACTGAGTAGCTTGTACTCACCCCTGCACGGGCTATGCCCGCACCTTGTTGTGTTGGTTGCAGACGACGGACAGCGCTGATCACGGTTGGGGCGTGGAGCAGGACGGTACCTGGAGGTGGACCACTGGGCGGGACGTGCTCGGAGCGGACGTGTGACCCGAGGAGCCTGGAGGCTATCTGTACCCACCCTTCAGGTGGGATTGCCAGTGGACGACACGAGGCAGCCGTCTTTTCTTCAGTTGCTGTACTTTACTTTTTCAGTTGTGCTTTACAGTTGGGCTTGTATTCCGGCCCCCTTTACTTTTCTGCACTTTACTTTCCTCTTGCTGACTCTGTGTGGTTGTCACTTATAAAGGCAATGCCTTCCCTGTTTACTGGGATTTTACGCCTTGGTGCTAGTCGCCAGCCCCTGGCCTATGGAAGGCGGGCTTGGGGTAGTCACGGCACAGGCCCCGAGGTCGGGTCGTGACACATACAATATGATTGGATTTCCAAAATACAGATCTAGAAATATTTAAGGAAGGGTATAAATATAAAATTTCTTTATTGAGTGTCCAACCATCTATCCATGTAATGATTAAAGAGGAATTTAAGGAAGATATAGAGCTCCAAAAGATGGTGATAAATATTTCTATGTTAAACCTTAATTGTGAAAAAATGTTAATTTTTATAAACTAATTATTTGTTGTTGAGTCAATAAGGTTTAATTATGACTTTTCCATTCCTCTTTATTTTGAAAATCCCAAATAATCTATCTTAAAGAAAATCATATTTTCCCTAAGCATTATCCTAATAAGGAAAATTTTCCTTCCTCAAGAAAATTTTAACTTTACATATTTTTTCTTTGTTAATTTAGTAGTTTATATAAGTATAAATCTTTTATTCTTAAAGGGTAAAATTAGGTTTCATATCTAAAACATTAGGATCCTATAAATCCATAGTGTTAGAGCATTCTTTTTTCAGGTTCTGATTTGAGGTTCCAAATTTAGTCTCCAAATTATCTGAAATTCACACTCTAAATTCTCTAAAATTCAGACTCTGAATTATCTGAAATTCAGACTCCTAATTCTCTGAAATTCAGACTTTGAATTCTCTGAAATTCAGACTTCAAATTCTCTAAAAATCAGACTCCAAATTCAATGAAATTCAGAATCCAAATTCTCTGAAATTCATACTCGGTATTCTCTTAAATTCAGACTCCAGATTCCTCCAAATTATATCTTTCAATTCCTCGTAATTAAGAATCCAAATTCCTTAGAATTCTAACTCAAAATTTTTCAGAATTTAGACTCCTAATTCATTAGAATTTAGATTTTATAGTCAATAGAAATCATGTTCTGAATTATTTGGAAAACTGAATCCAAATATCCATGATTTATAGTCTCCAAATTATTACTTGATTAAACTCTGAACTTTTATTTTTCATTAGACTCTAAAAAATATATTTGGTTAAGAAACCTTATTTTTCTTACACTTGTGTTAGTTATGAAACAATGTCGAACATTCTATTTCTAACTAACCATTTTTTGAGTGACACGTGTACAGGTCCTTCCAACATTCCGGGAAACATATGACCGTTGGAGGATGGAGCTTACCATTAGAGAAATTCCTATAAATATGAGCTCATTTTAACGATCTCAACAACTAATAATATTGATCCATCACTATAGATATTTCATTCTTCTGAAGTGATTTCTAGAGAGAGACTCTCATCCCTTATGCATAGTGAACATCTTGTTTAGCTTGCTTCGTGCAACTATGATTGTTGTTGTGACAATAAAGTACTTTTGAGGATAGGAAGACAGAGGAACCAACTACCTTAAAGTTTGAGGACTTCCTTAATTAAGAAGACAGAGGTTTCGACAACCTTGAAGTTCGAGGTATTGCGGGGATAGCAAGATAGAATCCGATATTCTTATCAAGGGCTTACCCTGGTGTGGGTAAGACAAACTTTCTTGAATGTATAAATCAAGGGACCTTTATCCAAGGTTGTTGGATACCCTAATCTTTGGTTTAAAAGACATAATACTTTTTACTTGTTTTATTTCAAGTTTATATTCCACTGTATTTTGATAAAGGAGGAAAGTATAACTTCCTTATACTTTCTTGTTCTTTTATGTACTCTGATTAAGTAAGATTCTATACGCTTTAAGGTAGAATATTTTCCTTATAAACTTTCTTTAAGTTTCATTTTGGGAACCACATTTCTGGAACCTAGCATGTTTGTAGAAGTAAATAGGCCCTATGAATTTACCTTGTTTAACCTTGTTAAACATAGTTTTCCATAAGTTTAAAAATTAATGTTTTTAAACTTACAATTAACCCCCCCCCCCCCCCCTCTTGTAATTAAGCATATAAATTCCTATTTAGATCCTACAATTGGTATCCGAGGAGGTATTTGAAATAATTATATTCACATATAAGTTTTCATTGTTCTAAATATTTTTTTTCTTAAGATTTATATCCTTGTTTACAATCTTTTACTATTAACAAGTTTTTTATGGAAAGATATTTTCATTTAGATGACAGCAATGAATTTCAGATCAATAGATAATCTAAATCCTACTGGACCACCTATATTTAATGGAAATGATTATAAATATTGGAGAGATGGTATGAAGAATTTTTTTATTAATACTGTAGTGGAAAACTTCGTTATACTTACTGGAGATTACAAGATTCCTCATAAGGAAGTCATAACTTTTACTGATCAAGAAAAGTCATAATATCAATTAAACTACATGGTATGCAATACGTTTTTGAGTTTCATGACCAAGAATATATATAGGCATATTTATTATTGCAAAGCTACAAATTTTATTTGGAATAAATTGGAAGTTACTCATTTTGGTACATCCAAGGTTATAGAAACCAGAAGATCTGTTCTTAGAGTAGAATATCATGGATTTCTATTCCTTTATGGATAACCAGTGTGTAAGGTACAACAATAGTTTATAAATACTATTAAGAGTTTACAATCAATGGGTGAAAAAGGTTTAGATGATGAGGCACTTGTGGACAAGATTATAGATATCATGCTAAATGAGTGGGGATCTAAGAGAATAGTTATTGATGATAATAGGAAAGTATCTCAAATTTCCCTTGATGAGATTTTTGGAACTCTTCTTTAACATGAGACAAGAATGAAAAGAGATGATGATATGAATAAGAAGAAGAATGGAAATGGAAGTGTAGCCTTTAATACTAATAAATCCAAGACTCCAGAAAGGGTTACAAGATCCATGTTAAAGAAAGTCTCTATTTTATCTGAATCTAGATAAAGTGAACATTCTGAAAATGAGCTAGATAATATTTCTCGAAGGATGAACAAGATAGTTGGAAAGAAAAACTTTTAGTATTAGTTTAAGAAGAAAGAAAAAAGGATAAGAAAGACTCTGAAGTCACTTGTTATCAATGAAAAAGATAAGGGAATATAAGGAAAGATTTTTCTATGCTTAAGAAGAAGGATAGAAAGGATAAGCATTCTGAGAGAAATAGAAAAAATATTACAAGGCTAAAGATAAGAATTTTTTAACATCTAATGAAACCTAGAGTGTCAGTGGTGGAGACTCTTCTGATGAATCCTCAGAGTGTGAATCTTCTAGTCAGAAGAATATTGGTCTACTAGCCAAATTACCTATTGAAAATCACTGTCTAATGGCCAAGGTACACAATGATGAATCTTTAACAAATGTATCCTTGAGTGAAAATTATAGGGATAATAAATATTATTAGTCTTCAGTTGAATATTCTTCCTCTAATGAAGATAACGCATTACCTACATATAATGAAGTTTCTAGGTTTTCTAAACTTCTTGAGAATGAATATTCTAAAGTCAAGAAAAATCTTGATAAGGAAAATTCTAGAATGTCTATTATTACTAAAGAAGTTTCTAATATTTCTAAATATTTTGATAAGAAAGTTTATGATTTTGAAAGTATTTCCCAAAACCATGAGGAATTTAATTCTAAGAAGGATAAAATATTTAAGGATCTTCAAAATGTAATTTCAAAGAAAAATATTTTAGAGACTAACTCTAGTGCTAAAACTAATGTTTTTGAGGTGAAAATCTTAGATATTATACTGAAGTTAGAAATATTTTCCTTAAGGAAATTTTTATCAAAAATTACCTTAGGTAAGGAAAACTTTGATAATATGTATTCTCAAATTTGACCTCTAAGGAATAATTCGGTATTTGGTTATACACAGTCTAAACCAGTTTTTAGTAATAATTATTTTGTTTCTAAAAGTGCTCAATTCTACACTAAATGTCATTGTAGTGGACATTGGGCAAAAAATTGTTCTTTAAACAAAACTTAGTCTTTAGGTTTTCATAAGGTTTATTTTTTTAAGAAAATGTGGATTCCTAAAATTTTTCTTTTGGAAGTTTCTGGATCCAAGAAAGTTTGGGTTCCAAAAGTCTAACACTCTTATTTTCAGGAAAATAAAGATAGTACCAACATTAATACAAGTTACATGGATAGTGGATGTTCACAATACAAGACTGGTAATAAAAACTTTTTTGAAAAGATTATTAAGACGAAAGGATTAAAAGTAACTTTTGGATATAATGCTAAGGGAGAAATTATTGGAATATGTAACATTGATCTTATTAGAAAAACTTTGATTTCAAATGTTTTGTTTGTTAAATGTATTAATCACAACCTTATTACCATAATTCAATTATGTGATGAAAGTTATCTTGTGAATTTTAGGAATGATATGTTCTTAGTACACAATTCCAAGGAAGAGTTTATTCTTTCTTTCTATAGGCAATATAATCTATACACACTAAACATAGAAGACCTTAGGAGAAAAGACCTACCTTGCCTTAGATAAATGGAAGACCAATCTTGGTTATGGAATAGAAGGTTAGGAAACTGTATCCTTAGGAACTTATGTAAAATCTCTAAGAAAATACTTTTTAAGGATCTACCAGATCTTAGATATGATTCTTAAAAAGTTTGTGATCCTTGTCAATATTAAAAGCAACAAAAATCAAGTTTTAAATCAATTGGTGAAGTCTCAACTTCCAATGCATTACAGTTGGTGCATATGGATATTTTTTGTCCAACACAAACTGGAAGCATTGGAGGAAAATACTATGTATTTTTCCAAGTTGATGATTACACAAGATTTACGTGGGTCTATTTTCTAAAAAATAAATCTGAAGCATTTTCTTATTTCAATAATTTTTTAACCCATGTTAAAAATGAGAAAAACCTTCCATTGAAAACTATTCATAGTGATCATGGAGGAGAATTTCAAAATTATGATTTTGAAACTTTTTATAATAGAAAAGGCGTTACTCATAACTTATCATCACCAAGAACCCCTCAACAAAATGGTGTTGTTAAAAGAATAAACTGAATTCTTCAAGAGAAAACAAGAACCATATTGAGTGAATATTCGGTAGTCCAACATTTTGGGTCTAAAGCTGTAAGTACTGCATGTTATACTATAAATCGAGTTCTAATTAGACCTTTTCTTAATAAAACCCCTTTTGAGTTATGGAATGGAAGAAAACATAGATTTTCCTACTTCAAGGTATTTGAATGCAAAGTATTCATTCTAAATACTAAAGATAATTTACAAAAATTCTCACCCAAATCTGATGAAGGAATATTCTTAGGCAACTCCACATCTTCTAAGTCTTATAGAATTTTTAATAAAAATACATTTACTGTTTAAGAAACAGTACATGTTAAATTTGATGAAACTGATCCTTTTGTTTTTAAACACCATCAACCTACATCTACGAATGTGTTTTCAAAAAATGATTATCAACCCTTGATAAAAGATCCTTCTAATAAGGAAAATGTTCATGAAAATATCTCTAAATCATTTACCCCAAAATATTTCATACCATATTTTTATGAAAAGGTTCTAAAAAACTCAAATCAGTTTTTTCTTAAGAATCATCCCAGTGACAACATCATTAGTGATGTAAATAATCTTATAGGGACTAGAATTTCCTTAAGAAACGAATTAGAACATCTAGCATTCCTTTCTCAATTAGAACCAAAAAGCACTAATGAAGCTTTAGGTGATGATGATTGAATAAAAGCTATTCAAGATGAGCTAAATGAATTCAAAAGGAATAAAGTCTGGACCTTGGTTGAAAGACCCAAGGAAACTTCTATTATTAGAGTAAAATGGGTCTTCAGAAATAAGTGTGATGAAAATGGAATCATTGTAATAAATAAAGCTAGATTAGTTGCTAAAGGCTATAATCAACAAGAAGGATTATACTACTAAGAAACCTATGCTCTATTTTCTAAACTTTAATCTATTCTTATTCTACTTTCCTTTGCAGCATTCTTTAATTTCAAACTTTTTCAAATGGATGTTAAATGTTCTTTTCTTAATGTTTATGTTCAATAGAATGTGTTTGTTGAACAACCTCCTAGTTTCGAAGATATAAAACATCCTGAACATGTTTTCAAACTTACCAAAGCTTTATATGGACTAAAGAAAGCCCCTAGAGCCTGGTATAATAAACTTGTATGATTTTTGTTTCAAAATAATTACGTTAAGGGAAATTTTGATCCAACCCTATTAATAATGAAAGATAAGAAAAATGTTTTGATTATTCAAATTAATGTTGATGACATTATATTTGGTTCAACTCAGAAATCTTTAACTGATTCATTTCCGAATATAATGAAATCTACGTTTGAAATTAGTATGATGGGTGAGATAACTTTTTTTCTTGGTTTTTCAAATTTCTCAAAAACCAAAAGGCATTTAAATATCTCAACATAAGTATATTAATGATCTTATTAAAAATTATGGATACGACAACAGTAAAAGTATTATTACTCCCACTGGTACCTCAAATTCACTTGATCTTGATGAACCTAGGAAACCAGTATATCAAACATCATTTAGAGGTATGATAGGAAGTTTAATATACTTGACAGATAGTCGTCCAGGCATAATTTTTTCTGTGTGTGTATGTGCAAGGTATCAATCTAATCCTAGGAAATCTCATTTATAGGTAGTGAAAATAATTTTTCGCTACTTAAAGGGGACTATGAATTTAGGACTCTTTTATACTTCTAGAGATGGTTTTGTTTTAAAATGATTTTTGGATGCTGACTTTTGTGGATGTAGAATATATAGGAAAATTACATTTGGAATATTTCATTTCTTATAAGATTCATCAGTTTCTTATTCATGAAAAAAGCAACACTCAGTATCACTTTCCACTACAGAAGTTGAATATATAGCATCTGGAAGTTGTTCTACTCAAGTGTTGTGGATGCAACACACACTCACAAACTATTGAATGAGTTTTACCAAAACACAAATAATTTGTGGTAATACTAGTGAAATTTCATTAAGTAAAAACATGTCACATCACTCTCGTGCAAAACACATAGATATTATGCATCACTATCTTAGGGATCACACAAAAAAAGAAGATATTATTCTTAAATTTATCTGAACACAAGGTCAACTTGCTGATATTTTCACAAAATCATTACCCTCCGATAGATTTGAATATATTTAACAGAAGTTAGGAATGATAACCATAAGATAATCTTCCATATTAACTTCTTGATGAAACTTGTCTCCTTATGGTAAGAAAATCCTTTTCAAAGGGGGAGTACATATGTTAAAAAGTCAAATTTTTTCATAGTCAAATTTTTTCGTAGTCAAAATGTTTCATAGTCAAAATTTTTCATAATCTATTTTTTTTCATAATCAAATTTTTTTTCTTTAAAATTTTTCAAAATATAATTCTCTTTAAGAAGAATATTCCTCATTAAAAATAATATTCCTATCAATTTGGAAGGTATGTTTTCTTTAATAAAGTTTCGTAATCATCTTTTTACATGTTGTTATTTTTATCTTGTTTAAGAAATTTTTTGGATTCACTTTTTTTTTAATCCGAATGTTTACCTTAAAAAACTAAAAAGATTAGAACCTAAAAAAATTCTTCTTTAGTTATCATCTCAACTATTAAATCTGATTAGAAGTATTTCAACCATTGGATCAATCAAGGAAGTTGAACCATCACCTCAAACACCTATATAAGGACCACCTGATTTTTGTCCCACATCGATCTTCAAAGCCTTCGTGTGCTGAAGTTCTTCCTCCCTTGCGTAAGGATGTTCCAAATCTTCAGGTTTTCCTTACGTCCAAATGTCTATTGAAGCCTCTCCTTGGAAAGAAATATTTACTATAAAAGAAATTTTTGAATGGAAGATATACTGAGAAAGGTTGGTTGATCCGAAATTTTATGCTAAGTATAAATATATCATTTCAAAGAATATTAAGCTGAATGGCTAGGAGATCCTATGTATATTGAAACCGAAGGCATACGATCTGGTCTACCCGTATTTTTTTATTGAATTTTATGATTCACCAATTTTTTTCAATGAAGGATGGAGATATATGTTTTCTTTCAAGGGATATGGGAAGACTTATTCTCTTTCTTATAGCAAGGGAGAATGTTTGATTGGAATTTTTTATGAAGGAGAAGTAGAATTATGTACTCACAAATTACCGGATGTTTCAAGATCTTTTGATAATGAGAAGGCTCTATCTTGTCTTGTTTTTAAACGAGTGACAACTCTAAAAATTGTTAATCTATATACAAACCTTTTTATTCTTGAGTTATGGGTCCAAGGTTTCATAATTTTGAGAAAAGAGGATAAATACACCCTCAAGAAAAGAGATATCTATATTCTGGAATTCTTGATGAACCTTAGGAAGATAAAACTGGTCAAGTATATCTTGGTTACAATTGAGAATATCAAGAATGGAAATTTGAAGTCTCAAATTATCATGTATCCGGCTATACTATTGAAAACTATTGTTCTTTTCCTTGAGTCATTCAAATTTCCTTGTAGTTCTAAGCCAAGTAATTTCAGGGTCATTTTATTGAGTGATGATACTCTAAGGAGGATGAAGGTTGGATTTAATAGTCAATATGAAGATTTCAATGACTTGTCAAAATAAGAAATTGAAGCACATTCAAAGAAATCGGAAGTGGCTAAGACTTCCAATAAGGTTGGAAGTAAGAGGAAGGTAATGGAACTAAAAGAGAAAGGAGAAGCTCCTACATCTAAGGAAACCCAATATGCACCTACAAAGCCCAATAAGCCAAAGACTTACCCTGATGAAGTAATGGATAAATGGAGAGAAGAGAAGAATAATGGGAAAGAATGAGAGCCTATTTTTGGATTGGATACTTCTGAGGAAAAATCCTTGAAGTTGAAGGCTACTGAGAATCTTGAGAAGCAAGAAAAAGAAAAGAATCAAGGAAAGAAAATTTCTGAAGCTGTGGAAGTACAATCTCTTCTCAAGGCTATTGAAAAATCCTCTGAACAACTTCAGGTACCAGAATAATTTTTGAAAGAATCACTCCCTATGACTCCATGAAAAAAGGTGGTGATTCTGGAACAACATAAAGAAGAATAAATAGTTGAAGAGGAAGAAGTGTAAGAAGAGTAGTAGAAGAAGGTGGTGGTGATAGATAAGATATGATACGGAAAATGGAGTATTATCATGAGAAGAACAGTCCTTCTGAGAATCTTTTAATCCAAACTTCTGAAGCAGAGTTTTCAAAACTTGATACTCCAGGAAAAGATGACAACGGTCAGGAAGAAGTAAAAAAACCATCTGAAGAAGAAAGTAGTAATAATGATTTCATTCATCCAGAAGATCAAGTTGCTGATGCTAAGAAAGAGGAAGTTGTTGAAGATAAGATTGTCCATTTATCAGATAGTGAGCACGAATCACCCAAAACACAAGACATCATTCCAATAGCTGATAAGGTAAAGCATGTGGTAGCCAATACCCCTTGTAAATATGTGGTGAAAAATAAATAATTTAGTGCTTCTTCAAAGAGGAAATATGTTGAGTTAGAAAAATAATCCTTTCAAACTAAACACTCAGATTCAAAATCATCCTCTCTTGGACATGATTTTATTGTTCAGTCTTGAAAAAGATGGTTGGAACTATTCCATTATTTCCAAAAATAGATTCAAGATGCCAGATGCTTCAACATTAAGTAAATCAGAAATCAAATTTAGTTTCTATGGTCATGGATAAATGTATCGGACATGAGGAAGATTTCAAATCTTTTCTCATTAGTTATGATTCTCATAAAAGATCTTTAAAAAATATTATAATTTGGTCAATAAATATAGTTGAAGAGCTCATAGTATTTGATTAATTTCATGAAAATTACAAGGATAATTTTTACACCGAAGATGGGAAGATCAAGGACCATACTAATAGTTTTAAGGAAAAGCTAAGTCTCTAATAGAATACTCTAAAGGAGGAAGTTAAGGATCTGAATGGGAATATTAATTCTGTGGCCATGAATTGGAAGAGGGAAAGGGAATCAGAATTTTATTTGAAGAAATTCTTGTTAATAAAGAAGAAGTATTGAAGGTTTAAGCAGATATTCTTAAGGCTGAGGAAGAAAAGATAAAATCCTTGGAGAAGAAAAGTTAAGATCAAGATCAATTCCTCGAGCAGATGGAAGAATATCACAAGGAGATAAAGAAGTGAAAAACCATTGTCAAGAAACTGATTCCAAAGGATAAAGAAGGATGATTTTTCCCTAATTCCGATCTTTTGATGAATTTATTTCCTATACAAATTCATTTAATCTTAATGAAATTTTATTTGTTCTCCAAATATTTGGTTGTTTAGTACTAATTTTTTAGGTACCATTTTTTTCAATTCCCTCTATTGATTTTTGAAAATCACAAAGGGGGAGAAAGGAATGATAAAAGATAATAATAAGAAAGAAGAGATTTTCCAATGTAAGGGGGAGTTCATATAAGGGGATGTTCTTATCAAAGAATATTTTTGTATGTAAGAAAATGTAAAATCTCTTTTAGAAAATAAAGAATACGATCCTTAGGGATTTCAAAACCTAAGGGGGAGTTAGCCATATTCATTGTGTTTCTTATGTAAAGATAGATAAGTTTTCTTTTACATTCATAATGAAACTCTAAGTCCTTATATTATTTTTCATAGGGATGTTTGTGCTTTCTAAAAGAGGGGATATTGTTGAGTCAATAAGGTTTCCTTATGAATTTTCCATTCCTCTATGTTTTGAAAATCACAAACACTCTATCTTAAGGCGAAAATATTTTCCCTAAGGATTATCCAAATAAGTAAACCTTTCCTTCCTCGAGAAAAATTTACCTTTACCTATTTTTTTCCTTGTTCATTTGTAGTTCCAATAATTATAACTATTTTATTTCTAAAGGGTAAAATTCGGTTTCATATCAAAAACCTCAGGATCCTATAAATCCTTAGTCTTAGAGCATTTTCTTTTCAGGATCTAATTTCAGGTTCTGAATTCAGACTCTGAATCCTCTGAAATTTAGACTCTGAATTCTCTGAAATTCAGTCTTTGAATTCTCTAAAATTCAGACACTGAATCCTCTAAAATTCAGAATCTGAATTCTCTAAAATTTAGACTCTGAATTATCTGGAATTCAGACTATGAATTCTCTGAAATTCAGAATCTGAATTCTATAAAATTTAGACTCTGAGTTATTTGAAATTCATGTACTAAATTCTCAAAAATTCAGACTCCGAATTCTATGAAATTAATACTCTAAATTCTATAAAATTCATACTCTAAATTCCTCCAAATTATGACTTCTAATTCCTTAGAATTAAGACTACGAATTCCTTAGAATTTAGACTCTGAATTCCTCAGAATTCAGACTCAATATTCCTCAGAATTCAAAATCCTAATTCCTAAGAATTCGGATTTTTAATTCATTATAATTTAGATTCTGAAGCCTATAGAATTCATGTTCAAAAATATTTGGAAAACAGAATCTGAATATCCATGATTTATAGTATCCAAATTATTACTTTCTTAAACTCTGGACTTTAATTTTTCCTTAGACTCCAAAAAATAAATTTGGTTAAGCAACATTATTTTTCGTTAACTTGTTTTAGCTATGAAATGATGTCATACATTCTATTTCTAACTAACCATTTTTTGAGTGACATGTGTAATAGTCCCTCTGAGATTCAAGGAAAAATATGACTGTTGGAGGATGGGAGCCAACTGTTGGAGAAATTCCTATAAATAGGATATCATTTGAACGAGCTCAACAACTGAGAATACTGAACCATCACAATAGAGATTTCATGTTGTTGAAGTGATTTCTAGAGAGAGACTCTCATGCCTCGTGTGTACTGATCATTTTGATCAGCTTGCTTTATACAACTCTGATTGTTTCTATGTAGAATCGGGGACTTTTAGGGATAGGAAGACAAAGGTTTCGACTACCTTAAATTTCGAGGACTTCCTTGATTAAGAAGACAGAGGTTCCAACTACCTTGAAGTTTGAGGGCTTGTGGGGATAACAAGACAGAATCTGATATTCTTATCGAGGGATTACTCTGGTTTGGGTATGATAGACTTTCATGAATGTATAAATCAGGGGACCTTTATCCAAGGTTATTGGAAACCCTACTCTTTGGGTTAAAAGACTTCATACTTATTACTTGATTTGTTTTAGTTTATATTCCGCTTTATTTTGATAATGTAAGAAAGTATAACTATCTTATAATTTCTTGTTCTTTTATGTACTTTGATTGAGTAAGATTCTATACACTTTATGGTAGAATCTTTTTCTTGTAATCATTTCTTAAGTTTCTTTTCTATAAAAACATTTCCAGAACCTTGTAAGTTTTTAGAACTAAAAGAGGTCTTGTGAATTTACATTATGTTGGACTCCTCATGTATTAATCATGTTTTAATGATCGCAAATCTCATCAATGATCACAAATATCATTAATAATCATAAATCTTATTCAACCCAGTTAAATCCTAAATTATATCCAATCATGTGTATTTATGTTTCAAGTTCATTCGTGCTTTATAATCGTTAAGATCAATCCATGTCATGCATATTACTGTTTAATTATGAATACTATTATTTTCCTAAGTACAAGACACCGTAAGCAAGACACTGTAAGCCAGAAACAGTAAGCCAGACACCGTGAAGACCAGACACCATGAAGCCAGACACTGTAAGTCATACATAGTAAGCCATACACCGTGATGACCAGACACAGTGAAGCAAGAGACCGTGAATCCAGACACCAAAATCCTGATACAGTAAGAAAGACACCGAAAGCAAGACACCGTAAGCAAGACACTGTGAGAAAGGCACCGTTAAGAAGACACTGTGATACTCAGACACTGTGAAACTCAGACACCGTGACACTCATAACGTGACACTCAAACACCGTGTGAAGGAGACACCATTTTCATAACATACTGTGACACCGTTTCTTAAACTATTTTACCGTCTTTCAGTTTAATGTTTAATGATCATATTTGATGCCTTTAATGCACTAACATAATTAATGTTTCTTTGTAGACTTAGTACGAGGTACGAGGTACAAGGCATGAAACACATGGAACCTGTCGGGTAAAACACGTGCATTTGAAGATAAAGAGTGGAGAGTTCCCAAAAACCACAGTGCATGATACTGAACGAAAAACAAGCCTGTGAGCACGACCACGAAGAACACTTTTCAAGATTTTCAAAGAAAGCACTTTAACATACATGTAATGTGACTCTGCTAAACAACATATGAAGTACACTGGAATACATATAGCATCTTCACATTATCAACGCTCGTGAAGAACACAAGATGAATTATGACACTCTGTTTTTCAAGACAAAAACTCGAGAAGGACACAGAATCATTTCTGTTTAATCAGCAGAGTCCAGAGCTGCACTTCAAATCACTAGAGAATTCTATAATCATATCTACTCTCTCTCAATTATTCTTTTACATACTTTTGAGAAGTGTTTATACTCTTTATATCCCATATACAAACTAAATAATGTGCTAAACTGAAGGATTTCTACATCCTTACACCAAACTCTTTATACTTTTTTTTTCCCACGAAAACTGTGGAAGAGGTCCCTATGTAGCCTGGTTATTATTTTTGTTTACCCATGAAAATTGTGGAAGAGGTCCTTGTGTGACCCGGATAGTCTGTGTGCTATTGTTAAACCCATTCCAAGGTGTGGATCGAAGTTTATTTATATAAACTGCTTGGTGGAAGGTGATCACCCAGTGGAGTGGATTAGGTCTTGTCTTGAGACTGAACCACTTGTTTCATATTCATTGTGCTATTTATATTTAGTCTTCTTGGTTTTACTACTTTATTGCATAATCCAGAAAACTCTAATTTCACTTTGATAGTTAGTCTTGGAAATAATTTATAACAGATTTGTCTTCGTAGGATAACTTCAAAAGTAATATTAATAATACATATTAAGATTATTGAGAAATAATCAATCTTCTAAGAATTTTTTTAAACATTTAAACTCTTATAACAGTATAACCTTGATTAACTGGGCTGTATCTATTATTGGGGAAAACCATTTCTTTTAAAATAATATTTTTTTTGTAACAAAAATTTTTATAGTTACTCAATTCACCCCTCCCCTCTTGAGTAAACTACCCAGGCCAACATTTGGTATCAGAGGTTACTTTATTTGGACTATGTGTAATCTTACTCAACTGTGATTATAGTTGTACTTTAAAGATCTGTAAATTTCTATTTAATATAAATTTCTTGATCTTTTAAAGTAATTTGTTAGTATGGATAATAGATTGGAAGGTGTTGTAACCAACAGACCACCATTATTTAATGGAACCAATTATGCTCAATGGAAAATTAAAATGAAAATGCATCTAGAGATCATGATCTTTGAAATTTGGTCATCCATTATAGATGAATACAAACTTCCTGTGACTGATAGAATTACAAGGGATGACCCTAAAAACTTTCTTATAATAACAATTGAAAACCCATGAATTATTTATACTGTTCCTTAGGAGATGATGAATTTAATAGGATTTCTTCTGGTAAAACATCCCATGAAATTTGGGATACCTTGTCTGTCTCACATGAAGCCACATCCAGTGTAAATGAAATGAGACTGAATACTTATACTATAAAATATGATATATTTAAAATGAAACATGATGAGCCTATTTCTAAAGTGTATCTCAGGTTAAATGAGATTGTAAACACAATTATTTCCCTAGGTAGAGAAGTCACTGTCAAAGAATAGATCATGAGAATCATTATGTGTTTAATTGATAGATGGAGGGGAACCTCTGTCTCTATTAGAGAATCATGTGACATCAGCAAGATACCTGTAAGAGAGGTCATTGAGAAATTGATGATGTATGAGGAACAGCTGAAAGTAAATAAAGAAGAGGAGGATGAACCAAATAGTAAATCTGTAGCATTCAAGACCACCTTCTCGAAGCACAAAGACAAAGGGAAACTAGAAGCTTCTATAGAAAGTTCCACCGCTGAACAATCATCACCTGACAGTGATGAGGAGATGGCCCAACTAGCCATAAGATTCAAATGATTCTACAAAATGAAGAACTTTTTTATATAGCCTAACTTTAAGGGAAAATATGATCAAAAAGGAAACTAGAAAAAGGAATGGAAAAGAAGTGATAAAACTGATGAAATTGTATGCTATGCATGTAAGAGAAAAAAACATATAAAGGATGACTGTCCAAAGCTCAAATATAAGAAGAAGTATGAGGATAAGGATAAGAAGTAAAAAAGGCAATGAAGGAAAATTTGAGTGACTCTGAGGATAGTTCAAGCGACTCAGAGACATCACATGATGAACAGGCTAACAAAGACAATATGTGTTTTATGACAGACACATATGAGGTAACACTGAACTCTTCTGTACATAATTCATACTATTCTGAAGAGGAAAGTGACTCCGAAAATATGATTAATGAAGAAATTCTTGAATACTGTAACATGATTTAAGAGACATGAAATGAATTAAAAGATAAATATAAATCATTGAGGAAATAGCATGCTCTCACTACAAATGTGAAATCTGAACATACTACTAAAAAGGAGAAAAATGCTCAGCGGCTCAAAGAAAACATTGAATTAAAAATGTCTAATGAGCAATTAAAAAGTGACATAGAAAAGTTTACTAATGGGAAAATTACCCTTACACAAATGCTAGGAAAACAAATTGCCCCCAAATATAATACTGGATTTGGTTATCAACCTGGTAAAAGAAACCGTAGTAGAACGAATTTTGTTTCAAAATCTAGGACATTTAATTTTGTTCCCAATTTTGGACACAGCTCAACTAGTTCAAGTCATGATACGTACTCTACTGTTTCAAGTTTTTGTGGACCAAATACAGTTTATTTTTCAAACACATTACATAATTCTTATAGGAAACCTATGAGACAAATATGGGTTCCTAAAGCACTTATTACTAATGTTACTGGACCCAAACAAGTATGGGTACCAAAATCTGTATTGTCTTGATCATATTATTGGAACGCTGCTTAAAGAGCTCCTATAAGAATCTATGGTACTTGGATAGTGGATGTTCAAGGAACATGAGAGGAGACTACTCAGGATTCAAGAATCTGATAAAAGTAGATGGCGGACATGTCACATTTGGTGACAATGCCAAAGTGAAGATCATTAGATTAGGCCAGATTGGTAACTCTGATTCGATTTTAATTTCTAAAGTACTATTTTTTAATGTCTTAAAATATAATCTGATTAGTATCTCAAAATTATGTGATGATGGATATCATGTTTAATTTGAAAATTATTCATGTAATGTCTTTAATTCTAAAGATGAATTAGTATTTTCTACATCAAGGAATGATAACGTTTATTCTGTTAATTTAGATTCCTTGACTTCTCAAAATGTTTCATGCTTAAGTCTATTTTATAAAGAGTCTTGGCTCTAGCATAGGAGACTAGGACATTGTAATGTTCACTCCCTTAGAAATATAACTAGAAAATGCCTCATTAAAGACTTACCCAAACATGAGTTTCCAAATGACAAAGTGTGTAATCCTTGTCATAAGGGAAAACAACACAAAATCTCTTTCAAATAAAAGAAAGAAGTTTCTACTTATCAACCTCTCGAATTGGTTCACATGGATTTTTTTGGACCATCTAGAGTTTCTAGTTTAAATTCGAAACACTATGTTTATGTTCTGGTAGATGATTTCTCTAGATATACCTGGACCTTTTTCATGGATCACAAAAGTGAAGCCTGCTCTTATTTTACTAAGTATGCCAAGTCTGTAGAAAATCTCTGTGGCCTTAAAATTAAATATTTAGGAATTGATCATGGCTGTGAGTTTTAAAATCATGATTTGGAATCCTTTTTCTCACAAAATAGGTATGGTCACAATTTTTCTGCCCCTAGAACACCGTCGTAGAATGGTGTTTTAGAAAGAAGAAATATAACCCT
Source organism: Viscum album (assembly GCA_963277665.1). Lineage (NCBI taxonomy): Eukaryota > Viridiplantae > Streptophyta > Magnoliopsida > Santalales > Viscaceae > Viscum > Viscum album. The sequence continues at coordinate 1,579,604,110 of OY728120.1, read as the reverse complement.
AAAAAAATTCCTAGAACAATGCTTAGTGAATAGGACTTACCTATTTACTTTTGGACCAATGTTGTTAATACAACATGATACATAATCAATAGAGTCTTGATTAGAACAATTATCAAAAATACCCCATAGGAACTCTGGAACAATAGGAAACCTAAGGTTAATTATTTTAGAGTTTTTGGTTGCAAAGTATTTATTCTCAAAACTAAGGATAATCTTGACAAATTTTCATCCAAATGTGATGAAGGAATTTTCCTAGGTTACTCAATATTAATTAAAGCTTATAGAGTATTCAATAAAATAACTAAATGTGTGGAAGAATTTGTTCATATCAATTTTTATGAAACAGATCCACATGAGCCTAGAACCATCCTAGAAAATCTAGAGGATGATGTATCAAATCTAAACATCAAATCAAAATCCTCAAATTCCTCTGTAAAAGAATATATGAAAACTTCTAATTCTAGAAATTCTCTTCAATTGAAAAATATTGAACCAGAATCTGTTGATGAACCCGAACTCACAAGTCCCTCTTTTTTTAGAAAGGTTAGAACCCTTAAAACCCATCCCTTAGATACTGATGTAGAAGACTTAGAGAAAGGAACACAAACTGGAGCTTCTCTTAGAAATCAGTTTGAACATCAAGATTTATTGTCATAACGAGAACCTAAAAACCTTGATGATTCCCTCAATGATGAATTTTGGGTAATGGATATGCAAGAAGAACTTAATTAGTTTGAAAGAAATAAAGTTTGGAAACTTGTTGAAAGACCCAAGGACACTTTCATCATAGGCACTAAATGGGTGTTTAGAAATAAAGGAGATGAAGTTGGAAATATAGTTAGGAACAAGGATAGATTAGTTTCCCAAGGATACAGTCAAGAAGAAGGAATTGAAAATGAGGAGTCCTTTTCTCTAGTAGCCAGACTTGAAGTCATCAGAATCCTACTTGCTTATGCTGCACATCTAAATTTCAAACTATATCAAATGGATGATAAGAGTGCATTCTTAAATGGGTATATAGATGAGGATGTCTTTGTTGAACAACCCCCTGGATTTACAAATCCTCATTTTCCCAATCATATTTTCAAACTATCAAAATCTTTATATGGTTTAAAGGAAGCTCCAAGAGCTTGGTATGATAGATTGAGTACTTTTCTTATTTAAAAAGGTTTTACAAAAGGAATAATTGATCATACCCTCTTTATAAAATGAATTTCTAATGATGTTTTAGTTGTTCAAATCTATGTAGATGATATTATTTTTGGATCTTCAAAAAATTCATTATGTATTGATTTTTCTAAAATGATGCAAAAAGAATTTTAAATGAGCTTAATGGGTGAACTAAAATTCTTTCTTGGATTTCAAGTCATTAAAAATAATGATGCAATTGTTTTAAATCAATGTAAATACACTAGAGATCTTTTAAAAAAAATTCGATTGGATAGCACTAAATGTAGTGACACTCCCATGAGTACCACCTGTAAGAAGGATCTTGATGAAGATGGAAAATCTGTTGATCAAACCACTTATAGAGGAATGATTGGAAGTTTACTCTAGTTAACTAATAGCCGTCAGGACATTATGTTTAGTGTGTGTATGTGTGATCGTTTTCAAGCAAATCCTAAAGAATATCATTTAAATGTTGTAAAGAGAATTTTCAAATACATCAAGCAGACACCCAATCTATGATTGTTCTATCCTAAAGGACAATCATTTGAACTAGTCAGTTATTCTGATGATGAGTTCGGTGGTTGTAAGTTAGATATAAAGAGAACCTTTGGAACATGTCACCTTTTAGGCAAGTCACTAGTATCAAGGTGTAGTAATAAACAAAATTATTTTGCATTATCTACTGCAGAAGCAGAATGCATAACTACTGGCAGTTGTTGTGAAAATATTTTGTGGATGAAACACACATTACTAGATTATGGATATCAATTCAGACATGTACCAATAAATTGTGGCCATACAAGTGCTATTAACATATCAAAAAATCCAATTTCAAATTCTAGGATAAAACACATTGATGTAAGTCATCACTTTTTGAGAGATCATTATCAAAAAGGTGATATTAATTTTGAATTAATTGGTACTGAATATCAACTTGCTGATATATTCACTAAACCATTAAATTTTTAGAGAATAGACTACATCATACATGATCTTGGCATGATAAATATCAAATAGATATCTTACTTGTCTTACTATTCAACTTTTTACTATTTTTTACCTTTCTGTTTCAAGATTATGGTTTCTAATTTAATGTCCCTCATGTTTATGGTCTCACCATTAGAACTATGTACTCATGGTCTGACATTTACTATCTCACCGTAACACGCACTAAGAAGTTCACTCACTATCTCACTGTGATGACCACTTACTGTCTCACAGTGACAACTGATCACTGTCTCACCGTAACAACTATTTGCAGTCTCACCGTAAAAATTATTTATGATATTCTTTAAACCCGTATCGCTGTAATTTTTATTTCACCACTTTTACTTTCCCACGTTTGTTTTTGTGATGTTCGACATTCCCAAATGATAAAACAAAGAGTTTCACTCGGTTCTTCACTCGTACTTTCCCCTACTCACTCGTTTCAAACCCTTTCAACCTTGAAAACCTCTCTCTCTCTCAAACCCTCAGTGGATGCCAAGAATGAAACATCCTTCGTCATCCCCACCTGAGAAGCGCCGCCCGAAGAAGAAGAAGATAACACCCAATCTGACACCCGAAGGGCCTCTGAATCCAAACCTGGTAAATCGCAGTGTTGTTCCTGAGAAATAAATCTGCCCCGAATGGATTTTTTCTAGAAAATCTATAGTCTTGAATGTGTTAAAAGAATAATGATGGTTATAATGGTTCTCAAGGGAGAACAGACCTATCTATCCCAGGTTAGTAGCTCAGTTCTACCAGTATTCACAGTTTTCTTTTGACTCTAGTGAAATCTTTGTTGTGAGGAGATGGATTAAAGGACAAAGATGCTCCTTATCATCGAGGTTATGGGATGCATGCCTTAGGATACCTCATGAAGGAATTTTTGAATATTATCAGAGGGAACCTACACCTACAACTGATTTCTTTGGCCTTGAAGATGCTCCGAATACCCTAACCGGAAATGGCACCAATATAAGGTCCATAGCTGCTGAACATGATGGGGAAACAAGGCTTTTGTTTATGTTTGTTCAAAATCCGGTTATTCCAAGGAAATGTGACATTACTATATTAAAGTATCAAGATGTGTTCTTAATTCATCTTATGAATAATGGATACAAGATTAACTTGTGCAAGTAAATCATGCATCATATGTGTGAGTTGATCAAGGTTACATCAAATTCAACCTCTCTGTTCTACTCTCGGCTGATAACAGCCATGCTTATTGCAAAAGGCATAGTTGGACCTAATGAAGAAGTGCTTATGGATTGTGAGTACTGTCTCTCTAAATCCACCATCATGAGAATGAAGATAAACTGGAACCCTTGGAAAAATAAGTCTGTGGAAGACAACGATAAATTTTATGAGAAGTTTAATCCTGTGGATTATCCATCAAGGACGAAAGAAATTTCTGATCCTGGTTTGGAACCAGATGATCTTGGTGAGTATTCCGAAAAAAGAGGAAGAAAAAGATGAAGTACCTCATAGGGAAGAAGTTGTTGTTGATGAAGAAAGGACTATTATTACTCATGTTGTTCTTGAAGAAGAAGTTCCTACCCCTAGAGATGATGTCAATATGGAAATCCAACCTGAGGATGAAAAAGAATTAGTGGTGATAGAATATGAGCAGCAAGTCATAGAAGTGCCTGTTCTAAAAGAACTCCCTGTTATGGAAGAAGAAAATCTAGAAGAACACCCTATTATACAAGGAGAAAATCTGGAAGAACTCCCTGAGGAACCACCTTTTCCTGAAATAATACCCTCTACTGAAGAAAGGGTGGAGATATCCTTTCAACTGGCTGGACAAGAGATGAATGAGGAACTTAGAGATGAACCTATGGATTTAGACCAAGATCCTGAGCCTTTGAATCCGGAAAAGGAAGCACCTGTTGAGGGGGAGGAAACCCAAAATCTTGAGTTTGATGAAGCATCACATCCAGCTGAGTCTAGTCTTGTGGACACTCAGTACAAATTCCCTAGATTTTATGATGTGAGTGAATCTCATCAGGTTACTACTACCGTGCTTGATCTCTCTTCCCTGTTTCAGTTGAAGTCAGTTTCTATCTTTTTCCCTGAGAAGGAACCTGAACCTGAACCTTCCCCTGTACCAATTCCTGCACCTGAACCTTTACCTGAACAACTATCCTATGTCTGTAAGGATGATTTGAAGGAATTTGGAGATACCATCTTATCTGGAGTTGAGAAGCTTATGAACTCCCAACCTCCTACTATGACTAATCTGAGTGAGAGAGATGCCTCACTGCTTTTGGAGAAGATCATTTGGAAGATCCAACCTAAAATGATCCATGAGATTCAAGTAGTCTGAGTTGAAAATAAGTTGCTCAGTAATGAAGTCACAACCCCGAGAAGCATGGTGGAAGATGTTACACCCCAAGATTTTACGAAAAATATTCCATTAAATTTCATTAATGTCTTGTGTTGTACACTACACCAAAAGTAGCTTGCACAACATGCATCCCTTACTTGGCTTACATTACACGGAAGCGCGACCTTCCATGATAGTGTGTGTTGTATGCAATACCGAGTTTCGCTAAACAACGATATGCTATTAAAATATTATTAGAACTAGTCATTATGAATAGTAATACCCACTTTTTGAAATTTTATAAATTTTATTTTTGAAAATGGACTTCATTTTTGGATTCAGAATATCGAAATTAACTTAGGGTGAAATTTTGGTACTTTTCGGATAACTTTCATATTCTGATGAATAGTGAAAATTACTAAATTTTAATTAAAAACAACTTTTTTAATCGAATTAATTAATAGTGATAAATTATTAATTTTAGTGGTTTTAAAGTATATTTAGAATATATTTTTACCATTTAATACAATTTTGGTCATTGAATGTAATTTCACATTTAAACCAAACATAAACAAGTGTCAATCTTTTGATAGTTCTTATCTCTTAAAAATACACTATTTGTTTTGACGACGAGAATTAATTTTTAAATAAATTAATGCAACTGATGTGTTTTGAATTTGGTAAAATATACATCATTTTTGAATTCATAATTTTAAATATATCTTAGGCCTAATTTTTGGTATTCTTCTAGAAACTTTCATTGTTTGATGAATAGTGAAACCACTAAGTGGAAGTTAAAAAAACTGAATTTTTCATAAAACTTAATTTTATCGCTTTTATGAGTAGAATTTCGAAAATCCAAGAGAATCTGTTAATATCAAAGAATAAAATGTGGTTCAATGAGATGAAAATAATTTTTGGTGAATGTAACTTTACACTTTTTTTTACCACGGTTAAAAGTAAATAGGGTAATTAAGGGTAAAAATGATATTATTATTACCCTAACACATGTCCCAATTCTATTGGATAAGTGTAATTCGACCAAAAACAACCTTAGGAATAAAATATGACCATTTAGGCCCACATGGATTAGATTAGGACATTTATTATCAATTTGTTTAAAGAAGGGTTAAAATAGTTAAAATCAATGTTTAATAACAAAATCATTTTTAATATAGGGTTATACATAAGATAAATTCGACTATAAATACTAATTAGAAATATAAAAAGATTTCCTACATAATGGTATTTTATTTGTAATTTTTAGACATTAAATAATTTAATTTATTTATGATAGAAAGATGATACAATAATTATCTTATTAATGAAATATTAACATAATTGATGTTATAAATACCCAAATAAATGTAATTTGAGCCTTTTTATGAATTAAAATAATTTTATAGGTTAATATGACATGTTAGTATTTATTTAATTAACTTTTTTCGAACTAATCATTCTATAATGATTTTCAAAAAAAACAATTACTAAATAGTATTAAAATTGACATAAAATATTTTTTAAAACAAATATTATATTATTAATTGTTATTTTATTCCTAAAAATCTAAGGTTCGGCCAAATGACTCAGATAAGGTTATCTATATTAATAATAAACAACTTGGGGTTAGTTTGGCTTGTTATAGTAAGTATATTAACCTTATAGTGTAAGAACACAAAAAGACACGGTAAAAGTAAAATTATCTAACTTAAAGTTAAATATAAATGATAAGGTTAAAATAGAAACCTAAACTTGTCTAAATTCTATTGTATGAGATTATTTCGACCCATCCCCAACTTATCTTAGAAATAAATCAATTTGGAGCTATTTAAAACCGAATTTGGCTTTATAATAAAATAATATTTTTAGTTTTTCCAAAGGAGCCCCTCTCCTCCCTTATAAAAGGGCACCTCCTCCCTCTTTTCCTCACACCACTTTGAGCCTTCAATCTCAGCCAATACATGACCATTTCACTTATCCACTTCCCTAGAAACATCCCAGAGGTCCTGGTCTTCTTCAAAGACCAATTTTAGTGCCCTAAAAGGAGGTCTCAAAGAAGCGCTTCAAAGAAGAGGTAATGTCCGTTACCGATTGTTTCAACTTTATTTGTTCTTCCACTTCTTCTTATTTAGTTGTTTCATTATGAATTAATAACACCAGTATCACTCATATACTGATATGTTATTATAAGTATGAAACAACCCTATTTCACCATATATCCATCCTACGGAAAACAAAATCACCACGCGTGCGTACGTATGGAATACCGTCTCCACGTCGTGGTGTAATCTATTTTCCACCACCACCATACTTATATGGGTATAATGGTGTAAAGAATGAATATATATGATAATTTTAAATTTATATTGATTATTAAATAGTATAAATACACTCCAATATAATTCCACGATAATGGGAACGGTATCATCACTCGTGCGTACGTACGGAATACCGTCTCCATGATGTGATGTGACTCATTCTACATGATTTTCATTACATAATTATTACATAAATGAATTGAGTGAATGAATATGATATATATTACACTAATAAAATTCTGGAAATGAGGTATCTATAACCTAAAAAAATAATAAGAATTTATTCGACAAAACATGCATAAGAACCAAAAGCAATAAACACCCGAATAACTAGTAACAATGAAATATTACTAATAAGAAGCTATGAATATGACCATATATGATATCATAAAAATGATTATGATTCTGGAATAAGTCAATGACATTATTTAAATCATTATACAGGAGGTTCGGACACTTACGAAGCAAATCAGACATATGGTAAGGGAAAATATCACAATCTCATTTTTATCCGAGATTGTTTATACTTTGGTATTTACTGGGGTGTATTTTATCATCCACATCCATGTATCCTCAATATGAAATATTATTTCCATCCACCTACAATTGTTTAAATCAAAATTTACCCTTCGATGAGTTTTTAGTAAAATATATGAAAGGAATCTTTTTTCGTTTTTCGTACGAGGTACTTTTTGACTTTTCCGACAAACGTACGAGAAGAATGTTTTTTTAACTTATACGACATGAATGGATTTTTCAAACATTATTTCCAAGAATATTACTTTACAAGTTTTCAAGTTTATTTTTAATCAACTTATTTTAGTTTAAAATTGTATGACATGTTAAGATAGGAAAAATGTTTTTAAAGTAGAAAGGATATTTTCCTCAAGAATAGAGTTCAACTGTTTTATCAAAATTATTTTCCATCTAAGATAATATAGGGTTATGTTTCTATCCCTATTATTACATTGATTTGATTATTTTGTGTTGGAATTATTTTTATGAATTCCTTTATCTTATATTAATTGTTTTATGATGTCATGATGTTTAACAATCCCATTTTTATTACATGGGTTATGCTATGATGTATGGTTTATGATTTTGTGGCACACATAAGAATGGTATAATTATGAGATGGGTGGGACCTATATCTCCCTCCAATGCATTGGGTAAAGATTTTATATCTCATGAGATAGACATGGCTGGAATGGCAGGTTAAACCGGTTCAGTGAAACAGGACTGAAACGAGGAGTAAACTCGGTTCAGAAATGGACTTTGTCCACTAAGATAGTCTTGGAAATGTGTCTTGAATAATAAGAAATGATTCTCTATGATTATATGTTTATGACACAAAGTTTCATGTTTTAAGTTATGATTATTGTGATTACATTTCACTACCATGATTTATCCCATGTTATGAAATTATGATCTCTTTTACAGGGTAAGATTTCCAAATTGTTATGTTCTTATGAATATGATGTGATTGATATTTCTTTTGTTTACCCTTACTGAGCATTTGAGCTCACCCTTTTACGTTTTACTTTCCCCAGGATATAAAGAAAGGTTTTAGGTAAGAAAAAAAAGGTAAGATCTTTATGGGAGATGTTGAGGATCTTTCACCAAGATTAGAAGATTATATTCCGAGTTTCCAAAGACACTAAACTATTACGGTCCTTGTGTGTGTGTTTTTGTAATGTACTAAGTATTCCACAAAAGTAATGTAATGTCCATGTATGTCAAGCTTAGGGTCTCTATAGAAGACATGCATAAAGATCTGCCTTCAATATCTGAGCCTGCTTCTGCTCCTCTAGAGTCCACGGTTTCTCAAATTTCTTGAGATGTTGTGTCTCAGATTCACCCTTACCTATTATCCTTTAATGAAAAGATTGCAGAAAGGCGCAAACAGTTGTTGAAGGAAATGAGAGAGGTTGTGGTGAACCTGAATAAACTATCTGATGAGTACACTGGTTGTCTTGAAAAGGTATTGAATCACCTCAAATCTCTAACCACAGCCGTCAAAGCTTCTCATACCTCTAGTGAATCCTCTACACCTTCCTTGGACAGTTCTCTGCTCAGATCTATTGTCCAAGAAGAGCTTCATAATGCTTTCAATGGCTTCAATGTAACTTCTTTCTTTGAATTTGTCAAGAATAGTGATCGAGTTCCTGACCTTGTGCAAATTCATTCCAAGATTTCAAATGATGCCCAGCAGGAGATTTCTAAGAAAGTGGATTTCTATTTCAACCAAATTTTCTCCAAGACTAATATGACCAACCACTTCAAATACCTTGTAGATAATCTGTGAATTCCTCATATAACTCAAGCCTTCAAAAACCAAGTCCATAAGCCAACTAAGTTTACCAGGTTGTTGGAAAAGTTCATGTAAAACAAAGATGACATTGAAAAAACCATGCAGTATCGTGGAGAAATTATCGCAGACTTAATCAAACTCCTGAGACCCTATCTTCATGTCTAGAGTACCAAAATTGTTGCTCCAGTGGATGCTCCTCTCAGACATGTCCTACCAACATTCACTTCTTCCTTAGCCTCATCTACCATGTCTATTGGCCAAGCTCTTAGTTAGATCAGGCCTGTAATTCTTGATCAGAAACTTCCTCGATCTTCTACTACTCCTACATTGGCTCCCTCAGTCTTCGAAGGTCTCCCTTTACCCTCTATATCTACCACCTCTCTACCCTCTTCTACATCATCCACTACCCATATGGCTTCCTCTTATACTACTAATAAAGGCAAAGAGAAGGACAATCCTAGAAGAATAACAATGCTTACTACTTTTTGATGGGGATGTAATTATTTTTGTATCTCTCTTTATTTTTTTTACTGAATTGTTTACTCTTAATGGAATGTGCACTATTTACCCTCTCTTTCTTTCAACTTTTTGATAATCCCAAAAGGGGGAGCAGATTCTATATGTTATTTTCTCGATAGTTGCATCTAATTTACACTTTAACTGTGCATGACTTGTGATAATCAAATGGGGGGAGATTGTTGGACTCCTCATGTATTAATCATGTTTTAATGATCAGAAATCTCACCAATGATCACAAATCTCATTAATAATCATAAATATTATTCAACCTAGTTAAATCCAAAATTTTATCCAATAATCTGTATTTATGTTTCAAGTTCCCTCTTTCTTTATAATGGTTAACCTCAATCCATGTCATGCATATTACTGTTTAAGTCTGAATACAGTTATTTTCCTAAGTAGAAGACATTGTAAGCAAGGCACCATAAGCCAGACACAGTAAGCCAGAAACCGTGAAGACCAGACACCGTGAAGCTAGACACCGTAAGACAGACACAGTAAGAAAGACACCGTGAAGACTAGACACTGTGATTCTAGACACCGTGAAGCCAGACATCGTAAGCCTGACACAGTAAGTAAGACACCGTAAGCAAGACATCGAAAGTAAGACACTGCGAGCAAGACACTGTAAAGAAGACACTGTGACACTCAGACACCATGACACTCAGACACCGTGACACTTAGACCATGACACTCAGACACCGTGTGAAGGAGACACCGTTTTCATAACAAACTATGACACTGTTTCTTAAACTATTTTTTTATCTTTCAATTTAATGCTTAACGGTCAAATTTGATGCCTTTAATGCACTGAAATAATTAATGTTTCATTGTAGACATGGTATGAGGTACGAGGCACAAAACACATGGAACTTGTCGGCTAAAACACATGCATTTGAAGATAATGAGTGGATAGTTCCCAACAACCACAGTGCGCGATACTGAACGAAAAACAAGCCTATGAGAACGACCACGAAGAACACTTTGCAAGATTTTCAAAGAAATAACTTTTACATACATGTAATCTAACTCTACTGAAGAACATACGAATTACACTAGAATCCAGAAAACATCTTCACATTATCAACACTCGTGAAGAACACAATCTGAATTATGACACTCTTTTTTTCAAGACAAAAACCAGAGAAGGACTCAGAAGCATTTCTGTATAATCAAACGAGTCCAGATCTACACTTCAAATCACTATAGCATTCTAAACTCATATCTACTCTCTCTCAGTGATTATTTTACTTACTTTTGAGTAGTTTTTATACTCTGTATATTCCATATACACACTGACTCCTATGCTTAACTAAAGGATTTCTAAATCCTTACACCAAACTCTTTATACTTTTGTTTTCCCACGACAACTGTGGAAGAGGTCCCTGTGTGGCATAGTTTTGTTTACCCACAAAAACTGTGGAAGAGGTCCATGTGTGACCTGTAAGGTCTGTGTACTATTGTAAACCCCGATCTAGGGTGCGGATCAAAGTTTATTTATATAAACTGGTTGGTGATAGGTGATCTCCAAGTGGAGTGGATTAGGTCTCGGCTTGAGACTAAAACACTTATTTCATATCCGCTGAGATATTTAATTTAGTATTCTTTGTTTTACTTCTTTATTGCATAATCTAGAAAACTCTAATTTCACCTTGATAGTTAGTCTTAGAAAGAAGTTATAATTGATTTGTCTTAGTAGGATAACTTAAAAAGTAATATTAATAATACATATTAAGTTTACTAAGAATTAATCATTCTTATAAGAAGTTGTTTAAACAGTCAAGCTCTTATAACAGTATAACCTTGATTAACTGGGCTATATCTATTATTGGGGAAAACCATTTCTTTTAAAATAATATATTTATTTTTTAACTGCAATTTTTATAGTTACTCAATTCACCCCTCCCCTCTTGAGTGAACTACTCCGACCAACACCTTGTTTAACATTGTTAAACATAATTTTCCTTAAGGTTAAAAATGAAAGATTTTAAACATACAATTCACCCCCCCCCCCCTCTTGTAATTGAGCTTCTACCTTCATATTTTGATCCTGCATGTGTTGCATCAATACTAGACTTGAATAATGAGATACTGGAAGAATCTCATATCTAATCATTCTTTATTCTTTTGGGAAGTACAGAGATGTATAGAAATTTGAATGAGTATTTATGTTGGGATAGCTTCAATATAGATATTTCAGAGTATGCATCTCAGTACATGATATGTAAGAAAGTTATTTATATGATTAATAATTATAAGGGATTTTTTTAACCATTACCCATTCAAAAATGAAAATGGGAAAACCTCACCATGAATTTTTTCATTAGAATCCAAAAAACATATAAAAGATATAATGTTATATGATTTTTAGTTGATCACCTTACAGATTCAACAGATTTCATTGCTATCTTAGAGGATTTATCTCTTGTTCATTTTTATAGGATATATCATAAGGAAATGGTATGATTTCATGAATTACAAAATTCTATTATATCTGATCAAGATCCAAGTTTTACCTCAAATTTCTGAAAAAGTATTAAAGAACTATGAATATAAAGTTTTGTTTTAATAAAAATTATCATCCTCAAATAGTTTTTTAGTCTGAAAAAACCATTCAAACCCAGGAGGATATTTTGATATAATGTTCACATTATTTCAAAGGTGGTTGGGATAAAAACCTTCCCCAAGTCAAGTTATCTTATAATAATAGCTTTCACTTGAGCATTCATATGGATCCTTATGAATACATCTATGGAATTAACTGAAAAACATCGACACATTAGGATGAATTTGGATAGAAAAAATCTATTAGGACCTGAGCTAACAGATTAAATGGATGATAATCTAATATCTATTCAGTAACACATCATGGTATCTTAAAGTTGAATGAAAATATTTGTTGGTAATCATCTATAAGATCAAGAATTAAAATTTGGTGACAAGGTATAACTTTGAATTTATCCATTAAAAAGGTTATGAGATTCATAAATAATGTAAATATTATGATGAGGTATATTTATCCTATCTATATTCTTGATCAAGTAAGGATTTTTTATCGCTTGGCACTTCCACCGAACCTCTCTTACGTTAACAATGTGTTTTATGTATCTCCCCTAATGAAGTATATACCTAATCCTTCACATGAAATAAAATTGTAGGTTTTATAGCTAGATTATGATATTTATTATGTTGAATAACTTGTGAAAATATTATATCAGAGATATAAAGTGCAGTTGAAAAATATTGCTCACCTATTTAAAGTTATCCCGAGAAATCAAAAATTTGAGAATACTACATGGGAACTCGAGGATGTGGTAAAGTAGATATATACTCATTTTTGTGGATTATAGTGGTTAAATCTTAAAAGATAAATTCATTTTAAGGGGGTATAAATTAATAACCCAATATTTTATATGTATTTATTTCGAACAAAACTTGAAGAATTCAATAGTTTTCCTTATACGCAACCCCGAGTTTAAATAAACCAATGATATATTTTAACTTTATAAACTAACTATTGGATTGGCGAGTATGAATAGGATTAACCACATTATGAAATATATATATAATTTTTTTCCTAAATTAAAATTTATTGACTAATTCCTAAAAAATAATCTTTAAATTTTTAATGAAATTATTTAATCATTAAAAGACCTATTTTTTTAAGAAATTTATTTCTCTATATGTTTTTTATTTTTATCTAAAAAAGTAAATTAATCACTATTGAAAAATGAATTTAATTAAATATATTTATAATAAATTAATAATCATTTATATATTAGTTTTTTAACGATTAGTAATGGATATCAAATCATTTAATGTTAAAAAGAGTTATTTTTCATAAAATTGTTTTTATATGAGAAAAGTATTTTTATAATAATAAAATAAATGAATAATTATTGATTTATTATTTTAATGAAATTTTATAAATTATATATTCACTAAAAAATTTAACATTAATTTTATAGTTTTACTAGGAAAGTAATGAATGTAAATTTCCATTAAGACTTAAAAATGCATTTTTATTGCATTTTGGGAACTTATTTTAAAGTTAATATCTTCCATTTAGAGAAATTAAATTTGATAAAATTGATTCCATATTTTGAATCATAATATAGAAAATTTTTAATTATTCCATTTTCTTTTTTCTCATGATTAATAGTAAAAATAGTAAATATTTATTATCATGGTTAATGTTAAAACGGGTTTACCAAGGGGTTATACTAATATATAAGGGTAATATTTCCTTATAAAATTTTATAAATAATATTTTATAGACACATTTCAACCATATATTATCCAAAATTATAATATTTTTTAATTTTTAGGCATTATAACTTAAAAATTCATTAATTATATTTAAATATTTTAAGTAATTTGAAGTGTTTCTTCTCCCCCACTTATAAAAGGGAACCACCTCACAAACCTTATTCAAAACATTTGATCATTTTATCATATAAAATACCTAAAATAAACTTTCCCAAAATTCCTCAGCACTTTCAAGAGTTATTTTGTTATAATAATCTCATCCTTTCAATGCTTAAGGTGTAAGCTAAATGTGGTTCCCAAACAAAGGTTTATAACTCTTAATTGAGTACTTTCATTTCTTATTTCTTATTCCAACTTATCTAAAAATGTTGTTCCATCATAAAATTATGAATAAAATATCATAAATACACTAAGATATTATTATTATTATGGAACAACCATTTTCATCTATTTTCCATATAAAGGGGAATCAAATTATCACTCGTGCATACGTGTGGACTATCGCCTCCACGTAGTGATAAGATTTGTTTTCCAAAACCATATTTCGTAGTTATTAATAATAATTTATTTAATAAATATATGTGATATTTATTATGTAATAATAATTTTGGAATGATAAATATTATTTATCTTTATTTCCTTTTAAAAAATTGAAAGCATAATTCATACTTGCATATGGACTACCATCTCCATGAACAGTGTAATTCAGTTTTCTATCCCCATCATTTATGGATGATTCTAAAAATGTATATAATGAATATATATTATATTTATATAATTATTAAATTTATTTATATGATTTAACCATGATCAAATTACAATTTCTGAAACTATCAAACAAAACATTCATGAAAAATGAAATAGTGATCACCGAGAAATAGGGATATAAAAAAACAGTTATTAATAAAAATTTATAAAATTTTATAAGTGGATAATATTTGATATTATATGTCTATAAATGGTTTAATAATTTAATTAAAATAAATAAATAATTATTACAATTGATTTTACATCACTTACAAATCAATTCAGACATAATGTAAGGGTTCTTCGTCTCAATATTATTTTATTGAGACACATTTGATGTTATGCACCAATTTATGTATATGAGTTGTATAAAATTCCCTTACACATTTTTTATCATTTATACATATTAATTAATGGTATTTGATCATACAATTAAAATTATTTCAACTAATGGGTTTTGATTCAAAAGTTACCACAACGGTAAGGGTTTTACTTTACAATCTATATTTTTACTAAGATTGCTTATAATCTTATTTATGATGATTAAATTATATGATCTCTCTCTCCAGAATATTATTTATGTTATTATAATATATTAATTTATTTATATTATATGTTTTCTTTCATTTACCTCTATTTAATTACTTATGAAACTGAAAGAATCTTTTAAGTAAAACCTACATTGTTTTTCTATTTGGTGGGGAATCCTTTTTCCTATGTCCATATTTTCATTAAAATGTTTTCATGAATTTTTTCACTATTATAATATAACCTTTTAATGTATTTATTACAATATTTTGAATTATTTACAAAAAAATTAAAATAATATTTTTTTTGTTTTCTAAACATGGTATTTTTTACTAATGGTGTGAACATAATCTTTGTTTAAATGATTATAGAATGAATGGAGTTTTATACCATCATAAATACTCAATTATTTTAATATATCTTTACATTTTACATATTTATTTTTAAATAAAATATTTTCATTGATATTTTGGAAGTTTTTATATTTTAAATAATTTATTTCAAAATAAAAATGTCATTTTCCTTAAGAAAATATTTCAATGTTCTGTTAAAGTTATTTTAATTAGTGACAATATACAATGATGTTACATATGAATTATGGTGGATGTGGTCCAATGATACCATATTTATTATTTCTCTAGATAGTTTATAATTGTGATGATAAAATATTAATGAAACCTATTTATTTTTCCATAGGTTATGCAATAATGAACTAAGAAATGTTTTCGTGATATTTTGGCATATAAATGAATGGATTATGATTATCTAATTGGTGTCTCCTTTATATAACTCCAGTATATTTGGTAAATATTAATGTTTTATGAGCTTAAAGGGTATATTATAGGTTATCCCAATCTCAAAAGTTGGTACACAGGAGGTTATCTTTAGCCTAACAAGTGAGTATGAGAGGTTATCCCAATCCCAAAGTAGTTTCATGGGTGATTATCCCAAACCTAACAAGATATTAATGTCTTATTTTTTATCCTTGAAATAATATTTCTATGATTATTATTATGGTGCACCTTATTCCACTCTTTTATGAATTGATCTTATGCCAATTTTATGCTCTCATGAATCATTTTCTTTGATCTCTTTATGATTTATCCCATATGAACTATCATTATTTATTCTATAACTCTTGATTATAGTATATGAATTTTTTGTTATGGTTTTAAAATGTTAAGATCATGTTATTATACACTTATTTTCTTATTATTCTTAAATGATCATTGATATCTCCCTTTCTTACCCTTTTTAATAATCTAATCTCTCACTTTATTATTTTCCTTTTTCCCTAGGAAATATAAAAAGTTATAAATATTATATTTCTAATAAGGGTGGTATTTTTAAAGAATAAATTGAGAGATTATTTGGATATTTTTTGAATTTTTTTTCTATGTATATAAGTTTACAAATATATTAAACCTTTATATTACTTGTGTGGACCATTATTATAAGGACCCAACCTCCAAACTAACATAATATTTAGTTTTAAATCAATAATTCATTTTATTAAATTTGAAGATATTTTCATATTTAGTTTTATAGAGAATTATTTCATAACTTATATATAAAAACCTATAAAATGCAAAGTGGCCACTTCTGATCATTATCTATTTTTTCCGCAATATAAAATTTTTAGATAGTACATAATTTATTTCCATGAAAAATATACATTTATTTTATCTTGACCTCTTCTTTTCCCTTAACCATCAATAACAAATATGAAAAAAATTAAAACCATGGGATGAGCACAAAAATCTCAGCAAGGGACACCAAAAAGAAAGAAAACCGTTAGTCCAAGGAAAAACATGAAAACCAATGACATTTTTAACTTTAAATCAATTTTATTTGAGTGGATGAAATAAACCATTTCCACAAGAAAATGCACACACTTTTTTCTTAAATAAAATCATTAAAACCCATAGCAATTAAATAAAACCCTTTTTCTATCAACCTAGATCATCACATTCATAACCAATTTTAAACCCATCCCAAAAATAACTAAAGTCTAATAAAATCAAGAGTAAAATCACTATGGTACTCACTAATTATTTCCTACTATGAAAATGAACATTATCCAATGCATTGAGGAATTATATAGTTTCATCTATCATATCATCTATATCTGGTGCACCCAACACTATCTGGGCA
This sequence comes from Viscum album, assembly GCA_963277665.1. Taxonomy (NCBI): domain Eukaryota; kingdom Viridiplantae; phylum Streptophyta; class Magnoliopsida; order Santalales; family Viscaceae; genus Viscum; species Viscum album. The sequence goes on along the minus strand of OY728120.1, from coordinate 1,579,586,784 downwards.
CACCCATCTTATAATCTATATCAGACTCACTCGTGAGCTATAATAGGGATCAAACATCCATATAAGTTTTATCTATCCTAACCATTTATCATGTATAATGATCAAGTACCATTTAAAGAATAAAAAAATTTATTCTTGAACTTTTACATCATAAAACTCTTGAAAAGAACTTTTAAACTCATATGAAGTCACTTTCAGATATCAAAATATACATTTATCATAAAACCCCATTATAATAAACAAAATAAATATAAAGATATGTTTTCTTTGAATAAAAAAAGAATATTTTTAAATTAATTAAAATATAAAATATTGATTATAGTGATGGAAAAATTTGTTATCACTGTCTACATTAAGATATAAAATTCATTTTGATGATTGTAAAGAAAGAAAAACATTTACTAAAAAGATTCCATTTTTGAAATTTTTTTAAAGAAAGACAAATATTTCCTTTATTAATCTCTCATTATCATATAATTATGTTCATAAAATAATATTAAAAAAATTCATGAAATAAAATTAGAGTTATAAAAAAAACTTTTAAAAATTATTTTTTTAATGAAATCTCCATTACCACTTTAGAAATATTTAAATCATAATCCTTATTAAATAATAAAATTAAAAACACTTTAAAACCCATAAAAATAGATAAATTAATGATATAAAAAGTAAATGGTGGCTATATGTATACCATATAAATGAATATAGGTGTATAACAATGATATGTACCTCAATGAAATGAAATTGTGATGAAGTCCTTTACCTTAAGTTTGACTACTCACGTGCGTTATTTAACATCCTAAATAATAGAATTATGTTAATTATTTACGTTCGTAAGAACCTTATTCTAGTTTATTATTAATTTTACTTCTATTCTTTTAATTTTATATATAATTACTTAATCAATTGAGTTTACATAGGATGTTTTGATGATATTCACCATATGTGTCAAAAAATGACTTTGGTAGGCTGACTGTGGTCAAAGAGGTCATTATTCCATAATATTTAGAATAATAATCATGAATAATTTTCATTTTTATACATTCTTTATACCTTTAAACCCAATAATGAAAGATGATTATAAAAATTGATTTGTGTTAAAATCATGTAGATGGTTGGTCGCACATACGCATGAGTATCATTTCCATTTTCAACGATTATTATGGAAAGAATTCATGTATTATTTTATATTATTTGAAATATAATAATATCATAAAATTCATATTATTTCAATAAATATAATTATCTATATCATCCATGTGATGTTGGGATTTAAAAATAATCACATCGCTTTGTGGAGGTGGTATTCCACACATACGCACAAACCACATTATCAATTATTAGTAAATAGAAAGCTAAAAGTAAATGATATATATTATATTTTAATAATGATAAATATTTATTGAATATAATATTATTTAATATAAGTCACATATATTCATTAACCTTATCCTTCCTTCCTTCCATAAAGAGTGTTAGTGAAAAATGAATCACATCGCTTCGCAAGGTGGTATTATGTCATACACATGAGTGACATTATCAAATCCCCATGGAATGGAAAATAATAAGTTATATATTATATCATAATTAAATAAGTATAATAATATTAAAAATATATTATATAGATATATATACACACACTTTAAATACATCGTTACAACAATCCAAGAGAGGTGAGGATGAAAAATTAATCACATAGATTTGTGAGGTGGTAGTCCGTCGTTCACACGAATAATAGTTTTATTTCCCATTTTATGGAAGAAGAGATGGATTTAGGAAATTAAATTAATATAATAAAATATAATTATGTATTAAATACGTTTTTTATCATATCATCATAATTGAAGAATATTTTAATGATTTAGAAGAATAAATAAAATAAAAATGCCCAGTTAAGAATGATGCCTCTTCTTCAGACAACCTCCTAGGGTAAGCACCAAAATCCTTTATAGGATGGCCTTCTCATCAAACCAGTGGATCTATGTAATGAGGAGGTAATTAAGGAAAATATTTTTTAGGTAATTTTTAAACCAAATGGATTTTAAGGGGTTAATAGGATAAGATAGGGGTGGCCTTTTATATATATGGTGATTGGCACACTTGTAATTTTTGAAAAGAGAAAGGTGTTCCCATGTTTTTTACATTCCAAAATGCACAAAAATAGAAAATTACTAATATTTATACATTATAAGGTCTAAATATGGATAAAAAATAGATTTTATGAAAAATATAGGTCATTTTATCCCTTATATTTTGATTTTTACCCCCCTCCCCCCAGTAAATCTGTTTTTACCTTAACAACGGTAAACAATTTCTACTATTTTACTATTCATTATGACAAAAAATTTAGTTGAAATTATTAGATAATATAAATTAAATGGATTCAAAATATTGAATCCATTTTACCAAATTAATGTTTTATAATTTCCAGAATTTAATTTAAAATTAAACTCATAGTCACGATGAAAAAGAGGTTTTTCAAGAAGAGAATTTTTCCAGAATAATATGATTTTTATTACCTCTATGATAAGTAATAATCATTGTATGAATTTAAATTAATATTTAATAATATCAAATATATATATTTAATTTAAATAATTTCTCATTATGGGTTTTTTAATTAATTAAAATAGAGAAACACTGTGCACATTAAAATAGTACTTAGAAAACCTCCATTTTTGAACCCAAAAGTAAAATTATAATAAAATCCAACATAAAGATAATTAAAATTTTTTAAATGGATTAAATAATAATAAATAATACTTTTATTTAATTAAATTATATTCAAAACATTATGGGACTTTTAAATTATCTAATTCATTGAAAAGAAATGACATTTTTACAAAAATCAGTATTTTCACTATTCATTGAAAAATAAATATTTCCTGAAAAATACCAAAATTTAAAACTATTTTAATTTTGATATGTTGATTCAAAATTTGAAATTAGTTTTTAAAAATTCAAATTCTATAACTTTTTTATTAAAATTTTAAATAAAAAAACATTATGAGAAATGAGTTTAGTTAAAACTATTTCATTGTTTATTTGATAATTAATTAATATTTTTATAATGAGTATAACTATCTAATTTTTAAATATTAGTAAACTTGAAAATGATTTATTATATCATTAATTAGTTTGTTAAGTTATTTCCCCATTTTTTAAATTGTATCCTCATAATTTTATTCACTTATTAAATAAGTGTGGATTTCATTCCCTCATAGCATTTTTTAATTCCCATGCTACTACTTGAACCATATAGTTTTTTCATAAAACCTTAACCTAGTGAATCACCATATTATGTAAAAATTCCCATCTATGATCAAGAATATAATTTTTTTTCCTCATATGAAATATTCTCTTTCGACCAAACCATTTTAGGGATCAAAACATGATACTAATCCAACATATATTTCCTTAACATTAAACCATGAAAAAACATTGTGTACCTAGGATAAACATTAAGGTAAGTACAATTGATAAAAAAAATAATAAAACATTCTCCAAAATTTCATATGTTCTAATAAATTATGGACTTAACTTCAACTTTTTACCAAAATTCATAACTCTTTTCCATGGAGATTCATAAAGAAAAACATGATCACCTACCTCAAAAGAAATATTTTTCATCTGGATTTTTGCATAACATTTTTGTCTACTTTAATCCAAAATTATAATTTATTGAATAAAATTCACATTCTCGACCATTACCACTAAAAAATTTGGTCCTATAAACTACTTTTCCACAACATCATCCCCAAAATATGGTGTCTAATACCACTTTCAACATAATGACTCGTATGGCTTCATCAGTATACTGGAATAAAAAAAAATTATTTTAAGAAAACTCAACCAAAAAGGGATATTAATACCAAATTTCCTTGTAATCCATTGAAAAAGAATGAATCATATATTATGTGGTATAAATCATCCTCTGTAATTTTTCATAAGATTGTGGATAAAAATCTATACTGAAATTTAATTTAGTATCCAATGAATTTTGAATTCAATTCTAAAAAATAGAAATTAACATGTGATAATTGTCTGATATAATAGTGAGAGTAACTACATGTAACATGATTATATCCTTTAGATAATGTTTTCAAAACTGATACCAAGACATATTATCTCAAATGGGATGGAAATGTAAATATTTAGTTAACCAGTCAATAATAATCCTATTCACATTATTACCTCAAGAAGTTTTTGGTAATACCACAAATAAGTCCATTGATATATTTTCCCATTTACACTTCATTATTGGAAATGGTTGAAGCATTTCCTTTAGTAATTATCATTTTACTTTAACCTACTAACAATTAAAACATTTCATATTAAATTCAGCAATATCTTATTTCATTCCATTAGACCATTAATATTTTTGAAGGTATCTATATGTCATAGTTATTCCGATATGAATAGAAAATTAAGATCTATGAACTTAACTCAACAAATCTCACTTAAATTAGAATCCCCAAAGCACACATAATATTTTTAAAAATTTTTTAACACCTTCTTCAACAACATTAAACTCAAGAAACCTTCCCTTCTTAATGGATTTTACCTTTTATTATAGAGCGTGATCATTCTTATAAGATTTATTAATTCATTATTATAGATTTTTCTTCACTAAAATTTGAAACAAAATAGTATATATCCATGTATCCACAACTTCTAGGACAAAATTCATCAAATCATTAACCAAAGATCCATGTTCGAAACAAATCTTGGTTGACATAGAATTATTTTTCTGACTCAAAGCAGCATCCACTTTAATTTATTTTCTAGGATAGTAATAAATCATGTTATCATAATACATGATCATTTACATCCGTATTCTATGTCTTCTGTTCAATTATTTCTAAGTAAATATGTACTTATAACTTTTTTAATCAATATATATTTCACAATTTTGTCCATAAAATTGATGCCTAATATTTTTTAATGAAAAAACCATGAAATCTAATTCCATATTATGTGTAGGTTTATTCAACATATTTAATACCTAAGAAATTTCCTAATCATTCTACATCATTACACAACCAAGACCCTTCAATAAATTTCAATTGTATATGAAAAAATATCTATTTCTTTAAGGTAGGTCCAAAATTAGAGCATTTACTAATCTTATTTTTAGTTTCTAAAAACAATCATCACATTATTTTTTATAAATTAATTTTACTCCCTTTATATCTAACTTAGTAATTATGCTGGAAAACTGAGAAAATGTTTCAACAAACTATCAATAGTAACCCACTAAACTAAAAAAACTTTGAATATTTGTGACATTTGTTGGACTTTTCCAATCTTTAACAACAATAGTTTTAACAGGTTCAATAGTAATTCCATATTTAGAAACTTTTTTCACAAGGAAATAAATTTTTTGTGACCAAGATTCACACTTAATAAATTTTACATATATTTTATTTTATTTTGAGATTTTAAAAAAAATATGTGTCTTTCATATTCCAAATAAATTTAAGAATACACCAAAAATATAATAAATAATCACAACCATAAACCTATCCAAGAACTCATGGAAAACTCAATTCACAAGGTCTATTAATATAGTATGTGTATTAGATAACCTAAAGGGAATAAATTCAAACTCATAATTTCTGTATCTAGTCTAAAATGATATCTTCTTAATATCTACCTCCTTCACATTCAATTGATGGTACCCTAACCTGAGATCAATCATTAAAAAATACTAAACTTTTTTGAGATGATATAACAAATATTCAATATATGGAAAATGATAGTTATTCTTAATTGTGATGTTATTCAAAGATCTATAATCAACGAAAAGTCGTATTGAACCATGATTATTTTTAACAAATAAAACTAGTTCATCACATAGTGAAGTGATAGGTCTAATGAAACCCTTATCTTACAAATCTTGGAATTTATTTTTCAATTCTAAATGTTATACGTGATCCATTTGATAAGGTGGTTTTGATATAAGCTTAGCATCTATCACAAATTCAACTCTAAACTCAACCTCCCAATCTATAATAACATCAGGTAATCCATCATGAAAAATATCCATGTATTCATTCAATAGTCTCACATATATAATTTTAATAGTTTCCTTTCAAAAATATATGCTAGTTAACCTTCACTACCATACCTAATTAATTTTTCTTCTTCTTAGTAAGTTATCAAAGGTATTAAATCATTGAATAAAACATTATTGTATCTAAAATATATATTATAATGATAAACTAAAATTAAATCCATACCCAAAATGAATTAAAACTCTATTATGGGTATTTCAACAAGTTATTTAGGAAATACCATCCCACTTGTTAAAATTATAATATTCTTGTAAATATTGGTTGCCTTAATATTTCCTCTCAATGTTTTCACCAAAAGTTATATCTTATTTTCATGTGTTGATATTCGCATTTTTCATGTAAAATTTTCCAAAATGAATGAATGAAATAATAAAGAGTAAAATAGTTCATTTACATAATTATAATAAACAAGTATTTCACATGTCAACACTTAATTAGATGGTCCAACATTAACTATTATAGTAGAAAATGACTTTACTGCACCTTTCTATTTCTGATCATGTTGATTTCTGTCCTATGAAACTGACTTTAGACACATTTATGAATAATGAACCAAATAATTTCTACTATAACATCTCACCATTGTATGGATATTGATTATTCCATTCTTTGATTTTCCATGACTCTTTTCATTATAGTCATGAGCCATGTGACCAAACTAGCCACACTGGAAACAACTCCTATGTCCCATCGAACATTCCTTGAAATTTCATTTACTGCACTTGGTACATATTGGGGGCTTACCTCCATAATTCTTAGCTAGTTTCTTCTCTTTTTCTTGCCACCATGACCATTTCATACTTTGTCATCTTGAGGAACACAACTATCGGTAGACTCCATCTCAACATTCTCATCTCAATGAACCAATTTCTCAAAACATTTAAATTATTTTATGTCCAAATTTATTTATAAACTTTTTTCAACCAAAAGTAAAATCCATTTATTTAACTCTTATTTTCTTAAATAAAATCTGGCATATACCTGGCCAATATTTTAAAGTTTTCTTCATACACATCCAGTGAATATTTATCTTTTTCCTCAATTAAGAAAATTGTTTCTTCATCCTTAGTTAAACACACCTATGGAAATATTTACCAAGAAAAATATTCTTAAATGTGTCCCATTCCATAGAATCAAGATCATATTTATATTTAGTATTAATAAAAAAATACCACCCTTGATTAGCTTCATCTTCAAAAGGATAAAAATAAATATTTTCATTTTATCATTCTAAATCCCCAATGACTTCAAATATCTTCTCCAGTGTATTGATAATTCTTTCAGCTACCACTTTATTTGAGTTTCCACTAAAAAATAGAGGGTTTTTTCTCATAAAAAACTCAAATATCATCTTTCATTTATATGGAAGATATGGATACTCTATAATATATATACCACTACTATTTATAGATTGTGTAAACTAGTCCATTAAAGAAGAAAGATTCTCAGTTCCAATTCCAACCATCTTAGGATACTGATTTGGAAGGATATTTTTATCTCAGTGACTTCCAATTATAGATTCCATGTATCCTATATGGAAATACATTCTAAAATAATGTAGTTTAGATGAATCAACATGGTAATATTTAATTGATACATCATTTTAACTCAATTTTAAAGTATAATCTTTCATGGGTATGGTATTAATATTATCCTAAACTCTAATGTTATCTAAATATTTCCTCTTATGAAAACTATAAGTACCTGACCTGAAAAATTAGAAAAAATTGATTTTTATATCAATAATTCATTCTCCTACATTTTTTTATCTTTTCATGTCTATAGATTTTCAGAATTATGTCATAATTCATGCATAATAAAAAAAATATGATAAAGGGGGATACTTCTAATTAATATCCATTTCTCCACAATATAAAACTTTCTAAATAAAACATGACTTATTTTCCTAAAAATTCATCACTAATTTCAACTTGACCTCTTTCTTTCCCTTACCAACCCTTAAACCCTGTGAAAAACTTTTAAAAAAATGGTATTAGCACAAAAATTGTAGTCAGGGACACAAAAAGAATGAAAATTTTTAATCTAGTGAAAAACATAAAAACCAATAAACATTTTACCTTTAACTAAATGTTCATTGAGAGAATAAAATAAACCATTTTAAAATGAAAAAAATACTTTTCTATCAAATAAAATCATTAAAACCCATAGAAATCAAATAAAACCCTTTTTCCTAGAAATTTAGCGCATCACATTCATAACCCATGTTAAAATCATGTTAAAAATAACTATCACCTAGTTAAATCCATAATAGAACCCCTACAGTAACACAATAATTATTTCCTATTATGATAAGGAATATTACTCAATTCATTGGAGTGCTATCTGGGCTCACCATTGTATAAGCTATACCAGGCTCACCCGTTGCTATCTAGGCCCACCAATCATATAAGCTATAATAAGTTCACCAATGATCTATAATGGGGTTCAAACCTTTTTATAAGTTATATCGATCTCACTCATTTCTCATGTATGATTATCAAGTACAATTTAAATAATAAAAAAAATTATTCTTTCTCTTTTTCTTCATAAAACTCTTAAAAGACACTTTTAAACTCGTATACAAATCACATTGGAATACAAAAATACCCTTTTATTTTAAAAACCCATTTTCAATAAAAAAAATACCCATATATATGGTTTTTATTTTAATTAAACATGAAAACTTTAAAAGGAATAAAAACTTCAAATAATTGTTATAGTGGTGAGAAACTTCATTGCCATATACGTTAAAATATAACATTCCTTTTGTCGTTTTTAAAGAAAGTATAACATTCCATAAAAAGAATCCTTTTTGAGAAAAAAATTAAAAAAGAATATAATTTATAAAAATATCATGTCTATAAAACTACATTCATAAAATCATTTTAAAAAAAGGAAATTAGATAAAAAGAGTGTAATAAGGAAAAATTTAAAAGAATGTTTTTTTTTTGAAGAAAAGACATGTACCACTTTGGAAATAGTTGAATTGTAATCCTCGTGATTGAACAACTTTAAAAAACATTAAATATAATTATAATAGGAAAAATAATGATATAAAATTTAAAATGGGGTTTTTATAAACCTAATAAAATAATATAGGTGTGTAACATCAAAATATTCCTCAACAAAAGGAAGTTAAAACCAAGTCCCATAACTTGAGTCCAACTCATCGCATATGTTCTTTATCTTCCTGGATAATAAATTTGTATTAGTTATTTACTATTTTAAGAAAAAAATTCAAGTTTAATATTAATTATATTTCACTTATTACCATGTTATATATAATTACTTAAATAATTATTTTTATGTCAGATGTTTTAATGATATTCGACTTATGTGTCAAAAATGAATTTTGTGTGTTGAGTATCGTCAAAGAGGAAATTATTCCATCACATAAAAAATAATAATATTGAAATAATTATCATTTTTATAAATAATTTATACCTTTAAAACCAAACATGAAATATGGTTTGGAAAAATGAACTATCTTACAATCATGAAGAAGATATGCCATATATACGCATGAGTATCATTTCCATTTAACAACAATCATTATGGAAAGAAGGTATGTATTATTTTATCTTTTTATAATGATAATCATATCATAAACACCATATTATTTCATTAATATAATTATCTATATCTTCCATGTGATGTAGTTATGAGAAAATAATCACATCGCTTTATAGAGGTGGTAGTCCACTCATATACATAAACAACGTTAACATTTTTTAGTGAATGGGAAGGTAAAAGTAAATAATATATATATTATTTTAAAATTGATAAATATGCCATTAATATTATAATTATTTAATATATATCTCATATATTCAATAAATTTATCCTTATTACCTTCCATGAAGAGCATTAGTGAATACTTAATCACATAACTCTGCGAGATAGTTGTCCACCATACACAAGAGGGACTTTATCGTATCAACCACATAATGGAAAGTAAGAAGTTATATGTGGTATAATAATAATATAATTATAATTATGTTAAAAATATAATATATATACTTTAAATACATAATTATAACAATCCATGAGAGATGATGATGAAAAATGAATCACATTAGTTTCCAAAGCACTAGTCTTCCATAGACATGAATAATGGTTTTGTTTCCCATTTGATGGGGTTGGATATGGATTTATATTACTCCATTAACATAATAACACATAATTATATTTTATATAATTTTTGTATTATATCATAATAATTTCATAACATTTTTATGATGTGGAATAATATATAGAATAAAAATGGTCGGTTAAGCGTGATACCTTTTCTTTAAACAACCTCCTTAGGTTAGCACCAAAATCCTTCTTATGATGGATTTGTGATCTTACCATCAGATATAGGTCATGGGGAGTTAATTAAGGAAGGTATTTGGGTAGGTTTTTTCTAATCCAAATTTCTTTTAAGGTGTGAATATAAGAGAACTAGGGTGGCCTTTTTTAGGTGTGGTGAGTGACACACTTGTAATTGTTGAAAAGAAAAAGGATTACCCACATTTTTCAATATCTAAAACGCTCCAAAATGGAAAATTATCAATAATTATACATTATAAGGAATAAATATATCTATAAAATATATTTTATGTAATTTTTTAGGTCATTTAAATAATTATGGTTTTATTTTAACCCTTAGTAAATTCATTTTTACCTTAATAGTGGTAAAACAATTATTGTATTCATTATTCATTATAAAAAAATATGTCTAATTTATTATAAAATTTGAATTATTATGATTAAAATTATAGAATCCATTTTATAAAATTAAATTTACAAATTTGGAAGAATTTAATATAAAATTAAACCCACAAGCACGATGAAAAAGTGGTCTTTAAAAAAGTGTATTTTTCCAACATAAGATACTTTTATATTAAATATATCACTAGTAATAATAATTTTATAAATTTAAATTAATATTTGATTATATATGATATACAAATTTTAATTAAATAATTTATTATAAGGCTTATTTTAAATAATAAAAATATATAAACATTACACACATTAAAATAGTTTTCAGAAAAGGAAACCATTTTTTAAACCCAAAAATAAAATTATATTAAAATAAAATATAAAGATAATAGAAATGTAATTAATTGGATTAATGATAACTAAATAATACTTATGTTTATTGAAATAATTTTTATATTATAATTTTACTTTTAAATTGGCTAATTTATAGAAAATAAATGATATTTTTACAAAATTCGTTATTTTTTAACTATCAACCAAAAAATCAATATTTTCAGATAAATCAAAAAAAATAACACTAAGTTTATTTTGAAATTTTAATTTCAAAAATTAAATTAATTTTTTAAAATAAAAATTCGATAATTTAGAAATTTAACTTTAGAATAAAAAAATTATAGTAAAAGAGTTTAGTTATAACTAGTACATTTTTTATTTAAAAATTACTTATTTTTTTTAAAATGAATATAACTATATAATTTTTAAATATTATTAAACATGAAAATGAATTATTATATATTTAACAAGGTTTTAATATTAATGAAATGTGAATAATATTCCTATAATAAGATTTAATATTTATTTATGATATGTTTGGGTCACCACAATGCTTGAGTCATCACTTCCTTGAGATCAGATGACACCTTCTCAAAGGATTAAATAACCATGAAAGCTCCCCCATTTATTCCTCCACTGGTGGGAAAACTTCAAATTCCCACATCTAGAGTGTGTCTTTATGAGCTCATAAATCCACCACTTGAGATGTTTTTTGGTCCATATCAACTTCAAGTTCTCTTAGTTGAGTACATATATGGGATACCACCTCCTCCAACAAGACAAAAAAGGCCAATTTTTAGCACTCCACTTCCTCCCACTAGAAAATCTCCAATATGTTTTCTTAAATAATTATCATAGCTTGATCCACGGATGAATCCCTAGAATATATGAACCTTCATAACTATATGTTTCTCATATTTAACATAATTATATGGGATATTGTGTGGATGGAATGATAGTCAACCCCATTAGATTCCAAGTTAAAAAATTAGTGGTGAGGTGTTCCCATTCAATTACCCATAGTACGCAATAGTGTGAGGGTAATGAATCCTTATATGTTCTGTCACACCCTCATCTAAATTATTGGGTTCAATTTAACCACATTCAATCCTAATCTGTATTCATCATTAGCGGAATAATCATACTCAGGAAAAAACTTGATCAGTTCTAATGAAGGCTCAACCTCAGGATCCACCTTCATCAAGTTAGGATCTAGTATGTAAGGAGGGATCATATTATCATTTTCCTACTCCAAATAAATTTTATCCACCTCCATAATCAAGGAAGGTTCTTCGTAAATAGTTGATACCTATGGGTATTTCTCTACCACTAATGAACTAGTAGGCTCACCATGTAATAGCCTGAGATTTTGGAATATATTATTTTGTAAATTAATACTCTATTTAATAACATGTTTTCTGCATAACACCAAACCAAAATGATTAGTAACATATTACATTAACTATATTAAGAAATTATATGATTTAAAAAATAATCTATTAAATAAAAATATAATGATTAATTAAAATTTATTATGTTTAGAGGATAAATAATTGATATGATTTAATATTAAAAAATGAATTTTCTTTCCCAAATAAATTATGAAATTTTTAAAAATTAAATAAAACACTTTTAAATGATTATGATCCTAATATATGATATTATAATATATTAAATAATATATTAAAATTCATTAAAATTTAAATTTATATGAAATAATATTAAGAACACATAATATTTAAAAATAATAATTTTTTAATTAAATCAGCTTTCCTTTATAGATTGAATTTTCATTTTGAAATCTAAATATATAAATTTTATAATTTTAATTATAAACATCATTTTTTAGTTCTAGAAATAAATTTTATTCTATGGGTAATTTTTTATATTTTTTTAAAATAATTGATTTTTAGGAGAATTTTTAAAATATAGTTTTTAAAAAAATAAATGTGCCTATAACAATATTAGGAAGTAAGTATAACAAAAAAAATTAATAAATATGTTAAAATATGTATTACTGGTTAAAAATAAACATTTTTAAATAATATAAGAATTTATAAAATCTATTTTTAAAAATTTAAGTAATATTTTCCAATAAAATAAATTGTGTTTTTATTTTATTTTAATTAAATTTTTTTTTGTAAAATTTGGTTTAGTATTAATTTAAAATACACATAAATTTTATTTTTTTAATAATATACTAATTTATATTATTAAAATCAAATACATTGACAATCTTATCCGGCACATAAATATTAATCTTAAAACACACTTTTTCTAAAAATTATTATCTATGTGTTACATGTGAAAATGTTAAAATTATTTTTTCTTACACATAGAAGTTTTATATAATAAAATCTAGTTCATATTTGGAATCACTAGTTTCTAATTATTTAACAAGGTCCAATTTTTATGTACTAAAATTAAATTACTTGGGTAAAAATTAGTTACCATGTTAATATCAAAAATGGTAAAAGTGCTAATTCATAGAATAAATGATATAAAAACATGTGTTAAAATTAATGATTGAGGTTTTATTTATCTTATATAATCCTAAACTCTATTATTGTCCATTTGGAGTCTTTTTTACACGTTAAATGGGTTCTATATTAATATTAATAGGAAATATTTACATAAATGTCATTCTCACTACTTATAAAAGGGTTCACTCACCACCACTCAAAAACACTCTAAATTTTCTTCTTACACATTAAAATATTACCTATTTTCATCCCCTATATTTTTATTTCACTTAAATTAGATTTGTTTAACAATAATTTATCCTAATGTCACCAAATCTAAGGAGTCCTCTGAGGGAAATCCCAAACCCTCAACATGAGTACAATTTTTTCCCAAACATCTTTTATTTTCATTATTACTTTACCAAATATAATTTAATAATTTTTATATAATTAAATTAATAATTTTTTATATTTAATTTTATTATTCAATTGGATAATTATTAACCACATTTTCATTTTTCCATTATGAAAAATAAAAACACCATTTGTGTGTGTGCAAACTACCCCCTTCACAATGTAACATATCTCATTTTACATATATATTTTTTATTATTTATTAAAAGTTTGACAAATATGATTCAAAAACATAAATAATATATGAATAATATCATTATTTTTATTTAATAATTATATTATTCCAAAATAAACCACTTTCATTATCAAAATTATACATTAATTATGGTATATCCATGTTTAGGTCGACCTAATACCAACTTGAAAAATGTTATAAAATAATATCATGGATTATTATGTGAACTTAATTAATGATGAAATATATTATAGATTAACAAATAATTATTTTATTTTTTCCCTTTAATGTTAAAATTAATAATAAACTCATTAATTAAGATATCGATATCTTTTCATTAAAAACATTGAAACATGCTCATCATTGACTTCATTTTAAGGATAGTAGCCAAGAATCCCATAGAATTAAATGATAAAATTATAAATAGTTATAATTACTAAATTATATTACCTTGTATTATCTATGAATGATTATCTTTCTGATAATAATGAATAACAACACAACTATTACAAAACTAGTGTTAAAGAATCAACATTACTCTCACTTGATGTTGAAAATAGAGAATAAATAACCAATATAGATGCTGAGAATAATTATAAATTAAGTTTTTAAAAGTTAATAAATTTGAATAAGGTTATTAAATTGGTTATTTAGTTATTTATGTTTGATATACAGGACATTCAATCAGTTTACTAGAAGACAAAAATTAAATTAAGGGTTTCTTTTTCTTGTTTTCAGTTCCATGAGATATGTTTGATATTTCACACCATAATTTATTTTATATGGTGTATTTATTGACTAATTTACTTAAATTATAATTAATATATATAATTTCATGATATTTTGATGTTAATTTCCTAGTAACCCTATAATTATTATATTACCCTTACCATAAGTGTTTTTGGAAACTCTGTTCTCATTTATTGAGTTGTAATTTTTCTTCGTGAACCTATTTCATATAAGAGAAGAAAATTATGCTCTTTAATTTTATCATTTGTAATTCTATATTTATTTTATAAGTATATATATTTATACTACATAAACCCCTTTCCAAATGAATCTTTCTTCATGAATTATGACATCTATAAGGAATTTGGTTAACTCTAATTTTCTTTTGGAGTTGAGATGTGATACATTGAGAATATTTATTATAAGTTTAATAAATTATTCTATTTCTATTGGATAAGATATTTAAAATTTTCCATCAATGTAAAGTGATATTGTTAACCAAATATTTTTTCTCAACAAAATTCATTCTCATAAATAGAAATGTTTTTAAAAAAATTTGCATCTCCTTTAAAGATGTTTATTCCTATATTTCTATGTTAATTATTCAAAAACCAAATTCCATTATTATATTAAAATAAAAATCTATGTTTATTCATGTTACTTCTATATTTTCCACATCACACATTGAAAATGAAGTTTTTTTACTCTTTTTACAATGACAGTTCTCAAAAAATGTATTTCCAAATATTCAAAAGATTATTCATCCTTTAAAAAATGTTTCTCTTCCACCCCACATTATTTTTTGATAACCTTAATTTCATTCCAAATACCTATTATTCCATATTTGTATTAAAAGTAAAAGTTTTTAAAAAAACACTTCACCTTTTTTAAACCTTTATGTCTTTTTCAAGGCTCCTTTAATGAATATTATTTTTTAAAAATAAATGTATTCAAAATGTTTTAACTTGATTATTTAAAAAAAAATATGCCTTTACATGGCTTTACTATTGATATTTCATTAAAAATATTGATTTTTAAAATTCATTATTTTTCAATTTCACAAAAGTAACATGTCTAAAAATTAATTTTCAAAGTGATTGTAACTTCATCTTTTATACCAAAGATAAAATGATTTTCTAAAAACGATTTTATTATTTTTCTTAAATTTACTATTTATCTTTAAATGATTTATTTATTTGGAATTTAGTTTTAATGAATCATCCTACAAAGTTTCTTATAAAATACTCTTTTGGGTGGTTGAGTTTTCGGTATCAACCATTTATATTCATGAGATACATTTTGGTGATACCATCTATTAATGTTGTGAGACCCTTTTTTCCATGGGTTCTTTATAATGTGATGGATGAAACTCATTTTCTCCCATTGATTTTTATGATATATTGAATGATTGAAATATTATGGAACAAAAATATATATTTTTCATTAAGTGATGAGTATGCCCTATGTATCCCTCCAATGAATTAGGAAAAGTTTTATATCTAATGAGATAATGGGAAATGAGTTGTGATGACTTGATCAACCAAGGGAAACATGTGTGAAATGTTTAATCTACAAAGGAGATAACGTGAGTGAATTCCTATCCACCAAGGTAAAAATTATAGTGAATCTTGATCCACTAAGTGAAACATGTTTTGATGTATGATCCACTATGTTAGGACTTGGATGCTTATGTGTGTTCTATTTTATTATTTCTTGCAACATACTTATGTTTTTATTTCTCATGTCTTATGCTCTATATTTTATCTTGTTATATTTTCCTAATATTATATTAATAGATGTTGATTATCACTTATACCCACATTCTTATCTTTTTATCACTTGTGATCATCATAGGTTATATTTTATATTTTCCTTACTAAGCAACTAAACACAACCATTTCTTATGCTTTGATTTCTAATGTTATGAAAATGATTATAACATAGAAGAATTATATAAGGGAGTATATTTTATATATATTATGGAGAAATATTCACAATTATAGTAAAATAAGTTGATTTTATAGATAGTCCTTATATACACTAAACCTTGGGAGTCTGTGATTATTTATAAGCTAAAATGATTATTAATGTATAATAATTAATTAAGTGCTTTTATCTTTCTCAAGTTTCCACAATTTTTACCAGAGTGGTTTTTATTTATTCTTTGGGTCTATTATAGTTATTTTATGTATTAGGATGAGATAAATTTGATGAGAACCCTAGGGATAAGTCTATATATAAGATGACATCCAAAATTTTTTGTAATGTAGATATTATGTCGTTATCCTAGAAATGAAATTCATACCTGGATATTACAAATTGGATACAGTTTTTGGCATGGATGCACTGAGTAGTAATCACCTTGAAAAAGGATAGCTGAGTATCAACTTGATCTTTACTCTGGTGCATAATGAGTGGGCCTAATACTACACATCTAACATGACACTCCTAGAGGATATTCTATGGTTGATCGTATGATCTTTATGAACCATTAAAAAGGATTTATTTCCAAAAAATGTTTAATGGGATACATTAAGAAGTATGTCAGAACATAATTTAAATTAACTTGGGATGAACCAAGACTATTATAGGATGAACCAATGATGAAATAATATCATAGGCTTAAATGAAGGTATCATTAGATAAGACATATAAGGATTGAACTTTCATATCCATATGATTGTTTACTCGTATTCTATTGGATATTATAATAATAGTTTTGGTTAGAGTATTTGGCAAGAAACGGGATCATGAAAAAAGAGTGGTGAATGGTATATCCCTAAGAACTCCTAAATAATCATAGTTGGTAAAAATTATTGAGATGAAGGAAAATCATAATACATTCCTATTATGGAAGATATGGTGTGTATCCTAGTGTCTAATATTTTCAGGTTGATTTCTTGGAAAATTATATATATATTGAGTTTTGTATAGATCCATTATCCACTCTTATTAGTGAACTATAATTAAAATCATGAGGGAATAATTTATTTATGGTAAGGAAAATATAGCACCGTAATATTTTGGAATATTTTTTTTCTAAATTGATACTATGTTCAATAGATTTCTTCACATGAAACACCAAAAAAAATGATCCTCAAAATATTAAATGAGCATTATTAATAAACTATAATATGAAAAAAATACCTTTATTAAATAAAAATAAAGTAATTAATTAAAATTTATCAAGTTTAGAGGACAAATAATTAATACTATTTAATATTTAAAAAAGATTATTCTTTATCAAATAATTATTTAATGTGTTAATAAATTAAATTGGGAACTATAAAAAATATTATGATAATATATGATATTAAAATATATGATATAATATTTTAAAATTCACTAAATTATTAATTTATTTGAAATAATAACCATAACACTTAATGGTTAAAAACATCATTTTTCAATGAAAGTTGTTTTTCATTTTATTTTGAATTATCATTTAAAATCTATATTTATTTATTTTATAATTTTAAATTTTAAACTTTTTTTTAATTATAAATATCAATGTTGTACTAAGGTAAATTTTTGATATTTTCCTGAAATAATTTATTTTTACTTGAAAAGTGAAAAAACATTTTTTTCTAAAATCATAGTATTTATGACTATATCAAGAAGTATGTGTAACTTAAAAAATTATAAAAAATTTAAGGATGAACTATATATTAATTATTAAAACTATAAATTTAAAAATAGAATTATTAATTTATAAACCTTATTTTTAACAACTTAAGTAATATTTTCCAATAAATTAAATTTTTTTATCTTTTATTATAATTAAATGTTAATTTTTTAAAATTATGTTTTAGATTGATTTGAAAGTAATATAAATTTTATTTTATTTTATAATGATCCAATTTCTATAATGAAAATTAAATACATTTATAATTATATCCAATATAAAAAATTTATGGTTAAAAAACACTTTGTAAAAATGGTTTGTTACGGGTTACATGCGATAATGATAAAATATATTTTTCATATACATACAAATTTTATCAGATAAAATAGATTTCATATTTGGAATCAGTATGTACAAATTATTTATTAAGGTTCATTTTATTTTCGTAAATTAAAATTAAATTACTTAGGAAATAATTAGTTATCATGGTAAAACCAAAAAAGGTAAAACTGAAAATTCGAAGGGTAAAAGACTTAATAACATTCTTTAAAATTGTTTAAGAATAAATTTTTATGGTACTATAGATATTATATCATCCAACACTACATTATTTTTAATTTTGGAGTCTTATTGACATATGAATCATGTTCTCTATTTACACAAAGTTGAAATACTTACAAAAAGGACATTCTGACCACTTATAAAAGGTGACCCTCTCCACCCCTAAAATACCACTCCAAAGTTGAGTATTAATCATGAAAATCTACCCTATTTACTTTCCATATAATTATATTCCACTTCATTTATCGTTTTCTCACAATTTGGTATTTCAATCCCTCCATTTCAAAGGAGTACTCCACGGGAAAACCCAAGCCCTCATCAAGAGTACTATTTGTTTCCCTAAATTATTTTCTTTTCTTTATAAATTCCCCAAAAATAATTTTCTCATTAATGTATAAGGAAATAAAAACTATTTTTATACCTAATTTTATTTTTATTATGTCATAATTATTAACCAGTTTTTATCATTTCCATTAAGAGAAATGAAAACGGCATTTATGCATGTGTGAAGCACCTCATCCACAAAGTAATATATTTCATTTTTCATATTGATTATTTATTATTTATTAAAATTTCTTAAAATAAAATTCAAAAAAATAAAAATATGTAAATAATATAAATATATTTCTATAATAAAGATATTATTCTCAAAGAAACATATTTTATAATCATAATCATCCATTAATTATGGTATATTCAAGTTTGGATCGGTCTTACCACCTACTTGAACAATGCTAAAAAATAATATCATGGATGACTACGAGAGAATTATTTATAATAATATGTGATATAAATTAGTAAATAATGATTTTTTATGTAATAGTATCATTAATATTAAACTCATTAAATAAGATACCAACATTCATTCATTAAAAATCACTAAAACATGCTTGTCGTTGATTATATTTTAAGGATACAAATAAAAATAACATATAATGAAATTATAAATTTAAAAATCATTATATATAATCAACAAAATTACCTTTTATGATAGGGTTTTGATTATATTTTTGAGAATAATGAATAATATCACCTCTATTATGAAACTAGTTCAAAATGATCAATATTACTCACACTAGATACTGAAAATATATATAAACTGTAACACTCTGCCCCTACCTCATTGGCTTGAGGAGGCGGTGAGGGCTACTTGGCGTTAAGTGACGTTCACAAGATGCCAAAGGCTAGAAATTAATGTTGAGGGCTTCAATATCAAATTGGGGAACGATTTTCCCTTAAGACAAAAGCAAACAAACCATCCATTAACCACCACCATATGATGTATGTCAATAAAACATTCAATCATGCATTCCCAAAGACAACCATGTTGTACCACAATACAACCCCAAAACAATACAACCAATACCATATCAGCGTACTATGCAGAATACTCAACAAAAGACCCAAAATAATCCAGGGCACACTCCATGGCTCCACACCAAGCTCCATGCTCCAAGCTGCACCCAAACATCACGATGCACCACTAAAGTAGGGTGATACCTTTCCTTTTCCAATTTCATGATACACAACATCTATAAAGACACCAATGTGCCAAAGAAAAGGGTGAGCACAACTACTCAGTAGGATTTCCCCAAATGACTTCTCTACACACGCTACTAGGATAAAATCGTTATCACATTTATATAAAATAATTTATATAAAATAATCACAAGTGCAACCATTACCATAACCCAAACACATCCTTACCAAGCCATCTCACCCAAACCAAGCCACCAAGGGAAATCCAAACAAAAAAGCCACAATCCATTTCATCATTTACACATTAGCACAACCATTCCATCTTGCAATGCAACACACAACAAACAACCAAAAATGTGGGACTTCCGCCCAACCCGTTCACCCATTCACACCAAAACAACAAAAACGGTGGGACTACCACCGAACCCATTCACCCATTCACAACTAGCGGTACTTCTCAACCACTACTCATATGGTGGTTCTTCCAACCACTATCCATCACCTTTTATAGTGATACTTACCGCCCACTTCCACACAACATTTCAACCATTCACAACCAAGCATATAACCCACCAATGTCACAACAACATGCAATCAACCAATTCTATTTCATACCAATCCACTTCAATAAATCATCCATTTATTGAAAACCATTTTCCATTCCATACCACATTTCAATAAAAACAACATATTTATTGAATCCCATTTTTTTCATCAACCATTTTCCCAAATCAATCTCAACAACCAATTTTAAAATCTCTATTTTAAAATCCACAACAAGAGCCTTTCACCATAAAACCCCTTTTTCCCAAAAATCCACAATTGGATTTCCAACCAACTTCACACATCAAAAAATAATTTATTTCAAGCCAACCAAATTAATTGTAACCAAAACCACTAGCTCTAACCATATGGAGTGGAGATAGAAGCCACCTACCTTTAGGGTTCTCGATAAATCGACCCACGGGCAACCACACCTCAAATCCGATGAACACACCACCAAAACCTCTATAGATCCCCTACCCTAACATTCACAAGCCTTAAAATCATCATCCAAGGAAACCACAACCCTATATCTACACACAACAAGTGTAGATATAGAAAACCATGAAAGAGAGGGATGTAGATCTAGAGGAAAACACAAGGGAATCAAGAGGAGAGACTTACCCTGGAGAAACCACCTTCAAACCACCTTGAAAACCCTTCGATTTGCTTCCAAAATGAGTGGGAGAGCCCCTCCAACCCTTGAGAACCGAAAATCCCGAGTGAGGCTCGAGTGGGAGGAAGTTTAGAGAGGAATGAGGCAAGCCTGAGTGATCTCGGGTTTTAAAACCCTATTTTTCTGTGGCTGCACGGTCAGCCTGCACGGTTTTGAAAACCGTGCGCTAACCATGTGCACGCTACTGCCCCGGGAGAAAGGGTCTGCACGGTTGCATTGAAAGGTTTGTAAAACCATGTGTAGTCCATGTGAAGCCTACTATCTCCCCATACAAGGTTTATTAGAGCATCCGCATGGTTTCCACTAACCATGCTCAAACCGTGCTCCCTAAGAAAAGCCTCCAAACTCATTCAAAACCATTCCAAACTCTCCCAACCTCTTCCCAACTCATCACATGCACCTTAAACATATAAAAAACTTAAACAAAGGCCACATACATCAAACCGGTGGTACTACATTATCCCCACCATTGGTCTTTACATCCTCAGAAAGTAGTGAACCCAACCTTTTCCAAAATAGCTAACGCCACTTCTCGACCATCTCTTTCTCCTGCTCCCAAGTATCCTATTGAATCTGACCATGCTTCCACAACACACGAACTAAACTGATGCTTTTACCATGAAATACTTTCTCTTGCCTATCTACATCCCACACTGGAACACGCACCAATGAAGCATCTGGTTCTAGTTCAACATGATCCCATCGAATCACATAGTCATGATCTGGATGATACTTTTTCAACTGCAACACAAGAAACACATTGTGCACCGCACTAAACCAAGGTGTCCAAGACAAAAAATAAGCCACCTCACCAACCTGCTCTAGAATATCAAAAGGTCCAATATACCTTGTGGATAACTTTCCCTTCTTCCCAACCGACGATGTCCCAACCTAGGAGAGATCCTCAAGAAAACATGATCACTCACCTCGAACGACAACGGCCGTCGACGATGATATGAATATGATTTCTGATGACTCTGAGCTGTCTCCATTTTATTACTGATTAACTTGATCTTCTCCATAGTCTCCTGGACAAGGCTCGGTCCAAAAATCAAGGACTCACCTGTTTCCACCCAATATAGTGGAGAACAACATGACCGTCCATACAAATCTTCAAATAGAGCCATAAGTATGGATGCCTGATAACCTTAATTGTACAATAACTCAACCAATGACAATTAATCCTCCCACGAGTCACAAATATCAATGACACAAGCCTACAACATAGCCTCCAGAGTTTGTATCGTCCTCTCGGATTGACCATCTGTATGAGGG
This sequence comes from Viscum album, assembly GCA_963277665.1. Classification (NCBI taxonomy): domain Eukaryota; kingdom Viridiplantae; phylum Streptophyta; class Magnoliopsida; order Santalales; family Viscaceae; genus Viscum; species Viscum album. Next base: position 1,579,563,728 of record OY728120.1, on the reverse strand, counting down.
TGATACGTTGTGCTCATAGTCAACTGTGTCCCAAGGGCTTGCTACAAGGATTTCCATAAACAAAATGTGAACTTTAAATCTCTATCTAATATGATCGAAACTAGAACACCATGCCTCTTTACCACCTCCCGAATATATATTTTGGACAGATCCTCTACCGTATGATATTCACAAATTGGGATGAAATGGGCTGACTTCGTTAGCCGATCCACTATAACCCAAATGAAATCGTGCTTTCTGACCATTATTGGGAGACCTGTGACAAAATCCATTGCTATTTGTTCCCACTTCCAAATAGGGTTTGGTAAAGACTACAACATTCTTGCTGGCCTCTGATGTTCTACCTTGACCAGCTGAAAATTCATGCATCTTGAAACAAACTCAGCCACACTTCCTTTCATACCATCCCACCAAAACTTCACTTTCAATGCTTTATACATTTTTTGAATTCCAGGATGAATAGCCCACCTAGAATGATGATACGCCCTGAGGAGATCCTTCTAATAAGCAACTGTTAGAACCATCCGATTTAGAAAACACAAAACTGAATCTTTTTTTAGTTGTCAACCCTCAATGGTCTCCCCACCATTGAGTCTCGAACCCATGGTCACACACTCAGAATCAGATATCGGTGACTCTTTAACCAGGCCAACCAAGTCAGGAATCAACAAAACCAGAAAGAAGACCGCTTTATCACCATGGTCTTCACATTCCAACCACATATCAGCTATAACTAACATCAACTTCCACTGGTCTGATGCCTGTTTTACCATCTTAGCATATGATTTTCTACTTAATGTATCCACCGCCGAATTTCCCTTACCTGGTGTGTATATTAAGTCAAAATCAAAAAACTAGAGATATTCCACCCATCTCCTTTGCCTCAAGTTCAAATCCCTTTGTGAGAAAATGTGTTTCAAGCTCTTATGATCTGTATATACCGTGAATTTCTCACCGAAGAGATAATGACGCCACACTTTCAATGCATGGACCACTGCAGCCAACTCCAAATCATGAGTTGGGTAGTTCTTATCATGCACCCTCAACTGTTTTGATCCATACGCAACCACATGATTCCCTTGCATGATAATGCACCCCAACCATGATCTCTATGCATCGCAATACACTACGTACCCTTTTCCTGGTTCTGGAAAAACCAATATTGGTGCTGATGTAAGGTGACACTTTAGCTCTTCGAAACACTACTAACACTATTCATTCCACTAGAATGGAATATTCTTTCTGTTCAAAGCTATCATCGGCGAAGCCAAATGTGAATAATCACGAACAAAATGCTAATAGTACTCAGATAGACCAAGAAAACTCTGTATCTCAAACACATTCTTTGGTGGTTGCCACAAGATAACAGCCTCTCCCTTTTCTGGATCCACTGAAACACCCCTTTTTTAAATCACATGGCCAAGAAAACGAACTTCCTGTATCCAAAAGTCACACTTTGAGAATTTGGCATACAACCGATGATCCCTAAAGATCCCTAGCACTGTCTCCAAGTGTTTCTCATGATCCACCCTTGTCTTTGAATAAACCACAATATTGTCTACAAACACCACCACAAATGAATCTAGATATCTCTGAAATATATGATTCATCAATGCCATGAACACCGATGGTGCATTTGTTAGACAAAACGGAGTAACTACATATTCATAATGGCCATATCTACTTCTGAAAGTTGTTTTAGGAATATCGTCTTTCCTCACCCGCAATTCATGATATCCCGACCTCAGGTCAATCTTGGAGAACCACTAGGCTCCCCTCAACTGATCAAACAAATCATCAATTTGTGGAAGTGGATATATGTTATTTATCGTAACTTGGTTAAGTCTACGATAATCAACACATAGCCTCAAAGTTCCATCCTCCTTTGTCGAAAACAACACCGGTGATGCCCATTGTGACATGCTGGGCCGGATAAATGCTTTATTTTCTATGTCTTCCAACTGTACTTTCAATTCATGCAATTAAATAAGTTTCATCTAGTAAGACAGAAGTGAGACATGACTAGTCCTTAGAAGGAGATCAATAATAAACTCCACTTCTCTTACGGGAGGTAACCCAGATAATTATTTAGGAAAAACATCCATGAACTGATCCACCATTTCCGGAAGAACACCCTGTTCAACACTGTCTACCGATTCCAACGACAACACTGCCAATTGATATGATAACGCGCCCACTGCTAGTGCCAACAAACCCGTTTCACCCTACCTTTCAGGTATCTCTCCTCTAAAGAGATGTTTAACGCCATCATGTTTCATAAAATCCATTGTCCACACATTACAATTGATTTGGTCCTTAAACACCACTAGTCAATCCATTCCTAGGATGACAACATTTCCATCCATCTCAAGCACTGAGAAATTCCAGTTTATCTCAACCTCGCCTATAATGATACAACATGCTCTACACATGAAGGCTTAACACTATCTTTGACCCAGAGGAGTTTGAAATTTCAAAATCATCGGCGTCATTTCTACCCTTAAACCTAGAAAATCATCCACACGTGAAACAATAAAAGAGTGTGAGGCACTCGTATCAAACTGCACTTTCATAAAGGTAGAATTTAAAAGCATAGTACCTCGCACCGTGGATGTTCCCAACAGATCATCCACCACAACCTGATTAGCTCCAAAGACATGTCTTCTTGCCATGCTCTGCTGTTTATTTCCATGCTGAGGCATCCTGGTATCTTGAGAATCACCATGACCCACTTTAGTCTACTGTCGAGGGGTATACTACCGCCCTCGTCCTGTCGAAGCTTACGACATCTGTGATCCCTGAGGAGTGTCACATGCACCCAAACTTGGAGAATTCCGACAATAACGCTGAAGATTCCCCATCTTCTTACAATTATGATATACTCGAGGTTGGGTCATACAATCCCATTTGATTTGACTCGTAGAACGATACAGAAAACATCCTGGTTTGTTTGAGGATTCGGAGGAAGATTCATCTATCCTGTCGTCGGATTATGTGCCATACTCCCACCCAACAAGTGTCCCTCCTCTCCTTGAACCCAACAGTAGAGTTACCACTATTCCCCATGGGTACCACCATGCTTCCTCCACCTGGAGTCTCTGTGTAATCATATATACACATCACCGCTATCTTTGAACGGATTTCTTGCCTTAACCCTGCATCAAAGATCCTTGCCTTCAATGACGTGAAACCTACCTCCTCGGGTGCAAACCGCACTAAGTTCATAAACTTAGCTGCATACTCCATCACGGATATATGCTCTTTCTTCAAACCGATGAAATTAGTTGTGCGCTGAATTTTGAATGTTTGTGGGTATAATTGTTTATTAAACAATTCCTCAATGCCTTCCCACGTCACACCCTGGTCCGTCCCCTCTTGGACTACTAACTCCCACCACTGAAGGTCAAGATCTTCTAATATATATGTGGTCAACTTCACTTTTAACTCTACTGGTGTACCCAAGAACTCGAAAATCTTGTTCATTCTATTCAACCATGCTTCTGCCCTCTCCGGCTCTGAATCACCCCTGAAGATGGGTGGATTCTTCTTTTTAAACTGAATTGCATGACCCACATTCCTTGGTACATCCATTTTATTTCCACTTTCCACATCTTGGAAAGCTTGCACTATGCTTTGCACAAGCTGTTGGTTCACCTGAGGCTCAGGTGCTACCAGATTCTCAGCAGCCTCCTCCAGTTGGTCTCTACGACACTTACCCGGTGCCATTTCTATAAATAAAAAATAAACAACCATGAGTCTCACTTTCGTAGACATCACGAAATCCCATTTCAAATCACATTACTAAAAATTATAAGAACAAGGCTTTCAACCTTTCCACATTTACCATGTTTCGACATTTTTGAAAACCAAACCATTTTCAAAATACCACCAGTTTCCATGTTTCAAATCCTTCCATTTTGAAATGCAATTCATATTTTTCAAAATCCACACATTTATATCACATCATAAATCATTATACCCCAGTGAAATATGCATCCTAGAGGGAAGTTATTTCTACCTTATATTCCATGCACATCTCATTGGCTACACCCATGATAATGAGATTTCCAATTTCTCTAAGTGTCTACAAAACACTTATGTACCCAACTCCCTGGTAACTTGAATTTTAACATAAGAGGGTTAGCTACTTCCTTTTATGATATACATTCCATGTTCCAACATTCCTACGCCTTGCTACCAGCACAAATCAAGGAATATACCACAACGAATTTCAACTCCAAAACCAATGATCGAACAACTAGTTTCACTTGAAATCTAAGGACTGAAAAAACTGATACCACTTGTAACACCCCTCCCCTACCTCATTAGATTGAGGAGGCGGTGATGGATACTTGGCCTTAAGTGACGTTACAAAGATGCCAAAGGCTAGCAATTAATGCCGAGGGCTTCAAGATCAAATTTGGGAACAATTTTCCCTTAAGACAAAACCAACAAAACCATCCATTAACCACCACCATATGATGTATGTCAATAAAACATTCAACCATGCATTCCCAAAGGCAACCAAGTTGTACCACAATACAACCCAAAAACAATACAACCAATACCATATCAGAGTACTGTGTAGAAGACTCAACAAAAGACGCTAAATAAGCCATGTCACACTCCATGGCTCCACACCAAGCTCCATGCTCCAAGTCCACCCAGACATCACAATGCACCACTAAAGTAGGGTGATGCCTTACCTTTGCCCACGTCATGATACACAACATCTGCAAGGACACCAATGTGCCAAAGAAGAGGGTGAGTACAACTACTCAGTAGGATTTCCCCAAATGACTTCCCAACACATGACATTAGGATAAAACCATTAGCACATTTATATAAAACAGTTTATATAAAATAATCCCAAGTGAAACCATTACCATAAGCCAAACACATCATTACCAAGCCATCTCACCCAAACCAAGCCACCAAGGGAAATCCAAACAAACAAGACACAATCCATTTCACCATTTACACATTAGCACAACCATTCCATCTTGCAATGCATTGTATAATAAACAACCAAAATGGTGGGACTTCTACCCAACCCGTTCACCCATTCACACCAAAACGGTGGGACTTCCGCCCAACCCATTCACCCATTCACAACTAGCGGTACTTCCCGACCACTACTCATATGGTGGTTCTTCCGACCACTATCCATCACCTTTTATAGTGAGACTTCCCGCCCACTTCCACACAATATTTCAACCAATCACAACCAAGCATATAACCCACGAATGTCACAACAACATGCAATCAACCAATTCCATCACAAACCAATCCACTTCAATAAATCATCCATTTATTGAAAACCATTTTCCATGCCAAACCACATTTCAATAAAAACAACATCTTTATTGAAAAACATTTTTTTCATCAACCATTCTCCCAAATCAATCTCAACAACCCATTTTAAAATCTCTATTTTAAAATCCACAACAAGAGTCTTTCACCATAAAACCCCTTTTTCCCAAAAAAAACCCAAATAGATTTCCAACCAACTTCGTACATCAAAACACAATTAATTTCAAGCCAACAAAATTAATTATAACCAAAACCACTAGCTCTAACCATGTGGAGTTGAGAGATAAGTCACCTACCTTTAGGGTTCTTGAGAAATCGACCCATGGGCAACTGCACCTCAAATCCAGCAAATGCACCACCGAAACCTCTCTAGATCCCCTTCCCTAACATTCACAAGCCTTAAAATCATCATCCAAGGAAACCACAACCCTATATCTATACACAACAAGTTTAGATCTAGAAAACCATGAAATAGAGGGATGTAGATCTAGAGGAAAACACAAGGGAATAAAGAGGTGAGACTTACCCCAGAGAAACCACCTTGAAAACCCTTCGATTTGCTTTCAAAACAAGTGGGAGATCCCCTCCAACCCTTGAGAACCGAAAATCCCGAGTGAGGCTCGAGTGGTAGGATGATTGGAGGGGAATGAGGCAAGCTCGAGTGAGACTAGGTTTTAAAACCCTATTTTTAAGTGGCCGCACGGTTATCCTGCACGGTTTGGAAAACCGTGTGCTAACTGTGAGCACGCTACTGTCACAAGAGCAAGTGTCTGCACGGTTGCCTCACACGGTTGGGAAAACCATGCGCAGGCCGTGAAAAGCCTACTATATCCCCCTGTACGATTTCCTGGTGCATCCTCATGGTTTCCACTAACCGTGCTCAAATCGTGCTCCCTATGAAAAGCCTCCAGACTCATTCAAAACCATTCCAAACTCTCCCAACCTCTTCCTAACTCATCCCATGCACCTTAAACATGTAAAAAAACGTAATCAAAGGCCACATACCTCAAACCGGGGGTACTACATTCTCCCCACCATTGGTCTTTCCATCCTCAAAAAATAGTGAACCCAACCTTTTCCAAAATAGCCCGGGCCACTGCTCGACCATCTCTTTCTCCCACTCCCAAGTCTCCTCTTGAATCTAACCATGATGCCACATCAGATGAACTAAACCGATGCTTTTACCATGCAAGACTTTCTCTTTCCTATCCACAACCCACACTGGCACGTCCACCAACGAAGGATCTGGTTCTAGTTCAACATGATCCCATCGAATCACATGGTCACGATCCGGCTCATACTTTTTCAATTGAAACACATGAAACACATTTTGCACCACACTAAACCAAGGTGGCCAAGAAAAACGATAATCCACCTCACTAACCTGCTCGAGAATCTCAAAAGGTCCAATATACTTCAGAGATAATTTTCCCTACTTCCCAACTGACGATGTCCCAACATAAGAGAGATCCTCAGGAAAACATGATCACTCACCATGAATGACAACGACCTTCGATGATTATCTGCATACGGTTTTTGATGACTCCAATTCGTCTCCATTCTCTTCCTGATTAACTTGATCTTCTCTGTAGTCTCCTGGAAAAGGCTCAGTCCAAGCATTGAGGACTCACCTGTTTCCAACCAATATAGTGGTGAACGACATGACCACCCATACAACGCTTCAAACAGAGCCATAAGTATGGATTCCTGATAACTATTATTGTACAAGAACTCAACCAATGGCAATTGATCCTCCCATGAGCCACCAAAATCCATGACACAAGCCCACAATATATCCTCCAGAGTTTGTGTCGTCCTCTCAGATTGACCATCTGTCTAAGGGTGATATGTCGTGCTCATAGTCAACTGTGTCCCAAGGGCTTGCTGCAAGTATTTCCAGAAAAGAAATGTAAACCTCAGATCTATATCTGATACTATCGAAACTGGATCATCAAGCCTCTTTACCACCTCCTAGATATAGATTTTGGATAGATCCTCCACCGTATGAGATTCACGAATCGGGATGAAATGGGATGACTTCGTTAGTCGATCCACTACCACCCAAGTGGCATTGCTCTTTCTGACCATTCTTAGCAGACCTGTGACAAAATCCATCGCTATTTTTTTCCACTTCCAAATAGGGATTGGTAAATACTGCAACATTGCTTCTGGCCTCTGATGCTCTGCCTTAACCTACTGATAAGTCGAGAATCTCGAAACAAACTCGACCACACATTTTTTCATACCAGCCCACCAGAACTGTGCTTTCAATGCTTTATACATTTTCTGAATTTCAGGATGAACAGCCCACATGGAATGATGATACGCCCTGAGGAGATCCTACTAACAAGAAACTGGTACAACCATCCGATTCTGAAAACACAAAACTGAATCTCAATTTAGTTTTCAACCCTCAATGGTCTCCCCACCATTGAGTCTCGGCCCCATGGTCACACACTCAGAATCAGATATTTGTGCCTCTTTAACAAGGCCAACCAAGTTAGGAATCAACAAAAATGGGAAGAAGACCGCTCTATCGCCCTGGTCTTCACATTCCAACCGCATATCAGCTATAACCGACAACGACTGCCACTGGTCTGATGCCTGGTTTACCACCTAAGCATATCATTTTATACTTAATGAATCCACCACCAAATTTCTTATACCTGGTGTGTACATTAAGTCAAGATCAAACATCTGGAGATATTCCATCCGTCTCCTTTGCATCAAGTTCAAATCCCATTGTGAGAAAATGTGTTTCAAGCTCTTATGATCTGTATATACCGTGAATTTCTCACCGAAGAGATAATGATGCCACACTTTCAAAGCATGGACCACTACTGCCAACTATAAATCATGAGTTGGGTAGTTCTTCTCATGCAATCTCAACTTTCGTGATCCATATGCAACCACATGATTCCCTTGAATGAGAAAACGCACCAACCATTATCCCGATGCATCGCAATACACCATGTACCATTTTCCTGGTTCTGGAAAAACCAAGATTTCTGATGATGTAAAGCGACCATTTAGCTCTTCGAAACACTGCAGAAAATATTCATTCTATTGGAATGGAACATTCTTTCTAGTCAAAGCTATCATCGGTGAATCCAAATGTGAAAAATCACGAACAAAATGCTGATTGTACCCATCTAGACCAAGAAAACTCTATATCTCAAACACATTCTTCAGTTGTTTCCACGAGATAACAGCCTTTACCTTTTCTGGATCCACTAAAACACCCCTTTTTGAAATCACATGGCCATGAAAATGAACTTCATGTATCCAAAAGTCACACTTTGACAATTTGGCATACAACCGATGATCCCTCAAGAACCCTATCACTATCTCCAAGTGTTGTTCATGCTCCACACTTGTCTTTGAATACACCAGAATATCATCTACAAACACCACCACAAATGAATCTAGATATCTTTGAAATATCTGATTCATCAATTCCATGAACACCATTGGTGCATTCGTTATACCAAAGGTCCTAAACACATATTCATAATGGCAATATCTACTTATGAAAGCTTTTTTAGGAATATCATCATTCCTCACCTGAAATTGATGATATCCCAGCATCAGGTCAATCTTGGAGAACCACTGGGCTCCCCTCAAATAATCGAACAAATCATCAATTCATGGAAGTGGATATCTATTCTTTATTGTAACTTGGTTAAGTCTACGATAATCAACACAGAGCCTCAAAGTTCCATCCTCCTTTGTCACAAACAACACCGACACTGCCCACGGGGACGTGCTAGGACAGATAAACACTTTGTTTTCTAAGTCTTCCAACTAGACTTTCAATTCCCGCAATTCAGTAGGTTCCATCCAGTAAGACGGAAGTGAGATAGGACTGGTCCCTTGAAGGAGATCGATTGTAAACTCCACTTCTCTTATGGGAGGTAACCCAGAGAATTATTCAGGAAAAACATCCATGAACTAATCCACCACTCCTGGAAGAACACTCTGATCAACGCCATCTACCGATTCTAATGACAACACCGCCAACTGATATGATAACATGCCCACTACTGGTGCCAACAAACCCATTACACCCTGCCTTTCATGTATCTCTCCTCTAAAGAGATGTATAATGCCATCGTGTGTCATAAAATCCACTTTCTATGCATTATAGTCGATGTGGTCCTTAAACACCACCAGCCAATCCATTCCCAGGATTACATCATACCCATCCATCTCAAGCACTGAGAAATTCTAGGTTATCTCGACCTCGCCTACAACAATAAAAAATGCTCTACACAAGAAGTCTTGACACTCTCTTTGACCCAGAGGAGTTTGAAGTTTCAAAACCGAGGGCTTCATTTCCACCCTTAAACCTATCAAATCAACCACACATGAAAAAATAAAAGAGTGTGAAGCACTCATATCAAATAGCACTTGCATAAAGGTAGAATTTAAAAAAAATAGTACCTTGCACCATGGATGGTCACGACTGATCATCCACCACAACCTGCTCAGCTCCAAAGACATGTCTTCTTTCCATGCGCTATTGTTTATTTCCCTACTGAGGCATCGTGGTATTCTGAGAATCACCATGACCCACTTTACTCTGCTGTCGAGGGGTATACTGTTGCCCTCGTCCTGTCAAAGTGTAAGACATCTGCTATCCCTGAGGAGTGTCATGTGCACCCGACCTTGGAGCATTCCGAAAATAACACTGCAGATGCCCCATAGGCTTAAAATTATGACATGCTCGAGGTTGTGTCGTACAATCCCATTTGATGTGACTCGTAGAACCACACTAAAAACATCTTGGTTTGTTCTGGGGTGTCGGAGGAAGATTCACCGATCCGGTAATCGGATTATGTGTTGTACTCCCACCATGGGAATAAGTTCCCCTCCTCCGCTTGAACCCAGCATTAGAGTTCCCACTATTCCCCATGGGTACCACCATGCTTCCTCTGCCTGGAGCACCCAACAGATCCCGCTCAGCCACCAAGGCTCTATTCACCATCTCTATGTAATCATTTATACACAGCACCGCTATCTGTGAACAGATTTCTTGCCTTAACCTTTCTTCAAATATTCTTTCCCTCAACGACGTGCTACCTGCCACCTCCGGTGAAAACCACACTATGTTCATAAACATAGTTGCGTACTTCGTCATGGACATATGCTCTTTCTTTAAACCGAATAAATTAGTCGTGTGTTGAATTCTGAATGTATGTGGGTAGAATTATTTATTAAACAATTCCTCAAAGCCTTCCCACATCACACCCTAATCCGTCCCTCCTTGGACTACCAACTCCCACCACTGAAGGGCAAGATCTTCTAACATATACGTAGAAAACTTCACTTTTAACTCTACTGGTGTTCCCAAGAACTCCAAAATCTTGTTCATTATATTCAACCATGCTTATGCCCTCTCTGGCTCAGAATCACCCCTGAAGATGGGTAGATTTTCTTTTGAAACTGAACCACATGATCCACATCCCTGGGTTCATCTATTTTATTTCCACTTTCCATAGCTTGGAAAGCTTTCAATATGCATTGCACTAGCTTCTGGTTTATCTAAGGCTCAGGGGCTACCACATTCTCAGCAGCCTCCTCCGGTTGGTCTCTACAATGCGTACTCAGTGCCGTTTCTATAAATAGAAAATAAAAAACCATGAGTCTCACTTTCATAGACATCAAAAAATCCCATTTAAAATCACATTACGCAATACTATGACAACAAGGCTTTCCAGCTTTCCACATATACCATGTTTCACCATTTTTGAAAACCAAACCATTTCCAAAATACCACCAGTTTCCATGAATCAAATCCTTCTATTTTGAAACGCCATTTAGATTGTTCAAAATCCACACATTTATATCACATAATAAATCATTATAACCCAATGAAATATGCATCCTAGAGGGAATTCATTTCTACTTTATATTCCATGCACATCTCATTGGATACACCCATGATAATGAGATTTCCAATGCCTATAAGTGTCTATGAAACACTTATCTACCCAACTCCCTGGTAACTTGAATTTCAGCATGAGAGGGTTAGCTACGTCCTTTTATGCTATACCTTCCAATTTATAACATTCCAAGGCCTTATTACCATCCCAACTCAAGGAATATACCACAACGAATGTCAACTCCAAAACCAATGATCGAACAACTGCTTTCACTTGAAAGCTAAGGACCGAACAAGCTGATACCACTTGTATGACCCCACCCCTAATTCATTGCATTAAGGAGGCGGTGAGGGCTACTTGGCCTTATGAAATGTTCCGAAGATGCCAAAGGCTGGAAATTAATACCGAGGGCTTCAAGATCAAATTGGGGAATGTAACGCCCCGACCCTAGTTACCTAGAGTCGGTGCATTATTACATAACATTGGCATGATCACAAGAAAGATCAAATCTCGAAAGACCGATTGGTTTAGTAGCCTTGGAAACACTAGATATATTCATAAGTTTTACATTAGATCATAAAATGAAAAACTACTACAACAACATAATGTCTCCACAGTCCACACTATTATCCCCTCATAATATCCCTGCAGGTCATTCATAACTTACTTCTTCACATCCTGGGGAAAATAAAACATAGAAAAGGGGTGAGCTCAAATGCCCAGTAAGGATAACAATATAGCGGAACATTCAAAATAAGCATAAACATTTAAGGCAATGCATTACTAAAACAAAAGCCTTTTAATCTTGAACTTCAACATAGTATGGAAAAAGTAAAATGAAATAATGCCATTTACTTATTCACATGGATATTCTACTAATCGAATAATCACATGCAAAATCAATAACCACTTTCATAATGATGGAATGCATAATGCTAAACTTTAATTTCTTTGTCAAGGCCTCATCCCAAGACCTTGGGGCTAACTGTAACTGGAACCCAACCCGGAGTGCCTCTAATAACCGGACACCAACCCGGAGTGCCTCTAATAACCGGACACCAACCCGGAGTGCCTCTAATAACCGGAGACCAAACCGGAGAGCTTACTTTTACCAGTCCCTAACCTGGAGGGCTTACTTTTACCAGTCCCCAACCTGGAGGGCTTACTTTAACCAGTCCCCAACCTGGAACATACTTGTCCAACACATTCATATGAAGTAAAGGTTGAAATATAACATAAACATTCTTATTGGAACTAGCATACGAAATGTCAATACTTTACTCATAAACCATGAATTCTATATAAATGACACATCTACAGTCAAACATATCACAAAACTTCATTACAATATGGAAGTTTTAAATCATTATAAATCAACTTCAAATAATCTTAAAATCCATCAAAGGATGTTGACATAGATGAAAATGTTTTTTTAAAAATTATTGAGAGAAATATCCCTTTATCATGAAAACATTTTAATGTTACACAATTTAGAAAGTAAGGCATTTAAATACATTTTTTAATCAAAGTGTCCCATACCACTTTGAAACTTTTGAATGGAATTAACACTTTTAAAACATTCATTTTCATATAAATAAATCCTTACAAACCATTTTGAAAACGTGGACATAAATGAGGATGATTTAGAAGAATAAATATTTAAAACATTTAAAATGATGTTTTAGTAAAAGTTCCCTTAGAAATAATCCCTTTGAAAACTCTTTTATGAAATATGGACATGGATAGTAAATATGTCCATGTAGATACTTATGTAAAGACAACCTCGGATATTAAAGAGATTGTGAAGTAAACCCTTATCAATTTGGTAACTTATGAAACATACAACCCATGAAAGAGGTATCATACAATGAAAATGTAAACACACATAAGGTAAATTGTATTACACAAAGAATACAATTATGGGCAGTACATACACCACACAAAAGATAATAGTGGAAATATGGCATGAATCTCACGGAAATAAAGAGTGAGATGAAAACCCCTTACCACGTTAATCAACTGAGTCGTATGGCCAAAAATTAATAACCACCAAACTATTTATATAATAACATGAATATAAAGATAATCATGATAATATATATCAAATTCCAGTACACAATACACCACTTTCAATAATTTAGTGGCGAATAATGGAAATCTCACGGAATTGAATGTGAGATAAGAAAATCCCTTACCTTGTACTTTTACTTGGTTGGGGTAGGTTAACCTCCTGTATAATATTGAAATAATTGTTATTAAATTATACAATAATCATATATATTAATATCATATCATATATGATCTTTTAACTTTTCTTTGTTAATAATGTCTTAGTATTATCGTTGTTTCGGGTGTTAACTTACTAGTTTTCTTTTATATGTTTTATTACGTAAGCCATGTTTGTAATGGATATGTTGTATATTATTCATATCCAGAATGATATCAAGTCCTTAAACATCATTTTTAAATCATCAAATGATAATTATACTTGAATGGATATGATGGAGAATGAATCTCATCGCGTTCGTGGAGACGGTAGTCCGTACGTACGCACGAGCGACAATATCATTCTTTTGATATTAAAATAATATATAAATAAATGGTATATCATATATACAGAATCACTAACATGTTATATTTATTATTTAAATGAGTTACACATCATTATTATACCCATCCAAATAATAATATATTGAATAACAATTACACCACGACGTGGAGACGGTAAGCCGTACGTACCCACATATGGTGACATGTTATTCAAAGGGTGGATAGAATATTGAATATGGTTGTACCATATTTATAATAACATCACAGTATATATATGATACTGGAGTTATTATTTTATAATGGTAACAACAAAGTAAGAAGAAGTGGAAGAAGAAGGAACTTGGAAAAAGGGTGCTGAAATCATTACCTCTTCTTCGGGTTCTTCCTTTTGATTTGATCAAAAGGGCTCATTAGGTTGGCTTTATGATCTAACTAAGGCCTCTAGGTTGTAGTGAGGGAAGTTGGTAGAGTATTTGGGCAGATTTTGGCTGAACCAAAAGGCTTTGAAGGTGTGAATAAATGAGAAGGAGGAGTTCCCTTTTATGAGAGGGGTGAGGGGCACCTTTGGAAAAGCTAGAGATATTAGTTTATAATAAATTCATAATCGGTTTCCAATGGCTCAAAAGTTGACTATTCAAAGTTTAAGGTGGGGATGGGTCGAAAACAACTCAACCAATAGAATTTAGACAGGTTGGGGTACTTATATTAACCTTATCTTTAAGTATTAACTCTAAGTTAATTAGTTTCACTTTTACAATGTCTCTTTGTATTTTTATATAATATGGTTAATAAACATACTATATACATCTAAGAGACCCCCAAATGGTCCATTAATGATGAACCTATAATGATATAAGTCCTATGGCCGAACCTTAGATTTTTAGGAATTTAATATCAATTAATAATATAATATTTGTTTTAAGAACTCTTTTATGTCAATTTTGACACTATTCAATAGTTGATTTTTTTGAAACTCATAACAGATTTATTACTTCGAAAAAAGTCCATTAAATCAATCCTAATATATCATATTATCCTAGAAAATTAGTTTAATTCATTAAAAGTTTCATATTATATTTATTTGGGTATTTATAATATCAATTATTTTAATTTTTCACTATTATAGTAATTACTGCATCATTATTGTGTCATAAATAAAATAAATTATTTAATGTCTAAAAATTATAAATAAACTATCATTATGTAGGAAATCGTTTTATCTTTCTAATGAATAATTATAATCTAAAATCCAACATATATAACCCTATGTAACAATTGTTTTTCTAAAAGATATATGCTTGTATCATTTTTGTATTCATTTTAACTTAATTAAAATAAAGTGTCATTATCACTTACAAGTGGATCCATGGGGTCCAAAAATTGACCCAAAGATGCCCATGGTCGACCATGTATCAACCAATAGGGTTAAGACACGTTTTAGGGTAATTTAGTATTATTATAATATTATTTTTTAACCCTTATTTACCGGATTTACCCTTAACCATGGTAAATAAAATATTTACCGCAGTAATTATTCAAAATGTCTAAAAATAAAAGTTACCTATTTTCACAATTTGAACATCCTGATTCAAAATATGGAATCCATTTTCCTAAATTCAAAACACAGAAGTGGCAGAAATTAATTTAAAATTAATTCCTGTTGTCAAAACAAAAAACGTGTTTTTAAGAGATAATAACTATCAAAAGATTGACACTTGTTTATGTTCGGTTTAATTGTAAAATTATGTCCAATGACCAACATTATATTAAATGGTAAAAATATATTCTAAATATACTTTAAAACCACTCAAATTCATAATTTATCACTATTAATTATTTTGATTAAAAAAGTTGTTTTTAATTAAAATTTAGTAATTTTCACTATTCATCAAAATATGAAAGTTATCCGAAAAGTACCAAAATCTCACCTTAGGCTAAATTCGATATTCTGAATCCAGAAATGAAGTCCATTTTAAAATATAAAATATATATAATTTCGAAAAGTAGGTATTACTATTCATAACGGCTAGTTTGATTGGTTGTGGTGTGTGTTAAAACTCAAGGTTGCGTACGACACACGCTACTGTATTATTCAAAGAAAGTGTACCGTGGAAGCTTGGGATGTTTCATTTTAAATTTTTGATGTCCCCATTTAGTCAAAAAGTTTAAAATATTGTATTTAAAAAGGGTTCACTATTAAAATTTGATAAAAGTGCAATACTGAAAATGAATTTGTTCTTGCATTATATCTAAGAAACTCATAATATGGATTCTAAAATTATAAGGATTATATAAAGTTTAAAATTTAGATAATACTATTCATAACCTCTTTTGAATGGATTTTTTTTTGTAAGTCATGGTGTGATTGAACTCAGTGTTGCGTGTAGTGCAAGTTATTGAATTATTTTGAAGAAATAACACACTATGAAATCTTGGGGTGTTACATTCTCCCCTCCTTCAATAAATTGCATCCTCGCAATTTGAAATTGTTCTTCGAAAATAAAAGGTTGAAAATAGAAAATATATTTGGGGGAAAACCCACATCGGAAATTGGGTTACTAAAATTTAGTCTTAATATGAGGAAATGAGAAATGAAAGGGTTACCACCAAATTATGATCTTGATTAGGAGAACATTGGTGGAAATTAGAGACATATAATTGGAGGAAAAACGTAAATATTTATAGGTAGTGATTGAGGTCATCAATCACAAACAAGTATAAAATTGAGGTCCTTAAACTCATCAATCTATGATGATTTGAAATACCATCGGTTCAACAAAACATAGGGTATTAGGATAACACATTTTTGACGTTTCAAAATATCTTAGTTGAAATCCCACATCGAAAAATGAATTAATGAGGCCTCTAATTAAAATAAAGAGTCGAAAGTATAAAGATTACCGAAAATAACACATACTAGGGTTCCATGTAGGAAAATATGGATATGGAAGAAAAATCTAACCATCAATTATCTGATGTAGAGTGGTAGAGAACATGGCTATGAAAAGGCCAACAATCCCAAAGCCATAAATTAGTGATGATTTAAGGTACCATCTAGGAAAACATTTTTGTTCTAAGTTGCTTTTCTTAATATTGAGGAATTTATTTATGAGATTGGATAAGATCATAAGGAGATATACTTACATTATAATTATAGTTTTATCCAATAATAAATTTCTACCACAAACTCATCTTTCACTCTAAAAGATAATAGAATGTAAAAAAAATCTATTTAAACTATTCGTATAGGGTTCCAAAATAAACGAATTTATAATTCATCTACAAGATCTTTTAATAAAAACTACATTATTTAATCCAGGACATCTCGTGGGCCAGTGGTAGGTGATACACCCTTGTCGCCCTTTGGTTGTGGGTTCAAGTCTCGTAGCCTTGCCGGACGCGACGGGTTGTCGCCCGACCTCCGGGTTGTCCTTTTATGGAAATCCAAAATAATCCAAACTAGAACTATCCAAAATACTTCTGTCCAAACTCACAGTCCAACATTTATAAGGAAGGTAAACATAATATAGATCCTTTTTACCCCGTAATAGCATATGAATACCTTCATCATGTATTACCATATTCCTTATTGATTACATTCATGCTCCCTTATTCCATATAGAATGTTGAATATACTTCATTAATCCAAGAATGTTTTAAACCCCAACAATGATGGAATATACAAATCATTAATCAGTTCCAAGGTAGTCAAGAATATCCAATATAATTTATCCAAAACAATTACATATTATTCCAAAATCACTACCTCAGTATCAGAACTATATTATGATTTATCATTCTCTCAACCATATATTTTCCAAAAATTTATCCTTCTATTGAGTCACTTTATTTTGTTCCACACAATCTCAAGTCCTTAATGAAATAGTACTGCAGTACAATCCTTATATACTCCATAATTATTATAACAAGTACATTGTTGATACAACACTCAATTGACATAATCAACATAAGAACTCTAATCATTCTTCTTCATCTGTGGTAGTATCATAACTTGATTAATATCCAATAACATCATTTGCGGCATAGTCTGATGACTAGGACATAGGTTCGCGTAGTGTCCAAACTCCTTGAAAATGAAGCATTGTACATTTAAAACCATTTTCTTACCCTTGCAGTCACGTAATTTGTGCCCTTTTCCTCCACACTTATAACAAACTCTCATTCCTTTCAGGCAAGTTCCAGGGTGTTTCTTTCCACAGTTACCACATATGGGAAAATTCTTCTTTTCCCTCTTCCCTTTATCCATCTTTCTCTCTTCCATCCTTTTCTTCTCTTGCTTCCCTTCAAAGACATAGGACTCAGTAAACTCTTTACTTATCTTATCAACACAGGATATTATTTCTTCATATGATGATAATACATGGGAGACTATTTCTCTTATAAATTCTAGCTTAAGTCCATGAAAGATATGATCCTTCCTTCTCTTTGGATCATGTGCATATCTGGAGTTCTCATTCCTTCTACTGGGTGCCATTTCTAAACAATGGCATACACTAGATCAGTTTATGAATCAAAATACATAATCCCATACTTATAAAACACTTAACATAAATTGAACTATTTATGGATATAATCCATAATCATAAAAATGTCTCCTTTGAGGATGTATATACTCATAAACCCTTCATAATGATTTGTAAATAAAATGAGAGTTATCCTAAGCATATCCCCCGGGAGTGTCGTAACCAAGAGTGCAGCAAGGCCCGTTGTCGTGCACCAGTTCCCGTTCGAGTATAGCTCAAAGCGGTGTTTTCGGGTTTTACCCCTAGGTACATCTGTGCCAGAGCCGCCTCAACCTGCTCGTATCCAGACAGGGATGTATTGCTCGGAAAACTCACAAAATATCTACAATACCAAAATTCTAGGAAGTTCTTCTACACTAATCCTCAAAGTTCATCTTAGGTCTACGTGCTCTAATCAGAGTTTATCTAAATCTAGCTTCCAAGGTTTTTACTAAACTTCCTCTGATACCAACTGTAACGCCCCGACCCTAGTTACCCAGAGTCGGTGCATTATTACATAACATTGGCATGATCACAAGAAAGATCAAATCTCGAAAGACCGATTGGTTTAGTAGCCTTGGAAACACTAGATATATTCATAAGTTTTACATTAGATCATAAAATGAAAAACTACTACAACAACATAATGTCTCCATAGTCCACACTATTATCCCCTCATAATATCCCTGCAGGTCATTCATAACTTACTTCTTCACATCCTGGGGAAAATAAAACATAGAAAAGGGGTGAGCTCAAATTCCCAGTAAGGATAACAATATAGAGGAACATTCAAAATAAGCATAAACATTTAAGGCAATGAATTACTAAAACAAAATCCTTTTAAACATGAACTTCAACATAGTATGGAAAAAGTAAAATGAAATAATGCCATTTATTTATTCACATGGATATTCTACTAATCGAATAATCACATGCAAAATCAATAACCACTTTCATAATGATGGAATGCATAATGATAAACTTTAGTTTCTTTGTCAAGGCCTCTTCCCAAGACCTTGGGGATAACTGTAACCGGAACCTAACCCGGAGTGCCTCTAATAACCGGACACCAGCCCGGAGTGCCTCTAATAACCGGACACCAACCCGGAGTGCCTCTAATAACCGGAGACCAAACCGTAGGGCTTACTTTTACCAGTCCCTAACCTGGAGGGCTTACTTTTACCAGTCCCCAACCTGGAGGGCTTACTTTAACCAGTCCCCAACCTGGAACATTCTTGTCCAACACATTCATATGAAGTAAAGGATGAAATATAACATAAAAATTCTTATTGGAACTATCATACGAAATGTCAATACTTTACTCATAAACCATGAATGTTATATAAATGACACATCTACAGTCAAACATATCACAAAACTTCATTACAATATGGAAGTTTTAAATCATAATAAATCAACTTCAAATAATCTTAAAATCCATCAAAGGATGTTGACATAGATGAAATTGTTTTTTTTTTAATTATTGAGAGAAATATCCCTTTTTCATGAAAACATTTTAATGTTACACAATTTGGAAAGTAAGGCATTTAAATACATTTTTGAATCAAAGTGTCCCATACCACTTTGAAACGTTTGAATGGAATTAACACTTTTAAAACATTCATTTTCATATAAATAAATCCTTACAAACCATTTTGAAAACGTGGACATAAATGAGGATGATTTAGAAGAATAAATATTTAAAACATTTAAAATTATGTTTTAGTAAAAGTTCCCTTAGAAATAATCCCTTTGAAAACTCTTTTATGAAATATGGACATGGATAGTAAATATGTCCCTGTAGATACTTATGTAAAGACAACCTCGGATATTAAAGAGATTGTGAAGTAAACCCTTATCAATTTGGTAACTTATGAAACATACAACCCATGAAAGAGGTATAATACAATGAAAATTTAAACACACATAAGGTAAATTGTATTACACAAAGAATACAATTATGGGCAGTACATACACCACACAAAAGATAATAGTGGAAATATGGCATGAATCTCACGGAAATAAAGAGTGAGATGAAAACCTCTTACCACGTTAATCAACTGAGTCATATGGCCAAAAGTTAATAACCACCAAACTATTTATAGAATAACATGAATATAAAGATAATCATGATAATATATATCAAATGCCAGTACACAATACACCACTTTCAATAATTTAGTGGCGAATAATGGAAATCTCACGGAATTGAATGTGAGATAAGAAAATACCTTACCTTGTACTTTTACTTGGTTGGGGTAGGTTAACCTCCTGTATAATATTGAAATAATTGTTATTAAATTATACAAGAATCATATATATTAATATCATATCATATATGATCTTTTAACTTTTCTTTGTAAATAATGTCTTAGTATTATCGTTGTTTCGGGTGTTAACTTACTAGTTTTCTTTTATATGTTTTATTACGTAAGCCATGTTTTTAATGGATAGGTTGTATATTATTCATATCCAGAATTATATCAAGTCCTTAAACATCATTTTTAAATCATAAAATGATAATTATACTTGAATGGATATGATGGAGAATGAATCTCATCGCGTTCGTGGAGACATTAGTCTGTACGTACGCACGAGCGACAATATCATTCTTTTGATATTAAAATAATATATAAATGAATGTTATATCATATATAAAGAATCACTAACATGTTATATTTATTATTTACATGAGTTACACATCATTATTATACCCATCCAAATAATTATATATTGAATAACAATTACACCACGACGTGGAGACGGTAAGCCGTACGTACGCACATATGGTTGCATGTTATTCAAAGGGTGGATAGAATACTGAATATGGTTGTACCATATTTATAATAACATCACAGTATATATATGATACTGGAGTTATTATTTTATAATGGTAACAACAAAGTAAGAAGAAGTGGAAGAAGAAGGAACTTGGAAAAAGGGTGGTGAAATCATTACCTCTTCTTCGGGTTCTTCCTTTTTATTTGATCAAAAGTGCTTCTTAGGTTGGCTTTATGATCAAACTAAGGCCTCTAGGATGTAGTGAGGGAAGTTGGGAGAGTATTTGGGCAGAGTTGGGCCGAACCAAAAGGCTTTGAAGGTGTGAAGAAATTAGAATGAGGAGTTCCCTTTTATAAGAGGGGTGAGGGGCACCTTTGGAAAAGCTAGAGATATTAGTTTATAATAAATTCATAATCGGTTTCCAATGGCTCCAAAGTTTACTATTCAAAGTTTAAGGTGGGGATGGGTCGAAAAAAACTCAACCAATAGAATTTAGACAGGTTGGGGTACTTATATTAACCTTATCTTTAAGTATTAACTCTAAGTTAATTAGTTTCACTTTTACAATGTCTCTTTGTATTTTTATATAATATGGTTAATAAACATACTATATACATACAAGAGACCCCCAACTGGTCCATTAATGATGAAACTATCATGATATAAGTCTCTTGGCCGAACCTTAGATTTTTAGGAATTTAATATCAATTAATAATATAATATTTGTTTTAAGAACTCTTTTATGTCAATTTTGACACTATTCAATAGTAGATTTTTGTGAAACTCATAACAGATTGATTACTTCGAAAAAAGTCACTTAAATCAATCATAATATATCATATTATCCTAGAAAATTATTTTAATTCATTAAAAGTTCCATTTTATATTTATTTGGGTATTTATAATATCAATTAATTTAATTTTTTACTATTATAGTAATTACTGCAACATTATTGTGTCATAAATAAAATAAATTATTTAATGTCTAAAAATTATAAATAAAATATAATTATGTAGAAAATCTTTTTATCTTTCTAATGAATATTTATAATCTAAAATCCAACATATATAACCCTATGTAACAATTGTTGTTCTAAAAGATATATGCTTGTGTCATTTTTGTATTTATTTTAACTTAATTAAAATAATGTGTCATTATCACTTACAAGTGGATCCATGGGGTCCGAAAATCGACCCAAAGATGCCCATGGTCGACCATGTATCAACCAATTGGGTTAAGACACGTTTTAGGGTAATTTAGTATTATTATAATATTATTTTTTAACCCTTATTTACCGGATTTACCCTTAACCATGGTAAATAAAATATTTACCGCAGTAATTATTCAAAATGTCTAAAAATAAAAGTTACCTATTTTCAAAATTTGAAGATCCTGATTCAAAATATGGAATCCATTTTCCTAAATTCAAAACACAGAAGTGTCAGAAATTAATTTAAAATTAATTCCCGCTGTCAAAACAAAAAGCGTGTTTTTAAGAGATAATAACTATCAAAAGATTGACACTTGTTTATGTTCGGTTTAATTGTAAAATTATGTCCAATGACCAAAATTATATTAAATGGTAAAAATATATTCTAAATATACTTTAAAACCACTCAAATTCATAATTTATCACTATTAATTATTTTGATTAAAAAAGTTGTTTTTAATTAAAATTTAGTAATTTTCACTATTCATCAAAATATGAAAGTTATCCGAAAAGTACCAAAATTTCACCTTAGGCTAAATTCGATATTCTGAATCCAGAAATGAAGTCCATTTTAAAATATAATATATATATAATTTCAAAAAGTAGGTATTACTATTCATAACGGCTAGTTTGATTGGTTGTGGTGTGTGTTAAAACTCAAGGTTGCGTACGACACACGCTACTGTATTATTCAAAGAAAGCGTACCGTGGAAGCTTGGGATGTTTCATTTTAAATTTTTGATGTCCCCATTTAGTCAAAAAGTTTCAAATATTGTATTTAAAAAGGGTTCACTATTAAAAGTTGATAAAAGTGCAATACTGAAAATGAATTTGTTCTTGTATTATATCTAAGAAACTCATAATATGGATTCTAAAATTATAAAGATTATATAAAGTTTAAAATTTAGATAATACTATTCATAACCTCTTTTGAATGGATTTTTTTTGTAAGTCATGGTGTGATTGAACTCGGTGTTGCGTGTAGTGTAAGTTATTGAATTATTTTGAAGAAATAACACACTATGAAATCTTGGGGTGTTACAGGGAATGATTTTCCCATAAGACAAAACCATCCAAACTATCCATTAACCACCCCCTTATGATGTATGTCAATAAATCATTCAAGCATGTATTCCAAAAGACAACCAAGTTGTACCACAATACAACCCAAAAACAATACAACCAATACCATATCAGAGTACTATGTGGAATACTCAACAAAAGACCCAAAATAAGCCAAGTCACACTCCATGGCTCCACACCAAGCTCCATGCTCCAAGCTAAACCCATACATCATGATGCACCACTAAAGTAGTGTAATTCATTACCTTTTCCCACATCATGATACACAACATCTGCAAAGACACCAATGTTCCAATGTAGGGGTGAGTACAAATACTCAGTAGGATTTCCCCAAATGACTTCCCTACACACGCCACTAGGATAAAACCATTATCACATTTATAAAAAATAGTTTATATAAAATAATCACAAGTGTAACCATTACCATAATCCAAACACATCCTTACCAAGCCATCTCACCCAAACCAAGCCACCAAGGGAAAGCCAAACAAACAATCCACAAGCCATTTCCTCATTTACACATTAGCAAAACCATTCCATCTTGAAATGTAATGCACAACAAACAACCAAAACGGTGGGACTTCCGCCCAACCCATTAACCCATTCACATGAAAACAACCAAAACAGTGGGACTTCCGCCCAACACATTTACCCATTCAAAAATAGAGGTACTTCCTGACCACTACTCATATGTTGGTTCTTCCGACCACTATCCATCACCTTTTATAGTGAGACTACCTGCCCACTTTCACACAACATTTCAACCAATCACAACCAAGAATATAACCCACCAATTTCACAACAATATGCAATCAACCAATTCCATCGCATACCAATCCACTTCAATAAATCATCCATTTATTAAAGACCATTTTCTATTCCAAACCACATATCAATAAAAACAACATCTTTATTGAAAACCATTTTTTTTCATCAACCATTTTCCCAAATCAATCTCAACAACCCATTTTAAAATCTCTATTTTAAAATCCTCAACAAGAGCCTTTCACTATAAAACTCCTTATCCCAAAAATCCCCAAATGGATTTTCAACCAACTTCTCACATCAAAACAAAATTAATCTCAATCCAACCAAATTAATTGTAACCAAAACCAATAGCTCTAACCAAGTGGAGATAAGAGAGAATCCAGTTACCTTTAGGGTTCTCATGAAATCAACCCACGGGCAACCGCACCTCAAATCTGGTGAACGCACCATCGAAACATCTCTAGATCCCCCTCCCTAACATCCACAAGCCTTAAAATCATCATCCAAGGCAACCACGACCCCAGATATACACAAAAAAAGTGTAGATCTAGAAAATCACAAAAGAGAGTGATATAGATCTAGAGGAAAACACAAGGGAATCAAGAGGAGAGACTTACCTGGGAGAAACCCCCTTCAAACCACCTTGAAAACCCTTTGATTTGCTTCCAAAACGAGTGAGAGAGCCCCTCCAACCCTTGGTAATCAAAAATCCCGAGTGAGGCTCGAGTGGAAGGAATTTTGGAGAGGAATGAGGCAATCCCGAGTGAGCCCAGGTTTTAAAACCCTATTTTTAAGTGGTCGTATGGTTAGCCCGCACGGTTTGGAAAACCGTGCGCTAACCGTGCACACGCTACTGCCTTTGGAGAAAGGGTCCGCACGGTTGCCTCGCATGGTTTGGAAATCCATGCGCAGGCTGTGCGAAGCCTACTGTCTCCCCTTGCACGGTTTCCTGGAGCATCCCCACGGTTTCCACTAACTGTGCTCAAACCATTCTCCCTAAGAAAAGCCTCCAAAATCATTCAAAACCATTCCAAACTCTCCCAACCTATTCCAAACTCATCCCATTCACTTTAAACACGTAAAAAACATAAACAAAGGCCACATAACTCAAATTGGTGGTACAACATTAACTAACCAATATGCATGTAGAGAATAATTATAAATAAATTTTATAAAATTTTATATATTTTAATAAGGTTATATAATAATATATTAATATATTTATTTTTAATAGAGGATATTTAATTCCTTTAGTGGAACTTCAGGATTAAGGTAAGGGTTTCCATTTAATATTTTCAATTCCATAATAAATTTTGATATTTTTCACCATAATTTATTTTATATGGTTTATTTACTATCACATTTCCTTAAAATATAATTTATATATCTCATTTAGTGATATTATAATTCCAATTTCATGGTAACACTCTAATTCTTGTGTTACTATAACTATAAGTATTTATTGGAAACTCAATTCTCATTTGTTGAGTTATGATTATTCTTCTTGAACTTATTAAATATAAATTGGGAACATTTGGATCATTTATTTTATCATGTGGTATTTTATCTTTGTTTTTTATAGATTTTTATTTATACCACATAAACCACTTTGAAAATTTATTTTTCTTCATGAATTATAATATCTATAAGGGATTTGTATTACTCAAATTTATTTTCTCTTGAGATAAAATTCGATAACTTGAACTTCATTTTAAAATGTTTGATAAATTATTTTATTTATTATTTAATAATATATTTCAACTTTTCTATCTAGGGGAAAAATTTCGAACTCAAATATTTTTTCTCAATGGATTTCAATGTTATAAAAGTGAATCATTTTTAAGAAAAAAATTAATCTCTTTTAAAGATGGTTTTTCATATATTTATATGTTCCTTATTACTAAAAATGTTTTAATTTATTATTTTGAAATATAAATATGTATTTAGTCATGTGACCTCTATATTTCCCATCTCTTATTTTGAAAATGAATTTTTCTTATTATTTTTAGGATGTGTGTTTTTAAAAAAGTTATTTTAAAATATTAAATATTTTTTATATCCATTCAAAATCAAAATTTCCATTTTACAAACCACATACCTTTTTGATAAATTTTTTTAAAAAAAAGATCTATCGTTGAATAATTTTCAAAAATTAAAAGTTTTCAAATTATTTTCTCTTCACCTTTTTGAAATATTTGTGTATCTTTTTAAGGCTTCTTTATTGAATATTCTTTTTAAAAGAGTAAAAGTTTTCAAGATGTTTTATATTCACCTTTTGGAAACCTTTATTTTATTCCAAGGATTTATTGTTGAGGATTCGTTCCAAATATTGGTTTTTAAAACGAATTATTCTTAATTTATAAAAATTTACCTTTCTGGGAATGAATTTTAAAAGTAACCATAACATCATATTTTACACCTAAGATAAAATCATTTTCTGAGAATTATTTAATTATTTTTCTTACCATTAATTTTTTATCTCTAAAGGATTTATTTCCTTGAAAGTTATTTTTCATTAATAACTCTCTAAATGTTCCTAAAAAATAACTTTTGGGGGTTATTAATTTGTAGTTATAAATAATCCTCATTCTTGAAGAAAATTTCAGAAATACAATAGAGAAATATTATGAAATCCATTTCTCTATCCATGGATTATTTGTGATGTGTTGAATAAAACCTATTTTCTCTCATGGTTTTTTATGATATGTTAAATTATAAATATCTAATGGCACATATATATATATGGATTTTCATTAAGTGGTGGATGGGCCTTATATCACTCAAATTAATTGAGAAATGATTTATATCTCATGAGATAATGGGAAAAACATGTGATGACGTGATCCACCAATGGAAATATGTGATAGAAGACTAATCCACCAAGTGAAAAAAGTGATTGAGTCCTAATCCACTAAGGGAAATATGTGATTGAAGCCTGGTCCACTATGGGAAATAGGTTGTGATTCCTGATCTAATATTTTATGATTATTATTCTTATGTTTGTTCCATATTATTATATTTTATATATAGTGAATCGGGCATAACATACATGGATATTACATCATTTTAGATGTATATTCAGTACATTACAAAAATACCTGCCTGGGGACTATAATAGTTTAGTGTCTCTGGAAACTTGGAAACAAAATATTCTATCCTGGTGAAAGATCTTCCACATCTCCCATAAAGATATAAATATTTATTACTTCTACACAAAACCATTATTCATATCTTCGGAAAATTAAACATGAGAAATGGGTGAGCTCAAATGCTCAATAATGGTAAACAAATGATATATGTATAATAATGATTATAAGTGTATGGAAACATGATCATGATAATATAATATTATACCATACATATCAAAGAGCAGATACATGAATCGTGGCATAAATAATGGCATTTCATAATACATTAATCATAAGGAAATAAAGAACATAATACAATAAATCATAACATAGGAATAAAACATGGAATTCTAGAATACACATAAGAATATAATATTATTTCCATAGTAGCCAAGTAATTTCTGCAAAGAACATCTTGGTAGTATGGGTCCACTCCCTATATAGTCTTGTTAGTCATAGTTCACTCCCATGTCCATATTAGTAGCATCATCTCACTCCCCATACCATCTTGATAGTCATGGTTCACTCTCATGGCCATCTTAGTAGTCAAGGTTCATTCCCAAGATTATCTTAGTCTATCTCGTGAGATATATATCGTTAAACAATGAATTGGAGGTAGATAAAGGTCCCACCCATCCCATAATGAAATCATACATATATATTCCACAATACCATAAATAATCATATCATAACCCATGAAATGAAATAGGTATTCGAAACTTGTAATCATATCAGAACCTATGGAAAAAAAGATAGGTTTCATAATCATTTCATCATAAACATAACCCATGAAAAAGAAGAAGTTTTCAAAAGCATATAACATGTGAAAGAGAAACGTGTTTCATAAAGATCATGAAATTAAGAATTACCCATTAAAAGAAATAATATGAATATAACCTTTATATCATTTCCTAAAAGCTCATTAGTAACATCAATGGATGTAATATTATATGGAAAATAATTTTTAAATATATTTTAAAAACAGTTCTTGATGAAAATATCCATTCTTTTTTGAAAAATGGTTTTTAATACATAAAACAAATTGAAAATAAATATCCTAGAAAGTTCCCATAAAACATATAAATAATACTTGAAATCATTTTAAAACCATTTTATTTTTAAAAACATTGAAATATTATAAAAAATATTGAAAACATTTTAAAACCCATTTCTTCGAAAATATTTTGAAAACATATAAATAAAGAATTAAAACATTTTGAAAACCATTTTCCTTGAAAACTTATAAAATAATCTTCAAAATAGTTTTTAAAAAAATTATTATTGAAGACATATAAAATGAGCTTAAAAACATTTCAAAAACCATTTTTCTTGAAAATTTATTAAAAGATCTTGAAAACATTTTGAAAACCATTTTTCTTAAAAACTTATAAAAGGATCTTGAAAAAATTTTAAAAACCATTTTCTAAAATAACTTTAAATGAAACACTTTCTTAAAAACAGACCCTTTAAACATGAAAATGAAGATTCGTAGAAATGATTTCGGGTAATTCCGTACATGTTTTATGAGGTAAAATGAATATTCCTTTTACACGGTAAAAAGAATAGAAAAATTCCTTGGTTAGAAAGAGACAAGAAGATTCTATTGACAATTGGTAAAAATAAAAAAGGGTAAACAATTATTATAATGATCATAAGATATTAGAATAATATTCATGGAATCCCTTTTTATGAAACTTGTTTTTTTAAATAACATAGTTTTCCAACCGAAGAAAGGGTAAAGTTGGGATTTCCTAAAAAACATTTCTTAACTATATTATGTACCAAAGAGTAGAAAAAGGGTACCAATACATGATTATATTATGAATATATAGATTATAAGATAATATATTGACTTTATTGAGATATGGATCATATGATGTCATCAAAGAAAGCGTAAACATAAATAATCTTCGAAAGAGATGATATTGTTTTAATAAACTCTTATAACTTGGTAACCTGGGATCATACTCTCCACATTAGAAAAATGAAATAAAATGGATCATAAAATATCCTAAAAAGTATTATATTCATGATATAACATGTAAAATGGAAGTATAAACACCTAGAAAATTAATTCAGGTGCATAAAAAACACAAGAGATACATATAATAAAATCATGTTTAGAAATTACACCACACAAAAGGAAAGAGTGGTGAACATGGCATGTATCTCATGAAAATAAAAAGTTCGATGAAATCCTCTTAACAAGTGTCTTGAATCTCATCGTATTCATTCAAAACACCTGTATAATAAATATTAATTTGTTATAAATATGTTAAAAATACATATTTTTTTATATAATACCATATAAGTTTTGATTACGTTATTAAATTAGCCACTTGTTAACCATCCTTTGTTAAGGTTTCACTTCGGATAATATTCACTTCTTTTCATGTGTGTCTTAACTTGTTATATTGTTGGTCCTTATACTTATATTATGATTCCAGAATATAAACCATGATATAAATATAATTTATATATGATATATATTTTATTATAATAATATATATAATATATAATTATGAAGTGGAATACACTGTTCATGGAGATGGTAGGTCGTACGTACGCATGAATTGTATTTCCGTTTAATTATCTTGTTGAGAGAAAGAAAGTAAAAGACATATATGTATATATATATATATCATTATTATATTATATTTATGATATCATATATATCATATATATTCACTAAAATCATCCTTAATACAATTTATATATTTTATGAATGAATCATATCACCTTGAGGGGGCTGTAGTCCACACTTCCTCAAAGAAAATTATCGTATTTACATAAGATGGGAAGCATAAAGGTATGTTCCAAATAAAAATTACAGAAGCATAAAGACATTATAAATATAATATATATCATATATAAATATATTTTCATCCTAATTTCCAACATGATAGGTGTTAATGGAAAAATTTACCATCATCATTTTGTGAGGCAGTAGTTCGCCTTACACAGAAACAGTATGATCGTTACCTATTAGATGGAGGTGTGTGCAAGTATAGGTCAAACCCTTTACATGAAAAATATTATATAAATGATACTTTTATTTTTATGGAATAATCTAATAAATATAGTTGGATGGTTGGTGAAGGAAAATAAAATAAAGGACTTCAGAGAAGTCGTTACCTCTTAATTGGGTACCACATTTTGGTTTGTGCCAAAAGAATTCCTTGGATTTACTTCTGCCCAAGGGAAGGCTACTAGGAGGAAGGAATGATTTATGGGAAGTTTATTTTTTTAGTTCTTGTATAAACTTAATAGGTTTTATAGGATTGAGTAATATGGAGAGGTGATGGCATTTTATAGGGAAGGAAAAGGAATCACTTTCAATTTTTAGAAACAAGTTAGGTGTACACATGTTCTTACCTAAAAAAGTAATAAAAATCCAAAACACTGAATAATGGAAGGTATATTGCCAAAATATAGACATAAAATGGATTTCTTACAAGTTTCTAGATCATTTGGAACCTTAATTTTAAGGTTTATCCTATAATTAAGCTAATTTGGCCTTAATAGTTCCGATTAATTTAAATCACTTTTACTAATCATTTTGGTCAAAAATTAACATAGCCTTATTAGACTATAAATATTATACTAAATAAAATTGTGTATTTAAATATTTCAAAAGCAAAATCAGAAAAGTGTAAAAATTAAGATTAATGCTAATCTGAAAAACGAGGCGAATGAACGGGTTTTTAAAGTAGAAAAATGTTCAAAAGTTTCTTAAGATTTTTTATTCAATTTCAAAGTGAAATTAATTATTATGAATTAAATTTTATTAATAGATATAATATTTATCTAATTTAGCCTTAAAAAAATTATAATATCATTAAATATACCAAATTAATTTAACAAAAAGGTATTTTCTAACAAAAAAGCATTATTTTTCATTATTCATCAAAAAATGAAGTTTCTCAGAAAAATAAAAAAACAAATCCCCCTAGGATAATTTTGACATTATAAATTCCAAAAATAATTTTATTTTATCAAATTTAAATTCTAAATGTTTCTACAATTATTATTATCATTAAAATTGATTTATTTAAGAAAAATGGTATTTTTAATATAAAATGACTTTACCAAAAATCATATATTTCATTAAAAATATGTTTTATTTATATAAAACAACTATAAACTATATTTTAAATGTATTTATTACTACTCCTATAACTAATTTTAATGTCTAGGTTATAATTATCTAATTTAAATAATTATATAAAAAACATGTTTTGTAGAAACTTAGTGTTGCGTGCATCATAAGCCAAGTCGGTGTTGTGTGTAACGTATGCCAAGTTGGTTCCTTGTGAAAGGAATGTTTGACTTATTGTATCACTAGAAATAAAATAAAATATCGTTTATTATGGTAAGACATCTATGTGACCATAATAGTATTTCCATTCATATTTAATCGGTTTTCATATTCGTTTATAATTAATTGGTAACATGTGAATTCATATTATATTGTGTAAACCAAATATTTTCATATATTAGTAAATAATATTCATAACATATAATTTAATGTCAAGGTCTTATCTTATTATGTTAAATAATAATATTTTAATAATATATTATTTTTTGGTAACCCTCGATCTTACAAGTTACGCAATTCATCAAGGAAATTAATTATTGTGTATAATGAAAGCTAATATTAGTGTTCTATGTAGAGAAAGACAAATTTAATATTGCATGTAGTTCGTGATTAAAATGGTTTTGTGTATAAATCAATTCAAACAAATTTCTTTAATTAAAAATAAATTATCTTTAATGTTGTGTGAACTACAAAATATCAAAATGGATAAATTTATTTGAAAAAAATATTTCACAAAATCTCTGGTGTTACATTCTACCCCCCTAAAAAAATTTCCTCAAAATTTTTCTGGTTTATCAAAGGTTTAATACATGAAAGTTTCATTCACATAAACCCACATCGTATAAATTAATGATAACTCTTCCTTTAAAAAGGGAAAGTTAGAACCGCATGGTTACCCAAAGTACAATATAACTATATTTCCATATTGGAAAACATATTTTGGGAGAGAATATTGTACATGGAGGAAAAGTGAAAATATTTTTATGGAGTGATTGAGATCATAAATCAAAAACAAGTGAATGATCAAAGAAAATTTTAGGGGCTCAAAGTCATAAATCTGTGATGATTTAAAAGTCCATCAGTTCAATAAAAAATAAGGTATTCAGAAAACACATTTTCTTTTTTGATCATTATAATATCATTGAGTAAGTATTTTACTAACCAAGAATGAAACAAAAGTTTCATTATTTTGTTGTTCTTTTATATATTTCCAATTTATCCATTACTTCAATAAATGGATTTCCAAAAAATTAATTTTGATGCCCAAAGAACTAAAATACCCATTTAACAGATATTAAGGCCCATAAAAGAAAAAAAATTAATACTATTTATTTAAAACTATTCTTAAAAATCAATATATTTAATACATTAATCTCAAAAAATAAAATTTAACACTACCATTTAATCATAAATAATTATTCATCAAAAAAAAATTATACATAAACTAGGACATTGTGCAGGACAGTTCTAGGCATGAAACTCTTATCTCCCTTCGATCATGTGTTCAAGACCGAATACCTTTTCAGACTTGATCAGTTGTCACCCAACAAACAAGATGTCATTTTCTAAAACAAATTTAATATATTTTCCAAAATATTATGGACATCCTTGAATTAAGGTTAATCACTAAATATCCTTTTAATTAAGGTTTTCAGTATAAACTCAATTCATAAATACATCCTCTAAAGTTTTATACAAAAATTTCATGAATGGATAACCTTATAACCCTTTTGAAAGTTGAAAATCCAAAATCATAGAAATAATGTCACGAAACCATCTTATCATTGATCCCCCATATATCACAAAGTAGCTCTTGGTTGTATCATTCCAAACAAGTGAATACCCTTGTGGTAAATTCTCTTGGAACAAGGTGACGTCCTTAATTACCATAAATCCTTCTGGAAATCATGTATACTTCCTTATTACAAATTATATTGGATCTATTCCTCAAATCCAAAAATCTTGTAAACTTCATCCTTGATGACATAGAACACTTTTTCAATAGTCATCTCTATGGTAATCTGTACCATCCAATTTACTTATTCACAACCCACATATATTTATCCAAAATGAATTATCTTAACATAAAGAACATATTAAGGGTTACCTTACCTTAATCAAAATATCAAATTATCTTTAAATCACTTCCCTAGTCCATCGAGAACATTCCAAAAAAACTTGTAAATACTCAGAGAAAAACATAAGTAGAATAATCCTTGTATACATCATCATTCATAATTTTATTGAAACTAAACATATAAAAACATTGATTACTTTATCCTTGATCTATTAACAATTATAAATCATCTTATTACTTAATACCTATTTCCATTCACATTTCATCTATAGTCTCTTCATCATCACCAATATAACCATTATTCAGACCACCATGTTGATTTTATTCAGGAGCTTTGCTCTTGGGACATTGAGTTTCATAATAACCATAAATAGTTAACATTCAATAATGACTTAGGGAGGACAATATTATCATCCATTTCATTAACCAAACACTTCATTTTTCTCTTATAGTCACTTGATTTGTGTCCTTCCATTACACAGCAAAACATATTATTACTTCTCTAATACATTTTCTTAGGTGATTATTTCCACAATCATGACTTAATGGAAGCTGAATAATCTTTCCTCTATGGTATCAATTACTCAAACTCCCAGTAAACTCTTTCTTTATCTTCTATGGTGAGTTTGATAGTTGGTTAAGGTATAAGTTGTTAATAATGTTCCTTAAAAACTAATTAATCATGATAAAAACATCTCTAACTCCAGTGATCATCCCACTTGACTTCCCATTAGTAAATCGTCCATCACATTCAACATTAATATATTTCCTTCTGGTTCCCACTATTAACTAAAACCAAAAGCATACTGTTATCATTACTTATCATAGTAGAAAACTATATATCCATGAAAGGATTTAATTTTGGGATTTCTAAATCATGACACATTCCTTAATATATGACACCCTAGGTTCATCCTAGGATATTCATAAACATCTTATATCTAAATACTTCATAATGGTTCATGAAGATTTTGTGAATTTATAAATCATATCCCCCAAGAGTGTTAACCGAGGTATGTGTCGAGGCCCATTAGTGTGTACTAGATTACCCCGAGTCGGGCCCGAAACATCTTTTCAGAGTTGTTACCCTGAGGAACACCACTTATAGTATCCAAACAGGGATTTATTTTAATGAAAACACTCACTCTATCCTTTAGCAAATTTCAGGTCATTTTCCTAAACATTAACTCATCCTTATAGTTATCCTTGTATAAATCCCAAGATATATCCTTAGAAATATACCAAGGGATATCACTAAATGTTTCTCATCCTAGTTTCCAAAGGTTGACTGAAACTTTCCTTTGATACCAACTATAGCAATCCAGACTTAACATACATGGATATTAAATCATTTTAGATATATGTTCAATAAATTAAAAAAAATACATGCCTTGGGACTGTAACAGTTTAGTGTCTTTGAAACATGGAAAAAATCTTCTATCCTAATGAAAGATCTAAATTGTCTCTCATAAAGATCTATACCTTTAGTAATTATACCTAAAACCTTTCATCATAATTTGGGGAAAGGAAACATAATAAATGGGTGATATCAAATGCTCAGTAAGGATAAATAAGGGATATATACATCCATAATCATGAGTATAAGGGTATCAGAACATGATCATGAAAAAAGAAGATCATATTATGCATATCAAAGATCATATAAATGAATAATTGAATAAATAATGGAAATTCATAAGACATGAGTCATAATTAAATAAAGAACATAATCCATGAAATCATAACATAGGAATGAAACATGGAATTGTGGTAGACACATAAACATATAATATGATTTCCATAGTAGCCAAGCCATTATTTCCAAGACCATCTTGGTAGTATGGGTTCACTACACATACAATCTGAGTAGTCATGGTTCAGTCACATGGCCATCTTAGTAGCATGATATCACTACTCATACCATCTTGGTAGTCAAGGTTCACTCCCATGACCATCTTAGTAGTCATGGTTCATTCCTAAGACCATCATAGTCTATCTCATGAGATATAAATCATTACCCAATGCATTGGAGGGAGATATAGGTCTAACCTATCTCATAATGAAATCATACATACATGTTCCATAAAATATTAAATAATAATATCATAACCCATTAATTGAAATGGTTATTATAAAAATTTAATCATATCATAACCTATTTAAAAAATGTGTTTCATAATCTTTTCATTGTAAACATAACCCATGAAAATGAAGCGGGTTTAAAAATCATATAACCCATGAATGAGAGATGGCTTTCATAAATACCATGACATTAATCGTAACCAAATCATACTAAGAATATGAATGGAACCTTTAGATAATTTCCTAAAATGGCATGGGTAACATTAATAGATGTCATCTTAGATATAAAATAATTTTGAAACATCTTTTAAAAGAAATTATTTAGGAGAATATTATTTCATCTTTGAAAAATGATTTTTAATACATAAGACCATTTGAAATTAATTTTATTAGAAAATACATTTCAAACTTATAAATAAGACTTGAAGTCATTTGAAAAACATTTTCTTTGAAAATACATTAAATTTTTATAAATAAATCTTAAAATTTTTTTAAAACTCATTTCTTTGAAAATACTTTTAAAACATATAAATAAACCTTTAAAAAAAAAATTAAACCATTTTCCTTGGGACCTTCTAAATGAAGCCTGAAAATTTTTTGGAAACACTTTTTCATAAAAACTCATAAAAGGATCTTGAAAACATTTTGAAACCCATTTCTCTTGAAAAATATATAAAAAGAGCTTGAAAATTTTTTTAAATCTATTTTTCTTAAATACTTTTAAAAAAAAATTATTTAAAATTAACCCTTTAAACATGAAAATTAATCTTCACAGAAATGACAGTGTGTAAATTGTTTTATGTTGTAAGAAGTAAAATGAATATTCCTTTTACATCGTAAAAAGGTTATAAAAATTCTTTGATCGGAAAGTGACAAAAGGATTCCTTAAAAAAAGTTAAAATAAAAAAAATGGAAAAAATTTATTTCAATGATCATGGAATATTATAATAATATTTCTAGAAACCCTTTTATTAAAACAATGTATTGGAAGAACGTAGTTTTCTATCTGAAGAAATGGTAATGTCAGGAATTCCTAAAAACACTTTCTTAACTATCTTATAAAACAAATAGTAGAAAAATGTTACCAATACAGGATTATATTATGAATATCTATGGTATTAGAAAATTCATGAATTTTCTTGAGAGTTGGATCACAATATTTTATTAAAAAAATCATAAATATAAACAATCTAAAAAATGAAGAGATTGATTCAATAAACTATTATAACTTGGTAACATAGTATCATACTCTCCATGTAAGAAAAATGAAATTAAATTAATCTTAAAATATCATGAAAATTATTATATTTGTTATATAAAATTTAAAGTGTAATTATATACGCATCAAAAAAAGAATTTAGGTGTATAAAAAAACACAAGCCTCAAAGAAGACAAATTGAGACAAAACTGTTTTACTGATTTTGTAAATTGTGAAACTAAAAACCCATGAAAGAATGTTTATAAAATGGATATTTGATTACCCATAAAGTTAATTATAATATGAATAGAATAAAATCATGGTAATTACATACACCACACAAAATTAAAGGGTAGCGGACATAGCATGTATCTCACAGAAATAAAAAGTGAGATGAAATCCTCTTACCTTATGTCTTCACTCTCGTCGTATTCATTCAAACTACTTGTATAATAAATATGAATTTATTTTACATATATTAAATAATTATATTATTATAACTAATTACATATATGTTTTTATTATGAACTTACATTACTTTCTTGTTAGCCACCATGTTTCACTTTGGGTAATATTCATTTTGTTTTTCATATGTGTCTTAATTTTTTATATTGTTGGTCCTTATACTTCTATAATGATTAAAAAATGTAAAACATGATATAAATATCAATTATATACCTTATATGTTTATTATAATAATATAAATAATTTATAAGTATGAAACATAATACATAGTTCATGGAGAGGTTAGGTCGTACGTACGCATAAACACTATTTTCGTTTAATTGTCCTATTGAGAGAAAAAAATTAAAAGACATATATATATATATATATATATATATATCTGTGTGTGTGTATATATATCATTATTATAGTAGATTAATGATATCATATATATCATATATATTCACTAAACCCATCCTTAACAAAATTCTTGTAGTTTATGAACAAATCATATTGCTTTGAGGGGGCGATAGTCCACGCTTACTCAAACGAAATTATCATATTTACATAAGATTAAAATCATAAACATTTGTTCTAAATAAAAATTACAGAATCATAATGAAATTATAAATATAATATATGTCATATATAAATATATTTTCCATAATAATGGCCTCCATTATGGGTGGTAATGTAAAAATGAACAATCATTGTTTCAGGAGGTAGTAGTTCATCGTACACAGAAACTGTATGTTTGTTACCCATTAGAGGGAGGTGTGTGTATGAGTAGGTAAAACCATTTAGATAAAAAAATACTAGTATATTTTTTTATACTATTTTTTTATATAATCATATAATAAATATATTTGGAGGGTTGGTGAAGTAAAATAAAAGAAAGGACTTGATAGAAGATGTTACCTCTAAATCAGGAAACTCCTATTAGTTTGTGCCAAAAGGCTTACTTGGAATACCTTATACCAAATGCAAGGATTATAGGAGTAATTAAGGATTTATTGGAAGTTTATTGGGAATTTATTTGATAAAAACAAGTGTTTTGAGATATGTGAGTAAGTATGAGAGGTGGTGTCTTTTTATAGGGAAGGAAAAGGACTCACTTGGAATTTTAAGACACAAGTTAGGTGTACACATGTTCTTACCTAAAAAAGTCATAAAAACTAACAAAACTCAATAATGGAATGTATATGGACCAACTATTGAAATAAAATGGATTTTTTTACAATTTTTTAGATTATTTGGGCCCTTAATTTTAAGGTTTAGTCCCTAATTAAGCTTAATTTGAGCTTAATAGATGTGATTAATTTTAATCAATTTTACTAATAATTTTTGTCAAACAATAACTTGGTATTATTAGAAATTAAATATTATATTGAATAAAATTATTTATTTTAGTTTTTATAAATTCAAATCATAGAAGTGGAAAAATTAATATTAATGTTAATCCTGTAGACGGGATGAAATAATGGGTTTTTTAAGCAGAAAAATGTTCAAAAGTTTGATAAGATTTTGTATTCAATTTCATAGTGAAATTTATTTTAATGAATTAAATTGTATTAATAGATTTTATATTTATCTTATGTGTCCTTAAAAAAATTTCTAATATCATTTAACATTAATAACTAATTAAAAAAGGATGGTTTAACTAAATACAATATTTTTCACTATTTATCAAAAAATAAAGTTCCTTAAAAAAATTTCAAAAAACAAACCTAGGATAATTTCAAGGATATGAATTCAAAAATGAAGTTTATTTTATCAAAATAAATTTATAAATGTCTTAAAAATTTATTTTTTTTATGAAATTAGTTTATTAAAGAAAACAAAATTTTTAACATAAAAGAACTTTTCCCAAAATCATATCTTTCATTATCAATGTGTCTTATTGATATAAAACAATTATAAAAACTATTTTAAAAGAATTTATTAATATTCTTATAACTATGTTTAATGTATAGGTTATAATTATCTCATTAAAATATTTATATAAAAAAGATGTTTTGTAGAAACTTAGTGTTTCATGCATCGTATGCCAAGTCATAAGCTAATTCAGTGTTTCCTATAACGTAAGCAAAGTCGGTATCATTTAAAAGGAATGTTTGACTTAGTTCATTTCTAGACATAAATTAAAATTTAATTTATCAGGGTAAAATATCTTTTTGACCATAATAATATTTCATTTTATATTCAACTAGTTTTCATATACATTTATAATTAATTTGAAAACTAAAAATTTATATTACATTAAGAAAACCATATATTTTAATAGATTAATTAATATTATTCATAACCTCTAATTTAACCTTAGTGTTTTATATTATTATATTAAAAATCTTATTTTAATAATATATTATTGTTTTGTAAACCTCGGTCTTGCATGTTATAAAAGTCATAAAGTAAAGTCATTGTTGCGTATAATGCAAGCCAATATCAGTGTTCCTTATAGAGAATATTAAAGTTTATGTTGCGTGTAGTGCATGATTAACTTAGTTTTTCATATAATGTAACCCAAACATAGTTCTTTAATATGAAATAAACTATCTTTAGTGTTGCGTGAAATTGAAAATATCAAAAGTGATAAATTAATTTGAAAAAATATAATTCAAAAAATCATGGGGTGTTACATTATAACATACTTATGTAATGATTTATCATGTATTATGATCTATATTTTATCTTGGTATTCTTTCTTAATGTTATGTTCATATATCTTGACTATGATCTCATACACACATTGTTATATTTTTATCACTTATGAAAATAATTAATTATCATTTATATTTCCCTTATAGGGCATCTAATCACTCCCATTAATTATTTTGCCATTCCCAAAGTTATGAAGATGATTATAGATTAGGAGAAATATAGATGTCAATCTAATGTGGCTCAATTATGCAGAAACTTTTACAAGTATCATAAAATAAGTTTCCTATGTATTTGACCCTCAAAAACAATATTTTTTGATTTTATATATATATAAAGCATTATTAATGTATAATAATGAATTAAGTGTGTTTATCTAGCTCAAGATGTCACATGACATCATGGGTAGAGATTTTTTTAAGAAACTGCTCCACATCAGTATCCATTTGGTTAGAAATGGATTCTTCTAAACCCATTGGCACCTTGATCTCCTAATCCTCTATGGGGAAAACATCCATAAACATTTATACATTATTCCATCATATATAAGTAATGAAAATTACGAAAGAATTTATGGGATAAAAACCTAAATTCCATATAGAAAGTTAATAGATCGTATGCTCACTTTTTTAGAGAGGCGAAGATCTCAATTGTTTATCCCTACTTAATTTCCACACACATAATAATGTTAAACCCAATGAATTGAAATAGGATCAACCACTATATACCCCTATATTTGTATGGGAAACCCAGCAACTATCCTGGGATGCTCCTCATCCTGATTCACTGGATTTGTAATAGGGAAATAAAAAATTTCATTACATAGGCCCCAAAATACTTTTCACAAACCAACCCAGATAACCCACCTAAACGATAATTGAATCTATTATAACACAATCCAAAGGGAATTCCTGATCCACAAATCCTGAAAACTAGTTCATGTGCATCAAAAAATCATGGGCGAATGGTTTCACCATAAGGAAATATCATCATGAAAAATTATCAGATATAAAACAATTAATATTATTTATTCTAAACATTATAAAAGAGTGAAATTTT
Source organism: Viscum album (assembly GCA_963277665.1). Taxonomy (NCBI): domain Eukaryota; kingdom Viridiplantae; phylum Streptophyta; class Magnoliopsida; order Santalales; family Viscaceae; genus Viscum; species Viscum album. Next base: position 1,579,522,869 of record OY728120.1, on the reverse strand, counting down.
CATAAGTATATTGACACAAGTCTCATAATGATATGTCCACTAAATTAGTCAAATAATGCCATTAAATACAACATCCATAAAAATCCATGAAATAAGTGGATCATGTTCTCCATCTATCACCACTTACTCTCGGGTCCTAGTAATCAAGAACATACACCACCACCAAGAAATTCTCTTCATTTCCTTATACCTAGAATAGAAAATCTAAAAATTACACAAGTAAAAGTTAGGGTGTAACTAAAAAATCCTAGTAGGGTCTCACAAATCATTTCATAAGAAATTTATGACAAATAAACCACCACTGATTAATTTTGAATAAAACATGGAATAGAAATTTTTTAACATTTTGTGTCCAATCATGCTTTATAAAAAATCAATGGATAATATAATAAAGTTTCAAATTGAATTTCCATCAAATCGGGATGTTATAAGAAACTTTTTCAAAACAAGTATGAATAATAGTTTCTACCAAAATAGAAACCATAAATTATTTTAATCAATCAATGGAATGAAAAATCATTTTCAATAATTGAACCATGGTTAAGTTGTAGCAACCCAGAACCCATTATCTTGGAGTTAGTGTCTACTTTATTACATTGTTATAAGATATAAATAATCTCATACCAAAGTACTAAATAGTTTATTAGTCTTGGTAAACTAGATATATAATTGAAATTCATAATACATTTTAAAACATAAAATGTAAAAAAAATCATTGATAATTACATTATTATCCTTATTGTATCCTTGAATATAAATCACAAAACACTTCTTTGCATCCTATAGAAAATAAAACATAATAAAATAGTGAGATCATATGCTCGGTAAGGGTAATAATATACTTTAATCTTTGAATAAATAAGGAATAATCAATATTTCAAGGTAAATAACTAAAATATATTTCATTTACTCAATAACTTGAGAATAATTTGGAAGTAATAAATGATGATCAAATAATTCTATATAAATACTCACAAGATCATGAAAATTTGCCATGGATATTATAAGTAATCAAATAATTCCATATAAATAGTCACACGATCATGAAACTTAACCATGTATATTCTATATAATCAAATAATCACATGGAATATCAACAACTAAATTTATAATTATGGAATTTATAATTATATACATTTAAACCATATCATTGAGGCCTTGTTCCAAGATATATAAATCCATTGTGGCCTTGTGATACTACATCTATATAAATGGGTAATGCCTCTACTAAAACTTAATATTGTTTGTCTCATGAGACCTGTCGATTCATAAATGAGCTATAGTAGGAGTCACCCGTCACATACTAATTCCAATTCATTCCTCCTATAAAAGGGGTGAAACATAATTCACATAAACCTTCATATTTAAACTAGAATTAGAAAAGTAATTATTTTTCCCCAATTAATAAATATAATCATAAACCGTCCAGAGTAAATTTAATTATATCAATAAAAAATATCCATATATAATTATATTTAAAATAAATTGTTGTTATTTTATGAATATAAATACCCTAAAAATATCATTAAAACATACTTGAAGAAAATACCCTTTTAATTTTTAAAATAATCTTTTAAATATTAATGTTCACAAAACATGTTGGAAACAATTTTATTTGAAAATAATTTTTGAAACTTATAAAGGAAGTTTTAAGACATGGAGTGGTCATGAAGGTAGTAAATTTCATATATGCTGAGTATATTAAAACAAATATTTCTTTCACTTTTCTAGTAAAAGAAAAATGGGCCTTATTTTAAAAATGACATGAATATTATTTTAAAATCATTTGTGAAAAGTGAAAAATGGGTAAAAAATTGGAAAATGGATAAAAAAAATTAAACATTAATTAGAAAACATTTTTTTAGAATAAATGGGATTTTTTACTGAACTGAGAAATGAATTCATATTTTATTAAAACAATTTATCAGTAATTTAGGGTAAAAATGAGTGGAAAATTGTACTATTACATGAAAATTTTATGTAATAATCATAGGATAAAAATGGTTTATTAAAAAATTATAAAATAATTTCCTTCAATGGAAATTCATGTATAAACAATACAGATTAAAATGATATTATGAAATAATCCCTTGAAAATATCATAACATTAAAGTTAGAAATAATCAATTAATTTATTATGTGTATCAAATGTAATTCCACAAGAAACAAGTTTTAATACAAATTAATATAATCAAGAGTCATTGAACACATAATCATAGAATATTGAGGACAATAAAGAATTAATATAACCTAGTTAAAATAAATTGAGATATAAAATTCTTTACCGCTTGGTAACTTTTAAGCCAAATCCCCTTGGAAGAAAGAATTCAAATTGAAACATAAAATACGATTAATTATTATGAAATCATGATATTACCTTTAAAATGGAATTTTATTCACCATATAAAATAAATTAAGTTTATAACATTATAATATGCCATAATGAAGGTAAATTAAGAGAAAGTCCCTTACCTCACGCTTCCTTTTGGTTGAAGAAGATTTAACCACCTATATAGTGGTTTCAAACTTGTTGTTAAATTATAAATGAACTATATTAATATTTATAATATCATATATGATACTTTTATAACATATTATCACCCATTAATTAATAATCATTCATTATTTTCATTATTTTGGATGTTGATTGACTTAGTTTCTCATTTATTATTTATCATGAAATTTTGGGTTCTTATGTATATTATATAGTTTCATCATATCTAGAATAAAAATAAAGAAATAATTATCATATTTATAAATCAATTATAATTTTAATACCAATCAGAAAATATGGTTTCAAAAAATGATGTACATTATGATCAAATAGATGATAGGGTGTATGTATACATGGGTAACATTTCCATTTTCTAATGATCGTTATGGAAAAGAGGTAAGAAATATTTTATCTTTACATAATTATAATAATATCATAAATACCATATTATTTCTTCAAATATACTTATATAGATCATCCATGCGGTATGGTGATGAAAAGAGACCCATATCACTTCGTAAAGGTGGTAGTCCACACTTACACAAACAATATTATCTTCTTTAAGTGAGTAAAAAGGTATGAAATAAAATAATATTTTATATTTTCATAATAATAAATATGTCATTAATATCATAATTATGTCTTTTATATCATATATATTCATTAAATTTATCCTTATTACCTTCCATGTAAAATTTTAGTGAAAAACGAATCATATCGATAAGTAAGGAGGTAGTCTATAGTATACACAAGAGAATTTATTGTATCCCCTAAAGAATGGAACAAAAAAGTTATATATGATATTAAAATTAAATAATTATAATAATATCATAAATATAATATAAATTTTTTAAATATATCATTATATCTTTCATTGAATGGTGGTGATATAAAATGAACTACATCGATTTGTGAGGCGGCGGTCCATCATACACACGATCAATGATTTTGTTTCCCATTTGATGGAAGTTGAGATGGATAAATATTATTCTAGCAACATAATAACATATTATTATATGGGAGACACTTTTTTATATTGGGAGTTCTAATTAAAATTTGATTTTAGAAAAATAAGAAAGAAAATTAAATATCTTTGTTAAGATAATTACCTTATCTAAGAGGAACCTCCTTTGGATCTCCTCTTAATGACCCTAGGGATGGTCTTTTAGGAAGAAATAAATCTATATTATATGTATATGTATTTTTTAGAGATATTTTGGTAGGTTTTGGTGAAAAAATATGTGTTGAGTGGTTTGTATAAGTGAAGGGATTGAGTTCCCTTTTATAAGTGGGGAAAAGGAGCCCTCTTGGAAATTAATTGGAAATTACCCAAAATAATCCAAAATAATAAAGTCATCCGTATGAAAAAAGAAAAAAAATGACCTTATTTATGAATTTTAGATAGTATAAAATGTATATATGTCCGTATAATAATATTTTTGTGAATTTTTTAGGTCATTTATAACTCTTATATTCTTAGTTTAAACCCTAGGTAAACTCATTTTTACCTTAACCATGGTAATCAACATTTACTATTTTCACTATTCATTTTTGTAAAAAAATAATTTGAACTTATTAGATAATAGAAATTATGAATATTACAATTATTTAATCCATTTTTTCAAATTCCTTTTACATAATTAAAATTTTTAATTTGAAATTAATTCTGTGGAAATGATTAGTAAGAAGGGTTTTAAAGCGAAAATGGTAAAAACATTACAATGTTTTTATATAAAAATTCAATATAAAATTGATTTTAATGACATAAATTGGAATAATAGATATAAAATTGAACTAATTTTATAATAAAATTAATTTATAAAATAATTTATCATTATAAATAATTTGAACAAAAATGGTAGTTTTCAATTAAAATATATTTTTTTCATTATTCATTGAAAAAATGGAACTTTTAGAAAAATAAAAGGAATTAACCCTAAGATAATTTTGATATTATTATTTCAAAAATGAATTTAATTTTATCAAATAAATTTTCTAAAATTGGTAAAAATTAATTTTAAATTATGTACGCAAAGCATGGATAAACTGTCTTTTATAAAAAAATATAAATTTTCAGAAAAACATTTATTTTTTTCTTTTAAATGATTCTTATTTTATTTATAATAAATAGATAATAATAATTTTTACAATTTAGTCATCACTATTCATAACTTCCAACTTAATGGTTTGGTTTTAATGGTTATTTTTAAATAATATTTTAATAGGTTATTTTCGTTTAAACCCAGTGATGCATGCATCGCAAGCTATTAGAGATTTTGAATTTATTTAAAAATGAATATATCATAAAGTCTCATAGTTTTATATTATCTTATAGTTTTTTTGTTTCCTTTCACCTGTGCTATTGAACTTGATGTTCCTATTTTAAAATCTTTGGGTGTTATATTCAACCCCCTTTAATAAATCGTGTCCTTTTAATTTAATCTTTATTTCGATAATCAAGGGTTTAACATTTGAGAATACCTTTATTAGAAACCCATATCATAAAACGGTTAAATAAAACATCCTCTTGATAATATATAAAGGTATTTTGAAGGTCATCTAGAATAGCACATACTAGGCTTCTATATAACAGAACTTATTTGGGAATTAAACATGTGGACATTGAAGAAAACCGTAAATAATTTTAGAGAATGATAGAGGTCATTTATAACAAGAAATTAAATGATCAATGGAAATTTTAGGACCTCAACCACATAAATTTTTGATGATTTAAAATACTATCTGATTCATCAAATATGAAGGTAATAGGATAACATTTTTTCAATATCCTTTTCTTAAAATTAAAGAATTATTTTATAGTCTAAGAATATAAGGAAATATATTTACATGATAGGTTTATATTTAATAAGCAAAATGTCATTCTATGCTTTGATTAATTTCCAATCCATCACTTTCACTAAGAAATTAATATCCAAAAATAAATTTTTTATGCTTGAAGCCCTAAAATATAATTTTAATAGATTGTAATATCCATAATTGAATTATAAGTTATTCCATAGATCTCTTGTTATTATTATAAAAATGGTAATAAAAGGTTATCCAATATACCTAAATCTCCATATGTTGAAGTAATACATTAATATCTAAAACCTCATCCAAAGTCAAACTCAAACCATTTTATAAATTATTAACCATATGACCCTTAGAAAATATTAAGATCCAAAACATTGGAAAGAAGTTCACTAAATTTCAAAATCGAACATATCATTAATCCCACAAATAATATAAAGTATTTATTAATAATTACATAAAAAACATATGAATACCTTCAACATCTATTCTCTAGAAATATGGTAATAACCAGTATTACCATAAAACCTTATTTAAAACATTCATTCTTTTTTATTCCGTAGATAAAACAAAAATTATAGAATATATTCCTTAAATCCAAAAATAATTTAAACTGCACCAATTCTATAACAAACCACGTTTTAAATAATTCATTAATATATTACACGAAAGTTAGTAATATCCAATTTACTTTATCCATATCAATCATCTATTATCCAAACATCATTATCTCAACCTGAGAAACTTATTACGGGTCATATCTTCCACAATCATGTGTTTTCCAAGAAGTTAAACATGCCACTGAATAACTTTTCTTTGTACCATTTAACAAATGATTTCAAATACATATATAAATACTACTATAGTACAACCCTTATAAATTTCATAATTCTTATAACTAGAATATCATTGATTAAAATAATCCTACAATATAATTCTTGAATCCAATCACAATAAAATTAATCATTCCTATTCATGTATATTAATATCATAATCTTGACCTTGATCCTTTATCTTATTTTATGGTATATTTTCTTGAAACTCTGGGTACTCATTTATATAGTGACTCATCTCTATATAGAGGAAGCATTGCATATTTTAAGATTCTTTCTTACCATTTAAATCATGAGCATAGTGTCCTTTTTCTCCACACATAAATCAAACTCCTTTTCCTTTTAATCATGTACCATGGTGTTTCCTTCCACAAGGATTACAAGTTGGAAAATTATTCTTTCCCTTATTCCCTTTATCAATTGTTTTCTCTTCCATCCTCTTTTTCTCTTACTTCTATTCTAAGCTATAATACTTGGATAATTCTTCATATTTATTGATATAACATGATATTATGTCCTTATATGATGATATTTGTTGGGATACTAGTTCCCTTATAATTTCTCACTTAATCTATTAATGAAATGGTCAATATTTCTCTTTAGATTACATACATAATCTGCAACATGCCTTACTAACCTTTTAACATTGGCTTTATACTTAGAAACATTTTCCTCTTATTTCTATCTTATACACAAGAACTTTCATTCCATATGTTCTTATTTCTCATGAGGAGAATGTTTTTCCAAGAAAAAGTATCTTTAAATTATTCCATTAAATATTTTTTATTTCTTCTTCATTCTTAGTGTTTCGAATCAATTTCCACTATTGGTCTACATTTGCTGAGAGATGATAAAATTTCATAAAAAATTTCCCCATTTCAGTTCTTCCCAAAGTGACAAATATCTTCTCTAAAAAACATATCCAATAATAAAATAAAAATTGATTTTTAGTCCCATTTAATGATAGAGGTTTTTGACACATGAATCGGCCCAACATTGTTATACCACATGGTGGATCAGTAGGTTACACCATATGGGAAATTTTGTTACTCCAAACCTGAGTCATCTTTCCTAATATGGTTATAATTTGATTAGTTCTATTTATATCTCCATCTCCAACTTCATTATCTTTCCCATGAGGTAAATCCATGGATGGACTATGTGCATCGATATGGTTTTCGTTCCTTATGTTAAGAATCATTTATAAATAATGAAATACTCTAGATTAGATCTTGAAATTTTTAAAAATAATTTATAATCAAAAAAACCAATGAAGAACTTAATATAAATTGAAAATTTTATGTGTATACAATCTCATAATCATAAACATTATTTCTTTTGAGATATCATTATTTTCAACTCCTTTATAATGGTTTGTAAAGAAAATTTGATTTATCCTAAGCATATACCCCAGGAGTGTTAAACCAAGTGCGTATTAAGGATCATTTTCATGCACCATGTGAGAATATTGTCAGTCCCAATGCACCCTTTTTGAATTTATTACCCCGAGGTACTTCCATTCTATAACCATGTTCACTTGTGGTATCTATACAGGGATTTATTTCTAGGAAAACCACATAATATCTTCCTTATAAAAACTTTATAATATTATTTTATACTTCTCCTCAAAGTATATCATAGAGTTATATTCCCTAGTCTCTGTTTTCCTAAATATAGTTCCCAAATATTGTACTAAACATCCTCTAATACTAACTATATCAACCTCGACCCTAGTATCCTAAAGATAGTGTCTTATTTATTATATTATTATAAGATACCAAGAATCATATCCTTTAGAGCTGAATAGTTTAATAGTCTTGGTAAATAAGAAACATACTTCAAATTAACATTACATTTTAAAACATAAAATAAATTTATAATTTACTTTCATAATTCCGTTATTCTTCTTAGTGTACCCCTTCATATCAATCACAAAACACTTCCTCATATTTGAGGTAAAATAAAACATAAGAAATATATTATCTCAAATGTTTAATACAGGTAATCATTTATTAGAAGTTGTGAATAAATAAAGAATAATCAATATGGAAAGGTAATCAACTAAAAAAACATTCCATTTAATCAATAACTTGAGTAATATAGCAGGAATAAATGATAATCAAATAATTAAATATAAATATTCACATAATTATGAAACATAAAAATGGATATTAAAGCTAATTTACTTTTCACATGGCATATTAATAACTTAATTCATAATGATGTAATTCATAATTTTGGACATCTAAAACATACCATTGAGTCTATGTGGCAATAAATCTAATACCATTGAGGCCTTATGCCAAGAAATATATATAAATTAGTAAGGCATCAACCAAAACCCAAAATAGTTTATATAATGAGACCTAGCGATGCATTGAGGGTATATAGAGGGCCTCATCGATTATATACTAAGTCCAATGCATTCCTAATATAAAGGGGTTAAACATAATGCACATAAACATTCATATTTAAACAATCATACAAAATTTAAAAACATCCACCAAATAATAAAAATAATAAAAAACCATCCATAGTAAAGTGAATGGTATAAATACAACATATACCTATAGGATTATATATAAAATAAATTGTTTTTATCATTGATTAATATATATACCATAAAATATCTTTAAAAACATTCTTGAATAAAATATCCCATTTATTTTAAAAACCACATTTTAAAACTAAAAGATTCAAAAACATTTTAAAAACAATTTTCCTTTAAAATAAACTTTGAAACTAAAAAATGAATCTTCAAAACATGGAGTTTTCATGATGGAAAGAAATTCTATATGTGCCAAGTACATTAAAACATATATTTCTTCCACTTTTTCATCAAAATCCTAGCGGGCCTTGTTTTGAAAATGAAATGCCTATTACTTTAAAAAATTATTATAAAGTAAAAAATGGGTATATATTTCTTTAATAAATTATTTTTAAAAGGGTTAAAAATATTTTTTATACCTTTTTTAGAAAACATAGTTTTGGAAGAAAATGGATTTCAGACTAAACAGAGAAATGAAGTTTAATTTTATTAAAACATTTTATCAATAATTTGAAGTACCAAAGAGTGGGAAATGACGTTATTAATTGAAAAAATTTATGAATATCTATATTATAATAAAATAGAATATGTTTTTGAAATAATGTTTAAATAATTTATTTTAATTTAAATTCAAGTGTAAACAATCCTAATTAAAATGATCTTGTGAAATAAACCCTTTAAAATATCATAACATTGAAGTGAGAATTAATCAGTGAATAAATTATGTGTATCAAATGTAAATACATTTGAAATAATTGGAAATAAAATAAAATAAAATAATATTTAATTACACACATAATCTTATAATATCAATGACAATGAATAAGTAATATAACCCAATGAAAAGAACATGAACTATGAAATTCATTACCACTACGTAACTTTTAAGTAAAATCCCATTGGATTTTATAATTAAAATTGTAACATAAAATGCAATGAATTATTAAGGAATCATTATATTATATTTCAAAGGGGAATTATATACACCATATAAAATAAATTAGGTTCCTAACATTACAATATACCTCAATAAAGAGAAATTGAGACGAAGTCTATTACTGCACGCTTCCTTTTGTTTGAACATGATTTAAGCTCCTATATAGTGATTGTAAACTTTTATTAGAATATAAAATAACTTCATTAATATTTATAAAATAATATATTATAATTTTATAACATATTATCACCCATTCATTAATAATTTTTCATTATTTTCATTGTTTTATTTGTTAATTGTCTCGTATTCTCATTTATACTTTTTTATGAAAGTTTGGATTATTGTGCATATTATATAGTTCCATAATGTCAAAATTAATTATCATGTTTATAAATGTATTATATTTTTATTACCAATAGTGAAATATGGTTTTAAAAGTTTAATTACCTTATGATCATGGTGACGGTGGGATATACATACGCATGGGTAACATTTCCATTTTCAACGATCATTATGGAAAGAAGGTGAGTAATATTTTATCTTTATATAAATATAATAATATAATAAAAAACATGTTATTTATTTAAATATACTTATATATATCTTACAATTGTTTTGGTGGTGAAAATAGAAACACATCACTTCGTGAAGGCGGTTGTTCACACATACATGAACGATGGTATCATCTTTAAGTGAGTAAAAAGGTAAGAAAGAAAGTGATATATTATATCTTAAGAATAATAAATATATCATTAATATCATAATTATTTCCTTTATATCACATATATTCATTAATTTTTTCTTATTACCTTATATGTAAAGCATTAGTGAAAAACCAATCACATCTCTTCACAAGGGGGTAATTTGTCGTGCACACAAGAAACATTATCATATACCCTATGGAATGGAACCTAAAAATGTATATGTGATATTAAAATTAAATAAGTATAATAATATCATAAATATAATATACATGTGATAAATACGTCATTTTATCTAATCTTTAAAAGTGGTAATGGAAAAAGAACTACGTCGGTTCACAAGGCGGTAGTATGTGGTACACACGATCAAGGATTTTTTTTCCAATTTGATGGAAGTAGAGATGGATAAATATTATTCCATAAAAATAATAACATATAATTATATTTTATATACTGGTGTTATTATATTTTGTATGTTAATTTAAAATTAAAGGTTTAAAATTAATAAAGAAAATGAAAGAGCTTTGTTAAGATAATTACATTCTCTAAAATAAACAACCTCTATATCTCCTTTTAAGGACCCTAGGGATGGAATTTTGGGAGAAAATTCTTATCTAAGATATATATAATTATTTTTAGGAGAGTTTTTTTCAGTTTGTTTTATTTAATTGGCTTGATAGTTGTGAATAATTGAAGGGATTGAGGGTCCTATTTTAAGTAGGAAAATGACACCCTCTTGGAAATTACCTGGAAATTTCAAAAAAGAATCCAAAATGATAAATTCATTCGCATGAAAAAAATTAAAAATATCCTCTAGATATAATTGGGATAATATAATGTGTAAATATGTACATATAATAACATTTTGACAAGTTGGTAGGTCATTTTAGCCCTTATCTTCATACTTTAACCACTAGGTAAACCCATTTTTACACCAATTAGTGTAATTAATTTTTATTGTTTTCACTATACATTTTGGTAAAAATTTGAGTTTAAATTATTAGATAATTTAAATTATTATTATTTTAAATATTTAATCCATTTTTTCAAATTCCATTCACTGAAGTGGAAAAACCTAATATAAAATTAACCCCACAGACATGATGAGAAAGCGGGTTTTTAAAGAGAAAATGCTCAAATGTTTACAATGTTTTTATATCAAAATTCAATATGAAAATGATTAAAATGACATAAATTGGATTAATAGATATATATAATTGAACTAATTTTAATTTAAAACCAATTTAAAATATAATTTTACATTATAAATAATTTCAAAAAAAGAAGTTTTCAATTAAAATTCTGTATCTTTCACTATAAATCAATAAATGAAACATTTTAGAAAAATCCCAAAAAAAACACCATAATATAATTTTTATATTTTTGTTTCAAAAATTAATTTAATTTTTTCAAATAAATATTTTAAAATTGGTAAAAGTAAATTTTAAATTATGTGTGCAAAGCGCGACTGAACCATCTTTTAGAAAAATATAGTTTTTTATAAAACATTTATTTTTTAATTTAAATTATTCTTATTTAATTTTTAATAAATACATAAAAAAATCATAATTTTGATAACAATATTCTTACCCACCAATGTAAAATCCTGGTTATAATTTTTATATTTAAATAATATTTTAATAGATTATTTTCTTTTAAACCCAGTGTTGTATGCATCGCAAGTTATCAAAGATATTGAATTTATTTAAAAATAAATATACAGTAAAGTATCATGGAGTTATATTGTCTTATAACCTTGGTATTTCATGTCACCTATTCTATAAGATATGATGTTACTATTTTATAATCTTGTGTTGTTACATAAGATACCGTGGGTTATATTGGTATAGGGATTCTCACTTATCTCAATGATGTACAACTCTAGGTGTGCACACACTCCTTAGATCCAAATACCTAATGGAATTAAAGAGATTCCCATAGAATAAACTCCTTACCCTCAAGATAATTTAGTAATAATTTTCACCATCAAGTCATTTATAGGAAGAGTTAATACATTCCCAGCGTGTGTTCTCCCCACCTAACTATTCATGTTATTATTTGTGTCAAAGTAAATAAAAAATTTATGGTGATAAAATTTAATAAATAGATCTCAATAATTTTAAATAATCATTTTAATTTTCTCCAATTCCAATTTTTACAAACATGAATTTCATTTCAAAAAACAAACATTAAATGATTTTCATAAAAAAATATGTCTTTTCTTTCAAAACATTTAATTTCAAATCATAATCATTTCATACCTTTTGATCACATAAAAATCATACTTCAAATCATTCATATAAAATCAAGAACCCTTTTCAGGAAGTCAAGAGTTAATTTTCAAAATCAATTTCTAGTGGATTTCATCTTGCACAGCCTGAAATTTCAAATCATTTTTCAAAATTTTCAATTAATGATTTAGAAATCAATTTGGAAACCAATATAAATTAAACAACCATATAAGGTTTAAATTGATAAATAACGACTTATGAAACCTCCTACCTCAATTGAGATCAAAAAACACCAAAATGGGATCCACCAATGGATATTTTAAGGATATTATGATCAAAAGAGAATCCTAGAATGAAAATTCATTAAGTTAATATCTAAATCCATGAACTGAATGATGATTCACAACTTTCAAAGAGGGAGAGAAAGGAGGAAAAATAATCAATTATTAAATTGTCATTGCCCTTACTAAAATAGATCCAAAACACTAACTGACACATCACTCCATAAAGAGGAAAGTATGTGGAGCCAAAAACCTCACTAGAGATCCTTTAAGGAGATTGGGTTTGAATGAAATTAAAGGGATGATATTTGGAATTAAAACATGTATTTAAAATAATAAAAACATTATATTAACCTACCAAAACTCAGCCTCATCATAATCACTAGCTAGTCGGTGACCTCCACTGGCTACCAGATAGTACTATGTAGAATGCATTACATTTTAGAACTCTAAATGGCTATGTAGTGTCCCTCACTTATCAACTATCATTTCCATATATAAGAGAATTCCCGCTCCCAATCTGAAATCCTCAGCCACCTCTTGACCACTAAAACCAAAAAAATACTACAAACCCTATATAATGCACAAAAAATGGGAAAAACTAATAATACGTGATATAAAATATAAATAAAAGGAAAAAACTGTACATAAACAAGAAAATAAAGTGAACCATGAGAAAAATAATTTCCATACCTAAAATCATGTAATGGTATGGTATAATCTCCCCACCATAAATGGTGTCTTTCCCCAAAAATCATGTCAATAAGACACCATCATAAATTATTGATGCCACTAATCTATAATCAATGAATAATTCACTAATGTATAATGAAAATAAAAACCCTAATTATAAAGCACATGGACCAAGGGGATTGATTTTTTATGAAGAACTTTCATATGAGAATGAACAAATTGAACAAGCTGCTCAATCCTGAATAAATCTGGTTTTGAGTCAAGGTTATCCCACCTTAAGAAGTGGGATGGTTTAGAGAGACAATTTTTGAGATATGTCACATGAAACACATTATGGATAGATGTCATTGATAGTGGAAAATCCAATTGGTAAATCGTCCTTTCAGTCATCTCTATGGACTCAAGAGGTCCCATGAATCTCATTGTTGACTTCCACTATTTTCCAAGCCATCGGTGACTTATCCAAGGTGAAACTTTCAAAAACATTAGGTCACCAACTAAGAACTCCAAAGGGAATAAATGATTATCAGTATAATATTTTTAATTTATTTTCATCATAACAATTTTTTGATGAATCAACAAAATCTTTGTCTCCATCTCTTATACCAAACTAGATCCAACCAGGGATGATTCACCAATCTTCAACCATCAAAGTGGAGATTTGCATGGACAATCATTTGATGACTAAAAGGGTTCCATATTTATGGATGAATAATAGTTATTATTATAGGAAAAATCAATCATTACTAAGTGGAAGTATCAATATCCTCTAAAAATTAGAATTCAAGCATAGAGCATTTCCTTCAGAATCAATATATCCCATTTTTTCTAACTATCTATCTAATGAAGGTATTTCATTATCAGCTTTACCTTAGATCTAATAACATCCTATAGGTCTCTCATAAAATAATAAGTGAAATGAGTATCTATATTAGAAATTATATCATAAGTAACTCCATACAATCTGATGGTCTTTTACACATACAGATTCCCAAATTCCTCAACTTTTTTCATGTTATGAACAAGAATAAAGTGTAAAAAAAATTCAATCTATCAATAACCACCCATATTAAATTATTTCCACAATTTTTATGTGGAAAACCAGTAATAAATTCCATTGATATCTCATCCCAGTTCCATATCTTAAAAAAAAAGTGGTTAAATTGGGCCAGAAAGTATCTAGTTATCGACCTTGATCTGTTTACCAGTATAAAAAATAGAAACAAAATTTTTAATTTATCATATCATACCTAGACACTAGAAAAAATCCTCATATCATAAAACACCTTCATTGTTTCACAGTATACAACCCACTAAAAATGATGGAAATCATCCAATAAAATGTTCCTCATAGGTAGTGGAACAATATACCAGTTCCTAAAGTAAAGTATACCCTCATAAGATATAGAAAATTTCCTGATTTTATCCCCAATATATAAAGAATCCATAATTCCTCATGACTCATCATCAAGATATTTTTCTTATAGAATCATCTTGATAAGTTAGGATGTCAATGAAACACAGGATACAATAGCTTTAGACTCGTCATCTTAAACTCCCAAAAGCATACGATCAAAGAGATCCATCAGATTGGACACCTCAAATGATTCTTTAATTTACTAGGATATAAGCTTCCTTTATAGAGTATTAGAAATGACATTACCCTTACATGGGTGTAGTCAAAAGAAAATTAAAAGTACCATAGGTACTCCACCCACCACCTCTACCAAAGATTTGGATCTTTTGTGAGAATTTATAACTAAAAAATTTATGATTGGATTACATGTTAAACCTTTATCTAAAAATTTAATGCCACTAACTCTTCATATCATTCATCATAGATATGAGTTTGTGATCATGTGTAAGATAGTTCATTTCATGAGGTCAAAGCCAATATGAACCATAATCCACCATATGATCTCTATTCATAAGAACATAGCCCAACCATGAACCTAATACATCATAGAAGACCGTATTGCTATGCCTAGATTCTAGAAGAGTGAAAGTAGGATATAAATTAAAATGATACTTCAACTCATCAAAAGAAGCCTAATATTTTGAATCTGAAATAAATTTTACTCCCTCCTTAGGGTGAGTAGTCAATAGAGAATCTATCTTTGGGAAATCATTTTTCAAATGGTGATAATACGCTGTCAATCCCATGAATCTATGAATCTTCAAGTAGTTATATAGTTCCTCCCATGTCCTAATAGTTTTCAACTTCTCAAGATCAACTGAAATTCCCTATTTTAAAATCATTTTTCTCAAAAAAATCATCCTGAATCCAGAAATTTTATCTAAAAACATTAGTATAAAGTATTTGATTTTTCAATATGACAATAAATTCACTCAAATGATGAACATTATCTTCCTCAGTATTAGAGTAAACTATTATATCATCCACAAATTCCACCACAAAATAATTAAGGTACTGGTGGAATATCTTGTTCATCAATGTCATAAAGACAGTAGGGGAATTGGTCATACCAAAAGGCCTAACAAGGTACTCATAGTGGCCATACCTGTTATTGAAAGTATACTTAGGGATAAGAAAAATACATGATCTTAATCTAGTGAAGTTATCACTAAAAATAAATCTTTTATAACCATATCATCCATTTCAACTAGTCAAAGAAATCATCAATTTGGGGTAAGGGATACTTGTTCTTGACCATGACCCAATTTAGATTTCAGTTATCAACATATATGCGGAGGGTTCTATCAGCCTTCTTGGAAAAAACACTTGAATATACCATGTTAACACACTGGGATGAATAAATACATTAGAAAAAAAATTACTCTAATCGATTCTTTAACTCCTTCAATTTAGATATTTTCATATGATAAGTGTGAATAGAAATAGTATGGGTACCTCGTACCAAGTTAATAAAGAACTTCATCTCTCTCTCTAGTGGAAAACCAAAAATGTAAGGTAAAAACGCGTTAAAAACTCAATATATATTAAATTAAGATCAAAATACAAATAATAATACTCTAGTTTAATGTTAAACAAGGATATCATACTATCAGTATCATAAAGAGTATTTTCATATCAATATGACCTTAGTTATCGTTCTCCTTGAAAAAACACATCACACCCCATCAGGGGTAGTAAAGGTTACCCTATAAAAATAATAGTTGATATGAGATCTACGATAAATCATACAATCCATCTAGAGAAAGATATCTAGAGGTTCAATATCTTAAACCCAAAAGGTCCCAAGAAAGTTCAAATTTTGATAAATATTGAAAGAGGGGATTGGAGAACCTACACTCTCTTTATCCTATGAGATAAAGAAATATATATAATATAAGGCATGAGATCCATAATAAGATTCATCAATTCCAAAATATGAATAGATGTGATGGAATGAGATTCACTAATGTTGAATAAAGACATCACTAAAGATGAATCAATGGTAATAGTACCTCTCATGGTTATAGGACCCACATTAGTTTTTCTTGGAGACTGATCCATTGTGTGAAGGAGCTTCATTATTGATCCCTATAGAAGGAAACCATTTTTTTGTTGAATCATCTGACTACACTATAGATCCTCACATTATTTTCAATCTTGTACCACTACATAGAGTGGTGAAGATGTCAAAAAATATCTTAAAGTGATCGAGCATCCATAAGAGCTACAAATCATTTATTACTCTATGTATGCATGCTTTGTGTTCCTAATTTTTCACATTGTAAGCAAGTAAGTCGTCCTTTTCAAGATATTTTTTAAGATTTAGAATAATTAATCTTCTAAGATCCACCACTAAAATTTCCACCATGTGAATCATCGTTTTTCATCTTCCCTTTAAAGGGGCCCCTAGAGCCACCATTGGAAGTAGGATGAACTCCCATCAAACCTAACTAACTAAAAAAATCAAGTTTCACCATTAAATATATATCCCAAATATCATCAGGTTATGTGAGATTTCGTTGGGAAACCTAATATTAGATATATTATCTATGAATAATCCCAAGCCTCTTATATTTCTAATTCTCATTTGAAACCACCTTAGGTGGGAAATGAACAAGCTTAGTAAAATGGTTAGCATACTTGGTCACTATCTGATCATCTTTATAAGGTTCAAGGAACTCATCAACTTAGTTAATACCATAGACTATAGATAAAATTACTCCTTGAAAAGATCCCTGAAATATTTCCACTCCAAACCCACATTCTTCCCAGTATGACCTATTGAGTCCCAACACCTTCTTCTAAGTCCTTCAAGTTTGGAGTCGTCACATTTCACCTTAACAGAGTCTAGTGTCTCGATTAACCCTGAGATTTTTTAAATATTTCTCAACCAATACTCTATCTCAAAATGATCATTAGTACCCTTGAAACATAGTGAATTTGGATGAAAAAATTCCTAGTCACAATCCCTTCTATCACCTCTCTACGGTATGACCTTTAAAGCCTAAACGAGAACTGCTACAACAACCTAGCCTAGAGCTTAGAACGCTTGAAAAAAATCCTCTAAAAGGTTAGGATCAATGTGGTTTATTTATTATTATGTCTCATCATAATCTCCCTCCTTATTTCTATTCAAATTAATTCTTATGGGAATGGTACTACACAAAATTGAGTGAAAATAAGGAAACTTTTAGTCAACAGACATGATAACACCAACTCTATCACTAAAAATTAAACTATGATGCAAAAACATCATATCAAAGATTTATAAAAAAAATCTATAATTATATCAAAAACTCCTCAAATACACTTTTCCCTAAAATTCCATGGTAACAAATAGCTTAAAATGATGATATCTGACCAATAACTTTCCCTTCACCTACCCCTTAAGTCTCGAAAATCATGTCTCTTATCTAACAATACATCCCAAACTGCATACCAATATCAAAAAAAAATACACACCAACCTTTGATAAAAAAATAACAAATTGACCCAGAAAACCCTCCAAAATAGTACATGAATATGTTTTTATTTGTTCTAAATCTAATTCTTGATCCCCATGGTATTATAGCTAGAGCATGGGCATCAAAATAATCAAGATGGAATGATTTTTCCCCAATAATGACTTATCATGACAAAGAAGTGGATATAAAACAATAAACATTTGGTATTCCAAACACTTTACAAGAGATAGATACCAAAATTATAAATACACAAGTTTAAAAATGGTAGTCCAACAAAATTTATCATTTAGGTTCATCAAAGACAAAATCCCAAAAACATAATGCAACAAGTGGATCACATGATCCACTAGTCACTAACAACTCCCAAGTCCGGCTAATCAATAACATCCACTGCCGCCAAGAGGTTCCTTTGATTTCCCTAGAACTAGAATAATAAAAAATAAAAAATCCCAAAGGAAAATTTAGGGTATAATAAACAAATACAATTAGGATATCACAAATCATTTAATAAGAAATCTATAACAAATAAACCATCATTTTTCAATTTTTAATAAAACATGGCGTGGAAATATTTTCACAATTTTAATCAAATAATGATTTCTAAAAAATTCAATGGATAATATAAAATGTTTTCTTGGGTGTAATTATATCAAATCAGGTAGATATAAGAATATTTAGTAAAATAGGTATAAATAAACTTTTTTATGACAACTTACATGAGTAAAACATTTAAATAAATCATAGGAATATATAATCATTTTCAACAATAGAACTATGGTTAAGAGACCTGGGGTTATATTAGTGCATGAATTATAACACATCTTAGTGAATTAGAGATTTAGTTTTAAACACACTCCCTAGATTCAAATCCTAGGGGGGATAAGAGAGAATCCCAATTAATAAAATCCCTACCCTCAACATAGTTTAGTTATTTTTGTAATCATCATTCCATTTACAAGTATAAATAACTCATTCCCAATATACTTTCTTCCCACCTAACTACCTTGGATCCTATGTGTTTAAATTTAAATCAAAAATTTATTGGGTTATTGTGTAATTAATCAATCTAAATTATTTCAAATAATCATTTAAATAATAACCTAGTTCATGTTTCAAATACATGATTTTCATTTCAGATACCAAACATCAAATGATTTTCATAAAAAATAATTCCTTTAATATTAAAACATTTAATTTAAAATAATAAACATTTCATTACATTTAATCACATAAAAAATCATACTTCAAATCATTCATAACAAATCAAAATAACTTTTCCAAAAATCAACAGTTAATTATAAAAATCCAATGTCAATGGATTTCATCACAAACACCATGCCATTTAAAATTATTTTTCAATATTATCAATTCATGATTTATAAATTAATTGGGAAACCAACTTAAATTAAACCAGAATAAAAGTTTTAAATTGATAATTATTTCCTTAAAAACCTCATACCTCAATCAAGGTCATAAAATCCCCACATGGGATCCACCAATGATGGGTCAAGGACTAAGACAATAAAGGCAAATCCTAGAATCACAGTTCATTAAGTCAAGATCTAAATAATCAATGTTATGTGGATTAGAAAATATAGAAGATTTAGATAAATGAGGAATATATAATCCATGATCAAATTGAAAGTACACTTACCAGAAGAGACCCAATGCACCAACTGGAACTTTGATTCGTGAAGAAACAAGGTTGGGAGATCCAAAATCCTCTCTGGAGAGCCTCTAAGGAGATTAGGGTTGAATGAAATTCCAGGAAGGATATTTTGAATTAAACTTGTGATTAAACATAACAAAAAATACTAAATTACCCTATAAAAACATAGCTCTGTCTGTGACAATATATAGTAGGTGGCCTCCACTAGGTACCCAGTTGAACATGGAAGAATGCACTACATTCTAGAAGTCCAAAAAGATAGACAGTGGGCTTCTACCAATTGGAATGTGGGTTCCTATAAGAATCCACCACTTCTATCTTCCCACCATCTGGATAGTGTCCCTCACTAGCTAGCCAATGGGCCACCTATTGCTTTTCTAGAAATAATATTATACCGCGTCTCATTCTAAAAGATCTAGACATCTCTCATCCACTAAATCTAGAAAAAAAACACCCTCTGACACCCCGCTAGCTCAAATTAGAGGGAGAAAACCAATAATCAATTAGATCAACTAGAGGTAAAAGGAAAAAATTGGAGATAAATTTGAAAAAAAATGTTAACCACGATAAAAATAAGTTTCATAATATAAATCTAGAAATAATATGTTACAATGATCATAAAAAAGGAATTACAGATTACCTCACAAGCCCCATAGTAGAAAAATATTCAACCTTATTAGATGTAGCTCCTCATCGTTGATCAGTGTCACCCTTAAAACATTAATATCCAACACTCCTTGGACCAGTGATAAGGATAGGGAGTTAAGTGATATTACTCCCCTTTTTTGAATGATTAAGGGTTATTCATATTCTCTTCTTCATATATGCTCTATATATTCCTCCAAATTATCATCATCTGTTGATTCCTACATAATCCAGAAAATATGAATCATTTTTATATTATGTGCCTTTCTCAGGGATACTATCAAATAATATTTGAATCTAAGATAAAATGTAGAAATAATGGGACATAATTTTTCTCTAGAGAAAAGGGTATTTTAATGTTTTTTCACTTTTTAGTGTGTGTGAAGTGTATGTAAATAGAAATGAATCTATTATGTGATAAAATATAATCAACAAGGATTTTGAAATCAGTTTTAAAAGATAATTGACTAAAATTTTATATCCCTTTACTTACCTATTTTATCATTATTCAATTTTTCCTCATTTTCTACCTCTAATCAGATAAAACCTCAATTAATTACCCTCACCCATTGATTTTGACTTAATATGTGTGATAAAATGATCATTTTATACACTAATATAACTTATCCTATTGATTGTAAATCTATAGTGAATCCTGAATCAAACAATTTCTCACTATCATGGGTAGTGAGTAAGTTCCATGTGGCTTGTGTGTGTAAAATTTGGAATTAGAGAATAATAATTCATATTTAAAAAAATGTAAATGTAAAATGATATATAATAGTTAAAAACATCCATAAAAACAAAAGCAATATAATAATAAATTTAAAACAATATCCATTAATATGGGTATGGTGGATATCCAAAAATAAACCACTAATTTCCCAATGTGTCAACACTGGAGACATTACAAAAAATTGAAAAGATATAGAGAGAAATTATAAAAGAATTATCTCTAAAAAATTAGGGTAATCCCCACTTTTTAAAATAAAAAACATATACTTATAGTAGTGTTCTAGGGTTCATTGCATGGTTCAGTATATTCATCCCAAATGTGATAAATATAAGCTTCTTATTCTCCCTTGTAAGACCTTTGTTCCCCCTAAAGCTTCTTAGTTTTTAGTGATTCATCTTGTATCTCTCCGAGGGTGACTTCATGTCTTAGTTAAGGGCTCAAATTCCACTAACAATCTTTCCCATTAAAATTATTCTTTATTTAAAATTATACCATGATCTTCACCTTATTCCATGGTGGTATGGGCATTATGTGGAATCTTAGGATCATCATTTCCCAATTATAAAAGGCTACAAGAATGAAATTTTTATTTAATTTAAAGCCCAATATTTTTTGGGAAATTAATATATAATCATCCACATTGGTTCCCTTATATAGATTTATCATTGTTTATGGGAGACCCTAATTCAAGTGGTTGATGACTATGATGTAGTGTAGTTAAACTTTAGTGGTACCCTTACATAGTTAGCCAAAATGACCATTATGTATGTTGGTTTCATGGGATTAACCTTGAAATGGAATTTCTATCACAACTTCTACCATTCTATAATAAATTTATTAACATTATATATATTCCTTGTAACCAATAGTACCATTGTTCATGTCTACATTACCTTGGAGTAGAAAATTTATTTCCCAAATGTAGACTGTGTAATCTATGGAGGTATTATTATGTAATTATCATCCATATAGGTTACCTTTACATGACTTAAATAATGTTCCCTTCACCTAAACACATCTTCTTTGTGGCCTTTACATTGATTTTGGAGTTTATTTCATTGAATTTTAAGTCTTATTGTCCTAAAGTCTCATGTTTGGCACTTTGAAGTCTGATAATCTTATCTAAAACATGACGACTTATAATTCATGTCATAATATTCATAGGGGTTCTGATTCTAAAGTTGTATGTTTAGTATTAAACTCAAATGGTTGGGAGAAAATTATAAAAATTTCATCTCCAAAGTTTTAAAATCAAAATTTAGGTGATAAAGTTATATGATCTGACCTTATGAAAATATCCTACTGGTGGGGGAAATATTATATGGGATGAAAATGTCATATTTATTATGGAAAATTCATATATGACCATGGGTTTGGATAATTCATATTATATTTAATGTTATATGATGGGGAAATTTCACACTCATTGGCTAAATCCATACAAAATTATTAAAGTTGTACTCTCAATCTTTTTCCATTTTCTAGACAACAACAAAGTTATATGAAATGACATGGAAAATAATATGTGTCGGTTGGATGAAATTTATATTAAATTGCTCCTCCCATGTAAATTTTTAACCTGTACCTATAACCAAAAAAATTTGAAACATGATTTAGTTTGATCTTATCCCAATTTAATCTAAATTCCATTAAAAAAAATATAATAAATTAAAATCTTTTTATCAATTTGATTCTATAATTCCCAAAATAAATTTATTGATTTCCAATTCATTCCAAATTTAATAAAATAATTGAAGATCATGTTTTATACCATTAATAAATTAAGTTCCAAGATTCCAAATGTAATAAATAAGAGGTTATTAGTTGAGTTTTTTTATATTATGGGGTTGATTTTCATTAAAAAATAGATGAAAATTTAGAAATTATTGGCTCACATCACTCCCCTAAGCTTACACTATTGCACTCCCAATAAATAAAATGAATTAAATTTTTTTAAAAAAAATATGCTCTATCTAGAATTAAATATAAAAGATAGATATGAATAAAATCACAGATTCATTTATCATTGTAAAATATTTTTCCTCCTCTATGAATGTAACCTAATGACTCACTTCAATTCAAGTAATGTTTTATGTTCAGGAGTGAGAA
Organism: Viscum album; assembly: GCA_963277665.1. Lineage (NCBI taxonomy): Eukaryota > Viridiplantae > Streptophyta > Magnoliopsida > Santalales > Viscaceae > Viscum > Viscum album. The sequence goes on along the minus strand of OY728120.1, from coordinate 1,579,499,300 downwards.
TGGAATAATAATTTAGTGGAATCAAAAATATAACAAAAGTAACCTTCCTAAATCCATCTCCCATAGTTTTCCTTTCCTAATGATCATTTTCACGCTTCCTTGATACTTCCTCAAAGACATTTAGATATATCCTCTTCCAATTCTTCATCCATGTTTAGAATTACCCAAATATTTTCAAACCATTTTTCAATTAGAATATATTGAATTTTCTACATCCAAGTATGTGAAAATCACTTATTATCTGATTATTTCTAAACCAATAACTAAAATATCCAATGATAATTGGTATCTCTCCGAACTAATTATAATAGTCAATTCATAGGATAAATTCTTAGGAATTCATCTCTCAGGTCCCTCTAACTCTTATTTGATGGATTACATAGAAAAATATTCTTATATTAACTTAGGAATACATCAAGATTATTTCCCATATGTTTATATTTCTATATTTTATATGATCAATCCAAATGTATTTTATGGAGGATCTTTAATGTGTTAATTTATCACAATGTTTGGATCACATTAGTTTAATTTCAAAGTTCTAGCTTCCTCATGCTATTATTTAGATTCCACTATATTCATTTCCATTTACAACCCTTTTACCAATTTTTAAGAAAAAAACATCCAGAAAAACATCAGTAAAATCCACTCAACAATAACAAAAATTAAATAATTTTTTAACCAATGAAATTCATCCACAATAGATTTTTACTTTTTTTTAAGAAATAAAGAATTGGAGATCAAGTTTTACTATCTAAAAAACACTCCAAAAATAGAAAAATAGAAAAAAAATAGAAAAAAAACTCTCAAAAATAGGTTCCTAAATTATATTTATGGTCACTTTGTTTCATTTTATTTTAGGAAAAAGGAACATAGAAATAGAAAAATAAAAGCAGAAAATATTTGTAACATCCTATATTACTTGTCCTTTACCCCAAATTTATCTCAAACACAACTTCAAGTAATTTTATAATGAATTTATCAAGTAATAATATATTTAATGAGTGAGAATCTATATTAATAAGGATAGAAATAACTTAAAAGAACTTTATTCAAGATTAGTATGGAGGATTTTTTACTCCTCTATTGGTTCATTTCAAAAATCATTATGAAAATGTTTTAGATTATGCATATTAACCTTCAAGAGGTGTTTTGATTTAGATCCTTTGATTTCATCAAAAACAAATAAAAAATTATTGGTTATTATACATGTTCTGGTTCATTTGTAATGAAGCATACCATGCACAAGCTTCATCATAGTAGAGAACAACAACACTTTATCTCTAACTTAAAAGTATCTTTTCTAAATGAGTCTTTCATGGATAGATATATAATCCTCTTTTTATAGAAGGTAATTCTCATAAACATCACTCATTAGCTCCTATATTTCCATAATATATTGTTTTTTTTACTCTCCAACATTTCAAAAATCTAGGTTCACTCACTTTACACCTTTGTAGGCTTTGTGTTATAGCTCGACAGGAAGTTGATGGTTCTTTCCATAAACAATTCTATTGAAAGTTTCATGTGTTCCAATAATTAATCCTCAAAATTTCTACTCTAGTCCTTTTGATTATGTATCATTATATTTTTCTAAAATACTATTTATTTCACTACTAGACACCTCGACCTACAAATTTTTGTGTATGCTATGTAGTTGAGGTCTTTTGGTGTACTTCATATATCTTCATGTGGGATTTTATGTTCTTGTTACAAAAATATATACCTGGATAAATGATTATGGTTTGAGGTACTCCAAACCTAAAACAATAATCATAGAAAATCAATCATAACCTTTATATCATCTGTTAAGATTTATTTTGCTTCAATCCATTAGGAAACATAGATTATTATTATTTGGATATAAAAAAATCTAAATGATATGGGAAAATAACCCATAAAAAATAATCCTTATACATCAATTATTTCATAAAATTTTAACGTTTTAGGGGTATTTCATTTTATTTGGAAACCCCAAAAAAATTAATAGTTTGGATATGTTTTACAAAATTCAGGTGAGTATTTAAAATTTTATGGCCAAAACAGACCAGCCTCTTAGACCTTCATAGTTTCACTTTGAGGTCCAAAATGGCCTCCATGTAAAAGTGTATAAAAAAATTAAAACACATACTTAACATAATCTTTAAGGATACATATCTTAATCACTTCATCACTACATACCTTATATAAATATGAATCCTCTTAGATATAAAATTTCAAATGGGTTTTAGTTTAACATTTTGTTGCCTATTAAAGAAGTATTTTACCTTTGGTATGAATAAGAATCACCAGTTCACTATACTAGGGAACTTGGGTGACTTTCTGTAACTTATCAACAAGAATTTATTAATACAAGGTTTTCTTAGTTCGTGTTTCAACCTTATAAGTATGAGGTAAACTACTCATGTGGTCTGTAACCAAATTCTCCCAACCCCTTTTTTTCTTAGTCTCTAATTCAAATTCTTGTAGTTGTAGCATAAAAATTACTAATCTTTTCATTTATTCATCTTTCATGATCAAATACATGACTATCTCAAGATAAAAAGAAACATTTCCTCTATTGCCTATCAAATTTGATTAAAATTTATCTAATAAATAAAAAATATCCAAAAAAATCCTTAACTGATATTGAATAGTTGATTTGGATTTTGTAAAGAGTATATTAAGTGTAAATTGTCACATGTTAATTCTAATAAATCCTTTAGGATAGAACAACCACTAAAATATTGTTTTATGAATCATAGATAATATTAATGTTGGAATTCCAATTAGGTGGATAAATTACAGGTATTCTAGTCAATCACTCATTAAGTTTGTAAATTTTTTCCCTATATAAATCATCAAATTCAAAATTAATTTCCTTTTTCCTTAGATTAGTAAAGGGTAGATAGACTTTGAAAAAATATTTAATAAACCTCCTATAAAATCATTCATGGACTAAAAGTGGTCTTATATGTCTCACAGTGGTGGGTTAAGGTAGTGTGTAAATATGGTAAACCATCGAATTATCTACTTCAATTACATCCATTGAAATTATGTGGCCCAAAACATTGCCTTTTTCTACCATAAAATTATATTTTTAAGGCTTATAACCAATTTTTTATCAATATATTTCTTTTAATAATTTTCCATATTTTCATGATTCATTCCAAAGTATGTACCAAAAATATTAAAATCATTAAAAAATACCAAGAAGAATATCTCAATAAAGTATAAAAAGATACTGACAAAAAAACATTAAAAATTTCCTGAGGCATTGAATAACCTAAATGAAATACTTTGGTAAGAAAACATACCAAAAGTACATGTAAATATAGATATATATGTTTCCTTTATAACTTTGAGAACTTGAACATGCCCATAGTTTCTATAAAGAAAATACTAATTACTTTTCCCAGTAAGTCTCTCTAACATAGGGTATATAAAAACGATATGGGAATATTTATTTTAGGTTACATGATCCAGCCTCCGATAATTAATAAAAATCCTCCAAATATTCTGAATCATAGTGGGAACTAACTCATTATTTTTATTTTTTATAATGGTGAATTCAGTATTCTTGGGTAAAATATGAATGGGACTCACCCATTGGGATTTTGAGATGATTTACATGATAAAAACTCCTAAAAGACACTCAAAAATATTTTTATAACTTTTATAAGGATTTAGTTGAGCCTCCTTTAGATTTATAGGATTAAAATATAATTATAAAAAAATATAATGCACAAGGGCTATAGGTAAAATCCCTAGGATGTATTTAAATGGCCAAACTATGTACCGAGACTTTTGTTTTAGAATTTCCAATATCTATTGTTCTTGATTAGGCTTAAAATTATTTGTAATTATGACGGGTAGTTTTTAATTTTCCCTAACAAAAGAATATTTAAGATTATTGGGATGTATATTTAGTTTTAGTTCATGTGGGTGTTCTAGTGTTGGTTTTAACTAAATATTCTCCATGTTTTTATCCTAAATATGTAAGGAAAAATGTTTTTGTATCATATTTAAGTAAATAATTAAAATAACTTTTATCTATTTCCTCAAACTATTCAAAGCAAAAAACTATTTCCAAATTTAATTTTGTTTCAAAAACAAATTAATTAGAATAATCATGTGATTCCAGGGCTTCTCCTAGTCAAATTATTCTATCAAAAATTTATAATTCTTTATTATAATAACAAGGAGTTTTAGAATGCGTTAATTATAAAACATATTTCTCATCATGATGGTATTTCCTTTAATCTAAAACACTAAAGTTCACTATCACTTCCCAAAAATATATTGAAATTATTCATATGTTTACATGTATTATGGTTTCATAAGTCATAATAAATAGCCTTCCTATAATGATAGTGGAATGAGTTTCATCTATTTCTTCTTCAATATTAATAGTATAAAAGTTTGTAGGGAAGAAAAGTCATTTCACTCTTACCAGAACAACCTCCAAAAATATAACTGGGTTGGAAATGGATTGGTGGGGTATATTTACAACCACCCTAGTTGGATTGAGATATTTTATCTATAAGGAAGAGTAAATCTAGTAAGTCATAAAATTTAACGATACTCTCAGATCACATAAAGAATTATTAAAATTAAGATCTCATATGGTGTAATGGATAGTGAAATTACCTAGGTGATAACATTTTTAAGGTGGTTATATGGTTACTAAAGCAGAAACATTTATACCTAAAATTACCTTTTATGTCCGTGAAATTTCATCTTCATGGTGAACATATATTTGAGAAGTATTACATTCCTTGGGATTTAGTTTATGGACTCTAGGAAAGGAATGTTTATCTCTACCTTCTATAATGTTTACAAGACTACTTGTTGTAATTATTATTCAATGGTATTATTGGGTGGTATTATTCTTTAATTGAAGGGAGGATGGGGTTGTTTTAAGTATTGAAAATTTTATTTTCTCCTATATTTCTATATTATTTGTGTCTCTGAATGGATTTCCTCTTTTTGTATATTTTCAGGTATGGATACTATAGGTTCCTTATGTTTTCCACTTTTGGCTTCAACTCCCAGTGGTGATTCTTTACTAGTTTTCACTTACTTTACACTCCTTAAAGATATATAATTAATATTTCCCTTTTTTTAGGAATATATTAGTTTGGATTTTATCATACCCCTGGTTTTCTAAGTTATTCATTTTGAAAATGATCTTTCCATACTACCCTTTCAACTCAATCAACTCCAATACATGAGGTGTGAGAGTGGTTTTTTGGTTGGTTTGAGACTCTTCAAGATGTCTACATGGGTCTTTTATTATTATTATTATTTTGATTATGTGGTTATTGGTAGCTTATAGAGGGATGATATCTATTTTTCTAAAATAATGTTGGCAAGAAAACTATTGAAACCCCTAATGGAAAGGGGGCCTCTAAGGTTCCTTATTTCTAGATTCATACTAATTTTTTCATTATCCATTGAATCTCGATCTACTAGTTGGTTGTTACTCGTAAGGGGGCCTTTGGTTCAAGGAATCATAATTATGTTTTACTTGTGTGAATCCATTAGTGTAAATAAATATACGAAGTAAAAGTTAGTACACTCTAGGAGGATTTGAGGGTGATTTTTCTTAACATTTATTTTTTTCCAACAATATCAAGAAGTGATATGAGTTATTCAATTTTATTTCTAGGTAAAGGATAGTTAGAAATATTTACCTCATGTACTCCTATAGTGGTATCCCTTATACCAAATTGTTGGTATTTTTTTGAAATCCTCTCTATCATCTCTCTAGATTTAGCATGTGACATTTCAATCAGATATCCCATAGAAGAGACATCCAAAATATTTCAACCATTTTCTATCAATCCTTGGTAAAATAACACTAGGTTGTAGTGGTACTAAAATTGTTAATGTGTATAGGATGAGTTTAGTAACTTTAATCACTCTTAAAACTCATAGAGAATTTATCCACATATTATTTTATCCCATATATCTCTTTCCTTAGCTATGAATTCCTTTATTTAGGGAATAATTTCTATAGGAAGCCCTTGTGAAGTCTACACCATGTGGTAATTTATCTAGGTTATAAGATATACACCCATTATTTGTCTAATCATTCTAAGGATAATGGAAAGGCCTTCTAGCTTATCTAATACTTAAGGAATCTTCTAGATGTGAAGCTATTTTAGGAATCCCTAAATACCTTTAAATTTATATTGGGATACTCTCTTTCCAAACTATGTAATTTAGCCAATAATTTTTTCATTCCAGTTCTAAGATCATAATCTTACGGATTGGTCAATTATAACACCCAGTTATTATTAATAAATTTAGGTTTATAAATATCTCTAAGAATTATATTCAGATGAGTTAAATTGTTCTCCATGTTTTCACATCCTATGCTAGATATAGTTATATAAGTATAATAAGATGTATAATCTGTCTATGGAATTAAGATGAACTCTATATTTACTTCCTCAATGATTCTTATGTTTTTAATTATTTGTAGTATATTTATTTCAATCTCTAGATCAAACCTAATGATATGATTTGAATTAGTTATAATAATGTATCAACATCCATTTAATTGAAAATAACACAAACTAAATAAAGGGAAAAAACTATCCCACCTCCCCGAAAATGGTTCTAGGTTAATGATGTTTCTATCCTAATGCTACTATCAAATAATATTTATACCCGAGATAAAATTTAGTAATAGTATGACTCGTGTTTAATCTACATAGGAGGGTGTTTTTAATGAATTTTTCATTTATTATTTGGGTTCAATTTTTGTAAATAATAATGAATATGGTTTGTGATAAAATCTAGGAAACAAGGATCTTGAAGTCAGTTTTAAAAGCTAGTGGTATAACCTTAGATATCCCCTCACATACCTATTATATCATTATTAAATTTCATTCCTATAATGAATCATATTTTCTATGATTTTTTTTAAATAATTGGGAAAATTCTATGACTAGGCACTAATATAGTGTATGATTCCGAGATCTGGTGTTCCTATAATAAAATGATGAAAAATGTTCAGTTTTTAATAAAACATGAAGGTGATTTTTTCTTTAAAAATGAATAAATTTTAAACAATTGTCCAGATCATAAATACAGTGTCATTTTGGCATTCAGAATAGATATTTTACCCTATGTGAGGCCTAAAATTGGTTGGAATGGGTCAATTGTATAAATTAGTTTTTGGAAATATCGATAATAAAATATTTTATAAAAAAAATATTTTGAAGTTGCGACTCTTTTCTTTATATTTGATTTTTTCACGAAACCAAGATTATCACTATAATATTGGAATTCCCCTGAGATGAGGAAATGTAATTTCTCTCGATGGTGATGAAGGATCATAGATCAGGACTTGGATTAAAGATTGATGGATCAACGAACAACAATGATGCAGCTCCTTCCTTCATCAACCACCGATCCAAACCCTAGGTAGGGTGTTATTTCTTTATGATTCATTCCTTGTTCTTAAATTTGATGATAAACACAGACTAACCAACTAATAGGTTGATCCATGGATCGATCTCTTGTGGGATGGGTGCTATACTTGTGGGGATTTTAATAGGGGATAGATCTGTGTGATTTCTCCATTCTTCATGATCCCTCTAAAAAAGAAAAATCAGTACCGACAAGAAAAGAGGTCAAGATCTATCATTCAAGTGTTTTGTTCTTCTCCCTTTTTCCCCATGGTGTTTTTCATGTTCTTTATGACTTTATTAGTGGATGAATATTGCACCTTCTATCCGTGGCGCAATAACCCGAGACCGAAGATCTGATTCCACAATAACACTATGGAGGTGTAGAGACAGGCACAACACAATTCGGCTAAGGAAACGGCTTACAGAGGTACAAGATGGTGGCATATGGTGGTGGAAAAATGTTGATGCTATGAATAGTTTAGGAAAGGTAGATTTGGTATAGGGTGGTAGTCCAGGCGGATGGAAAATCGGCAACATGAGGTTGCCGGCGGGGCGGGCGGCGGAGGCAGAACACAGTAGGAGGCCGCGTTGGGGCCGACATGGTCGGCAGGAGCGGGCTGCGGTAAGAGGTCCTAGTAATGACCGAGGGATGTGGTGAGGAGAGTCTGCATACACAGCGGCCAGGCAGAATGTGGCATAGTTTCGTGTTAGATGATCCCACAGTAGTGAAGCCATAGGGTAGGCAGGGCGGTGGGCCAGCCACAAGAAATGTGTCTCGGTACCGCGTCTGCACGTGAGAAATGCAGTTAAGGGCAGACTGCATGCATCATAATGAATATTATTATATAATGGTCCATATCAGGGGGATCTAGTCCGCTTCAGTATCCCCACGGGCAATACCCAACGGCCTAGCAGGCTGGGTCCAGTAGACCTGGTAGGTAGAGCACAGTGGGTCGTGCCCAACGGTCCATGCCCGGTGTGCTGAGCCTGATGGGCTGATCTCAATGGGCTGATCCCAATGGTTTGATCCCAATGGGTTGGACTGAGTTGGACCAGGCCGGGCCGGGTCGAGTCGGGTCAGCTGGCAGGTCGTGTCAGACCCGGATCAGACCCAGGTCAGACCTCTTTATAAAATTAGTCGTAACTTTCAAACCATATGTTTGTTTGATGAGTTGTTTGGAGAATTGTGACCCTTGAGAAAGGAAGGTAATTTTGAGATACTCTAAGTGAGTTCTTATAGATGTTTTCATATTAGCTAATGGCTTATGAAGTAGGTTCTCACAGAATAAGCACGCTACGAGTGGAATCCGATGACCTAGAAGCTATGTGACCTAGAAGCTATGTGAACTAGAAGATGTGTGTCTTAGAAGCTATGTGATCTAGAATATGTGTGACTTAGATACTTTGTTCTTATTCAAGAATTTGTGTCTTATTGATATTATGTGTCTTATCGAGACTGTGGGTCTTACGGAGACTATGTGTCTTACTGATACTATGTTTCTTACCGATACTATGTGTCTTTCTGAGAATGTGGGTCCTATAGAGACTATATGTCTCATACAGATAGTGTTCCTCATAGGATAAAGTATATTGGGACTTTATTAGAATATATTATGTTGATATATACCTGTGTGAGCTGACTATACTTCGTGTATTTCCTTGGTGGTATACTTCGTGTATTTTACTTTTTTTTGCACTTCATGTATCTCATTTTTGTATACTTTTTGTATCATTTTGTGTTATTCCTTTGATGTTTTGGGGTTTCCTACTATGTATTGTTTTACTCACCCCTACATGGGCCTTCCCTTCATGTGTTGTGTCTTTTGTAGAAGATCAATTCTTTTACAAAGCTCTAGGTGGGATAGGACTAGGTGGTTCTTAGAGAGATCAGATCGATGAGGTGTGCTCCTACAAATTCAGATATTTGTCCTACACCTACCCTTCATGTAGTGTTTTATACAGATGAGTTTCATGAACTTTTTTGTTCACCTTTATAGAATCTTTTTTTTGTGTGATTGTATTCTTGCACTATTTAGTTTCTAGGTTCCTACTGTCGTACTCTATGGTTTATATCTTATTATATGGATGAATTATCTACTTAGTGTTTTTACATTTCAGAATTTTGGGATTGGATGTGTGTGTGTGTGTGCAGGTACTTTTCTAAATGCCACACATTTATGGGACATGCCTACTCGGTGATAGTCGCTAGCCCCTAGCCTATTAGAGGCAGGCTTGAGGTAGTCACAGTACAGGCCCCTCTAGGATAGGTCTTGAAACAGTGGTATCAGAGCAGGTCAGTTCTAATTAAGGATTGGGATTATTTGAGGTTGGTTTGGGGCAACAGTGTTTAGTGTCTCGAGTTTGGATTTCAGACCAGGGAATCCAGTTTTGGTGTGGCAGCTGACGTATCCATACACTAGGTCTCTGAATTCCTCTTTCCAACATAGTATATGAAAACACTGGTTACTGGGAAAATAATTGTACATGAATCATATAGGATTTGGGTGTGTTCTCATTTCCTTCTTGATTCATATCACCATGTATACTCTATTGAATGTGGTGCATCTTGTTTTATTTTAGGATACCTCCATGCAGACAACCATTAAGGATTCCATTGTGTGATCATGAGGATGATATGCCTATTGAAGAGGCTTCGGTGTATGGACATATACTGGATATTCTCCATGTACCTAAGATAGAACCTCCATGTATCATACAATCGATACAGTCACCCGTCGAGAAGCAGTTACTACCAGCTATATCAGTTGAGGTTTCACACAGGTTGAGTGCATTTCATGAGTTCCATAGGTAGAGACCTCCCAATTTTTGAGGTGAGACAGACCCATAGGTAGCTGAGGATTGGCAGGAGGCAATTACACAAGTCTTCTTCCTCATGAGGATTCCTTCTAACCAGATGGTGGTCATATCTACGAGTCTTATTGAGGGCTCAACAGGGCGATGGTGGATCTTGGTGACCCAAAAAAATATGAGGAGACTCTCTCTTTGGTATAATTCAAGAATATCTTTAGGTAAGAGTTATTCTTAGCTAAATTGTGATCAGTAGACATCCAGGAGCTCCTACATCTGTAGTAGGGTAGTCAGAGCGTGGTGGATTACTCGGCGAGGTTCACTGATCTTTCTCGCTACTCCACAGATATGGTGCGAGATCCATTATTCGTGGTTCATACCTTTGACCATGGATTTCATAGTGATATAATGGCTTCAATGATATACCTAAGAGTTCCTACATATGTTGGGGTACCAGATTGAGCTCTACTAGTGGAGATATTTCTGACGGAGCAGACGCTAGGAGTGGGAGCTACCAGCAGGCACCAAGTAGCTGAGTCTTCAGCGGTGGGTATCCAACCGTAGTCACCAGGACCCAAGTAGGTCAAGTTCTCGGGCAGATGACTCTATTACACATGATCAGTGAAGAAGGGAACCTATAGTTCATTGATTCATCTGAAGGATAGGTTGTGTTACTCATGTGGCGGTCGGGGACATATGGCTCGAGATTGCCCGACTCTCCATACGAATGATCAGGTGATGGTTGAGGGACCATCAAGGAAGATGAGGATTCATGAGTAGGTTTGTACGTAGGGAGAAGTATGTGGCATATGAACTTATAGAGAAGAATGAGGTGGGTGGAGGTTTGACGTATTACCACCACAACCCCCAGGTGGTCCACACCAAGCTCAGGGAGCTAGTGGATAGAGATGAGGATAGCTTCCTTCAATAGAGGATTATGACCCTAAGACTCTAGGTATTACTAGAGGTATGATCTATATCTATTCCAACATATGTACAGTTTTTATAGACATATTTTCCACTCATTCCTTCCTTACCATGTACCTTGTTCGGGGCTCAGAGATTCCAATAGAGCTGTTGACCCAACCCTTATGTTTAGAGACTCCTATGGGTGGGGATTCAGTGATTACACATTGTTTCCAATAGTGTGACTTTACTCTTGGAGGTAGGAGTTTCGATTATGATCTCTTAGTATTAGCATTGGGGTCTTATGAAGTCATTCTTAGTATGGACTTGTTATCTATAGTTTATGCTCAAATTGACTATTTTATGTGCAGAGTGTGGTGTGTCTATGGTGATGTGACCATTTTTTCCTTTGTTGGTGAAAGGTAAATGCATTTAGTGTAGGGTAGACTTACTCAAAGGGGGTGAAACCAATTACCCATTAGTTGCCTAGCCTCACCCTTGGAATAGTGGATGATAGGAGTCCTTAGTTTCCTACAGTAGTGGCAGAGTATGATGACATCTTTCCTGAGGATTTCCCCGAATTACCTCCCCATGGGGAGGTAGAAATATATATTGATCTATACCCTGGGACAACACGGATATCTACACCTGCTTATTGGATAGCTCCGGCAGAGCTTCATGAGTTTAGGGTACAGTTGGAGGACTTATAGAAGAAGGGCTTCATGAGACTCAGTGTTTCACCCTGGGCAGCCCCCGTTTTATTTTCCAAGAAGTCATATAGGTGATTGAGGTCATGTGTGGACTTCTAATACCTAAATGAGATGACCGTGAAAAAAATTACCCACTTCTGAGGATATATGACCTTTTTGAACATTTGAAGGGAGTGAGGTAGTTCTCAAAGATTGAACTCAGATCTGGCTATCACCAGATTTGTCCACGGGATGAATACATCCCAAATATTTATTTCAGATGATGATATAGCCACTATGAGTACTTAGTGATTTTGTTTGGTGTGATGAATTCCCCAGCAGTGTTCATGGAACTCATGAACAGGATATTCTAACCTTATATAGACCAATTTTTTTTGTCTTTATTAATGAAATAATAGTGTACTTAGTGTTCGATGAGGATCACATGATACACTTGAGGATGGTCATGTAAACACTCTGAGAACCCCAGCTTTATAGAAAGCTCTCAGATTGCTAGTTCTAGATTTGGGAGGTTCACTTTCTAGGACATGTATTTCAGAGGTGGGGGTCATTGTGGATCTAGTGAAGATTGAGGCAGTGCTTGCTTGGGAGCTAACCAATAGTTTTACCATGGTTCAAAGTTTCCTGGGTTTGTAAAGGTATTATAGGAGGTTTGTACCAAACTTTTATATAATGAAAGCACCCTTGACAGCCTTGACATAGAAGGGTAAACCTTTCGTGTGGATAGAGAAGTTCTAGTATTTCTTTCAAGAGACGAGGAAGAGGTTGATGATCACTCCCATATTGATATTACCAGAGGAGGGAATTGGGTATGTGGTGTTTTTTGATGTATCAGGGGCTGAGTTAGGTTGCTTCTTTATATAGGGGAAAGCAGTGATTGCCTATGGTTTGAGCTAGTTGAGAGAGCATGAGAAAAACTATGAAACCCATGACCTTGAGCTAGTGGTAGTAGTCTTCACATTGAAGATGTGGAAACACTACCTGAAGGGAGAGTGGTTTACCATCTGCTATAACTATAAGAGTATCAAGTATATCTTATCTCAAAATGATATAAACATGAGATAGAGGTAGTGACCAGAGTTCCTCTAGGATTAAAACTGTAATATTTTTTATAATCTTGGGAAATGGAATTTTGTAGAAGACACTCTCAGCAGAAGATCCAGCTTGTAGTTTCTAAGTGAGAAGTTAGAGAAGTTGGACACATTGAAAATATCCTTTTTGGATGGATATGGAGCAGTTTTCATCCTATCAATGGTTTTTACCCTTCCACTCTTACAGAAATTCAGGGATTCACAAATTCAATATATCAACTAAAAGACCCGACGTGCTTAGTTTTCCATAGGGCATTCCACTAATAGATATTTGATAGGTGGGGAGGATTTCATTCTTTTAAAACAGTTCATTGATGTACTAGTGGAATTGGGAGAGGAGGTAATGAGGGAGTTCCACATATCCCATTTGGCAGTACATCCAGGTGTGTCAATGATGTACCAAGATCTCTGACATCAGTTCTGGTGGACAGGGATGAAGAAGGTAGTGGAAGATTTTGTTTCATGATGCCTCGCTTGTCAACAAGTGAATCATGAGCACCATGTTCTAGTAGTTCTTACCAAACCACTTGGTGTGCCTAAGTGGATGTGTAATGGGATATTCATGGACTTTGTGATAGGTTTTCCATGAGTATATAGGGTATATGATTCTATCTGGGTGATCATTGACTGGCTCACCAAGTCGACCAACTTCCTAACTATCTAAGAGTAAGGTTCAGTAGAGAGCATGGGATGCCTCTATGTGAAATAGATAGTTTGACTCTATAGATTTCTATCAAAAATAGTTTTAGACTGTGATACTCGATTCACATTCTAGTTGTGGAAGGAATTGCAGGTGGCATTTGGGACTTATCTGTGTTTGAACACATCTCTTTACCCACAAACGAGCGGCCATACTGAGCCGACCATTCAGGTTCTGAAGGATATTCTTTGTTCTTTCATCCTATACTTTGGCTAAATTTGGGAGGATAGCTTATCTATATTGGAGTTTTCATACAAAAATAGATACCACTCCACCATTTTTGTGGAACTATTTGAGGTCATGCACGGGTGACCATGCAGGTCACCACATTGATATACAGACCCAAGAGATTCAGCACTCATGGGACCAGAGTTGGTGCGAGATACCACTGAGAAGATGAAGATCATCCAAGAGAATATGAGGAATAAATAGAGCCAGTAGAATTTCTATGCTGACAGGAGATGGAGGCCTCTAGAGTTCACAGAAGGAGACCATGTGTTCCTCTGGGTCTCACCTCAACACGAATTTCGGAGATTTTTCAAGGCTTTCAAGTTATCTCCGAGATACATCATCCCTTTTGAGATTCTATGTAGAGTAGGTGAGGTGTAATAACACCTAACTCTATCCCCACAGTTGCATCAGTTACATGATGTCTTCTATGTGTCACAATTGTGGAGGTATGTGCATGATCCGTCGCACATCATCAACTGTGGAAAAATGGACATTGACAAAGGGGAAACTTTGTAGAGTACTCAGTGGATATTAAGGATTGACTGGAGAGGATCTTTTGTGGGTGGTCTATTCCTATGTAGTGTGTTCAGTGGAAACATGGGAATCCCCTAGAAAGAACTTGGGTGTGGTAGGCTCAGATTTATGATCGGTACCCTCATGTTTCTTTTTAGTAGACATTTTTTTGGATTTCAGGGGCGTAAATCCCTGATGGGAGGAGACTTTAATGACTCATATTTTCTTTAATTTTATTTTTATAAATTAAATGGGAAAATTTTGAGACCATTCATTAAGACGGTGTGTGATTCTGAGACCTGGTGTGCCCAGAACAAAACGATGAAAAGTGGTAAGTTTTTAATAAGATAAGAAAGTGACTTTTTCTTTAAAACTAAATAACTTTTAAACGATCATTCGGATCAGAAATCTGAGAGCATAATTGTATTCATAATAGCGAGTTTGTAGTTGGGGTTTTTCTTAGTGGTATACTCCTCATAATACTACATGAAAAATGGGGGTTCAAAACCCATTGGGCATAGGACAGTAGTAGTACTATAGCGGTATTATAGCAACAACGGGAACTGTAGTGGCAGAAAGACAGTGTAGTGGTGGGAGGACACTATAGTAGCGGCAGTTACTATGTGGTACTATAGAATTACTATTCACATAATGGGCCTTGGGCAAAAAATTTGGGCCTACAGGCCATGTAATGGGCTATATGCCCACTGGGCATTCGGGGTATGTAATGGATCTCCCTCTACCCAGTTAAAAGAGTAATTTCCTTTGATTTAATAAAATAAATGAGTCTTCAAACCCAACCTTATCATAATAGTGATTTTACCGTAGATGAGACCTAAGATTGGTCAGAACATGTCAATTACAGAAAGTGGTTTTTGGATGTACTAGTAATAAAATATTTTATAAAAATATTTTATTTCGACGTAGTGAATCTTTTCTTTATAATTGTGTTTTTTAAGAATCTAGGTTTATCACTATAACCCTGGAATTCCCTTAAGATGGGGAGAAGGAAGTTCTCTCAATGGTGATGATGGATTGAAGATCATGACTTAGATCAAAGTTAGATGGATCGAAAAATGATGACGACATATCTTTTCCCTTCGTCAACAACTGATCCAAACCCCATGTAGGGTGTTGTTTCTTTATGATTTGTTCCCCATTCCTAAATTTGATGAAAAATGTGGACCAAAAAATGAAGAATTTGATCCATATTTTAACCTCTTGTGGGATGGGTGTTATACTTGTGGGCATTTTAATGGGGGTAGATCTGTGTGATTGCTTCTTTCTTTGTGATCCATATAATAGGGAAAAATTGAGGCCAACACAAACTAAGGCCAAGATCCATCCTTTGGGTGTTTTGTGCTTCTCCATTTTTCTCCTTAGTGTTCTTCATGTTCATCATGATTTTATGAGTTTATGACTGTTGCATCTTTTATTCATTGTGCAATAACCCAAGAACGAAGATCTGACACCACAACGACAATGTGCAGGTGTGATGGAAGGCAAGGAGCTATTTGACTGGGGAACGACTTAAGGTGATGTAAGATAGTGGTGTATGGCAGTGGCGAGAGGAAGAATCTCTAGCCAGTTCAAGTGAGGTGGCATGGTTCCAGGTAAGCGGTCCAGGTGGATGACGATCTAGATGGGTGAGGCCACCGGTGGAGGCGTAACCTGGCAACAGGCCGCCTCGGGGCTAGTGTGACCGGCGGGAGTGGGTCGCGGTAGGAGACAGTGTCGACCGGGTGATGTGGTGAGGGGCGGCCACGTACGTGGAGGCTAGGAGAATCATGTTTTTCTGTCATATTGGATAAGTACATTGTGGTGAAGTCGTAGGCAAGTGGTATGGTAGGTCAGTGACATGAAATGTGGCTCAGCACAGCATCATCATGGGAGGGACGCAATCGAGGTGGACCATGTGTTGCACAACAAACCGGCCCGTAGCATGGGCCAAACTTGCGGAAGCCTAGCCACTCCATCATAATTGAAAGGTTGAGCCCAATAGGATGAGCCCAGGGGGCTAGGTCTGGTCAAAATGGAATGGGGCGGGTTGGGTTAGCTGAACCGGGTTGGGTCAGCTGAACCAGGTCGGGTCAGACACAAGTCAGACCTTTTAATTAAATTGGTTGAAACATTCAAACAGTGTGTCCATTTGATGAGCCTTTTGTGGATTTGGTACCCTTAAAATAATATGGTTCTTTTTGAGATACTCTGAGTGAGTTTTTATAGAAGTTGGAATAATAACAAATGGCTTGAGGAGTAGGTTCTCCCAAAACCAATGCGCTATGAGTGGAATCCTGTAACCTAGAAGTTGTGTGACCTAGAAGTTGTGTGACCTAAAATATTTGTGATCTAGAAGTTGTGTGGACTAAAAGCTTTGTGTCCAAGAATCTTTATTACCTAGAAGCTGTGCAACCTAAAAATTGTGTGACTTAGAGACTGTGTGTCTTACTAAGACTATGTGTCTTTTCCAGACTGTGTGTCTTACCAAGACCATGTGTCTTACCGAGACTTTGTATCTTACTAATATTGTGTGTCATACCAAGATTGTGTGTCTTATATAGACTATATGTCTCATGGAGATGTTGTGCCTCATTGGATCAAGTATATCGGGAATTTATTATAATATATGATGGAGATAGATACCTGTGTGAGCTGAATATACTTCGTGTATTTCCTTAAAGGTATACTTTATGTATTTTCTGTTGTGTTGTACTTTGTGTATCACATTGAGGTATACTTCATGTATCATTTTGTTGTATTCCTTTGAGTTTTTTGGGTGTCCTATTGAGTATTGTTTTACTCACCCCTACACGAGAATTGACCGCATGTGTCATGTCTTGTGTAGATGATTGATGCTTTGACAGAGATCTAGGTGGTCTGGGAAAAGGTGGTTCTTAGAGAGATCAGTCAGATGAGGTGTTCTCCTATGGCTTCAGAAAACTTTCCTACACCTTCCCTTCATGTAGGGTTTTTTTGGATGTGGTTCAAAAACTTTTTTGTTCACTTTTAGAGAACCTTTCTTTTGGTGGGCTAGTATTCTGGCCCTATTTACTTTCCACTTTCCTAGTTTCATACTCTGTGGTTGGTATCTTAGTGTATTCATGAATTACCTAATTAGTTTTTTTACATTTAATCATTTTGTTCATGGAGATGTATGTGTGTGTGCAGGTACTTAGGAAAATGCCTCCCATTTGTGGGACCTGCCTACACGACACTATTCTCCAGCCCCTGGCCTATCATATGCAAGCTTGGGGTAGTCATGGGATATTTCCATCTAGGACAGGTCATGAAAATTCTCATGTTATCTTTCTAATCAGATCAAACCTCAATTGATTAGCTTAACCAGGTGATTTTAACTTAAATAGTGAGATAAAATGTTCCCTACATCCACTACTCTTACCTAGTATATGGATTTGAAATCTCTAATATGTCCTATATCAACCCATTGTTTTCCATCTCATGTATTAAAGATGTTAATGGTGGCCTATGTGTGAAAAACCAAGAATGGGAGAAGAATAATTAAAATTCACTGAACAATGGAAATATACTACTATATATAACAATTAAACAATTATAGAGAAATAAAAAAAAATAATCATTTAAAAATAGAATTCCTTAACAGTAGTAAGGGGAATATCCTTGGTTTTAACACAATTTTTCTAATGTTCTATAACTTGAGACATTACTTTAAAATGAATATAGATAGAGAGAGATAGATTATAAAATTAGTAGGTCAGATTGGTTTAGTGGTAACCCCCTCTTTAGGGAATATTGGTGTCCTTATAGTAGTGGCCCGTAGTCCCTTCAATTTTTTGGAAAATTCCTCCCCCACATGAGCTATAAAATCTTCTTCTTCAACCTTAGGAGACCCCCATGCCCCATGAATATTCTTAGTTTTCAATGATTCAACTTTCATCTCTTTAGTGTCTTCCACATTTATTGGTTAAGGATTTGAATTCCACTTGTAGAATTTTCTCTAAAATCTTGTTGTTTCTCAAAAATCATACCACAATCTCCACCTTCTTCCTCAGTTGGATGGGCACTAATTGGAATCTTTGGAGAATCCTTGACTCTTGGGATCATCCATTCCCAATTTGGGAAGACTGGAGGGATATAACTTTTCTTTGATGTCGAGCCTAATATTTTTGTGGAATTATTGTCTAATATTCCATGTGAGTGCC
Source organism: Viscum album (assembly GCA_963277665.1). Taxonomy (NCBI): domain Eukaryota; kingdom Viridiplantae; phylum Streptophyta; class Magnoliopsida; order Santalales; family Viscaceae; genus Viscum; species Viscum album. The sequence goes on along the minus strand of OY728120.1, from coordinate 1,579,480,757 downwards.
CTTATGTAGCTTCAGTGATGGTTATATAATTACCTAGACACAAGTGGTTGATGACCATAATGTAGTATGGTTAAACTTCTATGGTACCCTCACGTATCTGGCCCAACTGACCTTTATATAGGTTGGGTGTAAATTATTTACCTTGACACAGAATATCTATTATGGCTTCTTCCCTTATTCAAGCATATGATTACCTTCACATATCTTCCTAGAGACCAGTAATAATTTTACACTGGTCTAGATTTATTTGATGTAGCAAATTGATTACCCTAACATAGCATATGTAATCTATGGAGGTACCTCAATTTAATTCTCTCCCAGTGAGGTTACCATGAGACAACATATAGAATAAACCCTTCACCTTGATGTGGATTACTTATAAACTTTAGGTAGCTCATATAGTCAATTTTTTATGACTTCAAAGCCTTATAGTCCTAAAGACTCTCACTATGTTATTTTAATTCATATGATCTACTATAGCCCTCAAATTCTTATGATTAAAGTCAAATGATGCATAGAGAGTCTAATTATAAAGTATTATTGTCGATACTAAAGTCCAAAATTGGGGATAAAGTCATATGATGGGAAAATCCAAAGTCATATTCTCAAAAAGTCTGATAATGAAGTTCTATTATCTATTCAAATTAAAATATCCTATGGGTGGGGGGAAATATTTTATGGGTTGAAAATGTCCTACATACTGAGGAAAAGTCATATGCATCCATGGGTTCTGAAAAGTCATATAATCATTGAATTCGTGTGATGGGGAAGTCTCACACTCATTGTCCAAATTCATAAAAATATGGGAATTTATACACTCGAGGCTTTCAAATTTTTCATCCAACTCTAAATTCATATGGAATGTCTTGGAAATTCAGACATTCTAGATCGCTAAAATTCATACTAAACTACTCTTCCCTTTGAAATTTTCAATATAAACCTTTTATTATAAAAATTTCAAAACATAATTCAGTACATGCTTATTTAAATTTATTCAAAATTGATTTAAAACAATTAAAAACATAATTAAAAACCTATTATCAATTTGATTATGTAATTCAAAAAATCAATGTATATATTTCCAATTAATACCAAAATGAATAAAATAAGTGAAAATTGTGATTTAAGACAATAAATAATTAGGTTCTAGATTTTCAAAAGTAAAAAATAAGAGATGATTTATAATGTTTTATCTCAATTATAAGGTTAATTTTCATTAAAAATGGTTTAAATTTTGGAAATTGTTGGCTCTCATTAGTGCCACTCCAATTTTAGAGGTTTCATGATAGTTGTAGGCTCTATGAGTTATCATGTCTTGTGATATTTCTCATGAATCAACAACAATTACATCCTATTATTCACTCTAAAATAAATAATTTATGTTATCTATGTTTCTTTCTATTTATCCTCGTTATTGGGATCCCTCATCTCTATTAACATTAATGTCATTGAACCTTTAGGTCCTCCATTCTTCCCTTTATGCATAATAATCACTCAATTTGTGAAATCTACTACTCCCCGATCATGGAAGTATGTCAGTGCCTCTAGGTTATGGATGTGGTCAATCATTTATAGATGAGGGATCGTATACTAGACTATGGTGATACCATGGTTAAAAATGGGTATTCATATTTTCTAGAGCTAGTTACATAGATTCTTCTGTATGAAGAATGGTTATAGCATTTCCCACATAGACCAAGCTTCTGGAAATTCCACATCCTCTAGTATTTATTTTTTGATTGGACATATGGGACTGCATGGAGATATCCCAAGAGTATCCTATCTAGTACCATAAGCTACATCATTCTCCCAGACTTACTTCCACGGGAATCCTTCCCTAGTTGGTGTACCCACCATATTGGCCTAGCCTTGATAATATACAAGAGGCCTTGGTTCTCCCTTGGCTGCCACCACTACTTCAATAGGATCCCTCCTCCTAGGATAGTGGGTTTCCCTTATATCAGTTTTTCCTCCACCCCACCAACATTGATATTGTGTTGTTAATATATCTAATTCACTAGATACCTTATTATTTCTATGGTATAAAATAGTATACACCACTAATTATAGAATGGGAGATGCTCGATTGAGGTTCCAACCAATGACATTAAGAACTCTAAACTGATTCCTATATAGTTTGGCATTAACCAAATATATCATATAATCATGGGATGAAGATCATCAAGAACCCTAGTGTGTACTCATTATACAAACCACTGGAAGTAGTGGAACTAGTGTGTGAATCAATATAGTGGGCATGACTCTCACATGATATTGACATCAATTTGTATATCCAACAACCCCACTGATAAAGGCCTCCTTATATGATCTTCTTGTTGATACTACCTTGCTCATAATCTATAATCACACCTGTAAAAGTTTTTGATGGGATGAAGTAGAAACACACATGTGATCAATCATTATAACTAGGCCAATCCCTGTCATGCCCAAACAAATTTTATCATTGATGTTATGAAAACTATGTTTGGGAAACTGATCTGGATTGGAAAATAATACACCCTAAAATATGTAGTTGCCCATCTATATAGGAACAAGAATGGGAAACAAATGTGCAAAGGAATGTCCATCAAACTAACGTGTTTCAGCATGTCATATAGCTTGGCCAACCCTGGGTTCGGGAGGTTGACTAGAATTATGTGCACTAGCAACAATTCATGATGAATGTTCTCGATGACACTCCCATGTGAGACTCCCTAACTATAAGAAGTTTTCTACTATGTAAAGCCACTAGGAATGATACCAACTTCAACTCTGGGGCCATTCAGAATTTCACATTGAAGCTCCATTCTGTGTACTGGTCCTATTCCAAAAGGAACTAGTATAACATAGGTTTTTCTTATCGATAAACTCTAATGTATTTCTTCGACCGCCCCAGTATTTGACCTTGAGGAATGTTAAGGAAGGTATAGAACCATGTCCTACAAGAGATATCTAGATATATTTGAGGATATTTTTATTATATGTTCAATATTATCCCCATCATTATATTCCCCACCATTAGGATCATCTCCCCATTATCCCAAAAAAAATCATTGGTAGGAAATCATTATACATGTTTCTAAATATGATGATCCCAAAAATCCTTTGCATATCCAATAAGATGATCCTAAAATTATTGTGATATAAGTGGGAAGTATTTTTATCTAATAACCGCCTACAAAAAAATCTCTATCATGATTAATGAGTGGCAGTGGTCATGGAATTGATTCTTTTACACCACCTCATACAGACCAACCCTAAATAGAAAATTTATATACTCTTAACAATTATTATGGGCCCAGTAGTCCCACACCCATATATCTATGAACATTTCCCCTAGGAATAGGTCCCTCTCATTCATCTTTTCCTGATGTGTATCCACTATTTTGTCCTAGTAGATGGTGGGATATTGTGGGGGAGATACCTTAATAGTAGGTACTTATCCATTTAAATTCTAGTGGGGGTTCTATAAAATGTGGGTTTATATCATATTATAGTCCCTAATTTCATGGTTGATAGCTAAGATATTCTCTTGGATGATTTACCTTAAACTATAGAACTAATGTATGGAGGAGTCAAAGTTTTCTTCTAGGACCCTGATGTCATCTAGCAGGTCAAACCAATAAAGAGGAAATATCTTAGACAGTGGGTATTATTTCTCATATTCCATAAATATATCTACTAATGCATAATAATGTGGCTAAATTTAGTATCCCAATACAGATTCAAGGTTATCAACCATCTAACTTCACTAAGAAGTAGTGCTCTTTGAATTCTATGTATCTGTGATAATGGTTTGATAAGTTCCCATAAAAAATTGGTTAAGTCCAATTCATACAAGTTACTATCAGACAAGTTATAGCCATATATGTGTCAAGGTTGGTTTAGGTAAATTATTCAATGAAATTATTGTTCATAAATGTGATAAAGAAGGTTTTCACAAGCTTTTTTCTTAGAAATTATTTTCATGTAAGTTGTGAAGGCATGTAAAGTCGAAGGAATTTTTCTGAGGACTCTCATGCTAGAGGGGAGTTCCATGAAAAGAGATAATTCAATAAATTTCTATAAAATCATGTTATTACCCTATTACCTTCAAACCCTTATTTATTTAAAAGGGGTGTCCTGAGTTTTGTTGGAAGAAAAAAGAAAAAATTATCAAACTGTTGCATTTTCCTCAAAATTTGATCCTCTTATCCCTCATCAAACCCCATTCTTAGGGGAAGCATTAATTAGTGATGAAAAACACCTCCAAGAGAAATAAAGGAAGAATAATGGTCAAAATAAGTGATTTTGGAGAAAAAAATTCATATTCTAATCAACCCCTCTCTCACAAGTTTGTAACTTGACACACCACTCAATATGGAGTCCTGCACACATGTAACTTTTCTACGACCTAGTATTTGGTATTTTTTGCTAGTCCATAGTTTTGAATGCATGTAATTATTCTATTATCCACCCACATTCATAATATATAGGACTATAAATACCCCCCTATATTTCCATTTTAAGGGTCCAAATTATGGATTTTTGATTTTGAGGAAGTTACAATAGTCAGATAAAACAACCTTAACTTTTTTGCACCTCACCCAATCCAAGAATCTTCCATGGACTCATAAAGGTGATAATATTTTGAGAATGAACATGTGAAATACATTTATTTCATTAGAATGGGATAGAGACCTATTTCATTTAACTCCCTTGTATAAAGAAAACTTATCATGTAATATAATTATACTTCATGTAAGAAATGGTTTTGTGAAACCCCAAAGTTGTGAGGAATAGTGTTATAATGGCCCATTTGATGCCTCCTTCACAAAGTAATATTTTAAAAAAGTAAATGAAAAATGGGACCCGCATACATCTAATCTGGATTCATTTGTAAAAAATCCATACACAAAACCAAAATTATTTCCTCTCATCTCTAATCCCTCTAAACCAACCATTATAACATCCCCTAATCTGGAACTCTCTCACACGGCTAGAAAGGGTTGGTTAAGAGACCTTAATTTCACAATCCCATACACCAGAGGATGCTGACTGGAAGTTGGATTGTGATTAGTATAGTGGGGAGACTATACCCCCAGGTATGGATTTACATAGCAGCATAAATAGACAATATAAATCAGATAATCAGTGTAATAGACAAGTGCAAACAATATCTCATACCACTAGGAAATAAAAGGTGGAATAAGTAAAGCAATAGTACTGAATCATGAAATGATAAGATGGGATGTAACTAAATTTTATACTAGAAGTAATATAGAATAAAAGATTAGAAGACTCAAATAAAGACTCAAAATTCCCCAATCTTGAGCCCCATGATGGTCTCATATCTAATCCCCAACCAATCCAATGAGAAAATAGTCAATTGAAAGGTCAATTTCTCTTGTCCAAACCTGTATCCATGAAATATTCTCAGGTACCAAACAATGACCATGATAGGGGGTGAGTAAAACTTAGTAGGTCAACACCACCATGTATAAATGTAACTAGCCTGATAATAAGTGTATGCAATAAATGATAAACAGGTGTATTAATAAACTAGTTAATACAATATAAAAATCAACCTACTTCGGCACCACGTCAGACTATCTCTGAGCATGTATCATAACCAAGACAACCATAACCAAATATCCATAAAAATCAAAAAAAATTGTTCCATGGCCCTAATATATGCATTTTAGCATGTGTCACTGAGCATAGCTTACTATATAATCATTTCAGCATGTGTTAGGGCATGGCTCGGAATAAAAGTATTTCAGCATGTATCGAGTTATAGCCCGGTATAAAAGTATTTTAGCATGAATTAGGTAATATCTTGATATATAATCATTTCATCATGATAACACAAGTCATAACAGTAATTATATCACAATATCACACCATAATACACAATGGTTAATTATGAAAATTACCATTTATCCTTCAATTAAACTTTCAACTATATCTCAATTTATCAACATCCATATCAATAAATAAGACCTACCCAGGGATTCTATGTAAAGAAATAACCTAAAGTCTCATTTCATTCTAAACACACATTACACCATTATCCAATTCTATTTTAATCAATGGTTTTCTCACCCAATGAGTATCCAAAATCCAAATCAAATCAACAATTAAATCCAAAGGGATCCAACAAATATTCAAATCCACAATTCACCATTTATCAATGAATAAATTAATTATAGCTCAGATAAGGTCGGTGAAATTACAATATTGCATACACTTGAAATTAAACAGACCATAGGGTTAGGTTCATACTCCCTACCTTTAACTATAAATTAACATAAAACTTCCAAAGGGTAATTATAACAATGAGGAAGGTTCATAAGATAACAAAAAGAGCCTAAAATAAAACAAGTCAATATCAAAACGAAAATTTGTCCAAATATTTCACTTCCCCAACATAGAACAATGTAATAGGAAGTGAAAACCCAAGACAATGACTTACTAGGGGTCAATCTCACAAATGGGAAATCAATAATGGATTATAGGCTTTAAAAATGATTGGAGAACTGTCCTAGGTTGAGATGAGGAAGATGCACGGAAGAAGAATGAAAAATAAATCTGTACGACATCTGTAAAACTGGTTGTCCCAATAAATACATGGGATTTAATCCATTTAAACGTCATGTATTCCTTTTTAAAGGGATGCGTCGAAAAAACAATCACCTTGGGTTAATATTTATCATGATATACTATTACAATATGTGAAAATATTACACTAGGTGTAACTATTTCATGCCCTATACTAGTTTATAAAATGTGTTTGGAATAATTTAGATATATTTTAATACCTTTACACTGTATGTAATTCCCCTATAGATAAATTTTTTTTCCAGTTTCCACAAAAAGACCTAAACAACCTCCAAAGCCTACCAAATCATTGAAAAACCCTCATAAACCCATTTAAAAAAATTATATATAGACTCTATTAATACAAAAGAAACATATATCCCTAATCTGTAGATAATTTTACCCAAAAAAGGATCTCAATCTCCAAAAAAGAATCAACCACCATGAATCAAACAAAAAACTCAAAGGGACATGTACCTTGAAAAACATAGGATCATTCAATCTCCCAACCACATAACATATCATCCTCGAGATGCTCCAAACATCACTATGGGGTCTCAAATAACATTTTTGGACACTATACTCATATATTAGACCCCCTCTCCTAGTTATCCCTCTAAAAATTCCCATTCTACCATTACAATCGATCCAGAGGTATAGTCCTACCCAAAATATTCTTCTCACTATGGTCCAAAATTCGAATCGGATGCTCCTCAAAGGATATATAAGAAAAAATATCAATTTCCATCACATGATAAGGGTTAGGATAATATCTACAAAACATCAACATGTGAAACACATTGTGCATATAATTATAGTGTTGTGGAATAGATAATCGGTATGCCACTAGACCAACCCTATCCACCATCTCAAAAGGCATGACAAACCCATGTACTAGATTTCCCTGATTCTTGAGACAGTGTTTTCCCAACCTAGGTGACACTCGAAAGAAAGAACAATGACCAACCTAAAAATATAGAGGTCATATTTTATGGTTAGTAAATCATTTATTCCTACTCTTCATGGTTACCAACCACCTTATAATCAAGTGAACCTGTTTGGACATTTCCTATACAATACTAGGTCTAACAAGAACTGACTCACATAGCTCCATTAAAAAATGATTTGAATGGAATTTACTTCCATAAAAATCCTCTAATGGTTCAATCTATATTGATTTGTAGAAGTTTATATTTTATGAAAACTCCATGAGTGCCACATGTTTCTCCCACAAACCACTGAAATTCAAAACACAATCTCATCACATATCCTCCAGAACCAGAATAGTCCTCTCAGATTGACCATCACTATGAGTATGATAGGTTGTTATCAAAATAAAATATGATCCTAAAGCCTTCTAATGACCCTTATAGAACTATGATTTGAAATTAGGATCTCTATCAGAAATGATACTCCTTAGAACATTGTGTAGCCAAACTATCTCGCACACATAAAGACTACCCAGATCATCGATGGTGAAGATCTCCATATTAGGAAAGAAGATAGGGTATCATCTTTAGTTGATCTAAGATTACCCATAATACATCATTCTTATGGGTTTTATTGGGTAATACTGTCACAAAATCCATAGTGATATCACCCCATTTCCACTCTAGAATAGGAAAAGGATGCAAAATCCCGGCTATCTTCTGATGCTCAACATTCACCTAATTATAAGTGAAACATCTCACCACAAATATTGCTACCTCCTTCTTCATTACTAGCCATTAATATTGTCTATAGTGGTCATGATAAATCTTTGTTAAACAAGGATGTATAACCCATCTAGAAGCAAGAAACTCTTTCGTTATCTCCTCATGAAATCCCGTAGGAACCCATACTCAACCATGGAAAATAATAGAATTTACATTTCCTAGAGATCATCCTGATGGTCTCCCCACTATATAATATTTCTCCCAAAACTAATCCCTTAGGATTAGATAACTACTCAATCTTGATGCAGTCCAAAATCATAGGTATGAAAGATATCAATGTCAATGATACTCATCCCTAAGACTCATGAACATCTAGTTTCATGTATGTAAAGAGTTTCATCATTTTCCACTCACTGTAAGACTCCCAAAAATCATCTATCTACTTATTCGAATGTAATGAATCAGCAACAATGTTTCCCTTTCACAGTGTATAATCCAACTTGAAGTCGAAAGACAGCAGATACTCGACCCACCTCCTCTGTCAAAAGTTCAAGTACTTCTAAGAAAATATGTAACTAAGGCTCATGTGGTCCATGTATTCCAAAAACCTCTTTCCCATAATATAGTTTCTAAAATATCTCAAGGCATGTACCACCATAGTAAACTCAATATTTTGAGTAGGGTAATTACTCCCATGTAGTCTCAGTTGTATGGATCAATAAGAAAACACTCGATCTTCCTACATCAAAACTGCTTCTGTCCAACTCTGGATGCATCATAGTACATGGTATATGGTTTACTTTTAATAGGTAAAGTGAGGATATTTTTTGATGTTATCCTACCTTTAATTTCCTAAAAATATATCTTTTAAGCATCATACCGAACAAACTTCACTCCCTTCTTGGTCATCCCTAACATTTGTGATTCCAGATAGGAGAAGTCCTGGATAAAATACTGATAATAACCATCTAAACCTAGAAATATCTGAATCTCAAAGACATTATAGTGCTAATCCCAAGATACAATGTCTAAAAAATTATTTAGGTACACTGACACTATAGACTCTAAGATGACATGACCCAATAAGTACACATTGTTAATCTATAAACCACATTTGGTTAGCTTGGCTTAAATATGATGCTCTCTCAATGTACTCAAGATGATTTCAATATGTCTAGCATGATCATCAAATAGCTGAGAGTACACTAAGATATCATCAACAAAAGCCAACACAAACTAGTCCAAAAAATGATGAAATATTTGATTCATCAATTCCCATGAATATTTTTGGTGCATTGGTCAACCCAAATGGAATAACCATGAACTCATAAAATTCATACATGCTCCTAGATTTAGTCTGAGGTATGTCTGATAGTCTCACCCTCAACTAACGATATCTTAATATTAAATAAATATTAGAGAATAACATTTCATGTCTCAACAAATCAATGATATCATTGATATATGGAAGGGGATAATGATTCTTGATCTTCATCTGGTTCAATCTATGATAATCTAAAAATATTCACAAATACCTATTATCCTTCTTGGTGTAAAGAACTGGAGAACCCCATGGAGACATACTAGGAAATATAAAACCATTTTTATCTAGATATTCCAACTAAACTTTCAACTCCCAAAGCTCGAATGGTGTTATTCTATAATGAGGGATAGAAACTAAATCTGCTTCCAGCACAAACATTATCATGAAATTGATCTATCTATTGGGAGATAAGTCATATATTTCATTAGGAAATACATCCAAAAAAAGTTCTATCACTAGAGGAAAATAATCCTTCTTTATTCAACCATTATCTAGAGAAAGGCCATCTATTTGATATGTGAGACAATCAAATATTCATTTAATTTGACCTACATGATCTTCCTAAAGATCCCACTCTCCTAGGTGAGAATAACTACCTCCTTTTGGATTTAGAAAGGTAACTCTCCTTCAGTAAAAGTCGATATGAGCCTAGTATAGAACTAAACAATACATTCCATGAATAAAACCAAATACTTTACTTTATAGTATAAATAGTTCCCAAAATAAATAGTAACCACCAATATTTGGATAACATGCCTTGCAATGTTTGATACTCTCTGAACAGACTCCCACCAGTGTATCAATGGTCATAAAACCATTTAATCATTCCACATACAAGCACAAAAGATTTAAAAATAGTTTATAAGAAGGAATGAAATGCTCTTGTGTCAAAAAAAATGAATAAAATAGTAGATGATACAAGAAGATACCTTTGAAAGTAGATTTTCATGCCTCCACACTAGCTAGAGTAGTCTACATAACATGTAGCTGACTAACCCGTTATCCATGGGCTCTAGTCTAACTCCCCTGTGTTATTATCTCAGCCTAGTATTATCATTATTTTATTGGTGTACCATGTCCCCTACATCAACCAGAACATCCTATAGACACCAGCTACCTGTTTTCTGAGGAGTAGATGAGTCCTTCCCAAACTCTAGTACATGTCTTGATCCCCTTCCACTACACTGTTGTTTTATTCCCCTACAAAACGTCTATAGGTGGCACATCCTATCGAAATCATGTCACTAAAAAGTGGGGTGAGGACACCGAGGTTTCTTGTGGCCCATCTTTCCACCCTGATAGTACTATAATGGAACACAATCTTGAGATATATTTCCACTACCCTAACTACTCTTACCTCTATTTATTTATATAAAACTATCATAGTTATGCTTATTTCAACCATTGGAAGAGTTCTCATTTCACCAAGCTGAAGCAGCCTGATTGTAGCTTGGGGGCTCTCTCATATTCCCTTCCGTGATGAGTGTCTAATTAATCACATCCAAAAAAATACTAAGATGGCACACATTCACCTATGACCTAATATCATAGTGAATCCCATCCTAAAAATTTATCCCACTTGAGATCTCATCAGCTGTTAAAGATGGTGAAAAGTGCTTCAAGTCAGTGAAACATTCAGTATAGTTCAGAACTAACATGCGCTCATATGTCTAGTACATGAACTCATGATCCTTCTCATCCCTTAATGTCTTATGACACAAATATATTAGGAAATTTGTCTCAAATTCCTTCTAAAATAACTCATCTTACCTACCAAACTACTCCCTAATTTTCCACCAATGCTTGGATAGTCCACAAAAAATATATGAGAAATCATGGACCACTTATTTGCGGGTGTCTCAAGATGATTAAAGACCATATATATGGACTTGATCTAGAATTCGGATTCCTAAGGGCCTCCCTCCCTAGTGAATGTAGGCAGATGTTGTAGCTAGAACACTCTCATCGTCTCAGACATCAATGAAATGATGCAAATAGTCTACATTTCCATGGATCACAAGACCCTTAGGAATATGTCATGAAGTTGAACATCCACATCATCCTTAAGAGATATAGGAATCTCATGTTTATCTATGTTAGGAGCATTCTCATTACCACTCTCCTCATTCTTAACTCGAAGATGATGAGGAAGTATTTTCTTTACAATACAAACACACTCCTTAGAACATGGGTCATCAGTATGTTTAACCTCGATAGGTGAAAAAAACAAATCACCACTACTCCAGGTCTCTCTAAACATGGATAATAATCATTTTAGCATGACATATCAAATCATTTATTTCATTTATTAGATATAACAGGTATCTTATATCACATTTCAAATATTAAATTATATATCACATGTAATAAATATGTCCCTATCATGAAAAATGAATGTCAATATATATATTTATGTTCCTATCATGATGCATGCATACTCATCCGGAACCTTACTTAGACACGAGTATAAATATCATGAACCAATAACAATACAAAATAATAACCTCACAAAACATATGAATCACCCAAGATGAAATAACATAAACTCTCACAATAGAACAATATAAAAAGAAACCCCATCCTAGGGAACTTAGATTTTCCCCCATACATGGGTTAACCAATCCAATTCATAAGCGCATTATGAAGTCCCGACATATCCTAACATCCTTTATACCTTTTCCAAATAGTATAGAAATAGAAAAGAACAACTTTTTGCCTTTGATACCACTTTTTAATTTCCCCCAATCTAGAACACTCTCACGTGGCTAGAAAGGGTTGGTTACAAGACATAAAGATGACTTCCCATATACTAGAGGCTTCCGACTAGTAGTGGGGTGTGATTAGTATAATGGGAAGACTAGAACCCCTGGTATAGAATTACATACTAGTGGAAATAGAAAATGTAAATATCATAATTAGAGTAATATAAAAGAGGAAATAATATCTCATACCACTGGTAAATAAAAGGAGGAACAAATAAACCAATAGTAATGAATCATGTAATGGCAATATAGGACGTAACTAAATGCCATAATGGATATAATACAGAACAAAATACAATAAAACTCAAATAAAGAATCAAAATTCCTTAGTCATGAGCCCCATGTTGGACTCATCTATAAACTCTAACCCATCCAGTAAGAAAACAATCAATAGCAAGGTCCCTTTTCCTTTTGCAGGCCTCCATCCAAGAAATCTACTTGGGTACCAATTGGATGCCTTAATGGGTGTGATTAAAACTTAGTAGGTTGACACCATCATATCAAAATGTAACCAGCCTAATAATAAGTGTATGAAATTATTGATAAATAGGTTTATTAATTAACTAATTAATACAATATAATAATCAACATGTTTTGTCACTATACCGAAATATCTCTTAGCATGTATCACAACTATGACATACATAACCATATATATATGAAAAAATCACAGAAAACTGGACCAAGCCTTATATATACGAATTTTAGCATGTTTCATTAGGCATGTCCTGCTATATAATCATTTCCGTATGTTTTAGGGTATAGAATAATATATAAGAATTGTATCATGTATCAGGGAATAGCACGGTATATAAGTATTTCAACATTTATTAGGGAATAGCCTTGTATATAATCATTTTAGAATGTATTAGGGAATATCCTAGCATATAATCATTTCAACATGATAACCTGACAAGTAAAAACAGAAATGATATCACAATATCAAACCATAATCCATAATGTTTAATTATGAAAATTACCATTTATCCATCAATTAAACATTCATTTATATCTCAATTTATCAATATCCATGTCAATAAACAATACCTACCCCAGTAATCTATATCAATAAATTACATATGGTATCATATCATGATAAGAAAACTTTAATCAATTAGGAAATTCAATTTTAATTAAGGGTTATCTCATCCAATGAGTAGGGGAAATCCAGATTGCATCAACAATTGAATCCAAAGGGATCCTAACAATATTCAAATCCATGATTCACCATTTATTAATGAATAAATAAATTATATTGCACATTAGGTCATAAAAATCACAATATTTCATATACTTTCAATTAAATAGACCATAGGGTTAGGTTCATACTCCCTACCTTTAACTAGAGATTAATGTAATTCTTCCAAAGGGTAACTCCAATAAGGAAGAAGGTGAAAAAGATCGTAAGAGGAACCTAAACTAACCCAGATCAATATCACAACCAAAATTGTTCCAAATATTCCACCACCATAATAAAGAACAATAGAAATAGGACCATAAAACTGAATCCAAAGACTTACCAGGGATTGATCGCATAGACATGACGTCTGTAATAGAGGAAAGGCTTCCAAAATCACCTGGAGAACTATCCTAGATCAAGAGGTGAAAAATCAACATAAGATGAATGAAAATTAAATCCACACATCTACCTTAAAAACCCTACGTTTGATAAATTCATCGAATTCAATCTGTTTATATATTGTGTGTTCCTTTTTAAATGGATATTCTAAAAAACCCATTGCCTCAGGGTGATATTTATCCTAAACAACTATTATATGACTTTAATGGTTTACACGATGTGTAATCATTTCCCAAATTTTATTTTTTCATGATGTGGGTCTAGAAAAATTTATACATATTGTAATACCTTTACACGGCATGTAATTCCCTTGTAGATAGCTTTTATTCTAGTTTCCACAAAAAGGAACTAAACCACCTCCAAATCCTTCTAAATCATGGAAAAACCTCATAAACCCATTTAAAACATTTATTATCGAATTTATTAATTCAAAAAAAACATATATCCCTAAACATTAGATCATTTTACCCAAATAATTCTCCCTGCCTTTGAACAAGACTCAAACACCACGGGTCAGAAGAAAAAATCAAATAGGGATGTACCTGAAAAAAGATAGGATCTTACAACCAAGGATTGGGAATAATTTTAATATGCCTGACACATATCCTCATTGATTCCAAGTTATTTACAGGAATCACATGTGTAGACCCCACACATATCCTTCCTACTCTGATGTAGGATCTGGGAATCCTAATGTTTAAGTCATGCTCATCCTCTTACTTTCTTTCCTTTGAAGACATAAGAATCCCTACCATACAATGTTAAACTGTATTGACTATTCCTATTATAAAACAGTAAATTTTATTCCTTGAACTATATATTTATGTATTCCTACTCCAATAGGATACTTAGGATTTCTTCTTGAGGTTTAAACCAAGCACCTTACCACCCCATATTCCCATGAGAGGTGGTATTTCCCATGCCTAATTAGCTTATAGGAGAGTATCAAATCTTCCAATGTCCTCGCTAGATGTTAAAATATTCCTATCCTTACCTGATGAGTGAAATAGGGTCATCAATCCTACTATATATTAAATTATTCCTACCCTCACATGATAATAATGTGAGAATAAACTTCCCCATTGGATGTTAAGTTATGTCATCCCTTGCGTGATGAGTATTGGAGAATCAACATCCCCACATGATATTATAATATATCTACCCTTACATGATGAGGATAAGAGGATTAACTTCCCCAATGGATGTTAAATTATTCCTACCCTAATGTGATGATCATAAGAGGATCAACAACCCCACTAGATGTCAAAATGTGCATTCCCTTAAATGATGAACATAGGAGGATCAACCAACCTTATGTACTAAGAATAAGTGTATAAATGGAACTTATGTGATGAGTAGAAGAGGACTCATTCCTTATGTAACGAGAAAAAGATACCAAATTTTTTAAGCATGGGATGACCCACCTACCTAATGCATTATAAACTCACCCTTCCATATGTTACAATAATAGGATGTCTCATTTGAAAACCATGGGATTTATTGTGTGATAAGAACTTTCCTTATGTAATGAGCACATGCTTCCTTTTATGATAAGAATGGGATTCCTTGTGTGAAAAGTATAGGATGTCCTACGGGAAAATCATAAGATTCACTCCTAACATTTCATGATGAAGATATCATATCCTTTATACCTAAATTTAATTTTCATACCCATCCTTTCCATATGTGATGAGAAAAAGATGCTCTCATGACCTTACATGAAGATGATAAAGTGACATTCAGATACCCAGATTTCCAACACACACATCCTATCCAACTAAAAGTTGTTCACCCTTCCAAGGAAGTAATTTTAGTAGTTATTTGATGTAAAAATGAATATGGAATTGGAAATGGGATTTAATTTCATTTATTAAATGTATATGGGAGTTTTGGAATAAGAAATAAGATTTATGGTGATATGATTTGAGATCTCATCCTCCCATTCTGATCAAAGGTTTCATCGTCATCACTCTGGTGGTGATGGGATTACCACCTTTGGAAAGTAATAATGTGGGACTAGATCATGACCACACCCATGTATCTAACCAAGTGGTCCTAGTGGAAAGTGTCAAGAAAAACTTTAACAGTGAACTATCCCCTATTTACATAGGAAACTCCCAATTAATAGTGGGTGATCCAAAAGAATTGGGAGTGAGAAACATTCCTTCAATATATCTAACAGAAATATCTAAGAACCTCTCTTATTATCCATAATTATTTTATTATATACAATAATCATTAAAAATATATAAAAATGAATTAACAACCCAAACGGAACAAAAATTAATGAAATATCAAACTGATATAAATCATACATAGATCATGAAATCCAATCATTGTACAAAATGATCAATATATAAATAAATAACTATAAAATTGTATCAACATTCAAGATGAAAAAGGCTCTCCCACACTGAATAATACACTAATTAGTGTTTTATCACTATATATAAAGGTTCACAACCATGGTAATTGACCTTGAAAGATTTAAATACAACTAAATATGAACAAACATATTTATCACATGAAGATTATTATATCATTATATAACTTCTTCCTACCTTGTTGATGATTCCATGTGTTAGCAAGTCATCTTAAATGCTTCCATGTATATTGAACCTTTATCATGCCCCAACCTTCATTTTAAATACCACACTTCCATGATTTTAATATTTTTTCTAGACTGAGATCCATCTAGAATGTTAGTTATTCTTTTTTATATTAGTTTAGGTAACTCATAGAGAGATTCCTTCATGGTCCACTTATGGTTACATGTGTTTCACATTGAATTTGGAATGATCTCAATGGATAAAACATCACATTCGTTACCTTTATTCATTTATTAGCTACCTCTCACTTATGATGTACTATATAATATTATGTGGTCTTGGACAAAAAATATTATCATATAAAATTGGATGAAAAATGGTTTACACTTATGTAACAATACTGAAACCTTATGCGGGTTCTGATTTATCTTATACAGCTCATTGATGGTCAAGTTTATTGGTACATAACATCAATTTACTCTTGTTTAGACTTTGAACTTCTACATTTGATCTTACGTAGCTTGATATATCTTCCACTTCCTTGGAAAAGTGTTAAAAAAGTACTCAACTAGATTAAAATATTTTTTAAACATACATATATATCTTGAGAATTGATCTATATGTATATAGTTATACCATACCCTTAGTGATGTTGCAATATTTTTACTCTTACATAGCTTGATGAAATAATTCCTTAAACTTTCCCCAATCACCTTTCACCTACAAACAAATGAAAGGATGATGAAGAGTTGCACATTCATTTTAATCCCCAAAACTAATAACTCCAATATTTTTACAATTCAGATGAATTGATAAATGTTGAAAAAATCCTATAAATTGGATCTTTAATTCCAAAACATAAAAAAAATACACTTGATTAACAAATGTGAGGGAATAAAATGAATTAAAGATTAATAAAATTTAATTAATGTTTTCCATCATTGGTGTATCTAATTAGATCAACAAAAAATCTTTTTTTATTATAATTATTCGTTCATAGCTTTAATATAAGTATATTATGTTTTTTGGCTTCCATCAGCACCGAACATTGTTATGTGTATGCCTTTTTTAATATTAAAAATTCCTTTTATCATTCAAATATATGTATAATGAAATCACTAATAATATATATGATATAAAAATATAAATATCTTAAGATCATTAAAACACATCAATATGATAAATGGGAATTAAGGGATCTATAGAATGACCCAAAAATCCATTTTTGATTATCACAATATATAGTATATTATGGAATAAATCAAAAAAACATGGGTTTAGTAATGTTTTTTTAAAATTAATACACTAATTTAAAATAAAAAAATAAGAAAGTTAATACCTTTAAGGTTTCAATTCTAATATCCTCCCTTTATAATAAAAAATAAAGGATTGGTAAAATTGATATTTTATAGTATGAGGCTCTAAAATATTTATAAAATATTATAAAAAATCAAATATTTTTCCTTCTATGAAAAATAGATATAACCCATTTTAAATTAAACAATTGTTACTCGAATAAAAAAGTAACTCTACCCAATTGAAAAAAAAGAAACTCACCTCATTTAAAAGGATATAATTTAAAACCAAAGGAATAAGTTATGATAAAAACATTAAATATTATCTACATTTGTAAAAGATGAAAAAAAATATAGGGGGAATTTAAGTCAAGAAGTTAACGATTGAAAATCAAACTAATTTAAAGATTAGTAGTTGGTAAAATAATTATTCCTTTCAAAAATTGAGTGGGTACAATATTTTTAGGAAATAAATTCTTCTAAAATTAAAACAAATGATTTTCACTAAAATATAAAATGAAGAAATATTTTAAAATTATGAAATATATAAAGTATATTAAAATCAATTTTTAAATGAATTTGAAAATAATATGCAAGGAATTAAAAATAAGTTGAGACATTTATCTAATAGAAATATTTGACCTAATTAAATTTAAATAAGTAAATTAATAAAATATAATGATATAGAAAAAATACTATTATTATAATTATAAAAATCTATTTTTCTAAAAATTTATATTTTCAAAGGAGACCCAAAGGATTTTTTAATATTATTTCTATTTTGTAACATCTATATGAGATCTTAATAATTCTGAAACGTAATGATTGTGAATTGGATTCCAAAACAATATTGGGACAGTTCACCGCAAAACCTCAAGTATATCTCTCAGTTTCAAGAGTTTGATATAAAAAATAGGGATTTAATAAACAAATGTGGTAGGTGGTTTCCCCTTATAAATTAAGAATAAATAAAACATTTATCCTACCAAGATTTTGGAAAAACCCTTGAGTTCATTAGACCTGTAGACCCAAAATTAAGTTACCAAATATTAGAGTACATGTTCATTGATCCACATAGACAATAAATGAAGAAAAACAATAAGAAACATTAATACATGAAAAATTTGACAAAAAAATATATAATGTGTGAAAAGTGAGTGAAACATACCATAAAATTATATCTACATATAAGGAAACCCAAACAATGACTAATGACCCTCATATGTGGTTCCACGTGTGTAAACCCCATGATAATGACTATAGATAACCCTCTTACACTTGCCTGTACACTAGAAATTACAAAGGAAAACACCTAAGTGTCGGGTGCAATGAGGATCTAAACCCTATAACTCCCAAGACCAGAAGATCCAGGAACATCCCACTATAAATGATGTACCTAAAATGAATTATATGAAGCTATATTTTCATTGAGGTGTCCATGCAGGTTGTGAGAATATACATACTCAATAGGGAACCACCAACGTACCTCAACATAGCAGTGAATAACCAGGTGTATGCATGAACATTTCTAATCATTTATATCAATATAATAAAATAGTTTTACCTGACAAAAACAATCACAGAATGGAAATAATATTAAATAGGTATCTGAAAGATGAATTATAAGCTATATAAGTAACTCCCTAAATCAGTAGGGTCCATAACTTTGCTACCTGCTTCGGGTCAACACCTATAATATGAGATAATTCCTTAGTTCCATCCATGAAAAGAGATAGTGGGGATATCCAAATATACTAAGTTGGGTCCCAAATACCCATCCTGAGTAAAGGTTATGGTTTATAAAAGAGTTAGGATATGCCATCTTCCCATATCATTTGAAGAGAAAGGTGTATGCATCGTCAAGAATTAATAAACCATCCTATGACATATACATACTATTGAGTCAAAAGGTTTACTTTCTAATTTTTCTTTCATTATTTTTGTAAATCATAGTCACTTTCTTAAAACTTTGTTTTATTAATTTTTTATATCCCAAGTTTTTTAGTATATTTTTATAGTAAACTTTTTTTTATAATGAATGTAGAAATGGTTATAAATATAAATATAATATAAACTTTTATTATTCAATCCAATCCATTATATTGAATGTGAATCCAATACATCATGTCAAATTTTTTTAGGACCTGTGTTTAGACTAATTTCATATCTATCGGAAAAATAAAAGTCATAACCATCATACTGACATTAATATCGATACATCGGATTAACCTATGTTCATTTTATTGGATTTAAAATCAATAGTATAGTCCATTGGACTGTAAAAAGTATATAATCATAGTTATTAGAATTATATTTATCATACAGAATCCAAAATATTATTATAATGATTCTAAACAAAATGACTTCTGACAAATCAAGTATAGTTCTTACTTAGCTATGAAGATCAAGATCCAGATAAATATGAGTTTTCAAAGTGCAATTTGTCGAAGTCCATTGAAACCTACTCAGAAATATGACTATTCGAGCAGTACCAGTAAATAGGAGGTCATTTGAAGAGCTTGGATCTGATTCATTTGAAAATAAAAACATCTAAGTTTTTTCTATTATTGAACATCTCATTCTAAAGAATTTTTAATTTCTTATAGAGTTGAATTTCTAAGGAATCCTTGTAATGATTTTAAATTACTTAGTACACTTTTACTTTTTATTCATTAATCCCAATCGTGGTTATATAAAGGGATTTTAGGAATAGTAATATGGGTTAATTAGATCTATCAGATCGAGGGATTATGGGGCTAGTAAGATAGTGACTTTGATCGTCATATTGAGGACTTCTAAGGGATTGGAATACATAGGCATACCGATCATTGTATTGAGGGTTTTCCTAGTAAGGAAAGACAGACCTTTACAGTAGGTATTGAAATTTTGGATATATTAAGTCAGGATTTCAAGATTCCTTAACTGTTAAAGTAAATTATTAAATTATTTTATCAATATTGTACGTCATTCTTACTATTATAATCTTTTTTTTACTTGTTTCTACAATTTAAATACTCTGTTGTGCATAAACATTATAAAGTTAGTTCTTTACTTATCTTTTTAATAAACAATTTAATCGGTGTGTCAGTGATGTCAATAATTACAAGGATATATTGTATATTTACTAGATCTTATTTTATTACTTTGATCATCGAATAATCTTTGAGTCCCATATTTTTTACTTAAGATGAATTTTGTTTGTCTTATTTTAATTTGTTAAACCATAATTCACCCCCCTCCTGTAGCCATCCACTACATGAAAACCCGTTTTTTGCGACGGGATATTTGCGACGGGAATAAATCTTGTCACAAATTGAATGTCGAAGAGGTTATTTCCAATGGGGAAATCAACCAGTTGCAAATGACCAATTATTTGCGACGGGAATAGGCACCACATCACAAAAACTTACGCACGGATTGGCGCGGTTTGCGCGCCAAACCGCGCAAAAGGGTATTTGTGACGGGTAGCCATCGCCCGTCGCAAATACTGGGAGACGGTAAGAACTAGTTGTGATGGGGGATCCCCTATCGCAACTAGTTTGACCATCGGAGGGTATTTGCAACAGGACCAGTTGCAAATAATCGGCGGCAGTAAAGTCCTATTTGTGACGGGATGTTGTCCCATCGCAAATAGTGTGTTGGCAGGTTACTTTTTGCGATGGGGCCCGTCACAAATGACCTTTTAACGGCCGATTGTAATTAATACGGCTGAAGTTTTTTGCGACGGGTCCGGTCGCAAATAGTCTCATCGCAACTAATCTAACCTATATATACCCCTCATCTGTTTTTTCCTCCCTTCTGAATTCCTTCTTCCTCTGCTTCTCTAAACTCTAATTTTAGAGTGAAATTTTTTGAGAGTTAGTTTTTTTAAGAAGTTGTGAAGCTGCCTACAATTATAAGAGATCAAGTTTAAAGATATTTATGTTTTATTTAATTTAATATTTATTTCATTTATTTATATTAATTTTAATTATTGTGGATTAGTTGTAATTAAGTTAGATTTAAATTGTTTTATCATCGGTATTTATTTGTAACAATAAAATTAAATTATTAGTATTAATTCTTAGTAATTAGTAATAATTAATAATTATTAACGATAACTAGTAATGTATGTAAATAATTAACGGTAATTAGTAAATTGTAGCTGTATTTTGTAGTAATTAATAGTAATCAACACTAATTAGTAATAATTAGAAATAAATATTGATAATTATAAAAAAAATAGTAATAAATATTTACAATAAGTAATAAATAATATTAATTATTAATAATTAGTTATAAATATTAATAAATAGTAATAAATACTAATAACTAGTAATAAATACTAGTAAATAGTAATAAATAGTAACAAATACTAATAAATACTAATAAATAGTAATAATTAGTAATAAATGCTAATAATTAGTAATAAATTATAATAATTAGTAATAAATACTCATAAATAGTAATAAATTCTAATAAATAGTAATAAATACTAATAAATAGTAATAATTAGTAATAATTAGAAATAAATTGTAATAATTAGTTATAATTAATAATAAATAATAATAAATTGTAATAAATTGTAATTTATAGTAATAAATAGTAATAATTAGTAATAATTAGTACTAAATACTAATAAATATTAATAATTTCTAATAATTTGTAATAATTAGTAATTATTAGTAATAATTAGTAATAAATAGTAATAAATTGTAATAAATATTAATAAATAGTAATAAATAGAAATAATTAGTAAGAATTAGTAATAATTAGTAATAAATAGTAATAAATACTTTAAATAGTAATAAATATTAATAACTACTAATAAATATTAATAATTAGTAATAAATACTAATAATTAGTAATAAATACTAATAAATAATAATAATTAGTAATAATTAGTAATAATTAGTAATAATTAGTAATAATTAGAAATAATTAGTAATAATTAGTAATAATAAGAAATAAATAATAATAATTAGTAATAATTATTAATAATTAGAAATAATTAGAAATAATTAGTAAAAATTAGTAAAAATTGGTAATAATTATTAATATTAGTAATAGTTAGTAATAATTAGTAATAATTAGTAATAATTAGTAATAATTAGTAATAATTAGTAATAAATAGTAATAAATACTAATAATTATTTATAATTAGTAATAATTAGTAATTATTAGTAATAATTTGTTATAATTAGTAATAATTAGAAAACATTAGTTATAAATAGTAATAATTAGTAATAATTAGTTATAATTTGTAATAATTAGTAATAATTAGTAATAATTAGTAATAATTACTAACAATTAGTAATAATTAGTAATAATTAGTAATACATAGTAATTAATAGTAATAATTAGTAATAATTAGTAACAAATAGTAACAAATAGTAATAATTAGTCATAATTAGTAATAATTAGTAATAATTAGTAATAATTAGTAATAATTAATAATAATTAGTCATAATTAGTAATAATTAGTCATAATTAGTAATAATTAGTAATAATTAATAATCATTTGTAATCATTAGTAATAATTAGTAATAATTAGTAATAATTACTACTAATTAGGAATAATTGGAAATAATTATGAATAAATAGAAATAAATATGAATAAATAAGAATAAATAGGAATTAATAGGAATTAATTGGAATAAATATGAATAAATATGAATAAATAGGTATAAATAGAAATAATTAGCAATAATTAGCAATAATTACCAATAATTAGCAATAATTACCAATAATTACCAATAATTACTAATAATTTCCATTAAATACCAATAAATAGAAATAAGTAGCAATAAATAGGAATAATTAGCAATAATTACCAAAACAAATAGGAATAATTTGCAATAATTACAAAAAAATTGGAATAATTAGCAATAAATAAGAATAATTAGGAATAATTAGGAATAATTAGGAATAATATCCATTGTAATAAATTGAAATAACTTGGAACAATTTCCACTAGATTAACGACACTCCTTTTTCTCAATGACTCTTCTCCTTTCAACTCTCACCAACTAAAAACATTATGAAAAGTATGCTTCTACATATGCATATCCAATCTCATATGCACGAGTTTCAATATGCATTCATAGGACCACATTTTTTATAATGTTTCAGGTGGTGATAGTTGAAAGAAGAAGATTCATTGACGAAAAGGGGGCTCTTTTGTCCCACGTCTCATTTACTTGAATCTTTCTCACACTAAAATCACAATGAAGAATCTACTCAGAGGTATGCTTATACATTATCGTATGCACGAGAATGAATATGCATACCTCTGAGAAGATTCTTCATTATGATTTAAGTGTGAGAAAGTTGCAAGTAAATGAGACGTTAGACAAAAGAGTAGTTGTAAATCCACTATAAATTGTGTCACCCACAATTAATGGTAATTATTAAGAAGTAATTTTAATTATTTATCTTCTTTTGTTACTGTGTTTTTATAATTTAAAATTATTCAAAAACAGTAATGATTTTATATTTCGTAGAAAAATATGGAATAAGAAAGTCGACAACAGTCATTATTAGATGATCATGCTTGGATAAATCAGAACATAAATACAAACAGTTATGGTTTAAATCATGTATATATTGAGGGTGTTGAAGCTTTCTTATCATTTGCATCATCAAAACCAGAATTTGTTTTAGAAGTCACAATTAGGAATCCTTGTAAAAAATGTGCTCTGAGAATGTTTGACACATTTGACAAGGTTGGGGGACATATCTTGCAATTTTTTTTTAACCAGGTTATTTTTTTGGTATCAACATAGTGAACATAGTTTTAGAGAAGATACTAGTAGCTTTATTCTAGCTCCATCACGATTTCAAAATTTAGTACATGGTGTTACAGGTCCATCTATTTAAAAAACTAAATATAAGGATGATATTGATTTAACTTATGAGTTGGCACCATATGAATTTTCTGATTTGTTGCGGTCTAAAGAGGATTCATTATATCCAGGTTTCAAGATAAGAAAATTAGAATTTGTTGAATATTTTATGGCTATTAAATCAGATAATGCAATTTCAAACAACTATTTTGATGAGATATTTTCTTTGGTTAACACACTGTTACCTAAAGGAAATGTGTTGCCTGCAAATTACTATGAGAGAAAGAGGTTGGTTCGTAATCTGGGCCTTAGTTGTTGGAAGATTCATGCATGTGAAAATGATTGCATATTATATTCTGGTGAAAATTATTCATTGGATAGTTATCCCACATGTGGACAATTGAGGTATAAATAATCTCAACCGGGGAAGTCTGGATCGATTCCTGTAAAATAGTTTAAATATTTCCCCCTTACACCCAGGTTGCAGCATTTATTTGTCTCAGAACACAACATCAATGATATCATGTCACAAAACCAAGATTTCAACTGATAAAATCTTGAATCATCTATCTGGTGGTGATTCATTGAAAAAATTTGACCAAATTAATCCGTCTTTTGCATTAGAAGCATGAAACATGTGATTGGGTCTTCCTATTGACGGTTTCTGTCTGTTTGGTTCTTGTGGTAGGTAGTATTCATGTTGGCCTATCTTTATAACTCTGTACAATTTACCTCCATGGATGTTGATGAAGGATCCCTATATCTTTTTTACCTTATTAATCCCAGGACATCTGAAAAAGAATATTGATTTTTATTTGAAACCATTGATTGATGAGTTAAATTCATTGTGGAGTAATGGTGTTAGTACATATGATGTTTCTAGGAAACAAAATTTTATATTAAAAGATTCATTTAATGTGGATGATTAGTGACTTCCCTGCACATGGCATGTTATCTGGTTGGAGTACACATGGTTCGAAATCATTTCCTTACTGTAAGAAAGACAACAAAGCCTTTATGCTCGTCAATGGAAAAAAAACCTTGCTATTTTGATTTTCATCATAGATTTCTTCCAACCGATCATCCTTTTCAAAGGAACAAATCTCATTTCT
This sequence comes from Viscum album, assembly GCA_963277665.1. NCBI lineage: Eukaryota > Viridiplantae > Streptophyta > Magnoliopsida > Santalales > Viscaceae > Viscum > Viscum album. Next base: position 1,579,455,078 of record OY728120.1, on the reverse strand, counting down.
GAAAAAGGCATAATTGAAAGGGATGAACCTCTAAAAATTATCTCAGGTATAGAGTTAAAATCAGTTGTATTTTCATTACCTCCCATCACATTTGGTCTAACATTAAACCAACTAAAAATTCATGGCTTTGGGAAGGGAGATAATTGGATAAAATGAAGCATTTTTTGGGATCTTCCATATTGGTCTAATTTGTTGGTCCACCACATGTTGGATGTCATGCTTATTGAGAAGAACTATTTTTATAATTTATTTCATGCAGTTTTGGATACACTAGGTAAGACAAAAGATAATATAAAATACTGATTATATCTTACCCAAATTTGCAGATGACCGGAACTTGAACTGTTTCAAAATGTTAGATCACAGAGGTTAATGAAGCCAAAGGAAGATTATACACTGTCCAAAGAGAGTCTCTTATTATTTTTTCAGTGGATTACAGATTTGAGACTTCTATATGTCTATGCTTCCAATTTGGAAAGATGTGTTAAGAATGGTCATATTACCAGATTAGAAATTCATGGTTGTCATGTTGTAATAAAAAGAATTATGCCGATTGGATTCAGAGGTTTGTTGAATTCTATGATTTGGGATTCGATAAAAGATATATCATATTTTTTTCGAGACATTTGTGTGGAGACAATAGACTATGATGAATTAAGTAAACTGGAAGAAGTTGTTTTTTCCATTATATGAAAACTGGAAAGAATCTTCCCGCTATATTTCTTTGACTCAATGGAACATCTAATATTACATTTTCCACATAAAGCAAAATGTGGAGGTCTAGTACTGTTTTGATGGATGTACCCATTCGAGAGATGCATGAAGAAATTGAAGAAAAAAATATGTAACAAAGCATCAGTTGAAGGCTCAATTGTTGAAGCTTATTTTCAAGAGGAAATTTCTTTATTCTGCTATCATTATTTTGAATCTAAATATCCCTCAAAACACATCCACATGGTACTGAATGAGGATAATGTTGATGATGAAATGGAAACTCAATTATCAATTTTTAATTAGTCGGAGCTTGGCTTCAGTGGAGTTCCTGAACGATGGATTTCAGATGATGAACATCACAAAGCTCATACATATGTTCTGCTCAACTATGAAGAAATAACACCATTTGTACTATGAGTTCTTCAATCACTTATTCTATAATTTATATTAAAGTAAGTAAACTTATTTTATTTGTAGGTTATATGATAATCATATCAAGAAAAAGCTTCCTCAAATTACAACAGCTGCTCTTGAAGAACACCGACAAAAAAAATTCTCAATGGTTTCAAAAACTGGTAACATAAATTATTGATGGTTTAATATGTAAATTTAGTTTATTATTTATTATATTGATAATTGTTTTAAAAAATTTCAGATGGCTCAACATACTGATAAAATTGATAAGCGACTGTGTATATTGAGTAACCCACCATCCAAAATGGTTCAATATTATAATTCATATGTGGTGAATGGTTTTTGATTTCATACACATACATACGGGGAATAAAAAAAATGAATAGTGGAGTTTTCTTGAAAGGATCACATCATAGAGAAACTAATGTTGACTTTTATAGCATGATGGATGAAATTATTGAACTGTGTTATCTAGGGAAAAATTACATAACAATGTTTAAATGTCAGTGGTTGGATACTGAGAGAGTCTTTAATGTTTATCTGATTCATAAAATCATCAATATTAAATATAACAGTCTTCTTGGAGTAAATGAACCATTTTTACTGGCTCAACAGGAACATCAAATATATTACAAAAAGTATTGTGCTACTTCAAGAGACCTGAGTGATTGGTGGAGCATAATAAAAATGAAATCTCAGTAAAATATATTTACTCAAACTGAATTTGGTTCCGATGAAGTACAAGGAATTGAAAATTTTCAAGATACTACTCAAAATCAATCCTTTTCACAAAGAGACATGAATATAGATAATGACACCCCACAATTAAGGGTTGATGGTGACGATGATGTTAATGATGTTACAAATGAATTTAAAATGGAAAGATATGATGAAACTGAAACTTATATAGATATTGATAACACCAATAATGAATACAATTAAATTGACATCATCAGATATGAAGATGATGATGAAGGTGAACATTAACACAGTTAAATGTTGTTTATAATCATAACTAATATATATCTATATGTAATTGTTATTTTCAATTATCTACTAACAATGATAATTTTGTGTTTTAGATGGATCATGATCTATTCGTGAGTTGAAATAGGCTGATCTACCTTTGGATGAGGAAGATTTGGGATCATATGACCCTCAGCCTACTAGCAGTTCAGGGGGTACGCGGAGGGGGTGTGGTCTTGTGTAATTGATGATTCCTGACCCTATCCTCGAGTGACATCCACATCTTGGTTCTGATCCATGCAAATAGAGGTATGGTATCCTGTGTATTTTAGTTAGCTTTAAATAATTAATTTCTATACTATTTTTTTGATTAATTGTTATTTTTTCATAGTTTTGCACATGTAGCTGTTGGACAGGGGAGTGCTATCTTGCACAATTATTTTTCTCATCCATGTATCACATGTGAACAGATTCCCATTGATTTATAGCTTGGAATGTTCAATCATTTTCTTATACGTAAATAAATAATATTTATTTATAAATTTATTTCATTAATAACTTGATATTATAAATTATTTGCAGGGTTTATGGTATCTCATCCATGATAAAATGTGTGGCGCTATCCAAGAGGCATGGGATTTGTCTATGTGTGGGCGTTTCCATCAGTTTTTTGCACAATTAGAGAATTACAACCATTAATAAAGAAATAAGGATAGTATTTGATGAGTCATGTAGACCCCATAGACCAGAGTACATTTAATCTCACGTTTGGGATGGATTATGTTCACACTGGTTGAGTGGTGGATTTCAAAGGAGATCTTCATTGGGGCGGCAGAATCGGGGGAGACAGGAGGTGACACATCGAGCTGGTAGTCGTACATTTAGTACGCATAGAGATCATCTGGTAAGTATCTTTTTTAAATATTTTATATAACATTAACTATAAATAGTTTATTTTATATTCATATAGGAAGTCGAGCATCCCAATATTATGGAGTATGATGTTTATCGGAAGATGTACAGTGATCCAGCCACTGGAGAGATTAGAGGTGATCGTCAGCATCATATTGTGGTCAATATTATTTCTTTTTCAGTTTGAAAATTATCTGCATATAATATTTTCAATATTTTAATTTCAAATTGAAATTGAAGGAGTTATATGAGGCTACAACCTCTAAGACATAGGCTGAGAGTGAGGCTGAGATGGATGATCAGACTAGTGCCTACCATTTCAATGAGGCGGCATGGATGCAGGTGACCCAGTATGCCTTTGAGAAGGGTCGAGTAGTTGGTATCGACTCTCATTTGACTCTTGCGACTTATTATGGTACTACTGCAATGTCAGCATCCAACTTGAGAGGAGCTCGTAGAGAGAAATCATCTTCTGGCTCACAGTATCAGGAGTAGTTTCAAGCTCAAACTAAGCTTATAGATAGTTTTCAGAAGCTGTAGGAAGAGATAAGTCAGCAGCACGAGGAGGACATGCATCGATGGCGGCAGCATTAGTACGAGCAGATGGAGTACATGTGATATCTGACTCGTAGTTTAGGGATGAAGTTTCTTCCAACATCTCCTGCAGCTCCTCCAGCTCCTCCAGAAGACTATACCACCAGTGATTTTTTTATTTGATTAAAAACATTTGAATTTAACATTTGTTGTAATATGAACTATTTATAGTTTTTGTCTTTTATATTGGTGCGAATATTGCATAATTTCTTTTTTATTTTTAATATTTAAATATTTGTTTATTTATTATTAGTATTATATTTTTTAATGTATTTTTATTTTACTAATAATAATAATAATAATAATTTATGATTTTTTTATATTTTTTTCGAATATTAAGAATTTTAATATTTTTTATTCTTTTATTATTTTAATAATATTAAAAATATTTTTTCGTTAATCATAATTTTATTATTATTTTTTATTTTATTAAGTATTTGAAAATATTGAGAATTTTAATATTTTTATATTTTTATTATTTTAATAATATTAATATTATTTTTTCATTAATCATAATTATATTATTTTTTTATTTTTTTTATGTTTTTATGACGGGGCCTTTTACGAAGGGGTCCTGTTGCAAATAGATTATATATATATATATATTAAAACTTATTTTCGATAGTAACAGGTTTATAACATAAAGCTATTTGCGACGGGTCATTGTCCTGTCACAAATACTTTTTGTGACGGGCCCGTTGCAACAGGTTCTTGTATATATAATGTATTTAATCAGATATCTATTTGTGACAGAATCACTTCCCGTCGCAAAAAATACTAGCTGCAACACTATTTTCTATAATGGACTATTTGTGACAGGACCTCGTCACAAAAGAGTTTTTGCGACAGGATCCCATCACAAATAGTCAAAATTCCAGTGGTGATCATATACTCTTATGAACCAACACTTAAGAGATTTATAAAAAATAAAAATTTAATAATAATATTATCTATCTATATCAATATTCTTGATATAATACAATATAGACATGATTCAATCAATTACACTATCATCATAGCAACAAAACATAATTTCAAAAAATACATACACATGTCACAAAACACTAGTAGTCAAGAATACCACACTAGGGAATCCAACAAGGTTGAAAATGGAATGTATAAACATGGTATTAGTTATGAAATGAGATTCCCCTAAAGGTATTCTAGTATAAATCCATACCAATAACAAGTTACAGTGTGGATTCCTTCTATGTTTCACTAATTTCTTACTAAACAAGGCACTAAGTGTAGTTATGGCTCCCACAGGTTGGAGAAAGTGAAAAAATGGGAAGGTTTTAAATATATTATTGGTCTAACCAATTCATAATTATAGTAATCTAAATAATGAATAAAATAAATAAAGTATTCTAAGTTTAAAAAATATCCTATGAGGTATTTTTCTTTTCAAAATAGTTTTTCCATCCTTAAAACTTAATTTTGGAAAAATGTTATTATAGAGAAAAAAGTTCATAATTAATGATTACTTTAATTAAAAAATTATAAATATAATTTCATTTAATTTTCATCAAAATCTATAAATTATTTTAAATATATATGAGTACATATTCCTAAAGGGAAAGGGGTAACATGGATCCAATATACAAACTGCATAATTTAAATTAAAAAATAAAATTCTTAGTAGTTTAAAAAAATGAAAGGAAATTTTATTTTTAATTAAAATATTTGGTTAGTTTAAATAAAACCTTAGTTTAAAAAAACAATTATGTATAATAACCATATCATTTCCTCCCACCTAATGAGCCCATTCATCACCTCACCACTAATGAAACTCTTAACTGATGTTAAGTGTGGATCATTGAATTGAAAATAATTCAATATTTGATAAATGTATGTGACTACCTTATGAAAAAATGGTAAGAGAATTCAATCATATACTAAAGTATAAAATGATCAAATTAATTAATATTTTATGTTAATACCATATCAGTTTCACAAATTGGAATGTGTGAGGGCATAACATGGACATAATACTACCCATATTGCTTCTTATGATATCTTTAGGCATGAGACAATTTGAAATGACACCAAAAAATATCCAATAAAAATTGAGTTTTTTAAGTTAAAAACACTAGTTATAAATAAATGAAGCATCCTTAACAAACTTTATTAAAATGTCCATTTATAGAACTCAATATTAAAAATAAGGGTTACAGAATTCATAATTTATCAAAACAATTATGTTCAAAAAACTATAAATTATATATTTAAAGGGTGTATTTAAAACCATTTCATAACATCTCATAAAATACTGATATTTGTCTTCATTTAGGTATGACAAAATATCTTCAAGAAAACCAATAATTTATAAATACAAGAAATAGTATTGAGGATGTATTATTTACTTTATAAAAAAATGGAACGCATATCTCAGGAATAGCTTAAGAATTCACCAAAGGGTTAAGAACTCCCTACCTTATTCATAAATACACTATCTCAAACCAAATTATCCTTGAGTATCCTTAAAAATAATTAAACCAATATCTCTCACCAAATAAATCTAATTACAAAGTCACTATAATACAAGGATGACTTAACCTTGAATAAAACTAGAGAGGATGCTTCCTAAATTCAAAAAATATATATAAATGCCTAGATAATAAAATAAGACAAGCAAATAATCTTCTAATTTCAACCCAAAATAACAAAACAAAAACTCTATAACAAATCACACTCTAATCACTCCTTATGAAAACAATGATAAGATGGGGTTTCGCCTCCTCCCCACCCCCCCCCCCTTCTCTTTTTCTCTTTGTACTTGATACTCGGAATAAATTTAATGATGATGAATTAATAGAAAATGGAGGGGAAATAAAAGAGGGGGAAATTGAGAAAAAGGGGATAGAACGTACCTCAAACCAGCATAAAAATCACCTTAGATCGTCATTGATCCATGGACAAGATGATGAAAAAGGATAGGGATGAGAGGATCTCCCATAGGTGCAAAAAAAAGTGGAATAAATTATATTGTAGGGCCCCTTATCGGGTTTTAAATGATAGTAGGTAAAAAATATTATTTTTTCTAATTTTTATAAAATTGGGTGTAGAACCCATTATAAATTTGGTGGGATCCACCAGAACTATAGTGTTAGTTACGTTTTCCATAATATTGGACCACATGACTTCAATTGGTATCCATTGGAAGTAGGGTGGCCTCTTTATACTACCCCCTATGGGGTTTCCTCTACCAAAAACACTAGATCATCAATTTGTGATCCTAAACCAATTACTGAGCCTCATCCCCATCCAAAAACACTCCAAAAACTGTCCTCAAACTTTGAATACAATGACTAAAACCCAAAAAAAAATAAACCACTCATACCAAACAGAAACATTCAAGTGATACCATACCCTTAACCAAAAAATATCCAAATTAAAATAAAATTCTAAATTAAATAAATCTACTATGATATAATCCATTACAACCTCCCCACCATAAAACTTCTCATCCTAAAAAATTATAATTTACTTTTCAATCAAAATATCATGATTTCACTAAATCCTCAAGACATATAAAATATCCCAATACATATATCAAATAATATACTACACACATGATGAATCACTCCTATATTTAAATAAAATCATCTAAAGTCACAAAATTATAACATCCATGGGATAAATCACTCCCTAAAACATCAATAGACATCCCAAACTATGATAACATCTCTAATATAACAATACTTCAAACATAATAAATCTTTAATACACTATCTAAATATTTATCCAATTTATAATATATAATCAAATAATTAAATAAAGTCTATTATATAGCACAAAATTTTGATAATAAAAGACTAACTAAGATTCTAAATTTTTTTAAAAGAACGTTGAATAAACTAATCTCACACAATTAAACTCAATGATATAATAATTATCTAGGATTTATATATTCTTGGCCTGTGATTAGATTTTGTTTTTAAAAAAGAAATTTAAAAAATAGTTTTACTCTTAAAATTCTATTATTTTGAAATCATAATCCCAAATTCACTTTAAAAAAATATTAAGTTTAACAATTTATTGGTTATATTATAAATCTAATTCAAAATAAAAACTTCTCATCATTTACATTTATTTAACGGATTCATAGAAAATAAAATTTCTTTTCTAAAAACATTTATCATATCCAGTTCAAAACACAAAATTTGTATAATACTATTTCACTTATAAATCAAAATTATAAAAGCATTAGCAAAATTTCACATTTCAAAATTAACCATTTCAAACCAATCACTATGTATCAAAAACCCTCTTTTCATTTAAATAATAAGGCTACAAATCAATTACCTATTCCATTCAGAAATCACTAACTGGTTTCATAAAACTACTTTGGAGTTATAACACACATCTTAGATAACATAACATGAAAACCATAGAACATATAAAAATATTTTTCTCAACACCTTTTATACATGGACAAGAAACATCTTGATCAACAATGAAATATGAATTAGGGAATTATTATCATGTTCAAAATATCAACCATAAATCAATCCTAGAAATACATCACTAAGCGGGAAATAAATGGATGGCTTATGAATTCTAAATATATCAAAATTAGATAGTATATTATCAAACATAGAATAAATAATCAACCATAACACTATAATATATTGATATAATTTAATTAATTATATGACACCTAATGAGGTATTCCAAAAAAACATTGATTAATTTATTATAATTTATTTAATTAGTCAATTCCATTCATATAGAATGGTAATAATGTAAATGAAATTCACATTCCTTAATGTGATTCAAGAATATATGATGGATGTTCCAATATCAGGACCGACTCCTAGAAGATCCCTATAATCCCCATCCAAATTTCTCCCAAATTCCATTTTATGATACCATGAATAATGCTTCACCTATACCAATCATGACCATATGAACACCCAGAAATCCCTAGAAACATAGGCTACACTGTATAAATGTATTCCATATATGCTCACATTGTTCTCTAAGACCATTTTGTAAGGATCATCACCTAAATGCCCAAAAATTACTAAGAAGAGTCTTTAAAACACTTTATTCACACCTCCCAACTTCCATAGGGTGGCATAAACATTGTGGGTTTAATGAAACACAAGTGGCATGTGTTTTTTCCACATTATAAATATGTCAAAAATAAAATGAATGGCCAATATTAACATTGAGTTCATGAGACCCACATACCCAAAATATAGTCACCCACCATTAGAGTTCCTATTTACTGAGCCACATGAACAATAAATAATGCAATATCTATATGAAATATTAATACATATCATATCAAACCAAAAAATGATATAAAGTGTAAAAAGTGGAATATATAGAACATAACCAACTATTCTTGTATAAGAAAACCAAAACATGGCCTAAGGACCAAAATATGTGGTTTCATGTTTTGAAACCCCATGATAATGAATTTTAATAGACCCTAAACACCCACTCCACACGCACACCAAAAACTCCAATGAACTCCATCTAAATTATGTACTCAATGAGGATTTGAATCCTATAATTCCTAAGACAAACAAAATCTACAAACATCCCACTAATAATGAGTTACCAAAATTTTTTCATGTGAAACTATGTATCCCTCAAGATTTCTATGCATATTAACCATAAATATACTCAATAGGCCACCACAAACATTCCTCAACTTTGTTTTTAATAACAAAATATATGGATGATCATTATACATGTTTAAATTTGTAGATAAATCATTTTTACTATAAAAAACTGTCAAAACATTAAAATAAAATTAAATGAGTGGTAGATATATGAATTATAGTAACTCCCTATATTTTAAGGCTACATAAATTCACTGTCTACTTTAGGTCAACACCTGGAATCTATGAAAATGCCTTGATTACATCCACAAAAAGAGATAAAAAGAATATATATATATATAGAAATTAAAGTCCCAAATACATATCCCATAAAAATTAGAAGGTGTATACAAGATTCAATATATGCCAAAAGACCATACCATGGGAAGGGGATGGTGTATACTCAGTCATAGATCAATAACCCATCCCATGAGATATACCTACTAAAGATATTTATAAAAGTTCCAAATTAAATAATAAGTCTCACCATGTATATCAACATAATTGTTACTTTAAAATTTATATAAGCTTAACTTTATTACACTATCATCATACCAACAGAATAGAATTTCAAGCTACATATAGAAATGACATAAAACCCATGTACTAAAAAATACTACACAAGGGAATCCAAGAAAGTAGACAATAGACAATCGAAACATGACATAATTTATGGAATGAAATTCCTATCTATGTGTTCTAGAAAAAATTTATACCAAGTATTATTTAAGGTGTGGATACCTTCCATATTTCACTAATTTCATATAAAATAGGTCACTAAGTGTGGTTAATGGTTCCATGAGTTAGATATAGTGACAAACTAAGAAATGTTAAAGTATAGTTCTAAAAATAGTATTATAAGTTTAAAGGATCTAATTAAAACAATTTCATAACATCTCATGAAATCCAAATATATGATTTCATTTTGGAAAAAATATATTTTAGGGATCCAAAAATAAATAATTTTAAAATAGTATTTTTGTTTTATTATTGACATTAAAAATTGGCAGGCGGGTCCTAGGAAAAGCCTAAGAATTCTCCCAAGTGTTGAGAACCATGTACCTTATTTATTGATGAGTTATGTTAATATAAATGATCCTGGAGTATCCCTAAAAAAAGTAAACCAATTTTAATCACAAAATAAACCTAATTATAATGTCATCTTAATACAAGGATAACTCAACCTTGAAGAAATACTAGGAATATGATTCCTAAATTATAACAAAAAATATATCAGACTAAATTTCAAAATAAAACAACTAAATCATCTTCCAATTTCAAACTTAAATAAAAAAATCAATAGAATAAATTTTATAAAAATCACACCCTATCAAAATAATGAAAATTAGAGGGAAAACAACTCATAGGAAATTAATTTATCCAAAATAATCATAAGTTCTTTGGTATGAAGTGATTTCATCACGACTTAGTGAAATAACGGTAGTAAATCTATAAATAAAATGATGGAAAACAAAAGAAAAAGAGAATAGGATTAAAAATAAAATAAGTGTAAAGAACCTACCTCAAACTAGTGAAAGTAACCTCCTTGGATCACCCTTGATCCATGAATAATATGATGTAAAAGAAGATAGGTTAGAGGAGATCTCTTAGGCACACTAATGAAGGGAAGAAATAATATTTGAGGGTGATTTGGGGATTTAAATTATAGTGGAAAAAAATATAGTTTTTCCACCACTTTTAAAATAGTGGATATAAAACCCACTTGAAATTTGGTGAGATCGAATAAAACACCAGTATAATTCTAGTTTTCCACAGGATTTGTTCAGTCGAATTATACTGGTATCTATTAGATCTTTAGCAGCCTCTTTTTCCCCTTTATGGGCTTTCCTGCACTAAACACAGCTAAACTTTGACCCTTTCTCCTAAACCTATTTCTGAACCACAAACCCCATTCAAAAAAACTGAAAAATATATAATAAAACTAAAAATCCAATGATTGAAACCCAAAATTAAAAACTAACACTCATCCCAAACATAAAAATAAAAATGACTCCATTATTTTATCAAAACACTCTCCATATTAAACCCAAATTCCATATTAAATAAATTCAATAGGATGTGAGCCATTACAACCTCCCCACCATAATAATTTTAGTATATGAAAACCCAAACTAACTATTCATTCAAGACATCATGATGTCACAAAATACTTGATCCATAGAAAACATACCAATTCATATATCAAATAATATATCATAAACATTGTATTTCAATCTTGAATTTAATAAATATCATCTAAAGCCACAAAATTCTAATGTATGTAGTAAAAAATTACCTAACACATTAATACACATCACAAACTATAATAAAATCTACAATACATGATTACTTGAAACATCATAAATCTTTAACGCACATTTTAAATATTCACCCATATTCTGATGTAGAATCACTAATACCAAAAAAAAGTCATATATACCACAAAATTATAATAATAAAATACCTAATAAGATTTTAAAAATTCACAAAAAAATCATGTGTTAAACTAGTCTCACTAAATGTCACTCCTCACCATAATAATTATCTAGTATTTATCTATGCATTTCCCTCCATTGGTTTCTATTATAGTGGAAAAACATTTCTTTTCAAAACATTTTTACCCCTGATATGCTCTCATTTTAAAAGCATAATCCCCAATTCACTTTTTAAAGACTAAATATTAACAATTTCCATCTCATATTACAAATATAATTCAAAAGAAACACTTCCCGTCATTTAATTTTTTTAATAACTTCATAGAAAATAAACTTTCACTTATAAACTTGGTGGTTGTATCAAGTTTCAAAACACCAAATTTATAATAATTGTTCACTTTTAATATAAATTTTGAAAACACTAACGAAATTAAATTTTTATAATTAACCATTTGAAACCAATCTCTATTTCTCAAAAACTAAATTTTTATTTAAAACACAAGTCTATAAAGTAGTCCTCTCATCCTTTAAAAAAATAACATGTTCCATAAAACTACATTTTATTTATTACACACATGTCACATATCATAACATGGAAACAATATAAAAAATTGAAGGATTTTTTGCAACACATTTTCTAGATGAGAAGTAACCATCATTCTCAATAAAGAAACATGAATTAGAAAATAACTTACATGTTAAAGATACCAATCATAAAAATTATACAAACAAATATCTAAATAGGAAATAAATTGAATTATTATAAATTTAGAATATATCACAATTTGATAGTATATTATAAAATAAAGAATAAAAAATCAACTATAACATATGAATATATGTGAGTGAATTTAATTAATTAAATAATACCTAATAAGGTATTCAAAAAAACACAGGTTACTTTATTCATTTTTAATTAATTAATTAATTAAAATCACATTGAATAGTAATAATTTTGATGAAATACACATTCCCTAACATGTCACAAGATCATATGATTCATGAACCAATATAAGGAGTGGCTCCCATTTGAGCCTTATAACCACCAGCCCAACTTTTCTCAAATTAAATTTTAAGATACCTTGAATAATGCCTTATCCATACCTATCATGCCTCTAACAACACCAATAAATCCCTAGAAACATAGTCTTCTAATGTATCCATGTCATCCAAAAACATGGTTTACCCCATTACTCTTGAATTTATATCTACAGGTTATTCTCAATACCATACCAAAGATACCTTAGTGTTCTCTAATACCATTTTGGAATGAAAATGATTGGGATTCCTAGACATTATAGGTCCATGACACCATAACACCTCAAGAACACATCCAAATCTACATAAGAAGGCATAAAACTTGGGTGTTTTATAAAACACAAGTGGGAGGAAATTTTCCCCACAAAAAATAGGAATAAAGAAAAAAGTGACCTGTAAATATTTCAGTATGAACCTTTGAGTTTGTAGGATGGAAATAGTGTATATAGATGCTCAATTAAAAGAGGGGGGTGAATTGTAAGTTTAAAAAACCTTCATTTTTAACCTTAAGGAAAACTATGTTTAACAAAGCTAAATAAGGTAAATTCACAGATCCTCTTTTATTTCTATGAAACAAACATTCTTATAGTCTAGAAAAATGAATCTGGGAATGAAACTTCAGAAAGGTTTACTTGAAGATAGATTTTACATTAAGGTGTATATAATCTTATTTATCAAAGTATAAAAGTATAAGAAAATATAAGAAAACAATAATTTCCTTCATTAACAAAATTTTATTGTAAATAGAACTTGAAATAATAACAAGTAACAAGTAAGAAATATTTTAACCCAAAGAGTAGGGTATCCAACAACCTTAGATAAAGGTCCCTTGATTTATACTTTCAAGAAATTCTGTCTTACCCACACCAGGGTAAGCCTCCGATAGGAATATCATAATATGTCTTGCTATCCCCATAAACCCTCAAACATTAAGGTAGTTGGAACCATTATCTTCCTATCCTTAGAATCCTTCGATTGTACTCAGCAACAATCAGAGTCGCATGAAGAAATCTAAACAAGATATTCATGGCTAAACAATATTTTCATGAAAACACACAAGGAATGAGAGTCTCTCTTTCTATAAATCACTTCACAAAATCACCACATGTAATCTCTATATCGATCAATAGATAATGATATCATTCAAATTAGCTTTTATTAATAAGAAAAACTCCAATGGTCGACTCCCTCCTCCAATGACCATATTTTCCTTTAATTTTGAAGGGACCTATACACGATTCACTCAACAAATAGTTATTTAGAAACAGATTGAACGACATCATTTCATGTTAATAACATGTGTTAGTAAAATGAATTATCTTAACCATGTTTGAATATATAGAGTCTAAAGAAAAATATAATTCGGAGTCTAATCATATAAACAACCAGATTCCATAAAACATGGATATTCAGATTCTATTTTAAAAAGAATTCAGAATCTCTATTCTATAGATTCGGAGTCTGAATTCTGAGGAATACAGAGTCTGAATTATGAGGAATTCGTAGTCTGAATTTTAGAGAATTTAGAGGTTGAATTTCAGACAATTAGTAGTTTGAATTTTATAGAATTTAGAGTCTTAATTTCAGAGAAATATGAGTCTAAATTTAATAGAATTTGGGGTCCAAATTTCAGAGAATTCAGAGTTTGAATTTCAGAAAATTTAGAGTTTGAATTTCAAAGAATTAAGAGACTGAATTTTAGAGAATTCGGAGTTTGAATTTCAGAGAATGTAGAGTCTAAATTTCTGAGAATTTGGAGTCTGAATTCTAGAGAATTTAGAGTGCGAATTTTAGAGAATTCAGAGTCTGAATTCCAGAGAATTCATGGTCTATATTTCTGAGAATTTAGAGTCTAAATTTCAGAGAATTAAGAGTCTTAATTTCATAGAATTTAAAGTCTAAAAACATAATACTCTATATCCAAGGAACTATAATATTCCTAGGTTTTAGATAAGAATCTGAATTTTTGACTTAGTAATAAAATGAGTTTTGTTTTGAGAGATTATAAAATGAGGTAATGAAAACAAAGGTGTGGATAAAAATTTCCTTAGATAATGGGAATTTTCCTTAATAAAATAATAATTAAGGAAAGATAATTTTCCATAAGATAAAGTGTTTGTGATTTTCAAAACATAGAGGAATGGAAAATTCATAAGGAAACCATATTGACTCAATAATCTCCCCCTTTTTGGAAACCACAAACAACCTTTTGAAAATAAATATAATAAATAAGAATTTTCTTTATGAACTTTTAAAAGAAAAACTTTTCTCCCTTTTCTTATGAATCATGGTGAATACAACTAACTCTCCCTTAGGTTTTGAAATCCCTAAGGATCGTATTCTTAACTTCCTTAGAGTATTTACTTTTTCTTGTATAAGAATTTATTCTTTAAGTATACTCCCCCTTACATAAACTCTCCCTTACATAGGGAATTATCTACTTTATAGTTAGTATTATTTTTATAATCACCCCCTTATGATTTTAAAAAAGGAATAGAGAGAATGGAAAAAATGGTACCTGAAACATTAGAACTAAACAAAAAAAATAAAGGACAACAAATTTTTTTATTATGATTGGAAAAAAATGATCTAGGGAAAATACAGAAAAAGATCAAAATTGTATGCAAATCACTCATCCTTCTTTTCCATTGGCATGATCTTCCTCAAGGTAGCCTTCAAATTATGGAGCTCCTTATGATCTTCCTCAAACCTTTTGAGAAACTATTTTTAATCCTGATTTTTCTTTTCCAAATAATTGATTTTTTCATCCTGATTTATAAGGATTTCTACCTGAGACTTTAGTATATCTTCTTTATGATTGAACTTTTATTTGAACTCAATCTTGAGTTCCCTTTCTCTATTCAAATTTAAGGTAACTGAATTCAACTTCCCATTCATATATTTATCTTCTTGCTTCCAGGATACTTATTCAAGGTTCAACTTCTCTGTAAAACATGTTATAAGGTTTCTTATCTGTCATCTGACTATTTGAAGGCATCTTTCACTGAGTCTTGGAAGTCATCAGAGATTCTAATGTCTCTAGTCGTTCTCTTATACCATTTTTTAATTCCTTAAAAGAACTCTTATGATCATCATAACTAATATAAAAGGTTTTGAAATCATACTCAAGCATGATGAATTTTTCCATAAGAATTCTTACGGAATCTGACTTATGATTAATGGAGTGTTGAAGAAACTGACACCTCCAATCAATACTCAAAAACAAGGGTATGGTGTCTACTAACTTCTTCAAAGACTGTACTATGAAATCTTGACCATGGAAGATGGTTCGGAATCTGGTTCCCTTGTAGGTGAAGATTCTTTTTCTAGCTCTATATCCTTTCTTTTGGATGATCCACCAGCATCCTTCTTAACCACCACATCCTTCTCAGGTGTATCATCAATCACTTGTTTTCCATTTTATACTATGGAAATATTCTCTGCAACCTTCGAAGATTCATGAAAACTATCTAAAAGTTAGAAAATTTGATCTTCATCAACCTCTTATTTCTCAGCATCTTCTTTAAGATCATCAGGTTGGATGAATTCATGATTGATACTTTCATCATCAGATGGTTTTTTAACCTCTTCATAAACTTCATCCACTTTTCCATGAGAAAAAAATTTATTTTATTCAGCCTAGGAAGTCTAGATTGAAAGATTTTCATAAGGACTTTCCTTCTCATGATATTCTTTAACTTTCTTTATAACATCAACACTCTCATCTTCTTCTCCCTATTCTTATTCTACTACTTATTCTTCTTGAACTATTTCTTATTCTAAAACGGTTTCTAGAATTGACATCTTCTTTTCTAGAGTCTCTACTGGTACTGATTCTTATAGAAAAGATTCTGGTACTTGAATCTATTCAGAATCTTTCTTAGTATCCATGAGAATTGCTTGAACGATCTCAGCTTTAGACATTTTTTTCTTTTGCTTCTTCTATTTTTCTTACCTTTCATACTCTTTAGTAGCATTAATTTTTAAGGCCTTTTCCTCAGTAGGATCTAGGGAAAAACTATGATCTCCTTCTTTCTTATTCTTCTTTTGTTCCCTTCACTTCGCTACCCCTTTATCACAGAAATTCTTTTGATTTTTTTTGTTTTAGTTGTGGTAACTGAGTTTCTGGAACTATAGGCTTCTCTTTGGTTTCTAGTTCTTTTTTTCTTTACCTTTTTATGAGCTTTTTTAGAAGCCTCTCCAACTTCCACTTTATTAGCTAGAGCTTCAACCTCAATTTTTGAAAGATCATAAAATTCTCTGGACTTGGTATTAAAACTGACTATCATTCTCCCCAAAGTTTCATCACTTAGTAGCAATATCTTGGAATTTATTGGTTTAGAGGTGCATGGAATTTTGAATGATTCAAAGAAAATCACTATGATCTTAGAAAAAATTGTTGAATACATGATGATTTGGGATTTGAGAGTTCCATTCTGGATATTTGTGATTTTTAGAAGGATATACTTCACAAGATTTATCTTCCTCTGGTTAACCAAAAAAATCCAAGATAAAGATGTCACTTTTCTTTAAGGAGTCCTTGTATACTTTTCTCAGAATGTGGAAACCCTGTACCCATAATTCTAAAAATCTGATGATTGTTGATAGATGGTTAATATTTGGTGATTTTACTCCTTTGATTCCAAGGAACACTATTGCCTTTTCCTTCTCAAAACTTCTTACCTGATCTGGCATCTTGTGAGTGTAAAAAATTACTTCCCCTTCATACAGAACTCTAAGAATATTTTCTTCCATTTTAAAATATAGGGAATAGGTTTTCCCATAAATCTTGAGGGAAAATTTTTATCTTCCACATTTATTATAAAATCTTACTATATCGTAGAATTCTATAAGAAACGCTAGGTAAACCAGATCCTAACTTTTGTATTTTATATGAAAAATCTCTCCCATCCATTTAGTTTAATGTTTTTTGTAATCAAAATATTATACTTAGAAAAGAATCTTGGATCAACTAACCATTACATTTATATTTTCCATTCCTGTACTTCCTTGGTTGAAGACATATATTTCTGTGGGAAGGCTTCCAATGACATATATAGTCTAAGCAAACTTGGAAAAGCATAACAAGATTTTTTAAGAGAGGTAGAGCTTTGGTATAGAAAACATTGAAAAAAATGTTGGAAGAGGAATAGGGGTATTTATATAGGTATCTAGGTGATGGTTCAAATTCACAATTTGATCCAACGGTTTAATATAGCACAAACTGATATAGAAGTTTATATAAAAGCTGGAGAAGTATTTGGTAGGTTTCGATCTTTTGAAGTTTTAAGGAAAAATTCAGATTTAGGAAACGTGAATCCAATAAAAAATTTCTTAAATACAAACAAGTAAAAAATTCAATTAAGAAAAATTTAGAAAGAAAATATACCTTCCGAATTGCCAAAAAATTCAATAATGAAAAATATTATTCTTGAAGAACATTAGATTCCAGAAAATTTTATTAAGAAAAGGAAATTTTTGATTCATGAGTTTTAGGATCCAAAAAAAATGGTTACGAAAAAAAATTGACTAATAAAGAAAATAGGTTATGAAACAAATGTTCTCTGCCTATGAGAAGGAGTTACTTAATGTAGGGAGATAGGTTTCAAAAGGAATTTAATATAGAAGATTACCTTACGGTTATTATTCCAAACTTTTTTTTAATGTATTTAAATCTATTTTAGGGTAAATATTTTGTAAAAATATCATCAAGTTGATATTGCATTCTGATAAATTGAGGAATGATATCTCTTTTAATTGTGTGATCCCTAAGAAAGTGTTGCCTAATATCTATGTGTTTTTCATGGGAGTGATGTGAAGGTTTTTTTCTTAGGGAAATGGAACTAGTGTTATCATACAAAATCTGTGTTTTGGTAAAACTCAAGCCATAGTATATGAGTGTCTATTGCATCCACAACACTTGGGCACAACAACTTTCAGCGGCTACATATTCATCTTCAGAAATGGAAAGTGATACTGAGTATTTCTTTTTACATGAACAATAAACTAATGAATCTATTAAGAAATGACATGTTTTGGATGTACTTTTTATCTCCACTCTAAATCCACCAAAATCTATATCTGAAAATCTTTTTAAAATAAAATCATTTCTAGAAGTGTAGAAAAGTACAAAATCCATGGTTTCCTTTAAATAGAGAAAAATTATTTTCACTACTTTTAAATGATATTCCTTTGGATTAGATTGATATCTTTAACATAAGTATACCGAAAACATTAAATCTATATGACTAGATTTCAATTATAGTAAACTACCTATCAAACCTCTAAATGATGTTTGATCTACTGGTTTCCCAAATTCATCAAGACCAAGAGAATTTCAGGTACCTATTAGAGTGATTATACTTTTAGTGTTGTCGTATCCATACTTTTTAAGAATATATTTAATATAATTATGTTGTGATATATAATTTCCTTCTGGTTTTTGTAAAATTTGAAAACCTAGGAAAAATGTTAACTCACCCATTATACTCATTTCAAACTCATATTTCCTTTGATTCACAAATGAATCAGTTAAAGATTTCTGAGTTGAACCAAATATAATTTCATAAACATAATTTTTAACAATCAAAACATTTTTCTTACCTTTCTTTATAAAAAGAGTTGAATCATCATTTCCCTTAACATAATTATTTTGTAAAAAAAACTTGTAAGTCTATCAAACCAAGCTCTAAGGTATTGTTTAAGTCCATATAAGGATTTGGTAAGTTTGAGAACATGTTTAATATGTTTTGTGTCCTCAAATACATGAGTTTGTTCAATATAAACTTCCTCTTGAACATATCTGTTAATGAAAACACACTTCACATCCATTTGGAGAAGTTTGTAATTAAAGAATACTATAAAGGCAAGTTAAATGAAAATATATTCAAGTCTAGAAACTGAATCATATGTTTCTTCATAGTCTATTCCTTCTTGTTTATTATAGCCTTTAGCAAATAATCTAGCTTTATTTCTTAATATGATCCCATTTTCATCACACTTATTTCTGAAGACCCATTTTACTCCAATTACATAGGTTTCCTTAGGTCTTTCATCCAAGGTCCAGACTTTTCTCCTTTCAAATTCATTTAGATCATCTTGCATGGATTTAATCCAATTGTCATCACCAAAAGGTTCATTAGTGATTTTTGGTTCTAATTTTGAAAGAAAGTATAGGTGATATACTTCATTTCTTAATGAACCTCTAGTCCTTATAGGTTGATTCACATCACCAATGGTACTATCACTAGGATGATTCTTAATAAAAAACTAATTTGGGTTTCATAAAACCTACTCATCAACATATGGTAAAAAATCATACGGGGTAAATGCTTCACAAATGTTTTCTTGAACAATTTTATTATTAGAGGAATCTTCTATCAAAGGTTGATAATCAGTTTTTGAAAATAAATTCGAGGATGTAGGTTTGGGTTGTTTAAAAACAAAAGGATCAGTTTCATCAAATTTAACAAGCACTGTTTCTTCAACAGTACAAGTATTTTTATTAAAAACTCTAAAAGCCTTAGAAGTAGCAGAGTAGCCTAGGAAAATTCCTTAATCATATTTGGGAGAAATTTTAGGTAATTTTTCTTTAGTATTTCATATGAATACTTTTCAACCAAATACTTTGAAGTAAGAAATTATAGATTTTTCACGAGTCCACAATTCATAAGGTGTTTGTTAAGAAATGTTTTTATTAAAACTCGACTTATAGTATAACAAGCAGTACTAATAGATTCATCGCAAAAGTATTTAGCAATAGAATATTCACTCAACATGGTTCTTGTTATCTCTTGAAGAATTAGATTTCTTCTTTCATCAACACCATTCTGTTGAGGAGTTCTTAGAGCTGAGAAGTTATGAGTAATGCCTTTCTTACTACAAAAAGTTTCAAAATCTGAATTTTGAAATTCTCCTACGTGACCATTATGAATAGTCATTAATGGAAGGTTTTTCTAATTTTTAACTTGGGATCTAAAATTTTTGAATTAATAAAAAGCTTCAGATTTCTTTTCTAGAAAATAGACCCATGTAAATCTAGTTTAATCATTGACTAAGAAAAATACATAATGTTTGCCTCCAATACTTCCAGTTTGTGTTGGACTAAAAAGATCCATATCCACCAACTATAATGAATCAGATGTTAAGACTTTACTAACTGATCTAAAACATGATTTATGTTTCTTTCCATATTGACAAGGATCACAAACTTTTGAATAATCAAATCTAATCTCTGGTAAATCCTTAATAAGTATTTTGTTTGAGAGCTTGCATATGTTCCTAAGGTTACAGTGTCCTAAACATCTATTCCATAACCAGGATTGATCTTCCATTTCACTATGTCATGGTAGATCATGTATCTTAAGGTCTTCTAAGTTCAGTTTGTATACATTCTCATGCCTATGGGTAGAAAGAATAAACTCTTCATTGGAATTTTGTACAAATAATTTATCACTCCTAAAATTCAAAAGGTAACCTTCATCAAATAATTGACTTTTTCTAATGAGGTTTTTCTTAAGACCCTTAACAAATAAAACATTTGAAATTAAAGATTTTCTAAGAAGAACAATGTTACCTATACCAACAATTTCTCCTTATGCATTATCTCTGAAAGTTATTTTTCCTCCTTTCATATTAATAATCTTTTTAATGAATTTTTTGTTTCTAGTCATATGTTGGGAACATCCATTATCCATTTACCATGTATTTTTTTAGGTAATTTCTTTATTTTCCTGAAAATAAAATAGTTAGAATTTTGGAATCCAAACATTCTTGGATTCGGAAATTCCATAAAGTAAAATTTTAGTCACCCACATTTTCTTGGAAAAATAAGCTTTATGAAAACCTAAATATTGGTTTTTATTTTGAGAACATTTTTTCTCCCAATTTCCGCCACGTTGACATTTAGTAAAAATGGATAAATTTGGGGAAAAAATAATGATTACTAAAAATAGTTTTTTAATGAGTACAACCAAATATAGAAATATTCATTAAATGAAAAATTTGGGAATAAATCTTGTCAAAGTTACCCTTACCAGAGGTAAATTTTGACAGGAATTTCCTTAATGAAAATATTTCCAAATTTAGTTTAATAACAAAGTTCTTATCCTCTAAGTTATTAGTTTTAGAACATGAGTTAGGATCTAAAATATTTTTCATCGAAATAACATCTTTAATACCCTTAGAAAGTTTATCATTATCATAATTAACATCCTTAAGGTTTTTATAAACACTATCAAAATTAATTTTTTTTATAAAGATATTTAGAAAGATCTGATATTTCTTTTTTTAAAACAAAAATTCTAGAATTTTCTCTCTCTAAATTCTTTTTTATCTTACAATTTTCATTTTCATGTAGTTTGTAAAATATAGAAACATCTTAAAATTAAGGTAAGGTATTATCTTTTGATGAGGAATATTCATCATCTAAAGATTCAAAATTTTCTTTATTTGAAAAATTTTCATTTAAAGATATATTGGTTAAGGATTAGACGTTGTGTACCTTATCCATAAGATAGTGATTTTCAATAGGTACTCTAGTTATAAGACCAATATTTTTTTGACCAGAAGATTCATCTAAACAGTCACCGCCAATGGCACTCTAGGTTTCATTTACTTTAAAGACTTTCTTAGCCTTAGACTTTTAATACTTCTTCTTGTTTCTCTCCAAATGCTTTTCCTTTATATCTTTTCTCATAATCATAGGACAATCAGGTCTGATATGTCCATCCCTTTTACATTCATAACAGGTTACTTCAAAATATTTCTTGTCTTTTATATCTTTCTTCTTATATATGTATTGGAAATATTTATTTCCCATAATTTTGTTCATCCTTCTAGAAAGATTGGATAATTAATTATTTGAATGGTCACTATCACTAGATTCATATATAACAATAGTTTTTCTTAGCTTTATACCTAGTTACCCTTTCCAGAGTCTTGGATTTACATGTAGCAGTGAAAGATACACTTCCATTACCATTCTTCTTCTTTTTTGAAATCAGAATCTCTCTTTATTCTAGTTTCATGATAAAGAAGAGTTAAAAATAAATCATCAAGAGTAATGTTAGATAATTTTATTTTCTCATCAATAGTTTTCCTTTTTTATTCCCACTCATTGGGAATGATCTCAATTATTTTATCTACAAGAACATCATCATCAAGAAATTTCTTTCCCATATATTGAAGACAATTGACAATGGTCATAAATCTTTGTTGTACTTTGCATACAGGTTCTCCATAAGGAAATAGAAATCCATAATATTCAGCTCTCAACATAGCTCTTCTAGTTTCTATCACTTTAGAAGTCCCAAAATGTGTAACATCGGGTTTATTACAAATGCAGTTGGTACTTCACAAGAAGATATTTGACTATATCTGTTCTTGGTCATAGAACACAACAAAGTATTGTATACCTTGTAATTTAATTGATATTCTGATTTTTCTTGGTTGGTAAAGGTTCTGACTTCCTTTTCCAGAATTTTTTAGTCTCCAATGAGCATAAAAAAATTATACTCCAGTTTTAATGAAAAAATATTCATTCTATCTCTCGAGTACTCATGATCATTACCATCGAAAATGGGTGGTCTGGTAGGATTAAGATTATCAATGGAACCAACATTTATTCCTGTCATTCTATAAGAAAATACGTTTTCCACAAAAACTTGTTAATAGAAAAAGTTTATAAATAAAGATAAAAATCTTTAAGAAAAACATGAACAAGAAAAGATAAGCAATAAAATTTAGAACAAGGAAAATTTGAGAAAGAAAACTTATATGTGAGTATAAGTATTTTAGATACCTTCCTATGATACCAAATGTAGGATCGAAATAGTTTATGTAGATTCTCAATTACAATAGGGGTGAATTGTAAGTTTAAAAAACTTTCATTTTTAACCTTAAAGAAAACAATGTTTAAAAAAGTTAAATAAGGTAAATTCACAGATCCTCTTTTATTTCTATGTAAAAAACTTTCTTAGGGTCTAAAAAAATAACTCTGAAAACGAAACATAGGAAGGGTTTACTTAAAGATAGATTCTACCTTAAAGAATATAGAATCATATTTATCATAGTATACAAGTATAAGAAAGTATAAGGAAAAATACTTTCTTTCTTTAATAAAATTGTAGAAGAAATAAAACATTAAATAATAACATGTAACAAGTAGGAAATATTTTAACCCAAAGAGTAGGGTATTCAATAACCTTGTATAAAGGTCCCTTGATTTATACATTCAAGAAAGTATGTCTTACCCACACCAGGGAAATCCCTCAATAATAATATTGGAATCTATCTTACTATCCCCACAATCCATCAACCTTAAAGGTAGTCGGCTCCTCTGTCTTCATATCCACGGAAGCCCTTGATTGTAATCAGAAACAATTGGAGTCACACGAATCAATCTGAAAAAGATGTTCACTACGAAACATGATGTTCATGAAAACACACAAGCCATGAGATTCTCTCTCTATAAATCTCTTCACAACATCACCACATGTAATCTCTAGATTGATCAACAGATAATGAGCATTTTAAATGAACTCTTATTTATAGGAAAAACTCCAACAGCCATCTCCCTCCTCTAACAGTCATATTTTCCTTGAATTTTGGAGGCACCTGTACATGTGTCACTCAACCAATGATTAGTTAGAAACAGATTGTACTACATCATTTCATAGTAATAACATGTGTAAGGAAAATGAATCATCTTAACGAAGTCCGAATATCTGGAGTTTAAGGAGAAATAGAATTCAGAGTGTAATCATATAAATAACCAGATTTTATAAAACATGGATATTCATATTCTGTTTTACAAATAATACAAAATCTATATTATATAGATTTAGAGTCTAAATTCTGAGGAATTCAGAGTATGAATTCTGAGGAATTCGGAGTCTGAATTCTGAAAAATAAGACTCTATATCCAAGGAACTATAAGATTTCAAAGTTTTAGATAAGAATGTGAATTTTTGACTTATTAATAGAATTAGTTTGGTTTTGAGATTTTATAAAATGAACCAATGAAAAAAAGGTAAGGATACAAATTTCCTTAGAGAAGGTAAATTTTCCTTAGAAAATAATCCTTAGGAAAAGATAATTTTCCACAATATAAAGTGTTTGTGATTTTCAAAACATAGAGGAATGAAAAAGTCATATGAAAACTTGTTGACTCAATAGGATCATCAGACATGAAGACACAAAATATAGTGAACCTCTATTGTAGAACCTATTCATTAAGGCACATAGATAATAAATGATTCATAAAATATATAAAATGGGAAGAAATATCACATCAAACAAAAAATTATATAAAGTTTGTAAAGTTAGTGAAAGAGACCATGACCTAATATGTCTATGTAAGACAACCCAAATGAAACCTATGGACTAAAAGATGTAGTTCTATGTGTGCAAGTCCCTATGAACCCGCACACCACATACACTAGAAACTATAAGGGAATCACCTAATCAGGGGACTCAATGGGGATCGAACTCCCATGACACCCAAGACCATAAGATCCATGAACATCCCACTACTATTGAGGTACCTAAAATGTTTTATATGAATCTTAAAGTCTACCAAGGTTCCCATGAAGGTTGTAATAATATACATACTCAATAGGGAACAACCAATGTATCTCAATAGAGAGGTGAATAACTTGGTTAATGAATGCACATGTCTACTCATTTACATAAATATAATAAAATGGTTTTAATTATAAAAAATATCATAATATAGAGATAATATTGAATAGTTAGCAGGATGATGAATTATAAGTTATATAAAAATAACTCTTTAAACCTATAGGGTCCATACTTTCACTACCTTCTTTGGGTCAACACCTAGAATCTGAGATGATGCCCCAATTTTATCCTCAAAAGTGGACATTGGGAATATCCGTATATACCAATTTAGGGGGACAAAGACCTTTTTTAAATAAATTTGAAGGATTATACAATATTCGAGATAGGCCAGCTTCCCGTACCCTGGGAAGGTGAAGTTGTATACTTATTCAAGTCTCAACTACCCATTCCATGAGATGTAACTTCTTAAAAATTTATAACAAATAGAATTTTAGAAATAACACTGGTAATGAATATCAATATTCTTTATACTATAAAATATAGACATGCTTCAATTTATTACACTACCATTACACCAACATAACATAATTTTAACAACATCAAAACATGTCCTAAAACCCAAGTAATCATGAATACTACACTAGGGAAGCCTCCAAAGTATGAAATATATTATCCAAACATGGAAGATGTTATGGAATGTCATTCCCCTCAATTTTTTCTTATAACAAGCCAGACTAAGCATAAATTAAGGTGTGAATACCTTCTACGTTTTAATAATTTCATGCCAACCAATGCACTAAGTGTGGTTATGGGTTCCACAACATGGACTTAGTGACAAACTAAGTAAGGGTTTAATTTTATTCTTGTCCATTACTAATACACATTTATAATAATCCAATGAATGATTAAAATGAATAATTAATGTTGAGTTTAAATCATTGACTAGGAGGTATGGTTCTTTTAAAATAGGTTTTCCACCCTTAAAACATAATTTATGAAAAAATTTCTTGTATAAAAAAGATTTTATAATTAATGGTAACTTGAATTAAAAATATATAAATATAATTTTCTATTATTTCCATTGAAATATGTTATTTTTTTAGATAATAATCTATGTTCCAAAAGGAAAAGTGGTATAACAAATCCAATATACAAACTGAATTATTTGAAACAAAAAACAAAACAAATATAAGTGATTTATATAAAATAAAATTTATTTTATTATTAATAAAGATATTATTTTGGTTTGAATAATAATTTTATGTATAATAACCATATAATTTCATCTAACCTAATGAGTCTAGCCTTTATGTCACCAATGAATTAACTCTTAATAGAAGTTAGGTTTGGATCATTGACTTATAACTCATTTGTGGTTTAGATAAAGGAAGTAAATATCTTATGAAGACATGTTAAAGGTACAAAAGAATCTTATTAAGTATGACATGATCAAACTACTTAATATTTTGAATTGAGTACATATCAATTTCACAAATTGGAATGTGTGTGGTAAAAGAATAGACAACACTATTTCTATAATAGTACTTATATAGCATCTTATAATATCTTTAGGCATGACCTAATATTAAAGTATACATAGAAATATCCAATAAAACAAGGGAGCTCACTAAGTTCACAAAATTTTTTAATAAATAAATATAGAAACATTAAAAATAATTATTAAATAATATAAGTATAACAATCAATATTTACAAATAATGGTTATAAAATTATGACTTCATAAAAACCCATAAATTCAAAAAATATATAAATTATATATTTAAATTATGTATTTAAAACCATTTAATAACATCTCATGGAATCCCAATATGAATCATTTTTTTACAAAATATCTTTGAGATAAAAAATAGTCTATACTTCCAAAAATAGTATTGAGATTTTATTTTTTAATTTAGAAAACAACTAGCATGAATGTCCAAAAAAATCTCAGGAATTTATTAATGGGTTGAAAACCCCTACCTCATTAATTTGTTTGTTGTCTCAATCTAAATTATCCTTGATTATCCCTAAAAATCATTAAACCAATTTCTATCACCAAATAAATCAAATGAAAAAAAATCACCATAATAAAAGGATAAATTAACCTTAAAGAAAACTATTTTTATTCTTCCTAAATGTAAATAAAAATTATAACATCCCAAATACCCAAATAATACAAAAAAAAACAAAAAAATCACAAAAACCCTAGAATAAATAAAATTATAATTGTAACCTATAAAAACAATGATAAACATATTAAAAACGGTATATAAAAACTTCATTGAACCAAAAAAAGTGAAATTCCTAGGGTATGAGGTGATTTCACAATGACTTGTTGAAATAACATAAAAATACCATAATAAAGTGATTAAAATATAGGAGAAATAAAAGATCATGATAAAAGAGAAAGGGGGGAGAACCTACCTCAAACTAGTGTAAAGAACCTCCATGGAGCACCCTTGGTCCACGGTCAATAGAGGAAATAAAGAGATGGATGAGAGGAGCTCCCTAGGGTGCACAAACAAAGGGAAAGAAATGAGATTTGAGGGGGGCCATTTCGAGGTTTAAATTATGGTGTGGAAAATTATGGTTTTACCCACTTTTAAAAATTGTTCTAGTACCCATCATAACTCTAGTAAGATCCACTAGAACTCTGGGGATAGTATAGTTTTCCAATCGATAGGTTCATTAGACTATAATTAATATCCTCTAGAACAATGGTGACCTCCTACTGCCACCTCTCTATGGGGTATCCTCCATAAATCAAACCTGAAACATGACCTATGCTCCTAAAACTCTTACCAAATGTTAATAACTATCCAAAAACACAACAAAATCCATCCTAAAAAATATAATCTAATGATTCAAAACCTAAATGAAAAATTCCCACAAATACTAGACTAAAAAAATTCAAATAAGACCATTCTCTTACTAATTAATTCTCTAAATTAAGCACAAATTCTGTATTAAATAAGCCCAATAGGATACAAGTTGTTACAAATTCCCCACACAAAAAAAAATTTCAACCCAAAATCCAAAATGAATAGTCAATAAAAACATCATGATGTCACTAAATCCTTAATCCATAGAAAATTTCCCAAGACAAATATCAACTAATCAACCATACATATGATGTATGACTCTAAAATTGAACTCAAAACATATAAATCCACTATAGTTTAACATAAAAAGGATAAACCATTCATTTTTTAAAGGTTAGAGCTAAAGCCTTATTTTATTATTAAATAAAATACATCTTTTTATCTGGGTAGAGGGACACCCGTTACATAGTCCAAAGGCCCAAGGACAAGTGGCTTGAATACAAGGTTTGAAAGCCCATTTTTTGTCCCAAAGGGCCCTTTAGTGAATAGTACTACTACAGTACCTTGTCTTCTATGGTACCTATTAAAGAATCTCTACTGCCGCTACAGTGTCACCATTGTTATAGTTACGCTACTACTACAGTACCCCATAAATTTGTCTCTTCCCAGATTCAATCCTAGGTCATTTGGATGCCAAGAAAGAGCCTTTACCACTTGGGTACAAGCTCATTGACAAAGGATAAACCATTCATTAACACATTAGTACACATCCAAAACTATGATTTTTTCTACAACATATGAATACCCAAAACATTATGAATATTTATTACATATTCTAAATATTCACCCAAGATCCAATATAGAATTTCCAAATTCAATAAAAACTAGCATAGAAATCAATATTATAATAATAAAAAACCTATTATGTTTCTTGAAATTCTCAAAACATCATAAAAACTACTCTAACTCAATATAACTCCACATCATAAGAACCATCTAGGATTTAAATATTCCAATCCCACCATTAGATTTTATTATCCAAAAAAAATATTTTCAAAATAGTTTTACCACTGATATACTCTCATTTTAAAATAAA
This sequence comes from Viscum album, assembly GCA_963277665.1. NCBI lineage: Eukaryota > Viridiplantae > Streptophyta > Magnoliopsida > Santalales > Viscaceae > Viscum > Viscum album. Next base: position 1,579,425,890 of record OY728120.1, on the reverse strand, counting down.
AATCCCAAATTCACTTTAGAAAACAACAATATTAACAATTTTCAACTCATATTATGAATCTAATTTAAAAGAAACACAAATAATAATTTACATTTTTTAATAACTTCATAAGAAATAAAATTTACTTTACAAAATTAACTATCATGTATAGTTTCATGATAATAAATTTTTATAATTATATTACACTTATAAATAAAAAATGTGATAATGCCAAACAAATTTCATATTTTAGAATGAATCATTTCAAACTAATAACTTTTTCTTAAACATTATCTTTTTTATTTAAAACACAAGGCTATAAAATTGTTCCCACTTCCTTTAAAAAAATTAAGAAGTTCTATAAAACTACTTTAGATTTATAACACACATCTTTAATAACATAACATGTAAACCATAGAACAAATCGAAGTATTTTATCAAAACCTTTCTAGATGTAAAACAAAAATGATGCTCGAAAAAGAAACATGAATAAGACAATAAGTAGAATATTTAAAACCCCAACCATAAAACAATTTTATATATTCATAACTAGGGAAGAAAAAATATCATGATTATTCATTTAAAATATAACACAATTTTATAGTACATTATTAAATAAATAATAAATAATAAACCATAACACATACATATATGTGACTTACTTTAATTAATTATAAAACCCCTAATAAGGTATTTATAAAAAAATTGATTAATCTATTTTCTATTATTTAATTAATCATTTCCATTCATATAGAATAATAATGCTAATGAAATAAACATTCCCTAACATGATTATAAACTATATGATTCACAAACCAATATGAGGAGTGAATTCTAGTTAATCCTTATAACCTCCATCCCAAATTTTCCCAAGTTCCATTTTAAGATGTCTTGAATAATGCCTCACTCATGCCTATCATTCCTATACCCACACTTGGATATCCCTAGAAACGTATGCTTCCATGGTAGCCTTGTTGTCCAAGAATACACATTGTATACCCCCTAATTCCTAACATCCTTTCTTCTAGATATTCTCAATCTTATATGCAAGGTCCCTTAGTGTTTTCTTATACAATTTTAAAACAACTGTGACCTAGATACCCAAATAATACCATGTTGAGTCTCCACGACACCTTTTTCTAAACTCTGAGTTACTAGAGGGTGGCATAAACTTTGGGGTTTTAATGAAATTAATTTGGGAGGTAGTTTCCCAATTATAAATTTAGAATAAATAAAAAAGTGGCCTAAAGATATTTATCATGTCCCATGGGGTCATCGGATAAACAGAACAAAATATAATTATCTACCATAAGAGTTCATGATCATTAATCCACATAGATTATAAATTATGAAACTACTATAGAAAGCATGAATATATATCACATCATACCAAAAACATAATTGAATTGTTAAAAGTGAGTAAAATATAACATAAACCACGAGTCATATAAAAGGAAACCTAGAAGTGGCATAAGGACTAAAATATGTGCTTCCATATGTTGAAAATCCATGAATATGAATGTGGATATCCCCTATACACCCTCTCCACACACACACACTAGAAAATCCAAAGGAATCCACCTCATCTCTAGACTCAATGGGGATATAACTCATATTATTCTCAAGACTATAAGATCAATGAACAATCCACCACAAATTGGGTACCTGAAATATATCATATAAAGTCAAATATCTACCAAGGTTTCCATTCTGGGTGTGAGAATATACATAATCAATCGAACACCACTAATGTGAAATAATATAGTAGTGAATAACTAGGTGTATGCATGGAATTTTATACTCATTTATATAAATATGTTAATATTGTTTTACCAGTAAAAAAATACCATGAAATCAAAATAATATTAAGAAGGTAGTGGGTGTATAAATTATAATCATTATAAGAAACTCCCTATACTAGGAGAGTCCATACCTTTACTTCTTTCTTTGGGTCAACACTAAAATATAAGACCGTACTTCAATTCCATCCTCAAAAGAATACAATGGGAATATTCATATATACAAATTCAGGTCCTAAAGACTTGTCATGTTGAAATGGGATGGTGTATAAAAGATTCAAGACATACCATCTTTCAATCCCATAGAAAGGGTATGATGTGTACTAAGATAGTGGTTAATAACCCATCTAATGAGATGTACCTAGTTAAGAAATTTATAACAAATACAAATAAAATAAAAAGAGTAGCCATATATATGAACATATTTATTATAATCCAATTTATTATACTACCAGCATGCTAATAGAACATAATTCCAAACTATATATAAATATCTCATAAAACACAAGTAATCAAGAAGACTACTCTAGAAAATCCAACCATTTAGAAAATGGACAATCCAGACATGGTATAAGTTATAGAATGATATTCACCTTGGAGTTTTATAGTAAGAGGCTAAGACATGAATAAGTTATGGTGTGGATACCTTCTACATTTCACGAATTTAATGCTAAAAAAGTCACTAAGTATGTTCAATAGTTCCACAATTTGGATCTAGTGACAAACTAGGTAAGGGTATAAGTACAGTGTTCATCAAAACCAATGTGTACTTATAGTAATCTAAATAATTTATTAAATATAGGATGTTGTGCTAAAAAAATTTACTCAGAGGTAAGGTAATTTTCAAAATTGGTGTTCTATCCATGAAACATAAATTAGGAAAAAAGTTCTTACATAAAAAATAGTTCATAATTAATGAAAACACTACTTAAAAGTTTTTTTATATAAATAATATTTCATTTAATTTTCATTAAAATTGGTGATTTTTTTTCAAAAAATATGAATCTATGTTCCTAAAGAAAAATGGTATTGGGGAGGCAGTATAAAAATAGAATAATTTGAACAAAAAAATATAAATCTTATAGGTTTATATAAATAAATTAAATTTTATTATTAATTAAAATATTAAGTTTTTTACTCTAATTCCATTATTATTTTATTATATAGATAAACCCACTTTTTAATAATGTTTAGAAAGAACCCTTACATGACTTAAAATCCCTATAGTACATGCTAGGAAGGAACAGAGGCACAAATCTAGAGAATTTTCCAAAGGGCCCAAAACTAAAAAAAACCATTCCTATATAATCCATGATAACCGTTGAATCACGACATGCAACACCTTCTAAGAACTATCTATTTCCACTGAAGGTCCCCCACCAAGAGCACATCACCCACATTGAATAAGACCACCTCAAAGAGGATCCTTCCAAATATCTACCTTATAAATACCCCAACCCTAGTATTCAAGATTTTGTGGTTACTTTATTATAATAGAACTCGATAAAAGGTATTACATACCAAAGGACAAAATAGTTTAGTATCTTTAGTAAACTAGATACATAATTGAATCTTAAATTATAGTTGAAAACCGAAAATAAAATGTATTATTTTATTTTATTACACCGTTATTCCCTTTATCTTATCTTTTGAAATCAATTATAATACCCTTATTTACATCCTAAATAAAGGAAAGATAAAAAAAGGGTGAGCTATAATGCACAATAAGGGTATGCGTATAGTGAAATTTGTCATAAATAAATATGTTCTGATAAATATGGTAAGATCAATAATGTAAATACATGCAATTTAATCAATAACATGACCATAATATGGTAAGAATGAATGCTGATCAAACAGTTCCATATAAATAGTCACATGAGCTTGAAACTTGACCATAGATATTCTAATTAATTAAATAATCAAATGGAACATCAATGACTAATCTCATAATGAGGGAATACATAATGTTGGAAATCATAACTATACATTCAAGGCCTCATTTCAAGACATATTACATAAATAGGAAAGGCCTCTAAAAAATACCTAAGATGGTTTGTATCATGAGACCTAACAATGCATCAAGGGGATATAGCAGGCCTCATCCATCACTTACTAAGTTTAATTCATTCCTCATATGAAAGTCTATAAAAATAATCAACATAAATATTCATATTGAAACCCTATCACACAAAATTTTAATACTTTCCCTAATCAATAAACATAATAATAAACCATTCAGAGTAATATGGTGTATGATATCAAAATAGTACATCCCTAGTCAAGAATATCTAAACCATTTATAAAAATAATTAGGATGCTATCATTACAATATATTCCAAGTGGGGAACAAGTGAAATATGGTTTGTTTTCATTGATGAATAGAAATGTCATAAAATTCCAATAAAAACATTCTTGAGGGAAATATTCTTTTCACTTTGAAATTCACTTTCAAAAACAAAAATTTCAAGAACAATAAGAAAAAAATCTTTAAAAATTAACTTTTAAACTTTTAAATTAACCTTTAAAGTAATGAGTGGTCATGATAGAGGTAAATTTCATAAATTCTATATAGGTTAAAAAGTTTCCTTTCACACTGTTTTAAAAAGGTTAAAAAGTGCCTCATTCATAAAATGAGAATAATATTGCTTTAAAATCATTTTTTAAAAAGTAAAACATGTGTAAAAATGTATTTAATAAATCATTTCGAGAATTATAAAAACATTTTTGAAAATATTTTTAGAAAACATGGATATAAAAGAAAAGGAATTTTTGATTGAAAAGAGAAATAAAGTTTGGGTTTCATAAAATAATTTTCTCAATAATTTTAAGTGACAAATATATTAAAATGGTACTACTACTTGAAAATTTTATGAATAAATAGAGGAGGATAAAATTCATGAGTTTATTTATTTATAGATAATAATATTTCATCATCATAAATTTAATCATAAATAATCTTAATAAATAATGAAATTGTAAAATAAACCCTTACCACTTGGGTAACTTTTGAATCATAGCCCCCATAAAAAAATGAAACATTAAATAATATTAATGAAAATATATTCATTATATAACATATAAAATGGGTATTATATACACTACACAAAATAAATAAGTGGTGAATTTAGTATTTATCTCAAGGAATTAAATTTTAGATGAGAAACTCTTAACTCAGGTATGATTTCCTTCATAGATTCATGTAACTCCTATATAATAAATAAATATTTATTATAAATATATTAAAAATCATAATAATATATTTCATATAATATATTATTTACATAGAGTCCTTTTTGTCCCTTTTGTTAATAATTATTTGTTAAAATTATTTTTTCGGGTGATAATTGATTCATTTTTCATGTATGTTTTGGTTTGGTAGTTTTGGTCCATTTATAGTTATCATGAATAAATCATATCCATAGTGTTAAAATGATGTTAATATCATATATAAACATTATATATGTATTTATACTAATATATAAAATATAGAGATGAGAAAATGATTTACAATGTTCATGGATAAAGTAGGTTGTATATACGCATGGACGTTGTTTCTATTTTTCAAACAGATGGAACATAAAATTTATAAATAATTTTTATTATTTAGAAAACATTATTATATAAAATATTTAATTTATATTAATTAAATATATCATTATTACCATCCATTTCATAATAAAATGAAAAATATTTCACATCTCTGCGGGGAGGTGGTTGTCCACACGTACGCATGAGCGACGTTATTGTTTTCCAAATAATTAGAAGGTAATAAGTTACATGTGATATTATACTTATATAAGTATATTAATTATATAAATATCATATAAATTTTTTAAATCAATCATTATATCCATCTTTGAGATGTAGTGATGGAAAATGAGTTACATCAGTTCGTGAGGGGGTAGTCCATCGTACACACAATCGACGGTTTTGTTTCACATTTTATGGAATATGAAATGTATATAGGTTATCCCATTAAAATAATAACATATAAGTATATATGAGATAATTTATTTATTATTTTATCATATTTGTAGAATATTTGATTGAGTTAGAAGAAGAAGTAAAATGAAAATGCATGGTTAGAAACTTTACCTAGTCTTCAACAAAACCTCTTTAGGTTTATATGTAAATCCTTCCTATATTATATTTCTAATAAATAAAAGGATTCTATGATATTAGGGATTGGCTGAAATAAAAGTCTTTGGGACTGTGAATATATGAGGATAGGGGGTGACCTTTTATAAGTGGGGAATAGGACACACCTGGAATATTTTAAAAGAAAAATTGATACCCACATTTTACACATGAAAAAAGGATAAAAACGGATATTTATCAAACCATGGATGATATAGGCTATAAATATGGCCATAAAAGAGAAATTTAAAAAATTTATATGTAATTTTGACCCTTATATTTTTATTTTAACCCCTGAGTAAACCCGTTTAAACCTTAAGCGTGGAAATTAATTTTTACTATTTTTACTATTCATTATGACCAAAAAATAATTTTACCTTATTATATAATATTAATTATAATTATTAAAAATATATAATATATTTTTCAAATTCCATTAATATAAATGAAAAAAAATTAAAATTAAACCCACATATGCGATTAAAAACAGTTTTCTAAAGAGAATCTTCTCATAAACATAGAAAGAATTAATATCAAAAATTAAAATTACTTTGATTAAAATAACATAAATTATATTTATTTCCATATAATTGAAATAAGTTTACTTTTAAATCAATTTTAAATAAAAATTAAACTTTTAAATTCTATAAACGAAAAGGAATTTCTCAATAAAAACAAGAATTTTTCACTATTTATTGAAAAATTAAATCTAAGTTAATTTTGAAAAAATAATTTCAAAAATGAGTTTAATTTTTTAAAATTAATTTTTTAAAATTATTAAAAAATTATTTTAAATTATTCTCTCCAATCACTACAAAAATTCCTTTTAGAAAAATAATGTTTTTCAGAAAACATTTTATTCCTTTAAAATGATTCTTATTTTACATATAATCAATAGATAGCGATGGAATTTATTTTATACAATTTGAACCCATAAAATTATCATAATCGATTTATTCCTATTCATACCCATTAATTTAATAGAAATTTTATAATAGTATACTATATTATAGTTCATTTAGACTTGGGGGGTGCATGTATTATAAGCTATTGAACAAAATGTTATTCTTTAAAAATCTTGGAGTGTTATATTCTACCCCATAAAATAAATTGTTCCCTTTCAATTATATTTTATTCATCATAGGTTTAACCTTTTTTTAAAACCTACATCATAAAAAGGGTTAATAAATTGTCTACATTATCGGAGAGATAAAGGAAAGTGTTATGGTCTTCTAGAATAACACATAACTTGGTTTCCAAGTAGGAAAAATTTAGTTGGAAGTGACAATTTGGACATGGAAGAAAAGAGTAAATAATTATAGAGAGTGATAGATATCATTGATCATAAGAAATTGAATTATCAACAATAAAACCAAAATTTTCTAATCGTAAAGAATGTAAAAGGATAATATTTTCATTTCAAGATATTTTTTATAGAGTTGATGGATTCTTTTACAATCATGATGGAGAATTACCTAAAATATGATTAATATATTTTTATTTTATAAACACAATTCATTACATTGGTTGTGATTTGATCAAATTCAACTTTCTTTCTTACTATAATAAATTAATTTCCAAGATGAATTTTTGATGCCTGAACACCTAAAATTAAATTTTAATAAATAATAAGATCAATAAAATAGTGAAAAGCCTTTCCATGTGTCCCTAAACATTTACCAAAACCAAAATGGTTAGCACAAGTTATCCAAAACAATTCATTAATCTATATTCCTCAACATTAAAACCCAAAATTTAAATTAATCCACTCCATAAGTGTCTATCAATCAAAACCCTCAAGTAAAAACAATTTCATACTAATAAGTACATCACGTAGGATAGTGGTAGGCAATTCCCCCTTATTTCTATTTAGTTGTAAGTTAAATTCCTATAACCTTGTCATCTATGATGGGTTGTCACCCAATATGTGGGTTTTTTTTAGAAAAATTTATTTATATAATTCCTATGATTTTCCTAAAAAATATGAATATCCTCTAAGATAATATTGGTCATTAAATCACTTTTCTTGGCTATCAGTACCATTCAACATATACATTCAAATCCTTAAAAAAACTACTACAATATAATACCTATACGTTGCATGATTCCTATAACCAAAATATCATTGGTAAAAATATTTCTAAAAAATAAATATTAAATAAAATACACAAACACATTAATCATTAAAACTATGATATATTAATAGAATAATATTTACCTTCATCTCTTAGCTTTTTTTAGGTATATTCACCTAGATATTAGGGAGTTTATTCGTATTGTTCCCCATCTCCTTATAGTTTAAATACTAGACATTGGATGCTTCTTTATTACCCTTAAATTCATATGTTTGATGGAATTCCTCTCTACACTTGATTCAAACTCACATTCCCTTTAACCAAGTATCAAGGTGTTTCTTTCCAAAATTATCACATGTGGGAAAATCCTTCTTTCCTTCTTCCCTTTATCTTTTTTTCTCTACCATTCTCCTCTTATATGTCTTCCCTTTGAATCCATAAGAATTATAGAATTATTTCTCTATCTTGATAGCACATAATATTAAGTCATGGTATGATGAGGAATTTTTGGGATAAAAATTCCCTTCAAAGGATTGGGCTTATCTCCATCAAAGAAACACTCAGTCTTGATCTTTGGATTATATATGTAGTCTTCTAAATACCTTTATAACCTTATAAAGTTTTACTAAAACTTAGAACTATTTTCCTCTTCCTTTTTTCTTATACTCAATAATTGTATCTCTGTATCCTATAATTACTCATGTGGGAAATATTTTTCCATGAAAAGTACCTTAAAATACTTCAATTCTATATTTGTTATTTCCTTCTCATACTTACTGTTTTTAATTAATGGCCACCATTGATCTTCATCACCTGAGAGATGATAAACTATCATGATGAACTTCTCCCTTTCATTACTTCCTAGAGTGGGAAATATGTTCTCTAAGGAAATTATCCATTTCTTAGCTAAAAATGGATTTATAATCCCATTGAATTATGGAGGTTAATTATGCATGAAGTGTTATAACATTTTTTCACCACATTGTAGTTCCATAGGATTCTCTATACAAGAAAGTTTGTTAGTTATAACCTAGGTCAGCTTCCCCAATATGGTTATAATATGATCATTTCTAGCTGCGACTCTAGCTCCAGCTTTATTATCTTTCCTAGGTGGGAAACCCCTATATGAATTACTTGAATTGATATGGTTTCCATTCCTTTTACTATGAATTATTTATAAACAATAGAATACACTATATTAGATCATAAAATTATGAAACATAATGTATAATCCCAAAACTTAGGAAATAATTAACATAAATTGAAAATTTTATGCATAGATTATCTCATAATCATAAAGACGGTTTATTTGGGAAATTTTTCAAATCATAAAAATATATTTAAATCCTTCATAATTGTTTGTAAATAAAATATTAATTATTCGAAGAATATCCTTCAAGAGTACAAAATGAGGTGCATAGTAAGGCATGTTATCATACACCATGTGATAATCTAGTCAAACATCAATGTTCTCTTTTTGGAGTTATTTCCCTTAGGTACAACTATTCTAAAATGATTTCCACTTGTAGTATATATATTGGGATGTATTTCTAAGAAAAAACAATATAATATCTTCTTCACCAAAACACTAGGATGTTATTCTATACATATCCCCAAAGTTTGTCATAGGGTTATTTTCCCTAATCTATGGTTTCTTATATCTAGTTCACAAGTTTTCTACTAAAATTACTCTAATACCAACTATAAAAAATCTAACCCTATTAACCTAGAGTAAATTGTTACTTTATTACATTGTCACTAGATACAAGGTGTCACATCCCAAAATACTGAATAGTTTAGTAGTCTTGGAAAAATAGATACAAATTTGAATCTAAAATTATTGTTGAAAACATAAAATAAAAAAATATTATTTTCTTTGAGTACACCATTATTCACTTTAGTATATCTCTGCATATCAATCATAATACACTTATTGGTATCATTGGGAAAGAAAACATAAGAAAGTGTTGAGCTCTAATTCTCAAAAATGGTATGTGTAAAGAATAATATATCATGAATAAATATAAAATAATCAATATGAATGAGTAAATAACCGAAACACGTGTCACTTAATCAATAACTTGAATATAATATGGTAGTAATAAATGATGATCAAATAATTCTTTATAAATAATAACTTTGGATTCAAGAATTACCATGGATATTCTAAACAATTGAATAATCACATGGAAAATAAAAAAAAATATCATAATGGGGTAATATATAATGTAGGACAAATAACCATACCTTTAAGGACCCATTCCAATACATCTAACATAAACTGGTATGGCCTCATCTAAATTCTCAAGCTAGTTTGTCTCATGAGAACCATCGATGCATCGATGGGCTATAGTGGGAATCACCCATCACTTACTAAGTACCATGAATTCCTCATGTGAAAGTGGAGAAACATAATCAATTTAAAAATTAATATTGTAAAACTAGCATATGAAATGTTAATACTTTTCCTAATCAATAAACATAATCATAAACCATTCAAAGTAATATGGAAAATTCTATCAAAATAGTACATCTCAAGTCAAACTAATCATAAAGCATCCAGATAAATAATAAGGATGGTATCATTACAACATATTCCCAATGGTTCATAAGTGAAATATGGGTTATTTCATTTATGAATAGAAATACCATATAAATTACATTAAAAACATTCTTATGGAAAACATACATTTAAATTTAAAAATCACTTTCAAAAAGAAAAAATTTACAAAATATTAAGAAAAACATCTTTAAAAATATCCTTTTAAACTTTTAAAGGAATTTTCAATGTCATGATTGGTCATTATGGTGGTTTATTCTGTACATAATATATAGGTTAAAAACATTCCTTTCACACATTTTTTAAAAGGCTAAAAAGTGACTCATTCGAAAAATGATAAGAAGATTCTTTTCAAATCATTTTTTAAAAATTATAACATGGGTAAAATTTTCTTTAATAAATAATTTGGATATTTTTAAAAATATTTTTGAAAATATTTTTGGGAAACATGTGTATGGAATAAAAATCATTTTTGATTGAAAAAAGAAATAAAGTTAAGTTTTTATTAAAATAATTTTCTCAATCATTTCAAGTACCAATTACAATAAAATGATACTATTACTTGAAAAGATCATGAATAAATATAGGATAATTAAATTCACGAGGTTATTAAGAGATATATCATAAGATTTTATCACCCTAAATTTTATCATAAATAATCTCGATAAATAATTAGATTGTAAAATAATCCCTTATCGATTGGGTAAATTTTGAGTTATAGCCAATGTAAAATCAAATTAGACTTTAAATAACATGAATGAAAATATATTCATGATATAAAATATCAATGGGGAAGTATATACACTAGAAAAAATAAATAGGTTGTGAATATTCCATTTATCTCACAAAAGTGAAAGTGAGATAAGAAACTCTTACCTCAGGTTTGATTTCCTTTATAAAGGTATGTTCCTCCTATATAATAAATATATATTTTTTATAAATATATTAAAAAATAATGATCATATATTTCATACCATATATTATTTACCAATAGTCCTTTATGACCCGTTTATTAATAATTCTTTGTTAAAATCATTATTTCATGTGATAATTGCTCTATTTTTCACGTATGTTTTGATTTAGTTTTTTTAGTCCTTTTACTTTTATCATGGTATTATAATATATAAAATTTTAAAAATGATTTAAATATCATATATAATCATTATATATGTATTTATACTTGTCTATAAAGTTACATATGGGAAAAATGAGTTACATTGTTCATGGAGAAGGTAGGTTATACGTACGCATGAACGTTGTTTTTTATTTTTTTAAATAGATGGAATGTAAAAATTAATAATTTTTCACTTTTATAGAATCATTATTATATAAAATATTTCATTTATATTTATTAAATATTTTCTTATTACCATTCATGTCAAAAAAATGAAAAATATTTCACTTCGCTATGTGGAGGTGGAAGTCCACACGTACGCACGAGCGATGTTATTGTTTTCAAACAGATTGGAAGGTAAGAAGGATTGTGAGATATTATAATTATATAAGTATTTTAATATCTTAAATATAATATAAATAGTTTTAATACATCTTTATACCCATCTGTTAGAGGTGGTGATAGAAAATGAATTACATCAGTTCACGAGGAGGGAGTCTTCTGTTCACACGATCGATGGTTTTGTTTCCTATTTCATGGAAGATGAGATGGATACAGGTTCTTACATTAACATAATATCCTACTAGTATATATTAGATACTTATTTTTTATCTTAATGTAGTTTTAGAATATTTTATGTAGTTATAATAATAACTAATATGAAAATTCATGGTTAGGAACTTTACCTCTTCTTCAGACAACCTCTTTAGGTTTATACCTGAAGTCTTCCTATATTTGATTTATAATCAGAAAAATTACTATTGGAATTGTGTAGGTATTTATGTAAGATTTTTTGGTATTTATTTTTCAAAAAAAAATTATTTTGCATAGGATAGGATATGGGGTGGCCTTTTATAAGTGAGGGAGATGACACATTTAGAAGTTTTTAAAACAAAAAGTGATTCCCACATTGATTACATTCTACGAGGATCAAAAATGGATTTTTATTGAAATATTTATGATATTAGTTTTAAAAATTTCCATAAAATATAAATTGGAATATTTTATATATCATGTTATCCCTTAACCTTTTTGCTTAACCCCTTGGTAAACGCGTTTTAACCTTAACCGTTGTAATTAATTTTTACTGTTTTTACTATTCATTATGACCAAAAATTAATTTGACCTTATTATATAATGTTAATTATAATGATTCCAAATATATAATCCATTTTTTCAAATTCAATTCAAAGAAGTGGAAATTTTTAATTTAAAATTTAACCTGTAGATGCGATGAGAAGTGGTTTTCCAAACTGAAAATTCTCATAAGTATAGAAAGTTATAACATCAATAATCAAAATTAATCAGATTAAAATGACCTAAATTTTATTTATTATAATATACTTTAACTAATTTTAATTTAAAATAATTTTAAATCAAAATTTAACATTAAAATTATATAAATGAAATGGAAATTTTCAATAAAACCTTGTATTTTTCACTATTCATTGAAAAATTAATCTTTTTGAAAAATTCTGAAAACATAAACCTAAGATTATTTTAACATTATTATTTAAAAAATTAATTTAAACTAGTAAATTAAATTTTCTAATATTTATAAACAATAATTTTAATGTATGTCTGCAAATCCAGACAAAACCACCTTTTAGAAAAATATTGTTTTCTAGAAAAAACAATTCTTTTTCTTCTAAAGGATTCTTATTTTATTTTTAATAAATAGATAAAATTTTATTTTATTTTATACATGTTTAAAATATATAATTTAAATAATTTATTTAGTCGTATTCATACCCTCCAATTTAATATCTAGGTTATAACAGTATATTATATTATGGTTCATTTCGAATTGAGGTTGCATGTATCGCAAGTTATCAAAGAGATTAAATTTAAAGAAATATATTTCATTGGTCAATTAATATTAGTGTTGTGTTTTATATATTCTATAGAACACAATGTTTATATTTTTAAACCTCTAGGTCTTGCATACTTTCAAATTATATCAATATATAAGTACTAAGTAAATGTATGGAGATTCCTAAGATGATCTCATTATTATGTCGAACTATCATTCCATTGGGCTTCTCCAATACATAGCTCTAATTCCAAACCAATTAATATCCCAAATTACTTAATAGCTTTAATTCCTAGATCATTCCTCTAAATCTCAATGTGATGAATATTATTCCTACTAAAATTCCCCACTATATTACCCACACTGCTATAGTGCATCAATATTGCTTTTGTACCATGGAAATTAGTTTCCATTAGTATTTAAGCCTGGTTTTTTATGTAGGATTAAAGGGTGACTTTAACGCTTAGTTAATCCCTAAAACATCCATTCATCACCTCACCATAAATGAAATTATTAATCAATCTCATGTTTGAATCATTGAGTAATAACTTGTTCAGGAATTGGTGAAAAGAAGTCACTACTGTAATGATCCCTGGTGGGACATTATCCCAAACTATGTATGCCCAATAAGACTATGAACTAAGGTAGATAATGTAAAAATTCTTCTCCACTAAACATCCCAATACATGTTAGGTATTTTCATCCACCTTATAGAGTGTTTTAATCTACCCTCTCCCATAACTCAAACTCATAACCTTAGGTATAACAGGAAACTGAGAAGAATTATGAGTATCATGGAGTTGGTGGTGCTCATAATGATTCCAAGATATCTATTAGTCTTGTGTTCGTGGGTTTGAGTTATTGGGGAGGTGAAATAAAAAAATCCATGAAGCGAGGGGATAGTTCCTTCCATGTGTTGGGTCATTCAATGGAGGGATTTGAGACCAAAGGGATTGGACCCCCACTAGCCTTAGGTCATAGTTGTATTAGCTAGTCTTATATTAGTCTTATCCCACCTGGGATCATTACATAAAAAAGGTGCCTATTTATGTAACAATCCATGTTAGTCCATCAGCTTAATCTTTGACTAATCAATGAGACTATAACCTATGTTAGATGGTGTCCCAATTTATATTTACTACAAGGCCCATCACATGTAAGGAATTTTCCAACACCTTATAAGGTTTTTAACTCACCTCCCCCATAACTCAATCCCATAACATCTGGCATAATAGATAACTTGTAATTATAACATGTACCATCGGTCGAAATGATGTTATAAGAGTTCATAGGATCAAGTTAGAGGAGAGGTGAGTTAAAAACCCCATAAGATAATGTAAATTACTTTCCATGTGTCGGGTCATGCAGTGGAAAGGCATTAGGAAACCATTTACCTTAGCTCACATTCTGATTTTCCAATTTGTATTAGGATGATGGCCTTCCGTATATTTTTACAAATACCCTATGAATACATGTTAAAGGCGTTAAATAATATACCAAAGTATAACATGATCAAAATATTTAATATTTTTTTTTAATTCCATATCAGTTTCAAAAATTATAATGTGTGAGGGAATAACATGGAAAAAACTATTTCTATAATATTACCCATACAACATCTTATTTTATATTCAATCATAAGGTAATTTTAAAATATACATAATAATATCCAATAAAAACAAGGGAGGATCATATGTTCTTTAACTTCAATTATAAAGAAATGAATTAGTATTAACAATCCTTATTAAGGAATCCAAGTATAACACTCAATATTAATAAATTATAATCACACAATTTAGACTTTATCAAAACTCATATCTTCAAAAAATATATAAATTATTTTTTTAAAGGATGGATTTAAAACCACTTCATATGATCTAAAAATACCTATATTAGTCTTTATTTTGGTATGAAAAAATATATTTGAGTTAACTCATAATTCATAGTTCTAAAAATAGTATTGATGTTTTATTATTTACTTTAAAAAACAACTGGTGGGCATGTCCTAGGCATAGCCAAATAATTCACTAAAGGGTTGCTAACCCCATACCTTATTATTCAATTCACTATATCAATATAAATGATCCTCAATTAATAAAAAAACATTAAACCATTTCTTCACCAAATAAATCCAATTACAAAGTCACCATAATACAAGGATGAATCAACGTTGTATAAAACCCAAGCAGATGCTTCCTAAATTTACACTAAAATTATAACAGACTAGATCTTGAAAAAATCAGCCAAATAATCCTCTAATTTCATACCAAAATCACAAAAAACCTAAAATAAATTTCATTCCGATCGTACAATATCAATATAATGTGAAATTGATGGAAAACAACCCTTAGGAACTTCTTTGATCCAAAAGATGTATAATATCTAGGGTATGAAATGATTTCACTATGACATGATGTAATAATATAAAAAAACCAAATAAAGTGAGGTAAATAAATGGATAGAGAATATATGAATAAATTTATCAGAATGAGAGAGAACCAACTTCAAACTAGTGGAAGTAACCACCTTGGAGAACCCTTGATCCATGACCAAAAGGAGGAAAATGAGAGTGGTGAGAGGATCTATTCAAGGCACACTAACTGAGGTGAAGAAATTTGATTCTAGGTACCCTTTGGGGTTTTAAATTATAGTGGGTAAAAATTAAAAAAAATCCCCATTTTTTAAAAAGTGGTTCTAGAACCCCAAAAAATTTCATTGATATCCACAAAAACTCTAGTGGAAGCCTAGGTTTTCACTGGATAGATCTATCATAATTCTAGTGTTATCCATTAAAACTTCAGTGGCCTTCTACTTCCTCACCCCCTATGGTGTTTCCTTAACCAAAAAACCCAATCCTTGATCTATGATCCAAAAACTCATATTAAACCTCAAACTATATCCAAAAACACTTCAAAATCCATCCCCAAACATAAAGACCAATGACCATAACCCAAAAACAAAAAACGAATAATCATCCATATTTCAAAAATTCAAATGATCACATAATATTATTGATAAATTCATGACATTTAACCCAAATTTTATATTAAAAAATCCCTCGATATATGGGGAATTAAATGAAAGATATTTTGTAGGATTTCTATAGGTGATCATTAATGATTTATAAATTTTCCCCAATCAATTAATTTTTAATTTTAGTTTTATATAAATCATATTTTATAAAGTTATAGAATATTTATAAATAATCTTTGATAGTTTGATTATATTCTAGATATGTTGGTTGATTAATTTCCTTCAAAAATAATTTGTTACATATGCTTCTTTGGGTCTGTTATGATAATAAATAAGAATCTTTATCAAATATTTTAATCTTAAGTCCTCAAAGGAAATTATTTTCATGATGTAAAATTAACAAAATTATTTATTTTAGATCTAGATAAAAAAATCTTAAAAATATTGTTAAAAGTAATCATAATAAAAACCATAGGTTTCATTCATATATATCATTAATGTATAATGAAACTGAAATTCAAGTAAAGAACAAATTTAAAACAAAAAAAACATTTTCTAGAATTCCAATATAAAATATGTTGTGTGGTTTTAGATATAATGTGATTTTATGAACATGTATTTATAATTATTTAACAAGCATCTATCAGCAAAGATTGAGAAGAAAATTCTTACATAAATTTCCCTTATTATAATATTTCCGCAGAACCATAGAATGAGGTTGATAATGTCATTCCTAAGAAAATTTGACAGAATAAATTAATAATTTCACCCATTCCATTAAAGAATTTATGAATTATTTTTAAATTTAAAATGGACATGGGAAACAATATGAGGGAAATAGTTTTTAGATATGATATTTAGGATAGATAAATTTCGAATAGATATTTATAAAGAGATGAGTATGATAAATAGATATATATAGAAAGAGATAGAATTTAGATAAAAAAAATTTATAGTAGATCAATTAATTCTTATGTATACCAAGATTGGAAGATCAATATATTTATTTCAGTAAATAAAAAAACCTTGAAAAGTGAGGTTTTTTACAAGATATGGTCATAGATATTGATTTTTTCTTGATCAAAAAATTGATACAAATCATCATTCCTAGCATAAAATATTCCAAATTAAAAATAATAATAATAATTTTCAAATAAAACAACTATAGGAAATGTAAATTCAAATTACCCCACTAGTTAACTATTTTTTGTATAAATTTGTGTTATTTTTCGATTTTTTCTTTAAAAATGGGTCTCCTTTCTTCTTCATATTAGTGACTGTGTCATCAATAAATAATTTAATTTTATAATTCTTCTTATTACTTCATTATTAAGTCACCATATTCCAAAAGTATTAATAAAGTATCAAAATTATAGAATCTTAAGTGTTAATAACAATAACCACCTCATATAGGAAATTTTTAAAAGTTTAAATCATAAATTTTGTTAATAAATTTAAGTTCTACATTGATTATTTATTACCTATAATATATGAGAATGTTGGAATTTGGTACCCATATAAACTTGGGTCTGGAAGTGTCATCATATAATGATTTTAGTATCCCAACTTACATTGATTGTATTAATTTAATTCATCTCTACAATCATAAATTATTTAGATAAAATTTCTCAAATCACTCAAAAAGGTTTATACTTAATCAACAAAATATTATATTTAGTATATCTAATAGTATTATAATATTTTATTATAGTTTTATTCTTTCTTGGTGAAAAATAGTTTTGATAAAATATTATACCATCATGATGATATCAGATTCTATATCTAAATTTTAGAAGACTTTGAATATAAAAAGTTTTATTCTAGTTATTCTACTATTTTTAAAATATTTTTTGAGTATTCTTTGTAATTTAAACTTTTAAATTTCAAAAAAAAATCTTTATACTGATATTTGGATGTAATATTTTCATTTGGTGTATGTTTCTTAATAGGAATACCTCTTATAAGCATAGAGTATAACTTATAATTTACATTCATGATTTGTTGATATGTTAAATCCAACTATTATTGATTTTTAATATTCATTTATTTTAGAATCACAAGTTTTAACCCTATATCATAAGTATAATAGTGGATTATTGAGAAAAAGGAACCTGAGTATTCTTTATTTTAGAATAATTTTATTTGTAGTTTTTTTTCTAGATATTGACTTATTCCTCAAATTTTGGGTATTCATAATAAATATGTTTCATTGAGACGTATATTTCATTCTTAGTATATAAATTTTTATAAGAAATATATTCTAGGAAATATTAAGCATATTCCATAAATCCATTTTCTTTATTTTTTTTATATGTAAAATAACCTTATTATTTAGAAAAAAAATTTGAATTTGTAAATCATCTCCTTCATTTTATTCTCTTTAAATATTTTTTTATGAAAGGTGTTTTAATAAAGTGTCCTCTATCAAGTATGTAACAAAATCAGATAGATATTAGATGTATGACATTTTTTTATATTTTCATTATCGTTGTTTCTAATTTCAATTCATATATTTGATCAAGAAATTTCCAAATATCATGATCAGTGTAATAATATGTAACATTTTCAATAACATTACTACTTATTTTGGATTTGAAGATATTTTATAATTTAAATTTTAAATTGAACAAATAAATTATCTCAAGGGTAAAAGAATTTAACTCCATCATAAGTACAAGATAAAAAATTTAAATAGAAATCTAAATATAAAAACCAATAGAAATATGATAATATTTCATGAGGTGTTTCCTATGGGAAAATTTTCAACCATCGAAAAATGGTATAGAATTAATAGAATAAAAATAATATGATTTCATTGAATCTTTACCCTCAATATTGTTAAATATAAAAAGAAATAATTTTTAAATAGATGGTGTTGATACCATGTATTGAAAAAATGTCTAAAATTTATCAAATAAAAAGAAAGATCCATCCAAGTACCAAGTGTTAGTCGAGTATGAAAACATCAATATGGGTGAATTAAAAAACTTAAGAATAAAAAACATCTATAAAATATTTCTAACAATGTAAATAAACTAGAGTAAACCTGATAAATAGAGAATATCCTTATGTGTGAAAAATGTAAAATGGTATGAAATAAAATTATATATTTCAGCAGCTAAATTAATTACTAGATAATAAAATTTTGGATCTTTATTATTCTTCCTAAAAATTATATTAACTATTTAAATTAAACTATAGGCCAATATTTGAGATATATAACAAATAATTTTATGGATAAAGGGTGATCCTAGTAGGTAAAATATAAACAATAAATTTTACTATCCAGAATTTATCATGCTCATTATGATGACTGACTGAAAATTAATTTTTTTATTATCAATAACCTTTTGAGGAGAAAGTGAGAAACCACCAGAACCAAGGTTAAACTGGATAAAAACATAACAGAAAACCCAAAA
Organism: Viscum album; assembly: GCA_963277665.1. Lineage (NCBI taxonomy): Eukaryota > Viridiplantae > Streptophyta > Magnoliopsida > Santalales > Viscaceae > Viscum > Viscum album. The sequence continues at coordinate 1,579,406,018 of OY728120.1, read as the reverse complement.
CACAACAATAGGGTCTGCCCCTCCCCAACAACTATGTCATGAAATCCAACCTTCACCAATGCATGACCACCTGACAAACTGTCTCATGCGGATGCGTGAGCCTAGAACTGATGGCAAAGCCATACCATCTCATACAACCATGTCCAAATTTCATGCACCAGTAGAGGCTAAATTCTTTGAACCCCCTCTGAAGTATACTCCTAATGAGTGTAGGTGGAAATCACTAAGTAAACACATCAAATAAAAATAAAAGGCTGACCAAAATCAACCCACCCAATATGGAAACCTCTCCAACTGCTCAACAGCTCCCACCACATTAAACAGAAATATTGAAAAGTAATTTTCTATTACCAAAGACCTATTCCCTACATAGTTTCCATGAAATAGGAGTTACCTGAATGCTCGGGTCACCCACCATTAGATTCTCAAATTCTGAATCCATTTGGTCTAAGGATTGGATGTACTCCTTAAGGATGATCCTCCCTTTATTGAATCCCCCAACAATGATAAGGTTCTTCTTTTAAATCCAATAGTATTCATCCTCATTCAAAGTAACCCTTAAGAACCTCCCCATCATCTTCGCTACCTCCTCTTCAATCGCATTCATAAGCAAGACATGCTCAACCACTTCTTCTTCAGAACTTAACAATGTTCCAGGGTCTGGTCACTCAAATCCTCTAATTATGTCTTCCTTTCATTTGTCGTTTTGGTAGATTGAGTCTCGAACAAAGGAAGTAGAGAGGAATAATTCTTCCTTTTTCTTCTCCTCCTATTACTATTATAGATCTTTAGGCTTATGTCCTCACCTGTCGAATGACTAGTATCTCCCCCAATGGGTTCATTCATGAAGGCCTCCTTAGGATCCAATGATTTATCTAAATCGCGGTTACCATCAACCTATTCTAGACCTTCAAAACTATTGCTCAGCTAGATAGGAATATAGGTCATCGAGTCTGAGCCCCCCCCCCCCAACCCCCACCCCGCCTCCCCTCTCTATATAGAAGAGCCATACCCCTGTCAGGCATCTGCCTTCCCTTATCAGAACCCCTTGAATACATCACCGCGTTATAGGAAGATGCGGCTACATCCACCTCATCACCCATACTCTGCTCCAAGACCATTGGTACCCCCTTCTTCTGGTTTTCCACTCGAGTATGAGTTGAACCATCACTCACCCCCACACTTTCCAAATGATTTAGCACATTGGCATTGGAAGGACCTTCCAAATCTTTCCTAAACCTGTTGAAGACCTCCGAGACTTTCATATTAATCACAGATACTACATCCTTCATCCCCAAAGGATCCCCTAAGATAACCTCTAATGGTACACTGGCCACCATCAAATTCATGCCCAACTGATTCCCCTCCACGGGCCTCGATGGTTGATGGATGCCCATCCTAGATCGCACACTACAATCATTGACATCCCAACCGTTTCATTCCATAACCAAAGCCTACTACTTAAACTTTATATCTTCAACACGAACCTCAGTAGCCTTGCTACTAACTCTACCCATATTTCGTCCAGAATAGTGAACCTACTAATGACAAATATCCAAAATATGACCCAACTGATTGCAATTCGAGCAGAAATCCAACCAAGTATCATACACCGCACACTATTTTCACATGTACTCTTCACCAATTGTGATCTAAATATACTCAAAAGGCATCCTCGACACATCCATTTCAATGCAAACTCATTAATTGACAATATGACACACAGAATTAGTATGACTATCCAAGAAGAGGTATTTGCCAACGAGGTTTCCCAGTATCCTAATGACAGTAGGATTTTAAAATGGGGGGGGGGGGGGTAAATGAGGGAGACTTACCCAGACCACTATGGAAGGAGAATCCTGATCCATATGAAAATAAAAAGACCATCGGGATAGAAAAAACTGATAACCATCGAAGCTACGGGGCTCACTCGACTAGGCACTAATGTGGTCCTCCTTCGAAGCAAACCGAATCATAATGTGAAATCTATCAAGAAAACTGACAGTCTCTCTCTTCTGTAAATTCCAAGAATTGAATATGAACCTATTGAATGAGTCCATTGATGGACTCCTCTGTCTAGACTGATTAATCATGGTGAGATTTTGGAGTGTTGTGGTTTCTATGAACTCCAAAGACAACAATCGAAGATTGGGAAAACTTTTAACAAGGTCAAGAACATTAGGGAATATAAACTCTTTCAGAAAATATGGAACCAAGTCAGGGACCAAGATGGGATGAAATTGAAGACCCTCATCCTTATGAGTCCTCAGAGATCCCTCCCCCTCTTGGGGGGATTATCTTAAAGACAGTTATATTTTCTACGAAGGAGGAAACATCGGCGTCTAGGGTTTCGACACCCCCATTTTCCTAAATTGTTCGGGTAATGTGTTTCTCCCCTTTATCATTCTCATTTTGATGATATTAAAAATGTTTTTAATAAGATACAACTTAAAAAATACATATATAAGCTTTAATGATATACAATAATTAAACACAAATAGGATAAAGGAAAGTATAGATCAAGATAAAATATTGATAGGGTAGAGTATGAAAGATGTTAAAAGGGTTTGGAATAAACTGCTTTGAACAAATTATTAGAGGATAATAAAATCCATATCCTCATAAATTATTTATTCACAATAAACATAGGATGAAATAATAGATGGTTATATGATAAAATAATAAAATTTAGCATATCTTTTCTCTTGTAAGGATTTATAAGAATGAGTTTAAAGGAAGCAATAGAAGTAGGATGAATATAAAATGATGATATGAGAATAATCCCTATCCTTGATTTGTTTCATTATTTTCTCATATATTCCAAATGATAGTCCAAGAGATATTTATAAATGCCTATGAATATAATCATTATATTATTACTTTAAATGGTAAAATTTGATCACTAGAGATATCATTGTTGGATTCATTTTGTCATCTATTTCTCCTAAATATTAAAAATTTATCCCATAATATTTTATGTGTCTTATACTTATCAATATTAATGAATTTAACCATTGTGGGTGGGGTTGAGTTAAAAAAAATATAATAATTTCACTTAGTATGTTTTAGTCTTCATCGTTCTTTTAATACTTTTGAAAAAATAGGATATTAAATGGTCCAAATATTAAAGTATTCACATTTTATTATATGTAATTGGTTTATATATTAATGATATTTAATCTTATATACATTAATTATGATTCTTCAAATCTATAATATTACCCTTTCACATGTCATACTTTGTAATTTTTTCTAGATGATTACTTTATCTTTTGATATAGTTATTAAAGTAAAAAATAGGACTATAAGACTATAGAGAAGTTTGATGTATCGAAATCCTCAATCTCTATAAAATTATATTAATCAGAAATTAATCTGGTAAATGAATAAAATATTAATTATTATAGTCTTTTAGTATTTACAACCTCGTAATATTCTTAACTTATATACTTAATAATTTTATCATGATAGTTTTATTTTTTTGGTAAGAGATAAGTTGATGTGATATTTTGTATCACAAAATATGATTTTGGATAGTCTTGGGTTCTTCTATATACATTTATTACTTCAGATGATCTTTATCCCTTTAGTTTTCTTGTAGTCACACAATATTTATATTCGATAGGTTAGACTTGCACATGAGCCTCAACCCAATTGGTGAGGTATCCTTAAGTGCATCCACAAGACCCAGGTTCAAAACTAGGTAGAGGCATATTTTCGGGGGTACTATAGTAGTACTATAACAACTACTGTAGAAAAAACTGTAACAGTACTGTAAACTGTGTAGGTACTGTAGCAGAATTGTACACTGTACAGGTACTGTAGCATAATTGTACATTGTGTGGTACTGTAGTATACATTGTAGCAGTTACTGTGCAAGTATTGTTCAGCACTGTAGTAGTTGGAACTATTCACCTAGGGCCACTGGTTTGGGCTTGGAGTCCTTAAGGATTTCAGGCCACCTAGGCCTTTCGGGTCAGTAGGGATTTTGGGCCACCTCAAGGCCTTCGGGCCACATGCAGTTGCGCCATACACACTACAAAAAAGGAGCAGCCCCAGAAGAGGATTCAGAGCAGGTGCACTCACCAGAGCAGAGCCAAAAAGATTTTTCAGAATGACAGGGTATGGCTATGCCATCGGGACCAGAATTTTCTTGCATGGGAAGCCTAGCCAGATGTCCATGTAAAGGTGGAGAGCTACTATCATGATGCAGATGCTGGGGAGGGGCAGTTCCTTGTAGATAGTCTGGTTGATTTCCCTTGGACTTTCAGGTCATGTAATCTCCTAAGCCTATGATCCTTGTAATATCTGAGCCTATGGGCCTTATTAGGGTTCCCCCTCATCCCTTGAAAGGGGGTTTATCAAAAATCAATAAAAATGAAGGCCTTCGGGCCATTCGGAGGATAGGTTATACTTTTGGCTTATTTTGATGTGATCTTCAAGATTTTGTTTTTTACATGACCATTTCTATGCCTTAATTTCTCAAATATCTTTAAGTATATAGATTCCATATGGTGTGATGTTAGTGGGGTTAATTACCAATCCTTTGTAGATTTAATTCTTCCATATCTTTAATAAAATTTAGTGTCTCTAAAATCACCCTTTTACTATATACTTGTGTATGTTCAAGCCTTAGTGAATATTAAACATTCTTCCAGTCACTATAGGATATGAGTAATGAAAACACATGGTAGATATATTAGATTAAATTATTTTTTGAACATTATAATATTTCAAAATGGAGGCCAATAATTATGTAATTGGATGGATGAATCAACACTAAGGTGGGGTTAACTATGGGAGATGAATAAAACCTACCTAGTTTAACTCCCATAGAAAAAAGATATAATAAATAAAGGATAATTTCAATGTTTTATACTAACATGTATAAGTCAATGAATATAAATATTTTATTTTATTTTAAATATTCATAGTTTTAAGTGGTAAAAATATAAATTTTCCATGGTTTGTTTCCCTTGGTGTAATGGTGAGTTAAAAAGAGTGTCAGGCATATTTTTAAATATTATTCATTTAAACATAATAATAATTTAGGCAACAATTTGTAGGAATATTACTATAATTTTCAATTAGAAACTATAAGATAATTAATGAGGTATTTTTTTAGAATGATTTAATTGTATTTGTAGAAACAATTTAGACATATATTTTATAAGTGTGTTTTATATGGTTTTATTACCTTGATGTGGATATATATCAACATATATAGCCTAGATTTTTTATATTTCATTTCAATTTTTGATTTTTTTATTAATAAAAATTTAAATAACATTTTACCATGATATGAATAAATTTTTATCAAAATAGAAAAAATTTGAATGAGGTGGAGTCTTATAGAACTTAATCATGTTTTATTGATGTTGTTTAGGAGATATGGGTGAACCTTCAAATGAGTCACATAATATTTTACAAGTATATGTTATTTCAGTACTTAAATGGTGAATCTAAGAATGTTTAATCAATTTTTCATATCTATTAAACCACATAACTATTTTTATTTATTATATTCGACACATTTTTTTAGTGTTAAAATGTCATGTAAAAATCTATAATCATCTAAGGACTCTGAATATGAATGTCATTACACTTAGAAATGTTAAGATATGAAATTATATATCATAAAGATAAGTGACTATAATTTTATTGATGAGTTGAATATTTTTTCCATGTGTCATCTCACTAATAGTATTTAAAATTCCAATTAATGAAAGATAGTATAAAAATTTAGGTTTTCTCCCAAGGAGGTCAGCAACACACAATTATCTTTATTTTAACATTTTATTTTTTAAAAATAGAGGAAACAAGGATATAAATTATGGTTTTTTGGTTCAGATGATAAAAAAATAAAAAAACACCAATGGAATTTCAATAAAAGAAAATAATGGTTTTTAAAAAGAGATTATCGAGTTTCATTCCTCCATTATTCACCTAAACTTGTTCTATTTTCATCCTCTCTTAGTGGCTAAAATCGATATCATTCATTCAGAAACCTATCAGTATTTCTCTAATTTATGTCTCAACACACCTAAATTTATGATTAAATTGATCCTTATTTACTCTAAGAAATTCTTGATGAAGTATTATATCTATCAAATAACCAAGTCCCAAGTATAATTCCCCAAAACCCATGACTATAATTGTGTATCACCCACTCATTGATTTACTCAACTTTATTAATGTGTCATTAGCCTAGTTAGTACAAAAAATGATGAGATGGAGATCTGCATGACCTCATCCACACCTCACAATGCACAAGAGTTTGAATACTATTGGTAAGGGTCTATCAATTATATGTAGAGGATAAACCCTCTATCAGATAACCATAAATAATACACAACTAACAATAAACCATCATCCACTAATATAATTTCTTAATAAGGACATTACAGTGATAGTAAAGCATTAAAAAATATCACACGTTATGAGAAAATATGAGCCCAATGCAATTTTCATACAGTCATATATCAAAATATAGGATCACCTAATGGGTTAATCATTTATAATACAGAATCTAATATATATAAAAATTGATACCTCAGCTAAAAACATGGATTGAGGATTTTCCCAATCCTGTTTCCTAATCCCATCTATCAACCCAAATCAACCATTAATCTAATATCTCTTTCCCTTACCTACATCCTTTACAATGAAATCTCTATTCCCATTAAGGTACACAATTAGGGTGTGAGTAATACACTCAGGAGGTCACCACCAATGGTGTCCCTAAATAAATATAGAATGTGTGTGTGTGTGTCCATTAAAAATTTGTTATGGAAATTGTTTTTAACAAAAAAAACTTATCACATCATTGAGTCCAAAATAATCCACCCAGTGAAAAATTATACCTTCTTTGGTTGATACTGATATTGAGTCTGACCAAATCATAATAAGGTGGAATAGATTCCTATATACCCGTAACATCACAACCAATAAGGGATACTATTTTGGCCTCAATCAACACATTTATACTCACTATTTATGGGATACTGAGTCACCCTCTATTGAATAATCCATACTCTACACATATTGGAAACTATATCATCCTCGAACAATACGTCCCACCACCAAACATACAATATACTAGATCCACCTCCACTAACCCATCTAACTACCACACATGTAGGATACTAGAATATCCTCCCACAAATAGTACAAATACCTCACATATTGGATATTAGTTTTTCCTTAACACTAATAAAAGCACCACACATACAGGATATTAGGTTAGCCTCCACTTATAAACAAGATATATATGGGATACTAGGTGGACCTTTATCGACATGTCTAAATACTACACATCTTGTTGGTAAATTGAAACAAATCCTTTATAATATATACCTAAGCACACACAAATCACTCTCAAGGATACCCATTCCCATTACATCATATACCTAGAGATGAAAAATCATATTCAACTAACCTTTAGAAGGATTATTCTATCACACCAACACCTATCTCATAAAATTCAAGGAATGTTAGCTAATAAATACTCTAAAATCACAGTGAGGATAACCCATATCAATCATACTCCACACACAAGTATATTATCATCAATAAAAACTCAAGGATTCCTCTCATAGTCCTCCCATATAAAATAAAATGAAGGATTCATATCATGAGTATCCATTCTATAGTGTTGTAATACTTTAATTAAGCATCATAGCCATCAAAGACCAAAAAATAAAAAATAAGACTTGATAGATCTATTAAAAACTATATAGACCATACTCACCACACAGTTCTCAATGGACCCAAATTAGATCCCATTCCAAACTATTTTCACTCACCATACAACACCCGCATATCAAATGGAGCAAGAAACCCATATAAAACAAAGGGAAAATCTGGGTATCACCTGCCTCATAGTCATTGGTGAATTCCCACCCAATATCTCTTGTGATTCAACCTCAATAAATTAAAATACCTAAATAGTAACCCCCCCCCCCCAATTTAGGGATTTTTAATTAATATTGAATGATAATAATGAATCTTTAGTATAGTATATGAGAGGATTAGATATACTTAAGGTAATCTAATTGGATGAATGGAACATAAATCAGATCTTAAATAAGGGAGATACCACACTTTGGAGAGATAAATATAATAGAGAGGGGGTCATGTTTTATATTTATGGAAAAAATAGGGGACAATAGTGATTTAAAAATGTTTATCCATTAATTAATTTAAATTAAATTTTAAAAAATTCAGTAGGAGGTCATCGGGTACTCAGTGCACCCCCACTGAGTACTTGGTGATCACTGGTTTCTATTCAAGGTCCACTTTCCCTCTGGTTGTCCTCATAGGAATTGTCAACCCCACCTAGTTTCTATTGGGTACTTGGTACCATGACACTAAGTACCTGGTGGTATTTTTCTTAAATGATATATTTTGACCACCAAGTCCATCTCCCAATATTCTAACCCCCAACCTCTACTAAAAACTACAACTATCCAAATAAACCAAATAGATGGTGGATCTACTAGATTTTAAGTGGACACCTTTAGCATGTAGGTATCACTTACTAGCCACCAACTAGTTTGTGGCTACAGGCTACTAGCTACCAGTAGTCTAACCACCCTAGGTCACCTCTGATACCTACTAAGGCATATAATTTACCCAGTAAACTTTGTTCCTCATCCAAAAACACTATTTTGTAGGTTCTAAAACTCTCAAAATTTAATTCTGAAATCCATTTCATCAACCAATTCAAATTTTAAATTCTATTGAATTTTCAAGACCCATCTATACACATGGGGTATTACATAAGAAAACAATATAAGCTACCAATAATCTGACATAACCCATCCATATATTGGATTTCCATTAATGTAAATAAATAGTTCTAATAAAAATGAAACAACCCAAAATAGAAATACAGATTAGTAATAAGAATAAAAACTAAATAGTATAGTAAAAAATATCATTCTAAATAAATTCAACGTAAGAGGAGAACATGAAACGCACCTTGAAAAATGTCTAACACATAACCGTACCATAACAAACCAAAAATAAACCCACACTACTATTAACCATCTCAAAGTGACCCATAGTCACTGAACACCTCAAAACACCATCTATCCTTGGAGAATATAACATAAAACCCCAAATAGACCAAATATAGGGAATCTAAAAGAAACCTGATAGATGCATACACCCAATGTTATATGTAGGTAGGGAGATAAACAAGTACAGTAGGATTTCACCAAAGATTTTTTATAATTGTATTTCAAAATCCATTTCATTAATGCTATATTTAATTATAAATAAAAAATAGTTTTATTGTAGGCATGTATAATGGAAAAAATAAAATTCCAAAATCACTTTTATAAAACATGCCACTTCTTAGAGTAAGAAATATTGAACCAAACCCTTTTTATTAAAACATGTTTAAACCATATTAAGAGTATACTTTAACAAATTAATGAAAACTAACCCAAATCCCTTTCCACTTTCCAAAAACTTTCCCAAAAACCTTTTTTAAAATATATACCACTTTATGTTTTAATAAAATTCCCTTTATAAACCATTTTAAAAATTGATTTGAAAGTAAACCAAAACTATAACAAAATGAAACAAAACAAAAAAAAGAACCAACATATCAAAAGAACATAACAAAATAAAAAACCAAAGGAATAGTTCTAAGAAATCAAGTCAAGATATATGGGATACAAACATGGAATATAATGGAATCCTCTAAATAATCCTTAAAAGAACAAGGATTAATGAGTGTAATATCTCGGCCTAAGATCCACTAAATGGTGCCCTGAGCTGATAGGTTTCATGGACTTAATCACACATCCTAATACTCCAAAGGATTCTGACTAGCAGAGAGGGAATGAGTTGTGTTTGTGGGGATACTATTCTCTCATGTAAAAATGTAACACAATGGTAATAATCATAACAATAAAGTAGTAGAAGCAGAACAAATAACTGAACATCTCACTGAAGATAACTTATAGATATCTGTAATAATAAATAATCAAAAAGTAGTATCATGTAGAATATGATGATCATGTCATGTCTCTATACAAAATGGTAGGTAACACATGGAAATAGTAATCCAGTATAATAAATGTATAAAAATAAAAAAAACAAATTTACTATCTCCAGCTATCATCATAAGAATAGCTCTGTCCTGTCCTCCCTTGCTCCTAAGAAATGATAAAATCAAGCATTGTAAAGTGGGGGCTTTCCTCAATACCTACCTACATCCATAAATACTATCCAGGTACCTAACATAGGCCCGAATAGGGTGTGAGATAACTCATAGTAGGTTACCACCAATGGTGTCACTAATAAGTCCAGTCAGTAGTAGTGTGAAATATATATCACAAGTATAACAGTAATAAAAGTAAAGATTCAAGAATATTTGATCCCACCTAGCCAAACATGGATCCCTATAAACAATAATCAAGAAATTGTAATTAAGGGATACTATAAAACATTAACTAGCAGGTTTGATACTATCCGGTTTAATAACTGAGATTAAATACCCATATCAAGGTCATCTGTAAAGTATAGAAAAAAATACCCACAATGGTCACACTATGTAATAAAATTTCAACATCCACAACAAATTGTGTTGTACAATCTAGTGATATACCACAATTTTTTGAATCCAAGTTATATAATACCAAGGTATCTAAGACAATTCCATGGAGAATATTGATGGAAACTTGGATATGACTTGGGTGGAGTCCAAGGAGCATGTCCATAGAGCATGTCCAATGTGATTCCAAGAAAGTTGGAGACAAGTGGTGGAAAGGCCCTTGGAAACCTATTGAATTAGGATCCATGGTAAAAGGACCAATTCGTCCACTATCCTAATAAATATGGATCCATGGAGTAGAAATGTCATTGGAATCCAATAGAATCAGGATCTAAGGAGATTGTACAAGGAATCCACTGCCATTATCAATTCATTAATCCATTCATTAAACATTTAATAACCAATCAAAGTCCATGAGTTCATCCAAAAAAAAATCACATTTTAAATTTAAAAAATTAACCAATTCAAACATCATGTGATCACATGGAAAGAAGGAATAATATTCCACTAATCATTCATTAAATTATCATTCAATTTATTAAGTCTCCCAAAATAAGTGGTGAGTTCACACTCGCCCAGGGGATGGTATAAAATCGGTTAGATACAAATACACACCCCTTGGGTGTCCTAGGTTGGGGATAATAACCTGAAACAATAAAAAAGACACTAAGTGGGTAACCTAATAATGTTCTAATTCATTCAATTCAAACATAAAATTAATTTTAGGGGAAACACTGAAAATTACAGCATACAACACAACTGTGAAAAGCTATAAAATAACCAAACAATAAGGGAAAAGGTATAGAACACCAAAAAAGTACCCATGGTAGAACACTCATCCAATATTGACTCCTAAATCAATCTAGATTAGAAGAAATTTAATGATTGAATGATTACCCTAGAAATAGAGAATATCATCTTGCATAAAAATAACTATGTCGATACGAAATAAAATGAATAATGGAAAAATTTTGAACATAGATACTACTACAATAGATCCAGTGAGATAAAAGGTGTTTGAATTCAAGTCTAAATGAATAATTGGGAGCAGATCCTACCATTATACTTAAATAAGCTCTCAAATGGGAGTAGGATTTGTTGGATAAATGAAAATAAAAAAAGAGGTTTTTGAGTTTTAATTGGAGGTAAAAATAGTAAATTACCCTCTAAATACTAGTTCTCACAATTTGGACACATGGTTGGCCAAAATGTGTGCCAACCATGCACCCCACACTTCCTTAATAGGGAACCCATATAGTTCATTCACACAGTTTGGGAAACTATGTGCAAACTTCGTCGCATGCCTATGTTAAAAACTACAAAGATTCCTGCATGGGTGTGTGACCCATGATGCCTGGTTTTCCTCAAAACATGAATCATTAGAAAGAGTCTTAGACCACTATGAATGTTTTCATCAAACCTTGTCATCATGGTTTCATGGTTTCTACTAAGCATGTGACCTAGTTTCCCTTTCCAGAAACTAGGACTCGGGGATTCAAACAAGCCTTGGACACCCCCCCCCCTTCTAAACTCCTTTGATCTCATTAGACACTCAATTAGGTCAAAACCAAGGAGTTAAAAAAATTAAAAGATCTATACCTCATAGGAAAACCCAAGATAATAAAATCTTCCCCCTTTAAAGTAATTCATCTCTGAATTTCCCTTCCAATGGTATTCAATAATTGTCTGAAAATTACTCTAGTCACTATGAATGTATATCAGCCCCCCTCTCGAAATTCTTTTTCTTTAAATGGACATTCTTACATAGAACATGTACTAGTGTAACTGACCAGTCTCGGAAATCCTTTATTCTCCTGACAACAATACAAATATTATTATCCTAGAAGGATGCATCACCTACAGCTCAACCTCATTTGGTTGAAGAGTATGAGAAACTTTGTAATGATAATAGCATAGCTGAGATAGATAGAAGATGTCATGCATGGCTCAGTACCTCTAAGGTAACTATAACTGATAGTCTACCGGCCCAACATTCATGAGAATCTCAAATGGCCAGACATATCATAGTGAGATCATACCATGTCTCCTAATCTTCTTGTTTCCCATCCTTGGTGAGATGTATAAAAAGACCCAATCCTTGACGTTGAACTCCATAAATCACTGATGTATATTGTAATAATATTTAAATCTAGATTGTGTAGTATCCATCCACATATTAATTAGTTTGACCTTCCCTAAATTCTCTTAAACAAGCTGAGGTCTGATTAAAGCTACATCTCCTACCTCTAACTAGAATATAGGAGATTGGAATGGGAAACCACAAAAATCCTCAATGGGTGTCATATATATCATCATCTAATAGTTATTATTTTAGGAAAACTAAACAAGGGGAATATTCCTATCCCAAGAGACCCTAAAATCAAGAATTCATGATCTAAGCATGTCCTCTAGATAATACATAGTACATTCCAACTGGCCATCAGTATTAGGGTGGTATGTTGTACTCAAAATCACCTATGTACCCAACTCCCTCCATAAGCTCTTCCAGAATTGAGATGTAAATCGGTCATCCCTATCAAATATCATGGTTTGAGTAACCCTATTAAGGGGAAAAATATATCATATATAAAGTCTCTCAAGATCATTTACTGAGAAGTTCTCCCTAATCGATAAGAAATAAGCAACATTCATGAGCCTATCCACAATAACCTATACAACATCACTTCCTCGAGGTGACCTCAGAAACCTGTTCATGAACTCCATTGTAACATCTTCCCATTTCCACTTGGGAATGGGTAACTGCTATAAAATTTTAGCTGGTCATTGGTGTTCTACCTTTACATGAAGATAGTTGGAACAACTCATGACAAAACCAGCTACCTCATATTTTATCCCTATCCACCAATACTAGAAATGTAAATCATGATACATCTTGGTCATGCCGGGATGTACTTCCCAAGATGAGGTCTGAAACTCTCATATTAAAAGCTCATGTACTTCTAATAGAACCCAACACAACCATGGATATAAATAATTTCATCCTCTCCCCTAGTCTAACTAGGAGGCGGGTCTTCGCCTTCCATACTCTCTCATAGGACTAGTCCCTCAGAATCAGATAACTATCTCATCCTCACTCTATCCATAAGAGCTGATGTGACTACTAAAGATGAGATAAAATACTAGAATTGGCTATCCTATACCTCCAAGTATGTCTCTTAGAATAAGGACATAAGTTACCACTCACTACTAGCCACATGGACTGGTTGTATCTGAGTTCTCCTGCTTATTGTATCATCCAATTCATTTCCCTTTTTAGGTATATAGGCAAGATCAAAGTCAAAATATTGTAGTTATTCGACTCATATTCACTACCTCATATTCAGTTCACCCTGTGTAAATATATACTTGATTCATTTTTAGTTCATGTGCACCACAAAACACTCTCCTAGTAAATAGTGTCTCCAACGGCACAAGGATGTATCACAAAGGCTTGCTTGAGTTCATACGTCAGGTAATTAATCTCATGTAGCCTCAATTGATGAGACATTTATGGCACAAATCATTCACCCAATATCAAAATTGATCCTATCCCAATACATTATTCATCACAATACATGATGTATCACCTTCCAGGTTTTGGAAGAATTAGGACTGGCACTAAATCCAGACTCCCTTTCAGCTCCTGAAAGGTTGTATCACAGGTATCTTACCATAAAAATTTCACACCCTTCTTATTCAAGTTTTTTGGAAGTGAATATAAGCATGATAAGTCCTATATTAAATTACTTTAACATCCATCCAGCCCCTAAAAATTTCATATGTCAAAGACTTCCTTAAGATTCTATTGGGAAACTACACCTCTCAGCTTCTCTAGGTCATCTAATATTTTTATCTATGAGATAATATGACCCATGAAGTGAATCATATCCATCCAGAAGTTGAAATTTGTGACATTAGCATAGAAACAATTCTCCCTCAGTATATCCAAAATGAAATCAAGATGTTTGGAATAGTTGTGTCGATTATGATAATACACCAAGATATCTTCCATGAATACCACAATAAATAAATCCAGATAAGGATGGAAAACTCAGTTCATCAGTGCCAGGAAAACTACTAGTGCATTCATGAGATAAAACTAAATAACCAAATACTCATATAGATCATACCTACTATGAAATTATATATGAGGTGTATTTTTAGGTCTCAAGTGTACCTTGTGATAACCTAACCTCAAATAAATCTTCGAGAAACACCGAGATCCTTAGAGCTGGTTGAAGATATCATATGTCAATGGAAAAGGATACCAATTATTAACCATTAACTAGTTTAATTTCTGGTAATAAACACATAGACTGAGGTTCCCATCTTTCTTTTTTCAAAAAAAGGATCTGCAAATCCCATGGAGAAGTAATGGATCATATAAACCCCTTCGCTTCCAAGTCCTCTAGCTACCTCTTGATCTCCTTCAACTCTGTATTAGCCATCCTATAAGGAGGAATGGATAGTGGTGTATATCCTAGAACAAGCTCTAAATATAACCCCACCTATTTCTCAATAGTTAAACTCTAAAAAATTTCCAGTAAAAAAATTATGAAAAAATATACCACTAGATGAAATTCAACCTGATGCGTTCCCTGGTCATCTAGATATGAACTAGAAATTTGATCTGTCATCCCACCCAGCCCACAAGCTCTGGTATAGATCATCTCACCTGAACATCCCATTCACCCTTGTGAATAAAAATTTCATCCTCTGGTTATGTGATCATCACCCTCCACTGATAGAAACCAACATGGGATCTATAAGAAATTATCCATTCCATCTTGAGTATGATTTCAAAACCTATCATATTGAGTAAAAAATGTTCCCATATGAAGTGACACATTCCTATCACAGGGTTCACTCCTTAAACTAGTGTACACCCTCCATCTTGATCTCTAATGGAGTTTCCAAGGTCATGAATCCATCATAAAATTGAACAATGATCCCATGGATCTCCACAATTAGTACAGATATAAAATTATGTGATGAAACTATATCAAAAAGAGAAGGTATTATAATAGAGGCTACTAAGATATTTCCTCTCATCATAGATGACCCAATGCTCTACTCATTGGGTATAGGCTATAAAGAATATCTCTGGCCTGAATTGTAGACCAGTGAAATAGTCTCACTACTTAGATCCGACCCACACTGATTTCTAGGTACACCTGGTTCCTCAAATCCTCAACCACAACCACCACTCAACCTGGTCAGCCGGAACTACCCCAACTCTCATCTTGATGCAGAGCTATGAATCTTGATTCCAAAACTAGATTTGTGGTCAATATCCTTCCACTGACTACTAGAGAGAAGGTCCTATAGAATCACTATACATGGACCATCCTTCAGCATGTTTGTCACTCAACTGGGTCTTAATCACATTGATTTCTCATATGTCCCCATCTCCCACACTGATGATAGAAGACGTCACTGCCATCACTAGTAGCATGGATGGTACTCCCCTCATGAGAAGTCACAAAATGGTGATTACAACTAGCTTCCACGGAACCACTAGGTTAGGAAGCTGAACTACCCTGCTATACACCCCCAGCTTCCCTCAGATTCCTCTTAATAATAAGTGCCTAATTCACTATCTCTATAATAGTAGTTAACCAAAACATGTTGAATTGCAATCGAATGGCATGATTGATACCTTCCTTTAAGTGTCTCTTCCTTGATGTATCATTAGAAAGATAAATCAGCATGAAATTTTGAATCTCTATGAAGCGTTCCAAATACTCCATAACAGTCATCACTCGCTACTCCAAGAACATAAACTCATTATACCTTTTATCTCTTAGGGTCTCAAGAAACAAGTAATCATAAAACCTAGATTATAAACCCCTATAAACCATATATCTATGTGTATCATCTTGGTTAAAACATCCCATCGGTGCTTAGATCCTCCTTAAATCATATATTTTTTTAGCTTCGATCTCCTCTCATGAGGTGTCTCTGTATTCTCAAAGATAGAAAATATAGTCTTTATGCATAGATTAGCATCATGTAGACCTCTATCCCCCAAAATGTGGTAGGATGCTACTGCTAGAACATAAGAATCAGCTCATTGATATATAAGGCAGGCTGTAGAGCTCCCTAAAGAGTATACATAAAGCATAGGAAACCCTCACAGAAGTATTCCTTATCACCCATATCTGATACAACCACTAGTTCCAAAACAATTACTATAGGAGGATCTACTAGTATTTGAATTCCCACCACCTATGGATCATGTTCAACACCACCTTCCCAGTGCATGACTGGAGGTCATTATGGTGGCATGTCTCTTCACTACAAAACACATGCCTCAAAAAGAAATGAGTGGTGACCAAGTCATAGATAAAATAATAGAATAGTTTAAAGCCTTATTATAAGAAAATTGCACCCCTATTCCGACTCCTAAATCTAGGATTTGGAAAAAAGGAACTACCATAAAAAGCACTAGAGACTCTGCTTGTTGCCTACTATAAGTCGAGCCAAGGACAATATCTCTGTTTCACAATTTCAATTTCATTTAAATTCATATTTTTTTACAATTTTATTTAATTTTTTTGTACATATAGTATATAAATTTTGATTCATAAGGGCTCATACACCTCATGAACCAAAGTACAATGTCCACTTAATTCAAACCATAACATGTTCCAATTCATACAACCAATGGTCCATGACACAACATTCCATAATTGGATGCTTAGGGTTTCTATCATATCCTATGCAATAAAAAAATATTTAGGTTTAAATAGTCACTCTGAGTACCAATTATGTTTCTCAATTCCCTACACAAATAATTTATCAAATAATGGGTATATCACTCAAGGAAAACATAATAATATCATGCATCCAAGAAATAAATCATAGATGGCATGGTATATTCCTAGCATGTGAATCCTATAAGGTGCCTAAAATTATGCATGAGATGGAATACACTAATATAATCAAGAAATAGTAAAATCCATAATCATAAGGACTATAAAACATCAAGTGTGTCACCCAATGGTGGAATTAAATTATCTTTAAAAAGAAAAATCTAGAAAAATAGCTTCATTCTAAGAAATTTGTATTTTTCTGTATGTGGGTTAGCTACTCCCAAACATAACTCATTTCTAAATTCCAACTTTTTTCCTAATCTCCTATCTATTTTCTCAAAATAGTAAATCTAGAAAATAAAACCCTTTGATATCACTTTGTAATGTCCCAACCCAAGAGTCACTAAATGGTGCCCCAATCTGCTAGGTCACATAGACTCAATTGTGCCTCCCCATATACTAAAGGCTTCCAACTAGTATCAAGATCCTAGAGTGTATCTATGGGAAGACTATGCCCTCATTTCACAGTGTAACTCAATGGTAATAATCATAAAAATCAAGTAGCAGAAGGTGATAAAATAATTGAGCATCATTCATAAGATTCCATCCAGAAGTATATAATAATAAATAATCCAAAAGAAGTATCATGTACAATATTATGATCATTTCATGTCTCTATAAAAAATGGAAGGCAACACATGTAAATAGGAATCCCAATATAACACATGTATCAAAATAAAAAAATAAAAAAAAGTACTATATCCAACTAGAATCACAAGCATAGATCGGTCATGTACTCCCCTGCTCCTAAAAATGATCAAATCAATCATTGTACAGTAGGAACTTTCACTGGTCCCTACCATTATCCATGAAGTTCGTCCGAGTACCCAACATCAGCTCAAAAAGGGTACGATATGACACTCAGTCGGCCACAACTGATGGTGTTTATAACATGTCAAGACTATGTAATATAAGCAGTAACTATGTGAAATATATATCATATTTATAATAGTAATAAAAGTAAAGAGTCAATAATATGTGATCTTATATATCCAAACATGGATCCCTATGAACAATAAACCATAAATTTCAATAAAGGGCTACTGTTAAAAATAATCAAGTGGGTGTGATATTGTACGGTCTAAAAACTGAGATCAAATACTCATACTAGGTATATCTATAAATAATAGAAAAATATCAACAATATCAACACCATTTCATCAAGTTTCAACATCCATAGAGGCATGTTCCTTTCAATATAGTGTTATACCACAATAAGACATATATAGGGTATTCAAGACCAAGGAATCCACATTGAGTCCATGGATCATCTCAATGGAAACTTGTTAAAAACATGGGTGGATTCCAAGGATCATTTCCACATAGCATGTCCAATGAAAGTCCAAGAAAGCTTGACCCAAGGGGTAGAAAGGCCATTAGCATCCTAAGAAATCAAGATACAAGGTATAAATACAACATCATCCACTACCATAATAAATATAAATCCATGGAGTGTAAATGTCTATGCCATCCAATGGAATCAGGATCTAAGGATCTCATCTAAGGTATCCACTACCATTATCAATTCATCAATCCATTGATTAAAAATTTCATAACCAATCACAATCCATGAGTTCATCCAACCCATTTTCATATTTTTAATTTGAAAAAGTAACCTATTTAAACATCATGTAATCAAATGGAAAAGATTAATAACCTTCTACTAATCATTCCTTCAATTTTCATTCCTTTTATTAAGTATCCTCAAACAAGTGGCAATCTCACACTCACCCAGCAGGGTAGTATAAAATTGGGAAGATACAAAGACACACCCCATGGGTGGCCTAGGTTGGGGATAACAACCTCTAATAATAAAAAATGAACTAAGTGGGAAATATAATTAGGTTCCAATTCATTAAATTCAAAAATTCAATAAATTTTAGAGGCAACATCAAAAATTTCATTGTGCAACACAATTGTGACAAGCTATAAAACAACCAAACTATAAGGGAAAGGGTATAGACCACCTACCATATACCTGTGATAGAACACTCATCCAATATCGAATCCTAACACAATCTGGATTGTAAGAAATCTTAATAACATATGATTACCCTAGAAATAGGGCATATCATCTTGCAGCAAAATAACCCCATTGATATGAAGGCAACTGAAGAATTACATAAGTTGAATTTAGAACTTACCGGTGTGGATTGAATGATATAAACAATGTTCGAATCTGAGTTTAGATAAAGAATTGGGATAAAATCCTACCTTTATGCTTTAATAATCTCTCAAACAAGAGTATTTTCCTTTGGAGAAGTGAAAATAGAAATAGGTTTTGAGTTTTAATTTAATTAAGGGAAAATAGTAAAATCCTCTGTAAATACTGGTTCATATGGTTTGGCCACAAGGTTTTCCAAACTGTGCCTCAACTATGCTCCCCTCACTGCCTTAATAGGTAACATACATGGTTCATATGCATAGTTTGGGAAATAATGTGAAAAATCTGTTGCATTCCTATACTAAAAAGTACAGAGCTTCCTATAAGGGCGCGTGGCCCTTGGCACATAGTTAAGGGAAAACTGTTCACCCTTTCCTTCCCTCTGTCCAGCCCCACAGAGGCTTACAGGCCCCTGATTTATAGTTTTCCTCAAACCGTGAAGCCCTGGATAGAGTCTTGGACCACCTCACATGGTTTTATCAAACTGTGTGGCCTAGGTCACATAGTTTCTACTAACCATTCATCCCAGATTCCTTTTCCATAGAATGGGCCTCTGAGCTTTGGAAAAGACTTGGACACCCCCTAAAACTTATATCTCATTATAAATTCACATTAGGTCACAACTAAATAGTTAAACCAAAATTCAAAGATCAATACCTCATAGTAAAACCTGGGATCTTACAATGGGAAAGTCCCTAAAACAAATGCAACACATACCTAATATAGTGACTTGAACTCTAAGTCAAAACTAAATAATCATTAAGTGACTTGGTGGTCCTAAATAACTATTCAAGATATATTATCTATATTTGGATCACTAAATATAACTCGGATCATATAATTCAACCAAGTAGAACTCATCCAGTTTAACTAGGAAATACTCTATATTCGATGCATAATCTACACTAGGGATTTCACTTAACTAGGTCATCTACTAATTTCCTAGGACTCCCAAGAAATTTCAAAGTGGAGGTGAGAAAACAAAAATTCATAATCATCACATGATCAATAATAAATCATAATAAATAAATCTCACATCTCACCTCTAATATGCTCACATGAGACAACCCCTTTCTACATGTACAAGCATCAAAAATTATAATAGGTATATATAATATCCCACTTTGGGACCAAAATTTATATCAAGAGGTATAAAAAAGGGTCTAAATAGAGGTTCACACACATATATCATTACTATAAAATTACAACTAATCCTTTTATTCAAAATAATTTTGGGATGCCAAGCCATTTTCTATCATTTAGAATCTTAGTCTTAAAAGGTTCCTTGAAACCAACTCAAGGGAAAAAATCATGAAACCACTTAATAACCAAACCAACTTTATTTAAAACAATTTAATAAAACTAACCAATTCAATTCATTAAAAAAATTCTATAAAAAATCATAATTATCCCTTTTTCAGTACCCAAATGGGGCCAAATGCTTTTAATCATCAAATTAATCTTAAGAATCCTCTAAGAAATATTTTAAAACACTTTGAAGTCAAAAATATTCTTTATAAAACTTAAAAACCTCAGAACACATTTATACCAAGTGGTAAAACCCTTAAAACAATTACGAAATTCATAAGAACAATCTTATATAGGTTTAATTTAACAAAAAAGGCATTAAAATCATAAACCATTCTATTATATTATATTTATATAAAAATCACAAAAAATCCTACCTCAAATCAAAAAAAATCAAGTCATATATTGTCGCCTTAAATGGATAATTCACAAAACCCCGTCTCAATAGATATATCCCATAGGGTTTCCAATAGATAATGAATGAAAGAATAAATTGGTGTAGAGAAAAAGTGAAAGGGGAAAACAATAGATGAGGGATTTTAAATAATAATCCACTTGATATCCAAAAGAAATAGGTTTGAAATCCAAGGATAATGGAGTTATAGCTCCCTTGAGTTCACCCTAGGCTCGGATTAATGAGGATGAGAAGATAGGGGGTCCAAACCCCTTAAAATAAGAGAGGTAAAATCGAAAAAAACCAATTTTATGTGATTTTGGGAAGCTCACATGGTTATGTTATATGATATACTATACTATGTGCTAACTATGTGAGATACATTTGAAGTAACCTATAGTACTAAGCATAATTTTAATATACCATTTTTCCTAACCATGCATGATCCATGCTCCAACACTCTAATCCCAAATGAACTCACATGGTTTCCACTAGAAATCACATGGTTTGAACCAAATTGATCACTTCTAGTACTGACTAACCATGATATAAAAATGAATTTAAAAGATTATACAAAATAAAATCTACATGTCTTCCCTAATCTATCTATATTAAACCATTCACAAAGTAAAATTAAAAAAAAATCAATCCTCAAAAGTTTCAAAAATTTAAATTATCCCAAAATAATATAAAATTCAGAGCAATAGGGATATACAGGTATCAAAATTTTTCCTATCCATGCCACTTTCTACCCCCATAAAGGCACTGATAAAAGTAGAATCAAATGGAAACCAAAATCCTCAACACCCTCATAAGAGGTGGGAGGGTTGGGAAAGTATAAATAAATCAAGTTAGAATAGAACATTATAGAAACACACAACTCCTTAAAACCATAGAACCAATCCAAAAACCTCCAAAAACATATCCCAGAACAAACCAACTCACAACCTTCAAGCATGGATCTCTAATAAGATAGATACCTATCATAAGTCATTCCACCATTTATAATTCCTCTAAATTGGTGAGGTATTTTAATGTCACCAACCTAAAATCCACTAATCAGTGCTCCAATTTGGGTCACCACATGACTTCAAGCATGCCTACACATATGCAAGAGGTTGTCGACTTGCATTGAGGGAATAATAAATCACATGGGGAGACTATACCCTATTTTTCATATTAATCCATAATAGATAACAAAATAAATAAAGGAAACATAATAAACAACAAAAATATACATGAATTTACAAACACTTCCAAAAACTGGGTACAAACCACAACCAACAGTAAATATGCTATGTCATGTCATATAGTACCAAGTGTAAGAAACCCAAAATAAATACAACTTAAGAATCCCCAAAATCACCCCAACTCTATGTCTGTATCCCTTATCATTGCACATTCAATTCCCAAATAAACCCTCTAGCACTGAACCTTTACCCTTGTCCTAACCTTCAATAATGAAGTCTACTCGGGTAACCAATGGTGGCCCGAGCAGGGTATGAGTAAAAATTAGTAGGCCATCCCCAAAAGTGTCTACAAAATATCAAGTCTAAATATATATTGTATGTAAGTATGAAATAAAAAATATGTTAAATAAAATTAAATTGGGTTCCATTAGTTAACCAAGTTCACTTAAACCATTACATAATTTGCTCCATGGGTTAGGAATTTTCATCAATTTCACATCCATTTCACTATTTCCTATGTCAGATGAATACAATTCATAAGGGGATATATCAAGTTACCTATATCACTAAGTAAAAAACTTTTTACAAACAAAGCGTCACACTTACCATGGAACCCAAGTCCGAGTAGTCTCATCAAATTCAACTGTTAGGGGCATAGAGCCTCAGTCATTTCCCTAACCCATTAATTTATGGGTGTGGGGTTTATAATCTCGATCAAAACCAACCCTTGAGCAGATATCCTCAAATAAAATACCCCATAAAACATCAAGCCATGTTCACATTCTTATTTAATAATTCACACATATATCAATTACCAAACCATATCTATTTAACACACATAACATTGAAAATTAATGGTTCAATCAAAACATAAAATTATCTCTATGGATTAATCCATTTATACATTCTCATTTATATTCTTTATCCCAATTAACCAATTTATCATTTACATTCCCTATACAATCAACAAAATTACCCTTTTCAATCCAATATTCATTTAACTCATTAACTTTATACCACACAACCCCTTATTCCAAGTTAGAGACTACAAAAAAATTACTATTAGTTCCATTTCACAACTCAATACAAAATTTCAATACATTTATCATGGGATTTAAGAAAAAAAGAAACCAATTCTATACTTAACATTTTAATTCCCATGTTCAAGGAGCGGCACACCCCATGGGTGGCCCACAACCTAGTCAAATCAGACTCAATGAATCCCATAGTGATCATGAGGGGTTCAATTCATCATATATATGACCAATTTACTAAATCAGAATAAGGGAATCAAAATCACAATAATAGGGAACCAATCACACAACCACATACAGATATACGAACATCAATACAATGGGATGTAACTTGTAGACCACCTGCCTTGATTCTGAAGACTAACACTCGATTAACCCTAGACTTTGAGTCAGATCCGAACACCACTTGAAACCCCATCCTAATAATATCTATAAAAAGAGGGTTTTAGGGATTCGGAAGGAGAATAATGGATACAAAAGACCTAATATGAAATAGAGAGGAAATATGAGTTTTAGAATCACCTAGAGCTTCGATTTGTAACCAAAGAAACTCCAAATGGCCTAGAAACAAAGTAGATCAATCCATAGGAAGCCTTGGAAATTTTGGTTCATCACTAGGGTTTCTGGAGAAGAAATTAGGATAAAAATTTGGTTTAACACATAAATCTAGATGGGGGGTTAAGGGTACAATCCCACTTTTAATGAGGCACGTGGTTTTTCCACACGGTTTTCCGAATAGTGTGTCGGCCTCTATCCAAGAGGGGTTAGGTCACATAGTTACCTGGGGATCCTGCCCATTTTAACAAACTATGTGCCAACCATATGGGATGGATATATCCTAGCCTTCATGGTTCAGGCTCCCTACTTTCATGGTTTACTTAACTATGCACCCCTAATCTTGGATATCCTAGTTTGGGAGCATGGTCATTCATAACCACGCACCAACCGTGCAACATGAACATGATGGCCATTTTTCCCATTCTTCTATGTCTTGAACCTCTGGATCACCCCTGAGCCTCCTCCTATTCCTAACAAACATTTTATTAACCATAACTAGGGTATTTAAACCAGAATTAAAAAAAAGGAAACACCTCATAGGAGGTCTGGGATCTTACAACCTCCCCACCTTATAATAGATTGTCCTTGGTCCACTCTTCCCAAGAATCATTGAGTTCCCAAAACATAGATGTTGGGAAAATAGGACCACATATTCATCTCTCTCTCCCAAGTATCTTCCTACATATTACCATGATTCCATAACACCTAAACCAAAGTCACAATCTTTCCCCATAAGACTTTCTCACTATAATCTACAATACAAACTAGATACTCCTCAAAGGATGCATTAACCTCAAGCTCAACATCATCAGCATTAATCACATGGGATGGGTCAGGGTGATACTGTCAAAGCTATGACACATGGAAAACATCACATACCACTATACTATTGTGTAAGTTCCAATCTGTACACCACCAATGTGATCTTCTCTACAATCTCAAATGGCCCCATGTACTTGTGTTCCAACATAACCTATTTCTAAATCCAAGGATGACCCAACCTTGATGACACCCAAAGAAACACATGATCACGCACCATAAAATAAAGAGGTTTGTGATTCCGATTCGTATATGACTTTTTCCTACTTTGAGACATATCCATCTTCTTCCATATTAACTAGACCTGCTCTAATGTCTCCTCCACAAGACTCATCCCCAAAACTCTGTTTCCCAATCCTCCATCCAACACAACAGAGATCTGTAAGGCCTTCCATAGAGTGCCTCATACGGTGCTATCTTAATCATCACCTGGTAACTATTTTTATAAGAAAAATAAAAAAATGTATAGTACTTCTCCCACTATCCACAAAAATTTAGGGAAAATTCCCTCAAGAAGTCCTCTAGCACCTGAATAGTATGTTCTAAATTCTTGTCCATATATGGGTGGAAAGATGTACTCAAAAACACTTGGGTACCAAATGATTTTTGAAACCCCATCTAGAAGAATAAAGTAAAACATGGATTAGGATCTGAAACTATGGTTTGTGGCACCCCGTGCAACCATACTATCTGCTGAACATACAACTCACCCAACTAGTCAATAGTGCAGGTTTCTCGAATCGGTAAAAAATGTGCCACCTTGGTCAACTGATACAAAACTACCCAGATTGAATCATTATTCTAAGGTTTCCTTAGAATACCAACAACAAAATCTATCATAATATCATCCCAATTCCACTCTAGAATCATCAATGGTTGTAAAAAAACACATGGTCCCTAATTCTCCACCTTTACCCACTTACGGGTATAGCATCTCACCATGAAAACTACAAATTCTTTTTTTATACCTGGACACCAATATTGTATACAAAGATCATGATACATTTTGGTCAAGACAGGATGCACCACCCTCTTTGAGGCATGGAACTCACACATCAAATCATCCCATATACAAGTAAGCATGACAATATAGCCATGAACATAAACAATATCATCATCACCAACAGTCCAACTGGATGGTGACTCCCCACCTTCAAGACCTTCCCTCAAATCCAAACATTATAGATCCTCATAATTCCTCTCCTTGATCTAGCTCAGTATTGTGGACTCAACTTCAAAGGATTTAGGGGTTATATTCCCATGCCCATCATGTAACATCCCATTACCATTTTATCAAGTACGCCCTTTACCTCTTCATGGTTTTCCAATCCTTTGTGATTGGGATAATATCTATAATGGTGAAGTCGTAGATTTTTTATAATTTCAACTTTAACCATTCTTTTCTATGGTATGCATAAGGATTTTACATCATGTAACTGGGTAACACACTATGTAATTTTTGTTGGGTAAAATTTGTGAAAGGGGATTTACGCTGTGAAATATTACATGTCATGAATGGTGGTTTCATGTCAAGAATGTGTTAAATAATTTATTTTTAATCTGATCTGATGGATTTTTCAGCGTATTTATACACCATGGATTTCATAGCATGTAACCATATTACACATTTTGAAATGGGCTACATCCAAATTTAAAACACACACTTGGCAGTTTTTCTCAATCCTTTCTTTCTAGAATTATTCATCCTTAACCCAAGGTCTCTCCTATGAATTTTCTAGGACACCGCTCCTCCAAGATCAATCCATTTATAATTGGATATCTATTGTGGTTTCAGTTCATCTCTTTGGGTAATTTACCTTTCCGCTTCTTCATTTCTTTTGATCTTGGTATTTTATGGGTGGTGTCTTTAGATCCATTGGGTTAAGATGGTTTTTATTATTGGTTTCTTCTAAATATGTTGTGTGACCATGCTCCGAAGGAATTTTCCTTGGTCGGACGTGGTGTGGCAGACATAAATTCCTGAGGTATGTAGTTTTCTTACTTTCTACCAACCCCTTGTGTCTATATTTGGATCAATCATGTGATGTGCATTGGATTCTAGGGCTTTCGTTGTCATCGTTGGGTTTTCGTTGTTGGGGGATCCCATTGTGGGTGTGTATGACCTGAGCTTTGAGGTAGGTAGTTCCATATATAGCTTATGATAATGGATCTTGTTGTTTTTCTTCACAGACAGATTCATATTGCAATTGGCATGATTTTTTTGTGTGTTGAAAATGTTGTTTAATGAAAAATGATTTTTCCCTGGTTATTGATAAATGGAGAGAAAATGGGTATTTTAAAAGCATTGAAATGGAATTATGAAATGGTTTTGAAATGGTTTTCAAATAATTGAAATGAATTATAAAAAATATCACATGGGTTACCATGGGTACTTATGTGGATGGTTTAGATTGTCACTATTGTCTATTGTTTTGTGATTATCAAGGAGGTTTATCTTGGGGATTTCATCTATTTTCTAGGCATGTTGTTCTAGGGGACCGATATTGACATTATTGGGGGGGTTTACTCATGGGGTACTCCTTGGATTCCTAGGATTTTTATTCTAGGAACTGGTGTGTGCACTTGATTAGTGTGGTATAAGTAGTCTGCAGCCTAGACCTATAGTATTCCTTGGTGTTGTGATACTTGTGATTCTATTTTGTATTGCTTGTTTTTCTAAGTTATCCTTGATATGCATGTTTATTCTAGTGAAAATGATATGGAAAATGTTCTTTGAAATTGATATACCTGATTTTGTTTAGAACTATGGAAAAAGGGAAATGTTACCATGTTTTCTATAAAACTGATTTATTACTTATCATGCCAAGTTTATTACTTAAAATGAGCATATATGAATTTTTATATAGAGGATTATTGTGGAACACCTAGGTCAGATCCTATTAATCATGTTAGCTCACACCCTATTCGCCTCTTCAGTGGTGAGTAGACCTTTGTTTGTCTTCCATTACTGAAAATGTCAAGGTGCTACAGTGAGTCAATGAGGTTTATGTCAGCTCGTTGGGTAGTTGGGGGTGAGATGGTGACAGTTGTCCATGTCATCATTTAGAGTAGATGTTTTTCTTGGTTCCTCTGTAGTTTCACTTGTCCTTTAGATTTTTTAGCTACTTTTTTTGTTGTCTTTTTCCATTGTTTTATTATAGTTATGACGTATATATCTTGTTCATCATCTGTTGTTCCTTTTTGTCTAGTACATATATGCCATGTGTTTGATCAGGTTGGGAAAAATCATTCCCTTTGTTGTGTTATTTTATGCCTAGGGGCTTCTCTCCAACCCATGGGGATCTATAACACCATTCGGGTATGTAAAAAAATGGGTCGGGTACTGAGTTTGAGGGTAACCTAGGTTGGTTCATTACAGTTTGGTATCAGAGGAGGTCTTTCCTCAAGAGTCCAAGTCTTGGGACATCTGTTAGACTAGAGATAGGATTATCAAGACTTGAGAGGTATGTTTTGATAAGTGTTTGGCCAACTCTGGTCTTTATGAGACTCAATTTTCCATTGGATGTTGGGATATGTGTCTCCATTATTGGTTTTTGTTTTAAAATTGCAGTTTTTTCTTATGGGTTTTTAATTTTGATCTGAGATTTGTTATGTTGCATGATCATTCTTATGATTAATTATGTAGTAGTACGCCTCTGAGAAATCTTCCACGGGTTCCTCAGGAAGGTGTAGCTGATTTTCCTCAAGGGTACCCGCCTATAAATCATAATCTTATCGATAATATCATGCGGTCAGTCCGTGCTATTGATAAAGATGTATCACGAGTTCAGAATTTTGTTTTTTGAGATACAACCAAGAGTTGTAGGAGAGAGAGATCAATCACGAGAATTCTTGCATGAGAAGCTATCATACTTTAGAGGAAACAGTGAACCTCAAGAGGCAGAGGACTGGTTGGAGAGGATCGATCAGATCTTTTACTTTATAGAGACACCTAATAACATCAGGGTGAACTGTGAATTGTTTAGACTCGGGAGTTCTGGAAAGTGATGGTGGGATTTTATGGTCCAGGTAGATCAACACATGGACTTGTATTAGAAGGTTTTTAAATCCTTGTTCTTCCAATAGTTTTTTCCAGAGTTTCTAAAGTTAGCTAAGTCTCTGAAGTTCCAATATTTTCAATAGGTAGAGTGTTCGTTATTAGCATACAAAAATCATTTTACTAAGCTTTTCCATTATTCTCTAGATGTGGTGAAGAATGACCAGCTGAAGGATCAGAAGTACCTATAGGGTTTTTGAAAGAATATCATATTGTAGATGTTCATATAGAAAATTTCTACCTATGAGGAGATGGTAGACATAGCTATGATGGTGGAAATGAATATGGCAGGCGAGGTTGGATTTTCCACCTCTTCTCTTCCATCGGTTGGTAGCTTCAGTGTCGCGCATGGGAAGAAGAGTAAGTGGAAAGATCATTACAAGAGTAGTGGTGGTGGGTCTCAACAGCAATCCTCCTCTACACTATCTATTATAGTGGGTAATGTGCCTATGAATTTCTATTAGTGTGGAAAAGGCATACACAAAAGACTTTCTTGTCCTATGTCCATGAAGATGTGAAATAGTTGTGGATGTGTTGGTCACTTACAGTGCTTCGTTAAGGCTATGACTATGCCTCTTTATGGTCAGGGTTCGTCAACTCCAAAGGCTACTACAGTGCAGTCATAAGCTTCAAATACTATAGGTCTCTATCCACAGGCCTTAGGCATGAAGCATTTTCACACATTGGATGAGTGTTCAATGGAAGTTGTTTCAGATCCAACTACAGTGAGAGATAATTTCCTTATTTAATATTTAGTAGTAATTGCTTTATTTGATACTGGTGATTTCCACTCATTTATATATGTATGTTTAGTTGGTGTTCTTAAACATCCAATAAAACTTATGCCCTTTGAAATGGATTTAGTGACAACTATTTTCAATAGGAGAGAGTAGGGGTTTTAGTGTTCATCTTATTTGTTAATGATAGTTGACGTCGATTTGGTCTGGGATTTTCTCATTCTTGATCTGGATCTATTTGACTTCATCATCGGTATGGACTGGCTTGTTACACATCGAGCTAAGGTTGATGGTTATCATCAGAATGTCTCGTTTATTGATGTTTATGTGAGATCTCATGTATTTCAGGGGGAGTGGTATCGAAGATCAATTCATGTAGTTCCTTCCCATATATAGGTAAGGATTTTGTTATTTTCTGTTGAGTTTGATCCTGATAATATTTCTTATGTTGTTGATCTTCTCGTTTTTGTTTGAGAATTTCCTGACATTTTCCGAGATGATTTATCCGGTCTTCCTCTAGATAGAGGGGTAGAGTTTACAATTTATCTGGTGTCAGGTATGCAGCCAATGTCAATACCTTCTTATTATATGGCACTAGTGGAGCTGAAAGAGCTCAAGATTAAGTTATAAGACCTATTGAAAAAACATTTCATTCACCCTAGAATTTCACCTAGGGAATACCATGTTACCTTTGATAAGAACGAATATGATTCACTCCGGTTATGTGTATACTATCATAAGTTGAAATAGGTAACGGTTAAGAAAAAATATAATTTTTCTCATGCGGATGATCCATTTGATCTGTTAAAGGGGTAAAAGTGATTTTCAAAGATCAATCTTCAGTTGGGTTATCATCATCTCAGATTTCGGGGGTCTGATATACCGAAGACAACTTTCAGGAGTAGTTATGGACACTATGAATATCTTGTGATGCCTTTTGGTTTTAATAACACTCCTACAGTTTTTATGGACTTGATGAATCAAATATTCCATCGATACATGGACACCTTTTTGGTAGTTTTTGTAGATGATATTTTGGTTTATTCAAAATTTGAGAATGAGCATGAGCATCATCTGAGTTTGGTTTTGTAAATTTTGAAAAGTCATTGTTTGTATGGAAAGATTGGGAATTTACTTTCTAGATGCAAGAAGTGAAGTTATTGGGGAACAGAATTTCTGATCATGCCTTGTCAGTTGATCCAAAGAAGGTAAAGGTTTTTTTCATGGAAGGAACCACAAAATGTATTTGAGATACAAATATTTCTTGGTATTTCTAGATACTGCCAATGGTTCATCAAATATTTCTTTAATATGGAGTCACCTTTTACTACTCTAACTATGAAGGTGGTGAAATTCATATGGGATACAAAGTGACAGTCTTCTTTTGATGAATAGAAATGACTTCTGACATCATCTCATATTCTAATATTACCTGATCCTAGTAAGGTGTATGTGGAGTTTTGTGATGCTTATGGTGCTAGTTTGGGATGAGTTCCTATACAGGATGACCATGTGGTAGCTTATGACTCTCATCAACTTCTATTACATGAGAAGAATTACCCCACTCACAATTTAGATCTTTCTATAGTCATGCATGTGCTCAAATATTGGAGGCACTATCTTTTTTGGGAAAGGTTCATGGTCTTATCTGATCATAATATTCTAAATTATATCTTTTCTCATAAGGACTTGAATATCATCAAAGATGATGGGTAGAATACCTTCAAATTTTTAACTTCAATATCGCCTACACCTCATGAAATCGAAATGTCATTGAATATGGACTTAGTAGGAAAGTACCGCTATAGGATATTCTAGAATCTATGGAAGAGTATAACCTTATGGGTCTTTTTTCTTAGTTACACCTATATGCTCAGGAAGATGTTTCATGCATAATTCTGACTAGTGTTCAGTTATCATCATCTCTCATGGAGTCTATTTTGCAGAGTCAGTAGTAGGGTGATGATTTTTAGATTACTTGATAAAGACTCTATGGTGGGGAGACTATTTCAGTTTGTCTCTTTCTTCAGATGGTGTGCACCAATTTGGGAAGTGGGTTGTCATCCTAGCATCTTTAAGAATTTTATTCTTGTTTGATTGTGAAAACTATTCATGATTCATTCATCTAGTCACTAATAAGATGTATTATGACATGAGGCGGTGATTCTGGTGGTCAGGTATGAATAATGACATTGCGGAGTTTGTGTCTCGATCTTACACCTACTAACGGATAAAGGCATAGCACTTAAAACCCTTTGGTTTACTTCAGCCTCTTCAGATGCTGATTTTAAAATGGGATGAGGTATCCATGGATTTTTTGTGGGATTACCACGAACACCCAAAGGGAATAATGTTATCTGGGTGTTTTTTGATCATTTGACAAAGTCTTTTCATTTCATTATGATCAAATACACCACTAAAGTTGAATATATGGGTAAGCATTATGTGAAAGAGATTGTGAGGCTACATGGGAGTCCTTCCCTCGTTTTGGATAAGGATCCTCATTTTTTCTCATGTTTCTGGAGGAGTCTTCAAGAGTATATGGGAACTTGGGTCTAGTTGATCACAACATACCATCCATAGACAAACAGTTAGATGAAGCATGTGATTCAGATACTGGAGGATATGTTATGAGCCTATGTCTTGGATTTCATAGGATCATGGTATAACCATCTGGGACTAGTTGAGTTTGTTTAGAATAATAGTTATCAGTCATTGATAAAAATGTATCCCTTCGAGGCATTGTATGGTTTCTCATTTAGATTACCTCTTTTTTGGGATGAGTTAGAAGAATTATATATAGTTATACCAAGTTTGGTTTAGGAGACTTCCATGAAGATTCAGGATGTACATCGACATCTGGTTATAGCCCATATTCGATATAAATCTTATGTGGATTGGCAGCATTGACCTTTGTAGTTTTTTTAGGTGACTGGGTTTTCTTATAATTTTCTCCTTAGTTGGGTCATCATCGAATTTGAAATTAGGGAAAGTTGGATCCAAGATATGTTAGACTATTTGAAGTCATTGAGCAGTTTGGACAGGTTTCTTATCAGTTAGCATTTCTAGTTCAGTTAATGATTATTAATGATGTGTTTCATATGTCTCAGTTCAGGAATTATCACCTTGATTTTGCTCATGTTCTGAGTTGGGAAAAAATTGAGTTAGAGACTAATGTTTATTTTTTGGAGAAACCAATTAAGATCATTGACTCTTATGTGAAATTATTGTGCGGGAAGTCAATTCTATTGGTCATAGTTCTATATATATAAGGATCATATTCTCATGAGACTTTGGAATGTGAATCGTTGATGAGGGAGTAGTGGCCTCATCTTTTTCTAGGGATTACACCTTCCACATGACTTCCTAGAGATGAAAAGTCTTTATGGTGGGTGTTTTGTAACATATAGTTACTATTTTATCAAGTACGCCCTTAACCTCATCATGGTTTTCCCCTCTGATATTGGATGGATACCTATAATAGTGGATTCGTATATTTTTTGGACATTAAACTTTAACTAGCCTTTTTTGAAGGATGCAAAATCATTTCATGTCATGTAATAGGGTTACAAGACATGTAATGTTTGATGGGTATAAGCCGTAAAAGGGAATTCATGCTGTGAAATATTGCACATCACGATTAGTGTTTTCACGTCATGAATATTTTGAATAACAGATTTTTAATATGAGGTGTGGGATTTTTTGGCATATTTGTACACCATGGATTTCATGGCATGTAACCATATTACATGTCATGAAATAAACTGATTCTATATTTAAAACACATGCTTTGCAGTTTTTATCAGTCCTTTACTTTCACACTCCTTCATCCTCAACCCAGGTTCTATCTAAGGTTTTTTCTGAAGATATCACTCCTCCTATATTGATTTGTTAAGTGTTGGATCTCTATTGCGGCTGTAGTGAATCTCTCTAGGTAAGAAAACTTTCAACTTACTCTTTTCTTTTGATCAAGGTATTGAATTTGGGTGGTTTATTTGGATCCTTTAGGTTAAGATGGTGTTTTTTCTCAGTTTATTCTAGATTTGTTGTGTGGCCTCACTCTCGAGGCCATTTCATTGGTCGGTCATAGTGAAAAAAACGTATGTTCTTGAGTTATGTAGGTTTATTCCTTTCCTATTACCCATTTTTTTCATATTTAGATCAATCATGTGATTTGGATTGGATTCCAGGGCCTTCTTTGTCATCATTGGGTATTCATTGATGGTTGATCCCATTACGGGCGTGTGTGACCCAATCTTTGAGGTAAGTGGTTTTGTCTCTAGCCTATGATAATGGATCTTGTTTTTTCATTAAAAACTGATTCTTATTGAAATTTTCTTGATTTTTTTTGTGTGTGTTGAAAATGTTTTTTATTGAAAAATGGTTTTTCCCTAGTTATTGATAAATGGGGAGAAAATGGTTATTTTCAAAGTATGGAAATGAAATTGTGAAATGGTTTTGAAATGTTTTTCAAAGTATTAAAATGAATTATGAAAAAGAGAACATGGGT
Organism: Viscum album; assembly: GCA_963277665.1. Classification (NCBI taxonomy): domain Eukaryota; kingdom Viridiplantae; phylum Streptophyta; class Magnoliopsida; order Santalales; family Viscaceae; genus Viscum; species Viscum album. The sequence goes on along the minus strand of OY728120.1, from coordinate 1,579,371,805 downwards.
TACCTTGGGTGTATATGTGGAAGGTTTAGATTGGGGTCATCATCAACTGTTTTGTGATTATTAAGGAGGTTTTTCTTGGGGCTTTCCTCTATTTCCTAGGCTCGTTGTTCTAGGGGACCAATATTGATATTTTTGAGGGGTTTAATCATGAGGTATTCCTCTACATCCTAGGCTCATTATTCTAGGAACTAGTTTTTGCACTTGATTATTGTGGTATGAGTAGTCTTTGGCCTAGACCTGTAGTATTCTTTGGTGTTGTGATACTTGTGCTTCTTTTTTTTACTGCTTTTCTTTCTGATCTTTCCTTGATATTCGTATTTATTCTTAAGAAAATGATATAGAAATTTTTATTTGAAATTGATATACATTATTTTGTTTAGAACTGTGGAAAAATGGAAATGGTTACCATGTTTTCTATAAAACTTCTTTACTACTTGTCATGCCATGTATTGTTTACTTAAAATGAGCATACAAGAATTGTTATACAGATGCTTGTTGTGGAACACCTAGGTGGGATCCTACTAAGCTTGTTATCTCACACCCTATGCACCTATTTGGTGGTGCATAAGCCTTTGTTTGTCTTCCATTGTAGGGACAGGAAATGCGCCATAGTGATGTGGCAAGGTTCATTTTAGCTGGTTGGGTAGCTGGTGGTGAGATGGTGGAGTTTTCTAGGCCATCATTTAGAGTAACTGTTTGTCTTGGGTACTTTTCAGTTGGAAATTTCATTTATATTTTTTAGGTACTTTTGTGGTTGTCTGTTTCCACTTTTTTATTACAGTTATGGAATATATATCTTGTTCATATTCCACTGTTACTTTTTGTATAGTACATATATTCCATGTGTTTGATCAGGATGGGAGAAATCATTCCCTTTGTTGTGTTGTTTTATTAACCCATGGGGATCAGTAATTCCCTTTGATTATGTAATGGAATGGGTCGAGTGTCGGGTTTGAGGGTAACCCAGGTTGGTTTGTTACACATCTTGTACCTCCAGATGCATCCCAAAAAAAACTTCATCATTCTCCACTCGAAATTGGATTCTTAATCCATGTGATTTTGAGTCTTCTAACTCAAAGAATCTACAACACTATTCCTCTTTCTTAGTGTGTAGACCAACTCAAAATTAAAGGACTACTTATATTCAACCCATCTTCACTACCAAAGATTCAAATCACTCTAGGAGAAGATGTAATTAAGACTCTTACGATCATTATCAACAATAATCCTCTCTCCTATCAAGTAATACCACAAAAATGTTAAGGCATAAACCATTGAACCCAGTTCAAGATCATGCGTATGGTAATTTCGTTCATGAGGCTTCAATTGTCGTGAACCATAAGCAGACACAATATCATTTGGCATCAAAACTACCCTGATCCCAACATTGGATGCATCACAAAATAAGGTATACTCCTTACACATCTCGGGTAGAATCAAAATCGGTGTGGCAGTCAACTGCTACTTTAACTCTTGAAAATCATTCACATATGCTTTAGACCATTCTAACTTGATGATATTTTTTGTCGGACCTAAAAGTGGTGTTTCCAAATGGTAAAAGTATTTTATGAACATTCGGTAATATCCCATAAAATCTAGAAAACTATGGACATCAAACGCATTCTTGGGATACTCTCAAGGTACAACAACTTTCACTTTTTCTAGGTCAACAGACACACCATCCTTAGAGATGATGTGACCTATGAAATGTACCTTGTCAATCTAGAAATGAAACTTGGATAGCTCAGCATATAGACTATTATCTCTTAGTGTACTCAGGATGATGTCAAGGTGTGTGTAATGACCTTCATGATCCTTTAAGTACACTAAGATATCATCAAAAAAGAAAACTAAGAACGGATCCAGGTATGGGTGAAAGATTTGATTCATTAGTGCGATAAACACTATCAGTGTATTGGTCAGCATGAATGACATCATAACAAACTCATACAGTCCATACCTACTCCTAAAAGCAATACACGATACATAATAAGGTCTCACCCTTTAGTGGTGATACCATAATCTCAAATCAAACTTGGAGATCACCGAATCACCTCTCAGTTGATTAAAAATATCATCGATTTGAGCAAGAGGGTATTGATTCTTAACTTTCATCTGATTTAGCTTCCTATAATCAACACACAACTACAAGGATCCATTATCCTTCATCAAAAATAGAAATAGAGATCCCCAAGGTCAGAAGTTGTGTGAACATTACCCTATAGTGATAACCGTCGATTTGTTCTAGGTACAACACCAGCCAATCCATTCCCAAAATCAATTCAAAACCAGACATCTCATGCACAAACAAGTCCTATAGAAAATGGTACCCACCAACCTCAAGAGCACACCCCTTATACTACTGAATATTTTTCTTCTTATACCCCTAACGGTGTATAAATCAACATAACCTAGCACATATGTTCCACTTATAGGCCCAAAACACTCACAAAATGAGTAGATATAAAATAATGTGAGTCCCTTGTATCAAATAAATAACTAGAAAGTATCAAAGATACAAGAACCATACCTCGAACTGACGATGGTCTGGCCTCGGAACCTCCAGATGCTGGATGAACTGCACAAATTTGACATGTTCCACTACCTTGGTATTCAATCTAAGTTCCTGATGCTACACTACCCTTATGATATGGATTCTCTCGTCCTAGAGTACCTTGTCCATTACCTCGACCCGTACGACCATTAGAGCTCCAACTGCCTTCCTGATATGAGGTAAAAACATCCTACCTTCACTCTACATCAAACTTGATCCTTTTTCATTACCCACCTATCAAGGGTTATTAAAGAACCTATATACAATCCCCAACATGACGTACGTGTGAAACTTAATTGGTGGTCGGGGACACTAACCATGCATGTGTCTCGACCTACCACACTGATATCAAAACACCTGGTCACCACCCTAAGAAACTGGTCCTCTTCTCTGACAACTATGTACACTAATTCCCTATTGAAGACTCTCAAAGTTACACTTCTTACCTTCATATATTGTAACACTATGTTTCCCTACTAGAACCACATGCCCACCACTAGAATCCTCCTTTAAGTTCCCCTCTGAAATAAGAGCCCAATCCACCACCTCAAGAAAAATTAAATAATAGATATTCACCTAGGACATGATCTCATGTATATGTTAATCCTAAAATAATCTCACTATAGCTACATCATCCCCTTACAATGTTGGGAAAAATCATTACAAGTTGATGAAGTGACCATCATAATCCATCCCTAACAATAGTCCCCTGGTACAACCTCATAAACTCTACAGCCTTATCTTGTCTCAAGTTCTCCATATATAAATGTTCCGAAAACTTTTATTGGAAGTATTTTCATAACATACCATTATCCTACTGAGTTTTAACCAAGATATCCCACCAGCACTTTGTCGGTCCCCGTAACAAATAAACTTCCAACTTGACTCTATTTTCATGAGGAGTCTCCAAGTGATCCAAAATCATCTATATGGAGTCTATCCGAAACTCTGATGCCTTATTTTCACCCTCTTAGGAAAATTTTATAGGTTTTTTCAATTAAAATTCTCTAGTAAAGTCAAATATAATCATCATGACCTACCCTGGGTCACATTCCATCATTTGCATGAAATGAAAAAAATTCTCATAAAACTACTCCTCTTCTCTGTTACCCTGAACCGCTGGGATTTCTTGTCCCACATCTGTAGTATAATTCTCGGTGATATCCTCTTATCTCCTAACTGGTACTCTTCATCATAGCATAATTTCAATATAATGTGAAACACGTATATCCAAACGGGTAGAATAAAACTTCCACAGTTGCACAAAGAAGGTTCTCTACTAGCCATAAACAACTCATCCTGTATACACTATTACAATGGTTATAACCACATATCTATCACCACCTTGGGACATCCCTACCATGATTCATGGTAAAAATGGGGTACAATAACTCACACAACCCCTATTATTTCATTAAACACCCTTTTTTGAACCATTTTACCATCACAACATAAGTCGTTCCCACTTAGGCACCATACTCTCTTCACAAAATACCACAACCAAATTTTAATACATTTATAAATTTTCATTAAGAACTATTCTTTAACTAGTATTTAAAATTATTCCCATTTACCCATTTACATATTATTTATTAAACACCACTTCTTTTGAATTTTTAAGAAAATGAAATTCATTTTATCCCTCATGTCACAAACATCTTCCCTGTGTGTGCCTACCATGATGCATGCCACTTATATCCATAGATGTATAAAATGGTGAATGAATTCACAACCTCATGCCATTATGTTCACAAGGAAATATAATAAAATAGTAACCCCACACAATATGTCCATCACTCCAATGGTGAAATATCATTCAACTATAATAACACACATCAAGAACAAAAATACCACCCTGGGTACTTGGGTTTTCCCCAGTACATGGGTTAGATACTCCTAATAATTATCTAATTACCAATACCCTAAAACATCCTAATATCATTTCTACCATTCAAAAATAGTATGGAAATAGAAAAGAACCTATCTCTTATACCAAATTGTAATTTCCCCAACCTAGAAGCCATTAATCGGTGCTCTTAGTCAGGTCACCACATGACCTCAGGCATGACTCCCTATATGTCAGAGGCTTCGACTAATTGAGACAGTCTAGTAAATCACTTGGGGGGAATATATGCTCTTTGTTAGAGTAATACATAGCATATAACAAAATAAATAAAGAAAATATAATTAACAACAACAATAAACATTCATTTTCAAACACTTCCTAAAACTGGGTACAATCCAAAACCAATTGTAAATATGCAATGTCATGTCATATAGTGAAAAGTGTAACAAAACCCAAAATAAAGAAAACTGAAGAATCACCGAATTATCCCCAACTATAAGTCAAGATCCCTCTTAGATTCACATCACATGCCCAAACCAACCCTCTATCATTGGACCTTTACCCTTGTCCTGACCTGCAACCATGAAGTTTTCTCGGGTATACAATGGAGGCCCAAGCATGGTGTGAGTAAAAGTCAGTTGGTCATCACCAATGATGTTGAAAAAATATCTAGTCTAAATAGTTAGTGTATGAAAGTATGATATAAACAACAATTTTTATAAAAGTAAATTGGTTTCCATTAGTTAACCAAGTTCACTTAATCTGTTACATCATTTTTTCTATGGGTTATGAATTTTCATCAATTTCACATCCATTTCACTACAGCCTCTATAAGTCACCAGTCTTAAAAATTATATAATCTTGATTTAAGTCAGGAATTCACATTGAGGATCTTTACAGATTTATATTTTTATAGAATTGGGCTATAAATATTATATTAAATCTCAAATATTACAAAATAGAAACCTCTAATATGTATCCATTTCTTTCATAAAATAAAAACTCTTAAAAGAAAACAATAATTATTTTTTTGATATAAATATTCTGGAATTATTCCTTTCTCTTACCCTGCCTTATACCCTCTGAAAAAATTTCAAAAACATGGGATGAGCATAAAAATCTTAGTAAGGGTTATAAGACAAAGAAATAAAACATTAGTCCACAAATTCATACAAATCAATGAAATCATACATTTCAATCTTTAACATACCACAAAAAATCATAAGATTTATGAATAACACTTGAAAATTATAAATCATAAAGGTAACTTGTGGCATCCAAAACATACTTACATTGTAGCTTTCATAGTTACGTAGGGAGTTACGTTTGGAATACCCATCATAGTATATTCCCTAAATCTCTTAAGAGAAACATTAATGTTTACCTCCATCACACTACCCAATGAATTGGAGATCTATCTCGGGCTCACTCACCATAGGTTTATCAAGGAACCACATGTATGTGTAAACAGTGCCCAAGAACCATAACATAATCATAACACATGAACAACCATAAAGGAAAGATAACATTTCCATATTGCAATCACAATAAAACATTTCAATAAATTAACATAATCAATCCATTATCAAAACCTTTTTCAATACCAAAATACGTAAAAATATTATATGGTATTTTTTTCCTTTTAAAAACACTACGTCTTGTTAAGGAATCCAAATATCAAATAATGCTCGCGGCGGCAGAAAGGTTATTGTCACCGCGTACGTTAAAAAGGAAAAATATTTTTTTCCTTTAGAAAAACTCTTCGTAGAAAAAAATTTCCTTTTGAATAAAATTAAAATTCAAAGGTTTTTATTATACAGCATATAAAATATAGTCATGTATAAATCAAAGTATGTCTCAATGAAAGGAGATTGAGACGAAGTCCCTTACCTCATGTCCGACTTGACTCATTCGTTCTTTAATATCCTGAATAAAAAAATAAATTTAATTTCTACTTTCTTCAGAACCTTTTTCTAGTTTATTATTCCTTTTATATCAATTATTACCACTTTATAAACATTACATAATCATTTAAGTTAATAATATTAATTTTACCGATATTTGGTACTTGAGTCGAAAATGAACTTCTTATAATTACAAGTTGTCCATGTGGTCAAAAGTAAATTATCTCCAGAATTGATATTCATGATTTAGATATTATATATATCATATATATCCACTATATATATATATATAATAGTACATAACATTTGGAGATAAGAAATGAAATGCACCGTTCTTGGAGATTGTAATCCGTACGTACGCATGAACTCTACATTCATTTCTATTTCATATTTAATGGAATGAAAACTTAATGATACATAGGTATATTATAATTCCAATATAATATCATATATAATTTCATTAACTTCATCCTTTATACATTCCACGTATATCATGAACGAGTCATATCACTTTAAGGGGGTGGTAGTCTGCACTTCCTCAAATGAAATTATCATATTTACCCATTATGGAAACCATAAATGTAATATATAAATGAAAAATACATAAGTATAGAGAAAATATAAATATAATATATATAAAATATAAATAAAGTTCCATAATAATGACTACCATGAGAGGCAATGGGAGATAATTGAACAATCATCGATTCGTGAGGCAGTAGTTCGTCGTCCACAAAAACAGTATGTTCGTTTCTATTAGATGGTGGTGTGTGAAATAATAGTTTGAATACATATCATAAAAACATCCTAGTATATTTAAGGTACTGGTTTTTTTATAAAATAATGGAATAAAGAGAGTTTAGGTGGTTGGAGAAGGAAAATAAAAGAAAAGAACTTGAGAGAATACGTTACGTTTAAATTGGGTAACTCTCTTTGGTTTGAACCAAAATGCTTTATTGAATTTTATTCTGCCCAATGTAAGGCTTATATTTGGAATAGAGGAATTTTGGGAACTTATTGGAGTCGTTTTTGTATGAGCCAAGAGGCTTGAGAGGTGTGAGTAATGGGTTTGAGGTGGTGGCCTTTTATAAGAGGGGGGATCTTTAGGAAAGTTTGAAAGTATTATTTTATTATAAAATTATTTTCATTTTAAAAAGGTCCACAACTCATTAAATTAGAATATACGATTAATATAAGTAGAAATAAAATCATCCATTAATAATTAGACCGGTTTTGTATATTTTTTAATCCTTATCTTTTTTATTTAACCCTTTTTTACTCTTATCATTTTATCAAGCATTTAATACATTGAGAATAAAAATAGTTACCAAAACATGAAAAATATCCATTTAAAGAATCAATAATAAAATTGTAGATTTATTATAACTATTTGGCTAAATCTTATATTTTTTGGAATTTTATAATATTTAATAAAATATTTTATATTTTAAAATATGAATTCTGTTGATTTTGACACTATTCATATCATGACTTTTTAAAAATCCATAACAACTTGATTGATTCGAAAATACTTCATTCATAAAAATATAATATTTAACTATCATCCATAAAATCCATGGATGATATCAAAATAACAAAATTACATTTATTTTAACATTTATAATATCATTTATTTAAATCCTTTATTAATAAAGCAATCACTGCATCACCATTGCGTCATAATTAAATTTATTTATTTAATGTCTAAAAATTATAAATAAAATACCATGATGTGGAAAATATTTTTATATTTCTAATTAATTTTTATAGTCTAATATATCACTTATATAACGCCATACAAAAATTGTTTTACTAAAAGATATATTTTTATGTTACATTTTCCTTAACATTAAATTAATTTTTATAAAATGTCATTTTCACTTACAAGTGGCTCCACAGGGTCCCAAAATCGACCCAAGGATGCCCAGGGTCAGATATATCTCATAAAATAGGATTAGGACAAGTTTAAGGGTAATTTAATATTATTATAATGTTATTTTTAACTCTTATTTACCAAATTTACCCTTTAACCATGGTAAATAAAATATTTACTGAAGTTACTATTCATAATTTCTAAAAATAAAAGTTACCTATTTAAAAAATCTGGACCTCCTGATTCTAATTATGGAATCCATTTTTTCAAATTCAAAATAAAAAAGTTGCATAAATTAATTTAAAATTAATTATCATTGTCAAAACCAAAAAGCGTGATTTTAAGAAACAATAACTATCAAAAGATTGACATGTGTTTATGTATAATTAAAAAGTGAAATTACTTCCAATGACCAAAATTGGATTAAATGGTAAAAATATAATCCAATTATACATTAAAACCAATTAAAATTACAATCTATATATATAAATAAATCAGATGAAAAGACATTTTTGACTTAAAATGCAGTATTTTTCAGTATTCATTAAAAATGAACTTTATCAGAAAAATACCAAAAAAATTACCCAAAGTAAATTTTTATGTGCCAATTCTAAATAATAAGTTTATTTTGTCAAATGGAACATATAAAAGTGACAAAAACTATATTTAAAAGGGGTTCTCCATCAAAAGCCTGTAAAACTTCCTTTTAAAAAAATATTAGAATATTTATGCTTAAAATTGGATTCATTCTCATTTTAAGACTCTAAATTTTATTAAATAAATGTAAAAACATTTAAAAAACATGTATAATCATATTTTAGTAAGTTTTTTCATTTCATCCAATAAAACAGCTAGGCATTAACTAACATTTAAAATAATATTATATTATTATTTTTCAGTATGACTCAGTCTTGTGTGAAACATGAGATTTCGGAGAAACCCATTGTTGCGTGTTCGGTATGCCATAAAACATAGAATTCCTTTTGATGTAAAATTAATATTTAATTCAAAAATATTAATAAATATGAAAATGTAATATTATTTATTTACCTGGGATGTTACATCCTTCCCTCATTTTGGAAATTTCACCCTCGCAATTTTTATTCACTTATCAAATAGGTGGGGTTATTTATACCTCATAGCATTCTTATATTCCCATGTTGCCTCTTCAACCACAAGGTTTTTCAAAAAAAACCTTTACCTAATGAATTACCTTATTCTGCAACACGTGCTCTATTTGGTCAACAATCTGGACTGGTTGTTCCACATAAGAAAGACTTTCTTCCAACTAAACTACCTCTCGACTCAAAACATGAGATGGAGCCAGCATATACTTTCTCAAAATTGAAACATGAAAAACATTTTGTACCTAGGAAAAACTTAGAGGTAAATCCACTTTGTAGGCAAATGATCCAATTTCTCCAAGGTTTCATAGGGTCCAATAAACCTTAGACTCTGCTTTCTCTGGTAAACAAAACGCATCACACTTTTCCATAGAGAAACTTCGAGAAATACATGATCACCTACCTCAAAAGAAAGATCCTTCCTCAGATTATCCGCATAACTTTTTTTTCCTACTTTAAGCTATTCTCATGTGCTTCTGAATCAACTGAACTTTCTCTGCCCTCTATTCTACCAATTCTGGTCCCATAAACTTTTTTTCACCTACATCATCACAAAAAGCTAAAGTTCAACACTGTTTTCCATATAATGCCTCAAATGGAGGCATTTGTATATTGGAATGAAAACTGTTATTATAAGAAAACTCCACCAAAGAAAGATGTTGGTCCCAAATTCCCTGGTAATCCATTGAATAAGCACATATAAAATCTTCCAAAGTCCAAATTTTTTGTTCTGGTTGCCTATCTGGTTGAGGATGAAACACAGTACTAAAATTTAATTAAATAACCAATGACTTTTGAAGGCCCTTTCAAAATTTATAAGTGAACTTGTGTTCATGGTCAGATACAATGTAGAGGGGAACACAATGAAACCTGACTGTCTATTTAACATACAATCAAGAAAGTTTATCTACAGATAGATTATCCAAAATTGGAAGAAAATGAGAAGATTTAGTCAATCGATTAACAATAACCCAGATTTCATTGTTACCTTGAGAAGTCTTCATTAATCCCACAATGAAGTCCATGGATATATTTTCTCATTTCCACTTTGGCACTGGTAAAGGATGAAGCATCCCTTTCGGTAACTGTTGCTCTTCTTTAACATGTTTACAATCAAGAACTTCACAGTAAAGTCAGAAATATGTCCTTTCATTCTATCCCACTAATAATACTCCTGAAGATCTATGTACATCTTATTAATGTCAGGATGAACTAAAAATTGAGAACTATGAGCTTCACATAATAAATCATTCTTCAAATATGAATCACAAGTCACACATAGTCCCTTCCCAAATCTCATTATACAATCATTATCAATGTTAAATTCAGGCAACTTACCCTTATGAACCAGCTCTGCCTTTTTCTGTAACTCATTGTCTTCCATCTGTGCTTGCTTAATTCTATCCAATAGAGATGATTTCACTGACACTTGAAACAATATAGAGGAATTTCCTGCACCAATAACTTCTATGACAATGTTCATAAAATCATTAATCATAGGATCTTGTTCCAAATATAACATGGTTAATGTATCATTACTTTTTCGACTCAAAGTGTCAGCAATTTTATTTGTCTTTCCTAGATGGTAATGAATCGTGCAATCATAATCCTTGATTAATTCCATCCATCTCCTCTATCTCATTTTCAATTATTTCTAAGTGAATGTATACTTCAAACTTTTAATTTCAGTATACATTTCACATTTTACTCCATACACACGATGCATTCAAAATTTTAAAGAAAAAACAATAGAAACTAATTCCAAATCATGTGTAGGGTAATTTAACTCACGAGGTTTCAACTAACATGAAGCATAAGAAATTACCTGATCATTCTACATTAGGAAACAACCAAGTCCTTTCAACAAAGCATCACTGTAGATAACAAATTCACCATCTCTGTAAGGTAATTCCAAAACTGGAGCATTCACCAATATTCTTTTCAATTCCTGAAAACAATCATCACATTATTTTTTCCATATAAACTTAACACCTTTTCAAGTTAATTTAGTCAATGGTCTAGATAATTTTACAAAATTTTCAACAAATCTCTAGTAATAACCTACTAAACCAAGAAAACTACATATCTCGATTATATTTGTGGGTCTTGGCCATTCTTCAACAACTTTTGTTTTAGAAGGATCAATAGTTATGCCATTTTTTGAAACAATGTGACCAAGGAATGAAATTTGTTGTAACCAAAACTCACACTTTCTGAATTTACCATACAGTTTATTTCCTTTTACGGTTTGAAATAAAACCATTAAATGACTTTAACATTCCTCTTTATATTTGGAATAATCCATAATATCATCAATAAACCCAACCAAAAACTTATCCAAGAACACATAGATAATTCTATTCATAAGATCCATGAATATAGTAGGTGGATTGGTTAACCCAAAAAGCATAACTACAAATTCATAATGGCCATATCTAGTACAAAATGTGGTCTTTAGAATGTATGCTTCCTTTACTTTCAATTGATGGTACCCCAACCTCGAGTCAATCTTCAAAAAATACTGAGCTCACTGGAGATGATCAAACAAATCATCGATATGAGGAAAACGAAACTTGTTCTTAATAGTGATGTTACTCAATGCTCAATAATCAATTCAAATTCTCATTGAACCATATTTCTTTTTAAAAAACAAGATAGGATCACCCCATGGTGATGTGATAGGTCAAATGAAACCTTTATCTAATAACTCCTATAATTTATTCTTTACCTATAAAAGTTAAGTTTGATCCATTCGGTAAGGGGGTTTTGAAATTAGATTAGCATCAGAAACTAATTCAACAGTAAATTAAACTTCCTGATCAGAAATTATTCCAAAAAACTCATTAGGAAAAAAATCAAGATACTCATTTACCAGTGACACATCATTAATCTGAACAGTTATTTTGCTTTTTACAATATGTTCAAGGTAAAATTCATTTCCATCTTTTACTAGTTTCTCATCTTTCTAATATGTTATCAAAATTATGGGTTCATTCTTGTACACAAACTGAAATTCTTTCTGAAAAGAAATCTATTTAGCTCTGCAGTCAATATTAGCATGATAAATTAAAATCCAATCCATGTCTAAAATAACATCAAACTCTACAAGAGGCAAAACAATAATGTTTGCAGGTAGATTATTTACACAAACAAGGACAGGAATTTTCTTATAATTTCTTTTTATCTCAACATTTCCACATTGTGTTTTTACAACAAGTTTAGGATTCATATATTGAGATGGAATTTCTAATTTACTAGAAAATTTCTCAGAAATGAAAGAATGTGTAGACCCTGAATCAAACAACACATTGGCATAATCTGAATAAACAAACAGTGTACCTAATACCACTTCATTTGATGGACCAATATTTGCAGAAGTAGTTGCAATGGATTTTACCACCCATTTCTACTTATAGTCTAGTTTCTTTCCCTTAGTTGAGTTCTTAATTAGACACTCATTTTCATAATGACCCATTTCACTACACTTGAATCATTTTACTCACTATAAATCAGATTTTGTCTTACCATTAACCTAATCTTTTTCAGTGCAATTATGAGCCTTATTCCCGATTTTACCACATCAGTATCACTTACCATAATTCAAATGGAATTCCCTAGTGTTATTTTTACCACAATTTTCATAGACTTTAAACTTAAGTTTTATACCATCAAACTTTTTGGAGAGTTATTACCTTTTGTCTGCCACCTCAACCTCTTATTATATTGTTTGTCAAAGAACACCTGATCATTAGAAAACTCCATTTCCACCTTCTCTACACATCAAACAAGTTTTTCAAAAATTTAAACTCATGAGAAGCTAAAGCCCTTTGATACTTTGGCTTTAATCCTGAGTAAAAATGTTTGATTTTACTATCAAGATCTCGTATGAAATTTGGAGCATAACGTCCCAGTCGAGTGAATTTTTCTTCATAAGAAGCCAATAAGTCATCCTCTTGCCACAATTCCAAAAATCATTTTTCCATCCTAAGACAAACCACCTTAGGAAAATATTTCTCAAGAAACACACCTTTGAATTCATCCCTATAAAGAGCATCAATATCCTCACTATCCCAGATATTTTTCACCATCGACCACCACTGATCGGATTCACCTTCAAAATAGTAAACAAAAAGACTTACCTTTTGATGTTCGGAACACCCCATGTCATCAAAAATCATCTTCATTTCTTTAATCCACCCTTTAGCTAGCACAGGGTCAGATGATCCTCTGAATGATGGGGTATGTTGCCTCATGAAAGGCTCCACTGCTAACATCTTCCTCTATGGTTGATCTGGATAATCTTGTGCATGGATACCATCACCATTTATAGCCTGAGTCAACTATGTCATTACTGCAACAAACTGTTCAGTTCTGATTCTGACTAACTCAGGTTGCAGATTTGGAAGGTTGTTTTCCTCTTGATGTCGTCCCATAATAGCTTCCATGTTTCCTCTATGGAAAAACATTCTGAACACAGAAATATCAAAGGTAAAGCAACATGGTAATCTTAAAATGATATATCATTTTAATCTTACCATAAATTAATTTATGGATATTGATTTAACAATATCCTAACTCTTAAAGTTGTCGAAATCGAAATTTAATACCAACTATAAGGCCCCAACATTAAACATTGAATAATCTTGAGTTAAGTCAAGAATTGACATTGAGGATCTTTTTAGGATTATATTTTTAGCGAATTAGGCCATAACTATTACATTACATCTCAAATATTACAAAGTAGACACTTCTACTCAGTATCCATTTTTTCATAAAATAAAAACTCTTAAAAGAAAACAAGAATTCTTTTCTTGATATAAATATTTTTAAATTCATCATTTCTCTTACCCTACCTTATACCCTATGAAAAACATTTCAAAACATGGTATGAGTATAAGAAGCTCAGTAAGGGTTATATAACAAGGAAAGAAAGAATTAGTCCATCAATACATATAAATCAATGAAATAATACTTTTAAATCTTTAACATACCACACAAAAGCATAAGATTTATAAATAACACATGGAAATCATATATCATAAAGGTAAATTGTGGCATATATGACATAATTATGTTGTAGATTTCACAGCTACGTAGGGAGTTACATTTGGAATACCCATCACAGTATATTCCTTAAATATCTTAGGATAAACACTAATGTTTACCTCTATCACATTACCCAATGCATTTTAGATCTATCTCGGGCTCACCTACCCTAGGTTTATCATGGAATAACCCATATGCATAAACAATTCCCAAGAACCGTAACATAATCATAACACATGAACAAGCATAAAGGAAAGATAATATTTCCACATTAAAATCACAATATAACATTTCAATATATTGAAATAATTAATCCATTATAAAAAACCATTTTCAATACATAAATATGTAAAAAGAGTATATGGTATTTATTTTCCTTTTAAAACATTATGACTTGTTTAGGAATCCAAATATCAAATAATTCTTACAGCGGTGTAAAGGCCTTTGTCACTGTGTACCTTAAAAATGAACAATCTTTTTTTCATTTAGCAAAAATATTCGTAGAAAATAGATTCCTTTTGAATAAAAGTAAAATTAAAAGGGGTTTATTATACAAATTATAAAAGAACTTCGTGTATAAATCGAAGTATGCCTCAATGAAAGTAGATTGGGACAAAATCCCTTACGTCGTGTCTGACTTGACTTGTTCATTCTTTAATCTACTGAATAATAAAATAAAGTTAATTTCTACTTACTTCAGAACCATTTTCAAGTTTATTATTCCTTTTATATCACTTTTTACCAAATTATAAACATTACATAATCATTTAAGTTAATAATGGTCATTTTTTCGATATTTGGTACTTGAGTCAAAATTGAACTTCTTATAATTACAAGTTGTCCCTGTGGTCAAAATTACATTATATTTAGAATGATATTCAAGATATATATACCATATATATCATATATATCTAGTATATATATATATATATGTGTGTGTGTGTGTGTGTGTGTGTGTGTATTTATAATAGTATAAAACATTTGGAGATAAGAAATGAAATGCACCGTTCATGGAGACGGTAATCCATACGTACACATTAAAGCTACTTTCACTTATATTTCGTATTTAATGGAATAAAAAATTAATAATACATAGGTATATTATAATAGCTGTATAATATCATATATAATTTCATTAACTCTATCCTTTATACTTTCCATATATGGCATGAACGGGTCATATCACTCTTAGGGGGGCGGTAGTCCGTACTTCCTCAAATGAAATTATTGTATTTAACCATTATGGAAACCATAAAGGTATGGTATAAATGAAAAATACATAAGAATAGAGACAATATAAATATTATATTTATCACATAAAAATACAGTGCCATTATATTTTCCACCATGAGAGGCGGTAGGAGATAATTGAACAATCATCGTTTCGTGAGGTAGTAGTTTGTCGTCCAAAGAAACAGTATGTTCGAATCCATTAGATGGAGGTGTGTAGAATTTTAGTTCGAGTACTTCCCATAGAAAATACTAGTATATTTAAGATACTTTTGTTGTTATAAAATAATGGAATAAAGAGAGTTTAGGGGGTTTGATAAGGAAAATAATAGAAAAGAACTTGAGAGAAAATGTTACCTTTAAATTGGGTAACTTCCCTTGGTTTGAACCAAAAAAGATTTATTGAATTTACTTCTGCCCAAATTAAGGCTTCTAGGTGGAATAGAGGGATGTTTTGAGATTATTGTAGTATATTTTGGAGGAGACAAGGGGCTTGAGAGGTGTGAGTAATGAGTTTGAGGTGGTAGCCTTTTATAAGAGGGAGGAGGGGCTCTTTAGGAAAGTTTGAAAGTATTATTTTATTATAAAATTATTTTTGGTTTCAAAAGGTCAAAAACTCATTAATGTAGAAGATAAGATGAATATAAGTCAAAATAAAATCATCCAATAATAATTATATAGGATTTGGAAATTTTTATTCCTTATCTTTTTTATTTAACCCTTTTTTACTCTTACCGTTTTATCAATCATTTAATACTTTGAGAATCAAAATAGTTACTAAAACATAAAAAATATCCAATTAAAGAGTCAATAATAAAATTTTAGATTTATGATAACTATTTGGATGAATCTTAGATTTTTTTTAATTTTATAATATTTAATAAAATATTTTATATTTTAAAATATGAATTATGTCAATTTTGACACTATTCATATCATGACTTTTTAAAAATCCATAGAATGATTGATTCAAAATAACTTCATTAATACAAAGATAACGTGTAACTATCTTCTATAAAACTATTTCATTATATCAAAATAACCAAATTACAATTATTTTAACATTTATAATATCATTTATTTGAATACTTTATTAATGAAGCAATCACTACATCACCGTTGTGTCATAATTAAATTTATTTATTTAATGTCTAAAAATTATAAATAAAATACCATGATGTAGAAAATATTTTTATATTTCTAATGAATATTTATAGTTGAATAGATAACTTATATAACCCCATATAAAAATTATTTTACAAAAAGATATATGTTTATGTTACATTTTCCTTAACTTTAAATTAATTTTTATAAAATATCATTTTCACTTACAAGTGGCTCCATGAGATCCCAAAATCAGCCCAACGATAACCATAGTCAGACATATCTCATCCAATAGGGTTAGGAAAAGTTTAAGGGTAATTTAATATTATTATAATATTACCAGATTTACCTTTTAACCATGGTAAATAAAATATTTACTAAAGTTACTATTCAAAATGTCTAAAAATAAAAGTTGCATATTTAAAAAATTTGGACCACCTAATTAAAAATATGGAATCCATTTTTCCAAATTCAAAACACAGAAGTTGCAGAAATTAATTTAAAATTAATTCTCGTTGTCAAAACCAAAAAGTATGTTTTTAAGAAATAATAAGCATCAAAAGATTGACATGTGTTTATGTCTAATTAAAAAGTGAAATTACTTTTAATGACCAAAATTGGATTAAATAGTAAAAATATAATCCAATTACACTTTAAAATGAATTAAAATAACAATCTAAATATATAAATAAATCAGATGAAAAAGAAAATTTTGACTTAACATGCAATATTTTTCACTATTCATTACAAATGAACTTTATCATAAAAATACCAACAATTTACCCAAAGTAAA
Source organism: Viscum album (assembly GCA_963277665.1). Classification (NCBI taxonomy): domain Eukaryota; kingdom Viridiplantae; phylum Streptophyta; class Magnoliopsida; order Santalales; family Viscaceae; genus Viscum; species Viscum album. The sequence goes on along the minus strand of OY728120.1, from coordinate 1,579,354,331 downwards.
TTTTGATTTCCCTATTCTAAATAAGAATTTTATTTTTTCTAATGGAATATATAAAAGTGACAAAAACATGATTTAAAAGGGGTTTTCCATCAAAAGGCGGTAAAACTACCTTTTAAAAATAATATTAAAGTATTTATGCTTAAAATTGGATTCATTCTCTTTTTAAGCCTCTAAATTTTATTGGATAAAGGTAAAAACATTTAACAAACATGTACAATAATATTTTAGTTAGTTTTTTCATTCTCGCTAATAAAATGGAAAGGCATTAACTACCATTTAAAATAATATTATATTATTATTTTTCAGTATGACTCAACCTTGTGTGCAACATGAGATTTCAGAGAAACCCGTTGTTGTATGTCAGGTACGCCATTGAACAAAGCACCCCATTTAATGTAAAATTAATATTTAATTCACAAATATTATTAAATCTGAAAATGTCATATTCTTTATTTACCTAGGATGTTACATCCTTCCCCCTTTTAGAAATTGCGTCCTCACAATTTTTATTCACTTATCAAATAAGTGGGGGTATTTATCCCTCATAGTATTCTCAGATTTCCAGGTTGCCACTTAAACCATATGGTTTTCCCATAAAACCTTTACTTGATGAATTACCTTATTCAGCAACACTTTCTCTCTTCAGTCAAGAATTTTGACTGGTTGTTCCTCATAAGAAATATTCTCTTCCAACTAAACTACCTCTATACTCAAAACAGGAGATGGATCCGGCATTTACTTTCTCAACATTGAAACATGAAAAACATTGTGTACCTGGGATAAACTTGGAGGTAAATCCACTCTGTAGGAAACTGATCCAACTTTCTCAAGGATTTCATAGGGTCCAACAAACCTCAAACTCATCTTTCCCTTCATACCAAAACACATCACACTTTTCTATGGAGAAACCTTGAGAAAGACATGATCACCAATCTCAAAAGAATGATCCTTCCTCCAGTTATCTGCATAACTTTTCACCCTACTCTGAGCTAGTCTCATGAGCTTCTGAATCAACTGAACTTTATCTCCCATCTCTTCTACCAATTCTGGTCCCATCAAATTTCTTGCACCTATATCATCCCAAGAAAGATGGAGTTTGACACCTCTTTACATATAATGCCTCAAATGGAGCCATTTGTATACTGGAATGAAAACTATTATTATAAGAAAACTCAACCAAAGAAATATGTTGGTCCCAAATTCCATGATAATCCATTGAAGAAGCACGTAACATATCTTCCAAAGTCTAAATTGTTCGTTCTAACTACCTATCTGGTTGTGGATGAAATGTTGTACTAAAATTTAATTCAATACACAATGACTTTTGAATTCCCTTAAAAACGTAAAATGTGAACCTGAGATCATGACAAAATACAATGTAGAGGGGAATTCCATGCAACCTGACTATATCTTTAACATACAATCAAGAAAGTTGATCTAGAGACATGGTATCTCGAATAGGAATAAAATGAGTAGATTTAGTCAATTGATCAACAATAACCCAGATTGCATTGTTACCTTAAGAATTATTTAGTAATCCCACAACGAAGTCCATGGATAAATTTTCTCATTTCCACTTTGGATCTAGTATAGGATGAAGCATCCCTTTCAGTAACTACCACTCTACTTTAACCTATTGACAAGTCAATAACTTCTCAATAAATTCATAAATATCTCTTTTCATTCCATCCCACCATTAATACTCCTGAATATCTTTTTACTTCTTAGTACTGTCAGGATGAACTGAAAACGAAGAACTATCAGATTCACATAACAACTCATTCTTCAACTTTGACTCACAAGGCACACATATTATCTTCCCAAATCTAAAAATAAAATCATTATCAATGTTAAATTCAGGAAACTTAACCTTCTGAACCAACTCTACCTATTTCTACAACTCACTGTCTTCCTTATGCACTTTCTTAGTTCTATCTAATAGAGATGATTTCACTGACACCTGAAACAAAACAAATGAATTTCTTGTACCAACAAATTCTATTCCAAAGTTTATCAAATCTTTAATCAAATGATCTTGTTCCAAATGTAACATGGTTAATGTAGCATTACTTTTTCGACTCAAAGCATCAGCCACTTTATTTTCCTTTGTTGGATGGTAATGAATCATACAATCATAATCCTTGATTAATTCCATCCATATCCTGTGTATCATGTTCAATTCTATCTATGTGAATATATACTTCAAAATTTTTTGGTCAGTATACATTTCACATTTTACTCCAAACATATGATGCCCTAAATTTTTTAAAGAAAAAAATAGCATCTAATTCCAAATCATGTGTAGGGTAATTTAACTCATGAGGTTTCAACTGACTTGAAGCTTAGGCAATTACCTGATCATTCTACATTAGGAAACAACCAAGTCCTTTCAACAGAGAATCACAGTAGATAACAAATTCACCATCTATGGAAGGTAATTCCAAAACTAGAGCATTCACCAATATTCTTTTCAATTCCTAAAAACAATCATCATATTCTTTTGTCCAGATAAACTTAACACTTTTTCGAGTTAACTTAGCTAGTGGGCTAGATAACCGTGAAAAAGTTTCAACAAACCTCACGTAATAACTTTCTAAACCAAGAAAAATATGGATCTCGATTATATTTTTGGGTCTTGGACATTCATCAACAACTTTTTTTAGCAGTATCAATAGTTATTCCATTTTATGAAACAATGTGACCAAGGAATGAAATTTTTTGTAACCAAAACTCACACTTTCTGAATTTCCCATATAGTTTCTTTTCTTTTAAGTTTTTCAAGACAACCATTAAATGACTTTCATGTTCCTATTTACTTTTGTAATAAACCAAAATATCATCAATAAACACAACCATAAACTTATCCAAGAACTCATAGAAAATTCTATTCATAAGATCCATGAATATAGCAGGTACATTGTTTAACACAAAAGGCATAACTAAAAAATCATAATGGTCATATCTAGTATGAAACTGAGTCTTTAACATGTCTACTTCCTTTACTTTCTAATGATGGTACCCCGACCTCAAGTCAATCTTTGAAAAATACTAAGTTCCCTAGAGCTTATCAAACAAATCATCAATATTAGGTAAAGGATACATTTTCTTAAAAATGATGTTATTCAATGCTCTATAATCAATGAAAAGTTTCATTGAACCATATTTCTTTTTAACAAATAAGACAGGAGCACCCCATAGTGATGTTCTAGGTCGAATGAAACCTTTATATAATAACTCTTTCAATTGCTTCTTTAACTCTAAAAATTCAATTTTAGTCATTCGATAAGGGGGTTTTGAAATTGGATTAGCATCAGTAACTAAGTCAACAGTAAATTCAACTTCCCACTCGGGTATTATACCAGTAAACTCATTAGGAAAACATTAAGATAATCATTTACTAGTAGTACATCATTAATCTGAATAGTTTATTTGTTTTCAATAATATTTGCTAGGTAATATTCATTTCCATCTTTTACTAGTTTCTCAGCTTCCAGATATGTTATCAAACGTAAGGGTTCATTCTTGTTCACAAAGTGAAATTCTTTCTAAAAAGAAACCTCTTTAGCTCTGAAGTAAATCTTAGAATGTTAAATGGAAATCCAATCCATACCCAAAATTACATCAAACTATACTAGAGGAAAAACAATAAGGTTTTCATGTAGATTCTTTATACACGCAAGGATGGGAATGTTCTTAAAATTTCTTTTTATATCAATATTTCCTCCCAGTGTTTTTACCACAAGTTCAGGATTCATATCTTGATATTGAATTCCTAATTTAATAGAAAATTTCTCAAAAATGAAAGAATGTGTATACCTTGAATCAAACAACACATTGGCATAATCTGAATAAGCAAACAGTGTACATGATACTACTTCATTTGATGGACCAGCATCTTCTGAAGTAGTAGAAAAGGATTTCACCACCCCTTTCTACTTTTACGCCTACTACTTTCCCTCGGTTGAGTTCTTTTTTGGATACTAATTTGAATAATGACCCATTTCATTTCACTAGAAACATTTTACTGACTATAAATTAGATTTTTCCTAACCATTACCTTAATATTTTTCAGTGCAATTATATTCATTATGCCCCATTTTACCACATTGGTAGCACTTACTAGAATTCAAAAGGAACTCACCAGTTAACTTTTTACCATAATTTTCACAGACCGTACACTTAAGTTTCTTACCATCATAATTTTTTAAAGAGTTCTTCCCTTTCATCTACCACCTCGACCTCTTATTCTGTTGTCTGTTAAAGAACAAATGATCATTAGAAAACTCCATTTTCACCTTCTCCACACATAGAAAAAGTTTTTCATAACTTTTAAACTCACTAGAATCTAAAGGCCTTCGATACTTTGGATTTTATCCGAAGTAGAAATAATTGATTTTACTATCATGATCTCGTATGAAATTTGGAGAATACCTTTCCAGTCGAGTGAATTTTTCATCATTATCATCCATTTAGTCATCTTCTTACCTCAATTCTAAGATTTGTTTTTTCATCCTAAGACGAACCACCATAGGAAAATATTTCTCAAGAAACATAACTTTAAATTCATATCAATCAAGAGCATGAATCTCCTCACTATCCTTGATATTTTTCACCATCGAACACCAGTGATCAGCTTCAAATTCAAAAGGTAAACATCAATACTAACCTTTAGATGTTATGAACACCCCATGACATCAAAAATCTTCTCCAGTGATTTAATCCACCCTTCAGCTAGAACATGGTCAGATGATACTCTAAATGATGGGTGATGTTGCCACATGAAATGATATACTACTGACATGTTCCTATGTGTTTGATTTAGTTGATCTCATGCATGGATACAACCACTATTTATAGCATGAATCAACTGTTCCATTTCTAAAAAAAATTGTTCAGCTTTGATTCTGGTCATCTCAGGGGGCTGATTTAGAAGGTTGTTTTCCTCTTGATGTTGTCCCATAATAACTTCCATGTTTCCTATGTGGAAAACCATTCTGAACATAGAAATATCATAGGTGAATCAACATGGTAATCTAAAAATGCTATATCATTCCAGTCTTACTATAAATTAATTTATAGATATTAATTTAACAATACCCAAACTCCTAAAGTTATCTAAACCGAACATTGATACTGACTATAAGGCCCAGTCATAAACATTACATAATCTTAAGTTATGTCAAGAATTCACATTGAGTATCTTTTTAGGTTTAGAGTTTTGGAGAATTAGGCCACAACTATTACATTACATCTCAAATATTACAAAGTAGACACTTCTACTCAATATCCATTTTTTTCATAAAATAAAACCTCTTAAAAGAAAACAAGAATTATTTTCTTGATATAAATATTATTTAATTCTTCTTTTCTATTACCTTGACTTTTACCCTATGAGAAACATTTCAAAAACATGGTATGATCATAAAAATCTTATTAAGGGTTATAAAACAATGAAAGAGAACATTAGTCCATCAATACATAAAAATAAATGAAATTATACTTTTAAATCTTTAACATACCACAAAAAATCATAAAATTTATGAATAACACATGGAAATCATAAATCATAAAGTTAAATTGTGGAATCTATAACATAATTATGTTGTAACTTTCACAACTACGTAAGAAGTTACCTTTGGAATATCCATTACAGTATATTCCCTAAATCTCTTAGGAGAAACATTAACATTTACCTCTATCATGTTACCTAATGAATTGGAGAGATATCTCAGGCTCACCCACCCTAGATTTATCAGGGAACCACCCATATGAATAAACAATTCCCAATAACCATAACATAATCATAACACAAGAACAAGCATAAAGGAAAGATAACATTTTCACATTACAATCACAATATAATATTTCAATATATTGATATAATCAATCCATTTTCAATACCATTTTCAATACCAAAATACTTAAAAAGAGTATATGGAATTTATTTTCCTTTTAAAAACATTACGTCTTGTTAAGGAATCCAAATATCAAATAATGCTCGCGGCGGTGGAAAGGTCGTTGTCACTGCGTACATTAAAAAGGAACAATATTTTTTTCGTTTAGAAAAACTCTTCATATAAAAAATATTACTTTTGAATAAAAGTAAAATTCAAAGTGTTTTATTATTCACCGTATAAAATAAAGTCGTGTATAAATCGATGTATGACTCAATGAAAGGATTTTGAGATGAAGTCCCTTACCTCATGTCTGACTTGACTCATTCGTTATTTAATCTCCTGAATAATAAACTAAAGTTAATTTCTACTTACTTCAGAACCTTTTTCAAGTTTATTATTCCTTTTATATCATTTATTACTACATTATAAATATTACATAATCATTTAAGTCAATAATGAGCAATTTGTTGATATTTTCTAATTGGGTCAAAAATGAACTTCTTATAATTACAAGTTGTTCATGTGATCAAAAGTCCATTATCTACATAATTATATTCATGATTTAGATATCATATATATCATATATATCCAGTATATATATATATATATATATATATTTATAATAGTACATAACATTTGGAGATTTGAAATGAAATGCATCGTTCATGGAGACGGTAAGTCGTACGTACGCATGAATGCTACTTTCATATCTATTTCATATTTAATGGAATGAAAAATTAATGATACATAGATATATTATAATTCCATTATAATATCATATATAATTTCATTAACTCCATCCTTTATATGTTCCACATATGGCATGAACGAGTCATATCACTTTGAGGGGGCGGTAGTCCGCACTTCCTCAAATGAAATTATTGTATTTACCCATTATGGAAACCATAAAGGTATGATATAAATGAAAAATACCGAATCATATAGAAAATATAAATATAATTTATATCACATATAAATATAGTTCAATCATAATGGCCATCATGAGAGGCGGTAGAAGATAATTGAACAATCGTCGTTTTGTGAAGCAGTAGTTCGTCATACACATAAATAGTATGTTTGTATCCATTAGATGGAGATGTGTGGAATTTTAGTTTGAATAATTCTCATTAAAAAATCCTAGTATGTTTAAGATACCGGTGTTGTTATAAAATATTGGAATAAAGAGGTTTTAGGGGTTTGATAAGGAAAATAAAAGAAAAGAACTTGAGAGAAGATGTTACCTTTAAATCAGGTAACTCCCTTTTGTTTGAAGAAAAAGGCTTTATTGAATTGCCTTATTCCCAAATTAAGTATTATAAGTGTAAGAGAGGGATGTTGAGAGATTATTGGAGAAGAGTTTGGATGAGACAAGGTGCTTGAGAGGTGTGAGTAATGGGTTTGAGGTGGTGGCCATTTATAAGAGGGAGGAGGGGCTCTTTAAAAAAGTTTGAATGTATTATTTTATTATAAAATTATTTTCAGTTTCAGAAGGTCCAAAACTCATTAAATTAGAATATAATATGAATATAAGTTGAAATAAAATCATCCAATAATAATTGGATAGGTTTTTTATACTTTTTAATCCTAATCTTTTTTATTTAACCCTTTTTTACTCTTACCGCTTTATCAAGCATTTAATAATTCGAGAATCAAAATAGTTACCAAAACATGAAAAATATCCAATTAAAGAGTAAATAATAAAATTTTAGATTTATTATAACTATTTAATTGAATATTAGATTTTTATTAATTTTATAATATTTAATAAAATATTTTATATTTTAAAATATGAATTATGTCAATTTTGACACTATTCATAACATGACTTTTTAAAAATCCATATCAACTTGATTGATTCTAAAAAACTTCATTAATACAATTATAACATGTAACTATATTCCATAAAATTATTTTATGATATCAAAATAATAAAATTACATTTATTTTAACATTTGTAATATCTTTTATTTGAATCCTTTATTAATGAAGCAATCACTGCATCACCATTGTGTCATAATTAAATCTATTTATTTAATGTCTAAAAATTATAAATAAAATACCATGATGTAGGAAATATTTTTATGTTTCTAATTAATATTTATAGTCTAATATATCACTTATATAACCCCATATAAAAATTTTATTACAAAAAATATATATGTTTATGATACATTTTCCTTAACTTTAAATTAATTTTTATAAAATATCATTTTCACTTACAAGTGGCTCCATGAGGTCTCAAAATAGACCCAAGGATTCCCATGGTCAGAAATATCTCATCCAATAGTTTTAGGACAAGTTTAAGGGTAATTTAATATTATTATAATATTATTTTTTACCCATATTTACCAAATTTACCTTTTAACCATGGTAAATAAAAAATTTACTAAAGTTGCTATTCATAATGTCTAAAAATAAATTTTACCTATTTAAAAAATTTGGAACTCCTGATTCCAAATATTGAATCCATTTTTCCAAATTCAAAACACATAAGTTGGAGAAATTAATTTAAAATTAATTCTCGTTGTCAAAACCAAAAAGCGTGTTTTTAAGAAATAATAACTATCCAAATATTGACATGTGTTTATGTATAATTAAAAGGTAAAATTACTTCCAATGACCAAAATTGGATTATCTTGTAAAAATATAATCCAATTACACTTTAAAACCAATTAAAAGGGTAATATAACTATATAAATAAATCATATGAAAAGACAGTTTTGACTTAAAATGCAGTATTTTTCACTATTTATTAAAAAATGAACTTTATCAGAAAAATACCAAAAAAATTAACCAAATAAAATTTTGATGCCCCTATTCTAAAGAAGAAGTTTATTTTGTCAAATGGAACATATAAAAGTGATAAAAACTATTTTTAAAATGGGTTCTCCATCCAAAGGCGGTAAAACTACCTTTTTAAAAACAATTAGAGTATTTATGTTTAAAATTGGATTAATTCTCATTTTAAGACTCTAAATTTTATTGGATAAATGTAAAAACATTTAAAAAACATGTATAATAATATTTTAGTTAGTTTTTTTATTCCTTCCAATACAACGGCTAGTCGTTAACTACCATTTAAAATAATATTATATTATTATTTTTCAGTATGATTCAACCTTGTGCGCAACATGAGATTTTGAAGAAACCCATTGTTGTGTGTCAGGTATTCCATTGAAAATATAATCCCATTTAAAGTAAAATTAATATTTAATTCAAAAATATTAAAATATATGAAAATGTCATAATCTTTATTTACGTGGGATGTTACAGCCTATGTTAGCTGACTACAATGCATGAGGGGATATATAAAATTCCCTATCTCACTGGGGGAATTTAAAAAACAAAGAATCACACTTACCTTGTAGCATATATCATGTTAGTCTCGTCAAATGCAACAGTTAGGGGAAAAGAGCCTCAGCCATCTCCCTAACCCATGCATTAAAGGGTTTGGGGTTTAGATCCTTAGTAAAACCTGACCTGTGGGCATAGATCATCAAGTAAAATACCCCACACAACATAAAGACATGTGCACTTTCTTCTTTAATCATTTGATACATATATCAATTCACAAACAATATCTATTTAACACACATAACATTCACAATTCATCGTTCAATCAGTACCTAAAATTATCTTCATGCCTTAACCCATTTACACATTCTCATTTGTATTATTTATCCCAATTAATCCATTTATCATTTACATAACCTATCCAATAAATAAAATTACCCTTTTCAATCCACTACTCATTTAACTCATTAACGTTTTACCACACAAACCCTTATACCAAGTTAATGACTACACAAAATTACTGTTAGTTCCATTTCAAAGCTCAAGATAACATGTCAACAGATTAATCATGGGCTTTAAGACATTAAAAAACCAATTCTACACTTAACATTTTAATTCAAATTCTCAAGGAGCAGCACACCCCTTGGGTGGCCCACAACCCGGTCAAATCATCCTGAATTCATCCACAGGGATCATAAGGGGTTCAATTCATCTTTAGTTGACCAATTTACTAAATCTAACCAATGTCATCAAAATCATAATAATAGAGAACCAATAACACAACTACATACACATAAAACAACATCAAGACTATGAGATATAACTTGTAGACCACTTACCTCAATTTTGGTGATGAACGCTCACTTAACCCAATCCTTTGAGTCATATACGAACACCACTCCAAGATCCAACCTAATATCCATTGGAAAAAAAGGTTTTTAGGTCTTTGAAAGGAGATGAATGGATACACAATACCTAATCCAAAAAAGAGAAGAAGGAAGAGTTTTAGACTCACCCAGATCTTCAATCTACACCCAACAGTACTCCAAATGGCCTAGAAATGAAGTAGATCGATCCTTGGGAAGCCTTAGTCATTTTTGGTTCATCACTATGTTTTCTGGAGAATAAATGATAAGAAAAATTGGGTAAAACACATAAATCTTGAAGGGGGGAAGTGGTAAAATCACACCTCTAATGAGGTGCATGGTTTAGCTGTACATCCTTCCAAACCATGTGTTAATCATGTTCCAACCTCTATCCAAGAGGGGCTAGGTTTAATAGTTACCTAGGGATCCTACACTATTTAAAAAACCATGTGCCAACTATGAGAAATGGATCTATCTATGCCTCATAGTTTGGCCTCCCCACTTGCACAATTTACTTAAATATGCACCCCTCCTCCTAGCTAACATGGTTTGGGAACACAGTTACTCTTAACCATGAGCCAACCATGAAATGTGCACTGTATTTCCATTGTTACCTTTCTTTCATATCCCAAACCCCAAGAGCACCCTCGACCCACCTCTCATTCCTGGTATACATTTCATTAACCATTATTTGGGTATTTAAACTAGAATTTAAATAAGGATGTACCTCACTAGAAATTTGGGATCTTATAGATACAGAACAAATGCTCCCAAAAGAGAATCATCATCAAGAACTGAATGGAAACAATAATCCTCTATAAGCCACAATAATTGTCTTAGAATCAACCCCATATCCCCAAGGAAAGCATAATCTAAAGAACATGTAAAATATTAAAAATAATATCTACCTAATCCACTATATCCCTTATCACCAAAATGAAAAAAGATATAACAATCAAAAACATAATTCAATGAAAAATGATAAAGGTGATAGCATAAAGTCACCAAACTGAATGAAAGGGGTTATCTATGACCTCATATCCAGAACACCGTCTTGTGGTGAACCCAAAAATATTAAATATAACACTAACCAGTGTATGATCTAAATTGGTTCCATGTTTATCCTAGTCACCATAACTACACACATATGGCCTTCCTATGTCTAAACTATCAAACCTAAACTGTAAAAAGAATCATGAAAAATCCTCAAAGGAAAAGATGAAACACTAAGTAATAAGCATAAACACTAAAACCAACCAACACCACACAAAAGAGGAACCATAAAAGCATCAAGGAAAAACATCCAATATAAAACCACATCAAGAGCCTCAATCTACTCCAAGCTCAATGAGAAAAAATCCTAAATCAAATAACCAACTAATATTAATCTAGGTAATTCAACATACATTTACTCTAAAAAAAACTTAATTTCTCCATATACTCAAGAGTGACTTGATCAATATTAAAGGGAATATGGTGACTCAAGAACTTGTGAATATATGAAGGTTATGACTCTATATCTCTATTTAGAGTCAGGGTAGAGTAAAAAAACAGAAAATACAAGCCTAAATTATAAGAGGATTCACCGTGTGTCTCATCATTGAAAACCAACCTTCAAAATTCCATCAAGACCTTTCTAATATGAACAACCAAGTAATTAAAAACAAGAATCTAATGCATTCATGATTCGTAATTAAAAACAAAGAGTCTCAATGAACACCAAGGAAAAAAAATATACAATTCCACTAGGGAAAAACATAAAACAAATTTTCTTTACAACCTACCATGTTTCATAAGGTACCTCAAAATCATTTTTCAATGGAATACATTATTAGAAGACAAAAAAACCTACTTTATAAATTCATCACTTCAATTAGAAAATTCACATAAAATCCATTTCCTTAAAATCATCATGTTTTAAAGGAATCCAAAAACTCATTTCACTAAAGTGCACAAATGAATTGAACCATTCAACTTCCTTAAAATTGAAAAAAATAACTTTATAAAGTTTTTCTTTTATTTTTAAAACAATCCCATTATAAAACAAAAAAAATTCAAAATACTTACTTCCATTTCAAAACATTTCTATGAAAATAAACTTTCTTTTAAAATCATTTTAATAAATTTTCCTTTACATTAATTTTTTTTTCCAAATTCAATAATGAAATCGACCACTTTCAAAACACCCCATGATAGTAAAAAATATTTTACAAATAACCCACAACATCTGGTTTCCAAAACTAAAATTATTTACCAAATCCTCCATTTAATTCCAAAAATTTATTTTAAATCCAAATAAAAGATGAAAATTAATCACTTTAAGAACATTTGATAAGTTCCAAAATTTCATTCACCCCATCAAAAAACTAGTTTCCTAAATAAATCATCCCATAATATTTCCATTTCAATTCAAAAACAAGTTTTCCTTAACAAAAATATGGATCTCTTTGAAAATGATAAAAAACCAAAAGTTACAATACCATAATCAAAGAATAACCCAATAACATCAGTCCACTATAAAACTCCCCTAATTAACCTCATGTTAATGGTAGGTATCATTGTAATCAATTCATAAATCATGGGAGCCAAAAAAACATTGGAAAAAATAGAAATATGCATGGTTTGGCCACATGGGATGGCCAACCATGTACCAACTATGAAAAAATATCTAATATTTATTCCAAAACCAACCACATGGTCTCTATATTGTTTCTAAATTGTGCAATATAATTGTACAACTATGGTTTTTCCTTTATTTCCATCCCAAAATCTTATACAAATCCCAAAAATCACTGTTATACTCATTGGGGTCAAAATGACATTAATCCAAATCAAAATGAATTATGAACAATCAAAAAAAAACTCAAATACAATATCCAAATATTGAACATCCATGGTAACTCAAGGATCTAAACAATAAATAGTTATCAAGACTCTCCCCACACCTACATTTTGAGTTCTAATGTTCCTACCTCCATACTACAAAACTCCCTAACATTAATCCAGGGTGAATGATTTCACACTCACAAAATAATATAAACAAATATTGAAATCTATCAATAATCCAACATGACTCATCCATAAATTAGATGTACATGTACGTAAATACATAGTTCCAATAAAAATGAGATAAAAATTTGAGAAATATACAGCGGTAATAAGAAGAAAAAATGAACGACACAATAAATTCTATAAACATGCTCAATAAATACAATAGAGATAGAGTAAAAGAATCACACCTATAATAATTGTATGATACATAATTTCCCCATAAAAAGGAAAAATATACCCATGCCATTATTAACCATATCCACATGACCCACAGTCACCCACCACATTACAACACTATCTATCCTTGGAAAAAATGAACATAAAACCCCAAAGATACCAAATTCTAGGAACTTAAAATAAAATATTAGCGCTTCATACACCCAATGGTTTATGAAGGGAATGAACTAAACATTCCTGGTAGGATTTTACCAAGTATTTTTTTCAATTTCCATTCAAAATAAATTTGATTAATTCTATTTTTAATTATAAATTGAAAATGGGATTTTCAGAATCATGTATAATGAAAAAAAATAACATTCCATGATAAATTTTATAAAATTTTCCCTTTCTTAAAGTAATCAAGGGTGGAACCAAAACCTTTTTAATAAAACTCTTTTAAGCCACATAAAAATGATCCATTAATAAATATATTAAAACCAACCCAAATCCCTTTTATATTTCCAAAAAATATCAAAAACCTTTCATAAAATACATATCACATTCTTTTAAAAACACACCTTTACAAAACATTTTATATATCAATTCAAAATTAAATCAAAACCATAACTAAATGAAACAAAACACAAAAAGAACCAACATATCAATAGAAAATTACAAAATAAAAAACCAAATTAATGGTTCCATGAAATCCACTCAAGGGATTGGTGATATAAGTAATGCATAGGATGGGATCCCCTAATTAATCCTCAAAAGAACATGGAATCATGGGTAACTTCATAGGCCTCGAGTAATATGGACCAGAAATGGTGACTAGAACCCCATGAAAACACTAAATAATCATTAAATATCATGATAGTCCTACAAAACTAGTCATGATATATAATCCATGTTAGTAGAGATAAATATACCAGGGATCTCATAATCTATCCTGTTAGAGCTCATACTCTCTAACCGGGTAACACTCCCTAGTTAACACATAATTTACACTAGTTATTTCACTCATTGAGGTCATATAATATTTTCATAGGACTCCCATGAAATTTTAATGTGTAGTTTATCAAAAAAGTGAAGAAAAAAAATCACATGATCCATAATAAATCATAGTAAATAAATCCCAAATCCCACCTTCAACACCATCGTATAAAACACCCCATTTTTACTTGAATCAACATCAATAATTATAATAGGGATACACAACATCACCCTTATAGAACAAAATTTATAACATGTGGTACAAAACAATATGGGTCTCAATGGAGGGGCACATACATATATCACAAAAATTCATTATAAAATACCAATCAGGCATTTTCTTCATAACCAGCTTCGGATGCCAACTTATTTCCAATCATTTAAAATATTACTTTAAAAATTTTCTTTGAGACCAACTCAAGGGAAACCTTTCATAATACTATTTAAAAACCAACCCCACTTCATTTAAAATAATTTAAGAAATCTAACCTATTTATTTTATTTAATAAATTCTATATAAAACCGTACTTGTCCATTTTCCAAGACCCAAAATGGGTCAAAATATTTTAATCATCAAATTCATATCCAAAACCTTTTTAAGAATCTTTTAAAACACTTGTAATTCAAAACAATGCTTTAAAAAACTTTAAAACCATGGAATGACTTTATGCCTCAGGGTAAAACCATTAAAACATTTATGAAATCCTTAAAAAAATAATGAATATATGTTTAATTTAACAGAAAAATCATCAAAACCCATCAATAATTTTATAAAATACCATTTACCATAAGAAGTTTCTTGAGATCTAAAGGAAGGGGTTTGAAATTGAAGGATAATGGTGGTGTATATCCCTTGAGTGCACCCTAGGCTTGACCGAATGAGGAGGAGGATATAATGGCTCCAAAACCCTTAAAATCAAAGGAAAAAAACTAGAAAATCACTTTTAAGAGATTCTGGGTATCTCACATGGTTAGAATACATGGTTTACTAAATAATATGCTAACCATGTGGTAACCACTAGAAATAAATTATAGCACTGAGCACAATTGAAACACATGGTTTCTCCAAACCATGTAAAATACATACACCAATACTAAATGACCAAAGGTAATTTCATGGTTTTCACTAGAAATAAAATGGTTTGGACTAAACTATGTACTTATTTTGAAGACTAATCGTGCAATAAAAATGAACTTCAAAGATAATTTATAAGACAACTTGTATCGTTTTCCCTAACTCATTTTCACTAAACCATGAACAAAAGGAAAATTATATAATAACTAATGTTTCAATACCAAAACCTTCAAAAAATTAAATTACCCCAAAATAATATAAAATATAAAGCAACAGTGACATGAAGGTGTCATAAAACCCACCTTTATCATTGAAGGTAATGGTCACACTAAGAGATTGTGTATTGAGGACTCTTATGGTCAATGTAAACTAAAAAATATCTTACCTATAAAAAAATTAACCAATAATTTAGAGTGTTCCCAACTACCAAAAACTCTAAATAATATGCTAGGCAGTTATACTTATATATCATCATCTTCCTAGACCCAAAATGAACTATCTGACCATCTTGTATCAATACTTCCCATTTTCCAACTCTTGAGGAGTCATAGTAAAGCATATACTCTTAACCTAACTCATTTAATTTTTGTATTAATGTGTCAATTAATATTCCATTCAACTCTGGGGATGATCTCTCACATAGATAAAACCACTCTAACTATACTCCCTTCTTTTTCAGGTTCATCATAAACATTATCAATAGGTAAAATTCTTAAATTAACCACCAATAATATCCTATTAATCTTTGAAAACTCTTATCCTAAAACATAATCTTGGGACACTCCTAAGAAATTATCCTATAGAACTTTGTAGGGTTTACTAATATACCCAAATATAATATTATATGACCCAAAAATTACACTTCCTTGATCTACAATTCATGATTTGAGAGATTTTAAAAAAGTAAATGCACTCGCAAAGTACCCAACATGATCTCTAAATTTTGATTATGGTCCTCATGTGTTTAGGAGTATAAAAAGATATCATCCAAAAATCCCACTATTAAGGAATAAAGATATTTATGGAAGATCCTATTTATCATTGTTATAGATACTATAAGAATGATTATCAAACTAAACAATATCATAGGGAACTTGTATAGCCCATACCTACTCCTGAAATCAGTTTGTGTAATGTCCTCCACTATCAGCCAAATCGAGTGAAACCATTACCTCGTATCAATCTTGGGGAACCATTTTGATCCACTGAAATGATCAAATAGGTCATAAATGAATCCAAGATGATATATTTTTATGATTTCCAACTGGTTCAAACTCTATTAATCCACACACATGTATAAATTTCCATCTCCCTTATTGGAGGGAAAATTAAAATTACCTCAAGGAGAAGTTCTTGGGAATATAAACCACTTTCACTCTAGGTCCTCTAATTAGACCTTCATAAATATCAAATCCGTCAGTGTTATCTTATATGGTGGAATGGATATGGACTCCATATCCAACACCATATCAATTACAAAATCAACCACCCACTTGGGTGAAAATGCAAAGATTCCCTCATAAAATACATCCTAAAACAACTCTACAACATGAGTAAATAAAATTTGTCCCATATACTATTCATTACCCAATGTAATGATCATAAACTAGGTAGTGATTAAACTGATTTGATGATGGTAATTTCGACCAACCTATATATCCCACACCCTAACAAATGTATAACAATCACCACCATGAGTAGTGAAAGATACTATCACTGGTAGAAATCAATGTATACTTTATAATGAACGTGTCAATCCATTTCAATGATCACATAAAATCTATTCATTTTTATCACTATATAATACCATGAGTGATCATACCCACTCACTATAATGATATATACTAAACATATCTAAACACCCTCGAATCACTTCCCCAAAGGTGTGTCGATACTTAACATTAACACTCGGTCATTAAAATCAAATCCCTGAATAACTGAGAAAAAATAAAAGAATGTACAATACCAAAATAAAATAAAAATAATTCTAAAGGGGATTCCATTAGGATCATACCTTTCACTATCGATAACCCCTATCCATTTTTTAGTGGAGTCTTTCCAACTATAAAAAACTTCATTAAACTTGCACTGTGATCCTAGCCCCTTAAAATCTGACTACTCCATGGTTGGACATCTTTTTTTGACAACCACCATTATCATTGGACACCATATCCACTTCTACATCTTGATCATCCAAAATAACCTCAACTACCACTTTGCGGAAACACCCCTGATCCATCTTTGGATCCATGATTCTTCTCATCACCTCACTAACTACATGTTATCTGCTCACAAGATCATAACTACCTTAATGGTTTGTTACACTCAGATCTAATATGGACTATCTTGTAATGATAATAACACTTGATAATAATCCTCCCTAAAAGAGAAAAATATGATCTCTACTTTACCACCACATCTACCGCCACCTTATAAATATCCATAGTCACTTCATACCACTAAAGTATCTTCTATCAAATCCAATAAAAAAACCAACACCACCCTAATATAACACTCCCCCATTGGGTTCCTCTCACTAATAATTACATGGTTTACCACATTAGTAAAATATTTCAGGTGAAATATATTCACCTTAAATCAAATTGTATGTCTTGATCCATCCCTAAAACACCTCACTCAAGTGGTATTGTCACCTTCCAACATGGGGGAAAGATGAAATATATTTATTAAATGAACTGCATACTTTATCACTGACACATCCCCCTAAACAAGATATATAGACTATTGATCCCACTTTGAACTGGGTTTCTTGAAGAAAAAATACTAAAAGTAATGGGTTTGAATATCTATATCGGATAGCCTCTCATGTTGTCCTACCAAGATAAGTACATCACAATATTGTTTAGATATCCTTCATAGCATATACATCTTCCGAATCTGTAACACCCCAAGCTTCCACAATACGCTTCTCATTCAATAATGCAATGGCTTGCATTGTACGCAACATCGAGTTCTAAAACACAGCGACTAATCAAAGTAGCCGTTATGAATAGTAATAACCATTTTTTAAAATATATAAATTTTATATTTCAAAATGGACTTCATTTTTGGATTCGGAATATCGAAATTAGCCTATTTTGACTTTTTGGTATTTTTCTGAGAATTTCCAATTTTTTATGAATAGTGAAAAATACTTAAAACAACTTTTCTAATCAAAATACTTTATTGTGATAAATTATACTATTTAGTGGTTTTAAAGTATAATTAGAATATATTTTTACCATTTTATCCAATGTTGGTCATTATAATTAATTTAACATTGAAATTGGACATAAACAATTGCCAATCTTTTGATATAAATTGTTTCTTAAAAACACGCTATTTGTTGTGACATCGGTAATTAATTATAAAATTAATTAATGAAACTTATATGTTTGGAATTTTGTAAAATAGACATCATTTTTGAATTCGGAATATCAATTATAGCTTAGGGTAAAATTTTGGCATTGTTCTGAAAAACTTTAATTTTTGATGAATAGTGAAACCACTAAGTGGTAGTTAAATAACTGATTTTTCGTTTAAATGAAATATTACCACTTCTGTGGTTTTATTTTCAAAAATCCGACATACATGGTTGTCATTAAGAAGAAAAATGTGGTTCGATGAGATTAAAATAATTTTTTGGTGAATAGTAACTTTTAAGTTCTTAATCACGATTAGAGGTAATTAGTGTAGTTTAAGGTAAAAATAATGTTTTAATAATATGAGATGAGCTTGACACTTGTACTACTCCTATTGGATGAGTCATGGACGACCAATAAAACCCATGGGTCAACTTGGGGACCCCATGGAGCCACTTTGGTTGGAAAATGACATTAATATATATTTATTTAATGTTAAAATTAAATTGACACAAACATGAGTTGTTTTACTAAAACAGTTTTTAAGTGGGGTTACACAAGTCCAAATTTTGACTATAAATATTCATTAGAAATATAAAAATATTTCCTACATCATAGTATTTTTTTTATAATTTTTAGACATTAAATATATTAAATTATTTATAACATCATTATGATGCAGCGATGACCTCATTATTTAACGATTTTAATAAAATGAAAAGATAATGTAAAATCCAAGGCTTACACTTGTCCAAAGACTATTGGATGGGTATATTTCGAACCCTTATCACCTTAGCCACGAATTATATAACTGTGGGACCTTTAGAATCCGAAAAGCATTGTATAATAATGTAACATTTCAATCTTTCCAAAAGAGCCCCTCCTCTCCTCTTATAAAAGGCCCCCACCTCTACCACCTTATTCACACTTTCAAGCCTTTTGGTTCAGCCAACCTCTGCCCAAATACTCTCCCAACTTCTCTTCCTTCATCCTAGAATCTTTAATTTAGTCATAAAGTCATCCTAAGGAGTCCTTTTGATCAAATAAAAAGGAAGAACCCGAAGAAGAGGTAACGTTTTCATCACCCTCTTTCAAGTTTCTTTCTTCTTCCACTCCCTCTTTGTTTATTATTTAAATTATAAAATTATAAATCCAGTATCTTATATATACTTTGATGTTATTATAAATATGGAACAACCATATTCAGTATTCTACCCATCATTTGAATGACATGTCACCATATGTGCGTACGTACGGCTTACCGTCTCCACGTCGTGGTGTAATTGTTATTCAATTTATTATTATTTAGATGGGTATAAAAATGATATGTAATTCATGTAAATAATAAATATAACATGATAATGATTCTGTATATATGATATACTATCCAATTATATATTATTTTAATATCAAAATAATGATATTGTCGCTCGTGCGTACGTACGGACTACCGTCTCCACGAACGCGATGAGATTCATTCTCCGTCGTATCCATTCAAGTATAATTATCATTTGATGATTTAAAAATAATATTTAATGACATGATATCATTCTGGATATGAATAAGATACAACCTATCCATGAAAAACACGACTTACATAACAAAACATATAAAAGAAAACGAGTAAGTTAACACCCGAAACAACGATAAATCTAAGATATTGTTAACAAAGCAATGTTAAAAGATCATATATGATATCATATGAATGTATATGATTCTTTTATAATTTAATAAAAATTATTTCACCATTATACAGGAGGCTAACCTACCCCAACCAAGGAAAAGTACAAGGTAAGGGTTTACTTCACAACCTCTTCATTATCCAAGGTTGTTTATACATAATTATCTACTGGGACCTCGTTATCATCCACATCCATGTTTCATAAAAATTTCTTTCAAAACATTTTTACTATTAAATGGAAAATGGGTTAAAGTCATTTATACCCTTATACGTTTTTGAAAGGAATCTTACCGTCGTTTTCCAAACAATGTACTTTTTGACCTTTTTGACAAATTTAAGGTAAGAATGTTTTTTTTAACTTATACGGCGGGTGCGACTATTTTCCGCCATTATAACTTCATTGAAGCTTCCCTAACAAGCTTATAAGAATATCTTCAAAGTAAATGTATTATTTTATAATTATGGGACTTTTAAATGATTTCAAAAAGGAGAGGTATTTCTCTCAAATAGCTTTGATTTCATCCATGTCAACATCCTTTGATGGGTTTTAAGTTTAATTGAAATTGATTTATGATACAAAACTTCCATTGAACATTTTGTGAAATATTTGACTATGGATGTGTTATTTTTATACCATCCATAGTTTATAGAGAAATTGTTGACATTTCGTATGCTAGTTTTAATAGGAATATTTATGTTATGTTTAAACCTATTCATATGAGGAATGTATTGGACTTAATATGTGACGGGTGGAGCCTACTATAGCTCCTCGATGCATTGGTAGGTCTCATGAGACAACTAGACGTGGAATTGGCCGAGGCCCTTTCCCAATTTGATTTATGGTTTTGACCAAGTCCTTAATCATTTTAGACGTCTTGGCCGAGGCCTTGACAAAATGTTTCAGAATGTATGGCATTATACATTCCCTCATTATGAAAGTGGTTATTGATATTTCATGTGATTATTCGTCTAGTAGAATATCCATGTGAGTAAGTAATGGCATTATTTTATTTTACTTTTGCCATATTATGCTGAAGTTCAAGTTCAATAAGGCTTTTGTTTTATTTATACATTGCCTTAAATGCTTATGTTTTCTTATGGAAGTTTCCACTATATTGTTATCCTTACGGAGCATTTGAGCTCACCCCTTTCAATGTTTTATTTTTCCCAGGATGTGAAGAGGTGTATTATGACTGACTTGCAAGAATAGTCAGTGAGGATATGAGTGTGGACTAGGGAGACCATGTTATTGTAGTTTTCATTTTTATGATGTAATGTAATGTTTATGAATGTATCTAGTGTTTCCAAGGCTACTAAACTAATCGGTCTTTCGAGACTTGATCTTTTGTGATCATGCCAATGTTACGAAGTGATGCACCGACTCTGGGTAGCTCGGGTCGGGGCGTTACAGTTGGTATCAGAGGCAGTTTAGTACTAACCTTGGAAGCTAGATGTAGATAAACTCTGATTAGAGCACATAGCCCAAAGATAGACTTTGAAGATTAGCATAGAAGAACTTCCTAGAATTTTGGTATTATAGAGATGTTATGAGTTTTCCGAGCAATATATCCTTGTCTGGATACGAGCAGGTAGAGGCGGCTCTGGCACAGATGTACCTAGGGGTAAAACCCGAAAACACCGCTTTGAGCTAGACTCGAACGGGAACTGGTGCACGACAATGGGCCTTGCTGCACTCTTGGTTATGACACTCCCGGGGGATATGCTTAGGATAATTCTCATTTTCTTTACAAACCACTATGAAGGGTTATGAGTATATACTTCCTCAAAGGAAACATTTCTTTTTATGATTATGGATTATATCCATAAATAGTTCAATTTATGTAAAGTATTTTACAAATATGGAATTATGTATTTTATTTCATAAACTAATCTAGTTTATGCCATTGTTTAGAAATGGCGCCTTGTGGAAGGAATGGAAACCGTATCAATGCATGCACTCCGTGTAGGGATTTCCCTCCTGCTCAAGATAATTATGGTGGAGCTAGTGATACAACTGGTGCTGATTAGCTTCTCACCGTACTGGGATAACTCACGTAGGTTATGAATAATAACCTTACTCGTATGGAGCACCCTGATCCGCAACGTGGAGGATCAATGCTAGACCGTTTCATGAGGCAACAACCACCAACCTTCAATGGGAGTAAAAATCCTATAGTAGCTGAGCAATGGATAAATTCCTTAGAGAAAATATTCCATGCCTTGGGGAGTAGTGAAAGGGAGAAGGTTGTCATGGCAGTTTACCGCCTCACTGGAGATGCCGATCAGTGGTGGTCGCTGATTCAAAACACAAAGGAAGATGATGACGTATCGAATATGGAATGGAGGGAGTTCAAAGAGATTTTCTTAGAAAAATACTTTCCTCGTGACCATCGAGCAGATATGGAAAGGCAATTTCTGAGTCTGAGGCAGAAGGAGGATGAGAATGTCGCAAAGTATGAGGCTAACTTTACAAGGTTAGCGAGGCATGCTTCCGATTATATACATAACCCAAGGAGTAAGATTGATCGTTTCTTTGATGGGTTAAAACCATTTCTCCATCGAGCTTTAGTATCACAATCCTTCTCATCATACGAAGATATTGTCTCGTGTGCTATCAAGACAGAAAAGGAATTCTCTAAGTCTTATGACAACAAAGTAAAGCAAGAGAAGAAGAGAACGGTGGAACAAGAGACAGATAAAGGGAAAAAGGGAAAGAAGGATTTTCCATTATGTGATAATTGTGGGAAGAATCACCCTGGTACGTGCCTAAAAGGAATGGGAGTTTGTTATAAATGTGGAGAAAAGGGTCACCAGGCTCGTGATTGCAAGGGAAAGAAAGA
Source organism: Viscum album (assembly GCA_963277665.1). Classification (NCBI taxonomy): domain Eukaryota; kingdom Viridiplantae; phylum Streptophyta; class Magnoliopsida; order Santalales; family Viscaceae; genus Viscum; species Viscum album. The sequence goes on along the minus strand of OY728120.1, from coordinate 1,579,331,113 downwards.
GGCTGTCAAAGTTGAATGCTACAATTGTAGGGAAATGGGGCATTATGCAAATGAATGTCCTAAGCGTCAAGGAAACTTACCTTAGAAAAGGCCAAGGGATCAAAGAAAATCTTATGCTGTGACTACAGTTGAAGTGGAATAATTAATGTATTGGTGCTTTTGGACTCATGGATTATATTCTGGTTATTAGAATAATGTGACATATATATATAAGGATTGTACTGCAGTACTTGTTGATTTTAGTAAGGTTTTAATATGATGAAGGTAATCATATTTTTAGTATGTGACAAAAAGAGAAACTTTAATTTGTTTGGGGAATCTGATAAATTGATTTTGGAATTAAGAGACCTTTCAGAGAAAGTCTGGACAGAGGTATTTTGGATAACTATAAAGGTTGGAGTGGATTAATTTGATCTTTGGATAGTATTGTTTAAGGTTAAAAAATTTATGAAGATTATTTTTGGAATATTATAATACTATAGTTTTAGGAAAAGGACAACCTGCAGGGTGGGGCATAACCCGTCGCGTCGGACAAAGCTGCAGGAATCGAACCCACAACCATAGTGCGACAGACCTTTATTTCCTACCACTAGCCTACAGGAAGTCCCTGGTTATTACAAAATAGTTTTACTAATCTAAATGATATGTGTTAATATTTGGAACCTTATACAATCAGGATAAATAGAATATTTTTGAGTTGTATTACATTTTAGAGTGAAAGATGGGTTTGTGGTAAAAAATTTATTAAAGAATGAAAGTCTACATGACAAGTATGTATATTCCCTTACGTTCTTAGTAAATCACCTAAATATATTCCTAAAATTTATAAAAGGTAACTCAAAACAAAAATGTTGTCAGTTAAATTTTCCTACTGGGGAATCAATGATCGTTTAACCAATCACAAGTTTGTGATTTTCTTGTAGTTAAACTTTCTCCTAATCCTGTTTTCTATAACTCTCCACCAGACCTTGATGGTTTTTTTCTCCTCCAAATCCATATTTTCATAGAATCCTAGAATGGGCTATCTTGGGTGACCTTTGTACTTATCTTTTGTTCTTTTAATGTTATATTTTTATTAACCTTATTTCCGATGTGGGTTTTCCACAAAGGTATTTTCTATTTTCAACCTTTTATTTTCAAAGAAAAACTTTCAAATTGCGTGGACGCAATTTATTGAAGGAGGGGAGAATGTAACACCCCAAGCTTCCACGATACGCTTCTCATTCAATAATGAAATGGCTTGCATTGTACGCAACTTCGAGTTCTAAAACACAGCGACTAATCAAAGTAGCCGTTATGAATAGTAATAACCATTTTTTAAAATTTATAAATTTTATATTTCAAAATGGACTTCATTTTTGGATTCGGAATATCGAAATTAGCCTATGTTGAATTTTTGGTATTTTTCTGAGAACTTCTAATTTTTTATGAATAGTGAAAAATACTTAAAACAACTTTTCTAATCAAAATAATTTATTGTGATAAATTATACTATTTAGTGGTTTTAAAGTATAATTATAATATATTTTTACCATTTTATCCAATGGTGGTCATTATAATTAATTTAACATTGAAATTGGACATAAACAATTGTCAATCTTTTGATATAAATTGTTTCTTAAAAACACGCTATTTGTTGTGACAGCGGGAATTAATTATAAAATTAATTAATGCAACTTATATGTTTGGAATTTTGTAAAATAGACATCATTTTTGAATTCGGAATATCAATTATAGCTTAGGGTGAAATTTTGGCATTGTTCTGAAAAACTTTAATTTTTGATGAATAGTGAAACCACTAAGTGGTAGTTAAATAACTGATTTTTCGTTCAAATGAAATATTACCAATTCTGTGGTTTGATTTTCAAAAATCCGACATACATGGTTGTCATTAAGAAGCAAAATGTGGTTCGATAAGATTAAAATAATTTTTTGGTGAATAGTAACTTTTAAGTTCTTAATCGCGATTAGAGGTAATTAGTGTAGTTTAAGGTAAAAATAATGTTTTAATAATATGAGATGAGCTTGACACTTGTCCTACTCCTATTGGATTATTCATGGCCGACCTAGACAACCCATGGGTCAACTTGGGGACCCCATGGAGCCACTTTGGTTGGAAAATGACATTAATATATATTTATTTAATGTTAAAATTAAATTGACACAAACATGAGTTGTTTTACTAAAACAGTTTTTAAGTGGGGTTAAACAAGTCCAAATTTTGACTATAAATATTCATTAGAAATATAAAAATATTTCCTACATCATAGTATTTTTTTTATAATTTTTAGACATTAAATAAATTAAATTATATATAACATCATTATGATGCAGCGATGACCTCATTATTTAACGATTTTAATAAAATGAAAAGATAATGTAAAATCCAAGGCTTACACTTGTCCAAAGACTATTGGATGGGTAGATTTCGAACCCTTATCACCTTATACACGAATTATATAAGTTTGGGACCTTTAAAATCCGAAAAGCATTGTATAATAATGTAACATTTCAATCTTTCCAAAAGAGCCCCTCCTCTCCTCTTATAAAAGGCCCCCACCTATACCACCTTATTCACACTTTCAAGCCTTTTGGTTCGGCCAACCTCTGCCCAAATACTCTCCCAACTTCTCTTCCTTCATCATAGAAGCTTTAATTTAGTCAGAAAGTCATCCTAAGGAGTCCTTTTGATCAAATCAAAAGGAAGAACCCGAAGAAGAGGTAATGTTTTCATCACCCTCTTTCAAGTTTCTTTCTTCTTCCACTCCCTCTTTGTTTATTATTTCAATTCTAAAATTATAACTCCAGTATCTTCTATATACTGTGATGTTATTATAAATATGGAACAACCATATTCAGTATTCTACCCATCATTTTAATGACATGTCACCATACGTGCGTACGTACGGCTTACCGTCTCCACGTCGTGGTGTAATTGTTATTCAATTTATTATTATTTATATGGGTATAAAAATGATATGTAATTCATGTAAATAATAAATATAACATGATAATTATTCTATATATATGATATACTATCCAATTATATATTATTTTAATATCAAAATAATGATATTGTCGCTCGTGCGTACGTACGGACTACCGTCTCCACGAACGCGATGAGATTCATTCTCCGTCGTATCCATTCAAGTATAATTATCATTTGATGATTTAAAAATAATGTTTAAGGACATGATATCATTCTGGATATGAATAAGATACAACCTATCCATGAAAAACACGACTTACATAACAAAACATATAAAAGAAAATGAGTAAGTTAACACCCGAAACAACGATAAATCTAAGATATTGTTAACAAAGCAATGTTAAAAGATCATATATGATATCATATGAATGTATATGATTCTTGTATAATTTAATAAAAATTATTTCACCATTATACAGGAGTTTAACCTACCCCAACCAAGGAAAAGTACAAGGTAAGGGTTTACTTCACAACCTCTTCATTGTCCAAGGTTGTTTATACATAATTATCTATTGGGACCTCGTTATCATCCACATCCATGTTTCTTAAAAATGTCTTTCAAAACATTTTTACTATTAAATGGAAAATGGGTTAAAGTCATTTATACCCTTATACGTTTTTGAAAGGAATATTACCGTCGTTTTCCAAACAATGTACTTTTTGACCTTTTTGACAAATTTAAGGTAAGAATGTTTTTTTTAACTTATACGGCGGGTGCGGCTATTTTCCGCCATTATAACTTCATAGAAGCATCCATAACAAGCTTATAAGAATATCTTCAAAGTAAATGTATTATTTTATAATTATGGGACTTTTAAATGATTTCAAAAAGGAGAGATATTTCTCTCAAATAGCTTTGATTTCATCCATGTCAACATCCTTTGATGGGTTTTAAGTTTAATTGAAATTGATTTATGATACAAAACATCCATTGAACATTTTGTGAAATATTTGATTGTGGGTGTGTTATTTTTATACCATCCATAGTTTATGGAGAAATTGTTGACATTTCGTATGCTAGTTTTAATACGAATATTTATGTTATGTTTAAACCTATTCATATGAGGAATGTATTGGACTTAATATGTGACGGGTGGAGCCCACTATAGCTCCTCGATGCATCGGTAGGTCTCATGAGACAACTAGACGTGGAATTGGCCGAGGCCCTTTCCCAATTTGATTTATGGTTTTGGCCGAGGCCTTAATCATTTTAGACGTCTTGGCCGAGGCCTTGACAAAATGTTTCAAAATGTCTGGCATTATACATTCCCTCATTATGAAAGTGGTTATTGATATTTCATGTGATTATTCGTCTAGTAGAATATCCATGTGAGTAAGTAATGGCATTATTTTATTTTACTTTTGCCATATTATGATGAAGTTCAAGTTCAATAAAGCTTTTGTTTTATTTATACATTGCCTTAAATGCTTATGTTTTCTTATGAAATTTTCTGCTATATTGTTATCCTTACGGAGCATTTGAGCTCACCCCTTTCAATGTTTTATTTTTCCCAAGATGTGAAGAGGTGTATTATGACTGACTTGCAAGAATAGTCAGTGAGGATATGAGTGTGGACTAGGGAGACCATGTTATTGTAGTTTTCATTTTTATGATGTAATGTAATGTTTATGAATGTATCTAGTGTTTCCAAGTCTACTAAACTAATCGGTCTTTCGAGACTTGATCTTTTGTGATCATGCCAATGTTACGAAGTGATGCATCGACTCTGGGTAGCTGGGGTCGGGGCGTTACAGAATCTCCCTTCTATCTATAGTATCCTCTATCTAATAAAAGATATTATATAAAGAATCAATCCAAAACTCCGCACCCTGCAGACCATATTTACCCCATAAATGACATGGGTGATACATATAAAACTCCATATATTATTAAATATAAAAATATCACCTTAGTGAGCCATGAGATCCATCGAATGTTAACCTAAATAATTATCACTCAGATATATTGGTTTATGGAGGCTTTGGTTTTATTATTAATTGGTCATGCCCATCCTTACCCACTTGATGTTCACTTAGAGGTTGGCATAGTTTCATATCACTAAAATTCAAATTGCACATCTCTATATAATTTTATAATAATTCATGATATCGCAGTTATGGAAAAGCAGTAAGAGAAAACATTCTCTATTGATCTGTATCCACCCAACTTATATTAGGTTCCCACATGACCCAAAATCCACCTACCCAAACTTCCCACTCTCATGGTTTGGTTTACATCACACACATAGTGTTCATATCACATGTAGCCACATGGTAATAATAAAAGGAGTCCTTATTCATAGTTTTATTCAAGTAAGATACCAACAATAACTTATGTAGGAAAAAATTGTATTGCTTATTTTCTGCACTTTAAATAACCAAAACCCTTTTCATAACCCAGTGATCATTCACACAAAATGATATGTATGTTATGTCAGTCTTATGTACCCAATATAATGCATGGATTAATTATCTCATTCCATCCTATACCAAGAGAATGATAATAAACCATAAAATCACACATCATGTTTCTTAAAATCACAAGATTGTAAAACATTAAAACCAAGAACTGTAATCCCAACCCCTAGAAACTTGGATTCTCCCCATAAAAGTGTTAGCTAAACAAAATCATAGGGACTAAACCAAGTTCTTAACAACCCTATCTTTGACTAATATGTCCTTAATATTAAAAAAAGGCTTTGATTCCACTCTTTATCATCCCTATCCCATCCATCCCAAATAGTTATAATTCAAAGATCCACGAGACCTCAAGCATGTCTTATCGCACACCAAATTCTACTGACCAGAAATAAGTGTATTTAAGTAATGTGGGGAGATTATACCCTTTATTAGATAATCATAAATAATAGATAAATAATAGTAAACCATCATCAATAATTACAGCTACATAATATCGACACTACAATGATGATCCAACCATAAAAAACATTTCAAGCTATAAAAAAATATGAACCCAATGTAAACGTCATTTATTTATGCATTGGAATATAGGATCATGAGATGGGTATATCATATACAAGGCATGCTTTGAAACATATAAAAGAGTGGATACATCAACAAAAATATGGTTCTGATACTTATCTAGTACTCATATACCAATCCCATCTATCCATTTAGCTTAACCATTAATCATAAGAACCTTTACCTTACTAGCATCCCTTACCATGAATTTTGTATGCCAAATAAGGTGCATGTGAAAGTTGTAAGAAATATAAAAATTAATCCACCACTAATGGTATCCTGAAATAAATCCATCATGTATGGGTATATGCACAATGTGATATGGTAGAAAAAAATGTAAACAATAAACACCTATTACATCATGGAGTGTAAAACTTGATGCATGAAAAATGACTGTGCATTCCAGTGTCGATGTCAAGTCTAAACATTTCACAATATGATGGAACAAAATCCAATATACACATAATATCAAAATAGGTCCATTATACTATGTTACTATCCACCAACCTGTCTATACTCATCGTGTATAGGATAATAGGCTATCCTCCACCAATCCATCCATACTCTATACATACGGGATACTACGTCAGCCTCTATAGAACTGTCTAATCACTTTAAATCGAGATATTAGGTCATCTTCTACAAACTCATCTAAACAATACACAAATCGGATACTTGACTGGCCTCCACCAAACCATACAAACACTAAAAATATCGGATACCATGTTATCCTTCACTATCCCATCCATACACCATATATATGAGGTACTAGGTTTCCCTCTACTAAACTATCTAAAAATGATACATATGAGATATTTAGTATCCCTCCACTAACACATAGGAATACCACATGTATCCTTAAGCTATAAAAAACAACTCCTTTATATCATCCACCTAATCACCCCCAACACACTCATAAGTCAAACCATGTCCATCGCTACATATACTAAGAGAGTAATAACTCTATATGGATATCCTTTATCTTGACTATGGTATCACGCCAATAATCATATTATAAAATTAAAGTCACATCAACTAATAACTACTACAAAAAAATGTGATGAAAATACATTTCTAGCCTATCCTACACATAATATTTCCATCATCAAGGAATTCTTGAGGATTCCTCCTATAGTCCTATCACATATTATACAAGGAAGGTATAACAACCCTGCTCTTTATTTCACATTTAAATATGATTTATTAAATAAACTTTCACTTAATACAACCCATAAGATTGAGAGGTCTATTTTATTTTAGGATTAGGAACATTACATGAAAACTCAAGACATAAAATACAACATCTTTATTCAAAACATATTTTACATTACCACAACATTCCTTCGTACTTAGCATTACATCGAATAACCTGATGACATACATAAGAAAAGGGTGAGTTATAAATATCCATAAGGTAGTAAACAAGGAATAACATGAATAATAAAATACATGTTAGGAAATAGGAATATCAATGGAGAACAAGAGAAACATGAACATAAAGGCATGATATAGCATGATTACATGGAAATGCGGCAACAACATAAAACACTGCATCATAAACATAAAGGAAGCAGGTAAACCCTAGTCCCAACAGGGTAGAAAAATTTCCTAAAAGGAATCAGATAAACCCTTATACCAATATTACATATCATGATACTAAACATAACCCAATTCATTGGAGCTCTATATAATTTTTGGCGCACCCGTCACTTTCACTTCATTCTCATGCTTAAGTGTGCCACATATATTATAAAACATGGATTCATTATTCATCATAATTCATTACATGATAAAGTAATGTTGAATAAATACACATAAGACCTAAATAAAATTTTTATATTTGTATAAAGTTGAATACCCTTGATAGATGAATGGGTATGGTATTCACTACATGGTGATTTTGGCATGGAAAATCACGGTGCAATTTCGACAGCATAACAGCGTGACATAAAAATTTATAAAAAGAGTTGATGAGAGATAAAAGGTTCTGTCATAATATATACATGAAATTGGTAGTAATAGGTACATATAAATACAAGTTCCATCATGATGAATTTGTAAATAGAAGGCGTAACATAATAAACAAACTTGAAGACAGAGGATTGAAATGAATCTTGTGAAATTTTGGCATGGTGACAGGTGTACATAGGAGGGATTAATGAGAGATAAATGGGTATATAATCATTAAAAAATAATAAGTGAATTATGGGGGATGTGTGAAACCATACCCAATCATTTTTAATTTAAAATAAAAGGGAGTAACAATAAAAGGAAACTTGGATAAAAATGAGAAAGGCAGGAAACCCTTACTTGAGTGTGTGACTTCAAAAACTTTAAGAGGGGATTATTTAGAGATTAGGTCACCTTGTAAGGATTCTAGAGAGTTGAGGATAGATTAGAGACGTGATTAAATGATTTTTAGTGAAGATAAGTGGGATCTTGGGTGGGTTTATATAGGAAATGAGAGGGGAATTCTTTAATATTTCACAAACATAGGTTTTGGAACCTATATAATTAAATATTAAAACCCATAGACCTTACCATGGTTTTTTCCAAATAATAGTTGAGAAAAATATTTTATAAGTTCAGGGGTCAAATATATTAAAATATTATCCATGCTTATGTGGAGGTGAGTCGCATTATTAAATAAATGAACTTAAAATCATAAAATATGATTTACATTTTGGAGGATTCACTAAGGCATTATAAAATAAGTAAAATAAATATAAAATCACATTATTTTAAATTTAAAATAGATATTTGGTATAATATACCTTTTATGTTATTTATTACATCACTATTGGGTCATTATGATGTAATAAAACACACTATATACTTATATATTATTTAATTTTTACCCAAAAATTCGACCATCCCAGAAAATTATGAAAAATTAACCATTGGATAATTTTGATGTACTGATTCCAAAAATAATATTTATTTTATATAAATAATTTTATAAATATGTGAATTTTCACTTTTATTATGAGAACCAATATTTATTGAAAATTTACGGGTTTTGATTAAAACAGTTTTTAAACCTTAATAAAAATTTATATTTGACTTCATAAAAAATATATACTCATTTATTATTAATAAAATTAATTTGATAATAAAATTTTATTAAAATATTAATTCTTTCAAAAATTCATTAATTCCTTAAAATAAATTCTTTAAAAATACACTTTATGTTTTATCGTATAAAAATATAACTCTTATCAAACTGATTACCTACTAATTTATTGATAAGGAACTGATATAATCATCATTTATAAGAATTATTTTTATAATATTATTAATAAAAACATATTTTAATATAATAATTTATATATTTCTAAAAAGAACCATTTTTACCCGAAAAATTAATTTATCAAATTCATCATTTTTTAAGAAAGACTACTCCCATAAAGGAATTTATGGAATAATAATTTTATTTATAGAAAGGGATTACACAATAAATATATAATACCTTGTTACATAACCCCTTATAACACCCACATAATACCTAAGCTTAAGGTGTGCAATGGTGACAGACTCTTGTGGTGGCTCAGATAACATCACCCGGGTGGTAATCTCTATTAACTTGAACTTCTCTTGTAGGTGATTTAGTTCAAGCTTAACACGATGAAGGACAGATTGGAATTGGTCAAGAGAGAAACCCATTGATGTTAACTTCTTTCTGAGGTCCGAAAAATGAGCTTCTCTTGAGTCTACTGGATGAGGCCTCTATCTCCTTTTTCTATGTCGAAAGTATTTGTTAAAACCTTATATTTATATTAGTTTTGTGACCACTGTTCAAAAGCTATATCATCAATATTAATGATAATTAACGATCATTTAAACCCAATAATAAAAAACTAATTTGTGTTCTATATCCATAATACATTAAAATAAAGGGAATTTTATTCATAAATGTTCAGGTCATTACAACCTTCCCCCCTTAAGAAATTCCACCCCCAAAATTTCATTTTCCCACACTAAAACATATGAGGGTAGTTCTGCCACATCACTTCCTCGGGTTCCCACATTTCTTCTTAAAACTTGTGGTTTCACCACAACACCTTTATTGGGGGCATTGTCTTATTTCATAGAACTTTTTCCCTACTATCTAAGAACTTCACCGGCTTCTCTTCATATGAGAGTTCATTCTCAAATAGTACCACCTCTGTATTGAGTACATGTGATAGGTGTGGTATGTACTTCCATAAGAGTTATACATGGAACACATTATGTATTTGAGATAGGTTAGGTGGGAGTTCTAGTCAATAGGCCACTACTCAGATGTGATCAAGGATCTAAAAAGGGACAATGTACCTTGGAATAAGCTTTCCCTTCTTCCCAAATCTCATAACTCTCTTACATGGTGATATGCGTAGGAATATCATGCCTCCAAAATCAAACTCTAGGTCTCATCAATGGTTGTCAATATAGCTATTTTGTCGACTCTGAGCAACTTTGATGTGTTGTTGTATGGTCTTAACATTATCCACCATTTCTTCGACAGTTTTTGGACCTAGAAGTTTTCACTCCCCAACTTCATTCCAACATTCTAGTGTTTTGTACCTCTTCCCATAAAGGGATTTATAAAGATCTATTTGGATGCTTGAGTGGAAACTATTGTTGTAAGAGAACTCAATCCGAAGAAGACGTTGATCTCATCCTCCTTTAAAGTCCATTGAGCATGCTCTCAACATATCCTCAAGTGTTTAGATGGTCTGCTTGGATTGTCCATCAGTTTGAGGATGATAAATCATAATGAAGTTTAGCTCAGTATTCAGATCATGTTGGAGACTCTTCTAGAACATAGAGGTGAATCTTGGATCTCAATCGGATACAATTGATATTGGTACACCATGCAGCCTTACCACTTCTCTAATGCATATCTGTTCCATTTGATCGAGTGAGAAATCCTCTCTAATTGTAATGAAGTGTGTAGACTTTATAACACAATCCACAATAACCCAGACAACATTGTTTCCTTTGGATGTTTTCAGAAGTTTAGTGACAAATTCCATGGTGATGTTCTCCCATTTCCATGTTGGTATGGGTAATGGTTTCATCATCCCCTTAGACTTCTTCCTCTCAACCTTCACTTACTGACATACCAGGCACTTTGATGTATATTCGGCAATCTCATTTTTCATGTTATCCCACAAATAATTCTCTTGGATATCCTGATTCATCTTTGTGCTTCCTGGGTGAATAAAGAAATTCAAACTATGTGCATCATCCAAAAGTTTATTCTTTAACTTCAGATTTGATGGAACACATAGTATTGACCCAAATCTCACAATTCCTTCTTCATTAACATTTAACTCTAAGGATTTCCCTTTTCTGATAGCTTCCACTTTCTTCTGAATTCCCACGTCATCTTTTTGTGAATCCTTTAACCTTTCCAAAAGAGATGGTTGAGAAATCATTTGTAAAAGGATTGATGGTTTTCCCTTCTTTATGATTCCCATGTCCATCTTCACCAAATCTATGAAGATTGGATCCTTTTCAATTCTAATAATTGAAAGAATCATTGGGTTATTTATACTTATAGAATATTCCACCTTGTTCTCTTTACCAAGGTGGTAATGGATTGAGCAATCATAATCCTTGATGAGATCTAACCATCTTCGTTGGTGCATGTTCTACTCTTTCTATGTGAATATATATTTGAGACTTTTGTGATCTGTATATATTTCACACTTTTCCCCAAAGAGATAATTATACCATATTTTCAATGCAATATCATAACTGCAAACTTCAGATCATGCCTGGGATAGTTTTGATCATGAATTTCCAACTACCTTGTGGACTAGGTGATGACTCTATCATTCTATATCAACACATAGCCCAAGACCTTCTTCAAAACATCACTGAAGATTATGAAAGGCTCCCCACTTGTGGGTAGTGTGAGAATAGGGGCAGTGATAAGCCTCTTCTTCAACTCCATGAAGCTTTCTTCACATTCATCATTCTATGAAAAATTGACTCCCTTCTGAGTTATCTTGGTAAGAGGTTTTGACAATTGTGAGAAATTTTTCACAAATCGGTGATAATATACAATTAACCCCAAGAAGCTATGGATATCCATCATAGATGTTGGCGTCATCCATCCCTCAATTTTTTTTTTATAAGGATCCATAGATATCCCATTGCTTGTGATGATATTCCCCAATAATGAGACTTCCTTCAACTAGAACTCACACTTGTTGTACTTTACATAGAGCTTATCCTTTCACAAGGTCTTTATTATAGTATTTAGATGCTCCTCATAGTCCTCCTTAGTTTTGGATTATATTAGAATATTGTCTATAAATACTACCACTTATTTTTTGATGTAATCTCTAAAGAATCTATAAATAAATTCCATGAAGATTTCTAGAGCATTTTTGAGTCTGAAAGGCATTACTCTTAATTCATAGTTCCTATACCTTATACAAAAATTAGTCTCAGGGATATCCTCCTTCTTCACCCTTACTTGGTAATTTCCCAACCACATATCCACCATAGAGAATTATTATACTCCAAATATCTAATCAAACAAGTCATCAATTCGTGGAAAAGGATACTTGTTCTTTATCATGATTTTGTTGAGCTCATGATAATCAATGCAAAGGCACATTGGCTCATCCTTATTCTTGATGAAGAGGACCAGTGTACCCCATGGTGAATCACTTGGGTATATAAAAACTTTATCCATATTCTCCTATAGTTGTTTCTTTATATCCTTAATCTCTATAACAACCATTCTATATAGAGTCTTGGATATTAGAAATGACCCATGTATAAGATCTATCGAGAATTCAAAATCTCTTTTAGGAGGAAGACCAGGAAATTCCTTAGGAAACAAATCAGTGAATTCCATCACAATAGGCATGTCTTCGAGGATGGTTCCATCCTTAGACTCAATCATATGATAAATATGTGAATTCTCATAGGGAATTAATATCCATGATTTAGAAGATGGTGCTAATTAATATTCATCCTCCTCCTTGATCTTGTATAGAATTAGGGATCGATTAACCATATAGAGAGTGATTTCCTGCTCACGACAATTTATGTTGGCTCTATATATGGAAATCCAATACATGCCAATAATTGCATAAAATTCCACCTAGGAAATTATGATGAGGTTTTCTAGGAAGTTCAATCCACAAATTGTGATAGGGGAGGAGTTATATTCATGGGATTCAATAATTTCCTTCTTTTCTATTTTCATTAACATATCTACTTCCACTCTTTATGGTGATGTTTGGATTTTTCTACTAAAATTTCAGGATATAAAAGAATTCGTAGAACAAGAATAAAAAAGTATGTTTTCTATTATTTAATTAATAACTAGTGTATCTATCACCACTTCATTGATAGGATTCACTTTGGAGGTAGTAATGGAAAAAGCTATCCCTTTCTACCTTGGAGGTTATTGGTTGCCTCCAAAAACTCTGGTCTTAGGGAACTGGTTTGAAAAGTTCCCTGGTTCATTGCATTTATAGCAATGAACAATGCATTGAGGATCGAATGGAGTGTTCCTTTCCTCTTTCGTAGTAGTGGGCTTTTATTCATGGAAATTGATGGCTATGTGTCCTTCCTTCCTACAACTAAAAAATTTCTGCATCCCCTTAAAGCAATTTCCAAGGTGCTTCTTATTGGAATCATCATGTGTTAATCATGTTTTAATGAAAAAAAATTATATACATTCTATGAAGCTTTTTAATCCTATTTAATATATCTTAAATCAGGTGTACATATGATTAGTTTTTTTATGCTTTAAATAAACCTATCCAAGATCTAAAGTGTTATGTCTAATTATTGTAAACTATTTTTAGTTTGTGTTATAATGGATTTCCTTAATAAATGGTTAAGTCTAATACATTCTATAAATATCACTGTTTAATTTTGTGTACAAATATTTGGATAAGTTTGAGAAATCGTGAGTCTTGCAATAGTTATGTTTTTCTGGCAAAGGACCCAGACACTGTGACAAAAAACCATAACCAGAAACCGTGAACCATACACCGTGACCCAAACACCATGAACAGACATTGTGACCAAACACGGTGACCAAACATCGTGAACCATACACCGTGACCCAGACACCATGAATAGACACTGTGAATCAAATACCATGACCAGACACTGTGATCATAACACCGCATTTGTGCTACCGGTTCCTGATCCCTATACAATTGTGCCATCATGACTATATCATTTCTCAAAGGCAAAGAAGGATACATTTTTTCATAGAGACGTCGTTTCAAGGAGACACTGTTTCATCCAAACATTGTTTCCAGACAGACTCTAACACTGTTTCTTAATATCTTTTGTCATTTTTCAATTTAATCTCTAACAGTCATATTTGAAGCTTTTAAATACACTAACATAATTAATGTTTCTTTGTAGACATGTCACCTGACAGTACGAGGTATGAGGTGCAGAATACATACATCCTGTCAGCTCCAACACATGCATTTTAAGAATAAAAGAACAGCGTGTCCATAAAAAAAAGACGATAGAGAAACATGTGTGTGTGCAATAATGAAGATGCCTGATAATTCTTGAAAGAAGAACCGACACATGCAACTCAACACTTTTGAAGAACACATAAAACATACTCGAATCCTAGAGTTGAGAAAATTTTCTCACTATCATCTCCACGAAGAACACGAGACAGATCTACTTGACTTTTGATACTCTATTTTCCGCAAGAGGACTTGATTCCTACATCTTCTTCATTCTAGAAGTCCAGAGCTGCATAGACTAACAATTAGAGCACTTCTAACCATATCTCGTCATTTTTTCTCTGTTGTGTATTGTTTTTATCTTTCAAGTCGTGTGTGTGTATCTGTATAAAAACATACATTGTCTTCTACATTAAAATGAAGGATACAAACTATCCTTTCTCATACATATTCTTACACTTGTGTATTCTCACGGATAAGTGTGTAAGAGGTCCCTGTGTGACATGACAAAGTTCACACCCACGAAGAACTCTGGAAGAGGTTGTGTGACCTGCATAGTCATGTGTACTATTGTTAACCCCAATCTAGGGTGTAGATCAAGTTTATTTATATAAACATATTGGTGGTAGGTAATCACCAAGTGGAGTGGATTAGGTCTTGGCTTGAGACTGAACCACTTGTTTTATATCCTCTATTTTGTTTAAATTAGTTTACTCTGTTTTACTACATAATTCATAAATCACTAAATTTACTTTGATAGTTAATCTTGGAAAGGAGTTATAATTGTTTTTCCTTATTATAATATCTTCAAAAGTAATGTTAATAACTGATATTAAGAATTCTGAGAATTAATCAATCTTATGAGAAGTTATTTAAACAGTCAAAATTTTATAACCATATTACTTTGATTAACTGGAATATATTTAAATTTATTGGGGAACCTTTCTAAGAATACTTTTCAAACAGAAATTTTTATAAGTACTCAATTCACCCTCCCTCTTGAGTACCCTACTCCAACCAACATTTGGTATTATAGGTGTTTGTTATTCCTATTAAGACTCTGTTTTTGACCCTATTAAACTGTGATTTTTGTTGTAATTTAAAGATATATAAATTTCTATTAATTATAAATTTCTATCTCTTTCAAAGTAATTATTTATCATGGATAATAGATTGGAAGTTTTTGCCACAAACAGACCACCATTCTTTAATGTAACCAATTATTCTCAATATAAAATTAAAATGAAAATGCATTTAGAAAGTATGAGTTTTAAAATCTGGTCTTCAATTATAGATGAATATAATATTTCTTCTATTTACAGAATCACTTGGGATGACCCTACCAAGACTTCCTACAATAACAATTGCAAATCCATGAATTCTTTATATTTCTCTTTAGGAAATGATGAATTTAATAGAATTTGTGCATGTAAAACTACCCATGAAATTTGGGATACCTTGTCTGCTTCACATGAAGGAACTTCTAGTGTGAAATAAATGAGACTTAATACTTATACTATTAAATATGATAACTTTAAAATGAAACCTGATGAGCCTATTTCTAACATGAATCTCAGGTTCAATGAAATTTTCAAAACAATGGTTTCTCTTGGAAGAGAAGTTACTAACAAAGAACAGATCATGAGGATTCTCATATTCCTACCTGATAGATAGAGAGGAACCTCTGTATCTATTAGAGAGTCATGCTACATCAGAAATCTACCTGTAAAAGAACTCATTGGAAAACTAATGATTTGTGAAGAGGAGCTGAAAGTCAACAAGGCAGAGGAGGATGAACCCAAAAGAAAAATATTTGCATTCAAAACCGCCACTTATAAACTCAAAAAGAAAGGGAAGTTGGAATCCTCTGTAGAAAGTTCCAATAGTGAAAAATCATCACGTGACAGTGATGAGGAGATGGATCAATTATCCATAAGGTTTAAGATATTTTTAAAAAAAGAATTACTTTTTCAGAAATCCTAACTTTAAGGGAATATATTATCAAAAAGGAAGCTGGAAGAAAGATTGGAAAAGAAGTGACAAGTATAATGAGATAGTCTACTATGAATGTAAAGGAAAGGGATATATAAAGTCTGACTGTCCCAAGCTCAAGTACAAAAAGAAATATGAGGACAAATATATAAAATATAAAATGTCAATGAAAGAAACATGGAGTGATTCTAAGGATGGTTCAAGTAACTCATAATATTCACATGATGAATAGGATAACAAATCCAATAAGTGTTTTATGAAAAACACATCTGAGGTAACAGTGGAATCTCCTGTACACAATTCTTGTTATTCTGGATATTAGAGTAACTCTGAAAATATGTATAATGAAGAAATTTTTGAATATTGTAATATTCTTAAAGTGACATGCAATGAATTAAAAGATAAATACAAATCTTTAAAGAAATAGTATGCTCTTACTTCAACTATTAAAACTAAACTTACTATAGAAAGGGACAAAAATGATCAATTACTCAAAGAAAAAAATGATCTAAATCTATCTAATGAGCAATTGAAAAAGGATCTTGAAAGTTTTATTAATGGTAAGGATACCTTGGTACAAATTCTAGGTAAACATATTTCTCCTAAATATAATACTGGGATTGGTTATCAACCTGGTAAAAGAAATTTTGGAAGAACTAATTTTGTTTCTAAGTCTAGGACATACAGCTTTACTCCTAGTTCTAAAATACATTCAGATAGCTCAAGTTATTATACACTCTCTACAGTTTCAAGATTTTTTGGACCAAATTGAGTTTATTTTTCAATTACTTTACATAATGCTTATTGGAAACATATGAGATAGATATGGGTTCATAAAGCACTAGTCACTAATATTACTAGACCCAAACATGTATGGGTACCAAAATCTATTTTTATCTGACTATTTCGTAGGATTGTTTCTTAAAGAGCTCCTGTAAAATCTTATGGTACTTGGATAATGGGTGTTCAAGACACATGATAGGGGACAATTCATGCTTCAAGAATTTAACAAAAATTTATGGAGTACATGTCACCTTTGGTGACAATTCCAAAGGAAAGATTATTGGCCTTGGCCAAATCGTTAACTCTAACTCCATTTGGATTTCCAGAGTACTTTTTTTTATGGATTGAAATATAATATTCTTAGTATTTAACAACTATGTGATGATGGATTTCATGTTAAATTTGAAAATGATGCTTGTAATGTTTTCAATTCTAAAAATGAATTAGTATTTTCTGCATTAAGAAATGAAAATGTATATTCTATTAACATAGATTATTTAGTATCTCAAAATGTTTCATGCTTAAGTGTATTTCACAAAGAATCTTGGATTTATCATAGGGGACTATGACACTGTAATATTCACTCTCTTATAAATTTAACTAGAAAATGCTTAGTCAAAGACCTACCCAAACTTGAGTTTCCAAATGATAAAGTGTGTAATCCTTGCCAAAATGGAAAGCAACACAAAATTTCCTTCAAAACAAAGAAAGAAGTTTCAACTTATCAACCTCTCAAATTGGTTCACATGGATTTGTTTGGACCATATAGAGTTTCTAGTTCAAATGGTAATCACTATGTTTATGTTCTTATAGATGATTTTTCTAGATATACTTGGACTTTTTATTTGCTCACAAAAGTGAAGCATGTTTTCATTTTAGAAAATATGCCAAAATTTTAGAAAATATTAGTGGACTTAGAATTAAATCCTTAAGAAGTGATCATGGTCATGAGTTTGAAAATCAAGAGTTTGAATCCTTTTTCTCACAAAATAGATATAGTCATAATTTCTCTGCCCCTAGAACACCTCAACAGAATGGAGTTGTAGAAAGAAGAAATAGAACCTTGTAAGAGAATTATAAAACCATGCTTAGTGAATATGACTTACCTATTTATTTTTTGGCAGAAGCTATAAATACAGCATGTTGTATTATCAATAGATTATTGATTATACCTATTCTTAAAAGAACTCCATATGAGTTATGAAACAACATAAAACCCAAAGTAAGCTACTTCAAAGTTTTTAGTTGCAAAGTCTATATCCTTAATATTAAGGAAGATCTTGAAAAATTTGCATCCAATATTAGTTAAGGGATATTTTTAGGATATTCCATCTCTAGTAAATCCTATAGAGTGTTTAATAATAGAACTAAATGTGTGGAAGTATCTGTCCATGTCAAATTTGATGAAACAGATTCACATGATCCTAAAACCACTCTAGATAACTGGGAGGAGGATGTATCAAATCTGGAAAATAATTCAAAATCCTCTAACCATCCTGTAAAGGAATCTATGAAAACTCCTAGTTTTGGAAATTCATTAGATTTGATTCATATTGAACCCAAACCTGTTGAAGAACCTGAAATCACTAGTCCTTCTTTTTCTAGAGTTGTTAGAACTCTTAAGAACCATCCTTTAGATGTTGTTGTATGAGACTTATATTAAGGAACTCAAACTAGAGATTCTCTTAGAAATCATGTTGAACATCATGTATTCTTGTCACAAATTGAACCTAAAAACATTAATGATGATATCAATAATGAATTTTGGGTGATGGCTATGCAAGAAGAGCTTAATCAGTTTGAATGGAATAAAGTTTGGAGACTTGTTGACAGACCCAAAGACACATTCACCATAGTCACTAAATGGGTATTTAGAAATAAGGTAGATGAAACTGGTAATATAGTTATAAACAAGGCTAGGTTGGTTGCACAAGGCTATAATCAAGAAGAAGTAATTGACTATGAAGAGACCTTTTCACCAGTAGCTACACTTGAAGCCATCAAAATTTTTTTTGCTTATGCTACACATCTGAATTTCAAACTATATCAAATGGATGTTAAAAGTGAATTTCTAAATGGGTATATAGCTAAGGATGTCTTTGTTGAGAAACCCCAGAGTTTTAAAAATCCTCATTTTCCAAATCATATTTTTAAATTATCAAAAGCTTTATATGGTTCAAAACAAGCTCCAAGATCTTGGTATGACAAACTGAGTAATTTTCTTATTTACAAAGGTTTTACAAAAGGAATAGTTGATCCTACCCTTTTTATAAAACGAATTTCTAATGATGTTTTGGTAGTTAAAATCTATGTAGATGACATTATATTTGGATCTTCAAAAATTTCTTTATGTATTGAATTTTATTAAATGATGAAAAATGAATTTTAAATGAGTTTAATGTGTGAACTTTAATTCTTTCTTGGATTTAAAATCTTTCAAAATAATGATGGTATTATTTTAAATCAAATAAAATATGCTAGAGATATTCTAAAACATTTTGGTTTGGATAGCACTAAAAGTAGAGATACTCCATTGAGTACTACTGTAATTTGGATCTTGATGAAGATGAAAAATCTATTGATCAAACCACTTACAGAAGAATGATTGGAAGTCTACTCTACCAAACTGCCATCTGACCTGAAATTATGTTTAGTGTATGTATGTGTAATCGTTTTCATGAAAAAACCCAAGGAATATCATTTAAATATTGTTAAAAGAATTTTCAAATACCTCAAGAATACACCCAATCTAGGACTTTTCTATCCCAGAGAATAATCATTTGATTTAGTTAGTTATTCTGATGCTGACTTTGGTTTTTGTAAGTTAGATAGAAAAAGCACCTCTGGAACATGTCACTTTTTAGGCAAGTAACTAATATCATGGTGTTGTAAGAAACAAAACTTTGTTGCATTATCTACTACAAGAAGCTGAATACATAGCTGCTGGTAGTTTTTGTGCACAAATTTTGTGGCTGAAACACACATTACTAGATTGTGGATATCAATTCAGGAATGTACCTATAAATTGTGACAATACAAGTACTATTAATCTCTCAAACATTACTGTTTCACACTCTAGGACAAAACATATGGATGTAAGACATCACTTTTTTAGGGATCATTATCAAAAAGGTGACATCACTTTGGAATTCATTGGAACTGAATATCAACTCGCTGATATATTCACCAAAACATTAAATTCTGAAAGAATGGATTACATCATACATGAATTGGGAATGATAAATCTTAAGTAGTAAGCATATTATTTCATGTTTACTATCTCACAATTACTCTCTCTCTCTCTCTATTACTGTTTGGAACTTACTTTCTCAAAAAATAAAGTCGCACAGTTTAGAAATCACACAATAAACAACTCACCGTGAAATCCTTTTACGATCTCACCATGAAATCCTGTTATGGTCTCACCGTGAAATCCTGTTATGGTCTCACCATGAAAACCCATTACGGTCTCATCCTGAAAGTTGATTATGGTCTCACTGTAAAGACACTTTATTGTTTTATTTACATATTATAACTCATATCGCGGTAATTAATTTTTGTGTTCTTTTAATTCCCGCACTTTTTTTTGCGATGCTTGGTATCTCTAAATGATAAAAACTAAAGAAGTTTCACTCTTTCTTCACCCGAGCTCTCTTCTCTCAAACCGTAATCCCTCTTTCAACCCTTCTCTCTCTCAAACCTTTGTTTAATGCCCAGGATGAAATGCCCATCGTCGTCAACTCCTGAGAAGTGTGGTTCAAAGAAGAAGTTGAAAATAGCACCGAAGTTAGCACCTGAAGGTCCTCTTAATCTGAATCTAGTAGACAGAATAGTGGTACCCAAAAAGGAAATATACCCTAAGTGGATTCTATCAAGTAATTCTTTGGTATTGAAAGTTCTAAAAGAGCAAGGATGGCTGGATTGGTTCACAAAGAAGGATAGGCTGATTTACCCGAAATTAGTTTCACAGTTTTATCAGTATGTTCAATTATTTTTTGATAGAGAAGATGGATATGTTGTCAAAAGTTGGATCAATGGCCAGAGTTGCATGTTTTCTTCGAGGTTATGGGATTCATGCCTTAGGATACCTCATGAGGGTATTTTTGAGGACTACCAAAGAGGTCCTACACCTCCAAGAGAGTTATTTATTTTGGAAGAATCATTGGGAAGATTAACTGGGAATGAAACAAAGCGAAGATCCATAGCTGTTGGGCTAGATGGTGAAACCATACTTCTGTTCAAATTTGTTCAGAATCTGATTATCCCTAAAAAATGTGATTTTCCTACACTCAAGTATCAATATGTATTTTTTGATACACCTTATGAAGAATGGCCATAATATAAACCTATACAAATATGTTATACTCCATATGTGTGAGTTGATCAAAACAACCTCCAAGTTAACCTCCACGTCCTATTCAAGGATTGTCTCAACTATGCTTCATGCTAAAGGGTTGGTTGGACCAGATGAAGAAGCCATTAAGGAATCTGAATTCTATATCTCAAAATTTACAGTAAAGAGAATGAAAATTAGTTGGAATCCATGGAGAAAAGCATGGGTGGAAGATAATGATTGGGTTTATGAAAATTTTAATCCAGTGGAACACTCTTCAAGACCTAAAGACATTTTTTATTCTAGTTTGGAACTATATGAATTTGTTGAGTATTATGATGAGGAAGAAGAATAATAGGATGTTGTACCTATAGGGGAAACTATTTTGGATGAGAAAGATAGTGAAACTATTCTTCAAGACATAACTGAGAAGGAAATGCTTGTTCCTAAAGAAGTTGCTAATATTAAAGAACAACCTGGTTCTAAAGAAGAATTTATTGCTAAGGTAAATGGAAAGGATTTTGTAGAAGAGCATATAGAAGAAGATCTTTCTCTTGTGTAAGAAGCTGTTTATGAGGAACATATGGAGGAACATGTGGAGGAACAAGTTGTTCCTAATATTATCACATCTTCAGAAGAGAGAATAGAGAAATCCTTTTAGTTGGATATAAAGGAAATCAGAGAGGATATCAGGGATGATGTCTTGTAAATAGATCAAGGATATAAATCTATCACTCCTGAGAAAAATACACCTGTTTAGGGGGAGCATTCCCCCATCTTGGAAATTGTTGAATTCCCTAATCTAGTTAATCCATGCTCAGTGGATACATGGTATAAATTCCCTAATTATTTTGATGTAAATGACTCCCAAGAAGCATCAGTGAAAGTTATATACCTCTCTATTATGTTTCAATTGAAACTAGTATATTCTCTTGATGTTATAGATACCAAGGAACCTAAGCCTATATCAACTCCTACTTCCAAGCCTTCGCCAGAACCCTCAAACTTGGTGAGTAAAGATGATTTGAAAGCTTTTGAATCTACCCTATTGGATGGAGTTGAAAAACTTATGAATACACAACCATCTCATGTAACCAATTTAATTGAAAGAGATGTTGCCCTGTTGTTGGAAGAGATCATATGGCAGATTCAGCCTAAGATGCTTCATGAGATTCAAGAAGTTAGAGTTGAGAACACACAACTTAGTGATGAAGTAAATACTCTCAGAGATATCATCATCAACGTTACCATTTTTATTCAAGGAAAATAGCACAGAAAAGAGAGCATACAAGTCTAGGGGGTGGAAATAATGAAGTCCAAGGGCATCCCCCCGGATCAAGTCCACCCCCTCGGGCTTAAAAAGAGAAACATGAGAAATACATTGGACTGGGATGCCTGGTGTAACCATAGAAGCTAGGTGGTCCGCCACCTAGTTCCCCTCCCTCCATGTGTGAGTGACCCTAGCTCCCCTGGCAAGGAGCGCCCTACATTTTCTGATTGTATACATAATATACCATGGTATGGTCCCACTTCTGCACAAATCCTCGTAAATTATCTTCGAGTCCGTCTCCACTTGGGATATTTGAATCTCTCGTTGCTTGCATAGGGTGATACCCATTAGGACAGCCTTCACCTCCACCTGTAAAGAATTAACTTCATTGTATTGCACTGTGAACACCACATACACACTGCCCCTGAAATCCCGGACCACACCGTCGTCGCGCATATCACCCGAAACATAGGACCTGTCCGTATTCAATTTGAGGCCTACACCAATCGGGTCCCATCTCACCCAGGAACCCTGCTGCCCGATGCATTGAGTAGATCCTTGGTGCGTATATAGTCCGCACAAGTAAGGGGAAGCCGACCAGTATCCCTCTATGCCGCATAGGTCAAGAAGGATGCATCTCGACCTGGTGATGATGCTTCTACCAGAAGCAGGTTTCCCCTCGTACTTGGTCAGGTTTCGAGCAGACCACAGGCTCCACCACCCCGCGCTGAAGATATAGGCATGAGAAGAGCACTCCCTTGAAGATCTGTCCTCCCCCTGAAACCGGTTCTCCAAAAAAGAAACAGGTCCTGCCATGTTAACCTGGCCTAGACTCACGCCTTCCTCCACAGTATTGTACCCAGTAAAGGACGCAAAGAAACCCCACACCTGTCGTGCCCACTCCCCTTCGAAAAATATGTGGTTGATGCTCTCCTCACTTCTGATCGCACAATAATGACATCCATATGCCATGCTAATCATGATCTTGTTGACATTTTCATTAGTTGGAAGGGCCTAGTGCTATATTCTCCATGTTAGGAAATTGAGCTTAGTCGGGATCTTCTGGCACTAGACCCGTCCAAACCATCCCCCTTGATTTCCCTGAATGCGGTCGAGCCTATAAAAATCTTTCGCATTATAGCACCCTGAGGTGGAGGGGGTGAAGATGCATAAATCCGGTACCGAGCTCATGAAAATGGAGTCATAAAGATCCTTCTGGTTCTCATCCAGTATTTCTCTAAAGAACTGGGGAAACTGGCTCGCCTCCCTGAAAGAAATCTGAGGGGCTGGGTAGCCCGGGTATCCCAAGATAGAACCCAACCAGTTTTGGTGCCAGAAAAGTACATTCCCCTCCAAAATAATCCTCCTCGAGGTATGAGTTATGCTCAGAATTCTGCAGCACACCGATGTCCAGAGCGAGGACCCTCTCCCTGAAGGGATATCAGCATTGGCCCCATAACGGGGAGCCATCATCTTTCCCCACAAGGTTTGTTCTTCAATCACCTCCCACTCCAGCTTCGCATGCATGTAGCAGATTTCGTTCTCTAGAATTTTGACGTTAATCCCTCCCCCCTCAATGGGTCGTGCCATCTTTCCCTAAGAGACCCAATGCCTCTTACCTTCCGAGGATGCATCCCATATGAACTGGGCCAGGATTTTATCAATGGTTCTGATGACACCCTTTGGAACATCAGTGGCTGATAGGGCATGCACCGGGATGGTAGAGAGTACACTATTCACGAGAGTGAATCGACCTCCAAAGGATAATAAGTGATTCTTCCAATTGAGTATGCACCCCGTAGTCTTACTCACAACATGATCAAAATTACTGATGCACATACGTCCCGAAGACACCGGGGTGCCAAGGTATACCATTGGGAATGAGCCACGACTCATACCCAAGTTGTTTCCCATATCAGTCACCCTACCCAGATTTCATGTGTTTGCCACGTAGAAACCATTCTTGCCTCGGTTAATTTGTTAGCCACTCCAGTGGCAGTACTCCTCAAGAATATTGACGATTCCCTGCACAGATCTCCTTCGAGCATTAATGAATATAAGAGTATCATCCGCGAACATTAAATGAGATGTGGGAGGGAGTTTACACCTCCTACAGTAAGGGAGAATGTCCCCTCTAGATATTCCCCTATTGATCAACCTACTCAAGGTATCCTGCATGAGAATGAAGATGCTCGGGGATAGCGAGTCACCTTTCCTGAGGCCTCTAACTGTCTTGAAGAATCCTTGTGTTCTTTCTTCCCATAAACGCCACTTCCATCCAAACTGATCTGAAACACCTGAACATGATGTCACAAGACCAGATAGATAAACCCATCTTCTTTAGGACCCTGTTGATGAATCCCCATTCAATCCTGTCATATGCCTTGCTCATATCCAGCTTGATGGACAAGTTTGAACCCCAGGACTTGGTAGGGAGGTCTCTTAACATCTCTTGTGCCATCGCAATGGATCCCTAAATAGAACGATCTTTCACAAAGCCATGTTGTTCCTTAGATATCCACCGATTCAGGATCTCCGATATCCTCCTATTGATTATGCTAGCCAGAATTTTGTATGTGAAATTACACATACTCATAGGCTGGTAATGAAGAAGGGACGATGGGTCCTTAGTTTTTGGCAGCGGGACAAGAGTCATGGCTGAATCAATTCTAGGTAGGATGATTTCCTCCTTCACCACATCCCAGTAGGTTTTATAGAAAAATCCAGGAAAGCCATCAGGGCCTATATCACTCTCATGATTAAGGTTTTCCATAGCTGCACCGATCTCCTTCTCCTCCGGGACACCCTCCATCAGCTCATTATCTTGAGTAGAAACATGATTAGGAATTATCTCCCAGAAATCCTTGCCCCCCTCAGGATACCCTTGAGGCATTTGTGGGTTAGAGCCCGCGAGAAGGTCCTTGAAATGCATGAAATCCATTTTCCCAACCACATCCCTGTCATCAGTGAAGGATCCATCCTCAAGGGCCAAGTTTGGTTTGACGATGCGCCGCCTCTCCTTGATGAAATCATGGAAAAAAGTCGTATTCTTATCACCCTCCTTGATCTGTTTTATCCTCGAACAATCCCTGGCCTTAATTTCCTGTGAAAGTAGCAAGGCCTCCAGATCTTTCTTCTTCACCGATATCTGTCCAAATACATCATCATCCCACACCTCCTCAATGCTTAACTTGAGTCGTTCGACTTCATTCTTGATCTCTTCCAACTCCTGATCTAAGGGGGGATACCCATAGCCCAAGAAGGAAGAGCATGCCTGAACCTCCTCAGCTTTCCATGAAAAGCACCCCAGAAATGTCCCTGGATCGGTTCCTCCCAGCTTCCTCTCACCGTTTGTTGATAACCTGGAGCGCTAGACCAACACCTCATGTATCGGAAGCCCAACTGCACTGCCCCTACCCTTTTCAGGGACAAGAAAAGAGGGGAATGGTCAGAGATTCTGCGAGTCAAGTTTTCAACCCTCGCTTCTAGGAACATATACACCACATGTACATTAGCTATACAGCGGGCAAGCCTTCTCCAGCAGCGGCGATTGCCCCTCCGGTTGTTGCACCAGGTGAACGGTTCCCCTGTAAAACCCAAATACAGCAACCTTTTCCCTTCCATAAAGTGACCAAAGGCCCTACTAGCCCTCCTGGGAAAGTCACCTCTGCCCTTCTTCTCCTCATGGTCTGTGACAACATTAAAGTCTCCACCCACTATTCAGGGTTGATCCCCTGGGTCAAAAGCGTTCAGATCACTCCATAAAGTCTCCCTTCGCTGAGAATCACAGCTGCCATTCACAAAAGACACAAAATGGGAGGATCCTTCACAGGTCACCCTTGTTGTGATATGCTGATCCCCAGCATGAATCAAATCCACTAACACCTCTCTATGCTAGAAGATCAAAATATACCTATTAGTCGAATCCCTGTGCATTGATGAGTGAAGCTTCACCTTACGGGAAAATTATTTGATCTTAGAGGACTTTTTCTTGTGTTCAAGTATTACAACCACTTTGATCTTGTGTTTCATAACTTCTGAGGCTATGTAGTCGGTTTTGACCCTTTCTCCAAGCCCTCGAGCATTCCAGATTAGGATGGGATTCATGGATACAGTGGCAGCCTGGAACTGACCCTAGGCAACTTGGTCTCTATCGAAGGGGGGTCAATGCAATCCCTTTCTTGTTGTTTCCTCAAAGAGTATCTCGTACGCACTCCCGAACCTTTCCCCTCAGGCGTATAGGGGGATGGGGTGATCCTTGAAGGACACTCTGACACCTTCCTCTGAGCCTCCGGGCTAGGCGACCCGGCCACTGAATCCACTATCAGAAGAACCTGACCGCTCGAAGAAGAAAATACAACATCTCTGGACAGAATTATGACCTCTGAGGCACCCCTAATAGACAGGGGCATTTTAGAACTGCCCCTGCAGCTGATTCCTGACTTCCTGGCCCCTAAAGAAATATCCCTCCCCGACAGGCCAGCCCCCTGGCCCAGGGCTAACTTGGACTGAAAGAGGACACTCGGGTTGTTGCCTGTCTGAACAAACCAATTCCCCCGGGGAAAAAACTCTACAACTCTGGGTCTGCCTTCAACAAAGTTTCCAAGCACTCACCTGACATAAGAAAATGGGAGAAAGGTCAAAACCTGGGTCGGGAAGCCTGAGGGATCTCACAGAGAGCAGGCTTATTGAAACTGGTCAGACCCGAACCATAGGGAACCTCAGCACTTGGGAAATCAGGCTCACAGCTACCTTCAACCGCAGAGGAAAAGGCGCAATGACCATAAGAACCACCCGCATCAAGAGGATCCGGCCACTTGGAAACAGGCCTGGAGACAACAACCTCTGAAAAGAAAGATCCCCCATGCTCAGGACTGTGGGAAATAGGCTACATCCCAGGACGCTGCTTCCTACAGTTCTGCGCTGAATTCCCCTGGAGAGAACAATCTTCACAGAAGCAGGGGTACACCGGATATCCGATGAACAAGGACCATGCCTCTTCATCCTGCACCTTCAATGACAACAACTCTGTAGGAGGCAAGGAGAGGTCCAGAACGATGCAAATGTGGGGGACGAACATCTCCACACCTTTGTGGGTCCGCACGTCCACACAGAGAAACCCCCCAACGCATCTCCAATATCCTTGAGGAAAGCAAGATTTTGGAAAGGATGCGGTAGGCCAGTAAAACTTACCCAGACAGCAGCCCGAGAGTCCTCCTTGCCCTTATGCACCTTCATCAACCAACGAGATAGATTGAATCGCCGATGCCCAAAGGACCAGGGAGCGTACACCAAGCCTAGATGAAATCAGCCTCCGAAGCCATCACCAGACAGAAAGAACACCTATGAATCACGGAGATCCGAGCCTCTTCCTTCAAACTCCAAGAGCCCACGATGAATTTGAAGACTGAGAGCGAGGGTTTCTCCGCCCCGAAACACGCCACCAATGACCATTTGAGCCCTGCCACAGCTTGGTCGAAAGCCGACGAAGGGGCCTTCAGCACGCACCACGCTCCGTCCCGTAACACCGAGTGAGAAAACGGATTGATTTCCGGAAAGCACAAGTCTGAAACCCCAAAGTCCGGTCTGCATAGAGCCTCCTTGAATGACCTCACCGGGTGGCACTGGGGAGGAGGAGGAAGGGGAGGAGACCACACGCGGGTAGGGCAGCCCACATATGGTGAACCCACCCCTGGGTCGAAGTTCGCCTGGGACGAGCATGCCGCCTGGGGGCCAGGTGCCAGGGAGGAAGCGGCTGGGCAGGTTTGAAAACCAGAGGGTGTGAACTCAGAGAGCGAAGCCATTTCCCTCCTGAATAAAAGTGTTTAACGGTTAACGCGTGTATAGGTGTGGCCTTACACCACCCGCATGCCACACCACCCCAGCTAGGCCCAAGGTGTCCAACCCTTGGACTTGGGCCAGTTCCCGCGGAGTCGAGGGGACGAGAGGATCGCTGTAAAATGGTGCATGTTGCCTTTGCGAGGACTCAAACCCGGAACCTCGATGATGGGACGCCACTGCCTTGAACCAACTCACCCACCCCCTCGCAGGCCTTAGAGATATGGTTGACGAAATGTAGAGATTGATGAACTCAAGACTAGAACCTATTTCTCATACTATTGAGGATATTGATAGTCTGATTCTACAGGAAGTTGCCTCCCTAAAACAATCTAATCTAATCTTCTTGGCTGACAAGGTATCTGAAAGAAACAAGAAAATTGTTCAAGATATGTGTGAGATTGTTATTGGTCTTAAAAAGTTGACTGATGAGTATAAGGGTTGTCTCCAGAAAGTTCTAAATCAACTAAAGTCCCTTACTTTAGTTTTTACTGCTTCTCATACTTCTGGACAATCATCTCAACCCTCTTTGGGTAGTGATCTACTCAGAAAAGTTGTCAAAGAAGAACTTCAGGCTGTGATCAGGGGTTTTTACAAAGAATCTCTATCTGAAGTTGTCAAGAATAGTGACAGAGTTCTTTATTTGGTGATAATTCATTCCAAAATAGAAAATTATGCTCAGGAAGAGATTACTAAGAAAGTGGAATTCTACTTCAATAGGATCTTCTCGAAGCATGACATGACCAGCCACTTCAAGTACCTTGTAGAGAATCTAATAATCCCTCCTGTCACTCAATCATTCAAAACTCAAGTCCAAAATCTCAATGATTTCACTCCATTGTTGGAAACATTTATGGAGAATAAGGATGAATTTGAGAAATCCATGCAGTATGGTGGTGAGATCGTTGCTAACTTCATCAAGCTTTTAAGGCCTTATCTTCATTTCCAGAGTACTGCCATTGTGGCTCCTGTAGCTTCACCCCTGAGATCTGGTTTTCCTACCTTCTCATCCTCTGCCCTTGCCTCTACATCTATGTATGTCTCTAAGGCTCTGAGTCATATCAGACCTGTTATCCTTGATCAACAGTTTCCTTAGTCTTCCACTACATCTACCTTGGCCCCTTCTATTTTTAAAGGACTCCCTTTACCTTCTCTTTCAACTAGTTCGCTTCCCTCTTCCACTTCCACCTCTACTCCTATGGCTTCCTCTTCTACTGCTACTGTCAAGTTAAAAGAGAAGAAAAGCCAGTGCTGAATAAAAGTGACTACTCTCTTTTGATAGGGATGATTTTTGAAATTTTTTCTTACTATTTGTAATGACACTTTTTATCCATCTAATGCTTTGTGGAATCTTCGTATCTACTCTTTTATTTACTGTTTTACTCTTTTTGATAATCCCAAAATGGGGAGAAATATGTACTCTAAATGAAAATTAGGGAAGAGAAACATTACCTAAGAATAGATCTCTCGCTCACATGATTTGTGATAATCGAAAAGGGGGAGATTTTTGGACACCTCATGTGTTAATAATTTTTTAATGATCACAAATCCTATAAATTCTATAAATCTTATTAATCCTATTTAATATATCTAAAATCGTGTTTACAGATGACTAGTTTCCTTACGATTTAAATAAACCTATCCAAGATCTTAAGTGCCATGTCTAATGATTGTAAACTATTTTTTGTGTGTTATAATGGATTTCCTTGATAAATGATTAAGTCTAATACATTCTATGAATATCACTTTTTAAGTGTGTGTATAGATATTTGGATAAGTCAAAAAACCCATGAGTCTGCCACCGGTTATGTTTTTCTGGAAAAGGACCCAGCCACTATGACCAGACATCGTAACCAGAAACCATAAACCTGACACCATGACCCAGACATCGTGACCAGACACCGTGACCAGACACCATGACCAGACACAGTGAACCAGACACCATGACCCAGACACCATGACCAGACACCGTGAATCAAATATCGTGAACAGATATCATGATCCTAACACCGCATTTGTGCTACCGGTTCCTGATCCCTATACAAATGTGCCATCATGACTGTCTCGTTGCTCAAAGGTAAAGAAGGAGACACCGTTTCATAGAGACCCTATTTCAAGGAGACACCATTTCAGCAAGACATCGTTTCCAGACAGACTATGACACCGTTTTTTAATATGTTTTTTTATTTTTCAATTTAATATCTAACGGTCATATTTAATGCTTTTAGATACACTAACATAATTAATGTTTCTTTTTAGACATGTCACCTAACAGTACGAGGTACTAGGTGTAGAATACATGCATCCTGTCATCTCCAACACATGCATTTCAAGAATAAAATAATAGCATGGTTAGAAACAAAAAAGAGATGATAGAGAGACACTTGTGTGTGCAATAATGAAGAATCAAAATCATTCTTGAAAGAAGAACTGACACATGAAACTCATCACTTCTGAAGAACACACGAAGCATACTCAAATCCTAGAGTTGAGAACATTTTCACACTAACACGAGATAGATCTAGCTGACTTATAATACTCTATTCTCCACAAGAGGACTTGATTCCTGCATCTTCTTCATCCTATAAGTCCAAAGCTGTATAAACTAACACTAAGAGCACTTCAAACCTTATCTCATCATTTTTTCTCTATTTTTTATTATTTTTATATTTCGAGTAGTGTGTGTGTGTGTCTATATAAAAACATGCATTGTCTCCTGCATTAAACTGAAGGATACAAGATAACTTTTCTCATATATCTTTTTACACTTGTGTATTACAACGGATAAGTATGGAAGAGGTCCCAGTGTGACCTGAAAAAGTTCATACCCTCGAAGAACTATGGAAGTGGTCGTGTGACCTGGAAAGTCCTATATACTATTGTTAACCCCAATCCAGGGTGTGGATCATGTTTATTTATATAAACTTCTTGGTGGAAGTTGATCACCAAGTGGAGTGGATTAGGTCTTTCCTTGAGACTGAACCACTTGTTTTATATTCTCTATGTTGTTTAATTTAGTTTACTTTGTTTTACTGTATAATTCATAAATCACTAAATTTACGTTGATAGTTTATCTTGGAAATAAGTTATAATTGTTTTTCCTTATTATAATAGATTCAAAAGTAATGTTAATAACTGATATTAATATTAAAAATAATTGATCAATCTTCTAATAAGTTATTTAAAAATTCAAACTTTTATAACCGTATTACTTTGATTAACTAGGCTATATTTAAAATTATTGGGGAACATTTATAAGAATACTTTTCAAATAGAAATTTTTACAATTACTCAATTCACCCCCCCCCCCTTTGATTACTCTACTACGACCAACACTTCTTTTCACACCTTTGGCAGGTGGGATGCTATAATTTATTATCACTATTGGATTTATCCATCAGACCGCTAGAATTAAAGTCCACTTTCTGCTTCTTATCCACATGATACCCCTGAGACTCTCTAATCTCTATCTAGACTTTAAGGGCACATTAGACAATCTCCTCATAGCTATCAAAGTCGAGAATCTCCAGGGATTTCCGTAGGATGGGTTTTAGCCCATCAAAGAAGTGTTCAACATTGCATTCAGGGGTAATGACAAAACCTAAGGCGTATGGTACAATTCTGGTGATGTTTTCCTCGTACACCCCAATAGATTCATCTTCCTTTTTCTTGAGTGTAAGGAAATATCTTTCCATAATAAGAAAGAGGGTATGAGTAAAATATTTATTGAAAAACATTTTCTTGAAATCCTTCAATCCCATCACCTTGATCTCTTCCACGGGATTCATATTTTTGATCAATGTACACCATTTATCAGCTTCATCCCCCATATGATAAGCAGCCAGAAGAACCTTCTCTTTTTTGGAACATTGAAGTATAGAGAATATCTTCTCAATAGAGTTTATCCATTTTTCGGAGATTAAGGGATTAGATGATCCATTGAAAGTAGTAGGTCTTTGTATCCTGAAGCTCTCAATTATGACTTTTTCTTTATTAAGGGGAGCTATAAATTCCTCTTGACCCATGTTTCTATTCAAAACATTAGTTAACTAAGACTGTATCATGAATTTTTTTTTGATTCCTGCTCCCATTGGATTGGGAATTTCATTAGAATAGTCATCACATTGATCTCCGCATCGGTTGTTAGCCTGAGTCCTCCTATTACTGGCCATTGGATAGAATTAAAGGAAAATTAGGGGTAAGTATTTTAAACTATTAAAAACATAAAGGGGAATCCAATGAAAAAAGGGATAACTTATAAATTACATTTATTTCTTTAACTAATGAATTTATAGGCTTCATCTAAGTTATCCATGATCTATTTCCTAACATATATTCTTATGGGATTTTTTCTTACTCCCTTAATAATGTCCCCTAATAATATTATCAATTTACCAAAGAATATACCATGGTATTATCAAACCAAGAGTGCAGTAAGACCATTTTTAGGCACCAGTTCCCATTCTATTTTATCTCAAAGTGGTGTTTTCGGGTTTTACCCATAGAAACATATGTGCCATATCCACCTCTACTTATTCATATCTAGACAATAATGTATGTGCTTGATAAACCACTTACTCTATAATCACCCAAATTTAGGGTTGTTTTTCTTATACTTAGTCTTATTCCTAAGGATTTCACTAGGTTTTTCTAATCTTAGTCCCAAAAAAACTAAACTTTCCATCTAATACCAACTATAACAACCATGCTATTTATTTCACATTTAAACATGATTTATTGCATAAACATGCACTTAATACAACCCAAAGGATTGAGAGGTCTAGTGTCTTTGGGGATTAGTAACATTACATGAAAAATTAAGACATAAAATAAAACATCTTTATTGAAAACTTCTTTTACATGACCACAACATTCCTTCGTACTTAGAATTGCATGGGATAACATGAGGACATATATAAGAAAATGGTGAGATATAAAGCTCCATAAGGGTGTAAACAAGACATAACATGAATAATAAAAAAATATTAGGCAATATTCATATCAATGGATCACAATATAAACATTAACATAAAGGCGTGATATAACATGATTATCATAATATGCAGATGTGGAAACAACTTAAAACACTAGATCATAAAAATAAAGGAATCAGGTAAACCCATGTCACAACATGGTGGAAAATTTATTAAAAGGAATCAGGTAAACCCCTATCCAAACATGAAATATCATGATACTAAACATTACCCAATGCATTAGAGAACTATATAATTCTGGGTGCACCAGTCACTTTTACTTTATTCTCGGGCTTAAGTGTGCCACATAGATCATAAAACATGGATTCATTCTTCATTATAATTCATTTCATGATCAAGGAGTGTGGAATAAATACATTTAAGTACTCAATAAAAAAAAGTATATTTTCATATATATGAATACCCTTGATAAATGAATGGGTATGGTATTTACAACATGATGATTTTGGCATGGAAAATCACGATACAATTTCGGCAGCATAACGATGTGGCATAAAAATTAATAACAAGGGTTTATGAAATATAAAGGGGTTTATCATCATATATAAATAAAATGGGAAGTAATAGGGTCATATAAATACATGTTCCATAATAATTAACTTGTAAATAGAAGGTGGAACATAATAATGAAACTTTAAGAAAGAGGAGGAATGAAATAACTCTTACAAAATTTCAGCATGGTAACAGGTGTACATGGGAGGTATTAATGAGAGATAAATGGGTCACTAATCATTAAATAATAATAAGAGAATTATGTTGGAGGTTTTAAAACATACCCCATCATTTTTAATTGAAAATAAAAGGGTGTAACAATATGAGGAAACTT
This sequence comes from Viscum album, assembly GCA_963277665.1. NCBI lineage: Eukaryota > Viridiplantae > Streptophyta > Magnoliopsida > Santalales > Viscaceae > Viscum > Viscum album. Next base: position 1,579,296,656 of record OY728120.1, on the reverse strand, counting down.
GGATAAAAATGAGAAAGGAAGCAAACCCTTACTTGAGTGTCTGACTTAAAAAGCTTGAAGAGGGGATTATTGAGAGATTAGGGTTCCTTGGGAGGATTATAGAGATGTGAGGAAAGATTAGGTATGTCCTCCAAGTATTTTTAGTGAGTAGAAGTGGGATATTGGGTGGGTTTATATAGGAAATGAGAGGGGAATTCTTTAATAGTTCACAAACTTAGGTTTTGGAATCTATATAATTAAATATTCAAAACCACAAAATTTACTATATTTTTTACACATGTTTTTTCCAAAATAGGAGTGTAAAACATTTTTTTTAATTACATGTGCCTAAGACATTAAAATATTAGCCTTTCTTATGTGGAGGTGAGTCACATTATTAAATAAATAAACCTAAAATCATAAAATATGGTATAAATTTTGGAGGATTCGCTAAAGATTTATAAAATAAACATTATTTTAAAGTTAAAACATATATTTTTATAATATACCTTTTATGGTATTTATTACATCACTATTGGGTCATTGTGATGTCATAAAACACATTATATACTTATATATTATTTAATTTTTACCCAAAAATTCTATTATCTCAAAAAATTATGAAAAATTAACCATTAGTTATTTTTTACATCATGATTCTAAAAATAATATTCATTTTACATAAATAATTTTCTAAATAAGTGAATTTTCAATTTTAAAATGAGAACTGACATTTATTGAAAATTGATGGGTTTTGACAAAAATAGTCTTTAAACCTTAATAAAAAATTACATTTGAATTAATAAAAATTATATACTCATTTATTATTAATAAAAGTAATTTTAAAACAATATTTTATTAAAACATTAATTATTTCAAAAATTCATTGATTCTTTGAAATGAATCCTTTAAAAATACACTTTCTTTTTTATCGTATAAAAATATAACTCTTATCAAACTTATTTCCTAATAATTTATAGATAAGGAACTGATATAATCATCATTTATAAGATTTTTTTTTATAATATTATTAATAAAAACATATTTTAATATAATAATGCATATATTTCTCAAAAGTACCATTTTTACTTGAAAAATAAATTTATCAAATTCATCATTATTTTAATAAATACTACTCCCATAATGGAATTTATAGAATAAGACTTTTATTTATAGATTGGGATTACACAATAAGTAACTAATACCTTGTTACGTAACCCCTTATAACACCCAAATAAGACCTAAGTGTATGGTGTATGATGGTGACAGACTCTTGGGGAGTCTCGGATAACATCGCCTGGGTGGTAATCTCTATTAACTTGAATTCCTCCCATATGTGATTTTGTTCAAGATTAACATGTTGAAGCTCATCTTGGGAATGTTCAAGAGAGAATACCAATGATGATACCTCCTTTCTGAGCTCTAAAAAATGAGCTTCTTATGGCCCAAGTCTTCTGGATGAGGCAATTATCTCCTTTGTTTGTGTCAAAAGGATTTGTTAAATCCTTATTTTTATATTAGTTTTGTGATCACTTTTCAATAGTTGTATCATCAGTGGTAATGATAATTAATTTTCATTTAAACACAATAATAATAAAAAGTTCATGTGTTTTCCATATCCATAAGACATTAAAACAAAGATAAATTTATTCATAAATGTTTGGGTCGTTACAGAAGGATACCCCTCATGGGTTCCCATTCCATGGCATTACAAAATAATCCTTAAGTAGCAGAACTATTACTCACCACATAATTGAAAAATAGTCCTATAGGGTCCTATAAAAACCAAAATAGACCTTAATCCCGAGACGAATCACTAATAAAATAGATTCAACACCATTTCAAACTGTTCTTGGTCACCCACCAACATCCACATATCAACGATGTAAGAAACCCATATTCAACAAAGGGAAAATCTAGGGACTATTAACCTTATAGTCATATGATCCTTATTAAGGATCCCAATAAATGTGTGAAATCATTCTATAAGGGGTTATTTATTTTGTATAGTTTTTCCCATATTTTATTTTCTCAAACCTTTAAACTTTTTAGGATAAATGGATTTGATTTCTATAACCCAACACAATAGTATCACATAAAAAATATGAAAAATAGTAGCACGTGATATTATTAAAATTTTCATTCTAAATATGGGTGAATAAATCCTTATTATGTTTAGTGAAATATGAATAAAAAATATCCCTTAAAATCATAAAGTTAATACATTAGGTAAGGTATCATACTTAAACCCTTGAACTATTTTGTAATAACTTATTTCTTCTCATGGTTTTTTCTCCTGATAAGTATATACAATATCCCTCCAGATTACAATGAAATATGGAAAGGGATTAACTATAACCCACTAGTTATTACTCATCCTTTGAAAAATATATTCATTTTTCTTTAGGATTTCACAACATGAAATAAAATTTTACCTTTTGATATTAAGAGAGTTCCAAAATTCCTTTTGATTACTATGAACATCCTTTGATAAATAATATCTCAATCATCTTCTTACCATAAGCCTTCAGATATTTAATAGTAGTAATTAATTTACACCATCATAAAATCAACACACCAAAGTAATAGGAAAACCCATGTTGTCTTCTTCCTCATTTACACCTTGGGATTTCAAGAACTAATATTCACTCACTTTATTCAAGAAATGTGATGCTCAGATATTTAAAATTATTTTCTCATCAATATTTCTCAATATCTCATATACTATATTTTTTCCTATAACTAAACTCCATTTAATATCCTCAATAAAGATCACATGTATAGTTTCCATGTTTTAATATTGGAAACTATATGAATTTTGGTCTCGAGATCTTTATTAAGGGCTGGTCAAATATTTTCCAAAAGAAAACTCAATATTTGATCATCAAAAATAGAAATTAAATATTTACATTTAAATTTCCATAATAATCATTAAAATATATTCTCAAATTTCCTTTTATTTTATTTTATTTCTTTTATCATAAAAATATTCTTCAAATTAATTAAAACTTTACATTAAATAATGTAAAAACACATATATAACATCTACTTTAATATTACATAGATTTAGGTTACTCATACCCAATCATTGAAATTTTTTTATTAATCATTAATGAGACTATATGTTAATTCTTCATGGTTATTAAAGCTTATAAGATAATATTACACAGCCAGTTATAATTCCAGTTTAATATTATATATCCAATTCAACTTTATTAACTCAAATATGTTGCCTTTTAATAATTCATTTTAATCATACATAACAACATAGAACTTATCCATCCTTATAAAAGCTTATTTAATCATATTTAAAAAATATAAAATCACTTTAGGTATTATTTTTACCTTCTTAATTACCTTCAGAACAATCCTTTATTCATTTTCAATAATAAAGAACTCCTTTTTTAGTCACCGAGTCAACTAAAATTAAGTACCTTAGGAAATTATCCACTAAATCAACATCAATTAACTCTTATTTATATTGATCAAATCCTTCAGTTATAATGCTTAAAATAATTAATAATTTATTCAGAACTTGTATCATTTCAACAAAAAAATCAACTCAATCTTCTTCAACATACTAGTATATCATTTCATATCATGCAACAATCTTTATTCCAAAAACATAAGGATGAATCCTTTTTCTTCATCAAATTATTTTTTTCCAAAATCCAATTTTATGGTTATGTGGTAACTATTTCATCACATACAATCTATCACCAAAAAAATATAGATCACATCCCTATACAACTGGTTCGATCTAATAGAAGACCCACCAGGCCCAACCAATCACAAATTCTCTCATGAATATTGATAACACTCATATCCAAATTCTATGTTCAACTCAAATTTTTAGTTTATTCAATATTATCTGAAGATATATTGATATATAATATATTGATGACAAATATTACATGTTTTATCTAAATCCATTGGATTATTAAATATATTTATTCATTTCATTATTTATTTTTACTCAACATTTATTGACATCATTATCTATTAACAAAAAATAAAACACTCTTCAAAGTCAATAAACCTCCATCACAATACATTAGGTACTTAAATCTACCCATTATAATTTTTTTCAATACTATCTAAAAATTAAAATTAAATATTTTCTCAAAATACTTGTTCTCGTCACAATATTATTTCTACCCCTTATGATTTATCAATTAACCAACTCTAAGTTTACTTGACCAAGCTCAGTTAAGAAAACTAGATTGATCAATTAATTTTATAACTTTGTCCTTTATAGTAATGTTTTACACAATTTATTTTCATATTTATTTGAATAATCTAATTTCTCCCCCTTCGAATTAATTATTTCAATCCCAAGGATAGGAGAATATGACAAACATACCTCAAAAAAGGAATTACATGCAATATCAAGATTTTTAAACATACTAGAAATTATCTAGGATATTTTAAACTTATACTCCCATTCAATGGGTAAATATTATTATCTTATCATTATATCAGATCTCCTTTTAAAATAAATACTCTAGGAATTATTTTTTATAAAGTTATTTAAATAAATTTTTCCACTTATTATAGATCACTATAGGATGGATATATCTTACTAATATAAATTTCCATAGCATTCTCATCATTCCATATCTCCCCTAAATTTCATCACCATCAATTCCATACAAATAAAATTAAATAAGCTGATATGTGGAATAATGTTGATTCTCCCTTATCTCATTATAGAAATAATAAAGGTTGATATTTGTGTATTGACATAGAAAATACTTTGTTTTAAACTATGATAAGATGATAAATCTTAATTATTTATCCTTTAATATTGTAAACTATAATATCTTGAGGAATCTTGGTCTTCTTTCTCATTATATATTTCTTCTTATGTGAAATTTTCTTTTTCACTTTAGTTAGCATAGAGAATGCATTCCATGGAGCTTTATTTAACTTTTTCATTATCTCTAACTATACCAGTAGTATAATCATACAATTTATAGGAATATATATATATATATTACATATTCAACACAACTTCTCAAGAATATTTGAGTCACCTTATTTTGGAAACATCTCATGAAATTCATGTCCTTTAATTTGCTCCTCGGTGTCACAAATGTATTCTACAAAACCAATCCTCTTATTTCATTCTTGTATTGATTCTATTTTTTTCCATTTAGTTTTTTTACTTCAAAATAAACACTCATAGATTTTTTAAACATATCCAATATATATAATTTTACCCCAAAATTGAAGTGTATTTTTCTTGTATTTGGTGAAGCATCATCATATGAATTCATGGGTGTATTTTGTTCAACTCTTTCTCTTAACAAAAACACCAATATGAACTCACATTTATTCTTCCTTCTTTAATTTCTAATATTTTTTTAAATTATATATTTAATATCTTTTTGAAATTTATTAATATATTTACACTATAGTTATTAGTTTTAAGGGACAATTTTATTGCAATGTATATAGAATTATTCAAAGATTTTAAATATATTTTATATACACAAATTCTTATCATTTTACTTTTATGTGCTATTCCACAACTCTGAACTACTCCCCTTTGATGTAATACTTCTATGTATTTTAGTAATTAACCAATTATTCCTATAATTAAGTGATTTATTCCCAAAAATTTCATTACACTAACAATAGCCGATAAATCCTTATTTTTTCATTGAATTGCATTCTAGCCAGTATATTCACCTTATTGTTTTTTGTAACAAAAAAACCTTGAAATGAGTTTCTTTTGAAGAATAATTTTTTTTATTTCTCACATCCCCATTTGATGTACATGTGGGTTTTCCATCACTTTTATTAACCCATATTTTTTTATAATTAATCTTTTAACCTTCACTTTTCAAGGAAACAATATTAGTACAAACTTAATTTTCTAGAATAAATTTTGATTTTATTTTCTTTTAGTTTTTCTTTAGATATTTTCTAGTAATTCTTGAACATAATATGAGGTCTTTTATAATTAATAATCTCTTTATATTTCTTGAAGAAAATACCTCTTCTTCTGGAAACTTGTATCGATTTGACTTGTACTTCTTCAAGATTTCTAAACTTTTCTTCCAAATTGAGCCATTTTAGATTCAGAGTATTGCTCTCATATTCAACTAATTTTACTCTATCATCACATTCACCTCAACTTATTTCAACATGCCTTTAATTATCTTCATGAATTCTTTCCTTTTATTATAATTAATTCTTAATCCCTCTGGCAGTTTTTTCTTTGATATCTAGTTAAGAAATTTTTACAGCAATAATGTATTTTTTTTATTTCTTACAATGAATGGATACTTTAATGAATAGATTTAATAGTATTAAAATTATCTTAATTTAACATTATTTAATTATTCTTTAGTCATGGAGTTTTTTTCCTTTAAAGTACAATGTAGATTTCTCTTTTACATCAAATTATTTGATGATTTTCTTCTATATCGGCATCTCATCAGCTAATGAATCCTTCAATTCATTTGTTTATATATTTAACTATATCTTTTCATCTTATATATCTATAATTAAATTATATATGAAAATGAAATAATATTAGGGATATTTTTCATATAATCCCTTATTTTAGAATAAAAATACCTAGTGATTCCATTTAAACAAACTCATCCCAACCAAAACTAGAACCTTTTAGAGGATAACACTACGAAAATTAAATCTATACCAACATTATTATACCAATATGTTTAAAAACCATTGGTATAGGTACCCTACACCAATAGTTTGTGGAAAATATTGGTATAATTGGAATTATACAAATGGTTAAACTAAACTGTTGGTATCGGTATCTTATTAAAGAAATAGAATCGATTTTTGATCCCAGGATATCAAGGTTATATTTTAAACACTTTACCACTCTGATGTAGCGTATTTTATGTTTATATATACATACATACATATATATATATATATATATATATATAATTTTTTTTCAAATATTTATTATTATTTTTATTATTTCACATATTTTAATATATAAATTTATTGGTATTGATAATGATATGTATATATATGATATATTTTCTTTAATATGATTTATATGTTATATATATATATATATATATGTGTGTGTGTGTGTGTGTGTGTGTGTGTGTTTTAAAATGTATAATTATTTTAATAAATATTAATTTTTATTTTAAATAAAATGGATAATAGTTTTTTATATTTATATTTTTTATATATTTTAAAATATATCTTATATGTTAATATGTTTAAATATTTATTTATACAATTAAATTTAAATATATACATATATATTAAATTATAAATAATATTAAAATTTTAGAAATGATAATATTTTAATTCCATAATATCCATATTAATGTAATCCTTGGAAATAAATTCATTCTCCTCCAAAAAGATATATTATGTCCCTCCAAAATGAAGATTAAATTCTATTGAATGTTCAAAAATTAATATTTACCAACTAAAAAATATTTTTTGGATTCCTTATGGTCCTTTCAAATCATGAAAAAATAGTGAAAAGGTCTCTTATGTGCATATCTCTTTGCAATCTTTGATTTTCTATCTCATTGAACCCAAACACACACTCGAATCAAAAGTTATGGTTATTTCAAGTTCACATTATGTTTTTAACTTATCTTAATTTATTAATTAATTTTTAAATTTTTACTATCACCAAATTATTATTTAATGTATATTAATAAATAATAATTATAAAAGTATTAATTAATATTAATTTTTAATAATTTAATAAATCATTTTTCAATAAATTTATTATATATTAAGTGTAAATCCATATTAAGAGATATATAAATCATATATAAATCATATTTAATAAAATATTATATATATATATATATATATATATCAATATGAATATATTAATATATTAAAATAAGTTTAATAATAAAAATAATAAGGAATAATTCAAAATTAAAAAATATTTGTGTACATACATATATATATTTACGTATATATAAACATAAAGATGTTACGACATAGTGGTAAAGTATTTGGAATATAACTTTGAGGTATTGAGATCAAAACATGGCATTTTATTTTTTAAAATAGGATGCATATGCCAATTATTTGACCAAACCTTTAGTATAGGTATTTATAATTAAATTTCATTTTATAATGATTCTAATACCAATGGTTTGTTCAAACTGTTGGTATATGGCTCTCTAGATGAATATCACCCAATGGTTTGGAGACCTATCCATGGGTTCCAAACTATTGGTATATCCAGTTTTTTCAGTAGTGTAACTTTCAACATATATTTCAATAATTTATCCACTTTGATTACCATAATTAGATAATGAATTTTATTTTAATTTTCTCATGGATGAAATATTATTCAACTTTATTTATTCTTTCTCCAACCTCTTTCTAAATGTTTTAGTAGAAATAATCTCCATATTTACTTTGAAAATAATAACTTCTATATTATCCACCCATGGTAATTCAAAAACATCTTAAAATATTCACTTCATAAATCATAATTAAAACAAAATTGAAACTCACCAGATCTAATCTGAGGTGGGACCTCTACTCTGATATCACTTCAGGTTCCCGATGAACATGTGCACCAACACTAAGAGGGGGGTCATAAATCCAGAAGGATATTTTTTCCATATTCTTTTTCTCAAACCTCCAAATCTATTAGGATGAATAGATCTGATTTATATAACCCAATAAAATCACACAACATGTAAACTAAAATATGAAATCAGAATAGCACACAATATTTTTATAAGGTTTACCCCTAATATGGGTGACTATATCCTTGTTGTGTTTTATCAAATTTGAATAACATATATCCACTACTATTTTAAAGTGAATAAATTATGTAATATATCATCATTGACCCCTTAAAATATTTCCCAATAGCTTATGTCTCATGTAATTTTTGTCTCTCAATAGGCTTTTATAGGATCCCACTTGTTTACAATGAAGTATGGGAAGGTATTACCCATAACCTATTGGTTCTTCATCCTCTATTAAAATAAAATTCATTGTTCTTTAAGATATCAAAACATAAAATAAAATATCACCTTATAATGTAAATATATTTCCATATCTCCCTTCACATACTCAGATATTCCATAAACAAATAATATCTTGATCAACATCTTCTCACAAGCCTTTAGATCTTCAATAGTAGTACCTTATTTTCTCCAATATTTCCCCATTATACTTTCTCAACCTATCCTCTCCTCTTTTTTCTTGTGTCTCAACTCCCTTTAATATCCTTAATAAAAATTTCATATATATTTTTCAGGTTTAAATATTATAAATCCCGTGAATTTAAATCTTGTGATCCATATTCAATGTTGGTCAAATATTCTCCCAAATAAAACCCCTACTTTGATCTTTAAAAATGGAAATCAAATCTTCCCATTTAAATTTACACAATACTTATTCAAATTTCTTCCCAAATATAATTTGATTTTCTTTGATTTATCTATCATAAAAATAGTCTTATAATTAATTCAAACTTACCTCAAAATAAATTAAAAATAAAATTTGAAACATGTGATTTAATATTATATACCTTCATTTTACTCATATGTAATCTTTGAAAATTTCTAATTAATCCTTCATGAGACAATAGATTAATCTTATATTTTATCTAAAGCTTCAGATTTAATCTTATATACCCAATTATAATTCTAGTTTAAAATTATATATGCAATTCAACTTCGATAACTCACATTCATATCCTTTGAAAAAATGTATTATAATCATATGTGGATACTTCAAACTTCTCTATCTTTCTCAAAACTTATTCAATTATCTTAAAACATCTTAAATCACTTCAGGAATTATTCAAACATCCTTAACTCTATTAATAAAAATCCTAAAAGTATTTTTGAAAAATAAAGAACTTGTTTTTTGGTCTATGAGTTAACTAAAAGTAAATACTTCCATAAATTATACACTAAATCAATATCAATTGAATATTATCTATACTCAACAAATCCTTTAATTATAATGATTTAAATAGTTAATAATTCATGAAACAATTGTCTCATATCAATAAAAATTATATCTATCAATCTTATAATACAAATTCATCTAAATTAATATTTTTATAGAATTCAACAATATTTATGCCAAAATGATAAGGATGAATTGTTATTTTAATTCATTAAAATCTCCTTTATTTTTTATAGAGTCGTGATATTTTATAGAATCTTAAAACTCTATGATTCTAACCTCAATCTTCAAAATTGAGAATTTTTATTAATTGATATAAGTAATATAGTGCAGAAACTCCCATGGTTCATAAAAAACATGGAATATTAAATATTTCAAAGTCATATCATATGTGATGTTAACCCTTCCTTAACTTGAAATGCATCTCTCTTCATCTCAAGAGTTCTCTAAACTTATTTCAATTTATCAACTCATAAAACCAAGATAGTTTCTAAGCTACTATTTCACTCTAATATTTAAACACAAGATTATAGTATACCATGTATAGATATAGATCCTGCCAAAGAGTTAGGAAATTCTCACAATATATGGATACCCTAAGAGGGAGGATCCTTTCAGTTTCACCTCAATGATCTCAATAAAACACTTATTTGAAGACTGTATAGGAAGAATCATTAAGGTGAAAGGTGCACATTTTTCTATGTTTTATTATTCATTACAAATTTATATATAGATTTTGGTATTAATCTTGTTTTATAGTTATTTATATAAAACATTTTAGATGTTAGAAATCCCTCTTAAACTATGATGAATAATAAAATAATGAAAAATGGAATACCTTTCACCAATCGATTTGAACGCATCTACATAAGTGTGATGTAGATCACTAAGGATAAATTAATAGGTTAATCCCTCCTATAGTGTTCAATGATCACATGAATCTCCTGATTCTTAGGAAGGATTTCCTTTCTAACCATAATTTTCTAGAAACTTGTTTTGAAATATGAAGAGAATTGAGAGCTAGATAATTTTATTCTTGATGATTTTTAATAGTCATAACCCATTGTATGGAGATTAAAACAATTTATATAGGCCTCCAAGAACCAAATGTATATCTATATATTTATTAGATTTTTTACACAATGTTCCATTATTTAAAATCCTTTAAAACATTCAGTTTAATCCCGATAATTAATTTTTAATGTTTAGACATTCATTTTATATATTTAAACTTCTTAAAATCATAATCCAATGATAAAACGTTGTATATGATAGAATTTGGAAATTATTTGGATTGATTACTATATGTTATCATAAATTGAAATAATCCCATGAAATAAACACCATGGTATAGTGTCTCACACTATGTCATGGTGCACTCAAGTATATCCCATGACTTTTTAATATCTTGACTCTTACTTCCTAATACTTACATCCTATCATTTTGATCATATTTTGTTTGTGCCGTTACTTAGGTTGATTTGGGAATCTCTTTGGATATTTTTAGAGATTTTTAGGCCTGTGTATTTTTGGTGAGTAGTTATAGAAAAGTGTGCAACTCTACCCAGAAAACCGTACACCTTGTGTTGGAGCTCCATAGTAGGGTTCATGGTTATTAAAAAACATGAAACCTTCCCCTAAAACTACGTGACTATGGACATATAAATTTTTCCTCGTTAGTGTAAGTTTTTTAAAACTATTTGACCAAACCATATGCATATTCTTGTATCCTACAAAGGGGCATGTGGTTGGGACTTGGTTTTACAAACCATGCAATTTGATTTAATTAATCTGATTTTTTATTTTAAGACATGATACTCTTCCAATTTGCCTCATTCTTCTCATAGTAGAATAGTATCTTGATCAAGGATACTTTTCTATGATATTTTAGATATATATTACCTTATGATGATCATTTTTTATGTATCTATAGGTGTTGGATCTATTTTTTCAATGGTTTGTATTTATTTCTTATCATTATTCTTTGTTCTTATAGATCCACTCTTCTCTTATTTAACGTAACCTTAGATAGATGTTGTTTATTATATATCTATGGTTTGTGACATGATCTAATTTGTTTTCTTATAGATCATTTATGGAATTGGGTTTAGTTTCCCAGATCTTCATTGGTCATTGTAAGTTCCTTGGGAATCATTGAGGTAAGTGTTTTCTCTCTTTATCATTGTTCTAGAAGTGATGAGTTAGATATTATTATTTAAGAATTGTGTTTCTAGGATCCATTATTGTTTGATTCTATCCCTTCAAATCTCTATTGATGGATCCCTTATTAGTTTTTTTATGATACCATGTTTGAGGTAAGTGGTTGCATAAGGCAATTCATATCAATTGAAATCATCATTTCTTGGTTTATTTGAAATTAATTTCCAATTTATTTCCAAATAATGATTTGTAACTCTTGATAAATGTTCTCAAAATGGATTGGGGTGTGACACTACAAAAAAACAGCAGATTAGAGGCATTTTTTTAGAGGGGGTTATGCACAACCCCCTCTAAATTCATTTTCTGTATAATTAGAGGGGGTTCTGCACAACCCCCTCTAATCATCAAATTTATAGTGGGTTATGAACCCCCTATAAATTCATTTTCCATAAAATTATAGAGGGTTATGTGAGACTCTCTCTAATCATCGAATTTAGAAGGGGTTATGAACCCCCTTTAATTTCTTAAATTATAAAGGGTTTTGAACCCCCTCTAAAGTTTTTAACATTATTTTTTAATATCCAGTTGGATTTTGTAGGGGGTTTGAACCCACTCTAATTTAAGAAAATAGATGGGGTTCATAACCACCACTAATCGATGAGATTTATTGTGGTTCACAACCCCCTATAATGTATTAAATTAGAGGGGGTTAAAAACCCCCTCTAATGTCTTAAATTAGAAGGGGTTCAAAACCCCCTCTAATATCTTAAATTAGAGGGGGTTTAAAACCCCCTTTAACATATTTAAATTAGAGGGGGTTGTGAACCCCCACTATTTAAAAGAACAAATTCCATAATATATATAATTAAAACACTACATATAAATGTATTTAAATACATTATATGAACATATCATATAAAATATATATGTGGTAGTATTTAATTTTATTTATATGTATACATAAATATAATTTTATAATATTATTTACATTAATATATATTTATTTGTATAAATTGTATTTCATATAATATTAATTATATATAATATAAAACTATAAACATATTGTATAAATATAATTTATTTAAAAATATATCATATAAAAACTCATGATTGTAGTTTTTATAATTTATAATATAATAATAATAAATATATTTTAAAATAATATGTTTATGCTTTTATATTATATATAAGTAATATTATATTATATACAATTTATAAAAATAAATATATATTAATGTATACAATATTATACAATTATATTTACTAAAATACATATATATTAATATTCATAATAATAAATATATGTATTGAAATGAAAATTATGAATATTTTTATAAATTTTATTTCATATAATATTAATTATATATAATATACATATTAATTATATATAATATAAAATTGTATTTCATATAACATTATATAAATATTTGTATAAATTGTATTTCATGTATATGTATGTCATATAATATTAATTATATATAATATTATACAATTTATACAAATAAATATATATTAAGGTTAATAATAATAAATATATGTATAGAAATACATTATAGAAATTAATTTTTAAAGAAATTATATAAATATATTAAATAAATAGTTATATATATATATATATATATATATTATTTAAATAATCATGTATATAATATATAAATATGTATTTAAGAAGATAAATAATGTAGGTAAATATACATATATAAATATATAAATATATGTGTATATACATAACATAAATAGTATTATAAAATATATTTACTTAAATGTATGTAAATACACATATAAAATATATAGTTTATATAAATGTATATATTGAATATGATATAAATGTATTATAATATAAATCTATAAATACATAATATAAAAAGTGTATATATTATTTCATATAAAAATATATATTGGTTATATATTTATATGTATTTAAATATTTATTCAAATATTCTTTACTTAAATAAGATTGAATATATATATATATATATAATGTGCACTTTAATAAACAAAATCAAGCTACCTAAGTGGTAGAGATGTTATGCTGTTATCAGGTAGGTACTGAGATCAAAACCGGAAGGCTGATATTTTACTAATTTGAGGCTAATGTGGGGGGTGGATATCATTAGTATAATGTGTGGCCTTCAATGTGGGGGACATGGATGATCAAGTTCTAGTGAATTTGAAGGGGGTCAGGGGACTTGGATGCGTAAAGCGCGAGTGGACTGGAGGGGGGAACTAGACAAGGGGGAGGCACAAAGTGGATTGGAGGGTTGGGGAATTGGATGAGGTGGAGGCACGAAGGAAAAGACTAGGTTGTACTGGAGGGGGAACTGGATGAGACAGAGGCATGAAGAAAATTATGAGGGTGTATTGGAGGGGATTATTGGGAGGTTAGGGAACTGGACGAGGCGGAGGTGTGAAATTAGAGGTGGTTTCTTAAACCCCCTATAATATTGGTCTCAATTAGAGGTGGTTTAAAAACCCACCCCTTATATAAAATAGATGACTATATTAGAGATTGTTTACAACCACCTCTAATATAAAGTCTAAATTATAAGGGGTTAAAACCCCCTCTAAACTATCATTTTTTGGTGAAATTATAGGGGGGTAAAATCCCCTCTAATATAGTCATCGCTAATTTCAAACTAATTTACCAGCACTTAATAAGAACCGCCACTAATATAATGTGGCGGGAACATTAGTGGCAGTTATGGGTAACTGCCACTAATATGTTTAGAGGGGGTTTTAACCCCTTCTAAACTCAAAAATAACCCCTTCTAATCAGTGTATTTTTTGGTTGTGTGAGTTGAATAACTTGGTTATGGAATTTAAAATAAAGTTCTACTTTCTAAAAGTTTTTTAAAATTGAAATAAATGATTTAAAGAATGATTTAATGATCATTCTTGTGAAAAGAAGGAATGAATTTTTTTTAAGGATTTTAAATGAATTTAATTGTTTTAAAAGGTATGATTTTTGTTGAGAACCATTTGATGTTGATTTTTGAAATAAAATTGAATATTGAAAATGTGATTTTGGGCTTCTTGAACAATTATTGATGAAACTGGTTTGAGATGAATGATTTTAACCTTGATTAATTTTCTTAAAGAAAATGGGAGCAAGGGTAGTTAAGTGGGTAGTTCAGGAAAATTAAACTAGGCATGAATTATCTATACCTAGAAATGGAGTAATGATGAAAACCATAGCTGTAGATTTATGAGGGTAGGGATTTAATTCATCGGTGTGTTCTCCTATTCCCCCTAGGCCTAACATCTAGTGATGTTTTCATACATAGATTCATAATTAATGAGATGTGTGAGGTCCATGCACCATGATCCAACTAACCCTAGGCCTTATAACCATGGATCCATGATTGAAAATGATTTATTCATGCCAATATTGATGAAATAATGAATTCATTACTATATAATTAAAATCCATATTCATTCCTATTTGACATGACAATTTTATTCTAGCCATTGAAAAGATTTGAAAAAAATGTTTATTGAAAGTTTTGAACTAGATTTTCATGCCATGTTTTATCTAAAACTGGGAATATTTGGTTTATTTAATAGATTTATTATGAAATATTTTGGTGAAATCCTACTATGATTTTTTTTCTCACACCCTATATATATCTTTGGGTTCATGTAGAATTTTTTTTCTAGGACCAAGAAAATGGAAATAACCTCTTGGAGATGGTGGGTGTTCATGATTAGTGGGACCCTGGGAGTTGGTGGTTATAGATGGAGTGTGTGTGTTCCACCATTTATAATGATATATTGAGGTTATGTCATTGATGTATTTGTTATTTTTTAGTTTGATATCATTTTTTGGGATTTTTACTTATCTACTTTTGGTACTTTTCTCTTAATGATTGTTTTGAAATACCAACTTTTTGTGGATTATTTCCACTAATTTTATATTGTTGAACTATTAATGTAGTGAAATTATTCACTCTTTATTGTCTTTAGTGACCTATTTCTAGTGTTTTATTTAGTACACAAATCAATAAATATCTCACTTTTACTAAAGCCTCATAGAATTAAAATACTTTCACCTTTCTCTTATTATATTCAACAACTCATGAAACCATATCCAAAACTTTTTTTCATATTTCAAAAACCCATTTTAAAAATGTTATCATACATTTTCACTATATTTTAAATCATATATAACAACTTATGAAATACTATATAAATCTTATTCTTTATATCTTCCAAAACACTTTTGGGGTAGCAATAAAAGTTTTATAAGTGGGGTCCTCATTCACACAATCATAAATTGTGACCTTAGGGTCCTTTGTATCATTGAAAAAAATTATAAAGTATTAAATCTACAACCATATGTAAAGAGTATCCTCTATAAAATATTCAATGTTATTCAAGCTACAAAGGTTTATTGTGTGATCTATATAAAATACATGTATCCACTAGTTGTATCATATACAAGTTTTCATAATCATATAATCACTTTTTCCAAGACATCAAGTGAACATAGGGAATAGTGTATATCAATCCCATATAACCACTCATAAATTCTCAATTCTTTCGGTATAGACTAACCAAGATGATGAATACAGCATATGTCACTCATCTCAGTAGATGATCACATTACATGCCCCTAATCCATATAGATAAGCACATCACATTTAATTTATCTCGGTATATCCATAAACATCCTCAATCTATCTCAATTAAGGTCCCAGATGTTATACTCATCATATGAGAGGAAAAATACCATCTTAGTTATGCCTCAATTCAAAAAATGATAATCAACATACCTAACCATCCCATAATTATACAATCCTCAAGTGTTGTATAAGAAAGTAATAAAATTAAAAAAATTCTCATGATAAATATATTTCCAACATCAAGTATATGGATTCGATATGAATCACACACCCCTAACATACCAAATACATAGTCTATGAAACTTCATGGGGTATACTTATCAGGTCATCCAATTTAGAAAACTTGTTTTACACCTCATTATAATATTTAGTTTTTCTTTATGAAAGCCTAACCATATTGATATTAAAATTTCATCACAACCTACAATTCTCTGTGATGAACATCAGTTAGGGATAACTCAAAGTCATACTTTGATAGGTAAATTATCATTACACTTTATGCAATATATGTAGTCAACATGAAAGAATGATAAAGTAGTTTCATCCCTTTATAAAACATGATATGTTTTATATTATTAATTTTTTTTAATAATACTAAAAAAACTATACATGAGAACCCATGTAATCATATCACCTATGATACACTACCAAAGAGGCCTCATGCTTGCTAAACTTTTAGGGTTTTGTTAAACTCATTAAATATCTATATAATTTTGGCCACATATCTACAATACTATATAATAAAACCCTCTCACTAAACTCTTTTAGTAACATTTATGAAGCAATTAAATTTTAATAATTATAAAATTTTGGGAATCATATTCTAAATTTTCATCTCTTTGCATATAATATTAAAACTCCTTTACTTTATGAAATCCAATGTTATAATGTTAATAACTTATGTTATCTAATTATAACTCTTTTTAAGTTCACCATCATCATCCTTATTAGAAATTTTCTATTATATTTTCCTTTGATATATATTGGTAAACAATGTAACTATTTACATTAATATATTTCTTTACCAATATATCTTAAACTCCTTTAGGGTATAATATGATATTAACTTCACTGTGGTAATTAAATGTAACTCTATACATTTCTTTTTACTGCTACACCCTAAAATACTTTTGTATGTTATGTGAAATTAACTTCAAATTTGAGTGGTTTAATATTTTATTTGGTAACTTTGAAATTATCTACTCCCACTATCCTCTTAGAAACTATATTCACTCAAAGTATCATGTAAAGATACACAAACTCATTTGTTCCAGAAATAACACTCATTTTTTTTAAAGGAAATATTTCATATATAAACTATTAAATCCATGTATTATATGGTATTATTTATGTTTAGATAATTATTATGAAAAGAATATATTTTTCTTTAAAATATTCCATATATGGGTGGTATAATATCTATTCCTCATATTTTAAGAAATATCTCAGTTAAACTCTTTTATCCCAAATAAAACACATTTATTCATTTTCTTCTTTTAAATAATGTTATAGATTATAATGAATCATAAACCATTTATATAATCTCATTTATTCATAATAAATCATTGTTAAAAAATATCTTCTCTTATCATATAATAGAAATGTGATAACTATACACATTCTTTATTTAGATCTATCTTAGCTTAAATGATTCCTTTTCATTTAACTCTATTATTTAACAACCCTTTTCTTTATGAATTGATTCCACACTATGATATGTATTCATCCTTACATCAATTTCGAATGACTTTATTTTTTAATATAAGTTTTAAAATATATATTTTGTATCATATACCCTTCAAAACTGAAGAATTAATTCTATAACACTGATACTTGACATTGACTCTCTATGGAGTTTCTCAAACCCCTTCAGGTATTAAGGAAAATTTTATCCTATAGAAATATTTTCCATCTCTTTTTTAATTTTCCTTTAGTTTTAAATTACTATGGATAACTATTAAACCATATAATCTTCATTATTTAACTTAAATAATTACCCTTTTGTGTTTTCAACATAATAATAAATCCTTGACATAATATTTCATACTCATTTATACTCAACATTTTAAAGAGATAGGGTAAACATTTATTTAACTCATTTATATTTAAATAATAATTTTATATAATAATTTTTTAATAAATTCCATGTATTGATAAATACTTAAAGGAAACCTCAATTCTATTAATTTCATGAGAATATTTAATCATATTTAATATATGAGAAAAGGATAAGGTTCCTTTGTATATTTCATATATAATTCCATTGAAACATCGTATAAATCCACCTATGCACCTCCTAAGAATTCAGATTCAATTTTTGGGAAAATTAAATATTTGGTTTTTCATAAAGGGGTTACTCTTACACATAGAATTTTCTTTCATTCTTAAGAACTATTCTCAAGTTAATATATCATTCAAGGAAATAGATTCCATTAAGCTTCTCTTACTCAATAAATGATTTAAAAGTTAATATGGATGATGATGATTCCATTTTATCTATAAAATAATATTCTATCATATGAGTAACATATTTTAAATTCATTTAATAAGAAATTTTATTAATGTTCTCCCACTAAAATGATTACCCCTTTTAAATTAATTGCATAGATTAGTTGGTCAAGATCCTTATTTCACTAAGATTTAGGTTTATTTATAATTTCTCCCATCACTTAGATATTTAGGTAATTCATTATGCTAATAATATAATATATAAATCTTATATTATTGATAAGACAACTCTTTTACAAATTCAGCATATGTATAAACTCAACACTATTCCTCAGGTATCCTTCCCAAGGGTTTCCTAAGTGATTATATCCTAAAGATAACACCAAAAACGAGGCATATAACTCTTATTTTCACCTAATTACTTGCTTGTCTTGCATAATATAGTACATGGACACCCATATTTTTTCTGAAACTATCCATTTAAATGATCAAGGTCTTGATAACTTTTCACTTTGGAAGGAATCTAACACTTAGTATTATAAATGGGTTTTAATCTCAACATATTATCTAGTTTTATTCCCTTTACATTTTTGAATGCTTATAATGATTTATTTTTTAATCTTATTCCTTCTTACAAATCAATATGTTTAAACTATATTGATATGTAGCTCTTTACATAACTCATAGCTTGTGTTACTGAACCAAACTAAAACCTAAATATATTCAGACATATCCAAATTCATCACATATATAAGGTAAATGATACCCTTTCATGTAGAGGCTTCGAAACATATGAAACTAACACTCCCGGTAAGAGTAATCATGGGTTGATAGCTATCCAACCCCCACTTTTCTAGACAAGGAATAATACTCAAGGATAGTGAGTAGTCTGGCCTAAATCCCCTCCACCAAAGTTTATTTACTTAAGAAATAATTCAATTCAATAAAAATTCTAACACCAAATATGTAAAAAATAAACTTAACTTCTTAATTCAGTATCATAACCTCGTATAGTTCAAAGTAATGGTAGATGAACACTAAATTAGTTATCATGCCTAGAATGTCACTCAATAAATGCATGTGTGCTAATTTAAATTATTAGTTTAAACACTTTTAAACTAAATATGACATCTCGATTCATAATATAAAATTTATATTAATGAATCTAAATAGTAAATAAGAGAATTAAAAGACCCCAATTCCACAAATAAAGCATGTAATAATGCTAAATAAAAGAATAATTCATAAATTTTGACATGATATGAACATTTATATTAATTCATAAATAAATTATAAACATTTTATAATGTAAGCATGGATAAACATGAATGGTTCAATTTTATCCAATATGAATATTTCATATTTATTATTTAAATGGTATTAATATAGACACCATCATGTTTCACAATATGAGATAATTTTTTCACACTTTTATTATAGAATAATAAACATTGCTTATTTTATGTAAAAAATTTACATAAATTAAGTATCTAAAATTTAATTTTATTTAAACCCTTGATAATATTGTTATAAAAAACTCCTTTTGTAATGGCTTAAATAATTTCCCAATATGGGCTTAATTTAAATATTTAATATTTTCTTTTATAAACTATTCATAAGTAAATATAAAAACTTTTATATATTGCCTTATTTTAATTTATAAATGTTTTATAAATTATTCAACCATCTAAATCAAATTTAAACCTAGATCGTATCCACTAAAACATTTTTTGATTTTGTTTAAAGTCCCCCTAGGAATTAAACAAGGGGCCTTGAGTCCCATATCAATACATATATTTTATAATATTAAAAAATATATAATTTTTTTAAAACATTTACTGAAATTAATTCCACCACAGCATGGTGTTCCATAGGTATAAATATTTTAATAGGAATCATTACACCTATCATCTAAGAGGATTTTCCATTTTAGTCTTATGGCCACAAAATAGACCGTTAACATTTTGTAATTCATTTTGATTCACCATGTCATTTGGGCTAGCCATCTTGGCCAAGTCATTTCACTTACCCAAGGCATTTGCTGAAGGATTTCAGAACTCAAAAAAACTTGGAAATCTATACTATGTCATGTTCAGTCCTCATGGAAGAGCTCACCACACCATAGTTCTTGGATAACCACAACTAAAATCATCATCATATCATGATCTCATTTTATGATTTTTAAGTTGTGTATAAAATATCCTTTTCACAAGGACTATTCCATGCTCTTCTAACAACATGAACTAAAATTATTATTTTTCATAACACTTATATCATGGTCCTTTGATTTAAAGAAGTAAAATTGTAATTTTTACTAGGATATATCATGGTACTTAGAAAAATCATAATCAATATTTTTTCATTTATTTGAGGATCAAACCAAATGTTAGATAAATATGCTCTGAAGCCACTGATGGGTTTTGGTAAATCATAAACATCCAAAACACCATGAAATAAAAACACCAAAACCTAAAAAAAAGAGGATCTATCTATATATTTGTAATAAATAATTAAATAAATAAGAATTGAATACCTTGCACTAGTTGACCCACACTCATCTACATGATTTTAATGTGGATCACTATGGAGAAACTGATAGGTTCCTCCCTCTTAGGGTATCCATGGATAGTACAAATATTATAATTCTTGGGAAGGATATCCCTTAAATCCAAAGTCTTCTAAAAACGTATAATAAAGTATATATAGAATCAAGAGTTAGAGAATTTCTTCATTGAGGATTTATAACCATCATAGCCTAATTCGTGAGGATCAAACTGATTTATATAGGCCTCCAAAGAGAAAAAATTTGGACATATATTGATTAAATGTTTCAAAAAACATGCCAACATTTCAACTCCTTTAAAAACTTTGTTTCAATACCCATAATGAATTTTCAACATCTAAACATTCATATAATGTGGTTAACTCCTCACAATCATCATCCTATGATGAAAAATCAAATGTGATGGAATTTATAAATGGTTTGGGTGGATTCCTCCATGTTATCACAAAATATAATAATCTCATGAAAGAACCATCATGGCATAGCGTCTCACACTATTTCATTGTTCACTCAAGGATAGAATATGGAATGTTCCAAAACATTGTATTGTGATGGTTTCTTTAGTGAAAAAATCCATTATAAACAACTTCCCTCAGGAATTTTGACAACACTCGTATTCATATTTTATGATCAATTCAACTCTTCTATTTATTAAATCTTATCTCAATGTATATTTCAAGAAGATATCCCCTAAATCCATGGGTTATGTGATTAACTTTGGCCATATTTTAATGGATTAAATAAGTATATCATTACAACAGTTCAGGGAGGGTGATACAAAAAAATGATAAAATGAACCTTCTCAATCATATTATACGATTTTATGATATCATAAGGAGTATTGTGTGTTTAATAAAAAGGTAAAATATAAACTAACATCCTAAAATCTTGGAAAATAAGTGATAATAGTTAATATTTTGGAGTCTTCCACATTGTCGATCATAAATGAAATGTTTCATATGATGGAATTCTCAAAAGGGGTGTTGCATTCAAGTGATGAATGCATGGTTGGTAGTGGAATTAACTCATACATTATAACATATGAGATAATTCATGTATATTAATGAAGAATAATTGATGGATATATATAAAGTTACAGTACCCATTCAATGAGTATGAGACTCTTATACTCCAATCCTTCCTAAGCCTTGGCTAAAAAACCCCCTCGATCCCGAATCTCTCTTTCATATTCCAACTTTTCACTATGAGGTGCTATCACACTGTGGTGAGAAGATAAATCCCACCTGAACATTTTTCAATTCAGAAACCCATAGATACCACCATAAGAGGGATGCATTTTGGTTATCTCTCTGTGTTATTTATCAAGACCATATGAAGATGTTGCAGTGGCAAGAACTGTGTAAGGTTCACATTTACTGGTTCTTCATTAACATTTTATTCATGGTTTCATTTATCTAGTATGGTGATCGTGTTTTGGCTTTATTTAATTACTTATTATGTATTTAAAAGGTGTTGGTGGATCCCTTGAAACCCAGTAGTGGTATCAGAGCCTTATCACAGCTTTAGATTCATGAAATCAAGTTGAGAATAGAATATTTTGAAGTCATATTTCATGTAATACTACCAATCATAAAATATGATTCATTATTTTTTTCCACTCTATTGAGTCATGGATTATGATATGGGGATATCATAGTGAGTGATTCAATTCAAATTCACAGTTTGTGATATCAGGCTATCATATTCAATGATAAAATTTCACTATGTTTTTCAAAACATTACATAATATTTCCATTATGATGTCATTGTAAATCCTAAAATTCGATTGATAGTTGTATTCAGTGATAAAATTATCAATAATAAAATACAACTGATATCACTTAAACTGTTTTAGCACTACCACCTATCAATCATACTCTATGATTCAGCCTCAATCATTAAATATGATTGGTGTATAAAATAAATTCTTTAAATTAAATTATTAATTAAATTATGTTATTCATAAATTATTTATAAATTATTTATAGATAATAAGAGGTAATTTTGGAAATTTTTTAATTTATAAAAGTATTTATAAATTAATTAATTGTAAGGTGTTTATAAGTAATTAATTAATTAAATGTTTATTAAAATTTTATTAATAATTATTCCATAATATCAAGCCTTAATATTAAAATACCTTTTACCAAATTTTATATTTCATCAAATATCATGTATATAAAGTAAATTACATATAATGAATAATATAAAGGGGTTATTATTAGGAAATGAATATGAGGTGATTATATTCTAGATTATGGAATTCCCATAATGTATGTATTCTTATTTACTTATTGAAAATAAATTTATTATATTATGAATATTTGTATTATTTAGTTTAAAAATGTTAAACCGCTTCTTAGTTATCATACATGCATTTAAGGAGTTACATGATATGTATGATAAATGGATTTAGTTTTTATATTACTTGAATTCGGTTTGTAATTAAAGTTATTAGCTTGAATTGAGTTGTTGAATATATTTTATACATATTTGGTATTATAGTTATTATGACATCTCATGAACATGGTTATCTCATATTTACATGACTTAAATAAAATATTTCAATACAATACATTCTCAAGATCCTTTAGGTTTAGAGTTTTAGATAATCGGGATAAAATATTAACTAATAAAACTCAAGAATTTTTAAACTAATGGAATTTTTTTTACTATATAACAAGTCTTTAACATCTCCCACAAATTCTATACCCAAGGTAATCTTCTAAACAAATCATATATGTAAATTTTCTTCATATCCTGGGGAGATAAAAACATAATAAAGGAGTAATATTAGATGATCAATAAGGGTAACCCAAATTAATAATAATCAAAGATCCTAAGTGAGTATAATATGGACATATGGGTGTAATCAAGATACATAAGAAATTTATACCCAAAAAATCATAGTTTATAAATCATGGAATAAATCATGGTATAACATAATAAAATATCATAAAAATTTTACATATCAAATAGGCACAATAATAATAACATGGATTATAATCATAAAACAATAATATTGAATCATAGGATCATAACATAAAGGTGTGGGATATCTTAGGAAAGAGGCATAAACATGGAATGTAACATAACCTGAAAAGAAAAGTAACTTAGAATGGTGAAATAGTCATAATAATAGGAAAAACTTGTGATAAAACTCATTATAACCATGACTTTGTGAATAAAATCATTATGTACATGCCCTAAAATGTGATCAAAATAATTATTCACACACCTTTGTGAACTATTCATTATATACATGCCTCACTATCTTATGAGATATAAAACATAACCAATGCATTTTAGAGAAATATATAACCTCACCTATCATCATCCATACATATGATTGCCACTTGAAATTAATCATTCATCGTATCACAAAGAAACCTTGGAAAGAAAATTGGATTAATATCCTTTTCAAATGGATTAATATAAAGAAAAAAATCATAATTCCTATAATAATCATAACATGATATAACCATGGTAAATAAATGAGTATTCATAGATATTTAGTAACCTTCTAGGTAAATATCCTTCAATTAAGATAATAAAACATAAGGTATCTACACTATATAAATAAAGGGTATATGCTTAAGTCAACAATTTTCCCAATAAATCAATCTATCACATCTAGGTGAACACGCTTTAATAAGTAAAAGGAAATATAAAGTGTTTATATTGGAAATAAATTGGAATAAAAATCATAGAAATTCAATGAATAGGAAAGACAAAGGCAGTAATAGATTTCCATGAGTTTAATCCCCCAAAATAGTATATGATAATTTATAGGGTAATTCATGAAAGTTGGTTTCTAAACAAATAAATATTTTGAGATAAATATTAAAATGGATGTGAAACTATAAAAGTTTTTTTATAAAAGATTTTAACATTTTCATAAAATAAGAAGTTACGATTCACTTTCAAAAGATATTTTTTTGAAAGGTAACATGAAAATTTTTGAAAACATTTAATTTTAAAAATAATACCCAATAATTGATACTTTAAAATATATAAAGGTTATTTTAAGAAAATGTGTAGTGTAAAATAAAACAAATTATTTTGAAAGGAAACCCATTTAATATATCTTTATTGAAACCCATATCATAAAAGGGAATAATAAAGCTTCATTTTGAAAATAAGAAAAGAGAAATTTAAAGTTTACAATAAATAGAACATAATTGGGTTTTCAAATATAAAGGATAACATAGGAGGGAAGGAAAATATGGATAATAATGTGAAACCATTATAAAAGAGGATGAGAATTATTCTCAACAATGATATACTTTTCGAGTAAGAAATTTTATCTAAGTAAAATAATTAAATTAAAAGGCAATTTTTCACCATATAGGAAGATAAATTACCCTGAAATAAAATATTAGTGTGTAGGAAATAAATCTTGTAAGAAATAAGTTCAAAAGGAAGCATCATAATGTAACAAAGGGAGTTGAGTTAACAAAAACCATTAATACTTTGGTATATTTTAATCAAAATCAATTTAAAGAGAGAACATGATATGAATCTTCAATCCCCATGAATTAAATGAATATGGTAAAATAAAATTATTAGTTATTAATAATTCCATATTAAATATATCATTGTGTTCAATAAGAAATATTTCTTAAGAAATTAAATTTGATACAAATAAGCCCTTTTCTTAATTCCCAACTTTAACTAAATTGATTGAATCTCACATATAAAAAAATAATTATCTTAATAGCCTATTTTAGAACCATATTCATATATATGAAATTTTATAAACTTATTTTATAATTATTCTTTATATGTATATTAGTTAGTTATTATTAATTTTTGATATCAGGTTTCAGTAAACTTGATCGTTTTGAACTAGTTTCATAATAGCATTGTTGTTATTCATTCTTCTCCCAAAGTTCATCACTCTCAGATAATAAAATTTACTTGAATTGATACTTTATAATTATTTATAATATTATAATTTCATTTTATAAGAGTTTTTTGTTGGACTCACCTATTTTAAAAATCCCAAATCATGTCTCTTTTATATGATAATCATGTTTCATTAATATTTATAGTTTCTATTAGATAATAACTGTGTTTTTTTAATCTCACTACTCTCTCGATTAAGTTTATAGTGCAAAAATTCTCTAAGTAGAAGGTTACCGCTAGAAGGTTACTACTGGAAGGTTACCTAGAGAGGTTACTGATAAAGGTTATCGTTGGAAGGTTACTAATAGAGGTTACCAATAAAGGTTACTACTGGAAGGTTACTAATAGGGGTTACCACAGAGTAACCTCACCATGGAGTTACCAATGAAAGATCACTACTATGAGTCTCACTTAAAGGATACTCTTGTAGAGTTACCGCTAGATGTAACTGCTATAAGCCTACTAATAAAGGCTAACATTAAAGGCTATCGATGAAGCCTACTGATGAAGGATACCGATGAAGGCTACTGATGAAGGCTACAGATGAAGCCTACTAATGAAGCCTATCGTTGATAAGGCTACCTCTACCAGTTTACCGATATCCACTCTTCTACTCCATACTTTGTCAATTTCTTAATATTATTCTAAAAATCATATTTGGTAAATTTAATGCATCTAACATTAATTAATGCTAATTATAGACATATCAAGAGACCGTATTTGGAGACATTATGAGGTATAAGGAAGACCGCATGTGGTTTTCTTATTCCTATTATCAGATCTCAAATATAAAATAGAAGATCGATGAATGGATGCTATAGCGAGAGAAAAACTACACGACTGAACTGAAGAAAAAAAGAAAACCCACCAGCATTCACACTATGAACCCAAGAGCTTCACAAATATTATTTGGGAGAAAAAATTAAAAATTGTCTTCTGTGCTTCATCAAATCTCTTTCAAACCACGAATTAGAACACCTTAGTACCTGAAATCTATAACCTGAAGTAGTGACACTCTAATTTGGAGACAACTTCTAGAGAAAGACTCAAACTGAAATTTCTTCACTCCAAGAAGTCAAGAGATAAACTGCAAACACATAGAGCCATCTAAACTCAATCTTTATAACATTAGCTCTATTTTGTTTCTTATTTTATATTTTTGAGAAGGGTTTTATTGTCTGTTACACACATTGTCACTTGTGATTAAATTGTAGGATACTGAAAATCCTCACCCAAAACATTAATTACACTTTGTTTCCCATGTGTAACCATGGAAGAGGATGTGTGTGGCCTGGTTGTGAGTTTTTTCCATAAAGAATTGTGGTAGAGGGTGTGAGACCTGTACAATTTATGAAAATTGTTGTAAATCCTGACACAATCTGTGTATCAATTTTATTGTTAAAATAAACTGCTTGGTGGTAGGTGATCACCAAGTGGATAGGATTAAGTCTATTCTTGAGGCTAAAACTATTGTTTAACTCTGTTGTGTACTATATTTTATAATACTTTTTTTTATATTTTCTGATGCTTATAATTTCAAAACATAAAACTGTTTTTTATTTACTCTGATAGTTAGTTTTGGTTGGTGTGTATATGTATTTAATTCAGTAAACCTGTTTCAAAATTTGGATGAGTGTTTTACACTGATTTAACTGGGGACTAATCAACCTTTGAGAAACTTTTTTAGCAATTGAACATTTATATCTCTACTTTCTTAATTAACTGGGTTGTTTTCAAATTGGGAATTTTATTATAAAATTTTTAAGAGAAATTTTAATTAGGAACTCAATTCACCCCCCCTCTTGAGTTTCCACCCTAACCAACATTTTGTATCTAAGGTGGTTTTTATTGCTACCATCAGAACTATTTTTCAAGCTTTTCATATTCTTTTCAACTGTTATTTTAGTTGTATCCTAAAGATCTTAAATTTTCAATCATATATAAATTTTTAGATCTTTAAATTCTAATTAACTATGGATAACCGAGTTGAGGGTGTGGCTACTAACATGCCACCATTAATTAATGGTACTAACTATGCTCAGTAGAAATTGAAATTGAAAATGTATCTAGAGAGCATGGGTCTTGAAATCTGGGACACAATTGAAGAAAAACATGTATTGCCTGTTACTGCTAGCGACACATGGTCTCAGTTGACTAAAGCTACATATAATAATAACTATAAAGTAATAAATGCATTGTACTGTACTCTAGGTGATGAATAATTCAATAGAATATCTGCCTGTAAAACTGCATAAGAAATTTGGGATACTTTGTTTGTTTCCCATGAGGGAACAACCAATGTTAAATAAATGAGATTAAATACCTATACTATTAAATATGATAATTTTAAAATGAATCCTAATGAAACTATCTCTAAAATGTATCTTAGGTTCAATGAAATAGTAAATTCCATGAGTCTTCTTTAGAAACCAGTAGACATGAAGTATTAGATTATGAGATTACTTCGATGCATACCTCGCAGATGGAGAGGAACCTCAGTTTCCATCCGAGAATCCTTCATCATAAGCAAGCTACCAGTAAAGGATCTAATTGGAAAAATCATGATGTATGAAGAAGAGCTTAAGGTAAATCAAGAAGGAGATAAAGAACTAAGAAATAAATCTGTAGCATTCAAGACTGCTACCTCAAAGATCAAAGACAAAGAAAAAGTTAAAGTTTCTGTAGAAAGTTCAACCATTGAAGATTTAGACTCTGACAGTGATGATGAGATAGCTCATCTTGCTGGAAGGTTAAAAAAGTTCTACTGAAAGAATAATTTATTTAGAAATTAAAATTATAAAGGAAGGTATGATAGTAAAGGACATTGGAAAAAGGATAGAAAATGGAATGACAACAAAAATGAGATAATCTGTTATGAGTGTAAATTAAAATGTTATGTGAAGGCTGATTTCCCCAATCTGAATTTTAAGAAGAAATATGAAGATAAGTGATAGATATATAAAAAGGATATGAAAGCAACATGGAGTTCCTCAGAAGACATCTCCAGTGTATCTAACACTTCTGATACTGAAAATAACAATCATGAAAACATGTGTTTCATAACAAAAACATTTGAGGTAACACTCAATTCTCCTATACATAATTCTTACTATTCTGGGAATGAGAGTGAATCAAATAATGATGAAAATATGACTAAGGATGAAATATTTTAATATTGTGGAATTCTTGAGTATACCTTTAAAGAACTCAAAGTTAAATATAAATTATTGAAAAGAAAACATTCTTTAAGTGCCAATTATAAGTCTAATTTGAATATTGAAAAATAATAATTTTCTTAGCTTTTCAAAGAAAATAATGACCTAAAATTTTCAAATGAGCAAGTAAAAAGAGATCTTAAGAAATTTAATGCTAGTAGGGATACCTTAACCCAGTTTCTAGGGAAACAAATTGCTAAAAAATATACAACTAGTTTAGGATATCAACCAGGACAGAGAAGGATTATTAAGAACAAATTTGTTCCAAAATCTAGATAGTTCACTGCTAGTTCATGTTCTGGACCATCTTTTGAAAAAAAAAATTCTAAAGGACCTAACAAAGTGTTCATGTCTCAAAATAAATCTATTTATTATATGAATCCAATAAGACAAATATTGGTTCCCAAATCATTACTTGTTAACCTCTCTAGACCCAAGAAAATCTGGGTACCAAAGTTACCCTATGCTTAATCTGTTTTGTAGGAAAATTGTCTAAAGAGATCCTGTAAAACCCTATGGAATTTGGATAGTGGATGTTCAAGACATATGATAAGAGAATATTCATGATTCAAGAGCCTAATTAAAGTTAATGGTGTACATGTTACATTTGGTGATAATTCTAAAGGGAATATCATTGGCTTAGGCCAAATTGGTAACCCTAATACTATATTAATTTCAAAAGTACTTTTTGTTGATGGGTTAAAGTAAAATCTACTTATTATCTCTTAGTTGTGTGGTGATGGATTTAATGTTAAGTTTTAAAATTATTCATTTAATGTTTATAATTCTAAAAATGATTTAATATCCAATGCTCTTAGAAATTAAAATGTATATGTTGTTGATTTAAACTCTTTAGCTAAGAAAAATGTTTCTTATTTAAATGCTTTTCATAAGGAATCTTGGTTGTGGCACAGAAGATTAAGAAAATGCAATGTGCACTCACTTAGAAAACTAACTAGTAAAGTTTTAGTTAGAGACTTACCTAGATTGGAATTCCCACTTAACAAAGTTTTTAGTCCTTGTCAAAAGGGAAAACAACACAAAGTTTCTTTCAAACCAAAGAAATAAGTTTCAACTTGTCAACCGATTGAGTTGGTTCACATGGATTTGTTTGGACCATCAAGAGTTTCAAGATTAAATGGGAAGAACTGTGTCTATGTTCTCATAGATGATTTTTCTAGATACACTTGGGTATACTTTATATCTCACAAAATTGAAGCATGTTCTTACTTCATTAAATATTACAAGTCTGTAGAAAATCTTAGTGGACTTAGAATTAATACCTTGAGAAGTGATCATGGTCAGAGTTTGAAAATCAGGAGTTAGAATATTTTTTCTCACATAATGACTATAATAAAAATTTCTCTTCTCCTAAAACACCTTAACAAAATGGATTTGTAGAAATAAGAAATAAGAAACTTCAAGAGATTTCCCAGACTATGCTTAATGAGTATGACATGCCTGTCTATTTTTGGGCTGAATCTATTAATACATCTTGTTACATCATCAATAGAGTTTTAATTAAACTTGTTCATAAGAATAACCCTTATGAGATATGGAATATATGAAAACCTAAGGTTAATTACTTTATATTTTTTTGGTTTCTAAGTCTTTATCCTTAACACTAGGGATAATCTTGATAAATTTTCTTCCAAAAGTAATGAAAAATTTTTCTAGGTTACTCAATCACTAGTAAATCTTATGGAGTATTCAAAAAGAGAACCAAATGTTTGGAAGAATCCATTCATTTCAAATTTTATGAGACTTTTCCACATGAACCTAAAACCTCTCTTGAATATCTTAAGGAATATATGTCAATTATGGACCTTAATGATAAAAACAGTGAACCCCCAATGAAAACAACTAGTTCTGAAAAAATTCCAGAATCAGAGCATGTTGAATATGAACTTGTAGACAACTATGAGGAGTCTAGTACAACCATTTCTAGAGGTATTAGAACTCTCAATAATCGTCCTTTAGATGTTGTAGTAAGTGATCTAAATAGAGGGACACAAACTATAGCTTCTCTGAGAAACCAGGTTAAACATCATGATTTTCTTTCACAATTTGAACCCAAAAATATTAGTGATGAAATAAATGATGAATTTTGGGTGATAGCTATGCAAGAGAAATTAAATCAGTTTGAATGAAACAAATTTTGGGAATTAGTATAAATACTTAAGGACACTTTGACCATAGGCACTAAATGGGTGTTTATAAACAAAGTCGATGAGTCTGGAAATATAGTCAGAAACAAGGCTAGATTAGTTTCCCAAGGATATAGTCAAGAACAAGGAATAAACTAGGAGGAAACCTTTTTACCTTTAGCTATACTAGAATCCATTAGGATACTTCTTTATTATGCAGCTCATCTGAATTTCAAACTTTATCAAATGGATATCAAAAGTGCATTTCTAAATGGGTATATAGTTGAGGACGTGTTTGATGAAAAACACCCTACCTTTATAAATATCCATTTTTAAAATCTTGTTTTTAAACTGTCTAAAGCTTTATATGGTCTAAAACATGCTCCTAGAGCTTGGTATGATAGACTCAGTTCTTTTCTTATTTCAAAAGGTTTTACTAAAGGAATAGTTTGTCTTACTCTTTTTATTAAAAGGATTTATAAAGATGCTTTAATAGTAAAAATTTATGTATATGACATTATTTTGGGATCTTCTAAAAATTATTTATGTACTAATTTTTCAAAGATGATTCAAAATGAATTTGAAATGAGTTTAATGGGGGAACATAAATTTTTCCTTCGATTTCAAATTTTTCAAAATAAAAATTATATTGTTTTAAATAAAAGTAAATATAATAAGGATCTTTTGAAACATTTTGATTTGGATAGTAATAAAGTTAGTGATACACCTATGAGTACCACTTGTAAGTTGGATGCTGATGAAATTGGTAAACTAGTGGATCAAACCAATTACAAAGTTATGATTGGGAGTTTTCTCTATATTACTGCTAGCAGACCTGATATAATGTTCAGTGTATGTATGTGTGCTCATTTTCAAACAAATTCCAAAGAGTCTAATTTAAGCGATATTAAAGGTATTTTAAAATATCTCAAGTATACTACAAACTTAGAAATATTTTATCCAAGAGGAAAATCATTTGATATGATAATATATTCATATGCTGACTTTTCTGGTTGAAAGTTAGATAGAAAAAGAACCTCTAGAACAAGTCACATTTTGAGCAAGTCACTTGTATCATGGTGTAGTAAGAAATATAATTCTATTGCATTATCTACTATTGAAGCTGAATATATAGATGCTCGTAGTTGTTGTGCTCAAATTCTGTGGATGAAACACACTTTATTGGACTACAGATATCAATTCAAACATGTATCTATAAATTGTGATAACACAAGTTCCATTAACATCTCTAAAAATCCAGTATCTCATTCTAGGAAAAATCACATTGTTGTAATACATAACTTCTTGAGAGATCATTATCAAATAAGTGATATCACTCTTGAATTCATTGGCACTGAACATCAGTTGGCTGATATATTCACAAATCCTTTGAATTCTGAGAGGTTAAATTACATCAAACATGAGTTAGGTATGATAAATTGTTAGTTTAGGACCTCACCACTGGACCTCACTATTAGGACCTCACCATTGGACCTCACCGTTAGGACACCTCGCCATTGGACCTCACTATTAGTACATCTCACCATTGGACCTCACTATTAGGACCTCGCCGTTGGACCTCACCATTAGGAACTCACTGTTGGACCTCACTATTAGGAACTCACCATTAGGACCTCACCATTAGGACACCTCACCGTTAGGACCTCACTGTTAGGAAACCTCACTGTTAGGACATCACCATTGGCACCTTACCAATATTCAACCTTACTTAGGTCCGGGACTTAGCATTTTTCTACCGGAATCTGAAACATTTTTAATCTTATTTATTTATTTTACTCAAATTTTTTTCGATCCCTAATTGATAAAAAATAACAAAGTACAACCCACATTTAAATCTACTTCAATCCTCTCCCGAACCTCTTAATCCATAACCTTGGAACCTAACCATCTACTAAAACCCTCTAACCACATCGTATTGCAATGTAAAGACTAAATGGATTGATGGTTGGTGATGAAGGAGATGTGCCTAACCCTAAGAGACCTCGAACTGGATCTAGTAGTGAAATTAAGGCTATGTTGAAGCTGATCAATCCTCATTTGTCGAAGAGGGAAATCATGGTCGAAAAGGAATTAAGTTCAGAATGGCTATTGTCGAGCAGGTCTCTAGTACTGAAGGCACTTGAAGCTTAGGATTGGGTAGAATGTTTTGCAAATAACAATGGACCGTATTACCCAAAGATAGTAAAGGAAGTTTATGAGTTTCTAAAGTTTGGACAGTATTAGGATGATAGAAGAATGGTTTATAAGGTAAATGGAGTAAGTGTGAGCTTCTCTTATTTTGAATGGAATGAATGCTTAAGAGTCCCACATGAAGGTATTTTTTATTATTACTCTGGATTGGTGCCTCCCACTAGTGATTATTTATGCTATGAAGAGGCTCTGGACGAACTAATAGGGAATGGAATCCTTAAGAAGGTAATTTTTTCTAATACTGATGGATAAAACAAATTATGTTTAAATTTGTTCAACATGTATTGAGTCCTAAAAGAGGGTACTTTGCAACTTTGAAGTATCAAGACATATTTTTGTTGTATCTGTTGAAGCATGGACAAAGGATAAATCTTTGTAGGTTATTAATGGTATAGTTAGAGGATATGACAAAGCATAGTTCCAAGTAAAATTATTTATTTCATGCCATGTTGATATCCTTAATATTAAAAGTGAAAGGATTTTCTAGAGATAATGAAGAAATCATAGTTGTAAGGGACAACCTCTGCATTACCAAAATGATTTGCAAGTTTATAAAGATAAACTTGAACCATTGTAAAAGGGAGTGGGTGAATGATGAGGCTAAAATATATGAGTAATTTAATCTTGTTACCAATCCTAATAGGCCAAAGAATAAAATATATCTAGTTTCAAAGCCTAATTAAGTGGATCCAGTGTACTCAGATGAAAAAGAGGAGGTTGATGTTGTGCAAGATAGAGAGGATTCTCTTGTTGATGACGAGAGTGATCCTGGCCTTCCATCAAGCCCCCATATTGGTATTGTATCTTTTGGTGAGCTTATCCTGCAAAAGAGATTACCTAGAAGAGATATTATCCTAAGGGACAGTGATGGTGAGGAAACTAGTGAAGAAGAAGGAGAAGAGAATTTCTTAAGAGACATTACTATTGGAGAGACCTTGGAGGAAGAGGATGAAGCTGAATCTGGCCATGATGAATTTTAGATAGTTTTTGATGAAAGTAAAGAGGAATGCCTAAGTCTTAGCCCTTTGATAGGATACATAGAAATGGGAGAGATTGAAGAGGAAGAGGATGTTGAATTGTTTGGAACTGAAATTGCTATGGTTGTGGTTGAAGATTCTATAGAAGAAATAGCAGTGGACTCTCCTATTGATGTAGTTGACCAAGGTGGAATGGAAGAGGTGAATGTAGTTGACCAGGAGGATGCTCCAAGTGAGGGGGAGGAGCTTGTTTCCACAGGTTCAGTTTTTGTTTCTCATTAAATAAAATATTGGTCAGAAGACCCTGGATTCATGGTTTTGGGATTAGACTATGAAGACTCTAAAGATGACAAACCTAACAGAAGACCTCCATCTCATTCTATTTCAGAGACCACTATTTTGCAACTGGTGGTTCTTCTACATCAGGATTATATGAATAAGGATGACTTGGAGTCATTAAAATTAGATTTGAAGAGACACTTTGATGAGAGATCCATTGGTATAGATAGATATATGGCTCTAAATCAAGAGCTTGTGGCATCTACCTTCGAAATTATATTCTCTACCTTTCACTCCAACTTGATACATGAAGTGAAGGAATTCTATAATCAAGTCAGAACCTTGGAAGAATATGTGGAGTCTGTGAAATAGTCAATTATGAGTTTAGACTTATATATGGATTCAAGATCTCAAGTGGACAAAGACCTTAAGATTGTTAAGAGTGTTGTTCATAAAATGGTCACTATGTTTGAGGACTTTAATAAATCTATGGAGACACGTGTGAGTGGTTGGGATAATGATGTGAAGAGGTTGATCAGTGGATTGACCAAGTATTTTAAGGAAACATTATATTTTACCATGGAACCTTTGTGTTCTTCTCCTTCCTCATCAGCCTCTCCTCCTGTTGATCTAAAAGTTTTTAGATCAGTTATTAGAGATGAATTGGAGAAGCTCTCTGGTGCAAGTACCTCAGACCATTAGTCTATGACTCAGGTTATTTCCACTACCAGATACATTCATAAACTTGTAGTATATTACTTGAGGGAGTCTTCCCAAGATCATAAGGCCATAAAAGAGAAATTTTACTTATATTATAAAAGGTTTTACACTAAGCATCAGATGGATGATCACTTCAAGATGTTGTTGGAGAACTTTAGGATCCCAATTGTCACTCAGGATTTTAAGGATCAAGTAAGTGGTCTTAGATAGTTGACTTCTGTTTTAGAAAATTTCATGGAGAATAAGGATGATTTCATTTCATCTATGGAAAGAGGAGGGAGAATCATTATGGATTTCAGGAATCTCCTTTTTCCCTTCCTCCATGTGGACTGCACTCCCATTATTATTCCTCCAACCATACCTTATTCCTTAGCTGCATCAGGCTCTACCGGTGCTGCCCCTTTGATGACTCCTACTCAGGCCATCAGAATCTTGACTCCTATGATTCCTATGAGATACACTCATTATTGGTCTATCAATGCTTCTATAGTAGCTCCTCCTACCTTTCTCACTTCCATACCTAGGTTTGTACCTCCATCTTCTGAACCTGCCTCCTCATCTCTCAAAGAAAAAGATCCCTTGGACATCTCTGATGTGGATTGAATGTGGGATGTCTTAGTTGATAAAAATAATTTTAATCTTTTTGTATATTTTACTCTTATTTCATTAATACAAAAATCTTCCTTTGTCTCTTTTTTCTTATATTATTTTTTTCTAATCCAAAATTGGGAGAAGATTTAAGACTAGAGCCCTTGAATATATGCTCTGATATATTCGCAACAATAAACATGGTTCAATTTAATGTTATTTCCAATAATGATACATAATATATGTATAATAATATCTTTAAAGAGATAAGAAAATGTGCTTAACCCTGATTCAAAATTTCTTAAATATAAATTTCACTAACATAATTTGTGATTATCAAAAAGGGGGAGATTGTTAGACTCGCCTATTTTGATAATACCAAATCATGTCTCTTTTATATGATAATCATGTTTTATTAATATTTATAGTTTTTATCAGGTAATAACTATGTATTTTTAATCTCATTACTCTCTCATTTAATTTTACAATGCAAAATTTCTCTAAGTAGAAGGTTACCGCTGGAAGGTTACCACTGGAAGGTTACCGATAGAGGTTACCTATAAAGGTTACCACTGGAAGATTACCGATAGAGGTTACCAATAAAGTTTACCACTGGAAGGTTACCGATAGAGGTTACCACTGAGGAACCTCACCGCTGAGTTATCAATGCAAGCTCACTGCTACGAGTATCCCTCAGAGGCTACTGTTGTAGAGTTACCACTAGAGGTAACTGCTATAAGCCTACCAATGAAGGCTACCGTTGAAGGCTATCGATGAAGCCTACCGATGAAGGCTGCCGATGAAGGATACCAATGAATCCTACTATTGAGAAGGCTACTTCTACTAGTCTACCTCTACCCACTCTTCTACTCCATACTTTGTCAATTTCTTAAGATTATTCTAACAGTAATATTTCATAAATTCAATTATTCTAACATTAATTAATGCTGATTATAGACATATCAAGAGACCGTATCTAGAGACAATACGAGGTAAGAGGAAGACCACGCATGGTTTTCTTATTCCTATTGTTGGATCTCAAATATAAAATAGAATACGGATGAATGGATACTATAGTGAGAGAAAAACTACATGACTGGCTTGAAGAAAAAAAGAAAACCCACCAACATTCACACTATGAACCCAAGAGCTTCACAAAGATTATTTGGGAGAAAAAATTCAGGACTATCTTCTATGCTTCATCAAATCACTTTCAAACCATGAAGCGGAACACCTCAGTACCTGGAAGCTAGAACCTAGAGTTGCAACACTCTGTTTTTGAGATAACTTCCAGAGAAAGACTCAAACTGCAATTTCTTTACTCCAAAGAGTCAAGATCTGAACTACAAACACATAGATCCTTCTAAACTCAATCTTTATAAAATTAGCTCTATTGTGTTTCTTATCTTACATTTCTAATAATTTATTTCTTGTCTGTTATACACATTGTCTCATGTGATTGAAATGGAGAATACTAAAAATCTTCACCTCAAACATTACTTACAGTTTTTCCATGTGTAACCGTGTAAGAGGCTTTTTGTGGCCTGGTTGTGATTGTTTTCTCATGAAGAACTATGGTAGAGGGTGTGAGCCCTGGACCATTTGTGAAAATAGTTTTAAATCAAAATACAGGATTTTTATCAAGTTTATTGTTAATATAAACTGATTAGTGGTAGGTGATCACCAAGTAGAGTGGATTAAGTCTCAGATTGAGAGTAAACCTCTTGTTTAACTCTGTTGTGTACTATATTTTGTAATAATCTATTTTTCTATTTTCCACTACTTATAATTTCAAAACAGAAAACTATTTTATATTCACTCTGATTGTTAGTTTTGGTTGGTGTGTATATGTGTTTAATTTAGTAAACGTTTTTGAAAATTTCGATAAGTGTTTTACACTGATTCAGCTGAGGACTAATCAACCTTTGAGAAACTTGTTGACCAATTGAACATTTATATCTGTATTTCCTTAATTAACTGGGTAGTTTTCAAATTGGGGATTTTATCATAATGTTTTTAACATAAATTTTAAGTAAGAACTCAATTCACCCCCTTCTTGAGTTTCCACCCTGACCAACATTTTTTATGATCCTTAAAGATAAAATCGGTGATGATTATGTTTCAATGATTTTTAAAAAATAGATTTTGGTGTATTAATTAATGATTTTAATGTTAATATTACCATTTAAGGGGGAAAATAAAATCAGTACTTACTTATTTATATCATATATTTTTATTAATTAATTTATCATAGTCATTCGTGATATTATTTTATATCACCATTCAAGTAGGAGGTTATACCAAACCAAATATGAACATATTGTAATCGATGGGTGAGTATGGTTATGAAAGTGGTTTATTTTGGAATAATATAATTATTATATATGAATAATAATATTATATATATATATTTAAGTTTTAGAATCATATTTTAAAATATTTTAATAAATAATAATGAAACTAAATGAGAAACAAGATATGTTTCTTTGTGGAGGTGGTAGTCTGCTCGTAATCACGGTAAATGTTTTAATTTCTCATTGAATCATAGATAATGAAGGTGGATTATAATTTCTCTCTTGATGATCATAATTATATTATATATGTCACATTTATTCATCAATTCTATCCTTATAACAATTTAATAGAGTTAGTGGTGAAAAATAGAAGACATCACTTCGTAGAGGCAATAGCCTACACAAACGCATGAATAATGTTTTCATTTTTCTTAATAGAAAAGGGGAAAGGTGGTTAATTATTTTTACCTTAGAGTAATAAATTTAGTATAACAAAATAATTATTTAATTATATAGGATTGATATAATTATATTTTTAAAACTAATCTATAAAATATAATATATTGGGGAAAGATTAGTACTCACATTAAGATTAGTCCCCCTGGAACATTTTCTATCTCATCCACAGATGTAAGGATCTTATTGGGTGAGATAATATGAACCACACTTGGAGCAAAGGAAACTATGTCACAGATTTCCTTGCTTCAAAGGGAACACAAAGTATCCCCCTCATAATCTATTATACCCTTGGTTCTCTACCCTCGAAGTGTATTAATTTTTTACAAGATTATTATCTTATCCTCCACTACTTCAATCCTCCTTAACTTTTTTGTGACCTTATTTAATTGATTAATAAAATCCTACTTTGACCAAGTACTCACATTAAGAGCTTGAGTTTTCACTTGGAGGTCTCCTCATAAATAAAGGGATTATGATAACTTTTCATGAATGGAAGGTAAAGGAAGTGGAAAATGGTTATAAGGGAAGGTAAATAGGATTAGTTTTAATAGAAAATTGAAATTTAGAGTGGCCTTAGATTTGTGGTGGAAATACCCTTTTATAAGTGGTGAGAATGGAATTCTTGTAAATATTTCATCTTAATATAAAGAGTGAACATGTTCCACATGTCTAGAACACTCTAAAATGGAAAATAATAGACTGGGGATAATTTATGTCAATAAAAAATTCAAAAAATTAATTAAAAACATGATTTTATCATGTTATTACTTTTACCCCTTTGGCTACCCTTTTACCTTCTTGGATTTTACCACGGTAACAAGTTTTTACCTAAGAAATTCATTTTTTATGCATAAAAATAAAATGGAATTTATTAAATAATATGGAACCTATAATTTAATATTTTAAATCAATTTTATTATATTCATTTTCTAAAATTTATAAAAATTTATTTTAAATTAATAAATGTATAATGTATTAAAACTGTTTTAGAGAATAGTGTAACTTAAGTTCTAAAAATATCTAATGTAGGTTTGTAAACTAAAATGAATATTTTTTTAACATAAAATATATCTTATAAAATAAATATTTTATCTAAAAAATATTTTCATACATTTCTAAATCATACTTATTTACTTTTAATTTCATAAGAGTTACGGTTTTTATAAAAACGGTATTTTACACTATTCACCAAAAAAACAATATTTTTAGAAAAGTTTTAGAAATTCAAACTAAGATAATTGTGGTGTGATGGATTCAAAAAATAATTTAATTTTGATAAATTAAAATTCTAAAATTTATAAAATTTCCTTTTAAATGAAAATTTAAAATATAAAAGAAAACCCTCTTTTAATGAAAAAGTGACATTTTTAAACATTTGGTGTTCTTAAAATTATTTCAAATAAATTAATAATTTAAATAATGTTAATATAGTAGTTCATATATAATAATATTTTAAAAATTTTCAATTGTATTTATTAGGATAAAATATATAACACTTTAAAAAATATTTTTTTTGGAAAATATTGCTTTTATTTTAAATAATATTTACCAAATAACATTAAAATTAATTAATTATATTATAAAATTTTAATTTTACTACAATATAGATATTAATATCTTTCTTTTTATTTTATAAATACATCATATCATACTTTAATAATAATAATTATAATAATACATAATGCATAAATATATATATATTTATAATATTTTAATATTATATTTTTATTTCATTATTTTTTATTTGTGAATTATATTGTTTTAAATTTACTACTAACAATACATGACTTTATAATACCTATTGGAAACATGTATATACGATGAATATATTTATAACGACCAAATTTCATTCCAATATATATCTTTACTAAACTCATTAATTCCATTCACACTTCTCATTTCCATAATTTTTGTAACACCCCATGTGTACGGATGGATTTGAATTTCCAAGTGGAATTTGGAATTTTATTTACTAGATGGGTCAGTTTAAGAATTTGGGTTCAGAATAGTATTCTAGATGTTTATAAACCTCCAAAGGTGTTTGTGGTAGAGGTTTTGGGGTCGGGTTGTGGTAGGAAGTAATGGGAAGGCATAGATGGAGGGTCAAGTGGTTAAGGTTGCAACCTACATCCACCAATTATCTAGTAGACTAGACAGTAGTCCTGCTATCTTACAAGTGTCTATCGGCTAGCTGATGGCCCTGTATCGTCTAGTCTATAGAGTTTAATAGTGGCATGATCCACTGCTTAAAGCCATTGTCCAGCTGATGGACTCCACAGATTGATCGATAGGGATTTTAAGGGGAATAATTATAATTATACCACTTAGTTTTTTAGAGGGAAATCCCCTCTTTTCTCTTTTTTTATCTCAAATGGACTAGGGTGCCTCCTCCCTTTCTTCCCTTGGTTCCCCTTTCATGTGGGATGGTATTGGGCATCATTCCTTCGTGATTCTTGATAAGTTCTTTGGTCAGAGACCTCCTATTCCTCTATTATTTGCCTCACTCTAATTTTGGTTCCCCAAATTATAGATTTGAGTGAAAATTACACCATATTATTTTAGAATCATCTCTAGATAATGGGGATTCCATGAATCCTATCTTTAGGATGTCCTGAGATAATGTCTACATGTCGTCACCCATCGTTTTGGTGGAGGTATGTCATTGTGTGACGTTTTCAATGGTTTAAAGTTACATTAAATATAATTTCTCATGGTTTTGGTTCCATTTGATAGAGATTTTCCTTGTGTGATTTTCTATGGATTTATGGTGTGGTGATTGGTGGTAACCATAGGCTATGAGGAGTTATATCAACGTAAAGATTTTTGGGGATCCTTTGGTGGTAGTTTTTGTATGTTGATATATCAACCACTCTGGCATTATATTAATTTTTAATTTATTTATATGATGTTTGTATGTAACTTTACCTTTAGTTTATAAAGTTACATTGGCATTTTTAGTTATTTTCATTACATTTTTCTCTATTTGGTCTAATTATTATTATTGAAACTGGTTATTTATGTGCATGGTTGTCCAAGGTATGGATACAAAATGATGGATTTTTGGTTCAAGTCCTTGATGTGGTTTATGGGAATCTCAAGGGTGAGATCATTTTCAATGGTCATATTTGATACCCTTGGATATTTTTTATACCTCGTGGTGATCAAGAATATGCTTCGAGCCTTGTGTCAGGCTAACCTTAGTGACATGGAATGTTGACCTAGGCTAATTTGTTAAAAAATGGTATCATAACCCTCTTGATATTGGGGGGATCATTGGTAGAGTAGATATAGGACCATTGGAACTTGAGAGGTGAGTGTGAGGGAGTGACTAACTAATTATTCTTCATGACAAGACTAAAGTTATCATGGGTGGTGGAGAATTTTGTCTTGAATTTGAGATTTAATATAATGTATTTTGGTATGGTTTGATGTGATTTGATTATAATATGAGTTTTAGGGAAATTCTATGATTTTTTTGGAAATTCAATTTTTTGGGGTGAAGAGGAGATGGAACACAAAGATTCATGATTTAGGCACATGGTATATAAAACCATGTGACAATGTTGTAACTTAACTTGGGAATAATCTCAATGGAAATTTCATGGTTGGAGTTTGTTCCTCTAATCTGTGTGGTCCAACCATGCACATTTAGAAAATGTTAAATATTTTTATATTTTAACCTCTTTGGTATTATATATTGTTATTCTTATTAAGGTTACTTATTTATGAGAAATTGGGTGAATTTTTGAGTTTTATTAATTTTATTTAGAGTTTAATTATGTATTAATTGAGATATATGTTTCATATTTTATAGAAAATACCTCCCAAAAGGACCTTAATGAATCATAGTGAGTGATATAGAGATAATACACCATGAAAAAACCATCATTTAGACCATATTCTCATTAATTTGGTCATCAGATATATTCAATATCTAGTTTGGGGGTGAATGAGATCAAGTTTGAGTGGTGAATCATGCTCAAGAGTAAGAATACACATGTATTCTATGGAGACCAGTTCCCTTAGGACCCCTATGAATGGATAGAGATAATTTAGCACATCCTTAGTTTTCCTCAGGCCCCTAAGACTTCCAACGATAACTTTTTAATGTATATGCTTGAGGAACCATCCCAAAAATGGTGAGAATCCATCATGCAGGCCAAGCTGCATTAGGATATCACTTGGGCCAAGTTCAAAGAGATGTTTAACAAGAAGTTTTATCTATATACTTTTATGATGGTGAAGTATATAGAGTTAATGACCTAGGAAAATGGAATCATTATATGATGGAATATGAAACTTAGTTTTTTTATTTAGTCGACCTTTCCCCTGATATCTATAAGAATGATTATCTCAAATCTTGATAGCTTTATAGGGTTTTGAGACTAAAATTTAGATCAATCATTTTTATTTTCCACCTACCAACCTATACTGAGGTGGTAAATAAGAAAGTTATGGTTGGAATGGATATGGAAGGATTGGCCAATTTTACTGGTGATTCCATCATTTTTTAAGGAATTTAAAGTTACTCATCTTGTCAAAAGAGTAAGTGTGGGGAATATCAACAAGGTAGTAGTGGGAAGTTGAAGAATACTTCTTATTCCACTCCCAAGAAACCTTCATGGAATAATCTAGGGGTGTGATTTTAATATTGGAATTAGGACCACACTAAACTAGATTTCCAGGAAGTGACTAGGACTTTCTATAGGTGTGGGAGATTGGTTTATCTACAACACTATTATAAGTTACCTCCTTGAAATAGTAAGGTTGGTGTTCTTATA
Organism: Viscum album; assembly: GCA_963277665.1. NCBI lineage: Eukaryota > Viridiplantae > Streptophyta > Magnoliopsida > Santalales > Viscaceae > Viscum > Viscum album. Next base: position 1,579,252,396 of record OY728120.1, on the reverse strand, counting down.
CCAGCATCTCTTAGGTGTAATTGGATATATCTAGGGAATATTTATCCCCCCCAAATGGCCCGAAGCCCTTTTTTTATTTTATTATGGATAATCCCTCTTTTAAGGGTTTAAGGGGAACCCGTACATGACCTTTAGGCCCAAGGCATAAGGCTCTACTGACCCTCAATACATGACCTGAAGTCCCAAAGGTGTACCATTCCCATTACATGACCCATAGGCCAAACCCACTAGAATTTCCCCTCCCTAGCTTCTGCATCATTGATCACATATCTCTCCACCTTGCATTGTTGATCGGCTAGCATTGACCCATACAAAGTTGCACGGTGTCTGGTCCTGATGGCGGCTACCATACCCACTCGTTCTTCAAATATGGTTAGCTCTACTTATGGTGGATACTACTCTTGTTGCTCTGATCCTCTTCTGGGGCTTGTTCTGTGTGAACTGGGCTACTCCATGGTCTCTGTGGCCCGAAGGCCCTGTGTCCTGAAGGCCTTTGATGACCCAAATTCCCTTGAGACTCGTAGGCCCAAACCGGTTGCCCAAAGTCCCAAATTGGGTGAATAGTTCTAGCTTCTACAGTGACTTCTACAGTACTACTACAGTAACCTAGAAATTCCACTCCACCCAGTTTTGAACCTGGGTCTCTTGGATACCAAGCAGGATCCCATACTCATGAGTAGGATGAGAATAGTCTAGTGAAGTGGGATTCTCATCCATATAGTATTTTGGAGTTAGTTTCCTAAAAATAACTATTTATAGTTTACATTGCATTTATATTCAAAGAATATAATATTAATGAAATATCTTATTACATATTATTCACTTTTTTTGTGTGAATTTAATGTAATAATATTCTAGAGTATTTGTCACACTAAAAAGGTCATTGAAGTTCCCCACTATAATCAGAATCTTGAAATGTTATGATGATATTCTTAAAAAAATTTATACGGTCGGATAAAATTATATGATCAAACACATAGTATGTTGACTGTTAGGTGTGAGTGCTCATAAGTAAATGATATTTCATCACTTGATTTTCACACTTGGTAATCTCTAAGATGGGAGATTATGAGAATAGACCCACTGGTGGGAATTCCACATGTTTGCATGTCATTGGATATTCTTGTTTATGATCATGTGTAATGATCCTTATACTTTAATATTATTATTAATGCATGTCATGACTTGCACACTTAGATATATTGTCATAAACCATGATGACATATGTTCACTGTAAAGACCCAGAAATTTCAAGGAAAATTTTCTTTCTTAATTTTCTCTGGAATTTTACAAGAACGCAGTTTCTGACGGCGCTTGATTCTGAGGCCCGGTGTGCCCGGAATTAATTTCCAATGTTTGGCTCGGGTACGTTCAGTGAACGAGCGAGCGGGAATTTCTATCTTTTAAACCGATGCTCGGAATTGAAATCTGATTGCATCGATGAAATCGCAACGCCGGTAATCGCTTAAGGGAACTTTTACCGTAGTTGCGTTTGTGCGGGAGAAGAATTTAATTTTTGGGGTTTAATTAAACAAAGTGAATAAAATTGTTAAATCAATTTTATTTCATGTTAAGTTGTTAACTTCTCCCATGGGAAGTTGGTGGTGGGCCCACATCCATCCAACTTCCCATGTGTGGATATTTGAAAGGGTGGGTCCCACACGAACCCCTCCCCACCTCTTCAAATTCCTTAACTTTCCTAACCCCTCTAAACCCCCCATTTAATCTCCCTTTAACTCTTGAACTTCTCCCCCTCTTAAGTGCATGCCAACACATTTTAAATTAATAAAGTTATTTGAATTTTGGTATTTGAAAATCTTGGCATGTGTTAATAAAATAATGGGAGGGATTATTTTATTAGGTTGCTTGGTTAAGTGAGATTGGGAGCCTTGGGAGAAAAAGCTTAGGAAATCCTGAGTCATTCTTTCTCTACGACGAAGAACACGAAGAACGTCTCTTCCGCCACTGAAGCACGATGACGCCATCTTCTTCATCGTTCTTCAACCGAGGCAAGGAAAGGGAAGCGACGCCCGCAACATCTTTAACGACCTTCATCCATGTCAAAGGAGAAGACGTCGCCTGCGAAGAATGTCGTTAACGACGACGTCACCTCCGAAAGCTCGTCCACCAACGATGAGTACCCTTCTTCCTTCCGACGCATGAGTGTGAGTTTTGAGAGTGTGTGAGGAACATGACAATTGAGGAATCAATATCCGCCCTTTTTCCAAGATCGTCAACGAACGACATTTACGAGGTAGGGGTTTATTTATTTAATTGTTTGTGAATACAAACTTGGTGATAATCGTGGATTAAAACCCTTTTTGTTATCGAATAACGCGAGGGGGTCGGACCGCACAAACACGGCCGACCCTCCTTTTTTTCGTGATGGTTTCTTGAGGTTGATACGAGAAGACGTGGTGTCGTCTCACCACGCTGGTATCTTGCGGAAATTATTGCACGGCGCCGTCGTGCCGCGCCGTGGAAAGAAATCCAAGAACGCGACGCCGTCGTGTCGCGTCGAAGGAAGTCGAAGGCTCCGCGATCGGAGCGGGGTCTCGGAAAAGGAGAGCGGTGTCGTCGCATCGCACCGGACGGCATAGGCCACGGCCGGTTCCGGGCCGCGGCGGAGCAAGATGACCGGCGGCTGGCACCGAGCCGCCGGCACCGGGCCGCCGGTGTCGGCGAAGGAAGGACCGGCCGTCGCCGGTCCTTGCTGGCGGAACCGGCCGGCCAGTGCGGGCCGGCCGGGCAGTGGAGACAGGGGGAATTAATTCCCCCGGTCGTGTCTTCAAGCAGCCCCAATTCAGGGGCCGCGGTTTCACAAAGGGGGGGGGGGATTTGTCCCCCGCGCGCGGCACACATGCGGCGCCCAGGCCGCGCCGCCGTGCCGGCCCGCACAGCAGTGCCGGATCGCGCCGCCGCACCGGACCGCGCCGCCGCACCGGCCCTCGCTGCCGCGCCGCCGCGCCGGACCGCGCCACCGGCCGGACCGGATTTTCCGATCCGGGCTGGGTCGTCGGGTCGGGTCGCCGCCCGGGCCGGGTCGACCCGGTTCGTCCGACCCAGGGGGGGTCGGGCCGGGTCGGCCCGGGCCCAGACCCCCCAGTTTCGGACCACTTTCGTTCAAATGCTTGTATATTGGGCTACGGGCCTCCAAACGACTCTCCGTCAGTGGAAACGCGATCCTTGGATCGAGACGGTCGTTTCGGTATATCGCACTCAAGGTTTCGGATTACTTTGAGTTCGGCCGGGTTGGTTCGTACACGAAACCAACCGGGCCCTCGAAGCGGAAACGCTCATATTTTTAGCTACGGACGTCCGATTGATGCGCCGTCTATTGCGTTGAGTTCCTGTTGACGATACGGAACATTTGGCATCCTCCGCCCGAGATTTGGATGTAGATGAATAGTGGCCGGGTTGGATCGCACCGAAATCCAACCGGACCCCTAAAACGGAAAAGCTGATACTTTCTGATAGAACGTCCGTTTGACGAATCGTCCGTGGCGTTGGTGATCTCGTTGAGAAACGGTCCTTATGAATATACCCTATGAGAGTTCGGGGTACAGTTGAGATACGGCCGGGTTTGGTTCGCTCACGAAACCAACCGGGCCCCTGGGATGAAAAGGCTAATAACTCACAGACCGGGCGCTCGATTGACGTGCTGTCTGTTGCGTTGAGACCCCTATGACGAGGCGGTCCATTGAGATACTTCTTCTTGGTCTCTTGAGATACTTGGAGTATCGACCTGTAGCTCATGGAGCGGACCCTCCCAGTGACAAGCGTGCGGAGTACGGAGACCGTGTAGCTGGCTGAGACCTGACGACTGCTTGACTGACTCGACTTGGAGTGAGTCGACTAGCCTAGTGGATGGAGCACTACTTTCTAAGGTGCAGACCCATGGAGGATGGAGCACTACCTGTGTGACAGTGCAGACCTGCGGTACTCGTCCAGAGAGTACCTCAGCAGGCTACTAGGGGGTGTGCACTACTGTGTTTGGGTGACATACCTCGGCGGGAAGCACTACTGTGTCTGGGTGGCTGACCCGCGGTACTCGACAGGAGGAGTACTTCAGCAGTCCTAGGTTAGTGAGCAGTAACTCGGAGTCGTGACAGGACCACTGTACACTCTAGAGACGGAGCTCTTCAGTAGTTACGGTTTTGATAATGAAAATCCTGGTTTGAGCTGAGACTTTTGACCTTGTGTTTACCTCATGATTGAGATTGGTCACTTGCTAACTGAGGTATATGTATGGGCATATAACTGGGTAGTGGTTATCCGTTGATTTCACAATCCTTGTGTTTCCTCATGATTGAGATGGGTTACTTGATAACTTAGGTATATGTATGGGCATATACCTAAGTAGAGGTTATCTGTTGAGATCTTCTTTGTGGTTATCCTTGTTGGTTTAGTGAGACCTTGAGGGTCTCGGGGTCCCTACTGAGTATCGTTATACTCACCCCTGCACAGGCTATGCCCGCACCTCATTGTGTTGGTTGCAGATGACGGGCAGTGCTGACGGAGGCCGAGTGTTCGAGGCTAAGTCGGTACCCGGAGCTGGACTACACGACGAGTCAGTACCCTGAGGTGGACTACACGACGAGACGACTCACAGAGTAGGTTGACCGACGAGAGCGTGGAGGAGGCTATCTGTACCTACCCTTCAGGTAGGATCTGTGGTGGACGACCAGGAGCTGCGCTATCTATACCTACCCTTCAGGTAGGATCCGAGGAGGACGACCCAGGAGCTGCTTCCTTCTTCTAGCTGTTTGTCTTTTTGCTGTTGTACCTTGTTCGGTTGTAATCGTACTTTCTTTTGGGTTTGTATTCTGGCCCATTTACTTTTTAGCATTTCTTTTGTACTTAGTTTTTTGCTTCCGCTTGTACTCTGTGGTGCTTGTTTTCTTTTATAAAGGTAATGTCTTCCCAGTTATCGGGATTTTACACCTTTGGTGCTAGTCGCCATCCCCTGGCCTATGGAAGGCCGGCTTGGGGTAGTCACGGCACGGGCCCCGAGGACGGGTCGTGACAAATTGGTATCATAGGAGTCGGTTCTACCGCATAACTTATTACTCTGATATTTTCTTTCTGTAAATCAATAGTGTTAAGGGTACCGAGTGTGGTCTTCAGTTCAGGGAGTCCAGTGTTGGTGCGGGCGGCTGACGTATCCATACACCAGGACCCTGACAACTGAATTCCGACTTTGTGCATGAAAACACTGATTGCATGTGTGTTTTTCTGAAGTTTTATTTAAATATCAGCTCAAACTAGGTCAGCTCACCAAGTAAAAATTGTTTGACCGTGTCACGTTTTTCCTTCAGGATGCCTTTCCACGGACGACCAGCTAGAGCCCAGAGGGATGTGCGTGCTGACAGCCTGTCGAGCGACGAGGCTTCGGTACAGGGACCTCTTGTAGTTGAGGCACCAGCGGAGGCACCAACGGTACTACTACCCGTTGGGCCACCGATGCCACCAACCCCAGCAGTAGGCGATGCACGATGCCTGAGCGCACTGCACGAGTTCCAGCGCCAGAGGCCACCTAGGTTCCGGGGAGAGACGGACCCGCAGGCGGCTAAGGTTTGGCTGGAGGCTGTGGTGAGAGTCTTCAAGCTAGTGGGGACGCCGACAGACTTCATGGTGATCTTTGTTACCAGCCTCCTTCAGGCAGCAGCAGGCAGGTGGTGGAGCCACTTGTTTCAGTTTTGCGACGGGATGAACTTCGCTTGGGAAGACTTCGAGACCTTCTTCAGGGTGGAGTTTGTGCCAGTACCTCTACACCCCGAGCGTGTACAGGAGCTTCTACCTTTGTCGCGTGTTTTTCGATCAGTAGCCGAGTCATCTGTGGGCAGTAGACAGATGATGCAGAGGTCCAGGAGGACCAGACTAGCAGTTAGACGTTCTCAGGTTTTAGGAATGGTGGTGCGGGGCACCCAGGGTGGGAAGCTAGGCGTGCCAGAAGCAGTTTGTGTTACTCATGCGGCGGAAAGGGTCACTTGGCACGTGACTGTCCGAATCCTCATACGGTTGATCAGCGGGTGTTGGAGGAGCCACCGAGACAGAAGCAGCGGCTGGTGCTTGAGCAACAGTCGAGCAGTGGACAAGGCAGTAGAGCTCCGAGAGCAGGTGGGCAGGATAGGAACTAGTGGATACGTCCTTTTTACTTCTATTTCTATGTTGCTTTTGTATTCGTGTCTTTGTACTATGAGCTGCAATAATAAAAAGACACTTATCTTTGTTTTCTTTCTTGTCCTTTTGTTTGGTTGATGCTGAGTGGTCCCGGTTAAAACTGTTGACTTGACCCTCACTTTTGAGATTTCTACTGGAGGGGACCTAGTGACCTCACACTGATGCCGACAGTGTGACTCGACCCTTGGAGGCGAGAGTGATAGTTGGATCTTTTAGTAGTTACGTCGAGGCCTTACGACGTCATCCATGGCATGAATGCATCATTCATGTCAGGATTGACTGTATTAGGCAATGAATGTGGTTCATCCAGGGGATGAGACCGGGTTTCTCTTATCGGAAAAGAAGAAATCATAGCAGCTCTTGTGAGACTAAAGGAGGTCCAGGACATCCAAGAGAGGATGAAGACTGCACACTGCAGTAAGAAACAGGAAACCGGTGCCAGTCTTAGAGACTCGGGCGTGTTAAAGAAGAGGAAGCTTAAAGGAGAGATGAGTCTATGAAGCAGTAGATGTGGAGGCAGAGCTAGGAGAGCAGCATGAGGTGGTGTGCATCCTAACATGGTACAACCTCCCGCCTTAGTTATTTCCGCTAGGCTTAGGGAGCTGGAGGGCGGAGGAAGAATGCAGCTGCTTGCGGTCAAGGAGTGTGACCCAATGGCTCTAGAAATGATTCAAGGGACAGTCTGTGTACACTACTAGTTGCTGTAGTAATGGACGTCGATATGAATCATTCCTTGCTTTCACAAATCTTGTTCCAGACCTAGAGTTTCCGGTAAGCCGTGGACTTGACCCTCACGTCTGGAGATACCTTGGGAGGAGACTCGATAATCACACTTACGTCGACGGTGTGGTCAGACCCTCGAGGCGAGAGTTTCGGTTGGAATCTCTTGGTGACAGCGTCGAGGCCTTACGACGTTAGTTTGAGTATGGAATGGGCAATAACTGTTCATACTCAAATTGACGGTTTTAGGCAATCGTCGGGATGGGTTTTCCTTGGTCGGCGAAAAGGAAACCCCAGGCAGCACGGGATAAACTCTTTCACAGGAGGGTGCGACCGATCACTCTTGATTCAGTCAACCATATCCTCGTGGCAGCAGCCTTTTGAGTTTTAGTTCTAACAGAAAATGGAGACCTCTGGAGTTCGAGGATGATGATCACGTCCTTATACGGGTCTCACCTCGACGAGGTTTATGGAGAAGTGGCCAAGGCGGCAAGTTATCTCCAAGGATCAGCGGACCTTCTTAGGTCCTCAGCTGGGTAGGCGGGGTGGTTTACCGCTTGACCCATTCTCCACAGTTTCACCAGGTGCACGACGACTTCCACGTATCTCAACTGAGGAGATACGTGCTCGACCCTTCGCATATCATCGACCATGAGGAGTTGGACGAAGGCGATGGGGTGTCTTTCACGGAGGTTCCAGTGGGGATCGAGGATCGACAGGAGCAGATCCTACGAGGATGATCGATTCCTTGGGTGCACTTTTTTTGGTAGTACGGAACCTCCAGGTAAGCACATAGGAGCAGAAGGCTCAGATGCGTGCTCTGTACCGCTTTTGTGACCCTAGTTTGTGTTGAAGATTTACGGGGACATAAATTCCTGAGGTGGGAGTAATGTAAAGACCCGGAAATTTCAAGGAAAATTTTCCTTCTTAATTTTCTTTGGAATTTTACAATAAATCAGTTTCTGACGGCGCCTGATTCCGAGGCCCGGTGTGCCCGGAATTAATTTTCGAAGTTTGGCTCGGGTACGTTCAGTGAACGAGCGAGCGGGAATTTCTATCTTTTAAACCGGTGCTCAGAATTGAAATCCGATTGAACCGATGAACTCACAATGCCGTTAATTGCTTGAGGGAACCTTTACCATAGTTGCGTTTGTGCGGGAGAAGAAGTTAATTTTTGGGTTTTAATTAAACAAAGTGAATAAAATTGTTAAATCAATTTTATTTCATGTTAAGTTGTTAACTTCTCTCATGGGAAGTTGGTGGTGGGCCCACATCCATCCAACTTCCCATGTGTGGATATTTGAAAGGGTGGGGCCCACATGAACCCCTCCCCACCTCTTCAAATTCCTTAACTTTCCTAACCCCTCTAAACCCCCCATTAAATCTCCCTTTAACTCTTGAACTTCTCCCCCTCTTAAGTGCATGCCAACACATTTTAAATTAATGAAGTTATTTGAATTTTGGTATTTGAAAAGCTTGGCATGTGTTAATAAAATAATGGGAGGGATTATTTTATTAGGTTGCTTGGTTAAGTGAGATTGGGATCCTTGGGAGAAAAATCTTAGGAAATCCTGAGTCCTTCTTTCTCTACGACGAAGAACACGAAGAACGTCTCTTTCGCCACTGAAGCACGACGACGCCATCTTCTTCATCGTTCTTCAACCGAGGCAAGGAAAGGGAAGCGACGCCCGTAACATCTTCAACGACCTTCATCCGCGTCAAAGGAGAAGACGTCGCCTGTGAAGAACGTCGTCAACGACGATGTCACCTCCGAACGCTCGTCCACCAACGATGAGTGCCCTTCTTCCTTCCGACGCATGAGCGTGAGTTTTGAGAGTGTGTGACGAACACGAAAATCGAGGAATCGATATCCGCCCTTTTTCCAAGATCGTCAACGAATGACATTTACGAGGTAGGGGTTTATTTATTTAATTGTTCGTGAATACAAACTTGGTGATAATCGTGGATTAAAACCCTTTTTGTTATTGAATAACGCGAGGGGGTCGGACCTCACAAACACGGCCAACCCTCCTCCTTTTTTTCGTGATGGTTTCTTGAGGTTGATACGAGAAGGCGTGGTGCCGTCACACCACGCTGGTATCTTGCGGCAAGTATTGCGCGGCGCCGTCGCGCCGCGCCGTGGAAAGAAATCCAAGAACGCGACGTCGTCGCGTCACGTCGAAGGAAGTCGAAGGCTCCGTGGCCGGAGCGGGGTCTCGGCGGAGGAGAGCGGTGTCATCGCATCGCGCCGGACGGCATAGGCCGCGGCCGGTTCCTGGCCACGGCGGAGCAAGATGACCGGCGGCCGGCACCGGGCCGCCGGTGTCGGCGAAGGAAGGATCGGCCGTCGTCGGTCCTTGTTGGCGGAACCGGTCGGCCAGTGAGGGTTGGTCGGGCATTGGAGACCGGGGGAATTAATTCCCTCGCCCGGGTCTTCAAGCGGCCCTAATTAAGGGGCGCGGTTTCACAAGGGGGGGGGGGGGGCTTTGCCCCCCGCGCGCGGCACACATGCGGCACCCAGGCCGCGCCGCCGTGCCGGCCCGCGCCGCCGCCCCGGACCGGGCCAACGCACCGGCCCGCGCTGCCGCGCCGCCGCCCCGGACCGCACCGCCGGCCGGACTGGATTTTCCAAGCCGGACCGGGTCGTCGGGCCAGGTCGCCACCCGGGCTGGGTCGACCTGGTTCGGCCGACCCAGGGGTGGGTCGGGCCGGGTCGGCCCGGGCCCAGACCCCCCAGTTTCGGACCACTTTCGTTCAAATTCCCGTATCTTGGGCTACGGGCCTCCAAACGACTCTCCGTCAGCAGAAACGCGATCCTTGGATCGATACGGTCGTTTCGGTATATCACACTCAAGGTTTCGGATTACTTTGTGTTTGGCCAGGTTGGTTCGTACACGAAACCAACCGGGCCCTCGGAGCGGAAACGCTCATATTTTGAGCTATAGATGTCCAATTGACGCGTCGTCTATTGCGTTGAGTTCCTATTGACGATACGGAACTTTTGGAATCCTACGCCCAAGATTTGGATGCAGATGAATAGTGCCCGGGTTGGATCGCACCGAAATCCAACCGGACCCCTGAAACGGAAAAGCTGATACTTTCTGACAGAACGTCCGTTTGACGAATAGTCAGCGGTGTTGGTGATCTCGTTGAGAAACGGTCCCTATGAATATACCCTATGAGATTTCGGGGTACAGTTGAGATACGGCCGAGTTTGGTTCGCTCACGAAACCAACCGGGCCCCTGGGACGAAAAGGCAAATAACTCACAGACCGGGCACTCGATTGACGCGCCGTCTGTTGTGTTGAGACCCCTATGACGAGGCGGTCCATTGAGATAATTCTTCGTGGGTCCTTGAGATACTTGGAGTATCGACCTGTAGCTCGTGGAGCGGACCCTCCCAGTGACGAGCGTGCGGAGTACGAAGACCGTGTAGCTGGCTGAGACCTGACGACTGCTTGACCGACTTGACTTGGAGTGATTCGACTAGCCCAGTGGACAGAGCACTACTTTCTGAGGTGCAGACCCATAGCGGACGAAGCACTACCTGTGTGAAAGTGCAGACCTGCGGTACTCGTCTGGAGAGTACCTCAGCACGCTACTAGGGGGTGTGCACTACTGTGTTTGGGTGACATACCTCGGCGGGAAGCACTACTGTGTCTGGGTGGCTGACCAGCGGTACTCGACAGGAGGAGTACTTCAGCAGTCTTAGGTTAGTGAGCAGTACCTCGGAGTCGTGACAGGACCACTGTACACTCTAGAGACGGAGCTCTTCAGTAGTTACGGTTTCGATAATGAAAATCGTGGTTTGAGCTGAGACTTTTGACCTTGTGTTTACCTCATGATTGAGATGGGTCACTTGCTAACTTAGGTATATGTATGGGCATATACCTGGGTAGTGGTTATCCGTTGATTTCACAATCCTTGTGTTTCCTCATGATTGAGATGGGTTACTTGATAACTTAGGTATATGTATGGGAATATACCTAAGTAGAGGTTATCTGTTGAGATCTTCTTTGTGGTTATCCTTGTTGGTTTAGTGAGACCTTGAGGGTCTCGGGGTCCCTACTGAGTATCGTTATACTCACCCCTGCACGAGCTATGCTCGCACCTCGTTGTGTTGGTTGCAGATGATGGGCAGTGCTGACGGAGGCCGAGTGTTCGAGGACGAGTCAGTACCCAGAGGTGGACTACACGACGAGTCAGTACCCGGAGGTGGACTACACGACGAGACGACTCATAGAGGAGGTTGACGGACGAGAGCGTGCAGGAGGCTATCTGTACCTACCCTTCAGGTAGGATCCGTGGTGGACGACCAGGATCTGCGCTATCTGTACCTACCCTTCAGGTAGGATCTGAGGAGGATGACCTAGGAGCTGCTTCCTTCTTCCAGCTGTTTGTCTTTTTGCTGTTGTACCTTGTTCGGTTGTAGTCGTACTTTCTTTTGGGTTTGTATTTTGGCCCATTTACTTTTCAGCATTTCTTTTATACTTAGTGTTTTTCTTCCGCTTGTACTCTATGGTGCTTGTTTTCTTTTATAAAGGTAATGCCTTCCCAGTTATCGGGATTTTACGCCTTTGGTGCTAGTCGCTAGCCCCTGGCCTATGGAAGGCGGGCTTGGGGTAGTCATGGCACGGGCCCCGAGGACGGGTCGTGACATTCATATTGAAGTTGGGTATATTGGGTGCATCATGAATAATATGTTATTAATAAATAATTAAAGTAAGGATTTACCCCTTCCATATTTTTGGAAGTTAATATCTTGAAATTATGATTAAAATAGATCCATCGCATTAAATTCCATGGTCATAGTGAATAGACAAGTTCATTTCAAATATTCAAATAGAGATGTATCAAGCATATGGGTTGATGACACAAGGCTGCGACCTACATGATGAGATGTCATAATAAATGAATTATATTACAAAGTGAGAAATTGTATGTTGTTGTTATCATTGTGACATATCTTCTTCCTTTATGAATCTCTTGACCCATTTCTAAATTGAAATCTTGGAATTTAGGAAAGCAAGCCTAATTACAGTATAGAAGGGTCCTAGGGGGTCACACACAAAGTGTTTTCCTTTATCTATGTTAAATATTATAAATTTAATGGTTTTCATAAATATTATTCTCTAGGATGATAAGTAACATTTATTAAAGATTTATTAATCGATCGGAATAATAAATAAACATTTATTATCAATGTAATTATTTAATTACATGAATATATAATATTTATTTTTCTCTTTTCATTTAAAAGGTAATAAATAATTATTTTTTCATTAATAAATGACTAATTTAATTGAAAAAATATATAATAAATATTTATTTTTTAGACTGTTAATATAATATTTATATTATTTATTGAATAAATAATATTTGTTTAAATATTTATCGATAATTCAATAATGATGAGGGTGACCAAAGGACTGAGTTTTGGGTCTAATGAAAAATATTTTTTAACCAAACTACAAATAATATTATTATTATTATTTTCATGACATGGGGTTTATTAGGGATTAATTCATAGTTAAGATCCTTTGGTAAATAAATTAGAATTAAACCCTAGCCCTAGGTCTATTTATAGATCGGTATGTCATTTAGATAAAGGTTAATCATTGTGCACAAAAATTCCTCTCAAGATCTCTCTCCTTCTCTCTTCCTTTGAAGACCGAGAATAATAAGAAAATTTAATTCAAGACTGATGGAATGTGAAATGATCAAAGATAAATATGCAAGATGATTAATAAGTCACACTAGCTCTCAAAATTCCATCAATATTGTTTAGAGATCAATGGAGCACATGTTGATAACAACTAGAGGGGCTCTACTTTGGGTAATTGTTATGAAATGAAAATACACTAATCAGGTTAAAATAATCAACACCATAAGTAAAGAAAAATAGTAAGTCTAAGTTAATATTTCTTATTTTGTTTTAAATTAATGATAAATTAACGTGAAAAGATCTTCTCTCTTGGTTCTAAAAAATTAATTTGTAAAAATTATTCAAAAAATCATTTTTCAAGCCATTCACTTCATTCACATTATGAATGATCCATTGAATCCAACAAATGTTGAGTTGGATATAGGCCTAATGGGAACTTCCACTACATCTAATTCCAATAAGTAGTATCAAATCAGTCTCGTTCAATTTATAATTATTTATTTTTTCTTGATAATTTAAGTATTTAATAGTTAGTTTTAATTTCAAGAAATTCATTCTTATAATCTGGTCATTTAGATCGCTTCTTCCTCCCTTTGTTTCTTACTCATTTAATCCATATCCAATTAAATATTAATGAATAATATCCAAAGAACACATCCATTGGTGTCAGCGATTCTGATCAAATAACACAAGATTACATGGCATATAGCCTGAAGGTACACATCGTATACCCATGTTCAATGCTCCAAAATGAATCTCAAATTAATTCATAGTTTCGTACATTAAATACACATGAAATGAATTAAATTCAGACCATATGTTGATTGAGGTAGTCTATAATATGATTCATTGGACTACACATCATGTAACTCTCTTACATGTCATGTACTCAATGTGTTTTCATGATTGCAAACACAGGGTCCAAGTCATGTTGTACATTTATTACATAACATGGGTACTAGAAACCATGTAACAAAGAGATTACACTGGGTGTACCATATTTACACATAGTGTACCTATGAAATGCCTGTGTAGATATACATGTCTAATCCCTAGATGTGTATCATGGATATACAGTGAGTGATATACATGGTGTGTAGTTGGATAAACATGTCATGTACCAAACATGTTTATACAGAAAATTAAAATTAATTTATTACTTCATAAACCTCATAATGATGTATTTTATATATCATTAATTGACTCATACATTCCATAAGATAAGTTTTAAATGATATTAAATTCTTAATTAATTTCTGCATAAAATATGAACTACATACCCGGTGTAGTCGCAATACATCAACTAAAATGTACACATTAAAATAATAACATGCTATATTAATTAACATGTGTTATGTGTGTGATTTAATGATTCATACACGCCATGTAATAAATTTATAAAATTTTTATTCTATATTCCAGATGAGTAGACTGCATAAAATCTCAATATATCTAGAGTAGTTCAAGTAGGGACTCTCTGATTTGCTTCTAAGAAAAAGTTGTGCAATTATTTTATTGAATTTTAAACAAAATTAATTTATTTAATTTATTTAATTTATTTAAAATCATATAAGATGGGTATTTTATAGATATATTGGAAGGAGATTATGATAAACTGAATTAATTGATTAATCAAATTAATTCATGAGTGTTTTATATTAATAAAATAATGAATTGAAATGAATTCTAACTAGTTATTTAAAATTTGTACTCACTACACAAGTGGATGATAATGATATTAGACAAACCCATGTATGTGTAGGGTTTATTTTAATTTAATTATTTTAGGGGTTTATTCAATTATTTTATTAAATTAAATTTATGGTCAGTGAGTCGTCCCTCTCTTTTTATTATGTACAGGTATGCATGCCCATGGATTCTTTAATGTAACCCCCCTCCCAGTTCCCATCACCTATGTGTTAAGTAAATTTATTATAATGATGAAGCTACTAGGTGTATGGAGTTGGTTCAATATGAATATCGGTATAAACTAAAACCAATGAGGTACATGGGAAAAAGGTGGAATGTTGCAACTCGAGCCCAGAATGGCTTGAGGATTTTTTTTCCTAGGGCCAATAGCTTGTTAATTTTATGTTAAATAAACAAAATGATAGTTAAAATTCATGATCATGTAATGTTTTATTTTATTTTTTTATGTTTGATGTATGACTTATTTTATGGATGAAAAACTACAATAAAATATAGATATATATATATATATGTAAATATGAAATTAAAATAAAAGTATTTTACGTGAATATTTTTTTGGTACATGGTTAACAATCAATTAAAATATAATTAATATTAACAATACATTTAAAAAAAATAAAATCCTTCAAAAAAATATTAAGTTATATTAATCCTTACACCATCTGATTTAAGATAAATATATATCTAAAGTTTCAATTCAGCCTCCATCAGGGGAACTTTTAATTATCAAGAAGTATTAACTAAGATAGTGGGTCAAATTAACCAAATATATATTAGGTTTGATGGCCTTATCCCATCCAATACAAATTTGAAGGAAAGTGTTGAGGAAATCCATTTTAGGATTTTTGGATTGGGGAATCCACACAATGGATCAAGGAGCTGTCAGTTTGTAGTTGGCAAGATAGCCTACCTAAATAATTTATTATAATTTTCATAGCCATTGTACAGATTATAATAAGGGAAATATAGATCCTTTATACTATAATTTCCTCATTATGGGACATTCTTAGTTTAATAGTAATGATTATTGAGACTTTATAAAATAGTTGTAGCCATAATAAAATTAAAATTGGTAAGTCTCACAAAATTTATAATCAAGTAAAGTACTAATAATATTATTGTATACTATTTTATAATAATGAAAAGTCCATAAACCACATTATATCAATGATAAATTATTTATGAATATAATACCCTAACCAGAAGTAACTTCTAGGAATGGTTCAAATGATTACGAATTATGTTGTGCCATGAACAAAAGTCTTATGTGCTAGAATCCTCAATCTCATATCCGCATGCTAAGGAGGTGAGTGGTGAGAAGTTCATTATATATCAAAAAAACATGAAATATTCACTATAATTTTAGTTCTTAATTTTTTCATCCATGTCTAGAAAATAATGAAGTCACATGAGAACACAGATGCCGATAGCATGCTCTAAAATCACTATGATCTTTATCGGGAGATAGAAAGATAGGAATGGTTTGAGATATCCAATGTGATCTTTACAAGAAAATTTTGGGAATTTTCACTCGTTAGGTATCACATAATCAAACTCATTATATACATTAATAGCCTATAGGTTCTATGATTTAATTTATCTAAAGAACTATATACAAATCTCATTCACTCATCACTCCCTTAGTGCTTCTCTATTTTTGTTATAAATTTCAATATGAACAACATAGCAAAGTCTCTCTAAGATATTCTCACTCTACTTCACCAAGTTAACAAGGATATAAAGTGTGAAAATAATTATGTTACTATGGCAAATAAAAGTAAATTTTAGGTGAATATATCCAAGACTAAATCCAAGTATAAAGCTTCTTCACAATGCCCTTACAATAAGTGTAGGATCAAGGGGAAATAAAGGGAACAATACATTATTTTTTTTACATATGGTAAGAAGGAACACTGGAAGAAAAACTCCACCTAGAAAAGGAAGAAAGGTGATTCTTTAGGTGCATTTATTATCAAGTAATTTATCTATTTCTACAAATTGGGTATTAGATATAGCATGCGGTGTTCACGTATGTATTCAAATATAGAAACTAAGTATATCTTGAATGATAGTCCATTGTGAGGTGGATCTATGAGCATCCAACAGAGCTAGAATTTATTTTTAGTCTATTAGATATTACCACCTCATGTTTCCAAAATAAAAAATATTGGTTTTGAAAGATTGTTATTATTATCTATTAGTTACCAAAAACATTATTTTTTGGTTCTAGACTTGATACAGATGGATTTATTTTCAAATTTGGGAATAAGTGTTGAGTTTTTAAAAAGAAATCATTTTTTATAGTAAGGACTATTTAAATAATGGTATTTATGTGTTATATTACATGAACCAAGTAATGGAAATCAATAATGAAAATAGTTCACATGAATCATACCACACCCAACTATGGAATCACCGGTTAAGTCATGTAAATGAAAATTGTTTGACCATATTACACCAAGATGTATATTTGGATTCATTTGAACTATAACCACTTGGTGTATTTCATGAATGTTTATAGCGAAAGATGACCAAAACCCCATTTAGTGGAAATGGTGAAAGGGTCACATAACTTCTTGAGTTGGTTTATACAGATGTTTGTGGACCATTTATAGTTTAATCAAGGGGTGGGTACTCATACTTCATAAATTTTAATGATTATTTTAGTGCATTTGGATATTTCTACTTAATGAGGTATAAGTCAAATTATTTTGATAAATTCAAATAATATAATAATGACGTTGAGAACCAAGATGGTAAAAATATTAAGAAACCCCGCTCATACTATGGTAGGGAATATATGAATCAAAACTTCATTGATTATTTTCAGGAGTTTGGGATTATTTGTAAAATCACTTCTACTAATATACATTAATGGAATGGTGTAGGTAAAAGGAGAAATTGTGCCCTATTAGAAATGGTGTGATAAATGTTGATTTATCTGAGTCTTCCATTATCCTTTTGGTGATACACATTACTAGTAGTAGAACATATTTTAAACTAAGTTTCGATTAAAATAGAAAAAGGTATTTCATATAAACTTTATTATGGAAATAAACTCATGTTGTCACATATTCAAGTATGGGTTTGTAGAGCATTTTTTAAACCTATTTCTAGCAACACAATTTCACCTTGGGGCACTAAGTGTATATTTATAGGATACCCAAAGGAAACAAGGGAATATTACCTATATGAACCATATAATAAGATGGTTTTTGTTTATAGACTTCCCAGATTTCTTGATAGGGGTTATATGTCTAAAAGTGATAGTGTGAGAAAGTTATACTTCAATGAAGTCATGACTCACGAAACACAATAGCTAAAAAAGGAATAGATTCCAAAAATCCCTTTGGAAGAGGAATTTCTAGAGACACAAGTACTATGTAGGAGTACAAGAGAGGTTAGAGAACTTTAAATATATGTTTTTCCAGTCACTAAGGACGGTGAATCATTATTAGTAAATAGTAATAGTCCTATAACCTATAAAGAAGTAGTAAGTAGAACAGAAGATGTCAAGTGGAAAGAAGCTATGAATTCTAAAATGGATTCCATATACAAAAATTCTATTTGGATTTTGGTAGATCCTAAATTGGATGTAAAAATCATTGGTTTAAAATTGTTATTAAATAAAAAACTCAACATTGATTGACAAGATAGTTCTTATAAGTCATGACTAGTTATAAAAGGTTTTAAATAGAATCAAGGAATAGACTATAGTGAAACCTTTTTTCCAATTACTATGATAGAATTGATCATAATTTTACTTTATATGGCAGATTACCATGACTATGATATTTTGAATATGGATGTAAAAACAAATTTCCTTAATAGGAACCTTTTAGAAGATGTTTATATAACACAACTATAAGGGTTTGTGACCCCAAAGGATTCCAACAAATTATGCAAGTTATAGAGATCCATTTATGGATTAAAAAAATAATATAGGTCATGTATTATTTGATTTAATGAATCCATAATGGTGTTTAATTTCATAAAGAATGAATGTGAGAATTGTGTCTACAAGAGGTTTAATGGGAGTTTGGTCATTTTATTAATAGTGTGTGTAGATGGCATACTACTTATTAGAAATGAAATACCAGTCCTATAGTCTTTTAAGTCTTAGTTAAACACTTTCTTCTCCATGAAGGAATTGGGTGAAGTGGAATATATTCTTGGGATCAAGATCCATCATGATAGATCTAAGAGGATACTTTGACTATGTCAAAGTACATACATTCATAAGATATTGAAGAGATTCGGTATGGAAAAATCCATGTGGAGATTGTTGGCATTATCACATTGAATTCATATTTTCAAGAAAACTTTTCCTTAGACATGTAAAGAAATATAAAGGATGGAAATTATTATATATACTTCAATGATTGGGGTAGTCATGTTTGTTATGCTATGTATGAGGTTATATGTCGTTTTTTGCATTAAGAATGGTAGGAATATATCAAGATGACCAGGGTTACCTTCATTGGGTGGAATTCAAGACTATACATAAGTATCTTAGACATACTAAGGATATGTTCCTGGTCTTTGGAAGAGATAAGGAAATAGTCTTAATGGGGTATACAGATTCATGTTTCCAAATATATCAAGACAATCTAAAATCATAGTAATGATGTATCTTAACTCTAAATGGAAGTGCAGTGAGTTGGAAATGCTCAAATAAAGAGATGGTTTTTGTAAATACCCATAAAATTCAAGGAAAATTTTTTATTAATTTTCTTTGGGATTTTACAAGAACGCAGTTTCTGACGGTACCTGATTCTGAGGCCCGGTGTGCCCGGAATCATTTTCTGAAGTTTAGCTCGGGTACGTTCAGTGAACGAACGAGTGGGTTTTTCTAACTTTTGAACTGGTGCTCGGAATCGAATTCTGAGGGCACCGATGGAATCGTGGCACCGGTAATTTCTTAGAAACACCTTTTCTGGAGCTGTGTTTGCTCGGGTGTGGTTTTTAAATTTTTGGGTTAAGTAAAGGAATAAAATAAAAATGGTGCGACCAATTTTTATTTTAATTAAAGTTTTTTAACCTAAGCTAAGTTATTGGAGTGGGACCCACAATATCCTACACACTAGGTAGGATATTTGGGAGGTGGGGCCCATACGAGCCCCACCGTTTCTTTTCTTTCCCCCTCCTTTATTAAGGTAACACACCCGCACCCCTATTAAGTGGAAGTCAACCCTTGCGTTTTTCTGTTTATGAAACGTCTCTATTAAATTGGGTGGTTTAAACGTTGCAAATAATTCAATTAATTGTTTGATTCGTTTTTGAATTTTAAAACGCATGGCTTGAGAAATAAAATAAGACAAACTCTTATTTTATTGGGTTGTTGGGTTGTGAGAGGGCTTGGGAGATTTTGCTTGAAGTCTTGAAGTTCTTCCTCCTCGACGAAGAATGCGAAGAACGCCAACCTCCGACGACGGATGACGGTGAGAGACGCCTTCCTCGGAGATCGACGACCCGACGCGCATCACCTCGTTCCTTCTTTCCGCGTCAAAGGAAGGGAGACAACGTTCCTCTGCGACGCGATGATCCGCCTTCTTCCGCGACGGTCAATTCTGCGACGTCCCTTTCCGCGACAACCTCGTTCGACGAATACACTCGAGGTAGGGGGATTATTACTTCATTTGTTACTGATTACTTTCGTCGTTGACTTATCGTCTTATTTGGGCCGTCTGTTATCGCAATAATGGGAGGTCAGACCGCACGAACACGGCCGACCCTCCTCTCCCCTTTGGTTGTTTTATATTGTTTGCAGCACGAGCAAGGCAACGCGGTGCCGAAACACCACACGGGAAATATTAAAGGAAGGGCGGAGAAGCGCGGCGCCGTCACGCCACGCCGTTGAAGACGAACTAATCCGTGGCACCATCGGGTCGTGCCGGAGAACCACAAAGGAACCGGGCGGGAGCGGGGCCGCGGCGGAGGGGCACGGCGCCGTCGCGCCGTGCCGGACGGACCAAGGCCGCAACGGAGCAGGGAACGGCGGCCGGTTTCCGGTCATCGGCGTCAGAGCAGGGGGACGGGACCGCCCCGGTCCTGTGGTGGTAACTGCCGGCCGTCCGGAGCAGGCCGGCCGGTCAGGGGGAAAACCGGGGGTTCGTAACCCCCGGTTGGCCAGTAGGGGTGGCCCCCCACATGGGGGGCGTGGTTTCACTATGCAGGGGCAGCCCCCCCCCCCCCTCTTCGCACGGCCGTTACGGCCGAGCCGCCTGGTCGAGCCGCCAGGCCGGGCCGCGCCGCACCCAGGCCTGGTCGGGCCGGGCCGTGCCCAAGCAGGCCGGACCCAGACCCGAGTCGGGTCGACCCGGTTCTGGCCGACCCTGGGGGTATCGGGTCGGGTCGGACAGGGCCCGAACCCCCTATTTCCGGACCTCTTTCGGTCTTTTGCCCATAACTTGGGTTGCGGACCTCCGATTGACGCACCGTCAGCTGCGATGCGATCCTTGGATCATGAAGGTCATTTCGGTATATTAAACTCAAGGTTTCGTAGAACTTTGGGTTTGGCCGGGTTGGTTCGTATACGAAACCAACCGGGCCCTCGGAGCGGAAACGCTTATAACTTGAGCTTCGGACGTCCGATTGACGTGTCATCGACATTGATGGATTCCTCTTAGTGAGACGGAACTTTTGGATTACTCCACTCGAGGTTTTGACACAGTTCGAGTACGGTCGGGTTGGTTTTGACTTAAAAACCAACCAGGCCCCTGGAACGAAAAAGCCAATAACTCTCAGACCGAGCGTCCGATTGATACACCGTCTGTGACATTGAGTTCCTGTTGATGATACGGAACTTTTGGATACATCGACTCCGGACTATGTGTCAGTTGATGTATCATCCCCTCGGCTCGTGGAGCGGACCCTCCCGAATGAGCTTGTTGTGTGCGGGAACCCTAGAGCTGGCTGCGACTGCGACGACGATGAAAACTGTACAGAAATCCTCCGTGGATTTGACGGTGACGACTACAACACTCAGAGATCCTACGTGGATCAGTGCTACCGATCCTGTGTGGGTCAGATCTTATGTGGGTCAGATCCTGTGTGGGTCAGCGCTCAGCGTTCCTGTGTGGGACAGCGCCTACAGATCCTGTGTGGGTATGATCCTCTGTGGGTCATTGCGGGGGTTAGTTACCTATCGATCCTTTGTGGGTCATCGTGGGGGTTAGTTTCCTATCGATCCTTTGTGGGTCATTGCGGGGGCTAGTACCTATCGATCCTGTGTGGGTCTGATGGCTTAGATGAATCAGTGGCTACATCTGATCATCTCTATCGTCTTATGAAGAAGTATACCTGTGTGAGCTGAATCTTGACCTTCAATCATTATCTTCGATATGATTGACTTGCTTTCCTGTGTGGATTGTGTTGTGCTATCCTGTGTGGACGTGATCGAACTTGGGCTCGGATGTTGGAGTCGAACTGGAATTGATGACTTAGGTATATGTATGGGCATATACCTAAGTAGTGTCGGATGTTACTTCGTGATTGTATCTTTCCTTTGTGGATTATCCTTTGTGGATTCTGGGAGACCTTCGGGGGTCTCGGGGTCCCTACTGAGTATCTTATACTCACCCCTGCACGGGCTATGCCCGCACTACGTTTTGTTGGTTGTAGACGACGGACAGCGCTGATCGTGGTTGAGGCTTGCGGAGCAGTCGGTACCTGGAGGTGGACCACCGGGCGGGACGTACACGGAGCAGATGGCTGGACCCAAGGAGCTGAGGTGGATATATGTACCCACCCATCAGGTGGGAGTACCAGTGGACGACTCGACATTGCTTCTTTATTTTCAGTTGCTATATTTTCCTTTTCAGTTGTACTTTACTTCAGTTTGGGTTTGTATTCTGGCCAACATACTTTACCACACTTTCTATTGTACCCAGCTTTATTTAGTGTTTGCTTCTTCTTGCTTGCTTGCTCTGTGGTGTTTGTTTACTTTACAAAGGCAATGCCTTCCCTTTTTATCAGGAATTACTCCTTGGTGCTAGTCGCCAGCCTCTGGCCTATGGAAGGCGGGCTTGGGGTAGTCACGGCACGGGCCCCGAGGACGGGTCATGACAAATTGGTATCAGAGGAGTTCAGTTCTACCACAGAACTCAGGACTCTGATCTTTTTCTATGTTAAGCAATAGTGTTAAGAGTATTGAGTGTGGTGATCAGTCCAGGGAGTCTGGTGTTGGTACGGCGGCCGACGTATCCGTACACCAGGACCCTGACTTCTGATTTCGGACTTAAAGCACAAAAACATTGATTGCATGTGTGTTTCAAGTTTTCTTTGTGATTACTTTGTGTCAGTTCACCAGGTATACTGTTTGACCATGGTGCACCTATTTCTTTTCAGGATGGCCCCACGACGGCAGCCAGCTAGGGTTCCGAGTGTTGTGCGGGATGACAGCCCACCGAGCAACGAGGCCTCGGTACAGGGCCCTTTGACAGCAGAGGCACACTACGGAAAAACAGGAATTTAGCGGCGGTTTTTTTTCGTTTCGCGGCGGTTTAAACCGCCGCTAAATCGATTGGCGGCGGTTTTCAAAAACCGCCGCTAAATCGTGCGTCGGGAAACTATTCGCGGCGGTTTTCAAAACCGTCGCAGAACGTTTCGCGGTGGTTTTTTAGCGGCGGTTTAAACCGCCGCTAAATGATTCAGCGGCAGTTTTTTTTTAAAATTTTTTTAATTTTTTTTTTAATTATATATATATATATATATATATTTATTTATTTATTTCGTATTTATTTTATTTATTTATTTATTTATTTATTTATTTATTTATTTATTTATTTATTTTATTTCGTATTTATATTATTTCTTATTTATTTTATTTCATATTTATTTTATTTATTTATTTTATTTATTTACTTTATTTATCCATGCATGCACATCTCATGCACATGCACATGCATGCCCATGCATGCCCATGTAATATAAATAAATTCTGCGTCAGGTGAGATTTGAACCCCTAACCTCTTGCATATTTTCCAAAGACTTTACCACTCCAGCAAGCTCGCCATGTGGTTAATAAACAGAAATTAATATACTTATATATATTAATTGAAAAAACAAATAAAACATAAATAATAGATATAAACTCGATAAGAATAAATAATAAATAATAAATAATAAATAACAAATAACGAATAATAAATAACGAATAATAAATCATAAATAATAAATAATAAATAATAAATAATAAATAATAAATAATAAATAATAAATAATAAATAAATAATAAATAATAAATAATAAATAATAAATAATAAATAATAAATAATAAATAATAAATAATAAATAATAAATAATAAATAAATATTAAATATTAAATAATAAATAAATATAAATAATAAATAATAAATAATAAATAATAAATAATAAATAATAAATAATAAATAATAAATAAATAATAATAAATAAATATAAATAATAAATAATAAATAAATATAAATAATAAATAATAAATAAAGATAAATAATAAATAATAAATAATAAATAATAAATAATAAATAATAAATAATAAATAATAAATAATAAATAATAAATAATAAATAATAAATGATAAATATTAAATAATAAATAATAAATAATAAATAAATATAAATAATAAATAATAAATAAATATAAATAATAAATAATAAATAAATATAAATAATAAATAATAAATAAATATAAATAATAAATAATAAATAAATATAAATAATAAATAAATATAAATAATAATTAATAAATAAATAATAAATATAAATAATAAATAATAAATAAATATAAATAATAAATAAAGATAAATAATAAATAAAAAATAAAAAATAATAAATAATAAATAATAAATAAGGAATAATAAATAATAAATAATAAATAATAAATAATAAATACAAACTAGAAAATAAAAAATAAAAAATAAAAAATAAATATAAATAATAAATAATAAATAATAAATAATAAATAATTAATAATTAATAATTAATAAATAATAAATAATAAATAATAAATAATAAATAATAAATAAATATAAATAATAAATAATAAATAAATTTAAATAATAAATAAAGATAAAGAATAAAGAATAAAGAATAAATAATAAATGATAAATAATAAATAATAAATAATAAATAATAAATAATAAATAATAAATAAATATAAATAATAAATAATAAATAAATATAAATAATAAATAAATATAAATAATTAATAATAAATAAATAATAAATAAATAATAAATATAAATAATAAATAATAGATAAATATAAATAATAAATAAATATAAATAATTAATAATAAATAATAAATAAAGATAAATAATATATAATATATAATATATAATATATAATATATAATATATAATAAATAATAAATAAATATAAATAATAAATAATAAATAATAAATAAATATAAATAATAAATAATAAATAATAAATTATAAATTATAAATAATAAATTATAAATTATAAATTATAAATAAATATAAATAATAAATAATAAATAAATATAAATAATAAATAATAAATAATAAATAATAAATAATAAATAATAAATAATAAATAATAAATAAATATAAATAATAAATAATAAATAATAAATAATAAATTATAAATTATAAATTATAAATTATAAATTATAAATTATAAATTATAAATTATAAATTATAAATAATAAATAATAAATAAAGATAAATAATAAATAATAAATAATAAATAATAAATAATAAATAATAAATTGTAAATAATAAATAATAAATAATAAATAATAAATAATAAATAATAAATAATAAATAATAAATAATAAATAATAAATAATAAATAATAAATAATAAATAAATATAAATATAAATAAAAAATAAAAAATAATAAATAAATATAAATAATAAATAATAAATAATTATAAATAATAAATAATAAATAATAAATAATAAATAATAAATAAATATAAATAATAAATAAATATAAATATAAATAATAAATATTAAATAATAAATATTAAATAATAAATAATAAATAAATATAAATAACAAATAATAAATAAATATAAATAATAAATAATAAATAAGTATAAATAATAAATAATAAATAAATATAAATAATAAATAACAAATAATAAATAAATATAAATGATAAATAAATATAAATAATAAATAATAAATAAGAAATAATAAATAATAAATAATAAATAAATAAAATAATAAATAATAAATAATAAATAATAAATAATAAATAATAAATAATAAATAATAAATAATAAATAAATATAAATAACAAATAATAAATAAATATAAATAATAAATAATAAATAAATATAAATAATAAATAATAAATAATAAATAAATATAAATGATAAATAAATATAAATAATAAATAATAAATAATAAATAATAAATAATAAATAAATATAAATATAAAAAATAAAAAATAAAAAATAATAAATAATAAATAACTAATAAATAATAAATAATAAATAATAAATAATAAATAATAAATAATAATTAAACATAAATAATTAATAAATATAAAGAATAAATAATAAATAATAAATAATAAATAACCAGTTACAAATAATATATAATAAATAAATTAAAGTATATTATAAATAATAAATAATAAATAATAAAGGACACACATGAAAAGGTATGAAAAGACGTGATAAGGGATGAAAAATCATGAAAATGCATGAAAAAGGATGGAGAAGCTTATGAAGAATGAGGTATTAGAAAGGATGAGAACGCATAAAAACTCGTGACAACTCTGGAAAACTCCTTAATAATTCAACATAATCATCATAATAACCCACAAAAAACCATTGATAAAGATAACAAGTCATGGAAACCCAAATAAACAGTAATAAATGGAGCTACCGTTAAAACCCGTCAAAACGGTCATAAAGAGACAAAAATATTGGACTCACATTAACGGAGATAACTTAAGATCCGAGAGTCTGTTTTAGATCCGCGACCTGTCAAATCAAAGATCCTAAAACGATATTCAACCTGAAAGGTGAAAGAGTTCGAATGGACAGGCGGATCGGAAGTTACGACCATTTAAAAAAAAGCTGACGGGGAACAGGTGCTAGAAACGAGGCATTGAAAAACATAACAAACCTGATACCCACTAAAAAGGCCATAACATATGATCTAGGGGTGCATGTGGGCGCCGCGACCAGTCAAAATGAAGCTCATGGAACGATCTATCATCTGGCAGGTGGAGGAGGCTGAAATGACACACAGATCGAAAGTTAGGTCTGTTTGAATACAAGTTCGACGGGACACCGGTGACGGAAACGGGGTTTTGGAGGCCTTCGGAGGGGGTTTTGGGGTCTAAAAACACAACAGAAGATTTCTTGTGTCAAACTGGTGCGTAGCTCTCTTCGCTGGCTTCGATTTGATATGTGGTAGAGCCCAAACGGACACTCAGAGCAAAAGTTATGGCCATTTGAAGTTGGAGAACTTTTTTCAACTTTTTTATAACTCTAATATCTTCCACACCTTAGACCGTCTCATGGTTTTGATTATATGTGCCTCTAGATCTCTTCATGAGCTTCGATTTGACTGGTCGTGGCGCTTCAACGGACGCCCGGATCAAAAGTTATGGTCATTTTAGTGATTTCGGGGTTTCTCACGATTTTTTATTTTTTTTTCATTTCATTTCGCGGTGGTTTTACCGAAACCGCCGCTAATCCTCGAATAAAATTAAAAAAAATAAAAAATAAATTTAAAAAAAAATAATTTTTTTTTTCCGTTTAGCGGCGGTTTTTTCACGGCCGTTTTAAAAACCGGCGCGAAATGCCGGCCCGAAACGCATTTCGCGGCGATTTTTAAAACCGCCGCAAAAAAAAACCGCCGCTAAACAGCGGTTTTCTCGTAGTGGCACCGGCGGTACCTCTACCCGCCGAGCCACCGATGCTTCCAGCCCCAGCCGCTGACGATGCACGTCGCCTTAGTGCACTGCACGAGTTTCAGCGTCAACAACCACCCAGGTTCCGTGGGGAGACGGACCCTCAAGCAGCCGAGGATTGGCTGGAGGCAGTTGTATGAGTTTTCAGGTTAGTGAGGACACCAGCTGACCTCATGGTGATCCTTGCAGCGAGCCTCCTGCATGCGGCAGTAGGCAGATGGTGGAGCTTGATGCTCCATTTTCACGATGAGGCATCTCTCCTCTGGACGTACTTTGAGAGCCTCTTCCGCTCGGAGTTCGTCCCAGCCACCCTCCATGCGGTGCGCATCCAGGAGCTTCTACAGTTGCGGCAGGGCAACTTAACGGTCGCCCAGTACTCGACGAGATTTACCGATCTCTCGCGCTATTCGATGGACATGGTACGTGACCCATTCTTCTGGGCCCGGACCTTTGAGCAGGGATTGAGGCATGAGATCAGGGCATCGCTGATCTCCCTCACCATTCCGACACAGGCAGGGGTACTGGAGCGAGCCCTTCTGATCAAGAGCTTCCTTGCTGAGCCTACATCAGCAACGAGACCTACCGCAGGGCGGCACGTAGCAGAGTCTTCTGCAGTAGGCAGTCGACGGATGACTCATGGGTCCAGGCAGACCAGACCCTCAGGCAGACAACCTCAGGACACTGGATCAGAGGTGCGGGGCACAGAGCACAGAGCCAGTCTTTCAAGAGGCAGACAGTGCTACGCATGCGGCGGGCAGGGCCATATGGCACGTGACTACCCGACCCACCGTACCGAGGAGCAGCAAACGGTTGAGGGACCACCCAGGAAGAGGTAGAGGGTCAACCATGGCGGTCCGCAGGGATCAGGTGGACGAGGCAGAGGAGTTGGCTGAGCAGTAGGTGGTGGGCGACGCTTTGAGGCTCTACCACCACCACCACCAGGAGGCCCACCCTGACCACAGGGAGCTGACGGGCAGAGACAGGCACAGCTTCAGGCAGCAGAGGCCTACGACCACGGCGCGCCCGAGATGATTCGAGGTACTATATGTGTCTATTCCACCCTTTCTGCAGTTCTTATAGGCACAGGAGCGAGTCATTCTTTCATAGCCTATGCCCTTGTTCGGAGCTCGGAGATTCCGATAGAGCCGTTGGCTCGATCCTTACAGCTAGAGACTCCTACGGGAGCAGAATCGACGATTACGCACTGGTGCCGGCAGTGTGAGATTACTCTAGGAGGTGAGAGCTTCGGTTGGGATCTTCTTGTAGCGGTGTCGAGGCCTTACGACATCATCTTGGGCATGGATTGGTTATCTACAGTTCATGATCATATTGATTATATTAGGCGCAAGGTGCGGTGTGTACGCACCGATGGGAGCAGGTTCACCTTCACCGGCGAGAAGGGATCCTTCGTAGCACAGGATGGACTCTCGCAGAGGAGAGTACAGCCCATCACTCATGAGTTGGTTAGCCTCATCCTAGGAGCAGTTGACGTGCGAAGTCCTGGTTTTCCTGCAGTGGTGGATCAGTATGCGAACGTTTTCTCCGACGACGTTCCAGGACTACCTCCTCATAGAGAGGTAGACTTTTATATTGATATGTACCCCGGGACAACCCCAATATCCACCCCAGCATATCGGATTGCCCCCGCTAAGCTACGAGAGCTATGGGTACAGTTGGAGGACTTGTAGGGCAAGGGATTCATCTGACCCTGTGTTTCACCCTGGGCTTCCCCGATATTGTTCGCCAAGATAGTGGACGGGAGCTTGCGACTTTGTGTCGACTATCGTCGCCTGAACCAGGTGACCGTGAGGAACAAGTATCTGCTACCGAGGATTGACAACCTCTTCTATCAGCTCAAGGGAGCACGATGATTCTCGAAGATAGACCTCAGGTCAGGCTATCATCAGCTCAGAGTTCGGGACGAGGACGTGCAGAAGATGGCCTTCAGATGTCGGTATGGCCACTATGAGTTCTTGTTTATGCCTTTCGGCATGACCAATGCTCCAGCAGTGTTCATGGGCCTCATGAACAGGATCTTTCAGCCATACCTCGATCGATTTGTCGTGGTCTTCATCGATGACATTTTGATATACTTGACGACTGAGGAGGAGCATGCCTACCACTTGTGGGTTGTACTAGACACACTCCGAGAGCACCAGCTTTATGGAAATCTATCGAAGTGTCAGTTATGGATACGTGAGGTCCACTTCTTGGGACACGTCATCTCTAAGGCGGGAGTTGTGGTGGATCCTACGAAGATCAAGGTAGTGATAGCTTGGGATCCACCTAGGAGCGTGACGGAGGTGCGGAGTTTCTTGGGTCTAGCTGGGTACTACCGGAGATTTGTTCCAGAATTCTCCAGAGTTGCGACACCACTCTCAGCTTTGACGAAGAAGGGGAAACCCTTTGTGTGGTCAGACAGATGTCAGCAGAGCTTCTAAGAGCTGAGACAAAGATTGACCAGCGCCCCTATCTTGAGGCTACCGGAGGAGGGAGTTGGGTACGTAGTTTACTGCGATGCATCAAGGACCGGACTCAGATGTGTCTTGATGCAGGAGTGGGTCTTGATCGCCTATGGATCACTTCAGTTGAGGCAGCATGAGCAGAACTACGCTACCCATGAACTGGAGTTAGTAGTAGTGGTCTTCACTCTGAAGATGTGGCAACACTATCTGATGGGCGATTGGTTTACAATCTATTCTGACCATCAAAGTCTCAGTTACATCTTCTCGCAGAATGACCTGAACCTGAGACAACGGTGATGGCTCGAGTTCCTCCAAGACTATGACTTTGAGATAGTCTATACTCCTAGAAAAGGGAACATAGTAGTCGATGCTCTCAGCAGGAGGACGGGCATTCAGCTACTTGGGGAGGTGACAGAGCAGCTAACCACTTTGCAGATATCCTTCGTGGATAGCGATGGAGCATCCTTTCTTCAGTCACTCATAGTCACTCCTCCACTGCTACAGCGGGTTAGAGAGGCACCGCGTGGGGACACCGACTGTGAGACGCGGCGTGCGCAGATTTCCTCAAGACAGGCATCTGATGGTTTCTCTTTAGGAGGAGAGCACGATGTCCTTTTCAGAGGACGTACCGTGGTACCAGTTGCTTTATGGGAGTAGGTTCTGAGAGAGTTTCACACTTCCCCTTTGGCGGTACATCCTGGAGTGGCGAAGATGTACCAGGATCTCAGATGACAGCCCTGGTGGCCGGGCATGAAGAAGGGTGTGGCAGAGTTCGTTTCTCTATGCCTCACCTACTAGCAGGTGAAGGCAGAGCACCAGGTACCAGCAGGCTTGGTGCAGCCCTTGGAGGTCCCGGAGTGGAAGTGGGATAGGATATCTATGGACTTCGTGACTGGACTTCCATGCACTTCTAGAGGTCACGACTCAATTTGGGTGATTGTCGACCGACTCACCAAGTCAGCTCACTTCTTACCCATCAGAGAGCAGGGCTCAGTGGAGAGATTGGGACGTCTCTACGTTCAGGAGATTGTATGGCTTCATGGTTTGCCATAATCTATCATCTTCGATCGAGATGATCTCTTTACTTCCCGGCTTTGGAAGGGGTTGCAGGAGGCATTCGGGACGCAGCTACGTCTAAGCACCGCCTTTCACGCTCAGACGGATGGTCAGACGGAGAGGACCATTCAGACTCTCGAGGAGATGCTTCACACATGTTTCCTTGACTTTGGTCGCAATTGGGAGGACCACCTACCCTTGGTGGAGTTCGCATACAACAACAGCTACCACTCCACCGGGATGACACCTTACGAGGCGTTGTACGGATGACCTTGCAGATCTCCTGTGTGCTGGATAGACCCTGGGGAGTCAGCACTTGTGGGACCGGAGATGGTCCGGGCCACGATAGAGAAGGTCCAGGTCATCTAGGAGAGGATGAGGACAGCTCATAGCTGGCAGAAGTCTTATGCTAATAGGAGGCGGAGGCCACTAGAGTTTGAGGATGGCGACCACGTCTTCTTGCGGGTCTCACCTCGACGGGGATTCCGGAGATTTGGCCAAGGCGGAAAGTTGTCTCCATGCTTCATCGGACCATTCCAGGTCCTCAGCAGGATTGGCAAGGTGGCTTATCGCCTAGCTCTACCACCTCAGTTGCACCGGGTGCCCGACGTCTTCCACGTATCCCAGCTGAGGAGATACGTGCAAGACCCGACGCATATCATTGACCATGGGGAGCTGGACATTGATGATGGGGAGACTTTTGCAGAGGTCTCGGTGGAGATTAAGGATCGACAGGAGAGGTTCCTATGTGGATGGTCGATTCCTCTAGTGCGCATCAGATGGCAGCACGGGAACCTCCAGGAGAACACTTGGGAGCAGGAGGCTCAGATGCGTGCTCTGTACCCACATTTGTTTCCCTAGTTTTTGATGTATCTTTACGGGGACGTAAATCCCTGAGGTGGGAGTAATGTAAAGACCCGTAAAAATCAAGGGAAATTTTTTATTAATTTTCTTTGGAATTTTAAAAGAACGCAGTTTCTGACGGAACCTGATTCAGAGGCCCGGTGTGCCTGAAATCATTTTCCGAAGTTTAGCTCAGGTACGTTCAGTGAAAGAACGAGCGGGTTTTCTAACTTTTTAACTGGTGCTCGGAATCGAATTCCGAGGGCACCGATGGAATCACGGGACCGGTAATTTCTTAGAAACACCTTTTCCGGAGCTGTGTTTTCTCGGGTGTGGTTTTTAAATTTTTGGGTTAAGTAAAGGAATAAAATAAAAATGGTGTGACCGATTTTTATTTTACTTAAAGTTGTTTAACCTAAGCTAAGTGATTGGAGTGGGACCCACAATATCCTACCCACTAAGTAGGATATTTGTGAGGTGGGGCCCATACGAGCCCCACCATTTCCTTTCTTTCCCCCTCCTTTATTAAGGTAACGCACCCGCACCCCTATTAAGTGGAAGTCAACCCTTGCGTTTTTCTATTTATGAAACGCCTCTATTAAATTGGGCGGTTTAAACATTGCAATTAATTCAATTAATTGTTTGATTCGTTTTTGAATTTTAAAACACATGGCTTGAGAAATAAAATAAGACAAACTCTTATTTTATTGGGTTGTTGGGTTGTGAGAGGGCTTGGGAGATTTTGCTTGAAGTCTTGAAGTTCTTCCTCCTCGACGAAGAACGCGAAGAACGTCGACCTCTGACGACGGACGACAGTGAGAGACGCCTTCCTCGGAGATTGACGACCCGAAGCGCATCACCTCGTTCCTTCTTTCCGCGTCAAAGGAAGGGAGACATCGTTCCTCCGCGACGCGACGATCCGCCTTCTTCTGCAATGGTCAATTCCGCGACGTCCCTTTCTGCGACAACCTCGTTCGACGACTACGCTCGAGGTAGGGAGATTATTATTTCATTTGTTCCTGATTACTTTCATCGTTGACTTATCGTCTTATTTGGGCTTCCTGTTATCGCAATAACGGGAGGAGGTCAGACCGCACGAACATGACCGACCCTCCTCTCCCCTTTGGTTGTTTGATATTGTTTGCAGCACGAGTAAGGCAACGCGGTGCCGAAACACCGCGCGAGAAATATTAAAGGAAGGCGGAGAAGCGCGGCACCGTCGCGCCACGCCGTTGAAGACGAACTAATCCGCGGTGACGTCACGCCATGCCAAGGAACCAAAAAGGAACCGCTGCCGAAGCGAGGCCGCGGAGGAGGGGCGTGGCGCCATCGCGCCACGCTGGACGGACCAAGGACGCGACCATAGGCCGCGGCGGAGCAGGGAACGGCGGCCAGTTTCCAGTCGCCGGCGTTGGAGCAAGGGGACGGGACCGCCCCGGTCTCGTGGCGGCAGTAGCCGGCCGGCCGGAGCAGGCCGACCGGTCAGGGGGAAAACTGGTGGTTCGTAACCCCCAGTTGGCAAGTAGGTGTGGCCCCCCAAATGGGGACTACGGTTTCACTACGCGGGGGGCAGCGCCCCCCCCCCCCCCCCCTCTTCGCTCGGCCGTTACGGCCGAGCCGGCAGGCTGGGCAGGGCCGCGCCCAAGCAGGCCGGACCCAGACCCGGGTCGGGTCGACCCGATTCGGGCCGACCCTGGGGGTATCGAGCCGGGTCGGACCGGGCTCGAACCCCCTATTCCTGGACCTCTTTCGGTCATTTGCCCATAACTTGGGTTGCGCACCTACGATCGATGCACCGTCAGCTGTGATGTGATCCTTTGATCGAGACGGTCATTTTGGTATATTAAACTCAAGGTTTCGGAGAACTTTGGGTTTGTCCGGGTTGGTTCGTATACGAAACCAACCGGGCCCTCGGAGCGGAAACACTTATAACTTGAGCTCCAGACGTCTGATTGACGTGCCATTGACTTTGATGGATTCCTCTTAGTGATACGAACCTTTTGGCTTACTCTGCTCGAGGTTTGGATGCTGTTGGAGTATGATCGAGTTGGTTTTGACTTAAAAACCAACCGGGCCCCTAGAACGAAAAGGCCAATAACTCTCAGACCAGGCGTCCGATTGATGCACCGTCCATGACGTTGAGTTCCTGTTGACGATACGGAACTTTTGGATACATCAACTTCAGACTATGTTTCAGTTGATATATCAGCCCCTCGGCTCGTGGAGCAGACTCTCCTGAACGAGCTTACTGTGTGCGGGAACCCTAGAGCTAACTGCGACTGCGACGATGATGAAAACTGTACAGAAATCCTCCGTGGATTCGACGGCGATGACTACAGCACTCAGCGATCCTACGTGGATCAGTGCTACTGATCCTGTGTGGGTCAGATCCTATGTGGGTCAGCGCTTAGCGGTCCTGTATGGGCCAGCGCCTATAGATCCTGTGTGGGTCCGATCCTGTGTTGGTCATTTTGGGGGTTAGTTACCTATCGATCCTTTGTGGGTCATTGCGGGGGTTAGTTACCTATCGATTCTTTGTGGGTCATTGCGGGGGTTAGTACCTATCGATCCTGTGTGGGTCTGATGGCTTAGATGAATCAGTGGCTACGTCTGATCATCTCTATCATCTTACGAAGAAGTATACCTGTGTGAGCTGAATCTTGACCTTCAATCATTATCTTCGATATGATTGACTTTCTTTCCTGTGTGGATTGTTTTGTGCTATCCTTTGTGGATATGATTGAACTTGGGCTCGAGAGTTGGAGCTGAACCGTAATTGATGACTTAGGTATATGTATGGGCATATACCTAAGTAGAGTCAGTTGATACTTTGTGATTGTATCCTTTCATTGTGGTTTATCCTTTGTGGATTCTGGGAGACCTTCGGGGGTCTCGGGGTCCCTACTGAGTAGCTTATACTCACCCCTACATGGGCTATACATGCACTACGTTGTGATGGTTGCAGACGACGGACAACGCTGATCATGGTTGAGGCTTGCGGAGCAGTCGGTACCTGGAGGTGGACCACCGGGCGGGACGTACACGGAGCGGACGGTTGGACCCAAGGAGCTGAGGTGGATATATCTACCCACCCTTCATGTGGGAGTACCAGTGGACGGCTCGACGTTGCTGCTTTATTTTTAGTTGTTGTATTTTCCTTTTCAGTTGTACTTTACTTCAGTTTGGGTTTGTATTCTGGCCCACATACTTTATCGCACTTTCTATTGTACCCATCTTTACTTAGTGTTTTCTTCTACTTTCTTTCTTGCTCTGTGGTGTTTGTTTACTTTACAAAGGCAATGTCTTCCCTTTTTATCAGGAATTACGCCTTGGTGCTAGTCGCCCGCCCTTGGCCTATGGAAGGTGGGCTTGGGGTAGTCACGGCACGGGCCCTGAGGACGGGTCGTGATAGTTTTTTATTCTATAATAGATTTTGAGTACATTATGGATTCCAAAGTAGCTAAAGAAGTGTTTTTTCTATGAAACTGCATCCATGATCTTGGTGTAGTGCCTATAAGTAAGGACCCTATCACACACTATTGTGATAAAACTGTAGTTGTATCACTTGTAATGGAGACAAGGTCACATCAGTAGATAAATAATATACTTTAGAAATATCATCTCTTAAGGGATTTTTCTCATAGAGGTGATGTTATAGTGAGAAGAGTTTCTGTAGAATACAACGTGGAGGAACCCTTAACTAAAACCTTGAATCAACAAAAATATGATCATCATGTGAGATCCAGTGGACTAAAATTCATTAAAAGTTGGCTCTAGTCTAAATGGGAGTCTAATGGAGTTAGTTTCATAGGACCAATTGTTTATACTTTAGATTTAATTTATATTCTAATAATATAATATTCATGAAATATATTATTATATATTCTTTATTGTTCAGCATAACTCTGATGTAATAAGTTTCTAGAGTATCTTTTGCATTGAAAAGGTCGTAGTTTTTCCCTACTATAAAGAGAACATTGAAATGAAATGATGATATTATTAAATATTATTTTAAATTCAGATAAAAATCTATGATGGGATGTGTGGAATTCTGATTTTTAGGTGCAAGTACCAGTAAGAGGATGATACTTCATCTCATGAAGTTTACACTTGGTAATCTACAAGATAAGAGATTTTGAAAACAGAACCACCATTAGGAATTTGACATGTTTGTGTGTCATTGGAAATTCCTATCTATGAACATGTGTAATGATCCTTAGGCTTTAATATTATTATTAATTGATATCATGACTCCTGAATATAGATTTATTATCATAAAAAATGACAACATATATTCATAGTTAAGTTGGGTATGTTGGGTGTATCATGAATGACATGTAATTTATGAATAATTCAAGGAAGGATTTTTACCTTCCATTTTTTTAGAAGTTAATATCTTATCCATTTTATTGAAATGGAACAATCACATTTAATTCCATTCCCATGGTGTATAGAAGAGTTTATTTTAGTTATTAAAATAATGAATTATCAAGTATATAGGTTGATTACATGAGTTTACAACTAGATTGATGAGTTATCACGATAAAGGGATTATATTACACACTGAGTATCTATATGTAGTTGTGTTTGTTGTGAAATATTTTCTTCCTATATGGGTTCCTTGACCCATTACTGAAGACTAATCTTAGACTTTAGGAAATTCATCCTAATTCCACTATAGAAGAGACCAATAGGGTCACACACAAAGTGTTTCCTTTTATAATAGTTAAATATTATTTATTTAATAGTTGGAATAAATATATTATTAAAACTAATAAGTAATATTTATTCAAGATTTATTAATCAATCTTAAATATTTAATGAATATTTATCCTTAATGTAATTTTTAATTATGTGAATATGTAATATTTATTTCTCGCTTGTTATTCAGAAGGTAATAAATAATTATTTATTCATTAATAAATAATTTATTTAATTATCTGAATGTTTAATAACTATTTATTCATCAGACTGTGAATAGAAAATTTATTTTACTTATTGAATGAATAATATTTTAAAATTGGGTAAAACTGTGAAAGCAGAACACAACATAACAAAGAAATTGAAAAAAAACCTCTGGACCTAGGACTTGACCCTACATCCATGCCCCAAACCCCTCCCCTCCCACACTACCCCATATGAGAAAGGTTTTGTACTGACCAGGTTTTGGGTTTGATGATAAATATTTATTTACCAGACTGTAAAATAATATTCGTTACTATGTGGTTTTTTACACATCACAAGTCGAATAATATTGTTATTATTTGCATTCCATGGGGTTTATTGGGGATTAATTCATAGTTAAGGTACTTTGTAGAATTAATTAGAATTAAACCCTAACCCTAGGCCTATTTATAGACTTTTATGTCAATCAGAGAAAATTTAGTCTTTGTGAGACAATTTTCTCTTAAGATATCTCTAATCGTATCTTCTCCTCAAGACCAAGAAGAATAATATATATTCCTTTAAGACCAAAGGAACATGAAGTGGTAAAAAACATTATAGGATGATCAATTATTCATGCTATCACCTGAGATTTCATCAGAGTTATTTGTAGATCAAAGGAGGATGTGTGGATCACCTATAGAGGGGCTCTCCTTTGGGCATGTAGGATCGTAAAAATTATCTTATGATGGATATACTTAAAAGAGGATCTGAATTGTTATTTAAAAACTTAGTTTAAAATATTTAAACTAAACAAAACACAAAACCTTTTTATATAGTTTATCAAACTTAGAATCAGTCTGATTATCAGAGTTACAGAATAGGATTCACAAATCAATCTGATTATATTAGAGTGAAAATTGTAATCACAATGGATCTGATTTATATCTGAGTTTGAATATTGTAATCAGAGTTAATATTATAAAACAATTAAAATATAAATATGAATACGATGACTCACTTTATATGATATTTTAAGCGTAATTGAAACTTGTATAAATAAGAAATGAAATAGAAAAAGTAGTAATAATGTCTTAAAATATATTTTTAAAAATGAACTCTTTTAACCTCAAGTAAAAGGTAGTCAATAACATTTACTAAAGGTATCCACTTTTGTATACTTACAATTAAGTATGTCTTTCCTTACCAGTAAATTCCTCGATATGAATATTGGTCTTCCTATCTCTAGAATCCCTTGATATGATGATCATAACTATCTTACTATCCCTATAAGCTCTAAATACGAAGATCAGATTCATGTTCCTCTTATACTTGGAATCCCTCAATCGTAACAATGATCATACGTGAGTTACAATTATAAAATTTCTTAGGGAGATAACCTGAAAAGGTTTCCTTTAGAGTAAAAACTCTCTAAAGAAATAAAATAACTAAGAAAGATAAGTTCAAGCTAAGTATTATTCTTAAAAATTGATATAGAATATAATAAATCATCTCCAAACTCATGAAATGAATCAGTATTTATAAGTGACCTCCCAATGGTTATATAATGGACATATTTCCATGTTTTTTGTAATGTACTTGGACACCTAGAACTTGACAACTCATTGTAACTGAATGTTTGACATTTTATTGTTTGACAACATTATAGTGTTAAATATATTCCTTAAGATAGAAATAATTCTTGTGTGAATCTTATTATAAACTTTGGACGCTCTGATGTACTTCCTTAACAATATTAATATGATAATCCTTGTGAGTCTTAGTATACTTGTATAGGTACTAGTATCAATAGGATAGTCATTACTTTTGTTAGTACGATAGAAATGACTAAAGTATAACTTATAGTCTAATAAATATGAGTTCGATAATCTTACTCAAACTCATTGTGATAATCCTAATGTAGAATGTATTTTTTGTATTAGAAATAATTTATAACTTATTATATGTATGATTAAAGTAATTTTTTATACAAAAACATGATAAAAAACTTGCTACATAAAACTTTAGTAAAAATGTTTTAATTAAGTGTTCTTGACTTACAAAACTAAAGGAATGGAAAATTAATAAGTAAAACTTTTGACTCAAAAATCTCCTCTATTTTGGAAATCACAAACCCCACAACTTAAACAAAAAATAACTTGAAATTTTACTTCCCAATTATTTTAAGAACTTCATATTTAGAGTTATTCTTTAATCCTTAACACCCCCTAAGTTTATAACTCTTCTAAATATGATGGAGAGTATGATGTTGAATATGATAGACTCCCCCTTAGGATAATATATCCCCTTTTGATAAAAAATTATTTTCTTTGAAATATATTATCCCCCTTAATATAACAACTCTCCCTTTATTAAAACTTATTCCCATATAAAAATTTCTCCCCCTTTTTGATTTTCAAAAAAAAATGGGGTATGAATATGATGTTTCCAGAAAAGTGTTAGAAAAATAATATTTTAAATAATGAATTAAACTATCTAATCATCAATGAAAAGTATAAAATAATATAGAACCAATAATAATTGGAAAAACATTCAAAAAAATCATATTTTGATGAAGAGTTAATCCATAAATAAAAATACTTTCAAATGTTTTACAAAACAAATACAATAGAGAGTTAAAAAGAAAAATTCTTCTTTCTTCATCAGGGTCTTTAAAAAATCTTTCATCTTCTTGAAATCCCTCTGGTTTTCTCCAACTTCACTTACCTTTATTCTTGAGTCCAAACTTCTTGAGACAACTTTTTATTCTGGTCTTTTAGTATGATTACTTCATCTTCACGATACTTTAGCATGATCTACTCCTACTCCATGTATTGGATCTTTTTCATAAAAAAATTAACTTCATCAGTTCTTTCATCAGTGGAATCCCTAAATTATTCAACAAAATTCACTATGTAAGACATATATTTTGATAGCTGGCTGAAAGAACTTTATGACTCTACCATAAGATTTTTCACTTCATAAAATTGTTATTTGGGCATCTGAATATCTATATCAACATAATTATACAACTTAAGAATCTATTTGCATGATTTTTTGTGATTTTGGAAACTTTCTTGAATTCTTATTTTCCTTCTTCATCAACTTCCTCATCGATTTATTTATCTTACTCTTCTTGAAGTTGTCTGGCAGTTCTAAGATTTTCTTTTTTGGCAGGCTCTGATTCCAAATCTTTTTCTTGAATAGTTGGGATCAATTCTTCAACAACAAAAAAATTATTTTCCTTTGTATATGATAGAATTAATTTCAACATAAACCATATATTTTTATTCAGAAACTAAACCCGCTTCCGGATTGACTTGATCATTTTTGGAAGTGGGATGAACAACCTTCTAAGTTTCTCTTTCTACTCCTTTCAATAAATTTTCACATAGAATAGCTTCTTGCAACCTCTTATTTTTTATTTTTCATAGCTTATTCTTAAAATATTTTAGAAACCCTGATCCTTGATGATTTATATTTAGTAGGTTCCATTCAAAATTTCGGATACCCTAGTTTCTTTTTAGCCTTACACTTTACCATCTCATTAAAAACATCATCAGGAATATTCTTCTACTTCTTTTATTTATTTAGAGGAGTGGTCTTTAACTTATTCTTCTTATTATTAGCCTTATATAATTTATTTGATGGACTTTCCTCTGATGTACCACCATCAACTTTCTTAACAAACTTATTTGATTATGTATCAAAGAATAATCTCATTCTATTCATCATATTGTTGCTAATGAATGAAATTTTCTACCTCATTGGATACAATATATTTTCCACTTTAAAAATTTCCATATATTTTTAAACCATTTTTCTAACAAAGGTTGGGAAAATTATTATCTTGGATTTGATAGAATAAATTTTAATGTTCTCCATGGTGAGAAGGATAAACTTAACCAAATCAATATTCCTCATATTTACAAGAAAATCTAATATGAAAACATCTGAGACCTTCAATATATCTCGGTCTCCTTTTCTCGGAATAAGAAAGTCTTGCATCAAAATGGAAAAAACTCTATTATTCGGAGTTATATGTGAAACCTTTATAACTTTTTCATATTCTGATAATAAAGATTCTTCATCTTTAGTCTTGATAAAAGAACCAAGACTATTCGGAAGCTTGTAATAAGGACAATAAGTTTCACCTTTTGAAGGTAGTCCAACCAAGGCAGCAATCATCTTATACGACACCTTATACCATTTACCATATACTCATAATGAAAATTTTTATTTATCATATTATTTCAAAAACTTAATATA
Organism: Viscum album; assembly: GCA_963277665.1. Lineage (NCBI taxonomy): Eukaryota > Viridiplantae > Streptophyta > Magnoliopsida > Santalales > Viscaceae > Viscum > Viscum album. The sequence goes on along the minus strand of OY728120.1, from coordinate 1,579,211,720 downwards.
TTCATATAATTTATGAACTAGGTTAGGATAAAACATATCAAAATTCTTATCGGGTTTCTCTACACAAACTGACTCCCATCGTTGAAAAGAAATGATCTTCTTTAGAGAAGAATTGAATTTTTAATACAATGATATTTCAACTAAACTCTCTCTGAATATGAACCACTATATCAAATCCTCCTTTAGGGCCATCATATCTGAAACTTGTACCCTAAATCAGATGAAAATGTAATCTTTCGGACTGAGGCTTTTTAGGGGTGCAGAAATTTGGGGCATAAGAAATATGAACAACCAATATGGCATAGGAGGGGGACCCTCATTTATATTGGCAATTGGGTTGATGTTTAATATTACATAATATAATAAATTGTTGATTTTCAAACCCATCTAATCTGATGGTTAGAAATCATCCGAAGAAAGGTTCTTAAAAAATTAAACTCTCAATGATTTTTAAAGTTTTATCAGATTGAATAAGAATCCTGTAAGGGAAAGTTTTAAAAACCTGAAAAAAAATATATAACTAAAATTATAATAATAAAAATTAATTAACTAATCATAATGAGATAGTTCAAAAACTAAAATAATAGAAGATTACCTTTCGGAGTGGAAAGATCTATCAGTATAAATAACCTGTTCTTCTTGGTTTTTGTAAACTAAGCATATGATAGTAGTTTTGAAATAAAAACTGAATAATATATTTATATTATGAAATATAATTATGATAATTACTATAGGAAAACTAAATATGATAGTTTTATTAGAAAAAAAATATTACAATAAAATCTAGTTATGAAAATTTTCAACTGTAAACTGATTATGAATTTTTGAATCTAAAAAAGTTTATAAAAAATTTTGAGTCTGGAAATTTTTTAATATTTTTAGAGTCTAGAAAATATTTTGGGAATTATGAATCCATAAAAATTTATAAAAATTTTTAATATGTAAAACTCGTTATTATAAAAGTTTTAGAAAAATCTAAAAAATTTAGAAAACTATAAATTTTTAATAAAAAACTAAATTTTTTTGAAAGACATAAAACATATGCACTCCCCCTATGAAAATAAGTAACTTAATGTAGGATATGGGTAAAAAATAATTAGATATTAATGATTAATTTATTTTTATCATTCCCATCTTCTATTTAATATATTCAAATCTATCAAATGTAAGTTGTTTTGTAAAAATATCAGTAAGTTGTTCTTTAGTTCTGATGAATTATAAAATGATATCTCCTTTAAGTGTGTGATCCCAAAGGAAATGGGGTATTATATCTATTTTATTATCATGTGAGTGATGTGTTTGGTTTTTACTTAAATAAATATCACTTGTATTATCACAATGTATTTGAGTTTTAGTAAAACTAAAGACATATTCAGTGAGTGTGTGTTTCATCCACAACACTTGATGACAACAAATTCCCACTGCCACATATTTGGCTTCAGCGGTGGAAAGTGATATTTAGATTTATTTCTTAAATGACCAATAAAATAAGTAATCTCCTAAAAAATGACAAGTTTTGGATGTACTTTTCCTATCTATTCTATATCCACCAATGTCTGCATCTGAAAAAAAAAAGTAATTCAAAAACATTTCTAGAATAATAGAAAAGACCTAAATCCATAGTTCCTATAAGATAAAAAAAATATTTTTACAACCTTTAAATGGGATTTTTTTATATTTTCTTGATATATTTTACATAATAATATAGAAAAAATTAAATATGGATGACTAGTAGTTAAGTAAAGTAAAGTTCTTCTCATACCTCTAAAAGTATTTTGATCAACCAGTTTCGCAGCCTCATCAATATCTAAAGTATTTGAGGTATCAATGGGAGTAATAATACTTTTATTATTTTTTATCCAAATTTATTAAGAAGATATTTTATATACTTATGTTGAGATATAAAAGTTCCATCTAGTTTTTGTGAAATTTTAAAACCAAAAAAATATGTTAACTCACCCATCATACTCATTTCAAACTCATATTTTAAAAGATCCACAGTAGAATCTGTTAAATATTATTGTGATGAACTAAATATAATTTAATCAACATAAATTTTTATAATAATAATATTTTTATAAACTTCTTTTATAAATTTTTTTTGATCTGCATCTCCCTTAATAAAATTGTTTTTTAACAAAAATCCATTTAATCTATCATAACAAGCTTTAGGGGATTTTTTAAGTCCATATAAAGCTATGGTAAGTTTATAAAAAAAATTGAATGTTTTTTATTTTCAAAAATAGGTGGTGGTTTAACATAAAATTCCTTCTAAACATATACGTTAAGAAAATTACACTTCAAATCCATTTGAAATAAATTTAAATTAAAAAATTCTACAAAGGCTAGAAGTATTCAAATAACATCAATTCTTGATACTGGTGTATATGTTTCTTTATATCCTATATCTTATCATTGATTATAACCCTTATAAATAATATTATCTTTATTTCTAATAATTATTCCATTTTTATCACATTTGTTCCAAAAAAACCCCATTTTACTCCAATTATAGAAGTTTCTATTGTTCGTTCAACTAAAGTCCATGCTTTGTTCCTATCAAAATCATTGAGCTCATATTTCATTGTCATAATTAAATCCTCTTCACCTAAATCCACATCAGTATTCTTAGGTTAAAATTTGGATAAGAAAGCTAGATGTTCAATTTCATTTATTAAGGAACTTCTAGTCCTAACAAGTTGATCTATATCACCAACGATAATTTCACTATGATGATTCTTAATAAACAAATGACTTCTTGGGTTTTCGAAAATATGTTCTTCAATAATAGGTAGAAAATATTCTTGATGAAAACTTAAAGAAACTATTTCTTGAGTTATTTCCTTATGATAAGAATGTTTTATCAAAGGTTTAAAATCAGTTTTAGAAATAACATCTGATGGTGTAGGTTGAGATTTTTTTAAAACAAAGGGATAAGTGTCATAAAACTTAACATGTATTTTTTCCTCAACAATACAAGAATTTTTATTAAAAACTTTATAAGACTTAGAATTATTGTAATAACCTAAAAAAATCCTTCATCATATTTGGGTGCAAATTTCTGTAAATTATCTTTTGTATTCAAGATGAATAATTTTCAACCAAAAACATTGAAGTAATAAACATTTGGTTTTCTTCCTCTCTATAAATCATAAGAAGTTTTATTAAGAAAAGGTCTAATTAAAACTCGATTTATAGTATAGTAGGAAGTACTAACCACTTCAGTATAAAAAATTTTAGAGACTAACTATTCACTCATCATGGTTCTAGTTATTTATTGAATAATTCTATCTCTTCATTCAACTACAACATTTTTCTAGGGGGTTTTAGGTGTTGAAAAGTTATTTTCTATAACTTTATTACTACAAAAAGTTTCAAAATCATAATTTAAAAATTCTTCACCAAGATAACTATGAATAGTTATCAAGGATTGGTTTTTCTCATTTTTAACGTTGGCTAAAAAAGTTTTATAATAACAAAAGGATTCGGATTTCTTTGTGATAAAATAAAACCATGTATATATAGTGTAATAATTAACTAAGACATATACATAGTATTTTCCACCAATAATTCTAGTTTTTGTAGGACCGAATAAGTCTGGGTGCACTAACTATAATTCATCAGATGTTGAGACTTCACGAATAGATTTAAAACTTGATTTATGTTATTTACTTTATTGGAAAGGATCAGAGACTTTTGAAGAATCAAAACTAAGTTTTGGTAGATCCTTAATAAGTCCTTTATTAGTCAATTTAGATAACTCTCTTAGGTTAAAGTATTATAACCTTCTATATCATAACCATGAATGATCTTATATTACACTAATTCAGGGTTAGTCTCAGCTCCCAATTCCCTCTAAGTTAATTGTGTAAACATTCTCATGTTTATTTTTAGAAATAATTAATTCATACTTGGAAATTTGAACTAAACATTTATCATTCCTAAAGTTTATAAGGTAACCTTCCTCACACGATTGAATTATGATTATAATATTGTGCTTAATAACTTTCAAAGATAAAACATTTGAAATAATATATTTACTAAGAAGAATAAAGTTACTTATTCCGATAATATATCCTTAAGAATTATCTCTGAAAGTTAATTTTTCACCTTTCATTTTTATTATCTTCTTAAAGAAGTCTTTATTTGCAGTCATATTCCTAGAACACCCAATATCCATGTACTATATATTCTTGTTTTTGGTACTATCTTTATTTTCTTGAAAATAAAAACATTAGACTTTTGGCACCCAAACCTTCTTGGTTCTAGTATTATTAGAAAAGAAAATCTTTGGCAAAAACATTTCTCCAATTCTGTTTTGGGAAAATGTCATTTATTTTGAAAAATATGCTTCATGAAAACCTAGTGTTTTTATTTTGTTTACATAACAATTATTTTTCCAATTCCAATAACTTTGTCACTTAGTACAAAAAAGTGCACTTTTTTGTAATAAAGTAATTGTTACTAAAAATGGGTTTTTTACATGTCAAATCCATTATAAAACTATTACCATGAGGTTTTATTTTTTTTACATTCTATCAATGTTTTCCTTTCTTGTGGTAAACTTTGATAAAAGTTTCTTCAAATAAAAAATTTCATATTTTAGTTTTACAACTACATTCTTATCCTCATTAGTATTAGTTTTAGAACTAAGTTTTTATTCTAAAACATTTTTCTCATAAACTAGTTTTTCAAAATGTTTTGAAATAGTATCCTTTTTAGAAATAGTCTTATCAAGATATTTAGAAATATATAATATTTCATTTGTTAAAAAATTTATCCTTTAATCATCCTTAGAAAATTTAGCCTTAGCATAATCGAGTTTTTTTATAAATTTTATAGTTCTCATTTTCTAAAAGTTCTGAAAAATGAGAAACTTCATCATAAGAAGGTAAAGAATTATCTTCTGTTGAGGAAGATTATTCATCAAAAGATGTAGAATTTTTCTCATCAGGATAATTAGAACTTAAATAAATTTTGGTAAGGTTTTCATCACTTCATACCTTATCCATCAAACATTGATTTAAAATGGGTACATTTGAAAAAATTCCTATGTTCCTCTATCCAGACTTTTATTCTTAGATGAACTATCAGAAAAATAACCTCCACTGGAACTCCATGTGTTATAGGATTTCATCACTTTCTTGCATGTGGATTTGTAATAATTTTTGTCATTTCTTTCTAAATGTTTTTCTTTTATATCTTTTCTCTTTGGATTTGTACAATCTAGTTGAATATGTCCATATTTCTTACATTCATAGTAAGTGACTTTAGAATCTTTCTTATCACTTTTATCCTTATGAACTTTCTTGTATCGGTATTGAAAATATTTCATTACAATGATCTTGTTCATTATTATTTTTAGATTAGTTAACTCATTATAAGAATTTCTTAATGTACTTTATTCTAATTAAATAAAAAAATTCTTCTTTCTCAAATATTTAACAACTTTCTCAAGTGTTTGAACTTTAGTAGGTACTGTAGATGTAGTATCAAAAGCAACACCACCATTTTTTATATTTCATAGAATCTCTCATAATTATACCTTTTTATTGTATAAGAGTTACAATAAGATCATATAAGGTAAGATTATTTAGCTTTCTTATCTCATACATAGCTATTCATTTTTATTATTAATCATTGGGAATAATATCAATTATCTTTTCAATAAGGATTTAATCATCAATAAATTTTTCACTAATATATTGCAAACTATTTATAATTTTAATGAACCTCTAGTGCATTTTTTTCAACTGATTATATAGGAAGAAAATCAAAATTCTGATAATCAGCTCTATGCATAGCTCTCCTGGTAGAAAAAATTTTAGAAGTTCTAAACTATGTGATTTCAAGATTTTTCCATATACTATTTTCAACTTCACAAGAAGATATCTAACTGTAAATAATTCTTGTCATAAAACATAAAAAAGTATTCTTTACTCTGTAGTTTAACTAATATTCATATTTTTCTTGATGAGTAAAATAAGTGACTTACTTATCAGAAATATTATAGTCTCTTGTAATCATAAAAAAATTATCAACTCCAGTGTTGATAACAAAAGTTGTCATCATAACTCTCTATTACTCATAATCAGAACCATCAAAGATATGTGGTTTGTTTGGATTCAGATTTTATATAGAAATAACATTAAGAAATTACATATTAAAAAAATAAAAACTATTTTTCATAGGTGCACATTAGTGTAACAAATTTTATTAATATAAAGTTTATAACAAAATATAATAAAACATGCAGTTTATAGAAGAAGTAAAAACTCAGCAACTATAAGAAGTAGAAACCTACTTGGATTCTAATTGTAGGATCATAAGAATTATCTTATGATGGGTGTACTTATAAGAGAGGGGTGAATTGTAGTTTAAAAACTTATTTTAAAAGATTTATACTAAACAAAATATAAATCCTTCTTAAGTAGTTCAGTCTTAGACTCGGTCTAATTATTAGAGTTACAGAATCAGATTCACAAATCAGTCTAATTATACCAGAGTTCAAATCATAATCATAATGGGTCTAATTTATATCAGAGTTTGAATATCGTAATCAGAGTTAATATTATGAAATAATTAAAATAGAAATATGAATACAATGACTCGCATTTTATTATATGTGCAGTGGAATTGAAACATATATAAACAAGAAATACAATAAAAAACAGTAGTAATAATGACTTATAATATATTAAAAAATAATTTTTTTAACATTAATATAATGCTAGTCAATAACCTTGAATAAAGGTATCCACTATTTTATACTTATAGTCAATTTTGTCTTTCCTTACCAGGAAAGTCCTCGATATGAAGATCAACTCGATATTCCTATCCCTAGAAGCCCTCGATATGATGATCAGCTGTATATTGCAATCCCCATAATCCCTCAATCTAAATATCAGATTCACCACCTCCCTATCATCAGAATCCCTTGATCATAACAATGATAGGATGTGAGTTACAATCACAAAATTTATTTTAGAGACAACCTAACAAGGTTTCCTTCAGAATGAAATTGCTCTATATAAATACAAAGAATAAGAATTAGTAGTTAATGCTATGTATTCTTCTGAACACTTGAGATTGAATGTAATAAACCAACTCCAAACTCTCCAAATAACTTGGTATTTATATGAGATCTCTTAATAGTCATATAACAATCCTATTTCCATGTATTTTTCAAAAACCTCATACCCACGGCACTTGACAGGTCATCATAATTGAATGTTCGACATCGTATTGTTTAACACTATTACAGTGTTAAAGATATTCCTTATGATAGAAATAATTCTTATGTGAATCTGATTATAAACTTTAGTAAGTCTGATGGAATTCCTTAACAATGTCAATACAATAATCCTTATGAGTATTATTCTGATTGTATTGGTACCAGTATCAGTTTGATAGTAATTACTTTTTTTAATACGATTGACATGACTAAAGCCAAACTTATACTCTAATAAATACGAGTCATATGATCATACTCATACTCATTAGAATAATTTTAATTTAGAATGTATTGTTTATATTTTTAATACATTAGAACTTATTCTATGTATGATAAAAGTAATTTTTTCTACAAAAACATGCTAAAACACTTGGGACTTAAAAATTCAGTAAACATGTTATAAGTGAGTGTTTGTGATTTTCAAAACTAAAGGAATGAAAAAGTATGAATTACAACTTTTGACTCATTAGGGTCCTCAATACACAACAAAAATACACTGGTCATGTTAGAATGATCAATACCATCAACATAAAATATCTCAATATTGGGGTAATATTTCTTCTTTTATTACAAATTAACTATAAATTGACATGAAAATATCCTCTCTCGTGGTTTTGGAAAAATACTTTGTCAATATTCTTCAGAAGAAAAAAAATTGATCATCATGGTGTCCATGTCATTTATATTGTTAATGATCCATTGAATCTAACAAAATCTGAGTTGTTCATATAAATAGGAGGTGCTTCCACTATATTCTGAACCAAGATAAGAATCCTTAGTGTGATCCTGAAACTAGGCATTAATATGTGGTGGAACATTTTCTTGAGTAGTCTTATATTTGTCCAATGACCATTAGAGATACATTTTTCATTGCATATTTTGTGTTCTTGGATTTATTTAACATAGGTTCTTCCCATTTTTTCACTTAATCTAAATTAATCTATGCATTGGGATTATGATAAGAGTTGATTCCCTATGTGATAGATCTTTTTACTCTTTTGGTAAAGAGGAGGGATAATGGTTTAAAGTTCCATGAGTTTCATGTGATAGTTACCAATGTTGAGATAATATAGTATTTTCTAGTTCTTAATATAGATATATATGATATTTTCTTAGGTATGAATTGGATGGTTATTTCCAAAGCTCGGGTTGATTACTTACATCATAATATTCTACTCCTTTCTCTTGATGGAAGCACTCGCATTATCCAGTGTGAGTGGGATCCAAGATTAGGTAGGGTGGGACCTATTATTTGGGATATTGGATTGATTTTATATTAGATATCTAGAACTCTTTTTTAATAGTTTAATAGAGTTTTTATGGCCATATTTATTTGGTTGTGGATAGGTATATTGAATTTTTTCTTGATGATTTCTCTATTTTTATGATCTAGTGAGAGGTCTAGTTATCTATTGTTCTACTCCCAGGGATAGGCCTCATTTTATTTCTATATTATAGAATGGATCCCATTGATAAATAAATCAAAGGTATGATTATATGATCTTGAGAGTAAGTGTTTTATTCATCCTATCATGTCACCATGGGCATCATCGGTTCTTTTTCAAAGAATTTGGATGCAAGTATCTAGCTTTATATTAATTACCATAATATCAATCAAGTGATTATTAAGAATAAGTACATGTTTCCTTAAGTTGATTATATTTTTTACCAACTCATGGGAGAGAGATTTTTTTGAAGATTGGCCTTATATCTATATTCCACCATCTGGGAGAGAAGGAATAATATATTCCTAAAACAAATTTAGAGAGAAGGTATGGGAATTATTAGTATTTTATTATGTTATTTTTCCTTACCAATGTCGATGCTCTTTTCATGGAATAGATTAACCAAATTTCCCAATGATATCTTGATACCTTCATGATGTTTTTCATGGATGATATATTGGTTTACTCCAAGATAATAGAAGACCATTAGGACTATTTGGATATCATTTTGGGAACTTTGATGGAACATTGTATGTGTGAAAATATAACTAAATGTTAATTCTTGATCCAATAAGTAAAGTTTTTTGGTAATGTGGTGTCAAAGGAAGTCATTTATATACATCTTGAGAAGGTTCAAGTGGTTATATCTTGGGAAAGACCCAAGAATATATTTTTTATTATAATATTTCTAGGTATAGCTGAATATTATGGGTGGTTTGTTTAGGATTTATCTTAGTTGGAATCTACCTTGATAACTTTGACATGGAATGCAGTAATATTTTAGTAGGATGATAAGTATCAGAAATATTTTGAATAATTGAAATTAATATTGGCATTATCTCACGTTCAGATTCTTTTAGAGCCTATTGAGAGATATTATGTGTATTGTGATGCTTCGAGTATGGGGTTAGGGTGTGTTTTAAAGCATTGTAACCATGTCATGGTATATTGTTTATTCCATTTACTCCCTTATAAGAATAATTATCCCACCCATGACCTATAATTGGTGGTGGTGATGCATACATTGAATACATGGTGTCACTGTCTCTTCGGGGAGAAGTTTACTGTGTATAATTATAATAAAAGTTTAAAGTGTGATATATTGTAAAGGTATTTTAATATTTTAGAGAGGTTTTCGGTGGAATATATCTAGGATTTTGATTTTTATTTATCCTAAATCCCTAAAAAATAAAATGTGGTGGTCTATTCCTTGAGTAGGAAGTTTCTGGATAAGGTGGTAAAGGAATCTGAGGATGAATGGTATTTGATGAGTCTATTGGATGAGTTTAATTTTTATATTAAAGAGGATGATGATCAGTTATTCTTGGATAGTGTGAAATTCATACCCTCCTTGGTTGGTTAGATTCATCTATAGTGGGTATAATATCCTTATTTCCAGTATATAAGTGGAATTTTAAATAGTAGGGAGAACTTAGGTGATTTGAATCGATCTCCTAATGGCTCAATTTGTTTCAAAAAGAGGTTAGTGGTTTCTATAACCTCAAGGTAGGAGGTTATGAGGGGTGGGAACCATTCTAATTGGGAATTTCACATTAGGGATACCAAGATGTTTTATTATTTCAAACATCAATATTGGTAGCATATAATAAAGTGGTAAGTTTTTGAATTTTTTTCGTTCTTACTTACTTATCAGAAGATTAAATATGAGAATAAAAATAATATGGGATTATTACAATCACAAACATTTCTAATGTGGATGTAGGATAGGATCTCTCAGGACTTTTTTTGTCTTTCCTTGGACTCCTAGTATGAAGAATATTGTATGGGTGATTATTGAGTGGTTGATGAAGTTGACTCACTTTATTATTATAAAGTATTAAACTAAAGTGGAAGATCTTACACAGCTATTGTAACATCCTATTAATGCTTCTAGTTATTCTTAAAACCCCACTTGTAACTATTCTTTGGTTTGGTTTCGTTTGGGGTTGTTTTGGGAGAAATTTTAAAAAAATAAAAATTATGGGCTAGTGCACAATTGGCGTACAGTTTCCCCAAACTATTCACCTTCTTAGGGAAAACTATGAAAACCAACATAGTGGGGTTTTGCATGGCTTGAACATGGTTTGAAAAACTATGTTCCCACTTAACAAAAATCTTGAAGCCTATTTGAAATAGGCGAATGTCCAACGTGTACGGTTTGGTCTAACTCTATGGCCATGCCTAACTAACTATGTGTAAAATATTTTTTAATCCGTATTTTGGTTTTAAAATTATAAAACCCATATTTTTAGACTCCTGATGGACTTATACGACCCTTTTATGAATTATTCTTCCTTAGAGGCTCCCAAGAGTAGTTATTGGCCCCTTAGAACCCTCCCATAAGAGGATTAAATCTTGGAAAATAGTGGTCAATCCTCTCCCGATTAGTTTCATCTTCCCATTCTTTATCTCCCACTCTCTCCTATTTCCTCCCTAGGGTTTCATGGATCTCAATGTTGGTAGTAAAATCTAATACCATTTTTTTGTATCTTAAACTTAGGTTTGATTCCTGGTTTCCTTTTTCATTTTTCTCCATCAACAAATCCCAATTAGGATTTGGAGTTTGGAGATATAGTGATTCTGAGGTAAGTAGTTATGTTTTGATTGGCCAGTTTGATTAACACTAAATTACTTGATTTGATTAAATAGATTTCAATTTATTATGTGTAATTTTATTATAATGAAATTTAATTTTTTTTAAAAACAAAATTCCATTTAATTGATGGATTTGGTTTTGGAAATTGTATTTTGGAACGACATTGGGAGAAAAAACACCAATTCCATTGAATTGGGCTGTAATTATGAAATTGATGGAATTTGGTGGAATTTAAATTATTGAATTTAAATTTGTGAAATTTATTAAAATTGTTTGAAATTTAAATTTTGAAAGTGAATTGTAAAATTTAATTGTGAATTTATTTCAAATTCTTATTTGTGAAAAAACGGATTAAAATGGTTTTGATAGAAACCTTTAGGATTTATCATAGAAAAAGGCATGTTTTTTTATTAAAAACCCATTTTTGTTTTTAAATGGAAAATTGGAATATTTGAAATAGATAATGGGATAAAATTTTATTTCAAGGTTGCTTAAAATAAATTATCGATCATTGATTTTTTATTAGAGCACATTCAAGCCTTGGGTAGTTAATGATTTATTAGACAACAGTCTATGATTTAAAACATTATAAAACATAAATGTTGCATGTCACATCTCTAATATGATGTTGATGAAGTCACATTTGGTTATACCAAAGGGACATTTGTATACACATATTGTCATGTCACCTTGAGTGTGTGGATTATATTATCCTAAAACTATCATACCTTTAGGAATATGAACATGTTGCTTGCTTGTTTGTATTTGAAATGAATGTATGCCATTGTTGTAAACATTTTACATGCCTTGTGAATTTATATAAAATTTTTATATAAAATGTTTATTGATCCATTTGTTAAGAAATGTTCTATTAATTGAAATTTGAATCATTTGTTTTAAATTATTTCCATCATTTTAAATGTAAAGAATGGTTTTTTTAAATATGATTTTGAAATTATAAACCTTTTTATTTGAAAATTGAAAAATCTTTATTTTTTTAGTTAAATGTTGGAATCTTTTAGGGAATCATTGGTGAGGTCCTACTGTGATTTTCACTCACACCCTACCTATTCCTTTAGATGCTTGTAGATTATCTCCTTCTAGGTTTTATCAGGGTTAAAGCACCACTTGGAGGTCATTAAAGCTATTGATCCATGGACTTGTAGAGTTATATACTTTGGAAATTAGGTAGTTGTTCCTATTTTCTAGTACATTTCTATAGTACTTTGGGTTGATTTTACCTATTTTTCTTCTAGTAAAATTCTCCCTATAGAGTTTTTCTTGTATGTGTACTATATTTTTTGTCTTACTTCCTCAATGCTTGTGCAAAATTCATTCTCACTTTTATTTTTTATAATTATAGGTGCAAGTTTCCAACCCATGGGGATCGGGAACACCCTTTGTTCTATGTCAGAGTTAGATCAGTTATCGGGTTACCAGGGTACCCAGGATGGTTATTGAAAAAGTGGTATCAGATTTCTAGGTTGATCTTCTTATCTTGAAGTCATTATGCATTTGTCTATTCTTGTCAGGACTTATGAGGTGGTTGTGATTGAGTTCCTAGACATTTCTAACCGCAATGAACCTTAAGTCATCAGGTTTGTTTAGGGAAATACATCTTGAGTATTGGTTCTAGTATTTTCCCTAATTTTTATTAATATATAGTGAAATCCAAGTATTTTTTGTCTATATGTTGGGATTAATTTCCCTCATTACTCTATTTGAGTGTTAAATTGATGTTTTATTTTTTGTCTGATGATGTTGTGTAGTATCATACCTTCTAGAATATGTGAGAATTAGATATAAGAGGAAGTTATTGATGAACCTCAATGGATGAATACTCTTATGGACCTGAGTATGGATGAGGTGATCATGCATATTGTCCAAGATTTGGGATAGGCACCACCACCATCTCCCATTCAGGATCCAGCTGTGAAACCTCAAAGGGATAATCTCTATAATCATTATAAATAATTTTTTCAACAAAATACACCACTATTAAAAGGCTCAAATGATCCTCAAGAGGATGAGGAATGGTTTATCATGATGAAATGTTTATTTGGGTTCTTGGAGAAACCAAGAAAAATCAATGTAAAGTGTACCACCTTCATGATTGAAGGACCAAGAAGGAGATGGTGGGACATGATAGTGTTGGTGAAGAAGCATGAGGTCTTAGAGTGGAAATAATTCAAGGTTCTTTTCATCAAATAGTTCTATCTAGAGTCGATGTTTTTGGCCATGTCTTTTGAGTTTTTAAAACTTGAGTAGGCTGACAAGACCATGAAAGAATATCCAAACCATTTTTCTGAGCTTTTTCAGTTTGAACCTAAGATGGTATTGAGTGAAAATATAAATTATCAATGGTTTGAGTTTGTAATTTGAAAAGATATCCATTCTCAAGTTTCCCTATTGATGTTTTTTTCTTATGTTTATGTTCTTTATAGAGCACTGATGGTCAAAATGGACCTAACTAGAAAATAAGAGTTGTTAAGAGCTTCTTTCTCTCCCAGTGGAGATGCAAGTTAATTTAAATTAAAGTAAAAGCATGATGATTCTCATGGTGGTTATCGATATAAAGGATCTTCTAGACCTCCATCAATGTATGGAAAAGGTCCTTTGAATTTTTACCAGTGTAGAAATCTAGGTAATTCAAAGATGGTTTTCACTTAGGCAACCAAGATATGTGGATCATTCAGATGCTCGGGTCACCTAAAGAAGTTCTTCCATATCTATTCTACTCTATATAGTGTAATGGGATTATCATAACCTTCATAAAATGTGGATCAATCATATGATTCATGTGTAAAAGGGTTCCATCTATAGACATCTAGAATGAATCTTCTTCACACAATGGAAGAGTCTCTAGAGGAAGTGAATACGGGTCCAATTACTATGAGAGGTACCATCACTATAGAATAATTATTAGTGACTTCTTTATTTGATATTGGTGCATCTAATTTATTTATTTCAACATGTATTGTTAATATATTAAATCTTTCTATGGAGGTTTTATCTTATTCAATGGATATTACAACACCCCTTAGTACGAAGAGAGAGAAGAGTCTTCGTAGTCCCACTTTTGTTTTCTCTTTATCATATATTGAGATTTCTTGGAGTTTTCTAGTTCTCTACATGAAACCACTTTATGTCATATTCAGGATGGATTAGATCATTTATAATAAATCCTATATTGATTTTAATCTTTTACAAATCACCTCTACTGCACCTAATGGTGTGTGTTATGTCTTTAAAGGAGAATGGGACCCAAGGTTGAGTAGATCAAAACATTATTATCTAGAGTTGGGGAAAGTGATATATGTGTTTGATTTTGATCCAGAGTGGGAATATTTTAGTAACGATCTCCCTCTAATGGTTGTTGAATTTCCCGATGTGTTTCCTTCTAACTTCTCTAGTTTGCAACTGGTAAGGTAGGTAGAGTTCTCTATTGATTTAGTGTCTAGTAATCAACTAGTTTTTATTCTATCTTACCACATGGATCCAGATAAAATGAAATATATGAATACTTGGTTGGATGATCATCTAGGGAAAATATTTATACACCCGAGTATGTCACCTTGGTCAGTGCCGATTCTCTTTTCTAATAAATATGATGGTTCACTGTTCCTGTGTGTTGATTACTGAAAACTCAATAGATTCATGGTAAAGAAAAAATATATATTGCAACGGATTGATGATATATTTTATCAATTGAATGGGATGAAGCGGTTATAAAATATTAATCTTCAATCTAGCTACCATCAGTTGAGGATAAAATAATATGAATTTTATAAAACTACCTTTCTGAGTAGGTACGACCATTATGAGTACCTTTTCATTCCCTCGGTTCTAACCAATTCTCCTTCTATTTTCACGATTTTAACGAATAGGATTTTCCACGAATATCATGATACCTTTGTGGCGGTCTTTTTGGATGACATCCTAGTTTACTCTAAGTCCAAGGAGGATCATGTTCATCATCTAAGAATAGTTCTAAGTTTGTTGATAAATTACTGACTTTATTCCAATATTTAAAATTTTGATTTCTAGATTTTGGAAGTGAAGTTATTAGGACACATGGTGTCATAACATGGTATTTTAGTTGATCTTGAGAAAGTGAAGGTTGTTATGACATGGGAACAACCATGAAATTTTTTTGAGATTCAAAGATTCTTGGGACTTTTTGGGTACTATCGTTGGTTCATTAAGGACTTATCAAAGTTTGATTCTATGATGACTTCTCTAACTTGGAAGGGAGTAAATTTTTCTTGGGATAAAAAATTTTAGAGTTATTATTTTGACCTAAAACATCTTTTGACTATTGTACCAGTGTTGAATCTTTCTAAGGCTAGGCAGGTCTATGTAGTCTTTTATGATGCATCGGGTTCAAGTTTGGGTTGTGTTCTTATGCAATGTGATCATGTCATTAATCATGTATCTCATTAGCTTAGGACATACAAGAATAATTATCTAACCCATGACCTTGAACTCACAACTATGATGCACACACTTAAGAGTTGGTGGAATTACCTTTATGGATAAATATTTACTACATTTATTAACCATAAGATATTTAGTTTTATATTATCAAAAAAATATCTAAATATCTTTTAGAGGTGTTATGTGGAATACCTTTAGTATTTCAATTTTGACATCACCTATACCTAGAGGAAAGGGAATGTCATAGCAAATGCTTTGAGCAGGAAAATTCTGACCCAAGAATTTAGAGAATCATCAAAAGAGTGGAACTTGATGGATCTAATTTCATAATTTCATATTGGAGTTTGAGAATCATGGGATGAGGCTTCCTTTGAAAGTGTTTAGTTTTCATCCACTCTTCTCGAGATGATTCTTTAGGATCTGCAGCTTGATGATGAGTTCTGTAGCATTAGATACTCTCTTTATGGTGGGGAGAATATTACTAACTATTCATTCTCCATCAAGGGAATTCTATACTATTGAAATTTCTTTGTTATTCCATTAGTGGTAAGGAAATTTATGATATGGGATTGGCATAATTCCTAATGGGATGTGTACCCAGGAATCAAAAAGATGTTCTATGACATGAGGCATCGATTTCGGTGGCTAGGTATTATATGGGGCTTTGCTGAATTTGTTTCTCATTGTTATACATGACAACAGGTCAAGGATGAGAATAAAAACCCTTCATGTTTTCTTCATCCAATTCCATTCTCTACTTAGAAGTGGGATGAGATCTACATTCAATGTTTGGTTGGGTTTCCACATACATAGAGAATGAATGATGTGATATGGGTTGTGGTCAATAGGATGAATAAATTGTTTCACTTTATACCCATTCATGATAAGACCAAGTTTAAGGAGTTGGGAAATATCTATATAAAAGAGGTTGTTTGTTTTCATAGAGTTCCATATGATATAGTCTCTGGTCACATCCTCAGTTCACTCCTCGTTTTTGGAGATTCCTTCAGGAGGCATTAGGATCTCAGGTTCATTTGAGTATGGAATACCTTCCATAGTTAGATGGACAGACAGAAAGAGCTATACAGATTCTTGAGTATATTATATTCTCTTTTGTTCTTGACTTTGGTAGGGATTGGGATAACCATATGAGGATGGTTGAGTTTTCTTATAAAAATAGTTGCCAGTCTACAATTAGAATGGATCATTTTTAGGCCTTGTATAGTCGGCCTTATAGATCTATGTTGTGTTGTTCATAGATTGGTGAAAGTTCCTTGGTTGGACCAAGCTTGGATCAAGAAAATAAAAAAATATCCAACTTATTTTTCATAGGATGTTAATGGAATAGAGTTGGTAATTGATCATCTTCACAGACTGTTGGAATTTTCAGTTAGTGGTCAGGTGTTCTTGAAAGTTTCACCCTATTTGGGTCATTGATGGATTGGGAGGCAAGGGAAACATGCTTCTCATTTTGTGGGACCTTTTTAGGTTTTTGGGTAGGTGGGTAAAGTTTTTATCAGTTATCACTTACACCACAGCTAACATTGATACATAATGTGTTCCATGTATCTCAGCTATGAAAGTATCTATTTGATCCATCTCATGTTCTACGCTGGAGTCATCTTGAGGTTGAACCAGATTTATTCGTGATTTAATGGATAGTCAAGATAGTTGATTATGAAACCAAGGTACTTCTTCAGAGGAAAATAACTTTGTTTTGTGTGATATGGAATCATGAGTCTGATTCTCCTAAGACATGGGAGAGGGAGGCACTAATGTGAGATCAGTGACCTCATCTTTTTAGCAAGGAAACTTATAAGTAGGCTTTCTAGGGATAGAAAGTTTCTATGGTGGGGAGGTTGTAACATCCTGTTACTATTTTCAAGTATTCCTAAACCCCCTATTTTTACTATGCTTTGGTTGGGTTTCATTTGGTGTTGTTTTGGGACAAATTTAAAAAAAATTGAAAATTCTGGGAAAGTGCACGGTTGGCGCACGGTTTTCCCAAATTGCGTTCCCTCTCAAGGAAAACCATGAAAACCCAAGCAGTGGAGTTTTTCATGAATTGTGCATGATTTGAAAAACTATATTCCCAATTAGGAGAAACCATGTGTCCCATTTAAAACAAGTGCATGGTTTGATCTAACCATGCAGTCCTACCCAGCTAACTATGCATACGGGGTTTTTGAATCCAAATTTTAGTTCAAAAATTATTGAAACCCTCTTTTTAAACCCCTGGTGGACTTGTAAAACCCTTATATGAATTATTATTCCTTACAGGATCCCAAGAGTAGTTCTTGGTCCCTTATAACCCTCCCAAAAGTGGAACAAATCTTTGAGAATGGCGGTCGATCCTCTCTTGGTTGGTTTCCTCTTCCCATTCTCTATCTCCCACTCTCTCCTCTTTCCTCCCTAGGGTTTCATGGATCTCCATGTTTATGGGAAGATAAAATACCCTCTATTTTGGGATCTTAAACTTATGTTTGATTCTAGGTTTTCATTTTCATCATTCTCCGTCAACAAATCCTGATTTGGGTTTAGAGTTTTGAGATCTAGAAATTCTGATATAGGTGGTTCTGTTTTGATTGTACAATTTAATTAACCCCAAATTTATTTATTTGATTAAATTTCTTTTAATTGATTACATGGAATTTAATTCTTATGAATTTTAATTTTTTTAAAACCCAATTCTATTGAATTGGGGGATTTGGTTTTCGAAATTATATTTTGAAATGAAATTGGGGAAAACCCCCAATTCTGTTGAATTGGGGTGTAATTGTAAAATTAATATAATTTAGTGGAATTTAAATTTTTGAATTTAAATTTTTGAATTTGATGATTTTTTTTTGAAATTTAAATTGATGAATTTAAATTGTGAAATTTAATTTTGAAACTGAATTGTGAATTTATTTCAAATTATTATTTGTGAAAAATGGATTAAAATGGTTTTGATAGAAACCTTTGGGTTTTATATTAGAAAAATGAATGTTTTTATTAAAAACCAATTTTGGTTTTTAAATTGAAAATTTGAATATTTGAGATGGAGAATGGGATTTAATTGTATTTTATGTTTGATTAAAATAAATTAAACATCATTGATTTTTTATTAGATAACATGAAAGCCTTAGGTAGTTAGTAGGTTATTAGACAACACTCTATGATTTACATCATTCTAAAACATAAATTTATCATGTCAAATCCCTAATAGGATGGTGAATAAGTCACATTTGGTCATACCAAATGGACCTATGTATACACATATTGTTATTTCCCCTTGAGTGTGTATAGTCCCTTAGCCTAGAAATATCATACCATTGGGCATATGAACATTCTTCTTTCTTGTTTGTATTTTAAATGAATTTATGTCATTTTTGTAAACTATTTTACATGCCTTGTTAATTTTTATAAAGTGTTTTAAAAAAAATTGATCCATTTTTTATAAATATTCGATCAATTGAAATGTGAAGTATTTATTTTAAAGTATTTCCATCATTTAAAATGTAAAGCATGATTTGTTTAAATATGATTTTCAAATTTGAAACCTATTTATTTGAAATTGAAAGCTCTTTATTTGTTTAATTAAATGTTGGAATATTTTATGGAATACTTGGTGATACCCTTCTGAGATTTTAGCTCACCATACATATGCCTTCGATTGTTTGTATATTATCTCCTTCCATGTTTGAGCAAGGGTAATACACCACTTGGATGTGGTTCTAGATATTGATATGTGGACTTGGAGAGTTGCATCCTTTGGTACTTGGGTATTTTTACCTATTTTATAGTACTTTTTGTGGTAATTTGGGTTGTTTTTACCTGTTTGAATTTTAGTAAACTTCTCCTTATGGAGTTTTTCTTATTTTCATATTGTCTTGTTTATCTTACATCTGCAATTATTGTGAAAAAATCATTCCCACTTTCATTTTTTATGATATCAGGTGCTAGTCACCAACCCATGGGAATCGGTAATTCCCTTCGATCCATGTCAAATCCAGCTCTGTTATCAGGTTACCAGGGTACCTAGGCTGTTTTGTGACATTTATATGTCCAAGTGATTAGTAAGATTCATAGTGTGTCATTGAATATTTTTTAGATTTAGTCCCAAGCTTTACTTCTCATTTTTTGAAGGGTCTTCAGGAAGTGATAGACTCTCACTTGAAGTTTATCATGGCTTATCATCTATGGAAGGATGGTCAAATCGAGTTGGATATTTAGATCCTTTAGAATATTCTCCAGTATTGCATACTCAACTTTGGTGTCTCATGGGAGAGTAATATATTATTGGTTGACTTATATTATAATAACAGTTATCAATCCTAAATAAATATAGGCCCCTTATAAGATATTTATAAATAATAATGTTTGTCCCCTCTTTTCTTTTCGAAATTGGGTGGACATTCCTTACTGTGTATAAGAATTATTCATAAGATGGATAGTAAGGTTTTTTTATTCAATAAAGATTCATGGAATATCAAAGTCACCAAAAATCATATGTTGATTTTCATTATCATCTATTGGAATTTTTCATTGATGATTAGGTGTTTCTCATAGTTTCTCTTTGACTGATACATCATCGATTAGGTATGAAAGGTAATTTGATTTCATGTTATGTAGGGACATTTGAGATAGTATAGTGTATCATAATAGTGGCATACCAACTGGCCTTACAATCCCAGATGACTTATATCCATGATGTGTTTCACATATTCCAGTTGAAGAGGTGTCATCTAGAACCATATCATGTGATTGGATGGGCGTATTTGGATATGTAATCCAACATCACTATGGTTGACCAGCTTATCCATGTTATGGATCATTATGATAGAGTGTTGTGGTGTAAATATATCTCATTATTCCATGTGTTATGGTAGTATAGTGGGGATAGATATAAGATATGGGGTCATGATTCATTTATTAGTGAGCAGTGGCCTCACTTATTCTATGATAAAGAGCATTGAATACTTTCTATGGGAAGAAAGTAGTACGGTGGGGAGAATTGTGACATACCCTTAGGTCACTTGTATGTGTTTATTTTGATTCATCCATTTATTTTATTTATTTTCTAAAGATTTTGGATTTAATGTTTGGAAAGTATGAAAAAATGGAGAATCGGGATGGGGTGAATGTTTAGTGATAACTATGCACCCAAACTGTGTGTAGGGTTGGTGAGTCTTCTAGTGGGATTTTTATGGTTGGAATATGGTTCTCCAAATCATAAATATAAACCATGATATCTAACATTATGTAAGATTTTTTTCTTTATAGTGGGGAACATGGTTGGTATATGGTTATGTAAAACCATATATCCAAACCATGCTAAATACCCTTACATGTGGAGTTCCATTATAGTGACAATTACACAGTTGGCACACAGTTTTCCAAACCATGTGGTTTTCCCATAATTTTAAAAATGGAAATTACTCTTTTAACCTTATCTAATTTTAACCCACCTCATCTTATTCACCCCCATTTTAATTCTCTAGAAAACTCCTTTGAGTCATGGCTCTCTTCCTTCAAGACCCTTGGTGATTTCCTTATAGTTCTAGTGGAATTTATTCAAGGTAACACCTATTTTATTATTTATTCTTCTTCTTCAAGTATCCTATATTTTATTTTCCTTATTATTATTTTTTCCTAAATGGCCATGGTGTCTAGGTGTATGGATAGGGATGGTTTTAAAAGCAAATCTCTTAACTTTTTTGAGATTTTTAGGATCACTTTCTCTCTGAACTCTTAGTATTTAAAAAATGTGTTGAGGTTGCATTGATTTTGAGGTAGGTGTGTCTAAATAATGAATCTTAACCTTTTTATACCTCTAGTACTTGAGTTTTATTCATATTATCTAACCATATTATGATTTAAATCAGTTTTTAAGGACAGATTTATACTTTTCCTTTATTATTCTTAACATTTTTTTCCAACAAAGTGAGAATTTTACTCTATTTTCACATGTTATTTGTTCTAAAACAATTTTTATGCCTACAAAGTGTTTGATAAAATGTATTTAAGAGTATTTTAATTACAAATAGATTTTAAATGGAGGTTTTGAAATGGAATTGTTTTATTAATTATGTGTCCTTAATTTATAAGCCTTATTTTCATGTAATGTATTGTTTGGATATGTGATTATTTGAGGTTGATATTATATATCTTGATGGGAAATTTCACTATTAATATTTATATGTTTCTTAAGATTATTACATGATGTTGGATATGTTATGAGAATTGGTTATTGATAAGTTTTACATGGGATCCTTGGGTTTGTGTTTGGGTAATTGGATGAGTGATACAATAGTTTAGATTATTACACTAGCTAGTCCCCCTAGTGGATATTATTAAAATAGATAGGGTAATGAAACTAGTGGAAGACAAAGGGTAAATCAGGATTTTTCTTTTTTCAGATTCACATAGGTTGGTTCAACGTTCTATGAGCGACGTCCTTGATTACCGCTTTCTTTTATTTATGTGTCTCAAAGCTTAGATCCTATGTGATGTATTACTACTATATGTATTTACACATGTGATAAATTATGTTTATATTTTCTAATAATATTATATGATCTAATATTTATCTTTTTCATTCAATGATGTTACATTATATGGCTCTTGGTTATGATGTACACTTCCCATATTTTCAATTACTTCTAAAATTTGGTTTATTCCAAAGGGGATATGAAATTAATTTAAAAATTATTTTTTTAGGATAAAAAAAGTTATTTTACTAAATAAGGGTGTTTTCTAAATGTTATTTTTAAACTAGTGTCAATGGTATGTGTTTTGAAAGATAGCGTGTTGATTCACGGTGGTATACAACTGGTATTTTTCTTCACTCTATAAATACATTCATTGGGTGTTTATAGACTTGGTTTTGTAAAAATCAGATAAATGGGAAGTATCTATGTAATTTGATGTCACTTCTTGATGCCTTATTCATTATCGATAGTGTGGTGATTAGTGGTGATTGTGGGTCATGGTGAGTTGGCTCAGTGTGGAGATTTTTAGGGATCCTATGGTGGTGATTTTTGGTATGTTAACGTATCAACCACTCCTACCTTCTATTTATTTTTAATTTATGTATATGATGTTTTTATATAACTTTACCTTATATTTATAAATTTACATTGGGATTTTTAGTTAATTTAATTGTGTTGTGCTCTGTTTGGCCATTTTTTTGTTTAAACTACTTATTTATGTGCATGGTTATCCAAGGTATAGATATATCATGTCCAATTTCCAAGTGTAGCTTGGGATGTGGTTTATGGGAATCTTGAGGGTGAAATCATTCCTAATGGTTGTATTTGATACCCTATATGTTTTTATCCAACCTGTGTTGATTAGGAATGTGCATCAAACCTTGTGAAAATATGACTTGAGTGATATGGCAAGTTAATCCGGCTGATTCAATACACTTAACATGTAACTCCATGGATGCATGTATGATAATTTATATAATTGTTTTAACACTTTAAACTAAAATATACATCCATTTATAATATAAAAACTATATTCATGAATAAGCAGGGAATAAACTAAATAAATTACCAATTCATATATTAAACTTATGATGAGTAATTTATGAATAATTCATAAATATATAAATTATAAACACTTTATAATTTAACCATTCATTATAGACATTCCATAATCAAATAAATAAAAACACTTTATATTTATCTCTAATATTAACTCCTTTATATTATCCTTTATATTTCATTTACTCTAAATATATTATATTAAATGAAATATAAAAATTTTATATTTTAGTTCTATTATGTAAATAGTTTAAAAAATATAAATATTACATATTTAATATAATTTAAACCTTAATCATATCAATAATCAAAACTCCTTTTGATATGGTTTAAATAATTTCTCAAATAAGGCATTTAATTTGAAAATTCAAATTAGATATTAGGAACAATTCATAATTTTAAATAGAAATGGTTTTATATTTTTTTCATATTTTATAATTTATAAACATTGTATAAATTACTCTTATAATTTCCACATAAAAATTTTATATCTAAATTATTATTCATTCTATATAATTCTATGATGTATTTAATATTAATAATTAATGTTATGTAATAATTATTAAATAAATGTTTCATAAACATTTGATTAATTAATTATAAATGTTTTATAATTAATTAATTTATAAACACAATTATAAATTAAATAAATATCCCAAAAATAAATTTTTATATAATTTAAAAACATTTTATAAATTATATTATTCAATTCATAGTTAGAATATAAAAAATAAAAAAATAATGTATATCGTACCATATAGTATAACTATATCATAATTCATGATTGATAACATGGCCCATAATATCATATTTTGTCATTATCATTCATACTTTAATATTGATATTTTTTCTATAATAGGTTGTGGTGGAAAGAATAAGAATAACCCAGCGGTACTTGGTAATTGCATCCTATGATATGGTTTGCGTAAGAATAAAACTAGTGTATAGAAATTGGTGTAAGAGTAATACAAAGCTCTAAGTGCTCTATGTAATATAAAATAATCACATGTATGTTAATACAGATTATGACATGGACCTCTTAACATTAAACTCTTTGATACCTGGGATATTATCCCTTACAATATGCACCATATCACTATGATGATACTATGCTCTGTTTTGCATGCACGACTTGATGTTATCAATGGTTAAAACATCCCATATCATACTTTAAGACATATATAAAACTAAAGAATTTACATTGGATCATACATTACTATATCATATATCATATGGTATGATCAGTTCGTGGCCTACGATATCAAATATCATATGACAAACCACAGTACAAAATATCAATCATTTCTTATTCAGGCCATATGACATTAATATAGTATCAAATTTATAAATTTTCTATATTATTTAGAGAATAAAACAATGAAAAAAATCTTTTATACCACTAATGGGTTTCTAAGGATTGAACAAAACTCGTTTAAGGTAGTATAACCAACTAGAAACCTCAAATTCCCATGATCACCATGTGTGAAACTAAAACCATGCATATACATAAAATGAAAAACACTATTTATTCTTCACCATATATGGACGTAAAAAAAATATTCAATCATATTATTTAAGAATATCAATAAGAAGTGTATATTAGACTCCCACCTCCATGGTGTATCCACAGGTTGAAGCTAAATCACCTGATGCTCAAGTGGGATTCCCCAACCTTCCACGACATGTTAATGCCTAGAGTGGTAAAGGGAGGTGGAACATAGATCTATGGGTATGAAATAATTGATATTGTATTAGGAAATATTTAATTAACAACATCTCAATGGTATTTCCTCTTTTTATATCCCTAGGGGACTCTCCCTAAGTGATCATGCATTATCTCATACATTATATAATGTATGAGTTAATGCTCTAGTCATTCATGTATTCATTATATGAATTCACAATTAAACCTAACCTGAATTTCATCTTATGAAATGTTTAATCAATGATATATTATTTGGAAGGTTATTCAAATGTCCACTATTAACATTAAACTACTGATTTGATCATACAATACGTTATAGAAAAATGGTAGTGGGTTGATATCTATATAATTCCCCTTAAGATATGCCTAACCAATAGTATATAATATTAATTGGTTCTTGAATACCATAACATATGATACTACCATATCATCTCATATAATAAATCCTAAATTTATTACATGAATAAGGGCTTTAGGGAATATTTCCATCAACACCACCAATAGTGTCTCAACACAATAGTGAAAAATGGATGTATGAACGAACTGGTCTACTCATTTTCATAAATTTAATAAAAAAAATTTATAAAAAATAATAAAAGTATAGAATAATTTTATAAAAAAATTAGAGTAATAAAACAACATTGGAGAAACATGAACTGCTATAAAAACTCCAAATAATAACTCCTTATATCAGGAGGGCCCATTTCTATACTTCCTTCTTCAGGTCAACACCCAAAATCTGAGATGAGTAGGGAAGGGTCAAATGGTGACCCATACCTAAAACCTAAGCAAATAGAATTTTTTATCATGTAATTTAGGAGGAAAAGTTTTCCCTATAGATAGGGGAAAGTGTAAACAAGATTTAGTGCATTGAGGGTATATCCCATTTAGGGAAAGGCAGTGAGGTATATAGTAGTTAGGGTCAAAAACCATCCCATTCAACCACGTGTATCAATTTTTGGTGGACTTACTTAAATATATTATAATATAATAATATAATAAATATAAATTTCATACTAGTAAATCAATTAACATGCTCTATGCAAACAATAAACATGATTCATAGTTCATAAGGTAGTTATGCACCAATTATATCATAATCACTATCTATCAAAACAATATCCATGCTAAGGACAATATAACTATCGATATCATTTATAATGTTTGGTATAATAAGGTAATAAAATTATAATGATAATATATCTATAACCATGCTCAAGATATAATCAACCATAATGGAATTCAAGTATGATAACAAACAACATGTAATGTAAGTAAGTCTTTAAGAAGTAAACAAATCCAAGAAATATGATATGATAATGAAGTAGCCAAACGTGTTAGAGTTATTCTAATAGAACCACATGGTTATGACATGATTGACTCATGATTAATATAAAGGATATGCCAAATTAGGTAGTAATTTGATTATTATAATAATTCCAACATAGTATGCACTGACCATACATTACACTAACCTAGAGCATACTAGTGGTAGTGCTTAGGATAACATAGAAAAGGAATAACCTATAACTAGAGGAATAATTTTAAAAATACTATTTATAAAAAAATTATAGATTAAAGGTCCCACTTTATATCTTATCCCATGATTAAATATTTAAAACTAACACTTGATATTACTTAATTTTATTTAATTAATCAAGTTTCAAAATAGGAAAAATGAGTATCATGGAAAACATATTTTAATAAAACATTTAAAATAAGAAGGAAAGGAATAAATAGAGGAAAATTATTAATAAGTTATTTCCAAAATAACCAATTTAAAAAACAAGATTTTTTATAAAACATCCCATAACATAAACCCTTATAAAGACCATGATAGTTGTCAAGTTTCAAGGTTAGGTAAATTTTTAAACCAATAGGATTTTTATTTTAAATCACTTATTCCCACCTCATTGACCTAGACACATCACCACTAACTCACTCTCCTAACCATAGCTTAAGTGTGGTTCATTGTCATATATCTTATTCAGGTTTAATTTAATATGTCTTTCCTATTATATATTAGGATTGGGACTCAAATAATTGAACCTTAGTAATGTAATAACAAATCAATAAGATTTAGAACAAGGAAAGACTCCTAACCTATAAGAATTTATTAATTTATTTTAATATTAATGATACACCAAGGATCTCCATATCAATCTATGATTAATATTAATGGAAGTGTCCAGCTCATTGAAAAATTAGGGATTAGTGACATTACTTAAATGCGAGTTACACAACTTAAATATCAAGTAAAATCAATAAAAAAGTTCAAGTATTGTAAGAATTCCACAAATATAAACTAGTTAGTAAAGGTCACCTCATAAGCTATTGGAAATAATTTTTATTTCATAGATCCAAAAAAATCCCATTTAAATCATTTAAATCATCATATAAAAATATTAATGAAAACATTCATTTATATCTTTAAAATATAAACAGGATTTTTTATTAATTTTAAAAAACACTAATGCTGAGAATGTTATAGGTATAGCTTGAGAAGCACTTGGTGAGTCAATACCACCTACAAGTTCCATAGGTGAGCTATTATAATTATGATGATAAATCAACAACACCTAAAATCTATTAAACCAAAATCCAAGGACAAAGGAACCAAATAACATAACCACCATAATATAATATCAATAAAACCCTAAAACAAAACCAACATGATCAACTATAAAAAACCACCAAAAATATAGTAGTCTAGGACATAATTAATTCCAACTAAACATGCCCAAATTTCCACCCTAAAATATAATAAATCATAGGAAAAATATAACTTTATATCATTATATTAAATACTGATGAACATATATTATAATAGCTACATGATCCTCCCAAAAGTGAAGAGAAATCCCAGTGATATTTGATGAATTCCACCATGCTCTAGTGTAATTCAACTCAAAATACCCAATCCATTCATATGAATTATAATAAAAGGTAATAATATGGTATTTATGGAGAGTTAAGTATTGACTTATATTGTACATGGAAATTACCCAAGAATCCAACTTAAATAAAGGGAGAAAGAGGAGGTGGAATAGGAGACCAAGAGAATCATTGGTAAGGGCTTCCATATAGATGATAAGAAGTGAGGTTGGGGAATAAAGAGATAATAAGATATAAGGGGTGGTGGTGGAAAGACCAAAAATCATTCATTATAAAAACACAACTAGATCTTAATGGATACCCATTAGAATCCCTAGGACATCGGGGCCTCTTTTAGGTCTATTGAGTACTCGTTGGATTCTTAATAAATTCCCATTGTCACTTGTAGTTATAAAATGTAGGTGACACCTCTTAGTAGGTACCCTAAACTCATAAGCCTCCACCAAGCCTCAAACCATATCCTAAAATTCCTATTAATTTATCCTCAAACACCTGAAATCACATCTAAACCCTCAAATGAAAATAAACCTCTCAACTGGAGCTAAAATTAAAAATATCTTATGGCTCGACCATTTGGATCTCCCACTTAGGGCCTCAATGTCACAAAAACCAGGTTAATTAGAATATAGGTCATTATAACCTCTCTACCATATGACTTATCAACCCCAATAATTCATGATAGATTCTCATAAAAATATTGGCAACCCCTAAGTCTCTTATATATATCAATATTTCTTATATTTCACTTTTTAATCCAATTATTTTATTCCCACCGTATTCATTTTTTAGGTAATTATTACATATTTTGTTTTTTGTAATAATTTAGACTTTATTGTGAAATAGCCTAAATTGTAATTTTTATTAATTTTATTATTATTATATTGTTAATTTCCATGTACAAACATTAATTTTTATTATTTTTATTGTAATGACTCTAGTTTTGTTGGATTCGTTCTTTTAATATTTCTATATATATCTCTAGATTTTTTGGTAGAGTCGGTGTTTTTTTGCATGTCTTGGGACCCCATAATTAATATATTAAAAATATAAATATATTTTAATTCACATATGTGCATCATTTAATTTTAAATGTTTATATCATTGTTTAGGAACTCATAATAAAAATGTGGGACCATGGTTGATTCTAGAATATGGGGTTTACCCTAAGCGCAACATAAAGTTGGTCAGCATCAGATGTTCTATGGGAGGTGACTGTTAGCTGGTGTGCTTAATAAAAAAAAAAAATTTATTTATTTATTTTTATTAAATAAATCTAAACCTAAATCCCTCTATAAAAATTTTTTTATGGGAAATTGTCAGTGTAAGTCGTATAACCCTGTGGAGATTTGAGAGGAGGAATATTCTTCATTGGAATTAGAAAACCCAAGGATGAAAATCGATGAATGGATTAATGTGGACCGTGATATGGAGGGATAATGTAGTGGATCCTCTTATTCATTTTTGGAGAACATGTTATTCACTAATGATTCATCCATAATCAATATAGGTTTTTTTATTCTATGTTTTCTTACCTTATTAATTGATGATAATGGATTTTGTATTATCTATTTAATTTATCTTCGATGTCGTGAATTTCACAAATCAAATTAAATTAATTTTATTAATTAAGCCATGATTCACCCCTAATTTCCCCATATTATGATCATTTTTCATGATCTCATTTGTAAATGATGGATTTACCTTCATTTATTTTCATTTCACTCCATTGTTCTTTGCATTCTTCACCGCTGGCCCATGGGTTTGTGGTTCGACATTCCTGAGGCGGGTTCAATCATGGTCAAATAGCCGAATTCATGGTAGTTTCACGAATGGCATATGTATCAATGGTTTAGGTATGGAACATGGTGTGATGAATATTTTGGATGACGGTGACATATATCAGGTGTTTATTCGTGAATTCTCATCCATGGGAGAGGCATGATGTTATAGATTTAGCTACATGAGGTTCAGGTGGCCAAAATCTAGAAACCAATCATGGATAGGGCATGGTTAGACCTACATCCAGAACCCCCAATACAATTTCAGGAATAATTGGTAGTATCATACATGAGATGAGTGAAGTATTCTTCACTTTCTGTAAATTTCTTGATTACATGATTTTTATCCTAGATGAATACACACCATGTAGTTCAGGTTCTCACGACGGCTAAGGTACTAGATCATATAAGGATCACATGTCATGTGGCTAGGAACACATGCCATTTCACCCTAACTAGGTATCTAAGACATGTTCTATCTATTCACACCCCAGGATCACGGGTGATTAGACATGTTGTGTCACCTAAGGGACACACTGTGTGGCTATTCATGGTCAATTGATCTATTTTCCAAGTGTACATGCCCAGGACCCTAAGAAGACATGCACATTATGTTCCCATGTTGAAATTACATGTAGTATGATGTGTATCCCCAATCCATGTCTAGGTGAGAACACTTCCAGGTGAGGAGGTGAGGTCACATGCCATGTGACCATATGTACATGTTGTGCACTTCCCCCAGGAACTTCTACATTCTATATATCCTTATTTGAGACTTGGATTTTGGCACAAAAGTAGATTATCCTAAGTGTTTTTTCACTTAGAACGTTATGGTATCATTCATTGTGGTATATGTGATACGATAAAAGGAGTTATAAGCATTACGCTTCTTCAGATGATGCTTGAGTGATGAAAGTGATTGGGCGAGATCATCAAAGAGATTTTGGGGTCAGTACTTCCCTATCCCACCAAGGCATGGGTCCCTCATACTCTTTATATATGTAGATTTGGTACTCCCCCATAGTATAGAAGGGTGTGTGTCCTCTATCTTTAGAGGGTTACTTCCCCATATTCAAGCTTTGTTTGGGATTTGGTTTGACACATGAGTTGTGGCTTCCTTAAATGAGGAGCGTAATAGTGAGTTGTGGGCCCCTCCACACACAAATTATTG
Organism: Viscum album; assembly: GCA_963277665.1. Lineage (NCBI taxonomy): Eukaryota > Viridiplantae > Streptophyta > Magnoliopsida > Santalales > Viscaceae > Viscum > Viscum album. Next base: position 1,579,180,927 of record OY728120.1, on the reverse strand, counting down.
TGAGGTTTCATGTGATATTGGGCATTGGAGTTGGAACTTTGGAGCTACATGCAGACTCTTTGTACTTAGCTAGGTTGTGGATATGGATATTCTATTTCTCTCTCATCTGGGTTTCTTCATGATCAGATATATATATTGGGTTTCATTTCTATCTTGTTATGGGTTGAGCTGACTATTTTTTGTAACTTTCTATTTCTCTCTTTTTGGTTTTTAGGGTGTCCTACTAAGTATGTATATACTCACCCCTATATGGGAGTTACCAGTATATTTCATGTCTTATGCATATGATAGAAAGATTGGATGTGACATCGGTTAATCTTAGGGATACTTGGGTGTATTGACCATGTTAAGTGGTCAAAATTAGAGATCAGGATTTGAGATCTATTTGGTTATCCATTTCCTAGTTGTATTTTTGGTTGGGAATCCATTTCTCATTAGGTGTGTATTTTTTCTCTTTGTGATTTGGTTTATTTTTTCATACTCTAATGTATTCAATAAAGTATTTTTCATGCATGGTTATACTCTATATATTGTAGTATTAATTTATTCCTCTATAATTTTACATAGAGGTGGATATGTGTGTACATATAGGTACATTAGTCTAAGGCCTTCCATTTTAGTTTATTCCTTCTTAGCACTTGTCTCTAACCCCTAGCCTATTGGAGGTGGGCTTGGGGTTGTCTCACCTAGCCTTCCACTATCTAGGTGAGCCCTAGTGGGTTAGGCTATGATAGAGTGGTACTAGAGGAGTTTTCCCTCAGGTCGGTGTTGGAGTGGGACCCATGGTGAGGATTGGTTTTGGAACTTAGGGAAATAATTTCAGAGTTTATTGAGTGAATATTTTAGGCTAGGTAACCCAGTGTTGTTATGGTAGCTGACATCACCATTCACTAGGACTCTAACTACCATCTTGTTGAATCAGGATACTGAGACATTGGTTGTAGGGAAAAAATGGTACATGCATCATATATGATTGAGTCCCTTGAAATTAATTCTTGAGTCAGCTCCCTATATATATATATACTCATCTAACTCGGTTGCGTCTTTATAACTTTCAAGATGCCTCCATAAAGACATCCAGTCGTGTTAGAGATACAGGATCGTGACAACAATCTGTTGAGTGATGAAGCCTCAATTCAGAGGATATATCATGAGATTTTTCCTTAGGGAAATCAATGAGTAGATTCATTTCCTTTTGAGAGTTACATAGTTATAGAAGGTTAGTATGATGATGCACACAGGTATAGTTCACTATGCAAGTAACATTGTTAGAGATTTATAAGGTTCCATAGCAAGCTAGATCCTCAAGAAGTGGAGGATTGGATTGAGTCAGTGATCTGAGTCAATAGGCTTGTTTGGACCCTGTTGCATTAGTTGGTTGTGCTTATAGATATCCTTATTTATGGGGTAGCAAAGCGCTAGTGGATTCTGATGAAGTGGACCCATGATGAGATGACACTCTCATGGTCAGAATTCTAGAAGTTGTTTCACGATGAGTATTTCCCTTCATGTTTGTTCTCTGTATAGATTTAGGAGATTCTTGATCTACAGAAGGGTGATATGACAATTGTTGAGTGTTCCATGAGTTTAACTGATCACATGCATTACTTACTCAATATGGTATGATATAGATTATTCTAATCATAGAAGTTTTAGTAGGGCCTTCGTAGAGACATTCATGTTAGTGTAGCCTCCTTATGCCTTCATACTTTTACTAGGGTACTAGAGTGGGACCTGACTACTAAGAGTTTACTAGAAAAGGGAAATCATGTGGTTTTGTCCAGTGGTGGACATCATGTGGATGAGTCTTCTTTTATATCTAGCATATGTCAGACGTCGAGATCTCAAAATAGGAGGTGTACTCAATATTGGATTTAGACATGTGTATTTTTGGATTAGGGTTCATTAAGAAGATATATCCATATAAGAGAGGGATGATGATATGCTTTTTATGGGTGAGGTTACATGTCTCATGATTACATGATCTATTATATTGAGAAAAATAGGCAGATAGTGGATGGACCACTATGGCAGAGGCAATGTCATGATTAGGGATCTCCCAAGCATGGATAGGGCGGCCCTAGGGAGGTGGTACGGATAAAGGAGTAAGTGGAGATCTTAAGGGAGTAGCTACTAGTGGAGGGTAATGCTATAAGCTACATCCACCACCACCATCAGGTATCCCATTCCAGGTTTAGAGAGCTAGAAGTTGGGGTCACAGGTAGCTACAGGATATGGAGGGATATGACCAGGCTTCTCATGAAATAATCCAAGGTATAATATTCATCTTTTCAACTCTATATCCCATGCTGGTAGACATGTTCAGGATTCATTCTTTCATCTATTTATCCCTCATGTGATATCTAGATATCCCCATCAAGACTTTGTCCCTACAACTATGTCTAATGGTTCTTGTAGGGGGAAATTCTTCTATATTGCATATTTTACGATAGTGAGAGCTGGCGCTCAGTGGAGTGAGTTTCTCATGGGACCTCTTGGTCATCATGATGAAACCTTATGAACTAATCTTGGGTACGGACTAGTTTTTCATTGTTCAGTCCCAGATTGACTATCAACATAGATGAGTTAGACACCTTCAGATAGATGGGACAAGATTCTCCTTTTTGGGTGATAGAGATATCATGGCTAAGCAATTGGGCCTTGTGAGTTTGAATTTGTAACCCATCACCCATCAGTTGGTGATTTTATCCCTGGGTGCAGTAGTCTCTTCAGGAAACTTTATTACTTTAGTAGTGTAGGATTATATAGATGTCTTCCCCGAGGATGTTCTAGGGTTATCTCTAATGTGGGATATGGACTTCTGCATCAACTTGTACTCTAGTACCACAATGATATCATATATAGAATATCATATGGACTATAATAATCTATAGGAGCTAAGGGTAAAGTTAGAGGACCTTTAGGATGTTGATTTATTTTGATAATGATGAAAACACAAGAGCGGGTGAATTGTGATTCTTTAAAATCCTCAATAGATTAAAAATAACCCTCTTGATATGAATTTTATCTTATTTAGTTATGTTAACCAGAAAACAAATAAAATATAAGAACGCGATAGCTTTATAGTGGTTCGAGGAACAAAGATCCCCTAGTCCCACACCACAAACACTCTCTCAATGAGATTAGTAATTTTCACTAGTATGTCCTTTAACTGAGGACTTTCACAATTGAGTAAAGGCAGTTGATACCTTTATAATAAGGTTTTTATAAGGCCTTCTAGTTCTTTTATAAGGAACCATAAATCTATAGCTTAGTATGAGAATATGATACTCCTTAAACACCATGATTTTAGGATTGAAATATGAATGTAGATGCTCAATTACAAGAGGGGGTGAATTATAAGTCTAAAAACTTTCATTTTTAACCTTAAGGAAAACTATGTTTAACAAAGTTAAACAAGGTAAATTCACAAACCCTAAAATAGTTATATAAGAAAAACTTTCTAGGTTTCGGAAATATAGTTCCAGGAATGAATCTTTAGTAAAGTTTACTTAGGTAAAGATTCTATCTTAAAGCATATAGAATATTATTTATCAGAGTAAATAAAAGAATATAAAAGTATAAGAAGGTTATACTTTATTCCTTTATCAAGATACATTGGAAATAAACTTGAAACAAAACAAGTAACAAGTATGAAATATTTTAACCCAAAGAGTAGGGTATCCAACAACCTTGGATAAAGGTCCCTTGATTTATACTTTCAGGAAAGTTTTTCTTACCTATTCCAAGGTAAATCCTCAATAAAAATATCAGAATATGTATTTCTATCCCCACAAGTCCTCAAACTTTAAGGTAGTCGGCACCTCTATATTCATATCCCTGGAATCCCTCAAACTTTAAGGTAGTCAGCACCTCTATCTTCCTATCTCTGGAATCCCTTGAACTTTAAGGTATTAAAAACCTCTATCTTCTGATATCCGGAATCCCTCGATTGTACTCAGCAACAATCGAAGTTGCACGAAGCAAGCTGAATAGGATGTTCAGTATGCACAAGGCATGAGAGTCTCTCTCTCTAGAAATCACTTAAATATCATGTAATCTATAGATTCATAGAACAGTTGTGATATCATTCAAATGAGATCCTATTTATAGGAACAACTCCAATAGTTGTCTCCCTCCTCTAATGGTTATATTTTTCCTTGAATTTTAGAGGGACCTGTACATGTGTCACTCAACCAACGGCTAGTTAGAAACAGATTACATGACATCATTTCATAACAATAACATGTGTTAAGAAAATGAAGTTTCTTAACCAAATATATTTTTTAGAGTCTAAGGAAAAATAGAATTCAGAGTCTAACCAAATAAACATTCAGAGTTTATAAGACATGGACATTCAGATTCTGTTTTACAAAGAATTTGTAGTCTGAATTTTATAGATTCCGGAGTCTGAATTCCAATGAATTTGGAATCTGAATTCTAAAGAATTTGGAGTTTTAATTATGAGTAATTTGAAGTATGAATTCTGAGGAATTAGGAGTCTAAATTCTAAGGAATTAGGAGTCTAAATTATGAGGAATTCGGAGTCTGAATTCTAAGGAATTTGGAGTCTGAATTATGAGAAAATTAGATTCTAAATTCTGAGGAATTCAGAGTCTGAAATCTGAGGAATTTTTAGTCTGAATTACAGATAATTCAGATTTTTAATTTCATAGAATTCAGAATGTTAATTTTAGAGAATTCGTAGTTTTAATTTCATAGAATTTGGAATCTAAATTTTAGAGAATTCAGAGTCTGAATTTTAGAGAAATCGGTGTCTGAATTTCAAAGAATTCAGAGTCTGAATTTCAAATAATTCAGAGTCTGAATTTTAGAGAATTCAAAGTCTCAATTTTAGAGAATTTAGAGTCATAATTTCAGAGAATTCTGGGTCTGAATTTTAGAGAATTTAGAGTCGAAATTTCAAAGAATTCAAAATCTGAAAATAGAACACTCTATATCCAATGAATTATAAGACCCAAAGGTTTTATATAAGAATCTGAATTTTATACATAGTAATAAAATGGGTTTGATTTAGAGAGATTATAAAATTAAACAATGAAAACAATGTTAAGGATAAATATTTCCTTAGAGAAGGGAAATTTTCCTTATGAAAATAATCCTTATGGAAAAACATTTTGTCTTAAGATAAAGTTTTTGCGATTTTCAAAACATAGAGGAATGGAAAATTCATAAGGAAACCTTATTGAATTAACAATGATTGAGTCTAAACATATGAAACTATAATATATATATATATATTGATTTGATTGAGAAAAAAGGTTTTACTCACAGTTGCAGCATGCAACTAACATATGTAATTGATCTCCAATAATATATAGAAATAGAAAAATAATCTTCAATAATTCCACAATATTTCTTCAAACAATAGCATAGAAAACACCAAAAATATTTTTATACATCTATGTATCCAAATTTTATCTCTAGAAAACACATTGTTGAACTTATAGAAGAGGTTTTAAGAATAATGTATAACAGTAGTGACAACAATAGCAGTGACTAGATCAAAACATGTATGTCTCCAAAATGTAGATATGGAGGTGACAATACACTATTATTTATAAGTATAAAACTTTTGAATATATCTCTATATTGTATGTTTATGAATCCATGTATATTTTTGAAGATGATTATCTCAATATTTATACTGATGATCAAACTGCTCCAGGTTGAACTAGCTCCAGAAATACTACATAATAAATAGAAAATATTTGAATTCAAACCATTCAAGATAGTCATAACTTCCCTTACAAATAGAAACAATTTAATGTTTTGAGTATGAGCTTTTTAATTGATCATAAATAGATTTAAGATAATATTTACTTCTGGAAATATTGATGTAGAAAATGCGAATAATATCTTTAATTTAACACCTCATCATTGAATAGTCAAATGTAGGGTTCCTCCATGTGATGAAAAACTTCCAAAAGTAAGGTTTAAAATGTATGGTTGTTCACATATGTATGGTTAATAACGTACAATTGTTCACAAATGTAGGGTTCAAAACCCATATTTTTATTCCTTAGATGTAGGGTTTATTCCAAACATAGGGTTGTTGATTAATACTTTTCATTCCAAACATAGGGTTTCCAATCCATATGTTATTATTACAAATGTAGGGTATAGAACATGTTTCTATAATACTTTCAAAATACGCCAAGAATGCTTAATAAATAATTCTCCCATAGATTAACAATTTGTGTACACTTTCATAATAAATATTCTAATAAATATTATTTTCTGGAAATTCACTTAACAAAAACTCTATTATTAATATAATTGTGGGTGTTTGTGATCATCAAAATCAAAAAATAAATAAATTAAATTGTTGAATTAACACATGATCAACAATATCCCCCTTTTTATGATCACAAAATCCATAACAAAAACCATAAAATAAATATTAAAATTAAAACAGTTTCAATAAATTTTAAAAAATATAAACAAATAAATTAAAATCACATTTCATAAAAAAATTATTAATCTTTACTATATAAATTTCTCCCCCAAAATTTTCAAATGAAAATTTTCCCCAATTTCTCCTTTTAGTACAAATTTATCATATTAATTTTCCATTTAAATTTCACCCGCTTTTTGTGACATCAAAAAGATGAGTTTTTGAAAAAAAAATTGAATACATGTAACAATAAAAACTCCCCATAAATCTATGAATTCTTTAAAAGTAAAATGATATAATCAAGGATACATGTAAAATATTATTTAATGAATAATAAGGGATTTCATAAAAAAAACATTTATTAATAGAATTTTTATCACTCATATTAATAGATTAATTTACCACCTGTAATGAGATAATTAAACATTAGGCACATACTAATGTAAGATAACCATAAAATAAAAAATTAATTAAAAAAATATAAAACATATTTTTACTTACAATAACATTTAAAAAAAAGTTTTACAAAATATTGATTTCAAATAAATAATAGGTATTAAGAAAAGTTAGTGTGTTTAAGAAGGATTAGATGGATTATCCAAACTTCCAAAACTTCAAACTTTTTCAATTAAATATGATAAAACTTTAGATAGTTGTTCTATTCTTCTTTCAACATCGATAGATCTTTTATACGGTGAATATTATGAAAAACGCTTAACCAGAAACTCCTTTAGTTTTTCAAGATCTAGCATAGTAATAGCTTCACTTATGGGTACCTCCATCAAACATAACATTTATACTTTAAATTATTTGAAGTATTATTTTTAAATTGAACTTTATTTTACATTTTTATACTCCCTTTGTAATGTATCAAAAACCATTTTTGAAATATACATATTTTGTAGCTCTTAATATGACTTTCTAGAAGTATTTATATCAGCATGAAGCTTTAATTTTTATTCATTTAAAGTACAAACCTTAAATAGAATCTCTTCATAAGAAATTATATTTTTAGGTATTTGAGATGAAGATCTTAATTATCTTTTTCAAAATATTTTTCAAATGAATACTTAACATATGAAACCAACTATTCTTTTAACATATCAGAAAAAGGATTATATTTAATTTTATTTTGAGAAAGAATTTCCTATGAACTTAAAGTCTTTAACCATTTCATTTTTCTAATATCAATTTTAGAATTATTTAAACTAGATATTTAAAAGAGGAATAAGAAATAATTTAGGAGTTTCTAAAAATAAGATTCTAGGGTTTTGAAGAGAAAATGATATGTTTTGTTCCGATAAATTGTAGACAACGGTTCACATTCTCAATCCAAAAATATAGAATAATTATTTCATAGTTTAAAAATTTAAAGGAAATTTTATATGAGAAAATTATTTTTTAAGAAATGTTTTTTAAATAAATAATATTTTACATGAACATGATAATGATAAGTTTTAAAAAATTTAAACAAAAAATGTAGTTTTTTATAAACCTTATTTAAGAAATATAATTATATAGACTAGGTTTTAATAGTTTAAATTAAAGAGGAATGATAGATTTAAAAATTTGAGTATAAAATATATATCTCCCCTTATATAAAACAATTAACATAATAAAAACATATATATATATATATATATATATATTACTGAAATACTTCCAAAATTTAGAGATTCTGGTTCTAATTATTTTTTGATAACGAACTACTTCAGAGTTGATATCTCCTTTGTTTAGATAGATATTTCTATATATTCTTTAGAAACACTTAATGATTAAATGATGTAGTTTACTTTAATATTCCTACAACACATCAAATTCAAGTGCCTTTTGGTACCCATATGCTCTTGGGTCTTATAGTGTTAGCAATTAAAGTTTTGGGTAACCAAATCTGATTATTTTGTGGGGAGTTTTTACTATTAAATTTAATTAATAATTTTGAATGGTATACATTCTTAACACCAAAAAATTTATGTTTTATAAAGAAATATTAATTTTCATAATTTCCATTAATACCATAATAAAAACATTTAACAGTTGACACGGTTTTTCTATTTAATCTAGGAACAAAATAATTCCTATATAATTTTTTTCACCATTACTATCAATACCAAGTTTTCCTTTATGAATTTTATTTTTACCAAGAATTTGATTCAAATAATTTTCAAATTTAACAATAATACTAGATGTTTTATTTAAAGAATCAAATTCAACCAATAATTCTTTGATTTTAATTTCATGTAGATCACAAGAAACTTTGGAAGAATTAGTTTTCAAATCTGTAATTTTTTTAAAAATATTTATTTATCAACTAAAATAGAATCGTAAGATTTTATAGTTTTTCTATGATATTTATTTAAAGTTTAAAATTTATATTTTATCATAAATAAATGCTTATTTGATTCATTATAAGATATTTTTGCAGAGTTAGAGTTTTGAGAGTGAGAAGATTGTACCTCATCAGTATGATCCATAAGACATACCATTTTTTTATACTTGGAATCATCATTTGAACTAGAAGAATCACTCTAGGTGGCCTTTATAATTTTATTACCTTTTATTTTATAGTTATATTTCCTTTGATCTTTAATTAAAGGACACTTAAACTTTTTATGACCCTTATCTTTTTCATTCACAACATCTATTATCTCCAGTCCCTTTCTTTATTTTGTTGCAAACTTTTGAAAATATTTGATATATCGTTATCTAAATTTGGATGGATTGAATCTGATGATTCATCCAAGGTATTTTTGAGATTGTCTTATTCATTTTTGATATGATTCTCAGCTTTGAATCACATTTTATCTTCATACATCATCAAGGTTCTGATTATTTATTTCATTGTCAAATCTTCAATGGGTGTGGATTGACGTATATAAACAAATATTCCATTCCATTTAAAGGGTAAATTTCTAAGTACTTTTAATTCTTGATCTGATTTTTTAACTGAATCTCCCATATCAGCCACATTATTGATAATTTCTGTCAATCTCCCATTCATCTGAGTGATGTTTTCACCATGATTAATTTTGAAAGTATCAAACTTTAACTTTGTAGTATTGTATCTTTTTTGTCTAATATTTTCAGTTCCATTAGAGGTAATAGAAATAGTCTTCCACATCTCATGTGATGTAGAGTATTGATAAAATCAATTAAAATAATCAGTAACCATAGATAATAGTATTTAAAGACACATTTGCACAAGCTTGGATAAAGATATATGGCTTAAATTGGGTATTATGGAATTCTAAAATTCCCTTCGATATTGCCTCTGCAATAGGCATCTCGATCCCTATGGACCAAGCCACTGAGAAAGCTACCTTTGGTCATTTTTCCAGAATCTCAGTAGAAGTTGACTTAGGATCCACTTTGATTGAAAAAGTTGTTCTATCCACCTCTAAGGATGAAATCAGTTTGAGAATTATGTATGGAAAATTAACTGTGTTTTGTGAAATCTATATTCTGATAGGACACTCTAGCTCTGTATGTCGATCAGGTACTAAATGTACTAATTTCATGATGATAGGACATGATGAAACACAATGCAGAAGAAAGGAAAAGCTCAAACCCTTTCAAGGAAGTTCTGTTATTTTGAATCCACACCCAGGGGCACTTCCAATCCCTTAGAGCTGAAGAAATACTTCTAAAAATTCCCAGAATGTGCAGCCCCAACCTGTGATGAAGACCCTTGGTCAGTCACCAATTCAGTGCTCTCACTTAGAAAAGGGGGACCCTTCCTCCCCTCATCTGGTTGGAGTAATGAATGACAACTGGGCTGATATTGTAGAAGGTACCTGAATATCTAAAAGAAATCTCTTATTTAGAGATGATTTTCTTGCATGCAAGGAAGGGGAAGAAAATAACTCGGAATCAGAAGATAGTAAAAAAATAAGGAACTATCAGCTCAAGCAATAGAGGATGAGAGAGTAAGGAAGGATATGCATGCTCTGAAATAGAGAAAAGGCACAATTATTTTGGATGCTGCAACCTCGGATAAGGTTAAGTCCAATCAACAAAGGGAAAAAGTAATACCCCCTACTAAATTTGAAGTTTGAATACCCTCATTCCATTCCAAATCTTCAATCACGACTATAGAACCTATTTTCCAGTATCCTCAAGTCGTAGTGAAGTGAAAATTATTTTTGGAGACCCCTCCTTATTGCAGGCTTCAGGTGTAACTGTCTTTGCATCTGATCCCATCCACTGCTCTGATTACCCTTCACCCAGTCAGATTGACCCCTTTCTATCTAACCACCATGAGATCCTCAATGAAACTATGGATCAGTCCACTATGATGTTGGAAAAATATTATGATCATCCAAAAGAAGGTCTAGCACCAATGAGGATTACTACATCTCCAAATGAGAAGGTTTATTGTAATGTTATCACTTCAAATCCTTTTGATTTTCTCACTATTGTATCAAAGAATGATGATCCCACTGCCTCTTTCTCCACTCCCATTAGTACAGTGGATGCTGCAGATGGCATGTGGACACGTGCAAGGGGGAATTGAGGTCATCATCCACATGGAAATGGTGGGAGAAGTCTCTATCACAGCATGAGTACCGGCTCTAGAACTGGGTAATTTGTTCTTCATGGTCAATGATGTTCCTTTTGGTTCTTATTTGTAACATCTATTTTTGACTTTGTCTCTTCTTCAATAAAGAGGACATTGCACCTCAACTTTTTAAAAAATGGATCATTGACATACCTTCTTTAGGATTATCCATTTTTGAGATTTACCATCACCTAAATCTTTAACTCGTTCTTGTTAGATCCTTTGATATAGAATAATAGAATACTTACACTAATATCTCTTGTTGTTATTGAGTAAAATGATGAAACCTAACCTTTTGATACTTTTTGTTGGTATAAAAATATAAAAAATAGAATATTCAAGGATTTTCACCAAGATAAAAATGCCAATAGAGCTTGTTCTTCTAATACCACTTGTTAGGCCAGTTTGATTATGATGAAGACGCAAGAGGGGGTGAAATGTGATACTTTAAAATCCTCAATAGATTCAAAATAAACCTCTTGATATTCAGTGTATATTATTTAGGTAAGTTAATTAGATGATAAATAAAAGAGAATAACACATTAGTTTTATAGTGGTTCGGGGCAAAAAAGATCCCCTAGTCCACTCTACCAACACTCTCTCGGTGAGCTTAGTGATTTTCACTAGTTATTACTTTTAACAAGGACTTACATAACTAAGTATAGGCAATTGATAACTTTACAATAAGGATTTTACAAGGCCTTATTGTTCTTTTATAGGGAACCATAAATCCACAGCTTAGTCTAATAATTTAATCCTCCTTCAACACTACAACTGATTTCGAGTAGTCGAAACTCTAATAAATAAATAGAGATTGATTTGATAGAGAAAAAAAGTTTTACTCGTAGTTTTAGCACGCAACAAACAGATGTAATTGATCTTCAATAATATGAAGCATCATCAAAATAGACTTCAATCATTGAACATATATTCTTCAAATAGTAGCAAAGAAAACACTAGACAGATGTTTAAACATGTATGTCTCCAAAGTGTATCTCTAGAAAATGTTTTTTCAAAATTGAAGAAGAGGTTTTAACAATAAGGTATAACAATAGTGATAAAAATGGTAGCGACTAGATCAAAACATGTATGTATTCAAAGTGTAACTTTATAGGTGACAATACATTGTTATTTAAAAGTACATATATTTTGAATATATCCCTACATTTTATGTGTATGAATCTATGTATATTCTTAAATAGGGTCATATTAATATTTTCACTAATGATTAAACAGCTCTAGGTCAAACAAGCTCTAGAAATACCACATAATAAATAGAAAATATTTTAATTCAAACCATTCAAGATAGTCATAACTTCCCTTACAATTTAATCTGTTGAGTATGTGCCTTTGAATCAGTCATAAAAATCTTTAAGATGATATTTAATTCTGGAAACATCATTGCATAAAACATGGATAATATCTTTAATTTAAAACATCATCATTGAATATTCAAATGTAGGGTTCCTCCATATGATAAAAAACTTCCAAAAGTAGGGTTGACAATATAAGTTTTTTCAAAAACATAGGGTTGAAAACATACAGTTGTTCACAAACATAGGGTTGAAAATGTATGGTTTTTCACAAACATAGGTTTGATAAACCATATGTTTATTCCTCAAACATAGGGTTTTTTCCAAACATAGGTTTTTTATCTATACTTTTCATTCCAACCATAGGGTTTCCAATCCATATGTTAAACTTAAAAATGTAGGGTATGAACATTGTTTCCAGAATACAATCAAAACATACCTAAAATACTTAATCAAATATTCTACCATGGATTAATGATTTGTGTATGCTTACAGAATAAATATTCTAAAAAATATTATCTTCATTGAATTAAATTAATATCAACTTTATTAGTAACATAATTTTGGGTGTTTTTGAGCATCAAAATCAAAAAATAAATTAATGAAATTGTTGAATCAACACATTATCAACATAATAGAAGTTTTTTATGAGACCCAAGGTGTCCCCCTAGGTATATCTAGTTATGTTCATGAAAAATGTGGATGGGATCTTGAGGATTTGTGTTGATTATCATCACTTGAACTAGGTGATTATAAAGAACAAGTACCCCTTTCTGAGGATAGATGACCTCATCAACTAGTTGTGAGGCAATATTTGGTTCTTGAAGATAAATCTTAGGTCTGGATACCACTAGTTGAGGGTTTGTGAGGATGATATTTCAAGGATGGAATTTCAATGTCACTAAAAACACTATAAGTTCCCGGTTATTCCTTTTGATATGACAAATTCCCCTGTTTTTTTATAGCTCTTATAAACTGGATATTCTAGCTATTCTTGGATCTATTTACGGTTGTCTTAATTGATGACAAACTCATTTACTTTATGTCAGAGGATGAGAATGCAGAGCACTTGAGGATAGTTCTAGACTTACTCCATGACCACCAGCTTTATGGTAAGCTCTCAAAGTTCTATTTTTTTTTATCCAGGAGGTTCACTGTTTAGGGCATGTCATCTCTAAGAATGGTTGATTTATAGACCCAACAAAGATTTATGTGGTGCTTTATTAGGATCAACCCAATATAATATTGTAGGTAGAATTTTATTAGATTTTTTGGTAACTTTAGTAGGTTCATGGAGTACTTCTCTAGGATTTAATCCCCTTTAACCACCTTAATGAAAAAAGGGAAGCCTTTTACCTAGACTGAATAGTATCAAAAGCCTTCGAGGAGTTAAGGATGAGGTTGAATAGTTCTCCTATGTTGAGACTAATGTATAATAGCATTGATTATGCAGTGTTTTTTGATGCCTCTAAAAATATGATTAGTTTCATATTGATGAAAAGGAATAAAGTGATCACATATTGGTTGAGGCAGTTAATACCCCATGAGAAGAACTACATGACTCATGACCTAGAGTTAGAAGTGGTAATCTTCTCTCTGAATATGTAGAGTCGTTATCTTTTGGGAGATATTTTTGTTGTTTACTCAGACTATCATAGTCTCTGGTACATCTTAACTCAAATAGATATTAACTTGAGATATAGGCATTGGTTGTAGTTTCTGAAGGACTATGAATCTAAGATAGTCTATACTCATGGGAACAGAAATGAGGTGGTATATTACATAAGCTAAAAGTCTCTATATCATTTGGTAGAGAAGTTATTTTAGTAGTTGGATTCATTACAGCTGACCCTGTTGGAGGATAGGGTGCAGTTTTTCTTAAGTTGATGGCAGTGACTCTTCTACTTATTCAATATGTGAGAGAGGCTTAGTTAGGAGACATCAAATGTGAGGTTCTACTTGACCAGATATTTTTAGGAGATTCACCAGATGGATTTTATTAAGGAGGTAATAATTTCATCCTTTTATAAGGATAGATGGTGGTTTTGGTCACATTGTGAGAGGATTTAATGAGGGAGTTTCACACTTCTCACTTAGTTATACATCCCAGTGTGGTAAATATGTACAAGGACCTTTAGTGGTAGTTTTGGTGGGCTATCATGAGGTAGAGTGTTGCCGAGTTCATCTCTTGGTGCCCCACATGTCATCAGGTAAAGGCTGAGCATTAGGTTCTGGTAGGTTTGACATGGCCTCTTGAGATCCCAAAGTAGAAATGGGATGGCATATACAAGGACTTTATGATAGGGATTCTGCTAACATTGATATTCCATGATGCTATCAGGGTTATTGTTGACTAACTTATAGAGCTATCACACTTTATTTCCATCTAAGATCATAGATCAGTTGAGATTCTAGGGCATTTGTATATGTGGGTGATTGTTTGACTTTATGGGATACCCTCTACGATCATCTCCTACCATGATGCTAGGTTCATGTCATGGTTATAGAGAGGCCTATAGGATACCTTTGGGATATAGTTGAGGATGATCCTGTAATTTCACTCCCAGAAAGGCAGGAATAATAAGAAAACTATCTAGGTGTTGGAGGATACACTAAGGGCCTATGTGCTGGACTTTTTCCATGTTGGAACCATGGTAGTTCTATGCAATAATTGGAGTATGGTTTGTGTTTGTTGTCAATCCTCATTGGAAGTTCAAAATTTTTCCCAGTAAAGTGATCATACAGTTTAAGCAGACAATAGTATTGAAGGTGGCGCCGTTTCCTAGTGTTTGCCAAATTTTTGAGCCTAAAAATCAGAAAATGAAGACATGGATTGTTGGTAAAAGGAGGTGCGTGCAAAGAGGAAGTGGTGCGTGAAAAATGTGGGCTGTGCACAAAATATTTGAATCGTGCGCGAAAAACAGCTTGGTGTGCGAAATAATGGAGCAAGTTTTTTTGTGTAAATAGTGTTTCAGAATCAGAACATTGAAAAGTGGAAAAGGCATGGGATGCATGAAAAACCTGTAAATGTGTGTGAAAAATGGTACATGTGCGAACTATTACGCGCCGAATGAGAGGTTTTTCACGCCACAGGGGGTTTTGTGCATGGAGGTCTGAAATGCCTACAAATAAGAGGTGAACCCCCTCATTCTGTATGGTTAAAGACTTAGAGAAGATCTGAGTGCTGATGCACATAAAATGTTTGCGTAAAGGGAGTTTTGCAAAAAAGGCCGAGTTGTGCGAAAAAGTTCGAGTTGCGCGAAAAAGTTTAAGCTGTGCAAAAAATGCAGACATTTGTGCGAAAAATATGAGGTTGCATGAAAAACTCTGAACTTTGCAGAAAATCACAAGCTGTGTAAAAAAATATGTCGTGCATAAAGGAAATTGTTGTGCAAAATATTTTCCGTGCGAAAATTAAGTATTTCGTGCAAAAGTGAGATATTTTGAGCAAAGGGTTGGTGTTGCACGAAATCTTCAGTATAACATATTTGCATGTTTCTAATTATCTGGTTCAGTGGTTCAACGTGTTCAGGTGCATCAATTCAGGACTTCGATGCAAGAATATTCTCATGCTAAGTAGAGGAAAAGATTTCATTGCGAATCTATTGAAGAGACCTTCATGTCTATAAACTGACTGAGACTTCACTAAAGGCAGTGAGCCAGGGGGAGTCAACGAGAGTGACCCGAGGGACACACTGGGCTATCCCGGAACTTTTGTAAAGGAAGTGATCTTGGGACAGAGTGACTGTTCCCAAACCATTGTAATCCATAGCTAGTGAAGAATAGTGGAATTAGGTATGACCGACAACCAATCGGCGTATGCTCCTTGGACATAGCCCTTAGTGGTGAACTAAGTAAAAAGTGTTGTGTCATCTCTTTACATGTGAATGTTTGATTTATGATCATATCCATCATACAAGTTTGACTAGTTCCTACCAACGTGGGAACAAGATCCATCAATTTTAAAAGAAAATTTGACACCATGATTCACCCCTCCCCTCTCAGGGTGTCCCGGGGTCCTACAGTCCATATCTAGGAGTATCACTTGTCATTGGTAAATTTTTCTTATAATAATAGTTATCACTCTACTATTATAATGGAACCTTTCAAGGACCTTTATGGGAGAACCTATAAGTTGACCTTATATTGGATTGAGATTGGTGAGACATATTTTGTTAGTCCATAAATGGTGCAGGTGATAACAGGGAAGCTTCAAGTGATTCGAAAGTGAAAGAGGACAGCCATAGAAAACATAAATCTTACACAAATTGATGTCATAGGCCCTTGGATTTTGATTAGGTAGAACATGTTTTCCTAATAGTATCCTCGTGATGAGGATTGTTGGGATTTTTCTAGGGAAGAAAGTCATCCACGAGGTTCATTGGGACGTTCAAGATCCTGTAGAGGGTTGGTGAGGTTGCTTATCACTTTTCATTTCCCCCACAGTTGAATCGGGTACATGACATCTTCAATGTGTCATAGTTGAAGAAATGCATACACAATCTGACACAAGTTATTAAAAAGGGAGAGTTGTAAATCAAAGATGGATCCACCTTCATAGAGTACCCGGTGGTGATCGAGGGTTAATAGGAAAGGATCTTGCGTGGATGGACCATTCCTTTGGTATATGTGCTTTGGAAGCATAGGAAAGTGTAGGTGAGCTCCTGAGAGTGTGAGATCCAAATATAGGCTTAGTACCCCACCTTTTTTATATCTTTTGTTTTTCATGGAATAGATCCTTGAAGGATGGGATAATGTAATGACTTCAGTTTTTTTGGATTAGTCCTTTGAATATTTCTATATATATATCAGGATTTTTCGGTAGAGTTGGTTCTGTGCTTGGGTGCCTTGGGACCCCAAAACGAATATATTAAAAATATTAATATATTTTAATGAAATCTCACACATCATTTCGGTTCAAATGTTTTCCCATTGTTTGGTACCTCATATGGTAAATATGAGACCACAGTTGATTCTAGAACCTAGGTTTTACACTAGGTGTTACATAAAGTTGGATGGAATCAGACATTCTATGAAAGGTGGACATTGGCCAGTGGATTTAATAAAATAAATTATTTATTTATTTATTTTTATTAAATTACCCTAAAACTAAATCCCTATATAAATATTTTTATATGGAAAATATCTAGGGTTATCTGCATAATCCTAGTAGGATTGTAGAAGGGGGTTTTTCATTGGCATTAGAAAATCCAAAAGTGAGGATTGATGAACGGGTCAAGGTAGACCATGATAAAGATAGTGAAAATAGAGGATCCTTTTCTTAATAATTGGATAACACATTATTCACCAATGATCAATACATAATTGAGGTAGAGATTTTTATTTTATGGTTTCCTCCTTTGTTGATTTTTTATCATGGATTTTGGATTATCTTCTTAATTTATCTTCGATCTTGTGAATTGCACAAACAATATTAAATTAATTTCATTTTTTGATCCATGATTCACCACTTCTTTCCCCATATTATGATTATTATCCATGATCATATAAGAAAATGATGTATTTAGCTTTATTTATCTATATTTCACCCCACCTTTATTTACATTCTTCATCGCTGGCCCATGGGGTTACGGTTCAACATTTTAGGGGAATATTCGAGTGTGATAAAACCCCTAGATTCATATCAGTTGCATGAATTACATGTGTATCTATCACGACCCATCCTCGGGGCCTATGTCGTGACTACCCCAAGCCCGCCTTCCATAGGCCTGGGGATGGAGATTAGAACCAAAGGCGTAAATCCTGATAATTGGGAAGGCATTGCCTTTATAAAACATAAACACAACCAACCAGAGTACAAGCGAAAGTAAAACACTAAGTTCAAAAGAAAGTGCTGAAAAGTAAATGGGCCAGAATACAAACCCAACTGAAAAGTACAGCTACAACTGAACCAAAGTACAACAGAAAATACAAACAGCTGGAAGATAGAAGCACCTCCTGGGTCGTCCACCTCGGATCCTACCTGAAGGGTAGGTACATATAGCCTCATCAATGCTCTCTCCCGTCAACCTCCTACGAGTACCGTCTCGCCGTGAAGTCCACCTCCGGATACTGACTCGTCGTGAGGTCCATCTCCAGGTACCGTCCAGTCCTCGAACACTCAGCCCCCGTCAGCGATGTCCGTCGTCTGCATCCAACACAACGAGGTGCGGGCATATCCCGTGCAGGGGTGAGTATAACGATACTCAGTAGGGACACCGAGACCCTCAAGGTCTCACTAAAACCAACAAGGATAACCACAAAGAAGGATCTAAATAGATAACCCTTACTTAGGTATAAGCCCATACTTATACCTAAGTTATCAAGTAACCCATCTCAATCATGAGGTATCACACAGATATGAAATCAACGGATAACCACTACTTAGGTATATGCCCATACATATACCATATTTATCAAGTAACCCATCTCAATCATGATGAAAACACAAAGGTCATTGTCTCAGCTCAAACCAGGATTTCATTAATGATATAGAAACCACAACTGCGGGAGAACTCCTCCTCTGTCGAGTACAATATCCCTGTCATGACTCCGAGGCACTACTCACTAACCTTAGACTGTTGAGGCACTCCTCCTGTCGAGTACTGCGGGTGTGCACCCAAACACATTAGTGCTCCCCACCAGGGGTCTGCCGCCCAAACACAGTAGCGGTTCCCCTAATAGCATACAGAGGTACTCCTCCTGTCGAGTACCGCGGGTCTGCTACTAACTACCAGGTGCTCCGTCCGTCATGGGTCTGCCGCCAAATACCGGGCGCTCCGTCCACTGGGCAAGTCGACTCACTCCATGTTGAATCGGTCAAACAGTTGTCAAGTCCACAGCTACTAGGTCTCCGCACTCCATACGCTCGTCTCCGGGAGGATCCGATCCACGAGATACTGGTCGATACTCCAAGAATCACAAATTCCCACGAAGAAGTATCACAAAGAACCGCCTCGTCACAGGGGTCTCAACGCAACAGACGGCGCGACAATCGGACGCCCGGTCTGTGAGTTATTAGCCTTTTCATCCCGGGGGCCCGGTTGGTTTCGTGTACGAACCAACCCGACCGTATATAAACTATACCCCGAACTCTCATAGGGTATACTCATAGGGACCATTTCTCAACTTTATTACCAACACCACTGACGGTTTGTCAAACAGGCATCTGGTTTGAAAGTAATCGGGTTTTTCGTTACAGGGGCCCGGTTGGATTTCGGGTACAATCCAACCTGGTCATACTCCAATTAGGTCCAAATCTAGGATGAAGTATACCAAAAGAACTGTCTCATCAAGAGGAATCCAACCAAGTCGATGGCATGTCATTCGGACGTCTGGAGCTCAAGTTATAAGCGTTTTCGTTCTGAGGGCCCGGTTGGTTTCGGGTTTGATACAACCTGACCGTATAAAAACTTCACTGATACCTTGAGTGTAATATACTGAAACGACCTTCTCGATCCAAGTATCCCTACACAACTGATGGTGCTTCGATCGGAGGTCTGTAGCCCAACATATGGGCGTTTGAACGAACCTAGTCCGAAAATAGGGGGTCTGGGCCCGGTTCGACCCGGCCCAATACACCCTAGGTTGGCCCGAACCAGGTCGACCCGACTCGGGTCGGGGTCCAGCCCGATTGGGCACAGCCCGGCCCGGCTGGCGCGGCCCGGCCCGGCTGGTGTGGCCAGGCCAGGCTGGGTGCGGCCTGCGGCCCGACTCGGCTCGCAGCCAAGCGGGGTGCGAAGGGGGCGCTGCCCCCTGTTTCAGAAACGGTGGACCCTAAGGGGTCTGCCCTGTGCACTAGCTGGGGGTTTCAAACCCGCGGTTTTTCTGGAAAATGGCCGGCCATTATGACTGGCCGGTTGAGTCGTCGCGGGACCCGCGGGTGTCCCGCCTTCCGGGGTGTCGGCGGCCAGTTGTCCGGCCGCCCCAGCTGAACCGATGCGGCCTTTGGCCGCAGCCCTTCTTCGACCGGCGCGGCGTGACAGCGCCGCTCCCCTCCAGTATGGCCCACTCCGACCGTGGCCTCCTTCGGGTTCTCTGGCGCCGCGCGATGGTGCCGCGCACCACCGCCACGGCCCGCAATGGTCATGGTCCTCTTCATCCCTGCGCAGTGCAACGGCACCGTGCCGCCTTCGCCTCAATCATCAACGTTATCAATAAGAAAACGGGGAGGAGAATTTGGTCATGTTTGTGTGGTCCGATCTTTTCTTGTTACGTCGGTAACAAGAGGCCAAATTAATCAACGAAGAACGTTAAATTAAACTTGAACAAAGATAACCCCTACCTCGTGTCGTTTATCGTTCATCGGATTTGACGCGAGGAAGACGTTGGAGTCAATGTAGTTCATTGCGCCCGCACCATGCTACCGATCCCTACTCGTATGTCGGTGTCTCGTCAGAGAAGATGGAACCTCGGTATTCTTCAACGATGAGGCATTGTTCTTCACGGAAGGAAGTTGTTCTTCGTTGAGAAGGATGATCGTTCTTCGTGGATGAAGAAAGCTCTCCCGAAATATTTTCCAAACAAATATTTCATTAAGCCTCATCCTTTTAAAAGATCTCCATTCCATTCAAATTAAGTTAAGAGGTGTGACTAAAATAATTAATAAGGTTATTAATTACCTTAGTTCGCCCATTAAACTTGGGAGGTGGAGAGGCTCCCCTTTAAGAAGATAAGTTAAGTAATTAAATGCAAGGAATATTAAAGGGGGTTAAGGGGAGTTATGGGGAGGTGAGGAGTTAGGGGTTTGTGTGGGTCCCACCTCACTAAACCCTCCCATGGGAGGTTTGGTGGGTGTGGGCCCCACCTCTAACTCCCCCTTTGTAGGTTAAAATCCATCTTCCTTAGATAAAATTTGTACACAACAAATTTTATCTATTTTAATCTAAATCCCCATTTATTAAACCTCAACCCGCTCTAAACAAAACTACGACAAAGGTCCCCCAAAGCAATTATCGGTGCTGTGAGTTCATCGGTGCTCTTGGATTTCAATTCTGAGCACCAATTCAAAAGATAGAAAAATCCGCTCGTTCGTTCACTGAACGTACCCAAGCTAAACTTCAGAAATTGATTCCAGGCACACCGGGCCTCGGAATCAGGTTCCGTCTGAAACTGTGCACTAGTAAAATTCCAAAGAAATTATGAAAAAAAATCCCTTGAAATTTCCGGGTCTTTACATCACTCCCACCTCAGAGCTTTACGTCCCCATAAAGCTACAACACAAACTAGGGAAACTAAAGGAGGTACTGAGCACGCATCTGAGCATCTCGCTCCCGTGTGCTCAGTTGAAGGTTCTCGTGCAGCTAACGAAAGCGCACAAGAGGAATCAACCGTCCCCATAGGAATCTCTCTTGTCGATCCTCAACCTCTACAGGAACCTCATGAAAGTCGCCCCTTCATCGATGTCCAGCTCTCCGTGGTCGATGATGACGGATAGGTCATGCACACATTTATTCAGCTGAGATACGTGAATGACGTCATGCACCCGGTGCAACTAAGGTGGAAGGGACAGACGGTAAGCCACCTCACCTACCCTGCTATGGACCTGGAAAGGTCCGATGAACCTCGGAGATTACTTGCTTCCTCGGCCAAATCTCCTTAGACCTTGTCGAGGTGAGACCCGTCAGAAGACGTGTTTGTCACCCTTGAACTCCAGTGGTCTTGTCTCCTATCAACATAGGACTTCTTTATACTTCGTGCAGTCTTAATCTGCTCTTGGATGATCTGCACCTTTTCCATCATAACCTGAACCATCTCTAGTTCTACACAAGCTAACTCTATCACTATCCACAAAGGATATCTGAAACACGTTCAGCTGCTGTCTCGCCACTCCTAACAGTTGAACGCCCAATCTCCTACTAAGAGCATCTGCTACAACATTCCCCTCCCCAGGAGTATAAACTATCTCGAAGTCATAGTCCTGGAGGAAATCAAGCCATCACTGATGTCCCAGGTTCATGTCCTTCTGAGAGAAGATACACTTGAGATTATTGAGATGAATAGAACCGTAAACCGTTCGCTCAACAAACAATGTGTGAGACTAGCCAAGTGTAAGAACTCATCTCCACCCTTTTTCGTCTACGTTCCACCAAAGAGAAGAAGGGATTTCTCCTCTTCTGAATAGAGAAATATGGTTTCATCCCCTGTATGAACCACATTCTTTGCCTAATACAGTCAATCTTGACATGAATGATAAATTCATGCCATGGACGACGTCGTAAGGCATCGACACTACTACCAAGAGATCCAACCATTACTCTCGCCTCTAATGGTCGAGTCACACTGTCGGCAGTAGTGTGTGGTCACTGGGTCTCCTCTAGTAGGTATCTCGAGAGTGAGGGTCAAGTCAATGGTTTTAAACCGAAACCTCTAAGTAACAACATAAATAGAGGATAGGAAAGTAAACACCACAAAGAAATGTGTCTTTTATTACTGCAGCTCAAAGTACAAATACACTTACAACCACAACAACAACAAAAAGGAAGCTAGAAACACCAATAACAAAGGCTTCCATGCCTGGAACTAGTCCTGCTCCTGTCCACCTACTTCCGGAGCTCCACTTCCTTGTCCACCGCTCGGCTGCTGCTCAAGCTTTCACCGCTATTTCTATCTCATTGGTTCCTCCAATGCCTGTGGATCAACTGGGTGGGGAGTCGGACAGTCACCTTCCATGTGACCATGCTTGCCGCATGAATAGCACTTCATTCTCCTCGTATGGCTGGCTCTGTTTTGTTTGCCTCGCACAAACGAACCTAAAACCCTAGGTTGACCACCTATTGTCCTGGTCCTCTTGGACCTCTGCATCATCCGTCTCCTGCCTACAAATGACTCGGCTACTAACAAAAAACCCTACGGCAAGGGAAGAAGCTCCTGAGAATGCTCAGAGTGTAGATTCGCTGGTATAAACTCCACCCTGAAGAAGGTCTCGAAGTCTCCCCAGGTGAAGGTCATCCCGTCACAAAACTGGAACATGTGGCTCCACCACCTCTCAACTGCTCCCTGGAAGAGGCTAACAGCTAGGTACACCAACAAGTCTATGGGTGTCCCAGCTGTGTGGAAATCTTGTGCTACAAACTCCAGCCAGTGTCCAGCCATCTAAAAATCTAACTCACCTCGAAACCTCAGAGGCCTCTCGCGCTGAAACTCATGCATCGTGCTCAAGCGGTGTGCACTCTCTGCTGGGGTCTCGACTGGTGGAGGGCCCTGTAATGAGGCCTCACTGCTCGGTGGGCTATCATCATGCTCCCCACTCAGTACCCATGTTGTCTGACTAGGTGAAGACATCTTGAAAGAAACAGACGTGACACGGTCAAACGATTATACCTGGTGAGATTACCTGGTTTGAGCTAATTTTAAAGAAACTTTTGAAAACACACACGCAATCAAGGTTTTCGTGCACCGAGTCATAAATCAAAGTCAGGTTCCTGGTGTATGGATACGTCAGTCGCCCGCACCAACACTGGACTCCCTGAACTAAAGACCACACTTAGTACCTTTAACACTATTTCTTCACAGAAAAGAAATATCAGAGTCCTAAGTTCTGCGGTAGAACCGACTCCTCTTATACCAATTTTTCAAGACCTATCCTCGGTTCCTGTTCCGTGACTACCCCAAGCCCTCCTTCCATAGGCCAGGGGATGGCGACTAGCACCAAAGGTGTAAATCCTGATAACTGGGAAGGCATTTTCTTTATAAAACATAAACACAACCAACCAGAGTACAAGCGGAAGTAAAACACTAAGTTCAAAAGAAAGTGCTGAAAAGTAAATGGGCCAGAATACAAGCCCAACTGAAAAGTACAGCTACAACTGAACTAAAGTACAACAGAAAAGACAAACAGCTGGAAGATAGAAGCAGCTCCTGGGTCGTCCACCTCAGATCCCACTTGAAGGGTAGGTACAGATAGCCTCCTCAACAATCTCACCCGTCAACCTCCTCTGAGTACCGTCTCGTTGTGAATTCCACCTTTGGATACTAACTCATCGTGAGGTCCACCTCTGGGTACTGTCCAGTCCTCGAACACTCGGCCCCCGTCAGTGCTGCCCGTCGTCTGCATCCAACACAATGAGGTGCGGGCATAGCCCAAGCAGGAGTGAGTATAACGATACTCAGTAGGGACCCCGAGACCCACAAGGTCTCACTAAAACCAACAAGGATAACCACAAAGAAGGATCTAAACAGATAACCCTTACTTAGGTATAAGCCCATACTTATACCTAAGTTATCAAGTAACTCATCTCAATTATGAGGTATCACACAGATATGAAATCAACGGATAACCACTATTTAGGTATATGCCCATACATATACCCTAGTTATCAAGTAACCCATCTCAATAATGAGGAAAACACAAAGGTCATTGTCTCAACTCAAACCAGGATTTCATTAATGATATAGAAACCACAACTACTGGAGAACTCCTCCTCTGTCGAGTACAGTAGCCCTGTCACGACTCCGATGTGCTACTCACTAACCTTAGACTTATGAGGCACTCCTCCTGTCGAGTACCGCGGGTGCGCACCCAAACACAGTAGTTCTCCCTGCTAGGGGTCTGCCGCCCAAACACAGTAGTGGTTCCCCTAATAGCCTACAGAGGTACTCCTCCTGTCGAGTACCGCAGGTCTACTGCCAACTACCAGGCGCTCTGTCTGTCGTGGGTCTGCCGCCAAATATCGGGTGCTCCGTCCACTGTGCTAGTGGACTCACTCCAAGTCGAATCGGTCAAGCAGTCATCAAGTCCACAGCTACTAGGTCTCTGCACTCTGTACGCTCGTCTCCGGGAGGATCCTCTCCACGAGCTATTGGTCGATACTCCAAGAATCACAAATTCCCATGAAGAAGTATCACAAAGAACCGCCTCGTCATAGGGGTCTCAAAGCAACAGACGGCGCGACAATCGGACGCCCGATCTATGAGTTATTAGTCTTTTCATCCCGGGGGACCGGTTGGTTTCGTGTACGAACCAACCCGACCGTATCTCAAATATACCCCGAACTCTCATAGGGTATACTCATAGGGACCGTTTCTCAATGTGATTACCAACGCCACTGACAGTTCGTCAAACAGACGTTCGGTTTGAAAGTAATCAGCTTTTCCGTTCTAGGGGCCCGGTTAGATTTCAGGTACAATCCAACCCAGACATACTCCAATTGGGTCCAAATATTGGGTAAAGTATACCAAAAGAACCGTCTCATCAAGATGAATCCAACCAAGTTGACGGCACGTCATTCGGACATCCGGAGCTCAAGTTATAAGCATTTCCGCTCTGAGGGCCCGATTGGTTTCGGGTTTGAACCAACCCAACCATACACAAACTTAACTGATACCTTTAGTATAATATACCGAAACTACCATCTCGATCCAAGGATCCCTACACAACTTATGGTGCATTGATCGAAGGTTCGTAGCCCAAGATATGGGCGTTTGAACAAACCTAGTCCGAAAATAGGGGGTCTGGGCCCGGTTCGACCCGGCCCAATACCCCCTGGGTCGGCCCGAACCGGGTCGACCCGACCTGGGTCCAGGTCCGGCCCGGCTGGCGCGGCCCAGCCCGCGGTGGGGCGCGGCCTGCGGCCCGGCTCGGAAGCCGGTCGCGGCTCATCTCATGGCCGAGCAGGGTGCGAAGGGGGCGCCGCCCCCCTGTTTCCGAAACGACGGACCCTAAGGGGTCTGCCCTGTGCACTAGTCAGGGGTTTCAAACCCCCTGTTTTTCTGGAAAACGCCCGGCCATTATGGCCGGCCGGTTGAGCTACCGCAGGACCCGTGGGGGTCCCGCCTTCCGGAGCACCAGCAGTCGGTTGTCCGTCCACCCCTGCTGGACCACCGCGGCCTTTGGCCGTAGCCTCCCTTGGGTTCTCCGGCGCGGTGTGAAGGCGTCATGCACCACCGTCACAACCCACTCCGGTCGTGGTCCTCTTCGTCCTCGTGCGGTGCAACGGCACCGCGCCTCCTTTGCCTCGATCGTCAATGTTGATCAACAAGAAAACGGGGAGGAGAATTTGGTCGTGTTTGTGTGGTCCAATCTCCTCCCGTTACGTTGGTAACAAGCGTCCAAATTAATCAACAAATAACGTTAAATTAAACTTGAACGAAGATAACCCCTACCTCGTGTCGTTTTTCGTTCGTCGGATTTGACGTTAGGATGACGTCGGAG
Organism: Viscum album; assembly: GCA_963277665.1. Classification (NCBI taxonomy): domain Eukaryota; kingdom Viridiplantae; phylum Streptophyta; class Magnoliopsida; order Santalales; family Viscaceae; genus Viscum; species Viscum album. The sequence goes on along the minus strand of OY728120.1, from coordinate 1,579,154,486 downwards.
TCAACATAGTTCATTGCTCCCACACCACGCTACCGATCCCTGCTCGTATGTCGGTGTCTCGTCGGAGAAGATGGAACCTCGGTATTCTTCGATGATGAGGCGTCGTTCTTCGTGGAAGGAAGATGTTCTTCGTTGAAAAGGATGATCGTTCTTCATGGGTGAAGAAATCTCTCCCAAAATATTTTCCAAACAAATATTTCATTAAGCCTCATCCTTTTAAAAGATCTCCATGCCATTCAAATTAAGTCAAGAGGTGTGACTAAAATAATTAATAAGGTTATTAATTACCTTAGTTGGCCCATTAAACTTGGGAGGTGGAGAGGATCCCCTTTAAGAAGAGAAGTTGTCAAGTAATTAAATACAAGGAAGATTAAAGGGGGTTAAGGGGAGTTATGGGGAGGTGAGGAGTTAGGGGTTCGTGTGGGTCCCATCTCACTAAACTCTCCCGTGGGAGGTTAGGTGGGTGTGGGCCCCACATCTAACTCCCCCTTTGTAGGTTAAAATCCATCTTTCTTAGATAAAATTTGTACACAACAAATTTTATCTATTTTAATCTAAATCCCCATTTATTAAACCTCAACCCGCTCTAAACGCAACTACGACAAAGGTCCCCCTAAGTAATTACTGGCACCGTGAGTTTATCGGTGCTCTCGGATTTCAATTCCTAGCACCGGTTCAAAATATAGAAAAACCCACTCGTTCGTTCATTGAACGTACCCGAGATAAACTTCGGAAATTGATTCCGGGCACACCGGGCCTCGGAATCAGGTGCCTTCTGAAACTGCGCACTAGTAAAATTCCAAAGAAATTAAGAAAAAAAATCCTTGAAATTTTCGGGTCTTTACAGTATCGGTGATTTGAGGATGGGTTATACTGTAATGCAAATTATAGATGAATAAGACACTGATCATATCTTAGTTATTAGATTCTCTTCCATCTAAGAGGTGTGGTGAAAAGGATCTAGCCACATGGGTTTTGGGTGGTCGGATTTTTTCCATCAATGATGGATCAGATTCAATTTTAGGTGGAAGTGGTGGTGGGAGGTGTACAAGAGAAATGTTAAGCATTATTTACTTTCTATAAATTTTCTAACTATATGTTGTGTAGCCTAGAGGAACATATGTTTTGTATTCTGGGTTCACACAGTGCCTAGGGTTTTTTCCAAGATAATGATCACACGCCATGTGGCTGGGCCCACACATCTTGTGACCCTACCTAGGTAGCTAATCCATGTGACAGTTGTACATGCCCCAGGACCCCAGGTGATTAGATGTGTCATGTAACTTGAGGGACATGTCTTGTGGTTGTGCATGGCTAGTCGATTCGTTTTCTAGGTGTACATGCCGAGGAAACTGTCTAGACATACACATTGTATTCTTGTGTGGACACACTATGTGGTATGACATTATATCCCAATTCATGTCAATGGGATAATATTCCCATGTGATGAGGTTAGTCCATACACCATGTGACCCCATGTACACGTAAAGTACTTATCCCAAAAACTTATACCTTCCATATAGCGTTCTTCGGGATTTGGATTTTATCTTGTGATTATCCTATACTATGTTTTTTTTCATGCAAAATGTGATGGTTTCCTTTGTTGTGGAATATGGGATATGAAGTGATGTGTTCCAAGTGTGATGATTCTTCAGGCAATGCTTGAACAATGGTCATGATTAGGCAGGATCATCAGAGAGATACCAAAGTCAGTACTTCCCTATTACACTAGGGTGTAGGTCCCCCATACTCCTTAAATCGGTAAATTTGGTACTCCCCCACACTATAGTAGGGTGAGGTTCCTCTATCTAAAAATGGTTACCCCCAGTCTTCAAGATCCGGTAGGGGGTGGGTCCTCCATAGGAGTTGTGGCTACCTCAGTTGTGAAGAATAAAAATGAGGTGTAGGCCCCTCCACATAGATATTCTTTCAAGGTTGCATGTGATGTTGGGAATAAAAGATAGAAATTTGGATCTGCAGTAAGAATCATTGTACTTATATTCACTATGGATATGGAGATCCCTTTTATATCTCATATGGGTTTCTTTATGAGAATATATATGTTGGGTTTTGTTTCCCTCTTGTTATGGGTTTAGCTAACTATTGTTTTGTCTTTCTATTACTCCCTTTTTGGTTTGCATGGAGTAATATTGGTTATGTATATACTCACCCCTATATGGGATTTTCCTACATGTGTTGTGTATTATACAGATGATAGACAGATTGGTAGTGACATTGGTGGATCTTAGTGATACTTGGGTGTATTGACTGTGTTCAGTAGTTAGACATGGAGATTAGGAGTCAATATCTCTTCATATTTCATTTTTGTATTTTTAGTCAGGTTGGGAATTCAATTCTGGTTGAGAATTTATTTTTTACCTTTATAATTTGGTTGATTTTTCTATACTATGATGTATTCCCTATAGGTTTTTTCTTGTATGGTTATACTCTAGATGTTACAATATTCATTTGTTACTCTACACTTTTTCATGGATATAGATGTGTGTGTGTGTGTAGGTATATTAGGTAAGGCCTCTCATTTCAGTTTATGCCTTCTTGTTGTCTGTCTCCAACCCATATCCTATTGGAGGTGGGCTTGGGGTTATTACACATGGCTTGCCACCAGCCAGGTGGGTTGGGTAGTGAAATTATTGATAGTATAAAATACAAAGGATATCAATAATAATCTAGAAATAACATGTTTCATAAGAAAATATTTTAATAACTATTTATTCTTCTGAAGGTTGAATATTTCATAATTGTAGATTTCTATGTGTAAGGGAGGTAAATCCTTGGGAAGATTATTTTTCAAAATGTTGAATATTTTGTAGGATGAATATAATAAGTGGAAGTATGAGGATTTAACTTATGGAAAATAGTTTAAGTGGATATAATTTTGGAAAGGACTAGGGTACATAAGATTCCCCGAGTCTATATGTAAAATTCCTCCTCTAAATAAAGAGTAAAATCAATAAAGTCACATATGTAAGAGTCATTCATCTTATACGCATTATTCATTTCTGATATCTATTGGAATACGTAAGGGTAAAGAACATTACCATGGAAAATAATTTGACAATATGTAAGAGTGACTTTGTATCCAAGTGATGTGTAAAGGTTTATGCCATTTTCGTGGGAATGATACAATTGATATGTAAGAGTCTTACCAAATTCCCCTTTAATACATAAGAATAAATTATGATGATACATAAAGTTAGCTTCTATTTAGAGAAGGATGTGTAGGGGTCATGAAATTATTAAAAATTCAGATAATCCTCATATATAATAGCCTTTTACCTTTTCATGTATAATTAGTCTATAATACAAAAATGTCATCCATTCATACATAAGGGTTATATTCTTTTCAAAATCATAAGAAAAAAAATGAGTTGTGGCATGAAAATAATTTTTGTAGTGTGGCATGCATCTCAGGATTTTCTCCATTTAGACATTTCCATGTCATTTTTGTAACATGTTCATTCGTTTAAATTATAATATGAATGGCTGAAGATCATGGTAGGATTTTAAATATTAATAAAATATCACTGGCACTTGTAAGAATTATCTGGAAGAATGTTTTATGCGGGGAGTATATTCCCCCTTGAATTTGATCTAAGCCTACTAGATCCTAATACTATCTATTTAAATAATATTACCACCATTATAAAAGGATCTGAATAGTTTTTAGAGACTATCTCCCCAATTCATAACTTGTCCTTCAGCCTTGTGATTTTGATTAGGGGTCACTTCTAAAATAGTTCTGTGTTTTTAATGATATTTGTTTTTTATTTATCCTTTTTCTATCATTTTCTTCCTTTATTTCCCGACTATAACCATCAAATATCAATTTTTATGGAGAAATATATCTTTTCTTGTTCCAAGGGAGGTTAATAGTGATTATTTAGTTATTTTGTGCTTTAATTTTTTTCATTATTTTATTTTGATAATTCAGTATAAGTTAAACTGATAGAAATTTGTGGTCTCCTTACTATTCATATTTCTATTTTTCATATTTATATTCATAATTTATATTCCTATTTATCATCATAATGTTGTATATAGTGGATTAACATTATAGTAATGATGTGTGGTGATGTGGTTGTAAATCAATGGTTCGAGAGAGATTGTCCTGCATGAAGAGGTATCAATATAGGATAATCATCATTCAAATAGGAGGGTGTGGAGTGTTAGTTCATGATCTCTACATTGAGTAGGATAATAAGAATTAATATTTAAAATAACTATGATTGTAATTATTATGAACTCCTAAGGACAACATCTCTTTCTTTCTAATTTCATTCTGTTTTGTATTCATGTGTCCTTCATTTTCATTCATATATATATGAAAACACACACATACATACACACACACATACATATATATATACACACATATATATCACATGTATTTCTATAAACACATACTATTTTAGGTTTTCATTTTTTAGTATATTTTATTTAAATATAAATAGTGATAATAGAATAACAGTGTATATGATGGGATTCCAAATGAGATTGATCCTAGTTCATGTTCCATTATAGTGCATGATTAGGTAAATAAGAATTTATTGAAGCAAGGTTTGTGATAAAAACTCATCCATAAATTTGGTGTCATTTCTATGTAGGTAACATAACTTGAACACAGTTTTTTTTCAATAAAAATATATTAAAATATAATAAATTTTATAAATGAAAAAAAAATAGAATTTCATTGGAAAATATTCATTGAACTTATGTGCTTACCAAAACTTTCTATTATAAGAGTTAATTATGTTAATAATGGATTATCATAGTGATTAATCTTATACTTTTCCTATTAAACAAAAAAATGAATGATTCTAGAAAGTAATATTCTTTAAGAAATAAATTTCAACAAATTTTTAGAGTTCCTAAGTAAATCAGTAAACAAATAGAAATTATTTCCACTTCCTTAATGGAGTTGAAAAAATAGGCTCAAGAAAATAAATATCTTTCCCCACCCACATTTTCTATTGAGTAACCTTGTGGTGATGAGTTTATGGATGAATTATATTTGGTTTTTTCCTTTTCATAGACAAAAGAGGATATCAGTAAGGACTTACCAATTGATTTGAGTGATGTAGATCAAGAATATTTGGACAATTATTGGTATTATTTTATAGAACTAAAATTACTAGTGATCTCTCACACTTTAAAAATTAGAAATAAGTACCTTTCATCACTTTTATGGCTAGAGAGTACACTTATTTTGAGGTGAATTAATAAAAATAAATGAAGGAGTCTCCACTTCCCACTCTAAGAGATAAATTCCTAGAGGTTGTGCTTGAGAAAAAGGAGTTTGAAGCTGATCAGTTAAAGGGAGGGGACTTAACATTGGATTCTATTATTTTTTTACTTTACATTATTATCAATTCTAATATACTAATCTCATTTCTCTTTTATAGAATTCTTACCAATACTAGCTCTGCTGAGTGATGATAATGAAGATAAAGTGACCACTTTTGAGGAAAAATGGTGGTGTAATTGAAAGATAAATAATTTATATGGATTTTTCAAGATTAAATAAACATGAAATTCAATTAAAATGAGGATGATCATATATGTTTTAATTATTTCTATTTTAATCTTTATCAAATAAAATTTTTAAATGATTTTCCTTATGATTTTCATGAAGAATTGGCACTTTTGAAATCAACCATGGATAATGCCAAATAAACCATCCAATAGGTGGTGTTCAAAGAAGAATAGGATCTCAAGGACCCTATGGTGGTTATAATTCCTCATATACATCAACATATATATCACTTAAAGAAGAATACCATGAAATTCAACAAGTATCGCCTCTGTATTCTATTCCTCCCCCCTTTATACTTCCATTTTTATCTTTATTCTTTATTAGGGGTTGTATCATTTCTTCTTATTTTCTTTAAGGGTTATTAATCTTAGTATACATTAATAAATATCTGTAGAAATATAATGTAGTGGTTCTTACCACAAAATATTCATCCTTCATTAGATTGGGGATAAACCAAAGTTTTCCTAGTTGTGAACAGTTAAATACAAAGCACCCCTATGGGTTTTGTCCCAAGATTATATTTTCTTTATTTTCCTTCAGTTGAATAGATTTTTTTTATATTTATTATAGATTTTAAGAAGGAATAAATTAGGTTCTTAACTCAAGTATGTCACTTACAAAATAAACTCAGGTTGTATCTCTCCTTATCCTTAGTTTATATTTATTATACTTTTTAATTTGTTGTGCTAAAATGAAGGGTAGTTAAATATAAGTATGGGGGAGGAGATAATAATATATTAGTACTTTTTTATGTTTTTTATTTTTTATTTTTTGGAGTGTTTTTAGGATCATTTGATCTTAATTGAATACCTTTGAAAAATTCATATTATATTGGTATTTTTGAAAAGTTTCTTGATTTGAATATCTAAGGATTTAAATAATTGTTGAAATGTATTTTATTCCCTAATTTCTAATCTGTTAATTTATGTAAGTTTTTTAAAATTTGAAATCCATGTTTACAAGTGATGTACAATGTTTATCTTTCTAAAATGAAGAGGTTTCTAAACCTGTTTCATATCCTATTTGAATTTATCTTTTTATTTAGAGTCCTAAATCATGATATGTGATATATAAATTATTTTTTCTCTTTTTCAATGCTATTATAGTTTATAAACTTGTGTTAATAATTATTGAGGTATTATTTGTTTGAAAATACCTTTTAAAAAATAAACTTATATTTGCGACTACCTTTAAATCTGGCCTACATTATACCCTAGAAACCATGAATGAGTTTGTTATTCAGCCACATTATAATCCTAAAATACAATTCCATCCTAATTTAGAAGTTAATGCATGATTATGGTTGAACTCAAGTGTGGTAAATAGAGCTAGGATATGTTGTGAGATGATCCAGAGGAATCTGTTTGTGTACTGACTAAATCTATTTTGTGGGTGGCTATAAAAAATCATCACATATGGGAAGATATAAGGAAATTATGTTCAAAATTGGGGAAGTTAGTTCACACAAATTTTTTAAGACCAAAATATTCCTCTCAAAATTCCAATCTACCCCTAATTAAAAATTGAAAAAACAGAACAGAACTATGAAGAAAGTATAGAGAATAAAAAAGGATGAAAAATTGATGTTGTTGAAGTGATTTATGTGTGAACTTACCATGATAATAAAAAGGTGTTTGGATTTATATTTTTTCAAAGGGGGTGAGTGAGGATTCTATTCTTGATTGGATGCTCGACATCATGCAATTTACTTCATTTTAGATCCAAAACCTACTCATTCTGCCACTAGATTTTTTAATTATTAAACCTTTAAACCCTTATCCATAGAAAACCCCATGAAAATTCCTAACAATTGAAAAACTTTTATGACTCTATTAATTATATAAACTCGTATGATAACAACAATATTTAAATCATTCTTTCATTTGAGAATGAGGTAAAACCCCATATAAAATGCCTTGAGTGAAGAGAGATACATTTTTGAAAAGGTAGGTAAAAAAATAAAAGTGGGGATTGGAAGGATTTTGGATGGATTTTTATAATCAGTGAGGAATTAGGGAATTTATAACCATATAAAATGAATGATATTTATAAGTATGTGATAATTGAAAATTGCTACCAACTTTTCCTTGAGAAATATGATTTGACCTTTGTATTAGAATATTTCCTATGAGTGTAATATTTAAGTGTGGTGGATTGATATTCATATATTTTAATTTTTAATTAAATTATTTTATTCCTAATATTTTCATATTTTATAAGTAATTATCATATATTTAATTTTTAGGGATAATTTTAAATTTATTGTGAAAATAACCTAAATTGTGGTTTTAGTGATTTTATTATTATGTTGTTGTTAATTTACATGGACAAGATTTAATTTATATTATTTTTATGATATCAATAAATCCAAAAGATAGTAGTAGAAATCTAGAAAATTCATATTTTGAAAGAAACTATTTGATGAACTTTTTATTCCTCTAGAAGTTGAATATTTCATAATGATGAATTTCTGGATACAAAGGTGATGAATCATTAGGATGATGATTGTTAAAAAATATAAATATTATATAGGATTAATGTAATTAAAGTAATAAAGATGATTTAACTTCTATAATATAGCTAAAGTGGGAAGAATTTGGTGAAGTATTGTGGTATGTAAGATTACCTAGGTCCAAACATAAAATTCCTTCAACAACTCAGGTGAGAAATTAGAAAATTAAAAAATGTAAGAGTCCTTAAACTCATATGTAGGAGTCATTTCTAAGCTCCCTTAAAATATTTAAGGGTAAAGTAATTTTTTATGGAGTAGTATCTATCAATATGTAAGACACTACTACAAAAACGATCTTTATAAATGCTCAAAACGGGCCTTATCAGTGCTAAAAAAGTGATGTAAACCTCAGCACTGATAAAGGGGGGGTCCCCTTTATCAGCGCTCAATAAGTGCTGATAAAGGGGTAATTTATTAGAACTAAAAAATCGTTGATAAAGGAAACCTTTATCAGCGCTAAAAATGTGCTGATAAAGGGAGACTTTATCAGCACTAAGAAGGCACTAATAAAGGACCCCTTTATCAGTGCTAAAAAGGCGCTGATAAATGTGTTTTTATCAGCACTCTTTTAGTGCTGATAAACTAATCCTTTATGAGTGATTTTTTAGCGCTGATAATGGCTTCCTTTATCAGCGCTAAAAAAGTGCTGATAAATGCCATGTCTGCTGCAATAAAAAATTCGGCAGCAGCACACCCAAACAACACCTACAAAAAATTCAGCATCTCAATAAGTATACCCATAAAAAATTAACACATAAATCATAAGCTAATTACACCAAGTATACCCATACAAAAAGTATACTCATACACCATTAACACATAATTCATAAGTTAATTAAATACATAAATAATTCAATTCTGAATTCAGGGGGTTGGGGGTTGTTTAGGGGTTTGGGGTGGCTGTCCAAGGGGGGTAGGGGGTGTTTGGGGGGATGGGGGTGTCCGGGGGGGGAAGGGGTGTCCAGGGGGTGGGGGCGGTCCAGGAGGTTGGGGGGCTGTCCAAGGAGGGTGGGGGTGTCCAGGGGTGGGGGTGTCTAGGTGGTGTGGTGGTGTCTAAGAGGGTGGTGTCCAGGTGAGGGGGGTGGGCTGTCCATGGGGGTGTCCAGGGGGTGGGCTGGTGTCCAAGGTTTTGGGGGGCTTTCCCAGGGGTGGGGATGGTCCGGGGGTTTGTGGGGCTATCCAAGGGGGGTGGGGTGGTGTCCAGGAGGGTGGGATGGGGGTGTCCGGGGGGATAGGGGTGTCTAGGGGGGTGGGGGTGTCCAGGGGGGTGGGGGCGGTCCAGGAGGTTGGGGGGATATCCAAGGGGGGTGGGGTGGTGTCCAAGGAGGGGGGGTGCCCAGGTGGGGGGGTTGTGTATGGGGTGTCTAGGGGGTGGGGTGGTGTCCAGGGTGTCGGGGGGATTTCTAGGGGGTCTGGGGGGGGTCTGGGGGCGTTCTAAGGGGTTGGTGGGGATTTCCAAGGGGGGTGGGATGGTGTCCGGGAGGGTGGGGGTGCTTGTCCATGGGTGGGGGGTGTCCAGGGGGTGGGGGTATCCAGGTGGTGGGGTGGTGTCTAGGAGGGGTGGGGGTGTCGTCCAGGGGGGGTGGTTGTCCAGGGGGTGGGGGTGTCTGGGGGGGCTGTTCGAGGTGGGGAGGTTGTCCATGGGTGTGTCTAGGGGGTGGGGGTGTCCAGGGGTTGAGGCAGCTTTCCAGGGGTGGGGGTGTCCAGAGGGGTGGGGGTGTCCAGGGGGTGGGTTGGTGTATAGGGGGGTGGGGGTGGTCCTGGGGGTTGGTGGGTATTTCCAAGGGGGGTGGGGTGGTGTCCATGGGGGTAGGGGTGGTTGTCCATGGGGGTGGGGGTGTCCAGGGGGTGGGGGAGGTGTCTAGGTGGTGGAGTGGTGTCTAGGGGGTGGGGGCGTCCAGGGGTTGTGGAGGCCACACCATGACTCGGATTGAGACGGGGTTGACTCAAACACATCTCAAAGGACCCATGGACCATTCTCCTAAAATATCAATACAATCTGAATGTGTTTGGTCAGATTTTCGTAGGTCAGTTGTTGTTTTCACTTAAAATTGTGTCCATTTTAAAAAAAAGAGAGATACGTTGAGTGATACCGGCCACACTGTACCTCATATTGAGGTTTGGTTGACTCATACACATAAAAAAGGACCCATGTATCATTCTCATAAAGTATCAAAAAAATCCGAATGTGTTTGGTCAGATTTCTGTTGGTCAGTTGTTGTTTTCACTTAAAATTGTGTCCATTTTAAACAAAAGAGAGACTCTTTGAGTGATATCGGCCACACCAGGCCTCGGATTGAGGCAGGGTTGACTTTTTCACGTCACAAAGGATCCATGGATTTTTATCATAAAGGATCAAAACAATAATAATGCATTTGGTCAAATTTTCATAGGTCAGTTGTTTTTTTCACTTAAAATTGTCTCCATTTTAAACAAAAGAGAGACACTTTTAGTGATACCGGCCGCACTGTGCCTTGGATTGAGGCAGGGTTGACTTTTACACATCCCCAACACACCCATGTATCATTCTCCTAAAGTATCAACACAATCTGAATGTGCTTGGTTGGATTTTCGTATGTCAGTTGTTGTTTTCACTTAAAAATGTATCCATTTTAAACAAAAGAGAGACACTTTGAGTGATACCGACCACACCATGCCTCAGATTGATGAGAGGTTGACTCATACACGTCACAAATGACCCATGGATCATTATCATAAAGTATAAATACAATAAAAATGCGTTTGGTCATATTTTTGTAGGTCAGTTGTTGTTTTCACTTAAAATTGTGTCCATTTTAAACAAAAGAGAGACACTTTGAGTGATACCAGCCACACCGGGCCTCAGATTGAGGCGGGGTTTACTCGTACATGTCAAAAAGGACCCATGGATTGTTCTCCTATAAGATCAACACAATATGAATGTTTTTGGTCTGATTTTCATATGTCAATTATTGTCTTCACTTAAAATTGTGTCTATTTTAAACAAAAGAGAGACCATTTGAGTGATACCAGCCACACCATGCCTCGAATTGAGAAAAGGTTGACTCTTACATGTCAAAAATTACCCATGTATCATTATCCTAAAGGATAAATACAATATTAATGCATTTGGTTGGATTTATGTAAGTCAGCTGTTGTTTTCACTTAAAATTGTGTCCATTTTAAACAAAAGAGAGACACTTTGAGTGATACCGGCAACACCATGAATCGGATTCAGATGGGGTTGACTCATACATGTCACAAATGACCCATGGATATTTCTCCTATAGGATCAACACAATCTGAATGTGTTTGGTCAGATTTCCGTATGTCAGTTGTTGTTTTCACTTAAAATTGTGTCCATTTTAAACAAAAGAGAGACCCTTTGAGTGATACTGGCCACACCGTCACTCAAATTGAGGCTGGATTGACTCATACACATCACAAAGTAGCCATGTATCTTTCTTCTAAAGGATAAATACAATCCGAATGCATTTGGTCAGATTTTTGTAGGTCATTTGTTGTTTTCACTTAAAATTTGTCCATTTTAAACAAAGGAAAGACACTTTGAGTGATACCGGTCACTCCGTGCCTCGGATTGAGGAAATTTTGACTCATACACATCAAAAAGGACCCATGGATCGTTCTTATAAAGAATCAAGACAATACTAATGCATTTCTTTGGATTTTTGTAGGTCAGTTGTTGTTTTCACTTAAAATTGTGTCCATTTTAAACAAAAGAGAGACACTTTGAGTGATACCAGCCACACCGGGCCTCGAATTGAGGCAGGGTTGACTCATAAACATCAAAAATGACCCATGGATTGTTCTCCTATAGGATCAACACAATATTAATGCGTTCAGTTGGATTTCTGTACGTCAGTTGTTGTTTTCACTTAAAATCGTGTCCATTTTAAACAAAAGAGAGATCCTTTAAGTGATATCGGCCACACCGTGCCTTGTATTGAGGCGTGGTTGACTTGTACACGTCAAAAAATACCTATGGATAATTATAATAAAGGATAAATACAATCCGAATGCGTTTGGTTGGATTTCTGTAGGTCAGTTGTTGTTGTCACTTAAAATTGTGTCCATTTTAAACAAAAGAGAGACACTTTGAGTGATACCAGAACCACCATGGCTCAGATTGAGACGGGGTTGACTTTTACACATCTAAAAGGACCCATGGATCGTTCTAATAAAGTATCAACACAATAAAAAAGTGTTTCATTGTATTTCCCTCCATCAGTTGTTGTTTTCACTTAAAATCTGTCCATTTTAAACAAAAGAGAGACCATTTGAGTGATACCGGCCACACTGTGCCTCAGATTGAGGCGGGGTTTACTTTTACATGTCACAAAGGACCCATGGATCATTATATTAAAGGATAAATACAATCCGACTGTGTTTGGTTGGATTTTCGTAGGTCAGTTGTTGTTTTCACTTAAAATTGTGTCCATTTTAAACAAAAGAGAGACACTTTGAGTGATACCGGAAACACCATGCCTCAGATTGAGACAGGGTTGACTTTTACACGTCAAAAAGGACCCATGGATATTTTTCCTGTAGGATCAAAACAATATGAATGTGTTTGGTCAGATTTTCGTATGTCAATTGTTGTTTTCACTTAAAATTGTGTCCATTTTAAACAAAAGAGAGACCCTTTGAGTGATACTGGCCACACCGTGTCGTGGATTGAAGCTAGGTTGACTTTTACAGATCAAAAAGTAACCATGGATCATTATCATAAAGGATAAATACAATCCTAATGCATTTAGTAAGATTTATATAGGTCAATTGTTGTTTTCACTTAAAATTGTGTCCATTTTAAACAAAAGAGAGACACTTTGAGTGATATCGGCCACACCGTGCCTCAAATTGAGGCGGGGTTGACTGGTACATGTTAAAAAGGACCCATGTATCCTTCTCATAAAGGATCAAGACAATATGAATGTGTTTGGTTAGATTTTCGTAGGTCATTTGTTTTTTTCACTTAAAATTGTGTCCATTTTAAACAAAAGAGAGACACTTTGAGTGATACCGGACACACCAGGACTCGGATTTAGGTAGGGTTGACTCGTAAACTTCCAAAATGACCCATGTATAATTATCCTATAGGATCAACACAATTATAATGTGTTTGGTCAGATTTTTGTACGTTATTTGTTGTTTTCACTTAAAATTGTGTCCATTTTAAATAAAAGAGAGACCCTTAGAGTGATACCGGCCACACCATGCCTTATATTGTGGTCGGGTTGACTCTTACACATCAAAAAGGACCCATGGATAGTTCTACTAAAGGATCAACACAATCCGAATGCGTTTGGTCAGATTTTTGTCGGTCAGTTGTTGTATTCACTTAAAATTGTGTCCATTTTAAACAAAAGAGAGACACTTTGAGTGATACCGGCCACACCGTGCCTTGAATTGAGGCAGGGTTGACTCATACACATCAAAAAAGACCCATAGATATTTATAATTAAGTATCAAGACAATTATAATGTGTTTTGTCAGATTTTCGTAGGTTAGTTGTTGTTTTTACTTAAAATTGTGTCCATTTTAAACAAAAGGGAGACACTTTGGGTGATACCGGCCGCACCAGGCCTCATATTGAGGTGGGGTTGACTCATACACATTAAAAAGGACCCATGGATCGTTCTCCTATAGGATCAACACAATCCAAATGTGTTTGGTCATATTTCCGTACGTCAGTTATTGTTTTCACTTAAAATTGTGTCCATTTTAAACAAAAGAGAGACCCTTTGAGTGATACCGGCCACACCGTGCCTTGGATTGAGGCGAGGTTGACTATTACATGTCACAAAATAACCATGTATCGTTCTCAGAAAGGATAAATACAATCCTAATGCTTTTGGTCAAATTTACATAGGTCAGTTGTTGTTTTCACTTAAAATTGTGTCCATTTTAAACCAAAGAGAGACACTTTGAGTGATACTGGAAACACCATGCCTCAAAATGTGGCAGGGTTGACTCATAAACTTCACAAATGACCCATGGATCATTATCCTATAGGATTAACATAATCTGAATGCGTTTGGTCAGATTTCCATAGGTCTTTTGTTGTTTTCACTTAAAATTGTGTCCATTTTAAACAAAAGAGAGACCCTTTGAGTGATACCAGCCACACCGTGCCTAGTATTGAGTTCGAGTTGACTCTTACATGTCACAAAGGACCCATGTATCGTTCTCCTAAAGGATCAATACAATATGAATGTGTTTGGTCAGATTTACGTAGGTCAGTTGTCGTTTTCACTTAAAATTGTGTCCATTTTAAACAAAAGAGAGACACTTTGAGTGATATCGGCCACATCGGGCCTCATATTGAGGTTTAGTTGAATTGTACACATAAAAAAAGACCCATGGATCTTTTTCCTATAGGATCAACATAATATGAATGCTTTTATTCAGATTCTCGTATGTCAGTTGTTGTTTTCACTTAAAATTGTGTCCATTTTAAATAAAAGAGAGACCCTTTGAGTGTTACCAGCCACACCGTGCCTCATATTGAGGAAGGGTTGACTCATACACGTCCCCAACACACCCATTTATCGTTATCCTAAAGTATCAACACAATATGAATGCATTTGGTTGGATTTCCGTACGTCAGTTGTTGTTTTCACTTAAAAATCTATTCATTTTAAACAAAAGAGAAAAACTTTGAGTGGTTCATCATTCTTGCATGTTGCTGGTGCATATCATCTATTAAAATGGTAAAATGACTCATTGGAGAAAGGATGTTTTATTTAATAACAATTACAATTTTCCTATGAACATTTACATACAACAATGTTTCATGTTTTGATCCACTTAACCCCTCTAAAAAATGACCGCCAATTGTACACGTCCCCAAGTCAGATCTTCATGCTATTTGTGTACAATCTGCCATCAGGTATGCGGCCCACTCATTTCTAAACAAATCTATATAATCTTGTGAGTATGGGGCTTTTCGGAATTCATAGTAGTACTTCAAAATATAAAAATAAAGAATTAATAAATAAATTAAATGAACTAGTAGTTTTTTTTTTGAAAATACCTCTTTAGGGATGCTAGTTTGTTTATGAAAAATGATCTATTTCATAAATTTACAAATAATAACCACAATCATTATATTTTGTTTGTTTTGGATACTGCAAAAAAATGATCATTAGGAGAATAAGTAACTTGTGTTGAGATGTGTTTGGATAGTGAAATTTTATTATATATACCCTAATATTTGTCCAGGCGTAGTACTTGATCGCCTCCTTATTCTTAGCCCCTATCCTCATTCCTTTTTTTAGACAATAATGATACACCACCCTATCATAACATAATCCTCAGTAAAAGATAATATAAATTATATTACTTGATGTTTATACCTAAAACGTAGGATATAGTGTTTTACAGATTCACAAACTTCATCATGTATGGTCGGTTTGATGGATATCCTAGCTTTGAATCCAGAAGATAAATCTTTGGAGTATCCAAGTTCACCTCAATTAACAACCAATGTTTCCTAAAAACACAAAAAGGAATAAGTAATAAAAGAATTGAAAATATAATTGATATGATTTAATCGTAGATTTTTATCCCTACATGGTTGGTATTAGGAAGAGTCTATCATCTGTAATCTTGCTTTCAAATGTTTTCAGTAAGCCATTCACTATTTCATTTTTTTATGGCTCTAATTTCGTTAAATGTGTTGATGTGGTATGAGGACTAATGAGTCTGAATTTTGGCTCATGGGAAAATTCCTTCAACTGTTTTTCATATATACGTCTGTCAACAATATAAAATGCATTTAGTCATAATTTTCACATTAGATCAACTTTTAGAAAATCAATTCATGAAAACATAACTCATATATATATTTACAACTGTGATGCCTAGCCAACCATTTTCAAGGATCTCATTTACATTTTCAGCAGCAACTAAATATTGACTTTCCTCTCCGTAAATATTCTTTTCGAAAACCACTATATGACTACTACCACCTCTTAGCTTCGTATCCACATGAGTCTTCAATGCTAGTAAGTGTGGATAGAGAATAGGTGGTGTTATTGTGCTTTCAGTAGCTCCTTGGGATTGGTTGGTCGATACTTTATATGGTTTTGAGCCGACATTTGTCACCCCCTTCCCTTTCTCCATCTATAATAACATTCATTGGTTCAGACCCTTTTGTCATTAATTGTTAAAGGTTTAGCTTGAAAAAAAATACCTATTTTTTCTCATATACTCTTACAAGTTGTGATGGACATGCAATGAATGTCCCAATAGCCTTTTCGACCATATGAATATCATCGTCATCAAGTGGAATAGGTGGCTCTTCATTTGGCTCATGAGCTACAATAATCATCACTTTCAGATGATCTTTCGGAAGTTCTCTATTATGCAGCGTGTCATCTAGGATGTTGAACACTATATCCCTCGCTACAAGGTGATAGGTGGGTGTTTAAAAATATAAATCACAGTCATTATCACCCTGTAGAATATAAGTACAGGAAAAGTATTAGTGTTTGTCTGATTCACATTTCATGGGAACAATTATTAGAATATTGATTACCATGGCTAAGACAGCTCTTTGAGGGGAATGGCTTGCCTCAAAGCTGGTGGGGGTGGGGTGGGATCTTCACGCACTGGTTGTTCCTGAGTTGTGTCTTCTCCTTGCTTCCCACCCATTAAAGTTGCTAGCAACTCTCCCTACCATTGCAATCGTTCTTCAAGGTTTTCTAGTCTTTCGCTCATTTGATTAAATTTTTCATCTCTATCATCCATTTTTTTATTCTCAAAATATACTCGGGGTGTCACCCCAAACCCTACACCTCTGACACGACTATATTGTTCTGGCTGCTTCAAAGCCGTCGATAATAGGTCTGCATCTGCTACAGGAGTAGCTAATTCCTGTGACTATCGGATATTGGAAAATAACTAATTATTTTTATATAATAGAAATTTAAAACAAATCTTTTTATCATTTTGTCATACTTACACATATTTCCCACACTTTTTGTGTGTTCTCATCTACTAGATTCCCTTCCTTATTCACACGTGCCTCCTTCCATAGCACATGACGTGGGATGGAAGTGTCTTTGGTTTTAGAGTCATCAATCTACATATAAACATGGAAAGATAATTATGATGTTGTTTATTGGCACCTAAAAATATTACTGTAAATTTAAAATACGTACCATTTTCTTTTCTAGTGAAGCATACCCCATCCTTGCTTTACGATAGAGGTATGTTGGTTTTGATGCACGTTCCTTATTTTTAGTATAGAGTTGCTATTTTATAAATGAAATATTGACAATAAAAGTGATGAATACACATATCCTCAAACAATGTATTACCACCCACAATGTACCTAAAACTTCTCATCCCCACGGCAGCCAATAAATGCATCCCATGCTTCTTGGGATATCAGGTGAGCATAGACAATGAGTGGGTGCAGGTTTATTTTGCCTTTGGAATCTTTCAGGTGACATCTTGTTAAAATAGTGTGAAAACATCAATGAATCCTTCCCGCAAGCCTTAGTACATAATCCTTGTGTGAATCATCTACTATAAATGTACTCTGTAAGAGATTGAGAAGAGTAAGACATTGTTTTATTATTTTATTTTCTATTAAATTAAATAAATAAATTCATAATGTTACCATAATTTCTTCCCACATCATAGCCTTCAGCCTAGAAAAAACATGGTGCCATGAATCTATGTCAATCGGTACCTGTTACCGAGTGACAACTCCAATGTAAATACTAAACATAGCCTTTTTGGGATTCACATGTTGGCCTCGTGCATTCCATCCGATGTCAAATTTGATGCCTTTGCTTTTTTCCTTAATAACTTTGTCTAACACTGTCAAACTATGACACACCTGTATTTTCTGTGACATCGGTCCTTCATTCCTGACCATTTCATTGATATCAACATCATCTATATGTTCATCTGAAATGGTAGCAAAGGCATGTTCTGATGGTTGTTGGACCTCAATACTAAGAGAAATAACAGGTTCAGAAACTTGTTGCTGCTCTGCATTGTGAGCAGCCGCAGTAGCAGAAGCTTGAGAGACTTGTTCGGTCTCAAGGTTAGGAGCACCAAAACATGCAGAAGTCATTATATGAAAAAGTGGTTGAATAGTTAATTTAGATTACATAAATTCATTAATTATAAGATAATAACATGAGATAACAAGATCTATATTAAAAATAAAATATAACATGTTTATTGAAATATCTTTCTTTTTTTTAAAGGCTGAAGAGATTTGAAACCTCTATAGATTATCCAAATCCCTTCACTGTGGTCTCCTCTAACATAAAAAACATCATCTACATTGGGACCACTGCGAAATGATTGCGACGTACCACTGAAAGGATCATCCACAACTAAATTTTCATCGAACCCTTCAGTATTTGTGGATGATAACAGAACAATCGACCACTTTCGGTTTGTGGGATCTGGAACATAAAAAACTTGTACCGCTTGTGATTCCATTATAAACTGTTCGTCTTTGTACCCTTCT
Source organism: Viscum album (assembly GCA_963277665.1). Taxonomy (NCBI): domain Eukaryota; kingdom Viridiplantae; phylum Streptophyta; class Magnoliopsida; order Santalales; family Viscaceae; genus Viscum; species Viscum album. The sequence goes on along the minus strand of OY728120.1, from coordinate 1,579,135,925 downwards.
TTACTAAAATCAGCTTTTACAAATCCTCATTCATCTATTTTAACACCACTGTTGTTATCAACCCATTTGCATTGAAAAATCAGCAATTGGAATGTTGTATAATCCAACTCCCATATTTGTTTGATAATTCCAAAGTATGACATATTTTGATAAATTAGATTTCTATCCTTACTACCAGAAACATGCATCGCTTCAACCACTAGTGTAAATCCACTATTTTGCATGGTACTATCTTCATCATGTTCATCTGTATAGAATCTATAACCATTAATTACATAAGCACTGTAAGATAATACATACACACTTGGTCTGGAGGCTATCCATCGAAGTCATTCTGAAATTGAATTCGGATTTTCATCCAACTGCTTAAAAATATGGTCCTGAAACCATCCTATAAACTGGTGATTATGTTTATTTGATAACCATTTTTCATCATTTGATGGATTCAACTGCCTAAAAATTTCTTTGTGAGTTTCAATATATGGAGAAACCTCCCAACTATTCTGAAAAACATAAAGGTGGGCCTACTCCCAATCTATAATACTGATTGTCACAACATCTCTTCCATAAATTCCCTCACCCTCAATGTGTCCAGTGTGACGAGATTTCGGGAGACCAATGATTTCCACATCAGATAGGTATTCGGTACAATATTCAATGGCTTCCTCAACAATATATCACTCTATTATACAACCCTCTAGCCAACTTTGATTTTTGACATACCCTTTCAAAATATTCATATATCGTTCAACAGGATACATCCATCTATAGTGCACAGGACCACAAATTCTAATCTCTCTCACCAAGTGAATCATCAAATGAACCATCATATCAAAGAATATTGGCAGGAAGAACATTTCTAATTCACATAATATGATGACAATTTCTTTTTCCATAGCTGGAAATTTTTCAGGTATAAAACTTTTCTACATATAGATTTGAAAAAGAAAAAAAGTTTGGTTAATGTATGATGAACATTCTTGGAAAAAATGCAATGTAGAGCTATAGGAATTAGATCTTGCATCAAAATATAGTTGTCGTGTGATTTCAAACCTTTTAACTTCAAATCATTCATTGACACAATGTTCTTGATATTTTATGAATACCCCTCTAGAACCTTTACATCATTGAAGAAGTTTCAAAACTGATATCTCTCCTCCGTAGAAAGAGTATAAGTAGTTGGAGGAATAAACCTTCGATTTTCACCCTTCACGGGAGCCAACTCTTCTCGTATTCCCATGTCAACCACGTCCAACATTGCCTTAATTCCATCCTTTGTTTTGCCAGGGGCATTTAGCAACGTTCTGATAACACTGTCGCATAGATTTGTTTCCACATGAATCACATCAAGAAAATGTCTTATGTACAAACAATTCTAGTATGGTAATTTAAAAAAAACTGATCTATTTTTTCAACCGATTTTCGTAAGGTTTTTCGAAAATGGTTTACCAAAAATAGTGTTCACATCTTTTAATTTCTCAAAAAGCTGATCACCTATTAGTGGAGACAGTGTTGTGCATTGTTCTAAACTTCCATTGAATGATGTCGTCCAAGATCGGTACTTATGCTGACGAGGTAGAAATCTATGATGTCCTAGAAACACAAATTTTGATGAATGTTTCAACCTAATTGATTATGTATCTTCTTCGCACACGAGACACCCTTGAGTTCCTTTAATGCTATAGCCTGAAAAAATTTCATAAGCAGGGAAATAAATTATTTTCCCATACAACATCCCTCTCAACGTGAAGTATTCACTTTTATAAGCATCATACAACATAACACCTGAATCCCATAATAACTTCAAATCCTCGATCAAAGGAGCCAGATAAACATCAATATCATTACATGGTTGTTTTGGTCCTAATATAAGCATTGATAACATGATGAATTTTTTCTTTATGCATAACCAGGGTGGAAAGTTATAATTTACCAACATAACAAGCCATGTACTATGAGTGATGGTTTGAAACCCAAAAGGATTAACTCCATCTGTAGATAATGCAAGACTAAGGTTTCTCGGCACTTTTTCAAATTCAGGATACTCATGATAAATTTTCTTCCATTGAGGAGAGTCGGTTGGATGACGTAATTTCCCATCTTTATTTCTTTTATCTGTATGCCACGACAATTGTCTTGTAGTTTCTTCACTTCCATATAGATGCCTAAACCTTGGAATGAATGGAAAGTACCATAAAAATTTCATAGGATTGGATTCATATTTCTTGTATCGATAAGAACCACACTTTGGGCATTCTGTAAGTGATTTTTTCTCCTTGAGAAACAATATACAGTCTTTCGGGTAGGCATGTATTCTTTCAGAAATCATACTCATCGAGCATAGCATTCATTTAGCTTCATATGTCCGGGTTGGGAGCTCATTATCTTCCAGGAGCATGTCATTCAAGAGAGCAAGTAGTTCTGTAAAATTAACATCACTCCATCTGTTCCCTGCTTTCAATTTAAACAACTTCAATATAGCTGACAATGTTGTATATTTAGTGCAACCAGCATACAATGGCGTCTTTTCACAACTCTTTAACTTCTCAAATAATTTTGGGCAATCACGGAGTTCATCTTCAATTTTATTTGTCATTTCCTCAATATGATCTTTATCATCATTGACATTTTTAATAACATCCTCCATACGGTCTTCTTCATTATCCATATTTTTATTCATATCTGATGATCCAAAAAACCCAGTTTTATCCCAGCCAGTAGCTACATTCACTTTTTCTCCATGTTTATTCCAATATTTATAACTCTGATCTATTCCGTGACATATCAAATGTTCTTATAAATCATCTGGAGTAAGTAGTCTAGAGTAAAAACAATGTAAACACGGACAAAGGATTTGAGAAGGATCCTTTGCGTGATCCTTTGCAAACTTGATGAACTCTTTCACTCTGTTCTCATACTCTATTGTCAAACGATTAGCATCCATCCAATCTTTATTCATCTCCATCCTATTTGAATCTCAAATATTAGTATTTATGGTTCAAGTACACAAAACAAGACTTCTAAATACATTATAATAGAACCACTTCCTTATAAAAATATAGATTAATAGAGCCTAACCATTTCCAATAAAGATTTGGAAATCAACAGAACCAGGAAAGACCCCCTATCAAAATCAACACAGTTTCCAAACACAAAGGGGTTCATGGGGAGAATCACTTGTGTCATAGATGGTAAAACTCACACGGAATCATCCTCTATGGCTCATCCTCCTCTATCGAGTCAACCCTTCTATGGTCAACTAGTCCATCCTTTTATACCTCACCAACCTAAAATACATATGGATGAAAACCAGTAGCCAACTCTATAAGTAAAGAAAGGATTCTCATAATCTCTACAATATGGAATTCATTAAATATAATTACTTTAGATTCATTATAGTTTCCTCAAATCACCCTATTCCAAACACAATAATAATCAAGAATGATACATCTACCACTCCTAGGTCTCTGCCCTACATTCAATATCATCATGCCTAAATACCCATATATCCACACATACACATGTCACAAACACATAAAAAACCATATCCACATCAGAACCAAAGTACCCATATGGATTTCAATTAGGTTACTCGAATCAAGTGGTGGTGTGTAAGAAATAATAAGAAAACATAATAAGTATATAGTCACACATAAATCTCAAACTTGTGTTAATAATTAAATAAACCCAAGAAGTACTAAATCTCAAAGACATTCTATGGTTCCTCCCATGACATGATAGCTTTAACCTTTTCAGATCAACAAAGATACCATGTTCTGAGACCACATGACCAAAGAAATTCACCTCTCGAATCTAGAATTTCCACTTTGAAAACTTGGCATAAAATTGGTGATTCCTCAAGATGTCCAAAACTATTATCAAATTAGGTATATGATCATTCATAGTTTTAGAATAAACCATGATGTCATCCATAAATACCATAACAAAATAGTTGAGATACTAGTGGAAAATCATATTCATCATCACCATAAATATATATGGAGTGTTGGTTCAGCTGAATGGCATAAAAATACTCATAGTGGCTATAACTACTCCTAAATGAGGTCTTTAGAATATCAAACTCCTTGATCCTGAGATGGTGTTAACCAAACTAAAGACCGATCATATAGAACCACTCTCCCCCCCCCCCCCCCCCTTAGAAGATCTAATAAATCATAAATATAGGTCAACAGATACTTTTTATTGATCATAACCCGATTGAGATTATGGTAATCAACACACAAGCGAAGGGTTCCAATGACCTTCTTGGTGAAAAGAACTAGTTCTTCCCAAGGCAACACACTAGGTTAAATAAAGAATTTGAAAACCAATTCATCCCACTGATTATTTAGTTCCTTCAATTTAACTAGTTCTATATAGTAAGATAGAATAGATATTGGTTTTATACCCATCACCAAGTTGATAGATAACTCCACCTCCCTCTCTAGTGGTAGACCAAAAAAGACTAAAGGAAACACTTTTGGAAATTCAATAGCTACTAGGGGAAGTTCACTATAATAGGCTTCCTACTCCAGTTTAATAGCATAAAAGGATATCATCCCACTCAACTCTGGAAGAAGAGGTCTAGCTTGACTAGACCTTAGGTCTGATTCTCTATGGAAAACATGGAATTCCCCATCAGGGGCAGTGAAGGACACCCACTGATGATAATAGTAAATCCAAGATTTATTATAAACTAGCCAGTCCATTCTGAGAATAACATATAGGGGAATCATTTTAAGAACCAAAAAATATCATATGATCTAAATATCTAAAAAAGATAAATCATGAGAGGGGAATCAGAGACCTTACTCCCTCTTTATCCAGAGAGATGTTACAATCTCTATCACATAATCCATGAGCTCTATTATAAGTTTCAATAGTTCTATATTGAGGTTTGATATGAAATAATGATGGGAACCAATATCAAATAAAACATGCACTAAAGAAAAAGAAATGGAAATGGTGCCTCTAACTATCGCATGACCCACATCAGTTCCTACTAGAGATTAATCCACTGCATGAAGTTGTTTAGTTCCTAATACATGTTTCTAGGATCCCATTGTTATTGAATAATATTACTATGATTTGGTACCTCTCAATATTTATGATTCCATTACACCACACAGGGTAGTAAAAACATGTAAAACCCTCTTCAAGTGGTTTTAATGTCTGTACAAGATGTAAATCCTCAATGCTTCCATGCAAAAATGCTTTGAGGGATCAATCTTTCCTCATTGGAAAAAGTCATTTGGCCTTTACTAGACACTACAAATGATTCGGAGGAAGTTTTCTATAAAATACCACCACCACTATTTTCACTATGAGGCTAATTCTACTTTCTATTCCACTTATAGGAACCACTAAAACTACCACTTGGAATATAAGTAACTCTAGTTAACACTAACATAATATTCATGCCAATTTCTTCCATCACATACCTATATAGAACATCAAAATTTTAGGTGAACTTTATCATAAATACTTGATATTGGATATCTGATCGACGACCCATATAAAACCTCTGGAACTTAAGATTCTTGTTTGACACCACTTCAAGTGAAAACTGAGCAAGTTTAGAAAAATTATTAGTATATTGAGTCAATGTCTAATAACCTTAGATGAGGTTGAGAAACTCCATGGACTTACCCAATACCATCGAATCTAGATATAATTGCTCCATAAAAAATTTCTTGAAGTATTTTCAATATAAGACCCCATTTAGCTTAACTATAACTATATCACCACTTTCACATACACATTCCAAGCATCATAAGCACATAAGGATATCTCCAATTTCATATTTTCACATGGATCCAATTATCGAAATCTCACACCAAAACCACTATTTTACACAAAAATCCACTTTCCATTTCACATGCACACTAAAACCATTTAGAAACACATTTCACACCACTTTCAAAAAATTTGAAACACATTTGGAAACACAACAAGAATAACACATATAGAATCCGAACATTTCCATGCGAAAATACCCTTTCAAATTCATACTCACATAAAATCCATTTTATAACATGTTTCAAATCACATTCACAATTCAAAGACACATATCAGGTTCAAAAAAAATATAACATGCAAAAAAATGAATTTCTCTTATAAAATTCACATTAAACACATTCAATCCATTAATTTTCTTTGAAAACTAATTTCACACCTTTCACACAAGACATAAAATATATTTAAGAAACACCTCAATAAAGATAACATGAAACATAAAAACATTCCTTTAGAAAAAAAATTCTTCACATGTGGATCTCAAAACCTTTCCAAAACATATTTCGCACCAAAAAAGTAATCCATAGAACACATTTATGAAACTAATAAATCATATCAAAATCATCTAATAATGTAAAATCATTGAATCACTTACCACACACTTGGAAACTTTCAGAGGTGGAGGTGCATGGGAGGAGGTGCATAGAAGGAGCCACCAACCGAAGAGAAATGGAGGTGTAGGGTTTGAAGGGAGTAGGGTCGAGTGAAGAGGAGGATAAGTAGGGTTTTCAGGGAAGAGGATCTTCCAAAGGGGTTCGGGGGGGAGGATTAGGATAAGGGATAGAGGTAGAGTTCTGGCAACGTGAAAATTGGGGGTGGCCGAGGTCCAGCAACGCGAAGATCGGGGGTAGTAGAGGTCCGGCAACGTGAAGATCGGGGGGCAGCAGAGGGGAGTCGTAGGGTTACAGTACCACTAGAGCTTTAGGTCTTGATAAACCAAGGACATTGTGCAACCGATTTTATAAAATATGGGACAAAAGTTTTATCAGCGCTAAAAAAGCGCTGATAAAGGCTACCTTTATCAGGGATAAAATTTTAACACTGATAAAGGGCCTCTTTATCAGTGCTAAAAAAGAGATGATAAATCCTTCCTGTATGAGCGATAACATTTTAGCGCTGATACAGGCCTTCTTTATCAACGCTTTTCTAGCGCTGATAAAGGGTCTCTTTATTAGCGCTTTTTAAGTGCTGATAAAAATTACCCTGTATCAATGCTAAAATTTTAGCACTAATACAGGGAATCTTTATTAGCACTTTTATAGTGCTGATAAAGGGCTTCTTTATCAGTGCTAGAAAAGAACTGATAATGATTCCATGTATCAGCGCTAAAATTTTAGCGCTGATACAGGGCATCTTTATTAGCGGTTTTTGCTTAGCGCTGATATAAGGTGGCGCTTCCCTTGCCCATTTTTGTAGTAGTGATAGTAACCCCATGGAAAATTAATATGTAAATGTTTATTCCTTTATCACACAAATAATACATGTGATACATAAGAGTGTTAACAAATTCCCACGGAATACATAAGAATTGTCACACCCAGACATCGCACATCGGTAATGATTTTAATTTTTATTTATTTTTAGTTGGTTTAAGTTTTAAGGTTTATTTTATTTTATTTCCTATTTCATTGTCCTTTTTTTATTTTCCATTTATTTTCCCTTTTTATTTTTTCCTCTCTTTTTTCCCCACTTCTCTTCCTCACCCCTCTTCTCGATCGCACTACACCCTCCCCCCCCCTTTTGGTCCTTCGTGCACAAGACCACCCTCTGCATACCCTATATCGCACTGCCCTACTTCACTCTGGCTATACTGATCGGTGACCAATGCCACCACTTCCATGTGCTAACCCCGCACCGTCGCTGCCTTGCACCAACCTCGCATCATTGCTGCCTCACACAGGAACTGTGCTGCCCTGCTGCCTACGCCACCAAACCCACACCACCCCTTTTTTCATCTGGTTTTCCAGTGTGAAATACCTCCGAAATCCCCTCATTTTACTTGGCTAGCCCTCCTCTCCCTCACCACAGGTTCATTCTTCTTAGTTTGGTTAATTTCATTATTTGAGAGTTTATCAGATTGGGGTTTTGTGTTATATTTGGTTTGTTTTTTATGAGAGTGGTTTGATGTATTAATTTTAGGGTTTAATTTGATCATCGTGTGGTGAGTTTGTGCAGCGATTGGAGTTCCACATAAATTTTTGGGAATTGCGACACCAAAGGTATCTGGTTCCATGTATAAACATTATTTGGTGATTTATTTTTCTTGTTTAATTAATCTAGTAGGTTCTTTGATTAATTTGTGTGTTGAGAAGTCATTTTAAAATGGGTTTAATATGCATTTAATTTTTAAGTAGCTTGTTCATATTAAATGGGGTGTGTTTTGATGAAAACTCCTAACATTTCATTTAATGGTGTTTTATAAGTTATGCAATTAGTTTATTAAATTATGTGAGGGTTGGAAATTGTGTTTTGATATGGCTTTGGTGTGTGGTTGATTATTTAAGAGGGTTTTGAATGTTTTCTTTGGTGAGGAATCTTAAGGTGTTACTTAAATTGTTTTAGTTTTGTTTTAAGCCCTTGGTAGGTAATGGACTCCCTTGCATCGTTGTAGTGTGTTTTGCTCATCGTGGTGTGGGTTTTGGTCATCAGCGACAAAGACCTATAGGTATATACATGGGTAAGCATGTATATATGTATATCCTCCTTGCGCATATTCTCTCATGGTATGGGGAATATGTACTTAGGTAAAAGGGTGTATATATATATATATATATATATGAAAATGTATATGCATATAGGTGAAGCGGTTTCGAGCTGCCATCGTCAAAAGATGCATGTTTTGAGGTATGTTTTTCTATTTAGTTTATTCTTATTTCTGCTGCTTGGTTGTAGCACCATCTAACTTAAGGTACTTAATTGTTAAAAGGGTCCTTGGTTATTTTTGCGTAGTGCGTTGGACTGTTTGGCGCAGTTTCGAGTTTTCATCTAAGGGTGACTCACCTTCGTATGCATAGGTAAGTATATTTATATATGTAGGTTCCCCCATTACACATATATTCATCAATGGTAGTGAATATACATGTATGGGGCTAGGTGTTCCTATATATATATGTGTGTGTGTGTGTGTGAAAATGCATTCGTAGGCGAGTGGTGACTAGTATATGCATATAAGCATATATTTAAGGATCCCCTTGCACATGTTCATGGCCATGCAGGCGTGTGCATAGGGGCTAGGTGTCTTACATGTATGTGAAAGTGAATATGCTTAGTGGGGGAGTAACAACTTTTAGTTAGAAAGTTCCAAGAGCTGAGTGGACATCTTGGTTCCACCTTGAGGTAGTTCCCCAATGCACTTTCCATTATATTTATAATTTATTAATTTCTTGTTGTTTCATTAATTTTAGATTAATGGTAAATAATATTAAGTAATTAGTCTTAGAAGTAATGTTTGTTGTGAAAGATAGTAATTTCCTCTTGTGCTTGAATTGTCTGGAAATGTTTTTTTTAATGTGCATAATTCGTGTTGATCAAATGCCCCATTAGCCTTTGTACTTATGTTTTAGTTTCAAAATAGTGGTTTGGGTTTCTAAAATTGATTTCTTAAATGGGGTTTCAAATGGTTTTGAGATTGAAAGTGGTGTTTCTGTGATTATTTGGAGGGGAGTTCACATGTGTTGGTTCTTCTAAAAATAGGTTGGTGTTGAGTGGTTAGTTAAGGCCCATTTGGAACTTTAAAGAAATGAAATATTTTTAAAACTCTCTTTGGTGTGACTCAGGGGTGATCCTTCTATGTACGTGGATTGTGTGAATTATTTTGTGTGGTGGCCATGCATTGTGACTGGTTACTTGATTTAAATTGTTGACTCATCCCTTTTCATTACATTTTTTGACATGGGAACCTGGAATAGTAAGTGAATCTTTTGAGAACGATTACTGCACTAGTATAGATTACGCACTGGCTAGTGACCCTTAGTACGGACTTTGCTCTGATAGGGGATTGGGCCCCTCGGTTAGGCCAGGTAGGGAAAAACCAAGCATTAGGGAGTTATGACATCATCGAGTGTAGGCATGCCTTTAGGATGAGTCACATGTATAGTACGTTCTAGATTTTTCACAAGATCCAAGGTGCAACCCAAGTTTTCTTTAGTGCGTATTTGTATGTAGAGGATGTTTGAGGTGCTTATTTTGGTTGTTGGAGCATTGAGCCACTTTTCCATTTTCCTTATTGTGTGTTGTGTGTGTATTTTTACTCTTGTTTAACAACTGAAATTTGGATTTTAAATTGTTCGCAAAAATGTTTTAAAAATGTAATGAATCTTTTTCCTCCAAACCTTAAACTTTTTTTCTGAATTAGAAAGGGAAATGGACTGTTACATGCCTTAGATATGAAAGTGCATGTGAAAACTCATATTTTATAAAATATAGTTCAAACTTGAGATTAGTAAAGTGCTTTATTTAATGGAAGTGTTTTGGAAATATATTGTTTGGGTGTGCCTACTGAGTTTTAATACTCATGCCTATAGTGTTTTCTTGTTTTTATTTTCTGTTATAGGTTCGATAGGAGCTTGTTCACCTTGGGAGACATTAGGTCATGATTTGGAGAGTCACCCAAGAGGTCACACAAAGATAGCAGTTGTTCCATTTGGTTACTTTTATTTTCTTCAGTTCTTATTCAGTCTCTTTATTTGGTTTATTTCTTCTAAGTTTCTCTTTATTATTTACTCTAATTTTATTCATTTGTATTGGGTAAAACCATTCTCATATTTTCTATCGATGCCTTGGCACATGTCGCCAGCCCGGGAGGATCGGGAACGCCTCTTGGTCCTGGTCGTGGGCCTACTCGGGTGACCAGTTCAGGGTCGACTCAGGTTGGTTCGTGATAAGAATAAATTGTGATGATGTGTAAAGGAAACTTATATTTAGATAAGGATACAGAAGGGTCATAAAATTAGTAAAAAATCATCCAATATTCATATTTAAGAGTATTTTACTTTTTTGAGGTGAAGAAACCTACAATACATAAATTTCATCAATTCATATGTAAGGGTTCTCTACTTTATGAAATCTAAAGAACCAAAATGAATTGTGATGTGAAGATAGATATTGAGGTGTGTCATAAATCCATTGATTTTTTCCATTATGATATTTCTATATTTTAAAATGGTCTCATGCATTCATTTAAATTATAAGACGAAAGACTAAGGATAATGGTAGGATTTAAAATATTAATAAAATCTTACTACCACTTGGAATAATTATCTCAAAGAATTCCACATATGTGAAGGCCATTACCCATGAACTTGATCGAAGCCTTATAGAGCCTGTTCTATCTATTTAAATAATTTTTCACTCCATTATAAAAGGATTTTATGAGTTTTTAGAGTCTCTCTACCCAATTCACAACTTTTCCTCTGGCCTTGCTATTTTGATTGGGGTGTTCTTCTATAATAGTTTAAAATTTTTAATAATATTTATTTCCTATTATCTATATTATATAATTTTATATTTTCATTCCTCCATTATAACCCTTGAATATTTATGGTTATGGAGAACTAACCCTTTCTGTTTTATTCATGGGAGGTAAACAGTAATGCTTTGAGTTATACTGCACTTTAATGCTTCTAATTTTTTTATTCTGAGAATTTAGTTGCAGTTAAATTGATTGAAATGAGTAATTTTCTTATTTCCCATACTATTGTTTTTATTCTTGTTGTTAATAATTTCTAATATCCTTAATAATAATAATGATTCATACCATGGAGTAACATTATCGTGATAATGTGTGGTGATATGGATGTAAATATATAGTTCAAGAGAGATTGTCTTGTATACAAATGACTTGGTGTAGGATAATCACCATTTGAACAGTAGGGTGTGTAGTGATAGGTCTTTATCTCTACATTGAATGGATAATGAAAATTAATATTTAAAATAACTATTATTAGCATTACATTGAACTTATAAGGACAACAGTTCTTTCTTACTGATTTCATTCTATTTTTAATTCTTATGTCCTTTATTTTCATTAATATATATATATAACATGTATTTTTATAAATCCACACTATTTTAGGTTTTGATTTTGTATTATATTTTAGTTAAATATAAATAGTGACAATAAAATAACAATGTTTATGAGAGGCATCCTTGTGAGTTCGAACCTGAGTCATGTACCTCTATAGTACATGATTAGGTAAATAAGAATTTATTTAGGTGATTTAAGTGAAACAAACCCACCCATAAGTCTTTAATACATTCTAAAAATCATCTATTAAACCCATGATACACAACTTCTACATATATCTCAAATCACATAAACAAACTAATTCTTCATTTCAGATCACCAAACCATGATCATATCACATATACATGACCAAAAATACACGTTGAATTTAATCTCCAATGTTTCATCCCATTTCTACCATTTCAAATTTATAGTGCTCAAATTTTACCCAAATGACCTAAGAACCACAAAAATCCATATCCATATCTACTACCTAAAGAGTAACCCATTTACCTATCATAATTTCAATGTGAGACTCCTAAATCTAAAAAAAGACACTAAATCACTATGAGACATCAATAATAAGATATATAATTTATGGTTATCAAGGGATTATTCTATGATCCTAAGCAGTGGAAGAAAACCCAAAACACATCCCAATCTATATTTTATAGAATCAAACGTACTTGGAAATGAAGAACACCCAAAAAAATTGAGCATACCTAAAATTCCCATGCAATGACCTCCATATTCTTATTCAATGGAGTATGGTTTGATGATGATCCTAATAGAAATAAACATAGGTTTCCTACCTCCATAGTAAATCCAATGTCCAAAGGATCCATGATCGTATCATGAGGATTATTATGCATCAAGAGGGGTGTTAGTGCATTTTTTGTATGGGAGGAAAAAAGAACTAGGAAAAGTATATTTTTAGAAATATTTTTGTGAAACTGATTATCACTATAACCTCTAATGTACTCTCCAATATTAAGGATCAAATACTTTTATATATCCAAACTTGATGTTTCTCCATAAATAGAGAACATGTTGTCCATATGTAATGCATCATATGAATTGATTACTATTGGTAAATCCATTAAACCTATTCATTGTATTTTAATTAATTGTTTTATCCATTTATAAGGGATTATAAATGAATTAAACCATGTGGTAGGGAGGTATAGGATGCATAAATTCTTAGGTTTCATTTTGTGAAACCAGGCTATTTTGGGTGAAATGTAGTATTGGTATCATACTTAAAGATTCATTGGTAGGGAATGTATCCTTAAGTAATATGAATCATATGCATACGATATTATCTTTATAACCAATAATATCCCACTTTAACTTAAATATCATTATTACTTTATGAAAAACTTTACAACTCTTTGTGAATCCATCCAAAATTCATTTTGGATACGATTCCATCTAGCTCTCTTCATTTTGGAATAAACATTTTTTTCCAAAACCTAATCCTTATTCGAAGTCCTAATTTTATGGACCTAAAATCCTTAATATCATTGAATAAAAATATAAAATCACTATTTCATACATTTAAGTAAAGAGTATATTCTAGAGAAGTGTTGGTTCTACTCAAGCTACTAAGGGGTTAGGTGTGATCTCTATCAAACATACTCATGTCTCTATACAGATATATACACCACTAAATATATCATATACATTATATGTATACCTATATAACCCCTTATTCCATGAAATAGAGTGACCAGTAGACATGGAAACATTTAAATATACTATAGGTCATCTCATCTTTTATTAATTCTCCAAAAAAGACTAACTAGGTAGATGAATACATCATATGTCATTCATCTAACTGATGAGTACATTACACGTCCCTCATCCAAGTAGATGAACACATCATATGTGACCCAATAAAGCATGAATATTTATTTCCTTGGTATAATTCAATCAAGGTCTAGATGTCTTTACTATTCATACAAGAAAACAAATCCCATCTAGATTGAACTCCAAATGATGACATGATTGGAAACATACCCATCCACCCTATGATTATCTAAGTCATAATGACTTGCGTAAGAAATGTATCAAAGTATGAATTTTCTCATACTAGGTATCTCATTTAACTCTAGTAATAAGGATTGATAATAAGCATACACCCTTAATTATATTGATGAATGTATGACATTCCATGTGATATACTTTAGTGGGTCAATCTAAGTAATAATTCACTACTTATTTCCTCATGAATATATTCTTCATATCTCATATATAACCATTTATAATGATTACAAGAATATATTCATTATAATCTTAATATATCATCGCAACCCATTATACTTCACAATGATCATCGATTGGGGAAAATTAGAATCATATTTTGAGGGGATATTGTCATTCGACCTTTTCATGTAAAATAAATTGTAGCACACATGAAGGAATGATAAATGGAGAATTCCTCTATTATAATAACATGATACATTATCTAACTATTGCATTGATATATTAATTATCATATACCAAGAGACTCTACATTACCCTCATTCTTCTGTTGTGATAATGGTTTCATCAATGGATCTTCTACATTATCATCTATATCCAACCAATAGATACTAACATCACCCCTCTCAATAATGTCTCATATAAGATGGTATTTTTAAGGGTTTTTTTAGTCCTTTGGTTAGATAAAGGTTCTTTATCCATATAAAAAACTAAATTATTTTCATAATAAAGCTTGATTACTCCCTCAATGGTAGGAACCACCTCTAGTTTAGATATGAATTTCCTCCAAACTACTTCCTTCACAATATTTGATGCAGTGATATACTCTAAATTTATTATCGAGACTGATATTGTGGCTCATTTAGAACTCTTCCAACCGGTAGTTCCACCATTTATGTAAAACATAAAACCAGACTGAGAGTTAATATCATCTTTGATATATTGAAAACTAGCATCAGTGTAACCCTTTACATAGATTTCATCCTATCCTTTAAAGATCAATAACATATCCTTAGTTATTCTCAAGTACTTGATAATATTTTTCACAGAAATCTAGAGACTCTCACCAGTATTGGATTAGTATATACTAGTTACTCTTAAATCATAGGTGACATCAAGTCGAGTACACAACATAGAATACATAATAAATCCTATGGTGAACACATAGTGAATTTTATCCATACTTGTTAACTATTTAGAAGGATCCTAAATCATCTGAAAATGTGTGCCATCTATCACTGATAAATCCCCTTTTAACCTAGTGTTTAGGGAATCCTCATACTGCTGCATCATCCAAGGATCAATTAATGGTAGTCCTGAATTATAGGGAGATTTTGGATGCCAGTTGGTAGGGTAAATACCATGTCACAAGCTATAGTGGGTGATGTAGGAGGTGGCTCACAGTGGGGATGGGTGATACGGCAAGGCTCATCAGTAGATTGTGAAAACGTCAGTGGGCCGTAATATAGCAGGAACTACTGGGTGATGGTGGAAATGGTAGGTAATCATTAGTGAGGTGTCATCCATGAGAAAAACATAATGATACTAGGAGAAGGAAACAAAGGTGAAAACCATGGGTGAGGATACACATAGGTGATAATAGGTCCAATTTCAAGCAGTGTGTAGTGCAACAAGGATGTTGCGCATGGGAGTCAATAACCTACGTAGTTCTGGTCACGTGGTCTCCTTTTACTGGGATTTAATTACTATTAGTCCTATAAATACCATGTAATGGGATCTTTCTACCTAGAATAATAATGGGGTGCCTTTTTTTCAATAAAAAAATGGGGACTTCCCCCTACCTATTAAAAAAATACCCCTTTTTAGAGTTCTTTATGATGAAACTATTTAGCAATTTACCAATGTATGTGTCTTAAATGAGTCCAAGAAAACTTTTATATCTATCTTTATAGATTTCTAAACCTAGTATGTAGGCCACTTGACCCATGTATTTCATTGAGAATCACTTACCCAACAACATCTTCGCAAAGTGAAGTGTTGAGATATTTTTTCTGAAAAGTAGTATGTCATTGACATGCAATATAAAAAACACTAATATACCCACACTAATCTATAAGATCCTATATTTTTTTAGGTATGACCCTTTGATTTTTTCATTTGAGCCTTGGTGGTCAAGTATTTGTTGAAGATAGAGAGCCTTTATTGGGTAAAATAACCTAAATTTTAGGTATATATGTTTTTTTGAATTAATATAGTTCAAGTATAAATGTTTTAAATGGGTTTACAATGGTTTTCCATGATTTGGATGGATTAGGAGTTGGTTCAGGTTCTTTCCATGAGAAACAAGATGAAGGTTGTCTGTATAGTAATTACACACAGTGCAATGATGTTACACAGTTTGTAACTATTTCTAGCAACAAGTCGTGATCCTTGTTCATGACATGAAATAATTACATGCCATGAAAGAATTACACATTGTGTAATGTTCATGTAGTTTCAAAATCACCTAAGATGATGTATTTTTTATCCTAACTACCTAAAAATAATTACATGATGTGTAAATGAGTTACACACCATGTAATTTCACGAGAAGATTTTTAAAGGTTATCATGCATGGTATTTTTCTCATTAACTCACATGAAACTTCTTCCTCTAGACCCTAGGGTAGCTTCCAGGAAATTTTGGAGTGCCTCTCTTCATTATAAACACCTTAATCACACATTTGATCCCTGGTAAGTAGTTTTTCTTTGGTTTTACCTTATCTCCCTTTGTTCTCTGACTATTGCGGTGTAATTTTATTAACTTTGGTCATTATTGGTTTTGATCTTGATTTGTTATGGTCTAGTAACCTTCTTGTGATCATCTACACCTTCATTATTGTTGGTGATTTCAGCTGGAATCATTTATTGATCATCAGTTAAATGTAGGGGGTCTAAACCTTAACCCTATGGTCTGTTTAATTACAAAGTATGTGAAATATTTTAATTGGGTCAACATAATGTGTGCCTAAATTAATTAAATTAAGAATAAGATTATTCCCTAAAATCCCTTTGGATTCAATTGGTTATTGAATTGGCTTATGTCTACTATTCGGGTGAGAGAATACTTGATTATAAATGAATTGGATAATGGATTAATGTTTGTTTAGCATGACATGATATTTGGGTGATTACTTGATATAGATTCACCTTAGTTTGTATTGGTTATTTAAATGGTTTTCATGTTATTGGTTTATAACCAAATGATAAAAAACTATGTAATTGAAAGATAAATGATAATTTTCATAATTAACCATTGATCCTGATGATTTGATATTGTGATATCCTTGTTTTCATGAAATGTGTTGTGTTTTTTATGTTGTAATGCTTATATGGGGTGTTGGTCCTATTTGATTTTTGAAATGTTGATATAGTTTGTTGTCCTAGTTTACATGCTAAAATGCTTATATACCTTACTATTCCCTGAGACATGCTGAAATGCTTATTTAGTGGGTTGTTCCTAGTGACACGTGATGAAATGCTTATATAATGGGCTTGTCCCAGATATGTTCTGAAATTCTTATATAATGAACATGGCTAGAAACATGATAAAATGATTATACACTGGGTTGAGCCCTGGTTTATTTCTGAAATGCTTATATAGTGGATTTGACCCAGTTTTTTGTGATTTATACCATGGTTATATGGTTTTGGTTGTCTTGGTTGTGAGACATTATTAGAGACATTATAGAATGGAACTGAGTCAGATTATGTTTTACCATGGTTATATGGTTTTGGTTGTCATGGTTGTGAGACATACTCAGAGACATTCTGGCATGGTGCTGAAGTAGGTTACTATGGTATCAATTTAATTTTTTAATTAATTAATACACTTTTTTATTGAATTATTGTATGAACTTATTATCAAACTGATTATATTTATACATGGTTGTGTCAACCTACTGAGTTACACTCACATCCTAATCAGACCTCCATTTGGTACCCGAGCAGATTACATAGATGCAGGATTGGACAAGGGCAAGGGACCTTGTTGTTGATTGTTGTTTGCTGGATGGGTAGGAGTTTGGATATAGGGCCAGCAGGGGGTTTGGGACCGGGGTATTTGGAGTTTGTTAGTATTGTATTTTTATTACTTATAGAATGACATTTAGTTACATTTTATCCTATAATTACATTATCCTTTTATTCTTTATTAGATTATCAATTGGAATTTATTTTTGGTTTTCAGCAGCATTATATTGTTTTTGTTATTTCTCCTCACTCTAATATTTATTTATTATTGTTGTTTGATTATTCCTCTATGTTTTAACTCTTTAACTAGGGTGTATAGTCTCCCCATTATACATATCACACCCCAACTTTTCGTCAGAAGCCTCTGGCACACAGGGAGGAATTCTTGAGGTCTTATAACCAACTAGTTTCAACCATGTGAGAGAGTTTCGGATCAGGGGATGCTACAAAGTGATATCAAAGGAGGTTTATTTTATGTTTATTTACTATTTTAGAAAGGTATAAAGAATACAATAATGTTTTGGAACTTGGTAATGAGATTATGAATAGGATTAGCTAACCCATATATAGGGGTAAATTTGTGTGCCCAGGGGTGGATTGCTATTTGTACTTTTTTCTTGTTACAGTTGATGTTATTTTACCCTAAGTGATCCACATGTTGTGTGAGGATATTATTTCATAATTTTATTGTTTCTTGATATTTATACTCAGGTCTCGATATGGAATGGGATGAGTATGCATGCATCATGATAGGAACATATGGATATATAATGACATGCATTGTTAATTATAGGGACATATTTATTGCATTTGATATATACTTTACTGTTTGGATCATGATATGAGATGTTGTTATATCTGAGAAATGAAATAAATGAATTTTTATGTCATTCTAAAACACTTGTAAGCTATGTATAGAGAGACTAGCTGTTAGTGGTTCTCTACTTTTGTTACTAGTTGTAGTTGAATTTGTTAAATCAAGTTTTCTAAGGAGCGTGTTTATCTTGTAGAGAAAATGCATCATCATCATCTTCGAGTTGAGAATCAGGAGAATGATAATCAATATTCTCCTAACACAGCTGAACTGAAGATATCTATAGCTCATGAGGATCATATGGATGTGAAGCTTCATGATAGCTTCCTAAGGGTCATGAGATCCATGGAAAGAGAGATTGTTTGCATAATGCATTTGATGATTGATCTGACAAGAGAGTTCCAGCTGCATCATCTTCCTAATTTTACTAGGGAGGGAGGTCCCTAAGTAGTAAAGTTCTAGATAGATTTAGTCTAAATGATCTTTAAGAATATTTAAACACCCAAATATAGGAGTTTTAATCTTGTTTTATATATGCTTTTTGGACTATCCAAGCATTTGTGGGGCATTCTGGAGCAGGAAAGGTGGCAAGAGGAGTTACCCTGGAAGGAATTTGAGATAAAGTTCCTATGACATTTCTATCCTGATACCTTGAGGGTTGATAAAGCTCATGAGTTCATGTAACTAACATAGGATGGAATGTCATTGTTGGACTACACTATATGTTTCACCAACCTACATCACTTTGTGCCATCTTAGATAGATGATGAGATCTCTAGGGTAAGATGTTTTTAGGATGGTCTTTACTATGAGATCAGGTCACAGGTGAACATGTTCCGTCTAATAAATTTTGAATATGTGATGAATTAGGAACTCAATGAAGAAGGGAATATAAGAGAGGCCCTGAGAAGAATCCAAGCTATTTTAGTAGGGAAAACCATGAACTATTATTATAGTGGAAAAAAGCATCTCTATGACAGTATTTTTTCAATGAAGTATTGGTCAGACTAATCAGAGAAGTGGGAAGCCATATTAGGACCATATTCTGTTATAGTGATATTAGTGTGGAAAGATGGGCCACAAACAACCTCAGTGTTTATACCCCACTTTGGAGTGTCATGCTTTCAGTAGATTGTGACACCTATAGAGGTTTTTAGGGGCATGTAGTAGTATATTGGTGGAAAGGGATTAGGATAGAAACCAGATCCTGGGAAGGACTAGGCTACTCCTCATCAAAAAGGTAGTTGGAGTTACAAAGGACGTTATGGTCGAGTTAGGGGAAGTGGTACCCCAGTACAGGAATGGTAATACCATCAGAGGGTATATCTCAGGAGAGTCAGGCTGGAGCCTAGGGAAGTGGGGTTAGTCAGCTATGTGTTATGTCGACTAACCTATCTGGTGTGGATGCAGGACCATCTACTGTTAAAGGTATAGTTATTATATCATCTACCCTTTCTTGTTTTTTTATACAAAATCATCACATTTCTTTTTATTCACTCTTTATGTAAATGATTTGGGATTGTATGTAGAAATCTTGAATGGTGTTTTGACCATCAACACACCATTTAAAGTGTGTTCAAAGAATATCAAAAATTACAAGGCATGTTCTCTAGAGATTGGTGGTCATCATTTCTTTTAGGAACCATTCATGATGGAAATTATAGGACTCAATTTGATTCTTGGTATGGATTGGTTAGTTCTATACCAATATCATATCATATGTTACTAGAATATAGTTACCTTTATATCTCCATAAGGAGGTAGTTATTCTCACCAGGGTGAGTGGGATATTCAGGACAATTTTGTAGGACCAATTCAGTGCAGATTGGATTGCCTCATAGCTTAAATAGCCAATATTTCTCTAGATAATTTTATAATACATTATTATTATTTTCTTCTAGTGGTAGAACATTTTGGGGAAGTTTTTCTTGATGAGTTATACAACTTACTTCCTGAGTGAGAGATTGACTTTACAATCTATGTAGTGCAAAGAGTAGAGCTAGTTTCTATCATGCCTTATAGAATGGAACAAATAGAGCTTTGGGAGTTGAAATTTTAGTTAGAAGATCTATAAACTAAAGGTTTCATATGTAAAAGTACATATACTTAAGGTTATCCAATTTTCTTCACCAAGAAGGATAATGGAACTTTTTTGCTTTTGTGTGGGTTATCATAGATTGAATCAGATGACAGTCAATAACCAGTATCCCCTTCTATGAAAAATCTTTTAGATTTGTTGGGAGGTACTAATATATTCTACAAGATCGACCTGAGATCCGGATACCATCAGTTGAGGGTGAGCCCATCAAACATACCTCAGACTAATTTTAGGAGTATGTATGGATTGTATGAGTTTATAGTGATGTTATTTGGTTTAACCAATGCACTGGTAGTATTCATGGTCTTCATGAATAATATCTTTCATCCTTTTCTATATCAGTGTGTGGTGGGTTTTTTCGACAACATCTTAGTGTATTCCCATTCAGCATATGATCATGCCCAACATCTTGACATCATCCTAAGTACATTAAGAAATTTGTATCCATGATATCTTGGGAGCATCCCAATAATTTCTTCAAGATTCAAAGATTTATGGGTTTAGTAGGTTATTATTAGTGATTTATCTAGAAATTATCCTATTTGGAAGCTCTAATGTCTGGTCTAACCAATAAAGGGGTAAAGTTTGTTCGGTCTGATGCTTGTGAGAGAGATTTTCAGAAGCTGAAAGGATGGCTGACCTCAACACCTATCCTCTCTTTACCTGTGTTTGGTAAAGAATATACCATGTACTATAAAACATCTAGAGTTGTAATTGGAGTGGTTCTAATGAAGGAGGATCGAGTGGTTGCTTATGGCTCTAGAAAACTGAGACCACATGGGAGAAATTATCCTACTCATGATTTGGAGTTAGTAGTAGTGGTATAAGCCCTGAGATACTAGAGACATTATCTCATGGGTGAGAGGTTTGTGGTATACACAGACCACAAGATCCTCAGGTATATATTTTCTCAACATGACCTAAACCTTTGGTAGAGAAGGTGGGTCAAGTATCTTTAGTCTTTCAACTTTTATTTGTATTATACACCAGAAAAGGGCAATGTCATTGCTGATGCATTGATCCAAAAGATACAGGTAGAGGCAGTACGGGAGTCTTGTGATGAGTGGTGGGTGATGGCCCTCTTTACAGACATGTATCCAGATGTTTAGGAGTATCAGGGATGAGTATCTCTAAATTATACATTTGTTATACTCATGATTTTGGACTGGATCAAGAGTGTGTAGTTATCTAATCTGAAGGGATTAGTTTTTAGAGACAGCTTATATGGTGGGTAGACACCATCAAGATGGTTTCTTGGTAGTGAAAATTCTCTTCTTTTCCATGTCTGGGAATTCACTAATATAAATTTCCTCCATTACCAAGAATCTATACCAATCGTTTAGAGAAATTGTGGGTACAGATTGTCTACCCAAACCTATACCCATAAATTTTTAAAAATCATAGGTATAATCCTTTAATTAGGCATCCTCACTTGGTTTCCTCCTACCCCTCCTCATTCTAATCCCTATATCTCCTCTCACATTAGCCTTAGGAAACCTTGGATCCCCCCCTCCCCTCCTCATGTGAACTTGGAATCCCCCCTCCCCTACTCAGGCAACTTTGGTGTCCCCCCACCAAGTGTTCTTCCCTCATTTCTAGTAGTTTTTTATTGTGATCTTTGAGAGGTAATATTTATTTCCCTCTTATTTATTTTCTTGTCTTATCCATTGGTCAGGTTCTATTTTTCTCATAATTCCTCAAGTCATGTTGTTTCATGTTCTTATTATTCCATTTTTTTTTAAATGGATTTGTTTGTCTGAAAACTAGATTCCATGACATAAATATTTTTTATTTTATGTTATGTCTTAGGGATTTTTTGTGAAATTAAATATTTTTTTAATATTATTTGGTTTTTTCTTGAAAAATGAATCATAACCTCAAGAAGGGTATTTCAAGACTAGTTATTTTTAACATGTGAAGTGTAGAGGTCGTTTTGGTATTAAACTAGTTGTAAATGTTATGAAATAGAAATAGATTATTATAAGATATTTTTTAATGGTAATTAGTTTCAAAATCATGATACAATGGTGTTTTCAAAAATCTTATGTCGAAATTAATATTTATAAAAAAAATTAGTGATTTCCAAAAGTATATTTTTCAGCATGATGGGGATTTATCCCATTAGTGGGTAGTTTCAAATTGTTTCAAAATGTGACTGTTTTGTAATTAAAAATGTGGTTATTTTTTGAATTTATTTTAAAAGTTTTTTCCTCTTTGGTGGTTTAATTCTTGGTATTTATCACTTTTTTGGGAACTTTTTGAATAGGGGGGTCCACAATTTTAAAAAGAGTACATTTTTTAAATCATTTTGATTATTTTGGATAGAGGTTTTATTTAGGGTGAATAACCATATTGGGTTGATTTATCATTTTGATTTAACATAGGCCTCCTAGAATGACCTACTATGAAGATAAAGCACTTTTCTTTGGGATTCATTCCACCTTCTAGTTTTAATAATTACCTAGTGCTGAATATAGTTCTATGTTCTATCTTCTCTTATTTGTCTAGTATTGTGGATATTTATACAAAGGTAACATCTAGTGATCATGTATATATACCATATAGTTTAGATTTTTTAAACCATCATCGGAGTCTTGATATTTGGATTAGTGAGGGATGGTTTCAAAGATACTTAAATGTGTCCTAGATTTTTGGAGTCACTTCTATGAGTATGCATTGGATTTTTCTTATGATATGCTTTATTCTTTGTTGGGATGGATAGTATAGTATTCTATAATGGTAACTTACATCATGCAATGTATTTAATTTGGTTTCCTATTAGTGTTCGTTAATTTTATTTACACAATAATTTTAATTTGTATTTGAATTTGGATATCATTGTAATTATGTTTTACATTTTTAATTGGAACATAACTTTTTTCCCATGTAATATAATGGATAGAAGATGGATGCATCATACTGATTAGATTTTAACCTAGTTTCAAGATAATTTGAATACTTTTTAAGATTTTTCATTTAACAATTATTTAGATGGAGGTCGTATACAATGTCTATATTATAATTTTGTTGTAATACCATGGTTAAGCTGGGAATAAGTTAGCTACCATATAACGAAATATGGATTTAAAACAAACTATTATGTTTGGTTTAACAATGGAGATATAAGAAAATCTTCTACTATTCATGAACAAGAAGAAATGAGTGGTATGAAGAATTTGATAATTTATTGGTTTCCAATTGTGCATCATCAAGAGAGAGATACTATACCAGTGCAAGAAGATAATAATATCAATACACATGAGGAAAAGACTGAAGATGATGATGTTGAGAGAGTGAAAAAATTAATGGATGATTTCAGGACTCCTGTATATCATGAATGTACTAAAATGAAAAATTTATAATTTTTAATGTGGTTATATCATGGAAAAATCATTTATGGAATTTCTAATACCTCCATTGATTATATTATTACCTTTTTAATGACTTTCTTCCTAATTGTTCAGATATTCCCTCAAATCATTATAAGGCATGGAAGTTAATTAAGCAGTTTTGATTTTCTATTAATAAAATCCATGCTTGTTTGAAATATTATAGTTTATTTTGTGAGGAAATAGATGACCTTAATAACTGTAAAGAATGTGGTACATCTTGATGGAAGGTAAATATAGATGGAACACCATATCATGTGCCATAGAAATTCATGTGGTACTTTCCATTGATTCCTAGGCTTCGAAATATATTATTGTTTGTAGAAACCTCATCCAATATGCGATGGAATGATATTGATATAATTAAAGGTAATTATGAGATGGTTAATCCTAGATATGAACTTTCATGGAGGAATTTGTTTCACAACATCCCAATTTTTCAGCTGAGGTGTGTAATGCCAGGTTGGTTCTAAACTATGATGGGTTTAATTTATTTATTTAGATTCTTACTGCTCACAAAACATGGCCAATTTTTATTTACATTTATAATATTCCTCTATGGATGTTTATGAAAAAAACCTTTCAATTTCTTAAGTATACTAATATCTAGAACTTCTGATCTTGTCAATGATATAGACGTCTACTTGAAACCTTTAATAATAGAGTCAAAGTAGCTTTGGGATATGGGTGTGCGCATATTCAATGCTTCTTAAAAAAATATTTCAAATGTGTGATGCCCTTATATGAACTATAAATGATTTACCTACTTATGTAATGATGTCTCATTGGAGAATTAAGTGAAAACTATCATGTTCTATTTGTATGAAGAAAACACAGTCGAGAAGGATTAAATATCACCATAGTTTTAGTTTTATGGGGAATATAAAACTCTTTCCAATGGATCATCAATATAGGAATAATATTCAGATATTTCATAATAATTTTGACACTGAAAAAACACCTCAATGTATGTCAGTAACTTATGTGCTTAATGAATTGAAAGATTTCAGTTTTTCATTAGGGAAAGGTCAGATGAAATCTAAAAATAAGAAAAATATTGACACTAAAGCCACTTATAATTAGAAAAATAGAAGTATCATTTTTGAGTTTCCATATTGGCCTACCAATTTGTTACATCATTGTTTATATGTAATCAATATTTAGAAAAATATATGTAAAATTTTTCTTTTAATTCTTCTAAATGTCAAGGGGAAGACCAAATATGACTTCTGATCTCACTGGGACTTGTTGGATTGGGGTATTCAAATAGAATTACATCTTGTGTGTATCAGTGAAAAAAAATAGAAAGTTCCTTGTGCTTCTTATGTGATGACATATTTAGAGAAAAATCAATTTCTATTAGTATTGTATAATATCAAGGTTCCTGACGGCTATTCTAGAAATAGATCTAAGTGAGTTAATAAAAGGGATTTGAAACTAAAATCCCTAAAAACTCATGATTATCACATCCTTCTTCATGGATTTATTACAATAGAAATCTGGAATTTTCTATCCAATAATTTAAGGGTGATAGTGATTCGTTTCTGCCATTTTTTTAGAGACATTTGTGCTAAAAGTTTATCAAAGTCATTATTTATAAAAATGTATCAAGAGGTGCCATTAATTTTTTTTGAGTTAGAAAAAAAATTCCTCCATAATTTTTCACCTCTATGATATATTTTACAGTTCATCATCCAACTGAAACACTTCTTGGGGGACCCATTTCTTTTCGTTGGATGTATCCTACTAAAATAAATATTCAAACAATTAAATCTTATGTTCAAAATAATAATCATCTTGAAGTTTCCATTGTGAGAGGTTATCTAGATCAAGAATGTACGGATTTTTTTCAATGTATTCTTATGATATGAGAACAAGACAAAACTGGACAATAAGAAATGAATATGCATAGTATAGTAAAATTGATCCCTCATTTCCATCTCTTCCCCAAATTGGAGGAATTCTTGGGTCATATACATTGGCTACATTTATCCTTAAAGAGCAGGATATGGTGCATCGCACAGTATTGTATAACTATGATTTGTTTGATGATTATATCAAGTAAGTAATTTGAATATTTATATGTTATCTCATACTATTTCATTTCAAAAATACCTTAAACTTTTATTATCATTTTATGTATGGAACATAAACAAATTATAAGTGGAGTTCATCGATCTTTGACTTTGAGAAGGATAGAGGCTTTGCATATCCAAGAGTTTCTTGCTTGGTTGAAATCAAAGGTATGAGCATTAATTTAATTAACTTAAAATATAGATATTAATTTAATTTTATTATTCATATATATTTTAGGTATTGATTTTACCAATTGACTCTATTTCTTAAGAATTAAGAGCATTGGATTTTTCCCCAATTCACTGGTTCATGAATGAAAATATTTAATAATCAATGGGTATAAATTTGTTAAAACTGATCAAGTAGTGAAAATGAGAACACAAAATGATATATTTATGTTAACTACTATAATGGATTGTTATACCAGTGCATTAGATAGTCATCCCCAATATAAAAATGTGTATTATTATGGACTTATTAAGAAAATACTGTTATTGGATTATTACTCTTAAGTTTGAGTCACTATGATGAAATATAAATGGTTTGATTCAATAATGTGACATGGTATATCTATTGATGATTTTGGATTTAGAGTTATTGAAATGATTCAATTCCTAGCTACTGATGAACTATACATTTTGGAATCAATGGAAAAAACAAGAGTTTTATGTGAAAGATCATATGAGACCTAATTATGGTGTAATTAATGAAATAATCCCAATACATATTTTTCATGATGTTGGGGATGAAATTGAAACCATGGATTCCCCCATTGGTGTTGAATAAAATATTTCATTTGATGACTCAAATTATCCCATTGTGAGAGTTTATGTTGAACCTGAAGTAGTGGTGAGTAATATATAGAAGAAACCATATATGTTTACAGTTCATTCAGTTTACTTTGATATGGGTTTCTCATATTGGTATTACTGTAATTACTTTAATTTAGTTTCAGTTTGTAATGATATGTTTGGTTTAGTATTGTTTGGTTTCATTGAATTTAATTAGATTTATTTCAATTCAAAAAACTAGGTTTAAAATAGGGTTTTAAAAAATGTATTACTTGATTTTAAATTATTGTTACAAAAATAGGTTATGACATTGTTTATGACTTATTTTACTTCTAATTTTGATGCATGATTTTTAAAAAATATTTCTAGAAAATTTACATTTCATTCTTATGCATATTATGAAAAATACTGCAGTATTTTGAAGGAAATGATTATTTGATGTTAATCAATAGATGCACGAGCATGGGTTTCCTCCTTTGCTTCCCATAGTGATTATAATAATTGTAATATTTTTCTTCTGCATTACATATAATGGAATGTTCATATTCTTTATCAAATTATTTTAGGGACATTCAGTTACACTAGAGTTGACTCCTCCTCATCCTACTTGCATGGGTCTGAGTAGGGATGCTCCTAGACCTAGATGGAGCACCCTTTGTACACATTCCCACCCTAACCCACCAACAGACACTCCATCTATCACACCTTCCATCCTCCTCTTGAGCCTCCAAGTATTTTCTTTCCCATGTCTCCATCATCATCTCATTTAGTCTCTTCTTCCCATACCATGTATATATCACCTCTAGGGATGTTTCCACCTTTACCATATCTATATCATTTTATTTATACCCAACCCTACTACCCATATCTTTGCATGTCTATTTCGCATCCATTTCCTCTTATCCATCCAAGATCTGATGATTCTATTCCTTCATCTTCCACTCCAGTGCATGTAGATCACCCAAAGCATGCATTGGAACAGACGCATCCTTTAGAGGATAATGATCTAAGATAGCCCATGGATCCATAAAATCCTATTAAGAAAAATGTATCATATTTTTTTATTATGAGTGTGTCAAATTATATCACATCATTTTTATCATGTTGTACCATGACTTAATTATTATTTTTTCCATTTTATTTTATTTGGTGGGATCTTCTAGTAGGAGACATGGGCACACCCATATGAGGGAAGCCTGGAATCACCAAACACAAATAATGGTGGATTACAATGAATAAAATTAGATGATATGTGAAAATTTTAAGAATTATATAAGTTTCATTTCTACTTTATCCAAGTAATAAGATATCATTCCGGTGAAACCAGTATCATGGACACATATTGATAATGACATCAAGGACAAAGCATGGGTGGAGATACGATTAAGAAAATTTATTAAATTTATATCTATATTATTATTATATTTATATGAATTAACATGTTTTTTGAAACTTTGGTTTAACTTTCCTAATTGTGAAGCTATTAAGGTTTCAAGATTGGTGGATCTTGGGGGGTTCTGGTGATCATATAAGCTTGAGTTATATATTATTTGGAGGAGTCGAGTTGATTATAATTTAAAGGGTGTACCCATATTCCCTGACTATCCAACAACACAATATCAAAAATGATTGTATATTGGAAGATTGGTGAGTTTAAGGTATTCCCAATCTTTAATGGTTTTCATATAAAATTTAATTCTTATTACATGTATTGAATTTTTGTTTTTAGGATGCGTCGGGAAAAAAAGAACAAAGATTCAATGACGTATCTACACACATTAGGGTACACTAAAATTCTTGAGCATGAGAACCACCAGATACTTTAATATGAATAGAAATAATATCTAGATTTATATTGTTACTTAATTATATTTTCATGTTGAAATTTAAGTTTTATTGTCATTAATCCCTTCAATATAAGGCTAAAAATACCTCTTTCAAATGGACTAATGGATAATTGGCCTAATGGCCTAATATCCTAATATCCTAATGACCAATTGGAATAATGGCCTAATGGCCAATTGGCCTAATGGTCTAATGGATAATTTTAATAACAGCCTAATGGCCAATTGGTCAATTGCACATTAGTCCAATTGGCCATTAGTCCAGTTGTCCATTAGGCCTTCGGTCAAATTAGACAGTTGGCCATTAGGCCTAATGGCCTAATCACTAATTAGATGTTAATACATTAGGACAATTGTACATTAGTACATTAATCCAATTAGCCTTTAGTCCTTTATACCAATTGTCCTAATGTCCATTAGGTAGTTATCCAATTGGAATTCCTTATGAGTTAGAAATAAAGTATTTATATTTAAATATTATGAATTGTTCATAAATACATAATATGAATTATTCAAATTAGGGGTCATATTTTTATATTATTGAAACCACATAAAAATATTTTTGGTGATTTATTTGATCAAGTATTAAATATTATTAACTATGTTAAATTTTGATTATCTAAATATTTTTTATAATAAATTGAAATATAAAATCCTTATATTTAATAAAAATGTCATATATATAAAGGAAATTACATATAATGAATAATATGGATTTCATATTATGAAATGAATATAAATCATAAATATTCAAGATTATGGAATTTTTATAATGAGTATCTAAAATTATAAAGTGTTTATGATTAGCTTTTATTTATGAATTTTCCATCAATGTTTATCACATGTTTAAATTTATGAAATGTTTATTCATTTAAAATTTATTCCATTTTATTATTATTCAAGATTATAAAATG
This sequence comes from Viscum album, assembly GCA_963277665.1. NCBI lineage: Eukaryota > Viridiplantae > Streptophyta > Magnoliopsida > Santalales > Viscaceae > Viscum > Viscum album. Next base: position 1,579,106,245 of record OY728120.1, on the reverse strand, counting down.
TTTATATTTTGAATATGTGTATACTAATCAATGTCATTTTTAGCAATATGGATTGGGCATTGAAGTTCATGTGTCTTGAGCAAAATTATTTTGCTCGAGTAGGAAGAAAATGGATGGAAGTGTAGTAAATGCACAAACACAAGAAAATATTGCATGTTTTTTTATTTATATTTCAAATATTAATAAGAAATTCATAATTAAATATCTTATTTATATTTTCAATAGTCTAACCTAGAGGACCTTGATAATAAATAATATGACAAATTTGGCCTAAATGATCATTTGAGTTGGGTATTAGGTAAGGATCATTGGGGGAGAGTCTGATGTCGACCTGGAAAAAACATCATCCCCACTAGGTATTGGTCATCATCTGGATCCTCTCAAACCTCTCAGGCCACTGGTCTACAAATCTCTCATAAAGAAGTTGAGTCCAAAAAAATAGCTTTACAGGAGCATGAAAGAAGTAAACCAGTAACTGAACACTTCCTAAAATCTATGTCAGTTATAATTCAATCACCTCCATAAGAGGATTCTACTACTGATGATTCATATATGGAATCAATTATCTCTTTAAATGATTCCCCAATTGATTTCAATGAGGGTCCTAGTAGTCGTCTAGATGATGGTGGTGACAATGATGATGATGATGTTGTTGGTCATGAGGATATTTATAGTGGTTATGAGGATGAGGATGTCAGTGATGGGGGAGATAGTAATCCCCTCCATTTTTTGAATTAGGAGTAAATAGACATGTGGATGTTTTTTAATGACTTGAATTGATTCACTATTAGATAAATACCATATACCAACGGTTTAGAACCATTGGTATAGGCCTCCAAACCATTAGTATAGCCTATACCAACGGTTTGGAGAACCGTAGGAAAGTAAGTCGTGGGGATAGGTCTATACCAACAGTTTTCAAAAACCGTTGGTATAAGTAATATAAAAATCTATACCAATGGTTTCATAAAACCGTTGGTATATGTAATTCAAAAAACAATCATTTAGTTGGTTTTGATCCCAGCACCTCTCGTTTGTTATTAAGCGACTTAACCAATAACCTAAATTACTTTTTTGAACATAATTTCATTAATATATATATGTATTATGATAAGTATTTTAAATTTTGATTTATTTAATATCCTATGTAAGAATATTCCATTAAAAATACATGTACCTATACCAACGGTTCTAAAAACCGTTGGTATAGGTTCTTTGATTTTGGGACCTATACCAATGTTTTCCCAAAATCGTTGGTATAGCTCCAAATTAGTGACCTATACCAACAGTTTTGGCCAAATCGTTGGTATAGGTCCAAATTAGTGACCTATACCAATGGTTTTCCCAAAACCATTGTTATAGATCATATTTCATGTAGTGATTGGTTGTATGGATGTGTGTGTATGTTATAGTATTGTAAATGTTTTGAAAATTATTAAAAGAAGTTGGTTGAATACTAAATATACAGTATTTGTATTGCATTGAATGTGTACTATGTTTTTTATTTTATTTACAGGTTCAGGGTCTGGAAAAGATTTTACTGCTACCAAATGGTAGAAGAAACCTATAACCATGGTTTGGAGAACTGTGGGTATATGTTTTCTGCAAGGAAAATCTATAACCACAGTTCTTATAAATTTGGGTATGATAAAATTCTATAAGGCTATACCCACAGTTTCTATCGAAACCATGGGTATAACTCTATACCAATGGCTTCAAAATACATAGTTTCTAAAACTATGGGTATAGGATGTAACCACAGTTTTATGGGATATACCCATATTTTAGAACCACGGGTATAGGGTTTTTTCAGTAGTGATGAGTTCCTATGGGCTTGTGTAAGGATCTGATGATAGAGTTTCATGATTCTAGAGGGGAAGTACATTCTAGTTTGACAAATATGTATCATTATCTTCATAGATATTACCGATGGTTAGTAATGAAGAATGAGGTAGTAGGATTTGTGGTGAGATGTTTCACTTTTCAGTAGGTGAAAGTCAAGAATCCGAGGCTAGTTGGGATTTTACATCCTTTTCCTATTATTGAGTGGAAATGGGATGATGTAACTATAGATTTTTTGATATTATTACCTAGGAAACCCCATAAGAATGATGTTTTGTGGGTGATTTTGGGTCAACTGATGAAGTTATCCCACTTATTTTCTATCAGGGAGACCTTTAAAGTTGATGATTTGGGTATTATTTATGTGTATGAGGTATTTTAGTTGCATGATGTTCTGAGGAGTATCATTTTAGAAAAAGATCCTTATTTCAAATTTTGGTTATGGAAGGGTCTTTATAAAGATCTGGGATCACAAGTTCTTTTGAGTGCATCCTATCATCCTTAGACTAATGGTTAATCTAAACAGACTATTCAGGTTCTGGATGATATGTTACAAGCCTATATTTTGGATTTAGGTGGTTCATGGGAGAAGCATATGACACTCGTGGAGTTTTCATATAATAATAGCTTCCAGGCATCCATTCAGATGGTTCCTTTCAAGGACATGTATTAAAGGTAGTTTTTTCCTCTTTGTTGGTTGGAGGCATGTAAGTCAATGCTTATTGGGCCTATTCTCATGTAGGAGATGTATGAACAAGTTCAGTTGATCAGGATATGGTTGGTGACCATGCATAAAATGAAAAAAACATACACTAACCATCATAGATGACCTATATACTTTGAGGTTGTTCATTGTGTTTTCCTTCAGGTGTTTCCTAGGTTAGGGTGACACCATATAAGGAAACAAGGGAAGCTATCACCCAAGTTTGTCAAGCTTTTTGAGATGGTGGATATGTCGGTCCAATGGCATGTCGATTACCCCTTCCACGGTGCTACAATTCCATGTATAACATGTTTCACATGTCATGGATTCAAATATATTATTTATACCCTTCTCATGTGATAGATATAGTAGACTTCGACCTTATTGTTGATGTGTACTTTGAGGAGAATCCAATACATATTATGGATCATAGTGAGAAGTATCTTCAGGGTAGAGTGATTCCTTTAGTTCAAGTGTAGTGGAAGTATGAGCAAGTTCAGGAGGAGACCTGAGAGAGGTAGTATGATATGTGATAATAATGGTGATACTTGTTCATTGAGACACCATAGTGATTCTTAGATCATATTAGAGACAAGTTGTTATATGGTGGGGAGGTTGTAAGATCCATCCTTTTTCTAGGTATGACCCACTTTGAGTTTTTCATTTGAGCCTTGTTCGCTGTGTCTTTTTCAGAGACGTAGAATCTTTGTTAGGGAAAAATGAACTAAATTTTAGGGATATATTTTTGTTTAAATTAATGGTGTTCAGGTATAAATTTTTTAAATGGGTTTACGAGTGTTTTACATGCTTTGTATGGCTTCAGTGGTGGTTTGAGTTCTTTCCCTGAGAAATAGGCTAAAGGATGTATGCAGAGAAATTACATGTTGTGTAATGATGTTACATGATGTATAACTATTTCTAGGAACAAGTCATGATCCTGGTTCATAATGTGAAATGATTATACACCATGAAGGAATTACATATCTTTTAATGTTCATGTAGTGTTAAAAATAACCTAAGACAAAGGGTTTTTTAATATAACTCTCTAAAAATAATTACATGACGTGTAAATGATTTACACACTGTGTAATGTCCTGAGTAGATTTTTAAAGGGTGTCATTCATGATATTGTTCTCATTCCCTCACATGAAGCTTCTTCCTCCTAACCCTAGGGTAGCTTCTAGGCAATTTTGGAGCACTTCTCTTCATTCCAGACATCCACATCACACATATGATCCCTTGTAAGTGGTTTTTCTTTTGTTTTCCCTCCTCTCCCTTTTTTATTCAGCCATTACAATGTAATTTTCTTGACTTTTTTTGTTGTTGGTTTTTATCTTGATTGGTTATGGTCTAGGATCCTTTTTGAGATTATCTGCATCTTCATTCTTGTTGGAAATTCTAGCTGGAAGCATTGATTGGTCATCAGTTAAAGGTAAAGGGTATAAACCTTAACCCTATTGTCTATTTAATTACAAACTATTTTAAATATTGTAGTTGTGCCAAAATAATGTGCACCAAAATTAATTAAATTAATAATTGGATTATTCATTAGAATCCATTTCAATCTAATTGGTTATTGAACTAGCTTATGGATAGCATTCGTTTGAGCGAACCCTTGATTATAAATGAATTTATTAATGCCTTAAAGTGTGTTTATAATGACATGGGATTTGGGTTATTACCTGATATAGATTCACCTTGGTTTGTCATGCTTATTGAAATGACTGGAATGTTATTGGTTTATACCCAAATGTAAATTGAAATGTGTAATTGAAAGATAAATAGTAATTTTATAATTAACCATTGATCCTTATGATGTGATATTGTAATATACTTGTTGTTATGACATGTGTTGTTTTTTATATGATTTAATTATTATATGGGGAATTGGACCAGTTTGATTGTTGAGATTTTAATATTGGGGGTTAGACCAGTTTACATGCTGAAATGTTTATATATTGGTCTATTCCCTAAGACATGCTGAAATTATTATATAGTGGGTTATGCCCAGTGACATGTGCTAAAATGTTTATATACCGATCTTGGCCTTGATACATGCTAAAATGATTATATACTCGGTGTGGACCTGAAACATGCTGAAATTATTATACACTAGAATCAACCCTAATTTATTGCTGAAATGATTATATAGTGAGTTTGACCTAGTTTTGGGTGATTTATACCATGGTTATATGGTTTTGGTTAGTGTATTTATGAGACATGCTTAGAGATATTCCTGAATGGCACCGAGTCTGGTTATGTTTTACCATGGTTATATGGTTTTGGTTGGCATGGTTGTGATACATGCTCAGAGATATTTCAACATGTAACGAAAGTAGGTTGATGTAGTATCAATTTAATTATTTAATTAATTAATACATCTCTTTATTTAATTATTGAATGAAATTGTTATCAGCCTGGTTATATTTATACAAGGTGGTGTCAACCTACTAAGTTATACTCTCACCCTACTTGATTCTCCATTTGGTACTCAAGTATATTACATGGATATGAGATTAGATAAGGGAAATGGGCCTTCATGTTGATTGTTTCATGTTGGATGGGTTAGATTTTGGAGACAGGACCAACATGGGGTTCAAGTACAGGGTATTTGGAGTCTGCTAGTCCTTTATTTGTATTACTTATAGCATTAAATTTAGTTACATTTCATCCAATCATTAAACTATCCCTTTAATATTTATTGAATTATTAGTTGACATTTATTGTTGGTTTTCCATTGTATTATATTGTTTCCATTATTTTTTGCACTATGATATTTATTTATTATTGTTATTTGATTATTATGTTGTGTTGTAACTCTTTAACCATGGGTTTTAGTATCCCCACTATACATATCACACCCCTACTTCTAGTTTTCTGTTACTGGCATATGGGGAGGTGTGCTTGAGGTCTTGTAACCAACCTATTTCAGCCACATGAGAGAGTATTGGGTTTGGGGTGTTACAAATATATTTATTTACACATGAATCATATATATTATTAATAAAACCAAACTATATTATTAAATCATCAAATTGGACATTCTTACTCTGAGAAACCTTTTTTAATGCATAAATGGACTGTTGTAGCTTTCACACTTTAGCAGTCTCATTTAGAACTTCAAAACCTTCATGTTGTATTATATATACATCCTCTACTAAATTCTCATTAAGTAAAGTGGTTTTGATATCCATTTGATTTATCACATAATAAAATTGATCTGTTATGGTGATAAATATATAAATGTAAGTTATCATCTTAATAGGTGAAAAGTCGTCTTCATAGTCAATACCTTGAATTTTATTGTATCATTTTATAACCAATAATGATTTATAGGTAGATACTCTACCATCCATGTTGGTTTTCTTATGGAAAAATCACTTTCACCCAATTAGTCTTACCCCTTCTAGTGTATCCACCAAGTTCAAAACATGGTTAGTGTACATGGTTTCCATTTCATATTCCATGTCTTTTAACCATTTCTCAAAATCAAAAATATTGATAGCTTCCCAATAGGTGGTATTTTCATCTCCTATGAACATTAACATGTTATAATTTTATATGATAAATATGTATCTCGTGATATCTTGATGAATCCTACAAGACCTTTTAGGTTCTTATGTATTTTAATTTAGTTCTTTTTCTATGACTCTTTGTGGAACTGTCTCAACCTTCTCCTAAATAAAACATCCTATTTTTTGGTCTTGAACTTCTCTAAGTTCAACTTTCTTCCCACTAACTCTATGACTGATAAATTATTTCTCAAGGAATGTAGTAAAATAGTACATAGGGACTTTGTGTTCAGTATTATTATATAAATAATATCCCATATTTTCCTTAGGATAACAAACAAATAATCATTTTTCATATTTGGAGTTAATCTTATCATAATATAATCATAGTAAGAATGCTTTACATCTCCAAATCTTAATAAAATACATAATAGGGTATTTCACAGTCTATATACCATATGGTTTCTTTATGACTACTTTATATAGAACATGGTTTAATAGAAATGTAGCAGCTTCAAGATCATAACCCCATAATGAAATGGAATGTTTGTATTAACTCATCATTGATCGATCCATGTATAATAAGGTAAAGTTTCTCTTATTTGACACATAATCCCAGTTTGATGTTCCAGGAAGAGTGAGTTATTAAAATAATCCACAATCCATCATATGATAAATGAATTTATGGATCAAGTATTCACCACCTTGATTTTATAGAGAAATCTTAACACTTTTTCCCAATTGATTCTATACTTTGTTCATTAACCTTTGAAATTTTCAAAATTTTCATACTTGTGTCGCATCAGAAAAACATATCCATATCGACTAAATTCATCAGTAAATGTAAATAAATACCTAAAACCACCTCTATCTTGAGTAATCCTTAGTCCACATACATCACTATATATGAGATCCAATGGTCCACTAGCCCTTTCACATTTTCCTCTAAAAGATGATTTTTTTCATTTTTTCAAATAAATAAAATTCATAATTTTCAAATGATTCATAATAAAATAGTTCCAATTATCTATATTTATAGAGTCTTTGGATAAGTTTCTCATTTATATATCCAAATTGACAATTTCAAAGGTGTGTAGGATTATAATAAACCATGACCTTCTTATTTTGAATGTTATAAATAGGATTATCTATATATATAGAATATGTAAACTATTTACTATATTTTTTATTCCATAAGGAATTTAATTATTATATATAGAATAAATATTTTTCTAAATAATAAATGAAAAACCCATCTTGTACAAACAAGATACAGAAATCAAATTTCTATTTATGGAAATAACATAATAACAGTTCTCCAATTCTAGGACTAATGCACTGGGTAAAATTGGATCATAACTGTCTCATTATAATATAGAAACTCTTAATCCATTATTGATATAAATATATATTTCATATTTCATCAATTCCTTTCTATCTCTGAGTTTTTTTTTATTAGCACAAATGTGTGATGCACATCTATTATCTAATACCCATGAGTTAGAGTTGGTGTAATTGATCTCTACAGAATTCACAATCAAATGTTAATAATACTTCTCTTTGAGAACACTTTTCAATCCTATATACCAATCTTTAACTATTTTATAGTTCAAACCTATAAGGGGTCTCAATATTATTATCATTAATCAATCCATAACCTATAATAGTAAGTGAGTATCAGTTATTACATCTTTTCATTATGTATTTTTAATGAAATTAATCTAATTAAAAATGATTACCCCAAACATAATATTTATTTAATGATCCAAGATATATATTTCACTATGTAATGAGTCTTATTTGGCATTCCTCTTAGTACTTATTTATTTAAGTAAGGAAACATATCAATCATAACAATTATGGTTCTTAGATATTTGAGTGAGAAACTATTTTCCTAAATCCATCATATGGACCAACTTAACTCTATTCCTCAGGTATCCTAACTCTTAGGGTTTTCCAACTGAGTATCACCTAATTTAAATGCTAAGAAAATGATAAAAAAAGATAATCCAGGAGAACCCTACTTTGGAAGAACCTACCCAAGGATGATCTACTATCAGATATTTATTACTTTCAAAGGCACCATACTTTAGAAGAACCTACCTAGTTGTATTATTGAGGTCTTGAAAAGTACCACTTTGGAATGAATTTAACACTTCGTATTTTAAAGGGTTTTCCATTTAAGTCTCACTATTTTAATATACATCTCATTCATATTAAACCCATTCCATCTTAGGAAATAATTATCTTCTCATTTTTTATTCCTTTATGAATGCATGATTCAAATGATTTAGTCTTTTTTTGGAAACCATATTCTATCCACCAAATTAATGTGTTCACCCGCATAAATTTGTAACTCTTTATACATCCCAAAAGTTTGTATTAATTTCCCAAAAATATATGCCAAGTATATTTATGCATATCTGAATGCATATCATGTATAAGTTACATGAACATTTCATGTTTTATATAATATTTAAAAACTACAAATGAGTAATATTAGAGCGATATATATCCAACCCCTCACCATTCTAAACAAGGCATAAGCCTCCAATATAGTCAGAAGTCTGACCCTAAGTCCCTCTCCTTGGGGATACTTTACTCAAGAGATATTTCAAACCATAATATCTCTCACATCTAATATTCAAAAACTATATTCAACAAATATTCTCAAGATCATAACTCTAAAAAAATTGAGGTGAAGGTGGATGGAAATTTTAAATCTTATAGAGTTACACATAGCATTTAATTCAAGGATATATGTCTTAGAAGAAATTTAATATATAAATAAATTCATCCACATTATTCTATAAAAATTTATAAACAAAAATAATATAAATTAATAATAAATTAAATAATAATAATAATATGAGAAATAAATATGTCCTTTTAATATTTGTATTAGGCTTGTAAAAATGCATTTTATTAATCCTAACACTAATCATTTATAATAAAATTATAAATTATAATCATTTTTCAAATAAGTAAACATTTTAGTTTGTTATTCTAAAAATAAGGACATCCTTTGGCTAGCCCGCTCGAGTATCCAACCATCACTAGGAATATAGATAGGCTCAAAGGTAGGCTATATTGGAGTGATGGATGAGGTAAGAGTGGTTCAGTACAAGCATGAGGAGTGCGAGGAAGCACTAGGTAAAATCCACAATGTAGTGCGGAACCACGAACCACTAGTATGGGGTGGTACCAAAGGAATTAAATGGAAACCCTTTTTGTATCAAGGGTAATGAACAAGTTCCCACCTAAAGTGAATTTTGATGCAGGGTGCATTTGGTAAGGAATTTCTCATCCCCATGTGTGCTACATGAACATGTCATTCTTTGAACATGCACTTCAAGCACATGTCATGCTCGACACACTCATGCTACCTCTACATTTAGTGCTTAACCCATATTGACCATGAATTGATAGTCAACAAGACTTCAGGCAGATTAAAACCCGACTAATAAATAGGATAATAAATGTGTCAAAGCTATATGGGGCCTAAGACATGGGATATTATAATAGGAATAGTCCAAGTGTCAAATGAAACCTCTAACTACCACACCATCAACACTAATGTGATCTTGGGATCAATCCTACCCTAATGCATACACAACTAATAATCCACGAAGCTCACCATCTACTAGAGTACCTATGAATACCTAAAATACAAGAAGTAGAGTTGTATATCCATCAAGGTGTTCATGTGATGTGTGAACATAAATAACCAGTAGGGCACCGCTAATGGTGTCTCGACACAATAATAAAAAATTTGGTGTATGCATGAATAGGTCTACTCATTTACCTAAATACAAAAAAAAATAATTTTACAGTAAATGAGAATAGTATAGAAATATATTAGAAACAAATTAGGGTAGTGTAATGATAGTGTAATATTTTGAATAACTATAAAAACTCCAAATAGTAACACACTATAGTGGGAGGTTATATACATGTGCTACCTACTTTGAGTCAATAATTGGAATCTATGATGATTAGGGTGAGGCCAAATGATTACCCATCTATAAAACCTAAGAACTTATAATTCCTACTCATGGAAGTTGGGAGGAAACCTTTTTCTTGTGTATAGGGGGAATTGTATACAAGATTTAAGGTACTGGGTTCCCATCCCATTTAGGGAAATATGAATGGGTATATAATAGTTAGGGTCAAAACATGTCCCATTGAACCATATTCATCAATGGTCAATAGACCTTTTTAAATAGTTTATAATATCAAATGTAACAACATTGACATGTTATACTAGTCAATCAATGAACATGATCCATGCCAATAATAAACATGCTTCACATTTTATAAGGTAGTTATACACCTCTTATATCATTCTAAATATATATCAAAATAGTATCCATTCTCAATACAATATAACTATTGATATTATTTATCATTCTTTATAAAATAAGGTAATCACATGGTTATCATAAGAGATATGTATCCATGGTTAGGATATAATCAACCATAATAGCATTCAATCATGATAACAACCAACATGGAATGTAAGAAATTATTTAAGGAGTAAACTAACTCCAGAAATGAGATTCAATAATAAATAAGTCAAACATGATAGATTCAATCTAATGGAACAACATGGGTATGATATACCAGACTCCCAAGTTATATCAAAAATATACTAAATAGGGAAGAAATTGTATCATTATAATAATTCTAACATGGTGTGCACAAACCAAACGTGTAACTAACCCATAGTATATTAATGGTAGTTCTTGGGATAACATAGAAAAGAAATAGACTATAACTATAGGCATAAGTTTCTAAAAGATTATTTATCACAATTTTACAGTTTCAAGGTACCACTTTATACCTCATCTTACACTTAAAGATTTAAAACTAATACTTGAATTAACTTAATTTTATTTGAGTGATCAAGTTTAAAAATATAAAAGATGAGTGTCATTGAAAACATATTTTTTTAAAACATTTAAAATAAGAAGGAAAATAAATAAATAGAGGAATATAATTAAGAAGGTATTTCTAAAATAATCCATTTTTAAAAATAAGGTTTTTAATAAAACATCCAATATCTTGAACCCTTATAAAAATAATAGTAGTTTAAAAGTGCCAAGGTTAGGTGAATATTTAAAACATTATTATTTTCATGTTAAATCACTTATCCCACCTCATAAAATTAGACACTAGATCACCATTGAGGCACTCTCCTAGCCATAGGTTTAAGTTTGGTTCATTGACTTATAGCCCATTCAGGTTTAAGTGGAAATAAGTGATTCCTATTATAAAATATGGTTGGGACTCAAAGAAGTGGACCTTATTTATGTAATAACAAACCAATAAGGTTTAAAATAATGAAATAATCTTAACCTACAATTGTTATAAATACATTAAAATAGGGATATCATATTGTATGATATCCCTTGAGTCATAGTTTGTGATATGGAATGTAGATGCCTCTATCATAGTATAAAATCAATACATATCATAGTGTGTGATTGATAAGTGATATGGGATATCGAATTCATGCCCACTACCACGTCTTCCGCATGGTTTACCTTTAATTATAAATAAATGAGTTGATTCATTTATAGTTATACATGTATGATATAATCATTGAAACATTCAATTATTATTAAACCACAACATGCATACATTTTTCTAACATATGTCGATTGTCATGTGATGGAAACTGGAATTTGACTCCCATAATTGAATGAAGGGGGATATATAAAAGGATGGGATCCCTCTATTGAGTGTGTGCAATATGATCAATCCATAGTTTAATCTCTCTTATACACTGATACTTCATTTGTCTTTGCAAAAAAGGTGTTATAATACCTTTAGTGATTATGGGTCCTCTCGTTATGAATGGAGATTCTAGTGGACGATGTCATAATTATGGAGGTGAGAGTTTTTTGTTTGTTTTTATGTGATTATGATCAAGATTACTTCATCAAGAATAGTAATAATGTATCCCACTATATATGAGGTACATCTATATTATTTATGTTATCTATACTATGTTTTAATTTTTGATGAATAATCAAACACTTTAAATGGGTTTATTACACTACCATAATCATTAAATGATCCTACAAAACTCATCAATGGTATCATATCCACATTCAATAATAAATTAACATGTTATTTTATTTATTTTATAAATAACATGAATATCATAATTTATAACAGGCTATATCATAATGTATGATATGATGTGTCTGAGTGACTATCGTTGGATCACTTTGTCTAGATTTATGATATAGGATATTGTAATGTGTGATTATATTTTTCTTATTCTTAGGGTGTGAATGATACATATCATATGGTATGATATATTTAAAACATGTGTTTTTTATCTCTATAGTTAATTAAAATATAGGTGATATCATAGGCTATGATAGAAACTTAGGTTTTAGTAAAATATAGTATTGTGTTGTAATGATGATGTAGATTATATCGTCAAATATGAGTAGATGAATAAGGATTACACCACCAGATCCCATACATAAGATACTTTCCCATATGAGTGTCTTTTTACTTTTCATGATAAATACTATTACTATCATGACCCGACCCTACCTGGGCTCGAGCTGCAACTACCCCAAATCCGACTCCATAGGCCAAGGGCTGGAGACAAGTGCCGAAGGATAAACAACTCAGGGAGGCCTTTTCCTGAGTACCTGTACACACACACGCATCCCACTCAAAACAAAAGTGCAGAGTAAAAGGAAAAGTAAAGTACTAACTGCTATAATCAACCACAAAAGTGCATCGACCTCTAAACAGTACAAAGCAAGTGTTGAAGGTAAACTGAAAAGAAAAGGGAAAAACACACGTCCAACCATAAAAGTGTCACAACTCGGCAATAGGTAAACAAAAGTAAATTGTTGGGAGAGTCCCACACCTGGAACTCAACTACGACCACCGCATGCGGTCCAAGCTCCCGAACTCCTAAGCTCCACTGAAGTCACGACCAACCTTTCCGTCGTCTACAAGGGTACACCAAGTGCGGGCAAAGCCCAAGCAGGGGTGAGTATAAAAATACTCAGTAGGATGCCCCGAAGGCTCTAGGGATCAAAAAAGGAGGTACTAAAGAGGTGATCAATAGATAGAATAGGGAAAAGTAAAGGAGTATAATCGAGAGTGCAGTAAAGAGTATAGCTCAACCCAATAAGAGGAAGTAAGTAGAGTCATCCAAACGCAAGGAGCTAGAAACAGGGAGAAGATGAACTTCTCGTCGAGTCATCGCTACCTATAGTAGGAGAGTAGACTCATCCAACCATGAGAATCTAGACACAAAAAACATGTGGCATACCCCGCGTGTCTTCACCTCTCCTGGAAGGAGAGTAACCAAAACCCAAGAAGTGGGTACTGGAACAAGGTACACATAAATATATGCTCTGTCAAGAAACTCGAACAAGACCGTAAGGGGATCTACATCCCATAGCTCAGCCCAAGAAAGTGAGTAGCCAATATTCCCAGAAGTAAACACCATCGATGCCCAGTATCCGTATGTCTGCCCCGAACTGAAAGTCAAGGGGCTCAAATCACCGCACCTTGACACTATCCGCTTTGGGCGGCACTGACTCGCCTGCACGGTTTTAGGTTGCGTCTCAAGGACGCGTCTCGGTGGGGAAATCACCCCTCGTACTTGAGAGTTTTGGGGGAGCGTCAAGCTACACCTCGTCACTGTCACATAGTCGAGTGGTCTTCTCAAAGTCAAAGGGTTCCCACTGCCCAACCCCACACAAGGGTAATCCGCTGGAGGGAGACCCGGAACCACTCTGGCCATCCCTGCTGGATGGTACCCCACTAGCCATCCCTGCTGGATGGTACCTCACTATCCATCCCTGCTGGATGGTACCGCACTGGCCATCCCTACTAGATGGTACACCACTAGTAACCAGAACATGTAGAGGGAAACATGTCACGATATATCACAGAAGGAAGATATGATCTTGATACACAGCTAGGGAGTCTGCGCCCAGGGATCACTGGGGGCTCCTTACCCTACTAGAAACAACCTCCTGGGTAGAGGATCGGGGCCCGCGTAATGTGTTGGTCACCCCTATACCCAAAGAACTCTAACAGGGTACACGAAGGGACGCGAGGATCTCCCCGGGCCTCTCAGGGCGATCATGCTCCAATCCGGTGAGTCACTGTCAAAGCGGACTGAGACAACTCACTCCAGAAAGTGGGAAAACACCCACACTGTATGAATGCACATAGTCGCAAATGATGTCACAGTCCAGTGAAAGGGACCCAACACTGAAAACCCCCCCTCAGCTGAAAGAACAGAGGAACCAAAACAACTCTGCCAGTCAAACCATTGAGAACAGAACTAGGGGACCCGATCAACCCTGCTGGTTGAAACCATCGAGAACAGAAGTACCCACACTACTTTATACCTGAACAAATTCCTGTGGTCCCGATCCTCAGACCCAAAAATAGTTGGGCGCATCGCACCATTTCGATCACCTCGTAAAGACACATCAAATTGACTTCTCACTTGAGTGCAACGGATATCCAAAGAAAAAGATATATTTCACCGTATCGCACACGAGTGGTGCTTCGTTGGACCCGTATTTCAGTCCCAAAGTGCAACGAATGGATCACACCATTGCTTCTCACTTGAGAACGTTTGTGTGCTTGTTTTGGAGATGATTTTGGGCCACACGTCGTGTGGTCCCTATGTGTGTGTCGTGTTCTTCTTTACATACCTTTGATCTCTAGCGATGTATAGGGTCCTTCTGTTCTCGATGGTTTCGACCAACAGGGTTGAGCAGGTCCCTTGGTTTTGTTCTCGATGGTTTGACTGGTAGGGTTGTTTTGGTTCCCATGTTCTTTCAGCTGAGGGGGGTTTTTAGTGTTGGGTCCCTTTCACCGGACTGCAACATTGTTTGCGACTATGTGTGTTTATATAGTGTGGGTGTTTTCCCACTTTCTGGAGTGAGTTGTCTCGGTCCGCTTCAACAATGACTCAGCGGATTGGAGCATGATCGCCCTGAGAGCCCCGGGGAGATCCTCACATCCCTTCGTGTATCCTAGTAGAGTTCTTTGGGTATAGGGGTGACCAACACATTATGCGGGCCCCGATCCTCTACCCAGGAGGTTGTTTCCAGTATGGTAAGGATCCCCCAATGAGCCCTGGGAGTAGACTCCCTAGCTGTGTATCGAGATCATATATTCCTTCCATGATCTATCGTGACGTGTTTCCCTCTACGTGTTCTGGTTACCAGTGGTGTTGTAACGCCCCGACCCCAGCTACCCAGAGTCGGTGCATTACTTCGTAACATTGGCATGATCACAAGAAAGATCAAATCTCGAAAGACCGATTGGTTTAGTAGCCTTGGAAACACTAGATATATTCATAAGTTTTACATTACATCATAAAATCAAAAACTACTACAACAACATAATGTTTCCACAGTCCACACTACAATCCCCTCATAATATCCCTGCAGGTCATTCATAACTTACATCTTCACTTCCTGGGAAAAATAAAACATAGAAAAGGGGTGAGCTCAAATGCCCAGTAAGGATAACAATATAGCGGAAACTTTCATCAATAAGAATAAACATTTAAGGCAATGTATAACTAAAACAAAAGCCTTTTAAACATGAACTTTCAACATGGTATGGCATAAATAAAATGAAATAATGCCATTTACTTATTCACATGGATATTCCACTAATCGAATAATCACATGCAAAAATAAATAACCACTTTCATAATGTTGGAATGCATAATGCCAGACTATCATAACCACATAGCCAAGGCCTCGTGCCAAGACTACAAATAAGATTTTGTCAAGGCCTTGTGCCAAGACACTAGTTTGTCTCATGAGACCTACCGATGCATCGAGGAGCTATAGCGGGCTCCACCCGTCACTTATTAAGTCCAATGCATTCCCATATGAAAAGGTTTAAACATAACATAAACATTCGTATTAAAACTAGCATACGAAATGTCAATACTTTCACAATAAACTATGAATGGTATAAAAATAGCACATCCACAGTCAAACATATCACAAAACCTTCAATACAATATAGAAGTTTTGTATCATAATAAATCAACTTCAAATAATCTTAAAATCCATCAAAGGATGTTGACATAGATGAAATCAAAATTCTTTTTAAAGAAATATCTCCTTTTATTTTGAAATCATTTAAGATCCAT
The DNA here is from genome assembly GCA_963277665.1 of Viscum album. Lineage (NCBI taxonomy): Eukaryota > Viridiplantae > Streptophyta > Magnoliopsida > Santalales > Viscaceae > Viscum > Viscum album. The sequence continues at coordinate 1,579,090,011 of OY728120.1, read as the reverse complement.
ATAAAATAAAACATTTTCTTTGAAAATATTCTTATAAGCTTGTAAGGAAAGCTTTGAAGATTTTATAACGGCGTAAAATAACCGCACCCGCCGTATAAGTTAAAAAAAACATTCTTACCTCAATTCTGTCGAAAAGGTTAAAAAGGACCTTGTTTTGAAAACGACGGAAAGATTCCTTTATAAACCTCTTATAAAAAGTCAAACAAGGGTATAAATGACTTTAACCCATATTCTTGTAAATAGTAAAAATGTTTTGAAATACATTTTGAAGAAACATGGATGTGGATGATAACGAGATCCCAGTAGATTATTACGTATAAACAACCTCGGATAAAGAAGAGATTGTGAAATAACCCTTACCTTGTACTTTTCCTTGGTTGGGGTAGGTTAACCTCCTGTATAATGGTGAAATAATTGTTATTAAATTATAAAAGAATCATATATATTAATATGATATCATATATGATCTTTTAACATTTATTTGTTAATAATATCTTAGAATTATCGTCGTTTCGGGTGTTAACTTACTTGTTTTCTTTTATATGTTTTGTTACGTAAGACATGTTTGTAAAGGATAGGTTGTATATTATTCATATCCAGAATGATATCAAGTCCTTAAACATCATTTTTAAATCATCAAATGATAATTATACTTGAATGGTTACGATGGAGAATGAATCTCATCGCGTTCGTGGAGACGGTAGTCCGTACGTACGCACGAGCGACAATATCATTCTTTTGATATTAAAATAATATATAAATGAATGGTATATCATATATTCAGAATAATTAACATGTTATATTTATTATTTACATGAGTTAAACATCATTATTATACCCATGAAAATAATATTATATTGAATAACAATTACACCACGACGTGGAGACGGTAAGCCGTACGTACGCACGTATGGTGACATGTTATTCAAAGGGTGGATAGAATACTGAATATGGTTGTACCATACTTATAATAACATCACAGTATATGTGAGATACTGGAGTTATTATTTTAGAATGGTAAGAACAAAGGAAGAAGAAGTGGAAGAAGAAATGAACTTAGAAAAAGGTGGTGAAATCATTACCTCTTCTTCGGGTTCTTCCTTTTGATTTGATCAAAAGGGCTCCTTAGGTTGGCTTTCTGATCAAACTAAGGCCCCTAGGTTGTAGTGAGGGATGTTGGGAGATTATTTGGGCAGAGTTTGGCCGAACCAAAAGGCTTTGAAGGTGTGAAGAAATGAGAAGGAGGAGTGCCCTTTTATAAGAGGGGTGAGGGGCACCTTTGGAAAAGCTAGAAATATTAATTTATAATAAATTCATATTCGGTTTCCAAAGGCTCCAAAGTTGACTATTCAAAGGATGAGGTGGGGATATGTCGAAAACAACTCATACAATAGAATTTAGACAGGTTTGGGTACTTATATTAACCTTATCTTTAAGTATTAACTCTAAGTTAATTAGTTTCACTTTTACAATGTCTCTTTGTATTTTTATATTATATGGTTAATAGACTTACCATATACATACAAGCGACCCCCAAGTGGTCCATTAATGATTAACCTATCATAATATAAGTCTCTTGGCCGAACCTTAGATTTTTAGGAATTTAATATCAATTAATAATATAATATTTGTTTTAAGAACTCTTTTATGTCAATTTTGACACTATTCAATAGTTGATTTTTGTGAAACTCATAACAGATTGATTACTTCGAACAAAGTCCATTAAATCAATCCTAATATATCATATTAGCCTAGAAAATTAGTTTAATTCATTAAAAGTTTCATATTATATTTATTTGGGTATTTATAATATCAATTATTTTAATTTTTTACTATTATAGTAATTACTGCATCATCATTGTGTCATAAATAAAATAACTTATTTAATGTCTAAAAATTATAAATAAAATATCATTATGTAGGAAATCTTTTTATATTTCTAATGAATATTTATAATCGAAAATCCAACATGTATAACCCTATGTAAAAATTGTTGTTCTAAAAGATATATGCTTGTGTCATTTTTGTATTCATTTTAACTTAATTAAAATAAAGTGTCATTATCACTTACAAGTGGATCCATGGGGTCCCAAAATAGACCCAAAGATGCCCATGGTCGACTATGTATCAACCAATAGGGTTAAGACACCTTTTAGGGTAATTTAGTATTATTATAATATTATTTTTTTAACCCTTATTTACCGGATTTACCCTTAACCATGGTAAATAAAATATTTACCACAGTAACTATTCAAAATGTCTAAAAATAAAAGTTACCTATTTACACAATTTGAACATCCTGATTCCAAATATGGAATCCATTTTCCTAAATTCAAAACACAGAAGTGGCAGAAATTAATTTAAAATCAATTCCCGCTGTCAAAACAAAAAGCGTGTTTTTAAGAGGTAATAACTATCAAAAGATTGACACTTGTTTATGTTCGGTTTAATTGTAAAATTATGTCCAATGACCAACATTATATTAAATGGTAAAAATATATTCTAAATATACTTTAAAACCACTCAAATTCATAATTTATCACTATTAATTATTTTGATTAAAAAAGTTGTTTTTAATTAAAATTTAGTAATTTTCACTATTCATCAAAATATGAAAGTTATCCGAAATGTACCAAAATTTCACCCTAGGCTAATTTTGATATTCCGAATCTAAAAATGAAGTCCATTTTGAAATATTTAATATATATGATTTCAAAAAGTAGGTATTACTATTCACAACGGCAAGTTTAATTAGTTGTGGTGTGTGTTAGAACTCGAGGTTGCGTACAACACACGCTACTGTATTATTCAAAGGAAAGCGTACCGTGGAAGCTTGGGATGTTTCATTTTAAAATTTTTTTGATGTCCCCATTTAGTCAAAAGGTTTAAAATATTGTATTTAAAAAGGTTTAGTTGATAAAAGTGCAATACTGAAAATGAATTTGTTCTTGCATTATATCTAAGAAACTCATAATATGGATTCTAAAATTATAAGGATTATATAAAGTTTAAAATTTAGATAATATTATTCATAACCTCTTTTGAATGGCTTTTTTTTTGTAAGTCATGGTGTGATTGAACTCGGTGTTGCGTGGAGTGCAAGTTATTGAATTATTTTGAAGAAATAACACACTATGAAATCTTGGGGTGTTACATTCTCCCCTCCTTCAATAAATTGCGTCCTCGCAATTTTAAATTGTTCTTCGAAATTAAAAGGTTGAAAATAGAAAATATATTTGTGGGAAAACCCTAATCGGAAATTGGGTTACTAAAATTTAGTCTTAATATGAGGAAAAGAGAAATTAAAGGGTCACCACCAAATTATGATCTCGATTAGGAGAACATTGGTGGAATTTAGAGACATATAATTGGAGGAAAAACGTAAATATTTATAGGTAGTGATTGAGGTCATCAATCACAAACAAGTATAAAATTTAGGTCCTTAAATTCATCAATCTATGATGATTTGAAATACCATCGGTTCAACAAAACATAGGGTATTAGGATAACACATTTTTGACGTTTCAAAATATCCTAGTTGAAATCCCACATCGAAAAATGAATTAATGAGGCCTCTATTTAAAATAAAGAGTCGAAAGTATGAAGATTACCGAAAATAACACATACTAGGGTTCCATGTAGGAAAATATGGATATGGAAGAAAAATCTAACCATCAATTATCTGATGGAGAGTGGTAGAGAACATGGCTATGAAAAGGCCAACAATCCCAAAGCCATAAATTTGTGATGATTTAAGGTACCATCTAGGACAACATTTTTGTTCTAAGTTTCTATTATTAATGTTGAGGAATTTATTTATGAGATTGGCTAAGATAATAAGGAGATATACTTACTTTATAATTAGAATTTTACCCATTAATAAATTTCTACCACAAACTCATCTTTCACTCTAAAAGATAATAGAACGTAATTTTTTTTTTCTATTTATACTATTCGTACAGGGTTCCAAAATAAATGAATTTATAATTCATCTACCAGATCTTTTTTTTAAAAAAAACTACATTATTTAATTCGGACATCTCGTGGGACAGTGGTAGGTGATACACCCTTGTCGCCCTTCGGTTGCGGGTTCAAGTCTCGCAGCCTTGTCGGACGCGATGGGTTGCCGCCCGACCTCCGGGTTGTCCTTTTATGGCTATCCAAAATAATCCAAACTAGAACTATCCAAAATACTTCTATCCAAACTCACATTCCAACATTTATAAGTAAGGTAAACATAATGTAGAACCTTTTTACCCCGTAATAGCATATGAATACCTTCATCATGTATTCTTTTAATACACCGAAACATCCTGAATTACCATATTCCTTATTGATTACATTCATGCTCCCTTATTCCATATAGAAAGCTGGATATACTTCATTAATCAAAAAATGTTTTAAACCCCAACAATGATGGAATATACAAATCATTAATCAGTTCCAAGGTAGTCAAGAATATCCAATATAATTTTTCCAAAACAATCACATATTATTCCAAAATCACTACCTCAGTATCAGAACTATATTATGATTTATCATTCTCTCAACCATATATTTTCCAAAAATTTATCCTTCTATTGAGTCACTTTTCTTTGTTCCACACTATCTCAAGTCCTTAATGAAATAGTACTGCAGTACAATCCTTATATACTCCATGATTATTGTAACAAGTACATTGTTAATACAACACTCAATTGACATAATCAACATAAGAACCATAATCATTCCTCTTCATCTGTGGTAGTATCATAACTTGATTATTATCCAATAGCATCATTTGCGGCATAGTCTGATGACTGGGACATAGGTTCGCGTAGTGTCCAAACTCCTTGCAAATGAAGCATTGTACATTTAAAACCATTTTCTTACCCTTGCAGTCACGTAATTTGTGCCCTTTTCCTCCACACTTACAACAAACTCCCATTCCTTTCAGGCAAGTTCCTGGGTGTTTCTTTCCACAGTTACCACATATGGGAAAATTCTTCTTTTCCCTTTTCCCTTTATCCATCTTTCTCTCTTCCATCCTTTTCTTCTCTTGATTCCCTTCAAAGCCATAGGACTCAGTAAACTCTTTACTTATCTTATCAACACATGATATTATTTCTTCATATGATGATAATACATGGGAGACTATTTCTCTTATAAATTCTAGCTTAAGACCATGAAGGATATGATCATTCCTTCTCTTTGAATCATGTGTATTTCTGGAGTTCTCATTCCTTCTACTGGGCGCCATTTCTAAACAATGGCATAAACTAGATCAGTTTATGAATCAAAATACATAATCCCATACTTATAAAACACTTAACATAAATTTAACTATTTATGGATATAATCCATAATCATAAAAATGTTTTCTTTGAGGAAGTATATACTCATAAACCCTTCATAATGATTTGTAAAGAAAATGAGAGTTATCCTAAGCATATCCCCCGGGAGTGTCGTAACCAAGAGTGCAGCAAGGCCCGTTGTCGTGCACCAGTTCCCGTTCGAGTCTAGCTCAAAGCGGTGTTTTCGGGTTTTACCCCTAGGTACATCTGTGCCAGAGCCGCCTCTACCTGCTCGTATCCAGACAGGGATGTATTGCTCGGAAAACTCACAAAATCTCTACAATACCAAAATTCTAGGAAGTTCTTCTATACTAATCCTCAAAGTTCATCTTAGGTCTACGTGCTCTAATCAGAGTTTATCTAAATCTAGCTTCCAAGGTTTGTACTAAACTTCCTCTGATACCAACTGTAACGCCCCGACCCCAGCTACCCAGAGTCGGTGCATTACTTCGTAACATTGGCATGATCACAAGAAAGATCAAATCTCGAAAGACCGATTGGTTTAGTAGCCTTGGAAACACTAGATATATTCATAAGTTTTACATTACATCATAAAATCAAAAACTACTACAACAACATAATGTTTCCACAGTCCACACTACAATCCCCTCATAATATCCCTGCAGGTCATTCATAACTTACATCTTCACTTCCTGGGAAAAATAAAACATAGAAAAGGGGTGAGCTCAAATGCCCAGTAAGGATAACAATATAGCGGAAACTTTCATCAATAAGAATAAACATTTAAGGCAATGTATAACTAAAACAAAAGCCTTTTAAACATGAACTTTCAACATGGTATGGCATAAATAAAATGAAATAATGCCATTTACTTATTCACATGGATATTCCACTAATCGAATAATCACATGCAAAAATAAATAACCACTTTCATAATGTTGGAATGCATAATGCCAGACTATCATAACCACATAGCCAAGGCCTCGTGCCAAGACTACAAATAAGATTTTGTCAAGGCCTTGTGCCAAGACACTAGTTTGTCTCATGAGACCTACCGATGCATCGAGGAGCTATAGCGGGATCCACCCGTCACTTATTAAGTCCAATGCATTCCCATATGAAAAGGTTTAAACATAACATAAACATTCGTATTAAAACTAGCATACGAAATGTCAATACTTTCACAATAAACTATGAATGGTATAAAAATAGCACATCCACAGTCAAACATATCACAAAACCTTCAATACAATATAGAAGTTTTGTATCATAATAAATCAACTTCAAATAATCTTAAAATCCATCAAAGGATGTTGACATAGATGAAATCAAAATTCTTTTTAAAGAAATATCTCCTTTTATTTTGAAATCATTTAAGATCCATATAAAATAAAACATTTTCTTTGAAAATATTCTTATAAGCTTGTAAGGAAAGCTTTGAAGATTTTATAACGGCGTAAAATAACCGCACCCGCCGTATAAGTTAAAAAAACATTCTTACCTCAATTCTGTCGAAAAGGTTAAAAAGGACCTTGTTTTGAAAACGACAGAAAGATTCCTTTATAAACCTCTTATAAAAAGTCAAACAAGGGTATAAATGACTTTAACCCATATTCTTGTAAATAGTAAAAATGTTTTGAAATACATTTTGAAGAAACATGGATGTGGATGATAACGAGATCCCAGTAGATTATTACGTATAAACAACCTCGGATAAAGAAGAGATTGTGAAATAACCCTTACCTTGTACTTTTCCTTGGTTAGGGTAGGTTAACCTCCTGTATAATGGTGAAATAATTGTTATTAAATTATACAAGAATCATATATATTAATATGATATCATATATGATCTTTTAACATTTATTTGTTAATAATATCTTAGAATTATCGTCGTTTCGGGTGTTAACTTACTTGTTTTCTTTTATATGTTTTGTTACGTAAGACATGTTTGTAAAGGATAGGTTGTATATTATTCATATCCAGAATGATATCAAGTCCTTAAACATCATTTTTAAATCATCAAATGATAATTATACTTGAATGGTTACGATGGAGAATGAATCTCATCGCGTTCGTGGAGACGGTAGTCCGTACGTACGCACGAGCGACAATATCATTCTTTTGATATTAAAATAATATATAAATGAATGGTATATCATATATTCAGAATAATTAACATGTTATATTTATTATTTACATGAGTTAAACATCATTATTATACCCATGCAAATAATATTATATTGAATAACAATTACACCACGACGTGGAGACGGTAAGCCGTACGTACGCACGTATGGTGACATGTTATTCAAAGGGTGGATAGAATACTGAATATGGTTGTACCATACTTATAATAACATCACAGTATATGTGAGATACTGGAGTTATTATTTTAGAATGGTAAGAACAAAGGAAGAAGAAGTGGAAGAAGAAATGAACTTAGAAAAAGGTGGTGAAATCATTACCTCTTCTTCGGGTTCTTCCTTTTGATTTGATCAAAAGGGCTCCTTAGGTTGGCTTTCTGATCAAACTAAGGCCCCTAGGTTGTAGTGAGGGATGTTGGGAGATTATTTGGGCAGAGTTTGGCCGAACCAAAAGGCTTTGAAGGTGTGAAGAAATGAGAAGGAGGAGTGCCCTTTTATAAGAGGGGTGAGGGGCACCTTTGGAAAAGCTAGAAATATTAATTTATAATAAATTCATATTCGGTTTCCAAAGGCTTCAAAGTTGACTATTCAAAGGATGAGGTGGGGATAGGTCGAAAACAACTCATACAATAGAATTTAGACAGGTTTGGGTACTTATATTAACCTTATCTTTAAGTATTAACTCTAAGTTAATTAGTTTCACTTTTACAATGTCTCTTTGTATTTTTATATTATATGGTTAATAGACTTACCATATACATACAAGCGACCCCCAAGTGGTCCATTAATGATTAACCTATCATAATATAAGTCTCTTGGCCGAACATTAGATTTTTAGGAATTTAATATCAATTAATAATATAATATTTGTTTTAAGAACTCTTTTATGTCAATTTTGACACTATTCAATAGTTGATTTTTGTGAAACTCATAACAGATTGATTACTTCGAACAAAGTCCATTAAATCAATCCTAATATATCATATTAGCCTAGAAAATTAGTTTAATTCATTAAAAGTTTCATATTATATTTATTTGGGTATTTATAATATCAATTATTTTAATTTTTTACTATTATAGTAATTACTGCATCATCATTGTGTCATAAATAAAATAACTTATTTAATGTCTAAAAATTATAAATAAAATATCATTATGTAGGAAATCTTTTTATATTTCTAATGAATATTTATAATCGAAAATCCAACATGTATAACCCTATGTAAAAATTTTTGTTCTAAAAGATATATGCTTGTGTCATTTTTGTATTCATTTTAACTTAATTAAAATAAAGTGTCATTATCACTTACAAGTGGATCCATGGGGTCCCAAAATAGACCCAAAGATGCCCATGGTCGACTATGTATCAACCAATAGGGTTAAGACACCTTTTAGGGTAATTTAGTATTATTATAATATTATTTTTTTAACCCTTATTTACCGGATTTACCCTTAACCATGGTAAATAAAATATTTACCACAGTAACTATTCAAAATGTCTAAAAATAAAAGTTACCTATTTACACAATTTGAACATCCTGATTCCAAATATGGAATCCATTTTCCTAAATTCAAAACACAGAAGTGGCAGAAATTAATTTAAAATTAATTCCCGCTGTCAAAACAAAAAGCGTGTTTTTAAGAGGTAATAACTATCAAAAGATTGACACTTGTTTATGTTCGGTTTAATTGTAAAATTATGTCCAATGACCAACATTATATTAAATGGTAAAAATATATTCTAAATATACTTTAAAACCACTCAAATTCATAATTTATCACTATTAATTATTTTGATTAAAAAAGTTGTTTTTAATTAAAATTTAGTAATTTTCACTATTCATCAAAATATGAAAGTTATCCGAAATGTACCAAAATTTCACCCTAGGCTAATTTTGATATTCCGAATCTAAAAATGAAGTCCATTTTGAAATATTTAATATATATGATTTCAAAAAGTAGGTATTACTATTCACAACGGCAAGTTTAATTAGTTGTGGTGTGTGTTAGAACTCGAGGTTGCGTACAACACACGCTACTGTATTATTCAAAGGAAAGCGTACCGTGGAAGCTTGGGATGTTTCATTTTAAAATTTTTTTGATGTCCCCATTTAGTCAAAAGGTTTAAAATATTGTATTTAAAAAGGGTTAGTTGATAAAAGTGCAATACTGAAAATGAATTTGTTCTTGCATTATATCTAAGAAACTCATAATATGGATTCTAAAATTATAAGGATTATATAAAGTTTAAAATTTAGATAATATTATTCATAACCTCTTTTGAATGGCTTTTTTTTTGTAAGTCATGGTGTGATTGAACTCGGTGTTGCGTGGAGTGCAAGTTATTGAATTATTTTGAAGAAATAACACACTATGAAATCTTGGGGTGTTACAGGTGTACCATCCAGCAGGGATGGCCAGTGCAGTACCATCCATAAGGGATGGCCAATGAGGTACCATCCAGCAGGGATGGTCAGTGGGGTACCATCCAGCAGGGATGGCCAGAGTGGTTCTGGGTCTCCCTCCAGCGGATTACCCTTTTGCGGGGCTGGGTAGTGGGAACCCATCGACTTTGAGAAGACCTCTCGACTGTGTGATAGTGATGAGGTGTGGCTTGACGCTCCCCCAGAACTCTCAAGTACGAGGGGCGCTTTCCCCACCGAGATGTGTCCTTGTGACGCGACCTAAAACCGTCCGGGCGAGTCAGTGCTGCCCAAAGCGGATAGTGTCAAGGTGCGGTGATTTGAGACCCTTGACATGCAGTTTGGGGAAGGCGTATGGATATTGGGAATCGATGGTGTTTACTTCTGGGAATGTTGGCTACTCACTTTCTTAGGCTGAGCTACGGGATGGAGATCCCCTTACAGTCTTGTTCGGGTTTCTTGACAGAGCATATATTTATGCATACCTTGTTCATGTACCCACTTCTTGGGTTTTGGTTACTCTCCTTCCAGGAGAGTCCAAGACGCACGGGGTATGACACATTATTTCTGTGTCTAGCTTCTCGTGGTTGGATGAGTCTACTCTCCTGCTATAGGTAGCGAAGACTCGACAATAAGTTCATATTCTCACCATTTCTAGCTCCTTGTGTTTGGATGAGTCTACTTCATTTCTCTTGTTGGGTTGAGCTGTACTCTTTACTACACTCTTGGTTATACTCCTTTACTTTTCCCTGTATGATCTACTGCTCACCTCTTCAGTACCTCCTTTGTTTCTCCCTCGAGCCTTTGGGTCATCCTACTGAGTACTTTTATATTCACCCATTCTTGGGATTTTCCCGCACTTGGTGTTCCCTTGCAGATGACAGATAGGTTGGTCGTGACTTAAGTGGAGCTTAGGAGTTCGGGATCTTGGACCACATGTGGTGGTCGTAGTCGGGTTCCAGGTGTGGGACTCTCCCAGCTGTTTACTTTTGTTTACCTGTTGCCGGGTTATGGCACCTTTCTGGTTGGGCACGTGTTTTCCCTTTTCTTTTCAGTTTACCTTCAAAACTTGCTTTGTACTGTTTAGAGGTCGATGCACTTTTGTGGTTGTTTATAGAAGTTAGTGCTTTACTTTTCCTTTTACTCTGCACTTCTGCTTTGAGTGGGCTGCGTGTGTGTGTACAGGTACTCAGGCAAAGGCCTCCCTGAGTTGTTTAGCCTTCAACGCTTGTCACCAACCCCTGGCCTATGGAGGCGGGCTTGGGGTAGTTGCGGGTTGAGCCCAGGTAGGGTCAGGTCATGATAATTACAAATGGGTTACTTCATACATAGGTTTTTTCCTTAGTGTGATTAATTATCTTACATATGGGTTATGCTATACATAAAATATTTTCCTTTGCCGTAGAAATGAAAACTTGATATATAAGGGTTATGTATTAAATATTCATTTTTCATATATTTGAAATTTAAGGGCAAGTAATGATATATATCATGTCTTATGATTGATAATCCCCCTCTATTAATCCTAAAATACGATGTAATCCAAAATAAAACAATTATATTTTTAATAAAAATGCTTATATTTTATAAATTTTTTATAAAAGATGAGTGTTAGGAATTCTAAAAAGGATATTCCCATACCTAAATTAAATAATAAATGTTTATATCAATATCTCATGTTTGGAAAATAAATTAAAAATTCATATTTTTATTTATTCCTTTTGAATACTCATGTTTATAAATTAGTTATAAAATTTAAATATTGTGTATGCTTTAATTTATGTGATAAATTGATTCTTATAAAATTATCATACCCTGAATTAAATTATAGGTATGAAAATATAAGATTTAATTTTCATATACCTTGACCTTGGTTTGTAATTAAAGGTATTAGATTGAATTTGTTTGTTAAATATAGTTTATCTATATTACCTTTGTGACGCCCCGATCAGGATACCACTTATACAGTTCCCTGAGACAATGGGCTACATAGCCTCAAGCACACCTCCCTGTACGCTAGAGGCTACTGACTAGTAGTGGGAGTCTAAGCTGGTACATTGGGGAGACTATACACTCATGATCAAAGTATCACAGTACTGAAATATATAGATAAATAGAAGAAGCATGATAAATAACTAACAACTGGAAGCAGAAGGTAAAGAATAAAAATGACATAAATAAAAAAAATATCAATAATAACTAGTGTGGTATAAAAAATGATTATATTTCATATGTCCAGTAAAAAGGAATAGGCAATTATGATATACAGTACATGTTTCAGAAGACAAAAAGGCCAAAAATACTATCTCCAATAGCATCATGAGCCATAGCTCGGTCATATGCTTCCTTGTTCCCATTCTATAAGCATATCAAGTATCAACAACTAGGTGTTTTTTCCTATCCATCCCTACATCCACATAATCTTCCCAGGTACCATATACATCCCAGATAGGGTGTGAGATAAATTCAATAGGCCACCACCAACAGTGTCTATAAATATCTAGTTAGTGCATATAATATGGCAGTGTGTAGATGATAATGGAAAGTAAAAAATAAGCTGTAAAGGGTTAGCTCTAGTTCCAGAAGGAAACCAGGATGATAGTACTTGATTCAGCCTAAGCTGGATAGTCTCTGAATAAGTAACCAGGTGTTTACACATATTTGGACTGTATACATAGTGATGTCTACATCCATATATATGGATACCCCTACTATCATGGACCCGAGGTGTAACTCAGGTTTCCATAAGTTGTAACATGAGTATCACGATGGTATCAAGGGACATAATTCTAGGTATCATGAGAATAGGGGACGCCATTCCTAGTATCATATTAGTAGGTTCACCATGCCTGAATCACAACAGTGGAGTCTCCATGCCCATTATCATATCAATAAGGGTCATTATGACCATGTATAAGTATAATGGTTATCATGCCCATATGTAACTGTAAGGATCATCATAACCATATGTAATAATAGGGTCTCTATTCTTGAATCATATATAAAAGTTTATTCATGTCCGTATATCATATCAAGAGTGTCTTCATGCCCATATCACATTTATAGGGTCATCATGATTGTATCATAGTTGTAGGGTCTCTATGCCCATGTATTATAATTAATGAGGGTCACCATGACCATATGTCACATTAGCAGAAGGGACTCCATACCCGTATAACAAAAATATAAGAAAATATTTCATGCCCATGATGTAATACATAAGGATCATCATGTCCAAATTATAACATAAGGGTCACCATGCCTAATTATATCAATTATAAACTGTCAAGGCTTTAATCAAATCCAAGAGTTAATTCATAACTCATTTTCATTCAATAATAAAAAGGGTGTAACCATTGTTCAATTTAATTAAGTGATGTGTTCATACCACTCACCTCCATTCAAATCATATTAAATTGATAAGTGTGTTATCCATTCTATACCACAATAATTATCCGTTATCAAATATTATATCACCATTTACAAGTAAAACCAAACACAACAAAAGGTGTTAGGCTATATGATCATAAAATCCAATTAGGTATGTAAAGGTAAAACCCATAGGGGTGGCATACAATGAGATTGTTAACCTCACATGTGTCTTGGGATCTAATAAGGTCATTAGGTTCCTAAATGGGGTCATCAATTTAATACAGATTCAATTTAGGGAAAATTCATAGTGAAATCAACATGCAGCACAACAACACATATTATAAAACATCTCAACATTGAGGGATAAGAACTAGAACACCTACCTTATTCCTTTATAGGATCACTGGTCCATTATCGGCCTTTGGTTTGGTCTATATTGGGAGAAAATAGCAAAATAGATAAATGCCCTAAAAATATTCCATTTGAACCTACACCAAAATAAATCTGTCAAGATGAATAAAAATTATGAAAGGTGAAAGATGAATGAAGATATTATCTACATGCATCTAATGATATAAACAGAGATCGAATTATAATCGAGATAAAGAAGTTATCACTAAACCTAGGTTGATGGAGGTTTGAGCTCAAAAGAGATGAATAAGCCTCCTGTCCACTAGAAAATAGAGAAAATAAGAGGTGGATTGTAAGTAATAAAAATTTAAGTTTATTTTGGTAAAATCACCCAAAATTACTAAGTTGAACAGTTTGGCTTCACGGTTGGCCAAAATGTGTTCCATTCGTGCACCCTTCACTATCCAAGTAGGTCACCTGAATGGTTAGACCGCCCAATTTGAGAAACTATGCACCAACCATTCCATATGCCTATGATAAAAACTGTAGAAATTTAGAATGGGTGTTTATCCCTAGATGCATGGTTAGTTAAAAAAAATTCCCTACTTTCCCTTCTGAAAATCCCTACATGGTTAAGAGAAACCATGCGAGATGGGAGGCACGGTTTCTACTAACCATAAAATCCAGTGTTTTCTTCCACTGGTCAAGGTTTTGTGCTCTAAAAAATCCCCAGACACCCTCGTTTCCTACATATCCTCACTTGGAATCCATGTTATTTAAAAATAAAAGATTTAAACCATAAATTAAAGGATCTATACCATATAGAAAAACCAGTTTCTTACAGTCTTCCCCCCTTAAAGGAACTTGTCCCCAAGTTTCCATTCCATGGGTGGCAGAATGCTCTCTGATGACAAATTTGGCCACTGAGCATGTATTTTGGCCTCCCACTCCCAAGTCTCATCTTTTATATGGTCATGATACCATATCACCCATACTAAAGGGACAAACCTACCTCAGAGAGCCTTTATGCTCTAGTCAATGATGCATATAGGATACTCCTCAAAATAAGCATCAACATCTAGCTCAACATCCTCAGGATCAAAAGTATTAGATAGGTCAGTGTGATAACATTGAAGCTATAAAATATGGAATACATCATTTTTGGCATGGTACCTCTGAGGTAACAGCACCTGATAGTGTTGGGTCGGAAGAAACGGGGAATGATGGCAAGAGGGGGGGTGAATTGCCTTTTAAAAAATTGATTAACAAATTAAAAATCAAAGTAAAGTGCAGCGGAAATAAAGAAGGCAATCACACAAGAAATTGTTAACGGAGTTCGGCCAAAACCCGGCCTACGTCTCCGCTCCCAACTCAACCGTTGAGAGATTCCTACCGCTTGCTTTTCAATGGTTTTAGCAAGAAACCCACTAGGCTTTGAGGTAGCACTATGACCTATTACAGCTTGCTTTTTGTGGTTAAGCAAGAACCCACTTGCTTTTAATGGTTTAGCAAGAACCCACTAGTCTTTTTACGGGTGAAGACTAGCTCACCGAGACACAAGCCTTTTAAAGGAAAAGCTTGAGAAAACCTCTTCACACCTTAGTGGTGGTGTGAGAACCCAAAGAAAGAGGGGATGAGAAAAGGGTTGGGGTTTGTAGGCACAAACCCAATTTTAAAGCTCAAAATAAATAAAACAATAAAACCCGTAATGGAGAAGCCTTGGGCGCCTTTGATTGATTGATGATGTTTGAGGGCCGCTTCCAAGCTTCTATGGAGGTGCTCTTGGATGTGGAAGTTGTTGGAGCACTTTGGGTTCCCTTGGAACAATCCGTCGGAGCTTCGCCAAAGATGTAAAAATGTGTCCGGTGGCTTGGATGATGATCCGGTGCTTCCTAGGCCTTTATTTATAGGCTAGGAACCTTCAAGTATCCGTTGGAGGGCTTTGGAGCCGTTGGAAAAGGCCTCGGAGCCGTTGGGAGGCTTTTGGAGTTGACTGGTCAAAGCCAACGGCTAGTTTGACCAGTGCTACCGGCTGGCCGGTGCAGGGCCACCGGCTGGCCGGTGCCTTGACAGTGGCTGAGTCTTCTTTTCCAGGCACCACCGGCTGACCGGTGCCAGAGCCACCGGCTGGCCGGTGGTGAGGCAGTAGCAAACCCTGTTCAATCTGGGTGCCACCGGCTGGCCGGTGCTTGGCCACCGGTTGGCCGGTGAGATGGCAGTGGCTCAGCATCCTTCCCAGGGTCCACCGGCCGACCGGTGGTGAAGCCACCGGTTGGCCGGTGGACTGATTTTCAGTCCACTTGTGTTCCTTTGCCACTTAAGCTTGCTTGGCCCAATTCCTTGGCCACCTGATTTGATTCCTATCAATCCAAAAACACTTGAAAGAGGATTAGATAAATATGAGGGTGATTGTGATCATGAAAATAAAACCTTGAGGGGTTCGAGAGGTACAACAATCTCCCCCTATTTTTATGATCACAATCACCAAAACAATTAATGTAAAATGCTGAAATTGAAAGAAAATACTAAGCATGATGAAAATGATTCTCCCCCAATCAATCAAAAAATTTCTCCCCCTTTGTGATTATCAAAATAGAATGGGGCATAAAACTTGATTGAGGGATTCGATGAAAAACGAGATTTTAAAACAATTGAAAATGATACTAATTGTTGGAAATTTTGAAATGAAAAATTGAATTGAAAAATTTGAATAACAGTTTGAATTGAAAGTTTTGAATCAAAAACCAATTGAAATTCGAAATTTGAGACCAAATGAAATTTTTGAAATTGAGAGTTTTGAAAAAAAAAACGATACCAACTGTTGGATATTTAAAAAAGAAAATTTAATAGAAAATTTGAATTTCAAAGCCAAGTGTTGAGTTTGAAATGAAAACTTTGAATACACAAAAAGGCTTAAAAAAAATCCTAACTCCCCCTAAATAAAAACAAAGAATCACTGGGGAGTGGTTTTTGAAACCGAAACAAATTTAGGCCCGGAGAGACTTGCCAAAAGGGATTTTTCAATCCAAATTTGTTTCATGATCACAATCACCCTCATATTTATCTAATCCTCTTTCAAGTGTTTTTGGATTGATAGGAATCAAATCAGGTGGCCAAGGAATTGGGCCAAGCAAGCTTAAGTGGCAAAGGAACACAAGTGGACTGAAAATCAGTCCACCGGCCAACCGGTGGCTTCACCACCGGTCGGCCGGTGGACCCTGGGAAGGATGCTGAGCCACTGCCATCTCACCGGCCAACCGGTGGCCAAGCACCGGCCAGCCGGTGGCACCCAGATTGAACAGGGTTTGCTACTGCCTCACCACCGGCCAGCCGGTGGCTCTGGCACCGGTCAGCCGGTGGTGCCTGGAAAAGAAGACTCAGCCACTGTCAAGGCACCGGCCAGCCGGTGGCCCTGCACCGGTCAGCCGGTAGCACTGGTCAAACTAGCCGTTGGCTTTGACCAGTCAACTCCAAAAGCCTCCCAACGGCTCCGAGGCCTTTTCCAACGGCTCCAAAGCCCTCCAACGGATACTTGAAGGTTCCTAGCCTATAAATAAAGGCCTAGGAAGCACCGGATCATCATCCAAGCCACCGGACACATTTTTACATCTTTGGCGAAGCTCCGACGGATTGTTCCAAGGGAACCCAAAGTGCTCCAACAACTTCCACATCCAAGAGCACCTCCATAGAAGCTTGGAAGCGGCCCTCAAACATCATCAATCAATCAAAGGCGCCCAAGGCTTCTCCATTACGGGTTTTATTGTTTTATTTATTTTGAGCTTTAAAATTGGGTTTGTGCCTACAAACCCCAACCCTTTTCTCATCCCCTCTTTCTTTGGGTTCTCACACCACCACTAAGGTGTGAAGAGGTTTTCTCAAGCTTTTCCTTTAAAAGGCTTGTGTCTCGGTGAGCTAGTCTTCACCCGTAAAAAGACTAGTGGGTTCTTGCTAAACCATTAAAAGCAAGTGGGTTCTTGCTTAACCACAAAAAGCAAGCTGTAATAGGTCCTAGTGCTACCTCAAAGCCTAGTGGGTTTCTTGCTAAAACCATTGAAAAGCAAGCGGTAGGAATCTCTCAACGGTTGAGTTGGGAGCGGAGACGTAGGCCGGGTTTTGGCCGAACTCCGTTAACAATTTCTTGTGTGATTGCCTTCTTTATTTCCGCTGCACTTTACTTTGATTTTTAATTTGTTAATCAATTTTTTAAAAGGCAATTCACCCCCCCTCTTGCCATCATTCCCCGTTTCTTCCGACCCAACAATTGGTATCAAAGGGATAATTTGAGTAATACCTTAAAAGGTTTCAAATTCAAAGATCCATTGTGATGGCATCTACCTCTTTCGCCCCTGAGGGCTACTCATTGGGTCGGGCTCCATTTTTTGATGGGACCGACTACAATTATTGGAAAACCCGCATGACTACTTTCCTTAGGAGCATAGGTTATCCCATATATAAAATTGTCATGCATGGTTACACTTTGTCTACCCCCGACGAATCCAAATGGACCCAAGCCGACATTAGAAATTTTGAGCTAGATGGCAAAGCCATGAATGCTCTTCATTGCGGCCTTGACCGAAATGAATTCAATCGAGTGTCCACTTGCACCTCCTCACATGAAATTTGGAAGCTTTTAGAAGTGACCCATGAGGGCACTAATAAAGTGAAGGATACTCGGTTAGACATGTATAGACAAGATTTTGAATCTTTTTCCATGCACCCAAATGAATCAATTTCTGAAATGTTTACACGATTTACTGACGTGTGCAATGGTAGAAAGTCTCTTGGAGATAATATTTCTGCAGAAACTATGGTGAAGAAGATCCTATGGGTCCTTCCGAGCTCATGGGCACCAAAGGTGACGGCGATCCAAGAAGCTAAGGACGTCAAAAATATGCCGGTAGAGGAGCTCATCGGATCTCTCATGACGTACGAGATCACGATGAGGAGGCAAGCTCAAAAGGAGGGCACACCAATCAAGACACCAAAGAACATTGCCCTCAAGGTACAAAAGGAAGTAAGCTCCTCCTCATCCTCTTCCTCCTCATCCTCTTCATCATCAAGCGGCGATTCGGAAATGGAGAATCTCGCCCGCCAAATGCACAAATTTATGAAGATGCACAAGAAGAAGAAGAAATCTCGCAAGCATCGAAAGCAAGAACCCACCGCAAGATTCGAGCCAAAGGTAAAATGCTACGGGTGCGGCGAAAAGGGCCATTACAAGCCCGATTGCCCACTCAACAAAAAACGGGCCAACGAAAAAGGAAAGCAAAAGGTCCTCAAGGCGACATGGAGTGACACCTCCTCCTCCTCCTCCTCCTCAAGCGACCAAGGTACAAAATGCCTAATGGCATTCCATGAGGTAACTTCTTCCGACTCCTCCTCTTGTTCTTCAAATTCCAACTCTTTAAATCATTTATCTTATGAAGAACTCTCACACGCTAGAGACCAATTAGAAAAAGGTTTTCATGAACTCTCTTCTAAATTTGTTGCTTTGAAAAAGTCTTTCAAAAAACTTTCCTCCGAAAAAGGCCAACTTCTTAAAGAGAAGGAGGAACTCACCCTTAAAATCCAAAATTTTCCAAATGTTGATTCCATGGAATCAACCATCAAAGATCTAAGAGAAACCCTAGCCAAGTTCACCCAAGGGGAACAAAATTTGAACAATATACTTGGTTCCCAACGTATATCTAGAACCACCCAAGGGTTAGGATATACCAACCGAGCTTCCTCCTCCCATGCACCCACTGTTTTTGTAAGGGGGAGCTCTTGCTTTAAATTTTGTAACTATTGCAAAAAACCCGGGCATCTCATTTATGAATGTAATTGTAAAAACGCCAGGTACGGCCAACCCAAATCGATTTTCTATTCCTTTGCTTTTTCCGACCTAACAGATAGGCTACTGGATCAACTCTCTCAAAGATCTCAAAAGGACTAACATAATGAGGTGACATCTTCCCTTACCTATGTATCTATCTATTCCCAAGTCTAGGTGATACCCATAAGAAAACACATTCCATAACCTTTAACTCTAGAGTTCATTGATGATGATAAACATAAGATTTCTATCTATACTGAGTGGTAGATGATCACACCATGATTCATTGTTTCATTTTTCCCTTTTACCATTGTGTTAAACTAATTTTATATCATAAATTCCAAATTTAATAACAAATTACACTTCATGAATGATTGATTTATTTTTATTTTATCAATTTTAAAAAGGTAAATGTTTCTTTTTTATAATTACATTGTAGGTGGAGGTGTTTTGGAGGGATCAGGATGAAGTAGAAGAAAAATGGTCCAAACTGTGTATGATTCCAAGCACACCAGTGGACTCAAACACACAGTAATACTAAACCGTGCATCCAATTAGCCTATAATTTTGTTTTGTGATAAAAAAATTATTATGATAAAACTATTTTGAAGGAACCCAAGACCAATTCTTCCAATAAGAGGCCCATATGAACTGATCTTTCCAAGGAATACAATCTACACAAAGTCAAAAGTGGTGTTATTTATTTTGTTGATATCTTGAGTTTTAGTTGTCTAAATAGTTACAAATTTTCAGTGGAGATATTAAATTGTCGGGTCTAAAACTTTTTAATTTTCATAAAAGTGAGATAAAACTTTATATAGGTTTAAAACTGTGGTCCAAGTGGTTTTTCGAAATCTGGGGGCTCAAAACCAACTTCTAATTTTCCTATAAAATGATACCTTGGGAAAACCATTTGTAAGTTTGACCAAGGAGTGAAGTGATACCAATTTGGAGTTCTATAGGATTCATCTCTTCATCCTAAAAGTTTTTTATTCCCCTATCCTCGTAGTGGGGTCAAGGATGAAGAAGGAGATCCAACCAACTTTCCTCTTCCTCTCGATGTTGGGATAAACAGTGAGAGTTTATTGTGATGGAGATACACACATGTAAAGGGAGTTCTTATGATTTTATTAGATGATATTTTATAGTAATTTGGGTTTTAAAACATTTTATTCCATGTATATTACATTATTTCATATTTGAATGCTTTTTTTATGCATGTGATTGATTTTCTCTTAATTTCTAACCGATCAGTGTGAGATTTTCAGTGTGTGAATTGTGTTGTTCTGATTGGACAACGCAAGAATCATTTTTTTACCCAATTTCTTGATATTTAAATCTTATTTTTAAGATTTTATGTAATTCATAAGTGTTTTACCATGAAAATATAATTTTTATGTCAAGTTTTGGTTCTTCAAGAATTGAAATAAAATCTTAGGAATTAATCAGGATTCCAATTAATTTCAACCAAAGAATTACACCAAACTTGAATGAATCTATAAGAAAAATGAACTTAAAATGTGTGTAGTGAAATAAAAATGACACATTTATCTAATATTTTTCAAAATAAACTTGGTTTATCAACTATTAAACTCTTTAAATTAAGTTATTTTCATAAAACTATTTTCAAAACCACCCCCCTCTTTTAGTAATTCTTATTAGAAATACACACTCTAAACCTATAAACACTCCTTGAGAGATGACCTAGGTTATTGCATAAACTATAAAATCATCTTTAAATCATAATCAATTTGATGTTTCATGACAACAGGATCAATTTTTGGTGTTGTTTCCGGGGAGAGTTTCGGTGTTTAGTGCGTTTTTTATAAGATATTTGTAAATTTTATGAATATTTTTTTTATCTTCTACCTTTTCATATATTTTTGTTTTATGATTTATTTATTGTGTAGGTTATATAAACTACATGTTATAATCCAAGAAATTTTCTTCCCTTTGAACTTAAACTGGAGAAGATCCTACATCAACATCACTAAGACGTACAAGACAACCCTTTAAAGGAGTACACACCACAACTTGAGACTTTTCTAAATCCCTCTTCTTCTGGAACCAAATTAGAAACTGAAATTAATGTGTATAACATGGTAGAAAGTAATTGAACACTAAAATAATTAACCTCTATTCATGTTGATATTCAACCCACTTATATTCAAATGCAAGGAGAAGCACTAAACTTTAAACTAAAATCTGGTCAAATTCACTTATTGCCAAGATTCTATGGACTCACGAGAGAAGATCCACATAAGAACTTAAAATAATTTCATATTGTGTGTTATACATTAAAACCTACAAATGTTGATGAAGAATAAGTAAATCTTATGTTATTACTTTTCTCATTATAAGACACTTCAAAAGATTTGATTTACTATGTTAATGAACTAATTAGAGGCTAGGCAGACATGAAACACATTTTTATTGAAAAATACTTCCCAACTTATAGAACTATAACAATAATGAAATAAATTTTTGGGATAAGTAAATCATAAGGGGAAACACTTCATGAATACTAGGAAATATTTAAAAGTCTTTGTTCAAGTTTTCCACACCACCAAATAAGTGATCAACTTTTAATATGGTATTTTTATGAAGGTTTAATTCCTATTGATTAAAACATGATTGATGTCACTTCAGGTAGTGTGCTAGTTGATAAAACCCAAATATTTGTAAGGACACTCATTGAGAACATGGTACAAAACACTCAACAATTTAGTTCATGGTATAGTGTACACATTTAAGGTTTCCATGAGGTGAAAAATATAGAATTTGAGAAGAAGGTGGACACGAAGTTTGAGGAGTTAAGTACCCTTATTTGAAAACTTACTCTTTCCTAAGGGAAATATCAATCTCCTCCTCCCATCCATTATGGAATTTATTCTTATGACGCCCACTATTCTGACCAATTTTCTCAACTAAGAGAAACATATAAGATTTTTTAGGAAATATTTCCAGTCCGCCCATATAACCAACCCTTTAGGAAAGAAAATTATTTTACATACAACCTTGGGAGGAAATAAAACCAATCCTATAGTAAAGGGGGTATTCAAACCAACCTCAACAACCATGTAACCAACTGAGGTAGAGAAGTCAACCACCACCACCTAGAAATCCTCAACCATCACAAAGACCTTTCCAACAACCCCCTCAAAAATCCAAGCCTATACTAGAATACATGATGAAAAAAATGGTTAAAAATGATCTCCAATTCCAAAAAACCACTCAAGAATCCATACAAGACCTAAAAACCCAATTAGGAAAACTCTCCAACTCGGTGGGGGAAATCCAAAGTCATGGGTTAGGTAAACTACCTTCTCATCCACTAGTTAGCCCTAGGGATAAGGGAAATTTTAGTTCCATCACCCTTTGGAGTGGAAAAAATCTTAGAATCCAAATGACCCCTCTATTAGATTTATCCCCTCCTAAGGAAACCACCATACGAACCACTGAAAATGGTCCAAATGTGGACAAAAATTGTCCTCAGAGAATCCCTTCCAAGGTAAAGAATGTTACATTTGATGAACCACCAATCCCAACCATTACTCTTCCATTTACCCAAAGTTCCACCCAAAAAAGGAAATAAAAATAAACTAAAATTGATAAATAAATATTGGAAACTTTCAAAAAATTGTAGGTTAACATTCCCTTGATTGATGTTGTGAAACAAATTCTAAGATAAGAAAAAAAATTCAAGGAGATGTGTACACACCATAGTATACTTTGAGGTGATGAAAAGGTGAGATTTGGGATGAATGTCTCAGCATTATAGAGCCATAACATCCAACCAAATGTGATGATCCTGGAACATTCTAGATTCCATGAACCGTAGGGAAATATTCCTTTTACAATGTTATGCTTGATTTGGGTTCTTCTATAAATGTGATGCCTCACTCCATTTACTCTTCATTGGAGGTTGGATAATTGAATCCCATAGGAATTTTGGTTTAACTAGGAAATTGGAGTACCACACACCCCTTTGGTGTGTTAGAGGATGTTCTTGTGAGGGTGAAAATTTTAATTTTTCCTGATGATTTTTATGTGCTTAAAATGGAAGATGATAAAATGAGTGGACATGCCCCAATTATATTGGAGATACCTTTCTTGAAAACTTCCAAAACCATAATTAATGTCCATAATGGTACATTATCTATGGAATTTGGTGGTAACATTTTCCACTTAAACATACTTGATTCCATGAATATACCCTTGTAAGAACATTCCACTCTCTCTCTCTCTATTAACTTTATAGATGTAATTCATTCCCCTGAAAGAACTTCTTTTCATTCCCCTAATACCATTTTTGAGTTTTCATCATTGATCTAAATGATAGGAAATGAATCATGCATAGAATTTTGTAGTGGTATAGAAAAATGTCATGCATATTTTTTAATTGATTATTTCTTGAGAACAGAGGATCTAATGACTATCGATGATACTGTTAAGCTTGTAAAAGCTTATTCATAATCTAAGGAGGTTACCATTGAGAAGTTAGATGAGATCAGTGACCTCTCACTTTTAAATTCACTCCCATAAATCCAAAATCCCCTTGAATTGGAACTAGAACAACTACCTCAAGATTTAAAATATTTATATCTTGATAATGGAATCAAGATTCCTATCATCATTTCTATTTAACTCCCTTATAAGCATGAACTATGACTACTTGGACTTTTGAGGAAGTATAAACAAGCTTTGGGATAGAAACTTGCAGACATTCCTAGTATTATCCCATCAATTTTTACACATCATATATTATTAAATTATGAGGATAGACTAGTGAAACAGTCACAACATCGACTGAACCCAAACCTCCTAGATGTTTTTAAAAAGGTGGTAACAAAATTATTGGCTTCTAGAATCATTTACCCCATATCTGATAGCCAATGGGTCAGTCTAGTACAAGTTTTTCATAAAAAAAACTATTTTAATAGTAATAAAAAATGAAAACAATGAATTAATTTCAGCCCAAGCGAAGAATAGTTAGTGTGTATGTATAGACTATTTCCAACTAAACCAATACACTAGGAAGGACCATTTACCATTACAGTTCATTGACCAGATGCTATAGAGGCTAGCGGGGAAGTCCCGTTATTTTTTCCTTTATGGGTATTCTGGATATTTTTAGATCCATATTGCCCCTGAGGATCAGGAAAAGACAACCTTCACTTTCCCCTTTAACACATTTTCATATAGGAGGATTCCATTTGGTGCGTGTAATGCTCCAGGTACTTTCCAGCGATGCATGGTTAGTATTTTTTCAGATTACCTAGAGAATTGTATGGAAGTATTAATGGATTATTTCACTGTGTATGGCTCCTATTTTGATGAATGTTTGAGTAGTCTTGGTTTTTTCCTAAGTCATTGTATTGAAAATAATATTGTATTAAATTATGATAAATTATATTTCATGGTGTGATAAGATATAGTACTTGGGCATGTCATTTCGGGGGATGGTATCCAAGTTGATAGATCAAAATTTGATGTCATTTCTTCCCTACCATTCTCCAAAAATGTGTGGGATGGGCGATATTTCTTAGGTCATGCACCATCATTTCATTCCTTTAGTAAAATTGCACTACCCCTATCCTACTTACTCCAAAAATAAAAAGAATTTGTTTTTAATAAAGAATGTGAATAATATTTTAACAAATTAAAATAGAGTCTCATATCACCCTAGGTAATCCAACCACCTCGGTGAGATTTACCATTTGATATCATGTGTGATTCCTCTAACTATACAGTTGGGGTTGTCTTATCATAAAGGTTTGATCGAGCTCCACATGTTATTGCCTGTGTCTCATGTACACTAGACCCTACCCAAGAAAACTACACCACAAATGAAAAATAATTCATTGACATTTTGTTTTCCTTTGATAAATTTAGGTCATACTTTTAGGGTCCAAGTCATTATGTTCTCAGACTATGCAGCCCTCTAGTATTTACTTAAGAAACTAGAAGTCAAACCATATCTCATTTGCTGGATGCTCATACTTTAGGAATTAAATATTTAAATTAGAGATAAAAAGGGAGTATAGAATGTGGTGGTTGACCATATTGTTAGGATCCTTCAATACTTGTACATTGAATCATCCCTCTGTATTACCAAAAATGACAAGTTTCTTGATGATCAATTATACCGAGTGTAAATTGTTATTCCTTGGTATGCTAAAATTGTAAATTATTTAGTATCATCTTGCATTCCTGGTGATTTTAACAAAAACCAAGTTGATCATCTAAAACATTAGTCACATTAGTACATTTGGGATGACCCCTACCTTTGGTGCACATGTAGTGATATATTCCTCAGGCATTGTGTTCCCAATAGAAAGTTTTAGTCTGTCCTAAGGTTCCACCACACTCTTTCTTGCGGGGTCCACTTTGGTCCCCAATAGACTGCTCTCAAGGTTCTCAAGTATGGTATCTTTTAGCCAAAACTATTTCAAGATTCCCATGATTTCTTTAAATCTTTTCCACATTTTCAAATAATGGGGAATGTATCTAAAATAAATTAAATTCCACAAAAACCATTTATCTTCCATGACATTTTTTATGTTTGGGGCATTGACATTATAGGTCCATTTCACAATTCCTTTGGAAACTTGTATGTTCATCTATCAGTTGATTATATGTCAAAATGGGTAGAGGTATGAGCCACAAGGAAAAATGATTCCAAGACAATTTTGGAATTTTTTAGAACCCAAATATTATGTAGGTTTGTATCACCTAGGTTATTTATCAATGACCAGGGTTCTCATTTCTAAAACTAAACAATCCAATCAATTTTGAATCGGTATGGGGTCGGTAATCGAGTGTCTGCTATATATTACCCACAAACCAATGGTCAAGTTGAGGTGTATAATAGACTGGTAAAACATATTCTTGAAAAAATAGTTCAACCCAATAGAAAATATTGGAGTCTTGGACTCGATGATTAATTATGGGCTTATCATGCTGCCTTTAAAACTCCCACTGGAATGTCACCCTATCTTCTTATGTTTGGAAAGAATTATCACCTCCATATTGAGATAGAACAATGGGCCATTAAATAATGAAATTCAAATATTTCTGGTTTAGGTGCTCAAAGGAAGCTGCATATTCAGGAATTTGAGGAAATGGGTAGATATTCCTATGAGAACTCCCAGATTTATAAGGATTGAACCAAGGCTTCCCACGACCATCTCATCCTTCATCATCAATTCCACATTAGACAGAAGGTCCTCCTTTACAATGCAATGCTGAAGTTGTATCCAGGTAAGATTTTTTCCTACTGGTTTGGACCATACACTATTACCAATTTTTATCCATTTGGTGTTGTTTAGGTTCAAAATGAAGAAACAAAACAAACCTTCACTATCAATGGGAAATGGTTAAAGCAATTTAATGAATCCATTCCTAAGTCCCCGATGGAGTAACTCCAAGTTCAAGAAGTATCTTACCAATGACCCCAACTAGTTTTTATCCTTCCTTCCCACATTCTCTTTTATTCTAGTGAGTAAACTACATGCTCTAGGTGTGGGGGGATAGGTACATTCCTAGGTTAGTTAGGAATTTTCATCATCTTTATTCTTTTTCTCCCCTGCTGGATAATATTGTCACTTTCCCACCTATTCCCCCCCCCCCTCACTTTTGTTTCAAACCATTAATTTTTTATGCCCAATTTATCATGTAAAATGATATCCACTTAATCATGGAATTTATTGAAAATTCATGAGGAATTTTCTAATTCCATTTTGTTTTAACATTTAAAAAAAAGAAAAAAAATGTTTCAATGATGGAATGTGTGTTTTAGAATAGATTTAACATTAAGGTGTGACTTTATTTAAAATTGTTTGTTTGTCTATGATATAAATGGTTGAATCACTTTGAAAACTTTTAGAATAATGGTACCCTTTGTGTGAGTAGTTTATAGGAAAATTGTGTCACTAAATTTCTCTGCACATCTTTACACCCAACCATGAAGTTTGAATTTTTCTCACTCAATAGAAGGTAAATATAAGTTAGGTTAATATTTATCAGTTTTACAAAATTATTTTTCCATATGCTCGTTCCTTATTCGATCTTTTTCATTATTATATCGGATTGACCTATGCATGTGTACTTGTTATCCGACTGTAGTACACCCACAAAAAATATAAAAGAACTAAAAAAACTAAAAAAACAAAAAAAATATGGGTTGTATATTGGGTAGGTAAAAAATCACCCTTCCTCGAGCTTTGATATTGTTATAAATATTACAATTATTTTCGTGAGGAGATCAAATAAGGGTTGAGAGAAGAGTGTGAGAGTTTTTCCAAGTTCAACTTTTCAAAAAAAAATAATAAATTAGGGGAGTGATGAAGTGTGAAACATATGGGGATATATTTTTCAGGAGATTATGGTTTGAATTTTGGTAATTATTAAGTGAGTAGGTCTTGAAATATGATTGCAAAGTATGTAGGACAAGTTTTTTGGATAGAATCATTTAAGCAGAAAATTTTTAAAATAACCTATATTTACTGGATAGAAAGAGGGAATAATATGATGAAAAGGTTTTCACACACACATATGGAGAATTATTAACATGGTTAAATTTTTATTTATTTTATCAAATTCTTATCATTTATCTCCTTGAATTTCATTTTGATATAATTTTTGAGACACCTTTTTCCATAAACACTAAGAATAATACCTTGGTGTGGTTTTTTATTTGACCACATTACTATCAAAAATTAAATTTTCAATGTTTATTAAATCTTCATGAAGTTTTTAATATATGCGTGAATCATTTTTGGAAATTTTATTTTTCCTAGGAGTGAAAATGTTTAGGTGTGGGGGTGTGATTCCACCGTGATTCACTATTTCATTTTCTCCCTTTTATCATTGTGTTAAACTGATTTTGTATCAAAAATTCCAAATCTAATAAAAAAATCACTTCATTATTGATTGATTTATTTTGGTTTTATAACTTTTAAAAATATAAATTTTACTTTTTTTGATAATTACATTGTAGGTGGAGGTGATTTGGAGGAAACAGAATGAAGTGGAAGAAAAATGGGCCAAACTATGCATGATTCTAAGCACACCAATGGACTCAAATGAAAACATATACTAAAAAGTAAATCCAATTGGGATGAAATTTTTTTAAATGATACAAAATTTTTTGGGATACAAATATTCTTAAGGAACCCAAGACCAATTAGTTCACTAAGAGGCCCATCTGAATCAATCTGTTTAGGGAATCAAATCTGCAAAAAAAGTCAAAAGTGGTGTTCTATATTTTGTCGATATATCGAGATGTAGTTCTCCAAATGATGCAAAATTTTCAGTGTAGATATTAAAGAGGTTTTTATACATATTTTTAATTTTATCCAACATCATATAAGACTTTATGGAGTTCAAAAACTGTGGTCCAATTGGTTTCTTGAAATCTGGGGGCTCAAAATCACCTTCCAATTTGCCTATAAAATGATACCATGGGAAACTCAATTTTAAGTTTGACCAAGGAGTGAATTGATTACAATTTTGAGTTCCATAGGATTATTATCTTCATCCTAGAAGTTTTGGAAGCCCCGATCCACATAGTGGGTCAAGGATGAATAAAGAGATCCACCTAACTTTTCTCCTCTCAATGTTGGGTCAAACGGTGGGCGTTCATTGTGAGAGAGATACACACATGTCAAGAGAGTTATGATGCTTTTATTAGATATTATTTTTTATTAATTTTGGTTTTAAAACATTTCATTCTATTTATATTACATTATTTTATATTTGAATTCTTGTTTTCATGCATGTGATTGATTTTCTCTTAATTTATAACCGGTTGGTGTGAGGTTTTGAGTGTGTGACTTGTGTTGTTCCGATTGGACAAAACAAGAATCCTTTTCTTACCCACATTCTTTAGATTTCAATCATATTTTGAATCTCTTATTCCATGTATAATTTATATACCTTGACAATACGATTTTTATTTCATGGTTTGGTTCTTCAAGCATTAAAATAAAAGCTTAGGAATTAATTGGGATCCCAATTAATTCCAACCAAAGAATTAATCCAAAACTGAATGAATATCTAATAATAATGAACTTGAAATATGTGTAGTAAAATCACAATGAAACGTTTATCTCATATTTTTCAAAATCCACTTATTTTTTTAACTATTAAACTCTTTAAATTAAGTTATTTTCTTAAAACATTTTTCAAAACCACCCCCCTCTTTTAGTACTTATTAGAAATACACACTCTAAATCTATCAATTATCCTAGAGATACAACCTAGGGTCTTTCCTAGTCTATAAAATCATATTTAAATCATAATAAATTTGATGTGTTGTGAAAATTTGGTCAGTATACATCCACTTACTAATAAGATAAACCTAATTTGAATTCTCTTAAATGAGACGAGGACCCAGTAACATTTTCTCTCCTGCCACAATCCAACACAGGGGTGAACGACATGACTTACCATATAGGGCCTCATAAGGATCCATCTAAATCATCTTATAAGATCTATAATTATAGTAAAATTTTATTATAGGTATATTCTTCTCCTAATAATTTCAAAAATCAAGGATGCGTGCTCGGATCATGTCCCCCAACACCTGTATAGTCTTTTTTGACTCACCATCAATCTGGGGGTGAAATGTTGTGCTTGGAACACCTATTTACCCATAACTCTTTGTAACCCCTACCAGAACCTCGATGTGAAATGAGCATCCCTAACTGAAATTATAGTACGAGGGACCCCATGTAACTATATAATCTCACAGATATAAAATATTCCCATCTTATCAACTAAGAAAGTATCCTAGATAGAAATGAATTAGGATACTTTCATCAGTCTATCCATGACTACCCAAATTGCATCGCTACCTTGAGGAGACCTTGGTAAGCCAATGAAGAAATATATCATGACATCTTACCATTTCCATTATGATATTGTAATTGGTTGTAGCAATACAGCAGGATATTGTTGTTCCACTTTCACCTTTTGAATGGTGGAATACCTAGTAATAAAACCCTCTATCTGACATTTTATCCCTAGTCACCAATATTATCAGCGCATATCACGATATAACTTAGATATAACTGGGTGAAATTCCCACTAATAAGCATGTGAATCTCACATCATATTCTCTATCATGTCTATAGGGACCCAAATATTACTTTTTATATGTAGTATGTCTTCTTCGTCTATAGAAAAATCTAGAGGTGGTTCCTCACTGTAGATACTCTCTCGTAAGACCAAACCCTCAGGATCAAAAAACTACCTTATCTTCACTCTCTCCAGAAGTGAAGAGTTCACTTAGAGAGATCAAAGTATAAACTATCCATGACAATCCTATATTTTTATGTGCGTCTCAAAAAACATAGACATAATTTTTCACTCTCTATTGGCCTCCTGAACTACCTAGGTCTGAGTCCTCCTACTCAGAGCATCGATAATGGAATTTCCCTTTTTGTCCATATAAGAAAGCTCTAAATCAAAGGAATGAATGTATTAAACCTATCTTCACTACCTGATATCCAATTCATGCTGCATTAAAATATACCTAAGGATTTTTTGGTTCGTAAACACCACAAAACACTCTCCTAAAAGGTAATGCCTCCAACAACACAATGTGTGAACAACGACTGTAAACTCGAGATTGTGCATCGGTTAATTCCTCTCATGAGGCCTTATCTGCCGAGACCCATACGCAACTGCTCGATATTACTGCATCAAAAATTCTCCTAGCCCAATACCTAATGCATCACAATACACTACATACCATCTACCCAGCTTTGAAAGAATCAGTATTAGCGCTAAAGTCAATATCCCTTTCAGTTCCTAAAATTATATCTCAAAGGATTATGACCATATAAACTTCACACCCTTATTATTCAATCCTATAAGCGGTGTTTTTAAGAGTGATAAGTACTATATGAAATGATTTTAATAACTATCCAGCCCTAATAAACTATGTATATCAAATATGTTCTTGGGTTTATCCTAGGTAACTATAGCTCTCACCTTCTCTAGATCAACTGATACTCCTACCTCTAAGATGATATGACCTAATAATTGAACATTGATGATCCATAAATGGAATTTACTAAGCTTATAAGATAGCTGGTTCTCTCTCAGTGTATTCAAAATGATCTCAAGATGAGTGTAATGGTCGCTTTGAGTATGATAATACACTAAGATTTCATCTACAAACACCACCATGAAGGAATCCAAATAGGGATAGAAAACCCTATTTATCAAATCCATAAAGATAGAAGACATATTTTTAAAACCAAATGGCATAACGAGATACTCATATAAAATGTACTTACTATATAAAGTTATACATATAATATCTGAAGGTTTGACTCACACTTGATGATAACCTGATCTTAGGTTGATCTTCAAGAATACCCTTTATTCTCTAATTTGTTGAAAAAATATCATCTATAAAAGGTAAGGGATACTAGTTCTTCATACTCATATGATTCAACTTAAAATAATCCATAAAAATCCTGAGGGTTTCTTCCACCTTCTTGGAAAAAATGATCAATGAACCCCAGGGAGAAGTACTAGGTCGTATAAAACCCCTTGCCTCTAAATCCTATAGCTACCTATTGATCTCCTACAAAATAGTAGTGGACATCCTATAAGGAGGAATGGATACTGGTTCTTCTCCAGGAACTATCTCAATAGTAAACTCTACCTATCTCTTAGGAGGTATCCTAGAAAAGTACTTAGGAAAAACATACCTGAATTGATCAACTATGGTAAGTAATTTAATCTAAATTAATCCCTAATCCTCTATAAAATTCTTTAAATCTAGGCATTCACCCCACCTAGACCACGATACTCTAGTCCAGCTCTATCAACCTGGACATCCCACTCACCCTTTTAGAGATATGTACCACCCTTTAGTGATGTAAACGACACTCTCTGACAAAAATAATCCACATAGGCATGATAGGGGACCATCCAATCCATCATGATAATGACATCAAATCCCATCATCTCAAGGATGAATATGTCCCATATGAAATGATGGTTTCCTACCTCAAGGGGGCATTCTTTTCACTGGAATACACTCTCTAAACTAAAACCCAAAGAATTGTCAAGTGTCATAACACCTACTTTTCAGAGCATGGTCACCACCACTAGTGAACGACTATAGGATGTTGTGGTGGAATAGCTCTACAAATGTCAAATTCATGCCTCAAATAGGATAGATCATGTTAAATTTCATAGATACACAAATAGGATAGGTTCAAGCCTTCCTATGTAATAGTCACACCCCTCTTCCTGCTTAGTGAGATAGGTCTCGGTAATAGGATCAATTATATAGATACAAGAGGCACTAGCTACTTCCCACTACTATGGTCAGGTCTAGGTTAATCTCTACTTTTTGAGTCCATGGTCCCATTATATAGAGTTTAAATTGAAATTTATAGAGGAAAACACCCTTCAAATGGCAATTTTCATCCCTAATTAATGGTGATCGTTTCATTTTTTATTCCAGTTTCATTTAATTTGATTCTCATTTGTATAGTGTTTTTCATTAAAAGTTTGAACTATATGGACCACCACTTCCAATTTACAAGGGTCAATACACCTTATAAATTGAAGTGTTGTGTTCATTCAATCCCAACCAATCACTTATCAAGTCCCTATATGAAGTGTTATCACATTTCACGAACATATAAATAAGCATCAAAACATGTTGCAAGCAATGAACGTAGTAAGTAAAGGTGGCATGGAATAATGCATGGAATATAAATCTTGTAAGGTTACTAAAATGATGAATGATCAATGATTCCTTTCCGTATTGATCCAAGGATAAAATATAAACCTCAATCATAATCATAAACATCACACATCATGTGTATCACCCAATGGTGGGATCAAATTAACCGCAATAAGAATAATACAGAACATCATGTCCCATTCCAAGAAATTTGGTCTTTTCTTATACATGGGTTAGCTACTCCCAGAAATATCTCATTACCAAATTCTATCACATTCCTAATATCCTGTCTAATATTCCCAAATGATAAGACAAAATAAAATAAATTCCTCTGATACCACAATGTGATGTCCTAACCCGGATGCCACTTATATGGTGCCCCAAGTTGATGGGACACATGGCCTCAAGCGCACCTACCCATACGCTAGAGGATACCAACTATAATTAATGTTCTAAGGTGGTACAGTGGGAAGACTGTACCCTCATGATCAGATTAACACAATGGTGAAATAGATAGATTAATAGTAGAAGCATGATAAATAACTGACAATTGGTAGCGGAAGGTAAAGAATAAAAATGACATAAATAACCAATATCAACAATAATTAGTGTAATGTAAAAAATGATGATACGTCATATGTCTAGAAAAAAGTAATGGGAAATAATTCTATACAGTACATGTGTCAAAAGATAAAAATACCATAAATACTATCTCTAATAGCATCACGATCCATAGCTCAATATGGTGCTTCTATGTTTCTATTCTATAATCATATCAAGTATCAAAAACTAGGCATTTACCCTTATCTCTAACTGCATCCACATAATCTATCTGGGTACCATCAATGGCCCAAATAGGGTGTGAGATAAACTCAGTAGTCCACCACCAACGGTGTCTATAAATATACAATTAGTGCATATAATATGACAATGTGTATATAATAATGGAAAGTAGTAATAAGTTGTAAAGGGTCAGATCTGGTTCCAAAAGGACACCATGCAGACAGTACCTACTTCGGCCTAAGTCAGATAGTCTCTAAATAAGTAACTGGGTGTATACACATATATGGACTATATATATAGTACCATCTATATCCATATATATGGATACTGATACTATTCTGGACCTGAGGATTAACATGAGAATCCATAATTTGTAACATGAGTATCACAATGGTATTAAGGGAAACAATTCTTGGTATCACGAGAATAGGGGATTCCATGCCTAGTATCATAGTAGGAGGGTTGCCAGGACTAAATCATAAAAATGGGGTCTTTATGCCTAGTATCATATCAATAAGGGTCGCCATGCCCATGTATAACTGTAAGGGTCATCATACCCATATATAACAGGAAGTTTCATTATGGCCATATGTAATAATAGGGTCACCATACCCAGATCATATATGTAAGGTTTGTCATGACCCTATGTCATTTCAAGAGGTTCACCATGCTTGTATCACATTTATAGGGTCACCATGCCCTTATCATAGTTGTAGGGTCTCCATACCCATGTATCATGATTAATGAGGGTCTTCATGCCCATATGTCATATTAGAAGAAGGGACTTCATGACCGTATAAAAATAATAGAAAAAGGGACGTTATTCCTATGATATAATATATAAGGGTCATCATTCCCAAATTATAACATAAGGGTCACCATGCCTAATTATATCAATTATAAATATTCAAGCCTTTAATCAGAGCCAACAATTAATTCAAAAACTCATTTACATTCAATATAACAAGGGTGTAACCATTTTTCAATTTAATTAGGTGATGTGGTCATACCACTCACCTCTATTCAATTCATCTTAAATTGATAAGTGTGTTATTTGTTCTATACCATAATAATTATCCGTTATTAAATATGATAACACTATTTAGAAGTAAAACCAAACACACCAAAAAGTGTAAGGTTATATGATCATAAAATCTAATTAGCTATGTAAAGGGAACACCCATAGGGGTAGAATACATTGAGGTTATCGACCTCACATGTGTCTTTGGATCTAATAAGGTCATTAGGTTTTTTAATAGGGAATCCAATTTAAGACAGATTCAATTTAGGGTAAACGCACGGTTAAATTGGCATGCATCACAATGAAACATATTATAAAACGTCTCAACTTTGAGGGATAAGAACTAGATCACATACCTTATTCCTGTAGAGGATAACTCGACTAGTATTGGCCTTTGGTAATGTTCAGATTGAGAGAAAATGGAAAAACATACGAATACCCTGAAAATAGGGAATATGAGCCTACACCTAAATAAATCATTCGAGAAGAATAAAAATGAAAAAATGTGAAATATTAATGAATATCTTACTAGCATGCATCCAATGAGATGAATGAATATGAAATTAGAGTCTGGATGAAGAAGTTATCATTGAACCTAGGTTGATGGAGGTTTGTGATCAAAAGGGAGGAAGAAGCCTCTTATCCATTGTAAAATAGTGCAAAAAAGATTTGGGGTGTAATTTATAAGAATTTAAGGTAATTTTGGTAAAATCAACCAAAATTACCAGGTTTCATGGTTTGGTCGCATGGTTGGCTAAATCGTGCACCAATTGTGAACCCTTCACTGTCTAAGGAGGGAACTCACATAGTTAGGTCGCATGATTTGAGAAACTTTGTGCTAATTATTCTATATGTCTCTATTAAAAACTACATACATTTGGAACAGGAATGTGGACCTGGGTGCACAGTTAGTCCAAACTATGTTCACTATTTTCCCTCTAAAAATCCTCACATGGTTAGGAGAAACCATGTGGTCTATATTATACAATTTCTACTAACTATGTGGCCTAATGTTTTCGTCCACCAGTCAGGGTTCTGAGCTCCAAAAAATCCTTGGACACCCCTATTTCCTCCATAGCCTCACTAGGCATAAATATTAGGTAAAAACCAAATATTTAAACTAGATATTAAAATATTTTTACCTCATAAAAAAAGTTTCTTACAACCTCTAACTCCTTATTTGTGATTTTATTAAAAATCACTTTTGGTGGGATTAGTGGTGACCCAAATACAACCAAAACCAAAAATTAAAAAAACATGATACAATAGATAAATGAGATAGAAATAATTTCCATAGGTAAATTTGGAGAGGAAATCAAGAAGGGTAGGTGAATTGATCCCAACACCACCTCAGGACCCCAAAACCAACAAAAGGCACACCCATCATCATCACCATACTCACCACTGATGGATTCTAGATAATACCTAGGAAAATTCATCATTATAAAAAACCAATAACATAGGGAAGAAAGAATAACTTCCTTTACGAGGTTTCAATTAATGAATGTTTTCAAAAAGCTTTCAATTGAATCCCACATAGTGAAACTGCCAACCCATGCCATATCACCCTTGAATCCCAACCTCAGCATACCCTTCATTACAGCATCAAAACCACCAAAGGATACCACTGTGCTACCAAATATCTACCTCTAATGAATATTAAAACTCTATAAAACTTTTCAAATAGACACTTTATGAGTATATTAGTGATACAACACCAGAGGGTCCACAATAAAAGAATGAGATTGGAAGACAACAATAGCACAATGCAAGGTTGGGACATGAAGAGGAAAGGGGAAACTAGAATTGATAATCATAATAAATAGATCCAAAACCCTCCAACACCAAATCAAAAACCTAAATAAGACCAAATTAAATAAACCATTAAATCAAAATTATACCTTCTATCACTAAAGAAACATTCGCTAACACACCTGGTATATATCGAGAAATGAAAGAAATCCATCGGCACTTAGGGTTGGAAGCACCACCGTAGATCCATGAGAAGGCCTCTGAGGAAGACCCCTGAGATGAACCAACATGATAGCTACCACTATTATATTTCCATTAAACCTAGAAGAGAAATAGGAAAACAAAGATGGATGATGCTCAAGTGTTTAGAAAATTAGGGAGGAGTGTGAATCATCATCCAAGACATAAGATGAGGAGGAAAGGGTATAAATGAACCACGAATAGGAAACCATACCAAACACACAATGAAAAACATCATAGAAGTAGGAGGTGACAAGAGTTGTTAGAATCAAGCAAGGGGAAAAACCAATAGTTGAGAAGATTCATGTCATCACAAAGGTTTGAAATCCTAGTGTAAGGATGAACATGCTTGAGAGATAAAGTTGAGTGAATAAAAATTCATCCTAAATTTTATTCATATTAGGTATTATAGTTATGATAAATTGGAATCTCACTTGATTAAAGTATCCATAGGTAGAGGTACTCTAGATCAAACATATCATTAACCTCGAGGCTTATTTAATGTTCTAAAAAGGTGGGGGATGGATATTTTTGGCTCTAGTATTACTCATGTGGGTTTACATGAAAAGTTTATGTGCCTTATGAATGAGATGTATTTAGATATGTGTTAATATTTTTAGCTTCTATTTTTTGGTTAATAACACAAATTGTGGGTTGTGTAAATAGTTACACATTAATATGGTGTAAACATATTAATTGGGTGGATAGAATTGGGATTACAAAACTAAATCTTTATAATCATGCATAAATAAAGGAATAAAACATGTGATACTAAAGATTTCATAATATGAAATAGTTATGAATTTAATATACATGTGATGTATATTGAATTGGTGAGACTTTAAAAGAAAACCCCACAAATACTAAGTGTGGGATTCCTTCTAAAGAAAACACATGTAAAAACCTTGATCATTAACTAGGTAGGTTCATACCAAAGAAGGGTTCCGGTGGATTATCTTTTGTAAGTCATAGTGTATGTGTATTACCCTAAGAGTTAGGTAACCTCATCCCACTATGATCTTTTGGTGACACTTAATTGAGAAACCCTAAGATTTAGGATACTAAAGGAATAGAGTTGAGTCTATATCTATATGATGGATTCTAGAAAAAAAATTCCACTGAACTATCTAAGAGTCATATGTGATATGATTAGAAAGTTATTCAAACTAAATAGAAAGTGTGATGAGGTTCATGCCAAAGCGGGTTCATTGCTCAGTGAAATATAGATCTTTTACCACTAAAGGTAATGGTGTATGGGGTCATAATTTTAGTGGGAGTACTTTAATTAAAATTCATTGAAGAAAATATATAAAACATGATACTAGAACATATATATGTCTTTTCTATAGATTATGGTATGCATCATGTTTATCATTTTTATATATCTTATATATATGACCTATAAAATAGTTATAGATTGGTATATAAGGTTGGGAAGTGTTCTTAAAGAGAATAACTCTGATGATTTTAATGTGAATGTTATAAAAATAAATTTCTCCAATTCTGACTCATGGTTATTAGATATCGGGTGTGTATTACACATTTTTGATAATAAAAGCATAATTGTATATAAATGATAATTAATAAAAGGTGAAGTAGATCTACGTATTGGGAATGGGTCAAGATTTATTGCATTGGAGGTATAAACTTAAGATCTAAGTTTACCTAGCAGATTTTTGGAATTGGAAAACTATTATTATGTTCCTTCTATAAATAGAAATTTGATTTCTATGTCTTTTTTAGATAATATGGTATTTTCATTCATTATTAAGAACAATAGTTTTTATATATATATAAATCAAATGTTTTATGGTATCAAGAATATGGTAAATGGTTTATACATTATTGAAATGGATAATTATGTTGATAACATTCATAATAAGAAAGTTGAGGTTGATTCTAACCCAATATTTCTTTAGCATTATCACCTTGGATATATAGATGAGAAACACATCCAAACACTATATATAGATAGATTTTTGTAATCGTTTGATTATGAATCATTTGATAACTATGAATCTTGTTTATTAGGAAAAATGACCAAAGAACCTTTTAGTGGAAAATGTGAGAGGGATAGTGGAATTTGGTGCTTATACATGGTGATTTATGTGGAATAATGAGTACATAAACAAGCAGTGGGTTTAGGTACTTCATAACCTTTACTGATGACTTTGGTCGCTATTGTTATGTGTTTTTTATGAGACACAAGAATGAAACTTTTTAAATTTTCAAATAGTTTCATAATGAATTGAATAATCAACTAGGAAAAAGTATTAAGATTCTCCGATCAAATTAGGGTAGTGAATATACTTGAGTCATAATTCACTAATAATCTGAGATATTATATATTTTTTCTACAACTCACTCATTTTGGAACACCACAATGGAAAAATGTCTCTGATAGGAGGAATCGTACCCTTATAAACTTGGTTTGATTGATGATGAGTCGGTATGGCCTTCCTATTTCATTCTGGGGATATAAACTAGATCATGTTGTATTCTTTATTAACTATAATCCATATAAATCATTCATAAATACACCATATAATATGTGTGATGTAAAACATCCCAATATTTATTTTATAAATATATGGGGTTGTGAAGAATATTTATGATGTTTGTATTTAGAAAAACTAAGTCATAAATTGTAAAAATTCTTATTTTTTGGTTTTCCTAAAAAAATGGATATTATTTCTATACTCATACTAAACACAAAGTGTTTGTGGCTTGATATGGTGTTTTAATTGAGAAGTATCACATGAATAAAGAATTTAATGGGAGTAAATTTTAACTTAGAGAAGTTCAAGACCAAAAAAATAGGAAGTTTTCTTAAGATAGAAGTTAATATGGTTCCATAAATAGTTGTGGAATAAGAAATGAATCAAGTTATATAAGAACCTCTAAGGTCTAGAAATATTCATCAGGAGCATGAGAGATATGGATTTCTTATGGAAAATTATGATAAATTAATATTCATAGGTGATGAACCTATTACCTATTGAGAGACCATTGAGAGTTCTAATTCCGATAAATGATTAAAAGCCATGGAATTTGAAATGGACTCCATATGCACTAACTAAGTTTATAACTTGGTGTATACACCTGAAGGGGTGATATTCATAGGGTGAAATTGGATTTTCCACAATAAAATTAACATGGATGGTAGAGTTTCTACCAATAAAGCATGCTTGGTGGTGAAGGGTTATAAAAAGTTCATGGCATTGATTATGGAGATACTTTTTCACTTGTTTTGATGATAAGGTACATTAAGATGATGTTTTTTATAGTAACTCATTGTGATTATGAAATATATCAAATGTTTTTCCGTACCTATTTCCTTAATTGAAATTTAGTTGAGGAAGTGTATATAATACATCCTAAAGTTTTTGAAGTTTCAAATGGGTCTATTATGATGTGAAAGTTGCAATGGTCCATTTATGGATTAAAGTAAG
Organism: Viscum album; assembly: GCA_963277665.1. NCBI lineage: Eukaryota > Viridiplantae > Streptophyta > Magnoliopsida > Santalales > Viscaceae > Viscum > Viscum album. The sequence goes on along the minus strand of OY728120.1, from coordinate 1,579,049,647 downwards.
ATTCTCAAAGTTGGAATATCTAGTTTTATGATGAAGTCAAAGATTTTGGTTTCATAAAAAATGAATATGATTCTTGTATATATAATTGGATTATTTGGAGTGTGGTGGTGTTTCTGATATTGTTTATAGATGACATACTTATTATTAGAAATGATGTCATGGATTTATACTTTGTAAAGATGTTATTCATAAAATGACTCTTGATAAAAGACATAGGTGAATCAGTCTACATACTAGGAATGAATATCTATAGAGTATATCTAATAGGTTTTTTGGAATGTTTTAGAATGCGTATATTGATAAAGTAATAAATCGATTTAGCATAGATAACTCTAATAAAGGGTTTTTACCAATATTTCATGGAATGGATCTTTGAAATATCCAAGATCCTTCTAAAGAGTTATAAAGGATGTATAGGATTCCTTATGCATCCACCATAGGATTTATCATATATTTCATGTTAGGTATTTGACCCTATGTTGCTTATTCTTTGATTATTACAAGTAGATACCAATCCAATCTTGGTGATAATTACTATATTGTTGTAAATAATATCCTTAAGTACTTAAGAAGAAGTAAGGATGCATTCTTGGTCTTTGGAGGAGAGGATGATCTCTATGTAAAGGGTTACACTAATTCTAGTTTCCAATATGAAAAAAGATGACTTGAGATCTCAATTTAGTTTTATGTTTTTCATAAATAGTGGTGTAGTTAGTTGGAAAATTTACAAACAAGCTACCATAGATAACTCAACAAAATATGCAGAGTACATCATTGCATCAGATTCTGTGAAAGAATATTTTTGGAATAAAGATTTTATCTCTGAACTTGGATTGGTTCCTTACATTGAGGTAGTAATCAATATTTGGTGTGAGAATAGTGGAGCTATTTTTTAGTCTAAGGAACATAGGTCTCACCAAAGGATCAAACACATCCTCTTCAAGTACCATATCATTAAATATGTCATTGAGAGGGGTGATGTAAAGATCTTTTGGGTGGATATGGAGGAAAATCTAGCAAATCCATTGAAAAAACCATTAGCATAGAAAACGTATGAGGTTCATGTTGAATATAATGTTATTATATACAATAGAAATTGTATATAATGGTTGTAAAATGTATCTTGATTTTATAATAAAGTAAATCTCCATTTACCATTAATCCATGTGTGTTTAATATATATTACATGCACAATAGAATGATAATACCCCCTCCAAGTATTAATTTGAGTTATCTCTAATTGATGATTATCATAGAGTATTATGGGTTGTGGTGGTATGTTAATATTGTCATGAGTATAATATTTTAATCTATATAAAGAGTTGTATACATGATATAAAGAATAAACTTATGAGATAATAAGTTGATACTTGTTATCTAAACTGACCCAATAAATTATATCACAAGGAATATCATACGGTCATTAAACATAGGGGTGTATGCTTATTATGAATCCATATTACCCAAGGTGGATGATATACCTAACATGAGAACCTTTATACTTTGATACCTATTTTATGTAATCCTTGAGACTTAGAAAATTAGAAGGTGGTTGGTTATGTTGATGATCATGTTGTTAGTTGGAGCTCAACCAAGATGGGATTTTTTCACTTATATGATGATTTAAATACATATGATACCTTGATTGAATTAGACTGAGGAAATGCATGTCCATGACTAATTGAGTGACATGTGAGGATCTCAGCTACTTGAATGAGGTAAATGTGATGTTCTATTCTTATATATAAATGAAATATAATGTATTCATCGACCTAGTTAATCTATTTTAGATAATAATGAATGAATGAGATGACCTATACTAGATTGACATATTCCATTTCTAGTGGTCATTTTATGTTAGAGAAAAGGAGATTATATAGGTATACATACTATCATGACCCACCTTCACCAAGATGAGGGAAGGGAAAGAAAACTTCCAGACCCTTCCTTCTTCAAGTTAAAGGAGTGATAATGACCCCCGAGTCCTACCTTCAATAGGCCTCAGAGTGGCGACTAGCACCAAGGGTATAGAATCTCACATTAAATGGAAGGAATTTCCCTTTTTATAGAATAAGATCGGGATATAAAATGGTAAATCATAAACAACTCCAAACGCTGAAAGTAAAAGTAAAGCCAAAATCCATTCCCATATGCATGTCCAAAATAAACTGATACAAAGTACAAGAAAACTCCAAAGTAAAGTACCAAAATAAAGAAAATCAGCAACAACGACTATCCTTATGCCCAAGCTAGTAAGGTCCGGCACTGTCCTCAAAGTCATCCTGGAAACATGAAATAAATTTTATATACGTAGGGTGAGTACACAGGTATACCCAGTAGGGAAAACCAAAATCTCTCACACACAAGTGGGGAGACATTCTAATGTCCCATGAGAAATAGAGACAACCAAAGCACCTAGAAGGAGACTATCCACCTAGCCTCACCAAGGTACACTCCCCAAATAACACAAGCCAGGTAAAGTAATAGTATTAGCACATCGATATTTGGGTACCCCACACCACTTTTCCACTGATTATTTAGGACATCCTATGCATCAGACCTCCCCCATAAGTTCCACTACAGTCCCACTGCCGCCCCAAAAACAACCTTGTGGGCCACCACAACCACTCATCCCGCCCGCTGACACCTGGGACACAATAACCACACATAACCACACCTGTAAACACCTAGTCCAACACAACCACTTTCCATGCCCATAGACACCTGGGCCACCGTAACCACTTCCATGCCCGAAGACACCAGGGCCTCATCCTGAAGAAACTTGGGAAACAAACATGCTCGCACACACCTAGGCCAACCACCACAACACACCCTAACTGAAGAGTCTTGGGTCATAATAAACCTTAGGTCTTCATAGTCTACTCAAAGAGTATTGGGATACATGGGAGAGAGAGCAGAAAGGATCTAATAGCCAGTCACTCATAAGAATTTTGGGAAAATAATATCCCTCGTGAAATGGGGGTGTTCGGAATGAAGTTATCAACGTGGGTGGGGTGCGAATAAGAAACACAATAACTAAAATTATGCATATAGTTAAACAAACACTCATCCCAACATAAGGGTTCTGAAATAGGAAACTAGACCATACACAACTAGAGCACAACCACCCTCGTTACAATCCCTATGTGAACAAACACACAAAAGCCACAACCAAAGCATAACCCATTTTTGGAAAACAATCCCCCAGTGTACTCATTCATGTTATCATGTTCAAGTGATTCCATTTAAATATTCCTTCACTACTGGGCAACTAACAGGCATATCCACAATCCAAGACAACAACTGAAGGAAAACATCCAAGGAGCAATTTAAGTATTCACACCCAGTTCTCTTGTAAAGTCGCAATAATAAAAGGGACCATTAAGATCCCTTTAAGTACTGGAACCAAACCGAGCCCCAACATATAGCTCCAAATGGCCTCAGATACACAACTAACAACTAAACAACAGGAGATCCCATCCCCATCCACGTCACCCCACAAGCATCAAGAAGAATAACCATGTTTATTATCAAAACAGAGCAAAGGAGTTTTCAAATTTTAACCACACAATTTATCAAGTTCTTTCATTACATTTGGTTAATTGGGGTGATCACACAAGGATTCTTATTCATTGGGAATCCATTTTATCGACCAAATTTACGTTATTAACCAGTTTCTATGTTACAACCATTCAATCACAATATTATCCATAAAAATAGAGGTTCATTAGTGTGAATGAAAGGACCACCAACAGCCACGATTTTCAATGGTCATAATCCCATACAATTCACAACATAAAAATGAAGATAAAAGAGATACAACAACATCATCATCAAAAAAACCCCTTCATTATTTAGAGTTTGTTTATTATATTTGCTAAGGTTTGGTTTCGTTCACATCATGAGGGAAGCATTATCATACCCACCCCACATGATACATAGTAAATATAGATGAAGGAAAACTCTACTTGTATGATCAACGATCGAATTTTTCTCCACATTCCAAGAACTGGGGATGCACGAATTGTAGAGGAAGAACTCTGATGGCTCTAAGGCTGAGCGATAAGGGCTCCATCATGGGAGCATGATTCATCTCAGAAGGAAGTCTATAGGCATACTAAGAGAAACTGAAAGGAAGAGAAGAGAGGATATCAACTTAAGAGGAGGCCAGATCCTAAAATTAGGGGTATGATTTCAAAGTACTTAAAATTCATATCATGGATCAACTACGTGGTTGGGTGGTTTCACACATTGGGATTAATTGCTATTTAATAATTCTCCTCAGAGATGGTTGAGATAACGGTTGTTAGTTAATAGATTTCCTTTAAATGGAGAAAAAAAGGAAATGTGTAATAGGGTCAAAACTATAAAACACGACAAAGGTGTGACACCAAAGAAAAAGGCCACATGTTTTGGTAGCTCAAGGGTCGCTTGACTATTGGGGGTTTAAAACATATTTTACTAGATTTAAGTGGCTTTGAAAGGGGTATTAAAACACTTTTATGTAAAAAGATACGTTACTGGGGAAAAACTGGAAGGTCTTGGAAAAATTGGGAATGACTCATCATTGGGTGAGTCACCGTTACCATAGCACTATTACCCTGGCACTGTCGCCCTGCAACTATCGCCTTGGCACCATCACCGTCTCCCTAGCACCTTTGCCTTGGCACCGTCACTCTAGCATCGTCGCCCTGGTACTGATGCCTATTAGTGCTATGGATGACCCATCGGTGCCATCGACGCCCATCGGTGCCACCGACGCTCATCGTTTCCACCGTTCATTCAATCCTAAAATTTGGAAAACTCTTTAATGATTCATTGATGGCCCCCCAGGACACCCCAAACACCAGAATTTGGAAAAGTAATGGACCAGGAGGGTCTGGGCCATTACATCAGATGCCTCTCAAAATATTTTTGCCCTCAAGAATTCAAGAGTAAAATCGAAGAAAAGAGGGGGGTATGAACAACCACCTCACAAGATACCCTTCAGGGACAAACCAACCTAGAGTTGTTCGAATGCCGGAACAAGCCTCAATATCTAGGAACACCTCTCCCTCATCTATCTCTAGAAGAAATAAATATACAAGACCTTCCTTATTACCCAAGTAACCACACAAACATATAAAGGTCACACCATCCAGACATATAGGTTAGGTAATTCCCTCCTCCATGTCAAGATACTATCCACTTTGGGAAGTACTGACTCTCCCACACTGGTTTAATTGCATCCACCATAATGCATATTGATTAGGGATTAGGTCCTCCCCTCCCCACAGTGTGGACTTTTCAAACATATTCAAAGAAAAATAAAAAAAACATATCTCATGGTTAATAATTCCAAGCATTACATCACACCCAAGTACAAAACAAACACAAAACAGTACTCAAAACAGATTTGGGTACTAGGCATGCATTTTTGCCTCCTGCTCCCAGGTACTCTCCTCGAGGCCACCATGCCTCAACAACACACGAACCAAGGGAATGGTTCATCCACGAAGAAATTTCTCCTAAAGTTCCTTGATTTTCACTAGTCACTCCATGAAAGGCGCTTTCGTGGTCACTTTCAAATGATATGTGATTGTTTGGTACTTAGGTGTAGCATAGTGGCTGACCAAGGTTGTCTCTCAAAGGAGGAAGTAAATTTAACAACATATTAAAGGTATTTTGAAAATAAAATAAAATTAAATAAAAACACTAATTAAAATTATGGGGTTTGTTTATCATTTATAAATCTAGAAGAAGTTTTCTGGAATAATATTGTATTTTTTTGTTTTTATTTTTGAAATGAATTTCGATTAAAATGACACAACAAGAAGATGTTTTTTTTAGAAAATATTTTAAAAGGAATAATCAATTTAACTCTAACTCTTCACTAAATTATTTATCATTATCATTTAAATTAACATTAACATAATTATAATCCCCTAATTTGTTAACCCTCGAACCCTACGGGAGTTAACTTAACCACAAAGATGAAATTACTTAAACTCTAGGCTAGCTTCAGAACATGCAATCGCAGCACCCTACTTTGATTTATTTTATTAGGTTGGCTTATGGTAAGTGATTAATTAGAGCATATATCCACTTTGGAAATGAGGATTAATTTATTTTAGGGATTATATTTTAACTCTACAAATTTATCCCTTAAGGTCTTGTATTACCGATTAAGATCGTACTCTCACAATTTACACAAATCTTTACCTCACGTGTTTTTGTGTCAATTGATCAATTTATTAATTAGTTTAATTCAAATTGAAAACTAAATTAATAGATCATATTAAGTTAATTACAGTATATTATTGATTCAAAACAAATTAATGAATAAGGTAAGATGTAGATCGATTACTAAGAAAACTACTCTTCCATGGGCGGTGTAGTCATCATAGAAATGTTTTGCTTTCGCAAGAGTTTAGAAAGGGTATAACCCAATATTGTCTCTACTATTGAATTCTATACCAAATAGGAATATTAATAGAAGAATAAATTTTAACAAAATAGAATAAAATAGAATAAATAGAAGAATAACAAATAAGTTTATGACACAAATGCAAACATTACAACATGAAGAAGAAGAAGAAGGCTTCGATGAGGGGATCATCACTTCAAGAGCTACCCCACTTACAATGGTTGTATAATTTTATTGAAACCAATTCTCCACTTCCTTAAATCTCCTAATTCATGTCCCAACCCCTTCAAATGATAAAAACACCAATTTATAGAGTGGATGGGAGGCTAGGTTCAAAGTGGTTTCAAGTGTGAATGGGGAATCTCGGCCAAATATTTTAAGACAACTTTCACCTCCCATTTGACCTTAAAAAGTATGAATCAGTTGTTCTTACAGATGTATTATTTGTATGAAAATTAGTTCTATATCTCCTCTAAAAATATGGGTCTAATCCAAGAAAGGATGAAGAATTTATGGCCCAAATACAGAACTTATATCCAATCAAGCGAGTCCATCCCATCTTTGACTTCATGTCCCATTAAGTCCAATAAAATGAACAATTTAGCTCATATTTCCTGAATTAAAGTTTTATCCCATTAAGTCATGAACATATTTACAAAATTTTAAGTTCAAATAATACATATAAAAATATTTATGTCCGAAATGCTACAGTGAATTTTAAAGGGTAAAATTGGAACTTTCATCAAATTTTCAAATGAATGATCTAATCCCAAATATTTTATAAATAAATATATTTAACACAATTTGAGGAAATTTTTCCATTATTATCAATAAAATATTCAACAAAATTGTGTTTTATCAACTCCCCTACACTTACCCATTTGCACTCCTGGGAAAACCCTCATATCATGTATTCGAAAAAAATTGTGACAAGATATGCATATTAATATTTCTCAATCCACAGTGAAAATATAGGCAAAGTAAGAATCCCATTAAGAGTCAATATTAATAAATTTTAAATTCATTGTCTCATAAATTGTGTCAAAACAAAATCTAGTGAGATTCATAACACTGATCATAGAGAAACAAGTCATGGGTCTACCATGCCACTAATTCTCCATGTGTGTGTGTGCCAACCATTCCAAGATCATAAATCCACCCGTTATTCAATATATTCAGGTCAAGTAAAACAAAATTATTCTTACCTAGTTTAATTTACCAATCATGTTCTACATTCCTTTGTAATCAAATTTCAAGACCCACTCACTTAAGCATTCCCGAAAGTCAAACCTTAAGCTCCAGACCTAAATATCCCCATATGTTGTACATTTCATCACTCCCCTCATTTATTATTATTTTTGTTTTTTTTTAAGTTTCACTTAGAAAAAATCTCACACTCAACTCTCAACCCATGTTTAATCTTCTCACGACACTAATTGTAATAGTTATAAGAAGATGAAAGGTCTATGAAGAGTGTTTTTTGACCTATCCAAGACACAACCCATATTTTCTTTTGAGGGTGTATAATAGTCAGATAACTATTACACACACATAGGTCAATTTGGTATAGTAATGAAACTAATTAGAAGAGAAACAAACATATGGATCAACCAATGAATTTTTTTACCTAAATTGACTATAACTTTAATTGAGTAGGAAAAATTCCACAAGACATGGTTGAGTGAAAATTTGTGCAGATAAATCAATGACACAATTTACCATGAACAAATATCACAAATAATGATGTCAAAATCTAAAAGGTTTTATAATGACACAACCATTCATATCATCAATAACTTCAATTTTTATAAAAATCAACCCTTGATGATGAAATCTTATTCATTCTTATAATTCTACCAATGAATTTTGAAAACATGAATTTTTCATATGTTTCTCATGATAATGTTACATGATATATTTGCTTCTTTTTTTTGAAAACTTTAACCAAAAAATTAATATAAAATACACACAAAACACACAAATGAAAATCCTAAATATCTACCCCAAAATGTTTTCCCCTCCCCCACACTTAAAATATTGCATTGTCCTCAATTTGAACCTATGAGATGATATATGACCATGAAATGTATAATTTAAAATAAGACAAATAATATAAAAGTGAAAGGGTTAGGAACAACCTGATATGCTCAAGTGATGATGGGGTTATGCAATGTGATGAAATCCACTACATCAGTTGGAAGTACCTCAATGTATTTCTTCAAACATTTCTCGTTGACTATAAAGATCCTTCTAGTGTCCTCTTGGGAGATCTCCACCGCACCATAAGGAAAAACATTAGATACAATATAAGGACCTAACCATCTAGAACGTAACTTACCAAGCATTAGCTTCAGTCATGAACTGTAGAGAAGGACTTTCTCTCCAACATGAAATTCCCTTTTCTGGATCATTTTTTCATGAGATGCTTTGGATCTTTCCTTGTAGAGCCTTAAGTTCTCATATGAAGATAATAAAATCTCCTCAAGTTCTTGAATTTTCAGATTCTTTTTAATTCCATCTTGGGCTAAATCCATGTTGCATTTCTTTATAGCCCAATAAGCTCGATGCTCAACCTCCATGGGTAGATGATAGGTTTTCCTAAAAACAATATGAAATGTGGAAATTCTAATGAGAGTTCTGTATGATTTCCTATATGCCCATAGATCATCATCCAAGCACTTTCTCCAATCCTTCCTATTCAAGTGCATAGTTTTCTCCAAAATTTGTTTCAACTCCCTATTTGAACCCTCGGCTTGACCATTTGTTTGAGGGTGGTATGGTGTTGATGTTTTGTGTGTCACCCCATACTTCTGAAGGAGTGAAGCCAAATTTTGATTGCAGAAGTGTGTCCCTTGTTCACTGATGATGTCCTTCAGTACTCTAAACCTACAAAAAATATGTGTCTTGAAAAATTCCACTAAAACATGAGAATCGTCAGTCTTGGTGGCCTTATCCTCCACCCATTTACTCACATAATCAACAAAAACCAAAATATACAAAAACCAAAATGAACTAGGAAAAGGACCCATAAAATTGATGCCCCATACATCAAAAATATCAAAAAATAGTATGGTTTGTTGGGGAATCTCATGTATCCTAGAAATGTTCCCATTGTGTTGGCAATGAGAGAATGACTTAAAAAAAACATGAGAATCATGGAATAATCTAGGCCAATATAATCCAGTGTCTAATACTTTACTAGCTATATATTTGGGTCCAAAGTGTCCACCACAAGCAAGTGTATGACAGAATTGCAGAATAGACTCAAACTCATGATCAGGAACACGCCTCCTAATAACTTGGTCACTACACATGTGCCATAAGTAGGGATCATCCCACTTATAAAATCTAGACTCACTCTTTAACTTTTAGACTTGATGTTTCTTTAAATTTATAGGGATTTTAGAGTCAACAAGGTATTTAACTAAATCAGCATACCAAGGATGCATACCTAAGATGGAATAAATATTTTCATCAGGGAAAGTGTCCTGAAGTGGTACATGGTCCAAGGTGTCATCCTCTAGTGTGTGAGTAAGCCTACTCATGTGTTCTGACACCAAGTTTGTTGACCCCTTCTTGTCCTTTATCTCAATATCAAATTCCTCAAGAAGGATCATCCATCGGATTAGCCTAGTCTTTGCATCCAACTTCTTCAAGAGATACCTCATAGCAGCATGGTCAGAAAAAACAACTACTTTATAGCCCAATAAATATGAATGGAATTTATATAAAGAAAATATGATGGAAAGAAACTCCTTTTTCGTGGTTGTGTAGTTTGATTGGACTGAATCTAGTGTCCTTAATACATATGAAATCACATGTGAACGTCCCTCCACCCTTTGAGATAAGACATCTCCAACTGTGAAGTTGGAGGCATCATAAATAAGATCAAAAGGAAGCTCCCACCATGGGGAATTTATAATTTGTGTAGTGGTAAGATGATGTTTTAACTCATAAAAGTAATTCCTACAAGAATCATCAAAAACAAAGTTAGAATCCTTTTGAAGTAATCGTGACATAGGAAGAGTAATCTTACTAAAATCTTTGATAAAGTGCCGATAAAATCCCAAATGCCCGAGGAAAGATCTAACATCACTCACACATGAAGGATAGGGTAGGGATGAAATAATATCTACCTTAGATCTATCAACCTCTATCTCATGTTTAGACACTACATTCCCTAAGACAATGTCATAATCTACCATGAAATGACACTTTTAAAAGTTTAAGACCAGATTCTTCTCAATAAAACAATTCAAAACTTTTCCCAAACTAAAGATACAATCATCAAATGAAGACCCATACACTATAAAATCATCTATAAATACCTTCATGAAGGACTCAATGAAATCTGAAAATAAAATACTCACCATGCATCTATGGAAGGTACTAGGGGCATTGTAAAGTCTAAATGGAATCCTCTGGTAGGAAAACGTACCGAATGTAAAAGTGGATTTTGTCTTCTCTTAATCCTCCAGAGCAATAGAAACCTAAAAATATCCAAAAAATCCATCCATGAAACAATTGTGTGTTTTCCTAGCTAGTCTCTCAAGCATATGATCAATAAATGGGAGGTGGAAATGGTACTTGTGAGTAGATTGAATTATTTTACTATAATCAATACACACACGCTAGCTGTTTTGTACCCTCATTGGAACTAACTCATATTTCTCATTTTTAATAACAGTAACACCACTTTTCTTATGAATAACCTGAATATGACACACCCACTAGGAATCTAAAATGGGGTAAATTATACCTGCCTCAAGAAAATTTTCAACTTTTTTTAACAACTTCTAGAAGAGTTGGATTTAGTCTCTGTTGTGGCTACCTAACTGGTTTATCTTCATCCTCCAAAATAATACTATGCATGAAAATAGAGGGGATAATACTTAATATGTTAGACAAGGTCTACCTGATTTCTCTAATGTTATCCCTCAAAATATTCAAAAGTTTTTCTTCATTTTCAAAAGGTATATTGTTAGAAATTATAATAGGTAATTTCTCACCACTTAATAAGTATGAGTATTTTAGATTTTGTGGTAATGGATTGAGTTCCAATATAGGGGGTGATTTATAGATGGATAAATTTAAGGAACTGAAATATGTGCACAATAAACATCAGTATCAAAATATACATCATCAAAACTAGAGAATAAATCATCAAACCCATCATCATACTCAATATCCATGTCATAATCAAAGTTCACATGATAAAAATCAGAATATGAATCCATTTGAAAATCAAATCTAATAGAGTCTTTTTCATTAGAAACGGGTGTGGAAGTACTCTTAGATATAAAACTAGAATCAATGCTCATAATCTCCCTAATAATAGGTCAATCAAAATCCATGGGGTTTTTACTTGGTGGTTCAAAATGGGAGATAAAAAAATCAGAATGTTCCTCTAAGGGGTACTTCATGGAGTCCATAACATTAAATATAACAACTTCATCTCCAAACTCCATGGAAAGTGTACCCTCATGGACATTTATGACTGTTTTAGTAGTTTTGAGGAAGTTCCTACCTAATATAATGGAATTAAATGAACTTACCTTATTGTCCTCTATTTTAATCATGTAAAAATCTTCTGGAAAGATTGTGTCTCTTACTCGAACAAGTACATCCTCAAGGACTCCCATTGGATATTTTGTAGCTCTATTTTCTAACTAAACCACTACTCTCATTGGATTTAACTCACAAACCTGTAAATAATAAAATATAGAGTGAGTAATTACATTTATGGAAGCTCCTAAATCACAAATATCATTAGAAAAGTGCAACTCCCCTATGGTGAATGGGATGGTGAATGTTCCTAGATCCTTTCACTTTGTTGGAATTTCTAGAGTTGATGTAATGATTACTGACACATTCCTTCCAAGATTGATCCTATCATTTCCCTTGAGCTCTCTTTGATTAGTAAAAAGTTCTTTTAGGAATTTGGAATACCTTAGGATTTTCTTGATGGCTTCAAGTAGAGGGATGTTGATCTCCACATGCTTGAATGTGTCCAAAACCTCTTTTTTCATCACCTCCCCTGCCATATTCTTAGTTTGTACAACCCTATTTATAAAGGTAATGGGTTTAGGAGGAACATAATTAATATTTTTCTTACCTTTATCTTTCTCCTTAGGTTTCTCATCAGCTGGTTTTGAATGGGACTTCTCCAGAGTTGAGGTGAATCTCGATGGAATGATGGGTGCAGGTGTATCAGTTGTTTACTTCCCACTACTCAATGTGATGAAACTGAAATTACCCTTGGGATTTGGAGTAGGTTGGGAAGGTATATTTCCATAATTCTTACTTACCAATTCATGGAGGGCAGTGGAAATCTGGCTCATTTGAGTCTTAAACTCTCTCAGCTCTGAACCTTGACTTTTCATCTCATTTTATTGATTAAGAACAATTTGCTTCAAAATTTTATCAGTGTTAGAATCTACCTTGGGTGGGGGATTCCCTTGTTGTTGGATTGTTGATTCTTGGTCTTCAAATATCCTTTGGGGTTTTTGGAAACCCTACCGGTAAGGCGGAGGCTATTGGAAGTATTGTTAAAAATGGGGTATTTGTTGTTTTCTAGAGCCATACCTCATGTATGATTGATACTTCCACCCTTGGTTTTATGTTGGAGCAAAGGAATCAAGCTTCTTTTGGGGAAATGGTTGTTGTTTCTGCTGATATTGTCTCCCAGGAAACATTGCTTCACAATCTTCTATTTCTTGTAGTTGGGGGAAACAGTCAGTTGGGTGGCTTGTCTCAGTGCAAATGCCACAAGGATTTGAAGGAGTGGGTTGGGATGTATTTTGAGTCAAATAAATCTACCTCACCATAGTGGTCAATTATTCCAACTTGGTATCAATTAAATTAATCTCAAGAGAATAATTACTTATCTGATGTACTCCCCTGACATGCAGCGTACCTCGATCGCCAAATTGTTGGGAGTTTTGGGCCATTTTTTCAATCAATGCATGTGAAGATACTAGTGTATTGTCCACCAATGATCCTCCAGCCACAACATCCACCATTATCCTCTCCATAGGTATGAATCCTTTATAGAAGTATTGGATGAGGAGTTTCTCACTGATTTGGTGATGTGGGAATCTTGCGCACAACTTCTTGAATCGCTCCCAGTACTCATACATTGACTCCCCTTGGTATTGCTTGATCCCCAAGTTCTCTTTTCGAATGGATGTGGTCCATGATGCTAGAAAAAATCTTTTCAAGAAAAGAAGTTTCAAATTGTTCCAAAATGTTACATATTCAGGTTGTAAATAATACATCCAATCTTTTGCAGCTCCATCAAGTGAAAACAAGAATGCACTTAGTTTGATTTTATCTTCATATAAATTTCTTGGTTTTAGGTTTGAGAAAACCACATTAAATTATTTAATGTGTTTATTGGGATCCTCACCAGAAAAGCCATAAAATTTTGGAAGAAGGTGAATTAACCCATATTTCAATTCAAAGTCCGATTTGAGGTTTTGGGTATGCAATATAATTTGGTTGATAGTTAATATCAGGTGAAGCCAGTTATCAAATGGTTATATTAAGTTTATTTCCATTATTTTCAGTCATTGGTTCTTGTTTTAGGTTTGATATAGAAGTGTTTCCAATTTCTGTGCTCTGGGAGTGGAGGAATTCTCCAACTGGTTGAATGTTGAAACTTCTCGTAGACTGAGAATGTCTGATTTGAGCCTGAAGGCTACATTCAATCTCAGGGTCAAGATATAAAAGATCCTCAGGATTATTTTATATCATAAATAAAATAAAATTAAAATAAGTAAAATGGACCATAGTAAAATAAAAACGAGAAGTTTGAGTTGATGGTCCAAAAAGAAGAAGAATAAAATAGAAGAAGAAGAAGAAAAATCAGATTGGGTAAAGAAGGAAGAAAGAAGAGAAGAAGAGAAAAAAATGTAAAATAAAATAAATACCTTTAATTGATTGAAATAATTACTTGCCTCCCCAGAAACAGTGCCAATTTGAAAGTCACTGTCATGGGTGCTTTCAAATGATATGTGATTGTTGGGTACTTAGATGCAACAGAATGACTGACCAAGGTCATCTCTCAAAGGAGGAAGTAAATTTAACAACATATTAAAGGTATTTTGAAAATAAAATAAAAGGAAATAAAAATAATAATTAAAAGGATGGGGGTTGTTTAGTTTTTATAAATCTAGAAGAATTTTTCTAGAAGAAGATTGTATTTTTTGTTTTTGTTTTTGAAATGAAGTTCAATTAAAATGACACAACAAGAAGATGTTTTTTTAGAAAATATTTTAAAAGGAGTAATCAATATAACTCTACCTATTCACTCAATTATCTATCATTATCATTTAAATAACATTCACTTAATTATAATCCCCTAATTTGTTAACCCTCAAACCCTATAGAAGTTAACTTAACCACAAATAGGAAATTACTTAAACCCTAAGCCAGCTTCAGAACATGCAATCGCAGCACCCTACTTTGATTGATGTTATTAGGTTAGTTTATGGTCAGTGGTTAATTAGAGTACATATTCACTCTGTAAATGAGTATTAATTGAGTTTATGTATTATATTTTAACTCTACAAATTTATCCCTTATGGTCTTGTATTACCAATTAAGATCGCACTCTCACAATTTACACAAATCTTGACCTCGTGTGTTTTTGTGTCAAGTGATCAATTGCTTTCTTAGTTTCATTAAAATTAATATATCATATTAAGTGAATTAAATTAGCTCATTAATTCAAAATAAATGAATGAAGAATGTAATAGGTATATCGATTACTAAGAAAACTACTCTTCCATGGGCGGTGTAGTCATCATAGAAACGTTTTGCTTTCGCAGGAGTTTAGAAAGGGTATAACCCAATATTGTTTCTACTATTTAATTTCATACCAAATAGTAATATTGAAAGAAGAATAAATTTGAACAAAATAGAAGAAAAGATAAGAAATAGAAGAAGAGAAAATAAGTTTATTACACAAATGCAAACATTACAACATGAAGAAGAAGAAGAATAAGAAGGCTTTGATGAGGGGATACTCGCTTTAAGAGATACCCCTCTTAAAATGGTTGAATAATTTGAGTGAAACCAATTATCCTCTTCCTTAAATCTCCTAATTCACGTCCCAACCCCTCCAAGTGATAAAAATGATAATTTATAGAGTGGAGGGGAGGCTAGGTTCAAAGTGGTTTCAAGTGTGAATGGGGAATCTCAGCCAAATATTTTAAGCCAAATTTCACCGCCCATTTAACCTCCGAACATCTAGAATCATCTATTCTTAGAGAAGGATGATTTGTCTGAAAATGAGTTCTATAGATCCTCTCAAAATTTGGGCCTAATCCAAGAATGGATGAATAATTTATGGCCCAAATACAAAACTGATGTCTAATCTGGAAAGTCCAGCCCAGCTTTGACTTCATGGCCCATT
Organism: Viscum album; assembly: GCA_963277665.1. NCBI lineage: Eukaryota > Viridiplantae > Streptophyta > Magnoliopsida > Santalales > Viscaceae > Viscum > Viscum album. The sequence goes on along the minus strand of OY728120.1, from coordinate 1,579,033,823 downwards.
AAGTCCAATAAAATGAACAATTTAGCTCATATGTCCTGAAAGAAAGTTGTAGATCATTAATTAGTGAACATATTTAAAAATAATAATTTCAAATAATATATATCAAAATATTTATGTTCGAAATACTACAGTGAATTTTAAAGGATAAAACTGGAATTTTCATCAAATTTTCAAATGAATGGTCTAATCCCAAATATTTTATAAATAAACTTATTTAACATAATGTGAGGAAATTTTTCATTTATTATCAATAAAATATTCAACAAAATTGTGTTTTATCACTCCACTAACATCGTATCATCCTTGATGTCTAACTCTCCTCAATCGAGGATGTTCAAGTCATTGTGTAGATACTGACGGAGCTGAGATACGTGGAATACATTATGAACCCTTTGTAGCAACGGTGGTAGAACTAGCAGATAAGACACTTCGCTGACCCACCGCAACACCTCGAAGGGCCTGATGAACCTTGGAGAAAGCTTACTCCCCCTACCGAACCTTTGTTTCCTACAATGAGGGGAGACCTTTGAGAACAGGTGGTCCCCAACATCGAACTCCAAGGGTCTCCTCCTATGATCAACATATGACTTATGTCAGTCTGGATCCACCTTCATCCTCTCACACAAAAGCTGAACCTTCTCCATCATGCTCTGCACTACCTCTGGTCCAAGAACACCTACCTCCCCAACCTTGGTCCAACACACGGGCGAATGACATGGCCTTCCATACAAGGCTTTGAATGGAGTAATTTCAATGGTAAAGTGATAGCTATTATTGTAGGAAAACTATACCAGAGGCAAGTGTCATACCCACAATCCCCCAAAGTCCAAAACACATTCTCACAACATATCCTCCAATGTCTATATAGTCCTCTCGGTCTGCCCATCCATCTGAGGGTGGAAAGCAGTGCTAAGGCATATCTGGGTGCCAAAAGCACGATGCAATACCTTCCAAACTCGGAAAGTAAAGCATGTATCCCAATCTAAGATGATGGTTCTAGGAACTCCGTGCATCTGCACAACTTCACCCATATACTTCTATACTAAGTTACCCATGAAGCTCAACTCCTTAATTGCTAAGAATTGAGCTGATTTCATCAACTGATCCACCTTTACCCAGATGGAATCATATCCTCCCTCGGATCTGGGTAGTACTATGATGAAATCCATCGATATGTCATCCCACTTCCACTCAGGGACGTCTAAGGGCTGCAACAGACCACCGGGAACATAGTGTTCATCCTTCACTTACTAACAAATGAGGCACTTTTCTACAAACTCTGCCACTTTCTGCTTCACCCCAGGCCACCCAAACTGACCTCTAAATCCCCAGTACATCTTCGAAACTCTTGGGTGTACCACCAGGGGTGAGTTATGGAACTTACCAAAAACAATCTCACACATTTCCACAGGGAAAAACAACTTTCCACGAAACACCATCTGGTTCTTACCATCTTCTGACCATCCTTCCAGAGCATTTCCCTGGATAACATGATCACGCATCACTTCAGCCTCTAAATCTCCCCACTGAGACTTCTCTACTTATCGTACCAAGGAAGATTGCACTGTCATCTGAAATAGACAGCCTCTTCCATCCTCCACTCTCATGCTCAGATATAAAGAAACAAACTCCTTCATTACTTTCCAAGAATTTAATAACTCCAAAACCACATCCCTCTATAACTTCTTGCTCAAATCATCAGCCTCCACATTACCCTTTCCTGAGGTTTGGGATATCTCAAAGTCATAGTCCTAGAGAAACTCCATCCACCTCTGCTACTCAAGTTCAGGTCTCACTGGGAGAAGACATACTTCAATCTCTTATGATCTTTAAAGACCACAAAGTGTTCCCTAATGAGTTAATGCCACCACAACTTCAGTGCGAACACAACCACTACAGACTCCAGATCATGGGTTTCATAGTTACATTCATGAGGACATAACATCCTAGACCCATAAGAGATCACTCCCCACTACTGCATCAGCACACATCCCAAGACTATCCTGGAAGCATCACAGAACACTTCAAACGCTACCCCTTCCTATGGAAACCTCATTATTGGGGCACTGAACAGTTCCCCCTTTAGATAACTAAAGGCTTCCTAGCACTTCTTACTCCAAATGAAAGCCTAATCTTTCTTGGTCAAGGCTGTCAAAGGTGTTGCAACTTGAGAGAAGTCAGGAACGAACCTCTGGTAGTAACTTTCTAGACCCAAAAAACTACAAACCTCTACCACATTATTAGGTGCTTCCCAAGAAACAACCACTTAGACCTTCGACAGGTCCACTTCTATTCCCTATTGGGATAACATGTGTCTAAGTAAGTGCACCTCTCATGTCCAGAACTTGCACTTTGACAAATTCCCATAGAACTGGTGGTGTTAGAGGACCTCAAAAACTATCCTTAGATGCTCAACATGATCCTCCTCTAATATTTAGTAGATCAATATGTTTTCAATAAACACAACTATGTACCAGTCCATATATTCATGGAAAACGGATTTCATGATCCTCATGAACATGGATGGTGCGTTCGTAACGCCAAATAGCACGACCACGAACTCAAATTGCCCATATCTTCATCTGAAAGAAGTCTTCAAGATGTCACCCTCTTTAACCCTCAATTGGTGATATCTAGACTACAGGTCGATCTTAGAGAACCAACCTGCTCCCTTCAACTATTCAAAAAGGTCATTAATCCTCGGGAGGGGGTAACAGTTCTTGACCATTACCTGATTAAGCCTTCGGTAGTCTATACACAGCCTAAGAACACCATCTACCTTCTTTGTGAATAAGACTCAATCACCCCATGGTGACGGGATTGGTTGGATAAAACTCTTCTTCATCAGGTCATCAACTTAGATCTAAAACTCCCACAACTTAGAAGGCGTCTTCTGATAGGGATCCATCGAAATCAGATGGGCACTGGGTTGCAAGTATATCCTGAACTCAACATCATGTCGAGGGGGTAGAGTCATCACCTTTCTAGGGAATACATTCAGGAACTTACTGATGATCCCCAGGAATTCCACCATCTTTGTGTCTGCCAACTCCACTGACAGCTCAACTAATAAGTAAAGGAGGGCTCCACTCGTTAGCTGTTCTCCTGGAAATCCCGCTTTCCAATGAAAGTTACACACTGGCCACCCATATCTAAGAACACAAACCTTAACCAGAAGAAGTTGATAATGGAACACACAGAGAAAAACTAGTCAATGCCTAAAATGACATCATATGGCTGCATCTGTAGAAAAAAAAGGTCCCCACTGGACTAATGTGGCCCCAACATCAGTCTGCATCCTCGAAAAATATAAGACAAGATGATCTGACCTCCGACTGACGTACTCAATACTAGGGTCATGGGAAGTCTCTCTGCATCTAGACCTAAAGCATGGACTAGACTGGGTGTAAAGAAGGAGTTTGAAGCTCCTGAATCAAACAAGGTAGAAGCAAGAGTACTAAACAAGCTGATCATACCTCAAATGACCTTTGGCCCTACTGGAACGGTTGCCTATGCGGCGTGAAACTTCCCACATCCAGCTCCTCTACCCCTCGGTTTTTGGTTTTCTCCATGACCACACCCTAGTCAAGGTCCCTAAGGATCACCCTGAGGTTGAACTCCTCCTGTAACGTCTTCTCTCAGAGGAGCGGGAACTCGTTGTCCCTATTGTTGCCACTAAAAGGGTCTAGCTGGGAACTGCTGCTACTGAGGTGGGTGTTGAACCTGCCTACCTCCATTATACTTAACTTGGTCCGGGCACTAATTATGAATATTTCCATGGCTTCCATAGATAAAACACCTCGATCCTAGGCTTGTGGATAAAGGGCTAGGGCTGGGAGATCGAAACAAGAACTACTGGGGTCTGCTCCACGTCATCCAAAACCTAGAAGGACCTGATGTTGGAGGCCTACTACTAACAGCCTTCCCCTTAGATGATCTCAACTCGATACCCTCTCATGGCACACCTCCCAATATTTTCATCCTATACACCACTTCATCCTTCTTCTATACCACCAAGTACGTCGGTAGAGTGAAGGGGGTAATAGCGTATTGCAAGGAAGGTCGGAGTGCCTCCTCTAAGCACCTTGCCCGCAATTCCTCATCCGAGAAGAGGTCTGGAGTGAAATTAAGTAGATCCTTGAACTTGATCCCCAACTCCCTCACTGATATACTCCTCTACTGGTGGGAGAGTAACTCTTTCCTCTTCTCATCCTTTATGGTGGAAGAGAGGAATTCCTCACAGAAATCCCTCTTTAAGTCGGTCCATGAAACCTCAACTTCCTTCTCCCTGAGATAGATTGTCCATCACTAATGTGCTGCTCCCCGCATCTGGATTATGGACAGAGGAACCCAGTACTCTTCCAGAGCCTAGATCAAGCTGAAATCTATCACCAACTCCTCAATCCAGTTCTCTATATCCATGTCTGAAATGCTTCCCTCATACTTCCTGAGGGTCTGTTGTTGAAAGTCACGAAGTGTCTTTTGTCACTGGTCATCCTCCTCCTCTCGATCAGTCCTCCGTTGTTCATCCAAATCAGCCACTTGGTCCTTGATCTCCCGCACTACTCATGAACATTGTTCTAGTGCCATAGCTTCAAGGTAGACAAGGAATTCCTAAACCAGAGTAGTGTAGAAGGTCTCTTTTAAATTTTTCTTAAACTTGTTATTCATTTTCAATTCCCAAAAACACCCAAAACATACAATAACACAATTCATCATGATGCATGTACCTTTCCTAGGGCCTCTACCCTACAATTAGTGTAGACTCACTTGGTCATTTGGTATGCCCAGAGTCCTTGTATCGGATCACAGGGGGCCCTAAAATCATGTGTACTAGCCGGTCTTCCCTATCCTATTTCATGCACCAAGATTGCTTAAAACTATTTCCCTACTATCCCATGCAATTCTCATTGTTCCTAACCTCGAAATCCATCCTATATCTCAACCATAACCTCTTATACTATTCTATCATGACCCGCCTTTACCAAGATGAGACAAGGGATAGAAAACTTCCAGACCCTTCCTTCTTCAAGTTGAAGAAGAGATAGTGACCCCCAAGTCCCATCTTCAATAGGCCTCGAAGTGGCGACTAACACCAAGGGTATATAATCTCATGTGAAATGAAATGCATTACCCTTTTCATAGAACATGATTAGGAGATAAGATGGTAAATACAAAAAAAATACAAATGCTGAAAGTAAAAGTAAATCCAAAATCCATTCCCATATGCATGTCCAAAATAAACTAATACAGAGTACAGGAAAACTCCAAAGGAAAGTACCAAAAGAAATAAAATAAGCAATGACGACAATCTCGATGCCCAAGCTAGTAAGGTCTTGAATTAGTCCTCAAAGTCCTCCTAGAAAATAAAAAGCAGTTTTATATACGTGGGGTGAGTACACAGGTATACTCAGTAGGGAAAACCAAAAGCTCTCATGCACAAGTGGGGAGGCATTCTAATGCCCTGTGATAAATAGAGATAACCAAAGCACCTAGAAGGAGACTATCCACCTAGCCTCACCAAGGAACACTCCCCAAATAACACAAGTCAAGTAAAGTAATAGTATTAGCACATCGATATTTGGGTACCCCACATCGCTTTACCACTGGTTATTTAAGACATCCTACACGTCAGACCTCCCCTATAAGTTCCACTGGAGTCCCACTGCTGCCCCAATAACAACCTTGTGGGCCACCAAAACCACGCAACCCACCTGTAGACACCTGGGACACAACAACCACACATAACCATGCCTGAAAACACCTGGTTCACCACAACCACTTGCCACACCCACAGACACCTGGGCCACCGCAACCACTACTACGCCCGAAGACACCTGGGCTTCATCCCAAATACACTTGGGAAACAAACCTGCATGCACACACCTAGGAAAACCACCACAACACACCCTGACCGAAGATTCTTAGGCCATAATAAACCTTAGGTTTTCGCAGCCTACCTAAAGAGTCATGGTATACCTGGGAGAGGGAGTAGAAAGGATCTAATAACCAGCCACTCATAATAATGTTGTTAAAAAAACCCTCCCCCATGAAATGGGGGTGTTCAGCATGAAGTTATCAACGTGGGTGGGGTGTGAATAAGAAACACAAGAACTAAAATTATAAATATAGTTGAACAAACACTCATCCCAACCTATGGGTTCCAAAATAAGAAACCATCCCATACACAACTAGAGGACAACCACCCTCATTACTATCCCTACATGCACAAACACACAACAACCACAACCAGAGCACAACCCATTGCTGGAAAAAAAATACCCTAGTGTACACATTCCCGTTATCATTTTCAAGTGATTCCATTTAAATATTTCTTCACTACTGGGAAACTAACAGGCATAGCCACAAGACAATACAACAACTGAAGGAAAACATCCAAGCAGTAATTTAAGCATTCACACTCGGTTCTCTTGTAAATTCATAACAACAAAAGGGACTTGTGAGATCCCTCAAATTACTGGAACCAAACTAAGCCCCAACATACAGCCCCACACAACCTTAGATCCACAACCAACAACTGAACAACAGAATATCCCATCCCCATCCATGTCACCCCACAAGAATCAAGAAGAAAAACCATGTTTATTAGCAGAATAGAACAAAGGAGTTTTCAGATTTTAACCACACTATTTATGAAGTTCCTTATTTCTGTTTGGTTAATTGGGGTGATCACACAAGTATTCTTATTCATTGGGAATCCATTTTATCAACTAACTTTATGTGATTAATCAGTTTTCATGTTACAACCATTCAATCACAAGATTATCCAGAAAAACAGAGGTTCAGTAGTGCACCATAAAGGACCACCAATGACCACTATTTTTAGTGGGCATAAGCCCATGAAATTCACAACATAAAAATGAAGATAAAAGATATACAAAAATATCACCATCAAACACACCCCTTCATTATTTAGAGTCTGTTTATTATCTTAATTAAGGTTTGGTTCCATCCACGTCCCAAGGGAAGCATTATCATACCCTCCCCGCATGATACATAGTAAATAGAGATGAAGGAAAACACTACTTGGATGATCAATGATCAAAGTTTTCTCTGTGTGCCAAGAACTAGGGATGCGTGACTTATAGAGGAATAATTCTGAGGGCTCTAAGGCTGAGCGGGAAGGTCTCCATCACGGGCACACGATTCATCTCAGAATGAAGTCTCCAGGTGTACTAAGATAAACTGAAAGAAAGAGAATAGAGGATCTCGGCTTAAGAGGAGGCCAGATCCTAAAATCAAGAAGGTGATTTTGAAGTGCTTAAAGTTCAGATCGTGGCTCAACCATGCGGTTAGGCGGTTTCACACATTGAGATTAATTGAGATTTAATAATTCTCCTCAGAGATGGTGTAGATAACGACTGTGAGTTAATAGATTTCCTTTAAATGGAGAAAAAAATGAAACGCGTAATAGGGGTGAAATTGTAAAACAAGACAAAGGTGTGACACCAAGGAAAAAGGCCACACGTTTTTATAGCTCAAGGGTCACCTGACTATTGGGGGTTTAAAACATCTTTTATTGAATTTAAGTGGCTTTAAAAGGGGTATTAAAACACTTTTATGTCAAAAGATACGTTACTGGGAAAAAACTAGAAGGTCCTAGAAAAACTGGTAATGACTCACCGTTGGGTGAGTCACTGTTGCCCTGACACCATCGCCCTGGCACCAATGCCAATTGGTGATATGGATGACTCATCGGTGCCACCAATAACCATCAATTCCACCGTTATTTCAATCCTAAAATTTGGAAAACTCCTTAATGAGTCACCAATGGCCCCCCAAGACACCCCAAACACCATAATTTGGAAAAGTAATGGACCAGGAGGGTTCGGGCCATTACACATATGATGAATATGATACATATTATAGTGGACATGTTAATATGAATATATGAGTATTTTTTATTGAGATCACACCAAAACCCTTTATAAATTGATTAACAATGATGTTTTACTAGTGTATGTTATTTTCTTACATCTATGAAATTGGGATTTCATTTTTTTTAATACTACAAATTCTTATGGGGCCACACAATTTGGCCTTATAATAAGGATTAAATTTTAGATAAATTATTAGTTCCAAAATTAAAAGAGTTTGATAAATCATATCCAAAATATTTTTGATGGATTCACAATGAGTTCTAAATTTTTGCATAAAGTCCTTATGGATGTAACATCTCAGGTTTTTTGATTGGGTTGAACGCCTCTCCCTTTTTGAATTTTTGGAATTTTTGGATATGAAAAAATATTTTTTCGATCATAGGATATTAATTTTGAGAGTTTCCTTAACTCGATGACCTTATTTTTGATGGTTTTAGAGTTTTGGACAATGCCTCGGGTGTTTGGATGGTTTTCGAGTGTGTTAGAGGCCCGAAGGACAAGTTTTGGAGTTGCAGGATGAGGCGCACAGTTTGGGTAAAACTGCTCAGCCTCTTACATCTAATCGTGTAGCTCCCTTTTTGAAATGACCATAGTTTGGGAGAAACTGTACGTGTGGGGAACATAGATGTGCAGGAATCTCTGTAGTTTTTACAGAGGGATTTTGCATGACTTGTGCACAATTAGGGAAAATTGTGTGCAAGCCGCATGGGTAGTGACACTTAGGCAGTACCTCAACACTATAGCATATGCGGTTTGCTCGTGGTTTGGAAAACCATATGAGCTAACTGTGTGGACTCATTAAAGGGTGAATTTAAGGATTTTTCCCTTTCCCCATTTTATTTTTTTTCCTCCTTCTTTCTCCCATATTGGTCACACACTATACAGGGAGCTTCTCACTTTTATTCTTTCAACTAGGGTGTGCCCTATCTCTCTCATTTGATCTCTATTTCATCCATCATAAGGTACATTGTAACCTTATCAGTAAGTCTCTCCTCACACATTCCCCTCTTATCCCTTTCCCTCGACTCATGGATCTCTAAATTTATTTGAGTCATTTTCCCCTATTTTTAGGTCATTTGATGGAAAATATGATTTCTTCCAAACTAGTTGAAGTAAGAGGCTTATACTGGATATACCTACATCTAAAAATCTAATATAGGTGGTTCATACCTTTCTTTTTTGTTTTCACAGTCTATTTGGGGGTGCGGCTTTTAGCACGTCATTGGGTAGTTGAACAAAACCCATTTTAAATTGAATTATTGATATCTAATTGATTATATGACCTTATGGGATACCATTTGGAATTCCCAAACCTTATTTTCTTGTGTGGGCCATATTAGTGGTCGCCAACCACCTTGGTAGTCAGGCTAGGGTTCTTTTATTTAATTTATTTTATTTTTTTATTTAATTTAAAGTGAATTATATATATAATTGAAATGATTATACTATAGGGTGATTCATGGGATCAAGACAGTCTTGGCCTAAGCAATTGAGGTGGAATGGCCATTGGGTTTGAGGTGATGTGATCATCTAATTGGGCTTGGCTTGGGTTTCTTGGGTGATGAGATCACCAATTGGGCATCACATACATCGGTTAAGGTGTAGAGGCCACCAGATTGAGGGCATGGCCCATAAGATTGGATGTCATGGCCATAATATTTTAGTGACATGGTCATAGGAACACGATGTGCTGAACTTGGTGTACATTAAGTGATATTTGGTGATTTATTCTCACCCATGATTGGCCAAAGCATTGTTATAGTTGTGTGTACACGATTTGACTCAGTGATGAGGTGGTTTTGACCACTCATGTGGGTAGAGTCCCCCGGTAGTGTGTCTGGGGTATTTGGTATGGGGTGATTTCCATAAAAAGTCATAGAGAAGGTAAAGAGACTTCAGATGATAGCATTGAGACTATCGGTTGGGGGTTGAAGCTCACTGTATTGAGGTCATTGGGCCTGGAGTATTTTGGGAGTATGGAGCTCATCGTTCCTTAGTATATTGTGTTATTATCCAAAGGTGATTTTTATTTGAGGATATATATTGCTATGCCTTTGGATGATGTGAATCGAATCGAAAGGTGCCTTTGAGCAGGGGTCCTATTGACCAAGCTTCTATTGCTTGGGTATTCCTTTAGGATGTCGGTGACTTGATTTGCGACATGAGGTATTGGTTGGAATGAGGTGTTGGGTTGCTTATATTAGAGGCAGAACCTAAGGGTTCACCTGGGATATTTTACATCAGGGGATAGCTTGGGACATTGGCCAAGGATCCTCTCCTCTTTATTAATTTCGGTGCTAACTGAGGTAGGTAAAATATTAGAGGTGGCTGTTGAGCACCAGGGAAGTCGGTGTTTAATAATTTCATTATACAGTTTTTTTATCTTATTTAAAACTACTTAAAAACTTATGTTGGGTATGCACACATGGTTGGTATCCTACTAAGACTCATTCTCACGCCCTACATGGGCCCTTCAATACATGTTTAGACTTTATGATTTTATATACAGGTAAGGGATTAGGCTCAGTATTTGGATCCTAGTTTAATTGGCATGGGATGTTGGCATGGGACCTTGAGCTCTTTCCTTAGTTTGAGTTTTTTGTTTAGTTTTCCTTTTTTTGTTTCAGCATGCTTGTGATATATGTGTATGTGTATTGTGGTATGCTAATGGAGACCCCCTTTCAGATATTGATATGTATGACCTGATATGTATGAATGATCTGTTTTAAATTGATAAAAGTGGTATGTTTGGATTCCTTATTCCTTTCCACTACTCTATTGTTTATGCTTTGACCATTTATTGATATTGATTGTGCTTCCACCATTGGCGGGTCTGGTTCGAGTCTACTGAATCACTTATTCCCCTACATGTATATTATATATATATATATATTTGGAACATTATTATATCACCTCTTGAGGGTATATCCTATCCAATTTTCCCTCTTTACACCCTCACTGCTAGTCAGCGGCCTTTGGCATTTGGGGAGGCGCGTATAAGGCCAGTCGAACCCATCCCGAAAGCATTGTTCTGGTGGCTAATTGGGTTGGGGATGATACAAATGGTATCAAAGGTGTTTCTTTTACCTATTTTATTGGTATTACAATTTTTTTTATTGTATATTTGATATTAGGGCATTATTAGAACTGGATTCATATATCATTCTTGGGTACCTGCAGCCCTATGTACGAGGGATGGACCAAGTTACCATGGGTGGTAATTACTGTTCTATTTGCTTGATTTTCAATTTATATGATTTCCACCTTGATTGGTATTCTTGGATGTGTTTATTACCTATTGTGATATGTGTGAATTTTTTATAGCATGGAAAAGGATGTTATGTGGTACCCTTGGCCTGGTATGTCAAGGGGGTGTTTATTATGCTTGTTATTGCTTTTTTTAGGCACGTAGTAGGATTTTTAATTATCATATGCATGATACTGTGATATGAAATTATTTTAAATGTGTGTTTGTTGTGTTATATATATTTTTTGTGATTTGATATAGTCCTGGATCTTATAGGATAGGTAGGTATGACTAAATGGGGTGATGTGGATCACTAGGTTGGGTGAAGAGGTCATTGATTTGCGGCAACATCGGTTATCAGGATAGGAATGTCCTTGGGAATACTTGATACTTGGCTCAAAGATGATTGGGTAAGGAGGCCATGAGGCTGGGATGCTATGTGGCATGGTTATGATGGGGGGTTAAGGGTAGTGAGGATGCGTTGTCTATTACTGATTTCCCTATCTGTGATATTTATATATATGTTATTTGGGTTTTCTAACCATGTAATAGTATTAAGAAGGTTTTCACCTATACGGCTTAGATGGAGTGTTAGTTAGGCAATTATAGGGTGATACTAGAGCATGAGAAGGTTGAGACCCCTAAGGGTTAGGCATAACAGGTACAAGCTCATGCTCAAGTACAGGTCCCAGTGCAGGTGAGGCAGCCACCAGATCTGACAATGTTTGGGTAGTGGCTTGAAGAGTAGCTCAGAGTGATTCTGTTTTATGTGATTTAGGGTATCAACAGGGGTTCTCAGGGATAAAATCCTTATATGGTGTATCTTACTTGATATTTCCAATCACATCACCCACTGCTTTTCTAGGGTGAGGGTTCTCCATAGGCAGTTGAGAATTGTATCAAGTCCATGCATATGATTTTAAAGCAGCTAGAGATGCCTCCAGGGTGGAGGTGAAGCTGGAAACCTATATGATCAGATTAATAGATTACTATTGGTGGGATGTGTAGGTTTAAGCAGGCAGACCTGAGGTACTATCCTATAAGGACATTGAGGATAGATTCTTTGAGCATTTATTCTCGAAGAGGCTGAGGTTGGAGAGAGATTGGGAGTTCTTGATCCTTCAGTAGGGAAACATGTCCATCATGTACTATGTAGTGATGTTCATTGAATTGTCTCATTTTTTACATGGTATGGTGAGCGATGACACCTCGAGGGTGAGGCACTTTGAGAATGGTTTATGGAAATCCATTCAGGTGAAGGTAAAAATCTTTAGGTCGGCCTCATTCTCAAATGTGGTGAACCAGAAATTCATAGTTGAGGGAAAATTGAAAGACCGGTCATGTTCGAGTAGAATGATGACTCCGGGTCATTTCAGTGGCAATGCTTCAGATAGTAGGAAACGAGGCTGAGATGAGTTCCAGTAGGGCAGTCTAGACAAGGACTCAAGAAGACCACCATGAAGTGGATATTCGATAGTTTTCTTTCAGTTTTGGCATCCATGACATGTCCAAACTCAATGAGAGCGGCCTCTAAAGGAGTGTTGGGCATGTGGGAAGGTCAAGAATCTCTAGAGGTCCTATGTGAATCTTTCTTGGACAGTTTTCACTCAGGGACCTGGTAATAATCAAGGTTATGAGATCGGATCAGGATTAGTACCAGGTGATGGTAGCCTAGTTTTAACTGCACATAGAGGACGTGGTATAGATAGCAGGACCCAATAGTGGGGTCATTGGTTGGTGGCTGGTGTGGCACCATAGGGAGGCCATACTTTAGGCAGTTGAGCATTATGCCAAGTGTATATCGTAGAGCTTCCATATGCTAAGTAGGCTGGTGAGATGACAATGGTCATAGGTATGCCATCGGTGTAGCCATTATTTTTGTTTTCTTTTGGTGTGGCCTTTTGAGACATGTCCATTTTGAGTGCATAAGGTGCACATGTTGCATGTATGGACTGGCCAAAATCTAGTTAGTAGGTTGGTGTTGTCTCGAGTATGTTGTGTGTGTGTGTGTGTGTTGAGGTGAGAAGCGCTAGGATCTATGTGAGCATCATTGGATGCATGACTTTTGAGGTTATTTGGCATTGGGGAATCAAGGAGATTTAGGTTACTTGAGGTGCATAGGAAACTGGTCACCATTTTGGTGTGGTACTTTATTGAGGTACAAGGCATTGGGGTTTTATTTGAGCATATATTGAGATACAAGGCCTCATGAGTTCCATGTGAGCCATGGGAATAAGGTGGGCATCAATGCGATACGAGATTTTGATGGGTGTCAGATATGAAATGGGAGCACCTAAGGAGGTGAGGGAGTTATGATGTGTCATGGGAGGAATTTTGAGTCCAATAATTGGTAGATGGAACACTTTCTTTATTTCAGTTTTGGTCGGGATATGACTGGGGTAGGTAACTCCTAAGGTAGGGATCCCCCTTGAGGTAGTTGGTAAGTACCCTTAGGACCAGAGTAGTCTGGGTTGTTTTCACTGGGATGGGTATGTTTGGTATCATCTCTAGGTTTTTTTTTGTATCTTGGGAAAAAACTATGTTAAGGTGGGGAGATTGTAACATCCTGGGTTTTTGGATCAGTTCAAAAACCTCTCCCTTTTTTAATTTTTTTATTTTTTGTGTATGTAAAATTATTTTTTGATCATCATATACTAATTCTAAGAGTTTATTTAACCCAAAACCCTTATTTTGTATGGTTTTAGATGTTTGGTCGATTCCTCGGGTGTTCGGATGAGTTTTTGGTGCATCGAAGGCCAGAAGGACAAGTTTTGGAGTTACAGGATGAGGTGCACAGTTTAGGTAAAACCGTGCGGCCTCTTACAAATAACCGCGTGGCCCCTTTTTTGCACTGATCATGGTTTGGGAGAAACCATATGTGTGGGGTTCACAACTATACGGGAAGATATATAGTTTTTGTTGAGGGATTTCACATGGCTTGCACATGGTTAAGGAAAATTGTGTGCAAGCTGCATGGGTAGTGCCACATAGTAGCACTCATGGTGTGCACACAATTTGTAAAACCATGTGAGATAACCATGAGGTATAGTGACCCAAGCCTTTTACGTAAAAAATTTCATGATTTAAACATAATTAATCATCAGAGTACAAGCCAAGGATCGTTAAGTCTAGTGTCTTGGAAGACTAGGTACATATAACAAAAACATGGGGCTAAAACAAATTCCTTATTTAATCTCCATAAAGAGCTTATAACTTCCTTTGAGCCCTTACATCTTCATAGGGTACCCTGGGGAACACATGAACAAAGGGATGATCTAAAAATCCCAGTAAGGGAAAGAACATAAGGATACATCTCAAGCACATGAGTTAGGAGGCATAATGATATCAAGAGCATGAAACTTATAAAATCATTTAATATAAGCATGGGATTATATAAACATGGAATCATATAAATGTGGCAGAATCATAAATCATATCTTTAGTACGGTTCAAGTATAACTGCCAATCCCATTTCCCATTTTAGTACGGGTCAAGGCTAACCGCCAATCCCGTTTCACATCGCATCTCATGAGACTTAAACTTACCCAATGCATTGGAGCGCTATCTAGGAGCACCAATCTCAAAATTTTCATGAATATTCTTTCCACATAAATATTCTTACCACATATACAATCATACATAATAAACCATACATAAATATAAGGGTACTCATGGAAAGAATTGGGTACCACAATCATGACATAAATCATAACCAATGGGCGTATCATGAAAGTGTCCATAAAAGAAAAGGATTAGAACATACATGGATGTTCGTAAGGTATTATAGGCATATAAAATGTTAGGTGGTAACAAATATAAATGAAATCACATAATAAATGTATTTGAGAGACATTAGCATTAAAACATTTTTGTGCGGTTTTAAGGAAAACACTATAGAGCTTTTAAAATAGTAAAGAATGCATTCTTTTATATAAAACCAGAATTGAACCGTGAAGGTTTTCAGAATAAAAATACTGAATTTAAAAAGAAAATTTTGTCTTAAAACATAAGGTAGAGTGCACTTGAAATTGGGTAAAAGTTCGGGAAGTTCCTTTAAAACGAGTGTGCTTATTGGGAAGTATCGAGGATAGATTCACTTAAAAGCATGTATATCCCCGAAAGAGAATGAGAGATGGATCTTGGAACATGTGTTTGGAGAATATAAATATAATTTTGAAGTTCTACATAAAAATAAAAGACAACTACATTTTGGTAAAAAGAAAGATAGAGCAACCCAAAGGAATAAAGGAAGTTCAGGTAGAATCCATTATGGTTTATCGGCATGGTATCGGGTGTAACTAAGAGGGTTTGATGAGAGATATAAGGGGATTATCATCACTTATAAAACATTCTTGAAATATGGGTAAGGTGTATAAACATACCCCATCACTTTTTATTACACAAAAAGGCATAGCATATAGAACAATCTTGATTAAGAGTGAAAAGGGGAGGATCCCTTACCTTAAATCCATTGGTGTTATCCACTTGTTATTAACGACCTGAATAAAAAAATTAAGCTTATTAATTAATAATTAAATAACCTATTATATATTAAATTTACTTATTATAACATTTTTTAGTTCATTAAAATCCTTTTTGATTAGTTACAAGGTTCAATTTCATTGTTCAGGCTCGTTTGTTTACTTGGCTTTAAAAGATCGGTTCACTTATATTCAAGTTTGGATTATATTCAAGATGAAAGTGGTTGTCCAGAATTGAAGTTATATTCTTTAGTTAATATCCAGTAGATTACATGGTTTTAATTTTAATTAGGTTACTTGGAGTGAATTCAAATTATTATATATATAACCATAGTGATAACCGTTTTTGTTAATCGGTGGATTTGATTACAAAGAATGTGTTTTGCTTTATAACTTAATTCCATTTGTACCAAAGGATTACAGAACTAAAAATATGATATATTACATATAAAATAATCTTGTTAAACCATAACACAAATGGTTTCATGACCATAATTAAAGATAAAAAATAAATTGATAAATCATTGTCCTTGAATGTGCTAAATTAGCACATCTCAAACGGTGCTTTCATTTCTTTAAAATAAAAGGGTGGGTAAAGGAGAGAAGATAATGAAATATACCACTAGAATGAAGAAATTCCATTACATGTATGTTACTGGATTTATCATAATATTATGGTGAAGGGAGGTGAGGAAAGAAATAAAAAGTAAAGAACTTAAAAGAAAAGAAGAAATTGGGAAGAGGAATTTACCTCTTGAGACTTCCTCCTTTGAGAACCTCTTAAGGGGAGAGGTTTTGGTATTTTGAAGAGGATGAGAGCTTTTTTACTTGGGGGAGGACCTTGGGGAGATATTTGGGCAGAATAATGGCAAGGCACAAGGCTTGAGAGGAGTGGAGAGAAGAGGGAGTGAAGGGGGGTTTTATAGTGGAGGAGAGGAGGGATTTCATAATATTATAATCATTAATTTATTATTTCTTCCCAAGACAAGGAATAGTAAGTATTCCATGACCAATAATTGTGATTTTATAATGTGATCTCGAAAAAAGTGGGCTTACATCATCATAACATCATCGATGACTCAATTAATCCATTATTTAGCATTTATTGTGAATTATTGGATTCTACTATTCATCAAAAATTCAAGTATTTCATAAAAATCCAAAAAATTCACCCTAACCATTATTCGACGTGTAGAATCCAAAAATGAATTCCATTTTTCAAAAATAATTTTCTAAATATGATTATTTTAATATTTAATTAAAATAATAATTTATTATCAAAACCAGTTTAAAACATTCATTAACTTATTCTAAAATATAGGTATATCGTACTTCCAACTTGGAGATTATTTTTATACCACCATAGGTGAGGTGACTATTCATTAGGGTATATCACTAATCATAAGGTTATGTTACTATTAATTAGGGTAGGTTACTATTCATCAAAAAATATTTTTGTTTTATTAGACTCCAAAAAACATCTTGAACGCAACTGTGTATGTCGGATTTTCAAAATTCCAAACACAGAAGTGACAAACTTATGTTTAAAGGTAACTTATCACTTAGTAGTTCATTATTTTGTGCTTTCATTTTATTTTATTACATACTTATGGGAAGGGAATTTCCATTGAAAAACATTGGGTCGTTACATTCTTCCCCCCTTATGAAATTTCACCCTCAAAATTTTTTTTTACATTCTAAGACAAAAAACATGTGTGGGTACTTTTCCTTCATTGCTTCCTCCAATTACCATGTTGCCTCTTCATACTTATGACTTATCCATAGTACCTTGACCAGATGAGTAGTATTTTTGCGTATAACTTTTTCTCTACGATCCAAGATCTTCACTGGCTGCTCCTCATAGGAGAGATCATCTTCCAGCTGCACCACATATGAGTTTAGTACATGTGAGGGATCAGGTATGTACTTCCTCAAGAGTGATACATGAAAAACATCATGAACTCGAGCTATATTCGGTGGAAGTGCAAGCCGATAGGCCACGGCTCCTATGTGGTCAAGGATCTCAAAGGGGCCAATATACCTTGGGCTTAGCTTCCCTTTCTTCCCGAATCGCATGACTCTCTTCCATGGAGATATTTTAAGAAAGACTTTATCTCCAACGTTGAACTCCAAGTCCCTTAGATGGTTGTCAGCATAGATCTTTTTCCAAATTTGAGTAGCTTTAATGTGTTTCTTATGACTTGAACCTTCTCTGTAATCTCTTGAACAAGATCGGGTCCAAGTAGCTTTCTTTCTCCAACTTCATCCCAACAGGTTGGAGTTCTACATCACTTTCCATACAGAGCTTCATATGGAGCCATATGAATACTCAAGTGGAAGTTATTTTTGTATGAGAACTCAACCAATAGGAGATGTTGATCCCATCCACCTTTAAATTCTAGAGAGCGGGCTCTAAGAATATCTTCAAGCGTCTAAATAGTTCTTTCAGACTGGCCATCAGTTTGGGGGTGATAGGTCATTCTGAAATTTAATTCAGTACTCAAAGAATGTTGAAGGCTCCTCCAGAATTTAGATGTGAACCTTGGATCACGGTCAGAGATAATTGAGAGTGGAACACTGTGCAGTTTCACCACTTCCTTCACATATATCTTTTCAAGTTGTTCAAGCAAGAGATCTTCCCAAATAGTGATTAAATGGGATGTCTTGGTGAGTCGGTCAACCACAACCCATATCGCATTATTTCCCTTCGACGTCTTCGAGAGACCCGTAACAAAGTCTATAGTAACATTTTCCCATTTCCGCATGGGTATAGACAATGGTTGTATCATACCTTTGGACTTTTGCCGCTCAACTTTAACTTGATGACATACCAAGCACCTTGATATATATTCCACAATCTCCTTCTTCATGTTATCCCACCAGAAGTGTTCTCAGAGATCACGGTACATTTTTGTGCTCCCTGGGTGGATTGAGAAGGTCGAGCTATGTGCATCATTCAATAGATCATTCTTTATCTCTCGATCAGATGGTGCACATAATCGTTTCCCAAATCTTATAACTCCTTCCTCATCAATTTTGAAATCAGAGGATTTCCCATTTTTAATAGCTTCCACCCTTTTCTGAATTTCCACATCCTTTCTTTGAGCATCCTTTATTTTCTCCAAGAGGGATGGTTGAGCAATCATTTGAGAAAGGATTTATGATTTTCTTCCCTTAATGATTCCCATGCCCATCCTTTGAAAATCTAAGAAGATCGGATCCTTTTCAATTATCATCATTGATAAAGATGCAGGATCCTTTCTACTTAGAGCATCTTCCACCTTGTTTGCCTTACCGGGATGGTAGTGGATTGAGCAGTCATAATCTTTGATGATCTCTATCCATCTTCGCTGGAGAATATTAATCTCTTTCTGTGTGAATATATATTTGAGACTCTTGTGGTCAGTATATATCTCACATTTTTCCCATAGAGATAATACTGCCAGATTTTCAACACAAAGATCACAGCCGCCAACTCCAGATCATGTGTGGGATAGTTTTTCTCATGGATTTTCATCTTCCTTGAGTCATAGGCTATCACTTTATCATTTTTCATTAGCACACAGCCTAAGCCTTTCTTATAAGAATCACTATACACCACAGAGAGTTTTCCACTTGAAGGGAGTGTGAGTATCGGTGCAGTGATAAGCCTCTTTTTCAACTCCTTGAAACAGTCTTCACATTCCTGTGTCTAGACGAACTTTACCCCCTTTCCTGTCAGCTTGGTCATTGGGTTTGACAATCATGAAAAGTTCTTCACTAATCGTCGATAATACCCAGCTAGACCTAAAAAGTTGCGGATCTTCATTACAGAAGTTGGCCTCGGCCACTCCTCAATTGCCTTTATCTTGGAAGGGTCCACAGATATCCCTTTCCTGGTGATAAAATGTCCCAATAATGATACTTCCTCCATCCAGAACTCACATTTACTGTACTTTGTATACAAATTCTCCCTTCGCAAAGTCTTTAACACAGTTTCCAAATGCTCCTCATGTTCCTCCTTTCTCTTAGAGTATATCATAATATCATCAATAAAGACCACCACAAATTTTTCTAGGTAATCTATAAATACTCTATTCATTAAATCCATGAAAATTGATGGAGCATTAGTGAGTCTGAAGGGCATCACTATGAACTCATAGTGTCCATACCTCATTCAAAAGGTAGTCTTGGGAATATCTTCCTTCCTCACCTTTAGTTGGTGATATCCCGACCGAAGGTCCACCTTAGAGAAATAACTAGCCCCACAAAGATGATCAAACAATTCATCTATCCATGGAAGGGGATACTTGTTCTTTATAGTGATTTTATTGATCTCACTATAATCAATGCAAAGGCGCATTGATCCATCCTTCTTATTGATGAAGAGGACTAGAGCACCCCACGGTGAAGCACTCAGGCATATAAAACCCTTCTCCATATTCTCCTGTAACTGCTTCTTCAGCTCTTCTAGCTCAATGGTGTCCATTCTGTAAGGTATCTTTGATATTGGCAGAGATCCGGGGATAAGTTCAATTGAGAACTCAACCTCTCAGTCAGGTGGAAGACCAGGCAACTCTTCGGGGAATACATCAGTGTAATCCCTCACGATGGGCATGTCTTCAAGAATGATTCTATCCTTTGTCCCAATCATTTGTGCTAGATATGATTTCTCACAAGGAAGCAGTATCAAAACTTGAAACAATGATTCTAAAAGAGACTCATCTTCTTCCTTACACTTGTAAAGAATCGGAGGATGCTTTAGGATGTGAAAAGTGATCTCCCTTTCCCGACAATTGATGTTGGCCTTGTACAAAGATAGCCAATCCATGTCCAAGATAGCGTCAAACTCCACTAAAGGAAGTATGAAAAGATTTTATGGGAGGTTCAATCCACAAACATTAACCGGGGAGGAGTTATAAACCATGGATGCAATAATTTCCCCTTTCACTATTCTCACAGATAACTTTTCCTCCAAATTTTGAGGTGGTGTTTGAATAGTTCTACTAAACTTGCAAGATATGAAAGAATGCGTAGAACCAAAATCAAATAGTACGTTCACTATTCTTGAATGAATAACAAGTGTACCTGTCACCACATCATTTTCTAGCTCTATCTTAGCAGTAGTGATAGCATAAGCCCTTCCTTGTTTCCTTGGAGGTTGTTGTTGATTGTCTCCGACAACCCTCGGCTTAGGGAAATTGTTCACATAATGCCCAAGCTCCTTGCAGTTATAACACTACACTGCAGGCTGAGTGTTGATCTGAACCTTCCTTTCTTCTTCAACATTAGCGGGATTTTTCATATCCCTTCGGAATTTTTTGGCTAGATGACTAAACTTTCCACATTTAAATCAATTCTTGGTTCCCTTGAGACAGTCACCAAGATGCTTCTTCCCACAATTTTTGTAAAGGGGAAAGTGAGGCTTCTTTCCATCATGGGATTTGTTTGATGAACCACCCATGTTTTTCTCCATTTTCCACTTCTTCTCACTAGGCCCATGAGACCATTGAGAGTCTATAATCTCTATTTCAACCTTGAGGGCACAACGGACAATATCCTCATAGCTGTCGAAGTCTCGAATCACCAACACTTTTCGTAGACTCGGCTTTAGTCCACTAAAGAAGAAATCCACCTTACTTTCGGTGTTCATGACAAAGCTAGAGCCGTACCTTGCAAGCCTTGTAAAGTTCGCTTCATATGCCCCGATGGACTCATCTTCCTTCTGCTTGAGTCCAAGGAACTCTCTTTCCATATTGAGACGGAGGGTTCGAGGATTATATTTGTTGAAAAACATCCTCTTGAATTCCTCCCAATCTATGGAATCAATTTCCTCTTGGGACATTGTTTTCTTGATCAGTGTCCACCACTGATCAGCTTCCCCATCAAAATGATATACTGCCAGAACAACTTTCTCTTCTTCCGAGCACTGGAGGACAGATAAAATCTTTTCAATGGAGTTAATCCACTGTTCTGTGAGGAGGGGATCAGAAGACCCGCTAAACATGGGAGGCCTTTTCCACATGAAGGATTCTATAGCAACTTGCTCTTTCCTTGGAGGAGGGGGTGTTCCACCTGATTCAAGTTATTATTCATAACTCGATCCAGCTGAACAAGTACTACCATAAGGTTTTGAGCACCCGCTTCCATCACAGCAGGCATGTCAGTAGGGCAATCATCACATTTCCTATCACATTGGTTGTTGGAACATGTTCTTCTATTTCCCTCCATTAACTAAGAAAAAGAATGTATAATTAGAGGTCTTGAATACTTAGCTATTAAGCATAAAAAGAAACTTTGAACATAAAAGTATGAACTTATAAAGAAAAATTATATCTTGACTTGTAATTCCTTAGGTTTATATCTATTTTATCCTCGATCTATTTCTTAACTTATATTCATATGGGCTTCTTTTTGTCCCTTAATAATGGTTTGTACTAATCTCGTGAATCTACCAAAGCATATCCCCTGGAAGTTTCGTAACCAAGAGTGCAGCAAGGCCCGTTGTCGTGCACCAGTTCCCGTTCGAGTATATATCAAAGTAGTGTTTTCAGTTTTTACCCCAAGATACATCTATGCTAGGGCCGCCTCTACCTGCTCATATCCAGACAGGGATGCATTTTCTTGATAAACCACTTACTCTATACTCACCAAAATTTAGTACTGTTTTCTTATAATTAGTCTCATCCTTAAGGTTCTCACTAAGGTGATCTATTCCTAATCTCCAAAAATAACTATATCATCCTCTGATACCAACTATAGCAACCCAAGCCTTTTACATAAAACATTTCATGATTTAAACATAATTAATCATCAGAGTAAAAGCCAAGGATCGTTACGTCTAGTGTCTTGGAAGACTAGGTACATATAACATAAAACATGGGGCTAAAAAAACTTCTTTATTTAATCTCCATAAAGAGCTTCTAACTTCCTTTGAGCCCTTACATCTGCATAGGGTACCCTGGGGAACACATGAACAAAGGGATGAGCTAAAAAACCCAGTAAGGGAAAGAACATAAGGATACATCTCAAGCACATGAGTTTGGAGGCATGACATAATGATATCCAGAGCATGAAACTTATAAAATAATTTAATATAATCATGGGATCATATAAACATGGAATCATATAAATGTGGTAGAATCATAAATCATATCTTTAGTACGGGTCAAGGATAATCGCCAATCTCGTTTCCCATTTTAGTACGGGTCAAGGCTAACCGCCAATCCCGTTTCACATCACATCTCATGAGACTTAACCTTACCCAATGCATTAGAGCGCTATCTGGGCACACCCATCTCAACATTTTCATGAATATTCTTGAAACATAAATATTCTTACCACATATACAATCATACATAATCAACTATACATAAATATAAGGGTACCCATGGAAATAATTGGGTACCACAATCATGACATAAATCATAACCAATGGGTGTATCATGAAAGTGTCCATGAAAGAAAAGGATTAGAACATACATGGAAGTTCATAAGGTATTATAGGCATATAACAAGGTAGTTGGTAACAAATGTAAGTGACATCACTTAAGAAATGTATTTGAGAGACATTAGCATTAAAACATTTTTGTGCAGTTTTAAGGAAAACACTATAGAGCTTTTAAAATAGTAAAGAATGCATTCTTTTATATAAAACCAGAATTGAACCATGAAGGTTTTCAGAATAAAAATACTGAATTTAAAAAGACAATTGTGTCTTAAAATAGAAGATATAGTACACTTGAAATTGGGTAAAAGTTCAGGAAGTTCCTTTAAAACGAGTGTGCTTATTGGGAAGTATCGAGGATAGATTCACTTAAAAGCATGTATATCACTGAAAGATAATGAGATATGGATATTGGAACATGTTTTTGGAGAATATAAACAGAATTTTTAAGTTCTAAATAAAAATAAAATACAACTACATTTTGGTAAAAAGAAAGATAGAGCAACCCAAAGGAATAAAGGAAGTTCGGGTAGAATCCATTATGGTTTATCGGCATGGTATCGGGTGTAACTAAGAGGGCTTGATGAGAGAGATAAGGGGTTTCTCATCAATTATAAAACATTAGGTAAGTATGGTGAAGGTGTATAAACATACCCCATCACTTGGTATTACACAAAAATTCATATCATATAGAACAATCTTGATTAAGAGTGAAAAGGGGAGGATCCCTTACCTTAAATCTGTTGGTGTTCCCTACTTGTTATTAACGACCTGAATAAACAAATTAGGATTATTAATTAATAATTCAACAACCTATTATATATTAAATTTACTTATTATAACATTTTTTTAGTTCATTAAAATACTTTTTGATTAGTTACAAGGTTCAATTTCATTGTTCGGGCTCGTTTGTTTACTTGGCTTTAAAAGATCGGTTCACTTATATTCAAGTTTGGATTATATTCAAGATGAAAGTGGTTGTCCAGAATTGAAGTTATATTATTTAGTTCATATCCAGGAGATTAAATGGTTTTAATTTTAATTAGGTTACTTTGAGTGAAGTCTAATTATTATATATATATATATATTACCATAGTGATAACCGTTTTTGTTAATCGGTGGATTTGATTACAAAGAATGTGTTTTGCTTTATAAATTAATTCCATTTGTACCAAAGGATTATAGAACTAAAAATAGGATATATTACATATATAATAATCTGTTTCAACCATAACACAAATGGTTTCATGACCAGAATTAAAGATAAAAAATAAATTGATAAATCGTTGTCTTTGAATGTGCTAAATTAGCACATCTCAAACGGTGCTTTCATTTCTTTCAAATAAAAGGGTGGGGAAAGGAGAGAAGATAATGAAATATACCACTAGAATTAATATATTCCATTACATGTATGTTATGTATTTATAATACTATTATGGTGAAGGGAGGTGAGGAAAGAAATAAAAAGAAAAGAACTTAAAAGAAAAGAAGAAATTGGGAAGAGGAATTTACCTCTTGAGACTTCCTCCTTTGAGAACCTATTAAGGGGAGAGGTTTCGGTATTTTGAGGAGGATGAGAGATTTTGGACGTGGGGGGGAACCTTGGGGAGAGATTTGGGCAGAATAATGGCAAGGCACAAGGCTTGAGAGGAGTGGAGAGAAGAGGGAGTGAAGGGGGGGTTATAGTGGAGGAGAGGAGGGATTTCATAATATTATAATCATTAATTTATTATTTCTTCCCAAGACAAGGAATAGTAAGTATTACATGACCAAGAATAGTGATTTTATAATGTGATCCCGAAAAAAGTGGGCTTACATCATCATAACATCATCGATGACTCAATTAATCCATTATTTAGCATTTATTGTGAATTATCAGATTCTACTATTCATCAAAAATTCAAGTATTTCAGAAAAATCCCAAAAATTCACCCTAACCATTATTCAACGTGTATAATCTAAAAATGAAGTCCATTTTTCAAAAATAATTTTCTAATTATGATTATTTTAATATTTAATTAAAATAATAATTTATTATCAAAACCAGTTTTAAAACATTCATTAACTTATTCTAAAATATAGGTATATCGTACTTCCAACTTGAATATTATTTTTATACCACCATTGGTGAGTTTACTATTCATTATGGTATATCACTATTCATAATGGTATGTTACTATTCATTAGGGTAGGTTACTATTCACCAAAAATTGTTTTTGTTTTATTAGACTCCAAAAAACATCTTGAACACAACCGTGTATGTCGGATTTTCAAAATTCCAAACATAGAAGTGATAAACTTATGTTTAAAGGTCACTTATCACTTAGTAGTTCATTATGTTGTGTTTTCATGTGATTTTATGACATACTTATGAGAAGTTAATTTCCATTGAAAAACATCGGGTCATTACATGAGGCCTCATAAATCGTTGAATTTATGGATTTTCCCCTTTCCCCTTTTTCTTCATTTCCTCCTTTCTCCCCTCTTGGTCACACACTGCACAGGGAGCTTCTCCATTTTATTCTGCAAACTAGGGTGTTCCCTCTCTCTCTCTTTCCTAAGCTCTATTTCATTCTCTATTAGGTGTGTTGGAAATGTGTCGATAAGTATATACTTGTACATTCATTTCCTCTCCCTTTACCTTTCCTCACATAGTGTTAAATCAGTTTGACTCATTTTTCCCTATTTTCAGGGTGTTCAATGAAATCCCCAATTTCTTCTAACCCAGATGGATTTAGAGGCTAATACTATATGTTCCTACATTTATGACTCCAAGGTAGGTGGTTAATACCTTTATTTTTGTTTTCATAGTCAATTTGGAGGGTGCATCTTTTATAACTTCATTGGGTAGTTGAGTGAAACCCCTTTTAAATTGAATGTTTGATGTCAAATCGATTGTATAACCTTATGGGATGTATTTGGGAATTCCAAAACCTTATTCACTCATGCGAGGCTGGGTTAGAGGTTGTTGACCACCTGGGTAGTTAGTTTGGGGTGTGTTTCTTTAATTTAATTATTTTGGATATTTAATTTGATATGAATTATATATATAATTGAATTGATTATGTTGTATGGTGATCCATGGGATTGGGATGGGCTCGAACTAAGGAATTGAGGTGGAATGTACATCGGGTTTATGGCGGTGTGATCAACTAGTTGGCCTTAGACTAGGTTACTTGGGTGATTCAATCATCAGTTGGGTGTCACAGACGTCATTCAAGGTGATGAGGTCACCAGATTGAGGGCATAGCCTGTGATATTGGATGGCATGGCCATAGGATTTGAGCAACATGGTCATAGGGGAATGAGGTGTCGAACTTGTTGTGTCTTAGGTACTATTTGGTGATTTCTACTCACCCATGATTGGCCAAAACACCATTTGAGTTGTGTGCATATAGGTTGACTCAATGATGAGGTAGTTTTGACTACTTGTGTTGGTAGAGTCCCCCATTAGTGCAGATTAGGTATTTGGTTTGGGGGTGCATGATATAAAAATCCATGGGGAAGGTGAGGATCCTTCATATGATAGTGTTGAGGCTATCAGTTGGTTGCTGATTCATGTCTTATTGAGGTCGTTAGGCCTGGACTATTTTGGGAGGATGGAGTTCATCATTCCTTAGGACATCATGCTATGTGAAAAAGGTGATTTTTATTTGAGTATAGATATCAATGTGCTTCCATATGACAAGAATCAAGCCAAAAGGTTCCTTCAAGCAGGTGTTCGAGGGACCAGGGTTATATTTCTTGGGCATGCTTCAAGAAATCGGTGACTTGATTTGGGACATGAGGTGTCGGTTGGAATGAGGTGTCGGGTTGCTTATATTGGAGGTGGAACCTGAGGGTTCACCTGGTCTATTTGAAATCATGGGATACCTTGGGCCATGGGCCAAGGATCATCTCCTATTTAGTGATTATAGCATTAGCTAAGGTAGGTAAAAGATTCCTGGTGGCTGTTGAGCATCAGGGAATCTGGTGTTTAACTCCCGAATGGCCTGAAGGCCTTCATTTTTATTGATTTTTGATAACCCCCCTTTCAAGGGATGATGGGGAACCCTTATAAGGACCATAGGCTCAGATATTACATGGCCCGTAGGCTTAGGAGATTACATGACCTGAAGGTCTTAGGGAATTCAACCAAACTATCTACGAGGAACTGCCCCTCCCTAACATCTGCATCATGATAATAGATCTCCACCTTTGCATTATCATCTATCTAAGCTTCCAATGAAAGCACAGGCTGGTCCCGATGGCATAGCCATACCCTCTCATTCTAACAAATCCATTTGACTCTGCTCTGGTGAGTGCACCTTCTCTGAATCCTCTTCTGGAGATGCTCCTTTTTTTGTAGTGTGTTCGGGGCAACTGCATGTGGCCCGAAGGCCTTGAGGTGGCCCAAAGTCCTTAAAGGTGGCCCGAAAGCCCTACTGACCCGAAGGCCTGGGTGGCCCGAAAGCCTTAAGGACTCCAAGCCCAAACTAGTGGCCCAAGGTGAATAGTTCCAGCTGCTATAGTACCGAATAGTACCTACTACAGTAACTGCTACAATTCCTTCTATAGTACCCACACAGTGTACAATTCTGCTACAGTTCTAGTTTTTAATAATTTCATTATTTTGTTTTGTTTATATTCTTTACACCTACTTAAAAACTTATGTTATGTATGCACATGTGGGTGGTATCCTACCGAGACTCATTCTCACACCCTACATAGGACTTTTGGGATGCATGTAGACTTTGAGATTTTTTGTACAGGTAAAGGTTCAGGATCAATAGTTGAATCCTAGTTGATTTGTAATGGGATGTTGGCATGGGACCTTGAGGTCTTTCCTTAGTTATATTTTTCTTTTTAGTTTTCCTTTTCTGTTTCAAAATGATTATTATATATGTGTATGTGTACTGTGGTTATCCAATGGATACCCCTTCTAGATATTGATATGTATGATCTGATATGTATGCATTCTCTATTTTAAATTGCTACAAGTGGTATGTTTGGATTTCTTATTCCTTTCCATTTCCCTGTTATCTATGCTTCCACTATTTATTTATATTGACTGTGCTTCTGCCATTGGAGGGTCTGGTTTGAGTTTGTTGAGTCTCTTATTCCACTGCATGTCTATTATATATATATATATATATATATATATATATATATATATACTCGTACCATTATTATATCACCCCTTGAGGGTATAGCCTCTCAACTTTTTTCCCTTTACACCCTCACTGCTAGTCAGCAGCCTTTGTCATTTGGGGAGGTGCACCTAAGGCCAGTGGAACCTAGCCCTAAAGTATTGTTTGGGTGGATAATCAGGTTGGGGATGATGCAATGTAATTTTAGTGTAATTGGGAGATTGTTATAAATGCACTAAAATAAGGATATCATATTGTATGATATCCCTTGAGTTGTAGTCTACGATATGTCATGTAGATGCCTCTACTGTAGAATATGAATGGTATCTATCATAGTGTATGATAGATAAGAAATATGGGATATCGATTGTATTTCCATTTCCATGTATTCCACATTGTTTACCTTTGGTCATGAATCAACAGGTTGATTCATGTATGTCATACATAAATGATGTAATCATTGAAACATTTGATGATTATTAAAACCTAGAAGGAATGCATTATTATAACATATATCAATTTCCATCACATGGAAGCTGATGTTCAACTCCCTTCATTGAATTAAGGGACCATATATAAAGGTATAATATCCCCTGTTGAGTTTGAATGACATGATCAATCCATAGTTGAATCTCTCTTCTGGCCTAATACTTAATTTGTCTTTGAGGAGAAGGAGCTAGCACACCTTTGGTGATTGGGGGTCCTCTCGTTATGAAAGAATATTATAGTGGTTTATTCCATACCTATGGAGGAAATAGTATATTGGTTGTTTCTAGGTGATTTTGATCAAGCTTACTCCATCAATAATAGTAAGTATGGAGTACATTATATACGAGGTATGCCAATGCATCAGAGCACTATCTAGGCACACCCATCATAATCATATCATGTACATGAATAAGTGTGCCACATAGATCATATAAAATAAAAACATATTTCATCACATTTAATTATCTAGCACCCTCATCCTACGGGCTTCAAAATTAACACTGACGGATTGTGTTACATGGGGACCATGCGGGGAGGCGGTGTTATTCGCAACCCAAGGGGTTATATCATCCTTGATTTCTCTGATGAATTTGGTCATAGTCATTCTCTTCAAGATGAATCCATGGACATGCTCATAGGCCTTAGACTTTTTAGATAGAGGGATCTCAATCTGGAGGTAGTGGAAAAAGACTCTATGATCTTTTACAATTCTCTTTGTGATACTACTCCCATCCCTTGGTCAATCTCTTACATTATTAGAAGATGCATATCTCTCATAAATGGACACACATATATGATTAATACTTGGAATTAGGTAAACAAGGTGATTTACTTTCTCACATCCATGTCGGTTTAGGGGGATATCTCAATTCATTGCTACACCTTCCTTCCTCTTAATGGAGTGAATCTTGTGAGAGGGGATGCACTTGAACTTCGCTATTTCAGACCCCCTTAGATCCATGCCTAGGTGGCACAGATCATGTTTTTTTTTTGTTTTTTTTTATAATTATTAATAAAATTATGATTATGGTGAGGTATGTATAGGTGAATAACCTTGAGTGAAAATAGCGATGGTATTCATAACACAATGGTTTGGCATGGAAAAATCGCAGTCAAATTTCAGCATCATAACATCAGTGCATAAAGGTTCATAAAATGGATTGATGAGATCGAAAGGGGTCTATAATAATTTTTAAATCAAATTTAAAGTGATTTTGATGTGTAAAAACATATTCCAAAATTATTTATTGGAAATAAAATGCGTAAAATTGAAGATATTCTTGAATAAAGAGGAGAAGGAAAGGATATCTTACTAAATTTTGGCATAGTAACGACTTAGGTAAATGATATAATGAGATGGGATAAATGATCTCTCATTATTAGTACATAAATTGGAAAGTATAGGGATCTTTATAAGGTCATAAAAAACAAAACAAAATTAGATTTAAAAGGCTAAATACAAAGAATTTTCTTGAATTGAAAAGAAGAGAAAGAGATCCCTTACCTTGAGAGGGTGATTCCAAAAGTTTGGGAGGAGCTTATTGAGAGATTAGGGGAATATTGGGAGAAATATAGAGAGGTTAGGATAAATTAGTGAAATCATACAAGGTTTTTGAGTTAATATTAATGGGAGACTGAGTGGGTTTATATAGGAAAAGAGAGTGGAGTTCTTTATTATTTATCAAACTTAGGTTTTGGACTCTATACAATAAAGTAATAAAAACCAAAAACCTTCCCATGGTTTTTACCCATGGTTTCTACCAAAGAGGTTTGGTTTTAATTATTTTATAAGTACAAGGTAATAACTCATTAAAATATTACCCTTGGTGATGTGGAAGTGAGTCATTTTTTTAAAGAAATGATTTTAAAACATTAAAATATAATATAGGTTTTAGGGGATTCATACAGGCTTTATAAAATTAATCAAATAACCTAAAAAATACATTATTTTAAAGGGGAAACATATATTTGTTCTTTAATACCATTTATATAATTTATTACATCACTTTTGGGTTATTATTATGTCATAATGCACACTGTATATTTATACCATATTTAATTTTTACCTGTAAATTAGACTATCTCATAAAATTATGAAAATTTCACCATTGGATAATTTAGAAATTATGATTCCAAAAATAATATTTATTTTTAAAAAATAATTTTCTAAATATATTAATTTTCACTTTTAAAATATAATCAACATTTATTGAGAAATGTTGGGTTTTTTGACAATAGCAGTTTTTGAAGCCTTATAAAAATTACATTTGACATTATAAAAATTATATTATAATTTAAATTTAATAATAATTATTTAATAAAAAAATTTACTAAAATATTATATATTTAAAAAAAATCCATTAATTCATCAAAATAAATTTCTTAATTGAAATGGCATATTACCCAAAAATACATTTTTTGTTTTATTATATCAAAATAAAAAACATTTATAAAGTAACAACAATAAGAAGAAAATATATTCATTATTATACACCATATAAATATTCATGTTTATTAGGGTCTTGATAAATATCCCTTTATTACACCAGAAAAAAATCCCAAAGGGTAATGTGTGAAATGGTGAGATTTTCAAGGGGTGGTTCAGCGTACATGGTTTGGGTCATGATCTCGATGAGCTTTAACTTCTCTCTTAAATGGTTTTTTCCGTGCTTTAGTTGTTGGATCTCTTCTTGGTCTTAGTTAAGGGGAAAATACCATTGATATTATCTCCCTTGGAAGCTCTGATAAATGGGATTCATAGGGTATGATCCTAGTAGTCATGGTCATCACTTCCTTTGTCTGTGTTAATTAGATTTATCAAAAACATATATTTATAATAATAATAATATCATAGTTCAAAATCTATATTATCAATGGTTATGATGCTTAATGGTATTTTAAATTTTATAGGACATAATAAAACCAAAAAAATTCATGTGTTTTCTATAACCATGATAGGGCATCTAATTTAATCATAAAGGTAATTTTATTTATAAATGTTCAAGTCATTACATATGATATGAAAGAGTCATATATTACTTAGTCATAGCTAGTGGTATCTCCCTATCTTTGTCATTTCAATCCCAGGAAATGGCATGCCATTATCGTTTTCTCTCTTATCTTAATTCCTCACATACGCAACCTTATCATGGTGAGTGACATTGTATATCATTTTCAATGATATTTTTTATTTTATTCATATAAATTCACCACAACCCCTGATGCTAATGTAAATTTCTCTAAATCATCATTAAAAATATTTCAGTAGACTTTATCTAACCATTTGATTTCAACCTCTCCATAGTCTCAGCATTCAAATTCACTTTCACACATCAACATGAGAAAATAAGAGGTTAAAAATTATTTCAATAAAATTAAAAAATAATAATTAATTCCATTAAATTATAAATTTGACTAAATATTTCATTTAATCTATAAAATCACAAAAATAAAAAATGTGATAAATTTTTATTTTATATAAATTGTGAGTGATTTTAATTAAATAAATTATGGGTATAAGCATAAGTTTGGTTTTATTATCTATGTTAGTATTCTAAATGATGTCTTAGAGATAAAAATATAAGGATTTATTTGATAAATAAATAAGAATTTAGTCGTGTCCAAGATCAACAACTTGTGTCTCCATAATTTTCAGTTTTTTTAGAGAAAGGCATTATAATTCCAATTTAATCTTTATTTCCATTATAAATAGTAAAACACCTCTAAAAATATTATTTAACCCTATTATGAGTTTAAGAATTACAAATAGGTGTTTTATAAGAAAAAATGAAGTGTTTTACAATGGATAAACTGATTCAAATAAAGGATTCATTATTAATTTTTTAATAATTATATAGTTTGTTTATTCAATTTATTTATTCTTTTTCATTCATTATTTAAATTGTGGTTTTTTGATTATTTATCTATGTTTAAACTTTCATTAAGTGTGGATAAGTGTTTTTTTATTGATTTTAATTATTTAACTGACTGATTTTCATGATTTATGGTTGAAATTTATATTCATTAATTCTTTCATAATCTCATGATTGGACTAAGAAAAACTATTCATTAAATCGTTTAATTTATCAACCATAAAATGTTTGCTTTAATATCATGATTTGACTAAAAACCGATCATTAAATATTTTACTTTATCAACCATATTGAAACCAAATTTTAGATAATTTCTTTTGAAGTTCAATCCTATAAAGGACAAAAAATAATTCAACATAAAATCTTATAAAAAATATTTCAATAAAAAAAGATAATTTAACTATTTTTCTTGAAAATACCTAAATATTGTTTTGAAAAGTGTCATAGAGTATTTTCCATAAACCTAATATATTCAAATCCAAGTAAAAATTTTCTCTTATATAGCAATGTGGCTTGTTTGGAATTAAAAATGTTAAAAGAAAAGTTGTAAAGTAGTGTGCTTGTTTTATGTTATGGTATCATCTCATATTTGGTCTAGGATATATCTATTGAATTTCATATATTTCATATTTGGTTTCATACTTTATAAAAAAATTTAAAACTAAAAAAATCATTAAAAAAAGTTTTGATTATTAAAATATGTAAGACACGAGTTGAATGGACAAGTAATGACTATTTATATATTAAGGATAAACATGAGATTATACAGTTTGTATCTCCCAAATCCATGCCAAATTTGGAAAATGTCAAATCATACCAAGTTACTATTATATTTTGATCCCAAGAGAAAACTTATGTGTACTTTATAATAACCTATATTCATAGTTTTTAATATTAATAAACAACTTATCATGTCATGATTTTTATTCTGCATAGCATAGTATGTGATAATGTACTAAGAGTATCTATCACACTGAAAGTTCATAACAATTCCTTTTTATGATAATAACCTATAAGTTTCACAAAATTATTCTTAAATATATATTTTATAGTTAGATAAAATAATTTGAGGGATAGAAATGATATAGGCTATCAGGGGTGGGGAGTCATAAGACTTGGAGGAACCTTCTCATGGCGTATGCCCTTGGTAATATATAGTGTAGTATGTTTGATGTTATTAATATTTTCATAACTTTTTATATACTCATTTTACTTATTTTATATGAAATTTTCATAATTTTTGTGAAATATGAATGTTTAAATATTAAATATAATTTTTGAGCACTATTTGAATTCATCCAAATTCAAGTTAGTTTACTATTTTAATTATAAATCTCGCCATAATTATCCAAATGGAATGGTTTTTCTTTTTTAGGATTCCTAATTTAATTTAAAACACTTCATTAGAAGGTATATTGGACCAATTATTCCATTTGGAGGGTCATATAGTCCACACAAAAAGTCCTGAATAATCTATGAAGAAATTGGGAAATCCATGAAGATAGAATTACTGGGCTCACTCTAGAAGTAAAAATCCTTTAATTATCTTCCAAAGGTAGGGGGAAATTTTAATTAATCTTGGATAAAAAATTCAACTCCCAATTCCAAATACAAGGGGCCCAACTAATGAATTTAAAACAAGCCCACCATTCTGTCCGGGAAAAGAAATTATCAAACCATTATTGATTTTTCTCCTGATATAGACATCCATAAGAGCTGATATTTTGTAGTGTGAAATAGTATATATGTGAGGACTACTTTTTTGAAGAAATTTTTCATATTTGAGGGAATATTACTATTCAAAAACCCATTCACATTTTGGCCTTTAAAAAGTTTGGATTGAAATGGACATATTAAAATTGTTTAATAAAACCAACATAACTTTGGATCATTAAGTCCAATGGCCGCCAAATTTTCAGAGTAGATGTAGGAGATAAATATATAAAACTTGTAAAAAGATAATGTCTATATATTAGGCTGTATAATTTATCAAAGTGGCAATGCAAGTGTAGGGGTAGTTTTGGAATGCAAACCGCCCACAACATTGGGCTATAAATACATCCCCCTCCTCTCCTTGCAAGAGGTTGGAATTTCAGAAGAGAGGAGAATATATTGGCATGAAAAAATCCTTTCCAAAATCTTGGGAGGACCTTATATACTCAAGTTTTTACTTGATATACCTTTCCTACTCTCTTTTTTTCCATTTACTTTTGTGTTGTTCTTCATTTGTAATCGTGTAAGTGTTTGTTTTTTGTAATTCTATTTTAATGAAAGTTTCTTCTTCATCATCTATTATTATCATCCAAATTATGTTAAATAATATTATGTTCATAAAATATTTTAAATACAGTTGAATCCACTTACCTTGTTGTTCTTTCTCATTCAATAAAAATTCAGTATTTAATTCCCTTCACTATTTGTGTGTGTGTGTTCGACACACAAATCTTTTATTATCCCTTTATTTTTCTTCAATTATTAATTCATCACCATAAATTTATATTACCAGATTAATAACCATATTAATGGATGATTAAATCTACCATTTGGTTGAGTCATTATTTAGATATGTTAAGCGATTGAGATCTTTTTCTCGATGAGTATTCTATAATTTAACATTGTGTATGTTGGACTTAACATGTCATGGATTAATGAAATATTTTTTTTAATGTATGGATTAAATGGATTATTTAAACCATAAATACACTACCATAATCAAGTACTAATTGAGATTATAATCCATGTTAAGTTAATGCTTGTATTAAATCCTTAACACTTAGGAATTCCGATCAACGTCAACTTGTGAAATGAGTGTTAATTTAATGAAATACAAAGAAAGGCTCAAGGATATCAAAATCTTAACTACCTATTGATGAAATCACCCCCATATTTATCAAATTGTTAAATCAATCTTAATCAATCAATAATTTCAACTAATCTCTGCAAAAAAAACCCCCCAATCAAAATACAATCAACTAAAAACAATTGACTATTAAAAAAGTATCATCACCAAGGATTCGACCCGAGTGCTGCTATACACATTAGCAGAGCACTGGAAACTTGAATAGTAAATAAGAAAAAATCAATAATTCTTTAAAATAGCACCGTTTCTGAGGATGGTGAAATTAAGTTGTCGTTAGTTTCTGGTTATTATAAAAAAATTGAAAAAAACACAAAGAAAAACTCACCTTCTCATAAAAATCATAAATGGAAAAAAATAAAAAGAAAAAATTGTCTTCCTATTTCTTACAAAATCTCTATGAATTCCCCGTAGCCTCCCAAACAATCCCTCATATTTGTTTGACCCTGAAATTGAGCAAACAATTCTCCCACTTGGGAAGAACATAAGAGATGATCAAATAATTCGAGAACCAATCCTTGTCCACAAAATTAAATTAGATATGGATAATCCTAGGGAACAAACACTTAAAGAACTAGCTACCCCTGATATGAATTACCAACCCCTTGGTATTAAATATCCAAACATATAGGCTTACTTCGAACTCAAATCGGGTTTGATTCATCTTTCCCCTCATTTCCATAGGCTAGCTGGTGAGGATCCACATCTCCACCTTAAAAGGTTCCAAGTGGTGTGCTTTACCATGAAGCCTCAAGGTGTTTCTGAGGAACAAATAAAATTTTGTGCATTCCCTTTTTTCTTAGCTGACTCCACCAAGTCATGACTCTACTACCTCCCTCTTGGTTCCATAACTACAAGGAATGATATGAAGTGACTTTTCTTAGAAAAAATATTTCCTACTTCTCATACAGCTTCTATCCAAAAGGAAATAAGGGGTATTCATCAATTCCCAAATGAATCACTCCATGAGTACTGTGAGAGGTTCAAAAAATCTTGTTGAAACCTACCCACACCACCAAATCCCTAACCAACTCTTGATCCAATACTTCTATAAGGGGTTATTGGTTATGGAGAGAACCTTCATTGATGCCACAAGTGGTGGTTCTCTTTTTGAAAAAACTCCTACAGCTACAAAAGATCTTATAAGAAACATGGATGAAAACACACAACAATTCCATACTTGAGCACATGCTCAATTCAAACAAGCCCAAGAGAATAAATCTGTAGAGCCCAAAAAGATGACTGAGTGGATGAGTGAACTTACAGGTCTTGTGAGACAACTAGCTGTGGCGGCCAAAGCCCCAACCTCATCTTCTCCGCAATCTATGTTCCCTAGACCTATCAAGAACTATGGAATCTTTATCTGCCCATCTCATCCAACTGACACATGTCCACAACTTCAAAAGGATCAATTTGATTCATCCAGACCAATGGAGCTTAATGAAACATATGCTCAGCAGAATCCCAACCCTCAACAATCAGTTCAGTTTGTTAGAAACTTCAACCAACCCCATTCTGAGCCCTTATCTTCTACATATAACCCTAACTTGAGGTATGGTAATCCCATTTCTCATCCTCCTAAATTCCCTCCTCAAAAATCCGAACCAATTTCAATATGGTCAAGGTGGTGGTAACTTCCATCAACCTTATCCTTTTGTTCCTCAACCTCAAAGGATCAATCCTCCTCTTACTCCTCCTGGATTCCACTATCCTAATGAGCCTTCCCAATTCCCAAACCAATACAATCACTTTCCCAAGAAACAAAATCAAGGTAATCCCAATACAGGATAAGCCTCTTCTTCCAACCAACCATGGGAAAGTGCAGTGGAAGATCTTGCCTCCTTCACCCGTTTCAGTCTCAAAAACATTGAAACCCAAATTGGTCAACTTGCATACCACCTGAGCCAGTAATAACAATCAAATTCTTCCCAACTTCCAGCTCAACTATTACCCAACCCCAAGGGTAATGTAAGTGAAATTTCACTTAGATCAGGAAATAAAATTTCTATGCATCATGATGATTCCTCTAACTCCCCTTTAAATGTTGACTTGGAAAATGAAAAGAAAAAGAAACTTGAAAAGGAATATGAATCCATTCCCTCACCTCCTTCCATTCCACTTAGGAACTCAATTCCTTTTCCTCAAGTCATTTATAATCCAAAGAAGTCCTTTGAACCTGATTCTGAAATGCTTGACATGTTTAGACATGCTGAAATCAACATACCCCTCTTATATGCCATAAAACAAATCCCTAAGTATGCCAAGTTTCTTAAGGAATTATGCACCCATAAGAGGAAACTTAGGACCTCATAAAATGTTTCCACCCAATAGTCTATTCCCATAAAGTGCAAAGATCTAGGGACCTTTACAGTTCCATGCCAAATTGGAAGTTCCAACTTCGATGATGCACTCATAGACCTAGGAGTCTCAATTAATTTCATGCCCAAATCCATCTTCTCTAACCTTGGTCTTGGTACCTTTCACCCAACGAGTGTTGTCATCCAGTTATCCAATCGAAGCACTGCTAGTCCGGAGGGAATAATTGAGGATGTCCTTATCTGGGTCAATGATCTTATCTTCCCAGCCGACTTCTATGTCCTTGACATGGAAGGTGAGAAAACTTCTTGCCAATCTCCTCTTATTTTAGGAAGACCTTTTCTCATGACATCTAAAACCAAAATTGATGTCCATATTGGAATCTTATCCATGGAATTTGGTGACTAACTAGTCGAGTTCAATATTTTTCAATCCTTGCAATACCCATTAGAGGATCAATTTGTATTCTCTATATATGATTCTGAAAGTCTCTCTGATAGTGTGTTGAATCCCAATCCATCATGTTATTCATGTTCTATTGATAGAGGAGTTTGTGAATATTTCATCCTCATTAACCAAGTCATAAATGGAGAATTTGATGTTGACATTACAAATGAAAACTCCATTGATCTAAAGGATCTTGAAAACTCTTTGGAATCCAAACTCACCTCTGGCCTCCACTTCTCCAACTTGGATGGTAATGGGGAAAATGAACAAGAATGTCCATTTTTTTATTCAAATCTGATTATCCAACATTCATCATTTTCTATCCATGATTCTGAAAATTCTATTATGTGTGAGGTGAACCCTGAACTAATGTGTTTATATTGTCTTGATGGTAGTGAAGGTTGTGAGATTTTTTCTATAATTAATAAAGTGATAACTGGTGAGGTTGAAATTGACCATTCTTTGGTGAAAAACATTGATATAAAGGATATTGAAAATTTTATTCAGTCTTATGACTCCACTGATCCTCATTACTCTACATTGGTAAGTGATGAAATAAATGAGTCAAAAACAATTGGGATCTCATACTGTGGTTTTGTGTTATCTAATCCTTACATAAATGAACCATAAGAACTGAGACATATTCCTGAATTTCCAAGAATATAAAACCATAACTTTGTGGATAAAATCATTCCTCACATTGAAGACAAAAGGGAGGATAATCATATTCTCTTTCCACCCCCATTGAATTGCAAGAGAAACAAAAGGTAAGTGATGAAATTATCCAATTAATCATCAGGACTCCCAAAGGAAAAGTTTTTCTTGAAGCACACTAGAGTTGAGAAAATATGATGGCCACCATCATACTATGGGTAGTCCATTGTAACTTTCCAGCTGTAGACAAATAAATGCAGTGCTTCATGGGAGGTAACCCATGTTTTCTTTTACTTTTGTGAGATTTTAATTTCTTTTATTTTTTTATTAGATGAATAATGATTTTTCTTTTTCAGGTAACATCCCACGTGAGGCACATCAACTTCCACTGACCCACCACTAGATGGAGACGGTGACCTGCCAAATCCAAACTAGGGGAACATATTTCCCTTTAACTCTCTCTCTCTCTATCTCTTCCTATCTCTCCCTCTTTCTTCTTCATCCCCTCTCTTTCATTTTTTTACAACTTTCTTTATCAAACCCTTTTCTTTTTCTCTTTTTTGCGGGTGTGTCTTTATAAAAAACTAAAAAAAACCTAAAAAACAAAAAAATCATTTAAAAAAATATGAAAAATAAAGATTCATACTTACTCACCTTCAAATTTTCAAAAAATTTCTAACCATTTTGGGGAGTCAAAAGACATGGTTTCATCTCAAAAATTTTGTGGTTTCTTCATAAATTTGGATAAATAATATTGTGTAAAAACCAACAAATTTTGAATGATCAATTTTTTTTATTTGGAAAATGATTTTCCTCACCCGTGAGGAACAACATTTGCTTTCATTCCAAGGCTACCTATGGACATATTTTCAAAATGTGTGTTTTTCACCCCCATTTTTGAATCTTTAGTTTGTGGAGCTTCGAGTTAAATTTCCTACTTTAGTGTGCATTAATATGGTAGAGGTATTTTTTGAACCACATGAGAATTATAATAGCCAAATATAATCCCATTAATCATACATTAATCCTCATTTTGAAATCCCCTTCGAGCCTATGAAAAACTTTTCATTGATCGCCATATTACAATCTTAATACCTTATCCCACCCAATATCAACATGTATTTTCATAGCATAATTTTTTGAAATTTAAGTGTGGGGGGGAATGGATTTAATTTTGGGTACCCTTTTGTTGATTTTAACAATGTTATCATATGATTGAGGGAAAGAATCAATTTAAATTTGGGGGATAGGTTGTCCTTTAGTGGGGTTTGGGAATGTATATATGTTTATCTTGTACAAATGATATTGAAAAGTGTTCAAAAAAATAAAAAAATAAAAAAATAATGAAAATAAGAATGGGTTGTGTCTTGGGTGGGTCAAAAATCACTCTTCCTCAACCTTTGATCTTGTTATAACTATTACAATTAGTATCATGAGGAGATCAAACATGGGTTGGGAGATGAGTGTCAGATCTATTTCAAGTTCAACTTTGGAAAAAATACAAAAAAAAAAATGAACACTTATGTCATTGGGAGAAGTTTCGTGGTTTTTAAATATTTCATATTATCATAAAATTAAAATTTCCTTCCTCATTTGTGTATTACTTAACATTTTCATTCCCTTGAAAATATGTGTTTCCATTTCCTTTCATATATCATTTCAAAAAAAATGTGCATTGCTTTTTCCATGTTTGTATTTTACCCCCTTTTTCCTATATTTTGGATATCATCTTCCTACCATCCCATAGCCACAAAAAAATCCCTAAAAATACCTCTTGATTTTTTATCACTTTAGGATAGGGAGTGGAAGCTGAGATCTCTTAAAAACTCTAAGATCTTCACTTTTGGTTGGTGAATGAGTGAAGCTCCATAAATTAATTTTATCATCTTGAGAGGAGTAAGTTTTTTGTGCCACCATTTTGCATTTATAAATTTGAGCATGAAAAAATGAATTGTTTTTGGAACATTTTTTTTGTAAAAACTTGTGTTGGAATTCAATATGGATGAGAGAAATTGTCTAAACCTCCCCTAATTGGAGAAAACAAAATTTTAATATTTGTTGGTGAGTGAAAATGATTTTTTCATGGTTTTATATTTGTTGTACATGAGGACATGCACAAGAATAAGTGTGGGGGATTTGATGTTATTAATATTTTTATAACTTTTTATATACTCCCTTAACTTATTTTATATGAAATGTGCATAATTTGTGTGAAATATGATTGTTTAAATATTAAATATAATTTTTGAGCACTATTTGAATTCATCCAGATTCAAGTTAGTTTACTATTTTAATTATAACTCTCATCCTACTAATCCAAATGGAATGTTTTTTGTTCTTTAGGATTCCTAATTCAATATAAAACATTTAATTAGAAGTGATCTTGGACCAGTTCTTCCATTTTTAAGGTCATATAGTCCACACAAAAAAGCCCAAATAATCTGTGAAGAAACTGGAAAATCCATGAAGATAGAATTACTGGGATCACTCCAAAATTAAAAATCCTTTAATTATACTCCAAAGTTTTGGGGAAAATTCAATTAATCTTGGATAAAAATTTCAAGGCCCAACTCCAAACACAAGGGGGCCAACTGATGAATTTAAAACCAGCCCACCATTCTGTACGGGAAATGAAATTATAAAACCATTATTGATTTTTATACTAATAGAGACATACATTAGAGATGATATTTTTTAGTGTGAAATAGGAGATATAAGCAGCCGACATTTTTTAATAAAGTGTTCATATTTCATAGAATCTTCCTATTCAAAAACCCATTCACAGTTTGGTCTTTAAAAAGTTTGGATTGAAATAGATAGATTGAAATTGTTTAATAAAACTTCCATAACTTTGGATCCTTAAGTCCAATGGCCACCAAATTTTAAGATTTGACAGAGGAGATAAATAAATAAAACTTTTAAGAAGATCATATATCTATATTCATCTGTCTAATTTATCAAAGTGGTGATGCAAGTGGATGGGGTAGTTTTTGGAATGCAAACAGCCCACAACATTGGGCTATAAATACATCCTCATCCTCTCCTTGCAAGAGGTTGGATTTTCCAAAGATAGGAGCATATATTGGCATGACCAAAGACTTTAAAAATTCTTGTAAGGACCTTCCATACTCAAGTTCTCACTTAATAGACCTTCTTTACTCTCCTTGTTTTCATTTACTTTTGTGTTGTTCTTTGTTTGTAATCAAGTAAGTGTTTGTTTTTTTAATTATATTTTAATGAAATTTTCTTATTCTTAATATATTATTCTCATCCAAATTCTGTTAAATAATATTAATGGTCATAAAATAGTTTAAATACAGTTGAATCCCCTTACCTTATTTTTCTTTCTCATTCAATCTAATGTCAGTATTTAATTCCCTTCATTGTTTGTGCGTGTGTGTTTGACACACAACTCTTTTCTTATCCTTTTCTTTTTCTTTACTTATTAATTAATCACCATAAAAATATATTACTATATTAATAACAATATTAATGGATGATTAATTATACCATTGGGTGATCCATTATTTATAGATGTTAAGCGATTGAGAGCTTTTGCTCGATGAGTATTCTTTAATTTAACATTGTGTATGTTGGACTTAATATGTCATGGATTAATGAAATATTTTGTTTAATGTATGGATTCCATGGACTATTGAAACCATAAATACACTACCAAAATCAATTACTTATTGAGATTATAATCCTCATTAATTTAAGTCTTGGATTAAAGCCTTAACACTTAAGAATTCCAATCAACGTCAACTTGTGACTTGGGTGTTAATTTAATACAATAGAAAGCAAGGCTCAAGGATATCACAATATTAACTACCTATTGATGAACTCACCCAAATATTTATAAAATTGTTAAATCAATATTAATAAATCAATAATTTCAATTAAGCTCTGCAAACAAACCCCCCCCCCCCAATCAAAATAAAATCAACTAAAAACAATCGACTATTAAAAAAGTATAATCGTCGATGATTAGACCTGAGTGCTACTATACACATTAGCAAAGCACCGGAACCTTGAAAGGTTGATAGGAAACAATCAATCGTGCTTTCAATGTTATGAGAACGAGACTCACCAATAGTAAATCCACATTTATATGTGTCATTAGATGTTCCTATTTACAGACATGTGTATTGATCCTTAGACTTTAAGATTATTATTAATGAGTATTATGAGTCGTGTACATTGATGTGTTAATGAAAAACGTGATTACATATGTTCATGGAAGGGTAGGATACATTGGGTGCATCATGATAAATATTGAATTAATGAATAAGGCGAGAAAGTATTTTTCCCTTTTGTTCTTTAACAGAAGTTGATATCTGAGTCCCTTTGATGGAAATTATATATCCTAAATAAATCCATGGCCATGGTGTTCTATAGGAAAGTTTTATTTTTGAAAATTAAAAGAAATAGAAATTAAGAACATAGTTTGATAGCACCATTATGCATCCTACTTGATTATAGATATCATGATAAAGGTATTATATTACACCAAAGTCATTTTTATGAGGTATTATGTCATTTCAGCATTAAATTTTTTCACTATGGGTGCCTTGGCATGTTTCTAAACACTAATCTTGGACTTTAGGTTTCTTTGCCTAATGCCACTAAGAAAGAGGCTTATAGGGTCACACACTAAGTGTATCCATAATCTTAGTTAAATAATATATTATTTATTTATTATTTAACATGTTGAATAAATATTATTCTCACACATGGTTTAATAATTATTCATGTTTTCTTGATCATGTATATTACATCACCAGTTATTTGAGAGAATATTATGTGAGCATAATATTTAATAAATATTTATTTTTTATTTAGTGAATATAATATTTAGTTATTTATTGGAGAATAATGTAGTGATATTTATTTATTAAATAAATATTCATTATTTAAGGCTTGATAAATATTGTGGAGGAATGGTGGATAGAGTTTAATGGTCAGATGATAAATAATATATATTAAATATTATTTGATTAAATAATATTTAATTTAATTCATGAGTTTATCCTATATCAACAAATAATAATATTATCATTATTATTATAAACATGGGATT
This sequence comes from Viscum album, assembly GCA_963277665.1. Lineage (NCBI taxonomy): Eukaryota > Viridiplantae > Streptophyta > Magnoliopsida > Santalales > Viscaceae > Viscum > Viscum album. The sequence continues at coordinate 1,578,989,924 of OY728120.1, read as the reverse complement.
TTGTGGGGATTAAATAAATAATAAAGAGAACTTATTAAATTATTTATTTCTAACCCTAGTGGTATATAAACTCAATTATATTATTTTTTAATATATCCAATTCATTTTTTTGTGCACAAGAAATCCAGATAATCCTCTTGAATCCCTAGAGAGCTCCCTTATCCAAGAAATCTCTCAAGAACAGAGAGTGATCTTCCTTCATATTCAACTCTCGAGTCTAGAGAGGTCAAGAAGAATCATTTGGAAGTTGTTCTCAAGGAAATCAAAAACAAATGATGCAAGCATCAGGATCTGTCATGCTAGCACCCAGAGATTCCTACGACGACATTTAGAGATTTGTTGAACGCGTATGGATCACTACTATAGAGAATCTTACTTTGATTCTTACATCGCAATGATAGTACAATATAGATCCGTTTTCAGATCCATAAATTAAGAAAGAATTTCTCACAAGGTACTTCTTTATTTGCTTAAATTAATTATAAATAACATGTTACGATCCTGTGTTTTGGTTCTATCATTTTTATCTATTTTTTGTATTCTTTGATTAAATTCCATTGATCACGGTGTTTATAATCATGTAAATATCAAATTTATTATCGATCATGAAAAAAATAAATGTTAGGAACAACCCTTAACATGTTTCCACTGCTCCTGGAACCTTCAAGTGGTATTTGAACGGGTCACATAATTATTTATAATAATTTAAAGATCATTGATTTATTTACAAATAAGTAATTGGTTTTCAATTCCAGTTTAATCATTCTTTAATACTAATTGTGAGATCATCTTTTTTCTCTTCATTTCTCATAAATATGATTGAATCAATTAATTTTATGAATGAAATAAATTCAAAGATCTCATGTGGAGGTGTCTAGGAATCTGGCCAGATAACACAAGAGTACACGTTGTGTAACCCGGACGTATACATTGTGTACTAGTGTTTAATTCACCAAGAATTATTTTGGAATTAATTCAAGGCATGTGAATTTATTACACATGGTGAATTTAATTATACACGGTGTGTTGAATGGGTTATCCTGGAGTACAGTCATCCAGAGTACATGATGTGTAACTTCCATACACAGCGTGTAGTCCTTTAGCCATAGATGGGTCATGTATCTTCTTACATAGCATACCTGACTGGTGACTATGTAATGTGGAGACCGCACAATGTGTAACCCATGTACACACTATGTACTCCATCTTTTTACATGGAAAAGTTACACGCTGAGTCCCAAGGTGTAATGTCCCGCCCCTTCCTCAATAGACTGAGAAGGTGGGGAGATGATACTTGGCCTTATGTGACATTCCCAAGGTGCCAAAGGCTGGAGATTAATGTTGAGGGCTTCAAGAACAAGTGGGGAATGATTTTCCCTTAGAATAAACCAACCAACCAAATAAGGCATAATCAACACTACTGCAAATATGGCCTTTATCAGTGATAGAAAAGTCTATTTACAGTGCTAAAAAATCATTGTTAATCTCAGCGAAGATAAAGGGGGTCCCTTTTATCAGTGCAAAAAAAATGATGATAAATGGGTCCTTTATCAATGCTTTTTTTAGCACTGATAAAAGACCACTTTTATCAGCGCTTTTTTAAAAGCGCTGATAAAAGTTAAAAAACATTAAAAAAAATCTGCAATTTGGGGAGGGGCTTCAACAGTGCTTGAAGCCCCCTTCAACAGACACCCCCCCCCCCCCACCCCCAGTCTGCACACCCCAGCCACCCCCAACCTTTAACAGTGTTAGCCCTTATTCCCCACCCACGTGCATGACCCGCCTCCCCCTGGATTTGAACTCGGGACCTATTTCCTGCGCGCCTAAGCCTTTACCACTCCACCATATTGCTTTCCTCTTCATTTATTAATATATCTATTTATTTATATTTACTCGTATATTAATATATATTTATATTAACATATATATATTTATATTAATATATATATATTTAGTTATATTAATATATATATATATAGTTATATTAATATATATATCCGTATATTAATATATATATCTGTATATTAATATATATATATATATATATATCCATATATTAATATATATATATATATGGTTATATTTATATATTAATATATTTATTCATATATTAATATATATTTATAAGATCAGTTTTAAATACATTTATAAAATATGCTTTTTGTGTGTGTTTATAAATAAATAAATATATATATACAACACACACACACACATATGTATATATATTATATGTCTATATGTAAGTATAATTATACGTATTTATATATATTTAAAAATATTGTATATTAATATATATATACATATGTTTAGAATATATAGATAATATATATCAGCTTGTCAATAGAGACGCACACAAATATATATATATGCATACACATTATATAGGTATATAAATATTCATATATTTGTATTTTAAATAAAATGGATATTATTTTTTATTTATATAAGGCTTATATATAGAGAAATGTATTTTATATGTAAATATGTTTAATTATTTATTTATAAAATTAAATTTTTATGTGTGAATATATAAAAAAATATGTATATATTCTTATATATTTGATTATAAATAACAGTACATTATGAAAAATGATAAAAAACCCTAAAAACCTGAAAAACAGGTAAAAATATAGAAACCCTCAAAACCCGTAAATATAGTCAGAAAGTCAAATAAACCTTAAACTCAGGGTAACAACAAAAAATTCTGATCTGAGAGTCTGTTATAGCTCTATGACCAGTCAAATCAAAGATCATTAAACGATATTTGACATGATAGGTGTTGGAGGCTGAACAGACATGCTTATCATAAGTTACAGTTATTTGAAAAAAATAGCAGACAGGACAAAAGTGCTAGAAATGGGGGCTTGAAAAACCTAACAAACTGTAGAGTCACTGAAACAGGCATAAATTCTAATCAGAGAGTCTATTTCAGCTCCGTGACTAGTCAAACTAAAGCTCATGGAACAAACTACGATATAACAGGTAGAGGAGGCCAAACAGACAAACAGGTCGGGAGTTATTTCCGTTTTAAGAAAAATTTGGCAGGGCACCGAACACGGAAACAGAGTTTTGGAGGCCTTCTGATGGTTGCGGTGCTCAAATGGTCATGGAGATCAAACAGACACCCAGAGCAGAAGTTATGCATGTTTTAATGAGTTGCGGGTTTCTTAGGTTTTTAGGCACTAAGAGGGTTTCTCAATTTCCAATGATAATAACTTCTACTTTGGGCGTCTGTTTTGGCTCTACCACATATAAAATCGAAACTTGTGAAAATATACACACTCTAGTGACCATTAGAACCCCTTATCACATTCTTCAAGGCCCAAAAAGGCCCAAAATCCCTCTGAAAAGTTATAAGTTTGGCTTCGGGTGTCCATTTTTCCATAAATTTTGCTTCGGGAGTCCATTTTTCCTCTACCACATATCAAATCAAAGCTTGCGACTATACCTACACTCTGATGACCACTAGAACACCTTCTCATATTCTTCAAGGCATGAAAAGGTTCTTAATACCTCCAAATAGTCATAATTTCTGCTCTGGGTGTCTGTTTTGCATCTACCACAAATCAAATCGATCTAAAACATATTTAAAATATATATATTATATTTATATCAATATAAATATACTTATATATCAATATATTATTTTTTATGAAATATAATTTTTTTTTTTGAAATATACAATTTATCAACGCTAGGAAAAAAAAGCACTGATAAATCCCCTCTATCAGCGCTACTAAAAAAAGAACTGATAAAGGGGTCCCATTTAATAGCACTAAAAAAAGTGTTGATAAAGGTGGTGTCTTTATCAGCGCTAAAAAAACACTAATAAAGGGTCACTTTTAACAGCGCTTTTTTTAGCATTGTTAAAAGTGCCCTTTATCAGTGCTTTTTTTAGCGCTATTATAGGGTGCTACTGTGGAAACCCAGTTTTGTGGTATTGCAACCATACCTACATGATTCATGTCAACAAGTAAACTATGATAACTCATTACCAAAATACAACCATGCATTCCATAACAATTCCCATAAACCAATACAACAATCCAAAAAACCAAATATTATAGTACCAAGGGGAAGACTCAATAACAAAATCTAAATGAAACCATGATATGCTCCATGGATCCACACCAACATCCATGCTCCAAGAACCACAAGACCTATAGCATCCCACCTTTTTATCACATAAACTTTAATTACATTTTACAAAACCGAGGATCTTTAAGGTTTAGTGTCTTGGAAACCAGGAACTTAAAACATGAAAACAACATAAAGAATTCTTCTTAAACACTTGAAAGGCTTCTCCTCATGTTCACCCTAGGCTCATTACTGAATCTCATAACCTGGGGACATACATCAAAAGAAAGGGTGAGCAGAAGGCCCAGCAAGGGAAACAAGTGAAACATTTTACATATGAACTTGGGATACATCAATAAAGTCATGAAAAGAACTTTAAGGCATGAAAATGAAATCATGAGGCATATCATAATAAAAATAAAACTTTTTCATAACTTGAAGATGTGGCTACATCATTTAACATAGACAATCATGAACATATCACCAAGGTCCATCCCCAAGGTGTCATTTGAAAATTACCAAGGTTATTCACCAAGGTATCGTGAAAATTGTAATCTCTAGTGGTTACATCATTACCCAATGCATTGGAGCGCTATCAGGTCGCACCCTTAAATTTGCCTTTATTATCATGTGAGCCACATATATCATCATCAAACATTTCATAAATAACCCATATAGCATAAAATAAATGGGTTTCATTTCATAATCATAACATTTTAAAAACTGCTTTAATGACATGATCTTTACGGCACTTTAAACCCACGGAAAGGAAAGCGGGTCTCATGTATGTAAATCCCAGAATTTAAAATGGAAAATTTTGATATATATGTGAATACCCTTGTAGAAATAAGAGCTTTGAGTATTCACTTTATAACATAAAATAATTTTTGAGAAAAGAGAGAGGCATTTTGAGAGGAAAATTTTGCAGCATAACGGCTATGTTACAAGGTTTTAGAAAACATTGAGAAAAGAGGGGACATGGGTCAAACATTCATAAATGACCCATCATACAGTAGAGGGACAAAATATAAGGGATTTATGAACATGGTAATGAAATTTGAAAATATACCATATGAAATAAAGAACATGAAATGAAGGAAACAAAACAAGATTTCTCTTGTGAAAATTCGGCAGCCTAACGGCATCACTTAAACTTCAACAAAATTGAATTGACAAGGTCAAATAGGGTCTCTCATCATATGAACATAAGAGTCCAGTATGATAGATATAGAGATCATACCCCAACATAATATAAAGTAACTTGAAAGAATTGACATGAAAGTAGAACTTCAAAACGAGAAGGGTGAAGAACCACTTAAAAATTCGGCAGCCTAACGGCGCCACTTAAGACATCAAAATACTGAATTTGAAGAGATAAAATGGGGTCTCTCATCATGTGATCATAAAAGACCAGTATTATAAATATAGAGATCATACCCCAACATAATAAAAATGAACTTGAAAGACTTGACATGAAAGTAGAACTTTGAAAAAGAGAGAGGTGAATGAATCCCTTGAAAATTCGGCAGCCTAACGGCGCCACTTAAACTTTCTTAAAACGAAATGATGAGAGTAAGAGGGGGTATTTCATCATATGAAAATAAAAAGGGCAGTAAGAGGAGTATAAAAGAACATCCTCCAAAATAAGAACATGGAGCATAAAAGGAATGACATAAAAGAGATCACTTGAAAAGAAAGAGAGGGGTCGGATCCCTTACCTTAAAATGTAACTCTTAAACCTCAAAGGTTGGGACCTTAAGGGCTTGGGGGCACCTTGGGAGGACTCCTTGGGAGGTAATGAGACCAGAACTTCGTTGGGGAAGAGTGGGGAGTCGAATGGATGAGAGGATGGCTTGGTATTTATAGGGAAAGTGAGGGGACAAGGCATTAATGGCAAAGGGACACCTCATTAGTGGTTTTGGAAAAACCATGGGCTTGCCCATGGTATTTGCCCATGGTATTGGCCAATTGGGACACCTCATACCTTATCTCACTATTCATAATTCGAACATATTGATTACAAACTTAATACATCATTTAATGATGTCATTAAACACCCGTAACTTAAAAACTGTATTTTCACTATTCATCAAAAATTCAACTTTCTCAGAATAATCCCAAAATTTCACCTTAACCAAATATCAACGCTCTGATTACAAATATGAACTCCATTATATAAAAATAATTTTCTAAATATTTTTAATTTAATTTTTAAATAAAAACACTATTCATCAAAACTTCATTTTTTCAGAAAAAACCCCAAAAATTACCATAACATAATATCGATGCTCTGAGTTCAAAAATAAAGTCATTTTTATAAAAATAATTTTCTAATTATTTTTAATTAAATTTTTAATTAAAAAACACTATTCACCCGAAAAAAACTAATACTTGAATAATAATTAATGAAACCGTTATTTAACTATTTTATTGAATCACATTACTTAATCAAGGTGCCTAGATTATTTTAAAACTTTCTTTAAGTGAGATTACTAATCCATTTGGTAATATTACTAATCCTAATCATAAAATCACTATTCATAATTTACTATTCATCAAAAATCAAGTTGATCTTATTAGACTCTAAATTTCGTACTGAACATAATTGTAGAAGACCATTTTTCGAAAATCATTACACATTTTTAATTATTTAAGGTTTACACAACCATTTTTAAAATATCATTTTTCTAAAATTCATCAAAAATATGCATACAATATTTATCCGGTCATTTGAAAATTCATAAACATCATCATAAGAAGAAATCCAAATTTTTATTTAAAAAAAAGGATTACACAGGGCAATTACGGTCTCGTTACATAACCCCTTATAATACCAGCATAGGACCTAAGAGTAAGGTGTGCTAGGGTGATAGAATTTTGGGGCGGCTCAGTCAACATTGCCCGAGTAGTAATTTCTATCAGTTTGAACTTCTTGTGAAGGCGATTCCGTTCTAGCTTCACATGATGAAGTTCGGCTTGGATTTGGTCCAGAGCAAAGCCCAATGGTGCTACCTCCTTCCCAATCTCTGTTAGATGGGCTTCGATCGGCCCAAGGCTACTAGGTGAGGCCATCAAATCTTCTTTCTATAATAATTAACCAAGATTACTTAAATTTAGAGACAATAATAAAAACATTTTGTTCACGGTGGTCATATTGACCGATGGTCATATAACACTCAAAAACCAATGGTCTCATTTTATTTATAATCATGTTTATCAAATAAAACTTTTTTTTTTGAGTATAAAAAATAACACATGAAATTAGGAAACAAGATTTATTCAAAATTTCGGGTCGTTACAATCTTCCCCCCTTAAGAAATTGTGTCCTCGCAATTTTTTTAAATTGGGTTTTGAAATTTCATTGAAAGTCCCACATCGGAAAAAGAGTCCGTAACACCATTACTTTAAAAGAAAGAAAAGGAAGTACAAAGGCCACCCGAGTTAACCCACACTCGGGTTCCATGTAGGAAAACATGGACATGGAGGAAAAAACAAAGGGTCAGTTCTGAGAGAGAGTGATAGAGAACATGATTAGGAGAAAGTTAACCATGAGAAAATCCCAAACTTATGATGTGTGTAAACGGTCTTTGATTACCTAGTAGGAAACGTAAACCAACAACATTTTTGTTTTACGTTTCTTTTCATAATTTTGAGGATTTCATTTACTACATAGAACAAAAACATAAGAAAATATACCTACCTTCAAGTAGAGTTTCATCCTTTAACAAGTCCCTACCAACACTAATCTTTTCGCCAAATGATGAGAATTCAAAAACACTTGGTCTCATAAAAGCACAAGAATCATCTTCTATAGAATCACATAATCTAAAAAAGATTAACTATCTATTTCTTCTATCTTTAAACATTATCCCAAAAACAGAAAGGTTAAGGTAAAACAACTCTTCAAAAAGAAAGAATCCCATAGGAATAGAACCTACTTTTAAATCTTCAAAGTTCCATGGTACTACCCAACGTTCATCATAGACCACTCCATAAATAATGGTCCTTAAAATTCCTCAAAATAAACCAAACTAAGATTGAAACCCAAATACAAGAAGGATTTGATAACATAGTCTTCCAAAACAACTTTATTGTTCATCTCCAGGCAACATCAACCACTCCTAACATCTTATAACAAAAGTAGCTAACCTAAACATATTTTACCCAAGATAGGTTAATCATTCCCAAAAGTAACCTAAATTACTATAAGTCCACCTTAAATTCATCAATTCTTCAAAATATAAGTCAACCTTACTCCTCAATGAAAATACTATAGTAATCTATTTACCTCGATCATATAGGGTCCCCAAAATAGTGAACGCCTTCCAAAATAATAATCATATTTTAATCCCCTAATCATATCTGACATATTAATACGGAAATTGTCGCATTTCCTATCACATTGGTTGTTGGGACACGTTCTTCCATTTCCCACCATTAACTAAGAAGATAAAGTATAATTAGAGGCTTAAATACTTAACCAATAATCATGAAAAGGAACTTAAAGCATATAAGGATAACTTGTAGAAGAAAAGTATACCCTAACTTGTGATCCCCTAGGTTCCCATCTAGGTTATCCATGATCATATATTCTTATTTGAATCTTTATTTTATTTTATCTTTGTTCCTTTAATAATGGTTCATACCAAGCTTATGAATTTACCAAAGCATATCCCCCGGGAGTGTCGTAACCAAGAGTGCAGCAAGGCCCGTTGTCGTGTACCAGTTCCCGTTCGAGTCTAGCTCAAAGCGGTGTTTTCGGGTTTTACCCATATGTACATCTTTTCCAGAGCCACCTCTACCTGCTCGTATCCAGACAGGGATGTATTTGCTTGGCAACCCCTTACTCAATACTCACCAAAATACCAGGAAGATTTCCTATATTAAACTTTTCTATAGGGTTCCTCCTAGAGTTTTCATATCCTAATTTCCACAAATAACTAAACCATACTTTGATACCAACTATAGCATCCCACCTTTTTATCACATAAACTTTAATTACATTTTACAAAACCGAGGATCTTTAAGGTTTAGTGTCTTGGAAACCAGGAACTTAAAACATGAAAACAACATAAAGAATTCTTCTTAAACACTTGAAAGGATTCTCCTCATGTTCACCCTAGGCTCATTACTGAATCTCATAACCCGGGGACATACATCAAAAGAAAGGGTGAGCAGAAGGCCCAGCAAGGGAAACAAGTGAAACATTTTACATATGAACTTGGGATACATCAATAAAGTCATGAAAAGAACTTTAAGGCATGAAAATGAAATCATGAGGCATATCATAATAAAAATAAAACTTTTTCATAAATTGAAGATGTGGCTACATCATTTAATATAGACAATCATGAACATATCACCAAGGTCCATCCCCAAGGTGTCATTTGAAAATTACCAAGGTTATTCACCAAGGTATCGTGAAAATTGTAATCTCTAGTGGTTACATCATTACCCAATGCATTGGAGCGCTATCAGGGCGCACCCTTAAATTTGCCTTTATTATCATGTGAGCCACATATATCATTATAAAACATTTCATAAATAACCCATATAGCATAAAATAAATGGGTTTCATTTCATAATCATAACATTTTAAAAACTGCTTTAATGACATGATCTTTACGGCACTTTAAACCCACGGAAAGGAAAGCGGGTCTCATGTATGTAAATCCCAGAATTTAAAATGGAACATTTTGATATATATGTGAATAACCTTGTAGAAATAAGAGCTTTGAGTATTCACTTTATAACATAAAATAATTTTTGAGAAAAGAGAGAGGCATTTTGAGGGGAAAATTCTGCAGCATAACGGCTATGTTACAAGGTTTTAGAAAACATTGAGAAAAGAGGGGACATGGGTCAAACATTCATAAATGACCCATCATACAGTAGAGGGACAAAATATAAGGGATTTATGAACATGGTAATGAAATTTGAAAATATATCATATGAAATGAAGAACATGAAAGGAAGGAAACAAAACAAGATTTCTCTTGTGAAAATTCGGCAGCCTAACGGCATCACTTAAACTTCAACAAAATTGAATTGACAAGGTCAAATAGGGTCTCTCATCATATGAACATAAGAGTCCAGTATGATAGATATAGAGATCATACCCCAACATAATATAAAGGAACTTGAAAGAATTGACATGAAAGTAGAACTTCAAAACGAGAAGGGTGAAGAACCACTTAAAAATTCGGCAGCCTAACGGCGCCACTTAAGACATCAAAATACTGAATTTGAAGAGATAAAATGGGGTCTCTCATCATGTGATCATAAAAGACCAGTATGATAAATATAGAGATCATACCCCAACATAATAAAAATGAACTTGAAAGACTTGACATGAAAGTAGAACTTTGAAAAAGAGAGAGGTGAATGAATCCCTTGAAAATTCGGCAGCCTAACGGCGCCACTTAAACTTTCTTAAAACGAAATGATGAGAGTAAGAGGGGGTCTTTCATCATATGAACATAAAAAGGGCAGTAAGAGGAGTATAAAAGAACATCCTCAAAAATAAGAACATGGAGCATAAAAGGAATGACATAAAAGAGATCACTTGAAAAGAAAGAGAGGGGTCAGATCCCTTACCTTAAAATGTAACTCTTAAACCTCAAAGGTTGGGACCTTAAGGGCTTGGGGGAACCTTGGGAGGACTCCTTGGGAGGTAATGAGACCAGAACTTCGTTGGGGAAGAGTGGGGAGTCGAATGGATGAGAGGATGGCTTGGTATTTATAGGAAAAGTGAGGGGACAAGGCATTAATGGCAAAGGGACACCTCATTAGTGGTTTTGGCAAAACCATGGGCTTGCCCATGGTATTTGCCCATGGTATTGGCCACTTGGGACACCTCATACCTTATCTCACTATTCATAATTCGAACATATTGATTACAAACTTAATATATCATTTAATGATGTCATTAAACACCCGTAACTTAAAAACTGTATTTTCACTATTCATCAAAAATTCAACTTTCTCAGAATAATCCCAAAATTTCACCTTAACCAAATATCAACGCTCTGATTAAAAATATGAACTCCATTATATAAAAATAATTTTCTAAATATTTTTAATTTAATTTTTAAATAAAAACACTATTCATCGAAAATTCATTTTTTCAGAAAAAACCCCAAAAATTACCATAACATAATATCGATGCTCTGAGTTCAAAAATAAAGTCATTTTTATAAAAATAATTTTCTAATTATTTTTAATTAAATTTTTAATTAAAAAACACTATTCACCCGAAAAAAACTAATACTTGAATAATAATTAATGAAACCGTTATTTAACTATTTTATTGAATCACATTACTTAATCAAGGTGCCTAGATTATTTTAAAACTTTCTTTAAGTGAGATTACTAATCCATTTGGTAATATTACTAATCCTAATCATAAAATCACTATTCATAATTTACTATTCATCAAAAATCAAGTTGATCTTATTAGACTCTAAATTTCGTACTGAACATAATTGTAGAAGACCATTTTTCGAAAATCATTACACATTTTTAATTATTTAAGGTTTACACAACCATTTTTAAAATATCCTTTTTCTAAAATTCATCAAAAATATGCATACAATATTTATCCGGTCATTTGAAAATTCATAAACATCATCATAAGAAGAAATCCAAATTTTTATTTAAAAAAAAGGATTACACAAGGAAATTACGGTCTCATTACATAACCCCTTATAATACCAGCATAGGACCTAAGAGTAAGGTGTGCTAGGGTGATAGAATTTTGGGGCGGCTCAGTCAACATTGCCCGAGTAGTAATTTCTATCAGTTTGAACTTCTCGCGAAGGCGATTCCGTTCTAGCTTCACATGATGAAGTTCGGCTTGGATTTGGTCCAGAGCAAAGCCCAATGGTGCTACCTCCTTCCCAATATCTGTTAGATGGGCTTCGATCGGCCCAAGGCTACTAGGTGAGGCCATCAAATCTTCTTTCTATAATAATTAACCAAGATTACTTAAATTTAGAGACAATAATCAAAACATTTTGTTCACGGTGGTCATATTGACCGATGGTCATATAACACTCAAAAACCAATGGTCTCATTTTATTTATAATCATGTTTATCAAATAAAACATTTTTTTTGAGTATAAAAAATAACACATGAAATTAGGAAACAAGATTTATTCAAAATTTCGGGTCGTTACAAGACCGCCCAAGAATCATGAAGAACCACTAGAAAAATGAGATACTTTACTCTTACCTATGTCCTGAAAATGACATCTACAAAAGCACCAAAGTGCCAAAGCAGGGGATGAGTACAAATACTCAGTAGGTTTTCCCCAAATGAATTCCCTACACACACCATTAGTATAGAAACATTATCACATTTATATAAAATAGTTTATATAAAATATCAAAAAGTTAGACAATTACCAACAATCCAAACACACCCTTACCGAACCATTTTTCAACCAAAACCATACAACACAAGGGAGGAAACAGACAAGCCATAATCCATTTTACCAACACACATTAGCACAAAAAAACCATCTTGCCTAGCCACAAGCATGATCAAAACATAGCCATAAAGTTTCACACACATAACTCAGTGTAACAATCACGGTGGAACTTATTGTCCAAGACTATTTACTACTTTCCAAATTTAGTGGTACTTCACGCCCACTTATCTTTGATGGTGGACCTTTTGTCCACTATCCATCCCCTTTTTTTAGTGGTAATCCCCTCCCACCTAACACCACAATCAACACATGCATAAAATTCTTAATCCAATAACAAGCATATACACTCGCTAAAGCCACAATAATATGAAAACAACTATTTCACAACCAAACAATCCCTTAGGACTTCTTCATAACATATCACATTTCAATAAAGCAAACCATTTTATTGAAAACCATTTTCACTAATCAACCCAAGATACCAATTTTAAAATCAACATTTTAAAATTAGACAACAAGGAACATTTCACCACAATAACCTATTCTGCCCAAAAATCCACAAAACATCACAAAGGGAATTTACGTGAATATTTTAACATCATAATCGCAATTAATTTTAAGAAAACCCAATTAATTTAAAATAAGGATTCTAGTTCTAACAAAATGGATTCTAGAGAGAAGCCACCTACCTTAGGGTTTCAGTTAAATCGACCAAATCCTAACCGCACCATGAATTTGGGTTAAAAATCCACCAAAACCACCTTAGATTCCTTTTCCTAACATCAATAATCCCCAATCCCATCATTTTAGGCAACAAAAACCCTATATCTAAATGAAAAATGTGTAGATCTAGAAAACTGAGAAAGATATAGAGAACTATATCTAAGAAAAACCAAGGAAGATCCAAGAGAGAAGGCTTATCAGAAGAGAATTACCTTCACTGCACCTTGAAAACCCTCCGATTCACTTCCAAAATGGGTAGGAGAGCTCCTCTAACCCTTGATAACCAAAAATCTTGAGTGAGGACTGAGTGGGGGGAGAATTGAGGGTTTAGGAAAAATATCAACCAATCCTAGATTTAAAAACCCTATTTTTATTGATTCGCATGGTTAGCTCACATAGTTAGGCAAACTGTGTGCTATTCATGCAACTTATACTACCTTAAAGGGCACTTCGCACAACCTCCTCACACAATTAGACAAATCATTTTCAAACTGTGTGAAGGACCACTATCTCTTATTTCACAGTTACCTAGGTTTGTTGCACAGTTTCCCCTAATTGTGCTCCTTTAAAAAGCCTCCAAAACTTTCTAAAAACCCCTCCAAACTCTCCCAAACTCTACCAACCACTTTTTATAAGAAAAAAGACATAAATAAGGGTTACATACCTCAAACTGGGGGGTACTACACAAGGTGTGTGTTGTATATAGACGGTGAGAAAATATGCACGTTGTGTAGCTCCAATGTACACACCATGTACTTTTACCAAATTACACAAAATTAAAATTAATTTATTATAATATGTAAACCTTATCAACATGTACTTACTAAGGAAGAATTGTTTTGTGTGCTCTCAAAAATATTTATAACTAAGTGCAGCACAAGGGCTAACCTAGGTCATTCTCTTGAGGAGCCTTTGCGATCAATCAATCACTACTTCTAATTCACTTTATTATTTTTTTTATGAAATAAATTTAAATGAAATTTATTTTGGGAATGATGATTAAATACTGAAATTAAAAATTCATATGCAATGAAAGCACAATGAATGCAAACAAAATGAAGTTAGAAAGAAATGAGACATTCTCAAGAGAATCACCCAGATTGAACCTTCATTGTCTCTTAATTAGTTTTGGATTTACTTAATGAATACACTCCATTTAATGTGTAGACATACTCCTATGTTTATAGTTGTGAATATATGGTGCTCTCAATGATCACTGAGAGACCTCAAATCCACCTCCTCTATCGAGGGAGAATGTTGTAGAAGTGAAAGCTAAGCCTCAAGTGGAAAGTGGAGACCCAAAGGTGCCTTACCCACTATGATCCCCCTAAGAATAACTCTAAGAAAATAAGAAACATAAAAAATTAATGTATAATGACTTGGTTTCAACATCGGATTAATACCCTAAGAACTTCCTTAGGTTAGTTACTCATGATCATGAGTATAAGAGATCACAGTGGAAAATAATGGAGTGGAAAAAAATGAGAAAATATCAACAATCTTTTCCAAAAAAAATTACATCATGTATTATTTATGAAAAAAATTCCCTTTACTTTTCATTTCTCACATTTAAATTTGTTAAACCTAATAAATCCATCCATGTCCCAATCACAACCTACCTCATATTGAATTTTATGTCACTCTTCAATCAAGAGAAATTGAATCATGAGTTATGCCCATACTTGAAAATCACATGTATCACCATAGGAATGTGAAAATTCTAATTTCTCCATAGTGTGAAACATGAAAATTAATTCAATCATGAGGACCTTTTAAAGGTAAATTATGTGGCTTAGGGTTTTTGGGAAAATTATTGAAAATTTTTAAAGCTAAAAAGAGGAGGTTGGACTCTTATTTACAATGAATGAATAATCAAGTGAAAACATAGGATGAAAATCACTCAAATCCCCTTGAAAATGTGTAACACAACACCACCCCCTTTTTTATGACATGGTACATGATCCAAGAAGTGATTAAAAATAATTATATCATTTAAATTCTCCCCTGTTTTTTGTAAATCTCCAGAAAGGTGCAGCTTTATTTTCTTTATTTGTTTTTTTCATGGAGGATGAGCTAATAATTGAATACAATGAATGAATGAAAATTAATACCCTTGATTTTAGATATGTAAAAGAGTCATAAAATAAAGTACAATGAAAAATTCAAGGTCATATCCATTTTCTTTTCTTTTCTTTTCTTTTATATTTTTTCATTTTTTTAAGGAGAACCAGATGAAACAAATAAAGCATAATGAAATGATGAATCATACCCAATTATTTCATTATACACTTCCCAAAATGTTGAAACACATATCAAAACACCCAAAAATGAAACACATATCAAATAACACACACAAAATTCCCTTATCCCACACTCAAACTTGAAATATCCATGCAAAAATACCAAGAGTGTGGGTAGGTAAGGAAAAATTAGATTGTAATGTGGTGTAAACCTATAAGTAAATTCATGGAATCTAAGGGATAATGAAGGATTGATGTAAGGATGGGTATCAATATAAAATATGTTTATCCAAATATATGCCTTAATCATTTAAAAAACATTCCATGAAATCCAAATCTTCAAAGGAGAAAAGTCACAAATTCTGGTTCTCACACAAAATCCAAGTTTCCCTCAAGAAAGTGTGGGTATTATGAAGAATGTATTAAAGTGGTTTAGAATACCTCATAGGAATAGAAAAATATTTTGAGTCAGTGTTTCATGAGCATGGATTTCATAAATTGGTCAAACTCATAAAAATTATTGAAAATACAATTCAAGTAAAAAGTTTCTCACATCAAAAATCATTTAAAATACATTTCTTTAAAAATCATTTTTATCTCAAAATCAATTGATGTGTGAAAAGTGATATGATTATTCATTAAAGATCAAAATCCTAAAAATATGAAAAATGAAAATGAAAAGAACACAAACACTCCCCCCACACTTAAATTTTACTACCCCTCATTTCAGCTCAATAAAAAAATAAATATAAGGGATGAAAAATAAAGGGAAGGAAAGATACAACCTGACTTTATTTTTGAATTTGATTCCTTGAGTTAAGCTCTTATCTACTACCAATATACCTATAAATCATGAAAAAGGCATAATAAAAATAAATAAAAAAGAAATAGAAAGGTAAAAGTGGATAGAACATGGTTTAGACCCCCATGTGGGTTCTAGGATTTCACTACCCCTAGTCAGGCAATTGCAATAGATTATGTCCAATCAGAAGGTGGGTGTGGTTTCTTTGAAATAAACCACCACATGTGACTTTTCCTGATGTCCATGAGTAAACACTAAAATTAGAGAACCCCAAATAAGATAAGAAACTTCCCAACCCCTAATAAATAAAAATAGATAATTTGAGGTCTATAGTGGTAGGGAAAAGAAAATAGGGGTGATTTTTATTGACTTTCGTGGTGTCCTCCTCCATATGGTATGAAAAATTTTGTTTAGGAGGTAGTCACACCACCACATAATTATCCAACTCTTCTTATTCAATCACCACCACTTGGGTAGTCTCTTATTTAACATACAAGGTCTATTAAATTTGTGTTGTATTAGAAATTTTAGAAAAATAGAATTTAGAAAACAATTCAGCTTGAATAAGATTAAAACATGAAGAATTAATAAATAAATCTTCCCTTTCAAGTAAGTCGGCTTAGTAATTGATCTCTTCAGGCAGGACCATTTTCAACTCAATATTAGTAGGTGAATTTTCACCATTTTTTAAAAAGGTGTTGATGTTTCATTATCGGGAATGGGAATATCACATTTCATATTATCTTCAATAAAGTTATTCTAGGATTCTTCCAAAAACGATTGATCTCCCATAAGTGTATCAGCTAGTATGTATACTTCAGGGATATCCTCAAGCAATGGTTTATTGCAGGATGATGTGATTAATTCCTTTATAATATCCTTATCACCTACCACAGGTTCTTTAACATAAAAAATGTTTGGTTAAATCTCTTCTACCACTCATTCTGATTCATGTTCTAGCACAGGTTTGGATTGCTCTTGGGATATGCATACATATTCAGCAGTACATTATATATCGCTCTCCAGGTTTTTCACTTTATCACTAATACTTTGAAACTGAGCATCAAGATCATTGTAAGCATTTTCTTGCACCTGAGATTGGGCAGTCCATGCATAATAATCACAATTTGAATACATCATGAACAAAGAAGATTTTTTTAGTTTTTTTAAAATTTATTCTTTTTTTATAATGAAATAAATAAAAATTATTTAAAAAATGTGAATAAAAATAGAAAATTGAGACTAGTTATCTCCCCAAAAATGGATCCAATTTAATGAAGCATTGTCGTGTGTGCTCTCAAAAGTATTTATAATTATGTGCAGCACAGGGGTTGACCTAGGTCGTTCTCTTGAGGAGCTATTGCGATCAATCACTCACTACTTATAATTCACTTTATATTTTTTATATTTATGAAATAAAACTAAATTAAATATATTTTTGAGAATTTATAATGAAATAATAAAATTAAACATACAAATTCAATGAAAACACGATGAATTCAAACATAATGAAGTTAGAGAGAAAAGAAATATTATTGAGAGAATCAGCCAGATTGAACCTTCATTATCTCATTATTAATTTAAAATTTAATTAATAAAAACACTCCATCATATGCATTAATATACTATTATATATATTGTTGTGAATATATATTGTACTCAATGATCGCTGAGATACCACACATCCACCTCCTTGATTGAGGGAAAATATTATAGAAGAGAAAGTTAAGCCTCAGGTGGAAAGTGGAGACACAAAGGCTTCTTAACCACTAAGATATCCCTTGAAAAAAAATTAATAAAATAATAAAAAATAAACATGAGTGTTCAATTAATTGGGTTCAACACTAAATTGATCCCCTGGTAAATTCTTCGGGTTAGTTACTCATGATCATGAGTATAATAGATTGTAGTAGAGAAGAACAGGGTGGAAAAACAAAATATAAAAAATGTGAGAATGAGATAAATAAGAGGAGAAAAATATATTAAAATTGTATAATACTATTACATCAAAAAAGAAACTACAAAATAATAGAAAATGATCACATAGAATTTCCAATGCTTTGAGAAGGGGATGGGGTGCATATTTATAGGGAGAGGGGGTGAAAGAATTCACTCCAAAAGTCTATTCCAAATGTTTACACATGGATATCTCATTAAATATCATAATTTTTAATATATTTATTCATAAAAGGTTTTCAATAATATCTCCTTAGTTCACCCTCAGAATATGAGCTTTATTGGACATCAGATTTAGGATTTATGGCCTATTTACTTTGAGAAATTAATTATGTCCATGTGCCTCATCATATTCCAATTATTCAACTTCCCATGCCATTATGACCTTGAAAAATGTCTATTAACACATTAAATCCTTAATAAAAGTTGTTCCATACTTTCTTTTTTAGTCCCTAAACAAATTTTCATACATTTTTTATGCATGTTTCAGATGTTATGAATTAATTATTGAATGGAAACATTTATTCCTGATGAGACCTTTCATATTCTACATGTTTGAACTGTTCAAAGAATGTATTAATGAGAGGATTTTGACTTTAAACTCATCAAGGATGCGCCTCATTGAATATTATTTTATATCCAGCTAGAAGAAATTCATTTGGATATGGTTATCCAGAGTTATTCCTCAATTATGGAGGTGGGGTCCACTCTAATGGACAAAACAACTTTCCACAAAGTCTGATTTATTTTTGCCGCCATATGTTTGAATCAAGACTTTTCCTAGTTGAAAAATATGTATCCAACATACATGGGTATCCTAAAAAAATAATCACTCTATTTGGATAAATATTGAAAATGATATGCTCTAAATACAGAATTTATTGAAAATGGGTAAAATTCCATAATTGACCATTTTTTTCATTTAAGCTCAAAATACCACTAAAACCTAAAAATATGACATTTACCCATAAAATAACTCTATAGTGGAATTTTAAAAAATTATTTATAGTATAAAATATATTAAAATAATGGATTCATCACTTTTTTGTAGTCATTAAGTTGATAAGACACGCCATGTGATGGGTTTTTATATATATTAATTAATTTTTAATTAATTTCTGTATAATGTTTGGATCTACATATCATGTATTAGTCATATTATAGTTATTAATATATTTTAATTGAATAATAACATGTGATAGAAAAATCATTTAATCCATGTAATCATTAATTTGATAGTACATGTCATAAAAGTATATGATAAGTCGTGTATGCTAAATATCGCAAGAGTAAATAGTATACGAGTATAATACATGTTGGGTAGTTCAGATGGGTACTCAATTTGTTTCCTATAAGTTAAATTGTTTATTATACACATTTAATTTTAAATAATTTTATTTAATTTTTTAAAATTTATTAAGGATGATAATCTCATGGAAATTAAGATGAGATTTAAGATAAAAGAATTGATTAATTAAATAAAATAATTAATTGATTCAAGCGTGATTTATCTTAAATAATAATGGTTAATAATTGAATGATTATTTTATTAAATGAGTAATTCATTGCATGCATGTTTATGATCATGATCCTAGACCATACCATTGTATGTGATTGGTTTCATTTAATTTATTATTAAATTAAATTGTTGGCATGTATGTCTTCTCTCCTCCTATTATGTAAGGGTCTGCTTTCACATGGTTTATTTTATGTAAAATCCTTCCCCTAACCTATGTGTGGGTAAAATCATGAATAATGGATGGAGTTACCAAGCTAGTGGATTTGGTTCAAGTTTGGATTTGAGGCGAAACCAATCCAAGAGAGATACATGGACAGGTGGAAAACTACAACACAAACCATAAATGGTTCAAGGTGTTTTTCCCCTGGGTATATGGTTAGTTTATCATCCTTTAGATAACAGAACCATTAGTAAAATATAATTATCATACCAATTTATTATTTTATTTCTATAAAGTTTCATGGTTATTTCATTATGGATCTTTTTTTGCGATCACATGAATTAATAAATTAACAAGCATGCAAGATAGAACTAAAATAAATTGTCTTATGCATAAATATTATCTAAGACATGGATAATCACTTAAGTAAATCTAATTAATATTAAAAATAATGTAATAAAGATAATAATTTTCAATTTATGCATAAAAGATAAAATCCCTCAATTATAAATATTAAGTCGGTATAGCCTTCCACTACTTCAGTTAAAATTGAATCATAGTTCAAAATGCTTGACCAGCAACAGTTGGGGTGCTTCTAATTGTCAGGGATTCTAATATGAAGTTTTGGTTTGACTTAAATTATTTCACATAAAGGGTTGACTACCAAAGTAGGACATATTATAACTGGGAGGCAAGGGTTGAGGAAATCTAGTTTAAGGATTTTAGGATTGGGGAATCCACTCAACAAATCAAGGAACTGTGGGTTAATGTAGTTGGAATTTGGAATGCCTACCTAATACCCTTAAAACTTCTTGACCAAAC
The DNA here is from genome assembly GCA_963277665.1 of Viscum album. Lineage (NCBI taxonomy): Eukaryota > Viridiplantae > Streptophyta > Magnoliopsida > Santalales > Viscaceae > Viscum > Viscum album. The sequence continues at coordinate 1,578,969,193 of OY728120.1, read as the reverse complement.
AAATTTAGGGTGATGAGAAGGGTAATATGGATCATTTACACTATAATATCCAAGCAATATGATATTTAGAAGCCAATGGAGAGGCTATTGGGTTTCAATAAAATAGTAGGAGATTAATAAATATAATATTTATTTATTTGTCTGAATTTTATTAGATAAAGTAATAAATCTATGATCATATTATTTGTAGAAACAACAATAAAAATGACTTTAAACATATCACTGTGATCTATACTTAATAAATATAACCTTCTCATTGACACAAATTTCCAAGAGTGTAAAAAGCGCTTACATGTTATCCTACACCATGAAAGGAAATTATATGTGCTGGAAAAACCTATTCTTGATGCACCTAGTAATGAGGATAATGAGGAATAATTTTCTCTCTATGAGAAACATTTTAATAATGCTACAAATGTTCAATGTTTCGTGTTTTCATCCATGGAAAATAAGATTTTTAAGCTACATGAGGACATGAAAGTGTATAGAATTATATCTCGTCTTTAGGATCTCTATCAAGTGAAGGTGAGACAAGAGAGATATGAGATTTACAATGCTCTTTTTATAAATAAGGTTGGAGATTCAGTGTTAGTTGGGTCTCATGTAGTCAAGATAATTAGATATATTGAACTCTTAGACATATTAGGAATTAAATTCCCAAATGAGTTTCACACAGATCTCATACTTTCCTCACTAACCAAGAGTTTATCCTAATTTATTATTAATTATAACATGAGTAATAATGAGAAGATTATTTCATAACTTCTTACTCTGATTCACTAATTGGATAATGAAATGGGGTGTGACAAACTCATAATCCTTATAGTGAATAAGAAAAGGGAGAACAAGGAGGAGGGGACCAAGACTCATAATAATTATAAAGCTCTCGAGCATCTTCCTTCTAAGAAAAGGAAGATCTAGAAGTAGGGAAAGGAAAAGGAGGCAATATGTTTTGTATGCGGTAAGAAATTCCACTGGAAGAAGAACTATACCCAAAAATAAGGGGAAGCTAAAGGTGTTTTTGTTATCGAGTGTAATCTTTCAATATCTACACATTGAGTATTAGATACAGCTTGTAGTTATCATATATGTATCCAAATAAATGAACCAAGTAGATTTTGAAAGATTTCTATAGGAGAGGTGGACTTGTAAGTTACTAATGGTGTGAGGCTAGCTATTCTAGCCATTGGTGACTACCACCTTTCATTTCCAATGAGAATGATATTGGTTTTAAAGGATTTTTATTATGTATCATTGTTACTAAGAACATAATTTCTATGTCATGCCTTGATGCAGATGGTTTTATTTCCAAGTTAGTGAATAAAAGTTGTTTATTTTATAAAGAAAACATATGTTATGGTATGAAACATTTAAATAATGATCTTTATGTATTAAATTATGAAAAGAAAGTATTGGAAATAAATAATGAATCATGTTCATTTGACTCATATAACACCCAAATATGGAAACACTGTCTTGGTCATGTAAATGAGAATAATTTGACAAATATCTCTCAAGAAGGTTATTTAGACTCTTCAGAGCTAAAACCACTTGAAATTTATCATGATTGTTTACAAGAAAAAATGACCAAATCGTCATTAGATGGATAGGGTGAAAGGGACACAGGGCTTCTAGGATTGGTACATGTTGATATGTGTGGACCATTACCAATAGAATCTAGAGGTGAGTATTATTACTTTATAACTTTTACTGATGACTTGATTAGATATGGTTATGTCTACTTGATGAGGTATAAGTCCAATTCCTTTTAGAAATTCAAAGAATTAAAAAATGAAGCAGAGAATCAACTTATAAAGAAGATAAAGAAGATTCGATAGGATAGAGGTGGTGAATATCTTAACCAAGAGTTTATCAACTTTTTATGGGAGTTTGGGATTCTATATCAACTCACTCCACCTTACACACCATAGTGGAATGGTGTTAATGAAAGAAGGAAGCATACCCTATTAGACATGGTAAGATAAGTGATGAGTTATGCAGATATTCCATTATCCTTTTGGGGATATGCATTACAAACTACAACATATACATTAAAATGATTACCAAATAAAGTGGAAAATGGAATTCTAAAGTTCCAAATGATCAAATAACAACTGAGAAGGGGGGTTGAATCATTTGTTCAATTTTTGTAAGTTTCAATATTTTAAAACTTAAAACCTGTAACCTTTTAAATTTTATATCCTTATCATATTTTAGTAAATACTCATGCATGTAAAAGTAGGAAATCAAGTAAAGAACATGAGATTTACAAGGTTCTACCTCAGTGTGAGAACCTACATCCTTTTCATAGCCACTCCCATGGATCTATGGAAATTAAATATTATGAAGAATTTAATTAAACTTGTGAAAACTCCTATTAGACACCTTATATCTCCGGATAGGAATGATTATACTGGATCCCATTATTTTACAAAGTTTTCTTACAAACAATTGAGCTAAAATAAAAAAAAATAAAGGCTTTGTTCAATATGATCCATAAAAGTTCCTGAGTCTGATGGTATTTATTCTAATGAACCCAGTCTAATTGACTTGGTCTGATTAACTTAATACAATGCTCCCTTTATCATTCTATGCCTTAAGAAACTTTTTGTTCTGTCTGGATAACAAAACTTGCGCTTCTCAGAAAATACTCAAAACTCGATCTGAACTTCCTCAGTCTGGTGAATTTAGTCTGATGGACTTAGTATGATGAACCCATTATCAATATGAAAAAACTCACACTCTTCTAAAATTATCAATATGGTCTTCCTCAGTTCGATAAACAAAACTTTCAGGTGTCTGAACTTCTTCTGAGATGTAAAGACCCGTAAAATTCAAGGAAATCTTTTTTCTCTTAATTTTCTTTGGTATTTTACAAGAACGCAGTATCTAACAGCACCTGATTATGAGGCCCGGTGTGCCCGGAATCAATTTCTGAAGTTTGGCTCGGGTACGTTTAGTGAACGAACGAGCAGGTTTTCCTAACTTTTGAACCGGTGCTCGGAATTGAATTCTGAGGGCACCGATGGAATCGCAGCACTGGTAATTGCTTAAGAATGCCTTTTCCAGAGTTGCGTTTGCTCGGGTGAGTTATTAATTAATTGGGTTAACTAAAGAATAAAAATAAAATATTATGCTACAATTTTATTTTTATTCTAAGTAATCATAACCTAGGCATGGTGGTTGGACTGGAACCCACTGATATCCTAAATCCTAGGTAGGATATTAGTGAGGTGGGGCCCACACGAGCCCCACCCCCTTTATTTCCTTTTTAACTACCACGTGCATTTAATTATGTAACTCACCCGCACCCCCCCCCCCCTTTTCTTAAATTCCAAGTCAACTCTTGCATTTAATTGGATTATTAAACACCTCATTAATTGGTCAACGCTTGATAATTAAATCGTGATTTAATTTTGAATTTCAAAAACAGATGGCATGAGTAATAAAATAAGGCAAGGCCTTATTTTATTATTGTTGTTGTGTTGTGCGAGAAGATTTGGGGAGGATTTAATCCAATCTTGAAGAACGTCCTTCCTCATTGAAGAACACGAAGAATGACGAAGAACGCCGGCCTCCGACGAAAGACAACGAAGAACGCAAGTTCCTCGGAGATCGACGACGTGACTCTGTGTACCGCGACGCCGACGATCCTCTTCCTTGCGACGTCATATACCGCGATGCCGACGATCCTCTTTCTCGCGACGCCGTGTACCACGACGCCGACAATCCTCTTCCGCAACGCCGTCTTCCACGACGTCCCTTTCCCGCAACAAACCACGTTCGACGACTTCATCGAGGTAGGGGGTTTGGTTTAATTTAATTTATGTGGATTATATCCTCGACTTATGATTAAATTTGTTGAAAGTCGGTTGAACCTCTAACGCGGTGGGTGCGGACCAATGAACAAGTCTGAACCCACCGATTCTCTGTTCTTGATGCGCGAAACGTTGGGCGATGATGAAACGGGACCGTTGAGCGATTGGAGGCCGCCGTAGAAATCTACGGGTCCCGAGACGACCCCAGACGCAGACGGGGGCAAGAACAGACCACCGGAGCGGCTCCGGTAGCCCGCGGACTTCACCGGCGGCGCGGGTCACCAGCGCGGCGGTGCCGGCGGTAGGAGGCGGCGTCCCGGCGCGCCACCAGGAGGGACCGTCGCGGCTTCAGCCGCGGCGGCAGGCGACGGGTCCCACGGCCGCGCGGGACCGAGGGAGACGCAGCGCTGGGCCGTGCCCGCTGGAAAGGAGTGGCCCCCACGTGGGAGTCGCGGCTTCAATCAAGGGGGGTGCATCCCCCCCCCCACCCCTTTCCGCAATGGCACGGCCAGCTCGGTGCTGGCTGTGCGGGGTGCGCCCGTGCCGGGCCAACCGGCCGCCCAGGCCGGACCGGCCGCAGCGGACCGGGCCGCCCAGGCCGCGCCGGGCCACACCCACCGGGCTGGTCCACACCCTAATGGGGCGAACCCAGACCCGTTTTGGGTCGACCCGGTTCGGGCCGACCCAGGGGGTCTCGGGCCGGGTCGGTCCGGGCCCAAAACCCCCTAAAACCGGACAGGTTCGTTCTTTTGCCCATATCTTGGGCTACGGACCTCCGATCAATGCACTGTCAGTTGCGATATGATCCTTGGATTGATATAGTCGTTTCGGTATTTGACAATCAAGGTTTTGGAGAACTTTGAGTACGGCCGGGTTGGTTCGAGCATGAAACCAATCGGGCCCTCGGAACGAAAACGCTTATAACTTGAGCTCCGGACGTCTGATTGATGTGTCGTCGACTTTGTTGGATTCCTCTTAGTGATACGTACCTTTTAGCTTACTTCGCTCGAGGTTTGGACGCAGTTGGAGTGTGTTTGGGTTGGTTTTGACTTAAAAACTAATCGGGCCCCTGGAACAAAAAAGCCAATAACTCTCAAACCGGGCGTCCGATTGACGTGTCGTCTGTCACGTTGAGTTCCTCTTGTCGAGACGGAACTTTGAGATACATCAACTCCGAACTACGTGTCATTTGATGTATCGACCCCTTGGCTCGTGGAGCGGACCCTCCCGGAAACGAGCATGTTGTGTGCGGGAACCCTAGAGCTGGCTGCGACTGCGACGGCGATGAAGACTGCACTGAAATCCTATGTGGGTTCAGCAGCGATGAAGATCGTACTGAAATCCTATGTGGGTTCGACAATGATGAAGACTGCACTGAAATCCTATGTGGGTTCGGCATCGATGAAGACCGTACTGAAATCCTATGTGGGTTCGACGGCGATGAAGACTGCACTGAAATCCTATGTGGGTTCGGCAGCGATGAAGACCGTACTGAAATCCTATGTGGGTTCGACGGCGATGAAGACTGCACTGAAATCCTATGTGGGTTTGGCAGTGATGAAGACCGTACTGAAATCCTATGTGGGTTCAACGGTGATGAATACTGCACTGAAATCCTATGTGGGTTCGGCAGCTTAGCTGGTTTAGTATCCTACGTGGGTCCCAGCTTAGATAAATCAGTGGCAATATCTGATCATCTCTATTACCGAAGAAGTGTACCTGTGTGAGCTGAGTCTTGAATTCAATAAATATCTTCGATATTATTGACTTGCTTTCCTGTGTGGATTGGGTTGTACTATCCTATGTGGACGTGATCAAACTTGGGCTCGGATGTTGGAGCCGAACTGAAATTGATGACTTAGGTATATGTATGGGCATATACCTAAGTAGTGTTGGTTGTTACTTCATGATTGTATCTTTCCTTTGTGGATTATCCTTTGTAGATTCTGGGAGACCTTTGGGGGTCTCAGGGTCCCTACTGAGTAGCGTATACTCACCCCTGCACGGGCTATTCCCGTACCATGTTGTGTTGGATGCAGACGACGGACAACGCTGATCGTGGTTGAGGCTTGTGGAGAAAGTCGGTACCTAGAGGTGGACCACTGGGTGGAATGTACACGGAGCGGACGGCTGGACCCGAGGAGCTGAGGAGCCTATCTATACCCACCCTTCAAGTGGAACTTCCAGTGGATGGCCCGACGTTGCTGCTTTAATTTCAGTTGCTGTACTTTCTTTCCAGTTGTACTTTACTTTCAGTTTGGGTTTGTATTCTAGACCACTTACTTTTCCGCACTACTTTTGTACCCAGTTTTACTTAGTGTTAACTTCTGCTTGCTTACTCTATGGTGTTTGTTTACTTTATAAAGTCAATGTCTTCCCCTTTTGTCGGGATTTACACCTTGGTGCTAATCGCCAGCCCCTGGCCTATGGGAGGCGGGCTTGGGGTAGTCACGGCATGGGTCCCGAGGACGGGTCATGACAAATTGGTATCAGAGTAGTTCAGTTCTACCGCAGAACTCTAGACTCTGATCTTTCTTCTATGTGAACCAATAGTGTTAAGGGTATTGAGTGTGGTTATCAGTCCAGGGATTCCAGTGTTGGTGCGGCGGCCGACGTATCCATACACCAGGACCCTGACTTCTAATTTCCGACTCAATACACGAAAACATTGATTGCATGTGTGTTTCAAAAGTTTTATTTGTGATTACTTTGTGTCATCTCACCAGGTATACTGTTTTGACCGTGGCGCACCTGTTTCTTTTCAGAACGGCCCCACGATGGCAGCTAGCTAGGGTTCCGAGCTTTGAGCGAGACAAAAGCCCACCGAGCGACGAGGCCTCGGTGCAGGGCCCTTTTTCAGTGGAGGCACCGGTGGTACCTCTACCCGCCGAGCCACCAATGCCACCAGCCCCAGCCGCTGATAGTGCACGTCTCTTTAGTGCGCTGCACGAGTTTCAACATCAGAGACCGCCCAGGTTCTGTGGGGAGACGGACCCTCAGACAGCCAAGGATTGGATGGAGGCGGTTGTGCGAGTTTTCAGGTTAGTGGGGACACCAGCTGACCTCATGGTGATCCTCACAGCGAGCCTCCTGCACGCGGCAGCAGGCAGATGGTGGAGCTTCATGCTCCAGGTGCACGACGAGGTATCACTCCTCTGGACTGACTTTGAGAGCCTCTTCCGCTCGGAGTTCGTCCCAGCCACCCTCTGTGCAGTGTGCATCCAGGAGCTTCTACAGCTGCGGCAGGGCAGCATGACGGTCGCCCAGTACTCGGCAAGATTTACCGACCTCTCGTGCTATTCGACAGACATGGTACGGGACCCATTTTTTCGGGCCCGAACCTTCGACCAAGGACTGAGGCATGAGATCAGGGCATTAATGATCTCCCTCAGCATTCTGACACAGGCAGGAGTACTGGAGAGAGCTCTTCTCATAGAGAGCTTTCTTGCCGAGCCTACGCCAGCAGCGAGACCTACCGCAGGGCGGCACGTAGCAGAGTTGTCTGTAGATGGCAGTCGACGGATGCCACAAGGGTCCAGGCAGACCGGACCATCAGGCAGATGACCTCAGGACACTGGCTCAGAGGTGCGGGGAACAGGGCACAGAGACTGCCTTCCGAGGAGCAGGCAGTGCTACGCATGCGGCGGGCAAGGCCACATGGCTCGTGACTGCCCGACCCGCCGTGAAGAGGAGCAACAGATGGTTTAGGGTCCACCCAGGCAGAGGCAGAGGGTCGACCGTGGCGGTCCGCCGAGAGAAGGCGGACAAGGCAGGGGAGCTAGCTGAGCAGCAGGTGGTGGGTGACACTTTGAGGCTTTACCACCACCACCACCAGGAGGTCCACCCCGACCACAGGGAGCTGGCGGGCAGATACAGGCTCAGCTTCAGGCAGTAGAGGCCTACGACCACGGCGCGCTAGAGATGATTCGAGTTACTATCTGTGTCTACTCCACCCTTGCTGCAGTTCTTATAGATGCAGGAGCGAGTCATTCCTTTATTGTTGCTGCCCTTGTTCGGATCTCGGAGATTCTAACGAATCTGTTGGCTCGATCCTTACAGCTAGAGACTCCTACGGGAGCAGACTCGACGATTACGCACTGGTGCCAGCAGTGTGATCTTACTCTAGGAGGCGAGAGCTTCGGCTGGGATCTTCTTGTAGCGGTGTCGAGGCCTTACGACGTCATGTTGGGCATGGATTGGTTATCTACAGTCCATGCTCGGATTGACTGTATTAGGTGCAAGGTGTGGTGTGTTCGCACTGATGGGAGCAGGTTCACCTTCACCGGCGAGAAGGGATCTTTTGTAGCACAGGATGGACTCACGTAGAGGAGAGTACATCCCATCACTCATTAGTTGGCTAGCCTCATCCTAGGAATAGTTGACGTGCAGAGTCCTAGTTTTCCTGTAGTGTTGGATCAGTATGCGGACGTTTTCCCTGACAACGTTCCGGGACTACCTCCTCGTAGAGAGGTAGACTTTTATATTGAAATGTACCCCGGGACAACCCCAATATCCACTCCAGCATATCGGATGGCTCCCGCTGAGCTTCGAGAGCTACGGGTACAGCTGGAGGACTTGCAGAGCAAGGGATTCATCTGACCCAGTGTTTCACCCTGGGCTTCCCCGATATTGTTCGCCAAGAAGGCGGACGGGAGCTTGCGACTTTGTGTCGACTATCATCGCCTGAACCAGGTGACCGTGAGGAACAAGTATTCACTACCGAGGATTGACGACCTCTTCGATCAGCTCAAGGGAGCACGGTGGTTCTCAAAGATAGACCTTAGATCAGGCTATCATCAGCTCAGAGTTTGAGACGAGGACGTACAGAAGACAGCCTTCAGATGTCGGTATGGCCACTATGAGTTCTTGGTTATGCCTTTCAGCGTAACCAATGATCCAGCAGTGTTCATGGGTCTCATGAATAGGATCTTTCAGCCATACCTCGATCGATTTGTCGTGGTCTTCATCGACGACATATTGATATACTCGACCACTGAGGAGGAGCACGCCTACCACTTCCGGGTTGTACTAAACACACTCTGAGAGCACCAGCTTTATGGAAATCTCTCGAAATGTCAGTTCTGGTTACGTGAGGTCCACTTCTTGGGACACGTCATCTCTGAGGTGGGAGTTGCGGTGGATCCTACGAAGATCGAGGCAGTGCTAGCTTGGGAGCCACCCAGGAGCGTGACAGAGGTGCGAAGTTTCTTGGGGCTAGCTGGGTACTACCGGAGATTTGTTCCAGACTTTTCCAGAGTTTCGGAACCACTCTCAGCTTTGACGAAGAAGGGGAAACCCTTCATGTGGTCAAACAGATGTCAGCAGAGCTTCCAGGAGCTGAGACAGAGATTGACCAGCGCGCCTATCTTGAGGCTATCGGAGGAGGGAGTAGGGTACATAGTCTTCAGCGATGCATCAGGGGCCGGACTCGGATGTCTCCTGATGCAGGAGCGGGCCGTGATCACCTATGGATCACGTTAGTTGAGGCATCATGAGAAGAATTATGCTACCCATGACCTGGAGTTAGTAGCGGTGGTCTTCTCTCTGAAGATGTGGCGACACTATCTGATGGGCGAGCGCTTTACATTATACTGTGACCACCAGAGTCTCAGGTACATCTTCTCGCAGAAGGACCTGAATCTGAGACAGCGGTGATGGCTCGAGTTCCTCTAGGACTATGACTTTGAGATAGTCTATACTCCAGGAAAGGGGAACGTAGTAGCCGATGCTCTCAGCAGGAGGATGGGCATCCAGCTACTCGGGGAGGCGACGGAGCAGCTAGCTGCTTTGCAGATATTCTTTGTGGATAGAGATGGTGCAGCCTTTCTTCAGTCACTCACAGTCACTCCTCCACTACTACAGCGGATCAGAGAGGCACAGCGTGGGGATGCTGACTATGAGACGCGGCATGCACAGATATCCTTAGGGTAGGCATCTGATGGATTCTCTGTAGGAGGAGAGCACGTCGTCCTCTTCAGAGGACGTACCATGGTACCAGCTGCTTTACAGGAGGAGGTGCTGAGAGAGTTTCACACTTCCCCTTTAGCGGTACATCTAGGAGTGGCGAAGATGTACCAGGATCTCAAACAACAGCATTGGTGGCTAGGTATGAAGAAGGTTGTGGAAGAGTTCGTTTCTTGATGCCTCACCTGCCAGCAGGTGAAGGCAGAGCACCAGGTACCAGCAGGCTTGGTACAGCCCTTGGAGGTCCCAGAGTGGAAGTGGGACGGAATATCTATGGATTTCGTGACTGGACTTCCACGCACTTCCAAAGGTCATGACTCCATTTGGGTGATTGTCGACTGAATCACCAAGTCGGCCCACTTCTTACCCATTAGAGAGTAGGGCTCAGTAGAGAGCTTGGGGTGCCTCTACATTCAGGAGATCGTACGGCTTCATGTTGTGCCATCATCTATCGTCTCCGATCAAGATGCTCAATTTAATTCCTGGCTTTGGAAGGGGTTTCAGGAGGCATTCGGGACGCAGCTACGTCTGAGCACCACCTTTCACCCTCAGACAGATGTTCAGACGGAGAGGACCATTCAGACTCTCGAGGACATGCTCCGTGCATGTGTCCTCGACTTTGGTCGTAGTTGGGAGGACCACCTACCCTTGGTGGAGTTCGCATAAAACAACAGCTACTACTCCACCATCGGGATGGCACCATACAAGGCATTGTACGACCGACCTTGCAGATCACCTCTGTTCTAGAAAGACCCTAGGGAGTCAGCACTTGTGGGACCGGAGATGGTTCAGGCCCCAACAGAGAAGGTCCAGGTCATCCAGGAGTGGATGAGGACAGCTCAGAGCTGGCAGAAGTCTTATTCTGACAGGAGGAGGAGTCCACTGGAGTTCTAGGATGGCGACCACGTCTTCTTGCGGGTCTCACCTCAACGTGGATTACAGAGATTTGGACGAGGCGGCAAGTTATCTCCGTGCTTCATCAGACCATTCCAGGTCCTCAGCAGGATAGGCGAGGTGGATTATCACCTGGCTCTACCACCTCAGTTGCATCGGGTGCACGACGTCATCCATGTATCTCAGCTGAGGAGATACGTTCATGACCCGACGCATATAATCGACCACGGGGAGTTGGACATTGATGATGGGGAGACTTTTGTGGAGGTCCCGGTGGAGATCAAGGATCGACAGGAGCGGGTCCTACGTGGATAGTCGATACCTCTAGTGCACATCAGATGGCAGCATGGGAACCTCCAAGAGATCACTTGGGAGCGGGAGGCTTATATGCGTGCTCAGTACCCTCATTTGTTTCCCTAGTTTTTGATGTATCTTTACGGGGACATAAAGCCCTGAGGTGGGAGTAATGTAAAGACCCATAAAATTCAAGGAAATTTTTTTTCTTAATTTTCTTTGGGATTTTACAAGAACGTAGTTTCTGACGGCACCTGATTCCGAGGCCCGGTGTGCCCGGAATCAATTTCCGAAGTTTGGCTCGGGTACGTTCAGTGAACGAAAGAGCGGGTTTTCCTAACTTTTGAACCGGTGCTCGAAATCGAATTTTGAGGTCACCGATAGAATCGCAGTGCCGATAATTTCTTAAGAACGCCTTTTCCGGAGTTGCATTTTCTCAGGTGAGTTATTAATTAATTGGGTTAACTAAAGAATAAAAATAAAATATTGTGCTATAATTTTATTTTTATTCTAAGTAATGATAACCTAGGCATGGTGGTTGGAGTGGGACCCACTGATATCCTAACTCCTAGGTAGGATATTAGTGAGGTGGGTCCCACACGAGCCCCACCCCCTTTACTTCCTTTTTACCTCCCATGTGCATTTAATTATGTAACTCACCCGCACCCCACCCCCCTTTCTTAAATGTCAAGTCAACTCTTGCGTTTAATTGGATTATTAAACGCCTCATTAATTGATCAACGCTCGATAATTAAATCATGATTTAATTTTGAATTTCAAAAACAGATGGCATGAGTAATAAAATAAGGCAAGGGCTTATTTTATTATTGTTGTTGTGTTGTGCGAGAAGATTTGGGGAGGATTTACTCCAGTCTTGAAGAACGTCCTTCCTCGTTGAAGAACGTGAAGGACGACGAAGAACGCCAGCCTCCGACGAAGGACAACGAAGAACGCAAGTTCCTCGGATATTGATGACGCGACACCGTGTACCGCGACTCCGATGATCCTCTTCCTCGCGACGCCGTATACTGCGACGCCGACGATCCTCTTCCTCACAACACCGTGTACCGCGACGCCGACGATCCTCTTCCACGATGCTGTCTTCCGCGACGTCCCTTTCCCACGACAAACCTTGTTCGACGACTTCATCGAGGTAGGGGTTTGGTTTAATTTAATTTATGTGGATTATATCCTCGATATATGATTAAATTTTTTGAAAGTTGTTTGAACCTCTAACGCGGTGGGTGCGGACCAACGAACAAGTCCAAACCCACCGATTCTCTGTTCTTGATGTGTGGAATGTTGGTCGGCGATGAAACGGGACCGTTGAACGATTGGAGGCCGTCTTAGTAATCTACGGGTCCCGAGACGACCACAGGCGCAGACGGGAGCAAGAACGGAGCACCGGAGCGGCTCCGGTGGCCCGCAGACTTCACCGGCGGTGGGGGTCACCGGCGCGCCACCAGGAGAGACCGCCGCGGCTGAAGCCGCAACGGCAGGCGAGCGGTCCCACGGCCACGTGGGACCGAGTGAGATGCGGCGCTGGGCCGCGTCCGCTAGCAAGGAGCGGCCCCCACGCAGGGGTCGCGGCTTCAATCAATGGGGGGCAGCCCCCCCCCCCTTTCCGCGCCAGGCCCACCGGCCGCCCCGGGCCGGGCCACGCCGGTTGGGCAGGTTCGCGCCCACCGGGCCGGGCCGCGCCCTAAGGGTCCGGACCCGGACCCAGTTCGGGCCGACCCAGGGGGTCTCGGGCCGGGTCGGTTTGGGCCAAAAACCCCCTAAAACCGGACATGTTCATTCTTTTTCCCATATCTTGGGATACGGACCTCTGATCGACGCACCGTCAGTTGCGATGAAATCCTTGGATCGAGGCGGTCGTTTTGGTATCTTACACTCAAGGTTTTGAAGAACTTTGGGTATGGCCGGGTTGGTTCGAGCACGAAACCAACCGGGCCCTCGGAGCGAAAACGCTTATAACTTGAGCTCCGGACGTCCGATTGACATGTCGTCGACTTTGTTGGATTCCTATTAGTGAGACAGACCTTTTTTCTTACTCCGCTCGAGGTTTGGACATAGTTGGAGTGCGGTCGGGTTGGTTTTTACTTAAAAACCAACTGGGCCCCTAGAACGAAAACGCCAATAACTCTCAGATCGGGCGTCTGATTGACGCGCCGTCTGTCACGTTGAGTTTCTATTGTCGAGACGGAACTTTGAGATACATCAACTCTGGACTACATGTCAGTTGATGTATCGACCCCTTGGCTCATGGAGCGGACCCTCCCGGAAACGAGCATGTTGTGTGCGGAAACCCAAGAGCTGGCTGCGACTGCGACGGCGATGAAGACTGCACTGAAATCCTATGTGGGTTCGGCAGCGATGAAGACCGTACTGAAATCCTATGTGGGTTCAACGGTGATGAAGACTGCACTGAAATTCTATGTGGGTTCGGCAGCGATGAAGATCGTACTGAAATCCTATGTGGGTTCGACGGTGATGAAGACTACACTGAAATCCTATGTGGGTTCGGCAGCGATGAAGACCGTACTGAAATCCTATGTGGGTTCGACGGCGATGAAGACTGCACTGAAATACTATGTGGGTTCAGCAACGATGAAGACCGTACTGAAATCATATGTGGGTTCGACGGCGATGAAAACTGCACTGAAATCCTATGTGGGTTCGGTAGCTTAGCTGGTTTAGTATCCTACATGGGTCCCAACTTAGATAAATCAGTGGCAATATCTGATCATCTCTATTACCGAAGAAGTATACCTGTGTGAGCTGATTCTTGACTTCAATCAATATCTTCGATATGATTGACTTTCTTTCCTATGTGGATTGGGTTGTACTATCCTATGTGGACATGATCGAACTTGGGCTCAGATGTTGGAGCCGAACTGAAATTGATGACTTAGGTATATGTATGGGCATATACCTAAGTAGTGTTGGTTGTTACTTCGTGATTGTATCTTTCCTTTGTGGATTATCCTTTGTGGATTCTGGGAGACCTTCAGGGGTCTCAGGGTCCCTACTGAGTAGCGTATACTCACCCCTGCACGGGCTATTCCCGCACTACGTTGTGTTGGATGAAGACGACGGACAGCGCTAATCGTGGTTGATTCTTGTGGAGAAATTCGGTACCTGGAGGTAGACCACTGAGTGGAATGTACACGGAGCGGACGACTGGACCCGAGGAGCTGAGGAGGCTATCTGTACCCACCCTTCAGGTGGAACTTCCAGTGGACGGCCCGACGTTTCTGCTTTACTTTCAGTTGTTGTACTTTCTTTCCAGTTGTACTTTACTTTCAGTTTGGGTTTGTATTCTGACCCACTTACTTTTCCGCACTACTTTTGTACCCAGTTTTACTTAGTGTTTACTTCTTCTTTCTTACTCTGTGGTGTTTGTTTACTTTATAAAGGCAATGCCTTCCCCTTTTTTCAGGATTTACGCCTTGGTGCTTGTCGCCAGCCCCTGGCCTATGGGAGGCGGGCTTAGGGTAGTCACGTCACGGGTCCCGAGGACGGGTCGTGACATGAGATCTCGGTCTGGAAATAAAACTTGACAATAATTATGAAACACTCTTCCTTTTCCATACACATAAAAATGTTTCAAAGTATGAGTGTACCATGCTTCCATTTATAGGAAACTCAAAATAGAAAATGTGGGAAACTGAAAAACTTTTCCTGCTTACCCAAATTTCAAATCTTTAAAAAACACTCATATTTAAACTTCAACTTTGACTACTTCAAACCTTATCAATATTTCTCAAAAAACAGACTTCTTGTAAATACTAAATTTTATTCAATATGATATAAATTCCCTAGTTTTAGTCCGATTAACTTCCTCATATTTAGTACTATTAACTTCCCCATCTTCAATTTGACATGTCTAAGTTACTCTGATCATTATAATATGAATTTCTCACACTGCTCATTATGATTTGACTATACTCTTCAGATTTAGTCTGATTGACTTTCCTTCTCAGATTCAGTCTAATTATCTTTCCTTCTCAAAGTTATTCTGGTCATCTTTCCTTCTCAGAGTCAGTCTAATGGAATCCTCATAATGATGGAATTCTCATTATGATGGAATTCTCATTACAATAGAAACTCCACTCTTCAAATTTGAATTTCTTCAAACCTTGTCAGTTATAACTCATTAAAACTTCTAAAAACTTCAATATTTAGTACTTCTAGATATGATTTAAACTTTTTCTTGATCTTTGGAACCAATAAAATCTTTATGATTCCTCTATTTCATCAAAATATTTTATCATGAGAGTTTTCATGATTTATGAGAACTTCAATATTGGTAAAGCATCGCCAGACTTAGGTTATAAAGTATGAAAACTTTCTAACTCCTAAATTCACTATCTTCTTTCAAAACTCTTCAGGAAAATTACAACTTCTTCACTTATCAAGATCATTCTTCCAACCTTCTGATATTTTTACACCTATGATTCTTATACCAATGATTTTCATCCTTCTATATCTAGTGTTCCTTACACCGATGAGAAGCATCTAGAATACCTTACATCATATTCTTCTCTCTTCCACCAACTCCATATTGTATCACAACTTCTTCATGATTTATGGGAACTTAGTGATAATAAATTCATCATAAAATTTAATACTTGGAAGTTATATTACTTCCCAAACTTTCAGTCTCACTAAAATCTTCTGAGACTGATTCTTCTAAAGACCAATTCCCAGTAGTCACTGACTTTCCATAATATTCTCATTCTGATTGCTTGGTTCTGTTAACTCATACCAATGATCTGAGTCTGATTTCCCATACCGATGGAATGGTTCTAATCCTAAAAAATAAAAACATTCCTTTACAAAAAGTTTAGTTGTCAAAAAATATAAAACTTTGTTAAAAACATCACAAAGGTTCATCAATATCCCCCTTTGAATTTTTTTACAGCACTTGTTAACAACTTTTTCAACTCTCAAAAAATTATCACAACTCAACTTTTGTAAAAAACTCATGTTTATTAACTTTTACCAAAACATAGTATTTCTCAAAAGAGAGTGTCCTAACACCACACTACTGGATAAAGTAATATTTTTGAAGGAATTTAATTCCTCATTGATAAGAAAATTTTGCGGTCTTTTAAAGATAAACTCCCATTTAATTTTATCTTTTCTCTCTTTTCTTTTTCTCTCCCCATTTTATTATTATCTCCCCATTATTTGATAACTACAGCTTCATATTCATAAAATAAAGATAAGTAAAATATTATTTAAAAAGTTGTTAATTTTTCTCACCCTTTATCAACATAATCCAAATAATGGTGGGGGACTTACTTGTGAGATTTAAAAATTCATTGGAGGAGGTTGAACATGAAGTTGCGGCCTCAAATCAACAAACCTTTCTTTTGGCATTTCCTTTGTGAATATATTAGCAATATGATACTTTGTTGAGATATATTCTAGTAAAACATCTTCAATAGCAACTTTCTCTTTTATAAAGTGAACATTTATATCAATGTGTTTTGATCTTGAATATTGAACATTATTTTTAGAAATATAAATTACACTTTGATTGTCACAAAGTATCTTCAATGATTTATAAACTTTTACTTTCAAATCTTTCAGTTGAACTTTCATCCAAAACATCTGAGAACAATTATAAGAATATTCAACATATTCAATTTTTTTTGTGCACAAAGTTACTGAACTTTGTTTTTTACTATGACAACTTACACAACATTCACTAAAAAATGTTCCTCCTATGGTTGATTTTCTATCATTAAAATCTCCAACCCGATCGGAATCAGTATAACCATGAAACTTTATTTCAAAATTTATTTTGTATAACAAACCATGTAAAGTTATTCCTTTGACATATCTCATAATTCTATTTACTACCAATATATGTGATTCTTTTGGATTACTTTGATACATATAACACAAAGTCACAACATAAAAAATATTGAACCTTGAGTATGTAAGGTAAAGTAGAATTCCTATCAGATTTTGAAATTCTTTCTGATTCACTCATTTTCTGGACTCGTCTTTACTCAATTTTCATCCCCACTGAGATAGGAGTAGAAAATTCTTTGGATTATTCCATGCCAAACTTTTGTAATAATTCCCCGACATACTTTTCTTGATATAGGAAATTGTAATTTTCTTTTTTTTTGAACTTGTAATCCAAGAAAGAAAGTTAGTTCTCCCAATATTGACATTTCAAAGTTATTTTTCATTTATTTAAAAAAAATGTTTCAAAAACATATTCTCTATCCCCAGAAAAAATTATATCATCCACATAAACAATTACAACTAGAGTTTCAGAGTCAATATTTTTCAAATATAAGTTTCTATAAAATTTTACTTTATAAAAATTCAATATTCTCAAACAATTATTAAGCTTATAATACCATGAATTTGGAGCTTGTTTCATCCCATACAAATATTTCTTCAGTTTACAAACTTTGTTTTCATCCTCATCAAGTAGAAACCCACAAGGTTGTTCAATGTAAACTTATTATTCAATTTCTCTAATGAGAAATGCTGACTTTACATCCATTTGATATAATTTGTAATTCCTATGAGAAACCACTACTAGAAACATTAAAATAGTTTCTAACCATGAAATGAGGGAAAAGGTTTCATCAAAATCCACACATTCCACCTGTGCATAACCTTTACAAAAAAGTCTGGATTTGTTTCTTAAAACTTATCCATGTTCATTCAACTTGCTTTTGTAAACCCACTTTTTCCGATAAAATTTTTACCTTTAAGACATAGAACAAGTTCCCATGTTTCATTTTTCTCAATTTGATCCAACTCTTCATTCATAGAATTCACTCATTCTTTGTGTTGAATAGTTTTTGAAACTGGTTCTAGTTCATCTTTTGAGATGAGTGAAGTTTGATTTTCTAATCTCAACTTTATTCTGGTCTAAATTGGATCCTTCTGATTCCCAAGAATATTTTCAGTCTCAAAATTTTTTTTTAAGGTAGTAAATTTCAAAGTTTCTTTCCCATCCAAACTTTCCTCATCACTTGATTCATCTGAATCTTCATGCACATTGCTTTTCTCACTTTATTTTTCATTGGAGACTTTTAGATTTTCTTCCTCAACATTTCCAATAACTTTTGTTAAGGAAGTTAGATTTTCAATAACATTCACATCATATGAGTCAACCAACTTTTTTAAATGTTTGTTCCAACATTTTTAACTTCTTTATTGGGTGAATAAACCATATAAGTTTCTTCCTGATCTTTCTCATCAAATGTTACCAGATCTAGATTTTTTATTTTAAGTAAACATGAACTTACAAAAACTTTAATGTACTTCAATGAAGGTTTTTTGTTATAAAAAATTTCATAAGAAGTCATGTTGAATTTAGGTCTCAACAAACATCTATTCTGAATATGTACAGTAGTACTAACAGCTTCTCTCTAGTATAACTTTGAAAGTTTTTATTCTGCTAACATACTTCTTCTCGTTTCCACCAAACTTCTATTATTTATTTATGTTACTCAATTTTTTTGTGGAGTGTAAGGAGAACTATATTGATGTTTGATACCATGATTTTTCATATAAGTTTCAAAAGTATTTCTTGTGAATTAGGTACCATTATATGTTCTCAACTTCTTTATATAAGCCCCAATTTTTTTCTCAACTTATTTTCTAAAAAAACTGAACATTTCCATAGACTATGACTTGTGTTTTATAAACATGATGTTTGTTATCCAAGTGAAATAATCAATACAAGTGATAAAGTATAAATATATTTTTTATTGATGTCTCACTGGACCATATAAATTGGAATGAATAAGTTCAAGAGTTCTGGTAAACTGAATCTCAACTCTCTTATAAATTTTGTTAATCATCTTCCCTTTTTTACAAGTAACATAAAAAATTTCTTCTCTTATTTTCAATTTTGGAAAGTAATGGAAAACATCAACTTTAGAAATTTTGTTCATGTTTTTCTGCCCAAGGTTCCTAAGTCTTTAGTTCCACAATTTATTTTCATCTTCAACACTCAATTAACAGGAGTTATTAAACTCTCTAATTTGAAAAAGATTACCACTAGTTCTTTCTCCTTTTTTGATAAATTCACCATCTTTCACACTTATGAAGATACAATAATATTTTATGAAATTAATTATTTTTCCATCATCACAAAGTTTACTTACACTAAGTTATGTTTTATCCCATAAAAAAATAAAACTTCCTTAGATTTCAACTTTTCTACTTCAATCTCAGTTGTTTTGATTCCTCTGATTTTTAAGGAACTGTAATTAACAAAGGTAATTGATCCTCCTTCATGAATTTCAACATGTATCAAGATTTTTATATCACTTGTCATATGTGGAGAATAACCACTACAAGTATCCATGGTTTGTTCCTTTTACTTGATTTCAAAGTTGTCTCAACAACAAAAGTTATTTTCTTAACATTATTCTTTCCAGCTTCCTTTTCTTTTCTACCAAAAGAAACTTATTCCAAAATGATTGTAATACATATTTAGGTACGATGAACAGACTGATCACATATTCCACAAACTTCTTCCTTACATTTAAATTGATTTTTTGTTGGAAATTTTCTAACATGTTGAGATTTTTCTTTTCTAACTTCCTATGAGTTAGGAAAGTTACTCATCCTTTCTCCTCCATTTATTTCAATTTGTTCAAACCTTCTTCCAGGAAGTGAAAAGTTATACCAACAATTATAAGCCTTGTACACATAGATTCTACAACACTATCAATAGCCATCAAATCTTGATTTTATATTGAAGTGAGATCTTTATTTGTAGAAACTATGTTGAGGTTGATAACTTCTTCATACTCTAAAAATACTTGGATGTGGACCATCTTTCCACCTGAGTGAGTTTTAATATTTTATAGATGAAATTGGTTTCTCACACCTTTTTTCTACCCAATATTTCCCAATACTTTTTTCAGAACCTAAAATGTTAGAAAAATCAGATGAAACATTATTTTTTGTGGGTGAGGATTTCACCTGATTCTTGATTTGAGCTTTCACGTCAAATTTAAAATTATCAGATTTTAATTCTAAATATTTGTTGAAGTTTTAATTCATTTTTTAAGGTATTTTTGGACTTGATAATTTTTTATTGAAACTTTTTAACTTATTCTTTCTTATCTGTTAGCTTCTTACTAATATCTTCAACCATATTTCCCTATTCAGTAACTCTAAGTTTGTAACTTAAGATCTCCTAAATGTATTCTTCCTCCTTCTTGATGACATATTTTCTTCCTTTAAAAACTTCTTCAAAATATTTCTTCATTATTGTGATTTATTTCTTGAGATTTATGTTTTGCTTAAGACATTCAACAAGTTTTGTTTTGAGTTCATACTCTCTATATGATTCTTCACCACCTTCTTCACTGTCTGAGGAATCTTTTTTTTCTCAACTTTTGCAATGAAGGTTCTGAATTTTTCTAAACTTTTGTCTTCCAAAGAATTTTTTTTAATTGAGTTGGATTCATCTTTCTTACTCAGCATACTTATTTTTTATCTAGTGAACTTATTATTATATTTGTTGGATGAATTTTATTATTTATAACTTTTGTTCCACTTTATTCATCAAGGTTTTTCATCAAAATCATCTTGATATTCTCTAACTTTATTCTTAGGAAAATTCATAGCAAAGTGTTTGATTCCAACACACTCAAAACATTTGATAGGAAGTCTACCTCCATACTTTTCTCTCTCTATTTGATAGTTCTTAAATATATGAGACATGATTTTTTCATTCAACTCATCATCCTATTTATCTTTGAATTCACAAGGATCAATATCTTTAACATCTTGTATTTTCATTTTTCTCATGGATTCAAAAGCCATTTCATATTTCATCTTCTTTTTGAACATTGAAGCTTTCCTAATTTCAAAAGAAAAAAAGAAAGTTATGCAATTAATTAAGAGATAAATCATATTTATCTTTTAATGAGGAAATTTTAGAATCAAACCTATCTAGAAAATTTATCATAAGTTTCTTCAAAATTTTAGAAGCTTACAAGACATCACTGAATCCTTTGATGTTGAAAAAAAATTAATTTACTCTGAGTATTCATCAATAGTTTCTTTATCTCTCATTTTTATATCTTCATACTTACTATGCTAGATTTGTAGCTTTTCTTCCTTCACTTTAGTATTCCCTTCAAAAATACTTTCCAGCTTATCCCTCATACTCTTCAAAGTTTTGAGACCCATAACCTTCATATAAATTATTTGTGATAAGGACATAAGGATAATATTTACATCCTTTCCATAAACTTTTATATTTCTATTATTAGAAAATGTCATAGGATCATCTTTCTCAATATGTGGAAAACCAATTGTAGTAGCATCAACAAATTCTAGGCTAAGAGATATGAGATAAGGAATTATCCTATTTTTCCATCCATAATAATTTTTGCCATCAAATTTAGTAATTCCTATACTATTTAAAGAATTGATATTATCTATGATAAGGATTCAACAAGGGACCCTTGTATATGATACCAATTGAAGTTCAAAAGGACCGAATAAAAATTTATAAGGGGGTTGAATCAGTTGTTCACTTTTTTGTAAGTTTCAATGATTTTAAAACTTAACCCTTACAAAATATTAAAGTTTATATCCTTGTCATATTTTAGTAAATACTCATGCATGAAAAAGTAAGAAAGCAAGTAAATCACATGGGATTTACAAGTTAAAGCCTCAGTGTGTGAACCTACATCCTTTCCATAACCACTCCTATGGGTCTATAGAAATTCACTATTATGAAGAAGTGGATAAAACTTGTGTTAACTCCCGTTAGACACCTTCTATCTCTCGATATGAATGATTATAATAACTCCCATCAGTTTACAAAGTTTTCTTACAAACAATTGATCCAAATCAGAAAAAAAAAAGATTTTATTCAATATGACCCACAAAAGTTTCTGAGTTTGATGTCCTTGAGTCTAACGGCCTTTAGTTTGATGAACCCATTCTGATTGAATCAGTCTGATCGACTCAATATGATTCTACCTTTCTCATTTTTCACCTTAATAAACTTTTTGTTCTATCTGGATGAAAAAACTTGTGCTTCTCAAAAACTACTCAAAACTCAATTTGAACTTCCTCAGTTCGGTGGACTCAGTGTGATGAACCCATTCTCAATATGTAAAAACTCAAACTCTATTAAAATGATCAATACAATATTAATCAGTCCAGTAAAAAAAACTTTCAAGTGTTT
The DNA here is from genome assembly GCA_963277665.1 of Viscum album. Lineage (NCBI taxonomy): Eukaryota > Viridiplantae > Streptophyta > Magnoliopsida > Santalales > Viscaceae > Viscum > Viscum album. The sequence continues at coordinate 1,578,947,017 of OY728120.1, read as the reverse complement.
GACCTTCTTTTGATATCTCAGTTCGGAAAGAAAACTTGATAAAAATTATGCATCTCTCATCCTTTTCCTCACACATAAAAAAGTTGTAAAAGTACAAATGTATTGTACTTCTATTTATAGGTGAATCATAATATAAAAGGTAGAAAACCAAAAAATATTTCCCGCTTACCCAAATTTCAAATCACTGAAAAACACTCATATTTAAACTTTAACTTTGACTGCATCAAACCTTCTTGATATTTCTTGTAAATCAGTCTTCTCGAACACACTAACTTTTCTTTAATTTGATATAACTTCCCCAGCTTTATTCTGATTAACTTTCCAAGATTTTGTATGATTAAATTACTTAACTTAAACTTCCTCTTCTCATTACGATATAACTTTCTTACACTACCCATTACAATATGACTATCCTCTTCAGAGTTAGTCTGATTGAACTTCCTTCTCAGAGTCAGTATGATCATCTTTCCTTCTCAGAGTTAGTCTGATCATCTTTCCTTCTCAGATTCAATCTAATGGAATCCTCATAACAATGGAATTCTGATTACAATGGAATTATCATTACGGTGGAAAATCCTCTCTATAACTTTGAATTTCTTTAAGCCTCGTGATTTGTAACTCATTCAGACTTCTAAAAACTTCTGTGTCTGATACTTTTAGATCTAATTCAAACTTTTCCTTGATCTTTGGAATTGATACAATATTTATGATTCCTTCATTTCATCAAAAAAATTTATCATGATAGTTTTCATGATTTATGAAAACTTCAATATTGGTAAAGCATCATCAGATTTAGGTTATAAATTATGAAAACTTTATAACTCATAACTTCACTATATTATTTCAAAACTCTTTAGCAACATTATTACTTCTTCAATTAGTAAGATCATTCTTCTAGCCTTCTGATATTGTCACACTGATGATTCTCATACTGATGATCTTCATCCTTCTGTGTTTGGTGTTCCTCACACCGATGAGTAGCAGCCAGAATAATTTACATCGTATTCTCCTCTCTTCCACCAAATCCATCTTGTATCATAACTTCTTCATGATTTATGAGAACTTTATGATCAGTAAAGAATCACCATATTTAATACTTAGAAGTTATATTACTTCTGGACCTTTCGTTCTCACTCAGCATCTTCTGAGATTGATTCTTCTAGAGACTGATTCCCAATAGTCTCTAACTTTCCATCAAATTATCATTCTAATTGTCTGGTTTTGTTGAATCATGCTGATGATTTGAGTCTGATTTCCCATATTGATAGACTGGGTCTGATTCTAATGAATAAAAACATTCTTTTACAAAAAAATTAGTTGTCAACAAATACAAAACTTTGTTAAAAACGTCATAAAGGTTCTTTAAATTCCCTTTGAGTTGTGGAGTGGAAAAAAACCTATTTTTTCATAGACACGTGTATGGGGTTGCGAGGAATTTGCTAAGGTCTTATTAGGTAACAAAGTAACACCTAGGGTCACAAACTGTATCTTTATAGGATATCCTAAGGAAACAAAGGGATGTTACCTATATAACCCCTCAGACAAGAAAGTTATTGTTGCTATAAAAGTAGTCTTTCTTGAGAGGGAGAATATCCTAAAAAAGGATAGTGGGAGCAAGATTGACTTAAATGAAGTTTATGCTCAAGATACACAAGAGTTGGTATAGGAACATATTCCATAGGTCCTTGTGGAAGAAGTATTTCCCAAAACACAAGTACATCATAGGAGCACTAAAGATGTAAGAGAAATAGAGAGATATGGTTTTCTAGTCACTGAAGATGGTGACTCATTATTGGTTGAAAATGATGAACCTATCTCCTATAAAGATGTGGTAGGGGGCCTAGAAGTTGCAAGATGGTAAGAAGTCATGAATTTTGAAATGGATTCCATGTATCAGATCCATTTTTGGGTTATAGTTGGTGTGCCAGTTGATGTAAATCCCATAGGGTGAAAATGAGTATTCAATAAAAAATTAGACATAGAAGGTAAGGTAAATACTTATAAAGTAATGATAGTGGATAAATAGTTTAAACAATATCAAGGAATTAACTACGATGAAACCTTTTCACTAGTTTCCATGTTTTAAATCCACCATAATTCTTCTTGTTATATTAGCTTACCATGATTATGAAATTTAGTAGATGGATTTCAAAATTACTTTCCTTAATGAGAATCCTTAGGAAGATGTTTATATGAAACATCCATAAGGTTTTATGACTCCAATTGATGGTAAAAGGATTTTCAAGTTGCATAGATCCATTTATGGATTGAAGCAAGCATCTAGGTCATGGAACATTCGATTCAATAAAGCTATAAAAGAATTTAGTTTCATTTAGAATGAATGTGAGTCATGTGTTTACTATAGGTTTAGTGGAAATGTAGTGGTTATCCTAATAGTATATGTTAATGACATATTACTTATTGAAAATGACACACTGGTCTTACAATCTATTAAGGACTGGTTAAACAAGTGTTTATCCATGAAGAACTTAGGTGAAGTAGCATATATTATAGGGACACTAGTAGAAAAAAATATTTTAGCGACCGAAAAAATCCATCACTAAAGGCCTATACCAGTCACTTAGTATCCACCAAATGGAAGATGCTTTAGGACCTCCATTGTTGCCTATATCATCCGTCGTTTGGTGGATGTTATCGGAGGGATCAACATGGTCTATAGAGACCGTCAAATGACGGTTGCTATAGACACACCTGAGTAGGGATATAGAGACTGTAGTTTGGTGGTCACTATATCCCATGTTTGAATCAACTATAGCAACCGCCAAATGGTGGTGGTTATTTTTTTAAAAAAAATCACAGCAATACTAAAAAACCACTATATTTAAAAAATACAAAACAAATATTTTCAAAATATCTAAACTCATGGAAATATAAATCTCTTCATCTCATCATCTTATAAGCTCCACATTCATCATTGAATATAATTACATGAAAAAAATTAATAAAAAAATTAGTACAAAAAAAATATCTCTACTAATAATTGAAATGAAATAACATATTTCAATTAAATCTTAGTACAAGAGATAGAAGTTATTTGATTTTGAAAATATATTAATAAGTTTGAATAATTTTTAATAAATTTAAAACCACTTATTCTACTATTTTAATTAGATCACATGTCTGATTGATGTGTCATATGCTTGATCACATCACCAATAATAATAAGTCAGTTTTCCTATGATTTCATGTTATTCCGAGCTTGTTTGGTATGCATTTGACTATTAAATGCATGTTTTGGTGTTTTATGACACTAAAAGTGCATTTTCCATCATCACAGTCAAATGAAACCTAATATTGATGTACTGTTTGCTCGAAAATTTCACAATTCACTCCACAGTTGTTGTGGTCTGATTTCATGGCATTCAGAGGTCGTTCGGTAGATTTCGACCCTCGGAAGCACCTTTTTGAAGGGCCTCAAATTTTTAAAAACCATGGATTCAATCATACCACATAGAAAGCATGTCTGATTGATGTGTCATCTCCTCTTACACATCAAGAATAATAATAAAATGGTTTTACTCTGATTCCATGTCATTCAAAGGTCATTTTCAATGGATCTGACTGTTAGACGTACGTTTTGGTGTTTTATGACACTGAAAGTGTGTTTTCCGTCATCGTGGTCAAACAACACCTTTGATTGACATATTTTCTATTCAAAAATTTCAAAATCCACTCAATGGTTATTTTCATATTATTTCATGGCATTCTGAGGTCGTTCAACTAGTTTTGACCACCCTATGCATCTTTTTAAAGGGTCCCAAATCTTTAAAGACCACAGATTCAGTCGTACCGCATTGGCCGCACGTCCAATTGATATGTTGTCTCCTCATACACATCATGAATAATAATAAGATGGTTTTCCTCTGATTTCTTGTCATTACAAGGTTTTTTTCTATGGATCTGACCATTAGACATCTGTTTTGGTGTTTTATGACACTAAAAGGGTGTTTTCTGTCATCGCGGTCAAACAACACTTTCGATTGATGTACCATATGATCATCTATTTCATAATATACCCAATGATTATTTTCATCTGATTTCATAGCATTTCGAGGTTGTTCAACTGGATTTGGCCACCCTATGCATCTTTTTAAAGGGTATCAAATCTTTAAAAATCATAGATTCAATCGTACCGCACACATCGCATGCTCAATTGATATGAAGTTTCCTCGTACACATAAAAAAATAATAATAAGACAGTTTTCCTATGATTTAAAGTCATTTCAACATCGTTTGTTATGGATCTGACCATTACACATCCGTTTTGATGTTTTATGACACCAGAATTGCATTTTCCATCATCACAGTCAAACAACACCTCTGATTGATATACCGTCTGCTTGAATATTTCACAATTCACTCCAAGGTTGTTGTAATCTGATTTCATGGTATTCTGAGGTTATTCGGTTAATTTTGACCACCCTACGCACCTTTTTAAAGGGCGTCTAATCTTTAAAGACCACATATTTAGTCGTACCTCGCAGACCACGTGTCTGATTGATGTGTTTTCTCCTCGTACACATTATGAATAATAATAAGATGGTTTTCCTATGATTTCAAGTCATTCCAAGGTAGTTTTCTATGGATCTTATCGTTACACGTCGGTTTTGGTGTTTTATGACACCAGAATTGCGTTTTCTATCAGTTAGGTCAAACAACACCTCTGATTGACATATCGTCTACTCAACCATTTCATAATTAACTCTATGGTTTATGTAGTCTCATTTCACTGTATTTAGAGGCCATTTGGTTGGTTTTGACCCCCAGATGCACCTTTTTAAATGGATTCAAACCTTTAAAAATTGCATATTTGGTAGTTCTTGGCAGACCACACGTCTGATTGATGTCTCGTCTACTCATACATGTCAATAATAATAATAAGATGATTTTCCTATGATTTAAAGTCATTATAAGGTTGTTTTATATATATCTGACTGTTAAACACATGTTTTGGTGTTTTATGAAACTAAAAGTGTGTTTTCCGTCATCCTGGCCAAACAGCAACTCTGATCGATGTACCATTTTCTCGACCATTTTACAATTCACTCTATGGTTTTTTTCATCTTATTTCATCACATTTGATGGTCATTTTATTGTTTTGACCCTTCGTGTGCTTTTAAAGGATGTTAAACCTTTAAAAACTGCATATTTGGTCATTCCAGGCAGACCGCACATCCAATTGATGTTCTATTTGCTCATACACAACATGAATAATAATAAAACAATATTCCTACTTTTTAAGTTCATTATGAGAATGTTTGATATTGAATTGACCATTAAATGCATGTTTTGGTGTTTTATGACACTAAAAGCGTGTTTTCGGTCATCCCGGGAAAACGACATCTCTGATTGATGTTCTGTCTGCTCGACCGTTTCACAATTCACTATATGGTTTTTTTCAGTCTCATTTCACCACATTGAGAGGTTTCTTATTTGGTTTTGACCCCTAGATGCACCTTTTTAAAGAGCATCAAACCTTTAAAAACATCATATTCTATAGTTCCAGGCAGATCGCATGTCCGATTGAAATCCCATCTGCTTATACACCACATGAATAATAATAAGGTGGTTTCCCTATGATTTCAAGTCATTATAAGGTTGTATTCTATATATCTGACTGTTACACATGTTTTGGTGTTTTATGACATTAAAAGTGAATTTTTCATCATCTCAAACAAACGGAATATCTTATTGACATACCGTCTACTCAACCATTTCATAATTCACTCTATAGTTATTTTTGTCTGATTTCACCGCATTTGGTGGTTGTTCAGTTGGTTTTGACCCCCTGTGTGCTTTTAAAGGGTGTCAAACCTTTAAAAACCTCATATTTGGTCATTATGGATATATTAAATGTCTGATTAATGTTTCATCTACTTGTACACAACATGAATAATAATAATAATATAGTATTCTTATGACTTCAGGTCATTTTGGGGTCGTTTGAAATTAAATTGACCTTTAAACACACGTTTTGGTGTTTTATGACACTAAAAGTGTGTTTTCAATCATCCTAGGAAAACAACATCTTTGATTAATGTTCTGTCTACTCAACTATTTCACAATTTACTCTATGGTTGTTTTCATCTGATTTCATTGCATTTAGTGGTCATTTGGTTGGTTTTGACCCCCCCCCCCCCCTGTGTGCTTTTAAAGGGTGCCAAACCTTTAAAAATCATATATTTAGTCATTCTGGACAGACTGCACATCCAATTGATATTTCATCTAATTTCACACAACATGAATAATAATAAGACGGTATTCCTATGATTTAAAGTCATTCCAAGGTTGCTTGATATTGAATTGACCGTTAGACGTACGTTTTGGTGTTTTATGACACTAAAAGTATGTTTCCAGTTATCTCAGGAAAATGACATCTCCGATTGACATTCTATATGCTCTACCATTTCAAAAGTCACTCTATGGTTTTTTTGTTTTATTTCACCTCATTCGAAGGTCGTTTGTTTGGTTTTGACCCCCGAACACACCTTTTTAAAGGGCGTCACACCTTTAAACCCCGCATATTCAATAGTTCTAGGCAGACCGCACGTCCGATTGACGTCACATCTGCTATTACACATCAAGAATAATAATAAGATAGTTTTTTTATGATTTCAAGTCATTATGAGGCCTTTTGATATATATATGATTGTTAAACGCATGTTTTGGTGTTTTATGACACTAAAAGTATGTTTTTCCTCATCTCATACAAACGACAACTTCGATTGAAATATCGTATACTCGACTATTTCACATTTCACTCTAAGATTTTTTTTTCATCTTATTTCACTGAATTCATTGTTCGTTCGGTTGGTTTTGACCCCCCGCATACTTTTAAAGGGCATCGAACCTTTAAAAACTGCATATTCGATCGTTCCGAGCAGACCGCACATCCGATTGAAGTTTCATCTGCCCATACACATCGCAAATAATAAGACAATTTTCTTATGATTTTAGGTCATTCTGAAGTCTTTTGTTATGGATTTGATCGTTAAACACACGTTTTGGTGCCTTATGACACTAAAAATGCATTTTTAGTCATCCCGGGAAAATGTTATCTTCGATTGATGTTCCATCTTCTCGTCCATTTCACAATTTAATCTATAGTTGTTGTCATCTAGTTTCACCACATTTTAAGGTCGTTTGGTTGGTTTTGACCCCAGATGCACCTTTTAAAGGGAGTCAAACCTTTAAAAACCTCATAATCGATAGTTTCACGCACACCACACATCCGATTAATGTCTCGTCTTCTCATACACATCAAGAATAATAACAAGATGTTTTTTCTATTATTTCAAGTCATTGTGATGTTGTTTACTATATATATGACTGTTAAACGCATGTTTTGGTGTTTTATGACACTAAAAGTGTGTTTTTCATCATCCCAGACAAACGGAAACTTCGATTGACGTGTCTTCTGCTCAACTATTTCACAATTCACTCTACAATTTTTTTCATCTGATTTCACTGCATTTGCTTGTTGTTCGGTTGGTTTTGATCCCTCGTGTTCTTTTAAAGGGCGTCGAACCTTTAAAAACCGCATATTCAGTCGTTCCGAGAAGAGCACACATATGGTTGATGTTTTGTCTGCCCATACACATCACGAATAATAAGACGGTTTTCCTATGATTTTAGGTCATTATGAGGTCATTGTTATGGATTTGATCGTTAAACGCATGTTTTGGTGCCTTATGACACTAAAAATGCATTTTTTGTCATCTTGGGAAAACTCTATCTCTGATTGACATTCCATCTGCTTATCCATTTTAAAATTCACTCTATGGTTGTTATCGAATGATTTCACTACATTCTGAGGTCATTTGGTTGGTTTTGACCCCCAGGCACACCTTTTTAAAGGGCGTCAAACCTTTAAAAATAGCATATTCGGTAGTTCCAGGCACACCACATGTCTGATTGATATCGCGTCTGCTCGTACACATAAAAAATAATAATAATATGTTTTTCATATGATTTAAATTCATTATAAGATTGTTTTCTATATATCTAGATATTAAACGCATGTTTTAGTGTTTTATGACACTAAAAGTGTGTTTTCCATCATCCCAGACAAGAGGTAACTCTTATTGACATACTGTATTCTTTAACATTTTACAATTAACTCTATGGTTGTTTTTTTATGATTTCACCGTATTCGGAGGTTGTTCGGTTGGTTTTGACCCCTTGCGTGTTTTTAAAGGGCGTCAAACCTTTAAAATCCGCATATTCGGTCGTTCTGGGAAGACCACACATCCGATTGACATTTCTTCTACTCATAAATATCACAAATAATAATAATATGGTTTTCCTATGGTTTCAGGGCATTTTGAGTTCATTTTCTATGTATTTTACCATTAAACGCATGTTTTGGTGTCTTATGGCACTAAAAGTGCGTTTTCGGTTATCCCAAGAAAAAGACATCTCCGATTGAAATTTCATATGCTTAGTCATTTCAAAATTTACTCTATAGTTTTTTCATCTAATTTCACCATATTCAGAGGTTGTTTGGTTGGTTTGGACCCCCGGATGCACCTTTTTAAATGGCGTCAAACCTTTAAAAATCGTATATTTGGTAGTTCCAAGAAGACTGCACATTCAATTGATATTCTATCTGCTCGTACACATCACGAATAATAATAAGATGATTTTCCTATGATTTCAAGTCATTCTGAGGTCGTTTTCTATATATATGACTGTTAAAGGCATGTTTTGATGTTTTATGACACTAAAAGTGCATTTTTCGTCATCCTAGACAAACTGAACCTCTGATTGGCGTACTGAGACAGGTACAAAGTACCAGAACATAATCCCCTTATGATCTGCATCCATAAAATTCATTTATTTGGGTAAAGATCTTTCATCGTGAATCTTCTGAACAATTCAACCTTTGGCTCATCAGCCCTTTCCTTTAGCGAATCATCTATAAACATGTCATCAATATAAAGAAGAAAGATGATGAAACTTCCATAATCAAACACCTTTTGGTAACAAAAATGGTCAACATTGCTCCGGATGAAATTTCACCACGCCATGAAAGTGTTGAACTTATGGTTCCACTACCTCGGTGCCTGCTTTGAACCATAAAGGCTTCTCTTTAGCTGGCACACAATGTCCTGGTTCTGATGATCCACAAAACTAGATTACTTATCCGTATAGATTTTGTCATCTAAGTCCCTATTAAATAATTTTTTCTTCATGTAAAAATGTTCCAGATGCAAACCCTTCATGAAAACCATACTTAGCATCATCCATATGGTTGTATATTTAAGTATTGGTGAAAATATCTTAGAGAAATCTACACCTTCCATTTATTGAAACCTTTTCACGACTAGTTGTGCCTTGTACCCCCGTTTATCATTTTCTTATTCCTTTAGCCGATGCACCCATTTGTTCTGAAGAACTTTCTTCCTGATAATTCTTTTCGTTATCTCCCATGTTTGAGATACATGGAGGGAATCAATAACTCTCACTGATTCGAGTCTTTCATATTCCTAGCCTCTTTCGGGTTCTATAAATTTTATTGTGGATATGTTTTTACTATATGTGGGGGACTCATCTTTTAGAATTGTGGCATGAAAATTTCCACCATATAGGTCAAATACATTTCCATGACCAAGTGAAGGTTTTATGGGTAAAAGGCGTAATTAGAGAGCTTGCATTTCCATTTTCTTGTAATACTGTTAATTGTCATATTCAGTCTACATTGCATTTATATAAGAATCATGTTTATCATTGTAAATCCAAATATATTAACATGTGTTTCCATTTGTTATAAATTATTTAGGTTGACCATGTGGATGTCATTGAATCACTATAACCATAATTTATAGGACAAATAATTTCATTAAGGAATTACACCTCATTTGAAGTAAACAAGATAAAGATGGAATATAATAATACATGTTCCAACAATATTGTAGGTTCCTTCACCATCCCTTTCAAGAATTATAGATGATGATGAGATGTTTCTCCACAATATAGCATTGTTCAGGCTCCATATGGACTTCCCTAGTTTGCATTAACATAAAAAAAATACTTCATCACTATCAGGAAGTTCCATGACCATGCACCGTGTATATTTACCTTGGCATTTTCAACGCAAGCAAAATCCCTATAGTATTCCTTCACCTACTGGTGTGGGTTCCACAAAACAATATTTTACCAACTGCAGTGGAAAAAGGGATTTAAGAATGAAATAAAAGATAGGTGTATAAGCATAAAAATTTCAATAGGATCTGATTTTTATTTACTTTGAATTCCTAAGAAATATTGTCTCTCCCAATCCATTGTTAAACTGAAACTCTGTAGGGGAATTAAGGTAAACACAATCAAAAAAACCAAGAAATATAACCACGTCACTATATTTTAAAGGTTGGGAAAAAACACATCATATTGGGAACTCAACATTTATAAATTTTGATAAACCCTTTTCAAATTTCACCATGCATGTAGCCTATTAAATGAATTTAATATTTCCACGTAGCGAGAGAGAACTCACTTGAAAATGGTTTGATAAGATATTATACTAAACTTTCCTCCTTAACCTTAACTAGATTCCAGGGATCTGGATCCTTGTTTATTATCTTGAAACCTTTCAAACCTTTCACAAATGCCCCTTCTACAGAAGCCTTCATAACAACAACGCAAAAATATGAGAAAAAATTCTACTTATTTTCTTAAGATGCTTGAAATATCATTTTTACTGAATAGAATCTCAGCATTTAACACAATGAACAATTGCCAAAAATATCTATGAAAATAAAAAATATTGTAGCATATAGGAAAAATGGAATAACTTTATGATTTTATTATGAAAAAATCACACATAATTTATGCACATGATTTTCCATTTGATCTTTCTTTACATTTGAACATTCTTCCCAGGCAGTTAATCGTTTAATCCTTAGTTAAATATGGATATCAAAATATGAAGTTCATTTTACTAAAAGTAGTCAGTAGAACATGTAGGTAAAATTACAGTACTCACATGAAAGTAAGTATGCAAGGCAGAGTTGAAAGAAAATGGCTTGTTATCTATTTTTGTGATGTTTAGTTTTGTCGAAATACTCTTCTTATCAAGAATGACCTACAGAAAAATGGGATAAGTGGAAACAATAATTTTTAAGAGGAAGAAAATAAAATTATTAGAATCCGAAAGCAACTTCAATGCTAGGTTTAGAAACTTAAAAGGTTCTTGTTACAAGAGAGGTGATTTAATATGCCATGCAAAAAATCCCAACTGACCAAGTATTATAAGGGAAACAGGTTTGGGAACTCATGTGATATAGAAAGGTAAACATCAGGAACACCTTGTAAACAGCTTGAAAGTTGTAATCCAACATTGAATGACTCTAAGACCCATCCTTCAACTCTAGGGTTAGAATATAATTTCCTTTAATGTTTTCATAATAAAAAACTGACCAATTTATATTCCTTGAAAATCCATGTTGTGGACACAACAATGTTTCACACCCAAATTCTTGATCACATGAAAATACATGAAAAGAGAAAAAAATTATAAATGTATCATAATATAGTTGCATTTTCCCTTCAAAACTGCAAAAAATAGTTGAAAAAAATGAAAAAGAAAGAAAAGGAAAAGGAAAAGGTCCTTGTATTCAATATTCATGTAGGAACATAACTCCATGTGTATAAATAGAAATGAGACATGGAGAAAAATGGTATAGGAATCAGACACAGGTGCAATCATTTTTTGTATGATTCACTAAGAGTGCATGCATGGAACAAGTGCTGCAAAATTCAAAATTAGAGGTCAAGGTAAGATAAAAGATATATAATCAAATGAAATAAATCCTTACCTATTGTATTTTTCACGGTCCAAATTGTGGGAAACAATGAGGAATTCCTCCACTATTCTAAGAAAAACTATACAAATTCAATATCTATGAAATTTGTGACTTCTTATTGGTGTAATGAATGATCCAAAGAATAAAATATAAAAAATTAGTTGTGTTGGCAGACAGGGGATACCAAAATATAAAAAAAATACAAAAAAATTATTATCCATTAGCACATATTTGTTTATTTAAAGTGTATAGAAGAAAATGAACCTCAAAATGGAAAAGCAATGGCTTTATGAATACAACAAGAGTGTCAAGAAAAAAACATGATGGGTTTCTATCCATTGAACACAGAATCCGAGCAGAAAAATAGGAGGCCATTGTTGTTTTAAAGTTTCCAATATGTGATGCATCCTCCAAATAGATATATCTTGGCCTCACCACCACGAACACCCACATAAACAGAAAAAAAATCCATCCATCATTGAAATATGCAGAAGAAATTTTCATGTCCCTATCATCTTTACAACAAAAAAACAAGTCTTAAATCATTCAAATGAGGTCGGATACATGGATCAAATTTTTTCAATTAGATATATCAAAGACCATATTTTCATTGAGATCATTGGGATCATTTTTTATGACTGCTTTGAAGTCCTTTTTAGTCCTCCTCTAATTCATCTAATTTGTTTATTTGTCTTAAAGTCTACCCTGATAGCAGGTGAGTTAGGTTTTCTTCTTATTGTTAACATTGTTTAATTACATGCTATCCATCCACTCCAAATCAAGTGTTGAACCCAACCCCAACAAATTTGGAAATATAAAAACTGAATTTTCATTTGAAAACTAAAGAAATGGAGTTAGCCCCTTACCCACCAAGAAAATAATAATAAAGTATAGACTCAACACTACCATCACCCTAGGAAGATCAAAAACATTTATTCCAATCAATAAAAAAGATCAAAGGTAGATTAATACTAAGTACCTACCATTAACATATGTTAATATGACCTTTGGTAAAATCCCCTCACCTTTGGTCACTCTTAGGCCTGGAGATGTATTTTCATTGTTTGAATGAGAAAAAGCCAGGATTGGAGATGGTTTTCATGTGATTAATCTTACATTTATAAGCAATTTAAATTATTCATAAGTGAACTAATAATGTAGGGGGAAAATGAGACAATCAATCACACCGAGTGTTTTATGAAATGACTGCTTAAATTAGTGAGTGTGTTCCAAAGAGTGAGAGCCCAGTTAAAATCTATTGTTGTATTCAGGGAAGTCTTGACGAGGTGAGTACAAGGAGTAAGAGAAATTAATCCTTGGGTGTCCCCATTTTACTCAAAAATATTGGTCGTTAATGATAAAAATAGGAGCGTACAGGTTTGATCTGAGTTAGTATCCGGACCTCGGGGCATTCCATATTAATATGTTAGTGAGAATGAAAGAACAATTTTAAAATCCTGAATGGAGGAAGGTTCGATGGTGGGACATGATAGGGCAGGGAGTGTTCAACGACAGCAGCATGATGGGGCTAAGAGGGTTTCACGGCGGCGGGACGGCTCGACGGAGGTGGGAGGGCTCGACGACAGGGCGCGACGGGGTCAGGAGGGCTTGACGGTGACAGGATGGTCTGACGGTGCTATTTGGAGGTGAGGGGGGTCACAGGGTCAGATCATGGGGTTTCGAGAGGGTGAAGGAGCGGGGAGAGGAAAATTTGGGGCAGGGGGTTAAAAATTACAGCAACTACTAAATAGTGGTCTCTAATAATATCATTAGCGACTGCTAAATGGTGGTATTCCAAGACTTCCCTCCACAAAAACTAAAATTTCTACTAGTGGGATCAATATCATTCATGATAAATCCAAGAGGCTGCTTGGAGTAAGTCAAAGTGCATACATTTTCCAAATACTAAAGAGATTTAGTATGGAACAATCTAATAAGGGATTGGTTTTAGTGTCACATGGTATACATATTTATAATAAAATGTGTCCTCAGACATAATAGTAGAATGAGAGAATTAGCAAGATCTCATATGCCTCAACAATAGTATCAATCATGTATTTCATTTTATGTACTATACTTGATGTTTCCTATGCATTGAGTATGGTAGACATATATCAAGCAGGTCTAGTAGAGAAACATCAATATGTTGTTAAGGTTATCCTAAAGTATCTGAGAATAACTAAGCATATGTTCTTGGTGTATAAATGATATGATGATCTAGTCATCAAGGGTTATACTAATGCTAGTTTTCAAACAAATCAAAATGATCTGAAGTAACAGACAGGATATGTTTTTTGTCTCAATGGATGAGTTGTGAGCTGGAAGAGTTCAAAGCAACCAGTTGTTACTGATTCTACAGTGAGGCCTAAGTATATAGTTTCTTTTGATGTAGCCAAATAATCCATTTAGATAAAAAAAAATCTAGGACCTTGATGTGGTACCTAGTAGTAAAAACCTTGTCACATTGTATTGTGATAATACTGCAGTGGTAACTCTTGTAAAAGAGTCAAGGTCACACCAACAGACATAGCATATACTCCAGAAGTATCACATCTTGAGAGATTCTTATCAAAGGAGTGGAGTTGCAATAATTATCATTCCTATAGAATAAAACATGGAAGACCCATTGACTAAAGTCCTATCTCAGTAGAAACATGAGTTTCATGTCAGAGCTAGCGGACTAAATGTTGTTAGTAGTTGGATTTAGTGAAAGTGGGATTCTTCTAAAGTTGGTGTCATAGAACTAACTTCTGTGTACTTTATGATAGCTTATATTCATAGTTTTTAATATTAATAAACTCTTTATCACATCATGATTGTTCTTTTTTTGTAACATTGTATGTGATAATGTCCTAAGAGTAGTTGTTTCACTGAAAGGAAATAGTGGTTCCCCGCTATAATGAGAACCCAGAAGTTTCACGATAGTATTCTTAAATATATGTTCTATATCCAAATGAAATCATTTGGGGGACATAAATGATACAATCCATCATAGGTAGAGACTCATAGGACTTTGAGAAACATTCTCATATTGTACACTATTGGTAATGTCCAATGTAAGATATTATGAGAATGAGACCCACTAGTAGGAAATCCAAATTTATATATTTCATTATATGTTCCTATCTTAGAATGTGTGTATTGATCCTTAGACTTTAAGATTATTATTAATGAGTATTATGAGTTACGTACTTTGATGTATTGATGAAAACTGTGACTACATATGTTTGCGGAGGGTGTGTCATGAGTAAAATTGCATTAATGAATAATGTGATAAAGGATTTTTATCTTTTATTATTTAATGTAAGTTGATTTCTTATGACCTTTTATAGAAATGATGTACCTTAAATAAATCAATGGTCATGGTATTCTATAGGCAAGTTTGATTTCAATAAATTTAAAAAAAATACATTGTGCACATAGGTTGATGGCACCAGTATGCAACCCATTTGATTAGAGATATCATGATAAAGAGATTATATTACACATTAGGTGTACGTATGAGGTATTATATCATTGTGACATTAAATTCTTTCTTTATGGGTGTCTTGGTGTGTTGTTAGATGCTAACCTTGAACTTTAGTTCGTTTCACCTAATGTCACTAAGAAAGAGAGTTGGAGGGTCACACACTAAATGTATCTAGAATATTGGTTAAATAATATATTATATATTTATTAATTAATAATTTTAATAAATATTATTCTCACATTTTATTTAATAATTATTCATGTTTGTTTGATCACATATATTCTATCACCAGTTATTTGATAAAATATTATGTGAGTTGAATATTTAATAAATATTTATTTATTATTTAGTGAATATGATATTTATTTATTTATTTCCTTTTAATGCTTGACTTTTTACTTTATTTTACTTTAATAAATTTTTAGGGTCGGTGTGTTCGAACCCTAGACTTTTCTGGTTATTTATTTATTTATTGGCAAATAATGCAGTGATATTTATTTATTAAATAAATAGTCATTATTCAAGGCCTGATAAATATTGTGGAGGAATGGTGAATCGGGTTTAATGGTATGATGAGAAATAATATATATTAAATATTATTTGATTAAATAATATTTAATTTAAATTTTTAGTTTACCACATGTCAATAAATAATAACAATAATAATAATATTATTATTATTATTATTATATACATGATGTTTCAAAAAGATTAAATAAATAATAAAGATCACTTGTGCAGTTATTTATTTTTAAATCTAACTATATATAAACCAAATTATATCAATAGAGTTAATTCATTTTTTTGGCACAATGAATCCAGAGAAGCCACTTGAATCCCTAGAGAGCTCCCATCTTCATGAATGCTCTTAAGAACGAAGGACGGTCTTTCTCCACCTTCCACTCTCGAGTCCAGAGAGATCAAGAAGAATCTTTTGAAAGTGATTCTCGAAGATATCAAAGATAAATGATGAAAGTGTTAGGATCTGTTATACTAGCACTTGAATATTCCTAAGGCAGCGTTCAAAGATTTTTGGAACATGTGTGGATCACTATTAGAGAGAATATTCCCTTGATTCTTGCAATGCAATGATGGTACAATGTAGATCCATTATTAGATCCATCAACAAATAAAGAATTTCTCACAAGATAATTCTTTATTTTATTAAATTAATTATAAATAATATGTTACGATCTTATGTTTTGGTTCTGGTGTTTTTATCCATTACATGTATTATTTGATTCAATATCATTGATCATGATGTTTATCATCGTGTAAATCTCGAATAGATAATTGATCATGACAAAAGGAAATATTGGGCATGACCCTTAACATGCTTCCACTATGTCTGGAACCTTCAGTTACATTGACTACTAATAAACAAAACTTGTGATTGGATCACTCTACTACACTTTAGGTAATCTACAAGTAACCTGGTCTATTATTTTTCGTACTACTCATTATATTTTTTATCATCTCGGATGTCAGTATTTTCTTATGCATTTTGAAGTAAAATAAATAATATATATGAATGAAAATGTATAATTAATAATTGTGTGCCCCATCCTATCCAAATTAGGTTCATATTGAGGTCGAGTATTAAATAAACTTTATGATTCAGATAAAATCCTACACGTTCAAATCTCGTCTAAGGGATGCATCCACCCACTGATGTATGAGCTAGAAGAAATGAATGAAATCCTCCTATTAGAGAATTTGAATCTCAGTATATATAAATTATTATTATTATTATTATTATTATTATTATTATTATTATTATTATTATTATTATTATTATTATATTGTATAAATGTCTTGAAATATGATGTCGTTTTATTAATGTTCGAGTTTGGGTTTTAAACAAATTTTATTTTTAAAAAATATTAAAATTTAAATGGTTTATTTTAAATAGATATTGAATTTCAGGTTCAGAGAGGTATTAAATAGATAAACCATATGGTTAAGATGAAGGTTCGATGAATTAAATCTCAAATGAAATCAAGTTAGATCTGGATTTCAATCTGGATTAACGATGCAAAATGGGTTGCGGGCCCGCGGGCCAAGCAGGATTGGGGTGGGTTTGGGATGTAATGGCTCAGACCCCTTCGGTCCATTCCTTTATTGAAATCGATGTGGTCAACACGACGCGTGTTATAATGATAATTTTTAATACTGATGATAACGTAAAAATATGTTAAATAATGATGATGATGACATAAATTGTGTGATTAATTAAACTAAAAAGAGAATAATCATGATAAAATGATTTAATGGGTGTTATTATTATTAATGATGTGAAGTGGGAAGGTGTGTGACCCATTAGACATTGATAAATGAAACATGCAGTTTATTATTAATTGAGTAATTGTTGAAATTAAATTTGAATAATAATAATGGGTGTTGTGTTATTAATATTATTCATAATATTAATAATAATGAGAAATTAATGAAATGAGTCACGGTATTTATTGCAAACAAATAAATGAAGATACATAGTGGAAGCATGGTGGTGCGTTAATAAAATTAAAGGTGAGTTTGTTATTATTATTAGGTTAAATAATAATAATAATGGTGGCATAAAAAAATTTTGGGTTTATTAAATTGAATGGTTTTAATTTAATAAAAGTGGTTTCAATTTAATCATTGTGAAATAAAAATAAATAGAATTAAATAATTAAATTGAAGGATGTTATGTGACATTGACGTGGCATGGTCAATGCGGCGAACGTCAAAAATAATAATTATTATTGATAATAATTGGTAACGAGTTAATAAATTTTAATTGGGGATTTTTTATAATTATTATACTAAATAATTATTATAATAATGCTGGTTTAAATTCTGAAAGATTCGTCAATAAAGATTTAATGAGATTTAAACTTGAGATATGAGAATAAATGATAGATGTTATTATTTATGATAATTGTGTTAAAAAGAATAATGATAAAGGTTTAAGATGGGGCGTGATGGGTATGGAATAAAAGGGGAGGCGCCACTTTTGGTTGGAGCATGAAGGAATTGTGGAAGAGATTGGAGAGAGAATATTAGATATCAAAAGTTGAGAAATAATAAAAGAAATAAAAAAAATAAATCAATCAAGGGGGTGGGGCGTGGTTGACATGGAGTCAAAGGAGAGGCGCCTTTTTTTGGTGGTGGTGTGGGAATGAGTAGCCTCCTTGGTAAGTTATCATTATTATATATTATAATAATGATTAAAAGATGATAATGAAAATATTAAAAAAAAGGGAATCAATCATGGGGGGCTTATACGCTACAATTTTAAAATAGGTTGAGCATGGGTTTTTTTTAGGAGGAAAGAGAATAAATGTTAAATTAAATTAAATAATATAATAATGTAATTATTAATTTTGTTGGGAAAACTATGTTTAGTCCATAACTTTTTCGTGCGACATCGGTTTTACGAACCGTCAGTGGCAGTGTGACCCTGACTATGAGACGGAAATTATGAGTCCAATATTGGATGTCTTTTTTAGGTTTTTAGATCGGGTACCCAAAACGCTCGTGAATTAATAGATTTAATATTATTATTAAATCTTCGACCCGTCATAACTCCCGCGTGTGAAGTCTGATTGACTTCTCATCAGTGGAAATGTGATCCTGTCATTAATAAGATCGTTTCAAGTCTAAGGTTAGATATTAAATTATGGTTCTTGGATTGGGTCCATGAAACACCCAATAATAATAACATTTTTATTATTATGGGATCTTGTATCCAACGTATCTCCTCCATACGGTGTTGGAATGGCGAACCTTCTGTGACGTTGCAACCCTGAATTTATGACGGTCATTTTAAGACCAGTGATGAATATCTTTTTATGAATTTTGCATCGGGTCAAAGAAATGCCTAATATTAATTTATTATTATTATTATTATTAAAACGCGTGGAAATCACGTGATGTGTCATGTGTTGACCAGTCAAGTAGCGTAACTGTTGTACGGTTACGGCACGTATTCATTAATTCACGTTGAATACAGTTTTCTTTTCCTTTTACTATGTAAGAGAGGGTAACATATTATTTGCGGACTCTTCTTCTCCACACGGCGACACTCCTGGACAACTGAGAAGTCATCCTCCTAACTTCTTTATTCGGACTCTGATCGTCGATTCGTCAGTGACTGCGGGATCGTGTCAGTGAGGAGAACATCGTACACCCTATTTTGTTCCATCTTCTTCGACTTCCCCTCTGTAGTTTCCAACCGAGTAGACTGTTGATAATTGACGGGAACCACGGTCTTTGACGAACGACTCTAAAAAGGTATGTTAAACCTCTGTTCTTGTATTCTCTTTCTGATTCTACTTCTCCCGTTTTCTTTCCATGCTACGGCATGTGATATCCGTGTTGAGGGAGTTTCTTGTGTTGTTGATTCGGTGGTGCCACGACATCCTTGGTGGGTGCAGTCGTTCTGGGAGAATCCTTGTGATCGTGGTGGTCGTGTTCGTAGAAGGACATCGGAACCTATTGAGGTAGGGATCTTACCTTCGTCTCTCTAAATTTGTGCATCGTGCGGGGTGGGTGTCCTCTTGTTTATGTGAAACACATTTGAACCGGTTTAATAAAGATAATAACTGGCTTATATAACGGGGATGGGAAGTTTGTGAATGCAGTTACATTATTTATATCCTGTGATATTATGTTGTGAATTGAATGAGCTTCTGCCTACTGAAAATCATGGTCGTTGGGGGCCTTTGCTTACGAAATTAAATGTTGCCCTCTCCTTCTGTATTTTCTTTTGGATGGAAATTTTATTGAATGTGAAAATTGGTTAATCACGTAAAGTTGGCTGATTAAATACATGGAACCCTTGTATGATCACCTCAGTTGAACAAACTGAAATAATAAATATGTGGGTGCTGGTTAGGGTTTATTTATGTGAAGGGGGTGTTTTGTGGTTTGTTGTAGATCGGGTGAGTAGTGGGGCTGCTGTTGGCTTGGTTGTGGGTTGGTGTAAATGTTATTTTGGTGATGGGAAGTGGGGCTGTAATAAATGGTATCAAAGGGATGATGATGTATGGGTTTCGGTGTGATTGTGGTTATGGTGGTTGGCAGCGGGGCTGCAGGGATGGGTTTGAATGTGAACAAACTATGGGTTGTGAATAATAAATAAAATTAGAAGAGTTAATGAATGGTGGGGCATGGTAATGGAATGGGAATAATAATCAATGGGTTTGGTTGGTTAATAATAAGGGACTTGTTTGTGTTGCTTGTGTTTTCCTAACTTGATTTGTGGATGGTAGGGATATGTTTTATGAACGCTTGATCCAGTTTGGTTGTTGATAGTTTCCCAGTAGTTAAGAAACTGATAACTAAATCGGTTGAAACATGAAAACATTAAATGGGATTTTGGGATTGATTGTTGTGTGCATACTCTCAAAGTAGCAGTTCCAAGGCACGTGCTTAGATCTTTGTGTATAATCCTTGGGATGGGATGAGTGGTTGTTATACTTATATAAATTTGTACGTTTTATGTTTCTTTACGCACCCCACCCATGTCGAGCACTACGTGCTGAACACCTGTGGGACGGGGGGGTGAGATTCTCAAACATCCAAAGGATGGCTGGATATTTTTCTTCCCTGTGCTCCCTCTTCCAGGTTCTATATCCCAAGTTCCTTCGGGCAGGTTACGACAGATGTTTCCCAAGAATCTTCGGGATGAGGTGTGATGTGTTCCCAGGTGTCTTCGGGATGAGATGTGGTTATGGCCGAGGATTTTGTGCCGGTGTGATGTGATTTCATATGGCCGAGGATTGTGTGCCGGCAGGTTACTATGAGCTTCGTATGGCCAGGTTGTGGCACTAGATCGAGCTTCTTAGGCCAAGTTGCGGCACTAGCTCAGGAAGAGGGGGAAGCATCAGAGCGTTAGGTGTGAGGGCTTGAGAAGTATCCAGTGGGAAGGTGGTGTGGGGTACCCATACTTTGATAACATTACTACTATACTCTATTGAATTGTGTTACTTGGTGAGTGTGACTGGTAAGGCTGGGTGGATAGATTCCTTGCTAGGTTTTGGTTCTTCAGTTTTCTCACAGGGCATTGGGATGTCTCCCCAATTGTGCACGAGAGATTTAGGTTTCCCTACAGAGTATACTTGTATGCTCACCCTATGTTTGCTTTCATGTTTTCAGGAGGACTAAAGGGACTGTGCGGGACCTTACTAGTTAGGCAGGGGGAGTTGCTGCTATTTTCTGTTGTTGTTTTCCTTTACTTTTTGGTACAGTACTTTGGAACTTTTCTGTACTTTTACTTTTGTTTCAATATTGTATAAATCATGCATATGGGATTGGTTTTGGGCTATTTCTATACTTTTTCATTTTCTTCTTCTTGGTGTTTGACTCATCCTATTTCCCAATCTTAAATTAATAAAAAGGTTAATGCCTCCCATATATGTGAAAAACTCATACCCTTGGTGCTAGTTGCCACTCTGGGGCCTACTGGAGGTGGGACTCGGGGGTCATTATCTCCCTTCCACCATTTCCAGATCGGGAGGGGCATCTTTGGTGGGAGTGGGTCGTGACATGGGGCAAGGTGGGTTTTATAAAATAAAATTGTATTAAATACAGGACAATGCGGACAACCCACAAAAGTATCTATTGGATTGGTGTATCCTGATCTGTTTTGGATGATGGTTGGGTCGAATACTTCTGGCCCATACTATGCACCAAGTCCCAACTTCACAGTTCGAGCTCCACGGACCGACCGACACTGATAGGGAACTGTAGTAGAGCTGACTGACTGACACTGATAGAGAACTATAGTAGTGTTGACTTTTGGAATGACTACTATAGCAGGTCATACTTTGGATTCAACACTACTGTAGGGATGCAAACTCCTGGTAGTTGACCACTATAGCATCTTGGACTTGGTTGGTTGTGGAACTGTAGAGATGCGGACTTCTTACCACATTTTTTTAAGAGTTGGTGTCCTAGAAACAATTGTTTGTACTTTGATTACATGAATATTTAATATATTTAAATCTTAAAAATCTTATTACATATTTTTCATTGTTCTTCATGACTATAGTGTAATAATGTCCTAGATTATTTATCTCATTGGAAAGGTCATATCAGTTCTCTTCTATGATAAGAACCTTAAAGTGCTATGACAATATTCTTAAATATAGTTCTATAGTTGGGTAACATACTATAATGGGACACATAGTATGTAGACTGTCAATTGTGAGTACTCATAAGCAGATGATACTTCTTCTCATGAAATTCGCACTTGGTAATCTCCAAGATAGGATATTATGAGAACAGGTCCGCCAGTGGAAATTTCGCATGTTTTGGTGTCATCGGATATTCCTATCTGTGAGCATGTGTAATGATCCTTAGACTTTAAGATTATCATTAATACATGTCATGATTCATGCAATTTGATTTGTTGATGAAAACTGTCACACAGACAGTTGGTGGGAAGTAGGGTACATTGGGTACGTCATGAATGACATGTTATTAATGGATAAGTCAAGGAAGGATTTGTCCCTTCCATTTATAGAATTTGATATCGCAGTCCTTTGATTGAAATTGAACCGTCGCATGAAATTCCATTTCCATGGTGTAATGACGAGTTTATTTCAGGTAGTCAAAGAATGACATATCAAGCATAAAGGTTGATAACACTGTCATGAAACCATCTTGATGTGATATTGAGATAAAGGGATTATATTACACAGTGAGTGTTCATATGTGGATGTCATTGTTATGACTTTAAGTTCTTTATCTTGGGTGTCTTGACCCATTTCTAGATAGTACTCTTGGACTTTAGGAAAGCCCGCCTAATGCTGATGAGAAATAATCCTAGAGGGTCACACACTAAGTGTTTCTAGTGGTCTCGGTTAAATTCTATTTGAATTTAATTAATGGAATAAATATTATTCTCAAGACAGTGGAATAATTTTATTCAAGTTAAAATGATTACATAAATTAAATAAATATTTATTCACAGGATTGTGGGTAAAATATATTTATTTATTTTATTAAACATTTAATAAATATTTATTTACTAGTTTGTAAATAAAATATTTATTTAAGAGAATAAATTATTTATTTATTTATTTAGGTGTCCAATAAATGGAAGTGGAGTTCAAGTGGACCAAGTCTGTTCCAGTAGTAAAATAATTAATTGTAAGATGGTAAATAATTATTTAACTAGTTGGAACAAGTTAAAATAATAATAACACTGCTATTATTTTGTGACATAGAATTTTATTTATAATTCTGTTTTGTGCAAGTTGGTGCACCATAAATAATGATGCAGTATTATTATTAAAATAATGAGTTTTCTCTAAGGTTACAAATGTATTTAATTGTTATTACGTAATTAAATATTATAACTGAATCCCCAAGTCGATAAATAGACATGTGCGTCTATTGTTCCATGTAATAGACTACACGCCTGGTGAATTGAGAATTGTTGAGATAAATGATTTCTCTCTCGAATCCTCTTCCCGCCCTCTCAAGAACGAGAGATGTTATTAAAGACCGAAGAACAAGTGATCAAGAACGACTGAAATAAGACACTCGCTTCACCGCGCTAGCACCGAAATAATGAGTGGTATTGATCAGAGGCCATCGAAGCACGTGTACATCATCTCTAGAGGGATTTTGGTTTGGATCATTGTAAGCGCAACTAGACAATCTGGAAGGGTCATTATGGATGATCAACATCATCAACAAAGAAAGTACTGAAGATCTAGGTATTATTTTCTTTATGAAATTAATTAAATTAATTATAAACATGATGTGCAAGATCCTCTCTAAAGGTTTTGGGCATCTTCCTTCTTTATCTAAATCTTTGCTTCTATTCCATGGATACTAGCATTCATCATCGTATTGATCCCGAAATAATCATTGATCATGGTAAAAATTAAAGTTCAGTGCCAGCCCAACTGTGCTTCCCCTGCGCCCAGAACCTACACTTTCACTATACCACAATAGACTTCCTATGTGGTTGGTGGAATAGTACTTCATCCACCTTATTATCTCATTTTGGGCTAGGGTTTTTGGTGTGAGAACTCTGAAAAACTCTGTATTTTTTCTCCTAACTATAGTGAAATGTTGCTTCTTCATAGATGTATAGATCATTTTCTGAAACATGTAAATCTTTCTGTCTTGTGTTCTTCTTATTTTTGTTTTTTTCCTTTTACTCTTCTATGAATCATTTTTTCACTTCATTTCTCCCAGTGTTTTCGCAACAACTGGTATCATAGGTTGAGTTCAGATTTCTCAAATTGAATGATGGTTATGGAAGAAGGAAAGTTGAAGATTAACTGCTTCTATGTAAATAACTTCAAATACTAGAGGATACTAATCAAATACTATCTTTACCAGAAGAAAATGCATTTATCACTTCTAGGTTTAAAGCCAACAGACATGGAGCAGTCGGAGTGGTAGTGGTTGGATCAACAGGTTCTTGGTGTTGTGCACCTTACATTGGCCAAAAACGTTCCGTTCAACATCAAAGAGGACAAGATGATGACTGGATTGATGAAATCTCTCTCAAATATGTACGATAATCCTTCTGCAACAAACAAATTTCACTTTATGTGATGATTATTCAACTTGAAAATGGTTGAAGGGGAAATTGTTACAGATCACATCAACAAATTCAACATCATAATAAGTCAGCTAAAATTGGTATAAATTATGCTTAGTGATGAGGTATGTGCACTGGTTTTATTATCTTCATTAACTGACAGTTGAGAAGCGACTGTAATAGTTGTGAGCAGTTCTTCAGGGAATACCAAGCATGTTCTGAAGGATGTACGAGACCTGATCCTCAGTGAGGATATTCAAAGAAGAGAATCAGGTAGATTCTCTGGTTCTGCTCTGAATGTTGAAGGTATAGGAAGATATATGCAGCGATACAATCATAGAGGATGATCAAAGTCAAGGAAAAAGAGAAGAGATAAGGTAAAGGGGACTGGACCTACCTGCTGGACTTGAGAGAAGAAAGGACATGTCAAGAAGGAGTGCAGATATAAACGGAAGGTGCCTAAAACCAACGTAGTAAACACGAACACTGAAGGAACTGATGATGTGATGCTATTGAGCATGGATATCCCAATGGAGTCTTGGATTTTAGACTCTGTGGCGTCTTTCCATTCTACATCAGAGAAGGGTTTCCTGAAAAATTATGTTTCAGTAAATTTTAGTAAGGTACATCTTGTTGATGATGAACCCTTGCAGATTGTGGGTAAAGGAGATGCACATATCAATACCAATGGTAGGATTTTGTTGGTTTTGGAAAATTTGAGGTATATCCCTAGTTTAATAAGAAATATCATTTACGTTGGGCAACTTGATGATGTAGGCTTCAGTACCATGTTTACTGGTGGTGCTTAAAATATTACCAAGGGAGGTCATAACTCGGGGAGAAAAAAATGGTACTCTATACAACATAAAAAATACTTTCATGAACATGGTGGAATCAGTAAATTCTACCAGGGATTCTCAATTGTGTCACTACAGGATAGGCCACATGAGTGATAAGGGGATGAAGGTGTTAACAACAAAAGGGATTCTACCAGGGTTAAAGTTGGTGGAAGTTGGCTTATGTGAAAATTTCATCCTTGGAAATCAGAAAAAGGTATCATTTGAAAAAGGTGGTAGAACACCGAAGGCTGGGAAGCTGGACCTGGTTCACATTGATGTTTGGGGGCTTTCACCAGTACATTCCCTTGGAGGGTCACAATATTATGTGACATTTATTAATGAATCAACTAGGAAGGTATCAGTTTACTTTTTGAAAAGAAAACATGATGTGTTTAAGATGTTTCGGGAGTGGAAGGTCATGGTGAAAAATGAGTTGGAAGCAAAGATGAAATGCTTTAGGTATAACAATGGTGGAGATTACAATAGTAATGACTTTAGATAATTCTGTGAAAATAAGGTAATTTGGTGGGAGAAGACTATCCTAGGATCACCACAATATAATGGTGTAGCTTAAAGGATTAATAGGACACTGAATGAATGTTCTGAGATCATGAGGATGCATTTAGGGTTATCCAAGAACTTCTGGGCTAATGTAGTGAAAACGATAGGATATCTCATTAACAAAAGTCCATTTGTATCAATGGGAGAATGTCTACCCGAGGAGATCTGGTCTGGTAAAGAGGTAAGACTCTCACATTTATGAGTTTTTGGCAGTTTGGCTTATGTACATATTGATTCTAGCACAATGTACAAGCTTGATGCTAAGTCCAAACCATGTTTATTTATTAACTATGGTTTTGAGGAGTTTGGTTACTGATTTTAGGATGATCTCAACAAGATGTTCATCGGGAGCCAGAACATGGTATTCAATGAATGTGCCATGTACAAGGATCATCATGAAGTTGAAGATGAATATGGGAACAAAGAACTAGGGTTCAAAGGTCAAGTGGAGCTTGAAGGTGTATTTGAGCATAAGACAGCAGATTCGGTGGAACCTACTACCCTAGTGTAGTTGAGGTGATCAACAAGGGTGAGAAGGAATGTATAAATGTATTCTCTATTATTACACTATTTTTTATTGACTGATGGAAGATAACAAAAATGTTTTGAAGAGGCAATCCAGTTGAAGGAGTCAAGCAAGTGAGAGTTGACCATAAAGGATAATATTTCTTCACTACGTGACAACAATACTTTAGAGTTGACATCTCTACCACAAGGAAAGAGAGAATTGTAGAACAAATGGATATACTGGGTTAAGGAAGAAAATTATGGAAAGATAAGGTACAAGGTAAGGCTGGTGGTGAAAGGCTTTCAATAGAAGGAGGGTGTGGAATTCAATGAAATATTTTTTCCTATAGTGAAGCTTACCACCATCCGGGTGGTTCTCGGTATTGTTACATAAAAAGATTTATACCTTGAACAACTTAATGTCAAGACTAATTTCATTCATAGAGATTTAGAGGAGGAAATTTATATGAAATAGTCATAGGGATATGTTGAGTCAGGGAAGGAAGACCTGGTGTGAAAACTCCAAAAGAGCTTGTATGGGTTGAAGCAAACACCCATGTAGTGGAACAAAAATTTTGATGCATTCATGACTAAAAATGTATAAAAATTATGTGGCATGGATCAATGTTGTTACATAAAGTCTTTTGGTGATTAATATATTATACTGATTCTATACATGGATGACATGATTATTGTAGGATCGTGTATGTAGAGAATTGATGAGTTGAAAGGATAGCTGAATAAGGAGTTCGAAATGAAATATCTTGGAGAAGCTGGCAAGATTCTGGGGATGAAGATCAATTGAGATCATACAGTTGGAACCTTTATGTTATCATAGGCTGAATACATTGGAAAGGTTCTGAGAAGATTCATTATGTTGGAATCAAAGCCAGTCTCTATTCCTCTAGCAGGCCATTTCAAACTGTCAAAGGAGCAATCACCGAAAATAATAGAAGTGGTTGAGTACATTACTAAGGTTTCATACACATTAGTTGTTGAAAGCCTGATGTATTCCATGGTCTGCACTCGACCTGACATTTCTCATGCATTTGGAGTTGTGAGCAGGTATATGGCTAACCCTAGAAAACAACATTGGGAAGTTGTGAAGTGGATACTGAGGTATTTGAAGGGCAACAAGGAGGTATCTATGTGCTTTGGGAAAAGAAATTCATTACAAGGGTATGTGGATGCTAACCTTGGAGGTGATGTCGATAGTAGGATGAGTACCATAGGTTGTGTATTTACTTATGGTGGAGTTGTAGTAAGATGGATATCACAATTACAAAAGGTGGTGGTTTTATCCACCATAGAGGAAAAATACATTGCTATAATAGAAGCTGGAAAGGAGGTGGTTTGGCTGAAAACTTATTGGATAAGTTGGGTAGAAAGTGATAGGAAAATGTCTTACACTATGAAAGTCATAGTATTATACATATTTCAAAGAACCTAGTGTTTCATGCCCAAACAAAGTAAATTCAACTGAAGTACCATTTCATCATAGGTTTGATACAGGATGGGTGCTGACGTTGCAGAATATTTGTAGAACCAACAATCTAGAAGACGTGTTGAAGAAGCTGATGGTAATACAGAAGTTAAGGAACTATTGTTCCTATGTTGCTCTCCACTGATGAATATAGGATGGGAGACAGAATATGGGAGGACACCATGGGAGAACAAAGGAAAACAACTAGTATTTCATGAATCGTCAGCTTGAAATTGAAGTTGTGAATTAAAAACACATGCATTGGTGAGTGAAGAGGAGGATGAGCTTAGATTAAGTAAGTTATCTTAATTGGATGCATCGAGCATAGAAAATTAGGATCAAAGTAGGATATTTTTGGATTGGTGTATCCCAATCTATTCTAGATAATGATTGAGTCGAATGCTTCCAACCCATACTGCACACTAAGTTGCAACTCTGCAGGTTGAGCTTCGCGGACCGACCGACACTGACAAGGAACTATAGCAGTGTGAACTTTTGGCATGACTACTATAGCAGATCAGACTTTGGAGTCAATACTACTATAGCGACGCAAACTTCGAACTGCCAGCCACTATAGCATTTTGGACTTGGGTGGTCGTGGCACTATAGTGATGTAGACTTCTTTATCCCTTTCACTATAGCACAACAGACTTCAAGTGTGGTTGGTGGAATAGTAATTCATACTCCTTATTATCCCATTTTGGGTTAGGGTTTATAGTGTGAGAAATCTAATTTTTTTTGTAATTTGTGATCCCAACTATAGTGAAATTTTGTCTCTCTGTAGATGTAGATATCATTTCTCAAACCACATAAATCTATATGTTTTGTGTTCTTCTTTTTTTCCATTTTACTCTTCAATGAATCATTTTCAATTCATTACTCCTGAAATTTCTACAACAGTATCCAAACCGTGTGGGTAAAACCTTATGGATATGGGTTAGCCCACGAGTTTTTGATTTAAATTAAAAAACATGCATTCTAGCCCTCATTTGATTATTTTTCTGAGTTACAAGACCTAGCTGCATCTGCATGCATTGCACTCTCACCCTGAAATTGTCATGACCCGTCCCCTAGGGCCCGCATTGTGACTACCCCAAGCCCGCCTTCCAAAGGCCAGGGGTTGGTGAATAGCACCAAAAAGGTGTATCCTTATAATGTAATGCATTTTCTTTAAACATGTACAAACACACAATCCAAGAACGCAACAAGAATCATTCACAAAGTAAACTGTTGTAGTAAAAAGTGTACTAAGAGTAAAGGGGTCCAGAATACAAGCCCATCATAAAAGTACAAGTATAAATGAAAAGATAAAACAACTCCTAGATCATCCACCAAGGATCCTACCTGAAGAGTAGGTACAGATCGTCTCCACAACACTCCACATCATCTCGTCTCCTCCATGTACCGTCTGGCCCTGGCTTCCTCAAGTATTAGCCTAGTTGCTCGTCGTATGCATAAGACACAACAAGGTGTGGGTGAATATCGTGCAGGGGTGAGTATAACAATACTCATTAGGGACCCCAAGACCCCTGAAGGTCTCCCAAATATCCAAAAAAATAACACTAAGCAAGACCTCAATCACAAATCACGAAGCAGTCATCAACTCTACTTAGGTATATTCTCATACATATACCTAAGATATCAAAATATACTTGTCTCTTACATGAGGAAACACAAGGCCCCAACCTTTAATCCATTTTCAAAATTGATCCACAAGGGAAGTATACCACAAAGTTAACACCACGAAGGTAAAGTACCACAAAGGTAACACTACGAAGGTAACACCACAAAGGTAAAGTACCACAAAGGTAACACCACGAAGGTAAATTACCACAATGGTAACACCACGAATGTAACACCACGAAGGTAAAAGTACCACAAAGGTAAGGACTCATATCACACCAGGTATATAACTTAAGTACATAAGTACGGATGATTAGTCGTATATCTAGATCATCTTATTTTGTCGAGAGGCTCTACTGTTGACCCATACAGGATCGGTATGCGCTGACCCACATAGGATCGCTGAGCGCTGACCCACATAGGATATGACCCACATAGGATCGGTATGCACTGACCCACATGGGATCAATAAGCGTTGACCCACATAGGATCGATAGATACTGACCCACACAGGATTGTTATTCATTCTTCACATCATAGCCAACCATGATATTCCTGCACTAAGAACGCTTGATTCTGGGAGGATCTTCTCCTCAAGCTATCAATCATACCTCAACCACCATGAATTTCCACGAAGAAGTATCCCAAAGTACCGCCATGTTGTAAGGGTTCCAACATGACAGACGGCGCGTCGATCGGATGCCCGGTCTGTAAGATATGGGCACTTTTGTAAAAAGGGCCTAGTTGGATTCAAGTTTGATCCAACCCGGGTCATGCCTCAAACTCTGAAAAAACTCACTTAGAGTATCTCAAAAGGACCTCCTTGTCACTAGGGTCCTTATTCCATAGATGGTGTGTCAATTAGACTCCCAGCCAGTTAGTTACATCCCTTTTAGTGAAATGGGGGGTGATCGCACCTCGGTCCGGCCCGGCTCAATCGATAACATCAGAATATGCCAAAGGGACCTCTTCTAAAAAGGGGTCCCAACGCCACTAATTGCATGTCAATCGGTCACTCAGTTCATCAGTTATGGATGTTTCTTTATTCGGGTACCAGTTGGGTCTGGGCTTGGTCCAACTCAGTCAGACCGGCCCGACACAACGGGTCCCAGGATTTACCTGACCCCGCTCAGGTCCGGCCTACTAAGGGTCGACCCGGTTCACTGGGTCTGGCCCATCGGGGATGGGCCGGTTCGGTTCACGGGCCCGGGCCGCGGTTGACCTCGCCCTCCAGGTGGGGCTTGGCCTACACCGGCTCGATCCGCTAGAAGGAGGACTGCCTCCTTCGCTGGCCCTGTGGTTGCGGGGCCGTTTCTCCCAACCGGTGGGGCATTGCCCCACCGCATTAACCATTTGGTCGTTCGGCCGACCGGGTTCTGCCAATGTAGCACGGTGTAGGCCGCACCGTACCCTCTTGCTGCGACCTGCTGGTCGTGGCTGCTTCCACTGGTGGTGCCTGTGGGCGACGCACTTGTCCCGCGCGGCCGACTCGGGCTGGCCACCCTTGGCCGCCACGGCGCATCGTCGCGCGCCGCCTTCCACCACCCGCGGCCGGTTGTCGTGGGTCTCCTCCGTCCACCATCGGTTGCCACTGACATGGCACACCGACAGTTTCTTTCACGGGTCACCAGACGTGCTCCGATGTCCATTCTTGGTGTTGTTTGCCCCTATGGATCTTCTGCACTGCCGCCGACATAGCGTGACCTTCTATTTTGTGTTATCGTCGATTCGGAAATTGTTTCCCTGAAGTTCACATCAAGAACAAAGCGACGGAGGGTCCGAGCCTTGTTCGTTTGGCCCGCTCCCTCTGCATTAAGGTGATAGCAAGCGAGAGAGGATTTAATTCATCAAAAACAACTTCAAAGTAAACCCCCTACCTCAAGATCGTTGGAGAAAGTTTGTGTTTGAGGAAGAGTCGGTATTCGTCATTCCCACAATAAGCCTCCAATGACATCACTCGATCGTCATTCTTTGGTTTGTGATTCAGTGGCGCTCATCACTGCTCACCGGAACTAGTCCCATCCTCCAAGTGGTTGGCGTCGCGGCACTTTATTATAACTTTATCGCTTGGTGAAGTCATGTCAATACTCCTCCCCAAGCTCTATATAAATAGGAGAGGGGGAGGGGGAGTAATGCACATTGAATTAATAGGGTTCAATTAATTAAGGAACCTTCCTAATTCTAATGGTGTTGTTACAAATAATTGAGGAGTCAATCCATTTAATAGCTTGACACATCGTTGGCCCTGCCACCGCCGCTTTTCCATTGGAGGAAAAGAAAGAAAGGAAATAAAATAACTTTTTTATTTTATTATTCTTTTAAATGTCCAAAATCTAACTTTTTCTTATGACATTATGCGGTCAAAGTGAATCCTCCCTTAATTGAATCTCAGCACTACAGATTGAATGGTGCCCTCAGATTTTTAATCTGAGCACCGGTTCAAAAGTTAGAAAACGCCACTCGCACGTTTACTAAACATACCTTAAAAAAAGTTCAAAAAATTATTAACATTCACCCTTGACCCATGCCGGTTAAGGTTAGGCTCCGCCTAAGGGGAAGACGTCCCAATGAACTCAAGGGTACTCTCATATTTTCAATCTGAGTTACCATTTAGAAGTTATATATTTTAACAATAAAATAATTGTTACTTAATTATTTTATTTACGGCCAAAAACTAACTTCCATAGTTGGCCCGTGTTGGCCAATGTTAGTATCTAACTAAAGAAAACATACCCTCACGAGCTCATCGGTGGTCTCGTATTTTTAATTTGAGTCATCATTCGTGAGTTATAAGCATTTGAAAAATAAAATAACTTTATTTTATTATTTTATTTACAGTTATGCCATTTTTAGGTTTTCTCACCAGAGGCCTGTGACGACTAAACTTAAGTCGTGATTAAGGTAAACCTGTTATCTTGAATGCAATGGTGCCCTCGTATTTCTAATCCAGACACCCATTTAAGAGTTATTCCACTTTTTCAGAAAAAACTGCTCACGCGCACTATTTAAAGTTTAACAAAATTTTGACGGATCATTCCAGGCACTCCGGGCCTCAGAATCGCATGCCGTCAGATTTTAAAACCTCAAAATAATCCCAAATAATTTAAATATATATATATATAATTTCTGGGTATTTAAATTCTCCACACCTTAGGGCCTTTCATCTTTGAAATCCAAAACAAAAGCAAATCAAACAAATGAGGGTACTGAGCACGAATCTGAGCCTTCTGCTCCTATGTGCTCTCCTAGAAGTTCTTGTGCTACACAGAACTCATACCAGAGGGATTGTTCATCCACAAAGGACTCACTATTATTGATCCTCTATATCCACCTAAAACTCTGTAAAAGTCACCCCATCTTCGATGCCCAACTCACCCCAACCGATAACGTGCGATGGATCTTGAACGCACCTCCTCATCTATGACTCAAGGAAAAACAATATACACCCAGTGCATCTGTAGGGGAAGAGCTAGATGGTACGCCACCTCACCTACTATAATGAGGATCTAGAAAGGTCTGATGAACCTCAGAGATAGCTTGTCACCCTGACCAAATCTCTGCAATCCTCATCGAGGTGAGACCTGTAGGAAGACATGACCTCCCTCCTCGATCTCCAAGGGTCTCCGTCTCCTATCAGTATAAGAATTATGCTTACTCTGTGCAGTCTTCACTTGCTAACAAGTGAGGCATCGTGATACAAACTTTTCCACTGCCTTCTTCATCCCTAGCCACCAGTACTGACGTCGGATGTCTTGATACATCTTCACCACTTCAGGATGTACTGCTAAAGGGGATGTATGGAACTCCATCAACACCTCTTCTCGTAGAGTCACTAGTACCATGGTGCATACTCTGAAGAGAATGATGTGCTCCCCACATTCAAAAAATTCTTCAGGAGACCGTCCTGAGGATATTTGAGCACATTGGGCCTCGCAGTCAACATCCCCAAGTTATGCCTCCCAAACTCATTGAAGAATTGGGGGAGTGATAGTCATAGTCTGGAGGTAAGTTTCTCCATATTTATCCACGAATGATATCTGCAATGTGACTAGCTGCTCTAACGCCTCACTCAGCAGTTGTAGACCAGACCTTCTACTGAGTGTGTCTGCTACCACGTTCCCCTTCCCAAGGGTATAGACTATATTAAAGTCATAGTCCTAGAGGAACTATAGTCATCGTTTTTTCTCAGGTTAAGGTTATTTTGGGGGAATATATACCTGAGACTCTTGTGACACTACTGTAAAATAGGTCTATACCCACAGTTTTTTCCAAAACCATGGGTATAGGGTACCCCTATACCCACGATTTTGGAGAACCGTGGGTATAGGGATAGTACGTGAACCTATACCCACAGTTCTCCAAAACCGTGGGTATAGGCCACCTATACCCACGGTTCTCCAAAACTGTGGGTATAGGGTATTTTTTGAAGACCTATACCCACGGTTCTTCAAAAATGTGGGTATTGGGTTTTTTTTTAAGACCTATACCCACGGTTCTGGAGAACCGTGGGTATAGCTTATGGAGGGGGATGAAAATTAGGCAGGACATGAAAAAAATTTGGTGGGAAGATATTTTTTCACGGTTTAGTTTAATATATTTATATAAATATAAATTTATATACTTATAATTTGTTTAGCTTGGTTGGTTACAAGTGGAGCCACGACCATGAGATGCGAGTTCGAATCCAGAGGTCTACATTTTTTGAATTTAAACACCCGATGTGTATTATATTAATATATATAGGTATATGTATATATAAATAATAATTAAAAATATTTGCTCGGTTGGTCAGTTGATGGTGCGCGTTCGTGAGGCCCTGCCTTAGACGCGGGTTTGAATCACGTTTCCTGAGATTTTGGATTTTAAGTACCCCGTGTGGATTAAATTAATATATATACATTGATGTATGAATATATAGCAAGATAAAATCGCAGCTCGGTTGGCCCCTTGGTGTTGCGCAGCCGTGATGCGCTGCGGGAGTGCGGGTTCGAATCCCGTTGCCTGCAATTTTGGATTTTAAGTACCCGTATGGATTAAATTAATATATATTTGATGATGTATGAATATATAGCAAAATGAAATCGTAGTTCAGTTGGTTCCTTGGTATTGCACAGCCGTGAGGCGTTGTGGGAGTACGGGTTCGAATCCCTTATGCTGCGGAATTTTTGAATTTAAATACCCCACGGTTTGAAAACCGTGGGGTATGTTGTGTGCCACGTTGGAATAGTCATGGTGCACACTTTGACTCCCCTATACCCACAGTTCTCCAAAACCGTGGGTATAGGTTGAGACCCCTATACCGACGTCATTCCAGCCCATGGTTTTGGGGGCTATACCCATGGTTTTGAACCGTGGGTATAGGTCCTTTTTCCAGTAGTGTGATCAGAGTAAATAGTAAATTGTTCACCCATAAAGTAGTTCCACTACATCTTCAGTGCAAAGACCATTGTTTCTAACTCCGGGTCATGGGTAGTGTAGTTCTGCTTGTGTTTTCTCAACTGTCATGAGTCGTAGGCAATCATTTTCCACTCCTACATCAGGAAACAACCTAGTCTGGTCCCTGATGTATCGTAGTAGACTACATACCCAATGACCTCTTCTGGTATCCTCAAGATGGGTCACTTGTCGGTCTCTGTATCAGCTCCTGAAAGATCTGCTGACACTTCCTCATCCATAGGAAAGGCTCCCCCTTCTTCGTCAAAGCTGAAAAGGGTGTCGCTACCCTAGAGAAGTCAGGTACAAATATCCAGTAGTACTCAGCCAAAGCAGAAGTACCTCTCCCTTCAGGGAGTTAGTCCTAGAAACATCATTTGTAAAGATGTCCCCACACTCTTTCACTACTGTTGGGAACTGAAAACTCAAAACTCCTGATACCATGATGGTAAGGTTGGCTGACTCAAGAGTGATCGGCTACACCCTCCTATGCATGAGTTTATCATGTGTTGCCTATGTTTCCTTTTTCACCAACCAAGGAAAACCCCATTCTAATGCTGTAGATATAATACATCCTTTTTTCCTAAAACAGTCAATCTAAGTATGAACTGTGGATGTCCAGTCTATCCCAAAACTAATGTTGTAAGGCCTCGACGCTGACACCAAGAGGTTCCAACCGAAACTCTCACCTTAAGGGTCATATCACACTGTCATCATAAGCATGATTATCGAGTCTCCTCCCAAAGGTATCTCCAGACATAAGGTTCAAGTAATCAGTTTAACTGAAAACTCTTGGTCTTGAACAAGATTTGTGGTAAGAAGGAATTATTGGTACATATGTCTATTAATATGGAAGCTAGTAGTGGACACAGACTGTACCTCAAATAATTCCTAGAGCCCTTGGGTCACACTCCTTGACCACATGTAGTTGCTCCCTTCCCCTTTCCTCCATCTCTCTGAGCTTGGTGGGGACCATGTGTTGAAATGTATATCACCTCATACTACTCTCCTAGATCCACTCTCACGTCTATTTCCCCATAGATTCATCTGTCCCTATCACTTCCTCTTCCTGAAACATTTTACACGCCCAAGTCTCTGAGACTGGCGTCGATTTCCTGCTTTCCCACTGCTAAAAATCACTGGATATATCCGCTCAGCCAAAGAAAATTCAACCACAAAGCTTCTCTCTAGCACCCTAACATAAGTAGGAATGCATAGAGTAATAGTGTTGGCTCGGATGTCCCTAAAAACACCTCAATCGGAGGTCTGATCCCTAAAGCACTGATTGTACTATATTCACCGAGTTCCTGGGATGGTCGGTACGCCTCAATGAATATTCAACTACCGACATGTCATCCTACTGAAGCTGTAGAATCTCTTGGGAACACTCACCCCTTATCTCTTTATGGAAAGATACCCCCTTATCTGAGGAAGGTTCTCAAGCTTGTCCATAGAAAAGTCACCTCTTCGCAAGATCAGGGTAATCTAAACCATGTCATCGCCCTACTGAGCCACAAAAAGGCTCTCTACCAGGACTGCCATCTGATTGAATGGTGCCCTGGATATATGGAAACTCAGACACCTCCTCAAGCTAGTCCTTAGCCTCCTATTAGTCAGGCTCGCCTCAGAACCTAAGGGGTATCTGATGCTGAAACACATGTAAGGCACTAAGCCTACATGTGTCCTCTACTGGTACTGCCGGTTGTAACTACTGACCAAAAGGCAATGATATAGCTGGTACACTACCCAAATGTATCATCTCGGGCAACGGTCCATATACAGAAGCCTCATCACCATGCGGACCATCCTCATAGTCACACACTGATAAAGACTAGTAGTTAGGATCACCATCTGATCTTTTGGTGTCCCAACTAGGAAGAAAACTCTAGTCACAGCCTCCAGCCAGTTCTTAGTTTCCTGGGGATTTGTCTCGCATCAAAACCTCGGAGGCCTCTGCCACTGAAAATCAGGCAACGCGCTTAGTTTGCATGCATGGTCCACTAGTAGCATCTTTTGATGATCCACACAGGGTCGCTAGAATGCTGATCCACACAAGATCGCTCGGTGGGCCGTCATCATGTACTCTATCAAGAATCCTAGCTGGCTATCTACGCAGCGACATCCTGATAAGGAACAGGTGTGTCATGGTCATTAAGTTATACCTGGTTAGTTTACTCCAAAGAAACCAAGTAAAAACATTCCCAAAACACATGCAATTAGTGTTTTCATGCACCGAGTCAGAAATCAGAATTCAGGGTCCCGGTGTATGGATATGTCGGCCACCGAACCAACACTGGATTTCACAAAGTGAAAACTACACTCATAACACTTAACACTATTTCCACATTGAAAATATTAGAGTCATGGTTATTCAGTAGAATCGACTCCTCTGATACCACTTTATCACGACCCGTCCCCCAGGGCCCGCACCATGACTACCCCAAGCCTGCCTTCTATAGGCTAGGGGTTGGTGAATAGAACCAAAAAGGAGTATCCCTATAAAGGAAGTCATTTACTTTAAATATTTACAAACACACAATCCAAGAACACAATAAGAAGCATCCATGAAGTAAATTGTTGTAGTAAAAAGTGTACTGAAAGTAAAGGGGGTCAAAATACAAGATCAAATAAAAAGTAAAATTACAAATGAAAAGAGAAAACTGATCATGGATCATCCATCGAGGATACTAAATGAATATTAGGTACATATCGTCTCCACAGCACTCCATGTTAGCCCGTCTCCTCCATGTACCACCTGGTCTTGGCTCCCTTAAGTCTCAGCCCAGCTGCTCGTCGTCTGCACAAGACACAATAAGGTGCGAGCGAAACCCGTGCAGAGGTGAGTATAAAAATACTCAGTAGGGACCTCGAGACCCCTAAAGGTCTCCCAGAGTTCCATAAAGGAAATACCACAAAGAAAGACCTCAATCACAAAGCACGAAGCAGTCATCAACTGTAACGTCCCGGTTCCGGGAGCCGCCCAAAGGTGCCCCGTACCCGGTTAGTCACATGGCCTCAAGCGCATTTCCATAAATTCCAAAGGATGTCAACTAGAAGTGAGGGCCTTGGGTGTGATAGTGGGGAAACTATTCCCTCATTGGCGGAGTAACACAACAGAAGTAAAATAGATAGCAATAGCAGAAGCAGTAAAACATGCAATAAGTAAACAGCAGAAGTAATAAACAACTAGAGCACACATATATAAATTATGGATGATACATATGTCTAGGAAAGTATCCAAACAAATCACAATGATGGAATACAGTACAAAATAAAATCAAGTAAATATATCCACAACATCACAAGCCTCAGCTTGGTTCCATGCTCCTCAGCTCCACAACAATCAAGTACCTGAAGTGGAAGGGCGCTTGCCCTTATCTATACCTGCAGTAATATAATCCGTTTGGGCCCAAAATCATGACCCAAACAGGGTGTGAAACTAATCCTAGTAGGAAACCACCCAAAAATCTGTTCCTAATAGTCATTGAATATATATGGCAGATAATAAACAAGATGAAGCAGTAAACAAGGAAGTACACATAGTAACAATCCCACAATTTCAATTGCATTCATTTGCATATACCAAGTAGTTAATCACAAACCAGTAACCCTATGGGGATTAATCACAGCCTAACCCATCTGGTTCAACCAAATAAAATACAAGAAACTCTTTGGGAAGTACACACAGTCTAACCCCTCTAGTTCATCTTTAGCAAAGACACTCTGAGGAAGCACTCACCTTCAATTCCCCCTTGTGGTCTCATATCGGTAACTAATAGGCACTTTGAGGAAGCAATCAATGTCCAATTCCACCTGTGACCCATATCAAGGAACTACAGACACTCTGAGAGAGCACAAAGTCCATCCCCCTATGGTCTCGCAACGTAACATTAAATAGACACTCTGAAGAAGCCCTCAACATCCATTCTCCCTATGGTCTACTACACCGGGTTCTCACAGCCCTATGTAAGTCAATCGTGCACAATGATATAAAGGAATCCAAAGTAAACCTCAAGAACTATTTGGCTAAATAGTCTACAGTATCTCACAGCATGTCAGATAATAATCACTCTATCCTAATAATACTATGCATGGAAAGAAAAGCAGCCTAACAAGCAAACTAGACCAAACGGCTAAAACAAGAAAACATGGGGAAAACATCCATAACATAGAAAAGTTAACCCTATTCACAAACAATTCACCTCTATCCATACAAACAAGGCATAGAAAGAAAAAACAGGGCTAAAAACCATAAACACACAATACCCCGTTCTTTGGTATTGGGCACTTTTGCATATAAAATTCAAAGACTATTTACAAAAAGGCACAAACCACCTACCTTGGCATCGTGAGATTGATATACTTGAACCTTGGGCCTTGAATCACCCTATAACTCCATAGATCTACAAAACTCTAAAAACGTTCAGCCAATAATATCTCATGAGAGAGTAGAAATTAGGAAACAAAGTTCAATAAGAAGAGAGAACTCACTGATGCGATTCCAATGCAACCAACAGAGTTCGATTCAGAGAACAGATGGCGAGTCAGGGGCTCGGAGAAGATCCATGGTTGTACGGACACTCTTGGACAAGATAGGTCGAAGAAGTGTGTTCTTTATATTAGACGTGATGTAACATCCCAAGTAAGTAATGAATAATAGATATTTTTATCTATGTCTATTAATGAATTAGATAGTGTTTTAGAGGCTTAAAATGAAAATAAATCCAATCTTAAGCATTGAATACACTAATATTTTTTTAAAGGATTGTTTTACTGCCTTTTGATGGCAAACCATTTTTAAATATATCTTTTGAAAATTTTATAAGCTATGTCAAAATAAA
The DNA here is from genome assembly GCA_963277665.1 of Viscum album. Classification (NCBI taxonomy): domain Eukaryota; kingdom Viridiplantae; phylum Streptophyta; class Magnoliopsida; order Santalales; family Viscaceae; genus Viscum; species Viscum album. The sequence continues at coordinate 1,578,906,883 of OY728120.1, read as the reverse complement.
CTTATTCTTTATGATTGGGACATCAAAATTTACTTTGTGTGAATTTTTGGTATTTTTCTGACAATGTTCATTTTTTAATGAATATTGTAAAATGTTGTATTTTAATTCAAAAACTCTTTTTAATATAATTTATTTATATGATTAGATTATCTTTTTAATTGGTTTTAAAGTGAAATTACAATATATTTTTACCATTTAATCCAATGGTGGTCATTGGAATCAATTTCACTTTGAAATTAGACTTAAACTAGTGTCAATCTTTTCATAGATATTGTTTCAAAAAAACCTGCTATTTGTCATGACAGCGGGAATTAATTATTAAATTAATTAATGTGACTTATATGTTTTTAATTTTTTAAAATAGACTTCATTTTTGAATTTGTAGTATCAAATATAGCTTAGGGTGAATTTTTGGTAATTTTCTGAAAAACTTCAATTTTTGATGAATAGTGAAACCATTAAGTGGTACTTATAAAAACTGATTTTTCGTTTAAATAAAATTTTTCCATCTTTGTGTTTTGAATTTCAAAAATCCGACATACATGGTTGTCATTAAGAATTAAAATTTGGTTCAATGAGATTAAAATAATTTTTTGGTGAATAGTAAATTTTAAGTTCTTAATCGCGATTAGTGGTAATTAGTGTAGTTTAGGGTAAAAATAATGTTTTAATAATATGAGATGAGCTTGACACATGTCCTACCCTTATTGGATGTTTCATGGACGACCAAGAAAATCCATGGGTCAACTTGGGGACCCCATGGAGCCACTTTGGTTGGGAAATGACATAAATAACTTTTTATTAAATGTTAAAGTAAAAATGACACACACATGAGGTGTTTTACTAAAACAATTTTTACATGGGGTTATACAAGTCATATTTTTGACTATAAATATTCATTAGAAATCTAAAAATATTTCCTACATCATAGTATTTTTTTTATAATTTTTAGACATTAAATAAATTAAATTATTTATGACATCATGATGATGCAGCGATGACCTCATTATTTAACGATTTAAATAAAATGGAAAGTTAATGTAAAATCTAAAACCTACACATGGCCAAAACCAATTGGATGAGTGGATTTAGAACCCTTATCACCTTATAATCTAATTACATCAATGTGGGACCTTTTTAATCCGAAACTCATTTTAAAATAAAGTAACTTATCCTTACTTTCCAAGAGTGCCCTCCTCTCCTCTTATAAAAGGCCCCCACCTCTACCTCCTTACCCACACTTCCAAAGTCTTTGGCTCGGCCAAACCCTGCCCATTTTGTCTCTCCACTTCCCTATATTACTCCTTGAAGCCTCACTTTGGGCATAAGTCTTCCCAAGGAAGCCTTTGAGCTCAAACCAAAGGGAGTTACCCGATTTTGAGGTAATGTCTTCTTTTGAGTCCTTTTGTTTTATTTTGCTTCTCCAACCCCCTAAACTCTTTTTATTCTTTTCTTTTGTAACAACTCCAGTATCCTAAATATACTAGGATGTTGTTATAATAAGTATTCGAGCTACACTTACACACACCTACATCTAATGGTTAACGAACATACTGTTTCCGTGGATGTTGAATTTATGCCTCCCGAAATGATGATTGTTCAACATTCTTTTAACACCTTCAAGGGTGGAAATTAATATGTCACTATATTTATATATGATATATAATATGTTTATGTTTTCCTTAAGCTTCTGTATTTTTCGTTTTGGTCATACCTTTATGGTTTCCATTATGGGTAAACGCGATATCTTCATTTAAGGAAGTGCGGACTACCGCCCCCTCAAAGTGATTTGATTCGTTAAATACCATATGTGGGATGTATAAAGGATGGAACTATGATATTATATATGATATTATACTGTAATTATAATATACCTTTATATCATTATGATTCCATTCTATAAAATACGAAATAGAAATGAAAGTAGCGTTCATGCGTACGCACGGCTTACCATCTCCATGAACGGTGCATTTCATTTCTTACCTCTAAATGATTATGTAATATTATAAATGCATGTATATACTGGATATATATGATATAAACATAATGATTATAATTCTGGATATAATGGATACATGAACAACATGTAATTATAAAGGGTTTATTTTTGACTCAAGTACCAATGATCGTTAAAACGACCGTTATTAACTTAAATAATTACATAGTGTTCATGACATGGCAATAAGTGATATAAAAGGAATAATGAACTTGAAAAAGGTTCTTAAAGAAGTAGAAATTAACTCAAGTTTATTATTCAGGACATTAAATAACGATCGAGTCAAGTCGGACCCGAGGTATGGGACTTCGTCTCAATCTCCTTTCATTGAGGCATATTTTGTTTTATAAACAACCTTCTTTTATACGATGTATAAACCCCTTTGACTTTTACATTTATCCAAAAGGAATCTTTTTTATACGAATCGTTTTACTAAACTGCAAAAGGGAATATTTTTGTCGTACATATGCGGCGACAACGACTTCTCCGCCGCCGTGACCGTTATTTGAGTTTCGGCTTCCTCTACAAGCCATACCTTCTTTTTAAAAGAAAAATAAATACCATGTTATAATTTTGTTTTATTTTGGTATTGAAAATGGTTTTCATAATGTTTTTATATCAATGTTTTGTATTGATATCTTGTGATTGAAAGGTGGAAATGTTATGTTTCCTTTATGCATGTTTTATGTGATACGATTATGTTGAGGTTCTTGGGCATTATTATGAAGACGGGTGGTTCCGTGATAAACTAAGGGCGGGTGAGCCCGATATATCTCTCCAATGCATTGGGTAACGTTAAGGTTTCTCCGAAGAGATTTAGGGAATATACTGTGATGGGTATTCCAAACGTAACCAAGAGGGTTACTCCCTACGTAAGAATGTTATGAATGCCTCAAGTTACCTTTATGTCTTATGATTTCTATGATTTATTCATGATTTGATGAGGTATGTTAAAGTGCATATGTTTTATGGGTAAAGTATGATTTCATTCTTATGTATATATGTACCCATGTTTCCTTTACATATTTTTATATCCCTTACTGAGCTTTTTATTCTCATCCCAAGTTTTTTTGAAATGTTTTTCACAAGTCAAGGGAAAGGTACATGATATGGTGATAGTGTCAAGAAAGTGTCAAGAAATAATCCATGTTTTATTTTAAATGTGTTTCCATTGATGGGAATGAAGAATACTATCTTTATGTAACCACTTTGTTTATATGTGGAATGTAATGCAAGTTTTATGATCTAATTCTCTAAAACTCTAAACCTGAAAAGATCCTCAATGTGTAATCTTGTAATAACTCAAGATTAAGTAAGGTTTAAGGTTGGGGCCTTATAAGTGACCTCAGTCTATTTAATGAAATAAAAATAAAGGAAACAACATGTTCTTTAAAAGTACACGGCATGTACTTGCCTTTTCTGGCCTCCGCTTTAGGCTGTCTCTAGGTCACTACTCATGTCCATGTACTTGGCCATTACACAGCCAGCACATGGTCACCTACAGCAACAGGGTACACGGCGTGTACTTATAAGTACACGAAGTGTACTCCTAAAATTTCTAGAAACTCCTCTTTTTCTCAAAAACACTAGAAAACAAGATTCATACCTGAAAAGAAGATCTGAGTTCTTAAAAACTTCCCCCCTTAAATAAATTTGTCCCCTAATTTCCCTAGTAAGGTGGCGTAGAAGAAGAATCCTCGAACGAATTTGGTCACTGTGATCGTACATCGGCCTCCCTTTCCCAAGTCTCATTCTGTACTCGTTTGTGCTTCCATATCACTCATACCAGAGGAATAGACCATCCATGAAGAACCTTCTCACTTTGATCAACAATCCGGATAAGATGCTTCTCGAAAGATGTGTCCACCTCTAACTCAACCTCCTTGGGTTGGAAAACATGAGATGGATCTGAGAAGTAATGTCGAAGCTAAGAAATGTGGAAGACATCATGCATAGCCTGGTACCTCTGAGGTAATTTCAATTGATAGGAAACCAGCCCGACTCTCTCTAAAACCTCAAACAGCCTGACGTACCTCGAAGAAATCTTACCATGTCTCTTAATCCTCCTGTGTCCCAACCTTGGTGTGACACATGGGAAACCTTGATCTCTGACCTTGAACTCTAGAGGTCATCTCCGTCGATCAGCATAGGACTTCTATCATGACTGTGCAGTAGTCATCCTCTTCCAAATCAACTCTATCTGCTTTGTGGTCTCCTGAACAAGAAGAGGTCCCAGCATAGCTGTCTCTTCTGCCTCTAGCCAATATAAGGTTGATCAGCATGTTCTACCATACAAAGCCTCATAAGGTGCCATCTAAATAGTTTCTTGAAAATTGTTATTGTAGGCAAACTCCACAAGAGGTATGTGCTTCTCCCAAGAACCTCCAAAATCTAGGATGAATGCTTGAAGCATGTCCTCAAGCACCTGAATCGTCTGCTCGAACTGACCATATGTCTGGGGATGGTATGTTGTACTCAAAAGTACCTGTATACCCAAAGCCCAATGCAACCCCTGCTAGACCTGAGAAGTAAAACTGGCATCCCTGTCTAAAAAAATGGAGTGCGGAACTCCGTGTATATGTAAAATCTCTCGAATGTACAACCTTCTCAGCTCATCGACACCGAAGGTCTCCTTGATCATCAAGAAGTGGGAAAACTTCATGAGTCTGTCAATGACAACCCAAACTGCATCATTCCTATGAGGTGACCTCGGAAAACCTGTCATGAATTGCATCGCGACATCATTCCACTTCCACTTGGTAATGGGTAACTACTGAAAAAACTCTGCTGGTCATTGATGCTTTGCCTTCACCTACTGAAAGGTGGAACACCTCATGACAAAACCAGAAATATCTCTCTTCATACCTGGCCACCAATACTAACAGTGTAGATCACGATATATCTTGGTGACACCAGGATGAACTAACCAAACTAAGGAATGAAAGTCCTGCATCAGATCCTCACGTATGTCTCCTGACACCCATATGCACCCACAAAAACGCAAGATCTCATCCTTTCCTATGGTCCATCCAAGAATAGGGTCATCTCCTAACACACTCTCCTGTAGGACAAGGCCTTCTGAATCTGATAGCTGTCTCATTCACACTTGATCAAGTAGAGTAGAGGTAATAGCCAAAAAAAAATAAAGAAATGTTTGCCCCTATTTATCGTGCACCTCCAAATGTATCTTAGAGAACATATCCATAAGCTGTCACTCACTAATGGACTCCTGAACTGCCTGTATCTGAGTCATCCTACTCAACGCATCAACCATGGCATTGCCTTTCCCAGACATATAGGCAAGCTAAAAGTCAAAGGACTGAAGGTACTCAACCTGCCTTTGTTGTCTCAAATTCATATCACGTTGATTGAAGATATACTTGAGACTCTTGTGGTCGGTGAAAACCAAAAAATGCTCTCCCATTAGGTAGTGTCTCCAACAGCGTAAATCATGAACAATAGCAACCAACTCAAGATCATGCATTAGGTAGTTCCTCTCATGTGGCCTCAACAGCTGAGACCCATACACAATGAATCCTCACCTTCATAAGCACAGCTCCCATCCTGATACCTGATGCATCACAGTATATAGTATAGCTCTTTACCAGATCTAGAAATACTAGTATCGGTGCTGAAGTCAACCTCCCTTTCAGCTCTTCAAAGGTTGACTTGCAAGATTCTGACCACAAGTACTTCGCACCCTTCTTAGTCAAGCCTGTCAGTGGCACTGCTAAGCGTGATAAGTCCTGTATGAAACGTCTGTAGTAACCAACCAGCCCTAGAAAACTTCGTACCTCAAAGAAATTTTTCAGCTACTCCCAGGAAACTACTTCCCTCACTTTCTTTGGGTCTATAGATACTCCTATCTCTGAGATAACATGACCCAAGAAGTGAATCTGCTTCATCCAAAAGTGGCATTTTGAGAGATTAGCATATAAATAATGATCTCTCAGTGTACTCAAAACAATCTCAAGATGGGTAGTATGGTTGTGTCGAGTGTGAGATTACACCAAGATATCGTCCACGAAGACCACCACGAAAGAATCCAAGTATGGATGGAACACTCGGTTTATCAGTGCCATGAAAACTGTAGGCGCGTTCGTGAGACCGAACGACATAAAAACATACTAGTATAGACCATACCTGCTCCAAAAGGATGTAATAGGTATATCTGATGGCCTAATGTGCAACTGATGGTAACTAGATCTCAAGTCAATCTTCGAGAACACCCAGGCCCCTCGAAGCTAATCAAAGAGATCATCAATCCTCGGTAAGGGATATCGGTTCTTGAATATAAATTGGTTTAACTTCTGATAATCCACACAAAGTCTGAGGGTACCGTCTTCCTTCTTCGCAAATAGGACGGGCGAACCCTAAGGAGAAGTATTGGGTCAGATAAAACCCTTTTCTTGCAACTCCTCTAACTGCTTCTTGAGCTCCTACAACTCTGGTGTAGCCATCTGATAAGGAGGAATGGACACTGATGTCGCTCCTGACATAAGCTCAATAGAAAATTCCACCTCTCACTCTGGAGGAAAACCTGAAAAGTCCTCTAGAAAGACATCCCTGAAATGATCCACCACTGGAGGAAAGTCTAACTGTGAAGTCCCCTGGTCATCCAGATATAGACTATCAATCTGGTCTGTAACTCCTCTCAACCCATGATGCTCGGGTTCTGCTCTGCTCGCCTGGACATCTCATTCGCCTTTATGAAGAAATGATCCACCCTTTAGTGATGTGAAACTCACCCTATGATGATAGAAGTCGAAAACAACCTGGAAGGGAACTAAGACGTCATAACCTGTCATCTATAAGACATAGAGGTACCATAAGAAGTGACACCCACCAATATCAAGAGGGAACTCCTTGCATTGACGTACACTATCCGTTCTAGCCCCCAACAGAGTGTCTAACATCAAGATATCAGTAAAAGAAAAGATACAAAGCCCAAGGCTCTACACAATAGAAACAGATATAAAGTTATGGGAATCCTCTGTATTGAAAAGAGCAGAAGCTAAAACTGAATCAAATAGGATCATACCTCGAACTTTAGAGGGTCTGAGATCATGCTCCTACTGGGTCTACTCCACTACAAAAGTCTGACCTACACTGCAGCCCTGCGACCTGTCTAACCACTCTGAGATGATCCACCCTGTTGTCGTTCAAAGCCTGGTGACTGACTACCATAGCCACGACCTCCACCTTAGCCTAAACGGCTGGAATAACTCCAGTTTCCTGACTGATGAGAAACTGGTGGTGCTGCTCCTGAACACGAAGTCATGGAAGAACCCCTGTCACCAGCTTATGGTGATAAGAATTAACAAAAGCGTTGAAGATGGTCCATCTTACTGCATGATCGGCACTCCACTGGGTCTCTCGGGTAATGTGGCCTCATATGACTGCTCTTCCTGCACTAGTAGCACACCACCTAGCTACTAGAAGAAGTGTCTCGTCTCTTTAGATCTTCGTGCGTAGACTCCCTACAGTGCTTCCTGCTGTCAGTAGGAGGGATACCAACTCTGGATGTTGAGCTGCCCTGGCTCACAACTCTAGAATCCCTCAGATTTCGCTCCGTGATCAGCACCTGGTTGACTATAGAAATGATGGAAGTCAACCTGAAGATGTTCACCTAAGATCAGATGTCATGCTTGAGACCATACTCAAACTTCCTTGCCAGGAATAACTCATCACCTCCTGGGATGGGCATGAAGCATTGCATCTTTGTGTAGCGAGAAGAATACTCTGTAACAGAAAGAGTACCCTACTCTAGACTCATGAACTCTCGAGCTTGATCGGTCCTCAAAGTCTCCGAGTAAAAGTAGTCATAGAAGGCATGTTGGAACTCATCCCAGGCCATAACCTGCTGGCATCCCACCTGTGAGATCACATCCCACCATCTCTTGGAGGAATCCTAAAGCATATATGTAGTTAACTTCACCCTCCTCTCTGGAGGCGTCTCTAGATGCTCGAAGATAGATAGCATGGCTTCTAACCATGACTCTATAGCCTGAGGTCCTCCTTCCCCTGTAAAGGTGGGAGGATGCTGCTACTAGAAAACCCACGTCAACTCTGCCATAGATAAGGCAGGATGCGGTACTCCTCAGAAGGTCTGCATAAATATCATAAATCCCTCTCGAAACTGTACATCAGCACCTTTGTCTAAAATAACAGCTGGTTCCAGGACTAGAACTAGGGGTGTTCAGACCCAGCCTGGCCCGACCAACCCGACCCAACCCGAGCGGGTTGGGTCGGGTTTAAGGGTCCATATTCACAGGTCGGGTCGTTTCGGGTTGACCCGTGACCGGTTTGGGTTGGGTCATGGGTTGAGAGAAAAATTACCCAACCCGACCCAACCAACCTGTCACTTCCCTTGCACATCTCATGGACTCGCGCGCTGCCTTAGTTCACCACCCATCATCATCACCACTCTCGTTTCATCCCCCATCCTTAAGCCTCCATGTCGTGTGTTTCCTCCTCCACTACTTCCTCTGCACGGTGTGACCACTGCAGACTCGCATGCCACCTTCTCCTTCACCTACATCTCCACCACAATTGCCATCCATGACCCTAAAATCCACCGCAGAAAACCTACAGACGAGAAAAATAGGCATTTAATCCCACTACCGATATCATCGCCAACTACCGCCTTTTAGGGTGGATTCGTTTGCTACTGAGGTCCTCCTAGTGTGGTGAGGATGAAAAAGCATTGAAGCCTGTGACCGAGAACTATTTCCCCATGTCGCCCGCTGGATGAATGAAATCTCGATTCAAATGTCAGCATCCGCCTGAGGTCACCGAAGGAAAAAATTGAGCGCCACCTTCTGATGCACACCTCCTCAATGAAGCCGGTTGAATCAGAACTGATGATGAACAAGGACGAAGACCTGAGATAAAAATGTCATGGGAGGTGGCTTGAGATCAAAATAAAATTTTCAGGAGGTGATCATGACTAACCAAGCGCGTTAATGAATGAGATCATGATCGGCTTGGGATGAAGGAGATCGCCCATCTCGAACCCTTGATGGCCGTCAAGGGAAGAAGAGATCGAGTCGCGAGGAGGATAATGTGAAGGAGGCATGCGGCGGTGGGATAATAATCTGGGGCGGCGGCATTTTTTTTACATAACCTAATCGACTCGTCAACCCAATCAACCCAACCCGATGTGATACGGGTTGGGTCGGGTCGGGTCAGGGGAAAAATGGTTATGACCCGACCTGACCCAACCCGACCTATTTTTTGTTGGGTCGGGTCCAAAAACACCTCAAAACCGACCCAACCCGACCCATGGACACCCCTAACTGGAACTATAGGAGGGTCTGTCGGTAGTCCTTGATCAACCATGTACGGTGTCTGATCATTGCCCTGTAACTGGTGGACAACCAGAGGACATCTCAGTGGCATGACTCTGTAAGATCAAGCGCACAACTTAGATCAAGATTTTCAAGGACTAAAACTTAGAAGTGTAATAAGGGAACATGATAAATAAAGCATTCAAGTTTTTTAAAACATGGGTACATGGCGTGTATAATTACTACATGGTGTGTTCCCTTAAGCTTTCACATGGTCATGTACTTTCGCCAAAAACTGGTCGTGTAACACCCCATACACATGGCATGTTGTCCTAACACATAGCATGTACTTGAATCATCTTCCCCTTCCTGAGTTCTTCTATATGGATAAACCACACGATTTCCCTAGAAAAATACTACACTGCATGTTAGTGCCAGACACGGTGTGTACTAGACGAACTTCACTGACCCATGTTGTTAGTCACACGGCCGGTTACACGACTCACCCTACATGGCGTGTTCCAGATGGACATGGCGTGTACTGTTTAGGTTTCAAATGCATATGTTGTTAGTCACACAGGTGGACACATAACTAATACTACACAACGTGTTTATTCCAGACACGGCGTGCACTAGAAGGTTTCCACTGTCCCATGTTGTTCGTTACACAGCCAAATTCATGGGTTACATTACACGGTGTGTTCAAGCTTGACACGGCGTGTATAAGCTAAGTTTTATCCATCTATATCGTTAGTCACATGGGTGGACACATGGTCTACTCAACACGGCATGTAAATCCCCATACACAGCGTGTCCCACCAAATATTTCCCAACGCCGTGTCTCTGCCCACACAGCCAGTGACACAGTTAGAGGCTACATGGCTTGTGCATACAGTACACAGCGTGTACTTAAGAAAAATAGTTCCTTCCTGAACAGAAGGACACATGGCGTGTATTTATCATTACACGTTGTATATTTTGGGTTTTTCTAGGCAGTAAGCCTCAGAAATTACTCCGGAACTCATAAAGACACTGAAACGTACATTTAAGTGCCAAATTCCGATCTGTGAGGGCCCATACTCCCTGCGAATCAAAGTTTGGCATCTTATAAATGTTATATACAAGGAAAACAAGGCAATTATCCACCAAATTCTGATCCATGAGGGCCTATAACACCTCAAAAACCAAATATTGGTGTTCATTCAAACAAAACTTACACAATTCAATACCCTATCGAAAAGAAGGTATTCTATCAAGACATTTATCACAATAGCATGCATATCTAACACAACCTTTATCACAACAACATGAAATAGCTAATGCACCCTAAATGGCATGGCAATAATGCATGACATGTGATCTCTAGAAAGTGTCTATATGATGCATGAGATGGAATACCCTCATCTCATCGTGTTAAAACAGAAATATAACCTCAATAATATTAACAATAACAACACATAACATGTGAATCACCCAATGGTGAAATAAAATCAACTGTAAAATTGAAAAACCAGAAAAATTGCAATAACGAGGTGAATTGGATTTTCCCTGTACACTAGTTATCTACTCCTAGACATAGCTTATTAAAAATTACCTATTTCCTTCATATCCCTGGCTATAGGCTCCAAATAGTAAGTCAAGAAGAAAATAATTCCTTTGATATCACTTTCTAACATCCAGTGTAACGTCCCGGTTCCGGGTGCCACTCAACAGGTGCCCTGAACCCAGTTGGTCACATGACCTCAAGCGCATTTCCCCAAACGCCAGAGGCTGCCGACTAGCAGCGAGGGCCCGGGTCTGATAGTGGGGAAACTATGCCCTCATTTGTCAAAGTGTAGTGCAGCGGAATAAAATAACAAGCATACAACAACAGCGGAAGCGATAAACCATACACATTTAAAATAAACAACTGTAGTAAAAGATAGACAATAATTATATAGATAATGATGCAACATGTCTCGAGTTCTAAGAAAACAGCCAGAACATGTTACACAGCAATATAGTACAGTACAATACAGAGTACAACAAAACAAAACAAAACAGTCGGTAGCATCGCGAGCCTAAGCCTGGTCCCATGCTCCCCTACTTCTCAGTAGCAATCAAGTACCTGTATAGGGATCCTTTCCCTTACCCACACCTGCAGAAATGTAATCTGTTTGGGCCGAAGACATGACCCAAACAGGGTGTGAGAAATAAATCCCAGTAGGCACCCACCAAAGGCCCATGCCCAACTGTGTGAAAATATGCAACAACAGTGTGCAGTAGTAAAATGCAATAAACTAAGAAGTACTCAAAAGTAACTAACTTTACCAGTTATATTTCCATTTTAATATTCATTTAATTGTTCATTATAAGGAAACCACCATAGTGAATTTCTATGTAAACAGTCAGTGTCCTCAGACACGCAAACCCTTACCCTCAGGTAATCCGAAACGTAACCCACAAGTAATTGCCCACAGGCATAACAGATATTGTCCTTAGGCGTACAAAGTGTCGCCCTCAGGCACAGAGTCTATTTCCCACAGGCATGGAAGAAGTTTCCCTCAGGCTAAAAGATGCACTGCCCTCAGGCTAAGTAAAACACTGCCCTCAGACTAAACAAGTAATCGGGGCATGCCCAACATATAAACAATCAATTCACATGCAATTACTCTCAAATCAATTCTATAATCATTATTATAAAGGCACACCCTCGGGTATCCCAGCCAAACGGCTAAACAGAGGAACGCACCCCCCAGGGTGGTCCTGGATCCAAGCAGCGATCTCAAACAATAGTTTATTATCACATTTAATTACCTTTACAAATCTAGGTATTTAAAATAGCTAAGGCCTCAGCCAAACTACACCCCAACATGGGTTTGTGGCACAACAATTCACACAAACGCACAATAGTTGGAAATTAAACACCAAGACACCTACCTTAAACGCCCCTGAACGGTATACGCGAACGACGATCCTCGAATCGTTCAAGAACGACATAGATCTGACGTGAAAGAAAACCTCGTTCAAACTCAAATAACTTCCCTTAGAAGAAGAATTAGCAATAATGGATTAAGGAGAGTGGAGGGCTTACCCGTGCGGTTCCAACGAGATCTTCAGAGGCGAAAACAGATTCCTGATGCTCGATCTGGAGATCCTCGAAGGTCCGGCCTCCTCTCCTGACTCCTTCCTCCAGTTATAACCCTTACCTATGAACAGGGGAGGATACTACCCATTTTAAGCGAAAAAAAACAAACTACACGGCATGTACTATTGACTACATGGCGTGTACTTTTCATTTTTTAACTTTTCCTTCGGCGGCTTCTCGCCAACGTGTCACTGTTCATTTGTCGACATGACTACATGGCGTGTCTTCATGAGTACACGGCGTGTACTGTCACTCAGCTAGCCACCGCCTTACTATTTGATTGTCAGCTGACTACATGGCGTGTAAAGGACCACTACACGACGTGTAGTCGGTTTTTACACCCTTCGTCACTGACATGGCTACACACCCTGTGTACTCATTCCACATGGCCAAAGTACATGGAATGTGGAATAGTACACGGAGTGTAGTCCTGAATTTTAGGATTTTCCCCCATTTTCCTTATTTTCTAAAAAACACTTAAGGAAAAGGGAAAAAAAGAAACTCGTACCTCAAAAATAAGAACCGAGTTCTTACAAACTTCCCCTCTTAAAGAAATTCGTCCCCGAATTTCCCTTCCAAGGGTGACGAAGATAAAAATTTAGAACAAATCAGGCTACTGAGCACGTACGTCGGTCTCTCACTCCCAGGTTTCATCCTGCACTTAGCCATGCTGCCATAGCACCCATACGAGAGGAACTGACCGGCCTCGGAAAACCTTCGTGCTCCTATCCATGATACGAATCGGATACTCCTCAAAGGACGCATCTACCTGAAGCTCAACCTCCTCGGGATGAAAAATGTGAGATAGGTCTGAATGATAACGTCATAGCTGAGATACATGGAAGACGTTGTGCATGGCTCGGTACCTCTGTGGTAACTGCAACCGATATGCAACATGCCCGACTCTCTCCAGAATCTCAAATGGCCCCACATACCTCGGTGAAAGTTTACCCTATCTCCTGATCATTCTATGTCCCAACCTCGGTGAAACATGCAGGAAAACCTAATCCCAGACCATGAACTCTGAGGGTCTTCTGTGGTGATCAACATAAGATTTCTGACGAGACTGTGCGGTAGCCATCCACTTCTGAATCAACTGGACCTTCTCAGAAGTCTCCTGCATGAGACGTGGTCCTAGTAAAGCTACCTCACCTGCCTCTAACCCGCACAAATGTGATCGACATGGCCTACCATATAAAGCCTCATAATGTGTCATATCAATAGTTTCCTGAAAACTGTTATTATAGGCAAACTCGACCAGGGGTATGTGCTTCTCCCAAAAGCCCCCAAAGTCTAGGATGCATTCATGCAGCATGTCCTCAAGCACCTGTATCATATGCTCTGACTGACCATCGGTCTGAGGGTGGTAAGCTGTGCTCAAAATCACTTGTGTACCCAGTTCCCTCTGAAAACTCTTCCAGAAATGAGACGTAAAATGGGCGTCCCTATCTGAAACGATAGATCGAGGGACCCCATGAAGAAGTACGACCTCTCGGATATACAACTTCTTAAGATCGTCAACACCGAAGGTCTCCTTGATCGGAAAAAAGTGAGCTACCTTTGTAAGTCTGACCACAAAAACCCACACAGCATCATTGCCTCGAGGTGACCTCGGCAACCCAGTCACAAAGTCCATCACAACATCATCCCATTTCCACTCTGAGATGGGTAACTTCTATAACAGTCCGGCTGGCCTCTGATGCTCTGCTTTCACCTGCTGACAGGTGGAACATCTAGTAACAAAACCATCTATCTCCCTCTTCATACTCGACCACCAGTATTGACGTCTCAAGTCACAGTACATCTTGGTAACTCTGGGATGAACTTACCAAGCTGAAGCATGAAACTCCCGCATCAACTCCTCGCGTATATCTCCTGGAACCCATACTCATCCATGGAAATGCAGAATTTCATCATCATCTCCTATCGTCCAACCAGGAGGAAGGTCCTCACTTGCCACCGAATCTCGTAGAACTAGGCCTTCCGGATCAGATAGTTGTCTCATCCTCACTCTATCCAGGAGGGTATAAGTCACAGATAAAGAATAAAGATAGGTCTTCCCCTGACTATCATGCACCTCTAGATGCATCTTAGAGAACAAAGCCATAAGCTGCCACTCATCACTGGCCTCCTGCACAGCTTGTATCTGAGTCTTCCTGCTCAGTGCATCAGCTAATGCATTACCTTTACCAGGTGTATAGGCAAGCTCAAAATTGAAGGACTGAAGGTATTCGACCCACCTTCTCTGTCTCAGGTTCAAGTAACGCTGAGTAAAGATCTACTTGAGACTTTTGTGGTTGTTGAAAACCACAAAATGATCTCCCAAGAGATAATGTCTCCAATAGCGCAATGCATGAAAAACTACATCCAACTCGAGATCATGTGTCGGGTAATTCCTCTCATGCGGCCTCAACTGCCGAGAACTGTACGCAACAACTCGATCGCCCTGCATCAACACTGCTCCCAGCCCAATACCTGATGCATCACAGTAAACTGTATAGATCTTCCCTTGCTATGGAAGTATCGGGATTGGTTCTGATGTCAACCTTCCTTTCAGATCCTGAAAGGCTACCTCACAAGCTTCCGACCAAATGAAATTCACACCCTTTTTAGTCAAACCTATCAACAGCACTGCTAAGCGGGAGAAGTCCTATATGAAGCGTCTGTAGTAACCATCCAGCCCCAAGAAACTATGTATCTCAAACACGTTCTTGGGATGATCCCAGGAAACTACTGCTCTTACCTTCTCTGGGTCCACGGAAACTCTTTCCTATGATATGATATGACCCAGGAAGTGAATCTGGTCTATCCAAAAGTGTCACTTTGAGAGCTTATCATATAGCTGATGCTCTCTCAGTGTACTCAATACGATCTCAAGATGGGTGGCATGGTCGTGTCGAGTGTGAGAGTACACTAAGATGTCGTCTATGAATACTACCACAAAAGAATCCAGATAAGGATGGAACATACGATTCATCAGAGCCACGAAAACTGCTGGCGCGTTCGTGAGTCCAAAAGGCATAACCAAGTACTCGTACAGACCATATCTGCTCCGAAAAGCTGTAAGCGGTATATCCGATGGTCTCATGCGCAGCTGATGATATCTGGATCTCAAGTCAATCTTCGAGAACACTCGTGCTTCATGAAGTTGATCAAAAAGATCATCAATCCTCAGGAAGGGATATCGATCCTTAACTGTCAACTGGTTCAGCTTCCGATAATCCACACCGAGTCTGAGGGTACCATCCGCATTCTTCGCAAAGAGGACCGGTGAACCCCAAGGAGAAGTACTAGGTCAGATGAAACCCTTTGATTGTAACTCCTCTAACTGCCTCTTGAGATCCTGCAACTTAGTTGTGGCCATCCTATAAGGAGGAATGGACACTGGTGTTGCTCTTGGCACAAGCTCAATAGAGAAATCCACCTCACGCTCCGGAGGTAGACCTGAAAATTCATCTGGGAAGACATCCCTGAAATGATCAACCACTGGAGGGAAATCCATCTGACAAGTCCCCTGATCATCCAGATATAAACTCGCAATCTGGGTTATGACTCCACCTCGCCCACGATGCTCTGGTCTAGCTCGACTCGCCTGAACATCCCATTCACCCTTGTATAGAAACTCTCCGCCCTCTGGTGACGTAAAACTCACCCTGTGATGATAGCAATCTACAAAGGCTCGAAAGGGAACCAAACAGTCCATCCCGAGAATGACGTCATAAGCTTTCATCTCTAAGACATAGAGGTACCATAGAAAGTGACACCCACCAACCTCAAGGGGGCACTCCTTGCACTAATGCACACATGTCATTCTAGCTCCCAACGGAGTGTCTAATGTCATAACAGCAGAAGAAAAAGAAACACAGAGACCAAGGCTCTCCACAATGGGTACAGATATGAAACTATGCGTAACACCCGTATCAAAAAGTACTGAAGATAAGACAGAAGCTACTAGAATAGTACCTCTGATAGTAGAAGGTCTGGGATCCTTCTCCTGCTGGGTCTGTTGCACTGCATATGTCTTCCCAGTGTCGCGGCCCTATGACATAGCCTGGCTACCCTGAGCTGTCCCGCCCTGCTACCTCTGAGATCCTGGTGTCTGGATACCATGGCCACGACCACCATCTCTACCTGCACACCCTGACGTATTCCAGTTTCCCATCTTGTAAGAAGCTGATGGTCCTGCTCCCGTACGCGGAGTCTGCACAAAACCCCTCTCACTAGCCACTGGTGGAAACGCCCTGCAAAAGCGTTACAGATGACCCATCTTTCCGCAAGCTCGGCGCTCCACTAGGTCTCGTGGACACTGAGGTCTCCTGTGCCCCTCCTTACCACACTGGTAGCACATGACTTGGCCACCTGAAACATTCTTCTGGCTGGTACTGCCACCCTGAGATAATTCCATCTGTCTCTTCCTCTTGCCAGTAGAAATAGTACCAGAAACTGGTGCTGAACCACCCTGGCCCACACCACTAGCTTCCCGTAGGTTCCTCTCTGTAATCAGCGTCTGGTTCACAATAGCATGTACTGAAGGCAACCTCAAAACATTTACCAGTGCTCGGATGTCATATCAAATACCATCCTCAAAACATCTGGCCCTCAACGTCTCATCACCCACCAGTACGGGTGAAAAACGTTGAAGCTCGATGAAACGAGTAGAATAATCCATCACCGACATAGTGCCCTACTAAAGGTTCATGAACTCTCGAGCTTTATCTGCCCTCAGCGTCTCTGTAAATAAGAAGTCATAGAAGACTGCCTGAAAATATTCCCACGCCATGTCTTTGTGATGCTTTGACTGGGTGGTAACATCCCACCACCTCTTGGCGGAATCACGCAGCATATAAGTCGTGAGCTTGACCCTCTGCCCTAGAGGCATCTCAAGATGCTCGAAAATAGTCTGCATAGACCCCAGCCAAGACTCCGCAGCCTATGGTCCTCCATCCCCTGAGAACGTAGGCGAATACTGCTGCTAGAATATACGAGTCAGCTCAGCCATAGATGTGGCAGCTGACGGTGCTCCTTGAAAGGTCTGCATGAACCATATAAAGCCCTCACAGAACTGCGCCTCCATGCCTGTGTTTGGTATAATGGTCGGTGCTGCATCTGGCTCTACTGGAGGATCCACTGGTAGCCCATGTCCCACCATCTCTGGAGTATAATCGTCGCCGCTCTCCTGGAGAACAATGTGTGGTCGTCTCGGCGACATGACTCTACAAGGTCAAACACACACCTTAGATCAAGATCATCAAAGACTGAAAATGAAGGGACCAAAAAGGGAACAGGAGGAAGAAGACATTTCAAGATTTGGAAAACAAGACTACACGGCATGTATACTGACTACACGGCGTGTACCCGACTTCTCTTCCCCTGCCCGGGTCCTTCTACACGGTTAAGCCACACTGCTCCCATTGAACAAAACTACATGGCGTGTATATTAACTACACGGTGTGTATGGTGTAATTTTCCAACTGTCCATGTCGTTTGTGACATGGCTGACTACTCGGCTTAATACTACACGGTGCGTGACACCCGAACATGGCGTGTACACCACCTCATTTCCCCAGCCACACGGTCAGGTCCACACGGTCTATCCTCGGTCACGACTACACGGCGTGTCCCTCAGGCACACAGCATGTACGGGACGAGCTCCGCCGACCCGTGTTGTTAGTTACATGGCCGGATACATGGCTCAACTACACGATGTGTTCCATATACACATGGCATGTACACAAAAGGATTACACTGACCCGTGTTGTTAGTTACACGGCCGGGTCCCCACGTCAGACTACACGGCATGTTCCATAGTGGACACAGCGTGTATGTCTTAAGGTCTCTTTCATCTGTGTTGTTAGTTACACGGGCAGACTCCGGGTCAACATTACACGATGTGTACATCAGGTACATGGCGTGTTTGTCCCAAGCATTTCCCTTCCCCATGTCCCTGCCCACATGGTCTATGACATGGGATGAGACTACACGGCATGTACAGAGGGTACACGGCGTGTACTCAAAAAGTTTTCTTTTCTTCCTGAACAGAAGAACACATGGCGTGTGTCCAAGGAACTACACGGCGTGTATCCTGGGTTTTCTGAATAGTAAGGCTCAGATACTATTCCTGAACCCAAAAAATACTGAAAAACAACACCTAAGTGCCAAATTCTAATTCGTGAGGGCCCATACTCCCCACGAATCAAAATTTGGTATCTTATCTGTGTTATAACAAAAGAAACAGTCAATGATCCACCAATTTCCGGTTAATGAGGTCTCATACTCCCCAAAAACCAAAGTTTGGCGTCCATTTTATAAACTGGATCACACAAAAATACCCTATCACATAGCAGGTATTTATCAAATCAGTTATCACAAAAACATGCTTTTCTAGCACAACAACTATCACAACAACATGCAATTTCTAATGCACCTACATGGCATGGAACTATGCATGGAATGTGATTCCTAGCATGTTCCTAAATGATGCATGAGTTGGAATACCCTCATCTCATCGGGTTGCAACTAAATAGAACCCATGGATAAACTATAAACAGAAAAATCACAGGTGCGTCACCCAACGGTGAAAATCAAATCAACCGTAAAATTTGAAAAATCAGAAAGATTGCAAAAATATGAGGTAGACTGGATTTTCCCTGTACACGGGTTAACTACGCCCAGGCACAACTTATTACCAACTACCATTTTCGTCTTATCCCTAACTAAGGCTCCAAACAGTAAGTCAAAGAAAAGAACCCCACTGATACCACTTTATAACATCCCGGTTCCGGGTGCCACTCAATGGGTGCCCCGAACCTGGTTGGTCACATGACCTCAAGCGCATTTCCCCAAACGCCAGAGGCTGCCGACTAGCAGCGATGGCCCAGGTCTGATAGTGGGGAAACTATGCCCTCATTTGTCAAAGTGTAGCGCAATGGAATAAAATAACAAGCATACAACAATAGCGGAAGCGATAAACCATACATATTTAAAATAAACAATTGTAGTAAAAGATAGCCAACAGTTATATAGATAATGATGCAACATGTCTCGAGTTCTAAGAAAACCGCCAGAACATGTTACACAGCAATACAGTACAATACAATACAGAGTACAACAAAACAAAAAAAAACAGCCGGTAGCATCGTGAGCCTAAGCCCGGTCTCATGCTCCCCTACTCCTCAACAGAAATCAAGTACCTGTATAGGGATCCTTGCCCTTATCCACACCTGCAGAAATGTAATCTGTTTGGGCCGAAGACATGACCCAAACAGGGTGTAAGAAATAAATCCCAGTAGGCACCCACCAAAGGCTCGTACCCAACTGTGTGAAAATATGCAACAATAGTGTGCAGTAGTAAAATGAAATAAACTAAGCAGTACTCAAAAGTAACTAACTTTACCAGTTATATTGCCATTTTAATATCCATTTAATCGTTCATTATAAGGAAACCACCATAGTGAATTTCTATGTAAACAGTCAGTGTCCTCAGATACGCAAACCCTTACCCTCAGGTAATCTGAAATGTAACCCGCAGGTAATTGCCCACAGGCATAATAGATATTTCCCTCAGGCGTACAAAGTGTCTCCCTCAGGCACAGAGTCTATTGCCCACAAGCACGGAAGAAGTTTCCCTCAGGCTAAAAGATGCACTGCCCTCAGGCTAAGTAAAACACTTCCCTCGAGCTAAACAAGTAATCGGGTCATGCCCAACATATAAACAAGAAATTCACATGCAGTTCCTCTCAAGGCAATTCTATAATCATTATTATAAAGTCATACCCTTAGGTATCCCGGCCAAACGGCTAAACAAAGGAACGCACCCCCCGGGGTAGTCCTGGATCCAAGCAGCGATCCCAAACAATAGTTTATTATCACATTTAATTACCTTTACTAATCTAGGTATTTAAAACAGCTAAGGCCTCAACCACACGACACCCCAACATGGTTTCATGGCACAACGATTCACACAAACGCACAACAGTTGGAAATTAAACACCAAGCCACCTACCTTAAACGCCCCTGAACAGTATACGCGAACGAAGATCCTTGAATCGTCCAAGAACAACGTAGATATGACGTGAAAGAAAATCTCGTTAAAACTCAAATAACTTCCCTTAGAAGAAGAATTGGCAAGAACGGCTTAAGGAGAGTGGAGGGCTTACCTGTGCGGTTCCAATGAGATCATCAAAGGAGAAAACAGATTCCCAACGCTCGATCTGGAGATCCTCGAAGGTCCGGCCTCCTCTCCCGACTCCTTCCTCTGGTTCTAACCCTTCCCTATGAACAAGGGAGGCTAATGCCCATTTTAAGTGAAAAAAACAAACTACACGACATGTACTATTGACTACATGGTGTGTACTTTTCATTTTTTAATTGTTCCTTCGGTGGATTCTCGCCAGCGTGGCATTGTTCATCTGTCGACATGACTACACGACGTGTCTTCATGAGTACATGGCGTGTGCTGTCGCTCAACTGGCCACCGCCTTACTATTCGTCTGTCGATTGACTACACGGCGTGTAAAGGACCACTACACGGCGTGTAGTCGGTTTTTACACCCTTCGTCGCCGACATGGCTACACACCTTGTGTACTCATTCCACACAGCCAAAGTACACGACGTGTGGAATAGTACATGGCGTGTAGTCCCGAATTTTAGGATTTACCCCATTTTCCTTATTTTCTCAAAAACACTTAAGGAAAAGAGAAAAGAAGAAACTCGTACCTCAAAAATAAGAACCGGGTTCTTACATCCCGGTTTTGGGAGCTGCCCAGAGGTTCCCCATACCCGGTTGGTTACATGGCCTCAAGCGCATTTCCCTGAACGCCAGAGGCTGCCGACTAGCAATGAGGGACTTGGGTGTGATAGTGGGGAAACTATGCCCTCATTGGCAAAGTAACACAGTGGAAGTAAAACAGATAGCAATAACGGAAGTAGTGAAACATGCAATAAGTAAACAACGGAAGTAATAAACAACTGGAGCACACATATATAAATGATGAATGATGCATATGTCTTGGAAAGTAGCCAAACAAATCACAATGCTGAAATATGGTACTAAATCATAGTACAAAAGCAAAGCAAGTAAACATCTCCACAGCATCGCAAGCCTCAGCTTGGTCTCATGCTCCTCAACTTCACAACAATCAAGTACCTGAAGTAGAAGGGTGATTGCCCTTATCTATACCTGCATCAATATAATATGTTTGGGCCCAAAAGCATGACCCAAACAGGGTGTGAGACTAATCCCAGTAGGCAACCACCCAAAGATCTATGCCTAACAGTCAGTGAATATATATGGCAGACAATAAACAAGATGAAGTGGTAAATAAGGAAGTACACATAGTAATAATCTCATAATTTCAATTGCATTCATTTTCATATATTAAGCAGCTAATCACAAACAGGTAACCCTCTAGGGAGTACTCACAACCTAACACCTCTGGTTTAACCAAATCAAACACAAGCAACCCTCTGGGAAGTACACACAGTCTAACCCCTCTGGTTCAGCTTTAGCAAAGACACTCAGATGAAGCACTCACCGTCAATTCCCTCTGTGGTCTCGTATCGGTAACTAATAGGCACTCTAAGGAAGCACTCAACGTCCAATTCCTCCTATGGCCCGTATCGAGGAACTACAGACACTCTGAGGGAGCACAAAGTCCATCCCCCTATGGTCTCGCAACGTAATAGTAAACAGGCACTCTGGAGAAGCCCTCAACGTCCATTCTCCCTATGGTCTACTACACCAGGTTCTCATGGCCCTGTGTAAGTCAATTGAGCACAACGATATAAAGGCATCCAAAGTAAACCTCAAGAACTACTTGGCTAAACAGTCTACAACATCTCATAGAATGTCAGATAATAATCACTACATCCTAACAATACTCGACATGGAAAGCAAAGCAGCCTAATAGGCAAACTAGACTAAGCGGCCAAAACAAGCAAACATGGGAAAAACATCCGTAGCATGGAAAAGTTAACCCTATTCACAAAAAAATTAACCTATATCCATACAAACAATGCATAGCAGGCAAAAACACGGCTAAAAACCATAAACACACAATACCCTGTTCTTGGGTATTGGGCACTTTGGCACATAAAATTCAAAGACTATCTATGGAAAGGCACAAACCACCTACCTTGGCATCGTGAGATCGATATACTTGAACCTTAGACCTTGAATCTCCCTATAATGTTATAGATCTAAAAAAAAAGCTAAAAACGTTCAACCAACGATATCTCATGAGAGAGGAGAAATCAGGAAATGAAGTTCAAGAAGAAGAGAGAACTCACCGATGTGATTCCAACGCAATCAACGGAGTTCAATTTGGAGAACGGACGACGAGTCAGGGGCTCGGAGAAGATCTGCGACCGTACGAACGCTCCTAAACGAGATATGTTGAGAAGAAGTGTGTTTTATCCATTAGACGTGACCCCGGTCCGTTTAATGAAATAAAAAGAAAGTACACGGTGTGTTCTTTAAAAGTACACGTCAGGTATTTGCCTTTTCCAGCCTCCGCTTTTGGCGATCTCCAGGTCACCACACACGGCCATGTACTCGGCTGTTACACGGCTTGTACATGGTCACCCGTGGAAACCGGGTACATGGTGTGTACTTATAAGTACACGGCGTGTACTTCTGAAATTTCCAGAAACTCCTCTTTTTCTCGAAAACACTAGAAAACAAGATTCATACCTAAAAATAAGATCTGGGTTCTTACATCAACTCTACTTAGGTATATGCCCATACATATACCTAAGTTATCAAAATATACTCGTCTCTTACATGAGGAAACACAAGGCCCCAACCTTTAAGACATTTTCAAAATTGATCCATGAGGGAAGTATACCACAAAGGTAACACCACGAAGGTAAAGTACCACAAAGGTAACACGACGAAGGTAACACCAAGAAGGTAACGCCACGAAGGTAAAGTACCACAAAGGTAACACCACGAAGGTAAAATTATCACAAAGGTAAGGACATAGCTCACACCAGGTATATAACTTAAGTTCAGAAGTATAGATGATTAGTCGTATATCTAAATCATCTTATTCTGTCGAGAGACTCTACTGCTGACCCACACAGGATCGGTATGCGTTGACCCACACAGGATCGCTGAGCGCTAACTCACACGGGATATGACCCACACATGATCGATATGCACTGACCCACATAGGATCGTTGAGCACTAACCCACACAGGATCGATAGGTACTGACCCACACATGATCGCTATTCTTTCTTCACATCACAGCCAACCATGAGATTCCTACACTAAGCACGCTTGATTCTGGGAGGATCCGCTTCTCAAGCTATCAGTCATACCTCAACCACCACGAAGTTCCACGAAGAAGTATTCCAAAGGACTGTCGTGTCATAAGGGTTCCAACGTGACAGACGGAGCGTCGATCGGACGCCCAGTCTGTGAGATATGGGCACTTTTGTAAAAATGGCCTGATTTGATTCAAGTCTGATCCAACCCGGATCACATGTCAAACTCTGACAAAACTCACTTAAAGTATCTCAAAAGGATTGTTTTGTCACTAGAGTCCTTATGCCATAGACGACGCATTAATCAGACGCTCAGCCAATTAGTTACATCCCTTTTCGTGAAACGGGGGGTGATGACAGCTCAGTCTGGCCCGACTCAGTCGGGCCTGTCGGAATATGCCCAAGGGACCGCTTCCCAAAAGGGGTCCCAGCGCCACTGACGGCGTGTCAACTGGACACCCGGTTCGTCAGTTACGGGCGTTTCTTTTTTCGGGTACCGGTTGGGTTTGGGCCCAGTCCGACTCGATTAGACCGGCCCGACGCAATGGGTTTCGGGGTTTACCTGACCCTACTCAGGTCCGGCCAACTAAGGGTCGGCCCGGTTCACTGGGTTCGGCCTGTCGGGGTCGGCCCAGTTTGGTTCGCGGGCCCGGCCCGCGGTTGGCCCGACCCACCAGAAGGCAGACCGCCTCCTTCGTTGGCCTCGCGGTTGTGGGGCCGTTTTCGCCCAACTGGTGGGGTGCTACCCCACCACATTAATCGGTCGGCCGTTCGGCCGACTGTGTTCCGCCAACGCGGCACGGCCGCGCTGCACCCTCCTGTCGCGACCTGCTGGTCGCGGTCGCTTCCGCCGCCGGCGCCTGCGGGCGCCGCACTTGTCCCGTGTGGCCGGCTCAGGTCAGCCGCCCTTGGCCGCCGCGGCGCGTCGTTGCGCGCCGCCTTCCACTGCCCCGCGACCGATTGTCGCGGGTCTCCTCCGGACGCCGCCGACATGGCGCGCCGACAGTTTCTTCTACGGGTCACCAGACGTGCTCCGGTGTCCGTTATTGGTGTCGTCTGCGCCTACAGCTCTTCCACGTTGTTATCGATATAACGTGACTCGCTATTTCGTGTTGTTGTCGATTTGGAAATTGTTTCCTCGAAGTTCACATCAAGAATGAAGCGACGGAGGGTCTGAGCCTTGTTTGTTTGGCTCGCGCCCTCCGCATTAAGGTGATAGCAAGCGAGAAAATATTTAATTCATCAAAGACAACTTCAAAGTAAACCCCCTACCTCAGGATCATTGGAGAGCATTCGTGTTTGAGGAAGAGTCAGCGTTCGTCGTTCCCGTAACAAGCCTCCAATGACGTCGCTCGATCGTCGTTCTTCGGTTCGTGATTCGGTGGCGCTCGTCACTGCTCGCTGGAACCGGTCACGTCCTCCAAGTGGTTGGCATCGCGACACTTTATCAGAACTTCGTCGCTTGGTGAAGTCGTGTCAATACTCCCCCTAAGCTCCATATAAATAGGAGAGAGAGAGGATGAGTAACACGTGTTGAATTAATGAGGTTCAATTAATTAAGGAACCTTCCTAATTTCAACGGTGTTGTTTACAAAGAATTGAGGATCCAAGCCATTTAATGGCTTGACGCGTCATTGGTCCTGCCATCGCCGCTTGTCCGTTGGAGGAAAAGAAAGGAAATAAAATAACTTTGTTATTTTATTATTCTTTTAAATGTTCAAAATCTAACTTTTTCTCCCGATTTTTGCATTCGAAGTGAAGTCTCCCTTAAGTAAATCTCAGCACTTCAGATTCAACGGTGCCCTCAGATTTTTAATCCGAACACCAATTCAAAAGTTAAAAAACGCCGCTCGCGTGTTTGCTGAATGTACCTTAAAAAAATTTCAAAAAATTATTTACATTCACCCTCGACCCGCACCGGTCGAGGTTAGGCTCTGCCTGAGGGGAACAAGCCCCAACGAATTCAACGGTACTCTCATATTTTCAATTTGAGTTACCATTTAGAATTTATGGATTTTAACAATAAAATAATTGTTAATTATTTTATTTACGACAAAAAACTAACTTCCATAGTTGGCCCGCACCGACCAATATTAGTATCTGCCTAAAGAAAACATACCCTCACGAGCTTAGCAGTGGTTTCAGATTTTTAATATGAGTCACCGTTCGTGAGTTATAAGCATTTGAAAAATAAAATAACTTTATTTAATTATTTTATTTACGGTTATGTCATTTTCAGATTTTTTCACCGGAGGCTTGTGCCGACTAAACTTAAGTTGCGCATAGGGTAAACCCGCTATCCTGAACGCAACTGTGTCATCGTATTTCTGATTCAAGTACCTGTTTAAGAGTTATTCCATTTTTTCAGGAAAACTGCTCACGCGCGCTAATTAAAGCTTAACAAAATTTCGACGAATCATTACGGGTACTCCGAGTTCGTGTGCCGTCAGATTTCGCGACCTCAAAATAATCCCAAATAATTTAAAATATATATATATATATATATATGAAATTTCCAGATATTTATAGAAGTCCTCCCCGATTTCTAATTACTTCATAGTTTTTCACCAACCCTCCCTCCCCTCTATTAAATTTCATTTCACCTCATCAGGCCGCCCCCTGCACAACGACCCTGCACCCTTCTCGTCATTTGACCTCGACCTCTCCTCGCGACGGTTCCAAGCCCCCTCAGGCGTCTCTATTCATCCCATTGACCCCATCCTCTTCGCGCGACAGATCCCTACTCCTGCAAGTGTCTTCGTTCGTCCCGTCGACCTCGACCTCCACTCACGACGGATCCAAGATCCCGCATGCGTCTCTGTTTTTCCCACCGCCCATTTCGACGGATTCGTCCTCTTCTCTCGACAACTCCCATCTCCCGCAGTTGCTGATGATGTGGTCATCTGCTCGACCTTCTCTCAAGGAGGTCCTCTTCAATTTGCATCCACTAGTCATCTACCTCCCTTCCTCCTGACTCGACACAACAACGCCTCCCCCCCCGCCTTCGCAGTTTGCACTAGGCGCACACACACCATCGCTCGTCCGAGCTCACCTTTTCTCAAGCCCGCCATCCCTCATATGAGGTGCACCATTGCTCGTGTATTTGCTTCCACACTATCGTCAAAAGATGGAGGGGCTTACCACTACTAGAAATAAGGGCTTTAGCGGTTGCTAAAGCCCTTTAGCGTCTGCCTAACGTCCGCCTGACGGACGTTTTTGGCCTGTCGCTAAAGCCTTTAGCGGCCGCCAAATGACGACCGCTAAAGATCAACCCCCAAAAAATGCGACTTTCGGTCCGTGATGCAGTAGGCAACACGGATGTGGTCCACCAGCTTGGCTCATCGGCCATGGCGGATGCACGACGATTGTGGAGGGTTCAGGTCGGTTGGGGGAGTCGTTTTGTGGTGGGGTGATGTCGGGGGGAGACCATAGGGTCATTGGAGGCGCACTAGTGTGTTCGGGATGGCTGCAAGTGAGGCGGGGGTGGGGCGGCAGGGGGCGGCGTGGCAGCGGGCAACGAAGCGGTGGTGTTGCGGGTCTTGTTGAAGAAGACGAGGGAAAAATCCCGCTGATTTTTCACTTCAGTATTAGCGGTCACCATCTGGTGAACGCTAATACACCCTTTAGCGGCCGCCAAAGGGCGGCCGCTAATACCCCTTTTAGTGACCGCCAAATGACGGCCGCTAAAACTGACGCGCGCAACTGCCCAAAATTCTAGTAGTGTACGTAGTGGGAGTCGAAGGTCTGGTGGGTCATCCCGAAGCCGGAGCATGGCGGTCCAAGGACGTGGTGGGTGGGGGGTGGGCCATTTGCCGAAATACAATTTTTTTTAAAAAATTGTTATTTTTCTTTTATTTTTACCACTCATTTTTATACAGTTTTTTTTTTTTTAATTATATGAATTCATCGGTTTACCTGCAGTTATTGCGGGTCTAGGTGAGATAATTACAAATTTTTAAAAAATAAAAATAATGAGAAAAATGTAGCGGCATCAGATGTGGAGTTCGGATAAATCCACCTATTTGATATGCGAGTTTTTGTGGGTTCAAACCCGCGTGGGCACACTGTCTCGCCTCAGCCCGTCTGCATTACTTTCTGTGTCTGAATCATCTTGGCTGTTTAATAATTCAGTGGATTTTTTATCAGTTGTTTTCAAATGGAAGCAAGTTTTTAGAACAGGACGCCGCGTGTTGCCGAGGGCAGTTCCGTGGGCTGGGCACAGGGGTAGAGCTGTTATTATAGAAATACATTGGCCTATATAGTGCACTGGTACACTGTTCTCCTTTCTGTGGTTGGCGTCCTGTGATTTCGTTGGTTTCGTTTTTTCAGATAAGGGGGCAGGAAGGAAGAGGAAGTAAAATGGGCAGGAAGTTCTTAGTCGGCGGTAACTGGAAATGCGTATGTTCTGCTGTTTGATTTGGTTATTGTCTTTTTTTTTTTTGGCCTTGGTAGTTCTGGGATGGATCTCTGCCTTTCTGACCCGCAGATCTGTTTTCATCCGCTATTTGATTCGCGAAACCTCACTGCTGAAAATCGATGGAAGATAATCAATCGCGCTTCGTGTTCTCTGTTGTGTTTACAGAATAGAGACTATAACATTGAACCCCGTGGTCGTCTGACTGCGCATCGCTGAATGCATAGAATTTGATTTTTTTAAATTTCCTACATTTGCGTAGTTTTATCATTGTCCGTATTAGCTTGCTAAAAATGCAATGATTCAACCATGATTATATTGAAGTCCATTAGGAATGGTGAAGTTTGTTTTCATGTTCTGATTCAGTTGACCTGATGGAGAAGCTTCGGAATATACGACTTGGCCTGATCAGACAGCGGCAGCGGAATCCAGCGGAGGCAGGCGGTTCGGATGACACGTTCCGGGGCCGGGTGTCCGGAAGATCATGTTTCGGTTGTTGTGTACAGTGGTCAGTTGTCCGGATGATGGTTTAGCGGAAGTTATGGTTTATTTTTTAAGTGTCTTCTGATGATGTTACGTAAGTGTCATTCCTCGCGGTTCTGCGGCAAAGAAGTGGAACGTACGAGTATTAGATGGATAGGAGGAGTAACTTCATTAGTTCACCGAAAGTAAGCGTTCTGGTGCCAATTGATACCGGCAATTGGAGGTCTCCATGTACAATTGAGGGACTCATGCAAAGATCGGAAGTCGGGTCAATCGGATGACTGACTGAGTGTTGCAGAACACTGGGAGCAACAAGCGACAAACGATTTGCAGAAGAATAGTAAAAGGGAAAAACAACAAAAAAATAAGAAGACGAACACAATTGGTTTATGTGGTTCTGGAACAATCTTTACATCCATGGAGTCGCAGAATCATTTCACTAATTTCGGAGCAGAATTACAAGAAGAATGAGCTCTTAAAGAAGATGATGTAATTGTGCCACCAACCACACAGGTGCTACAGTAACTGGTGGTCGAAAGTCTGTGGAGCTACAGTGATCTGTCAGTGTCGCCAGTCACATGCTGGTACAACGTCATGTTGAAGTCTACATTGCTACAATGTCCTGTCACATGCTGCTACAGTGTTCTGCTACAGTAAGTCCACACTGCTACAATGCTCTGTCGGTGTCGCTGGTCAGCTTTGCTACAACCTGGTCAGAGTTGCTACACTGCTATGGTCCTCCAGACCCCTGAGTAGGGGCGCGTTGCCCCCTGCAACCCCTGGCGACCTCGGCGACCTCACTGCAGAGATCGAACCGCAGGAGTTGCAATCTGGTCTATAGTCTGGGCCACTAGCAGTCGGCCCAACTTCATGTAGGTTCCGGGCGCAGCGGAAGCGCGTTGGTGGGTGTACCCAACTTTAATTTTGGCGTTAACAACGATCAATCTGAGATCCGTCACGATAATAAAATGCTGGATCTTCAGAATAGAACGAAGAACGAAAAAGAAAAGAGGGGAGTCCCATAACCATAGATAGGATCATCATACGTTGGTTATAATTAATTTAATTAATTGACAAGAATTACCTTGATGAAATTCTTTATTCGTTGATGTTTCCGGTCACGGTCCGATGTGATCCGTCGTTGCGTCGTAGAATCCAAGTGTAGGATTCCTCTAGCGGTGATCCACACGTGCTCCACATATCTCTGGACGTCGCCGAAGGGATCTCCGGGTGCTAGCGCGGAAGAGCCTTCGTTTGCGATGTCCGCTTTCGATTGCCTTGATCCGGTGGAGGAGGATCTCTCTCTCGTAGCTTGAGAGCGTTCTTGGAAGAAAAGAATTCTATCTTGGTTTGAGATCTTTCTCTAGATCCGTTGCACACAACCACAAAAAAAAGGGTAGGCTAATGAGAAATATATAATTGAGATTTTTAATTACATAGAATAATAAAATGAATTAATTACCCGAAATCATTTATTCATTTCATTTAATTCTTAGTAATACTCCATGTCTAATAATAACAGTTGACTATTATTATTACCAGACATGCGCCTAGCGAATTACACCTAATATTATTTAATTAAATAAATAACATTATTTCTCATAAATTCCTAGAAAAAAAATATACGGCGTGTATATTTAATATACACGACGTGTACTTTTATTTTTCTATTTTTTCTTTATTCCCTCCACCACATTTATTTGACCTTGAATAATGACTATTTATTTCTAAAATAAATATCACTGCATTACTCGCTAATAAATATATTATTTCACCCACAATATATTCTCTCAAATAACTAGTGTCGAAATAAATGCGATCAGACATCCTTAAATAATTATTAAACTACAATCGAGAATAATCTTTAATCAACTTGTTAAATTAATATTTAACTGAGATACTTGGACACGCTTAGTGTGTGACCCTCTAGGCCTCTTTCTCAGTGGTATTAGGCGGAGCCTGTTTAAAGTCCAAGGTTAGAGTCTAACAATACGCCAAGGCACCCATAAAGAAAAAAGTTAACGCCGCAATGACACGTCACCTCTTACGAACGCTTACCGTGTAATATAATCCATTTGTCTTGATACCTCGAATCGAGCGGGTTGCATGCTAGTGCCATCAACCCATGTGCTCGATTATTCTTTCTTTGACTTTTCAGAATTGAACTTACCCATTCCTCACCATGACCATGAATTTATTTAGGCTATATCAATTCCATCAAAGAGCCTGAGATATCTACTTCCGTTATGGAACAGAAGAGGCAAATCTTTTCTTGTATTATCTATTAATGCAGTATCACTCGTGACGCACCCAACGTATCCTACGTCGCCGCGAACAATGTGTCGTCATAGTTTTCGTCAATACATCTAAGTGCGCGAGTTGTAATACCCATTAATAATAATCTTAAAGTCTAAGGATCAATACACATGTCCGCAGATAGGAACATCCAATGACATTATGAAATGTGGATTTTTTACTGGCGGGTCTCGTTCTCATAATATCCTCCTGGATATTACCAAGGACGCACACCATGAGAAGGTGACTCAGAGTTTTATGAGTCCTCACCCCTAATGACCCGTATTATTTGTGTCCCTCAAATAACATCATTCGGCCATAGAACATATATTTAAGAACAATGTTATGGCACTTCCGGGTTCTCATCATAGCAGAGATCCGCTATGACCCTTTTAATGTAACAACTATCCTTAGGACATTATCACATTCATTGTCACGTAGAAGAACAATCAAGATGTGATAAGGTATTTATTAATGAATAAAGTACAAAGTAGTTGGTTCTAGGCCACCAACTCCAACAGACTCTCACTTGGACTAGAGCCAATTGCTAACAACTTTTAACCCGCTAACTCTCACATGATATTCATGCTTCTGCTGAGATAGGTCTTTAGTCATGGGGTTCGCAACGTTCTCTTCCGTGGACACTCTGCTCTCTGCAACTTCACCCATTTGATAGAAATCTCTCAAGAGGTGATACTTCCGGAGTATGTACTTTGTCCGTTGATGTGACCTTGGTTCTTTTGAAAGAGCCACCGCTGCAGTATTATCCCAATATAATGTGATAGGATCTTTACTGCTAGGCACCACATCAAGCTCCTGGACAAAGTTCCGAATTCAGACGGCTTCCTTGGCTGCATTAGAAGTCGCTATATATTCGGACTCCGCTGTAGAATCGACGACAACTGGTTGCTTTGAACTCTTCCAGCTCTCAACTCCTCCATTGAGACAGAAAACATATCCAGATTGCGACTTTAGATCGTTCTGATCTGTTTGAAAACCAGCATCAGCATATCCTCTGATGACAAACTCATCGTCTCCTCCATACACCAAGAACATATCCTTAGTTCTTCTCAGATACTTAAGGATGGTCTTTACAGCAGTCCAATGCTGTTCTCCTGGATCTGCTTGATATCTGCCTATCATGCTCAGTGCATAGGCAACATCAAGCCTGGTACATAACATGACATGTATGATGGATCCTATAGCCGAAGCGTATGAGATCTTACTCATTCTATCTTTCTCTTGTTGTGTATGAGGACGCATTTTCTTAAAAAGATGTAGGTCATGTGACACTGGAACCAATCCCCTCTTGGATTGTTCCATACTAAATCTCTTTAGTGTCTGGTCAATATATGTACCCTGACTTAGTCCAAGTAGCCTCTTGGATCTATCACGAATGATCTTGATTCCTAGAATGTAGGCCGCTTCACCCAAATCCTTCACGGAGAAGCACTTGTTCAACCAGTGCTTAACTGACTGTAAGACTGGTACACCGTTTCCAATAAGCAATATGTCATCAACATATACTACTAGGATAACGACCGCATTCCCATTAAACTGCTTATAAACCCATTGCTCACATTCGTTCTTAATGAAACCAAATTTCTTTATGGCTTCATCAAATCGAATGTTCCACGACTTGGATGATTGCTTTAATCCATAAATGGATTTCTGCAACTTGCAAACCCGTTTGGCTTCACCTGGTGTCACAAACCCTTCTGATTGTGTCATATATGTAGGTTCCGGGCGCAGCGGAAGCGCGTTGGTAGGTGTACCCAACTTTAATTTTAGCGTTAACAACGATCAATCCGAGATCCGTCACGATAATAAAACGCCGAATTTTCGGAATAGAACGAAGAATGAAAAAGAAAGAGGGGAGTCCCAGAACCATATAGAGGATCACCATATGTTGGTTATAATTAATTTAATTAATTGACAAGAATTACTTTGATGAAATTCTTTTTTCGTTGATGTTTTCGGTCACGATCCGATGTGATCCGTCGTTGCGTCGTAGAATCCAAGTGTAAGATTCCTCTAGCAGTGATCCACACGTGCTCCTAAAACTCATGCTTTGGAGGATAGAAAGGCTGCCATTGCCTACGATGGGAAGAACATAAATGACAAGCTGTTTCAAAAGCTGCAGAATCATGGACTTCGAATTCTAATTTGTCTTCCGGCGACAAAGACTCTAGACATTTTGCAGGATTCAATGGAGTTCATGAAATATTCTTATGTGTGTCAAGATGATTTAGTCCAAACAGTGGAACAGGCTCTCCGACGTGCATACCGATTTGGTCAGATGAATCACATAATTCCAATCAACCTGGTGTTTAACGATGGGCTGTGTCAGTGGGTGGTGTCCCTGTGCGAGGGGCAAGCTGTGGAGTCGGTGTTGTACTTAGAGTGTGTGACTATAGGAGCTCTAAATGACATCCGTCGAGCAACCGAGATGCCATACAAGGCAGTGGTAGAGTTGTTTTTTAAAGGTCTATTAGAGGAAACTCAATATACTTTCGAATCAGAGTTCGGTTCAAGTGGGTCTGTTTCTGTGTGCGAGTTAGATTGTTTTGGTGCTGTTGTGGCAGTAGTGCCAAATGAAAATGTTTGTTGTGCTTTTGTAACATATGAGGATTGTCCTGTTGTTTCGAAGAGGGGTTGGAAGTTCAGGAGCCGAATATGGTATTGTTATAGTCTCCTTGAGGGAGTGGAGGTTGATGCCCGGGAGATGAAGTTTTAGTTGATGATTTAGCGAACATAAGAGTCGTGGCTCAGATGGCCGGTTCCCCTTGGAACGGTGCTGCATATTCCAAGGATATGCTTTTGATACTGACAATATCTTGTGTTAGCATTGTCGAAGAATGGCAATCAGAGACCAAAGACATTGTTGAACGTGTTGGTTTGGGCAGCAGGTGAGCTACTATTGTTGACTGCCGTAGTTTAGGTTATTTTGATAGCCCAAAGCTTGTCTATGATGTTGACTTGTTGGAGAACTTCCAGGTTGACTGCTTAAAGGCGCCTAACAACTTCAAAAAGGGGTTAGGGAAGCTTTCTTTCATTGTTGTTGTTGTTCCTTCTTGGGCCGATCACTACCCAACCCGAGAAACGTTTCTTGAACTGTTTGCTGGCTCGGAAGGGGACGTACCAGTTTTAGTGATTTCAACTAACGGGGCTCTCAAAAGAACTGAAGCTGAGAGGGAAACCCTCAAGGGGACTGAGGGGGTGACCAATTTTGTAGTGGTGCTGAATGCTCTTCTTCCCCAAGAGGAGCTGCTGCTGCAGAAGACCAACTGGCGTTCATTGGGTTTGCTGCTGGAGCCGGTGAAGCCCACTGTTTCGGTATTAAGTCGTGTTGTGTTTTTGGAGGTTCACCTTGGGGACAAGGTGGTTTTTAGGAGGGGGGAAATTGTTAGGAATGTCATGAGTTGCTGTAAAGTGTGGGCTGTTGGTATTGAAGTAGTGTTGGAGTTTTCTTTGTGTGGGCGTGAGCAGTTGTAACTGCCTAAGGGCAGTATGGTATTTTGGTTAGGGGTTGTTAGCTGGTTGGTGGGGAAGTAAATAGGGGATGTGCTGTAGGATGAGGGAAGGTATTATTTTACTTTTCAGTTGGATGCTGCAGGGGGGTTCGAGCCTTGGGAGGACTCGACCTGGCTCTACAGAAGTGTTCTTCTGGGAGATTTCTTCCACGATCTTATTCTTCCTCCAGTTACTTCTTCCTCTTATTTTTCCAGTTAGTCTGCTAAGCTTGTAATCCACCCTTCTGCTGTTATTAAATGGAGATACAATGTTGTTTTTCTTTTTCACTCACCATCGTAACAATCTAGAATAGACTTCTTTGTATGATAAAGTGAGAAAGACAACAGCTGAATTATAGCGGGTTGGAGGATGAAGTAAGAAGAATGGAGGAAGAAAGAACACTTGAGATGTAACACCCCAAGGTTTTGAAAATAAATATAGAATTTTATAATCTAACCATTAAACACAACTTTGTCTCTTCTATGTTTTGAATTTCAAGAAATGCTCATCTAGAGCTGTATTCAGTAAGTCATTTGGAGTCTAATAGAACAAACTTGATTTTTGGTGAATAGTAACATACTCTTATGAATAGTAATATGACCTTTGAATAGTAAATAATGATATTATTTTATTTTCTTAAGGCAATATGATAATGAGATCTTAATTAATTTTTCAATGTCACATAAAACTAACTGCACTTCAAGATTGTTATTTTTCGAATTAACTATGACCTTGTTTAAAAATTAAATTAATAATATTTAGAAAATTATTTTTGAAAAATGGATTTTTCTTTTGAATTCTACACGTCGAAAAATGGTAGGGGTGAATTTTTGGGATTTTTCTGAAATTCTTGAATTTTTGATGAATAGTGAAATACGGTAAAATACCGTATATTCAATTTATCAGTTAAATACACTATTCATGACATCACAAGTGATGCAAAGCCACTTGGTTCGAACTCACATGAACTTATTACTATTAGGGGTTACATGAAACAATACTATTGGTTGTCTTGAGGGATATAATAAAATAATGAATTAAATATTCAAAATTTACCCCTCTCCACTATAACCCCCCCCACTACCTCTTCTCTTCACTTCTCTAAGCCTTGAAGCTCCTCAAAGTTCTGCCCAATTACCCTTCCCTAGTCACTCCCCACGACCAGGAAGCTCTTAGTCTTGCCCAAAGAGTAAAACTCCTTCCCTTTAGGAGTTTCTCAATGAGTTTATTTCAAGAGGTAAAACACCCTTCTTTCTCATTTGGTTTTATTTCAATTTATCTACTTTTGTTATCCTCTCCTCACCTCCTCTGTCCAAATGACCATGATAACTCCAGTAACATCTATATACTGGATTTATATCTTGTGAATGGAAGAACCATCATAAATATTCTTATTCTCTCTCTTTTATTTTTATAAACGAAATCGATGAGGTTCCGATTTATAACCTTCGTGGACGACGGAGTTTCGTTCTTCAATTTCTTCTTCATTACTGGTCATGAAACCATATTCATGGTTGAACCAGACTATAATATATGTGCTATAACCTAATTAATATTCAGGAACCTGAATATGTACATATAATTAAGTTATATGACCAAACTGGTCCATAATATTCCAAATACCGCCGAATAATCGAAGTGGTTGTCATTTAATGATTCATCCTCATTCCATGTAACCAAATGATAGAAATGACCATTATCAATTCTTTATGTTCATTAATAATATATAATTCCAATCCTGGAGATTTATAACCATTCCACATGAACTTCATTACTTAAAAACAAGTGAACCTAATATGAAAATAAAGGAAACGAACACTCCAGAACGACGAAATTCAATACAATAACTTATCAATAAAGACATAAATGAACTAACCTGAATTATGGTAAACTAAATACATGTCTAATAGGTTCTGAAATAAGTTATTAACAAGTATAATTTCATATTCCAGGAGCTTAAGTACAAGAGCGGAACACATTTGGAGTTAAGGTAAGGGTTTTTCCACCCGAACATCCATTTTCATCCGGGATACTTTCATTGTCTAATTACCTCAATGAAATTCTTATGTATTGTTATGTACTCATTATATATTCTGTGTGAGTATCATATATATGTTTACAAACCAGAACCTTTATTTTATGAATCGTTGCATGTTTTTAAAAGAAACTTTCAAAACTGTTTCTAAAATACAAGCCGGATTCAAGGGAATTTATCAAATTCTTACCTATTTTCAAGAGCACTCTATAATCTGTTTTTGGAAACCATTATCTTTATAAAATCACTCATTTTATTATGAAAATACTATCTTACTTCACTTTTGGTTTTATATAAAGATTTTTCCAAAAGAACTCTTCTTCTCAAAATAAAAGAGTATTTATCTTCAGAATTGCTTAATGATTTTATAAGAGTGTTTTCATCTAATTTAACACTCTTGTTGATTCCATGGTATTATTGGGTTTAATCATTTATGAAGTCATCTACCATATTTGATTTAATGGTTTATGACTAACTCTATTGTGAATGATCTATCCTAAAACCATTCACCATATTATTTTGAATGGTTAGTGTTTAACGATTGAGGAAAGATAGTTACATTTCATACGATAGTTTCAATATGAATGTATATGTTGTTTATGTTTATCCCCGCTCATATGAGGAATGCATTGGATTTATTATGTGATGGGTGAAGCCCGCTATAGCCCTTCGATGCATCGATAGGTCTCATGAGACAAATAGACGTGGAATTGGCCGAGACCTTTCCCAATGTGATATGGATTTTGGCCGAGGCCTTAATCACTAGATGTCTTGGCCGAGGCCATGACAAAATGATTCAGAATGTCCAACATATGCACTTCCCTCATTATGAAGCTAGTAATTGAAAGTTCATGTAGATATTCGACTAGTAGAATACCCTTGATTATGTTTTATTATGTTAATATTTACTCAGCTCATATTCCTGCCATAATGTGTTCAAGTTTATTATTAAAGGCATGTGTTTTCAATAATTCACCATGTCTAATGTTTATATTATATTCCGCTGTATTGCTTACTCTTACTGAGCGTTTGAGCTCACCCTTTCTTATGTTTCATTTTTCTCAGGATATGAAGAAGTAAATTATGAATGACATGCAAACATAATCTAGGAGACATGATGTTGCTAGTGGAATAAATTAGTGCTGTTTTTCCCTTCATGTTGTAATGATCAACTTATGTATGTAACTTGTTTCCAATAATACTAAACTACTCGGTCCTTCGGGATTCGTATTCCTTGTATGTATGCCAGCTTAATCAAATAAGGCACCGACTTTGGGCAACTGAGGCTGAGTCCTTACAGTTGGTATCAAAGGAAGTTTAGTAGAATACTTGGAAATTAGATTTAGAAAACGTAGAATTAAGGAAGAGTTCCTAAGTTAGTCTTTGAGGATAATACATACAATAACATCCTGGTATTTTGGTAAGGAATAGATTATGTGGATCTTTCAAGCAATACATCCCTGTCTGGATACGAGCAAACAAAGACGGCTCTGACACAGATGTATCTAGGGGTAAAACCCGAAAACACCACTTCGAGCTAGACTCGAACGGGACTTGGTGCACGACAACGGGGCTTGTTGCACCTTTGGTTACGACACTCCCGGGGGATATGTTTAGGATAATTCACATTTTCTTTACAAGCCATTATGAATGATTGAAATGTAAAATATTGCTCAACAAAACCATTTTTGTGAATATGGTATTAACCATGCGTAGGATCTCATTTTTTTTTCTGAGTATTTTTTAGTTAAGATTATACATTATGATTCATAACCTAATCTAGTGTATGCCATTATCTAGATATGACGCCTAGTGGACAGAATGGAAATCGCACGAATGCACGTGTCCCCTGTAGGGATTTTCCTCCGACGCAAGATAATGATGTTGGCTCTGGTGCTGTGACTGGTGCTACTCATAACTATACTGGGACAACTTACTCAGGTTATGAATAATAACTTTACTCGTATGGAGCATCCGGATCCACCACGTGGAGGAGCCATGCTAGATCGCTTTATGCGACAACAACCTCCATCATTCAACGGGACTACAAACCCGTTTGTAGCAGAGCAGTGGATATGTTCCCTTGAGAAGATATTTCTCGCTTTGGGATGTAATGAAAGAGAGAAGGTTGTCATGACAGTATATCGTCTATCGGGAGATGCAGATCAGTGGTGGTCATTAATCCAAAACACAAAAGAGGAGGAAGAGATAGAAGAGATGAAATGGAGAGATTTTAAGGAAATCTTCTTAGAAAAATATTTCCCTCGTGAGCAGCGAGCAGATATAGAGAGACAATTCTTGAATCTGAGGCAGAAGGAAGATGAAAATGTTGCAAGGTACGAAGCTAACTTCACAAGATTAGCAAGACATGCTGTAGACTACATACGAAATCCAAGGAGCAAAATTGATCGATTCTTTGATGGCCTAAAGCCATTCCTCCGACGGGCACTGGTCTCCCAAAGTTTTTCATCATATGAGGATATAGTTTCGTGTGCCATCAAGACAGAAAAAGAATTCTCTAAGTCTTATGACTTTAAGGGAAAACAAGAAAAGAAGAGGGCTGTTGAAAACCCTGGGAAAGGAAATAAGGAAACGGGGAAGAAGGGAAGAGTCGAATTTCCACCATGTGACAATTGTGGAAGGAAACACCTTGGTGCATGCTTAAAAGGAAAAAAAGTATGCTACAAATGTGGTCAGAAAGACCATCTTGCTGGTGATTGCAAAGGGAAGAAGGAAGCCAATGATCTTCAATGCTATAGTTGTCGGGAGATGGGACACCATGCTAATGATTGTCCAAAACGTCAAGGAAATATGCAACAGAAAAGGGCAAGGGATCAGGAACAAGCTTATGCAATCACAACTGCAGAGGTTGAAGTTCTTAATGACGTGGTGGCAGGTACTTTAATTGTTTCATCAAGTTTAGCCAATGCTTTATTTGATTCTGGATCATCGCATTGTTTCATATCTTCCCAGTTTGCTAAGAAAATTAGATATTTCCAATTTGATTTAACAAGGGAGTTGTCAGTCAAAACTCCTAAGAGAAGTATCATTGCTACAAAGTTCTGTGAATCAGTTCCCATTAAGGCATACAAATGTTCTTTATCTGCTGATCTCATCGTCATACCCATGATTGAATTTGATATAATCCTCGGTATGAATTGACTTTCGGACCATGATGCGAAAATTTATTGTAAGAAGGAGGTTACGATTTTTGATGACGATGATAAAGAACACCTTATCTTTAGAGCAGAATCGTCACCACCTGATTCTTATCTAGATCCACCCCCAGTAGCTCAACTAAATTCAATTATTGGGGAGGAAGAGAATGAAATAACTGTGGGTGAGGAAATGAATGTTCAAATAGAGGATGTACCTATTGTGAGAGAATATGTTGATGTGTTTCCAGAAGATTTACCTGGACATCCTCCAGAACGAGAAATTGAGTTTTTCATTGATTTAATTCCTGGTTCAAGGCCTATATCGAAGACCCCTTATAGAATGGCCACTGTGGAATTAGTGGAGCTAAAGAAACTAGAGGATTTGAGTGAAAAAGGATTTATTCGACCCAGTGTTTCTCCATGGGGAGCCCCTGTCCTCTTTGTCAAGAATAAAGATAGATCCATGAGGCTTTGCATTGATTACAGGGAAATCAATGCTATTACAATAAAGAATAAGTATCCCCTACCTCGCATTGATGATTTATTTGACCAACTGCATGGGACTCAATACTTTTCAAAGATTGATCTTCGATCTGGATATCATCAGTTGTGTGTGAAAAAGGAAGATATTCCGAAAACAACATTTCGAACCAGGTACGGGCATTACGAGTTTACAGTGATGCCTTTTGGATTGACTAATGCACCCTCTGTCTTCATGGATCTAATGAACAGAGTTTTCAAGGAATATCTCGATGATTTTGTAGTGGTATTTATTGATGATATCTTGATATATTCCAAAAGCTGCAAAGATCATGAAAATCACTTGCGCATTATCCTGAAGACTCTTAGAAGACATGAATTATATGAGAAGTTTAGCAAGTGTGAATTCTGGCTTCAGGAGATTTCTTTTCTTGGCCATATTGTCTCTAAGGATGAAATCCTAGTTGATCCTGCAAAGACAAAGGCAATCCAAGATTGGCCCACGCCAACAAACATAACTGAGGTACGCAGTTTTATTGGTTTAACAGGTTATTATCGGCGTTTCGTACAGAATTTTGCCCGACTGGCTAACCCGCTAACGAAGCTCACACGTAGAGGGGTTAAATTTGTTTGGACAAAAGATTGTGAAGAATGTTTCGAAGAACTGAAGAGAAGATTAGTCAATGCTCCTATATTGACTCTACCACCGGGGAATGACGGGTTTGTTATTTATAGTGATGCTTCAAAGAAAGGACTTGATTGTGTCCTTATGCAAAATGATAGGGTTATTGCTTATGCATCACGACAGCTAAAAAGTCATGAGCAAAACTATCCTACTCATGATCTTGAGTTAGCTGCTGTAATCTTTGCTTTGAAGATATGAAGATATTATCTCTATGGTGAAAAATGTGAGATTTATACTGATCACAAGAGTTTGAAGTATATTTTCTCACAGAAAGAACTCAACATGAGGCAAAGAAGATGACTTGAACTCCTTAAGGATTATGATTGCACGATACACTACCACCCAGAGAAGACAAATAAGGTGACAGATGCTTTGAGCAGAAATGATCATGGAGTTTTGAACAAGATAAAAGTTGAAAGGGATCCTATTTTCATGGATCTAGTAAAGATGGATATGAGAATAACCATGGAAGGTGAAACATCAAAGCTTTTTCAAATAGTTGCCAAACCATCTTTACTAGAAAGGATAAAAAGTTCTCAGGCTGATGATGAAGAGTTTCAAAAGAAGATTAAAGCTGTGAATGATGGGAGATTGAGTGACTTCGTATACGAAGATGAAATTTTGAAATTTGGGAAGAGACTTTGTGTTCCCGATATACCTGATCTAAAAAGGGAATTGTTGGATGATGCTCATAGTTCCAATTTCTCTATACACCCTGGTAGCACTAAGATGTATAGAGATTTGAAGGAATATTTCTGGTGGGACAACATGAAGAGAGAGATTGCTGATTTTGTGTCAAGATGTATGGTTTGTCAACAAGTGAAAGCTGGAAGACAACGGCCTGAGGGAGTATTGCAACCTCTTCCCATACCTGAGTGGAAATGAGATAATATCACGACGAACTTTGTCATGAGACTACCAAAGACTCCTAGAAGGAACAATGCAATATGGGTCATTGTTGATCGTCTTACCAAGTCAGCACATTTTCTTGCTATAAGAGAAGATCTATCACTTGAATGTTTAGCAAGACTATATATTAATGAAGTTGTGAGACTTCATGGAGTACCCCTATCGATTGTTTCTGACCGTGATCCATGTTTTACATCAAGATTCTGGAAAAGTCTTCAGAAGGTCCTAGATACTGATCTTCGTTTGAGCACCGCCTACCACCCACAAACTGATGGACAATCAGAACAGACTATTCAAACATTGGAAGACATGTTGAGGTCTTGTTCACTTGATTTTCAAGGCATGTGGGATCAGTATTTACCTCGTAGAATTTTCCTACAACAATAACTTCCATTCAAGTATACAGATGACACCCTATGAAGCATTATATGGGAGGCGATGTCGTACACCAACTTGTTGGGATGATGTTGGTGAAAGAAAGCTCGTGGGCCCAGAACTTGTTGAAGAAACAATGGAAAATGTGAAGATTATCCAGAACCATATCAAAATAGCTCAAAGTAGGTAAAAGAGTTATGCTGATAACCGAAGGATTTGAAATTTCAAGAAGGTGATCACGTTTTCTTAAAGGTATCTCCATGGAAGGGTATTATACGATTCGGTAAGAAGGGAAAATTAAGTCCCAGGTACATCGGACCTTTTGAAATTCTGGACCGAATTGGACCCGTAGCTTACCGTTTGGCAATGCCGCCAAGTCTCTCCAAGGTTCACAATGTGTTCCATGTGTCAATGTTAAGAAAGTATATGCCAGACCCAACACATGTACTCAATTATGAAGAAGTGGAACTTGAGCCCAATCTATCTTACTGTGAAGAGCCTATCAAGATTCTTGGTACTAGAGAACAAGTATTGAGAAATCGGACGACTCGTCTGGTGAAGGTTCTATGGAGGAACCATAAGATGGAGGAAGCAACATGGGAGTCTGAGGAGCTTATGTTAAAGACATACCCGAATCTTTTTAGGTAATATTCTGTGAATTTCGAGGACGAAATTTTTGTAAGGGAGAATGTAACACCCCAAGGTTTTGAAAATAAATATAGAATTTTATAATCTAACCATTAAACACTACTTTGTCTCTTCTATGTTTTGAATTTCAAGAAATGGTCATCTAGAGTTGTGTTCAGTAAGTCATTTGGAGTCTGATAGAACAAACTTGATTTTTGGTGAATAGTAACATACCCTTATGAATAGTAATATGAATAGTAATATGAATAGTAATATGACCCTTGAATAGTAAATAATGATATTATTTTATTTTTTTAAGGCAATATGATAATTGGATCTTAATTAATTTTTCAATGTCACATAAAACTAACTGCACTTCAAGATTGTTATTTTTCGAATTAACTATGACCTTATTTAAAAATTAAATTAATAATATTTAGAAAATTATTTTTGAAAAATGGATTTCACTTTTGAATTCTACACGTCGAAAAATGGTAGGGGTGAATTTTTGGGATTTTTCTGAAATTCTTGAATTTTTGATGAATAGTGAAATACGGTAAAATGCCGTATATTCAATTTATCAGTTAAATGCACTATTCATGACATCACAAGTGATGCAAGACCACTTGGTTCGAACTCACATGAACTTATTACTATTAGGGGTCACATGAAACAACACTATTGGTTGTCTTGAGGGATATAATAAAATAATGAATTAAATATTCAAAATTTACCCCTCTCCTCCACTATAAAACCCCCTACCACTACCTCTTCTCTTCACTTCTCTAAGCCTTGAAGCTCCTCAAAGTTCTGCCCAATTACCCTTCCCTAGTCACTCCCCACGACCAGGAAGCTCTTAGTCTTGCCAAAAGACCAAAACCCCTTCCCTTAAGGAGTTTCTCAAGGAGGTTATTTCAAGAGGTAAAACACCCTTATTTCTCATTTGGTTTTATTTCAATTTATCTACTTTTGTTATCCTCTCCTCACTTCCTCTGTCCAAATGACCATGATAACTTCAGTAACATCTATATACTAGATTTATATCATGTGAATGGAAGAACCATCATAAATATTCTTATTCTCTCCCTTTTATTTTTATAAACGAAATCGACGTCCATGAGGTTCCGATTTATAACATTCGTGGACGATGAAGTTTCGTTTTTCAATTTCTTCTTCATTACTGGTCATGAAACCATATTCATGGTTGAACCAGACTATAATATATGTGTTATAACCTAATTAATATTCAGGAACCAGAATATGTACATATAATTAAGTTATATGATCAAACTAGTTTATAATATTCCAAATACCGCCGAATAATCGAAGTGGTTGCCATCTAATGATTCATCCTCATTCCATGTAACCAAATGATAGAAATGACCATTATCAATTCTTTATGTTCATTAATAATATATAATTCCAATCCTGGAGATTTATAACCATTCCACATGAACTTCATTACTTAAAAACAAGTGAACCGAATATGAAAATAAAGGAAATGAGCACTCCAGAATGACGAAATTCAATACAATAACTTATCAATAAAGACATAAATGAACTAACCAGAATTATGGTAAACTAAATACATGTCTAATAGGTTCTGAAATAAGTTATTAACAAGTATAATTTCATATTCCAGGAGCTTAAGTACAAGAGTGGAACACATTTGGAGTTAAGGTAAGGGTTTTTCCACCCGAACATCCATTTTCATTCGGGATACTTTCATTGTCTAATTACCTCAATGAAATTCTTATGTATTGTTATGTATTCATCATATATTCTGTGTGAGTATCATATATATGTTTACAAACCAGAACTTTTCCTTATTTTATGAATCGTTACATGTTTTTAAAAGAAACTTTCAAAACTGTCTCTAAAATACAATCCGAATTCAAGAGAATTTCTCAAATTCTTACCTATTTTCAAGGGCACTCTATAATCTGTTTTTGGAAAGCATTATCTTTATAAAATCACTCATTTTATTATAAAAATACTATCTTACTTCACTTCTGGTTTTATATAAAGATTTTTCCAAAAGAACTCTTGTTCTTAAAATAA
Source organism: Viscum album (assembly GCA_963277665.1). Taxonomy (NCBI): domain Eukaryota; kingdom Viridiplantae; phylum Streptophyta; class Magnoliopsida; order Santalales; family Viscaceae; genus Viscum; species Viscum album. Next base: position 1,578,862,168 of record OY728120.1, on the reverse strand, counting down.
AAAAGTATTTATCTCCAGAATTGCTTAATGATTTTATAAAAATGTTTTCATCTAATTCAACACTCTTGTTGATTCCATGGTATTATTGGGTTTAATCATTTATGAAGTCATCTACCATATTTGATTTAATGGTTTATGACTAACTCTATTGTGGATGATCTATCCTAAAACCATTCACCATATTATTCCGAATGGTTAGTGTTTAACAATTGGGGAAAGATAGTTATATTTCATATGATAGTTTCAATATGAATGTATATGTTGTTTATGTTTATCCCCGTTCATATGAGGAATGCATTGGACTTATTATGTGACGGGTGGGGCCCGCTATAGCCCCTCGATGCATCGGTAGGTCTCATGAGACAAATAGACGTGGAATTGGCCGAGCCCTTTTCCAATGTGATATGGATTTTGGCCGAGGCCTTAATCACCAGATGTCTTGGCCGAGATCATGACAAAATGATTCAGAATGTCCGACATATGCACTTCCCTCATTATGAAGCTAGTAATTGAAAGTTCATGTGGATATTTGACTAGTAGAATACCCTTGATTATGTTTGATTATGTTAATATTTACTCAGCTCATATTTCTGCCATAATGTGTTCAAGTTTATTATTAAAGACATGTGTTTTCAATAATTCACCATGTCTAATGTTTATATTATCTTCCGCTGTATTGCTTACTCTTACTGAGCGTTTGAGCTCACCCTTTCTTATGTTTCATTTTTCTCATGATATGAAGAAGTAAATTATGAATGACATGCAAGCATAATCTAGGAGACTTGATGTTGTTAGTGGAATAAATTAGTGCTGTTTTTCCCTTCATGTTGTAATGATCAACTTATGTATGTAACTTGTTTCCAATAATACTAAACTACTCGGTCCTTCGGGATTCATATTCTTTGTATGTATGCCAACTTAATCAAATAAGGCACCGACTCTGGGCAACTGGGGCTGGGTCCTTACATGAGAGACCCGCAGCTCCCTCGCCCAAGCCTGATGGCCATCCAATTACCAGGTAAATTCTCCTTGCTGTCCAGTTCCTCTTTCCCCCCCTTTTTTAGCAGCCTGGACTCCCCTTACTTCCCAGTGGGACCCCCAATCCCCAGAATATCCCCCAGCTGTCAGCCCCTCTAAAAACTCCAGCTGGCCCACAGATCCCCCCATTGCAGTTACAATTCTGCCCCTGGCAGATTCCCCATACAGCTGCCCCCCTCTCCATTCAACAGCCCCACTCATTCCCTATCACACACGAGTCCAGCAATTACTTGAGATTAGTGATCTAATTAGCTGAATTGACTAAAGTGATTTGTAATTCTTGTAACTTCCTATTGAAATGAATGCAGCAGTGTTCTCCTGTGGATGTAGGACTTAATGTCCAAACCATGTAATCCATTGTGTCCTTTACTTGCTTTTGTTTTGCTTGAATGTGTTTGTGAGTCTGCCTTGAGTGTGTGAGAGCTGGTCAACTCGGTGCATTGATTTAGGGTGCAAAGACCTCCTTAAGTTCCGGTACACCAAAGTTGAAGGGGATCTTCTGATAAAGGAAGTTCCAGAGCCTGTTCCGCTGCACCAGAAGTTCCGGATGGTGTATCTTCCGGTGATCGGTGTATCTTCCGGTGATCGGTGGTTTGCGATTCTGCGAAAACTGTAATGATTCAACTGAAATTATAGATTGAAGTTTTCACGAAGATCAATTTTTAGAATGTATTTTCCCGTATCCCTTTTTATTTGTGGCTTTAGATCTCTTAAAATCATGCTATTTTGTTCTGTAATTTGAGTTCTTATGAAATTCGGGTTTTCATAAATATGAAGAAACTTTATTTGCACCATGCTTGCCCTGTATTGTGGATCCAGAAATCAGTGATTTGATTTATTTTTTCATTTATCATCATCATCATAATCATTATGTCTTGTTTTTCTTTTTTCTTCTTATTCTGGTATTTGAGTTCTTCCTATATTTAGTTCTAATTTTTTTTGTAAATCATGTGCTATTTCTGCTACATTCGTAGGGTTGTTACAGTTTTACATCAAATTGTCTGCAGAATGGAACAACTGATGATGTGAAAAAGATTGTTGCTGCATTGAATCAAGTTGATGTGCCTTCAGAAGATGTTGTTGGTATGTTCGAATTAATCTTCATTTATGTATAATCTTCATCGCCATTGTTTTTTAAACTTAAAAACAACTCTTTACAGGTCTCTAACAATGACTTGAGCATAATCTGGAAGTAAATATTTTAAACATTGATATTTGACTTTTATTTAGGCTCACTGAAGCATTTTTAAATTTTGTGAACAATTGGGGTTCAAGTTAACTTCTGATCTTATTTTTTATGCCTTATTTTATACAAATAATGCAAAATCATGCATTTTGTTATTGAGAATGATAATCTCAAGGAGGAGCTGTCTAACGAACTAGCAGAATTTGATTTTGCTATCCGATGGCACTAGTCGCATTCTATAGTGATTGCTCTGTCTCTCTCTGTCTCTCTCTGTCTCTCTCTAGTAACATTTGATGATCCACGTACTTGCAAAATATTCTAAGTATTTAGATTGAAGGCAAATGTATCATAACACAGAAGACAAGATTATTGCATTTTGTAGCGATTCCATTTTTCTGAATTAATTTGCATCACTTTCTCTGTACCCATCCCCCCCCCCCCCCCCACCCCCCAGCAGGCAAAATTAAAGCGTTTTATTGTGATTCCATTTTTTAGTTAATTTTTAAGGACATTTGGAGGGCTGTCCATGCAGAGGTTGTGGTGAGCCCTCCATTCGTGTTTCTCCCTATGGTGAAAAGTTCATTACGTCAAGATTTCCATGTCGCGGCTCAAAATTGTTGGGTTAAGAAAGGAGGTGCTTTTACCGGTGAAGTGAGGCATGTTTTCCTGTTATTTATTGTTCCGTTTGCTTTTTGAGGCCGTACAGTTATTCAATGTATGTCCTGTGTCAATTTGAATTGATTAACATCTCTTTGAAAGTTTTGTGGCATTATTCATCCATTGCATGTTTTCAATTCCATCTGCTTGAGTTGATGCCCTCTCTTTTGTAAAATGACATGTTATTGGATTTTGATCCTTTGTTTCTCCATCTGAACCTTTATGCGAAGGAAAGATTAAATAGATAGTATTCTGTTATATCAAACTTTAAATTGTCACTTTGTTATTAAATTTATGCCCTGTGTCAATTTGAATTGATTAACATCTCTTTTGAAAGTTTCCTGGCATTATTGGATAGCTTTCTGTTTAGATGAACTTTAAATTGGTGGTACTTTGATGCACATGATAGTGACAAGAGGGACATAAACACAGTAGTAAGAAAATCATGTGCTAGATTGATTTTGGGTGGTGTTTTGGGGTTCGCTTCTTGAATTTTCAGATGTTTCTTTTTCGTGAAATTTTTTGTTTGAGACTTCAATCTGATTGAACTATTTCGTGTGTTGCTGAATTTCATTTTCTGTTTCAATTAAGTGATTATTTGGTGTGAGGATCCACAGGCCACTTCACAAGTTAAAAGAATTGTTTTTAGGAAAAGCTTAACTTCTGATGAATTAGAGGATATTTTTTTTAAAAAAAAGCTGAAAAATAATTTTCTTTAGATTTTTTTAAAGATAATTTTACAAAACAAATAAGAATTTTACTTAAAGCGTGGTATGCATTTGTTAACAAACTAGAATTTGTCAAGGGTCTGTGTGACAAGGCTTACTGAAAAGCACTTGGGTGATAAGTGTTATAAGCAGTTATCAGTAAGTGTTGTGAAACCGACCCTAAAACTCACATGCTTCTGTTTTTGTGCACATGGTCAAAATGATGCTAATATCCCAACCCTGCATCAGTGCTGAGATGCTTGTGAATTTGAGCATTCCTTGGGTGATCCTAGGCCATTCAGAAAGGAGAAGTCTGTTGAATGAATCAAATGAGGTAAAATCCACGCCTATCTCCCCAGTGGATCCAGCAGGTTTCTATTCTAACGAGTCTCTGTTTGGCTGTGAAATGCAGTTTGTTGCACAGAAGGTTGAATATGCCCTCTCCCAGGGCCTGAAGGTGATTGCGTGCATTGGGGAGACTCTGGAGCAGCGAGAATCAGGGTCTACCATAGCAGTGGTCGCTGCACAAACAAAAGCCATTGCAGAACATGTTAGCGGGTGGGGTAGTGTTGTGTTGGCTTATGAGCCAGTTTGGGCTATTGGAACTGGGAAGGTTGCGACCCCCTCCCAGGCGCAGGAGGTTCATGCTAATTTGAGGAAATTTCTCAAGGATAACGTGAGCGCTGAAGTTGCTGCTTCCATTCGGATTATATATGGAGGGTCCGTCACCGGAGCCAACTGCCAGGAATTAGCGACACAGCCAGATGTGGATGGATTTTTGGTTGGTGGCGCGTCCCTGAGGCCCGAGTTCATCCACATCATAAAGTCTGCCATGGGGTAGAAGAGGCACTTGAACTGAGCAACCCCTGTGTAGTCTGTATTACTTTCGAACCGTTTTTATCCTCTTTTTTTGGGTGACACCATCCTTTATGGCAGAAGTTCTTGTTTTTTGCTCCAAGAAGATTATGGTGTAACTGAGAATGGTTAGCTGTGTAACATTTTGAGGACAGGTTGCAGGGATGAGTTGCGCCATAATGGATAAGGCGTAATGCAGAGGTTGAATTGCGGGGGAAGAATTTTGATCCAATGGTTATGGTTGGGCGGGTAGAAGTGAATAGTTGTCAAAGGGCAGTATTGTCTTTTCCTTTATTAGTTGTTGGGGTTGGTTGTAGGAGGTTGGATCTTGAGAAGTCGCTACCTTGGCCAGGGTGGGTTTTCCGGGAGAGTTTTTCTTGATTGGTTGTTCATCCCAATCAAGAAAAACTCCACTATAATCAATGTGACTACAATGGATGGTGCTTCTCACTCCTACACTCCCGGAGTCAATGACTCACAAATGCCTGCTTCACATAGGACTTCTCCAACAGCTTCTCATTGTATTCACCAAGGTGCATTGTGATCTCTACATACGCTGAGTCACATAGGTTCTATGGAGCCCCACCATTTATATGCAGGTGTTGCTTTAAAGTCCTTGGAAGTAGATCAACACATTTGCACAGGATAATACATCAATAAGATAAACCTTCTTCTCAATAAAAGCTTCTTCGAATGCTAGTAAATCTCCAGGAACTTGGTTAATGCTACCAACTCAATGTCACAGAACTTTCATGGAATCTGCTCACCTGACTGTCTCACTCAACACTGAGCTCTTGTGATCTTCAAACCTAGCAACTCCTCACTTACTGAAAGCTCGACATCAATAAACGTACACATATACAATAGGTCGACATCTCACTATGTTTTCTTCTTTTCAAGCTTTTGTAACCATGGGTGACGTAGGAACCTCTTCTTCTTCAGCTTCAATACCGAACTGATCTAACTCCACAGAACATGCTCAGATCCTTATCTTCTTCACCTTTGAGAATGCATGAACACAACTTATTTTTACTTTTATATGCAGGTCATTAGGAAATCCGATTTTCCATTTAGGTATATAGAATATCCCCATCAATTAATTCGGTGTCCACAATCCCATTTAACTTCTCCACTTTCATATGTGGGACTCCCCCCGATCTCATTCTTTTTCCCCCTCAACGACTGTCTCCTTGGAAATACCAGGAGTACTCTTGTTTTTTTTCCTTCCAGGAGCCTCGAAATCTCCTCTCTTCCTCTTCATCTCAATAATACCCATTTCATTCTCTCACTGAAACAACTTGTTATCAACTTCTTCCTCCTGCTCTCACAACACAACAGACATTTCACATACTTTACAGCATGCTTGACTCAATCTTCTCACATGATTCTTTGACTCAAATCTGCATCAAACCTTCTCCATGATTGTATTATAAATCATACAACATTCCAGGTCGTGACTCAGTTTCATCACCCTGTAGCTTGAGAGATTTAGTGAATAACAGTGCGTACATTAAAGTGATATGCACATCCGGATAGGAGCCCAACTCGACTCAATTCAATCTTTATTACAAGCTTGAATCAAAACTATCTTTGTGATGTTTAGAGCATTACAACATAACACGAGCATCAAAAGAAATTAAAAGAAATTAATCTCTACTTCAATACGAAATTTCTTCATTTATCTGTATTTGAAATGTTCTAGAACTCATTCCTTTGATCCTTTTCACTAAGATTGAGGATCAGGTTCTCTTGATTTTCCGGCTTAAATCACACACTATTCCAAGTGTTTGTGATGTTTGAATCCATGAGGAGCAATCCTTGCATCATCCCATTTTAAATTTAATCTTCAGATATTAAATATGGAAATCTTCATTTTCAGTCTGTAGCTTTTTAAAATTTTCTCGTAAGTATTGGATCGACTGTGAGCTTCAGGCAGACAAGCGACCGTGAAGTGAATCAGTTGCATGACCATTAAGATCGACCATGAGGCATAGGAAGACAAGCGATCATATTTCAATCGACCACATGAATAAATAACTGACCTTGAGAATCGACCATGAGTCAGTGGATCGACCGCACGATTGTGAGGATTGACCACAAGGATGACATTTGAATACATGAAATTGCGGTAGATAGATCAACCACACGTACAAATGACTATCCATGAGGCAGTGGATCGACCACATGAACAAACTGTTACGACCAGTGGACCAACCGTGTGAAGCAACAATCAGTGTATTGACCCTAAACTTCTAGACTTAGCCAAAAACCATAATTCATTTAATAAACCCTAGGGCTGCTTCAGGCTACTTCCAACCATTCTCAATCATTCATAAACACTTAAAATCACCTTTAGGAGTTTATGAGACTTCTTCAAACTCTTCATAACTCTTCCCAAGGACTTGCAACATATATACTCAACCTTGAGTATCAAAAATTCAGAGCTTTTAACCTTCAGCCATTATAAAACCTCCACCCAAGTGTTGTACATACCGATTTAAGTTGGCATCTGTAACAACACACTAGGATGTCCTTCTCTAAACTCACGTGTCTTCAGAATCCAATCAACTAGCCTTTTGACACTGTTAATAATAGCCCTTCAAGGTGTTCACTGTAGCCAACACTCATTCAATTCCAAACTATTGTAGAAAATATGAGAACTCCTTCATCACTTGTCATGTTCATCCATGAAGTCCAGTTCTTTCAATCATCTAATTTAGGAGGATTCCCTTAGAACCTACCTGCCAGATGGTCCAAGGCAGCCAACACTTCCAACTTCTTTTCCGCCATATGAGACTTCCTGTTTATAATAATGGCAACATCAAAATTCCTTATTTACCGAAACCATATGGGAAACACCTTCAATCTCCATGTAATGGGTGGATACTCAATCCATCACCCAAGCTCCAAGCATACATTGATTTCAACATTCTACATTGACAGTTGACAACAAATACAATATAAGCATCATCAAAACCCATGGGCACTCCAATCTCCATATTTGGATTTGTTTTCAACACCACTTTAATCCAAATTCAATGTTATTTTACTCCCCCTTTTTGACAATAAATGAAAAGCGAGGAAATCCTTTCTCCCCTTAATATAAGGGTCTTCTCATCCTCTTGAAACACCAATTTCTACTTCATATGACCTTCCACTATCCTTAGAGAAGGAAGGCACCACAAAATTCTTAGTAATGAGCAATGAGTAAGTCATCTCAAAGTATACGTGGGTTAGCCCGATGTAGAAAACAAGAGCGATTTTACCAAAGCATCAGGGTTGTCCATAAAAATCCCTCAATGTGGTTCCAACATAGAATATAATTTCTCAGGGGTTGTACAAATCCGATGTTCAAAAACATTTGTAAACCTGCACTCATCTTCACAAAACAGAACATAATGTTCAAGTGAAAGTAAACTTACTTCCCCTTTTGTTAGACAAACACCCCCTTGATAAATACAACAAGTATACACCATAATAGGGAAAAGAGAGAGTGTATCATACCTCAACCTTCAGTAATTGCTGGAGTTGTCCAGATTTCAAATTTAAGGGAAATTATGGATTTTCGGTAGCCTTCATTTCTATGATAGCTCCCCTCAAGGGATGCATTCCACACTTCATTACCACGACATTTTCTTCCAAAAATAAGCTTCATGAAATTATGATACCAGTTAAAACTGATCCCAATTGGAAATGAATACCAATTGAAATTTCAGCCCACCACGATGATCATCCTTCCCGGTTGGATAATCATCACAACCCTCCTTTAGACTTCACCTTCAATCCCCAACATTGAAACACAAGCACTATTGATTTGGGAATAAGGTGTACTCCATCACCTTCTCAATTGTAGCACTGGGACTAAGAATTATGTCTCAACCCTGCTATATTTTTTTGAATCTTCGAAGCATCTTTTCTTCTTCATGCTTGTATCCTCTTCAGGTTTCCATATTTTTTTTTCTCTTTAGGTAGCATGGACTCCCTTTCTGTTTGAACTTCTTCCCTAGCTGGAACGATCTTCTTTGCTTTAGCAATCAAGGCACTTTTATCTTTTTCAGCTTGCTCTTACTTCCTTAGCTTTTCTAGTTGATCAGGCCATATGATCAATATATCATTAGGCTTGTGCTCTTTCATCCTTTTATGTGTGGAATTTATCTTTATAGCCACTAATTTGGAATAAGAAACCACTGGTGATTTCCCATTGTCATTCTTCAGTTCTTTTTGACCAGGAAAAGTCACGCAATTGTTGGGTATATGGCCTGCCTTTTTTCACCTTCCAAACACCTTTTCATAATATTTTGAATTACCTTTCTTGGGCAGCCTCCCATTCTTATCATCAGTGATGTCCTCCACCATGCTAATTTTTTTTTGTGCATCTCCTTGATCGACTTCCTGTTTGTTTTCAGATTTCCCCTTTTAGCTTTGCATTCCATGGATTTTTTACAATATCCCATGGTGTGGTCTCTCTTATAATAGTAGAAGTGTTGGGTATTCATCCTAACAATGGTTTGCACAACAGAAAAATAAGGAAAACAAACTATAATTTGTATTAGAAACTATCACAGTTACAGAATTGGACACAGAAATACAAGGGAGAGAGAAGTAGAAGAAAAAAGATAGCAGTGGAAGAAGAAGGTGCTGCCAGAGAAGACCACTCCTCACAGCAGTTGGCTGACCTCCCAAGATCGCCCCCCTTTCACACCAACCAGCTGGAAATCCAAGAATGAATCGTATCCCCCTCTTACAGCCAACCCCTCCTATTTATAACCCAGCTATCCAGCCAGCTGACAACTTACTAACAACTAACAACCACCCTAACAAACTAATAAAGGAAAAGTACAACACTGCCCCTTGGCAGTTACACCCATTGCCTCTACACCCGGACAACCCCTCACTTATTCCTAACATTCGCCCCTCCTTAAAAACCACATTGTCCCCAAGGTGGACTTGGAACTACAACCTTTTCATTCACATTGGTTCGGCAACCCTTGGTGGTGGTTTTGGCGGTGGCCTAAGCATCCATGTAACTTCATTTTCTTTTTTTGTTACACAATCAGCTCGATGTCCTTTCCTCGGATTCATCTCACTTCCATACTGCAAAAACTCCCTCAGCTCCCTTCCGGTTCTGAGAAAAATCGCAGCCATATATGTAAAACGGTTACAGTAGCTGCGTATGTTGAACACCGAACCTGTAGGTAAACTGGATATCCATGGCATCTCGGTAACTTCACCGCACTTGCTGCAACTTTTCACCTCAGTCTCAGCAACCATAAGCTGCTCTTCCAGATATCACAAGGCCTATTGTCGACACCCCTGCATTGCTCGAACAAGCTTTTGCTGCACTGCCCCCACACCACGCTCCATCGCAAGCACAATAGAACTCAACCCCAACTCTGCCAAAAACTCAGCAGCTTCCTTGTACTCTTCCAACATGGGGAAATTTAAGGCAGTAGTCAAGAAACACTGCTTTACATTCCCAACCTTGTCGTGAGGGATCAATGGTAAGAGCAAACCTAAGAGTACAACTCTCAATTGATACCATGGCACAATAAACTCAATTGATACCAAGGCACGACGGACCCAATCCCTTGTTGTAATTAGAGCTGGAAAAAGTATAGCCGTTCCCCAAAAAACCACTGCAGGCACCTCTAGAGAGCAAATAATCAGGTGGGACACACAAAACAAATTTACTTTCCTCAAAAAGCCGCCAACTTGTCCACCACCAACTTTGAGCCGCATGACTCCTCGCACTTCTGAACCATTTGGCTCTTCCAGCTCTATTACAACCACTAGGGAAACATCCCAACCATATTTCATAGCATCATTCATGTTGAGCTGTTGCAGAAAATACTCATCATCAAAATATGACAACCCAAGGCTCTGTGTAGGCCCTTTCACTGCATGTTTACAACAACATGAGAAAATAGTAATGCCAGCCCCATCTTCTACCCGATAACCTGCACCAGTAAAATTAGGGTCCTGAGCCAACTGCTGAAGTACTACCCGTGCTGCAACATACATAACAAAAATACATCGAAGCTCTTTGGGAGCAACTGTTCCAACTGCGAAAGCCAAACCCCCTAGGCGATGTCCCCAACTTTGGTGTTTCGAGTTAATTCTGAATTGCCAAGCTGAAAGGAAGTTTCCCCACATCAGAACACTTCTCAAACTTCCATATGCACCATCTTTGTTCCTTGGAACCTTTGTTCCTCAGTTTAGCTCAACAAAACCATTAGCGGCCTCACGCTGGACCGAAGTTGCACTTATGTCTTCACCAGTATCAACTTTAACGTACCAGCTTTTCCTCCAATTCGATCCAGTCTTGGAAGTTGTTGTCATGTTCGTAGAGTCATAACACTTGTTGCGCATATTGCACACAGAACCAGCGGGTAAGCCGGACAACCTTGGTAATTCGGCTGCATCAGCGCCCCTGCTGCAACCTTTTTCCACAGTCCATGAAACCAATGGCTGCTCAATCAGCACCTGCACGACCTGTTGAACAAACTCTTGCGTCACTTGATCATACTTCTGCTCCAAATGAAAACAGTCCAGCACACAATGGCTCGCTACTGCGGCGTCTGCACTTGTCGCTCGCCAAGCTTGATACTTGCCGCCTCTGACAGAAACACAATGCTTGGAGCTAATCTCTTCAGGAACATCAAGTTTGTCTCTTGTAGTCTGTTCTTCCACAACTCGAGCAACACATGGGGAATCATCCTCAGTTCAACATTGATCAGATAAGTCAGCGAATTCACATACCTGTTCCCACAAGGTTTGCTTCTGCTCACGGTACTCTGCATGCACCCTAGCAAGGGCTTTAACAGACAATAGTAATTCTTGCATCTCGGCTGCCGGTGCACGGAACAACCGCTCCAGCTCTGACTCCTCTGCATCAAGTGTCCTGTAACCATTCTAGTAGGAACACTTCAACGAAGATCAAGAACATAGTCTGTCTTCTTTGTTTTTAATTTTCCCTCTTTTTTTTTTCCTGTGTACGACTTTGCCGAGCGAGATTTTTTTTCCTGCGTGCGCAGCACAACCCATGTGCCTCTTCCTTTGCGGCGATTAGGTAGAGGGGAGAGATTTTCCTGCTCAACTACTCCAACGATTTCAACACAACAGTCGTCATGGTGTGCCAACCTCCTTCCAATGTCCAGCGAGCACCGAACAACAACTCTGCACACACTTTCTGATTCTGCAACTCCAACATTGGTCGCCTCCCTCGATCGATCGGAACGTTTCAAACGTCTCCGTCAGAAAACACAAAAGGTCGCCTCCCTCTAGTGCAAAGTAGCGTGTGCGCTCCCAGCGAGATGGTCTTCCTTATCTCCCCCCCGTGGAATCGTACCTACCCTGATCGTTAGCACAAACCGACTCTGTCAGGCGTCCCTACACGTGCGCCCCTCACTTATTCCTAACAAGAAGTATCTTCTTCCTATAGTTTTGACATCTTGGTTATCCATCTTCACTAACTTCTTGGGAGTATCACCCTTAGTAGATTTCTTCACTTGATTACTCCTCAAGGATGGCTTACCTTCATTTCTATTTTTCATCTCCATCTTCTATTGTAGCCTATTCTTCGCATTAGTACAAGAGTTTTGGATGGATGGAACATACCGACATTCATTAAATGCATGGCCATAAATGTTACAATAATTATAAAATCATTCTAACTTTTCAAATATGTTCTTCTCTAATAGATTGTTTTGTTTCTGTGAAATCTGCTTCTTTTGTACAACAAATTTGTTCTCTCTTTTAGATTTCCTCCCCTTGCTTGCAGGCCTTCTATGACTTTCATATATTGACATGTCGTGCCAAAAATCTATGGCCATATACCCAAAACATCCAATAACACCAACAATATCAAAAAAACCTCATTCTTTTTCTTATAGGCTCAATCTGCCTATATTTTTATGTATGCTGTTTTTGGGTTGTTTCACCTCTCTTTTGGACACCATTTGGGAAACAACTTTTCCTATACATGCTCACATCTATTCTTGATCTTTTGGTAGGATTCTTATACTTTTCTTCCCCCATATATGTACAAAATTTGTCTTTTTTTCCAGCTTTGTTTGACAAAATAGATTCAGTGCATGTATCTCTTTTAGGATTATGGGTCATCTTTTTCCATGTGCTTGAAGTGGATGATTCCCCAACACTGCTTATGATTTCTTTACCACCAGATAGAGTCCATCTTGAGGGAAAATTCTTCTCTAGAACCTGAGTGGAAACACTCTTCTTTTTAAATCTTTGAGAAAGTCCAGTATAACTTGATTCCAAATCTTTCGGCCCCATCTCCTGCTCTAGACATGTCAGGCTAAGAGAGTACTTTTTGTCCCCCACAAATCTCAGCCCGACTTCCCATTACTTTTTTACCTTCTGAATATTATCCTCATGTAACTTGTTTGCTTCCACCAATGAAATTTCCATCTCTTTCACTCTCTCGGCTTTCACATGAAATTCTATGGAATCTCTCAAGTGCATGGATCCCCTATTCAATACCAACTTTCTCATAAGAAGCTACTTATAATTAGTCATTTATAAAAGTATTTCATTGCAAAGTGTAACTGATCCATCCTTTTCTTTAACCAGTCTTGAGAGAGTGTTGGATTTTCCAACTTGTTTGGCTAATATATATTGTATTATATCAACCTCTTGATTCAACTGTGACTTCTCATTCCATAGCCCCTTAATATATTTCAATATGTGTACAAAAACTTCAATGGGGACCATTTCAAGATACTCCTTAATTTTAGAATAAAAAACACCAAGTGATTTATCTTGTGCAAGCTCTTAAAAATTTTCACAGCTTGAACTTACTACATCTGATAAATCTCTCACCGGTTTTGATGGAACACGAATCACTCTGACTACATTCAACTAGTTGGTGTTCCTCCATCATTTTTAGTTTCTAAATATCTTATCCTTCTTATGCATCCTGTTTTTCAGTGTCTTTGAAGAGACTTCACCATTTGTAGAAATAGGAATAGATTCTGATCTTTCCATATAAGGATCTTTAAACTTCTAAAATATGAACTTCATTAATCCAAATTTCCAATTAAAATTACCAATAAGATCGGCGCAAACACTGAAGGGGAGGGTGAATCATATGTTTATTTTTTTAACAAATTCCAAATTCTCTTAAAACCCCTTAATTCAAGTAAAGATGATGAAGGTGCATGTTGTATTTTTATAAGGTTCGGTATAAAGTCTCAATCACCTTGATTGGTTGTTTTCCCCAATCAAGGCTTCTGCACTATAATAAATTTGACAAAATTCATGGTGTTTCTCACACATGCATTTCCAGAGTCTCATTGGATTTACAAATTTCTGCTTCACATAGAACTTCCTCCAACAGATTCTCACTATATTCATAGAGTCACACTGTGATCTCCCTACATTCCCTAAGTTACATAGGTTCTATGGAGTCCCACTATATATGTGAAAGTGTTTCTTTGAATTCCTTCTTAAAAGTAGATCAATAGATTTGCATAGGATCCTTATGTATTAATAAGATAAATCTCCTTTTTCTTAATATCAGCTTCTTCGAATGCCAATAGATCTCCATGAATAACACTTGCAATTCGGTCACTACTAACATATCATCTATTGCAGAAATGTCGGGAGTTGCAGTGACAGAAACGGAGAAACACAAAAGAGTAAAAGGGAAAAAAAGAACAAGAACACAAATATTTATGTGGTTTGGGAATAATCCCTACGTCCACGGAGAGGCAAAATATTCACTATAATCGGGAACACAATTACAGAGTTTTTTCAGTAAAAAACCCTAGCCTAAAATGGGCTACAAATGGAGAAGACGATCCAATGTTTCACAGGAAGTCCACATCGCTACAGTGAAAGGCGGCCACCCAAGTCAAAAGTGCTACAATGGCTGCCGGCTGGAAGTCCAATAGACTACAGTAAAGTTGACTTTGAAGTCTGCACTGCTACAGTGTCTTGTCGGTGTCGGTCGGTTAGCTTTGCTATAGTGGTCAGAGATGCTACAGTGCCGAAAAAAATTGGACCGGGGGCCTTCGACCCTCAGACCCCCGAACTAGGGGCACATTGCCCCCTGCAACCCCCAACAACCTCACTGCGGAACTCGACCCACGAAAGTTGCGGGCCACAAACATTCGCTCCAACCGGATCAAGCTACACCAATTCAACATCATCTTGACAGAACTTCTATGGAATCGAATCACCTGGTTGTCTCACTTAAACATTGAGCTCCCATGATCTTCAAACCCATCAGCTCCTCACTTACTGAAAGCTCAACATCAATAAATGAACATATACACAAAAAAGCGACATCTCACTTTGTTTTCTTCTTCTTAAGCTTCTATAACCATGGATGTCATAGGTACTTCTTCTTTTTTCCTTTAGCTTCAATACCCAACAGATCCAACTCTACAACATAGGATCAGATCTTTACCTTCTTCACCTTCAAGAGTGTTCTTTAATATTTTTCACAACTTACCACCTCTTAGATTCTTGAATGCTCAAACGTGTGAACACAACTCCTCTCTCATTTTTTATTTTATACATAAGTCCCTAGGAAATTAGATTTTCCATTTAGGTATATAGAATATCCCCATCAATTAATTCGATTCCCATGATACCATTTAATTTCTCCACTTTTTCATATTTTGGATCCCCCCATTACATACTCCTTTTTCCCTCAACAGTTGTCTCTTGGGAAATACCGATATACTCACTTTTTTCCTTTTCATTTTCTTTTTCATTTTTCTCATTTATTTTAACAGAAAACAGTTATTCAAGACACCCTTCCAGTAGCCTCGAGATCTCCTTCTTTCGTTTTTATCTCAATAATTCTCATTTCATTATTTCTTATTAAAACAACTTCTAACCATCTTCTTCCACATTCTCTCACAACATAACATATATTTCAAATTATTTTATGATAGGCTCGATTCAATCTTCTCACACTATTCTTTCACTCAAGTATGTATCAAACATTATCCATGGCTGTATGATAAATTATAAAAAATTCCAATTCATAGACCAGTTTCATCATTCCATAGCTTGAGAGCTTCAGTGAATAAAAATATATACATTAAAGTGATATGCACATTCAGATAATAGATCAATTTGACTCAACTCAATCTTTATTACAAGATTGAATCAAAAACATCTTTGTGATATTTAGTGCATTACAACATAACATGAGCATCTTTATATTTCTCTTCATCTTTAAACACCAAATGATGATTTTCAAAAAAATTATTTGAAAATATTCAAACTTGAGCAGTGATCTCATAATCCTTTTCAATCATATTCATCAACCCAAGGCTTGGATCCTAGATCTCAGTAACATCATGATGTTTGGATCAAGTTATAATAGTTCTAGGATCAAATGAAATAAATATCCACTTTAATATGGAATTTCTTCATTTATCTGTATTTGATATGTTCCAAAACTCATTCTTTCTTTGACCCTTTTCACTAATCTTGAGGATTGGGTTCTCTTGATTTTCAGTATTGAATCACACAATATTCCATGTGTTTTTTTTATTTTTGAATCCATGAGGAACAATCCTTGCATCATCCCATTTTAAATTTAATCTTCAGATATTAAATATGGAAATATTAACTTTTAGTCTACAACCTTTTCAATTTTTCTCTAATTATTGGATAGACTATGAGCTTTAGGAAGATAGAAAACCATGAGGTGAATTGTATTTATGACCATTAAGATCGACTGTGAGGCATAGGTAGATAAGTGACCATATGTTAATCAACCACATGAACAAATAGCTGATCGTGATAATCAACCGTGATGATTGGCCATGAGTCAGTGGATTGACCGTATGACCATGAGGATCGACCACAAGGATGACAATTGATCGCATGACATTATGATAGATAGACTGACCATACATACAAATGACTGACTGTGAGGTACTAGATCATCCGAATGAACATATTTTTACAGTTAGTGGATCGAATGTGTGAAGCAATGGTTGGTGTATCGGCCGTGAACTTCCAGACTTAGACAAAAAATAGAGCTTCTTCAATAAAATCCAGGGCTCATTCAGACGACTTCCAACCATTTTCAATCATTCATAAACACTTCAAATCACCTTTGGGAGTTTATGAGACTTCTTCAAACTCTTAAGAATTCTTCCTAAGGACTTACAACATATATAATCAACCTTGTGTAACTTTAAGAAATCCACTGTCTGTAACATCCAACCATTATAAAACCTTCACCCAAGTGTTGTATATACCGACTTATGTAGGTATATGCAATAACACAATAGTATGATCTATTGGGTGCAAACCCTATCCCACATCGGTCTCCATCAAGGATGGTGGCTCACATATAAGCTTGTATGGAAAATTCCTCCTATCACCCATGAGTTTTAGGATTGAACCCCAGAAGAGCTTATGTGTTGGGCCCATAAGGACCTAAGGTTGGAGAAAATTGATCCTGAAAATTGGTATCTAAGGGATGGTGAAACCCATGTTTGATGTAGGGTGAAGTATTCTCCAAACTAGTTTGACAATGATAGCAGTTTCTCGTTTGAAGCATGTGAATCCATGGTGCCTTGTGTTGAAAATCTTCCTGATAATTGGCGGTCAGACAACAAGTCCCGGTGGTGAGAAAACGACGGTGCAAGATGGTTGGATCTAATGGATTATCGTTGAAGGGGAGGCATGTGTGGTCTTTGGTTTGAGGGGAGGATTGTTGGATGCAAACCCTATCCCACATCGGTCTCTATCAAGGATGGTGGCTCACATATAAGCTTGGATGAGAAATTCCTCCTATCACCCATGGGTTTTAGGATTAAACCCCAGAATAGCTTATGTGTTGGACCTAGAAGGACCTAGGGTTGGAGAAAATTGATCCTGGCATGATCTTATCCCAACTCATGGGTTTTCAAAATCCAATCAGCTATCCTTTTAACACTGTTAATAACAACCCTTCAAGCTGTTCATGGTAGCCATGACTCCTTTAATTCCAAACTATTGTAGATAGTACATGAACTCCTCTTTAAGAACTTGTTATGTTTATCCATGAAGATTAGTTCTTCTAATCATCTAATTTATGGGGGATTCCCTTAGAACATGTCCAACAGATGTTCCAAGGAATCCAACACTTTTAAATTCTTTTCCACCATATGCAACTTTGTGTGTATAACAATGGTAGAACTAACTTTCCTTATTTACCCAAACCATATGGGGAGTAACTTAAGTCTTCATGTAATGGGTGGATACTCAATCCATCACTGAAGCTCCAAAAATACATTGACTTCAACATTTCACATAAACAGTTGAAACAAATACAATATAAGAATCACCAAAAACCAAGGGAACTTCAATCCCTCCCTTAGGATTTGTTTTCAATACCACTTTTATCCAAATTTAATTTTGTTTTAATCCCCCATTTTGACAATAAATCCAAATTTGGGGAAGCCTTTATCCCCTTAATATTAAGAATTTTTTATCCACTTGAAATACCAACTTCTTCTCCCCATGATCTTCCACTATCCTTAGATAAGGAAGGCACCACAAAATTTATAGCAATAAGCAATGAGTAAGTCATCTCTAATTCTACATAGGCTAGCTCAGTGTAGAAAACATGAGTGATTTTACCAAAGCATCAAGGATATCCATAAAAATATCTCAATGCAGCACAAACTCAGAATAAAATTTCTCAGGGGTTGTACAAATCTGATTTTCAAAAATGTATATAAACATACACCCACATTCATAAAACACATCAAAATGTTCAGGTGCAAGTAAACTCACTTCCCATTTTGTTAGAAAAACACTCCCTTGATAAAGACAACAAGTATACAAAATAATAGGGAAAAGAGTGTGTGTATCATACATCAACCTTCAGAAGTTGTTGGACCTATCCAAATTCTAGATTTAAGGGAAATTATAAATTTCTAGCATCTTTAATTTCTTTTATATCTCCCCCTTAAGGGATTCATTCTATGCTTCAATCACCATGGGCTTTTTTTCCTGAAAAAAGCTTCATAAAATTATGATATCGGGTGAAACTGATACTAATTGGAAATAAATACCAATTAAAATTTCATCCCACCATGATGATCATCCTTCCTGGTTATATAATCATCACAAACCTCCTTCAGACTTCACCTTTAGTTTCCAGTATTAAAACACAAGCACTGTTGATTTGGGAATAAGGTGGACTCCATCACCTTCTCAATTATAACATTGGGGGTGAGAATTGTTTCTCAACCATGCTGAATTTTTATTTGAAGCTATAAAGTGTCTTGACTTCTTCATGCTTACATCCTCTTTAGGTTTCTTTATTTTTTTTCTCTTTAGAGAGATGGAATCCCTTTACTTTTGAACTTATTTCCTAGCTAGAATGATCTTCTTTTCTTTTACAGTCAAGACAATTTTATCCTTTTCTACTTTCTCTAACTTCCTTGACTTTTCAAACTGATCATGCCATACAATTAATATATCATTAGTCTCATGTTGTTCCTCCTTTTCTATGTGGAATTCATCTTTATATCCTCTAATTTGGAATAATAAACCATTTGTGATTTTCCTCAGTCATTATTTAGTTCATTTTGACTAGGCATCCAAGTCATATAATTGTTGGGTACATGACCTACCTTATTGCATCTTCCACACACCTTTTCATAATATTTTGACTTACCCTTCTTAGAAAACCTCTCATTATCATCATTAGTGAAGTCCACCCCCTAAAAATCTTTTTGCACATCTTCTTGATTGACTTCTTTTTTTAGATTTCCTCTTCTAGCTTTGCATTCCATGGATTGTTTAAAATATCCCATGACGTGACCTCTCTTACAACAGTAGATTCATCTTTTTTCCTATAGGTTTTACATCTTGGTTAGCCATATTCACTTACTTCTCAGGGGTATCACTCTTAGCAGCTTTCTTCACACGAATACTCCTTAAGACCGACATGCCTTCATTTTTATTTTTCATCTCTATCTAATGTTGTAGCCACTTATTCACATTAGTAAAAGAGTTTTGAATGGATGGAACATACCAAAATTCATCAAATGTGTGTCCATATATGTTTCAATAATCACAAAATATTTTTAACTTTTCTAATATGTTATTCTCTGACAAATTATTCCGTTTCTAGGAAATTTTCTTCTTTTATACAATAGATTTGTTTTATATTTTAAATTTAATCCCTTTCCATACAGTCATTCTTTGAATTTCATTTTTTGACATACTGTGCCAAAAATATATGGTCATTTTCCTAAACCTCCAGAAACACCAGTAGTAGCAAAAAAAAATTCAATCTTTTACTTGTAGGCTCAATATATCCAGTCTTTTATGCATGCTATTTTTAGGATGTTTCACCTCTCTTTTGGACACCATTTGGGGAAAAAATCTTTCTAAACTTTCTCACATATACCCTTGATATTGTGGTAGGAATCTTGGAATTTTTATTCACCCACATTTGTATAGCATTTTTCTTTTTTCCAAATCTATTTGAAAAAATAGATTAAGCGCATGTATCTCTTTTAGAACAATGGGTGATCTTCTTCCAAGAGCTTGAGGTATATGCTTCCTAAACACTTTTTAGTACTGCTCTAGACACTTTAAATTGAGCAAGTTCTTTTCATCCTCTATAGATCTCAACCTGATTTCTCATTCATTCTTCTACTTATGAATATTATCCTCATGTAACTTGTTTTCTTCCACTAATGAACTTTCCATCTTTTTCACTCTCTTAGATTTCACATTTAGCTGGGATTCTTTGAAATCCATGAAAATTATATGGAATCTATCAAGTGAACAGATAACCTCTTAAATAAAAACTTTCTTAAAATAATATATTTACAATTATTCATTTATCAATGCAAGTCTTTCATTGCAAAGTGTAACTGATTTATCATTTTCTTTAATCATTCTTGAGAGAGTTTTGGATTTACCAACATGTTTAGCCAATGCATCTTCAATTGCATCAACCTCTTGATTCAAATATGAATTATCATTTTTTATTCCCTTAATATATATTAGTATGTGTACAAAAACTTCAATGGGGACCATTTATAGATACGCCTTAATTTCAGAATAAAAATCAATGAGTGATTTATCATTTGCAAGCTCCTTAAATTCTGAACAACTTGAACTTACTTCATCCGATGAATCCCTCCCACTAGGTTTGATGGAGAACATATCAATCTAACTACATTCAGGAAGTGAGTGTTCCTCCATCCTTTTTGAGTTCTTACTAACTTTCTCAATCTTCTTATTCATCTCATTTTTTAGTGTCTTAGAAGAGACTTCACCATTTGTAGAAACATGAATAGATTCTAATCTTTCCATCCGAGTCTCTTCAAAAATATCAAATATGCACTTCATTAATCCAAATGAAATTCATCGAGTATTTAAAATATATCCAATCAGAAGATATCCTTCACTTTGATACCAATTGAAATTACCAAAAGGATAGGTGCAAACATCTGGGGGGGGGGGGTGAAACAGACGTCACCTATTTTTTTTTACCAAATTCTAAATTCTCTTAAAACCCCCTTTTAAATTTAACCCATGTTTCTGGTTAGTGTACATGGATCTATTTTATGTTTAACCAATAAATCACACCCCATGAATGCATGTAAAGAAGATAAAGGTGCTCATAGTATTTTTATAAGGTTCAGTATAAAGACCTACTCATTACCTTGATTGGTTGTTCTACCCAATCAAAGATTCTCTACTATAATCAATGTGACTACAATGGATGGTGCTTCTCACACCTACACTACTAAAGTCTCACTAGACTTATAAATTCCTTCTTCACACATGACTTTCTCTAATAGATTATCACTATATTTATAGAGTCATACTGTGATCTCCCTACATACCCTGAGTTGAACAAGTTTTATGGAGACTAACCATATATATGCAAGTATTACTTTGAATTCCTTATTGAAATTAGACCAAAATATTTTCATAGGATTCTTCTATATTCATAGGATATATCTCATTATTATTAATAGCATCTTCTTCAAATTCCAATAGATCTATCGAAATAATACCTACAAATCGATTACTTCCAATTGCCCAGCTTCATAGAACTTCTATTGAATTTGATCACCTAGCCATCTCACTCAACACTAAGATTCTATAATCTTAAAAATTGATAGCTCCTCACTTACTGAAAACTCGACATCAATAAATAAATACATACACAGTAGGCTTACATCTCACTCTATTTTATTCTTCTTAATATTTGAAAACCATGGTGTTCTAGGAACCTCTTTTTATTCATTTAACTTTGATACACAACTGATCTAAATCCACATCATAAGCCCAAGTCCTTATCTTATTCATATTCAAGAGTGTTCTTCAATATTTTACATAGCTTACCTGATCTTGGATTCTTAAACACTCAAACATGTGAACATACTCCCCTATCCTAATTTTTCCATTTATACATAGCTCACTAAGAAATATGATTTTACATTTTGGTATATAGAATATCCCCATCAATTAATTTGGTTCCCATGATCTCATTTAATTTCTCCACTTTTTCATATGTGGGATTTCCCTATAATATCATATTCCTTTTCCCCTCAATAATTTTCTCCTGGGAAATACAAGGAGTACCCTCATTTTTTTACTTTTCATTTTCTTCCTCAATTTTATTATTTCTTTCAGTTGAACACAACTATTCTAAATACTTCTAGCATCTTTGAATCTCCTTAATTTATTCATCTTCATCTCAATAAAACTCATTTCATTCTTTATCATTTAAACAACTCATTATCATATTCTTCCTCCCGCTCTCACAACACACAAAATATTTTACATACTTTTACATCAGGTTTGATTCAATTGATTTAATCTTCTAACATTATTATTTTGGTCAAATATATATCAAACATTCTCTATATATTTATGATAAATCATATATCATTCTAGTTTCTGGCTCAATTTCATCATCTTGTAGCTTGAGAGCTTCAGTGAATAACAATATAGACATTAAATTGATCCACACATTTAGATATCAACTCATCTTGACTCAACTCAATATTTATTACAAGATTAAATCACAATTCTCTTTGTGATATTTAGAGCATTACAACATAACATAACCATATTCAGATTTCTCTTCATCTTTAATCCCCAAATAACGATTTTCAAATATTCCATTTGAAAATTTTCAAAAAACTCAAACAAGGATCTCCTCATACTCCTCTTCACTCATCTTCATCAACTCAAGGCTTGGATCAAGTTATAATAATTCCAGCATCAACTGAAATCAATCACCAGTTCAATATGGAATTTCTTCATTTATTTGTATTTGAAATGTTCTTGAACTCCTTCTTTCTTTGATCTTTTTCACCAAGATCGAGGATCAGGTTCTCATGATTTTCAGGTTTGAATCACACACCATTACCATTTTTTGATGTTTTAATCCATGAGGAATGATCCTCGTATCATCCCATTTTAAATTTAATCTTCAGATATTAAATCTATAAATATTCATTTTTAGTCTCCAGCTTTTTCAATTTTTATCTTATTGGATCAAACATGATCTTTAGGTAGAAAAGTGACTAGGAATTGAATTTACCAGATGACCATTAAGATCGATCATGAGGTATAGACAGAGAAGCAACCATATATCAATTGACCCCATGAAAAAATAAATGTCCATGAGAATCGACCATGAAGATCGACTGGGTCAATGGATCGTCTGCATGACTATGAGGACCGATCGTAAGGATAAAAATTGACTGCATGACATTGAAGCAGATAGATTGAACACACATAAAAATGACTGACCGTGAGGTAGTGGGTTGAACCCATAAACAAACTATTACAGTAAGTGGATCGATCGTGTGAATAAACGGTTAATGCATCAACCGTGAACTTCCAGGCTTATCCAAAAACCACAATTCCTTCAATAAAATCTAGGGCTCCTTCAAATCACCTCTCTCCATTATTAATCATTCATAAACACTTAAAATCACCTTTGGGAGTTTATGAGACTTATTTAAAATCTTCATAACTCTCCCCAAGGACTTGCATTATATGCACTCAACCTTGAGTGTCTTCGAGAAATTCACTACTTAGAACCTCTTATAAAATATTTACCCAAGTGTTATACATACTAATTTAAATAAGAATCTAAAACAATACACTAGGATGAAATTCTCCCAACTCATGGGTCTTCAAAATCCAATTAGCTATCCTTTTAACACTGTTAATAATAACCCTTTAAGTTATTCACTGTAGCCAACACTACTTTAATTCCAAACTATTATAGGTAGTATGAGAACTCCTCCTTTAGCATTTTTCATGTTTATCCATGAAGATAATTTCTTTCAATCATCTAATTTTTTGGGGATACCCTTAGAACCTATCTTCTAGATGTTCCAAGGTAGCAAGGACTTCCAACTTCTTTTCCACTATAAGAGACTTCCTGTGTATAAAAATTACAACTCCAACTTTCCTTATTTACCCAAACCATATGGGAAGTACCTTAAATATACATATAATGGGTGGATACTCAATCCAACACCTAAGATCCAAGCATACACTGAATTCAATGTTCTATATAGATAGTTTAAAAAAATACAATATAATCATCATCAAAACTCAAGGGAACTTCATTACTCCTACTACAATTTCCATTATTGTTTTGTAGTGTAGTAATAATTCTTAACATGTTCTCTTTTTTGTAGCTAATTTCTAATGTATAATCATTATTAGACCAGAGTCCTAATAATTAGTGTTTTTATTGAGATACATGATCATTGATGAGTGATGTGACTGCTAAGGGAATGATTGATTCTTATTGATTATTGAGATAGTATTTGCATCTTAAGAGATAAGAATAGACGATCACGATGAGGAGTCAAAAAAATATCACTAGAGTATCAAATTCTCTTAGAAATATTTGATAGGGAACATTCAAAGTATATGAGGTAGATTCATGAGTTGAAGGAACAAATGAAGTTTTTCACTAACCATATAGGATGAAAAATAAGTTATGGATAATTGATGTAATCAGTGGAAGGGAAGATGATTGAGAAGGTTAAGGGGCATGGTCTGCAGGTAGAATATAGTTTAGTATCTAGAAAAAAAAGTAAGGCAACCACAATATATCTGAGCTATAGTGGAAATAGAAAAACTGAGTTTGAAAATAGGAATGAGGGAATCCTAAGTTCAGAGGATTCCATTTTGGTTAAAGGAATGAGGAATATGCTATCCAGAATATAGTTGAGAGTTGTAGTGGTGGAGTTAGAACTGAAAGGATGATGCAAGTGGATGGAGATCCAATAGTCTTGGAAAATTTCTATATTGAACAAGAAAGGATTGACATGGAGTTGTTTGAGTCACATCCAATTCAGTTCAAGGAGAAAAGTTCTGATCCTAGCTTTGGTAAGGTCAGAAAAAATTTATAAAGTAAAGATCCTAGTTCAAAATCTCATATAGGTAGAGAAATGAATGCAGGGGAGGAGAGTGTTAAAAGTTGTGGATTTTTGAGGTTTCTGAGTCCAACACCATTCACATGTTCCTTACTGAGTCCACATGATGTATTGTACTCTAGAAGTGTTAGGAAGTCTTGGTCGATGTTTCAAGCAATTGACCTAACTGTGGATCCCATGAGGAGCACAAATGAGAAGGAATCTCTAAACCAGAAAATCTATTTTATTTCCACAACCATGGAGGAGGTGTTGAATTTTTTTATAAAAAATGGAATTTAGAATAATTCATTACTGATTCCTTAGATAGAATCTAAAAATCATAAGAAGATATAATGGTTTGAGAATTGGCACACCGAATGGAGCAACACTGTGATCTTAAAACTAATGATATGTGGGAAGGGAAGGCTGTTATTTCCATTGATGGAAAAAACATAAAAGAATTTTAGCATAATAGCCTCACTCAGGTTGGAGTTAAACTAGCAGTTTTCGACCAGCTACTTCAGAAGCTGCAGAATCATGGACAACACATTCTGGTTTGTATTTAACTGACAAACACTCTAGATATTTTACAAGAATTAATGGATTTTAATAAATATTATTATGAGAATCTTAATGGATCAGTTTGAGTTGATGAATGTTTTTCTACTATTAAAATATTTAGGAAAAATTTATCTAATTATCAATACATCTTGCCTGTAGCTCTTGATGGACAATTTGTGTTTTTTATATCTACCATCACTGGGGGAGTCAGCTTAAATCTTGTGGGGATTGATATAGTTATATTCTATGAGAAATTTTTGAATCCTCAGGAGATCAAGCAAGCTCTTCAATATGCACACCGAATTAGTCATGTAATGTACTGAAATTTCTTTATATATATATTTTAAATTATATGAAATTATTTTGAGACTAGGCACTGAGACGACATGTGATTTTGAGGCCCAGAGTGAATGGAATGATCTGTCAAAAAATGTTAAGCTTTAAATAGCACATGTTAGAAGTTTTCTTGAAAAAGTGGAATAACTCTTAAATGGGATGCCTGAATTAGAAATCTGAGGGCACCATTGCATTCAGGATGACAGGTTTACCCTATACACGACTTAAGTTTAATCGGCACAACCCTCCAGTGAGAAAACCAAAAAATGGAATAACCATTAATAAAATAATCAATTACAATTATTTTATTTTTCAAATACTTATAACTCATGAATGGTGACTCAGATTAAAAATCTGAGACCACCGCTGAGCTCGTGAGGGTATGCTTTCTTTAGGCAGATCTTAACATTGGCCGGCGCGGTCCAACAATGGAATTTAGTTTTTGGCCGTAAATAAAATAAATATAAATTATTTTATTTTTAAATTCTTATAACTCTTAAACAGTAACTCAAATTAAAAATCCGAGAGTACTGTTGAGGTCGTGAGTGCGTGTTCCCCTTAGGCAGAGCCTAACCTCGACCGATGCAGGATGCGGGTGAAAGTTAATTTTTGAACTATTTTTTTAAGGTTCATTTAAATAAATGTGTGAGCAGGGTTTTTCTAACTTTTGAAATGGTGCTCGGATCGAAAATACAAGGGCACCGTTGAACTCGGAATGCCAGTATTCACCTAGAAAGGACTTAACTTTGAACGAAAAGGTTCAGACGGAAAATTTATTTTTCAAAATTTTCAGAAAATAATAAAATAACTTTAAAAAGTTATTTTATTTCTTTTCTCAACCGTTGAGTGGCAGACGATGACGCATCGGTGTGGCGATGAGGCGATGACGATGCACATTAAAGGAAACCACTTAATGGATCGTTAAGATACAACATAATGGAAACACTATTTCATAAATGAAACAGCTTAACGATGCAATGTCACATCGTAACAGAAACGCTGCGACATGTTCCCTTTTTAATTAGCTAACGCATTGGAGAGTGGGAATGAAACTACGGACAATTATCTGATGAACCTATGGAAAGATTTCTCTCTAAAAAAGAACGACGAACACCGGTGGAACATCATCAACTTTGACGTACCTCAAAGAACAAAGTCGGGAAGTGACGAACAATGTCGAAATCTTGAACCCTCAAGGACAGAAGGCTATGACAATGAACATCAAACGAGATAGGGGGTTTGTTTTGATTCATGTTTTCCCCCATTCTTGTTCTAAACGATGAACATGGATTAACCCATGAATAGGTTAATCCGCGGATTGTGCGTTCTTGTGGGAGAGTTCCATTCTTGGGTTTTCTATTCGGGATTAATTTTATTGTTGATAGAATTGTAATCCTGAGACTTCACTGCTTTAAACCTCTAAAGCGGAGGGCATGGGCCGACACAAACAAGGCCCGACCCCCCTCTTCCTTGTTCATTCTTGGTGGCTGAATTTTCAAATGATGGAAAGATGAGTTCGAGGCTGTCACAATGAAGGTGGCAGCCCTATAGCCCCATAGGCGCAGATGGTTCAAAAAAAAGACCATAAGAGCAGCTCTGGTGGCCTGCAGAAGTAACCGCCGGTGTCTGCAGCGGTAGCCGCAAGCGGAGATAGAGGCAGCGAAGGGCCATGGCCGGCTGGCCGTAGCGGCGTGGAGACTCGGCACCAACCGGCACCGCGTGGAGGTGGCAGCCCACGTTCAGGTTGTCCGGGCGAGCATCGGAGGCCACGCACAGCACGGTATGCGGCGGGCCGCCGTCGCTCGACCACAGAGGAAGAGAGGCCCTGCGTTCGTGGGGCAGTAGAGGAGCCAAAATTTTAGGAACATAAAATGATAGATCTGAATGATACAGCTGGTATGAGGCTTGATCGAAAAAATAAAGTAGTCATAGTTGATGTCAGACCATAATTACCCACTCTGAGATTGAAGTTTGATTTGGGTATGAATCAAAACCAAAAGATTTAAAGAAACCAAGGAAAAACTAGTAGTGCAGTGGTGACACATATGAATGCACCCCATATTAGATGATATTGTTATGGAAAGATGGGACACTCAAAAAATTTCTATTCCATAGAAAATAGGTACCAAAGGGATCAAGACCAATAGTGGTAGTCATACAGAGATCAATATTCCAGGATATCATTTGATGGTCACCATTTCAGGTGTGGAGGATTCAGAAACATGGAAAGATATTTCTCATCCACAATGTAGAGAAATGTGCAGAAGTAGAATGAATGTGGTCATAAGAAACAAATAAATGTATCATCAAATGTGTTGAAAATGAAAAATTGATTTATAGCTCTACAAGATGAATTTGGTCCATCATACTTTGATGAAGATCAAGATTATCAATCCATATTGGGTATGAATTCAAAAACATGGATAAAAAAGAAATAAGATGAGTAGACAGTGGTTGTAGAGATTTACCTCAAATCATCATATCATTATGGTGTTTGGATCCTTGAGATTGGATGCACATCCCATATGACAGATAATAAAGATCTTGTTATAGGCATAAAATATGACAAGGAAGGTGTTTTCAAATTCAGAAATAATGAAGTCCTAAAAATTATTAGCTCATAAAAAACCAAATTTGGAGGCAAAGAAATGTGATGTGATGATGTATAAGTTATTGAAGGCCTTAGTCACAACTTTGTTAGTGTCATCCAACTATGTGACTTGGGGAATGATATAATCTTTACTAAGAATATGGGTATCATCAAAGGAAGAAATGGTGCAGTTATTCTACAGGGAAAAAGAATAAAGGGGAGTCTCTACCTTGTAATTGGAGAAGAAGATATGTGCGTTTTATCCATAGAGGAAGACAATATGTTGTGGCATAAACAACTTGGCCATCTATGATAACTATCCCTAGAAGATCTGGTAAAATATTATATAGCTCAAGATCTCCCTAAGTTATCATGTGATCATACTCATATGTGCGATTCTTGTCAATAATGGAAGACTATTAGAAATACGTACAAGGAAAATGAACAAAAGTCAACCAAAGTGATTGAATTGGTGCATGCAGTTGTATGTGGAGTTATCACACCAAGATCCATAGATGGGAAGAGGTATTACATTCTTTTCATTGATGATCTCCGCAGCATGGCATGGATATTTTTCATTTCCCACAAGTCCGATGTGTTCAGTTTCATAAAACAGTTTCAGAGGAAATATGAAGGGATGCTTGGAGATAATATTCTAAATTTTCTTACTGATAATGGTATGGAATTCCCAAATAGTCAAGTGAAATATTATCTTGAGAAACTGTAACATCCCAGGTAAATAAAGAATAAAGAATTTTCATATTTATTAATATTTACCAATTAAATATTAATTTTAATTAAAAGAGGTTTCTACGTTCGATAGCATACTCGGTACGCAACGATGAGTTTCTTTGAAAACTTACGTTGCACACAAGTAATAAAATAATATTATTTTAAATGTTAGTTAACGAGTAGCCGTTGTACTGGCGAGAATGGATAGAAATAACTAAAATATGATTATATATGTTTTTAAATGTTTTTACATTTACCCAATAAAGGATAAAGGCTTAAAATACGGAAAGAATTCAATTTTAGGCATTTATACCCTAATTTTCACTAAGGGTTCACTTATCACCTTTTGACGGCGAACCGTCATTAAATATAGTTTTGATCAATCTTATAAATTATATTGGACCAAATATAACTCTTCTTTAGAATCGGGACATCAAAATTTACTTTGTGTAAATTTTTGGTACCTTTCTGATAAAGTTCATTTTTTTGATGAATAGTGTAAAATGTTGTATTTTAATTCAAAACCTCTTTTTAATCTGATTTATTTATATGATTAGATTATCTTTTGAATTGGTTTTAAAGTGAAATTAGAAAATATTTTTACCATTAAATCCAATAGTGGTCGTTGGAATTAATTTCACTTTGAAATCGAACTTAAACTAGTGTCAATCTTTTGATACTTATTGTTTCATAAAAACACGCTATTTGCTCTGACAGCGGGAATTAATTATTAAATTAATTAATGTGACTTATATGTTTTGAATTTTGTAAAATAGACTTCATTTTTGAATTCGGAATATCAAATATAGCTTAGGGTGAATTTTTGGTAATTTTCTGAAAAACTTCAATTTTTGATGAATAGTGAAACCACTAAGTGGTACTTATAAAGACTGATTTTCCGTTTAAATGAAATTTTGCCATCATTGTGTTTTGAATTTCAAAAATCCGACATACATGGTTGTCATTAAGAAGTAAAATGTGGTTCAATGAGATTATAATAATTTTTTGGTGAATAGTAACTTATTAAGTTCTTAATCGCGATTAGTGGTAATTAATGTAGTTTAAGGTAAAAATAATGCTTTAATAAAATAAGATGAGCTTGACACATGTCCTAACCTCATTGGTTGTGTCATGTCCGACCAAGACAAGCCATGGGTCAACTTGGGGACCCCATGGAGACACTTTGGTTGGGAAATGACATAAATAACTTTTTATTTAATGTAAAAGTAAAAATGACACAAACATAATATGTTTTACGAAACCAATTTTTACACGGGGTTATAAAGATCATATTTTTGATTATAATTAGTCATTGGAAAGCTAAAAAGATTTCCTACATCATAGTATTTTTTTTTATAATTTTTAGACATTAAATAAATTAAATTATTTATGACATAATAATGATGCAGCGATGACATCATTATTTGACGATTTAAATAAAATGGAAAGATAATGTAAAATCTATGAACTACACATGTCCAAAACCAATTGGATGAGTGGATTTCGAACCCTTATCACCTTATCCACGAATTATATCAATGTGGGACCTTTTAAAACCGAAAAACATTTTCAAATAAAGTAATATTTCTTTACTTTCCAAAAGTGCCCCTCCTCTCCTCTTATAAAAGGCCCCCACCTCTACCTCATTTCATACACTCCTTAAGCCTTTGGCTCGGCCAAACCCTGCCCATTTACTCTCTCCACATCCCTCTCCTCATCCTAGAGGATTCCCTTTGGGCAGAATCCTTTCAAAGGAAGCCTTTAGGCTCAAATCAAAAGGAGTTACACTTTTAAAGGTAATTCATTCTCTCTTGTTCATTTGTTTTATTTTGCTTCTCCAACCCTCTAAAATCTTTTTATTTACTTCTTTTGTAACAACAACAGTATCTTCAATATACTAGGATGTTGTTATAAGATTTATTCGAGCTACAATCTCACACAACTACATCAAATGGTTAAAGAACATACGGTTTCTGTGGATGGCGAAATTCTGCCTCCCGAAACGATGATTGTTCAATACTCATTTAACACCTTCAAAGGTGGCCATTATGATGTCACTATTTTTATATATGATATATAATATGTTTATTTTTTCTTTAAGCTTCTGTATTTTTCATTTTGGTCATACCTTTATGGTTTCCATTATGGGTAAACACGATATCTTCATTTAAGGAAGTGCGGACTACCGCCCCCTCAAAGTGATGTGATTCGTTAATGCCATATGTGGGAAGTGTAAAGGATGGATTTAAAGTTATTATATATGATGTTATACTGGAATTATAATATACCTCTATATCATTATTATTTATTTCCATTAAAGTATGAGATAGAAATGAAAGTAGCGTTCATGCGTACGTACGGCTTACCGTCTCCATGAACGGTGCATTTCATTTCTTATCCCCAAATGTAATGTACTATTAAAAGTACATGTATATAATGTATATATATAATTAATGATATATCTAAATGATGAATATAATTCTGGAATTAAAATATACATACCTCTCATTTAGTTTTAATTCCATTAATATGACAAAGAAATGAAAGTAGCGTTCATGCGTACGTACGGCTTACCGTCTCCATGAATGGTGCATTTCATTTCTTACCTCTAAATGATTATGTAATATTATAAATACATGTATATGCTGGATATATATGATACATATTATATCCAAATCGGTAATTTCATTCTGGATATAAAGAACCTTTGACCACACGAACAACATGTAATTGTAAGAAGTCCACTTTCGACTTAAGAACCAAATATTGAGAAAACAAACATTATTAACTTAAATGGTTACATAATGTTTATAACATGGCAATAAGTGATATAAAAGGAATAATGAACTTTAAAAAGGTTCTTAATCAAGTATAAATTAACTCAAGTTTATTATTCAGGACGTTAAAGAACGATCGAGTCAAGTCGGACCCGAGGTAAGGGACTTCGTCTCAATATCCTTTCATTGATGCATATTTCGTTTTATACACAACTTTCTTTTATACGGTGTATAAACCCCTTTGACTTTTACTTTTATACAAAAGGAATCTTTTTCTACGAAGCGTTTTACAAAACGACAAAAAGGAATATTTCTTTTAACGTACGCGGCGACAAAGACCTTTTCCGCCACCGTGAGTATTATTTGGTCTTTGGCTTTCTCAACAAGCCGTAATGTTTTTAGAATAAAATAAATACCATATACTCTTTTATGTATTTTGGTATTGAAAATGGGTTTGAAAAAGGATTCTATTATGTCAATATATTTATGATATATTGTGATTGAAATGTGGAAATGTTATCATTCCTTTATATTGGTTTTATGTTTTATGATTTTATACTGGTACTTGGACATTTTAACGGGTGGTTACGTTATAAACCATATGACGGGTGGTGCCGTGAATACCAGGATGGGTGGTTACGTTATAACCTCCAATGCATTGGGTATGGAAGTCGGCCGTATGGTTATTCCATTAAGTATGTATGGAAATTGGCCGTATGGCTATTCCATTAAGTGATATGTGTGGAAGTCGACCGTATGGTTATTCCACTTAAGTATGTTTATGTCCCAAGTTACCTTTATAAATGTCATGTGTTATTTTTATGGATTTTATGGTAATCCTTTGGTTACAAAAAGGTAAGTAATGATACTTTATTCAGTGAAGAGTTTTTACAACTTCATGAAGGTGAAGGTATTACTTTGATAGAGTATACATGGTTTACTTGATTTTGAAAAACTAACAGTTTTCATTCTTTGTGTATCCCTTACTGAGCTTTTTATGCTCACCCCAAGTTTTTTTGAAATGTTTTTCACAGGACTTAATGTGGAATAAGGTCAAGGATGGGATCAAGGGAATGTCATGCTATATAAAACATGGAACTAGACATGTTTCTTTTAAGAGTTTATTTATTTATTTATGGAAACTTAGTAGAAGTGACTACTTTTTAATCTTTTGAGATGTAATAGTTATGTTCTAATTCTATAAAACTCTAAACCTGAAAAGATCCTCAACGTGAATTATTCATTTAATTCAACATTAAGTAAGGTTTAAGGCTGGGGCCTTATAGAAACACTGGATAAGGTATCAAGTTTTAGTAGTGAGAACTCCTCAATAAAATGGAGTGGTTGAGAGGATAAATCAGATCATAAACAACATGGTTAGAAAAATTATTATTGAAAAGGACCTACCATAGAAATTCTAGAAAGAAATAGTCTTGACATCGGTCTACATATTCAACAGGGCTCTATTATTCCTAAAGAAAGAAAATTCTCTATATGAGTTGTGGTATGGGGATAATCCAAAATTGAAATACTTTCGAATCTTTGGAAGTAAATGTTTTATTCTCAATAAGGAGAAACACAGGAAATTTGAATCATGAGGAGATGAGGGGATATTTCTTGGATATTCAAGAAAAATCAAATCATATAAATGTTTCAACAAGAGGCTTGGAAAGGTAGTTGAAAGAAACTATTTCATTATAATAGAGAATGAATAGAATCTTCAACAACACATTGAATAGTTCCATGATGAAAGTGATGAGGAGGTAAGAACCTTAAGGGGATTTGAAGTGGCAAATACTGATTCAGAAGAAGATACTGATGATGAGAAGGAGAAGGTCAAATATACATTTTCATGAAAACCAAAGAGTTAATCTGAAATTGACAGACAGAAAATTATTGGTGATCTAGAAATGCGAGTTCAAACATGAAGAATGAAGTCATTACAACAGACATCCTTCCTATATCTAGTATAATCTAAATGTTTTAATGAATCAGCCGAAGATTAGAACTGAGTTTAGGCTATGAATGAAGAGCTTGATTAAACTGAGAAGAATCAGACATGGGAGATTATTTTGTGACCAATAGATAAGAATTCCATTGGGACTAAATGGGTCTTTCTCAATAATATGAATCAAGATGACATAATAATTTGAAAAAAATAATGATTAGTGTGAAAAGGGTATTCTAAGATATAGGGTATTGATGTTGATGAAACATTTGAACCTATTGTGATGATAGAGGCAATCCGATTATTCTTATCCATAATAGTGCAAAGAAGGTTCAAAGTTTTCCAGATGGATGTCAATTCATCATTTCTCAATGGGGTTCTGGAAGAAGAATTTATATTGAGTAGCTAGATGGTTTCCTCATTCATGAATATGAGAACATAGTTTTTCAGATGAATAAGGCGTTATATGTGTTGAAGCAAGCACCAAGAGCATGATATTCAAGATTAGATCATTTTTTAAAGAAGTACATTTTTCAACATGGTGGATTTGATTACAATATATATGATAACAATGAAAGTAATAAAAGGATGATGGTATTGGTGTATGTCAATGAAATAATATTTGGTGGATTAGATGAAGCACAATGAAAACAATTTTTAAAACTCATGAAAAGTGAATTTGAAATGTCAATGATTAGTGAACTAACATTTTTTATTGGTTTATAGGTGACAAAAGGAAAGAGTAGAACATTCATTTCTCAATATAAATCTTCAAAGGAGGTTTTGAGAATATTTGGAATGGATAATTCATTGGATATGACAACTCTGGTGGCTACCCGGATGAAACTGTCATGGGATGATGAAGGCAACACAGTTAATGTCACAGAATATAGGCAAATCATTGGTAGTATATTATACTTGATAGTGATAAGACCTGATATTTTTTTCCACAATCCAAGTATAATGATATCAAAGAAATCTAGAATAAATCAAATTACTTTCAGTAAAAAAGAGTACTTAAGTATATCAAGGGGATGGTGGATTTTGGTTTGCTGTACAATGAAAAATATCAACAAGAGTTATTGGGATATACAGATGTGTATTGAGATAGTTAAATAGATGATGAAAATTCAACATTAGGTGGTGCATTCTATCTAGGCGTATTGTGTATTTTTTGGCTAATAAATAAATAGTATTGCTTCTCATTGAGTACCGCATAATCTAAATATATTGTGGCTACTCAAGCTTGCATGAAATTATTATGGATGAAGTAGAAAATTGATGATATGGGCATTTAAGCAAAGTCTCTAATTAGAATCCATTATGATAATTCACATTTTATAAATCTTAGAAAAAGTCTAGTCCATAACTCAAGGATAAAGCACATTGAAACAAGTATCATTTTATCAAGGAGAAGGTGGAACTTGGTCTTGTGAAGTTGGATTATGTTCCTATAAAACTATAGGTTGCAGACATTATGATGAAGGCCTTATCAAAAGAAGCGTTTAAACAACATCGACTAGCTCTAGGAGTTCATTCAAATCCACACACTTGAATAAGTGTGAATGTGGGATCCCCTCTCATCGAGGTATGATGTTTTTCCCTAATATGTTGATCTTTGTTCTTTACCCAGTTACAAACCACAAAGGAGTGACCTTCAAATTTGTTGAAAAAGGGGGAGATGTTGTGGCTATAAAAGGGGATAAAATGTATTAATCAAGATAGGGGGTGCAATGAGGAAGGGGGATTTTTAAATTTGATGATGCTAAAGATGATCGATCAAATGTTATATATTATGAAAAATGGGGTTCTTGATTAAAGTAGTTGAGTGGTTTTGAATTAAGTGATTCATTGATGAACTTTGCATGATACTCTTGTTTCTCACATCGAGCATGGCTCATGTGGGTTTAGAGTGTGTGTTGAGTAAATATTTGATCACTATCAAAATTTAAAGAAGCAAATTTTGGTAGAATATGGAAGAAGATTTAAGGATGTATCAAATTGTGAAGAGTTTTCAACATACCCAAAGGGGGATATTTTTAGGAAAAAAAATACCTCAAGGTGTCATATTGTTGTTTTTGGGGTGATTGTGTTTGCTGATAAATCCAGATGTCCACATTTCAGTATGGTTGGTGTTGCTAAAGAATATGCATTTAAGGTGGCACAGTTTCCCAGTGTTTGAAAAAAATTTTGGCCTCAAAATCGGGAGTTCGTTTTATGGAAAATGAAATATTTCCCCATAGCATCTGCAATATGTGAACTGAAAAGGGTTTTGCGGACCATAAAGTCCAATATGAGAACCACATAGAAAAATCAGTTCATGGGAGGCTTGTCGTTCGCGAGAGGATTTTCATTCATGGGAGGCTCATTGTTTTTATATTGAGGTGGTTATTTAAGGTTACTAAAAAGGGTTTTTGTTTGTGGATGACATCGACCACCACAAAGGATAAATTTGCTATGTGGACCGCATAGAAAGTTCATGGTGAAGGATTTACCACATTAGAGTTTTCAGTAATTATGATTAGTGGGTTTTGAAGATCTATTTTCCTATATAAATACCCCTAATCAGATCATCAGAAAGAGTGAATTTCATTAGAGAAGATCATCACTGGAAGAATTCGGCTAAGTTCGAAGTAGTTTGTGAGGGAGGATTTTGCGAAGGAGAATAGTTCTGTGAGGGAGAAATTCTATGAAGGAGATATTTCTCGAAGATAGTTCGTAGAAGGGGTTTGTGGGATTTAGTAGCTAACAAAGAAAAAGGGGATGAAAAGTAGAGGCAGTTCATGAAGAATCAATGGTTTGCAAGGAATCAACCATTTGTGAAGCAGAGAAAGTCTTTGAAGAAAAGGTTGTCCATGAAGCATTCACACCATGTGGTGAAAGTTAGTTCACAAGGGTGCACGGAAGTTAATTAAAAGATTAAAACAATTCATGAAAATAATTTCTACAAACCAACAGTACACAAAAAAATGGATTTCATCTACCGGGTGAAGAAAATACTTCATAGAACACTCATATATGTGTGAAACAATTATGAGGTGATTCAAAACAATAGGAGATTCTTCTGGAGGAGCAGTGATAACAATTTAATTTACACAGCGGTGAGCTTTCAAATTGTAATTGGTAGTAAATCAGGAGGGACAGTGAGTTCATTTTGAACATTGTAAGGGCAGTGAACCTGGGTATAGAAGTGATCTGACCCAAACCTTATTTTGGTTGTGAGACTTAGTGGATTTGGTATATCATCACATTGTTGTTGTATGCTCCTTGGACGTAGCCAATGTGGGTGAGCCAAGTAATTTTTTTTGTTTCTAGTGTATGCTTTCATTTCTGTTCATACATTTCTATGGGAAAGGGAGAGAAGAATATTTTTTTAACAATGAAACAAGATTTGAAGGGGAAGTTTTTTTAATCTGTCATACCCTGATTCACCCCCCTCTTAGGGTATTTAACCTAGTTGGGATAACATTATATTATAAGTACTAATGATGTAATAGGAATCCCTTGTGATTGTTTTAATTTGAGTAAGAAGATCATATCCACATTTTCCAGGAGGGATATGAGCCTATACTGGTTGATCTTACTTAAAGGTGGTGTGAGTATTTTCTTATATCCAATGAACAAGTATGGAGGTAAAATAAGGGATAAAAGTTTTAATTAATTCAAGAGTCACCAACACTGATTTAGCCCACCTATTAGTGTTTGTAATATCCCAAATTAATCATAATACCGATGAATCACTTTCATGAGATATAATAGGCTTAAGGATTTTTTAAGGAATTATTCCCATAATGGTTTAAATATGTGGTTACTAATTAAAACTTATAATAAGGGATCACCTCAAAGTAATAACTTTATAATTTTTTTCCACTAAAGGATCATTGATGAATAAGTTTTCATGAAAAATTTATGATTTGTTAGATGAAAAA
This sequence comes from Viscum album, assembly GCA_963277665.1. Classification (NCBI taxonomy): domain Eukaryota; kingdom Viridiplantae; phylum Streptophyta; class Magnoliopsida; order Santalales; family Viscaceae; genus Viscum; species Viscum album. The sequence continues at coordinate 1,578,824,447 of OY728120.1, read as the reverse complement.
TCTAACAATTATTTTCAATGGAAAATGGAAGGAGTATAATAAAGGAGAGGAGTTCATATGGTAGATTCCAATGGATAAATGAGTATAAAATTGGAGTCTTTGATAAAGAAAGTGGAAACAGTGATGGACATGAACCAAAATTAAAATATGTATGCAAAATATTTGAATTACATTTATTTTAATTTTTGAAATAATTTTTAGGTATGAAGGTCATAAGTAAATCAAGGATAGAATGGACAAGAATTTTAATAACAAGGATGCACACTGAGGTTCTATTAACAATAACATGGGTCTACAATTAAAAATTAAATAAGTTTATTATAGTATATCATTTCAATATTCATGAAAAATACATGGTATATTATCAATGATCTAGGAATTAATTTAAAAATTAAATTTTCTATAATAATAAACCTATAAATTCAAGTTAGAAAAATTGAAAATCAACTCAAGGAAGGCCAAGAGGAGTTCTTCCATGTGATATGGAAATTATCCTAAGGGTAGAGGCAAAGTCTATCACCCTTAGGAGTGGTAAAACCCAAAGAGGAAGGTAATTGGAATGTTAGTGTTTGTTCCCTAAATTCAATCAAGTGTTGTTGACTTAGGGACATGTTGTATCATGTAATTTATATTAGTGACGATATTTTATCATTCATTTATGTTTGTTACAAATAAGGTTATACTATGAGGAAGAAATAAATGCTAAAAATTGATTAAAATAAGGAGAAAATAGAAATGATTGAGAGGATTAAAGATACCAAAAATGATACCATGAAAAAAGAGATAAAATAGGGCCAATAAGTTTTGTTAGTTTATGAATTAACCTTTGATTTTTTAGGATTAGCTAAGGATTGGTGGATTTTTTATATGGAAGTGTAGAAGGTGCTACCAAAAATAAGAATAAATATGATTTTAGATAAAGGAATAAGACCCATCTACATGGAATAATATCATCTTAGACCATTCATCGATCTGGTTTGAGTAACTTCTTCCCTTTCTTTTATCACTTAATATGATGGGGTTATTTCTAGAAAGTGACTTTAAAAAAATTTATTACAAGAGGAAACCCATGTTTTTTTATTAATTTATTAGGAATTATTTTTTAGGATCCATTTTAAGAATTTATTTTACTAGGATAATAATTTGATCACCCTATCTTTTTGAGCATTAATGGAATATACTTTATAATTTCACTTATGTATTTTTTTGTAGGTCTATGATGATATAGGGTGACATAAAATGTAAAAAAGATAAAGTATGAGATTCAATAGATAGGGGAATTTTTTTTATTTCTTTATTTTTAAATTCCCTATATTTTTAACTTTTAATTTAATTAGGAAATTACACATCTCTCTTATATTATTACTGTATTTTAGATCTATAATGAAAAAAGTTGCTTATGAATATCATGATACTTTTTTTAAATGTCATTGTTTTTGAGATTGAATAAGTAAGATAATGGGTGGATGACTAAAGATAAACATGAGAATATTAATTTTATTTTTTCGATTAATTTTCTTAAAATGTTATCTTATTGATCCTAGTTTTGATGAATCAAAATACACTTATGCTTCACTAACATTTTATTTGAACTTTTTTTGTTAAAAAATTATAATTTTTAATTATGTAACTTTCAAAATATACTCCTTCTAAATCATAGTTATACAAAAAAATCTCAAATATTCATATGAAAAATATAAAAATAGACAAAATTTTCTGAGTTACATACAAATCCATTACAATATAGCTAGCATCCTGAATATTCAGATTTTTTTACAACTAAATCCTATAAATAGAGGATCAAGACTAGTGATGATGAGATGTCAAACTTATATCATATCACAATATCTATGATTAGTCATGATATTTTTCTTCCATTTATTTGTCTATTTTTCAGTGTATACTAAAGTGATTTCATTCTTGTGAGGGTTCTTCGTAAAAGCACTAATTTATTTATTATTATAACCATTTTCCTACTTATCCTTATTAATTGAATATTTTCTAGGGATATGAACTTGTGTTGTTAATCATCTAATTGACGAAGTGCTAGGGTAAGGATTTTCTCCTGACCTGTTCAAATAAGCTCTATGTTAAGAGATTTTCCTTCTAATATTTTTGATTAAAAAGGTTCTCTTTAAGAATATAGAACTTATATATTAGGGTTTTAATCCCCCTATCAATTTTTATTAAAAGTGAAGAAGTTATGGGGATAATAACTTGAATACCCTATTTTAATAAAGTTTTGTTTAGGGTACTTACGAATTATAATTTGAAACCCCATCACTTTTTTATATTATGTTTTCTTTAATTAGTTACTTACTCTTGCTCTATTTTGTTTAATATAATTCAAAGTGTGTAATACCTTATGAATTATATTTTATTCCATTATGATATAATTTTTAGTTCTTTGTTTAATTCATAAAATTAAAATCTTCTGAATTATTTACTCTATTTATTTTCTTCCTCTTAGTTTAGTTCAGAGTGACTATAATTTAGTCCTTTCAAATTAATTTGTTTTAAGAGGGGAATATTTTGTATGATTTTTAAATCTTTGAGTCACCCCTCTTGAATCCACCTTATTGGGACAAAAAATGAATCAATATTTAGGAATATTGGTTGATTTATGTAAATTCATTTTTTAAAAACTTTTATGCTTTAACATTCTAAAATTTATGTCAATTGACTGGTTTTTTGTATTCATACCATAATTGGTTGACTAATATATTTTTATTCCCCCTATTAAGTGGTATTATAAAACATTTGATATATTCTTTCCAATATAATATTTCTTGAGAGATAACTTGGATGCATAGACTATTAGAATGTGCATTGTTTCCTTTTCAAAACTACAAATGAAAAATCACATAAAGATGAACGAGGCCATTTTTTATTAATATCCCTTAAATAAATAGATCTAAATTTTAATTTTACCATTATTTTAATACCTTATAAACCATGAAATATTTTTAAGATATACATATTCCAAGACTATTTTCCCTTTACTTCCTTATTCTTGGTATTTTATATGATTACAAAAGAGATAAGTATATGGGAAAAGATGGTTTCATGGTATTTTAAATGGGAAGAAGTTTATAGTGAGGGGGGAATGTGAAGAGTTTACATTGGATGTGGAAGAGTGGTTTTAAAGTTATTATTTATTTTAGTTTCATAGTTTCTCTTATTAGTTTGAAAAAAAATAAAAAAGATAAAAATTGAGAATAAAAGAAAAATATTTCATTACTTTCATTATTATTATTTGTTAACTAATGAGTGATAAAGAAAATAAGCTGAGGTGGGTGTTATATTTTTATAAAATGGAATAAGTTTTATATTTACATTGAATTTTAATTATGCCTCATGTATTATACTTAAAAGAAAATCCTCCCGTTAGATCCTTTTTTCATTTTTACATTAATACCCACCAAACATTAAATTTAGATTATTAACTTTTAAAAATTCCTCATGATTAGTGTTGATTTTTTCTTTGGAAATGGAGACTTACATTCATTTAAATCCTATGGTTGGAAAAAATACACTTGATGATTGAGTATAACTATTAATAAATGATCATTGGGTGATGAGTGAAATAATTTATGGTAAGGTAAATCATAAGTGAGCATGAATAATAATGGAAATTTGAAAGATTTTAATAGAATGGAAGAGAATTAAAATTTATATTTTAAGGTAAGGAAAAATACATGATTTATTGGTTTTATTAGTAAGTGAGGAGTTAAACAATTTTTTATGTGATGCTTGGAAGTATATTCATTATTAATGATTGTTTTATTTTACTGATCATAACGGTTAAAATTTAGATATAATGGATTTTATTTTTGAAGATTTGGAGATTATACCCAGGGGAAAGAAATAGTTTAATTGTGATAAGATATGATAGATAAAAATTTTTACATAATTTTTTATCATGAATTTAAATTATAAATGAATTATCACTATCTAATTTTATATTTTTTCAATGATTTATGGTATAATTAAGATTTATGACTAATTTAAATAAGAATGGGAGATTTTGATGGATGTGATAGGAACTAGTGATATATACACAAGAATTTAGGGGGGAATTAATGGTTACCAAAACAACAAATCTAAAAGAAATTATTCCCATGCCTATTAAATCTAGGATCCATGAATGAAACTAAGTGATGAATAGAGATCGAACAGTCACAAAAAAAGATTTTTTAAAAGTTTTATAAACACTTTTTATCAAGTGATTAATGTCCATTTTCTTATATTATTATCAATAAGAATAAGTAATAGGAGTATTAAGATGAACCTAAACTCTAAGTATAACAAATATCAAAACAAACATCAATAATCTGATCAATATTTTTCTTCCCTCCTCAAGTTCCTTCGAATGTTAGATCAAATCTGAACTTTTATTCTTCTCCTCAATCCTAGACAAATCCTCTCTCTAATGATCTCTTGAATGTATGCCTAGCTATATTAATGCTTCATCACACCTTATCTTGTGAAACACATCATTTATTTATAGAAAAAATCTACCATGGTGCAATGTTGTTAACATCATCCATACATGAGGACTATTAATAGATATATCCTTATCTCCCAATTTTGTACAAGCCATTTTTATTCTTTAAATATATCTCTAATGAAAATACTAACATAGTGATACCAGACATGATGTACTATTATTCAACTCAAAATTTAAACAGTTAGCTCCTATGGGTGTTTCCCTCTTAGGCATGTTGTACATGGATTTTTCTTCTCACCATAAGATCATCCATGATCATTTAAAACACTACTCCCCATGGAAAGTATTCAATATTTTCCCCCAATTTCCAAGAACCACAACCAACCTCAACCTAGGTGTTTCCAACTATGAACAAATCATAATAAAGATCATCAACACCCTTTATAAGCCACCTCATAGTCTACCTCCAAGAATGTATGAGATTATGGCCATAAAAATGGACCTTTCACCTAATATTATTCATATTCCATTTTGGAATTTTCATCATGAAATGGTTTGAAGTTCACCATGGTATAAAATTTTATTCCTTATAATTTCTTTCTTCTTTTACTTTTGAATCATCTCTAAATATATTTTCATGAATTTGTGAGTATATTATCAATAAATATAACATGAAAATACCTTCAACACTCATGAATTAATTCTACCAATAAATAATTCATTGTATGTATCAAATATAGAAGTTATATAAATACCACACTATATGATGAAATGATATTTTTAAGAGTTCTCCAACTCTTGGTGTAAATATTAATACTATATTGACCATGTCTTAATATAGATCAACTTATAGATTCCCCATTTTTAATTCACTTTATAAAGTAACTTCAATATTCCCAATCATCAGGGGCTATTCAATCTTCCCTTTAATATTTTTTTGGTAACATAAAAAAAACATAGAAGATGATATCTTCTCCAAGATTCAACTACCAACACCTAATATATCCCCTTTTAAGGAAAAAACCCCTCTTATCTTCTCCCCATTCATCATCACTTGAAAAAATAAATAGATTCTCTATCTCTTTACATGAAGAACTCATTTATATTCTCCCCCTTTTTCAAAAAATGAAAATGAATGAAAGATTAAAAAATAATTCAATGAACTTACAAGTATTTTGGGAGAAAATGCACTCCCAAAAACACTCTTAAGTGTTGGAAGGCATCCTATTTTAGGGGATTTGAAAAAATATCCATAATTTTATCCTTTTTTGAAATATATTCTAATAAAATATATTCACATTACACCTTCACCTTGATGAAGTGGTACTTTATATCAATATGATTTTTATCTTGAATTTTACACTAAATTATTTGATATATTTATTACACTTTAATTTTCATACCAAATCATAAATGGATATGAAAATTTTACCTTCATTTCTTTAAGACGTGACCTCATATATATCATTTTTTTGGCTTTCAATACTGCAACATACCCAACTTATATTGTTCTCAAAGTAATTGAATTTTGATTCTTGGAGTACTAAGATATACATATTACTATAATAAATAATTAACCTCCATAATTTGACTTTCGATCCCTAACATCACCAGCCAAATACACATTAGAATATCCATAAATATGAAAAGATAAATCTTTATAATAAATCAATCCATAATAAATAGTTCCTTTGATATATTACAAGATATGTTTCATTTTCATAAGATATGACTCATTTGGATTAATTTAAAATCATTCACAAAGAGTAAGTAAATACAAAATTTATAGTTTCAATATCTTCAAGTAGAGGAGACAACTAATGGGGCTCTAGAAATCCCTTTTATAAACACTCCTCTCTTCTTCATTCAGGTAGAACTTGTTCCCAAGATATATATGAGTAGATAAATATCTTGATTATACCATTTCAAATTCTTCAATAACTCATGAGCATACTTTTATTTTGATAGAAAGATAAAACCGATTGTGTTCATGACTTGAAAACCCAAAAGAAACATTATCTCACAAATCATTGATATCTCAAAGTGTTTTTTCATTTAGGTAGTGAAGTCCTCATAAGTTTCTTCTTTGTTTTTGGTAAAAATGCCGCCATCAACATATAAAATCACAATGAGTAAATTTGTGTTGTATCCATTGAAATAAAGGTTTATATCAACCTTGAATTTATTGAAATTCATATACTTTAAGATTTTGTCCATATTTTAATACCATGTTAAGAGAAATTTTTTAAACCTGAAGAGAAATTTCTTCAACTTTTAAACTAAAAAACCATCACCATCAAGGATAAATTTTTTGGTTGTTCAATATAAACCTCTTCCTCATGTTCAAAATTCAATAACAATGACTTCAAATCCATTTGAAACACTTTATATTTACCTTTTGAACATATCATAAGAAATATTCATATAGTTTCACACATTGTAACTTGAGAAAAATCTCATAAAAGTCCATGCTCAAAAATTAAGATCAAGCCTTTCATATAAGATGATATTTGTTCTATGATACTTATCATTTATCATTGATATCATTTATAAAAATACATTTCATACAAATAAAATTATTATATTTGAGAAATATAACTATCTCCCAATTTTTATTATTCTCAATTTAATTCTACACTTCTTCCATCACTATTATCTAATCCACATTTTTCTATGATTCATAAAAAATATTTGGTTTAACTTGTGAATAAAATCTGGTATGATTTTAATTTCTCATACTATTCTAGGTTTTAACACCTATTATACTATCACTAAGAATTTTTTTAGGCTCAATATTTTTTCTAAATATTATGAACTTAAATACTCCTTTTCCTAGGCCTTCCTCATTGTTGAAAATTTCAAAATCAACATTAGAATAACAAAAATATACTATGATGGTCAAATATTCCCCATGGTATTCATCAAATTCTCCTTGATATTATTTAATCTCATTATCAATCAAAAATGATATTTTTACTGAATTTTGATATTCTAAAAAAATAATAAATTTTTTTTCAATGAACTTATTTATAATATTTTTTAACACTAAAAACTCCTTTACTATATGTATATCCAAGAAATATCATCACATCAAATATCTAATAAAAATTTCCCAAATTTCTTCCTTTGATGTTGATATAGCATGGACTCTTGAATTACCTTAATATTTTCAAGTTTGTTTTCTTACTAAACCATATATGATAAGGTGTATTCACCAAATTTGGTTAGAGAAATCACCACTTGTGAATATAGATAGTCTCTATAGTAGCTTTCATCCATTTTTTTTGAATTTACATGATTCAATAACTTGTTCCTTCCAATGTACACTAAAATTTGATTATTAATTTCATCCAATACATTTTAGTGGGGTGTTTATAAAGCACAATATTCATGCCTTATTCCATGATTATCAAGATATGCCTCAAACTATACATTCTTGTATTCAGATCCCTTATCAAACCAAAATATTTTAATAAAACATCCAATTTTATGTTTATCACACCTTTAAAAGTGATTAAACCCATCAAGAGATTTCAATTTACTCTTCATAAAATAAATATAAGTTATATTATTAAAATCATAAATAAAAGTAAAAAAATACTTATCTACATTGGTTGATTTCAATCTCATCAAGACACACACATCTGAGTGCATTAACTCAAGCAAGTTCTTAGTTTTGATCTACACCTTCTTGTGAGACTTTTTAGTCATCTTTAATTTGTAAAAAAACCCCAAGTATTGATTAATTCATGATTTATCTTTGATATATTTCTCATAGATTCATATTTGATAATCCTAGTCATGTTTTTTGACCAAAATAGATAAGTTTTCTATGATAAATCTCATTAACCACCTTCATACTCATGCAATGAAAATTTTATTTATTAGTGATATGTAATAAGTCACAACTCATTCATCATACGTTAATTATTATTGTTCCATATTTCATCCTACCAATAAATCATCCATTGTTTTAAAATATAACCTTATTACCATTTTCACAAGTTGAGAAACACTCAAGATATTGTGCCCCAACTCATCGACAAAGAGAACATCATTGGATCTATACTCTTTTCACTAATTTTGTTGATTTAAAATCCTTTTAATGTTAGTGATCCATAATTTATGAAAATAATTGATCCTCTATCATATATTTAGATATCCTTAATTTTTTTTATTATTACCATTCATGTGTGATGAAAAATCATAGTCAAATATCCAAGGATTTCGGTTTTTCACTACTTTATAAGAAACCTCAACCACCAATGATTTTTATTGATCATTCCTCCTCTTGATAAATTTTGAGTTATATTTCCTCTTTAGTTTCATTAGTAGTACTGTGAGAAAATTATTGGTAGTGTGTTCAGGTTGATCACACCCCCCAAAAGTCATTTTAAGAGAACTAAAATTATTATGTAATTTTATCTTTTATTTTGGATGCTGTCTCAGTAAGATTCTAGGAAAATTAGCTTGAATCCCCCAAGATTAGCGAAATATATTCAATTTATGGAGTGGGAAATTATACTATCACACATAGTATTTGTGTCCATAGACTCTATAACACTAAAGTATTCTTTCAAACTTGAATATTCTTGGTTGGAAATATTTTCCATCAAAATTTTGAAGTTTATTTTCCTTATGATTTAAAATACACAATTTTATTTTTACTTCATAATGAATAAAAGTGTTATTATTTATATTAGAATTTACATTAGGCTTAGACTTGACTTTTTATTCTTATACACCTCATTGTTTTTGGATTTTATCACCATAAATTAGATTTAAAATGGGCGTAGATTCCTTGTTAGGTGAAGTAATCACCTTTTTACCTCTCTAATCACTACTTCTAGCATTTTGGATAAAATATAGAGTGTCCAAAATAATTTTCTATGGTATCATAAGATAATATAAAAACTTATTTGTAGGATCAAAAACTTTATCAGCTAATTTATAACTCTTATAAACATATTTCATAGAATTTTGGAAATCCACTTAAGGGAATTATTTAGTGAATTTTTATCTTCCCATAACTTTGTCTCAAGAGCCTTTATTTCCTCATTCTTAGTAATTATATTTACTATAGTAATCTCAAGAATCATGCCTCTTACTTTAATGATTCATTAAAATCACCTATATTTTGTGTGAACTATGTTTTCCATCTCAATAATCTTATTAGAATTTAATTCATCAAGATATTCTCTTAATGAACCATTCTCATTCTTTAATGATTTATTTTATCTTTCAACTTTTCTATTTTATTTCAAGAATTATAAGAGCTCCATCCTTAATTGAAACTCCTTTGGTGTTTCCCATAAATTATTTCCTCTTAACTAATACCTTTTTCTTTGTTAGAGGGATCATTAGACTATATTGATTTATCTATAAAAACTATAAGTCCTTCATTCTCTAGGTCTTCAACCTCTCTTTCACTTTTCTCGTCATAACATACAACATCATCTTTTGAGAGAAAGTTACTTATCCATGATGTGTTGTATTTTCCTTTTTTACTTTAATGTATATCCATTTTATATAACCACTTACCACCTTGTGTCTCCTAGATTATCTTTTGGGTTGACCATCCCCCCATATTCTTCTATATTCTGAGTGAAACTAGCTGAAAAGTGTCTAATTTGTCTATAATTAAAAAAATTAAAATAAATTTTAAACTTTTATTTACCTTTTCATCACTACAAGCCATTATATAATAATGAAACATTTTTTTGAAATTCATGGAATCATAATTGACATCATATTCCTCCTTACGAGACATATTTGTCTCAATATTCTTTATGGTTTTAGAAGGAACGAATGTAGTATTTTTTTAGATTTTCAATTATTATTCAAGGATTCACTCCTCCATATTGCATAGGATATTAATAAATTTTTGTGTATATCAATAGTCTACTAATCCATGTATTGATCCTAAATAACACATATTTTTTATTTGAACTTATCCATTAGAATTATCATTAATTTCTTCACCACTATAGAATCTTTAAGAAATACTCTATAATATCAAATTGAGCTAAACTTATTTTCACCTAAATAGTTAAATCATCAACCAAATCATCTTATATTATTTTAATATCCTAAATTTAGCAAAAAATGTTTTTAATCATGGCTCCTTGACTTTATTATCTCCCTTATGGATACCATGTAGTTCTATATAAATTTTATTCAATATTTTTGTGCCCATAACTCATGTTAACTCTTTTATTGAGAGGGATGAGAGTAACAAATTACATGTGCTCCCATTGGCTTAAATATTATTATTATTAAGAAAAATTTATTATGTACCAAATTTAGGAATATTAACACCATTATCTATGATATTAAAGATTTAAAACCAAGAGATAGAAGATATGGAACCATCCTCCTTCTATAAATGAAATACCTTCCCATAAAACATGGGAACTCCTTTTTTATTGATGGTATTCATCCTCTTCATAGATCAATTTGCTAAAAATATATTTTAAATAAATAAAAAAACTTATATCCTTATGAATAATTAGAATTTATTATCTTTATACAATCCTCCATCAAATACCAATTGATAAGCATAGAATAAAAACTTTAAGAAAAACAATGATTTGATAGAAAATGATAAGCCTAGGTCATAGATGCACAACCATTAGGGTGGGGTGAATCAGTGGTTATATAAACACAAAATATATAAGAGATTATTCCTATGTCTATTTAAGTTAGGATCTATGAAAAAAACTAATAATTGATGAAAGATAGAGATAGATAGAACACATATAAAATCATATTTTTTAGAAGGGTTACACACTCTTTTTATTGAGTGTCTAATCCTTGATGTCCAATGGATATGATCTGGGTACCTACTTTATTATCTTATTATTATAAATAATAAGGAATAATAGTAATAAAATGGTCATAAATTCCAGGTATAATAAATATTAAAATAATAATAAATAAATTAATGATTTTTTTTATTTTTCCCTCAAGTTCCTTTGAATGTTGGATCAAGTTCACGCCTTTGTTCTTCTCCTCAATCCTAGCCAAATCCTATCTAGAAATATCTCTATAATGTGTGGTAATTTATTTTAATTTTTTTACAAAATTTCATGTGAAACTCGTCATTTATTTATAGAAAAACTCAATAATGGAATATTGGGGTCCTCTATGGCATTGACTTGATAATGTTATCCAGATCTAGGATTTTTGTCTAAATATATCCTTATCCCCCTATTTTTCCCAAGACATTTTTTTCCTTTAAATATATCTCTAGTAACCACCATGAAATAGTGAAAATAACCATTTTTAGTTTAATTCAACTCAGAATTGAAATGTTTATCACTTGTGGTCAGTCTTCCGAATCATTCCTCAATTTTAAAAAACCATGTATAGTCTCAACCTTGGCATTTATACCTATGGATATGATATAATGAAGATAAAAAAGGAAAATTTTAGGCCTCCCTATGGTTTAACACAAAGATATATGGGATCAAGACTATCAAAATGATTGTTTCACTTTGTCATGAACTAATCCAGGTCATCCCCAAACATGACACCGAATCCATCAATGGAAAGGCTCAAAGGGCATTACTGATCCCCACAATATGAAAAAGTTATTGGGAATCAAAAATAATGAAATGAAAACAATTTTTTCCATAAAAAATAAACATAAAAAGATAAGTTGTGGAAATAAAATCCAAACAAGTCATAATATGAGATATAAAATAATAAAAGAATCAATAGGAAAATAATAAAGTGAAATACAAGGTCGATGGGTGATACAATTGATGACAAGGAAAAAATACAAAATTACCCCTACAACTCCATGTGAAAGTGAGGAAACTCCACACACATATCCACCAAAACTCGAACTCAAGGATATAAGAATATATACTATGGATGAGCAACCTACTAAAATTGTAATATAAACTAGCATAAGCTAAAAAGCTTAGTAGGTCGCCACCTTCTAACCTGAGGTATAACTCTTAAAAAGAAAAGATATTTCATGCATGTTTGAAAATAAGGATATAAATATAAGTTTTATATATTAATTTATTCAAAAAAATTATCAAATGATTTTACTTGAAAATACCGCATTTTCACAAATCCACGTAACATTTATAAAATAAAACCACAATTTATATTCTTTTAACAAAATCTGGCATGAATTACAGTTTAAACAGTTTTAAGGAAAATATTAAAGGAAAGTAAAATAAAATTTCCCAAATTTCTAAAATAAACACACTCTAGAAAATATACATATATTGTTGCCATGGAATCCAAGGTGATAAATGGAAATAATCTAGAATAGAGATAACATGGTCATTAATGAATCAAAGTCTGTGCATGAAAAAAAAAACTAAACTTCAATCGACCCCTTCCCAAACACCTAGTCTTACACTTCCAAACATAACCAAGGGGAAACATCCCATAGGTTGACCTAAGTCCCACCTAGGGCCACTATCTATAGACTAATATTAAACTAGTGCACATGTGTACCTAGATTCCCCACCTATCCAACTATGTATTCCCATGATATTTAAGTGGACTTGAGCATTTAAAAGTAATACCATACCATATCATCATGTAAAAAAAAACTATTTATCTTTATCACATATATAAACACTAACATAAGAACATCCCCTTTATCTAATAATAACAGTACAACTCAAATTCCCTTAAAAGGGACATTTAATTACAAAAATTTAAACATCTATAATTTCTATCGCACATAAAGGGGAATGAACTATGGTTTTTTATTTTCCAAATAACCATTAAATGTTTCAATTGGGCTTTGGGATCATTCTTTAAAACCGGAAGTGATAAATCCCCTTTATAAAAACAAATGCTTAAATCATCATTAAATTCCATAAATAAATACAATATTTTAAAGTATTTTAAAAAAAGGTCTAACGCACTCGATATTTAGAAAATAAAAGTTCTCCCATTATTTTGGAAATCAAAATCATAATTATTTTCAAGAAAAATTTCCAAAATCCAACTAAGCATCACCATTCCCAAAAATAAGGCTTATATCTTTAAAATAGTTTTTTTTATCAAATCATATGACAAAACCCCATTTTACCACTTTTATCAAAAGCTTAATAAATCACCATTATTTGTTATAACAACTAGATATAAGTGTAAAACATTAAAATACATTGAAAACCTATGACAAAATTGCAAGAAATCATAGATTCAATTTTTGAGAGAGATAAATGGGACACCTACCTCAAGATCTCATCGCTTTTGATGAACATGATGCCAATCCACCTTAACATGTCCCGAGATTCCACAGGGAATCAATAGAATCCCAAGATGAACAAAAACCCCAATTAAATTTGAGGTATAATTAATCCCTATATTAACGAAGTTTAAAGGAAATCACTTACCATTGAAACCCTCAAGAGTTCGTATAATGATCAAAGGAACTAAAAATTTATTCCTCTCCCAACGATTGATCAAATAGAAATATTTTTTGATCATGACATGAACCTTCAACCCATAAAAAACATCCCCAATATAATATTCCTTTAAAGGAAAAGTGAGGATATCTATAGAAATGATGAAGAATAAAAAATGGATTCATATCTTTGATTTCCAAGATCCAATGCCCTTATATCCATTGGAGATTCTCTTTAAAAGGAAGGGAAAAGAAAAACTAATCCAGGGTTATAATTATGTTTGATATCCTAAGATATAGGAGTAATAATGAGGTCATAAAGAGGCATTTTAGGTTTTAAAATAAATTTTTGGATTTATTAATTATTTCCATATGTTTTTTCCACATGGTTTGGTAAACTATATGAAAACCATGTACCAAGTTATAAATACTTAGAGGCGCCACATAGTTTGTCTAAACATGCGCCAACCATGAAAAATGACTCTTTCCTTAGATACATGGTTTCTATATAAGGCTAAACAATTTGTCCTAAACATGTGAAAACCATGAACACTCCTTTGGGACCCCTAAAAAAACTTCAAGGTTTTCTATAGATGATACATGTTTCCACCAAATCATTCACTAACCATAAACCATAAAAAACACTCCAAAATTTTAGGAAAATATGCCTATAAGGAGAGGGAAACAATATTGAATAAAAAATAAATAAAATAATAGAGTTATCTAAGGACAAGACCTAACAATTCTCCCCACCATAAGGCTTTATACCCCCAAAAAGTCTCAAGGATAATGGATGATCAAGAGGAAAGAGAAATTAATAGATCAATAAAAAAAGATAACCAAGGATACACTGCTGAACCCAAACACCAAAGTAACTCCAAACATTCAACCCTCTTAGATGAAAAATATAATATATTCTAAAATAGAATAATAATGAAACCTAAATCAATATATAATAATTCAAAAACGTTGATCCATGAAAATTTCTCCATGGAGAATAAACCAAGTGATATTTCTTCATAAACCAGATGATAGATCCTATACTAATAAATTAGTGATAAACATAATCATCAATATCTCAAATAAACTTCCAAAGAACTAAACATGATAATAATTTAATAGTACACTGAAATGAGGTTCTTAAAAATGTTTACCGCCTTAATAATAACAAATAGAACTAATCACTCAAGAGGATAACAATGGATAATTGGAAATGCCTCAAACAAAATCATTCCTTAGAAAGAAATACAAAATCTAGCCTTAGATCAAGTGATAGTAACCCAAATTTGTGCTTCTATAACACCATATCTTGATTAAATAAACAAAATATTAAAGAATAAATAGCATTGAATCCCGTCCACCATAATACCTAACAAAAAATTCCTATGTACAAACATTTATAAGAAATGGCCAAACACAAGGACAACATAAAAAGAAGAAGATAAATACAAAAATTATCGAGGCATGAGAATATTAATACAACTAAAATCCCAAGGGGATAAGACAAATATAAAATGATAAAACAACAAAACATATGAATCAACTCAAATATTTTTAGTATCCCAAGAAGTACATCTCTTATAAGGTCCTAAACCAAAAAACAAGGCCCACATTGATTCAAGGTGAGACATCCTTTAGACATAAAAAACTTACTGATGGTGGTATACCCATCATATTAATACTTCCCTAAAATTTTAAATATTTCAAATAAAATCATAAAAATATGGGAATTTAAGATAAGTGAAAAATCACACAAAAATACATATGAATTGAATTTTGACATCACCAAGATAGAATCCAACAATGACACTAGAAATTTCAAAAAATCACCCCAAAAATTATATAAAGACTAAAATTAAAGTCCTATCATAATATGAACAATGATATAATAAAGTTACATAAAATAAAACTCAAATGGGTTTCACACAATAATGGGATCAATGATTTGAACCAGAGGGTCTTTAGAAGGTTTAAACTTCACTCCACCCTTTTTTTCAAACAACTCCTCTATAGAATATTTATAAATGACCAAGATGACCAAAAGAACAATAAGCCTTTGGATTCCTCTCATAAATAGGTTTCTTATGTCCCACATTTCCTCACTAATAACAAACCAAGTAATTTTTTCATAGAGAAATCTAGTAATAAGAAATGAGATGGTCTTTTAATATCACTACCTGTGGGTTCTGACTTGACACACTTCCTTTTTACCTTCTCAGAGTTTCCTCCACCACACCTAGGGAAAGAATAAATCTCCAATTCCTTTAGTACTCCTACCAAGTCTACTTCAAACATGATATCCTACTTTACCACTTCACCATAGGAGTCTAGGTTAAGAGAAAACACATCCCATGATAGATTTGGTCGAAGACTTTCCTTGAAACACAAATCCATTAAAGACTCATCCATGGATAGATAAATAAGATACAATACTAACATGATAAAATGAAATGAATAATACAAAACCATTTTATACCTTTTCCGAAGACCATGGAATTTCATATCTTTTAGCTCCTTCATTAAATTATATAATAATTCTATAATGAACCACACCTTGAAAGCTTCCCAAGAATGGTGATTATGTGGATTAATCTAGATGTCAGACTTCTACCACTTCTAACCTAGACCCTCTAGAATAAAAATTTCAAAATTAACCTTGAAATATTTAGGGATCTCAAGATGGATGAAAATATCCTCAATCTTCTACAGCCACATCACTGATTCTTAAGAACCTTATTTCCTAAAGAAATGAGGAGGATTTAGGTTTTGGAACCCTCAAATGAAAACATCTTATTGGGTAATGAGAGGGAAAACATTGGGAAATAATACTGGAGCTGAAAGAGAAACTATTCCAAGAATATTTATATCAACCAAAGAGTCCATTAAATCTGAACATGGGCATACTCTTAAAATAATGAGTACAAAAATTATCAAAAATAAACTCCATAAGAAAAAACATAAATCAATAAGTGACCTCAGCACACCATTTAAAAAAATTTCAAATCCAAACTAAAATAATTCTAAAACCATAAACCCAAATATTTATTTATTTAAATAAGAAAAATAAATTCACCTCATTGAACCATGATGGGTTTATCAAAAAACATTTCTAAAAGAGATCTCATTATTTAAAAAAATATTTAAACTTTCTTGTAAACTCTTAAATAAATATTACTTAATATTAAAATATTTTATAACCCCTGATTTGAAAACATTTCACACTTAAACTCTTTAGAATTGTCATGAACTGACCCAATGGGGCCTGAGTTGCAACTCTCCAAGCCCGCCTACAATAGGCCAGGGGCTGGAGACTATCACTGAGTAGGCATATCACAAAAATGGGAGGCATTTTCCGAAGGTACTTGTACACATGCACCCACAAACACCTCCATGAAATAGTGCAGAGATATAAAAAGTTGAAAAATAAAATTCATATATACATATATCCCAAAATAGAGTACAACATAAGTAATGAAAGTGAAAATGGGAAAAAATAATGCCCACCAGAAAATGTAAAAGTGTCCAACCTACTAAAAAATGCAACTATCAGAAATCTCCTTGGCCCAGCTTTGGAAAATACCTCGGTCGGTCTAGATCACCAAGCTCCACCTGTCTTAGGTCCTCTGGGAACTCTATCAAAAGGCTTTTGGTCTTCAAAATATACAACACATGTAGGAAATACTATATAAGGGTGAGTATAATAATACTTAGTAGGTACCCCAAAAAACCCAAAAGGAAAGGGAGAAACTGAAAGGCAACCATCCGCTTGACCTAGCCAGAGGGAACCCAATCGAGAGAGAAAATCAATCTCAAACCATCCTCGGCTATACATGACTAGTTATATCTATCCAAAATGGGTTTAAACCAAAATAAGTAAAAATAATTCAAGGAATCCCAAAATAACCCATATATACTCATCTCTGACTCCAAGCCTCATGATGTCCTGACCTCATAGCTAGATACAAGATTCTACTCGAGGCTCTAAAGGTAACATAATACTAGGAGAACACACTCCACATTCTCAACCATCCTAGATAACACCCATATTAAAGATACACTTCATCAGGAACAAATATACCATTCCTTATAGTACGTTCAAGAGGACGCACTCCATCAGAAACATCTCACTAGGTCAAACTCTAGTGCCCAACACTAGAGGTCATGCCAATTATAATCTGCACCCTATTAAAGGTCATAAAAACCCAAGTGAAAAGGATCACCCCTCACTACTTCACACATTTGAGGGAACACTACTACATACTATGCATCACATGAATCCTCACTAATGAGAGAGATTAGAGGGACCCACACCTCACCACTACCCTACAGTTGAGGGAGTAATAGATCCTAACTAACCCACGAAACCTCTGTCACTCATTAATGGAGTGGAACACACCTCAATCCATCGAGGGAGCACTAACACCTAACTAGGTATCACACATAACTATTGGAGGTGACCACTCCACATAACTATACTCAATAGCCTAAGATCTCTAACTCCAATAGAGGACCTTCTCCCTGTCACTACTCAAAGATGTGGGAGTACTAATCCATAGATAGAGGACCCATACCTTGGTATGATAGGGGAGTATAACTTCATAGATAGTGGAGACACACCCCGGTATGATAGGGGAGTATCTCCCTATAGCTAGAGGACCTTCACCCTAGTATGATAAGGGAGAACCACTCTACCTGTATGATCACTATGGGGGACCCGCACCCTGACACGACAGGGGAGTACCGACCCTAGGCTAGAGGAACACTCCCTACTATAACAGGGGATTACGAAATCTTCCTAAATAACGTGTATGGAGTACCCACACATTGGAATGATAGGGGATTTTTGACTCCAAGGATAGAGGACCTACACCCTAACATGATAAGGGAGTACACACTTTATCTATTCATCACATATCGAGGAACCTCACCTTGACACGATAGGGGAGTACTGAATCCATGGATAGAGGACCCACACACTGGAATAATAGAAGAATACCTACTCTATCTAGCCAATAAGTATGGAGGGCCTGCACCCTAGCACGACATGGGAGCCCTGTATCCAACTATAAACGATATGGGGAACCCTCACCCTAGTTTGATAGGGGAGTACCATCCTTGAGAGAACTACTACATGGGTAGAGAACCTGTACCCATAATGTGGGGAGTCCCATATCTACCAAATCAAAGAGGTAAGGTAAACCCACACCCTGATTCCACAGGGGAGTACCAGTCCTAGAGTCTCTCTCAAAGAACCACATCGATATACAATATCGGTCAAGCGTCGCAGAAAGAAGCATCCTTCTTATCATACCTCACATCGAAACATTGCCATGGGTAGGGGACCCACACCCTATTACCATAGGGGAGCACTTTTGTGTTGTCTTAAAGAGTCTAGGGGACCCACATCCTAAGGTAATAAGGAAGGGTACTGACCCCAACATCAACCTAGTGACCCACCTTGATCACTACCCAAGGTTAAGCACCGCTACTAAAAAATTGTGCTTAAAAAATACCACATAATATCTCAAGGACCACTATGATTTCTACCATAAAATTCTACATGAAAAACTACTCAGTATTGGATAATCAAAATCCTAAATCCAAGTCCCGGAGAATGAGATACGTAAGGAGAAATATCCCAAGAAGATCTCAAGAAAGTACATGACATGCACTGGGGTCTACATGGAATGTGAACCCAATCATGCACCTATCCATTCCCCCTATTTTAATGTATTGGATGGATATGTAGGCCTACACAGTGTGTACAACCCATACATGGCATGTCCTGCCTCACCCAGCCCTCGACTGTGTTCTTCCTCCACACGAATCGACCATCCGTGCTTCATACATGAGGTACATGGTGTGTACAAGATAAACATTCACTTGAACATTTCATTTTACTATTACAATGTCTAGAACCCCATGCCCAAGTACTTTGGCTATATAGTCCTACATGACCATGTACTAGCACTGGGCTACCATGACCATGTCCTATGGCCACAGGATATGGGGTCACTACACGGTGTGTAACCCCGATACACAACATGTAGTTCCCAAAAGTCATCTTCCATGAATGGGAAGAACACACAACATGGATTACTAGTTTACATTCCATGTAAACAAGAATTCAGATGGGAATTTCCCTACGAGTCACCCTATTCACCCCGATTTCCCTTGAAACCTGAAGATCGACCTAGAAGGTATCTCTAGAAATCATAATAGGGCTATAAAAACTTTAAAAAACGCATACTAAAGGGGATAAAAACTAAAACTAAAATCTGACTACCTCAATGGTGAAACACCAAAGCTTCAGGTGTAGAATAATGCCCAGATCATGATGCTCCTCGATCTGATGATGATCAGTGCCAAGAACAGAGATCGGCAACACCTCATCACTTAGATTCGACCTCAGTTTTCCATCACTCTAAAGGGGAAAGGGAGATGATCTCACCTATCCTATTTGATGTGCACCAATAGGGGTGGGGGAGGTAGGGTTTAATTGGTTTAATTTTTTTAAACCAATTAAACTTCCTTTTAACACCCCACCACCAACTCGCCAATAACCGAACTCCAAATGGTAAAAAAATTTATACCATAAATTGGGTAAAAAAGATGTTCTAAACTCAACCGAGGTCTCAGAATTATAATCAAAGACTCCACTCAGGAGTTATTCTATGTTTCAAGAGAAACTATGCATGTGTGACAAAATATATTTAATATTTTTAATATCACTTCATTGAGGTTCTCCAGGCCCTGGAATCCCATGTTGACTCAGTACCTGACTTCAGTAATATTCTTATAAATATTCCAAAGTCTTATAGGTCATAACCCAAATCATTACATTCTCCCCACCTTAAGAATTTTCATCCCCAAAAAGTGAAATCCTAGGTACAAGTGGAAAGAAACTAATCTCTCCACTAGAACTCGCATGTTAGTGAACTCGCCAAGGGTTCCCATACTGCTTACATGCACTCAATCAAGGGAACCACCAAGGTAAAACAAAACCCATGTCTAGATCCAACTAGGTTGATGTTTTGTGATAATAAGAACATGTATCCTCAGCTATGATAGGTGGGAAAACACAAAGTACCATGGTCTATATGTAGTCATAATTTCTAGAGGTACACCACCTCACGAACCTAATGTAGATACTGACGTAACCCAACAGTTCACATCCACCCCTAAATGAAATTCCCCAAGGCCTCCTCAAGTGTATTTCATTCAAGGTTCATGCTGTGCATGCGAGGGTACCAACAGAAAAAATAGGGCTGCCCAAGTGTAAACACCAGATCTTACTAGGCTCTTCATCTATAAACCTCCAACTGTAACCCAAATTGCCAAACTAGAAACACTACCACACCCACTAGTGGCATCCTAGCTGAGTATAGATGGTAGGAAACTAGTTCAAACTATAGAAACATTATAAGGTCTAACACTACCTCTATGGAACAATTTTATTCAAGGCTCTCCCTCCATCAGGGTTGCCAAGAATAAGGGTCAAGAAGAAATGCTCCAATGGAAATTCTAGAATCTTCTCCCACACTCCATCGCACAAACCTACCTAGAACACATAATTCTAAAGAAATTTTTCACCACATCTTGACACTATATTCTTTGGGAGGAACTAACTCACCTGTATGGTTTTAATCATGTTATAAAAATGTGTCTCAGTGGGGAAAACGTCCCTCTTCTTCGTGAGACTAAAGATACATCAACAACACCCACACATGGTTCTAGAAATGCCCCGCATCACCCCAGTTAAACCTCAATCAAGAAGCAGAAATAAAAGAGTACCTCACAACAGTGTCTAACAATTACTACTACAGAAAGTAGAAATGACATAGAGTATACCTATATTCATCCTCAAAGCCTCTGGGTCAAAGGCCTCTACGACTTGCTACTGTCATCACCCCCTTCCTCCAGCTCCCTGAGCCTGGAGTGCAACACTGGGGGTGGTGGTGGAAATAAATTGAATATCCTTACACCTCTCACTGCTCTCTTGGATCCTCCACTACATCCTCCATCATATAGAACTACCTGATCCGAACACTGCCTCTACTAAGGTGGTCCATAAACTGACTCCCTCTCAGCAACATGACAGGTTGAACAATCTCTAGAAAGATATCCCTAACCATTACAAGTGTAACACTGCATCTACTACGGATGACTAGATCCCCAGTGTAGATCCTGGTCTATAGGCCCACATGTCTAGGTCTGGGCATGGGTATGCCTTTTATGCCACGATCCTATCATCTCCCATCTTTCAAATGATGCAGACATCTCAACTTCATTATCACCACTGTGGGCCACATACTCCCATCACTCTGCTAGAAATCTATCTGAAGGTTCCGGGCGTAGTAGAAGCGCGTGGGTGGATGTTCCCACTTGGCCTTTTGTCATTAGAAATGATCAATCTGGGATCAATATGAAGATAAATTCCAGTCTCCACGGATCGAATCACAGAAAGAGACAAAGAAGATGGTTTGTCCCGGAACCACAAACAAGGATCGTTACAGGTTTATTATAATTAATTTAATTAATTATAAAGAAATACCTTTTGGGTGTTCTTTCTTCGTTGTTGTTCTTGATCACGTTGTCGATGTGATCCGTCGTTGCATTGTAGAAGTCAAGTGTAGACTCCCTCTAGTGGTGATCCACACACGTACCTCGTATCTTTGGATGTCACCAAATGATTCTCCAGGTGCTAGCGTGGAGAAGCCTTTGCTTGCGTTGTCTGCCTTAGATCATCTTGATCCAATGGAAGAGGATCTCTCTCGGTCTTGAGAGAATTCTTGGAGGAAGAGGTTCCTTCAGCCTTGAAATAATTCTCCAGAGATGTTGTGCACAACGATTCTCTTGTGTGTTGGAAAAGAGTTGGGGTTGTGAGGATATTTATAATCGAGTTTGAGGTTGTAGAGTTATGAAAATAAATAAACGCGTTACGCATTTCATTTATTTCATTAACTCTTATTGAAAACCCCCATGTCGAATAATTAATTCCTTGACATGCGCTCATGCTGATTATAATAAATATCATTTAATAAAACGATATTATATCCTCAAAATCCCCACTGGAAAAACTACACGGCGTGTAATAATAAATACATGGCGTGTACTTGTTTTTCATTGAAAACTACATGGCGTGTACATTAAATATACACGGCGTGTGTATCTTGTTTTTATTTATTCATTTCCTTTCCAAAATAAAACTACACAGCGTGTACATTTAATAATATACGGCATGTAATTGTTTTATTTTATTTTTCCTCCATTATTTAAAACAACTTAGGCTTCCTTGAATAATTATTAAACCACATACGAGAATAATCTTTATTCAACTTGAGATACTTGGATACACTTAGTGTGTGACCCTCTAGGCCTCTTTCTCGTTGGCATTAGGCGGGCTTGCCTAAAGTCCAAGATTAATGTCTAGCAACGGGTCAAGGCACCCAAGGGAAAGAAGTTGATGCCACATTGACGTATCAACTCATATGAATGCTTACTATGTAATTTAATTCCTTTGTCTCGATATCTCATCAAGCAGGTTTCATGGCAGTGTCATAAACCTATATGCTTGATCCGTCGTTCTTTGACTACCTAAAATAAACTCGTCGTTCACACCATGGCCATAGAATTTAATGCGACAGTTCTATTTCAATCAAAGGGCTGAGATATCAACTTCCATAAATGGAAGAGACAAATCCTTCCTCGACTTATCCATTAACAACATGTCACTTGTGACGCACCCAACGTACCCTACTTCCCGCCAACTGTCTGCGTGACGGTTTTCGTCAGTAAATCTAAGTGCGCGAGTCATGACATGAGTTAATGATAATATTCCAGTCTAAGGACCATTACACACGCTCGTAGATAGTAATGTACGATGACACCAAGACATGCGGAATTGCTATTGTCGGGTCTGTTCTCATAATCTCCCATCTTGGAGATTACCAAGTGCGAACTCCATGAGAGAGAGTCTTTTCTTCTTACGAGTACTCGCACATGACGGTCTGTATACTATGTGTCCTATCATAGTATGCCATCCAACCGCAGAACTTTATTTAAGAATATTGTTATAGCATTTCAAGGTTCTCATCATAGCGGGGATCTGCTATGACCTTATTAATGCAACAAATATTCCAGGAAATTATTATCTTATAGTCATGCAGAACAATGAACAATATATAATAAGTGAACATTCATGTAATCAAAGTACAAAACAGTTGGTTCTGAGGACACCAACCCTTAAAAACTCCCACTTAGACTAGAGCCAACTGCCTATGACTTTCAGTCCGCTAGACCTCACATGATGATCATGTTTCTACTGAGTCAAGGCTTTAGTCAATGGGTATTCCACGTTGTCTTCCGTGGAAATACTGCTCACTGCAACTTCAACTCTCTGAGAAAAATACCTCAAGAGATGATACTTCCAAAGTATGTGCTTTGTCCGCTGATGTGACCTTGGCTCTTTTGCAAGTGCCACCGCTGCCGTATTATCACAATAGAGTGTGATAGGATCTTTATTGCTCAGTACTACATCCATCTCTTGGATGAAGCTTCGCATCCATACTACTTCTTTAGCTGCCTCATAAGCTGCGATATACTCGAACTCTGCTGTAGAATCTACCACCACACTTTGCTTTGAGCTCTTCCAGCTCACTGCACCTCCATTCAAACTAAATATGTATCCAGTCTGTGACTTCATGTCATCTTGATCAGTCTAGAAACTAGCATCTACATGTCCTCTGATGACTAGTTCCTCATCCCCTCCATAAACTAGGAACATATCCTTAGTACACCTCAAATACTTAAGGATAGTCTTGACTGTCATCCAATGGCAGTCTCCTGGATCAGCTTGATATCTGCCTACCGCACTTAATGCATAAGCAACATCTAGCATCATACATAGCATAACATACATGACTGACCCAATCGCGGATACATAAGGGATCCTTGCCATTCTCTTTCTTTCCTCATGTGTCTGAGGACACATTTTCTTGGAAAGATGAATGCCATGTGACACTGGCAACAATCCCCTCTTAGACTGTTCCATACTGAATCTCTTTAGTATCTTGTCAATGTATGTACTTTGACTCAGGCCCAACATTCTCTTGGATCTATCACGATGGATCTTGATCCCAAGAATATATGCCGCCTCGCCCAAGTCTTTCATGGAGAAGCATTTATGCAACCATGCCTTAACTGACTGTAAGACAGGTACTTCGTTTCCAATTAGTAATATGTCATCAACATATACTAGTAAGAAAATGACTGCACTCCCACTAAACCTCTTGTAGACACAAGGCTCACATTCGTTTTTAAAAAAGAAAAATTCCGTTATAGCTTCATCAAAACGAATGTTCCATGATCTTGATGCTTGCTTTAATCCATAAATGGATTTCTGAAACTTGCATACCTTGTTGGCATCCTTTGGAGTCACAAACCCTTCAGGTTGTGTCATGTAGACATCTTCCTGGAGGTTCCTATTATGGAAAGCTGTTTTGACATCCATTTTCCAAATTTCATAGTCATGGTAAGAAGCAATGGCCAATAGGATTCTGATGGATTTCAGCATCGCAATCGGTGACAAGGTTTCATCATAGTCAATTCCTTGACGCTGTCTAAAACCTTTTGCAACCAGTCGTGCCTTATAGGTGATGACTTGCCCCTCCATGTCCAGTTTCTTCTTGAATACCCATTTATTACCAATAGGCTTTACATCAACTGGAGGATCTACCAAAATCTAGACTTGGTTTTGGTACATGGAATCCATTTCAGAATTCATGGCTTCTTGCCACTTGGCAACGTCTGTGCCTTCAACTGATTCCTTGTAGGTAAGAGGATCATCATTGTCAACCAATAATGAGTCACCATCCTTGGTGACAAGAAAACCATATCGTTCTGGTTCTCTCACCTCTCTCGTGCTCCTACGCAGTTCTTGTGTCTCTGGAACAGATTGTTCTTCCACGGAGCTTTGCAGAATCTGTTCTTGTACCAACTCATGTATATCTTGATCCTCGACTTCATCAAAGTCTATCTCGCTCCCACTATCTCTTTTGGAGATGTGCTCCCTCTCAAGGAATATGGCGTGACTTGCCACTGTAACCTTTTTATCTAAGGGGTTGTATAGGTAATATCCCCTTGTTTCCTTGGGATATCCTATAAAGATACACTTTGTGCCTCGAGGCGCGAGTTTGTTACCTGAAGAGGCCTTAACAAATGCTTCACTACCCCACACATGTAAATTCGATAACATGGATTTGCGTCCACTCCATAACTCATATGTAATACCATTTATCGATTTAGTTGGTACTTGGTTTAGTATGTGTGCTACTTTTTGTAATGCATATCTCTAAAAGTATAATGGAAGACTCACACGACTCATCATTGATCTCACCATGTCCAATAGGGTGCGGTTCCTCCTTTCACTTACACCATTCCACTGTGGCATGTAAGGAGGAGTGAGTTGAGATAGAATCCCAAACTCCCGTAAGAAATCAATGAAGTCTTGATTAAGATATTCTCCTCCTCTGTCTGAGCGGAGTTTCTTAATCTTCTTACCAAGCTGGTTCTCAACTTCATTCTTGTATTCTTTGAACCGATCAAAAGAATCTGACTTATACCTCATTAAGTAGATATATCCATATCTACTAAAATCATCAGTAAAAGTTATGAAGTATGAGAACCCACCCCTTGCCTCAACTGGAAATGGCCCACACACATCTGTGTGAACTAATTCTATAAGCTCTTTCACCTTTCCCACTAAATGGGGCTTTGGTTATTTTTCCTTGTAGACACGCATGACATACACCAAGTGGTTTTAGTTTGAAAGAATCTAAATACCCATCTTGATGTAATTTTGTCAAACGTTTCTCATTGACATGACCTAGCCGGTGATGCCAAAGTTGGGTGTGGTATGAGTCATGTGAATTAACTTTGTCATCGATTTCCATTACTTGGTTTGTTTAGTCTAACACATAAAGGCCGTTATATAAATGTGCCCTACCAAAACAAATGCTATCTTTATAAAAATAGCAACATCCACTTCCAAACTTGAAGATGAATCCATCAGTATCTAATCTGGATACTGAAATAATGTTTTTAGTAACAGAAGGCACATAATAACAACCTTTCAAAACCAAGACCATCCCAATAGGCAATGTGAGGTGGTAGTCTCTGACAGCTACAACAACGAGTCTGGCTCCGTTGGCTTCTCGTAGATCTACCTCCCCTCGATCAATCTTCCTGAATCTACTTGGTTCCTGTATTTGGATATAGATGTGAGCACCACAAGCAGTATCTAATACCCAATTAGTAGAAATAGATAGATTGAATTCGATAACAAATGCACCTGAAGCTTCCCCTTTCTTCCTTGGCTGGGTGCAATTTTTCTTCCAGTGGCCCTTCTTGCCTCATGAAAAACAAACAGCATCCTGTTCCTTTGCCTCCCCTTTGATCTTCCTTTTCTTAGAAGGCCTTGAAGAAGCTTTGGGCTTAAAGCTCTTCGCCTTCCCTTTCCTTTTATTCACCATGAGGATAGAAGGCTTTTCACGCTTCATGTCAGTGTCCACTTGGCGAATGAGGATGATAAGATCAGACAAAGACTTCTCAATGTTGTTCATATTGAATTTCACAACAAAGTTTGAGAAGCTCTGAGGGAGTGATGCAAGAATGAGATTGGTACCCAATTCTTTGGGAAGTTTAAACCCTAGAACCTCCAAGCGCTCAATGTAGCCAATGAGATTGACTACATGAGGCCCGAATGAGGCACCCTCTCCAAGATTTCTCTGAAATAGAGCCTTGGAGATCTCAAACCTTTCCTGTCTTGCTCTCTCTTGGTATAGACCACAGAGATGCTCGAGCATGCTATAGGCATCCATGTCTTTATGAGACTTCATGATCTCACTAGACATTGATGATAGCATCAAACATTGAACATCGAGTGCATCGTTCAAATGTTGATCATAGACTAGGAAATCTTCATCACTTGCCCCTGGGGCAGGGGAATCAGGAAGTGAGGACTCCAGCATGTAAAACTTTTGTTCATGGTGTAGGATAACCCGAAGGCGCCTAAACCATTCCTGAAAGTTACTGCCGGTGAGGATGTTGTCTTTATCCAGAATTGATCGTAGAGAAAAAGTGGTTGACGAGTTTGTCATCTTGATTCTACAATTTAAAAGAGCAGATTTATTAGTACTTTCTTGATTACATTTTTATGAGAAATAATAATTTTTTTTTTAATTCTCCCACTATTTTATCAAGTCCCAATGGCCCTCACCATTGAACTCGGAATGTCCAGTTTCTTTGACATTCTAGTGGCAAGGATCCATATTTAACTTCTCATAACCCCAACAAGGGTTGGTCAAGCTATTTGAAGGTATTTAGGTAGGCAGGTCTTTTCCAACTGTGAGCTTACAGTTCCTTGATCTGTTGAGTGGACTCACCAATCCTGAAATCCTGACTTGGATTTCCTCAACTCTTTCCTCCAATATTACACCAAGTATAGCAAGGGATACTTCTCTTGATGTAATATGGTTAAGTCAACCTGAAACCTTTCATAAGGGCTTCCTTTATAAAAGTAAGTGTCCCAACAAGGGTTGGTCAAACACATAGTTTTATTGAGTCTTGCCCTTAATCAGGTAATGGAAGGCTTGGTCTGACTTAATATGGTATTGAGGGATTTTATTCCTTTATGCGTAGTTTCACATTATCACATGTTTGTTAATATTAAGTGATGCTTGCTTAAGTGATTAACCATGTTCTTATAATGTTTACGCATAGTCCGGTTTTTATTTTATTCCATCTTTTCATGCTTGTTCATTTTATTAATTATGTGATCGCGACAACACATACATAATAAATAAATCATGAAATCAGACAGAAATAAAATAAGATGTCATGATCATGATCTTCTATTGGTTTGCTTATCTAGAAGTTTTGATAAGCTAACCCTGACCTAGGGAAAACACCTTGAACCTGTTGGTTCGTGTTTTGCAGCTCCCACCTGTCCACCTTTGTATCTTCTTGCGTCAGTTTCGCCTCGGCTTCAGGATTTGAACTGTCTCCTCTGGCTTGGGAGATCCTCCATTACATGGGTTTACATTAAAGAAACCATGGGCACGCAAGCCCTATATTTTATTGGAAGAAGGCTCACAGGACAACAAATTTAAATTAAATAAATTTAAATGAAACCATACACATACAAAGGGTATTCGGTCTAGATCATGACCATCCATAGCATGCAACGACATTTACGCATATTTAGAATTAAAATTCTTTTAATCGTTCTTTCATTTAAGATAAGTCGCGCTCGAATTCAATTAATTATGATCTTATAATTAATCAATTATTTATCTTAAATTCCATTCTGAATTTCCTTGAGATTCTTCTCATCCATATTCCTTGTACGGGTCTTTGTACATTGGAGTAAACCTAGTGAAATTCCATTTCTGGAAAGTACACAGCGTGTAGTTTATATTTACACGGTGTGTATTTCTTTTCACCTTGTTTCCAAAGTACACGCCGGGGCTTTGGCATGTTTTCTCTACTTTGGAAATTTTGGAGTACACGGCGTGTAGATGAATCATACATGGTGTGTACTTCCTTGTTACGCGGTAACCATCTTGGCAATCCCGTGCACACGGAACACGACTTCTCCTTGTACATGGTTTCACCTATACCGGATCGGAATACACGGCGTGTTGTTCCAACATACACGCCATGTATTCCGGTTCCCACGCATCGTTCAATTCTGTTCAACACAACGTGATTAATACTTAGGCATAATAAATTCACACGGTGTGGTTTGGAAGACCAGTGCCAGTTCATTGAACCTAAGTACACAGCGTGTAGTTTTAATTACACGTCGTGTAATCCCGTGTTGTACAGACAGAAAGAGTGACTCCTCCGGATGAATTCCTCATTTTTATTTTAATCAAAATTAAAATTAAAAGGTCGTTTCTGTGATATGAATCGATAAATGAAGGAGGAAGAATAGATCTCGTTTATTCAGATTAATAGAATGATATATTTCGAATTGAATCAAATATAAATGCGTAAATTATCAACGAAAATTAAATAACTATAATCAACATTGTAACCTTGCTCTGATACCATTTGATGGTTCCGGGCGCAGCGGAAGCACATGGGTGGATGTGCCCACTTGGCTTTTTGTCATTATCAATGATCAATCCAGGATCAATACAACGATAAACGCCAGTCTCCACGGATTGAATCACAGAAAGAGACAAAGAAGATGGTTTGTCCCGGAACCACAAACAAGGATCGTTACTGGTTGATTATAATTAATTTAATTAATTATAAAGAAATACCTTTTGGGTGTTCTTTCTTTGTTGTTGTTCTTGATCACGTTGTCGATGTGATCCGTCATTGCGTTGCAGAAGTCAAGTGTAGACTCCCTCTAGCGGTGAACCACATGTGTACCTCGTATCTCTGGACGTCGCCAAAGGATTCTCCGGGTGCTAGCGTGGAGAAGCCTTTGCTTGCGTTATCCACCTTAGATCATCTTGATCCGATAGAAGAGGATCTCTCCAGGTCTTGAGAGCGTTCTTAGAGGAAGAGGTTCTTTCGGCCTTGAAAGAATTCTCCAGAGATGTTGTGCACAACGATTCTCTTGTGTGTTGGAAAAGAGTTGGGGTTGTGAGGATATTTATAATCGAGTTTGAGGTTGTAGAGTTATGAAAATAAATAAACGCGTTACGCATTTCATTTATTTCATTAACTCTTATTGAAAACCCCCATGTCGAATAATTAATTCTTTGACATGCGCTCACGCTGATTATAATAAATATCATTTAATAAAACAATATTATATCCTCAAAATCCCGACTGGAAAAACTACATGGCGTGTAATAATAAATACATGGTGTGTACTTGTTTTTCATTGAAAACTACACGGCATGTACATTAAATGTACACGACATGTGTATCTTGTTTTCATTTATTCATTTCCTTTCCAAAATAAAACTACACGGCGTGTACATTTAATAATATACGGTGTGTACTTGTTTTATTTTATTTTTCCTCCATCATTTAAAACAACTTAGGATCCCTTGAATAATTATTAAACCACATACGGGAATAATCTTTATTCAACTTGAGATACTTGGATACACTTAGTGTGTGACCCTCTAGGCCTCTTTCTCGTTGGCATTAGGCGGGCTTGCCTAAAGTCCAAGATTACTGTCTAGCAACGGGTCAAGGAACCCAAGAGAAATAAGTTGACGCCGCATTGACGTATCACCTCATACGAATGCTTATTGTGTAATTTAATCCCTTTGTCTCGATATATCATCAAGCAGGTTTCATGGAAGTGTCATAAACCTATATGCTTGATCCGTCGTTCTTTGACTACCTGAAATAAACTCGTCATTCACACCATGGCCATGGAATTTAATGGGACAGTTCTATTTCAATCAAAGGGCCGAGATATCAACTTCCATAAATGGAAGAGACAAATCCTTCCTCGACTTATCCATTAACAACATGTCACTCGTGATGCACCCAACGTACCCTACTTCCCGCCAACTGTCTGCATGATGGTTTTCGTTAGTAAATCTAATTGCGTGAGTCATGAAATGAGTTAATGATAATCTTCCAGTCTAAGGACCATTACACACGCTCGTAGATAGCAATGTATGATGACACCAAGACATGAAGAATTGCTATTGGTGGGTCTGTTCTCATAATCTCCCATCTTGGAGATTACCAAGTGCGAACTCCATGAGAGAGAGTCTCGTCTTCTTACGAGTACTCACACATGACGGTCTGTATAATATGTGTCCTATCATAGTATTTCATCCAACCGCAGAACTTTATTTAAGAATATTGTTATAGCATTTCAAGGTTCTCATCATAGCGGGGATCTGCTATGACCTTATTAATGCAACAAATATTCCAGGACATTATTATGTTATAGTCATGCAGAACAATGAACAATATATAATAAGTGAACATTCATGTAATCAAAGTACAAAACAGTTGGTTCTGAGGACACCAACCCTTACACTATCTACTACCAAAGCTATCTCAAGTACCCCCACATAAGTGGTAAGGCACAAGGAAACAACACCTACTCAGACGTCTCTATGGATTCCCTTCTCAAAGGTTTGAGATCTGAAGAACGAGTCTCAAACCATATCCAATAGTATCGTTAAAGGTCTATAAAACTTTCTGTGTACTCTACCACATTCATTATACCATACCGAAGATACATAATCTCCTGGATACACAATGATCTCAACGTGGATAGGTAAAATACTTCTATTAAGAGACACTCAAACTCCACCCAAGTGAGAGTCACCTCATCCCAAGTCTGTGTCACTAGAATCCAACATCTCCTAACTAAACCCTATAGAAGGCTCATCTCTAGAACCACCATCTGATCGGGAAGTTTCCTCACAAGGCAGAAAACATGTGTGACTACCTCGAGCCAGTCATTAGATGCCAGAGGTCTAGATCACCTTGATACCTCAAAGGTCACTATGTCTAGAACTCATGCAGTGCACTCATCCTACAGACATCCTTGGCTTGAACTACTGACATGAACTGCTGCTCAACAGGTGGTGTCTCAACTAATAGACCACCCGAAGGTACCTCCTCATAACTAGTTCCCTACACTAAAGCCTCATCATGGGGAAGATCATCCTAACAATCATGCTATATAACCCTATCTAGATTTTAATATGGTGGCATCCTAAAATAGAATCAAGACACGCCATGGTCAAAAAGTATATGTGGGTTGCTAACTCAATAAGGATAAGGAACCCACAACCAAGTCCTATATGATTAATGCACTATTATTTATCTATGACCAGTTTCCTAATGTATCGAGTCGAAAAGAAGGTTATTAGAGTCCTAGTGAATGGATATGTCGGCCTTCACATCAACACCAGAACCTTTGACCTGAGAGATGAACTCGAAACACCATAACACTATTGCTATGAAACCCAAACAAATCTCACAACATTGCAAACCCAAAGTGGAACCCACTATGATACCACTATATCATGACCCAACCCAACGGGGCCTAGGCCAAAAATCCCCAATCCTACCTCTAATAGGTCAGGGGATGGAGACTAGCACCAAGTAAGCATATCACATAGATGGGAGGCCTTTTCTTAAGGTACCTATACCCTTGTACCCAAAAACACCTCCATGAAATAGTGTATAGTTATAAAAAGCTGGAAACTAAAATGCATGCATACATATATCCCAAATTAGAGTACAACAAAAGTACTGAAAGAGAAGATGGAAAAAACACATGCCCAATAATTTTTTTAAAAGAACCCAACTTGCTCCGAAGGGGGGGATCACTATCAAATGAAACTTCCAGAATGCTCCTCATCCCAGCTCTAGAAAATACCTAAGTCAGTCTATCTCACTAAGCTCCACCCGCCTCGGGTCCTCTAGGGACTCCATTAAAAGGCCTATGGTATGTAAAAGACACATCACTTTTGGAAAAAACCTATGTAGGGGTGAGTATAACAATACTCAGTAGGTTCCCAAAAAACCCAAAAGAAAAGGGAGTAACTAAAAGGAAATGGTCCACTTGAACTTGCTATAGGAAACCCAATCAAGAAAGAAACTCTATATCAAACTATCCTTGTATATAAATGATTAGTTAGCTTAGTCCACAAGGGGTGTCAACCCATACATGTGACAACACCACAAGGACTCCCAGAATCACCCAGATATACTCATCTTAGACTCTAAGTATCATGAGGTCCTGACCTTATAGCTAGCTATAAGATTCTACTCGAGGCTCTAAAGGTAATACAAAACCTAGAGAACACACTCCATGAGATCAGACATCCTAAATGGAACCCTTTATAGATATACAATCCATCAAGAAAAAAATATACCATTATTTCTGGTATGTCCAAGAGGACATACTCCATCAGGAACATCTCACTAGGTCAAACCCAAGTGCCCAACACTAGAGGTCATGCCAATGCTAACATATTCCCTACGCAAGGTCATAAGAACCCAAGTGGAAAGTCCCACCCCTCACCACTGCACATAGTTGAGGGAGCACTGCTCCATACTATGCACCACGTGCATCTTATCTAATAAGAGAGAAGAGAGGGACTCACACCTTTCCAATTCCCTACATCTAAGGGAGTACTAGCTCATAAATAACCCACAAAACCTCTATTGCTTCTGAATGGAGTGTCCCACACATCAATTCATCGAGGGATAACTAACACCTAACCAGGTATCACATGTAACTAGTGGAGGGACCCACTTCTTGTAACTGTACTCAACAGCCTAGGGAGATCCAACTCCAATGGAGGACCCGCTCCCCACTACTACTCGAAGATGAGGGAGTACTACTCTGCAGATAGAGGACCCGCACCCTGGTACAACATGGTAGTAAAACTCCATAGATATAGAACCCACACCTTGGTATAACATGGGAGTACCACCCTATGGATAGAGGACCTGCAACCTAGTATGATAGGGGAGTGACACTCTTATAGTACGATCACTATAGGGGACCCGCACCCTGACACGACAATGGAGTACCGACCAAAGGCTGGAGGACCTGCTCCCTAGTACAACATGAGAGTACCAACTTTGACAGAATAACATGTATGGAGGACACACAACCTATAATGATATGGGATTTATAACTCCAAGGATAGAGGACCCTTACCCTAACATGATAGGGGAGTACCCACTATATCTATACGTCACATATGGAGAACCCACAACTTGGAACAAAAGAGGAGTAATGAATCCATGGATAGAGGACCCTCACCCTGGTCCAACAGGATAGTACCTACTATATTGGTCCAATGAGTATGAAGGGCCCACACCCTGGCATGGATGGGGAGCACTGTCTCCAACTACATGAAAGATACAGGGAACCCACACCCTGGTTTGACAGGGGAGTACTATCCCTGATAGAACTACCATATGGGTAGAGAACCCACACCCATGATGTGGGGAGTCCCATATCTACTAAAGTAGAGAGTTAAGGGAAACCCGTTCCCTGACACCACAGGGGAGTACTGTTCCTAGTGTCTCTCTCAAAGAACCACACCGATCTACAACATCAATAAAGCACTGATGAAAGGAGTTTCAAGATTATCATACCTTTAATCACAACACTTCCATGGGTAGAAGACTCACACCCTTTTACCATAGGGGAGAACCGTTCTACTGGCCTAAAGAGTCTAGGGGACCCACATCCTAAGGTGATAGGGAAGGGTACCGACCCCGACATCAACCCATTGATCCACCTTGATCACTACCCAAGGTTAATCACCACTACTAAAACATCATGCTAAAAACATGCCACATCATATCTCGAAGGCCACTATGACATCTACTATCATGTTCTACACAAAAAACTTCTAAAGATAGGCTACTCACAAGCCTGAATCTGATCCCTAGAGCAGGAGATACATAAGGAGGAATATCCCAAGAAGATATCAAAAAAGTACATGGTGTGAATTGGGGTTCACACTGTGTTCAAAACCACCCATGAACCTTGCCATGTCCCTTTTTTTCATGGCTTGTCTATCCATGTAGGAATACATGGCGTGTATAGCCCGTACATGATGTGTACCACCTCACCCGACCCCTGACAATGCTCTTCCTCTACATGGCTTGACCATCCATGATTCACACATGATGTCTACCACCAGGTACACGATGTGTCCATGCTAAACAGTCACTCAGACATGTCATTTCCCCTTGCCTATGTCTAGAACCCCATGCTCATGTACTTTGTCCATGTAGTTCTACACAACCATGTACTACCACATGGATACCCTGGTCATGTCCTTTGGACACATGACATTGGGTCACTACATGACGTGAAACCCTGGTACATGATGTGTAGTCCCCAAAAGTCATCTTTCCTAAACCGAAAGAACACATGGAATGTCTCACTACTTTACATGCCCTATAAACAAGAATTCCAATGGGAATTTCCCTACAAGTCACCCGATTCACCCCGATTCCCCCCAAAACCTGCAAATCAAACTAGAAGGGATATATAAAAATCGTAATAGGTCTCTACAACCTTAAAAAAATGAATAAAAAAGAGGATCATGACCAAAAATCAAATCCTCCTACCTTTATGGAGAAACACCAAAGATTTAGGTGAATAATGATGCTTAGATCACGCTACTCCTCGATCTGATGGCGATTTGTGCCAAGAACAGAGATCAGTAGTCCCTCATAGATTCAATTCAGCCTCAGTTTTTCATCATTCCAAAGGGATAAGGAAGAGGGGATCTCCTCTCCTATGTCGTGTTCACCAAGGGGGTGGGGGTGGGGGAGGTAGGGTTTAATTGTTTTAATTTTATTAAACTAATTAAACTTCCCTTTAACACCTACTTCCAAATCACTTCCGACCAAACTCCCGGTGCTAAAAAATTTTATGTCGCACCTTGGGTAAAAATGATGTTATGAACTAAACCGTGGTATTAGAATTATGATAAGATACTTTAATCAGGATTTATTCCATGTTTCAAGAGAAAATGTATGTGTGTAACAAAATATATTTAATATTTCTAATATCACCGTGTCAGGACTCTTGAGGCCCTGGAATCCCATGCCGACTCAGCACCTGGATTACGTAATATTCTTAGAAATATCCCAAATTATTATAGGTTAAAAGCCAAGTAATTACAAGAATATTATCATCAAAATTTATTAACATCACATGAAACAATGTAAATAATTATAATGGTAAATTTATCACAAAATATTAACAAGATTTCAAAAAACCCATTATTATTTTAAATCCAAAATATTTTAGAAACACCATTGAAACCAAAAATAATTTTTAATTCAAAAAATTTTAAAATAAAATTCAAAGTTTATAAAATCAACACCCTTATTTAAAATAAAATAAAATAGTTAATATATATAGAATAAAAATAAAATAAATTCCAAATAATTACTAGCAACAAATGGTTTGGAAGACCATGTGTCAACCATGTGAATTTCACTAGACGTAAACTAGTTCTAACTGCATGATCTATACATGGTTTACCAAACTATATGCAATAAGCATTTGACCTATGAATTCCCTCTAAAATCTACTCTGAATTTGGATCTTATCAAAATAGCTCATGAATTCTCAATACCATAAATAAATCCTAAAATAAAAACCAAAAGTCTAAAAAATATATGAGAATTTAGATTAAATTGGAGATATACTCATACTATACAACCCAGGTAACTCAAGTTTCACCTCAAATGGGCGGTGATCAAGCATCCCTTGTGAATGAATACTTGAATTTTGATAGTCCTACCTATAAAATACCATAATTCCTAGAACATTAAGACAAAACCTGAATTTGATTCCATTTTTTCACAAACTAATCTAGGTCATCCCTGAACTAGACACTAAACCAACCATGGAAAGGACCAAATGTAATTCATGATCCCCATAGGCTAGACAAAAGAACATAAGCATCTATAAGAATGAAATGGGAATGATTTATCACATAAAAAATAAACATAAAAATATAAATTACGAAAATAAAATCCAAACAAGTATTATTATGAGATAACCAATAATAAAAGAGTCAATAGGAAAACAATAAAGTGTAATAAAAGGTTTATGGATAATATAACCAATGACAAGAAAATAGATACAAGAATCCACCTACACCTCCACATGTAAGTGAGGAAACTTTTCACACACCTCCACCAGAACTCAAACCTAGAGATATAGGAATATATTCACTAACCAAGAAACTTGATAAACCTGTAATATAAATTGTTGTGAGATAAAAATACCACTTGGTCACCACCCTCCAACCCAATTCATAACTCTATAAAATAAAATCGATTTCATACAAGTTTGAAAATAAAAATATAATGATATTTTTTCTTGATTCATTTCTTTAAAAAAAGTATCAAACAATTTTTATTGAAAACATCACATTTTTACAAATCCAAGGAAAATTTATAAAATAAAACCTCAATTTATATTATTATAACAAAATTTGGCATAAATTTTAGTTTATATAGTTTTAAGGAAAATCTTGAAGGAATGAAAAATACCATTTCACAAATTTCTAGATAACCACACTTTATAAAATATACATATATTGTAATTATGGAATACAAGGTTCTATAGGGAAACAATATAGAACATATTTAACATGGTCATCAATGAAACAAAGTCTGCGAGTCAAAAAAAAACTATACATAAATTGACCCTTGCCCAAACACCTAGTTATACCCTTCCTAGCTTAATTGAGGGGAAGCATCCCATATGTTGAATTAAGTCACACATAGGTCCACTATCTAGAGCATAATTATAAACTAGTGCACATGTGTACCTTGATTCCCCAACTATTCAACTAGGTATTCACATGAAATTTAAATAGAGGTGACTATTTCAAAGTAATATCATACCATATCGTTATTTCAAAAAATAACCATTTATCTTTCGCACACCTCAAACCACCCGTATGGGAAAATCCCCTTTATCCAAGAATAAAAATACAATTAAACTTCTATATAAATATATATTTCATTATAACCATTCAAACATAAATAATTTATACCACACATAATGGGTATGACCCATGGTTTTTCATTTTACAAATAAACCATTAAAAGTACAAATCGGGCCTTGGGGACATTCTTTAAAACTTAATGCAATGAATACCCTTTTTAAAAAAATGATTAAATCATCATTAAATTACATCAATAAATACAAGCCTTTAAATCATTTCATAAAAAGGTCCAACACACTTGATCTTTAAAAAGTAACACTTTTACTATCATTTTGGAAGTCAATATCAAAAATAGTTTCAAGAACAATTTCCAAAATCCAAATGGGAATTAACATTCCAAAAAAAAGACTTATAAATTTAAAATAAGTTTCATATCAAATCATACAACAAATCTCTTTTTTAATAATTTTATTAAATTCTCAAGAAATAATCATTCTTTTTTTATAGCTACTAGATATAAGTGAAAAAAATTAAAAGAAATTGAAAACCCATGATGAAATCATAAGTAATCATAGATTAAATTCTAAAGAGAGATGAATGGGAAACCTACATCAAGATCTTATATCTTTTGATGACTATAGTGTTAATCCACCACAACATAGCCCAAGATGTTGAAATAGTGGGTTCCCTAGACCCAACTATTCAGTTCTTTTGATTACCAAATCATGTATACAATTAGTTGTACATGATGTCCTATTACCATAATAGTGTAGACTTATCTGCATCCACTAAATAATGGTAATGTTCAAAAATTAATTGTGATATCGAATGGTTATAGCAGTTCCCAAGCTATAATGAGAACCTTGAGATGCTATGACATTAATCTTAAATATATGTACTATGGTCTAGATAAATCTTACTGATTGGACATAGTAGATGTTTGAAAATTAGGTGTTGGGGGCTCATAAGCATTAATACTTCTTCTCATGAAGTTCGCACTTGGTGATCTCTAGTAGTGAGATCATGAGAAATAACTTGCCAATACGAACACCATATGTTTCGAGTGTCATTGGATGTTCCTATCTACGATCATGTGTAATGGTCTCCGGACTTGAGATCATTACCAATGTATGTAATTTTATTGCATACTTTGATGCAAGATAAAAACCATGGCAATGAATTCGTGGCGAGGTAGTTTTTTTTGGGTGCATCATTGGTGGCATGACATTGGTTGAATGGTCAAGAAAGGATTTGTCACTTCCAGGTTATGGAAGTAATATATCTTAGGCCATGTTGATATGGATGGAAGTACCTTTATAAGGCCATGGCCAGCCAAGGCTAAATATGTCCAGTTACATCAACAAAAAATAAATCAAGAAAAGGGCGATGACATGAGAGTGCATCCTACTTTATGAGATATTATAGAAAAAGAGATTATATTACACAGTGTGTGTTCGTAGGTTGGTTGTCACTGCTGTGACAATCCTTATCTCTTCAGGGGCCATGATGGGTTGCTAGATCCTCTTCTTGGTCTGTGAATACTATTCACTAATGTCGAGATAATGGCCTAAAGGGTCACACACACTAGCGTATTCAAGAATCTGCCCTATTAAGTTGAATATGAGTTTTGGACATGGTGGACCCCACCAATGGGGTTCGAGATTTGTTCGAGGTTAAATGATCACCAATGAAATAAATAAATTCTCATTATTCAAGTTTAAAATAATGAGTATTGAATTTATTTATTAAATGTATTTATGATTTTTAAGTAAATACATAAAAAATATTAATTGACGAATATTAAATATATTCAAGGTTAAATTAATATTTATGGAAATGAAGAGTCAAGTTAATGACTCAATTATTATCATGTAATATATTTTAATACATTACAAGTGATTGATAATAATATTTATGAATCAGATAAGTAGTCATAAAATATCGTTAGTAGTGCGTTGGTTATTCCGGGGCCGGGTTAGAATTTCTGGGTAATTACACAACACTATAAATATAAGAGGAGAAAATATTTCCAAGAACTATTCATGGTGCTTCTCTCTCTTATAATATCTCCCATGATCTAGAGAGAGAGGCTCTATATCCAAGGAGCATGTATCAAGCACTCTCTCATGCATCTCTTGTGAAGCGATGCAGTGATCGTTGGAGCGTCGAAGGCGTCATCGCAATTCCGTTCTAGCACATGGATTATGACAAATGACACTCCCATAGATTTCTTGAAGCGCATGTGGACGATATAGAGGATTTTGATGTCATATTATTTAAGCAGTGATCTCCAAAGATGAGTAGACATCATGCGCGGATTCAGAATTAAACCAGGTATTTTTACGGTTTATTTTTGTGCTTAAAACCCTTCACTCATGGTCCTCAGATTTGACCGGGCTACTCTTCACCGACGTCGACAAGTTCACATAAAAAATTGGTGGATTTTTTTTAAAAACTCACCTATTTTGGGCTTCTGCTGCATGCCTAGTTTCAACACAAGATTCCCTGCGGAATCAAGATAATCCTAGGATGAACAAAATCCCCAATTAAATTCAAGGTACAATGATGATTAAGGTCAATAATGTTCAAAGAAGAATACTTACCATGAAAACCATAAAGATTTCACACAACGATCAAAGGATCCAATGATTTATTCCTATCCTAATGATAAATATAATATAAATATGGTTATATCCTAACTTTAACTTTAGATCTAGTGATAACATCCCCAATATAATATTTTTTTCAAGGAAAAGAGAGGAGATCTAGTGAAATATTGAAAAATAATGAATAATGTATCCATAAATTTTATTTACATGATCCAAACACTTAGATCCAATGGAGACATTATTTATAAGGAAGGGAAAAGAAAAAATCATCTAGGTTTAGCCTTAGGTTTGAGAGCCTAAGACGTAGGAGGAAGAATGAGGTTAATGGGTGGTGTTTTGGGTTTTAAAATTTATTTTCAGATTAATTAATTATCATCACATAGTTTTTATACATGGTTTAGTAAAACATGTGGTAACCATGCATCTTTTATTGGAAACTTAGAGGATCCATCGAAGTTTGTTTCAAAGTTTGACTAACTATACACCAACCATGTGAAATTTCTCTTTCCTAATATGCATGATTCTCAGAGAAGGACACATGGTTTGTCTAAACCTTTCACTAACCACGTGTCCTTCTCTACGATCCAAAAAATTTGGACAATTTCCTAAAGATGATTAATGGTTTCACTTAACCATGTTCCAACTGTAAATCACACAAAATACTCTAAAATTACCAAAAAATACACCCGTAAGGAGAGGTAAATAAGAGACTCAAAAATAAATAAAATAATAAAGTTATCCAAGATAGGGATGTGACACACTTGACCTTATTCATAATTAATTTTTTCATGTTAACCATGATGTGTTTTGGAGTTTACTATAGAATAAAATTTTCTTTCTCATAATTTCATTATAAATTTTCTTCTGAATTATATCCAAAAATCTTCTCACTCATTCATGAACATGTTTTCAATAAATATAACATGAAAATGACTACAACACTTATGAATGAATTCTATCAAGAAAAAATTCATAGTATTCCTATAATGTGAAATTTATATACATACCACACTATAGGATAAAATGATGTTTTGAGAGTTATTAAAATCTTGGTGAAAATATTAATACTATATTTTCCATGTATTAATTTAGATCAACTCATAAACCAACCTTTGTTAATTCACTTAATTAGGGATCTTAAATCTTCAAATTCATCAAGGGATATTTAAGATATATGATTAAATAATGGAATAATAATATTATATTATGGTGTGATTACTTTGGATGTTTAAATCTAGAAAATTATGGATTTTTGTATGTAAGGAATAAATATTGTACCATGATTTTTGTGAGTGATTAAAGAATAAAGAATCAAAAGAGGTATTGTGTCATTTCAAAGTACTGCGGAATGGATGGTTATATAACATTTTTTAAAGGATAAAACATAGGGATTAATTATACTATAATTTATAGGGTATAACAGATAGTGATTCAGAGGTTAAATTATGGGGAGGAATTATATCTTGATGGATTTGATGTAGATGATCAAGAGAAAAACAAAAGTGTGATTTCAATATGATACATTAGTTTTAAAACATAATATTTTGATTATATAAATATATAATCATATATAAAATATATCATAGATGGAATATTTAGATATTGCGCCATGATTTTTTGGAGTTATAAGGATTGGGCTATAACACCATTATTACAAAGTGATTTTATATCAAACAAAATTTTTTATAAATAGAGGCTATTGTTTCTTAGATAAATCAATAATATATTTGAAGATAAATTTTAATATATGTATTTTAAGTTTTATTATATATGGTTTTATTTATTTAGGATTAAATTAAGACCCTTTCCTTTACTAACATGAATCAATTATTTGGTTCTTATGAAAAAATGAAGGGGTAAACTTTTATGATAATATTTATAATGAGTGGTGTTTGGATAGTTTAGTTATTTTATTTTTGAGTATGGTTTTTAATATTTTTTCATCCATTTATTATTCTTTATATATTATTATTTTAATCAATATAATAATTGTTTATTGATCAATGAATTATCATTTAATGCATATTGATAGAGGTGGAAGTAGATTGCGCTGATGGAACCTCCTCCCCCTATAGTGGTTCCCTTTTGGTGATGGTGTTCATGAAGGGCCCTCCTCATCTAGTAGAGGAGGGGCCTCACCCTAATCCCATTGACTGTTCAGATATAAGGGAAGCTTCTCAACTTATCTCTTTATATTTACTATATGAG
Source organism: Viscum album (assembly GCA_963277665.1). NCBI lineage: Eukaryota > Viridiplantae > Streptophyta > Magnoliopsida > Santalales > Viscaceae > Viscum > Viscum album. The sequence goes on along the minus strand of OY728120.1, from coordinate 1,578,781,346 downwards.
TATCTCATAGTCTTTCCCAACATCCATGTTTCACCAAAAGTCATTGGTATTCTCCATGGCCAACTGGTGGTTCCTATCATGACTCAATAGTTCCAAAAGGAATATCCTCTTCTTTCCTTGGCTCTAGTGGTTAGGTTTGTCTATCACAGGACATCTATTAATCATTTTTAACTCAATCCTGAATGAATATTTGGTGTTAGGTCATCATGTTATTTTCATTCTTCTAGGACCTCGTTAGATGCTCATTTACTTCACTAATGAGGAATATCAAGCATAAGCATGGTCTAGATCCGATAGAGATTCTAATGAGTTTATTTAACACCTCCTTCAATAGTCTTTTGACCTACCCATCCACCTTAATGATTTGTATTCAACTTCTCAGTATGCCAGTTTATTTCCAAAACCCAGTGCTCCTATGGTTTATAGGTAATTCCATTGGCCATTTTTATGTGTTGATTGTAGGACTTATTATTTGAAACATACTATAATCACATGTTTTTGTATTCATAATGAGATATCCTGGCCCCCTCCATATTTTGTATGGATTATGGTTGAGGGAGTATACAAGTATTTTTAACTGATTCAATATGAACCTTGTAAGGATATTTTCTTTAAGTTCCATAGGCAAGAGAATTATTTTGAAGTATTTCACAAGAGGGACTTGGTCTCAAAGTTGGAGTAGAACCTGTAACTTCCCATTTTTTGAGTCATTTTGATCATCCAATGATGGAAGGCTCCCATATTTATGAGTGTGTATCCTTTTTCAATTCTGGTTCTCTATTGGAAGGTGGGAATCCACACGACGAGCTACTATAGGGGTGTGATTATCTACCTCCATTCCTCCCATATCGTATCAGTTCTTCTTCTTTTTATATGGAGGAGACTAGCCAATAGGAAGACATTAGTCAGATTTCAGATCAGATGTTGAAAAATTATTTTCCTTGGATGGGGTTTTTCCCTGATGGTTATATTCCTACCAAGGAAATCATTCCAAGTAACTACCTTTGTTCTCATGCATCTGTAGTCTCAGAAGTTATTGTGGGTCTTTATAGGTTAACTCTACTAGGGGAGATATAGAAATAGTTAGATAATATAGCGATGTATCCAATTTTCATTAGAACCAATATTGTAATTAAGCATCCCCCTGATACTTCAGACTCTAATATCTTTATAGATCTATATATTGATCTAGGTATAATGATAACCAATTCTTCTAAATGTGATAATGGTGAATATGAGGTTTCACCATATTATAGACCAAATTCATAGAAATAGGGAGGTCTAGGAATGCCCCACTATATTAATTGGGGATTACCATATAATATCATCATTTATGACTAGTTTTAGATTCTAATTGAAGATGTGAAACTTAGTGAGATTGAGGGTTGGAATAAAGCAGATTATATAAAGAAGAATAATTGGGATTGGTCTTCTACCTCAAAGTTAAATTAGAGCTACATGGAGGAAGCTCTATAATCCAAGACCATTTCATCTGAAAGCATGTCTTCAGAATAATCTTATTATGAATAGGAAGTATCTATTGAAGTGGATTATTAGAAGGGTCTAGGAGGGATAAAATGGAAAAAAGAAGCCATTTCTTTGGGTGATTTTCCAGTCACTCCCATAAATTAAATAAAGGGATTATTTCCTACCTCCAAGGGGAAGAAAATGAGGTGTTAGAAATACCACTCCTCACTTCCAAAAGCTGTGATGACTAGGTCTGCCAGGAAGGAATCCATATTGAAGGATAAGTGGTATTCATATTTAGAGGGACCCTAGAAAGAAATATACCCCAATATGACTAGAGGGTCATTGGATGGTCAACAACACTGGGAATTCCCCCCTCTTTTCTCAGAGAAATTAAAATCCATGTGTAAAATCTTTGATAAAGTTACAGAGAAGGAACTTAATGAAATAAAGATTCAGAGTATTTATTGGTCTCTGAAATAGAATTCCAAGGTGAAGGGGATGAATAGGTCTTAAGGCCTCAATAAAGATATATTTCTATGGGTTTCATCCCATTTGGATAGTATTTTTCTAAAAATGGATGATATCTCTTTTACCTTTGAGTATTTTTTGATGTTTACAAACTATATATTTATATCAATATAAGGATATCTCCACTTGTATCCAACCCTCAATGTTAAATATTTTTCCAATAATTGATCTTTAGTGTTGGATGGAGAGTTCTATTTCTTCATGTTTTCTTATTGAGTTATGTATTGTAGTTAGGGATTTATTAATATTTATTTGTTAGTATGTGATTGCCTATACTTTTTTTGTTGGTCCTTTTATTTTGATGATTTTGTACTTGGTGTTTGGTGTGTGGGTTCCCGCTAAACCATTTAAAATGGATTTCACGATAAATAGAATAAAATATTGATGTATGGTGAAAAAATTACTATTTAATTCATGAACTAATTTGTTTGATTATTCTTGACTATGGAATGAGTTTCAATATATTTTTTTCAATATGGTTTTGGATCACCTAGTTTTTGAATGAATCAAATTAATTTATTATAATAAAAATTATTTTAATAATTATAGAACAAGTGCCAAGACCAAGGATTTGTTTAGAAATGAAAAGATTATTCATCATGAGTATTGAGAACATTACTATCTCACGATCTTAGATTTATAAATTCTTAGTATGATTTCATAATTTAAAGAAATTTTAATGTAAAATCCTATTACAATTTTTAGGTATTCCTAAACCCATATTTTTACCAAGCTTTGGTTGGGTTTTGTTTGGGGTTGTTTTGGGTTGAAATTTTAAAAGTTTTGAAAATTACGGGCTCTTGGACGGTTGCCACATGGTTTACTCAAACCGTGTGGCCTCTCAAGACAAACTATTTTTTTGGGTAATGCCTCGGTCAAAGACCGAAGCACCATTTATTAATTAAAGAAACAACAGTTTACATGAGTCGAAAGGATGGGATTTTATTACAATCTCTTTCAAAGAGGTGAAGTAAATCAGTTGGCAGCGCATCCAGCCAAATCATGCTCTGGTGGACACCTTTGTTGGCAAGGGCATCAACAACAGTATTCGCTTCACGGAAGACATGTGTGGCAATGCAGTCAATCTCCTGAAGTGAATTCAGGCAATTCATCCAATGCATAGTGAGCGGCCAGGCGAGATGAATAACTCCGTTCCAAATGGCTTGAACAATGGTGGTAGAATCACTTTCAATCCACAGTTTTCGCCATCCTCTTTGGAGAGCAAAATCAACAGCATGGATGACTCCTAGCATCTCCGCTTCAATGGATGAGGCAATCCCACACCCACTGTAGAAGCAACCTTGGCAATGGTCAGCAGAATCTCTAAAAATGGCCCCACAGCTGGCAGGTCCAGGATTTCCTTTTGAGGCACCGTCGACATTCACTTTAATACAACCCGACATCGGAGGTTTCCAGAATACTTCAAAGGGGTGCTTGGTCTTCGGGAAAATACCCGGGACATGGATACGTCTGAGGATCTCGAAGTCTCCAATATAATTTCTGCAACAATCTTTTTGAATTGAGGCAGCTTCATTTATCGCAATGAGAATTCGAGCTTTTCCTGCATTGAGACTGAAAGAGTGATTATTATGGATAAGATCATTTCTTACATACCAGATTTCATGTAGTAGTTCCTCCACTTCCGCAAGAAACAAATTTTTGACTTGATGAGAGGCTTCATGTTTAGTACATTTCTTAAAAAGTAAACAAATCGGGTCAGATAAGGACCATGAACAATTAAAAAGATCAAAGATGTAGTTCCATAGAGCCGAGGCCGTAGCACAAGACAAGAAAAGATGATCCGAATCCTCCCTGTGCTGATTACATAAATGAAATTTTGAGCAAAGTTGAATGCCAAAGGCTTGAATTCGAGTTTCAGTGGGCAATTGATTGTGAGCAATACTCCAAATAAGGATGAACCTAGAGGGTTTGATCCAAGTCTTATTGAAGGTGCTCACCCATTTATAATTAGTTTCATTTCCAGAGAAGTTGTGCATATAGAAATTTTTCGAGTCAAGTATGCCATTGGGAGCAGGTTCCCAAACAAGGAAGTCCCCAGAAATGGAGAAGGTATAATTTTCAATGATTTGAGAAATGCTGTTGGAGAGATCATGCCTATAAAACTGCATAACATCTTTAATAGTATGGATGGTGTCTACAGGAGTGTTATTAGGAGGCAGCATAAAAATTAAAGGATTACCCATCCAGTTGTCACACCAGAATTTAATGTTGGAGTTAACGCTGACCATCCATCTAGAGTTAGCCATAATCTTCTGATAAGAGTTTCTAATAGAGGGCCAGATCGAGGAGTTAATGAAATTAAAATTTCCTTTTAAAAGTTTATTTTGGAATCTATGGTTTAAAAATTCAGAAGCTTTAGAGTTGCTATTAATGAGATGCTAAGTGAATCTCGCTTGCAGGGCATCATTGAACAGTTTTAAGTTTTTGATGTCAATGCCTCCATTATCAAGAGGTTTACAACAGGTCTTCCATGGGATGGTGACGAGTTTCCTTTCAAAGATACTTCCCGTCCAAATAAATTTTTTTATATAGGTATTGATTTTCTTGAAAGTACCTATGGGCCATTTATAAATCATGAGCGAGTAAACCAACTTAGAGACAATGGTTGATTTGACAAGACAAATTTGACCAGCCATGGAAAGGGATTTCCCCTTCCAAGTAGAGAGTTGATTTATGATTTGATCAGTGATATTAGAGAAATAAAATGATTTAGGACGTCCCCAGAAAATCAGGACGCCAAAGTATGTGAAGGGAAAGAAACCTTCTTTAATTCCAAGGTTACTGGTGATAGTGGTTTTCCTTTTAACAGGGAAATTTTTTCCAAAGAAAATATGAGATTTGTTCCAGGAAATAGTTTGTCCAGAAATTTTCTCGTAATGAGATATAGCTTGCTTAAGACATTGAATATTTCTTTGATCTCCCTTTAAAAACAAAATAATATCATCAGCATAGAGATGTGTGGGGACATTGAGGTTTCTAGTGGCTTGAATGGGTTTAAGTTTATTTTGATCGACCAGATTATGAATGAGACTGCTAAAGTAGTCTTCCGCAATAACAAACAGAATGGTCGAAAGAGGATATCCCTGTCTAACACCTTTAGAACATTTGAAAAAACCTTGAGGGGTTCCATTTATTAATATGGAAATGATAGCAGATTGAAATAAGGTCTTGATTCTCTTGATAAAAATCTCATGAAAACCAATGTTTTTCAATACTCCAAATATAAATCCCCAATAAATGGTATCAAAGGATTTTTTAATATCAAGCTTGATGGCAACACAACCTCCTCTATTTTTTTATTGAGGATGTTGGTACATTCTGAGGCAAGACAAATGAAGTCTTGGATGGATCCGTTTTTGATGAAGCCAAACTGATTCCATGAAACAATTTTGTTGCAAATCGGAACCAATCTGTTGGCAATGATTTTGGTAATGATCTTGTATAGGGTATTGATAAGAGAAATCAGTCTAAATTGATGAATTTCAGAAGCATTATCAACCTTAGGTATTAAGATGAGAAATTGAGCATTGATACCCTGAGGAAGAGATCTGTGAGTGAAGAAGGACCTTACCAGTTTACAAACATCTGAATGAAGGGTGTCCCAGTAATTTTGATATAAACCATTGTTAAAGCCATCTGGTCCGGGAGCACTATCTGGATTTAAGCTAAAGATAGTGTCTTTAATTTCATGCTCTAATGGAATAGATAAGAGAGAGTCATTGTCTTTCTCATCCACCATTAAGGGAATAATATTGGGATCGAGATCAATGTTTATCTCAGGGCCATTGAAAATGTCATTAAAGTAAGAGACAACATGATCTGAGATGGCCTCTTCTGAGTCAATGATCAAGTCATTGTGAATCAGTTTAGTAAGTGGATGATTGGCTTTTCTGGTTCTTTGGAGAGAGTTATAAAACTTAGTATTTCTATCCCCATCAGTCAGCCATCTGGTCTTAAACATTTGCTTCCGAATTTTATCCTTGAAGGTGAGTAAAGTGTTTAGATTAAGAGCTGTATTGACCTCCAGTTGAGGGTCAAGGGTAAAATCAGAGTTGGTACTACGAGTTTGGATTTTATTAAGCTCATCTTCAAGAGAGGTGATGTCAGAATCCATTTGTACGCTCTTGGTTTTACACCAACCTTTGAGAGCTTGTTTTAAAATTTTCAATTTAAAGATACAGGCAAAAGAGTCATGATGATGGTTCATAGAATTCCAAGTGTTATTAATCAAAGTGACACAGTCAAGGTCTAGAGACCAAGCATTATTGAATTTGAAAGGAAGGGGAGTTCTGCGCTCATTAGATAAAGAGATGATTAAGATGGAATGATGGTCAGAATTGAGCCTGGGAAGCGTTATACAAGAGACATTATCCCAGATGTCCAAGGCCTTCATGTTAACAAAGGCCCTGTCAAGATTACTGGCAACAGTTTTATTATAATTTCTTCTATAACAAGTGTATTTCTCCCCAGTAAGGTTAACTTCAAAGAGATTACAGTCTTCAATAGCAGCTCTAAATTCTCTTGTGGATATAGAAAGATGTGAGGGTCTAATTTTTTCAGTGGGACTAAGAATAGCATTGAAGTCACCACTGATCATCCACGGATCCTGAATTGAGTTAGCCATGTCAAGAATATCTTTCCAAAGAGTTCTTCTTTGCTGATACCTATTATTGGCATAGATCATCGTGAAATAGATGTGCTGATCATTCCAGATAAAATCACAAGTGAAATGTTGTTCAGAGGATTTAAAAACATTGATGTTTTTAAGGGAGGAGTGATAAAAGATCCACATAGAGTCTGTCAAAGGACCATTTTTGCAGGATCCTAAGAAGTTGTAATGAAGAGAGCCAAGTCTCATGAAATTAGGATTGAAATTGACCTTGGGTTCAGAGATGGAAAACATCTGAGGTTTATGAGTGTTTAAGAGCCTCCTAAGAGTTATGGAGGTTTCATTGTTGGCAATGCCTTGGAAGTTCCAAAATAGGAGATTCATTGTTACTTATGTTTTGGGTTAGAACCCATTTTCTTGGATTTCCTAGAATTCTTCTTCCTCTTAGATCTTCTAATAAGAGGGGGGAAGTAGATTCCGATTTGTTCTCAATTGATATGACATTGGAAGTTGAGGAGTTAAGCATAGCAGGCTCAACAGAGTGAACCAAAACAGTGGTATCAGGAGTTATAGGTTGAGTAGAACAATTATGAGAGTGTTCTGGATCTGTTTTTTCAGCAGGATCAACATTAGGTTTTAGTGATCCAGTTGAGTCCGGAGCAGATTTGTGTTTAGGGGAAAGGAGATTAGGGGATTTAGTCAAGGGAGAGGGGGAGTAATCCAGCATAGGGAGAGAAGCAAGGGTGAAAAGTTGTAACTGTCTAGGAGCAGAGTCCTGCTGCCCTAAGGGGGGTGTGGATGTCTCCCTGTGGGGGTAATCAGACAGAGGTAAGACATGAAAAGATTTTTCAGTATAGGGGGGGTCAGGATCATGCAAATCAGAGCTTAATACAATAGAGATAGTGTTGACATTTTCCTCAATCTGCATGCTTGAAACAGGATATACAGCCTGCTCAAGCATGTTCGATTTTTCAGGGCTAGTGATAAGTGTTTTAGCAGCAGAATCATTAACATCAGTAAGATTTTTAGTAGGGACATTGTTGTGGTTCTCATTGATGTGCATGTCAGAAATAGAGTTTGTGATCTTGGCAGTCATATTAGAATTCACACAGGTAGTAGTATTATTATTTTCAGCAGAATCATGCGGAATAATAACCGAGTTACCTCTTTCTGGTGATTTTTCCAAGTTACCAGGTAAATCAGTGGGGTCATCACGAGAGGAGGGGTCCTCTTGCTGACTTCCTAGAACATTCCGATATTTGAGATCTGTCCCAGCCCCATCTAGACCAGATGCAGTTCCAGAGTTCTCAATGATCCTGCAAGAGGTCATCTTCAAAGCATAGGCAATATGTGCAGGGTCATTAGGAGTCAAAAGGGGGGAAATAGGGGGCTTATTGCTGTCAATAGTAGTTCCATTTACCTGCAAGTTGTTAGAAGTTTCATCCCCCATATTTTCTTCTTCTTACACTAATTTTTCCCATGATTTCCCCTCAAGGGAGGAAAAGCTATTAGATTTCATGACCCAAACATCATGTTTCTTAAAAGGTGGGTCAATTTTCTCTATCATAGCTTTACCTTTCTTATTATGTTTGATTTCTTTCCAATCATTTGAAATAGGGGGTCAACTTTCTTTCTAACCACTCTACAGTTAGCAACATTATGCCCTATCAATTTGCAGACCTCACAAAAAGGAGGTTTCCTTTCATATTCTACCCTAATATCAGTTCTATAGTTGGGATCATTTAAGTTTATGACCAAAGGCAGTTCAGAAGCTAAATTCACCTCAACCATGATTCTAGCAAAAAGTCCAAGGTCTCTATTCAACGTTCTATGGTCAATTTTAATGGGAGAACCTATGCAGGAAGCTATGTCATTTAAGATCTTAGGGTGCCAAAAAGAACCAGTTAAGACCATGAATACGGATCCAGACTTGTGCCAAAGAGTTCCTATGTGTGTGAGGATTAAAAGAGACATCCCAATCTGAAATTATAAGGAGACCTGGTTTAAGATGAATATTACCTATTCTCCAAACCTGTTCGAGTTGCTCCTGAGAGTTGAGAAGAATATGATAATACCCTTTGCCGATGGGGATCATCTTCCAATTGGCCGAATTCCAGCAATGTGCAATTCTGCTTTTGAGATCTGTTAGAGACCAGGGTCAGTCACCTGTGCTGTAGAAGACGCGACCAAGAATCGAGTATTTGCACAATGATTCGCTTTGCTTCAGCGCTTCAAGATCTGCCTCAATGGAAAATCCACCATCCTCTAGTTTTTTGAAGAGTGGAGGTCTATGCTCCTTCACGCTACTGAGATTCGAGCCTTGAAGTGCATCGCAGAAGGAGACAGGTAAAGACTGAAGTGGAACCTCAAGATTCCCCACTTCAATTTTGGAAGATTCAACATCTAAGGTCGCCGGAGTAGCCATGGGGGGGGATTCCCATTGCAGATTGAAACCAGCCATCGACGAAGATTAGGTCAATACCAGGTTTAGGGTTTTTCGCCGCAACGCTTTTGCGACCTCCATCCTCCGGCCAATCCAAGAATCTAAAAATAAATTTCCTCTCAAGACAAACTATGAAAAAACAGACAATGGGGTTTTGTATAATTGGAGTATATTTTTTCAGACCGCAACCCTCTAAGGAGAAACTATCCATCCCATTTCAAATAGGTGCACAACCAGGCCACACAGTTTGGTCTAATCATGCAGATCTTCCTAGCTAACCATGCATGAGATCTAATTAATCTAAAAAAGTTATTTTAAAATCCCTAAACCCTCACTTTAGGTGTCAGAAGGACCTAGCACAACCCCGTACAATTTCTTATTCATTAGGAGCTCCCAATAGTAGTTCTTGGCCCCTTAGAACCCTCTCAGAAGTGATTTGAGGATTGATGAATGCCGTTCGATCTTCTCTTGGTTAGTATCCTCACCCCTTTCTATATCTCCCATTTTCTCTCTTCTCCTTCCTAGGGTTTTTTGGATCCCCATGTTTGTTTTTGGATTTAATACCCACTATTTTGGGATCTTAAACTTACTTTTGATTCCCAGTTTCCATTTTTATCATTCTTCATCGACAAATCCTGATTAGGGTTTGGTGTTACGTGATCCATTGATCCCGAGGTTGGTGGTTCCATCATGATTCCCAATTTTTATTAACCCTATATTAATTTTTTAATTTTAAATTTTTGAATTAAATTCAATTGATCGATTTCAATTATAATTCTTTCAATTGGTTTGTTGAAAAAACCCAATTCCATTGAATTGGGGTTTTAAAATGGTATTTTGGCATGAAATTGGGAAAACCCCAAATTCCATTGAATTGGGACGTGTTTATGGAAGTCGGTGAGATTTAAATTGTTTAATTTAAATTGTGGAATGATTTTTATGGAAAAATTTTAAAAAAAGAAAATTCCATTTAATTGGGGTTTTTTGTGAAATTGATGGAAATTGTTTGAAATTAAATTGTTGAATTTAACTGTGAAAGTGTATTCTAAAATTTAATTGTAAATTTATTTCAAATTTATATTTGTGAAAATATATTAAAATGGTTTTGATAGAAAATTGAGGGTTTTATCTTGGGAAAATTTATGTTTTGATTAAAAAATAGTTTTGGTTTTTAAATGAAAATTGAAATATTTGAAATGAGGTAATGAGATTTTATTTTATTTTAAGGTTTATTAAAATAAATTTCCCATCATTGAATTCTACTAGAGAACATGCAAGCCTAGGTAGTTAGTGGGTTATATGATAGACATGATAGGTTGAAATTTACCTAGTAATGGATTAATGCTTTACAACACTAACAAAACTTTGGTTAGAACATATTATTTACCTAATGGGAAATGGAGGAGTCCCCTCTTTCTAGTGTCGAGGGACGTGTGTACACATTGAGGTTTATCACATGAGTGCGTAAAGATACCATAACCTAGATCTATTGTTCCTCTTGGAAGATGACCATGTTTCTTTCTTTTTTATATATGAGATATAAATATATGCCATTTTTGTAAACTATTTTACATGCCTTGTGAATTTATATAAACTATTTTATATAAAAGTTTTTATTTAATCTATTTGTGTAAAGAACCATTTTTTTGAAAGTATTTCCGTCATTTGAAATGTATTTCCATAATTTGAAATGTATTTCCATTATTTAAAATGTTATTCATGATTTTTTAAATATGATTTTGAAATGTCAAACCTATTTATATGAAAATTGAAAGCTCTTTATTTGGTTAATTAAATGTTGGGATATTATTATGGAATCCTTGGTGAGACCCTACTAGGATTTTAGCTCACACCCTACCTGTACCTTATAGTGTTTTCATATTTACCCTTAAAGGTTTGAGATGGGGTAAAGCACCACTTGGAGGTGGTTCTAGCTATTGATCTGTGGAATTGGAGAGTTTCGTACATTGGGACTCGGGTGGTTTTTCTATTATATTTTACTGGTACTTTTCTATAGTAATTTGGGTTTTCATACCTATTTTACTTTTGGTAGACTTCTCCTTGGGAATTTTCTTTTGTATTCTTACTGATTTGTTTTTTTCTTCCATAATGTTTGTGAAAAAATCATTCCTTCTTTCATTTTGTATGATTCCAGGTGCTAGTCTCCAACCCGTGGAGATCGGGAACACCCTTCTGGCTAGGTCAGGACCATCTCAGTTATTGGGTTACTAGGGTACCCAGGCTGGTTCATGACAAAGTGGTATCAGAGGAAGGTCTTGCATCTTACCTTGATGTTAGTATGAATTTGTCTATTCTGTCAGGACTTAGGAGGTAGTTACGACTGAGTGCATAAATAGATCTCAACATAATGAACCTTAAGTCACCAAGGGTGGTTTAGGAAAAATGTATTGAGGATTAGTTCTAGTATTTTCCGTGATTTTGATTGGGATAGATTGAAATCCAAATCTTGTTTGTCCATATATTGGGATTAATTTCCCATTTTCTCTATTTGAGTGTTAATACAAAGTATTCTTTGTTATTTACTGATTTTGTGTAGCATTATTCCTTTGAGAAGATGTGAAAATCATATCTAAGAGGAATCTATTGCTGAACCTCAGTGATCCAATCCTCTTTTGAACCTGAATCTAGTTGAGGTGATCATGTGTACTGTCCAAGATTTGGGACATGCACCACCACCGGTTCCCATTCAAGCTCCATTCGTGGAATATCAAAGGGATATTATATAGGAACGTTCTCAAGAATTAATTCTCCAGAATCCAGTACCGTTCAAAGTCTCAAATTATCCTCAAGAGGCCGAGGAATGGTTGATAAGGATGGAATGTTTGTTTTGGTTCTTAGAGACACTAAAATAAATCATGGTAAAGTATTCCACCTTCGTGGTAGAAGGACCAAGAAGGAGATGGTGGGACACTATGGTGATGGTGAAGAAGTATGAGGAATTAGAGTGGAAGTACTTAAAATTTATTTTCACCAACTAGTTCTATACATAGTCCATTATGTTGGACAAGGCTTCATAGTTTTTCAAACTTGAGTAGGTTAACAGGACCACGACAGAGTATGCAAACTATTTTATAGAGATCATGCATTTCTCACCTTAGATAGTATCAAATGATAAGATTAAGGCTCAATGGTTCAAGTTGGGACTTCGACAGGATATCCATTCTTAGGTTTTCTTAATGAAGCTTCCTTATTATATTGATGTGTTGGATAGAGCATTGATGGTCAAAATGGACATGGCTTGAAATTCAGTGTTTTCTAGAGTTTCTTTCTCTCCCACTGAAAGCATGGGTTCCTTTAAAGGAAAGTGGAAGAGTGAGGACTCTCATGGTGGTTCTCAAGAGCAGGGTCATTATAGATCTCCTGCAGCACTTGGAAGAGGCCCATTGATTTTCTACTAGTGTGAAAAGACTGGGAATTATAAGAGGGTTTGCACTGAGGCACCCAAGGTATGTGGTTCTTTTGGAATCTCATAAAACTTACAAAAATTATACCATGTCCATTAAACTTTGTATAGTGTCATGAGATTATAATCTCCTTCTAAAACTGTGGGGAAATTAGATTATTCAAGGATAAAAGGGTTCCATCCACATGCATCTAAAACAAAGCTTCTTCACGCTATGGAAGAGTCTCAAAAGGAAGAAAAAATGGGTCCAACAACCATGAGAGGTACCATTACTATAGCTTCATCATTAGTGACTAATTTATTTGACATTAGTGAATCTCATTAATTTATTTCAACCCATATTTTTAATCTTCTAAATCTTCATATGGAGATTTTATCTTATCTCATGGACATTACTACACCCCTTAGTAAAAAGAGAGAGCAGGGTCTCCATAGAACCTCTTGTGTTTTCTCCCTCTCAGATATCAATCTTTCTTAGCATTTTATATTTCTTAACATGAAACTACTTGATGTAATTTTAGGATGGATTGAATCATTTCCAATAAATCTTGAACTGATTGTTATCTTTGACAGGTCCCCTTTACTACACCCAATGGTGTGTGCCATGTCTTTTAAGGAGAATGGGACCCAAGTTCGAGTAGGGATGGACCTTATTATCTAGATTTAGGAAAATTATTCTCAGAGTTTTCTTTTTATATGGAGTGGGAATCTTTGAGGGGTTATCTCCCTCCAGTTTTCATCGAGTTTCTTGACACATTTCCTTCTAACTTCTCTGATTTTCCTCCGGTAAGGGAAGTAGAGTTTTATATTGATTTAGTCCATGGTACTCAACTAGTATCTATTCTTTCTTACCACATGGAACCAAATAAAATGAAATATATGAATACAAAGTTGGATGATCTTATAGAGAAAAGATTTGTATGCTCGAGCATGTTACCTTTGGTGGTGTCTGTTCTCTTTTCTAAGAAGGATGATGGTTCACTGCACCTATGCGTTGATTAATGAAAATTCAATTGAGTCACAATAAAGAACAAGTATCTATTTCCATAGATTGATGATCTGTTTTATTATTTGAAAGGGTAAATATGATTCTCGAAGAATGATCTTTGATCTGGTTATTATCAATTGAGGATAGAAGAATATGAAATTCAGAAAACCTTCTTTTGGAGAATTTATGACCATTATGAGTACCTTGTTATTCCCTTTGGTCGAAACAATGATCCTAAAATTTTTATAAAATTAATGAACATGATTTTACATGAGTATATGGATACTTTCATGGTAGTCTTTTTGGATTAAATCCATGTTTACTCTAAGTTCGAGGAGGATCATGTGCTTAATCTGAGAGCAGTTTTGGAATTGTTGAGAAATCGCCGACTATATTCCAAGCTTTCGAAATTAAATTTCTGGATTCAAGAAATGAAGTTCTTGGGGAACATGGTGTTAGAACATGGGATATCAGTTGACCCTAATAAGGTGAAGGCTATTATGACATGGGAATAACCACATAAATTTTTTGAGATTCATATATTCTTGGGTCTATCTAGTTATTATCACTGGTTCTTTAAAGACTTCTCAAAGTTGGATTCTATGATGACTACTCTAATTCAGAAGGGAGTAAAGTTTTCTTAGGATGATAAATATCAGAGTTATTTTGTTGATCTGAAATGTCTTTTGACTACTGTGCCGGTGTTGACTCATCCAGAGGTCGGGTAGGGCTATGTGTTATTTTTCAATGCATTAGGTTCAGGTTTGGGATGAATTATTATACGAGGTGATCATGTCATTGCTTATGTCCCCTTATTATCTTAGGCCACACATGGATAATTATCTGACCCATGAACTTGAACTTGAAGCTGTGATGCACGCACTTAAGAGTTGGAAGCATTACCTTTATAGAGAAAGGTTTAACATGTTTTTTCAGATCACAAGAGATTGAGTTATATCTTCTCTCAAAAATATTTTAATCTCTACCAGAGGCATTTAGTGAAATACATTCAATCTTTCAACTTTGACATCACCTATACCCTAGGGAAAGGGAATGTCCTCAAAGATGCATTGAGCAGGAAACATTTGACCTAGGCCATGAAGGAATAATCATAATAGTGGAACTTGATGGATCTCTTTGCACATTTTCATATTGGAGTATGAGAATTAGGGTTTGAGGTTTCTTTGGATAGATTTCAGTTGACATCCTCTCTTATCGAGATTATTATTCAGGAACAACAACTTTATAATGAGTTACATAGAATTAGAGACTTACTTTATGGTGGGGAGGTAGTTGATGAGTGGCCATTCTCCAAAGAGGTAATTCTATGATATCAAAATTTCTTTGTTGTGCTATTAGTGGAAATAACAACTATTATAGGATATTTCCATAATTCCCAGTGGCCTGTGCACCCAAGAACCACAAATATTTTCTATAATATGTAGTGTAAATACTAGTGTCCAGGTATGATAATGGAAATTATTGATTTTTTCTCTCATTGTTATAGGTGCCGATAGTTTAAGGCTGAGCACAAAAAACCTTCAAGTTTGGTTCATCCACTTCCAGTCACTACTTGGAAGTGGGATGATATATCTATGGACTTTATGGTTGGGTTTCCAAATACCCATAGAAAAAATTATGTTATATGGGTTGTGATCGATCAAATGACTAAATCATCTCACTTTATACCCATTCATGATACAACCAAAGTTGAAGAGTTGGGAAATCACTATGTGAAAGAGACTGTTCATTTTCATGGAGTTCCATCAGCTATAGTCTCTGATAGGGATTCTTGGTTCACTTCTCATTTTTGAGATTCCTTCCAGAGGCACAAGGATCTCATGTCAGTTTGAGTACAAAATACCATCCACAGTTGGCTGGATAAATAGAAAGAGATATATAGATTCTTGAGTATATTATTCGCACTTTTGTTCTCAAATTTTGTGGTTCTTGGGATGATCATCTGGGTCTGGTGGAGTTTTCTTATAAAAATACTTATAATTCTTCAATTATAATAAATTCTTTTGAGGTCTTTTATGACTCGACTTGCAGATCTCTGTCGTGTTGGTCAGATATTGATGAAAGTTCCTTGGTTGGACCAAGTTTGGTAAAAGAGATGACAATAATGATTCAGTTTATTTGTTATATAATTTTGATGACATATAGTTGATATAAGTCTCATTTTGACCATCATCACAGATTGTTGGAGCTTTTAGTTGGTGACCAGGTGTTCTCGAAAGTTTCACCTTGTTTGGGTCATCGAAGTCTTGGGAGGAAAGGACAAATTTATCCTCTCTTTGTGGGAACTTTTGAGGTTGTTGAGAAGGTGGGAAAAATTTTCTTACCATTTATCACTTCCACCACAAATGACATCAATACATAATGCATTCCATGTATCTTAGCTATGAAAGTATCTATCTGATCCATCTTATATTCTAAACTGGCGTGATCTTGAGGTTGGACTTCATTTATCTGTAATTGAATAGACAATCAGGATAGTCGATTTTGAAACCAAATTACTTCATGGTAGGATTATAACTTTGGTTTTAGTGCTATGGAAGTATAGTTATAATAATCATAATATGTGGGAGAGGGAAGCATTGATGAGAGAGCAGTGGCCTCATCTTTTTGACATGGAAGCTTCTAGGATTTTTGGGGATAGAAAGTTTCTATGATGGGGATGTTGTAACATTATTTTACTATTTTTAGGTATTTATAAACCCCAATTTTTACCAAGATATGGTTGTGTTTTTTTTGGGGTTGTTTCAACTTGAAATTTTAAAAGTTTTAAAAATTCTGGGCCAGTGCACGGTTGGTGCATAGTTTTCCCAAACCGTGCACCCTCTCAAGAAAAACCGTGAAAACCCAAGAAGTGGGGTTTTTCATGGTTGGTACATGGGTTTTCAAACCATGTTCCCTCTTATGAGAAACCATGCAACCCATTTGAAATACGCACACGACCAAGCCACACAATTTGGTCTAACCATGCCGATCTGCCCAACTAATCATGCATGAGATTTAATTAATCCAAAAAATTATTTTAAAATCTTGAAACCCTCACTTTAGGTGTCAGATAAACCTAGCATGACCTCATACGATTTCTTCTTCCTCAGGAGATCCCAAGAGTAGTTCTTGGCCCCTCCAAACCCTCCCAAAAGAGATTCAAAGCTTGAAGAACACCATTCAATATCTTCTCGGTTAGTCTCCTCACCCCATTCTCTATCTCTTGTTGTCTCTATTCACATCTCTAGGGTTACGTGGATCCCCATATTTATTTGTGTATCGAATACCCTCTATTTTGGTATCTTAAACCTAGGTTTGATTCTCAAATTCCATTGTTTTCATTCTTCATCAGCAAATCCTGATTAGGGTTTGGTGTTATGAGATATGTTGATCCCAAGGTAGGTGGTTCCATCATGATGCCCAATTTTTATTAAACCTAAATTTAATTTTTAATTTCAATTATTTGAATTAAATTAAATTTATTGATTTAAATTATAATTATTTCAATTGGTTTGTTGAAAAAACCCAATTCCATTAAATTGGGGGTTTAAAGTGGGATTTTGGCATGAAATTAGGAAAAACCTAAATTCCATTGAATTGTGGTGTGTTTATAGAAATTGGTGAGATTTAAATTTTTTAGTTTAAATTTTGGAATGAGTTTTATAGAAAAATTGTGGAAAACCCTAATTCCATTGAATTGGGTTTTTTTTTGAAATTGATGGAAATTGTTTGAAATTAAATTGTTTAATTTAATTGTGAAAGGGAATTGTGAAATTTACTTGTGAATTGATTTTAAATTCTTATTTTTGAAAATGGATTAAAATATTTTTGATAGAAACCTTATGGTTTTATCTTGGGAAAAGGCATGTTTTTATTAAAAACCCATTTTGGTTTTTAAATGGAAATTGGAATTTTTGAAATGGGGGAATGATATTTAATTGTATTTTAAGGTTTTTTAAAATAAATTTCCCATCATTGAATTATACTAGAACACATGAAAGCCTAGGTAATTAGTGAGTTATTGGGACAAACATGCTAGGTTGAAATTTCCCTAGCAACGAATTGACGTTTTAAAACACTAATAAAACTTTAGTTAGCACATCTTATTTCCACAGTGGGATCTAGATGAGTCCTCTCTTTTCAATACTGAGGTATGTGTGTATACACATTGCGGTTTATCACATGAGTGTGTGAGGATCCCAGAACCTTGAACTATCATACCTCTTAGCAGATGACCATTTTGCTCACTTGTTTATATATGAGATATAAATGTATGCCACTCTTGTAAACTATTTTACATGCCTTGTGCATTTATATAAATTGTTTTATATAAAAGTTTTTATTTAATACATTTGTGTAAATCACCATTTTTTTGAAATTATTTTCATCATTTTAAATGTATTTCCATCATTTGAAATGTTAAACATGGTTTTTTATATATTTGATTTTTAAATGAAAAACCAATTTATTTGAAAATTAAAAGTTATCTATTTGGTTAAATAAATGTTGGAATATTATTATGGAATCCTTAGTGAGAACCTACTAGGATTTTAACTCACAAAATACATGTACCTTCGGGTGTTTGTAGATTTTCTCCTTCTAGGTTTGAGTAGGGTTAAAGCACCACTTGAAGGTGGTTATAACTATTGATCTGTAGAATTGAAGAGTTTTATCTGTTGGGACTTGGGATGTTTATCTATCATATTTTACGGACACTTTACTATAGTAATTTGGGTTTTCATACCTGTTTAACTTTTAGTACACTTTTACCAGTGGAGTTTCTTTTGTATGCATGCTGATTTTTTTCTTTCTTTCATAATGTTTATGGAAAAATTGTCCCCACTTTAATTTTGTATGATACCAGGTTCTAATCGCCAACCCATGGGGATCAATAACTACCTTTAGTCTATATTAAGAAAATCTTGGTTATTAGGTTACCAAGGTGCCTAGATTTAGTTAGTTTTAGTTTTATCATTTTTATTAATTTTATTGAATTTAAAATAAAATGTTTATTATAGCAATCATTACGTCGTGGGTTCAACATCAGACTAGCCAAATATTCCACCTTAGTAGTTATTGATTAGGAAGATATATTTATAAATTTTAAACTTTATTCATAGTAAAAATTAATGATTCCTTGTGAGTGGAAACACCTCCATCAACTTTTATAGGAACCATCTTGAATATTGACTGAGTATACTAAGTATATGTTGGCGGATTATGTCAAAAATAATAATAATACCCACTTAAGGTAAAAACAACAGTCCCTAAGCTTCATCTATTATTTATTAAGGTTTATTAATATTTGATCAATATGATCACATTAGTGTGCTAGTTATGTCACTAATTATAATTTCTTAGAGAATATAAAAGTATTATCCTGTAAGTGTTTCCCCTAATGAAAAAATAAACTGTAATAAGTAAATCTCATATATTGGTCCAAAATACCCCTAAAACTCCAAACACATATCAATAATCATGTGAATGTCAATATAGATCATACTCAATCCCATAAATAATCTAGGGTCTCTCAAACTATCTTATAGTTCTCATGCATTATTAATAAAGAAATAACTCTATTTTATAATAATGAAATAATGTCTTAAAACCATCTATAGTTCAAAAAAGTGTTTTCTTAACATCTTGATCAAACCCAATTTAAGTTAGATAAATCCAATAAAACCAAGTCATTATAGAATAATTATAGCTAATTATGACTCCAAATAGTCAAATAATTAAATAATGATCAAGAAAAACTATTAATTTTAAACAATAGGGGGTTAGAATTTATTAATAAGGTAAAAATATCAGATTAGGTAGATCATAGTCAAATCCAAACAAATTTAGTTGTATAAATTAATCCATTATAAAATGAATCAATATTAATTTTATTTAATCATACTTTAAAAAATTATCTTCCACATTCATTGTAGTACCAATGAAAATCATTTGAAAGTTTCAAAAAAATTCAGTAGCCCTATCAATTGTCCACTATTAAAATAGTTTTTAGAAAACTTTAAAAAATTTCAACAATACTTAAATGAGTTCAATTGTTTTTTAAACTTATTTAATCAGGATATATAATGAAAATTGAGTGAAATCATATAAATCCGAAAATTTTCTATATATTTTCCTTTTTGTGTTTTATGGGTGTTGGAGAAGGAATAAGAAGATGAAAGGTTAAAATTGGGGAGAAATTTTTCCTATATAAAAACCATAAAATGTTAAAGGAAAACATGCCATTGTTAGTTATAATAGTGGATTATTTTGATAAAGTGTTCATCATTTAGAGTATATGGAGATTTATGAGATTGCTAGATAGATTAACTTACTAAATACATCGTGGTTTATGAAACTATGTCATGGTTTAGAGGAAGCATTATGTTTTATAGGCATGGTTTGAAGGATATTTTTTTGGAAGTTATTAGAAGTATAGACTAAGAAAACACGACATATTTTAATAAAACACTTTATGGTAGAATTTGATAGAAATTATGGGGTTTTGGTTGGTTGATATAAGGATAGATATATGAGATGGTTTTTAGAGGATTTTATAAACATGATGTGCTTTATATAAATATGTCATGTTTTGGTTTAGATTTAAATAGATTTTATTTTTTAAGTGATTTTGGAATATATGGGATATTTAAAAACACATCATAAATTTTGGTTCAGGCTTTGAATAATGGAAAAATACCATGTTTTTGATGAACACACTATGGTTTTGGGAAAGAATTTTAAAAATATTCTAAACTAATAAAAACCTATGTATTTTATCTGTAGACTTCTCTTTAACCCAAAGATAAACTAGAGGGTTAATTTAATGATATTTTTGATTATTTTCATTTTCAAATGACAAATTTATTCATGGGAGTGATCAGAAAAAAGATTAGATCAACATTAAATGGAATCTTGAGTCAATTTATATGATGTATGGGTGAAACTATTATTTTCTCTAATTATATTGGGATTAGATGTGAATAGATCAATTATAGAGATTATTTTTGATGGATATGATTTTTTATTTGTAGAATTATATTGACAAACATTCATTTAAGGGAAAAGATCTTTGACATGGTAGTTGATTCAGATAACTCTCCTCTTATTTTTATATTCACATAGATTTATCATTCTTTAGTGATTAGGGTTTGATAACTTATCATGATTATCTAGTTAAGATTATGGGTTACATGATTAAGTGGGAAGTGTGGTTGATTTATGATTTAATGTTTATTACACTATAATATTTGTTATTTAATTCTTATGGTATGTAAGTGAAGGAAGTTGATAGGTATGTGAGGGAAATTGTATTCTAGATTTATTCATATGGTGTTTTATTATGAAGAGTGAATAAATACATAAATTAATATTTAAATATATAAAGATGGGATTTTAGGGGTATTAAAACGTTTTATTCCATTATATGTGAATGGATGTAGTATTTTGATGAGGTTAAATTAAAATGGAAATGAAGAGAATAAGTTGAATGTTATATTCTAAAGATTACTAGGTGAAGTAATACATTATTTAAAGTCCATGATACATAGAATGATATTTTTTTGTGTGTGACATGGGTAAAATGATTTTGAAAATTTTTTTGAGGTACAAATTATGATAGCTCTATATTATTCTAAATCCCAGGATATAGAAACCTAATAATGAGATTAATTGAAACCTTTGAGTTATATAATGATTATTGTGTGATGTTTTAGTTTAATTGTATATTTATGAGGGATTAAGATGAGAATGTAATGTTATGGAAGTGAAGAGATGAGACCCTTGGGGTTGTGTCTATTATGTGAATATCATTATAGATTTTATTATTTCAGTGATTATTGATATATTGTTCTTTATTCTCTACATGACCACCACCTGAGTTGGGTTCGATAAGATCCAACATCCATATTGTATTGGATTCTCAATAAATACCAACATCCATGTTGTATTGGATTGTAATATAATGACCTCTCATGTTATCATATAGGATATTTCATTCCCAGTGTTTTTTTATTCCCTTGTAGATATTTTATTATAATGACACATATACTTATAGGATATTTCATTCCCTAGGTATATTACATTCCCTAGGGATATTATATTCCCTCAAAGGTGGATTTGAGGGGAAGCAATTCACAAGGGAACTATTGATATCCTTATTTTGGAATAGAGTTACAATATATGGGATGTGTTAGACTTACCTTGAGGCGAGATGGATTTCATTTTTACCATTCATTTCAAAGAGGCTTTAATATACTTAACCCACATTGACATGAATATTTTTAGGGAGAAACCTACAATGTATTATATTATATTGACCCCAAATTTTGTCATTTATATATTTTCAATATTGACTTGGATTTTGTTCTAGGATATATTATCTTGAAGAAAGTGGTAGTTAGTTTGAGTTAGTGGTGTTGTATTCTAGCTCTCTTTTTCATCAAATATCTTGAGGATTTTATTTAGATCTTTTATGTACTTTGGATATTGTTTTATGTTTCATGACATGGCATGTATTATTGGTCTAATTTATAATATATTTTTATAGTTATTTATAAATTAAAAGGGCCATTCCTATCATATTATGATATTTATAATCTTAGTGCTAGTCACTATTCCATAACTTATTTGAGGTGGGTTTCAAGAACCACTTTTGATCTCACCATTGAATTATGAGGTGTATTGATAATATTGGGGCATGAAAAATGAACTATTAATATATCTAAATTAGATTCCATATAATTTAAAATAATTAAAATGAAAATGGGGAGAGATACCCTACATAGAACAACCTAATCCCACCACTTGACATATGGGTTGAGTCCCATCATATACCTGTAAGTGGATAATTTTTTTATAAATATATTATTATTTTATATTTATATATATATAAAAAATCTCCACATGGGAAAAAATACCAATGGTTGGTGACCCATTGAAAAACTGACATATTTTTTATTTTTGTATATATATCTATATTTGAAATGGTCATTTAACCAAGTTATGTGAATATTTTATTGGGGTGTGAATTGTGAAAATTTTTATCTCTCACTGTCTATATATATAACCATTGAACCAATAGGATGGGGCCTTCAACTAATGCTTTTGGCATCACTAGTCACTGGTATTAGTGATGCTATTGTTGAAATCTTTTATAATAGCATTGAAGGTCACCCATTTACAAAAATCATAAAATTTTAAGAATATATTCATTTTGATCTAATTAATATTTTTTTTGTTTTTATTATGATTTCAAAATCTCAATATTTTTAGAGATAAAAATGAAAAACATAGTCTAGTTGGAAAAAAATTAAAATCATATATATGATTCTTGATATCTTAAATCAATTCAAATGATAAAATGATGAAATAATATTTACAAGAAATTTAATTTATTATATTTTTTATTTCATGGATTAAAATTTACTTAAAGTTATGTTCCAAAATCTAATCCAACCAAATAAATAGTTGTTGAAAATTTCTCATAGTTGAAAAATCTGACAATAACAATTAGGTCTTGTCGATTAGAACATGCACCCCCACCATTCCATATGGACCTTATGTTATAGATCACTAGATACTGCTAGTTGTACAAAAAACATGAATCATCCTATCTATTATCCCACCCACATAATAGAATATAAAATTATTTATACTCATTATACTAATGAATATTCCCTTTTTCAAACACATATTATTTTTATGTTCTTTGTATTCACATATAAAAACACCCTAAGAAAACTTCCCTGGAGGTCATCCATTATAAAACTACTCAAATATAATAAAAATTAATTATTTTTCTTGATGTGGAACCATTATTTCACACATTTCCACATCTATTTTGATTAATCAGATGAGTTTTAAAATGTTAATTGAGATTTTAATGGATAATTGTTCAGTTGGGAGAAGATCTGTTAGAATTTTCAATTTATTAAATTTTATGATGGAAATGTAGGTTTTTGGGTGCTAAATTGTTCCCAACTACTATAGTTAAAATTTAACCATGTATACTGTGAAAAATAATTTACTTCTTGTAAAATATTGATAGTATTTATAAATTTCTGTATAGAAAATACAAAAAAAAGTAGAACTGGTATATTTATGTATCAAGACTGATCATATGGATTGTCTGCATGTTGGCAGTTTCCTAGGAGTATCTTTAATCTAAGTTCCCTAGTGATTAATTTTCATATGAAGGATGATAACACCAACACTTCCTATCAGTATCTACTTATAAATGTACTTTTCCTTTGTTGATTATGAAGAGCCTTCAAATAATGATGAGGGAGAAGCCTCTTCCACCTTCATTGATGCGAGGGTCCCCTTTTAAAGTAAGCTACCACCTGAGTGCTACTGAGGACTATGATAAAGTGCGATGAAATGTGATATGAGCTAATGAAGATCCCACATATTTTTTAATAGTCAATTACACTCCTCCCATATTCAATGGACTCTATTTTTTGAAGGATGGAGGTTTCCATTTAAATGGACAATTTTGGAGGGTGCATACTTTAGGATTGAGCAAAGCCTATCTGCCTAAGAAGACATCATACTCTAGATGTATTTCCACTGGTTTGTGATGATTCAAATTTGGTGTAGGAAGTTTTAGAATAAGGGTCAAATCAGTTATGTGGGTTAGTTTCATATTTGAATTTCAAACGCCTACTGTTATATTCGGTTACATGGGTCCAATCAACCACATGAAGGGATTTGGCTACAATGGAAATTAATACATTGAGGAAATAAACTATGTTGAAAGAATTTACTATGTGACAAGAAATTAATACATCAGAGGAATCATCTATGTTGATATTTTCCTATGTCGAAAAACAACCACATCTATTAGATTTAACTATGTTTAGAAATTACTGTGTTAGCCTAAATAGACATGTGGGAAACAACTACATAGAAAATCACATATGTTGATACAAAAAAATACATGGACTAAATCACCTACATTGTTCCAATTGGTTACATGAAAAAATTGGCTGCATCGTTCATGAAACCAAGAATCCTATGTGTTGGCCGGATGGGTCTCCTACAGTTTAAAATTGCATGATGTGGCCAAGATTAGTTTTGAGGAGGAAGGTGAGAGTTAGTGCACCACTATCAGGAATTAATTATTATTAAGAGCATGAAGTGGGAATTAAAAAAATATAGTGTAAAGAGGGGAAAATGGAGGAGAAAAGATGAGGGGAGAAGCTATGAGAAAAAGGGGGAAAGTAGAGAACACTCGAGGCGAATGAGGAAGAAGAATAATTTTGTTACTATTTTGAATCCCTTGTGAGGGTATTATTTTTTTTAAAATTTAATTATGATAATCTATTTCTAGAAAACTTTTCAAATATATTAAATTTATTTCTTTGAGGTGGTTGGATAAATCTATCATGGGAACAATGGTTGAGATGGTAGACATTTTTTTACTTCACCTAGGTGTTAGTAACTGCAGGAGTCTACCCCTTTTCACTGGTTGAGTAATTAATGACCTTAAAAAGTATGACATAGTGAGAGTTGGTTTTTTTGTTATTTTAATTAATAACTTAACATATGGATGTCTATCAGAGAAGTGGACAGACCGCACAAGGGGTTTCTCACCAGGTTTCCTTTATGAGTGGGTAAAATAGGTATTTAGTTAAGAAGCTAAAGTATCTTTCACCTATGGACTAGCCACTCAATAGAGTTAGTTATCCATTATCCATAGACCTGTAGTGACTAGCCTTGAGTGAGAGAAAACAAAATAAAGAGAAACACCTATCAAAATAATCCAACCATCCAACAAAATTCTATTGCTCCATCCCTTGAAGTTATCTATTTCCCTAGTTTTCTCTTTTTTCCCTATGTGCTTAGACCTTCTAGATGTATTCATTACTAGTATTCATTCCATCAACTACATCACCACCTTTTCACCCACTTTTCTCTCTTTTTTGTTTTTCTCTTTTTTGTTTCTTTATTTGGTCACACTAAACACACCTCCTATGAAAGTCCTTTCATGAGGATCAATCCCTGCTCAACACTTAACTAGTATTAAGTAGGGTTTATAAATAATTAATTTTAACCAGATCTAAATACAACCTAGTAATTGTATCCAATTTTCATATTAGGTATACTATAAAAAATAATAGTGCACTTTTTTTAATTAGATTATACCAATTAGTCTTTTACATCTTCCCATTTTCAATGAGTGTTATTGAATTATTTTTCAGGATATCTCTATGCCCAAGATATAGTAAAATAAAATATAAGTAGATGATAATATCAAATGTCACTTGGAGTTCAAACTTTCATACACTATAAAACAACCAAATTTTGTATTTACTCCATTGTAACAGTCACAATGGTTACCTCATTCATTAAGTGATAATTAAACTCCTCTAACACATGATTAATCATTAATAAATCATTACATGATTTTTTATAATCCAATGGTATGACAATAGTAATAGGATAACTAGCTAAATGACATACCGTATTATTTATGATGAAGACTATAATATGGAACAAATAACTATTCCATAACATAAACCATGATGTAATAACTTTTATCATGAAATGGTTTTGATTTAGTTCATATATATTCAACAATCTTCCAATTTCACTAAATCCCCTCATAATTTATATGAAACTTCAAAACTATTTGAGAATCTATCTAAACTCCTTTAGATATGATTATCATAAAAATAATCTAAAGTTCAAGAAAAATACTTTTTACCAAAATTAACCCCTATCCCATGTCCTACTATTTAAAGCTTCAAGACTTTGTAGTATTGGAAATAATTATGGATTACCTAATCTATAATTGTTAACAAATAACACCCCCTAGAAAAAAATCACTACTACTCAAGATACAAAGGATCCTAAAATGATATCTATCAAACAAACTCATATCTCCATATCACTTTATCCACCAATATATATATATATATATATATCCATACATGGTATGTATACTTATATAATACATTTTTCTAAGGCATCAAGTAAACCCATATGCATGGAATATGTCAATATAGTAAATTTAACTCATACAATATCAGTTCTCTAAAATAGACTAACCAGAATGAATGAACACATCACATATCATTCATCTAAGTAGATGAGAATATTAAATGTGACTTAAATAATAATTGAAATTCATTTAATTATTTTAATTTATTATAGGTCTTAGATTTCATGCTTTTAATATAAGATGAAAAATCTTATATTGGTTAAAAAATACCCACCACATGATCAGAAACACACCTAACCACCCCTTGATTATCTCAACCTCAAGCTTGAAATAAAAATGGTATCAAAATAGTAAGTTTTACATGTGATATAACTTATTAACCTCATTTTATGGGTATTAATATAAGAAGATACCCCTAATTATATTAATGAAAATGTATATGATATTCCATGTGATATACATTGGCCGACCATTTTGGATAATTAATCATACTTATCATCTCATGACTCTACTCTATATCACATAAAAGAATTTACTCATAATAATATTAATATATTATGATAAACCATAACACTCCATGATGATCATCTATTAAGGATAACTCAAATACATACTTTTAGGGGTTTTTATAATTCCACTCTCATATAAAATATACAACGCACATGAATAAATGATAAATAGATATTTCACTTATTATAAAACCATAATATAATTACATTAACAAAAACCATTAAATCTATACACCTATGTATTTAATACCTATAGCTTTAATATGAACCTCATGCTTTTATTTTAATAATTAATTTTCCATGGATTTACTAAATTATTATTTTAATTCACACAACCAATATTAATATCACCCCAATTAATGGTTTCAAGAATAATATGATATTTGAAAAGGATATGTTTGGTCCATTGGTGAGACCGGGGTTCCCTCACCTAGGAGATTACTATATTATTGTCACAGTCAAGATGAAATACTCCTAATATACTAGGAACCAACCTAATTTTAATGATAAACTTATTGATGAAAAAAACTTTTTTCATAACATCTAATGAAGTGATATAATATTTCTTTGTTTTTGAGTTCACCATGATGATTTGTTTGGAAGTATTCTAACTAATACCTTTACCTTTTAGAAAAAACTTGAAACCAAATTAATATTTTGAATACTATTTTTCATTTTGGAAGTTAAAATCAATGTAACCCATTAAAATGATCTCTTCCTAAACTCTAAAGACCAATAAAACATCCTTAGTCCTTATACAATATATAATGTTGTTCTTATTTTAAATCTAGTGAATATTACTAGAATTGGATTTTTATTTACTATTAATTATCAAGCACATGAGGCATACGTTTAGGTACACAATATAGAATAAATATAGGTCTAATTTCCAAAGAATATGGTATATGATTCACGAATCTTCTTTCTAAATCATTAGAAGAACATTGATCCTCACATGGATCACACCATGTAACACTGTTAAAGACCCCTTCTTGGAGTTCTCTATGATAAACCTATTTATCACTTTAATAATATATGAGTTATGAATCAAACCAAGAAACATTTTTATCCATATTTATAGATCTTCACACCCAGCATATTGGATTCTTTATACATGTCTTTCATTAAGAAACATTTTCCCAACCATATGTTTTTATAATGTAAATTTGGAATGTAATTTTAAATAAGTAATATTTTATCCAAATACAACAACATAAATACTACCACACTCCCACTAACCCGGTATTATATATAATAATCATCCATGTTCTTGATTAAATCAATCTCTTTGATTTCATCATCAAATTAAATGTTCTAACTCTTAGAATATAACTTTAATACATAAATGGATTTTTGTAACTTACATACCTCAGTGACATCATTTGGATCCTTAAAACCTTTTGGTTGTACCATATATGTATCCTTACAAAAAATTACCATTAAATAAAGTGGTTTTAAAAATACAGGCCCTAGAGGAGAGATACCCGACTATGGGGTTGTAGGGGGGTGGTAGTGAATCAATGGTCGATATTAAATATGAAAATATATATTTTTTACTTTTTAGAACCATTGTGATACTGATTCCATTGAGTGTATGTATTTCTAATTGAAAAGATAATGAAAATGATGATGAAAAGAGATAGTGAGAGTAAGAAATTAAAGTACATAGACATAATTTAATACATGGTTTACACATTCTTGTTATCAATTAGTTTTATGCTTGGTGTTTAATAATAGTTATCTAGTTATCCACACTAATTTATTATTATAAACAAAGAATAAAATAATATATGGAATAAGAATATGGTCTTGGTTTTCAAAAACTATACCAATGAAAATAAAAGTTAAAAAACACCAACAAAAAATATTAGTGGGCATGTGTGATCCTTCAATTCAATTCTTAGTACCTTGTATCCAATTAATGTTGCGTGTACTATTCTTCCATCGTACATGAACTAATTGGGTGGACCTATCTTTTTTTGTCACTCAAAATGAGAAAACCTTATCATTTATATTTTTCAAAATAGTAGGGTGATCCATTTATTGAGATATTTTATATCTCTATGTCTTTATTAGTGGTTATGATCAATCCATGAATCTAGATTGACCTAAACATCATCCATGTTAAAATTACACATATTTCCTATTCAAATGTATCCATAAAGGTTCCAAAATATCATCCTCAAACTCCTTATTTTATCCAAAAAATATTGAAAATTTGAGTTCTATATATTCTAGGTTTGACCAAAACCATGATGTAATGGGGTCTTCTATGTCATGGTTTAACCTATTAAATTAAGACCCATAAACCATGAATAGACATCTTCCCCTTGAAAATCCAAAAACCATTTTTTTTCATTTTATTTTTCATGTTTAACTAAAACCATGATGTGTTTACAGTAAACCAAATATTGTTTTCTTCTCTATAATTTCACCAATTCTTTAGAACTGATATCACTTATTACATGATCATTTGTTCCTCATACCATGACATAATGTAGATACCATAATTGTTTTTCTGTATATAGTAGATGGTGACTTCATCAGCTTAACAACCATAATTATCCTCCAAAATTATTTTCATTTTAAACCATTATGTAATTTATTGAACCATTTACATTATGTTGTTCCCCATTGATTCTATATATTTCTAGAATTTCAATTTGAAAACATGATAGGAACCACACTCATTTTTACTAGATTATGATGTGGTGATGAAAACCATGATATGTTTTCCCCATTATGTTTCCATGCCTTAAATCCCTAGAACCACAACTAAAACTATGGATTTTTTATTCACATTTCTTCACAATCCATTTTATCATAACTTAACCAATATGTGTTTTACTAAACACCACATCATGGTTCTCACACATGTGAAACTTTCTTTTTATTACAAAAAATGGATGTTTTCACCAAGATTCAATATAAACTATTTTTCTTCTAAAAAACCATGATGTAATGGATATAACCATGTTTCATTATTTATCATTTTACTTATGTTTGAATCTCTATACCTTATTTTTCCACCTCCAATATCCTTTATATGTTTTATTATCCATTTAAATTCTATTGGATAAATTTATACTCAACTTACAACTTTGAGATTTATCCTCCATATTATTTCTTCATTATCAAAGTGATAAAAATATAATACATCAAGATACATTTTTATTTCAAGGATTACTCCTCAAGATAACCTTCAAGAAATAATTACAAAATATATGTATATGAAGTATGTTAGTGTGTCATGAACTCCTCATAATAGAAAGAATTCATAATCAAATCCTTTTATAGGTTTATGATACCACACCATCAGTTTGAATAGTGTTTATAAGATACCTCTATACCGTGATGAACCTTAATTTTTTATGCCTAATAGAAACTCCATTGATCCCTTGATTATCACAAGGAGTCACAAAATCCTTCATAATCTTCATACTTTAAGGGATACTTCAACCAAGCATTCTCTCTCTATGACCTATCTAGGAATATGAACATCTTATTTTAATTTTATTGAAAACCTATAAAATCCTTCAAATATAATCTCAAGAAATATTCTAAAAAATCATGAATTTCCAAAAACATCTCATTTCCACTTAGATATTTTATTCTTTAACTCATGATGATCCTCCCATTTAATATTTAATCCAAAATTTAAAATCTATTATACATTTATTGAAAACATATCCAACAATTCATTAATAACTTCAAAAAATAATGTATATAATCTTCCATGAACACATCAATATACTATATGAATTATAAAATCTAGAATGCATGTATATTGAAAATAAATCTCACATTTCATGCTTGGATTTCATATTCATGTAATACACATGCACATTAATTTCCCCTTTTGTATTTTTTTTACAAGACAACCATCATAAATACTCATTATTTTTTTATTCTATGTGAAACATCACGAAAGAAATTGAAAAAAGATTAGAAACACAATGCATGAAAAATAAATTTAAATCTAACCACAACAACTTTTAATTTATGTGAATTTTCTTTTCCTTTAATAACATAATTAAATGGAAAAAAATTATAGGGTATGGGATTAAGATTTTACTATATTCTCTCTACCATAATAGGTTTGAAATTTTATCACCCTTTAAATGAGTGTGCCTTATTCTTTATAGGGATATAAAAATTATTCTCTCCTTAAAAAATTACTTCCATTTTTGATAATGAATCAATGTTATCCTTAACCACAATTAAAATAAATTAACTAGTTTTAAAAAAAGATATATGTGGGAAATTTATCTACTAATTTTATTGGTAATCCATCTCTGGACCACCCTTCAACAATTTATCCAAACCTCCAAAATAAATAAGATAATATAAAATATTTAATAATTAAAATTGATGATGCTAATTAATAACTCAAAGAATAAGCGATAAAACTCTATGTAAGAAATAAGATTAATCAATTAACAAGTACATGCAGGCTATAAAAGATCCCCAAGTATTTTTTTAAATATCCTATTTAAATTATTAAATAAAAATCAATTTATTATGATTTAAGATCACAAATAATTCAATCATAAGTAAGAGAATAGGGTTAAAAACTAATAAATTTTATATTTAAGAAGACAAGCCTATCACATTTGAAAAAACTTAGGCTTCGTAAGACTTATAGATTTACCTTTAAGCCACTTCTTCATCACTTACTACCTATACTTTTGTTCTAGCCCCTTATTTGATTTTTTGTATACACCAATAGTATATTAGTGTCCTCCTTTATTCATTCTATACACTGCCTTTATCTTATAAATTAATTTTATTTTTAGAGAGGTCCCAATTAATCTATTCATGTATAGAGACGAATCAACACAAAATTTGGATTTTAGAAACTAAATTCCACTGGTAACATATTTTTATTGTTTCTTCAAAATGGGTAAATATTAATAAACTTTAAAATTGATTTCAAAACTATTTTTATATCTATATTCTTATTTTTATTATTATATACTAAGTCCTTGGTGTGATCCTCTCTTTTTAATTCAACCACCTTTGAAATAATTTATTGATGAATCCATTTTGTATAGCATTTGGAATTTACTATTTTACTTCAATTTATATTGTATCCATGCATAGAATGTTTTGGAAGTGTGTCCCCATTATTTAAACTATCCAAAAGCCTCATCATGTTCACCATATTTTTTAGGATATTCCTACTCTTCTTTGGAGTACTATACTTAGATTTTATTTTTATCATTCACAGTAAGACATTTATACCAACGGTTCCTTACTTTGTGGCCAAAGATACCACATAACAAGAAACACCCTTGTGCCTTTTATTACACCACAAAACATGTTTTTCCATTAGTTTTAAATAGTTTCTATCCTTCATTTTTAAATAAGTAACACCCTTTTTCTCTATTGAGGCACTCATTGTCCTATTCTCATCATGGGTGAGTCTCCTTATAGACTTTAGGCCATTTTTATTATTTATTTTATATTCACCTTTGGGTTTAATATTCCATGGGATGTATGGATTATAATCACTCCCAATATTCCAAAACCCTTTCCACTATTTATAACCCTCAAAGGTTTCTCACACAAAATCTTTTAGAATTAATTTTTTCTTTTCCTTATTTTAGAGATCTTTTTAGTTTGAGAGACCAATAAAAAATAATTTTTATTTTCCTATGAATTTTTTTTCAAAATTTTGTTGAAATTTAAAGATAAGAAGTTTATGAGACTCAGAATTCATAAAATTTGAATACATGCTATCAATATACATTGATCTAAAGAGATTAAATTATACAATATCATGCTGATCTTTGATTATACTCAACTTTACTCCATGATTTCATTATATAATAATTCAATAATGAATCAATGAGTAATAAAATTAGGTTTTTATAAATCTACATCTTCTTCAACTTGTGAGACATATCTACACATGAAATCAAATTCTCCTTGAGCTATCTCAAGATTCCACTTAGGAAAATAAACTTAAATGTTATGTGTTTGTTTCCATATTCAATATCTATAGAATTTTTTAAATTCATCACTTGATAATTTTAACATCATCCATCAATTTCCTTAATTTAATTACCTCTTATCTTTTTATGATTACTCAAAATATTTCTACACATGCCCTATAGTTTTATATTAGAACCATAATTCAAAATACTAGTATAGATCTAATTAAAATTGTACTCCATTTTGAAATGAATAAAATTTAAATTCCTTAACTAAAAAGTGATATTTCTTTAAACCAAAAGGTAAATCTATAAGATAATATTAAATAAAAACCCTTATATAAATCTAGCTTCAAACTCAACAATAATTAAATAATCTAATCAAAAATATAGAAAAATTATTTAATTTTGTAGGTGGAAGAATATATCTATGAAAATATACCCCATATTAAAGATATACAATAACAAGTGATACTTACAAAATATTTTAAAAAATTATGTTCCTCAAGAGAATACCTAATACCTTATTCTTTGAAAACATATATAGTACCTTGCTAAAAAATTAATTGAAAAAATATTCTCAAGACTAAACTTGGATATTATACCATTTTTAGGTCCTAGAGGAGAGATAAATGACTGCTAGGGATGGGGGTGAATTAATCATCGAGGTTTAATACAAACTTCACCCTTTTTTCAGTATTTCCAAACACCATGCTCCCAATTTTGGTTACTTTATAGATTTACCCTTGACAAGGTAATGTTGGTGATGATGATGAATGATAGAGTGAGTAAGAAGACAATGAAAATGGACACAAGGGATTATGATGTTCACACATTGTTATTATTTTGTGGACACATCCTTAGTGTTTAAAAGTTACTATTCTTGAATTGTATATGCATGATGAATCACATAGTGATTTTTATTTTTAAGTCAATTATTATCTTAAAATAGTACCTATAGAAGTTTTCCCACATATACTTTCATACATAAAGGGGATAAAAGATGAAGAAACATATATAGAATTGGAAGTTTATGAAATGAAAGAGGAATTCACTAAGAATTTGAAAAAATACAACACTATCATCAAAATTGATAAACCCAATTAATACACATTAATTTTATATAAATTAAGGCTCACCCTAGATAAATAGACATTGTAGAAAGCTAGTAATAAGAAATAATAAGTATGAGAGAGAATCCAAATACTATTTTGGAATTTAAGAGGCTATCACACCATAATTGAGAAGCCACACCACAGTAGTATTACTACATATTATCATGTATTCCAATGTGAATATTGTATTAGGATTTTATGGAGAATATGAGATCATGATATTTCTAAATATCATGTAGAGTTAAAAATAATAATGAGTCTTGCAGATTAGTTTGAATGAGAATAAAATATGGAGGATAATATTTTCCGATTTAATATGAGAAGATTGTTCTTCCATAAATCAAGGAGGTTTCCATATTCTAATATAGAAAGTATATCAATGATATTTTTTGTACAATAATAAATAAATATAATAATAAAGATATTGTAAATGGATGTGAGGAGACCTAATATTTTATTCCAAAATAATATTTCTATGTATTAAATTGATAAGAATATGATGACATCTAGGATTGAAGATCCCATCCATTGAGTAAAGGAAGAGTAAGAAGACCTGTAATATATTTATATCATAGATGATGATTCAGTAAGAAGTCAACATGGATTATATTATTATCTACATGAATTGTTCATTTTTATATTTAGGGAAGAAGGAAACAAGTCCTATATGCTTGTAGTGTTTCTATTTATGAATGAAAGTCAAAGAAAAATTGCTGAGGAATAAGGTATAATCAATTGATGTAGAGAAATCTGGCATGGATTGGATATCATGTTAAGAAGTTAGATATGAGTTCCATGGAATAACTGGAGTGATCTGGTATAATAATATCTTTAAAGTTGATAGATAGAAGGTATTTCAGGAGATAACTATTACTACAAGGTATCATTGTGAAAGAATGATACCTAACTAGGGATAAGGATGATACCATCCCACCCTTAAATGAATTATAGAGTGGATGATACCTTTACATTCATTTTTAATCGATTAAATTGATAGTGATAATATATGTCATAGTAACAAGTTGAAAAAAACAAGGTTTAGGTATCCATATTGAGAACAAACCTTATAAAATTCCTATGTGCTACTATTTATCATTTATTATTTCATTTCATGTGGTTTTGGGTGTTGAGAGCACATAATTAAATCTATAAATCTTAATTGAGATAAGGTTTTTAATAAAAAGAAGATATATTTAAAAATAAAAATAATTTATTAAAAAGGGTCACTTGATTAACCCCTCTCCCCACTTAGGTGACTACATAATCCACTAGGACTCATAAGTGATATAAGATTTAATCAATTTTCCTCATATTGGATGTAATTTATTTCCCAATTTTTTATCTGATATTCATAAGTATATATTTTAAGAAAGTTAAAAATTTGCTTAGATGGAAAATTTAGTTCCCATTCTTATCAATACCAACTTGGAGGTTTCAACCAAAACCTTGATGAATAGGAAGAAAAGGGAGGCTAAAAAGATAATAAAGACCTCAAAGGAGGAAAAGGAAACACCAATACTTAAAAGTAATAAAAGTGGTGAGATATCTATTAAAATTTTGATTATGATCCTATATATGAATCAAGTTCAATTTGTGATGAAATTTAGGATAATTATTATATCAAACCAGTTGAATAAATCTATTTTGATGTCAAGGAATGCATGAATAATATTCCGAATAAAGTTTTCACATATATATTTGAATTTATTTAAGAATTATATGATAAAAATCATATCCAATGGTTGATATAGAAGATAAGAAAAAATAATTAGCAGGAAAGTTGAAAAAATACAATTCCCTCATCAAAATATTGAAATACAAGGAGAAATATTTAATTATTAGTAGAAAAAAACTCTCCATAGAAGAAGTTTCATTGAAATTTAACATTTATGATAAGGATAATATTAATAAAATATTATAAAATAAGATTCATGCTTTGAAATATAGTCATAAAGATGATATTGGTGTCAAGGATTCCTAATTGGAGATCAAAGCTAAAAGAATCAAGAACCTTGATAATTACATGCAAGAAGATAGAAAAAATTAAGAAGATCAAATTATGATGATGAAAAAATATTGTGAAGAAATAATTAAAGTATTGTAGGATGATACAAATATCCTAAACATGAAATTCCTTGATCTTGAAATCAAATTTAAAAAGTATAAAGATGGTTTATGTTGAGTCTTCAAAAACTAGTGAGTGAAAATATACTTCCATACAAAATATTAAAAATATTATTATCTATAAAAGGATTCACCCAAGTGGAAAAAAGATTTTGATACCATTTGGAGAAACATCAACTACAATCTCTTTCAAAAAGGTAGCCCATGTCTCAGAATTTTTGATTTATACTAATGCTATTTCATATTCTATTATAGGTTAAAAATAAAAATCTTGATGAATCTAGGTGAATATAAGTTCTAATAAGTTCCTCCTAAATTTAAAGGTGTATTTGGTCATATGAAATAAAATCATCTCCCTAAGAAGACCCCAAAAGTATGGAGTTTCTTCCCAAAAATAACAAGATGTATAAGCTGGATAGATTGAAACACAAAGGAATAGAAAAAGGTTTTTTATATATTTTTGGTGTTGTGGAATATTTGGAAATAAATAGATTGAATGTTGACATAATATACTGATTTATATAAATTAAATAAATACTATACCAATTGGGATAAAATATGAAGTTAAAATAAAAACCATTTAAAAAATTAGTGTTCATAGAAAAGGAAAAACCTATTCACAAAGAATAGGTTTTAATCTCTTGAGAAATTTATTAAGGACTTAAAAAAATGTGGTCATTGTAGTATAAAGTGCTGGTATGAATCTACTAAGAATGAACCATATCCTATATAAAGAATCAGATGAAAAATAATGAAGATGAAACAAATAAAAGTAGGTGAGTCAACATTGGGTCATGGGAAAAAGAAATCCATTGAGAAAATTATACCCAAGAATGATGAGAAGGATGCCACACTAAGTAGGAGTTTCTTATATTATGATATAATATTTTACATAGTAGTACATTATAAATAGGCCATGAAAATTAGTGTTGATGGAGGCAATTTAAAGTAATAAAAGAAATATTCAATCCAAGAGAAAAAAATGATTGTTTTGGTGGATAAAATTCCTGAAGAAGTTATGTCTCATGAAAGGTTTACCAAATATGGTAACTTAATGATTCATGAGAAACAATCTTTAAATTTTAAGAAAACCGAGTATATTACAAAAGAATTCATGAACATGTGGGCAACATAGTTTGAAATGGATAAAAAAATAGAGCTAGAACCTAAAGATATATTTAATGGAATATTTTAAGAAGAATAACCCACATAGAGAGATAGTTAAGAAAATAAATATGATTCCTATTAATAATCATAATAAGAAATTAAACAATGTGATCATGAAGAGTTCTTATCAAATTAGAGTTAAGAAAAAAGGGTTTTTAGGTTGAGAAGAAAACATTAGACCAGTTTCTCTTATTAATGAGAAAATAAGGAAGCCACCTCATTAATATATTTGTTTATTTGTGTTTCTTTGTATATGGAATTAAATGTGATATATAAAAAGAGAACTGATGAATTCTAGGATAGTAATACAACATGATATATCATCCATCATGGAGTACTTGATGCCTCCTCATATTACTTTAATTAATTTAAAATTACTCTTGGAGTTAATTTTTGAAGAAAAAAAATCCATTATAAAGATTATTATATTCCATTCCTTTAGGGGGAGGTGATAAGAAGAGAAAACTATCTGAGTTTTATTATTAAATAATTAATGTAGAATCCCAGACCACCCTTAAAAATTAAAAATGAGGTATAAAAATCACACTTTTACCATTCTACTTTTATTTTATAAAATCTAATGCATAAAGTGGGACTCATTATTAAAATGGAAGATTTCTTAAGTTGGAAAAAATATATCTTATAATTGATTTTTTTGATGTATTTTTTGAGTTTATTGGAAGTGATAAAAATTCTTATGAAATATATTTTATCATCCCCTAGATATAAAAGTTAGTGTTGGTATCACATCATGGAAAATTTATGGAAAAATTTTATGTCTAGGTTAATTACTCTTGTTTTATACACTAAGCTAGATCACATAGACTTAAAGTTGATTAATTGATGGATCATTTCTAAGTGAATTGTGATTCCACTCTTCTCTTAACTGAATCAGATTTTATCTCCCAAGAAGGTGGGGGGGGGGGACAAAGGGGGAAGATTAAATTTTTGAAAATCATGGAAGGTTCATTAGATGAGTAGAAATTTCCCTCACCCCCAAACATTTGTATTTATTATTAATAAGGGGGAGAATAATATTAAATTTAAAGATGAGATGGGAATTAAAAAAAAATAAAAAAGGGGAGATTGAAGAGCCTAATTTGACTATAATTATTATATGCATTGGTTTTATTTATTTTCAATATATCAATAGGGAAAAAAATTTCAATATATTAAGAAGTTTTGTGATGATGAAGATCCCACTAAGTGAAGAGGTTGAAGCTATGAGAATACAAATTGAAAGAAAGTTGTCTGCCATTTTATTATGTTATTGAAGATATATTCTCATGTTTTAAAAGATAATTGAATTAAGATATTCAAATACTGTCATACATTTTAAATAAAGGAATATTTTTCTACTACTTGAAAATAGATTCAAAGACAATATCATATATTCATAATATGGTTTTAGAGCTAGTTTAATGAATTCATGACAAGTGATGATTATATGGAAAGAGCACCATCATTAAAAATTTTAAAGAGTAGAGAGAAATATGGATATTAATTTTTTTGTGAGATTTGGTTAAAGGAAGTAAAAATATAGTTTAAATACTGAGAATCCATCCAAAGGTTTAGTGAGTAAGAAGGCTATTGTAATCGGTAAATAATATCACTTAGATGACTGATGAAGTTGACTAAGACTAAATCTATAATTAAGAAAGTAGTGAAGGTTTCTTAAGAAATTAAAATCTATTTATTTAATAGATGAAAGGATTTTGGAAATTTATATGAATTTTTTTGGAATTAGTTTAATAATTTGAAAAGTTATTTAATGTAATTTGAAGTTGTTTTGAAGTGATTAAGAATGCACTGATATGAATTGAAGTAGATCTGAGATTATTTGAAGAATTATGAAATCCTAGAGTGGATATAAAGTTTAAAAAAGTATGTAACACCATTTATTATGTATGATAAACTTATTGGCATACATAATATTCACCCATTATCCAAAATAGAAAATTAACAAATCCCTCGAGAGTTCACCTTGAGAAACTCTAGAGCAAATCAGTGAAATTCATAAAGGCATGAGATATATAAAAGTAATTATAGTATTTCATAAGAATCATCTAACTATGAATAATATTAATTCTAGGAGTTTAATATAAATCTATAATTCCTTGAATATAAGAGTAACTTCATTCCTATGCAATAGTAACTCTATAAAAATTGTATCATTTTTTTCAAAGGGTTAGAAGCTTCCTGAGTGTGTAAAAGTTATCTAGAGGATGTGTAAGAGTATCTATAAAATTATTTATAAGAATTTTATAAAGGAATGGATATATATTTATTGAATAATATTCATAATCATGATATATAAGAGTCATTATAATACTTCTATAGATTTGTAAGGGTTATCTAGTTATAATAATTTGAGAAGTCGAGATTTTATGAAAGATATATTTAGAAATTAAATCAGTTGATGTTGATGATTTTCATTAGTGAAATAAATATAAAATTTATTCTAAGGGATTATGATTCAAGTTGAATATTAAAAATATTCTCACGTTTTTGAGAAAAAATCCATTCAATGAATAAATATTGAGAATGAGATGCACGTTGAAGTCTATTCTAAATATCACATGAATTTTTCTTTAAAAGAATACCAAGTCTTACAGTTCAGTTTGAATGAGAATAAAATATGGAGGATAATATTGACCAACTTAATATGAGAATATTGTATTATAAAAAATCAAGTAGCTTTACATATTATAATATGGAAAGTATATTGATAGGATTTTGTGTGCATGAATAAATAAAGAGTATAATAAAGAGATTGTACTTGGCTGTGAGAAGAACCTATACTAAATTCCAAAAGTTTTTTTTATGTATCAAATAGAGAATAAAAAAAATATCTTGGAGTAAAGGGCCTATGTTTTAGGGAATAAGTAATAATAATAATACCTATGATATATTTGTTGGGAAAAAATCCCTCAAGGAATCATTGAATCATTTTTTAGGTGATTGTGCTTCTTGAAAAAGCAGGCCTCCATGTTGTGTTTATTGACAAACAAGACCATGATGTATGAGTGTGTTGACAAAGGGGGTTTACATGGTGATTTTTTGGGTTCAAGGGATGATTCCAACAATCCATGATTGATTGAAGAACCTTGAAAAAGAAATGGACGATCTGGAGGCGGTACAAAAAGAGAAAATACAAGGTGGCACTATTTTCCAGTGTTTGCCAAATTTTTGGGCCTGAAAATTAGAAAATGGAGAGATTTGTTTTTGGAAAATGGAGGTGCATGAAAAATTTGAGTGGTGTGTGAAAAATAATACGGTGCGAAAAAAAATGAGCATGGTGCACGAAAAATATAGTGGCGCGTGAAAAATCAGTGTGGTGTACGAAATATCAGCGCGGTGCGCGGAAAAATAAAGTGTTGCACGAAATATTTGCGCGGTGCGTGAAAAAGGAAAGTGATGCATGAAATAGTGGGATGAAGTTTTTCACACAAGAGGTGTTTCGAGGTCCGAAGCTCAAAAAGTTATAAAGGATGAGGTGCATGAAATATTGAAACAGTGCGCGAAAAATGGTGTGGCGCGGAAGATGTGTTTTTCACGCTCGAAGAGAATTACGTGCTCAAGAAGGGTTTTTTCGCATAGGGTAGATTTTGCCTATAAATACGAAGTGATCCCCCTCTATTCTGAGTAGCTCAAGACTTAGAGAATACCCGAGCAGTGGCAGGCAAAATTGAAGTTCACAAGGGAGTTGCGGGTAAACATAAAGTTTGCTCGTAAAGTCTAGATTTTCACGTAAAGTGAAGGCTGTGCGTAAAAGAAGGTGGTTGCATGTAAAATTGGTATTGGAACGTAAAAGTGGTGTTGTGCTAAAAGTGGATTTCACGCAAAAGTATAGAATCACGTGCAAGACAGTTTAGAGGCTGCGTGTAAAAATAAGAGGCTGCGCATAAAAGAAGAGTTGCATGAAAAGTGGATTTCGCGCAAGACAAGGGAATTACGTGCAAGGTGCAGTAAGGGCTGCGCATAAAAATTGGGGTTTCCCGGTACACCCGGTGCAAAGTGAGATTCATCAACGGGTGAAAGTTGAACATCACCAGAGCATCTATCAACAGTTAAGGATGCATAATTCATTAGAGACAATGAAGATACCTACATGTCTATAAATTGTGAGTGGATCCCTTCCAAGTGCAGTGAGAAAAGGAAGAGGAATAAGGTTATCCTTTCTACCGGTAGTGAGCCTGAGAGAGAGGAATAGGGAGTGACCCTTGGGAAAGCAGTGAGCTGACCCTAAACTTTGTAAAGACAGTGAGCCTGGGTATAGAAGTGATCTATCCTGAACATTGTAAATTGGCAGTGAGATTTAGTGGATTTGGTACAATGGCACATCACCGTTGTATGCTCCTTGGACGTAGCCCAGTGAGGGTGAACCAAGTAAAAATCTATGTGTCTGCCTACTTGCTTCCCTGCATTGCATTCAAAGCACCATCATTAGATAAAGAAGAAAATAAGCGATCATAATAAACACACAAGTGCAAATAAAGTGACCCTTGTAATAAAGAGGTCAAGATCCAGTGGGGTAGGAAGAATTTTGAAAAATAATCTTCATACCCTGATTTACCCCCCCTCTCAGGTTATATAGTCCCCTATTGGTCCTAACAATATTTACATCATAGATTATGATTGAGAATAAATCATCATGAAGTATACTATTATCTACATGTATTATTTATTCTGATATTGAGAGATGAAGACAACAAGTACGACATGAATTCAATGT
Organism: Viscum album; assembly: GCA_963277665.1. Taxonomy (NCBI): domain Eukaryota; kingdom Viridiplantae; phylum Streptophyta; class Magnoliopsida; order Santalales; family Viscaceae; genus Viscum; species Viscum album. The sequence goes on along the minus strand of OY728120.1, from coordinate 1,578,739,331 downwards.
TTCTATTTTTGTATTGGAAGTAAAAGCCCTACTTTCAAGGAAGAAGGTATCATTAGTTGATGCAAATATATTTAAATAAATTTGAGATCTTGTTCAAAATTTATAAAGGAGGATATTGGAGGAACTGAAGTTATCCAGTATAATAATATCTATATTAGTTGGGAGACTGAAGAAGTTTTAGAAGATTGACACTACTATGAGCTTACATTGAGAAATGATGATGCCTACCAAAGGATATGGATGATACGTTCCCACCCCTTGTATACATTTTATAATATATGATACCTTTACAAATTTTTTTAATCACTTCAATTTATAATGATAATATATCTCTCAAAATTTGTAATGACCCAAAATTTTATCAAAGAAATTTCTCTTATGATTATATAAATGTGAAATATTTAGTAATTTTTTATTATAAAAATCACATGAACCACATGATAGATTTAATTTTTTTGTTATATTGAACTGAACAATACATTTAGAGTATAAATATACTCAATAATATGATTAAAATTACAATGGGACAAAAAATAAAAAATAAGATGACTATAATATAAAAATTTGGATATGCTTGATCCCCTCACTACTAGAAATTTGGTTATTTGCGGTGGGTCATTTGCGATGGGCAGATGACCCATCACAAATAGTGTCTTTTCTGTCATTATTTATGATGAAATTAATATTCCATTGAAAATAATGATTTATTATGATGGAATAAATAATCCATTGCAAATTGTTTTGGTGGGCATTCCCATCGCCCAATGACATAAGTAATTGTGACGAGCATTTGTGATGGATACCAAAATCCATCGCAAATGCTTATCGGATTAGGATTATTTGCGACAGAAATTAGTGTCTGTCATAAATAATTTTGACGAAAAACTATTTGTGATGGTATTAATTCCGTCACAAATAGTCCGCCGCAAAAAACCCCATAGATTTAACACCCGTACAACTCTCCTTTCTTCCTCCTCTCCTTTATCCTCCCTATCTTAACCGCCGCTGTTAACCCTACCCCCGTCGTCTGCTCCATGCAGCTCTGTGTAGATCCGTTATTCCCAATTTTTTGCTGATTTCAGATCAGATCTGCAAGGCATGGACTCCACTTATGTTCTCCATCAACTTTTTTCCATATTTTAGTTCAATGTTAAATATACTGGTTTGGTCAAATCTTAGGTTTAGAAATTTACCTGATTTTCATTCTTTATTTGATATTTAGGATTGACACAATTTTATTAATATCTATTTTTCTTTTAATCTGGTTTGTGTAATTTATTTTAATTGATTTTTAGGTATTCTAATAATCTGGTTTGTGTAATTTTTAATTTGGTTCATGTAATTTTTTTAATCTGGTTTGTGTAATTTTTTTAGGTTTAGAAATTTACCTGATTTTCTTTTTTATTTTTATGCTAGTTTGTGTAATATATATGTATAAATTATTTTAAAAATATGTTTATGGGTTTTGATATATATATATATATATATACATATATGCATGTCTGTATGTATATTTTTATATATGTATATATAAATTTGATATGTATATATGTTTAAAAAAATTTCCAAAATATATTTGATATATTTATATTAATTAATAAATCTTTTAATATAAATACATATAAATAATACATTCTGATTAATTAAGAAATTTTTTAATATAAATATATGTAAACAATATATTATGAGTATACATATATAAAAGTTTTAAAAAATGTGCAAATTTTTTAATATATATATATATATATAAAATTGTGTAATGTTTTTAATATATACACACACACATACATACATACATACATACATACATACATACATACATACATACATACATACATACATACATACATACATACATACATACATACATACATACATACATACATACATACATACATACATACATACATACATACATACATACATACATACATACATACATACATACATACATGCATACATACATACATGCATGCATCCATCCATACATACATACATACATACATACATACATACATACATACATACATACATACATACATACATACATACATACATACATACATACATACATACATACATACATACATACATACATACATACATACATACATACATACATACATACATACATACATACATACATACATACATACATACATACATACATACATACATACATACATACATACATACATACATGTATGTATATTAACATGTGAATATATATATATATATATATAAGTTTTAAAAAAATGTGTAAAGTTTATGATATATATATATATATATACACATAGTCGTATATAAATGTTTTAAAAAATGTGTCAGGTTTTTAATATATACATATATATGTATATATACATTTATGTATATTAACATGTGAATATATATATATATATAATTTGTAAAAAAACATGTAATTTTTTTGATATATATATATATACTGACATAAACATATATAAACATTAAAAAACATATAACATTTTTGATATATATATATATGTATGTATGTATATATTTATCTGATATATATATTTGATTAAAAAAACATGTAAAAATATATTTGATTATGAAATCGTGCAATATATATATATATATATTAACATCCGAATATGTATATATAAACATTTTAAACATACATGTAAGGTTTAATATATATATATATATATATATATATATATATATAGATTTGATAGGTATATTTATTTAAAAAAGAGTCAGAATATATTTTATATATTTATATTAATTATGAAATTGTGATATACATATATATAATAATTATTAAAAATTTAATAATAATTACTAATTAATTATTAAATATTATTAATAAATATTAAATATTTATGTATGTTTATATCTATGTATATATAAATTTAATATGTATATTGGTTTGAAAAAATGTTAGATTTTTTGGTATATTTATATTAATTAAAAAATATTTTAATATAAATATATATAAACAATTATTTACTTAATATTAATACTAAATAGTAAATAATAGTGTTAATTACAAAATATTATTAATAATTTAAAAAATTGATGAAATAAATGAAAATTTGTGCGTGTGTGCATGTATGTATGTATATAGATTTGATATGTTAATTTGTTTGAAAAAATCTATAAAAATTAATTTGATGTAAATTAATTTGATTATGTGTTATATATATATAATGTATGAAATAAATAGAAACGAGTGCTTTTTAAGAATGATGAGAAAATTAATTTAAAGAAAATATTTTAACTAAACATTATTTATAATAATTTTTTATATTAAAAAATGTTAAAAATTGGTTTAATGAAAAACAATAAAAATTTAAAATATATAATATTTATTAAAAAATTAGTTAATAATAATTAGGATAATTTTCTATAATAATTTTTAAAAAAATATATAAATTATAAAACTTATTAAAAAATTGTAAAAAATATTAATTATTAAAAATATAGTATGAATTTAAATAATTTATAATATTTAACAATCAATGAGTCATTGTTATTAATTTTTTTAATATTACCGATGATTATAAAATCATAATAATAATTTTTAAAAAAATATAAAAATAATATAAAAGTAAAAAAATCTATAAATAAATAAAAAATTACATTAATAATAATCATTACATAATTTATAATAACTAATAATTAATTTTTCAATATTATTAATACATAGTAAATATTTTTGTTAATTACAAAATATTGTTAATAATTTGAAAATATGAGGAAATTATGATTTTTTTTCAAAATTTGTAAAAGAAAAGATATGATTAATTGTTAAATATTACTAATTTTTATTATAAATTCAAATGTTATGTCAGGACTAAGGTACACCCCACATCCCAGACCCAATGGTGTTCTCCAATTTTTCATATGATACATAGTTTGGAAGATATTTTAAAATTTTATAAGAAATTATAATAAAAATATTAAATGAATTACTCTTGAGTGCGATGAAATTAAACACCCGATGCACACATATTTAATGTCATGTCTAGGATAAACCCCACATCTCAGACCTAATAGTGGTCTTAGATTTCTCATATGAGACAATATTCGAGAGATATTCTATTACTTTAAAAAAATAGCGTGTGTCACATATAATATATTTAATATTGTTATTTTATCTATGCCAAGTCTCTACAGGCCCCATAATCCAGTGCTAACCGCATGCCTCACCCTGATCATATTCTATAGAATATTTCAAGGTGTTAAAATATAATAATAATTTTCAATTAGTCAAACTGATTTGTAATATTTTTTTTTAATTTGTTGTTTTTTAGATAACTACGGACTTGGGAAGTAGACACCAATATCTATTATATGATCATGATTGGATAAATAATTACAAAACTCCAAATAGATTTGGTTTAAATCCTATCTACATTGAAGGTGTTGAAACCTTTATATCATTTACATCATCGAATTCAGAGTTTATTTATGAAGGAACAATTAAATGTCCGTGTCAGAAATATGATCTTAAGCGATTTTAAAAATTTGACAATGTTGGAATTCATCTATTGCATTTCAATTTTTAGAAATATTATTTTTTTGGTATTAACATGGTGAAAATACTTCGGTAGAAAATACATTTTTTTGGTTCCAAATCCATCATTTTAGAATTTAATACATGAGACAACTGGTCCGTCTATTCCTGAAACAACAACTCTAAATGATATTCCAAATCCTGAATCAGAACCTTCTCAGTTTTACAGTTTGTTGAAATCTGCTAAGGAGGCCTTATATCCAGGAAGCCAGATGAGAAAACTTGAAGTTTTTACATAATTAATATTTATTAAATCAGATTTTGTAATTTCTAATAGTTTTTTGATCAGATTTTATCTTTTGTTAAGTCATTATTTCTTAATGAAAATACATCACCTGTAAGTTTCTATAAAAGTAAAAGGTTGGTTCATAATTTGGGTTTAAGTTATCAGAAGATCTATGAATTTTCAAATGACTGCATCTTATATTATAGTGATTATGAATCTTTGGTTAATTTTCCAACATGTGGAGAATCGAGGTATAAAGAGGCACAACAAGGAAAGTTCAGAGTTCTCATGAAATAGTTGAGATATTTTACAATTACACCTCATTAACAATGTTTATTTATGTCTCATAACACAACCAGATTGATGAAATGGAATAAATAAAATATTTCTATCACAAAAAACTTAAATCATCAATGTGATTATGATTAATGGAAACATTTTAATAAGACACATCATTATTTTGCTTCAGAACCTCGTAATTTCAACAAAGTAGTGGACATAGTGGGGAGATAATGTTTCACTCTTACTAATATTTTAATAACAATACAAAGGAAATAATTTCAACAAAAAGACTTGTGAGTATGTGTAATATTAATATATCTTTCTTATGTTCCTACTATCTAGTGGATGTTGCATGTTTTATTCTTTTCTCAAGCATAACATTGTTTGGAGCACCTATCTTGGTTGGTTATTCAAAATGAGAAACCCTCATCAATTATACTTTTTATAATATAAGGATGAAATATTTATAAAGATATTTAATATCTATATTTTTTTTATCAAGGTTCATTATAAATCCATGAATAAAAAATATCATCAACTTCATTTATGTGTAAATTACACACATCCCCTTGTCAAATTCATGTAAAAATTTGAAAAAATCCTTAAACTTCTAAATTCATCCAAAAAAGATAGGAAATTTTAAATTTGAATATTATGGGTTTGACTATAACCATGATGTAATGGGTTTTTCCATAATGTTATTTAACTAGTCAAAGTGAGACACAAAAACCTCAAAAAAATCTATTCCCCCTGAAATCATGGAAGATATATTTTTTCATTTCCCTTTTCAGGTTTAAATGAAACCATGATGTGTTTGTGGAACACCACATCATGGTTTCTTCTCCAAAACTTCTCCAATTATAAAAAACATGATAACTTATGAAATGATATTTTTTATTTATACTATTATATAGTGTAGAAAATATGAATTTTTTATACTTATAGTGAATTATGACTTCATTAGATTAAAAAAAAGATCATTCTATATGAGTATTTTCCTTATGAACTATGATGAAATATCTTAAACCATGACCATTTTGTGCTTACATATAGAATCCAATGATTTTTATAATTTCACTTTGAAACCATTGAATTATAATCATTTTGTCTATACTATGACATGGTGATAAAAACCATAACATTTTTTCTTCCTCATGGTGGAATTCCATAAATATCCACAACTATGGATAAAAATATGGCTATTTTATTTATGTTTCTTCACAATATATTTTCTTGGGGACAAACCATTGGTTGTTTTATTGAACACCACAGTATGATTATCATGTCTATGAGATTTCACTTTTCTTTCATGACCAATGAACATCTCCACCAAGCCTTATTATAGACCATTTTTCTCTATAAAAACCATGATGCAATCAATAAGACTATAGAATTATTTATTATAGCTTTGAATTCTTCATCCTTTATGTCAAGGGTAAATATTCACACCTTATTTATTCACATATAATATCCTTAATATATTCCAATCTCCATCATGATTCCACATGATCATCTCATACTTAACTTCCAAATTTGAGCTTCATCCTTCATATTCTTTTTCATTACCCAAGTGATAAGAATATGCTACATCAAGATCCATGTTGAACAGAAGGATACCTCCTCAATAGAACCTTCAATAAACAACTAAAAAATATATTTATATGAAGTATATTAGTGTATTATTAACTTACCATAATAGAAATATTCCATAGAAAACTTCTTTAAGAGGCTCATAAAACCATATCATCAGTTTAGATAGTATTTATGAGAGATCTCCACCCCTTAATGAACATGAACTATCACTACCAATGGAAACTCCATTGATCCCTTTATTATCACAAGGAGTAACAACATCCTGCATGATTTTCACACTTCAATTGATACTTTAACAAAGATTTATTCCTTTATATAAGCTATCTAGTAATATGAATAATTTCTTTAAATTCTAAAGGCAACATGTGATTTTTTTTCCAAATAATCTCATGTTAGATTTTGGGACATTATAACTTTCTAAAAAAATCTCATTTCAAATTAGATTCTTTAATCTCTTTAATTATTCAACTAATTATGATCCCATACTTTAATATTTAATCCAACATGTCAAATCCAACATTGATACATAGAAAACATATCCAACATGTCATTAATAAACTTAAATACATCATAAATGATACATCAATCATCCTTAAACACATCAATCTTCTCAAAAAATTGAAAAATCTAGAATGCTCGTATATTGATAATAAATCCAATATTTTATTAATGGAATTTATCTTCATGAAATTAATTGGAAAATAAAATATCAATTGGATATATATCATAATCATAACGAGTTTCTATGTAAAGTAATATCCAAATGGACTTTATCACCACTATCAATGGAAAGGTCTCTTTATATTCAATACCATGAATTTTTTTCCCCTTTTCCCACCAAGAAATATTTTTAGGTATAAATTATATTTTCCATACCTATTTTCATATGAAAAAACCCACCTTTTCCATATTTATATAACCCATTTAGGAATATATACTAATTCTAAGCATATTTAGTTTATATAGAGTCTATCTCAAATTTTATAGACTCAAACGATTTCTTAGAATCAAAACTCTCAATGGAATCTTAATAGGTAGTAAGTTAATACTATATGAATGTTAACTCAACATAAGTAACCATATATATCAAACTATTAACAAATACAACCTAACATTTGATATTATTATGTAACCAAAGTTAGTTCAATTTCCATAACCTCTTATAGAACAGAGCCTCTTTAGATCTCATGGATTGTTCCTATTTGTTAGTACTAAATTTATCAATATTTAATTTTAATCCCACTAATTTATTAAGTGATATATTACTTCACAAGTATAATAAAATATGATCCATAAATATACTATATTTAGTAGTATTATTAAAATAATATTAATTAGTTCCTTATGATAACAAAAAATAAGTACATTTCTAATTTTAGGATAAGTTTATCTAAAAAAGAATTATACACATGTTTTACAGAACCAAATGCCATAAAAGATAAATTGGTACACCTCTTAGTCTATATCACATATAGTTTATTTATGGATGATTTAAATGGAATTTAATTAATAATGGATGAAAATATTTATAGAGAATATTCCTAGAATGATATAGGAAGGCTAGACTAACTCAACATTGATCAAACCATGTCTAATAAGGTACAATTACTCATCTAAGACACACCATTCTACTATGTTATTATATTAGGAGTAACTTTTAAAGGAATTCAACAATATCTCATATTTTCATTAAATTTCTGGATTAATTATCCAACACCTTTATATAATTAAAGAATCTTATTACTCTTTCCTCATCGATTTTCACTTCATTTTTAAAATCTTGGAAAATTTCAAGGGTTTCAAACTTGTATCTCATAAGAAAAACATAACCATACCTAATAAAGTTATTAATAAGGGATACAATACACATATACTCACCTATTTATTATTTTCTCATTGTTCCACATATATCACATGTATTAAATCTAGTATCCCATTGGACCTCTCATATTTTTTATTAAAAGTTTCTTTATTAATTTTTTATAATCAAGATTCACATTTTTCGAATGATTCATAATCAAATGATTCTTGTAATCCATCTATAATAATTATTTGAATGTGTTTCTCATTTATATGCATAAGGTGACAATGCCAATGATAAATTAAGTTATAATTAACTAACTTGATATTCTTATCATTAATTTTATAGATTTTATTATTCATATCAATAATATATAAACCATCCTCCATATTAAAAATCCCATAAAAATTTCATTCATGTATATAAAAAACTATTGGTCTTAATCATGAGAAAAAATACATTATTTTACAAATAATATATAAAAATAAAATTTCTATTTATGGTTAGAACATTTTAATGATTTTATAATTCTAGAATTAATACACTAGGAATATGTAGATCACATGTGCCGACTTCCAATGCAACAAACCTTTCCTCATTTCCAATACATAGATATACTTTTTTTCTTCAACTATCTCATATTTATATGTCTCTTAAAATAAATATAAATGTGTAATGGATATTGAGTATCTAATACCCATAAGTCAGAATTATAGAAATTGAGTTTTATAACATTTACATCCTTATGCTTAGAGTGATTATCCTTAAGTATAGTTCACAAACTTAGATACTAATATATTAATTCATAGGTCCAACCTATAAAAAATTTCAAAATGATGTTCATGATACATTCCATAATCTATAAAAATACATATTTAATGTGTGAGTATCGTGTTTTATGTAAATTCAATAATGAATTTTATTGAACATATTCCTAGTAAAATGATGACCCTATAGATCATATCAATTAGTTTAACAAGATCCATATTTTACTAAATATTGATCCTCTGAAATTTTCCCTAAAATTTAGATATTTAGGTGGAAAATCATATCAATCATATCACATATAATTTTTTTATTTAAGTGGGAAACCCTTTTTCTAATCCATCTAATAAATTAAACCAATTCCATTCTTTTAGACACTTGATCCTATAGGGGTTACCTAAAAAAGTGAAAACCAAATCTCAAAATTTAATATGGGAACCTAATCCTATTAGGGACACCCATAAAAAACTTTCCTTACACAAGATAATCCATGGGAATATATATTTTTCATGATTTACCCATTTGGTATATCAAGGTATTAACATGTATTTACTTTTAAAGTAATCTAATACTTAACATTAGATGTATTTTTTATAGTATCACCATTTACATATGCATTTTATGTATATAATTGAATCTTAAGGGGTTTTCTTAGTCACAATATTTCCATATACATCTTATTTATACCATTTTATGAAATCCCTATATATAAGAAATATTCTAATGATTTTGTTTTATATTATATACCTTTAGCTAAATTGATATGTTCACAATATACAAACGTTTAACACATTATACAACTAATGATTTGGGTTAATTACCTAAAAATAAAAACTAACTATATATAAACATTTTAAAACACAATTAATGTATAAGATAAATGAAACACTTTCATATAAAAGTTTAAAATCATATAAAACCTAAATATACTCAAGATAAAGTATGAAATGATATATAGATGGCCCCCATTTTTCTAGAATAGATTCTAAGATTCTAGGAAAATGGGAAGTCTGATCCAAATTCCCACTATCCATAGATAAATACTCAAGAGAGACTATAATTAAAATATAATCCTAAATCCTAGTTTGTATAAAATAATCAACATTCATGATTAAGTTTTAACTAAATAATAAATCCTTATCTCAGTTAAACCAAACCAAATGTTATGTCATACATAATATGTAACTCTTATATATATGGTAATAAAATTGTAAGAACCCATTTAAATAATTTAAATTTAATCATATTGACATTCATAATTTAAAAAATTTATATAAATGAATATTAGTAAAGGATTTAAATAAATAAATAAACACAGTATTTAAATATTTTCTATGAGATATAAATACTTTAGAAAATTAAAAATTCTATCAAAACAACTTTTGATATATTCTAATGTCACATATATTTGATCCCGCATCAGTGATGGTTTTTGAGAATATATATATATTTTATTTCAAAAATCACTTTGTGTAACCACTAATGTTTTCTCTATATAATCCATTTTAGGAATATACTTTCCTGAAAGACACACCTTGCACCATAACATATTTCTCTTTTTCTATGTCAGGGGTTTTACATGGAAATATAATTATCATGAACCACTATAATTTTTAGTTAAAACCATGACATAAAAAACAAGAATTGATGTAATCTATTTTTAAATATGAAAAAGTAAGATATTTTTTATAATAATTCATTCTTAATGAAAATTTAATATAAAAAGTGACATTTTTATTTAAAATATACCATGGTTCTAATTTATTTTACTTGAATTACATTTTTTAATCATTATATTTATGATTATTTACCAATACTCACTCTGATACCACTTTTAGGATATATCTACACCCAAAAATTAGTGTAAGTAAAAAAACCAACCATAAGTTCAATTAGAAGAAGAAATGATAAAATGAAATTAAAAATAAACCATGTGTAACTCATCCTTGTTCTCCATCATTTCTTGATAATTTAGGTTTATAGAGAACTATTTGTGACTAAAATGATGTACTAGTCTTCATAGGTATCAACTAACCTAATAGAATCACCAAAAACTTTGAAAATTACTTCTTCAACTTCAATGTCATACTAGCACCCCCTACGAGTTAAGGATAGAATAAAAAAAGAAATAGTTTCAACTTATATGAGATCAATGTACTATATTTAAATGATATCCAAGAAATCCCTTTAAATAAAACTCTATTATATAATTGTGGTAACCTAGAGTTCAAATGTTTCATTTTCTATGAAATGACCAACTTTTGGCCTTCCTCTATTGTAATATTTATAATAGTTACCTCATTAATTAATTGATTGTTAAAATACTTTAGCATTTAATTAATCATAAACACATCATCACAAGAAATATCAGAAAACACCAATATAATAATTTTCATAGGATAACTGTCTGAATGATACCTCATATAATTTATGATGAAAATCACAATGTGAAATAAAAAACAAGACCATAACACAAACTGTGGCATGATGAATTTCACTAGGTTATGATTTTTATTTAGTTAACACACAAAAACACATTAAATATTTATAGTATCCCTTATTTAAAGATTAAAATCATTTTTGTAGACCCCAAACCTCATACCAAGATAGTTGAGCTATACCTTTTGCTGTGTATTGATTCTTATTCCATTTGCAACAACCAGACTTCGTCAATTGATATAGGAATTTGTACCATTCCACAGAGTTATCGGGTTATGGCCAACCAAAAATCACTAGTTGTGTACATATAAGTTATATCAAATATATTATCACACTCATATTCCAAAACAGAAATATATTTTTAGTTATCAAACTAATTAATTACCCCATAAAACAACACATATTCTTTTAGTATGATTTGTTTGTTATGACAACCCATATTTTTTATACTCTTTATTTAATGATTTATTACATACAGATACACATAATACAATCCCAAAATAAAGTCAGGTATAGTTTCATTCATTAATTAGATACATATCATAATAGATTGAAATAGGGATATAATGAAATTATTTAAAACTCCATAACATGACCTTAAATTACATTGATCTTCTAATATTGCAAAGGATAAAATAGGGATGTAGATAAGAAAGGGTTGAGCTATACATACCAATATTTGAATAATAAAAGGAATAACATAAATTAAAGTAGTTCATGTGAGTCAAAAGGCATAACATGATTGAATATAAAGGTGTGAATCATAATCATGAACATTGAAGCATGATATAAGATGATAACATCAAGGCATCATAAGAATATGGAAACAACATAAAACATTACATCATAAGAATAAGTCAATGATAACCACCATGAAAACATAAAATGTGTTCTTAGGATAACTAAATATGATATATAAATGGTATATCATGTGATAAAAATATTACCCAATGCATTAGAGGACTATATAATTCTGGGCCAACCCGTCACATTTATATTAAGTACATGCATTTGTGCACCACATAGTTCATACAACATAAGAGTTTATTTCATCATATTTATCCCCATGATTAAGGAGAATGGGTTACATACATGAAATTACAAAATCAATTAAGGATTGGTATAATTAGGTGAATACCCTTTAATGGAAATGGAGATGAGTATTCACAACACCAAAGTTTATCATGGAAAATCACATAATAATTTCAGAAGCATAGTAGGTGTATATAAAGTTCCATGAAAGGGTTTAATGAGAGTGAAAGGTGGTATATATTTACTTGGGAATAATAAGGATAGTAAAAGGATGTGTAAAAACACATTAAAACAAGAAAAATTAGAAATAAAAAGGCTTAATATAAATAAAGTACTTGAATAAAAGGAAGATGAAGAGAATCTATTACCTTGAGAGGGTACATCTAAAAGCATGGGAGGAGCTTATTAAGAGATTGGGAACACCTTGGGAGGAATTTATAGAGGTATATGGAGACTAAATTCATTCTAAATGGTTTTTGAGTGAATAGAATTGGGAGTTTTGGTTGGTATTTCTATCAAAAGAGGGGAATTATTTATTAATTTATAAACTTTGGTTTTGGACTCTAAGTAATAAAATAATCAAAACCACAAACCTTATCTTGGTTTTTGATCATGGTTTCAGACAATGAGGAGTTGTTTTCAACATTTTATTAGTCTAAGAACCCAAATCATTAAAATAATATCATTCATGACATGGAAGCGAGTCATGCTAACAAAGAATTTTTTAAAAACCATAAAATATAATATAGTTTTTAGGATTCAATATAGTTTTGTAAAATTAATAAAAAAACTTAAATAGAACATTATTATAATGGTTTAATATTTTTTTGATCTTGGATTCATTTTATAGTATTTATTACATCACTTTTTAGCTATTATGATGTCCTAATACATACTGTATATTTATACCGTATTGGATTTTTACCCAAAAATTAGACTGTCTTGAAAAATTATGAAAAATTAACCATTATATAATTTTGAAATTATGATTTCAAAAATAATATTTATTTTATCAAAATTATTTTCTAAATATGAGAATTTAAACTTTTAAATAAAAATTCTTATCTACTGTAAAATACTAATTTTTATGACACTAACAACTTTCTAACCCTCTTGAAAAATTACATTATACATAATTAAATTAAATTATAATTTATATTTAAATAATTATTATTTTAATAATATTATTTCATGAAAATAAAATTTATTTCAAAATTCTTGAATTTATCAAAAGTTTGTTTTAATTGAAACTATATACTTTCCAAAAATACAATTTCGGTTTCTTCACATCAAAATATAGTTTTTATTAAACTCTTTATATAATCATGTGTATAAAGTAATAATTAAAAGGGATAAATATAATAATTATTTTATTATAAATAAAATATATAAATTCATACTAATAGGGACATTATACATAACCCCTTATTACACCAGCGTATTCCCTAAGGTTAATGTGTGCGACAGTGGTACTTTCTTGGGGCGGTTCAGCGAACATGGTTTGGAAAGTGATCTCAATAAGATTTAAATTCTCCAATAAATGGTTTTGATATTTTTTAATTTGTTTAATATCATATTTTTATTATTCAAGATAAAATCTTAGTGAATAAGTCTCCCTCAGAAGCTATGATAAATCAGTTTCATAGGGTATTATCCTACTGGTCAATGTTATCGCTTCTTCCTGTCTATGTCAATTAGATATTATTATAACCCTTTAATATATTCTAATCATAATGATAATTTTATAATGAATATATTATCAATGTTTATGATGATTAATAGTTTTTTAAGCCTAACAAACTATATTTTATAATGGTCTAAAATAATAAATGAAATATAGTGCTTCATTTTTTATAACTACATTACTTAAAAAGGTATTTATTCATTTAGAGGGGAATTACACTTATAAAATTTTTTATTGTTACCTTCTTATAAAATTCATAAATTTCTCCCTTGAAATTTCATTTCACACACTAAAATAGATGAGGGTATTTCTGTTTCATATCCTCTTATAGTTCCAAAGTTGCTTCCTAAAACTTGTGGTTCCTCCATAGGAATTTGACCAGACTAGTTGTTTTGTTTCTTAAAACTTTGTATCTATGATATAAGATCTTAAATGGATTATAATCATATGAAATATCACTCTATAAAGTTAAAGAGTCAAGATTCAATACATGTGAGGGTTTTGGTATGTACATCCTCAAGAGTGATAAATAGAAGACATCATTTACTTGGGATAGGTTTGGTGGGAGAGCTAGTTGATATGCCATGACTCTGATGTAATCAAGGACATCAAAGTCATCAATGTATATTGGACTAAGCTTTACCTTCTCACCAAACCTTATAAATTTTCTCCACAGAAATATATCAAGGAACACCTTATCTTTGACCTCAAACTCCAAGTCTCATTGATGATTATTTTCATATATTTTCTATGGAATTTACTTAGATTTCATATAACAATAAATAGTTTGAATATTCTCTATTATATATTGGATAAGATAAAGTCCCATTAGCTTCCTCTCTCTAACTTCATCATAGCATGTTTAAGTCCCACACCTCTTCCCATATAGAGCTTCATAAGATACTATTTTAATGATGGAATGGAATTTTTTTATATGATAACTATATGAGGGGAAGGTGTTGATACCAATATCCTTGGAAATAAATTGAACATGATCTCAGAATATCATAAAGAGTTTGAATGGTCCTCTCAGAATGAACATCCATTTGAGGGTGATACTCAGTGTTAAAAATTATCTCTATATCCAGATCTTATGGAAGGATTCTCTAGAACCTTGAGGTAAAACTAAGATCTTGACCAGATACAATGGAGAGTGGTACTCCATTTATTCTTACCACAACTCTTATATATATCTTAGTGATTTGGTCAAGGGAGAACTATTCCTTGATATCAATGAAATTCATTGACTTTGTAAGGTGATCGACTACCACCTAAATGGAATTATTTCATTTTGATGTCTTGGGGAGTCCTATAATGAAATTCATGGTTATGTTTTAAAATTTCCATACTAGTATGGGAAATGGTTTCATTATACCATTATACTTAGATTATTAAATATTGAATTTTTGGAATACTAATAATCGAGATAAAATTATATAATATCTCTATTTATGTTATCCCACCATAAGTTTTGCTTCAGATATCGATACATTATAGTACTATCAATATGAATAGAGAAGGATGAACTATGCGAATCATCCATAAGTTCCCTCTTCTATTTTGGTTTTTATGGAAAAAATATTCGGGTTCCATAACTTATGACTCTATATTTAGTAAATATGAACTCCAAAATATTTGATACTTTTTTTATAGATCCTTATCATCTTTTTGGTACACCTTGGTCCTCTCAAGAATGGATGGTTGAGTAGTTATTTGAGAAAGGTAATATGAAGTTCTTTTTTTGATTCCCTTGTCCATAATTTTCATGTAAAATAATATTGGATCCATTTCAATCCTCATCATAGATAGGGTTGTGGGATCCTTTACACTCAGTGCATCTTTCACTTTATTCACCTTCCTAGGACGATAATGGATTGAATAGTCATAATAATTGATCAACTCTAACCATGTTGGAGAATATTGAGATCTTTTTTTGAATATATAATTGAGGGTTTTATGATCTATATATATGTCACACTTCACCCATATATATAATTTCACTAAATTTTCAATGTTAAGATCAATAATGCAAATTCTAGATCATGAATTTGGTTATTTTTCTCATGAATCTTTAATTAGAGTGAGGCATAGTTTATCACTTTGTAATTTTTCATGAGAAGACAACCCAATCCCTTTTTGGATGCATCAATTTATATAACAAATCATTTTTAACTAGTGGGTAATGTGATTATCGGTGTAGTGATTAGCCACTTATTTAACTCTTTAAATCTATCATTTCATCCATCAATCCAAAAAAATGCACTCAATTTTGAGTTAGATTAGTTATTGGGATCAAAAATCATGAGAAGTTTCTCACAATTAAATTATATTACCCAGATAATCCAAGGAAACTATAGATCTCCACCACAGATGTTGGTATGAGCCATCCTTCAATTGACTAAATATTTTTAGGATCCACATACATCCCTTTTCTGGTGAAAACATGAAACATGAATATTACATTCTCCATAAAAAACTCACATTAAATATAATTTGAATCTACTTTTTCCTTTATTAAGGTCTTCAGTACAAAATTCAAAATATCCTCATATTCCTCCTTTTTTTAGAGTATACAAGAATATCATCTATAAAGAATACCTCAAATTTGTTGAAGAAATCTCTAAATAATCTATTCATTAAGTCTATAATGATAGTTGGAGAATTAGTGAATCCAAATGGAATCATTATGAACTCATAGTTAACATACATTATTTAAAAATAAGTATTAGGGGTATCCTTCTTCACCATTTCTTGATAATATCCCAACTGAAGATCCACCTTAGATAAGTAATAGGATCCATGTAGCTGATCGAACAAGTCATTAATCCAAGGAAGAGGATAATTTTTATTTATTGTTATCTTGTTTAGATCTTGATAATCAATACATAGGCGCATTGACACATCCTTCTTCTGTATAAAAAAGGCTAGTGCGCCCCATGGAGAAGCACTTGGGTGTATAAACCCTTTATACAGATTATCTTATTGTTTATTTTTCAGCTCTTAAAGTTAAATAGTTGCCATTCTATATGGAGTCTTTGATATTGGAAAAGATCCGGGTATGAGTTTAATTGATAACTAAACTTATTTACTAGGAGTAGTACTAGGAAATTCTTCGAGAAACAAATCAGCATATTCCCTTACAATGGGAATGACATCAAGGATAATAGTTTCCTTAGTCTAAATCATTTGAGATAGATATGATTTCTCATAAAGGGATAATATATATTATTTATATAATGATTCCAAAGGTGACCCATCCTCCACATTACTCTTATATAGAATTAGTGGGTGATTCATGATACATAGGGTGATTTCCTTCTCTCAAAATTTTTGTGGGATCTATATAAGGAAATCCAATCCATACTCAGAATAGTGTTGAATTATACTGAAGATATTATCACAAGTATTTCTAGTAAATCTAGTCCACAAATATTTATAAGAGAGATGTTATATACTTGGGATGCAATAATTTCCCCATTTTCCATTTTCACCAATAACTCGACTTCCATGTTTTGAGGTAGTGTTTGAATAGTTCTATTAAACCTGCATATATGAAAGAATGCATAGACCCATAATCAAATAATATGTTTTCTATTATTTAATTAATCACTAGTGTACCTATCATCACTTCAATTTTATGATCCATCTTAGTAGTTGTGAAGACATATGCTCACCCATACTCTTTAGGCCTTAGAGGTTGTTGTCATTAGTTATCTTTGACCACCCTTAGATTAGTTCATTTTTTCATATAGTGTCCTTGCTCCTTTTCATTAAAACATTTGAAAATAGGACAAAGGTTTACTGGGGAATTATTTTCTTCCATCACATTATTGAGTTTGTCCTATTAGTGTATCTATATTGGATATCCTCCTTAACACACCTAAAGCATTTCCTTGGCCTCTTCAAGAAACTTTTGATATGCTTCTTCCCACACTTTTGACAAGTGGGATGTTGGAATTTCTTTACACCATGATATTTCTATATTACTCTACCATAATTAAACTCTATTCTTAACTTCTTATATCCAAACCCATGATACCCTTGAGATTCTATGATCACTATTTTTTTACTTTGAGGGAACATCATAAAATTTCTTCATAATTGTCAAAGTCCTAAATCACTAAATATTTTTTTCTATTATACCTTACCCAAATAAAGGAGCATTAAAATTTAAATTTGGGTTCAATGAAAAATACATAACCATATCACACAAGTATTTTTAATTTCACCCCATATTCCCTAATGGATTTGTTATCCTTTTTCCTGAGGCCAAGGAACCCGCTCCATTTTAAGCCAGAGATTTATAGGAAAATATTTATTTAATTTTTTTCCCAAATTCTGTAAACTACATCATTATAATTTCTTCCTCAAGATTATTATTATTGATCAATGTACACATTTGATCATCTTCTCCCTCTATGAGATCAAAAACTAGAATGACCTTCTCTTGATCAGATCATTGAAGGATAAAGAAGATCATTTCAATGGAGTTGATCCATTGTTCCATGATTAAGGGATTGAAATATCCATTGAAATTATGATTCCTTTATCGCATAAAGGTCTTAATTACAAAATTATCCTTCTAGGGGGATGTTGGATTTCCCCCTGATTCAAATTTCTATTCAAAACTTGAGTTAATCGAGTAAGAATTTTCATTAATACCTAGACTCCTGATCCTATTAGATTAGAAATATCATTTGGGAGTCATCATATTTCCCATAATATTGGTTTTTTACTTGATTACTCCCATTTTTAGCCATTGAATAAGATAAAGGAAAAATTTGGGATGAGAAATTTCAAAAAATTAAATACATAAAAGGTAAGATATAAAAATTTAATGGATAACTCATAAATGACACATATTCTTTAACCTATGAATTTTTAGGTTTCAATCTAAGTTATCCATGGTCTATTTCCTAAAATTAAATTTCATATGAATTTTTGTTCGCTTCATAGTGGTTACTAAAGAGCTTATGGATTTAAAAAAGAATATACCTTGGGAGTATCAACTATGCTGTGAAATAAGGCCTATTTTTCATGCACCAAATTATGATTGAGTTAATACCCAATCCTCAATTTTCTGGGTTATTAACCTTAGGTATAACCGTGTGAGAGCCACACCCACTTATAGTATCCAGATATAGATTTCCTTACTTGGAAACCACTCAATATATACTTTACCAAAATTTAGGGATGTTTCCTTATGTTTAGTACTATCCCTATAGTTTTCATTAAGGTTTTAATATCCTAATCACCAAAAATAACTAAACCTTTCTATGATACCAACTATGACCACCCATAGTTTTATACACTTTACTTCATGATTTATTACATAAAATACACATAATACAATCCCAAAAGATCATGTGGCCTAACATATTTGGGTAATTAGATACATATAATAATAAATTGAAATAGGGATATAGAAACATTATTTAAAACTCCATAAAATACCCTTAAATTCTTTGGATCTTCTAATACTACATCAGATAACTTGAGGATGTAGATATGAAAGGGGGGAGCTATACAGCCCAATAAGGGAATTATCAAAATAATATCATAAATTAAATCTATACATGTGATTAAAGAGGCATAACATGATGATATTGAAAGGTGATAATCATAATCATGAACATCTAAGCAAGATATAAGATGATAACATTAATGAATTATAGGAATGTGACAACAACATAAAACATGAAATCATTAGCATAAGTCAAGGCTAAACACCAGGAAATCATAACATAGTGTGCTTAGGATAATCACCCATTCACTATATATGGTATCTCATGAGATAAAACATTTCCCAATGCATTGGAGGGGTATATAATTTTGGTCCCACCCATCATATTCATATCATGTACATACATTTGTATACCACATAGGTCATAAACATAAGAAATTATTTTATCATATTTAATATGACAATTAAGGAGTGTGGGTTAAATAAATGGAAGTACTCAACCAATGATGGATATGTGAAACTAGGTGAATACCCTTGAGTGAAAATTGGTATAGGTATTTACAACACAAAATTTTGGAATGGAAAATCACCGAATAATCTTAGGAGCATAACAAGTGTGCATAAAGGTTCATGGAAGGGTTTAATGTGAGTAAAAGGTAGTCTCTAATTACTTTTGAATAATAAGGATAGTAAAGGGATGTGTAAAAACACATAAAAACAAGAAAAATTGGAAATAAAAAGGCTTAATATAAATAAGGTACTTGAATAAAAGGAGGAGGAATAGAATCCATTACCATGAGAGGTTTCCTCTAAAAGAATGAGAGGAGCTTCTTAAGAGCTTGGGAACAAATTGGGAGGTATTTAGAGAGGTATAGAGAGATAAAATTAATACTCAATGGGTTTTAAGTGAATATTTGTTAGGACCAACAGGGGCCTATATACCCTGAGAGGGGGGGGGGTGAATCAGGGTATGGATATTCTTTTTCAAAGCTCTTCCTGCCCCACTGGATCTTGACCTCTTTGTTACAAGGGTCACTTTGTTTGCACTTGTGTGTATGTTATGATCAATTACTTTCTCCTTTATATGATGATGATGCTTTAAATGCAATGAAGGAAAATTAGCAGGCAAACGCAGAGATTTTTACTTGGTTCACCCTCACTGGGCTACGTCCAAGGAGCATACGCCGACAGGTTGCCGGTCGTACCAATTCCACTAAACTTCACTAGCTGTGGATTACAATGTTCGGGATAGATCACTTCTATGCCCAGGCTCACTGCCTTTACAAAGTTTAGGGTCAGCTCACTGCTTTCCCAAGGGTCACTCCCTGTTTCTCTCTCTCTGGCTCACTACCGGTGGAGAGGATCACCTTCTTCCTCTTCCTAAGCTCACTGCTCTGTGAAGGGATTCACTCATAGTTTATAGACCTGTAGGTCTCTTCATTTGCAAGAAATAATGCATCTTCAACTGTTGATAGATGCTCTGTTGAAGTCCAAATTTCATCCACTGATGAATAGCACTTTTCCTCTGACCACTGGGCAACTCACTTTGGAAACACCTTCGCAAAGCACCCTACTTTGCAAGGCCTCCAATTTCGCAAAGCTCAAACAAGCCTTCGCGAATCTCCTGCCTTTTCGCGAAGCTCTCTCGCGAAGCTCTCTCGCAAAGAACTCCCGTGAAGCTCAACTCGTTGCAAAGAAACTTCTCTCACGAAGCTCACTGAGCCAACACGGAGCACACAACTTTCACGGAGCTACAATAGCCGCCGCGAAGCTCCTCTTTCGCGAAGCACACTCGCTCCACGAACTACCTTCGAAAAACGAGAGCAAATGATCTTCTCTGAAAAATCTCTCTACTTCTCTCAAGGGGGTCGGCCTCTATTTATAGGCGATTCCACCGACCCTCGTCCCTTCCACGCGAAGTCAACGCCACGTCATCTCAAATCGCGAAGCTCCAAAGATTCCTCCAGAATTCTATCCAAATAGCGAAGCACCACGACACTTTGCCGTTCGCGAAGCTTGACGTAGTCACGAAGAATCACCGTCAACATACCTTCGCGACTTCTCCGCGAAGCTCCCTTGCGAAGCCCTTCTCCACCGCGATGCGCTTCATCCTTTGCTGTTCGCGAAGCTTGACGTAATCGTGAAGACTCACCACCTCCATTCTTCTGGTCTTCGTGATTTCCAAACCGTGAATCCTATCTTCGCGAAATTCATGCCTTTTCCATATTAAAGTATTCTTTTCATGGAAATCCACTTTTCGCGATGCTCACCAAACTCCAAATTTTGGACCCCAAAAATTTGGCAAACAGTGGGAAACAGTGCCACCTTGTACTGCTCTTTTGTACCACCTCCAGATCGTCCTTTCCTTTGTCATCGTTCTTTGTCAACAAGAATTGTCAACAACTTCTTGGGAACTTGACAAATATCCATGAAAACCTGCTTTGTCAACAAACACAATCAACCCAAAAATACTGCAATGTTACCTTGAGGGATTTTTTCCCAACAATCTCCCCCTTTGGGTTTGTTGACAACTCTTCACAACTCTTCTCAGAATGATTTTCTGCACTTTGATACCTCACTGAGACTTCTTCCAGCCGCTACCACCATTCGCCTCTTGCGATTATGATAGCATTCAAGGAATCACTTAACACATACTCTAAGCCCACATGAGAAATGCTCGGTGTGAGAAACAAGATTAGTATGAAAAGTTCATCAATGATTCACTTCATATCAACCACAATTGTCGATTCCACCCTGATACCAATTCTTAAATTGATACCAATTTTTGAACCACACTGATACCAATTGGTGAATTCTGGACACCTTTTCACACCATTCCAACATCACTGTTCTGCTTTTATCACGATCCTTAGCTGTCGTGATATCCATGCTTTGATCGATCACTTCTAGCATCGTCAGATTTGATACTCCCCCCTTCCTCATTGCTCCCCCTTTCTGGCTGCTCCACATGTCAGCTTCTCCCCGTATCAATTATGATTTATCAACTCTCCGCACTGTCTCCCCCTTGAACAATCACTATTTTCTCCCCCTTTAACAAACACTTTTCTCCCCCTTTGTCAACAAACCCAAAGGTCATTCCTTTGCAGTCTGTAACAGAGTAGAGAACACATTAGCACAGTAGGGAAAAACACATCATACCTCGGGGAGAGTGGGGGGGGGGGGGATCCCACATCCACACTATTTCAAGTGCGGGGAATCGACTGAACTCCCAGAGCCAGTCGATGCCTTTCAAATGCTTCCTTGGGTAAGGCCTTTGTCAGAATGTCTGCAACCTGTAGCTCTGTAGGCACGTATTCCAACTGCACGATTCCCTGCTCAACCTTCTCCCTGATAAAATGATACTTAATCTCAATGTGCTTTTTCCTTGAATGATGGATGGGATTTTTGCTAATATTTATAGCACTTGAGTTGTCGCACTGGATTCCGATCGGAGACTTCACTTCAACTCCCATATCTTCAAGCTACTGCTTCATCCACAATAACTGTGTGCATGCTTGAGTGGCCGCAATATACTCAGCTTCTGCGGTGCTCAATGAAATGCAATCTTGCTTCTTGATTAGCCAAGAAATACACAATCCACCAAGATAGAAAGCACCACCTGACGTTGATTTCCTATCATCCGCTGAACCGGCCGAGTCTGCATCAGTATAGCCCAATAACTCCTTCAGCCTGCAAAATTTATTCTCATCCTCATGAATGAGAAAACCATTTGGATGCTCAATATACACTTCCTCTTCTAGAACACCATTCAAGAATGAGGATTTCACATCCATCTGGAACACTTGGTACTTTCTTTGCACTGCAATGGCTAGGAATAATCTGATTGTCTCCAGCCTTGCAAACGGTGCAAATGTCTCATCAACATCAGTACCCTCTCTTTGGGAGTATGATTTTCACACCATTCGTGCTTTGTTCCGAATCACTGTTCCATATTCATTCATCTTATTGAAATAAACCCATTTAGTCCCGATGACATTCTTGTCTGCTGGCCTCGAAACAATCTCCCATGTCTTGTTCTTCTCAATCTGATCAAGCTCTTTATTCATAGTCTGAACCCAGTTTTCATCATCAGCTGCATCAGCAAAGCATTTCGGCTCAACTTGTGATTGTAATGATGTCTGCTGTAGTGATTTCATTCTTCTTGTCTGAACTGGAGCTCACTGATCACTAATGATATTATATCTATCAGTTTCAGCTCAACTCTTTGGCTTCCTTGTAGACACATACTTGACACATTCTTGTTCATCATCAGTCTCTTCTTCTGAATTAGCATCAGCCACTTCTTCTCCCTCTGTGTTGTTTTCTTTCTCAACACTTTTGCCAAGAAACTGTTCACTGACTCATTTTTCAGTGGCTTCATTTATTTCATCTACTTTTCTCTGTGTCATTATTCAATGACGTCATTTCCTTGAACATCTTCTCTCATATTTTTGTTGACACACCTTTGATTTTCTCTCATAGCTTTTTGGTATCCTGAAAGCAGTCAGCTGATACCACATTGTTAGAACAAAATAGATAATCATGAAAACCTGTGTGTTGCTGCTTTTCCACCAATCATTCTTCATGAGCATAAACATTAATCCTTCATATCATATTGAGATCATGCATCTGATTAGGATATAGAATGCTCCCTCTGTTTGATGCAACTCTTCTCATAGTTAGGCCCAACAGTTTAGACCCATAACTAGTCTTTTCCTCCTACATCATTTGTTCTCATCTTCCACTTAGAGTTGAGCCATTAACAAAATCTCTAAGCCTACTGAGTTGAAACTCAGTGTAGGAAACAAGAGACAAAGTTAACAACACAATCACATTATATTGTGCTCTGTTGCTCCCTTTCTTCTTCAACTCTGGTACCTGATTTGAATCAATTGAAACTGTAGAGAATATCACATATCCACTTCGCATCCTTAGATTCCACTTCCCCTTGGATCGTATCTCCCTAGAACCTGAAACACACGAATCATCAGTTAATAGCATTTTTATACATAGGGAGAGGGGTTGTTTCTAAAATCCTCAAAACGAGGATAGTAGTTGATCCTGACGGGTCAACCCTTTGATTTTTTCTTGGAGGGAATCACACTCCTTTCTTGCTTCCTCTAGCTGCCTAGACAACTTCAACTGTTCTGGACATATGACTAGGCATTCATTGCCTACATTCTGAGCCTTTTTATGATATGTAGATTTCGTAGGCTCAGCCTTTCTCACCGCTTGGGGTATAAACCCGCTAGTACACATTTCCTTCTTTGAGGTTCTACCAAAATTCCATTTTCCTTGATTATTTCTCTGAGTAAGAACCTATCTATTTGGCATCTTCCCTTTCTTCTTCTCCCATCTTAGGGGTCTTCCTCTTTCCTTCACTTCTCGCTGAGAAACACGACTTGTGAATTTTTCAACGCATTCTTTATTTATCTGCCTTTTATCAGATGTCTGAATCACTACACTCTTTTTCACTGGTGGTGAGTCCTCTATTGAACATTCATTCTTCTTTATCATAGCTGGAGTAGATATCCCCTTAATCTTCCAGGTTTTTTCACATTCTCTCCTTGAGAGCGGTTGTGAGTACGATAGAGGAGGTGACTGATACACTTTTCGTTCAGCTCCATGTGATTCCCCTGAGGCTTTAGGCCTATTTTTCACCTTACAACTTTGTCTCCCAGTGTATAATTTCTCATTATGTACCACTAGAGTTGGTAATCTCTTTCTCAGGTCTTTTTACTTCACCGCTTTCTTCTTGCTACACTGTCTGGCCAAATGCCCATGATCAGAACATATGAAACATTTTCTATTAAAGGCATACCTCATTTCATCACTTCTCTGCTGATATGTTGATGCAAATTGTTTTCTTCTTCTGGCATCGATCTCCTGAGCTTCCTGACACATACTCATGGTGTGTCCCATCCTTCCACAGTAATAGCATCTGATAAATGTTCTCCTATGAGAAAATCTTCTCTCTGATTTATCATGATGCTTCTTCTTATTCTCATATTTAGTAATGTCTCTATTTTCACAGCCTGAGATGTATTCCAGAGCCTCTAAACAGAAGCTTGATGTGTGTCCATGAATCCCACAGAAATAGCACATGTCATCACTACTTTTTGTATCTGTCCTTTTAGGCCTATCTCCAGCACCTATAGGATTTCTTTCCCATCTGGAACTGTTCACAACTCTCTTTCTATCTTGCACGCGAGGGGATTCATCAAATCCGATACCAGCTTTTCCGAAACTTGCTGGTCTTTGAGCTGAGAAAATATTCTGTTATTTCTCTTCAGAAATAGCATACCTATTCTTTATTTTATCATCACTTGTCGAAGGATGATCAAATAGAAAGTGTAAGGCATCCTTCATTTTTGGCATTCCTTTAGCATTAGATTTCTCCACATCCTTCTTTACTGATTCTAGATCATCTTCCAACTTTTTAATCTTCGTCTCCCTTGATTCAAGTTGGACATCAAGTTCTCCCTTGAGAAGCTTCCCTCTACTCATCTCATCTTCCAACTCACGTGTCAGCTTATCCACCATGTCACTCTTCTCCTTTACTTTCAATTTTTCTTGAGCAACAGAATCAGAACAACATGCATTGTCTTGTTGTAGTCTTTGATTCTTCTGAACTAGCTTAGATAGCTGTGTAGCAAGATCAACATTTCTGGCTTTCAGATTCTGAACTTTATCTGACTTTTGACTCTCTTCATAACCACCATCCTTTTGTTTTCCTTTTATTTTAGCCAGATTTTGTAGTTCCTCACCCTGAGAATCATTACTCTCCTTTAGGTCAGTTGCCACATCAATAAGCCTTTGATTTAAGCCTCTTAGCTTGTTGAACTCAATTTCCAATGCTTGGATCTGAATGTCTTTAGACTTAATTTCATCGGTGTTTCCAACATAACTTGGAATATCAGGTTCTTTGATGCACTTGACTTGATCTTTCACTTTTCTATTCAATCCATCGATCTCCATTTTCTGTTCTTCAATCTTATGCTTATACTCACAAACTGATTCTGAGTTCTCTGGTGCTGATAACTTGAGTTTCTCAATTTTATCCATCAACTCAGACTTCTCTTCTTCCTGCTGCTGCATATAGACTTTGGAATCACGAACCACTTTGTTAGCTTTCTTGGTTTTGGCTCTCCAAACATCTATCTCTTCAAGAGCAGCCTCTAACTCAGCTTTCATATCTATTCTTCCTTTAATTCTTTCTTCTTCATCATCACTTGTTTCAATATCACTTTGAAGTTCATGTACTTCACTCATTCCTGCATCATGCTTGAGTGAATCAATCTTTTCCCTGTCAGATTCATCCAAACCTTCCTTCAGCAAACTGTTTGATTCTTTTAATTGAATCACACTTTTTCCATACACACTTCCACACTGAGGAATACCACTTGACTTCTGCTTCTTCTTGGATGTTTTTCCCTTTGCCATGGCTCACTGAGATAAGAGCAAACTGATTCTTTAAACACACATATCAACTACACCAAGTCGGAGCAAACAAATCTGATAAAAGCAACCTATCCCTCTGATACCAATTGTTAGGACCAATAGGGGCCTATATACCCTGAGGGGGGGGGGTGAATCAGGGTATGGATATTCTTTTTCAAAGTTCTTCCTGCCCCGCTGGATCTTGACCTCTTTGTTACAAGGGTCACTTTGTTTGCACTTGTGTGTATGTTATGATCACTTACTTTCTCCTTTATCTGATGATGATGCTTTAAATGCAATTCATGCAAATTAGCAGGCAGACGCAAAGATTTTTACTTGGTTCACCCTCACTGGGCTACGTCCAAGGAGCATACGCCGACAGGTTGCCGGTCGTACCAATTCCACTAAACTTCACTAGCTGTGGATTACAATGTTTGGGCTAGATCACTTCTATGCCTAGGCTCACTGCCTTTACAAAGTTTAGGGTCAGCTCACTGCTTTCCCAAGGGTCACTCCCTATTTCTCTCTCTCTGGCTCACTTCCGGTGGAGAGGATCACCTTCTTCCTCTTCCTAAGCTCACTGCTCTATGAAGAGATTCACTCATAGTTTATAGACCTGTAGGTCTCTTCATTTGCATGAAATAATGCATCTTCAACTATTTATAGATGCTCCGTTGAAGTCCAACTTTCATCCACTAATGAATAGCACTTTGCCTCTGACCACTGGGCAACTCACTTTGGAAACACCTTCGCAAAGCACCCTACTTTGTAAGGCTTCCAATTTCGCGAAGCTCAAACAAGCCTTCGCGAAGCTCCTGCCTTTTCGCGAAGCTCCCTCATGAAGCTCTCTCACAAAGAACTCCCACGAAGCTCAACTCGTTGCAAAGCAACTTCTCTCGCGAAGCTCACTGAGCCAGCGCGGAGCACACAACTTTCGCGGAGCTACAATAGCCGCCGCGAAGCTCCTATTTCGCGAAGCACACTGGCTCTGCGAACTACCTTCGTAAAACGAGAGCAAATGATCTTATTTGAAAAATCTCTCTACTTCTCTCGAGGGGGTCGGCCTCTATTTATAGGTGATTCTACCGACCCTCGTCCCTTCCACGCGAAGTCAACGCCACGTCATCTCAAATCGCGAAGCTCCAAAGATTCCGCCGGAATTCTGTCCAAATCGCGAAGCACCACAGCACTTTACCGTTCACGAAGCTTGACGTAGTCGCGAAGAATCACCGTCAACATACCTTCGCGACTTCACCGCGAAGTTCCCTCGCGAAGCCATTCTCCGCCGCGATGTGCTTCAGCCTCTGATGTTCGTGAAGCTTGATGTAATCGCGAAGACTCACCGCCTCCATTCTTCTGGTCTTCGCGATTTCCAAACCATGAATCCTATCTTCGCAAAATTAATGCCTTTGCCATATTAAAATATTATTTTCATGGAAATCCACTTTTCGCGATGCTCACCAAACTCCAAATTTTGGACCCCAAAAATTTGGCAAACACTGGGAAACGGTGCCACCTTGTACTTCTCTTTTGTGCCGCCTCCAGATCGTCGTTTCCTTTGTCATCGTTCTTTGTCAACAAGGATTGTCAACAACTTCTTGGGAACTCGACAAATATCCATGAAAACCTGCTTTGTCAACAAACACAATCAACCCAAAAATACTACAATGTTATCTTGAGGGATTTTTGCCCAACAATATTATTAGGAGGTTGGGTGGGTATTTATACACAAGATTAGGGAATTATTTATTTATTTTTAAAATTTGGTTTTTGGAATCATAAAATAATCAAAACCACAAACCTTACTATTGTTTTTCCCATGATTTATACCAAATAGGAGAAAGTTTCAATATTTTATTGGTATAATAATCTAAATAATTAAAAGAATACCATTTATGATGTGAAAGTGTGTCATGTTTATAAATAATTGTTTTTAAAACTTTAACATATAGTATAGGTTTTGAAAGATTCATTATAGGTTTGTAAATTAAAAAAAATTACTTTAAAACATATTATTTTAAATGGAAAATTTATTTTTGTTCATGGATTAATTTTATAGTATTTATTACATCAAATTTAGGCTATTATGATGACATAATACATACTGTATATTTATATCAGATTTAATTTTTACCAAAAAATTCAACTTTCTCAAAAAAATTTCAAAAATTAACCATTAAATAATTTTGACATGGAAAGTTAGAAAATAATATTTATTTTTCCAAAATAATTTTTTAAATACTAGAATTTACACTTTTAAATAAGAACCCTTATTTATTAGAAAAAACTAGTTTTTATGACACTAATTTTTTTTTGATCCTTAAAAAAAAATTAAATTGGAATTAATTAAATTATACTATAATTTATATTTAAATAAATATTATTTTAATAATATAATTTCATAAAAATAACATTTTTTTTTGAATTTATCAAAAATAGTGTTTTAACTGAAATTATATATTTTCCAAAAATATAATTTTGGTTTCTTCGTATAAAAATTTAGTTTTTATTAAATTCATTATATAATCATGTCTATAAAGTAATAATGAAAAGGGATAAATATAATAATTATTTTATTAAAAATAAAATATACATATTCATACTACTAGGTTTACACTAGTGTATGCTATAAGGTTAAAGTGTGAGATGGTGGTATTTTTTGGGGTGGTTCGATGAACATGGTTTATGTGATGGTATCGATAAGATTTAAATTCTACCATAAATGGTTTTATCAAGTTTTAGCTATTGAATCTTGGCTTAGGGTTGGTCAAGGGTAAGTCCTAGTGATTCCATCTCCTTTAGAAGCTCCGATAAATGGGCTTCATAAGGTACAATCCTATAGGTTGAGGCCATCACTTCTTTCTTACATGTCAATTGGATATTATTATAACCCTTAATATATACTAATATTAATAGTTACTATATAATGACTATATTATCAATAATTATAATGCTTAATTGTCTTTTAAGTCTGAAAATCTATATTTTATAATGGTCTAAAATAAAAAATTAAATATGGTTCATGAGTTTTCTATAACTAAAATACTTAATAAGTAATTTATTTATTTATAATGGATTTAAATTTATAAAATTTTGGGTTGTTACATCTGTACTCATACACACCCTTAGAAAACTTCTCAGATTTCCACTAATCCAAAAACTACTCTAAAACAAGAAATACTAACAACGATGTTCATATATGGTATGCTATATAAAATAATATTACACATTTTTTACATGATTAATATCAATTATCATTTTACTTTTCCTTTATTATAAGGGTGTTAGACAGATAGCTCAATTACCCCCACAATCTTTACTACCTATCTCTAAAAGGACCACTGATCCCCACCCATGGTTTACCTAGAAGAGACCACATTTTTTTATTATTTTATTTTTTATAAATAACATAATTAAAAGTTTACTAATATATAATTAACCTATTGATGATAATTGTAATGATTTTTCAAAAAGTTAATTTATTATAGAAGAAGATAAAGGATCCAAGAAGAAATAATGGAGGGAAACATTGATAAAGTGAGAATACACAACAATTCAATTTTATATGCATCAATTACCTATAAATTAAATTTCATATAATAAGTTAATATATTATGGTATAAAAATTATCTACGTATGGAAAAAAAGTTCATCAAAGTCATATATATCATATATGTGTTACTTCAGGGCCATATAAATAGGTTGAAAAGATCATATGGTTATATATAAGGATAACTAACTAGGATAATAATGAACAAGGTTTCAATGTTATATGTATGGGGTAATAATGGACCAAAAAATAAAATAATCCATACTTATGAAATATAAAACACATGAAGCCATATTTATGACTTCAAGTCATATATATAATCATAAGGTTGTCTATATGGGATAATAAAATTATGAGGTAATCCATATAGAGTTAAAATGGGCCAAGGTTATCCATATTATACCATGTAAATTCACATGACAAAAAAAATGACCAAATTCTATCCATATGGAGTTAGGAAGATAAATAAATAAATTATAAAAACAATAAAAAAATTTCATTAAAATAATGTATGAATTGGAAAAATATGGAAACAAATAATGTGGTTAAATACATTTAAACACATTTATGTGAATTAAAATATTTTATACTGGGAAATTAATAACAATACTTATAAACCATATTGTTTATAATAGGATCTAAAAAAATTAAAAATTATATTATGAATATGTTAAAGACAATAAGCATCAATATCTTCTAGAAAAAGAGATATTTTTTACAAGGAAAAGTTAAAAATAATATTGTAATTATAATATAAGTTAGCCTAATCATACTATTATAAATATTAATGATCACCATATATCTATTATCATACAATAAATTGAGTAGGAACCCATTTAACAATAGGGTAACTATTTTATAAAGGATAAAAATGAGAAATATTTTCCTATCAAATTTATGTTATGAAAATAATAAGATATATGTGTTTTGGATACATTGAAACATATAATGGACTAGCCACTCACAATAAGGGTGAACCACTTACAAAATAATATTTATTATTTTTTATTTCATTAATATTTTATCACATGGGTGAGAGAGATATATATATTAAAAAACACTATTTTTTTCAATTTAAATGGGTATCAAAGTTAAATCTAAATGAGAAATCATAAAAATTTTGAAGTTACATTTATTTGCCCAATTTTGTGTGAAATGACCTACATAATTCTATTGGTATAAGTATACTAATGTTATCTATATAGATCTAGAATATTCTAGATCTAAAAATCTATTTCTATTTTATAAATGGTGTCTAAAAATGATATTTATACTATAAGTTTTTGAAAATATGATTCATTTGAAATTTTTTAATCCATAATATTTTTTTTATATATTTGAAATAAATATATATTTTTTATATCTTAAAATTATGATATTAGTTGATGCACCTAATTTTTTTTAAGTCTTAAAAATTATAAATTAATTGTGCTTGTGTTTACTATTAACATTTTATTAAAAAATATAAATTCTGTTAAAAAATGGGATACCCACCTATGTTAGTAAAAGTACCACGATTGGAAAAATATTATGCTACTTTATTTTGTTCTTGGGATAATAATTCTTGATATCATAACTATTGGTTATGAATCAACAAATATAAGGATAATTATGACATATATTTATTTACAAAATTTGGAAATTATGGTAGAGAAAAGAACACATTACTGATATTTTTATCTAGAAAATTTTTACTAAATTCATGTACTATAAATCAAAAAATGTGATGTTAGATAAATTGAAAACTGTATTTGAAGATGGGAAGAAAGTGAAAGAAGAGAATCTCCAAATTTCCAAATCAAAATTTGATGATGTTTGGATGTTTAAATATGAAAGACGTTGAGTCCTAGTTTACTAACTACTGTGTGATACCTTGAGAGTGGGAGGGGGAGGGTATGAATTAGGGTGTAACTATCATAAAACTTCTGAATTATTTATCCAATTATACTTATTATAATATTATCTAATCTTGACCCATGTACTAGAATGGGATATTACTTGTTAATTATCTAATTAATTTTTTAAATCATTGAAACACATGAACATTCCTAAAAAACAAACATATAATAATATAAAATTAATATTTATAAAATTTTCCACTCAGAAAAAGTGGTAACATTCTTGGTGTGCATGGAATTACCTTTTGACATGCGATTAACTATCATCACAATAAGTTATATTATGAAATTGATATTTATAAACTTGAGTATAAATGAAGTTATATTAATTAAATAAGAATAAATATGAACCTAACTATAAAGTCAACAACTAGTTCACCTTCTTTAATGACAAATGAATATTGTATACTTTTTGAAGAAAAAAATTATTTCAACAAACCCTATTCCCAAGGATCAGTAATAAATTTTTATTCTTCTATAATAAATATGTTCAATATGATATAAGATAAACTAATATCTTATATGATAATATGTATTCTCAATCTCTTCTCCATTTTCTTTTTATCTTGATTAAAATTCTTCTTTATTAATGATATTTCAATTTTCAATAATAATTCAATATAAAAAATCTCTTATTCTCATATTCTTTCTTATTCTTATTTCTATGGGATCACAATATGTTCAATATTTTTATATAACCACTATTTTTTTTTCTAACTCTAATAATGTACTCTCACATATATATATATATATATCATATCTCACACACTTCCTTTTCATCTCTAATACTTATAAATCCCATGATCAATCTTCTTGTATCATCAAACCATCTTACAAAAATATAATTAAAAATACACACCCTTTGTTTTAGAAGAGTGAAACATATTTATTTGTAAATATCATTTTAATATCTGAATAATACATTATTTATGTCTCATCACCATCACATCTTCATGTATTAGAGTTCTATGGTAAACTCTATCACATTCTTTTTTAATATTTTTTTATTATAATTCCGTGTCTAAATGGGAGTGTACACCCAAGTACATGGGGAAAAAAGGAAAAAACACACTAAGATGATATATATTAATTTAATAGTGTTGAGTCCCAATCATATGGAGCTATGAAAAAAATATAATATCTCATTAAACTCATGATACATGGACCAAGTTTAAATGCCTACTAGAGTACTCACCTCCTTCCTAATCACATTATCCTTATTTTTATTTATCTTAACCTTTAGTTAGAAAGATTCATTGGAATTAAATTCCTATTCCACCTCATAAAAAATATTTAACAAGGTTAAAATAATGATAAATTAATTGATATCCTCAAGAACATTTTGAAGAATCGGATCTAGATTAAAAATATTTTTTTGGTTTTTATTAATTTTTGTGTAATAAAAAACTCTCAGTCTAGTAAATGGTGCTATAGAAAACCCCAAAACAAGACCAATTCCATTTATTTCATTCACCTCATTATACACACATTATTCCCTCTTACACCCATATTTAATAGTAGATGCAAAAGAATATTCTGATTTAGAGATACCCTCTCACTGACATAGGGGATTTTCACATCCTTAACTAAATATAAGTTATAAGCATTAAGATCTATGAATCATAAAAGATTTCACTTATCGATACCACTTGATGTGGAAGATTTAATAACCCATGCAACAATTTACCCATTAACACCCCCATGACCTACCAAGATTTTTTATTCATTAGTGAATTTATATCACCCTTAAAACAGTGTCTATAGCTCTGACTTATTTCCATGTCAATAGGATCTACGGTTAACTGAATCATGGATATAATATATAGCCACAATTTTTGACCGAGGATATAGGTTATTTTTCTAGTTGTGTTATGAAGCAATAGAAGAAATCCTGTGAGTGAGATCTATACTAAATTTAGATCCAAATCCCTACTAACATGTCCATATAGATAACAATGAGACAAGAAAAAGTAACATGAGTTAAAATATCTCCCCAATATTGACCAAGAAGAATCAAAATCCTCTTGATGAGTAAATCTAATAACAATTTGAAAAGGGAAAATAAGAGGAACAAAAAATCTATTTTTAAAATCCCACTTATGATGAACATGTTGATCAAAGCATCCACTCCTAGATGAACTTTTCTAAACTCTGTGACCAAAGAAAAATATTGATGATGTAGTGATTCCATATATTTTATAGGATTTATATCAACATTTAAAATTCCATCAATATACCAATAAAATTTAGAGAAAATTTGGATATCCAAAATCATAGGCATTCATGAATAGGGGAAAACACCCTCAACCAGCTTTCTCATTCTCAAAAACCATTATTGAGTTCACTGGGTCACCATCAACTAGAAGTATTAGAAAGGGGTTGGAGATTTTTACCATCCTATATAGGGGATTTTGGTCACAAAAAAAATCCAAACACCACTGAAATTTTAGATTCTTTATTAAACACGTTGAAGTATAAATAGTAGAATGTTTTCTTCATATTGAGCTTAATAATTATATATATCTTAAAAATATATGGTAGTATTTTCTTCTATACTAATTACCCTTTCTTAACCCCATAATTTCTATGTTTTTCTCCTAAATCCCTTCAAGGTAGTGATAGTGGTGAACCTGATCATCAACTTTCCCTTTTTACTCCCTCTTAACTCTTCTGGTATTTCCCATGCATTGACAATGATGTTCCCCCCCTAGATTTTACCCTGATTTTCTCTTTTCATTTTACACTTGTTTAGATTCTCTTCCCTTGATTGGTATCAATTCCCTTGATCCTTTATTGGATATTGGTTTAAGGTGTACATCAGCTAAGGTTGGCCCCTTGTTTTGTTACTTGTTTATAAGAAAGACCTTGAAGGTGATTAGTGTTTGGGGGTGTCTCATGTGTTATCCCTAGTGGAGACATTGGGTATTAGTGGTGGCCTTTCTATCTGAGAGTGGAGATAGTCCATCTACATGAACCTGGTGGTTCCCATATGTTTCATCGAGCCTACCATAGCCAATGAGTCAAGGGTTTGGGTCCTTCTTAATTCATTTTCCTACATGATTTTTTTGGTTCTAGTTCTTTGTTGTTATCCTATTCCATTTTTTAGTAATCTATATATACTAAAGGTAATAGACATTATTAGACATTTCCTTTTCTATTTTTGATGTGTTAGAGGTGATCGAAGAAGGTTCCATGGAGTTTTAGAGTGAAAAGGGGAGTTAAGATGAAATATTAGCTTAATAGAGGATTCTATGATGTGAATGAAGAGAACCAAGCTTGAAATACATGGAAATTACATTACTTTGGAAGAATACTTAATACATAACAAAAACAGACACCCAAGGACCGTAATAGTTTAGTGTCTTTGGAAACTTGGAACACAATCTTCTAATCATGGTGAAAGATCTTCAACATCTCCCACAAAGATCTTTCCGTTTTGTTTTCTTACCTAAAACCGTTCCTTATATCCTGGGGAAAAGAAGACATAAACAGGGTGATATCAAATGATTAGTAAGGGTAGGAATGGAGAAAATAAAACAAACCATATACATTTGAACTCAAAAACATGAACATAATGTTTAAACATCAAAATCTTGAGTTGTGAAATAAATCTTGGCAACACGAAAGGAATAGATCATAAAGTAACATTAACCATGATAAAATAGCATGGGAATAAAACATGTAATTGTGGAAACCATTAAGCACATGTTATGATTTCCATAGTAGCCAAGGCATTGCTTCCAAGACCATCATAGTAGACAAAGTCCATAACTGAACCAGGTTTACTTGCCGTTTTAGCCCTGTATTACTGAATCAGATTCAATTGCCATTCCAGCCATGTATATCTCATGAGATATAAATCTTTACCCAATGCATTGGAGGGAGATATAGGTCACACCCATCTCATAATTAAATCATTCTTTTGTGTACCACAAAATAAACATAAATCATTCATCATAACCCAATGAATAAAGTGGGTTTCATAAACATAATCCCATCATAACATAATCCATATAGAATAAATGGATATCATTTCATCATAAGAAAAATGAAACAATGTAAAAAATAGATACATTATAATTGAAACATAAACATATTAAATAATTTCACCTTAGATGGAAAATAGTTTTGATAAAACACTTGAAATGAATTCTTGAGGAAAATATCCTTTCTTCTTAAAATATCATTTTCTTTTCTCAAAATGCAATGAAATTTTAAAAGAAAATAATTTTGTTGAAAATAATCATGAAATCTTGTATAGGAATCTTCATGGAAATAAGTCTTTTTGAAACCGTAAAAATCCGTTCATGATGTATAAGTTAAAAAAACATTCTTCTCATACTATGGCCAGAAAAGTCAAAAAGTATCTTGTACTGAAAACGATAAAAGATTCCTCTCATATATTTTACTAAAAATTAAAAATTGGTAAAATTGGATTTAAAAAATTGTAGGAGTATAGAAATAATATTACATATTGAGGAAACACAGATGTGGATGATAAATATGTCCCAGTAAATACTGAAGTATAAACAATCTCAGATAAAAATGAGATCACGAGATTTTCCCTTACCTTATGTCCAATTTCTTCCGTATGTGTCCAAGACTCTTGTATAGTGGGTTTAAACATATTATTAAATTGTAACACAACCATAATAATATTTATGATATCATATATGATTCACTTATGACTTTATATTACCCGTTCTTTTGTCAATTCCATGTTAAAGTAGCGTTTTGGATAAAATCATTTCATTTATCATACGTGTTTGGACTTGTTGTTCTTGATATTATTACTTATATCCTGATTTACTTACTTCCAGAACGTAAAACATTATTTATATATAATATATATTCATCATATAAATATATATGATAGATCGATAAATGGAATGAAGTACACCGTTCATGGAGACGGTAGGCCGTACGTACGCATGAATGCTATTTTTGTTTCCTCATTGAATTGAATGGAATTAAGTAAATGAAACATATATGTACATAAATACAGTATCATTATTATATCATATCTTTCATTATTATTTATTATATATACTTTATAATCATTCTTGAATGGTTAATATGGAGAATGAATCTTATCGCGTCGTGGAGACGGTAATCCGTACGTACGCACGAGAAACGATATCGTTCCCATAATTGTTGAATGGTATTGGAGTGGATTTTATAATTTCACATAATTAGTATCATGTTATAATAATAATATATAGTTTTTATTTCCACTATTATACCCATCCAATTAAGGTGGTGGTGGAAAATTAAATTACACCACGACGTGGAGACGGTATTCCGTACGTACACACGCGCAGTGATTTCATTTTCTGTAAGATGGATAGAAGGTGAAAGAGGGTTGTTTCATATTTATAATAAAATATCAGTATATGAGTGATACTGATGTTATTACTTTATAATGAATCAAATAAATAATAGGAATTAAAAGAAGAAATAAATTTGAAAGAATCGGTAAAGGATATTACCTCTTCTTCGACGCGCCTCTTCTAAACCTCCTCTTAGGGAACTAAAGTTGGTCTTTGAAGAATACCAGAACCTATAGTATATTGATATGGAAGTGGAGAAGATAAATGGACAGGGTTTGTCTGAGATTGAATGCTCAAAATTTTGTGAAGAAGAGAGGGAGGAGGTGCCCTTTTATAAGAGAGGAGAGGGGCACTTTTGGAAACCTCCAAAATATTAATTTATAATAAACTCAAACCCCACTTAAAAACTTGAAAAGTGACTCAAATTTGGATATGAGGTAATATAGGGTTGTAATATCATCAAAAAATCAAATTTATACATGTTTTGAGTTTATTTTAAACCTTATCATTTTGATTTATCCTTATTTAATCTATTTAATTTTATTAGCGGTAATAATATTCTAATTTTTAAATTGTTATAAATAATAACTTATGTGTTTTGAATTGTCCATAATTAGATATATTATTAAATTTTAGACAATATAATTTTAAATTTGTAATTTTTAATTATTTTTGTGATTTTTAAACAATTTAATAATATGTTATTTTTATAAAATATCAATAGTTTAAATTTTGACACTATTCAATTATTTGAATTTAAATAAAATACACATAGAATATATATTCGAAAAAAAGTATTTAATAGATTCTAACATGTCATATTCATCAAAAAAATTCATAGAGCACATTAATTTGTTCATATAATATTATTTTAATATTTTTAAAACCATTTATTTGATATTTCAATCAATAAAATCATTTCTACATCACTATTGTGTCACCATTAATGATAGTTATTTAATCCCTAAAAATTCTAAATAAATTAACATGATGTAGATAATTTTATTATATTTCTGGTTAATATTTATGTTCGAAGTTTTATGAAGTTTATCACTAAATTAAAATTATTACACTTATAAGATATAAGAGAGTGACATGTTGTCACTTTCTTTGGTTTTAATAATAATTACATCTTTTTCATGGTCAAAAGTCCATGAAATGAATCTATTTCGACCCTTAGGTGATATGGGTCGACTTTTATTCATCCAATAGAATTTTGGCAGCTGTTAGGGTAATTTTATAATCTTATTTTTACCCTTAATTACCCAATTTACCTTTAACTGTAATAAATAAAATTTACCGTAATTACTATTCATAATGTCTAAAAATAAAAAGTATCCAATTAGCACAATTTGGACCTAATTATTCCAAATATGGAATCTATTTTTACAAATTAAAAACACAGAAGTGGTAGTATTTAATTTAAAATTAATACCGCTGTTGAGAAAATGAGTTTTAAAAGTTAAAACGTTGCAAAAGATTGAAATGTTTTTACCTATAAATTCAGTGTAAAATTAATGCTAATGACTTAAATTATATTAAATAGTATAAATATATTCTATTTATACTTTTAAACCATTCAATATTATAATTTAACCATATAAATTATCTCGATGAAAAAAGTTGTTTTTAATTAAAGTTTAGCGCATTTTTACTATTCATCAAAATATAAAAGTTAACAGAAAAATATTAAAAAATTATATAAAGTTAATTTTTTATATCCTTACCAAAATGAATAAGTTTATTTCATAAAATTGAACTTATAAACGTGTGAAAAACTAGATTTAAAGTGGGTGCACCATCAAAAGGTGACAAAACTGCAATTTTTGAAAAATTATTATTTTACCCGAAAAATTTATTTTTTTCTCATACCATGTTCTATAAAACATGTAAGATGAATTATAATATCATAAAATTCAAAATTTAGTTACTACTATTCATAACGGCTAGTTCATAATATTATTATAACAATATATCATTGTTTAGTGAAACTCAGTATTGCGTACAACACACGCTATTGAGGAAGGTTTCTCTTGCCTGAAACACAAGCCAAGAATAGTGTTTGCCTATAATACAAGATAATACAGTTTTGAATATAGCACAAGATAATTTTGGTGTAGTGTAAAACACAAGATATCAAAGAAATTAAAAATAATAGTTCTCATAAAATCTCGGGGTGTTACATTCGACCCCCCTTAAAATGAATTTCACCCTCGAAATTTTTCAAGGTTATAAATGGTTTACTACATGAAAGTTTCTTTTATAGAAACCCACATTGTAAAAAGGAATACTCAAACTTAATTTTAAAACTAAAGTATGAAATGTAACTGTTACCCAAATTAACTCATCACTGGGTTTCCACATAGGAGAACATAGGTGAAAATATGGATACAGAACAGAAATCTAACCATCATGTTTGGATGAAGAGTGGTAGAGAACATGGCTATGAAAAATACAACAATCACAAAACCATAAATTTGTGATGATCTAAGGTACCATATGATTCATCAGATATGAGGGCACTAGGACAACATTTTTGGTTTTCAAGATCATTTCCCTAATGTTGAATAATTTTTTAATTAAAAGAAATACTTACTTGATTTTGGTACAATATCAATGTTGTTCATGACTTGAACAATTTTCACTTCATCTCTTAATGAAATAAAGTTGAAATTGTCTTCTGTGAAGTGTTAACAGATCATGTGATAGAATGATATGTCATTCCATCTGTCTCAAACATAAGGTTAAAAAAAGTTATATATATAAGTCAATCTATGGTGGGATTAATCTTATATGGTTCCAAAAATGGACTTATACTTCATCTATCACACCACTTAATAAAATAAAACTAGTTTCTACTAATCAGGGATGTCCTGTAGGCCAGTGGTAGGCGATAAAGTCATGTCGCACTTCAGTTGTGGGTTCGATTCCCGCAACCTTGTTTGACGCAACGGGTTGTCATCCGTCCTCCAGGTTGTCCTTTTTTCTAAAACTATACTATTATAACACTCTAAATTTTTTTTAGCCTTAAAAATACTATCTTATTTCCAACTTAACCCATTACAACCTTTAGGCCTATCAAAAATACTTCTATCCAATCTCATAGTATAAAGAAAACGACTACTAGAAAGGTCATCTACCAAGCATGTGAATACCATCATTTATCCCCTGTATATCATAAGATATATCTTGTTGGTTACATTCCAAACATGTGAATTTATTAATCAATTATTCTCTTGAAACATGAATTACCATATAATCTTTGTGAAATCATGAATGCTATAAAAAATTAACTCTTTACACATACCAAAATCACAAAATTTCTATATAATCAAACCATGATATCACTTTGCCCTTATATCGGCCATGAGCTCATTAATACTATCAAACATTTAATTATCTCCTTATCCCTTCATTATGTGCATATTAGGTGGTTTCAAAAAATATTTCAATCACTTTTCATGGTTACTGGTACCATATAATTATTGAAAACCACAACAAACCAGTACATAGATATTCCAATATTCCACGATACTATAAATGAGATTCCACAACACTATTTTGGAACCCCGTTACATAAAAACTTAATCATTCCACCACTTGGTTGTCATATTCAACATCGCCAATAGTGATCTCATGTTACTTTCCATTGTCCTTTTCCTTAAGTGTTGAAGTGTTGGTGGTGCGTTCTCTGCAGTTTTTCTCCATTCACATCATTAGCTACATTTTTCCCATTACTTCAGCACTCAGCTACTCGATGAACTTCTTTTCCACACTTAAAAAAATATTTTCTAGTCCCTTTAAGACAATCTACACCATGCTTTTTTCCAGACATTGAGCATAACGAAACATTTGTCTTCTTTTCACCATAGTTTTGAGATTTTTCCTTGAACTCCATCTTTCGTTTCTTGTCAAAACCATGAGATTGATATGTAACACCAACTTATAGTTCTACCTTGATAGCACAATGAACAATCTATTCATAGCTACTGAAGCCTCTTATATCTAATGCCTTTAGAAGACTTGGTTTTAAGCCACTGAAGAATCAATCAACTTTACTTTCAGTTTGGATGATAAATCCAGATGAATACCTTGAAAGCCTTGTAAAATTCGCTTCATATATACCAAAAAATTAATCATCCTTTTACTTAATCTCAAGGAACACCATTTCCATCTTTGTTCGAAGAATATAAGGAAAGTACTTATTGAAAAAAACATTCTTGAACTCGTCCCATTCCATGGATTCAATTTAATCTTGGGGCCTTGTATTATTAATTAGAGTCCACCACTGGTCTGCTTCACCTTCTAAACGGTAAACAACCAAAATGACTTTTCCATGTTATGGATATAGAAGTTTGGAAAATATCTTTTCAATGGTACTGATCCATTGTTCAGCAACATGTGGATCAGAAGACCCACTGAAAGAAGGTGGGCGTTGCCTCATGAAGGACTCAATAGAATATTGTTCCCTTCTCTATTTATTTGGAAGTACAGAATGATTCATATCTTGTGTAAGTATAGAAATAAGATTTTTCACTCCATTTCCCATAACATTTGGTTGTTCAGGAGGACAATAATTTCATTTCCCATTACATTGATCAACACAGTTCCTTCGGGTTCCATCCATCGTCTAAAACCCAAAAATAATAGTGTGAGAGGAAAAAATCATACTAGGAAAATAACATAATCAAGGGGAGTACTTTCAATCTATAACATCTTAGGTTTAATCCTAGGTTATTCATGATCGTTATCATAATTATAGGACTGTAACCTATACTTATACTTAACCTTAGTGACCTCCCTAGACATACCTTAGAAATATCTATAGGGATCTCACTAATGTTTTCGCATCCTAGTTTCCAAAGGTTAACTAAACCTTTCCTCTGATACCAACTTTAGAGACCCAAGATTGATGTACATAGAAATTACATTGGCGGAATACTTAATACATAACAAAAACAGACACCCATGGACCGTAATAGTTTAGTGTCTTTGGAAACTTGGAACACAATCTTCTAATCCTGGTGAAAGATCTTCAACATCTACCATAAAGATCTTTCCATTTTTTTCTTATATAAAACCTTTCTTTATATCCTGGAAAAAATAAGACATAAAAAGGGTGAGCTCAAATTCTCATTAAGGGCAAGCATGGAGAAAATAAAACAATCCATATACATTTGAACTTAAAAACATGAACATAATGTTTAAACATCAAAATCTTGAGTTGTGAAATAAATCTTGGTAGTACGTAAGACATACATCATAAAGGAACATTAATCAAGATAAAATAGTATGGGAATAAAACATGTAATTGTGGCAACCATTAATCACATGTTATGATTTCCATAGTAGCTAAGGCATTACTGCCAAGACCATCATAGTGGACAAACTCCATTACTGAACCGGGTTTACTTGCCCTTCCAGCCCTGTATTACTGAACCGGATTCAATTTCCATTCCAGCCATGTCTATCTCATGAGATATAAATCTTTAACCAATTCATTGAAGGGAGATATAGGTCCCACCCATGTCATAATGAAATCATTCTTTTGTATGCCACAAAATAAACATAAATCATTCATCATAACCCAATGAATAAAGTGGGGTTCATAAACATAATCCCATCATAATATAATCCAT
Source organism: Viscum album (assembly GCA_963277665.1). NCBI lineage: Eukaryota > Viridiplantae > Streptophyta > Magnoliopsida > Santalales > Viscaceae > Viscum > Viscum album. The sequence goes on along the minus strand of OY728120.1, from coordinate 1,578,695,648 downwards.
ATAGAATAAATGGATATCATTTCATCATAAGAAAAATGAAACCATTTAAATCATATAGACATTATACTTGAAACATAAACATATTAAATAATGTCACCTTAGATGGAAAATAGTTTTGATAAAACACTTGAAATTAATTCTTGAGGAAAATATCCTTTCTTCTTCAAAATCATTTTCTTTTCTCAAAATGCCATGAAATTTTAAAAGAAAAGTATTTTGTGGAAAATAATAACGAAATATTGTAGAGTAATCTTCATGGAAATAAGTCGTTATGAAACCGTAAAAATTCGTTCATGCCGTATAAGTTAAAAAAACATTCTTCTCGTACTATGGCCAGAAAAGTCAAAAAGTATCTTGTACTGAAAACAACAAAATATTTCTTTCATATATTTTACTAAAACTCCAAAAATTGGTAAAATTAGATTTAAAAAATTGTAGTAGGATAGAAATAATATTACATATTTTGGAAACATGGATGTGGATGATAAATATACCCCCAGTAAATACTGAAGTATAAACAATCTTGGATAAAAATGAGATTGTGAGATTTTCCCTTACCTTATGTCCAATTTCTTCCGTATGTGTCTGCGACTCCTATATAGTGGGTTTAAACATATTATTAACTTTTAACAGAACTATAATAATATTTATGATATCATATATGATTCACTTATGACTTTATATTACCCCTTCTTTTGTCAATTCCATGTTAAAGAAGCATTTTGTGTAAAATAATTTCATTTATCGTACGTGTTTGGACTTGTTGTTCTTGATATTATTAATTATATCCTGATTTAATTAATTACAGAATGTAAAACATGATTTATATATAATATATTTTCAGAATATAAATATATATGATAGATCGATAAATGGAATGAAATACACCGTTCATGGAGATGGTAGGCCGTATGTACGCATGAACGCTGTTTTCGTTTCCTTATTGAATTGAATGGAATTAAGTAAATGAAACATATATGTAAATAAATACAGTATCATTATTATATCATATCTTTATTTATTATTTATTATATATACTTTATAATCATTCTTTAATGGTTAATATGGAGAATGAATCTTATCGCGTCGTGGAGACGGTAATCCGTATGTACACACGAGCGACGATATCATTCCCATAATTGTTGAATGGTATTGGAGTGGATTATATAATATCTCATAATTAGTATCATATTATAATAATCATATATAGTTTTTATTTCCACCATTATACCCATCCAAGTAAGGTGGTGGTGGAAAAAGAAATTACACCACGGCCTGGAGACGGTATTCCGTATGTACGCATGCGCGGTGATTTCATTTTCCGTAAGATGGATAGAAGGTGAAATAGAGTTGTTTAATATTTATAATAAAATATTAGTATATTAGTGATACTTATGTTATTACTTTATAATGAAACAAATAAATAATAGGAAGTAAAAGAATAAATAAATTTGAAATAATCGGTAAAGGATATTACCTCTTCTTCGACTCGCCTCTTCTGAACCTCCTCTTAGGGCACTAAAGTTGGCATTTGAAGAAGACCAGGACCTCTAGTATGTTTCTATGGAAGTGGAGAAGATAAATGGACAGGTTTTTGCTGAGATTGAAGGCTCAAAATATGGTGAATAAGAGAGGGAGGAAGTTCCCTTTTATAAGAGATGAGAGAAGCTCTTTTGGAAACCTCCAAAATATTAATTTATAATAAACTCAAACCCCACTTAAATACTTCCAAAGTGAGTCAAATTCGTATATGAGGTAATATAGGGTTGTAATATCATCAAAAAAACAATTTTAGACATGTTTTGATTTTATTTTAAACCTTATCATTTTGATTTATCCTTATTTAATCTATTTAATTTTATTTGAGGTAATAATATTCTAATTTTTAAATTGTAATAAATACTTACTTATGTGTTGTGAATTTTGCATAATTAGATAAATTATTACCTTTTAGACCATAAAAATTTAAATTTTTAATTTTTTCAATATTTTTTTTGATTTTTAAAAAATTTAATAATATGTTATTTTTATAAAATATCAATAGTGTCAATTTTGACACTATTCAATTATTTGAATTTAAATAAAATCCACACAGAAGATATATTCGAACCAAAATATTTAATAGATTACTAAGATATCATATACATCAAAAAATTCATGTAGCACATTAATTTGTTCATATAATATTTATTTTAATATTTTTAAAACCATTTATTTGATATTTCAATCAATAAAATAATTTCTATATAACTATTATGTCACCATTAATGATAATTATTTAATCCCTAAAAATTCTAAATAAATTCACATTATGTATATAATTTTATTATATTTCTGGTGACTATTTATGTTCGAAGTTTTATGAAGTTTATCACTAAATTAAAATTATTACACTTGTAAGATATAAGAGAGTGACATGTTGTCACTTTCTTTGGTTTTAATAATAATTACATCCTTTTCATGGTATAAAGTCCATGAAATGAATCTATTCCGACCCTTAGGTGATATGGGTCGAATTTTATTCATCCAATAGAATTTTTGTAGGTGTTAGGGTAATTTTATAATCTTATTTTTACCCTTAATTACCCGATTTACCTTTAACTATTGTAAATAAAATTTACTTTAGTTACTATTCATAATGTCTAAAAAAAGTAGCCTATTAGCATAATTTGGACCTACTGATTCCAAATATGGAATCCATTTTTACAAATTAAAAACACAGAAGTGGCAGTATTTAATTTAAAAATTAATCCCGCTGTTGAGAAGACGAGTTTTAAAAGTTAAAATGTTGGAAAAGATTGAAATGTTTTTACCTATGAATTCAGTGTAAAATTAATGATAATGACTTAAATTATATTAAATGCTAAAAATATATTCTATTTATACTTTAAAACCATTAAATGTTATAATTTAACCATATAAATTATCTCGATGAAAAAAGTTGTTTTTAATTAAAATTTAGCGCATTTTTACTATTCATCAAAATATAAAAGTTAACAAAAAATATTAAAAAATTATCCAAAGTTAATTTTTTATATCATTAATGAAATTAATAAGTTTATTTCATCAAATTTAACTTATAAACATGTCAAAAACTAGATTTAAAGTGGGTGCGCCATCAAAAGGCGACAAAACTGCAATTTTTGAAAAATACTTATTTTACCTGAAAAATTTATTTTGTTCTCATACCATGTTTTATAAAATGTGTAAGATGAATTATAATTTCATAAAATTCAAAATGTAGTTACTAATATTCATAATGTCTAGTTCATAATAATATTATAACAATATATCGTTGTTTAGTGAAACTCAGTATTGCATACAACACACGCTATTGAGGAAGGTTGCTCTTAAGTGCAACACAAGACAAGAATAGTATTTGCGTATAATACAAGCTAATACAGTGTTGCGTATAGAGAAATATAGTTTTAGTGTAGCGTACAACACAAGACATCAAATAAATTAAAAATAATATTTCTCATAAAATCTTGGGGTGTTACATTCGACCCCCCTTAAAATGAATTTTTCCCTCAAAATTCATCGGGGTTATAAATTGTTTTCTACATGAAAATTTATTTCATAGAAACCCACATCGTAAAAAGGAATACTAAAACTTAATTTTAAAACTAAAGTATGAAATGTAATGGTTACCCAAATTAACTCATCACTAGGCTTCCACATTAGAGAACATAGGTGAAAATATGGATATGGAAGAGAAATCTAACCATCATGTTTGGATGAAGAGTGGTAGAGAACATGGCTATGAAAATTACAACAATCAAAAAGCCATAAATTTGTGATGATCTAAGGTACCATCTGATTCATCATATATGAGGGCACTACGAAAACATTTTTGGTTTTCAAGATCATTTCCCTAATGTTGAATACTTTTTTAATTAAAAGAAATACTTACTTGATTTTGGTAAAATTTCACTGTTGTTCGTGCCTTGAACAATTTACATTTCATATCTTAAAGAAATGAAGTTGAATTTGTCTTCTATGAAGTGTTATCAGATCATGCGATAGAATGATTGGTCATTCTATCTGTCTCAAACATAAGGTTAGCAAAAGTTATATACATAAGTCAATCTATGGTGAGATTAATCGTATATGGTTCTGAAAATGGACTTATACTTCATCTATCATACCACTTAATAAAATAAAACTAGTTTCTACTTACCAGGGACTTTCTGTAGGCCAGTGGTAGGCGATAAAGGCCTGTTGCTCTTCGGTTGTGGGTTTGATTCCCGCAACCTTGTTCGACGCAACGAGTTGTTGCCCGTCCTGCAGGTTGCCCTTTTTTCTAAAACTATACTATTATAACGTTCTAAAGAAAGTTTTATCCTTAAAAAATACTATCTGATGTCTAACTCAATCTATTAAAAACTTTAGGCCTATCAAAAATATTTCTGTCCAATCTCATAGTATAAAGAAAACGACAACTAGAAAGGTCATCTACCAAGCATGTGAATACCATTATTTATCCCATGTATATCATAAGATATATCTTGTTGTTTACATTCCAAACATGTGAATTCCTTAATCATGTATTCTCTTGAAACATGAATTACCATATAATCTTTGTGAAATCATGAATGCTATCAAAGATTAACTCTTTCCACATACCAAAATCCCAAATTTTTTATATACTCAAACCCTGATATCAATTTTCCCTTATATCAGTCATGAGCTCATTAATACTATCAAACATTTCATTATCTCCTTATCCATTCATTATGCGCATATTCGGTTCTTTCCAAAAATATTTCAATCACTTTTCATGGTTACCGATACTATATAATTATTGAAAACCACAACAAACCAGTACATAGATATTCCAAAATTCCAAGATACTATAAATGAGATTCCACAACACTATTTTGGAACCCTGTTACATAAACACTTAATCATTCCACCACTTTGTTTTCATATTCAACATTGCCAATAGTGATCTCATGTGACTTCCCATTGTCCTTTTCCTTAAGAGGTAGTTTATGTCGATCATCATTAACCCTTGGATTAGTGCATTGGTTTGCATAATTCCCCATTTCCATGCACTTGTAGCATTGAAGTGTTGGTGGTGCATTCTCTGCAGTTTTTTCTCCATTCACATCATTAGCTACCTTTTTCCCATCACTTCGACACTCAGCTGCTCAATGACCTTCTTTTCCACACTTAAAAAAAATATTTTCTAGTCCCTTTAAGACAATCTCCACCATTATTTTTTCCACACATTGAGAATAACGAAACATTTGTCTTCTTTTCACCATAGTTTTGAGATTTTTCCTTGTACTCCATCTTTCGTTTCTTGTCAAAACCATGAGATGGATATGTAACACCAAATTCCAGTTCTACCTTGATAGCACAACGCACAATCTCTTTATAGTTACTGAAGTCTCTTATAGATAATGCATTTCAAAGACTTGGTTTTAAGCCACTGAAGAATTGATCAACTTTACTTTCAGGTTGGATGATAAATCCAGATGCATACCTTGCAATCCTTTTAAAATTCGCTTCATATATACCAACAGATTAATCATCCTTTTGCTTAAACTCAAGTAACACCTTTTCCATCTTTATTTTAAGAATACGAGGAAAGTACTTACTAAAAAACACGTTCTTGAACTCGTCCCATTCCATGGATTCAATTTCATCTTGGGGCCCTGTATTCTTAATTAGAGTCCACCACTAGTCTGCTTCACCTTCTAAACGGTAAACAACCAAAATGACTTTTTCATGTTCTGAATAGAGAAGTATGGGAAATATCTTTTCAATGGTACTGATCCATTGTTTAGAAACATGTGGATCAGAAGACCCACTAAAAGAAGGTGGGCGTTGTAATGTCCTGAATCTGGGTGCCACTCAATGGTTGCCCCAGACCCGGTTGGTCACACGACCTCAGGTGCATTTCCCCAAATGCCAGAGGCTACCGAATAGCAGCGAGGACCCATGTCTGATAATGGGGAAACTATTCCCTCATTTTTCAAAGTTTAGCATAGTGTAATAAAATAAATAACGTACAACAGCAGTGGAAGAAATAAACCATACACATTTACAATGAACAACTACAGTAAAAGATCACCAACTGTTATATAGATAAAGATGAAACATGTCTCTAGTTCTAAGAAAACAAACAAAACATGTTACACAGTAGTATAATACAATACAATAGTAAGTAAAGTTACAACAGAACAAAACAGAACAGCCGACAGCATCACGAGCCTAAGCTTGGTCCCATGCTCCCCTTTTCCTCAGAAAAATCAAGTACCTGTATAGGGAACCTTTCCCTTATCCATACCTGCAGAAATACAATCTGTTTGGGGCCAAATACATGACCCCAAATAGGGTGTGAGAAATAAATCCCAGTAGGCACCCACCAAAGTCCCGTGCCCAACTATCAGTGTAAAATGTGAAACAAAAGTGTGCAGTAGTAAAAAGAAACAACTAAGCAGTACTCAAAAGTTACTAACTTTACCAGTTATATTTCCATTTTAATATGCATTTAACAGTTCAATTTAATAACATTCAAGTTTACCAGAACTAAGCCCTCAAGCTAATCAAAACCTTACCCTCAGGCTAATGTAATATAACCACGCCCTCAGTCTTTCCCTCAGGCAATATAATCTAACCACGCCCTCAGGCTTTCCCTCAGGCTATATAATGTCACCACGCCCTCATGCTTTCCCTCAAGCTATATAATGTAACCACACCTTCAGGCTTTCCCTCAGGCTATATAATGTAACCACGCCCTCAGGCTTTCCCTCAGGCTATATAATGTAACCATTCCCTCAGGCTTTCCCTCAGGCTATATAATGTAACCACACCCTCAGGCTTTAGTAACTACGCCCTCAGGCTTTAGTAACCGGGCCGATCCCAACATATAAGCAAGCAATTTTATACAATTCCTCTAAAGGCAATTTAAAGCATGCTAAATTTTACGATATACCCTCAGATAACCTGGCCAAATGGCTAAATAGAGTAACACACCCCTAGGGTGGTCCTGGATCCAAGCAGCGATCCCAAACAACAGTTTATAATCATATTTAAATACCTATACAATTCTAGGTATTTAAAATAGCCAAGGCCTCAGCCACACGACACTCCAACATGGGTTCGTAGCATAATGGTAGACATGCCTACATGCCCTGTGTACTCATTACACATGGCCAAAGTAAACAACGTGTGGAAAAGTACATGGCATGTAGTCAAAAATTTAAGATTTTCTCCCTTTTTCCTTATTTTCTCAAAAACACTTAAGGAAAAGAGAAAAGAAGAAACCTGTTCCTCAAGAATAAGAACCGGGTTCTTACAAACTTCCCCCCTTAAATAAATTCGTCCCCGAATTGCCCTTCCAATGGTGGTGAAGATAAATCTCAGAACAACTCTGGACACTGAGCACGTACGTCAGTCTCCCGCTCCCAGGTTTCGTCCTGCACTCAACCATGCTGCCATAACACCCGTACGAGAGGAACTGACTGGCCTCAGAGAAACTTGGTGATCCTATCAATGTTACGAATCAGATTCTCCTCAAAGGATGCATCTACCTGAAGCTCAACCTCCTTGGACTGAAAGATGTGAGACGGGTCTGAATGATAATGGCGCAACTGAGACACATGGAAGACGTCGTGCATAGCCCGGTACCTCTATGGTAACTGAAACTGATAGACAACCGGCCCAACTCTCTCCAGAATCTCAAATGGACCCACATAACTCATTGAAAGTTTACTCTGTCTCCTGATCCTCCTGTGTCCCATCCTCGGTGAAACACGTAAGAAAACTTGATCCCCGACCGTGAACTCCAAGGGTCATCTGCGGGGATCAACATAAGATTTCTGATGAGACTGTGCTGTAGCCATCCGCTTCTAAATCAATTAGACCTTCTCAGAAGTCTCCTGCACAATACATGGTCCCAGTAAAGCAGCCTCACCTGCCTCCATCCAGCACAAAGGTGATCGGCATGGACTACCATATAAAGCCTCGTAAGGTGCCATCTCAACAGTCGCCTGAAAACTTTTATTGTAGGCAAACTTGAATAGGGGTATATGCTTCTCCCAAGAGCCCCAAAAGTCCAGGATGCATGCACGCAACATGTCCTCTAGAACCGGTATCGTACGTTCTGACTGGCCACTGGTCTGAGGGTGGTAAGCTGTGCTCATAATCACCTGTGTACCCAGTGCCCTCTGAAAACTCTGCTAGAAACGAGACGTAAAACGGGAATCCCTATACTAAACGATAGAAAGAGGGACCCCATGAATATGTACAATCTCTCAGATATAAAAATTCCCGAGCACGTAAACTCCGAAGGTCTCCTTGATCAGAAAAAAGTGGGCTACCTTTGTGAGTCTGTCCACAACAACCTACAAAACATCATTGCCTCGAGGTGACCTCGGAAACCCAGTCATGAAGTCCATCGCGACATCATCCCATTTCCACTCCGGGATGAGTAACTGCTGTAATAGTCCGACTGGCCTCTGATGCTCCACCTTCACCTACTGGCAGGTGGAACATATCGTTACAAAACCAGCTATCTCCCTCTTCATACCCAGCCACCAATAATGATGTCTCAAGTCACGGTACATCATGGTAACTCCGGGATGAACTGCCCAAGCTGAAGCATGAAACTCCCACATCAGATCCTCGCGTATATCCCCTGGAACCCATACTCGTCCATGGAAATGCAGTACCTCATCATCGCCTATCGTCCAACCAGGAGAAGGGTCCTCATTTTCCACCGACTCCCGTAGGACTAGGCCTTCTGAATCAGATAGCTGTCTCATCCTCACTCTATCCAGGAGGGTATAAGTCATAGCTAAAGAAGAAAGATAGGTTTTCCCCTGACCATCGTGCACCTCCAAATTCATCTCAGAGAACAAGGCCATAAGCTGCCACTCACGACTAGCCTCTTGAAACACCCGTGTCTGAGTATTCATGCTCAGTGCATCAGCAACTACATTACCCTTACCAGGTGTATAGGCAAGCTCAAAATCAAAGGACTAAAGGTATTATACCCACCTTCGCTGCCTTAGATTTAGGTCACACTGAGTAAAGATATACTTGAGACTTTTTTGGTCGGTGAAAACCACAAAATGATCTCCCAAGAGATAATGTCTCCAACAACGTAACGCATGAACAACTGCAACCAACTCGAGGTCATGTGTCGGGTAATTCTTCTCATGTGGCCTCAACTGCTGAGACCCGTACGCAACTACTCAATCGCCCTGCATCAACACAGCTCCCAACCCAATACCTGATGCATCATAGTAAACCGTATATCTCTTTCCCTGCTCTGGAAGTATCAGGATTGGTGTTGTTGTCAGCCTTCCCTTCAGCTCCTGAAAGGCTGTCTCACAAGATTCCATCCACACGAACTTCACACCCTTATTAGTCAAACCCGTCAACGGTGCTGCTAAGCGGGAGAAGTCCTGTATGAAATGCCTGTAGTAACCAGCCAGCCCCAAGAAACTTAGTATCTCAAACACGTTCTTAGGCTTCTCCCAGGAAACTACTACTCTCACCTTCTCTGGGTCTACTACAACTACTGCCTCTGAGATGATATGACCCAGGAAGTGAATCTGATCCATCCAAAAGTGGCACTTTTAGAGCTTAACATATAGCCGATGCTCTCTCAGTGTACTCAGCATGATCTCAAGATGGGTGGTATGGTCGTGTTGAGTGTGAGAGTACACTAAGTTATCATCCATGAAGACTACCACAAAGGAATACAGATAAGGATGGAACACACGATTCATTAGATCCATGAAAACGGCTGGCACGTTTGTGAGTCCGAACAACATCACCAAGTACTCATATAGACCATACTTACTCCTAAAGGCTATGAGCGGTATATCATATGGTCTAATGCGCAAATGATGATATCCGGATCTTAGGTCAATCTTCAAGAACACTCGTGCACCTCAAAGTTGATCAAAAAGATCATTAATCCTTGGTAAGGGATATTGGTTCTTGACCATCAACTGGTTCAGCTTCCGATAATCCACATAGAGTCTGAGGGTACCGTTCATCTTCTTGGTAAAAAGGTCCGGAGAACCCCATAGAGAAGTACTAGGTGGGATAAAACACTTTGCCTGTAAATACTCTAACTATCTCTTGATCTCCTGTAACTCAGGTGTAGCCATCCTATAAGGAGGAATGGACACCAGTGCTGCTCCTGGAACAAGCTCAATAGAGAAATCCACCTCATGCTCTGGAGGTAGACCTAAAAATTAATCCGGGAAGACATCCCTTAAATGATCAACCACTAGAGGGAAATCCTTCTAAAAATTCCCATGATCATCCAGATATAAACTCGCAATCTGGGCTGTCATACCACCTCACCCAAGATGCTTGGGTCCAGATCGACTCGCCTGAACATCCCACTCACCTTTGTATAGAAACTCTCCTCCCTCTGGTGACGTGAAACGCACCCTGCGATGATAGCAGTCTACAAAGTCTCAAAAGGGAACCAACCAGTCCATCCCAAGAATGACATCATAAGCTGTCATCTCTAAGACATAGAGGTCCCATAGAAAGTGACACCCACCAACCTCAAGGGGGCACTCCTTGCTCTGACGCACATATATCGTTCTAGTTCCCAATGGAGTGTCTATCATCATAACATCAGAAGAAGAAGAAACACAGAGCCCAAGGCTCTCCACAATGGCCACAGATATGAAACTATGTGTAGCACTAGTATCAAAAAGTGTAGAAGATAAAATAGAAGCTACTGGAATAGTACCTCTGATGGTAGAAGGTTCGGGATCCTGCTCCTGTTGGGTCTGTTGCACTGCATAAGCCTGCCCAGTGTCGTGGCCCTGGGACATAGCCTGGCTCCCCTGAGCTGTCCCGCCCTACTGCCTCTGAGATCCTGGTGTCTGGATACCATGGCCATGACCACCATCTCAGCCTACACGCCCTGACGTATTCTAGTTCCCTGACTGGTAAGAAGCCGCTGGCCCTGCTCCCACACGCGGAGTCTACACAGAACCCCTCTCACTATCCACTGGTAGAAACGCCCTACAAAAGCGCTGTAGATGACCCATCTTGCCGCAAGCTCGGCACTCCACTGGGTTACGTAGACACTAAGGTCTATTGTGACCTTCTTTATCGCAATGGTAGCACACTGACAGGACACCTGAAGAATTCCTCTATCCAGCACTACCACTGTGAGAGAAATCCATATGCCTCTTTCTCTTACCGGTAGGAATAGTACCAGAAACTGGTGCCGAACTACCCTGGCCCACACCACTAGCTTCCGGCATGTTCCTCTCTATAATCAGTGCCTGGTTCACAATAGCATGTACAGTAGGTAACCTGAAAACATTCACCAGTGCTTGGATGTCATATCGAAGACCATCCTCAAAGTTTCTGGCCCTCAACATCTCATCACCCACTAGAACGGGTGCAAAACGCTGAAGCTCGGTGAAACGAGCAGAGTAATCCATCACCGACATAGTGCCCTGCTGCAGATTCATGAACTATCAAGCTTGATCTTCCCTCAGCATCTCTAGGAAGAAGAATTCATAGAAAACTGTCTGAAAATATTCCCATGCCATGTCTCTATGATGATCTATTTGGGTGGTAACATCCTACCACCTCTTGGCAGAATCACGCAATATATAAGTTGCGAGCTTGACCCTCTACCCTAGAGGTGTCTCTAGATGCTAGAAAATAGTCTGCAATGAATCCAGCCAAGACTACATATCATATGGTCTGCCATCCCCTGAAAACATAGGCAGATGTTGCTGCTGGAAGATACGAGTCAACTCTGCCATAGGTGTGGCAGCCGTCAGTGCGCCCTGAAAGGTCTGCATGAACCGCATGAAGCCTTCACAGAACTGCGCATCCGTGCCTGTGTCCAGTATAATGGCTGGCGCCACATCTGGCCTTGCTGGAGGATCCACTGGTAGCCCATGGCCTACCATCACTAGAGTATAATCGTTGTCGCTCTCTTGGAGAACAACGCGTGGTCGTCTCGACGGCATGACTCTACAAGGTCAAATGCGCACCTTAGATCAAAATTATCAAAAACTGAAAACAATGAGACAGAGAAATAAAGTTTTCAAGATTTACAAAACTTGAATATATGGCGTGTATAAAGACTACACAGTGTGTTCTTGAAACCTACTTCCCTACCCGAGTCCTTCTACATGGCTAAGCCACACGGCTCACTTTGAACAAGACTACACAACGTGTATGTCATCTACACGACATGTATGGTTTAATTTCCAACTGCCAATGTCGTTAGTGACACGGCCGACTACTCGGCCGACACTACACGACATGTTACACCCGCACACGATGTGTACACCACCCCGTTTCCCCAGCCACACGGCTAAGTACACACGGTCTCCCACCGGTAATGACTACACAGTGTGTCCCTCAGGTACACGGTGTGTTCAAGAAGAGGTTACACCAACCCATGTTTGTTAGCTACATGGCCGGGTCCCCAGGTCAGACTACACGGTGTGTTCCATAGTGGACACGACGTGTATGTCTTATGGTCTCCTCTATCCGTGTTGTTAGTTATACGGGCGGACTCTGGGGCAACACTACACAGCGTGTAGATCCGGTACACGGCATGTACTCAAAAAGTTTTCATTTCTTCCTAAACAGAAGAACACACGGTGTGTGTCCAAGGAACTACACAGAATGTATCCTAGTTTCTCCGAACAGTAATCCTCAGATACTACTCCGGAACCCAGAAAACACTGACAAAAAACACCTAAGTTCCAAATTCCGATTCGTGAGGGACCATACTCCCCGTGAATCAAAGTTTGACATATTACATGTGTTATAACATGGTAAACTTGGAAATGGTCCACCAAATTCAGGTTATTGAGGGCCCATACTCCCCAAAAACCAAAGTTTGGCGTCTATCTTATCATCCTCACACAAAAATACCCTATCATAGAGCAGGTAGTTACCAAAGAATCTATCACAACAACATGCTTCTCTAGCACAACAACTATTACAACAACATGCAATTTCTAATGCACCTATATGGCATGGAAATATGCATGGAATGCGATTTATAGCATGTGCTTAATTGATGAATGAGATGGCATACCCTCATCTCATCGGGTTTCAACTAAATAGAACCCATGGATAATATATAAATGGCACAATCATAAGTGTGTCACCCAACGGTGAAAATGAAATCAACTGTAAAATTTGAAAAATCAGTAGAATTGCAAAAATACAAGGTAGACTGGATTTTCCCTGTACATAGATTAGATACTCCCAGACATAGCTTATTACCAACTAACATCCATTCTATCCCTTACTACTGCTCCAAATAGTAAGTCAAAGAAAAGAAACCCCTCTGATACCACTTTGTAACGTCTCGGATCCGGGTGCCACTCAACGGTTGCCCCGGACTCGGTTGGTCACAAGACCTCAAGTGCATTTCCCCAAACGCCAGAGGCTGCCGACTAGTAGTGAGGCCCCAGGTCTGATAGTGGGGAAACTATACCTTTATTTTTCAAAGTGTTGTGCAGTGGAATAAAATAAATAACATATAACAACAACAGAAGAAATAAACCATACACATTTACAATGAACAACTGCAGTAAAAGATAACCAACAGATATATAGATAATGATGCAACATGTCTCTAGTTCTAAGAAAACATCTAGAACATGTTACACAGCAGTACAATACAATACAATAGAAAGTACAGGTACAACAGAACAAAACAGAACAACCGGCAGCATCGCGAACCTAAGCTCGGTCTCATGCTCCCCTTTTCCTCAGCAAAATCAAGTACCTGTATAGGGACCCTTGCCCTTATCCATACCTGCAGAAATGTAATCTGTTTGGGGCCGAAGACATGACCCCAAATAGGGTGTGAGAAATAAATCCCAGTAGGCACCCACCAAAGGCCCGTGCCCAACTGTCAGTGTAAAATGTGCAACAGAAGTGTGCAGTAGTAAAAAGAAACAACTAAGCAGTACTCAAAAGTTACTAACTTTACCAGCTATATTGCCATTTTAATATGCATTTAACAATTCAATTTAATAACATTCAAGTTTACCAGAACTAAGCCCTCAGGCTAATCAAAACCTTGCCCTCGGGCTAATTTAATATAACCATTCACTCGGGATTTCCCTCAGGCTATATAATGTAACCATGCCCCCAGGCTTGCCCTTGGGATATATAATTTAACCACGCCCTCAAGCTCACTCTCAGGCTATATAATGTTACCACACCCTCAGAATTTCCCCCAGGATATATAATGTAACCATGCCCTTAGGCTTTAGTAACTAGGACGAGCCCAACATATAAGAAAGCAATTTTACACAATTCCTCTCAAGGAAATTTAAAGCATGCTAAATTTTACGGTATACCCTCGGGTAACCTAGATAAATGGATAAACAGAGGAACACACCCCTAGGGTGGTCCTGGATCCAAGCAGTGATTCCAAACAGTAGTTTATAATCACCTTTAAATACCTATACAATTCTAGGTATTTAAAACAGCTAAGGCCTCAGCCACACGACACCCCAACATGGGTTCGTAGCACAATGGTACACAAAAATGCACAACAGTTGGAATTTAAACACCAGACCACCTACCTCGATCACCCCTGATCGGTATACGTGAATGAAGCTCCTCGGATCGTCCAAAAATGAAGTAGATCTGGGGTAGAACAATTCCCATTCAAACAAAAATAACTTCCCTTAAAGGAAGAACTGGCAAGAATGGTTCAAGGAGAAGGGAGGGCTTACCCGTACAGTTCCAACGAGATTGACGGAGGTGGAATCAGATTCCCGGTGTGCGGTCGGGTGATCTCCAAAGCTCTGACCGTCCTCCCAAGCTCTTCTCCGGTTCTAAGCCTTCTCTGTGAACAGAGGAGGCTACTGCCCGTTTTAAGTGAAAAAACAGACTACACAACGTGTACTCTCAAGTACACGATGTGTAATTTTCATCATTTAACTGTTCCACCGGCGGCTTCTCTCCAGCGCAACACTGTTCATCTGTCGACATGAGTACACAGCGTGTAATACTTGAGTACATGATGTGTACTGTCATTCAGATGGAGGCTGCCTTCACCGCCTTACTGTTCTCCTACCGACTGAATACACGACATGTAAATACCCTATACACGGCGTGTAGTTGGTTTTTACACCCATCATCGTCGACAGGCCTACACACCCTATATACTCATTCCACATGGCCAAAGTACACGGCATGTGGAAAAGTACATGGCGTGTAGTCACAAATTTAATATTTTCTCCCTTTTTCCTTATTTTCTCAAAAACACTTAATGAAAATAGAAAAGAATAATCCCGTACCTCAAGAATAAGAACCGGGTTCTTACAGGCATTGCCACATGAAGGAATCAATAGAATATTGTTCCCTTCTCTACTCATTTGGAAGTCTAGAATGATTCATAGCTTGTGTAAGTATAGAAATAATATTTTTCACTCGATTTCCCATAACATTTGGTTGTTCAGAAGGACAATCATTTCATTTCCCATTACATTGATCAACATGGTTCCTTCGGGTTCCAACCATCATTTAAAACCCAAAAATAATAGTGTGAAAGGAAAAAATCATACTAGGAAAATAACATAATTAAGTGGAGTACTTTCAATCTATAACATCTTAGGTTTAATCCTAGGTTATTCATGATTGTTATCATAATTCTAGGACTATAACCTATACTTATTCTTAACCTTAGGGACATCCCTAGACATACCTTAGAAATATCTCTAGGGATCTCACTAATGTTTTCACATCCAAGTTTCCAAAGGTTAACTAAACCTTTCCTCTGATACCAACTATAGAGACCCAAGCTTGACATATATGGGCATTACATTACTTTGTCAGAATACTTAATAAATAACAAAAATAGACACCCAAGGACCATAATATTTTAGTGTCTTTGGAAACTTGGAACACAATCTTCTACTCATGGTGAAAGATCTTCAACATCTCCCACAAAGGTCTTTCCCTTTTGTTTTCTTACCTAAAACCTTTCTTTATATCTTGGGGAAAAGAAGACATAAAAAGGGTGAGCTCAAATTCCCATTAAGGGTAAGCATGGAGAAAATAAAACAAACCATATACATTTGAACTTAAAAACATGAACATAATGTTTAGACATCAAAATCTTGAGTTGTGAAATAAATCTTGGAAGTATGTAAGAAATAGATCATAAAAGAACATTAATCATGATAAAATAGCATGGGAATAAAACATTTAATTGTGGAAACCATTAATCACATGTTATTATTTCCTTAGTAGCCAAGGAATTGCTTCCAAGACCATCATAGTGGACAAAGTCCATTACTAAACTGGGTTTACTTGCCGTTCCAGCCCTGTGTTACTGAACCAGATTCACTTGCCATTCCAGCTATATCTATCTCATGAGATATAAATCTTTACCCAATTCATTGGAGGGAGATATAGTTCCCAACCATATCATAATGAAATTATTCTTTCATGTGCCACAAAATAAACATAAATCATTTATCATAACCCAATAAATAAAGTGGGTTTCATAAACATAATCCCATCATAACATAATCCATATAGAATAAATGGATATCATTTCATCATAAGAAAAATGAAACCATGTAAATAATAGATAATTTATACTTTAAACATAAACATATTAAATAATGTCACCTTAGATGGAAAATAGTTTTGATAAAACACTTGAAATGAATTCTTGAGGAAAATATCCTTTCTTCTTCAAAATCATTTTATTTTCTCAAAATGCCATGAAATTTTAAAATAAAAGGATTTTGTTGAAAATAATCATGAAATCTTGTAGAGTAAGATTTATGTAAATAATTCTTTATGAAACTAAAAAAATACGTTCTTGCCATATAAGTTTAAAAAACATTCTTCTCGTACTATGGCCGGAAAAGTCAAAAAGTATCTTGTACTGGAAATAAAAAAAGATTCCTTTCATATCTTTTACTAAAAATGTAAAAATTGGTAAGATTGGATTTAAATAATTTTAGGAGGATATAAATAATATTATATTTTGAGGAAGCACAGATGTGGATGATAAATATGCCCCAACAAATACTGAAGTATAAACAATCTCGTATAAAAATGAGATTGCTATATTTTCCCTTACCTTATGTACAATTTCTTCCGTATGTGTCTGAGACTCATGTATAGTGGGTTTAAACATATTATTAACTTTTAAAAGAACCATAATAATATTTATGATATCATATATTATTCACTTATGAATTTATATTACCCATTCTTTTGTCAATTCCATGTTAAAGCAGCGTTTTGGGTAAAATCGTTTCATTTATCATACGTGTTTGGACTTGTTGTTCTTGATATTATTACCTATATCCTGATTTAATTAATTCCATAATATAAAACATGATTTATATATAATATATATTTATCATATAAATATATATGGTAGATCGATAAATGGAATGAAATACACCGTTCATGGAGACGGTAGGCCGTACGTACGCATGAACACTGTTTTCGTTTCCTTATCGAATTAAATGGAATTAAGTAAACGAAACATATATGTACATAAATAAAATATCATTATTATTTAATATCATTCATTATTATTTATTATATATACTTTATAATCATTCTTTAATGGTTAACATGGAGAATGAATCTTATCGTGTCTTGGAGACGGTAATCCGTACGTATGCACGAGCGATGATATCATTCCCATAATTGTTGAATGGTGTTGTAGTGGATTATAGAATATCTCAGAATTAGTATCAGGTTATAATAATCATATATAGTTTTTATTTACACCATTATACCCATCCAAGTAAGGTGGTGGTGGAAAAGAAAATTACACCATGGTGTGGAGATGGTATTCCATACGTACGCACGCGTGGTGATTTCATTTTCCGTAAGATGGATAAAAGGTGAACTAGGGTTGTTTCATATTTATAATAACATATCAGTATATGAGTGATACTGATGTTATTAATTTCCAATGAAACAAATAAATAATAGGAAGTAAAAGAAGAAATAAATTTGAAAGAATCGGTAAAGGATATTACCTCTTCTTCGACGCGCCTCTTCTAAACCTCCTCTTAGGGCACTGAAGGTGGTCTTTGAAGAATAACAGGACCTCTAGTATGTTGCTATGGAAGTGGAGAAGAGAAATGGACAGGTTTTTTCCGATATTGAAGGCTCAAAAATGTTGTGAATAAGAGAGGTAGGAGGTTCCCTTTTATAAGAGAGGATATGAGCACTTTTGGAAACCTTCAAAATATTAATTTATAATAAACTCAAACCCCACTTAAAAACTTCCAAAGTGACTCAAATTCGGATATGAGGTAATATAGGGTTGTAATATCATCAAACAATCAAATTTATACATGGTTTGATTTTATTTTAAACCTTATCATTTTGATTTATCCTTATTTAATCTATTTAATTTTATTTACGGTAATAATATTATAATTTTTAAATTGTTATAAATACTTACTTATGTGTTGTGAATTTTCCATAATTAGATAAATTATTAAATTTTAGACCATATAATTTTAAATTTTAAAATTTTAAATATTTTTGTTATTTTTAAACAATTTAATAATATGTTATTTTTATAAAATATCAATAGTGTCAATTTTGACACTATTCAAATATATGAATTTAAATAAAATCTACAGAGAAGATATATGACAACCCTTCTTTTATTACAAATTTAAACATGATTTATTACATAAACCATTAACTTGATACAAAATGGATGATCGAGAGGTCTAGTGTCTTTGGGGCTTAGGATCATTACATAAAAACTTAAAACATGAAGTACAACATCTTTATTGAAAACTTCCTTTACATGACCACTACATTCCCTCGTACTTAGCATTGCATGGGATAACCTGAGGACATGCATACAAAAATGGGTGAGCTATAAAGCCCAGTAAGGGAATAAAAATGGAATACATGAGGAGTATAATACATGTTAGACAATAGGAATATCAATATAGCACAGGAGAAACATGAACATAAAGTCATGAAAAAGCATGATAATCATAACATGGAAATGTGGCAACAACATTTAACATGGAATTAGCATGAGCCAAGGCTCATTGCACATGGAGCATGAGTAAATCATCATTGCACATGAAGCACGAGTAAACCCTCATTGCACTTGAATTAGCATGAGTAAACACTCATTGCACATGACGTATCATTATACTATACTTACCCAATGCATTGGAGCTCTATAAGGGCGCACCCTTCTTAAACATTTCATTTAATGCATAAGTGTGCCACATGGATCATAAAACATGGATTCATAAAACATAATCATTTATTCCAAGATAAAGGAATGTGGAATTAATAAATGAAACTTTATAATCAATAAGTAAATGTTCATAAAGGTGAATACCCTTTATGGAGAAATGGGCATGGTATTCACTAAACAATGGCATTGGCTTAGAAAATCGGTGCGATTACGACAGTGTAACGACGTGACATAATAATTCATAAAAAATGGTTGATGAGAGAGAAAGGGGTTCTTAATCATATTTAAATGTAATGGAAAGTAAGGAGGTCATATAGATACATGTCCCAACAATTATAATGTAATTTAGATTCATGATACAAAAGTATTGCATGAATGTAAATGAGGAGAGAGAAGTTCCTTTTGGAATTTCGACATAGTAATAGGTGTACATGGGAGGAATTTAATGAGAGAGAAAGGGGTCTCACATCATTCAAAAAATAATAGGGCAGTATGGGGGAGGTGAGAAACAATACCCCAGCATTTATAATTGAAATTAAAAGGGCATAACAATATTAAGAAAATTAGACAAAAAAGTGAAAGGAAGAAAAAACCCTTACTTGGAAGTGTGCTTCCAAAGGATTGAGAGAGGCTTGAGAGAGGATTCTTGGGAGATTGGGGCACCTTGGGAGGATTATAGAGAGAGTAGGGAGGAGTTTGGATGAACTTCAAAGGCTTTCAGTGAGGAGGATGTGGGAGCTTGGGTGGGTTTATATAGGAAAGGTGAGGGAATTCTTTATTATTTAGGTTTGGGACCCCTTATATTAATTTAATCAAAACCACAAACCATACTATGGTTTTTGCCCATGGTTTTTGGCAAAGGGAAGAGGAAAATAATATTTTATAAGTTCAAAGTCCTAACTTCTTAAAAAAATAGGGTTGCTTATGTGGAGGTGAGTCACACTCCCATGGAAAATAATTTAAAAAGACAAGGTGTTTAATAAGTCTTGACGGGTCCATTAATGCTTTGGAAAGTAAGTCAAACAAACCCAAAATCACATTATTTTAATGGTAGAACATATATTGGCCGAGAATAAAGATTATAGTATTTTATTATGTCACTATTGGGTCATTATGATGTCATAAACACATTATATATTTAAACGGTATTTAATTTTTACCCAAAAACTTGACTGTCTCAGAAAATTTTGAAAAATTCACTGTTGGATAATTTCGATGTCCTGATTCCAAAAATATCATTTATTTTATCTAAATAATTTTTTTAAATATGTTTATTTTCACTTTTAAAATAAAAACCGACATTTATCGAAAATTCACGGGTTTTGACAGAAATGGCTTTCAAACCTTAATAAAAATTATAATTGCATTCATAAAATTATATGATCATTTATATATAATAAAATTAATTTAATAATAATAATAATATTTTATTAAAATATTATTTAATTCAAAAATCCCTTAATTTAATAAAATATAATTCTTAATTAAATAATAACTAAAAACATTATTTTCACCTTAAAAACTATTTACAATGTATCAATAATGACAAGAAAGTATATTCATTATTATATACAAAAATAATGTACATGAACATAGTACTAGAGATTTGTTACATAACCCCTTAAAACAGCCGCATAAGAACTAAGGGTAAGGTGTGCGATGGTGACAGACTCTTGGGGTGGCTCAGATAACATTGATCGAGTGGTAATCTCTATCAACTTCCACTTTTCTCGTAGACAGTCTCGTTCGAGCTTGACATGATGAAGCTTAACTTGGGCTTGATCAAGAGAGAAGCCCAAAGACGCCACCTCTTTTCCAAGCTCCGACAAATGGGTTTCGTATGGAGCAATTCTACTGGATGAGGTCATCACTTCCTTTGTCTGAGTAAATTGGGTTTGTTAAAGACTTATATTTATACTAATCATGTGATCACTGTTCAATGGCTATAAAAGCAACGGTCAAAATTCTTAACATAAAACCAAAGAAGTTGAAATTTTATATAAACATTTTACATAATGAGACATTTAATTAGATCAAGAGGGATTTTCATTAATGAAAATTTGGGTCGTTACAATATTCCCACCTTAATAAATTTCACCCTCAAAATTTCATTTTCCCATACTAAAACAGACGTGGGTAACTCAGATTCATCATTTCCTCCGATTCCCAAGTCACTTCTTCAAACTTGTGGTTTCACCACAACACATTGACAAGGGGCATTGTCTTATTTCGTAGAACCTTTTCTCTGCGATCTAAGATCTTCACTGGTTGCTCCTCATAAGAAAGATCATCCTCCAACTGTACCACATCATAAGAGAGTACATGTGAAGGGTCCGGTATGTACTTCCTTAAGAGGGATACATGAAAGACATCATGTACTTTTGGACATGGTAGGTAGAAGTGCTAGTCAATAGGCCACAACCCCGAAACGATCAAGAATCTCGAAGGGGCCGATGTACCTTGGACTTAACTTCCCTTTCTTTTCATACCTCATGTCCTTCTTCCACGGAGATATGCATAGAAAAACCATGTCTCCAACTTTAAACTCAAGGTCTTATTGATGATTATCTGCATAAATCTTCTGTCGACTCTGGGCTGCCTTGATATGCTGCTGAATGGTTTTCACCTTCTCCACCATTTCCTCGACCATTTCCGGTCCAAGCAACTTACGTTCACCGACCTCATCCCAACACGCCGGTGTTCTGCACCTTTTCCCATAAAGGTCTTCATACGGTTCCATTTGGATGCTCGAGTGGAAACTGTTATTATAATAGAACTCAACCAGATGAAGATGTTGATCCCATCCTCCTTTAAAGTCCATTGAGAACACTCTCAACATATCCTCAAGTGTTTGGATAGTCTTCTCGGATTGGCCATCAGTTTGAGGATGATAGGCCGTACTGAAGTTCAGTTCAGTATTTAGAGCATGTTGAAGACTCTTCCAAAACTTAGAGGTGAATCTTGGATCTAGGTCAGACACAATAGATAGTGTCACTCCATGCAGCCTTACCACTTCCCTGATATATATCCGTTCTAGTTGATCCAATGAGAAATCCTCCAGAATAGAAATGAAGTGTGTAGTCTTTGTAAGATGATCCAAAACAACCCAGATTTCATTATTGCCTTTGGATGTCCTTGGAAGTCCGGTGATAAAGTCCATGGTGATGTTCTCCCATTTCCATTCTGGTATGAGCAATGGTTGCATCACCCCCTTAGACTTCTGCCTCTCTTCCTTCACTTGTTGTCATACCAGGCACTTTGATGTATATTCAGAGATCTCCTTTTTCATATTATCCCACCAAAAGTTTTCTCAGAGATCTCGATACATCTTTGTGCTCCTTGGGTGAATAGAGAAATTTGAACTATGTGCATCATCCAAAAGTTCCTTCTTCAGCTCCAGACGTGATGGAACATATAGCCTTTTCCCAAATTGCAAAATTCCTTCTTCATTAACATTAAACTCCAAGGATTTCCCTTTTTTGATAGCTTCCACTTTTTCCTGAATTCCCACATCATCCTTTTGAGTATCCTTTAACCTTTCCAAAAGAGACGGTTGAGCAATCATTTGTGAAAGGATTGATGATGTTACCTTCTTTATGATTCCCATGTCCATATTCATCAAGTCTAAGAAGATTGGATCCTTATCAATTCTCATGATTGATAGAATCACTGGGTCCTTTCTACTTAGGGTATCTGCCACCTTGTTCGCTTTCCCAGGTTGGTAATGTATTGAAAAGTCATAATCCTTGATGAAATCTATCCATCTTCTCTAGAGCATATTAATCTCTTTCTGTGTGAATATATATTTAAGACTCTTGTGGTCAGTATATATCTCACATTTATCCCCATAAAGATAATGCCGCCAAATTTTCAAGGAAAAGATCACCACCGCCAACTCCAGATCATGCGTTGGATAGTTTCGCTCATGGATTTTCAACTGCCTTGAGAAATAGGATATCACTTTATCATTCTGCATCAACACACAACCTAAGCCCTTCTTCGAAGCATCACTGAATACCACAAAAATTTTCCCACTTGTGGGTAAAGTGAGCACGAGCATAGTGATAAGCCTCTTTTTCAACTCCTTAAAGCTTTCTTCGCATTCATCACTCCAAGAAAACTTTACTCCCTTTCTAGTTAGCTTGGTAAGAGGATTGGACAATCATGAGAAATTTCTCACAAATCGTCGATAATATCCAGCTAACCCCAAGAAGCTACAGATATCCGTTACCGATGGTGGCCTCAGCCATCCCTCAATTGCATCTGTTCTGGAGGGATCCACAGATATCCCATTGCTTGTGATGATATGACCCAAGAATGAGACTTCCTTCAACCTGAACTCTCACTTTCTGTACTTTTCATATAGAGCTTCTCCTTGCGCAAAGTCTCCAGTACTGTTCTTAAATGCTCCTCATGATCCTCCTTGGTTTTGGAGTATATTTGAATATCATCTATAAAGACTACCAAAAATTTGTCTAGGTGATCTCTAAAGACTCTATTCATCATGTCCATGAAGATTACTGGAGCATTGGTGAGTCTGAAAGGAATTACTATGAATTCATAGTGCCCGTATCTTGTATGAAAAGCAGTCTTGGGGACATCTTCCTTCTTCACCCTTACTTGATAATATCCCGACCACAAATCTACCTTGGAGAAGTATTGTGCTCCACACAGCTGATCAAACAATTCATCGATCCGTGGTAGGGGATACTTGTTCTTTATTGTGATTTTATTAAGTTCAAGATAATCGATGAAAAGCCGCATTGACCCATCCTTCTTCTTGACGAAGAGGACTGGTGCACCCCATGGTGAAGCACTTGGGCATATAAACCCTTTATCCAGATTCTCCAGTAGTTGTTTCTTCAGATCTACAAGTTCCATGACATCCATTCTATATGGAGTCTTGGATATTGGTAGAACCCCTGGTATAAGTTCAATTGAGAATTCAACATCTCTTTTAGGTGGAAGACCAGACAGTTCCTCGGTAAACACTTCAGCGAATTCCCTCACAATAGACATTTCTTCAAGGATGGTTTCTTCCTTGGACTCAATCATCTGAGCCAGATACGCATGCTCATAGCGCAGTAATATCCATGCTTGAGATGATGGAGCTAAAGGAGATTCATATTCCTCCTTACACTAGTAAAGAATCGGGGGTTGATTCTCCATATGGAGTCTAATTTCCCTCTCCCGACAATTTATGTTGGCTCTATATAAGGAAAGCCAGTCCATTCCAAGAATTACATCAAATTACACCAGAGGGAGTATGACGAGGTTCACCGAGAAATTCAATCCACAGATTATAACAGAGGAGGACTTATATTCACGGGATGTAATGATTTCCCCATTTGCTGTACTCACCAACATCTTCACTTCCATGTTTTGTGGTGGTGCTGGGATTGTTCTACTAAACTTTCGAGATATAAAAGAATGCGTAGAACCTGAATAAAAAAGTACGTTCGCTATTCTTGAATGAATAACTAGCGTAACTGTCACCACTTCGTTTCTGAGGTTCACTTCGGTAGAGGTGATGAAAAAAGATCTTCCGTTCTTCCTTGGAAGTTGTTGGTTTCCTCCTAAAACCCTTGGTTTAGGGCACTGATTTGAAAAATGCCCCGGTTCTTTGCAGTTGTAGCAATGAACAATGCGTTGAGGTTCGAACAGAGCATTCCTCTCCTCTGTCGTAGCCGCGGCTCTTTCTTGCCAACAGTTAACAGCTAGGTTCCATTCTCTTCCACACCTAAAGCATTTCCTCATCCCCTTGAGGCAATTTCCAGGGTGCTTCTTTCCACACTTTTGGAAAATGGGGTTCTAGATCTTCTTAGCACCGTTGGATTTATCCATCGGACCGCCAACATTGAAGTCCACCTTACGCTTCTTGTCCCCATGATACCCCTGTGATTCCCTAATCTCCATTTCGACCTTGAGGGTACATTAGACAATTTCCTCATAGCTGTCGAAGTCACGGATCACTAATGGTTTCTGCAGGCTAGGCTTCAGCCCACCAAAGAAGCAGTCAACCTTGCATTCGGGGGTAACAACAAAGCCGAAAGCGTATCGTGCAAGCCTTGTGAATTTTTCCTTATACGCTCCAACATATTCTTCGTCTTTTTGCTTGATGGAAAGGGAGTCACTTTCCATCTTAAGCCGGAGGGTGCACGGAAAATATTTATCGGAAAACATCTTCTGTAAATCCTTCCATTCCAATGCCTCGATCTCCTCCTCAGGCTTCGTATTTTTGATCAATGTACACCATTGATCAGCTTCACCCTCCATACGATAATCCTCCAAGAGAACCTTATCTTGTTCAGAACATTGAAGGATGGAGAAGATCTTTTCAATGGAGTTGATCCATTGTTCAGCGATCGTGGGATTAGATGATCCATTAAAAGTAGGAGGCCTTTGTCTCATGAAGCTCTCGATAGTGACTTGTTCTTTATTAGGGGGGTTTAACGTTCCTCTTGACCCGTGTTTCTATTCAAATCTTGAGTTAGCTGAGAGAGAAGCATGACAAAGTTTTTTATTCCCGCTCCCATTGGATTGGGCATCTCATTAGTACAGTCATCACACTGATCTTCACATCGGTTGTTAGCCCGAGTCCTCCTATTACCGGCCATTGGCTAGAATAAAAGGAAAGTTAGGGGGGTAACACATAAAGGGTAATCCAAAGACAAAAGTTGATGACTTATAAATTAAATTTTATCTCCTTAACTTATGAATATATAGGCTTCAATCTAGGCTTTTCGTGATCTAATTTCTAACATATATTCTTAGGGTTTTTTTTATTCCCTTAATAAGGGTTCATACTAAACTTGTGAATTTATCAAAACATATCCCCCGGGAGTGTCATAACCAAGAGTGCTACAAGGTCTGTTGTCGTGCACCAGTTCTCGTTCGACTCTAGCTCAAAGAGGTGTTTTTGGGTTTTCTAATCCTAATCCCAAAAATAACTAAACCTATCCTATAATACCAACTATGACAACCCTGCTTTTATTACAAACTTAAACATGATTTATTACATAAACCATTCATTTAATACAACATAGATGATCGATAGGTCTAGTGTCTTTGGGGCTTAGGATCATTACATAATAACTTAAAACATGAAGTACGATATCTTTATTGAAAACTTCCTTTACATGACCACTACATTCCCTCGTACTTATCATTGCATGGGATAACCTGAGGACATGCATAAGAAAATGGGTGAGCTATAAAGCCTAGTAAGGGAATAAACATGGAATACATGAGGAGTACAATAAATATTAGAAAATAGGAATATCAATAGAGCACAAGAGAAACATTAACATAAAGGCATGATAAAGCATGATAATCATAACATGGAAATGTGGCAACAACACTTAACATGGAATTAGCATGAGGCAAGGCTCATTGCACATGGAGCATGAGTAAATCCTCATTGAACATGAAGCATGAGTAAACCCTCGTTTTACTTGAATTAGCATGAGTCAACACTCATTGCACATGACGTATCATGATACTATACTTTACCCAATGCATTGGAGCGCTATAAGGGAACACCCTTCTTAAACATTTCATTTCATGCATAAGTGTGCCACATGGATCATAAAACATGGATTCATAAAACATAATAATTTATTCCACGATAAAGGAATGTGGAATTCATAAATGAAACTTTATAATCAATAAGTAAATGTGCATAAAGGTGAATACCCTTGATGGAGAAATGGACATGATATTCACTACACAATGACATTGGCTTAGAAAATCGGTGTGATTTCGGCAGCGTAACGACGTGACATAAGAATTCATAAAAAATGGTTGATGAGAGAGAAATGGATTCCTCATCATATTTACATGTAATGGACAGTAATGAGGTCATATAGATACATGTCCCAACAATTTTAATGGAATTTAGATTCATGATATAAAAGTATTGCATGAATGTAAATGAGGAGAGAGAAGTTCCTTTTGGAATTTCGGCATAGTAACGAGTGTACATGGGAGGCATTTAATGAGAGAGAAAGGGGTCTACCATCATTAAAACAATAATATGGTAGTATGGGGGAGGTGTGAAACAATACCCCAGAATTTATAATTTAAATTAAAAGGGCACAACAATATTAAGAAAATTGGACAAAAAAGTGAAAGGAAGAAAAAACCCTTACTTGGAAGTGTGCTTCCAAAGGCTTGAGAGAGGCTTGAGAGAGGATTATTGGGAGCTTTGGGAACCTTGGGAGGATTCTATAGATATTATGGAAGATATTGGACGAACTCCAATGGCTTTGAGTGAGGATGAAGTGGGAGCTTGGGTGGGTTTATATAGGAAAGGTGAGGGAATTATTTATTATTTAGGTTTGGGACCCCTTATATTAAATTAATCCAAACCACAAACCATCCCATGGTTTTTGCCCATGGTTTTTGGAAAATGGAAGAGGAAAATAATATTTTATAAGGCCAAAGTTCGAACTTCTTAAAATAATAGGGTTTCTTATGTGGAGGTGAGTCACACTCCCATGGAAAATAATTTAAAAAGACAAGGTGTTTAATAAGTCTTGAAGTGTCCATTAATGCTTTGAAAAGTAAGTCAAAAAAACCCAAAATCACATTATTTTAATGGTAGAGCATATATTGTCCGAAAATAAAGCTTATAGTATTTTATTACATCACTATTGGTTCATTATGATGTCATAAAACACATTATATATTTAAACGGTATTTAATTTTTACCCAAAAATTTGACTCTCAGAAAATTATGAAAAATTCACCATTGGATAATTTCGACGTCCTGATTCCAGAAATATCATTTATTTTATCTAAATAATTTTCTAAATATGTTAATTTTCACTTTTAAAATAAAAACCGACATTTATCGAAAATTCACGGGTTTTGACAGGAATGGCTTTCAAACCTTAATAAAAATTATAATTGCATTCATAAAATTATATGATCATTTATATATAATAAAATTAATTTAATAATAATAATAATATTTTATTAAAATATTATTTAATTCAAAAATCCCATAATTTAATAAAATAGAATTTTTAATTAAATAATAACTAAAAACACTATTTGCACCTTAAAAACTATTTACAATGTATCAACAATGACAAGAAAGTATATTAATTATTATATACAAAAATAATGTACATGAACATAGTACTAGTGATTTGTTACATAACCCCTTAAAATAGCCGCATAAGACCTAAGGGTAAGGTGTGCGATAGTGACAGACTCTTGGGGTGGCTCAGATAACATTGATCGAGTGGTAATCTCTATCAACTTCCACTTTTCCCATAGATGGTCTCGTTCGAGCTTGACATGATGAAGCTCAGCTTGGGCTTGGTCAAGAGAGAATCCCAAAGATGCCACCTCTTTTCCGAGCTCCGACAAATGGGCTTCGTATGGAGCAATTCTACTGGATGAGGCCATCACTTCCTTTGTCTGAGTAAATTGGGTTTGTTAAAGCCTTATATTTATACTAATCATGTGATCACTGTTCAATGTCTATAAAATAAATGGTCAAAATTCTTAACATAAAACCAAAGAAGTTGACGTTTTATATAAACATTTTACATAAAGAGACATTTAATTAGATCAAGAGGTATTTCCATTAATGAAACTTTGGGTCGTTATAAGATAAATTCGAAAAAAATATTTAATAGATTCATAACATGGAATATTCATTAAAAAAATTCATGGAGCACATTAATTTGTTCATATAATATTTATTTTAATATTTTTAAAACCATTTATTTGATATTTCAATCAATAAAATAATTTCTACATCACTATTGTGTCACCATTAATGATAATAATTTAATCCCTAAAAATTCTAAATAAATTCACATGATGTAGATAATTTTATTAGCTTTCTGGTGACTATTTATATTTTAAGTTTTATGAAGTTTATCACTAAATTAAAATTATTACACTTATAAGATATAAGAGAGTGACATATTGTCACTTT
The DNA here is from genome assembly GCA_963277665.1 of Viscum album. NCBI lineage: Eukaryota > Viridiplantae > Streptophyta > Magnoliopsida > Santalales > Viscaceae > Viscum > Viscum album. The sequence goes on along the minus strand of OY728120.1, from coordinate 1,578,666,483 downwards.
CTTTGGTTTTAATAATAATTACATCCTTTTCACGGTCAAAATTCCATGAAATGAATCTATTCCAACCCTTTGGTGATATGATCTGACTTTTATTCATCCAATATAATTTTGGCAGGTGTTAGGGTAATTTTATAATCTTATTTTTACCCTTAATTTCCCGATTTACCTTTAATTGTAGTAAATAAAATTTATCGTAGTTACTATTCATAATGTCTAAAAATAAAAAGTAGCCTATTAGCATAATTTTTACCTACTGATTCCAAATATAGAATCCATTTTCCAAATTCAAAACATAGAAGTGGTAGTATTTAATTTAAAATTAATCCCGTTGTTGAGAAAACGGGTTTTAAAAGTTAAAATGTTGCAAAAGATTGAAATGTTTTTACCTATGAATTTAGTGTAAAATTAATTATAATGACTTAAATTATATTAAATGGTAAAAATATATTCTATTTATACTTTAAAACCATTAAATATTATAACTTAACCATATAAATTATCTCAATGAAAAAGTTGTTTTTAATTAAAATTTAGCGTATTTTTACTATTCATCAAAATATGAAAGTTAATAGAAAAATATTAAAAAATTATCCAAAGTTAATTTTTTATATTATTACTAAAATTAATAAGTTTATTTCTTCAAATTGAACTTATAAACATGTCAAAAACTAGATTTAAAGTGGGTGCGCCATCAAAAGGCGGCAAAACTGCAATTTTTGAAAAATACTTATTTTACCTGAAAAATTTATTTTGTTCTCATACCATGTTCTATAAAATGTGTAAGATGAATTATAATGTCATAAAATTCAAAATGTAGTTACTACTATTCATAAAGGCAAGTTCATAATAATATTATTACAATATATCGTTGTTTAGTGAAACTCAGTATTGCGTACAACACATGCTATTGAGGAAGGTTGATCTTGCGTGCAACACAAGACAAGAATAGTGTTTGCGTATAATAAAAGCTAATATGGTGTTGCGTATAACACAAGCTAATTTTGGTGTAGCGTATAACACAAGACATAAAATAAATTAAAAATAATATTTCTCATAAAATCTCGGGGTGTTACAGTGAAGACTTGGGTTACACCATAGTTTAGGCCAATGTGGTGTGGAGCTCCCAACTATGAAACATGAGGGATTGGTGGAGGATTTTGGGTAGACTTCCAATTTTGGCATGGATACATCGCAAAGTGGGTATGTGGCATAGAACCTATACCACTAATCAAGCACTACGGCATATAGAATTTTAACAATGGCATAGGGTTTTGAGGAGGTTCTGCAAAATTGGGGGTTGTTGTGTCATGGGAGGTAGAATACAGTGTAGTCCCCTTCTTAACAAACAGGTTTTGTTACATGGTAGTTTTGTCTGCTCTATAGTCCCTCTCCCCTTTCATAGAATCTATGTTGAGGAAGGTTTCATGTTTCTCGGATACCCCTTTGAATAGGGGCTGTGATGTAGTGTCCTAACTTATACTGAAGTATTTTCCATATCATAAGGTTCTATGGCATAGCTTGATGTGTTGCACTATGGTCTTCTAATTTTTAATTTTACTATAAATAAAAAACCCCCTATGAACCAAATTTTTCTTCCATGTTTTCCTCTTGAACCCTAGGTTCTTGGAGTGATTTTTAAATTCCATGAAGCCCCTTTGAATCAGATTCAATCCCAGACTTTTCATGTTTGATCTGTAGTGATCCAAGGTGATATCTTTATCTATTTATTGTGTATTCCTCATTGATAATTCTCATTTCCTCACTTTTCCTCTTTTCATGTTATGATGTTTGATCCCCATAATTATAACATGGTTCTTTTGTTTTTTGGGCGCTTTCTTAGAACAATAACATTGGGAGATCATAGTTTCCCTATAGGAGAGGTGATCAAAGGTCCTCATTGATGTTCCATTTCATTTTAAAGAACATCAAAATATTTGAGTTATGGGACTCAATGATTCTACTTTAATTTACATGAAATTATAAATTGACCATGCTTTATCTTCTTTGTGTGGAAGTGGAATTAACCTTAATAAAGGATAAATTAGATTAAATAAGGATTGGTTATGGTTAATAATCGATTGTTCTTCTACTTAGATAACAGTTTGCCTCTTGATTTTCTAGATAGTGTGTTATCTATATTCTTATTTTGTATCATGTATGTTATGCTTGGGTTAACATGTATTTTTTATGAAACTGGTTAAAGAATATAAATCTGATATATTTTTTGGTTTGAAAAAGACTTAAAGAGGTTTGTTTAATGAATCCTTATATTCTTGTCATTTGATGGTAATCAAATTTATGATAAGTGCATGTTCAATTAAATATGTTATTCCAAGCATTAATGGAATTGGATAAATAACTTGAAGATGTAATTCTTGTTATTAATGACAATGAGGCATGTTAAATGAGTTTTTTCATTCTATAAGTTTATTGAAACTAAAATCTTATGTTAGAGAGAATGTTTAATAATTTAATAGCTTATTATAGATGATGCATTAGGTTACCCATTTTTTAACCTATAACAATGAATCAATTAATTAAATATGGAATAAAATTTATTTTTATGAAGATAAATGTATGGGGATGGGTGACCCCATTTGCTTATAAAGGATAAATGCCTTGTGTTTGGGGATGTAAGAGCCTGTTTTCATGTGAAGAATAAATACCTTGTTTTAGGGACTAGTTTCCCTGTTAAACTTGATGTTTTTTTACTACCTTCTATGTTACTCTGAATGTGAGCCATGATATACAATGTGATGTGAGTCCAGGATGACTGATGTGATATGAGTGGGGAGTCTTGGGTTTGCTGTAGTAGTTGATGCCTATGATGGTGAGATGCACGGTGATATGCATGAGGGTGTTAGAGATAGAACTTTTTTTGATGGAATGGGTTGAATATAGGCTTACCCACTATTGTTATTAAATCTAGGATGCTTATTTTTTAATGGTACACCAAAGGGTCAGATGGATGAGTTTCTTGTTTAACTGCATTCATTTTCCCATTGATTGAGGCAATTGTATATTCTTGGTTATACATATATTTATGGTAGATTAGGAAGTTTCATAGAGTACCTAGAATTATGGAATGGTAAGAAAATAATAAATGTTTTAACCCATGAGGTTTGTGCTTATTGGAATGACTAAAATATGTTAATCCTAACAGACCATGGAATCAGTAGGATTATTCCTAGAGGTAATGGACTTCACATTGTTTGTTAATGAAATGTTACATGGGATAATATTGATGGTTAATTAATGTATAATGAATTATTTAATATAAGTGTAAATTCTTAAAAAGGAAAGAAGTAATTTAATGTAAATATTCTTAAATGATTGTGTGATTATAGGATATCTAGTCCCTAGTAGTGGAAGCTGGGTGTTCAAGTGATGATAGTTTCAGTTGATCCTAAGACTAGGTTATGCCCATAGTGTGGTTGTGATCTATATTATATCCATTTTTTGTGATTTTATGCACTAGCCTACCCATTTTGGTAGGGTGACTTACCACCTAGTGGACTATGGTAGTGTGTTTCCCCAATGTCTAGGTTGTCAAGGGATGGATGACTGACTACCCCCTCTAGATCTGCTATCTTTTTCTGGTAGTATTATTTACTGGTATTCAAAATGGTTATCTTTCGCCATATATGTGTGTAGAGGGTTTAAATGGATTGTGGTTATTTCAAACACATGTTTCTATAGATATAGTATCCTTAAGATTCTTATAGGTATGACATGCATGGGATGTGATGGATCAAGGTATATTAATCTGTGCATGGGATGTGATGGATTGATGTATAATACCTAATAAATGATACATATAGGCTATATTGGATCTCTAAAACTACTCGATTACTATATGGATATGTGGATGAGATGATTAGATAATGTGATTAATGAGATTCATGTTGTGATACTTAGCCTAGGTGTCTTTGGGATGGCTTCTTTTAGAGAGAGATAGCTCAGGACATATGAAGTTGGGGTAGATCGAAAAACCAGTGGTGGCATAGTAGTGAGGTACCCTTATTTTATTATTATAATAAATGATTCCTTGTATGCAATACTTGGTGAGATTTATCCATGGTGAGGCTGAGAACTTAGTATACCTATTTAGGTGATGAGTTAGTTTCACTTTTTGTTTAGTGGGATTTATCATCCTTTATTTATATTTTTCATGAGAGGATCTAGGGAGGATCCTACCAAGTATACCTATTATACTCACCCTATGCACATATACATTGTTTTTCATGTTATTTGGAATAGGTTGGATATTGGACTAGATATTACTTGCTTATGGTTTTTCAGGAGATGTTTGGGCTTTCTGGCCATTGTTGAGTTTACCTTTTTGATACTTATAGTTTTTCTTTCTAGTTGTTTTAGTCTGTATAACATTACATATATGAACTTGGGTTTTTTATCTATATTATCAGGATTTTATTGGTGTATTTGTTTTATATCTCTCTTATGTATCTTCTCTTAGAGGGTAATGACTCCCATTTGTATGTATGATACACCCTTGATGCTTATTGCCAACCCATGGACTCTTTGAGGTATGATTTGAGTGATCACCATATACCTTCTCTCATTGATATCCAAGGATGGGTACCTTTAGTGGGAGTGGGTCATGAAATACCAACATCAAAGGTTTAGGTTGAGGTATAGGATGAAGTTTGGTGTGATGCAAAGGTGATGACTCCATGGGTTGGTAGGTAAATGGTGTCAGTTATGTTTTGTTAGTGATTTAAATAAGGGATACCAACTGATACATGGTTATTTAGGACCCATGTGTTCTGATTCACAAACCTTTTAGTTTATCAAGCCTACTTAGAGAAGCGATACAAGTTATGGGGCATATATCTAGGAAAGAATCATGGATCATTCTTCTTTATTCATATTTTTAAAATGGGTATACCTTGAGATTAGGTTAAATATTAAATAAAATAAATAAATAAATAAATAAATAATTATAAATATTCCACATTATAGGTTTAAAAGTCTCTAACTATATGCTCTTCTGTAGGTATGGATCTAGGTCGACATCCTCATTAGGTTCACACTGAATATGTTTAGTAGGATACACTAGCTAATCTCCACAGAGTAGAGGTTGCTAATGATGACACTTGAAGGATGACACTCTGAGAGTTTTAGCACTAGATTTTGTAGAATTATGATAGATATATTTTGGATTCAGTTATATTAGACTAGTTGGATGTGGTTAAGATAACATTTTGTCCAATCCATGCTTAGAAGGAGCACCAGGTTTCATCAGCTGGGATGATGCTGCATGGAGTAGTGAGGAAATGGTGGATCTTATTCCATGATGATCATGAGAAGTCAAAGTCATAAATATTATACACAAAGTAGAGATTTGGTATGAGGTTCCCACTTTTCTAGACATAATATTTTCAGACACTCAGGGGTAGGTCCCATCCCTCATTATCTCATTTCTCCATGGGGGGGGGGGGGGGGTGGATATCAAAACTTTTCAAAGATATTAGACACTTATTTTTCATATGGAGGCCATGTTAATATATGGGAAGATTTCCTGACCTCTCTGAGAATGCAGTGTGCACTAGGTGTTCCAATTTACGTTCATCCACTGAAGCAGTTTCAGTTGAGGTAGCAGTAGAAGGATGTTCCATGTTGGGATCTGCAGAGAGGAGATGAGGTGGGAAAAGGACACCCCAATATATTTTTAATTCTCAAAGGGAAGATCATGGATGTGGAGGTGGTCATCATTATTTTCAAAGTGTCTATAGAGCAGGTCATAGGTAGCTTTATTCTCTACTTGGGTGCATGTATTGTTTGATTCAAGAGCTACACACTCCTTCATATCACATGCCCTAGTCCATGCTTTAAGAATTTAGGTGGAGAGACTTCTAGTTCTCTTGGTGTTGACTATGAAAGTTGGAGTTCAAGATTATTTTTAAGAAGCATGTGGAGATTATGATCTAGTGCTAGGGAAACCCCAATCTTTGGGATACTTCCTATATTTACGAATATAGCCCTATGAAATCATCCTTTGTATAGACTAGCTGTATTTGGTGTAGGATATTGTTGATTGATTCTAGAGATAGATTGTGTTCTATAATGATGATAGAGATTATTCCATGTTTTTTGTAAAGAGAGAGCCTCAGATGCATTATAGGTGTGTTATGCAATTGTCTTCCTTGATAGTCAAGCTGATATTGAGTTCTTCGAAGGTTCAACTGATGGTGTTTCCTAGGGTTGTAAAAGAGTGCCTTGTTTTTTTTCCTGATGAGGTTGTAGCATTACCCCCTCGGTGGGAGGTCAATTTTGGGATTGATCTGCAACCAAGAGTCTATACTCTCTTGATATATCCATATAGTATGACACTTTCTGAGTTACAAGAGCTATGGGTACAGTTTGATGATATGTTATTGCGGGGTTTTGTTCAGCTGAGTGTGCCACCTTGGGGTGCACCAGTTTTTTGTGTGAAGAAGGATGGTGAAATTCCATGTCTTTGTATTTATTATCATTTATTGAATCAAGTGATAATAAAGAACCATTTTCTACTTCCATGTATTAATGATTTATTTAACCAGCTAAAGGGGGAAATTTGGTTCTCAAAGATCGATATGCGGTTGGGGTATCATCATATGTGATTGAAGGATGCGGATATTATAAATAACTATTTATGATGTTGATATGGTAATTATGAGTTCATTGTGATGATGTTTGGTGTGATGAACACTCCAAATGTGTTCATGGGTCTGATGAACGTAGTGTTCAGAGAGTTTCTGGATTGGTTCATAGTGGTTTTTGTTGACGACATCCTTGTGTACTATACATCTGGCGAAGATCATGCAAAGAATTTTCATGTTGTTCATAGAGTCTGTCATCACCAATAGATATTTGTGAAGTTGTTAATGTGTGAGTTTTTGGCTCATGAAGTTCAACTCATGGGGAATGTTATGTCTTAAGAAAGAGTAATTATCAACCCTTTAAATATCGAATCCATTATTTCTTAGGCTAGTTCCTAATATATTTTTAGAATTGAAGAGTTTCATTGGTCTTGGAGGCTATTATTGGAAGTTCATCATAATTTTTTTCTCAAGTTATGAATTTTATGACTCCCTTGAATATATAGGATAATGTGTTCTTATGTATTGATCAATGTAAGTCATCTTTATAGTACTTGAATGAGAAATTGGTTAGCACTCCAGTCCTTTGTTTCATAATATAGGGAGTTCAATTTAAGGTTTTATGTGATTATTCACATCTTGATTTGGGTTTTATTATAATAAAATGGATATTAGTTGTTTTTTATAGGTCTTATTAGTCACATCCCCATGATCATAACTATACCACCAATGATCTCAAGTTGGTAGCAGTTGTGTTATCCTTGAAGTTATGGCAATATTTCCTCCTCAGTGAGAATTTTATGATTTTTAACAATCATAAGATCCTAAGGAATTTATTATACTAGAATTAATTGAAAATTTTAAGGTGACAATAGATTATATACACCAGGAAAGGGTAATTTTGTAACAGATGTCTGGAGAAGGAAGTTACACTGTGATTCCATTCATGAATCTTGAGATTCCTGGAGAGTGATTGAAGAGATATCAGTGATGCATCTTGATATGAGAGATATTGGATCCAAAGGTTGAATTTTATAGATTATAGTGTAGTTGTATTTGGTGTTGTAGGTGGAGGAGTCCTAAATATAAGACTCTGAGGTGGATGTTTCGAGAGACTGAGTTTTCTTTGATGATGCCTCTAATTATTGGTCTGAGGATGAACAACATCGAGTGTTGTTATAGGTAAGTATTTTTGTATCTTTGGAAATGAATGAGGTGGTTCTCCATGAGTTACATAAATCAAATTTGGTGGTACATCCTAGCATGAAAAATATATATAGATATCTGAGAGGGGATTTTTTTTGTTCTGAGTTGAAGCATATAGTTTCAGATTTTATGTCTCAATGTTTGGTCTTCCAGGAGGTGAAGGCCAAGAACCATATTACCTATGGTTTGATCCTAATGTTGGATTTTCCTCAATAGAACTGGGAGGAAATATCAATGGACTTCATTACTAGTTTTCCTTGATCTCATAGAGGCTTTTATTTTATATGGGTGATAATGGATCGTTTGATAAAACCATCCCACTTTATTGCAGTTAAAGAGTTGATCTCAATGGAGGTTTTGTTGAGGTATTATATAGATGAGGTGGTGAGACACCATGAAGTCTTTAGGACGATAATATCTAATTATGATAATAATTTTAACTTCAATGTTTTGATATGTATTTAGTGTGCATTTGGATATTAGTTATTCCTTCACACTACTTTTTATTCTTAGAAGGATGGTCATACAGAGTGAACTATATAGACTCTTGAGGACTTGTTTCATTATTGTGTCCTAGATTTTTGTGGTTCATGTATGAGGCACCTTCCTTTGTTCAAGTTTTTTTAAAATTTATTTTCACTCTACCACTGGTATGAAACAATTTAAATCTTTTTATATCCAACCTTTATGTTCTCCATTGTATTAGACTAGGGTCGGAGAGTCAGTAATTATTGGGATGGAGCTAGTGTAGAGTATGAAAAAGAGGGTTTAGGTAATTCATAAAAGTATAAAAGTAGCACATGATCTTAAAAATTCCTATGATGATCATAGGAGGAGTCCTTTGTAGTTAGACATTGTAGATCACACGTTCCTAAAGGTGGATCTACGTTGTGGGTAGTGAAGGTTTGGATATAGGAGTATGATTTCTCTCTAGTTTGTTGGACCTTTTGAGGTGTTGTATCATGTTGGAATCATGGAATATCAGATATAAATTCCCCTATAAATGTTCTATATATATGATGTATTCCATGAATTTTATCTTCTCCATTACTTTCATGATAATTAAAACATCATTTATTGGGGTGAGATCAATTTTAATGGTGATGTGACCTTCAAGGAGTGACTTGTGGGGATCCAAGACCATTGGGAGAAGGTGTTTCAAGGGCATGATATTGTGTTGGTTCATGTATTATAGTGGAATAATGGAATTGATGAGAGTAACTGGGAAAATGAGTCGTAGATATGTGCTCAGTACCCTGAGCTATTTTTTGTTTAACACTTCTATTGTAACATTACTTGTTTATGTAAATTGAACTTTTATAGTTTATGAGATGGTTTCCACTTCTTAGATTATTTTTTGAGGGTTTTCTCTAATTTTATATGTATCTATCTCAATAGAGTGTTTAGGAGATGGTTATTGGTGTATCATGGTTTTTCACATGGTTCCTTTGAGTTAGGAGGTTAAGCTCATGTGATGGAGAGATTATTAAGAGGTATATCATAAGGTGGTTGTTTGGAAAACCTCTTTTCTTTATTTATCTCTGGGTTTGATTTTAAGTTATTGAGGATGATAATAGTTTTTAGGTATCTTTTTTAAGGTCATGGACCATAGTATCCCTTTCCATTATAAGTTTTTGGTGTTGGATGTGTCCAGAGAAGGTTCCAAGGAGTTTTAGAGGGAAAAAGGGATTTAAGATGAAAGCTTATCTTAAAAGAGGATTATATGGAATGGATCATTAGGATGCACCATAGTGCATGTAACTATGAAATTGAGAGCCTAGTTGTGGAGTATGAGGGATCAAGGGAGGAATTAAATTCCACTATCAATTTTGGCATGGATTCTCCATGTAGAGGGTATAGGGAGTAGGTTATTTCCTGATGACCGAGCACTAAAACATGGAGAATCCTATCTCCAGAGTAGGAAATTAAGAAGGTTATGAAAAATTGGGGGTATATGTGCCATGGGTGGTAGGCTGCGGTGTATTCACCTTCTTGGAAAATGGTTCTATAGTGCGGTGCTTTTGACTTCACCGTAGTTCCTATCCATTTTTATAGGATCTATTACATGGAAGGTGATATGTTTCTTAGATTTGTATTTAACCATGGGAGCTACAAATTAGTGTCATTCCTTGCACTATAATAATTTATTTTTTAGGAATTTCTATAGCATGGTCTAAGGGGTTTCAACCTGGTCTTCTAATTTTCATTTGGCCTATAAATACTTGAACCCCTCCAAACCAAAATTTTCTCCAAAATTTCCCTCTCAAACCCTAGGATCATTGGAGTTATTTTTTATGACCTTGAAGATTATTTTAATCAAATTGTATCCATGACTTCTTATGTTTGATCCATGGTGATCTGTGGTGAGTTCTTCCTCTGTTTATTATGTATTCTCCATGGACCAGTCTCATTTCTTCCCATTTCTTCTTTACATGTTATGAAATTTGATCTTAATAATTATAATGGGTTTCTTTTTTTGATGTATTCATGAAATTATGTCCTTGGTATATCATAGTTTCTTTACGGGAGAGGTGATCAAAGATCCAAATGATGTCCTGTTTCTGTTTAAAGAACGTAGAAATCTTCAAGGTATGGGATTCATTGATTATTATTTAATTTATATGAAATAGTAAATTGAACATGGTTTATCTTCTTTGACTGATAGCGTAATTAATTTCAATTAAGGATAAACCATATTAAATAAGAATTGGTTTATGGTTAGTGATAAGTTTTTCTTCTATTGTGATAATAGGTTGCCTCTTGATTTTCTATATAGTGTGATATCTAAATTATTCTTTTGTATCATGTATGTTATTCTTGGGTTGGAATGTGGGTTTGATGAAAATGGTTAAATAATGTAAAGCTGGTAATTTTTTTGGTTGGATAAACACTTAAAGAAGCACATTTAATGAATCCTTATATTCCTAAAATTTGACACTAACCAAATTTATGCTAAGTTCACATGTAATCAAATATGTTATTCCATGAATTAATGGAATTTGAAAAATAACTTGAAGCTATAATTCTTGTTTTTAATAATAGTGAGGCATGTTAATTTTTTTATTCCTTAAGTTTGTTGAAACTGGAAGCTTATGCTAGAGATCATGTTTAAATAATATAATAGATTCTTATAGCTGATGTATTAGGTTACCCATAGTTGTAACCTGTAATAATGAATTAGTTAATTCAATATGGAATAAAATTAGATATTTGATAAAATTAAATGGTTAGGTTTGAGTGAGTTTTTTTCTTATATGGGTGGGGGGGTTGGGTTTGTGGCAGCAGCTGACGCCTGTGATGGTGAGATTCATGGTGATTTTATGACAACCCATATTTTGTTACACCTTAATTAATGATTTATTAAATAAAAATACACTTAATACAACCCCAAAAGATCACAAGGCCTAGTTTATTTGGTATTTTAGGTACAAATATCATTAACTTGAAACAAGGGTAAAACATCATTATTTAAAAACTTTGAAACCTGTCTTTATATTCCTTGGATCTTCTAAAACTACATGGGATACCCTAGGTATGTACATAAGAAAGGGGTGAGCTATAAATCCTAGTAATGGAATAAACAAATCATAATATATGGTAAATCAATACATATGAACCAAGAGGCATATAAAGGTAACATAAGAGGGATGATAATCATAAACTTGAACAACGAGGCATGATATAACGTGATAACATAAAGTAAAACTAGGAATGTGCAACAATATAAGACATGAAATCATAAAATTAATTCAAGGATAACAACTAAGAAAACATAACATTGTGTGCTTATGATAACCTCCCATGCACCATACATGGCATATCATGAGATACAAACATTAACCAATGCATTGGAGGGTTATATAATTTTGGGCCCACCCGCCAATTTCATATCATGTATATATATAAATGTGCCACATAGATCATACAACAAAAGGATTTATTTCATGAATTTTAACACTAATATTTAAGAGTGAAAGTTACATACATTTAAATCACCAAAAAATGAAGAATATGTACAAATGGGTGAATACCCTTCAGTGGAAATGAAGAGGTGTATTCAATGAACACAATTTTATCAAGGAAAATTATAAGATAATTACAGCAGTATAAATTTTATACATAAAGGTTTATAGAAGGGGTGAATGAGAGAAAAAATGGCCTCTAATTACTTGGGAATCATAAATATAGTAATATATATGTGTAAAAATATATCCCAACTTGAAAAATTGGAAATCAAAAGGCATGACATAAATAATGTGCTTGAATAAAGAGGAGAAGGAGAGGACCCCTTACCTTGTGAGAGGACTTCTAAAATATTGGGATGATATTATTAAGAGATTTAGGGCACCTTGGGAGGGATCTGGAGAGGTAATGGTAGAGTAAATTCATTCTCTAAGAGTTTTAAGTGAAGAGGAATGAGAAGTTGAGTGGGTTTTTATAACAAAAAAGAGTATAATTATTTATTAATTTCCAAACTTAGGTTTTTGACTCTATATGATAAAGTATTCAAAAAAAACATCACCATGGTTTTTATCCATGGTTTCTTCTAAATAAGAGTGGTTTTAATTATTTTATAAGGATCATAACCAAACTCATTATAATAATAACCATGGTGATGCAGAAGTGAGTCATGTTCATAAAGTATTGATTTCAAAACCTTAATATATAATATAGATTTTGGGGGATTTATTATGTATTTATAAAATAAATAAAATAACCTAAAAAAATTATTTTAAAGGGGAAAATATATTTGATAATGGATACCTTTTATGGAATATATTACATCACTTTTTTGTCATTATGATGTCATAATACACATCATATATTTATACCATGTTTATTTTTTATCCAAAAATTTGACTATCTCAAAAAATTATGAAAAATACACGATTGGATAATTTCAACATGATGATTTCAAAAATAATATTTCTTTTATAAAAATAATTCTCTAAATATGATAATTTACTTTTTTAAATAAAAAATCCCTATTTATTGAAAAATACAGATTTTTTGTTAATAATATTTTTTGAAACTTATAAAAATTAGATTTGACTTTATAAAATTATATTATCATTTATTTTTAATAAATATTGTTTAATAATAATATTTTATTAAAATTTAATTTATTTCAAAAATTATTGAATTGTATGTCTTGATTGAAACTATATATTTATAAAAATACAATTTTTGTTTCATCATATCAAAATCTAATTTTTATCAAACTTATTATTTAATCATTTAAAAATTAATATTAAAAGGGATAAATATAATCATTGTTTTTTAAAAGGAAAATGTGAAAATTCATAATGTTGGGGTCTAGATACATTACCCTTTATTACACTAGTGAATTCTCTAGGGTAAGCTGTGGATAGTGATATTTTCATGGGGTAGTTCAACAAACATGGTTTGGCCCGTGATCTTGATGAGATTGAAATTCTCCCATAAATGGTTTCGATCATACTTCAATTGTTGAATCTTGACTTGGGCTTGGTCAAGGGTAAATCCCAATGATTATATCTCCCTTAAAATCTATGATAAATGTGATTCATAGGGCATGATCCTACTGGTTGAGGCAATTTCTCCTTCCATATTTGCTAAATAGACTTTATGGTAACCCTTAATATATTTTAATCATACGATCATAATATAATGGATATACTGTCAATGATTATGATGCTTAATGATCTTTTAAATCCATCAGGATATAACTTATAACAGTTGAAAAGAACTAAATTAGTACATGTGTTTTATATAAATACATTATTTAATAATTCATTTATTCATTCAAAAATGGAATTTCATTTATAAAAGTTTGGGTCATTATCATGTTGCTTCCTCAAACTTGTGGTTCCACACAAAACTTTGATCAGGTGTGTTTTCTTGTTTCATAGAACTTTTTCTCAATAATATAATATCTTCATCAGATTCTCCTCATATAAAAGATTATTCTCCAATGGAACCACCTATGGATTCTGTAAATGTGAGGGTTTTGGTATGTTCTTCCTCAATAGGGATACATGGAATACATCATTTAATTGATATTGGTTATGTAGGAGTGATAGTCGATAATCCACAACTATGATGTGATAAAAGATCTCAAAGGGTCTATTGTATCTTTGAATAATATTTCTCGTCTTCCAAAACCTCATGAATTTATTCCATGATGATATATGAAGGAACACTTTATCTCCAACCTCAAACTCCAAGCATTATCAATTATTGTCCATAAATCATTTTCATTGACTTTGTATGTATTTTATATGATACTGAATGGTTTGAATATCTACTATTATTTCTTGGATAAGATCAGGTCCCATCATCTTCCGCTCTCCAAATTTATCCTAACATGTTGGAGTTTGACACATCTTCCCATACAAAGCCTTATAAGGTTATATTTAAAAGTTAGAATGAAACCTTTTTTTATATGAGAACTCCACTATAGGAATGTGGTGATCCCAACATACTTGGAAATAAATTGAACATGATCTTAGTATATAATCTAGAGTTTTAATAGTTATATCAGACTGACCATCTATATGAGGGTGATAAGTACTGCTGAAGCTTATTTCTATATTTAACTCTTGATAAAGGCTTCTCCAAATCCTCAAGTTAAACCTCAGATCTCAATCAGATACAATAGAGAGTGTAATTCAATGTAGTCTTTCCACTTCCATTATGTATATCTTGGAGAGTTAGTCAAGATATAAATATTCCTTTATAGAAATGAAATATACTAACTTGGTCAAATGATCGAATACCACCAAGATGAAATTATTTCCTTTAAGTTTTCTGGGGATTCTTAAAATTAAATACATGTTTAAGTTTTCCCATTTATATATTGGTATGGGTAATGGTTTCATTTTACCCTTGGAATTGTATCATTTGGCCTTGACTTATTGGCATACCAAGAATCGAGATATAAATTCAGCAATCTACCTCTTCATGTTATCCCACCAGAAGTTTTTCTTCAAATATATATATATCTTATTGCTTCCTAGTTGAATAGATAAGGATGAACTATTAACATCATCCAAATACCCCCTCTTCATTTTTGGTTTTTATGGGACACATATCTAGGTTCCAAACCTTCTAACTCCATCTTTATCAATGTTTAAATCCAGAATATTTTCTAATTTTTTATAGCACCTCATCATCCTTCTAGGCCTCCTTGATCCTCTCAAGAATATATGGTTTAAAAGTTATTTGATCAAGGTATAATGAATTTACTTTTATTATTCCCATTTTCATCCTTTTAATGTCCAAGAATATTGGGTCCTGTGTAATCCTCATCATGGATAGGGTTGAAGGATCCTTTCTACTTAGAGCATCCTCTACTTTGTTCACCTTCCCAAGATGGTAATGTTTTGAACAATCATGATCTTTGATCAGATATAACCACATTCATTGGTTCATATTGAGATCCTTTTGTGTGAATATATACTTGGGGATTTTATGGTCCATATATATTCCACACATATCCCCATAGAGATAATGTTTCCAAATCATCAATACAATGATCAATGCAATAAATTATAGATCATGGGTTATATAGTTCAATATATGGATATTTAATTGGTGGGAGGCATAGTCTATCACTTTTTCATCTTGCATGAGTACACAACCTAAGACCTTTTTGGACACATAAATGTAGATCAAAAATCCTTCCCCACCAGTGGATAATGTGAGCATAGGTGAAATTATTAACCTCTTCTTCAAATATTTATAAACATTACTTGTATTCATAATTCCAAAAAAAATTCACCACCTTCCCTATTATCTTGGTTAGTGATATTGAAAATAATTAAAAGTTTCTCAAAAATCAATTATAATACCCAAATAATCAAGGAAAACTATATATTTACATCAAATATGTTGATCTAGGATATCCTTAAATTGCCTATATTTTTGAAGGATCCACATATATCTCTTTTCTATTGAAAAAATTCCCCAGTAATTCTACTTTCCCCATCTAGAACTCACATTTAATATACTTCATAAATAACTTTTCCTTTCACAAAGTCATCAATATGATATTAAAATACTCATCATAGTCTTACTTTCTTTTGGAGTAGATAAAAATATCATTTATAAAGGCTACCAAAAAATTATCTAGGTAATCCCTAAAGAATCTATTCATCAAGTCCATAAATATTTTTGGATCATTAGTGAGTCCAAATGGAATCACTGTTAACTCATAGTTCCTATACCTTGTATGAAAATAAGTCTTGGGGATATACTCTTTCTTTACCTTTACTTGATAATATCCCAAAAAAATATCCACCATGGAGAAATATTAGGATCTATATAGCTGGTCAAACAATTAATCAATCCATGGAAGATGACAATTTTTCTTTATCATAATCTTGTTGATCTCACAATATTCATTGAAAAGGTGTATCGGACCATCCTTCTTATTAATGAAATGGACTAGTTCAACCCATGGTAAAACACTTGGGCATATAAACCTTTTATCTAGATTCTCTTGCAGTTTCTTATTTAGCTCTTCCTGTTTAACATCCATTCTATATAGAGTCTTAGAAATTAGAAAGTCTCCAGGTATAAGATCAATTGAGAAATAAACCTCATGACTTGGAGTAAGGATAAAAAATTCTTTAGGAAACACATCAACATATTCCCATACAATGGGAATGTCATCAAGGATGATATTTTCCCCAGTATCAATCATTTGAGATAGATATGATTTCTCAAATGAAAATAATATCTATGAATGGCTTGATGATACCAAATAACATTCATACTTCTCCTTTAAATTTTAATGGATAAGAGAATTATTAGTGATATGGAAGGTGATTTTATTCTCTCAACAATTTATGTTAGATTTATATAAGGAAATTCAATCCATACCTAGAATAGCATAAAATTATGGTAAAGGGAGTATCACAAAATTTTAAATGAAATTCATCTCACGAATTTTGATAGGGGAGGAGTTATATACTTGGGAAGAAATAATTTATCCATTTTCCATCTTTACAGATAGATATACTTCCACATTTTTTATTTATGTTTAAATAGTTTTACTTAACTTTTATGATATTAAATAATGTTTAGAACTAGAATAAAATGATACGTTCTCTATCCTTGAAGAAATAACTATTGTACCTATCACCACTTTATTTTTGGGATCTACCTCAGTAGTTGTGATACCATAAGCCCACCCTTTCTCTCTAGCCATTGAAGGTTGTTGGGATCTGTTATCATCAACAACCCTTGGCTTAGTGAATTTATTCTCATAGTGTACTTGTTCATTGTAGTAGAAACATTGGAAAATAATAAGAGGGTTAATTAGAGAATTCCTTTATTCCATCACATTAGTGGGTTCCTCATGTCAGTAATCACAATCTAGGTTCTCTTCCTTCATATAACTAAATCATTTCCTCACCCACTTTAGGAAATTACTGGGATGTTTATTCCTACACTTTTGACAAGTGGGATATTGTAATTTCTTTCTATTATTATATTTATCCATTGTACTACCAGAATCAAACTCCATTTTAAACTTTTTATCCCCATTATAACCATGATATCTGTTAAATTCTAATTAAACTTTTATGGCACATTAGATAATTTCCTCATACCTATTAAGTACCAAATTTATAAGGCTTCTCGTAGACTTGGATTTATCCCACCAAAGAATTAGTAAAATTTACTTTTAGGGGAAATGAAAAATAAAGAGGCATATCATGAAAGTATTGTGAAGTTTGGTTGATACACCCTGATGGATTCATCATCCCTTTTTGAGGCTAAGTAAATCCCTCTATATTTTATGTTGGAGAGTGCGAGGAAAATATTGGTTGAATTTTTTATTATATAATTCCATTCACTCCATCACTTTGATCTCATCCTTGGGCTTTGTGTTTTTTACCAACATCTACCACTGATTAGCATCTCCTTCTATATGATAAATAGCCGACATGAACTTCTATTTCTTAGAGAATTGAATGAGAGAGAAGATATTTCCAATGGAGTTGATCCATTTCTATTTAATTAAGGGATTATAAGATTCACTAAATTTCAAAGGCCTTTGTCGCATAAAGGTCTCAATTGAAACATGGTTTTCTTTGGGGGATTTAGGTGCTCCTCTTAATTTAGAGTTATATTCAAAACCCAAGGCAATTGAGAAAGTATTTTCATGAAGTTCATGATTCTTACTTAAATTTTATTGGGCATCTCATTTAGGTAGTCATCACATTTCCCCTTAAATTGGTTGTTGACTTGGTTCCTCCTATTTCTTACAATTGACTAGAAATAAAGGGAAAGTTAGGGGTGGAATTTTTTTAACTATTAAAGAAATAAATGGGAAACCATGAACATTAAATTGATAAATCATGAATGAAATATATTCTTTAACCTATGAGTTTCTAGGTTTTAATCTAAGTTATCCATGATCTATTTTTTAACATAAAATCTTATGGGGATTTTTATTCCCTTAATAATGGTTTTTAAGGATCTTGTGAATTTACCAAATCATATCCCCTAGGAGTTTAAAACCTAGTGTGAAAAATTTCTCATTATCATGCACCAAGGGATGATCAAGTCCATCAAAGGTTTCCTTTTTTAGTTTTATTACCCCAAGGTAAAACTGTTCCAGATCCATATCCACTTGTAGTATGCATATAGGGATGTATTTTCTTTGAAACCACTTACTCTATACTTTAAAAAATTTAGATATTTTTCCCTATGTTTAGTCTTATCTCTAAGGATTCCACTAGTGTCTTCTAATCCTAATACCCACAAATAACTAGACATTCCTATGATACCAACTATGATAACCCACATTTTATTACATGTTAATTAATGATTTATTTCATAAAGATACACCTAATATAACCCCATAAGATCATGAGGCCAAGTGTATTTGGGAAATTAGGTACATAGAATATTAAATTTAAACATGGGTATAATATCATTATTTAAAAACTCCAAAACTTTACCTTATATTCCTTAGATCTTTTAAAAATGCATGGGATTTCCTAGGGATGTACATAAGAAAGGAATGGTCTATAAAACCTATCAAGGGAATAAAAAAATCATAACATAAGGTAAATTAGTACATGTGATCCAAGATTTATATCAAGGTAATATAAGAGGGGTTAAAATCATAATCTTAAACAATGATGAATTATATAATGTGATAACATAAAGTCAACATAAGAATTTGGAAACAACATAAAACATGACATCATAAACATAATTAAATGATAAATTCCAAGAAAACATAACATAGTGTGATTAGGATAACTTCACATTCACTATACATTACATCTCATGAGATAAAAACATTACCCAATGCATTGGAGGAATATATAATTTCAGTCCCACCCATCACATTTATATCATTTACATGCATAAGTGGGCCACATAGATCATACAATACAAGGATATATTTTATCTATTTTAACCCCAAGATTAAGGAGTGTAGGTTACATATAGGTAAATACCAAATAAATGAAGAGTAGGTACAACTGGGTGAATATCATTTAGTGGAAATAGATACGGGTGTTCACTATACAAATTTTTGGTATGGAGAATCACAAGATAATTTTGATAGCATAACGGATGTACATAAAGGTTTATAGAAGGGTTAAATGAGAGTGAAAGGGTATATCATTAATTTTTAATCATAATTAAAGTAATATGGATGTTTGAAAACATATCCCAACTTAAATAATTGGAAATAGAAAAGAAAGGCATAAAGAAAGTGTTTGAATAAGAGGAGAAGGAGAGGATCACTTACCTTGAGAGGGAACGCTTATAAAATCTTGGGAGGATATTCTTAAGAGACCGGGGGAAAATTTTTTGGGCTATATAGAGATAGGGGTAGATTAAATTCATTATACAAGAGTCTTTAGTGAAGTGGAATGGGAGTTTGAGTGGGTTTTTATAGAAAAAGAGTGGGGCATTCTTTATTAATTTCCAAAATTAGGTCTTGGACTCTATATGATAATGTAATCAAAACCAAAAACTTTACCTTGGGGCTTTACCAAGTTTTCTTCCAAAGAGTATTGTTTTTCATTATTCTATAATTCTAATAACTAAACTCAATATAATAATACCCTTGGTGATGTGGAAGTGAGTCATTTTTATAAATAATTGTTTTTAAAATGATAAAATATAATATCGATTTTGGATGATTCATTAAGGATTTATAAAATTAATAAAATAAATTCAAAAAATATTATTTTAAAGGGGAAAAATATATTTAGTCTTGAATACATTTTATGGAATATATTACATCACTTTTGGGTCATTATGATGTCACAATACACACTATATATTTATACCGTATTTAATTTTTACCCAAAAATTTGAATTTCATAGATTATTATGAAAAATTAAATTTTGGCTAATTTATAAGTGATTATTTCAAAAATAATATTTATTTTATAATTCTCTAGTTATGATAATTTAACCTTTTAAATCAAAAATCCCCATTTGTTGAAAAATACATTTTTTTGACTATAACAGTTTTTCTAACTCTTATAAAAATTACATGTGACTTCGTAAAATTATATTATCATTTATATTTAATAATAATATTTTATTAAAATATATATTTTTTTAAAAAATTCTTGAATTAATCAAAATAGTTTCGTGATTGAAGCTATATATTTCCAAAAATACAATTTTTGTTTCATCATATCAAAATATAATTTCTATCAAACTTATTATTTAATTATTTATAAAGTAATATTAAAAGAGATAAATATAAGTATTGTTTTATTACAAATAAAATATGAAAATTCATGCGATTAGTGCATATATACATATCCCTTCATTACACCAGTGAATTCCTTGAGGGTAAGGTGTGTGATGGTGATATTTTTAAGGGGTGGTTCAGTGAACATGGTTTGGGCCATGATATAAATTAGATTTTACTTCTCCTATAAATGGTTTCTCTCATGATTTAGTTATTGGATCTTATCTTGGTCTTGGTTATGGGAAAATACTAGTGATTATATCTCCCTTGGAAACTATGATAAATGGGATTTATGAGGTATGATCCTACTGTTTAAGGCCATCTCTCCTTCTATCTATGGCAATTAGAATTTATCATAACCCTTAATATATACTAATCATATAATCACTATATAAATAATATACGATCAATAATTATGATTCTTAATGGTATTTTAAATCCACTAGGATATAACATATAACGATCCAAATTAACCAAAGTAGTGCTTGTGTTTTCTATAACTACATCACTTAATAATGCATTTATTCATTCAAAAATTAAATCTTATATATAAAATTTCAGGTCATTAAAGATATTAATGAGGGTGTCAGGGATGGAATTGGGTTTAATTTAATGGGTTTAAATTGGTCTTACCCATTATAATTCTTAAAGATGGGTTGATTTCTTGTTAATATTCTTCTAAAGGCCTGGATGGTTGAGTTTCTTATTTATCTTCATTCCTTTCCCCACTAATTGAGGTAGATGGATGTTCTTAGTTATGATTTTTTTTGTGGCATCTTAGGTTGTTCCTAGAATAACTGGAATTATGGAATGGTAATATAATAATAAATTTTTTAATCTATGGGTTTGGTTTTTGTTGAAATTCTTAAAAGATGTTAATATTGAGAAATCATGGATTCAGTTAGATTATACCTGGAGGAATATACTTCACCTTATAGGTTAATGAAATGTAACTTGGAATAATATTGATGGTTAATTAATGTATAATGAATTATTTAACATAATATTAAATGCTTAAAAAACAAAGATGTAATTTAATGTAATTATTTTTAGATTCTTGTGTACCTATAGGATATATAGTCCCTAATAGTGGTAACCGAGTGTCTAAGTGATGATATATGCAGTTGATCCAAGGACTAGGTTATGCCCATAGTGTGAATGTGAGATATATTACATCTTGTATGTTTTGTGATTTCATATTCTACCCCACCCATATTGGTAGGGTGACTGACATCCAATAGACTCTGGGATGGTGTTTTCCCCAAAATTTTGGTTGGCGAGGGATAGATGAATGACTACCCCCTCTCATCCTACTATATTCTATTGTTAGTATTATGTGTTGGTTTAAATATGGTTATATTTACCCATATATATGTATAGAGGGATATAATTTCTTATGGTTATTTTATACACAGGTATCTATGGATATAGTATCCTAAGGATTATTATAGGTATGATGTGTATGGGATGTGATGGATTGTGGCACATCACTCGGTGTATGGGCTATGATGGATTGAGGTATAATACTTGATATATGATACATGACATACAAGATGTGGTGTCTCATAGAAAATACTTGGTTACTATATGGATATGTGGATGAGATGATGTGATTCATTAGAAGAATGTTTTGATACTTATCCTAGGTGTCTTTAGGATGTCATCTTTTAGAGAGATATGACTTAGGACGTACGACTTTGGGGTAGAGTGAAAAACCAGTGGGGAAGTGGTAGTGGGGTACCATTATTTTATTACTATAATATATAATCCCTTGTATGTGATACATGGTGAGAGTTATCCATAGTGAGGTTGAGAACTTAGTATACCTGTTTTGGTTACAAGTTAGTTTAACTTGTTGTTCACTGAGCTTTAATATGCTTTCTTTTTCTTATGCATGAGAGGCTCAAGGGAGGGGGGGATCATACTGAGTATACTTTTTATTCTCACCATATATATATAAACTATTTTTTAGATTAGAAATATCAGGTTGGGGATCGGGATGGATATTACTATCTTGTGATTTTTAGGATTTATTTGGGCTTCGTGTCCATTTCTATGTTTACCTTTTTGGTACTTATTGTTTTCATTTGAAATTGTATAGTCTCTATGAAATCAAATGTATTCTCTTGGGATTTATTTTATCTATAAAATCAGCATTTTATTGGTGTATCTATTATATCTCTAGCTTCAGTATGTTATCTTAGAGGGAAATGACTCCCATATTTATGAATTATACACCCTCGATGCTTGTTGCCAACCCATGGCCTATTGGAGGCAGGCTTTGGGAGATCACTATCTCCCTTATCTAATCACAAACCTAGAAGGGGAACCTTTGGGGGGAGAGGTTTGTGACATATATGGTTATGGTTTTCATGTTTAGTGTCTCATGAGCATTTACTCATTTTCTTTCCCAATATACTTTTAGGTTAGCTTCTTGGTGAATTTTACATCCTTGTCTTCTCTGGTGAAGGAAGAAAAATGTCTTGTAGTGGTGGCCTCTTAGTGGGATAATACCACACAATGATTATAGTTTTAGAAAATATGCATCTTCAGTTGAGGATTTTACTTTGGGTGACCTAGATCTTAACATGATGGTGAAGGTTCTTCTTTTTGTGTTTTGGTTTTTTCTTTTGTTTTTAATTTTTTATATCAGTGATGTTTCTTCATTTATGGTCTACTATACCAGTGGAAGGATCGGCATTTTTTTTGTGATGGATATTTGGTAGTTATTACAAGGTTCCAATGGGCTATAAAGCTTTAAGGTGTCCCCATGGGGTCCCAAGGGTGAGGGGATCAAGTAACACAATGGATGACCCTCCTTAGTCCTCCCCACTAAATCTCCATTTTGGCACCCCAGGTCACTCAACACGTTTTTTCTTTTTTGATTTTTTTTGAATAGGGTTCCTGTTTGGGGGGGTTTGTGTTTTATTCTAGGTTGGGACACCCAAAAAATCCCAACTTTTTCTAGTTCATAGTCAACCATAAAGTGGGTTTTTGAAAATTCAAAAAAAAGGATTAGAGTATCAAAAAATATTTATTTCATAAATAAAAATAAATTAATCATCTTCTCAGACTTATCTTCTTCTTTATGCATACATAAATTTAGTTTCCAAATCACTAACATTATAAAAACCACATATTATAGTTATAAATTCAAGTAATCTATTTAGCTTCTATGATGTTCACTCTCTATATACTTGATATCTATACATACAATTACATTATTTCATTCTTTATCTAAACAACATGTATGAATATTTCCAACTTTCATTTTTATTTTCTATACTATATACATGTGGAACACATGTCCCATGTTCTTATTCAAATGTTTGATTTTATTAATTATAATACAATCCATTAGATAAATACTCACAAGATAATTTCATTTATAATTTTTACTTAATATCGAATATTAGTATATAAATAACTAATACTTTTATCTCTATCAATGTTCTCGATCTACAAATAATTCTAATTATTTTATTATAATATCCAAACAATAATATTTTATTTTATGCTGTCTCTAAATTATTTTTTAAATATCACACAACTCAAGGTATTTTAACTTAACTATCACATACCATGAAGCATAACATATTATATCCACAAGGGAAAATAAATAATGGGCACCCATATAGAGATCAATAACACATGGCATGCGGGGAATAAGTTTGCGGACTTTTTGGAATCCCTGGCTTCCCCAAACAAAAATGTATCCCCTTCCTTAACTTAGGATCCTTTCTACCTGGTGGCATCAATTTTGTTATTAATGATGCTTTGGGCTTCCACTACTTTAGACCTCCATGATGCACCTCTTGTTTGTTGTGTTCTGTGTGTTTCCAAAATCAATAAAAATTATAGTGTTCAGTCAGTTGAGTAATGCTCAAATTACTTATAGAAACTGTTACAAAACATTTTTCAAGCCTTAAAAAACCTTTAAGAAACTCGATATTTTCTTATACAACACTGAACAACACTTAAAAGAACCTTATATTAGACTTGAAAACCATTATATTTTTTAGTATACTTATACAGAGTTACTTTTAGAATTATATACTCTTATATATCTATTTAAAATTATACATTATACTTATAAAAACTATTTATTTTTTAATTCACACTTACATAGTATTTTCTATTTCCAATTAACTCTTATGAAATGTGAAAAAATCCAAGTTAAATATTACAGAGTTTTCAATCCATTAATTACTGTTATATATTCTTTACAATTTTTATTTCACATTTATGCAATATCTATCAATTTTTACACAAATAAAATCATTTATTAAACAACTAACATATAGAAAACATTATCCAAAATTCCAAAACATATTTCCACATATTCAGCTGTACTTTTTTTATACATCCTTTATTTCTCTAACTCCAACTCTTTTTAGATGACTTCCTAAAATATAAGATTTATAAAATCCAATCCCTATTTATTTGTTAAAAAAAATTACTTTAGATATAATTATAAATCATACACAAACCATCTTCATTTCACCTTCTCAAAATATTTCAAATTAGCATATCAATCACAAAACCTAAAAAATATTTAAATATCATATATATCATATCTCTAATGAAATAAAATATTTATTTAACCTCAATTTACATGTATACCTATAATAAACCACAAACCCTTATCTAAACTCACCTCATTTGTGTGATTTATCTATCTTATTCTCGATAAAAACATTATCATTATTAACTCTTTTTTCTCTCCCAAACACTTTATCCAACTTTTATCAATGATTATTTTCAATATATAATAACTGATTAATAGAAACTCCAACTATAACCAATCTATGGGGTAAAAAATACAACCCTTTTGATTTAGTTATTAACTAATGTCAATTACTTTTTTATTAATTTAACATTTAAATCAAAGAATTCTATATTTTAAATTTTCCATTCATTTGTTACATAATTTTTTTGATTCCCTTCATTATATAAATAGAGAGTGAAACACTTATTTGATAAGAATAATTTATTCAATCCTATAAGACTAATTATATCATATATTTTTGTTGGAAATAATACGATTAAATAAAAAAAGTCAATATTTCCATATAAATCTCATTTTTTTCCCATACATCCATATTTTCAACAAAATCTAATTTCACACACATATCTAATAATATTAATAACTATAACTTAATGTGGTACTTCTCCTTGTAATTCATATCACATATTAAATACACATATAGTAAAAAAAACTAAATATGAAGGGATTAATATATTTACCATATCTTTTACAAAATCTAAATCTAAAAGTTTTCATATCATCGAGTTTATAAATATTAAAGAATATCTATGAGTGATTATATTATTCAAAAAAATTGAAATTTATCCCTTTTGAACCAAAAAAATTCCTTTGAATTTTCTTAAAAACAATTATATATATAATTAAACTATAATTTCCAAAAACACCCTAAGAGGAGGGTGAATTAGGGTATCCAATTTATCATATAAAATGGACATTGTTCTTGAATTACGAATAACTCATGAACATATCAATTATTATCAATGAAAAAAAATGAAATATTGAATGTAAAGAACATGGATACAAGGATTTTACTTAGTTCACCAAGAAAGGGTTACATCTATTGAGTAGACACTGAATATGTATTAATGTAACGAGGAAGTAACTAATGTGGTATCATGATTATACATTTTTTGTTTTATATCACTACCAATACCAAAGTACACTCCCTATTTCTACCTATGCACTCGGCACTACAAGACAGATTCACAAAGGAATTCAGCATATAGTTTTCTCATAATTAATATAGAAAGAATATTTAACACACCATTCAAGTGAGGTTATTACTATTTGACTTCATAATCTTGATCAAATATAGATCTTTAGGATTACACTCATTCTTTATGGATTCTTTCACAATCTCCAGATATTAAATATTTATCACATATACTTTATGTAATATTTAAATTCCTCTAATATTCCTCCTTGAAATCTTAAATATCTTTTATAAAAAATGACTCTCTTCATATGCCACATGTTTCTAATAAATTTTCATTTAAAAACATCTATAACAGTCATGTAAAAACCCCATAAAATATCACATCTTAATATATTTTTAAATTGACCAAAAATTTTAAAATCTTCAAAATCTATGAAATACATGGTGTGGCCATGTACACCTTTTAATTATTTCTTGGTCAAATATTTAAATTTTAGGACCATGTTAAATCAAATCCATATCCTTATATATTTATAATAGTTTCATTATTTGAATCTTTATATCTAAACTAAAAAATGGATTGGTTTTCCCAAAAATATAGTGTGGTTTTTTCATTCATAATTCGAGTAGCTTATAGAAAAACTCTCTAGTAAAATTTCTAGTTCCTCTAATTCCATTGTGATAAAGTTTCATATTTTTTGAAAATTTTACTATAAAACACCCATAATATCTTCACTTATCATTTTTACCAAGGGTTCCTGAAATTCTAGGTCTTCAATATGACACCCACTATGAAACAATTTTATAACTTTTCCTTTTTTTCTAATCATACACATAAACCATGATCAAATCCTCATTATGGGATTATGATGATTCCAAATTTTATTCTGAAGTACAATATCAACCATGATGTAGTTTATTCATTTTATGGCATTAATTTTTTTTGTAAAATTTTATCTATAAAAACAGTGACCACCACGATGGTGTTTTTAAGACTATGATGTGGTTTAATGAACCATAATGTGTTTTATCTTTGTGGTGAAATTTTCATTCTCATTTTATTATATAACCTCTATTAAATAAAAATGTCCATAAAATTAATCCTAACTATTAGGATGGTATCACAACCACAATATGGTATTACAAATCATGAAATGTTTTGTCTATATTAAATAAGAACATATTTAAACTTCACTAAAATAGCTCCATTATCCTTCAAGAATTAAACCAGAACATGATTAATCCATTAACTTTAATTAATATCAAACAAAATAAACATTAATGATTTTTCATCATCCAATTCATTTGATCAACATTAATTACATCTTCCTCCTCTCAAATAACATAGGTATAAATATTATCACTTTTGGGTTTTTTTGGAAATCCTAAGTGAAATTAAGAACTCCTCATATGTAACGACCCGAAATTTTTTAAATAAATTTTGTTTCCCAATTTTATGTGTTATTGTTATACTCAACAAAAACGTTTTATTTGATAAACATGATTATAATTAAAATGAGATCAGTGGGTTTTGACTATTATATAACCATCGGTCAATATGACCGCTGTGAACAAAATGTTTTGATATAAGTAATCTTGGTTAATTATTATAGAAAGAAGATTCGATGGACTCACCTAGTAGTCTTGGACCGATCGAAGCCCATCTAACAGAGCTTGGGAAGGAGGTAGCACCACTGGGCTTTGCTCTGGATCAAATCCAAGCCGAACTTCATCATGTGAAGCTGGAACGGAATCGCCTTCGTGAGAAGTTCAAACTGATAGAAATTACTACTCGGGCAATGTTGACTAAGCCGCCCCAAGATTCTATCACCCTAGCACACCTTACTCTTAGGTCCTATGCTTGTATTATAAGGGGTTATGTAATGAGACCGTAACTACCTTGTGTAATCCTTGTTTTAAATAAAAATTGGGATTTCTTCTTATGATGAAGTTTATGAATTTTGAAATGACCGGATAAATATAGTATGCATATTTTTGATGAATTTTAGAAAAAGGATATTTTAAATATGTTTATGTAAACCCTAAATAATTAAAAATGTGTAATGATTTTCAAAAAATGGTCTTCTGCAATTATGTTCAGTACTAAATTTAGAGTCTAATAAGATCAACTTGATTTTTGATGAATAGTAAATTATGAATAGTGATTTTATGATTAGGATTAGTAATATGACCAAATGGATTAGTAATCTCACTTAAAGAAAGTTTTAAAATAATCTAGGCACCTTGATTAAGTAATGTGATTCAATAAAATAGTTAAATAACGGTTTCATTAATTATTATTCAAGTATTAGTTTTTTTGGGTGAATATTGTTTTTTAATTAAAAATAATTAGAAAATTATTTTTATAAAAATGACTTTATTTTTGAACTCAGAGCATCGATATTATGTTATGGTAATTTTTGGGGTTTTTTCTGAAAAAATGAATTTTCGATGAATAGTGTTTTTATTTAAAAATTAAATTAAAAATATTTAGAAAATTATTTTAATAAAATGGATTTCATTTTTGAAATCAGAGCATTGTTATTTGGTTAATGTGAAATTTTGGGATTTTTCTGAGAAAGTTGAATTTTCAGTGAATAGTAAAAATACAGTTTTAGGGTTTCGGTATGTTTAATGACATCATAACGGTGTCATGATGATGTCATGAGATCTTTTGAGGGTTGTCCGGCCAAAGGTGATGAATTATTGTTTTGGGGGCCCCATGTGGCCTAACTCCATGATAAATGACAAGGGAGAGCACATGGGTTTGAGAAAAGCACATGTGAGGTGTCCCTTGGCCATTAATGCCTTGTCCCCTCACTTTCCCTATAAATACCAATCCCTCCTCTCATCAATTCGACTCCCCACTTATTACCAACTAATTTCTGGTCTCATTACCTCCCAAGGAGTCCTCCCAAGGTGCCCCCAAGCCCTCAAGGTCCCAACCTTTGAGGTTTAAGAGTTACATTTTAAGGTAAGGGATCCGACCCCTCTCTTTCTTTTCAAGTAATCTCTTTTATGTCATTTCTTTTATACTCCATGTTCTTATGTTGGAGGATGTTCTTTTATATTCATCCTACTTCCTATTTCATTTTCATATGTTGATAGACCCCCCCTTTCTCTCATCAATTCGTTTTAAGAATGTTTAAGTGGCGCCGTTAGGTTGCCGAATTTTTAAGGGATTCTTTCACCTTCCTCGTTTTCAAGTTCTATTCTCATTCAAGTCTTTCATGTTCCTTTTTATTATGTTGGGGTATGATCTCTAAATTATCATACTGATCTTTTATGATCATATGAAGAGAGACCCCATTTGATCGCTTCAATTCAGTATTTTGAAGTTTTAAGTGGCGCCGTTAGGCTGCCGAATTTTTAAGTGGTTCTTCACCCTTCTCATTTTGAAGTTCTACTTTCATGTCAATTATTTCAAGTTCCTTTTTGTTATATTGGGGTATGATATCTATATATATCATACTGGACTCTTATGTTCATATGATGAGAGACCCCATTTTATCTCTTCAATTCAGTATTTTGATGTTTTAAGTGGCACCGTTAGGCTGCCGAATTTTTAAGTGGTTCTTCACCCTTCTCGTTTTGAAGTTCTACTTTCATGTCAATTATTTCAAGTTCCTTTTTGTTATATTGGGGTATGATCTCTATATATATCATACTGGACTCTTATGTTCATATGATTAGAGACCCCATTTGATCTCTTCAATTCAGTATTTTGATGTTTTAAGTGGCGCCGTTAGGCTGCCGAATTTTTAAGTGGTTCTTCACCCTTCTCGTTTTGAAGTTCTACTTTAATGTCAATTATTTCAAGTTCCTTTTTGTTATATTGGGGTATTATCTCTATATATATCATACTGGACTCTTATGTTCATATTATGAGAGACCCCATTTGATCTCTTCAATTCAGTATTTTGATGTTTTAAGTGGCGCCGTTAGGCTGCCGAATTTTTAAGTGGTTCTTCACCTTCTCGTTTTGAAGTTCTACTTTCATGTCAATTCTTTCAAGTTACTTTTTGTTATGTTGGGGAATTATCTATATATATATCATACTGATCTCTTATTATCATATTATGAGGGACCCTATTTGATCTTGTCAAATCATTTTCTTTTGATGTTAAGTGACGCCGTAAGGCTGCCGAATTTTCATAAGAGAAATCTAATTTTTTTTCTTCCTTCCATGTTTTTCATTTCAAATGGTATTTCCCAAAAATTTCATTACCATGTCCATATGTCCTTCTTATTCTTTCACCCTACTGTTTTATGGATCATTTATGAGAGGGTGACCCATGTCCCCTCTCATTTCAATGTTTTCTAAAACCCCAAAACTTAGCCGTTATGCTGCAGAACTTTCCCCTCAAAATGCCTCTCTCTTTTCTCAAAAATTATTTTATGTTATAAAGTGAATACTAAAGGATCTTATTTCTACAAGGGTATTCACATATATATCAAAATGTTCCCTTTTAAATTCTGGGATTTACATACATGAGACCCGCTTTCCCTTTCCGTGGGTTTAAAGTGACGTAAAGATCATGTCTTTAAAGCAGTTTTTAAAACCTTATGATTATGAAATGAAACCCATTTATTTTATGGTATGTGGGTTATTTATGAAATTTTTGATGATTATATATGTGGATCACATGATAATAAAGGCAAATTTAAGGGTGCGCCCTGATAGCGCTCCAATGCATTGGGTAATGATGTAACCACTAGAGATTACAATTTTCACGATACCTTGGTGAATAACCTTGGTAATTTTAAAATGACACCTTGGGGATGGACCTTGGTGATATGTTCATGATTGTATATGTTAAATGATGTATCCACATCTTCAAGTTATGAAAAAGTTTTATTTTTATTATGATATGCCTCATGATTTCATTTTCATGCCTTAAAGTTCTTTTCATGACTTTATTGATGTATCTCAAGTTCATATGTAAAATGTTTCACTTGTTTCCCTTGCTGGGCCTTCTGCTCACCCTTCCTTTTGATGTATGTCCCCAGGTTATGGGATGCAGTAATGAGCCTAGGGTGAACATGAGGAGAAGCCTTTCAAGTGTTTAAGAAGAATGTTTTTTTTTCATGTTTTATGTTCCTTGTTTCCAAGACACTAAACCTTAAAGATCCTCAGTTCCGTGTAATGGAATGAAAAGTTATGTTATAAAAAGACGGGATGCTATAGTTGGTATCAAAGGATGGTTTAGTTATTTATGGAAATTAGGATATGAAAACTCTAGGAGGAACCCTATAGAAAAGTTTAATATAGGAAATCTTCCTAGTATTTTGGTGAGTATTGAGTAAGGGGTTGCCAAGCAAATACATCCCTGTCTGGATACGAGCAGGTAGAGGTGGCTCTGGCACAGATGTACATAGGGGTAAAACCCGAAAACACCGCTTTGAGATAGACTCGAACGGGAACTGGTACACGACAACGGGCCTTGCTGCACTCTTGGTTACGACACTCCCGGGGGATATGCTTTGGTTAATTCATAAGCTTGGTATGAACCATTGTTAAAGGAACAAAGATAAAATAAAATAAAGGTTCACATAAGAATATATGATCATTCATAACCTAGAGGGGAACCTAGGAGATCACAAGTTAGGGTATACCTTTCATATACAAGTTATCCTTATATGCTTTCAGTTCCTTTTCATGATTATTAGCTAAGTACTTAAGCCCCTAATTATGCTTTCTCTTCTTAGTTAATGGTGGGAAATGGAAGAACATGTTCTGACAACCAATGTGATAGGAAATGCGACGATTTTCATATTAATATGACAGGGATGATTAGGGGATTAAAATATGATTATTATTTTGGAAGACGTTCATTATTTTGGGAACCATATTTGATCGAGGTAAATAGATTACTACGGTATTTTCATTGAGGAGTAAGGTTGACTTATATTTTGAAGAATCGATGAATTTAAGGTGAACTTATAGTAATTTAGGTTACTTATGGGAATGACTAACCTATCTTGGGTAAAATATGTTTAGGTTAGCTACTTTTTTTATAAGATGTTAGGAGTGGTTGATGTTGTCTGGAGATGAACAATGAAGTTGTTTTGGAAGACTATGTTATCAAATCCTTATTGTATTTGGGTTTCAATATTAGTTTGGTTTGTTTTGAGGAATTTTAAGGACCGTTATTTAGGGAATGGTCTATGATGAAATTTGGGTAGTACCATGGAACTTTGATGATTTAAAAGTAGTTTCCATTCCTATGGGATTCTTTCTTTTTGAAGAGTTGTTTTACCTTAACCTTTCTGTTTTTGGGATAATGTTTAAAGATAAAAGAAATAGATAGTTAATCTTTTGTAGATTATGTGATTCTATAGAAGATGATTATTGTGCTTTTATGAGACCAAGTGTTTTTGAATTCTCATCATTTGGAGAAAAGATTAGTGTTGGTAGGGACTTGTTAAAGGATGAAACTCTACTTGAAGGTAGGTATATTTTCTTATGTTTTTGTTCTCTGTAGTAAATGAAATCCTCAAAATTATGAAAAGAAACATAAAACAAAAATGTTGTTGGTTTACGTTTCCTACTAGGTAATCAAAGACCGTTTACACACATCATAAGTTTGGGATTTTCTCATGGTTAACTTTCTCTTAATCATGTTCTCTATCACTCTCCCTCAGAACTTGACCCTTTGTTTTCTCCTCCATGTCCATGTTTTCCTACATGGAACCCTAGTGTGGGTTAACTCGGGTGACCTTTGTACTTCCCTTTCTTTATTTTAAAGTAATAGTTTTATTGACTCCTTTTCCGATGTGGGACTTTGAATGAAATTTCAAAACCCAATTTTAAAATTGCGAGGATGCAATTTCTTAAGGGGGGAAGATTGTAACGACCCGAAATTTTTTAAATAAATTTTGTTTCCCAATTTTATGTGTTATTGTTATACTCAACAAAAACGTTTTATTTGATAAACATGATTATAATTAAAATGAGATCAGTGGGTTTTGACTATTATATAACCATCGGTCAATATGACCGCTGTGAACAAAATGTTTTGATATAAGTAATCTTGGTTAATTATTATAGAAAGAAGATTTGATGGCCTCACCTAGTAGTCTTGGACCGATCGAAGCCCATCTAACAGAGCTTGGGAAGGAGGTAGCACCACTGGGCTTTGCTCTGGATCAAATCCAAGCCGAACTTCATCATGTGAAGCTGGAACGGAATCGCCTTCGTGAGAAGTTCAAACTGATAGAAATTACTACTCGGGCAATGTTGACTAAGCCGCCCCAAGCTTCTATCACCCTAGCACACCTTACTCTTAGGTCCTATGCTGGTATTATAAGGGGTTATGTAACGAGACCGTAACTACCTTGTGTAATCCTTGTTTTAAATAAAAATTGGGATTTCTTCTTATGATGAAGTTTATGAATTTTGAAATGACCGGATAAATATAGTATGCATATTTTTGATGAATTTTAGAAAAAGGATATTTTAAATATGTTTATGTAAACCCTAAATAATTAAAAATGTGTAATGATTTTCAAAAAATGGTCTTCTGCAATTATGTTCAGTACTAAATTTAGAGTCTAATAAGATCAACTTGATTTTTGATGAATAGTAAATTATGAATAGTGATTTTATGATTAGGATTAGTAATATGACCAAATGGATTAGTAATCTCACTTAAAGAAAGTTTTAAAATAATCTAGCCACCTTGATTAAGTAATGTGATTTAATAAAATAGTTAAATAACAGTTTCATTAATTATTATTCAAGTATTAGTTTTTTCGGGTGAATAGTGTTTTTTAATTAAAAATAATTAGAAAATTATTTTTATAAAAATGACTTTATTTTTGAACTCAGAGCATTGATATTATGTTATGGTAATTTTTGGGGTTTTTTCTGAAAAAATGAATTTTCGATGAATAGTGTTTTTATTTAAAAATTAAATTAAAAATATTTAGAAAATTATTTTTATAAAATGGATTTCATTTTTGAAATCAGAGCATTGATATTTGGTTAATGTGAAATTTTGGGATTTTTCTGAGAAAGTTGAATTTTCAGTGAATAGTAAAAATACAGTTTTAGGGTTTCGGTATGTTTAATGACATCATAACGGTGTCATGATGATGTCATGAGATCTTTTGAGGGTTTTCCGGCCAAGGGTGATGAATTATTGTTTTGGGGGCCCCATGTGGCCTAACTCCATGATAAATGACAAGGGAGAGCACATGGGTTTGAGAAAAGCACATGTGAGGTGTCCCTTGGCCATTAATGCCTTGTCCCCTCACTTTCCCTATAAATACCAAGCCCTCCTCTCATCCATTAGACTCCCCACTCATTACCAACTAATTTCTGGTCTCATTACCTCCCAAGGAGTCCTCCCAAGGTGCCCCCAAGCCCTCAAGGTCCCAACCTTTGAGGTTTAAGAGTTACATTTTAAGGTAAGGGATCCGACCCCTCTCTTTCTTTTCAAGTAATCTCGTTTATGTCATTTCTTTTATACTCCATGTTCTTATGTTGGAGGATGTTCTTTTATATTCATCCTACTGCATATTTCATGTTCATATGATGAGAGACCCCCACTTGCTCTCATCAATTCGTTTTAAGAATGTTTAAGTGGCGCCGTTAGGCTGCCGAATTTTTAAGGGATTCTTTCACCTTCCTCGTTTTCAAGTTCTATTCTCATTCAAGTCTTTCATGTTCCTTTTTATTATGTTGGGGTATGATCTCTAAATTATCATACTGATCTTTTATGATCTTATGAAGAGAGACCCCATTTGATCACTTCAATTCAGTATTTTGAAGTTTTAAGTGGCGCCGTTAGGCTGCCGAATTTTTAAGTGGTTCTTCACCCTTCTCATTTTGAAGTTCTACTTTCATGTCAATTATTTCAAGTTCCTTTTTGTTATATTGGGGTATGATATCTATATATATCATACTAGACTCTTATGTTCATATGATGAGAGACCCCATTTGATCTCTTCAATTCAGTATTTTGATGTTTTAAGTGGCACCGTTAGGCTGCCGAATTTTTAAGTGGTTCTTCACCCTTCTCGTTTTAAAGTTCTACTTTCATGTCAATTATTTCAAGTTCCTTTTTGTTATATTGGGGTATGATCTCTATATATATCATACTGGACTCTTATTTTCATATGATGAGAGACCCCATTTGATCTCCTCAATTCAGTATTTTGATGTTTTAAGTGGCGCCGTTAGGCTGCTGAATTTTTAAGTGGTTCTTCACCCTTCTCGTTTTGAAGTTCTACTTTCATGTCAATTATTTCAAGTTCCTTTTTGTTATATTGGGGTATGATATCTATATATATCATACTGTACTCTTATGTTAATATGATGAGAGACCCCATTTTATCTCTTCAATTCAGTATTTTGATGTTTTAAGTGGCGCCGTTAGGCTGCCGAATTTTTAAGTGGTTCTTCACCTTCTCGTTTTGAAGTTCTACTTTCATGTCAATTCTTTCAAGTTACTTTTTGTTATGTTGGGGAATTATCTCTATATCTATCATACTGATCTCTTATGATCATATTATGAGGGACCCTATTTGATCTTGTCAAATCATTTTCTTTTGAAGTTAAGTGACGCCGTAAGGCTGCCGAATTTTCATAAGAGAAATCTAATTTTTTTTCTTCATTCCATGTTTTTCATTTCAAATGGTATGTCCCTAAAATTTCATTACCATGTCCATATGTCCTTCTTATTCTTTCACCCTACTGTTTTATGGATCATTTATGAGAGGGTGACCCATGTCCCCTCTCATTTCAATGTTTTCTAAAACCCCAAAACTTAGCCGTTATGCTGCAGAACTTTCCCCTCAAAATGCCTCTCTCTTTTCTCAAAAATTATTTTATGTTATAAAGTTAATACTAAAGGCTCTTATTTCTACAAGGGTATTCACATATATATCAAAATGTTCCCTTTTAAATTATGGGATTTACATACATGAGACCCGCTTTCCCTTTCTGTGGGTTTAAAGTGACGTAAAGATCATGTCTTTTAAGCAGTTTTTAAAACGTTATGATTATGAAATGAAACCCATTTATTTTATGCTATGTGGGTTATTTATGAAATGTTTGATGATGATATATGTGGCTCACATGATAATAAAGGCAAATTTAAGGGTGCGGTCTGATAGCGCTCCAATGCATTGGGTAATGATGTAACCACTAGAGATTACAATTTTCACGATACCTTGGTGAATAACCTTGGTAATTTTAAAATGACACCTTGGGGATGGACCTTGGTGATATGTTCATGATTGCCTATGTTAAATGATGTAGCCACATCTTCAAGTTATGAAAAAGTTTTATTTTTATTATGATATGCCTCATGATTTCATTTTCATGCCTTAAAGTTATTTTCATGACTTTATTGATGTATCTCAAGTTCATATGTAAAATGTTTCACTTGTTTCCCTTGCTGGGCCTTCTGCTCACCCTTCCTTTTGATGTATGTCCCCAGGTTATGGGATGCAGTAATGATCCTAGGGTGAACATGAGGAGAAGCCTTTCAAGTGTTTAAGAAGAATGTTTTTTTTCATGTTTTATGTTCCTTGTTTCCAAGACACTAAACCTTAAAGATCCTCAGTTCCGTGTAATGGAATGAAAAGTTATGTTATAAAAAGACGGGATGCTATATCATATTTCATAAAAACCAAATTAAAATAGAAAAACTCATTTATCACTTTATATATCTGTGAGAAATGATAAATGTAGAAAATAAGAGTTCTAGAGAGTGTCTTATGCCTTCTTTTATCCTTCCACTCTATTTTACCATTTTTTAATCACTAAAATTGATATAAATCCCCTTATTTTCATCATCCTTTGATTATATTCCCGATGTATTTTATCTTCAACTACTTATAT
The DNA here is from genome assembly GCA_963277665.1 of Viscum album. Lineage (NCBI taxonomy): Eukaryota > Viridiplantae > Streptophyta > Magnoliopsida > Santalales > Viscaceae > Viscum > Viscum album. Next base: position 1,578,629,400 of record OY728120.1, on the reverse strand, counting down.
AACCCCCCTTAAGGGTTTAATTATCTCTCTTGATGAAAGTGATGTTCTAATTCCACTTGTTTAATTCAAAATCCATTTTCCCACTTAACACTTTTCCCCCTTTGATAATAAACCTAAATGATAAATTCTTTCAAAACATAAATATATACATTAAATTATAAAATCATATAGGGAGATGGGATACACCAAATCTCGTCAATCTTTGGGAGGTGGTTAAACACCAATATTTGATAGATGTTTCTCAAATACTATAGTAGCTAATAGTTTCATGAATATACACACCACTTGATGATTTATTCCAATGTAATATAACTTGAAAAAACTATTTTTAGCTTATATTTGATAATTTGATTTCAATTTTCAATAATATTTATACATGAATATTTTTATTGGTTCTTTATAAGCTTAGTAGAAATTTTTTTGTCACAATATATCACCATCAACATCTTTACTTCCTCACCTATTACTCTCATGGATGATGATGATACATTTTTTTTCAAAACATGTCATGAGATTAAATACATTCAATAAGAATTTAAAGTGGTCTATAATGATTGGAGATGTACTGAGAATGATATAGATGAGTTCTAAAATTTTTTATTTGAATATATTTAAAATTTTGAAAAGTGTTGATATATATAAGAGTAAATTGAAGTTTGAACATGATATATAAGACTAACTTCAATTTTTTGAAGGATATAAAAGAGCAACCTGCTCTTATATAAGAGTAACTGGTGATCATGTAATAATAGATGATGAAAAAAAGAAACTAAGTAAGAGTAATAATGATCTATATTATATTAACTATAAGGTTTCAAATAATATATAAGATTACTTTTTATCTGACATACGATTAAAAAAATATGGAGTAATTTGAGTTAGAGATTTTAGATGCAATATATTAGTACGTTGAGTTCACGATTACAATGTAAGATTAAGATAGAGTGTTAATTACTTGTATATGAGACATCTGAACTTGTATAAGAATAAACCAATATTTTTAATATAAATTTTGAATGAGTTTAAGAAGATATTTTTATGGGAGGATTTAAAAAATTTTGAAGAATATTTCATGAGTTGTTTTTGATTGAGATTCATGGATATTTAATTTATGAGATTTGTTTCATTATTATTAAAGAATATACTATATATTACTTAGTCTATGTTGACAAGTGAATAATTAGTATTGTGTAATGCTAATATGTGTAATATTAATAAAGAAAATCTATTTTAGATTTGTTATAGATCTTCTAGAAATCTTAAATGAAGAGAATATAAGCTTTCAAATGATGGAGGTAACTATATGATGATTTTAAATATATAATTTTATGCGATAGATATCCCAAAAATATTTTTGTTAGTGGAGGAAAAATAATATTATATTTTTTAAACTATTGAAAAATAATTCTTTATTTGGTGGTCATTCATCAAGATGTTTTTGTTGTTTTTTTGTGCATAACAAGTTGGTACTTGTTTAGGACGGTTAGTGAAAATACTATATCGGGTTCAAGGTTATACCATTTCCCATGTCTCCATCTTGATAATAGAAGACAATATGTATGTGTGATTGATTACAACCACCATACACATGGGATATAGTCATCCATATTGGGGATGAACCATATTAAGTCTCATGCACTATTTATTTTCTTTCTACACTTAGTGATTTAAGTGATTTTTATTGAAAAATAATGAGTGCAATGATATTTGAAAAATAAAACGTTTTTAACACTGATTAACCCCCACTTAGTGTTGATAATCCATTCAAGTGATCCTAACAATTGGTATATGAGCCCAGATTTTCTCTTGATGACCTCTCTTTGAATACTGTAATTGATCATCACAAATTGGTTAATAAAAAAGGAATTCCGTATTTTGATTGGAAATTTCTCCATATATAAAATGAGATAATGGTAGCTTATCTTCTATCACTTGGACTTGATGATATTAAGTCTGTTCAACATGGGTTTTTATTACCAAATGATACTATTGCATGGTTCTTTTTGATAAGAATAATTTTAAGAGCCACAGGAAAGTAAATAATTAACTACTATCATTATTATATGAGGAATAATTGACAAATGTAATAGGGTGAAAAACATATAAGGAGATATTTTTAAAGCTTCATAATATTTATAAAGGATAAAAAAGGGAATGATTCATAACTATAACTTTGTAGAAGCTAGTTTAAATATGTGAGGATGAAAGAAGATGAATATTTCTATAATTTATTTAATAGAGTAAATTTTATTTTCAATACTATAATAGGATATATAGAAACTCTTAAATAATACATAGTGGTGAGGAAACACATGATATTTTTCATAGATAAATTTAATTCCAATATATCATCCCTTGAAGATAGATATCTTTATAAATTTATAATTGTTTAGTTTTATAGAATTATAGTTACCCATGAGATGAGAAAATGAGATTTCTTAAAGTTCAAGGTTAAGAAGGATAAATAGATTTAATTTAAAGATATAAAAATATAATGATTGAAGATGAACATGTTGTCACTGATGAATATGAGAATATGGAGGGCTTTGATGAGATACTATCCTTGATGCTATGAAATTTAAAAAGGGGTAAAAGTAAGAATAAAATAAAACAACCTTTTAAATGTTTTTACATTGGTTAAATTATAAAATTTCCTTCCAAGGTTCCTTTGAAAATCATCAAAGATATTAAATATGATAAAAAATCCAAGGTATCCTTTAATAAAGAATATTTATTCAGTATACATTAGTCTTAGTCAAAAATAAAAAAGAACATGTCACCAAAATTCTTCATACGGAACATTTTATATCATTAAGAAGTTATTTTTTATAGTGAAGAAATCTCTAGTGATGCGAAAATATATAAAGATACTAATCAACAAGTCCTCATGGCTTAGGAAGATGAAGAAAGTGTATCCTTCAAGGATCAAACACAAAGTGATAGTGTGTTTTCTAATAAAAAATGTGAATCTACCAAGGAAAATAATATTATCATTGAGATCAATATGTTCTTAAATGATATTGGAAGGATAAAACATAAAGATTTACATCCTAAATAAAAAATTGATGATAAAAAATAAATCTATATTGAAAAATAAGATCTACTTTGGTAAGTTGAGAAGTTAAAACTTGAGAATGATGAGAGAAATAAAATCATTAATGATATTAATTTTACTATAATACTTATATATGAATGGATTTATAGGTTAAATATAATTTTTTTGAATATATAAATCATATGAATAAATTCATGTACAATTACATTAAAAAAATCATAGAAAATTATGAAATAATTAAGTTATCTAAGAAGAAAATTAGAGCTATTTAATAGTTGAATTAGTGTATTAAGTTGCAAAGTATAAGAAATCATGGTGAATAATGGATTGGATATGAATATGGGGAGTCTAATTATGGAACACATCAAAGGAAGATCATGTTTTTAGGTGAATCTAGTAAAAAATAGTATTCTATACCAGCTAAGAGGTCTAAATAAATGTCAAAATATTCTCATATTTGGAGGGAGAAAATTCTAGAAAATTGTCTATGATATCCCAGAAATTATAAGTAAGAGCACTAAATAAGGGTTTGGTGAAACTATTACATCATATATATGAAAATGAGGTTGGATAGCAACCCCTGAAATAATTGATTTTTAACAAATAATGTTATTTGAGGGTTATTTTTTTTGTTGTGGTGCATTTGAAAAAAAATATTACCACTTTTAGTATAATATGTCTCTTCCTAGACAAATGAGAGAGCATGATCCAAGGGTGATACAACATTAGATAAAGAGAAACCATAAGTTTGAATAGGTTGAAAAGAATATTGGTGTGAAAAAAAGTTTTTAGGAATTGAATGAAGTTTATGGGAGGTGTTATTGATAAGTAAACACATTAGATGAGTTCCATAATATCCTAAAATCTAAATTAAATTTGAATTTAAGATGTAAAAATGTTCAAAAATAGAATAAATCTAAATAGTTAAAAAATGTTATTGAAGTTTCATTCAAGTAATACAAAACTGAGAATCCATGGAATATGTACAAAGGTTGATCATCACACATGATAAGTTTTTTAAATAATGTAATTTTTTTAAATATACGAGGGAGGTTATTTTAGCTTTGGTAATGATAGTTTATTGAATATCATAGGTTTCAGAGTGGAAAATGTTTTCTGAAAAACAATTAAACTCCTACAATGTTTTATTTGTTAGTGGGATGAAGCACAATCTATTAAGTGTTTAACAATTTTTTGATGATGATAATGAAGTAATATTTATAAATAATGGTTGTATCTTTAAGAGATTAAAATATGGTGAAATGATATCAATATGGTTGAGAACTCATGGAAACCTATTTGAATTTGAAGAAGAGAAAATAAATTGATACATGAGTATGAAGGATAAGAAAAATTTAGGTACAAAATATTTTGAAGTCTAATTAAAGATGTGGTTGTGATAAATGATCCATGATTGAATAAATACACTATTTATATTTTTAAAACATGTAAAAAGGGAAATATAGTGAATAAAATTCATAGAGAGATTGAAATTAAAACTTGAATACCATTAGATTTAGGCCACTATAATGTTTGTAAACCCATGTGAAATATGTTAATAAGTGGAGTTAAGTATTTTATCACATTTATTGATGTTTTTACTAGAATATATTGCATAATGTTTATGTCTCCCAAACAAAAATATTTAAGAATGTTTAAAATTTTCAGGAGACTTTCTGAGAAGTAAATGAGTTATGATCTAAAGTGGTTAGGATATGATAATGGGAGTGATTATTCCAACAAAATGTTTTATAATATATTGAAAAATATAGAATAAGGCATGCATTTAGTGAATCATACACTGTATAACAAAATAGAGTTTCTAAAATTAGGAATACAAGTCTTATTGATATTTTTAGAACCATACTAATTGAGCATGATATTTCAAGGTATTTCTGGATGCAATCCATTACAAGTGATAAAATAATTCCAAATGGGTGTTTATTGAAAAAAATTTAGATATGTCTCTATATGTAATGTTGTTTAAAAGGAATTGAAATTTAAAACTATTCATAATGTTTTAGAGTCTATAATTGATTAAGAATAAAGTAAAAAGTGGTGAAAAATTTGATGAGTAAGATATAGATGAGATGTTTCTTAGATATACTATAAATTGAAGTTCTAATTGACGATTGATCATACCACGATTCACTGTTTTATTCCACCCTTACACGGCAGTTTTAAACTAGTTTTGTAATAAATATTCCAAATATAATAATAAATTTCACTTTATGTTTGAATCAATAAATTAATGTTAATAAATATTATAATGGGCAATGTTACTTGTTTTCATTATTTCAATGTAGGTGGAGGTGATTTGGAGGGCCCTTGATGAAGTGGAAGAAAAATGGGCCAATATTGCATGGATCCATGGACATCTGTCCACTGTTTTTCATAGTACACGACATTAGTGCATTAAAATGGGCTGAAAGTTTGTGGACCTTTCCAAAATTTAATATTCTACATTTCATATTAAGGAATCCAATCATTATTCGGATTCTATGGGGCCCAACCGAACTGATCTGTCCAAGCCACCGAATTTGGACCAAGTCAAATGCGGTGTTATGTATTTTATCAATATCTTGATCTGTATTTGTCCAAATGGTGCCAAACTTTCGGTGGAGATATTCAAGAGGTAGGGATACAACCTTTACATTTTCTCCAAATCGAGATAAGGCTCTCTGAAGACCGAAACGCGGGGTACAAGTGGATTAATGAAATCTGTGTGCCTAAAACCACCTTCCAATTTTACTATAAAAGGGCACCAAGGGAACCTCATTTGTAAGTTCGAACCAAGAGCCAAACTCTGCTATTTTGGAGACCCAAAGGAGTCCTATCACCATCCAAGAAGTTCTGGAGTCCCCTATCCTCATAGGGGAATCAAGGATGAAGAAAGAGTTCCACCCGAGCTTCCTCCTCCTCCCGATGTTGTGCTAAAAGTTGGGTGTTCGTTGTGAGGGAGATACACACATGTCAAGGGAGTTCCGATGCATAAAATAGCTACTGGTTTGGAGTAATTTGGGTGTTTAAACATTTCATTCTATGTATCTTATTTTATTTCAGATTTGAATTCTTGATTTGATGCATGTGAGTGTTATGCTCTTAATTTCTAACCGATCAGTGTGAGGTTTTGAGTGTGTGACTTGTGTTATTCTGATTGGACATCATAAGAATACTTTTCATACTCACCTTATTGAGATTTCAATATGATTTGGAAGCTCTTATTACATGCATAAGTACTGTACATTGACAATACGATTGTTACGTCAAGGTTTGGTCCTTAAAGCATTGAAATAAAAGCTTAGGAATTAATCGGGATTCCAATTAACTCCAACCAAAGAATTACTCTAAAACTAAGATGAATCTCTATGAACAATGAACTTGATATGTGTGTAGTGAAATTACATCGACCCTTTTATCTCATATTTTTCAAAATCCACTAGGTCACTCAACTTTTAAGCTATTTCAACTAAGTCATTGTTTTAAACTCTTTTCAAAACCACCCCCTCTCTTAGTCATTTTTATTAAAAATACACACTCTAAACCTACCAACGATCCTTGAGAGACATCCTAGGGTCTACCCTATACTACAAATCAACCTTAAAAACATAATCAATTTGACGTGTCATGATAACACGGTCAAATTTTGGCACCGTTTCCGGGGAGCGCTTTGGTTTTTTGTGCATGTTTTTGATATTTTTTCTGTAATTTTTGTGAATATTTGTTTGTTTTATCTTCTACCTTTGAATTTATTTTTGTGTTATAATTTATTTACTATGTAGGTTATGTGTATGACGCGTTCTACTCGGGGAGACCTACAAACTTTCGAACCCGAACCAGAGAGAATCCTACATCAACGAAACCGAGACACACAAGACAACACTTTGAAGGAGGAGAAATCACATCTTAAAATTATTCTTGATCCTTCTTCTTCTTCTAAAACCAAAGTTAAAACTGAACATAACTTTTATAACATGGATGAAAATAATAGAACACTAAAAGAACTCACCTCATATGATGTTGATATCCGACCCATTTACATTCAATTACAAGGCGAGGCACCCAATTTTGAACTAAAATATGGTTTAATTCATTTATTACCAAGATTTCATGGACTGCCTGGAGAAGATCCACATAAGCATTTAAAAAAATTTCATACTATGTGTTCAACATTAAAACCTGCTAATGTGGATGAAGAACAAGTAAAACTTAGGGCATTTCCATTTTCATTAGAAGACACGGCTAAAGATTGGTTGTATTATGTTAATTCACCTATTAGAGGTTGGGCGGACATGAAACGACTTTTTCTTGAAAAATACTTCCTAGCCTCTCGAACTGCAAAAATAAGGAAAGAAATATGTGGGATAAGACAATATCAAGGAGAAACCCTTCATGAATATTTGGAACACTTTAAAAGATTATGTTCAAGTTGTCCATACCACCAAATAAGCGATCAACTTTTAATACAATATTTTTATGAATGTTTAATTCCAATAGATCGTAACATGATTGATGCTGCTACAGGTGGTGTACTAGTGGATAAAACCCCAATCGCTGCAAGGACCCTAATTGAGACCATGACATAGAACACTCAACAATTCAGTTCAAGGTCCAGTGTACCCATTCGAGGTGTCCAGGAGGTGCAAAGTACTGAATTCAAGAAGAAGGTGGACACAAAGTTTGAAGAGGTGAGTACCCTTCTATGACAAATTTCTCTTTACCAAGGAAAATTACAATCTCCTCCTACCATACATTGTGGTATATGCTCTTCTGATACCCACTATTCTGACCAATTCCCCCAATTGGGAGAAACTTCTGAGAGTTGTGAGGCAATATTCCCAGGACGCCCCTATAACTAACCCATTAGGCAATAAACTTACTATCCATACAACCCTGGGTGGAAAGACAACCAAGCCTATAGGCAGGGGGGGTATTCAAACCAGCCTCATCAACCATGGAACCAACCGGGGCAAAGTAGTCATCAACCACCACCACCTAGAAATTTTTAACCACCCCAAAGGCCTTTCCAACAACCCCCTCCAAAACCTGAGCCTAGCCTAGAAGATATGATGAAACAAATGGATGCCAATAATCTCCAGTTCCAAAAAACCACCCAAGAATCCATACAAGACCTCAAAACCCAATTAGGACAACTAGCTAACTCAGTGGGTGAAATCCAAAGCCATGGGTCTGGTAAACTACCATCTCAACCACTTGTCAACCCTAGGGATAAGGGAAATGTTAGTGCCATCACCCTTAGGAGTGGAACTCAACTTAAAAGCCAAATGAACCCTCCATTAGAGTCATCCTCTCCTAAGGAAACCACCATCCCAACCACTGAAAAAGGTTCAAATGAGATGGAACCTTGTCTGGAGAGAAGTCCTACCAAAGGAAAGAGTGTGTCTATTGATGAGTTACCAAGACCGAGCATTCCTCTTCCATTTCCCCAAATATCTACCCAACCAAGGAAACAAAAGGAAACTAAACTTGATAAATAATTCTTGGAAACTTTCAAAAAAGTGCAGGTTAACATCCCATTGATTGATGCTGTGAAGAAAATTCCACGTTATGCTAAGTTTCTAAAGGAGATGTGTACACACCGAAGGCAACTTAGAAGTGATGAGAAGGTGATCCTAGGGAGGAACGTATCAGCATTGATACAACCATCACTTCCCACCAAGTGAAAAGATCCTGGAATATTCTCGATTCCGTGCACCATAGGGGAGTATTATTTCTCCAATGCTATGCTTGATTTGGGTGCTTCTATTAATGTGATGCCTCACTCCATATACTCTTCTTTGCAGGTCGGCGAACTAAAGCCCACATGAATAGTTGTTCAGCTAGAAAATCGGAGTACGGAACACCCTTCTGGTGTGTTAGAGGATATTCTTGTGAGGGTTCAAAATTTAATATTTCATGCTGATTTTTATGTGCTAAAAATGGAACATGATAGGATGAATGGACATTCCCCAATTATATTGGGGAGACCTTTCTTGAAAACTGCCAAAGCCATAATTAATGTCCATAATGGTACATTATCTATGGAATTTGGTGGTAACATAGTCCATTTCAACATCCTTAATGCCATGAAGCACCCCTCAGAAGAACATTCCTCTCTCTCGGTAAATTCAATTGATGTAATCCCTTCCTCTAAAATCACTTCATTTGTTTCCCCTGAACCCCTTTCTGAATTTTCCTCTTTGATTGAAATTCTTGGTAATGAATCTCGTGTTGATTGTTGTAGTGGTCTAGAAAAGTGTCATGCATGTTTATTAATTGATAATTTCTTGAACACGGAGGATCACATGACCATCGATGATACTGCTATGCTTGTAAAAGCTAATTACTCATCTGAGGATGATACCATTGAGTAGTTAGATGAGATTAGTGACCTCTCACTTTCACACACACTCCCATCAATCCAAAATCCACCTAAATTGGAACTAAAGCAACTACCTCAAGATTTAAAATATTCATATCTTGAGAATGGAAACAAGTTTCCCATAATCATTGCTAATCCACTCCCTCGTGAGCATGAATTACGACTGCTTGAACTTTTGAGGGAGCATAAACAAGCATTAGGATGGACACTTGTAGACATTCCTGGTATTAGACCATCAATTTGTACACATCATATTTTATTAACTGATGAGTCTAAACCAGTGAGGCAGGAACAACGTCGACTGAACCCAAACCTCTTATAAGTAGTTAAAAAAGAAGTAACAAAATTATTGGATGCTGGAATCATTTACCCCATCTCTGACAGCCAATGGGTCAGTCTCGTTCAAGTAGTTCCTAAAAAAACTAGCCTAACGGTAATTAAAAACGAAAACAATTAATTAGTTCCAACTCGTGTGCAGAATAGTTGGCTTGTCTGTATAGATTATCACCGACTAAACCAACACACTAGGAAGGACCATTTCCCATTGCCATTCATTGACCAAATTCTAGAGAGGCTAGTGGGGAAGTCCCATTATTGTTTTCTTGATGGGTATTCTGGATACTTTCAGATCCATATTTCCCCTGAGGATCAGGAAAAGACAACCTTCACTTTCCCCTTTGGCACATTTTCCTATAGAAGGATGCCATTTGGTCTGTACAATGCTCTAGGTACTTTCCATCGATGTATGGTTAGTATTTTTTTGGATTACCTGGATAATTGCATGGAAGTTTTCATGGATTATTTTACTATTTATGGATCCTCTTTTTATGAATGTTTAAGTAGTCTTGGTTCCGTTCTACATCGTTGTATTGAAAATAATCTTGTATTAAATTATGATAAATGCCATTTCATGGTGCGACAAGGTATAGTTTTGGGACATGTCATTTATGGGGATGGTATCCAAGTAGATAAATCGAAAGTGGATGTCATTTCTTCCCTAACATTCCCTAAAAATGTACATGATGTGTGGTCTTTCCCAGGTCATGCTGTATTTTACCGTCATTTCATTCGTGATTTTAGTAAGATTTCACTTCCCCTCTCCCGATTACTCCAAAAAGAAAAAGATTTTGTTTTTGATAAATAATGCGAAGAAGATTTTAATAAATTAAAATGGAGTCTCACATCACCCCCGGTAATCCAACCACCTTAGTGGGATTTACCATTTGATCTCATGTGTGACGCCTCTAACTATGCAGTTGGGGCAGTCTTATCACAAAGGGTCGATCGAGATCCACATGTCATTGACTATGCCTCACGTACTTTGGACCCTTCCCAAGAAAAATACACCACCACTGAAAAATAATTTCTTTCCATTGTGTTTGCCTTGGATAAATTCAGGTCATACCTTTTAGGGTCCAAAGTCATTGTGTTCTCAAACCATGCAGCCCTCCGGTATCTCCTAAAGAAACCGGAAGCCAAACCACATCTCATTCGTTGGATGCTCCTCCTTCAGGAATTCAATCTAGAAATTAGAGATAAAAAAGGAGCAGAGAATGTGGTGGCAGACCATATCAATAGGATCCCCCCATCCTCGGACATTGTCTCATCCCCCTGTATTACCATTAATGACTTTTTTCCAGATGAGTAGTTGTACAAAGTGCAAGATGTTATTCCCAAGTATGATGAAATTGTAAATTATTTGGTAGCATCTTTCATTCCTACTGATTTCGACAAAAACCAATACAGCCGTCTAAAACATGAGTCTCGTTGGTACATTTGGTATGACCCATACCTTTGGCGCACATGTAGCGATCAAGTCCTTAGGCGTTGTGTTCCCGATAGCGAGTTTCAATCTGTCCTTAGATTCTTCCACACTCTTGCTTGTGGGGGCCACTTTGGTCCCCAACGGACTGCTCGCAAAGTTCTTGATTTTGGTCTCTTTTGGCCAACACTTTTTCGGGATGGCCATGAATTTTGTAAATCTTTCCCTCGTTTTCAAAGAACGAGGAATGTCTCTAAAAGGAATGAAATTCCACCACAACCCTTGCTCTTTCATGACATTTTTTATGTTTGGGGCATTGAATTTATGAGGCCATTTCCCAATTCTTTTGGCTACTTGTACATTCTTTTGGCCATTGATTACGTATCAAAATGGGTAGATGCACGAGCCACAAGGAAAGATGATTCCAAAATAGTTGTAGAATTTTTGAGAACTCAGATATTTTGTAGGTTTGGATTACCTAGGTTCATCATCAGTGACCAGGGTTCTCATTTCTGCAACCGAACAATGAAATCACTTTTGTGTCGGTATAGGGTCGGTCATTGAGTTTCTACTACATATCATCCACAGACCAATGGTCAAGCTGATGTGTCAAATAGAGAGGTAAAAGAAATTCTTGAAAAAACGGTTCAACCCAATAGGAAAGATTGGAGTCTTAGACTTGATGATTCATTATGGGCCTACCGTACTGCTTTCAAAACTCCCATTGGAATGTAACCCTATCGTCTTGTGTTTGGAAAGAGTTGTCACCTCCCTCTTGAGATTGAGCACCGGGCCTACTGGGACATTAAAAAATGCAATTCTAATCATTCTGGTGCAGGTGATCAAAGGAAGTTGCAGATTCAGGAGCTAGAGAAAATGAGAAGAGATGCATATGAAAACTCCAAGATTTATAAGTAGAGAACCAAGGCTCCCCATGACCGTCTTATCCTTCATCGTCAGTTCCATATTGGGCAGAAGGTCCTCCTTTATAATGAAAGGCTAAAGTTGCATCCAGGTAAGCTTCGTTCCCACTGGTTTGGACCATACACTATTACTAACGTCTCTCTATTTGGTGTTGTCTAGGTTCAAAATGAAGAAACCAAGCAAAAATTCACTGTCAATGGGCAGCGGCTGAAGCACTTTCATGAAGCCATTCTGGAGTCTCCGATGGAGGAACTCCAAGTTCAAGAAGCAAACTATGAATGACATCCACCAGGTTTTATCCTTCCTTCCCACATTCTCTTTTACTACAGTGAGGACACTGCATACTCTAGGTGTGGGGGGTTGGGTACATTCCTGGGTTAGTTAGGAATTTTCATCATTTTCTCCTTTTTTTCCCTTTTTGGCCTTCTTTATGGTATTTTCATTTTTCCCCATCAACAATTTCGAAGTTCCATGATTTGGCGACCATAAAGGGGGGAAAGTAAAAATACCATAACGAAGGCTAAAAATAATATGTGTATGAATTTACCATCAAGGAGTGATTTTTTTTAGTGAATTGGTTTCATGTCAATGATATAAATGGTCGTATCTATGTGAATCCCTTGAGATGATTGATGCTCCTTGTGTGAGTAGTTTTTGGGAAAACTATGTCACTAATATCTCCACAAATTTTTGCCCCAAACCACAAATTATGAATATTTCTTACTTAATATAAGGTAGATATATATTGGGTTAATATTTTTTCAACTTTAAATGATATTTCCATACGTTCGTTCCTTATCCGATCTGTTTCATTACTGTACCATATTGACCTATGCATGTGTACCTAATGTCCGACTGTTGTACGCCCTCAAAAAAAGAAAAACAAAAAAAAAACAAAAAATTGTTGTGTCTTGGGCAGGTCAAAAACCACTCCTCCTCAACCTTTTATCTTGTTATAACTATTGTAATTAGTGTCATGAGGAGATCAAACAAGGGTTGAGAGATGAGTGCGAGATTTTTTCCAATTGCAACTTCAAAAAAAAAATGAGAGGAGTGATTAAATGTGAAACATATGGGGATATCTAGGTCGGGAGATTATGGTTTGACTTCTGGGAATACTTAAATGAGTGGGTCTTGAAATATGATTGCAAAGGATGTAGGACAGGTTTGGTGACAAAATCATTTAAGCTGAAAAATGTTAAAATTACATATATTTATTTGATAGAAAGTGGAAAGAATAGCATGGAATGGTTTTCACACACACACATGGAGAGTTAGTGTAATGGTTTACCTTTTAATTCCTTGCTCATGTGGGTATCATGAATCTTTTTGAATTTTGCTATGATATGATTTATGAGACAACTTTTTCTATTTTCACTAGGAAGAACTCCTTGGTGTGGTTCGTGCATTGATCAATTTACTTTAAATAAAATTTCCTCAAATGATAAATCTTCAGGATATTGGAAATATATATATATATATATGAATCATTGTATTTGGATTGTGACTTTGCCCAGGAGTGCAAATGTTTAGGTGTGGGGGTGTGATCATACCACGATTCACTGTTTTATTCCACCCTTACACTGCAGTTTTAAACTAGTTTTTTAATGAATATTCCAAATATAATAATAAATTTCACTTTATGTTTGAATCAATAAATTAATTTTAATCAATATTATAATGGGAAATGTTACTTGTTTTCATTATTTCAATGTAGGTGGAGGTGATTTGGAGGGCCCTTGATGAAGTGGAAGAAAAATGGGCCAAAATTGCATGGATCCATGGACATCTGTCCACTATTTTGCATAGTACACGAAATACGTGCATCCATATGGGCTGAAAGTTTTTGGGCTTGTCCAAAATTTAATTGGATACATTTAATATTAATTAAACCAATCCTGATTTGGCTTCTATGGGGCCCATCTGAACTGATCTGTCCAAGCCACCGAATTTGGACCAAGTCAAATGCGGTGTTAAGTATTTTATCAATATCTTGAGCTTTAGTTTCCCAAATGGTTCCAAAATTTCGTTATAGACATTAAAGAGGTAGGGATACAACTTTTCTATTTTCTCCAAATCGAGATAAGGCTTTCTGAAGACCGAAACACGGGGTACAAGTGGATTAATGAAATCTTTGTGCCTAAAACCAACTTCCAATTTTCCTAAAAAAGGGTACCAAGGGAACCTCATTTGTAAGTTCGAACCAGGAGCCACACTCTGCCATTTTGGAGACCCAAAGGAGTCCTCTCACCATCCAAGAAGTTCTAGAGGCCCATATACTCATAGGGGAATCAAGGATGAAGAAGGAGTTCCACCCGAGCTTCCTCCTCCTCCCGATGTCGAGCTAAAAGTTGGGTGTTCGTTCTGAGGGAGCTACACACATGTCAAGAGAGTTCCGATGCATACAATAGCTACTGGTTTGGAGTAATTTGGGTGTTTAAACATTTCATTCCATGTATCTTATTTTATTTCAGATTTGAATGCTTGATTTGATGCATGTGAGTGTTATGCTCTTAATTTCTAACCGATCGGTTTGAGGTTTTGAGTGTGTGACTTGTGTTGTTCCGATTGGACATCACAAGAATACTTTTAATACCCACCTTATTGATATTTAAATATGCTTTGGAATCTCTTATTCCATGCATAAGTACTGGACCTTGACAATACGATTGTTACGTCAAGGTTTGGTTCTTAAAGCATTGAAATAAAAGCTTAGGAATTAATCAGGATTCCAATTAACTCCAACCAAAGAATTACTCTAAACCTAAGATGAATCTCTATGAACAATGGAATTGATTTGTGTGTAGTGAAATCACATAGACCATTTTATCTCATATTTTTCAAAATCCACTAGGTCACTCAACTTTTAAGCTATTTCAACTAAGTCATTGTTTTAAACTCTTTTCAAAACCACCCCCTCTCTTAGTCATTTTTATTAAAAATACACACTCTAAACCTACCAAAGCTCCTTGAGATACGACCTAGGGTCTACCCTAGACTAAAAATCAACCTTAAAAACATAATCAATTTGACGTGTCATGACAACGCGGTCAATGGTATAACAATAAGACTAAGAGGTTAATTAGCTTTGATAATGTAATAGTCATTAAAAATGTAGATGTGCCTAAAAAATCAGTCATGTATTATTATGTGTGTGATGTTTTTATTAATATATTTATAATAAAGGTTGAATAAAATGTAAAAATTCATGATGATGATGTATATTTTTCTTATTATATTTATGAGGCTGAGACCATGATGCCCACTAAATCAAATAGAATATTGAAAAATTATATCGATTCTTAAAAGAATATTAGAGATCATAATCAAGGAGTATAAACAAGAAGAGAAATTAAAACATCTAGTCACACTAGTTTCTTTTCAATGGTTGATCCCAAAACTATTGATAAGGTTTTTGAGCATAAATAACCGATTAAATCTATGAATGAAGAGTTGAAACATATTGAAAAGAATTAAACATTAGAGATTTTACCCAATACTAAAGATAAGAACATCATTAGAATAAAATTGTTTTTTGGGAAATAAACTAAATGAAAAAGGTAAGTTTGAAATTAATAATGATAGACTAGTGTGAAAATGATATTCTAAAATTGAAAAAATAAACATTGATGAAGCATTTTAACCTATTTCTAGACTTTAGGTGATAAGGATATTTACTTCCATTATACTAATATGAAACTAAAAAGTACATCTAATGGATATAAAATCTATATCTATGAATGGTGAGATAAATGAAGAGGTATGTATGGAGTAGACTGAGGGATTTATTCTTAATGAATATAGAAGAAATGTAACCAAACTAAATAAGGATCTTTATGGGTTGAAACAAGCCCCAAGTGCCTAGTATTTCAAACTGGATGAGTATTTTAGGAGTACGAAATTAAAAAATGGCCAAGTTGATAACAATTTGTATGTGAATAATACCAACACTATATCACTCATTTTTATTGAAAATGTTAATGATATTATCTTTTATAGTGATGAGGAAATAGTGTGTGAAGAGGTTTTCACACAAATGAAGAGAATATTTAAGATGTAATTAGTATGATTATTTTTTCTTGGGTTTAAAAATAACCAAATTATTAATCCTCCTTTTATATCTCAATAAAACTATGCCAAGAATTTATTGAAAATATCTTTCATGGAATAATAAAGTGGAGTGTATACACTAATTCAAGTGGGTACAGAATTAAGTAAAGATGAATAAGGGAAATCTATAAATGAGAAATATTTTTAAAACTAATTGGTAGTATGTTATATTTGACTACCTTAAGGCTATAAGTTGTTTTTTATATTACTATCTATATCAGATATCAATAAAATCCAACAGAATCACAATTAATAGCTTCCAAATGGATTCTGAGGTATGTCAAGAATATATATAATTATTACCTATTGCAATATAAGAAAGGAGATGGAGAAGTATATTACTTTATCTAAGTTTATCAGGATTTTCATATTGATGATAAAAAGTCAACATCAATAAGATAATTATTTATTAATAGAAGATGTGTAACATGGAACTCCAAGAAATAATCCTCTTTCAAATTGAGCACCATTGAGGTTGAGTATATAGATATTTCCCAATAAGTTATACACATGATTTTGATAAAGACTTAACTTTAATATATAAATGTTATTACTATGTATCCATTGGTTATTATTTGTGATGAAAAAATTTCAATAAACCTTTCTAAGAATCCGATGAAACATTAGAGATCAAATCACATTGACATTAAATATAATTTATGGATAGTGAAGGAGGATGAAGGAATATTGAAGATATAATTTGTTCCATCCAAGGAACAAGATGATGTAATTACCATAAAATCTCTCTAAAATGAGATGTATGAGAAACCGAGACTACAAATGTGTGTGAAACTTGTCCCGAAACATCACTAAGGTTTTTTATATGATTCCCCCACCTTTAATCATGTTTTATTTAATATAAATTAGGTGATATAATATATTTTTGGATAATATTTCTTGAGAGTGAATGTTTTTAATTGGTTTATTGATGTGATTTCATGAAAAATATTAGAAACTTTCATTGAATTTCCTAAAACTAATACTTTTAAGTTTGTATAACATGTAGATTTTTTTGGGACAACTTTTTTGTTTGAGGGAATCTCTCTCATTTTCTACACCGAACTAGATTATATAGACTAATAACTTATTGGTTCATGTCTCATTACTTTTAGTGTAGTGACACTAACCATTTTAAAAGAACTTTTTTCTTTTTTATCAATAAGTAGTAGATTAGAAAATTTCCATTCAATATTTTTTGAGAAAAACATGTAATTTTTATGGTTGGTAGATGAGTTGATTTAGGGGGATGAATTTTAAGATAACATGGAACTTAATTTTATTGAGTATTCAAAATAAAATATAAAGGGGGAGATTTTTATTTCCATGTATTATGATGTTATATTTATTTTAAATACATGTCATGAGGTTTAATACATTTGATAAGCATTAAAAGTGGTTGAGACTTTTTGGAGATGAGTTGAGAAGGATAGAGTTGAGTTGATGATGTTATGAGTTAAATATATTGAATATTTGGAAAAGTGTTGAGATAAATAATACTAAAATAAATTTTGAACAGAATATATGAGATTATCTCTAAAATTATGAAGGATATATAAGAGTATACTTCTCTCACATAAGAGTACTGGTTATCACTTAAGAATATATGATGTAGCAAAGGAACTATATAAGAGTAATCAGACTCTATATAATATTTAATATGACATTTCAAAGACTATATAATATTAATTTGGATCTAATGTAAAACTAAGTATATTTGGAGTAAGATTAAGGTTGAGGTTTTAGAGGAAAGTAATGAGTATATTGAGATCACCAGAGCTATGAAATATTAAGTTAGAGTATCACTTTCTTACGTATGAGACATCTAAACCTATGTAAGAATAAACTGTGTTTTCACATGATAATTTTTATTGAGTCCAAGAATCAATTTTTTATAGGATGATTTAAAATAATTTGAATAATATTTGATGGATTGCTTTTGAATGAGATTTAGAGAGATTTAAATAAGAATATTTTATTCCTTACTCTTAAAGTACCTAATTCATATTTCTTAGGCTATAATAAATTATTAATAATTAGTATTTTATGAATAAAATATGTTTTATATTAATGGATAAATTATTTATTATATTTTATAAATATTTCCTAGAAGTCCCAAATCAATAGAAGATAAGTTTTTAATTGTTATAGGTAGCCTTAAGAAAAATGCAAAGAAACAACTTTGTGGGAAAGATAGCCTAGGTGGATTTTTTTATATAGGAGGAAAAGGAAAATCATATTCATATAGTCTATTGAAGATTCATAATTTATTTTGAGATCATTATTCAAGAAGTTTTTTAGTGTAATAAGTTGGTTCATGTTTGGAATGATCAATGTCAATGCTCTATCGGGTTCAAGGATATAACCTTCTCTGTGGCTCTATCATTATAATAAAAGAGAAACTTTGTGTGTGTGGGATAAATACCACTATACATTAAGGACATAGTCGTACATATTGGTTATAAAACATGTCAAATATTCCATGTTATCTGTTCACTTTCAGAATTGAGTGATTTGAGATTTTTTTTCTAAAAAATACTTGGATAGGTTGTGTTTAAAAAGGAAAAACTTATCAACACTGATTATTCACCTCTCAATGCTGATCATCTATTGAGGTTATCCTAACACCAAGATCCTCTATTTTTTACTTTATCTAAATCAAATCAGTATAATCCATTATTTCTAAAAAATAACCCACTTTAGCTGTGCTAAGAAATGAGATTTCTTATATCTTTCTAATTTATCCTACAAATTTACTTCCAATGAAAAACGATCCTCCACTTATGGATTTTTTATCCACATTATCTCCATCCCAATCCACATCCGAATATTCCATCAATTCATATTATTTCCCTACACTAAACACCAATCCATAATCAATGTTACCTTGAAAATATTTCAAGATTCTTTTTAATTTAGTGATATGTTATTCCTTTATATTTCTTTGAAACCTCATAGCGAATCATGTTTTATAAATAATGTCTGAAATTATCACAATGAAGTATTAATAACTTTTGATCATTATTTAATATAAATTAAGATTTATAGCCAATACATATTTATGATTCCTATGTTAAGTTATAACCATGATTGGAGATAAAATTGTTTTTTAATTATATATATCAATTTTTTTAATAACTACTTTATATATTTTTCTTATAAAATAAATGTATACTTACCCTTTTTATTGAATTATAGCCTAATAAATAAGTGATTTAACATATCATTGATATTTAAAACCTTTAACACTTCAATTTTTCAAACTCTTCCACCGATTCAGTATTTCTTCCACTAAAGATGATGTCATTAGTATTTAAAAGTACCATAAATATCTCTTACTTGGATTATTTTATATAGATGTTGTGATCATCACCACCACTCTTGAATTTCATCTTTTTTTGGTATGAGTCTAAATTAGCATACCGAGCTCCTGGTTCTTGTGTCAAATCATATAAAACCTTCTTTAAATGATATAAATTTCATTCATCATAAATAATTTAAATCTAATTAGTTATCCAATATATACATCCTCTCTAAGGAATGCATTAAATAATTACATGTTCATATCTATTTGATATATCTTAAAGCTTATTTTAATTATAATATATAAGAATAGTGAAATTTACTCAATTTTAGACACTAATAAAAATTATCCTTTACATCTATGCCTTCAAATTTATTATAACATTTTTATATCAACCTATATTTTTTATAGATCACATTAACATATATGTTATATTTATTTTGAACACCCACTTTATTACAATCACTTGTTAAACATTGGCCCTCTTTATAAGTTATTTTTGTGATTGGATAGTTTTGATATGAGTATTACGATACCTTGAGAGTGGGGGGGGGGGTGAATTAGGGTGATGAACAATAGAAACTTCTTTAAAATTAACCCCCACCCATCATTAAATATTGTTCCTTTGTAAGAAAGAACATAGTTCAATCTATCTTTCCTCAATTAAACTCACTTAAAATATAAAATTTTTGAATAATTTAAAGAATATAATAATATAATAATATTTCTTTGTTCACCCTTAATTAGGATACACCCAATGAGTATACACACAGTTATTTACAATGTATCAAAATCCATTATTTACATCAAATTTTTATGGATACAAAGTCTAAAAAATGGTCACTATATGTCAAGGTGCACTACACTAACAAAGATTTAGGAAAACTATCTGCTCACCTAAGGATTACTCCATATTCTATCACCTCCATGTAATTATTTAGGGGAAGTCTTTATTAATTTATATATTTAGAGGTTTATTATAACTATAGGTTGTATGGTATGACTTTTTTTCAATTAGGAGTTGATTGGAAGTAATTATAATTATCATTGAGTGTGTGAAGATGTTTGGAGAAGAGTCAAGATGGTTAGAGATAGAATCTGAGGATCTTGTAAGTACAAAGAATATGTTATGATGTGATCACATGAGTCAATCTATGAATTGAGTTATTCTTGGTAAAATGAAAAATTCCTTAAATACATAATGTTCCTTTTCTCCATGTGTAAGAGTATTTCTATTAAAAATAAGGATTATTACTTTGTTGAAAACCTGA
This sequence comes from Viscum album, assembly GCA_963277665.1. Taxonomy (NCBI): domain Eukaryota; kingdom Viridiplantae; phylum Streptophyta; class Magnoliopsida; order Santalales; family Viscaceae; genus Viscum; species Viscum album. Next base: position 1,578,608,595 of record OY728120.1, on the reverse strand, counting down.
AATACTAATGTCACCCCGTTATATGAGTATCCACATAATGAAGAGTTAGAGGAATAATTTTATGGTACTTTCTACCTATAATTTCTCATGTTGTGAATGAGGATCACACCATGTGAGGAGCATAATAGTAAGAATGATTACAGGAACTTTTTTATGAGGTGTAGCATCACATTCCATATATAGGAGGATAATTCCATTTAATAAAGTTTTATGATTATATTATAAAATATGATTGAAGGGTATATGATGAGATATTTTTCCATGAGAAGTACTAGGATCCACGAATGTTTTTCCAAGGCCTGTTTAGAACTCAATCAATTATATATTCACTAAAGTAGAGTGTCACACCATGATTTATTCATGGATTATTTTTTTGGAAGATTATTATGTGGAATTTCCATGGTTTAAATATTGGGATTGATCAAGAAATGTTGATCTGATTGATTTAATAAAATCATGCTATAGTGTAGGATATCATGTCACGATCATGGAGTTTCTAATAAGGTTCATTTCATGAGAATGGATATCACACCATGAAGATAATATATCCTGAAATTTCTAGCAGTTTGAATCTATTCCTAGTTTTCTAAAAACTCAATTGACTTAGTCGGTATTATGGGTGGTAAATGGGAGATTTTAAGTCCCAATCCAAGATAATAAATTGAAAAATTTATAGGGAAAATTCTTGGTGATATTAATCCTTATTTAGAGAATGAATAATAAAAAGAAAAATAAATGAATATTAATTTGATAATTCTATAAAAATATAGAATTGGGAAGACTTATAAAGAAATTTTATTGAAGATTTGGAGATTTAAGGAGGAATAAAATTTCAGTGATAACACCCTTTCTAGCTCGGTGTTATTATTTTGTGAATAATCATTTTAAGTTATCATTATGTCACATTTATTTTATATTACTTATATAAAAGTAGAAATAAAAGAGATAAGATGAGGGAGTTCCCATATGAATAACAGTTCATATTTCTTAAACTATCATAACACATATAGTGAATATTGTTATCCCTTGGCACTTTAACACATTGTTGGAATAAGCTCCTTGTACTAGCCCTTTGTAGTGAACCAAGAAAAATTTTATTCCAATAACTTTAATTTATGTATTTGAATATCATATGTGTACTTAAAGATTTATAGGCCAAGTTTTTAGTTTAAACAAGAGAACATGATCCATGGGGAATAAATAAAATTTGAACATCCTAATTCACCACCTCATAGGGTGTGTTGGGACTATGATTGTAAAATGTGGTATCAAAGCCACTAGGCTCTTTCTTGACACATCTTTCATTTAAAGATTGATTTTATGGAAAATGTAGTGAATAAGAAAGTATTTCCCTTGTTTTATGGCTATAATTTTCAGATATTAAAGAATTACATATGATCTCACTTGATATATATTTGGATTGATGTTTTTTCTTCTATAATATATGGAATAAAAGGCAGTGATTTTATAAAAATATTGATGATAGAAGTCGTAAGGAAACATCTTTATGAAATCTAAATCCATGTAAAACCAAATCAATATGAAAGTGATGAGTTTCAACTTAGTAAAATATATTTAGCACAAATTGGCCTATATTTATGAAGGAGACAACAAGTTGAAAGAAGATACATTAAAGTCATTGCACAACAAGTTTGATGATTTTAAGATGATTCTGATTGAGAATATTGATTTTTTATTTAATAATTATATTTAAGTTGTTGGATATATATGTGGGATTTAAAATTAGATAAAAATGTAAATATTATAAATAAAATCCTTAGAATACTACCTCCCTTATACAATGCTAATGTATCGTCCCTTATGGAACATGATCTCAAAGAAATTTTTCTAAATGATCATCATAAAAATATTGTGGCTTATGAAATATGAGTGAAAGCATAAATTACATCCATCCAATCTTTAAAATAAATTTCCTTTAAATCTATAAAGAATTTAAAGATTAATGAAATTGGATTCAATAATGAAGATTTTAGTAATAAATTTATTTCACTCATTTCAATAAAATTCATGTGAGTCACAGAGAGGTATAAAGGTAAGATACCTTTTACATGTTTTAATTAAAAAAATTAGGCATATCATAGTAATATGTACAAGGAAAACATATAATGAAATTGAAGATAAAGTGTCATTAACACAATTGAGAAAATTTTCCCCAACATAAAACTTTAAATTGGGAAATCCAATAGGAAATAAGTTTTTGGTGAAATAAATTTTAATAAAAGAAGAATATATTGATGAAAGATGTTTTGAAAATAATGAAGTTGAATTATTTTTGTATATGGAAGTTGTTTTGATGGAAATAGTCAACAAAAATGAATTTAATGCTGAGGAAGAAGATCAAATTTATAGATTTGTTGATATGAAAATAAAACCAAAAGGATCACTTGAAGAACTAAATATTCAATGAAATAAAAACTGAATTATTAATGTTATTATAAAGGAATAAAAAATATATATTTATCAACTCAATTCTAAAATAAATCGGTTGGATAAAGTGGTGGAAGATTGTGAGGTTTCTTATGCTACATCTAAAGTGATGGTTGATTTAATAGTAGAAATTAGAGAATAGGCTAAAATAATTTAAGATCAAAATAATTAAATAGAAGATAAGATAAAAAGGGTTGAATCCCTTGAATAAGAATCTATTTATTTAATATAGAAATCTAGGATGAAGAAAAAGTGGAATGTGATATGAAAAATATACAGTTTCGGAATTTTTATGAAAAAGAGTTGATCAAAATAGTGGGAATTCGTATAAGAATTATTGAGAAAATAATAAATGAACACAATACCAAGAAAATGGTAAAGAGTGGGATCAAATGAGACGTTGAGACATACAATTTGGGAGGAGTTATTATATAATATAATGGAAATAAAAAAGTTTCCTAGAAATATCAATTATCAAGGCTCCTTTAATAGTCAAAAAGCTACTCCAAATATGGATATAAGTAAATATGAATCAATAATAAAATATCCCCTTGATGAAATTTCAATTTTTCAGCTATCATAGTCATATAATGAACTGATGCATGAAGGAAGAGAGCTATTTTAGAGATGAAGCTCCAAAAACCAATAATAGAGAACCATAAAATATCTTATAACATGAAGACATAATTATTTATATAGATATTGTTATAACTTCTCTAACTTTGGTAAGAAATATATAAATTTAAAGAAAATGATAAGTCAATCATACTCTAATAGATTCTGGAAGTTAAAAAACCATATTAAGTCCCCTTGGAAGACAATTTCTATCCCTTGGAGAAAGAGGAGTATGATCTCATAGCTTATGCTGAAAAATAAGGAGAGTTTTCTTTATGTATCAAATAAACTAATAATCTCTTAGAAGGAGAAGATAAACAGTGTAAATTCTATCTTGGATGAAATTTCTCTCAAAAAGACTAAAAATATTATCACATGGATTATTGATAGTGGGTGTTCATCCCACAAGTCTAAAAACATATATCTCTTGAAGAATGTGAAGGACCGTGTTGATAGTATAGTCAAATTTGGTATTGATAAATCTTTAAAAATAAAGGGAAGTGAAAAAAGGTTGGATGAATATGAGATAAAGATTATAAAATTTCTTTATCTGGATGGAATTTAATGTTACATGATTACTGTTGGTAAACTATTTAACTCCATACTTGTGGTCAAACTCTATTGGAAGTGATTATCTATCAAAGTAAAAAATAGAAACTCCTTTTCAATTGGATAGAGAACCAATGGTAATACATATCAAGTGGATTTAAAGTATAGAAACAATTATATCATTTTTATAGATAAATAAAATAATATTTGGTATCAAAGTATCAATCATATTAAACAAAAAATAATCTATAATTTTTCTAAGATGATATCTATAATTGAAATTCCAAACTTGAGATAAATTTAGGAGAAAATTTGTGATGCCTCTTCTAGAGGGAAATTGGTGATAAATCCCTACTAATCGAAGAAGAAAATGGCCTAAAATATACTATATCTAATTAACTGATTTGTGTGAACCCATGAAGGTTCCAAAAATATATGGTAATAAATAAATCATTCTATTTTTTATTATTATAGTATAATGGTTTGTATAATGGTTTTATAGGAAAAGAATTTAGTGATTTAGTACATCAATAAATTTCGGAGAAGATATAAGATGAAACTAAAAGAGAAATTAAGGTACTTTAGTCTGTCATTGTAATGGAGTAAACCTATCATGAGGTATATAACTACCCATCAGAGAATGAAATTAAGCATAATGTCTCATTAGTGAGAAAACTACAAAAAATGGTGTGGTGGAAATGAATAATCAGATGGTAAATAACACAGCTAAGACATAACTCATTCAATGTTTAATCTATCATCACTATTAGAAGGAATCCATGAAAGAAACTATATACACAAAGAATATAGAATTATAATCCTTTTGGATAAAAATATTTCATATGAGATGTGTCATGGAAGAAATCCAATATTGAATCACTTTATCTTGTTTAATAGAAAGTGTTACATTCAAAACTAGGAAGGAAATCAAGAAAAATATGGAGGTGTAGTGGATGAAGTGACATGTTTAGGCTAATCTTTCAAGAGTAAGGATTATAAATGTCTTAGAAAGCAGATGAATAAAATTATAGATATAAAAAATGTGAATGTTTTTGAATAAAAATATAGTAATGGATATGAAATTCCATATCTGGGTGTGGTTTTCAATGAAGGAGAACTCGATATAAATCACAATTATAGAGACCCTTGCTTTTCATACATGAATATTACATCATTTTTTATTAATATTCATCATATTAAAAAATTACAAGCCCAAGGACCATAATAATTTAGTGTATTTGGAAACATAGAACAAAATATTCTATCTTGGAGAAAAATATCCAATGTATCTAGTAAAGATATTCCCCTCTAGTACTTCTAACTAAAAAATTCCTCTATAACCTGGGGAAAATAAACATAATAATGAGATGATCTCAAATGTCCAATAAGGATAAATAAGGTAAATACATAAGCATAACATAAACATAAGGGCATGAGAACATGATCATAACATTTGAAGATCATAACCTATATATCAAAGATCATAATTATGATATATGGATTAAATATTGGAAGTTCATAAGTCATGAATCATAAGAAAATAGAGGGAATAATCCCTGGAATCATAACATATGAATAAGACTTGGAATTATGGAATACATATCAATGTATAACATCGTGAACATATATAAGTAGAAACATGTTCACACATTAAGTTAAGTACATGAAGTTAGGCCCTCTCATAAACTTATGGACAAGAAACAAGGTCCACTTATAATATTGTGAACATACAATCAGGTTCATGCATAACATTGTGAACATGTAATCAAGTTCACGTATAAACTTATAGACATGAAACGAGGTCTATTCATAACATTGTGAACATGTAATAAAGTTCACACATAACATTATGAAAACATAATAAGGTTCACTCATAACATTGTGAACATGTTATCATGTTCACACATAAACTTATGGACCTAAAACCAGGTCCATGCATAACTTTGTGAACATGTAATTAGGTTGATTCATAACATTATGAACACATAATAAGGTTCACTCATAACATTGTGAACATGTAATTAGGTTCACACATAAACTTATGGACATGAAACTAGGTCCATTCATAACATTGTGAACATGTAATCAGGTTTACACATAACATTTATACTCATGAGTCATCCATCGTTTCCTAATACATTAGAGGGAGATATAGGCCTCACCCGTCACATAATTTGTCTCACACTTACATGTTTCACAAGATAATATAACTTTCATAACATATTTACCCATAAAAGAGATCATATCATAAACTATAGAAAATATATAGGTTTCATATTCATTTTATCCTAGAATAATCTATGAAATGAACTGAGTTTCATAAACATTTATCATGGCATAAATAGTTGATGAGGAATGGGTTTCATAAGCATATAACCCATGAAATAGGAACATGTTTCATTAACATATAACCTTTATAAGAGGACTGGGTTTTCATAGAAATTTAACCCATGAAATAGAAATAAGTTTCATAAAGTCCATGACATCAACCACAATCTATTCAGTGAAATAAAATGAATGTAACCTTTAGATCATTTCCTAGAAATGTATGACATACATAAAAGGATGTCAACTTAGATGGAAAATAATTTTGAAATATATTTCAAAAACATTTCTTGAGAAAAATATCATTTATTCTTTGAAAAAAGTATTTTTAATACAAAAAATCATTTGAAAATAATTTTCTTATAAAATAGCTTGAGAATTTTTAAATAAGACTTTAAATCATTTTGAAAACCTTTTTCCTTGAAAACTTATAAAAGATTTTTTATTTTTTTTTGAAAACCTTTTTCCTTGAAAATAAAATTCAAAACATTTTAAAAACATTTTTCTTTGAAAATATATTTGAAAAATTATAAAGGAAGATTTAAAAATAATAATTTTTTAACACTAATTTTTCTTTGAAAACGGTCTTCAAGGATACTTTGAATTTTTTTTTGAAAAAATGGGTTTTTAAATAAAATAGACATCTGACTAAGGAGATAAATATGGTCATATTTTCTTAAAAAAAATTTCTTAATTATCCTAGGTACTAAAGAGTTAAAAAATAATACTAATACATGGATATATCATGAATAAATAGATTATAAGGAAAATAATGAGTTTTCTTGAGAGAGAGATCATAAGATTCCATCAAATAATCATAATTATGAACAATTTTGAAAAAGCGATGAGATTGTTTTGATAAAATATTATCACTTGGTAACATGGGATCATACTCTCTATGTAAGAAAAGGAAATTCCATGAAGTTTAAAATATCCTCAAAAAAGAATGAGATTCATGGTATTACATGTAAAATAGAATTATATACATCTTTAAAATGAATTTTTGTGCATAAACAAACATGAGTCTCAAATAAGGAAAATTGAGACGAAACTATTTTACCGATTTGGTAACTTTTGAAACATAAAGCCCATGAAATAAAGAGCATATAATGGATATGTAAATACCCATAAATTTAATTATAAGAATAATATAATAAATACATGGGTATTATAAACACTATAAAAAATTAATTAGTGGTGAATAAAGCATATATATTATAAAAATAAAAAGTTAGATGAAATCCCCTTACCTTGTGTCTTGACTCTATTCGTACTAGTACACGCTTCCTCTTAATCAGGTAACTCCTTTTGATTTGGGAAAAAAGGCTTCCATATATTTATTTATTCCCAAGGGGAGGATTCTAGGAAGAGTGGAGGGATTTTGGGAAGTTTATTGGGCATATCTTTGTTGAACTTAAATGTTTTGAGAGGTGTAAAGAGGAGGTATAGGTAGTGACCTTTTATAGGGAAGGGAAAGGACACACTTGGCATTTTTGAAAACAAGTTAGGTGTAGCCATGTTTTTACCTATAAAAAGTCATAAAAACTAACCAAAATCAATAATTTAATGTTAATTGATGAATAACGGATAACCAATGGGTTTTGGACAAGTGTCTAGGTCATTTTGGTTCTTAAATTTAAGGTTTAGTACTTTTTAACATATTTTTTCTCTTAACCATTATAATTAATTTTAATCACTTTCACTAATATTTTTGGTCAAAAAATAAGATGAAAATATAATACATTTCAAATTATTATGATTGCAAATATGTAATAAATTTTTACAAATTCTAATCACATAAGTGTAAAAAAATAATTTAAAATGAATCCCACTGATGGGACGACACTGTGAGTTTTTACAGTAAAAACGTCCAAAAGTTTACTAAGTTTTTATACCCAATTTATTAGTGAAATTTATTACAATAACCTAAATTTTATTAATTTATAAAAAAAGATCTAATTAAACTTTAAAACCAAATTAAAATATAATTTAACCTTATAAATAAATTAGATGAAAAGACTGTTTTGAATTAAAATTTGATATTTTTCATTATTCATCCAAAAACAAAGTTTCTCAGAAAAATTCCAAAAATTCACCCTAATATAATTTCTATATTATAAATTAAAAAATGAATATTATTTTATCAAATTAAATTACTAAATGTGTCTAAAATTAATTTCATTATTTTTCATATATGGACATTAAAAGTAGTTCATTTGAGAAAATAGTATTTTTAAACATATAAGAAATTTTCCAAAAATTATATCCTTTATTATCAATATGTTTTATTTATATAAAACCATTATATTTTTTTAGAATTATTTATTACTATTAATATTATTATTTTTAACAGAAAGGTTATAATTATCTCTTTTAAATAATTATAACAATAAAATAATGTTTTGTAGAAACTCAAGGTTGCGTGTAACATGCACCAATTTGGTGTTCCATGTAACATGTTCCAAGTCAGTGTTGTGTGTAAAATATGCTAAGTTGATTTTCCATGTAATGTATTTCAAGTCAGTGTCATGTGAAAGTAATGTTTGAATTAGTGATTTAATATAAAAAACTATTTTAATGTTGTGTGAAATGAAAAATATCAAACAATTAAATTAATTCAAAAAATATATATATTTCAAAAAATATCAAGGTGTTAAATTATACCCCCATTAAAATGAATTTGTCCCTTGAAATTCATCTGGGTTATCAAAGGATTAATATGTGAAAGTTTCCTTCATAAAATCCCACATTGTAAAAATGAATACTTAAACTTCCCTTAAAAAGGGAAAGTTGAAACCATAACAGTTACCCAAAGTAACATATAACTGGGTTTCTATAAATGAGAACATAGGTTGAGAGTGAAGATTGTACATGGAAGAGAAATATAACTATCAATTTATAGAGGAGAGTGATATAGAACTTGGTTAGGATAAAGTTAACAATCACAAAGCCATAAATCTACGATGAACTAACACTACTGGAAATATGATCTATACCAACGGTTTTGGGAAAACCGTTGGTATAGTTCACTAATTTGGATCTATACCAACGGTTTGGCCAAAACCGTTGGTATAGGTCACTTATATGGACCTATACCAATGGTTTTGGACAAACCGTTGGTATAGGGGGGACCTATACCAGCAATTTGGACAAAACCGTTGCTATAGGTCCATTATAGAGACCCTATACCAACGGTTTGGCCAAACCATTGGTATAGGTCCCCCCCTATACCAACGGTTTGTCCAAAAACATTGGTATAGGTCCCAAAATCAAAGAACCTATTCCAACGGTTTTGAGAACCGTTGGTATAGGTACATGTATTTTTAATGGAATCTTCTTACAGAGGACATTAAATAAATCAAAATTTAAAATAATTATGATAATACATATATATATTTATGAAATTATGTTCATAAAAGTAAGTTAGGTTAGTGGTTAGGTCGTTCAATCACAAACGGGAGGTGCTGGGATCAAAACCAAACGAATGATTATTTTTTGAATTACATATACCAACGATTTTATGGAACTGTTGGTATAGATTTTCATATTACTTATACCAATGATTTTCCCAAAACCGTTGGTATAGACCTATCCTCACGGATTACTTGGAAACAGTGCTCCAAACCGTTGGTATAGGCTATACCAATAGTTTGGAGGCCTATACCAACAGTTCCAAACTGTTGGTATAGGGTATTTTTCCAGTAGTGTAAGGGACCATTTGATTCATCATAAACAGAGGTAAAATGATATTTTTTTGGTTTCAAGATCATTTTTCATAAAGTTAAAGAATTTTCATGAAGATATATACTTTCATGATTTCAAAACAACCTCACCCTTTATTGTTCCTTGATACACTTCATCTCTTTCTCTAAAAAGGAAGGTGAATTTTTCATTCCTGAAGCACTAACAAATCATGAGATCCATGATATTCCATCCCATCTATCATCATTTATCATCAACACCAAGTTTTTATAACAAGTTATCCAATATGAATAAATCCTCATGTGGTAAGATAATACTTTGTTATCAAAAACTTCATCCAAAGTTTAACTTAATATTTTCATAAATGGTTAACCTTATAAACCTTATGAAATTTGAAAATCCAAAACATTAGGAATAAAGTCACAAAATTGGATTAAAATTGATCCCCCATATATCACAAACTAGATATTTGTTGTTAGATTCCAAACATGTGGATACCCTCATCATATATTCTCTTGAAACATGGTAATAACCTGAATTACCCTAAATAATTTTGGAAAACATGCATGATTCCTTATTCAAAAGGTCATTGGATATATTCCTTAAATACAAGAAGTTTTAAAATTCAACCATGATGAAATAGACAACTTTTTCAACTAATCAATAATCAAATCCATGGTAATCAGTACTATCCAATTTACTTTATCCAAATCAATCATTTATTTATTCAGGTGAATTTTTTTTTTCTCAACATCTTGATCGCATTAAGGGTTACCTTCCATTAATCAAAATATCACTTTTATAAGTCTTAATCACCATTAAAAACACCATTTTGAATCCTTAATGAATACTTATACTGAAAATAATTATAACTTTCATGATTCATATAACATAATCTTTGAATTCCAAAACATAAGTACTTCATTCATCCAAATTTAATATTAAAACATTACTTATTTTTCATCAACTTATTCCTTAATAACTATTTCTTAGAATATGAAATATGATTCTTATCTTAAGGCTCCTGAACCTCAATATAATCATGCTTCTTATGATTAATATAAACAATACTAGAAGAACATTACATACATTTCACATGTAATTTGTGATCTATTTATTTTCAGAAGTATAACCAATACTAATAACACATTCCTGATTATCTTTATGAAATTTCCACTTGGGAAAGCGATTTGAATAATTCCCATAATTTACACATATAAAATATTCAATGTTAATAATGTTCCTTCTAGTTCTCTCCATTGACTTAAACCAGAAAGCATGAAGTGAGAAACACATATCATATAAGAAAACCACATAATCAAGGAAAATTACATATAGGATTTCTAAATCATGACACCTAACTTTTAATAGATGAAACCTTAGGTTTATCCTTGGTTATTCATAGAAAAATTCTATTTAAATCCTTTATGATGGTTCATGAGGAGTTTATGAATTCCCAAAGCATATCCCCTGGGAGTGTCAATCCAGGTGCACAAAAAGGCCTATTGTCAATAGAAAGTCAATTCCATAACTTATTTTTAGAGTTTATACTCCTAGGTACATCAGTTCTAGAGCCACATACACTTTTAGTATCCAGAAAAATATTTATTTCTTGGAAACCACTCACTCTATCCTTTACCAAAATTCTAGGACATTTTTTCCTAAACGTTAACTCATCCTCAAACTTATGGACATGAAACCATGTACATGCATAACATTATGAACATGTAATTAGGTTCATGCATAAAATTTATACTCATGAGTCATCCATAATTACCTAATGCATTGGAGGGAGATATAGGTCCCACCCATCACATAATTAATATCACACTTACATGTTCCACAAGAGAACAAAACTTTCATAATATCATGACCTATAAAAAGAGATCATATCATAAACTATAGAAAATATATAGGTTTCAAATTTATTTCATCCTATAATAACACATGAAATTAAGTAGGTTTTATAAGAATGTATCATGGTATTACTCGTTCATGAGTAATGGGTTTCATAATCATATAACCTATGGAAGAGAAATAAGTTTTATAAGAGTATAACCCATGGAAGAGGAATGAGTTTCGTAGACATGTAACCATTAAAGAGTAACAATTTTCATAAATACCATGAAATCAAGCATAATCCATTCAAAGGAAGGACATGACTAGAACCTTTATGTCATTTCCTAGAAAGGCATGAGTTACATCAACGAATTTCATCTTATAGGGAAAATAATTTTGAAATACCTTTCAAAAACTTTTATTAAGGAAAATATCATTTATTCTTTAAAAAAAGGGGTTTTAATACTTAAATCCATTTGAAAATAATTTTCTTATAATATACCTTGAAAACTTATAAATAATACATTAAATAATTTTGAAAACCTATTTCCTTGAAAACTTATGAAAGAATCTTGATTTTTTTTAAAATATTTTTCTTTGAGATTAAGATTCGAAACATTTTAAAATAATTATTATTTTAAAATATATTTGAAAATAATGAGTGTTATTGAGATATGGATCCTAATATTTCATCAAATAAGCATAATCATTAACAATCTTGAAAAAGTGATGAGATTTCTTCAATAAAATCTTATCACTTGGTAACTTGGGGCCATACTCTCCATGTAAGAAAATGAAGTTACATGAAGCTAAAAATATAATTATAAGAATAAGATTAATTATATAACATATAAAATGGAATTTTACCCACCTTGAAAAAGAATTTATGTCTATATCCAAACCTAAGTCTCAAATAAGGAAAATTGAGACAAAACTATTTTACCGATTTGGTAACTTTTGAAACATAAAACCTATGAAATAAAGATCATAGAATGGATATGTAAATACCCATAAATTTAATTATACTAATCATATAATAAATAAATGGGAATAATACACACCACAAAAGAGTAATGGGTGGTTAATAAATCATGCATCTTACAAAAATAAAAAGTGAGATGAAATCCCCTTACCCCGTGTCTTAACTCTCTTCGTACTCGAACAAGATTCCTCTTAATCAGGTAACTCCTTTTGTTTTGTGGAAAAAGGATTCCTTGGATTGATTTATTCACAAGGGGAGGCTTATATGAAAAATAGATGGATTTTGGGAAGTGTATTGGTCAGATCTAGGCCGAACCTAAGTGGCTTAAGAGCTATAAAGAGGAGGGAGAGGTGGTTGCCTTTTATAGGGATGGGAAAGGACACACTTGTCATTTTTTTGAAAACAAGTTAGGTATACCCACATTTTTACCTAAACAAAGTCATAAAAAACCAAAAAAACTCAATAATGGAAGGTTCATGGTAGAATAATGTCCAGCCAATGGGCATTGGTCATGTTTCTAGGTCGTTTTGGGTCTTAAATTTAAGGTTTAGTACTTTATTAACCAAAATTTTCTCTTAACCATTGTAGTTAATTTTCTTCACTTTCACTAATATTTTTGGTTAAAAACTAATTTTAACTTATTAGAAATTATAAATTATGCTGATTAAAAATATGGAATCATTTTTTCTAAATTATAATCACAAAAGTGGCAGAAATTAATTTAAAATTTATCCTTCTCATAGGACAACACTATGGGTTTTTAAAGTAAAAACTTCTAAAAGTTTGGTAAGTTTTTATACCCAATTTCAAAGTAAAATTGATTAAAATGACCTAAATTATATTAATTGATAAAAATATTATTTAATTAATCTTTGGAACCAAATTAAAATATAATTTAACCTTATAAATTAATTATATGAAAAGGTCATTTTGAATTAAAATACTGTATTTTTCACCATTCATCCAAAAAACTAAGTTTCTCAAAGAAATCCCAAATATTTGAAGTACGATAATTTATACATTATAAATTAAAAAATAAAGATTATTTTATCAAATTAAATTTCTAAATTTTTCTCAAATTAATTTTTTTATTTTTCATAGGAGCACATTAAAAGTAGTTCATTAGAGAAAATAATATTTTTCAACATATAAGGACTTTACTAAAAATTATATCCTTTATTATCAATATGTTTTATTTATATAAAAAATTTAAAATATATTTGAAAATTAGTTATTACTATTCATATTAATAAGTTTAATGGCTAGATTATAATTATCTTATTTAAATAATTATAATAGTAAAATGATGTTTCGTAGAAACTCAGTGTTGCATGTAATATACACCAAGTCAGTGTTCCATGTAATGTATGCCAAGTAAGTGTTGTGTGTAATGGATTACAAGTTGATTTTTCATGCAATGTATTCCAAGTCAGTGTCGTGTGAAAGTAATTTTTGACTTAGTAATTTAATATAAGAAAACTATTTTTAGTGTTTCGTGAAATAAAAAATATCAAAATATTAATTTAATTCGAAAAAAAATATTTCACAAAATCTCATAGTGTTATAATAGTGGGATACATAGTCCAATATTTGAAGAAGAATATTTTGAAATTTAATTAGTGAGTAAGGAATATATTGAAGATTGTCAACCAGTGACTCCATAAAGAATAATATGTGCTAAGGTCCTTAAGTTAAATACCATCAATGATAAAATAGATACAACACAAAATCATATGATGAAAAAATAGAGAAAACTACTCTATTTCATCAAATGGAATAATACTATTTTTAATAAGTAGTAAAATATGATTCATGGGTTAAGGCTATGAACGTGGAGTTAGGTTAGATAGAGAAAAATTAGACTTGAGAGCTTTTGAATAGGCCAACAATTCACTTGTCATTGGAAAAGTGGGTATTTATAAATAATCATGATGATCATGTAAAAGTGATTAAAAATAATGAAATATTATTGTCAAGGGATATAAAAAATTAAAAGGAGTTGATTTGGAAGAAATTTTCACACTGATGGGAGAATTGAGTCAATAAGACACTAACATTTTGTGGCTATTCAAATAAAATTCAGATTCTACCAAATTTATATTTTGATGAAATTATTAAAAAAGAAATCTTAAAGAAGAAGTATACATCAAAAAACCAATGGGATTTCTAATAGGTTATGATTAATCAAAGGTGTGCATATTGAAGAAGGTTTTTTATATATTTAAATAGGTACTATAAGCATGGTATGCTTGGATATGACATTTTCTTGAAGAATATTGAGTTTAGAAGAGGTAGAGTCTATCAAAATATTTATATTAAGTTGAGTAAAGAAAATAAGTTCATGGTATTTTTCTATTCATAAGACATCATATTCAGAGAGAGAAAGAAGAAATCCAAGGAGGATGTTAGATGGTTGATGATCTTAGAGTTTTAAATATCAGTGATCAAAGAGTTCACATCCTTTATTGAGATTCAAGTTATTTAAAAAGAGGGATAAATATTGTTTCCCAAGAAAAATATATAAAGGAATTATAGAAGAAGTTTGAGATGCTTAATATAAAATCAGTTTCAACACTGATTATGGTTGGAACCAAAATAAGAAAACATGATCAAGGAATATAAACCAATCCAACACTTTACTAGAGTATTATTAGAAGATTTTTGTAAGGCATAAAATTTATAAAACCATTCATTTTTTTACCAAGTATTAAAGGTTTCTATATGATGCAAAAATCATTTTTCCTTATTAATTTATAGGTTTATTTATTGAAATTTATATTTTTATGATCTTTTATTTACCATTATGTAAATACCCCCATATATGTATAGGTAATATGAGTGTTTAAATACTGCATAAGGGAATCATATACTCTATATTCTATATAAATACAAATCCCAAATTTTATAGCGATGTAAGGGTATCTCAACTTTTTCATTACCTGTGTAAAGGTGAGTCCCTTAGCTTCTACATCATGTTAGGGTGGTTGTACCACTATGTAAAGGTGCTTGAGTGTCTCTTAAGATCACATAAGGGTTAACTGAAAATTCTAATGCCCATGCCAGGGTAAATAATTTCATAAGGGTAAAACCATATTACCCTTACACAACCTATATCTATTTCATATGGGTAATACTTTTTGTATAAAATTCCCTTTTTTTTCTTCCAATTCAACCTGTAATGTAATTTTTTAAAAAATAAGGAAAAAACAACATAAACTATGGTTTTAAAATAAAAAACATGTCAGATGAATATAAACATGACTTACTGATTAGACACTGAAATAGGTTAATATTAAATTTTATTATTTATAATATTCATGATCTTAATTATTCATAAACACTATTTTTAGTGCATTTTACAATTTGAACATTATTTCACATTATGATTGTAATTCTTTGTTAAAGTGTACCATTACTTGGTACATATTTGAACACATCCTAAAATATAAAGTGGTCTCGATTTTGTTTTTATATTTTATTCTCAGGTCTCCCATTATATAATGAACAATTCATTATTTTGGAGTACTTGAATATTCAAATTGGAAGACCACCAAAATGGGATTTCATGGAAACACATTCTGGGCAAAGTAAACTGGACAAAAACCCAATAAAGAGACTTTATCAGCCAATATCCAAGCCCAATGATTCTAAAATGTTAACTCAAGATATAATACATCATGGGGAAAATTTCATCCAACATTGACAAGAGCTAATTCAGATGTTTTAATGGAGTTACAGGCGTCCCTAGTTGGAGATAAAATTCTGGGCCAGATTCTGGGGATCAGAAAAACAGTCCACCATTTTATACCTATATAGTAAAAAAAATTCTATTTGATCTTAAATTTTATAGGAGGTTAGGAGACATCTAGGGATCCATTTTCTTCTTATATGGATCACTCTAGTTCATCCATATAGAAGTTCGTTGAGGCACCTCTATTTGGTCGATGCAAGCTGGATGCCACTTAGGGTCAAGGGTGGAAAAGTCTAAATTCCACAAACTTTCCATCACCCTAGTCATAACATACTCAAGTGGAAAGAATTGGAATGTTTGTGGCTCAAAACAAGGCTTCCTAAATTCCTATTTAAGGTAGTGGTGGTGAAGGAGTTGAGTATCTTTGATATTTGTTTCATTTTAATGTTATGCTACCAATTTGATGTTGTAATCGCATTACTTCAGTTGTAAGTTTCTTGAATTACCTTATCTTATTTATAAAAGCTCTTCATCTTCTCTTATTATATTATTCTTATTATCAATTTTATAACTTTTCCTCAAGGTTTGAACTTTTTCACACCAAACCTTGTGTAATTATTCACACAATGGTGGAGTGATCGTTTTCTTTTCCTTACTTTTTTCACTTCTTCAATTCTGCCCTCATGAATCTATTTCCCGCTTCCATTGATAGAATAGAACCAATGGAGGGCTAACCCACTTATGGGTTGATACAAGGGAGTATAAAGGTGATGTATTAGATGTTATTTATCAATCCATTAATTTATAATCACTTCTTTTAATTGATATTTTTATTTGATGATTTTAAAAATCCTTCGTCCTTGTTGAATTTAAGTCCACACATTTCAAGTGCTAATACGAACCTTTACCTTGGAGTGCTAAAAACATTGATCCTCCAAGTGTATAGGTGATTAGTATTATGATGTGTTCATATTCAACTAATAAGTTATGAAGTTTATTGATCTTATTATGAACCCATATCAAATATAAGAAATTGAAATTGTTAAAAAAGAATTTATCCAATCCACCCCAAGTGATAACCTAGGATCAAATCATTCTCTTAATTTGAATTCACATAAACCTGTTAGTGTTAATTTAAAACCATATAAAATCAAACTAAGTTGGCCAATTCATATAAAAAAGAATCCATATAATATACATGTCTATAGGTTACTTATTAGGTCTCTAAGGATTCAACAACCCAAGATAAACTACAAGAGACCGCTTAACCCTAAAATCTTTGGTAAATTTGGGAAAGACCAAATTTTGATGCTGTTTCTGAGGGCCCATGTAATTCATATCAACCCCATTATATTATCTTTCATTTCTCTTTTCTCACCCCAAATTCCATTATCTTTTCCCTTTCTCGTTTCTTTTCTTTTGGCGCATGTCCACCTACACCCATGATAACTCAAACAAATTAGTTAGGGTGGAAAGTCCCAGGGTTTGGGAGTAAAGAAAACTTAGGGGTATCTTCACATTAGATCCAAATATTCCTAATACTCTGGATTCAAAAATTGAGCCAATTTTAGTGGATGGTATTCAAATAAATCAACTCATAAACCCGTGTGAGAACCAAAATGGAAATCCAAATGAGGCAGCCCCAAACTTGGGGAATGCAGTCGATCAAACCATGAATGAATACCTCACACCTGCCTAGAACAATGCACCCTCTAGAATTAGGCATGATGCCCCAGGAGAATACCACTATGTTTTCAAAACTCATTTCCTAAACCACCTTCCAACCTTTCATGGGATGGAGTAAAAAATGTCATACCTTAACGTCAAAAAGTTCAACGACATTGTTGAAACCATGTGCCCACCACATAAACTTGATTCAGATAAGATGAGAATATTTCCTTTCTCATTTAATGATTGATAAAATAATTGGTTAAACAATACGAGACCTACAAAAATCCACTCCTGGTACCAATTACAAAGATAATTCTATAAAAAATACTTCCCCTATCAAAAAACAATTTCACTTAAAAAGGGCATCCAATTTTTTTTTGAAAAATAAGTAGAGTCATTTTATTAAACATGGGAAAGGTTCAAAGACACACTCGACATGGTACCTCACCATGTATTTTCAATACTAGAACAAGTTCAAATTTTCTATGAAGGTTTGGGTCTGGGAAACAAACAATTCATTGACATGATGTGTAATGGAACCTTCAAAAACAAAGCCCCAAATGGTGCTTATGAGTATATAGAAGGACTGGATGAACAAAACCAAACATGGGGTACATCACCTTACTATGATAAGCCACCCAAATATAGTGGAATTAACACACTTAGGGAGGATAAAATCCTTAGGGAGAAACTTTCTGCACTCACTAGGAATGTCAAGGAGATCGATCTTAGGGAGGTCCATGAAATTCAAACTGGTGAGCCTGTTTGCAAAATTTATGACAAGCATGACCATAAGACTGAAAACTTACCAACCATACCTTAAATTAAAGATGTTATTCTAAGAGGACCACTATTGGAGGTCAATTCTCTAAACATTCAGAATCCAAAGTACCAAAACACTTTTAATCCAAGGTACAGTAACCATCTAGGATTATGTTGTAAAGATAACCAACAACCCAACCAACAACCTAGTCAGCCACAAGGACCAAACCCCTAACCTACACAAAATTTTCAAAACAATAACTAGTTCCAACCACAACCAGTAAAATACAAATAACCTCCTATCCAATACCAGCAACCCATGAAACAACTAATCCAACAACCAAAGTATCCTCCTGAGATAAACCAACCAGAACAAGCCCCTACCCAATCTGTACCTCTACCAATCTTTTAACAGTTGTGTAAAAAAATGGAGAAAATGAACTCAGAAGTCTCATCCCTTAAACATTAACTTCAAACCATAAAAATTGGGAAGGAACACATGCTTACTCAGGCAGTACCATCCTCAACTTTAAGGGGAGAATCTAGTTACACACAAACCTCTCATGAACAACTCCAAGAAGTGACTATTTTAAGAAGTGGGAAATCCATTTAGAAAACTAAACAGACCATTCCATAAACATTAAAATCTTCAACAAAGCATGAAAATGATGAAGAACCACCAACATATTCTGAAAAACCCAATGATAATGTGAAGGAACTACAACCACACAAAACAATAAAACAACCTTCTCCCTTCCCTCAACGTATGAGAGGAAAATATAAACCAGAACTAAATGAAACTTTGAGGGAAATATTCTCTCAGGTTAATTTGAACATCCACTTATCGATGCAATCCAAACCATTACTTCCTACTCAAAGTACCTTAAGGTCTTGTTCACTTTTAAAAGGAAATTTTCACATAAAAACCAAGTCCTTTTGGCTACTGATGTGAGTACCACCATTCAATGGACCATTCCTACAAAGTTGAAAGATCTAGGATGTCCATAAATCAATGTTGAGTTAGGATAGAATTTTTTTTCAAAGACCTTTGTGATTTGGGAGCCAGTGTGAACCTCATTCCTTATGCCATGTATTTTCAGTTAGGGCTCGAAGAAATACAAACCACATCTATCACTCTTCAACTTGCTGATCGTAGTGTTCGAGTTCCTAAGGGGATATTAAAGGATATTTTGGTGAAAGTTTAAAATTTCATTTACCCAACTGACTTCATTGTCCTTGAAAATCATCCAAGCTTAGGTCCTAGGGAGAAAACCCCAATTATCCTTGGCTGTCCCTTCCTTGCAATAATCAACTATGTTATCCGAGTCCGAAATGGGACCATGACCATCACCTTTGGAAACATGAGTCTAGACTTGAACATCTATAATGAAAAATCTAAAATTGAGGATGTTGAAGAGATCCAGAGGTTAATTGGATTGGTAGTGTATATAGTGAACCCGAGGAACATCAAGGAATTACTAAAGGATGTTTAAGTCAAGAAGATATTGATTTCCTTTGTTCACATAAGGGAAATTTGTCTCCTTAGATTGAATTTCTTTCAAATAGCTCTATAAATGATTTTATTGAATCATCAATCAATGAAACCATTGGTGAAATCAATAACATTGAGTCTATAACCATTCATTACACTGATCTGGACAACTTAGTGGATGATAATTCTGTTCACAAAGCCATTTTTTTCAAGAAATCTGAACAAAGAAAGCGAGTTAAATAAAAAATCTCATCCTTTCTTGGAAATTGATAACCAATATTACCTAAAATTTAAGGTCCTACCTTCATCACTAAAGTATGTGTTCTTAGGGGACAATCAAGCCATTCCTTTTGTCATTTCTTCCTCTCTTAAATCCAATTAAGAGATGATGTGTCTGGATGTACTAAGAAAGAATAAGAAAGAAATTGGATGAACCATTTCTGATATTTATGGGATTATCCCACTCATTGGAACTCATATGATTGTTACTTAATGTAAATAAAAACAATGTATTCAACCTCAGTAGAGACTCAATCCAAATCTTATAGATGTGGTAAGAAAAGAACTTCTTAAGTTGTTGAATGCGGGTATCATCTACCCCATTGCTGAGAGTGAGTGGGTAATCCCAATTCAAGTTGTCCCAAAGAAACCTAGAATCACTGTAATCACCAATGAGGATGGTGAACTTATCCCCACAAGGGTCATTAGTGGATGGAGAGTCTGTATTAACTATAGGAATCTCAACTCTTTTACCAAGAAAGATTATTTTCCCTTCCCTTTATTGATCAAGTCCTCGAGCGAGTGGAAGGACATCAATTATATTGCTTTCGAGATATATTCTAAGGGTATAATCAAATAGAGGTCTCCTTAGAGGATTAAGGAAAAACAACCTTCACTTTTCCATTCATAACTTTTTCCTTTAAGCGCATGCCCTTTGTGTTATATAATGCTCATGGTACCTTCTAGTGGTGCATGATGGGAATCTTCTCAGACATGGTGGGGAATTGTTTATAGGTCTTCATGGATTACTTTTCTATATTTGGGGATACTTTTAAGGGATGAATTTTTAATGTTGTAAGGGTTTTTTCAAGATTAGAGGATAATAATATCATCCTAAATTGGAAAAAATTCCATTTCAAGGTAAATGAAGGACTTTTTCTAGGCCATATGGTCTCTAGTAGAGGTATTAAAGTTAATAAATCTAAGGTCAACATCATTATTCACCTTCCCTATCCTAAAACTATTAAGGAAGTCAGTTCTTTCTTAGGACATGCTGGTTTCTATAGAAGTTTTATTTGGAATTTCAGCTCTATTTCTCAACCACTTTATGCTCTATTGGTGTAATATGATCCATTTTTATGAACAGAAAGCTATAAGGAATTATTCTCTACACTCAAGTAAGATTTTATATCTCCACCTATCATGAAATCTCTAAATTGGAAATTTCCTTTTGAGATAATGTGTAATGTGAGTGACTTTGCTGTAGGAGAAGTCTTAGGAAAATGTGTGAGAAAACTCCATGTGTTATTTCTTATGAAAAAAAATCTTTAAATTATGCACAAATAAACTACACCACCACTTAGAAAGAGTTGATTTCTATTGTCTTTTCCTTAGAGAAATTCAGGTCCTATCTCTTAGGATCACCCATTATTGTCTTCACCGACCATTCAACCTTGAAATACCATTTCCAAAAACAAGATACCAAGGCTAGATTTATTAGGTGGGTCCTTATTTTTCAAGATTTTGATTTAACCATTAAGGATAAAAAGGATGATGAAAATTTTATAGATGATCACCTCTCTAGGATGAAATTCAAAGAAAAATCACATCACCTTTCTATGTCTGATTCATTTCCCAATGAGAACCTATATTTTGTGAGTGATTGACCATGGTATGATGACATAGAAAACCATTTGGTGATGGGTGTCATTACAAAATTCATAGGGACCCAAGCTAAGAGGGAAATTCTTTCTGATGTAAAAAACTATGTGTTTGATGATCCTTACCTCTTTAAGTTTTTTCCTGATCAAATCATTAGGAGATGTGCTCCCAAGTCTGAGAAAGAGCCCATTCTAAAATTTTTTCATGGAGAGGCATGTGGAGGAAAATTTTCCACAAATAAAACCACTAAAAAGTTTCTCCAAAGTGGTTTCTACTGGCCTAACCTCACTAAGGATTCCTTCCAATTCTGAAAAAGTTGTCCTCAGTATTAACAATTAGGATCCATTACCAAAAGGAATCAAATTACCCTCACTCCCATTCTGGTCATTGAAATCTTTGATTGTTGGGGAATTGATTTCATGGGACCCTTACCAAACTCTAAGGTATAACTCTACATCCTCTTAGCTGTTTATTATGCCTCGAAATGGGTTAAGGCCATTACCACCAAGTCCAACGACCATCATGTTGTGATCTAATTTCTAAAAGAGCATATATTTTCTCGATTTGGAATTCCTAGGGCTATAATCAGTGATTTAGGAACCCATTTATACAACCTCCCATTATCTTCACTCATGTCTAAGTATGTGGTTTCTCATAAAGTATCCACTACGTACCATCCTCAAACCAATGGTCAAGATAAGTTAACGAATAGGGAGATTACGGAAATTCTTGAAAAAACTATCAATCCCTCTAGGAAAGATTGGTCTAATAAACTCTTGGATACTCTTTGGAAATATCTTAAAACATTCAAAACCATCCTAGGCATGTCACCATATAGGTTGGTTCATGGAAAAGCATGCCATTTACCTATTGAAATTGAGAAAAAGGTGTTTTGGGAAATAAAAAAATGAATTTCAACATTTCTTTGGCCGAAGCAAAGAGGAAATTATATCTTAATGAACTCGAGGAACTTAGGATATAGGCTTATAAAAATTAAAGGATAAATAAATCTAGATTTCAAGCCTACCAATCTAGGAATATCAAAGGTAAACACTTTGAATTAGGAGAATTAGTGCTATTGTATAGTTTAAAACTTCATTTACACCTAGGAAAGTTAAGGTCTAGATGTTCAGTTCCATTCATAGTGCATCATGTGTACCCCATGGGGCAGTAGAGATTCAAGATCCCACAAGTGGTCACATTTTCAAGTTCAATGGTCATAGGTTAAAACCATTCATTGAATCATTCAATACATAGGAAATAGAGGTTGAGTTAACTGAGCCAACCTATGAACCAAGAAAAAATTGATAGATTTAGGATCCATGTCGGGCTAACGACATTAAACAAAATCACTACATGGGAGGAAACTGTAGAGACCCGAAGCTTGACGTACATGGACATTACATTACTTTTGCAGAATACTTAATACATAACAAAAACAGACACACAAGGACCATAATAGTTTAGTGCCTTTGGAAACTCTGAATATAAACATCTTATCCTGTTGAAAGATCTTCAACATCTCTCATATCGATCTTCCCCTTTTGTTTTCCTACCTAAAACCTTTCTTTATATCCTGGGGAAAAGAAAACATATAAAGAGTGAGCTCAAATTCTCAGTAAGGGTATGCATGGATAAAATAAAACAAATCATATACATTTGATCTTAAAAACATGAACATAATGTTTAAACATCAAAATCTTGAGCAATAACATAAAACATGGAAGTACGTAAGGCATAGATCATAAAAAAAACATTAAGCATGATAAAATAGCATGGGATAAAAACATGTAATTGTGGAAACCATTCAGCACATGATGATTTCCATAGTAGCCAAGGCATTGCTGCCAAGACCATCTTAGTGGACAAAGTCCCTTTCTGAATTGAGTTCACTCCTCGTTTTAGTCCTGTAACGCTGAACCAGATTAACTTACCCTTCCAGCCATGTATTTATCATGAGATATAAAATCTTTACCCAATGCATTGGAGGGAGATATAGGTACCACCCATCTCATAGTGAAATCATTCTTACTTGTGCCACAAAATAAACTTAAAACATTCATCATAACCCAAAGAATAAAATGGGTTTCATAAACATCATTCCATAATCTCATAATCCATATAAAACAAATGGACATTTCATCATAAGAAACGTGAAACCATTTAAATCATAGAGACATTAAACTTGAAACATACACATATTAAATAATGTCATCTTAGATGGAAAATGGTTTTGATAAAACATTTGAAATGAATTCTTGAGGAAAATATCCTTTCTTCTTCAAAATCAATTTCTTTTCACAAAACGTCATGCAATTTTAAAAGAAGAATATTTTGTTGAAAATAGTCAGGAAATCTTTTGGAGGAATCTTAATGAAAATAAGGCTTTATAAAACCATAAAAATCCTTTCATGCTGTATACGTTAAAAAACAATCTAATCGTACTTTTGTCGGAAAAGTCAAAAAAGGTACCTCATAACGTAAACAAAAGAAAAATTCCTTACATACCATTTAGTAAAAGTAAAAAGTGGGTAAAAAGGACTTTAAAAATACATGAATATACTTTTATAAAACATGGACAAGAATGATAGCAATAACCCCAGTAAATACTTACGAATAAGCAATCTAGGATAAAAATGAGATTCGCACAATTATCCCTTACCTTAGGTCCGATATGCTTTGTATGGATCCGAACCTCCTGTATAATGATTTAAATAATGTCATTGACTTATTAAATAATCATATTCATTGTTATGATATCATATATGTTTCACTTATGACTTTATATTACCCGTTCTTTTGTAAATTCCATGTTAAAGTAGCGTTTTGGGTAAAATCATTTCATTTATCATATGTGTTTCGACTTTTCGTTGTTGATATTATTAATTATATCCTGATTCACATAATTCCAGAATTTAAAACATGATTTATATATAATATATATTCATCATATACATATATATTATAGGTCGATAAAAGGAATGAAATACACCGTTCATGGAGACGGTAGTCCGTACGTACACATGAACTCTGTTTTCGTTTCCTTATTGAATGGAATTAAGTAGATGAAATATATATATATATATATTTGTATACATAAATCCAGTAGCTTCATTATTGCATATATTTCATTATTATTCATTATATATACTTTATAATCATTCATGAATGGTTAACATGGAGAGTGAATCTCATCGTGTCATGGAGACGGTAGTCCGTACGTACGCACGAGCGATGATATCATTCCCAAGATCGTGGAATTGTATTAAAGTGTATGTATAATATTAAAGAATCATTATCAATTTAAAATAATCATATATATTCATTACTTTCACCTTATACCCATCCAAGTAAGGTGGTGGTGGAAAATAGATTACACCACAGCGTGAAGACGGTATTCCGTACGTACGCACGCGCGGTGATTTCGTTTTCCGTAGGATGGATAGATGGTGAAATATGGTTGTTTCATACATATAATAAAATATCAGTATATTAGTGATACTTATGTTATTACTTCATAATGAAACAACCTAATAAGAAGAAATGGAAGAATAAATAAAGTTGAAAGAATCGGTAACGAACATTACCTCTTCTTTGAAGCGCCTTTTGAGACCTCCTCTTAGGG
The DNA here is from genome assembly GCA_963277665.1 of Viscum album. NCBI lineage: Eukaryota > Viridiplantae > Streptophyta > Magnoliopsida > Santalales > Viscaceae > Viscum > Viscum album. The sequence goes on along the minus strand of OY728120.1, from coordinate 1,578,583,013 downwards.
CACTAAAATTGGTCTTTGAAGAAGACCTGGACCTCTAGGATGTTTCTGGGGATGTGGAGAAGAGAATAGGGCAGGGGTTGGCCAAGTTTGAAGGCTCAAAGTGGTGTGAGGAAGAGAGGGAGGAGGTGTCCTTTTATAAGGGAGGAGAGGGGCACCTTTGGAATTCTTAAAAATATTATTTTATAATAAATCTAACCCCACTTAAAAACCTCCAAAAATGACTCATATTAGAAGATTATATGAGATAGTGTTGTAATATCATCAACCAATGAAATTTATACATTTTCGGATATTATTTTAAACCTTATCATTTTGATTTAACCTTATTTAATCTATTTAAGTTTATTTGTGGTAATAAAATTCTAAATTTTAAATTAGAACAAATAATTACTTATTTGTTGTGAATTTTCCATAATTGGTTACTTTATAAAATTATAGACCATATAAATTTAAATTTATAATTTTTAAATATTTTTGTTATTTTTAAATAAGTTTATAATATGTTATTTTTATAAAATAACAATAGTGTCAATTTTGACACTATTCATTTATTTGAATTTAAATAAAATATATACAGAAGATATGTTCGAAATAAAAGCTTTAATAGATTCATAAAAGGTCATATGTATCTATAAAATTAGTGTATCACATTAAATAGTTCATATAATATTTATTTTATTATTTTTAAAACCATTTATTTGGATTATCTCTTAATAAAATAATTACTACATCATTTTTGTATAACTATTTAATATACTTATTTGTTGCATAAAAATTAAAAACAAAATACTATGATGAAGATAACTCTAGTACCTTTCACAATAATACTTTTAATCGAATTTATCATCTTAAAATCACAATATTTAAATTTTTATATTTATTAAATTATGAAGGTGACAACTTTGGCATCATTTAAAATAAAATAATATAAGTGTCATAATCACTTTTATAAGGCTCCAAACGGCTATATATTAGGTCATTGGATGATTAATGTGTATATATACACTACCAATAAGTTTTGGTCAGGTTTGTGGGCCCTTTAATGGGTATTATTATTTCAATAAAAACCATATTACTTATTTTTCATTTAATAAATAATTTCTGTATCATTAATGTATCACCATTAATGAAAATTATTTAATCTCTAAAAATTCTAAATAAATTATCACGATATAGATAATTTTATTAGATTTCTGGAGACTATTCATGTTCGAAGTTTTATGATGTTTATCACTAAATTAAAATTATTATACTTATAAGATTTAAGAGAGTGACATGTTGTCACTTTCTTTGGTTTTAATAATAATTAAATTATTTTCATGGTTAAAAGTCCATAAAATGAATCTAATCCGACCCTTAGGTTATATGGGTCTACTTTTAGCCATCCAATAGAATTTTATCATGTGTTAGGGTAATTTTATAATATTATATTTACCCTTAATTACCCGATTTACCTTTAACTATGGTAAATAAAATTTACCGTAGTTACTATTCATAATTCCCAAAAATAAAAAGTAGTTTATTAACATAATTTGGACCCACTGATTCCAAATATGGAATCAATTTTTCCAAATTCAATATACAAAAGTAGCAGAAATTAAATTAAAATCAATCCCATTGTCGAAAGAAAACGGGTTTTTCTTTAAAACATTGCAAAAGATTGAATTGATTTAACCTACGATTTTAATGTAAAATCAATGCTAATGACATAAATTATATTAAATGGTAAAAATATATTCTATTTATACTTTAAAACCATTCAATATTATAATTTAACCATATAAATTATTGCGATGAAAAAAGTTGTTTTTAATTAAAATATAGCGTGTTTTTACTATTCATCAAAATATGAAAGTTACCAGAATAATATGAAAAATTTATCCAAAGTAAATTTTTATTTATTGATTCCAAAGAAGAATTTATTTTGTAAAATTGATCTTATAAACTTGTCAGAAACTAGATTTAATGTGGGTGCGCCATCAAAAGGCGGCAAAACTGCATTTTTTGAAAAATACATATTTTACCCGAAAAATTTATTTTGTTCTTATAACATGTTCTAGAAACTGTGTAAGATGAATAATAATGTTATAAAATTCAAAATTTAGTTAATAATATTCATAACGGCTAGTTCATAATAATATTAAAATAATATATCATTGTTTAGTAAAACCCGGTATTGCGTACAACACACGCTATCGAGGAAGGTCGCGATTGCGTGTAATGCAAGACAAGTCAGGGTTGCGTGTTGTGAAAGAATCCTTCATTGTTTCTTATAATATAATCCAACCATATTTCATTTATACATTGAATATATATATATATATACTCAATTTTGCGTAGAATAACTATTATCAAAATTGTGTGTAACACGATCCAAGAATAGTGTTGCGTATACTGCAAGCTAATACGGTGTTGCGTATAGCGCAAGGTAATGTTGGTGTAACATACAACACAAGACATTTAATGAAATTAAAAGAATATTTTTCATAAAATCTCGGGGTGTTACATTCTACCCCCCTTAAAATGAATTTCGCCCTCGAAATTCGTCGGGGTTATAAATGGTTTCCTACTCGAAAGTTTGTTTAATATAAACCCACTTTGTAAAAAGGAATACCAAAACATGGCTTTAAAAACTAAAGTATGAAATGTAACGGTTACCCAAATTAACTCATCACTGGGTTTCCACGTAGGAGGACATAGGTGAAAATATGGATATGAAAGAAAAATTTAACCATCAAGTTCTGATGGAGAGTGGTAGAGAACATGGCTATGAAAAAGACAACAATCACAAAGCTATTGATTTATGATGATCTAAGGTACCATCTGATTCATCGGATATACGGGAACTAGGACAACATTTTTGGTTTTCAAGATCATTTCCCTAAAGTTGATGAATTAAAATAAATACTTGAATGATTTTGGTACAATCTTACTGTTGTTCATGAATTGAACAATTTCTACTTCACCCCTTAAAGAAATGAAGTTGAATTTGTTATTCGTGATGTGTTAGTAGATCATGTGATAGAATTATGGGTCATTCCATCTCTTTCAAACAAAAGGTTAGCAAAAGTTATAAGTCCATCTTATGGTTAGATTAATCGTATATGGTTCCAAAAATGAACTTATACTCCATATATCATACTGCTTAATAAAATAAAACTAGTTTCTACTAACCAGGGACTTCCTGGAGGCCAGTGGTAGGCGATAAAGGCCAGTCTCATTTCGGTTGTGGGTTTGATTCCCACAGCCTTGTCCGACGCGATGGGCTGTTGCCCGTCCTGTAGGTTTTCCTTTTTCTAAAACTATATTACTATAACATCCCATCAATAATATCGAAAAAAACTTCTATCCTTAAACAATACTAACTTATGTCCAACATAATCCATTCCAATCTTTAGGCTTATCCATAATACTGTAGTCCACTCTCATAATATAGTGAAAACGATTACTAGATATTTAATACCATCGTTGATCCCCATATATCATAAGATATGTCTTGTTGGTCAAATTACAAACATGTGAATACCTTAATCATGTATTCTCTTGAAGAATGATTACCCATTGAACCTTAGTGAAAACATGAATGTAGTCAAAAGTTAACTCTTTCCATATACCAAAATCCGAAAATTCTATATACTCAAACCATGATATAACCTTCTCCTTATATCAGTCATGAGCTCATGAATACTATCAAACATTTAATTTTCTCCTTATCCCTTCATTATGCACATATCATCTACATTCCAAAAATATCTGAATAACCTTTCATGGATACTGGTAGCATTAATCATACACTTTCAAAACTCAAGGAAAGATAACAATGTAACAATCCTTAGATGTCTCTTTATTCCATTGTACCATGAGATTACTTATACAACATTACACTTGATAAACATGTAATCATTCCACTACCTTCTTAAACCATTGACCGAGCTTCAAAAATTCTTTTATCTCACATATCATTTTTAGTCACTTCATCATCATCAACATAAATACTACCCATACGGCCGTACTGATTCTCTTCATGAGACTTTCCCTTAGGGAATTGGTTTTCATAATGACCGTACATTCCGAATTTAAAACATTTAACCATTGTTGACGTCGTAGCAATTCCATTATCCTCATCCATGGTGTTAACTGAACCTTTTCCTTTGCACTTACTGGCTTTGTGTTCTTTTCCAAACCCAAAGCATCTTTCAGTTCCCTTGAAACAGTCTCCCCGATGCTTCTTCCCACACGATTTACATAAGGGAAATTGAACTTTCTTTCCTCTATGATCATCATGAAACTCTATCTTTCTCTTATTATCTGAGTCGGGAAACTTACCAAAGTTGAGATTATTGATCATATTATGAGATTTCTGATTAGTCATAATAATGATGTTTGGAATTCCAAATCCCGTTTCATTTGGTTGCTCATGAAGAATATCATTCCACTGTCCGTCATATCCTCCATTATCGTGAATCTTACTGTTTCTAGCCATTTTCTAAAACCCAAAAAGAATAGTGTGAGAGGCAAAAATCATGCTAGGGAAAACAACATAGTAAAGGGGGAGTACCCTCAATATATAACATCTTAGGTTAAATTCTAATATCGTTAGTGCAATTCTAGGACTATAACATATACGTATACTTAACCTTAGGGACATCCTTAGATATACCTTAGACATATCTCTAGTGATCTCACTAAAGTTCTCGCATCCTAGTTTCCAAAGGTTGACTAAAACTTTCCTCTGATACCAACTGTAGAGACCCGAAGCATGATGTACATGGACATTACATTACTTTTGCAGAATACTTAATACATAACAAAAAAAGACACACAAGGACCGTAATAGTTTAGTGTCTTTGGAAACTCGGAATATAAACATCTTATCCTGTTGAAAGATCTTCAACATCTCTCATATCGATCTTCACCTTTTGTTTTGCTACCTAAAACCTTTCTTTATATCCTGGGGAAAAGAAAACATATAAAGGGTGAGCTCAAATGCTCAGAAAGGGTATGCATGGATAAAATAAAACAAATCATATACATTTGATCTTAAAAACATGAACATAATGTTTAAACATCAAAATCTTGAGCAATCACATAAAACATGGAAGTACGTAAGGCATAGATAATAAAAAAAACATTAAGCATGATAAAATAGCATGGGATAAAAACATGTAATTGTGGAAACCATTTAGCACATGTCATGATTTCCATAGTAGCCAAGGAATTGCTTCCAAGACCATCTTAGTGGACAAAGTCCCTTTCTGAATCGAGTTCACTCCTCGTTTTAGTCCTGTAACACTGAACCAGATTAACTTACCATCCCATCCATGTCTATCTCATGAGATATAAAATCTTTACCCAATGCATTGGAGGGAGATATAGGTCCCACCTATCTCATAGTGAAATCATTCTTACTTGTGCCATAAAATAAACTTAAAACATTCATCATAACCCAAAGAATAAAATGGGTTTCATAAACATCATCCCATCATCTCATAATCCATATAAAACAAATGGACATTTCATCATAAGAAACGTGAAACCATTTAAATCATAGAGACATTAAACTTGAAGCATACACATATTAAATAATTTCATCTTAGATGGAAAATGGTTTTGATAAAACATTTGAAATGAATTCTTGAGGAAAATATTATTTCTTCTTCAAAATCAAATTCTTTTCACAAAACCTCATGAAATTTTAAAAGAAGAATATTTTGTTGAAAATAGTCATGAAATCTTTTGGAGGAAGATTCATGAAAATAATGCTTTATAAAACTATAAAAATCCTTTCATGCTGTATATGTTAAAAAACATTCTAATCGTACTTTTGTCAGAAAAGTCAAAAAAGGTACCTCGTAACGTAAACAAAAGAAAGATTCCTTACATACCATGTAGTAAAAGTCAAAAGTGGGTAAAAAGAACATTAAACATACATGAATATACTTTTATAAAACATGGAAAAGTATGATAGCAATAACCCCAGTAAATACTTACGAATAAGCAATCTCGGATAAAAATGAGATTCGCATAATTATCCCTTACCTTAGGTCCGATATGCTTCGTATGGATCCGAACCTCCTGTATAATGATTTAAATAATGCCATTGACTTATTAAATAATCATATTCATTGTTATTATATCATATATGTTTCACTTATGACTTTATATTACCCGTTCTTTTGTAAATTCCATGTTAAAGTAGCATTTTGGGTAAAATCATTTCATTTATCGTATGTGTTTCGACTTGTCGTTGTTGATATTATTATTTATATCCTGATTTACATAATTCCAGAATGTAAAAAATGATTTATATATAATATATATTCATCATATAAATTTATATTATAGGTCGATAAAAGGAATGAAATACACCATTCATGGAGACGGTAGTCCGTACGTACGCATGAACGCTGTTTTCGTTTCCTTATTGAATGGAATTAAGTAGATGAAATATATATATATATATATATATATATATATATGTATACATAAATCCAGTAGCTTAATTATGTCATATATTTCATTATTATTCATTATATATACTTTATAATCATTCATGAATGGTTAACATGGAGAGTGAATCTCATCGCGTTGTGGAGACGGTAGTCCGTACGTACGCACGAGCGATGATATCATTCCCAAGATCGTGGAATTTTATTAAAGTGTATGTATAATATTACAGAATCATTATCAATTTACAATAATCATATATATTCATTACTTTCACCCTTATACCTATCCAAGTAAGGTGGTGGTGGAAAAAAGATTACACCACAACGTGGAGACGGTATTCCGTACGTACGCACGCGCGGTGATTTCATTTTCCGTAGGATGGATAGATGGTGAAATAGGGTTGTTTCATACATATAATAACATATCAGTATATGAGTGATACTGATGTTATTACTTCATAATGAAACAACCTAATAAGAAGAAATGGAAGAAGAAATAAAGTTGAAAGAATCGGTAACGAACATTACCTCTTCTTTGAAGCGCCTTTTGAGACCTCCTCTTAGGGCACTAAAATTGGTCTTTAAAGAAGACCAGGACCTCTAGGATGCTTCTAGGGATGTGGAGAAAAGAATTGGGTAGGGTTTGGCCGAGATTGAAGGCTCAAAGTGGTGTGAGGAAGAGAGGGAGGAGGTGTCCTTTTATAAGGGAGGAGAGGGGCACCTTTGGAATTCTTAAAAATATTATTTTATAATAAATCTAACCCCACTTAAAAAACTCCAAAAATGACTCATATTCGAAGATTAGATGATATAGGGTTATAATCTCATCAACCAATCAAATTTATACATGTTTTTATCTTATTTTAAACCTTATCATTTTGATTTAACCTTATTTAATCTATTTAAGTTTATTTGTGGTAATAAAATTCTAAATTTTAAATTATAACAAATAATTACTTATTTGTTGTGAATTTTCCATAATTGGTTACTTTATAACATTATAGACCATATAAATTTAAATTTATAATTTTTAAATATATTTGTGATTTTTAAAATTTTTTATAATATGTTATTTTTATAAAATAACAATAGTGTCAATTTTGACACTATTCATTTATTTGAATTTAAATAAAATATATACATCAGATATGTTCGAAATAAAAGATTTAATATTTTCATAAAATGTCATATGTATCTATAAAATTAGTGTATCACATTAAATAGTTCATATAATATTTATTTTATTATTTTTAAAACCATTTATTTGGATTATCTCTTAATAAAATAATTACTAAATCATTTTTGTATAACTATTTAATATACTTATTTGTTGCATAAAAATTAAAAATAAAATCCTATGATGAATATAACTCTATTACCTTTCGCAATAATACTTTTACTATAATTTATCATCTTAAAATCACAATATTTAAATTGTTATATTTATTAAATTATGAAGGTGACAACTTTGGCATCATTTAAAATAAAATAATATAAGTGTCATAATCACTTTTATAAGGCTCCAAACGGTTATATATTAGGTCATTGGATGATTAAGGTGTATATATACACTAAAAATAAGGTTTTTTCAGGTTTGTGGGCCTTTTAATGGGTATTATTATTTCAATAAAAACTATATTACTTATTTTTCACTTAATAAATAATTTCTGTATCATTAATGTATCACCATTAATGACAATTATTTAATCTCTAAAAATTCTAAATAAATTATCATGATATATATAATTTTATTATATTTCTGGAGACTATTCATTTTCTAAGTTTTATTATTTTTATCACTAAATTAAAATTATTATACTTATAATATTTAAGAGAGTGACTAGTTGTCACTTTCTTTGGTTTTAATAATAATTAAATTCTTTTCATGGTAAAAAGTCCATAAAATGAATCTAATACGACCCTTAGGTTATATGGGTCTAATTTTATCCATCCAATAGAATTTTATCATGTGTTAGGGTAATTTTATAATATTATATTTACCCTTAATTACCCGATTTACCTTTAACTATGGTAAATAAAATTTACCGTAGTTACTATTCATAATTCCCAAAAATAAAAAGTAGCTTATTAACATAATTTGGACCCAATGATTCCAAATATGGAATCCATTTTTTCCAAATTCAATATACAAAAGTTGTAGAAATTAAATTAAAATTAATCCTGTTGTCGAAAGAAAACGAGTTTTTCTTTAAAACATTGCAAAAGATTGAATTGATTTAACCTATGATTTTAATGTAAAATCAATGATAAGGACATAAATTATATTAAATGTTAAAAATATATTATATTTATACTTTAAAACCATTCAATATTATAATTTAACCATATAAATTATTGCGATGAAAAAAGTTGTTTTTAATTAAAATATAGCGTGTTTTTACTATTTATCAAAATATGAAAGTTACCAGAATAATATGAAAATTTTATCCAAAGTAAATTTTTATTTATTGATTCCAAAGAAGAATTTTATTTTGTCAAATTTAACTTATAAACATTTCAAAAACTATATTTAAAGTGGGTGCACCATCAAAAGGTGGCAAAACTGCATTTTTTGAAAAATACTTATTTTACCCGAAAAAATTATTTTTTTCTTATAACATGTTCTAGAAACTGTGTAAGATGAATAATAATGTTATAAAATTCAAAATTTAGTTAATACTATTCATAATGGCTAGTTCATAATAATATTATAATAATATATCGTTGTTTAGTAAAACCCGGTATTGCGTACAACACACGCTTTCGAGGAAGGTCGCGATTGCGTGTAATGCAAGCCAAGTCAGGGTTGCATGTTATGAAAGAATCCTTCGTTGTTTCGTATAACAGAATAAAACCATATTTCATTTATACATTGAATATATATATATATATATATATATACTCAATGTTGCGTAGAATAACTATTATCAAAATTGTGTGTAACACGATCGAAGAATAGTGTTGCGTATACTGCAAGATAATACGGTGTTGCGTATAGCGCAAGGTAATATTGGTGTAGCATACAACACAAGACATTTAATGAAATTAAAATAATATTTTTCATAAAATCTCAGGGTGTTACAGAAACACATGGTTTTCATGGTTCCAATCATTGTGAATCATCTTTATTTTTCAAATAGGATTAATAAATCAATTTGATATTGAAAAAAATACTTAATCAATCAACTCTGAATATGATAGTACCTAATACCATTGGCCTATTCTTCTATTATGATTATGGATGGGTATGAAAGGGGAGTTCCATATTCATCTGTGTCATGTGGTGTGATCCTTGAGTAATACCTTACCCATAAATTTAAAAAGAAGACAATGTATCATCAGTTTATTTTATTTTTATGTGTTTGTAGGTTAAAATAAAAATAATATATATATATATAATAATAATTAAAAAAAATTAAATTACATGTCTTAGGTTTTGGGGAAAACCCCGTTACAACTGGAGAAGCCGCGAGGACTCAAACTTGGGACTGAAGAGAGACAAGGGCATGTGCTTTCCAATGACCTACGACTTATAGTGCTTCCTTCTTCTATAATTTATATATATATACATATATTTTACTTTTTTATTATTATATAAATAAATAAATAAATAAATAAATAAATAAATATATATATATATATATATTGTTTTGTTCTGTTTTTTTTTGTTTTTCCTTGTTCTACTATGGAACTCTACGAGTGAAATGAATATCAAAGAATTAAATTGGAGCAGCACAAAAATCAACTTCAACCACCCGGTGACTTCATTCCATAATTTTCATTTTCAAAGTCCTCTTTATACTCCTCTCTTCTACCCCCTTCTCATTTTTCTTTTCTTTAAACACTGGGGATAATGTAATTCTAAGTTTGGGGGTGACAAAAATAAAAAAAATTAATTAATCTTGTGTGCATAAAAAAATGTGAAGTAGGAAAAATTTATTTAACCTTGACCATGATAATGCACATTTCACACTTTGAAATTGAATATCAAATAATTTAGTATGTCGTGATTTTGATTTTAATCCATGTATAATTTCATGAGCATAGATTTTGGAAAGTGTGGATGTCTAATGTGATATTTCACCGTTTATATTTTCATCCAAATTAAAAAAATTCACAATGCACGTCCTTTAGATAGTGGGGTATTAGTTTGAGTTCATGGGTTCCCCCAAATAAATAACATAGGTTTGGTGATCATTTTAGTTTTAAAATGATTATTCAATAAAAAACAATAAATTTTCACGTAGATCATTGAAATGACCTAATGCGTGGATTTCAACACTTGGGGATCGTGATTCCATAGTTTTCTGGCCCAGAGTTAGTAATTTTATCTCTATTTGTGGTAATTTGAATTTGTTTTTGACTGAGTTAACTTGAGATGATGCCTGAGTATGTGGTATTCACTTGGTGCCCTAAGGTCTTTGAGCCTGAGAGTCATCGGCAATGTCTCGCTACATGGGTTGAATCTATTGAGTGTAATTTCAATTACCATGGAAAAATTAAAAAACACACACACACACACATATATATAAAATTGAATACTCATCTTAATATTGAAAAGTGATTCCACCTATCTCTTCCATAATTTCCACCTTGAATAAAGATGAACCCCCAAGTCTATTGTGATGCATAACACATCTTCATGCTTAATTGATATTGGATGAAATATGGTGATTAATTTTAACAAAGGAATGAGATTGGGATTGAGATATGCTTATGAAACTATCTTGTATTAAAATATTTTTTTGGGTTTCAAAATTTTTTGGTATAAGGGTTTTTGGTGAGCGTTATGTGTTAAAATGTTTATGGAAAAGGGAATTTTAATTTCATATTTTTGAGATATATTTTTCTTGGGACTAGAAAAACTCAAGTTGGGGGGTGTGATTAGCCACTCAAATAGTATAATATTCATTGTTAATATTTATAATATTAATGAGCTTAATTATTCATAAACACCATTTTTAGTGTATTTTATAATTTGAACATTATTTCACATTATGATTATCATACTTTGTCAAAGTACGCTATTATTTGTTACATATTTGAACACATCCTAAAATAAAAAGTGGTCTTGATTTTATATTTATATTTTATTATAAGGTCTCCCATTATATAATTAGAAATTAATGATTTTGGAGTACTTGAATATTCACATTGGAAGACCACCAAAATGGGATTTCCTGGCAACACATTCCGAGAAAAGTAAACTGGACAGAAGTCCAATAAAGCGACTTTAGTGGCCAAGATACAAGGCCAATGATTCTAAAATTTTAACTTAAGATAAAAGAAATAATGCGGAAAATTTCATCCAATAGTGAAAAGAGATAATTCAGATGTTTTAATGGAGTTCCATGCAGCCCATGTTGGAGATAAAATTATAGGCCAGATTCTGTGGCCTAGAAAAACAGTCCACCATTTTAAACATATCTTGTAATTTTTTTTCGAGATAAAATTTTACAAGAGGTTAGGAGACATCAGTGGATCCATTTTCTTCTTCTATGGACCACTCAAATTAGAACATCTAGAAGGTCATTGAGGTTCCTCTGTTCAGTGGATGCAAGTTGGATGCCACTTTGGGTCAAGGGTGGAAAAGTCTTAATTCCACAAACTTTCCACCACCCTAGGTCTATCAGACTCAAGTGGGAAGACTAGGAATGTTTGTGGCTCAACCCAAGGCTTCCTAAATTTCTATTTAAGGCAGTTTCAATTAAGGAGTTGAGAATATTTGAGTTTTGTTTCATTTTAATGTTATGCTTCCAATTTGATGTTGTAATCGCATTCATTGAATTGTAAGTTTCTTGAATTATCTTATCTTATTTGTAAAATTTCATCATCTTCTATTATTATATTATTCTTCTTTTTTACATTGATACTATTTCCTCAAGGTGTGAACTTTTTTCACACCATACCTTGTGAAATTACTCACACAACGGTGGAGTGATCGTTTTCTTTTCATTTTTTTTACTTCTTCAATTACACCCTCATGAGTCTATTTACCACTTCTATTGATATAATATCATCAATAGAGGGATAAAACACTTATGGGTTGATCTAAGAGAGTATCAAGGGGATGTATTGGACGTTATTTTTCACTCCATTAATTTCTAATCACATCTTTTAATTGATATTTTTATTTGACGACTTTAAAAATCCTTTGTCCTTGTTGAATTTAAGGCCATACATTTCAATTTCTAATACGAACCTTTACATTAGAGTGATCAAAAAATTTATCCTACAAGTGTATAGGTGATTATTATTATGGTGCGTTGGCATTAAACCAATAAGTGATGGAGTTTTTTTTATCTTCTTATGAACCCATCTCAAATATAATAAATTGAAATCATTAAAAAAGAATTCATCCAATCCACCTCCAAGAGATAACCTAGGATCAAATAATTTTCTTAATTTGAATTCACATAAACCTATTAGTTTTCATTTAAAAACTTCTAAAATTAACCCAAGTCGGCCACTTCATATCCAAAAAAATCCATAGAATGTATGTGTATTTAGGTTACTTCTTATGTCTCGGAGGATTCAACAACCCAAGAAAAACTACAAGCAACCACTTAACCCTAAAATATTGGGTAAATTTTAGTGACACCACTTACACATAAATTTAGTAGTCTTAAAACGATTCATGGGAAGGATTAAAATGGAAACTAAGATTTAAATTTAATTGAATGGGGAGTATAATGGGGTTTTCTTGAAATCCTCTAGGAGTGATCTATTCTTTCTAAAAATAAATAATATCTCTCATAAATGGTATCTTCTTGTATTAATTTGAGTTGGATGATTAAAAATTATTGTTCAATATCTAAAATCCTTACAATAATTCATCCAAATATATTCTATGAGTTCCAGCCCATGCGCATAACCTTTTCTCTCTTATTTTTTGGTGTTGCATGCATATAGATTCTTCTTTATAGGTAGGAGACTTGATTCCTACCTTATTTTGTTGTGAATTTGTGATTGTTTCATAATTTAGTTCCTTTTTAAATAGATTTTACTAACCTAATAAAATAATAATCTTGAATCTAAATGAAGAATGGTCATGTAAATATTCTAGAACTTTATAACAAGAATAGGAAGAAGATAAAAACACATGCATACAAATATAGTTATTCATATTTCTTTTAGTAAATTTTTTTATTTTAAATTATTAAAATCGAAAAATTATCTTATTATAATTAAATAATATTAAATCATGATATGAATATTCTCAAAGGGAGAGAACATGGACAATCACATGATGCTTATAGATTAAATAATGTTATCGCATGCAGTGAAATACTATTTATGGAAGTATCATTACATGTAGTTTATTAGTATTTTCTCAATATATAAATTTAAATAAAGAATTATTTTTCATATGTTGAAATATTATTTTTTTAGCATGGAAATCAAATTAATATATTGAAAAATGTTATTTCTTGTAGTGAAATATTGTTAATGTAATATTATTATTTCTAGAATTAAAAAATAATATCTCATTCTATAGATTATATTTAGAATATAGAAATCATATGTTGAAATATATTATTAAATTTTTTATGATAATTTAAATTACGGAAATTAAGCATATCATATGAATTATCTTAAATTATTAACGTCTTATAAATCTAGAAATTATCTGGGAGAGAGAAAAGGGATAATCATGTGCTGTAGTGATGAACTACTTAATAATTTATGATGATAATTATTTGTATAATTATATAAGCAAAATAATTTAAATGGGAATTATCATATGTTTATATAATTAATATTTCATGATGTAGAGAGTAATTAATTCATTGGTCTATTGTGATCATGTATATTTTTAAAATATTTGGATGTTGCCTCTTGATTTACTAGGCATTCTGCTATATATTTATCAATATTATTATTGACTATTTAGCATGTTTAATTGATAAAAACAATTAAAAAACACATATTCAATATGATTTTATAATTTAATGGAAGTGTAAAGTGTAGAATAACTAATTATCTTCTTTGAAACTGATTAAATATAAAATTAATACTTGAATAATGTTATATTAAATTGTATTTATTGTTAGAAACCTCTTATGTATTGATTTTTGTAGAAAAACTACATGTAATACACATGTTAAATAAATATGAAATTAAAATTATTTTTTAAAGAATAAATGTTTTAGGCTAAATGGGACAATTATTGAGTTTGGAGGCTTGAATTCCATGATGTTATGGCCTTAGTTCCTTTGCTTCATGCAAAAAATACATTTGAAATGTATGTATGCTTTAGGAATTTTAGGGCCTTGATGTGATTAAATAATAAACTCATGCAGTTTTAATGAGTTCATGAGAAATGGGATAGAGGCATAAGGCTATATTGATGGTTGATTATATATTGAGCAATGGGATGGGAGTTGAGTACCTCTGTGGTAGTCAATGCTTTCTATAGAGGGATAGATTATACTATGTGAAATGGTGTTGGAATGAACCCAAGTGGTCGATAAGAGTTTAGAGAGGGTATTTATTATCAATATATCTTAATATTTATTGATTATTTCTTGATGGATTGATGGTTGGATATTATTTATATGACTTGTTTCCAACTTCTTGATGAAATTATCCTCTATATATTGTGAGTGAATCTTTTAAGTGATAGATTAGGTTGAGACCTAGAACACCTAAATGATTATGTATTAATAATTGGACTAATAAATGAATGGGGTTGGTTTATGGTTTTCATAGATAATGATGAAATAGTTGAAAATATAATTAAAGAATAAATATTTCCACAAACACTTATCTTAGAGGATTAAAATTTTAATCTTGGAAATGATAATGGAATAATATTAATTAATAGAGTAATTTATTAATATTGAACTTGATCCTCATATTCTTGTTTGATACATAAACCTTAGCAGTTACAGTCAGGGGTCCTACACGATGATAGCGATAGATGAGTCTAAGGCTAGGTAGTTTCACCTAATGTGGTTTTTGTATGATACTATTCTATATTTTTTAATTTCATACACTACCGTACTCATGTCAGTAGGGAATTTAACACTCAAATATTTTAGTGGGTGGTTTCTCTAATATCTAGGATGAAGAAGGAACAAATGGATTACTTATACCTCATCCTCACTCTCCCTTTAGGAATAGATGAGTAGGCGTATCTTGGTATAAAATGGATTTTTGTATAGGGTGAATTCCAACATAGAATATGATAGATCCTAGTTTTATGACACATTTTTGTTTAGGCTATAATGGATTTAGTTATAGCACATAATTTTATTCAGATGTGCTGGTTTTTCATCCCATGGGTGTGCATGAATGGGTTGTGATGGATTGAGATATAATGAATGTACATAGTCTATAGTGGCTTCTGGGAATACACTTGGTTAATATTTGGATATGATTATGATGAGATGTTATGATATATAGAAATTAGTAATGGCTATGACACTATTTCACGAGGTACAAGATGACTTATAGGAGGGATGAACATAAAACATAGTCATTGAACAACTAGGGTAAAAAATAGTGGATAAATGGAAGCAAGGTACCAATATATATATATATATATAGTTTTTATAGAGAATAATTTACTTCTATGATTTATTTAGTGAGTGATCCATGGTGAGGATGGGAAAAGAATAATATTCCTACTTAAGTGATGAGTTTTTTTCATTTATTTGTTCATTGGTATTTAGTATTCATATTTCACAGTTTTCATGAGAGTTTTTGAGGAGGATCATATTGAGTATATATTTTATGCTCAACCTATGTATATGTTTCCGACTCTTTCGCCGGGGCGTGCGCATCCTTCCATCCATGAAGGAGGACGCGCTGCGCTTGTTACCCCGCATTCCCGCTTTCCAAAGGCGGGCGGCATCCGCTCCTTATTCAGGAACGTTTGCTCCTTGATCGAAATGGGATGATGGGATGTCAGTTCTTCCTTCCATGGATTCCTCCTCGGAACTCGTCACCTAGTCTGGGTCTCCCTCATAGATTTAATACGTTGTTTGTGAAACTCTTCCCAATGCCATGTTTCCATGTACATCAGTTAATTACACCGCTTCTGTCGGGACATTCCAAAGGGTCCGGTCAGGGCAGCAACCTTCATTCGGGGGAGTAGTCACATTGAGGCATCAGTAGCGTGTCTGGATGCTGGGGAACTTGGCATGTCTGTCTATTATCC
This sequence comes from Viscum album, assembly GCA_963277665.1. Lineage (NCBI taxonomy): Eukaryota > Viridiplantae > Streptophyta > Magnoliopsida > Santalales > Viscaceae > Viscum > Viscum album. The sequence continues at coordinate 1,578,566,399 of OY728120.1, read as the reverse complement.
CTGGTCACAGGGATTCTCGAGGGCGTGGAAACCTGAGGAATCCCACATCGAGCGCAGGGAATTATATGCCGTAGGCACATATCTGAGGTTTTCCTCAGCTTACCGTGTTTAACACAGGGTACTCCGCAAGTTTAACGTCCAGCGGAGACGAATCAGCCCGACCGGAGCATTAGCTAGAATAGATCAGATTGAGGGATTTCCCTTGAAGGGGTGCTGATACCGGGACCAGCCCATGGGCGGCTGTGAAGAGGAGCGTACCGACATGGTCTCACCGGGATATGACAGTCTGGGCGAGGATCAGGGTAGATGATGGATAGACAAATTAAGTAGAAGGGGGAATGGCAAGGAACCATCACAGGGGCAACAGTGAAGTTGGGCTTGAGCCTTGAAGGGGCTTCCTACGTATCCCCGTGGTAGGGAATCAAAGTCCGCGTAGTTCGGGATGGTGCCGGCGAACCGACGTGAAGGTGGACCTTGGTCCGATGGATGTTGTCAGTGAACCGACGTGAAGGTGGACCTTGGTCCGATGAGAGGTGGGCTTGAACCTCAGGGAGGCTTCCTACGTACCATGCCTTGACATGGATCAAAGACCTCGTAGTTCAAAGGGTTGACGGAATTCCGTTTAATGTCATGCGGGACAGTAATGAACCCTGACGTGAATAAATGAAGGGCGTTGGGTGTTAGCGAACCGATGTAAATGAGGGACCTTGGTCCGATGGGAGATGGGGGACTTGGCACACCGAAAAGGAGATGGTCTGGGCCAATGATTGTAGGGATTGAACCTCAGGAAGGCTTCCTACGTACCATGCCTTGACACGGATCAAAGTCCTCGTAGTTCGGGTTGGTCGCAACGGCTTGCCGTCAGGCTGGAATGCAGTTTAACGTCATGCTGGACGCAGGTAGAACTCGATGTGAATTGGATGATAGGTGGGCTTGAACCACGTGGAGGCTTCCTACGTACCATTCCTTGGCATGGATCAAAGACCTCGTAGTTCAAAGGGGGCTTTCTCGGTGAACCGACGTGAAGGTGGACCTTGGTCCGATGGGTGGTGGGCTTGAACCTCTGGAAGGCTTCCTACGTAACATGCCGTGACATGGATCAAAGACCTCGTAGATCAGGTGGGGCTTCATCGGTGAACCGACGTGAAGGTGGACCTTGGTCCGATAGGTGGTGGGCTTGAACCTCTAGAAGGCTTCCTACGTACCATGCCTTGACATGGATCAAAGACCTCGTAGTTCAGGTGGGGATTCGTCGGCGAACCGATGTGAAGGTGGAACTTGGTCCAATGAGTGGTGGGCTTGAACCTCTGGAAGACTTCCTATGTACCATGCCTTGACATGGATCAAAGACCTCGTAGTTCCGGTGGGAATGGGTGTGCAGTTTAATGTCATGCAGGACTAAGGCATATAGTTTAACGTCATGTTGGACGAGGGCATACAGTTTAACGTCATGCTGGACGAGGGTATGCAGTTTAACATCATGCTGGATGAGGGTATCTAGTTTAACGTCATGCTGGATGAGGGAATATAGTTTAACGTCATGATGGACGAGGGCATGCAGTTTAACGTCATGATAGACGAGGGTATATAGTTTAACGTCATGCTGGACGAGGTATTGTCATGTCCAAATCCAAATCTAAGACCACGTGAGTCATGCTCGGTGTGAGAAACAAGAGACAGCAAGGGCCTGACAATCACGTCGCGAAGGGTGCATTCGTGTGAAGCGAAGAGGGGCTTACACGTTAGGCGGCCCATGGTGCTGGGACTTACTTCAGGATGGAGGCCTGGAGTGTGACAAAGCGCAGCGAAAGAGGGATTTGGGACCAATGATGGGAGGTGCCTCGTTCCCTACCACGCCCTCCACTGATCTTGGTAGTGGGGAAGTACGGAGATGCAGGGGTGCAACCATCCGTTGGGGAACTAGGGTCACCCTTCTCTTGAGAACATACGCCACTCCAATAAGGAGGATATCATCCCTTGTGGATGGGTGATTCCACTCCTGTGGAGACGAGTGGCATAAAAAATGTTCGAGCTGGGGGGACCCTTCGTGAGAGGCACAAGGTCGGGTCACATTTTAACGTCAAGTGTTGAGGACGTTGTGCTTGGAAATTTAACGTCCTGCAGCTCATACGAGGTGGGTTCACTCCGCACCCCTAGGACTTACATAACCGGTACCCTCTGGTCCTTGGGGGAGGGAAGGTATTGGCAAGGCCATGGTCAAGGGGGGTTGTGGAGTGAACCATCGAGGGGTCCACGTTAGTGTGACTATGCAAAGAAGCAATAGCCGTTAGCATGCCTATGCAAAGAAGCATTAGGCGAAACAACGCTATGAGTGGTATTGTTCGTGGGACTTTGAAATCACATCGTGCAAACCTGGAGGGTCGCACGGGAGGAGGAATTGCCAAGCAAAGGAGTGTGCTTTGCGAAGCGGAGTGCTTTGGCCCTAGCATGGGGCATAGGTATGAGGGGAGGGTGCTTCGCGAAGTGGAACAGTGTTCGCAGAGCACTACCTCGCGAAGCAGGGTACTGCGAAGCAGTGTGCTTCGCGATGTGTAGCGATCCTGCCTTAGCATAGGGATCACTCGTACTGGTTGGGTGTTTCGCGAAGCATAAATGCTCCGCGGCTGCCCAGGTTCCCTTGGGAATCCCCTTCCTTCGCGAATGGCCTTGAGCTTCGCAAAGGGCATCCCTCTCGGAGGAGGGGCTCAAAACGATTCAAAAGGAAGGCGTCACGTGAAGTAGAAGTACCTCGCGGAGCTCATGATTCCCGAGGGCAAAGGGTGCTTCGCGATTCGGGAGAGGAGAAGCCAAAAGGTCGGATTGTCCGTCTCTGGGACTCAGGGGGAGTCCAGTATTTACAGGGAAGGGGCAACGCGAAGCAGAAATTTCATGCCGCCTCAGGTGCTTCGCGGCGCGCTCGCGAACATCAATGGCGTCCGCGAAGAGTTACCGCCACTGGAGCTTCGCGGCGGGCTCACGAACGTCAAATGCGTTCACGGAGAGTTACCGCCTCTAGAGCTTCCCAGCGGGCTTGCGAACGTCAAATGCATTCTCGAAGAGTTACCACCTCTGGAGCTTCGTGGCAGGCTCGCGAACATCAAATGCGTTCGTGAAGAGTAACCGCCTCTGGAGCTTCACGAGACCGCAATGCTCGGGGTGCTTCGCATCGGTGCTTCGCGTCGGTGCTCCGCGAGGCAGCGTGCCCGACTTCTTTCTCGTCCCTTCCTTTCGTGCAATATTTTGGCGCCAACAAATGCCCCCCTCAGACTTGGAGCCGCGGAGGGTGAAGGGTCGAAGTCTGAGGGAAAATCTCCAAAATAGTCAGTGGTTCGCGATGCGGCTTGGCGAAGGGGGCCCGCGGTGCTGACCGGGGCTACGGATCCGGACACGCCGCGATGCTCCGCACGGGTGAGGCGCGCCGCGATGCTCCGGGGTCGACGCCTATAAATAGGGGGGGGGGGGGTCGACCTCTTTTGTCTTCATGCGACTTCCTTGTCTTTTTGTGCTCTCAACTTCACGAAGCTCCGCGTACTCCGCGATAGCCCTCCGCGAATCGAGCTTCGCGGAGAACCGCGGGTCTCTGACTCCGCGTCCGCGCCAAGCAAACTTCTACTTGTCGGCCTAGGCTAGACTTCGCGGCTTGGTCTCGCGACCAACCTTCGCGATCCGTCTTCGCGATCCAGCTTCACGATCTGTTCTAAAAAAATTCATTTCTGAGTGTCGGAACTGGAATGGCCCATCAGGAGGCTGTATTCGGGGTGCTTGCAGATGCCGCCCATCAGGATGAGATGGCCAACTGTCCAGGCCTTGGGGAGATGGTCCGAATAAGGGGCACACAAAGCGTGGAATATGGAGTGATGGTTTGTCCGAACAGAATCCAACACTCATGCAATTACACCACCGTGGTGGGAGTACACCATATGGTCAGATCAGTTTGATCATGGATCATTCCTTCTTTCAGACAGGGCCTCTCTGGCGAGGGGATCTATCGCTTCCCAATGTAATCTTGGGGCATCCCGAACTTGTTCAGGTCAATGTCATAGTTACACGGTCTCCTATGAGGTGTCCGACCAGGGGGAGGAACAGGATTTTACGATTCCTGGGGCTGGACCCTAGGTGAAATGCCTGGGTGTCCCTACATATCCCATAAGGATGGGAATCAAGCCATACGTAGTTCTGAAAGCGCAGTTTAACGTCATGAGGGACGAAGAAAAGCTTGGCTGTGTTGGTACACATCCCGCCAAAACTACTAAGCCCACGTGAGTTATGCTCGGTGTGGGAAACAAGAAGTAGTGGTAGTAATTTCCCGACACAAAAAGGGGAAGGTTAGGGAAAAGGGACGTTCGGTGAATACCGGCCTAATGACACTAACACGATCATTTAGCGCACCTAGATGCGCGAAGAGAAAGAGCCGAGTATGATGGAATTCCACTTGAACATGAGGAAGTGGAAATATGTGAATCATGGCGCTCGAGATTCAGATCATGATGATGGCGGTGTGACGATGGAGGATAACTGTTTACCATGGCGGAAACCCAGCATCCATATCGCGTTAGCCGAGAATGGGTACAAACAAATGAGGGTTGACCGTTGACCATGTTCGAAACACGGAACCATGTCACAAATGTTGTCAGATATCCATAGGGGCATTAGCCCGAAACGATTGGAGGGCCCTTAGGTCCATCATTCATGGAGAGCCCTTAATCCTATTATCCATGTCGTCCGAGGGTCCTTTTGGATGTGGAAGAGGATGAGAATCCAAATAGAGAGCTCACGAAGCATGGTCATGGGATGAGGAGGATGTCCCTATGAAAATCCCACACTTCAGTCTCTTTGTCAAAACACATCTGAATACGACAACGAGACGTATTAGATAGAGGGAGCAGATTCATTTCCCATAGGAATATCTTAGTTTAGGGTAGTAGAATCCGGACCATGGATGGGAAGAGACATAAGAGGCACATGGTAGAGTAACTCAAACACCTGGCGTTAATGGGAATATGGGGTGTGTACGGTGCGGTGAACAACCTGACGTGAATGAGGACATAATCCCATATCACACCGCATGACCCCATTAGGAGAGGTTTTTGGTCAAGGGAACGAAAGCGAATGTTAGGCTGGGCCCACGGGGAAGTGCCCGGGCTCTTCTACGTATCTCATAAGGATGAGAATCAAGACTCACGTAGTTCTTGATGGACCTTAGACCATAAATGGGTAAAGGGAGTAGGGGACACATGGCAACAAAACCCGACGTGAAGGAGGACCTAAGCCCTACTTACCATGCGTTCTCTGGGGAAATGCTCGAGTCGAGGGACCGAACACAAAGGTCAGGCTGGGCCCGCGGGGAAGTGCCCGGGCGCTCCTACGTATCTCATAAGGATGATAATCAAGCCATACGTAGTTCTGAAAGGCGGCATGTTAAGGTAATAGTGCTAGGGGAAAAGGGGAGTGTGGCCGTGGCCCTTGCACTAAAAGAAGCGGAATTTGATAAATCTTGTTTGTTCTTTAAGGTGAGTGTTTTTTTGTGAAGCGACAGGCCTAGAGTAGTAGGCCGTGGTGTCGCCACAAGGATCAAGCCGTGATAAGCATTGACAAATGGCTTGGCACGTGACCAATACCTAACGTGATGTCCTCTACAATGAGGTCACCATAATGTAGTGCCGTTTTTCGTCGTGCGGCCAGGACGATAATGTCACAGTTTAGGGTCGTATGATAGGACCAAGCATGCATTTTATCATCATGCACCGCAGACGTAGCAGAGATGATGCTAGGCGGGGAACGTGCATAGTGTTATAAAACACAATTGATGGAGACATGATCCCACATCACATTGTACGCCACTCGGAGAGGGAGACCTTAGGCCGAGGGGCCCATATAGAGGTAAAAGGTGAAACAGGGGGGAGAGACTGGCTCCCCAAACGGGTTGTACCCGAAGACAGGGCGTCCGAGCGGTCCTACGTATCCCATGAGGATGGGAATCAAGATGAACGTAGTTCCGGATAGATCTTAGTTTATGGTCTTAGAGCTCGGACCATGAATGGTAACAACCTCCCAAGTTAGCGCATACGTCAACCCGATCCCTAAGCCCACGTGAGTTAAACTCGGTGTGGGAAACAAGGGGGGGAGAACCTTATCGCAATACTTGGGACATCCATTAGAGGGGAGTTGGTAGAGAGCCCCTAAGGACACCTTCGACACGGCTTGTTTCCCCAACATTCATACGTGCACGGAGGAAAAGTACCAAGAGTTCCGAGACTCTACTTGGGCACGATGAAGTGATGAAGGGTGTGAATTGTGTACCCGACATTTTGGGATTAATGGGTTGGCATGGCGAGAGAGGAAAACTGTTAACCATGGTGGAAACACAGCGTCCATATCGCGTTAGCCTGAGGTGGGGACAACAAACGAGCATCGACCGCTGACCATATTCGCAACGCGGGATTTTATCGATTTTTTGTCTGAAAACCTCGGGGGCGTTGGCCCGTAACGGTAGGAGAGACCTTGGGCATAGTATCCAGGCCGTTCTTGGGGGTCCCTCCAGGTGGGAAAGATGATGGAAGCCCTGATGCAGGGATACACAAAGCCTGGAAAGCGGGTGTGGACGTGTCCGAGTAAAGCTTGGAATTCCAGGTAATAAACCAGAGTACTCTTAGGCACATTGGTGAACCGCCGAAAAGGGATCGATGAAACAAATCAGGAGGGAGAGATACATGGCATGGTCATTACGAGACCGACGTGAATGAGGACATAATCCCATACCACACCATGTAATCCTCTCATGGAGGAAGGGTAGGCCAAGGGGCCAAGATGGGAGGAAGACTCCTGAGAGATGGGGATAGACCCGAATCCTAGACATTCGGGTGGTCCTACGTATCCCATGAGGATGAGAATCAAGTCGAACGTAGTTCTCTAGATGTAGTTTAACGTCATACAGGACGAGGGGGAGAGTAATATACCCCCAAATAAGGGAGGTGTACGGTACAACGAACAAACCGACGTGAATGAGGAAATAATCTCACAACACACCATACACTCCTATAAGAGAGGACCTGGGCCGAGGCCCGGAAAGGCCAGGGGGCCTGATGGTTAGGCCTTGGTCAGGAAGGCCTGACCTGCTTTCCATTTAACGTCTTGCAATGAGGACGAGGGTCGGGGACCCGAGGAGGCCAAGGGGCCTGAGGCTAGGCCTCATAAGGGAAGGTGTACGACATGGTACATGATCCCTATGTGAATGAGGACGTAGTCCCACACCACACCTTACACCACGAGTAAGAGGTTGGGCGGAGGGGCCCGAGAAGGCCAAGGGGCCTAAGGTCAGGCATCAGGCAGGAAGGCCTGACGGGTCTGCACTTTAACGTCTTACATGAGGACGGGGGTCGGGGACCCGAGAAGGCCAAGGGGCCTGAGGCTGGGCCTCATAAGGGAAGGCGTACGACATGGTACATGATCCCAATGTGAATGAGGACTTAGTCCCACACCACACCGTACACCCCTATGGAGTCGACCGCTAGCACCAACCGGGGGGAAGTTTGTCACTTCGGGATGCGGTAGAATGAATCACTGCACTCGATGTCTGGGACATCTTGGGGTGGACCCGAAGATCCAGGACACTGTTGACCATGTTCGAAACACAGCGTCCCTATGGTGACCTGATATGGGAGCAACAAATGAGCGTCGAACACTGACCAAATTTGCAATGTGGGACTGGTATCGGCTTGTTGCTTGAAAACCCTCAGGGACGTTGGCTCGTATCGGTAGGAGAGCCCTTGGGCGTAGTATCCAGGCCGTTCTTGGGGGTCCCTCCGGGTGTGCAAAATGATGGAATCCCAGTCAAGGAGTGGGTGAAGCATAACTGTATCCATCCACGAAAGAGGCAAACATCTCCAGGGGGGATGTGCAACCGACTCGAGGCTTGCTCGATGTGAGTTGGGGCAAAAGTGTGCACCCTGCCATATGTCTTCACCCGAGGGGAAGATTTTGGCTTTTGGGCTGGGCCAACGGACGAAATGCCCGGGCGTTCCTACGTATCCCATTAGGATGAGAATCAAGCCACACGTAGTTCTTGAAGGCCATGCAGTTTAGCGGTATGCGGTGGGGACGTGGAAGGATAGAAGAACGGGAGTGGGCACATGGTGCAATCCTTACAACCCTTGTATGAGCGGGGTTAAGAAAGCCTACTCCCCGCTACACAAAGATCCTCCAAGGAAACTATTCCCAGGGGGGGATAGTGGAAGAGAAAAGCTTGGGGCTGGGCTCAAGACGAGGCGTCCGAGCGTTCCTACGTATCCCATGAAGATGGGAATCAAGCCACACGTAGTTCTTGAGATGCAGTTTAACGTCATGCGGGACGAAGGTGGGATATGTAAGGTGTGGAAAATAATCCGACGTGAATGAGGACGTAGTCCCACACCATACCGTACAATCCCGCAAGGGGGTAAGTCGGGGAAAACCAAGGGGCCTGAGGCCGGACCGCGGCCAGGGAGACCTGACCAGCTTGCGGTTTTAACGTATCGCGGTGAAGACGGGGGACCGTGGGCCCGAGGAGGCCAAGGGGCCTGAGGCTGAGCCTCGGTCAGGAAGGCCTAACTGGCTTGCGGTTTAACGTCTCGCAGTGAAGACGGGGACCGTGGGCCCGAGGAGGCCAAGGGGCCTGAGGCTGAGCCTCGGTCAGGAAGACCTGACTGGCCTGTAGTTTAACATCTTACAGTAAGGACGTGAGGAGATCTTAGTTTAAGGTCATAGAGCTCGGACCATTTTGCAGTTTATCATCTTGCAGGATGAAGATGCAGTTTAAGGTCGTGCAGGACCCTCTTGCCCTAGGCAAAGTATCACTTGAGGAACTTGGTGTAACACCCCGAGATTTTATGAAAAAATATTCTTTTAATTTCATTAATGTCTTGTGTTGTATTCTACACCAAGATTACCTTGCGCTATACGCAACATCGTATTAGCTTGCAGTATACGCAACACTATTCTTGGATCGTGTTACACACAATTTTGATAATAGTTATTCTACGCAACATTGAGTATATATATATATATATATTCAATGTATAAATGAAATATGGTTGGATTCTGTTATACGAAACAACTAAGGATTCTTTCACAACATGTAACCCTAACTTGTCTTGCATTACACGCAATCACGACCTTCCTCGATAGCGTGTGTTCTACGCAATACCAGGTTTTACTAAACAACGATATATTATCATAATATTATTATGAACTAGCCGTTATTAATATTATTAACTAAATTTTGAATTTTATAACATTATTATTCATCTTACACATTCTCTAGAACATGGTATAAGAATAAAATAAATTTTTCGGGTAAAATAAGTATTTTTCAAAAATTGCAGTTTTGCCGCCTTTTGATGGCGCACCCACTTTAAATCTAGTTTTTGACATGTTTATAAGTTCAATTTGGCAAAATAAAATTCTTCTTTGGAATAAAGAAATAAAAGTTTACTTTGGATAAATTTTTCGTATTATTCTGGTAACTTTCATATTTTGATGAATAGTAAAAACACGCTATATTTTAATGAAAAACAACTTTTTCCATCATAATAATTTATATGGTTAAATTATAATATTGAATGGTTTTAAAGTATAAATATAATATATTTTTACCATTTAATATAATATATGTCATTATCATTGATTTTACATTGAATTCGTAGGTTAAATCAATTCAATCTTTTGCAATGTTTTAAACAAAAACCTTTTTTCATTCAACAACGGGATTAATTTTAATTTAATTTCTGCAACTTCTGTGTTTTGAATTTGAAAAAATGGATTCCATATTTGGAATCAGTGGGTCCATGTTAATAGGATACTTTTTATTTTTGGGAATTATGAATAGTAACTACGGTAAATTTTATTTACCATAGTTAAAGGTAAATCGGGTAATTAAGGGTAAATATAATATTATAAAATTACCCTAAAACATGCCAAAATTCTATTGGATGGCTAAAAGTAAACCCATATCAACTAAGGGTCGGATTAGATTCATTTTATGGACTTTTGACCATGAAAATAATTTAATTATTATTAAAACCAAAAAAAGTGACAACATGTCACTCTCTTAAATCTTATAAGTATAATAATTTTAATTTAGTGATAAACATCATAAAACTTCTAACATTAATATTATCCAGAAAGCTATTAAAATTATCTACATCATGATAATTTATTTAGAATTTTTAGGGATTAAATAATTGTCATTAATGGTGATACATTAATGATACAGAAATTATTTATTAAGTGGAAAATAAGTAATATAGTTTTTATTGAAATAATAATACCCATTAAAAGGCCCACAAATCTGACCAAAACTTCTTTTTAGTGTATATATATACCATATTCATCTAATTATCTAATATATAACCGTTTGGAGTCTTATAAAAGGGATTATGACACTTATATTATTTTATTTTAAATGATGCCAAAGTTTTCACCTTCATAGTTTAATAAATATAACAATTTAAATATTGTGATTTTAAGATGATAAATTCGAGTAAAAGTATTATTGTGAAAGTTAGTAGATTTATATTCATAATAGGATTTTATTTTTTATTTTTATGCAACAAATAAGTATATTAAATAATTATACAATAATGTTGTAGTAATTATTTTATTAAGAGATAAACCAAATAAATGGTTTTAAAAATAATAAAATAAATATTATATGGACTATTTAATGTGATCCACTAATTTTATAGATACATATTACCTTCTATGAATCTATTAAAGCTTTTAGTTCGAACATATCTTCTGTATATATATTTTATTTAAATTCAAATAAATGAATAGTGTCAAAATTGACACTATTGTTATTTTATAAAAATAACATATTATAGAATTTTTTAAAAATCACAAAAATATTTAAAAATTTTAAATTTAAATTTATATGGTCTATAATGTTATAAAGTAACCAATTATGGAATATTCACAACAAATAAGTAATTATTTGTTGTAATTTAAAATTTAGAATTTTATTACCACAAATAAACTTAAATAGATTAAATAAGGATAAATCAAAATGATAAGGTTTAAAATAAGATCAAAACATGTCTAAATTTGATTGGTTGATGCGATTACAACCCTATCTCATCTAATCTTCAAATATGAGTCATTTTTTGAGGTTTTTAAGTGGGGTTATATTTATTATAAATTAATATTTTTTAGAATTCCAAAGGTGCCCCTCTCCTCCCTTATAAAAGGGAACCTCCTCCCTCTCCTCCTCACACCAATTTGATCCTTCATGCTCGGAAAAAACCTGAAAAATTATCTTCTCCACTTACCTATAAACTTCCTAGAGGTTTTGTTATACTTTAAAGACCAATATTAGTGCCCTAAGAGGAGGTTTCAAAGAGGCGTATCGAAGAAGAGGTAATTTCTTCTCCCGATTCTTTCAAGCTTCTTTCTTCTTCAACTTATTCTTCTTTAGTTGTTTCATTATAAAGTAATAACATCAGTATCACTAATATACTTATTTTTTATTATAAATATGAAACAACCCCATTTCACATTCTATCCATCATACGGAAAACAAAATCACCGCGCATGCGTACGTACGGAATACCGTCTCCACGCCGTGGTGTAATCTGTTTTTCCACCAACACCTTACATGGATGGGTATAATGGTGTAAAGAATAACTATACACAGTTATTATAACATCATACTGATTCTGATATATTTTATCATCCACTCCAATTAAATTCAATAATTATGGAAACGATATCATCGCTCATGCGTACGTACGGACTACCGTCTCCACGACGCGATGAGATTCATTCTCCATGTTAACCATTTAAGAATGATTATAAAGTATATATAAGCAATAATAATGAAATATATGACATTATAAAGATACTGGATTTATGTATATATGTATTTCATCTACTCAATTCCATTTAACTCAATAAGGAAACGAAAACAACGTTCATGCGTACGTACGGCCTACCGTCTCCATGAACGGTGTATTTCTTTCCATTTATCAATATATTATATATATGTATATTATGAATATATATTATATATAAATCATGTTTTATATTCTGGAATTATGTAATCGTGATCTAAGTAATCATATGAATTATTACAAGTCAAAACACGGACGACAAATGAAATGATTTTACCCAAAACACTCTTTAACATGGAATTTACAAAAGATCGGGTAATATAAAGTCATAAGTGAACCATATATGATATCATAACAATGAATATGATTCTATAATAAGTCAATGACATTATTTAAATCATTATACAGGAGGTTCGAATACATACGAAGCATATCAGACATAAGGTAAGGGATAATTTTGCAAATCTCATTTTTATCCTAGATGGCTTATTCATAAGTATTTACTGGGGTTATTTATATCATCCATGTCCATGTTTTATAAAACTGTTTTCATGTATTTTTAAAGTCCTTTTTACCCATTTTTTTACTTTTACTACATGGTATGTAAGGAATCTTTCTTTTGTTTACGTTACGAGGTACTTTTTTGACTTTTCCGGAAAAAGTACGAGAAGAATGTTTTTTTAACTTATACAGCACGAACATATTTTTACGGTTTTATAAATAATTTTATTCATAAAGCTTCCTCAAAAATATTTCATGACTATTTTCAACAAAATCTCATTCTTTTAAAATTGGATGATGTTTTGTGAAAAGAAATTAATTTTGAAGAATAAAAGATATTTCCCTCAAGAATTCATTTCAAGTGTTTTATCAAAACCATTTTTCCATCTAAGATGACTTTATTTAATATGTGTATGTTTCAAGTATAATGTCTCTATGATTTACATGGTTTCACTTTTCTTATTATGAAATTATATCCATTTCTTTTATATGGATTATGTGATGATGAAATGATATTTATGAAACCCATTTTAGTCTTTGAGTTATGATGAATGATTTATGTTTATGTTGTGGCACAAGTAAGAATGATTTCATTATGAGATGGGTGGGACCTATATCTCCCTCCAATGCATTGGGTAAAGATTTATATCTCATGAGATAGACATGGCTGGAACGGCAGGTTAAATCGGTTCAGTAAAACAGGGCTGAAACGAGGAGTGAACTCGATTCAGAAAGGGACTTTGTCCACTAAGATGGTCTTGGCAGCAATGTCATGGCTAATATGGAAATCATATCATGTGCTTAATGGTTGCCACAATTACATGTTTTATTCCCATGCTATTTTATCATGGTTTATATTCCCTTATGATCTATTCCTTATGTACTTCCATGTTTTATGTCATTGCTCAAGATTTTAATGTTTAAACATTATGTTCATGTTTTTTAGTTCCAATGTATATGGTATGTTTTATTTTATCCATGCTTACCCTTACTGAGCATTTGAGCTCACCGTTTTTATGTTTTATTTTCCCCCAGGATCAAAAGAAAGGTTTTAGGTCAGGAAAGAAAAAGTGGAAGATCTTTATGGGAGATGTTGAAGATCTTTCACCACGATTAGAAGATTACGTTCCAAGTTTCCAAAGACACTAAACTATTATGGTCCTTGTGTGTCTGTTTTTGTTATGTATTAAGTATTCTGCAAAAGTAATGTAATGTCCATGTATGTCAAGCTTAGGGTCTCTATAGTTGGTATCAGAGGAAAGGTTTAGTCAACCTTTGTAAAGTAGGATGCGAAAACGTTAGTGAGATCCCTAGAGATATTTCTAAGGTATGTCTAGGGATGTACCTAAGGATAAGAATACGTATAGGATATAGTCCTAGAACTACGGTAACGATCTTATAATTTAACCTAAGATGTTAGATATTGAGGGTTCTCCCCCTTTACTATGTTGTTTTCCCTAGCATGATTTTTTCCTCTCACACTATTCTTTTTGGGTTTTAGAAAATGGCTGGAAATAGGAAGATTCATGATAATGGAGGATATGACGGACAATGGAATGATTTTATTCACGAGAAACCAAATGAAACAGGATATGGAAGTCCAAACATCGTTATTTTGCCTAATCAGCAATCTCATAATATGATCAATAATCTCAACTTTGGTAAGTTTCCTGACTCAGATAATTAGAGAAAGATGGAGTTTCATGATGATCATAGAGGAAAGAAAGTTCAATTTCCCTCATGTAAATCATGTGGGAAGAGGCATCAGGGAGATTGTTTCAAAGGAACTGGAAGATGCTTTAGGTGTGGAAAAGAAGGACACAAAGCCAGTAAGTGCAAAGGAAAAGGTTTAGTTAACACCATGGACAAGGATAATAGTATTGCTACAGCATCAACAATGATTAGATGTTTTAAATGTGGAGTGTACGGGCATTATGCAAACCAATTCCCTAATGGAAAATCTCATGAAGAGAATCAGCATGGACATATGGGTAGTATTTATGTGGATGATGATGAGGAGACTACAAATGATATATGATATGAAAGAAGTGTTGAAGCTCAGTCGGTTGTTTTAGAAGGTAGTGAAATGATTGTATGTTTATCGAGAGTTATGTTGTATAGTTAATGGTACTATGGAATAAAGAATCATCTAAGGATTGTTACACTATTGTTTTTCCTAAAAGTATTTGAAAGTATATGTTGAATGGTACCAGTAACCATGGAATGTTATTCAGATATTTTTGTAAAGTAGATGATATGCGCATAATGAAGGAATAAGAAGATAATGAGATGTTTGATTGTATTCATGAGCTCATGATTGATATAAGGACTAAGTGATATCATGGTTTGAGTATATAGAATTTTGAGGATTTTGGTATTTGGAAAGTGTTAACTTTTAACTGCATTCATGTTTTCACTAAGGTTCAATGGGTATTCATTTTTCAAGAGAATACATGATTAAGGCCTTCGAACGTTTGTAATGTGACCAACAAGACATATCTTATGATATATGAGGATCAACGATGGTATTAACATGATTCTTATATGAAATGTCTGGTAATCGTTTTCACTATAATATGACAATGGACTGCAATATTATGGATAAGCCTAAAGATTGGAATGGATTATGTTGGACATAAGTTAGTATTGTTTAAGGATAGAAACTTTTTTCGATATTATTGATGGGTAGTTTTAGAAAAAGGACAACCTACAGGATGGGCGACAACCCATCGCGTTGGACAAGGATGTGGGAATTGAACCCACAACCGAAGTGCGACTGGCCTTTATCACCTACCACTGGCCTACAGGAAGTCCCTGGTTAGTAGAAACTAGTTTTATTTTATTAAGCGGTATGATATATGAAGTATAAGTTCATTTTTGGAACCATATATGATTAATCTAACCATAAGATGGACTTATAACTTTTTCTAACCTTTTGTTTGAAATAGATGGAATGACCCATCATTCTATCACATGATCTGCTAACACATCACGAATAACAAATTCAACTTCATTTCATTAAGGGATGAAGTGGAAATTGTTCAATTCACGAAAAACAGTGAGATTGTACCAAAATCATGTAAGTATTTCTTTTAATTCATTAACCTTAGGGAAATGATTTTGAAAACCAAAAATTTTGTCTTAGTGACCTTATATCTGATGAATCAGATGGTACCTTAGATCATCACAAATCTATGGCTTTGTGATTGTTGGCTTTTTCATAGCCATGTTCTCTACCACTCTCTATCAGAGCATGATGGTTAGATTTCTCTTCCATATCCATATTTTCACCTATGTTATCCTATGTGGAAACCCAATTATTAGTTTATTTGGGTAACTGTTACGTTTCATAATTTAGTTTATAAAGATAAGTTTTGGTATTCCTTTTTACGATGTGAGTTTCTATTAAAGAAATTTTCAAGTAGCAAACCATTTATAACCCCGACGAATTTATAGGGCGAAATTCATTTTAAGGGGGGTAGAATGTAACACCCCGAGATTTTATGAAAAAATATTCTTTTAATTTCATTAATGTGTTGTGTTGTATACTACACCAAGATTACCTTGCGCTATACGCAACACCGTATTAGCTTGCAGTATACGCAACACTATTCTTGGATCGTGTTACACACAATTTTGATAATAGTTATTCTACGCAACATTGAGTATATATATATATATATATATATTCAATGTATAAATGAAATATGGTTGGATTCTGTTATACAAAACAATGAAGGATTCTTTCACAACACGCAACCCTGACTTGGCTTGCATTACACGCAATCGCGACCTTCCTCGATAGCGTGTGTTGTACGCAATACCGGGTTTTACTAAACAACGATATATTATTATAATATTATTATGAACTATCCGTTATGAATATTATTAACTAAAATTTGAATTTTATAACATTATTATTCATCTTACACATTTTCTAGAACATGGTATAAGAACAAAATAAATTTTTCGGTTAAAATAAGTATTTTTCAAAAATTGCAGTTTTGCCGCCTTTTGATGGCGCACCCACTTGAAATATAGTTTTTGACATGTTTATAAGTTAAATTTGGAAAAATAAAATTCTTATTTGGAATCAAGAAATAAAAATTTACTTTGGATAAATTTTTAGTATTATTTTAGTAACTTTCATATTTTGATGAATAGTAAAAACACGCTATATTTTAATGAAAAACAACTTTTTTCATCGTAATAATTTATATAGTTAAATTATAATATTGAATGGTTTTAAAGTATAAATAGATTATATTTTTACCATTTAATATAATTTATGTCATTAGCATTGATTTTACATTGAATTCATAGGTTAAATCAATTCAATCTTTTGCAATGTTTTAAACAAAAACCCATTTTCATTCGACAACGGGATTAATTTTAATTTAATTTCTGCAACTTCTGTGTTTTGAATTTGAAAAAATTGATTCCATATTTGGAATCAGTGGGTCCAAATTATGTTAATAGGCTACTTTTTATTTTTGGGAATTATGAATAGTAACTACAGTAAATTTTATTTACCATAGTTAAAGGTAAATCGGGTAATTAAGGGTAAATATAATATTATAAAATTACCCTAACACATGCCAAAATTTTATTGGATGGCTAAAAGTAAACCCATATCAACTAATGGTCGGATTAGATTCATTTTATGGACTTTTGACCATGAAAATAATTTAATTATTATTAAAACCAAAGAAAGTGACAACATGTCACTCTCTTAAATCTTATAAGTATAATAATTTTAATTTAGTGATAAACATCATAAAACTTAGAACATGAATAGTATCCAGAAATCTATTAAATTTATATACATCATGATAATTTATTTAGAATTTTTAGGGATTAAATAATTGTCATTAATGGCGATACATTAATGATACAGAAATTATTTATTAAGTGGAAAATAAGTAATATAGTTTTTATTGAAATAATAATACCCATTAAAAGGCACACAAACCTGAACAAAAATTCTTTTTAGTGTATATCTATACCATAGGCATCTAAGGATCTAATATATAACCGTTTGGAGTCTTATAAAATGGATTATGACACTTATATTATTTTATTTTAAATGATGCCAAAGTTGTCACCTTCATAGTTTAATAAATATAAAAATTTAAATATATTGATTTTAAGATGATAAATTCGATTAAAAGTATTATTGTGAAAGGTAATAGATTTATCTTCATAATAGGATTTTATTTTTTATTTTTATGCAACAAATAAGTATATTAAATAATTATACAAAAATGTTGTAGTAATTATTTTATTAATAGATAAACCAAATAAATGGTTTTAAAAATAATAAAATAAATATTACATGTACTATTAAATGTGATCAAATAATTTTATAGATACATATGACCTTCTATTAATCTATTAAAGCTTTTAGTTCGAACATATCTTCTGTATATATATTTTATTTAAATTCAAATAAATGAATAGTGTCAAAATTGACACTATTGTTATTTTATAAAGATAACATATTATAAAATTGTTTAAAAATCACAAAAATATTTAAAAATTATAAATTTAAATTTATATGGTCTATAATGTTATAAAGTAACCAATTATGGAATATTCACAACAAATAAGTAATTATTTGTTTTAATTTAAAATTTAGAATTTTATTACCACAAATAAACTTAAATAGATTAAATAAGGATAAATCAAAATGATAAGGTTTAAAATAAGATCCAAACATGTCTAAATTTGATTTGTTGATGCGATTACAACCCTATCTCATATAATCTTTTAATATGAGTCATTTTTGGAGGTTTTTAAGTGGGGTTAGATTTATTATAAATTAATTTTTTTAAGAATTCCAAAGGTGCCCCTCTCCTCCCTTATAAAAGGGCTCCTCCTCCCTCTCCTCCTCACACCAATTTGAGCCTTCAAGCTCGGCCAACCCCTGGAAAATTATCTTCTACACTTCCATAGAAACATCCTAGAGGTTCTGGTCTACTTTAAAGACCAATCTTAGTGCCCTAAGAGGAGGTTTCAAAGAGGCGTATCGAAGAAGAGGTAATTTCTTCTCCTGATTCTTTCAAGCTTCTTTCTTCTTCAACTTATTCTTCTTTAGTTGTTTCATTATAAAGTAATAACATCAGTATCACTAATATACTTATTTGTAATTATAAATATGAAACAACCCCATTTCACCTTCTATCCATCCTACGGAAAACAAAATCACCGTGCGTGCGTACGTACGGAATACCGTCTCCACACCGTGGTGTAATCTGTTTTTCCACCAACACCTTACATAGATGGGTATAATGGTGTAAAGAATAACTATACATAGTTATTATAACATCATACTTATTCTGATATATTGTATCATCCACTCCAATTCAATTCAATAATTATGGAAACGATATCATCGCTCGTGCGTACGTACGGACTACCGTCTCCACGGCGCGATGAGATTCATTCTCCATGTTAACCATTTAAGAATGATTATAAAGTATATATAAGAAATAATAATGAAATATATGACATTATAAAGCTACTGGATTTATGTATATATGTATGTCATCTACTTAATTCCATTCAACTCAATAAGGAAACGAAAACAACGTTCATGCGTACGTACGGCCTACCGTCTCCATGAACGGTGTATTTCTTTCCATTTATCGATCTATTATATATATGTATATTCTGAATATATATTATATATAAATCATGTTTTATATTCTAGAATTATGTAATCGTGATCTATGTAATCATATGAATAATTTCAAGTCAAAACACGGACGACAAATGAAATGATTTTACCCAAAACACTCTTTAACATGGAATTTACAAAAGAACGGGTAATATAAAGTCATAAGTGAATCATATATGATATCATAACAATGAATATGATTCTATAATAAGCCAATTACATTATTTAAATTATTATATAGGAGGCTCGGATACATACGAATCACATCGGATATAAGGTAAGGGATAATTTTGCAAATCTCATTTTTATCCGAGATGACTTATTCGTAAGTATTTACTGGGGTTATTTATATCATCCATGTCCATGTTTTATAAAACTGTTTTCATGTATGTTTAAAGTCCTTTTTACCCATTTTTTTACTTTTACTACATGATATGTAAGGAATCTTTCTTTTGTTTACGTTACGAGGTACTTTTTTGACTTTTCCGGAAAAAGTATGAGAAGAATGTTTTTTTAACTTATACGGCACGAACATATTTTTACGATTTTATAAATACTTTTTTTCATGAAGCTTCCTCAAAAAGATTTCATGAATATTTTCAACAAAATCTCATTCTTTTAAAATTGCATGATGTTTTGTAAGAAAGGATATTTCCCTCAAGAATTCATTTCAAGTGTTTTATCAAAACCATTTTTCCATCTAAGATGACTTTATTTCATATGTGTATGTTTCAAGTATAATGTCTCTATGATTTACATGGTTTCAATTTTCTTATTATGAAATTATATCCATTTCTTTTATATGGATTATCCAAGATAGGTGGGACCTATATCTCCCTCCAATGCATTGGGTAAAGATTTATATCTCATGAGATAGACATGGCTGGAACGGCATGTTAAACTGGTTCAGTAAAACAGGACTGAAACGGGGAGTGAACTCGATTCAGAAAGGGACTTTGTCCACTAAGATGGTCTTGGAAGCAATGACTTGGCTACTATGGAAATAATATCATGTGCTTAATGGTTTCCACAATTACATGTTTTATTCCCATGCTATTTTATCATGGTTTATGTTCCATTATGATCTATGCCTTATATACTTCCATGTTTTATGTCATTGCTCAAGATTTTAATGTTAAAACATTATGTTCATGTTTTTTAGTTCCAATGTATATGATATGTTTTATTTTATCCATGCTTACCCTTACTGAGCATTTGAGCTCACCATTTTTATGTTTTATTTTCCCCCAGGGTCAAAAGAAAGGTTTTAGGTCAGGAAAGAAAAAGTGGAAGATCTTTATGGGAGATGTTGAAGATCTTTCACCACGATTAGAAGATTACGTTCCAAGTTTCCAAAGACACTAAACTATTACGGTCCTTGTGTGTCTGTTTTTGTTATGTATTAAGTATTCCCCAAAAGTAATGTAATATCCATGTACATCAAGCTTAGGGTCTCTACACTTGGTGTTGGTGGGAGGAGTTATGCGCTCTCCATCCATGGTCACCAAGGAGTATGCTCCATTGGGGTAAACCTTATGGATGATATAAGGCCCTTCCCATTTGGGTTCTAACTTGGGAAGTTTCCTACCAGGAATCATTGGCGCTCGAAGGGCCAGTACTAGGTCGCCCTGTAGAAAAGAACAGAGACGAATCTTCTTGTTGAAGGCCCTCAGTATCTTATCCTGATGCCTTTCTAGATTGTGCAGGGCACGAAGCCGGTTCTCGTCCAGTGCTTCTAATTCAACTAGACGGATTTCGGCTACCTCATCTAATGTCTGGTGATCATAGAATGCAGTGTGTAACGACGGAAGCTAGATCTCAATGGGTAGGATGGCCTCAGCTCCATACACCATGGAATATGGGGTCACCTGGGTAGAGTTGCGAGTCATCGTCCGATAATCCCAGAGGGCGTTGGGGAGCTTATCTGGCCAACTTTTCTTATTCTGACCAACCATCTTTTGCAGAATGTTATAGAGGGTTTTGTTGAATGCCCCGATCTGTCCGTTTGCCTGTGCGTGGTAGCGGGAGGTATGGTTTGAACGAATGTCGTACTTGGCGTACAATTTCTTCAGTTTAGCTGCTCGGAAGTTGGTGCCGTTGTCGGTGAGGACTGCATGAGGGACCCCAAACCAGTGGATAATATTGGAGCTCACAAAGTCAACGATGGAGCGGGCCTTGACCTCTTTGAGTGGAACTACCTCTGCCCACTTGGAGAAGAAATCTGTAGCAGTTAGGAGGAACCTACACTGGCGGGCTGTTGCCGGTGGATATGGTCCCACTACATCAAGTCCTCATACCGCAAATGACCATGAGTACTTGGTGGGGTGGAGGGGCTCCGGCAGCCGATGCAGGAAGTTGGCATGAACTTGGCACGCGTGGCATCTCTTGGCATACCCAATACAACCGTGGATCATAGAGGGCCAGAAGTACCCCAACCTCCGGATTTGATGGGACAGCTTCGGCCCAGCTTGATGGGCGCCACAGGAACCGACGTGAACCTCTTGCATAACTTGAGGAATCTCTACTCCTTGAATGCAACGGAGGAGGACACCATCGAAGCTCCGCTTATAAAGGATCTGTTCAAGACTGGGGCCGCTCTGGAGGGTAAATTGCAGCGCGCGGTGTCGGAGTCGCTCGCGCTCGGCCCGGTCATCCGGGAGGTGACCATTTTGGAGATACTCGACAAAAGGTGCCCTCCAGTCGGGAGTGGCTTCAACCACTGTGTCTGACGAACCCGGGACCCCTAACGTGGAGGGTCCGGCAGTGAGATGACTTACCTGCAGGCCATCATTGTCCTCTTGGGTGATGGGGGCAATGACTCTTCAGTGTGCCACATGTATGATCAAATTGTCTTTCTCGGGTTCTGCGAGCGACGCGACTAAGCCAACCAAGGCGTCTGCTTGACAGTTCTGTGACCGCGGGACATGGGTAACCACTGGTCGAGAAGAGAACTGGTCCATTAGGCGGAGGGTGTACTCCAGCAATGGTACAAGCTCCGGCTTCCTGACGACGTAGTCGCCATTAACCTGTTTGATTACCAGCTCAGAATCTCCTTTCACATGCAGATGGGGCACATGGATCTCAAGGGCCAACTCGAGGCCGGTGATGAGAGCCTGGTACTCTGCCTCATTGTTCGTACAGCCTTCTGACAATAGGAATGAGTATGGCAGGACGGCTTGCGCCGGGGTAATGAAGACAATACCCAGGCCCACTCTGTTGAGCTTGGGATCGTTGAGCCTCCTACCGGTGGGGCTCCGGGAGGCGTCGTCGAAATGCATTTTCCAACACGGGACGACATGATCGACTGAAAGGATCGTCTCATCAGGAAAATCCAGGTCCAGGGATTGATCCGCGGAGGTTGGATGGGCAGCTAAAAAGTCTACCAACGCCTGTCCCTTAATGGCCTTCTGAGGTACGAACCTGATATCAAACTGCTGGAGAATCACTGCCCACCGTGCTAGTCGGCCAGTCAGCATGGGGTGGTTCAGGATGTACTTCAGTGGGTCTACCCGGGAGACCAATTTCACCTCATGGTGCTGTAGGTAATTTCGCAACTTCTGCACGGCGAAGACGAGTGCAAGACAGCTCCTTTCGATAGGGGAGTATCTGACATCAGTATCGAGAAGCATGCGGCTGAGATAGTAGAGACTGTTCTCAGTACCCTCGTTATTCTTCTGGGCGAGAAATGCACTGAGGGATCTTTCCAAGGCGGTCACGTAAAGGATCAGTGGATTTCCGGAGATGGGTGGAATCAAAACCAGAGGTTGGAGCAGATACTGCTTGATTTCCTCGAAGGCAATCCGACACTCCTCATCCCATTCATAGGCAGCGCCCTTCTTTATGAGCCGGGAAAAGGGCTTACACTTACCGGCCAGATTCGCGATGAATCGGCGTATATAGGCTAAGTGGCCTTGGAGGCCTCGAAGCTCCCGAATGTTGCTCGGGGGAGGCATTTTCCTGATGGCCTTGATCTTCTCCGGGTTGATCTCGATACCTCAGTATCGGACAACAAAGCCCAGAAACTTCCCAGAGGTGACCCTGAAGGTGCACTTCAACGGGTTCATCTTCAGATGACGGGAATGGAGGAAACCGAACACCTTCTCAAGGTCTTTGAGATGGTCCTGGCGCTGACATGATTTGACTACGAGGTCATCTACGTAGAATTCCTCCAATGTTCCGAGAATCATCTTGAATATGCGGTGCATGGCCCTCTGATAAGTGGCACCTGCATTTTTCAAACCAAATGGCATAACCTGGTAGCAAAAGGTACCTTGGGGAGCCCTGAAGGCAGTGAACTCCTCGTCTTCGGGGGCCATCCGGATCTGGTTATACCCGGAATACCCATACATGAAAGAGAGAGCTTGGAACCCGACCGTGGCATCAATCAATAACTTCGTCACCGGGAGTGGGAAGTCATCCTTTGGGTAGTGGCGATTAAGATCACGGAAGTCGATGCAGACTCTGATCTACCCACTCTTCTTCGTGACTGACACAATATTGGCAAGCCACTTGGGGTACTGGACTTCCTTAATGAAGATGGATTTGATAAGATTGTCAACTTAGGCCTCAACCATAGAACCATGAGAAGGGTGCATTTTCCTGGGAGGCTGCTTAAACCCACCATGTTTTGCCGGGAGGCCCAGACGGTGAACGACTACCTGGGGATCTAGTCCTGGCATCTCATTGTAACTCCAAGAAAACACGTCACGGTGTTGTTTGAGAAAGTCTACGTACTGTTGCCGCTCCTCGGGGGACATGGCTGCACTGATCAATGTGGGTTTTGGATCTACCTCTCTACCAAGGTTCACCTGTATCAGCTCATCCACCGTGGTAGAGACGCCTTCCTCAAAGGTGGGGGGAGCATCCTCCAGGTCTTCCTCCCCACCCGTGGGGTGATTTCCCGCGACGGGAGATACTCTTGGGCTATCAAAACCTGAGGGGAAGCTGGTGCCGGCTTGGGCAGCAGTGGTCATCATGTCAGGAGACTCACTCTCCACTGAGACCATAACAATGAAGGCAGTCGACCCTATCCCATCTGGCCTTCGGCCTAAGGGGCCACGTTTGATGATATCAAAGCAGTGGTGACGTGTCGGCCTGAGTTAGTGGATTCCAGCCTGGCGGAAGAGACACGTATGGCGTACCGCTATTGTCATAATCTTTACATTCCAGTACCGTACAGGGGTAGGAGGTTCCGGGATCACCTGATCCTGGTTAATGTAGGAGTACGAGGTGATTTTCCACCGTCGCTTGGACACATGAACATGCCTTCCTTGTGTACCCGAAACAACAAAACATTGCCCCATGTCGGGGGTCATGGCCTCCAATCGGTGGATCGGGAGGATGTAGGTGTCATCCATGCTTGCCCAGGGATCACTTGTGACTGGGGCCAGTTCATCCTCACTTACTAGGATTTTCTTATCCTTACTTTTATAATAACCCGCATCCAGATAGCGGGCCTCACAAGAAGTGAAAGGATACACATCTCCTTGGAGCACGCCTACTCGACCATTGAGTGAGTACTTGAGACACTGGTGATACGATGAAGGGACCGCTGTATGCAGATGGATCCATGGCCTACCCATCAATGCGTTGTAGGCGGTGTCCTGAGAGACGACCATGAACTCGGTGCTGGCGACTAAGACACCGAAATGAGTCTTCAGGCGGATCTTGCTGACTGGGGTTTGCTCGGTCCTATCGTACCCCTGGATTCTGAGGTCAGAGGGAGTTAAATCACCTTCAAACAGACCCATCTTTCGCAACGTCCAAGTCGGAATTCGGTTGATTCCGGAACCCGTGTCAACGAGGCAGCAGTGGACTTCCACGCCATTGAAGTGGCCAGTGATGTACAGTGGGCGAATGTGCCCCTGTAAAGGAGGGTCATCATCTTCACCAGAGAACGAGATAACCTCCTGACATTCAGCATTCTCAATCGTCTCAGTATGGAAGGCTTCTGCAGCTGCTACCTCCGTCTCAAACTGGAGGGGGCTCCTTAGGGCCTCGGTAAGTGCCTCACGCATTTCGGATGACAGGCGAAGGGCCTCAAGGATAGAAATCCTTGCCTGAATTCCGGCCAGGTGCTTCAGGACATCATAATTTAGTGCCAAACACAAACCTCTGCCTACAGGATGTCGTTCGACATTTAAAGGCATAGCGGGTCCTGCCGGTTGAACCGACGATCGGCTGGTACGGGGTACATCCTGCTGCCTACTAGTTGAAGCCTGGAGAGTAGTCGCCGGACTAGGGTGGGACAGCGGAGGCTGGCCTGTAGCCAGGAAAGACTGACTGTGATACGAACGAGGTAGCTCTCCCTGATCTAGTAGCACAAACGGCGGTGGAGGTAGAGCTGATGGTGTTAGATGGGGTTGCGTGTGCTGAGCTCTGCGCTGAGCCTGCTGTCTGGTCTCAGTAGCATGCACGACTTGGCTGAAAGTGCCCGCTGACATACCTCGATGACCGGCACGGTTGCGACTCCGCTGACGTTGATGTCGACTGGCAACGTTGGGGAGGTTTGCCTGGCGTTCCCCCTCATCGGGAGTCATATAGGGCTTTACCAGCTCCACGGTGTTAACTGAAGCATACCTCTGGCTATCGCTCAAGGAGTCATCCACCACCCGGAGGATTCTAGGAGGAATCCTCATTTCAGGGGGCATAAATTCTCCGAGAGTGCGGGATGACGACGGCACCGGCAGTGCGCATTGCTTCTTCTTGCGTCGTCGCTGCTTGCCCTTGTGGGAAGAGGTCGACTGTGAAGATGATGCGGAGGTACCAACTACTTCTTCGGAAGGTTCCAGCTGCTTCAGGCATGCCCAGATAATACCATGGGCACGGAAGATGGTTTTTCGAGCCATCCAGTCATCATATTTCTGGGATCCGCGGCTGGGGACCTGCTGCCACTCGCCTTCACTGTCGCTACCGATCTCTGACCCTGCAAAGACACCCGACACTTGTGCTGGTGCCGGGCCCAACCTGACTATGTTGTTGTTGACCTGGTCTTGAAGCCAGTCTTTAAACACATAGCATTGCTTGAGGGTGTGCCCCAGAATCCGATGATAAAAACAATAGTTGGGGTGATCAGTGAGATTCGCCTCTGCCGACCTTCTGCACTCGGGCAGGCGCACAATCCCTTGCTCTAGAGAACTTCAGAAATAACAAGGGACCTGATTTTCATTGAACAAATAAGTCTAGTGCCTTCTTTCCAGATAGGGATCCCTAGGGGCCTGGACCTAACGAGGGGCCGGGGGGGCCTACTGAGGAGGCAGTGCCTGATTGTCTCGCCTAGGTGGCGGTGGCGCATTGCGCGGGGGAACCTGTCGATTCTGAGGCGGTCGCAGCTGGGCAGGAGCCTGTATTTGAGGTGGGGGACCTCTGCGGGGTTGCGGGGATGGTGCCGCTGACAGTAATTCCAACTGCCTAGGGGCCTCTATTTGGGCCACCATGGTGGGTTTAGCCCTGGCGGTCCTCCTGGCTGGGATCATAGGGGGCAACGAACGTGCTTGACTAGCCTGCTACAGAGCTTCCTTAAGACGCTGAGCCTTATCTGAGACATCTCTGAACCCTCCAGGGTAGTTATGGGTAATCAGGGAGGGTACCAGATCCTTTTTGACGTTCCCCACACACATCGTCAATAATTGCTCCTGATTCAGTGGCATATCGAGGGAATACGTAAGTCCCTTCCACCGGGCGATGAAATCTGAAACTCGCTCATCAGGCCTTTGCTTGAACTTGAAGAGGTCTGCAATACTGGTCTTCCGCGTGGTGGAGCTGAACTGGTATAAGAACTGCCGGCAGAGATCCTCCCAACCGGTCACTGATCCGATAGGGAGCTGGCTGTACCAGACGAATGCTGGACCATCCAATGTCTGTACGAAACATCGGAGCTTGGCGGCTTCTTGCTGAGCCGGGGTCCCCAGCATGGGGCCACACCTGGAAGAAAAATGAGCCAAGTGCTGTGGCGGGTCCCCTATCCCGTTGAAGGGTGAGAAAGTGGGGTTCCCAAAACCCAGGGGCACAGGCATATCATCCACCCACGCGGGATACGTCTTGCCATCCGGTGGGACCGCCACCTGCCGCGTTTCCAACGCTTCGAGGCGGGCTGTGAGTGCCGCTATAAGATCATCCAGGTGGGGGTCCCTGTCTTGACGGGGATCCCTAACCACAAGTGCATTTCCAGGTTCTTCAACATGGTAGATGGCTTCGGCAGCTCGTGGATCAACTGACGGAACGACCTGTGTGGCGATTAGGAGAACCCAGACTGGATTCTTCAGGTTGCCCCGTCGTTCGGGGGGGTTTGGCGAGACGTATCGCGCCCTCTTGCCATAAGCTCTGGCTTCTGCCCTGTCTGTGGGAGTAGCATGATCAGGGTTGCCCGGAGGCATCTCACCGGTGGGAAATTGTTCCTGCCCCTGCTGCCCCGGCCTGGGATTACCATAGTCGGGTTGCCGCTCTACGGCGCGCTCTGCCAAGAGCTCGTCAACCAGCCTCTTCTTCTCAGCAAGCTGCTGGCGTAATGTGGCCTTCTCGGGATCTTCTTCTGTTTTCTGCACAGAGGTAGACGGGTCAGAGTGCTTGACAGTTCCGACGTTCTCCTTACCCTTGCCAGTATTTCGACCGAGTACCAGCAACTCTGTGGGTACGGGGAGGCCTAACAGGTTCCTCTGCTGACGGGTAACCCTCCCTGATGGGTCCAGCAGTGGCGGTACGCCCTCTGGGGGTAAGTCTCCATCAAGGAATTCAAGCTCGTCTTCCTTGTCCACTACGTCATCCATGTGGACCGCGACCCCTCTCGAGGGCATGTCCTCGATGTCGCATAACGAATCGGGCTGCCATCAGATAGGGTCGAAGAGGAGAGCGGCATAGTGTCCCCAACCATAGACTTGCACATGGGGGTAGCTTCCCTGACGATTCTGCGGAGTACTTTGAAACTCTGAACACATTTCCGTTGAAGGGCGCTCTGCCGACCTGGTGACTCAGGGTGCTGGGCCACAAGGAGTGCGGCCGAATCGATCAGGCGGCATTGCTCGCCGATTTCTTCGAAGTGATCTCGACTTCTGGGGTACACCACCCGCTCGTAACGAAGGCGGAAGTGCATCGCCCATAGAGTTCGACAAAAGAACCCCACTTCTTCAGGGGTAAGTGACTCTGGTGCGTGAAAGTTTAGTTCTGCCGTTGGCCAGAATTTCTCCAGGAAGTGATCCGCTGCAAAAATACCTCAGAAGCTCCTGGGTTCGGACTCGAGGTTTGGCCCTGTATTGCCCCACTCGTCAACCGGGGGAGGCTGAGGGACCGGTAACAGTACCGAGGCAGACCTCTGGGATAGTAAACTCGGCGGTGGAGAATACGGTGAACGAGCTGACTGGCCACCGAATTCCAGGCCATCCTCTGAAGAGTGAGGTAACCTGGCCACGATGTCACGATACAATGGGCTGATAGCCACAAATTTCAGCACAGGAGTTGCGGCTACCAACGATAGGTCATGTTGTCTCTCTACCGCTGTTGGCCCCCAAAATTGCTCTCCGTGATCTCTGGTAGAGGTAGAGGGTGCTTCTGGTGACAATGGCGGTGATTGCGCAGTCGAGACCTACGGAGTTCCCAAGATTTCTTCCTCCTGGATGTACCTGCAGAGAGAGATGGGAATCTGGTGGACCTCATATTCTGGGAGAATGAGGCTAACGCGTCTGGTTTCTGCCCCAGTCCTTGATACGGAGGAGTGGGGAGAAGGTTCCATCGCTGAGTCGCATTCTGCTTCAGAGTCGGAGAAGCGGGCAGGTTTGATCTCCACCTGGGCCTTCACATGACTCTTCTTGTGGCGGCGACGACCCGCTCTCCTGCCCCGGAGTGGCTCTTTGGGACAGGGTTGATCTCTATAATGTAGTCTCGGGGTGGCACTGGCACCGTGGCAGAGAGGGCTCCCGCTCAAGATAGCCGAGGTGCGAGGGGCACCAGGGCATATGTCGAAGGGTACATGGGGGGAACCTCCACGGATAGCACCCATGTGGGCGGAGCCTCTTTTGGAATCGGCAGGAGCATGGGGAGGACCTCCATGGTCGATGCGGGCGGAGCGAGGCTGACCCTCACTCCTCGGGTTGCTGGGGCGAGGAGGACCTTCACCGGTTACATAGAGGACGCAGGGAGGGCCCCCACATTGGAGAAGGACCGGATGGATGGTGCCTTCAGATCGGCGGTTGAGGGCAGGAGGATGGACCCCATACCCTGTATAGTGGGCGCGGGAAAGGTTTCTGCGCCGAGCGTCACTGCCGCGGGGCAGGTCTTCCTTCGGGATGGGGGTATCATGAGGCATACCTCCATGATGAGCTTCGGAGTGGGGAAAGCCCATGCTCTGTGGAGTAGTGGTACGAGGAGGTCCTCCGTACGGGGTGACATCACCGCGGGTTAGTTCGTGGCGATCACCACTCGGGCCTGCAACCCGGAGAGTCAACCCAGCCTGCCCGTGGGGCGGTTGGGGTCTCGATCCTGGTTGGGTGAAGGAGTGCCCCTGCTCAGTGTATGTAGGGACTTCATGATGCACGTCGGCGGTGACGCGGGCCACTGTAGCTGTTGACGTTGATGCATCTGGGCGAGCGTCTTCAGCCCGGGCCCGGAGCTGATGTCGGGTCAGACGAGCTGGCGCAGGTGGTGCAGGGGCATGGCCTGCCTGCTCTTCCTGCGGAGTCGGACGGCGGCGCTGACGCGGCCGGACGGGAGCTCTCGCCTGGATCCCTTGGGTCGGGACCCTGAGCGGGCTGGGCCGGATGACGCCCGCCTCATCAGCGTAAGGCGAGGAGTCATCAAGGCGTTCCGGGGACAGGCTCCCGAAACTGTTGAACATTGGGGTGGGGATCAGGGGCTCCCTACGCGGCCTGTTAGGGCGGCATTGACGGCGGGGCCTGGAGGCCTCCAGGTTCAAGTGGGCCATATCCCGAGTTGGGATGACCCCTTCCTCCTCGTACCTGTGTATGAGGTTGTTGATCACCCTTCGCTGGATGACCTTTGATGGGGAAAGGGGGCGTGGGCACCCCGTAGTCCACGATGTGGCGGCCGTCGTGGCGGTAGCGGCGCCATGTGGGGTGGCTGTGGTGGTGTTGCCCCTGCCCCTGCGTAGGCAAGCGGGTGGTGATCGCATCTCTGTAACAGCAACCTGGTTCCTGAGAAACGAAGGGATCAACTCATCAGCACTGAGAGGAAAAGGATTGACAACCAGTGCCCCAACGTCATTCCATTATCCACGTATGTAAGAAGGATCCACGCCAACACGCTGCAGAACAGAGTTCCCCACGTTCTACTGCTCCGACTTCTGGTGAGTTTCATGACAGGCCCGCTATATGCTTGGCGGGACCAAGCGCCGGATATCTGGATCCGGTGACACGTCAATCTACTGGTACCTCGAACGCTACTAATCTCCACATTGAGGAGAATAATTTCACGTCGGGTTCACCATTTCTGTTTCCGACGCTTTCGCCGGGGCGCGCGCATCCGTCCGTCCACGGAGGAGGACGCGCTGCGCTTGTTGCCCTGCATTCCCGCTTTCCAAAGGCGGGCGACATCCACTCCTTATTTAGGGACGTTTGCTCCTTGATCGAAACGGGATGATGGGATGTCGGTTCTTCCTTCCGTGGATTCCTCCTCGGAACTCGTCACCTAGTCCGGGTCTCCCTAATAGATTTAATACGTTGTTCGTGAAACTCTTCCCAGTGCCATGTTTCCCTGTACATCGGTTAATTACACCGCTTCTGTCGGGACATTCCAAAGGGTCCGGTCAGGGCAACAACCTTTAGTTGTGGGAGTAGTCACGTTGAGGCATCAGTAGCATGTCTGGATGCTGGGGAACCTGGCATGTCTGTCTATTATCCCTGGTCACAGGGCTTCTCAAGGGAGTGGAAGCCTGAGGCATCCCACATCGAGCGCGAGGAATTATATGCCGTAGGCACATATCTGAGGTTTTCCTTAGCTTCCCGTTTTTAACACAGGGTACGCCGCAAGTTTAACGTCCAGCGGAGAAAGATCATCCCGACCGGAGCATTAGCTAGAATAGATCGGATTGAGGGATTTCCCTTGAAGGGGTGCCAATACCGGGACCAGCCCATGGCCGGCTGTGAAGAGGAGCGTACCGACATGGTCTCATCGGGATATGACGGTCCGGGCGAGGATCAGGGTGGATGATGGATAGACAAATGAAGTGGAAGGGGGAATGGAAAGGAACCATCGTAGGGGCAACAGTGAAGTTGGGCTTGAGCCTTGAAGGGGCATCCTACAGATCCCCGTGGCAGGGAATCAAAGTCCGCGTAGTTCGGGATGGTGCCGGCGAACAGACGTGAAGGTGGACCTTGGTCCGATGGATGTTGTCAGTGAACCGACGTGAAGGTGGAGCTTGGTCCGATGAGAGGTGGGCTTGAACCTCGGGGAGGCTTCCTACGTACCATGCCTTGACATGGATCAAAGACCTCATAGTTCAAAGGGTTGACGGAATACAGTTTAACGTCATGCGGGACGGTAATGAACCCTGACGTGTATAAACGACAGGCGTTGGGTGTCAGCAAACCGACGTAAACGAGGGACCTTGGTCCGATGGGAGATGGGGGACTTGGTACACCGACAAGGAGATGGTCTGTGCCAATGATTGTAGGGCTTGAACCTCAGGAAGGCTTCCTATGTACTATGCCTTGACACAGATCAAAGTCCTCGTAGTTCGGGTTGGTCGCAACGGCTTGCCGTCAGACTAGAATGCAGTTTAACGTCATGCTGGACGCAGGTAGAACTCGACGTGAATTGGATGATAGGTGGGCTTGAACCTCGTGGAGGCTTCCTATGTACCATGCCTTGGCATGGATGAAAGACCTCGTAGTTCAAAGGGGGCTTCATCGGTGAACCGGTGTGAAGGTGGACCTTGGTCTGATGGGTGGTGGGCTTGAACCTCTGGAAGGCTTCCTATGTACTATGCCTTGACATGGATCAAAGACCTCGTAGTTTAGGTGGGGCTTCGTCGGTGAACCGACGTGAAGGTGGACCTTGGTCCGATGGGTGGTGGGCTCGAACCTCTAGAAGGCTTCCTACGTACCATGCCTTGACATGGATCAAAGACCTCGTAGTTCAGGTGGGGCTTCATCGGCGGACCGAAGTGTAGGTGGACCTTGGTCCAATGAGTGGTGGGATTGAACCTCTGGAAGGATTCCTACGTACCATGCCTTGACATGGATCAAAGACCTCGTAGTTCAGGTGGGAATGGGTGTGCAGTTTAATGTCATACGGGATGAAGGCATACAGATTAACGTCATGTTGGACGAGGGCATACAGTTTAACGTCATGCTGGATGAGGGCATGTAGTTTAATGTCATGCTGGATGAGGGCATACAATTTAACGTCATGCTGGACGAGGGCATACAGTTTAACGTCATGCTGGACGAGGGAATGCAGGTTAATGTCATGCTGGACGAGGGTATACAGTTTAACGTCATGCTGGATGAGGTATTGTCATGCCCAAAGACAACACTAAGCCCACGCGAGTCATGCTCGGTGTGAGAAACAAGAGACATCAAGGGCCTGACGATCACGCTGTGAAGGGTGCGTTCGTGTGAAGCGAAGAGGGGCTTACGCATTAGGCGGCCCATGGTGCCGGGACTTACTCTAGGATGGAGTCCCGGAGTGCGACAAAGCGCAACGAAAGAGGGATTTGGGACCAATGATGTGATTCCATTCCTGTGGAGACGAGTGGCGTAAAAAATGTTCGAGCTGGGGGGACCCTTCGTGAGAGGCACGAGGTCGGGTCACAGTTTAACGTCATGTGTTGAGGACGTGGTGCTTGGTAGTTTAACGTCCTGCAGCTCGGACGAGGTGGGTTCACTCTGCACCCCTAGGACTTACATAACCGGTACCCTCTGGTCCTTGGGGGAGGGAAGGTACTGGCAAGGACATGGTCAAGGGGGGTTGTGGAGCAAACCATCGAGGGGTCCACGTTAGCGTGGCTATGCGAAGAAGCAATAGCCGTTAGCGTGCCTATGCGAAGAAGCATTAGGAGAAGCAACGCTATGAGTGGTATTTTCCATGGGACTTTGAAATCACATCGTGCAAACCTGGAGGGTCGCACGAGAGGAGGAATTGCCAAGCAAAGGAGTGTTCTTCGCGAAGCAGAGTGCTTTTTCCCTAGCATGGGGCATAGGTTTGAGGGGAGGGTGCTTCGCGAAGTTGAATAGTGTTCGCGGAGCACTGCCTCGTGAAGAAGAGGTACCTCGTGAAGTAGGGTACTGCGAAGCAGTGTGCTTCGTGATGTGTATCGATCCTGCCTTAGCATAGGGATCACTCATACAGGTTGGGTGTTTCACGAAGCATAAACGCTCCGCGGCTGCCCGGGTTCCCTTGGGAATCCCCTTCCTTCACGAATGACCTTGAGCTTCGCGAAGGGCATCCCTCTCAGAAGAGGGGCTCAAAACGATTCAAAGGGAAGGCGTCACACGAAGTAGAAGTACCTCGTGGAGCTCATGATTCCCGAGGGCAAAGGGTGCTTCGTGATTCGGGAGAGGAGAAGCCGAAAGGTCAGATTGTCCATCTCTGGGACTCAGGGGGAGTCCAGTATTTATAGGGAAGGGGCGCCGCGAAGCAGAAATTGCACGCCGCCTTAGGTGCTTCGCGGCGCGCTTGCGAATGTCAACGACGTTCGTGAATAGTTACCACCACTGGAGCTTTGCGGCGGGCTCGCGAACGTCAAATGCGTTCGTGGAGAGTTACCGCCTCTGGAGCTTCGCGGCGGGCTCGCGAACGTCAAATGCATTCACGGAGAGTTACCACCTCTGGAGCTTCACGAGACCACGATGCTCGGGGTGCTTCGCGTCGGTGCTTCACGTCGATGCTCCGCGAGGCAGCGTGCCATCCTTCTTTTTCACCCCTTCCTTTCATGCAATATTTTGGCACCAACAGTATATATAAACTATTCTTATGGTTATCAGGAGATGATTGGTGATCAATCTAGATGCTACTAGTTTGAGGAGTTTTTTAGGAGCTATTATACCTTCATTCTCACTGTCAAGGATCTTTTTTTTTGTATTTTTTAGTGGTATCAATTTTATATTACATTAAATTTATATACTGTGGTTAAAATGTATCGATATATATATTTTTTATTTATGCTTGGTGTTGGTTGGTAACTTTGTCATCTCATCTTTTACTCCTTAAATATTTATAGAGGGAAATTCCTCCCATGCATGTGATTAATATACCATTAGTTCTAGTATAAAACCAATAGCCTATTAGAGGTTGGATTCAAGTGTAGTTATCTATATTCCATCATTACTAACCAAATAGGGGTACCTTTGGAGGGAGGGTTTTGTGACACTTATTGTATCTCATGACAGAAAGACTAGGTATTTTCTATGATAGATGCATAGATGATCATTTACAAATCCATCCTAAAGAGAAATACCACTTGGTGGTAAAGGGGATCATGAGGTACATTTAAGGCTAACTTAATTATGGTCTAGTATATTTTTTATGGGATGATAAATAATTGTATGATTACATAGATGCATATGGTATATAGATATCATGGATAGAATATCAATGAGTAGAGGAGAATTTTTCATTAGAAGAAAGTGCATTGAGTAGATCAAAATAAAGTAAGAGAGAACATCACCCAGTACAGATGAAGTAAAGTATATATTAAATATAAAATAATACACATAATTATCATGTATGAAATAGAAAATAGAGGATCTTATTGAAGATGTGAAGCTTACCATGGTAGTGAATTGTGATAACCAAAGTGAGATAGATTTAGAAAATAATCAGGTACAACATTCCCAAGTGAATTATATTGAGATATGACAGTATTTCATTAAGAAGAAGGTAGAAAAACATTATTAATCTGTAACATGTGGGAACAAATAAACAAGTTAAAAAAACATCACTAAACTATTGTCCACAATAGAATTCGAAAAGAATGAGTTGAAAATTTGTGTTCATCCACCTACTTTATCTTGAAAAGGTTCAAAAACTACTCTCTCCACATTATATATAATTATTAATTTGGATATTTATTTTTCTTATATAAAACTATCTTGTTTTTGGTATAAAGTACATGTGGGAGATATAATCCATGGGGAATTAATAGTAGAGAGAAGTATGGTTAGAGAAAATGAAATATAATAAATCATTGAAATTTCCATGTTTTAATGTCTCCTAAAATTATAATTGACTCATGTAGGATTAGGAAATATATTAATGGATCATTTCTTAATTTTTATCCCAGTGGTAGAAAGTGGATGTTTGGAATAGATCTATGATTGAAAAGGAGAAATCGTTTTGAATTATTTTTTCAAAGGCATTGAATGAATATAGGGTTAATGTCATATATAATAATGTATGAGGAGATAGGATGAATAATGTTGAAATGAATATACATAGAGGAACATATATAGGATTGATAACAAAATTCAAAGGGTGAAAATATAGAAACTGCAAGTTTTATGGTTGTATTTTTTTGTTAATTAGGAGTTGGTTGGAATCCATTCAAAGTATCTTAGAGTGCATGGAGATTTTTGGAGTAGAGTCAAGATGGATGGAGATAGACTTTGAGTATCTTGTACATATATGGAACAGGTAAAGAAATGATCATCTGGGTTAGGTTGCAAATGGATTTGTTCTTGGTAAAATTAAAAATTCCTCAAATACCTAAGGTATGTTTTCTCCACGTGTAAGAGTATTTCAGTGAAATGTAAGGATTGTAAGTTTTTTTTAAAACCTCAATTACTATTGTTAGATAGTGATATGAGTATTATTTCATTGAAGTGTTAGAGGAATAATTTTGATGTTCTCACTATGGTGTTTCCCACATGATGAATGAGGATCACACTATGTGAGGAGGGTGATGGGAAGAATGATGAGAGGACGAATTTTTAGAGGTGTAGAATGTCATGAAAAAATCAAGGGGATAACATCATGTAAGAAAGGATTATGAGTATATCGTAAAGTATGATTCAAGGGGATGTATTGTGATGTCTGGACATGAAAAAGAATTTGGAGATATGAATGTTTATCTGGGGGATGTTTAACACTAAATCAAGTATATGATTTATGAAGCAGTGTGTCACACCAAGACTAGTTTGACCAAGAAATGTCAACCCAATTGATTTACTGAAAGAACACCCTAGTTTCAAACATCAAACTGTGATATGGGGGATTCTTATAAGGTTCAAATAAAGATAATGGAGGTCACACTGTAACATCCCCAAGTCCGAGAACACTAATGAATGTCTTAGCTATTGGTACTATATGAACTTTGGTTCACCTCCGTACACACTAGAGGTTGCTGAATAATAGTGAGGGTTTAAGGTGCTAGCATGGAGATATTATACCCTCATATCCGATTGATTTTTTTAAATATAACTAATAAAAATCCATCACAAATAATCATGTTATCCAAAATAAAAAAACAATCCATTATATAACAAATTAAATTCATAAAAATACTAGTACACATCCCAACTAGTATCCCACCGAGCTGATTACCTATAAAAAATGAATAAAAGAATAAAATAATGAATAGGATATAATTCCATACTTGATCCTCACTTTATAAATCTCCTATACACATCCAATATATCCAGCTGAATGATACAATATTGGGCCTCTATCCTACCAGGACATATGAATATCGATGTTTACTCAGGTACCCAAGTTACATGACCACCCAAGAATGGTATAAGTATAACCCAGTAGGGAACCACTAAAGGGATCCCAACACAACTAATTTTACTATGTATGAAAATGTGATATTATAAAAATAAATAAATATAGTGTGTGCACATAATAAAATAAACTCTATCGATCATTGATTTATAAGGTAGCACCCAAGATCATCTATACCCACTTCAGCCATTGCCAGAGTGTCTTTGAGCATATTCCAAAACTATCAAGGGGATACAAGTATTGCAATAGAATATCATGAATAGAATAAATTTTGTATTAAAAAATAGATACTATGAATCATACTATTAATGTCATGATATCATACTCAAAAGATGGATCCTAGGGATTATCCCAGGCATCTCGTCATATCAGTCACAAAAGCTAGATCCTAAAGAGTATCCTAGGAATCTCATCATATCAGGCCTAAAGATAGATCTTATGGAGCATCCTAATCAACTCTTTATATCAGGATCAGAATCTAGATCTTAGGGTTTATTTCAGGCATCTCATTATATTAGGATTAAATGTTAGATCCTAGGGATTATCATAGGTATATGATCAGATCAGTATCAAAAGATATATCCTAGATAATATACTTAACATATCATAATATTATGTGTAAATGATATATCCTATGAAATATCCTAGGAATATCATATACCATTAGGAAGAAAATTTAGATCCTAAGAACACTCTAGTAATATCATATCTAATAAGGCATATATTCAAGACCCTATGCATCATAGGAATCTCACATATCATCATGAACAAATATTTAATCCTATGAAAAATCCTAGGAATATCATGAAATACCAAGCATAACTTCCATATCCTAATAATGTTTTGGTAATCTTATATAACATTAAGTATGACTACCAAATCCAAGGTATCAACCTAGGAATCTTATACAAGATCCTTCAGGGCTAATGTCCACCCAATGTTTTTTCATAATATTATTTTCTTAAGGGATGACCATACACCAATCCCATCATACCTATCTTATGTTGACATCTCAAGCACAAATAATTGACCATCACCATTAATTATTGAGTTCTAAGGTGCCATCAATAATAAAAAATACAATATCCACTACACCATCTCTCTCTTAGGACAATATAAGGTCGAGGCACCCACCGAGGTCCCCAAGGTCACATTGTAATTCAATAACCACACATGGGATCCTATATCTCATTAGTATCCCTCATACCCATTCTTTTCACCCATAGAGAATAATTTCCCTCTTCACCATACTCATAACAAGGCCTCATTGGCATCCTAGTAAATACCAACATCACTTTGGAGAGATGGCATAATTCCCATCTCACTACCCAAGTCATCATAGGCTAGTCCTATCATTCCCAAATAATAAATAATCCTACCCAAGGAATGATCACCTAGGTATTCATATAACAGTGGGTGGAGGAACACTCACCCCATGATCATATCAACTAGCCTGTAGTCTATAAGGCATATTAAGGTTCCACTATGGCCAACTCAGGACAATTATCTTAGTCTGATACTCTCCTCTATAAATATATTTCTAAGGGAACCTATACCAATGGACACTACACTACATTCATTAATTTAATTTAATTTATACCCCTAAGGGTCTATATTTATCATTAATGCATTTTATAATTATGCCCCTCACCATTGATAGCTGAGGAATTAATCCAGTGATCAAGGGTATGTCGTGGCCCTTAACAGGTTGTTAATTTCATAAGAGTTTAATCAAACAATTCATTTCATTTTAAATAAAAGTCCAATAAATCTCAGGTGTAGAGAGTACACATCACATGCACATATCAAATTCATAAACCAAAGGGAAGGTTCAGGTACCACCTAAAGGATGTGGTAGTATGGAAAGAGAGTGTGTGTGTGGGGGGGATGTGGTTAATTACCTTTATAAAATAAAATAATTAAAGTGTGATGATACTCAAAAATTAAAAGAACAAAAAATAATGTAAAGTGTATTCATAAAAAAATTAAAAAATTAAAAAATAATAAAGCAATGATGGTATTTAATTGATGAATGGACTTAATAATTAAATCAATATATAATAAAAGTGAGTTTATGATTATCAATTAAAGCAATTATGAGAGATATGAGATCACTATAATTTTGATATGAAATAAAAAGAATAATTTCAAAGTTAATTAAGAGAGTAAGGGTAATAGAGTTATATGTATAAAAATTATGTGATTATGTGATTCAATGCTAAAATATGATGCAATGCAGAAATTAAAAGTATAGAGAGAAAGATTTGATAAATGAGTTCATAAATATCTCATTGTAAGCCCCCACATATCATCCCCCTAAGTTGATAGGTTTGTGTTATTTATCCCATGATTTTAATAGAGATTAATCATCCAATTTCTCCCTTTACTTTTCATAGTTGTGGCATGAAACCCATTTCCCTTACTTTATTGGTAATAAGCACAGATTGATTAAGATCCCTCACTTTATCTGTTGTGAGCATCCGTGATCCATTTTTTTTCTTATATTTTAGCAAGAAAGCCATTAGTAGAAAGTATAGGTGAGAATAAAAAGATTTTATTATAGAAAATACATTAGAAAGATTCTCCCTTATATCTTAAAAATAATTATAAAAATGTAGAGATATATATAGAGAAAAATAGATGATGAGAGCCAACATGATTGTGAATTGTGATTAGGTTCTAGATATATTTTATAGAGTGGTGTTGATGATCACTTTGTATTAATCATTGGAATGATACAATTCATTATTCATTCCATATTTAATAATTAAAGCCTCTAAGTTCCTCTATTTATAGCCTAAAATAGGTATACAAACATTCTGGAATATAAATTATTCATTAAGCATCATCAAAACAAAATTATGAGCAGTATGTTCTACTAAATTTAATAAGTTTGACTTGCTATTGGAATGCCATCAAGTAGCTAGTATACACCTCTAGAAATACTCCACCGGATGGCCGGTTCCCTTCTGGAATAACTGATGGAATTTTATTCTTCCATTAGTTGGATGGTTACTATGTATCAAATGGTTGGTGAGGCTCTTATAGGATTGGTGGCTCTATTCACATGGAACCCACTGACCAATACCCTTCACCAACTAGCTAGTGATTCCTAAAACCTTGGTATTATCACCATGGCCATCTAATATTCATTCAAATACATTTGAATGATCCTATAACTTCCTTCCATGATATAACCACTTTATATCATTCAACATAAGTATTTAATCATTATCCAACAATTATTCTAAAATGTTTATCAATTCTAAAACTTTAAATATAAACAAACTAACCACCATATACTAAAAATGAAAATATTAGATACATAGATGAGTGTTTGTGATCATGAAAACACATAAGAGGGATATATAGAGTTAGAGAGAGATGTAGAGATATAAAACAATATCTCCCTTTTTTTATGATCATAAAAACTTAATATAAAAAAAATATCAAGTTAATCAAGAGTGAATCAAGTACCCATGTATTCAAGATACGTTCAAAGTAATTCAAGATATTTACAAAAATATATTAAATATTCTTGAGAAGTAAAAAGGTATCAACATTTCATTATAACCATAAAATTATCTCTATTATCAAAACAAAAACAAAAACATATTTCTACCCTTTGTGAATTTTTTTCTCCCCTCAAAAAATATTTTTCACCTAATATAAATGATAATAAAAAATTCCCCCACTTTGTGATTATAAAAAAGGAAAAAATGAGGGAAAAGATAAATAAAATATTTTTATAAATAAAAAGATATATCAATTAATCACATGAATTTGAAAAACCCCCTTAATAATATTACAAAAAAACCAAAACACTAAAGATTCATTAAAAATGTAGAAAAAAGAAATAAATATGAGATGGATTGAAGATATATCATTAAATTTCATATCATCTTAACTTAAAATATAATCATATAATGAGAAATATGAAAATTTTATAAAGATATGGAATGAACTTCAAGATAATACTTAAAGAAAAATATGATATTGAATCTCAAGATTTTAAAACTAATAATAAAGAAAAATAGAATAATAAATTTTAAAAATAAATTTTAAAAAGAAATTTGAAAAAGAAATTTGAAAAAGAAATTTTAAAAAGAAATTTCAAAAAGAAAATTGAAAAATAATTTCGAATTATAGCTCAAGATAAAATCAAAAAAGTTAAGCTTAATAAAAAGAGATTGATTATGAACAAAAATTCAAGAGAAAGAGAAGAAAAAGAATTTTAAAATGAAAAGAAAATTTATAAAAAAAAATTCATATTTTTGTAAATAAAACTTTAAATATGAAATTGAACCTATTATTACATTCTCTTACCAAATATGATAATGATGATACAAGGAAGTATATCCAAGAGAAATAGAAATAGTAAGGGTCTAGAAATGAGGTTTAAGAAGGAATGAGAAGATATAAGGGTAAATTTGAAACCAAGAACCTTTATTCATGTTAAAACTATAGATTTAAATCTTTAATGGATTAAAAAATATATATTCCCTATTTATTCGTTCATTTAAGGTGGAAATTAAAACATGACCATGAGAGCTATTTAGAGACACTAATATATTCTTGAGGTAAAATTTAAATATATATCAATAATTTCAAGAAACAAAGACTGATAAAGGACTTCAATAGTTAATAAATAAACCAATTATTATAAACAATCTATCAAAAGAAAATTAAATAAAAAATATAACATGATACTTTTTCATAATATAAAAATAAATATAAAGGAATGAAAAAAATTCAAATAGATTAAATAGTGAGATTAAAAAAAACTACTATTGAAAGAAACATTCCAATTTAAATACATGGATGAAAATATTTTTAATAGATGAACTCAACATAAGTTGAAAATTCAAAGATAGGGGTCATGAAAACATTTTAAATAAGGTTATAGTAAGTAAGTCATTAAAATAGACTCTAAGGTAAGATATAAAAAGCACACATGATATTACAATAAAGCACATGCTAGGATTAAATTATATTAGATAATAAAACTATTATAAATTCATACACAATCTATATAAATAAAATAGAATATATAATCATGAATAAATATGGTCAAGAGATAAAATAACAATAAATCATCTCCCCTATATAAAATAGTTAGTTCTTATTAACCAAAATTAAAACTAAAAATAAAAATGAAACACTTTTGATATTGATGGATCATACAATTTGTAGACAATAAAAAAATATAGAGATTATTTATCTAATTGTAAAGATAAATAATTGACCATATGATATAAAAATAAAGATCATTGATGTAGTTATGAAAAATACCAATTGAAAATTCCTTTTGGTACCCTTGTGAACTTGGGTCTCAAAATATTAGCTAATAAGGATTTTGGAACCCAAGATTTTTTACTATGATATTTTCTATTTTAAATATGTGAATAATGATGAATGGATTTAGGTCTCCCATATCTTTTATTTTTTAATCTCATTCATAAATAAGATTCCAAAATTTCAGAAGATAATTACAATTTTTTTGGTAACTTCCCTTTATAAAAGTGGTTTTTGATAAAAAATATTGGAATTTGAAAAACTAATTCTAGAGTTTTATTTGGTATAAAATTGATAACCCAAAATCATATTCTGATATTGATAAACATGTGAGTATTAATAAAGAGTATTTTTAATCCATTTGATTTAGGATTTTAAATTATCAATGTTATATTGATCATTTAATTTTAAAATGAACACTTTATTTTCTTTAGATATAATTTTATTTTCATTAAAAAGTTTTTATTTTTCATTGAGAACTTATTTTTATTTCTTATTGAGTTCTTTGTATTTAGAAATTATTTCTTCACAAAAATTATCAAGTTTATTTATTTGACTAAAATAGTAAGAATAGGAGGATTAGTGAGAGTAAGGGGAGGAATGAGAAGGACAGGGAGAGAGGAATAATAAGAAACAGGAGAACAAACCTCATCACCTACCTCAATATGTGCCATGAGGCATTTTAAAATTGAGTCTCTTGAAGCGGTTGAGTCAAGGGTGTCTTAATTAGTACTCCAGGATGATAATTTGAGGGATTTATTACCTTTATTAATTTATTTCATCTTATTTTTTATATATGGGATATTCCGACCTGATATATCCCTCAATTTTTTTCAGTCATAAAAGTCACTTTTGATCCATTATTCTTTTATTTCATTACATGATTGGTAAATTTCTTATTTTTCATGTGTTTATTCAACTTATTTGAAAAATATTAAATTTATAATTAATTATAGGATGAATCATCATAATTAATGGGTTTTAGTGAAATATTCTTTTTGGATTCTTTGTAATTTAACGATTCCTTTATAACAAAACACTTCATCATGATTTCGTATGTCATAAGTGATCTGATGAGCTCCTCAACCACTATTTTCTTTATATCATTAGATTCTTGGATTAATGTCACATTATATTCCCAAGAACTAGGTAATAACCAGAATATTTTATTAACTAAAGTCTCTATAGTAAGAGTAACACTAATATATTTATAATATATGAAAATTTCAGAAAATCTTGTAAACATTTCAATAATTGAT
Source organism: Viscum album (assembly GCA_963277665.1). Taxonomy (NCBI): domain Eukaryota; kingdom Viridiplantae; phylum Streptophyta; class Magnoliopsida; order Santalales; family Viscaceae; genus Viscum; species Viscum album. The sequence goes on along the minus strand of OY728120.1, from coordinate 1,578,523,131 downwards.
TAATTGGGATATATAGAAAAGATTTAAAATCCTTGTATAAAAATATATAATCTTGTATATTTAACTTTATTCATGACTTTTTGTATGAAATATAAGAGTTTCAGTATTTAATGTGTGGATTTACAAGAATAAATATGATTGAATTCATTTTCATCAATCTCACAGTGAAGGGAATTCATGTAATTACCATTAAGTTCAAAGAAAACTATGTCTTGGGAGTCCATTTATCTCATGGTTCTTCTGTTGGTATATATTCATTCATGACCATTTTAAAAACAAAATAAATTAAAATACTAAGAAAGGTAGACTTTTTATTTTTTTAATAAGAGTAATTTGTTCCATTAAAAATTGAGCATGTCCTAAAGAGTGTCCTTTGGAGCACATAAGATATATGAGGTAGAGTCTATACTATATTACTGTACTTTGAAACTAGTTAAAGATTAGTTAAAAGATGGATTTTATACTAAATGAAGTCTAAAGAAGTATGATGGGGGGGGGGTGAGATTATAACGACCCATTATTTTTATTATTAAATATTATATCTTATTATATTAATATTCATTAAATAACATTACGACCCACACTGAAATTTTATATTTTTAGTGTATTTAGAAACTTGGATACATAAGTAACTTATTAATAGAAAATATAAATCATCTACCACTTAGTTCCTCAAAAATATAACCCTTTATAGACACATCATACTTAAAAAATTTCTTCATATCCATGGGAAAGGAAACATAAGAAATGGTGAGCTCAGATGCCTAGTAAGGTTAAAAAAGCGAGATAAGAATGATTACATAAACATAAAATTATCATAAGAGTATGAAAACATGACCTTAACATTTGTAAAACTATACCATACATATATTAGATCATAAAACTAATTTATTGAATAAATCTTGGCTATCAATAAGACATGAATTATAAAAGAATCAAATAACATGATAAGTGAGAGAATAACATTAGCATAAGATATAAGTTTGTGTCATAATCACAATCATAAAAATATTATGTCAAGGATACCCACCAAGACATTCATAACATGTTATGATTTGGATAACTACCCATGTACTTGTTTTTGGGTGGGGATAACCACCCATGTACCATTTTTTGATATTGGGATAACATCACATGTACCCTCTATCAGGCTTGGGATATCATCCCATATACCATTTTTTTTGGCTTGGTATAACCTCCCATGTACCTTTTTCCAGGCATGGTATACCCTATCATTTACCCTTTGAGCTCATATAATATTAATATTTACCCAATGCAATGGATGGATATATAATTCTAGGCCTACCCAGTACATAATCACAAACCCATGAAAATGTATTCCATAAGATCATAAAAAAATTCATCATAACATAACCCATGGAAGAGAAAATGGGTTTCATAGATATTTAATTATCGTAAACATAAAATATCCAAAGAAATAATTAAGATGGTATCATGAGATCATATCCCCATAAAATCTTGAGTATCATCAATGGATATTATCATAGATGAAAAATTCCTTTAAAAGATAATTGGAACATTTCTTGAGGAAAATACCCCTTTTCACATTGAAATCACTTATTTAAAATATAAAAATTTCCCTAATATTAAGGATATTTTTTTATTTAAAAATAAACATGGAAAAAATTAAAATAATTTGGGAGATTTTATTGGTCATTATAGTCAAACATTATGTTCATGTCGTTTAGGTTAAAACAAATATTCCTTTCACATTTTTGGTAAAAAGTAAAAAGTTCCTCATTCAAAAAATGAAAAGAATATTACTTTTAAACCATTTTTTAAAAACTAAAATCTTGGTGAAAATTAATTTAAATAATAATTTTATATTATTAGAAACATTCTTGGAAACATTTTAGAAAACATAGACTGGGAATAAAAATGATTTTTGACTGTATAGAGAAATATTTTCATTTTTACTTACAAAAAATCTTTTAGTATATTGAGTACTTAAAGTGGGGAAAATGAAATGAAAACATGTATTCCCAAGAAATAACTAGAGGATAAAGAAATTAAGGATATTATTAAGAGGTGTATTATGAAATTTCATCAATAAAAACTTAATCATAAACAATTGTGATAAAAAATGAGATTATAACATCAATCCCTTACAACGTTGGTAACTTTAGAATAAAAAAATAATGAAAGATAGAACCGTATATGGACATTTATTTCCCTATGATTTTATTGATAATAATCATAAAATATATTTATGGGTAGTATATACACCAAATAAAATAAACAATTGGTAAATATTACATGTGTCTGACAAAAGTAAAAGTGAGACAATATCCATTACCTCAAGTTTCTCTTATTTCTAAGGAGCTCTAACATCATATATAATAAATTTAAATTTATGATTATTTTATAACACAATAATGTACACACTTATAATATAATATATTATCCACTTATAACTTTTAAACACCCATTTCTTAATAATTCCTTATTAAAATCATCATTTCTAAGTGTTAACTACTTCATTTTTCATGATAATTTCTATTTGGTTGTTCCAGTACTTGTATTTTGATCATGGTTCAATCATATATATAATTTTAATAATAATAAAAATATCATATATATTAATTATATACATATTTAGAATCATCAACAAAGGTAAGATATATAAAAATTAAATACAACGTTCATAGAGATGGTAGGCCATACGTATGCATGAACACTATTTTCACTTTTCAACAGATGAAACAAAATAAAGGTAAATATTAATTCATCTCTATAGAGTCATTATTAAATAATATATATCATATATATTAATTAAATACCTAATTTTTAACATCCATATAAATTTTAAATGAAAAAAATAATCACATCACTTTTAAATATTCATATAAAAATTTATTTTTCTGGGATCTTTTGATTTTTTCATAAAATATTGTTTTTTTAGTGAATAATGAAAATACCAATTCTTGTAAAAAATATTTTATTTTAAATAAATTATGGAAATTCAAAGTCACAATATGTTTTGAATACTATTTTACATAACATAATTATTATTTAGTTATATTCAATCCACTTAATTAATTTTTAATCAACTTCATATTAGATTTTATTATAAGTTTGTCTTTGGGTTAAAAAACAAGATTTTTTTAAAAACTGTTTAAAGTGTATAATATTTATACTTTTTAATTAATTAGGAAAACAATAATTAGGAACGTTTTAAATTAAATTTTTAGGTTATATTACAGTAAATATTAATTTATATTCATATAATTATTATTATTAGTCAATGAGTTAATATAAAATCATCTTTTCCTTAAAAAATAAACTTCCTGAAAACCCATTTTTTCATCACATGCGCAAGTTTGGTTTTAAATTTAACTTTTCCACTTATGTGAATTGAAATTGTTAAAATGGATAAAATATTTTTAATCCAAATAATTTATATTTTATAATAAGTTCAAATTAATTTTTGACAATAATCAATAGTGAAAACATCATAAATTAATTAGCACGGTTAAGGTAAAAATGGATTTATAGGGGGTTAGACTTAAACAATAAGTGCTACAATGACCTAAAAACTTGTTTAAAATATATTTGATGGACATATTTAGACCTTATAATTTATAATTATCTATAATAATCCATTTTTGACCCTTTTTCATGATAAAAATGTGGGTATGCCTTTTTATTTTCAAATCTTATAGGTGTGCCACTCACCTCACTTATAAAAGGCTAACCAAAATCCTCAATTATTCACACCTTAAAACCCTTATGGTTTAACCAATAACTAAAAAAATAAATTATGAAATTCCATCACCTCATCCTAGAATATTTTTTTATGAGGAATCCATTCCATCAATCCTTTTTCTATAATCATAAATAGGTGGTCCGAGAAGAGTAAAAATTCCAAACTATGCATTTTTGTTTTATTTGTTCTTCCACCACCTTAAAATCTTATTAAAATATGATAATAGAATAAAAAATTATCTAATATATACTAATATTTTATTATTTTAATTTAATAACCTAAATATATCTTCTCTTCCATCAAATTATTTACAAAATCATCATTCGTGTGTATGATGGACTACCGCCTCACGAACCGATTTCATTCATTTTCCATCATTACCTCTAACAGATTGTTGCAATGATGGATTTAAAGTATATATATATATATATATAAATATGATATTTTTAACATATTTATACTTCTTTAGTTATGATATCACATATTATTTTTTTAATTTCCAATCTATTAGGGATAAAATAATGTCACTCAGGTGTACGTCGGATTACCGCCCTACGAAGCAATTTGATTCGTTTTTCACTAATGCTTTACATGGAAGGTAATAAGGATAATTTTAATGAATATATGTGATATTAATGAAATAATTATTATATTAATGAAATATTTATCACTATTAAAATATAATATTTCCCTTTCTTTCTTGCACTGAAAAATGATAACGTTGTTCATGTACTTGTGGAGTACTACCTCCATGAAGAGGTGTAATTATTTTTTTCATCACTACATAACTAGAATGATATATATAAATATATTTAAAATAATAATATGATATTTATTATATTATTATAATTATTTAAAGATAAAATAATAAATACCTTCTTTCTATAATGATCATTGAAAAATGGAAACGTTACTCATGCGTACGTACGCCCTACCGTGTCCATGATCGTAATATAGTTCATTTTTCATAACCATTTTTCATGATTGGTTTTAAAATTATAGTTGATGAATAAATATTATAATTATTAAATGATAATTATTCAAGATATTTTGAAGTAATGAACTCTTTGATGATGGTCAACACACCGAATCTGATTTAAAACAATGAACCAGACATCCTCAAAACACCCGATGTGGATATAAATGACTAAATATTTAAATATATAATTAAAAAGAAATAAAATAAATGATTTAAGTATAATTTATTAAACTTTTAAATTTTCTTATTAAATCAAATAATTTATGTAAAATTATTATACACGAGTTAATGTACATACAAGGAAAGTATGGACTCAATGCAGGGGTTTCTCATCTCGCTTTTACTTCTGCGAGACACAAGCCATATTCACCCCTTGATGTTATTGTGTAGTTCATATAATATAAATTTTTCCTATAATATCATGAATCCTATAGAAATAATGTTATTTTAAGTTATAATTTTAATCAATTTATCCAGGGTGATTTACTTGAAAGTTACCAAGTGTTAAAGAGTTTCTTAACTCAATTTTCTTTTGTTAGGTTATAAAAATTCTTCATTGACCCCATTATGATATTATTATGTGTGAATTGATATATAAATTGTTTTATTATATATTTACCCTTGTTTTTTTATATTTTTTTACACATAATATCTCACTTTATTAACTCTCCATTCAATGATATGATCTTCTTAACGGTTAATCAACCCAAATTCATTTTTTTGGGATATATGTTGATTATATGAACCTATATTAATTTATGAGAAGTATATAATTCCCTTATGACATTTTATATCATCAATATAATTATTTTAAGGATATTTAATTTATTATTTGAAGCTATTATTTCATGGAGCTTATGATTGAAGAGTTACCAAAGTGGTAAGGGCTTTATGTTACAATTTCATTCCTCTAAAGATTGTTTATGTTCAAGTTTCCTTTGTAAGAAATTATATTCTCTTATATAATTATTATAAACTAGTTATGAATGTGGTGAAAATGTTTTATTTCCATTTAATCCCTTATTTATTGAATAAATATCAAGAAAGTTATTTTTAAGTGACATGGATATTTTATTTTCTTCTATATCATGTATATTTCTCTTCCATATCCATGTTTTGTAATTTTTCTTAAAAAGATTCTTTTATAAAAATGAATGTTTTACTAAAAACCTTTTATATGATCTTTTATCTTCTTTTAAAAGGTTTTAAAATAAAATTTATTAATTTTTTCCAAATAGGTAACTTTTGACTCCCTTTTTCATTTTTTTTGAAAATAATGCTTATTTTTAATTCTTATAACTTGAAAGGATTTTCCCACTATCATGAATATTATTTTCCTTGAATTTTCCTTTAAATGTTTTCAAGGTTTATTTAAGAGAAAATTATTTTCAAAATATTTTTTGAATTCATAGTTTTTAAAAGGTATTTTCAAATGAAAATGGAATATTCCTAAAGAATATTTTTAATGATATCTTAATGGTATTTACATTCACCAATATCAATAAATATTCATTATACTTATAGTATAATGGATATATTTTTTAATGATACCATAATCATTATTTATATAGATAAATTATGATTATTTAAAATAGATTGTTATGGAACCTATTTCTTTTCCATGGGTTAATCATATTTCAAAGAGATTGTTATGGAACTCATTTCTTTTCAATGAGTTAATATTTTCTCAAATAGATTTTTTTGGAACCCATTTCTTTTCCATAGGTTAATCATATTTGAAAGATATTTTTATAGAACCTATTTCTTTTTCATGTGTTAATAATGTTTCAAATATATTTCTATGGAACCAATTTCTTTTCCACTAGTAAATCATATTTCAAAGTGATTGTTATGAAACCAGTTTCTTTTACACAGGTTAATCTTATTTTGAAGAGATTATTATAGAACCCATTTTTTTCCATGGGACAATCACATTTCAAATTGATTATTATGGAACACGTTTCTTTTCTATGGGTTAATAATATTTCAAATTTATTCTCATGGAAGTTGATCATATGATTATTTCATTTTAAGGGTTATGTAAGGGTTATGTAAGGGTTATATAAGGGTTATATATAGATAATGTCCCAAAATTCCAACCTGTTTTCATTATGTTTTATATGGGTTATAAATGTTTCCTATGATCAAGATTGATATCACATGGATCATGATTATTGATTCTCTTGACTCTTTCATTTGTTAAATCCTTATTACATATTTTCATGTTTGATGATCTAGGTATTGATGGGTTTGAATTTTTTAATGTTATGATCAGGAAATTTGATTATTTCATCACACCCTTATACTCTTCTTAAGATAACTGATGAAATTTAATTTTTAATTCTTATATTTACCCTTGTGAAGCATTTGAGCTTACCATTCTTATGTTTTATTTTACCCAGGTTATAAATATTGGGGTTGAATGAATTATTTCTTGAAGGGTTTTATATGTATTATTATGATGACCTAATATGGAATATGAAAATATGGGTATTGTTTGAGATGATTTTCATCTTTATGAACTAGTTTTTTTATGAATCCATGATGTTAAGAGTTTTTACTAATTATCTAAAACTCTAAACATAAAAGGTATTTGATAATTCAAGTTACCCAATATTTACTTTTGATATTTTACATTTCTCATGATGAAAATTGGGTCACCTTAATTGGTATCAAATCCAGAAATGCAATGATTATGTTTTAGCACTGGATCTAAGAGTTTGGGTTCTGTACTGTTATAGTTGGTATCAATGGAAAGGTTTAGATAAATTTATATATTAGGATGTTTCATGTGAAGTTATATTAAGATTTATATATAATATCATATTTCTATAATATTATGGTTGATTATGAGTTCAAAATATTAGACACCCCTTTTGAGGTTTTAAACGATGAGATCATAAAGTGATTAATGAAATTTTTGGATACATTTTATTAGGTTGAAGTATAAATAAATATTTTATTTAATGTGAAGTATGATTTTAAATTTTTTGGAAATAATATTTAAGGTATTTATAAACATTAGGGTTTATATGATCTTGGATATTGAGGTAATTATGAGAACATAAGTTTTATCATATAAATAACAATGGGATTAAAAAGTTGTTGGCTGATTAAGTGATTAATTTTATTTCAAAAAAAGATCACCATTTTGTTTGTTATTTTAAGTTTAAATTTATGAAATAACATTTGAGTTTAAACTACTCTTTAATGTTGATGTTATTTAGGAATCATTTTGTTTGAACTTAGGCTATTACTGTTGAATATTTGAAATTAATGTATTATTTAATCATATGATGGTTTACTCATTTTGGTAAACATCTTACAATGTGCAAAACCTTTTTGGTTTTGGTTAATATATAAATATAGAAGGAATAATTTTTTATCCCTTTAATGTTTATGTGGTCTTTAAAAGTTTATTTTAGTTCTTTAGACATGAAAAATTCATCTTGAATACTAATTGTTTGGAGAAAAAGATGATATTATAGTGTAAATTGGATAAAGGATGAAATTACAATTTTTAAGTAAGTATATTTTAATACTTTATCAGTGTATTTGGTAAAAAATTACTCAAATATGGGAAAAGGTTATTGAAACAAAAATTTTATCCTCGTAACTTCATTTCTGATGAACCGATGGTCTTTTCACTCATCACAAATTTTTGGTTTTTAGGTCCTTAAATTTCTATTGATCATTCAATTTAATACGATAAATGATCTATATCACTCTCCATAATTATTTAAAATTTTATTCCATGTACAATTATTCAATTCCCACCCATGATATTATATTTGGAAACCTAGTATGTGACATTCTATATGACAATCATACGTACTTTTCTCTCTTATCAAGAGGATGTTTTATTAAATGATTTTAAGATTTGGGTTTCCTAAAAAAATGGTATTTTCAGATGTCCAACCTTTGATTACTGAGATAAATTTTAAATTTATAGTACGAAATTTATTAGGGGGGGTGAGTAACATATTGATATTATAGAAAATAAAACTATATTCGATAGTGTATTTGACACACAACACTAAGCTTAAACGAGCTGTGAAATATATAACTATTATAACCTAGTCGTTAAATTGGAAGGTCTGAATATTATTAACTAATTTATAAAACACACACACACACATACATATTTATACATAAATTTCCTACTCAATATAAATTATTATTAAATTCTTAGTAAATAATAAATCATTTTTTTGTAAAGTAATTTTATTCTTCAAATTTTTTTTTTCATCAAAATGATTTTTTTGATTTTCATGAAAAAAATTATTATAATTAATTTTTGGAAATTTTAGAAATTGTATTTTATAAAACGAAATTAATTTTTTAAATTGGAATATCAAAATTTACTTTGGGTAAAATTTCAGTATTTTTCAGAAAATAATTATTTTTTAGTAAATAGTGAAAACACTATTTTTTGTAAAAATATTTTATTTTCAACAAAATAAGGTATTTAAAAGTCCCAATATGTTTTGAATATTATTTAAATTAACCTAGTTATTATTTATTTATATTTAATTCATTTAATTACATTTGAATGAACTCTATACTGTATTTTAGTATAAGTTTGTCTTTAGGTTTAAAAAAGGTATTTGTCCGAAAACTATTTTAAAATGACAAAATGTTTCTCCTTTTTAATTAATTAAAACAAAAAATAATGGGGAATATTTTAAATTAAATTTTTATATTATATATCACAAATATTAATTTATATTCATATAATGATTATTATTTATCATAGAGTTAATATAAAATCATATTTTTCTTGACAAATAAACTTCGTGAAAACCCTATTTTTCATCACATGTATGGGTTTTGTTTAAATTTAATTTTTAAACTTATGTGAATTTTATTTGGTAAAATTTATTCCATATTTTGAATCAGATTAATTTATATTTTCTATTAAGGTCAAATTATTTTTTTACCATAAAGAATAGTGAAAAAAATAAAAAATAATTACCACAGTTAATTTAAAAATAGGTTTATTAGGAATTAAACTAAAAATATAAGTGTTAAAATGATAGATAAATTTTTTTAAAATCTATTTTTTGGTCATATTTTGACCTTATCATGTCTAAGGATCAATAATAATCAAATTTGGACCCTTTTGGTATGTGAAAAAACATGGGATCCCTGTTTTCTTATAAAAAATTACAAGTTTTCCACTCACCTAACTTATAAAAGGACACCCCATATCTTATATTATTCATAAATTAAAACCATTTTGGTTCATACAATCCCTGCCCAAATCACTTCCAAACTTCCATACCTTCATCCAAGAAGGGGTAATATTCATAACAATGAAATTTTGTTTTTTCTTCTTCTTAAAAATCCATAAAATATTCTTCTACTATTATTAAATGATCAAACCAATATATCCTATATAATAATATGTTATTATATTAATTTCACAACCTAAATACATCTCATATTACATGAAATAATTTATGAAATCATCATTAATGTGTATGGTTGACTACCGCCACACGAACTAATGTCATTCATTTTCTATCATTACCTCTCACAGAGTATTGTAATGATGGATTTAAAGTATATATATTATATTTGTAACATATTTTTACTTATTGAGTTATTATATCATATATACCTTTTCTACTTTATATTTCATGTGGGATACGATAACGTCGCTCGGGTGTACCCGACTACCGGCTAGCGAAGCAATGTGATTTGTTTTCCACTATTGTTTTACATGGAAGTTAATAGAGATAATGTTAACGAATATATGTGATATAAGTAAAATAATAATGATATTAATTAAATATTTTTCATTATGAAATGTTAATGAATTATTTTATTTCTTACACTAAAAATGATAACGTCCTTTGTGTATGTGTGGACTATCACCTCCTTAAAGTGATGTGATTCTTTTTTTAATCACAACATCACATGATTTATATATATAAGTACGTTTAAATAAATAATATGGTATTTATGATATTATTATCATTCTATAAATATAAAATAATACACTCCTTATTTACATAATGATCATTGAATAATGAAAACATTACTCATGCGTACATACGACCAACCATCTCTATAATAGCAACACATTTCATTTGTCATAAAAAATTTTAATGATTAGTTTTAAAATTATAATTAATGAATAGATATGATAATTAAGTAATTATTATTATTATAGATATTTTGAAATAATCACTTCTTTGATGACAGTCAACACACCAATGCCATTTTGAAACAATGAACCAAACGTCCTCAAAACACCCACGTGGAGTTTACTGAATAGATATTTAAATATGTAATTAAAAAGAAATAAAATAAATGATTTTAGTATATGGTATTAAAACTGGAAAATATTATTAATAAATCAAATAAATGACCTAGACTTATTATATAGTAGTTAAAGGACACACAAGAAAGTTTTAGACTCAAGGTAAGGGTTTATCATGTCACATTTACTTTTGTGAGACATATTCCTTATTGATGGCTTGTTATTATTGTGTAGTGTATATAATGTCCATTTTAACTATAATATCATGAATACTATATAAATTATGGTATTTTAAGTTTCAATTTTAATTAATTTATCAAAGTTGAATGACTTTAAAGTTACCAAGTGGTATAGAGTTTCTTAACTCAATTTCCTTACTTTGGGTTATCAAACTTATTCATTGACTCATTTTTGATATGATTATGTTTGAATTGATCTATGATTTTTTTATTATGTATTTATAATTTTTTTATGTATTTATATTTTTTATGCATAATCTCTCAATTTATTAACTCTAAATTCAATGATATGAACTTTATAATGGTTAATTATACCAAATTCCTTTCTTTGGGACATATGTTGATGATATGAATATATATTCTTTTATGAAGTGTATATACTAACATTTTGACATGTCATATCATTAATAAAATTATTTTAATGAAATTTAATATATCATTTTAAGTTATTCTTTCATGGGTCTTACAATTTAAGGGTTACCAAAGTTGAAAAGGATTTATGTTACAATATCTTTTATTTCAAGATTGTTTATGTTCAAGTTTAATTTAGAGGAAATCATATGATATTATATATTTCTTATACACTCATTATTAATGTGTTTAAAATGTATTATTTCCATTTACTCTCTCATTTATTAAATAAATATCAAGAAAGTCATGTGTAAGTGATATAGATCTTGTATTTTCTTTTAGATTATATATATTTCTCTTCCATATCCCTGTTTTCTAAAATGTTTTTAAAAATATTCTTTTATAAAAATAAATTATTTAATAGAGTCATTTTGCATGATATTTTACCTTCTTTTAAAAGTTTTTAAAAGTAAATTTCTTAATTTTTTCCAAATGGGTCATTTTTTTTCTTTTTCAAGATGTTTTGAAAAGAATGTTTATTTTCAAAACTTATAACATTAATGAATTTTCCCAACATCATGTATATTATTTTCCTTGAATTTTCCTTTATATTATTCCAAGGTTGTTTTAAAACAAGTGGGGTTTTAAAATATTCTGTGAATTTTTATTTTTTAAAACTTATTTTCAAAGAAAAAAGGTATTTTACACAATAATATTTTTAATGATATGTTAATGTTATTTAAATTCATAAATATCAACAACCCTTGAAAATACTTATTCTCTACTAGGGATATTTTTTAGTGACACCATCTTCATTTTTTCTATGTATGGATTATGATTGCTTCAAACATATTGTTATAGAACCCAGTTCTTTTCCATAGGTGAATCATGTTTCAAAGAGATTGTTATGGAACCCATTTCTTTTCTGTGGGCAAATCTTATTTCAAAGAGATTGTTATAGAACCCATTTATTTCCCACAGGTTATAAATATTTCAAATATATTATTATGGAACCTATTTCTTTTCCAAGTGTTAATAATGTTTCAAATAGATTATTATGGAACCCATTTCTTTTCATCTAGTTAATCATATTTCAAAGATATTGTTATGGAACCCATTTATTTTCCACAGGCTAATATTATTTCAAAGAGATTGTTATGGAAACTATTTCTTTTCCACAAGCTAATCATATTTCAAAAATATTGTTATGAAACCCATTTCTTTTCCATGGGTTAATCATGTTTCAAAGATATAATCATGGAACCCATTTCGTTTCCATAGGTTAATCAAGTTATGAATGTTATAATGATTGATTTTATGATTTTTAAATGAAATGTAACATATATGTACTTGATTTATGGTTCTTGGATATTTTTATATTATGGGTGTACCCAGATAGTTCCGGGTGAGCCTGTTATATTTTATATGATGGGTAAACCAAAACAACGCTCCAATACATTGGATATGGAAGTCAAAATTATGATTATTTCATTTTAAGGTTTTTATGAAGATACTTTCCCAAGGAACAAAAAAAATTTAATTATGATTTCAATGAGTTATAAATGTTTCCTTTGATCAAGATTGATATTACATGGCTTATTATTATTTATTCTGATGACTCTTACCTTCATGAAAACCTTATTCCATGATTTCATTTTTGATTATTCAGGTATTTATAAGTATGAATATTCTAATGATATACTCATGCACTTTTATTATATCATCATACCCTTATGATTTTATAATGATCACTGATTATATTCAATTATTAATGCTTACATTTACCATTACTGAGAATTTGATCTCACCCTTCTTATGTTTCATTTTCCATAGGTTATAAAGATCAAGGTTGAAAAAATTTTCTAGAAGGTTTTTATATGTATGTTGATAATGACCTAATGTGGAATATAAAAACTTGGGTATAATGGGAGATGATATTCACCTTTATGAACTAGTTGTTTATGAATCCATGATGTTAATATTTTTCCCTAATTATCTAAAACCTTAAATAAAAAAGGTCCTTGATAATGTAAGTGATCCAATATTTCATGTTGATATTGTACATTTTGGATGGTGAAAATTTGGCCACATTTATCAATATCAAATCCTGAAATGTAAATTATAATTTTTTAGCAACGAATCTAGGAGTGTGGGTTCTGGGATATTATATTATATCCTTATAATAAAAATTTAGAGTTATTAAATTCAAGAGAGTGAAATTTTTTATTCATCCTTTTCTTAAAATAATATCATGGTCATAATCAAATAAAAATAGAACTAAATAGAAATATTTTTGATACTTGAATGAGAATGGTCAAACAAAAATCATATAATAGGATAAATTCAAGTGTTAGATGGATTTTAAAGACTCAAACCAATGATTTAACCACGTTATAAATGTTTTACCCTTATTGAAGTGAAAAAATTTATCAAGGTTACTATTCTTAAGGATAGAAAATAAAAGGGATTTATTTAACAAATTTTAATATTCTGATTCCAAATATGGGTTATATTTTTCATGATTCAATTTCTATATGTGGTATAAATTTATTTTAATATAAGTCCACAAAACTCAATGAAAAGCATATTTTTAAAAAATACATTTTAAGCATAAAAATGGATTTATTCTTATCACATTCCTAAAAGAAACATTATATGAATGTTAAAAAATTTGATTGAATATATAATATATAAATTCCATTAAAATAATTCACCAATAGTGATTAATTTAATTTATTAATATAACAACACAGTTCATGTATACAAACAATTTTTCTAAAAACATATCTTTTACTTTCAAATGATTTTTATTTTCATTTATAATGAATTGATAACCAATGAATTAATTTTATAAATGTTTAAAATATATAGTTTTCATAACTTAGTTATAAATATTCATACCCACCTATACAATGGCTAGTTGAAAACTGTCACATTAAATAATAATATTTCAATAGTATACCACAGTTCATTTAAAATCAGTGTTGTCCGTAAAGAAAGATATCAAATAAATTGAATTTATTTAAAGAGAAATATATTATAAAATTTATGAGTGTTACATTATATCACCTTAAAATTAATTTCTACTTAGAAATTCTATCACCTAGATACAAAAAGGAGGATATCTATGTTTCATCACATCCTCAGTTTGTTATACAGCTTCTTTGAATTTCTGATTCCTCTAATGAACTTTATCCAGGTGAATTTTTTTTCTACCACACTTTATCATTATAACCCAATAGTTCTATTTATTTTTATTTATATGAAATATCACACTCTAATGGAACAACCTCTGAGTTTAAAACATGTGATAGATCAGCTTCCTTAGGAGAGATATATGGAACACATCATAAACTTGAGAGTGGTTCAAAAGAAGTACCAAGTGGTAAGATAACACCCCTAATAGATCAAGAATCTTTAAGTGTCTAATATACAAAGGTATCATTTTTAATTTCTTTTAGAATCTCATAACCTTCTTCAATGGATAAATTCATAGGAATAACTTTTCATTAAATTCAAATTCTAGATTTTTCCAACAATTATCATCATAACGTTTCTGTCAACTCTGAGATACCTTGACGTGTTTCTGAATAGATATGAATTTCTATACCATTTACTTATCCATATCATGTCCATATATATTTAATTTTTTAGATTCATTCTAACATGTTGGAGTTCTAAACCTATTTCTATAAATGGATTGATAAGGATCCATCTGAATGCTTGAGTGAATTCTATTATTTTAAGAAAACTATATTAGATGAATGTGTTAATCAAAACCACAATTGAAATAAATAGAATAAGATATAAAAATATCCTATAATGTTTGAATTGTTCTCTTAGATTGATCATATTTATGGGGGTGATAAATAGTACTAAAACTTAACTTTGTATCCAAAGCTTGCTGAAGAATTTTCTAGAACTTTGAGGAAAAAATTAAATCCCAATTAGAAACAATATAATGTGGTACTACATACAACATTAACAATTATTTAATGTATATTTTATAAATATGATCAATAGATAAATCTTCTATATTTTTAATTTAGTGTACTGACTTTATAAGGTGATTGACTATATCCTAAATAACATTAATCACTTTAGAATTCTTTGAGGAGTTCGATAGAAATACCCCCAGTAATGTTTTCCCATTTATATTATAGTATGGTTAATGGTTATAAAACCCCCTATACTTATTTATCTTATTATTAACTTTATAAAAAACTAATAATTTAGATACATAATCTACAATATCTCCCTTTATTTTATACCACCAAAAATACTCTTTTCGATGTTTATATATCTTTATACTTCTTGGACGAATATAGAATGTCAAAATATGATCTTCATCCAATATATAATTCATATTTGGTATTTATAGGGAACATACACAATTCCTAAACTTTATCATTCCCTCATAATAAATTTTGAACTCAGTAACATTTCTGACCTTCTTTTTCTATTCCATATCTTCCTTTTATACCAATCTAATCATCACACACATAGATGGTTGAACACTCATTTGAGAAAGATAATATTTCTCCCCATACTTCATGTTTTTTATATTCACCCTTTGAAAATATATAAATATAGATCTTTTATGATCCTAAACATAGATAATCTATCACGATCCTTTCGACTTGGAGCATCAACCACCTGTTTTGTTTTTCCCAAGGCGATAATGTGTTGAGTAGTCATAATCATTAATCAACTCCAACCATCTTATCTGGAACATATTTAGCTCTTTTTGAGTGAATATATAATTTAAAATTTTATAATGAATATATATATATATATATATATATCATAACTTTCTCTATAAAGAAAATGGATCTATATCCTTAATAAAAAAATTACCACAGTTAACTCTAAATCATGTGTTGGGTAATTTTTCTCATGAACCATTAATTATCATGAGGTATAATATATCAACATATCATTTTACATGGGGACACATCCTAGTACCTTCATAAATTCATCACTATTGATAATTAACCCTTATACACTACAGGGTAATATAAATATAGGTGTATCGACTAACCTTATCTTTAGAACCTTGAAATTTTCTTTACATTAATTTGTCCAAAGGAACTTATTTACCTTATAAGTTAACTTAGTTCCTAGAATTGATAGTTGTGATAAATTATCCCAAAAGCATCTATAATATCTAAAAAAACCAAGAAAACTATGAATATCAGTCACAACGGTTGGTTTGGGCCAACATTAAATAACTTCCATATTTGATGGATCTAGCAGTATACACTTGCTTGAGATTATATAACCAAAAAATGAAAATTTTGTATCCAAAATTGACACTTTTGAATTTTACGTACAACTTATCCTTCCTTAGGTTCTTTAGTGTAATCTTAAAGTGATCTTCATGATCTTACTTTATCTTTCAATATATAAGAATATTATCTATAGATAATACAAAAAAACTTATCAAGGTAGTATATAAAAACTCTATTCATTAAATCCATGAAGATAATGGGTTCTCAGTAAGTCCAAATGATATAAGTATATATTTATAGTGTCTATACCTTGTAGAAAATATTACCTTTGGTATATCCTCATTCTTGAACCTCAATTGATGATATCCAGAATGAAGGTCAGTCTTGGAAAAGATTGAGCTCTATGAAATTGATCAAATGAGTCCTCAATATGGGGTATATGATACTTGTTATTGATAGTGATCTTGTTAAGTTATTGATAATCAATGCATAGTTTCATTGATTCATATTTCTTATTTACAAAAAAGAATAGGTTCACCCCAAGGTGATTTAATAAAACACTTTTAACGATTCTCTTAGATTTACTTCTTCAATTCCCATAACTCAATTAGGGATATTCTGTATAGGGTCTTTGATATAGGTGCAACACGAAGTATGATTTCCATTGAAAACTAAAATTTAAAATTTAGTGGAATACCAAGTAACTCTCTCAGAAAGACATTAAAACACCCACATAATAGGTATTTCATTGATGTTGAGTTTCTATCCAACCATATTTGGTAAACACCCCTTTTTAATAGGAATAAAGACCCATATAATGGATTGATTTACATCAGAAGTTCATATTTATCATCAAATAGATATAAAATCATAAGTTGATTAGAAATATCAAATATGACTTCCCTTACTAATAAATTAATATGGGATTTATGTAAATAGATAAAATCCATGCCTATTATAACATCAAATTCAACTAGGGGAAGAATAAAGAGATTTGTAGGAAGCACATTCTTAAAAACTTCAACCATATTATAATCATAGAATTGATATGAAATCATCATACCATTAGGGGTTTTAACTATTAATTCAAAATCTTATCATTCAGTATAGGAATTAACATTCTCAAATGATTTTAATGATATAAAGGAATTCATATGACTAATCTCAAATAAGATAATTTAATATTTGAGTGTTCTTGTCACCACCTCAACATCAAAATCCTATATTTATTCCCTTACTAAAACCAAAATGGTTAGCATGATCATAAATAACATTTGATCAGAGTGATCAATCATATAGTCATGAAAAATACTTCTTAGTATGTCTAAATCACGACACCTTGTTTTCAATCTAGGACACCCTAGGTTTAACCTAGGTCATCTATGATCATCATATTTTCAAATCCTTCACAATTTTTTATAAATAAAATGTGGTTTTTCACAAGAATATCCCCTAGGAGTATCAAACCATGTGTAGTAAAGTCACACTTACTGTGCACCAAAATGATGGTTGAGACATACTTGATCAACTCTTTTTAGGATTATTACTCCTATATATATATATGCTAAAACTACACCCACTTGTAGTATCCAGATAGGTTTTTTTTTTATAAAAAAACCACATAATATATATCTGTTAGGACCAACCTGAAGGGAGAGATGGTTTGTATGAATTGTTTTTTGTTGATCTTGAGAAAGTTTTCATAAAGGAAAGATACCTTGGTTTCGGAAGACGAAAGTTAGAAGTTCGGAACCAAGTATATTGAACTTTTGGAGTCTGGAGTTTGAGAAGTTTGGAACCATGTATATTGAACTTTCTGAGTCTAGAGTTTGAGAAGTTCGGAACCAAGTATATTGAACTTTCAGAGTCTGGAGTTTGAGAAGTTCAGAACCAAGAATTTTGAACACTCGGAATCTGGTGTTCGAAAGAATTCGGTGTCTGGGATTTGAAAAGTTCGGAACCTAAGCAGGATGATAGGAGATGAGGAGACATTAATTGTGATGATGATTTGCTGTTTTGTAACTCAAAATTGTGAGTATATTCAGGTACTCATGATTCAAGCAAAATATGGGTGGAGAAGGTGTTTCAAGAATCGGTGAAGTCACAACGAGAAACAGATGTGCAGAGTCGATGTTCGGAGTTAGGAGTTCGGAGTCTACCTCCTGAACAGAACTTACAGAGTCGACTTCCTGAATCAGAAGTTCGTAGCGAGAAGTTCGGAGTTGAGTTTAATGTTTGTAGCCAAAAGTGCGGAGTCTACTCTAAGAATTGCTGAAGCTGAAAACCAGAAGTCGCACCAAGAAGTGATGAAGGGTCACACTGTGAATAGAAGTGGTGTCATGCCGGAAAGGTGTTGATGAGTCATTCCAAGACTTGAAGTGATGCTGAAGACTCAAGATGGATGGATCTGAGAAGGTGATTCCCAGAAATTTGAGTAACAAAGTCAGATCCAGAAAAGGACAAAGTTCCAAAACAAGATATGTAGAAGAAGATTGGAGAAGATTCTGGAAGCATTGACTGAGTCTTAATTAATCCGAGATTTCTGGAGGAATTATGATTTGGGTGAATCTAAGTGAGCAGGAAAATATTTTGGTTTCCCGCCTAATAACACTTTGGAGCTCCTATAAAAGGAGATCAGAGTACGGGATGAAAAACTATGGAAATTTAGAGAGATAAGATCTGGTAATCTAGAGAGAGGAGGGAGTGTTTGGCTGACTGAGCTTTCATTGTAGTTCCAATCGTAACAAGAATTCAGATTGGAGAATTCAGACTGGAGAATTTGGAGTGGAGATTTCGGAGTGGAGATTTGGAATGAGGAACTTGTACTGGCTATCACCGTATTGAGTTTCTCAGACTGAGGAAGACTCTAATTGAAGAATTCAGAGTGAAGAAGAAATATCGAAGTGGATACTTCGGAGTGGAGATTTCGGAGTGGAGAATTGGAATGGGAAGTTCGGACTGCAATTGATCTATCTCAAGTATAAGGAATCCTTATCTCTCTTCTGGGTAAGGAAGTGAGGATTTGTGCTGAACCTGCTTACACTTGTATTTGAAAGGAAGTGCTGGTAACATAAGTTGTTACAAGAAAAATAAACTTTTCCCTATTGTGCTAAGAGGGTGCACACACACTGGAGTAATTGTTTCATAGTGCTTCACGAGTGTAAGGGTATATCCTACTCGTTGTATTCCAAGGATTGTTTTCTTAGTGGATTGTATGGTGCTGGATTGTTTCCAACCATACCAAGGACGTAGCTATTCTTATTGAATAGTGAACCTTGTAAATCACTGTGTTCCTTTTTGGATGTGTGCTTGTTTTTTTCTCAGCATGGAATTATATCTTTAACATGAGGCAAAGGTTTTTCTCATTCTTAAGGGAACTTAAAAGAAGAAAAAGGGGTACCACTGATTCACCCCCCCTCTCAGTGGTTCATTACTCAAATCAGGTCCTTTAAATTGGTATTAGAGGGAGGTTCCCTTTGTTTTCCTTGCTGATGGAGAATTTGAATTGTGTAAATAGTAAAGGCATTCCGGTATTTGATTGAAAAAACTATCACATCTAGAAGGATAGAATGCTACCGTATCTCATGTCTATTAGTTATGAAGTTCTTGAAGCTGCAACAGTTGGGTTTCCCCCATTGAAGACAATGTTCTACTTATACCTGTTGACAAGAAGTTTCTTGAGAATGATGGAAGAGCCAAGAATGCTATATTGTCTTCACTTTCTGAAAGTGAATTCTTGAGAGTAAAAGGAGTGGTCATAGCCAAAGGTATATGTGACAAACTGAAAAACATATATGAAGGCAATACAAATGTTAAGAAGGAAAAAATTCAAATTTGGAGATTGAAGTATGAAGACTTGAAGATGGGAGAGCAAGAATCTGTTGGGGATTTTTTCACCAGGGTGAACGATATTGTTAGTACCATCAGATGTCTTGGTGAAGAACTGAAAGACTCTATTGTGGTGGACAAGATCTTAAGGATTCTTCCTGATAAATTTGATGCGAAGGTATCTTCATTATAAGACAGAGACTCAGAGATTCTATCTATTGATGACTTACATAGCACACTCATTACTTATGAGATGAGAAGGGAGAAGGCTATGAAGACCAAGACAAAGGTTGACAGAGAATTATCTTTCAAAGCCATGAAGAAGGAAAAATCTAAGAATATATTCATTAAAGAAGATGGTGGTGACTCTGGCTCAGAAAGTGAGGTATGTAAAAATATTAATGATATTTTATCTTTGTTTTCAAAAAATGTTAGAAGTGGAACAGGTAAATACAAGGGAAAACTTCCCTTGAAGTGTTTTGAATGTGGAGGCATTGGCCACTTTGCGGCTAACTGCCCTCTAAGGGAGAATGAAGAAGACAGTGATGAAGAAGAAAGAAATCCAAGAAGGTTATAGAAGAAGCAGGGTGGTAAAGGAAAGTCGGGGAAAGAAAAGAAGTTCTTCAAATCAAAGCGAAAAAGCCTTCTATTCGTAAATGAAGAAGATGAATAAAGTGATGGTGAATCCGAAAAATCAGTTGAGCATGGTGTTGAAAATACCTTTATTGCAACAGTGAATGATGAAGATTTCAGAAGCAGTAGCTCGGAAGAAGAAGAAACTCAGCTGGAGATGCATCTGAAAGAAGAATTGAAGGAATGTTTAAGGAAGGTCAGAAGGCTGGAGAAGCTTAACAAAAAATTGGAAGATGAATGTTCCTCAGCATGCAATCAAGTTAATGTTAAAGTAGAACTTGAGAAAGAGCTTAAAGACTTGAAAAAGTCTCTTGAAGATGAGAAAAATCAAAATGAGCACATGAAAGTTAAGCTGAAGGCAAAAGAGGAAGAATTAGAGCTGGTTCGAAAGAAATTCTCGAAAGTTGAGTCAAGAAAAATTTGTTTTCAAAATTCAACTACTGATGTTGCTGAAAGTTCTCAACAGGCACATTCTGAGAAAATTCAACAAAAGAATAAAGTGATTGCTGTGAAAAAGAAAGCTGAGAAAGCTACTTATGTGGTCAAGACCAATGTTTTTGGGAACTCTGAAGTTTCAAGGAAACCTAATCCTAACACTGGTGAAAAAAAAGAAAAGTCAGAGAATGAAGAATTCCAGCAAAACAATCTTTCTAACAAAAGAATAGTTGGTGGGGCTGAAGAAAGAGCAACAAAGAAGTATCAGAACAAAAGCTTTAGAGGAAGGTACTCCTTCTATGGGTACTGTTGGTATTGTGGTGGATTCGGGCATACATAAAATATGTGTTGGTTTAATCAACAATATTATCACCACCCCCACAAGTTATGAAAGGAAGAGATTGAGGGGGAGTCAATCTCCTCAAAGGAAGAAGAGTAAGAAGGTTTTCCTGAAGAAAGCTGAGAAGAATGAAGTCAAGATATGAAATAGGTTCTAGCCTCTGGAAACCATTTGTGAAAGGTGTGAACAACCTAGAAATCTTGAAAAAGGATGTCTTGTGCTGTTACTGGCTCAACAAAAAGTTCTTAATTCTCAGAGCCAGAAAGTGAATATAGAAGTGACAGAAGAAAAAACTCTTGTTGTTGAAACCGCTTTAAAAGTTACAAAGGAAGAACGACCTTGGATACTTGACAGTGGTTGTTCTTCACATATGAAAGGAGACTTGGAGTTTCTAAAAAATATGAAGAGGTTTAAAGAAGGAACTGTGACATTTGGAAATGATGAATCTTTAAAAATCAAAGGAGTTGGATCAGCCATCATTGGGAAATAAAAATTGAAGTCTAAGAAAACTTTGTATGTTGATGGGCTGAAGCACAACTTACTGAGTGTATCACAATTATGTGATGAGGCTAACAAAGTTATCTTCAAGAAAGATGGATTTATTGTGAAAATTGAAGAATATGGGAAGATTATTACAAGAGGCCAACAAACCAAAGGAAATCTGTTCCAGGTTGGTAATTCACAAAACTCTTGTTACATGAGTGTAGTGGAAGAAAATCAGTTGTGGCACAGAAGACTTGGACACATGTGTCAGAGAAATATGAGCAAGATATCTCAAAGGGATAATGTTCGAGATATTCCAAATTTTCCAAGAAGAAGAGATTGGTGTTTCACTACCTGTTAGAAAAAAAAGATTACAAGTGTTGTGCATAAGAAGGTTGACATTTGTTCAAAACAACCCCTTGAGCTGATACATTCTGATATATGTGGACCGATGAGTAAACAATCAACAAATGGAGACAATTACTTCATCACCTTCTTTGATGACTTTACTCGCATTACATGTGTTATGTTTATGAAAAACAAGTCAGACGCCCTGAAAATGTTTAAGAGTTTCAGAAGGAAAGTTAAGAAAGAATGTGAATACTCTGTGAAGAAGTTGAGAACATATAATGGTGGTGAGTATAGAAGTGAAGAATTTGAAGACTATCTTGAGAAGTATGGGATTTAGCATGAATATAGTGCTCCATATACACCTCAACAAGATGGGGTTTCTGAAAGGAAGAACAGAAGCTTGGTGGAAATGGGAAGAACCATGTTGCTTGAACATGGCCTTACTCATTATTTTTGGAGGCAAGCTACAAGTATAGCTGTTTATATTCAAAATTTATGTTTCTACAGGCCTCAATAAAACAAGACTCCATATGAACTTTTCTATGGAATTACACCAAGTATGAAGCATGCTAAAGTTTTTGGGATCCCATGCATTATAAAGAAGAAAGGAAGAAGCAGTCGAAAGTTCAAGCAGAAAGGAGAAGATGGAATTTTTCTTGGTTATGCGCCAGAGGGAAGAGGTTATAGATGTTTTAACAAAGAAACATGAAGAATTGTGGATACAATTGATGTAAAAGTCATTGAAAATCCAAGGAAAGATAAGCATGTCCAGACAGACCAGGAAGATAAGGAAGATGAAGTTGGTGATTCTGATAAGGATATAGTGAACTGCAACCCTAATCAAGATGAAGAATCGGATTCAGCCATATCATGTGATGAGGAAGACACATGAAAAACTTATCCAAGGCTGATGAAATAAGTGAAAGATTAGAATATCCTTGGTGATTAACGTCACATGGTTCAAACAAGAAGAACGAGTAATTCTTTATCACATACTTCCTTGTATTCCAAAGTGGAACCAAATGACATTAAAGAAGCCTTTGAGCATCTAGAATGGGTTCAAGCCATGAATGAAGAATTGGATCAGATTGAAAAGAATGATACATGGGAACTTGTACCAAGGCCTAAAAGTAAGAATATTATTGGCACCAAATGGGTATTCTAGAACAAGTTGAATGAAGAAGGTGAAGTGATTAGAAATAAAGAAAGTTTGGTTTGTAAAGGCTACTCTCAGATTGAAGGAATTGACTTTGAAGAAACGTTTTCTCCAGTGGCCAGATTAGAAACTATTCGAATCTTTCTTGCTATTGCTACACAACGAGGCTACAAAATCTTTCAAATGGATGTTAAATCCACATTTCTTAATGGTGATCTCAAAGAATAAGTTTATGTTGAGAAACCATGTGGCTTTATTGTTGGGAAAAATGAAAGTTATGTGTGCAGGTTGAAGAAAGCCTTGTATGGGCTAAAGCAAGCTCCAAGAGCATGGTACTCCAAATTGGATTCTTTCTTAAAGAAGATGAACTTCAAGAAAGGAAGAGTTGATAGTAATCTATACATCAAGTAAAGTCAAGATCTTCCACTCATTGTTATTGTCTATGTTGATGACATTATTTTTGCTGGGAATGATTAAGGAAGCTGTG
The DNA here is from genome assembly GCA_963277665.1 of Viscum album. NCBI lineage: Eukaryota > Viridiplantae > Streptophyta > Magnoliopsida > Santalales > Viscaceae > Viscum > Viscum album. The sequence continues at coordinate 1,578,498,623 of OY728120.1, read as the reverse complement.
AAAGGTTTGCTAAAGAAATGAAAAATGTATTTGAGATGTCCATTTTGGGAGAGATGAGATACTATCTTGGGTTACAAATCTTGCAACAGAAAGAATTCATTTTCCTCTCCCAAGAAAAGTATGCCAAGGAACTTCTCAAGAAGTTTGGCATGGAAAACTCAAAAACTGTATTAACTCCTATCTCAATGGGAACGAAGCTAAGAAAAGATGATGAGGGAAAAGAAGTTGATCAGAAAGAATATCGAAAGCTGATTGGAAGTTTGTTATACCTGACTACATCAAGACCATATATTGTTTTTTCTATTACCTTATGTGAAAGATTCCAGAGTGCTCCTAAAGAATCACATCTTATTGCTGGAAAAAGAATTCTTAGATATATAAAAGGCACAACAGAATTCGGAATCAAATATAGTGGCTCAAATAACATTGATCTGTTTGGATATTCAGATGCAGATTGGGCAGGAAATGTTGATGATAGAAGATCCACATCTGGTGGAGTGTTCTTTATGGGAAAAAGTTGTGTTGGATGGCACTCGAAGAAGAAAAATTAAGTGACACTTAGCACGGCTGAATCTGAATATGTTGCTGCAACCATGGATGCTACTCAACTTATCTGGATGAAAACACAGTTGGAAGATTTGTTAGTTGAAGTGATGTTTCCCTTGATCTTGGGTTGTGATAATCAAAGTACAATTACCCTTACCAATAATCCAGTCCAACATTCACGCTCGAAGCATATTGATATCAAATATCATTTCATCAAAGAGCATGTGGAAAAGAATGAACTGAAACTTGAATATGTGTCATCTGTTGAACAAGTTGCTGATATTTTCACGAAACCCTTGCCAAAGGAATCATTCTCAAGATTGAGGTTGAACATGGGTGTCCAACCTCTTTCACTTCAAGGCTAAGGTATGTTGTTCTGTCCCCTCTCTCCTCTTACCTTTGGATTGTTTTGTCAAGGGGGAGAAGTTGCTTGTATCATAAATCTATTGTTTAAAGAAAGAGTTGTGGGTAAGCTGTGAACTCAGCATTGTTTATGTATGTGAACTATTCTAACTATTTGTTGGAGTGGTTATAGGAATGAACTTGAAGTTGTTTATAGGGTGCATTAAGCTGAAGCTATATGAAGTTGACGATGTCATTTTCACTTCTTATAGACATCATGGTTTTGCTGTCAATGATTCTTATTTCCTGCAATGAGTTAGCTCACGTAGGCTTAGAATTATTGATAAGTAATTCATTGCTCGAGGTTACAACGTTTGGTGATTTATGAAAACTTGGTTGATAACAAAATCCAAAGGGGGAGATTGTTAGGACCAACCTGAAGGGAGAGATGGTTTGTATGAATTGTTATTTGTTGATCTTGAGAAAGTTTTCATAATGGAAAGATATATTGGTTTCAGAAGCTGGAAGTTAGAAGTTCGGAATCAAGTATATTGAACTTTTAGATTCTGGAGTTTGAGAAGTTCGGAACCAAGTATATTGAACTTTCAGAGTCTGGAGTTTGAGAAGTTCGGAACCAAGTATATTGAACTTTCAGAGTCTGGAGTTTGAGAAGTTCGGAACCAAGAATTTTGAACACTCAGAATCTGGTGTTCGAAAGAATTCAGTGTCTGGGATTTGAAAAGTTCGGAACCTAAGAAGGCCGATAGGAGATGAGGAGACATTAATTGTGAAGATGATTTTCTGTTTTGTAACTCAAAATTGTGAGTATATGCAGGTACTCATGATTCAAGAAACATATGGGTGGAGAAGGTGTTTCAAGAATCGGTGAAGTCACAACGAGAACCAGATGTGCAGAGTCGATGTTCGGAGTCAGGAGTTCGGAGTCTACCTCCTGAACAGAACTTACTGAGTCAACTTCCTAAATCAGAAGTTCGTAGCAAGAAGTTCGGAGTCGACTTCCTGAGTTTAAAGTTCGTAGCCAAAAGTGCGGAATCTACTCTGAGAATTTCTGAAGCCGAAAACTAGAAGTCGCACCAAGAAGTGATGAAGGGTCACATTGTGAATAGAAGTGGTGTCATGACAGAAAGGTGTTGATGAGTCATGCCAAGACTTGAAGTGATGCTGAAGACTCAATATGGATGGATCTGAGAATGTGATTCCAAGAAATTTGAGTAATAAAGTCAGATCCAGAAAAGGCCAAAGTTCTAAAACAAGATAATTAGAAGAATATTGGAGAAGATTCTGAAAGCATTGAATGAGTCTTAATTGCTCCGAGATTCCATGAGGAATCATGATTTGGGTGAATCTAGGTGAGCGGGAAAATATTTTGGTTTCCCGCCAAAGCACACTTTGGAGCTCCTATAAAAGGAGATCAGAGTACGGGATAAAAAACTATGGAAATTTAGAGAGATAAGCTCTGGTAATCTAGAGAGAGGAGGGAGTGTTTGGCCGACTGAGCTTTCATTGTAGTTCCAATCATAACGAGAATTCAGAGTGGAGAATTCAGACTGGAGAATTTAGAGTGGAGATTTTGGAGTGGAGATTCGGAATGAGGAACTTGTACCGGCTATCACCGTATTGAGTTTCTCATACCGAGGAAGACTCGAATTAAAGAATTCAGAGTAAAGAAGAAATATCGGAGTGGATACTTCAGAGTGGAGTTTTCGGAGTGGAGAATCAGAATGGGAAGTTCAGACTGCAATTGATCTATCTCAAGTCCAAGGAATCCTTATCTCTCTTCTGGGTAAGGAAATGAGTATTTGTGGTGAACCTGCTTACACTTGTATTTGAAATGAAGTACTGGTAACATAAGTTGTTATAAGAAAAAGAAACCTTGCCCTATTGTGCTAAGAGGGTGCACACGCACTGGAGTAATTGTTTCACAGTTCTTCATGAGTTTAAGGGTATATCCTACTTGTTGTATTCCAAGGATTGTTTTCTTAGTGGATTGTATGGTGCTGGATTGTTTCCAACCATAGCAAGGACGTAGCTATTCTTATTAAATAGTGAACCTTGTAAATCACTGTGTTCCTTTTTGGAAGTGTGATTGTTTGTTTCTCACCAGGGAATTATATCTTTAACAGGAGACAAAGGTTGTTCTCATTCTTAAGGGAACTTAAAAAAAGAAAAAGGGGTACCACTGATTCACCCCCCCTCTCAGTGGTTCATTACTCAAATCGGGTCCTTTCAATATCTTAATAAAACTTAATATTCTATCCCATACTTAGTCTTATCCCTAATGTTTTGACTAAATTTATCTAATCCAAATCTTCAAATATTGACTAAACCGTTCTCTGATACCAACTAAAATGAACCATACTTTTCATACATAAATATTACATCTAATTAGATGAATATTCATTATATAATATTACAATCCTTTCTAAAATCATATAATTATAATGTATTTTGAAACATGGATACATAATAAACTTATTAATAAGAGATATAAATCATCTCTAACTTAGTTCTTCACAACTATAAATCTTTATAGACACATAATACATCAAACATTTCTTCATGATCTGGGAAAAGGAAACATAATAAATGGAGAGATCAGATGCTCAATAAGGGTCGATAAGGGAGATAACAATGATTACTTAAACATAACATGAGAATAAGGGTATAATAACACGAATTTAACATTTCGAAATCCATACCCTATATATATTAGATCATAAAATTGATTCATGGATTAAATCTTGGAAATTCATAAGACATGAATCATAAAGGAATCAAAGAGAATGAACCATGAGAGAATAACATTGGCATAAGAAATAAGTTTGTGGAATAGTTATAATCATAGAAATATCATGTCATGGATACCCACCAAGACATTCATAATTTTTTAGTCTCATGCTAATCACCTATGTACCTATTTCAGGATTGGGATAAAATCCCATGTACCCTCTTAAAATCTTGGTATAACCTACCATATACCCTTTTATGGGTATGAGATAACCTCCAATGTACTCTTTTTAAAGCTTGGGATAACCTCTTATATACCTTTTTCAGGCTTGGGATAACCTCCGGTGTACCCTTTAAGCACATAGAACATAAATATTTATCCAATGTATTAGAAGGCTATATAATTATAGGTCCACCCATCACATAATCCTAAATCCATTCATATGTATGACACAAGATCATAAAAACATTCATCATAACTTAACACATGGAAGAGAAAATGGATTTCATTAATATTTTACTATTATAACCATAAAACATATAGAGAAGAAATTAATATAGTATAATTGGATCACATCCCTAGTAAAACCTGGGTCACATCAATGAATGTTGCTATAGATAAAAAATTCCTTTGAAAGATAACTGGAACATTTCTTGAGGAAAATACCCTTTTCACATTAAAATAACTTATTTAAATTCTAAAAATCTACCAAATATTAAAGAAAAAATTTTATATAAAAATAAACATGTAAAATTATAAATTATGATTCAAATCTTTGAGCGGTCATGATAGAAGTAAATTTCAATCAAACAGTGTACATTAAAATAGAGATTACTTTCACATTTTTGTAAAAAGTAAAATGTACCTCATTTGGAAAATTAAAAGAAAATTGCTTTTAATTTTTTTAAGAAAGTAAAAAACGGGTAAAAATGATTTTAAGTAGTTATTTTATATTAGTAAAAACATTTTTGAAAACATGGACATGGAAAAAATGTCACGACCCGTCCTCGGAACCCGTGCCATGACTACCCCAAGCCCGCCTTCCATAGGCCAGGGGCTGGCGACTAGAACCAAAAGAAATTACCCTAAAAGGGAAGACATTGCCTTTAAACCTGTAACACACATAGTCTAAAATACAATCAGTAGTAAACAAACACTAGTATAGGAAGAGTGATGAAATTAAATGGGCCAGTATACAAACCCAACTGAAGTACAAGTACAAGTAAAAAGGGTAAACATCTCCTGGATCGTCCACTGGGAAAATCCTACATGAAGGGTAGGTACATATCTCGAACAAATCATCCCTGAGGTACATATTGTCTAGCCCAGCTATGAGCAGCCTCCCGTCCATCTCCCTCAGCCTCGATCACTGCTGACCGTCGTCTGCACAGAACACAACAAGGTGCGGGCGAAGCCCGTGCAGGGGTGAGTATAACGATACTCAGTAAGGGACCCCGAGACCCCCGAAGGTCTCCCAAAATACACTAAGGATAAACCACAGTAGTAAGATACAATCATGAAGTATCAAACATTACTTCTTAGGTATAATCCCATACATATATCTAAGTTACTAATTACAGTCTGGATCCAACATTCGAGCCCAAGTACAACCCATTCCACAAAGGAAGTAAATTCATTCATCTCGATGATAACAACATAAAGTCAAGACTCAGCTCACACATGTATTCAACTCAAGTAGAGGGATAGAGATGATTATATTTAGCCACTGAATCATCTCCTCTATCGAACCCACGCAGGATCCTGGAACAGTATCAGCGCTGTCGAACCCATAGAGGATCCCGGTATAGAAGTCATCGCTGTCAAACCCACATAGGATCCTGGTCCAGTATTTTCCCTGTTGAAGCCATGAAGGATCCTGGTCGAGTATCATTGCTGTCGAACCCACAGAGGATCCTAGTCCAGTATCGTCGCTGTCGAACCCACAGAGGATCCTGGTACAGTAGTAGGTCCATGTAGGATCTTATCATCTCAGCCGTAGCCAGACATAGGGTTCCCGCACACATCATGCTCGATTCCGGGATGGTCTGATCCTCAATACAAGTGTAGATACATCAAATACCACAAATTCTTGAGTTGATGTATCCCATAGTTCCCTCTCATAATAAGGAACCCATCGCGACATACGGCGCGTCAATCAGACACCCGGTCTGTGAGTTATTTGCGTTTTCGCTCTAAGGGACCGATTGGATTTATGTTCAATCCAACCTGGCCATACCACAACTACATCAATACCTTGAGTGGGGTATCCTACAAGAAACGTATCATTCAAATATTCCCGTTGGTTCAGACGGTTCATCAATCAAACACCCGTAGCCCAAGATATGGGCGAAAAGGTGAAATGGGTCAGAATGAGGTCTGGGTTCGGTCTGGCCCTGCCGGACTGACTCGACCCGACCTCAGTCTGGATCCAGACTGGGGTCCAACCCGGTCTGCGGATCCGACCTGGCCCACTGGAACCGGCCCAGCCTGGTGGAATCGGCCCGGCTCGCGGAAACCGGCACAACCCGCGATGGGTGGCCCAGCCCGCGGGTGGCGCGACCCGTGTGGCTGGGAGGCGGTCCGCCAACCAAAGCCAGCGGTGGAGGCACTTCACGGGGACCGCCCTAACCTAGCGGGGGGGGGGGGGGGGGGGGTTAGCGCCCCCGTCTCCCTGTAACGGACGGCGCGTGCCTCCGGCCCGGTGACCACGGGACCCGTAGGGTCCCACCTGTGGTGTGCCCGACGGCGGCCGGCTCAGCCGACCGCCCTCCTCCATCCGTCGTGGCCCGCCTGGCCGTGGATTTGCACGGTGCGATGGAGCCGTGCCACAGTCTGACTGCTATGACCCTCCAGGACGAGACCCTTCCACTCGCACGACGCGATGGCGCCACGCCCCTCCGGTGGCAATCCGGTCACCTTGCTCCACCGCGGCCCGGTCCTCCGCGTGGTGCGACGACGCCGTGCTCCTCCAGCGACCCGACAACTCTTGCGCCACCAGTTCCTTTCACGGTCGGCCTGTCACTGGCCGCTATTTCTCCACCGCGGTTCACTCTTCCCGTGGCACTATTGTGCCACCGCCGTCGTCAACATGTGAGGAGAAAATGATGGGGGAGTGTTGGGCCAGGTTCATGCGGTCCGAGCCCTCCTCATTATGACGATAACAATCGACTATTCACATTCAAAAAATATTGAATGACGAAGAACATAAACGAATTCAACTCAAATACCCTACCTTTAATTCACCGATCATCATTTGTCGTTCGTTGACGGTGTTGAAGAAAGGACATATGTCGATTCGTCATTCGCCGCGTTCATCACGCACTCCCAATCTCAATCTCGTGTGTCAGAAAGTGTCAAAGTCGAAGATGGCGTTCTTCGCGTTATTCGTTGGGAAGTTCTTCTTCTCCTTCCCAAACTCTACCAAAAGATTATGCCAACAACAATATAATAAAACATGACATCTTTTTAATTTGATGGCATAAATAATTCAAAAAATTTCAAATTAATTAATTAATGCCATTAATTAATTTGTGTGGTTTGGAACATTATTGAGGGAAGTTCAAGGGTTTCCCCCACTTATGAAGAGTTCAAGGGGTTTTAAGCCCGTGTGGTCCCCACTGAGTAAATCCTCCCAAGGGAGGTTATGTGTGGGTGGGCCCCACCACCAAACACCACTTGGAGGTTTTTACCACCTCAAAAATAAAAATAAGTTAACCCTTATTTTTATTTAACATTATTAAAAACCCCAACAACTAACTTCTATTCTCGACCATCTGTCGTCGAGGCAAAAGCCTTCATAAGAGAATACCAGCGCTGCGAGTTCGACGGTGCCCTTAGATTTCAATTCCGATCACCGGTTCAAAAGTTATAAAATCCCACTCGTACGTTTACTGAACATACCTGAACAAAACTTCAGAAATTGATTCTGGGCACACTGGACCTCAGAATCAAGCACCGTAAATTTTCACAGACTCATAAAAATCCCATGAATTTAAGAAAAAAATTTACATGGAATTTCCAGGACTTTACATTCTCCCCATCTCAGGGATTTGTGTCCCCGAAAGCCAAAACTCAAAACTAGGGAAACAAATGGGGGTACTAAGCACAGATCTGTGCCTCCTACTCCCATCTGCTCTCTTGGAGGTTCCCGTGCTGCCACCATATACACACAAGAGGTATCGACCGCCCAGGAAGGAATATCTCCTGTCGATCCTCGATATCCACTAGAACCTCCGAGAAAGTTTCCCCATCGTCGATGTCTAGCTCTCCATGGTCGATGATGCGGGAAGGGTCATGCACGTATCTCCTCAGCTGAGATACGTTGAAGATATCCTGCACCCAGTGAAACTGGTGTGGATGAGCTAAGTGGTAAGACAGCTCACCTACTCTGCTGAGGACCTGGAAAGGTCCATTGAATCGTGGAGATAACTTACCGCCTTAAAAAAATCTCCATAGACCTCATCAAGGTGAAACCCGTAGAAATATGTGGTCTCCATCCTCAAAATCCAGAGGTCTCCGTCTCCTGTCAGCATACGAATTCTTCCTTCTCTATGCATTCTTCATTTTCTCCAGGATTATTTGCACTTTCTCCATGGTAGCCCACACCATCTCTGGTCCCATGAGTGCTAACTCCCTTGGGTCAGTCCAGTACAAAGGCAATCTGCAAGGTCGACCGTACAGTGCCTCGAAAGGTGCCATCTCGATGGTGGAGTGGAAGCTGTTGTTTTACGCAAACTCTACCAAGGGTAAGTGATCCTCCCAGCTACGACCGAAGTCGAGGACCCATGCATGGAGCATTTCCTCAAGATTCCGAATGGTCCTCTCAGTCTGGACATTCATTTGAGGATGGAAGGTGGTGCTCAAGCGAAGCTGCGTCCCAAAAGCCTCCTGCAACCCTTTCCATAGCCGGGAAGTGAAAAGAGAATCTCTATCGAAGACGATCGTCGATGGCACACCATGAAGCCATACAATCTCTTGTAGGTAGAGGCGTCCCAATCTCTCTACTGAACCCTGCTCTCTGATAGGTAAGAAGTGGGATGACTTGGTGAGTTGGTCAACAATCACCTAGATAGAGTCATGACCTCATGATGTACGTGGAATTCCCGTCACGAAATCCATGGATATACTGTCCCACTTCCACTCTAGGACCTCTAAGGGGTAAACCAAACCTTCTGGAACCTGGTGCTCCACCTTCACTTGCTGACAAGTGAGGCATCGTGAAACAAACTCTGCTACTACCTTCTTCATACCTGTCCAACAGTACTATCATCGAAGGTCCTGGTACATCTTCGCCACTCCTGGATGTACCTCTAAAGGGGAAGTGTGGAACTCCCTCAAAAATTCCTCCTGTAGTGCAACTAATACCAAGGTATATCCTTTGAATAGGATGACATGATCCCCACCTTCAGAAAATCCATCAGGTGCCTGCCCTGTGGATATCTGTGCACGTCGAGCCTCGCAGTCAACATCCCCATGCTGCACCTCCCTGACTCTCTGAAGAAGTGAAGGTGTGACTATAAGAGACTGCAGAAAGGCTACTCCATCTCGATCCACTAGGGATATCCGTAATGAGGCCATTTGTTCAGTCACCTCTCCTTGAAACTAAATGCCTGATCTCCTACTGAGGGCATCTTCTACAACGTTCCCCTTCCCAGGAGTATAGACTATCTCGAAGTCATAGTCCCGGAGGAACTCAAGCCAACACCGCGGTCTCAGGTTCAGGTCCTTCTATGAGAAAATGTAGCTGAGACTCTGGTTGTAAGAGTAGACTATAAAACACTCGCCCATAAAATAGTGCCGCCACATATTCAAGGTGAATACCACTGCTGCTAACTCCAGGTCATGAGTGGCATAGTTCTGTTCATTCTATCTCAGCTGATGAGAACCATAATCTATCAATCCTCCATCAGGATGCATCCGAGCCCGATCCATGATGCATCGCGATAGATTACGTACCCAACGCCCTTCTCCGGTAGCATCAAGATGGGAACACTATTTAGCCTCTTCCTTAGCTCCTAGAAACTCCACTGGAATCTCTCTGACCACATGAAGGGTTGCCCCTTCTTCATCAATGCTGAAAGTGGTGCTACAACTCTGGAGAAATATGGCACAAATCTCCGATAGTACCCAACCAGACCCAGAAAACTCTGTACCTCCATCAAACTCCCGGGTGGCTCCCAAGAAAGTACTACATCGATCTTCGCTAGATCCACTGCAACTCCATCCCTTGAGATGACATGTCCCAGAAATTGTACATCTCGGATTCAAATTTGGAACATCGAGAGATTACCATAAAGCTGGTGCTCTCGGAGTGTGTCCAGTACTACCCGCAAATGGTAGGCGTGCTCCACCTCGGTAGCTGAGTAGATCAGAATGTCATCGATGAAGACTACCACAATGTGACCAAGGTATGGCTGGAAGATCCTATTCATGAGTCCCATGAACACAGATAGTGTGTTGGTTACGCCAAATGGAATAACCAAGAACTCGTAGTGGCCATAACGGCATCTGAAGGCCATCTTCTACACATCCTCATCTCGTACTCTGAGCTGGTGATAGCCCGATTGAAGATCTATCTTTGAGAACCAACGCGCTCCCCTCAGCTGATCAAAGAGGTCATCAATCCTCGGGAGTGGGTACTTGTTCTTCATGGTCACCTAGTTCAGGCACCGATAATCAAAACACAGTTGCAAGATCCCATCCGCCTTCTTGGAAAACAAAATCAGGGATTAACAGGGTGAAACACTGGGTCGAATGAATCCCTTCCCCTACAAGTCCTCTAGTTGTACCCGCAACTCGCAAAGCTCAGCGGGAGCCATTCGATATGCTTGAGTAGATATAGGTGCCATCCTAGGGTACAAGTCTATGTAGAAGTCCAACTCTATATGAGGAGGTAGTCCTAGAACATCGTTAGGGAAAACATCCGCGTAGTGGTCCACCACTACAGGATAAGTCGGACTCTCCACATCAACTGCTCTGAGGGTAAGGCAAGCCAACTGGTGAGTGATTAGCTGTACCCTCCTCTGAGTAAGTCTGTCCTGTGCTAAAAAGGTTCCCTTATCGTCAGTGAAGGTATACCTGGTCCCATATGTGCGGACACACCACACTTTGCACCTAATACAGTCAATCTAAGCATGAACTATAGATAACCAATCCATACCCAAGATGACATCGTAAGGCCTCGATGCCACTACGAGGAGATCCCAGCCAAAGCTCTCACCTCCTAGAGTAAGCTCACACTGCCGGAACCAGTTCGTAATCATCGAGTCTTCTCCTGTAGGAGTCTCTAACCATAATGATCGAGCCAACAGCTCCATCGGAATCTTCGAGCTCCTAACGAGGGCAGTGGCTATAATTGAATGACTGGAACCTATGTCTATAAGTACTACAGCAAGGGTGGAGTAGACACAGATAGTAACTCAAATCATTTTAGGTGCACCGTGGTCGTAGGCCTCGACTTCCTGGAGCTGAGCCCACCCCTGTCTGCCAGCTCCCCTATGGTTGGTGTGGACCTCCTGGTGGTGGTGGTGGTAGGACCTTGAAACGTCTTCCACCACCTACTGCTCGGCCAGCTCCTCTTCCACGTCTGCCTGATCCCAGCGGACCACCATGGTCAAACCTCTACCTCTACTTTGGAGGTCCCTCTATTGTCTACTACTCATCTACATGGAGAGTCGGGCAGTCACGAGCCATGTGACCCTACCCGCTGCATGCATAGCGCTGCCTACTCCTCGTATGGCTGGCTCTGTCTCATGTGCCCGCACAACCGAACCTGTATCCTGGGGTCTCCCACCTGATGGATTGGTCCGCTTGGACCTCTGAAACATCTATCTACTTCCGGATGTAGAAGACTCCGCTACGTGTCGCCCTATGATGGGTCTCGCTACGAGTGATTGGTCAGCAAGAAAACTCTCCATAAGAAGGGATCGCTCCAGCACCCCCGCCTACGTCAAAATTCTGAGGGAGATCTTCGAAGCCCTGATCTCATGCCTGAGTCCCTACTCGAAGGTTTGGGACCTGAATAACGGGTTCCGCACCATATCTGTGGAGTAGCGCAAGAGGTCGGTGAACCTCACTGAGTACTGTGCCACCTTCATGCTGCCCTGCTGCAGATGAAGCAGCTCTTGAATCTACACCACACGAAGGGTGGCTGGAACAAAATCTGACCGGAAAAGACTCTCGAAGTCTTCCCAGAGAAGTGATGCCTCATCATGCACCTAGAGCATCAGGCTCCACCATCTGCCTGTTGTTGTCTGCAGGAGACTCACGACAAGGATCACCATGAGGTCGGCTAGTGTCCCTACCAGTTTGAAAACTCTCACAACAGCCTCCAGCCAATCCTCAGCTGCCTGTGGCCCCGTCTCTCCTCTGAACCTGGGCGGACTCTTACACTGAAACTCATTCAATGCACTCAGATGGTGTGAACTCTCTACTGCTGGAGCTGGTGGTATCGATGGCCCAGTGTGTAGTGGTACCACTGGTGCCTCCACTGTGATGGGGCCCTACACAGATGCCTCGTCGCTCGGTGGGATACCATCTAGTATACATCCCAGAACCCTGGCTGACTGCCTACATGGGGCCATCCTGAATGAAACAGGTGTGCCACGGTCAAATAATATACTTGGTGAGCTGACAGAAAGTAATCATAAAGAAAACTTTTCAAAGGAAACACACACGCAATCAGTGTTTTCATGCACTGATTCAGAAATCATAAGTCAGAGTCCTAGTGTATGGATACGTCGACCGCCGTACCAACACCAGTTTCCCTAAACTGATAACCACACCCAAAAAAATTAACAATATTTCCATTAAAATAATCAGAGTCCAAGTCCTATAGTAGAACCGACTCCTCTGATACCAATTTGTCACGACCCGTCCTCGGAACCCGTGCCGTGACTACCCCAAGCCCGCCTTCCATAGGCCAGAGGCTGGCGACTAGCACCAAAAGGAATAACCCTAAAAGGGAAGGCATTGCCTTTAAACCTGTAACACACACAATCTTAAATACAATAAGTAGTAAAAAAATACTAGTATAGGAAGAGTGCTGAAAGTAAATGGGCTAATATACAAACCCAACTGAAGTACAAGTACAAGTAAAAAGGGTAAACAACTCCTGGATCGTCCACTGGGAAAATCCTACCTGAAGGGTAGGTACAGATCTCGAACAACTCATCCCTGAGGTACGTACCGTATAGTCCAGCTCTGAGCAGCCTCCTATCCATCTCCCTCAGACTCGATCAATGCTGACCATCATCTGCACAAAACACAACAAGGTGAGAGCGAAGCACGTGCAGGGGTGAGTATAACGATACTCAGTAAGGGGCCCCGAGACCCCCGAAGGTCTCCCAAAATCCACTAAGGATAAACGAAAATTGTAAGATACAATCACAAAGTATCAGCCATTCCTTCTTAGGTATATGACCATACATATACCAAAGTTACCAATTACAGTTCGACTCCAACATTTGAGCCCAAGCACAACCCATTCCACAAAGGAAGTAAAGTCATTCATCTCGATGAAAACAACTTAAAGTCAAGACTCATCTCACATAGGTATTTAAATCAAGTAGAGGTATAGAGATGATTAGATGTAGACACTGAATCATCTCCTCTGTCAAACCCACTTAGGATCCTAGAACAGTGTCGGCGCTGTCGAACCCACAGAGGATCCTGGTACAGAAGTCATCACTGTCGAACCCATAGAGGATCCTGGTCCAGTATCATCACTGTCAAACCCACAGAGGATCCTGGTTCAGTATCGTCACTATCGAACCCACATAGGATCCTGGTCTAGTATCATCATTTTCGAACCCACAGAGGATCCTGGTACAGTAGTAGGTCCATGTAGGATCTTTTCATCTCAGTTGCAGCCACCCATAGGGTTCCCGCACACAGCACGCTCGATTCTGGGAGGGTCCTCTCCTCGAGCCAAGTGTTGATACATCAACTACCACAAAGTCTTGAGTTTATGTATCCCATAGTTCTGTTTCATCATAATTAACCCAACGTGACAGACGACGTGTCAATCAGATGTCCGGTCTGTGAGTTATTTGCGTTTTTGCTCCGAGGACCCAGTTGAATTTTGGTTCAATCCAACCTGGTCATACCCCAACTGCATCCAAACCTTGAGTGGGTTATGATAAAATAACCTTATCATTCCAAGATTCTCGTCAGTGCAGAAGGTTCGTCAATCAGACACCCGTAGCCCAAGATATGGGCCAAAAGGTGAAATGGGTCAGAACTGGGTCTGGGTCTGGTCCGGCCCAGCCGGACCGACCTGACCCGACTCGAGTTTGGATCTAGATCGGGGTCCGACCTGGTCCGTGGATCCGACCCTGCCCACTGGAACTAGCCCGGCCCACCGGAACCAGCCCGGCTCGGCGGAACCGGCCCGACCCGGCGGAACCGGCTCGACCTGTGGAAACTGGCCCAGCCTGCGACGGGAGGCCTGACCTGTGATGGGCGGCCCGTCCTAGGCGGTGGCCCTGACCGCGGGTGGCGCGACCCGTGTGGCTGGGAGGCAGTCTGCCAACTGAAGCCAGCGGTGGTCGTGCCTCACTGGGCCCACCCTGACTGAGTGAGGGGGGGGGGGGGGGGGGGGGGGTCAGCGCCCCCCATCTCCTGGTAACGGCCAGCGCATGGCGCCGACCCAGTGACCGTGGGACCCGAAGGGTACCCCCTGTGGTGTGCTCGCCGTCATCCGGCTTAGCTGGCCTCTATCCTCCATCTGCCGCGGCCCGCCTGGCCGCGAATTTGGGCGGCGTGACTGTGCCATGCCATCGTCCGACCGCCGCAGCCCTCCTGGCGGTGGCCCTTCCACCCGCGTAGCGCGACGGCGCCACGTCCCTCTGGTGGCCGTCCGACCGCCTTGCTCTGCCGCGGACCACACTGGCTGCGACCCGGTCCTCCGCGCGGCTGACCTATCACCGGCCGCCATTGCTCCACCGCGATGCACTCTTCTGGCAGCACCATTGCACCGTCACCATCGTCAACAAGTGAGGATAAAATGATAGGGGAGGGTTGGGCTGTGTTCGTGAGGTCCAATCCCTCCTCATTATTGCGATAACAATTAGCTATTCACATTCCAAAAATATTTAACGATGAAGAATAAAAATGAATTCAACTCAAATCCCCTATGCTTAATTCACTGGTCATCGTTCATCGTTCGTTGATGGTGTTGAGGAAAGTACAGATGCTGATTCATCATTCACTGCATTCATCATGCACTCCCAATCTCAAGCTCGTGCGTCAAAAAGTGACCAAGTCGAAGATGGCGTTCTTTGCGTTCTTCGTTGGAGAGTTCTTCTTCTTCTTCCCAAACTATACCAAAGGATTATTCCAACCACAAAATAATAAAATATGACATCTTATTAATTTTTTGGCATAAATAATTCAAAAGATTTCAAATTAATTAATTAATACCATTAATTAATTTGTGTGGTTTGGCACATTAATGAGGGAAGTTCAAGGATTTCCCCAACTTATGGAGAGTTCAAGGGGTTTTAAGCCCGTGTGGTCCCAACCGAGGAAATCCTTCCAAGGGAGGTTATGTGCGGGTGGTCCCCACCACCAAACACCACTTGGAGGTTTTAACCACCTCAAAAATAAAAATAAGCTGACACTTATTTTTATATAACTTTATTAAAAACCCCAAAATATAACTTCCATTCTCGACCATCTGTCGTCGAGGCGAAAGCCTTCTTAAGCAAATACCAGTGCTGTGAGTTCAATGGTGCCCTCATATTTCAATTCCGATCACCGGTTCAAAAGTTATAAAATCCCGCTCATACGTTTACTGAATGTACCCAAACAAAATTTCAGAAATTGATTCCGGGCACACCGGGCCTCGAAATCAAGTGCCGTAAATTTTCGCGGACTCGTAAAAATCCCATGAATTTAAGAAAAAATTTTCCACAGAATTTCTGGGTCTTTACAAGAAAATATATTTTCGACTGTAGAGTGAAATAATGTTATTTTTCCTGAAAATATTATTTCAGTCTCTCGAGTACTTAATGTGATAAAAATAAAAATAAAACATTTATTATTAGTAAATAAATAAAGGATAATAAAATTAATGGGATCATTGAGATTTTTATCATGAAATTTCATCATAAGAAATATAATCATAAACAATCCCGATAAACAATGAGATAGTAATATAAATCCCTTACCACTTTCGTAACTTTTGAATCAAAACCTTATGAAATATAGAACCTTATATTGAGATGTATAAAACAATAATCTTCATGATAATCACCATAAAATAAATTTATAGGAAGTATATACACCACATAAAAACATGTGGTGAATATGTAATGTGTCTCATAGAAGAAAAAGTGAGACGAAAACCCCTTACCTCAAGTTTGAATTTAATTGAAGGATTTATAACCACATGTATAATAATTTTAAATTTATTAAATTATATAAAATATTAATTTACATGCTTATAATATCATATATGAACCACTTATATAATTTATACACCCATTTATTAGTAATTCATTATTAAAATCATCTTTTTCGGGTGTTAACTGTTTCATTTTTGTATGATAATTTCTGTTTAGTAGTTCTGGTCCTTGTAATTTGATCATGGTAAAATAATCTAAAGAATTTAATTTATTATATAAATATATTATATATTATATATATTCATATTTATAATAATATATAAAAGGAATATATAAAAAAATTGATTACACCATTCTTGGAGACGGTAGGCCATACATATGGATAAACACTATTTTCACTTACCAAAAGATGAAAAAAAAGAAATTTTAATAATAATTCAGCTTTATAGAATCATTATTGTATCATATATATCATATATATTCATTAAATACATACTTTTTATTCAATATATTAGAAGTTTAAAAGGTAGATATGATATTATAATTATAGAATAATAATAATTTCATTAATATTACCTATTAAAATTAAAACCATCATAATATCCATCTATAGAAGATGGAGATGAAAAATGAATTTTATTTCTCTATGGATATGACAGTCCACACGTATTCATGAGCAAAACTTTCACTTACCATATGATGGAAAAGATGTTGGATAATGGTGTTAATGATAATAATAACATTTAAGTATATTTATGACACTTAATTTAATTTTTTATGATGAATACCATAGATTTATAGGTGGAATAAGAAGAAATAAATTGAAAGAGGTCGGGTAAGATGATTACCTCTTCCTCGAGAGACCTTATTTATATCACTTTATTAAGGAACATTATAATGGAATTTTAAGAACACAACATATAATTAGTGTATATTGAATTTTAGAAGGGAATTTTTCAGATTTTGGTCGAGATAGATGGATCAAAGTGGTGTGAAAAAAGAAATATGGGGTATACTTTTATAAGGGAGGAAAAAGAACCACTTGGAATTTCTAAAAAATTCATAATATAATTAATTCATTATCTAGAAAAATGATTAAAAATGGACATATATTCAAATAAAAATAATCAAAGGTTGAAAAATAACATTTCAGTGAAATTTATACTGGTTTTGGTGATATTTTAATCCTTATCATTTGGTTTAACCCCTAGTTAATCAATTTTAATCTCAACCATGGTAATGTTATTTTTAATATTAAAGGGTTATAATTTCACTTATAAGATAAAAATTAGAAAATAAATGGAAAAGTTATGAAATTTAAGACCATTTACCATCCTACTTATCCTCTTTAAATATTTTTAGGATTTATAAATAATTTAATTAAATATTATTTAACATAAAATATCATTAATTTCATTTTGATACTATTTATTTAATTTGAATTTAAAGACAACATGAAAGAAAATAAATTCAAATATAAACCATTAAAACATTCTAAATATGTTATATTTATCTCTAATTTTTTTGTAACACAATAATTCACCATAATTGTATTAATTTTAATATTTTTAAAATCATTTATTTTATTTTTTGTTAATTGAAGAAATATTGTGCCGAAAGTGTGTAAGAATTTATAATATTTATTAAAACACTAAAAATTAGAAATAAATTACCATGAAAAAAATTTATTCATATTTAAAATAAGCGTTTATAACCCAAAGTATCCTATTTCAATCCTTATAATGAAAATTTAGAGTTATCAAAGTCAATAGAGTGACATTTTGTATATATCCTTTTTTTAAAATAATGTAATAGTCATAATTAAATAAAAATGGCACCAAGTGGACATATTTTCGAGACATGGATTGTAAAGGCCAAAATCCACTCATCTAGTATGATAAATTCAAGTCTTAGAGGAATTTTAAAGTTTTAACCCAATGTTTTAACTCTATTTTACATGTTTTACCCTTATCAAGATAAAAACAATTCACCAAGGTTACTATTCATATGAAAAAAATAAAAGGGTCCAATTTACTAAATTTGAATCTATTGATTAGAAATATGGGGTCTAGTTTTCATGATTCAAATTATGTATGTGGTATAAATTCATTTTAAAATAAGTGTGAAAAATTATATTAAACCATTTTTTTAGGAAAATACATTTTTAACATAAAACCAGATTTATTATTATACCATGAATATGAAAAACATTATATGAATGATAAATTTTTATTTAATATATAAATTTTATATTTCATTAAAATTATAAACCAATCACGATTAATTTAATTTATTAAGATAAAAACACATTGTACGTATAAAAACAGTTTTTCATAACAACACCTCTTTTACTTTCAAATGTTTTTATTTTCATTTATAATCAATTTATAACCAATTAATTCAATTTATAAATGTTTAAACCATAAATTTTTAATAATTTAGTTAGTCTTATTCATACCCTCCAGTCCAATGGCTAGATAATAACTATCACATTAAAGAATAAAATTTCAATAGTATACCGTGGTTCGTTTAAACTTAGTGTTACGTGTAAAAAAAGTTATCAAATAAATTAAATTTATATGAATAGAAATATATGATAAAATCTTGGAGTGTTACATTAATTTCCTTTATAAATTTTAAAAAATTATGTTGTGATGGAAATCCTAAATTAAAACTACAACAAATAATTTAAATTGTATGTCTAGCGTAATTATGAAATAAAATCAGGTTAAAGTGATATTGGTATTTAATTGATGAATGAACTTAATAATTAAATCATGATATGATAAGAGTGAGTTCATGATTATCAATTAAATAGATTATTAATGATATGTGATCACTATTATTTCAATATAAAATACAAATAATAATTTCAAATTTAACTAAGAAAGTAAGCATAGAAAAGTTAGGCGTATCAAAATTATGAGAATATATGATTCAATGATAAAGTAAGATTAAATGAATAAATTAAAAGGATAGAGAGATATATTTTATAAAGGATTTCAACAATATCTCAGTGCAATATCATACGTCTCCACCCCTCGGGTTGAGAGGTTTGTGTTATTACTCCCACAATTTTAATAGAGATAATGTAACAAATTTATTCCTTTTCATTTTGTGATTATGTAAAGAAACCCATCTCCCATACTTTATTGATAATAATCACCCGTTGATGAATATCCCTTTATTTTTCTCTTGTGAGTACCCGAACTCCCTTTCTTTTCTCCGGTTGTAGCAAGAAACCTGTTGGTAGAAAGTAGGAGTTATAAGATAAATATTTTCTTAGTGAAAATCAATTACAAAAATAATCCATCATATCTAAGAAGGACTTATACAAAATAGAAGAGTGATTGTGTCATGAACTAGCCTAGATACCCTGGTACCCTAATACCTAATATGGAACTGAGAGAGCCCAAAGGGTATTCTCGATACCCATGGGTTGGAAAATAAAACCTAGAATCATAAAATATCAAAGATGGAACACATTTTCCACAAAAAAAGAAGAAGATAAAAGATCACAAGTCAGTATGATCAATACTGGAGAAAGTACCAGAACAAATAGGTAAAAAATAAGCAATAGAAATAAAAACATCCCAAAGTAATTATCATCCCAATATCCCAATGTCAAAAAGATATAAAAGGTCTCATATCTCTTGTGTAACAAGTGGACAATAGCTCCACCAGCCAAAATCATAATTCTGTGGTCCAAAGAATCAGAACATTCACCATGTACAAGTGGAAATTTCTCTTTGCTGAGACATGAAATAATAAATTCTATAAACAATCAATGGAAATGGTAGGGTGTGATCTATAAATCCTAGTATGGTCTCACCAAGTGTTCCATAATCAATACCATAACAATTAAACATATATTCCACTAATTTAAATAAAAACAAGGCATGAAATTAAATTTTCATATTTTAAATAAAAAAATGATTTTATTAAAATATATGGAAGATATATCAAAATAGATTTTAAACTAGCTTAAGTGAAAATTTTATATAAAATAGTTTATATAAATCAGTTGGAATGAATAAATCAGTTCAATAAATCAATGACATATATAATCAAATCAAGTAAAGAATGAACCCTAAGAAAGGGACATGCGGTATATTAGTTTATTTGGTAATAATATCCTCACACATATCAATAATTATCTCATCTATAGTTAGGTGCACACACACAAATATACCCCAATAGGGGAACCCAACATTCGTAGTCTACACCCCAATAGGGGAACCCATCATAGATGGTCATGCCAAAGATGTTTTAGTAATAGTTTTCACCATAAATACATTGCAAAGGGATCAAGATAATATCATTCTTATCTCATTTACCTATTAAATACCCAAGATTTCATGTTCTTCAATCAATCAATAAATCAATATAATTTTCAAACAATCATTTCAAAATATGATTTCCCAAATCCAATATTCAAAATGTCATATCATTTCAAAACCAAATCATTGGCTTTGATCATTTATTTCCGTTTTAAATCACCTTTAAATTTTTTATATTTTATAAATATCAAAATCAACTCATTTTAGCAAAATAATTTCTACATCAAGCCATCATTTTTTCATAAATTCTCCCAAAAATTTCAATTACATTGAAATTGGGGATTTCCTCAAATCTCATGCCCATTTAAAATAAAAGATCAAATTATCACAAATACTTGTTTTTAAATAAATTTAAAACTCATTTGAATTTAATAATGAAATTCAAGGTGTCAATCATAGGGAAAATAATTATGGAACCACCTAAATTTAAATCAAATATCCCTAAATCAACACCCGTACCATGATTCTCCAATGATGAATAAAGGTGTATAAGATCAAGAAATAAAACCAGAATAGAGATAACATAAAAGAAAGTTTATATCCATCAATTACGTGATGACCTATCTTTATTTAAGTAGTATAGGCAAGGCGATCAAATGAAACCGCATTAGATAATGTCTACTTACCCAGAGGAGATCAAATGAGATCAACGCTACTTTGATCCACTGATAAAAGTGTTTAGAGGAACCAAAACCACCTCTTGAGAGCCTATAAGGATTAAAAAATGTATTAGGGTATATTAGGGTGATTAGGTATCCTAAATAGGGGGTTCATGATTTTTACATTTTTTTGGAATGTTTAAAACCCAGATGCATGGTTAGGTAGAAGAGAGAGCATGGTTAGGGGAAACAATGCGCTAGCTATGTGCCATTATTGTTTAGGGAAAATGGTTTCCCTTGGGAGGGTACATGGTTTGGAAAAAACTATTCCAATCTTGCATCCCCCACTATAGGGTGTTTATAGTTTTCACTAGGGGGTGCACAATTTCGTCATATTATGTTCCAACCTTGCATAGCAAAAAAGGCCTCCGAAATTTTCAAAGTTATCCTAGAATGACCCCAAAACAAGGCCCAACATAAAGAAAATAAAAAATAGGGAAAAGTAATAACTAAAAAAAATTAAAAATATTTTATAACCACCTAACAATAAAACTTTATGTCCCCAGAAATCCTATAAAGAAGTTTATATAAAATAGAGACAAGGCCACTGCTCTCTCATCAGTGCCTCACGATCCCAAGTATCATGAGAATAAGAACCATGACACCATAGAAAATAGACCAAATGTGTCATCCTACCATAAAATACCTCTATCTCAGAATAAAAAATCCTTAATGGATACTCAAATATAGTCAAATTATCCTCAACATCATGATCCTCAAAGATCAATACATGAGATGGGTTAGAAAGATACTTTTGAATATGTAATACATGGAACACATTATGTATCAACACAAAATGTGGTGGATGTGATAAATATTAATTAAATTTCCCCACTTGATCAATAAACTTAAAAGGTTCCACAAAATGAGGTGAAATATTCTCATATTTCCCAAGACGTCAATGACCTAAACAGGGTGAAACTATCAAAAAAACCTTGAACCCAACTAAAAACTACAAAGGTTTCCTAAGACAAGCAATATAAGATTTTTACTGACTCTATCAAGTTCCATTCTTCTGAAAATATGTTTGAAATCAACAAAATAACATTGGTGCATAATTGAAAATATTTTTGAAATCAACAAAAGAACTTTGAAATTTTTTATTCTAGAAGAACCTCACTCCCTTCCAAGTGAGGGAAGTCATTGGAGAAGCCAACATTGATAAGTATTTGAAAAACCTATGGTAATACCCCAATAATCCTAATAAGATCCATATGTCAAAAAGATTACATGGTTTCTCCCATGTCATAAAAGCCTTCACCTTTTCAGGATCAATTGAGATACTATGTTTCAACACCACATGTCCTGAGAATTTAACTTCCTATGAGATCTCGACCTTTTATGGAAGTGAATCATGCTTTTTCAGGTATGATTTTTATCTTGTTTTGAGTAAATATTTGTTTTGTTTTAATTTGGGGATTTTTTGGGTGAATTTGGGTAATTTTGGAATAAAAAGGGGTATTGCGAGGTTGGAACAAGATTTTCCCAAACAATGCACCTACCGCTAGAAAAGTGTAAAAAATCCTAAATAGGGGGGTCGTATGGTTGGTGCACATTTTTTGAAACTATGTGCCCTCTTATTAGAAACCATGCACCCCTAAGGAGAGGCGAATGGTTAGGGTGCATAGTTTGGAAAACCGTGTGATCATTCTTAGAAAACAGTGCACATGGTTTCTAATCCCCCATAAATTTTAATTAAAATTCCAAAACCCCCAGAAATTTACCCTCACGCGACCCTACTCTACCCTAAAGGTTTTCCTTCAATTTTGGAGGCTCCCAGATGGATTACAAGGCCTTTCTAACTCCATTATTGATTAATTAAAGATCCATTTGAAGGATCCACACCTCTCCCAATATGCGATCTCTTCCTGATTGGATTTCTCTCTCCCCCAACCCTCTTTCTGAATGAAGAGGATTGTTTTATTACTCTTTGGTTTTGGTTTAGATACTGGTTTATATATATATTAATACTTTTGATCTGGGATCTAGGTTTTTGATTCAATATATCATTCTTTGTTGTGTAATTAAACATTCTACTTCAATTTGGGGATTTATAGTTTGGAAAATGCTCTTTAATGATCTAGAGGTAAGTGGTCTATTTTTCAATTCCAAAAGTATTGATTCCAATTACATTTATTTAATTTTGAAATTTATATTATATTTTTAGAAATTTCATCTTGAATTGGAATAATTAATTGGTTAATTAATTAATGTAATGATGTGATTATGAAATTGGTCAATTAATGGGATTGTGTAACTAGTTAATTGATGGGATATGTATTTTATTGACAACATAAATAAATGTATGGTTGTATTATCATTGAATGGTTAATGTTTTATTTGATTAAATATTGATAAATGGTTTAATGATGAATTTTTCATATTATTCCATGTGATTAATGTGAAAATTTTGATTGAATTGATAATTGAAATTCTATACCATGACGTGAAATGTTGATAAGAGGGTTAATGATGATTAACTTTGATAAATGTGATATATGTGAAATGTGTGATTTATTAATAAATGGGTTTTGGGACATGTAATGATGCTTCAAGTTCCCCCAGGGTGCTATACATGACGTTCTAGGACCAAATGCATGTACGCCAATATTCTTTTTTAGGATAAGGACTGATGCTCTAAATACCCATGGGTTGTTGCACACATACTGATTCTTTAAATACCCATGATGTTCTAGACATGGTGTTCTTGACCCAAAATTTTGGCATTGGACTATGGTTCCAAGTAGTCATGATATTTAATTGAAATGAAATGATAAATGAAAACCCATGAGTTATGTGACATGTCATATCCCTTAGGGATAATTTAGACTCTAATATGGGATGAAGTTGGTATTGTTGGTTTGGGTGTCATCAAGAACCTAATGATTTATGTGGTTAAGTAAAGAATAATTGAATATGTAAACTGTTTACTTTATCCTTTATATTTTATTCTTTATACAATTTCATACGCTGTTATATACTAGATATTGTTTTAGACACTATTGGAGGTGGCCTACTATATTGTACTCACACCCTACTTGGGATTCCTGACAAATACTTGAATAGACTTCATGTTTTCAAGATAGGATAAAGGAAAAATCCCTATGTTATATGGATGAGTTGGGATAGATCATGGATGGGGGAACCAAATGTGTTGTTAGGACCCACATGGGGAGTTTTCAGGGTGTGTTTATTTTTGGGTTTTATTTATACACTTGACACATATATGTCATGACATATCTACAACTTTAGTTTTGGATATTGTATTCCTATTTTTGTCCTCATGTGATACTGGTATTATTTTGGTTATGGTTATTATCATTTGGTTATTATTTTCTATTATTCACATTGTTGTATTTCTTTGATAAAGTGGGTATAGTCTCACTGTGTTATATAATAGACCCACATTTCTATTTGAAATCCTCTAGTGTATGGGGAGGAATGCTTGAGGTCATGTAACCAACTGGCTTGGGGAATCGGTGTGTGACACCTCGTTCGAGATGTTAAAAAGTGGTATCAGATGTGGTTTTATTTTATTTTATTTTGTCTTACTATTTAAGAAATGTAGACAAAATATTAGGATTAATCTGGCCTTTTTTAAGATCTCATTTATGGGAGTAGCTAACCCATGTACGAGGGAAAAACCAAGTACCCAGGGTGGGATTGTTATTCTTGATGTTTTCATTTATAGTTGGATGTTATTTCACCTTTGGTGACACACTTTTTGTGTGATATTATTGTTTTCTAATTTTTTTTCATTATGGCCTAGAATAACATGAGATTTTTATAATCATGAATTATTCTAGGCACTTAGGAATTATTATGACATGCATCATTGTAGGAATTCATGGGAAAATTGGTTTTGGGATGACTTGTTTAAATGAAAATGCTTTTCTTACCTATGCAATTTAAATGAAAGAGGTACCTAATATGAAACTAGAAAATTATAAATGATGAAAAAGTGATAATTTGAAATAGATAAATGGGTGTCTAATAAGAAACTTGAATTGTGAATGTGTTTTAACCTATAAGATCCATGACCCAGATGGGGTATGGTTAAGGGTAGTGATAGTGCCTCGATTTTGACTGTGTGGTGGGGTATGGGGGATGAATTGTTATGGTTTTTTTATGAATAAATCTTACATAAATTTTATAATGTTGTAAATGTGTCCTAAGATGTGTGTTTGGAGTTGTATAATTATGCCTACATGATGATTCTTATTGATAGGATGATAAGAGGACATTGTTAGAAATGTGCCTCTAGTGGTGGAACATGGGGCTTCAATAGTTTTGGGTGAGGAAGCCAGAGAGTAGTTCTGTGAGAGATTTTATTACTTTATATACTTTATGGAAATATACCTAGGGTGGGTTGTGAAGAGTATGTCTGAACTTAGAAGGGAGTTACAATTGCAGCGCCCCCTAACTTTCACCAGAGAGGGTGGTCCAGAGGCAGTTGAGTTCTAGATTGAGTATATCCAGACGATCCTTAACCACTTAAATACCCATGATGAGAAGATAGTCAAACTAGCTACTTATATGTTATGTGGTCAAGTGAATCATTGGTGGGAGATCTAGACTCGGGATAGAAAACTGGAGAATATGGTGTGGAAGGACTCTTAGGAGAAGTTCTTAGAGAAATCTTACCCTGAGACACTTAGGAGGGATAGGGTAGAAGAGTTCATGAATTTAACATTGGGGAGAATGTCCGTGATGGACTATGCAAGATGCTTTATAGATTTGCAACACTTTGTTCCTGCATTGGAAAGATATGAGGTGACTGTGGAAAAATTGTTTCAGGATGGGATTAAATGTGAGATTAAGTCCCTGGTTAATATATTTGGCCTAAAAAAGTTTTCAGAAGTGGTGAATCAGGATCTCATATCTGAGAGGAACTTGAAGGAGGATTATAGTGGAACACAGGTGGTATCTCTAGACGACCCCGAGGTATATATTTCAAGAGTAGGAAGTGTCACTTTGAGAATGTTAACTTGGGAGATAGAAAGTAGAGTGACTAGGGGGAAGGGTCAGTTACTTAGGACCTTACCTGAGTGACCTACCAATAGTGCGGTAGGCCAAGACCTGTTCATAAACATTGTTCCCAACCACCAATAGAGTTCTGAGCTTGCGGAAGGATAGGACACATACAACAGTTATGCAAGAAACCATATAGATAGGTAGTGACGGAACAACTAGGAAGAAATAGATTACTAGAAGGGGATCTTCTATAGTATAATAGTATGGTAGTTATATTTCTACTGGTTTTTGTAGTTGATGCAGTGGATGTCGTAATTATGGGAAAGAGCACCCATTTAAGCATAGTGGTGCAACTCAGGGGACTTATACTACATCATAGGGAAGAGGGGATGAACAGTTTTATGTAGTTCATCTTACACTTGTGGATAGTGAGGTTGGAACATAGATATTTAGAGGTATTATTCTTATAGATTATTCACTTTCTAATGATTTATTTGATACTCGTAACACTCATTATTTAATATCTGCACATCTTGTGAATGGGTTGAGTCTACCAGTGGAGTTTGTGAGTTGGGTTATGATGATCAATACACCAATGGGAGTACGATCGAGAGACACCTGTTTGTGTAAGGGGTGTTCTCTTGAGGTTTGAGAGTATCGTTTTCTATGGGATATTTACATCATGGATATTTCATGCTTTGAAATGATCATGGGAATAGACTGGTTAGTACCATACCAAGACCACATTGATTTTTAGCATAGGAGAGTGACCTTTATGTTTCATAAGGGTGATAATTATGTTCATCATGGGGTGTGGGATATTTAGGAAGGCTATACATGACTAGTTCATTAGAACTAGGGGAGCTCACCACCTAGGTTGTAAGTATTTTTTTGATGATGGAGCTGTATAGGATAATGCCTTTCAACCCATTATGGGATGGTTCTAGGATGTGTTTCTTGAGGACTTCCCAAGGCTTCCACATGTGAGGGATGTTGAGTTTCCTATTGATCTATTTCTTTGATCTAATCCTATTTATATTCCACCATATAGAATGGCTCCAACAGAGCTTTAGGAGCTCAATAATTAGCTGGAAGAGTTGATGTATAAGGGGACTATCCTTCCAAGTACATCGGCTTGGGGTTCTCTAGTTTTGTTTGCAAAGAAGGATGATGGTACTTTGTGATTATATGTTTACTACAAGAAGTTGAATTAGATGATGTGGAATAACTAACATACTCTTACATGTATCAACTATCTTTTTGACTAGTTGACTGGAGATTATGTCTTCTCAAAGATTTACATGAGATTAAGGTAAAAGTAGTTTAGATTTTGACCTTCTGATATACCGTGAAATTATTTAAAAATAAGGTAGGCCTTTATGAGTTCGTCATAATTTTGTTCATTCTAAAAAACGCACTAGTAATATTTATGGGCTTAATGAACTAAATCTTTCACCCATACATAGATCAGTTTGTGGTAGTTTTTTGGATGATATCTTGGTGTACTCCAAAAATCATGATGATCATGAAAAACATATTAACATTGTCTTGAGTACACTAAGAGTGTATCAGGTATATTCCATGCTATCTAAGTTCTCATTTTAGATTTACCAGGTACATTTCTTGGGTCACATCATCTAAGAGGAAGGTGTGCTAGTAGACCTATAGAAGGTGTAGGTAGTGGTTTCATGGGAGAATCCCAAGCTTTTTTATATTCTTAGATTTTTGGGGTTAATGATATTTTATCAGAGGTTCATCTAGGACCTTTCCTACTTGGAAGCACCACTTTCAAGATTGACCAATAAGGGAGTTAGGTTGAATGGTTTGGATCATGTGATAATAATTTCCAAGAGTTGAATAAGTGGTTGAAAACAACATTGATCTTGATCCTACCCAATCTAAGAGAGGAGTATAAAATGTTTTGTGACGCACCTGGGATCCATCTTGGAGTAATTTTGATGTAGGGGGATTGATTTGTGGCATATGGGTCACAATAGTTAATGGCACACGAACGGAATTACTTAACACATGACCTAGATTTATCCACAATGGTTTATGATTTGAAGTGTTGACAAAATTATCTATTGGGTGAAAATTTTACATTGTTTAATGATCACAAGAGTTTAAAGTATATCTTGTCACAATGAGACTTGAATCTTCGGTAATGGATTTGGGTTGAGTATATATAGTCATTTGATTTTGAGCTGGTATATACACCTAGGAGGGGAAATAGTGTTGTTGAAACTTTTTCTAGGAATACACAAATTCAAGTAGTTTAGGATTCCATCCTTGAGTGGAAGATGATAACCTTACTGGCTAAAATACATGTTGTAGTCCAGGAGGTCTAGGAGCAGATGACTCTCATATTGTTTTCAGTGGAGTTTACTCTTTTAATTCCAATAAAAAAGGCAGTATGATAATCCAGAGTGTTTTTCCATTAAGGTAAAGTATTGATGGTGGGGATGCACCTTCTGTTTGGACTATAGATGAGGATGAGATCATCTATGTTTAGGGCCATGTTGTTTTGATTAAAAGTATGCGAGATGAGATGATTCCTAAATTTTAGGCTTCAAAATGGGAGGTGCATCCAGGTTTGGAAAATATGTTTCATTACCTATGTCAAAAATATTGGTGGCTAGGCATGAAAAAGGAGATTGTAGGGTTCATGAAACGATGTCACACCTTTCAATAGGTGCAGTTCGAGCATAAATGACCTGGTGATTTACTACAGACATTTCCCATAAAGGAATGGAAGTGGGATGATGTTACCATGGATTTTGTGGTGGGTTTCCTGAGGAAAACGCATAAAAATGAATCTATTTAGGTGGATGTGGATTTATTGAGGAAATTATAGCATTTATTTCCTATCAAAAAGACTTTCTCAATGGAATAGTTTGAAGACTTTTATATTTTTGGGGATAATCTATTTTCATGGGGAACCAAGGAGTATAGTGTAAGACCGTGACTCATGTTTTACTTCATGCTTCTGGAAAGGCTTACATAAAGTTCTTGATACATATGTGTTATTGAGTATGGATTTTTACCTGCAAGCAGACAGACAGTCAGAACATAATATTCAAGTACTTAAATATATGCTACGGGCATGTGTCCTAGACTTCAATGGGTATTGGGAGAAGCACCTAGCCATTTTGGAGTTATCATATAACAACAGTTATCAGGAGACTATTAATATGAAACCATATGAGGCTCTTTATGGAAGGCCATACTAATCAACTCTATGTTGGATGGTGGTAGGTGATTTAGAGTTGTTGGGACTAAGTCTCATTAATGAGACATCAGAGAAGGTTAATCTAATTAGAAAAAATATTTCTATGACTTAGAGTATGAATAAGTCATATGCTGATTGACATCAATGACCCCTTGAGTTTATAGTGGGTGATCGTGTGTTAATTCGAGTGTTGCCAAGATTGGGTAAACATAATATTCAGAAGCATAGAAAGTTGGCACCAAGGTTTGTCGGAACTTTTGAGGTTGTGGGTAGAATCAGGCTAGTGGCATATAGATTGGCTATTCCAAAGAGTTATAGTGCTATGAAAGATGTTTTTGATGAGTCAAAGGTTTGTCCGTATCACCCCAACCCTTCTCATGTGATATATGTGGATGATGTTGAGATTGAGAATGATTCATACTTTGAGGAGCATCTGATACGTGTTATGGATCACAGTGAGAAATTATAGTGGGGAAATACCATGTTGATAGTTCATGTATTTTGGGAACATGTCTATGTTTAAGAGGAAACATGGGAGATAGAAACGAATATTTGGGCTCAATAGACCTATATTTTTATCTCAAAATCTTATAGATTCCTAGGAGTATAGCTTGGGGGTAAGATTTTATAAGGTGGGGAGATTGTAAGATCCCAACCTTTTCTGGAGCTGACTCATGATCATTTCAAGTACTCTTTTGGCTTATTTTTAGTAAATATTGGTTTGGTTTTACTTTGGGGATTTTTTGGGAGAATTTGGTGGATTTTGTAAGGAAAATTAGTAGTGCACAATTAGTGCATGATTTTCACAAACTGTGCGAATACCCCCACAAAACTATGAAACCCTAGAAAGAGGGGGATTGAACGGTTAGTGAACGGGTTTTAAAACTATTCCCTCTATTAATATAAACCATGAACCCCTACAAATAGGCACCTGGTTAGGGAACAAAGTCTCGTAAACCATGTGACCCTACCCATGAAACCATGCATGTAGTTTTTAATCTGCTGAAAATTTTAATTACAATTCCCAAACCCCTTGTTTTTCACCCTCATTCAACCCCACTTGAACCTAATGCTTTTCCTTTGATTTTGGAGGCTCCAAGAACAATTTCTAGGCCTTATAAACTCCATTATTGTTGAATCTATGGTCCTTTTGAAGGATCTTAACCTCTCATAGTATGTGTTCTCTTCTAAATTGGATATCTCTCTCTACCATCCCTCTTTTCAGATGAAGAGGAATGTTTTATTAATTGATGGTTTCAGTTTAGATCTAGGATATGATAGATCTTAACCTTTTTGATATTGAATCTTGGTTTTTTGGTTCTAGATCTGGTTCTTTATTATGAAATTGAACATTTTTCTTCAATTCGGGGATTTCCTATTTAGTGAAAATTCATCAACGATCTTGAGGTAGGTGGTATATTTTTCAATTCCCAAAGTTTTGATTTCGTTTTCATGTATGTAATTTTGAAATTTCTATTTCACATTTAGAAATTGTGTATTGAATTTAATTAATTAATTGGTTAATTAATTAATGTAATTATGTGATTTTTCTAATTTTTGTATATATTTTCATACATTTTATTGAATATAAAAACATGTTTTCACCAGATACACATTGTTTTGAAGATAAAATGATTTAATTCAGTGTTCATGATGTTTTTTAGGTATTTTCAAGTCAAAGTCAAAAATCATGAAAAATCAGAACTAAAGTTCATATATACATGGTGTGTACTTTATCAACACACACTGTGTACCATTTACCAGACATAGATCAATCAAACCGAGTACACACCCATGTTGCTATCTAGATATCACATGTTGTGTACTACCCATTAACACGCCATGTATGACCTTCTAGATGCGGTTGGTGGCTGATGTTGATAGTACACGCCATGTGGGGCGGCTCTACACATTTTTTATACCCACCAACCGACTACCGATGCGTTTAAAGTCATTGGGCAGTATGGCAGATCACCTACTGGTGGAGAAATCAAATAAAAATGAGTTGACTATACTATACACCATGTAATTCCTTATAAACACTATGTATTTTTGTTTTCTATAAATAATAGAGAATCCCTCCATATTTGAGGTTGGACATATAGGGGGAGGTGCTTCTGCTCTATCATTTAAACCTCCCTTAGATCAATTTCAAGTTTCTCTTTCCTTCTATTATTTTTATTTAGTGTAATTATCATCTTCCCATTTCTTCCTCTCATATCCATGGTAGGGATTGATTCTTGAATCAATCCACACACTGTGAACATGGTCAGAAGAGGCTAGTTTACCTTGTGTTGGGTTTTTAATAATGATTGTGTGTTATTTTTAATTGAAATCCCAGAGTGTTGTTTTTATTATGAATTTTGTTTACAATTTATTTAATGAATATGACTCCTTCACAACATTTGTGTCACATCGTACCAAGAATGACACCAATGGAAAAAAATGAAGGAGTTTCAATGAGAGAATCCATGACCATTAGGTGAGCCCATTGCCGCTTTCTTTTGAGGTAAAGAACTTAAACATGTTTCTAGTATTTAATTAAAAGACCAATTAATTAACCTTTAAACGTGTAATAATTTGTTTTCAAACCAAGAAACAATGATTTTATTGAATCCCCATGGTAAAATAATTTACATTAATAAATTCAATGTAAAAAATATGATATTTGCAATAAAACATGATCAGAGTTGCAACCCTGACATGCTTTCCTTCTTTTCCCCCTATTTTTCCTTTGTTTTAATTTCAAATTTCACAAATTATTTCACCATCTAACTGTTACATTCACCATTTTTATTCATAAAACCAACCAAGACTCACCAATATGCACTGCACCTTGACTTTTCCTCGTTTCCCCATGGGACCAACCTCAAATTCCACTAGCTACCTAGTAGTTGGTTTACAAGGGAACTTTAGCTTATCATTTGGGACCACAACTTGCAATGGGAGCGGTGCCAAATTCTGGCACTATTTCCAGGGAGGTGCAGAAAGTGGTAGTGCGAGTCTTGGTCAAAGGTTGATTTACCCAGAATGTTCCATTTTTATTTCTTCTTTTCTTGATCCTTTTTCTTAGGAACCTCAACCCCACATACCATGGATTATTATCCGATTGGGGAGTGGTACAACCCACCTGGTGATGATTTTTATTCATATGATCCAGAGTTGTCATACCCCTATCTGGAAGAGTATTATCTATACATGGATGATGGGTTCCAATAAGAGGAAAACCCATGTACATTATCCACCCCACCCTTCCCCTCTTCTCCTTCATAACCACTTTCTGGTAATATCAAAATGTTATAATCAATGATGGAGATGTTCACCACATTCTAGTTAGACCAAACCAAAAGGTTGGGATAACTTAAAAATATGGTAGAATAAATCTCTGAGATAATTTCCAATATGGATCCTATGGTTGAGTTTGAGGATAGGTGTTATAACTTTGTTTCAACTAAGGATACATGTTATGATATGGGCCCCGCCTTTCATTCATTAAAAATTTTAAAAATTAAATTTTAGAACTCAAATTTTGAATACAGGAACACATTATGTCATGTTAATATTGAATTGGATCATTAATTTATGTAGGAACCCTTAGTTGATTAGATACCTATTTCAGAGGATTCCTGAAATTATTTTCAGGTTTTCAGCATTTAGGAGCAGGAAACTCAAAAGGTGAAGGATGTACCTGATAAAACCAAGAATCTAATTCACCTTTGTCATCTATTGGCCACAGATTAGGGTTGCTATAAGCCACCACACAAAGCACCTAAATTTCAAGACTCATGGAAAGAAGATGAGGGATATAGACGCATGTGGTGGTTCACACTGTGAAAGCGACATCCACCTTCAGATAATGGGTAAGTAACCCTAACTCAAGTCGAGCCAAAGGCCTAAAACAAATGCACTTTATGGGAGGTTACCCAAACATTCCCTACTCCCCTCTACCTTTATTTTCTGTTCTTAATAACCACATGGAGTGTACACATCTACACACATCTACACACATCGTGTACTCGCTTCTCTTCTATCTACTCTTTTAATAAGAAGAAAATGACAACACACGCTGTGCATTACACATCACATGGTGTTTAATTTTGTATTTAGTGTTTTTAATAGAACTTATAATATAATTACATATTAATTAAGTTAATAAATAGGGATGAGGCCCGTTCTGATGACAAGGTCATTGGAGTGTATCCGAGTCATTGCCGGTTCTAATCACTCCACACATACCTATGGTGCAGGAATAATTATTTTGTAACCCGTGTTTTAATTAAATGGGGTGTGAGGTGTTTTCAAAATAAAATAAAAGTTTTTAAAAATAAAATAAAACCCATGGTGGGACTGAATTGGTTGGTAGGGTTGTAACCCATGGATCTAGAAGACCTGGGTTTGAGTCTTGAAAATCATCCCAGTTCCATCATTTTTCAATTTAAAAAAACCACATGATGTTCATTGCGATACATGTTGTGTGTGTCATGTTTTAAAAATAACATAAAATGTTTTAAAAAATAAGAAATAAATTGGGGATGATGTAGGTTTATTGGAAGAGACACAGCCCATGGTTTAAAAGACCCGAGTTCAAACTCAGCTAATCTCCATACTTCATCCTAATCTTTCAATAATTGAAACCACATGTCATGTATTGTTATTTTTTTCCATGTAGTACTACACCTATAATTTAAGTATATAAAGTTAGTAAAACTAGGAAGTACTAAAAAATTTTCTCCAGTGGTTTAGGGCTTGTGTTCGAAATTACTGGTTTCCAGTTCAAATCGCGCCCCAAGCACCAGGCTGAAGGTTGTAGTTATATTTTTTGAATTTTATAAAACACATCATGTATTTCTCTGATACATTGCATGTATAGGTTTATTTTTCATTTTTAAATAATATATATTTCTTATATATTTATTTTTAAATTATAAATAGTAATTATTATATAGTTTACTATAATAATTATACTTATTATTATTATTATTAAAACTATTACATGGCTTGTAGGACATCTGTATGACTTGTGCTTCGCCAATAAAAGCCAGGCACCCTACCCAGACTCACCCCATGTCGCAACCCCCCTACTCCCCATTTTCTCCCTCCCCTCTATTTCTCCCATACGCCATCTCACCCCTCCTCCCCCAATCCTCCATTTCGGTTCGTTTCAAGCACGAATTTCTTTATCATTTATATCCTCAGTCTAGGTATGCCCTTATACACTCTCTATTTCAGTATTTTACATGTATATAAGTCAATTTAGGATTGAGTGACCATTCAGCTCCAACATGTAGCACACATGGTAAAATAAAGAACACACACCATCTACTCTAGGTACATAGTCAAACGAGCTCTGTTTCTCAAATTTTGAAATCATAGGGCACATACATAGTGATAGACCGAACTTTAGGAGAATCCAGTGTACGAAGACCACATGGACCATACCCAATATATCCACACACGACGTGTATGTTCGATACACGCCATGTACCCTATTCGTAAGAAGTAGTCAGTGTTAAAGGAGTACGTGTATTGAAATCCATGTTCTTAAACACGATGTTTAGTGCCTACACACAACATGTAATTTGTAGTTGATCCCATCAAGGCTGAATTCGTGTATGGGAACTTACATGGCCCAAAACCCATGTTATCCACACAATTTGTATACCTTATTACATGTCGTGTACTTTCAATTTCCCAAAAATAGTCCCACTTAGCATATTCATCCAGAGTACACAGATTCCTTAACCAATCATCCTACAAGTTATGTATACAAGATACACATGTTTTATACTTTTGTTTTTTCCATTTTCTCATTTTCTTCATTATTTTTTGTTTCCTTTTATTTTTTTCTTTCTTTATTTTTCAATCTATGGAAAATAGAGATTCTGAGAGTGGGAAGCAGCCCGTGCCTACTACTGAGGGGGAGAGACCCGTGTGCCGCTGGATCTAACTTTGGCCTTCCACAGTGCCAGTGACTGAGACTCTTCCAGTCTTCCAACCACAAGACTTGGTGACTCTACATCTTCTACTAACGGAACCGACACCTTCACCATCTGCTGGTCCGACAAATAGCATGATACCTTTTATAGAGGCTAATGATCCCCCAACTGTCATGTCTGTAGTAATCGAGGGCCCTAGTATAGCAGTTCCCACTACCAGTGCAGCACCTTCTGATTCATCCATGATAGTTGTAGACCCTACTATGTCCACTCCACCTTCTATAGCTAGCACGACCTTAGATCCATCCCCAGTCTCAGCTTCTCCACGAGATAATTTGATATTTAGACCCTCCACCACTTCAGCTGTGGCTCTACCACAACTAGATAATGCCACTTCTAGACCCCAGCTATATCCCTGCTTGTTCTTCGTTGACAGACATCCTACATTAGATCAGTTTTAGTGATTTTAATAGTGCATGATCTAGTTGGGAGGGCGCTTCCTCGACATTAATATTCCTCAAAACCTTGGTAATTAGTTGAATTATTCCCTTTTTAGAGTATAGATTTTATTAATTAGGTGTTGATATTTTTCTTAAGGGTAAAAAATGGCTAAGTGTCAGGGAGTTTGATGTGCTTTATTTTTGTATATATTTTCATACATTATATTGAATATAAAAACTTGTTGTCACTAGATGCATGCTATTTTGAAGATAAAATTCTTTAATTAAGTGTTCATGATGATTTTTAGGAATTTTCACACCAAATTCAAAAATTGGGAAAAATAAGAACAAAATCTCACATATACATAGTGTGTACTTTATCAACAAATGCCCTATACCATTTCCCAAACACGGATCTGCTAGAACAAGTACATGCCCATGTTACCATCTAGATATAACATGCCATGTACTACCCATTAACACACGATGACTGACCATCTAGATGCACTTGGTGGATGAAGACGATACTACATGCCATTTAGGGTGGCACTACATATCTTGTATCCCCAACAACCAACCACTAATGCATTGAAAGTCATTGGGAGGCTCAGCGGATCACCTACCTGCTAAGAAATTGAAGAAAAAGATGTTGACCATATTATAAGCTATGTAATTCCTTGTACACTATGTGTATTTTTTTCTATAAATAAGAGGGAATCCATCCATGTTCAAGGTTGTACATCTAAGGGGAGGGTTAGCTGCTCTACCATTCGAACCTCCCTCAGATCTATTTCAAGTTTCTCATTCCTATTTTTATTTCTGTATAGTGTTATTATTATCTTCCCCTTTATTCCTATCATATACATTGTATAGATTTAGTCTCGACTCAATCCATAAACCTTGACCATGTTCATAAGAGGGTATTTTCCCTTGTCTTGGGGGTTTTAATAATGATTGTGTGTTATTTGTAATCAAAATCCCGAAGTATTGTTTTCATTATGAATTTTATTTACAATTTATTCAATGAATCTAATTGCTTACTCACCATTGGTGTTGTATCGGACTAAGAATGACACCAATGGAGAAAATTGAAGTATTTTCAATGAGAAAATCCATGACCATTGGGTGAGCCTATTTCCACTTGCTTTTTGGGGTAAAGAACTAAAACATTTTTCAAGTAGTTAATTACTGGACTAAGGAATTAGCCTTTAAATGTGTAATCATGTGTTTTTGGACCATGAAACAATTATTTTACTGAATTACCATAGGAAAATAATTTTTCATTAATAAATTCAATGTTAAAGAATGATAGTTTCAATAAAACATGATCATAGTTCCAACCCCGACACACTTGTCTTTTTTTTTTCTATCCTAATTTTGTTTTAATTTCAATTTTCAAAATTTTTTTCATTGTCTCACAGTTAACTTCACCATTTTTATCTAGATAACCAACCAAGATTGTATAACTTGTGTTGTACCATGATTTTTACTCATTTCCCCTTGGGATCAACCCCAACTACCAGTAGCTACCTAATAGTTAGTTCAAAAGGGAACTTTAACTTATAATTTAGGAATGCAACTTACGTTAGGAGGGGTTCCATGGTTTGATTATAAAATTGGTCAATTAATGGGATTATGTACCTGGTTAATTTATGGGATATGTATATGATTGATAATGGAAATAAAGGGATGGTTGGCTTAGCCTTGAAGGTCTAATGGGTCATTTGATTAAATGCTGATAAATGGTTTAATGATGAATTGTTCAAATTATTCCATGTGATTAAAGTAAAAAAATAAGACTGAATTGATAATTGAATTGGTATACCATGATATGAAATATTGATAAGAGGGATAATTATGATTAACCTTTATAAATTTGATATATGTGAAATGCATGATTGATTGATAAATGGGTTGTGGTAGATGGTTTGATGCTTAAAATACCCACAAGGTACTAGAAATGATGTACTATGCCCAAATGAATGCACGTGTATATTATTTTATGGGACATGGATTGATGCTCAAAATACCCATGGGGTGTGGTATACAGACTGATGCTTCAAATACCCATGGGGTTTCAGACATGGCATTCTAGCCCCAAAATGTTGGCATTAGACGATGGTTCCATGTATCTATGATATTAAATTGAAATGAAATGATAAATGAAAACCCATGAGTTTTGTGATATGTGATATCCCTTAGGGATAATTCATACTTTGGTATGAGATGAAGTAGATATAGTTTATTTGGGTGACATCATGAACCCAGATATTTATGTGGTTAAATAAAAAGTAATTGAATGTGTATACTATTTACTTTTTCACTTTTATTTTATTATTTATACAACTACATACACTGTTATAGATTGGATATTGTTTTAGACACCAGTGGTGGTGGCTTACTGATTTATACTCACACCCCACTTGGGCTACCTGATCATTATGCAAATATACTTTATATTTGAAGGGAAGTATATGTACAAGTCCCCAATGGATGAGTTGGGATGGACATGAATTAGGGAACCAAACATATTTTCAGGAACCACTTGGGGAGTTGTGAGCGTGTTTTTATTTTTGTGTTTTTATTTAGACACTTGAAACATATATGACATAACATATCTACTACTTTATTTTTAGATACTGTATTCTTGTTTTGGTCAACATGTGATACTGTATTATTTTGGTTATGGTTATTATCATTTGGTTATTATTGTCTATTATTTCTATTGTTGTACTGCTTTGATAAAGATGATATAGTATCCCCATGTTATATTTTAGACTCATGTTGTTAGTTGGAAACCTCTAGAATACAGGAAGGTGTGGTTGGGGTCATGTAATTGATCGACTTGGGGCACTGGTGTGTGGAACCCAGTTTTGGATGTTACACATCCTAAATCATGAAATTACACTTTGAAAGCTTCATGTAATTTCTATGATCTAACAATATCTCTAGGACCACTCTCAGATGACTCACATGATCCTCCTCAGTCTTGGAGTAAACCAAGATGTCATCTATAGACTACTGTGAATGAGTTGAGGTACTCATAGAAAATCTTGTTCCTTAAATCCATAAAGACTGTAGGAGAATTGGTTAGAGAAAATGGAATAAAAAGATACTCATAATGGAAAAACCTATCCTTGAAAGAGGTTTTGTGAATTCCATTATCTTTTATTTTAAATTGGTGATAACTAGATCAAAGATCAATATTCTAGATTCAACTTTCCGCTTTCAATTGGTCAAAAATATCATCAATATGTGGTAACTGATACTTGTTATTTATCATAACTCGATTGAGTTTTTGGTAATCAACACAAAGGCAAAGTATTCCACCCGATTGCTTCACAAAGAGAATAGGAACTACCCATGGTGACACACTCAAGCATATAAATCATTTCTCTAAAAAATAATACAATTGGGTATTTAACTTTTTATACTCTACTAGTGCTATATAGTAAGAAGGAATAGATACCAACTGAGTACCAAGTACTAAATAAATAGATTAATACTCCTCTTTTACTGGTGGAGACTAGAGAAATTAGAAAAAACACATCCAGAAACTCAAAAATGACAAGAGGGAGATCATCACTTAAATATTCTCACTCCAAGTCAAAATTAAACACATATATTACCCTTCCCAAATCCAGAAAAAATTATTTGAATCTACTCAACGTCAGGTCCCATTATCGCGAAAAGATACTGAAAACCAAATCCATCTCAGTAAAGAAGACCCATTGTAGATAACTGTTAATCCATCCCAAGGATGAAGTCAAGAGGTTTCATATAGAGAACCTAAAAATTCTATTTAATATCAATCTCTGATAAAGAGAAAAAATAGGACAATAGAGACCCTATTCTCTCTTCATTCTGAGGGGCATAATAATATCAACTACATAAGAAAAAATATCAATAAGAATAATTAGCAGATTCAAAATATGAGTTGATATAAATGAGTGTGATCCACCAGTATCAAATAAAATAGTCAATAAAGATGGAACTATAGTGATGGAACCTCTCATAGTCATTGGACCTATATCAGCATCCTCTAGAGACTCTTACATTTCCTAAAGAAGATTATATCTAGATTCCTAAGGCTATAACCCCTTAAATTTTAATGAATATTATTTCAATAAAATACTTTTTGGAGTTTATGAACCCATGCCAATGTGTGGAGTATAAAATAAATGGAAGAACTTCTTTAAATTTCTTAAGCAACCACAAGAACTATATATCTTTGGCACCTCAGTATAAACATGTCTCAAATTCCCAACCTTACTACACTAGAAGAAATTTAATGGGCCTCTTCCAGGTACAACAAGAGGTTTGGAATATTACTATTTTATAGAACCACCATGAGACTCATCATGCTTCTTATTTCCTTTATAGGAACTCAAAAGGCTACCATTGGGAGAAAAAGGAATTACCATCAACTATGAATTTTCAGTTAGGTATTGGTCAATAATTAATTCCATATCTAGAACATCATCAAAGAAACCAACTTCACTAGGAAAACCTGTGATTGGATGTTAGGTCTATGACCCATATCAAATATCCATTCCTTCATCTTATCATTGGTTACCACCATAGAAGAAAACTTAACAATCTTAGAAAATCATTTTTCACACTGATTCATGGTCATTTCTTCCTACTAGAGTTTGAGAAACTCTATGAATTTCTCCAATACCATAGATTTGGTATTGTAATAATTGGTGAAAATAACTCAAAATAATTTCCATTTCAAACCATCATGCTTTTTTTCATCACCATAAAATACCACCATCTCCTTCTAGGATCTTCCCACTTAAATTTAGCACATTTCATATTAGTCGAATTATGAATTTCCAAGAACTCAAAAATAGATTATATCTTTCTCAACCAATCCTCAACTTCTTTAGGATCATTAGATCCTTGAAAATTTATTGAATTATATTGAAGGAACTATTTAGAATGATCATAATATTCATCCCTTGGAGGTTCCACTACCAAATATTGAATGGGAAGGAGTGCCGATGCCTATCCCAGATTTTGGTCAACACACACTACTTTCTCAATAATATTTTGGTCCAATGGAGGATGTTCTCATAGTGTTTCACCAAAAACATCCTCTTGGGTCATATTCACATGTCTACTTAGAGGAATGATGCTATAAAAAATAAATAGACAACATTTAAGACATATGAAAGGATACACAGATCATCAACTTAGATAAGAGATACAAGAATATCAATTCCATCAAGTATAAATTTAATATTAAGATTTCAATAAACTTAGATCAAAGGAATGAAATATACTAGAATCAAATCAAACAATTCCTCAAGGGCACTTTTCCCAAACACCCACGGTGACTTAAGGCTCATTGCAGTGAGGGATGGGTTGGAAATCACTCTCAACTACCTCCTACGTCCCATCAAGACATCCAAAACCACATACTAACATCATGGAATGATGGTTAAACCATGAGTATGATATCTATTTATCATGAACTTGCCAATATACCTTGGTAAAATTATACCCAAGCCAGTACTGACATAGCCCCAAGGTAATTATTAATCCCCATGTGTTGGAAACTAACACCAAACATCATAAAATATAAAATAGGTAATGATTTTTTCACAAAATAGTGAAAGATAAAAGATTACAAGTTAGTATACTCAACACTATAAAATAGAAAATCAACCGAAAAAATAGGTAAAATAGTAACCAAAAAAATAAAAACATCCCAAAGGAAATGTAAACCGAAGATGACAACATCAACTAGATAGAAAATGTCTCAAATATCCATCGTAACAAGTGAAAAACTGCTCCACTAGTCACAATCACCACTCCATGGTCCAAATAATCAAGAACATCCACCACGTCCAAGTTGTGATTTCCCTTTTCTCAGACCTAGAATAAGAAAGTCTATAATTCCTAAAGGAAAAGGTAGGATGTGAGCTATAAATCTTAGCAGGGTATAACCAAATGTTTCGTAATAAATATAATAAAAATTAACTATTTATGTTATCAATTTGAATAAAAACAAAGAATGAAATTACATATTTATATTTAAAAAACAGGTTTTCATTCAAATAGATGGAAGATATATAAAAAAACCTTTCAAACTGGGGTAAATGAATGTTTTTATGTAAAATAGTTTCCATGAATAAAGTAGTTCAATGAATCAATTACATGTACAATCAAATCATGTAAAGTAAGAAGAATAAAAAAGAGCCCTATAATACATTAGTTTATTTGGTAATAAGATCCTCACATATATCAATAATGATATCATCTCTTTTTAGTTGCACACAAACAACTACAACCAAATAGGGAAACCCATCATGGGCAGTCTGTACCCCAATAGGGGAACCCATTATGGGAAATCATTACACAATTGTTTTATTAAAAAGTTTCATCATCAATACATTCCTCAGGGATCATGATGCTATCATGCTTGTACCAACTACTTACTAATTACCCTTGAATTACATGTGATTTAATCAACCAATCAAATAGGAAATCAGTCATTTCAAATCATTTCAAATACTTTAAAAATATAATTTCCCTATTTTATTTTTCAAAATGCCTTCTCATTTCAAAAACAAATAATAGTTTTTCATCATTTCATTCCATTTCATATACCCTTTAAATTTGATCCATTTTCTATAGATGAACATCAACTCATTTCATCAAAGTTATATCTAAATCAATCCACCATTTTTCATAAATTCTCCCAACAATTTCAATTCCATTGAAATTGGGGGTTTCTCAAATCTCATTCCCATTTAAAACCAAAGATAAAATCATCATCATGTTTTTAAATCAATTAAAAAAACATTTCAATTTAATCAAGAAATTAAAGGTTTTAATAATATGGAAAAGAATTATGGAACCACTTACCTTTAAATTAAATATCCAGAAATTAACACCCATAATGGGATTTTCCAATGAAGAAAAAAGGAATCAGAGATCTAGAAACCAAACCTAGAATCAAGAACCCATAAAAAAGATTTTATATCCCTCAGTTACATGATGATATATCAAACTCTAAGGATTATCTAAAATAATATTGAAGGAAACCACATGATAGAAGATATAATTACCTGGAGGAGATCAAATGAGATCAATGCCACTTCAATCCACCAAGAAATAGGTTTTGAGGATACAAAATTTTCTAT
Source organism: Viscum album (assembly GCA_963277665.1). Classification (NCBI taxonomy): domain Eukaryota; kingdom Viridiplantae; phylum Streptophyta; class Magnoliopsida; order Santalales; family Viscaceae; genus Viscum; species Viscum album. The sequence goes on along the minus strand of OY728120.1, from coordinate 1,578,455,907 downwards.
TGAGATCCTCCATTGATGAAAAAATGTATTATGTTAGATTAGGGTGATTAAGAATCATTAAAAAGTGCTTATGGATTTTTAATTTTTTTTTCAGAACTTCAAAAACTCACATTCATGATTAGCTAGAGGGGGGAGCATGTTTAGGGAAAACCATGCACCAACCATGCACCCATACTATTTTGGGAACATGGTTTCACCTGGGTGGGAACACAATTTAGAAAACCATGCACCAAAAATGCACCCCCACTATCTGGGAGTGTAAAAGTTTTACTAGGGTGCCACACGGTTTGGTAAAACTATGCACCAACCACGCACAACCAAAAAAGCTTACAAAATTTTACCAGTTATCCCAAAGCGACCACAAAACAGGACTCAAATTAAAGGAGATCAATAACAAGGTCAAGTAATACCTAAAAATGAGTAAATGGTTGTTACATTTATATAGAAATAGATATAATGAGATCCCAAGTGATTATGAATTGAGATTAGTCTCTAGATAGATATTTGAGAGTGTTGATGATGATCACATTTGATTTATCATTGGAACAATCCAATTTGTTGTTTATTCCACTGGTAATCTTCCAAGACACCAAGTTCCTATATTTATATCTTGAAATAGGTCTAGGGGCCTTTTGGAATTATCATGATTCATTAAGAATCTTCAAACATCAACTAAGAGCCATGGGGTCCACCAATGTTAAGAACATTAAATTGTTTTCAAACACCAATAGGTATCTGATGATACACCTTAGATCAAGTGATTCTGTAAATATTAAATTAATTAGACAGTAAGCTTCATCATGTTTTTGGTGGCCTTATAGAGGAACTAGTGGAACTATATTCTTCTACCAGTGGGTTGATTCCTATGTATCAACTGGCCGATGAGGTTCCTATAAGATTTTTGGATCTGTCCACATGGCACCAGCTAGTCAATGCCCATCACCAGCTTTCCAGTACAGCTTTCATATTTAGTGTTATCAACATAGATTTATTAAATTTATTCCAATTACTTTGAATTATCATCCAAATTACTTCCATGAGATCACCACATGGTATCATTGACTAAAAGACTTCAAATCTAATCAAACAATGATTCTTGAAAGTTTTTCAATTCCAAAAATTTACATATAAATAATGTAACTTCTACCCACTCAAATAAAAATTTTATATTAACAAATGAGTGGTTTTTATCATGAAAACATGAGTGAGAGATAGAGGTACAACACCTCTTACCTCATAAAATGTGATTTCCTTTAATAATAGCCTGATAACTCTTGCCCAAGATTTTCCAAGCCTTATATCACCTCACAAGGTCTTAACTCAAGCCAAAAAATACAATATAATTAATTAGAATAATGTTATATTAATTTTACAATTTAAATAAAATTGTATTAATATCCTAAAGACTCACTTAATAACATCCACTCAATAGAACCTTAAGAAACTGGGTGTGGTCTTCTCCCAACATGCACCCAGACCCAAGTCACAATAAATACCTAATTTACATTCTCAATTAAATGGTCAATTTACACAAATTTAAGAGAAAAACATAACAAAATTAACATGGAAATTTACCTTTATTTAAATGTTGTGAAATGAAAGGCATTCATTTTCACATGATTTTCTTTAGCTATGTTGAATAAGAGACTATTCATAACAGGATGACTCTACCATACTTCACTGAAATCATCATTAAATTCCTTAATTTAGATAACCAAAATCATTGTAAATAAGAGGGGAAGTTAAAAATAGGAGGTAAGGAGATAAATAAACTTAATAACCAAATAAATACTTTTAAATAATCTCATTATGAATAGGGGTTGATAAGAAGGAAATGGGAGGCCCCCTGGTTTGACATGTGTGAGAGGGGAGAAGGAGGGGGATACCTAAAAAACTAATGAAAAAAAAATATTCCACCTTTTTAATAAATTATAGTTAGTTGAATGGTATGATCATGTGATTTTACAAATGGTGAACCAACTATGAAGATATTACTTTTTGAGCGACAACATCCTGCATGGTTTGGACGCATTGTTAACCAAACCATGCTCCAAACTTATAGCTCACTCTGAACCCAAGATGAACCATCACATTCCAAATGGTTCACCAAACTACAAACCAACCCTATGTATCCATATAATAATTGACTTATAGATTTCACACAATTTCTCTAAAAATGTGCACCAACCATGCACCACACCCCTAGGAAAAACCACCTCACATAGTTTCACTTAATCATTTGGTATTCGTACTCTAGGTAAAAACCCTTTATAAAATTTCCAAATTCCAAATAAAGTTGGATAGATTCACCCATGAACCCAAAACACCTCCCAAGTAACATCCCATATTCAAAAACATCTCCTTGAGATTTCCCTACACTCAAAATTCTGATTTGAATATCGATACAAATATTTCCCCAACTCCAAAATTGAAAATTAAAATTCTTCCCAAATTTTACAAAATGTGAAGACTTGGGTATTTACAACCCCCCCACTATAGAACTTATTATGATTAATAAATCTTTATGATCTATTAATTATTTACCCTGAACTATCATAGTCCTTAATTTATGATAAAATCACCGCGTCCTATCCCTGAATACTGGATGAGATTTCATCATGTAACTCCAACCCAAAGGACCACTATTAATCAAAACATGAGATACTCACTCATAATTATCTGCAACACCCAGAAAAATATCACTGAAACCATCTATCCTAAGAAACTAAGGTGTCAATAACCGATTCATCCATTGGCTCCTGGTGATACCCACTATAAAAATTCAGTCCTAAGGGATGATTCTAATCCATGGTTCTCCGCACCATTAGAATCACCTACTGAAACACATTCCTAGTGGTACACCAACACACTTGGTGTATTTTACATTTCACCACATCTAATTTCACAAAAAACACTGGTTGTACCTCTTCTAACCAACCTTTATTAAAAATACTTATCCATACCCATCGACATGATACCATATCACCTAATATCGATGCATTAATCCTTGAAGTAATCACACGATAATATAAATATACATACTGATTTTTGACCCCTAAATCTAGTGTAATTCCATGGTTGGATCCTAAAGAAAACAAACTAGTCATTATTATCTCACCCAGAGCACCAACACTTCTTTGATTTGACTCTCTCAGATTCCATAAAAATATACTATAATATTAGTGCCAATGCATTCAATATATCTAATACCACATCTAAATCCAAATTCTAATATTTTATAAGAAAACAAATAAAACTAGACCAATCTACACACATGAATCCCAGTTCCATCTCAACCATCCTATAAGCTGTCTCCTAAAACCCATGACCCTACCCATATGATGGTTGTATGACCTCATCCATTGCTTCATTCATTATTATACAAAATGTCTTGATATGGCCATCATTCTCATACCAAGGCACCAACTCAAATAAAAAATCACTACTTATCCTTGGGTCACCAAGAACATCATCATCGATATTTTTCAAAATTCATTGGTAATTAGGGTTACACCCTCTAAAAAACTATGGTGAGATCCCCACCATATGGATTTCCTTACACTGCTCCTCAATCATAACCTCAATAAGTTCCACCATTTCACATGTTTCACTCCTCCCATGCCACACACACCAACCAACCCTTGGTACCACCCATCTATGGTATCATAATAATCACAAAGGAAAACAACCTATTATCATCAAACCGTTGGGTAACCATGATCATAATAATTTCATTAAAACTAGAAGTCTTAAGATTGTGAACATCCATTCACTAACCCACAAATCAGTAGGAACTACAAGTAACTTGAACATACTTTCTGGATCTCATCCAAAACCAATCTGTGTATGCCCCCATACCACCAGATCACAGAACTCAACTCATGATCCCATGAACTATACATCATTGAACCAAGAACCACATAACTCACCACCATCCATGATTTATAACATTTCAATATTATCTAAAAATGATTAACCTCGACACTCCTATATAAAAAAAATTCATTTCACTAATTCTATGAGAAATAGAATGATCACCCACCACTTGGGAATCATTCAAAAAACTAGAATCATTTACCCAAACACTACCCACCCCAGATATTAGCATCTAGTATCATAATATGATCCTTAATTTGGGACCCCACTCAAAATTAGTAGGTTCAATCATTAAAATATCCTACCATCTAAATATAACATTGATTCTAAAAAACATCAAGTTCTTTACATCACAAAAAACACAACATCTCTATGCCTATACCACATATATATGACTGCACATCCTATACACCAATCTCTAATAGAAGTCATGTAATCATGCCTCCCATATTTAAAAGAACCTAAACTCCCATGATAAAACCTATACGAAGTTACTCCAATATATCACAACCATCCAAAAGGAACTAGGCTTTCCCACCTAGCTCATAAACCATATCTCATATAGGTCACCACTCACATGGAAACACCTCTACTCCCATTTTAACATTTACCCATAATATCACATGCCAAAACACCCACTCTAAGGTTCTCACATACACATATCAAACATAACATTCCAAATCCGCCACCCACTCTAGGTCACTAATCATCACCATACATCCACACACCATACTACCCATTGAGGATCATGGTATCATCCCCATGTATATAATTTCATCACCATATAATGATCCATGTTGATTAAAACCATAGAAATATGGTTTGAGTAAGTATAATTCCACTAAAATACATATAAAAAACACCATATAGTTTGTTGTTGATAATTTAAGTAATTTAACCCCACTTTACTTTTAGAAAAAATATCATGGCATTAAATACCTATATCAACACACTAGGGGTAATTTTACATCTTTTACATAGAGGGAGTTCATAACCATAATTAAGGAACATCCCTCTATTGAATCCACAAAACTTATAATTAGAGGAAATATACCATGGTTTAGCTTAGTAAAATTACACTAAAAATTTATATGAGAAAACACTATATAAGTTATTATTGAAACATTAAAAAACTGAACCATCATTATTAGTGATATCAATCACTTACAAGCACATGAATGTAATGTGAATCCCATTTTACAAATATGATTCATTAAAATAGTTTTCTTTATAATGGGAAAGAGGAAAAATAAAAAATATCAATTATAAATACACACATCATCTATAAATAAATATCTCAATCATAATAGGAAAACCATGAACAACAATCCCATATCCATAGTAACCTATACTTCCACTTGAAAACATTATTCACGACGCACTAGTATGAGAAATATCAAAAGATTTGAAACATCCTTATCCCCTATCTATCATATAAACAATAGTAAGTCAAAGTAAAATGATTCTCTAATTCAAATTTTCAACACCCCCTGGTCAGAGTCCACTAATAAGTGTTTCATATGGTTGTAGTGTGTGACCTTAGGAATAACTCCCCGCACCCCAAAAGTCATAGATTATAAAAAAGGGTCTAAAGTTTTATAATGGGGAGATTTTACCCTCATATCAGAGTAAAGAATAAGTGAAAAAATAACCAAGAAACATCTATAAAAAATAATCAAATTTCATAGAATAAATAATCACCCATTCTGTTATAAATGAAATGTAGAGTCATACAGGCACGTATCCCAACTAGTATCCCACTAGGCCAACTATATATAAAAAATAAATAAAAGAATAAAATACATAATAGATATTACTTCAATCCCTGAGCCTCACCACATCTATCTTTTGACCCCATCTAAGCTAATTAGATAAGAAATCCAATCTCGGGCCTCTGACCTACCCAAAACTATGAATAGTGAAATATGCTCAAGTATCAAAGTTCCATGGATACCTGAGTATGGAGTGAGTTCAACTTAGTAGGGAATCACTGATTAGATCTCAACATAACTAGTAATATTGTTCACACACATGTTATATGACCAAAATAAATATATACAGTGCACAAGCATAATAAAATAACCACCATCGACCCTTGAGTTTTATAGTGACACTTGAGATCAACTATACCTATTTTTTATAGTTCCAACATGTATTTGAGCACATACCACACCCATTGGGGGGGGATACAAGTCTTTCCTCAAGATCTCATGAATATAAAATGTCATGTGTAAACACTAGATTATAGGAATCTTCCTAGGCATCTCATTGTATCAGTATCAAAATCCATATCCTAGGGAGTATCCAAGTAATCTCATCATATATGTCTTAGAATCCAAATTCTAGGGAGTATCCTTTTCACCTCATCATATTTGGAGTATCCAAGTCATCTCATAATATCAAGCATACACACTACACCCTAGGAATTATTCTAGTAATACCATAAATCATCAGGAATAGAATCAAAATCTTATGAACACCCTAGGAATCTCATATAGAATTAGATGTATAAGACATATCTTAGGAATATTAGGCATCTCATATATCCTCAGACACAACTTCTAGATCCTAGTAACATCCTAAAAGTTTCATAAAATATCAAGAAAAACAAAAATATCCTAGGAATGTCCTAAGAATCTTATATAATATTAGGCATGACTAGAATATCCTAGGCACCCACCTAGGAATATCAAACAATATCCCTAAGGTCCAGAATACACCTAGTAATATCTCAAAATACTATCATCATAAGGGACAACCAACATAAATCCCATCACATATATTCTAGGTTTTCCTCTCAAGAATGAAAACTAGACCATAATCATCAATTCCTGAGTTCAAATTTTCTACTTATAATTGATAATACAAGATACACTATGTCAAATCCCAACTTAGTTCACTATGAGCAATAACTAGATCGTGAGCTATTGGACCTCAGGTTCAACTCCTTGTATAATGGAGGCCACTAAATAGCAGCGGGGGTTTAGGTTATTACCATGGAGATACTATAACCCCTATTAGAGGGTGTGATAACTTAAAAATAACCCAACATCATGTAAAATAAAAAACATCCATCAGAGTTCACCAAAGAAGATAAATAAAACTATAACGAACCGAACTTTTTAATTATATTTGTTTTCAAAATTTGTGTGTTATTTTATTTTATACTCAACAAAACTATATCCTTTAATTAATGAAGTGGGTATAATTAAAATTAGACCGTTGGGTTTCGACTGTTATATGATCGTTGGTCAATATGACCGTTGAAACTATAATCTTAACATTATGTTTTTATAAATACAGTTATCTTGGTTAATTAATCCAGAAAGAATATTGAATGGCCTCATCTAGTAGACTCGAACCATATGAATCCCATCTGTCAGAGCTTGGGAAGGAGGTAGCATCACTGGGATTTGATCTGGACCAAGCCCAAGATGAACTTCAATGTATGAGGCTTGAACGAAATTGCCTAAGAGAGAAGTTCTGGCTGATAGAAATCACCACTCGGGCAGTGTTGTCCGAGCCACCCCAAGATTCTATCACCATAGCACACCTTACACTTAGGTCCTATGCTAGTGTTATAAGGGGCTATGTAATGAGACCTTAGCTGCTTTGTGTAATCCTTTTATATAAATAATTTTTTATTTCTTATTATGTCCAAGTTTGTGAATTTCAAATATCAGGATAAATATTGGATGTGTATTATTGATGAATTTAGGAAAAAGGGTATTTTAAACTATTTTTATATTCATTAAATAATTAATAATGTGAAATGATTTTTAAGAAATAGTCTTATACAATTGTGTTCAGTAAGAAATTTAGAGTCTAATAAGATCAACTAGGTTTTTAGTGAATAGTAATGTAAGAATAGTAACATACCCATCTGAATAGTAATGAATAATTATTTGACAAAAAATAATATAAACTTCACCCATGAATGTATAAATATATTTTAGACATCTTAAAAGTGAAAAAATGATCATAGTTTAAGTTTTGGTATTTTTTTGTCATAAGTATTTTATTTACAATTTTATAATTAATTTAATAATTTTAAATGGAAAATTATTTTCATAGAATTTAATCATAAATTGTTACTTTATTGTCTTATAGTTATACGATAATTTAATGGGACATTGATTACTCTTTTAATGTGTTACAAAATGAGTTATAGTTTTAAAGTTGTATTTTTGGAATAAATAATGATTTTATTTAAAAATTAAATTAGAAATATTTAGAAAATTATTTTCATAAAATGGACATAATTTTTGAATTAAGATCATTGATATTTGGTTAGGGAGAATTTTAGTACTTTTTCTAAAATAGTTGAATTTTCAGTGAATAGTAAAAATACTGTTTTGAGTTTTCGATGTTTAATGACATCATTATTGACGTAATAATGATGTAATCTTACTGGTCAACTTATTAATAGTGATATATGATATTAGGTGTCCCAATTGGCCAATAACATGAGAAAATACCATGGTCAAGCCCATGGTTTTGCAAATACCAACGATGAGGTGTCCCTTGGAAATTAATAATTTATTCACTCACTTTTCCTATAAATACCAAGCCATTTTCTTATTTCAATTCACTAAAAAATCATCCTCAAAGAAGTTATAGTCTCCTTACCTCCCAAGGATTCCTCCCAAGGTTCCCTCAAGCCTCCCAAGGTCCCGACCTTCATGCATTCGAAGTTACACTTCAAGGTAAGAGATCCTTTCACCCTCCTCTTTTTAAGTCATGACTTCTTTTATGTTGTGTCTTATATTTTTCATCTCTTTATATTGAGGGTATGTTATTATATTTTATAATTACTATCATTTTCATTTATAAATTTTTAGATACCCTTTACACTCTCATCAATTTGTTTTCTGAATTTTTAAGTGACGCCATTAGGCTGCCGAGTTTTGCGTAAAAGAAATCACATCTTCTATTTTCTTTCATGTTTCCTTTTCATGTGGTATGTCATTAAAAATTCCATACCATGTTCTTATCTCCATGTTATTATGAATTTATACTGTATTATGAATTATTTATGAGTGGGTAACCCTTGTCCCCTCTCTTTTCAATTTTTTCTAAAACCATGTTATATAGCTGTTATGATGCAGAAATTTCGACTCAAAATTTATATCTATTTATCTCAAGAAATTCTCTTGTTTTATTTATGTGAATACCCAAAACTATTTAGTTTCTTTGGGTTTTCATAAATATATAAATATGATATATTTGATTCTATAATTTACATACATATAATCCTCACTCCCTTTCCATGGTTTATAAATGATATAATGATCTTATTTTTAAGAACTTTTAAAACATCATGATTTCAAAATGAAACCCATTTCTTTTATTCTCTATGGGTTATTTATGAAATGTTTGATTATGATCTATGTGGATCAAATTAAATTAAAGACATATTAAGGGTTCACCCTGATAGCGCTCAAATGTATTGGTTAAAGAATTAATCTCTAGAGATGAAAAGTTTCACGATACCTTGGTAATTTTTATGACACCTCGGGGTTAAAACTTGGTGATATGTTCATGAACATCTAAATGAAATGTTGTAGCCACATATTCAAGTTATGATTCAAGTTATTTTTATTATGATATTCCTATTCTTCCATTTCTCATGCCTTTATTACTTTTATCATGTTCTTATTAATATTGCTCAAGATCACATGTCAACTGTTTCATTTGTTTCCCTTACTTAGCCTTCTGCTCACCCTTTCCTTTTATGTATGTCTCCAAGTTATGAGATGTAGTAATTGTACTTAGGAAGAACTTATTATGAAGACTTAAATTTGGATTAAAATAATGTTTTATGTTGTATTCATGTTTTATTGTTCCTGATTTCCAAGACACTAGACTTTAAAGATCCTCTGTATGTAAAATGTAATGTAATAAAAAGTCGGGATGCCATAGTTGGCATCAGAGGATAGTTTAGTTATTTATGGAAATTAGGATATAAAATATTTATTAGGAATCCTATAGAAAAGTTTAAATATAGGAAAACTTCATGGTATTTTAGTGAGTATTAAGTAAGTGGTTTATCAAGAAAATACATCCCTGTCGGGATACGAGAAGGTAGAGGCGGCTCTGGCACAGAGGTACCTAGGAGTGAAAACACTGACAAGGAGTTTCAGGGTTGACCTAGGGTATCCTAGTACATGACAATGGGCCTTTCTGCACTCTTGGTTACGACACTCCCAGGGGATATGTTTGTTTAATCATTATCTTTTTATGAATCATTATGAAGTATTTATAGATAAATGTAATTGTTTAAGCATGAAGTTTTAAGACATGAAATCCTTTATAGTTAAAATATTCGTAAGTGAAATAAGTTTCTCACTAAGGTTTTATTCTTTTATAAATGGCGGGAAATAGGAGGAATTGTTCAAATGGTGACCTCAATGGACCACACACTGATAGCCCTCTGATGGAAGCCAGAATGGAAACATTCAAGTGAATGATGAACCAACTGACTCAACTTATGGAAATAACATGAATCAAGATGAGAGACCAATCTCACCATGAAGGGAACAACATTCTGTTGAGTCCTTTATGCATCAATGACCACCAAACTTTAGTGTATCGACTAACCCATTGATTGCTGAGCAGTGGATCAGCTCCATTGAGAAGATCTTTTCTGTGCTCCGTTGTTCAGAGCAAGAGAAGGTCACCCTAGCAGTCTATCACTTTTAAGGAGAAGATGATCAATGGTGGGAACTGATAAAAAACATGAGGAAAAGAGTGGAAGTTGAAGCTATGGAGTGGGAAGAGTTTAGAGGGATCTTTTTCAGTAATTATTTCCCTCGTTCCATGAGAACAAGAATGGAGAAGGAGTTTCTCGAGCTGAAGCAAAAAGAGAATGAATCTGTGGGAAGCTACAAGATGCACTTCACAAGGCTTTCATGATATTCCTCTAGCTTTTTAATGGATCAAAATGGAAAGGTTGATAGATTATTTGGTGGACTAAGAACTCATCTATGGAATAATATAGCCATCCGTGATTATGACAGCTATGAGGAGATTGTGCGAAGTGCAATGAAAGTCAAATTGGAGTTTGGTGAGACACAATGGTCTCATAAAACAAACGAAAAAAAAGAGATCGATGTAGCCCAACTTAGAGAGGATCTTTGATCAAGGAAGTGGAGGCAAGAAAGTGCAACATCCCATGTGTAAGAAATGTGGAAAGAATCATTCGGGGAATTTCCCGCTCGGGAGAAGGAAATGCTACAAGTGTGGAAGAGATGGCCCTATTGCGAGGAATTGTCGTAGTGAGGTGAAACATCAATTTACAAACACTAATGACAAGGGGAAGATAGTGTAGGTCCTACCTGATGTCCAATACTTTAAGTGTGGAAAACTTGGTCACTTTTCCAATTAGTGTCCAAATCTGAGGGCTGTGGAGGGGAACCACCATCAGCCTCTGCAAAGGCCAAGGGAGTAAGGTCATGCTTTTTCTATCACGACAGCTGAATTTGAAGCTCCAAATGATGTGGTAGAAGGTACTCTTGTTGTTCTCTCAAAGATAGTAAGTACATTGTTTGATTATGGTTCTACGCATTCCTTTATTTCCTTCAAGTTTGCAAAGAATTTAGAATCAACTCCTGATTTTCTAAAAGTAGAGTTATCGGTCAAGACTCCTGGTGGGATTATCCAAGCATCGCTAGTTTTTAGAAACTCTAGTATTTACTTTGGTGAGAACAATCTTATCGCAAATATACTATCCATTCCCATGTTATAATTCGACATTATACTAGGGATGAATTTTCTCTGAAAGTATAATTCTAAGATCAAATGCAGAAGTAACTAAATCTTAGTAGTCTTGAATAGAAAACCTACAGTTATCTTCCAAGGAGAGATATCTCAACCTGATCTTTCTCTAGAAGAACCTCCTATATCCTTCTTTATGGAATTGATCCGTGAAGAAAATGAAGGAAATAATAGTTTGAGGATAGAAAATGTCCCCATTGTCTAGGAATATGTTGATGTATTTCCTAAGGAGTTGCCTGGAACTCTCCCAGAAAGAGAGGTAGAGTTATCCATTGAATTCGTACCTGGATCTCACCCGATATCAAAGACCCCATATAGAATGGAAAATGTGGAGTTGGAGGAATTAAAGAAACAACTCCAAGATCTTTTGGAGAAGGGGTTTATTCACCCAAGTGTATCTCCTTGGGGAGCACATGTTCTCTTTGTAAAGAAGAAGGATGGATTGATGCGGCTATGCATTGATTATAGAGAACTGGATGTGATCACAGTAAAGAACAAATACCCTCTTCCAAGAATTGGTGACTTATTTGACCAACTTTGTGGGGCTAAATTATTCTCTAAGATTGATCTTCAATCTAGTTATCATCAATTGAGGGTGAAGAAAGAAGATATTCCAAAAACTGCCTTCCGATAAAGATATGGGCATTATGAGTTTGTTTTTATGCCCTTCAGACTGACTAATGCACCTTCCATTTTTATGGATTTTATGAATAGAGTATTTATGGACTACCTTGATAAATTTTTGGAAGTTTTTATTGATGATATTCTGATATATTCCAAAAGTCGTGAGGAGAATGAGGATCATCTAAGGGTTATTTTGCAAACTCTACAGAAGGAAAGGATTTTTGGAATGTTCACGAAATGTGAATTCTATTTACAACAAGTTGCTTTCTTGGGGCATATTGTAACCAATGAAGGAATCACAGTTGACCCTGCAAAGATAAAATTTGTAGAGGAGTGGCCTCAACCTACAATAATAAATGAGATTTGAAGTTTCCTTGGATTAGAGGGATATTATAGGAGGTTTTTGAAAAACTTTTCACAACTTTATAATCCATTAACCAAGTTAACTTGAAAAGGGGTCAAGTTAATTTGGAAAAAGGAGTGTGAGGAAAGTTTCCAAGAGCTAAATAAGATATTGGTTACTGAACCTGTGTTAACTCTACCCTCAAGTGGATAAGGATTAGTTATTTTTAGAGATGCATCTCTAAAAGGGCTTGGGTGTGTCCTCATGAAAAATGACAAGGTCATTGGTTATACATATCGAAAGTTGAAAAATCATGAGAAGAACTATCCTACACATGATCTGGAGCTGGCTGCGATTTTTTTGGTTTAAATATATAGAGGAACTATATTTATGGGGATAAATGTGATATATACACATACCATCGAAGTTTGAAGTATATTTTCACACAAAAGGAATTTAAATGAGATAAAGGAGATGGTTGGAACTTCTTAATGACTATGATTGTTCAATTCATTATCATCCCAGAAGAGCAAAAAAAGTCGCTGATGCATTAAGCAGGAAAGACCCAGTTGTTCTGTCCATGATGAGGATTCAAAGAGATCCTTTGATCAATGCCCTAGTAAAGTTGGACATGGGAATTATAAGGGAAGGGGAATCATCAACCCTAACCCAAATTATTTCTCAACCGTCAATACTAGATAGGATCAAAATAGCTCAGAATGAAGATCCTTTGTTACAGAAGAAGTTTGAGGTTGTGAAGGATGGGAAGTTTCCTAAGTTTAATACTGATCAAGAAGGTGTATTGAAATTTCGTACAAGTCTATGTGTTCTATCTATTCTAGAAATAAAGAAGGAGCTGATGGATGAAGCTCATAGCTCTACTTTCACTATACATCATGGTAGCACGATAATGTATAGGGACCTTCATGATCATTATTGGTGGGATAATATAAAAAATGAGATTTTGGACTACACGTCAAGGTGCCTGGTATGTCAACAAGTGAAGGTGGAGAAAGAACTTCCTAAATGGGTATTGCAACCACTACCCATACCATCATGGAAGTGGGACAATATCACTATGGACTTCATCACTGGTCTCCCAAGAACATCCAAAGGAAATAACGCGATATGGGTTATTGTGGACTGTCTCACTAAGACTTCCCATTTGATCTCCATTTAGGAAGATTTCTCTCTTGATCAACTAGCCAAGATTTACGTGAACGAAGTGGTAAGACTACATGGAGTTCCACTTTCTATCGTATCTGATCGTGATCCAAGGTTAACATCAAAATTATAGAGAAGTATTCAACAATCTCTAAGCACTAAATTGAATTTCATTACGGCCTATCACCCCCAAACTGATGGCCAATATGAAAGGACTATTCAAACAATCGAGGACATGCTAAGAACTTGCTCAATGGAATTTAAGGTGGATGGGATCAACATCTATCTTTAGTTGAGTTCTCTTACAATAATAGCTTCCACTCGAGTATTCAAAGGGAACCCTATGAAGATCTATATGGGAAGCGATGTAGAACTACTACTTTTTGGGATGAAGTTGGTGAGAGAATGCTTCTTGGGCCTGATCTTGTGCAAGAGATTAACGAAAAGGTCCATGGAATCCAGCAACAGATTAAGGCTGCTCAGAGTCGGAAAAAGAGCTATGCCGAAAACCATCGAAGGGACTTGGAGTTTGATGTTGGTGACAAATTATTTCTGCAGATTTCACATTGGAATAGAGTTATGTGGTTTGGGAAGAAAGGGAAGCTTAGCCCTAGGTACATTGGCTCCTATGAAGTCCTTGATCATGTGGGAGCAGTGGCCTATCAGCTTGCACTTCCTCTAAATCTATAACAAGTTCATGATGTCTTCCATGTATCCCTCTTGAGAAAGTAAATACCTGACCCTTCACATGTACTAAATCCAGAGGTGGTACAAATGGAACATGACCTCTCTTATGAGGGGCAGCCGGTGGAGATATTGGATCATAGAGACAAGGTTCTACGCAACAAGACTACCCACCTTGTTAAGGTTTTGTGGAGTAACTACAAATATGAAGAAGCCACATGGGAACCAGAGGAGTTTATGAGGTAGAAGTACCCAAACCTTTTCTCTTCAGAGGGTACAAGTTAAAAATTTTGGGGACAAAATTTCTTAAGGGGGGAAGAATGTAACGACCCAAACTTTTTAATTATATTTGTTTTCTAAATTTGTGTGTTATTTTATTTTATACTCAACAAAACAATATCCTTTAATTAATGAAGTGGGTATAATTAAAATGAGACCGTTGGGTTTCAACTGTTATATGACCATTGGTCAATATGACCGTTGGTCAATATGACGGTTGGTCAATATGACTGTTGGAAACTACAATATTAACATTATGTTTTTATAAATACAGTTATCTTGGTTAATTAATACAGAAAGAAGATTTAATGGCCTCATCCAGTAGACTCGATCCATATGAAGCCCATCTGTCAGACCTTGGGAAGGAGGTAGCATCACCGGGCTTTGCTCTAGACCAAGCCCAAGCCGAACTTCAACGTATGAATCTTGAACGGAATCACCTAAGGGAGAAGTTCAGGCTGATAGAAATCACCACTTAGGTAATGTTGTCTGAGCCACCCCAATATTCTATCACCATAGCACACCTTACACTTAGGTCCTATGTTGGTGTTATAAGGGGCTATGTAACAAGACATTAGTTGCTTTGTGTAATCCTTTTATATAAATAAATTGTTATTTATTATTATGGCCAAGTTTGTGAATTTCAAATATCCGGATAAATATAGGATGTGTATTATTGATGAATTTAGGGAAAAAAGTATTTTAAACTATTTTGTATTCATTAAATAATTAATAATGTGAAATTATTTTCAAGAAATGGTCTTCTACAGTTGTGTTCAGTAAGAAATTTAGAGTCTAATAAGATTAACTTGGTTTTTAGTGAATACTAAAGTCAGAATAGTAACATACCCATATGAATATTAATAAATAGTAATTAATAGTAATTTGACAAAAAAATAGAAACTTAACCCAAGAATGTATAAATACATTTTAGACATCTTAAAAGTGAAAAAACGATCATAGTTTAAGTTTTGGTATTTTTTTTGTCATAAATATTTAATTTACAATTTTATAATTAATTTAATAATTTAAAATGGAAATTTATTTTGATAAAATTTAATCATAAATTGTTACTTTATTGTCTTATAGTTGTACGTTAATTTTATGAGACCTTTATTACTCTTTTAAGGTGTTACAAAATGAGTTATAGTTTTAAAGTTGTATTTTTGGAATAAATAAAGATTTTATTTAAAAATTAAATTAAAAATATTTAGAAAATTATTTTTGTAAAATGGAATTCAATTTTGAATTCAGAGCATCTATATTTGGTTAGGGTGAATTTTAGGGATTTTTCTAAAACAGTTGAATTTTCGGTGAATTAAAAAAATGCAGTTTTGAGTTTCAAGTGTTTAATGACATCATTATTGATGTAATAATGATTTAATCTTTCTAGTCGACTTAATAATAGTGAGATATTATATGAGGTGCCCCAAGTGGACAATATCATGGGAAAATACCATGGGCAAGCCCATGGTTTTGCAAATACCACTGATGTGGTGTCCCTTAGAAATTAATAATTTATTCACTCACTTTTCCTGTAAATACCAAACCATTTCCCTCATTAATTAAATTAAAAAATAATCGTCAACGAAGTTCTTGTCTCCTTACCTCCCAAGGATTCCTCCAAAGCTTATCTGAAGCCTCCCAAGGTCCCTACCTTCAAGCTTTCAAAGTTACACTTCAGGGTAAGTGATCCTTTCACCCTCCTCTTTTTAAGTCATGACTTCTTTTATGTTGTGTCTTATATTTTTCATCTCTTTATATTGAGGGTATGTTATTATATGTTATAATTAATTTAATTTTCATGTATAATTTTTGATAGAACCTTTCCACTCTCATCAATTTGTTTTCTGAATTTTTAAGTGACGCCGTTAGGCTGCCGAATTTTTCTTAAAAGAAATCACATCTTCTCTTTTCTTTCATGTTTTCTTTTCATGTGTTATGTCATTCAAATTTCCATAAAATGTTCTTATATCCATGTTATTATGACTTTATACTATATTATTAATTATTTATGAGTGGGTAACCCTTGTCCCCTCTCTTTTCAATGTTTTCTAAAACCATGTTATATAACCATTATGCTGCAGAAATTTCGACTCAAAATTTCTATCTATTTCTCTCAAGAAATTATCTTGTTTTATTTATGTGAATACCCAGACCTATTTCGTTTATTTGGGTGTTCATAAATATATAAATATGATATATTTAATTCTGTAATTGACATACATATAATCCTCACTCCCTTTCCATGGGTTATAAATGATATAATGATCTTATTTTTAAGAACTTTTAAAACGTCACGATTTTGTAATGAAACCCATTTCTTTTATTCTATATGGGTTATTTATGAAATGTTTGATTATGATATATTTGGATCACATGAAAGTAAATACATATTAAGGGTGCGCCCTAATATCTCTCCAATGCATTGGGTAAATAATTAATCTCTAGAGATGACAAGTTTCACGATACCGTGGTGAATAACCCTGGTAATTTTTATGACACCTCGGGGTTAAACCTTGGTGATATATTCATGAATGTCTAAATTAAATGTTTTAGCCACATATTCAAGTTATTATTCATGTTATTTTTATTATTATATTCCTATTATTCCATTTATCATGCCTTTATGACTTTTATCATGTTCTTATTAATATTGCTCAAGATCACATGTCAACTGTTTCATTTTTTCCCTTACTGGGCCTTCTGCTCACCCTTTCCTTTGATGTATGTCTCCAGGTTATGAGATTCAGTAATTGTACTTAGTAAGAACATATGATGAAGCCTTAAAAGTGTATTAGAATAATGTTTTATGTTGTATTAAAGTTTTATTGTTCCTGATTTCCAAGACACTAGACTTTAAAGATCATATGTATGTAAAATGTAATGTAATAAAAAGGAGGGATTCCATAACAACCATTGATCATAATATGTGATACAGGAACATAAAATCATAAAATAAAAATTCCCCATTGAGATTATCAAAAATAAAATT
This sequence comes from Viscum album, assembly GCA_963277665.1. Lineage (NCBI taxonomy): Eukaryota > Viridiplantae > Streptophyta > Magnoliopsida > Santalales > Viscaceae > Viscum > Viscum album. Next base: position 1,578,438,166 of record OY728120.1, on the reverse strand, counting down.
TTTAGAAATCCAAAAATAAAAGTACAAAAGGATTTAAAACATCATTTAGCCTTGCCTCATCCTAATTTCTAGGTCTGCTTGAGCTATCCCACTTCGCCAGGAAACCCTTGGGCCTCTTTCCAACCTAAACTTGTGGTTAGTGAGAGATTATTGGGTACTTAAGTTAAATTACCACTTGATAAAGGTGTGAGTAAATAAATTAGTACGGAACCACCAATTGGGTCTTGTACATAACTAGTAATGCAATGAAATGTGCATGAGTCATGTCTAGGTAAATAAATAAACCATTAAATACATAAATAAATAACACTATGATTACTTAGGATCCATAGTGACACATGATGCTAGTTATACCTACACTAGAAAATTTAAAATGTCTCTAATAACATCGCATAGTCATTCCAACTAAATTATCCCATTATCTCTATAATAATGAACCATATTCACGGTCAATCCTTGGGATAAAAACCCCTATCAACCATACCTGCTTTGGCTGGTACCAGTGTGTCTCTAAGAACATCATGATGACTGTTAGAACAAGTATAATGAATAAGGTTCCTAATACACACCTATATACAAGTGATAATAACCCAGGGGCCTGATCTACCCTAGAATACAAGTGATAATGTTCTGAGGATAAAATCACCCCAATATAAATGACCGACCATGCCTTAGTTGATAGAAGGTATATAAATGTTATCAAGCCATGGTGAGGCCCCCACTAAGATAACACATAATAGGTATTATCCTATACCCAACATATAGTGGGATCAACCACACCTCTATAGATTTATGCCCCCAACAGATAGGAGGCCATGAGCCCCAACTACAAGACCCCCACCGAGATAATATGTGGAATTCCTCTAACGACACCACTATAATATCTCGACTCCAAACCAATTACATCCCCAATAATATATTCATTCAGACCCTTAGATTATTTCCAAGGCATCCCCAAAATATCAAGACCAATCCATGAGCATTTACCATTTCATAATATCAAGACCGCTCCGAGAGAATTTATATTTAATTTATATCAAGACTACCTAGAGGCGTATACCATTTATCATTATATTATAAATTCATGACAAGTGTTTTATTGATTCAATATTTATTCAGTTTACCTATTTTCCCATTTCATGTATAAGTTCCATGCCTAGTTCTTACAACCTAGCTCCCCCACACCACCCCTCTATAGGGTCTACATCAATTGGGGCATCTACTAAGGTCCCCTAAAAAATATCTCACACTAGACAATATATCATGGGTTTTCTATTTAAATAATTTCTCTATATTCTAATACCATGACTCATAGGGTTCCCCAAACCTCTATATACTTATAAAAATATCAATACCTCAATGGTGTTATAGGATAATCCATATTGGCATCAACTAGAGAGATGTACCAAGACTATTTAAAACCTTAAGTTGTATCAAGTCAATCCTCACAACCAAACTATTCATGAATAATAAACTATGAATACCTACCCAGGTGATTAAATCCTAGTGGGGGAACCCTTTCTACATAGTAATCACTACTATCCCAAGTCTGATGGGAATCAGAAGGTTATATCATGGACTACACAACCAATCATCCCAAACCATTACTCACCTCTACTTAGAGGTAATCATGGAACCTATACTAATGGAAACTATGATTTATTACTCTAAATAAACCACCCTAATGGTATATAAATCTCATGGAATACACGTATAATTATATCATCGACCACTACTGGCTGAGGTAATCCATCTAGTAAATGAGTCCCATCATGGACTCGACACATTCGGAAATTTCATATATATAATAATTTTATTTTAATTAAACAACTTGAATAATTTAAATAAGACCATAAACTAAATTATTTATCCAAAACATGTCACATAAATATTAAAAATCATTCAATACAATTGGGTATATACATAAGGATCACCTACCTCAAACGATTCATTTCCCCATTTTATAGTAGATCGACAACTCTCATGAAGACTCTTCCAAATACCATCCATGATAAAACCAAGATCACAATCATTCTTGAGCACCTAAATTATTCCAAAAATCATTAATTAAGTATTTATAAGGTTTATAATTAGATAAAAAATATTTCAAAAGAGGAATAATGGATAATAACTCCCCGGGTGCTTCATCCATAGTAGAACCAGGACCAACCACCATGAGAGGTATACAACATACTTATGGTATCATCTCGGTCTAAATAACTAACCTGAATAATTGATTAAATTTATAATTTAATTTAATTTAAGGATACAGGCTCATAAAATTCATCTTGGTGACATACCTCACCAAAACGACACATGACGACATGCAAACAATGTCTTGGGACATCCTTTAGCTAGGTTTCATGAAAGACCCATGAGAATTGAATGATTTCATCATCCTCTAGTGAAATTTTCGTCAAATACCTAGTATAAATAATGGGAAATATTATAATCGAGGAAAAAATAAGACCAAATAAGGAAACATAGATAAAGAATTACCTTGAAATACCAAAAAATTCCACAAACCACCCCAAAATCAAGGGGTTTGAAGTATGAGAAGGGAGGAGAGGGGGGATGAATACATGCATAAAAAAACAGAGGAAGAGAGGATCCCCTTCTTAAAATTTATAGGAGGAAATTAGTAATTTTACCCCATAAAAATTCCCTACTTTTTGGAATATGTCTTAGCACCGACTGGTTAGTGTCTTATTAGCAGCAAGCCAGTGGTTTTAGGTTGCTTCAAACTGATAGTACAAACACATAACCCTTACATTAATTCCCACACAAGCCTTATGACTACTAATAAACCCCATACATTATCTAGAAACTCTGTTTTAAGGAACTCAACTTTAAAATTTCTATTCTATATCCTGTTTCTCAAAATGGGTTATCCAAGAAATTGAAAATTCAAATTCTATCCCTTGAATATCACTCCCTAAAATAGTACATAGTTTTACAACCTCCCCACCATAACAGTTATCATCTTAGATAAACCTTTCTGATTCTACAACTATTCTTATTGACCTATAAAGATCATCAGTTCACCATCAACTCATCATGACCTAACTCCAAATGTCGAAGGAGCTCCCATAGCACAGCTCCATGCACATATAACCCGACTCATCAAAAGAAAAGATGCCTATTACTTCCATTAGAAAACTATAAAGATGGTTCCCAAACATAACCATCCATACAATGCATCACAACATCACCAATGATTCATCATCTGGTTCATGGTTCTCCCCACCATAGAACTCAACTCATAATGGCCTCTAATAACTTAGGAAACTCCCTACTATCGTAATTTACTATCAAAACAAATTATAAGAGGTCCACTAACCCACATGATGAAACTTCCAACACACCAAACCTAGATACATGTGGGAACATCAGTCCAATGACAATATCCAATATTATTATCAATTTCTAACTAAATTGTTTTGGTTTCCATTTCCCATCAAGTGAACTAGAATGCACTGAATTTTCCTAAAAAAGCCTATGAAAGATCCAAAACAAACCTTTCATATCTAGAATATCATACCTGATATGTGTTTTATCCCACCACATCCAATGACACACAAAAACACAATTTGGACCTCCTCTATCTGACTATTCCTAGAAATGATCATATGAATCCATCAACACAATATAAAATCTCTTGATCATGATGTCTTAAATTTTTGAGGCATCCCATGATTTTCCTGAACACACACACACACACACACACACTAAAGTTTGAACCTGAATATCAGTGTGATTTCCATAGTTGGATCCCCACTGAACTATATCAACCATCATGCCATACATTGACCAACGATGAACAATCAACCTAAAACATGCTCAGATCACCTAAAATTTATCCTTATCCCGACGCTAATTCATTGTATCTAATTAGTATTTCGTCTAAATTTCAGACCCAATATTGAAACTAGAACCATAAAAAATAAAATTCATTTTATCCTCCCACTATTTTTAGAAGCTATATAGACCTTCCACTGAATGGTCTCATATATCTATGACCCCTCTAACAGGAGGGTCACACAACAATGACCGATATGATGATTTCACTTTGAAATTACACCCATCATCACTCTAATGAATGAAATAATGATCAACATATCTCATGGATTGTCCATTATTAGAAAATAAACCAGACATAGCCACCCCAATCAAACCTGATCTCTAACAAAAAACATGAATTCTATGTCCACTCCTAGCTCATAGAGAATTCATCCATTAAAAATTCAAAAACCTCATCATAATGAGGGCCATGCCCACAAACGTACAATGGTTAACTCCCCACCATCTGAATTCCCTCATTCCACTCCGTGATTTTTACTTCAACAATTTCTCACTATCAAAATACACATTTTGATACTCCTAATTCATGCCCATCCACACTAACAACTCTGAAATCACTTACTCACGATTACAACATTTATCATAGAGTACATGCCTCTCATTATCATATCAGAATCCATCCACCATTCCTATAATCATTTGATCAACCCATCAATCCTCATCTCCCATACTGATTCTTATAGATTCATAATTTAACCAGAACCACATAATTCCAATGTACACCAGCTCAATTACCTTTAACATAACAAGCATACACTCACGTACAACTCGGTCATATAACCTGACAAATGCTCCCATGAATCATGCTACGTCACAACTAGGTTTTCATTCCCAAACCATTGGCTATGCTCCAAAACCTATTAGTTCCATTGAGGAATAAGTACACTTGACCCACCACTTCAAAATCATGCACTTATCATATTCCATAGTCCAACCAAATGATCTAACACCAAACTAAATCATTAAAAAACCTCAAGCATCCATCCATGATATAACCATGCTTTTGAGCCACTCATACATACCTATAAAATCAATAGGTATAGGCACCTCATTGATCCTTCCCTTGAGTTAAAAACATAGTACCCAAGAACTAGAACTCAAGGTGATTTATCCCATAAAAAACCCAAGGCATAATGAACATGCCTATATCAAACCTCTAGGAGTGTATTCCCATCCTCTAGAAAACTCATATATAGTCAAAGAACATCTCTTAGGAACACCATCTATATAAAAAGTATCATCAAAACATTTCATTTTTTGAATAAAAATATCCTTAGCACCTTCCATGCATTAGTTTCAAAAGAAAGTGTATGACCAACTTCCTTCCCTTAAGTCACTCATAAGTTTGGGTTAACTCCTCTCTCGGGTTACCGTCATACACATCACTAGTAACCAAATATCTAAAGTCATGAGTCATATCTCAAAGCTAACTAGGGTATCTCACCTAGCCCATAAATAAGGTCTCAAATAGGTCATAACCCATGGATCATATTCTATACACCTCTCTCAAATATCCCATGACATCTTATGTGCCTAGCTACCCACTTTAGGATTCAATATCCATATTATGGTAATAATATGATCAAAATTACCACCTTATCCTAGGTAAACCACCACCTCCTAGAATTTACCCAATAGGACACTACTTGGAGAATCCATACACATCCATAAATATACATATATACAATTGGCATCACCCTACCATGATCTGTGTCGAGAATACTATATTCAGATGGGTCTATTAAGTAAAATTTCATTACAATATATATTGGAAAATACTATATAAGTTGTCACTGACACTTTAAATTACAAAACAAGAATAGTAACCACCCCAATTGGTTTATCACTAAGGCCTAAAATACCTGTATCTACCTACTAGGGTCACTACATGTCTCCTACTATAGGGACCATATTATTATCATCGCCATTGATCACTTTACCATAGAATCGAAATGACCTATTATCATAGAAAAATTTGTATCCATCATAGTCTAGTTGAGTAGAATTACACCAAGAATTTATATGGGAAAACACCATATGAGTTGTTGTTGACATTTTAAATAGATGAACCCACATCATTAGTAAAATTGAATAAAAGTAGACATATATGTAATGTGGATCCTACATATTGAGAATGATGCATATAGAGGACTCATGCCACTATATCCTAACAGAAAAAAGTAAAATATAAATCATTAATCATAAATATCAAAATACATGTGCAATATTCTAGGTGAAATCATGAATAACCATAATAATGCAAGAAAAGTATAACAATCCCATACCCCTAAGAACTTAGACTACCACAGTAAAAGGTGTTTGTGATAGACTTCTCTTGGTTCCATCATAATATTTGATACATTCCTATGTATCAGTTTTACCATATCCTCGAATATTATGAAAAAAATAAAAACACCAATAATACCAATTTTTTATGTACTAAGCTGGTTCACTATGAACAATAACTAGATTTAGGGTGAATGGAAATTAGGCGCACCTCGTTGTATGTTAGAGGCTCCTAACTAATATTGGGGTTCTAGAGTAGTATAGTGCGGAGATAATACCAACATTCAGAGTGTGAGATAACTAAATAAAATAACCAAACATCATCCCCAATAATAAACATCTTTCAGACTATGAAGAAGCAAAAGAATACAACCAAAAATAACAGTACATGATTCAAAAGTAAACAATCATACAATAACAACCACCCACCAAGTTAATCACAAATAAAAATATTAAGAAGAAATCAATAAAAGTACAATAAGATATACCACATCTCCAAGCCTCGCCTTATCCCAATATCTAAACTTGTCCAAGCCATCCCACTCAATCATGAATCTCCAGAGCCTCTACCGAACCTAAACATTTAGTCAATGAGAGGTTCTCGGGTACCCAAGTGCAATGCTAGCCCAAGAAATGTGTGAGTACAAAAATCTATATGAAACTAAAAACCTAGTTCTGTATATAACCAATAATTTAGTGAAATGTTCACATGAAATTCTCAAATAAATAAATAAACCATTGGAGAAATAAATAAATAACACTATAAACTGGTAGGTGTCATGGTGACAATTGATACCAGTTATATCCACTTCAACCAATATCATATGTCTCTGATCATGTTAAATAATCATGACAACCACAGTATCCCACATCCTCCATGAGCATGAACTACAATCACCATTCATCCTTGGGACTACATCCCTGATCGACCATACCTGATTCAACTAGTTCCATGGTGTCTCAGAGCATGTTGTAGTGACCGTTCCAACTTGTATAATGAAACAAGGTCCCAATACAACCCAGTATACAGTTCATAACAATATATGGGCCTGATCCACCTTGAAATACAAGAGATAATGACCTAGAACTAAGATCACCCTGACATACATGACCTACCAAAACATAGCAGATAGTAGGTCCCTAGAAAATAGAAGGCCACAAGAGCCCACAATGAGACCCCAATATGGATAACACATGAAACATTATCTCCTTTACCTTATAGATAGAAGGATTGAACACAACTTGGAAGATAGTAGACCATGTATATATAGCATTCCATGAGCCCCCATAATAAGGCCATGATCATGATAAAATGCAACATTCCTATTCCCTACACTGTTGCAATGTCACAACTCCAAAACCATGGAACCCCCATAAGTATAATAATCTAGACCCTTGGAGCTTGTCTAAGAAATCCCCAAAATATCAAAACCACTCCATAAGATTTTACCATTTATTAATTTCAAGACCGCTTTGAGTGATTTTGAATTTAATTTATATCAAGATCTCCCCAAGGGTATATACCATTTATCATTATATTAAAAACACTCCACAAGAATTTACCCATTTGTGATTTTTTTAGTTTATCTATTTTATCATTTCTAACATAAGGGTCAATCCTATCATTGAAAGCCTAGCTCCCCTGAATGATCCTTCCATAGGGTCCAAATCTACTGGGTTACATACCAATATCAACTAAAACTTATCTCACACTTGAAACCCTATTTAGGGGTTTATATTTAAATCACACATCTTGGGTCTAATCCGATAACTTAGAGGGATCCATGCACCCCATCATAACTATAAAAATCTCATGAACTAAATGGTTTAATAAGATAATACATACTAGAATCTACTAGAGAGATGGACCAAGCCCATCTAAAATTTCAAGTTGACTCAGGTTAATCCTCACACCTAAACCATCCATAAATCCAACTTACGGAATACCCACCCATGTTCTCACATCCTAATGGAGAGGAACCCTCACCCCACCAACATCACTACTATCCCATGACTTAAGGGAATCACAATGATATCCCTTGTCTTACACAAATAATCACCCAAAATAATTTCTCACCTCTACTCATAGGTCACCAGGTCACCTATTCTATGGGCCAACATGATTTTGTACGCACCTTATAAGGGTCCATACGTCTCATGGAATACATGTATAATCATGGCCTCAACCAATGGTGTTTGTGGAAATTCAGGTAGTGCACAAAGTCCACTGTGGCCATGAAACTTTGTGTAATCCCTTATATATATAATCATTTCATTTTAATAAAACAACATTAATAATTAAAATAGAACTATATCCTAAATTAGAGAGACCAAAAATATCACATGCATACAAAAAATTCATAAATACCATATGGTAGATAGATAAGAACCACCTACCTCAAACAAGCCATTATCCTTTTTAAAGATTCATGATTGTTCTCACTAAGACTCATCCAAATATCATCCATGATAAACCCAAGATTCAATTATTCCTGATATCCTCTATCATACAAATAATCCTTATTTAATTATTTTTTGGTTTTATACTTAACTAAAAAATTAATTAAAATGAATAATAATGGATAAAAATCCATTTGGTGTTTCCTTAATATCAGAACCACAACCAACCACTTGTGGGAGATCCACAACATACTCTTGGTATCATCTTGGTATAAATACATAATACTCAACATTGATTCAACTACTATGTTAATATAATTTAAGGCTAAAGATTATAAAACTCGTTGTAGTGACATATCTCACCAAAATGACACACAACAACTGGCAGACATTGTCTTAGAACATCCTCTAGCAAGGATACATGATAGCCCCATTAGAATCAGTTGATTTCACCATCCTTTGAATAAATTTTAATAAAAAAACTAACTTGAATAATGGGGAAATCAGAAAAAAGGAAGAAATAATATAAAGTATGTAAATAGAGGGAGATGCATGCCTTTAGTCACCAAAAAATTCCATAAATCACCAAACAATAAGGGGGATTGATGGAGGAGAAAGGAGGATAGGGGGGATGGTCGTGCACAAAAAAATAGGGAGAAAAATAGACTCCATCTATTAAAATTTATATGGGGAAATTGGTTATTTTACCTTCTAAAAGTCTTCACTAGCATGCTAGTTTCCATAACATTAGTTCGGGGAAATTGGCTAGCCCACCAGTTATCTGGTGGCATGCCAAAGACTGTAGAATAATACAAACTAGCATCATAGCCACCCATCCCTTCCTAAAATTCTCACTCGAGCCTCTTCTATCACACCATGATCTTGAATTTCGATTATTTTAATCATTTTAGTTGTTTTTAGTATTTATTTTTAGTTTTGGTGGTTGGAAGGTCTGTTTTTGAAATTTTTTGGAAGCCTTTTTATTGTTACATGGATGGCCTGATGGTTAGGGGTAACCGTACAGTGCCCATGTGGAAACCCAATATTTAATAAATAAATTTAATGAAAATAAAATAAAAATGAAATAAAATTAAAATAATGTTTTAATAATAATAATAATAATGATAATACTATTATTATTAAAAAGGAAATGAATATTATTATTATTATTATTAAAATTAATATTATAATTATGTTATTATTATTAAGATTATAATAATAAGAATAATAATAATTATTATGATTATTTAAATTAAAATTATTCTTATTATTATGTTTTTTATTTAGTTTTATTTTGTGTTTTAGAAACCCTTAGTGTGTTTCCCCTTATCCCTGACCTCCCATGAATAATGTCCCTCCCTCTTCCCCTATCCCTACTCATGACCCAACTCCCCTATGCACCCCCTTCAGTGCACCTCCTTCCCTTTGACGCACATCCTCTTCTTTAGAGGCCGCACCCCTCCTCCAAGAGATATCCCTCGCGCAACACCCCCTCTCACCCATGTGGCCTCCCTACTCGTGGGCAACCACCCCAGCCGACACCCTCCTACAAGCAGCTTCCCCTTCCAACGACAGCTTCTTCTGCTGGTTTGGCATGTAGTCCGCTACGATGAGTATCCTTTCCCTTCCTCTCCCTTTTTATAGGTTTTCTTTATGGGGTTTCCATCTTTGTCAAACCCTAGGGTTAGGTTTGGATATTTTTTGGTCGATTTATTAACATCTAGTGTGTTCGAATTGGTCTTCATGCCGTATTCTTCCTCCTCTGAGAGTTTCGATGCAATCACACCCCTGTGAGGTAAGCATTTCCATATTTTTTCCTTTTCTACACAACCCATTAATAATTTCATGTTTCCAATTATTTTTTAAATGAAATTTTCACCTCTAAAAGTATTTGTATCTAGATTAATGTGGGGATTTCTTATTGGTATAATTTATTAAAAATATGTTTTTCAAGATATTTTTTTGTATTATGCCCAGGTTTATGGAACCTGGGGTGTGTGTTGAAATACATTTTGTTCTTTGAAAGCGAAATTGTTTCTTGACTATCTCAATAAATTTTTATATATGATTCACACCTTAATAATGCATATGATTATCCTATTTTTGTATTTTCATGGTAGTGTAATTTTATAAAAATAGGTTTCAAGGTGATTATTTATTTATTCCTAGGTGTGTGTACTAAATGGGTTTGATTAAATGGGAAGAGTGTTTTGGTAGAAAAAAAATAGGTTATTTGGATAATGTTTTCCCTTGGAAATATTTTATAAAAATTTTTAGATTGTGGTGTGGCTTTGCGCGTGAGCCGATAATTTATATGGTTTGAAAAATTATAGTTCAAATGATTTAAAAAGGGGTTGTTTGTGCTTTTTCAATTTAATGGAATGAATGGGTTTGGTTTTAAAGGAATTTTGTGGTTTAAAAATGGGTTTTGGGTATTTTTTGGAAGTCTAGAGCATGTCATTAGATGTTGGAACATCCGTGGGTGTATGAAGTGCACGCATGGATGTGACCTTAAGTGAAGATGGGACTTTTAAACAATGTTTTCCTTCAACACTAGTTTCTAAAATGGTTCATTGGTTTAGAAGGGAATCTTGGTCAATTTGTTGGATTTATAAAGTGGTTTCAAGTTTTTTTTAAAGTTATGGACTATTTGGTCACTTATAAAAGAAGATTGTTTTTTAAATGTTATGGATTCTATTTTCCATCTTTAAATTCATTGTTCATTTTCATTTTGGATTTTAAAAAGGAATTGGGATCGAAAAGGGTAAGGGCCTATTTTTCATTACGAATATGAAAATGGTGATTGTTGTTGTTTTGGAGATAGTTTGTGTAATGTTTTTGAAAAATCCTTTTAGATGTTTTAGGATAAAGTCCTCTTTGGAACTTTTAATTTTTTTAAACAGAGGGTTAAATGGTTATAGGATGTGACAGACCAGATGGAACCTTTGAGGATATGATGTGTACATGTATATATATAGGTAACCTCTATAGGAGAGATTTCCCTTTATGGGTTATCATATAGGGTGTCTGTGTTTGGGGTGGGAAAGTATGGTGACGTTAGGTTGGGTGAGTCATGTGTACAAGGGCCTCTTACATACACAATTTTTGTATATTCACCATTGGTTACTGGGCGTCTTTTAGAGGATCGAGTGATAGGTTTTGATCAAAATTGATTAGATGGGTTGGTTCCCCTGGATTACTGATAGGCCAGGTGGGATTTTCCACAAGATTGAATAGTTTAGGGTGGACAATTGGTTATAGACCTAGGGTTTCACCATACACAAGTAGGTAGTTCTGAACCAAGTACGTTCAGGTGTCTTCTAGGGATGTTTAGGAAAGCCCATGTTTACTTTCTATATCTACTTGTTTGTATATTTTAGCACTTGGTTTTCTACTTACCATGCTTATTTATTTTCAGCATAGCCCTAGTATTATTTTCTTTGGGTTTTAATCATAATTTGGTATTTTTTTTGAAAATGTAAGGTGGCATGTGTTGGTTTTTAAATTGTGAAATCTATATTTGTTTAATAAAACATGAAAAACTTATATCTATAAATTTATTTCAAACTAGTTTTAATGGAATGTTTTCAATAAAGGAAAACACATGTATTTGTTTGGTGACTACCTACTAAGATATCTAGATCACACCCTACTTGCACTATTCAGTGTCAGTAGACCCAAACTATTTTGTTGGTTCTCCCTCTTATTCCAATCATAGGTTTTTATTCTTTTTGATGGAGAAGGTTCGTAGGGTATGGTGGTGACCTTGTGGTCACATAGAGATCATGGTAGCATGGTTTTGTTTTCAATTTTGTATTTAGTTTCTACCGTTTCAGTTGTATTTTGTATCAGGATTGGATGTTTATTTATTTATGACCAGTTGTTATCTCTTGTGGCATGTTTGGTTCATTTTATTATATAATAGTTTATTGGTCTCAAATAGTACCCTCTTATATTTTCTTGATTCCCAGAACTAGTTTCCATCCCATGGGGATTAGGAACGCCCTTCTGGCCATGGCATGGACCGTCTCAGGTGATTGGTTTAGAGTTGACATGGTTTTGTTCAAGAAAAAATGGTATCAGAGTAAGACCTTGCTATTTTGGTTGTCCAATAGATGGAGGCTAGGATTTTCAAGGCTAGGGAGGTAGTTTATGGGTTTGTTCCTAATCCCCACCACTCATGAAGAAACCTAAGTTACCGGGGGTAGTCCGTGTTTTGATTCATTGTATTTTTTTTGGATTAAGGGATGATAACTGAGGAACATCAGTGTTATGTTGTGATTTAACATGGAGTAGTGACCCATGTGGAGTCTGATTACATGGTTTAAACTCCTTCTAGTTTTTTTATTCTTACATGGGGGAATGACTCACTACCATGTCACCAGGTTAATCATAACTTCTAGTTCCTCATTCTTGTGGTTTTTTGTAAGTTTTGTTTTGTTTGGTTCTACTTGGTGTGAGCATATTATGAAAACAAAATAAGTTTTTGGAATTAAAATTCTTTATTTTGAGTGGTTTCAAATTGGTAAGGTGGATTTTAAAATAAAATAGGATTTTTAAATGGAAAATTAAATCTTCTTAGTGGTTTTGAAGTCAGTAAAATGAGTTTTAAATGATTTTTTTGTTTAAAACTTTAGTGCATGCTTGGAATTTATGTGGAAAAGAGATATGTGACCCTTGGTACTCTCTATAGAAGGTCACATGTGTATAGGGTATGTACAGAACATTTGTGGGGGAACATTTTCATGGATGATGTAAGTGGAATTGGATGGACACACATGTGATGGCTCGGAAGATGCCATGGGTGTGTGTTTAGGATTAAAGGCTTAGCCTAGTTATCTAAAGTGATTTTTGAAAGAAGAAAATGGCTTTATAAACTTGGTTTTTGTTTTATAATGGGATTTTAGTTTTTTAAAAAGATGTTTTGTGTTTGGAAAGTGGCTTTGAAATAAATTCGTTTTGAAAATTAAAATGGAAATGGGATTTTTGAAAGTTGAATTTTTGGTTGTGCTTGTATGTTTTTGGTTTCTGAGCCTTCTATTTTGGCTCAGGATGTTCCTTTCAGTTTTTCTTGATGTTGGTTTCGGTTCTGTGTTTTACGTGTTGTTCATGGAATGCCGCCTAGAAAGTTACCTCAAATCTCTAATGAGTCATGCCCAGTTTATGAATTTTCTTGAATGTTGTTTATCATTCACGGTGCTAGAGGTCCGATAGAGGAAGTTGTGTGAAATGAAGAGGTTTAGAGTGTCTTAAGGGTGTTGAGAACTCCTTATACGGTTTGAGATCATGTTGTTATGTGTCTATTTGAAGGCCCATAATTGAAAAAATGGGAGTTGTTTGTCCCAAAAACCTTGCGAGTTGGGAAAGCATGGGAAGTTTTTGAGTCCATTTTCATCTGATGGTTCATACCTGAGGAGTTGAAGTTGAAGAAGAGATAAGAGATCATGTGTGTTCAACAAGGCTAATAGATGATTAAGGTTTATGCTGACCACTTCTAGGAGTTGGTTTCTGGAGTGTAGGCATTTGGAAATCTAGTGTTTCCTTTCGTTCGAAAAGGTTCCCCATTTGGTGAGAAGTGCATGCCGGAGAAACCTATCTCTAAGAAATCACTTTTGTTTGTTCTAGATTATAGTTCATCAGAAAACATTCTGATGTTCCATCAGTGTGGCCAGTCTAGGCATTCGAAGCTATCTTGTCGCATCCCTCTGAAGACCTACCATCATTTTGGTCATTTGGGTAATCTGGAGAAGCTCTATAGGAAGCATTTCTCAAATAAGGAGTTTGATCGAGGGATGCTAGTTCTTGACTGTGAGGCAGGAGATGCTTCATCCATTAGAGCCCTAGCCCTAGGTCTCGAGGTGAATCTCACACACAGTCAGGAGTCGCTGGGGGTGTGTGAAACCCCAACCTAGTTTTGTTCTCCATGTTGGAATGGAAATGTTCAAAATTTATTATCTTTTGTTTTACTGCTATTATATGTTCATCTTATGATGTGATAGTGTGATGAACATTCTTTACTGAAATCCAAACAATTTTTTCCATTTAAATGCAGAATTTGGAGTTTCTCTTCTTCTCAGGGGGTGTTTGGCCCTTGGATGAGTGATGTTGGTTTCATTTTTATTAGTGATCATTTAGAATAACTTGTGGCTGTGGAGTGAATGGGAAGTGTCACTAGTCTATTGTTTATTCCATGTTTTTTCATGGGTTTACCTAGTATTGGGGGTTCAGTGGGTGTGCGAAAAAATCATAATTCTTATGGTGTTGTTGTCCACCATTTTTCAGAGGGTTGATAGTCATTGTAGGGAGTTCCCCATCCCAGCATCTCGGTTTGTCAGGTTGCTTTATAGTAGGTTTCCTGTTAGAGATATTACGGTGGAGTTGTTTGAATTTTAAAGTCCCAGTTAGTGGAATCCTTGTGGTGGGGAGAACCTCCTTTTTTTCTCCCCTCATTTTTATGTTGTGGTTTCTTCAAGATCTTTCGGCTATCACTTGTGGAATAGTCACCCCAAAATTCCTTGTTTCCTTTGGTTATGCTCCAGAAAAAACTCAATTTTTGGTTATCCTTCGACTTGGTGATTTTTTGGGGGCATAAAGTGCCTATGGGGGGGATAATTGTCACAAACTGACCTTGAATATCAATTATTTGAATCATTTTAATTATTTTTAGTCATTATTTTTAATTTTGGTGGGTGGATGTGTTAGTCCCAAGTTTTATTTTGGTTGTATTTATTGTCAATTGATAGGTATGATGAAGAAATAAAGGATGTTGATGAATGAGAATCCAGAATAAAAGGGATTGAAAGAAGTGTTTTTTTGTGGGTGACATGTTTTTTTTTCTGGGAAAGAACAAATGTATTCAGGTTCACTTTGTTTTTTGAATTTTTTTTACTACTGGTGATATTGATAGAAGTAGGAATCACTACGAAAGACCACTATAATGAGAAAAAGTGACTTTGAAAGTGAAAAAATCTTGTTGGAAATAGATGGTCATAAGATTCACTCTGAATATGATGAGAAAGAGGTGTTTATTTTTCTAGAGAATCAGAGTCACTATGACTATGATTGAATTAATTATGATGATGCTTTTATTTATTTTTATTTAATATAAATCATGATTTGTATTGATAACATGTTATGAAAGCTTAATAAAAGAAAGGGGGAGTGAAAGAGATGTTTCCAATAAGAAAAGAATCGTATAAAGATTTTTTTCAAAATAATCAATAATGAATCATATTCAGATTTATCGTGTCCAGATGGCAGAGAGAAATAAGTGGTATTTATTGTTATTCAAAACAATCAGAAAATAATCATATTCAAATTTATCATATCCAGATGGCAGAGAGAAAGAAGTGGTACTGATTGTCTTCCAAAACAATCAGAAAAGAACCTTATTTAGATTTATTGTATCCGGATAGTAGAGAGAAATAATTGGTACCAATTGTTATTCAAAACAATCAGAAAATAATTATATCTAGATTGTATCGGTTTTCTTTCAAAACAATCGTATACCAATTTTATTGATTGTCTTCCAAAACAATCATATCTAGATTGTATCTATTGTCTTTCAAAACAATTGGATACTAAGTGGAAGTAAAAGATCTGGTGCTGATTTGTATTCAGGTGGTGCCGATAGAAGGTTGTGCCAATGAAAAGTGGTGCTTATGGGAAAGGTGATGCCGATGGAATGTGGTTCCGATCAAATTGGTTCCGTTGGAAGAGGTTATGCTGATGGAAGATGAGACACCAATTTTTTTTCAAAAAAATCATATCCGGGTAGAAGAAAGGGAAAGAGATGGTGTTGATTGAGAATGAATCACATTCAGATTGTATTGTATCATATTTGGGTAGATCTTTATTATTAGATTGTTTTTCATCATATCTAGGAAGATCTTCATTATCATATTGTTTTTTATCATATCCGGGAAGATCATCCTTATCAGATTGTTTTGTATCATATCAGGGCAGATCATTATTTTCATATTGTATTTGATCAAAACCAGAATGATCTTAACAAAAAATGATCATATTCATGATGATCATATCTTGACCATTTGTATTCATAAAATATCGTGCTTGGGTTGAGATGAAAAGAAAGAAGCAGGAATGAATGTAAAGTTACAATACTTTCTAATTGAAATCTGGAGATGAAAAAGCTGATCCTCAATGAATTCAAAGTCATGAATGATGTCAGGATACAAACACATGTTGGTGAATAAAGGTAGTTGCTAGAGATGATGTTTTTTCTCATGTGGGTAAAGAGAAAATAAAAGATAAGGAGACCGACGAATGAATTGTCAAAGGGGTATTATTTCACTCAAAATATTGTTTTGTGGAAGAATGAATTTCTTTATACATTTATTTTTAAATGGTATAGACCATTGTTTTAAAGAAACCAACATGATAGAATCAGACTCATATGACCAGAACCATATATTTCTCATCAATTGTAATTGTACTGATGATTGAAATGGGAGTATGAAGAAGAAGAGGTGTAGATTGTGGAATTTTTGTGATGAATTGAGAAGCATTGATGAAGTCATAATTTCTCCGAGATTTTAGGAGAAATTTAGATTTGGGTGAATTTAAGTGAGCAGGAAAGTGTTTTGGGATTCCTAAATAAACATGTTTTTGGTCACCTATAAAAGGCGTGAATTAAATTATACTTGTGTTATGATGAAGTATTATTCATTGTATTAGAGATAGAATCTATGAGTTTTTATAGAGAGAAAGTGGTACCATTTGGTTTTCTATTGAAGACAATTTGATGGGGATGAAGTGGAAGAGAGGAGGAAATATTACAACAATTGTATTTGGATGATCATTATATTTAGGATTTATCATTTTTAGTGAATCATCGTATTCATATTTTCAATTGTATTGAACTAATTTTGGTATTGGGATGAATTAATCAGCTTTGGGATTTCCATACTAGGTATCTCCATATTGGGTTTCTTGGACTGAGGATGTATTTTATTCTGAATTGAAGCAGTTCTGATTCATTTATAATGCATTCTATCAAGAAAAGCATAATTGAAGAATTGTATTGAAAGAATTGAACTCAGAGAATCAGAATGAGAAAATAGGACATGGAATTTAGGCTGATTTTTTTTTATCAAAGTCCTTTGAGGTTATTACCTTTTTTCTAGGTAAGGAATTGATGAATTGTATTTCAATTGAATATATTTGTTGAATTGAAAATAAGAACATGTAACATGAGTTGTTACGAAACAATTTTATTACCCTATTGTGCTAAGATGGTGCACACAAACTAGTGGGATTGTTTCCTAGTGCTACATGAGTGTAAGATTATTTCATACTTGTTGTAATCCAAGGAATTCTTTTCTTATTGGATTTTACAATATTGGATCATTTTGAAACCAAACCAAGGACATAACTATTATTATTGAATAGTGAACCTTGTAAATATTTGTGTTCCTGGGGATGTGTGTTGAGTTTGTTTTCATTAGGTATTTGAAATAAGAGGTGATGTTTGTTTCAATTGAAAAGAAACATAAAATAAAAAGAGTATCATTGATTCACCCCTCCCCCTCTCAGTGATACATTACTCCAATTGGGCACTTTTAATTCGTATCAGATCTAGTTTCCCTTTTCTATTCCGTAATAATAGAGAATGTGAACTACGTGAATAGTAAAGGTATTATGGTCATTGATGGAAAGAAATATCATATCTAGAAATATAGAATGATTCCATATTTTATGTCTATCAACTATGATGTTCTTGAAGCTGCAACAGTTGGGTTTCCTCCCATTGATGATAAAATCCACTTACATTTGTTGATAAGAGTCATCTTGATAATGATGGAAGGGAAAAGAATGTTATATTGTCATCATTTTATAAAAGTTAATTCTTGAGATTAAAAGGTGTTTCCACAACCAAAGGTATATGAGATAAATTGAAAAACACATTTGAAGGAAATAAGAAAGTGAATAAGGAAAAGTTACAAATATGGATATTGAAGTATAAAGATCTCAAGATGGATGAGCATGAATCTGGTGGGGACTTCTTTACCAAGGTAAATGTAATAGTATGTACTATCATATGTCTTGGTGAAAATTTGGATGATTCTACTATGGTTGAAAAGATCTTGAGAATCCTACCTGATATATTCGATGAAAAAGTTTCTTCATTGGAAGATAGAGATCTTGAATCATTATCTCTTGAATATTTTCATTGTACTATCAATAATTACGAAATGATAAGGGATAATTCTATGAAAAGAAAAACTAAATTTGATAGAGAAATGTATTTTAAAGCTTCCAAGAAAGAAAAGATGATTCTTTAAGAAGAAGAAGCTGGAGATTCTAACACCAAAATGAGGTATTTAAAAATCTTGATTCAATTTTGTATTTATTTTCTAGGAACATGAAAAGTGGTATTGGAAGGTATAATGGAAGAATTCCCTTAATGTTTTTTGGTTGTGGATACATTGGGCATTTTGTTGCCAATTTTCCTCGAAGAGGAAATCAAGAATAAAGTGAAGAATAAGAAATTGAAGATGAAGAAAGAAGTCCAAGAAGATATTGGAAGAAAAACCGTGATGAAGAAAAATGCTATTCCAAGAGGGAAGATAAGAGGTTCTCCAAATACAAAATAAGAATCTTTTTATATAAGGAAGATGATAGTGAGGATGTTACAAATGATGGTGAAGACAACACATTCATTTCAATAGTTAATAAAGAATGTTCTTCTTGTAATGAAAGTAGTTGTGATGAAGAAGAAGAAGAAGAAAGTGAAGTTGAATCTAAAAATTCCATTGAGAATACTGAGGAAAATACTTTTATTGCAACAATGAATGATGATGAATTCAGAAGTAGCAATTCTAATGAAGAAGATACTCAACTTGAGATGCATTTGAAAGAAGAATTGAAATAATTCTTGAGAAGGATTAGAAGCCTTGAAAAGAAAAACAAAATGTTGGAAGATAAATCTCCCTCAATAAGAAATCAAGGATATATTGTCTAAGAGAAAGTGAAGATGGAGAAAGATATTTATTATTTGAAGAAATATCTTGAAGAAGAAAAGAATCGTAATTATCATTTGGAAGTTAAGTTGAAGGAAAAGGAATAAGAGTTGGGACTTGTCTAACAAAAGTTATCTGAAGCTGAATTGAGAAATATAAGTTTCCAAAACTCTATCACTAAAATTAATGGGTGTTCTCAGAATAAGAAACCTGAGAAGGATCAACAAAATTTACCTATAAAGGGTGAGAATAAGAATGGAATTGTTTTTGAAAAAAAGAAATCTGGGAATGTTATGTACATGGCCAAGACCAACAAGGGTGGGAATTTAGAAGTCTCAAAGAACCCTGAGTCCAAAAATGTTTTGAAACATTATGAAACTAGAAATGTTTCCAATACTTCTAATTCCTACATTGTATAAAATGGAAAGGAAGAATATTATTGATAACAGAAAGGTTGGTGGATTGGAAAAGAAATATAACAAGGTGGCTGAGAAAGACATTCACAATTCTGGACAGTATTGAAGTTTCAGAGGAAAATACACCTTTTATGGGTATTGCTAGTCTTGTAGTGGATTTGGACATACAAATAATATGTTTCGGTTAAACCAACAACACTACTAATATTCCATAGGTTATGGAAGGCATGGTTTGAGTGGGAGCCTATTCTCTCAAAATAAGAAGCCTAAGAAGGTTGTGTTGAATAAATCTGAGAAAAACGAAGTAAAGATTTAAAATAGTTCCAACCAGTAGGAATTATTTGTAAAAGGTGTGAGAAACATGGACACCATGCAAAAGTATGTCTTGTTTTTTTATGAGAATAATAAAATATTCTTGATAATTCTCATAATCTGGATGTTTTGGAAGTCAAAAAAGACAGATATCCTAAATTTCATAAGAAAGAGTGATTAGTTATTTGGACAGAACACATTGACTTGGCTAGGAAATTGGAGAAATTGTAAAAGAAATTTCAAGAAGAAAGGATGAAGAAAACATCAAAAGCTATGAGAAATGATAAAAAAATGTATCCACAAATGGTGACGATGGGAAAGAAGGACATGATATCAAAAACCATTTGACTATCTTTCCCGAGAAAATGATAGGAATGGACAACATGGAACAAACTGATTTGAACATGGATGTAACTAAAGATAATGAAAATTTGACATCCTCATCAAAAGATTCAATAGATTAGAAGAATTCTGATAAAAAACTCGAGAAGGATGAACATAAAGAAGAAATAACATCCAATGAAAAGTCTAAGAAGAAGAAGAAGAAGGAAATACTGAGAGAGGTCTCTTAGTCCAAATTTTGTTTCTAACAAACAATCGAGGTTCCTCCTTATTCCCAATATCTTTGTATAGTTGTTATAACATGTATGTAATTGAAGGAGTGTAAATAAGTAAGATGGAATTGATAAGTTTCTTACTTTTCTTTCAAAATAAATTAATTAGGATGTGAAAAATTTTGTTTTGAAAAGTTGTGTTTTTATACATCTAAACATCCTGATGTGTTTGTTGAGATGGGTGAAAATTAATTTTTTATTAGAAAAATTCCTTCAAGAATTG
Organism: Viscum album; assembly: GCA_963277665.1. NCBI lineage: Eukaryota > Viridiplantae > Streptophyta > Magnoliopsida > Santalales > Viscaceae > Viscum > Viscum album. Next base: position 1,578,417,072 of record OY728120.1, on the reverse strand, counting down.
CTCCAATAATGAGAATTCTGAAAGAATTATAGAAAATAAATTACCCAAAAGTTGTGTTAAGGACCCCATTGATCACCTTTATTATAAACTATTGTTTTCTACATTGGGTTCACCCACGTAGACTTAGAATTGTTTAGTTAAAGGTTCCTTGTTTAGAAAATCATATGATATCCTTGTTAATGAAAAGTTCTAACCTCTGGAAATAGAGATCATTTATGAATAAGGGATAAATTTATCATGATGGCCCCTTTGAATTTGGTTTTCAATAAGGAGGAGAGATAAGAGAAAGGGGGGGAGGCAATGAAAAAATAAATAGGGGGATCAAGAAAAGAAACAATACCAATCATTGTTTTTATTGAAGTGTTTGAAGTGGGTACTAAAAACAAATACAAAGGGGGAGATTGTTAGACCTAAGTTGTGTTTTGGTTTTTTTTCAATCGATAGGTATGCTGAATAAAGAAAGCAAGTGGATGAATGATAATTCAAAAATGAAAGTGATTAAAGGAGTATTTTTTGTGGGCGATAAGTATTTTTCTTGGAAAGAAGAAATGTATTCTGATTCAATTTTTTTGGAAACAATTATACTACTGGTGGTATTGATAGAAATAGGAATCATTGTGAAAGTCCATTATAATGAGAAGAAGCGTCTTTGAAATTGAAAACATCTTGCTGGAAGTAGACGGTCATAAGATTCACTCTGAATACGATGAAAAAGAGGTGTTTATTTTTCTAGGGAATCAGAGTCACTATAACTATGACTGAATTAATTGCATTGATGGTTTGCTGATTTGTATTTCATATAAACTAGGAGTTTTATTGAGAACTTATGATGAAATCTTGATAAAATAAAGGGGAAGTGAAAGAGATGTTTCCAATCAAAAAATAATCATATTCATATATTTTTTGAAAATAATCATAAAATAATCATATTCAGATTTTTTTCAAAAACAATTAGAAAATAATTGTATTCAGATTTATCATGTCTAGATGGAAGATAGAAAGAAGTGGCACCTATTGTTTTTAAAAACAATTAGAAAAGATTCGTATTTAAATTTATCTTATCTAGATAGAAGAGAGAAATAAATGGTACCAATTTTATTTCAAAAAAATCAGAAAGCAATCATATTTAGATTTATTATATTCAGATGGAAGAGAGAAAGAATTGGTACCAATTGTTTTTCAAAACAATCAGAAAATAATTGTATCCAGATTTTATCGATTGCCTTTCAAAACAATAGTATCCCGATTGTATCAATTGTCTTTCAAAACAATCGTATCTAGGTTGTATCGACTATCTTTAAAAGCAACTGGATACCAAGTGGAAGTAAAATATATGGTTACAATTTGTATTTAGGTGGTTCCGATGGAAGGTGGTGCTAATGAAAAGTGGTGTTTATTAGAAAGGCAATGTCGATGGAATGTGGGGTCGATCGAAGTGTTATCGTTGGAAGAGGTGATGCCTATGGAATATGAGTCACTAATTGTTTTTCAAAACAATTGTATTCGAGTAGAATAAATGGAAAGAGATCGTGTTGATTGAGAATGAATCGCATTCAGATTGTATTGTATCATATCTGGGAAAATCTTCATTATCATATTGTTTTGTATCATATTCAGGAAGATCATCATTATTAGATTTTTTTGTATCGTATCCGGGTAGATCATCCTTTCAGATTGTTTTGTATCGTATCAGGGCATGTCATTGTTTTCATATTTTATTTGATCATAACAAGAATAATCGTAACTAGAAATGATCATATTCAAGATGATCATATCAAGACCATTTGTATTCATAAAAGATCATGCTTGGGTTGAGATGAAAAGAAAGATGTAGGAATGAATGTAAAGTTAAAATACTTTCTAATTGAAATCAGGTGATGCTAAATTTGATCCTCAATGAATTCAATGTCATGAATGAAGTCATGATACGAGAACATGTTTGTGAATGAAGGTAGTTGCTAGATATTATGTGTTTTCTCATGAGGGCACAGAGAAAAGAAAATAGAAGGAGACTGATGAATTCATTTTCAAAGGTGGAGTCTTTTATTCGAATGAGTGTTTTGTGGAAGAATGTATTTCTTCATACATTTGTTTTCAAATTGTACAGACCTTTGTTTTGAAGAAATTTGCATGATAGAATCAGCCTCAGATGATCGGACCCATGTATTTCTCATTAATTTTAATCGTATTGATTATTGAAATGGGAGTCTGAAGAAGAAGAGGTGAAGATTGTGGAAGTTTTGAGAAGAATCGAGAAGCATTAATGAAGTCATAATTTCATTGAAATTTCAGGAGAAATTTAGATTTGGGTGAATTTAAGTGAGAAAGAAAGTGTTTTGGGATTTCTGCCTAAACATGTTTTGGGTCACCTATAAAAGACATGAAGTACATTGTACTTATGTGATGACGAAGTACTATTTATTGTATTAGAGAGAGAAGCTCTGAGTTTTTAGAGAGAGAGAAAGTGGTACTGTTTTGTTTTGTATTGAATAAAACTCGATGGGGAAGAAGTGAAAGAGAAGAGGAAATATTGCAATGATTGTATTCAGCTGATCATTGTATTCAAAATTTATTATATTTATTTAATCATCATATTTAGGTTATCAGTTTTATTTGGCTACTTTTGGTATTGGGATGAATTAACCGGCTTTGGGATTTCCATACATGGTATCTCTATATTGGGTTTCTCGGACTAAGTATGTATTGTATTCTGAATTGAAGTAGTGCCGATTAGATTGTATTCGATTCTACCAGGAACATCAGACTTGAAGAATTGAATTCAAAGAATTGTTCTCAAAGAATGAGACTAGGGAAATCAAACATGACATTTCAGATTATTTCTTTATAAAAGTCCTTTAAGGTACTTACCTTTCTTCTAGGTAAGGAATTGATGAATTTTATTTCAATTGAAAAGAAGCGTAGGTAACATGAGTTGTTATGAAATAATTATATTACCCTATTGTGTTAAGGGGGTGCACACACACTAGTGGGATTGTTTCATAGTGATACACAAGTGTAAGGGTACATCATACTCATTGAAATCCAAGTATTGTTTTCTTAGTGGATTTTATTATATTCGATCATTTCCAAACCATACCATGGATGTAGCTATTCTTATTGAATAGTTAACCTTGTAAATCTTTGGGTTCTTGTGGATGTGTGTTGAGTTTGTTTTCAATAGGAAATTGAAATCTCTAATAGGAGGAAAAGGTTGTTTCAGTTGAAAAGAAATATAAAAGAAAAATAGTATCACTGATTCACCCTCCCCCTCTCGGGAATATATTACTCAGACTTGGCACTTTTAGGAGGGTCTAATTTTTAAAAAAAATTGAAGACTTTTTATTGTTGTATGGTTGGACCACACGGTTAGGGGTAACTGTGCAGTGCCCATGTGACTACCCAGTATTTAATAAATAAATTTAATGAAAATAAAATGAAAAATGAAATAAAATGAAATAAATTTTTTAATAAAAAAATAATACTAATAATATTATTATTAAAAATGAAATGAATATTATTATTTATATGATTTTAATTACTATTAATATTATCATTATGTTATTATTATTAATATTATTATAGTTATTATTATGATTATTAAAATTATTAAAATTATTATTATGTTTTTTCATTTAGATTTAATTTGTTTTTTTAGAAACCCTAAGTGGGTTCCCCATTCTATGTTACCTCCCATGAAAAATGCCCCCTCCCAGTTCCCCTCTCTCTGCTGATGACTTGATCCCCATACACACCTCCTCAAGAAAACCTCCACGCCTCCAGTGCACCTCCTCTTCTCTAGTGGCTGCACCGCCTTCCTCTGACAGATCTCTATTACAAGATTCTCCCTCTATTGTGTAGCTGCCCTGATCACGTGTGACCACCCTAGTCGAGGACCTTTGATGAGCGGATTCCCCTTCTGGTGACCGATTCTTCCACCAGTTTGGCATGTGGTCCCCTCTGGTGAGTATCCTTTCCTTTCCCATCCCCTTTCTTGGGTTTCTTTGGGGGGTTTCCCTCTTTGAAAACCCCTAGGGTTAGGGTTGGCTAATTTAGAATAAATTTATTGATGTCTAGGGTTTATATATTGTTCTTTGAGGTGTATTATTCTTCCTTTAAGAGTTTCGATGCAATCACACCCCTTTGAGGTATGCATTTCCATCTTTTTTCCTTTCTGATACAACCCATTGATGCTTGTATGTTTCCAAATAATTTTTAAATATAATTATCACCTCTATAATACATATTTCTAGATTAATGTGGTGATCTATTTTTGGTATAATTTATAAAAAAATATGTTTTCAAAGAGATTTTTGTATTATGCCTAGGTTTGTGGCACCCAGGGTGTGTTGAAATGCCTTTTGTTCTTTGAAAGTGAAATTTATTCTTGAGTGTCTCAATAAATTTTTATATATGATTTATACCTTGATAATTCATATTGTTAGACTATTTTGGTGTTTTCATGGTAGTGTAATTTTCTAAAAATAGGTTTCAAGGTAACTCTTTATTTATACCTAGGTATGTGTGTACCAAATGGGTTTGATTAAATTCCAAGTGTGTTTTGGTAGAAAAAAAATTGGGTTATTTGGATGGTGCTTTCTCTTGGAAATATTTTATAATTTTTTTTGGATTGTGGCATGGATTTGTGAATGAACTGATAATTTATTTGGTTTGAAAAATTGTAGTGGAAATTCTTTGAAAAGGGGTTATTTATGCTTTTACAATTGAATGTAATGGTTGGGTTTGGTTTTAAAGGAAGGTGGAGGTTTTAAAAATGGTTTTTAGGTATTTTCTTGGACGTCTAGAGTGTTTCATTAGATATTGGCACATCCATGGGTGCACGAAGGGCATGCATGGATGTGCACTCAAGTGAAGATGACACTTTTAAACAATATTTTTCTTTAAAACTGGTTTCTCAAATGGTTCATTGGTTTCGAATGGAATCTTGGTCTCTTTTTGTGATTTATAAAGTGGGTTTGAGTTTGTTTTGAAGTTATGTCATGTTTGGTAACTTATAAAATAATATTGTTTTTAAATGACATGGAAGCCGTTTTCCATCTTTAAATGCGTTGTGTGTTTTCATTTTGGATTTTAAAACAGATTTGGGATTGAAAAAGGTAAGGTCCTTTTTGGAATTAAGAATATGAAAGTGGTGCTTGTTTTTGTTTCATAGATAGTTTGTGTATTGTTTTTGGAAAATTCTTTTGGATTTGTAAGGATAAAGGCCTGTTTGGAATTTTTCTTTTTTTTAAAATAGAGGGTTAAATGGTTTTATGAAATAAAGGCCCAGTTGTCACCTTTGATGATATGACGTGTACATGTATATATATATAGGGCACCTCTATAGGAAAGATTTAACTTTATGGGTTATCGTATAGGGTGTCTATGTTTGGTGTAGGAAAGTATAGTGAAGATATGTAGGGTGAGTCATGCATTCGAGGGCCTTCTACTTACATAGTTTATGTATATTTACAATGGGTTCCTAAGAATCTTTTAGCGGATGGAGTGATAGTTTCTAACCAACCCCGATTAGACGGGTTAGTACCCAGTGGATTTCTAATAGGCCCGGAGGGATGTTCCAAAAATTGGCTAGTTGAAGGAGGCCATTTAGTTATAGACATAGGGACTTCACCATATGCCAGCAGGTGGTTCCAAAACGAGTACATCCAGGGGTCTTCTAGGGATGTTTAAGAAAGCCCATGATTTCTTTATATATCTTATTTTTTGTATCTTTATGCACTCAGTTTTTTTCTTATCCTGCTTATTTATTTTTAGCACAACCATAATATTATTCTTTTTGGGTTTTGATCATAAATTGGATTTTTTTTGGAAATGGAAGGTGGTGAGTGTTGGTTTTTAAATTATGAAAGCTATGTTTGTTTAATTAAATGAAAAAAACTCATTTTTATAAATTCATTTCAAAACTAGTGTTAATGGAATGATTTTTGAATGGAGGACACGTGGATTATTTGGTGATTTTCTATTATGTTGTCTATCTCACACCCTACTTGCACCATTCGATGTCAGTAGACCCGAACTATTTTGTAGATTCTTCCTCTTGTTTAGTTCTTTGGTTCGTGTGCTCGTTGATCGAGATGGTTAGTAGAGGATTGTGGTGACCTTGATATCACACATGGATCATGGTATCATGGTTTCATTTTCAATTTTGTATTTATTTTCCTCTTATTTAGTTTTATTTTTTATCTAGATTATCAATTTAATTATTTATTATCAGTTTTTATCTCTTGTGGAATGTTTGGTTCATTTTATAAGATCCTGGTTTCTTGGGCAGAAATCATTCCCTCTTGCATTGCTTGATGCCCGAGTCTAGTTTCTAGCCCATGGGGATCGAGAACGCCCTTCGATCCATGCCATGGACCGGCTTGGGTGACCATTTCAGAGTCAACCTGGGTTGGTTCTTGACATCTTTGATATCTAATGAGTCTCATTACTTGTCTAAAACACCCTTTTAAGGTGATAAACTCTCATATTACCATTCTGAGTCTCAGTTCTCAAAATATACTTTCTTCTATGCCAAAAATTCAATTCCAACTATATTTCACACCCCAAAATGGTATGGTGTTTTACACACTACACCACCCCTATTCTGATTCAACATAAATCCGGGGAACCCATAAAGGTCCCCTAGTTCAATTCATAATACAAATTCCATATGTGGTCTCTTATATCTCATTATAACCCCTTTTCCCTATACCCATCACCTAGAGGGAATAATGTCCATCATTGTTATAATCATAACAAGACTTCATTTGTCGAATAGGTATATCCTTGCTAACATCACTTTTTAGAGATGAAATAATATCCATCTCACTACCCAACTCATCCTAGGTTGGTCCCCTCACACCCAACCTATACATAATCCTACCAAGGGCATACACACTCAGTTATTCACATCCCAACATGGAAGGAACACTCTCCCCACACTTTTCTCAACTAACCCATAGGCTATATGGAATAATAAGGTTCCACCATGATACTCTCCTATACAAGGAGGTTTCTAAGGACACCTATACAAAGAGAAACAATATTCATTCAATTCATTTAATTTACACCCATAAGGGTCCATTTGTCTCAAGGAATGTATTTTATAATTAAGTCCTCAATCATCGGTGATGAAGGCACCAAGATAGTGCCCAAGGGACCGTCATATACCTTGAAACATTGTTAGTTTAGTGGGAGTTTAAACAAAAAAATTAATTTCATTTTAAGTAATGTTCCATCACTCTTAGGTTGAGAGAATACATATCACATGAACAAATAAAATTCATAAAATATAGGGTAGGTTTAGGGACCACCTACCTCACATGATGCCATTTCCTTTAAGTACAACCTCACCACTCTCACCAAAGATTTTTCAAGCCTTACATCATCTCAATAGGTTATAACACAAGCTGGAAAATAAAATACAATTTATGAGAATCCATTTAAATTAATTTTATAATTAATTCAAATATGAATAATTTTATAAAAACTAACTTGACAACATCCATTCACTAAAACATTAAGAAACATGGTGTGGTCCACTCCTAAAATTCACCCAGACCTAAGCCATAAAAACATCTAATTTATACGCATGATTCAATGGTCAATTTCCCATAATTTTGAAAATAACCAAAATAAAATTCACCATGTGATATAACTTCATCAAAATGGTGTACAAAAACATGTGTTTGTCACGTCGATATGTCCTCTAGCTATGACGAGAAATAGACCCTAAATAAACCAATATCCAGTGGAATAGTCAATCAAATACCTTATTTACACAACCAAAATAATAATAAATGAGAGGGAAAAAAGAACATGTAATGTAAGGGATATAAATCATGTTTATCATTGAAGAAATGTTGTGAAATCACCCCATTTAAAAGGGGGGGTAAAAATGAAGTAAAGTATAGGAGGACCTTTGTCATGATGTGCATGATAGGAGAGAATGAGGGGGGATAGATCTAAAGTCCCAAGGGAAAAAATGACATCCCACCCCTTTAATGAATCTTTGGTAGCCACATGGTTTTCCAAACCATGTGGATTGCACTAACTAAGCCACAACATCCCATAAGGTTTACCAAATCATGAACCAACTATGAAAATCCCTCTAAAACATGAAATATAATTTTATAATGGTTTCTCTATAACCACATTCCAAACATGTTCCATACCCCTAGGAAAAAACCTCACATAGTTTTTTTCACAGTTACCCCTAATCATTTGATAACTGTATACTAGGTAAAACCTCTTTTTGAAATTACTATCTTTCACCTAAAGCTCTAGAGATTCGCCCAAGAACAAAAAATAATTCCTTAGAATTAATCCATATAATAAAACATCTCCATTATATTCCCATACTCTTAGAATTATAATTTGAATTTAGATTCTTAGAAGGACCCCTACTCTGAAACCTAAAATTAAAATTCCTCCTGAATTTCACCACCTATAAAAATTTGGGTCTTTAAAACCTCCCCAATATAACACTTATTACCCCACAGAACCCTCAAAGGCCCTTAAACCATTAATCCTAACCTATTTCAATAATCAATATATGATAAAATTTCCTCCTTAAATTCTAGAATGCAAGAATGTATTTCCCTATGAGACTCCCACCATAAGGCCCACTATTCATTAGAACCCAAGATACATTCTCATAAACATCACCAATACCAAGATAAAACTAACCCACACCCATATGTCCTGATACACTATATTTTTTATCAACTGATTAATCCTTATGCTAATGGTGCTCCCCACTATAAGACTTATCTCATAAGGGATAATTCCACACCATAGTGATCCTCAGCATCATAATCTCTCATTGAAATTAATTCCTAGGGCCCCACCAATATGAATAGTGTATCATTCAAATAATTCACCCAATATCACATGAAAACACTAGTCAGACCTCCCCTAGCTGACCTTTACTAAAAATAATTGGCCACACTTATCAACACACTATCAAATCACCCAATCTTGATTCCATAATTCCTAAATACGTCACATGATCAGCCAAACACCTACACCAAAGTACGACAACAAAATTCAATATAATCCTATGGTTGGATCCTCAGAAAACTAAAGTAGCCATTATTCTATCCCCTAGAACCATTTCTTCTCTAATATGACTCTCTCATATTCTATCAAAAACTACTCCAAGCCTAGTTCCAATTCATAGACTCTATCCAATACCAATACCAATTCCAAATCCCAATTCTTTTATTCTATATAGAAATAGATAAAACCATAACCATATACACGTCAACATACAAATTACATCTTGACTATACAATGATCAATATCTTCAAACCCATGACTCTATCCATATAATAATCATACCTCTATATACCATGACCCTATCCATACAATAATCATACCTCCATAGCCCATGATCCATATATTACCACATGTAATGATTGTACATGGCCACCCTTATAGAAACCTATAATTTTCATATATAAATATTGCATCTTATTAGATGAAAACCCATTATATAAAATGAAAATCACTTCCAAAACTATACAATTTTCATGTCTTTGGACACTGGATATATAATTTTATTATTTTATAAAATATATTCGAAATATCCCATAAATATTTTATCATATAGAAAACTTCTTAAAAAAAACTACATAAAACCTTTCTTCATAACTTAGGGAATAAAAACATAAGAAAGGGTGAGATAAGATTTTTAGTAAGGGTAAAGATAAGAGATATCAATCAATGATCATAAGTGGGCATAGGATGAGCATAAGTGTATGAGAATATGATCATAACTTAAAATAATAAAACTTAATAAGTCAATGATCATCAATAATAAATCATGTAATAAGGTTTTTCCACAGCTAAATACATAAGTCATAAGTGTGAGAAATCATTAGTAATCAATCATAAACCATGAGAAGATACCATAAGTATACAAAATATGTTTTTGAAATACACATAAGAATAGATAATAATTTAATTAGTCAATTATCACTTCCAAGACTAACATAGTGGATTGGGTTCACCCCCATTGCATCATATCCTTAGTGAAGGTTTAGTATTAAGACTATAGTAGTGGATTGAGTCCATTACTAAGCTCGGTTCACTCCCCATTCTAGTTCTTATTATCTCTTGAGATATTCATCTTTACCCAATAAGTTGGAGAGATATATAATTATGGTCCCACCCATCACATAATGAAAACCATACATATATGTTAATACAAGGAACATTCACCACATCATCATATCATAACCCATGGAAAGGAAAAAGAGTTTCTTAAACATTTATTTATTTCATCATAGCACAACACATGGGAAATAATGGATTTCATAAGCATTTCATCATCATAATCATAAAAATTTAAAATAAATAATAAGGATGGTTTCATTGGATCATATCCTTATTAAAGTATAATTTACATCAAAGGATATTATCATAGATGAAAAATTTAATTAAATATCATTGGAATATTTCTTGAGAAAACAACCCATTTATTTTTGAAATCACTTATTCAAAATCCAATAATTTAGAAAATATTAATGAAAATTTTTTATTTGAAAATAAACATAAAAAATTATAAATAAATATTCAAATAATTGATAGGTCATGATGGTGGAAAATTCTTTTCATGCCTTAATTGTTAAACTAAATATTCTGTTCACTCATTCAGTGAAAAGTAACTTGTTCAGAAAAATACAGGAAGATTATTTTAAACATTATTATAAAAAGTAAAACATGTGTAAAATTGAATTTAAACAATAATTTAATAATATTAAAAAAAAATATTGAAAACATTTTATAAAACATTGATATGGAAGAGAAAGATTTTCCAATAGAAAGAGGGGAAATAAGGCCGACTTTTCTTAAAAACATTTTATAAACCGTTTTGAGTAACAAAGAGTAAAAAATGGAACTAAAAATTAAAAATTCTATAAATAAAAATAGTATAATAAAATTAAACAAGTTTATAAAATAATGATCATATAATTTTCTCAATATAAATTCAATTAAAAATAATCCCGATTAAAATGGAATTGAAACATAAATCCCTTACCTAAAGTCTATTATTGATTTGTATGTGTTCAAACATATTCTATAATAAATATCAATTTATTATACAAATATAAAAATACTAAACTCATATATATCATAATATATATGATTTACTTATAATACTTATCACATATTTATTTATTAAAATCACTATTTTTTGTGATAACTTCCTCATTTTTCATGCATGTTTCAATTCATTAGTCACATTCCTTATAATTTGATCATGATTCCATAATATATATAATTTTTATAATGTCATGATTATAATATGTAATCATTATGTAAAATTTTATAAATATACATATAAAAGAGGTAATTAAAATTAATTACATCACTTCATAGAGACAATAGTTCATACATATGCGCGAGTGATGTTTCCCCATCACAATATATGGAATGAAAGAAATGTAAATAATAATTCATATTCAAATAAATATAATAAAATAATAAATATCATATATAATTATTATATCTATAATTATAACAGTCAAATTGAAATGGTGATGATAAAAGAAACGCATCGTTTCATGGAGGTTGTATTCCATACGTATGCACGAGCGATGTTTTCTTTTCCCATAGGATGAAAAGGAGGTGGATAATGGTTTTTACATAAAAATAATAACAATTAAGTATATGAAAGATACTGAATTCTTTATTTTAGAATATATTCCACTAATTTATAGGAGTTATAATAAGAAACAATATTGAAAGTACTCAGTTAAGAGTTATACCTCTTTATTGAGAAACCTCTTTTGGATTACACCTTAATCCCATAAAAGGTTGGAATTTTGGAAATACTAGAAGATATAGGATGTGGGAAAGTAATATAGGAATGTATTATGGTTTTTCTTGGACAATATAGAGGGCTCATAAAGTTATAAGAAGATATGAGAGGTGGTATACTTTTATAAGGGAAGGAAAGGACATAGTTTCAATTAATTAAAAATTAAATAACACACACAGAAAGATATATATATATATATATATATATAGGAATAATTTAATGTGGAACCAAGGAACTGAAAATTTTAATATAATATGATATAGGTTCTAAATAAATTCAAACAATAATATTTACACAAGTTTTGAAAAAAATTATCCTTATATCCCAGTTAAAAAACATCAAACCCATTTTAACCTTAACAATTATAGTTGAGTTTTTTTTCTAATGATACATAATGATATGAAAAAAATAAAATGGTCCTTATAAAAAATTTAGAAATAATAATTCCAAATTTGGAATCCATTTTATCTGATTCAATTTCTATAGTCAGAAGAAATTACTTTTAATGTAAGAACACAAAGGCATGAAAAATAGTTTATTGGAAAATACATTATTTAAAAGTAAAAATCATTTCACCTTGAAATCAAGTAATAAATTGGTTTACACAATTTTTTTTGGTAACATAATAAAAAATTAAGGTTTATAGACTTTTGGAGCAAGAAAAAATTTAATTAAATCTCCCAACCATTCCATTAAATGAAAAAACCAAAAAATAGTTTTTAATTTAAATAAGTTATAACTTATATTGACAGGAGAAAAGATTGAGTTCCCATTTTCAAAATAACATTTTAAAATAAAATTTTTAAATACTTAAAAATATATTTGGACAAAAAACACATAAAATAGGATAAAGGAAATAGTTAGAGAGATTTTGAAGCTGTAACACATAATTTTACACTAATTTACCTCTTTTACTGAAGTGACACATGTTTACCACAGTTACAATTCATAACGACAAAGAAATAAGTTGAAACTTTTAAATTATATTATTTATTATTATTATAATCATGGAATAAATTTTATAAGATTCAATTTCTATATGTGGTAGAAATTTATTTTAATTTAAATGTGTAAAATTTAATGAAAAATGTTTTTTATAAAAAAATGCGGTTTTAAGTCTTAAAATGAACTAATACCACAATAGAGTATAATAATGATTCTATTGTAATTAATTATTATATTTATAAAAAATGATAAAAATTTTAATTTAGTATTAAATTAAATTCATTATGTGACTTTTTTAATGAAAGTAATCGACAGTTTTAAAAAATTAATATTTTTCACTATTCATAGAAAAATCAATATTTTTAGGAAAAAACCAAAAATTAACCAACTGATAGATTTTCTATGATAATTTAAAAAATTATATCATTTTTATAAAATATAATTTCTAAAATTTTTAGAAATTATTTATAATAGTCTCTCATAGAATGCAATAAAAACAATTTTTGAAGAAAATGTATTTATGAAGCATAAAATGATTTTACTGACAATTGAGTAATTATTTATTATGAACCAAAAAATTAATTTTTATTATATAATTTTATTTAAATATTTTTCATAATGTGTTTATTCTTATTTATATAAACAATTTAAATGTATAGGTTATAATGATCACGTTTAAATAATAATATTTTTGTCATGGTTCATTTAAACTTTGTGTCACATGTAAAAAAGATATCAGATAAATCATACTTATTTAAAGTGAAATATACCACAAAATATTGGGATGTTAAATTATACCCCCTTATAATAATTTCTCCCTCCAAACACTATTAGTCTCATACAAACAATTGAGGACACTTCTACCTCATCACATCCTCAGGTTCCCATATAGCTTCCTCTAATTTTTGGTTTTAACATAAAACATTGATGAGGTGAGTAGTCATGTTTCATAAAACTTTATCTCTATGATTTATAATCTCCAGTGGTTATTTCTCATAAGAGAGATATTTCTTCAGTGTTACGAGCTCTGAGTTCAGTTCATGGTAAGGATCAAGTCTGTACTTCATCATAAGAGATAAATGGAACACATCATGAACTTGTGGGAGATTCAGTGGAAGGTCAAAAAAATAATATACCAACCTAATATGATCAAGAATTTAACATGGTAATTTAAATCAAGGTATCTTATTTCCCTTATTTCCAAATTTCATAAACATCTTTTAAGGAGATATTTATAGGAATACCTTTTTACCAACTTTAAACTGTATTTCTCACCAAAGACTGTCTAAATACATTTTTTATCAACTCTGAGATTCCCTTATATGTTTTTGAATAGATATAACCTTCTACAAAATATCCTCACCTAGATTATTTCTAAATAGCTTTATTTCTCCAACTTTATCATAGTATGTTAGAATTTGTACATCCTTCTATACATGGATTCATAAGGAGCCATCTGATTGCTTGGGTAAAAGAAATTTTTGTATAAAAATTCAACCAAAAGAGACTGTTAATCCCATAAACTTTTTAAATATATCTATAAATCTATCAACTTGTCTTATAGAGCCTAAATTTTCCTCTCTGGATAACCATCAGTATTGAAACACTTCTATGTTTCCAATGTTTGCTGAATAATTTCCAGAACATCAAGGTAAACCACAGATCCTGATCAAATATAATTGAATGTGATACTACATGAAACCTTACCACTTACATAATGTATATCCTGGAAAAAATATAAAATGTAAAATATTATTTGATGACAATTATGTGTGAAAAATTTATAAGGTTATTGACTATAACCCAAATAACATTATGGAATTTATATTTTTTGTAGAGTCTGATAATGAAAGACATTGGGATATTTTCTGATTTACATTATAGTATGGGTAATAGTTATAATATCCCCTTAGAATTATATATATTGAACTTAACTTGATTAAATATTAAGAACCATGATACATACATTGTAATATCCATGTTCATGTTTTACCACCTGAAATACTCTTTTAGATCACCATAAATCTTTGTGCTTCCATGATGAATATAGAATGATTAACTAAGAGATTAATCCAATATCACCTTCTTAATATTAGTATTTATGGGAAACATAATTTGTTCTTGGGCCTTATCATTCTATCATAATCATTTTTCAAGTCAAGAACATTTCTCATCATCTTCTATAGTTCCACACCCTCCTTCTGCAACTCTTTGCTCTTCACATGGATTAATAATTGAAAATTTATTTTGGAAACATATGATATGTACCCTTTCCTATGGATTTCAAGATATATATTATGTAAATCCATAATTATTGAATCTCTTTGATTCCTAACATTAGAAAATTAGCATGGTATTTCTAACTCAGATCATTTTCCACTATTTTTCTTTCCCGGGGTGGTAATGTATTTAGCACTCATAATATTTAATGAAATACAACCATATAATTTGACACAAAATAAATTATTTATTAATGAATATATACTTAAATATTTAATGACCAATATATATATCAAACCATTAAACATAAAGATAATGCCTCTATATTTTCAATGTAAAAATAACTACTTCCAAATCCAAATCACGAGTCATGTAATTTTTATTATAAACTTTTAATTGGAGTTGAGATATCATAATATCATTATTCATGAGGAAACATCCTTATCCATTATTTGATGCATCAATAAATATTTAAAACATTTCTATATTATATGTTTGTTTAAGTATAGGTATTCTGACCAAATTTCTTTTCATATCCATGAAATTTTACTCACATTCATATTTACAATGAAACTTAGCTTCATTTTGAGTTAAATTAGTTATTGGGTTAGATAACCATGAGAAATATCTCAAAACAATTAGTAATATCCTTCCAATCATAGAAAACTATGGATCTCAATTACCACGATTGGTCTAGGCCATTTTTCAAAAACTTTCATCTTTGAAAGATCCCATGATATACCCTCAATTGAGTTTATATAAAAAAATAATGTGAATTTCAATAAAAAAAATTCACATTTGGTAAATTTAGCGTACATATTCTCCCACCTTAGTAAATTCATCACAATTATCAAATGTTCTTCATGTTCTTCTTTAATATTCTAATATTGTATAATATAATCTGTGAAGACTAAAAAAAATAGATCATGGTAATCTCTAAACACTATATTCTCTAAATCCATGAATCTATGAAGATAAAAAGATAATTCATAAATCCAAATAGAATTACTTTAAATCCATAATGAACATACCTCATATGGAAGGTTTTATAGTGTATATAATTCTTCTTTACTTTTAACATGATCATATAAAAATAAAATATCGATCTTTTAAAAATAATAATCTCCTCATAACTTATCAAAAAAATCATTGATATGGGTTGGAGGATACTTTTTCTCAATAACGATCTTGTTAAGTTCTTGAAAATCAATGAAAAGAAGCATTTCCCCATCCTTCATTTTAAAAAATTGAGCAAGTTCACCTCACGGTGATGAACTTGGGTTCATTAACCCATTATTAATATTCTCCTAGACTTTCTTATTCAATTCATATAACTCAATCAGGGACATTCTATATTGGATTTTTGAAATAGGTGTTACACCAGGTATGAGTTATATTGAATACTCAACTTCATGATTTAGGGGAAGCCTAGGAAATAATTTATTAAATACATAAGTATATGCCTGAACAATTGGAATATATTCATTTTTGAGTTTCTCTCTAATCATTGGGATAAATATCCCTGACTAATAGAAAATAAAACCCACCTATTGGAGTTAACTTCTTTTGTTAGTTCATATTCATCCTCCCACCAAAATACGATCATAAGATGATTTAGAATATCAAATGTGACTTCCCTTCCTCATAAATTGATATGGTATAAATATAGAGAGAGCCAATACATTCCCAAAATAACATTAACTTCAACTATATGAAGAATCACAAGATTTCAAGGAAGCAAATTCCCAAAACTTCAATTGGAAAGGAGGTATAAACATTAGATGTGATCATCACATAATTAGAAGTTTTTAGTACTAACTCAATATATAATTATTGAGGTGCTGATGTGGTACCCTTAGAAAATTATTTAGATATAAAAGAGTGGGTAGATCCATAATCAAATAAGAC
Organism: Viscum album; assembly: GCA_963277665.1. NCBI lineage: Eukaryota > Viridiplantae > Streptophyta > Magnoliopsida > Santalales > Viscaceae > Viscum > Viscum album. The sequence goes on along the minus strand of OY728120.1, from coordinate 1,578,400,172 downwards.
ATTTTCAATTATAGAGTGTATGGTAAGTGTACATTTCAACATTTTTTTCTCGTGAACCACTTCAACAGCTATGACAGCATGATATTTCCCTTTGTCTATAGGCTTAAGAGGTTACTAATGTCGATAATCCTCATTAATGTTGGGATTTGAGCACTAGTTGGAATAATTCCCATACTCCTTGTATTTGAAAAAATAGAGTGTGGGTGGTGCATTATATTGATCCTTTTCATCATTATTTTCATCGATTAGACTTTTGACACCACTTCAACATTATTTTTCTCTATGATAGTCATTTAAAAATTTAAAACATTCAACAGTCACCTTATGAAAATTTACTCCATGTTTCCTTCCACACTTTGAGCATAAATGAAAACCAATCTTCTTCTATCCATGATTTTTATAATTAGAATTTCTTGGAATTCCATTTTCTTTTTTATAAAAACCATTAGATTTTTGGGAGACTCAAATATCCATTTCTACTTTTGTAGAACATGAAAAAATTTCTTCATAGCTTCTAAAGTCACTTACAGCTAATTACATTTTAATAATAGGTTTTAATCCACTAATTAATCTGCCAATATTACTTTCTTGTTAAATAATAATTCCAAAAGTTTACCTCATAATTCTTATAAAATTTTCCTTATAGTTACTAGTGGAATCAAGATCCTCTTTCTTTAGATGAAATAATTCCTTATCCATTTTCATATGAAGAATATGTGGAGATTACCTATTAAAAATTAACCTTCTAAACTTATCCCACTCCATAGAGTAAATTTATTCTTATTTCCTTGTGTTTTTAATAAGAGTCCACCATTGACCTAATTTTCCTTCCAAATGATAAAAAAACATAATATTTTTTTCCTAAATTGAACTCTAGATAATAGAAAATTTATTTTCAATGGTTTTTATCTATCACTAAGTAACCAGTGGATAAACATATCCAATAAAATATGGATGATGTTTCCTCATGAAGGACTCGACAGAATGTTGTTCCCTTCTTTAATTATTAGGAATCTCAACATGATTCATAGCATGAGAAAGTTGTGTAAGAATAAAAAAAAGATTTTTTAATTCATTATCCCATATAATTTGGCTTCTTATGTGGAAAACCATTTCATTGTACATTACATTTATAATTAACATGGTTCCTTTAGGTTCCATCCATTGATTAAAAACAAAAATTATATTGTAAGAATGAATAATCATAGTGAGAAACCACCCAATCCTGAAATTTCATTAATAGGATATATTATTCCTGAGACATTATTTTTAATGTATTTCACCTTAGGTTTATACTAGTACATAATATTTTTATCATATATTCAAATCCCTCATAATAGTTCATAAGAATAATGTGATTTAACCCAAGAATATACCCCAAGAGTGTCAAACTAGGTGCGTAGTTAGGGCTCATTCACTATGCAACAGAATGATGACAAAGATATAATTACCTGAATATTTTTACGGTTATTTACCATAGATGCATCTACTCAAAATATAGATCTACTTATAGTATCTCGAAAGGAATATATTTCTTGGAAAATCATATAATATATGCCTTAAAAAATTTAGGATTTTATTCTATACTTAGAATTATCCACATGGTTTTCAAAAAATTTATCTAATCCTAATCTCAAAATATTAACTAAACAATACTTTGATGATAACTATAGTGACCTATAATTTTCGTATCTAAACATTACATCTTATTAAATTAATACCCATTACATAACATTACGATGCATTCCAAAACTATATAGGTTTAGTGTATTTGGTGACTTGATACATAATCCTATTATTTCATGAAAGATATTAAACATCTACCACAAATATCTTCTAAAAAAGAACACTTATTAGACATAACCTACTCAAAAAATTTATTCATAACCCAGGAAAAGGGAACATAATAATGGGTGAGATTAGATGCTCTATAAGGGTAAACATATAGATATAAATCAATGATATTAAGGGAGCATAATATAAGAATTAGGTTACGATAACATGATAATAACTTACAATAATCATACCCCAAAATCCCAAGATCATTAATCATAAATCATGGCATAAATCTTTGTTATAACAAAATATATAAGTCATAAGTGTGAATAATTATCAATAATCAATCACGAGCCCTGATAACATATCATAAGTATACAAAAAACATTTTTGGAATATACATAATCATAGAAAATAATTTTCTTAGTAAAAGATCACAACAAATACAATAAAAGAGGACTGGGTTCACTTATCATTATATTATATCCTTAGTCAAGGTTTGTTCCCAATACAATCTTAGTGGACATAGTCCCTTACTGAACCGGGTTAAATCCCCATTATAGTTTTTATTATCTCATGAGATATTCATATTTACCTAAATAATTTGAGGGTTATTTAATTTTTGGTCCACCCATAACATAATGAAAACCATATATATATGTCCCATAAGATAATAAAACATTAATCACATCATCATATCATAACTGGTGGAAAGGAAATGTGTTTCTTAAACATTTTATCATTTCATATTAAAATAACCTATGAAAAGTAAATGGGTATCATTAAAATATCATATTCATAATCATAAAAGATACAAATAAATAATAAGGATGACATAATTTGATTATATCCCCTATAAATAATAATTAATACTAAAGTATGTTATCATAGATGAATAATTTATTTACATTATCATTGGAATATTTATTGAGGAAAATACCCTTTTAATTTTGGAACCACTTATTTAAAATACATATGTTTCCAAAATATTAAGGAATATATTTTCTTTGAAAATAACCACATCAATATATAAATAAATCTTGAGATCACAGAGTGATCGTGAAGGCGGGAAATCATGTTCAATCTGTAATCTTTAAAATAATGTTTATGAGCATTCATTTTGTAAAAAATACCTTATTCAGAAAAAATAAGAAGATTATTTGAAAACCATTTTGTAAAAATTAAAAAATGGGTTAAATTTAATGTAAAAAAGTATTTAATAATATTAAAAAACATTCTTGAAAACATTTTAGAGAACATGAATATAAAAGGAAAAGTTTCTCCGATTGAAGGAGGAGAAGTAAGGTCGTTTTTTATTTTAAAAATTTTAGGATCAATTTTGAGTACCAAGTAGATAAAAGAGGTACCAAAAATTAAAAATTATATAAATAAAAGTATGATATTAAAAATTAAATGAATTTATCAAATAATCATATAATTTCCTCAATGGATATTCAATTATAAATAATCCTGATTAAAATGGGATTGAAACAAAAATCCCTCACCTCAAGTATTGTCTTGCTTCATGTGTTTAAAAAAGACCTATATAATAATAAAAAAAATTTATAAATATATTCATTATCCAAAATAATATATTTCTTAACATATATTATTTACTTATAACATATTATCACCTTTTTATTAACAATTATTTATTAAAATCACTATTTTCGGTGATAACTGTTTCATTTTTCATGAATTTTTCCATTTGGTAGTCCCGGTCCTTGTAATTTTATCATGGTTAAATAATTTAAAAAATTTAAATCATGTCATTATTAACATATTTAATCATTATTTAAAATTTTATAACAATTCATATAAATCAGTGATGAAAAATGATTTACATCACTTCATGGAGATGATAGTCTCTACGTACACACGAGTGATGTATATACTTTTCAATGGATGGAATGAAAGAAATGTAAATAAAGATTCATATTATAAGAAATATAATAATATCATAAATATCATATATATATATATTCAATTAACCCATCATTTTAACCATCAGTTTGAAATGGTTTTGAAAAATAAAACGCATTGTTTCGTGGAGGTGGTAGTGCACACATACACATGAAAAATGTTTTTATTTCACATAGGATGGAACTGAGATGAATAATCATTGTTACATAATCATAGTAAAAATTAATTATATTTTACATACTAAATTAATTATTTTATAATGGGTACCATATATTTATATGAGGTAGAAAAATAAATAAAATTGAAAGTACTTTGTTAAGAGTTATACATTTTTTAATGGTTGGGGCTGAGGCCTCATTTATTATAAATCAAAGCAGAGACCTATTTTAATTGGGTAAAGGGAGACCCATTACATAGACCAAAGGCCCAGTAGTCATTTATCCCATTACATGGCCCATAGGCCCAAATTGTTTTCCCAAAGCCCATTCTGCGAATATTACTACTACAGTACGTGTGCACATTTGCGTTTCCATAGAAGATTAAGTAATATATGTACCATAATCATTTGAAGTGGCATAAAATAACCCATAAATTCAAATATAAGATGTTATAGGGTTTAAATAAACTCAAATAATAATATTTATAAAACCTTTGGACACATTTTAATCCTTATCTCCTAGTTAAACCACTTTAAACCCATTTTAACCTTTACTATGATAACTTGACTTTTTTACCATGATAAAATATTTATATGAAACAAATAAAAGAGTAAATATAAAAAATATGTAAATTTTGATTAAAAATATGGAATAAAGTTTATTATATTCAATTTCTATAATTTGAAAAAAATACTTTTAATATAAGAAAATAAAAAGCATGAATTTGTTTTTTGTGAAATTCCTGGTTTGAGAGTAAAAATCATTTCCACCTTGAAATAAATAAATAAGTTAGATTGCATGATTTTTTGGTCAAATAATAAATAAATTAAGGTTTTTATCTTTTTGGATCAACCCAAAATAAAATTTAATCTCATAACCATTCCATTAAATGCAAAGACCTAAAAATAGTTTTTAATTTCAATAAAATATAATTTATCCTCAAACAAGTAAATATCGGGTTCCCAATTCCAAAATAATATTTTAAAATAGATTATTTAAATAATTAAAATTATATTATTTCTAAAAAAATTTCTAAAAAATGATAAAGGAAAGTGTTAGAGATATTTTAAAGCATTAACCCATAATTTTAATCCAGTTTTACCTCTTTTACTACGGTGACACATCTTTACCATTTTTACTCTTCATAATGACCAAAATTTAACTTGAAACTATTAAATTAATTTAATTATATTGATTAATATTTTTTAATCCATTTTAAAATATTAAATTTCTATATGGGATTGAAATTAGGTTTCATATAAATGTATAAAACAAAATGAAAAATAGTTTTTAGAAAAAACGTTATTAAGCCCCAAAATAAAATTATACTAAAATAAAGTACATAGATTATTCCTATATAATTAATTAAATTATTTATAAATAAAGGATACTTATGTTATTTTATGATAACATTAAAATATTTCTGGTACATTTTCAATGAAAAAATGATAGTTTTTCAAAAAGTAGTATTTTTGATTATTCAGAGAAAAATCATTCTTTTCAGGAAAATCAATCTTTTAAGAAAAATACCAAAATTTCACCCTAAGATAATTTTAATAATAGGATCTTAAAAGTGAATTATTTTTTATTAAATTCAATTTTTAATTTTATTTATAATGTAAATACAATATTATTTCACACAGAGCAATAAAAACCATTATTGAAGAAAAAGTATTTTTAAAGTATAAAATAACTTCACTTAAAATTTATTAATTATATATTATGAATTAATCAATAAATTTGAATTATATAAAACCTTTATACATATTTTTTATAATTTGTTTATTCCTATTCAAACATCAAATTTTCAGGCTTGGTTATACTAGGAACATTTAAATAATAATATTTATAATGTAGTTCGTTTAAAGATATTATTTTGTGGAAAGGAAAAAGTCATAGAAATCATATTTATTTAAAGAAAAATATATCATAAAATATTTGGGTGTTACAACCCCACTCATATCTGAGATCCAACTTGTATCACCAGTCGCTACCCACCCCTGACACACTAGTAAATTAATCCTTGGTATCCTCTAAAATTCATCTATAACAAGGGTTACACCCACAAACATCCTATAGAGAGATCCCCATCACATGGATTTCTATTTACCACTCCTTAAACATAACTTTAATTTGTTATAACATTTCAAATATGTCATTCCTATTGAGCAACACCCACCAACTTGTTAACCCCTGACACCATCCATCCATGGTGTTACCATCATAAAAAAGGGACCCCCTCCAATCTCATCAAACCCTTACTTTACAAATCCTGTAAGAATTTCATCAAAACAATCAGTCCTCAGATCACACAAAGCTACTCACTAACTCAAAACTGAATAGACACTATGTTTAAATAGTGAATACTACCTTGATCCAATCCAGAACCAATAGGTGTACACCCCCACACCAATTGATCGCAAAAATTGACTCACAATCCCACAAGTCAGACATCATAAAAACTATTCCCATGCACTTAAAAATCTATCATGCTCCATGATGTTTCAATATCATCTAAGTAGAAGCTCCATCAACACACCTCTCCAAAATCCCATCATTTCAACCTTTTGATAACCAATCACATGATCACCCACTAATCAGGTATCATTTTAAAAAAATGTTTACGGATGATCTACCCATCCTAGATATGGAAATCGTGGATCATAATCTACAACCTCGTTGGGAAGGATACCCAAAATTAACATTATAATGCATTCAAATGGTCCTTCCATACAGAACCAACCTTGATACTAAAGAACATAAAGTTCTTTTTATCATGAAATCCCACAAAATCTCCATTATTATACCACATATCTAAATATACTTCACATGAATAAATCTCTAATATAAGGCATAATCCCATAAATCCATTATCTAAAAGAACCTACAAGACTAGGATAACCCCTCTCTTAGGTTACCCACATATATCACAATGATCCCGAAGGAACTAGGATTACCCACCAAGCTCATAAACTGTATCTCACACAGGTCACTACTCATGGGGAGACACCTCTGATCCCTTCCCAACTATAACTGATCGACTAATATTCCAAAACACCCAATATATGGTTCTCACATACACATATAATGAATCACATGAAAAATGAACCACCCACTCAAGGGAAGCAATCCTCATCAGGAATCTGAATACAAGACTAACCAATCAAGGATCATGGTGTCATCCACATGTATTTAAAAATACTCTATGATGATCAATGTTAAGTAAACCATAATCATATAGTTCAATTAAGTATAATACCACCAATATCTGTTATCAAAAAACAACATATAGGTTTTTGTTGACACTTTATGTATTCAAAACCCATTTTCCTTTCAGAACCAATATCAATGCATCAAATGACTTTATATCGTCCCACTAGAAGTAATTATACATACCTTACATGGAGGGAATGTATAACCATTATCAAGGAATATCCCTTTGTACAGTCCACATATCCTGTCATCTGAGTAAATATACTGTGGTTCAATTGAGTATAATTCCACCAATAAGTTATATTAGAAAATATCTTATAAATTTTTGTTGACACTTTAAAAAACCAAACCATCATCATTAGTGATATTAATCACATATAGGAACATGAATTTCATGTGAAAATTATGCACCAAATATGATACATGGAAAAAAGCCTCTTCCCAATGGGGAAAGATAAAGAAGCATAAATATCAATATCAAATATAAACATCCTCTTTAAATAATGATCTCAATTGGAATATTGAAAACCAAGAATAATAATACCATATCCCTATTAACCTTGAGTTACCATCAAAAAATTTTCTTTATGTAGACTCATTTTGAGGCCTATCACAATTTCTGAAACATCACTATTCAGTTAATTCCATACACTAAATAGAAAGGAAAAGGAAAAAATATTCTCTGATACCACATTGTAATTACCTTGACATTAGACCACTAAACTATTTCTTGGTTAGTGGGGCAATGTGACCTTAGGCATGCCTTCCCATATGCTTGGGGATGCTGACTAGTAGTGAGGGTCTAAGGTGTGCCTATAGGAGACTATACTCGCATATAATAGTGAATCAGTAGTTAAAAAATAACAATGAAACATCCATCACAAATAAAACAAGTATGTGGAATAAATAATAATTCAAGAAAAAAATGAAATTCGAAAGAATACAGAAACACACCCCAGATGGTACCCACTAGGCCAACAACATATAAAAAAAGAATAAAAGAATCAAATATAAAAGAGGATATACTTATATTTTTAACCCTCAAATCATTCATATTATAATCCCATTCAAGATATCCAACTAAATTATCCAATCTGGGGTCTATACCCTACTTAAAACAATGAATAATGAAGTCTTCTTGGGTACCCACATTCATTGGATTCCCGAGTAGGTTTTGAGTACATCTCAATAGGGAAACACTAATAAGGCCACAACCATAATAATAATATAGTTCATAAACATGTGATACGATTAAAATAAATAGATACACTATGAAAGAATAATTTAATAACCCCCAGTTATCCTTGGGTTTTAAGGTGATAACCAAGATCAACTATAATAGCTTTGGCTAGTGTCAGAATGTATCTAAGCTCATACTACAATCATCAAGGTGATAGAAGTCTTACCCCATGATCACATGAATATAAAAAATTAAATTTCAACACCATATCCTAGGAATCGTCCTAGGTATCTCATATTTTAAGGCTGAAAACCATATCCTAGAGAGTATCCTAGGAATCTCATAATATCAGGCTTTGAGGATAGATCTTATGGAGTATCTTAGGAATCTAATCATATTAGGCTCAAATAAATATCCTTGGGAGTATCATAAACATATAATCATATCATGAAGAAAATATATATCTTAGGGAGTACCCAAATAATATCATCTAATTAGTCTCAAAGACATATCCTAGGGAGTATCCTATGAATCTCATCATATTAGGCTCAAAATAAAAATTATAAAAGTATCCTAAGAATCTTATAAAATTAGTGTAAACATTGTATCCTAGTAAGTATTATAGGATTATTATATAAAATTAGGAATAGAATCCAAATCTAAAGAACACCCTTGTATGTTCATATAGAAACAAGCATAAAATCTAGATCCTAGACATCCTAGGTAACTCATATATCCTCAGGCCCAACCACGAGATCCTAGAAACTTCCAAAAAATATCATGAAATATCGGGCATATGTTCCATATCTTAGAAATTTCCTAGTAATATTTTATGATATTTGGTATTATTAATAGATCCTAAGAACTAATTTAGGAATCTCATATAGTATCCTCAGGGGCCATCATCCAACCTAGAATAACTCATAATACTATTGTCTCAATGGGATACTATAAACCAATACTATCACACATATAATTTGATGGACTCCCAATAACACAACCTAGACCATATCCATCAATTATAAAATTCTAAGTTTACACATATATTCAATGATATATGTTCCCTTACACCACCCCTCTCCCAAGTTAACATGAGGTTGGGTCACCCCTAAGGCCCCTAGGTCACATCATAATCCATACACCCTATGTGGTCTCCTCTATCTCTTTCTCATCCCTTGGGCCCATGACCATCACCGATATGGAATAAATTCCATCATTTCCATAATCATAGTGAGGCATTATTGGCCTCCTAAGAAAATCCATACCAATATCTCTCTAGATAGATGGCATAATGCGTATCTCACTACCAAATTCATCTGAGGTTGTCCAATCACGACCAACCTATACATAATCCTACTCAGTGTATACTAACCCATGTAATCTCATCCTAGTTGGGTTGGAACACTCAACCCACACTCATAACAACTAGATTTTAGGCTAAGAGCATCTTAAGGTTCCACCATAACCTACTAGAACCAATCATCGTAGTACTATATTATCCTTTACATGTAGATTTCTAAGGGAATATGTATCAAGGGACATTATGTTTATTAATTTCATTTTATTTATACTCCTAAGTGTCTATATGTATCAAGAAATATATTTGATAATTAATCCCTTGACCATCGACTGCTGAGGAATCAAACTACTACTCAAGGTTCCGTCATGGACCTTAGAACCGTGTTTAGTGAAATAGAGTTCAAGCAAACATTTCATTTCATTTAGAATAATAATTCAATCTATATTGGGTGTAGATACCACATATCACATGCACATATCAATTGAAAAAACCCTAGGGTATGTTTAGGGACCACGTAAATCACTAATGAAATTCCATGAAATCACCCCATTTAAAAGGGAGACCGAGAAGAATATAAGGGGAGGAGGTCTCTTGTTTCAAAAAATATGAGAGCAGAGAAAGAAGTATAGAGAGATAAAATCTCATGTGGGAAAACTATTTTCCATTTTTAATGAATTATGGGTATCCATAGGGTTTGGCCACATGTTTTTTAAAACCATATGGTAAATGTGAGACTCATACTATTTAACATACACTATCCCACATGGTTTAGCCACATGGATTACCATACCAGGAATCAACAATGAAAATCACTCTAAAAAAAGGTAAACCCTTTCACAATTTAAGTAGATAGTTCTTCAAACCGTCAAAAAACTTTGTGGATCCCTTAGAAAACTAAATTTTAGGGGTTTTATAGTTTCTCTATAACAATTCACTTATTGTGTAGCACAATCCTTGAAAAAACCATAGTGAATGGTTCTCTTTCATGGTTTCCCTTAACCATGTAGTAACCATGAACTAGGTAAAACCCCCTTTTGAAAATTTAAACTTACAAATAATGCTCTTAATGTTCACTTGAACACAAAAAAATCCACCTTGGACTCAGTAAAAAAAATATCCTTGAGATTCCCCAAAATTTAAAACTCTAATTTCAATCCTACTTCTCAGAACAACCAATTTTTCAGAATAAAAAATTCAGATTTATATTAAATTTCAAAATAAATAAAAATACAAGTCTTTACAACACTTTGAAGATAGTAAATCCGTAAAATTCCAAGTGTTTGAATCAATTTTAGGTTTTTTTGGAAAATTAGTTGATTTGGTCAATATTATGGTTAGTTAATGGGTGATTTGAAGACCCAATTAGGGAGAAAAAATTGGGAAATTTAAGGGACACATTTTTTGAGAGATGAATCCTTATTTAGATAAGGAATGATAGAAAAAAAAATAAAGGCATAATTAATTTTCAAAATCTATAATAATTTGGAAGAGGGAATTCTTCTAGAATAATTATATCCATGATTCAAAGATTAGAAGAGTAATAGAATCTCAACGACAATAAATTTTCCATTTCTATGTTATTCTTTTGTAAAGAATCATTGTAAGTAAACATTGTGTAACATTTATTTTATATTACTTTTATCAAAGTGTTGAGTAAAGAGACAAGAAGATAGATTTCCCCTAGGATCGATAGTTTATATTTCTTAAAAAATTATTATATATATAATTTGTAGAGTTATCATGTAGTACATCACCATAATGTCAACATATAATACTTTGAATATCACTTTTTGGTGAACCAAGTAAATTTCTATTTCCATGCCTTTAATTTCTTCATCTGAATATTGTATATGTGATTACAAATTGAAAGGATGAGTTTTTATTTCTAACATGAGAATAATATAAAATGATAATAAAGAAAAATTGAATTCCCTAATTTACCCACATATTTGGGTGTGTTGGGTTTGTGGTTGTAATAAGGCCTCTCCAAGATTAATATATAAAATTGATGAGAATTGTATAGGTTAACGTAGGGTAAAATAGAAGGGGGGGGGGTGAATTTCCTTTTAAAAAATTAAAGGAAAACAATAAAAGTTTTAAAAAAATCTTTATATATGATTGAATAAGATAATTGTTTTAAAGAGATAAAAAAGAATCAAAGGTCAAAGTGCAAAAATATAGTTAAATAGAACAATATACGAGGAAGAATAAAAATAGAGAGATTTGAGAATAAATTGATTAATCATTTTTGATGGATAAAAAAAATAAATAAATGAATGATTGAAATTGATATATAAATGAAATTCTAGAAAGTAAATAAGAAACAATATTTGTTAAGTATGTTTGAAAATAGCTCTAAAATAGACACTATGTCTACCACCATAATTGCTCAAGGAGTTAATATATTAGTCCCTTGACTTTAATGATAGTAAGGAAACCAAAACATTCACATTATTTTTTAGGTTTTATAAAGAATCAAGAATTATAATAGACAATAACTATTTAATGGTAAATATAGAAACCTCAAAGATATTAGTCCCTTGACATTTAAATGGAACATAAAAAAACCAAAGTCCCCCATTTTAACAGCAGTGAGAACCATTATTATAAAAAAGAGGAAGGGGAGGATATTACTTGAAAATAACCACTTTTTAGTATAGTCTCAATTATCTCAAAGAATATAAAGAATATGAGGAGAGAATGAGAATAAATAACAGACTGAGAATATATTAAAATTTTCACACACTCTATAATAGAGAAAAGAAGATTTAAAAAAGAGATCACTTTGAGAGAGATTTTTTGAGTTTAGATTGTGGGTTTTGGAGATCAGATGATCAAGTGAGTTACCATAGACACCAAAGACTTTATCTGTAGTATTTAAATGATTTGGTAATGTCCAAAAATTTTCTAGGGCTAATTAAGATGTTGAAGTCTTGATTTAATGATTTTTTACCATCATTAAATTCTAGCTCAAAATTGATGGCCTGACACCATTGGATACAATCTCTATTTTCATAAAAAAATTCTGTATGTTTGAATTTCCAAAAAATAATAATCTAAACTAATAAAAAATAATTTTTTTGAAATATATGAAATATCCATTGGTGTTCCAAGATAGGTTCCATAATAAACTTTGTTATAACATTTCATAAAATGTTTTGACTAGAAGATACACATTTAAATAATATTTTAAGAATTGAAAATTAATATTCAAAGTTTAAAGAAGGTTTCTATAATAAAAATCTCCATGAAATATTGCTTCATAAAATTAAAATAATAAAACATGTACTTACAATAATAAATATTTTAAAATATTAAAAATAAAACAACAATTTGTAGAATCTTCATAACACAAGGTTCAGTCCAATATTATAATTTTGAAACATTATTTTTAGCCTATATTCAAGTTGAAAGATATTTTGAAAATTTTTCCAGGTTTCTGTCACAATAAAAATTATCCGAATCTGAATTTTTTAGCTCAATATATCATAAATGAATGATATAAAATTTAATTTGAAAACAACATTTAAAAAACATGGTGAGGATTCATATCATAACTAAAGCATAAGAATGATCTAGTTATCCTTAGATGTATTTAAATTAAATGTACATAATTTTCTTATATATCCATCAAATAAATAATTTCTCAATTATGAGTTCTTTAGATCAATTTATGAGAAAAACACCAAGAATTTATAAAATTAAAAACCAGAAAAAAAATCTTTCATCAAAACTTTATGTATGATAATAATAAAAATACATCAATTAAATTAAACAATATTCTTCTCTTCAAAAATAAAATTTAATATAAAATAAAATTTAATATTTTGTAACTAGAAAAATCTAAATAAAATAAAGTTACAATAATACACTATAATAAACAACATAAAATACATTTATAATTTATGTGTCATTTTTATAAACATTACTTTATCCTTACTTCAAATCTAGGTAAAAATCAAATCATTTTTAGAATAGTTGAATCATTTTACTCTAAAATAACCCTTCATAGAAATAAATCTTCATTCAAATTAGAATAAATCTAGGAAAATAATTATCTTCCTTATCCTCCATATTATTTTGAAAATAGTTATATATGATCAATAAAACTCCATGAGTTATAAGTTTCTCTTTGAAAAATCAATTATGTTAAGAATAACCTATCAAAGTATTTTTACTCTAATATTTCTCTCATTATAACCAAATATATCAATGATTCTCTCTACTCTCTATCTTTTCAATTCTACCATAATAGAATATTTATATACTTTCAATCTTTATGACCTTTGGACAATGATTAATATTATTACATATCTATATTCTATGACCATTCCATGTGCTACACATATTTTAGTCTGATTAAATTCTACCTATTAATTTTATCATCCTTAAGAATCTCAATACCTATATATTCTATTTTAATTTATGAAAAACCATAAATATATGAAAAATTTATCTAGATCTTTTTGAAGACTTATCCAGTCAACCTATCAACTCCACAAACCATGATATTCATATCTTAATCCCTTAATAATTTAGTAAATTTTAAAATTCAAATTTCTATATATAAACTCATTATGGTGTGTTGTACATGAAACCATGAATTATTATTCTTTAAATAAATCCTATTAATTCTAATATGAATATCCATAAGAATATTCAACACCATGACATTCTCTATGGCCTATCTGCAAATTTTCCATGTAAAATGGTCACCAAAATTCCCATGTTTATCACATTTATAATTTTTTTTAAATTCACCATAAAACTAAATATCTAACATAATTTACACCATTACTTTTCCAATCACCATCTCCTTATTTTTAATTATAGGTTATAAGAATGAATAGAGTCTTTGAAGAGATTTGATCAACTCACAATTTCACCTTGATCCAATATTCATGACCAAACGATGACATTCATTTTGGAATGGTGTAATTGGACATCCCATTTTCCTTCATTCAAGTGAATCCTAAGAAAATCCTTGTTTTGGGTTGTTTTAGTTGGTTTAAATAACCAAAACATCTAAAATAACATGGCTAATTTTCTATATCCCATTTCTTTACAAGTTAGACACAAAAAAATAAATATCTCCTCTAAATGATGGGAATAATACCATATTTCTTTAAACTATCACCAAAATAATACCCCTTTTTTTCATTCCCTATTTTATAAAAATAATTCGTCAAATAATTCTTTACACAACAATCACAAAAATGGATTCCAATAAGATGAAATCTTCATTTAACAATTGACCATGACAGAGTCATCCCCTATTATAACATGGTGATCTCCACCATCCAAAAATTTATTTTAGACATCTCCAAGAACCTTCAATCATGTTCATACTTCTTCTATCGTCATAATAATCCATGATAAACAATTTTATCTCATCAAAAACACAATCAAAACCAAACCACGATCATGTATTCTTTAAGTCAACCCTTAGCCTTTCCTGGTTTTGGTACTTTCTCCTTTACTTTTCTATAACTACCATATAGTTACTATTATGAATCTTATACATTATATTATAATCTTCTATGTGTTAGAATCTTAAAATAAAATTCCATATAAGACAATGTCATGCATCCTTATTCTATCTTCTTGACTCATGTATAAGTTAATATTTTCTTAATCCACCAAGTTTAACTTCTATGTATAACAACCATATTCATCTTTTATTATGTATAACCATGACTTATCATCTCAACATCAAATTATTTATGGTTTATTGTCACTATATTTTCAAAAAGCATTTGTATATATCCTCTTGGTTGATTTTAAATATATCCAATATTGTAATAAAATCCAAAAAACAACCTTTTATTGAAACATTCAACCCCTTCTGTATTTTGTTTAAAATTCGTCCATAAATCTATGTATCTTCATAATAATTGCTTCTTAAATAAGTAAATATAATTTAACACCCTTTTCAATTTTAATCCATGATCTATACTCTTAGGTATTTATGAGATTCTTTTATCTAATTGATATATGGATTTATAGACTTATTTTTTTCTCCTTTTGTTAATTAAATATAAAGGATATCTTTACCACAATTTCTAAGAAATAATCTAGTTCCCTTTGACAAAAAATATCATCTCCAGTTCAATACAATGTTAATGAATAAAAGATTACAAATATAGAAATATTAAACTCCCTTTTATCATAAAATTTCTTTTTAAACACTTTATTTCGTACTTTAGATATTCCATAGACCTATAAGTTTGAAATTTTATCTATTTTTACCATTTATAAGAACTCTAGCATATTATTTACAGATAAAATTACCCTTAAGATCGGTGCACGCACTAGGGGTGAATCAGGTGTCGAATTATTTCTAACAAAATCCAAATATTCTTTCAATAATTAACCCCATTTAGTTATGAACCTCCATCTCCAATTACGAATGTTGGATATATTTTAAACATAACCAATAAATAATACCACATGAAATGAAAGAAAAGAAAATAAAGAGTTCACATGGTATATTTACAATGCTCTTCCCAAAGTCCCACTCCATTCCATGATTGGTTATTCACTGAAATAATGGTTTTTTCACTATAATCAATCATTGAATATAATGGTTAGTGATTATTAGATATTTATAGAGTCCCAATATGTATACACTTACCTACTTCCCATAAGACTTACACACAAAAACATCTCACTAAATCCATAGAGTCACACAATGATCTCTCTACATACCTTGAGTAACAATAGTTCTATGAATTCACACTATATATATGCAAGTGTTTATTTAAATAACCTTCTTTGGAGTTGATAAAAACAAATTCTTAGGTTTCTTCTACACCATAAAATTTTAACTTCTTTCACTCAGATGAAGAGTCTTTGAACACCATCATCTCTTTAGGAACAATACCTACAACTTAATTTCAACATTTAGCTAAGATTCACAGATCTTTTATAGAATATGTTCACCAAGATTTGTCACCTCACTAAGCTCATTAAATCTTATCAAATCCAGATTCTACTCATACACCAAAGGGATTGACACCAAACATTAAACAATGCATTAAAATTCAGTCTTTCCTATGTACGTCTTCTTTATTCTTTTAATTGATTCAAATCACTGATCTATTCACAGAATGATATCTGAATTCTTCTTCTTAATTAAGATTCAATAATCATATGATGATAAGATTCAAATTAGTATTTTATTCTCTTTGTTATTTTTCTGCAAGAGTTTAAATTTCTACCCAAAAATAATTTCTCTAAGCTTCCAAGTACTAAACACTTATCACTACTCTTATCACTTATTCATTTTAATTTTATATATATTTCCTTAGAAAAGTATTTCATATATTTTTAAAATATATAAAATCCCATCATATTCAGTCCCTAAGAAACTCATTTAATTTTATCTCATTTTTTCTATGCATGTATGCTCTACAATCTAAATATTATATTTTCCTATAAATTCCTATCTTCTTTACACTTATAGGAATACCCTTCCCATTTATCTTCATCCTAATTTATCTTTGAGAAAAAAATATTCTAGAATATTATATTATTAGGCTTTAGTTTCACTTATCCTCTTCATCTTTTCACAATAATCTACAAATAAACATTCAACCTGGCTATATAAATATTTTAAAAGAAATAATCTTCCAACTCGACTCATCTTCTTCTCACTAAAGCATATCAAACTCATATTATCCAAATTTTATTCTCTCAAAATCATCTCAATAAGGACCATAACTTAATTTTTTGATATATTGAACATTTAGGAGGATCAATTGCATCATTAAATATTATTCCCAATTTTTTATCACAATTAATTATTTTCAAATATTCTCATTTGAAAATAATATAGAGATAGAATAGTGATTATCTACCTTAATCATCTTATAAAAAATACTAGGTCACATTTCTTGAAGGTTTTATGATATTTTGATCTTGATAAAACAACTAATGCATTATCCTAAAAGAATTTAAACTTTATATATAAACTCTCAAACATTACTTATCATCAAGAAGAATTCTGAAATTTTTCAAAGTATAAAATTCATATGTTTATCAAGATAAATCCATTTCATATGAATTACATGTTATGTTATTTTATAGTTTCCATTTTTGATAACTTAAATGTTATAAGATATTCTCTAAGTCATATGGTCTCAGTTTAATTCATACAATACCAAGATTATACGTTTTGTATGACTTGAAAAGTCATTTGAATTCTGAATTTCCAAATTCATATACTTTGACCTGTTGGTGTCTCTGATTCATATAACATGAAATTTATAAGGTATATTTTTAAAATGAATTGGGTGAAGTCTCGTGATATCCATGAAGTAATAAAATCAAAGTCTCATTACAAAAAAGTTATATGATTAAGTCATACAGTCTTCCAGAAGTCATACGATGAAAATTTATATGATGACCATGAAGTAATACAATATTTAAAGTTATACACTTCTAAATTAGAATTAATATTATTTATCTAAGTCTTATAATCTTAGAAAAAATTAATATGACCTATAAAATACTTCTGGAATTAATGAAAAACAAACCAGAATCTCTTCAACTTATGTCAATCTATGTCAAATAATTTTATACCTTTATCAAAGTGTTGTATAATAATTAAATCAACATCCTTCATGATTAATCATACAAGTTTAGTTCCTATAATACCTAAACTCTTAAATCTCCCATTAATTTTATTTTTAACATGAATTAATATCAAATCTCAAAGATTTACATAATAACCATCTCTTCAATATTCTAAAAAATTAAATATAACACTATAGTATTTAATACGTATCATTCACATGAAGGTTAGCTCAATAAATCATCTAATGTATTATTTTATAATATATAAATCCTACTTTTCAACTCCAATTGAAACTTTATATTTTTTTACACATACCACATGGGAAACACCTCCAAACTATATACAATGGGTGGGATGTCAATCCATCACCTAACAATACATGCTCATGATAATAGATATACTGGCATGGTTGATTAAAAATAGAAAAAATCACATATTAGTGAGAAATTCCAAACCCCTTTTGGATTTGTTTTAAATATAATGAACATATAAATAAATCAAAACATTTCAATAATAAAAAAATGATTAGTTTTATTACCCCCCTTAACGATTATAAATAAAATGTGAGAAAAACCTTTTCTCCCCCTCATTCGTATGATAAATGATTGGGGAGGTCCTCCAAGGGAATATTATTCTCCCCTTACTCATATAAGTTTAAGAAATAGCTTATTATATTGGTTTATTCATCTATCCATATTATTTCCCTTTCTTAAGAGATTATTTACATTCCTTTTGAGGAAAGTAGATAACCAATTTTTTCTTAGCAATGAGCCTTAATTAGGTTATATACAAGTCTACGTGAGCTAACCCATTATATAAAATAAGATTTATTTTACCAAATCATCAATGGTATCAATTCAAATTTATTAATGTGGTACCAAATTATAATTTCATCTATTTGGGGATGTTTGGATATATTTATAATAATGTCAATAAATTTGAACTCAACTAAACCAAACATATCAAAACAAGATATTGAAAGTTGTTTCACTCCACATTTTTTTCACAATCACCCCCTTGATGATATATACAAAAAAATTAAGATAGTGAATATCATACCTAATTCTATTGATTTGGATGGAATTTTCCATATTTCTTGATTTAAAGAGATAATATAATTATATAACAACATCCTATTATTTTATAACTCCCCCTAAGGGATAATCTCAAAACAACTTCACCATGGTAGTATTCTTCCAAAAATAAATTCTATGAAATCTTGATCTTAGTTGTTGTTGGATAAAAATTAATAATTAATACCACTTGAAATAATAAGAATGATGGTTATATTTCATACAAATTCACTTTCAATTCCCTATTTAAAGAAAAACCATTATAATGTTTTAATTAAGTGAGTTTTTCATTCCTCCTCAGTTATTTCATTGATGATGAGAGCTATTTCTCAACCCATTATCACAAATATTTAATTATCTAAATTTTTTGATCTTATTCATTATATCTTCATTATTAATTTTATAATTTTTTTATCTTGAAGAATCATGGTTTACCATCATTTTTATCTTGCTTCTTTTTTGGAATAAGAATATTTTCTTGAGAGAGATAGATATTTATATTCTTATATACTTTATAAAACTTTTTTTCTTCTTGAATATAATCTTTATATAATAAAAATATATCATTAGGCGCATGATTAACCTTCTCATTTGGTGTGGACTACCTATTCATAACATTCTTTTTGATCTTGGTAGATAATGGTTCTTTATATTTGCCTCTCGATAGATCCTTTTGACTAATAAGCCAAGTCATGCATTTTTAGAAGCATGTACAACAAGATTGTACCTTCCACAAACCTTTTCATCAGCTCTCCACTTACCCTTATTAGATATCCTCTCAATCTAATCATCTGTGATATCTTCCACCATCTAAATATTCTTATCCCATTCTTTGATTGACTCTCCTTTTCATTCTGTATTTCTCATATAAATTTAAAACTTCATAGATATTTTACAATGATCAGTGTTATGGCCTTTCCAACTACAATAGAATTAAATTTTTTGGTGTGATTTTTTATCATTCTTCCTTGAAAAATTGAGTGTACTTTATTCATTTTTACTTTTTTAATTGTACCTAAAGGAAGACTTGATTTCTTTCTTCAACTCTTTAATTTGTTTTGATTTGACCCTATATTCTCAAGGGAATAAAAATTTGGATGGAATGGTATATAACAATATTCATTAAAGGATTGAAAACTTCTATTATAATATCTATATAAATCTTCTATAAAATAAAAATTTTTCTCATAAGATTGATTTTTATTCTTCTGTGGATCTTTCCTCAAATAATCATGTTATTTATTAGATTTAGATATAATAACCATTAATTATATCACTATATAATTTTTATAAGTTGAAATATTATGAAAACTATCAATGTACATATGCCCAAACCTCAAGTAAGACCAAAAATAGCCTAAAAATATTATTCTCTTGACTTTAGGTGTGGGATGTATAGATTTTTCTACTCACATAACTTTCTATTTTTGGGTTGAAATGCCAATATTTTTGTCTCATTTTGGGTAGAACCTCTTCTAACACTCAATTACCTACACCCTTGATACATTGGTTGGTTTACTATAACTTTTGGTCACCCATATTTTTCCAAATTTGACTTCTCTCTAGCACTTATAGATAAAATAGATTTAGAAATTATAATGTTATTATGGGAGTGGGATACCTTATTCTATGATGATGATTTGGATGCTTATTAACACAATCTACTACACTCTTGGAATAATTAGAAGGTTCCATTAAAACATCTTATCAATACTGATTTATATATTTGTTTATGCCTTATTAACACTACTATGGAGGTTTGAAAAATAGTGGAAGGACATGGTTCAGTCCGCAAGGAGGAATAAGTGATTGGTGAAACATTGATTTTGATAATATAAGTTGACTCGTCACATAATAATAGGTGAATGGATTGAATTTAAAATATTTAGAAGAAACTAGACTTTTTGAAAAAATATTATAGAATAAATTTTTGGTAGTTTATTCAAGGGATGTCATTAATCCAAACCATGTTAATTATAATTGAATTTGACATAAATTTGTTTAAAGGGTTTTAATTAATTTGATAAAATTAATTGATTCTACCTAAACAAAAAAAATACTCTTTAGACAATAATATTTTATTAACCTAGGTTCCTTAAGAGAAAAGTTTATATTGGAAAATGAATTGATGTAATTGTTCATCACTAAATTTATTATAATTAGATTAAATTTTATCCTTTAATATTCCTTGGGTTAGGTTTATGAAAAAAATAAGTGATGAGATTGATTTCTTAATCTAATTAATTACTAATTTTATTACCCAAGTTTTTATTAATTATTCATTTAAGTTATTCCTCCCATACTAATAATTTATAACCTTGAGTGTATTATCCAAGCAAGGTAAAAATATAATTTCTATGTGTGATAATAAATTATAAGAACTAGAGATCATGAAAATAGAAATATCAAAGAAAAAAATTAAAATCAAAAGAAATTAATTGAAAACAGAGAAAGAAAAATTAAATGATAATTATAATTGAAATAAAAATCATCCAAGAGACAAAAACTGTGGAAAGGCTTCAAACTTAAAAAAAACAACGAAAAAATTAGGAAAATGGTGAAAAAATATGGAAGTTATTCTCTATAAAATGTTCAAGGTTCCAATATATTTAAAGGGAAAATGGTTCATGATGTGAATAGTAATTCACAACATGATTTTCCATGAGAGTCTTTATATGTGAGGTTATCAAAAAATTTTACATTGTGAATTACACTATTAAATTTTGAATTTAAAATAAAAATATTAAGATCTTAGGTCTTCCTTTATTCATGAATTTTAACCAGAATTTTTTTTGAGAATTTAACAAATAATGAATGGTTGGCAGTAGCTTTTTGGTTCACTTGGTGAATAATATTCAGTTTTTGCATTTTTTTTATCTTAGGGATTCACATATAGAATGGAGTTCATGGATTGTAATGGGGATTCCTCAAAATCTATTTGATTTTATCCCTAAATATTCATGTTGTGAATATATGATTCATAACACAAACCATTTACAATTCCAGATTATAGTAGCATTACCTCCATTTTTTATTTCCAATTGTCTATAAAACTCAAGCATAAATCAAGGAATCATAACATAAAAGACAATAAATTCAATAAATTCAACAAAAAATTAATATTAAAATTCAACACATTAAATATTCCAACACTTGAAAAATTTTCTATACTAAAGAAAAAAATTATCTCAACAAATATCTTAAAAAAATTCCCACAAAAAAGGAATGATTAAAAAGATTGAAAATAAAACCAAGTTTTATCAGAAAAATGTTAGGCATCAAAATTAATTATTACAAATAAAACTATTCATGCCTTATAGATAAGTATTTCATTTGAATACCTCTTTCCTTTGATTATTATTTCTCACCTATCCCTTAGGTGACTATTCCTATGTTGTGATTTACGACACTAAGAATTATTCCTCTGATCACTTATAGTAATAATTAAATAGAGTTATGCTCACACTTTAAATACATTATTCTAACCACATGGTTTCATCAAATATAATTTCTACAACCAATAAATAAAAATTTCACAATTAATCATGAGGGCTTAACATTAAGGATCAAATGAATCTGAGGCCAAGGGTTGGTAGGAATTGATGTTTAGAAAAAAGTAAGGCATAAATAGGATGATAAAATATAAAATATAATACATGATATTTAGAATATAATCTCAATTAAAATATCCTCTCAAAAGTGACATCTCTCCATTTATTAAAGCATAAAGTGAAGGTTCATGAATAATATGAGCATTATGAATGAAAAACCTATTTTTGTGTGTGTTTTTCTAAAATATACACATGGGATAAGTATCACATCCTCAATATTTATTACTATTTATTATTATTTACTGTTATTTGTTATTTATTATTACTAATTTATTTTTTTAAAAGAGGGATAAATAATTAAAATACAATGAATGAGTAATCATGAACCTTACCTAATACCCAATAAAATATCATGTATTCTCATATCAAGATATAACATCCCATTTTCATCCTAAGAAACCCCTACCATACTTATTCAATTGAATATCATAAAAAACACCCAGAGTTGGGTGGGAAAGGATAAAATAGTCTTGTATCACAATATTTCCCAAATACGTTCACCCATATATTATATTGTCTAAGAAGGATAAATGTACTGGTTGATTATAGGATAAAAGAGTTTATTAGAATTATTCCTCAATCATTTTAAATGTGATTTTTTAGTCATATCTTTAACAATATATTAGTGAAAATTATGATAGGTTTTCATGCCCTAAGTGTCAATCAATAAATATTATTAGAAAATAATTATAAAAATTAGGTCTAGAATTATATTGGAAATGGGGAAAAATAATAAAAAAATCACACAAGTTATGAAAACCAAGTAATAGGTCAAACAGTGTATGGTCTCATAAACTTGGAATCCGAAATAGAATTCTCAACTCAACAATCATGCTATAATTATAATATGTAAAATGAAATGGATTGATAAAAATATTTCTCAAAAAAATTCTATTTTATTTATATATTAGTAATGAAATGTTCAATTTAAACATGTAATGAATGAAAAATGTCTCTTAAAGAAACGATAACAAGAAACAATCGATGTGAAAATTAAATAAATCTCACGAAATGTCCCCCACACTTAAAATCAGTAGTGTCCCCACTATTTGGAATCAATATGGGAGAAATAACCATAAAAAAATAACAAATAATGGAATAAATTAAAGAGTAAATGGAAACTAGATCTCCCTTAATGAGTGTAGTGTAAGAACCCAGTTCTTCCTTTGAGGTACGAGTTTTTTTCAGGTTGTTTTTGAGAAAAGGGGGAAAAAATGCCATGTACTGTCTTCAAAACTGTTAATATGACATGGATTAGGGTTACAAGACATAAAATACTATGTATAGGTCGTGTAATGTTTGGTCATGTGACGACCATACATGGCATGTAGGTATGTCTACATGGAAGAGAGAACCAGCCCTGTACAAGCTGTATACTTTCTAGAGGATGTCGTGTAATCATTTCAAAAAGGAATTTTAATGATCTAGAATGGAAGTGAGGGAATTTGGCCAAATTAACCATATACACAGTGTGTATATTTATGTACACACCGTGTTTTTTATTTTTTTATTTTTTTTAAAATAGGCAGTGGCTATGTTTTATGGTAGAGAGGTAGTAAGGCTCAACTGTGTTCGCGAACTAGTCAATCGAGACTCATTTTTGCTCCCAATCCTTCATCCAAACCCCAATTTGGACCCTATAATTTTTTTGGAACTCTATAGGTAAGATCTTGATTACTATTGAGTCGTTCTATACTATTTCTTCTCTTTAACATGTTAACTAGGGTTGAGTGGTTATGATCATTTTGTAGATCTACCCCATTCAAGGCCGAATTAGAGGCTGATGCTAGATGAGGAGTGTCATACGAGTACAGTGTAGATGGTGCATGCCTTATTTTGTGATTTATGGAATTTTAGGCGGCACAACCATTGGAGAATCTTTGGGTATTTTGAGAGAGACCCTATTATAACTTTTGTTTCATATTTAATTGATTGGTAGACCCATGGGATGCTTTTTGACTTCCCTTACCTTGATTATGTGAGCAAGGTCGGGTTAGAGGCCGTCTCTCCATGGAAATTTTTATCGGGGTGCCAAAATGGTTGTATTTTTTTTATTTGATTAAAAATATTTAGTTTAAATTGTTAAATCTTGTTTACTCTATTTAATGGAATTCAAGACCTCATGATGCTATGTTATTGTTGTTAGCTCATGTAATTCAATCTGCTTAAATTGGAATACTTGTTTAAAGTGCTTAAATGTGTTTTATGTTATGTAATGCTTGATATTACATATGCTGTGACCCTTGGAGTTGTGATGAGAAAGGACCGAGGATGGGATGGAATAGACATCAGAATTTAATGATGTTGATCACAGGTTGGGATTGACCTGAGTTTTCCTAGGTGGTTTGGACCATGGGATTAGGTGTCATGGACGTCAGTTTAAGGAAGTGTAACTATTAGGTTGGTCATGGCCAAGGACACTTGGATGGAATGTACATTGGATTTTAACAACATGGTCGCAGGGACACGATGTGCTAAAGATTGTGTATCTTGGGTTCTTATTTTGGTGACTCCCACTTACCCGTGATAGCAAAAGTTCATATTGAGTCATATGCACATAGGTATACTCCATGATGAGGTGGTTTTGACCAATTGTGTGGGTAGAGGTACCAAATAGTTTTGGTTTAGGTAATAATTGTTTGGGGGTTCTTACCATAGAAATCCACATGGAAGGTGAGGAGCCTTCAATTGATAGTGATGATGCTATCAGATTGGGGGATGAGGCTCGCTGTGATTGAGGCCATTGATCTAGATACTTATTTGAGAAAAGTCATCTCTATTCCTCTGGTTGTCATTCCATTGGTTGATGTAAGCTTATGAGTAGGGTTCCTTAGGACTGGTATACTATTGTTTGGGTGTGCCTTCAGAACGTCAATACATTGAGACAGAAGGTGTGAGGAGGCACGCAATGTCGAGATATATTATTGAGGTGGAAACTAAGGGTTTATTAGGACTTTGTGACTATAGGAGTCCCTTAGGCCATGGGTCAATGGCTCTCTCTTTTCTTCTGAGACTCTAGAGATGGACGAAGCAAGTAACACTCCCTGGTGGCTACTAAACACTAGTGGAGATTGTGTTTATTTATTGCATCATATTGTTTACCTTATTTAGAGATACATGTCTTCAAAAACACTTATACTAGGTACTCCCCATTGGGTGGTATCCTATTGGGATTCATCTCACACCCAGTGTGGGCCCTTCAGGATGTGTGTAGACTTTATGGATTTATGTACAAGTAAGGGATCTGCCTCAGGAGCTGGATCGTAGTACTTTTTGTCATGGATATTGGTATGGACCTTGAGCTCATGTGTAACTGAGTTTGAATTTTGTTTATATTTCATTCCTGTACCAGAATTATTATTATTATTATATATAGCTATTGTGGTTATCCATGGGTTCCCTTTGTTTATTGACATGTATGACCTGCTATAGTTGCATGCCTTTATAGTTTTAGTAGTGGTTATAAGTGGTGTTGACATGCTATTCTATTTAATGTCTGATGAAGTTGTTTCTATATTTATTCCACTATTTTTTAGTATTTGATATTCTTCTAATCTATAGGCCTGGTTTGAGTCTGCTGAGTTATTTATTTTCACTCCATGTGTTACTATTATACTCAGACTAGTGACTTATCTTATTCCTAGAGGGTATAGCCTCCCCACTATACCAATTTATAACATCTTTTTCTATTTTTCATCCATTGGAGTTTGGGTAGGTGCACCTAATCTCAGTAGCATTCGACCCATTAACACTATTCGTGTGGCTGTCAGGTCTGGGATGTTACAAAGTGTATTCAAAGGAAGTTTCTTTCGACTATTTGGGATTATGGTAGACATGAGATAAGTTGTTTTTGGAATAGGATTTCAAACTTTTTCTTGGGTGCCTACATCCCCATGTATGAGGGATGGATTGAGTTACCTTGGGTGGTATTTTTGGTTTTTCTTTTTCTTAGATTACAATTTATATGATTTCCACCTTAGTGGTTCACTTGATTTGTGATGATTATTTGTTGTGATATGTGGACCTTGATCTAATGTGATAAGGGAGAATTTGATGATGGACTAGTAAGGCCATGCATAGTTGTTTAGCTTTTTATAGACTCATTTTTAGGGTATTTCAATTTCATATATGCACGTATACTTTTTGAAGAGGTAATACCATGTGAATAATATCAAATTCCATGCTTTAAATGATTTTGAAACGTGAAATGTGAAATGATTTATAGAATTTCTTGTTTTATGAAATGTGATATTCCATACTGTATATATTTTTAGAATTTCATATGGTAGGGGATTTGGGCCTGGCTATTATATGGACATGAAGGTACTATGGTTGGGGTGATTTTGATCACCAGGATTGGGCGACTGGGTCATCATATTGAGGTAATGATGGTTGGTAGGATGGGCGCGACCTGGGGATATAGTAATACTTGGTTCTAATGAGGGTGGGTAGGGAGGTAATGATGCCAATATTCCATGGGGCATGGTTTCAGTGGGGAAGAGTGAGGGTAGTTAGGTTGCAATTCCTTTTACTACTTTCCTTACCTATGTTATATTTATAAATATTTTTATATATGTAGGTTGTATGAATATTTTTGATATTAAATGTGTTCATCTTAGATGGATCAGATGAAGCGTCAGGCGAGTGATGGTATAATTCCATAGGAGCATGATCAGGTTCAGACTCCTAAGGGTTATGCATAGCATGAGCTATAATTACATACTTGGGGGAAGGATCAGGTTCATCATCTAGTGCCATTAGGGAAGGTTCCAGGTTTGACAGCATTTGGGTAGTGTCTCAATGAGAATCTCCAATCTAGTAAGGTACGTATTTTTAAGGGGATAGATAGAGGTTCTCATGGAACATAGCCCTCTATGGATTACCTTACTCGAGAGCTCCATTCGCATCACCCGCCACATTTTTAGGGTGAGTGTGGTCCATAGGCAGCTGAGAACTAGATAAATAGCATGTAGATGATCTTCAAGTAGCTCTAGATGCCTCTAGGGTGGAGGGTAAAGTTGGTGACATATATTCTTAGAGGACCAGCGAAGATCTAGTGGGATGTTCAGGGTTAGGATAATAGACATGAGGGTCTGGCCTAGAATGTATTCTAGGATAGATTGTTCAAGCACTTCTTCCCTGATACACTGAGGGTTCAATGAGCTTAAGAGTTCTTGATCCTTCAATAGGGTGACATGTATGTCATGGAATATGCAACCACTTTCACTGATTTTCCACATGTTGCACCAGGTATGGTAAGTGATGACACCTTGTGGGTAGGGTGCTTCGAATATGGCCTACGAAATGCCAAACATGTGCAGGTAAAAATCTTTAGGTTGGCCTCGCTCTTAGAGGTGGTGAATTAGGAACTCATAGTCGAGGTAAACCTGACAGAAAGGTATCACTTGGGCTAGGTGAAAACTTCATGTGATGGTTCAGATAGAAGGAAACAGGGTCAAGACGAGTTCCACCAGGATGGTCAGGCCAAGGAATCGTCTAGACCACCTTGTGGAAGTTCACTAGTGGTTTGATTTCAGTGTGGGAAGCCATGGAATGTCCGGACTCAGTGAGAGAGACCTCTAAAAAATTTCTAGGCTTGTGTACTAGTCGATCATTTTGATAGGTTTTGTATGCATCCTTCTCAGACAGTCAACAGACATGGACAAGGAAAGACAGTGGAGTTTGGGGTCAGATCAGGATCTGTACCAAGTGAGGGTAGCTACGGTTCAACTACATGTGGAGGGCATGACGGAGACAGTGGGAACTATCCATGGGATCAATGGTCAGTGAATGGGGGAGCACTGTAGGGAGGTTAGGCTTCAGGAAACTGTGTTTCAGGCCAAGTCCATGCTGTGGAGATTCCAGGGGCTGATCATGCTGGTGAGCTAATGATGGTCAGAGGTACACCGCAAGCATGGTTGTGATTTTTCTTTTGCTTTTGTTTGGTATGGCATGTTTTAGCATGAAAATTTTGAGTACATGAGGTGAACATGTTGTATATGGACTGATCAGACACTTCTCAGTGGGTTGGAACCATCTCAAGTGTGTGATACACACACACACACACATGAGTTGCTTGGCATTAGGATCATCATTGGATGCAAGTTATATGAGGTTCTTGGCATCAGGAGAATCAATGTATGCAAGTTAATTGAAGTTTTGAGGTATCAGGGCATCATAGGATGGGGGTTAATTGAGGTTCCTTGGGCCTCGGGGCATCGATGATGTAGTTTCTGATTGAGGATCAAGGAACTGAGTAGTTTTGAGCATCCATGGGATGTGGTACCTCATTGTACCATGGGTTCCATTGGCTCGAGGTGGACACTAATGTGGTGTGGGATAAGATTTAGTGTAAGAAGTGACACGAGAGCACCAGATGAGGTGTAGGGGTGACAATGCATCACTGGAGGACCATGTGTTCAAAAATTGGTTGTTGGACCTTAATTGATTCAAGATTTGAGCCGAAATTTTTCTGGAATGTTCCTTCACCACATAAGGAAGGGAAATTCTGGGAATAATTTCTTTAAGGGGGTAAGTTAGTAAGAACCCATTTCTTCCTTTGAGGTACGGGTTTCTTTTTCTTTTTGATTTTTTTGAGATAAGGGGGAAAATAGGCCAAGTACTGGCTGTAAAACTATTTACACAACATAGTGTAGGGTTACACACTATGTAATCTAAAGTACACAATATGTAATTTATGGACATGTGATGGCCATAAATGGAATATAGGGATGTTTTCATGGAAGTGAGAATCAGTGAAGTATATGCTGTGTAATTTCTAGTGCACACCTTGTAATCATGTCGGTAAGGCATTTTAATGACCTAGAAAAGAAGTAGGAGAATTTGTCCAAATAAACCATATACATGGAGTGTTTGTTTAAGTACAAGTTGTGAATATTCTTTTTTGTTTAAAATAGGTAGTTTCCTCATTTTATGGAAGAGAGGCAGTAGGGCTCACCCAAGGCCGAGACTCGTTTTTTGTCCCAATCCTTCATTCGAACCCCGATTCAAACACCATTAGATCCATCAGAACCCCATCGGAAAGATCCTGATTCCTCTTGAGATGTTCTTCATGATTTTTTATCTCTACCAAGTTATCAAGGTTTTAGAGGTTATGATTGTTTTTTCAATATAACCCATTCTAGGATGAATTAGAGGCTGACGTTGGACGAGGAGTGTCGTACGAGTACAAGGCAGGTGGTGCATACATTATTTTTTTTTGTTTTTATGAACTTTTGGGTGGAACTGACTTTGGAGAGTCTTTGAGTATTTCTAGATAGACCTTGTTATAACTGTGGTTTCCTATTGAATTGATTGTTATACCCATGGGATGCCTTTGGACATTCTCTTACCGTGATTATGCGAGCTAGGTCGGGTTTGAGGCCTTAGCTCCATGGGACATTTTTTCTAGGGGTGAAAAAATGGTTATATTTGTTTTAGTTTGATTAAAACTATTTAGTTTAAATTGTTAATGCTTGTTTATTCTGTTTGGAGGCATTCAAGACCTAATTACTTCTATGTTATAGTTGTTAACTAGTTTAATTCTATCTTCTTAAATTGAATTACTTGTCTAAAGTGATTAAATGTGTTTTTTGTTATGTAATTACTGATATTACATATATTGTGACCCTTGGGGTTGTGACATACATGGCTCAAGGTTGGAATGGAATGACCATTAAAATTTAGTGATGCAGATCAGAGGTTGGTCTTGGAAAAAGTTTTCTTGGGTGGTTTTGACCATAAGATTGGGATTTGTGGACGTCGGTTTGAGACGGTGTGACTATCAAGTTGGGCATGGCCTAAGATACTTTGATGGAATGACCATTGGATTTGAGATAAATGGTAGCAGGGGAATGCAGTACTAGAGATGGTGTGTCTTGTGTTCTTATTTTGGTGATTTCCACTCACCTGTGATGGCCAAAGTGCCAATTGAGTCATGTGCACACAAGTAAACTCCGTGTTGAGCTGGTTTTGACCACTCACATGGGTAGTGGCCACCAATAGTTTTGGTTTAGATAATATTGGATTGGGGTTCTTTCCATAGAAAGACACATGGAAGGTGAGGAGTAATCATTTGATAAAAATGATGCTATTGGGTCGGGGGATGAGGCTTGTCGTGATTGAGGCTGTGGGACTGGATATTCATTTGAGGATAGACAATGATGTTCCTTTGGTTGTCATTCCATGTTCCAATGTGAGATTATGATCAGGGGTCCTTGGGAATGAGATATTATTGTTTGGGTGTGCCTTTAGGATGTCGGTACTTTGAGACACAAGGTGCCAGGAGGCATGTGGTGCTAGGCTATATGATTGAGGTGGAACCTAAGGGCTCAAAAAGACTTTTTGACTATAGGATTACCTCAAGCCATGGGTCAAGGACTCTATCTTTAATTCTGAGACTCCAGTGATGTTCGAAGTAGGTGACACTCCTTGGTGGATACTGAGCACTAGTGGGGGTGTTGTTTATTTATTGCAACGTACTGTTTACCTTATTTAGAGGTGCATGTCTACTTAAACACTTATACTAGGTATGCCCCATTGGGTGGTATCCTACTGAGATTCATATCACACCCTATATAGGAAATTTGAGACACATGTAAACTTTATGGTTTTATATACATATAAGGGATCAGCCTCAAGAGCAAAATCGTAGTACTATTTGGCATGGAGATTGGTATGGACCTTGAGTGCAAGCCTAACTGGATTTGAATTTTTTATCTTTCATTCCTATATCGGGATGATTATTATTATATGTAGATACTATAGTTATCCATGGGAACCCTTTGTTTATTGACATGTATAACCTACAATGGATGCATACCTTGGTTTTTTTAGTAGTGGTTTCAAGTGGTGTTAGCATGTTGTTCTATTTTATTTCCACTATAGTTGTTTCTGTATTGCTTCTTCTGTTTATTGATATTGGATATGCTTCCACCATACGAGTCTGGTTCAAGTGTGATGAGTCATTTATTTCTACTACATGCATTACTATTATACTCCGACCAGTGCCTTATATTATTCCCAAAGGGTATAGCCTCCCCACTGTACCAATTTACACCCTCACTGCTAGTTGATAGCCTTTGGTATTTGGGGAGGTGCACCTAAGGTCAGTAGCACCCAACCTGTTTGTATTGTTCAGGTGGTTGTCAGATCTGTGACATTACATGTATTTCAAGGATAATGAGTGGATCATGCCTGATGTTAGGTACTTGAAAGGAATAAAAATACAAAAGACCTTCACTTTTACAATGGAAATACCAAATATATAAAAGTAGTAAAATAATCAAATAATTTTAATTTACATATGAAATTTGGAATCCCATTTTTTATTATTAAAATATAATTTAAATTTTCCATGTTATTTCAAGAAAATGTGAATAATTCCAAACTGGGAAAATAAAAAATACAGAGACAAGAAAACTAGAAAAGACAAACAATGGGTTGCCTCCCATAAAGAATAAATTTAAATTTATTCATCCAGATAAATGGAATAAGGTCATTAGATAGGTCAATATACATATATTTTCATGATATATTACCTTAACTAGAGGCGTTATGCTCAAACTATAATGAATTCATCAAGGGTTGCACACAAGTGACAAGTACCCTAGAAAAGTACACATGGGAAAAATAATGTGATAATAGACCCATGCGGCCTATCCTATGGAAAAACTTGGGGAAAATATATATTTTAGATTCCTAATTGGATCATTGGAAGAAAATTAAAAGTAATCATAGATTATTATAATCATTGTACAAGTGGAAACTGCACTTGATGAAGAACATTTAAAAAAATCCATGAAAAAGTAGACAAAATATGATATATTTTTCATTATAATATATAAGATATAAAAAAATTATGAAAGGGGTGATACAAAAAATATTAATAATATATATTTTGGAAAATAGGGACCCAAAATAATTAAAAAAAAGAAATATAAGGACCATCCTTAAGGCTGTGTTAATGTAGATGCTACGATGTGATGAAATATTAAACAGTGCTCAAAACTGAATAATTGACACCTAGAGAAGAATATTTTTGTGAGGAATAAATATCTAAATCTAGAGTGTGAGTAGAGGATAGTGGATTATAATTATGGATGTGGATAGATGCTGAACATCTAGTAGTAGGATTTGTGAAAGGGACCTCCAGTGGGGTCTTAGTGATGGGCCCCTTGCCCTAATGAGATCATAGATATCTAGAGGAAACTCAAATGATAAGATAGATTGTTGGAGTATTGAAGAAACATGCATAGAACTGGATGTTTCCTCAGAATAAGTAGGGTTAAAGTGAAAAGGAGCATTGGTGGGATGTGGTGTATGAGTAAGGTGTAGTGAGGAGAATGGAAGCTCCATAGTTTCAATAAAAGTTATGTACATGTTCTGGTAGATAATTGGATGATTATCCAAAAAATGGATAGATAACCTATAGTAACATAACCATTCCCCATGTGTATAATGAGTAGAGACTAACTGGGAATAGGGGCAAATTATGGGCCTGATGGAAGGTGGAGGAACCTCCTTGGTTCTTAAGGCATCAGGTATTGGATCCTCATCTGAGTGGTTGGAATATTAAGATTTCCACTTATAATCCTTCCAAATCTTATGAAGTATTCCCATATTATGCATGAATACCAAATCTATGGAATGTGTTGATCCTAACAAGGATAGGGTATGAGAGGTGTCAAATACACCAAGGTTCTTTTCCATATGTGTAATAAAGATACTACCCATCAGCATGCCATAGGTCTTCCATACCTTACCCTCATAGTATAGTGGAAAATGGTGAACCATATTTACTATAAGATAACCCAAAATATCATCAATATGTAGGACCTAAAACTAGATGATAACCCCATGATAATCTCTCTATTCCATCTGGTCATGGGTGAGGGCATGATGAACAATCCAGAAAGTCACACCTCTCAGCTTGGTTATATTTTCTTTATGAGGATCATGAAAGTTGGTATTATCAAAGGTTATTTATACCAGGTTCTTTACTATTACAATCTTATTAGTTTCCATCCAAAATTAAATATAGGTTGGAGATACTGAAAAAATAGTATAGTAGATTCCCAAGTCAATGTCAAAGTCTCGTAGCTAAAACTCCCACTGCCTTCTACCCAATATGAAGGAATCATAGATGAGATATAGCTCAAAGGTGGTGATAAAATCTAATAAAATCTCCCAGAGTTATCTTACTATACCTCAATGATGTGGTATAGGTTCATCCCTATTAATGCCTCCATGAATTCCTCTACAACATGGATCTTTTAATGAATTTCCAAATCAAGAATTCTGTTACTCCTTTTGGTCTTGGCTTAAAGGTGAACAATGTGATGCTGGTGTTGTGGGTCTTAAAATTTATGGTAGGGATGTATGAGTGGTGGTAGAGAATCTTATTTATTTGGATACACGGAGTGGGAGTCTAAGGAAGAGTTATAAGGTCAGAAAAATGGGTTATATGGAGGAGGAGAGGGTTCCCAAGCCTGAAGTTTGGTAGTATGTAGCATTTTGGGTTTGGAAGACTACTTAGTTGAGAATTAAAGAGGTTCCATCTCAGAAAAATTATTTTTATGTTCCATAATGATAAAGGAGGATGTGGTTGTAAATTTTAATAGTGGATAATATGATTAGAGAAGATGAATTGAAGAGGTAGGATGTCTAGGAAGTTAATGGGAGGTGTGGAGATGAACATGAAGAACTAGGTGGGGAAGCAGAACTGATGCTATGAGAAAGGGGGTTTCTGGATTGTATTTAAAATATATAGAAACATGAACAATGTTATTTAACAATTTATTATTATTAAATATCTACAAAAATACATGACAAGAATATGAAGTACACATCATGAATCAGAATGTACAGATTGTTTCTCCTCCTTGTTTTAGTACCTTCCATGATTCCACTTACACTAAGTCATAGATACCACAAACAATAAACTAACTAAATAAAAAAACATATTTCACCTCCTTGTTAGTGATTCATTTAATTTATAGATCTAGAAATACCATTTTAGATATTGAAGTGGATTTTATAGAGAAGATTCACCCCTCATGGAAAGGTTCGATGTACAATTTCAGTATTTTTTCCATGGATTTTAAATGTTTAATCATATCCTCTTTGAATTTATACCACTCCATAAGGAAAAACATTGAATAATTGAAATGGTTTTGACTATCAATAAATTAATTTTCCTAAGAATAATTTCAGATATGAATTAAACAATATTACATTTTCTCCTAGTGTGAATTTCTTCCATGAAATTCATCTATCATTACATATCTTTGTTTTCTCTTAATGAATATTTTTTATTTTCATATTAATATATTTTTAACTCTTAAAACTCATTTAATTAAACACTATTCTCTCTCAAACATTCATTGTATCCATTTTTACTTTCTTTATGGCACAAAATGACTGATGCTCCAATTCCACTGGTAAGTGGAAAGGTTTTCCATAAAGAAGATGGAATAGGGTCATTCCAATGTGTGTTTTAAAAGATATATGGTATTCTTAGAGTGCATCATCAAGATTGGTGATCTAGTGTTTTCAACAATCATTAATAATTTTCTCAAAAATCTTCTAATGTTTCTGGTCTAAAAGCTTCACATGCCCACTAGTTTGTGGGTGATAAGTGGTTCTAGTGTTGTAGTGTACACCATACTTCTAAATAATCCTTTTAATCAAGTGATTATTGAAATTTGTACCATAATTTCAGTTGATGGAACAAGTAATTAAAAACTATGAAAAAATATTTATTCAAAAAAATCATTACCACATTAGATGTATTGGGAATTATAACTTTAGTATCCACCTAGTTTTACATATAGTCAATACACATGATAATATATGTATTTCCAAAATATTTTGGGTATGGTCCGATAAATTTATTTACCCAAACATCAAACACTTTAACCTCAATAATGGTAGGTTTTTATAATCTCATTCCTTCTTCCAATTGAGCCTACTACTTAACGACAATAAAAAAAATTGAACAAAGTGGCTCACATCATGATGTACTTTTGTCTGAAAGATTTTTTTTGAGTATCTTAGCTATGGTACGATCAGACCTCTGATGTCCTCTATTAGGTTATTTATAGTAAAATTCCATCATGTTGTTAATTTCATATTTTAAAATACATTATAACATAATTCCCACATCACATTTCCTGAAAAATAGTGGTTCATCCCAATAGTAGCATGATGCATCTTCTAGGAACTTCTTCCTTTATTGGTAGAAAAAGTGGGGATAAGGTATTCTAGTATTGAGGTAATTTGTTATATTGGAAAACCATTGATCAACTTGTAAGTTCACATAGAAAAGAGTCTCATCAAGGAAGTTATCCAGAATTTACAACTCCCCATCCTCTTTGACATTTGGTAACTAATGTCTCGATAAATGGTCATCCACAACATTCTCTAAAACCATCATATCCTTAATCATAATATCAAATTATTATAACATAAAATTACATCATATCAATCTTATCTTGGAATCTTATTTTTTCAAAATATATTTTAAGGCTAGATAGCTGGTAAATGTAATGAATTTTGAGAGGATGAGGTATGATCTGAACTTATAAAAACCAAACACCACTATAAAAAAATGATTTTCTATAATCATGTAATTTATCTAACCATCATTGAGATCATGACTAGAACATTAAATAGGTTGGAAAATATGACCAAATAATTATACTAATAATTCTCTCATAGAGGCATCACTCTCCTCACACATTAGATCAATGTCTTGTTCCCAATCAAGTGAGATAATAATTACAAATGCCACTAAGTTATTCTTTAAGGCTTAAAACACTTGTGGAAATATTCATTAAACTCAAATGGTACATCCTTGGATAATATGTGTGTTAATAGTTGATCAATCTTGGAGAAGTATTTAAAAAATCCACGATAGAATCCCACACGACTAAGGAAACTTTTGATTCCATTCATAGAGGTGGGTTCTTATAATTATTTAATTATCTTTATTTTTGTTGGATCAAATTCAATAGGATGCATTGAAATTTTATATCTAAAAATGATAACTCCTTGTACCAAGAATGGAATTTTTACCGATTGAGCACTAGGAACTTTTCTTCATAGCTCTTTTTTTAAGAAATCTAGGTTTTTAAACAAACATCAATATATCTTTAATACAATAAGAAGTTATCCCTAAAAATTTCTATAAATTATTCATCCATTTAAGGGAAAATTTGTATCATACACTATTGTAATGCCATTAGAGAATTAAAAATTCAAAAAGACATATTTTATTGGAAACGGTCCATATGGACATGTGAACATGGTCTTTTAATTATCTTCTATGTCAAATGGTATTTGATTATATCATGAATATCCACCCAAAAAAAATTAAACTCATGCCTAACTATTATTTCCAAAAAATAATCCATGAATTGTAAGTTGTAACATCCTGTTACTATTTTTAGGTACTCCTAAACCCCTCTTTTCATCATGCTTTGGTTGGGGATCATTTAGGGGTTCTTTGGGAAAAATTTTAAAAATCTAGGAAGGATTTTAGAATATGTCTGGTTAGAACATGGTTTTCCCAAACCGTGCACCCTACTAACGAAACTAGTAAAAACCTAGGCAGTGAGGGTT
The DNA here is from genome assembly GCA_963277665.1 of Viscum album. Taxonomy (NCBI): domain Eukaryota; kingdom Viridiplantae; phylum Streptophyta; class Magnoliopsida; order Santalales; family Viscaceae; genus Viscum; species Viscum album. Next base: position 1,578,362,738 of record OY728120.1, on the reverse strand, counting down.
TTCATGGTTGGAAATGGATTTGAAAAACCATGAACCCACCTAGTAAAAACCATTCACCCCTTTAGAGGGTCGCATGGTTAGGGAAATAGTTTGAAAAACCATGCAAACCTGTACAGTGAACCATGCGAATGGGAAAAATTAATTCATTAAATTATTTTAAAATTTTATGAACCCTATTTAGAAACATTTCTCAACCCTAACTTAGGATATCTCATTTTCCAAGGTTAATAGGGCTCTCAAGGACCCATTTTGTCTCATCAAAACCCTTTCTAAAGTTGATCGAAGCAAGGTGAGTGCCGTTAAATATCTTCCTGGTAGAAGTGGTTCTCCCTTTCTCTATCTCCTACTCAATTATTATCACCTCCATAGGTTTTTTAAGATATTATGATTTTTGAGAGATATAAACTATTTTTTTGGATATTTAATCTATTTTAGATTCTTGGATCTATATTATCGATGTTCTTTGTTGCAATTTCCCATTACGAGTGTTTTGTTGCATGGTACTATGATCTACAATGGGTGGTTCCATTTAAATTTGGAAAATTAATTTAACCTTGAATTTATTTATAGTTTATATTCCTTTCAATTAAATTTTCAAAACCCAATTCAATGTGAATTCAGATCTAAAATTTATTTGGCTTGAGAGATTGGGGAAAATCCCTAATTCTAATGAATTAGGGTGTGATTTGGATTTGCTAGAAAATTTTGGAATTTAACTTATGAAATTGAGTTGTGCAATTGATTTTGAGAAATAGATTAAATTTATTTGATAATAAGTAATGTTTTGATTTATATTGAAAAATCATTAATTGATTAATAAGCTATATTTTGGTTTTTAAATATAAATTGGCATATTGAAATGGGGAATGGAGAAATTGTTTTTTAAACAGTTTTGAAATAATTGTCCCATTACTGATTTTAGTTTTAGGACATGTAATACTAGGTTGTGATTGAGTTATTTAGGTCAAACATGATAGGTTTGACACATTATTACACTAAAAAAACATAGGGCAATAGATATTATATTTCATGGGTTATTGATTTGTCCTCTTTGACCAGTGTGTGAGGGAAAAGTTTACACATATTACAGTGATATCCCTTCTGACTGTATAAGGATCCCATAACCAAGAACTATCGTACCTCTTGAAAGATAACCATGTTTTTTTATTTTTGATATATATATATATATATATATATATATATATATTCCATTGTTTGTAAAACTTCTTCACATATTCCTTGTAAATTCATATAAACTATTATATATATAATTTTTATTAATCCATTATTAAAGATGTTTACATCAATTGAAATGAAAAACATAATTTTTTTTAAATATGATATTTAACATACATGACTATTTTATTAAAATTTAAAGCATTATTGTGTTAATTATTGTATCATCTTATTATAGAACACTTTTTGAGACCCTTCTACGATTTTAGATTACACCCTACCTATTCCTTTAAGTGTTTGTAGATTATACATTACCAGGTTAGAGTAAGGGGAAATCACAACATGGTGGTGGATGTTATTGTTGACTCCATTGATCATAGAGAGATTTGTCCATTGGGACTTGGGTTTTTTATATTTTAGTTTTATTGTACTTTGTGGTAGTACTTTGGGTTTATATACCTACTTGACTTAAGGTATTTTTCTCCCTATGGAGTTTCTTTTTGAGCATACTAAATTGTACTAGTTTCTTATGCTATTTAGGTGGAAAATTTGTTCCCACATTTATCATGTATGATTCTAGGTTCTGGTCTCCAACCCATGGGGATCAAGAACGCCCTTCAGGCTACGTATGCTCAAGATCGATTATCAGGGTACCAAGGTATATAGAGTGGTTCCAGAAAAAGTGGTATCCAAGGGATGTTAAACATTTTCCCTTGATTTCGGTATATAGTTCGAATTATTTTTCGGAGCTAGGAGGTAGTTTCAAGTGAGTTCCTATATAGTTATCACTGTAATAAGACATAAATCATCATGGGAGTTTTGTAAAGATGTCTTGAGGATTAGTTGAAGTATTTTCCTTACTTTTGATTTGGTTTGCTGGAATCCAAATATTCTTTTTTATCTGATGGGATTAATTTCCCTCATTACTCTTGTTTGAGTGTCAATATGAGTATCATTTATAATGTCTTATTAGTTGTTTGTTGATGTTTTGTAGCACTATTAATTTGAGAATATATGTGAATTATATTCAGGAGGAAACTACTGATGAACCACATCATGAAAACCCCATGATGGACTAGAATCTGGTTGAGTTTGTTGTGTGTCATCTCCAAGCTCTGGGACATGCACTTGAACCCATTCCCATTTAGGCTCAAGCTGTGTAACCTCATAGGGATTAATTTAGTATTCATGCTTAGGAGTTACTTTACAAAAATCCAATTATATATTAAGTACCAAATGATCCCCAACTAGATGAGGATTGGATGAGGGGATTTGGAATTTTATTTGAGTTCTTGGAAAGTCATGATTCTATCAAGGTGAAGTGTGCCACATTCAAGCTAGAGGGACCTAACAGGAGATGGTGGGACATGCTGGTGATGAAAAGGAATCATGTGGTATTAGTGTGGAAGGAATTTAATGTTTTTTTCACTGACCAGTTCTATCCAGATATGATTGTGTTGGCTAAGGCTATTGATTTGTTTAAACACGATCAGGATGATATGAAAGTGATAGAATATTAAAATCTATTTTATAAGATTTAATAGTGTTTATATGATATTTTTTCAAACGAGAAGATAAAGACTCAAATGTTTGAGATGATACTTCAATATAATATTCATTATTAGTTTTTCCTCGTGAAACTCTTTTCTTATTCTAAGGTACTCAGCAGAGCGTTGATGGTTGAAATGGACCTGGCTGGTAAGTCAGGGTTCACATGAGTTCCTATTTTTCTAATGGAAGTTATGTGTATTACTTCAATGTAAAGAAGAAGTGTGATGAGTCTCATGGTTGTTCTCAATATCATGGTTCTTCTAGACCTCTTGTAGTGCCTGGTAGAGGCCCTTTTAGTTTCTACCAGTGTAGAAAGGCTGTGGACTCTAAATGGGTTTTCACTAAGGTACCCAAGGTATGCTTTTTTACCTGTGGATGATCAAGTCACTTACTAAAGTTTTTTCATGTTTTTTCTACTCCATGTAGTGTAATGGGATCATCACCACCTAAAAGTACCATGTTAAAATCATATACTTCATGAAATAATGGGTTCTAGTGATAATTATCTAGAATGAAGCTTCTTCACACAGTAAAAGAGTCCCTAGAGGAAGTAGATATGGGTCCAGTGATCGTGCGATGTACCATAATTATTTATTCATATTTAGTGACTTATTTATTTGATATAAACACATCTAATTTGTTCTTTTCAACCCATAACATGAGTCCTCTAAATCATCCTATGGAGATTTTATCTTATGTGATGGATTTGACTACACCACTCGGAATAAAGAGATAACAAAGTCTTCATGGACCTATTTGTATGTTTTCATTATCAGAGATTGACCTCACTTGGGATTTTTTGGTTCTTAGAATGAAACCTCTTGATGTCATATTTGGTATGGATTAGATTATTTCTCATAAAGTATGAAATGTTTTTTATCTTCGACTGGTCTCCTTTATGATTACTAATGGGGTGTTTTGTGTCTTTTAGGGAGAATGGGACCCAAGGTCGAGAAGAGCCAGAACTTTTCTAGAGTTAGGGAAAGTAATATTAGTGTTTTATTTTGAACAGAAGGGATAACCCTTGAGTGATGATCTCCCTCTAGTTATTGTCAGTATACTCAACATTTTTCCTTATGACTTATCTGGTTTTTCACCGATAAGGGAGGTATAGTTTTTTGTTGATTTAGTATTGGGTAGTAATCTAGTATCTATTACTTCTTACAATATGGAATCAGCTAAAATGAAAGAGTTGGTGTCTCAAATTGATGATCTTTGGGATAAAGGATGTATACACCTGAGTGTGTCACCTTAGGCAATGCCTGTTCTCTTTGCTAATAAATATAATGGCTATCTTCTACTCTTTTTTGATTATTGAAAACTCAATTGAGTTATAGTGATGAACAAGTATCCATTTCCATAGATTGATTATCTATTTGACTATATAAAAGTATTGATTTGGTTTTTAAAGATTAATCTTCGATCTAGTTATCACAAGTTTAGAATAAAAGAATATGAAATTTAGAATACTACCTTCTGGAGAAGCTATGGACATTATAAGTACCTTTTCATTCGATTAGGTCAAACCAATTCTTGTAAAGTATTCATGTATTTAATTAATAAGATCTTCCATAAGCATATTGATATGTTTGTGGTGGTCTTTGTGGATACCATCCTTGTTTATTCTAAGTCTGAGGAGGATCATGTGAATCTTTTGAGAGAAGTTATGGAATTGATGAGAAATCACTGACTTTATTACAAGCTATCAAACTGAGATTAATGGATTCAAGAAGTGAATTTATTTGGATACGTTCTTTTCAAACAAGGTATTTTACTCAATCATGAAATATTGAAAGCTGTTATGACATAGGGGAAACCAAAAAAATATTTTTAATATTTGGACCTTCTTAGGATTAACTAGATATTATCCTTGATTCATAAAGGATTTATCAAAGTTGTATTCTCTTATGACTGCTTTAACTCAGAAGGGAGTCAAGTTTTTTTGGGATGAAAAATTTCAGAGTTATTTTTTTGAGCTAAAACAAATTTTTACTACCACACCGATGTTGAATATTTTAAAGGCCAGGCATGGCTACAAGGTATTTTGTGATGGATCAGGTTCAGGTTTGGACCATGTTCTTATGTTGGGTGGACATTTCATTTCTTATCAATCTTAGCAGCTTAGGCCATGTGAGAAGGATCCCCAAACCCAATACCTTGATCTTGAAGCATTGATTCATGATATTAAGAGTTAGAGAAATTACCTTTATATAGAAAGTTTTATCATGTTTTCAGACTAAAAGAGTTTGAGTAATATCTTCACTCAAAAATATTTGAATCTCCACCTAGGGTGTTGGGTGGAATACATAAAATATTTTGACTTTGACATCTTCTACATCCTGGGGAAAGGGAATGTCATCACACAGGCTTTGAGTATAAAAATTACAACCCATTCTATGAAAGAATCATAAGAGGAATGTATGTTGATGGATCTTTTTTCATAGCTTTATATTGGAGTGTAGGAATCAGAGAATATAATTATTTTTTCTAGTATTCAGTTGACCTATTCTATTATCGAGATGATTATTTAAGAACAATAGCATGAGGATGAATTTCCCTTCATTAGAGACTCTCTTAATGGTGGGGAGACAATTGTTGAGTGGTTTTTTCCATGAAGGGTATTCTATGTTTTCAAAATAATTTTTTTTTCATTAGAGGTAAGAAAAGATGTGATGGGGGATTTCTATAATTCAATGTTGGCAGTGCACCCAATAACCAAGAAGATGTTCTATGACATGAAACATTGATTATAGTGGCTGGATATGAGATGAAGAATATCTAATTTTGTATCTCATTATTATACATTCCAACAGGTCAAGGTCGAGCACTAGAGACCTTCAAGTTTACTACAACCACTTCTAGTGCCGACTTGGATGTGGGATAATATCTCTATGGACTTTGTGGTTGGGTTTCTAAATACCCCGAAGAAGAATAATGTGATATGGGTTATGATCTATTGTCTAACTAAATCAACTCAATTTTTACCAATTCATGATACAACCAAGGTTGATGTGTTAGTAAATCTTTATGTAAAAGAGATTGTTCATTTTTAGGGAGTTGCATCAACTATAGTCTCTAATAGGGATCCTTATTTTACCTCTTGATTTTGGAGAGGCCTTTAGGAGGAAATGATATCTCATGTTCATTTTATTACATAATACCATACAAATTCATATAGAAAGGTTTAGAGAGAGAGGGATATATATATTATAGAGGATATGCTTTATGAATGTGTGTTTAACTTTTGTGGAGCTTGGGATGAACATTTTGGACTATTTGAGTTTTCTTATAATAGTAGTTATTAGTATGCCGTCAGAATGGATACTTTTGAGTCATTGTAGGGCCGACCATGTAAATATCCACTGTATTGGTTAGATATTGGTGAATGTTCCTTGGTGAAAGAGGTGACACAAAGATTCCGTTTATTCATTAGATAATGTTGAAGACACAGAGCTAGTATAAGTCTTATTCTAATCACCATCATAGACCATTGTAATTTTAATTTGGGGATTAGGAGTTCTTGAATGTTTCACATAGTTTGGGTCATAGATGGCTTATGAGAAAATGGAAGCTTGCTCATTATTTTTTGGGATCATTAGATGGTTTTGAGTAAGTTAGAAATGTGAATTACCATTTAGAACTTCCATCGTAGTTGAAATCGATACATAATGCGTTCCATGTATCTCATTTGTGAAAGTATATTTTGGATCCATCTCATGTTATAAACTGGAGTGATCTTGATGTTGAGCCTGATTTATCTTTGATTGAGAATCGATTAAGGATAGTTGATTCTAAAACCAAGAAACCTCATTTGAGTATTATGACTTTGTTTTTAGTTCTATTGAAGCACATTTCTTATACTCAGGAGACATGTGAGAGAGAGAGCCACTAATGAGAGAGCAGTGGGATCATCTTTCTGACATGAAAGATTCCTAATAAGATTTATGAGGATCGAAAGTTTTTATCCTAGGGAGGTCGTAACATTATATTACTATTTTCAATTACTACTCAACACCTATTTTCATCATTATTTTGTGTGAAATTGTTTTGGGGTACTTATAGATAAATTTTGAAAATTTTGGGAGGCTCGTGGGCTATGCATGGTTGGCGCACATTTTTCCAAAACCGCGCACCAGGCTTGTGAAAACCATGAAAATATATGCAGTGAGGGTTTTAAAATTTGGAACATGGTTTGAAAAACCATGTTACCACCTAGTAGAAACTATGCACCCCTTTATAGGGGTTTATGGTTAGGGTGCAAAATTTGAAAAACCATGTGGCCCTACCCAATCGGAAATGGTGAGATCAATTACTGGGGCCTTTTAAAGGGTAAAATCCTCCCATATCATAATAGGCATGTCACAAGGGGTATCTCACACTTGATGTTTGCAGATGCTATAATTTTATTTTTTAATGTTATTAGGAGGTCAGTGCAGGGGATGAATGGGATTATTGGGGACTATTGCGTGTAGAGTGGGAAGGTGGTGAACAGGGAGAAAAGCACCTACTATACCACCTAGAAAACCTCAAAAATGAGGGAGAGGGATCTGAGTGATATATTAAACATGAGAAGATGATAATTACCTATAGAGTATCTCAGAGCACTGTTTAGTCCTTTTTCCCTTAGATTTCATCATTTTGAAAATATCCGTAGTAAGATAACAATGAACATCTACAATGGGAAAATAGATTCTTATCTTTTGGAAGTTGCATAACTCTCGTGGACAGTATTCTTATTTCAATTACCATGCACATCCTATCCACCTTGAATTTCCCCAACAGTGTGATCTCCAACTTGGAGAGGATTATGGTATCATTCATATGGGATGGGTATATGGAAGGCATTCATTACGGGGATTCAGGGAAGTGTCTTGCAAGGCCTCTCTCTGAATAGGGAATCAACTTGATGAGTTTCTTCTCAACCATGTAAGGGATTCATGCTAAGCTTGTGTGGGAGGCACTGGAAGGAATAACTTTATGGGGACATAAAATGGAACATAAATATTTCCTGAGAAAGAATGAGTAGTGGTCTTCAAAGATATGGAAACTGATTCACTCGTACACGAAGACCCTATGACAGTACTCTGGATGGCTGGTGGGAAGAGGGGACATAAACTTTTGGCACCAAGATTTGGGGCAGGTAGGATATGGTTCCTAGGCTAACCAACCCTAGATATTTCCTTTTGGGAGGTAAGCGGTCATACCGGTTTTCTTTAGGCCATTCTTAATGTGAACCAACACGAATACTTTAACAACATTGTTATTAGTGAAGACCCGGATAGACTCATTTTTACAGGATCTATGTCAAAAGAGTTCTCTATCAAGGATTTCGATCATGTGAGGAGGGACTCGACGAATGAAGACCCGTGGGGGTGATGCTATGGTACCAGGGGATTAAATCCAAATTTAATTTCTTGTTGTGGAGAGTGAGAAATAATTCCATTCCCACTAAAGTGAACTTCCAACGCATGGGAGTAAGCCTGGAATATTGGTGATGGTGCAGTAGTGATTCCAAACAAGAAATGGTGGGGTACCTTTCCTATGATATAAAATGGTCTAGATTTGTATGGCATGAACTCATGTATTTCTTAGGTTGGAATGATTATGGAGGGGTGAATGATAATTTTTTCAACTTGTGGTTTTGAGGAGATGGAATTCATGGTCCTGAGAGGAAAGCCATGGCTGTCATCCCCATGGCGGGATGCTGGAAAATATGGAACGCCAGGAATGATGATCTCTAAAAAAACATAAGATGATCTAATTTTAGTGTAATCTTCAATATGAAGAACAATTTTCTGGAGCTATACAGGTTGTGTTAAGACTTCTAAACCACTCCTTCTGTAAGAACTATTATCAAGACTCTTTTCCTATCCCACCAGGCTAGAAATCCAGGGTAGGTAAATTGGGGCCATTGGTATCCTCTCAGATGTGGGATCAAGATTAACATGGATAGGTCCCTTATTAGGGGGATTTTTGAGGTGTATAAGTTATTAGGGACCTGTAGCATTCACATCCTTTTATGGAAGAGGCGATGATTTATAGGCTAAGGATCTAGCCATGGTCATGGGTTTGGAGCTATGAAAAAAAGACAAATCTTACTGAAGGTGGTGTATACAGACACATTGATCCTTTAAAAAGAACTATTTGGAAAAGTAACTTATCCCCAAAACATTTTGGATATTATCAGGAAGTGAAAACAACTCACGGGTAACCATATGGACATCACTCTCACATGGTGGGAGGGGAACGTGGTAGTAGATTTCTTCACATCTAAGGAAACCCCAAATAAAAGTATGTTCTAATTCCTTAGATTAGGTTATTTTCCTCATGATGGGATTAAATATTTTGTTAATTATGCTCTAGTATTTCACTACTTTAGACCTTTGTGATTAATTTTATTTTCCCCATGTTTTTTCAAAATAAAAAATGCTAGTTTTCAGTCATGTGGCCCTTCAAAACTAACTGTGTGAACGGGAAAAAATTAATTCCAGAAATTATTTTAACATTTACCAAACCCTATTTTGGACCTTCGATCTACCCTAACTCAAGATATATAATTTTACATGGTTTATAGGTCACTCAAGGAACCATTTTGGCTCCTCCAAACCCTTTCTTAAGTGGATTGAAGGAATGAGACCATCGTTCAATATCTTCCCGATAAGATTTCTCCTCCTATTCTCTATCTCATGTTCTGTTCTTATCTCCTCTTTAGGGTTTAGTATATCTTCATTTTTTTCAGATATATATATATATATATATATATATATATTCCTTTTTTGGGATCTTGAATCTAAGATTGATTATTGGATCTCTATTTCCTATATCCTTTGTTGGAGTTTCCTATTGTAGGTGTTGTGTTATGTGATCATGTGATCTATTGCAGGTTGCTCAATATAAGTTTGGCCAATTAATTTAACATAGAATTTCTTTATTGTTTAAATTTCATTTAATTAAATTATTAAAACACACTTTGGATTTAATTGGGATTTAAAATTGTTTTGTAATGAGAAATTGGGTAAAACCTGCAATTCCAATGAATTTGGGTGTGATTAAGATTTGATGGAAATTGTGGAATTTAATTTGGGAAATTTAATTGAGAAATTTATTTTGAGGAATGGATTAATTTTTTTTATAAGAACCAATGTTTTGTTTTATCTTGAAAAGGTGTGAATTTTTTAAAAACCCTTGTTTTGGATTCTAAAGAGAAATTGGCATATTGAAATGGGAAAGAGGGCAATTGTATTTTAAATAATTTTGAAATAATTTTCCCCACTATTGATTTTTTTAGAACATGCAAGCCAAGGTAGTTAGTGAGTTATTTGGGATAAAAATTCTAACTTTGATTATTTAAAACACTAAAAAACATTTTTCAATAGATATTATCCCTGATGGTATGTTGATTAATCCTCTTTAACCCATTTCTGAGGGACGTGCATAGACATATTTCCATTATCACCCTTGTAAGCGTGTGAGGATCCCATAACCTGGATCTATTGTACCACTTTGTAGATTACCATGTCTCTCATTTGTGATTATTTTCATATATATATATATATATATTTGTATATATTACATTGTTTATAAAACTTATTCACATATGAGTTGTGAATTTATATAATTTTTTTATATAAAATGTTAATTAATATATTTTTTAAATTTTTTCTATCATTTGATAGAAAAAAATTAACTTGTTTTAAATATGATCTTATACTACCATGCCTATTTTATTAAAATTGAATGCATTGTTGGGTTAATTATTGTGGAAACTCATTATGGAGCACTTGGTGAGACCCTACTGGGATTTTATCTCACACCCTACCATTTCCTTGAGGCATTTGTAGATTATCTTCTTCCAGGTTTGAGCAAGGGGAAAGAACCACTTGGATATGGCAGTTGTTGTTGAATCATTTTAGCTTAGAGAGCTATGTTCATTGGGATTTGGGTAGTTTATATTTCAGTTTTATGGTACTTTTTGGTTAAACCTTTCTTTTATATACTAGTTTGATATCTGGTACTATTCTCCTTATAGAGTTTTTTTACTGACTTTTATCTGTTTATTGCATTGTTTATATGGAAAAATAATTCTCACCTTTATCTTGTATGATTACAGGTGCTAGTATCCAACCCCTGGGGATTCGGAATGACCTTTGGTCCATGCCAGTGCCATATTAGTTATTAGGGTAATAGGGTATCTAGGCTAGATCGGGATAGAAAGTGATCCTTCAGGGTAGACATGTTTAAATTTCTGTAGTCGACACAAACTCCCCATACTTTGATTGTTTAGATCGGTATCTTCTCATATTCATTATTTTTCACTACTATGAGACCTCATTTTCTTGGAGCTACTTAATCTGGGATCACTAATTCACTATTATAAATGGAGAAAATTATTATTTTTTCATCAATCATCTTTAATAGTTTCTTATAAAAACTTATTTTATTGGTTGAATGAGTCTTATTTGATGTTGGTAGTTTGATTTCACTATTTTTTGAGTAGGAATTTTTCTATGAAAATAAAATTAATTTATTTAATCAATATATAATTTTTAAAATTTAAAACAAATACATTTCTAAAAATTAAAAATATTATAATAATATAGTAGAAAAAATGTAAACAACTTGACTAGAATTTATAAATTTATAGGATCAGAGTATCCTAGAAATATCACTATTGAAAACAAAATTGTATTTTTATTGAAATATGATCAGAATTTTGTAAAGAATACTAAAAACCCTGAGATAAATCTAAGTAAACGATGAATAAAAGAGATAATAGGTATTTATATGAATTATAAATTCAATATTACCATTATAATAGTAACTTGACTGTTAGAATAACAACTTGACTATAAGAAGCATATCCTAACCATTATACTAGTAACCTAACCATCAAAATAAAAAATTGAAAACTATAATAGTAAAATTTTATTCCAGAAACACTTATTATGAATAAAATATTTAAATATATATATATTATAACTCCATAAATTAATATTCAAATTAGGTAACTCAGTGAAATTTGAAGTGTATATTTTTAATGCATGTTTTTACTTCTTTTGTAAAAATATTAATTTTTATATTAATATTTAAATATTAAAATAAAATAATATTGAATATTATTTTGATATATTTCATTTAATTTTTTGAATCATAATGTCAAAATTATCCAAGACTATTTTTTTGTATTTTTTTGTAAAAATTTATTTTTTGGAGAATAGTGAAAATGAAAATTTCAAATATGATATGTTTTATAACATAATGAAAATTTAGAATAGATTATATAATGTATATATCGACACACAATAACATCAATAAGATAAATAATGTGTTTAAAAACAATAAATTCAATTTTCAACACCAAAAATTAAAATCCAAAGTCTAAAAATATAATTTATTCCACTAATTTTTTTTTCTTCTATTTATCTATTTTTTAATTTATATAAAACAATAAATTGGGCTATTTAAATATTTAAAAGTTATTAAAATATTTATTTTTATCAAAATATTATTCATTTTTATAATCAAATACCACTTTTGCAAGTCTTGTCCCAGAAATAATAGTTTATTCATTATTTTAAACCAAAATACCACTCCCTTTCAAGTATAAACATCCCTTCTAATAATAATGATGAATCACTTCAAAAATTTGTCTCATTGACAAATATTGTTCAAAATAATTCCTATTAAGTCTCATAGTATAGATATATATGTTATGGTGTCACCCCACTTCAATCTTTCAATGTATTAAGTCCTTAGTAAATGATGAATCCTTAAAGATAAGGTAATATTATTTCCCCATCCTTTTCATTTTTCTTCTTCCATTCTTCCATTATCATTTTCATTTATACACCAATACTTCCAAATTTTTTAATTATGATACTAATATTGTACTAATGATATTATTATACTAGAAAATTATTATTTTTTATAATATATGCCTATATACATAATCTCTCCCTCTTTTGAAAGGTCTCATTAATCATTGGTTTAATTACCAATAATGGAAGTGATAAATTTTTAATTATAGCCACCTCCATGGATGGTTCATCTATCTTATATATAGTGTATATATAGTCACTTTTAAAATTCTATAAGTAATGTATATAATGGATAAATAAGAATAATCAAAACAACAACATTGAAATGCAAATGGAATAACAAAAACAAACATGTTGTCTTAAATATTTATCTAAAAAATGCTTATACATTATCACTAATGATAATAAATGATTAAAAATAACTTAAATAAATATAAAATAAATCTATAATAATGTTTTAATGAAGATAAGTTGGTTTTTAGTGTTTTATAAGCACAAAGAATCAAAGCGAGACCTGAGATAAGGGGTTCTCCTTTGATCCATCTTCTTATTTGGGATTACTTTTCTTATCAAATCTCATCTCCAAAGGTTTTTAAGTTTTTTTAACCCTAATGGTCTTAATAACTTTCTTATTTACCTTTTCTAGTTATACCTTAAAATTTTCATAATGGGATCTCTCTCAATATTCCTCTTTGGTATTATCTCTCTTTTCTATATAATTTTCAGGTTGTTTTTTATAAATTTACTAAATCAATTGTGTTATTAATATTCTCATTGGATTTTTTGAGGATTTACATACCTACTAACATTAACATCACACCTTTATGCACAATTAATTTCTCACAATGTTTGTTAGGATACTATAACTCTATAATTCTCTTTAGATTCACTCTCTTTAGATAATCCTCTTTTAAAAGGTTTATATGATTTTCTATCCAAATACTCTATTTAATTTTCTTATTGAACTTTTATGAGTATTTATACACCTTTTCATTATAATCTAAAATTTTTGTGATCATTTCATATCTTAAAAAGTTCATAAAGGGTTCTCCTTTGACCTTTCTTATTATTTAGGACATTCTCTCTTATCTGATATCATTTTAGAACCTTTGTATGAATTTTGTACTCAAATACACTAATTAATTTTATTATTTAAAATTTCCAGGTAATTACATACCTATTCATTAAAATATCAAACCTCTATGCATAAATCAAAAATGTGAATGTTTGATTTTTTTTCTCATCTATGTTGCATATCAATTAAAATTCAATAATCTCATCTCCTTAATACAACTTATATGACCTATATTTTATCCAATAATTTTTTCGTTAATATTTATTATTTTGGGTATTAGTTTTGTTATAAATATTCATTTTTTTGGACTATATGACTGTATAAAATCTTCTTATTTATTCTTTATTTTTATCTATACACTTTTTAAGAACATTCCTATGATAATTGCATTGTTTTTTCTATTTTTATCACATGATTTTAAATATATTATTTGTAATAAACCAATCTGGATAAGCCACATAAAATTAGCCAAATCAGTTCTGAAAGGGCTCAAAGAGAATTTCGATCCCCATGGGTTGGTGACAAGTGCCTAGGTATTAATAGAAAAAAGAAGAAATTATTTCACCATAATAAAAACTCATCAAGAAAAAACCCAGTAAAAGAATCAATAAAAAGACCATATGATAAAAAATCCTCAAGATAAATGTACAAAAATTAAATAGATACATGTCCCAAAAATGTTATTTCCACCAAATTCATCACATTAAAGCATTAATAAAACACCCCATAGTCTACATGAAATAAGTATATCACAAGTTTTACTGGTCACCATCAACTACCAAGGTCTCACTAATCAGGAAATTACACCTCCATGAAGTGGGGACTTTCGTTTACCTAGACCATTAATAAGAACATCTAAAAATTCCCGAATTAAAAGATATTGTGTGACTATAAAAGACTAGTATGACCTCACCAAGTATTCCATAAGTAATCCATATTAATTAAACCAAATATTCTCAATTTTAAATAAAACTTGTAATGCAAATATTTCATAATTTATATCAAAAAATGATCTGAAAACATTAAAATGGCTAATATAAAATAGGCACAAAAGTAAATTTACTTCTAAATAAGAATATATAAGGATATATTTCAAGAAGGGAAAGAATATTATTTCAATCAAAATAGGAATGATAAATAATTTCAGATACACTAGAATATAATAATAATTTTCAATCATTGAACTATGGGTACAAACCAATCATGATAGATCGATCGAGTCATGAGGTTCTGCACAATCTCAGTGAATTATGGATCCAAGTGTGCACACACACCCTAGAACCCAATCCTAGGGGGAATTAATAGAATCCCAAAAAATAAAATCTGATACCTAAATATAGTTTAGTTAGTGTTTTCTACATCAATAAATTACTTAGTAATTTGTTTAACCTAGTGAGCATATCCTACTCCTAACTAATTGGTATCTCATGTGCTCTAAGTTAATAAATACTACTTGGGGATATCAATAATTTTAATAAATCTAAAATAATTTCAATTAATCATTTCATTTGGCCCTAATTTATGTTTCAAAACATTCCATTGTGTTTCAAAACCCAACACCAAATAGTTATCATCAAAGGATCATTCCTTTTAAATAAATTCATTACATTCCAAATCATAAAAAATTTCATGAAATTCATTTTCAAAAGTCAAAATCAAATTCGTGATTCATATAATTAGTTATAATTAAATATTATTTTTTAATAAATAAATACTTTATATAAAAATCCATTGTCAAAGGGATTTCATCACACACACCATTCTTTTTTTAAAATCATTTATCAAAAGATTAAAATCAAGCCTTAGAAAGTAGTTAGAAATCTATTTCAAATATGAAAGAAATAATAGTTTCAAATGATTGGAATTAAATTACAAAACCTCCTACCTCAACAACAATATCAGCAATCAACCAACCCAAGATCCACCAATGGTGATTCAGTTGTGAGAACAATCAAGGTAGAATCCTAGTATTATAATTATTAGATAATAATATACAGTTCATAATTTCTAGATCAAAGAGATAGGGAGAGATAGATAGAGATAGAGAAATAGAGATAGAGAGAGGGATAAAAAACACATACCTCAACGATTCTTGAAGAACAAACCACAACCAATAGAGATCTAGAAAAATAATCCCAACTCCATGAAGGATATATACGAAACCCATTTATATCATGTCAAAAACCCTATATATAGTATCAAAAACCAAAATATATGATTCTATTCAATATAAAGTGGGTTAATCTAAAATAGAAATGAATAATGAAATGAAATGAAAATAAAACATCAAAATTCTAGATCTCAAAAATGAAATATTCATTGAAATAAATCCAGAGAAGGCATGAAATCCCCAAAATTTACAAGATAAGTCTCTTTGGATGATATCCCTTTCCAAAAAACGAATAATGAGAGAAAATAGAGGCATTTTGGGCCTTAAAGTACAAAATTGGAATGATTAATATGTGTCTAATGGTTTGACTGCATAGTTTTTCAAACCATGTTCCAACCATGAACCTCCTTCCAGGCTACTGGAATAGTTGAACTATTTGGTAACAAAGATTGAAAATCCATGAACCAACCATGCATGACCCCAATATCCCAAGACATACAGTTTTAGGGGTTGGAGAAATTGTTTTCACTAACTATAAACCCACCACTGAGACTCTATCCTATGGTTCTTAGTTTCTTAGGATGACCCACATGTTTTTCTATAATTGTGCACCAACAATGAGATGGATGAAAAACTTATAAAGCCTTCCAAAATTAACCCCAAAAACACACAAGAAAACATACAAAATTAAGATGAAGAAAACAAAAAAAATTATATACCTAAAACCAAGTGTTGAGATATTATAATTCTCCCCACCATAAATTATTCCTGCCCCCATTAATTCTCTCAATAAGACTCCATAACAAATAGGTGAGACCAATAATCCCTTAAAAGCCCCAGGCCCCCACCTAACATGAGAAATAGAACCACATTTCTATATAAACCAAACCATGGGCATGAAGTTTCCATGAAGAATCTTTATATAATAATCTATAATACGAATCAGATGCTCAGTCATGGTTATATCTTGTTCCACATCAAGGTCCACTCGAATCAGGACATGAGATAAGTTTGATAGATAATTCTTTAGTTGGGACATGCGAAACATGTTATGGATCAATGTCATATGGTGTGGAAATTACAAACAGTATAACACATTTTTGATCTTCTCAAAAACCTCAAATGGTCCCATGTTTATAGATTCCAACTACCCATATTTACTAGGCCATCAATGACACAACAAAGTTTCAAATCTAAAAAAAACTTGGCCACTAAACAATAACTCCTAAGGGTGTAAAGAATTGTCAGAATAAGATGTATTCTGGGTCTATGTTGTTACCATTATTTGATGAATCAATTTGTTTCCATCATATATTATACTATACTAGGCCCCAAAGGGGATTCTTCACCAATATATGACAAAAAAAGAGAATATTTATTTGAATGACCATACGAGGACTCAAATTGTTTCATTTTTATAGATGATTGATATCTATCATTGTCAGAAAACGTGAATAGTCCCAAATGGAAATCCCAACCCCCCATCAAATTCAAGGACATAGAAATGACCGTGTACTCTAGTATCTATATATCCTATTCCTATTTGACCATAAATAAAAGGTTTTGTATGCCATGATCTACTTAACCAAGGATTTCATCACCTCATGGAGGACTCTCCAAAACCAAGAAGTGAATTAGGGATCCCTATCTGAAACTATGGCAGAAAAAACTCCATGTAATTTGATGATCTCTTGTATATACAGATTTCCCAATTCCTCAACATTGGTGGTATCGTGAATGTAAATAAAGTGAGATAATTTGATCAATTAGTCAATCACAAACTTAGTTACATTATTTACTTATGGTTTATATAGAAATCCAACCACAAAGACCATCTTTATCTCATCCTACTTTAATGTTGTCATAGAAAGGTCTCGATGCAAACCTAAAGGCTTTTAATGCTTGACCTTGATATGCTGATAAGTATAGAAATGAAAAAAATCATCAATGTATCACTTCATACCTAGTCACTATAAAGGATTCCACAATCATAAAACATATTTGTTGTTCCTGGGTGTACCACCCACTAGGAATGATGAAATCCCCCATCACATCCTCTCTTTTAGGTAAAGAAACAACATACTGGTTGCTGAAGAAAATAATATCCTTAGAATATAGAGACTAATCTTCATTATTCTCCCCACCATATACAAATTCACTATTACTCAGAACTCATCATCAAGTTTATACTCCTAAATAATCATCTCATGATGTGAGGATTTCAACTTAACACTCGATAAAACAACATTGGTCACATCCTCTCAGAATCCCAAATGCATATGAGAAACGAGAGACATCATATTCCATTCTTAAAAATATTCAATCATATATTGGGAATAAATTTTCATGCTTAGGGTATCAACAACAATAGTACTCTCACTAGGGGTGTAAGAAATGTCAAATTCAAATGATTTCAGGTACTCCACCCCTCACCTTTGATGGAGATTCAAATATTCTTACACGAATATATAAATCTTGATTTTATAATCAGAGTATATGGTAAAACATTCTCCAAAAAGGTAATTTCACCAAATCTTAAGAGAATTCATCACAATTATAAGTTCAATATCAGTTATGGGATAGTTCTTCTCATGAGGCTGAAGCTAAGAAGAACCACAAGCCACCACATGATCACCTTATATAATAAAGAAACCAAAACTATATTATGATGAATCATTAATAATATGAAAACATATATACACTTTTTTTGTCATTTTATTAAGTATAATCCATGTTTTAATCAATAAATCACCAGGTATATTTTTTTTATTGAGGGAAATAGGCTTCCAAGGATTAAAGGGAAAAATAGATAAACTGACAAAAAATTACCATTACATGTCATGAACCTCCATTACATGACGTTTAATTATCTTTCACAGCATATGATAAGGCGTGAAGAAAATCATTAAATAATTTCAATCCATAATGTGATTACATGATGTGATTCATAAATACACATCGTGTAACTTTCAAACTCAATCTTCACTTTCAAGATACCGACTGAAGGAAGATACACATTATGAATCCTAGTTACACGTCATGAGTTGAGTAATATTTCAAAATATAAAATATTTCATATGAGATTCGTGCAAGATTTTCACAGATTCAAAATTTGAGGAGAAAGCATCAAATCAAAATTACATGATGTGAATACCCATTACACATCATTTAATATCCAGATTATGTACTCTAGTAGGCACACACTAGACAAAATGTTTGGTTCTCTCCCATTTATATCATTCTTATCTCTATATTTTCTTCCACCCCTTAGACCTAAACTCATTTTTCATCAATTATATTCATTTTTAACATTTATCCAAGAACCATGGATTGATTTGAGAATCATTCTTCACCGTTTTTTCATCATCACCACCATGATATACGAGTTTTTCATCTCGATCATCAATCTACAATGAATCCTTTTTGTTTTATTTCCTATTATTATTTCAAGTAATCAATTGATTAAAATTGATATTTGTTTGAGGATTACATTTCTTATTATTGATTGCATGTTAGTTAATTTATTAATCTCGATCCTTGTATGTTTTGTAATTGATTAATCTCAATTTTTATTGGTGTGTTAATCATGTTTTCAATTCTTTATCTACATTTAATTTATTATTCCATGAGATTCTAAACCACTTAGGGTAGGGGTTGATATTAGGGGTGTTTTAATTTAATTAATATTTAATTATCAACTTTTTAACCTTGGGGATAGAAATCAGGTTAAACAACAATTTTTTATCCAATTCTTCTAAGTGACCCTGACCATGGGATGTTTGAATAAATTACCCTAACTAGATTAGAGTAGAATAGGTTATGATCAATAGCCTATGAAAATTTCTTCCTTATAATCTAGGATTAATGAATCAAGGTCGCAGCTATCTCCAAACCAAGGAATAGCTATCTCTTGGATAGATCTTGTTAGCTTGACTATATCCAACTGGTGATATTTTCTGGCTTCGTAGACTAAAACTTAAGACTATACCAAGTTAAAATTAAGATAATACTTTTTCTTAAACCCCAAAATTGATCTTGATCCATTATTTTTCTTTGATATTAATCCACAAGCCCTTATCATTAGTTATTCCCATGATCAACCACCTTTTGAAGACTCCTTCCAAAAAGGGTTATAATATTTAGTTCTTTCCAACCAATCCATTTATTTTTGGGATTGACCCTGCACTATCACTATACTACAACCAAGTAGTAAGTGTAGTTTTGGAAAAAGAAATATAATAAAACCATAGATTTCATGAATTAAATGATGTATGTGGGCATGCCAAATTTTGGTTCCATTTTTGGAGATATTAGGACCATGATAAGTTATAGAAACATATGGAAATAACCTAGGATTACCTCACTAATTTCCCCTTTACTTTTTTCCATTCATTGTTCTTCACTTTTGGATGCCTCTATATTATTATTCTTGTAGCTTAGAGCATGCATTAGGTCCCTTTAACTCATTCAAATATCCTTGACACACAAGAAAAACATACCTTTAAACCTAAAATTTATATGTATATCTATGCACACTTCCATTAAAAAATGTATGACCACAATAATCATGTAGGTATCAACCCACCGAACATGAAAAACAGGCAGCGTCTACTTCATGGAGAGAAGCCCGTTCAACAAGAATGTGCCATTAAAGATTATGGATTTCCCTAAATTAATGGTGATGTACCCGACATTGTACACCAACATATTCAGGAACACACATTCAAGAAAAAACTGTACTCATTCCTATGATCCATAATATGAGCTAACATAGTGGACATCAATGTGAAGATCCCCATGAACATATCGCAAATATCCTATAAGTCTGTGATGCCTTTCGCAACCAGGGAGTATCTTTTGATGCCATAAGACTAAGTATATTCCCATATTCCTTGTGATACCTAGCTAAGGATGGACTCAAAAGTCAAGATCTGGAGTCCATCATGACATGGGATAATTTAGCCACGAAATTCCAAGATAAGAACTTCCTTATAATCTTCACTTTGAAATTACAAAATGAATTCCAAATTTTCTCTCAAGAATATTGAGAGTCATCATGAAATGCATGGGATCATTTTAAGGAACTTACCCATAAGTGGCCACATCATGGACTTGATATGTGGATACAACTCCAGACATTCTATCAAGGCCTCCGACCAGCTGCTCACACAGTTTTTGAGGCATCCGCTGATAGACGATTGATGTTTATGACACCTGCGACTGGTCAATAAATTCTAGATGAAGTCTCTCATATTTCCAATTTGTGGTAGAGTTATTGTGTACTGCCCTGATGTGAAATTCACCAAGTTGAAGAGCATACTTGAATAACTACACAAGTCAAGGCCTTAAACAAGAAGGTGGAATCTTTTAAAACACCAGTTGTATCACCTCCACTTTTTTCTTCAGTCATAGAAATATAGTCATGAGAAATGTATGGTGGACCTCACATTTATCAAGACTATACATCAGGTTTTTAAGAATAATCAAGGAAAGATTATAATTAAATTAATTACAATTATAAAATCAACAATTTTATTAGTTGTAACAATATTTTCAACAATTTCTAGTCTGATAACAATATGAAAACAATCATGGATACTACCAGCAAAGGGGTGTTCAAACATCATTCAGGAACCATAGACCACTATGACATCTACTAAGGAATATTGTGCCTCAAAAACCATAATAAGAAACACAACAACCCTTCCCTCCTAGATCCATATAACATTTCAACCAACTCCACAAAAACATCCCCAACCATCCATACCTCTTCAATAAAATTTTAAAAATATACTCTTATCCTTTGTTAAAAAGGTATATCATAGGATGAACACCCAATAGAAATAAATGCAAAACCAAAGTGCATCACTATGTAACATTGAGAATCAAATGGCCATATCTCAAAGACCTTGTTAGTGATATTTCTAGGAATTATACCTGGTAATACAGAGACATACTAAAGGAAAGAGGAAAATAAAGTGGTTCTGAGTAGTGGAAAAGTGTTGTATTTTCAGTAACCATGAGGAGGATAAGGTAGATAAGGCAAGGAACCCAAAAAACATACAAAATTAATAGAAAAATAAGTTGATGAAAATGAAAATGGAACTCCTCAAGTGATACCTTATGAAGTACCACCTACTACAAAATCCCTAATAAGAGAGAAAAGTAAGGAATAAATATATTTTTCTCCACCACGTTATAATCCTCCTATTCTTTTTCTAGAAATAATAATGTAGGGAATAATTTGAAGAAAATAAAAGAATTTTTTGGATATGTTCCAGAAATTACACATCAACATTCCTTTTACTAAGGAAATCACTCAAATTACTAACTATACATAATTTCTTAAGTAAATATTTCTAACAAAAGAAAAATGGAGTAACTAGGAGTCATATAGTTAAATTAAGAATGATCTTATATTTTTCAATAAAAAATAACTCTTAAAATGAGAGATCCTAGAGGTTTCTCAATCCAATGAAAAATAGCAAAATGTAACTATGGAAGATCCTTGTGCAATTCAAAATCCAACATCAACCTCATGCTGATGAGTCTATTCCAAAAGATGAGACTCAAAGAACTCAAACCAACTAGAGTAGAATTCCAATTGGATGGCCAATCAGAAAAATATCCCTAAGGAATTCTTAAATATGTCTTAGTCAAATTTGGTAAGTTTATTTTTCCAATGGACTTTCTCATTCTGGACATAGAAGAGGAAGGAGACATTCCAATCATCTGAGGACAACTATTCCTACCCATTGGGAAGGAACTGATTGATGTAAATCAAGGAAGACTTATATTAAGAGTAGGTGAAGAAAAAGTTCTGTTCAACCTAGAAAAGGTATCACAACAATTAGATGATTCTTTTTTACTATCAATATATATTTCTCACAGATGAAAGATATGGATACTAAAAAATTTAATAAGATAATGAACAAATAACCCCTCATAAATATGAGGAATATGAATTTGATGAAGTAAACTACATATAACCTCTTTAGAAGGAAAAAATCCAACATTTCGTACCCTCAGTTATTCAGCCACCAAAACTGAAACTGAAACCCCACCCCAATGCACTCAAGTATTCATTTCTAGAGACTATTGTTGCACTACCAGTCATCATCAACTCATAAATGACTCAGTCACAAGAGGAAAAATTAATTAATGCATTTAAAAGGAATAAACACTCAATTTCTTGGGGGGAGGGGGGTGGATAACATTAAAATAATAAATCCAACTTTATAAACCCATAGAATTCTACTAAAAAAAGGTGAAAACCAAAAACTTCAACCCTAGAGGAGACTCACCCCACAAATTAAAGAAGGTGTTAAGATGGAAGTATTGAAACTTATGGATTTTGGAATATTTTTTTTAATCTATGATAGATAGTGGGTGGGCCCACTATTGGTAGTTCCAAAGAACGGTGTTCTCATAGTATAAAATAATTCTGAAGATGAACTAATCTCAACTCATACCATAACTAGATGAAGAGTGTGAATGGACTATAGAAACCTAATTGCAGTAACCCGAAAAGATAATTTTCCCATGTCTTTCGGGGATCACATGTTGGAGAGACTTGTAGGACATTAATTATACTATTTATTTGATGGATAATCATGATACAACTATATTTCAGTCAACTTGAAAGATTAATCAAAAATTACATTCATGTTTCAATTTGGTACCTTCACCTATAGGAACATGTCATTTAGTATGTGCAACACACTGAAAACCTTTCAGAGGTGGATGATACATATATTACACGATATGGAAGAGTAATTCCTAGAAATTTTCATGTATGATTGTTTGGTTTATGGTATATCTTTCAGGGTCTTCCTAAGAAATCATGAACTAGTCCTAAAGCACTATGAAGAGAAGTTCCAAGCTTTAAACTAGGAAAAATGAAACTTTATGGTTTAAGGAGGAATATAACTTTAATAAAAAATTTCCAAGGATATAAGGTAAGTGGACCCCACTAAAACAAAAGTGATCAATTATTTTCATGATCCTTCAATAGTCAATGTAATAAGGAGATTTTTGGGCCATGCCATATTCTATCAGGGATTCATGAATGATTTTGTGAAAGTTTACCACCCTATGAAACACCAGTTATCAAAAGAAATTCTATTTTAATTCACTAAATAATATCTCCGAGCATTCAACACTTTAAAGAAAATCATGATTGAAGACCCTATAATCATTTCACCAGATTGGGAAAAATAATTTTAATTGATATAAGACACTAGAGAATATATTGTTGGAGCTGTTTTAGGATAGTGAGTCTGTCATATATTATTTTCCATCTACTCTAATAGTCACACATTGAATGAATCACGGGTGAACTATAAAACTATTTAGAGGAATATCTTAGCAGTTGTCTTTGATTTTGAGAAATTTCAAATCTATATGGTGTTTTCCAAAGTCATTGTGCACACATACCATACTACCTTGAGATATTTGATGAATAAAAAGGTTTCCAAGCCAAGATCAATAAGGTGGATCCTATTACATAAAGAGTTCGACATCATCATCAAGGATACCGAAGGAACGAAAAATGTTGTCACTGAATATTTATCCTGTATTCCATTTCCACATATAATGGATGATGCCAACATAGAAATCAAAGTCAATTTACCTGATGAAACTATCTTCATCATAAAATCACAAACATGTTTTTTATATATTTCAAATTATCTCACCATGATATTTTAACCCCCAAAACATTCTTACCATCAATGAATAAGATTTTTAGTTTAAGATTGACACTACTACTAGGGTGAACCACTCATTATTAAGAGTTATGCGGATAGATTATTGCGATGTTGTATCACAGAAGAGGAAATACCAAGTGTGCTAGACATGAGTAATATGTCACTAACTAGAGGAAATCATAGACCAAAAAACACAGTAGAAAAGATCTTTAAAAGTAGAATTTTCTGCCCCACATCACATTAAGATATAAGATATTAATAACAAAGTTATGATTATGCCAACTAACTAGTACCCTTGTAAAAGGTAATGAAATTCCTCAAAACACAATCATGGAATTTGAAATATTTGACATGTAGGAGATAGATTTCTTCGGACCATTTATCAATTCTCATGGAATTTCCTATATCCTTTTTGGCATTGACTACATTTCCAAATTGGTAGAAGATGAATCTAGAACACATAACACAATAAATATGGTCATGAATTTCATAAAAACTAATTTTTTCCCCATATTTGGATTTCCTAGATTACTCATTTGTGATCAAGGAACAAATTTTACTAATCAATATTTTAATGGACTATCGGAGAAATATGGAATCAGGTATAACATAGGAACTCTCTATCACCCACAAACAAGAGTGTATGTTTAATTATCCAATAGGTAAAATAAACAAATCTTAGAAAAAACTATGAACACCAGTTAGAGTGACTAGTGACTCAAATTAGATGACTAAATTTGGGTGTACTACACTATGTACAAAACACACATTGGTGCCACACTATTCTGATTAGAATATGGAAAACCATGTCATTTTCAAGCAGAACATGAAAATCACTCATCTAAAACCTATCCTACACTTTTCAGGCCCAAAACACCATGTGGAACTCAATAGTTTGTATTTGAAGCTGATGAGGACCAAAAAAACTATCGATCTGGCCGTCCTCACTCACTTGAATATCAACCAAGAGGTCATCTAGCTCCTCGAGCATGTACATATTTCATCTATTAATGAGGTGCATGAAGATACATAATGGGAGATATTTCTAGAGTTTCATGCCAATTTTTAGGTCTCTATTGACAACCAACACTTCATACTAGGAAGATGACCTCATTTCTATTCCCTCATGGAATTCATCATTGGCCTCATGATTTATATTATTGATTTCACCATATATGAGATATTCACTACCCCACTGCTTGAGCCATCAAACTCATTTTCAAAGAGGCACTATAGGAAAATTTCCTAATACTCTCACACTAAGAATGATCCCAGGAATATAAAGTATACCTAGCTTTGAGGTCCAGCACTCCACATCCTACATAGGGTCTTGAAACATGCCTAGTTCTATCGAGCAGAGTCTCATGGTAGTGTTAGTTAGATGCACGTTATCATACTCACTATGGCCATGGGCAGCCCTACCATCATCATGGCCTCTCAGTTCACATTTCAATACTGGACTCATATATAGAGGACATATGGTACACTGATGGGGGTATAATTTATCACACATTTGTGCCATTATATCGGTGTTTTTGACACCACCCTTCCACTCACATCCCTTGGCCTGATGGAATCCATTGATTTTATCTTACTGCACAAGATGAAACTACTTACCAAGGATGGAGACCTATATCAGTGGGAATTGAGAGTAGTTGAGGATGATGAAGATGCTCCTAGAGATCATACTACAAACCTTGCACCACCTAAAACACCCAACTCTTACCCAGAACTTGTAGCTTCCATACCCACACCCGACCCCGACCATGTTCTTAAATCTACTACTACCACATACACCACTTCACCACCCAACCCTTCCTTCATGAAAAGTATCTTGGATATGATTCTTTTCATCCTATAAAATTCATGTGACATCTCCCAACATTTACACATCTTTTTTCATAGCTATCCCATTTCAATACCCCTCCACCACCATCAACTCTCACAACATTTTATCCACTGCTGACCTCTTTCGGACCCCCATAATATAACACTCCTTACCCAAACACAACACAGATTAACATTACAGCAAAGCTAAAAGACCCCACTACCTAGAAGGAGTATCTGACAGAGAATGGCCAGAGGTGAAATTGACCAACATCCACCCCATCCACTAAGGATCCTTTTATTGATCAAGCTACCATACACATGACCACACTCTAGATCAGCACCGCCCCACCACCCACCACTGAGATAGATTCCAAAAACAAGGTAACACCCTCCGTATCCAATCATAAATCCCCTCCATCTATTACAACCATTAAATAGGAAGGGAAGATGCATCCATACACTATTCTAGAGAAGACTGAAGATGACTTCATTTTTAACATTGATTTCTCTTAGTCTACCCCAGTCCCTCCCCCATCTTTCATTTCAATCAAGAGTGATCATTTTTTGAATTATCTAGATTTAATTTAATTTTTGTATATATAAACTTTATTTATATATGGGATTATATTTTTAATCAATTTATTTTTATTATTTTTTAATTCATGACACTGTTATAGTAGCTATGTCAAGCTCCTCTATTTCATCTATGCTCATCAACATGCATGTGCCACCACCGTCTGCCCTTATTTTACGGATGAATCGACATCTGGATGATGTCAAGAGCCTGCTTTAGGAGTTATACCTTGAGATTAATGATAAATATCCACCACCAAGAGAACATATTCATTTCTTACCACATCAGATTCAAGCTTTGTATTCTCTGGAAGTGATAAATCCTACCAAATGACCATGAGAGATAGAGTATACTACTACCAGTAGTTGTAGAATATAGAGAATATTTGATCTGATGGATGATACTAACTGATACTTGGTCTATCCATTTGTATGATGATGTTATTATTAGCACTTTATGTGAGGCAACTCATATTTCATATATTTTATCATATTTGTACTTATTCGTTTGTACTAGTCGTCCTTTTACCGAATTATTTTTTTTGTCATGAGTCACATTTAGATTTATTTTATACAAATATTTGAATTTATATAAAATGCCCTTAATTACTATTTACTATGTAAGCCTTCCTATTTTACTATTTAATTTTTTTTAAACTCTATAGACTAATGTCTTTATCTAGTACATAATTTGTATTTCTAACTAAATTTTCAAGTTGCCCAAATCAAAAATCATGACTTCTCAAACTTTCCCCATGGAATTCCACTCATTATAGGGAGCTCTTGATTAATTAATTCTTAAATTTTCCAAATTGTAATTTCCTTAATCAACACTTTCTCTGCCATAACCCTCTAATGATACTTTAATGGACAGTGCATACATTGTCTCATACCAAGTGTGGAGGATTTTTAATGAGTTTCAATTTCAATGCACTTGAAGATTTTCTTATTTTCAATTATCTAGTATGTTTTTTTCATTCATAAGCATGATTTAAAACTGAAAATCATTACACCCATTTAAATAGAAAAAAATGTTAAATTTGAATTTTTTGTAATTTAATGTTTTTCTCCTATTCATTTTTTAGAATGATTTCTTAGTTGATAAATTTAATTAAAATTAATTTTTTTGAAATTAATTTTAATTGAATTATTAATTGATTTTATATCCTTAGTGATTGCTAGTTTTCAATACATACTCCCATTCCCTAGAGTATTCTGAACCTATGATTTCATATTCTTTTCTGAGCATATTTATTGATTGACCCTTGGGACATGTAAACCTATTATATATTGCCTTGAGGTTTTATTGAGGCTATGAATTAACAAATACAATTTAAACATGATTGGGGAAATATTTATTGAGACATTTTCCCTGAGAACCACCCTATAACATTCCTTCATTAAGCTTGTAGTTTCTATGAAATACGTTAATATGATGTAGATATTCCAATCCAATTATACCTTCCTACCCCGACACTTTGTATTTTGTATGACATTACTTTGAACAAGTGCCGAGGGAAATTTTTTGTCCATGGGAACGAGATGACTTTATTGAGGAGATGTATTATGATGCTTATCAGACTATTTTACTATGATCCATGTGTGATTTTTCGTATTTTACCCATATCCAATTCCTTTGAAAAATAAAAAGAAAAAAGAAAAAGAAAAAAATATTGGATTGTGTATTAGGTAGTTAAATAATCACCATTTCTAGGACAAAGGATCCCCCGAAGGATCATATGTGGTTAGGGGATGGATATGAGATCTGACCTAAATTTGAATTTTGAAAAATAAAAAACCTAAAATGAAAAAAAAACAAGGAAAAGAAAAATAGAGGAATAAGATACATTCTGTAATCCCTTGTTACATTAATGGATCAACCTTGAGCTGCTATGAACAAAGATTTCATTAGCTATGGAGGAGTTATTTCATTAAGTTGTTCCTGACATTCATGCATTAAACTTCCGAGCTTACCCTCCTTTTTGATCATGTTATTTTCACTATTTACACACCTTCCCTCATCCTTAGAGTCATTTAAACCAAACTATTGAATCCCTCATTAATGATTTTTTTATTTTTTATGAAGTGGAGATGATATAACCAATGCAAGACTATGGTTAAGAACATGTACTCAGAGTATGAGCATAATTCCAGTTTCATTTCACCCCGAGTTATGAGATAAAATTTTTTGTGAGGTAAATTGAAAATGTGTATATAATTTAAGGAACATTTAAGAAATTGTAACCAAAATATTTCGAATTTTTTTAAATAACTGAACCATGAGGAATGAGTAATTTTATATTGAGGATTGATTATGGAAAATTACTTTTTTCTACTTACACTTAGTTTTTTTTCCTGGTTTTATTGAATGTTTCCTATTTTAAAAATTTCTTACCTTGTGAAATCCCTATTGAGATCTTTTTTCTTGAGGATAAATAATTGTTTAAGTGTTGGAGAATTTGATAAGCTAAAATCATATATACAATTTTTTGGTGATTTTATTAAGGATTATCCATATTTTAATCGAAAATGCACTGAGTATGTGTTGTTTGTTGAAAGAAATAGTATTTCGAGGTTTTAATGGAAAATATGGAGAAACTGACCAAAAATGAGCATTACACATCTTGAAATTCCATTACACGACATGTAGTCATCTTTCACAGCATATAAAAAGTCATGAAGAAAGTTTGTAATGACCCAAAGTTTTATCTATAGAAATTCCCTTTTTATAATTATTTCATATAACAGAATCACAAAAAATCACATTTATTAAACAATAAAAACTTTATAAGTGAATAATTAATGAAATAAATGAAATTTCTAGAAGTTAAGGAATATAAACAAGAGGAATAGTAATTTGACATTGGGAATAGTAACATGACCCTTATGAATAGTAAACCAGGCAATTGAATAGTAACCTCACCAATGAAAGTAAAAATAAAATTTATCCATATTATAAGTGACAATATGATATAATTATATCATAGTATAAGTACATAAATATTTAAAAAATTATTAATTAAGTGTTGATATTTTTGTAAGTCATAATTTTTTAATTACAATGATATGATTAATTTAATAATTTTAATGAAAATTTAATTTTATAAAATTTATTCATAAAAAATATTTTTGTGTCTTATGATTTTAAGAAATTTTTATATAACCTTAATTATTTTTTCAATATGTTATAAGATCAGTTATAATTTTGAAATCTGTATTTTCTAGGTAAATGATGATTTAAATTAAACATAAATTTATCACATTTAGAAAATTATTTTCAAAAAATAGAGTTAATTTTTGAATTCTAAAAGTTAAAAAATGGTTAGGACGATTTTTTGTTATTTTTCTGAAATATTTTAATTTTTAGTGAATAGTAAAATACAGTAATTTACTGTATATATTCATTATAAGTTAAATACACAATTAATTGAGTCATGGATGATGTAAGGATAGTTGGTTAAAACTCACATGATCTAATTGATATATTTATTCCCAAGAATAAATACTATTGCTTGTATTGAGAAAAATAATTAACTAATGAATTAAATAATGAGAAAACACCCCTCTCCTCCACTATAAATACCACCCGTCACCACCTCTTCTCCTCACACCTATCAAGCCTTTATCCTCATCCATAATTTACTCAAATATCCTCCCAATACCCTTCCCCATATCTTAGAGATTTTGGTCTTAATAAAAGACCAAAACCAATCCCCTAAGGAGGTTCTGAAGAAGAAGGAATCAAGAGGTAAAACCCTCTTCTATTTTCTTTTAATTTCTTTTCAAGTTCCTTTATTTTTTTTATATTCTCCTCACTTCCCCTTGTACAAGTGGCATGAAAACCATATTATATTACATATAATGGAATTTTATCATGTTTATGGAATAATTATTCATAAAATATTATCTCCTCCCTCTTTTATTTTATGAATGAAAACATCATCTGTGCGGTGCTGATCTACCACCATTGTGCACGACGTGATTTCACCTTTCAATTCCACCTTCAATCCTAGTCATGAAACCATTTTTGTGGTTGAAATAAATAATAATATATTTATTTTATCTTATTTAATGTTTTTATTCATTTTTTTACATGATATTAATTTATGAAATAAAATGAGTTCATTTTGATAATAAAACGCTAAATTAATCTAAATGATTATCATTAATGATTTATCTAATAAATCATTCTCATTTCATAGAAAATTGTATTTTAATATTATATAATTTAATTAATAGCATATAATTTTATTTCTAGACAACTATCCTCATTATACATGATTTTCCATACATATATACATGTAAATCAATGATGAAAACCAAGGAAACTAATGCTCCTAAACGATGAAATTGAACCTCATAACCCATAAAAAAGAATAGAAATGAACTTAATAAGGTTATAATAAATAAAATACATGTATAAATGGTTATTTAATTATTAATTAATGAATCAAATTTGAATATCTAGGCCATTAAGATCAAGTGAAGAACATCTTCGGACATAAGGTAAGAGATTCTACCTGAACCTCCATTATTTTTAGGGTTACTCTTCCTCCCTTTTTACCCAAATTAAATTATCTATTCTTGTTATTTACATATTATAAATTATTTTTATATGTTACAAACTCATGTATCAATATCAATTCATATTTTTTTGGGACATACAGGTTTTTAAAATGTTTCCTACTCAATTCTTCTTGATAAGCAAGCCCGATTGAAGGGAGCTTCTTCAATGCTTACCCAAAATCAAGTGCACTCTATAATATTTTTTAATCCACCATTATTTTTCTAAGATCACATATCTTATTATGAAAAATTTAATAGTTCACTTCTATTTTTTATATAAACTATTATTCCCTTTTATGCTTAAAATGCTCTTTAATATTTTCCTTAAATAACACTAAAATGTTTTATTTCTAAAGTTTGTTAAATGCCATTTTTGCATGTATTAACTTCATCGTGACATAAATTATGATGATCAATGCCTATTTTCCCTAATTAATTTCCATTTAATATTTAAATCCTTTCATTCATGGACACCATTGTGATATTCCATTATGTTATTCCTTTTTGACAAGATTAGCATACTTAATTCTTACCATGGGTGACCCTTATGTTTTTGTTTGATTCCTTATGTATGATTATTCATGTGTGCACACATATTCATGAACATGTTATGATGGGTGCACCCAGATAGCACTCTAATTCATTGGGTAATGTTTATTCTCATGAGACATTATGTGCAATGGTCTTGGTGGTTAGTCTTGACTTGTAATCCTCTATGTGCAATGAGCCTTGACTCATGCTTCTCTATATGCAAAGAGATTTGAATCATGATAAATTAATGTTCTATTTTGCTTCCACATTAATATGAATCCATGATTTTATGATCCCATGATATGATTCCTTATGTTTAATCATGTTTCATGCCTTTTAATATCATTATGTTATTCTTTATAACCCATGTGCTAAGATTTATTTTAATTTTTATTCCCTTTTGAGGATTTTTAGCTCATCCATTTTTTCTTGTTATCGCTAGGTTATCTTATATAGATGTCAGGGAACAAAGGAAGTTAGGATATCATTATGAATATTAAATAAAATATGTTCTTATTTTGGAATCATGATGTTTAATTATGTACTTAATCTCCATGAGAATAGACTTTATGATCCCTGTCCTGTAATTTTACATTTAATTATGTTGAAAATCAGGTAAGGATATGTGGAAAAGGTTAGGGTCTCTATAGTTGGTATCAGAGGAAAAGTTTAGTTTTTTGGACATTAGAAATAGATAGATTTATTAAGAACTCTAGGGATAAGGTTGAGTATGAGAAAACATCCTGAAATTTTGGTTAGTATAGGGTAAGTAGTTTATCAAGAAAATACATCCCTTCTTGGATATTACAAGTGGGAATGGTTTTGGAACATATGTACCTAGGAGTAACAACTCCGACAAGGTGTTCCAGGCCTGACTTGGAGTAACCTAATACATGAGAATGGTCCATACTATGCACTTGGTTGACACTCCCAGGGGATATGATTTGGTAAATTCATAAGCTCATTATGAATGATTATTAATGAAACATAAAAAATCACATAATAATATATGTTTGGAAACAGATCACGGAAAACATAGATTGAATCCAAGGGAATCACAAGTTAGGATATACTTTTCCTTAAATATGTTATCCTTATATGTTTAATGTTTCCTCTTTATGCTAATTATCTATGTATTCAATCCCCCCTAATTTCACTTTAATTTTCTTAGTTAATGTAGGGAAATTGAATAACACGTTCCAAAAATCAATGTGATAGGGAATGTGATGATTTCCCTAATGAAATTCCAAATATGATAGGAAATGGTGCTCAAAACTTCATGATAATGTGTTCTCAACTAGGTCAAGTTATGAATAATAATTTGATTCATGTGGAAATCCATTATTCTCCTAAGAGAGAGGAATTTCCATTGAATACTTCTTGTGGAAAAGTCCTCCCATGTTTATTGGATCTTTTGATCCCTTCTTTCAAAATAGTAGATTAACTCCATCGAAAATAATTCTTTGTCTTACAGTTCTCAGAAGAAGATAAAGGTGTGATGGTGGTCTATCATTTTGTTGGAGAAGCTGATCAATGATAGAAACTAACCAAAAATATCAATTCTAGTTAGGAAATTAATTCCATGGATTGAGAGGAATTCAAGAAGATGTTTTTCAATAATTATTTTCCATGAACCCTCCATCTCAAGATGGAAAAAGAGTTCCTCAGACTGAAGTAGAAGGAAGATGATTCTATTGGGGCATATGAATCAAACATAAAAAGTTTGTAAGGCACACCTCTAGCTTTTTCATACACTAAATGCAAGGTGGATCACTTATTAATTGGACTAAATCAGAGTATACAAAAAGTTTTGGTGATTTGAAACTTCAATAGTTATGATGAGATTTTATGTTGTGCCCTCAATGTTGAAATCAAGATTGGATACTCTTAGTGGTCTCATGAGACTGGTGAAAAAAGTAGAAAATAGAGTCTAATATAGTTGGATATTTGAATAATTACCATGATTGAAAGAAGACTGAATATCCCACATGTCAAAATTAATGGAAGAAGCATCCTGGGAACTATCTAAAGAGAACTAGGAAATTCTTCAAATGTTGAATAATGGGCTATTTGGATAATAAATTCTGAAGGTACATGAATAATTTCACTAATTTGGAAGAGTAGTGGAAGGTTAAAATCAACTCTCAGTTAGTAGTGTAGTGTTTCAACTACAAGTAACATGAGATTTTTTCAAACCAATGACCTAAGCCCATGGTTTTTGGAGGAAATCAAAAACAACCACCAAGGAATCAAGTAAGGGATTATGCTAGCACTACTTCTGATGTGGATACAAACAATGATGTGGCGATATGTATGCTAGTTATTCCTTAAATAATAGTTAATGTATTAATTGATTCTCTTTATATGAATTCTTTCATATCTTTCATGTTTAGTAGAAGAATTCAAACAGAACCTCAAAATTTGGAGGTTGAGTTATCTGTGAGAATAGTTAATAGAGAAATTATTTCATCCAAAGTACATAACTCATTCCTAGTTAATGTTTGTTTATTTCCCCTCCTAGAAAATCTGTTTGTACTCCCTTTGGTAGAGTTTTATGCTATTTTGGGGATAGATTGGCCATCTTTATACAAATCCAACATCAACTGTGGGAAAAGAGATATCAATATTCACATCTTGAAGAATCCTATAATTATTTATAACTGTAAGGAGTAAGATGAATATCATTCAGAATCATCATCTCATGTTTTGATATTACTACCTTATGAGCAAGAATATCTCACTCAAATGAGTTAGAAAATGGAGATGATCATGATTGAAGACATGCCCATCGTAAGGGATGACACTAATGTGTTCCCTGAAGAATTTCATAGTCTTCCTCTTGACTGATAGGTTGAGTTATCAATTGAAATTATTCCTATATATATATCTATAACAAATAATCCTTATAGAATGGACACCTTTGAGCTAGAATAATTGAAGAAGAAGTTACAGGATAATATGGACAAAGATTTTATATACCCGAGTGCTTCCCCATGGGGTGTACAAGTCCTCTTTATTAAGAAG
This sequence comes from Viscum album, assembly GCA_963277665.1. Lineage (NCBI taxonomy): Eukaryota > Viridiplantae > Streptophyta > Magnoliopsida > Santalales > Viscaceae > Viscum > Viscum album. The sequence continues at coordinate 1,578,327,776 of OY728120.1, read as the reverse complement.
AAGGATAGATCAATGTGACTTTGCATTGATTATCGTGAGCTCAATAAAATAATGATAAAGAAAAAGTATTCCTTGCCTGAGATAAATGACTTGTTTAATTATCTATGTTGGTATAGTTATTTCTCTAAGGTGGACCTTCCTTCAGGATATCATCTACTAAAGATGACGAAGAAAGATATAACCAAGGCTTCCTTTAGAATGAGGTATGGATAGTATGAGTTTGTAATGATACCCTTTAAACTCACTAATTATTAGAAAATTTATATCAATTTAATTAATAGTATTTATATATTACCATGAAAAATTTGTGGTAGTATTTATCGAGGATATTCTGATATACTCTAAGAGAAAGGAGGAACATGAGGAGAATTTGAATACTGTGTTGAAGACTTTTAAAATGGAGAAACTATATGAAAAAGTACATAAATTTGAGTTCTTGATGAGGAAGTATCATTCTTGGGGAATGTAATCACTAGAAAAGGGATATCTGTGGACCCTTCCATGAAAAAGACAATCAAAGAGTAGCCCAGACCAACATTTGTAATAGAGATTGAAAAAATTCTTGGTCTATCTGGGTGTTACCAACAATTTTTAAGAACATATCATGATTTTAAAACCCAATAATATAGATTTAATAGAATGGAGTGAAGTTTTTATGGAATAAAAAATATGAGTAAAGCTTTAAAGAGCTCAAAAACAGGCTAATCACTATTTTAATACTCACAATCATAAAAAGTGGAAAACTCTTTATGGTGTAAAGGGATTATTCAATGAAGGTCTTAGGAAGTGTACTAATGAAAAATGAAAAAGTTATATATTGTGCCTCAAGGAAATTGAAAATACATTATCAAAACTATCCCACACATGATATGGAGTTGGTAGATGTGATCTTCACGTTGAAAATATGGGAGCATTATCTCTATAGGGAGAAGTGTGAGATATATATTGATTACAAGAGTCTCAGATATATATTCACATATAAGGAGCTTAATATGTTCTAGTTAAAATGTTTAGAGATCATCAAATATTATGACTTCTCAATCCACTACCATCTTAGTAAATTAAATAAGGTGTTAGATGCTCTAAGTAGAAAGGATCTTGAATCTTTATTAATGATGATAATTGAGATTATTAGACTTAGAAAGGATAAACATGAGAATAATTAAGGTAGGAACATCATAAATACTTTCTGATATTATTTCTCAACCTTCCCTAGTGGTGAAAATAAAGGATGATCAAATAAATTATGTGGAAATTCATAAAATGCTAGAATCTATCCAAAATGGGAAATCCTTAGAGTTCAAGATCGTTGAGGATGGATTTTTATGATTTGGGTCATGACTATTTGTACCATACAATCCAGATATAAAATAGATATTTTGATTGATGCACATAGCTAAACCTTCTATATTCACTCAGGGAACACAACGATGTATCGAGATCTCTGAGAGAACTTTAGGTGGGACAATATATAAAAGGATATCGTTGAATTTACATCAAAATTCCTGGTATGTAATAAAGTGAAGTATGAAAGGGAGAAGTATAAAGGGACAATAAAACCATTAACCATACCAAAATGGGAATGGGAAACCATCACCATGGACTTTGTCACTTGACTTCGAAGGATATATAGAAGAAATAATGCTATATGGGTTATTTTGGATCGCCTTATACAAATATATCACTTTATCACAATTCAATAAGACTTCTCATTTGATCAAATTGCACAGATATATATCAAAGAAGTGGTAAGGATGCATGGAGTATAGCTATCGATTATATCCGATCTAGATTTGAGATTTACCTTGATGTTCTGGAAAAGTATCTAATATGCTCTAAGCACTGAGGTGAACTTCAATACAGCCTATCATCCTCAAACTGATGGACAATATGAGTAGAATATTTAGACACTAGAAGATATGTTAAGAGAGTGCTCTATTGACTTCAAAGGAGGATGGTACCAATATCTGATACTGGTCGAATTCTCCTATAACAATAGTTTCCACTCAAGCATCCAAATGGATTCATATGAATCCATTTATGGGAAAAGATGTAGAACAATGGCATGATAGAATGAAGTTGGTGAATGTAATATAATAGGACAAGAAGTGATTGAAGAAATGGTGGATAATGTGAAAACCATTTAGTATCATATCAAGGCAGCCCAAAGTTGACAAAAGAGCTATAAAGATAATCATCGATGATATGTGGAATTTAAGGTAGAAGACATGGTATTCCTATGCATATCTTCATATGAGAGGGTAATGAGATTCGAGAATAAAGGGAACCTAAGTCCAAGGTACATCGACCTCTTAGAGATCATTGATCATATCAGAGTTGTGGACTATTGACCAACAATTCCACCAACCATGTCTCAAGTACACAATGTATTCCACATATCTCTATTTAGGAATTACATATCAGATCCTTCACATGTATTGACATCAGAGGTGGTATATTTGGAGAATGATCTTTCTGATGAGGAGAAGCTAGTGAAGATCTTGGACCGTAGAGATAAAGTTCTACACAAAAAGATTACTAACATGGTCAAAGTATATTGGTGGTACCAGAAGTACGAAGATGCAAGATGGGAACAGGAGAAAGTGACGAAAGAGAAGTACCTATACATGTTTTCAACTTAGAATTAAAATGAAATTTTGAGGGTGAAATTTCATAAGGGGGAAGAATATAATGACCCAAAGTTTTATCTATAGAAATTACCTTCTTATAATTATTTCATAAAATAAAATCAAATAAATTCACATTAATAACACAATACAAACATTATAAGTGAAGAATTGATGATGTAAAGGCATTTCAAGAAGTTAAGGAATATATACCAAAGGAATAGTAACTTGACTATTGGAATAGTAAGATGACCCTAATGAGTAGTAAACTAGAAAATTGAATAGTAGCCTCACCAATGAAATTAAAAATAAAATTTATCTATCTTAGAAGTGACAATATGATATAACTATATAATTTTATAAAAAAAATAAATATTTTAAAAATTATTAACTATGTTTGGGGATTTTTTGTAAGTAAAAAATATTTAATTTCAATGAAATTATTATTTTAATAATTTGAAATATTTTTTTATAAAATTTATTTATAAATTAATATTTTGATGTATTTTGATGTTAAGACAGTTTTATGAGACCCTAAGTAATTTGTCAAAGTTTTACAAAGTTAGTTATAATTTTAAAATCTGTATTTCCCAAGTAAATATTGATTAAAATTAAAATTAAAATTCTCATAGTTAGAGAATTATTTTCATTAAATGAATTTTATTTTTTAATTTTACACATAAAAAAATGATTAGGGGGATTTTTTTTGATTTTTCTTGAATTCGTAAATTTTTGGTGATTAGTAAAATACAGTAATTTACGATACATATAGATTATAAGATAAATAAATTATTCATTGAGCCGTGGATGATGTAAGAATAATTGGTTTGAACTAAATTGATATAATTACTATATTTAGTCTCAATAATCAACAATATTTCTTGTTTTTAGAATAATAATAAACTAATTAATTAAATAATGAGAAAACACCTCTCTCCTCCACTACAAATACCACCTTTCACTACCTCTTCCTCTCACACATATCAAGCCTTGATAATTTTCAAAATTATTCTCAAATATTCTCCTAATCCCATTCCCGACATACAAGATCTTTTTTTCTTAATAGAAGACCAAAACCAATCCCCTAAAGAGGATCTTAAGAAGAAGTAATCAAGAGGTAAAACCCTCTTCCATTTTCTTTCCATTTCATTTCATGTTCCTTCGTTTTATTATCTTCTAATCACTTAACCTAGTAAAAGTCGCCTAAAAACACCAGTAGGTTACATATAATATAATTTTATAATTTTAATGGAATAATTCTTCATCAAATCTCATCTCCTCTCTCCTTTAATTTAAGAATGAAAACATCACCTTTGAGGTGCTGATCTACCACCTTTGTGGATGACGTGCTTTAATTTTTCAATTCAACCTTAAAGTCTAGTCATGAAACCATTTTTATGGTTGAAAAAAACTATAATATACTTATTATATTTTATTTAATGTTATGGAATAATTTTTTTCACATGATATTAATTTATAATACAACATGAGTTCATTATGGTCAAAAAACGCTAAATTCATCTAAACGATTATCATTAATGATTTATCTAATGAATCATTATAGCTTATGGAAAAAATGATCTCTTAATATTATATATGTTCATTAATAACATATAAGTTCAGTTATATCCAACTATACTTAATCTACATGATTTTCCATACACATATACAAGTAAACTGATCATGTAAACCAGGGAAACTAATGCTCCTAAACAATGAAATCAAACCTCTTAACCCATCAAAAATAGAATAAATGAAATTAATAAGGTTTTAATAAATAAAATACATGTGGAAATTGTTCTTTTATTATTAATTAATTAATCTATTTTTATTATCCTGGACATTAAGATCATGTGAAGAACACATTCAGTCTTAAGGTAAGAGATTATACCCGAACCTCCAATATTCTTTCATGTTACTCTTCCTCTCTTTTTACCCAAATGGAATTCTATTTTATTGTTATTTACATATTAAAAATTCTGTTTATATGTTCCAAACACATGTATCAATATCCATTTATCCATATTTTTTGGTACATACATTTTTTAAAACGTTCCCTACTCAATTCTTCCCGATAAGCATGCTCAATATAAGGGAACTTCCCGATTTTTTACCCCAATTAAAGTGCACTCTATAATATTTTTTAAGCAACCATTATTTTTATAAAATCAATTATATTTTTATGAAAACATTCCTGGTTAATTTATGGTTTTATATAAAATATTATTCCCTTTTCTTCTTAAAATTCCCTCTAATATTTTCCTTAAACCACACTAAAATGTTTTGTTTCTAAATTTTCTTAAATGCTATTTTTATATTTATTCACTTGATTTTGACATAAATTATAATTATCTATTACCATTTTCCCTTATTAATGTTGATGTATTATTTAAATCCTTTCTTTCATGGAAAACATTGTTATAGTCCCTTATGTTATACCTTTTTGTCAAGATTATGATACCCAATTCTCACAATGGATAACCCTTATGTTTATTTTTGATTCCTTATGTATTATTCTTAATGTGGAACACATATTTCAGAACATGTTAGGATGGGTGTTCCTAGATTGTACTCTAATGAATTTGGTAATGTTTAGTCTTTGGAGACATTATATGTAGTGTTCTTGGTGGTTAGCCTTGATTCATTCTCCTCTATGTGCAACAACCATTGACTCATGCTCCTCTATAAGAAATGAGCTTCGAGTCATGCTAAAGTCATGTTTTATGTTGATACCACATTACTATGAATCCATTATTTTATAATCCCATTATATAATTCCTTATGTTTAATTATGTATGATGCCTTTTTATATCATTATTTTATTCATTCTTACCCATGTGACAAGCATTATTTTGATTTTTATTACCATACTGGGCTTTTTAGATCATCACTTTTTTCATTTTATCCCTAGGTTATCCTGTGTAGATGTAATGGATCAAAGGATGTTAACAGATCTTTATAAAGATTAAATAAAATAGGTTATTATTTTGGAATCACGATGTTTAATTATTTACTTAATCTCCAAGATACTAGAATATATGATCCTTGAATTGTAATTTGATGTTTAATTATTATAAAAATAAGGTCATGACATGTGGAAAAGGTTAGGGTCACAATTATTTCATGAAATAATTTCAAGCTATAAATAAATTATCTGATGTGATTCACTGATACACATCATGTTACCTTCAAAATCAATTCCCGCATTCAAAATACAAATCAAAGGAAGATACACATCATGAAGCCCAATGACACATTGTTAGTTGAGTAAAACTTCCAAATCCCAAATATTTCAGACAATATTCATGTGGATTTAAAAAATTTAGCGAAAACCTTCGATAAAATGTTCACAATGTGAATAACCTTTACACATCGTGTAATTTCCCTATTATGTACTCCAGAAGGTGTGAAATAGATAGATTGTTCTGTTCTCTCTCATTTCTCTCATTGTTATCTCTCTATTTTCTTCCATCCTTTCTCCCTAAACTCATTCTTCATCAATTCTATTCATTTTTGTTATGTTCATCCAATAACCATGGATTTATTTGAGAAGTTTTATTCATCCTTTTTTCATATTCACCACCAAGCAATGTGAGTTCTTCATCTCGATCATAAATCAACAATGAATACTTAATGTTTTCTTTCCTATTCTTGTTTGTAGTAAGTAATTGGTCGAAATTGAGATTGGTTCAAGGATTACATTGCTTATTTTTGATTGTGTGTTCTTTAATTGATTAATCTCAATCCTTGAATGTTTTTTAATTTCTTAATCTCAATTTATGTTGGTTTTTAATTATGTTTTCAATTATTTATCATTTTTTAATCGATTATACCATGAGAGGATAAACCTATTTGTGTTGGTATTGAGAGTAGGGGTGTTTGAATTTAATTAATCTTTAATTATCATATTGGTAACCATATGAATAGAAATTAGGATAAAAAATCGATTATCCAATTATTTTAAGAAACCTTGACCATGGGAAGCTTGAATGAATGACCTTAACTTGATTGGAGTAGAATTGGTTATGACATATATCCTATGAAACCTTCTTCTGTGAATCTAGAATTAATTCATCGAGGTCATAACTATATCCAAACAAAGGAATATTTGTATCTTAGATAGATCTAGTGGGCTTGACAATATCCAACTAGCGACATTTTCTTCCTTCACAAACTAAACCTCAGGACCATAAAAAGTTATAATTAAGTTCATCCTTTTTTATAAACCCCAAAATTGATATAGATCCTATATTTTTCCATGATCTTAATATAAAAATTTCTTATAATTGTTTATTCTCAATATCAACCACTTTGTGAGTAATCCTACCCTAAAGTGTTATATGCTTTAGTTATTTCAATAAAATCTATTTCTATGTGGGATTGACCCTGCACAATCACTATACTACTCCCTAGTAGCAAGTGTAGTTTGGAAAAAATAAATCTAATCTAATCACACCCCACATGAGTTAAATGATTCATGTGGGGGCATCAATGATAGAATACCACAAAGTACTTTCCAGCATATATAAGAGTCATCACTAGGGAATAAGTCAAATGGCTATTCAAATCATTAAAGGAATCCAAATTTTTTGAATCCCATATGAACATTACTCCCTTCTGAGTGACAGTGGTCGATAGATAGTCCAAATTTTAAAATATTCCAAAAAACAAGCGTTAATTCCATTCCAATCCCAAGAAAATCTGAATATCCAAGTCATTACATGGTTTCTACCATTTCATAACAACCTTTACCTTCTCAAGATCAACTAAAATCCCCTATTTGAAAACTATGTTCCCTAATAAACTTACCACTACAATCAGGAATTTTCATTTTGATAACTTGAAATAAGGTTGATGATTCTTACAAATGTCCAAGACTACTCTCAAATGACGCTAATGATCCTCCTTTTATTTATAGTAAACTATGATGTAATCCATGAATACCAAAATAAAATAATTGAGATAGTTGTGAAAAAAATCTTTCATCAATTCCATAATTATAGTAGGATCATTTATTAGAACAAAAGGCATAATAGGATACTCATAGTTTCCATACATGCTCTTGAAGGTGGTGTTAGGGATGTTAGACTTCGTGATCCTAATTTAGTGATAAATAGACTAAAGATCAATATTTTAGAACCAGTTTTACACTTTAATATGGTTAAAAAATTATAAATACCAGGAAATAAATACTTTTTCTTGACTATGACCCAACTAATCATTCAGTAATTGGAATAGTGGAAAAGGGTTCCATCAAAATTCTTGGAAAAAATCACTGGTGCTGCCCAAGGTGACACACTGAGTCAAATAAATCCTTTGGAAAAACTACATCAAAGGCGCTTCCCAAGATGAAACACAGGGTTATCCAACTAAGTCCATAACTCCTTTAGTTCAGCTGGTTACATAGGGTAAGAAAGAATAGATATTTTCTAAACACCAGATAGAAAATCAATGGATAAACCCACCTTTTTAATTATGAAAAACTAGAAAACAAAAATGAGAACACATTTGGAAACTAAACAACTACTAGAAAAAGATTTCTTCATAAATATTCATGATCTAATTTAGAGAAAAATGTGGATATAATCCTACCCTACTCTAAGAGATGTGATTCATATTGACATGAACTCAGGTCCCATTCTACTTGAAAGACACAAAACACCCCATCATGGTAGTAAAGGAGTCCCACCAAAGGTAACCGTTTATATAATATTTATGAGTGATCCACCAATCAATTGTGAAAATAACATACAAAGGTTTCATATATAGAACAAAAAAGTTCCAAATAAGAATGAATTATAATAAATAGAAAGTAAAACATGGGCATCAAATACCCTTATATCTCTTTATATTTAGAGGAATTTCAATCTCTTTTACATTAGACATGAGCTTAAAAGTAATATTTAATAGTTACAAAACACTGGTAGATATGAAGGAATTAAAGACACTAGTATGAAATAAATCACTCACTAAAGATGACACAATGGTAATGTTACCTCTCACTGTCACATAACCCACTTCAACATGCATTGGAGATTCATACACTATGTGAAGAATCTTTTTTCATGATTCGAGTGGATGAAACCCCATTTTATTGAAGAACCTGACTACTCCATAGATCCTACCAGTATTTTTGAGCCCATACAGCCACACAAAGTAGTAAATATATGGAAAACCCTCTATAAGTATCTTGAGAATCAATAAGAGCTACACATCTTTAGTCCCTCCATGAAATCATGATTTGAGTTCCCCACTTTACCATATTGTAAACAAGCCATCAATTTTTTTTTTCATGAATCAGAGATGATTCAAAAGTTGTATAATTTTGAGATCCAACAATATAGTTTCCACCAAGAGACTCATAATTATTCCTATTTCTTTTAAAGGAACCACTGAGGCTATCACTAAGAGTAGGAAGAACTTTTGTGAATTCTGCCTTACCATCCTAGTCAAGTTACTCCATCAATGTTCTATCCCGAACCACAACATACAAGGTGATATTTAGCATGAAAAACTAAGATCAAATATCTACTTGATAACCCATATAAAACCATAAGGATTTAAATTTATCATCCAATACAACTTGAGGTGAGAAATGATCAAGATCAGATAAATGATTTGCATGTTCATTCACTATCCTTTCACCTTGATGAAGGCTGAGAAACTCCAAGGACTTTTCCAACACCGTTGATTCTAGATATAATTTCTCTATAAAAAAAGACTTAAAGTATTTATACTCAAAGAACACATTTTTACCTTCCATAAATAAAAAATCCATTTATATCCTATTAGTAACTTTATGTTTTAAGACAACACATTTCACTTAAATAGTGGCAAGATTTTCCAAAAAATAAAATAGTTTCTAAACCTTTTTCAATCTGTCATCAAACTTATAAGGGTTGTTGGTACCCTATAAAGATAGTGATTTTAGATTAATAAACTCTCAAACATGATCTATACTATCATCCCTCAATGATAAAATCACTAAATCATGAACATGAATAAGTTTTCTATTTATACCAGATATTGGACCACACACACAATAAAATCTATAAGGTTTTGATAAACTGGAGGTTTTACTTTCTATTTTTCATTATAAACTTCCTATTATGTTCTATTCAAACAAATTCTTGGTGTCATGGTACTACACAAAAACAATATATAATAAGTAATCACTATTAAAGTGACTCAAGATCATCAAAACTATTAATCATAAGTCAACTGGGAACCAAAAATATCAGATCAAATCATTAGAAATTGTCTAGAATCAGATCATAAAATTTCCTCAAAGACACCTTTTCTCAACAACACATGGTAACGTACATATCATTATGATGATATATAGCTAGGAACTCACTCAAAACCTACCCCTTAAGTCCTATAATTAATGGATACTATTTAATAAAAAAATCCCAAACTTCATATGTACAATAATAAGTGACTCAACCTCCCTTTGATACCAATTTTTCATTAACTAACCCAGATAACTCAACTAAACAATACCTAAATCAGTTATTATATGGAAATAAGGGCATTCATAATCCCCACGGACTAGAAATAAGTACATTGGAATCATGAAAAACAATAAGTAATGGTTTGACCAAAAGAATAAATCATTAATAAAAAACATAAAAAAAATTCAATTAGTATAATGTAGTTTCTGGGCACAAAAAAAGCACCGAGAGGGGAGATAAAATTAAAAAAAAATTGTGAACATAATGGATCATTAAAAATATTTTCATTAACATGAAATACATGACTATCAAAATATTTTTATTAGATATTGATGCAAGGAAACCAAGAACCAAGAAGGATGATCTTGATATTTCCCAACCAGGATCAATGTATCACTGAGAGGAGGAGGGGTGAATCAGTGATATCTTCTTCTTCTTTTTTGTTTCCTTTATTTTGAAACAAACTTAACCTCATGTTAAAGATTTATCAGTTTATTGAAACAATAAATCACACATCCATGAGAACACATTTATTTACGAGGCTCATTACTCAACATGATTAGTTATATCCTTGGAATGGTTTGGAATAAAATAAAATACCACAAAATCCACTATAAAAAATCATTTTCTGGATAAAAACAATTAGGATATACCCTTACACTTGTGTAACACTATGATAAATACCACAATGTATGTGATTCTTTTAGAAATAATGATGTAATACAAGTTTCTGTAACAAGTAATGAAAACTTCCCATGTTGGTTCAAAAAAATTTACTTTTCTGACTTATCAACTTCCACTTATATAATCTTCATAACACAGGTTTTTAGTTTCTTACCCTCCAGATGGTGGAAAAAACCATCATAAAAACACTAAGTCTTATGGATTAGATTGAGTCTTCAGTTTTATTTCTCAATCTAGAAATATAAAAATATAAGAATACTTAAAAAAAATTCTAATCTACTTCCTTCTCAGTCCAGAAAATTTTTAGTCTAATGACCTAGTACGATCTAAGAAACTATGAACACTTACTTTATTCTGTCTAGAAGACTTCATTGGGTACTCTATTTGAAAACTTTTTCTCACTAAAACTTCAGAACTTCTCCCTCTCTATCTGTACGTGAATAGTGTTCTGATTTGTTATAAAATAAAATTTACTTTCTTCCCTTTATAGGTGTTCCAAATGTGGAAAGGGAGGGAACTTACTTTCATTTTCCCACTCAACAAAATTTCAAACTCCCCAAATTTTACATTCATTTCAAACTCATCTTTGACTATTTTGGCACTTCTCTTTTCTTCTCAATTCTTCTCAAACCTTCTCAAATATTCTAAAAACTCCATCATACTTTGAAATTTCTAAACCTTATTCGGTATGATACAAATGTAAGTCCTATTGTCTCCATTATTATGGAAACATATTTAAGACAATAAAGTTCTCATATAATTTCTCCCTATCACTTGAAAAACAAAATAATGACTTCTCATTTTGTTGTTCTATCCAACTGAGAAACACTATACATTGAAAACATTATTCCATAAATGTAGTTTCAATTTTTGAAGTATTAAAATATATCTTCAATAATACTTTGGTAGAAAATATCTCTTTGAAATCACATCTAAAATTTATTCAAGGTATTTCTCCTTTTATTCAAATCCTTAGACTTATTATCATTCGTCCAATGAATTATTGGTGTTTGCATCTATTTGATGGATCAGACCCTTCCTTACTCTAATGTATCAGTGTAAATTAAAATCCAATGAATCAAAACCACTTCTTGTCTGGTGAATCTTGAATAAATTGACAAAAAAATTAACCTGATGAAAATGGTTGACTAAATTGTTGATCATCATCTAGTTGATCGGTCCCTATAACTACACTTAAAAAATTAGACTTCCAATGGATTAGTGGAACACTAAGTTTGATGGAATGATTTTAGTAGATTAACAATCATCGAATTCATTAACTTCCAACTTCTCTTCTCTTCAAACAATTATGTATCCAATGATTCTCACACCGATGGATTGGGACCAGAAAACATTTACTTTGAAAACTCTATTCTTTCAAAAAATTATACTTATAATAATTACTTACTCCTGACTTTGAGAAAATTTATGATCAGTATAGCATCATCTGACTTGCATTGGAATGTTTATATTACTTTCCATCTTTTCAACATTTTATATATTTCCATCCAAACCTCAAACTAATTGTGAGCACATTTTATACAACTTTCATTCAAAAGGATTAAATCACATGTTTCCCAAACAACTTATGATTTATGATAACTCCAAGATCGTAAAAGCATCATCAAAATTAATTATTGAGTCATTCAAACTATGATACATTTCCTCATACAAATTTAAAATTTCTTTCTAGAAATAATGTGTGTCCAAAATACAACTTCTTTAAAAAACACATTCAGAAAAAAAAATCTGAAATAGGGTAACTTTCTTATTAAAACATGTGTCCTATTTTATAATAACTTTTCAACCTTTCATTATTTTCATCCAATAATCAAAACATGAAAATTAATGTGATTTATTTTTTTGACAACAAAAGACAAAAAAAATTGCATAAACTTCTTTAAGCATCCAAAAACCACCTTCAGTCAACTTGGTCCTAAAAATACCCCCTTTGGATTTTTTAGTCAACCAAGTTTTATAAATCAATGAAAATTGTAATATAAAGAAATGGATCACTTTTCAATAATTCTAACACTTTACGAGCTAACTCATTGTAGGAAATAAGAATCATTGGCAGCGAAACCATTATGTACTAATGTAGTGACTCATGAATCTTATTTAACATTCCAAATTTCCTTTCATTCACATAATTATTCACTTTTGGGTCCACTTATTCCACATACCTATAAATACAAGTCTCCTAAAACCACTCTAACAAACTGTTAGAATAGTTCACACACTTACATTCTAATATCATATATTTCCTTCAAATCCCCCTACATAAAAGCTTCTTTAAAAGGTTTAGAACATATTAATTGATAGATTTATGAAACATCCTTTTTATCCCCTTTGAAGACACTCTCCGTGTACTATATGAGAGTGGGGAAAAAAACATACCTCAAACATGGATATAAAGAGGTTGGATTCCCACATTTAACCTTAGTTTGAAAAATACTTCCTTTAGTAAGGGTTTTGTAAATATGTCAGCAACTTGTTCCTATATAAGAGCATACTTGAACTTCAATTCATTATTCTACACATTCTCTTTTTATGAAATGATATTTTATATCAATATGTTTTGAATGAGAATGTTGTACTAGGTTTCTTGTAATTTTTATAGCACTCTGATTATCACAACCCAAAAGAAGAGGTAACTTTACTTCCACAAGTAAGACTTATAAATGAGACTTCATCCACATAAGTTTTTTGGTATATTGTGTGGTGTAAACATACTTAGATTCATCCATGCTAAGAGTTACTGAATTTTGTTTCTTAGTATTCCCACTTACATAGCTTTCCCCAAGAAATAAAACTCCACTTTAGGTAGATCTTATATCATAAACACTCACTATCCAATCATAATCTATATATCCAAACAAATCAATAATTTCTGAGATATTATATCTGATTTTGAAATATTTTGTTTATTTGATATATATGAGAATTATTTTTTCCATCCGATAGATGTGATTATTTTGGAGCACTTTGGAATCTTGCAAAAATAGAAACAACATAAACAATGTATAGTCTTGATGCAGTATGATATAAAAAAACTTCCAATCCTTTAGAAACTCTTTAGAGTCATCTTCCCCACCTTCTATATATTTAATCAACATGATTCCCACTAAAATTGGTATGGAAAAATATTTCTAATTTTCCATTCCAAACTTCTTTAGAAGTTCCCTAGCATACTTTTCTTGATAAATAAATATGTTTTCTTCCTTTATGAGATTTTTAACACAAGAAATTATTTCATTTCAACTAGTAAGGAAATTTCAAACAACTCTTTAATCACTTCAAAAAACATTTCACGAGTTATTTCCTCATTCCAAGAAAAGAATATATCATCATCATATATAATTACAATGAGGTAAATATCATTACTCTGAATGATGTACAAATTAATATCAACCCTTACTTTCTTAAAATTCATTTTTCTTAGGAAAGTGTCCAATTTGGAATACCATTTTCTCATAGCTTACTTTCTTCCATACAAGTATTTCTTTATATTTCTAAAAAAAATCATCCTTCCCAAAAAAACTACATGGTTGTTTAATATAAACTTCTTCATTAAGTTCCACATTATGAAATGATGAATTTACATCCATCTAAAATATTTTGCAACTTCATTGTGTAGTAATATAAAGAAATACTCTAATTGTTTCAAACCATGATAATGGAGAAACATTATCACCAAAATACAAGCCTTCAATATGTGAGTAACAATTTCACACCAATATTTATTTGTTTTTATCGATTCACCATATTCATTCATCTTTTTCCATAAAACCCACTTTATACCAATAACATTTTTTTCAATTAGTTTAGGTATGCATTCCCAAGTATCAATCATTTAAATCTAATCAAAATCTTCATTCAAAACCTAAATCCATTTTGGAAGCTCAAAAGATTCATTCACATCTTTCATCTCAACTTTTGAATATAAAAAAGTATGTGTAATATATTTTGATGTTCTTATTGTTTGATGTAACGCCCCGACCCCAGTTACCCAGAGTCGGTGCATTATTACATAACATTGGCATGATCACAAGAAAGATCAAATCTCGAAAGACCGATTGGTTTAGTAGCCTTGGAAACACTAGATATATTCATAAGTTTTACATTAAATCATAAAATGAAAAACTACTACAACAACATAATGTTTCCACAGTCCACACTATAATCCCCTCATAATATCCCTACAGGTCATTCATAACTTACATCTTCACATCCTGGGAAAAATAAAACATAGAAAAGGGGTGAGCTCAAATGCCCAGTAAGGATAACAATATAGCGGAACATTCAAAAATAAGCATAAACATTTAAGGCAATGAATTACTAAAACAAAAGCCTTTTAAACTTCAACTTCAACATAGTATGGCAAAAGTAAAATGAAATAATGACATTTACTTGTTCACATGGATATTCTACTAATCGAATAATCACATGAAATATCAATAACCACTTTCATAATGTTGGAATGCATAATGCCAAACTATCATAACCACATAGCCAAGGCCTCGTGCCAAGACTGTTGAGTCAATAAGGTTTTCCTTATGACTTTTCCATTCCTTCTTGTTTTGAAAATCACAAACACCTTATCTTTAAGAAAAATCGCTTTTATAAGGAAAATTGCTTTCTTAAGAAAAATCGCTTTTATAAGGAAAATTTCTTTCTTAAGGAAAATCGCTTTTATAAGGAAAATTATCCTTATCATATTTTCATTCATATTTTTCTTAAGTATAAGTTTCGGATTCATTTTCTCGAAGTCATTAAAACTTTGATATAAAAGCATTCTGTTTTAGGATTCGGTTCTGGACAAGAACTATAAGGAAGTTTCATTCCGAATTCCGGATATGAACTCTGACTAAGTTCTATTCCAGATTCAGGATACAAATTCTAAAAAAGAATTCTCATTACGAATTCTAATGAAGAAATCCCATTCCGAATTCTCATTACGAATTACAATGAAGAATTCTCATTACGAATTCCAATGAAGAATTCTCATTACGAATTCCAATGAAGAATTCTCATTACGAATTTCAATGAAGAATTCTCATTACGAATTCTAATGAAGAAATCTCATTCCGAATTCTCATTGCGAATTCTGATGACGAATTCTCATTACGATTTCTGATGACGAATTCCTATTCCGAATTCCTATTCCGAATTCTCATTCCGAATTCACCTATTAAACAGAATCTGATTATCATTGTTTTATACACTCTGAATTTACTCACTCCGAATCTTCACTCCGAAGTTTCTATTCCGAACCTTTATGTTAGAGTTTAAAACGATGTCGTACATTCTGTTTCACTTATTTTTTTATAAAACGATGTCGTCCATTTTGTTATAAACTAACCGTTGTCTAAGTGACACGTGTACAGGTCCCTCCGAACTTTAAGGAAAATATGACCGTTGGAGAAGGAGCCGACCTTACCTATAAATAGGAGCTCATTTGAAAGAGCTCGATGCCGATGAATGCTGTTGAAAAAACAACTGAG
The DNA here is from genome assembly GCA_963277665.1 of Viscum album. Lineage (NCBI taxonomy): Eukaryota > Viridiplantae > Streptophyta > Magnoliopsida > Santalales > Viscaceae > Viscum > Viscum album. The sequence continues at coordinate 1,578,311,507 of OY728120.1, read as the reverse complement.
TTTGTGCCTACATGCTGTTGAAGTGATTTCTAGAGAGAGAGTCTCTTATTAACTCTCAAAGCTTAGTGCGACTCCGAATGTTGGTGATTACATTCGAGGGCTTCCGGGGATAGGAAGACAGAGGTGCCGACTACCTTAAAGATCGAGGGCTTTCTTGCTGAGAAAGATAGAGGTTGCCAACTACCTTGAAGTTGAGGGCTTGCGGGGATAGAAAGACAGAGACACCGATCTCCGTATCGAGGGCTTACCCTGGTGTGGGTAAGACATACTTGCTTGAAAGTATAAATCAAGGGACCTTTATCCAAGGTTGTTGGATACCCTTCTCTTTGGGTTAAGAGACTATCATCTTGTTACTAGTAGTTTTACTACTTGTTTTTATTCCGCTGCAATTTGTATCTTAAGGAAAGTATAACTTCTTATACTTCCTTATTTACTCTGATTAGTTTAGATTCTATACGCTTTAAGGTAGAATCTCATATTGTAACTTTTGTTAAGTTTCAATTTCCGGAACCATATTTCCGGAACCTGCTTTTGGAATCCATTTCCAAGTTCAGTTCGGTGTTAGAGGTGTTGTGAATTTACTTAGTTTAACTTTGTTAAACTTAGCCCTTTCCTTTTCTTAAGGAAACTCTAGTTATTAATAACTAACGTTAAAGGTTCCAAAGGAATTTTTAAAGTATACAATTCACCCCCCCTCTTGTATATTGAGCATCTCATATTATATTTCGATCCTACAATTGGTATCAGAGGTTGGAAACCTCTTACTCTATACCATTCTTACATTTGGTATCAGAGCCAAGGATACTGAAATACTTGTACTCACATACAAGTTTTTCGTGCTCACTTTTCTATTCCGAACTTTGTCATTCCGGTTTATCCATTCCTAACTTTTCCCATTCCGAACCTTGTTATTACGATTCTAAGCTACTAACAAGTTTGTGTGCAAAGTTTTTTTTGGTATGGCAGGAATTAATGTTGGATCAATTGATAATCTGAATCCTACAAGACCACCAATCTTCGATGGTAATGATTATGAGTACTGGAGAGATCGTATGAAGACTTTTGTTATCAATACTGGAGTAGACAACTTTGTGATGCTTACTGGTGATTATAAAATTCCTGACAAGGAAGTCAGAACCTTTACTAACCAGGAGAAGCAAGAATATCAACTCAACTATAAGGTACGCAATACTTTACTTTGTTCAATGACTAGAAATATATATAGCCAAATTTCTTCTTGTGAAGAAGCTAACTGTATATGGAAGAAGTTAGAGGTTACACACTTTGGGACTTCTAAGGTGATTGATACTAGAAGAGCTATGCTTAGAGCTGAATATCATGGCTTCAATTTTCCTTATGGAGAACCTATCTGTAAAGTTCAACAAAGATTTATGACAATCGTCAACAGTCTACAATCTATGGGAGAAAAAGGATTAGATGATGAAGCTCTTGTGGACAAGATAATTGACATTATGCCCAATGAATGGGAATCCAAGAGAACAGCTATAGATGAGAACAGGAAGGTTACTCAAATTACTCTTGATGAATTATTTGGAACTCTTCTACAACATGAGACCAGAATGAAGAGAGATGCTGACAACATCAAGAAGAAGAATGGAAATGGTACTGTTGCTTTTACTACAACTTCGAATCAGATGAAAGCTAAGACTCCTGAGAGAGTAACCAGATCCAAATCTAAGAAAGTTGTTTTCCAATCCGAATCCAGTGAAAGTGAAGTTTCAGAAAATGAATTAGCCAATCTTGCTCGAAGGATGAACAAGATAGCTGGACAGAGAAACTTTCAATCCAAGTATAAGAAGAAGGATAGGAAAGATAAGAAAGATGGAGAAGTTACTTGTTACGAATGTAAAAGATCTGGACATATTAGACCAGATTGCCCTATGCTCAAAAAGAAAGAAAGGAAGGAAAGACATTCAGACAGAAACAGGAAGAAGTATTACAAAGCCAAAGCTAAGAAAGTTCTGAAAGCTAATGACACCTGGAGTGCCAGTGGTGGTGACTCTTCAGATGAATCTTCTGAATATGAATCTTCAGGACAGAAGAATCTTGGTCTTATAGCCAGACTACCTATTGATAATCATTGTCTTATGGCTAAGGTACTAAATGATGAATCATTGACCAATGTTTCTTTAAATCATAATGATAGTAAGTATTATAACTCTTCTGATGAAGAATCATCTTCTGATGAGGAAAATACTTTACCTACTTATGAAGAAGTCTCTAGATTTGCTGAACTTCTTGAGATTGAGAATTCCAAACTCAACAAGAAACTTGATAAGGCAAATTCTAGGAATTCTATTCTTACTAAAGAGATATCAGATCTTTCTAAAGATCTTGATAAGAAAAATGCTGATTTTGAAAGTATTTCAAAAAATCTTGAGGAAGTAAGTTCTGAGAAGAATAAACTTTCTAAAGAATTAGAAAAAGTAATTTCTAAGAAAAATGTTTTCAAGCCTAGCTCTAGTTCAAAAACTAATGATTTTGAGGATAAAAACTTGGTTGTAAAACTCAAGTCCGAAATTTTTTCCTTAAAGAAGTGTTTATCAAACTTTACCCATGGTAAGGAAAATTTTGATAAGATGTATTCTCAAATACGACTTTTAAGAAATAAATCCGGATTTGGTTATACCCATGCAAAACCAGTTTTCAGTAACAATTATTTTGTTCCTCAAAGTGCCCCATTTTGCACTAAATGTCAATGTGGTGGTCACTGGGCAAAAAATTGTTCCTTAAACAAAACCCAATCCTTAGGTTTTCATAAAGCTTACTTTTCTAAGAAAATGTGGATACCTAAAATTTTATTGTCTGGAAATCTCGGATCCAAACAAGTTTGGATTCCGAAAATCTAACTTTGTTCTTAATTTCAGGAAAATAAAGAAAGTTCCAGCAACAATATATGGTACATGGATAGTGGATGTTCCCGGCACATGACTGGTAACAAAAGCTTTTTTGAAAAGATTATCAAAACGAAAGGAGGAAAGGTAACTTTCGGATACAATGCTAAGGGAGAGATTGTTGGTATTGGTAATATAGTTCTTTTGGGTAAAACTTTGATTTCAAATGTTCTTTTTGTTAAAGGCCTTAAGCACAACCTCATTAGCATAAGTCAGTTATGTGATGAAGGTTACCTTGTGAATTTTAGGAATGATAAATGCTTAGTTCACAATTCCAAGGAAGAATTTATTCTCTCAGCCAATAGGCAAGAGAATGTTTACACCTTAAACTTAGAAGACCTAAGAAGCCAAGATTTACCTTGCCTAAGTGCAATGGAAGATCATTCTTGGTTATGGCATAGAAGATTAGGACACTGTAATCTTAGGAACCTATGTAAACTCTCTAAGAAGAAACTTGTTAAGGATATATCGGAGCTTAGATTTGATTCTTCTAAAGTTTGTGATCCTTGTCAATATGGCAAGCAACATAAATCTAGTTTTAAGTCAATCGGTGAAGTCTCAACAACCGATGCATTACAGTTAGTGCACATGGATCTTTTTGGTCCAACACAAACTGGAAGCATTGGAGGCAAATACTATGTGTTTGTTCTAGTTGATGATTACACTAGATTTACTTGGGTCTATTTTCTAGCAAGGAAATCTGAAGCTTTTTCTTATTTCAAAAGTTTTAAAGCCCAAGTCAAAAATGAGAAAAACCTTCCATTGAAAACTATTCATAGTGATCATGGAGGAGAATTTCAAAATTCATATTTTGAAACTTTTTGTAGTAAGAAAGGTATTACTCACAATTTTTCAGCACCTAGAACTCCTCAACAGAATGGTGTAGTTGAAAGAAGAAATAGAATTCTTCAAGAGATAACTAGAACCATGTTGAGTGAATATTCTATTGCTAGAAATTTCTGGGCTGAAGTTGTAAGTACTGCTTGTTATACTATAAATCGAGTTTTGATTAGACCTTTTCTTAATAAAACTCCTTATGAGTTATGGAATGGTAGAAAACCAAGACTTTCCTACTTCATGGTTTTTGGTTGCAAAGTATTCATTTTGAATACTAAAGATAACTTACATAAATTCGCACCAAAGTCTGATGAAGGAATTTTCTTAGGTTATTCCACAACCTCTAAGGCTTATAGAGTTTTTAATAAAAATACTTGTACTGTTGAGGAAACAATACATGTAAAATTTGATGAGTCTGATCCTTTTGTTTTTAAAACCTCCCAACCTACATCTTCAGATGTGTTTTCAAAAACTGATTATCAACCGTTGATAGAAGAACCTTCTGATAAGGAAATTGTTCTAGAAGATACTTCTGAAACATTTACCCCAGAAGACTTTCTACCCTATGTTGATGAACAGGTTTTACAAAACCCAAATCAGGTGTTTCTTAAGAATCATCCCAGTGATAGTATCATTGGTGATGTAAATCAACCTGTAAGGACTAGAAGTTCCTTAAGAAATGAAGTAGAACATATAGCATTTATTTCCCAATTAGAGCCTAAAAGCACTGATGAAGCTTTAGGTGATGATGATTGGATCAAAGCAATGCAAGATGAACTAAATGAATTCGAAAGGAATAAAGTCTGGACCTTGGTTGAAAGACCTAAGGAAACTTCTGTTATTGGAGTAAAATGGGTTTTCAGAAATAAATGTGATGAAAATGGAGTCATTGTTAGAAATAAAGCTAGACTTGTTGCTAAAGGCTATAATCAGCAAGAAGGAATAGACTATGAAGAAACTTATGCTCCAGTATCTAGACTTGAATCTATCCGCATTCTACTTGCCTTTGCAGCATTCTTTAATTTTAAACTTTTCCAAATGGATGTGAAATGTGCTTTTCTTAACGGTTATGTTCAAGAGGAAGTTTTTGTTGAACAACCTCCTGGCCTTGAAGATACAAAACATCCTGATCATGTTTTTAGACTTACCAAAGCTTTGTATGGCCTTAAACAAGCCCCACGAGCATGGTATGATAGACTTACTGGATTTTTGCTTCAAAATAACTATGTTAAGGGAAATGCAGATCCAACCCTTTTTATAAAGAAAGATAAGAAAAATGTTTTGATTGTTCAAATTTATGTTGATGACATTATATTTGGTTCAACTCAGCAATCTTTGACTGACTCTTTTGCTAGTCTAATGAAATCTGAGTTTGAAATGAGTATGATGGGTGAGTTAACATTTTTCCTTGGTTTTCAAATTTCTCAAAAACCAGAAGGAACCTACATATCTCAACATAAGTATATTAAAGATCTTCTTAAAAAGTATGGTTATGACAACACTAAGAGTATAAGTACTCCTATTGGTACCTCAAACTCTCTAGATCTTGATGAAGCTGGGAAACCAGTAGATCAAACATCTTTTAGAGGTTTGATTGGAAGTCTACTTTACTTAACAGCTAGTCGACCAGACTTAAGGTTTTCAGTATGCTTATGTGCTAGATATCAATCCAATCCTAAGGAATCTCACTTAAAGGCAGTAAAAAGAATTTTTCGCTACCTTAAGGGAACCATGGATCTAGGATTATTTTATACTTCTGGAAATGATTTTGTTCTAAAAAGCTTTTCTGATGCTGACTTTGGTGGATGTAGAATGGATAGGAAAAGTACATCCGGAACTTGTCATTTCTTAGGAGATTCATTAGTTTCTTGGTCATGCAAGAAGCAACATTCTGTTGCACTTTCCACTGCTGAAGCTGAATATGTAGCAGCTGGAAGTTGTTGTGCACAAGTGTTGTGGATGCAACACACACTCACAGACTATGGCTTGAGTTTTACTAAAACTCAAATTTTGTGTGATAACACAAGTGCCATTGCCCTAAGTAAAAACCCTGCACATCACTCTCGTGCAAAACACATAGATATTAGGCATCACTTTCTTAGGGATCACACACTCAAAGGAGATATTATTCTTCAGTTTATCGGAACGCAAGATCAAATTGCTGATATTTTCACAAAATCTTTGCCTTCTGATAGATTTGAATATATTAAACAGAAGCTAGGAATGATAACCGTAAGGTAATCTTCCTTAATTAACTTTCTGTTAAAAAAATCTCCTTACAGTAATAAACTCCTTTTCATAGGGGGAGTACATTTGATTGTTTATTTAACAAAGTTTTTCAAAATTTGTTTTCAAACTTTTCGGAACGAAAATTTTCGGAATGGAAGTTCCGGAACTACAATTTTCCAGAAAGGGTATTTTCGCACAGAATACTTCTGGAATGGAAGTATTTGTATTGAAACTTTCCGGAATGGAAAACTTTCGTACTGGTATTTTCATAACGGAACTTTCGTACTGAATCTTCCATAACAAGTTTTTCGTATTGACTTTTTCGTATTTACTTTTTCGTATTGTGTTTTTCATATTTATTTTTCGTATTTACTTTTTCGTATTGAGTTTTTCGTATTGACTTTTTCGTATTGAGTTTTTCGTATTGAGTTTTTTTGTAGTCGTCTTTATATTACCCATTACGAACAACTTTCCTAAGCTAATCCGAAAGATATGATTTTCTTACCGAAGTTTTCGTAATCATATTTTACTTGCTGGCAAATTCTTATAGTTTTTTTTGGTTTTTGGATTTCTTAATTATTTACTTTAATAAAAACTCAAAAAGATCGGATTCAAGCTTTCAACCGTTAGATCTGATCTCAGATCATTCTAAACCGTTAGATCAACCGAGGAAGTTGAACCGTCATCCCATTGCCTATATAAAGGGGACCCTATTTTCTCGTCCCACATCGATTTCAAGCTTTTGCGTGCTGAAGCTCTGACTCTCTGATTTAAGGCCGTTCCAAACCACAGTTTTCTCAGTTCCGAACTTCAGTCTTCTCGATTCCGAACTTCTCAGAGGACTTCTGATCCGAATGTCTGCAGAGTTAGCTTCTCAAGAAATTTCTTCAACCAAGCCCATTTCTCAGTGGTTAGTCTACAGAGAGAGGTTAGTTCATCCGAATTTCTTCAGCAACTACGATTCTATTATTTCAAAGAATATCAAGCTGAATGGCTGGGAAGGTGTTGCGGTATCAAAAACCGGCAACCAAGATGAAGTCTACTCTGACTTGCTTGTCGAGTTTTATGAGTCGGTTGCTTTCTTCGAGGAAGATAATATAGAAAAATTTTCTTTCAAATCGTATGGCAAGACATATAAGCTTTCTTACACCAAGGCTGCAAGCTTGGTAGGGCTAAGTTATGAAGGGGAAGCTGAGTTTATTTCCCACGTATTTCCAGACTCTTTGGGTAGTTTCAACAAGGAGAAAGCCTTAGAAATTCTCGGATTGGACGATGACAAGGCTCCGAAAATAGCAAGTCTTTCTACAAACATCCGGATTCTGGAGTTATGGGTACAAGGGCTTATTGTACCGAGAAAAGGAGATAAGGATAGCCTGAAGAAAAGTGAGATATATATCTTAGATTTTCTGATAAATCTAAGGAAGTTCAACTTGATGAAGCATATTCTTCTTAACATTGAGAATTTGAAGAAGGGGAATCTGAGAGCTCAGATCGTGATGTACCCAGCAATATTGTCAAAGCTCATAGTTCGGTGCCTAGAATCTTTCAAGGTAGCTTGCAGTTCTAAGCAGAAAGTTTGTAAGATCATGCTGCTTAGTGATGCCACTCTTAAGAGAATGAATATGGCTTTTGACAAGGAGTCAGGGAAGTTCATTGATCTACCTCCTCAAGCAGAAGTGACTCTGAAAGTAGCTGATCCGGAATCTTCCAAGCCAGTAAGGAAGAGGAAGCTGAAAGAAGTGGTAGTCGAAGCTGAGGAACCTAAGTCTAAGGAAGTCCACTCCGCACCTCCTAAGTCTAAGAAGAAGAAAACCTATACTGATGAGGTTGCAGCGAAGTGGAGAGCTGACAAAGAGAAGAGGAAGGAAGGAGATCCGCAGTTCGGATTGGATCCTGCAGAGGCTAAAGCTATGAAAGAGAAGGCTGCTGATGAGCTCGAGAAACAAGCAAAGGAGAAGAAACTGAAGAAGAAAATGTCCGAGGCTGAGGTAGCTCAGGCCTTGTTAAAGTTCAACGAAATGGTTTCAGCAACCATTCCCATTCCGAGATCTTTTTCTCTGGAATCTCTACCTGAGACTCCAGGAAGAAATCTTGTTACTCCGGAAGAGGCTGTTGCTACTGAGGAAGTAGAGCAAGTGGAAGAAGTTGAAGAAGCTGCTGAAGGAAGTGGTGAGACAGGAGATGTGCTCAAACAAGTAGATGAATACAAGGGAACTCCTTCGGAACACCTGTCGCTCCGAACATCTGAAGCTCAATCTTCAAAGCTTGTTAATCCTGAATTGGAAGAAGAAAAAGGTGAAGAAGAAGTTTCTTGTCTGAGAGAAGAAGAACATCTTTCACTTGATGCTGCTCAGAAGGAAAATGTAGAAGTTGCTGATGAGGAAGATTTGGTTGTTCAAGTCTCTGATAGCGAGAAGAAATCTCCGGAACAGGTTTCTATTCCGGAAAAGGATAAGGGGAAATGAATTCTTGCTGATACCCCGAGTTCAGAAAAGAGTATGAGGAAGGAAGCTGGTAGTTCTTCGAAGAGGAAGTTGAATCTTATTGAGGAAGAAAATTCTCCTAGCAAGATTTCAGATTTGGAGTCATCATCGTTGGGGCACAATTTTGTTGTTCAATCCTTGAAGAAGTTGGTGGGAACCATTCCGACCTTCTCCAGTATAGACTCTAGATGCCAGATGCTTCAACATGCACTGAATCAGAAAACCGACTCTGTATCCATGGTAATGGATAAGTGTGTTGAGATTGAAGCCCAGTTCAAAACTTTCTTCGTTGGTTACGAAGCACATAAAAGATCTTGCAAGAGGATGACAAGCTGGTCTAAGAAAACTGTGGAAGAGATGAGGTTGCTGGATGAGTTTCAGGATAATGTTAAGGATGCATTTGAAACCGAGGACAAGAAGATTAAAGAGCTGACTGCATCATTCGAAGAAAATTTGACAAAGGAAAAGAACATTAGGATTCAGGAAGTGAGAGATCTGAATGGAAAGCTCAACTCCGTTAATCAGAGTTGGAAATTTGAAAGGGATCATCGGATTGATTTTCTAGAAAGAATGAAAGCTCAGGAAGAGAAGATGAAAGCTCAGGAAGAAAAGTTTAAGGCTCAGGAAGAAATAATCGAAGCTCAGTCAGCAAGAATAGTTGCCTTAGAGAAGCAAGAAGAGGAAGATCACAAGGACCTCAAGAAGATCAGGACGATTCTTAAGGGGCTCATATCAAAGGAGAAAGATCCGAAATGACCAATCCGATCTTTTTTTTTGTAATCTGTTCTTTTGTTGCTGACATTTCAAATATAATGAGAATTGTGCTTGTTGTTTCTATTGTTTTCATTACTAATCTTTCAGGTACATTGTTATTTTTTTTTCCATTCCCTCCAATTCTTTTTGAAAATCACAAAGGGGGAGAAGGAAAAGATCCTTAAGAAAAAGAGGAAATCTAATAAGTGCTTATCAAAGGGGGAGAAAGAAAAAATACCCAAGGAAAAAGAACTCTAATAAGAGTTTGTTTAAGGGGGAGTTTTTCTTAAAGAAACATTACTCCGGAAATATGAATACGATCCTTAGAGTTTCAAAGCCTAAGGGGGAGTTAGTCGTATTCATCCATATCCTTAAACCGAGGGAGATAAGCTTTTAATGTGCTTCTTTCTTCTTAGAATAATTTTTTCGTAAGGATGTTTGTGCTTTCCAAAAAGGGGGAGATTGTTGAGTCAATAAGGTTTTCCTTATGACTTTTCCATTCCTTCTTGTTTTGAAAATCACAAACACCTTATCTTTAAGAAAAATCGCTTTTATAAGGAAAATTGCTTTCTTAAGAAAAATCGCTTTTATAAATAAAATTGCTTTCTTAAGGAAAACCCCTTTTATAAGGAAAATTATCCTTATCATATTTTCATTCATATTTTTCTTAAGTATAAGTTTCAGAATTCATTTTCTCGGAGTCATTAAAACTTTGATATAAAAGCATTCTGTTTTAGGATTCGGTTCTGGACAAGAACTATAAGGAAGTTTCATTCCGAATTCCGGATATGAACTCTGACTAAGTTCTATTCCAGATTCAGGATACGAATTCTAAAGAAGAATTCTCATTATGAATTCTAATGAAGAAATCCCATTCCGAATTCTCATTACGAATTCCAATGAAGAATTATCATTACGAATTCCAATGAAGAATTCTCATTACGAATTCCAATGAAGAATTCTCATTACGAATTTCAATGAAGAATTCTCATTACGAATTCTAATGAAGAAATCTCATTCCGAATTCTCATTGCGAATTCTGATGACGAATTCTCATTACGATTTCTGATGACGAATTCCTATTCCGAATTCCTATTCCGAATTCTCATTCCGAATTCACCTATTAAACAGAATCTGATTATCATTGTTTTATACACTCTGAATTTACTCACTCCGAATCTTCACTCCGAAGTTTCTATTCCGAACCTTTATGTTAGAGTTTAAAACGATGTCGTACATTCTGTTTCACTTATTTTGTTATAAAACGATGTCGTCCATTTTGTTATAAACTAACCATTGTCTAAGTGACACGTGTACAGGTCCCTCCGAACTTTAAGGAAAATATGACCGTTGGAGAAGGAGCCGACCTTACCTATAAATAGGAGCTCATTTGAAAGAGCTCGATGCCGATGAATGCTGTTGAAAAAACAACTGAGTTTGTGCCTACATGCTGTTGAAGTGATTTCTAGAGAGAGAGTCTCTTATTAACTCTCAAAGCTTAGTGCGACTCCGAATGTTGGTGATTACATTCGAGGGCTTCCGGGGATAGGAAGACAGAGGTGCCGACTACCTTAAAGATCGAGGGCTTTCTTGCTGAGAAAGGCAGAGGTTGCCAACTACCTTGAAGTTGAGGGCTTGCGGGGATAGCAAGACAGAGACACCGATCTCCGTATCGAGGGCTTACCCTGGTGTGGGTAAGACAGACTTGCTTGAAAGTATAAATCAAGGGACCTTTATCCAAGGTTGTTGGATACCCTTCTCTTTGGGTTAAAAGACTATCATCTTGTTACTAGTAGTTTTACTACTTGTTTTTATTCCGCTGCAATTTGTATCTTAAGGAAAGTATAACTTTCTTATACTTCCTTATTTACTCTGATTAGTTTAGATTCTATACGCTTTAAGGTAGAATCTCATATTGTAACTTTTGTTAAGTTTCAATTTCAGGAACCATATTTCCGGAACCTGCTTTTGGAATCCCTTTCCAAGTTCAGTTCGGTGTTAGAGGTGTTGTGAATTTACTTAGTTTAACTTTGTTAAACTTAGCCCTTTCCTTTTCTTAAGGAAACTCTAGTTATTCATAACTAACTTTAAAGGTTCCAAAGGAATTTTTAAAGTATAAAATTCACCCCCCTCTTGTATATTGAGCATCTCATATTATATTTCGATCCTACAAAGACTACAAATAAGATTTTTCCAAGGCCTTGTGCCAAGACACTAGTTTGTCTCATGAGACCTACCGATGCATCGAGGAGCTATAGCGGGCTCCACCCGTCACATATTAAGTCCAATGCATTCCCATATGAAAAGGTTTAAACATAACATAAACATTCGTATTAAAACTAGCATACGAAATGTCAATAATTTCACCATAAACTATGAATGGTATAAAAATAGCACATCCACAGTCAAACATATCACAAAACCTTCAATACAATATAGAAGTTTTGTATCATAATAAATCAACTTCAAATAAGCGTAAAATCCGTCAAAGGATGTTGACATAGATGAAATCAAAACACTTTTTAGAGAAATATCTCTTTCTATTTTTGAAATCATTTAAGAGCCATATAAAATAAAACATTTTCTTGAAAATATTCTTATAAGCTTGTAAGGGAATCTTTGACGATTTTATAACGGCGGAAAATAACCGCACCCGCCGTATAAGATAAAAAAACATTCTTATCTTAATTCTGTCGAAAAGGTTAAAAAGCACCTTGTTTGGAAAACGACGGAAAGATTCCCTTATAAAGCTCTTATAAAAAGTAAAACAAGGGTATAAATGACTTTAACCCATATTCTTTTAAATATTAAAAATGTTTTGAAATACATTTTTAAGAAACATGGACGTGGATGATAACGAGGTCCCAGTAGATAATTATGTATAAACAACCTCGGATAATGAAGAGATTGCGAAATAAACCCTTACCTTGTACTCTTCCATTGTTGGGGTAGGTTAACCTCCTGTATAATGGTGAAATAATTGTTATTAAATTATACAAGAATCATATACATTAATATGATATCATATATGATCTTTTAACATTTCTTTATTAATAATATCTTAGTATTATCGTCGTTTCGGGTGATAATCGATTCGTTCTTCTTAAATGTTTGGTTACGTAAGACATGTTTGTAATGGATAGATTATATCTTATTCATAATCAGAATGATATTAACATTATTTCTAACCCTAAAATGAGAATAAGACTTGAATGGATACGATGGAGAATGAATCTCATCGCGTTCGTGGAGACGGTAGTCCGTACGTACGCACGAGCGACAATATCATTCTTTTGATATTAAAATAATATATAAATGGATGTTATATCATATATACAGAATAATTAACATGTTATATTTATTATTTACATGAGTTTCACATCATTATTATACCCATCCAAATAATAATATATTGAATAACAATTACACCACGACGTGGAGACGGTAAGCCGTACGTACGCACGTATGGTGACATGTTATTAAAAGGGTGGATAGAATACTGAATATGGTTGTACCATATTTATAATAACATCACAGTATATGTGAGATACTGGAGTTATTATTTTAGAATGGTAACAACAAAGGAAGAAGAAGTGGAAGAAGAAATGAACTTGGAAAAGGGTGGTGAAATCATTACCTCTTCTTCGGGCTCTTCCTCTTGATTTGATCAAAAGGGATCCCTAGGTTGGATTTCTGATCAAAATAAGGCCTCTAGGTTGTAGTGAGGGAAGTTGGGAGAGTATTTGGGCAGAGTTTGGCCGAACCAAAAGGCTTTGATGGTGTGAAGAAATGAGAAGGAGTGGTCTCCTTTTATAAGGGAGAGGAGGGGCTCTTTAGGAAAGAGTGAAAGTATTACTTTATAATATAATTATATTCGGTTTATAATGGTCCAAAAATCATTGAGGTCGAAGATAAGATGACTCATGTTCTAAATAACATCAACCAATAATAATTGGACAGGTTTTAGATAATATTTTAATTATTATAATCTTATTTATTTAAATGATTTATTAATGAGGTAAACATTGCATCATTATTGTGTCATTAATAATTTAAATTATTTGATGTCTAAAAATTATAAATAAAATATAATTATGTAGGAAATCGTTTTATATTTCTAATGAATATTTATAATCGAAAATACAACATGTATAACCCTATGTAAAAATTGTTCTTCTAAAAGATGTAAGCTTATGCCATTTTTATTTTTATTTTAACGTTTTTAATATAATGTGTCCCTACCACATACAAGTGGCTCTAAGGGGTCCCCAAATCGACCCAAGGATGCCCATGGTCGGTTATGTGTCCAACAATAAGGTTAGGACACGTTTTAGGGTAATTTTGTATTATTATAATATTATTTTTTAACCCTTATTTACCGGATTTACCCTTTAACCATGGTAAATAAAATATTTACCGCAGTAATTCTTCAAAATGTGTAAAAATAAAAGTTACCTATTTACATAATTTGGAAATCCTGATTCCAAATATGTAATCCATTTTTCCAAATTCAAAACATAGAAGTGGCAGAAATTAATTTAAAATTAATTCCCGTTGTTAAAATAAAAAGCGTGTTTTTAAGAGATAATAACTATCAAAAGATTGACACTTGTTTATGTCTGATTTAATTGTGAAATTATGTCCAATGACAAACATTAAATTAAATGGTAAAAATATATTATAAATATACTTTAAAACCACTCAAATTCATAATTTATCAATATTAATTATTTTGATTAAAAAAGTTGTTTTTAATTAAAATTTAGTAATTTTCACTATTCATCAAAATATAAAAGTTATCCGAAAAGTACCAAAATTTCACCCTAGGCTAATTTAAATATTCCGAATCCAAAAATGAAGTCCATTTTGAAATATAAAATATATATGATTTCAAAAAGTAGGTATTACTATTCACAATGGCTAGTTTAATTAGTTGTGGTGTGTGTTAGAACTCGAGGTTGCGTACAACACACGCTATCGCATTATTCGAAGGGAAACGTACCGTGGAAGCATGGAGTGTTACATTTAAACCTTATGGAGTTGATCACCAATTATATTTTGAGCATCCATTTTCCTCCTCATCCTAGGATGAGATGTTTGAGATTCCTCCTCATCACTAAAAACATCTAAGTCCAATTCTTATTCATGTAAAGGATTACAATTGTTTTCGTCCTTATCAAAACTCTTAACTAAAATTATTTCATCCTGTTTATCTTCCTTATATGCATGAGTTTGGTTCGAATCTCCCTCTTCCTTTTGAATAACATTCACATCAAAAGAGTCAATTAATATTCCTATCTCTTTGTTGAAACATCGATATCCTTCTCTATTTATGGAATAACTAAGAATTACTATATCTAAACCTTTTTGATAAATCTTTATAAGGTTTCAAACTATGGTATTTATGATGCAGGGGCTCCCAAAAACATTTAAGTGTTTCAAACATCAAGTTTTATCATAAATAAGCTAATAATGAGTCATATTGGAACATTACCTATATAAACATTAGTTCTAAATATAAATAGATGTGGTCATAGCTTGCCTCCAAATGTAACAAGGGAGGCTTTGTTCAAATAAAATATTTCTCTCCATTTCAACCAAAATTATATTCTTCCTTTCAGAAACACTATTTTTTTGTGGTGTGTATGGTGTGCTGAACTCACGTCGAATTCCATTTTTTCAAGAAAATTTTTCAATAATCCGTTATTATATTCACTACTATTGTCCATTCTTGAATTATTTATATAATACCCAAATTATGTCTCATATTTTATACTAAAACCATTAAACACATTGAGAGAATCCAACTTATGTTTCAAAGACATATCACAAGTAATGTGAGTGAAATAATTAATAAAAGTAATGACTTACTTATCTCGGTGAGTTCATTATTTTCTCATTAGCCAAAAAATATCATAATTAATAAGTTTTATGGTTTATGTTGAAAGAATATAAACATTCATATGAATAGTGTTTGTAATCTTCCCTTTCTGATAAATTGTGCAACACCAATCTTTTATTCATGAAATATCAGGAATACCATGAATAATATATCGATTTGAAAAATTTCTCATGTTTATCTGAAACATATCTCCCAAAATTTTATTCCATTACTAATTTTATTTCATCATGCTTAAGTAATACGAATTCTGAACTTCACTAACTTGAAACAAATTCCCTTTTGTACATTGGACTCTGGAAATAATTTTTCCATATTCCTTTTTAAAAAAAATCATTTCTTCTAAAAACAACATTATTTCCATCATAAAAAACATGTTTAAAAATTGAAATAATATGCTTCAACCCATAATCGAAAAAATATATTTCTTATGTTTCAACATTCCTTCCCCAATAATAGCTGATACAAAGCCTTTAATTTTTAGGGATTCATATTTTCCAAATGTCACTTTTCCTTTACTTAAATCTTTTACATTCTTCAATAACATTAATTATCCTTTTATATGGGAAGAACACCCACTATCAAAGATCTAGGGTTATTCTCATTTTATATCTTTAATAGAATTTTATACAATAATAAATTTTTATTTCCCTTATTCATTCTTTACATAGAGCTTCTTATAATTAATATAAAACATTTTTTGTACTGGTAACAAAAAAAGACATCCTTTTTCAATATTTCATGGTTTTTCAAATCTTCCATAAATAGTATCCATAGGTTGGAATCTATTATCAACATTCAAAACATCATTATCATATTTCTTCAAAACTATCTTCTCATATTTCTTCTTTGGAGAGGATTTACTCTCCCTTTGATTTTTTTCCTACTATAACTCATGGAAAAATTGTAGTATTGTTGACTCAACCAAGACATGTTTGTTTTTTGAACAAATCCACCACAATATCATCAATACCCATAGAAGGAATAATTTAATATGTAACTCTCATACTATGTTTTATTTGGAGAATGTTTCTCCAAAACTTTCTTATCTATCACATCAGAAAATTGTCGAGTCACATATTTTCTATCATCATCAAGATTCTTCTTCTTCAACTTCGATTTATTTATAGACATAACGAAATCAGAAATGGTATGATTATTTTCTGAAATAGAATTTTTAGAAACTTATAAATTAATCACTTTATTTGATTTAGCCTCATACATGAATTTCTAAGATTTATTCCTATTATAAACATCTTAAATTTTTTTTTTCAACCTTTGAAGGTAACTTTTGATCCTTCTCAGGTTCACCCTTTCCATAACTTTCAAAAACTTTAAAGGTATAATTCGTGAAGTTTGTTACTCTCTTCTCAGATTTAGAATGTTTTTGTAGAAAAAAATCCAAATATTCTTCCTTTTCCTTCAAATTAACTTCAATATTTCATTTAAATTCTTTTATTTCTCAAGATACTTCTTCATACAATAAAATTCTTTGAGTAACTTAATATTATCTCTAGGAACAAATTATTGATTGTTTACTATAGGATATTCCTTTTATAAAATTATTGATATCTCTTTGAAGTCTAACAATATTTCCCAAACGTTATTTTAGTTATCTCATCAGATGAAATTAAAACTCATTTTCTTAATCTTTACAACCACTACTTCCAAACTTTTTATCATTAACTGTTTTAATAAAAATATTTTCTCTAAAAATCTCATTAAAATTTCCATATTCAACTTCAATATCTTCATCATAAGGAGGAAATACATTTGTGTTTCCTTCTAAAAAATCATAACAAAGAGACATAAGATATGGGATGATTATATCTTTCCATATATGATAGATCTTATAATTGAAGACCATAATTCTTTTAATATTCAAAAAATTTAGATTCTCCATCACAACTTCCTCAAAAACACTTCAACAAAGAGTAAAGAAGGGGAAAATACTGTGATACCAATTGATATTTCCTATCTAGAATCAATATACCACTGAGAGGGGGAGGGATAAATCAATGATATATATTTATTTTATGTTTCCTTTCTTTGAAAGATAATTCACCTCATATTAAAGATTTATCAATTTTTTGAAAAGAAAACAATCACACATTCACATGAACACAAGTATTTACAAGGTTCACTACTCAATAAGTTTAGTTACATCCTTGAAATGGCTTGGAAATAATATAATACCACAAAATCCACTAGAAAAAAAAATCATTTTGTGTGGATAAAAGCAAGTAGGATACACCCTAACACTTGTGTAGCAGTATGATCAAAAAATAGTGAATGTGCTTCTTTTAATAAGAATGATTTAATAAAAGTTTGTGTAACAAGTAATGAATCCTTCACTAGTTGGTTCAAAACAAGTTACTATGATTCCTTATCAACTTACACTTATATAACATAAAAAACATACATCTTCACTTTCATACACAGCAGAAGGTAGAAACAACCATTATACAAACACTGACTCTAATGGATATGTCTAATTATTCAGTATGATTGCTCAGTCCGGAATTATAACTATCCTAGAATACTATTGAAACAATTTTTAAATTCTTCCTTATCAGTCTAGAAAATTGTCAGTTTTATGGATCTATCCAATCACCCAATTTGATCTAAGAAACTATGAGCACTTACTTTATTTTGTCTGAAAGCTTTGTCAGGTAATTTTTTTTTACAGAAACTTATTATCACTAAAACATCATATCTTCTCTCTCATTATCCACACTTGAATAGTGTTTTGATTCTTTATAAATTACAATATACTTAATTTTTTTATAGGTGTTCAAAAAGTGGAAAGGGTGGGAAATTTCTTTCATTTTATTTCTCAATGAAATTTCTATTTCTCTAAATTTTAATTTCATTTTGAAATAATATTTTACTTGTTAGACACTTCTCTTCACTTATTGATTCTTCTTGAAACTTCTTGAGTCTTATCAAAACTTCAACATTCTTAAAACTTTCATTCCATTCTTCAGTATAATATACATGAAATTATGAATGTCTTAATTATGACGGAGATATATATAAGACAAAAAAAATCTCATTATGTTGATCACTATCAAATGAAAAAAATGATAAAATTCTCATTCTTATGCTCTATATCAACTGAAAAAAACACAACATTGAAAACATTCGTCAATAATTTTTTTTGGAAATTTTAAAGCATTCAAAAACCCAATTAAAAATAGTTTATCGAAAAACATCTATTTTAAAACACATCTAAAATTTCTTCAAGGAATTTCTTATTTTCCTTAAATCCTCATAACAATATTCCTGTGTTTGATAAATTCTTGCTTCTGATGACTTATTGGTGTTAACATGTGTCTAATCGACCGGTCTCTACCTTACTTTGATGTGTTAGTTTCAATTCTAGTCCGATACGTTAATGCCAATTCTTTCCAAATGACTCTTGACCGGATGGAAAAATAATTCAACCTAATGAAAATGGTTGACTACATCATAGATCATCATCTGATTGATCAGTCCCAAGAGCTCCACTTAAGAAAATTATGCCTCCGATATATCGATGGAACACTGAGTCCGATGAACAGATTTCAGCAGCTATAAAATATTCGACTTCATTAAATTCCAACTTCCTTGCTCTTCAATAAATTTTGCATCTAGTGATCTTAAACTGATGGACTGAGACTGAAATTTTTTTTAGACATTATTCTTCCAAAAACTCCATCTTGTAATCATGAATTCGTTATGACTTTGAAAACATCGAATATTGGAATAAAATCATCTGACTTACAATATAAAGTTTCTATTACTTTCCATCCTTTCAACATCTTCTTTATTTCCATCCTAACCTCAAATCGATTCGTAGCACATTCCCCCTTTCCTTCATATGGCTTTCATCACAAGTTTCCCAAAAAACTTATGTTTTATGAGAACTATAAGATCAGAAAATCATTTTTAGAATTAAGTATCAAGTTATTCAGACTCCAATGAATTTCCTCATACTGAGTGAAACTTTGTTTTTGGACATAATGTGAGTTTGAAACACAATATCTTTCAAAAAACGTTTTTAGAACAGAAAACCAAAACAAAGTAACTTTCATATAAAAAATGATTCTGATTTTCTTATTACTTTGTAACCTTTCATTTATTTCATATGATCATAGAAAAATACAAATTAAGGTGATTTATTTTCTTGACAAAAAAAACAATCAACACCAACATGTTTCAGCATCTAAAATCCACCTTTAGTCAACATGGTCATAATAGGTATTTCATATTAAATTTATAATTAATTCCTTCAGATCTAGAAAAATAAGTTACCTTGTATTAGGTTATTTCATTTATGTAGATTTTTATTGTGTGAAAATCCCTTATTTTGGATTAACTTCATTATGTTGTAAGAATCCATGTTTAGATTCCCTCTAGTAGCGATCCACACATTCTCATTTGATCTCTGATCAATGCCAATTAATTTCTGTGTGCTAATACAGTGAATCAATTTTATTTCATAATTCATTTTGATCACTAATCCATTTATTTTAAAATAATATATATTAAACTTCTCATTCTTGAGAGATATATATAAGAAGGAATTCAATAGGGAAATCCATTGTGTGAAATAATTCTCTATTTCTTGATTAACCATATACAGTATAAATAAACATTTATTTATAGATATAGGTCTTGGGTTTGAAAAATATTATTTAATTCCATGAAAAATATTAAATAATATAATAACCATTAATAAAACCCATGAGAAAATAATAATAATAATAATAATATTTTACGGAACAAATGCTAAAATACATAAAAATAAAATATTATTTTACCGTGTTGTAAATTAATATTTATCACCAGCTGCGATCATGGTCAATTTGAAATATAAGTCATTTATTGAATACTTAAATAATTATTTAATTAAATATTTTATTCATTAATAAATATTTGTGATTAATAAATGGGAATAAAATCATTCTTCAGAATTTATAATAATATTTATTCTATCAGTGAAATTCAAATATAATTTAATCAAGATCAATGGAAATATTCAGTGTCTGACCCTCTAAGAGTATTTATCATTAGAATTAAGAAATATTACCTAATTTCCAAGATTACTATATATAAATGGGGAATGAAACACAAGATAATTAACTTAATGTCATAATTTCAATAGCCATATATCAACACTCACTATTTAATATAATCCCATAGTCATAATATCTCATCAAGAAGGTTGTATCATTGTTTCACCAACCGATATGTTCAACATGTGATTCTTTGAATATATAAAATAAAACCATAATTACACAATAGAAATGAAATTTAATGTGGTGGTTATATTTTAATCAAATGGACAAGTTATTTGCTTCTATAAAGATGGACATGGGAAATCCTCCTCAACTTATTCATTAATAACACATCACTCAAGATGCACCTGATGTATCCAACTTTTCCATGAATTTTTATCATCATAGTCTGGTAAATACCTCTATGTGTTTTAGTTGTAACATATATTAATAATAATATCAAAGTATAAGTACCATTACACATGCTTATATATAGGAATATCAGACAACACCAAAACATGTGGGATTTCTACTAAAGGGACTATTCTCATAATCTCCCATCTTAGAGTTCGTCAAGTTTGAGCTACATGAGAAGAATAATCATCTACTTACAAGTAATCACACATGATAGTGCCATTATATGTTTCCTTTCATAGAATTTTATTTAAATATAAAAATATATTTAAGAATATCATCATTACACTTCAGGGTTCTTATCATAGTGGGAAGCTACTATGAACTTATCAATGCGAAAGATAATCTTGGACATTATTACATTAAATTCACACAGTAAAATGTAAAATACACACTAAGATGTTTTATTAATATTGAAATGATTGAATATTAATGAAATACATGTCAAAATATTTGGTCCTAGGAAACCAACTCTAACAAACTCCCACTTGGACTAGATTGAACTGCGTACGACATTCAGCCTGTTAGAACTCACATGATTATCAAGTATCTCCTCGGTTAATGAATTTGTAAAGGGGTCCACCAAGTTGTATTATATGGAAATAATTATCACTAAAACCTAACCTATTTGAGAATAATCCCTCAAGATATTATACTTCCAAGGTATATGATTTGTTCATTGATGGTACCTTGACTCCTTTTCAAGAGCCCCTAATGCAGTATTATCACAAAAAAGTGTGATAAGATATATACTTCTAGGTAATACACAATGATCTTTAATAAATTTATATATCCATACTACTTATTTAGTTTCCTAATAATCCACAACATACTCATGAAGTGTTGTTGAAGATGTAACCCCACCCTATTTGATCTCTTCTAGCTCACAACACCTCTATTCAAAATAACGATTTATCCCTATTGAGACTTCAAGTATTCTTGATATTTTTGGAAACTAGAATCTTAATATCCTTTGATGAATAGTTTATAATATCTTCTATAGATAAATAACATATCCTTAGAATTCCTCAAAAACTTAATGATAGCCTTGACTACCATCCAATGGTGGTCACCAAGATCCGTATGAAATCCACCAACTACACTCAATGAATAGGAAACATCTAGCCTAATATATAGAATATCATACATGATTGACCTAATTGATGACATGTATGGAATCATTTCCTCTATATTTCTCTTATCATGTGTCTAAGGATAAATTTTCATAGAAATATAAATTCCATGTCACATTGTCAAAAATTCCATCATGGAATTTCTATAATAAAACTATTTAGTATCCTGTCAATATATATACCTTGAATTCAGATGAGTAGTCTCTTGAATCTATCATGATGGATCTTGATCCCAAGAATATATTCTACCTAACATAAGTCATTCATATAGAATCCTTTATTAAACTAGGCCTCAAAAGACTCCAAGAATGGTTTTTTTTCTAATAAGTAATATTTAATTGATATAAAATATTATAAAAATGACTAAAATCCCACTAAAACATTTATACACACATGGATCAGATTCATTATTTATGAAAACAAATTCTATTTTGGCTTCATCAATATGAATGTTCCATGACCTATATGCTTTATTTAACCTATTAATTGATTTTTTTTCAATTTTTATATCTTGTTGGCATCCTTTGGAGTCACAAACCCTTCAGGCCATGTCATATAGACATATTATTTAATGTTACCATTAAGGAAGGTTATTTTGACATCCATTTTTCAAATTTAGTATTCATGATAATTTGAATTAGAAGGTTGAATTTTGATGGATTTCAGCATTGTAACAGGTGAAAAAGGTTTCTTCAAAGTCAATACCTTGATACTAGTTAAACCTTTTTCAAGTAGTAATGTTTTATAAGAACTAACTTTTCCTTCCATGTATAGTTTCCTCTTGAATACCCATTTAAAACACACATGATTTACATCCACTGGAGTACTTATCAAAATACAAACTTGGTTTTTCTATATGAAATCAATTTCATAATTCCAAGATTCTTTCCACTTTCTAACATATGTTTCATTTAATGCATCCTTATAGGTTACATGATCATTATTATCAACTAATAATGAGTCACTATCCTCAGTTACAAGAAAAAAAAATCATTTTAGTTCTCTAATCTCTCATGTACTCCTATGAATTATTTGTTTCTATAGAACACCTTCTTCGAGGGTACTTAGTGGTAATTATTTATATTCCAAATCTTGTTTACCATTATCCTATACTTCATCGATGTCTATCTCGTTCACACTACTTATTTTAGAAATATGATAATTCTCAAGGAACATGAAATTCCTATCAAATACAACCTTTTTTTCTGAAGGATTTTATAGATATTATCCTCTTATTTCATTGGGATATATAATAAATACACACTTTGTGCCTTGGGGTGAAAGCTTGTTACCTGAAGACGCCTTAACAAATTATTCACATCCCCACACAAATAAGTATGGAAACACAAGTTTCTTTCCATTCCATAATTGTTATATAATTCTATCTTCTACTTTTTTGGCACTAAATTTAGTATGTGTGATACTATTTGTAATGAGTATCCCTAAAAGGATAATGGAAGAATTGAAAGAATCATCATTGATCTCACCATGTCCAATAGGGTACTCTACCTCCTTTCACTTACACCATACCAATAAGGTGTATTAGGAGGATTATGTTTGTACTGGATCCAAAAATCCTATAAAAAATCAATGATGTAATGATTAAGATACTTTACACTAAGGTCTGTGTAAAGTTTCTCAATATTTTTACCCAGTTGGTTCTCAACTTCATTATTGTATTCTTTGAATTTATCAAATGAATTCAACTTAAACCTCATCAAGTAAACTTATCCAAATATACTAAAATCAGTAGTAAAAGTTATTGTGTATGAGTAACCAACCATTTCTTCAATTGGAAATGGTCCACACATATTAGTATGAACTAATTCAAGTATCTCTTTATCCCTTTCACCATTTCTAATAAATCAATCTTTGGAAATTTTTCCTTGTAAACATACATGACATTGACCGAGTAGTTTTAGTTCAAAAGAATATAAATATCCATATTTGTGTAATTTATTCCAACATTTTTCACTTACATGACCTAAATAGTGATGAAAATGTTTGGTGTGGTATAAGTCATATGAAGTAATTTTTTTATGAACATACATTACAGGGTTTTCATTATAAAATATAAAAATAACTTTATTTAAATGTTCCTTAGCCTAAAACATTCTATCCTTATAAATGAAGAAAAATTTATTCCCAAATTTAAAAATAAATCCATATGTATCTAGTATGAATATGAAAAATAATATTTTTATAAATAGATGTAAAATAGTAAAAACATTTTATAGTGAAGTTCATTCTAGTAGGAAACATGTGTTGGTAGTCGTTGATAGATATAACTACAAGTTTAGATATATTGGATGTTCATAGATCAACTTCCCCTCATTTAACCTTTTTTAATATACTGGGTTCCTATATTTGAATATATATATATGAGCACCAAAATTTGTATATAATACCAAAATTATTAATAAAGATAAATTTCAATTGATAAAAATTCACATGAATATTTTCCTTAATTTTAGGATGGGTCCAGTTGTTATTCCAGTGGATCTTATTTCTATATGGGAAGAAAAAAATCATATTCCCTTTCTTTACCCATGATCTTCCCCTTCTTGGATGGGTGTTGTAAAGAATACTTAGCCTTAGGGATATTTTTTATCCATTATATTTCTTTACCATAAGTATGGAAGTATTTTAATGTTTTTTCTCCTTATCTACTTCTAGAAGATGAGTATAAAAATATAGGTGAGACTTCTCAATGTTATTCATATAAAAATTAATAATAAAACTGGAGAATCTTTGTGGGAGTGATGAGACAACGATATTAGTGCATAGTTCACCAGGGAATCTAAACCCTGATCATCTATGAACTCAATATATCCAATGAGCTTGACTATATAATCACAACAAGAACAACTTCTCCAAAATTTCTTTGAAAATACCCTTTTAGATATCAATCCATTACAATCTAGATCTCTCCTAATATGGTCTGTGAAGATGCTCAAGCATTATACAATAATCCATTTTTTCATGAGACTTAATAATTTTACTAGAAATAGGAAAAGGAATATAACATTTTATGGTGAACACATCATTCATATTATTTTCATAAGTAATTAACACTTTCTCACTCTACTCCTTATTAGGAATAGTGGACATTGAGGATTCTAGCACGAATGATTTACGTTCATGGTGCAACACAACTTGAAGGCATCTAAACCACTCATGTAATTTGTTTCCAATAAGGATATGCTCTTTATACAACATAGAATATAGGGATAGTGTGGATGATTAACTCCTAATTATTTATACTAATATAAAAGATCAAATTATCAATACTTTTATTGATTACCAATTATGTGAGAAATAATAAAATTAATTTTACGAAATATTCCAATATTTTATCAAGTCCCAATATCCATGAACATTGAAGATAGAATGCATATATTATTTTAAATTCTAGTGGAAACGATCTATATTTCCTTATAGTCTAAATGGAGGCCATGATAATTACTAGAAAGTATTTAGGTAGGCGTTCTTGCCAATAGTGGGCTTGAAGCTCCTTGATCTATTGAGTGGACTCCCCCATGATAAAACACTGACTCATATTTCCTGAATAATTACCTCCAAGTTTTTGTTGGATATACATGGGCCATTAAACCCAATAAATATTCAATTAAGTCGATCCACTATCTTATTTAATACTTCATGATATGTAAAAGTTCCCATGACAGGGGCCGAACTAACACGTAATATATGGGTTTAACAAAATTCAGATTATGGAAGGCTTAATGGATTAATATTAAATTGATGTATATTGTTTTATTATGCATAAATATTATTTTTTATCCATTACATGTCTTCTTAATTTTAAGTGTAATTTACTTAATTAATTAACGATGTTGGATAAAACATTTACGTATAATTCATTAATTTAAATTATATCTTTTCACATTAATTCACTTATTTATGAAATCATAGTATTTAATAAATAAAATAAATAATGCCTTGATAGAAATAAATCAATAAATAAATTACCTGATCATGATCTTATATAACAGTTGACTTATTATCCACACAATAAATCATCCTATGACCTAAGGGAATAACTCATATTTCTAGTTTTGGAATGAGTTACAACCTTCCACCCATCCACCCTTGCATTGCCTAGGTTTCCATAATTATGGTTCCACCTTGATCCACCTCCAAACACCTTGGGAAACTGTATTAATTATAAGAAATTATATCTAACTTAAAGGTGAGGGGAACCAAAGTATTGGTTAAATGGAAATTAAACAACAAAATTTGGACATGATTGTTATAGATAAAAATAGAGTGAGAGATGACACACAATCCATTAGTTTAATTTAATAATAAATAATAGAAAACCCATGAAATAAATAAAATTAATTAAAACCATCTCATACAAAGGTATGGTAAGGCTCATGATCGGTCATACACATATAATGATTACACATTTAAAATCATTATCTATCATTTATTTCAATTCATTATTTTAATAATATAAAACATGCTTGAATTAATTCGACTAATTTTATTATAAATAAATTAATTCATTTTATATTATTTAATTCAATATTACTCAAATTCACATATGTTGTGATTTTAAATAAATTAAATAATTTTATTTTATGTAAAACTCTATAAAACAATACACAACTTTACACTTGGATGAAACCCATTGATTACTTGTCTAAACTACTCAGTATGGATTAATTGTATATAATGTACTCATATGACATATTGTGTACATGACATGTGTCATAATTTCAAAATATGTGATATTAACTTAATGATCCATAGAAAACATGAAAATTATGTTTGATGCGTTGAGTCTTTTATATATAATAACTATACATGATTCATAGTGTTGAATATTATGACGAATTAATTAAATATTTAATATCATATAAAACCTAATTAACAAGATGTAATATCAACTTAATGACCCATGGAACTCAAGTCGATAAGGTTTAAGGAGTAATTAATTAATTTTAATATTTCCTTATAAAGAGGTAAAAGTACATCACATGTACAATATAACTAGACAACATGTACTTATCATTTTCGAATATCTTTAGTACATGCCTAGGGACATAGCATTGAAATATTGTTAATATTTATGAATTAAATGGAATTTATAAAGGACACATTTCATGTAATTATAGTTACACGATTACCAGTCTTTACATGTCATGTATTAAATATAGATGGTGCATTAATTACTATACGTGGTTTGAATCAATGTATTCCATCCTAAAAACATGTGGTCTACAAAATCTATTGTCAAATTATATAGAATGTACTCTGGAAAATCCATGTGTTACCATGGTTAGTCTACAAATAGTGAATTTTTTTACAGTGTATACATATTACACAATGATCTAGAATCCACACGGGTGTCCCTATTCAATAAGAAAGGATACACTATGTGTAACATGGGAGAACACACAGTGTAGGCTTTTTTAATCATCCATAATCCTTGGATCCTCCAAATGGGACATTCATATGTAAAATTCATTAATTATTAACTAATCATGGTAATATTTTTGAGAAAAAATAGCAGATGATTATATTTAGATGATATATCAAGAATGTATTAAAACATGAAATTAATATAAGATTTTAAATGAATAAAAATAAACAATCAAATATATAATTATAAATTTGAAACATGACCACTCAAATAACACATGCAGGTTCGGAGTGTAGCGGAATCACCGAACAAGGTGATAAAAAATATCAATCTAATGGATCATTTGAAATATTTTCAGTGACATGAATTCCATGACCAATGAAAGAATTTCATTTAATATTGACATAAGGAAAATTGCAACGTAGATAAGAATCTTTAGTGTTAAATTTATAATTAGTTCATTCAAATATGGAAGAATAGGTTACCTTGCCTTAATTTA
Organism: Viscum album; assembly: GCA_963277665.1. NCBI lineage: Eukaryota > Viridiplantae > Streptophyta > Magnoliopsida > Santalales > Viscaceae > Viscum > Viscum album. Next base: position 1,578,283,914 of record OY728120.1, on the reverse strand, counting down.
TTTATTCGATGTATATGTTGATCATAAAAAAAACCTTTTCCGAATTACCTTCATTACACTGAAAGGATCCAAGTGTAGAATCCCTATAGGGTGATCTATGTATGCTTTATTGATCTCGAGGCAATGAAAATTGATTTCTGGGTGAAAGCACAATGAATCAAATTTTTTACATTATTTATTCTGATCACTCATCCTTTGATCGTGAATGAATATCTCCAGCGTTTAACATTCTTTAAAGGGAGAGAGAAGAAGGAATTTGAGAGTGAAATCCATTGTGCTCAATGATTCTCTATTTCTTTATTAACCACATGTAATAGACATAACTATCTATTTATAAATCTCTGGATTATATTAAAGAAAATATTAGTTAATTAAATTAAAACCCTTAAAGAATATAATAACCTTTATTAAACCCCATACCATAATAATAATAATAATAATATATTATGGAATGCATGCTAACTTTTTCAAAAGAAAAATATTATTTAACTAGATTTTAAATTAATATTTATCCTCGGATGAAGCCTTGGTCCATCAGAACATCCTCTAAATCTATTTAATATTTGAATTAAAATTTAATTAAATATTTTATTTATCATTACATATTTTTGATCGATAAATGTGAATAAAATCATTCCCTAGTAGTGAGAGTAATATTTATTCAATTAATTTATTCTAAATTGAATTTAATCACGATCAACCAAAACACTGAGTGCATGACCCTCAAGGATTTTGTTCACACTAGAATTAGGTGGGATTACCTAAAGTTCATGAATACTATCTAGAAACGGGTCAAGGTACCCAATAGAAAGAATATAATATCCAAATTTTAGAAACCACATACCAGCACTCACTACGTAATATAATCCTTTTTTCATCATATATCATAGATAAGGCTACACATCTATGTCACCAACCTATGAAATTTATATGTATTTTTTGACTATTTGAAATAAAAATTTCATTACACCATTACCAAGGAATTTAACTTGAATGTTCTATTAAAATCTATGAGACATGATATCATATTCCATAAATATGGAAGGGAAAAATATTTTCTCGAATTATTCATTAATCACACATAACTCATGACACACCAAACATATCTAACTTCTCTATGAACTGTTATCGTCATGGTTTAAAAAATACATCTAAGTGAACACATTGTAACATGTATTAATAATAATCCTAATGTATAAGAACCATCACACATGCTCACAAATATTAATATCTGATGACACCAAAACATGTATAATTCCAACTAGTAGCTATATTCTCACAATCTCGTATTTATAGATTACCATGTGTGATATTTTTGAGAATAATACTCATCCTATTATAAGTAATTTCACCTAATAATCACATATTATGTGTCCTATTATATAATGTTATCCTATTATAGAACTATATTTAAGAATATTGTTATACCACTTCAAAGTTCTCATCATAGAGGGTAACTTCAGTGACCTTATCAATGCAGTAGATTCACTTTGAAATTTTTACAATAAATTCATTTATAATAATATAAAATATATAACAAGTTGTTTTATTAATATTAAAATGATCCAATATATTTTCAATCAAAGTAAAAAAAGTTGTTCATAGGACACCAAATGTAACACAGTCAGCATTATTAACACTCATCAAGAGAAAAGTACCATAAGTATATAATTATAAGTTCCAAAATTTCAGTTCCTCCAAATTATTCGCATAAAATCTCCAATAGAACATCCCAGATTCTCTATGAAGCAAGTGGATCACATGTTCCACCAATCACCACTAATTTTTAAGGTCCTTCTAGTCAAGAACATTCACTATAAACATGTGGTGAATTATTTTTACAAGGACCTTGTATAAGAATGTATACACTTTCCCAAAGGAAAATCTAGTGTGTGAGAAACAAGTCCTAGTAGGATCTCACCAGGAATTATATAAGCAATCCATACCAAGTAAACCAAATATTCTCAATTTTAAATAAACTTTGGCATGGAAATAATTCAAAATTAATATAAAGACATTATCTGCAATAAATTTCAATGGATAATATAAAAAGTTAAATAATTTCATTTCCATAAAAATGGGAATATATAATAAACTTTGTGAAAACATGCATGAATAATCCTTTAAATAAAAATATGCATGATAAATAATTTCACAAAAACTAGAATGAAATAATAATTTTCCATAATAACACTATGGGTATAAGCCTCTAGACTTATTTATATTGAGTCATAAGGTTCCATAAAATCTTAGTGAATTATGGATCTAGGTGTGCACACTCTCCCTAGATCCCTATCCTAGTGTGAATAAGAGGGAATCCCGAACAATAAATTCCCTTACCTTAACATTGTTTTGTTAGTGTTGTCACCATCAATCCATTACTAGGTAATTAGTTTTACCTATCATTCATATCCTCTTCCCAAATAACTAGTTTTTCATGTGATTCAAGGTAATTAAACATACTTGGGGATATCTATCATTTAAATCAATCTCGAATCATTTCAATCAATCATTTCATTCATCCCATATTCAAGTTTTATAAAATGCCATTTCATTTAAAAAACCAACATCAAATCATCAATGAATCATGAAATTAAAATAAATTCATTTCATTATAAATAATAATAAATTTCAGGGAATTCATTTTCAAAAATCATTATAAAATTCATGTTTCAAATCATTCTTTTCAATTCAAGATAATTTTTATAGAAGTAAACACATTATTTCAAAAGCCTTTATCAAAGGTATTTAATAAATCCATTTGATTAATTAAATCAAAATAATTTATTGAATGACTCAAATCAAAATTTTGAAATTAATTATAAATCCATTTCAAGTAAACAAGAAACAACCATTTCAAATAATAGAAATTTCTTTATGAAACCACCCATCTAAACAAAAAGATCAGTAATAACGCAACCTAGGATCTGCCAACAGAGATTTAGTGGTAAGAAAAAATATGGTAGAATCCTATTATCAAAATAATTTAATAATAATATCCAACTTATCATTTCTATAATAAGAATAAAGTGTGAGAGAGAGAGAAAAAAAAACACATACCTAAATAATTACTTAAGAACACTAAACAACCAATAGAGAACCCAATAATTAATCCCAATTCTATATAATATCTATAAGAAACCCAATTAGAACATGTTAAAAACCATAAATAAAGAATCAAAAACCTTGATCAATGGTTAAATTCAAGAGAATAAGGGAATATCTAGAAGAAAAATGAATAATGATAAGAAATCATCTCATAGCTTTGAAAATCAATATAAAAAAATTAGAGATCTATCGAAATAAATGACCATGAGGAAAGGAATCCTGAAAATATCTAAGAGGAGACTCCTTGGTCAGGAGACCTTTGAAATGGAATAATAATGACATAATACATAGGTGTTTCAGGTCTTAAAATAAAAATTATGAATGAATAACACACCACATGGTTTGGCTAAAAGGGTTTTTTTCAAACCATGTGCCAACTGTTTTCCCCCTTCTGGGATACTAGAAGAGTTTCACGGTTTGGATACATGGTTTCACAAATCATGCACAATCCAAGCATGATCCCGTTATCCCAAACAACATTATTTGAGGGGTTAGACTCACGAATTTCACTATGAGTGTGCCTGACCATGTTCCCACCTCTAAGATTCTAATACAAGTTTCATAGTTTCCTAGGATGACATGTATGGTTTTATCTGACCATGAACCAACCATGAATTAGGTCAGAAAGATCTAAAAATTTCCAAAAGGCACCCAAAAAACCCATTAAACAAATACAATCTAATGATGATCAAAACAAAGGAAAGGAAGTACCTAAAAATAGGTGTCATGATGTTACATTATGATGTTACGTGAGTGGAAAAATTATACATCCATATGATTCATACCGAAATTATTGAAAATCTAATGAGATCATTATGCACAAACATGATTCTATTATCATTATTCACAATGTTATACAAAACATAATGAAGTTATCTTTGTATATAATGTTATTTATGGACATGATGTAATTTGATTTATCCATTATATAATGATGCCTTATAATTATGCGTAAACTTATATTTATAAAATTTAATTATTATACATATGTCGCATCCCAATAAATTTCCCTTTGATTATCTATTTTTTATTTGATATCTCAGATGTTTCTCCTATGTCATGATCTAATGATGCACTTAAAGATTTTAAGGTATCCTATTTTCCAATAATATCTTGATCCCTTTCTATGGTTCTTATGATGTATATCATGTCCCGCCATTTTTATTATTTTATGACGTATATTTTAACATCAATTTTTGTCTAATTATATTATATCATGTATTATTAAATTATCTCATGATATCTGTTATGTTATTCTTGTTTTCCTTTTATTCCCCTGACTAGGATTTTTACATACCCTTTTGATTTATATATGTACTCAGGTGATCATATATATTAAGAATGGTTCAATAAACATATAGAAGTTATAAGTTAAAATATTTTATCAAATTTTGAAGTTATTATATAGGTTTATGATGTAATATGTACATAGTTACTAAATTCACTAAACATAGGATTCTGAGATAAGTTAAATATAATAAATGTCAATTTTATGTATTAAATATTTTCATGTGTTTTAATAAATTTGAAAGTATGGGTTTGGTGGTTTCTTAGTTCCTTCTATGTTTAATGTGTTTAGAGTGTGTGGGTTTTTAATTAAGTGAATAATTTCATTAAAATTTAGTAAAAAATAAATAGAAAAATTAAAAATCACATTCAAGTAGATCATCATAACTAGAGATATTGATTTATGAAATGTTAAATAAATTTATTCACTGATTGAACCCTTCTTAGTGAATCCGTATGAATCATAATAATTATTGGCATCTAAGTCTAAAAATAGTATTAGAGTTATGTTCTAGGTTTCCTTTGAAGAAGTATAAGCTGTTTAATGTTACAAGTGATGATTTCTCTCTATTTTAAAGATGATTTATTTATTAGTTTTTATATCCACAAAAAACTACATTAATTAAATGAATAATAAGGGTTTTAAAAAATTTAACAAAAAAATAATAATATATAAAAAGATAATATACCTCCATACATATTATATATTATCTTTCATGTTCTTGAAGCTGTAAAAAATGAGTTTTTTTCATGACATGAATGGTGTATCAATGACCGTAATTGATTGAAAGAATATAAAAAATTATGGTAACGTTAGAAATTAATTTATAAATATATTTTAGAGAAATATTTTTTCAATTCCTTGGGGATTAAGACAGAAAAGGGAATATAAAATAAATTTTAAAACATCTATAAAGGAAAATTTCATGTTAAAGAAGAGAAATTACTGATTTGGGGCTTTAATTTTGAATCTATGCAAATTTTTGATGATAAATTAGTTGACAAATCTCTCTCTCTCTATCCCTCTATTTATATTTCAATAGTTTCTTCTACCAATCATGTTTATGGAGTCCCCCATCATATATATTTCTTTTCTAAACTGCTCTTCCCCTATTTACTTCAACCACTCATCAATTTACACATGCTTTTGTATCCTTTTTCCTCAATTGTTCCCATTTTTTTTTCTTGGATGGTCCCCAATTCATTATTTCTTACTGGTTGTTCCTGGTTTTCCACCTTCCACTACCACCATCTTTCTAGGGTTGCGTAACTGTAAGGACCCATTTCTTCCCTTGAGGTATGAATTTTTTTTCTTTTTTCTTTTTGAGATTTTTTAAGAAAACATGGATAAACTAGGGGGTTACATGCTATGTAATCCAAATTACATGCTATGTACTCTCTGTTCATGTAATATGTATATAAGGTGTGTAAGGATGTTAGTAGGGGATTGGAAGACCAAACCTTGCACACATTGTGTACTGCCTAGTGCCCACCATATAGTCATGTCAGCAAGACCAGGAAAGTAATTCAGAGAAATCCAACTGTCTTTGGAATAGTAAAAGAACCTACATGTTGTATAGACCAAAGTACACACCATGTACTTTGTAATTTTTTCATAAAAAGGCATTAGCCTCATTTTGCGTAAGTGGATAGAACCTCCTCACCCGGGTTCGCAAACCAGTTGACCCATACTTTCTTTTGCTCCTAATAGTCATCTTAAGTCTGAATCAGATGTCTTTTGATCCCTTGGAACCCCACCTATAATCTATTGGTTATTCATGAGCCATCATTCAGGATTTCATTTATTGACCAAGTTATAGGAGTTTGAGCATTTATGCTCGTTGTATAAATACGCCATGTTTTAGACTGAATTACTGGCTGATACTGGATGAGGATTATCATATGAGTATGAGGTAGGTTGTATATACTTCATTTTGTGTTTTCATGAACATTTAGGGGTTTTTGATTTTAGTAAAATGGTGGGTTTTCGAGTGAAACCGTATTATTTCATTTTAATTTGACTATTATACCTTGTGGGATGTCGTTGGGTTTTCCCTTACTTGTTAAGCTTGAGTGAGGATGGGTGAGAGGCCATTTCTCATCAGGTTTTTTGGATGGGGGTGATAAAATGGTTTTAAATTAATTTTCTTGATTTATATTGGTATGTTTAAATTGTTTAAGATATCTTAAGATTATTAGAGGCATTCAAGACCTCATTACTACTATGTGATGTCTTGTAGTTAGTGAAAATAAGTTGTTTAAACTGAATTTACTATTTAAAAGTGTTTTAATGTGATTATATATATATATAATGGTTGGGATTACATATGCTGATTCACTTGATATTGTGGCGGGATTGGCCTGAGGTTGGATGGCATGGCCATCAAGATTGGGTGATGATGATCACAAGTTGGGTGAGGCATGAATTTTCTTGGGTGGGATTAAAAATGGGATTGGGTATCATGGACTTCGGGTTGGGGCAGTGTGATTGTTAGTTTGGGAATGTCCTAGGATACTGGGATAGTGAGGCCATTGGACTTGAATGACATGGTCGTAGGGACACGAGATGCCAGATATGGTGTGGCTAGGGTTCTTATTTTGGATATTGTCGCTCCCCTATGATGGCTAAAAGCCACTTGAGTTGTGTACATATAGGTTGACTCTATGATGCGGTGGTTCTGACCACTCATGTGGGTAGAGGCCACTGATAGTTGTGGGTTAGGTACTATTTTTTTGGGGGTTCTTACCATAGGAAACCACGTGGAAGGTGAGGAGCCTTTGATTTGTAGCGATGAGGCTATTAGGTTATGTGATTGAGGGAAGAAAATTTGGTTCATCTGGTTATTCATTTGAGGGAAGACATCACTGTTCCTCTTATTATTATTTGAGGACAGGAATCATTGTTCCTCTAGTAGTTGTGTCATGGGAAGGCATGAGCTTCTAAGTAGGGGTCTATGGGAATGAGATACTTTTGTTTGGGAGTGCCTTCGGGATGTCGGTACTTGAGACACAAGGTCTCAGGAGGAATGTGGTGCCAAGTTACATATTTCAGGTGGAACCTGAGGGTTCACTGGGACATTGTGAGTACATGGGTACCTTGGGAATGGGGCCAAGGATTCTCTTTGAAGTTGATATTCCAGCATTAGCCAAAGCAGGCGACACACCCCGATGGCTACGAAGCACCAGTGGAGATTGGGTTTATTATTTCATCATACTGTTTACCTTACTTAGTGACATATGTCTTTTTAAGCACATATACTAGGTATGAACCATTGGGGGTTATCCTACTGAGACTCATCTCACACCATACAAGAGCCCTTCAGGATGCTTGTAGACTTTATGATTTTACATACAGATAAAGGATCAGCCTCAGGAGCTAGATCATAGTACTGTTTGACATGGAGATTTCTAGGGAACTTGAGGTCATTCCAAGATGTAGTTTTAATTTTTTTTAGATTTATTTCCTGTATCAACATGCTTACTTTTATATATATCTAATAGGGTTATCCATTGGATCCCTTTGATCATTCACATGTATGATATTCTAGGTATGCATGCTTGGTTTTTTTAGTGGCTACAACTGATTGATAACATGCTCTTCTTTTTTACATTATGATGATTCTATTTATTTATTTCTTCTGCTATTTATTTGATATTGCTTTGTTTCTGCTCTGCGTGTTTGGTTCAATTAGGCTGAGTCATTTACTTCTACTTCATGTTATATTACTATGCTCGGACCAATGACTTAACCTCCTCCAAGAGGGTACATTTTTTCCATTATACATATTTACACCCTTTCTACTAGTCAACAACCATTGGAATTTGGGAAGGTGCACCTATGGCCAGTAATACCCATACCGTTAGCAATGTTAGAGTGGATAATTGGGTATGGGATGTTACAAAGTCATATCATAGTAGTTTTTCTTCATCTTTTATCGGTATTACTATTTGGGATTATAGTAGACCGGTGATAGGTTGTTTTTGGAACTGGGTTTCAAACATGTGATTGGGTGCCTTCCGGCCCGATATGATGAATATATTGAGTTACCTTGGGTGGGAATTGTTATTTTCAATTTTCTTAGATTACAGTTTACCTGATTTCCAACATGGTGGATCACTTGTTTTGTGATGATTATTGGTTGTGATATGTGACCCTTGACCCAGTGCGGTAAGGGAGAATTAGACCTTGGCCCGGTAAGGTAAGAAATTGTTGATTGACTTTTGATATTAACATTTTCAAGGTATTTCAATTTCATATATGCATGTATGATTTGTGAAGTACAAATACTATGTGATATTTATCAAATTCCATGAGAAAAAGGTGAAATTCATGATAGAATTGTTGTTTTTATGGAATGTGATATGTAATGCTTTAAATTTTTTGTAGAAATTACATGTGGCATGAGAATGGTCATAGATCTTATACGAGTAGGAAGGTACTATGGTTGAGGTGATTTTGATCAGTAGGATTGGGTGACTCGGTCGTCAGATTGAGGCAATGTTGGTTGTTGGGATGGGCATGGCCCATGGATATTGTGATTCTTGGCTCTGTTGAGGGTGTGTAAGGAGGCCATGAGGTCAAGATGCCATGAGGAATGGTTGCGATGGGGGAGTGTAAAGGTAGTTGTTAAGTGTTTACTATTTACTTCATTCTCTCTATGCATTATATATATTGTGATAAATGTGGGATTTTTGACCATTATGGTATTCAGCAGGTTACTCTTAGATGGATTAGGTGGAGTTTTAGGCGATTGATGATACGATGTCATAGGAGCATGATCCTGGTCAGACCCCTGAGTGGAAGACAGAGCATGAGATGAAGGTATATACTCAGGGATAATATTAGGTTCAGGATCTAGTGATGAGAAGGAAGCCGCTGAGTTTGGCAGCGTTCGGACTGTGGATCGATGACCAACTCTGATCTAGTCTGGTACGGGTTTTTAGGGGATCGATAGAGGCGCGTAGGGAATAGTGTCCTTTATAGATTACCTTACTTGGGAGTTATAGTTGCATCACCCACCTCCTTTTTAGGGTGAGGGTGGTCTACAGGTGGATGAGAACTGGATAGAGAGATTGAAGAAGATCTTCGAGCAGCTCGAGATGCCTCTAGGGCAGAGGGTCAAGCAGACAACATACATGCTGATAGGACGAGTGAAGCATTGGTGGGGTGTGCAGGTTTAGGCTTGCAGAAATGAGAGACTGGCCTAGAAGGAAATCAAGGATATATTATTTGAGCACTTTTTTCTTGAGACGCTGAGTACGGAGAGATATTTGGAGTACTTCAGCATTGAGTAGGGTGACATGTCTATCATGGACTATGTAGCAACTTCCACTATGTTTTCTTGCTTCGTACCAAGTATGGTAAGTGATGACACCTCGAGGGTGAGTTGTTTCGAAGATGGATTTTGAAATTCCATCTAGATGCAGGTAAAAGTATTTAGCCTGGAATCATTCTTAGAGGTAGTGAATCTTGCACTCATATCTGAGGGAAACCAGATAAACAGGTCTCACTTGGGCCAGTCGGTGTCTTCAGGTGATGGTTTAGATGGTAGGAAATGAGGTTGGGATGAGTTCTAGCAGGGAGATCAGGCCACGGACTCAGATAGACCACCTCGTGGTAGTTTAGAAGTGGTTTTATTTCAATATGGGAATCCAGGGTATGTCCAGATTCAGTGTGGTAGACCTCCAAAGGAGTGTCGGGCATTTGGAACGGTCAGTCATATTGAGAGGTTCTGGAGGAAACCTTATTAGACAGTTGGAAAATAGGGACCGAAGCAGGAGCAAGCTTCAGAGGATAGATTAGGATTAGAACTAAGTGAGGGTATCTGAGGTTTAGCTACACGTAGAGGACGTGGCAGCGACAGAAAGACCCATCAGTCGGGTTAGTGGATAGTGGTTGGTGAAACACCACATGGAGGAAAGGCATCAGGAAGCCATTATTCAGGCCAGGTGCATGTTGTGGAGCTTCCTAGGGCTGAGCAGGCTAGTGATCCAATGATTATCAGAGGTATGCAACCAGCTTGGCCCTGATTTTCATTTGATTCTTTTAGTGTGTCCTATCGATGCAAGACCGGTTTGAGTGCATGAGGTGCACAAGATATATATGGACTGAACAAACGCTGTTTTGTAGGTTTGCACCATCTCGGGTGCGTGATTATATATGTATAATGTTCTTTTCATCAGGAAAATCGTTGGATGTAGGTTACTTGAGGTGCTTAGGCATTAAGAGAATTGTTAGATGCATGTTACATGAGGTGCTTAGGCATCGGGACATCCATGGGATGCAGGTTACTTGAGGTGCTTTGGGAATTGAGGAATCAAGGTTGTGGGTTGTGATAGATGTGCGGGGAACCATGTTGATTTGAGCATCCATGTTATACGATACCTCACTATGACATGTGTTCCATGGGCTCGAGGTAGGTGTCGAAGCGGTGTAGGATGTGATTAGGTGTCAGAAGCAAAACGGGAGCACCAAATGAGGTGCATCGGTGACAATGCATCACAGGAGGACCATGGGTTCAGAAACAGGTCATTAGACCTTTTTTTGACTTGAGATTTGGCCCATAGTTATTCTGGATTATTTATTAACCACCCTTAGAAGGGAAATTCGGGGACATATTTCTTTAATGGGGGAAGTTTGTAGGAACCCAGTTCTCCCCTTGAGGCATGAGACTTTTTTTCTTTTTCCTTTTGAGTATTTTTGTGAAAATGGGGGGAAAATGGGGGGTTACACGTCATGTAATACTAATTACATTTCATGTACTCTCTAGCCGTGTAAGAGGTATACATGGGATGTAGGGATGTTTGTAGGGGATTAGAGGACCAAACCTTGTACACGCCGTGTAGTCAGGTCAGAAAGACCTAGAATGTAAGTTAGTGAAATCCAGTCATCTTTAGAATATTAAAAAAACCTATATGGTGTGTAGTCCCATGTCAACGTCGTGTAATTTTTAATATTTTTTTTAAAATGGGCAGTAGTCAGGTCTGAAAGACCTGGAATGATTTCGGTTCTTGACCAAGTTATATGATTTTGACGTTTTATTCTCATTTTAGAAGTCTACCATGTTCTAGATGGAAATAGAGGCTGGTAGGGGATGAGTATTATCATATGATTATGCGGTAGGTGGTTCATAATTTGTTTTGTGTTTCCGCACACATTTGGTTGTTATAGCTTTTAGTGAAATGGTGGATTTTCGAGTGGAACTCAATTATTGCATTTGAATTTGAATGTTATACCATGTGAGATGTTGTTGGGTATTCTTTTTCTTGTTATGCTTGAGCGAGGGTGGGAAAGAGGCCATTTCTCATCGGGTTATTTTTTACGGGGATGCTAAAATGGGTTTAAATGAATTTCCTTGATTTATATTGGTATATTTAGATTTTTTAAGAATGATTAATCTTTTTAGAGGAAATCAAGATCTCAATGCTTCTATGTGATGGCTAGTAGTTAGTGAAAACCAACTGTTTAAATTCAATTATCTTTTTACAAGTTTTTTAATGTGATTATATATATATATATATACATAATGGTTGGAATTGAATATATTGATGCTCTAAATATTGTGGCAGGATTGGCATGAGGTTGGATGGCATGACCGTCAGGATTGGGTGATGTTGATCATAGGTTGGGCGAGGCATGGATATTCTTGGGTGGTTTTGACCATGAGATTGGGCATCTTGAACATCAGTTTGAGGTAGTGTGACTGTTAGGTTGGGAATGGCCCTGGATACTTGGATAGCGATGCTATCGGACTTGAGATACATGGTGTTAGATATAGTGTGTCTTGGGTTCTTATTTTGGTGATTTCACTCACCCATGATGTCCAAATACTGCTTGAGTCATGTTCACATCGGTAGACTTCGTGATGAGGTTGCTCTAAACACTTGTGTGGGTAGAGGCCCCCAACAATTTTGGTTTAGGTACTATTGGTTTGGGGGTGTTTTCCATTGGAATCCACATGGAAGGAGAGGATCCTTCAGTTGGTAGTGATGAGGAAATTGGGTTTTGTGATTGAGGGAAGACATCGTTGTTCCTTCAGTTATTCATTTCAGGGCATACATCGCTATTCTTCCTATTATTATTTGAGGACATGAATCAATGTTCCTTCAGTTGTTGTTCCATGGGCTGACATGAGCTTCCGAGAAGGGGTCTGTGGGACTGGGATAACTTTGTTTGGGCATGCCTTTAGGACATCAGTCCTTCAGACAAGAGTTTTCAGGAGGCATGTGGTTCTAGGTTACGTATTTGAGGTGGAACCTGATGGTTCACCAAGACTTTATAACTTTAGGGATACCTTTGTCCAGGGGCCAAGGTCACTCTTTGCTGCTAAGATTCCAGTGTTGGACAAAGTTAGTGACACTCCCTGTTGGCTCCTGAGCACTAGTATAGATTGTGTTTATTATTATATCGTACTTTTTTTTACCTTACTTAGAGATTAATGTGTACTTAAACACATATACTTGATACACACCATTTGGTTGTATCCTACTAAGACTCATCTCACACCCTACACGGGCCCTTCAACATGCATATAGAATTTTTAGTTTTACATACTTGTTAAGGATTAGCCTCAAGAGCTGGATCATAATACTATTTGGCACAAAGATTTGTATAGACCTTGTGTTCATTCCTAGCTAGAGTTTTACTATTGTTTAGATTTATTTCCTTTATCATCATGCTTACTTTTATATATAGATATTGCGGTTAGCCAGGGGAGCCCTTTGTTCATTTACTTGTATGGCCTACTATGGATGAATGTTTGGTTTGTTAAGTGGATACAAGTGGTTTCTGGCATTTTCCTTTGTTTACTTCCCACTGCTTCTATTTATTTATCACTTTTTATATTTATTTGATATTTTCATGCTTTCGCTATGCAGGTTTGGTTCAAGTCTGTAAAGTCAATTACTTGTATTATATGTTATATTATTATGCTCGGACTAGTTACTTATCTTCCTCTGAGAGGGTATAGCCTCCCCACTATAACTGTTTATACCCTCTCTTCTAGTCATCAGCCTTTGGAATTCGGGGAGGTGCACCTAAGGTTAGTAACAACCGACCCATCAACACTGTTCGGGTGGCTCTTCAGTCATGGGATGTAAGAGTAACTATTCCCTTTGCTCTACAATAATTCATTTCTACCAATTAATACCTTATTATATTGATCCTACATTGTCCTTTGAGGTAGTGGTTTAAAATTTTCATCCCTACGTGTGGAGGGATCAACTAACACGTGTGACCAATGTTTCATTTTTGTGGAATTGAGGGGGTAACTTTTGATAGTGATGGTGAGTCAAGCGATGATGTATGAGAGTCTGGATAGGTTGTGGGATGTTTTTGGGGGGCTTTCAGAATTTTTAGTGGGGTTTCATTTTAATTTTATAATTTTTTTCAATGTTCCTTTGGCCATGTTTTTACTAGTTCGAGTTGCTAATGTAGTAGGTCTAGTTATTTCCCTATTATCTTCTACCCTTCCTCACTGCAGATCAGTCCTAGGTTCAGTATACCTGGATCTTGATGTGGTGAATATTCTATTTTTTTGGCTTTTCTCCCTCATATATTATGTGGACTCCCTGAGTCTCTAATTTATAGTGGTGGCTTCATGCAAGCTAGGTATATAGTAGAGTTTTTTAATGGGATTTATGATTTTTTTAAATCGGATAGGGTAGTGTGTATTTTTAAAAGTTGGTTGGGGGAGGTGTGAAACCCATTAACACATCTCGATTTAGAAAAGAAGCATGAATGAGGTTCATTCTCCCTTTCTACGACCAAAGAGGTGTGAACCCCATTCACAACTCTTTATATATATATATATATTGTTTTTTACAATATTAGTTAATAAGTAATATTTAATTTTTTTATAAAATTTTATGAACTTTTTTATATAATTACTAGTAATTAATTAATAAGTAATATAGTTATTAATCATCAATAGTATTATTTATTATTAATTAATAATATATTATTATGTTATTAATATAATTAAGAGTGATATAACTATTTTTTTAATAATATAAATAATATAATTTGTAACAGCCCAAGATTTTATAAAAAATATTCTTTTTAATTTTATTAATGTCTTGTGTTGTACGCTACACCAAAAGGAGCTTGCACAACACACATCCTTGACTTGTCTTGCATTACACGCAATCGCGACCTTCCTCGATAGCGTGTGTAGTACGCAATACCGAGTTTCACTAAACAACGATATGCTATAAAAATATTATTAAAACTAGCCGTTATGAATAGTAATAACCACTTTTTGAAATCCAGTAAATCTTATTTTTTCAAAATAAACTTTATTTTTGGATTCGGAGTATCGAATTTAGCCTAAGGTGAAATTTTGGTACTTTTCGGATAACTTTCATATTCTGATGAATAGTGAAAATTACTAAATTATAATTAAAAACAACTTTTTTAATCGAAATAATTAATAGTGATAAATCATTAATTTGAGTGTTTTTAAAGTATATTTAGAATATATTTTTACAATTTAATACAATGTTGGTCATTGGATGTAATTTCACATTTAAACTAGACATAAACAAGTGTCAATCTTTTGATAGATATTGTTTCTTAAAAACACGCTATTTGTTTTAACAGCGGGATTTAATTATAAAATTAATTAATGCAACTTCTATGTTATGAATTTGGTAAAATAGACTTCATTTTTGAATTCGGAATATGAAATATAGCTTAGGATGAAATTTTGGCATTGATCTGAAAAACATCAATTTTTGATGAATAGTGAAACTACTAAGTGGTAGGTTAAAAACTGAATTTTGCATAAAACTTAATTTTACCGCTTCTGTGAATGGAATTTCGAAAATCCGAGAGACACGGTTAATATCAAGGACTAAAATGTGGTTCAATGAGATGAAAATAATTTTTTGGTGAATAGTAACTTTTTACTTTTTTTACCACGGTTAATAGTAAATAAGGTAACTAAGGGTAAATATGATATTAATATTACCCTAACACATGTCCTAATTCTATTGGAAAAGTGTAATTCGACCAAAAACAAAATTAGGAATAAAATATTACCATTTAGGCCCACTTGGATTAGATTAGGACATTTATTATTAATTTATTTAAAGAAGGGTTAAAATAGTTAAAATCAAAGTTTAATAAGTAAATCATTTTTAATATGGGGTTATACATAAGATAAATTCAACTATAAATATTCATTAGAAAGCTAAAAAGATTTCCTACATGATGGTATTTTATTTGTAATTTTTAGACATCAAATAATATAATTTATTTATGAGACAAAGATGATGCAGTAATTATCTTATTAATGAAATATTGACATAATTGATGTTATAAACACCAAAATAAATGTAATTTGAGATTTTTTATGAATTCCACTAATTTTCTAGGTTACTATGATATATTAATGTTGATTTAATCAACTTGGTTCGAACATATAATTCTGTTATTACTTTCACAAAAATCATATATCAAATAGTGTCAAAATTGACACAAAATAGTTTTTAAATCAAATATTATATTATTAATTGTTATTTTATTCCTAAAAATCTAAGGTTCGGCCAAATGACTTAGATAAGGATATATGTATTAATAATATACAATTTGGGGTTCGTTTGGCATGTTATAGTAAGTTTATTAACCATATAGTGAAAGAAAACAAAAAGACACGGTAAAAGTTAAATTATTTAACTTAGAGTTAAATCTAATTGATAAGGTTAAAATAATACCCTAATCTTGTCTAAATCCTATTGGTTGATATGATTTCGACCCATCCCCACTTTAGCTTCGAAATAAGACCCTTTGGAACCATTATAAACCGATTTTGACTTTAATATAAAATAATATTTTGAGATATTCCTAAGGTGCCCCTCTCCTCCCTTATAAAAGGACACCTCCTCCCCCTCCTCCTCACACCAATTTGAGCACTCAATCTCGGCCAACCCCTGCCAAAATCTCTTCTCCACTTCCCTAGAAACATCCTAGAGGTTCTGGTCTTACTCAAAGACCAATTTTAGTTCCCTAAGAGGAGGTCTCCAAAAGGCGCTTCAAAGAAGAGGTAATTACCGTTACCAATTCTTTCATCTTTATTTCTTCTTCCACTTCTTCTTCTTAGGTTGTTTCATTATGAAGTAATAACATCAGTATCACTCATATACTGATATGTTATTATAAGTATGAAACAACCCTATTTCACCATCTATCCATCCTACGGAAAAAGAAATCACCGCGCGTGCGTACGTACGGAATACCGTCTCCACGCCGTGGTGTAATCTATTTTCCACCACCACCTTACATGGATGGGTATAATGGTGTAAAGAATAACTATACATAGTTATTACAACATCATATTGATTCTGATATATTGTATAATCCACTCCAATTCAATTCAATATTTATAGAAATGATATCATCGCTCGTGCGTACGTACGGACTACCGTCTCCACGACGCGATGAGATTCATTCTCCATGTTAACCATTTAAGAATGATTATAATGTATATATAAGAAATAATAATGAAATATATGACATTATAAAGCTACTGGATTTATGTATATATATACCTATGTATGTCATCTACTTACTTCCATTTCAAGACAATAAGGAAAGGAAAACAGCGTTCATGCGTACGTACGGACTACCGTCTCCATGAACGGTGTTTTTCATTTTATTTATCTACCTATTATATATATATATATACTGAATATATATGATATATAAATCATATTTTATATTCTGGAAGTAAGTAAATCATGATATAAGTAATAATTATGTCAAGAACAACAAGTCAAAACACCTACGATAAATGAAACGATTTTACCCAAAACGCTTCTTTAACATGGAATTTACAAAAGAACGGGTAATATAATGTCATAAGTGAACCATATATGATATCATAACAATGAATATGATTCTGTAATAAGTCAATAACATTATTTAAACCATTATACAGGAGCTTCGGACACGAACAAAGCAAATCGGACCTAAGGTAAGGGAAATATCACAATCTCATTTTTATCTGAGATTGTTTATTCGTAAGTATTTACTGGGGTGTATTTTATCATCCACATCCATGTTCCCTCAATATGTAATATTATTTCCATCCACCTACAATTGTTTAAATCCAATTTTACCCTTCCATGAGTTTTTAGTAAAGGATATGAAAGGAATCTTTTTTCGTTTTTCGTACGAGGTACTTTTTGACTTTTCCGACAAATGTACGAAGAATGTTTTTTTTAACTTATACGGCACGAACGGATTTATACTGTTTTATAAAGCCTTATTTTCATGAAGCTTCCTCTAAAACATTTCATGACTATTTTCAATAAAATCTCTTTCTTTTAAAATTGCATGATGTTTTGTGAAAAAAAATTGATTTTGAAGAAGAAAGGATATTTTCCTCAAGAATTCAATTCAAGTGTTTTATCAAAATTATTTTCCATATAAGATAATAAAGGGTTCTGTTTCTATCCATATTTTTACACTGATTTTACTATGTTGTGATGAAATTATGTTTATGAATTCCTTTATCTTATATGAATGGTTTTATGATGTCATGTTGTTTAAGAATCCCATTTTTATTACATGGGTTATGCAATGATGTATGATTTATGATTTTGTGGCACACATAAGAAAGGATTCATTAAGAGATGGGTGGGACCTATATCTCCCTCCAATGCATTGGGTAAAGATTTTATATCTCATGAGATAGACATGGCTGGAATGGTAGGTTATACCGGTTCAGTGAAACAGGACTGAAACGAGGATTACTCGATTCAGAAAGGGACTTTGTCCACTAAGATAGTCTTGGCAATGAGTCTTGACTAACAAGAAATGATTCTCTATGATTATGTGTGTATGCCACAAAGTTCCATGTTTTATGTTATGATTATTGTGATTACATTTCACTGCCATGAATTATCCCATGTTATGAAATTATGCTCTCTTTTGCAGGTTATGATTTCCAAAATGTTATGTTCTTATGAATATGATGTGATTGATATTTCTTTTGTTTACCCTTACTGAGCATTTGAGCTCACCCTTTTATGTTTTCTTTTCCCCAGGATATAAATAAAGGTTTTAGGTAAAAAAAAAAGGAAGATCTTTATGGGAGATGTTGAAGATCTTTCACCACGATTAGAAGATTATAGTCCGAGTTTCCAAAGACACTAAACTATTACGGTCCTTGTGTGTGTGTTTTTGTAATGTACTAAGTATTCCGCAAAAGTAATGTAAAGTCCATGTACGTCAGGATTCGGGTCTCTACAGTTGGTATCAGAGGAAAGGTTTAGTCAACCTTTGGAAACTAGGATGCGAAAACGTTAGTGAGATCCCTAGAGATATTTCTAAGGTATGTCTAGGGATGTCCCTAGGGATAAGTATACGTATAGGTTATAGTAATAGAATTACGCTAACGATCATAGAATTAAACCTAAGATGTTGGATATTGAAGGTACTCCCCCTTTATTATGTTGTTTTCCCTAGCATGATTTTTGCCTCTCACACTATTCTTTTTGGGTTTTAGACGATGGCTGGAACCCGAAGGAACCGTGTTGATCAATGCAATGGACAATGCAATGATTGCCCTCCTGAACAAACAAATGTTATGGGAGATGGAGTGCAAAATCTTATTGCTATACTTACACAAGCTATGAATCATTCTGGACTTCCAAATGAGCAGAGAAGGGAACAATATTCTATTGAGTCCTTCATGAGGCAACGTCCACCTTCTTTCAGTGGGTCTTCTGATCCACTTGTGGCTGAACAATGGATTAGTACTACTGAAAAGATATTTTCAGTTCTTCAATGTTCTGAACATGATAAAGTCATCTTAGCAGTATATCGTTTGGAAGGTGAAGCTGATCAATGGTGGAATCTTATCAAGAATACGAGGCCAAGAGATGAAATTGAGTCCATGGAATGGGACGAGTTCAAGAACTTGTTTTTCAGTAAGTACTTCCCTCGTATTCTTCAAACAAAGATGGAGAAAGAATTTCTTGAACTGAAGCAAAGGGACGATGAATCTGTTGGTACCTATGAAGCAAATTTTACAAGACTTGCAAGGTATGCTTCTGGAATTATCATCCAACCTGAAATTAAAGTTGATCGATTTTTCTGTGGCTTAAAACCAAGTCTTCGAAGGGCATTAGCTATAAGAGACTTCAGTAGCTATGAAGAAATTGTGCGTTGTGCTATCAAGGTAGAAATGGAAGTTGGTGTTACATATCCATCTCATGGTTTTGACAAGAAACGAAAGATGGAGTTCAAGGAGAAATCTCATAATAATGGTGAAAAGAAGATGAATGTTTCCTTATGCACAAAGTGTGGAAAGAAGCATGGTGGAGATTGTCTTAAAGGAACTAGAAAATGTTTTAAGTGTGGAAAAGAAGGTCATCGAGCAGCTGAGTGTCGAAGTAATGGAAAAAGGGTTTCTAATGATGTGAATAAAGCAAACACTGCAGAGAACACACCGCCAACACTTCAATGCTTCAAGTGCAAGGAAATGGGGCATTATGCTAATAATTGCCCTAATCCAAGGGTTAGTGATGATCAACATGAGCAACCACTGAAGGCAAAGGACAAAGGGAAATCACATGCGATCACTATTGGCAATGTTGAATATGATAACGATGTGGTGGAATGATTAAGTGTTTATGTAATGGGATTCCAAAATAATGTTGTATCATGGAGTATTGGAATATTTATGTATTGGTTTAATGTGGTATTCAAAGTGATTGAGATATTTTTTGGAAATAAGATGATATGCGCATAATGAAGACGAGAAAATGAAATGTTTAATAGTATTCATGAGCTCATGATTGATATAAGGACTAAGTGATATCATGGTTTGAGTATATAGAATTTTGAGGATTTTGGTATGTGGAAAGTGTTAACTTTTAACTGCACTCATGTTTTCACTAAGGTATTCAAGAGAATACACGATTAAGGACTTTGAATGTTTGGAATGTGACCAACAAGACATATCTTATGATATGTGGGGATCAACGACAGTATTAAATCTCTGGTAATCGATGTCACTATATTATGAGAGTGGACTGCAGTATTATGTATAAGCCTAAAGATTAGACTGGATTATGTTGGACATAAGTTAGTATTGTTTAAGGATAGAAGATTTTCGATATTATTGACGGGATGTTATAGTAACGTAGTTTTAGAAAAAGGGACAACCTACAGGACGGGCGACAGCCCATCGCTTCGGACAAGGCTGTAGGAATCGAACCCACAACCGAAGTGCGACTGGCCTTTATCGCCTACCACTAGCCTACAGGAAGTCCCTGTTTAGTAGAAACTAGTTTTATTATATTAAGCAGTATGATATATGAAGTATAAGTCCATATGTGATTAATCTCACTATAGATCGACTTATGTATATAATTTTGCTAACCTTTTGTTTGAAACAGATGGAATGACCCGTCATTCTATCACATGATCTGCTAACACTTCACGAATAACAAATTCAACTTCATTTATTTAAGAGATGAAGTGGAAATTGTTAAAGGCACGAACAACAGTGAGATTGTACCAAAATAAAGTAAGTATTTATTCTAATTCAAATTCTTTAACTTTAGGGAAATGATCTTGAAAACCAAAAATGTTGTCCTAGTTCTCTTATACCTGATGAATCAGATGGTACCTTATATCATCACAAATCTATGGATTTGTGATTACTTGCTTTTCCATATCCAGGTTCTCTACCACTCTCCATCAGAACATGATGCTTAGATTTCTCTTCCATATCCATATTTTCACCTATGTGGAAACCCAGTGATTAGTTTATTTGGGTAATCGTTACATTTCATACTTTAGTTTTTTAAAGCCAAGTTTTGGTATTCCCTTTTACTATGTGGGTTTCTATTAAAGAAACTTTCAAATAGTAAACCATTTATAACCCCGACGAATTTCGAGGGCGAAATTCATTTTAAGGGGGGTAGAATGTAACAGCCCAAGATTTTATAAAAAATATTCTTTTTAATTTTATTAATGTCTTGTGTTGTACGCTACACCAAAAGGAGCTTGCACAACACACATCCTTGACTTGTCTTGCATTACACGCAATCGCGACCTTCCTCGATAGCGTGTGTAGTACGCAATACCGAGTTTCACTAAACAACGATATGCTATAAAAATATTATTAAAACTAGCCGTTATGAATAGTAATAACCACTTTTTGAAATCCAGTAAATCTTATTTTTTCAAAATAAACTTTATTTTTGGATTCGGAGTATCGAATTTAGCCTAAGGTGAAATTTTGGTACTTTTCGGATAACTTTCATATTCTGATGAATAGTGAAAATTACTAAATTATAATTAAAAACAACTTTTTTAATCGAAATAATTAATAGTGATAAATCATTAATTTGAGTGTTTTTAAAGTATATTTAGAATATATTTTTACAATTTAATACAATGTTGGTCATTGGATGTAATTTCACATTTAAACTAGACATAAACAAGTGTCAATCTTTTGATAGATATTGTTTCTTAAAAACACGCTATTTGTTTTAACAGCGGGATTTAATTATAAAATTAATTAATGCAACTTCTATGTTATGAATTTGGTAAAATAGACTTCATTTTTGAATTCGGAATATGAAATATAGCTTAGGATGAAATTTTGGCATTGATCTGAAAAACATCAATTTTTGATGAATAGTGAAACTACTAAGTGGTAGGTTAAAAACTGAATTTTGCATAAAACTTAATTTTACCGCTACTGTGAATGGAATTTCGAAAATCCGAGAGACCCGGTTAATATCAAGGACTAAAATGTGGTTCAATGAGATGAAAATAATTTTTTGGTGAATAGTAACTTTTTACTTTTTTTACCACGGTTAATAGTAAATAAGGTAACTAAGGGTAAATATGATATTAATATTACCCTAACACATGTCCTAATTCTATTGGACAAGTGTAATTCGACCAAAAACAAAATTAGGAATAAAATATTACCATTTAGGCCCACTTGGATTAGATTAGGACATTTATTATTAATTTATTTAAAGAAGGGTTAAAATAGTTAAAATCAAAGTTTAATAAGTAAATCATTTTTAATATGGGGTTATACATAAGATAAATTCAACTATAAATATTCATTAGAAAGCTAAAAAGATTTCCTACATGATGGTATTTTATTTGTAATTTTTAGACATCAAATAATATAATTTATTTATGAGACAAAGATGATGCAGTAATTATCTTATTAATGAAATATTGACATAATTGATGTTATAAACACCAAAATAAATGTAATTTGAGATGTTTTATGAATTCCACTAATTTTCTAGGTTACTATGATATATTAATGTTGATTTAATCAACTTGGTTCGAACATATAATTCTGTTATTACTTTCACAAAAATCATATATCAAATAGTGTCAAAATTGACACAAAATAGTTTTTAAATCAAATATTATATTATTAATTGTTATTTTATTCCTAAAAATCTAAGGTTCGGCCAAATGACTTAGATAAGGATATATGTATTAATAATATACAATTTGGGGTTCGTTTGGCATGTTATAGTAAGTTTATTAACCATATAGTGAAAGAAAACAAAAAGACACGGTAAAAGTTAAATTATTTAACTTAGAGTTAAATCTAATTGATAAGGTTAAAATAATACCCTAAACTTGTCTAAATCCTATTGGTTGATATGATTTCGACCCATCCCAACTTTAGATTCGAAATAAGACCCTTTGGAACCATTATAAACCGATTTTGACTTTAATATAAAATAATATTTTGAGATATTCCTAAGGTGCCCCTCTCCTCCCTTATAAAAGGACACCTCCTCCCCCTCCTCCTCACACCAATTTGAGCACTCAAGCTCGGCCAACCCCTGCCAAAATCTCTTCTTCACTTCCCTAGAAACATCCTAGAGGTTCTGGTCTTACTCAAAGACCAATTTTAGTTCCCTAAGAGGAGGTCTCCAAAAGGCGCTTCAAAGAAGAGGTAATTACCGTTACCAATTCTTTCATCTTTATTTCTTCTTCCACTTCTTCTTATTAGGTTGTTTCATTATGAAGTAATAACATCAGTATCACTCATATACTGATATGTTATTATAAGTATGAAACAACCCTATTTCACCATCTATCCATCCTACGGAAAAAGAAATCACCGCGCGTGCGTACGTACGGAATACCGTCTCCACGCCGTGGTGTAATCTATTTTCCACCACCACCTTACATGGATGGGTATAATGGTGTAAAGAATAACTATACATAGTTATTACAACATCATATTGATTCTGATATATTGTATAATCCACTCCAATTCAATTCAATATTTATAGAAATGATATCATCGCTCGTGCGTACGTACGGACTACCGTCTCCACGACGCGATGTGATTCATTCTCCATGTTAACCATTTAAGAATGATTATAATGTATATATAAGAAATAATAATGAAATATATGACATTATAAAGCTACTGGATTTATGTATATATATACCTATGTATGTCATCTACTTACTTCCATTTCAAGACAATAAGGAAAGGAAAACAGCGTTCATGCGTACGTACGGACTACCGTCTCCATGAACGGTGTTTTTCATTTTATTTATCTACCTATTATATATATATATATACTGAATATATATGATATATAAATCATATTTTATATTCTGGAAGTAAGTAAATCATGATATAAGTAATAATTATGTCAAGAACAACAAGTCAAAACACCTACGATAAATGAAACGATTTTACCCAAAACGCTTCTTTAACATGGAATTTACAAAAGAACGGGTAATATAATGTCATAAGTGAACCATATATGATATCATAACAATGAATATGATTCTGTAATAAGTCAATAACATTATTTAAACCATTATACAGGAGCTTCGGACACGAACAAAGCAAATCGGACCTAAGGTAAGGGAAATATCACAATCTCATTTTTATCTGAGATTGTTTATTCGTAAGTATTTACTGGGGTGTATTTTATCATCCACATCCATGTTCCCTCAATATGTAATATTATTTCCATCCACCTACAATTGTTTAAATCCAATTTTACCCTTCCATGAGTTTTTAGTAAAGGATATGAAAGGAATCTTTTTTCGTTTTTCGTACGAGGTACTTTTTGACTTTTCCGACAAATGTACGAAGAATGTTTTTTTTAACTTATACGGCACGAACGGATTTATACTGTTTTATAAAGCCTTATTTTCATGAATCTTCCTCTAAAAGATTTCATGACTATTTTCAATAAAATCTCTTTCTTTTAAAATTGCATGATGTTTTGTGAAAAGAAATTGATTTTGAAGAAGAAAGGATATTTTCCTCAAGAATTCAATTCAAGTGTTTTATCAAAATTATTTTCCATATAAGATAATAAAGGGTTCTGTTTCTATCCATATTTTTACATTGATTTTACTATGTTGTGATGAAATTATGTTTATGAATTCCTTTATCTTATATGAATGGTTTTATGATGTCATGTTGTTTAAGAATCCCATTTTTATTACATGGGTTATGCAATGATGTATGATTTATGATTTTGTGGCACACATAAGAAAGGATTCATTAAGAGATGGGTGGGACCTATATATCCCTCCAATGCATTGGGTAAAGATTTTATATCTCATGAGATAGACATGGCTGGAATGGTAGGTTATACCGGTTCAGTGAAACAGGACTGAAACGAGGATTACTCGATTCAGAAAGGGACTTTGTCCACTAAGATAGTCTTGGCAATGAGTCTTGACTAACAAGAAATGATTCTCTATGATTATGTGTGTATGCCACAAAGTTCCATGTTTTATGTTATGATTATTGTGATTACATTTCACTGCCATGAATTATCCCATGTTATGAAATTATGCTCTCTTTTGCAGGTTATGATTTCCAAAATGTTATGTTCTTATGAATATGATGTGATTGATATTTCTTTTGTTTACCCTTACTGAGCATTT
Organism: Viscum album; assembly: GCA_963277665.1. NCBI lineage: Eukaryota > Viridiplantae > Streptophyta > Magnoliopsida > Santalales > Viscaceae > Viscum > Viscum album. Next base: position 1,578,258,587 of record OY728120.1, on the reverse strand, counting down.
GAGCTCACCCTTTTATGTTTTCTTTTCCCCAGGATATAAAGAAAGGTTTTAGGTAAAAAAAAAAGGAAGATCTTTATGGGAGATGTTGAAGATCTTTCACCACGATTAGAAGATTATAGTCCGAGTTTCCAAAGACACTAAACTATTACGGTCCTTGTGTGTGTGTTTTTGTAATGTACTAAGTATTCCGCAAAAGTAATGTAAAGTCCATGTACGTCAGGATTCGGGTCTCTACAGTTGGTATCAGAGGAAAGGTTTAGTCAACCTTTGGAAACTAGGATGCGAAAACGTTAGTGAGATCCCTAGAGATATTTCTAAGGTATGTCTAGGGATGTCCCTAGGGATAAGTATACGTATAGGTTATAGTAATAGAATTACGCTAACGATCATAGAATTAAACCTAAGATGTTGGATATTGAAGGTACTCCCCCTTTATTATGTTGTTTTCCCTAGCATGATTTTTGCCTCTCACACTATTCTTTTTGGGTTTTAGACGATGGATGGAACCCGAAGGAACCGTGTTGATCAATGCAATGGACAATGCAATGATTGCCCTCCTGAACAAACAAATGTTATGGGAGATGGAGTGCAAAATCTTATTGCTATACTTACACAAGCTATGAATCATTCTGGACTTCCAAATGAGCAGAGAAGGGAACAATATTCTATTGAGTCCTTCATGAGGCAACGTCCACCTTCTTTCAGTGGGTCTTCTGATCCACTTGTGGCTGAACAATGGATTAGTACTACCGAAAAGATATTTTCAGTTCTTCAATGTTCTGAACATGATAAAGTCATCTTAGCAGTATATCGTTTGGAAGGTGAAGCTGATCAATGGTGGAATCTTATCAAGAATACGAGGCCAAGAGATGAAATTGAGTCCATGGAATGGGACGAGTTCAAGAACTTGTTTTTCAGTAAGTACTTCCCTCGTATTCTTCGAACAAAGATGGAGAAAGAATTTCTTGAACTGAAGCAAAGGGACGATGAATCTGTTGGTACCTATGAAGCAAATTTTACAAGACTTGCAAGGTATGCTTCTGGAATTATCATCCAACCTGAAAGTAAAGTTGATCGATTTTTCTGTGGCTTAAAACCAAGTCTTCGAAGGGCATTAGCTATAAGAGACTTCAGTAGCTATGAAGAAATTGTGCGTTGTGCTATCAAGGTAGAAATGGAAGTTGGTGTTACATATCCATCTCATGGTTTTGACAAGAAACGAAAGATGGAGTTCAAGGAGAAATCTCATAATAATGGTGAAAAGAAGATGAATGTTTCCTTATGCACAAAGTGTGGAAAGAAGCATGGTGGAGATTGTCTTAAAGGAACTAGAAAATGTTTTAAGTGTGGAAAAGAAGGTCATCGAGCAGCTGAGTGTCGAAGTAATGGAAAAAGGGTTTCTAATGATGTGAATAAAGCAAACACTGCAGAGAACGCACCGCCAACACTTCAATGCTTCAAGTGCAAGGAAATGGGGCATTATGCTAATAATTGCCCTAATCCAAGGGTTAGTGATGATCAACATGAGCAACCACTGAAGGCAAAGGACAAAGGGAAATCACATGCGATCACTATTGGAAATGTTGAATATGATAACGATGTGGTGGAATGATTAAGTGTTTATGTAATGGGATTCCAAAATAATGTTGTATCATGGAGTATTGGAATATTTATGTATTGGTTTAATGTGGTATTCAAAGTGATTGAGATATTTTTTGGAAATAAGATGATATGCGCATAATGAAGACGAGAAAATGAAATGTTTAATAGTATTCATGAGCTCATGATTGATATAAGGACTAAGTGATATCATGGTTTGAGTATATAGAATTTTGAGGATTTTGGTATGTGGAAAGTGTTAACTTTTAACTGCACTCATGTTTTCACTAAGGTATTCAAGAGAATACACGATTAAGGACTTTGAATGTTTGGAATGTGACCAACAAGACATATCTTATGATATGTGGGGATCAACGACAGTATTAAATCTCTGGTAATCGATGTCACTATATTATGAGAGTGGACTGCAGTATTATGTATAAGCCTAAAGATTAGACTGGATTATGTTGGACATAAGTTAGTATTGTTTAAGGATAGAAGATTTTCGATATTATTGACGGGATGTTATAGTAACGTAGTTTTAGAAAAAGGGACAACCTACAGGACGGGCGACAGCCCATCGCTTCGGACAAGGCTGTAGGAATCGAACCCACAACCGAAGTGCGACTGGCCTTTATCGCCTACCACTAGCCTATAGGAAGTCCCTGTTTAGTAGAAACTAGTTTTATTATATTAAGCAGTATGATATATGAAGTATAAGTCCATATGTGATTAATCTCACTATAGATCGACTTATGTATATAATTTTGCTAACCTTTTGTTTGAAACAGATGGAATGACCCGTCATTCTATCACATGATCTGCTAACACTTCACGAATAACAAATTCAACTTCATTTATTTAAGAGATGAAGTGGAAATTGTTAAAGGCACGAACAACAGTGAGATTGTACCAAAATAAAGTAAGTATTTATTCTAATTCAAATTCTTTAACTTTAGGGAAATGATCTTGAAAACCAAAAATGTTGTCCTAGTTCTCTTATACCTGATGAATCAGATGGTACCTTATATCATCACAAATCTATGGATTTGTGATTACTGGCTTTTCCATATCCAGGTTCTCTACCACTCTCCATCAGAACATGATGCTTAGATTTCTCTTCCATATCCATATTTTCACCTATGTGGAAACCCAGTGATTAGTTTATTTGGGTAATCGTTACATTTCATACTTTAGTTTTTTAAAGCCAAGTTTTGGTATTCCCTTTTACTATGTGGGTTTCTATTAAAGAAACTTTCAAATAGTAAACCATTTATAACCCCGACGAATTTCGAGGGCGAAATTCATTTTAAGGGGGGTAGAATGTAACAGCCCAAGATTTTATAAAAAATATTCTTTTTAATTTTATTAATGTCTTGTGTTGTACGCTACACCAAAAGGAGATTGCACAACACACATCCTTGACTTGTCTTGCATTACACGCAATCGCGACCTTCCTCGATAGCGTGTGTAGTACGCAATACCGAGTTTCACTAAACAACGATATGCTATAAAAATATTATTAAAACTAGCCGTTATGAATAGTAATAACCACTTTTTGAAATCCAGTAAATCTTATTTTTTCAAAATAAACTTTATTTTTGGATTCGGAGTATCGAATTTAGCCTAAGGTGAAATTTTGGTACTTTTCGGATAACTTTCATATTCTGATGAATAGTGAAAATTACTAAATTATAATTAAAAACAACTTTTTTAATCGAAATAATTAATAGTGATAAATCATTAATTTGAGTGTTTTTAAAGTATATTTAGAATATATTTTTACAATTTAATACAATGTTGGTCATTGGATGTAATTTCACATTTAAACTAGACATAAACAAGTGTCAATCTTTTGATAGATATTGTTTCTTAAAAACACGCTATTTGTTTTAACAGCGGGATTTAATTATAAAATTAATTAATGCAACTTCTATGTTATGAATTTGGTAAAATAGACTTCATTTTTGAATTCGGAATATGAAATATAGCTTAGGATGAAATTTTGGCATTGATCTGAAAAACATCAATTTTTGATGAATAGTGAAACTACTAAGTGGTAGGTTAAAAACTGAATTTTGCATAAAACTTAATTTTACCGCTTCTGTGAATGGAATTTCGAAAATCCGAGAGACACGGTTAATATCAAGGACTAAAATGTGGTTCAATGAGATGAAAATAATTTTTTGGTGAATAGTAACTTTTTACTTTTTTTACCACGGTTAATAGTAAATAAGGTAACTAAGGGTAAATATGATATTAATATTACCCTAACACATGTCCTAATTCTATTGGACAAGTGTAATTCGACCAAAAACAAAATTAGGAATAAAATATTACCATTTAGGCCCACTTGGATTAGATTAGGACATTTATTATTAATTTATTTAAAGAAGGGTTAAAATAGTTAAAATCAAAGTTTAATAAGTAAATCATTTTTAATATGGGGTTATACATAAGATAAATTCAACTATAAATATTCATTAGAAAGCTAAAAAGATTTTCTACATGATGGTATTTTATTTGTAATTTTTAGACATCAAATAATATAATTTATTTATGAGACAAAGATGATGCAGTAATTATCTTATTAATGAAATATTGACATAATTGATGTTATAAACACCAAAATAAATGTAATTTGAGATTTTTTATGAATTCCACTAATTTTCTAGGTTACTATGATATATTAATGTTGATTTAATCAACTTGGTTCGAACATATAATTCTGTTATTACTTTCACAAAAATCATATATCAAATAGTGTCAAAATTGACACAAAATAGTTTTTAAATCAAATATTATATTATTAATTGTTATTTTATTCCTAAAAATCTAAGGTTCGGCCAAATGACTTATATAAGGATATATGTATTAATAATATACAATTTGGGGTTCGTTTGGCATGTTATAGTAAGTTTATTAACCATATAGTGAAAGAAAACAAAAAGACACGGTAAAAGTTAAATTATTTAACTTAGAGTTAAATCTAATTGATAAGGTTAAAATAATACCCTAAACTTGTCTAAATCCTATTGGTTGATATGATTTCGACCCATCCCCACTTTAGCTTCGAAATAAGACCCTTTGGAACCATTATAAACCGATTTTGACTTTAATATAAAATAATATTTTGAGATATTCCTAAGGTGCCCCTCTCCTCCCTTATAAAAGGACACCTCCTCCCCCTCCTCCTCACACCAATTTGAGCACTCAAGCTCGGCCAACCCCTGCCAAAATCTCTTCTCCACTTCCCTAGAAACATCCTAGAGGTTCTGGTCTTACTCAAAGACCAATTTTAGTTCCCTAAGAGGAGGTCTCCAAAAGGCGCTTCAAAGAAGAGGTAATTACCGTTACCAATTCTTTCATCTTTATTTCTTCTTCCACTTCTTCTTCTTAGGTTGTTTCATTATGAAGTAATAACATCAGTATCACTCATATACTGATATGTTATTATAAGTATGAAACAACCCTATTTCACCATCTATCCATCCTACGGAAAAAGAAATCACCGCGCGTGCGTACGTACGGAATACCGTCTCCACGCCGTGGTGTAATCTATTTTCCACCACCACCTTACATGGATGGGTATAATGGTGTAAAGAATAACTATACATAGTTATTACAACATCATATTGATTCTGATATATTGTATAATCCACTCCAATTCAATTCAATATTTATAGAAATGATATCATCGCTCGTGCGTACGTACGGACTACCGTCTCCACGACGCGATGAGATTCATTCTCCATGTTAACCATTTAAGAATGATTATAATGTATATATAAGAAATAATAATGAAATATATGACATTATAAAGCTACTGGATTTATGTATATATATACCTATGTATGTCATCTACTTACTTCCATTTCAAGACAATAAGGAAAGGAAAACAGCGTTCATGCGTACGTACGGACTACCGTCTCCATGAACGGTGTTTTTCATTTTATTTATCTACCTATTATATATATATATATACTGAATATATATGATATATAAATCATATTTTATATTCTGGAAGTAAGTAAATCATGATATAAGTAATAATTATGTCAAGAACAACAAGTCAAAACACCTACGATAAATGAAACGATTTTACCCAAAACGCTTCTTTAACATGGAATTTACAAAAGAACGGGTAATATAATGTCATAAGTGAACCATATATGATATCATAACAATGAATATGATTCTGTAATAAGTCAATAACATTATTTAAACCATTATACAGGAGCTTCAGACACGAACAAAGCAAATCGGACCTAAGGTAAGGGAAATATCACAATCTCATTTTTATCTGAGATTGTTTATTCGTAAGTATTTACTGGGGTGTATTTTATAATCCACATCCATGTTCCCTCAATATGTAATATTATTTCCATCCACCTACAATTGTTTAAATCCAATTTTACCCTTCCATGAGTTTTTAGTAAAGGATATGAAAGGAATCTTTTTTCGTTTTTCGTACGAGGTACTTTTTGACTTTTCCGACAAATGTACGAAGAATGTTTTTTTTAACTTATACGGCACGAACGGATTTATACTGTTTTATAAAGCCTTATTTTCATGAAGCTTCCTCTAAAATATTTCATGACTATTTTCAATAAAATCTCTTTCTTTTAAAATTGCATGATGTTTTGTGAAAAGAAATTGATTTTGAAGAAGAAAGGATATTTTCCTCAAGAATTCAATTCAAGTGTTTTATCAAAATTATTTTCCATATAAGATAATAAAGGGTTCTGTTTCTATCCATATTTTTACATTGATTTTACTATGTTGTGATGAAATTATGTTTATGAATTCCTTTATCTTATATGAATGGTTTTATGATGTCATGTTGTTTAAGAATCCCATTTTTATTACATGGGTTATGCAATGATGTATGATTTATGATTTTGTGGCACACATAAGAAAGGATTCATTAAGAGATGGGTGGGACCTATATCTCCCTCCAATGCATTGGGTAAAGATTTTATATCTCATGAGATAGACATGGCTGGAATGGTAGGTTATACCGGTTCAGTGAAACAGGACTGAAACGAGGATTACTCGATTCAGAAAGGGACTTTGTCCACTAAGATAGTCTTGGCAATGAGTCTTGACTAACAAGAAATGATTCTCTATGATTATGTGTGTATGCCACAAAGTTCCATGTTTTATGTTATGATTATTGTGATTACATTTCACTGCCATGAATTATCCCATGTTATGAAATTATGCTCTCTTTTGCAGGTTATGATTTCCAAAATGTTATGTTCTTATGAATATGATGTGATTGATATTTCTTTTGTTTACCCTTACTGAGCATTTGAGCTCACCCTTTTATGTTTTCTTTTCCCCGGGATATAAAGAAAGGTTTTAGGTAAAAAAAAGGAAGATCTTTATGGGAGATGTTGAAGATCTTTCACCACGATTAGAAGATTATAGTCCGAGTTTCCAAAGACACTAAACTATTACGGTCCTTGTGTGTGTGTTTTGGTAATGTACTAAGTATTCCGCAAAAGTAATGTAAAGTCCATGTACGTCAGGATTCGGGTCTCTACATAATTTATATTGAAAAATATATTTACTAGTTAATAATTATATTATTTTTAACATAGTATGGTGTATTTTTAATTAATTAGTTATATAATTAATAATATAATATTTATTATTAATATAAATAATATTTATAGAATTATTATTTAAATATTTTTCTGATTATTTTGATTTAAACTAATAGTAACTTATTAATGAGAAATATATTTTTTAATTATAAATTTTATTATTTATTATTGATTAATGCTATATTATTATGTTATTAATTGTAGTTGGTTGATTATATTAACCATTGTAGAACTCAATGTAAGGAAGAAAATCATAGTAAATATGCAGGCATGTGGACTTGACCCCAGGACCCACCCCTCACCCTCAAACTCTCACCATCCCACCTCCAATGGTGGGTCTAATTATATTAATTAATTAATAGTATAATAAATAATATTTATATATTTTTATTTGTGAATCTGGGAGAAATTTTTATTGAAACAATTGTTAGTAATTTATTAATAGGTAATATATTTATTAATTATCAATTATATTATTTGTTATTAATTAATAATATATCATTATTTTATTAATATAATTAATTGAATTATAACTAATATTTAATATATAATATCATAAATAAAATAATTTTTATTTCAAAAAAATATACTTGATAATAATTATATTATTCTTAATATATTATGGTTTATTATTAATTAATTAATTATATGATAAATAAAATAATATTTATTATAGTTTGTGTGGTAGCCAAGTGGTTAACACTCCCTCTTATCTAGCATGAAACCCATGACAAAATCCTAGTGGGCGGACAATTTCCAAAGTTACTATAATAATAGACCTATTCAGTAGATTTGTTCTTTCAAGCCAATGATTTTGGCCTATGGGCCATAGGGACATTGGGCTCTCCAAGGCCTTCTAAACATAAATCCTCCGGGATACAAAAGGGCCTTCAAGTCAGCACCAGTGGGAAGAAGCTGGAGTGACGTAGACCAGGCTAACAGATCCATGCAACAGGAAGGTAGTGTAGGTAGTAACTACAAGGTGGGTGGCCTCGAAAAGGGGGTAGGCATGCTAACACATTTCATCCAACCTTATATCCCCATATAACAAATGTGGGATAGAGGGGTTCCCTTCCACCCGACTATATACAAATTGGATTAATATGAGGATGCAAAGAAACATGCAGGTAATGCAAGGGAGGGCCACACAGAAATCACTAGGTGAGCGGCTCAAACGAGAGATAAGTGTACTGACACTTATCATCCAACCCTCCTCCCACACCATGGAATGAGGGGTGACTTACCATGATGTCTCAACTTTCACGATTCAGTAGTTCATGGGATGGGGGATTTAACTTTCACACTAGGATCAAGGTGTCCTGATTACTAGCGGGGGGGGGGGGGGGGGGTGATGTATGACTAACGACACGACATGATGTTGACTGCTCACACAGGGCCTTAAAGAGTCATGTATTATCCTTCAATCCAATGAGCCTTTGGGATATTAAAATTTTAATGGGCCTTCAAGCCACTGGGATTCTGTCCATATAAAGGGTTACCTGACAACCCAGTTAAAAAGAGGGCTTATTTCCATAAAAGGGGGTGTTTCCCCTACCTATTTAAAAAATAAAATAAAATAAAATTTGTTATTAATATTACTAATATTTATAGAATTAAAAATAATTATATTATTAATATTTAATAATAAATTTAATATGTTAATTTATTATACATACCATGGATACAAATACCAAAAAGTATTAATATAAATAAAAATAAAAATAATTATGATTATTACCAATGTGGTTATTAATATCAATGTTTATTAATCATTCAAAAATATTTTTATGAATTTACAATTATATAAATTTTAATTTTTTATATAAAAAAATATATACTATATTAGTAGGTTTTTAAATAATTTAAAATATTTTTTAAGAAATATATAACATGTAATAGTCAAATCTACATCAGTGTCTCCCATTCTCCTATGTTCCATGACCAGGTATATATATAATGTGTCCAGAACATGTTTACTGATGTCTATTCTCTTTCATATGATACTCATATGTAGAATCTCTTGAACTTACCTCTACATCATCTTGTGTGATAGGTGGTGGATAAATAATCTTGCTGCCCATACCCTATCATGGATTTAAGGATAGTGGTTGATGATTGGAACACTCTTAAACAAGTGAATAAGATGGTTGCTATATATCAGATATCTATAGATTAGAGAAAAATAAAGAATAAAACATAGACCATTCATCTTCCATCACAACAAAAAAAATCGACTCCTAACAGAATGTACCTCCAGTCATGGTTGTGTCTATACCAATGCCTCTGGATATGGTATTAGATCATATGAAATTGGAACTAGAGAATCAACTAAATTATCATGATGAACTCCCTCCTCCTATGCCACATCTATATCTATAATAGGATCATCACCCCTTACATATCTATATCGGTCTCATCACTCTTAGAATCACCTATCACATCAAGGAAAATCCCACAATTAATCTCATCCATGGGAAGCAGCAGCTCTATCATTGCCCATATGAAAATAGTCTTAGTCAAAGGTGCCTCCCTCTATCGGATCAGATGTGTGAATGAGATGGGAAATATAATAATCATACAAAAAAATTATATAGTTAACTAAATTCAATTAAAAAATATTTCGAATAGTGGAGGAAAAATTATTACCAACTCATGATACCCCATCTGTGTCATGAATGATATATCACTGGGGACATGCAGTACTGGATCCTATAATCTTTATGATCTAATAGATTCATATATACTATATTGGACCCTCATAATTTGGATTTATGTCATCTATCACACATGATTATATATCATGCTTGATATTGCCAACAGTCAAAGTCTCACTTCCCTGAAATCTTCAGGGAATGAATTGAAGGAAATTGACTGGGTGGTGTAGGATTGGGATGATTGAATCTGAACTTCTTTATCACTATATCATCAGTATTTTAGTCAATAATATGAAGTTGTATCATAGGTATGACACATGAGATGGTAGAAAACATTTCCATACATTAATGTGGGAGAATCTTGATGATAGCCTCAATATATGGAATCCATAAAACCAAAAATATCAAAAAAATTTGAAAACCCATTAATTAATGAAACCATGTACTATACACAATAATAATTTCACGATATAATTAATAGTCATGCATGAAATCTAGTCTAAGATATCCAAACATTGGCCTCTAAGCATGGACATCATGTTTGGTGGTATCTGAATATCAATGCACCTGACTCCACTCGTAGATAACATTTTAATTCTTATATTTTATAATATAATCATATAAATTATATTTTTACATAAGAAGGAAGGAGATATATACCATCAACCATGCGTGGACTCCTATAACATATTGGATAACAGTGGAACGTATTCATGTAGATAAAAGAGAGGGATGCGCTCTTGTATTCACATCAAGATAGGAGTAACCCATTCAGTAATATGTATCTTATTGATGAGAAATGTGATTCATTGTTCTCTATATGTATACGTAATACATGAAGACCCCCATATAGAACTCTCTGTCTAGTCTAAATCCTTCAATAATGGTAAATACATAAAATGGAAAAATATAGATGAAAAATTGATTATGTTCATGCTACCAATAAGTCTCAGAATGTATGAACATGAAAATATAAACACTATGATATAGTCAGCATCATTGTCTATATGGGTGAAGTACTCATCTATCCATGGATTGCATAATTGTATCTCAACGATAGAACCACCATCATCCAAGAACTCAATTCCTAGCAGTCTGTGAACTAGATCAAACCAATCCTTAGAAACTCTACCCATTACATCCACACCATCGATGAGGAGGACCAACATAATGGACCCATCCTAATGTGTAATAGTCATATATCCCTTTGGAAAAAGAATTGTATATGTATTTGGACATCATCTATCAACTAGAATAGCAATGACTTGATGATCTAAGAATGTGAACATTCTCATCACTTCACCATAGAACCCAACTTAGTGAAGATAAGGGATAATGACAGGAGGTTGTGCAACCTGATGGAAATTATGATACCTTTTTACACTCAAAGAAGGAACCTGCCATCCCTTAATAAAAAGTTTTGAAACATGCCTTTCCTAAAATGTGAGAAATAGAGGGCTCACCATCTCTACATTTTATATCATCATTATTTGTTATAGTTAATTCAATGCAATTAGAAAATAATTTTTTAAAAAAACCACAAAAAGAAAAATGAGGTTGACAATTAACACTCATATGTAATAATTATGATGAAAAATGAGGTAAAAAATAGATGTGACAGATGTTTTTATCTTAATCCTTAAATTTCATGTTTTAATGATCTCCAATCATGATTAATTTATTTTTAAATAATTTTTTGTACATCAAATGTGATGAAAATACCACATATTATAAGTGACTTCATGATATATTCAACCGGTGATATGATTTCAAGGAATTATTTAAGGATAATTCGTTTAGAGTTTGAACATCTTACTATTAATTTCCATAGTGAGATTAATGTTCTTAATATTTGAAATGTCATAAAATCATTTCTGATCGAAACCAGAAATGAAACAATAAAAAAACCATAAATAAAAGGATCCATAAATGAAAAATCTTGAATATGAAAAATATATACAAAATGCTAATAAAATACATAAACTCGATCAAATATGATGTGACATGGAGCCCCTTATTGACACTTGGGGACATCTATTATGAGTATTCCATTCTATATGATAAATGCTACATAATAGTTCTAATCTCTATTCTAGAGGCCTATCCATCTCATTTTTGATACATTTAGACATTGTTCATCCATGAGGGAGAAGGTTGGTAATATCCATAACCACAATAACAATCCATAATTGAAAAAATCCATAAATAAAAGGATTCGTAAATGAAAAATCTTGAATATGAAAAATATATAAACAATCATGATAAAATACATAAGCTTGATCAAATTTGATGTGACATGGAGATCCTTATTTCCCCTTGGGGAAATCACTTATGAGTATCCCCTTCTATGTGAATTTTTTTGCATCATAGTTCCACTCCCTATTCTAGAGGCCTACCCATCTCATTTTTGATACATGTAGGCTTTTTCATCTATGAGGGAGTGTCCTGGTAATATGAGGAACCATAGTAATAATCCATAAATGGAAAAAATCCCCAAATACAAGAATTGATTAAAAAATATACATCATAAAGAACTTTCTAATATCAGGGACCACATTCAGCCGGTCAAAAGATAAGGTAATAGTACTAAAATCACCAACAAGAATCTATATTTCACTATAATAGTCAACCAAAGAGGTTATGTGATACAACAGGTCAATAAAGGGTTCCCATGATATGTTCACTGATGCAAAAGCTGCAATAGCTTCTACACAAGGATTTATCAATGCTTAGAAAGAACCAAAATCATAGTACTTTCTTTCCAATATAACCACTGGCACTCAACCACTGTTTCATATGAGTAGTCCATGGCGCTATATTACTTGAATGTGGTTACCTATCAAATAAATGTTTTGAACAATAAATAATGATGCATCCTATAGTATCTGATCAATGTTTCCTTAGAAATTTTATCAAAAATTCATTCCATTTTTCATCATCTGATAGGACTTCTTGGGCCATTCAATAAAGTAATTCACACATCTATAAAATGTATCCAATACTAACCTAGTGATTTGTAATTTTCACACACCCTTTAAGACCCCATTAAGAAACTCCACAATAATCATTTTCATGTGACCATATCTTCTGCTACCATCATATGCTAATGACCATTTATCCTTGGAAATTTACATCATTTAATCATATATATCTTGATTAGTCATTATAATTTATTCAATTCATTGATATAAATTTCATTATTTGGGTTATTATTCTAAAAAAATAGTGTATTTTAAAGAATATAAAATATTTTTCGAAGAAATATAAATTAAAGAAAACCTACCCAACTTGATGATCACCTTGTTTATTATAGTATATCTGAAATTATTATGTACATTACTAGAAATGTGTATAATCAAATTTCAATGAAAATCATTTGGCTATTATCATGATACTCCATCACTATCAGTGGCCTATATAATTACTTGATGGGGATCATATATCAGGGGAACTCGTGGGATTTGTGTGACACGAATACATAAACACCATAAAACCCAACTCCATGATTCAAAAATATCTTTTTCAAAAAAGTAAAATGAAAGATGTATATGAGAAAAATTACTATCCTTTGTGGAAGAAATAAGTAAAAAACCTGTATACCTTCCATAAATAAAAGTTACCCTGACTTGAAAAAATTGTTTACAATAAGAGAAAAAACTATACATGTACATAATTCCAAAAACATCTTAGGAAACATCACCTTTTTTGATCTACTCAGTGATCTAGGGAGACATACTCAATAATGAACAAATGATAAATATGTAGATTTTTTGGAGATAACTATACCATTATATTGGGTAACACTGCATATGATTAAACCCAATCTACATAGACTTTCACAATTGCCTTTTGTTTTTCATTCCAAGCTTCAACATAGGATATATTTTATTTTAACAACTATTATATTCATTTTTGGACAAGGGACGTAGGAACATTATAGCATGTTCAAATCATCTATACAATAAAATTCTATGTAAAATATGAATCATGTTAAGAGTGATCCTGCAAAAATATTGAACGTATATAAGTATGGGGGCCTTCCAATTTGGTTATCTTCCAACATTAAAAAAAATTATCATATATTCCACATATTCAAAATTTTTATTCTTTCCCATATTTTTCACACCGAATGATATATTTCTCCTTCAGGGAATAATGTTAGGTCCACTAGGTTGAATACCCTAAGAGGGGGGGGGGGGTGGGGTGAATCAGGGTATAGCAGATTAAAACTTTCTACCATTTGGATCTTGATTTATTGTTAGATAAAAATCAATTCGGCCTTCCTCCCATATAAATGTATGTAAAGACCCTAAAAATTCAAGGAAATTTTTTTTCTTAATTTTCTTGGGAATTTGACAAGAACGTAGTTTCTGATGGCACCTGATTCCGAGGCCCGGTGTGCCTGGAATCATTTTCCGAAGTTTAGCTCGGGTACGTCCAGGGAACGAATGAGCGGGTTTTTCTAACCTTTGAACCGGTTCTCAGAATTGAATTTAGAGGGCACTGATGGAATCGCAGCGCCGATATTTTCTTAGAAACACCTTTTCCGGAGTTGCGTTTGCTCGGGTGTGGTTTTTAATTTTTTGGGGTAAAGTTAAGAAATAAAATAAAAGTGGTGTAACTGGTTTTTATTTTATTTTTCTTAACTTAAGTTAAGTGGATGATGTGGGACCCAAAATATCCTACCCACTTGGTCGGATATTTGTGAGGTGGGGCCCACACGAGCCCCACCATTTCTTTTCTTCTTAAGTAACGCACCCGCACCCCCCTTTTTAATAAAGTCAACCATTGCGTTTATTCTTGTCAAGAAACGCCTCATTAATGTGGCAGTTTAAGCGTTGTAATTAATTTGCTTAACTATTTCATTCATTTTTGAATTTTAAAACGCAAGGCTTGTGAAATAAAAATAAGAAAACTCTTATTTTTATTAGGCTAGTGGTGTTGAGAGGCTAGGGAGTTTTCACTCAGGCTCTTGAAGATCTTCTCTTCCTCGCGAAGAACGCAAAGAACACAAAGAACGCGAAGAACGTCAGATCCTTGGAAATCAACGACGCTCCTTCCACGATGCTTCTTCCGTGACGCTTCTTCCGCGACGCTGCTTCCGTGATGCTTCTTCCGCGGCGCTCCTTCCGTGACGCGAAGATCCCCCTTCCACGATGCCTTCTTCCGCGACGTGCTTTTCCGCGACGAACCCTCACTCGATGATGCTTGAGGTAGGGGTTTTGCTTCAATTAAATATTTGTAATTTATACCAACAGTATCTGTTTAAATATTTGTCGGAAGCCTTTTTAAACTGCTAACGCGGTGGGTTCGGACCATAGAACAAGTACGAACCAACCATCCCTTCGTTCTTGGTGTGCGGATCGGCGGGCGACGATGAAACAGGCTGCACAAGCATTGTGAGGTCTACGCAGTGAAGAACCGGTCCCTGGAGGGCCTTTGGCAAAGACGGTAGGCAAATCTGACCACCGGAGCTCGTCCAGTGGTCTGCGGAGCAATCCGCCGGCGCGCCTCGCCGGCACGGCGGCGCCAGCGGCAAGAGGTGGCGGCCGGCACCAGCGGGCCGCTAGGAGATGGTGGCACCCGGCACGCCGTCGGGAAGAGCCGCCGCGACTTCAGCCGCGGCGGCAGGCTACTAGTCCCGCGACCGCACGGGACCGGAGGAGGCGGGACACAGCAAACAGCCGTGTCCGTTGGCCAGGGGCGGCCCCCACGCGGGGCCGCAGTTTCGTCCAGGGGGCGGTCCCCCCTTTGTACGGCCGCTTGGCCAGCGCCAGCGCGCCAACCGGGCCGCCAGGACGGGCCGCGCCTAGGCCGGGCCGAGCCGCACCAACTGGACCAGGCCGCACCCAGTTGGGTCGGACCCGGACCCGGTTCGGGTTGACCCGGTTCGGGCCGACCCTGGGGGTATCGGGCCGGGCCCAAACCCCCTAATACCGAACCTCTTTCGGTTTGCTGCCCATAACATGAGCTGTGGACCTCCAATCGATGCACCATCAGTTGCGTAGCAATCCTTGGATCGAGACATTCGTTTCATTATATTACACACAGGGTTTCTGAGAAATTTGGGTTCAGATGGGTTGGTTTGTACACGAAACCAATCGGGCCCTCGAAGCGGAAACACTTATAACTTGAGCTCCGGACGTCCAATTGACGTACCATCGACTTTGTTGGATTCCTATTAGTGAGACAGACCTTTTTGGCTTACTCCACTTGAGGTTTGGATGTAGGTGGAGTACGTTCGGGTTGGTTTTGACTTAAAAACCAACCGGACCCCTCGGACGAAAAAGCCAATAACTCTCAGACCGGGCGTCCGATTGACGCGCTGTCTATGACGTTGAGTTCCTATTGACCATATGGAACTTTTGGATACATCAACTCTAGACTATGTGTCAGTTGATGTATCAGCCCCTCGGCTCGTGGAGCGGACCCTCCCGAACGAGCTTGCTGTGTGCGGGAACCCTAGAGCTGGCTGCGAATGCGACAACAACGACGACTGTACAGAAATCCTCCATGGATTCGACGACGATGACTACAGAACTCAGCGATCCTACGTGGATCAGTGCTACCGATCCTGTGTGGGTCAGATCCTGTGTGGGTCAGCGCTCAGCGGTCCTGTGTGGGCCAACGCCTATAGATCCTGTGTGAGTCTGATCCTGTGTGGGTCATTGTGGGGGTTAGTTACCTATCGATCATGTGTGGGTCCGATCCTGTGTGGGTCATTGGGGGGGGGGGGGGGGGTTAGTTACCTATCGATCCTGTGTGGGTCAGATCCTGTGTGGGTCATTACAGGGGTTAGTTACCTATCAATCCTTTGTGGGTCATTGCGGGGGTTAATACCTATTGATCATGTGTCGGTCCGACGACTTAGATGAATCAGTGGCTATATATGATCATCTATATCGTCATATGAAGAAGTATACCTGTGTGAGATGAATATTGACTTGCTTTCCTATGTGGATTGTGTTGTGCTATCCTGTGTGGATGTGATCGAACTTGGGCTCGGATGTTGGAGCGGAACTGGAATTGATGACTTAGGTATATGTATGGACATATACCTAAGTGGTGTCAGATGTTACTTCGTGACTGTATCTTTCCTTTGTGGATTATCCTTTGTGGATTCTGGGAGACCTTCGGGGGTCTCAGGGTCCCTACTGAGTATCTTATACTCACCCATGCACGGGCTATGCCCGCACTACGTTGTGTTGGTTGCAGACAACTGACAACGCTAATTGTGGTTGAGGTTTGTGGAGCAGGTCGGTACCCGGAGGTGGACCACTGGGCGGGATGGCTCGAGGCTGCGGCTTTACTTTCAGTTGCTGTTTCCCTTTCCAGTTGCACTTTACTTTCAGTTTGGTTTTGTATACTGGCCCACTTACTTTTCTGCAGTTACTTTTGTATCAGTTTTTACTTAGTGTTTACTTCTTCTTGATTGCTCTGTGGTGTTTGTTTACTTTACAAAGGAAATGCCTTCCATTTTTATCGGGAATTACACCTTGGTGATAGTCGCTAGCCCCTGTCTTATGGAAGGCGGGTTTGGGGTAGTCACGACATGGGCCCCGAGGACGGGTCGTGACAAATTGGTATCAGAGGAGTTCGGTTCTACTGCAGAACATTGGACTCTGATCTTTCTTCTATGTGAAGTTATAGTGTTAAGGGTATTAAGTGTGGTTATCAGTCTAGGGATTCCAGTGTTAGTGCGGTGGCCGACGTATCCGTACACCAGGACCCTGACTTCTGATTTCTGACTTAATACACGAAAACATTGATTGCATGTGTGTTTCAAGTTTTCTTTGTGATTACTTTGTGTCAGCTCACCAGGTATACTGTTTTGACTACGGCACACCTGTCTCTTTTCAGGATGGCCCCACGACGGCATCCAGCTAGGGTTCTTAGAGTTGTGCGTGACGACAAACCACCGAGTGACGAGGCCTCGGTACAGGGCCCTTTGACAGCAGAGGCATCGACGGTACCTCTACCCGCCGAGCCACCGATGCTACTAGCCCCAGTTGCTGATGATACACATCGCCTTAGTGCACTGCAGGAGTTTCAGCGCTAGTGACCGCCCAGGTTCTGCGTGGAGACGGACCCTCAGGCAGCCGAGGATTGGCTGGAAGAATTTGTATGAGTTTTCAGGTTAGTGAGGACACCAGAAGACCTCATGGTGATCCTCGCAGCGAGCCTCCTGTAGGCGGAAGTAGGAAGATGGTGGATCTTGATGCTCTAGGTGCATGACGAGGCGTCTCTCCCCTGGATGGACTTTGAGACCCTCTTTCACTCGGAGATCGTCCCAGCCACCCTCCATGCGGTGCGCATTCAGGAGCTTCTACAGCTGCGGTAGGGCAGCTTGACGGTCGCCCAGTACTCGGTGAGATTTATAGATCTCTCACGCTATTCGATGGACATGGTACGAGACCCATTCTTCCAGGCCCAGACCTTTGAGCAGGGATTGAGGCATGAGATCAGGGCATCGCTGATCTCCCTCAGCATTCCGACTTAGGCAGGAGTACTGGAGCGAGCCCTTTTGATCGAGAGCTTCCTTGCTGAGCCCTCATCAGCAGCGACACCTACCGTGGGGCGGAACGTAGCAGATTCTACTGCAGCAGGCAGTCGACGGATGACTCATGGGTCCAGGAAGACCAGACCCTCAGGCAGACGACCTCAGGACACTGGTTCAGCAGTGCGGGGCACACAGTGCGGAGCCAGTCTTTTGTGTGGCAGACAGTGCTACGCATGCGAAGGGCATGGCCACATGGCTCGTGACTACCTGACCCGCCGTACCGAGGAGCAGTAGACGGTTGAGGGACCACCCAGGCAGAGAAAGAGGGTCGACCGTGGTGGTCCACAGGGAGTAGGCGGATGAGGCAGAGGAGCTGGCCGAGCAGCAGGTGGTGGGTGACACTTTGAGGCTCTACCACCACCACCACCACCAGGAGGTCCACCCCCGACCACAGGGAGCTAGCGGGCAGAGACAGGAACAGCTCCAGGCAGCGGAGGCCTATGACCACGGCGCTCCTGAGATGATTCAAGCTACTATCTGTGTCTATTCCACCCTTGCCGCAGTTCTTATAGACACAGGAGCGAGTCATTCTTTCATAGCCGTTGCCCTTGTTTGGGGATTGATGATTCCGACAGAGCCGTTGGCTCGATCCTTACAGTTATAGATTCTTACGGGAGCAGACTCGATGATTACGCACTGGTTCCGACAGTGTGAGCTTACTCTAGGTGGCGAGATCTTCGGCTGGGATCTTCTTGTAGCAGCGTCGAGGCCTTACGACGTCATCTTGGGCATGGATTGGTTATCTACAGTCCATGCTCAGATTGACCGGTGTGTACGCACTGACGGGAGCAGGTTCACCTTCACTGGAGAGAAGGGAGCCTTCGTAGCATAGGATGGACATCCACAGAGGAGAGGATAGCCCATCTCTCATCAGTTGCCTAGCATCATCCTAGGAACAGTTGACGTGCGGAGTCCTAGTTTTCCTGTAGTGGTGGATCGGTATGCGGACGTTTTCCCCGACGACGTTCCAGGACTACCTCCTCATAGAGAGGTAGACTTTTATATTGATCTGTACCCCGGGACAGCCCCGATATCCACCCTAGCATATCAGATGGCTCCCGCCGAGCTTCGAGAGCTACGGGTACAGTTGGAGGACTTGCATGGAAAGAGATTCATCCGACCCAGTGTTTCACTCTGGGCTTCCCCGATATTGTTTGCCAAGAAGGCGGATGGGAGATTGCGACCTTGTGTTGAATATCGTCGCCTAGACCAGGTGATAGTGAGGAACAAGTATCTGCTACCGAGAATTTATGACCTCTTCGATCAGCTCATGGGAGCACGGTGGTTCTCAAAGATTGACCTCAGGTCAGGCTATCATCAGCTCAGAGTTCGGGACGAGGACGTGCAGAAGACGACCTTCAGATTTCGTTATGGCCACTACGAGTTCGTGGTTATGCCATTTGGCATAACCAATTCTCTCGCAGTGTTCATGGGCCTCATGAATAGGATCTTTTAGCCATACCTCGATCGATTTTTCGTGGTCTTCATCGACGACATTTTGATTTACTCGACAACTTAGGAGGAGCATGACTATCACTTGCGGGTTGTACTTGACACACTCCGAGAGCACCAGGTTTATGGAAACCTCTTGAAGTGTTAGTTCTGGATACGTGAGGTCCACTTCTTGGGACACGTCATCTTTTAGGCGGGAGTTGCGGTGGATCCTGCGAAGATCAAGGCAATGCTAGCTTGGGAGCCACCCAGGAGCGTGACAGAGGTGCAGAGTTTCTTGGGACTAGTTGGATACTATTAGAGATTTGTGCCAGACTTCTCCAGAGTTTCGGTGCCACTCTCATCTTTGACGAAGAAGGGGAAACCCTTTGTGTGGTCAGACAGATTTCAGCAGAGCTTCCAAGAGCTGAGACAGAGATTGACCAGCGCGCCTATCTTGAGGCTACCAGAGGAGGGATTTGGGTACGTAGTTTACTACGATGCATCAGAGACTGGACTCGGATGTTCCCTGATGCAAGATTGGGCCGTGATCGCCTATGGATCACGTCAGTTGAGGCAGCATGAGCAGAACTACCCTCCTCATGACCTGGAGTTAGCAGCAGTGGTCTTTGCTCTGAAGATGTGGCGACACTATCTAATGGGCGAGCGCTTTACAGTCTATTCTGACCATCAGAGTCTCAGTTACATATTCTCTCAGAAGGACCTGAACCTGAGACAACGTCAATGGCTCGAGTTCCTCCAGGACTATGAATTTGAGATAGTCTATACTATTGGGAAGGGGAACGTAGTAGCCGATGATATCAGTAGAAGGATGGGCATTCAGATACTTGGGGAGGCGATAGAGTAGCTAGCCTCTTTGCAGATATCCTTCATAGATAGAGATGGAGTAGACTTCCTTTAGTCTCTCACAGTCACTCCACTACTGCAGCGGGTCAGAGAGGCACAGCATGGGGATGCTAACTGTGAGACGCAACATGCACAGATATCCTCAGGACAGGCACCTGATGGTTTCTCCTTAGGAGGAGAGCATGACGTCCTTTTAAGAGGACGTACCTTGGTACCAGTTGCCTTGCGGGAGGAGGTTCTGAGAGAGTTTCACACTTCCCCTTTGGCGGTACATCCTGTAGTGGCGAAGATGTACCAAGATCTCAGACGACAGCACTGGTGTTCGGGCATGAAGAAGGCTGTGGCTGAGTTCGTTTCTCGATGCCTCACCTACCAGCAGGTGAAGGAAGAGCACCAGGTACCGGCATGCTTGGTATAACCCTTGGAGGTCCCGGAGTGGAAGTGGGATGACATATCTATGGACTTCGTGACTGGACTTCCACACACTTCCAGAGGTCATGACTCCATTTGGGTGATTGTCGACCGACTCACCAAGTTGGCTCACTTCTTACCCATCAGAGAGCAGGGCTCAGTGGAGAGCTTGGGACGTCTCTATGTTCAGGAGATTGTACGGCTTCATGGTGTCCCATCGTCTATCATCTCCGATCGAGATGCTCGCTTTACTTCTCGGCTTTGGAAGGGGTTGTAGGAGGCATTCGGGACGCAACTACGTCTAAGCACCGCCTTTCACCCTCATAAAGATGGTCAGATGGAGAGGACCATACAGACTCTCGAGGACATGCTCCGCGCATGTGTCCTCAACTTTGGTCATAGTTGGGAGGACCACCTACCCTTGGTGGAGTTCGCGTACAACAACAGCTACCACTCCACCATCGGGATGGCACCATACGAGGCATTGTACGGTCGACCTTACGGATCACCGCTGTGCTGGACAGACCCTGAGGAGTCAGCACTTGTGGGACCAGAGATGGTCCAGGCCACGACAGAGAAGGTCCAGGTCATCCAGAAGTGGATGAGGACAAATCAGAGCTGACAGAAGTCTTATGCTGACAGGAGACGGATGCCACTGGAGTTCGAGGATGGAGACCACATCTTCTTGCGGGTCTCACCTCAACGTGGATGACAGAGATTTTCCCAAGGCGGAAAGTTGTCTCCACGCTTCATCGAACCATTCCAGGTCCTCAGCAGGATTGGCGAGGTGTCATATTTCCTGGCTCTACCACCTCAGTTGCACCGGGTGCATGACATCTTCCACGTATCCCAGCTGAGGAGATACGTGCACGACCCGATGCATATCATTGACCATGGGGAGCTGGACGTTGATGATGGGGAGACTTTTGCGGAGGTCCCGGTGGAGATTGAAGATCGACAGGAGCGGGTCCTATGTGGACGGTCGATTCCTCTAGTGCGCATCAGATGGCAGCATGAGAACCTCCAGGAGAGCACTTGGGAGTCGGAGGCTCAGATGCATGCTCAGTAGTCACATTTGTTTCCCTAGTTTTTGATGTATCTTTACGGGGATGTAAAGCCCTGAGGTGGGAGTAATGTAAAGACCCGAAAAATTCAAGGAATTTTTTTTTCTTAATTTTGTTGGGAATTTTACAAGAACTCAGTTTCTGAAGGAACCTGATTCCGAGGCCCGGTGTGCCCGGAATCATTTTCCGAAGTTTAGATCGGGTACATTCAGTGAACGAACGAGCGGGTTTTTATAACTTTTGAACCGGTGCTCAGAATCGAATTCTGAGGGCACCGATGGAATCGCAGTGCCAGTATTTGCTTAGAAACACCTTTTCCAGAGTTGCGTTTGCTCGGGTGTGGTTTTTAATTTTTTGGGGTTAAGTTAAGAAATAAAATAAAAGTGGTGCAACCAGTTTTTATTTTATTTTTCTTAACTTAAGTTAAGTGGATGATGTGGGACCCACAATATCCTACCCACTTGGTAGGATATTTGTGAAGTGGGCCCCACACGAGCCCCACCGTTTCTTTTCTTCTTAAGTAACACACCCGCACCCCCTTTTTAATAATGTCAACCATTGCATTTATTCTGGTTAAGAAACGCCTCATTAATGTGACAGTTTAAGCGTTGCAATTAATTCGATTAACTATTTCATTCTTTTTTGAATTTTAAAATGCAAGGCTTGTGAAATAAAAATAAGACAACTCTTATTTTTATTAGGCTGGTGGTGTTGAGAGGCTAGAGAGTTTTCACTCAGGCTCTTGAAGATCTTCTCTTCCTCGCGAAGAACGTGAGGAACGGGAAGAACGCGAAGAACTCTGGATCCTCAGAAATCAACGACGCTCCTTCTGCGATGGTTCTTCCGCGACGCTTCTTCCGCGATGCTTCTTCCGCGACGCTTCTTCCACGGTGCTCCTTCCGCGACACGACGATCCCCCTTCCGCGATGCCATATTCCGCGACGTGCTTTTCTGCGATGAACCCTCGCTCGATGACTCTTGAGGTAGGGATTTTGATTCAATTAAATCTTTGTGATTTATACGCATGGTATATGTTTAAATATTTGTCGGAAGCCTTTTTAAACCACTAACGCGGTGGGTGCGGACCAACAAACAAGTCCGAACCCACCATCCCTTTGTTCTTGGTGTGAGGATCAGTGGGCGATGATGAAACAGGCCACACGGGCGTTTTGAGGTCTACGCAGTGAAGAACCAGTCCCGGGAGGGACGTTGGAAAAGTCCGCAGGAAAATACGACCACCGGAGCTCGTCCGGTGGTCCATGGAACAATCCGCCGGCGCGCCTCGCCGGCACGACGGCAGGAGGCGGCGGCCGGCACCGACCGGCCGCCAGGAGACTGCGGCGCCCGATGCGCCGCCGGGAAGAGCCGCCACGACTGAAGCCATGGCGGCAGGCCGCTAGTCTCGTGACCGCACAGGACCGGAGGAGGCGGGACGCGTCAAACGGCCGCGTTCGTTGGCAAGGGGAGGCCCCCACGCGAGGTTGCAGTTTCGTCCAGGGGGGAGGTCCCCCCTTTGCGCGACCGCTTGGCCAGCACCAGCACGCCAACCGGGCCGCGCCCAGGCCGGTCCGGGCTGCGCCAACTGGGCCGGGCTGCACCCAAGTGGGCCGGACCCAGACCCGGTTCGGGCCGACCCTGGGGGTATCGGGCCGGGTCGGACCGGGCCTGAACCCCCTAATACCGAACCTCTTTTGGTCTGTTGCCCATAAATTGAGTTGTGGACCTCTAATCGATGAGCTGTTAGTTGAGTAGCGATCCTTGGATCGAGACGGTCATTTTGGTATATTACACTCAGGGTTTCGGAGAACTTTGGGTTCGGCCAGGTTGGTCCGTACACGAAACCAACCGGGCCCTCAGAGCGGAAACGCTTATAACATGAGCTCTGAACGCCCGATTGACGTGTCGTCGACTTTGTTGGATTCCTCTTAATGAGACGGACCTTTTTGGCTTACTCCTCTCGAGGTTTGGACGCAGGTGGAGTATGGTCGGGTTGGTTTTGACTTAAAAACTAACCAGGCCCCTGGGACAAAAAGACCAATAACTCCTAGACCGGGCGTCCGATTGACGCGCCGTCTGTAACGTTGAGTTCCTATTGAACATACAGAACTTTTGGATACATCAAATCTAGACTATGTGTCAGTTGATGTATCAGCCCCTCGGCTAGTGGAGCAGACCCTCCCGAACGAGCTTGCTGTGTGCGGGAACCCTAAAGTTGGCTGCGAATGTGACGACGATGACGACTGTATAGAAATCCTCTGTGGATTTGATGGTGGCGACTACAACACTAAGCGTTCCTACGTGGATTAGTGTTACCGATCATGTGTGGGTCAGATCCTGTGTGGGTCAATGCTCAGCGGTCCTGTGTGGGCCAGCGCCTACAGATCTTGTGTGGGTCCGATATTGTGTGGGTCATTGCGGGGGTCAGTTACCTATCGATCCTGTGTGGGTCAGATCCGGTGTGGGTCATTGCGAGGGTTAGTTATATATCGATCCTGTGTGGGTCAGATCCTCTGTGGGTCATTGCGGTGGTTAGTTACCTATCGATCCTTTGTGGGTCATTGTGGGGGTTAGTACCTATCGATCCTGTGTGGGTCTGACGGCTTAGATGAATCAGTGGCTATATCTTATCATCTCTATCATCATAAAAAGAAGTATACCTGTGTGAGATGAATCTTGACTTGCTTTCCTATGTGGATTGTGTTGTTCTATTTTGTGTGGATGTGATCGAACTTGGGCTCGGATGTTGGAGCTAAACTAGAAATGATGACTTAGGTATATGTATGGGCATATACCTAAGTGGTGTCGGATGTTACTTCGTGATTGTATCTTTCCTTTGTGGATTATCCTTTGTGGATTCTGGGAGACCTTCGTGGGTCTCGGGGTCCCTACTGAGTAGCTTATACTCACCCCTGAACGGGCTATGCCCGCACTACGTTGTGTTGGTTGCAGACGATGGACAACGCTGATCGCGGTTGAGGTTTGAGGAGCAGGTCGGTACCCGGAGGTGGACTACTGGGCGGGACGTACTCGGAGCGGACGGCTGGACCCGAGGAGGTGTAGAGGCTATCTGTACTCACCCTTCAGGTGGGACTTCCAGTGGATGGCTCGAGGCTGTGGATTTACTTTCAGTTGTTGTTTTCCCTTTCCAGTTGTACTTTACTTTTTGTTTGGGTTTTTATACTGGCCCACTTACTTTTCCGCACTTACTTTTGTATCAGTTTTTACTTAGTGTTTACTTCTTCTTGCTTGCTCTGTGGTGTTTGTTTACTTTATAAAGGAAATGCCTTCCCTTTTTATCGGTAATTATGCCTTGGTGCTAGTCTCCAGCCCCTGGCCTATGGAAGGCGGACTTGGGGTAGTCACGACACAGGCCCCGAGGACTGGTCGTGTCAATGTATGAACAAATATGAAATCAGGCATATGATACAACAATTTTTACATGGTTTACTCTCACTGGGCGCTATCCAAGGGGAATACAACAATAATGTGCCAATGTACCAAATTCACTAAGGCTCATGACCAATAATGAGTACAATGTTTGGGATAGATCTTCTTTGTGCAAGCTCACTGCCTCTACAAGGTTTAGGGTATGCTCATTTCATTTCCAAGGGTCACTCCCAATGCCTCTTTCTCTGGCTCACTTCCGGTGGAAAGGGTCATCGTCTTCCTCTTCCTTCATCCACTGCTCCTGGAAAGGAATCCACTCACTGTTTATGGACTTGTAAGTCAAACATAGTTTATGGACATGTAGGTCCCTTCATTTTCATGAATTCCTGCATCCTCAACTTTAGGTAGATGCTCTGTTGATGTTCCTTTTTCACCCGCAGATGAATTCCACCTTTCTGAGTACTGCTAGGTACCAGAAAATACTTTTTTGAAAACTGAATTGAAGCTCTCACAATTTTCCTTTGAAAATAGCGAACCACTTTCCCATCCCACGTACTGAGTACCAGGTTTGGTACGTGGGACACCTTATTCTCATACTGTTGCCACTGCCACGAACTGCCCTTCATCTGCAGACTATCTCCGCCTTCGTGATCATGTACCTCTATAGCGTATTGACTCCACAGACCTCCTTTAGGAATCACTCTTTTTCTGTGAACTATTTGTTGTTCGTGGACTACCTTCACTTCTGCATACTAGAGATCTCCCTCTACGTACCAATTGTAGAACTCTCCCTCTCACGTACTAGAGATTCCTACTCTGCATACCGAGTCAATTCCTTCTACGTACTGAACTTCCTCCTCCACGTAGCAGACTTCCTTTACGGGTTAAGAATCACTGAAAACACCTTTGGCGGAATCACTTCTGTGCGAACCACTTTATCTTTCGTGAACCACTTCGGCCTTCACGAACTTCTTTAATCCATTACCGAAATCTTGGAGATTTTTTTTCTAATGTTGTTCCATCTCTTCAGTAATTGGTGAGATTATTGATTCTTATCTAGGCAATGATACCTGCTTAATCCGCTGAATTGAGATTTACCAAATCATTAATCTAGCCTCCACCGCTTACTGTTTCTTTAGCCATCAATAATCACAAGCCATCCACAAACCATTTTCCTATATGCTCCGCGTACCGCCTTTGCTACTACGCAGTCTCCTTCATCAGCCGAATTTATCCCATCTGCATACCTCACTGTCACTCAACTATGAACCGTTTTTGGTTCTACGAACCGCATCTGCATACTACTCCCACTGCTCGGTATGCAGTCACATACCGTTCCCGGACATGGTATGCGATCTATGTCCTAGTCTCCTCATTCCTCTTCCTTTTCTGATTTTGTTAGCCATTATTCACCCAAATTCCCAATTTTGATGTCCTAAAATATGAAAAACACTAGGAAAATATGACACTGTAAAACCTGTCTTTCACAAACACCAACCATTCTCATTTATGGTCATATGGCTTTGTCAACAAACACAATCACACTCAAAACATCCTGATGGAAAACCTTGAGTGATTTTTTCCCAACAATATTCCCCATTGTGTTTGTTGACAACTTTTTTTAAAACAACTCTTCATATTTTGATACCTCATTAAAAATCCTTCTAAATTCAACCACCATTTGATCCACGCAATTAAGATAGAAATCAAATATTTACTCAACACATACTCTAAGCCCACATGAGCAGTGATTAGTGTGATAAAAAAGAGTAAATGGAAAGTTCATCAAAGAATCACTTCATTTCTTTCACCAATTTTTGATACTAAACTGATACTAATTGCTGAGTGTTGGAAGTCTTCTAACACCATTCCAACACAATTCATTGGATTTTATCAAATATCTTCAGCTATAATGATGTCTATTATTTGATCGATCACTTCTAGAATCGTCAGATTTAATGAGACCCATATGTTATAACTCTTATAACCAACTTTATCTCACCTTCAAGTCCCCCAAACTGATACCAATTGCTGAGTTCTAGAAGTCCTATAACACTATTCCAACACCATTCGTCTACTTTTATCATGATCCTCAGCCATCATGATATATATTCATTGATCAATAACTTCTAGCATCATCAGAATTAATTCTCCCCTATGTTATAGATCCTCTAACCAACTTCAGCTCAACATCAACTCCCCATATCTTAATACTCCACTTAACTAATTCTCCCCATGTCTTCTCTCCCCCTATAAGTCACACTTTCTCCCCCTTTGTCAACGAACTCAAAGGGCATTTCATGTTTGTCTTCAATAGGGTAATGAATTCATATCATTACATTAGGGAAAGACACACCATATCACGGGGAGAGGGGGATCCCACATCCACAATTTTTAAAGTGTGGGGATTCAACTAGACTCCTAGAGCTAGTCGATTACTTTAAAATGCTTCTTTGGGTAAGGCCTTCATAATAATATCTTCAACCTGTTCTTCTGTAGGAAAATAATCTAAATTCACAAGCCTTTGATCCACCTTCTCCTTGATAAAATGATATTTGATTTCAATGTGTTTTTCCTTGAGTGATGGAATGGATTTTTTATTTGATTTATATCACTTGAATTATCTCAATGAATTCCGATCAGAGACTTCACTTCAATTATGATATCTTCAAGTTGCTACTTCATCTACAATAGTTGCATGCAATCTTGAGTAGCTGCAATGTATTCAGATTCTATGGTGCTCAATGAAACAGAATATTGTTTCTTGATTAACCAAGAAATACACAATCCTACAAGATAAAAGGCACCTTCAGACACTGATTTCCTATCATATGCTGAATCAGCCCAATCCGCATTTGTATATCCCAATAACTCTGGATGATATTTTTCATTGTACATTATGGCAAAATCCATTGTTCCCTTTATATACTGAAGAATTATTTTTACTGCTATCATGTGGATCTCCTTAGGATTGATTTGATACCTTGCTGCTTGGCATGTAGAAAATACGATATCAGGCCTTGTTGCTGTCAAGCACAACATACTTCCAATGATTTGCCTATATTCTGTGATATTAAATGACTTGCCTTCATCGTCCCGTGATAGTTTCAACCGAGTGGAAACTAGAGTATTCATCTCTTTGGAATTATCAAATCCAAACCTTCTCAAAACCTACTTGGAATATTTGGATTGGGAAATAAATGTTTCATTCTTTCCTTGCATCACTTGTAAGCCAAGGAAAAATGTTAACTCCCCAATCATCGAAATTTCGAACTTACATTTCATGAATTCAAAAAACTGTCTACATTGGGCTTCATCTAACCCACTAAAGGTTATGTCATAGGAATAAACCGACACCATCATTATTTGACTATTTTAGTTGTTAAAATACAAATTGTAATCAACTCCACCACACTCAAAACCGAGATTCTTTAGAAACTGATCAAGCCTTGAATACCATTCTCTTGGTTCTTGCTTCAAATCATATAAAGCCTTATTCTTTCAACAGACTCTTTTCCCAACTACATGAATGAGAAATCCATCAGGCTGCTCAATGTAAACATATTCTTCTAGAAATACATTTACTAATGTTGACTTGATATCCAACTGGAAAACATTAAACTTCTATTATACAACTATAGCCAAGAATAATTTGACTCTCTCCAGCCTTGAAATGAGGGAAAATGTTGTTGGGCGGAGAGTAATGGAAATAGGGGGGGGGGGTGAATTGCCTTTTAAAAAATAATTAACAATTTAAAATCAAAGTTAAAAGTGCAGCGGAAATAAAAGAGGCAAGACACAAAACTTGATAACGGAGTTCGGCTTAAACCAAAGCCTACGTCTCTGCTCCCAACTCAACCGTTGAGAGATTTATACTTCAGCTTGCTTTTTAATGGTTGTAGCAAGAAACCCACTAGCCGTTTTAAGGTAGGCTAGATCACCTTCGTACAGCTTGCTTTTTTATTATGGTTGTAGCAAGAAACCCAAAATGAAAGTGAGGAAGAAAAGGATGGTTTGTTTTAATACAAACCCAATGAAGAACTAAACAATTGAAATAAATAAATTATAACAAACTAGAGGAAGCCTTGAGCGCCAAGAGTGTGAGAGTAGTTGATGTAGAGGCAGCCCAAGCTTCAAGGATGGAAATGGATCACAAGTAGCCTTAGAGATTTGTCGTTAGAGCTTCAAGGGATCAAAATATCATTCCAATGTATCGGTATTGTTCCCGGCATCCATCCTCGTCTATTTATAGGAGAAATATCCCCAAATACTTCAATATAGCCGTTGGAGGGCTTCCGGAGCCGTTGGGGGTCAAAAGTACAAGTCTGGTCAAAGCCCAACGGCTAGTTTGACTGGGCTTACCGGCTGACCGGTGCTTGGCCACCGGCTGGCCGTTGATTCAGACACCGGTTGGCCGGTGGCACCTGGCAGTGGGCAAGGCCTACTGTCTGGTTCCACCGGCTGACCAGTGGAACCTGGGAGAGAGCATTTCTTCTGCCAGAGACCACCGGCTGGTCGGTGGTAATCCACCGGTTGGCCGGTGGACTCAGAGAGTCCTTTTCCAGTCTTCTTGGGCCAACTCTTTGGCACCCTTTTTCCTATCAAAAAAAACTTGAAAACAAGTTAGAACACGGTGAGAGTGATTGTTATCATTAAAATCCAAGAGAGAGGGGTACAACAATCTCCCCCTATTTTGATGATCACAATCACAAATGAGAAAGCTTTTAAAAAGGATATGCAAAGTAAAAAAGAAATAAGAAACTTGGACATGGAAAATTTTAGATATCATACAAGAATTTCATAGATGTATCATGTATTGAAAATGATGTTAATCTTGAAAGGATTGAAATAAAGAGAATGGTGCATTTTGAAATTGGAACCATAGGTCATTTAAAAGAAACAACTGAAATCAATAACTTAAAAAGAGCACTTAATTAACTGAAATAAGTAACTATGTAATAGAGAGTTTTTCTCCCCCTTTGGGATTATCAAAATAGGAGGAAAAGTATGAAAGAAAATTAGAAAAACAATAATAAGGAAGTAAGCAATGACAAAAAGGATTGATAGATAAGACAACTTGAATTTTATAAAAGATGAAACGTTACATAGAAAGCTCAAAATACAAATACAAAGACAAGTAAAAAAAAAACAGGAAAGGATCTATTCACTCCTAGAGGGCCGAGAGTAACGACGACGCCTGAAGGTCGGAGGAGCTGGAGGAGCCTGGACCGCCTCAAAGTGACGATCAAGAGAATCGATCCTAGAGTGGAGCTGATCAAACTGAGAGCTGAAGTAAGAAAACTGCAAGTCGAGCCGGGTCTCAATTTGATCCTGGAAGTGAAGGAATTGATCATCCGTCACCGACAAGCCACCAGTATCAGCGGGAGGGGGCACAGCCTCAGCAGGCTCTGGTGCATCATCACCTGCTCCACCTTCCTCAGCAGCAGCAGCTGCAGCCTCACCTTTGCTGTCACCACTCCCTTCCTCTTCATCAGCACCACTGTCCTCACTATCTGAAAGAGGATAGGCAGCGGCAATAGCAGGAGGCATGACATGGGAAGGAGGGTGTGAATGTGTCTGAGGGGAGTAAGCCTTGAGAAGGCCCTCCTTGTCAGTAATCCACTCCTGACGCTAAGGATGCCAACAAATGTTCATCCGTTGCACCATCATAAAATTGATGATTCTATCCTTCTTTGGCTGCTCGAAGGAGGTAGCATGGAGAGGGACATCAATAAAGGTAAAGATTTTGGTCAACAAGCGCCCGTGAGGTAGAGTTTTGGACCGGCGCGGGTGCTCAGCCACATAAGACATGGCCCGGAATAGGAACCGGACCAAATTGAAATGAATGACTCTGGTGATATAAGAGAGAAGATAAATATCAATAAATTTCACCGTATTGTGATCACCGATACGGGGTGCAAGGGTGGTCTGAATGAGGCACTCAATGATGCGATGGTTAGGGGTGAGCTGGGAGAGCTTGACAATGGGATCGTTGGGCTGCCCTGTGAGATGCTCAAGAGCGACAGCAAGATCAAAATCAGGGTCCCGAGGAAACTCCCCCTGAGCAAATGCATGAGGTCCAACATGAGGAACCCCTAGCATCCTGGCAATCTCCAAAGAAGTGAAAGTGATGGGTTGCCCAAGAGCAGTGGTGGAAATGGTATCGACGTTGTCAGAAACCGACCACGTCAGGTGAGCATAAAATTCTTTGACAAGAAGGGGATAAATAACATCCTTCTTAGGAGGTTCAAAAAAAGAATGCCAGTGTTGATATTCAATAATGGAGAAAAGCTCGAGACGAGCAGAAGAAAGCCAAGAATAGTCAATCACTCTACCAGGAAGAATGACTTTGTCATGCCAAATGTCCAGAAGTTGAGGAATTGAAGGAGGAGGAGGTGCTTCTTGAGCGATACCCTTTCCTTTGCGTGAAGAGAGAGGACCCATGATGGCAAATGGAAACAAATGAGAGAGATTGAGAGAATAATGGATTTTGAGAGGGCAAGGAGGAAGAAGGGAGGCTAGGGAAAGGAGGAGCCGTGGGTCTGGAGGGGCCGCATGAGAGAGAGAAGAAAGGAAGGGGAGGGGTTTTAATTTTAACCCTTCCTTCGGCCGACCCAAAAAAAGAAAAACCCGACACCACCGGTTAACCGGTGATGTACCACCGGTTGACCGGTGGTATTAACATTCATAAAAAATTAAAATAAAATAAAAAAGAGTTTAAATAACTTAAAAATAAATATAAGCAAGCCAAAAAGAGTTAAATATTTAATAGTTCTCATTGACGAATCATTCCTAACTCCCCCTTAATGAAATCAAAACGTTCAACCGGGAGTGGTTTGGTAAAAATATCAGCTAATTGGAAATCAGTAGAAATGAAGTCCAAAGTGATATCCCCTTTTTGAAAATGGTCACGAAGGAAATGATGCCTTAAATCTATATGCTTTTTCCTAGAATGTTGTATTGGATTCTTAGAAATACTAATGGCACTAGTGTTGTCACACCGTATAGGGACATGATCGTAGGAAAGGCCATAATCCAAGAGAGTGTGCTGCATCCAAATAATTTGGGAACAACAATTACCAGCTGCTACGTACTCGGCCTCGGCAGTAGAAAGAGCAACACAGTTTTGCTTTTTGCTACTCCATGAAACAAGGGACTTGCCTAGCAGATGACAGGTTCCACTAGTACTCTTACGATCTAATTGACATCCGCCAAAATCAGCATCCGAATATGAAGAAAGTTCGAAAGAAGTATTAGAGGGATAAAACAAACCAATGTTTTTGGATCCTTTTAAATACTTAAAAATTCTTTTGACCGATTTAAAATGAGATTCTTTGGGATTGGCTTGAAAACTAGCACAAAGGAAAACACTGAACATGATGTCAGGACGGGTCGCAGTTAGGTAAAGTAGACTCCTGATCATACTCCTATAAATCTTGTTATCCACCGGTTTCCCAGCTTCATCTAATGTAAGTTTACAATAAATACTCATGGGGGTACTAATTTCCTTTACTTGATCCATACCAAAACGACTTAAAAGTTCGTTTGTGTATTTTCCTTGGCTTAGAAAAATACCATTTGAATTTTGAAAGATTTGAAAACCAAGAAAAAATTTTAATTCCCCCATAAAGCTCATTTCAAATTCTGTTCTCATTAAATATGAAAAATCAGTACAAAGTGATTCTTTGGTTGAACCAAAGATAACGTCATCAACGTAAATTTGGACAATTAAAAGATATTTGGAAGTGTGTTTTAAAAATAGGGTACAATCAGCTTTACCCATTTTAAAATAATTTTCTAAAAGGAATTTTGTTAACCGCTCATACCAAGCCCGAGGGGCTTTTTTTAAGCCATATAGAGCCTTGGTTAACTTAGAAACATGATTTGGAAATTTTGGATCTTCAAAACCGGGGGGTTGTTCAACAAAGATTTTTTCTGAAATAAAACCATTTAAAAAAGCACTTTTAACATCCATTTGAAAAAGTTTGAAATTTAAGTGAGCGGAGAATGCCAACAAGATCCTAATGGATTCCAATCTAGCAACGGGCGCAAAGGTTTCACCATAATCAATTCCTTCTTCTTGATTATAGCCCTTAGATACTAGGCGAGCCTTGTTCCGGGTTATATTTCCTTGATCATCAAGTTTGTTCCTAAAAACCCATTTAGTGCCAATAATTGGATGATCATTGGGTCTTTCAACAAGAGTCCAAACATCATTTCTAGAGAATTGATTTAGTTCCTCTTGCATTGCAAGAACCCAATTCTCATCATGAATGGCATCATTAATGGTTTGAGGCTCTAGGTGAGAAATGAAGGCTTGATGTTCAACCTCGTTGAGGATTGATCTTCTAGTTTTAGTACCGTCTTGAAGATCACCTATAACATTTTCTAAAGGATGGTCTCTAGAAGGTTTCCAAACCTTAGGCAAGGTGGAAGATGAAGAAGGTGAAGAGGGTTCTTGATGGTCATCCTCCTTGGGAGGAGAAGAGGAATCATTCAAATGAAGCTTATCAAGCTTATCTTCAACATCTTCAATGACCGGGTGAGGTTTTGGAAGAGTTTCATCAAATTTGACATGAGATGATTCTTCGATGGTTTTTGAACGTTTATTGAAGACACGATAGGCTTTGCTTGAGTTTGAGTACCCAAGAAAAATACCTTCATCGGATTTGGCATCAAATTTCCCTAGGTTATCTTTTGTGTTAAGGATAAAGCATTTACAACCAAACACTTTAAAATAACCAACTTTGGGCAATTTGCCTTTCCAAAGTTCATAGGGGGTTTCCTTAAGAAGGGGTCTTACAAGGACTCTATTGATAGTATAACAAGCAGTGTTTACCGCCTCGGCCCAAAAATATTGAGGGAGGTTGAATTCACTAAGGAGGGTTCGAGCAATTTCTTGGAGAGTTCGGTTTCTCCTTTCAACCACTCCATTTTGTTGTGGAGTCCTAGGGGCAGAGAAGGTGTGATTGTATCCTTGAGAGGAACACAATTCATCGAATTCTTTGTTCTCAAATTCACCTCCATGGTCACTGCGGAGCGATATAATTTTATATCCTTTTTCGTTTTCTACTTTCCTAGAGAATTTCAAAAAGGTTCTACAAGAATCATTTTTATGAGATAAAAATAAAACCCAAGTGAAACGAGAAAAGTCATCTACTAGGACAAAGGTATAGGATTTTCCACCTAGACTTGCTACAGGGGTAGGACCAAAAAGATCTAGATGAAGGAGCTCAAGAGATTTTGAAGTGGACACTTCCTTCTTAGATTTGAAAGAATATTTGTGTTGCTTGCCAAGTTGGCATGGCTCACAAATCAAATCTTTCTTAAACTTAAGTTTAGGAAGGTCACAGATGAGCTTGTTCTTATTAAGCTTTAGAAGTGAATGAGAGCTACAATGCCCCAACCTTCTATGCCAAAGCCAAGAATCATTGTCAAGAGAACTTAAACATTTAACATTTTGGCTAGCTAAAGACTTTAAATCAATAAGGTAAACATTTTTGAAAACGGGAAGCAGAAAATATCAATTTGTTTTGAAAATCAAACACATTGCATAAATCATTTTGAAAATTCACCAAAAAACCACTATCACAAAGTTGACTAATGCTAATTAAATTATGTTTTAAACCTTTAACAAATAAAACATCTTTAATTAAGGAGGTGCTACCAAAACCAATGGTACCTATTCCGACGATCTTGCTTTTTGAATTTTCACCGAAGGTGACGTATCCTCCATCGAATTCTTCAAGGGAGTTGAACTCGGAGGGATCGCCACACATGTGCCTCAAGCATCCGCTGTCGAGATACCACGAGCCTTTCGAAGTCCTACTTCTTTGGTGTTTATCCTACAAAATCAAGAGAGAATATATTTTGGTACCCATATAAGTTTGGGTCCGGAAAGATTAGCTAAAAGAGACTTTTGAACCCATACTTATCTAGAGGGATACATCCTAAGATATTCATCCGAGTAGGTAATGATTTTGGGGCGGCCATATCTAGCATTTTTACAATTGCATTCATAAATCATATGTCCGGTTTTTCTACAATAATTACAAAATTTATTTTGAGAGCTTCCCCTTACAAAAGTAGTGGGTGCTCTAGAAGAAGTGGCTTGCTTGTTAAAGCCAAGTCCATGTGTGGTTCTAGCCGAACGTTGAGAACCTAGCAATTTGGTCAAATTTTTTTCACCTTGGTTGAACTTGGAAAGATATTCCCTTAAATATTTAATAGTTGAATTCAAAGAATCAACATTTGGAATATCTTGGACTTTAAGGGCAAGTTCCTCATTCTTTTTGAGAAGTTGATCTTTTTCAGAAATTAGAATTTTGTGTTTCTTTTTTAAGGCCAAAAATTTAGAGGTAAGTTCGTGAAAACCTTCCTCTAATTGATCTCTCGCATTTTTGAGATATTCATAAGACATGTCATTATTAAAAGAAGAATATGAGGAAGAGGAGTCGGAAGAAGATACCTCATCAAGTGCCATTAGGCATTTTCCACCTTCATCGCTTGAGTCGCTTGAAGACATGGAGTCATCGCTTGCACTCCATGTTGACGCTTTGGAAGCCTTCTTGTTTTTCTTTTCCTTTAACCTTTTCTTGAAAAGAGAGAACTCCGGTTTGATGTGGCCTTTCTTTCCACATTCAAAGCATGTAACTTCTTTTTCTGCTTTTGGCTCTTCCTTTCGTGCCCTTTGAAAATTCTTCTTTTTCTTCATGAACTTGCTCATTTTTCTTGCAAGTTGAGCAATCTCGGATTCGCTATCATCGGAGGAGCTTTCTTGCTTTTCTTTGAATGCTATGTTCTTTTTCTCCTTGAAGATTTTACCTTCTTTATTGGCTTACCTCTTCATGGTAATCTCATAGGTCATAAGTGATCCAATGAGTTCTTCAACCGGCATTTTCTTGACATCTTTCGCTTCTTGGATTGCCGTCACCTTTGGAGCCCATGAGATTTGTAGGACCCAAAGAATCTTCTTGACCATCGTCTCTGCAGAAATATCATCTCCAAGAGACTTTCTCCCATTACACACATCATTAAAGCGAGTAAAAATTTCCGTAATAGATTCGTGTGGGTGCATGGTGAAACTTTCAAAGTCATGACGATACATATCTAATCTAGTGTCTTTGACTTTGTTAGTGCCCTCATGGGTCACTTCCAAAAGCTTCCAAATTTCATGATAAGTGGTTCAAGTAGAAATATGATTAAATTCATTACGGTCTAACCCACAATGAAGAGCATTCATGGCTTTGCCATCAAGCTCAAAATTAGCAATGTCTTCGGGGGTCCATTTATACTCATATTTTCTAGAGAGAGTGTAGCCTTGCATAACAATTCTATATATAGGATAGCCAATACTTCTAAGAAATGTAATCATGCGAGTTTTCCAATAAGTGTAGTTGGTTCCATCAAAGAATGGAGCCCGAGTCATGGAATACCCTTCGGGTGCTTGTGAGGAAGAAGCCATCACTATGGATTTTAGGTTTGTAACCGGTTAAGGTATTACACAAACTTCCCTTTGATACTAAATGTTGGGCGAAGAGTAATGGCAAGAGGGGGGGGGGTGAATTGCCTTTTAAAAAATAATTAACAATTTAAAATCAAAGTTAAAATTGCAGCGGAAATAAAAGAGGCAAGACACAAAACTTGATAACGGAGTTCGGCTTAAACCAAAGCCTACGTCTCCGCTCCCAACTCAACCGTTGAGAGATTTATACTTCAGCTTGCTTTTTAATGGTTGTAGAAAGAAACCCACTAGCCGTTTTAAGGTAGGCTAGGTCACCTTCGTACAGCTTGCTTTTTTATTATGGTTGTAGCAAGAAACCCAAAATGAAAGTGAGGAAGAAAAGGATGGTTTGTTTTAATACAAACCCAATGAAGAACTAAACAATTGAAATAAATAAATTATAACAAACTAGAGGAAGCCTTGAGCGCCAAGAGTGTGAGAGTAGTTGATGTAGAGGCAGCCCAAGCTTCAAGGATGGAAATGGATCACAAGTAGCCTTAGAGATTTGTCGTTAGAGCTTCAAGGGATCAAAATATCATTCCAATGTATCGGCAGTGGTCCAGACACCGGGGGGGGGGGGTGGCACCCGGCAGTGGGCAAGGCCTACTGTCTGGTTCCACCGGCTGGCCGGTGGTCAGGCACCGGCTGACCGGTGGAACCTGGCAGAGAGCATTGCTTCTGCCAGAGACCACCGGCTGGCCGGTGGTAATCCACCGGTTGGCCGATGGACTCAGAGAGTCCTTTTCCAGTCTTCTTGGGCCAAATCTTTGGCACCCTTTTTCCTATAAAAAAAAACTTGAAAAAAAGTTAGAACACGATGAGAGTGATTGTGATCATTAAAATCCAAGAGAGAGGGGTACAACAAATGTCTCATAAACATCTATACCCTCTATCTGGGAGTACCCTTTGCACAACAGTCATGATTTATTTCAAATAACAACACCATCTTGAATCATTTTGTTGTGAAAGGCCCACTTTTTCCCAATAACATTATTGTCTTCTAGTCTTGAAACAATTTCCCATGTCTGATTCTTCTCAATTTGGTCAAGCTCTTCA
Organism: Viscum album; assembly: GCA_963277665.1. Classification (NCBI taxonomy): domain Eukaryota; kingdom Viridiplantae; phylum Streptophyta; class Magnoliopsida; order Santalales; family Viscaceae; genus Viscum; species Viscum album. The sequence continues at coordinate 1,578,220,443 of OY728120.1, read as the reverse complement.
TTAATTTCCTGAACCCAATTCTTATCTTTAGCTACTTCACCAAAGGTTTTAGGCTCGACTTTTGATAAGTATGATGATTTTCATAGAGACTTCATCCTTATTGTCTGCATTGTTCTGTCTAATCACCAATTATGTTTTTCCTCTCAATTTCTTCTCTTTTTTCTGGTCTTTGAGAAGATACTGATTTGTTCTCTTTATCTAAGTCTTCTTCGGAATCAACCTCTAGAGCTAGAGTATCTCCGGATCTTCTCATCTCTTCATCGCTATCCTCCTAAGTTTGATCATGTATTTTCTGATGATTTTGTTCATTTTATACTATAGTCACATCCTGACTTTCAACAATCTTTCCCAGCCTCTTATTGAATCATTTATATGCTTTACTTTTCATTGAGTAGCCAAGAAATATTCTTTCATCCCCATAAGATTCAAATTTCCTACATTCCTCCTTATTGAGAAAGAAACATTTACTTCTGAGTATTCTAAAGTACATCATTTATGGATTCTTTCCATACCATAACTTATTTGGAGTCTTCTTCTATTTTGGACAAAGTAAAGCTCTGTTTGAAGTATATACTGCTATCATTACTGCTTCTTTCCAAAATTTCTCCAGAAGGTCCTTTTCAATGAGCATTGTTCTGGCCATATTGTTGACAATATGATTTCTTCTCTCAACCACTCCAATCTGTTGTGGAGTTCTTTCTGCTAAGAACCGATGCCTTATCCCATGTTTTTCGAGATAATCCTCCACTTGGTTATTTATGAACTTGATTCCATTATCTGTTTGAATCGTCCAGATTTTCTGACTAAGAATATTTTCACATTCCCGTTGATACCTTGTAATGCAACTGAACACTTCATATTTGTGGGTGATTATTGAAACCCATACCATTCTGCTATATTCATCAATTAAGAGAACATAATATCTCTCCCATCGATATCCCTGGGCTAAATTGGACCACACACATCAATATGTACCAACTCAAGCAATTTTGTTGACTTTTTCTCCTTTTATTTATATGTATTTTGAATGATCTTCCCCTATTGGCATGCATCACATGTATGTGTATGGTTACATGATAATCTCAAAATATTTCAAGATGTATCATATTTCACGAGATCTTCCATGGAACCTTGACTTATGTGGCCAAGATGCTTATAGCTTAATTTTTTTGTTCATCCTTAGAAAGAAAGAAAATATCTTCTTCTCCACTCATGAGGTAAAGATTTCCTTTCATATGTTTTCCAAATAACACAAAAACACCATCCTTTTCCTTGATGATACATAATTTCTTGGAGAAAATTATGGCTTGCACTGAGTCACACAATTGACTAACATTATGTAGGTTGTGTCTAAGCCCCTTAACAACCAATACATATGCTCATCTCATATATTTTCTTCCAAACATAGATTTTTCTAATACAATAATTTTCAAGCCCTCATCATTACCAAATCTTACGATACCTTCTTTATCGTACCCAATTCCAGTCTCTAGATTTTTGTTTCCCATCATATGGGAAGTGTATCCACTATCAATCATCCATATTCCGGTGTGATCTGATTCCTAGAATGCAATTTCTGCAACCACTAATTTCTTGGGCCTTTTCTTTTTCACCCAAGTCTTTGACTTCATACCCATCATGGAATGATGATCTTGATCTTCCTCAGTATGTGAAGGACCAGCTTCAACTTCCATGGATGAAAATCTATTCTGAATTTCTAGATCACTTGATGATACATTTGGCTGCTTATTATGAACAAATTCAGTCTGCCTTAACATATTACTTTCCATTGTTGACATGCAGTATCTTGCCGTATGTCTGAATCCTTTACACCTGAAGTAAATACTAACAGATGATGGCCTGTAATTCTAATCTCTATATTACCAACTTCGTTGGTCGTGTTCCCTTTGGTGGATCTATGCTATGGAACTTACATTTTTAGAGTTTCCCATCTTATTAAAATAATAAAATCTCATGCGAGGTACATTACTATGTGGAAACTATGCACCAATAGTGATTCCTTGGATTCTCTGAATCTTTTGATTTTGCTTCACACCCAAATTTATTTTCAATCATGGAGTGGGTTCATGTTGTATGACTTGAATCATGACTGATTTCTGTTCTTGATCAGTCCCCATAACAACCTTTTCATTCAAAATTGGTTGTTACTTCTGTTCTAAGGGACCACTCAGCTCAAATATGATATTCTCTATTTCCTATCTTACCTTCATCCCATGGATTTTTTCCTGATCTTCAATTTTTCATCACATATTGAAAACTTCTTCCTCTAGTCATTCAATATGGTTCATTTGATCTTTTCAAATTTTAGTCAAACTATCAATTTCAATTCTGTGTTATTCAATTTTTGAGTTTTTACTCAACCACATTTTCATATCATTCTAGCATTAAGGACCTTAACTTTTCAATTGCTTCATTCAGCTCATAATTTACTTCTTCTTTCTGCGGCATGGAGAGTTTTTCTTCACGAATAACTTTGTTATATTTCTTTGTCTTGGCTCTCAAAATATCTATCTCTTCAAGGGCAGCTTCTAATTCAGCATGAATATCAACTCTTCCTTTAATTTCTCCTTCTTTAATGTCACTTTCTTCTCTTGTTATTGAATTTCTAGTAACTACCACCAAATCATCTACTTTATGATCTTTTCCATCCTCCAACTCCTCTGCCTCAGATTCTATTGAACTTTCATCTTCTCTTGAAAGTATATTCTTCATTCACTACTACAAAAATGGGCAGGGTAAGCACTACCCTTTTATCAGTGCTAAAAAAAGCGCTGATAAAGGGGACCCCTTTATCATCGCTTTTTTAGTAGCACTCATAAAGGGGGGATTTATCAGCACTTTTTCCTACCGGTGATAAATTTTATGTTTCAAATTTTTTTTGAAAAAAAATTATTGTTATATAAGTATATTTATATTGATATAAATGTAATATATATTTTTTAAATATGTTTAAGATACATATAAATAGACTATTACATTTAATATATAATATATTTAGTGAAAATGGCTTTAAAATGTTATAAAAAATATTATTAATTTATAATTTGCTAATTATTATCGATTAAAAATAATTCAATAACAATTTGAAGACACAAAAAATCACAAAAATTAATAAAAGATCTAATATAAGTTATTGTAATTTTTAACATTCTATGGCTTTTCGAATACACATATATATGTATTTATTCGTAAATATATATGTGTCTCTGTGTGTGTGTGTTTGTGTGTGTGTATGTGTGTTGTATATATATATATATATGTATGTATTTATTTATTTATAAACACACATAAAAAACATATTTTTTTATAAATGTATTTAAAACTAATCTTATAAGTATATATTACTATAAAAAAAACATATGAATAAAAAATTATAACTAAAAATATATATATAAATAAATATAAATATATATTAATATACAAATGAATATATATATAATAATATATTAATAAATATATTTATATCAATATGAATCTATATCAATATACGAATAAATATAACTATATATATATATAAATAAATAGATATATCATTAAATAGAGAAACAAAGAAATGGCTTAGTGGTAAATGTGCAGCCATGAAATGGGGGAGGTCGTGGATTCGAGTTCGGGTGGAAGCAAAGGGTTGCACACACGAGAGGGTGTGAGGGGGGTCCGCCTAGCGATGATAGGGGGGGGGGGTTCAAGCGCTGTTAAAAGTTCTCCCTGCATTATATAATTCATTTTTATTAATTTTGTTTACTTTTATCAGTGCTAAAAAAACACTGATAAAGGTGTATTTTATCAGCTCTTTTTCTAGCACTGATAAAAGGGGACTTTATCAGTGATTTTCAGAGTTCTAATAAAAGGGACCCCCCTATATCAGTGCTGAGATTTACAACACTTTTTTAGCGCTGTTAAAGCCCATTTTGAGTGCTGATAAAGCCTGTTTTTGTTGTACTGTTTTTGAAGAACTTTCCCCTATCACTTCTCCTCCCTTTCAAATTTGATGAATACTTCTTTTGGGTAATTTCATCATTTTCATCATCAAATTTAAAAGGACACTTTGATGAAAAATTCTCAATCTTTCTGCATCGAATGCATGAAAATGGAATTTTACCTTTGAACTTTCCTTTTCCTCTTTGTAGATTAGAGGATAGAAATGACCTCACATCATACATATTGTCTTCCTCTGGACTATCTTCAACGGATAGATTCTTCATAGACTTGAACACCACTTTCTTTGAATTCCCCTTTTCCACTACATCTTTTTCATCATTTCTCATTTCATATGCTACAAGGGTACTGTGGAAGTTATCTAGTGTCAGTTCTTCGAGGTCTTTGTCTTTCAACACTGAAACTTTCAGATTGAACCTCGGTGGAAGTTTCCTTAATATTCATTTCACAATCTTTATATCTTCAATGACTTCTCCAAGACCCCGAATTTCTTCCATGATAATATTTATCCTATTGAAGAATACATCAATAGTCTAATTGGGATTAATTCTAAGATCCTCATACTTGTTTCATAGAACCTGCATCTTTGCTTCTCCGATTTTTGTGTTTCCCTCATAGATGTTTAACAATTTTTTCCCACAATGCATGTGATGTTTTACAGGACATCACCTTTGTGTAAATTGAATTTGATAAGGATCCCCCTAAAGCATTGATCACTTTATCATCACCATCCAATTCCCTTCTTTTAGCTTCCGATAAACCACCACTATTAATATCAGCTAATATTCCATGCATAGCAGGTGTGAAGACATACATCCCAACTAATCAGAAGTAGTGCTGCATTCAATTCTTCCATAGTTGAAAATTATTTTCATCGAAGATTGGAATCCCTTTATGATTTACAACCTCCATTTATTATTCTTTGAGAGAACAACTGACTTAAAAACATTCACTCTGATAACAATTGTTAGGTCAACTAGTTCAAATACCCTAAGAGGGGGGGGGGTGAATCATGGTATGATAGATTAAAACATTATACCATTCAGATATTGTTTTGTTGTTAGAAAAAAATAAATTATCTCTTCCTCCCATAATAATATATGAATAGATATGAAATCATGCACAAGACATAACAATTTTTACTTGGTTTACCCTCACTATGCTACGTCCAAGGAGCATACAACGACAATGTACCGATATACCAAATTCAATAAGGCTCACTGCCAATAATGAGTACAATTTTTGGGATAGATCTTCTATGCCCAAGCTCACTGAATTTATAAGGTTTAGGGTATGCTCACTACATTACCAAGGGTCACACCCTATGCCTCTTTCTCTAGCTCACTTTTGGTAGAAAGGGTCACCGTCTTCCTCTTCCTTCGCTCACTACTCTTCGAAAGGAATCCACTCATAGTTTATGAACTTTTAGGTCAAACATAGTTTATGGACATGCAGGTCCCTTCATTTGAATTAATTCATGCATCCTAAACTATAGGTAGATGCTTTGTTGAAGTTATTTTTTCACTTGCAGATGAATTCTACCATTCTGAGTACTGCTAGGTACCAGAAAATAATTTCACAAACTTAATTGAAGCTCTCACAAGCTTCCTTGTGAAAATCGCAAACCACTTTCGTCTCCCGCAAACTAAGTACCAGGTTCGGTATGTGGGACACCTTCCTCATGTACCACTAATGCTACCACGAACCTCCCTTCATCCAAAGACTATCTCCACCTTTGCGATCATGTACCTCTACCACATATCAACTCCGCGAACTTCCTTTGCGAATCACTCTTTATCTGGAAACTATTTATTGTTCGCAAACTGCCTTCTCTTTCGCGTACCAGAGCTCTCCCATCGCATACCACTTGAGGAACACTCCCTCTCACATACCAAATATTCCTCCTCCGCGTACTAAGTAAATTCCTTCACTGTACCAGACTTCCTCCTCCACATACCAGACTTCCTTTGGAGGTTAAGAATCCCCACAAACACCTTTGGCAGAATCACTTCTGTGCGAACCGCTTCTACCTTCGTGAAACACTTCAGCCTTCGCAAAATTAATTCGGCCTTTTCTGAATTCCCAAAGAAAAAATATGTTCTAATGATGTTCCATCTCATTAGTAATAAATGATATTATCCATTCTTATATAGGAAAAGATACCCTCTTAATACGTGGAATCGATATTTACCAAATCTTTAATCGAACCTCCATCGCTTACCACTTCTTTAGCCACTATTACCCGCAAGCCATCCACAAACCATTTTCCTATGCACTCCGCATACCGCCTTTTCTCATACTTGGTCACCTCCCTCCACTGACTTCTGCCCATATGCATACCACACTGCCACTCAGTTGTAAACAATTTTTGGTTATGCAAACCATATCCTCATACCGCTCTCGCTACCTGGTATGAGGTCACATACCGTTCTCAGACATGGTACATGATCCATGTCCCGAGTGCCTCATTCCTCTTCCTTTTCTGATTTTGATCTCCATTATTCACACAAATTCCCGATTTTGAGGCCCTAAAATATCGCAAACACCAAGAAACTACGCCAACGTAAAAGTCGTCTTCAGAAAACACTAACCATTCTCATTTGCGATCATCTGTCTTTGTCAAAAAACACAATGACACTCAAAAAATATTGAGGGAACACATTGAGGGAATATTTCCAAACAAATCATCAACCAAAAATGAAAAATGTATCTCTACGTGGTATTAATTTATCACATTTTTCAATGCACTTTTACTTCTAAACACTTACCCAACATATATGGTGTTATTAGTTAACGAAGATATGTTACATATAATTTTAAGGAATTCAGTATTCATTGTAATAAAATCCCAATCAAAATACTTTACACATAACATTACTTCAACTAAAGGAGTCAATAATATTGGATAATTTCCACTAACTGGTTATTTCTTATCTATCAAAGGAACCTCAGAATGTTCATTCCCCACATCATCCTCACCAACATCATCTCCCGATTCATCATCATATACTTCCTCACTAGATAAAGTATCATTAATTAAATCATGAATATATATGGGGATGTCCCCAAAATTTCCATTCATATTATAATCATTTTCATTATATTTTTTTTATATTACCAGAGTCATATGAGAAGGAAATGAATGATATTTTTTTAAAGGAACAACTTCAATATATCTTCCATTAAATGGTTTTTTAGTAGTAGGTTACACCTCATCAATATAAAAAATTTTCACATATAATTCTATTAAACCATTACTGCACTATTTCCTAAAAAATGATGATGTATCCATCCAATCATCATCACCGAGAAGAGGATACTCAATGTGTCACAAACTTTCATCATACTAAAGTTTTTGATATGAAATTGACGTAATTGATTGATCCACTGTATGTTTTAAGAGACTTTGAATCTTCCTACAAACTTCATTCAATGTCACAACTTCATAAAGATTTTACACTATTGCAAGCGAAAACATATACCTAAAACCCTAATCTGTATAAATTACCCCACCATTGTAGTATATTAACATAGATATGATTACCTAGATAACATTATGAATAAAATGTTCTATACTATATCATCAAATTTTTAACATTTTATAATTGGTTATTATTAAATCATGGTGATTTGATCTTGAGACTTTTTCTATGAATTATTTTATCATTATTTGATAAACCATCAATAACCTTTGGGGAAATCCAAGATCCTATATTATTTTACATTACAATAACCATCTATCTCCATTTATTGAAGTCATAAAAATAAGTTTCCAACAGTAACACCTCTTATTTAATGGCCTTTTATAACAATATTGCTTACATGAAACTGAGGGGGTAAAGGGGTTTGGGTTACATAACATTTTTTACGTGAACACATAGGTCATTACATACTAAGAGAGAGGGAAGACACAGAGGCTATCAATGAGGAAATGAAAATGAAATTATTACAAATTGTATAACCATAAAAAACATGACATGATTTTTTAATCATATATTGGTTGGTCATATCAAGATCAGTCAATTATTAAAATAAAATAATCAAATACAAATAAATATGAATTACAATTTTAATCATACATTAGACAATCATCTCAAGAGGAGTCATCATACAATTTTGATAACAAGTTTGTTTGAGATAGTTATTATGTTCTACATATTGTAAATTTAAATATAACTATATCTAATAAATTATATATATATACACACATATATTATATTCAAACATTCATGAATATTTACCACTCTTGTAGGTGGGAAACTACAACTAAAATCTGGATTGATACAAATGACATCACTATTAATGTATATTTACAATGACATGATTACTTAGAATTTTTTTAATAAAACATTATATATATTTATACTACATCATAAAATGTTTAACATGTTTTAATTATTTATGATTAAATAATTGTGACTTAATCTTGAGACTTTTTATGTGGATTGGTTTATCATTATTTTACAAGCCAACAAACCCATAGGGGAAATCATAGAGCCTTTATTATCTCTGATTTCTATAAACATCAATCTCATTTAATTCATGGTGTAAGAATCAAGATTCAGACAACAACACCTTTTATTGAATTCCATTTTATTACAATGTTACTCACATGAAAGTGTAGGGGTCATGGGATTTTGGATACATAACATTTTTACATCGACACATAGGTCCTTACATACTTAAAAAAGGGGATGAAACATTGGTCAACAATGAGGAAAAACAATGAAATTATTACAAATTATATAAACACAGATAAAAAAATTCATGAAATTTCAATCATACATTGGTCGATCATCTCAAGATCAATGATTACATAATAATCTTAACACGTTTTTTGAAATACTTTTTATGTTCTATATATTATTACATTACCTATAAATTTTTCTAATAAATAATAGATATATACATATGTATACATATATTTATATTATCTTCTTTCTAAAATATAATCTTTTCAATGTGTATATATATTTAGCTTGATTCACTTAATTTACCTATGTGCATTGAATATTATAATTTAGATTTATTTTAATTAAGATATAAAATAAAATAAAATATACATATAAAAATATTAAAATGTAATTATTCATAACTTAAATTATAAATGTATACATTTTCAAAAATTATATTCCAATAATATAACACACACACACATACATATACACACATTTAAATATATTGAACTAATTTTATTAATAATTTAAAATATAATTATATATAATATTTTAAAAAATATTGTTTCTTAAATAAAAATATCATTATTTTATAGACAACTACTCAAGATATTATTTATAGTACATTTTATAAAATTTAATTAATCGAAGTAATATAATTTGCACTCAAATAGCCATTAAAATATTGTAAACTTTTTTTATTTTCAATCTAATAAATTTTCATAAGTACATACAAATTTTTTGACGTATTTATACTTTCAAAAATTTTAATAATTTTTTTTAAATAATAAATTGGAATAATAATTATATATAATTAATATAATCTAAAATTATTATCCATAGTAAACTTTTTAGCCTGTTAAAAAAATTAATATTATATATATATATATATCAAATAATATATTTCATATTTAAATAAATTTACAGATGAGACATAATAAAACTTTTATTTTTTATAAATAAAAATTCAATATATATATATATATATATAATATTTAGGTTGATTTGCTATATGTACATATGTGTATCAAATATTATAATTTAAATTTATTTTATGTTAAATATAAATTTTGATAATATATATATATATATTCAAATCTAGTCATTCCCAACTTAAATTATAAATATATAAATTTTCATACAATAATATTTCCCTAAATATAAATTATATTATTTTATACAATTTAAATTATGCCAAAACCATATTTAAATTTTAAAAATCATTAAATATAAATTTAATCAAAAAAATAACATTAATTCATGGAAAAATTAAACCATAAAAATAACATTAATTCATACATCCATATAACCATACATTTTAAATAAATAAACCCAGTAAAGAAAATAAATAAAGAAATTCAAAAATTCAAAAAATTTAAATAGAAATTTTATCTTCTCAAAAGATGGAGATATAGGTTGAGAAAAAAATTTGACAGAGCTTCGATGCAAATTATTGGGCAGGAGTAAATGAAATGAAGGTGGGGGGGGGGATCCTTTTATAATATTTCCCAGTGGGAGGTGTAAAACCCATTCACACCTCCTTTTAAAACATTACAAATGAAGCATGAATGTGGTTCACACATCCTTTCATCCACCATGGAAGCATGGAAAGTTTTCATGCATCCATGGTGAACTAGAGGCATTAAAGGAATTCACACCTCTTTGGACCCATTTTTTAAAATACCATAAAACATATCCCACTATTTATTTTTTTAAATCATAAAACCTAATATGAAACTTGATTCAACAAGTATCCCTTATATAAGATTGGTTTAAGGAAATTATATATGGATTGTGTCTCGTGATGGTGTATGTGTTTTAAAATTCCATGAAGTAAGGATTTTAGATTAGGTTATTCTAATATGTGGCCATCCATGATAGTTGTATTATTTAATTTTTTTGGTGGTGTATCCATCTTTGGACACATGATATCTCTATTTTATAGCTATATTTATTCCTTGGTTTGTTCTCCTCGGGCTAGTATATCTATAATAATTGGTTTGTCTTAGAATGATGAGTGTGTTTCATTGGGGGAGGTGGCACAATGGAAGTGTGATAGGTCTATTCAATTGAGTTTACACCGTGCGAAAGTGATTGCTGTGTTGGGAACATGGTAAGTGATCTAGTGGATGGATTCAGAGATCTTTTAGTTGGTACTTTCTTCTTTTGGTATTGTGTTTACTTTAATTCTTATACGGTGGTGGTGGGAATCTCTTCTTGGTGGTGATCAGTGAAAGTGTTTGGAGGATGGTGTCTATGAAAGTAGTGATCTATGATGGTATAATGTAGGTAGTAGTGTTCCTTCATTAACTTGGACATCTAATAGATATAAAGTAGGTCCTCATTTGGTGAGATGTGTGTTACTCAAGTAGTTTAGGACTTGGGGGATGTGGCTAGTTTATGTGATGGTCGCTCCCCATCAGGGTGTTACCGGTGTTGACATGGTTTATCATTGTAGTTGGGTTCCATACATATTCGTGATTCTTGGAAGTAATGGGTTTTTTCTGTTGTTATTTCTTGTTTCTTTGAATTATTGTACAAGTTTGGTTTTTTCCCTAGGCTGAGCCACCCAGAAAATCCCATTAGTGTCTCTTATTGCAAGGTTGGGCCCCCAAAATCCCGTTTATTTATAAGGGTTCCACATAACACTTAAATGAGGATCTTTATTTTAATAATAAAAAATATGTTACCACATAGATGATTTATTTATAACATTCAATTTAGTGGAGAGAATAATTTTATATTTTTGTGATACTGTTAAAAATTTTATTGTAGTAAAAAAGATAATTCATATCTTACTGGTCATATTTCATGCAATTATATTAGTACTTGGAGACCGCGATCTTGATATATTTCTATTAGATTATCTTTATAGAATTTTGGTTTCTTATAAAATGAGTGAATAAATTAATCTTAATAAGAAGAGTAATAATAAAAAATAAATTTATTTTAATTTATTTATGCAAGAAAAGAGTCTGAAATAAGTCATTATAGAGGAAAATAATTCATAGGATGATGAGGACGTTGATACAAATTTTGATAATTTTATGTAATTTAACTCAACAACTATTCAAATATTTAAATTAAAGTACAATGGAATGTGTCAATTGAATTTTTTTAAACATGGATCCATTGGAAATTTTGTTTCATGTTGTAAAAATTTGAAAGAAGAATAAAGTGAAGATAAATATGAGTTTTTAAGAAGTTATTTAAAGATGAAAACATAAAATTTTTTATGAAAAAGTTTATTGGTAAGAAAAAATGTAATAAATCATCAAAATTCAAAGATAAATTTATTATATAATTAAATTGACGAATAAATTAGAGATGGTGAAACCAAATTTGAAACTTTATGCGAATTTTAGGAGAAGTTATTGATCATTGAAGTGAATGATGACAAGTTAAATAGGGATGAAGATGGTAGTGATGAAAAAATGATGAAACTAGAAAGGATTTTATGATAAATCTAGAGTTGAATGAGTATATGAAAAATATCTAGATGTTATATAAATAGATTATAATTTTAAGAAAGTCTCATAAATATTTTTACAACATTGATTTTGATCAATCAAAAAAATAATAAAAAATTTCTAAAAGAGAATAATGATTTAAAGTTGTTAATTATTGAAGATAAAAAGTTATGGGAGGATATGGAATATATGGTTAAGGAACTTTAATATTTTTATTTAAGAATGAATAAAATTGTGAATTGGAAACCCAACTCACACTTCCCAAAACATTTTAAAATAATAGGATATAGTGTTTTAACATGAAGTTCATGGAGATTTAAATAACATAAGATTTAATGAAAATGACATAATTGTAATGGAAAGAACCCCAATGAAGAGCTCAACAACTTCATTTAATGTTCAATCAAGTAATAGTTTATGAGTCTCGATAAACTATAAATGTCTTTAACAAGGAACTCCTGATCATTCATCATAGGTCTTTAGAAAACTATACAACCTTCACTATATCAAGCTACCACCATCATTAGGTTAATTTCAGATTTCAAAATTATATTTCTTATAGAAGTATCAAGATGATCTAGCTTCACAAATAACTATTGGTAGTCATGTTTTCCATCATCTCTATGACACTGCAAATTAAGATAACTAATAAAAAACATAACAAGGTAAAATGGCCATCCTCCTTATCTGAGAAAGAAATTGAGTACTATTCAATAAAAATATATCTAGAATCTATGGTCTGGGAATAAATTGAATTTAATTCCCCATCATTCTTAATAATTATTAATCATTTATTTATCCTAAAAGATAAATAAAAGAATACAATTTATAAATTCACATCACATAAAGCATCATTAAAAGAACCCATCTTCAATATTCCAAGAGATTAACTTTGAATTTATAAAAAATACCTAAGAAAACAACATCAACCAAGAGGTTCCATGCTAAAATATAGATAAATTGCATCCCCTAATATTTATAGTGGAGAAAATGATAATATTATGTTTAAAATAGAAAGCCTCAACAACATTGGTATGACCCATTTCATGTAGACTCAGACTATGAGTGATGGGGGGTATCCTGTATTGAGCTAGTCAATATCAAGTCAATAGTGATAAGTCACTTCCAATATATAATATAATCCCCACTAAACACTATAATATATTAAAAATTCCTATAAAATTAGACAAACAATTTTAATGAGTCCAACTTCAAGTAGGAAAAAAGTAGAAATTCATTTTCATGGAATGTATATAAAATTAAAGTCAGGATTTAGTCTAAATTCCTCCTCCATATTGAAGAACATCCAATTTTTTTATTTTAATAATAAAATCTATATATATTTATCTATAATTGTATTTTTTGAACATAATTTTATCTTAATCTTTAATCCATGTGTTATTTTATTCCCATAAGTCATCCGCAACCTGATATTAATCACTCAAACTTGTGTAAAAATCTTTTTTGTTATCACTGCTAGTATCGATAAATGATATAAACTCCACATTGATAGATTAATTGAAGTATTTAAAATCCATAAAGTATTATAATTTACTTATTTTATCATTATTTTACCCTTCAAAGTGTGAATATAGATTATATTCATTTATCTGTATTCCTCAGGATCTTTTGGCAGCAGATCTCTCCAATTTAGAGTAATCAACATGATTTCATGTCTTTTTCAGATGATGAGTGATAAATTCATCTGAGAAAGCAATTTTATTCTTAAATTTTATTGTAGTATTATTGGGAAATAAATCCTCAACATTTTAGGAATTTCCAAGATGTGAAATATGAGAATCATCAACAGGATCAATAGAGTCCTTATTTAGTTCATAAGTAGCATTAATATCCATATCACAATTTTTTAGCCTCTTCAAGGACAACATAAAAATAATGATTTTTTTTAAGATGAAGAGAAATTTCGTTCCATATAATATCCTATAAATTAATCTTATGAACCAACATCAGCATGATATGAATTTGATGTCTTACCAATAGTGAAATGAAAATTCTAAGTATGAATGGAACATAATTTTGCAATATTATCAAACATGCAACATGAAATGAAATAATTAGGATGGTTTTAATAAAAAATATCCAACCTAAAACTAAATTCAAAATTTATAATTTAGATGCATGGTGAGATAATTTTGGACAAATCGATTTAAACACATATTCTAGCCATTGATGGTCTGGAGAGATTTACAGTTTCTGCATTCAATTTAATCAAATTTCAGATGAGGAATTCAATGTAATTGAGTGGAATTGGCTTCAATAGATGAATTATAAGACCAAATAGGTAAAACCAAACTTGGTAAAAAGGTGTCTCATTACCATAATCAATTTTATCATAAATAAATTTGTGTTAGAAGTTAGATAAAGCTTAATGGGAAATGTAAAGATTACTGAAGCCACTAGGAAGATGATTATTTGAATAAAAAATTACACCCTAAATGAGTAAAAATCTCCTAAATTATTTAAATTAAGGGATAAAATGAAGTATAATTAAAATATTTGAATTTTTTAATAAAATATGAAAATGTTCACAAATCTATAAATTATAAAAATGTTAACTTTGGTGAAAATTACGCTACAAATGGAAGGTTGAAAATTTCAAGTAAGTAATCCTATATAAGGCAATATATTATTGGAGTATATTATAATTTTTTTACAAAATTATTTTAAATTAATGTTCAAAAAATGATGGACAATAGATGAAACAATTTGGACAACAAGCAATTTATAGAAGAATTTTTTCATTTTATGGATATTATTGGTGCTGTAATGGTTCTGGAAATATTTAAAGGAGAAAGTGGTTTAATTAAATGTACATATAAATAAATATAACATTTTTATGGTAGATATGAAGAGGATTTATATTTCATAAAAGATAAAATTTTAGAAAAAATGTAAAATGTCTAATGTAAAGAAGAAAATTTAATTTTAGATGTTGAAAGAAATTTGTAGAAGATGTGAACTACCAGGTCATGATTCTATAAATTTCCTCAACATATTTAATGATTATGTGATTATGAATCCCAATAATAAATATTTCACCCCATGACCTTGGTTTTGATTTTATTTTATTATTTTCCATGATGTTGGTTATTTTGGTTGAGGTTTCAGTCAAGTTCAAAGTGAATTTTTGAGTTTTTGACGTTTCTTTGAAGATTTCTAGGCCTGTGCATGATTTAATCACACTTAGACTAAGTGTTAAAACTAGAAATAAGTTAGACACGTGGTTTGATCATCATTAAACTAAGTGGGTATCCTAAGTGTGCAGCTCATGCAACTCCCGACAGTAGAGAATTATATGGTTTTCATGTGGGTTGTTTAAACATGGGAGATAACTATGACCCCCCCAAAGGGGAGTAATTTTGTATCTTATCATTATTTTTATGTGGGGTTTCTTCCCTTGTAAAATACACTCTAATTACCCCAACTTGGATGCCTCCCATGGAGCTTTTTAGCTCCTCCAATCTCTACCAAGTGGATTTCATGGTGGTTTCTTGGGAACACTTCACCATGATTGAAAGGTTTGGGATCCCCTCTCTTTCTACTTTGGGTTTATTCTATTTTCCTTTTATCCTATAACCATAGGGGCCAATATTATTCAATTAGAATGTCTTGGGTGGTTAATTGTTTTGGTGTTTTCTTTCTTATGGTTGTGATTGGTAGTCGGAGTGCTTTTCTGGTGGAGTTCATCGAAGGAAAAATGACTCTTCCACTTGAGGTAGGTGTTTCCATTATTTCCCTATCCAAAAAAATCTATATATACTTAAACTTTTATAATTTTTTTCAAAATGATATTTTCATTCTTTTGGGTTGTTAGCACAAATGGGTTTTCTGTTCCGTTGATGGGATTTTGATGAAAATGATGTTTTCAAGTGGTTTTACTTAGTTATATAAATGTATATGTATGAAAGGATTTTGTTTAAAGGTTAATTAATATTTGGAAATTGAATTGGTATTTTGAGATTTTTATTGATCTTGTATGACATTTGGTTATGGTTTAGTGGATTTATTTTGTGAATTACGTTTTGAGTGGAAATTTTGGTGACTTTTATAGTCTAGTGACCATATTGGGATGTTGTGATTAGTGGTAAATCTATCGGAGACTATATGATTCGGTTTTGGGTATTTTTATGGTTTATTCTAGATGTTCTATTGGATGTTGGAACATCCATATGTGAATGGGGTAATAATATTGATGGGAAATAAATGGAGATGGTCTTTGATAAACATTCCCAACATAAACCATAGATTTTAAAACACTTATCCTCCCTTATATCTTCTTTAACCCTCTTGTCCTCAAGAGTTTACTTCAAACCCTTAGTGTTTTATAATGGTCCCTTGGATTAAAATGACTCAAAAGTGGTTCTAAATTATGTGTTCTAAAACATGGACCATTAGGCACTTTGAGATGTGGTTTGGTATCTAAATGTCATAATGGTCCATTTGGACCCTTTTGTGCAAGTTGTGTGTTTTTTCTTGGTTTTGGAAATGGATTAGGAAATAGATTTGTAACTATAAAATGGAAAGTCTTGGTTGATATTTTATAATGTTTTTGAAAGTGGTTTGAAAACTCATGTGATATGTAGGCCCAATGGGAACTTTATTAATGGATCGTTTTTGAGATGGGAATGTCTATGGTATACCCTCCATGGAGAGGGTCATAACATAGGTGGTATCAGTGTTTAGGTTAGGAAAGTATGATGGATGTAGGGTTTAGTTTTAGCCACACATGTGAGGATCTCCCTGTTCAATGTGTACTATTATCATGGGATCCCTGGGAATCATCTAGAGGACCAAGTGAGAGTTACTTATCAACCTTGATTAGATGGGTTGGAACCCCCTAGATTTTATTAGAGGCTAGGTGGGACATTCCACTGGATTGGCTAGTTTAGAGAGGCTTGTTGGTTATTGACTGTGGAACAACACCATATACTGAATGGTTATTTCTGAACTAAGTACATCCAAGGATTTTTTCTAGAGATGTTTATGAAATTAACATGATTAAATATTTGTATGTTCCTTCTTTACATAAATTTCATTTTGGTTATTAGTTATACTTTTTTATGCATTCTTTCTCAGCTTTATTCACTTTTAAAATGACCCTTGGTTTCTTGGAATGAGTTTCCTCTTGGGTTTATGTTTTAAAAATATGTTTTGGAATAAAGAACCGTTTTAAAAAGGAATGCGTTGTGTGATTTGTTTTATAAGGGGTGTTTTCAAAAATCCATGATTGGTTCTTTAAATTGATAAAAATTATATTTTCTAAATGTATTTCAAAATTGTTTTTGTGGAATATATCAGGTAAGTAAATCACTAGACTCTATGGTGATTTCATACTGAAATGATATGTCCACACTCTAGTTTTTCCACTCGACATCGGTAGACTGAGCTATTTGTTTTATTCAGGTTTCTAGTTTGGCTGTTACTTTGGAGAAATATGGCTTGTGGATGTTGGTGACCAAGTGGTCATGTGGAGATATTGTCAGTCTGGTTGGTTGGTTGTAGTCTTGTTTGTAGTTTACATTTCATCCAGTCGTGGTTTTACCTAGAATTTTTTGATGTATTTATTGATTTTAAGTTTTTTAGTTTTACTATGTGATCTATTTAGATTATTTGAACATGGTTGTATATTGGGATAAATCTTTCCCACTGTGATAACTCTGATGCCTAATAATATTAATCATCTCAAGAGGATTAAGAATGCCTCTCAGGTCTTGTTATTAAACGAGATGTGAGTTGAGTTGGATGGAATCCCAACAAAGTTCATAATTTTTGTTATTAGAGAAGCCATTTTTTATTTTGGGAAAATGGTAGTTTAGAGACTCGTGCTATTGGGACTCAAGAGGTAGGTATAGGAAGAGTGTTGTGAACTCTTAATTGTCATGTTCCTCTAGTTAGAAAGGTTGTACCAGATTTGAGTATTGTTTATGGTTTTTTTGGGTATGGATGGAGAATGAAATTGGAGGTGAGCCGGTGTCATGCTATGATCTAACATGGAATAGTGACACATTTAGAGTTCAAGTGCATAGTTCAAGGTCCTATTAGTGTTTGGTGCTTTATTGGGATATGTATTACTAACCATGTCGATGGGTTATGTGTGGACACTATTTCCTCATTCCGGGAGTTTAGTGTGAGTTTTTTGTTGGTTTAGTTTTGGTTGGTGTGGTTTAATTATGAAATAGAAAATAGTTTTTGGAAAAAAGTGTGTTTGAAAAGAAAAAAGGTTTAAAAGCATGGTTTTGGTTGAAATGTGGGATTTAGTGTTTGAAATAGAAATGAAAGTTAGTTGGGTATTATGAAAAGTGTCTTTGAGATATGAAATGGTTTAAATTGGAAATTGAAATAGTTTTTTTAAAAGAATATTGTTGTTATGTTTATAGTGTTTGGATTATGGGATAGATGTTTTGGTTAGGATGGTCTTTTTCTTGTGTTTTTATAGAATGTTGATTCTGGTTTTTTTGTTCCTTGTGTTGTTCATAATATGCCATCCAGAAAGGTCCCCAATGTTTCTATCTAGTTTTATATAGTTTTTGTATTTTTTTTATACTACTAGTGGAGTGGTGGAATTTGGTTCTTCTAGGATGTTACCTATTTTCTGTGGTGATCGAGGTCTGTTAGAGTCAATGGAATGGTTTGAGTAAATTGAGAGTGTCTTCAGATCATTAATAACTCTTGAAGTTATGAGAGTGTGAGTTGTTACGAGCTTGTTTTAGATTCTATGTTTGGACAAATGAAAGGAGACTGTTCTATTATCATTTAATGATGGGATTACATGGGAGGTGTTTAAGACCACTCCTTTATGATGGTTCATAATACAGGAGATGAAGGATAGTAAATTGGTAGAGTTGTTGGGTGTTCAATAAGGTTGGCGGATGTTTAAGGCCTACATTGAACAGTTTATAGAGATAGTTTCCTTTTATATAGAGGTATAATCCAAGGATTAAGTAAAGGATCCCCCTATTGTGTGGAGTTTTCATCTGGAGACCAAGGAATGATTCCTTTCACCTGATGAAGTTCAGTTAGAGAAAGTGGTGGATCAGTCATTTCTCAACAGGTTGGTTCCTAGAATAAAATCTTTGGATGTTGATGAACTTATATTTCTCAATTCCCATGATGGATCCCCATTTGGCGTGAGGTTTGTGCCAGAGGAACCTATTTCTAAGAATCCCCTTTCATCATTTTTAGATTCTCATTCATTAGACAATTTTTTGGTATGCTTTCAGTGTGGTCAGTTTGGAAACATGAAGTTGTATTGTTGAAATCCTATGAAGGCTTGTCGATGATGTGTCCAATTTGGTGACTTGTAGAAATTTTGAAAGCATCATCACTAGAAGATTTAGTCTTGATTTAAGGATGTCAGCTCCTATATGTGGGGAAATATATGCTTTATGACATCAGGGATCCATCCATAAGGGTCGGAGAGATTCTATTTATGTAGTGATGAATCATGGGTGTGGTGGAGTAATAATACGTGATTATTGTCTCCAATATCCATGTGGAGTCATTTTGAATTATCCATTTCATCTCTCCTGTATGTTGTATGAATTTCTTCATTTTAAAGGGCTCGGTGGTTTTGTTTTATTATAATTCTATAGTTGTGATATATGGATGTGGATCCTTATATGGTTGGCCTTTGTGGATTGGTTCTTGTTTCTAGTTTTTCTCATTCAAGAAATGACCCTAGATTATGGAATTTATTAATCGAGTTTTGGATTGATGTTTGGTTCAAGTTTTGATTTCTCAGTTCCGGTGGTTGTGTTATTTAGCTTGTGTAGAGAATTTGTTGGTTATTTCGTGTTGGGTTAATCATAGTTAGTTTCATTGTATATTTTGGTTTCTTGTGTTAGGGAGAACTATATCCATGGATCTCCTCATTGTGGTTTTCCATAGGGCTAGTTGATTGTGACTTGTAGAGTTAAAGTGGTCACCCAAAAGGTTCATTGTTTTGTTTGGAATCATTTGGTTATGAGTTTGAGTTTTGTGTCTTATTTTGATTTGTTACTTTATGAGGGCATAATTTTTAGGTGGTAGTGATAATTGTCACACCCAACTGTGGTTTTTCTTATCTTTTATTATTTTCTTGATATTGGTTCTTTTGTTTCAGGTTCAGGTCGAGTTCCCGTTGTTTTTTTGTGTTTCCATAGTTTTTTGATGGTTTTTGGGACTGTGTATGGTTTGAGAACAATTAGACTATGTGCGGAACTTAGAAAGAATTGTTTTTCACATTTTCAGAATTATTAAATTAAGTGTGTAACCCGTACAACTCATGAAAGTGGGTCATTTTAGGGTTTGCACGTAATTTATTGAAATTGAGAGAAAACCATGAATTCCATCCAAAGAGGTGTATTTTAGTGACTTTTCCTTTTTTAAGTTGGGGTTTTCCCATTTCAAACCACACTCAATTTCCCCTAACTTGGATTCCTCCCATGGAGCTTTTTTTACCTCCAAGTTCATACAAGTGGATCTCAAGGTGGTTTTTGGGCGATTCTTCACCCAAATAGGATGGTTAGGGCTCCCCTCTCTTTATACTTTTTGTTTCTTCCATTTTAACTTTATCCAATAATAATAGGTTCCATTATTATATTATTTTCATTATTTGGGTGGTGAGAAATTGGTGTTTTTTGTTTCTTGTGGTTGTGAGAAATAGTAGGAGTGTCTTTATGGTGGATTTCATCAAAGGAGACAAGATTCTTCGACATAAGGTTGGTGTTTCCATTATTTTCCTTTCTAGAACATTTTATACGAGCTTGATATTTATAATTTTTTTCTAAATGTGATTTTATTTATTTTGGTGTGTTTGAAGAAATGGTTTTGGTGTTTATTTGATGGGATTTTGATGAAAATGGGGTTTTCAAATGGGTTTCCTTATTTATATATATGTATATGAATGAAAGGTGACAGATAAAATTTGAATTGTTATTTTGAAATATACATTGGTATTTTAGAGAGTTTTAATGAACATTTTTTACATTTGGTTATGTTTTAGTGTCTTGGTTTATTTGTGAATTATGTTTTAAGAGTAAATTTCAGTTACTTTTATTATTTAGTGCCCACATGTGGATGTAGTGATTTGTGGTAAAGATAGGTTTAGTTATTTTTATGATTTCCCATACATGTGGGAACATCCATATATACATAGGGTACACATATGGATGGGCACCAAAATGATGGTGGTATTTGATAAACATTATAAACTTAAACCCTGAATTTTAAAACACTTATCACCCTCCCTCCTTTCCTCTTTAACATCTTCTCATCAAGTGGTTCCTTCAAACCCTTAGTGTTTTTTTGAAGGTACCTTGGTTTCAAATGACTCAATTGTGGTTCCAAATTTTATATTCTAAAAAACGGAATATTTGTAACTTTAAGATGTTGTTTGGTTTCTAAATGTCAAAAAGGCCCTTTTGGCATGTTTTTTTATGTATTGTTTATTTTTGTCTTTGTTATAGAAATTTATTTAGAACCGTGAAATAGAGATGGCTTGGTTAGTATTTTATAATGTTTTGGAAAGTGGTTTGAAAAGTTATGAGACATGTAAGACGAGTTGGTATTTGATTAATGTATAATTGTGAGATGGCCACCTATATGGAAATCATAGTGGATGTGGGTTTCAGTTTGAGCCACACGATTGGGGACCTCCCCATTCACTGTGAACTGTTATCATGTGATTCTTGGTAATAATATAGAGGGTGTAGTGATGGTTTATTATTGACATGGATTAGACAGGTTTTTACCCCTTGGA
The DNA here is from genome assembly GCA_963277665.1 of Viscum album. Classification (NCBI taxonomy): domain Eukaryota; kingdom Viridiplantae; phylum Streptophyta; class Magnoliopsida; order Santalales; family Viscaceae; genus Viscum; species Viscum album. Next base: position 1,578,198,580 of record OY728120.1, on the reverse strand, counting down.
TTTAGAGATAGGATATATAGAACATGAAACATGATTAGATGGTTTTGGGAGGCTAGTTGATTATTGAATGTGGATTTTCACCATACGCTAGAAGGTGAGTCTGAACTGAGTATGCCTAGGGATTTCTTCTAGATATGTGTAGGATATTACCATGATTAAATATTTTTATGTTCCTAGTCTACTTGTTTTTCATTTTTATTATTATTCTTACAAGTTTATAACTTCTTTCTATGCTTCCTTCATTTTCAACATAGCTCCTGGTTTCTTGGCATGGGTTTTGACTTGGGTTTTGGTTTGTGAAATGAGTTTTGGAATGGAGAATTGTTTTAAAAAGGAAAACTGTGTGTGATTTTTTTAAAAAATGGATTTTTTAGAATGATGTTTTTTTCTTTAAAGTGATAAAATTCTTATTTCAAAATGTATTTCAAACTAGTGTTTTTGGACTTTTTTAAGAAAGGAAATGCATGGAATCTGTGGTGATTTCCTACTAAGTTTTTTTTTCTCACACCCTACTTGTGACACTCAACATCGGTAGACCCAAGAGGTTCAAATTTTCATGTTTCTAGTTCAGTTGTGACTTTAGAGCAAGATGGTTTTTGGATGGTGGTGAAAAAGTGGTCACATAGAGATCTTGTCAGTTTGGTTGGTCGATTTTAGTTTTGGTTGAAGTTTCTGTTTCATTCAGTTGTGGATGCACCTGGATTCTATTGATTTATTAATTGATGTTAAATTTTTATTTGTTGTGTTGTGTTCTATTTTTAGTTTGTTTTATCTTGGTTGTTTATTGGGATAAATCATTCCCTTTATGATAACATTGATGCCTAGGTCTAGTCTCTATCCCGGGTGAATTGAAAATGCCTCTCGGGACTTCTCGTGAACCGAGTTGGATGTAGGGTTGGATTGAATCCCAACATGGTACATGAAAAAATGGTTCATAGTAATAAAAATAAAGGAAATTATAAATCTATTATAGTTTAAATTTAACTAAAATCTTCATAAGAACAATGTACATGGATCCTGAAAATGATTGATCATGTCATATAAAATGGAATTTAAAGCATCTAACATGTTTTAAATTGTGAAAAAAACTCAGTGGTGTTTATAAATGATTGGTTTCTCATTATTAAATGAGTTACCTCAATACATATTGAATATAACAAGTTGAAATCTAAGAAAACACTTTATATTGATGGGCTGATTCATGACATACATAGTGTATCTCAACGTTTCAATGAAGGAAATAAAGTGATTTTTTGAAACGATGAATGCTTGGTGAAAATAATTATGGATTTTTATATTATAACTAGAGGGTGAAAAATTATGGTTATATTGAAAATAATTTTAATTTGAGATTTAAATAGGATAATGAGTTGTGTCATCAAAATCCTGGCCACCTTGGCTTAAAAAACATAAACATGGTGGATCAAGGAGAAAATGTTCATGACGATCCTTCTCTTTAGAGAAAAGGAATTCGATTTTATTTATATTAAAAATGGGATGTTATAAATTCTTCACACTATTTTATTGAAATACAAGATTTTTATATATTGGAGATTATTCTTTCATTAATGTTTTTCATTATAAAAATGATATTTTTAAATACTATCATAGATTTTCCCCACAAAAAAATGAACATAGAATATACTTCATTAAATTAATTAATATTTTTTAAATCATTGAAGATAAATACTTTAAAAAGAGATATACATGTTAATTAACTAGAAATAAAAAATTTACCTTTAAAAAAGTTTTCCTTAGGGAATAGGATTAGAAGGTAACCTGAAAAATATGCACATCCCCATAAATAAATGGAAAAAACAAGGTATATGTTGAGGATATATATATATATATATAATTTATAATAATAAAAAGGATTTATGGGGTGAAAATTAGAGATAAAGAGAGATAGAGAGAGTATAACTAAAAAGAAATAGGGTGAGTGAAATGAAACTCCTATCTCGATTCACAACTGATAATAGTACATGAAAATACTCTCATAAATAATCATATTAAATTTAATAAATAATTTCTAGAAAACCATTTCATTTTTCTTTAATTTATTATTATTCTTTAATTTTATCTTTTAATCATTTTATTTTTGTTAATGTCCATAATATCAGGAACACTTGTTTCAATGATCTACTGTAACATTGACATATTGGTAATGGTCAAAATTTTTGTTCACAAAATCCATAAATGTATAATTGTAATGATATAGATTTCATGTCTTACTGAATTTTCAAATGGATAAAAATATCAAAAGGCATTGAAATGTATACAATATTCATTAATTATAACAATTATCATATAATTTTGTCTTCATTTCGGAAGTTTATAGGAATTTATGAATTTAGTATAATTATTTTATTATATACACATTACATAATATGAATTATATTATAATATCATAAGTATGTTTAAATTTAATTTTAAAATAGTTTATTAAATCCATCAATGGAGCAAGTGATAGCTATATAAACAAAATATTATAGATGGTTATAGTGACCATGAATAAAAGTTTATTTAAAAAGAAACTATAATGTTCAATTCATTGTTATACCATTTATATTACAAAATATTAATTTAGTTTTAATTAATTTATTTATAACTTAAATATAAAAGAATAATATATTAATACTAGCCGCATAAGTGATTATGAAAAATAAAATTCATCGTCTATGGAGCTGGTGAAGAGACCAAATGTGGGTAAAAATTTCATTTTTTGAATAATGAGTTTGAGTAAGATAATTGATATTTCATTAATTTAATAAAATCTCAAAATACATGTGATACTGATGTCATAATATCATTATGGTTCTAAGAGATTTGAAGGAGGTATATGAAAAATAAAACTAAAAAGAGTTTGAATGAGATAGTTTTCCACTTCCTTTGGATGTTCTCCTTTCATACACTATTTAGGATTAAGGAATGGCCTTTTGTGAAGAGTAGATCCTCCAAAAAATAAATAAGTGAATTTTTATGGTATTTTTCAAATAATTTGGAAATTGGAGAAATTATAATTTTGGATAAATGATTTGGCGAATAGTGGTATTTATAAGGGGACTAGGGGGTGTTTTTGAATAAAATATTAGAATACAATATTATTTCTCTAAATAGTTATAAAATATCTAATTCAATAGTAATAAGATAGTGATTTAACTGTAAAAATAAATTAAAATATCAATCTATCTTCTAGAGTCCCCAAAAAAATCATACACACTATCAAAAAATATGTTAGATATACATAATTTTATTTTTGACTTATATATTTTAATATTCATAAAAAAACATACAATTCAACCTTACCAAATTTTGATGTGATAAATCCAAAAAAACATTGATTTTTACAAACTATTTTCTTATAAGAGATTAAAAATTTTTACTATATATTCACATGAATAATAATGACCCATGAAAAAGTAAAAAAAGCCTATAAATTGGATCCCAAACCATAGAATAGGAACGTAACAAAAAAGTCACCCAAAATCCGTATACAAAAAAGAAAAAAATGACTAACCAATAATTGAATCATAACATCCAATATGATGAATATGATATCTCTTAAGGACGAAAGCCAATTAATTTGAGTAAATGGAGTGGGGTGATCCAAGCTAGTCCAAGATGACTAACCCTTTACCAAATTAAAATAAAAAACACATTCACTAGCCAACATAATGAACCGACGACAAAATAATATAAAATATATCACATAGTCATATGATTGATAAAAAATACCTGACATAGAAGAAATACTTGTGCCCCATTCCATTGGTAGTTGATTCAAACAACCCCACTTCCACCTTAATCTTAACTAGATCCACCCCTTGCACCTTTGAAATAAAATACCGATTCAACCACTTGATGAATGATAACCACTATCTATTTCTTTCATTGAAGCTTGAATGATGAACCATCAAAGTCTACCTGTAAGGAAAAATGATTCCAATAAATATAAAGACCAATAATAGAAACAAAAAAAAAACAATTAAAAAACTAAAAGAATAGGGAAATAGTTCACTATCATCTTTATCACTCCCTAATCATGATTCCTTAAAACTCACTATCCAACTTCACTGCAAAAAACCAATCCGTATGGGAATCCCAACCACCATACCATATATAAATTGAAATATTCACACGATAAGAGTGTATATTGAACAAATAAAACTTAGGGAAACAACATTCATAAAAACTAGCTCCAAAAAAATCAAATGGAACCATATTTAATCCTTGAAAAGTAATCACATTATGCTTCCCATCTTAATGAAATGATAGATGTGAGTGTGATTCCAAAATATACCACACCGTCTCTAAACCACTTCTATAAAATAAACTAACAAAAGTATTCATTTAGGGATAGTATAATGAAACCGATCAATTATGGATTAAAAAAAATGATCTGTTTGAAGTGACAACATCAAGAAGACCAGAAATCATAAAAACTGAAATAAATAACCAAACCATCAATGAAGACAATCCACCAATAGTGATCACCCTTTAAAAGAGGATTTGATGAAACCCACAATACCAATACCAAGGAAACCTATAAATAAGATATGTGAGGGGTTTATATCATATCCCCCTTTAAAATACGCGTCTCAAATCATCCTACCTATAAGGGAGAGGAACCATTAAAACACCAAACAGATCAACCAAAAATATTACCGATAAGAAAGAAAATATATATACCCACGTCCACTTTTACTCGTTAATCACCAAAATACCACAACACAATAGAGTCACGAATGAAAATATCAGTATGCAGCACCCTATCACACTGTTTAGGGGTCACAACTTGGTACACACTAAATCAAATAAGTTCCTTAACCATTTGAATAACAAAACCTTACTAATGATGTTCATATTAAAAAACGGAAAATTGTGAGGAAACATGAAAAAAATATTAAATAGTGACAAGGACATCATTACAAGTGTTTTGGGGAAACAAACATTGAGATATGAATTCCATTAAATATTTGAGACCTTCACTGAGACCATAAAACATGAACATAATTTCTAAAACCCAACCCAAAGTAATATAAATAGAGAAAAATAGAATGAAAATACCTATAAAATATTGAGTAAAACACCCAAATAACATTAAAAAACGTGGTGGAATAATAAGATATTGAGATTGACGCTAGTTATAGACCACCCTAACACACTACATCATTCCCCTAAAATCTCAAAATAAAATTTTATATTATGTAATTTTATCATTTAGTTATTGTATAAAAATTTATACTTTACTTCATAATATAGAATGATTTAATAAAAATGTATAATTTTAATTACATTATACTACATTGATAGAGAAATTATTTAATTTTATTTTTAAACTAATATATACTTATTTAATAAATGTAAAAAATATTTATAAGGCTAATTAAATATTTAACCAAATGGTTATTCTACTATTCCAATGGTCATATAATTTTACATATCCTATAAATTCAACTTATACATATCATTATTCATTAAATAAATTTCCATCAATGTTATTCCCATTCCATTTACAAAATTACAATATTTTTATAATGGTTTTTTTCCTTTTCGGGTTTTGTTTATGTCTTTTATACTTATAAGAGATCAAAATGCATACGAATTTAAAATTCTATTTTTTTTAATTTATTTTATTCATTGTCCCATTATAATATTTTTAATTATATTGAGTATATTTATACTAATATGTAATGTTTTTTATGTTAGTGGAATAAAATAGTTTTTTATGGTATAAATTTATTGTATTTATACACACATATATTGGGATGATAATTTGGAATAGTAATGTATGTGTCATTATAGATTTTAACACCCACTCATCTATGAATATGGATAATTCATGAAATGTATTTAAGAAAGGAATTGGTCCACATTATTTGAGTTGTGTTTTGTGATAAGGAATCATATTTAAAATATATTTTTCTTATTGCGATTGAATTTTTCTTCCCATGGTGTCAATCAATGAACATTATATTGATAAAGGATAAACCTTTAAATGTTTTTTAAAATATCTAATATCACCTTGAAAATAAATATTAGAAAAATCTATAAATTTATGAATATTTTATATCAAACATCAATCCAGAATTTAGTGTTCTTTTGACATATATTATTATCTCTTTCACTTATATAAGATATGAATCATTAAGATTACTTTAGAAGCATGTACAAAGAGTAACAATAAATACAATATCAGGTATTGATACAGTCAAGTAGCATAGTCTTCTGATTATCCTTTAAAACTTCTTTCTATTCAAATTGATTTATTCTTCACTAGAGGATAATTTTTACCTACTACAATTTGCATTGTATCCTCTCTATATTCTTCCATTTTGAACCAGTTTAGTATGTAATGAGTATACTTTTCTTACGATAGAATTTTTTGCATGATATATTCCTAAATTTCTATATAAATTCTTTTATTTTATAAATAATTTAATTTTTAAAATTAATTTTCATTTGTGTATAAAATTACTCACAATTATTAACTTTTATTTTAGTAAAAACAATGTCAACAATGTACATGTTAGTAATGAGTGACTTTGTGTCATAACCCTTGAAATAAAAATATCAATTAACATTTCCTTTATGGAAATCCATTAATTTTAGGCTATTATCCAATTTTGAATACCACAATTGGGGTTCTTGTTTAAGACTATATAATTATTTATTTAGTATGAAAACTTTAGAATAATCTCCACCAAGAATAAAATATTCATGTTATTCAATGTAAACCACATCCTCAAGTTATCTATTCAGAAACACTAGATTATCATCCACATAGAATAATTAATAATTACTATTTGAATATATCATAAGAAAACTCTGAATCAATTCAATACTTGTAATTATAGATAAATAATCATTAATTTTCATACCTTTATTTTTAGAGTGACCTTTAAAAACATAATATGACTTGTTCCATGCTACACCTCCATTCTCATTTAGTGTGTTTTTAAAAACCATTTTATCCCATTCATTCACTTTATTGACTTTAGGATGAAACACTAACTCCCAAGTATCATTATTCTTAATATGTTTAAGATCTTCCTCTATTGAAATGATCTAATCCTCTTATTTTAGTGATTGATCAATACTATTCTGCTTAAATTGTAAAAGAAATATGGTAGGATTGGAATTTTTCAAACATCACTAGGTTTGAAGACCCTTACAAATATCTTTGGGGATTTTTTTATAATTCACTTACATTATATGTGTTATAATGATATTTTTTCATTTATATCATCATTCATTATTTTTAGAAACATTATAATTAGATTAGGTATTTTCATAACCTAATATACTAGATAAATTTGTACCGAGTTATCCATTATAATCATATACATATTCTTAAATCTCATAATCCAAGGGAAATGGAATTCTTGATGTACCACCAGCCTCCAGGACTATTAAATATATTTTTTTCAATATTTTTAATTGTATTATTTCTATAAAACTAGAATTTTCTTCCACTAGGTTTATATCTAGGAAATATCCCCTCATCCACCCACTCATCAAATTTTCCTAAGTGTTTGCATTTAATATTGAAGAGGACTAGTCTTCCAAATAATTTAAACTCTCCATATTATGATCCTTCACAAACCAAATATCCAAAGTTATATTTATTTAATTACGTTTATGTAAGAAAAAGTTGAAAATATGTACTTAATGTATTACAGAATGTCTATTCATGAATTTTAATGTTTCACTCTCTAATAAAATGGTTTTAATAGCATCCTAAAAATATATGTTATTCATTTAATCTCCTCCATTTTTTGGGGTGTGTATAGAGAACTATGTACATTATTTATCCAATTACTACATGATATTATTATAAATATTAATTCCTTTATTAAAATCCATTTTATATAAATATCATAATATGTTTCTGCACTTTATTTTTATCATATATTCCAAAAATATTAAACTCTTATAGAGAATATTATTTAATATGCATAAATTAAATATTATTCATTTGAGTAAAATAATTAATAAAAATAATAAAATACTTATCTCTATTGGTTGATTTATAGATCATTAGGAAACACATATATGAGAGTTAAAATTTATGTGGCTTTATTATTTTGATATTCACAATCTTGGTAAAAATTTTCACAATATTTCTGTTGTGATACATATCACATGGGTTTTACCTTTCATAATTAAAAATTGAAACAATCCTTATATATTCATAAATACATGTTTTCTATGTTATGTTTAATAAATCTTTCAAAACATTATATTTTAATGCTCATTCTCCACCTTTACTCTCATATATTAGGTGTTTTTGTCATTGAATATACATAATGAGATGAAACACATAAGTTATCCCTTCATGATGATTGTATCAAATTTTATCTTCTGAATGAAACCTCTATAATCCTATAAATTCACCAGATTCTGATTGTCACAAAGTTAAGAGACACTAATGAGATTGTTCCTTATCCCATCAATAAAGAGAATATTATTTGATTTAAATTTAATTCTACCAATTTTAGAGCTTATAAATATTTTATCATTAATTAATCCATAATTTAAAAAATTTAAATCTCCTTACACATACCATTAGATAACTTTCAAGATATGTTTGTTTTTGGTCTTGTATGATGAAAAAAATTATTTATAGGTTTTAATGATTTCCACATTAATCATATTTTTAATACACATCAAAAATCATGTATTTCTCTTGGTTAATCCTACTTTTAATATATTTAGAGTTTTCACACTTCTTAAATTACAGTTATATAAATTTATGGAAAATTTTTGTGTTATGTCTTGGTTAATAAAACCTCTTATAAATTTCCTCTAGGAAGTCAATGTACATATTCAAATTCACCTTATATTTTAGATACCATCTTAGTTAACCTTTATTATCTTAAATATTTATACCCAATAATTGATTTCCAATATTATATTGAGGGAGTCATATATTTTATAGACCTATATATGATTTATTCCTATATACTCACTAGTACTAACATATTCTATCAAACTGAAATATACTCAACTAATAATAATCATCTATAAAATCTATTCATTGTATTATTTTTAGATATAAACCTAAATATTTTATTTTGATATCCTTATTCTTAGGAATACTCTCATTAAAATTAGGTTTTCCATATATATTAAACTAAAATTAAAAAATTTTCTATACCTCATCTTTTTTATTTTTAACCCCCTCAATAAACAAATGAGTATTTTCACTCTTTTCAATGATGTTATAATATTCTTTCAATTATAATCACTTCCTCACCATGTTTAACTATGATCTTGAGTTTTGAAGATAATTTTCCATTTAATAATTGGATAATTCATATATAACAAGTGGAATGAAGAATATTCTATATTTTAATATGTTATTCTCTAATATAATTGATATAATTTTTAAAATCAAATTGAAATTTAATCATAAAATATTTATCTTCATCCAATTTCTTACATTTTTAGTGAGGAAATTTTTTATAGTGATTATAAACATATTTTATCATGCATAAATAATTTTATTAGGATAAATTAATTCTCCCATAAATATGGATTCAATTTCAATAAGTACCTTTAATTTTGATTCATCGAGATATTTTTTGAATGATTCATTCCATTATTTATAGTCATTTTCTCACATTCAAGTTTAGTATTTTATTTTAATCAACTCATTATTTCCATCCTACATGATATGTATTTTGGTATTCCATAATCACTAATGTCATCTTCAATACTATATTTTTATTTACTAGAGGTATCTTTGGAAAATATTGACATTAACATAAAATCTTAAACTTCATCAACATCATGGTCCTATTATTTGCTTTCAATTTCCTTAGTACAAGATTTAATAAAAATACATGAGATAAAATTCCTTCTAATTTAATATTTTTAATTTCTCTTACCTTTAATGAATTTTACAAAACATTAATAACATATAAACTAGTTTCTATTATATGCTCTTTTGAATTGATCATCCCATTTTTCTTTTTCTTTCTTATAAAGGAAACTATCTAAAAAATCTACACTCATGCTTTAATTAAAACACTTATAAGGTATTTTTCAATTATTCTAATTTTTTAATCAATTCTATCCTTTAAGGAAAACTGATTTGAACTAATTGAAATTCAAGTAATCATCTTAAATATTCAATTACTCCTTTTGATTCCATTTAAATTAATTTTTCTAGAATTATTTTTAGGCATAGATTGATATCTCATTTTCTAATTTACCTTTATTTAATAATGTTATACCTATCCTCATCTCATATGGTATCATGATATATTTGATCTTATCAAAGATATGCTCCTAAAAATTCATGATACTCTATTGACTAATTTTTAGATAACTTTTCCACTATAAATCTCTTTAATGTTTTTTTACCATGATAGATTTTTTATATATCTCACCATAACATTTTTGAAGATCACATTTTTCACTCAAATGAATAACTCCTCCACTGATTAATATTTAACCATATGAATATCCTCAAATTGAGTGCATTATTTTTGTAATAATTAATACTTTAATTTTTAGTTACTTTCTTGAATATTATATGTATTTCTACAAATTCAATTAAATATCTTATAACCTAGGATTTCTATTAATTCATTCGTTGAAAGGGATGATGAAATGACATTATTAATTATTGCATTGTCTTTAAAATTATTATTGTATTACAAATTAATTGTTATCATAATTATGGTAATATGAATACTACTCTAGGGATGTAGAGTATGTCTAATCCAAGAGATAAATTATATAAAACTGGCTTCTCATTCTATAGATGAAATTTTTTTTCATGGAGCATGGGAACGTCCTTTTTTTATTAAGATCACACTCTGTAAAAGAAAAATTTATAAAAAATGTTATCAATATGAAATAATAAAATATTTAAGAACAAACTCATTCTCATATAAAGAATGAAGTTATCCATGAAATAATAGTGAGAGGCACTAAGAGGTGGGGGTGAATTAGTGTAAAAAAATCCTAAAAATCCACTTTGAATATCACTAGTATTATCATATAGGATAGAGTATCAAATTAAAGAATAAAACCAATTACTATTGAAGAGTGATTGAAAGTGATGAAGAAAAAACATGATGTATGATATTTCCAAGGTTAAAACACTCTTTTTAACATGTAACTAATCATTTTTGTTCAATTGTAGTGATTATGATACCTAAATTCTATCTTACCATAGAAATGGAACAGAGGAAAAATATATATCAATAAAATGGTTTTAAAATTTATGTAAAATAATGATTAAAATATGAATCAATAAGCTAATAAATATTCTTAAATTCTCCTAACACGATTACATAATTTGGATCAAGTGTGCATTATTTTTATTCTCTATAAACCGAGTTAGTATTATCAAATAACTCTCCTTTAAAGGTTCTTCAAACTATTTAAAATGTTTTATCAAAATTTTTGAAACAAATCAAACTATATATATAAGAATTAGTAAACTAGATTGTGTTGAGGTATGTCCTTAGTGTGGTGTATCTATTCATGTATAGATCACCAACCTAAGTCTTGTTATCAAAGATACCTATTAAATATTGGGCGCCATTTTTCCATTGATCATATATCTAAATCCAACAGTGATGTAGTGAATGTCACCTCGACATAGTTTCTTCAAATCTAAAAAAACATATATAATACTGATAATTTTTTATATTAAATATGACATACATAGATTTTTTATTTAAAAATAACATTAAAATTTACTATTTTCCTTTTTCCACTTCATGTTGAGAAAACCATAACTATTTTCTAACTCCTTGTGGTGGTTACAAACTACCTTCCAATTCTTCATAAACGTGACCAAATCATCCATTATCATTTTCATCAAAAACCAAGATGTGTTGAAGAAGTCCATAATGTTAATTATTCTTCCCATGGTCACCCTCCATACCTAAAAAAACCATGATTACACAAAAATTCATTTTTTATTTAAACTCTATATTTTTCATTTCTATACACTAACCAATTATTATTTTTATGAGATCCATGATTAGATTTGTGTCTCCTCATATATTATTTATTCCATTATAACATATCTTAAATCCATTAATTCATTAACCAATACTTGACAATATTTTCAATAAATACAATACAGAAACTTATAATAAACTCTAGAATTATGTTCTCATGAAACTAGTAATTTAATGATTCTAATATGAGAGTTATCTAAGCAGAAAAATAATAAATAAAACTATGTTTCATTATAGTTCACCAACCTCAGATATAAATATTGATAGTATATTGAGCAAGTCTCAATTGAGGTGTTCTTATACCCCCTATATTAAGATAATTATTTAGGGTTCATAAAAAATATTAGTACTCAAGGTATCATCATCATCTTCAATTATTGACTTGGGAGTGACAAAATGGAAATATCTCAATATATAGATATCACAGGCTGATATGCCGAATATTTTCATAGATCCATTATAGATTGTTAAATCTAGTTTCACAATCGTATAACTATAAAATATGTTTTCTACAATGTTTGTTAAACTCAAACACATTGTGCCAAAATTTAGTAAACCTAAACTATCATCCTTCAATTTATTAGGATACATAGACAATTATATAAACCTATTTTAATTTAGTTTCAGCCTAATGTTAGGGAACCTCAAACAAGATTATATAAACATAAATGTTATATAGAAACATTTTAAGGTCCCATATTCATTCGGTATTCTAACCTTGTGTCCAGATATATCACTAGTTGGAGGATCATCATCAGTAATTAGTTTTTTACTTTATTGAAACATTGATAAATAAGTGAATTCATGAACTCTCTTGCAAAAAGATAGAGGAAAATATGTGAACTCTAGGTTTTATTTTCCAATGGATGGTATTGACATATTATCTAGAGAAATAACTTTTCAAGAATAATCTATTAGAATTCTATTTATAAAACATGTAAGAAAAGTATAAATCCTATCTCGTAGAAGTACCTTTGCAGATTTTGTTTGTTAACTGATATAGTGCTGTGTATGGAGGACTCCATACATAATGGAATGGATTGATCTAGAGAATATCGCCAGCCAAAAAATATACAATCTTGTAAGTAATGAATATTTATCATCACACTCAAGACAAATATGACATTAACCTTTTCCCCATATACAATTAATATATAGTTGATACCACCACCTTGTATTCAATAAAAAAATATTTATGCCCTAACCCCAATGCATAATATATTTATAAAGAGTACATGAAATTTTATTTTGAGACCAAGAAAAATAGTACCTATAATTTCTATCCAAAATAGGTTCCTAGGTATTTCGCCAAAATATTAAATAATATATTTTAAATTTTTCGTAAGTTAGAATATCTAAAATAAGTAGGTCCTGACGACCTCTCCAACTATCTACCTTTCCAATATTGGGTCACACTATGCATGATGACATCAACAATAAGTATTTTCTTTCAAAAAATTATAGAATAAGTATGAGTGGTGTTGAAAAATCCTAAGGAACATATGATTTGGGTATCCATTACCCTCAATGAAGAGGTGGAATGGAAGTTATATAAAATTGCACACAATGTCATGATAATGGAATCACCCATAATTTAGTCAATCGTGCAACATACATCATCAGGTCCTGATTAAACACACTATATATGGACTCAATTTGACATAAAGTTCCCACATTAGAGACATATACTTTATATATATACATGAAAAAGTGAATGAAATACATCCTAGTATGTTAACAAATAATATGATTCTCTCTCATGGGTGTTGAAACTAATCCAAAAACTTATGATCTTATCATTCACATCACTCGGAGGATAGTAACCACTTCATCAAATTGATCCTTACTTTTTTTAATAATATCAAATTAAATCTATAAATATCATTTTAATATTGGATAAGTTCATGGAGTAGGAGTTTTTTTATGAAACAAGATCCCCAACAAACTCCCATTGATTCCTTTGAGGTAAAGGTAGACATGGCTATGGTAGGACATAAATTCAGTGATGCATCCCTTACCATATAATTTAAATGACTAAGACTAGGTGAAATGTGATTCAACAGGAATAATATGGGTAATTATATAATCAAGGAATTTCCAACTCTCACCATTATATAATATAATTGATGAACCATTTAGCCATAGAAAATTTATCTTATAGAATCCCACTATTCTATAAGGACTGGATTCACTAGCCCCCATTATTTTAAATAACCGTCATTTTATTCTCTAAAAGTGTTTTCCCTAGAACCATATTATCCCTATATTACTTAAACCTAATAGTATACACATATTATAATACCTAGTCCCATATTCCATAAATGTGATGTATTAAAGAATTAATATATTACAATGGAATGAATCTTAGTCTTAGATAACCTTTACTAATGGAAATATTTCAAATATTATCATATGAAAGCTTAAAAAAACTCCTAGTTTGATATTGAATTTCTTAAAATAGATGTATATCAGGATGATCATAAATTTATGGTATGTTATATAGTAATATATTTCATGTGGAAAGATTGAGGATCACTGAAAAAGGGAACAAAAAGCCTCTTTATTTATCTAGATATCACAATGGAAGGAATAATGATATATTCTTGGAAGCTAATAGTTTAAAGAGATATATATATATATATATATCCATAGTAGACCTTCCACCACTTTGGATAAAAATAATCTAATTTGGATATATCTGACACACCAATTTAGGGAAATGGAAAAATTTGGAAAATTACCTTGGGAAAGACTATCCTGAGTACATGCTTTGGGTGATCATTTGAAACAAAAAATACCTGATTTTCAGAGAGGTGATGGAATTTAATTCTTTTATGGGAATAAATTAGATAAACCTTCACATATTAATAACCTAATCATATCACAAATTCCTAAAATAATCCATCAATTTGAAATAAGAAGTTTTTTTTATTGTTAAATAACCCATTTTTATTAACATAAAACTTTGTACATAGACCCTGAGTACTAAAATATATATGGTAAGTAACTTCAATTCAAATAATATTAATTATTGCTAAAACTAAATGGATTTTAAGATGCCTCTTATAACCCTTAGAAGATGGTAAAATAGCGTTTTCTTATCAAAATATATTATATTTAAGTAAAAAAGATAGACATTTGAAGTCACCTTTCTCAGTCGGAAAAAATGGAATAACCCCTTGCAAAATTCTTCCCTTATAAATGACAAGTTGATATAGTTTTCAAATAATAATATATTTTTGGATACAATATGTTTCACTAAATATAACACATATTAATTAAATCTATATTAATGATCATCTATCAAAATGTGAGCTTGAACAACACTTTGTCAACCCGTCCAAGAAATTTTAATTGTATTAAATAATGATATAGACATAAGATCCAATGCATTGAAACCTCAACGTCCATCCATATAGTCCCCATGGAATATGAAATCCCTCTTTCCATTACTAATAATCATGTCATAGATCAGGAGGATGAAAAATGATATATTTATTAATTTATAAGGAGGTTGAATAACTATCCACCTACCTCATCCATGAAGAATAATTATATGATAATGGGCTATCCTCTACTAAAAATGACATAATATAAATTATCAAAAACTAAAACATGTTAATTTAGATGTTTCATAAGATATATGGCCCATAAAAATTAGTATATTCATTCCCTATGATGAATAGGAATAATAAACCATGTTTTCAAAGTGTAATGTGATGATTTTCTTAAAATAACATGGAAATTATAGGATTGGGAACTTAGGTAGTCATTCACCATCAGTTACATCTGACCATCCATTATAGTTATAGTTAAGTATTATGAATAATTAATTAATCCAATGAAACCATAGTGGAGGAGAAATTTGATAAACTGATAAAGGATAACTTTTTCTGGGATGTTCAATGCACCAAATTACTATCTAACATTATCCTTATTAATAATAAAAACAATAGTTAAATCAGAGCCTGTATTGGAATGCAGTATCTCAATTATAATTATATAAAGCATGAAATTCCCATCCCAATGATAAAGAAATTTATTGATATAATATATAGATTTCAATCCCTCTTTTATATTGATGTGAGTTCATGGTACAACTATATGTGAATAGTCTTCAAAGACGAAGAAGATACAACCTATGGGGAACTGCAGCGAGTATACTACTTCCAAGTGATTCCCTTCAGATAAATTCATTTTAGAGAAACATACCAAAATAATTACGCACCGCATTTTCAATCCCTTATTTAGTAAATAGTGAAGAACATTATATATGACTAGGGATTCTAATCATGAAAGTGTATGGAAAACATTTATGATATTGACTGTAACACCCCAAGATTTCATAGTGTGTTATTTCTTCAAAATAATTTAATAACTTGCACTACACGCAACACCGAGTTCAATTGCACCATGACTTACCAAAAAAAAAATCCATTAAAAGAGGTCATGAATAGTATTAACTAAATTTTAAACTTTATATAATCCTTATAATTTTAGAATCCATATTATGAGTTTCTTAGTCATAATGCATGAATAGATTCATTTTCAGTATTGCACTTTTATCAACTTTTGATAGTGAAACCTTTTTAAATACAATATTTTAAACTTTTTGACTAAATGGAGACATCAAAAAATTTAAAATGAAACATCACAAGCTTCCACGGTACGCTTTCCTTTGAATAAAACAGTAGCGTGTGTTGTACGCAACTTCGAGTTCTAACATACCGTAACCAATCAAACTAGCTGTTATGAATAGTAATACCTACTTTTTGAAGTTATATATATTTTATATTTTAAAATATACTTCATTTTTGGATTCGGAATATCAAATTTAGCCTAAGGTGAAATTTTGGTACTTTTCGGATAACTTTCATATTTTGATGAATAGTGAAAATTACTAAATTTTAATTAAAAACAACTTTTTTAATCAAAATAATTAATAGTGATAAATTATGAATTTGAGTGGTTTTAAAGTATATTTAGAATATATTTTTACTATTTAATATAATGTTGGTCATTGGACATAATTTTACAATTAAACCGAACATAAACAAGTGTCAATCTTTTGATAGTTATTATCTCTTAAAAACACGCTTTTTGTTTTGACAGCGGGAATTAATTTTAAATTAATTTCTGCCACTTATGTGTTTTGAATTTAGGAAAATGGATTCCATATTTGGAATCAGGATGTTCAAATTGTGTAAATGGGTAACTTTTATTTTTAGACATTTTGAATAATTACTGCGGTAAATATTTTATTTACCATGGTTAAGGGTAAATCCGGTAAATAAGGGTTAAAAAAAATAATATTATAATAATACTAAATTACCCTAAAACGTGTCTTAACCCTATTGGTTGATACATGGTCGACCATGGGCATCTTTGTGTCAATTTTGGGACCCCATGGATCCACTTGTAAGTGATAATGACACTTTATTTTAATTAAGTTAAAATGAATACAAAAATGACACAAGCATATATCTTTTAGCAAAACAATTGTTACAAAGGGTTATATATGTTGGATTTTAGATTATAAATATTCATTAGAAAGCTAAAAAGATTTCCTACATAATGATAGTTTATTTATAATTTTTAGACATTAAATAATTTATTTTATTTATGATACAATGATGATGCAGTAATTACTATAATAGTGAAAAATTAAAATAATTGATATTATAAATACCCAAATAAATATAATATGAAACTTTTAATGAATTAAACTAATTTTCTAGGATAATATGATATATTAGAATTTATTTAATTGACTTTGTTCGAAGTAATCAATCTGTTATGAGTTTCACAAAAATCAACTATTGAATAGTGTCAAAATTGACATAAAAGAGTTTTTAAAACAAATATTATATTATTAATTGATATTAAATTCCTAAAAATCTAAGGTTCGGCCAAGAGACTTATATCATGATAGGTTCATCATTAATGTACCACTTGGAGGTCTCTTGGATGTATATAGTAAGTTTATTAACCATATTATATAAAAATACAAAGAGACATTGTAAAAGTGAAACTAATTAACTTAGAGTTAATACTTAAAGATAAGGTTAATATAAGTACCCAAACCTGTCTAAATTCTATTGGATGAGTTGTTTTCGACCTATACCCACCTTAAACGTTGAATAATAAGCTTTGGAGCCATTAGAAACCGAATATGAATTTATTATAAATTAATATTTCTAGCTTTTCCAAAGGTGCCCCTCACCCCTCTTATAAAAGGGCACTCCTCCTTCTCATTTCTTCACACCTTCAAACCTTTTGGTTCGGCCAAACTCTGCCCAAATAATCTCCCAACATCCCTCACTACAACCTAGAGGCCTTAGTTTGATCAGAAAGCCAACCTAAGGAGCCCTTTTGATCAAATCAAAAGGAAGAACCCGAAGAAGAGGTAATGATTTCACCACCCTTTTCTAAGTTCGTTTCTTCTTCCACTTCTTCTTCCTTTGTTCTTACCATTCTAAAATAATAACTCCAGTATCTCACATATACTGTGATGTTATTATAAGTATGGTACAACCATATTCAGTATTCTATCCACCCTTTGAATAACATGTCACCATACGTGCGTACGTACGGCTTACCGTCTCCACGTCGTGGTGTAATTGTTATTCAATATAATATTATTTGGATGGGTATAATAATGATGTGTAACTCATGTAAATAATAAATATAACATGTTAATGATTCTGTATATATGATATACCATTCATTTATATATTATTTTAATATCAAAAGAATGATATTGTCGCTCGTGCGTACGTACGGACTACCGTCTCCACGAACACGATGAGATTCATTCTCCATCGTATCCATTCAAGTATAATTATCATTTTATGATTTAAAAATGATGTTTAAGGACTTGATATCATTCTGGATATGAATAAGATACAACAAACATGGCTTATGTAACAAAACATATAAAAGAAAATGAGTAAGTTAACACCCGAAACGATGATAATTCTAAGATATTATTAATAAATCAATGTTAAAAGATCATATATGATATCATATTAATATATATGATTCTTGTATAATTTAATAACAATTATTTCACCATTATACAGGAGGTTAACCTACCCCAACTAAGGAAAAGTACAAGGTAAGGGTTATTTCACAATCTCTTCATTATCCGAGGTTGTTTATATGTAATAATCTACTGGGATCTCTTTATCATCCACATCCATGTTTCTTAAAAATGTATTTCAAAACATTTTTACTATTTACAAGAATATGGGTTAAAGTCATTTATACCCTTTTTTGACTTTTTATAAGAGGTTTATAAAGGAATCTTTCCGTCGTTTTCAAAACAAGGTCCTTTTTAACCTTTTCGACAGAATTGAGGTAAGAATGTTTTTTTTAACTTATACGGCGGGTGCGGTTATTTTACGCTGTTATAAAATATTCAAAGCTTTCCTTAAAAGCTTATAAGAATATTTTCAAAGAAAATGTTTTATTTTATATGGATCTTAAATGATTTCAAAAAAGGAGATATTTCTCTCAAATAGTTTTGATTTCATCTATGTCAACATCCTTTGATGGATTTTAAGAATATTTGAAGTTGATTTATTATGATACAAAACTTCTATATTGTATTGAAGGTTTTGTGATATGTTTGACTGTAGATGTGCTATTTTTATACCATTCATAGTTTATGGTGAAATTATTGACATTTCGTATGCTAGTTTTAATACGAATGTTTATGTTATGTTTAAACCTTTTCATATGGGAATGCATTGGACTTATTAAGTGACGGGTGGAGCCCACTATAGCTCCTCGATGCATCGGTAGGTCACATGAGACAAACTAGTGTCTTGGCACAAGGCCTTGAAAAAATCTTATTTGTAGTCTTGGCATGAGGCCTTGGCTATGTGGTTATGATAGTCTGGCATTATGCATTCCAACATTATGAAAGTGGTTATTGATTTTTGCATGTGATTATTCATTTAGTAGAATATCCATGTGAATAAGTAAATGGAATTATTTCATTTTATTTATGCCATACCATGTTGAAAGTTCGTATTTAAAAGGCTTTTGTTTTAGTTATACATTGCCTTAAATGTTTATTCTTATTTATGAAAGTTTCCACTTTATTGTTATCCTTACTGGGCATTTGAGCTCACCCCTTTTCTATGTTTTATTTTTCCCAGGAAGTGAAGAAGTAAATTATGAATGACCTGCAGGGATATTATATGGGGATATGAGTGTGGATTATGGAGACATTATGTTGTTGTAGTAGTTTTTCATTTTATGATGTAATGTAAAACTTATGAATATATCTAGTATTTCCAAGGCTACTAAACCAATCGGTCTTTCGAGATTTGATCTTTCTTGTGATCATACCAATGTTACGAAGTAATGCACCGACTCTGGGTAGCTGGGGTCGGGGCGTTACAGTTGGTATCAGAGGAAGTTTAGTACAAACCTTGGAAGCTAGATTTAGATAAACTCTGATAAGAGCACGTAGACCTAAGATGAACTTTGAGGATTAGTATAGAAGAACTTCCTAGAATTTTGGTATTGTAGAGATTTTGTGAGTTTTCCGAGCAATACATCCCTGTCTGGATACGAGCAGGTAGAGGCGGCTCTGGCACAGATGTACCTAGGGGTAAAACCCGAAAACACCGCTTTGAGCTAGACTCGAACGGGAAATGGTGCACGACAACGGGCCTTGCTGCACTCTTGGTTACGACACTCCCGGGGGATATGCTTAGGATAACTCTCATTTTCTTTACAAATCATTATGAAGGGTTTATGAGTATATACTTCCTCAAAGAAAACATTTTTATGATTATGGATTATATCCATAAATAATTCAATTTATGTTAAGTGTTTTATAAGTATGGGATTATGTATTTCGATTCATAAACTGATCTAGTTTATGCAATTGTTTAGAAATGGCGCCCAGTAGAAGGAATGAGAACTCCAGCAATGCACATGATCCAAAGAGAAAGAAGGATCATATCTTTCATGGTCTTAAGCCAGAATTTATAAGAGAAATAGTCTCCCATGTATTATCATCATATGAAGAAATAATATCATGTGTTGATAAGATAAGTAAAGAGTTTACTGAGTCCTATGGCTTTGAAGGGAAGCAAGAGAAGAAAAGGATGGAAGAGAGAAAAATGGATAAAGGGAAGAGGGAAAAGAAGAATTTTCCCATATGTGGTAACTGTGGGAAGAAACACCCTGGAACTTGCCTGAAAGGAATGGGAGTTTGTTATAATTGTGGAGGAAAAGGGCACAAAGTACGTGAATGCAAGGGTGATAAAATGGTTTCAAATGTTCAATGCTTCATTTGTAAGGAGTTTGGACACTATGCGTACTTATGCCCCAGTCATCAGACTATGCCGCAAATGATGCTATTGGATAATAATCAAGTTATGATACTACCACAGATGAAGAGGAATGATTAGAGTTCTTATGTTGATTATGTCAATTGAGTGTTGTATCAACAATGTACTTGTTATAATAATTATGGAGTATATAAGGATTGTACTGCAGTACTATTTCATTAAGGACTTGAGATTGTGTGGAACAATGAAAAGTGACTCAATAACGGGATAAATTTTTGGAAAATATATGGTTGAGAGAATGATAAACCATAATATAGTTCTGATACCGAGGTAGTGATTTTCGAATAATACATGATTATTTTGGAAAAAATATATTGGATATTCTTGACTACCTTGGAACTGATTAATGATTTGTATATTCCATCATTGTTGGGGTTTAAAACATTTTTTGATTGATGAAGTATATCCAGCATTCTATATGGAATAAGGGAGCATGAATGTAATCAATAAGGAATATGGTAATACATGATGAAGGTATTCATATGATATTACGGGGTTAAAAGGATCTATATTATGTTTACCTTCCTTATAAATGTTAGACTGTGAGTTTGGACAGAAGTATTTTGGATAGTTCTAGTTTGGATTATTTTGGATTGCCATAAAAGGATAACCCGGAGGTCGGGCGGCAACCCGTCGCGTCCGGCAAGGCTGCGAGACTTGAACCTGCAACCGAAGGGCGACAAGGGTGTATCACCTACCACTGGACCATGAGATGTCCTGGATTAAATAATGTAGTTTTTATTAAAAGATCATGTAGATGAATTATAAATTAGTTTATTTTAGAACCCTATACGAATAGTGTAAATAGAATTTTTTTTACATTCTATTATCTTTTAGAGTGAAAGATGAGTTTGTGGTAGAAATTTATTAATGGATAAAACTCTAATTATAAAGTAAGTATATCTCCTTATGATCTTAGCCAATCTCATAAATAAATTCCTCAATATTAAGAAAAGCAACTTTGAACAAAATTTTTTTCCTAGATGGTACCTTAAATCATCACTAATTTTTGGCTTTGGGATTGTTGGTCTTTTTATAGCCATGTTCTCTACCACTCTCCATCAGATAATTGATGGTTAGATTTTTCTTCCATATCCATATTTTCCTACATGGAACCCTAGTATGTGTTATTTTCGGTAATCTTCATACTTTCGACTCTTTATTTTAAATAGAGGCCTCATTAATTCATTTTTCGATGTGGGATTTCAACTAGGATACTTTGAAACGTCAAAAATGTGTTATCCTAATACCCTATGTTTTGTTGAACCGATGGTATTTCAATTCATCATAGATTGATGAATTTAAGGACCTCAATTTTATACTTGTTTGTGATTGATGACCTCAATCACTACCTATAAATATTTACGTTTTTCCTCCGATTATATGTCTCCAATTTCCACCAATGTTCTCCTAATCGAGATCATAATTTGGTGGTGACCCTTTGATTTCTCTTTTCCTCATATTAAGACTAAATTTTAGTAACCAAATTTCCAATGTGGGTTTTCCCACAAATATATTTTCTACTTTCAACCTTTTATTTTCGAAGAACAATTTCAAATTGCGAGAACGCAATTTATTGAAGGAGGGGAGAACGTAACACCCCAAGATTTCATAGTGTGTTATTTCTTCAAAATAATTTAATAACTTGCACTACACGCAACACCGAGTTCAATTGCACCATGACTTACCAAAAAAAAATCCATTAAAAGAGGTCATGAATAGTATTAACTAAATTTTAAACTTTATATAATCCTTATAATTTTAGAATCCATATTATGAGTTTCTTAGTCATAATGCAAGAATAGATTCATTTTCAGTATTGCACTTTTATCAACTTTTGATAGTGAAACCTTTTTAAATACAATATTTTAAACTTTTTGACTAAATGGAGACATCAAAAAATTTAAAATGAAACATCACAAGCTTCCACGGTACGCTTTCCTTTGAATAAAACAGTAGCGTGTGTTGTACGCAACTTCGAGTTCTAACATACCGTAACCAATCAAACTAGCTGTTATGAATAGTAATACCTACTTTTTGAAGTTATATATATTTTATATTTTAAAATGGACTTCATTTTTGGATTCGGAATATCAAATTTAGCCTAAGGTGAAATTTTGGTACTTTTCGGATAACTTTCATATTTTGATGAATAGTGAAAATTACTAAATTTTAATTAAAAACAACTTTTTTAATCAAAATAATTAATAGTGATAAATTATGAATTTGAGTGGTTTTAAAGTATATTTAGAATATATTTTTACTATTTAATATAATGTTGGTCATTGGACATAATTTTACAATTAAACCGAACATAAACAAGTGTCAATCTTTTGATAGTTATTATCTCTTAAAAACACGCTTTTTGTTTTGACAGCGGGAATTAATTTTAAATTAATTTCTGCCACTTATGTGTTTTGAATTTAGGAAAATGGATTCCATATTTGGAATCAGGATGTTCAAATTGTGTAAATGGGTAACTTTTATTTTTAGACATTTTGAATAATTACTGCGGTAAATATTTTATTTACCATGGTTAAGGGTAAATCCGGTAAATAAGGGTTAAAAAAAATAATATTATAATAATACTAAATTACCCTAAAACGTGTCTTAACCCTATTGGTTGATACATGGTCGACCATGGGCATCTTTGTGTCAATTTTGGGACCCCATGGATCCACTTGTAAGTGATAATGACACTTTATTTTAATTAAGTTAAAATGAATACAAAAATGACACAAGCATATATCTTTTAGAAAAACAATTGTTACAAAGGGTTATATATGTTGGATTTTAGATTATAAATATTCATTAGAAAGCTAAAAAGATTTCCTACATAATGATAGTTTATTTATAATTTTTAGACATTAAATAATTTATTTTATTTATGACACAATGATGATGCAGTAATTACTATAATAGTGAAAAATTAAAATAATTGATATTATAAATACCCAAATAAATATAATATGAAACTTTTAATGAATTAAACTAATTTTCTAGGATAATATGATATATTAGGATTTATTTAATTGACTTTGTTCGAAGTAATCAATCTGTTATGAGTTTCACAAAAATCAACTATTGAATAGTGTCAAAATTGACATAAAAGAGTTTTTAAAACAAATATTATATTATTAATTGATATTAAATTCCTAAAAATCTAAGGTTCGGCCAAGAGACTTATATCATGATAGGTTCATCATTAATGTACCACTTGGAGGTCTCTTGGATGTATATAGTAAGTTTATTAACCATATTATATAAAAATACAAAGAGACATTGTAAAAGTGAAACTAATTAACTTAGAGTTAATACTTAAAGATAAGGTTAATATAAGTACCCAAACCTATCTAAATTCTATTGGATGAGTTTTTTTCGACCTATCCCCACCTTAAACTTTGAATAATAAGCTTTGGAGCCATTAGAAACCGAATATGAATTTATTATAAATTAATATTTCTAGCTTTTCCAAAGGTTCCCCTCACCCCTCTTATAAAAGGGCACTCCTCCTTCTCATTTCTTCACACCTTCAAACCTTTTGGTTCGGCCAAACTCTGCCCAAATACTCTCCCAACATCCCTCACTACAACCTAGAGGCCTTAGTTTGATCAGAAAGCCAACCTAAGGAGCCCTTTTGATCAAATCAAAAGGAAGAACCCGAAGAAGAGGTAATGATTTCACCACCCTTTTCTAAGTTCGTTTCTTCTTCCACTTCTTCTTCCTTTGTTCTTACCATTCTAAAATAATAACTCCAGTATCTCACATATACTTTGATGTTATTATAAGTATGGTACAACCATATTCAGTATTCTATCCACCCTTTGAATAACATGTCACCATACGTGCGTACGTACGGCTTACCGTCTCCACGTCGTGGTGTAATTGTTATTCAATATAATATTATTTGGATGGGTATAATAATGATGTGTAACTCATGTAAATAATAAATATAACATGTTAATGATTCTGTATATATGATATACCATTCATTTATATATTATTTTAATATCAAAAGAATGATATTGTCGCTCGTGCGTACGTACGGACTACCGTCTCCACGAACACGATGAGATTCATTCTCCATCGTATCCATTCAAGTATAATTATCATTTTATGATTTAAAAATGATGTTTAAGGACTTGATATCATTCTGGATATGAATAAGATACAACAAACATGGCTTATGTAACAAAACATATAAAAGAAAATGAGTAAGTTAACACCCGAAACGATGATAATTCTAAGATATTATTAATAAATCAATGTTAAAAGATCATATATGATATCATATTAATATATATGATTCTTTTATAATTTAATAACAATTATTTCACCATTATACAGGAGGTTAACCTACCCCAACTAAGGAAAAGCACAAGGTAAGGGTTATTTCACAATCTCTTCATTATCCGAGGTTGTTTATATGTAATAATCTACTGGGATCTCTTTATCATCCACATCCATGTTTCTTAAAAATGTATTCCAAAACATTTTTACTATTTACAAGAATATGGGTTAAAGTCATTTATACCCTTTTTTGACTTTTTATAAGAGGTTTATAAAGGAATCTTTCCGTCGTTTTCAAAACAAGGTCCTTTTTAACCTTTTCGACAGAATTGAGGTAAGAATGTTTTTTTTAACTTATACGGCGGGTGCGGTTATTTTACGCCGTTATAAAATCTTCAAAGCTTTCCTTACAAGCTTATAAGAATATTTTCAAAGAAAATGTTTTATTTTATATGGATCTTAAATGATTTCAAAAAAGGAGATATTTCTCTCAAATAGTTTTGATTTTATCTATGTCAACATCCTTTGATGGATTTTAAGAATATTTGAAGTTGATTTATTATGATACAAAACTTCTATATTGTATTGAAGGTTTTGTGATATGTTTGACTGTAGATGTGCTATTTTTATACCATTCATAGTTTATGGTGAAATTATTGACATTTCGTATGCTAGTTTTAATACGAATGTTTATGTTATGTTTAAACCTTTTCATATGGGAATGCATTGGACTTATTAAGTGACGGGTGGAGCCCGCTATAGCTCCTCGATGCATCGGTAGGTCTCATGAGACAAACTAGTGTCTTGGCACAAGGCCTTGACAAAATCTTATTTGTAGTCTTGGCACGAGGCCTTGGCTATGTGGTTATGATAGTCTGGCATTATGCATTCCAACATTATGAAAGTGGTTATTGATTTTTGCATGTGATTATTCATTTAGTAGAATATCCATGTGAATAAGTAAATGGCATTATTTCATTTTATTTATGCCATACCATGTTGAAAGTTCGTATTTAAAAGGCTTTTGTTTTAGTTATACATTGCCTTAAATGTTTATTCTTATTTATGAAAGTTTCCACTTTATTGTTATCCTTACTGGGCATTTGAGCTCACCCCTTTTCTATGTTTTATTTTTCCCAGGAAGTGAAGAAGTAAATTATGAATGACCTGCAGGGATATTATATGGGGATATGAGTGTGGATTATGGAGACATTATGTTGTTGTAGTAGTTTTTCATTTTATGATGTAATGTAAAACTTATGAATATATCTAGTATTTCCAAGGCTACTAAACCAATCGGTCTTTCGAGATTTGATCTTTCTTGTGATCATACCAATGTTACGAAGTAATGCACCGACTCTGGGTAGCTGGGGTCGGGGCGTTACATTGACGTTGTGTTCGCTAGACTATGAAAATAATACATCAAGATAAACTCATTATGAATTCAGATTCACTTTTTAAAAATTATTTATATTTGTGATACATTATTGATGTTATCTTTAAAAATACTATATTATTCCAAGAAATTACATTAATATAGAACCTCTATGAATATAGAGGACTTTAATAATTCCTCAAAATCCTATAAGAAAGTGTACCCCCTTTACAATACTAATGAAAAATAACGAGACCAACCAGTGAGATATGTATTTTTAGAGCATATTTTATAGAATAAAGTATCACCTTTCATATAATTAAGTAAAAATGATACTCATATAAGATTTAATTATCATCCCCTATTGGTAATATTGGAGAGATCCCATGGAAGCCTCATTGTACTAAAGAATGTGGAAGGTAAGGAAAAAAACTCTTACAAACCTCATCCAAAAAAATTTATAGGATGATTGTAAATATTATTAAATTAATACGAAAAATCTTTATTTAATATTTATAGTTTATAATATGTTTCATTACATTAAATAGTATGTGATACATTTGGTCTTATTCATTGGTTTTTAAAAATAAATCTTCAATCTTCCCATGGTGACTGGGTGGTTTAGATGATGGGTTGTGATTCTTAAATAGTTTGACATTTGGTTCATATTATAAAAGGAGATAATAGGGCAGGTTCTTGAAAAAAATTAGTGACCCACATAGCTATGAAAGAGTTTACCCTCTATATATAACTTAATTATGAAGCATCCTTCACCATCAAAGAATACTTTTGAATGTGGGAGATGTATTTTGAAAAAATCCAAATACATAAATGAATGATGACACTTAATTTAAAAGGTATATCCTAGTTATCATGAACAAGACAAGGTCACCTTTGAACTAATCACCTGAACATGCCCATGAAAATCCAAAAAAGGGTATTCTTAATAAAAATTAGATATAAACTAGTTCATTAGAATCAACAAATTCACCATGGGACCTCACCTCAGAGTGAATTGATAGTGGGACATTTTACTGAAGATCTAGCATGAGGCTTTTTCATATCAGACATCCCTGAAAATTAAGGTAAACATATAAAAAGAATAAATAAACAAAATTATTCAAATCAAATAAAATGAATCAAATCATTAACATTAATATACAAAACATCCCTGAATCAAAAAAACATGTCCTTATAAGTATGAACCAAATTAAAAAAAGAGTATGTCTTGGAGAATACAATGAAACACACCAAAATAAAATAAACACCTAATCTAAACCACCTAAACACCTCTATGAAACCCACATTTTCACTCCACATCCCAACTCACCCATTGGCCCAAGAAAATGATAACAAATATCAATGGAAACTGGAACTTATATAAAATATAAGTAATATAGATACACAAATGAGTTTATATGCATGGTGTGAGATAAAAATCCAAGTAGGATATTAATAAGGATTCAATGCAATTTATTACATGAAATAATTCATAAGTGCTAGTTTTTAATACAACATGAAATATATCTTTAAATTTTAATAAGAAGGCTATGAAGATCATATAATCTATTCTCATTTTTAGGATGAAACATTCCTTTAAAAAATTGGAATCTAGAAATAGTATTAAATTTTTTTAAAACCTAAATAAGGGCCTTCTATTTTAAAAAACAAATTAAACCATTATTCCCTCATTTAAAACCTTTTTTTGAATAAACCAATTCAATTTTTATTTCATTAAATCTTCCAAAATTTATACTTAAATCTATTTTGAAAACCAATCCAAACCTAAAGAATAAAAATAACTATAATTTGGAGAATCACAAATAAAATAAGTACAGTAGAAGGAAACAATGATAAAGTAAGTGGTGACATGGGAAAAACCTTTCAATGAGATACATACAAAGTGGTAATCCCCTCAATCAACCCCAAATTAAGGAATAAGTTTCTTGGAAAACTCCATAGGTCATAAAGTGTGATGAACCCAACATTACTGTAACATAGGACCAACTTTAATCTTCTTTTGAATATTAAAAAAACCCAAGACAGCTGACTATCCCACACGATCCTCATTGGGGGAACTCTCCTCTAGACCTATTGAAAAACCTAACTTTAGGGTCACTAGCCTATGTGTGATATCAACTAATGTAACATGAATCAAGGTATCCTAGTTATTTATCTATGTTCCCATAACCAACCAAAAGTATAAGTGATAAAGAAATCAATTGTTGATCAATAAATGCATTATAGGAATAAAAAAATAAATATCACCTCAAATAAAACACCCTCATATGAAAAAACCCTTTCAAATCATTTAATCAATAGATAATAAATAAAAACCCTTGAAGGGATAACAAGAAAGAGGTTCAATCAAGAGGTTATCATAGAAATTAATACTTCTATTTAAAAAATACATAAACATTCCTTTCAATAAATCTAACTTGGGAATCGATCAATTTCTATTTTTTGAAATCTCAACACTTAAAATAAGGATTATAAATCATTTGAAAATAAAAATCTTCTTAAATACCAAAAAAAAACATTTTTAAAACATGGTTTATTTCCTTTAAAATCCAAAATAGGGCCCCATCCAAACAATTTTAAAGAGACTAATAATAATTTCTAAAAAAAAATTTCCATGGAAACATTTAACTTCAATACAATGCTTTAATTTCAATATGTAAACCTTTTATTATAAGATACAATTTCATGAAAACAATTTATAAATCCACCATAAATTTTATACAAGGATATACTGATATAAAAAGGTTTTTAAGAGCCTCAGACACTTCATGAATTGAAAAATAAATGAAAAACATAGAAAAACCTAGCTCAAATAGAATGTAATTAAGTCTGAATGTGCAACCTTCAATGGAAAACACCCAAGAATGCAAGAACCACCCTCTATGAAACTTAGACAACCAAAACCCTAGGCTAGTTAGAACATGAAACATTAACCACATATATAAAAATATTAGAGTTTTATGAGGATATATAAACCTATTATAAATGGAACAAAGGAAAATTGAAGAATAAAAAAAATAATTGGGGATAAATTCCTTGAAATGTAAAGACCATGAATCCAAAAACCTAGATCCAGTTCCATAATTTAATATATTAGAATAATTAAAAGGAATCAAATACCAAAGGAATGATTTGTTTATATGTTTTGGAAAACCATATTATATACATAATACCCATATTATTTGGGGAAATAAGACAAATCATAAAAAAGTAGAAGCTCATCCTCCTTGATACACATTCTATGAATTCATATCTATATCTTGGGGAAATGAAACCAAATAGGGGTGAGCTAAAATTCTCAGTAAGGTTTAATTGCACCTGAAGTAATGATAAATCAATAAGAATAATCAATATGGAAAGGTAAATAATTGAAAACACATTCCATTTAAATAACTGGATAAGAATTAATCAATATGGAAAGGTAAATAACTGAGCACACATACCATTTAATCAATAAGATGAGAATGAAATGAATCTATAGATTTTTTTCATAGTGAAAATATCATGGATTATAATAACATAAATTTTAATGAATGAAATTATTAATTAGTGGACATCATGTATCTAGTACATGAAAGAACTACCATATAGACCTTTTATAAGATGGTTTAAAATATAGGTAAAAGCCTGTTTAATTTGGCCAACTTAATTTGCCTCATGAGACCTAATGATGAATCAAGGGGATATACGTTACCAAGACCCAACATTCACTTATATTCCAAATCATTCATCATATATAGAATAATTTAATTAATTAATGAATCAATATGACTTATCAAATATCCATATTGAGTAAGGGATATGAATTTAACAAATATTTACCCATATAACCAAATAACATTCAATGTGAAAACCATATATAAAAAATGGACTATGATTTATGAAATAATAATATCCATCCTATAAGAATATGGATATTTTAGGGGAATTTAATTTCCAATGAAAAATGATTACATTAATGTAATTACTTCAAGAGAATTTTAGCAATCATAAAATAAAGTGGGATTACAAAGACAACTTTTATCACTTGGTAAATTTCAATTGAAAACCCATTGGATGATATAATTCCAAGTGAAAATTAAAATACCATGATTCATGAGTTAATCATGATATTAAAATAAAAATGGGATGTATATACATAAAATTAAAGTGAATTATTGAATAATAACAAATAAGTCTCAATGGAATGTAAATTGAGATGAAATCCCTTACCTTACACTTACGTTTGGTTGAATACACTTGAAACTACATTATAATGGTTTTAAGAATGTTATTAACCTATAATAGAACCATAAATATTTTTATAATATCATATATTATCTTCTTATAACATCTTATTAACCATTTGTTAATAATCTTTCATTATTTTATCTCTTTCAAGTGTTAATTGCATAGTTTTTATGAGTAGGTTTTGACTTGTTATTTTTGGTTCCTGTTACATAAATCATGATTTAATCATCTAAAAAATGAAAACCATGATTTAACTATTATATATATTCATTTTTTTACTTATTTAGTGCAATCCATAATTTCTAGTGATAGGAGATGAAAAGCACCGTTTCTTGAGATGGTAGACTGTACATACACATGAACACCGATTCCAGTTTCATGCCATATTAAATGAAATAAAATTAAATGATATATATATATATATATATTATAATTACAGTATATTTTTTATTTCATATATATAACCCATGGTTATTAATCCCATCTTTAATACATTCCATTTAAAGCATGAAATAATCACATCGTTTTGAGGAGGCTGTAGTCCACACATCCACAAACGATGTTATCGTATTTCCACAAAATAGAAAGAATGAATGTATGTGTTATATAATAATTAAAGAAGAATAAATATATTATAAATATTATATATATCATATATAAACTATAAAACCATAATTATTACCGACCATGAAATGTGGTAAGGGAAGAAAGAACGACGTCAATTCATGAGGCGGTAGTCCATCAAACAGATGAACTATGATTGTGTACCCAATTTGATGGAATAGAGTGAAATTATTGGTCATAAACATAAAATAAAAAATATCAGTATAATTAAGATAATTAGGATATTATATAATAATGATATAAGAATAATTTAAGGGGTGTATAATGAAATAAATCAAAAGTTCTTGTTGAAGAACATTACCTCTTATTTGGGTAACTCGTTTTGGTTTGCACCAAATTACTTCCTTGGATTACTTTTTTAACAAAGTTATGATTATATAACTATGTTAGGGATCTTGGGATATTATTTTTTCATGTTTTGGACAATCCAAAAGTCTTTATATGTGTTAATTTGTGGGGGGGGGGGGGGGGGCTGAGTACCTTTTTAAAGTTAAAGGGGAGTGACAATCTTGTAAATAACAAAAGGTAAACACTATTGGAAGGAATCCTTTACATAATGAGACTAAAATAATTTTTTTTATAAAATATGTATATGGTCTAAATATGTCTATAAAATTTGTTTTGGACAAGTTTAAAGGTCATTTTTCCCCTTATGATTAATGTTTAACCACTAAGTAAACTCATTTTTTACCTTAATCACCATAATTAATTTTAATTGATTTCACCAATATTTTTCGTCAAAAAATAAGTTGTACTTAATATAAATTAAAAATTATGTTTATTAAAATTATGGAATCCATTTTCTAAAATTTAAATCAAATAAGTTGCAGAAATTAATTTAAAATTAATCTACGAGATGGGATGAGAAAGCGAGGTTTTAATGTGAAAATGATGAAACATTTACTAATTTTTAATCTCTAAATTAAATATAAAAATGATTAAAATGACCTAAATTGGATTAATATATTTATAATTGATATATGGGACTTTATAAAAAATTAAATTTACGATTTAACAATATATATTATTTATAAAAAAAGTTAGTTTTCAATTAAAAGATATCAAATTTACAATTCATCACAAAAATGAAACATCTCAGAAAAATACCAAAAATTCACTCTATGATAATTTTGATGTAAAAAATTTAAAAAATTAATTTTATTTTTTCATATAAAATTTATAAAAGATTCAGAATTTATCTTTAAACCAAGTGTGCCATTAAAAAGTGGTAAAACTTCTATTAGATAAATACAAATTTTTTGCATAAAATTTTATTTTTTCTTATCTTATGCCTATAAAATCGAATTTTATTAATGAAAAAAAAATTATTTAATATATAATATATGTTGGGACCAAGTTTGGTGGATAAGGAAGTTTTAAGTGTGTTCTTTTGGTAGAGTTTTTTCTTTTGTTGTCAAAAGAGTATAAATAAATTCACTTTGTAAAATCCTAGAAAACTATAACGATACTTTGCTGATTTGGATTTTAAAAATATCATAAGTTTGGAAAACATGTGATGAAATCCTTATGAAGGATAGGGGGAGTAAATAAGTGTTTTTGGAAAAGAAAATAATGTAGCGTGCAAGTCAAAAGTGGCACGCAAATGTGGCGCACAAGTATATGTGGCGTGCAAGTGTATGTTGCATACAAGTCATATTTCAAGATCATCACATAAAAATATGAAAATGAAAATAAAGTGGAGCGCTAGTTAAATATTGGTGCATATGTCAAAAAATGGAGTGCAAGTATAAGTGGCACGCAAGTGCGGTACACAAGTGTATGTTGCGTGAAAGTCATATTTCAACATCAGCTTATCAAAATATGACAAAGGAAAGAATGTGGCATGCTATTGATGGAGAGGCATGAAAGTTATAGAGCGGAGGGAATGTGATGGAGTGACACACAAGTGATAGAGAAACGAACAAGTGATGGAGTGGCACACAAGTAGGAATGGTGGTCAAGTGTACGTGACGCGCAAGTCACTGAAATGCCTATAAATAGACAACCACCCTCCTAATTTTTTGTATGCTCAAAACTTAAGAGCAAATTTGAGCTATGATCATGAAATTAGTTGAAAGTGGCATGCAACATGAAGTGTCGCACATGTAAGGAGTTATTTATAAGGTGCGCAAGCTGGGTGGTGTGCAAGCAAAGTGGCACGCAAGAAGAAGTGGTGTGCAAGTTGTTAGAGGTGCGCAAGTAGTGAGGTGTGTTTAAGAAGTGTGTTGTGTATAAGAAAAATGTGGCACACAAGTTGTGAGCTATGCAAAATAGTGGCACAAAAGTAGTTAGTGGCGCCCAATCAGGTAGGCACACAAGCTGAGTAGTGTGCAAGAAATTGGCGTGCAAGAAGGGAGGTGCACAAGTAGGGTGTGGTGCGAAAGTTATTTTCACCAGAAGGTTCTTACCAGATTATCGGTAGGAAAGTGAAGAATTGTTTTGAAAGATTTTACTTGTTAAAATTCTTCAAGAAGCACAGAAACATTGTTTTACCCTATTTGTGCTAAGAGGGAGCACATGCACTATTAGATTGTTTTCAAAGTGCTACATGAGTAGAAAGGCATATGATTCTCATTGTATTCCACATAAAAGGATTTTTTTTCCTGTGGATTGTGTGGCACTGGATTGTTTCCGTACCATACCAAGGACGTAGCTACTGTTGTAGAGTATCGAACATTGTAAATATTGCGTTTCCATGGTTGTGTGTGTTCAATAGGGAAGAAACTCTTTAACAGGAGGTGAATGTTGTTTCAAAAAGAAGAAAGCATAAAAAGAAGATATCATTGATTCACCCCATCCCCCTCTCAGCGATACTTGGATCCTGACTGGGAACTTCAATAGGTATCAGAGGGTAGGTTCCCTTCATTTGTTCTTTGCTGATGTTTTGAAGAGAAATTGTGATGGAAAATCTGAATTGCGTGAATAGTTAGGGGATTCTGATATTTGATGGAAAGAATTATCTTATCTATAATGATATAATGATGACTTATCTTATGTATCTTGGGTATGAAGTTCTTGAAACTACAACTGATGGATTTCCTTCTATTCATGACAAGATTCCTCTTACACGCGCTGATAAGAAGAATTCTGAGAATTATGGAAGTGCTAAAAATGTATTACTCTCATCTCTTTCTGAGAGTGTGTTTTTAAGAGTTAAATGTGTCTCTTTAGATAAAGTAATTTGAGATAAATTGAAGAACATCTATGAAGGAAATAAAAAACTGAAGAAGGAAAAACTACAAATCTGGAGGCTGAAGTATGGAGACTAGAAAATGGGAGAATATGAATCAGTTGGGGACTTCTTGATCTGAAAAAATGAAATTGTCAGTACAATCAGAGGTCTTGGTGAAACATTGGAGGATTATATAGTTGTTGAAAAGATCATGAGAATTATTCCTGAAAAGTTTGAGGCTAAAGTGTCTTTATTTTAAGATAGATATTCTTAAACATTATGTCTGGATGATTTTCATAGCACTCTCATTACTTATGAAATGAGAAGGGAGAAGACTGTGAAGAGAAAAAACAGCTGAAAAAGAAATGTCATTCAAAGTTAAAAAGAGAGACAAGTCAAAGAAGACTCTTATTGAAGATGATCCTGGTGAATCAGATTATAAAGATGAGGTATGTAAAAATTTTGAAGAAATTTTATCCTTTTTTATAAGAATGTGAAAAGAGGTACAAGGAAATAAAAGTGTAAACTTCCCAAGAAATGTTTTTAGTGTAGATCCATTGGTCACTTTTCCCCTAACTATCCACAAAATAATAAAGAAGAAGATAGTGATGACGATGACAGAAGGCCAAGAAGTTTGTGGATGAAACAAGCTGACAAAGATAAATATTTTTCAAAGAGGAAGGATGAAAAGTTTTTCAAATCAAGAAGAAAAATCCTTTTATCTAAATATAAATATGAATAAGACTGCGAAGATGAATCCAAGAAATCATTTTCTGAAAAAACTGGAGAGAATACCTTTATTGCAATAGTGAATAATGAATATTACGGGAGCCACAATTCTGATGAATAAGAAACTAAACTTGAATATCATCTAAAAGAAAAGTTGAAATAATGTTTGAGGAAGATCAGAAGGCTTGATTTGGAAAACAAGAGGTTGATAAATGAGAATTACACATTAAACAATCAAGATTATTTTCCTCATGAGAAAATAAAGATTTAATATGAGATTTATGATATGAAGAATTCTCTTGACAATGAAAAGAATCATAATGATCATCCTGAAGTAAAGATGAAGGAAAAAGAAGAAAATATAGAACATGTCCAACAAAAACATTATAAAGATAAAGAAATAAATATCAGTTTCAAATAATCTATCTCAGAAGATGGTAAAATTTCTAGTAAAAATGATCCAAAGAAGGATCCCCAAAAGTTACCATTAAAGGTTGACAAGAAAGACATAACTGGTTCTGATAAGAATAATGATTGAATGACTATGTATGTGGCCAAATTCAGTAATGCTAAAAAGTCAAAAGTACATAAAAATCATGAGTCTAGAAAGATTTCTAATACTTCTTGTACTGATAAGTCTGAACAGAAATCTGAGTTGAAGAATAAATTTACAACTAAAAACATGAAGGTTGACGGTCAGCAGAGTTCTATTAAGAAGGCTTTCGAGAAGCATGTTCACAACTTCAGCCAGTATAGAAGTTTCAGAGGGAAATATTGATTCTATGGTTACTTCTGGTATTGTGGTGAATTCAAACACACTACAGACATGTGTTGGTTTAACCAACCACATTAATACTATTCTACAAGTTATGGAAGACAAGGTTAAAGGGGGAGTCAATCCTCTCAAGAAGAGAAGTACGAGAAAGAAGTTTCGAAGAAATATGAGATGGATGGTGTGAAATTTGAAAACATGTTCCAACTATTGGTAAATATTTTTGAAATATGTGAACAACCTAAACATATTGCTAAGGGATGTCTTGTTATGTTTCTAACATAACAAAAGGTTCTTAACAAAACATAGAAGTTGGAGGTGAAGAATGAAAAGAAAGAACAAAAATGTCTTATTGTTGAAACTTCCTTGAAAGCTACTAAAGGAGAACGTCCAGGGATTCTTGATAGTGGGTGTTCTTATCATATGATAGGATACCTAGAGCTTCTGAAGAATGTGAGAGACTTCAAAGAAGGAATAGTTACATTTGGAAATGATGAGTCTTTGAGGATCAAAGGTGTTGGATCAGCCATCATCAGGAAAGAAAAAATGAATTCAAGGAAAACATTATATGTTGATGTGTTGAAACACAAGTTGTTGCGTGTTTCACAACTCTTTGATAAGGTAAACAAAGTTATCTTCAGAAAATATGGGTTTTTTGTGAAATGTGAAAATGATGGAAATGTAGTTAAAAGAGGCCAACATACAAAAGTGAACTTATTCCAAGTTGGTGAAGTAAAGAACTTTTGTTACATGGGAATGGTGGATGAAAATCAGTTATGACATAAAAGGCTGGGACATATGTGTCTAAGAAACATGTGCAAGTTATCAACATGGGACAATGTCTGAGATATGCCTGATTTATCAAGAAGAAGATATCGGTGTCACACTATTTGTGAAAAAGGGAAGATTACAAATTCTACGCATAAGAGAGTTAACATTCATTCAAAAAAACCATTGGAAATTATACATTCTGATATTTGTGGACCAATGAGAAAGCAATCATCAAATTGAGATATGTACTTCATTACATTCATTGATGACTTTACTCATATTACTTGCGTTATGAACATGAGACATAAGTCAGATGCTCTAAAAATGTTTAAGGCTTTCAGGAGGAAAGTAGAGAAGGAATGTGAGTATTCAGTGAAGAAGTTGAGAACTCATAGTGGTGGAGAGTATAATAATGAAGAGTTATAAAGTTACCTTAAGAAGCATGGAATTCGACTTGAGTTCATTTCACCATACACACCTAAAAAAATGGGGCTGCTGAAAGGAAGAATAAAAGTCTGGTTGAAATGGGGAGAACTATGTTACTTAAACATGGTCTGTCTCATTATTAGTGGAGGAAATCCATGAGTACTTCTGTGTATATTCAGAACCGATGCTTCTACAAAACACATTACGATATGACTCTAAATGAAATGTTTTATGAAAAAATTCCATGTTTGAAATAATTAATAGTTTTTGGGAGTCCATGCATATAAGGCCCCAGCCTTAAACCTTACTTAATATTGAATTAAATGAATAATTCACGTCGAGGATCTTTTCAGGTTTAGAGTTTTAGAGAATTATAACATAACTATTACATCTCAAAAGATTACAAAGTAGTCACTTATACTAAGTTTCCATAATAAAAAAAACTCTTGAAAGAAACATGTCTAGTTCCATGTTTTATATAGCATGACATTCCCTTGATCCCATCCTTGACCTTATTCCATATTAAGTCCTGTGAAAAACATTTCAAAAAAACTTGGGGTGAGCATAAAAAGCTCAGTAAGGGATACAAAAAGAATGAAAACTGTTAGTTTTTCAAACATCAAGTTAACCATGTATACTATATCAAAGTAATACCTTCACCTTCATGAAGTAGTAAAAAAAATCTTCACTGAATAAAGTATCATTACTTACCTTTTTGTAACCAAAGGATTACCATAAAACCCATATAAAGAACACATAAAATATATAAAGGCAACTTGGGACATAAACATACTTAAGTGGAATAACCATACGGTTGACTTCCACACATATCACTTAATGGAATAGCCATACGGCCAATTTCCATACATACTTAATGGAATAGCCATACGGCCGACTTCCATACCCAATGCATTGGAGGTTATAACGTAACCACCCATCCTGGTATTCACGGCACCACCCGTCATATGGTTTATAACGTAACCACCCGTTAAAATGTCCAAGTACCAGTATAAAATCATAAAACATAAAACCAATATAAAGGAATGATAACATTTCCACATTTCAATCACAATATATCATAAATATATTGACATAATAGAATCCTTTTTCAAAACCATTTTCAATACCAAAATACATAATAGAGTATATGGTATTTATTTTATTCTAAAAACATTACGGCTTTTTGAGAAAGACAAAGATCAAATAATACTCGTGGCGGCGGAAAAGGTCGTTGTCACCGCGTACGTTAAAAAAACATTCCTTTTTGTCGTTTAGTAAAACGCTTCGTAGAAAAAGATTCCTTTTGTATAAAAGTAAAAGTCAAAGTATTTTATACACCGTATAAAAGAAATTTTGTGTATAAAACGAAATATGCCTCAATGAAAGGAGATTGAGACGAAGTCCCTTACCTTGGGTCCGACTTGACTCGATCGTTCTTTAACGTCCTGAATAATAAACTTGAGTTAATTTATACTTTATTAAGAACCTTTTTAAAGTTCATTATTCTTTTTATATCACTTATTTCCATGTTATAAACATTATGTAACCATTTAAGTTAATAATGTTTGTTTTGTCAATATTTGGTTCTTAAGTCGAAAGTTGACTTCTTACAATTACATGTTGTTCATGTGGTCAAAAGTTCTTTATATCCAGAATGAAATTCCCGATTTGGATATAATATGTTTCATATATATCCAGCATATACATGTATTTATAATATTACATAATCATTTAGAGGTAAGAAATGAAATGCACCGTTCATGGAGACGGTAAGCCGTACGTACGCATGAACTCTACTTTCATTTCTTTGTCATATTAATGGAATTAAAACTAAATGAGAGGTATGTATATTTTAATTCCAGAATTATATTCATCACTTAGATATATCATTAATTATATATATCCATTATATACATGTACTTTTAATAGTACATTACATTTGGGGATAAGAAATGAAATGCACCGTTCATGGAGACGGTAAGCCGTACGTACGCATGAACGCTACTTTCATTTATATCTCATACTTTAATGGAAAGAAATAATAATGATATAGAGGTATATTATAATTCCAGTATAACATCATATATAATAACTTTAAATCCATCCTTTACACATCCCTAATATGGCATTAACGAATCACATCACTTTTAGGGGGCGGTAGTCCACACTTCCTTAAATGAAGATATCATGTTTACCCATATTGGAAACCATAAAGGTATGCCAAAAATGAAAAATACAGAAGCTTAAAGAAAACATAAACATATTATATATCATATATAAAAATAGTGACATCATAATGGCCACCCTTTAAGGTGTTAAATGAGTATTGAACAATCATCGTTTCGGGAGGCAGAATTTCGCCATCCACGGAAACCGTATGTTCTTTAACCATTTGATGTAGTTGTGTGAGAGTGTAGCTCAAATAAATATTATAACAACATCCTAGTATATTGAAGATACTGGTGTTGTTACAAAAGAATTAAATAAAAAGAGTTTAGAGGGTTGGAGAAGCAAAATAAAACAAATGAACAAGAGAGAATGAATTACCTTTAAAAGTGTAACTCCTTTTTGATTTGAGCCTAAAGGCTTCCTTTGAAAGGATTCTTCCCAAAGGGAATCCTCTAGTATGAGGAGAGGGATGTGGATAGAGTAATTGGGCAGGGGTTGGCCGAGCCAAAGGCTTGAGAAGTGTGTGAAATGAGGTAGAGGTGGGGGCCTTTTATAAGAGGAGAGGAGGGGCACTTTTGGAAAGTAAAGAAATATTACTTTATTTGAAAATGTGTTTCAGTTTTAAAAGGTCCCACATTGATATAATTCGTGGATAAGGTGATAAGGGTTCGAAATCCACTCATCCAATTGGTTTTCGCCATGTGTAGGTTTTATATTTTTCATTATCTTTCCATTTTATTTAAATCGTCAAATAATGATGTCATCGCTGCATCATTATTATGTCATATATAATTTAATTTATTTAATGTCTAAAAATTATAAAAAAACTACTATGATGTAGGAAATATTTTTATCTTTCCAATGAATATTTATAATCAAAAATATGATCTTTATAACCCCATGTAAAAATTGTTTTCTTAAAACATATTATGTTTGTATCATTTTTACTTTTACATTAAATAAAAAGTTATTTATGTCATTTCCCAACCAAAGTGTCTCCATGGGGTCCCCAAGTTGACCCATGGCTTGTCTTGGTCGGACATGACACAACCAATGAGGGTAGTACATGTGTCAAGCTCATCTTATTTTATTAAAGCATTATTTTTACCTTAAACTACACTAATTACCCCTAATCGCGATTAAGAACTTAATAAGTTACTATTCACCAAAAAATTATTATAATCTCATTGAACCACATTTTACTTCTTAATGAAAACCATGTATGTCGGATTTTCAAAATTCAATACACATTAGTGTTAAACTTTCATTTAACTGTAAAATCAGTTTTCTTGATTACCACTTAGTGGTTTCACTATTCATCAAAAATTGAAGTTTTTCAGAAAATTACCAAAAATTCACCCTAAGCTATATTTGATATTCCGAATTCAAAAATGAAGTCCATTTTAAAAAATTCAAAATATATAAGTCAAATTAATTAATTTAATAATTAATTCCCGCTGTCATGACAAATAGTGTGTTTTGGTGAAACAATAAGTATCAAAAGATTGACACCAGTTTAAGTCCAATTTCAAAGTGAAATTGATTCCAATGACCACCATTGGATTAACTGGTAAAAATATTTTCTAATTTCACTTTAAAACCAATTAAAATAATAATCTAATCATATAAATAATTTAGATTAAAAAGAGGTTTTGAATTAAAATACAACATTTTACAGTATTCATAAAAAATGAACTTTATCAGAAAGGTACCAAAAATTTACACAAAGTAAATTTTGATGTCCTGATTCTAAAGAAGAGTTATATTTGGTCCAAAATAAATTATAAAAGTTCCAAAAACTATATTTAATGACGGTTCACCATTAAAAGGTGATAAGTGGACCTTTCGTGAAAATTAGAGTATATATGCCCTAAAATTGAACTCTTTCCGTATTTTAAGCCTTTATCTTTTATTGGGTAAATGTATAAACATTTAAAAACATATATAATCATATTTTAGTTATTTCTATCCATTCCCGCCAGTACAACGGCTACTTGTTAACTAACATTTAAAATTATATTATTTTATTACTAGTGTGCTACGTAAGTTTCAAAGAAACTCATCGTTGCGTATCGGGTACGCTATCGAACATAACAACACCTTTAAAATAAAATTAATATTTAATTCGTAAATATTAATAAATATGAAAATTTCATATTCTTTATTTACCTGGGATGTTACAATGCATCATAAAGAAAAAGGGTGTAAACCTTGGAAAGT
This sequence comes from Viscum album, assembly GCA_963277665.1. Taxonomy (NCBI): domain Eukaryota; kingdom Viridiplantae; phylum Streptophyta; class Magnoliopsida; order Santalales; family Viscaceae; genus Viscum; species Viscum album. The sequence continues at coordinate 1,578,156,423 of OY728120.1, read as the reverse complement.
TTGATCAAAGAGGAGATGATGGATTTTTTCTTGGCTATGCTCCAAAAGGAAGAGGATATAGATGTTTTAACAATGAAATTGGGAGAATCTTCGATTCTTCTAATGTGAAAGTTATTTAAAATGATGAGACGGAAAAGTAGACTTTTGCTGATATGGAAGTTGAGAAAGATAAGGAAATTCTTTTCAATGATTCTGATAATGCTACTAATAGTGGTAATCATACTCAAGAAGAAGAATCATACTACAATTTCAAGTGATGAGGATGAAAACCAAATAGCTCATCCTAGGTTGAGGAAGAAAGTAGAGGCTCAGATTATTATTGGTGATCAACATCAAAGGGTTCAAACAAGAATAATAACAAATGTTGTTACACATAGTTCTTTTTATTAAAAAGTGGATCCAAATGATGTGAATGAATCTTTTGAGCATCTAGAAACGATTTAGGCTATGAATGAAGATCCCGATTAAAAAGAAAAGAATGATACTTGGGAACTCGTACCCAAGCCGGATGACACAAATGTTATTGGTACTAAATGGGTTTTCCAAAACAAGATGAATGAAGAAGGAAAAGTGATAAGAAACAAGGAAAGATTAGTGTGAAAAGTTTACTCAAAAATTGAAGGTGTTGATTTTGATGAGACCTTTTCTCCCGTGGCTAGATTAGAAACAATTAGAATATTTCAGGCTATTACTGCACAATGAGGTTATAAAATCTTCCAAATGGATGTGAAGTTCGAATTTATAAATGGAAATCTTGATGAAGAATTTTACATTGAACAACCCTATGTTTTTATTGTTAGGAAAGATGAAAGTTATGTGTGTAACATGAAGAAATAATTTTATGGGAAAAAACAAGCCCCAAGGGCATGGTATTCCAAATTAGATACTTGCTTAAGAGAGACGAGTTTCAAGAAAGGAAAATTTGACAACAATCTTTACATCATGGAATGTCAGGAGTCTTCTCTCATTGTAATTTTCTATGTTGATGACATTATATTTGCTGGAAATGATGAAAGATCTTGTTAATGATTTGGTGAAGAGATTAAGAAGTTTTTTGAGATTTCCATGCTATGAGAGATGAAATAATTTCTTAGGTTAAAAATATTACAGAAGATGAACAACATTTTTCTTTCTCAAGAGAAGTAAGCAAAAGAACTTTTAAAGAAGTTTGGCATGGAAAATTCAAAACTAGTTTCCACACCAATTTTAGAGGGAACCAAGTTGTCTAAAGATGGATAAGGCAAGGAAGTTGATCAGAAAGAGTTTCAGAATATGATTAGAAGTTTATTATATTTGACTACCTCAACACCAGACATTGTATATTCTGTTACCTTATGGGAAAGGTTTCAGAGTGCTCCGAAAGAATCACATTTAATTTTTGGCAAGAGGATTCTCAAATATATCAAAGGCACCACAAATTACGGAATTATGTATGATGTCATAGAAAATATTGACTTGTTTGGGTATTCAGATGCTGATTGAGAATGAAATGTTGATGAAATAAGATCCACATTTGGTGGAGTTATCTTTCTAGGGAAACGTTTTGTTATTTGGCATACAAAGAATCAAAATTCAGTGTCTCTTATCACGAATGAATCTGAGTATGTTGCTTCCACTCAAGCTACTACCCAACTTATGTGGACGAAGACTCAGTTGGAAGATATTCTTGTTGAAGTGAAGCTAACCTTACTCTTGGGATGTGATAATCAGAGTGAAATAAATATTCCAAGGAACCTGGTACAACATTCTCGTTCAAAACACATTGACATAAAGTACTACTTCATCAAAGAGGAGGTGGATAAGAATTAATTGAAGTTGGAGTACATTCCTACATCATAAAAAGTTGCTGACATATTTACAAAACCATTCTTGAAGGAACCATTTGCTAAATTGAGGTTGAACATGGGTGTCCAACCTCTATCTCATCAAGATTGATATATATGTATCTGCCACCCTCTCATCTTACCTTTGGATAGTGTTGTCAAGGTGGAGATTTGTTTCATAAATATATCCTTATGGAAGCATGAATAAAGGGATAGTTATGGGTAAGCTGTGAGTCCAGTATGTATGTGTGTGAACTATTCTAACAGTTTTTTGTAGCGGTTGTAGGAAATAATGTTTTTCTTTTCCAGGAAAATTGATGAAGTGAATAATTTTGAGGTAAAAGCTTGGAAGATGTTCTGAAGATGGCTGATGAGATATTATCATGAAATTTCATAGTCACTATTTTTAGACAACATGGTTTTGGCTGTCAATAATTCTTGTTTCCTACAATGAGTTTTCTCACATAGTCTTATAATTGTTGATAAGTAATCCATTGGTTGAGGTTACAAAGTTCAGTGATTTATTAATCTTGGTTGACAACAAAATCAAATGGGGGAGATTGTTGGGACCAAGTTGGATTGAGAGGGATGTTCGAAGCATTTGTTTTTCACAGAGTGTGGTCTTTTGTTTTCAAAAGAGTATAAATAAATTCACTTTATAAAGGCCTGGAAAACTATGACGATGCTTTGCTGATTTTTATTTGAAAAATATCACAAGTTTGTTAAACTTTTGATGAAATACTTATGAAGTATAGGGGGAGTAAAGAAGTGTTTTTGGAAAAGGAAAGAAAGTGGCATGCAAGTCAAAAGTGGCATGCAAGTGTGTCAAGAAAGTATATGTGGAGTGCAAGTGTATGTTGCGTGCAAGTCATATTTCAAGGTCATCACATCAAAATATAAAAAAGGAAATAAAGTGGCGTGCAAGTTAAAGATTGGCGCGCAAGTCAAAAAATGGAACTCAAGTATAAGTGGTGTGCAAGTGTGGCATGTAAGTATAAGTGGGGAGATAGTATATGTTGCGCAAAAGTCATATTTCAACATTAGATAATTTAAATATAACAAAGGAAAGAATGTGGAAGTCATGTGGTGGAGTGGTGCGCAACTGATGGAGCAGCGCACAAGTGATGGAGCGGTGGGCAAGTGATGGAGCAGTGTGCAAGTGACAGAGTGATGCACAAGTAAGAATGGCGCAAAAGAATATGTGACGTACAAGTCACCAAAATTCCTATAATTATATAGTTACCCTCCTCATTTTTGTATTCTCAACACTTAAGAGAAAATTTGACCTCTGATCATGCAAGTAGTAGAAAGTGGTGTGCATACTGAAGCATCATGCAATTAAGGAGTTATTTATAAAGCACATAAGCTGGGTGGTGTGGAAGCAGAGTGGCATGCAATAATAAGTGGGGTGAAAGTTGTAAGAGGTGAACAAGTAGGGATGTGTGTTCAAGAAGTGTTCTGTGTATAAGAAAAAGGTGACACACAAGTTGTGATCTGTGCACAATAGTAGCATGCAAGTAGTTAGTGGTGCGCAAGCTGGTAGGCGCGCAAGCTGTGTGTCGCGCAAGTAAGTGGTGTGCGAGCAGGGAGGTGAACATGCACGGTGTGGCGCACAAGTTGTTTACACCGAGAGGTTCTTAACAGCTTCTGGGTAGGATAATGAATAATTTTTCTGAAAGATGTGATTTGTGAAAATTCATCAACAAGCATAGAAACATTGTTTTACCCTATTTGTACTAAGAGGGAGCACACACACTATTAGATTGTTTTCAAAGTGCTACATGAGTGTAAGGGAATATCCTACTCGTTGTATTCCACATCAATGGATTGTTTTCTAGTGGATTGTGTGGTAATGGATTTTTACCATACAATACCAGGGATGTAGATACTCTTATTGAGTAGTGAACCTTGTAAATCTTGTGTTCTCGTGGTTGTGTGTGTTTACCAAGGAAGAAACTCTTCAACAGGAGGCGAATGTTGTTTCAAAAATAAGTAAACATAAAAGGAAAAAAGATATCACTTATTCAACCCTTCTCCACTAAGTGATACTTGGATCGTAACTGGGAACATAAATATATAAATTTCATTAAAATCATTCAATAATAGTATTAAATTTAATTTATTAATATAAATTTCATTTGGGTGCATAAAAATAGTTTTGTATAAAAAAATTACCTTAATAATTGGGTTGTATATTTATTTCTAATTAATTAGTCACCGAAAAATTATATAAACATATGTAAAAATATTTTACAAATTTAGTTAATCTATTTAATACTTTTCATTATAATTGATATTTTATAACTATCATATTAAATAATAATAATGATATTATTATATTGTAGTTTGTTAAAACTCAGTCTTACATAATGAAAGATATCAAATGAACTCGCTATTTTGTGTAACACAATGTATCCTTTTGTTGAAGTTACCAAAAGTTAATCTTAGTGTAGTATGTAGTGTAAGATTAATTTTTTTTTTCATATAAAGGAAGCAAGTAATAAAAATTAATTTATTTTAAAAGAGAAATATTGTAATGTATTGTGTTGTTAAATCCTCCCCACCTTATGTAAATTTCATCCTCATAATTCAAACATGATCTCAGTAATCAATGGGTTTATATTTTAAAATAATATTGTTGAAAAATCCACATCGTAAACAGGTTTAGTGACATATGCTCTTTGTAATAGGGAATGATAAGTAAAACATTAATCTGGAAAAATCACATAACTATGTTTCCAAAGAAGAGAACATTGGTTGGAAATAAAAACATGGTTATGGAAGACAAAAATAAAACCCTAATAATGTGGGAGAGAGATAGAGAACATGTTCTAGACAATGTTAATGACTACAAAAACATAAATCAGAGGTGAAAATAAGGTCATTGATATCATAAAAAATGATGATAATAGGACAATTTTTTTGTTTAAAGACCCTTTTCCCTTTATTTGAAGAATTATTTAACTCTATAAGAATATAAGGAAATATAATTTCTTGACATATTACTATTTTATAAACACAATATTACCTGTTGGTTATACCTTGAACAAATTCTACTTCATCTCTCAGCACAAGGTACATCATATGGTAAAGTAATACATTAATTTCAAAAACCATTACCAAAGATAAAATTAAAACATTCCATAGATAGTTAACTTTTACAAAATATTTTGATCTAACACTTTATAAATATGGTCACTGAATTTTCAAAATGAACTTATTAGTCTTTAATCAACATGAATTAGCACTTAATTGTAACATAGAAAACATGTGAATACCTTCATTTTGTATTTTCTCGAAAAATGGTAATAACTTGAATTACCATATAGATTTATTAAAAAATTGAATACTTCCTTATTACATAAATAAAATATAGGATATTGAATATATTCATTAAAGTCAAGAATTATATAAACTCTATAAATGATGGAATATACAAACAATTAATCAGTTCCATTGTAGTTAGTACTTTAAAATTAACTTTATCCAAATCAATCATATCTTTATTCCAACACCATTATCTTAGTATCAAGAACATATTATGTGTTATATTTATCTCAATCACATGTTTTTTAAGAAGTTAAACTTTCCCCTGAATCTCTTTTCTTAGTACCATTCAATAAATCCTTAGGGAATAGTAATATAATAAAATCCTTATGCAAATCAATAAACTATATTTAAGACACATTCCAAGGATCCAAATACACAAAAACAATAATAATTCTTCTTTGTTTATATTAAAAAATATTCTCGACCTGGATCCCTTAGATTCTTTTATGGTAAATTCTCTTGAGGCTGGGGTCATTCATTTGTGTAGTGCCCCATCTCCTTACAATTGAAACACTGAATAGTGGTGTCTGGTTTCTTCCCATTACATTATTTTTCCTTGTTACCCTTTTATCCACACTTATAACAAATTCATAGTCCATTCAATAATTTCTCAGGTTGATTCATTCAATAGTTATCGCATGTTAAGAAAATCCTTATTCCCCTTATACCCTTTACATTTTATTTTCTCTTTCATCCAGTTTTTTATCTATATTCCATTTGAATCCATAAGAATTGGATAATTATTTCCCTTTCTTGATATAAAATAAATCTATTTCATCACATGAAGAAAATTTTGACACCCCAACACCTTACAGAGAGTTTCCTTAACCCCTTCAATAAAATGGTCAATCTTTTATTCTTTGTTGTATATGAAATGAGTTTCATAGCTTGAGAACATTGTGAAGGAAACTTCACACTCAGAAACACTTTATTCCTCCTTTTTCATTAAACTATGTAACATCCTATTCAACTATTGTTTATTCTCAAGAGGAAAATATTTTTCAATGAATGTGTCCTTAAAATATTTTCATTCAAGGAGTTATATTTCCTCTTACTCTTTAGTATTATAGATAAACAACCACCATTGATCCGTATCACCATTGAGATAATACATTTCAAGTGTAATATTTTCTTTTTCAAAACATCCTAATGAAATAATTATATTCTATATAGACATAATAAACTTCTCATCTTCCATTAGATCAGTAGTCCCACTAAAAATGGGGGCCTATATCGTATAAAGCGATCCAAAATTGAAGAATATCGATGTGAAATAAGTTTCTCCATACCAGAAATGTTATGTTTCATAACATGATTAAGATTACCTAATATATCCATAACATTCTCAGTTATAATAAAAACTATATTAGCTTCCTCAACAGAGAAACCTATACATTTTTCCATGAGTATTTTCACCTTTCATCCTTCTTGGATCCATCTATAGACTATTGGTAATGTATTGTCTCATAATAATCTATGAATATTATTGATTTTCATGCTCACAAATACCCATGTTTGTTTTACTAATGAAAATACATTAAATACTTTTCAGGAATATATTTCATGATAAGATTAACCTTTATACGGGTTAAAATATTTGATTCAGTATTCTGGATGTGTTTAAAAGTATCATAGAAATAATTTTCATACCCTATATTTGTAAGTGTAACATATGGATTGACAACACTAATTTTGGAAGAAAACATGTGGATCATATACCATACACAATTGGAGAAGTATGGATAAAAAACCGTATGTTTTGAAGAAACCCTATATTTTAGGAATAAACGTATCCTTAATCAACCCAAATTTTTTAAAAAATTATACATTTTCAATCCCACGCTTGGAGTTTTCCACTATGTGGAGGAACCATACGTATGACTAATCAAAGAAGGAGTTTTTAATTAATTATTTTATCTACATTTTATAAAACGATCTTGACATAATTAAATTTCTCTTCAATACTGTTTTATGATTAATTCAATGGCCCATATCCTTCTAACTAAATGGTTTCTATTCCTAAGAGAAGTTAAAAATCTCTTGAATGATTTAAATTCAAATGATCACAATTTTTTAGGAAATGTTCATGGATCTATTCAACTGAAATAACTACAAATTTTATCTTGTTAAATTGAAAAGAATATTTTTGTTCTTTATCATATTTGTGCAGTATCATTTTGAATAAAAAGTTACAAAAAAATTAAAAAGACGAACTATCTCTATTTTTCTAAGGAAGCTACACTTTGGAGACATATATGTTTCAATATTTTTCTATGATAATGGATAATTAACTGTTACATCGGCTATCTATTTCTTCTATTTTTATGGAAGATAATTTAAAACTGGGATCTCTTCTAATATATCATTTCTTTAAGACATTTATCTTTGAAGAATAACAACCAATTTCTGTCAGTTTCTATTGAAATTTTGAACAAGACTCTCTTAATTCAATCAAATAAATCTTAGCTAATTTATTGGAATATTGGCTTCCCATACATAGTCATGGTAGGGTATCAACTTATCGGACTAACATGTGGATATTTGGTTCCCTGTTAAAGGACTATAAGGCATTGTAAAATATATCATTTTGAAGTAGTGAACTTTCGATACTCGGTTGTTGAGGCCTTATAATAAGAGGACCTTTCTAGTGAAATCACCAAGATCGCTGAGGGAACATTGGTGGAGTAGACTATAAGATATTTATTCCCTAAACTGCTATAAAATGTTTTTTTATTCTTCTCTATTTATTAATTACATATCTGAATCTAATGAAGGGAATGCTATATCTCTGCAGAAATCCCAAATAAAGATAAATGTCAAGGTCTTTATAAGATAATTGAAAATACAAAATTCACCCCTCTTGTGTATGTTTTATTATTCCTATAAAAATATTGGTATCAAAGGGGAACCTTTTGAAGAAAGTATATAATCTCTAGAAAGAGGAATGCAACAACCTATACAATGAAAAATGTCAATTATAAATCTAAAAGAAGAAGTGTCATTGGTATAAGATCCAAACTTTAATGGTGATAATTATGGGTATTGTAAATATCGTATGAATATGTATTCGAAAAATATTGGATTCAAAGTATTCCAGAATATTTCCACTCTATATATAATACCTATAAAATAAGAAACTTGGTATGCTTCCAAAGAAGTTGAGTTTGATATTAATTCAAGGGAAATAAATGGTATTATTTGTGGACTTGGTCCAAATGAATTCAATCGAGTATCTAAATGTAATACTTCCTATGAAATGTGTCAAAAATTTATTATTTCCTATTAAGGAACAAAAAATATCAGGAAATTAATGTATTTTACTACGAAGTTTTAATTTTATACTTTTAGAATGTAAGATGGTGAAAGCAGCACGTTGATGAATGGGATCTTGATAGAGATAGCCAAAAAATTTCTATCTTAAGAACATAAATTTCACAATCAGATCTTGAGGTGAAAGATCTAAAATTTCTACCCTATAAATGGAATGGAATATCTGCTACTATACGGAAATCATTACAAGTCAAAGATTTGAAAATGAAATAACTAATTGGAACTGTGATGATGTATGAAGAAGGAATGAAAAATGAAGTTTAAGATTATAAAATAATAAAAAGGGAAAATACTAACCTTAAAGTTACTGCTCAAAACCATGAAGATAAAAAAGGGAAGATGAAAATGATTCTGAGTGTTCAGATTCTAAAATTGAGCTAGCACAAATTGCATGAAGATTTATCAAATTTTTTAGAAAGAAAAGAGGCTTAATGAAGACCTTTAAGAAAGATGAGAAATGATCTAAAAATGTTTGATGCAAGGAATGTAAACAAAAGGGACATATTAGATAATATTTTTCATAGTTAAAGGAAGGAGGAAGAAAATATAGAAGAACGAAAAGAAAAATCAGATGAGAACTGATTATGAGTGAAAAGGAAATAAAGTTGAAAAGGATACTTAGATCGTATTTGAATACTCTTGCAACTATTCTAAATCTCACTCAAAAAAGCTAAAAAATATGAAAGAAAACATGTTCTTTGTGGATAAGAAAGAGGATGAGGTTCAATCCTATTATTATTTTACCTTTGATTCTGAAATATGATCTAACATAAAGTTATCATCTTACTTCTCGATGCTTGAAGAAAGATATGAATCTTCAGTAAAAAATCACAAATATTTAACAAATATTCACAATGCTATTTTAGGTGAAAAATATATTATGGTAACACCACATCAAGAATTAAAAGATAAATTTGACAAATCCATTTAAAATAGTATTCATCATGAAAATAGAATAATATAAATCCAATATAAAGTATATTCATTCAAAAGTTTTGCAATCATATTAAATAAAGAATAAAAAACTCTAAATGTGATTTCTGGAAAGAATGTTATCAAAAAGGAAAAATATAGAATATGAATAAAAATTAAAAAATCTAAATTATATAAGAATGTCTTTATACCTAGTTCTAGAATTAACAACATATCAATAGTTACTTTTTTTATTTTCAAATTAAGGTAAATTTCTCGAATGAGGGTTATTTAATAAATCTATAGATTAGTGGAATTAAAAAGAATTTTCTTTATGAAAATATACCTGAATAATGTACTTATAGGTTTTGTTAAAAAAGTAAAATCAAGTTACCCAGATCATTTTTGGCTGACACAGCTAGACTCAAGAAAATATTCGTACCAAAAGAAAGATTTTCTTAAATTCTTTGTTCAAAAAATCTCACAGGAAAAAAATGATGTATGGTATATGGACAATGTCTTATCAAGACACATAAGTAGAGACCCTTCTAATTTTCATACATTATTAAAATTGGATGGAGGATTAGTTACCTATGGATAAAAGTTTAAAGGGAAAATTTTTGGACTTGGATCTATTGGAGATCTCAATTCAATTTTGATCAACAAAGTGTTAAACATTCAAGGGATAAAGAAAAACCTGATAAGTATATCTCATCTCTATGATGTTGGATTGTATGTTTATTTCTATAATAAATTATTCACTTGTTTTAATGTTAAATTCTTTGAATTTAGAGAACCTAGAACTGAAAATGTTTATACTGTGAATCTTAATTCCTTATTTAAGGAAAATGTGGATTGTTTTACTATAGAGACAAATGAATCTTGTATCTGGAATAAGGAACTTATAAAATTAAATGTATTTAATTCATTTAAATTTTCTAAGAAACACTTTGTTTTTTATTTTCCTAGCCTTAAAATTGATAATGATCGATTTTGTGATGCATGTCAAGTTGGAAAGAAATACAAATCATCATTCAAATCTATTAATAAATTTTCTACATCTAAACCACTTGAACTTATCCAAATTGATTTTTTAGACCATAAAGAGTATGTAGTTTTGTTTAAGATAATATGTTCATGTTTTTATTGATTACTTTTTAATACTTACATGGTTATATTTTTAAAACATTAAAGTGAAGTTTTCTATGTTTTTTGAAATCATTAATAAAATTTTTCAAAATGAATTTATTTAAATAATCTCTTTAAGAAGTGATCCTGGTGGAGAATTTTAGAATCATGAATTTAATTATTTTTTCTCAACCATATGTTTTAAAAACACCTCCTCTACACCAAAAGTATCTCAGTAGAATTTAATTATAGAAACAAGAAATATAACTATTATAGAAATGGAAAGGACTATGTTAAATGAACATAGTATTACTAACTATTTTTGGTAAGAATCTATAAAAAAAACCTTCTATATCATTAATATAGTTTTAATAGGACCCCTTATTAAAAAGGATGCTTATGAACTATGGAATAATAGAAATCTTAAAGTCATATACTTTAATGTGTTTGGATGAAAGGTGTATATCTTTAATACTAATAGAAGACTTGGTAAATTTTATCCCAAGCCCGATGAAGGAATATTTATAATATATTATGATACCTCTAAATCATATATAGTGTATAATAAAAATTCAAGGATTGTTGAAGAATCTGTTCATGTAACATTTTATGAATGTGTCCCCTTTATTCATAAGCTAAATCAAATAGATGAAGTTGCAGATTTAGTAGGAAACACGAAACTTGAATCACCTCAGATTGATTTTGAAGACAAACTAGATGAAATTCAGTCTAGTTTAGAAGAACATGAAACTAATGAACATGGAAGTGTCTTACATAAACAACGTAAAACCACAAATAATTACCCTTTAGAAACTATAATAGGAGATCTAAATAATAGAGTAAGAATAATAAGAAATTTAGGAAACATAGATGAATTATATACCTTTTTATCTCAATTAGAACATAAAACTATATAAGAATCTTTAGAAGGAGAAAGTAGGTTAATAGCTATGAAATAATAAATTAATCAATTTTGTAGAAATATTTTTTGGTTATTTGTTGATAGAACAACTAATTATCTAGTAATAGGAACTAAACGGTTCTTTAAAAATAAAAAAGATGAAAAATGAACAATTACTAGAAATAAAGTTAGATTAGTATTCAAATGATACAATTAGGAAGAATGATTAGATTATGTTGAAAACTTTACACCTTCTAGATTAGAATATATTATAATCATTCTAGATAATTCATATCATATGAATATTAAATTATATCATATCGATGTAAATTTTTTTAAAGGGGTATTTAATTGAGGATGTTTATATTGAACAACAACTAGGTTTTGAAAATCCTCATCAACCAAATTTTATTTTCAAACTTACTAAAGCTATTTATGACCTTAAAAAAGTACATAGAGGTTGTTATGAAATATTAAGTTATTTACATTTAGAAAATGGATTTTATGTAGGGTTGAAAGATCCTACAATGTTTAAAATATATGTTTTTTCTAATATACTGTTAGTACAGAACTATGTAGATGATGTTATTTTTGTTTCAAAAAATAAAAAACATTGTAAAAATTTTTCAAATCTTGTGAAAAAGGAATTTTAAATGAGTATGATGGTAGAATTAAATTTCATTATTTGCTTTCAAATCTACCAAATATATTATGGAAATACTTTAAATCAATTTAAATATATTATTGAATTATTAAAAAAATTGGACTTAAAAATAGTAAGAAATATACAACAGCCATTTGTACCAATATAAAACTTGATTTGAATGAAGTTGGATATCCAGTTAACAATATGTTATATAGAGGTCTGATTGGTATTTTATTATATCTATCTACTAAATAACAACACATTATGTTTTCTATCTATCCATGTGCTATATTTCAATCAAATACCAAATAATCCCATTTTATTACTATTAAAAGAATCTTTAGTTATTTAAAAGTAACTTTTTTCAAACTCTAAATTACCCAAAAAAATCCAATTTAAAGTTAATTTCATATTAAAATGTTGATTTGGAGGTTGTAGATTAGATATAAAAAGTACATCAGGAAACAATCTCTTATTAGGGAAATCCTTACTATCATAGCCAAGTAAGAATCAAAATTCAGTTTCATTTTCAATAACTAAGGAAGAATATATATATATGATAGTAGTTTCTATGCACTGGTGTTGTGTATGAATCACAAATTACTGTACATTGGACTTAATTTCAATAATATTTTTCTTTTATGTGAAAATACCTGCACAATTAACATCTAAAAAATTCTGTAAGTCACTCAAGAACAATGAATATTGATATAAGACAACATTTTACAAGATATAATGTGCTTAAAATTTTTATATATTTAGAATTTGTAAATAATGAATACCAAATTACGGATATTTTTTAATCAAAAAACTTCCCACTCCTAGTTTTGAATTTATTAAGGGGAGTTAGGAATACTTAATTGGATGTAAAATTTTCATTTCTTTAATTTTTAATTAATAGATTCAAATTATTTCGATTTGGTTATTATTAATTTATTTAAAAATTATTTGAAGTGATATTTTATTTAAAAATCAGGTATTTTAAAAAATTAAGTAATGATTCCACTGAGGATTTGGTTTGAGAAAGAAAAATCTACACCACCTAAAACCATCACCCCCTATCTCAATTTCACTGTTATACACTATATTAAAACCCTTTTAACTTCCAGATCTCCCATATTCCCATTGAAACCATATTATTCAAACCTCAAACTATTATATTCTTAGAAATATTGATGAATAAAAGAATAGATAAGGGTGCACCATGCATATCGAAGTGTCAATGAGTTAGCTACTAAAAACAACTTCATAGTAAAGTTATAGATTTATAATGGAAACATTAGATGAATATTTTATTCATGAAATATTTTTTTCAAAGGTTATAATTACTTTTCAATGAAGAAAATACTAATTTTTTGTACCAAATAGACGTAATGGTTTTTTATAAAAAATTTCAGTTCATATTTAGTGACACAAAGGATGTTATCATTTAATAGGTCAATTTTAAGTACTTTCAATTTCCTCTGTTGAAATTGAAAATATTTTTAAGTTCCCCTATAAAAGAGTTTTTCATTAAAATATTTTATGTATTAGAAATCAGTAACATAAATATGATGATATTATATCTTTTATCTTTGGTTCAACCTTGATTCAAAAAATGTTCATAAAGGATTTTAAGAATGACAAGAAGGTACTGGTAAACTTTATTCAATAAGGAATACTTTCAAGAATTGCTGAGTTTGAAAATATCCTTCATCTTAATATGCACATTATGTTTTTGATGATGAGATATATCAAGAATAATTTCCACAGGTATATTCTTTGATACATGAATCATTATTTTATGGATGAGGCAAGGTTATCCTTTTATACACATTGAATGATTTTTTTTTCTTTTGTATAAATTAAAAAATATTTGATATATACAGATACAAACTAGGTGTCACTATAGTAACATTATAAATTTTGGTACATTGAGAATGAAAGGATTCTTATGGAGTAAAAAAAGTTAAAAGTTGTTACTTGTTGGTGCAGAAGACGGACAAGAATCCAATCCTATTGCTCATGGGGGTAAGGAAATCCTAAATTAGCGAGATTAGTTTGTATTCATAAAGAAGAAGTTAAAGAATCAAGAATAGGTGAGGGTGTTCAAATAAAGAGACAAATAATAAGATATGATATCTCTGATCCATAAAATTAAAGTTATATTCATCAATCTATTAATAAAAAAATGGAATAATCAACCAATGAGTCCCTTTTCACCCAACATAAAAAAAGAGATGAACCTGAAGATCAGGCTCCTAACATTCAATCTCCAAAATCTAAGACTGCTAAAATTGGTGTGGTTGACCAACCAATGGTTTTAGGAGTAGAAAATACTCCATTAGAACAACCTAAGAATCAACCATAAAATTTATTAGAGAAAGAGTCCCATTATAAAAGTCAAAATGAAAATCAAGAGAAAGAGGCTCATGATGAAAGTTAGATTCAAAAATTATCTGAAAATGATCATGTTGAGGAAACTAATCTAGGAGGTTAGCAAAAACTACCATTATTAGTTGAATATACTAGGTTAACTGAGAACCCAACAGTCTCTATTGTTTAATATTATTTCGATAAGGTTATATATTTTTCTTATAACATGACATAGGTTCTTGACATTACATATTCCTCTAATAGTCATCAAGATAAAGATAAATCCTTATATATTATTGATAGAGGATAATCATCAAGAAATCAATAAGAATTATATTCTGATTCTCTGAATAATCAAATTGAAGATTTTTTCATAAAATTTAACAAGATGAAAGAGGATAATTCAAAATCGAAAAGTGAGTTGGAAAATTCTATGAAATCTTTGGATAATTTAATAATTTCAACCATTCTCATATAGGAATTAGAATATAAGAAATTCCAATAAAAAATCTCATAGATAATTCAGTTTCGAGAAGAGAGTTTGATTCATTTCAATGAGATATGGCCAATCAGTTGGGAAATATTAAATAATAATTCATTTCAATGAAATATTTTGGAGATTTATAGAAGTATTTTGGGAGTGAGTTTGAATCAGTTAGGAGTAATTCCAATCAGTCCATAGAATATACTTATTTTCATCAATCTTCTTTATATTTAATCAGAAGTTTTGAATCAATTACTATAGTTCTGTCTTCATTAAATGGTTGACTACATTCTCTTCAGTGTGATAGTGCACATTTGAAAATGTTGTTGGATAATAAGATAGATTTAATTGATCAATTAACAATAGGATATCCAGGTATAAGAAATATTCAATTCGTTGAAATTATCTCATAGTTTTTTAGTAAGAAGAGATAGTTCATGAGTTTTTGAAAATAAATTTTGTTGAATGTTTAATGGTGGGTCAAGATTCAATGATTTTGAGGAGACAATTGGTTGATAGATTTAATAAATGATTCAATAGACTAATAGAATAGATAAAGGATGTTTACTATACTATCTGAGCTATTCAGTATTCTTAAACATCTTCAAAATATCTCCTTTCATCCTCATCCATTCTAACCTTTTGAAATATCTCAGTCAAATATTTATTGTACTCAAAACAGTATTTAATTACAATTATTTTTACTTAATATTTTGGTTTTATAATTTTTATTTCTATTTGTTCTTCCTACTACCATAACGAATATCATTTTTGTATTAGAAAATTATAACTATTAGTAATAGTTTTTTGCTACATATATTTTTTAAAATCCATTTATATTACTTTCATTTTGATATAACAAAAGGGGGTGAAAATTAGAAAAAACACATTCTTAATTATTAATCAATAAAACTACGAATTTACAGTATTTCTTATATATTTTTTTACAAAATTTACATTTGTGTATATTTCAATTTCAATAATGGTATAGGGAAACTTTTAAAAAATAAATTTTAATTCTATTATACCACTTTAAATATATTATTTTTATTGTGTTTATCCTATATTTTCTATCATTTATGTTTTATGATTTTTATGATCCTCAAATGGGGGAGATTACTGGGCATGTATTATCTAAATAAAACTCTTGGAATCTTACTAATTTTGACGCTCAGAATACGATTTTTGGTTTTACTAATGAAATTTATTTATTTATTTTTTAGGAATATATTTCTGGATAAATTTATCTTTTATACAGGTTGAAATATTTGATTAAGTATTTTGGACCTGTCTGAAATTATTTTGGAAAAACTTTTCATAACTCATGATTGTAATAATAATGTACCGATAAAAAACCATACATTTGGAAGAGAACATATGGATCATTTACCCTATGATGTTAGAAAATTATGGATAAACAATCCTATGTTTTGACGAAAACCTATTTTTGAGGTATAAAAAATTGGTTCATCAACCCTAATTTGGTAAAAAAAACTATATAATTTCAACCCTACATTTGGGGTTTGTCTCAACATGGAGGAACTATATGTTTGACTAGTCAAAGAAAAAATTTTAAAATAAAAATTTTATCCATGTTACGATCTTTCCAGAAGTAAATATATTTTCAATGATGTTTTATAACCGATTCAAAGGCACTGATTAATCAGATTAAATTGTTAATATTTCTAATGTAAGTTAAGACTCTCTTAAATGATTTAAATTCAAATTATCACTATTTATGAGGAGATATTCTTAGATTACTTCAAATGAATGTAAGAAAAAGTTTCTATTATTAAATAGAATAGTTTTTTTTGTTATGTATCATATGTGTGTGATATCCTTTTAAATTTATAGTTGGTTCAATAGAAAAATATCAAAAATATCTATTATTTTGAAGAATCTATACTTCAGTGACATATATGTTTCAATCTTGAGTTGTGCGAACTGTAGATTAACTGTTACTACTCCTATATGTTTGTTCCTATTTTAATTGAAGATCATTTTTAAATGTAATCTCTTAGAATATATTATTTCTTAAGGAGAACTATCTTTAAATCAGAATATCCAATTTATATTAGTTTTTTTTGGTAACCATGAACAAGACTCTATTCATTCGATCAAATCTATCTCTATTGATTTATTGGAATATCAGCTACTCGTACTCAGTCATGGGGAAGTTTCAGTTTCTCAGAAAAAGCTATGGATATTCGGTTACCTATAAAAGAAGTAGCAGGACCCATAAAAGCCTTATTGTAAAGGTGTAAACTATTGGTACTCAATTTTTAAGGTCTTATGATTATAGTCAGTGATATCACCAAGCTCAGTGAGAGGATTTATATCTTCATAAATCACGGATAAGGATAAATTTAAATATCTTTCTAAGATTATTGAAAAGACACAATTCACACCCCTCATGTGTATCATTATATTATTTTGACCCAATATCAACAATGGAATATACTGGATTAACTAATAAGATTATGAATTTAGAATCATAATGTATAATTCCAAAATATTTAGGTGTTCTTATATAATTATCCTAATAGTATATTATATAGATCTATTTACTAATATATGTTTTCCTAAATATATTTTCCAGGGTTTCTATTAAACTTCCTTTGATGAAAACTGTAATGACCCTAACCCCAAAAGCTCGGATCTAGTTCCTTAATTTATTACATTAGCAAGATTATAAGGAATCAAAGACCGAAGGACCGATTAGTTTAGTAGTTCTAGAAAAATATATTACATACATGATGCACATATTAAATTGGTGAAATAAAATAATTTATAACACAAATAAAATTTCATCATCCTTGAAACTCATTCCAAGAATTCATCTTCATATCTTGGGGAAAGAAAACAAAATAAGGGTGATTTGGAATGATCACTAAGGGTTATTTACAATGGAAGCTATGAAAAATAATTAAGCATAATAAATATGGAAAAGTAATTAAGTAAACACACATAGTATTTAAATAAATTTATAAGGTATAATAAATATGTAATGGTAAATAACTGAACACCCATACCATTTAATCAATAATCTTAGAATGAAATGCATCCATAGATTTTTTCAGAGTTAAAATCTCAAGAATAATGATAACTAAAATTTGGATGAAGTAAATGATTAATTATTGGATGTCATGTATCTAGAAAATGAAACAAATACCTTCATAACCTTTCACAAGATGGTTTAAACTATAGTTAAAACCCCATTTAATGTGGCCAACATAATTGTCTCATGAGACCTAGCGATGCATCAAGGGGGTATATTATATTGGGACCCAACCCATCACATTAGGTTAAAGTCATTCCTCATATATCAAATAATTTATTCAATTAATAAATCAATATTCCTTAAAAAATATATATTGAGTAAAGGATATAGATTTAAGTAGTATTTCCCCATTTAATCAATGAACTTTCAAAGTAAACCCCATAGGTAATTATTGAATAACGTTTAGGAAGAAGTCTTATCCATTAGAAAAGAATATTTATATTTAATAGGAATATATTTTCTTGTTAAATATTATTGAAATAATGTGATTTCTTGAAGATAATGTTAGAAAACACAACAGAAAGTGGGATTGCAATGATATATTTAACCACTTGGTTATTTTCAATTCAAACCCCCTGGGATGTGATAATTAAAAATTAAACATAAAATACCATAAGGTATGTGTGACTCATGTTATTAAATGAAAAATTGGTTATATACACACAACATTAAAGTGAATTGGTGAATAATAACAAATAAGTATTAATGGAATGTAAATTGAGATGATATCCTTTATCTTATACTACTTTTTGTTTGAACGATATTTAACATAATTTATAATTGTTTTAAGAATGTTATAAAATTATAAAAAAACCGTAATTATATTTATAATATCATATATTATCTTCTTATAATATCTTATTACCCATTTGTTAATAATATTTCATTATTTTAAATGTTTTGGGTGTTAATTTCCCAGTTTTTTGAGTATGTTTTGACTTGTTATATTTTGTTCCTATTACATCGATCATGATTTAATCATCTCTAGAATGTAAAAAAATATTTAAATATATTACATATTCAATATATATGTATTTAAATTAATCTATAATAACTTATGATAAGAGATTAAAATCACTGTTCTTGGGGATGGTAGCTGGTACGTATGTATGAACACTACAACCATTTTCTTATCATATTTAATGAAATTAAAGTAAATGATATATATGTTTATAATAATTATTGTATATTTTTTATTCCATTTATATCAAATTTTTTTATTTATCCCATGATTAATACCTTCCATTTTAAACATGAATGAATCACATCGCTTTGAGGAGGCGGTAGTCCACACATCCATAAATGATGTTATCATATTCCCACAAAAAATGAAAAGATTGAAGTTATATGTTATATAATAATTATAGAAGCATAAATACATTATAAATATCTTATATATTCTATATAAACTATAAATCTATCATTATTACCATCCAATAGTGGTGGTAATGGAAGAACATACAACAATAGTTCACGAGGCGGTAGTCTACCGTACACATGAATGATGATTGTGTATCCCATTTGATAGAAGTGTGTGAAGTTTTAGGTCATAAAATGAAAAAACATATAATTATATTTAATATACATATTTTATTATATAATCCTGATATAATAAGAATTTAATTGGTGGAGAACAAAATAAATAGAACATGTTCGCTGAACAGCGTTACATCTTCTTTGGGTAACTCTTTTTGGTTTACACCAAAATACATACGTGGTTTTATTTATAAAAAAAAATTAGAATTATAGGATGATTTTTGTGACATTTGGGGTTTATTTTGGAAGGGTTTTTATGATAAAAAGTTCTTGATAAGTGCAAATAAGTGAAGGGGTGAGTGCCCTTTTATAGTGGAGGAGTGACATTCTTGTAAATAAAAAAGGGACAACAATATTGTGAGGTCTCCCTTAGATCATATAACTCCAATAATTAAAAATGTTTTTCACAGGAGGGAATATGGTCTAGAAATTTCCATAAAATGGGTTTTTATATGTTTCTTGGTCATTTGACCCATATTATAACAGTTTAACCACTAAGTAAAAACATTTTTACCTTAATCGCTATAATTAATTTTAATTTCTATAACTATTTTTTTAGAAAAAAACCATGTTCACCCTAATAGAAATTATAAATTAATCTTATTAAAAATATGGAGGATATTTTTCCAAATTTAAATCAAATAAGTGGTGGAAAATACTTTAATATTAATCCTGTAGATGAGATTAAATAGAAAGTTTCTGAAAAGAAAATGTTCAAAAGTTTACTAATTTTTTATATTTGTATTCAATATAAAAATGAATAAAATAAACTAAATTAGACTAATATACATATAATTGATCTATTTTTAACTTTAAAAAAAATTAAAAATATGATTTTACAATATAAATTATTTAGATGAAATGTCGACTTTTGAATTGAAATTTAGTGTTTTTCACTATTAATAGAAAAATGAAACTTCTTAGAAAAATACCAAAAAATTCACCCTTAGAAAATTTTAACATTATTAATTAATAAATTATGTTTATTTTTTCATATAAATTTTTAAGAAGTTTTAATTTTTTTAAAATAAATGGTCTATTAAACGTTGGAAATACTTCCTTTAAAAAAGATTTTTATACGTAAAATTGGATTTGTTCTACTATAATGCTTATAAAATCTATTTGATTTATGTCAAAAAAAATTATTTAATATATAATATATAAATTTCATTAATTTCATTCACTAATAGAAATTAATTTAATTTATTAATTAATTTTATTTGGTCACATGAGAATAGTTTTTCATAGAAACATTTCCATTATTGTTGGTTTCTATTTTAATTTCCAATTAATTTGTCAACAAAGAATTATATAAACATATTTAGAGAATATTTTAAAATTTTAGTTATAATTTTAATATAATTCATTATAATATCTAGTTTATAACTGTCAAATTAAATAATAACATTAATAGTATACTGTATTTTTGGTAAAAATCATTCTTTCATGTAACACAAACTAATAAAGGAACCTAGTATTGTTTGTAACACAAGTTAACTTATTATTTTGGTTAACACTAGATATCCTTATTATTTTGTGTCGATTAATGTTATGTTTTTTTTTCATATAACGATTTCTAGCACCAAAATTAAATTTATTCTAAAAGGAAAATATTTTAACGTCTTGGGGTGTTACATCAAAACCACTTGAAATCAAGAGGAAGAGAGATAAAATAAATGGTATGGGATAATAAAATCTCCCTAGGGATACAAAGAGGGCCTACCACATGAGTATAAGAGAATAAGTATATAAAATACCTTAAAATCAATGGGGAAAACATAAAACACCATTTTATGTTGTTTTGGGAAGACTTCTTGGTATAATCGCTTGGTTTAACTAATTGTGAAGCAACCATGCCAGGGACACTAACATACACACCACAACCAACATGTTTTAGGGCTAAAATATTCCTATAACTTTGAGTTAAACAAATTGGTGACCCCCATTCAAAAAATATTGCACAAAATCACATGGAGAACTACACACTGGTTGAAAAACCTTATTTAAAAGTCCTAAAAGAATTAAAATAATCGTATAATTAAATAATTATATTAAAAAACTATGGAAATAAGTTGTGAAACTAGTTTTTATATTCATCTCCCCTTAAAAGAAATTATTTCTATACTCTTTATTTATTTAATTAGGTTACAATAGTAATAAATAAAATTACCTGGAACCCATCATATATCTGTAGTTGGCCCTCTAAGTTTGGATAAAAAAACTTACTGAAAAATGTGACCCAATAAAAATAACTAAATATATTAGTAGATAGTATTCTACTAATAAGAATGAATTAATTTCCCCTCATGACTTAGCTTAAGAGTTGATGGTTCACATTATAATTGAACTATTTCTTTCCTATTACTCACAATATAAAAATTATCAAGCGGACTTACTGACCAACCTAATCACTCCGACTATAACATCAATACTAATGGACATATAAAGGATTTTAAAAAGACAATTTTTGAATATCCTATTAACTATTGTGTAAAAATAAGACAATACATAGCCTAAAAAACATTTTAAACCTCTTTGTACATATCATACCATTATACATACCCCTAATGAAGAGACAACATAGTGATCGGTGAATTAAATGGAATTGGTATTTCCTATTAAGGTCTGGTTTCCCAAACATCATATAGTCATTTATAATTAATTTATCAAAGATATATTATCATAATTTTGGTTATATTAATTGAAAAAATTGATGAAAAAATGTTATACACCTTGCACAACCTTGAGGTTCACCAAAATGTTGTTCTTGATCATTCTATAAAAAAGTACACCTATGATTATTTTTCCAAGGATAATGGGTGTTACAATTAAATTCACTTATTATAACTTGGAATAAGACCCTAAAATTAGAATCTATAAGGGTGTGATCCTTTATCATGCATAAGTTATACTCCAATAGACTATATTCCATTATCCTCTTTAATGGAGCATGTATTACCCTTCCCATTAATGTAAGGTTTATTATGAAATACTTCAAATGAAAATTCACATTAGGTTCATAGTTCATTTTCACATGTCTATAAACAATATGTTATATGTTACTTTATTCATGATGTTAAACTATATAGAGTGGTCCTTATCACAAGAAACTAAACTCCATGACATGTGGTGCCTATTGCATGACTATAAAGTTCCTAAAACACAAACTATGACACATGATGTTAAACTAAATCCGTTAACTCTTCCTACATATGAGGATGATCTATAAGAAAACACCATTTAATAGATTAGTTTCTTTTATTAATTTCTTGGTTATCTCTTATAAATGTTAGAGATTACCTAACCCATGAATATAATATCTCATCACTTTGAGAACTATGTGTGGATTGAATATTGTTTCCATACCACTTGTAGTAATTCTTGTATCTTATGTCTTGGGCCCAGTCATAATTCATATTTTCAATTAATTTTCCATAATGGAACTCTATCATTTTAGTATCTAGAGTCACCCCTTTATTCATGTTATGATTTTTATGCCAGAGTTTACCTGTTTGTTCAAATTAGGTATTTAGATCCTCAGTAATTTTATTTCATTTTCATCTTATCCCTCTTACACTATGTTGAGTTATTTTTCAAACTACATATTTATTGATTCATATTCCAATTGGATATGTAGTGGTACCAATGATCATTTATCCTAGGCACAACTATGTGTTTACCTTCCATTTTATTAACCATTCCACACTGATATTTTCCTACAACCAATTCGTATTGGGTTTAGTTTACTACTCCCACTCCAGGGTTTTATCCTTTTATAGAGCTATGTGTGGATTATTTTTGTTTCTATAATATATATAGTGATTCTCATATCTCAAATATCTAGATAATCTCCAATTTCATTTTTCATTCCATTTGGTCATGATACATGGGATTCAATTTTACCAATAATTTATATTAGTTTAACACCAACCCCCTTTTATACTACATTCTAGATGAATAACCCAAAAATGGAAAATTAAAGATAATTAATTAACATAAAATGTTTGTAATTTTGGTTTTAATTTTATGAACATTAACCAATAGACCCTAATTTATTTGAAAATTACAAATTTAAACTTCTAAGAACCTTTTAGTCCTAGTCACATGGTATTAAACTATATATCACCCATTACATGAGTTGTCACGAACCAAATCTGGTCGCCGCCCAAACCGGCACCAAACCCAGCCCGTGACATGACCCGAAGGGCGTTCCCGATCCCCACGGGCTGGCACAAGTGCCCGGGTATCATTTATTTAGGTTTGGGAACGATTTACCCAAATATGAAGTCATAAACCATTAAAAACAATCAATAACCTGAATCTGAAAATTTATACCAAATGATGTTTAAACAAAAACCAGAACGGAATACATAGGTTTAGATTCAATACAAAAGGTCCAATGACATAATGGAACAGAAACAAAACAGCCCCATGGACTCCACATGACAAGGGGTCATCACCCCCAAGTCGTCTCCACTACTCCGCCCCAAGGATGAGGACTAACACCCTGAACTGCCATCACCCTTAGCCTTTCCTTTACCTGGGTCAAAAAAAAGGTCTACTTACACCCAAGGGGTGTAAGTATGGTGTGAGCCTAAGCCCAATAGGATACCACCCTATGATTCCAAGGTGCATGCAATACAAGGTGAAAAAGCAAGCAGTTTTAATATGCAATTAAAAGCGGTGAAAAATTCCACAAAATGAAACTTTAAATTGAAAACATTTTTCAAGATAAAACTTTCAGAATGTTAACACATTTAAATAGGAATATTAGATACTGCATTATAAATCCAAAGACACCCAAAAACAAGGGCAAATACCACAAATCCACTGAGCAACAAAACCGGGAACACCCCTAGGCACTAGATAGTCTCAGGCCCCATGTACCTCGTACCTCAGTGTAATGTAACCATAGTAAAATCCTTTCTCGTGCACGAGCCACTAGTAGGGAACATACCCATAACCTAGTGGTCCCCAATCATCATCCACAAAGTTTAGTTAGAGTTGTCGTTATCCAAATGCTAAGTGAAACAGGGACAAAACCCATCCGGTCCACTAGCCGTACTAGTACAAATCCGCCCCACCTAGGTACCCGGGCTTCCCCCTTTGTGCTCAAACAATTTCAGGATTTAACACACATCCATTTTAATGTAAAACACCACTACTGGTCACATAAACCAAATACAGTATCTATCTCATTTTATACCACTTAAAACACACAACAAACTCTTTGAATTTGAATAAATCAATTTCACAAAATCTCGTGTAGTTTTGCACACAAAACCCCTTAAGAAACCCACTTGTACATGATGTTCACAATTGTAAGTTACCAAAACAGTAAAGGCAGCCCAATAAATATCAATTAAAACAACAAATCAGTTTTTGGGCATCCTTATGTTAAACAAGAAGTGTTATCTTTGTAAAACCTTCATTTTCACACAAAAGTGGAACCAAAACATCACTTTCTTTACAAACACAATTAAAACCCATTTTTTGCAGCAATTACCAAAGGGGATAAACATTATAAACAGTATTTTATGCCTTATTACAGATCAATAAAAACAACTAAGTATTTATAGGGCATTCCCAAATAAACAAACAAAACACTTCTTTGGAAAACCCCCAATTTCACACCAAATTGGCATTTTAAATTCAATTGCAATGGAAACATCATTAGAACCAATTTTTGTAGCAATAATAAAATTATATAAATCTGAAAATATGATAAATACAGCATTCTAATACACAAAGATTTCATCAACATTGGAATCACCTACCAAATCAAATGAAACCATTGAATCCTTTGTGCGAAAACACAAACGCACCACCGCCGCACCTCAAGAAGGGTCGATCAAACCTAAAAATAGAAACTTGGACCAAGAAAACCCAAGGTTAAACCTTAGGATCGAACCCCTACCCACTGGTCATTGTTCACTTCAATAAAAAGGGAGGAAACCCTAAAAAAATAGAATGAAACCCTAATCAATTTGAAAGGGGAAAAGAAATGGACAAACTTACTTGAGAAATCTAGAATCAATCTCCCCAAAACACTAGTATCTGAAATTTAAAACGGCCAAAACTCAGGGGATGGTCTCAAAAGAACTATTAGGTCATTTAGGAATTGGAATGGGGGTAAAATATTAAGAATAGAAGGAGTTATGAAAGGATCAATTTACCTCTCCAAAATCTGGACGATTTCTGAAATCCAGACAGTTTCGACTATTTTCGCGACTCTATCGAGCTCACAATTGTGGGAGGAGGGCATGGGGTCGCGCCTGGGATTCTTAGTGTCGATAGGGAGGTGGAATCACCGAAAAATCCATTTTAATGAATAAGATATTAATAAATTAATGAAACAATTTAAAACTGGAAAATGGGCCTTCGGGTTGGCCCAACTCTCAAATAAAAACAAAACTCCCCCATGCTTATGGATTTATAAAGGCCCCAAATTTAAATTTGGGGTTAATATATCAGGGGAGAACAATTAGGAGTTGGAATGAGTCAAAAATATTAAAAATTGAAAAAGTTATAAATGAAACAAAATTTATTTTTAAATCTGGAATTGGGCTCGTAGTTTGGCCCAATTCATGAAAACTCGCCTATTCTCAATAAAACCTTTGGAAACCACCAAAACAAATCATGAGTGGAAAATAAATTTAAAATAACCCTAGAATAGGTTACGTACGTGACAATTCTCCCCACCTTGAAAACTTTCCGCCCCGGAAAGTCACAGCAAGGTCAAAGCAACAACCAAACCCAACTGAGAAACCAATAGGTACACCCTTGCCAGGTTTCACCCCCAAAGGTCAAAACACCTCCAGTGATCAATGATGGAAGGAATACTATCACAAACAAAACTTAAACCACTTTCCTGAAACAATAAAGTACATTCAGGATTTATCCCAAATGAAAACTCCTCAAATACAATCTGAACAATACTCAATCAATTTACCCAAAAAAAAACAACAACATTGAACAAGGTTACACTTCCCTACTATAACTAAACCATTGGAAACTATCCAATATCAATATTTACCCAATGAATATGTAGGTAGTTAGATATCTTCGAATGATAATACCTACTTCCCAGACAAGTCCAATGAAAAAAAATATGAGTTACTCGTATGAAGAGACACAAATGGGCTCCCCACCATAAGAGACAACTTAAATTGTTTTCCCGAGACAGAATCAAGACACTAATAGTGGGAGGCCCAAACATACTCTCTAGTAAAAGGGATATACTTCCATTAAATGTTTATGAATGAATATTCCTGAGAATCATAGTGGGTCTCCCCACCATAAGAACTGACCATCTTAACCGACCAGTATGGGTCGACACAGAAAGACCCAAAAAGAAATCAAAGATTTAGGAAGGGCGTAGGATTAGTCTGCATGGTTTGGGAAACTGTGCACTAACTATGAATATAATTCTTTCTACATGGCTTCCTAGAACACAGCCACTACTAAACGTGCACAAACTATGTGCTCAACCATGACGAAACCATAGGTTTGAACTATTCCCATCTTTCATACTAAGGATAGGACTTTGTACAAGCGTTTAAATGGCCCTGGGATTTTCCCTGACTACGAGCCAGCTTCTCTCCGAGACCTATGGCTGGAGCTCAAATGATTGAAGCATCTTCGGCCTCGTAGTTAATATTTGGAAACCCACTGAATGAGAATTCTTCTTTTCGGTGCCACCAAAAACTACACCGCAGTCCCAAATAAGTTTTCTAGACATAACACATTCTAAACTCACTTTACCTTATCCCAATATTTCACTAAAACAAGGGCTGAGAAGATACACACACATCACAACTTGTTTCTTCAGGTGAGAAACAATATAAGTAAAGAACACCTACACTCACATTCCTCTAAAATAAATGATTTTGAAGTTTTTCCAAGGGAGACATTTTCCAAACATAACAGGGACTCTCAGAGGATTTCACTACTTTCACCTATACAGTCAATCGAGTACATGACATCATAAGGCATCACCAAACATGACCATTTCAACTGATATAAACAATTCATGGAGAGGGACCTTATACAACATCCCCAAACAACACACAATTCTATAAAGTGGCCACAATATCCTATCGTGACCATATTTCCCACACCGGTGGTTTAACATGAATTAATGCATCAAAGAATCTTTGAAGAACCCAAAGGTCCTCTTAGACACCATCGAGACACTCATCCACACTTACAACCAAAGAACACTTCCACCTTCGATGAATCATGAAACATTAGAAACTATGGTTTCTTTCAACCTTCCACAATAACTTTACCACTACAAGAGAATCCAAAAATCAACGAAATAAATGGGTGTAGACTCAATCAACAATGATCGATAAAATATTCCTTATATTGATCAACTGGAGGATTTTTCAATGGCGAAACAATATGGATTGCACTTCAGCTGTGCATTAACCCTTAATGGGGGCATACCTTATCCAATGAGAGAACCCAAGGACCCAACCAATCTGGTCCATTAGTCAAAACATGCCTCAAACCAGATCCAAACACATGAAGGGAACCACCGTAGAGGCATCCCAAAACATTTTTCAAAAGAGACCACTAATCGTCCCTACAACACAGCTCACCGACCAAACACAAACCCAAAACACAGTTCAAACATGAGGGGTTCTTGGACTCAAAACATCCCACAACATCAACATTATCAAAAACCCATAATAAAAACTATACCAAACTATTCATCAATACATCATGTTTTTCTTTAAAACTATTTCTTTGAAAACAAACGGTTTTGCAGTAAGAGTATCCACCAATGGTACCCCATGGGCCTCTCACATGCATGTTTTTGTGTCACACCGGGCACCCTCCTCATAACCATCCCAGCACTCATCCAGTCATGCCATCAACCATCCATCATCCCATATAACCCCATGCATGTGGTCACTCATGGAAATACCAAAGGGTAAAACAAAAATTCCTTCCACTTTTCAAAAACAAAATGCTCAACCAACCCAACCTTTTTCTCAAAACTGCTAACAATGAGATCAAAATCCCAATTCACATCTTACAAAACATTTCATAAAGACACAACAATTTGGAAAAGAACCCACATTCAAGATATTCATATCAATATCAAAACATCTCATCCCATTAAAACACTGTTTTATTATTTAGAAAACTCTATTGGAAACACTTTTCAAAACCAACTTTAATATAGTTCCTTCTTTCAAAAGAGGTGTAAGAACACCATTTTACATTTCAAAACAATTCTGAAAATTAAATTCCTCAATTTCATAAACCGAACCATTCCCTCTTTATTTGAAAATCATTTCATAAAAACTTTACGCTTATTAAAACCATTTCAACAGAAAACCAAAGTGCCAGGATTTCAAAACTAAAGTACAAAACAATCCGAGAGGAAACTAGTTTCAATGGGTGACTTGGAAATATGGTTGGAAGCCATATTCCAATCAATTCACTGTCACAGAGAGTGTTTTAGGGAATATCCCCAGCTTCACATGGCTTTCCAGGCCCTGCGAGCTCACTGAGACCATTAACCCAACTCTCTTTTCATTTCCCCTAATCATCATCAAACCAAGAAAACCAAAGGAATTAGAAAAATCTCGACTTCCCATGGCGACTCGAATCCTGTCATGAGGTGTGGTGATCAGGCACACTACCCATAACCGAACTACCAAGTCCCAACAATCGTAACTTTATACTATCATGACTGTTCCCCAAATAACATGACCCAAAGAGTTAACCAGAACCCCCCTCTGATACCATTTTGTCACGAACCAAATCTGGTCGCCGCCCAAACCGGCACCAAACCCAGCCCGTGACATGACCCGAAGGGCGTTCCCGATCCCCACGGGCTGGCACAAGTGCCCGGGTATCATTTATTTAGGTTTGGGAACGATTTACCCAAATATGAAGTCATAAACCATTAAAAACAATCAATAACCTGAATCTGAAAATTTATACCAAATGATGTTTAAACAAAAACCAGAACGGAATACATAGGTTTAGATTCAATACAAAAGGTCCAATGACATAATGGAACAGAAACAAAACAGCCCCATGGACTCCACATGACAAGGGGTCATCACCCCCAAGTCGTCTCCACTACTCCGCCCCAAGGATGAGGACTAACACCCTGAACTGCCATCACCCTTAGCCTTTCCTTTACCTGGGTCAAAAAAAAGGTCTACTTACACCCAAGGGGTGTAAGTAGGGTGTGAGCCTAAGCCCAATAGGATACCACCCTATGATTCCAAGGTGCATGCAATACAAGGTGAAAAAGCAAGCAGTTTTAATATGCAATTAAAAGCGGTGAAAAATTCCACAAAATGAAACTTTAAATTGAAAACATTTTTCAAGATAAAACTTTCAGAATGTTAACACATTTAAATAGGAATATTAGATACTGCATTATAATTCCAAAGACACCCAAAAACAAGGGCAAATACCACAAATCCACTGAGCAACAAAACCGGGAACACCCCTAGGCACTAGATAGTCTCAGGCCCCATGTACCTCGTACCTCAGTGTAATGTAACCATAGTAAAATCCTTTCTCGTGCACGAGCCACTAGTAGGAAACATACCCATAACCTAGTGGTCCCCAATCATCATCCAAAAAGTTTAGTTAGAGTTGTCGTTATCCAAATGCTAAGTGAAACAGGGACAAAACCCATCCGGTCCACTAGCCGTACTAGTACAAATCCGCCCCACCTAGGTACCCGGGCTTCCCCCTTTGTGCTCAAACAATTTCAGGATTTAACACACATCCATTTTAATGTAAAACACCACTACTGGTCACATAAACCAAATACAGTAGCTATCTCATTTTATACCACTTAAAACACACAACAAACTCTTTGAATTTGAATAAATCAATTTCACAAAATCTCGTGTAGTTTTGCACACAAAACCCCTTAAGAAACCCACTTGTACATGATGTTCACAATTGTAAGTTACCAAAACAGTAAAGGCAGCCCAATAAATATCAATTAAAACAACAAATCAGTTTTTGGGCATCCTTATGTTAAACAAGAAGTTTTATCTTTGTAAAACCTTCATTTTCACACAAAAGTGGAACCAAAACATCACTTTCTTTACAAACACAATTAAAACCCATTTTTTGCAGCAATTACCAAAGGGGATAAACATTATAAACAGTATTTTATGCCTTATTACAGATCAATAAAAACAACTAAGTATTTATAGGGCATCCCCAAATAAACAAACAAAACACTTCTTTGGAAAACCCCCAATTTCACACCAAATTGGCATTTTAAATTCAATTGCAATGGAAACATCATTAGAACCAATTTTTGTAGCAATAATAAAATTATATAAATCTGAAAATATGATAAATACAACATTCTAATACACAAAGATTGCATCAACATTGGAATCACCTACCAAATCAAATGAAACCATTGAATCCTTTGTGCGAAAACACAAACGCACCACCGCCGCACCTCAAGAAGGGTCGATCAAACCTAAAAATAGAAAATTGGACCAAGAAAACCCAAGGTTAAACCTTAGGATCGAACCCCTACCCACTGGTCATTGTTCACTTCAATAAAAAGGGAGGAAACCCTAAAAAAATAGAATGAAACCCTAATCAATTTGAAAGGGGAAAAGAAATGGACAAACTTACTTGAGAAATCTAGAATCAATCTCCCCAAAACACTAGTATCTGAAATTTAAAACGGCCAAAACTCAGGGGATGGTCTCAAAAGAACTATTAGGTCATTTAGGAATTGGAATGGGGGTAAAATATTAAGAATAGAAGGAGTTATGAAAGGATCAATTTACCTCTCCAAAATCTGGACGATTTCTGAAATCCAGAAAGTTTCGACTATTTTCGCGACTCTATCGAGCTCAAAATTGTGGGAGGAGGGCATGGGGTCGCGCCTGGGATTCTTAGTGTCGATAGGGAGGTGGAATCACCGAAAAATCCATTTTAATGAATAAGATATTAATAAATTAATGAAACAATTTAAAACTGGAAAATGGGCCTTCGGGTTGGCCCAACTCTCAAATAAAAACAAAACTCCCCCATGCTTATGGATTTATAAAGGCCCCAAATTTAAATTTTGGGTTAATATATCAGGGGAGAACAATTAGGAGTTGGAATGAGTCAAAAATATTAAAAATTGAAAAAGTTATAAATGAAAAAAAATTTATTTTTAAATCTGGAATTGGGCTCGTAGTTTGGCCCAATTCATGAAAACTCGCCTATTCTCAATAAAACCTTTGGAAACCACCAAAACAAATCATGAGTGGAAAATAAATTTAAAATAACCCTAGAATAGGTTACGTACGTGACATGATTTATTTACGAAATAATTGGTTTCACTAATAATTCATGTCATGTATATTTTATATTCCTTAGTGGAACCTCCCTATAATGGGAATCAATTTCCATTACAGAAGATCCTAAAATGCATCACTTTTTTGTTTCAACTCAATAAACATAAACTAAGATACATTAGCCAATAGAGGATATAAATCATTAAACATCAAAAAATAATTTTATTGTAAACTATATGTCCTAAAACTATGAGTCCTTAGATATTATGATAAGTATCATGTTAAATTAAAAGTATTGTATTTCTGAAAAAAATAAAATATCCTAAACTAAAAATATAGTGATAAAAAAAATTAGTAAAAAACACTGAAAATGCAACCTTGGTAGAATTTAAGTATCTAATCACTAAGCCTAAGCCTATGGTGAATTTGAAAAAATGTATATAACAAAATGAAAGTGAAAAAAAACCTTGTGGTGTCTAATATCTACACCAAAAAATTTCAATCCATGCTCAGCAGCTCTATGGATATAAGAAAATGTAAGATCCACTTCAAGGTCAGTATTTCCCCTATTTTTAATTTATTTGGAATTATATTTCTTATTTATAATGGTAAAATTTCATTTATATAATTTAAGAGAACCTATTGGGGTAATAATCTAACCAAAATATGTAATTTCTAATATTTTACTATAGATAGTAAACACAATATCCTTGAACTATGACATAATTAACCTTCTATTATATAATTCTTATAGCACAATAAAATTATTTTTATTCCAGAAGATGTTTAAAAGAAATATTACAAAATTTTATAGTATAAATTTGATTATATTAATATAATTTTTGGTTTCAGTATGAATAAATTAGGTTAGGATAAATTTTTGGAATTTTTCTCACATGGTTGATTTTCAGGTGAATAGTGAAAGTTCTATTTTTAAAAATATAATAACTATTATGAAATAATTATGGTACAATATTGAATTAAAATTATATGAAACCATTTTTATAAACCAAATATGTATTTTAGGATTAAAATAAAACATTTTAAAATATTATTTGTGATTTGGAATCCTATGTTTGACATTTTAAAACCTTAGTGATGTTTTATTCTAAAAAAGAACTATATTGATAATTTTATTTAAATAAATATTTAAAAAAGTAAATTATGTTTTTTATGTTTTAAATTAAAATAAGTTTTTATTAATTAATATATTAATGTAATAGGGATCAATTCTATACATGATTATTGTGAAAATCCATTTTTATTCATAATAAGGCATTTAGATAAAAACAATTTTCTTTAAATTTTTCATACATATATAAAAACTAAATTTTATCACCTCTAAAATTTATTATTTTTTAACATTAATTAATATTTTTAATAATCATATTAAAATTATATAATAATGTCTAATACATTTCTATTCATATAATTAAGTTACCATAGAAAAGGATAGTTACCATGGTAAGGGTTAAACGGTTTAAAAGGGGTTAAAACAATGTGATCAGTTCAAAAATATCCCAAAATAAAATCTCTAATTTGATTTAATGCTTTTATTTTGACCCATAATATCATATATTTAATTTTTGGTTTCCTCAATTCCGCTTTACATTTAGAAAAAAATTATATTATTTTAAAGTTAAGAGTATTTACAAATTTTTAACCCCTATCACCGATAAAAGGCCCCCATATCTCATCAATTATCTTCCAAAATTAAGAAATTCATATCAACCAATATTTTTTAAAATAACTTCCTTCAAAATGTATACATATCAAATAGGTTTTATTCTCAGTAAAAGACCAACCTAATAAGGCATATGTAGAGATCCAAAGGAGGATATCCAAGGAATAGTTAATTATCATAACCAAGCCTTTCAAGTTTCATTATTCTAAAAACTCTTAAAAATATTTCATAACCATACTAAAATAAATAAATAATTATAATCAATTTAAGAAAATTCTATTATATTTATGGAACAACTATTATCTACCTCCTTTCCATTTGTTCGATAATGAAAACATCACTCGTGTTTATGTGCAGACTTCGACCTTCATGAATGAGATATTTTATTTTTCATCACTATCTCACATGTGTGGTTATACATCTGGTTTTTATGAATAAATATAATATATATGATATAATAATGATTATGGAAATATAAATCATTACCCACCTTCCTTTTTCCATCCATTGTAAAATTAAAATGATACTCATATGTACATGTAGAATATCAACTCCATGAACGACATATTCTATTTTTCATCACCTCCTTAAATAGATAGTTATAAAAGTGCATTAAAATATAATATTTATAACAATATTGTGGTCCAACTATGGTTATATAAATATTTTTTCACTAATAAAAATATTTATTTTTATGTAAACAAAATTTATGAAAATATTTATTTTTATAATTTCCATCCAAATAATTATCATAGGTTCCATGAAGTGAACATGGAACTATATAATTATATCACAAAATACGATTGACTTTTACTTACATTTTATAGATTAAGAAACCATAAACAATGTTAAAGGACCAGAACTATCAAACCAAAACGTGCATGAAAAAAATGTATAGTTGACACACAAATATTGATTTTAATGAAAAATTATTAAACATTTGGTTATGAAAAATTATAATTTAATGGTATCTAGTAACATAAATATGAAAATTTTTATGATATATATGATTAATAAATCTAAATTTATTATACAGGTGGAAAGAACTTGTTAGTTTAAGAAGAAGTCTAAAGTAAGGGTTTATTTTACAAGCTCACTTTTATCAGGATTATTTAAGTTTCATTTTTTATTTGGGGAATTATATTTTATTTGTCTCCTAAAAACAAACTATTTTATTATCCTATGTCTATTTATAGGCATTTTAAGTAGTTTTCCAATTTTTACTCTCTTTGGTAATCATATGAACCAAAATAAAATTTATAAGAAAATCCAACCTTATTTTTTTATTCCACGAATCATGTTCCTCTATATCCATATTCAATATTTTTATTTAATAATTTTATTTTTTAATACTTAAATGATTTCTTATGTTTTATTTTTTTAAAAATTTTACTTTTATAAAAAAATTAAATATATTTTTTAAATATTTTCTATACAATTCATTTTTAATTATTTTAAAAATATATGAAAATAATATCTTTTTGAAATTTTTTTCACGAACATATTTCCATATCATCTTGAAAAATAGACATTATCATTATTAATATCCATGTTTTTCATGGTTTTACATAGTATTAACTATTCTCATTATTCAGATAATTTTTCATTTTTATATCAATATAAATGGATATTACTTTTTAATTTTGTTTGAAAAGGTAGATTTCTAAGAATGTTATTCTCTTCACTGGGGTATACTGGAATTTCACATACTTGATTTAATAAAAATATATTTCGTACTAAAGTCCATTAATTATGTATTTTATTGTTTAATTAATATATGAGTAATGATTAGACATGTTTAAGTGATGAGATGGTTCATGAATTATATTAACACTAGATACATTGATAAGTCTCATGATATAAACAAAATCAGTATCACTTGGTGTATGCAATCATATAAAAAAATAATGTGTTGAAAAGTGGCCTTGATGGTATATAATATGTATTTTAATGAGCCCTAGATGGGAATATTAATATGTTATACATTATACAATAAATCATTGAGAAATCAGTTATTATTTCCCATATAATTACTATATTTTTATTATAAATGTATTAATTTTGTGATCATGTTATTTTCTATATGGAAAATTTATTGATTATCTACTCTTCCATATTATTTATGTCTTATTTATTCATGATAGATTTTACTTTATCAGACTTTTTATGGGGAATCTAAGTTCAACCTTTATTTTTTTCTCCTTTCCCAAGGGTAATAATAAGAGATATTTGAATGAATTCTATGATGTACTAAATGGAATAAGAAAGTTTTCAAAATATTTACAAGCCATGTTCTTTGTTTTCAAATTAATATGGAAATCATGTATGTTACTAGTCTCCTATTACTACTAAATTAATTGATCTCATTTGGTGCAATCTCTTATATCATGTAACCATATAATATAATAAACATCGGTCTTGGGTTATTAGATTTGGGGTTGTTGAATTTGGCATTAACATGATTTTTTATCGGAACACTAAGAAAAATATTTTATAAGAACATAACTAACATTAAAATTATGAAAAAACATTAGTATACTCAAGAAATTATGTCTACATATTAATTTTTAAGCTATATAACAATATCCATAATGTTATAATCTAATTAAGTGTATTAATTTTTTTAGATATAGAACATAATTTAAGGAATGAAAAATATATCAACACCTGTATTAAATGTCTAGATTTACATATGAATAAATTCGACATGAATGGTGTAGTAGATGAGAACATTTTGTCTATATTTAGTTAGTTGAGTTATGTTATGATGAATAACCATTACCTCATGGAAAAAATGTTCCTTATTAAAATGATTCAATGATGTTGGACAGATTCATGTGATAGAAACCTCTATCATTTAATCGAACTATTAATCTTTAGTAGTTGAATAATAGATCATGCCCTTCAAAATGTTATTCCTAGATTTTGTGAGTAATTAAAGGGAGAAGGTTGTTCTATATGTGTATTGTTTAAAGCTATATACTGATCAATTATGGAAATTTATTCAAAATACTAAATATGAGGAGGAGATAAAGAGCATGTAATGAAAATATTTTATGGCGATATTCTATGAGAAATATTTTCTTAAAGAGAAACATGATTATATGTAAAATAGATTACTTTATTTAATGTAGAAGGAAGATGAAACTATTATTTAGTGTGGGAAAACCTATATTATATTGGAAATTCATGTAATTGAAATTATATGCAATCCAAAGAGAAATATTGATCATATATTTGATGGGATTAATCTAGGCCTATAAAGGGAAATAATTAATCAAATATTTTTATCACATAATGATATGATATCAAATTCTATGAAGATAAAAAAATAATTCCCCCAAAATTATATTTTCAAATAAAATCATTAAAAAGGGGGAGACTGAGAACCATGGAAAATGAAAAGTGGTGAAGAAGAAAAATGGAAGGGTGGAACATCTAACATGTGATAATTGTTTAAAGGAATACCCTAGTACATTCTTAA
The DNA here is from genome assembly GCA_963277665.1 of Viscum album. NCBI lineage: Eukaryota > Viridiplantae > Streptophyta > Magnoliopsida > Santalales > Viscaceae > Viscum > Viscum album. The sequence continues at coordinate 1,578,119,447 of OY728120.1, read as the reverse complement.
AGGGAATGACAATATATTTGATGTTCTGAGATAAAGGGTATAATTATCAAACATATATGGGTGAGAAAGAATCACCAAATACCTTGGATCCAACAATAAGGATATGGGAACTATTGAAATCAATGATCCAAGAGTTAAGGTATTTTACCTCATAAGAGGCCAAGGGATAAAGGTTGAGATTATGAATTTACTATAGCTATTGTTGAAGTTCTAAATGATGTGATAGCGGGTACTCTGATCATAAAATCAATATTAGCTAATGCTTTATTTCATAACAAATCTACAAACTGTTTTATAACTTGAATATTTACTAAGAACATTGAATCATACCTTAACACCATGAGAAATTAATTTTTAATCAAGCCACCTTGTGGAAATATTATTTAACATAAATATATTGGGAAGTATTTATTGATTTTCAAAAGTATTCCCCAGTTTAGAAATTGATTATTATAACCAGGATTGACTTTGACAAAATCCTTCATGTGGATTGGCTCCCAATGTTAAATGAAATAATTTATTATTTTGAGAAGGATATTATAATTTTCAAAAGGGGTATATAATCCATTTTTTTTAAAGTGGATAATTTTTTATTTGAGTTATTTTGGAATACACCTCTAATAGAAAACCTTAATGAAATTATGGTAGAAGAGTAAGAGAAATCACAATCAATGTATGGTAAAATCAATCTAATAATGGAGGATGTACCTATTGTGTCATGAACCAGGCTTGGCTGTTATCTAACCCGACACCTGATCTAGATCATGGAACCATAGCCCACCCAGTTCATAACAAAAATGGAATCATAGTAGGTTTTTTTACATTACATGGATATGTTATTTGGGAGAGTATGGATAGACCAGAACAATTACTTTAGGGGCTTGAGGTTCTAGTTTAGAGTGGTGCGTCTATCCAAAACACCTTGTGACATTCCTTGGGTCTCCATGGGACATTTGGTGTTTAGGTTGCATCCTCATCCAGGAGTCATATATAGGCTAAAGACTATGCATAGAAACTAAGCCAGGGTAGAGCTGGTTGACTTGTTATTATGATTGTTATTGTTTGTTCACGGTGTATTGATGTTTTTGCTACTGAATTTTTTAGTTGTTTTGTTGAATATTTTCTTGGTTTTTTATTGTTTTTACCATCATTCCTCCCCCTAAGACTTTCTATACAACTATGGTAAGATATCATAGACAATTCTCCCCCACCAGTTGATCTGATATTAGGAGAAGCACTGGTTTGGGCTATCCAGACATTAGACCCGGGAGGGGCTTTCACCCTATGCATTCTTAGAAAACCAGACCATGTTTAGAAAAGTAAAAATATCATGGGTTTTTTAAGAAGAAACCTCATTTTTTTGGGGTAGCATAGAAAACCTATATGTAGAGGATTGGATTAAAAATATTTAGAGGATTTTTGGGTTTCTTGAAACACATGTGCTGGTTAACGTGAAGTGTAGTTTGTTCATGTTCGAATGTCCCAGTCATAAGTAGTGAGATTCTAGGTCCAAGATGGTAAGCATGAGTAGATGGGTTGGAAGGACTTCAAAAACGTATTCAATGAGAAGTAATGCCTTGATACATTGGTCCTTGTCAAGATCAGAGAGTTTTTGGATCACCATTAAGGGGATAATACCATGTTGCAATAAGCCAACTGTTTCACACACAAGGTGGTTTAGAATGAGAAGTAAAAATATTGTCATTTTTAGATGTAGTTATGGTCAAGAATTAGGTTCTAGGACTTCTTGTTCACACTGAATATATATGCTAAGATACTTGACTGAGCCAGGATGGTGGAGATTGATCATGCTCGCATGTATGGTTCATTTGGGGTTGTTAAAATAGTGGGTCAGGGAGTCGATGGTTCATCTAAAAATAAATGTAAGCATGATGAGCAGAAGAAGAGGGGAGTTGGTAGTTCAGGTCATCCATCCTGACATCCTTTGTTTGCAACCACTGGTGGTGGGTCTATTTTCTATTTACAGTGTTGATGTACGAGGATTGTGTGGGAAGCATTCCTAACTCCACCTAGACCTTAACTTCAATGTGGGAATTTTGGGAACCTGAAAAGGTTCTATAATAGTGGTATGATGACTCAGAGTGGTGTATTTCCCTTATAAAATAGGTAATTTCCATCTCAACTAAGTGCATCAAGGGCTATGGGATACCCGATCAGTGCACGTTGGACCTCCACTAACAGAGTTGGGAAATATTATTTTCTAGGTCCCTTCTCTTATGTTAGAGGATGATGATAGAGGTTCTAAGGATGGATTAACTTATGTGGAGGATGAGTTCCCTAAGGTGTTTCTAGATGATTTCTCAGGTTCTTATATAGAGAAATATGTGGAGTTCACCATTGATTTGGCGATGAGTACATAGCCAACATCTATTCCCTCATATCTTGTGGCCCTAACTAAGTTAAGGAAATTAATGATACAACTAGATGATTTGTAATAAAAATGATTCATTCTCTTGAGAATGTCCCCTTGGGCCACCCCAATTCTATTTTCAAAGATGTTCGATGGATCTCTCTTGTTGTGTATTGATTACCGGAATTTGAGTAAGGCAAAAATAAATAATAAAAACCCTTTTTCCCCTCACTGATGACCTCTTTAATCAACTCCGGGGGGAAATGTGTTTCTCCATGATCGACCTAAAATCTGAGTATCATCAGGTCAGGGTGAAAGGTTTGGTTGTTCCCAAGATATCCTTTCATATCAGGTATGGCCAGTTCAAGTGTTTGGTCATTCCACTTGGATTTATGAATTTTTTAGTGGTCTTCATGGTGCTCATGGACAAGGTGTTCCATAAGTACGCCGACTCCTTTGTTTTTGTGTTCATGGATGATATTTTGGTCCATTCAACGACTGAGGAAGAGAATGGATAATACATGAGGATAAATCTTGGAAGTCTTCTGGATCACAATATTTACGCTAAGATATCCCAGTGTACCTTATGGAATAGGGAGGTAATTTTTCTTAACCACATGATTTTAGAAGATGGGGTTTTATTAGACCATATTAATATAGAAGTAGTGATGTCGTGGCAGATGCTAATTTAATATCCTGACCTTTTTTGGAGTTTATCTCAGGCATAATTTTAGGTACTTTTTGTTTTTACTTAAGTAACATTGGTTGGAGTTATGACTTGGGGTGTGTTTGGGTGAAGTCTAAGAAAATCTTGGAGAAACAAGGTTGTTCATGGTGCGAACAAACTGTGGGATGCTTTGTAGAAACTGTAAACCCTCTTGTTTTTGAGATAGTAGATTTAGAATGGTTAGAACATAGTTTGAGAGGTTGTGTGAGGTAGCCATGCAAAGTTTCCATTAATGTTCTGTCTAATGAACGATTATCGCACGATTTGTCTAACCGTGCGACTAAACCGTGCGCGGGTGAAATGTGAGATCCTAAAATAGTGGATTTAACTTGTTTTCATCTTTTAATGAGTTTTTTCACCATTTCTATAGTCTTAACCCGAGATTTTACTTTAATAAGGGTAAAGTATGGTTATTCCATTGAATCGAAGGGATTCCAATTCCTTATGAACATCATTCTTGGAGATCGAAATCCTGAATTAATGATCTGCTCTTCCCCCAAGATTTAGATTTGGAACTTTTATGGACATCATTGTACAACTCAAATTTTTGGGATTTATGTTGAGAAAACATACATCAAATAACTGATGTGGGTGGTATAAATCTAATACCCATAGTAGTGAATTTTATATGTATATCCAAGATTTTAGAATTACTAGCATCCATTAGAAAATGATTTTACTTGAATTGGGTTAATTAGATTGACCAATTGAGTTATTACTGTTTTGTTGAAATATGTGATTAATTGGGGAGTTCATCATGAGACTAAGGGGATTCCCTATTACATAGGTAATTTTGGGAAATTAGTTATAATATATATGGGTTGTAATCTAGATAATTAATTGGGGGATTAATTATGAAATATCGAATTGGCTGTGTTCAGATAATTAATTTTGAATTTATTATGGATTTTGAGATTATGATATAGATATTGGACTGTGGGATTAATCATGGAATGTTGATATTTATAATGAGATAATTAAGTATGGAAAAGTAATTGTGGGATATTAATTGTTATATTGGTTAATTAATCAACAAATTAATTAATGGGATTGATACATTTAGTTAATTATGGTGTTAACTAATGTATTTGATGTATTTAACTAATTTTTGAATTAGTGATGGAACTAATGTGGATAATTAATGGATGAATTAATTATGTGTTTATCAATTGGAACATGTTCATTCAAAATTGTTAAGTACAAATGGTAAGGTGGTGATCAAACATATGAGTAAGATAATGGAAACACAGTAATTCTAATGTGAAGTATACATGGTGACATGGTTTTTATACTTATGATTAAAGAGAATGGGAACATGGTCATTCTATTGAGGAGGTAGCATGGTATAAGGGTCATATTACATACATTGTGATATTTATAATTTTGGAAATGTGGCTTTAAAATGTGAAATTAAAGAATGTGAATGATAACACTCTGAGTTATGGCCTGACACAAGAATATTCGAACTCCAGAATGAGTGGAATCAGGTATAGGGATATCATAGCACTTTGAATACTTTAATATATAACTATAATTAGGTATTATGATATGGTATTACCTAGGGAACACTTCAGGATCTGGTATGATATAAAGTTAGTATTGAGGTACAAGTATCCTTTGGAACACTGAAGTAAATGTAGTTAGATAAATAAAAAATGAAAATGTTTTAAATTTTTTATTATTTCATTTTACTTATTTCCTTATAAAGGTGCACGAAATATATTTTGACTGGACTTATTTTCGACATCGTGGGTGGTGTCCTACTTTGTTTTACTCATACCCTATTTGGGATGCCAGATTGGTACCTGAATAGATTTTATTGTCAGAGGACTGGAAAAAGGAAAAGGCCCTGAGATAGGTGAATTATTTGGGGATGAAGCTTGGTAGAGGGAAACAAATAAGGTTCAGGACCTTTTTTGGGAGTTGTAGTTTCTTTACTTAGTTTAATTATAGACACTTGAAACTTGTATTGTCATAACATGTTTTCTATTTCAGTTGAGTATTGTATTTCCTCTTTGGTAATCTTGTGACATGAGTATTTGTTTGGTTATATATGCTTCAACTATTTTTCATCTACTTCTGATAGATTTTTACTCTAATAAAATATGGAATAGTCTCCCCACGACTAACATACCAGACCCTCACTGCTAGTTAGCATCCTCTGGCATACAGGGAGGCATGCCTGAGGTCATGTGGCCTACTGGATTGGGGCTCTATTGCATTGAACCCAAGATTGTATTTTACAATGTTATATTAGAGTTCTAGTTTCCCTTCGTGTTCTTTTGTATTATGGTTTTGTGAAAGGTAGACATGAGATTAGGAAGACTCAGGGCATAGTAATGAGCTTGTGCATTAGAGTTGAAAACCCATGTAGAGGGGAAAATCTAAGTACCTAGGGTGGGATTATTGTTATTGATGTTTGTTGTTAAAATTGAATGTTATTACACCATGGGTGACACAATTGTGGGGTGATGGGATTGTTGTTTCTTATAATTTTTGAGTATTTATTCATAGACCAAAATTGAACGAGAGTTGAGTATGCATGCATCATTCTAGGCACTCAGGGTTATTGTGACATGAATCATTTTAGGCACCCATGGGAAAATGGGTCATGGGTAAGGTGTTGAACTTAAACAGTTTTCCTTGTTGTAATATTATAATGAAAAATGGCACCTAACATGAATTAGTAATGATTGTAAAATTATTAAAAATGAAAATAATTGGGTTTCTAAATGAAAAACTTGATTATGATAGTGTGTCTACCCTTTTTAACCAAAACCTAGGAGTAGGATGGTTAAGGGAAGCGGAAGTGACTTTGTTTTGACCATGTGGCGTGGTGGGGGGAAATGCTTGTTGTGATTATGTTCATCCTATATAATTGTTATAAGGTTGTGTTATGATACTTGAGACATGTTTTGGCCTTGTAGATATTATTACTCTATGATTTTTGTTGTGGGGACGACTAAGGGGAAAGCCAATGAATGAATTTCTAGTTAGGGAACATGGGGAACCGATCGTGCCAAATTAAGATGAAGGGGAACAATTTTGACAGAACATATCTTGTTTCATGAAATTCATGGAAAGAGACCCAGGGTGGGTTGTGAAAAGTATGTCTGAGTTGACAAGGGGGTTTCAGTTGCAGCACCCTTCGTATTTCAGTGTAGAGGGTGGACCTGAAGGAGTTGAATTTTGGGTTGAGTCCATAGAGAAAATACTTGACCATTTGGAGGCTCCAGCTAAGAGGTGGGTCTTGTTGGCCACTTATATGATATGGGGATTAGCTAAGTGATGGTGGGACATTTAGGCATGATCTGGAAAGACTGACAACATGTTATAGATGGACTTCATGGAGAGGTTCTTAGAACACATTTATACAGAGACATTGAGAAAAGATAAAGCTGTTGAGTTCATGCATCTTACATATAGGAGAATGTTATTAATAGACTATGATGGATGCTACACAGATCTTCAATGATTTTCCCTATATTTAGTAGGATATGATATAGCTATACCAAAATGCTTTCAGGATGGACTTAATTGTGATATTAAGTCCCTGATGTACATCATCAGGGAGAAGAAGTTTACAGAAGTGGTGGATTAGGCTCTCATAGTTGAAGGTAACCTGAGGGAGGATTCTAGTGCAGTATAGTTATTTGTTACTGGACAATCATGTGGTGCTAGTTACAAGAGAAAGTAGTTACATTATGAAAACTTTAGCTAAGGTGGTGTAAAGAAGAGTATGAAGATAGAAGAGACTGTTTGATATGACCTTACTGGGGTTATCTTTCATTAGTGTGGTAGGCTGGGAAAGTATCGTCGACACTATTATGGACCACCAGTAGAGTGTCAATATTTTAGCAAGATGGGACATCTAAAGAAGTTCTGCAGGTCGTAACAATAGTCAAGAACTGAAGGAGTAGCTAGGCAGAGTCAGAGTGTGCGAAGAGGATCCTCTACACTATATCGAGCTGGCAGTTGGAGTTCTATTGGTCAATGTGGTAGAGGTAGTAGGCATGGTTCTTCTGGGTAGGATCGCTCGGATCAGTATAGTGGGGATACTCAAGGGAGTCAGATAACATCCCAAGTAAGAGGGGCAGCACAGTTATGTGAAGTATGTCTTACACTTGTGGATAGCAAGTATATACCATCTATAGTCAGAGGTACTATTCTAGTATAGTCAACTTTAGATAGTTTCTTATTTGATACTGGTGCCTCTCATTTATTTTTTTCTTCATAAATTTATAATGGTTTGAGCCTAGTGGTGGAGTCTTTGAGTGGGGTTATGACTACAGATACACCGTTGGGATTACAGTCTAGAGATATCTTTCAATACAAGAGATGTTCACTAGAGATCGGGTAATATTGTTTCCTATGAGATCTCTATGTTCTTGAAATTATGGGCATCGACCTAATTATGGGTATGGACTAGATCATCGCATACCGAGCCCAAGTCGACTATTTCCATTGGAGGGTTACATTTTCATATCCTATGGGTGACCAGTATATTCATCGTGGAGAGTGGGATATCCAGGTAAGCTGAGAAGGGACGATTACTCAGGTACTGGGAGAGATCACAACCCATGTTTCTAGAATTTTATTTTATGATGGAGGTGTAAGGAAATATGTCCTTAAAATAGTAGTGGAGCTATTTTAGGATGTATTCCATGGAGATTTCTCTAGGTTACCTCTTGAGAGAGATGTGTAATTCACTATTGATCTCATTCTGGGGACAGATCCAGTATCTATTCCAGCATACAGAATGGAACTGACTGAGCATCAAGAGTTTAAGACTCAGTTGGATGAGTTAGAGGATAATGTATTTAACCATCCATGTACGTCACATTGGGGATCACTAGTTTTGTTCACAAAGAAGGCCGAAAAAAGTCTATGTTTATGTATTGATTACCGAATGTTCAATAAAATGAATGTAAAGAACCTTTATCCTCTTCTGTGTATCAATGATCTATTTGACCAATTGAAGGGAGATTGTGTGTTCTCAAAGATCAATTTGAGATCATGGCATCATCAGTTGAGAGTATAGACTTTTGATATATAGAGGAATGCTTTTAGAAGGAGCTATAGCATTTATGAAGTTTCCATAATTCCATTTGGGTTAAAAAAATTCACCAGTAGTGTTTATGGCCTTGATAAACAAGATCTTTCATCTGTATTTGGATTAGTTTGTGGTGGTGTTTGTGGAAAAAATCTTGGTGTACTCCAAGAATCATGATGATCATTACCAACATATTGACATCGTCCTATGTAAACTGAGAGAGAATAGGCTATACACGAAGCTATCTAAGTGTCAGTTTTGGATTGACCGGGTACACTTCTGGGGGTACATCATCTCATAGGAATTTGTGAATGTTCACCTAGAGAAGGTTTAAGCAGTGGTTTCTTAGTAGCATCCCATTAATGTTTTTGATATCTAAAGATTTCTGGGATTATCTGGATATTACAGGAGGTTCATCCAATACTTTTACCATTTGGAAGAGCTTCTTTTGGGATTAGTCACAATGGGAGTAAAGTTTTAATGGTTAGATTCTTATGAGAGATCTTTTCAGGATTTGAACAAGCACTTAACATTAGCACCAATTTTAATCCTACCTGAGTCATGTGAGGAGTATGTCGTTTATTGGGATGATTCTAGGATTAGACTTGGAGCTATGCTGATGCCAGGAGATCGAGTCATGGAATATTGGTCTCAGAAATTGAGGCCTCATGAATGGAATTGACCTACACATAACCTTGAGTTGGAAGTAGCGGTCTATGATCTTAATTGTTGGGACACTGTTTTTTTGTAGAAATGTTTATAGTCTATACACATCACATGATCATGAAGGAAATATTTTCATAGCCTGATTTGAATCTTCATCAGTAGAGATGGGTCGAGTATATGCAATATTTAAATTTAGAACTAAAATATACACCCAAAAATAGAAATAGTGTGGCTGATTCCATGATCAGGAAGTCTTAGAATTTGATAGTTCTGGAGTCATGTTCATAATGGAAGATGACGACCTTGCTAGCTGAGATGCATGTGGTAGTTCTGGAGAGTCCAAAGCAAATGAATGTGGTTTCAGTTGCAGTGTAGTATAAAATTTTAGGACAGATCATGGATAGATAGTATGAGGATACAAAGTTCTTAGCCTTTAGGGAATTCTTTGAATATGGGGAGACATCTTCATCCTTGTTGATAAATGAGGATGAGATCATTCATGTGATGAATCGAGCTATTGTACATACAAGAATGAAAAAGGATCTCATGTGGGAATTTCATGCCTTGAAATGGGTGGTGCCTCCAAGTGTAACAAAAAAGTACCATGACCTATGATGAAAATTTTGGTGTCTAGGCATGAAGAATGAGATAGTAGGGTTTGTGACAAGATTATTTACTTATCAATAAATGAAGGAAAAGAATCAATATCCAAGAAGTTTACTACAACTATTTTCTATTCTGGAATGAAAGTTAGATGACCCAATCATGGACCTTGTGGTAGGTCATTCGAAGAAACTTAAGAAGAATGAATCTATTGGGTTAATTGTGGATTAACTGAAAAAGGTATCACATTTATTTCATATAAGAGAAACCTTTACAATAGAATAGTTTGGAGAACTTCTTTTTATGGAGATAGTCTATCTGTATGGAGTGACACAAAATAAAATTTAAACTATGATTCCTGCTTTACATCATGCATCTAGGAGGGATTGCAGAAAGTGCTTGGAACACAAGTGTTATTGAGTATGTCTTTCCACCCATAGAAATATTGGAAATTTGAACATAGTATACAGGTGCTAAAGGATATGCTACGAGCATGTGTGCTTGACTTCATATGATCATGGAAAAATCACTTCTGTTTAGTGGAGTTTTTCAATAACAATAGTTATAAGAAAACATTAAAGATGAAAACATATGAAGAGATTTATGGTAGGCCTTGTAGATCACCACTATGATGGATGGTGGATGGTGAGTCAGAGATGTTGGGACCGAGTCTTGTAGAAGAGGCGTTAGAGGAGGTGTAGTTGATTTAGAAACATATGGATACGACTCAGAGTAGACATAAGTCATATGATGATAGATGGATACGACCCATAGAGTTCACAGGTGGTGATCATGTATTCTTTCAGGTGTTTCCTTGGTTGGGTTACCGTAGGATACAGAGGCATGACAAGTTGGCACCCCGGTTTGTTGGACCCATTGAGATAATGGATGAAATTAGGATGATGACAAACCAATTGGATCTTACCCAAAGATAAAACATTTTCATGATTTTTTCCATATATCACAATTATAGAGGTATCATCCCAACCCTTATCATTTTATTGATTTGGATGTGGTTGACCTCAAGATAGATGCATCCTTTAAGGATCATAGGATATGTGTGTTGGATCGTAGTGAGAAAATGTTGCGGGGAAAATCATGCTAATAGTTCATGTGTTATTGAAACATGGACATGTACAAGAGGAAACATGGGAAATAGAAATAGATATGAGGGCTCAATGGGCTGATATTTTTGGAACAGAATCTTAGAAAGGCTTGGAAATACAGCTTGAGGAAAAGCTGTTATAAGATGGAGAGATTGTATGATCCCAACCTTTTTTAGAGTTTATCTCGGGAAAACATTCAGGTAATTTTTGGTTTTACTTATGTACCTTTGGTTGGAGTTATGTCTTGGGGAGATTTTGGGTGAATTCTATGAAAATATTAGAGAAAATAGGGTGTGTATAGTTGGTGTAAAATTTGAACAAACCATGCGGCTGATTAGAAGAAACTGTGCACCCTCTTGTTTTTTAGGAAGTAGCTTCAGCACGGTTGGTGCATGGTATGAGAGGCTATGTGAGGTATCCATTGGAAGTTCATCAATTATGTAGTGGTTAACACATAATTAGCTCACAGTTTGCCTAATTGTGTGACTAAACCATGTGCGGGCCAACTATGAGATCCTAAAATTGTGGATCTCACTCAATTTTAAGTTTTAATGAGTTGTTTCACCTCTTATGCATCCCTAACTCAAGATTTTACATTCCTAAGGGTAAATAAAAGTTATCCCATCGACTTATAAGGATTAAAATGCCTTATGAACACCATTATTTGAGTCAAAAACTAGAATTAAAGTTCCTCTCTTCTCCCTAGATTTAGATCTAGAAATTTTATCAATTTCATTGTGCTGCTCGGATTTTGGGGATTTCCATTGGGCACACATATGCCAATGAACCGATGTGGGTGGTCTAAATCAAATTACCATAATCGTTAATTTGATATGTACTTATGTGATCATAGAATTTCTAGCATCCATTATAAATTGATTTTCCACGAATTGGGTTAATTATATTGACTAATTGTGTTATTAATGTTTTTTAGAAATATGTGATTAATTAGGGAGTTAATCATGAGGCGACGGTGCTTCCCTATTAGATAATTAATTTGGAGAAAATATTTATAAGAGACAGGGGTTGTGATCAAGATAGTTAATTGGGGAATTAATTATGAAATAACAAATTGGCTATGTTGAGAAAATTAATTGTGAATTAATTATGGATTTTGAGATTATGATCTAGAATATTCATTATGGGATTAATTATGGAATGTTGAGATTTAGAATGAGATAATTAATTCTAGAAAATTAATTATGGTATATGAATTGTTGGATTGGTTAATTAATTAATTAATTAATTACTGGGATTGAGACATTTAGTTATTTGTGGTGTTAATAATGGGAACATTGTCATTATACTTATGAGTAAATAGAATGGGAACATGATCATTATATTGAGGAGTAAGAATGGTATCATGGTTATATTACTTATTTAGTGATATTGATAATTATGGAAATATGGATTTTAAATGTGATATTAAATAATGGGAATAAAGGAACTCTGAGTAATAGCCTCACATGATAACATTCGAACTCTGGTATGAGACAAATCAGGGACTAAGATACCATAGCACCTTGAATACTTCAAGCCTCAACTAGATGTAGGCATTAAGATATGGTATTATCTAGGGAACACTTCGAGATCTATTATGAGATGAGGTTAATATTGAGGTACATGTATCCTTGGGAACCCATGAGTAAAGTTAGTTAGATAATAATAAATGAAAATGTTATAATTTTTTTATTATTTCATTGTACATATTTTCTTATAGAACTGAATGCACTATCTTTTGACTGAACCTGTTTTCGAAACCATTGGTTGTGGCCTACTAAGTTTTACTCACACCCTATTCATTCTGCTTGATTGGTACCTAGATAGAAAATATTGTTGCAGGACTGGATAAGGGAAAATGCCCTGGGATAGGTGGCAGATTTGAGGACGAAGCTTGGTGGAGGAAACAATACATGGTTTGGGAATAGTTTGGGGAGTCATAATTTCGTTTCTTTTAGTTTCATTATAAATACTTTCACTTGTATTGGCATAGCATGTTTTCCATTTTAGTTCGGTATTGTATTTCCTTTCTGGTTATCTTATGACATGAGTATTATTTTGGTTATATATGATTCTTCTATTTGTTATATATTTTTTCTAGTGTTTTACTCTGATAAAAGAGGGTATAGTCTCCCCATGACTGACTTACTAGACCCTCACTGCATGTTGGAAGCCTCTCACATATGGGGAGACACACCTGAGGTCATGTGGCGACCGACTTGGGGTACTCTTGCATGGCACTCGGGTCGGGATGTTACAACCGAGGAATGATTTCAAGATCAGAAGGTTTTTCCCTGGATGGGTTTTATAGGAGATTTATTAGGGATTTCTGTCGACATACATTTACCATGACCATACATACATATAAAGGGGTAAAGATTGAGTAGAGCCCAAAATTTTATGTATCCTTTGAGGATCTTAAGCAGTGTTTGACCACTACCCCTATTTTGATCTTTGCATAATCCATGAAGGGATACATGGTCTTTTTTGACACCTCAGGTATAGGTATTGGGTGTGTGGGTTGATGTAGGATGACCATGTGGTGACATATAGTTCTCACCAACTCTAACCACATTAATAGAATTACACATCCCATGTCCTGGAATTAGAAATAGTGATGCATGACTTAAAAACATGGCACCGCTATCTCTTCAAGAAGAAGGTTGTGGTATAATAATACCATAAGGTGTTGGAATTAATTTTCTCTAAGATGTATTTGAATCTATAGTATATATGGTGGGTTGAGTACCTATAGGGGTTCGATTTTGAGGTCATCTATACCTCGGGAAAAGGAAATGTGGTTGCATATGCTCTAATAATGAAAGTTCTAGTGAAAGCATTGAAAGTGTCTAGTGATGAGTAGACTTTGATGGGGAATTTTATCCATATGCTTTAAAAAAGTAAAGGACATAGTGGAGGAACATTATTGGATAGTGTTTAGATAACACCCTCACATATGGAACTGATTCAGGAAGAAAAAACTAGTGATGAGTTTACTAGCATTCTATACAATTTCTAAACTGTGGGGTGGGTCCAAGAGATTGTTCATTTTCCTCCAGGATATTTTTTTACATATAGAGGCACTTTGAGGTGTTGTTTCTTTTGTGGAATATAGTGACCCAATATAGCCACTAGTGTCATTGGGACATTCATCCTGGTACCACCAAGTTGTTTTATGATGTGCTTCTATAGTTTTTCTAGCCTGGTATGAGGTGCAATATCTCTGACTTTTTACCTAGGTTCTATACGTGTCAATAGGTTAAATAAGAGCACTAGAGCCCCTCTAGTTTATTTTATACATTACCAATTCCTTCTTCGAAGTGGGATGAGGTACCCATGGAATTCATCAGTAGATTTCCTCAAATACTCTAAGGATGTAAGGTGATATCGATGGTAATTGATAGTCAGACCAAATTAGACCATATAATTCAGATCAATGATTTAACTAAGGTGGGTGGGTTGGGTCACTTGTATGTATAGGAGGTAGTGAGGAATCATGATGTGTTGTCGGTTATATTTTTAGATAGGGTCTACTATTTTATATCTTTGTTCTAGTAATTTATTTAGGTAAAGGGGTCATAGGTTAAACATAGAATGACCATACCATCATCAATAGGATGGTCAGATAGAGTGGGCAAATCAAATCTCGAAAGACATTCTATGGGTATGTGTATTGAATTTTAGAGGATCATGGGATAACCATTTAAGATTGGTGTAGTTTTTATATAATAATAGTTACCAATCCTCAATAAGAATGGTTCCCTTTGAGGAACATTATGGTCATCTAGGTCTGTTACCCATATGCTGGATAGAAGTATGCGAGACTTCTCAATTTTTACCGAGCCTTGTAAAGAAGATGTTTGAAAATGACCAGTTAATCCATAATTGGTTGTTGATAGTGCAAAGTCTCCATAAGTATTATTATAATCACCAATTTCAAGAAATTGAGTTTTTAGTGGGTGAATAGGTTTTACTAAAGGTGGCCCCTCATTTGGGTCATCATTATCTGGGTAAGAATGTGAAGAAAATGCCGAGGTATGTTAGACCTTTTGATATTACTGAGTGAATTGGTAAGTTGGAATATCAATTTTATTTTCTGCCTTAGTTGACATCGATCCATGATGTGTTCCATGTCTCACAGTTGAAAAGGTATAACCTGGACATGTCTCACATATTGAAATGGGAAGAGATGGAGCTAGAATATTATTTTTCTATGTTTGAGAAACCATTACGGATTATATATTCACAAGTGAAAGTCCTTAAGTGGAAGGTCATACCATTGGTTCAGATCCTTTGGCTAAATGAAAATTATTATCATGAGAAATGGGATCAGATGTCCTTGGAGGAAAAACAATATCCAAATTTATTCTTTGATCAAACTTCAGGTTGAATTTATGAGGGTGAAAATCATTCATGGTGGGGATAATTGTCACATATTTGGTGTTATTTTGAGGTATTTTGTTATTTTTTTAGTTTCGTGGTTTTATTTGGATTTTTTCATAAAAATGGAATTTTTCAGGCTGGGCAGTATGTGGCACATGGTTGGCCCATGATTTGTAGAAATTGTGCATCGTCCAAGTGGAAACCATGCACCCTGGAAAGATGCATTGTCTATGTCTCATGACCTATTGCATGGCCATCCAGGAACAAGGATAATGGAATTATCTAAAGCACACACAAGTGTGTGTACCCACTAGGAAAATATGTGTCCTATTTTATCTTTTGGTAGAGGCTATGCATGGTTGGCGCAAAGTTTTTCAAACCATGCAGCCTTTGAGATCTTTAAAAATGTTGAAATTTTGGTTATCCCCTAAAACATTTTACCCTCAAACCCCCATAAATCAACCCATTCGGCCACCCCGACCTTATTTTTTCCTCTACCTTCCTCTTTTCTCACTTGGTATTAAATCATTGGGTAGTTTAGGCTAGGAATATTTAAGTATCCTTCAAGAAAGCTTCTCATCTTCTTTTTATTCTTCCCCTTGGTACCCTCTTCCTTACATATTTTTTTTATCTTCTCCAGTGGATTGGTTGACCTAATTTTGGTTTATCCTTGAATATTTTGGATATATATTGAGGGTTATGGTTTTATACTTCCTTCATAGGTTATCTCCTTGGTGCGATTTTGGTTTTCAATTGGTTCCTAGAAGTTACCAAGAAAGAGGTAGGGGGTTCCATGCTTTAACATTGTTTGATGATTTTAGTGTGCTTTCCATGGTTTCTAAATGGGTTATTTAATGGTTTCTGATGTGTGAATCAGGTTTTCAAATGGTTTTGTGGTGATTTGGGGTTTAATGATACATTTCCAATTGAAAATGGTTGTTCTTGATGTGTATTTATTTTGGTGGAAGTCTGTAAGTGTAAGGGGTGGTTCATATGACATTGGAACGGAATTTTAGAACAAGGGAAACCATGGTATCTTAGTAGGAATACTAGTTCTAGCACATTATGCAAGTTGGTATGGGAAAGTACCAATATACCTAATAGTATTTTCAAAACATCACTAACTAAACATATTTATGATGGAGGATTGAGGCTCGAGCAGGGCTGTTGTGCTTGAGAGATGATTTGATCATTGAGAGTATGAGGATCCTAGGACCCCACTATCCCCTATGCCGTATGGATTTCTTGTGGTGATTATTATATGCTTAGCATTCATCTTGATTTTTTCTTTCCCTTTCTTTCTTATTTTAATTTGAAATCATGTTTCATTTTTAAATTATTCTTTTCTTTTCTTAAAATCAGCATGATAATATGTCTTATAATGTTATGGCATGGAATATAATTTGGTTGTATCCTAAGAGGAATTGTCTCACTCCCTATATACACCCTCCAGTGTATGTAGACCCTGTTATTTTTTACCCAGGTAAAAGAGATATATTATTTTTTGGTGATGGTGGATCTTGTTTCTAGTAGTTTCTCTTTTTGTAGGTGTTCGTGGTGGTGGCATAGGGGTGTTGAACCTCTTGTTGCATGTAGGATTGGTTATGTAGTTGGTTCCCCACCCTTTTTTTGGTATTTTGGTTGTTATTTAAAAGTGTAAAATTTGTAAATCATGATGTAGTGTTATCTCAAGGATTCTTTCATTTTGGATATTTTTTATATTTTGATGTGTTATTCTTGTGTATTTTTAAGGCTGATTTTTATGGGATAAATCATTCCAAAAATGTGATGTTTGATGCCCATTCACTAGTTTCCAGCCTATTGGGATAGTTAATGCCCTTTGAGACATGCCGCGAGATGGGTTGGGTGTCGAGTTGGATGAAATCCCATCAT
Source organism: Viscum album (assembly GCA_963277665.1). Classification (NCBI taxonomy): domain Eukaryota; kingdom Viridiplantae; phylum Streptophyta; class Magnoliopsida; order Santalales; family Viscaceae; genus Viscum; species Viscum album. Next base: position 1,578,102,645 of record OY728120.1, on the reverse strand, counting down.
AATTTATGAAATATTTGGTTGGGATAAACCTATGTGTTCCTAAAGAATTTCCCAAATATATACCTCATCAGGAATTTATATCTTCTAATAAACTCATCCATGATACTAATCCTATATATAATCCTCCCTATAGAATGAGCCTAGTAAAATAAGAGTAGATGATGAAATAAATTAGGAGTCGTGTGATAAGGGATTCATATTCCCCCGTGTTTCACCAAGTGGATCCTCTATCCGATTTTTGAAAAGTAGGATATGTTTATGTTGATGTGAGTCGATTATAGGGAAATAAATTCCATTACTATAAAGAATATTTATCCTTCACCCTGTATTTATAAATTTTTTTTTTTTTAATTCACCGAGATAAATATATATCAAAGATCGATCTTCACTCGGGCTATCATCAATTAAGGGTAAATAAGGATGACTTACCAAAGACAGAATTTCATACAACATATATAAATTATTATTTTATGGTAATTCCCATTGGATTTACTAGTAAACCCTATGTGCTTATGGATATTATGAACAATGTATTCTAGGATCATAATGATGACTACATGGTGGTATTCATCGATGATATCTTAATACACTCTAAAATCTTAAAAGAGTATAAGAATAATTTTAAAATAATTCTTTTTACCATTATAGGAAAGGATTTATAAGGGAAATTCATTAAGTGTGAATTGTTTCTCCCTAAATTTTCTTCTCATGATCATATTGTTAGAAAATATGCAATATATTTTGATCATTAAAAGATAAATGTGGTCAAATATTTACCCACACTAATAAATATTACCATGAAACATTGTTGCCTTAGATTTTTAAGTTTCTATAAGTGATTTGGTTATTTTTTTTTTGTGAATGGCTAACATGTTAAAAAAGTTGACATGTAAAGTGGTCAAGTTTTCATCATTAATGGATTGTGAAGAATTTTTTTAGAGAAAAAATGGATATTGGTTAATTAATAAGTAGTGATTTTACCATTTGTATTAGAAGGATTCATAATATATAATGACGAATCAAAGAAAATATTAGGCTTCATTCTTATGAAAAATGATAAAGTGATTTCTTATGAATGAATGAAATTAATGTTCAATGAATTACCTATCAAACTCATGATCTTTAGTTGATAGACGTGATGTATAATGTAACTATATAGAGTAACTACCTCTATGGTGAAATATATTAATTATATATAGGCACTAAAAGTTTGAATAATATTTTCCCTAAAAAAACTCAATATGTGGAAAATGAGATTGATAGAACTAATCAGGGATTATGAATGTTTGATAAAATATCACCCTAGGAAGGAAAATACGAATGATTTTGAATTTAGTAGGAAGTAACATGGATTTCTGACAATAATGAGGATAAAAAAGGGTCTTGTATTCATGGCCGTCACATCCCAACCAAGTTTACTCTATAAATAGTAACCAAACTAGTTGGTGATTAGGCCTCAATCATGCCTCCCTATACACCATAGGCTTCTGAATATCAAGAAGGGATTAAGGTGTGTCAATGGAAAGACCTTTATATCATATCTATGTAATAATGGAAAGAAACTAGATATCAACCATAACATTAAATAATAAAAATTAAGAAGTAGTAAATAATCAGAGAGTAGAAGAAATAAATATAAAATAGGATGTAATAATAAAATTACATCTAATAAAGTTCTCAGGACCCATTTCATATATAAATACCTGATATCCCACAAGGAAAACCTCATATAAAGAAGTAAACAAAGGAACATAAAAAAATTATATGGATCTACTACTAACTCCGAGCTGAACCACGTACTTGGTTTCTAAGAAACTACCAAGCCACTCTAGTATAATCATAAGAATCAACATGAGTGGCTCCACTCGATCATGAAACCCTAGGCCTTAGCTCCATCCATATTGTATCTACGATCATACTAATATAATACCTAATAACTTCATGCACACCAAGGTTCACTTAAAATGGGTGAATAATAAATCTCAGTAGGCCATCCCCAATAGTCAGACTGTAACCTACTACCATACATTAATGTTAATACCATATCGTCATCCAATTTGAGACATAGCTGGATAAAATAAATAATTTAAAACAACAGTTGATCCTTGGTCCCGTGAACCAAATTTACTAGATATTATGTGAATAAGGAATTGAGATGGACATCTCACCACTCAATAAATGTATAAACTTATCAATCTTTTAGTCTATGACCCTCAATAATGATACTTTATTTGACTAGCGTGAGAAATTTCTCTGATCATTTACATTATATTACTAAAATCAAAACCTGAGGTACATATCCAAGGTTTCAATGTAAAACAATAGATAATAATAAGATAATTAAATGTATCATATGATACCGTCAATGGTGTTCCAAGTCAAAACCAGAGTATTTCTCAAGGCATAACATAAATCAATTTTCCCCAGGAACCCATTCATGGGATTCCGTATAAGGAATAACAATACCTACCGAGTAATAATATAATTTATTTTAACATATGTGCTCATCCAAGTAATTCCATATGAAGTACCCAAGTATCTCACAAGACATAACATAAATCCATTTTCCATATGATCCCATCCAAGGAATTCCATGTAAGAAATCCAAATATCACCCAAGGAATAATAGAATTACTTATAAACAATAATCCAATTGATGGTATTCCATATTAAGAACCCAATTATATCTCATGTAATAATAAGCATAATCCAATTAAGTACCTGTAGGAATCCCATTAATGTAAAAATCAATTAAGAGGGTTAGAAGCTGGATCCCAGGAAATATATATGGCTATCCAAAACATTGAATCACATTAGGCCCACTGGAAAAAATCTAAGAAGAACATATGAAAATCATAGCTTCATCAATAGTAATCATGTATTGGTATAACCAAAGAGTAAGGGTGTTGAATGCCTAACCCCTTCACTGCATCAATAGACCCTTGGAATTACATGTTTGGTATGGGTTCTAAGGTGACACCCATTACCATCTCTACCCAAAACCCCAAAAAAGTAGCTCAGGGTTGGCCAAACACTAGGGCACCCATTGGGTCCCATAAATAAATAATGGATAGGTATCTTATATAGGATCTTCAAGGTCCAAACATAAACAAAGGCATACCTCTAAGGATCCTATAACTAATATTTAATAAAATAAATCCATCTTGGGTTCCAAGAGAATAGTACATGGGTAGAGGAATCCCAGTTGGGATCGTCAAAATGTGTAAGTGGAGGCCTCTTACATGGGATCCTTAGTCATAACTAAACTCTCTAGGTAATATATCCCAAAACACTTTATCTAACATCTCACATCCCCTAAGAACAAAGGGTCACATATCAAAATTAATATGTTCATAGGGAAAATATATTTAAGAATTAGTCTAGGGATTTGGATAACAGTCCATCTCAGATCGAGTTCTCCATCTAGGTTGGTCCAAACACCTAACCATTCTGTCTCAATGGGTAATATCTTAGTCCTTCCAACCAAGGGACTATCCCAAGAAAACATAAAATGAGGAAATTAGTGATCTTGTTCCTTATTCATAAACCATTTATAGTGACCCTAAACTAGGTCTCATTCCATGTATCACTTACATTATATAACTATATTTATTTTCTAGTGGAATAACCTCTATATTGAGTATTTTCCCCAATAAAAACTCAGAAAAGTCCTCAAAAATAACTCAATGGTTTCAATATTGTGATCTATGTGAAATAATGATAAAAATGGACTAATATTACTATAAAGTCATGAACCCTCCTAGTCCATTACTTTTACAATTTCTAAGTATTGGGGTATCCTGGACACTATCGGTGAGTCACGATAATGTCGGTGTCGGTGGATACATGTCATCGTGGTGTCATCAATCGGTGCCACCGATCAGTCTCACCGATCGATTCCACCCATCAGTCTCTCTGATCGGTCTCATTGACCAGCTTCAACAATCAGATTCACCAATCAGCTTCACAGATCGGCTTCATAGATTGGCTTCACTAGTCAGCTTCACTGACCAGATTCACCAATCAACTTCACGGATCAGCTTCACTAATCTGCTTCACAGATCCGCTTAACCGATTAGCTTCACAGATCTTCTTCACGGATCAGCTTCACTGACCACCTTCACAGATCAGCTTCATCGTTCAACTTCACTGATCTTCTTCACCGATCATATTCATAGATCAGCTTCACCAATCAGCTTCACCGATCAGCATAACCGTTCTGACCAATCGGTTCCACCCATCGGTCTCACTGATCGATCTCACCAATCTGCTTCACAGATTAGCTTCACCGATCAGCTTCACTGATCATCTTCACCAATTAGCTTCACTAATCAGCTTCATGGATCAGATTCACTGATCTGCTTTATGGATCTTCTTCACTGATCAGCTTCCCGGATCAACTTCACTGATTAGCTTCACCGAGCACCTTCACCGATCAGCTTCATGGATCATCTTCACGGATCAGCTTCATGGATTAGCTTCATGGATCAGATTCACGTATGAGCTTCATGGATCGGCTTCACCGATCAGCTTCCCAGATCAACTTCACATAACAACTTCACAAATCAACTTCACCGATCAGCTTCACCGGTCTCACTGATCTATCTCACTAAGCTGTTTCATCGATCAACTTCAAGAATCAGCTTCATAGAACAGCTTCCCAAATCCACTTCATTGATCAGTTCCACTGATTAGATTCACCAATCAACATCAGTGATCAGCTTCAATGATCAGATTCACTGATCTGCTATAGAGATCAGCTTCACTAATCACCTTTACTGACCAACTTCACTAATCATCTTCAACGATCTGCTTCACCGATCTTCTTTACAGATCAGCTTCACCGATCAACATCAGTGACCATCTGTACCAATCAACTTCACCGATCCGCTTCAACAATCAGCTCCACTAGTCAGATTCATTGATCGACTAAAGAGGGGTGTTGAGGTTTCCTTACCATGTTTTCTCGTAACACATCTTTTAAGTCTTCTTACCCTTTTAAAGTTTTTCAAGGAAGTTTCTAAGACCATTAAGGATGTTTTAAATACCCTAATAGTGGGGAGAAACTTGACATACCAAAATACATGGATTTTTAATCAGATTCACTCCCTTGTCACAATTTACGGCCTCCTGTGATTTCTAGTGTCACCCTCGTTACATGTTTTCCTAGTTTGAAGGGAATTTATTAACTCACAGTCATTATCTCCACCATCTCTAAAGAGAATTATTAAAGATCAATAAATTCTAAATCTAAAACCACCCAGCCGTGTAGTCAAACAACAATTCACTTTTTATGATCTTCGAGATTGCACATCCCATAACTCTAGGATCGATCCTTTTAACACACTGAGATCTTCTTTTTCCTTAGTCCCTTTATTTTCCTTAGTGTTCTTGGAGTCCCTCTTTCAGATACTAATTGTGTGCTCATGCTGGATCCCTTTCTTCTCATCTATGGTTTCATTGGAGTTCTTCATCTCAAAGTCATGCATCCCTAGTTATTGGTTCCAGGAGAAAAAATAGATCTTTAATCATCCAATTAGGGGTGTTTTCTTCATATCTCTTTAACAGTGAATCATGTGGGGAAGATATAATGATGTTCCAATGGGATTTAGATGAAACCAACCTTAACAAAGATCATAAATGATACTTTAAAATAATGAAGGGGTGGTAATAAAGCTTATGATGTTTTTTTATTCCTTTTAACAACGTTTTTATGTTGTGAGGTGTATGATCATATGTCCACTAAAAATCATTCCCATTGGTGATATTTTATTACACACTAATGAAGCTCTATTTTTCAAGATAACCTTTTGAAGGATTGGTTGTAACATAGAAACTTTTTAATCATGTAAACTTGGTTGATTAAATGGATTCCCAATGAATAACAATCCTTGTGTGATCACCCCGGTTAACCGAAGTGAAATAAGTAACATAATGAATGGTGTGATTAAATCTGAAAACCCCCTTAATCTGTTCTGGTATTATGCGTGGCTATTCTGTTTGATGCCTTGTGGGTTAATGTAGAGGGGGGTGGAATATTCTAGTTGAAAATTTATTGGCATATGAATCTAAGGCCATGTGGAGCCAACATGTTGGGTCTCATTTTGGTTCCAGTACTTATAAGTATATCACATATCCCTTTTTTTGTTGTGAATTTAAATGAAATTTGAGTGTGAATGCTTAAATGTCTACTTGGATATTTTGTTTAAATTTTTGTTCTTGGATTATGGGTATTCTTATTAGTTTCCTATTAGTGGTGGGAAACTTTAAATGAAATCCCACGAATATGATAACAAGAACTGGTAAAAATGGGGAATTGTTTTGACAGAAATGGGTTGTGGTCTGGTTATAGTTGTTATGAAATTGTGCACGTAGGGATAACAACAAGAGTGGTGTTGTATGAGAAAGGTGTCTATTTCATAACCCTTAGGTTGGGATGAGTGCCTTTTTACCTATATGTTTAATATTTAGTTCTTTTTTTTCTTATATGAACCCCAACCAGGTTGATCACTTAATGCAGAACACCCACATTTTATAGGGGAGGGTGTTTTCCCCAACATTCTTATGAGTGGATGGTTATTAACCCTTTTTTTATCTATATCCTTTGTATACCAAGATTATTTGGTTATGATGTGATGGACTAAGGTTCATTATGGCCTAAGACACTCCAGGAAGGGTGTGTTGTGTTGTTTGTATCAGGTGTGTGCAGGCAGGATTGTTTCCCAAGTGTCTTTTGGATGAGGACTTGGTATTTTCAGGCATGACAATGGTTGTTGAGGCCCATGTGTCTTCGGGCATGGTCGTGGTGGTTGTGGCCTAGGTGTCTATGGGTGTGAATATGTGTGGTTTTGGTGGCCTAGGTGTTTGTAAGAAGGATAGATGTGCGGTTGGGATAGACTATATGGTTGTTGTTGGGGGAAGCATTAGGATTGTAGTGGAACATATGGGGGAGTTCTGAGCATAGGATGTCTTAAATAACCAATGGGAAAGCAGTGTAGGGTACCCAAATATTGACGTGATATTACTATAACTTTACCCGACTTGAGTTATTTGGGGAGTGTTCCTTGATGATTCTGGGTGGATAGTTTCCTTGCTAAGTGCTTTGGTTATCTCTAATTCTCATGAGACATTAGAATTCCTCCACACTTATCCATGAGGGGCTTTGGTTTTACCTAATGAGTAAACCTGTATACTCACCCTATATATATAAAACCAATTTCAAGTTTCTAGGAGGACTTAGAGGACCGTGACGGACCATACTAGCTTAGGCTTCAAGAGTTTTCATTACTTCCTTTCTTTCTTTTGGTATTTTTTCATCAGAGTTTTCTTGTACCTTATATTAGTTTATTTTGAACATGCATATTAGAATGGAAGTTTGTATTTACATTTACATTTAGTTTTTTTGAGTTGTTTGGGATTCACCATAATATCTCCCAATATTATTAAATTAAATGGTAAGGCCTTCAATTTTATGTTACATTCTATACCCTTGGTTCTAGTTGCCACTCTGGGGCCTATTGATGACGGGACTCGGGGGTCATAATCTCTCCATTAAATTGAAGAAGGAAGGGCCTGGTAGTTTACTATCCCTTTCCCCATATTGGTGAATGTGGGTTATGAAAGAATGATATCAAAGTAAGGTTGAAATATAGTATGGAATTTGTGGTTAGGAATAGTGAGGATTGCATGGGATGGTTGGGAAACAGTGTTAGGAAATCTTGGTGTGTGAAATTGGCTAGGGAAGACTCGGTAGGAAATGAGATTTTTGGCCCCCTTGTGATTCGATGCAAGGACTTTGGACCGACTGAATGGCCTGGTGAGGCTACTCTGGTTGTAGGGTCAAGACCCTAGGAAATGTACATGCGTCATAATGACTTGTGTCCTTGTGTGTCTTGGGTGTTTGGGGAATTTTAAAATAAATCAAATGTTTGAGAAAAATTTATGATAATTTTCTACACTACTCAGTCTTAAGAATTCTTTGTTTACCCTACAACAATAGTACCTGGATGACATCAATGAGTAGTGTGGGTGATCGAGTCCTAATATAATAATTTGGATGATCAGTAGAGGACAAGTCAGTAGGAGGAGGATGACTAGTGGCAGAAGATGCTTCATGCCTTTCAGTAGAAGACCCTCAGGAAGTACGGGGGTAGTATCTCGGACTTAGAGACAGGGGGTTGGATTGAGGAGTTGGAGATCAAATTTACCTTGATCTATGTACTGAGGGAGTACTATGTTCCATTGGTGGTTATTTAGATGAGGGGATTAACACATTATTGGTGGATACTCTACCTTGGAGAGAGAATGGGGATAAGGTTTCGTGGGCTGACTTCAAGAAGGAGTTCTGATCATAATTCATTTATTCTACAATGAAGGCTGAGAAGAGGAAAGAGTGTCTCTCCCTCCAGAAAGGGAGAATGTCAGTAAGAGAGTTGGGGATCAAGTACAAGGATCTCCTTTGCTTCTCCCTTGACCTATTTCTAAATGAGGAGTCTCGGGCAAGATGTTTAGAGGAGGCACTCCAGCCTTCCCTGTAGTACGCTGTTACTCCCTTCACTATACTAACATACATGGAGGTCCAGAAGATGGATGAGGTAGTAAAGAGTATGAAATCAATGGTATGTGTTCCACGAGAGGGGATCTAGATAGGTTCGTCAAAGGGGAAGGTAGTTAGAAGCAGGCCTCCCGCATCAGGACCTCCCAGGTGTCGGCTGACAGGGAGCAGGACTCAGTAGTTTCAGTTTTGATCTCCTAATCCATTCCCTTTCTCTATGAGCCTAGGGATGAGGTACTTTATCTGTTGATGTAATGGGTACTTTTGGAATAAGATCGAAGACCAAGTGCAGTACGATGGGGGTGGTAAGATTCAATGACCACCTCCATAGCAGTAGTTTCTAGCCAGACCTTTTCAACTGCAATAGTAGGGGAAACGAGCTCCTGATCTTCCAAGGGTAGACATTTTAGGAGGAGTATGACATCAGGGTGATCCTTAGGGACCTTGAGTATGGAATGTTTGGGGTGGAGGCTGACATCTGAGGAGTAGCATAGCTTGGTGTGAGAAGTATCATGCTGTAGAGGTAGTAGTTCTAGCAGGTTCGGAGGTCATTCAAGGTATGATCAGCATGTTTAGTACTCTTGCCTATTCCTTGTTTGATTCAGGAGCTTCACCCTACTATGTTACACCTGGTCAATCCCAAGCCTTGGGCCTAGACATATAGAGACTCTTAATTCCCCTGGTGCTGAGTACACTAGTTGGGTGTCAGACTAGCCTAGTTGATGTTTTTTGAGGATGCAGACTGATGTTGGGGCCACATCAGTCTAGTGGGGATCTCCTTCTGCTGCAAATGTATTCAAACGATGTCATCCAAGGAATCGAATGGCTATTTTATATGTATGTTGTAATCGACTACTTCCAGAGAAGATTAATGTTCTACAATGTGGATGGCCAATGTGTGGCTTTCTTTTCAGAAAATAGAGTTATCAGATGGGGGGCTGACGTTTGGAGCCTCTTCTATATAATTTGGCTCAGATGTCTGCACAATCAGTGGATGCTGAGATGATATAAGTTCCAAGAGTTGTTAGAGTGTTCTCGGACATTTTTTCCAAGGAGGTTGTGACTCTACCCACTTGATGTGACGTTGATTTCGGGATAGACGTACAACCTGGTTCCTATCCGATATCAATGGATCCTTATTGGATGATGCTTTCTGAGTTGATGGAGTTGTATATTCAGATTGATGATCTGATGAAGAAGGGTTTCTTCAAACCCAACATGTCTCCATGGGGTGCTCTAGTCTTGTTTTTGATGAAGGCAAATGGTGGTCTTAGGCTATACATAGACCACCAATGATGAAATCAGGTAATGGTCAAGAACTGTTACCGTCTTTGGAGGATAGATGATATCTTTGAATGTCTAAGGGGATCAGGTTGGTTCTCTAAGATCGATATGAAGTCTGGGTATCACTATTTAAGGGTGAAAGACAGTGATATAATGAAGAGTTCCTTTAGGTGTAGGTATGAGAACATTGAGTTCTTAGTCATGTAGTTCGGTGTTACGAATGCACCTCCAGTGCTCATGGGGATCATGAACTCTATTTTCTACGAGTTCTTGGACTAGTTCATAATTGTGTTAATCGATGACATCATGATCTACTCATGATCAGAGGAGGAACACACTGAGAACCATAGGATGGTCTTGGAGATCCTTCGACACCAACAACTATATGGTAAGTTGTCCAAGTGAAAGTTATTGACATGAGATACACACCTTCTTGGAAACATGGTGTCTTAGCAAGGGGTAGCAGCGAATCCTTTAAAAGTTGAATCGGTTTTTTATTGGGTAGCACCCACGAACCTAATGGAGGTTTGTAGTATCCGGGGTTGGGCATGCTATTATTGGAAGTTTGTACATGACTTCTCTCCAGTTGTAGCTCATTTGATATCTTTGACCTAAAAAGACCAGGAATTCAAGAGGAGTGAGTAGTGTCGGGTAGGTTTCAACTATCTGAAGGAATGGTTGGTCAGTGCTCCAGTGTTCAGGTTTCCAGAGGAGGGGTGTTTTTTGATGTGTTTTGTGATTCTTCTAGTCTTGGCTTGGGGTGTATGCCGATTCAATAGTGGGGAGTGATCTCTTATGGGTCTAGGAAGTTACATCCTCATGAGTGTATCTATTCCACCCATGACCTAGAGGTTATATTAGTAGTGTTCATGTTGAATTTTTGGTGGCATTACCTCATCTGGGAGAACATTGTGGTCTTCACAGATCATAAGATTTTGAGGCATATATTTACCTAACAGGACTTGAACATATGAAAACAAAGTTGGGTGGAGTTTCATTTAGACTACGACTTCAAGATCTCTTATACATAAGGTAAGGGGAACGTTGTGATTGTTTCCTTGAGCAGGAAGTCATAGAAGGAATCTATTCATAAATCTACAAATTCTTGGATGGGGATGGAGGAGTAGGATGACTTACACCTGGATGAAAGGTTGGGTGGTGGCAGAGGATGTACGTTTTAGATAAAAATGTATTCCTCTCTATTGCGTCAGGTGGAGGAGTCTCAATGGGGAGACTTAGAGAGTGAAGTGATGCGTGATCGGGTTGACTATGGAAATGCTCCAGAAGGGTGGTCGGACGATGGTCAGAATCAGATGCTTTTCTGCGGGAAGTTGTTTGTCCCCGATATGATGCACAAGGGTGTTTTTCATGAGTTCCATAACACACCCCTTGCACTACACCCAAGAGTTTATAAGATGTACTAAGGCCTGAGGGAATAGTTTTTGTGGCCCAGGATGAAGTGGGAAGTGGCAGAGTTTGTGGCTAAGTGCCTCGTGTGTCTGCCAGTGAAGGATGAGCACTGTGTTCCCGACGGTTTGTTTCATCCCATAGACATTCCTAAGTGTACGTGGGATGATATATCAATGGATTATTCAAAGGACTACCAAGGGTTCAAGGAGGTTGCGATGCTCTCTGGGTAGTGGTAGACAAATGGACGAAATCAGCTCACTTCCTGCAAATCAAGGAGTTGAGTGTAGTAGATTCCTTAGCACATAGATACATGAATGAGGTATTGTGGTTTCATGGAGTTATGAGATCCATAGTATCGGATTGGGATGCACAATTTACCTCACAATTCTAGAGGGGACTGTAGCATGATTTTAGAACCCAACTATGCCTTAACACCTCTTTCCACCTTCAGATAGATGGGAAGACAGAGCGGACCATCCAAACATTGGTGGATATGATATGGGAATGTGTTTTGGACTTTGGGGGATCATGGGGATGATATTTTCCCTTAGTATTGTTTGCTTACAATAATGGATATCACTATATTATTGACATGGCACTATTTGAAACCTTGTTCGGGAGGTCATGTAGTACACTCATGTGATAGATCATGGTTGGGGAGGTAGGTGTTCTTGGCCAAGAGGTAGTGCAGAGAAAAATGAAGAAGCTTCAACTTGTGTGTCATAGGATGAAGGTATCCCAAGACTGGCATAAGTCGTATGCTGATTGTAGGAGGGGGCCCTTGGAGTTTGAGGTTGGAGAACATGTGTTCTTGAAGGTTTCCCCTCAATGTGGGCAGCGAAGGTTCCATAAGGGGATCAAGCTCTCTCCTAGGTTCATTAGGCCTTTTGAAATGTTGGGGAGAGTCGGTAAAGTGGAATATCAGCTGGAATTGCCACCTCAATTGGAAAGTATGCACTATGTTTTCCATGTCTCCTAGCTTCGTCGATATCTACACGATGAATCTCATGTCATTGACTAGGGAGAGTTGGATATAGGGGACGACTCTACGTTCATGGAGAGACCAGTAAGGATCGAGGATCGAATGGAGAAGGTGCTTCATGGATGGACCATCCCTTTGGTTTTTGTTGTGAGGAGGCATAGTGGCCTCGAGGAGATTTCTTGGGAGAGGGAATCCCAGATGCACGCCTAGTACTCAGAACTATTTTGAGTTTATGTTCTGAGCCTTCCTTAATGTTATCGTTTTTTGGGACTTGATGTGATGTAATGAGGAACTTGTTACATTATGAGATGAGTTGTTTCATTTTCTTTGTGAATGTGTAGGAAATGTCCTAATGTGTGGGGAAGGGTGAACCTGATTCCTAATCAAGGCGCATCAGCGCGAATGCGATTAAACCCCTGTCGCCAAGTCAGGGCTACCTAAAGAGAATAGTATCTTGACATGGAGGAAAGAACTCCCTGATATGTGTGTAGGGGAAATGGGATCCTTGGGGTTCACAGGGATGTTTGGGGTGGTTTTTCCCTGAGGGGTATATTCCAAGGGGGGTGTTCAGACCCCTCTCTTTTATTTGTGTTACTCTTGAATTCTTAAGGATGAGAATAGTTTGAGAGGTATCTGATGTAATGTATCAGACCCTCCGGGTCCATTACATTACCAATTTCTAAATGATGGGGTGTATTAAACACCATCATTGTGGCACGAGGATGTTAGTGTCAGTAGAAACATGTCAACATGGTGTCACCAATCAGTGCCACCAATCGGTCTCACCAATCGGTTCCACCAATCAGTCTCATCGATCAGTGCCACACCAATTGGGCTCACCGATCCGCTTCAGTGATCAGCTTCATCGATCCGCTTCACAGATCCGCTTCACTGCTTGGCTTCACATATCTGCTTCACTGATCAACCTCACTGATCAACTTCACAGACCAGCTTCACATATCAGCTTTACCAAGATGCTTCACAGATCCGCTTTACTGATCAGCTTCATCGATTAGCTTCATCAATCGACTTCATGGATCAGCTTCACCAATCGACTTCACTCATCAGCTTCACTGATCAGCTTCACATATCTACTTCACTGATCCGTTTCACCGATCAGCTTCCCTGATCATCTTCACCGATCATCTTCACCAATCATCATCACTAATCTACTTCACCAATCAGCTTCACCAGTCCCACTGATCGGTTTCATCCATCCACCTCACCAATCAGTGTCATCGATCGACTTCACCAATCAGCTTCACTGATCAGCTTCACTGATCAGCTTCACTGATTGGCTTCAGTGATCAACTTCACCGATCAGCTTCACTGATTGGCTTCAGTTATCAACTTCACCGATCAGCTTCACCGATCAAATTCACCAATAAGCTTTATTGATCATCTTCACAGAGCAGCTTCACCGATCGGCCTCACTGATTGGCTTCACCGATCAGCTTCACAGATCCTATTCACTAATCCTCTTTACAGATCATTATCACAAATCAACTTCAACAACCAGTTTCACTGATCATCTTCACTAATCAGCTTCACCGGTCATCTTTACCAGTCTCACTGATCGGTTCCACCCATCAATCTCACCAATCGGTCTCACTGATCACATTCACTGATCATCTTCACTGATCATATTCACATACCAATTTCACAAACTAGCTCCACCGATCGGCTTCACCAATCGGCCATAGAGGGGTTTCGGGGTTTCCTTCCCCAGTTTTTTCGTAGCACATATTTTAAGTCTTCTTACCCGTTTAAAGTGGTTCAAGGATATTTTTAAGCCCATAAATGATTTTTTCAACCCCCTAAGATTGGGGAGACCATTGAATTACCAAAACATGGTTATTTGTAATCAGTTTCACACCCTTTCCACATTTTCCAGCATCCTGTAATTTCCAGTCTTTCCCCTATTATGTGTTTTCTCTATTTAAAGGAAATATATTAACTCATAGCTGTTATCTCTACAATCTTCAAAGAGAATTATTAATTCTCAATAAATTCTAACATGTTCAACCTCCTAGCCACGTGGTCAAACCATGATCCTATTTTTATGTACTTTGATATTTTGCATCCCGTAACTCTTGGATCGGGCCTTTTAACACACTGAGGTATTCTTCTTCCTTGGTCCCTTTATTTTCTTTAGTTCACTTGGAGTCCCTATTTTGGAGACTAATCGTGTGGCCTTGATGGATCCCTTTTCACTCAGCCTTGGAGTCCTTGGAGTTCTTCCTCTACAAGTTTCGCTTCTCCAGTTATTAGCTCCAAGAGAAAACATTAATCCTTGATCATCCAAGTAGGGGGGGTTTCCATTGTATCTATTTAATCGTGCATCATGCGGGGTGGATATAATTATGTTCTATTAGGACATTGATAAAACCAACCTTAACAAAGATAATAAATGGAATTTTAAAGGATGAATTGGTGGGAATAATAATAATGATGTACTGTATACTTTTTTCCTTCATTTTTTATGTTGTGAGTTGTATGGGCTTATGTCCACAGAAAATCATGGTCGTTGGTGGTCATTTCTTACACACTAATGAAGCTATATTTTTCTGGATAAACTTTTGATTAATTGTATGTAACATGGAAACTAGTTAATCATATAAACTTGGTTGATTAAATTTATTCCTAACGAATAATAATCCTTTTATGATCACCTCAGTTAACCAAATGGAAATAAGAAACTTAATGAATGGTGTGATTAAATATAAAAACTCCGTTACTCTATTCGGGAATTAGGCATGGTTGTTCTGTTTGATGCCTTGTGGGGTGACATAAAGGGGGATGAAATATTTTGTTTGAGAAGTTTTTAGACTATGAATCTGAGGCCATGTGGAGCCGACATGTTTGGGCTTGGTTTGGTTATAGTAATTATAGGGATCTCATGGATCCATTTTATTGTTTTGACTTTACAAGAGATCTGGGTGTGAATGCTTAAAAGATTTCTTGGATTTCTTGTTTTAGTTTTTGTTCCTAGCATATGGTTATTCCTTTTAGTTTCTCGATAATGGGGGAATGCTTTAAATGAAATCCCTTGAATATGATAATGAGAACCAGTTCAATGGGGGAATTATTTTGACAAAAATTGGTGGTGTTCTGGTTATGGTGGTTGTGAAATTGTGCATATAGGGATAACAATGAGAGTGGTTGTGTATGGGATTGTTGTTTGTTTTGGAACCCTTAGGTTGGGATGAGTGCTTGTTTACCTATATGTATAATATTTGGTTTTTTAGTTTCTTATACTCACCCCACCCATGTTGAGCACTTCAGGCCGAAAACCCCCATTTCACGGGGGAGGGTGTGTTTCCCAACATTATTATGAGGGGGTGATTATTAGCCCTTTCTTATCCCTCTCGTAGGTAGCTGAAGATTATTTGGGTAGGTTGTGATGACCTAAGGTTCATTATTGCCCAAGACTCTTCAGGAAGGGTGTGTAGCTGTGGTTGGACCAGGTGTGTGCAGGAAAGTTTGTTTCCCAAGTGTCTTCGGGTTGAGGCCTAGGTGTTTTTGTGCATGGTAGTGGTTGTTGAGGCCCTGGTTTCTTTGGGTATGGCAGTGATTGTTGTGTCCTAAGTGTCAGTTGGCATGGTTATGTGTGGTTCTGGTGGCCTAGGTGTTTGTAGGAGGGATAGATGTGCGGTTGGGATGGACCATATAGTTATTGTCAGGGGTAGTAGTGGGACTGCATTGGAACCTGTGGGGGAGGTCTGGCATGTAGGATGTCCTAAATATATAGTGGGAAACAAGTGTAGGGTACCCAAATATCGATGTGATATTATTGTTACTTAACCTAACTTGCGTTATTTCAGGAGTGTTCTATGGTGACGCTGGGTGGATAGTTTCTTTGTTAGGTTCTTTGGTTATCTCTATTTCTCCTAGGGTATTAGAATTCCTCCCCACTAGTACACGAGAGATTTTGGTATTCCTTACTAAGTATACCTGTATACTCACAATACATATATAAAACTGGTTTCAGGTTTCCAGTAGGACTTGGAGGACCATGATAGACCTTTCTAGCTCAGGCTTCATGAGTTGTCATTATTTCTTTTTTTTGGTATTTTTTCATCAGAGTTTTGTTTTACCTTGTATCAGTTTATTTCGAACATGCATATGGGAATAGATCTTTGGACTTACTTTTACTTTTAGTTTTTTAGTTTTTTGGGATTTAACATCTTATCTCTCAATATTATTAAATAAAAAGGGTACTGCCTTCTATTTTATGTGAGATTCTATACACTTGGTGGTAGTCACCACTCTAGGGCCTATTGATGGTGGTACTCAAGGGTCATTATCTTTCCTTCAACTTAAAGAAGGAAAGTTCTGGTAGTTTTTCCCCTTTCCTCATCTTGGTGAAGGCGGGTAATGAAATTTACATCCAATTCCAACTCAGGGTAATTATAACATGAATACCCTCAAAAGATAAGCATGGGAGGTGTACACGATCTTTATACTAGAGTACTCGACACGTACCCTCAAATCCCCACTTGAGAATGTTCTCCATCTTGACATGGAATGAAAAACACTAGTACAGGATTTGTAACCATCATGGGGTACTTACCCATGTATATCAAAATGGAATGGACTTGTGTTTTTACCTAGCTATGTACTCCTATATGACATGTAACCCACATGGGGTTTGGTCGTGTACCCTACACGACCATGTACCTCCACACAAGATATCTGTCCATGTACTCTGCTACATAGATCAGTATGACTACACCACATACAACCATAGTACTAGGTTTTTACTTAAAAAGTAAATATTCCTTGAATAAGAAGAACACACAACCTATGTTTTTGAACTATATGTCGTGTGATCAGGATTTCCGAATGGGAAACCCTATAATCAAACTAATACGCCATTCTCCCCATTTAAGCATCGATCAACCCCGTGGGGGGTAAAAAGAAATAATAATGGGGAATTATAACTAAAAATTTGTAAATATATGTGGATTTATTACTTAGAATTAAAAATTTACAACATTTGGGTGAAATCCTCTGAAGATTCACAAATATCCAGGTTCTGCAACTGCCACATGATAATCCAGCTCCTGTCGAGCTCCCTGCGACACCTCTCTTCTTACCTCCCTATTTATCTCTCTCTACCTATATTTTATAACTAATTTGTGGTGAAGGAGATACCATATTGGGAATATATTATAAGATATTGGAGGAGACGAAAGAAAATATGTAAAATAAAGGGAAGAAAAAGAGAAAGGAAAATAAAAATAAAAAAGGTTCTAGGCCCGACACCAACACCAGAAAAGATTTTATCCCTTGATTATGTAAAAACCCCCATTATGGACTCAAGGGAGGATAAAAAATCTCAAATCAACACTCCATTAAATATATATAGCTAATAAACATGTCATAATAAATTAATATTTATTTAATTAAATATTAAATATGAATTAATTCACTAAAATTCCATCAACTCATTTTTTCACCAAACTCCCATCCAAGGAAAAAAACCCTATTTTAGGACCAAAAAAGTGGTCATAAAAATTATTTGAGATCATATTCTAGTGGTGAAATTATATTTTACCCCTCAAAGGTTTCTGAAAACATAAAATTACTTTTTTTACGAAATCCCTTATTTTTAAAAATAAGGGTCTTTGAAACCTCCCCATCATAACAGTTATTATCCCTTAGAATCTTTGGTATTCCAACAATATCCACACTCCCATCCAAGAATCTGTTCCAAAACACTCTCTTGACTATCAAATGACTAGTCCCACAATGTTAAAAACTCTCCCTATAAGGAAGACACTCAACTAAGACTGATATGGTGCACCACACAATATGAGTACCCATATAATCAACATTTAACCAAAAGAAAAAGACCAAATTCCTAACCTTCTTAAATCATAGAATTCAATAATTATAGTGGAAAAATCCCCAAATTTTCTTACACTAACTCAAATTCATCAAAATATCTCCCATTCAAGATTCATGAGAATGGTTTTTGATGGAAAATGCCAAAACTAAACTAATAATGTGGGTCACCACCCTCAAATGACCCACGGTGCTCTCCCAACCATATGGATTTCATTATATATCTCCTCAAGTTCCACTCCCTAGTTTTCCTCCATAAAACCATAAGATATATTTAGATAGATTGACATATAGATTATTCTCTATCAATGTACTTATGATAATGTCAAGTTATTGGGAATGATCTTCTCTAAATTTGTACTACACTATGATATTATGAATATCCATGTATATCACTCTACGATCATTGCTCACATAAAACTAGGTTATAATTTCCACTAACAAACCTCTGACAATATGACTCCCAATAATGTGTGTCTAGGTCTCACCATGGGTCAACCACCTCATGAATTCCAGTTTATTCTTGATGTCTAATATACTTAGGAGGGGTATTTCTCAATATATCATAACTCTTAGAAAACCATTCCCACAATATTTATCTAAAACCACCAGTCCTTGGTTCTCACAAGAAAACTCAATGATTTACAATTTAAATTGTCCCATGCACAACCATAGTGTAGCATTACCATCTCTCCCAACACAACAGTGTACTATACCATACATACCAATTCAATACCCGAACCACACTCCCATGAATCATCCATCAAATGTCCAATCTATCCATGATACATGGAATTCCAATCTTATTAATCCAAAATATCCCTTGGAAAACATCTTCAAAAAACAAGCACATCACTTATCCCATGATTTACCCATCAGAAAATTTCTTTTTCTGAGATTAAATAAAAAAACATAACCATTGGTCAAAAACACCAGGAACCTGAATATATTGAGCAAAGTATTGTTTTCAACAATATATAATAATGTTATTTAAAGGGGGATGTTATTGAGAATAATACTCTTTCTCTTTAAAATAATTTTGATGCTATATTTCTAATGATTTTATTTAGTATTTTGCAAGAATTTATTAATTTATTTTACTCTTGAAATAACGAGAATTTATTACTTGTGCGGAATCTGTTTTAGCGTGTCCTGGAATCACAGTTCATACCCTACGTGAATAAACGTAGCGTAAGGATGAAAAGCGTGTATACTTTTTGAAATAAGAGAAAATTATGGTAAAACAACCATACGTTTTTCAAAAAAGTATGGAAGAAGAACCTTACGTTAGGAAGGAACCTTATGTTTTGGTTTTCAGCAATGTATGGAAGAAGAACCTTAAATTTTGTTTTTCAAGAAATTATGGAAGAAGAACCTTACGTTAGGAAGGAACCTTACGTTTTTGGTTATCAGCAAAGTATGGAAAAAGAACCGTACGTAAATACTAAATGTTACGTTTGTTTCTCAAAAGTATGGTTCATCAACCTTACTTTTGTAAACAACGTTATGTTCTTGGAAAAGTATGGATCAAGTAAAAGTATGGATCTTTTTTCCTACATTTTATAGTTGAAGAAAAAGTATGGATGATCAGCCCTAAGTTTATGGTTCAACCTTACGTTTTCAACCTTACGTTTGAATACTATGTCATCAACCCTACGTTTGGAAGCCACATCATCAACCATATGTTTGGCGTCGGAAATTTTGATAGATGTTATTTTTATATAGAGATCAACAAGATGATTTCTGGGCGGATTTCAAGCTGGATTTAAAGTCGTTTTTAAAATACGACTTTGACTGATTAAAAACCGTTTTATTAATGGTTTTAAGATCAAATTGAAAGGAGATTTTTATGCCGAGTCATAAGGGAAGTTACGGATTCTCTGTAAAATTCAAATTTTTGAATATTGTGATTTAAAAGGCGACTTTTATGGATCTAATTGTGCAGGAGATATGCTCAACATTATTATATATGTTCTCGCTGAAACACCAGGTACATATTTGTGTATGGTGATTGATCTATTATTAAAAGGATGGAAAACAGAGACTGTAGAAATTCACGATTGATCTGCGGATTCAAAAAGGAGCATCAAAGCTCTGTTTATTTAAGAATAAGGTACTCGTTAGAAGATTCACCTGTTTTGTATCCAATATCTAATGTGGATCTACTACTGCTAAAGTTGTGAACTATATCTCTATATCTACTGCAACCAGATCGACTCAGAACTGCTTCAACTTGAAAATCAATATTTCTAGAGACGACGATCCATCTATTTTCAATTGTATTCTGTTGCAATTGTGAAGATAAACTGGAGAACTTCTTTCTGAAATACTTTTTATTCTTGAGTAACCAGCTTCTCTTTCTAAGCTGTGTAGGTTCATGTTTGAACCAGAAGGCTTTTTTTTCCTTGGATTGTAAAGGTGTCAACTACCTATATTCAGTTGTGAACCGGTCTGTGGAAAAGAAGACCAGATAGTGAAAATCACCAAGCTTGTGGAGTTGAGCGTTGGTGGAGTGGACTAGGGGACTTTTGTTCCCCAAACCACTATACATATTTGTGTCCCTGCTTTTATTTCCGCTGCATGATTAAATCTGATAAAGCATAGAGGACATAATTCATTCAATCAAAGAGTTACCGAAAAATTGAAAAAGACACAATTGACCCCCCTTTTGTGTTTAATCTTTAGATTCAGATCCAACAATTGGTACCAGAGGTGGAGCTTATGATAGAGCCTTAGAAAGCTAGAAGCATTTAAAGATTATAAAAACAGAGCATCATGACTGATACAAGAGAAGGGATGTCAATCATCCGAGCACCATGTTTTAATGGAGACAACTATGGATGCTGGAAATTGCGCGTGATAATATATTTTAAAAACCTCTGATATAAAGTCTATTCAAAGATTATGACTCCTTATGAAATTCCTGAAAATCCTGAGACATGGAGTGCTGCTACAGAGGCAGAGTATAATATGAATTCGAAGGCTATGAATGAAATCATCTACGGTCTAGGACCAGATGAATTTAATAGAGTATCTCAGTTCCCAACAACATATGAGATGTGGCAAACAATAGCTATGGCATATGAAGGAATAGACAATGTGAGGCAAATGAGATATGCAACTGCAAAACTGAAATTTGATACTTTCAGAATGTTTGATGGTGAAAGCATTACCCAAATGAATGTGAGATTGACAGAAATTATCAATAATATAACAGCTGTAGGAGAACCTATCAAGCAGGCTGATCAAGAATTAAATGTACTGAGGGTACTTCCTACTCGATGGAATGGTACCTCTGTTGTAATCAGATAATCAAATCCTGTCAAAGATCTAACAATGAGAGAGCTGATTGGTACACTGATGATGTATGAAGCTGAAATGCAAGATGAGGCTAATGAACATAAAGTTCTTATCAAAAGAGAATATACTACCTTGAAGGTAACTTCATAACAAAAAATAGAAAGATGAAGAATAGAGAAGTCAAAGCTAAATTAGAAAGCTCTAACTCATCAAACTCAGATGAAGAACTGGCTCAGCTAGCCAGGAAATTTAGAAAGTTCTACAGAAAGAAAAGAGGCTTCAAAAAATCCTTTAATGGAGATAATAAGGAAGTAAGATGCTATGAATGTAAGAATATGGGGCATATCAGACCATATTTCCCCCAATTAAAGGATGCAAAGAAGAAGAAATTCTTTAAAAGAAATGACTATGAGTAGAAAGACAAGAAAGCTATGAAAGACACTTGGAGTGTTTCTGAAGACTCCTGTAGCTCTCCTGAATCAGGATCAGTGAAAGAAGAAGTCAATCTAAAAGCAAACATGTGTTTTATGGCTGAAACTGATGAGGTACACTCATACTACTCCTCTGAATCAAATTCTGAATCAAGCTACACAAATGAAAAACTTTCAGCCTAATGCAATATGTTTGAAGAAAGATATGACTCACTATTTAAGAAACATAAGTCACTAACAAACATACATAAAGCTGTTTCAGATGAAAGAGATACAATGCTGAAAAGAAATAAAGAATTAAATGATAAATACAATTCTATTAACACTAACTATATTAATTTTGAATTAATAATAAAAACACTGCATGATGAAGTAGAATCTTACAAACAGGTTTCATGGGTTTTTACAAAAGGAGAAAACTCATTAAATGAAATTTTTGGAAAAACTATCATTTAAAAGGAGATATTTGGAATTGGCAGTAAAGGAGAAAAACCTATGCTATATAAAAATTATTTTGTTCCTAGCTCTAAAAATGTTAATTGTAATTTTTGTGGGACAAAGGGACATATAGCTAAAAAATGTTTCTTAAGAAAACCTAAAATTTGTGGTATTAAGAAAGCCTATGTTTCAAAAGACTTATATGATTCAGCTGATTTTAAAAGAACAAGGAAAATCTGGATACCCAGATCATTTCTAGCTAACACACCAGGACCCAATAGAATATGGGTACCAAAGAAATTTGTTTGAATGTCTTTGCAGGTAACATGACACCAGAGAAAAAAAGATATATGGTATATAGATAGTGGCTGCTCAAGACATATGAGTGGAAACTCATTAAATTTTTCTTTACTCACTCAAAAGGAAGGAGGGCTTGTCACATTTGGTGACAATTCCAAAGGAAAAATCATTGGCATTGGAACTGTTGGAGATCCAAAAATAATCTCAATCAACAAAGTACTTTATGTACAAGGATTAAAACATAGCCTGATGAGTATCTCTCAACTCTATGATGATAGATATACTGTTGATTTTACTAACTATTGATGAACTGTTTCAAAAGATACACTGTTTAAATTTAAAGCACCAAGAACTGATAATGTCTACACTTTGGATTTAAATTCTTTGTGAAAACAGCAAGTAAACTGCTTGACTGCTAAAGTAAGTGAATCCTGGATCTGGAATAGAAGACTTGGACATTGCAATGTATATGTTTTACATAAATTATCTAAGAAAAATTTAGTTTCTAATTTACCTATCCCCAAATTTGAAAGTGACAGATTTTTTGAGGCATGTCAACTTGGCAAGCAACACAAATCATCCTTCAAATTTGTTAATAAGGTTGCTACATCTAAACCTCTAGAACTTATTCATATGGATTTTTTGGACCCTCAAGAGTAGCAAGCTTAGCTGGTAAATTATATGTATATGTTTTAGTTGATGACTATTCAAGATTTACATGGATTTTCTTTTTAAAATTCAAAAATGAAGATTTTACTTTATTTGAAAGTTTCTTTAAATCTGTTCGAAATGGAAAAGGTTTTAATATAATCTCATCGAGAAGTGATCATGGGGGAGAATTTGAGAAACAGGAATTTAATTCCTTTTGCTCAAACATGGGTATTAAACACAACTTTTCTGCACCGAGAACACTTCAATAGAATGGGATTGTAGAAAGGAGAAATAGAACAATTCAAGAAATGGCTAGAACTATGTTAAATGAATATAGTATACCTATATATTTTTGGGCAGAAGCTATGAATACGGCTTGCTATATAATTAATAGAGTTTTAATTAGACCTATTTTGAAAAAGACACCCTATGAACTATGGAATAATAGAAAACCTAAAGTAAATTACTTTAACGTTTTTGGATGCAAGGTTTACATCTTAAACACCAAGGATAATGTTGGTAACTTCGATCCAAAATCTGATGAAGGTATTTTCTTAGGATATTCTACTACCTCCAAATCTTATAGAGTTTATAATAAGAAGTCGAGGATTTTTGAAGAATCAGTTCATGTGAAATTTGATGAATCTGATCCCTTTGAGAAAAGGACAGATCAAATGGATGAACTTGACTCTAATGATAACATGAGACTTGAGAACTTAAAGAATGATTTTAAAAATGATATAAAAGAAATTCAGTCCAGTTCAGAGGAACATGATACTAAAGAACCTTTAAATATTTTACCTAGACAGTCTAGGACCCTAAAGAATGACCCTTTAGAAACTGTAATAGGTGACTTAGATATAGGAATTCAAACTAGAAGAAACTTAGGAACCCTAGTGGAATTATCTGCCTTCTTATCTCAACAAAAACCCAAGACTATAGAATAATCTTTAGATGATGAAAGCTGGGTAATAGCAATGTAATATGAACTAAACCAGTTTAAAAGAAATGAAGTTTGGGAATTAGTGGAAAGACCTAGGAATTATCCTGTAATAGGAACCAAATGGGTCTTTAGAAATAAACAAGTTGAACAAGGCACAATAACTAGAAATAAAGCAAGATTAGTAGCTAAAGGATATAATCAAGAAGTAGGAATAGATTATAATGAGAATTTTGCACCTGTAGCCAGGTTAAAAACCATAAGAATCCTTTTAACCTATGCATATTATATGAATTTTAAATTATTTCAGATGGATGTTAAATCTGCCTTTTTAAATGGTTATTTAATGGAGAAAGTTTATGTTGAGAAACCTCCTAGTTTTGAAAATTCTCAAAAACCAGATTCTGTTTTTAAACTTACTAAAGCTCTTTATGGCTTCAAACAAGCACCTAGTGCTTGGTATGAAAGATTAAGTTCTTTTCTTTTGAAAAATGATTTTACTGTTGGAATGGCAGACCCAACACTCTTTAAGAAAACTCTGAAAAATAATGTTTTATTGGTTCAAATTTATGTTGATGATGCAATATTTGGATCAACTAATAAAACTCTTTGTCATGAATTTTCAAAATTAATGCAAGAAGAATTTTAAATGAGTATTATGGGAGAATTAATTTTCTTTCTAGGTCTTCAAATTTTTCAAAAAGATTTTGGAAATGTTTTAAATCAAAGCAAATAAATAACTGATTTACTTAAGAAATTTGGACTTGAAAACAGCAGGCCATTTATAACTCCTATGTGTACTAATATAAAACTTGATTTGGATGAAACTGGGAAATCAGTTGACAACAAGTTATATAGAGGTATGATTGGTAGTTTGTTATATCTTACTGCTAGTAGGCCAGATATAATGTATTCAGTATGTCTTTGTGCCATATTTCAATCAAATCCTAAAGAATCCCATCTGACTGCTGTTAAAAGAATTTTTAGATATTTAAAAGGAACTTTTTTTCAATCTCTTCTTTATCCTAAAACTTCATATTTCAATTTTATTTCATATTCAGATGCTGACTTTGGAAGTTGTAGATTAGATAGAAAAAGTACATCAGGTATATGTCACTTTTTAGGAAAGTCTTTAGTATCATGGTCTAGTAAGAAACAACACTCAGTTTCCCTGTCTACAGCTGAGGAAGAATAGGTTTCTACTGGCAGTTTCTGTGCACAAGTGTTGTGGATGAAAAATAATCTTATGGACTTTGGATTGAATTTTAATAATACACCTATTTTATGTGATAATACAAGTGCAATTAATATTTCAAAAAAATCATATTAGTCATTCTAGAACTAAGCACATTGATATAAGTCATCACTTTTTAAGAGATCATGTTATTAAAAAAGATATATTTTTAGAATTTATAAATACTGAAATTCAATTAGAAGATATTTTTACTAAACCACTTCCCACTGCAAGGTTTTATTTTATTAAGGGGGAGCTAGGTTTATTTAATTTTAAATGAATTTAAATGATTTTTATTATTTTTGTAAATTTTATTTTGTTTATTGAATACTGTTTTAGATTTTCTTTCATTTTCCATATGAAAATTATATTTGTTTTAAATATATGTAATGATTAGTGATTACACGGGAATCAAGGCTGTCAGAGCCTTTTCAACTTCTAAACCGTTTCAATTCTATCGAAACCATTTCGAAATCCAAAAATCGCACTTCTTCTCCTAAACCGTAATCTTCGAACCTATGAAACCCTATCCTTCAAACCTTCAAAGATTCTCACAAAGATGGTATGAACTAAAAGAGCCAGTTAAGCTGAGCCAAGAAATGCAAAGAGACAATGCACCAAGGGAAGAAAAATCATACAGGGCAAGGTAATCGATCTTGACTGGTTATTTCAGACAAATCTTTTGTTGAAGCAAGAGCTATCATTTCAGAATCTTGAACAGATGTTCAACAGTGAAAATACAGAATTTCTATATGAAGGAGAACATATATACTTCTTCAGATCTGTACAGTGTAGCCTGGTGGATACTGAGTATAGAATGATGGCTAAGATAGAAGATAGGGATTTCTCAATCTCAAAAGTAGAGATTGGTCAGATTCTCAACTGCCCTCATGAGGGAGTTTTTCATTTCGATTTGATAAATATTGGAGATTATGTGCATAAATCTAAAGACATCATGACTTTTCTTTTTAGTACTAAGACAATAAAGAAAATGTTTGTCAAGGATTTGGAGCCTGATCAGAAAATTTTGGTCATATTTATTTAGACTCGAATAGATCCAAGAATGGAAGAAATGGAAAAGATTTTGTACCCTAATATGTATATAATGTTTCTTCTGTTAAGCGATATTAAGTTAAACTTACCAAGGTACATGGTAAGGTATCTCAATTACTGCTGTCAAAGTGTTACCTGGATGAATTTCTATCCTTTCGGTCGGTTTATTTCTAAACTGCTGCTTAAGAAAGACATGGTGAGATTAGTGGATGCCCGAGTTACCTGTCATCACAGTAATACGTTTAATGCTGGAACTTTAAGGAAGTTTGGATATTTCTGGAGCATAATTAATGGAAAACTTTTTCCAGTAGGAGCTGAGGAAGACTCAGAGAGTGCTTAGGATCAACCTGCTAAGTCCAATGAGGGACAAGATGAATCCAGAGTCAGCAATGTAGCAAGAAGGATTCGCTTTGAAGTGGAAGATGTTGAACAAGACAGAAGTCAGGAGGTACTTTAATAAAAAATAAAGAGACCTGTCAATGATGAAATTACATCCCCTGCATTGGAAACAACAACAAAAGCATTATCGTCTTATAATTTTGTAAGAGAGGCTGTTGTTGATAACATCATGGAAGATGTTACTGAAAGGAAAGAACCAGTAGAGGGATCAGGAGCTCATGAAGAAGCTCAAAGGGAGAATCAGGAACAGCTTGTAGCTGATGTTGAAGTTGCACTTAAACTGGAACAAGAGATGGATGTAGTGCCTGGTGAAGAAGTGGCAAGACCTCAGGAAACTACTGAAGATATTATTCTTGAAATCCCAGTGGAAGGCCAAGATGATGATGTTTGTGGTGAGCATGCTTCTAAATCTCACACAGAGGTACTTCAAGAGGATTTTTCCTGTAGAGGAGTTTGAAAACTCTAAAGAAAAATCTGTGGACCAACCTTCTCAGGACAGAGAAAAAGAAAAATCTGATGCTGAATCATTACCTTTGGTACTGCTGCATCAATCAGAGAATGTGAATATGAATCAATCACAGGGTGCATCTGATTCAAGGAAAGAAGAAATTGAAGAACTGTACAGAAAATTATCTCAGTTGGAATTTGAAAATATCATTCTGAGAAATGCCTTAGACTTAGAACATTTGAAGTTTCAAAAGCTGAAGGAGTGTACAGTTTCAAGGCAAGAAGTGGAAATGTTTAAAGAGGATATACTGACTACAGTTGCACAATTGAAATATGAAATGGTTATGAATTCAGATTTATCAGATCTAAAGTCGTTTATGGAGAACCAATTTGCATCAGTTGCAAATAATGCTGTTAGTGGATCAGGTACATCACCTGATTCAATCAGAAGGTTTCAAGCTATCATAAATGTGATGAGAAACATGAATGACATGTTACAATATCTTCAATGTAACATTGCTCCTTTGTCAGTGTTACTGGACAATCAGAAGTTCTTAGTGGATCAACTGACACCTAGTGAGCCATCAGTCATAATTCTGTTAAATCAGTTATCAGAGAAGCTGTCAGTTTTTGTCAAAAAAGAGTAAAGGGTGCATGAGTTTTTCAGAATCAATTTAATCGAGGATATTCGTATGACTCAAGAGAACCGAGAGCTAATTATCATACATTTAGATGGGATGATGAAGAGACTTCGGGAACAATTTACAGAAATCAAGTCTAGAATCCAGAGGAGATAAAACCTATTGCCTATCTTACCCAAACATTGATTCATGTGTATATCATTGTCATGTATATACTACTATTTTTGAATGAAAATTTCCTTCATTGTTTATTTGTTTCTTTCTATATTTTTTTTACTAACTTTATTTTTGATATGCCAGTACTCCAGATTTAATTATTGATAAACAGTTAATAATAAGCATTTACTAACAGTTCAGTGCAATATTAAAAGTGTTAAAATCCATGATTTTTCATTCTTTTGATATCACAAAAAAGGGAGAATTTGGATAAACACAACATCAAAACATCAAAATTTTATTTAGGGGGAGAATTCATTTTATTTAGGGGGAGAATTAAATGAGAAATTTGGATTTATAATTATCTTTTTAGTGGAGAAGTTAAAGGTGGATAAATTTAAGGAAAAAATGTTTTTTTTATATTTAAAACTTTATGTAACTAATTTTTGAAAGTTAATTTCATTTAATTAATTTTAATTATTTTATGGGTTTTGTGATCGTCAAAAATGGGGAGATTGTTGAGCAAAGTATTGTTTTCAACAATTCATAATAATGTTATTTAAAGGGGGAGATTATTGAGCATAATACTCTATCCCTTCAATATAATTTTGATTCTCACAAATACCCTTAGTTATTTTCTAACGATTTTATTAAGTATTTTGTAGGAATTTATAAATTTATTTTACTCTTTAAATAACGAGAATTTATTACATGTGCGGAATCTATTTTAGTGTGTCCTGGAATCACTGTTCATACCCTACGTGAATAAACGTAGCGTAAGGATGAAAAGCGTGTATACTTTTTGAAATAAGAGAAAAGTATGGTTAAACAACCATACGTTTTTCAGAAAAGTATGGAAGAAGAACCTTACGTTTGGAAGGAACCTTACGTTTTGGTTTTCAGCAAAGTATGGAAGAAGAACCTTACATTTTGTTTTTTAGCAAAGTATGGAAGAAGAACATTACGTTAGGAAGGAACCTTACGTTTTTGGTTATCAGCAAAGTATGGAAAAAGAACCGTACGTAAATACTAAATGTTAAGTTTGTTTCTCAAAGGTATGGTTCATCAACCTTAATTTTGTAAACAACCATACGTTCTTGGAAAAGTATGGATCAAGTAAAAGTATGGATCTTTTTCCATACGTTTGATAGTTAAAGAAAAAGTATGGATGATCATCCCTACGTTTATGGTTCAACCCTACATTTATAATTCAACCTTACATTTTCAACCTTACATTTGAAGACTATGTAATCAATCCTACGTTTGGAGGCCACATCATCAACCTTACGTTTGGCGTCGGAAATTTTGACAGACGTTATTTTTATACAGCGATCAGCAAGCTGATTTCTGGGAGGATTTCAAGCCGGATTTCAAGTTGTTTTTAAAATATGACTTTGACTGATTCAAAACCGTTTTATTAATGTATTTAAGATCAAATTGAAAGGAGCTTTTTATGCCGAGTCATAAGGGAAGTTACGGCTTCTCTGTAAAATTCAAATTTTTGAATATCGCGAATTAGAAGGCGACATTTATGGATCTAAATGTGCAGTAGATATGCTCATCTTTATTATATATGTTCTCTATGAAACACCAGGTACGTATATGTGTATGGTTAGCGATCTATTATTAAAAAGATGGAAAATAGACACTACATAAATTCACGATTGATCTGCTGATTCAAAAAGGAGCGTAAAATCTCTATTTGTTTAAGAAGAAGGAACTCATTAGAAGATTCACTTGTTCTGTATCGAATATATACCATGTATCTACTAATGCTGAAGTTGTAAACTATATCTCTATATCTACTGCAATCGGATCGACTCAGAACTGCTTCAACTTGGAAATCAATATGTCTAGAGACGACGATCCATCTACTATCAATTGTATTCTGTTGCAACTGTGAAGATCAACTGGAGAGCTTCTTTCTGAAATTATTTTTATTCTTGAGTAACCAGCTTCTCATTCTAAGCTGTGTAGGTTTGTGTTTGAACCAGAAGGCATTGTTTTGCCTTGGATTGTAAAGGTGTGAACTGCCTGTACTCAGTTGTGAACCGGTCTGTGGAAAAGAGGACTAGATAGTAAAAATCACCAAGCTCATGGAGTTGAGCATTGGTGGAGTGGACTAGGGGCCTTTTGTTCCCCGAACCATTGTACATCTTTGTGTCCCTGGTTTTATTTCCACTGCATGATCAAATCTGATAAAGCATAGAGGACATAATTCGTTCAATCAAAGAGTTACTGAAAAATTCCAGAAGACACAATTCACCCCCCCCCCCTCTTGTGTATAATCTGTAGATTCAGATCCAACGGAATAATCCTACCCAAAAAACTCAATATTGATACAAAATCACCATCAGTTCTCCCTCTGAAACAAAATTAATTATCCTTCCCGTTTCATAAAACCCAATATTCTCCCATGAATTTATCTCAACATGAGTGTACCACCATGTTCATTTCCTAAAAAGTACAACATAAAACCAGGGATAACCCCTCTCATAGGGTTCCCTTGATCAAACCAAACATAAACCTATATGTAATTGATTCAAAACTAAGATCCACTAGGTCTCCCAACTATCCATACATATAATGTCTCATAACATTGTCACTAGGTTCAACCACCGGGCCCAAGGTCAAACCTCTCACAATGGTCACATATCTTGGGTTTTATCAATGTATCTGTCTCAAAATGAGACATCTAACATGTCTATCAACCATATCTAAGAGAGTTAAGGATAATATTTACCTAATAAGTTCAAAACCCCTTAACAAGGGTTCAATTATACATGTTTTAAATTACCATTTATAGTGTAAAAAATCGTTTAAGTTGTAATTAGAAACCAATTTAATTGAAACCAATTAATTTCTAATAACTTAAGGAAGTAATATATTATTTAGAAAAAATATCTGAATCAACTTTCCAACATTTTCCTAGCTGGTATCAATCCTCTCCGCGAATCCTCAAAATTTATTGATCCCTTGGGGGTTACAATATCATGTAAAACAATGACAACAAACCCTCAGCGAGAATCCTTATATTGTAATACCCCTAGAGGTTCTAATTCATTATAGACTTTTAGGAACCTATTAGAATTTCCCTTGATGATCCTACTATATAAACACAAAAGAATTTTTGTTAAGTAAACTATCAAATAAATTTGATTGGGAAATCTCTATGTCAGTTTTTATAAATATTTAATTAAATACACCTAAAAATGAAACACTCATGATAGGTATACTAAAAAGAAATAAACATATAAATCAAACCTACATGGGTCAAAAATAAATTCACAATATCATCTCAAATTATATATTTCGTACCCCACACATGGTTCATTTAATTAAAATTCCACTCAAGGATTTGTTGGAAAACACCATATAAGTAGTTACTGAAACTTTAGAAAACCCGACATAAGTAACAACATCCAATGAGGAGTCTAACACCTGGGAATCATGTGACCTCTCGATCTACTAGAGTCACTAGAGTGTAATGTATTTGCGATGAATTATTTTTGGATTTTATATCTATTTTTTTGAGAAAACGAGTTGAGATGGACTGTGATTCTGAGTCCCAGTGTGCTTGAAATAAATATTTGAAATATCTGAAATATATTAAAAATCACGTGTGTGTGGTTTTACTAAAAAAATATTATAACTTCAAAATAGGGGCCTGAATCAGGACTCTAAGGGAATAATTGAATTCATAAATTCCAATTTTACCCTAAGCACGACATAACCATTGTTGGCATGCAGTGTTAGTGAAAAAGTCAGTTGGAGCACAAAATTAATAAAAGAAATTAATTTAGTTGGATTAATTTATTTTATTTGATGTAGTGACCTACTCTTATTTAAATATATGGTTATTTTATTTTCCTCAAGTTTTGCATCTAAACCCCTAGATACCTAGACGAATGTTGTAGATAATTCTTACTGAACGATGGCAAATCTGGACCGAATCGGGGACTATTACATCGACAGAGTTCGTGGATCTCATCGATGATGGCAACGTAGAACCGTTCTTCATCAACTATCGAACCAAAATCTAGGTAGGATGTTTGATTTATATTTTTCCATCCTATTATTTTATACTTGTAGAATACGAATCAATTCCACATACATGATTTATTCATGCATCGATTGTAGATTAAATTGGAGAAATTTCTTTTTTTTTCATTTTGTTGATTTCTTCTTCAATGTTTTTATTTATATAAAACAATGAATCATGTCTGAAAAAAGTCTAAGGTTTGTTCCTCAAGTTTTATGTCTTCTGGTTTTCTTCCCCATTTCATCACATGTTCATCATGCACATTTTTTTTCCTTTGGTTTAATGAATACTAGGTGTTCGATCATTGCTAGATCATTCCTCGAAACATTGAATAAATAGAACTACTACAGTTCATGATCAAGGCTATGATCAAGGTGTGAAAATAATGGTGGGTGATCGAAGGCAGAACAAAATGGATTTTCAGTTTATGTTCTTCCTGATTTTGATGCGTGGTGACCTATTGACTTGATGAATAATTTTTCGAACAGATCTAAACAAATATTATAGATAGTGATGTTTGAATGGCTCAACCAACCTATGATCTATAGGTTATTGTAAGGGCGGTCTCTTAGAAGATTCACATTACTATGGAGAAGATATCCGGATGTATTTGGAGAATCTTATGGTACACTACGTGTATTTCAAGATTACATATCATGTGGGACCCCTAGCAGTGTTGTTAGTGTCTCTAAGGTGTTTTATATATCACAAAACATGTAAACTATTCACATGCAATGTGACCCTTCCATGAGGGCTTCACAAGAACATTGGAGGGTAGAACGAAATGACCAAGGGTACCTGGAAATGGACATTTCATTTATTCGAACACTGACACATCCATGTGTACCCAGGCATGGACAAAAGTACATGGGTATGACCAGAAGACATGGGAATGGTGTAAGAAAACCTATACATGATGTATGAAATCACTTACACACCATGTATGTTGAGGTTTATATGATTTTTGAGGTATCTCCACACATGAAGATCTAGTTTAAGTGATGCATTCCATGTAATATACTTACTCGTTGTGTACTCCCTTAAAGATAGCATGGACCTATTCATATCCTCACTCTAGACCAATTCTGGTTTACTAGTTTTCCTCTTGGTCCATTTCATTGAGGGTACAATGTGGTATTACGTCCTAATATAATGATTATAATCCATTCTATAGGATGAGTCTCATAAAGTTTTTGTGGTGTCCCTCCATGAGACTGGAGTGTGATCCTCTATCATATTTATAACTTACCTTGGGGTTTTGGGGTCGATATGACCTCCTTGAGCATGGAATAAATATTCCATCTAAAAGGCCATATTAGTAGGGTTCATAATAACATTGGTGTATAATCCCCTATGAAGTCAGTAGATCCAGATTGGGTTCATGGTGTACCCCAGTGGTTCTATGTGTGACCCCCCTATTTGAGTATTAGGGCCTTCTATGACCAGTGAGATTTATTTGGTGGGTATCAATGCTATTGACCTCTTGAATGAGTGTCTCTAGTTATGAAATGGCTTGATGAGTGGATTCTCCTAGAACAAGAATTTCTTCATGAAAAATCATGTGACTGGTTGTTGGTTGTGACCACCTAGTGATGAGATGTCCCTACTGAGAATATCTTGGTGTTTTTTGTCATACGTCGATTATTATAGCCCTGTATTGAGAACAATATACATTATTCTTCATGTTATTATTTTTGGGGTGTATTACTCGGTACTTTTATACTCACACGTGCATGGGATCTTTCAACACATGTTAAGTCTTATGTAGAAAATGAAAATTTTGATAGTGTACTAGGAGGACATAGAGAAGGTGGAGTATAGATTGATCTAGATATACCAAGGTGTTTCCCTAGAACATTCATTTAATCATAGTCCTCACACATAGAGCATGTTGGATGATTTATTATTTTTTTAGGCTTATATTTGGACCCTTTTCCACTCTCATTACATTACTATAGTACTTTGGTTGTGGGATTATAGATGTATGCATGAATTGGTTTTAGTTGGTTTACATTTAACCATTATATAGGTTTGGAGATGTGCATGTGTGTATGGGTATATTAGGCTAATGCCCCAAATTTGTTCGATATGACTACTTGGTATTAGATTCTAGACCCTGACCTATTGGATGCTCGCTTGGGGTAGTCATAGGTTGAACCCCAGTTGGTCAGGCTGTAATCGAGTGGTATTAGAGAAGTTAGTTTTGCCATATGATCGTAGTTAGTGAGATTGGTTTGGGGAAATAGTGTTAAGTGTTTTCAGTTTGGATTATTGGATAGGGAATTCAATGGTGGTGTGGCGACCGATATATCCATACCCCATGACTCAGATTACCCACCTTTCGACTTGTTACATGTAAAAAAAATTTGTAGTGATTTTTTTTTGTAGATTGATCATATAGAAATGAGTTTTGGTTTCCATTTATTTCTTGAGTCATCTCCCCAGATATACTCTTTGACCATTGTACATATTGTTTTATTTCATGATGCCTCCATGAAGACAACCAACCAAGATTCCCCTATATGATCATGAGGATGATCCATCGAGTGATGAGTCATAATTACATGGGACTATACCATAGATAGAACCTCCAGTTTGTTTAATTACTATACCAAACCCCATTGAGAAGAAACTAGAACTATAAATGATAGCTGAGGATGAATGTAGGCTGGGTACATTTCATGAGTTTTAGAGGTAGTAACCACCCAGGTTTTGAGGTGATCTAGACCCCTAGGGGGGGAAAATGGATATAGGCCATCACATGAGTTTTCCAACATGTGACGAAGAATAAAGATCAGATTTCTATCCGCACAAAAATTTTTATTTAGGGATTTACTAGGTGATGGTGATGTTTAGTGACTCAGTCACATGATGATAAAATTCTCTCCCATTCATACTTCGAGTGTCACTTGAGGGAGGAGTTTTTTCTGACCACATTGAAATAACGGAACATATAGGTGTTTTTTCATTTGTAACAGGGATGTTTTACTATGGTGGAGTACTCAGTGAGGTTAAATGATATCTCACGATACTCCATAGATATGGTTTGAGATCCATTTTTTAGATCACATACCTTTGAACATGGATTATGCTGAGATATCAGGGCTTTAGTAGTATTCATTTTCATTCCCACCTATGATGGAGTTCTTGAGATGGACTTGGTGTTGATGATATTTTTGGAAGATAAGGCACCTATAGTTGGTGCTGGTAGTTGGAACCTAGGAGTTGATACCTTGGTAGTAGGTAGCTGATGATAGTGATAGAGATTCAAGCATGTAATACACTTTATGAAGAGATCGTAGGACACATGGTTAACAGTGTTGGGATATCACGATGACTCAAATCTGCTGAGGGAGAGGAGGTGTTTCCCCTGCGATGGTCGGGGAAATCTGGCTTGGGATTTTAGGACCCATGGTACAATTAACCAAGAGACGTTTGAGGGATAGATGAGGTAGAGACATGGGTAGGATTAGGGTGGTCTATAGGGTGGTGGATGTGGAAGATGTTTAAACAGAGAAACATGAGGTAGTGAGAGGTTTGACCTATTACCACCACCACCCCTAAGTGTTCCACCATATGCTCTGGGAGATAGTGGTCATTGAAGAGGAAAACTGTAGAATATAGAGGCATAAGACCCTAAGGATCCAAGGATGATATGAGGTATAATTTGTGACTTTTATACTTTTTCTATAGTATTGATAGACAAAGGCATGATTCATTCCTTATTTATACTTATCTGGTTAAAGAATTAGATATTTTCGTATATCCTTTGGCTCAAACCTTATGGTTAGAGACTTCAGTAGGTAGTGAATCAGTGATTGATCACTACTATAGGTATTGCGATATGATTTTTGAAGGTGAGAGTTTTGTGTGGGTCCTATTTGTAGTAGTGACGATGCCTTATTACGTCATTATCACTATGGAATGTTTGTTCATAGTTAAGGACCATATTGAATATTTTAGACAGCGGATGTGGTGTGTTTGTAGTGATGGGATGATTATTTTCCTTCATAGGTGAAAATGAAACCTTGTAAGAGTAGGATATGATTAGGAATAGGAGAGTGTAGCTGATTACTCATAATTTGGTTAGAAGGAATCTTGGAGTAGTGAATTTTATTGGATACAAGTTCCCAATAGTGGTGGTGGAGTACAAATACATCATTCCTAAAAACATGCCAGGATTTCCTTCCCATCGATAGCTATACTTTTTTAATTGAATTACACCTTAGTATGTCCCCGATATCTAAACCATAATATTAGATGGTTCCCTCAAAGCTTTTGGATCTAAGGGTATAGTTAGAGGTTTAGAAGGAGAAATGCATTGTAAGACCCATTCCCCCTGGGTGTTCCTAGGGTTGTTCATCAATAAGGAGGATGAGAGATTAAAGTTATGAATGGATTAATGATGCAGGAAACATGTGACTATGAAGAATATGTATCCACTACCAAGGACTAACAACTTCTTCGATCAGTTGAGAAGGGCATGATGGTTATTAAAGATTGACCTCATATCAGGATATCAATAGATGTGAGTACAAGATGAGGATATATCGAAGATGGCATTTAGATGTTTCTATTGTCACTATGGGTACTTAGTGATGCCATTTGGTGTGATTAATGCCTCCACATTGTTCATGGGAATCATGAACCAGATATTCTAGTCTTCATGGACCCGTTTGTGGTGGTCTTCATTGATGATACCCTAGCGTACTCTGTATTTGAGGAGGATAAAGTGACACACTTTAGGATGGTCCCAGACACACTCTAAGAGAACTAAATGTATGGGAAGCTCTCTAAGTGTCTATTTTGTATTTTAGAGGTCCGCTTCCTAGGAAACGTCATCTTAGAGGTAGGAGTATTAGTTGACCCAGAGATGGTTAAGGAAGGGCTTTATTGGGATCCACCAAATAGTGTGACTAAGGGGAAGAGTTTCCAGGGTTTGTTACGGTACAATTGGAGGGATGTACACAATTTATCTAGAGTGAAAGAACCCTTGAAAACTGTGACCTAGAATGGGAAACCTTTAGTATTTTTGGAGTAGTTCCAGTAGTGTTTATAGGAGTTAAGGAAGAGGTTTATGAGTGCTCTCATATTGAGATTTTCAGAAGAGGGTTTCGAGTACGTAGTGTTTTTTGATACATTAGGGACCTGACTTGGTTGTCTTTCGATGAAGAGATAAGTGGTGATTGATTATGGTTCAAGTCATTTGATACCATCAGAGAAATATATGACCAACGATCTTGATGTATTATTAGAATTTTTCACACTAAATATGTGTTAGCACTACTTTATGGGTGAGTGATTTATCATTTAATCTGTCCATTAGATTCTGAAGTATATATTCTCTTAGAGGGATCATAAATTTATATGGATATGTTGGCTAGAGTTCCTACAGGGCTATGAATTTCAAATTGTCTATACTATTGGTAAGGGGAACTTGGTGGTATATTCTCTGAGCAAGAGATGATTTTCTCTTGTTTTGGAAATGGAATCAGAGTGCCTTATTGTAGTTATCAATGCTGGAAAAGGATAGAGCTTAATATCTTTAGTCATTGGTTGTTACTCCAAATATTTTGTGGCATGTTAGAAATGATCAACGTGTAGATACTAAATGTCAGACCTTATATACTCATATATCCACTGGTCATTCTGTGGATTGATTTTCTAAAGGTGTGGATCCTGATAACCTTTTCTGAGGAAAGTTGATGGTACCATTGAAGTTGTGGGAGGAAGGGATGTGATAGTTTCATATATCCCATTTGGAGGTATATCTAGGTGTGTAAATGATGTACCAAGACCTATGGTGTTAGTTTTGGTGGATAGATATGAAAAAATTATGTTGTGGAGTTTGTCTCTTGATGACTCACTTGTCAGAATGTAAAAGATAAGCACTGGGATCTAGTGGGTTTATCTCAACCCCTTGATGTTCCAGAGTGGAAGTGTACAAGATATCCATGGAATTTTTGAAAGGGTTACCACATACATCCCAAGAAAACAACTACATATGGGTAATTATAGACCAAATCACCAACACATCTCACTTCCTATCCATTCCAGAGAAACGTTTAGTAGAGAGATTGAGGCACCTCTACATGTAGGATATAGTCTGACTCCTTAGAGTACCATCAGTGATCATTTAAAATCATGACCCTCCCTCTAGATGATGATTATGAAGATGAATTCCAGAGACCTTTAGGACTCATTAATGATTTATCACGATGTTTAACCCCCCAAAATATGGCCAAAATAAGAAGAAAATTTTGGAATTTGAGGACATGATAAGGGAATGCATGTTGGAATTTGTTCATAGTTGGGAGGATAATCTACCCTTGGTGGAGTTTGCGTACAAAAACAGCTTCCATTCCAGAATTAGTATGAAACTATTTAAGTAATTGTAAGGGATATCCTATATTTTACCACTTTTTTTGAATTATCGAGGTGAATCAGCATTGATGGGGATATAGTTAGTTATAAATACTATAGAGAAGGTATAGACCATCCAGGAGAAGATGAGAACTACATAGATATATCATAAGCATTATACAGACTGACAAAATAGACCTTTGTAGTTCTAGGAGGGAGACCATGTGTTCCTGATGGTCTCACCTTGATGTGGATTGTGGAGATTTGGAAGGGGCGGTATGTTACCTCCATGATTTAATGGCCCTTTAAAAATACTACGTAGATTTAGTGAGGTGGAGTACCACTTAACTCTACAATAGTAGTTGGACTAGGTAAATGAGGCCTTCCACATGACACTATTGAGAAGATTTGGGCATGACCCATCACATGTTATCAACTAGGGTGAGCTAGACATTGAGTATGGAGATACCTTTGGGGATTACTAGGTGGAGGTCGAGG
Source organism: Viscum album (assembly GCA_963277665.1). Classification (NCBI taxonomy): domain Eukaryota; kingdom Viridiplantae; phylum Streptophyta; class Magnoliopsida; order Santalales; family Viscaceae; genus Viscum; species Viscum album. The sequence continues at coordinate 1,578,063,672 of OY728120.1, read as the reverse complement.
AATGATAGGAAAGGATCCTTCCTAGGTGATTTATTCACTTATTTCATGTCCCACGGTAGCATGATAATATTAAGGAGAGAACATGGAAGTAGGAGACCCAGATGAAATCATATTAACCTCATCTTTTTGAGTATTTGTTTCTCATTTTTGGATGAGAATCCCTAGGGTTGGTAAAATTTAATGGATCCTATTTCCCATGTATTATTTTTGGGTGTTATATAGATCATTTTTGAGATCAAGCATTGAGACAGTGTCTGATTCCGTGGCCCATTATTCAAGGAATAAATCTCTAAAATATATTAAATATAATAAATATCACACACATGTAGTTTTCCTAAAAAAGTGTAATAACTCCTAAATAAGGGATTGGACCAGAAATACAAGGTAACCACTGATTTTAATTCTAATTTTACCCCAGGTTCTATATAACCTTTTTTGGTAAAAGGAATTTTGGAAAAAGTTGTTGCGAGTGAAGAAATAGTAAAATATATTACTCAATTGGTTTAATTAATTTTATTTGACTTAGTTACCTAATAAAATTCAAATATACGATTATGATTTTTTTCTCAAGGATGGATTCTAAAAACCTATAGACTTACATGACCGTTGGAGAGTATTCTTGGCTAACAACAATTGATCGGGACCATATGGAGGGTCGTTGTGCCAATAGGGTTCACAGATATCATCAAAGATTAAAACACAAAAACTATTATTCATCAATGATTGATCCAAACTCTAGGTATAATTTTTTTTTATTTTTCCATCCTGTTATTTTACCTTGATCAAATGTAGATCAATTCCTTGAATTGAATTTATTTGTGCATTGATGATAGATTAAAGTAATGGAATTTGTTTTGTTTTTTGTGTTTATTTCGTCCTCTTCATTTCTATTTTTCACTGAAAAAGGATCAAGAATGAATGAATAAATTCAAGGTTCATTCCATATATTTTATGGATTGTAGTTTTCTGCCATGTTTCATCGCAATTTCATCAAAGGAATTTCTTTTGGCCCATGGTTCGATGAATACTATGTACTTGACCATTGAACGAGTATTCTTCAGTACAACATATCGATACCATGGGTGCGTTTCAGGAGAAGGGCTATCATCGAGGTATGATGATGATGGTTGGTGATCAGAGCCAGATCCAAATGGATTTACGGTTTCTATTCTTCCCAGTTTTGATGTGCTATGATGGATAGTGTCGATGGATCATTTTATGAGAAGATATAAACCCAGATTTTGGCCAGTGACAATGGAAAGTCTTGGGAGACCTTCAATCTATATGTTCTGGCATGGTAGGTGGCTCCAATGATGCCTAAGATGACATGGAAGACATCCTAAGGGATTTGAAAATCCTACGGTAAATGAGGTGTATTTTGGGTTTAAAAGTCATGTGGGACCCCCTAGTTGCAACACTAGGGTTTCCATGATGAGTTAAATATCTCACATAGTGTGACCTTATCAAATTCATTATGAACCTTTTGTGATGGCTTGGATTTTACCTCATAGGGTACACAGATGCAACCAAGAGTACACAGAGAGAGACACGCCATGTATTCAGACGACGACAAAACCTTGTGTACATGGGAATAACCAATGGAACTTGGGAATGGGAAGATGGAATGAAAAGGGTGCTGAGAGACCTATACATTCCATTTTTAGTCTCATACATTCTGTGTATGATGAGGTTAATATGTCACATGAGGAACAACCTCATGATAAGATCTATATTGAGTGATTCACACAATATACTCTACTTACATGTCATTTTATCCCTTAGATACATCATCAAGCTCATCATATATTCAGTTTAGACCAGTTTTGGTTGATTGGTTTCGCTTGGATCATTTACCTCAAGGTTATAGTGTGGTGTTACATCTATATCTCAGGATTTTGATCCCCTCTAGAGGAAGATTCTCAAATATAGTTTTTGGAAAACCACCCTGAAAATGGAGTTTGATACTCTATAATATTTATTTCCAAGGTGGGGTTTGTGTAATCAGTGTGACCTCCTTGATTAGGGGATTGACAATACATCTTGATGGTTGTATTGGTAGGGTTTTTAGTATCATTAGTGTACAATTCCCTACATGGTGGGTTGATCTAGATTGGGTTCGTGGTGTCCCCCCCATCAATTTTGGGTGTGACCCCTATATGAGTATAAGGATTGTCTTAGACCATGGATCTTTATTGGGGTGGGGTCCAATGAAATTGACCTCTTGAATGAGTTTATCTAGTGATGGCATGGATCATGGATTGGATTCTCCTAGAATGAGAGTTTATTTGAGAAGAATCTTGTGGATGCCGTTGGTTGTGACCTCCTAGTGCTACAGTATCCTTCATGATTATATCTGGGTGATTTTTGTAATGAATTGATTATTATAACCTTTCATTGAGCTGACTATAATTTAGTGTTTGTGTTAGATTTTTCAGAGTGTCCTACTCAATATTATTATACTCACCCTTTCGTTGTCTATGCTCGCACATGTTTTCTTATACAAATTATAACCCTTTTAATGGTGTACTTTGAGGATGTGGAGGAGGTGGAACATAGATTTAGATAGAATTACCAAGGTGTTTCCTAGGATTTTTCATTTTATCATCATCCTCTCCCTTAGAGTAGGTTGGACTATTTATTGTTTTTTGTTGGGATTTTATTTTCCCCCTTTTTCACTTTCAATACAATAATTTTATACTATGGTTGTGGTATTTTATATTTATGCTTCCATTAGGTTTAGTTATTTTATATTTAATCATTTCATGGGATTGGAGATGTGTGTGTGTGTGTGTGTGTGTGTAGGCTTATTAGGATAATGCCTCCCATTTGTGGGATATTCCTAGTTGGTGTTGCTCACCATACCATGGATAATTAGAGGTGGTCCTGAGGTTGTCAGGGGTTGGACCCCCATGGGTAGGGTCCTGATTGTCACTACACCTCCTCTTCATGAGGAATGAGTCATCAACCCCACTATTGAAAATCTCTCCGTAGATCCAAATTACCTTACCTAAGAAGAAAATAGATGTACAAGTATTCCTAACTGAGTATAATTCCACTTGTAATCTCTATAGGAAATCCCATTTATGTTATTGTTAACAATTAAAAAATTGTCCAATGTATTTAGTAGTAAAATCACACACTAACGGGACGATAACTAGTGGACCCTAGGTGCCTAATATGATGCAAGAGACCAATCTTTCCTTCACCATTGAAGATGAAAAATCATTCACTAGCCTTTCTAAAATGGTCCTAGAGAAACAAATCTATAATAAATCATAAAATCAATACATAATTTTTTCCCCTCAATGTGAAAATCAAAGAAAACTATATCATATGAAATCAAGATCAATAATCCTATACCCATAGAAACTAGGGCTTCTTAACAAAATAAGTATCCCCGATGAACCAGTATGATATCCATCATAGGTTCTGAAACATTTCTAATAATCCTATCTACCATATCCTAAAGTTTAATACAATTGTAAAGGAACACCTTTGATACCAATTTACCATAACCTTGCCCATTTCACTCTATAAATAGTAACTAGACTAGTTAAAGACTATTCCTTAAGTGCACATTCCAAGATCCTAGAGGCTTCTGACTAATATCAATGGCTTAGAGTGAGTCTGTGGGGAGACTATACCTTCATATCATAGTAATAAAATAGAATAAATAAATAGATATAAACCATATTAGTAAATAATTAGAATGCATAATTTGTAAATAATCAGAGTGTGGAAGAAGTAAATGAAAACTAGGCAATAATAATGAAATGAAATGAAGTAATGACCTAAATGAACATGTCATACATAAAAAATTGATCCCACATTTTTCTGACCTCATATAAAGGATTAAATAAAGAAACAACAATAAAATTACATGGCTCTATATATAACTCCAAGCTGAAAAACATACCTAGTCTCTAAGACACTACTGATCTAATCTAGCATGATCATAAAAATCCACATGAGCAGATATAATTGATCATGTAACCCTAGTATTCAGACCCATACATCATGTTTCAATGATCAGCCTAAAAGTAACCATAAGTTCTGTATGCACACCAAGTTTCACATATATGGGTGAGAAATAAATCCTATTAGGCCACCCCCAATGGTGAACTTAAAAAATTCTTCTATAAGTTAATTCTCATGAAATATGATCATCCTAGATGAGGAAAAACTGAATGAAATAAATAATGTAAAACCACAATCAATCGTTGGGATCATGAACTCGATTGACTGGATATTTATTGAATAAGGCACAAAGCTAGATGTCATAACACTCAATTCATGTATAAAATAGTCAATCCTTAGGTCCATGATCCTTAGTGAGGAAACCTTCTTCGATCAACACCAAATATTTCTATGATCATTTAATTTATATAGCTAAAACATGGACTTAAGGTAATAAACCAATTCATCCATGCATAATTATATTCAAGACTAAGATAATTCCATCTATCATATGAGACAGTCCAAGGAGTTTTGATTCAGAACCCTAATATCACTCAAGATTTATCATAAATCCATATTCCTTATGATCTAGTCCATGGAACTCAGTATAAAGAATATATGTATCATCTTAGGAATAATATAATTTCATTTAACCTATGAGCATATCCATGGAATTCCATATGAGGAACCCAATTATCGATTAAGGTGTAACATAAATCTGGTTTCCATATGATTGCCCAAGGAATTTCATAAAATGAATCCAAGTATGAAAAAAGTCATAATATAATTACATCTCACCTATGAGCCTGAATAAAGAATTTTATATCTTGAACCCAAGTATTTATCAAGGCATAATAAGTTAGATCTCAAGAACTACCTCCAGGAATCCTATTAGTGTAACATACAATAAAGAGGGATCATAACCCAGATCTTATGAAGTATGTTTGGGAATCTAAATCTTTGCCTCACATTAGGCTCAATAGCCTAAACCTTGGAAGCATGTCTAGAAATATTAGATTCAAAAAATTTAATCATATAAAAGTATAATTAAATACTAATGGTGGATGGACACCTAAACCCATCACTTCTTCCATAGACCCTTGAGATTACATGTTCGGTATGGGTTCTAGGGATACACCCACTTCCATCTCTACCAAAATCCCCCAATGCACTTTCTTAGGGTCTGTCAAACACAAGGGAACCCACTAGGCACCTTAAAAAACACAAGAGACACATTCTACGTGGGATCCTCAAGGACCACACATAAATTAAACAACCCCCTTGGAATACATTAATTTAGAATGTAAGAAAAGGAATATCTCTTTGGATCCTAGAAAATAGTACATGATCAGAGGAATCCCTCTTGGGATCCACATAAATATTATGTAAGAAAAGGTATCATACATGGGATCCTCCGACATGAATAATATCTCGAGGTAACACATACCACAACCCCATCTCTAACATCTGACAACCTCCTAGGGAAAAAAGGTCACATCTTCAAAGGAGGGTGTTCCCATGGAAAATATAAATAAGCATTAGTCTAGGGAGATGGCTCAAAACTCATCTCAAACCGATATCTCTCTCTAGGTTAGTCCAAACACCAAACCAATCTATATCATCAAGTGGAATCTCACTCCCGCCAACCCGAGGACTATCCCAAGAAAATATCAAATGAGGAAGTTGGAAATAATATTACCTATTGATAAATAATTATCACAACACTGAACTATTTCACATTCCATGTTTCACTTACAAGAGGTTGTTGTATTCATTTCTTGGTGGAAGAACATATCTTATGAGTCTATAACCCTTATAAATCCATATAGATGTACAAAAAAACAACAAGGGATTACATATCATGATATATGTGAAACGAATCTAAAAATAGACCAATCATACATCAAATTAAGAATTTATGGAAAAAAACATGGAAACCCCACAAAAGGGTAGAAAGGGAGGAGTACACAACATGTATACCCGAGTATACGGTGTGTACCCTAAAAGAATCACTTGGTCATGTACTATAAAAAAACATGGAATGTAAAAACCAAGTAAAAAACCATTAATTTATGTAAACAAGCATGTACCCTACATGGGGTACCTTTTCGTGCACCTCACATGGAATGGATGTGTGTCTTTTCTTGGTTGTATACTCCTACTTGGTTTGTAATCCACATAGGGTGTGGCCATATACCCCACACATCTTGTTTGCCAACCTGGCCTATCTGGACATGTACTCAGCTACATGGATGACTATGACTACATGACATGTATCCAAAATATATGGTGTTTACTACCTAAAATTCCACTACATTCAAAAGGAAGAATACATGACATTAGTTCCTAAACTATATACCGTGTAATTAGGATTTCAGAATGGGAAACCCTATAATCAGCCCAAAACACCATTTTCTATTGGTTAAGAAGAAATAAACCCCATAAGGGTGAATAGAAATCATATTGGGACCTTAAAATAATAAAGAAGTAAATAAATTAGGATATATGGCATATAAAAATCCAATATCATAACATTGGGTGGAATCCAACTAGTATTCACCACCATCTATGTTTCACTACTATAACAAAATGATACTAATCCTCTCAATATCGAAAGAGGACTCCCATTATCACAAAATGTTCCATTGGGGACCATTCCATGACTCCCCAATCCCACCTCTAATAGGCAATGGGATGTCGACTAGTGTCAAGTAGGTATATCATTAACATTGGTGTCCTTAGTTAAAGTACCTATACACACACCCACACCTCCAAGCCTATACAATGCTAAAATATAAAAACAACTGAACAACTATGCAAGAATACATATATATCCCACAACTATATTATGATTTGATGTGAATGAATGTAAAGAGGGATGAATACAATCCCACAACAAAGAGTATGAAAATAATTCCAACCTGTAAATAATAATAAGGACTGCTGTCATGATGCTGAAGGAACACACCTAGGTCTGTCTGGTGTCAATAAGCACCATATAGTCTGGGTCTATCTAGGGAATTTCCAAAAGGATGGTTGTCTCCAAAATACATGAAACAAGTGAGAAAATACCATGAAGGGGTGAGTTTAAAAATACATAGAAGGACAACCCAAAACCAAAAAACATACAACAAAAGAATACATTAATAACTACATAGGTGTATTCATATAGTATATATAATAAGAATCTTTAAATATAGTCACTAATAACACAAATTCTAGAGGTAATTCACAAATTTAATATTCCATCCAAGTATTCTAGCACAAAGGATCCACAAAGAACTCAGTCTGGAGAACACAATCTTGAGTCTTATAACACTGATGATGCCCATCTAATAGGTAATTCTCATTGGGTCTTTCCATTATAAGTACTCACTAAATCTAGAAAGAGATATGATTCATATATGAGGATCAATCCCAAATCCATGGGATATACCACAACTCAATCTAGATTGAACTTCTAAGTAGAGGATTGAATCCCACATAGTGTTGGTCATGGTGATACCAATAACTACACTTAGGTCATTATTATGAATCAAGGATCTCACTCTGGGCCTCACAGAAGGATTCAAATAACTCCATTAAATAATTCCTACTCAAGGGATCACTTTCCTAAGAGAAGGAGGAGATTCCCTAATAACCTACATAGAATGGATATGGAGAATTCAACCTAACTAATATTTTTCAAGATATATAGGAGAAGGGATCCAAGACATTTTCTATAGAGTACATGTCATGTAGAAGGGTTACACACAATTTCCCTTGAATGTGGGTCATACCCGTGTTCACGACCCATGTCTCATCTTGTGTCTATTTCTATGTAGAACTACAGGGCAGGTCAACTTCCCATATACTCTACTCGTGTACTTCTACATGGATTAGCTTGTGTACTTTTCCAGGTCATGTCCGTGTAGTGGAGTACATGGCATGATCTAACCTGTGTACCCCAACCCATGTTTGTGTACACTCCATGGTACATTCCAAGTCTACAGGGAGAGGTCACACAATGTGTGACCAATTCACAAGACCTTTGTTACATAACTATCACCTGAAACCATATCCAACACAAAGGGTGTATGACATGGTGTGTAGATACAACTTACACGTCGTGTAACATGGAATTTTATACATTCTAAGATATGGTTCTGTGCATCATCTCTGGTGCTCTGGAAATATATTTGACCACACCTTTCCAAGGAAATTAAGGAATTTCCTCGTCTGAGCCTCACCATCGATGAAAAAAAAGTTCCAACCATCGAATCCGTTTATAAAAAAGGATTTATACATCAGTCTTCATTTCATTCAAAGGAACACAGAATCTTGTATCTAAATAAATTGGACTCATCACTACTCCCATTCTTTCACCACTATTGTGCCATTCTAATCCCATATATACAATAATAAATCATTGCACCAAGAATGGGTACACAAGGTTTCATTCATCAGGATATGTTGAACCATATGACACAAAAATAATTCCAAAAAATAATGAATAATTGGGAGAGAAAATCAAAATAATAATCAAGAGGAATGGACCTCGTTAGATGTATATTTCAACCTTGATTATTTTTTGTGATAATAACAACAAGGAAAAAAATGATATAATTCTCCCTAAAAATCCCCACTAATAAACCCATCAAAAAAGATGACCAAACTAAAAATCAATACATTCATCATTTGAATCATGTTTGTTATATAAATTAATAACTGTGAAAAAATCCAAATAAAAAAAATATCATACCTCAATTCGGATCAATCCCAACAAAATAATGAAGCTACACTATGATTGTTGTTGAGATACTTTTATTCCGTTGAGCATCATTCGTGAATCCATGATTTGTTCATCATCCAATGATGAGATATCCTCAAATGTATCCAATGGATCTCATCAAATCAGAGGGTAATGTGGAAAACCCTTCCATTTTTTCATAAGAGAGTATTTAAGTAATGGAACTTTGACATTGAATCAAAAAATGAATACAATAATTTATTTAATTATTTTATGCATTTTAGGCCCGCAATGAATTTTTGATATTTCCCTTTACAGATCAAGGTTAATTGACACCTAGGAAAAAACCCACATTCTAAACACAATGGTGCCCTTAGATTTCTGATCTGTGATACCTTTTAGAAGTTATTACACTTTTTTGGAAAAAAATGTGCACACATTCTATTTAATATATTAAATATATTTCAATAATTTATTCCAAGAACACGCAGCCTCAGAATCACATGTCGTATAAGTTCTTGGTCCCAAAAATAATACATAAAATATCAAAAAATAATACATGGAAGCTATGAGTCATTATATTCTCCCTTCCATGGGTATTTACATCCCTAAAAAGAAAAAATATGGGCTATACAACGAGATCTGGTTAAAGACCATGTATCTGAGCCTTCTGATCCCATGTGATCTCTTGAATATTCCCATGCTGCCAATGGACAAACACTATAGGAATCAATCTCCATTTAAAGAACCTCAACTATTAATCGTCAATCTATACTGAGTACTCATCAAAGGAATCTCCATCCTTGATGTCTAGCTCACCCTAGTTTGTAATGAGTGATAGGTCATGCACGCACCTCCTCAAATGAGACACATGGAATATGTCATGTACCCAATATATCTATGGTGGTAGATCTAAGTGGTATTTCACCTCACCAATTCTACTTAATATATGGAAAGGGCCAATGAATCTAGGAGATATCCTACCACCTTGACCAAATCTATGTAAACCTTGTCGAGTTGAAACTTGTAGGAAAACATGGTCTCTTTCCTTAATCTCCAAGGGCCTTCTTCATATATCCTCATAAGTCTCCTAATGTATTTTTTTAGTATTCATACTCTCCTCGATGATATTAACCTTCCTAGTAGTTTTTCACACCATCTCTAGGCCCATGAGTGTTGACCATCCTATGTCAGTCTAGCAAAGTGGTGACCTACAAGGTCACCCATACAAGTCTCGAATGGTTCCATACTAATGGTGAAATGGTACCTATTTTTGTATTAAAACTACACTAGTGGTAGTTGATCCTCCAAACTATGGACAAAGTCTAACATGAAAGATCATAACATGTCCTCCAGAACATAAATGGTCTGCTCATTTTGGCCGCAATTTTGGGGATAAAATGATGCGCTCAAGTGTAAATGAGTCCCAAATTCCACCTATAATCCTTTCCAAAATTGGTATTTGAAGAGAGAATTATGGATTTTTTTATCATTGATGTAAATCTATGGAGTGGGACTATATCATACACATATAGGAATCCCACGATCTCTACTGAAATGCACTACCGAATTCCTAAGAAGTGGGCCAACTTGTTGAGTCAGTATAGAATCAACTAGATGGAATCGAGTCCCTAGGATATACATGGTAATAATATCATGATTTACATGGATATATTATCCCACTACAACTCCGAAACCTCAAGGGGTTTAGCTGAACCTGCTATCATATGGTCATTGACCTTTAATTTCTGACAAGTAGGCATCAAAAGACAAACTCTGCAAATCCCCTCTTCATCTCTGGCCACAAAAACTAACATCAAAGGATCTATTATATCATTACCACACCTAGATGTATCTCCAAAGGAGAAATATAAAACTCTATTAGAAACTCCTCCCATAAATTTAATGGTACAGTTATGTGTCCTCTGATAATAATAACATTCTCTCAACATTTAGAAACTCTATCAGGAGCATGTACAATGGATATCTAAGTGATTAGGGTCTAATAGTCAGTATCCCGTATTCATGCCTCCTAGAATTACTACATGAGTTGAGGGGTGACAACCATCAACTAGAGGTGAGCTGATCCATCTCCATCCACAGTGGATTACTATTACAAGGCTAATAGCTCTGACACCTCATTCAACGGTGACAAACAAGATCTCTTACTGGGAGAATATACTACTACATTCCACATCCTAGGGGTGTGGAAAATTTAAAAGTCATAATCCAGGAGGAACTCTAGACATAAACTCTATCTCAAGTTAATATATTTATGAGAGAATATTGACTGATGACATTTTTTTATTAGAATAGAAGATAATTCTCCCTACCTTCTTGTAGTGTCACCACTTATTTCATGTGAAGACTAAAAATGGTAACTCAAGAGCATTGGTTGCATAGTTATACTCACATGGTATTAAATTACATGAACTAATGTCAATTATTACCTACCTTTGCATCAGAACACCACGAAACCCGATTCCTGATGCATCAAAATAAACTATATACTCAACACCCTCCTGTGAAATTCTCAAGAGGGGAGTGCTCTTCAAAACTCACCTTAATAATGGAAAAGCCAAATTGAATCTTTCTTTACACATGGAAGGCTGACCCTTTTGGTTGAATGTTTTCATGGGTGCTGATATCCTAAATAAATCATTTATGAATCACTAGTAATATCCTTCCAACCCAAGGAAGCTCCTAACCTTCATCACTCTCTTGGTCGGTTCCCAATATAACACTTTATCAACCATGGATGGGTCCACTTATTCTCCATCTTCTGAGATAACATGTCATAGAAAGTGTATCTCCTTTATCTAGAACTTTTACATTGAGATATTTCCATGTATATGGCTCTCTCAGTGTATGTCTAGAACTATCCTTTGTTTTCTCACATGATCCTCCTCGGATACCAAGTACACAAGGATTTCATTGACTAAGACCACTAAACAAATTCTAAGAAAGGTTGAAATATCTGGTTCATGAGTCCCATGAACACTAATGGGGTGTTCGTCACACTGAAGTGAATCACCATGTACTCATAGTGATCGTAATGATATCTGAATTCAATCTTCGGGATATCCTCATCTCATACAGGTTAATGGTGATAGCCTTATTTGAGGTTAACCATTGAGAACCATGGTTCCCATCTCAGCTAATCAAAGAGGTCATAAATCATCTGTAGTGGATACATGTTTTTCCTAGACATATGGTTCATGAACTTTTTTCCACACACAGTCCCAAGCTTATGTCCACCATCTTGGCAAGCAAAACTGGGTTTTCCTTGGGTGAAAACTATGTCAAAGAAAACCATTCCACTGAAATTCCACAAACTACACACTTAGCTCATGAAGCTCTATGAGATCCATCTTATGTGATGGCATGGTTATCAGTGGTGTCCCAAGGTGTAGATCAATGTAGATGTCTATCTCTTGATGGGGAGGTAAACCTGGAACATCTTTAGGGAATACATCCTTGTACTCCACCACCACTTTAAGAAATTAGGAAATCATAACAACCACTGCACCAAGGATCATGATACACTATTTATGAGTAATCGACCACACCATCCAATTCAAGAATCCATCATACACTATATGGATTTCCTTCTCACTAACAAGGGATAACATAGTTCAGTTATAGAGAACACACCACATCCACCACCCGGAATAATCAATCTGGGCTTGAACTACAGATAATCAGTCCATACATAAGATGTAGTCATATGTACTCATCACTTCAACAAATAGATCCCAATAGAAACTCTCACCTCCATGATTTTGGTCAAACTTTTAGCATAAGTGTGTGATCACGGAGTCACCTCCAAATGGAGTCTCCAAGTGTAAAGGTTGAGTCAAGGCCTCAACCAGAATCTATAAGTCTCGAACAAGATATGTGTAAAGAAAGAAATTACTTATAGCCATGTCTATTAGTACAACAAAAAATGTATAAAAGTTATATATTGTACATCATATCATACCAAAATCCTCTACAATGTATGAATCAACCACCTGAATATATCCCCTCCCCTATCCTCTTGCTCCCTAAGCCTAACATGGACCACCTAGTGGTGGCGGTGGTGGTAACAATTACAAGTATAAACTATCTAATGATGCTCCCTCATCCCCTATTACATGTCATCTTCCCTAAATACCTATCTATTTTTGGCATTTTCTCTTCCTTAGGGGCCCATCCACAATATCTCTGTCAGCCATATGGAGGGTCAGATTATCTTGTGCAAGATGTCCCCTACCATCACATGCATAGTAACGCTATTCTCTAGGATGACTAGACCCACCCTGTGAGACTTGAATTATATATCCTATATCCTTGGTACTACTCCTAAAATTTCTCACACATCCATTCCCTTGAGACTGATGTTAGATCCATGATACTAAGGTATTTTCTCTAACATTCTCACTACTGGAAACCACTTGTTGTATCTACTCATCCAAGAATATCTCTATCACAAAATTTTACTCTTTCACCCAAACATATGTAGGAGTTCATAGAGGGATAAAAATATCTCATATGTCTCTATGAATACCTCTATTGAAACTATGAGCCTTGAAGAATATATCATAAAATGTATCCATTGAGTATCTGGAGAGGTTAGTAAACCATGATGAATACTCAGATAATGTTACATTGCCCTGTAGGAGTTATATAAGACCCTAGATACGTACATCCCTTATTTTTGATGTAGAGAAATCATATTTGAAAATGAAAAAAATTATAACCATGGTAGAGTCTCTTCATAATAATATTGGGTCAACCACACCCACTATTTCCCTACTGATCCCCAAAGAATGCTCATCACCCAGACCACCATTTGCTCAGTTGGTTTGCTAACCAAATGGAAAACTCAGGTCACCACATCAAGATAGACCTAAAAACCTATGGATTGGGATTTAATTGGAACCTAAGGGTTATCTATTACTGAAACTCATGAAGTGTTCTCAACCTATGCACCTCATCCGCTGGTACTGGGTAGAACTGACTGCTCTGATACCATCGTACCACGACCTATCCTAGTGGGGCTTTTGCCACGAATCCCCAAGCCTTCCTCCAATATGCCGAGGGCTTGAGACTAGTTCTGAGTAGGCATATCCCTAACATACTAGGACTTATCCTATGTATCTGTACACATGAATAGATCTCCAAACCTATACATTGCTGACATTTTAAAAGAACTGAACAACCATCGATGTATACATCTAAATCATACAACTAGAGTAAGATATGATGTAATGAAAAGCAAACATATCCAAATATAATCCCACCAAATAGAGTCTAATTTTATTACAACCTATAGAGAAAGATAGAGACTGCTATCAAGAGGTCACAGGAACACACCTTAGTCTATCTGGTCTCACTAAACACCATCTTATCATAGCCCATATGGGACTCATTCAAAATTTTGATCATATGCACAATACATGACACACGCGGGAAAATCCCATATAGGGGTGACTATAAAAATACCCAGTAGGACCCCCTAAAAAAAGAAAGAATAGAATAAAACAATACAATCATCTCGAAATAGTTATATGTATACAGTAAATATAAGAATAATTTCCAGATATAATCAACAAAGACATAGATTATAGATGTAAGTCACAGCCATAATATTCTATCCTAGGATTCTAGATCAAAGGTTCTACAAAGTACTCATACGGGAGAACACCCTCCTAATTTTGATAACACAAATGATTTCCATTAAAGAGGTAATCCTCACCAAGTCTCTCCATTATAAGTACATACTGATGGTATAAAGATATATGATACATAGAAGAGGATCACTCCCAAGGCAGTGGGGTATATGACAACTCAATCTGGATTAACCTGCTAAGTTAGTATTGACACCCCTATAATTGTGTTCATGAAGATAACAAAACTCCACCTGGGGCCTTAATATTAATAGTGGATATCAATCCTAGACTCATAGAAGGATTCCAATAACTCTATCTAAGAAGTTCTGCTGAAGGGATCACTGTTATAAGAGTAGGAGTCGATTCCATACTAACCCTCATGGAATGGATATGGGGAACTCACCCTAACTAAAATTGTCTAAGATATGTAGTAAAAGTTCTCCAAACGATGTTTTATAGAGTACATGATGTGTATAAGGGTTACACGCTAGGTCCCTTGACCTCGAGTCCTTCCCATATAAATAAACTGTGACCCATCTTGTGTCCATGTCCATGTTGGAGTACATGGAGTGTTGGCTTCCTATGTACTATACCTGTAATGAACCAAAATTTACAAGTAATTGTTTTAATTAAATTTGAATTTTATGAGTCCGTGAAAATTGATTGCGCTTGATTCCGAGGCCCGGAGTTCCTGGAATGAATTTCTGAACCTTTTCTCAGGTACATTCAGTAAACGTGTGAGCAGGTTTTTGTAACTTTTGAAATGGTTCTCGGAATTGAAATCCAAGGACACCGTTGAACTCACAGCGCCGATATTCTCTTAAGGAGACTTTCACCTCGACGTTAGTTGGTAGAGGGTGAAAGTTAGTTTTTTTATTTTTTGTGGAATAATATAATTAAATAAAAATGTTTAACATTTTTATTTGTTGAAACCTCCCTTGTGGATGTCAAAAAGGTTTGGACCACTTGAACTAAAACCTCCGACATGGGTTATGGTGGTGGGGACCACCCGAGCCTAAACCCCCCAATTTTAATTCATTAAGGTGGGGAACACCCGAACCCTCATAATGAGAGAAACCATTAAACTCCCTCTTAAATGTAGGGAAGACTCTTCAACTTCCCCCACTTTAATTATGCCACCCTCTTTGAATAATTATACCAACTCATCAATTAATTAATTAATCCAATATGAAATTATTCCCAGAAACTAAATAGATAACATATTCTATTATGTAGGTTATTTCATTTTTGGTGGGGATTGGGGGAAAGTAATTGGAAAAGGAGAAGGGGAGTGCTTTGGGGAGGATTACAGTTCACCAATAAAGAAATTATTCCATGAAGAATGCTTCTCCAAACGAAGAACGCTGGCGTTCTCCAATATCTTCGACTCCTTCCTCGTGACATCCTCCAACGGTGGAAATCTTCAACAATGAAGAAACAACTCCATCGAAGTATGTTTATCTGAAAAACGAGCTCGGAATCAGAGGTGTGTGGTGGGCACGACAAATGTCGATATCTGTAGCTTCTCTCTCAGAACACAACAATAAACCTTTGAGGTAGTGGTTTAATTATGTGTGATAATCAATTCCCTTGTTCATAACTTCTGAACAAAGAATGCGGATCAACTCACTATCTAGTTGATCTGCGAATGATTTATTTTTGCAGGATTGGGAATAATTTTGATAGGTGGTTGTAGGGTTGTTGTTTAAATACCTTCCTTACCCGTTCTTGATGTTCTTCGTGATTCAATATTTTGTGAACCACTTGCTACCGCTCTAACGCGGAGGGTGTGAGCCAAACGAACATGGACCCACCTCTCCGCAAACCCTTTTGTTTTTTTGATGAAATAATTGTGATGTAGGAATATAGAAACCGGGGGCTGGTCGTGTGATGAAGGTGACCGTGCAACTGCACCGCCCGATAGAAGTGAACCGCAACTTGTGCTGCGGTGACGATTGGAGGATAGCCGGCCGAACTGACAAGAAACCACACCCCTATTCGGCGGACACTCCATGAAAACCACTATAAATATGCTTCCTTATCATAAACAAGTCTTAAAATCAACAACCAAGGCAAAAAAACCCTAGATCTACACACAATGGGTGAAGATCTAGAAAACTAAGGGAGATGGAGAGGTAGATCTAGAGGAAACCACAAAGAACCACGAGAGGAGACTTTCTTGAGAAGAATCGCTATCAATCCACCAAGAAACCCCTTCAATTTGTCTCCAAAACAAGCTAAGGAGCTTCCCCAACTATTGAAAATATGAACTCCCATGCGAGCCACGAGTGGGAGGAAGAATTAGGGAGAAATGTGAAATCTCGAGTGGCCCGGGACTTAAAAAGCCAAACTTTAAGTGGCAGCACGGTTACCCTGCACGGTTTGGAAAACCGTCCGCAAACCGTGCGGTTTCCACTGTCTCACCAAGGACTTCGCACAAATTTCTTGAATGGTCTAAAAAACCGTGTGCCACCCATGCCGGGCCCACTGTCAAAGCTAATAACCTACAGACTGGGCCCTTGAGACTAAAATGCTAATAACTTACATACCGGGCGTCTGATTGACACACCGTCTGTTGCTGTGAGACCCTTATGATGTTGCAGACCGTTGGGATACATTGTCATGGGACTTTGTGGTAGTTTGAGTATTGAGAAGTGGCCTGAGGCGCAAACCCTCCCGAAGACAAGTGACCTTAGTGGGGGAACCTTGTAGCTGGCTGTGACGATGTACTAGGATCCTATGTGGGTCTGACGACCTACTAAGGATGTACTAGGATCATGTGTGGGTCTGATGATGTACTAGGATCTTGTGTGGGTGTGACGACGTACTAATAGTGTGCTGGGGTCATGTGTGGGTCTAAAGATTACTGAAGAGGTACTAGGATACTGTGTTGGTCTGACGATGTACTGATGACATACTATGATCCTATGTGGGTCTGACGACGTACTGACGATGTACTAAGAACCTGTTTGGTTCTGATGAGGTACTAGGATCCTGTGTGGGTCTGACAATGTACTACGATCCTATGTGGGTCTGATGATGATTTATTACCCTTCGAGGGTCCGCCTATTAACAGAGTAATATGATTCAGTAGTTACATCTAATCATCTTTACTGTTGTACCTATGAAATACCTGGTGCGAGCTGAGTTCGTACCTGTGTGGTACGTTCCTTCATGGTAATACCTTGGTTGTATTATTCTGTGTGGCATACCTATGTGGTACTTACCTTTGTGGTATTCCTACCCTTGTGTAATAGTTGAGCTTTGGGATTTTGGGTAGGACCCCGTGTTTCCTCATGACTGAGATAGGTATACTTGATAACTTAGGAATATGTATGGGCATATACCTCAGTAGGGTTGTCAGTTGATTTTATGATTTGTGGTTTATCCTTTGTGTATTTTGGTAGTCCTTGAGTTTCTTAGGGTCCCTACTGAGTATCATTATACTCACCCCTGCACGAGCTATGCCCGCACCTTGTTGTGTTTGGTTTAGACGATGGACAATGCTGATCATGGCTGAGGGTACCAGGACTCAAAGGTGCCTGGAGGTGGACTATACAACATGTCAGTATGCAGAGGAGATGGGCGGACGTGGAGTGCTGGGGAGGTAATCTGTACCTACCCTTCAGGTAGGAACCTCATAGGATGACCGAGTAGCTTTCTATCTCTTTCTTCAGTTATATTGTATTTCAGTTGTACTTGTACCTTTACTATTGGGATTTTATTCCAGCCCCCTCTTACTTTCAGCACTCTTTTTGCTATACAATTTACATGTGTTTGTATCTTGTTGTGTGCTTGGTTGCATGTGTTTATAGGATAGAAAGGCAATGCCTTCCCAGTTTTATGGAATATTCCTTTCAATGCTAGTTGTCTGCTCTTGGCCTATGGAAGGTGGGCTTGGGGTTGTCACGACACGGGCCCCAGGGGACGAGTCTTGACAAATTGGTATCAGATGAGTCAGTTCTACCATTTAACATTGGACTATGAGTTTTTAATGGAAATAGTGTTAAGTGTAGTGAGTGTGGTTATCAGTTTAGGGAATCTAGTGTTGGTGCGGCGACCGACGTATCCATACACTAGGACCCTGACTTCTGATTTCTGACTCAGTGCATGAAAAAAATAATTGAAGGTGTGTTTTGAAAAGTTTTCCTGTGTTTTGTTGAGTCATCTCACCAGGTATAACTTAATAATTATGGCACACATATTCCTTATCAGGATGATGCTGCGTAGACAACCATCTAGGATTCCCAAGAGAGTACATGATGATGGACCATCGAGTGACGAGGCTCTCGTGCAGGGCCCTCTTACTACGTTGGCACCATCGGGTGGTGTACCAGCCGCACCACCACCCATTAGGCACCATATACCACCAACCACACTGGCAGATGGTGCATGCCAACTAGCACGTTTCATGAGTTCTAGAAGCATAGGCCTCTAAGGTTTCGAGGCGAGATAGTTTCCCACATAGCTGAGGGATGGCTGGAGGCGATTGCTAGAGTTTTATTCCTAGTTGAGACACCAGTAGAGTAGATTGTGATTTTAGCTACTAGATATTTTCAGTGAGTAACCATGAGGATCGTCTGCATAATGATGAGGGTTCGGTATGTGGAACAATACCCAAGATATTGCCTTTGGTTAGTGTGTCAGCTACATCACTTCCTATTGTTCAGCAGTTACAACCGGTGGTACCAGTAAAGGACACATATAGGCTTAGTGCCTTACGTGTGATTTTGCATCAGATACCCCCTCATGTTCCGAGGTGAGCCCGACTCACAGGTGGCTGAGGACTAGATTGAGGAGGGGTTTGTGAGTTCTCTAGATCTTCTACATCTCAATAATACGACATGTCGGTAGCAGAGTATTCATTGAGGCATACCAATCATTCCTGGTACTTGATGAATACGATAAGATCAGTGCTTCGGGGATTAGAATTTTGAGCGTAGTGTGTTTAAGGACGTACGATCCAACACATTTACTCTATGCATTTCTTACATATGTTGGGGTTCTATAAAATACCTTTGTGGTTGAATGTTCTTTGGCTAAGCAGATAGATCCAATGAATTTTAGTAATGGGAAAATAGGAAACTGGTGCCAGTCTTAGAGACACGGGCGTGTAAAACTTTTTCAGGAAGAAGAAGTGTTCAGGACAGATGAATCTGTAGGGCTGGAGATATGGGATCAGAACTAGGGGATCGGTATGAGGTGATGTACATTTCAACATGTTACAACCACCCCCCATTGTGGTCCTCCCCAGGCTCATGGAGTTGGAGGATATGGGAAGAGAGTAGCTGCATGCGGTCAAGGAGTGCGACCCAAGGGCTTTAGGAATGATTCTATGTATGATATTTGTCTACTACTAGATGCCATATCAATAGACATAGGTACCAATCATTCCTTCCACGAATCTTGTCAAAGACCTAGAGTTTCCGGTTAATCCATTGACTTGAACCTCATGTCCCGAGATACCTTTGGGAGGGGACTCATTAATCACACTTACGCCGAAGGTGTGATTTGACCCTTGAGGTGAGAGTTTCTATTGGAACCTCTGGTTGGAAGGGTCGAGGCCTTACGCCATTAGTTTGGGTATGTACTGGACATCCTATTGGGCTATATTAGGCAAAAAGGTTGTGGATTCTCTACAACGTTGGAATGGGATTTTCCTTGGTCGGTGAAAAAGGAAACCTGAGTAGTATAGGATAAACTGATGCATAGGAGGGTGAAACCAATCACTCTTGAGTTGGCCATACTTAACCCCATGGAAGAAAGAGTTTTGAGTTTTAAATTACAAACATGAGTGGTAGAGCATGGGGACATATTTTCAAAAGATGTTTCTAGGATTACATCTCTGTAAGGAGAGGGACTTCTGGTTTGGCTGGGTACTACTGGAGTTTTGGACCAGACTTCTCCAGGGTAGAGGCACCCTTGTCCGCTTTGACAAATATGGAGGAGCCTTTCTAATGGACAGAGAAGTGTTAGAAGAGCTTTTACATGTTGAGAAAATGATGATGGATAGAGATCCTAAAAGAATATGGCTTTGAGATGACATTTACTCCTGTGAAGGGGAACATGATAACAAACACACTCAGTAGGAGGTTTGGTTAGTAGCTGCTGAGTGAGCCATCAGATCATCTTGTTGTGCTACATATATCCTTTGTGGATAGAGATGGAGCAGATTACCTTCAGTCTATGGCTGTCACTCCCACAATACATCAGTGAATTCTGGAGGCCCAACTTGGGGTCATTGACAACGAGGCTTGACGTGCTCAGATATCCTCAGGTTAGGAACCTAATGGATTTTATGAAGGTGGGGATCATGTCATCTTCTTCAGAGGACGTACCATGGTACCAGTGGCACTTCAAGAGGAGGTGTTGAGGGAGTTCCATACATCCCCTCTGGCTGTACATCCTGGTGTGGTGAAGATGTTCCAGGACCACCGATGTCAGTACTGGTGGCTAGAGATGAAGAAAGAGTGGTGATGTTTGTATCATGATGTCGCACTTGTCAGTAAGTGAAGACTGCACAAAGTTGGTAGAAGTCTTATGTTGACAAGAGACAGAGACCTCTGAAGTTTGAGGATGGCGACCATGTATCTCTACGAGTCCCACCTCGATGAGTTTTGTAGATATTTGGCCGGGTTGGAAATTTATCTCTGAGGTTCATCGGACCCTTCCAGGTCCTCATCAGAGTTGGTGAGGTGGCTTACTTCCTAGCTCTTCCACCTCAGTTGCACTGGGTGCATGACATCTTCCATGTATCCCAACTGGGGAGATACATGTGTGACTCTTCTCACATCATCGAACATGGAGAGATGGGCATCGATGATGGGGAAACTTTTATGGAGGTTCCAATAGAGATTGAGGATCGACAAGAGCAGGTCCTTCGTGGGTAGTCGATACCTCTGGTGCGCATTCGCTGGTAGCATGGGAACCTCTAAGAGAGAACATGGTCGTGGGAGGCTCAAATTCATGCTCAGTACCCCCACTTGTTTTCCTAGGTTTGTGATGAGGATTTCTGGGATGAAATTTTTTGAGGTGGGGATAATGTAAAGACCAAGAATTTTCGTGTAATTTTTTTAATTAAATGAGAAATTTACGAGTCCGTGAAAATTGACGGTGCGTGATTCCAAGGCCCAGAGTTCCCAAAATGAATTTTTAAACCTTTTTTAGGCACGTTCATTAAACGTGAGAGTGAATTTTTTTAAATTTTGAATCGGTGATCGGAATTGAAATATGAGGACACCGTCGAACTCGCAGCGCCTGTATTGGCTTAAGGAGACTTTCACCTCGACAGCATTGGGTCGAGGGTGAAGGTTAGTTTTTGTGTTTTTCATGAAAGAATAAAATAAAATAAAAATGTTTAATATTTTTATTTGTTGAAACCTGCCATGTGGATGTTATAATGTTGGGGACCACTCAAACTAAAACCTCCCACATGGGTTATGGTAGTGGGGACCACCCGATCCTAAACCCCCAAATTTGAATTCCTAAATATGGGGACCACCTAAACCCTCATAATGGGAGAAACTCTTAAACTCCCTCTTAAATGCGGGAAAGCCTCCTGAACATCCCCCACAATAATTGTGCCACCCCCTTTGATTAATTATACCAAATCATCAATTAATTAATTAAGAAAATTTGAATTTATTCCAATAAACTTAATAGATAACATATTCTATTATGTTGGAAATTTCATTTTTTGTGGGGGTTGGGGGAAAGTATTTGGCAAAGGAGAAGGGGAGATTTTTTGGGAGGATTACACTTATCCAATGAAGAACTTCTTCCATGAAAAATGATTCTCCAAACGAAGAAAGATGACGTTCTCTGATATCTTCGACTCCTTATTCATGACATCCTCCAATGGCATAAATCTTCGACAATGAAGAAACACCTCCATCGAATAGAATTTATCCGAAGAACGAGCTCAGGATCAGAGGCATGTGGCAGGCGTGACGAACATTGACATCTTCTACTTCTCTCTCGCAACACAACAAAAAAGCTTCAAGGTAGGGGTTTAATTATGTGTGATCATTGATTACCATGTTCATCCCTTCTAAACAAAGAATGTAGATCAACTCACTAACTAGTTGATTCGCAGATGATTTCATTTTCCATGATTTGGAATAATTATTTCAGGTGGTTGTAGGGTTGTTGTTTTTAATACCTTCCTTACCCATTCTTGATGTTCTTAGTGATTCAATATTTTTTTAACCACTTTCTACCGCACAAAACACGGAGGGTGTGGGACAAACAAACATGGCCCAACCTCTCTGCAAAACCTTGTGTTTTTTTATGAAATACTTGTGATAGAGGAAGATGAAAACCAAAGGTCGGTCGCACGATGAAGGTGACGGCACAACCGCATCGCCCGACAGAAGAGAATTGCAGCTTTTGCCACGACGACGAAGGGAGGATGACCAACCAAACTGACAAGAAGCCGTACCCCAATCCGGGAAAACAATCCATGAAAACCGCTCTAAATCTCCTTCCCTATCATAAACAAGCCTTAAAATCAACACCCACGGCAACAAAAACCCAAGAACTACACACAACATGTGATGATCTTGAATATCGAGGGAGAGGGAGATGTAGATACAGAGGAAACCAAAATGAACCACGAGAGAAGACTTTCCTGAGAAGAACCACATTCACTCCACCATGAAACCCCTTCGATTTTCCTCCAAAACGAGCTAAGGAGCTTCCCCAACATCTAAAAAACAGAACTCCTGCGTGAGCCATGAGTGGGAGGAAGAATGAGTGAAAAATGGGAAATCCCAAGTGGCCTAGGACTTAAAAACCCAAACTTTATGTGGCCACATGGTTTGGAAAACCATATGCTAACCATATGGTTTCCACTATCTCAGCTAGGTACATCGCATGGCTTGCCTGTATGGTCTGACAAACCGTGCGCTGCTCATGCAGAGCCCACTGTCAAAGCTAATAACTTAAAAACTTGGACCTCAAGACTAAAAGGCTAATAACTTAAAGACCGAGCATCCGATTGATGCATCATATATTGCGTTGATACCCTTATGACGTGGAGGACCTTCAGGATACTTCTTCGTGGGACTTCGTGGCTGTTGGAGTATTAACTAGTGGCTTGAGGAGCAAACCCTATCGGAGACAAGTGAGCATAGTTTGGGAACCATATAGCTGGCTGTGATGATGTACTAGGATCCTGTGTGGGTATGCCGACGTACTAATGATGTACTAGGATCTTGTGTGGGTATGACAACATACTAACGATGTACTAGGATCTTGTGTGGGTATTAAAATGTACTGACAATGTACTAGGATCATGTGTGGGTCTAACAACGTACTGATAATGTACAAGGGTTCTGTGTGGGTTTGATGACGTACTGACAATGTACTAGGATCCTGTGTGGTTCTGACGAGGTACTAGGATCCTGTGAGGGTTTAATGATGTACTACGATCCTCTTTGGGTCTGATGATGATTTGGGATCCTTCGTGGGTCTGCCTCTTAACAGAGTAAGATGATTTAGTAGTTACATTTAATCGTATTTACCACTGTACCTAAGATATACCTAGTGTGAGCTGAGTTCGTACCTGTGTGGTACGTTCCTTTGTGGTAATACCTTGGTGGTATTCTTCTATGTGGAATACCTATATGGTTCTTACCTTTGTGGTATTCCCTTTTTTTTAATAGTTGAGCTTTGGGATTTTGGGTTGGACCCTGTGTTTCCTCATGATTCAGATGGGTATACATGATAACTTAGGTATATGTATGGGCATATACCTAAGTAGGGTTTTTAGTTGATTTCATGGTTTGTGGTTTATCCTTTGTAGATTTTGTGAGACCTTGATGGTCTCGGGGTCCCTAATGAGTATCGTTATACTCACCCCTACACGGGTTATGCCCACACCTTGTTGTGTTTGGTGCAGATGACAGACAACGTTGATCAAGGATGAGGGTACCAAGATTGGATGGTGCCCGGAGGTGGACCATATGGCGTGTCAATACGCAGAGGACACGAGTGAACATGGAGTGCAGAAGAGGTGATTTGTACCTACCCTCAAGGTTGGAACCTCGGAGGATGACCCGACAACTATCTTTCCCTTTCTTCAGTTGTATTGTATTTCAGTTGTACTTGTACCTTTACTGTTTGGCTTGTATTCTAGCCCCCTCTTAATTTTAGCACTATTTTTTCTATAAAATTTACTTGTGTTCATATCTTGTTGTGCGCTTGGTTGAATGTGTTGATAGAATATAAAAGGCAACGCCTTCCAGGTTTTAGGGAATACGCCTTTCGATGCTAGTCACCAGCCTCTGTCCTATGGAAGGTGGGTTTAGGGTAGTCACGACACGGGCCCCAGGGGACGGGTCTTGACACTACCTATGTACCAGTACATGTATTGTCTCATGTACGTTCCTAGGTTGTGTCCATGTAGGGGAGTACATAGAGTGCTCCAACTTGTGTACCACAAAAAATTTCCATGTAACCTCTGAGGTACTCGCAGAGTCTCCAAGGAGAGGTCACACACTATGTGACCCGGTCACACCCCGTATGATACTTAACAAAATCTCAAAACCCTATCCACCCAAAAGGGGGTCACACATAGTGATTTTGTCTAACTTACACACTTTGGAACATGAAAGTTTCTAGATTATCGGAATCCGTTTTGTGCATCTTCTCTGACTCTCCAGCCATCGATCTTCCTATGCCTAACCTCAGAAATTGAGATGTTTCTTCATCTAAGACTTCATGTTAATGAAAAAAAATTCTATCCATCAAATCCATCTATAAAATGTATTTATATGTTGTTTTTTGAAAATCGAAGAACATGAAATAAGGTATCCAATGTCTTTCGATCCATCATCGCTGTAATTTTCATATCATTGTCATGTTGTGGTGATCCTTGATCTATAATATTATATCATTGTGCCATTAAATGGGTGAAAAATGATTGATTCATCTAGATATATCAAACCAAGGGTTAAATGAATAGATCCTGCAATAAAATAAGAATCATGAGAGAAAAGCATAATAAAAATCAAGAGGAACAGATCTCATTCGATGTTCATGTCGAACTCAATTCATTTCACTGATAATTAAAATAAAGAATAAAGAATTATGAAGTTATTATCATATTAAATCTTAAAAAATAAACCCATCCTACAAGAGGACCGATCCATGAATTAATCCATTTTTCGATTGATTCACATTCATCATAGAAATTAAGAATGGGGAAAGAATCCAAATCAAATAGACATCTTATGTTGATTTGTATAGGTCTATTATGATGAAAATTTGCACCATGATTGATGGAGATTTACTTCAATTCCATTGAGATTTGATCGTCAATCCATGATTTGGTCATCACATGCCAATGGGATCTCCACCAATGGATCCAGCTACTCTCATCAAGTCATAGGTTCATACAACAAACCCTTCCATTTTTCCATAAACAAGAACTTAAGAAAAGAAACTAGGTCGATGCAACAAAAAATGAATTAAATCATCCATTTAATTATTTCATTCATTTTATGCCCATGCTAACTTTTCTACTAACTCCATGTGCCAACCAAGGTTATGTCCCACCTAAGGTAAACCCTACGTTTTGAACTCAACGGTTCCCTCAAATTTATGATATGGGATCAAATTTATATGTAATTACACTTTTCCGGTTAAATTAATTTATGTACAATTTAATATATTTAATGTATTTCAAAAATTTATTCTGGTCACACTATGCCTCATAATCACAATCCATCTCAGTGCCTGGTTTGGAAAATAATCCATACGATATCCAAAAATAATACTTGGAAAAAATGAGTCATTACACCCCACTTCCTCCCTCTCTATTTCTATATATCTATTTACCTCTCATATCTAGGTTATGGTGAAAGAGATCCCATAGGGGGAATACACAATAAGATAGGGGAGGAGATGAAAGAAAATAAGAAAAGTAAAAGGGATAAAAAGAAAAGAAAAAGAAAAAGTAAAATGCCCCGACCTGGACTTAGTGCTGGACATGAGTTTATACATTAACTAGAAAACACCTATTATGGGTTCAATGATGATGACATAATCTCAATCAGAGACTCCATTAAAATGATATATTCAATCAAACATGTGAAAAGAAATTAACATTTAACATATTTTTTTTAATATTACATATGCTATGATAATTCGAATGAATCAATTTCCAAAAAACTCCTATACAATGGTAAACACCCTAATTTGGAAGAAAAATAGTGGTCATAAAAATTATTATAGATTGTTTTCTAGGGTATTAGGCCATTTACCCCTCAAAATACATTGAAATCTACATTTTAAACTTCTTTTGAAATCCCTAGTCTGGAAAAACACATGTATTTACAATGGAATTAGTAAATTTCGATATGGGAATTATTAGGGAAGGCGAAAAATCAATCATTTTATAAATGATTACCAAAATATATTTACTGGAGAACATAAAGAAGTCCAAATAGGATGATAAGGGCTTATATAAGTACATTAGAGTAATGAATTATATGAGATTTCCAATCTTCGTCTATGTAGATGGAGTGTTAAATTTTGGAAATAGGCCATTTTCACCATAACACCTATAGTATATGTAGCACATAACCCTAATTTCTCTATACACTTTAGTAGCACCAAGATTGTAAGGACTCGACCCCAGTTTCCCGGAGAAGGTTCCTTATTTTATTACATTGGCATATAAATATGGAATATGCATCCCAAAGGACCTAGTAGTTTAGTAGATTTTGGAAGAAAGATACATATATAAGTTCAACATTACATCATTAAAGGAAATAAAACACCAATTTATTCCATTATAAACATCCATACCTCCATGATTATGCATGAAAGTCACTCATAGCTTACTTCTTCATATCTAGGTAAAATGAAACAAAATAAATGGATGAGATCAAATTCTCACTAAGAGTAAGAAATACATTTGAAGATAACATAACCATTGGGCGTGGTGATTAATTAAGAACAGATGCCTTTATAAATAGTAAATTTGATAACATTATTACATGAATAGGAGATGAGTAAATAATTCCATAAAAAAACATAATCAGGGGTATTATACTTGTCGAATAACCACATGAAAATTCTATTACTAGCTTCATAATGAGGGATGTTCATATTCTAGATATTCTGAAAAATACTGTCAAGGCATCGACCAAGATGTCTAATAATTTTAAATCCTTGGCCAAAACCATAACTCAAAATGGGTAAGGTCTCGGCCAAGTCCACATCTATTTTTTGTTGGAGTTGGTGTCCTAGAACCAACTACATTGTACTTTATTCATTAATAAATACCTTATTACATATTGATTGTTCTTGTACATGACAATGAATGAGATAATGTCTTAATAATAGTTATTGCACTAAAAGGCCATAGCGGATCCCTAGTGTGATGAAAACCTAGAAGTGCCATAACACTATTCTTGAATATATGTTCTATGGACGAATGATGTTATTTGTGGAACACAAATAATACATGCCATTAGGGGTGAAGACTCATAAAACATTGAGGCACCTTCTCATGGTGTGCTCCCTTCGTAATATCCAGGGGATATTATGAGAACGATACATACCAATAGGAAATAAACCACTCACAGTGTCATTGGATGTTCCTATCTATGGACGTGTGTATTGCTCATTAGAATTTAAGATTATTATTAATGGGTATTACTACTCACAAACTTAGATATATTGAAGAAAACTATGATGAAACATTATTCGTATGGAGGTAGGTTATGTAGGGTGCGTCATGAGTAATACTACATTAATAGATAATTTTAGAAAGGATTTATCTATTCTGTTCCATAATGAAATAATATATCTCTAGCCCTTCGATGGAATTGATATAGCCTAAATAAATCCATGGCCATGGTGAGAAATGGGAATGTTCAATACAAGGAAGTTAAAGAAAGAATAATCGAGCACATGGGATGATGACACTTGTATACAACCCACTTGATTCGAGATATTGATACCAATGGATTACATTACACAGTAAGCATTCATAGGAGGTCACACGTCATTGTGGTGTTAAATTCATTCTCTATGGGTGCCTTGGTGTATTGTTAGATGATAACCTTGGAATTTATGCCTTCTATGCCAAATTCCACTGAGAAATAGGCATATAGGGTCACACACTAAGTGTGTCCGAGTATCTCAGCTAAATATTAATTTAACAGGTTTACTAATGATTATTCCAGATTATGGTTTGATAATTATTCAAGGATTCCTGATGACATTTATTTCGAAACAAGTTATTCGAGAGAATATATTGTGGTATAAATAATATATTTAGTAGTGAGTAATTCAATGATATTTATTTGAGAAATAAATAGGTATTATTCAAGGTCTAATAAATGTGGTGGAGGAAATAAAGAGAATGAAAAACAAAAGTACACCCCATGTATATTAATATACACATCGTGTAATTTTTCTATGGATTTGTGTGAAATATTATTATGTATTTGATTAAATAATATTAGGTGTAATTTGCTGGGTTCATGTCAAGTAATCATAATAGTCAACTATTATTATTAGACACGGGGTCTTACTAATAATTAAATGAAATGAATAAATACTTTTGGGAAATTAATTTATTTTATTATTTTATGTAATTAAAATCCCAATTATATAATTCTCATTAGCTAAGCCATTTTTGGGGGTTGTGCAGAAAGGATCTAGAGAATTATTTCAATCCAAGAGATAATTCTTTTCTTCCAAGAACGATCTCAAGGTACGAGAGAGATCCTCCTCCACCGGATCAAGGAGAGCACTCAGAAAGTGGCTCTCAAGGCGATCAAAGGTGGACATCGCCAGTGAAGGCTCCTCCGCACTCGCATCCAGAGATCCCTTTGGCAATGTCTAGAGATACAAGGAGAACATGTGGAACACCACTAGAGTAACACTACACTTGCATTCTACAATGCAATGAAGGATCACATCAGATCATGACCGAAAACATCAATGGAAAGATAATTATATCAAGGTAATTCTAGTATTTTAATTAAACTAATTATAACCAACATATGATGATCCTCTCTATTGTTCAGGGACTCCCTTCCTCTATTTTTTTATTTGTTCTATTTCAAAAAACCTACCTCTTATTATCGTAATAGATCTTAGATTGATTGTTGTTAATGAAAAAATTAATGATGGGAACACCCACCAACGTGCTTCTGATGCACCCAAAACCTACAAGTGTTATCATAGTGGTCATGTCATTGATTATAATTATTTATTTTTTCATTGGTGATTTATGAATTTAATAATTTAGTTACTTCAATTCAAGTTATTTTTTCTATAAATCTGAATCTCGAGATCTATTCCTCCTCTTTCATTTCTTGTTAACCTCCTAGAAATGATTTTTTCTTTTAATATTGATTAAAATAAAATAGAGGAGCTTATCTGGAGGCACCAAAGCTTCCTAACAAACAATACCAGAACACAAATCATGTATTCAGCTATACACAATGTGTTGTATAGGTTCCATGTACCAAGACGGTCCACCAAACCAGGCTGTGTCATTGGATTCTATCTAAGTCATTAAGACTCCATGTGTTGACCAGCAATAGGTGGCACACAATTTCGGGATTGCACACTGTGTAGACCACTAAACAAAGTGTGTAGTCCCTTCGAGTTAGGGTTGGACCGTGTACCCTATACACAACTTTCTCGGCTAGAAACCGTGTAATGCGGATGCTACATGGAATGTGTCCCACTGAACACACCGTGTACTCTGAATATTTCTGAAGTACATCTACACGCTATGTCCTTGGGTGTGTACTTCGGGTGGATGGTGAACAAAAGTACATTCCATGTAGTTGGAAATACACACCGTGTACTCTTCCAAATTAGGCAGATTTGTTAAAATTTAAAATTATATTATAAAAACCCTTGAGAGTGTGTACCATAGTGCGAGCATAAAGCTGTGGAACAACATGTGACATGTGTTTTATATATATGTGTTTAATTTAAAATCTGCATAATTTTTGTTTCTACTTTTGTGATAGTTATGAATGAGAATTCTCTGGGTTTCCTCCATGGTACAAGTTACTTACAAATATAATTTTAAATGAACATATTTCTTTTAAAATTTTTATGGATGAGAATCTCAATGAAATTTAGAAAAATGGTTTAAGATAAAAGGATTGATTAATTAAAGATAATTAATTTATTCGAGTGTTATTTATCTTAATCAAGAACGATTAAAGAATTGAATTCTTGTATTATTTATTTGTAAATATCGTTGCATGTATGGTTGATCATGTGCTAGACCAAGACCATTTTATGTGAATGGATTCTTTTAATTTAGTTATTTGAATTAAATTTGATTGGCTTACAAGCCTTCTCCTCATTAATATGTAGGGCCTATATGTTCAATGTTTATTTTATGTAAAACCCCATTTTACCCCTCACCTGTGAGTGGGATAAAAGAATATGTAATAGATTGAGCTCCCAAGTTAGTGGAGACAACTCCAGTTAGAAGCCAAGGTGAAACCAATCCAAGGAGATACAAGGGTGGACATGTGGAAAACAGTAAAGATGAACCCAAAAGGTTCAAGGTGTTTCTCCCCTAGGTCTTGGGTCAGGCTATCAACTACTAGATAAACTAACTAATAGAACAATCTCATGATCATACCATTTGATTTATTTATATTAGTTTCATGGTTTATTTATTGTGGGTGTGTTGTCACGATCACATGATTAATGAATTAAACAAGCATGCAATATGGAACTAAAATAAGACTGACTTATGCATAAATATTATCATAGACATGGTTAATCACTTAAGTTTATCCCACTTAATATTAACAAGAAGGTAATCCAAGATAATAAAATGTAAATTTACATAAAAGGATAAAATCCCTCAATGAAAATATTAAGATGATATAGCCTTCTATAATCTTGGTTAAAATCGAACAATAGTTCAAAGTGCTTGTCCAACCCTAGTTGGGGTGCCTTCAATTATTGGTGGGTTCTAATTCAAGGTTTTGGGTTAACATGACTTGGTTCACATCAAGGGTTTACTACCACAGAAGGACTTAGTGTGACCAAGAGGCAAAGGTTAAGGAAATCCAAAATAAAATGATATTAGGATTGGGGAGTCCGCTCATAGGATCAAGGAGATGCGAGTTAATGAAGTTTCCATTTGGTATGCCTACTTAAACCCTTAAAGTTTCTTGAACAACCCTAGTTGGGGTAATGTAAAGGGAAATATGGATCTTTTCCACTAGAATTTCCAGGAAATATAATATTCCAATGAAAATTGTGAGGTCTATTGGATTTTGATAAAATAGTGGGAGACTAATAACTATTAAATAATTTATTTGTCTCAGTTTTTTCATGATAATGTACTAAACCTTTTCTCATATTAATTTGTAGAAACATAAACAAAAATGACTTCAAACATATAATTGCAAACCATACTCGATAAGGAAAACCTTCTCACTGGAACCAATTTATAGGAATGGAAGAGGAATTTACACGTCATCATTCGACATGATAAGAAATTGTATGTGCTGGAGGAGCCTATTCGCGTTATGCCTGGAAAAGAGTCCAGTGATGATGAACTATCTCTCTATATGAAACATATGGATGATTCCATAGATGTACAATGTTTCATCCTATATGTCATCTCCAATGAGATCTCGAAGCATCATGAAAACATGGACGCATATAGAATGATGTCTCACCTTAAGGATCTTTTTCAAGAGAAGGCGAGACAAAAGAGATTTGAGATCTCCGATGCTTTGCTTACAATTAATCTTGGAGAGTTTTCACCAATTGGGCCTCATGTAGTCAAGCTTATTAGATACATTGAATGCCTGGAAATCATAGGGATTAAGTTCTAAGATGAGTTGTGTATAGATCCCATCCTATCATCACTTCCCAAGACATTATCTAGCTTTATTGTCAACTAAAATATGATAAAAAATGAGTATATTCAATCATAACATCTAACGTTAATTCGCATGGTTGATAAGGAAATGGTGAGTGACAAGCCCACATTCATTATGGTGGATAATCAAAGGAAGGATAAGGAAAAGGGTCCAAGTATTCATAAACGGTCTGAATCCCCTGAGCATTGTCCATCCAAGAAGGGGATGATCAAGAGGCAGGGCAAGGAATGGGAGGTGGTGTGTTTTTCACGTGGCAAGCCAAGCCACTAGAAGAGGAATTGCACTCAAAAGTGTGGGGAAACTAAAGGTGTATTTATTATCGAGTGTTATCTTTCCATTTCTACACATTGGGTATTAGATATAGCTTGTGGGGCTGACATCTATTTTCAAATGCATGAATTGAGTAGATTTAAAAAGATTTATAGAGGAGAGGTGGATCTTTGAGATGCCAATAGTATGAGGTTGGATGTGTTAGCCATTGGCGATTACCACCTCTTGTTTACAACTGGGATGATTTTGGTTTTAGAAAACTGTTATTATATTCCTAGTGTTACCAAAAACATAATTTCTGTATCATTTTTGGATATAGATGGATTTATTCTCATGTTTTTAAATACAGGATTCTTATTTTATAAGAACAACATATGTTATGGTATAGTTATTTTAAATAATGGTTTGTATGTATTGAATTATGAAAACCAAGTGTTGGAAATTGATAACGAAAAAAATCACATGACTCATACAACACCCATTTGTGGCATCACCATAGTGGTCATATAAATGAGAAGCACTTGAAAAAGATCTGTCAAGATGGTTATTTAGACTCTACTAAGCTAAAAATACTTGATATATGTCACGATTTTTTGCAAGGTAAAATGACCAATCCGCCTTTTTGGTGGACAGGGTGAAAGGGCCACAGAACTTCTAGGATTGGTTCATAGAGATGTGTGTGGACCATTTCTAGTAGAATATAGAGGTGGATATTCTTAATTCACTACTTTTAATGATGATTTAAGTAGATATGGATATGTCTACTTAATTACTTATATGTCAAAGTCCTTGGAAAATTTAAGGAATTCAAGAATGAAGTAGAGAATCCGCTTGTTAAGATGATAAAGAAACTTCGATCGGATCGAGATGGAGAATATCTGATCCAAGAGTTCATTGATCATCTACGGGAGTCTAGGGTTCAATGTTAGCTCACTCATCCTTATACACCACATTGGAATAGTGTTTGTGAAAGGATGAAATGCACCTTGTTAGACATGGTGAGGTCGATGATGAGTCATGCAAATCTTCCAGTATTCTTATAGAGATATTAATTACAAACTTCAGCATACACATTAAACCGAGTACCAAATAAGGAAAAAAATGAATTCCCTCTGATTTATGGAATGGAAAGAAACCCATTTTGTCGCACACATGTGTATGGGGATGCGAGACATTTGTTAAGGCATTCTTATAAAACAAACTAGAACCATAGGGCACAAGGTGTATCTTTATAGGATACCCCAAGGAAATGAAAGGATATTAACTATATAACCCTTCAGAGAAGAAAGTGATAGTCTCCAGGAAATCTGTTTATCTTGAGAGGGAGAAAATACTCAAAACATATAGTGGGAGCATGATTGACTTTGACGAAATTGATGATCAAGATACACATGAGTTGGTATAGGAACAAGTTCCATAGGTCCTTGTTGAAGATGTTCTAGAAACACAAGTACTGCATAAGAGCTCAAGAGAGGTAAGGGGACCAGAGAGATTTGGTTTTCTAGTCATCGAGGATGGTGGATCATTATTGAGTGACAATGATGAACCTATATCCTACAAGGAAGTATTAGAAAGATCAGAAGCTGCAATATGGATAGAAGCTATGAATTCTAAGATGGATCCCAAGTATCAGAACCGTGTCTGGGTTCTGGTCGATGAGCTAATTGATGTAAATCATGTTGGATGTAAATGGGTATTCAAGAGAAAGTTGGATATAGAAGTTCAAGTTAGCACCTATAAAGAAAGGATAGTGGTTGAAGGATTCATAAATCATCAAGAATTGACTATGATGAAACATTCTCACTAGTTTCAATGTTTAAATCCATAAGAATCATACTTTCCATAGAATCTTAACATTACTAAAATATTTGGAAGATGGATTTTGAAACAACATTACATCACGAGAACCTCTAGGAAGATGTATATATGACACAACCAGAAGGATTAGTGACACTAGGTGAAACCAAATAAGTTTGTAAGTTGCATAAATCCATTTATGGATTAAAGAAAGTATTGAGGTCATGGAACATCCAATTTGATGAATCCATAATGGAATTTGGTTTCACTAAGAATAAATGTGAACCATGTTCTTATAAGTAGGTTAATGGGAATGTGGTTGTTATCCTAGTATTATATGTTGACAACATATTGCTTATTGGAAATGATGTACTAGTCTTACAGTCTTTTAAGGACTGGTTGAACAAGTGTTTCTCCATGAAGTACTTGGGTGAAGCAGCCTACATTCTAGGGATCAATATCATTCATGATAGATCCAAGAGGATTGTTGAACTAAGCCAGGGTACGAACATTGAACAAATACTAAATATATTTAGTATGAAACAATCCACGTGGGGATTGGTTCCAGTGTCACATAGAGTACATCATTCTACAAAAATGTATCCTCAAACACAACATGATAAAGATAGAATCAATAAGATATCATATGCTTCGACTATAGAATCCATTATATAGGCCATGTTATTTACCAGGATTGATGTAGCCTATACATTGATCATGGTAGGAAGATGTCAAGAAGATCTAGGAGAACAACATTGGAATAATGTTAAGACTATCCATAAGTATCTGAGAATAACTAAGGATATTTTCCTGGTTTATGGAGGAGGCAATGAGCTTGGAATTAGAGGGTATATGGATGCTGGTTTTCAGAAAGATCAGAATGATCTGAATTTGCAATCAAGATATGTTTTCTATCTAAATAGAGGATCTGTGAGATGAAGAGTTCAAATCAACCAGTTTTTGCTGATTCTATAGCGAAGTATGGATATATGGCATCTTCTGATGCAACAAAGGAATCCATCTGGATTCAGATCTTTGTCTAGGATCTTGATGTGGTGGCTAGTAGTTAAGATCACATCACATTGTATTGTGATAATACTGTAGTAGTGGCTCTTGAAAAAGAACCAAAGTCACATCAACGGACAAAGCACATACTTCGAAAGTATCACCACTTGAGGGATTTCTATCAAAGGGGTGAAGTTGTAGCGAGCAGAGTGTCCACAGAAGAGAACGTGGTGGACCTCATGACTAAAGGCCTATCTCAGCAGAATCCTGAATGTCATGTGAGAGCTAGAAGGTTAAAGGATTTTAGTAGTTGGATATAGTACAAGTGGGTGTCTGTTGGATTTGGTGGCCTAGAACCAACTAGTTTTTACTTGTGATAATGTCCTAAGGATATTTGTTGCACTAAAATGTCATAGAAGATCCCTACTATGATGAGAACCCATAAGTGCCATAAAACTGTTCTTGAATACATGTTCTATGGTTGGATAATGTTATTTGAGGGACAAAAATAATACAGGACATTAGGGGAGAGGAATCATAAAACTCTGAGGTACCTTCTCATGGTGTGTTCCCTTGGTAATATATAGGAGGATATTAGGAGAATGAGACCCGTTAGTAGGAAATACATATTTCATAGTGTTATTGGATGTTCCTATCTATGGACATGTGTATTGGTGCTTAGACTTTAAGATTACTATTAAAGGGTATTATAGCTCGCACACTTAGATGTTTTGATGAAAACTATGATGACACGCTATTCATAGCGAGGTAGGATATTTTGGTTGCATCATGAGTAATACTGCATTAATATATAATGTGAGAAAAGACTTGTCCCTTCTGTTCCATAATGGAACAAGATATATCTGTCCCTTTGATGGAACTGATATAGCCTAAATAAATCTATAACCATGGTGAGGAATTGGAAAGTTCAATTTCAGAAAGTCAAAGAAAGAATAATCGAGCACATGGGATGATGGAAATAGAATGAAACCCACTTGATTCAGTATATTAAGAAAAAAGGATTACATTACACAGTAAGCCTTTGTAGGAGGTGACACTTCATTGCGACATTAACTTTTTTCTCTATGGGTGCCTTGGCATGTCGCTAGACGCTAACCTTGGAAATTAGGAAGACTAATCCTAATTCCATTGGTAAAGATTCCTAGATGGTCACACACTATGTGTCTCCAAGTATCTCAGTTAAATATTAACTTAACAAGTTGAATAAAGATTATTCCTAATTGTGGTTT
This sequence comes from Viscum album, assembly GCA_963277665.1. Classification (NCBI taxonomy): domain Eukaryota; kingdom Viridiplantae; phylum Streptophyta; class Magnoliopsida; order Santalales; family Viscaceae; genus Viscum; species Viscum album. The sequence continues at coordinate 1,578,027,113 of OY728120.1, read as the reverse complement.
AATAATCCTTAAAGAATGCCTGATCGTATTTATTTTGACACTAGTTATTCGAGAGAATATATTGTGGGACAAATAATATATTTATTAGCAAGTAATGTAGTGATATTTATTTGAGAAATAAATATCCATTATTCAATGTCTAATAAATTTGGTGGAGGAAATAAAGAAAATGAAAAACAAAAGTGCTTGTTGTGTATATTAATATACATTCCGTGCAATTTTTCTAGGGATTTGTGCGAAGAAATATTATCTATTTAATTATATAATAATATTTGTAATTTTATAAGCGCATGTCAAGTAATAATAATAGTCAACTGTTATTATTAGACATGGGGTCTTACTATGAATTAAATGAAATGAATAAATACTTTCAGGTAATTAAATAATTTTATTATTCAATATAATTAAAATCACAATTATATAATTATCATTAGCCTAGAAATTTTTGGGGGTTATTCAAAATGGATCAAGAGAAATCTCTCAAGCCAAGAGAGAATTATTTTCATCCAATAATACTCTCAAGCATCGAGAGAGATTTTCCTCCACCAGATCAAAGTGAGCACTTTTAAAGCGGCTCTCAAGGCAATCGAAGGAAGACATCGCAAGCGAAGGATCCTCCACTCTAGCACCCTAATATCCATTCGATGACGTCCAGAGATAAGTGGAGAATGGGTGGATTAATTCTATAGGAATACTACACTTGGATTCTATGGTATGACGACATATCACATCATGTTGTGACTGGAAACATCAACAGAGAGAGAATTACCCCAAGGTAATTCTTGTCTTTTAATTAAATTAATTATAAAAAACATATGACGATCCCCTCTATGGTTCTAGGACTCCCTTAATTTTTTTATTATTTATTCTATTCTAATGATCTGAAATATTATTATTGTGATAGATCTCATATTGATCATTGTTAATGACAAAAATAAAATTTGGGAACACCCACCAACGCCCTTCCGCTAAGCCTAGAAGCTACATTTGTCTCATGAGACCTACCGATGCATCGATGGGATATAGAGGGCCCCAAACCTCACATAATAAGTCCTATGAATTCCTCATATGAGTGGGGATAAAAATAGACAACATATATATTCATATTGAAACTCACATATGAAATGTAAATAACTTTCCCCGAACATTATGCTAAAACAGTAACCATTAAAAGTAAATTGGTGAATGGTTTTAGGATATAACATACACAATCAAACTATTAATAAATCATACAAAGAAATATGGTTGATGAAATCATAAATTATTAATCCCAATAATTCATAAGAATCAACAATATTGTTGAAACAGATGAAGATACTATTATTAAATCATCAAGTAATTCTTGAGATAAATACTCTTTTATTCTGAAAAGAGGAGTTCTTTTGGAAAAGTATTTTTATAAAACCATAACTGAAGTAAGATATAATTATCATAATAAAATGAGTGATTTTATAATGATAATGGTTTCTAAAAATATATTATATAGTTCCCTTTAAATTAGGTATGAATTTGAGAAATTCCTTTGAACCGGGCTCGTCTTTCAGAAATAATTTTGGACATTCCTTCTAAAATATGTTACTACCCAAAAAAATAAAAAAATATTATGGTTAGTAAACATATAATGAACACTAAAATAGAATTTATTATGAGCACATAATAATACATAAAAATTTCATTGAGGTAATTAGTCAATAAATGTAACCCGAATGAAAATGGAGGTTCAGGTGAAAACCCATTACCTTAAGTCCGAATGTGTTCCGCTCTTGAGCTTAAGGTCAAGGAATATGAAATTAGAAATATTAATAACTTAATTATGAACCTATTAGAAATTTATTTAGTTTATCATGATTTTATTAAGTCTACTATGTCCCTATTGATTAGTTATAATATTGAATTCTGTCATTCCGGAGTGTTTGTTTTCTTGATTTTCATAATCTGTTCACTTGTTTGTATGTAATAGAGTACACATGAAATGGATGTAAATATCCAGAATTGAATTTATATATTATTTATGAACATAAATAGGTGCTAGTGGGCATTTATATCATTTATTTACATGAAATTAGGACGAATAATTAGATGAAATATTAATGACATTCATTTAGATTATTTCAGCGGTACATTGATTATTAGGAACCTGTTTGGTCATATGATTTAATTTTATGTACGTATACAGGTTACTAAATATTTAATAGGTTATAATAAATATATTATAGTTTGGTTAAAACATAAAAATTGTTTTGTTACTATTAATAAAATAGAAATTGAAGAATGAAACTTTGTCATCCACAAAGGTTGTAAATTGGAATCTCATAGATAATGATTTTGTTTAAATAATAAAAGGGAGAGAGTAAGAATATTAATGATGGTTATTCCCTTAACATGATATAATTTAAGTATATAGATGATAATGGATTTATCAGGGTCATTTTTATAGAGGAGGTGATGAGAGGATAATAATAGAAAGGAACTTGAAATGAATATGAAAGAAATAAAATGGGAATTTACCTCTTAAATTCACCTCCTTGATAATCTCTTTAAGGGAAGGGGTTTTGTTCTTTTGTAAATAAAAAGAAATTAATGGACGTTGGTAGTGACTAGGTAAGGGTATTTGGGAAGAAATTTGAGGATATTCAAGGCTTAGAGGAGTGGGTAGAAGAGGGAGTGAGAAGGGGGGGTGGTTATTGTGGAGGAGAGGAGTGAATTTTGAATATTTTATTCATTATTTTATTTTTTCCCTCAAGGAAACCAATAGTGTTGTTTCATGTGAGCCAAAATACTCATATGTTCATGTTAGTTTGAACCATGTGGCCTTAAATCACTAATGATTTGATAAATAGTGTATTTAACTGGTAATTTGTATAAACAATATTTTACCGTATTTCAGTATTCCTAAAAAAATCAAGAATTTCAGAAAAATCCCAAAAATTCACCCAAATCATTTTTCGACGTGTATAATTAAGAAATTAATTCCATTATTCAAAAATAATTTTATAAATATTATTAATTTAATTAAAAAAATAAAAATTTTAAAGGTATAATTTGTTTTATATCACATTGAAAAATTAATTAAGATCTAATTAAATTATTACCTTAAGAAAATAAAATAAAATAATTATTTAATATTCATATTACTATTCATAAGGGAAGGTTACTATTCAACAAAAAAAAAGTTGGTTCTATCAGACTTCAAATGAATTACAGATCACAACTCTAGATATCTGTTTTTTGAAATTCCAAACATAAAAGAGGCAAAGTTGTGTTTAATAGCTAGATTATAAAATGTGTTGTTTTGTAGGGACTCTTATATTCAGTATTTATTTTCAAAACCTTGGGGTGTTACATTCTCCTCTCCTTAAAAAAAATTTCATCCTTGAAATTCACATAACGTTACCTCACAAAAATATTTGGGTAGGACTTCATCATAAGAAACTCAGGTTCCCATGTTGCCTCTTCGACTTTATGAATCCTCCCAAGTATATTTACCAGACGAGTTCTCTAATTCCTCAAGATTTGTTCTTTAGTGCCCAGAATCTGGATAGGATCTTTATAGTAAGATAGGTCAAGTTCCAACTCTATACCTTCAGAAGTGAGGACATGCATTGGGTATGGCTTGTATTTTCTCACCAATGATCATGGAACACATTATATAATTTGAACAAGCTAGGTTTCATATCCAAATGATATGAAAAAACTCCAATTCTCTCCAAGATTTCATAAGGTCCAATGTACCTAGGGCTCAGTTTCCCTTTCTTCCCAAATCTTATAACATATTTCTATGGAGATACATTCCTGAAAACCTGGTCTCCCACTTGAAATTATAGATCCTTACTTTGATTATTAGTGAAGCTCTTATATCTACATTGAGCTATATTCATATGACCTCGAATAGTCTTTACCTTCAATGTTTTTTCCTACATAAGCTCTGGGATAACAAGAATCATTTCACCAACTTCATCCCAATAAGTTTTTGTACGACATCTCTTTCCGTACAATGCTTCATATGGGGCCATTTGAATAATTGAATGAAAACTATAATTGTTGGAAAACTCCACTAAAGGTAATTATTGGTCCCACATGACTTGGAAGTCAAGTTAACATGATCTCAACATGTCCTCTAAGGTTTGAATCGTCCATTCTAATTTCCCTTCATTTTGTGGGTGATAAGAAGTACTCAATTGATGTTCAGTATCCAAATAATTTTGTTGAGTTTTCTAAAATTTAAATGTAAATTGTGGGTCATGATCAGACACAATTTAGAGAGATGTTCTCCATGAAGTCTCATAACTTTATTGATATAGAGCCTTAGTAGGTGCTCTAGTATAAAATCCTCCCTTATAGAGAGTAAATGTGTAGATTTTAGAAGTTGATCCAAAATTATCCATATCACATCATTATTCCTTGGATTTTTGGGTAATCCAGTGAAAAAATCCATGGTGATGTCATTCCATTTCCACATAGAAATAGGTAGAGGTTTCAGGACTCCTTTTGGATGTTTTCTTTTTTCCTTCATTTATTGACAGACTATAAATCTTGATACATAATATGCAATTTACCTCTTTATGTTAACCTACCAGAAATGTTCCTTCAAATATCTATAAATCATAGTGAAACATGGATGTATAGAGAAATTCAAACTATGGGAATCATCAATTTACTCCTTTTTTTAGATTAGGTTTTGCTGGAATAGAAATCCTATTCCTAAATTCCTAAATTCCATCTTCACATATGAAGTTATCAAACTTCCCCTCTTTCACAACATTAATTTTCTTTTGTAGGTTCTCATCATCAAGCTGAGGAATTTTAATCCTTTTTAATAATTATGGTTGGGAAACCAGATGAAAAAGTATTGATGTTTCACCTTATTTAATAATTCCCATATCCATCTTTACTAGATCCATGTATAAAGGATCCTTGTCAATCCTCATTTTGTTGAGAACTCCATGATCCTTCCTGCTCAATGCATCAAATACCATGTTTTCCGATCCTAGGAGGTTGTGTATAGTACAATCATAATCCTTGAGTATTCCGAGCCATCGCCATTCCCCATGATGAGTTCCTTTTGTGAGAAGATATACTTTTGGATCTTGTGATCCTTATATATCTCAAAATTTCCACCATAGTGATAATGCCTCGATATCTTTAGAGCAAAGATTATCACTTATAACTCAATATCTTGTGTGGGATATTTTTTTCCATTAATTTTTAACTGCCTTGATGCCTAGGCAATAACTCTATAATTCTATATAAGTACACAACCAAGTACATTCTTTGATGAATCACTATAGATCAAAAACCCATCATTCCCTGATGGTAGTGTTAGGATCAGATCATTCACCAATCTCCTTTTCAAATCATCAAAATATTCCTCACATTATTTTGTCCATTTGAACTTAACCCCTTTACATGTATGCTTGGTTATTGGGCAGGATAAATGAGAAAAGTTCTGAATGAAATGCAGATAATAACCTACTAAACCTATAAAACTACATAACTTCGTTATGTTTTTCAGGGTAGACCATTCCTGCACAGCCTTTGTCCTTACAGTATCAACCGATATTCTATCTTTAGAGGAAAAGTGGCCCAAAAAGGAAACTGATTGAAGGAAAAATTCAAAATTTCTAAACTTCCATATAATTAATTTCTTATAAGAGTCTATAGAATAGTGTGTAAGTGATTTTCATGATCTTCATATATTTTAGAGTATACCAATATATCATAAATAAATACCATGAAAAAGTCATCAAAATATTCCTAGAAAACTCTATTCATTAGATCCATTAAAATTGAGGGTGTAGTAGTCAGTCCAAAAGGCATTATTGTAAACTCATAATGCCCATACCTTGTTCGAAATGTTGTTTTTGGAATGTCTTCTTTCCTCACAAGCAACTGATGATATCCAGGTCAAAGATAAATCTTCAAAAAATATTGGGCTCCATAAAGTTGATGAAATAAATTATCAGTGTGAGGCAGTGGATACTCTTTTTATTGTTATAGCATTGATCCCCCTGTTGTCAATTCACAACCTCAGGGATCCATATTTATTCTTAATCAAAAGAATAGGGGCTCCCCATGGAGAAACACTAGGGTGAATAATTCCTTTATCACTCAATTACTCAGTTTTTTTCTTCAGTACTACTAATTCCATAGTGTATATTCTATACGGGGACTTTGATATGGGGCTTGAACCAAGAATTAAGTCATTGTAAAACTCAAATATCCACTCTAGAGGATGTCTAGGTAAGTCCTCTTGAAACAAATCAGCATATTCTTGCACAATCAGTACATCTTATATCTCAAAATTCTTTTCTTCACCCATAGTTAATGCTTTCCCATCCTCCCCAATAATTGAACTCAGAAGATCTACTGGGGGTGGATATAGATGATAATTAGATGGTGATGTTTCTACCCTAAAGATAAGGGATTCCATATCATCCTAATAAATTATAACCTCCTTCTTATTGCAATAAATTTTTACATCATGGTTCAAAATCCAATCCATACTAAGGATTACATGAAATTCTATCATGGTTATGACACAAAAAATCAGAAAATAAATCATTTTTATATGCTATAATAGGGACTTCTTGAAACAAATTTTTTGTAACGATAATTCCCTTAGGAGTCTTGACTAAAAAATCCCTTATTAAATCAAATTGTAAATATCTCATTTTCTTGAAAAAATTGGAAGATATGAAAGAATACAATGATCCAGAATTAGATAAATCATTGGATAAGTCTGAGGAAACGATTAAAGTACCTGCCACCACATCATTAGGAGCTTCAATATCAGTAATTGTAATTTCATAAGCTTGTCCATGCTCTCTTGGCCTTTTTTATGGCATGTTTCCTTGATGCTTTGGACAATCATTAGCATTGTGTCCCATCTCCCAAAAAGTATAGCATTGAACATTAATAGCTTCTTTCTTCCCCTTTCAATCACCAGCAATATATTCTTTCTATCCACATTTTTAGCATACTCATTTTCCCTTTAAGTAGGCACCAGTGTGTTTCCTTCCACAATTATCACCAGGTGGAAATTAATATCTTCCCTTATTGCTTGTTTCCTTATTTCCTTTCCCAGAGTTTTCAGCAACCCTCTTATTATCATTATTTCCCTTAAATTCATAATACTTAGATAATTAATTTTCTATCTTGATAGCACATGAAACTTTATCCTCATATAATGAAAAACTTACGGAGAACAGTTCCCCACAGAGAAATGGATTTAGGCCATTAAAGAATCAATCAAATTTACACCTTGGATTTCATATGTTGTCCACAACATGGCATGTTGAACTTGGGTTGTTATATTCATACTTGGAAACATTCTCATCTTCCGTTTACCTCAAACTCAAAAATTTCCTTTCCATATCCACTCACTATTCATGAGGAAAGTATTTCACTAGGAAGATTTCCTTAAAGTCCCTCCATTAAATCTCATCTATCTCTTTCTCCTCCTCTGTGTTTTGGATTAATGACCACCATAGATCCACATCCCCCGATAGATGATAAACTTTCATGATGACCTTATCTCTTTCATTGCATCTCAAAGCAAGAAATATCATCTCTAGGGAACTTATCCACTACTCAGCCACAGATGGGTTTTTAGTCCCCATTGAATGATGGAGGTTGTTTTAGAATAAAGAGATATAACGGAGCTCCTCCATGGGTGGATCTGGATTCTCCATTTGGGTAAAGATATTGTTCATAACCTATGTAAGTTTTCCAAGTATAGTTATAAGTTGCTCTACACTAGTTTCAGCTCTAGATCCAACATCATTATCTTGCATCGGAGGAAATCCCTACATGGGATATGCATGTTCATGCAGTTTCCATTAATTACACTAGGCACCATTCCAAGATAATGGAATACACTAGATTATGTTATGAATCATAATGTATAACCTTAACTTACAAAAATACTTAGCAAAAATTGAACCCCTATGAATGTATATCCCATAATAAAAAACATGGTTTATTTGAGGAAAATTTATATTTAAATCCATCATAATGGGTTGTAATGAAAATGTGAATTATCCTAAGAATATCCCTTAGTAGTGTCAAACCAGCTATGAAGTAAGGCCTATTTTCATATATTGGGATACCTCGGGTTAAGCCCAAAACTCCTTGTCAGAGTTTTCACTCTAAGGTACATATGTTCCAGAACCACGCCTGCTTGTAGTATCAACACAAAGATATATTTTCTAGAAATATACACATAATCTATTCCTTACCAAAATTCCAGGATGTTCTTGTATTATTATACTCAAATAATATCTTATGGATTTGATCCACAATCTCTGTTTTCAAAATTTAGTTTCTAAGTTGTCTACTAAACTTCCTCTGATACCAACTATAAGGACCCGACCCCAGTTGACTGGAGCCAGTGCCTTATTTTATTACATTGGTATATAAACAAGGAATATGAATCCAAATGGACTAATTAGTTTAGTATATTTTGGAAACAAGATACATATATAATTTCCACATTACATCATGAAAGGAAATACAACACTATTTTATTCCATTAGAAACATCCAGGCCACCTAGATTATGCCTTCAAGTCACTCATAGCTTACTTCTTCATATCCTGGGAAAAAGAAACATAAGAAAGGGGTGAGCTCAAATGCTCAGTAAGAGTAAGCAATACAATGGAAGATAATATAAACATTAGGCATAGTGATTAATTGAAAACAATTTTATCTAAAGAAAATAAATTTTAACACAATATGGTAAGAATATGAGCTGAGTAAATAATTCCATAAAAAACATAATTCTTGGTATTATATTAGACAAATAACCACATGAACATTAAATTAATATATTCATAATGAGGGAAGTTCATATGAAGGACATTCTCAAAAATACCATCAAGGCCTCATCCAAGACATCTAAAATGATTATGGCCTCGGTCAAAATCATAAATCAAAAAGGGCAAGGCCTCGACCAAGTCCACATCTATTTGTCTCATGATACCTATCGATGCATCGAGGGGATATAGAGGCCACCACCCATAATATAATAAGTCCAATTAATTCCTAATATGATAATGTTTGAAAATAAAAAACATATAAATTCATATTGATACTCACATATGAAATGTAAATAACTTTCCTTGAAAATTAAGCTTAAACACTAACCCTTCAGAGTAAATTAGTGAATGGTTTTAGGATAAAACATCCACAATCAAACTAGTCATAAACCATCCAATTAAATATGGTATATGAAATAAAAAATTATTAATACCAATAATACAGAAGAATCATCAAGAGTGTTGACACAAACAAAGAAACTCTTATAGAATCATTATGTAATTCGTGAGATAAATACTCTTTTATTTTGAAAAGAGGAGTTCTTTTGGAAAAGTATTTGTATAAAACTATAAATTAAGTAGGATATTATTTTAATAATAATATTAGTGATTTTATAAATATAATGGTTTCTAAAAACATATTGTATAGTTCTATTTAAATAAGGTGTGAATTTTATAAATTCCTTTGAAACAAGCATGTATTTCGGAATTAATTTTGAAAGTCCCATTTAAAATGTTTAACACCCCATAAAAATAAGGAAGTATTATTTCTGGGAAACATATATAGAATAATGAAATAGAATTTATGATGAGTACCTAATAATACATTACAATTTAATTGAATTAATTAGACAATAAAAGTAACCCGAATGAAAATGGAGGTTCGGGTGAAAACCCCTTACCTTAAGTCTGAATGTGTTCTGCTCTTGATCATAAAGTCATGGAATATGAGATTAGACATAATAATAACTTAATTAAGAACCTATTTAATATATATTTAGTTTATCATGATCTTATTATGTTCATTATGTCTTTATTGATTAGTTATAAATTTGAATTCTGTCATTCCAGAGTGTTCGTTTTCTTGATTTTGATAAGCAGTTCACTGGTTTTTATGTAACAGAGTTCAAGTAGAATTGATGTAAATATCCCAATTTAATTTAAATATTATTTATGAAAATAAATAGGTTTTAAATTTAATTTATTTAATTTAGTTACATTTCCTGAGGATTAATCATTAGATGAAATATTAATGACATTATTTTAGATTATTTTATCAGTATTTTGATTATTACAAACTAGTTTGGTCGTCTGATTTAATTTTATGTACTTATACTAGTTCATGAATATTAAATAGGTTATAATAAATATATTATAGTTTGGTTCAACCATAAAATTTTTTTCATGACCATTAATGAAGGAGAAATTGAAGAAAAAAACTTCATCATCCACAAGGGATCAAAATTGGAACCTCACGGGCGATGATTTTGTTTATACAATAAAAGAAAGAGAGTAAAAATATTGATGAAGGTTCTTCCATTAACATGATATAATTATAGTATATAGATGATACTGGATTTATAATGGTCATTTTGAAATAGGATTTGAGGATAGGATAACAATAGAATGGAACTTGAAATGAAAATAAAAGAAATAAAATAGAAATTTACCTCTTGAATCCACCTCCTTGAGAATCCCATTACGGGAAGGGGTTTTTGCCTTTTGGAAATACAAAGAGATTCATGGATATGGGGAGTGACTATGTAAGGGTATTTGGGCAGAAAATTTAGGAGCTTCAAGGTTTAGAGGAGTGAAGAGAAGAGGGAGTGATGAGGGTTTTATAGTGGAGGAGAGGAGTGAATTTTGAATATTTTATTCAATATTTTATTATTTCCCTCAAGACAACCAATAATATTGTTTCATGTGACCCATAATAGTAATAAGTGAATTTGAGTTCAAACCCTATTTCATTACATGACTCATGATGTCATAAATAGTGTTTTTAACAGATAATTTTATATACGGTATTTTACCGTATTTCACTATTCATAAAAAATTCATGAATTTTAGAAAAATCCCAAAAATAAACCCAAACCATTTTATGGTGTATAGAATTAAAAAATGAAATAAATTTTTCAAAAAATTTTTCTAAATATTATTAATTTAATTTTTGAATAAAATCATTGTTAATTCAAAAAATAACTATTTTAAAGGTATAATTAGTTACATATAACGTCGAAAAATTAATTAAGATCTCATTATCTTATTACCTTAAGAAAATAAAATAACATCATTATTTAATATTCATAAGGGTCATATAAATATTAATATTATTATTCATAAGGTTATGTTACTATTCACCAAAAATCATGATGGTTCTATCCGACTCCAAATGAATTATAGATCACAACTCTAGATGGCCGTTTTTCGAAATTCAAAACATTGAAGTGGAAAATTTGGGTTTAACATCTAGATTATAAAAAGTGTTGTTTTTAGGGACTCATGAATTCAAAATTTATTTTAAATACCTTGGGGTGTTACAATGATGTACATGGATTTGTGGGAACATTTATGGTGGGTGAATTTAGTGTGGGAAATTACTGATTTTGTGTCAATATTTGAAGTTTTATACCAGGTAAAGAAGAAATATAACAGCTTAAAGGAGTCATGGAAGCTATTCCTATGCCAATAAATATGTGGGAAAATATTATAATTGACTTTTTTAATATAAATCTAAATAATCTTAGGTCTAATGATTCTATATTGGCAATTAATGGCCGCCTTAAGAAATTTGAACATTTTCTTGCTATAAGGTAGTATATAACCCTTAGAGAATATTATAAGGATATATATTAATTATTTTATGTGAATTTATGTCGAACCTATTTTAATTTTATCGGATCTTGACCCATGGTTCCAATAAAAATTATAGTAGAGTCTTTAGAAGGTTCTCGGCACAAAGATACATTTGAGAGCATCATATCCCCCCAAACTAATAGACAAGATGAAAGAATTATTTAAACATTATAATGCATGATAATGTTTTTTTTCACTTTATATTCAAGGTATATTAGATATGTATTTACCATTTTTGAGTTTTTATACAAAAATTTCTTTTATTCAAGCATTCAAATGACACCATATGATGCATTGTATGGGAAGTGATATTGTACTCCAACTTATTGAGATGAAGTTAGATAGATGATTAATTTAGTCCCTAAATTCATTGAGGTGGCAATATAAAAAAGACTAATATACATAATAATATTAAAAAACACCAAAAGGCATAATATTAATGATGACAATCAGAGGATGGACTTGGAATTTTAAGTGGTTGATTATATGTTCCTAAAATTACTTTCCATGGAAAGGATTTATAAGGATTGTTAATAATGGGAAACTAAGTCCTAGGTACATTAGGGAATTCCAAATTTTGGAAGGAATTGGAGTTGTGGCCTATGGTTTCTCACTTCCACCAAACATATCTAAAGTTTATGAGGTCTTCTATGTTTCATTATTAAGGAAGCGCCTTATAGACCGAATGCATTTACATACCATGGAGAAAATAATTTTGGAACCAGAAATATCTTATAATTATTATTCTTTATTGATTCTTGACACTAGAGAGAAATTGTTTTGGAATCAGAGAACTCGGACGGAGAAAGTATGTAACAACCCGAGATTTTATGTGAATTATTCCTTTTAATTTCTTTGATGTCTTTTGTTGTATACTACATCAAGATTATCTTGCGCTATACACAACACTGTATTAGCTTGCAGTATACACAACACTATTCTTGGATCGTGTTACACACAATTTCAAGTTCGTTTGATAGTAGTTATTCTACGCCACATTGAGTGTATATATATATATATTCAATGTATAAATGAAATATTGTTAGATTCTGTTATACACAACAAAAAAGGAGTCTTGCACTACACGCAACCCTGACTTGGCTTACATTACACGCAATCGTGACCTTTCATGATAGTGTGTGTTGTACGCAATAACGAGTTTCACTAAACAATGATATGTTATTAAAATATTATAGCAACTAGCCGTTATGAATAGTAATTACCAAATTTTGAAATTTTATAAATTTTATCTTTCAAAATGGACTTCATTTTTGGATTCGGAATATCAAAATTATCCTAGGGTGAATTTTTGGTATTTTTCTGAAAACTTTCAATTTTTGATGAATAGTGAGAACACTGAGTTACTATTTAAAAAACCTACTTTTTTATTTAAATAATTATTTATTTTATTTAAAATTATTATAGGTAAAAATTGATATATAATACCTATATAAGTTCAATGTGATTAATTGGAGTCATTTTATAATAATTTTAGATATATAAAAAGTTTATTGATCTTTCCACCGTCTTTTACCTACCTCATAGGAACTTTTTACAAATTTACATAAAACATAATTTTACAGCTTTTGTGAGTGGAATTTCTAAAATCCGAGAGACACAGTTAATATCAAGGAGTAAAATGTGGTTTAATAAGATAAAAATAATTTTTGGTGAATAATAACTTTTTACTTTTATTTACCACGGTTAAAAGTAAATAGGGTAATTAAGGGTAAAAATGAAATTATTGTTACCCTAACACATGTCCTAATTCTATTGGATACACGTAATTCAGCCAAAAAAACCTTAGAAATAAAATATTTCCCTTTAGGTCCACTTGGATTAGATTAGGACATGTATTATTATATTATTTAAAGGAGAGTTAAAATAGTTAAAATCAAAGTTTAATAACTAAATTTTTTTTAATATAGGGTTATAAATAACATAGATTTGACTATAAATATTAATTAGAAATCTAAAATTATTTCATACCTAATGGTATTTTATTTGTAATTTTTAGACATTAAATAAGTTAATTTATTTATGACACAATGATGATGCAGAAATTACATTATTAATGAAATATTAACATAATTGATGTTATAAATACCCAAATAAATGTAATTTGAGACTTTTTACAAATTACACTAATTTTATGGGTTAATAGGACATGTTATTATTGATTTTATTAACGTTTTTAGAACTAATCATGATGTTATGAGTTTCACAAAAATCAATTACCAAATAGTGTCAAAATTGACATAAAATAGTTTTTAAAAAATATATTATATTATTAATTGTTATTTTATTCTTCAAAATCTAAGGATCAGCAAAATGAATTATATAAGGTTAAATATATTAATAATTAACCACTTGCTGTTCGTTTGTCTTGTTATAGTATGTTTATTAACCATATAGTGTAAGAAAACAAGAAGACACGATAAAAGTTAAATTATTTAACTTAGAGTTAAATCTAAAGGATAAGGTTAAAATAGTAACCTAAACTTGTCTAAAACCTATTGGTTGAAATTATTTCGTCCCATAACCACCTTATCTTCTAAATAAATCAGTTTGGAGCTATTAAAAATAGAATATGAATTTATAATAAAATAATATTTTAAGTATTTCCAAAGGTGCCCCTCTCCTACCTTATAAAAAGGGCACCCCTTCCCTCTTCTCTTCACACCATTTTGAGCCTTGAAGCTCGGAAAACCCCAGACCATTTCTCTTCTCCACGTCCCTAGAAAAATTATGAAGGATCTTTTCTTCTCAAAAGACCAACTCTACTTCCTTAAGAGGAATCTTAAAGGAGGTGCGTCGATGAAGAGGTAATCTCTTCTTCCGATTCTCTCGAGTTTCTTTCTTCTTCTACTTCTTCTTATTTAGGTGTATCATTATAAAGTAATAACATCAGTATTAGTTACAGACTTATATGTTATTATAAATATTTAACAACCCTATTTCACCTTCTATCCATCCTACGGAAAACGAAATCACCGTACGTGCGTAAGTACAGAATACCGTTTCCACGCCATGGTGTAATCTGTTTTCAACCACCATCTTACTTGGATGGGTATAATGGTGTAAATAAATAACTATATATGATTATTGTAAAGTGATATTTATTCTTAAATATTATACATACACTTCAATAAAATTCCACAATCATGGGAATGATATCATCACTCGTGCGTACGTACGGACAACCGTCTCCACGACGCGATGAGATTCATTCTAAATGTTAATCATTCATGAATGATTATAAAGTATATATAATGAATAATAATGAAATTTATTACATAATAACGATACTGGATTTATGTATATATATATATGTATGTCATCTACTTAATTCCATTCAATTCAATAAGGAAACGAAGACATCGTTCATTCGTACGTACGACCTACCGTCTCCATGAACGGTGTATTTCATTCCATTTATCGATCTATACTATATATATGTATATGCAGAATATATATTATATCTAAATCATGTTTTAAATTCTGGAATTAATTAAATCAGGATATAAGTAATAATACTAAGAACAACAAGTCGAAACACGTACAATAAATGGAACGATTTTACCTAAATCGTTGCTTTTACATCGAATTTATAAAAGAACGGGTAATATAAAGTCATAAGTAAACCATATATGATATAATAACAATGAATATGATTTTTTAATAAGTCAATGACATTATTTAAATCATTATACATGAGGTTAGGATACATATGAAGTATATCGGACATAAGCTAAGGGAAAATCTCGCAATCTCATTTTATCTGAGATTGTTTATACTTCATAATTTACTGGGGAATATTTATCAACCAAATAAATGTTTCCTAAATATGTAATATTATTTCTATCCTCCTACAATTGTTTAAATCCAATTTCACCCATTGGTATGTTTTTCGTAAAATATATGAAAGGAATCTTTTGTCGTTTTTAGTACGAGGTACTTTTTTACTTTTCTGGCCAAAGTACGAGAAGAATGTATTTTTTTAAATTGTACGGAATGAATGGATTTTTAGAACATTATTTCCATGAATATTCCTTTAAAAAATTTCAAGTTTGTTTTTTGTTAAATTCTTTTAGTTTAAAATTTTAAGACATGGTAATAAAGGAAAAATGTTTTTGAAGTAGAAATGATATTTTCCTCAAGAATGGAGTTCAAATGTTTTATCAAAATTATTTTCCATCTAAGATAATATAGGGTTCTGTTTCTATACCTATTTTTACAATGATTTTATTATGATGGAATTATTTTTTTGAAGTCATTTTGTCTTATATGATTTATGATGGCATGATGTTTAAGAATCCCATTTTTATTACATGGGTTATGCTATGATATATGATTTATGATTTTGTGGCACACATAAGTATGGTATCATTTTGAGATGGGTGGGACATATATCTCCCTCCAATGCATTGGGTAAAGATTTATATCTCATGAGACAGACATGGCTAGAATGGTAAGTTATTCCTGTTCAGTGATACAGGACTTGAATGAGGAGTGAACTCTATTTAGAAAGGGACTTTGCCCACTAGGATGGTCTTGGCAGCAATGCCTCGGCTACTATGGAAATCATATCATGTGATTAATGGTTTTCCATAATTAAATGTTTTATTCCCATTCTATTTTATCATGAATGATGTTTCTTTAGGATATATGCCTTACATACTTCCAAGATCTATGTCTTTGCTCAAGATTTTGATGTTTAGATTTTATGTTTAAGTTTTTGCATTCAAATGTTAATGGATTTTTTTATGTTCTCTATTTTTACCCTTTCTGAGAATTTGAGCTCACCCCTTTTATGTTTTCTTTTTCCCAGGATATAAAGAAGGGTTTTAGGTAAGAAGACCAAAAGGGGAAGATCTTTATGGGAAATGTTGAAGATCTTTCACCATGATTATAAGACTACGTTCTGAGTTTCCAAAGATACTAAACTAATACGGTCTTTTGGCGTCTATTTTTTGTCATGTATTAAGTATTCCAAAAAAGTAATGTAATTTCCATGTACGTCAATATTTGGGTCACTATAGTTGGTATCAAAGTGAAGGTTTAATTATCCTTTGGAAACTAGGATGTGAAAACTTTAGTGGAATCCCTAGAAATATTTCTAAGGTATGTATAGGGATGTCCCTAAGGATAAGTATACGCATAGGTTATAGTCCTAGAATTACAATAACGATCTTATAATTTAACCTAAGATGTTAGATATTGACAGTACTCCCCCTTTATTATGTTGTTTTCCTTATCATGATTTTTTCCGCTCACACTATTCTTTTTGGGTTTTAGAAAATGGATGGAAACAGGAAGATTAACGATAATGGAGGATATGATGGGAAATGGAATGATATTCTTCATGAGAAACCAAATGAAATGGGATTTGGAAGTCCAAACATCATTATTATTCCTAATCAGCAACCTCTTAATATGATCAATAATCTCTACTTTGGTAAGTTTCCCGACTCAGCTAATAAGAGAAATATGGAGTTTCATGATGATCATAGAGGAAAGAAAGTTCAATTTCTCTCATGTAAATCATGTGGGAAGAGGCATCAAGGAGAATGTTTTAAAGGAACTGGAAGATGCTTTGGTTGCGGAAAAGAATGGCACAAATGCAGTAAGTGCAAATGAAAAGGTTCAGTTAACATTATGGAGAAGGATAATGGTATTACTACGACATCAAAAATGATTAGATGTTCTAAATGTGGAATGTATGGGAATTATGCAAACCAATGCCCTATGGGAAAATCTCATGACGAGAATCAGCATGGTCATATGGGTAATATTTATGTGGATGATGATAAGGAGACTACAAATGATATATGAGATGAAAGAATTGTTGAAGCTTGGTCAATGGTTTAAGAAGGTAATGGAATGATATATGTTTATCAAGAGTTATGTTG
This sequence comes from Viscum album, assembly GCA_963277665.1. Classification (NCBI taxonomy): domain Eukaryota; kingdom Viridiplantae; phylum Streptophyta; class Magnoliopsida; order Santalales; family Viscaceae; genus Viscum; species Viscum album. Next base: position 1,578,009,530 of record OY728120.1, on the reverse strand, counting down.
TATAGTTAATGGTACTATGGAATAAAGAATCATCAAAATATTGTTACAATATTGTTTTTCTTAAATTATTTGAATGTATATGTTGAATGGTACTAGTAACCATGAAAGGTTATTCATATATTTTTGGAAAGAAGATAATATGCATATAATGAATGGATAAGGAGAAAATAGTATGTTTGATAGTATTCATGAGCTCATGACTGATATAAGGACTAAGTGATATCATAGTTTGAGTATATAGAATTTTTGGGATTTTGGTATGTGGAAAGAGTTAACTTTTAACTACATTCATGTTTTCAATAAGGTTCAATGTGTATTCATTTTTCAAGAGAGTACTTGATTAAGGAATTCACATGTTTGGAATGTGACCAACAAGATATATCGTATGATAAATGATGGTATTCACATTCCTGTTATGTGACCTTTCCAGTAATCATTTTGTTTATACTATGAGATTTGATAGATGTATTTTGGAAAAGTATAAAGATTGGAAAGGGTTATGTCGGACATCAGATAGTATTGCTTAAGGCTAGAACTTTTTTTCAAAATTATTTCTGTAATGTTATAAAGTGTAGTTTTAGAAAAAGGACAATTTGCAGGACGGTCGACAACCCGTCGTGTCGGACAAGGCTGCGGGAATCGAACCCACAACAAAAGTGCGACAAGACTTTATTGCATACCAATGGCTTATAGGAAGTCTCTGGTTAGTAGAAACTAGTTTTATTTTATTAAGCTCTATGATAGATGAGGTATAAGTCCATTTTTGGAACCATATATGATTAATCTCCCCAAAAGATGGACTTATAACTTTTGCTAACCTTTTGTTTGAGATAGATGGAATGACCCATCATTCGATCAGATGATCTGCTAACACTTCATGAATGCCAAATTCAACTTAATTTCTTTAAGAGATGAAGTGGAAATTGTATAATGCATGAACAACAGTGAGATTGTACCGAAATAAAGTAAGTATTTCTTCTAATTCTTCAACTTTAGGGAAATAATCTTGAAAACCAAAAATGTTATCCTAGTGTCCTCATATACGATGAATCAGATGGTACCTTAGATCATCACAAATTTATGGCTTTGTGATTGTTGTCTTTTTCATAGCCATGTTCTCTACCACTCTCCATCAGAACTTGATGGTTAGATTTCTCTTCCATATCCATATTTTCCCACATGTTCTCTTATGTGGAAACCCAGTGATTAGTTAATTTGGGTAACCGATACATCTCATACTTTTGTTTTTAAAGTTAAGTTTTGGTATTCCATTTTACGATGTGGGTTTCAATTAAAGAAAATTTCAAGTAGAAAACCATTAATAACCCCCGACGAATTTCGAGGGAGAAATTCATTTTAAGGGGGGTAGAATGTAACAACCCGAGATTTTATGAGAATTATTTCTTTTAATTTCTTTGATGTATTTTGTTGTACGCTACACCAAGATTATCTTGCACTATACGGAACACCATATTATCTTGTAGTATACGCAACACTATTCTTGGATCATGTTACACACAATTTCATGTTCGTTTGATAGTAGTTATTCTACCCCACATTAAGTGTATATATATATTCAATGTATAAATGAAATATTGTTGGATTCTGTTATACGCTTCAACAAAGGAGTCTTTCACTACACACAACACTGGCTTGGCTTACATTACACGCAATTGCGACCTTTCACGATAGCGTGTGTTTTACGCAATACCGATTTTCACTAAATAACGATATGTTATAAAAATATTATACAAACTAGCTGTTATGAATAGTAATACCCAATTTTTAAAATTTTATAAATTTCATATTTCAGAATGGACTTCATTTTTGGATTCAGAATATCGAAATTATCCTAGGGTGAATTTTTGGTGTTTTTCTGAAAACTTTCAATTTTTGATGAATAGTGAAAACTCTGGGTTACTATTTAAAAAACCGACTTTTTTATTTAAATAATTATTTATTTTATATAAATTTATTTTAGGTAAAAATTGATACATAATACCTATATATGTTCAATGTGATTAATTGGAGTCATTTTATAATAATTTTAGATATATAAAATTTTTATTGAACTTTCCACAGTCTTTTACCTACCTCCTAGGAGCTTTTTGCAAATTTAACTAAAACGTAATTTTACCGCTTCTGTGAGTGGAATTCTGAAAATCCGAGACACACAGTTAATATCAAGGAGTAAAATGTGGTTCAATAAGATAAAAATAATTTTTCGTGAATAGTAACTTTTTACTTTTATTTACCACGGTTAAAAGTAAATAGGGTAATTAAGGGTAAAAATGATATTATTATTACCCTAACACATGTCCTAATTCTATTGGATAAGTGTAATTCGATGAAAAAAACCTTAGTAATAAAATATTTCCCTCTAGGTCCACTTGGATTAGATTATGACATTTATTATTATTTTATTTAAAGGAGAGTTAGAATAGTTAAAATCAATGTTTAATAACTAAAACATTTTTAATATAGGGTTATAAATAAGATAAATTCGACTATAAATATTCATTAGAAATATAAAATTATTTCTTACCTAATGGTATTTTATTTTTAATTTTATACATTAAATAAGTTAATTTATTTATGACACAATAATGATGTAGTAATTACCTTATTAATGAAATATTAACATAATTGATGTTATAAATACCCAAATAAATGTAATTTGGGACTTTTTACAAATTACAATACTTTTCTAGGTTAATATGACATGTTATTATTGATTTAATTAACTTGGTTAGAACTAATCATGCTGTTATGATTTTCAAAAAAATCAATTACCAAATAGTGTCAAAATTGACATAAAATAGTTTTTAAAACAAATATTATATTATTAACTGTTATTTTATTCATAAAAATCTAAGGTTCGGCCAAATTACTCAGATAAGGTTATATATATTAATAATGAACCACTTGGGGATCGTTTCACTTGTTATAGTATGTTTATTAACCATATAGTGTAAGAAAACAAGAAGACACGGTAAAAGTTAAATTATTTAACTTAGAGTTAAATCTAAAAGAAAAGGTTAAAATAGTGACCTAAACTTGTCTAAAACCTGCTGGTTGAAATTATTTATACCCATCCCCACCTTAGCTTCCAAATAAATCAATTTTGAGCTATTAAAAACCGAATATGACTTTATAATAAAATAATATTTTAAGTTCTTCGAGAGGTGCCCCTCTCCTCCCTTATAAAAAGGGCACCCCTTCCCTCTTCTCTTCACACCCTTTTGAGCCTCGAAGCTTGGCCAACCCCTGCCCATTTCTCTTATACACTTTCCTATAAAAATTCTGGAGGTTCTGGTCTTCTCAAATGACCAACTATACTTCCTTAAGTGGAAGCTTAAAGGAGGTGCGTCGAAGAAGAGGTAATCTCTTCTTCCGATTCTCTCGAGTTTATTTCTTCTTATACTTATTCTTCTTTAGTTGTCTCATTATAAAGTAATAACATCAGTATTACTTATATACTGATATTTTATTATAAATATGAAACAAACCTATTTCACTTACTATCCATCCTATGAAAAATGAAATCCTCGCGCATGCGTACGTACGAAATACCGTCTCCACGCCGTGGTGTAATCTGTTTTCGACCACCAGCTTACTTGGATGGGTATAATGGTGTAAATAAATAACTATATATTATTGTTTTAAAGTGATATTGATTCTGAAATATTATACATACACTTCACTACAATTCCATGATCACGGGAATGATATCATCGCTCGTGTGTACATACAGACTACCGTTTCCACGACGCGATGAGATTCATTCTCCATGTTAACCATTCACGAAGGATTATAAAGTATATATAATGAATAATAATGAAATATATGACCTAATAATGACACTGGATTTTTGTATATATATGTATGTACTCTTTTTAATTCCATTCAATTCAACAAGGAAACGAAAACAGCGTTCATGCGTACGTACGACCTACCGTCTCCATGAATGGTGTATTTCATTCCATTTATCGACCTATCATATATATATGTATATTCTGAATATATATTATATATAAATCATGTTTTACATTCTGGAATTAAGTAAATCAGGATATATGTAATAATATTAAGAACAAAAAGTCGAAACACGAACAATAAATGAAACGATTTTACCCAAATCGCTGCTTCTACATCAAATTTACAAAAGAACGGGTAATATGAAGTCATAAGTAAACCATATATGATATCATAACAATGAATATGATTCTGTAATAAGTCAATGACATTATTTAAATAATTATACAGGAGTTTCAGATACATACGATGCATATCATACATAAGGTAAGGGAAAATCTCACAATCTCATTTTATCCGAGATTGTTTATACTTCATAATTTACTAGGGAATATTTATCATCCACATCCATGTTTACTCAATATGTAATATTATTTCTATCCTCCTAAAATTTTTTAAATACATTTTTATGCATTGGTATGTTTTTAGTAAAATATTTTAGAGGAATATTTTGTCATTTTTAGTACGAGGTACATTTTGACTTTTCCGGCCAAAGTACGAGAAGAATGTATTTCTTTAACTTATATGACATGAATTGATTTTTAGAACATTATTTCCATGAATATTACTTTACAAGTTTTCATGTTTATTTTTATTTAACTTCTTTTAGTTTATAATTTTATGACATGTTAAGAAAGGAAAAATGTTTTTGAAGTAGAAAGGTTATTTTCCTCAAGAATGGGGTTCAAATGTTTTATCAAAATTATTTTCCATCTAAGATAATATGTGGTTCTGTTTCAATACCTATATTTACATTGATTTGATTATGATGGAATTATTTCTATGATGTTCTTTTATCTTATATGATTTATGATGGTATGAGGTTTACGAATCCCATTTTTATTACGTGGGTTATGCTATGATATATTATTTATGATTTTGTGGCACACATAATAATGGTATCATTATGAGATGGGTGGGACATATATCTCCCTCCAATGCATTGGGTAAAGATTTATATCTCATGAGATAGATATGGCTGGAACGGTAAGTTAATCCGGTTCAGTGATACAGGACTGGAATGAGGAGTGAACTCGATTCAGAAAGGGACTTTGTCCACTAGGATGGTCTTGGTAGCAATGCCTCATCTACTATGGAAATCATATCATGTGCTTAATGATTTCCTCAATTAAATGTTTTATTCCCAAGCTATTTTATCATGATTGATGTTTCTTTATGATATATGCCTTACGAACTTCCACGATTTATATCTTTGCTCAAGATTTTGATGTTTAGATTTTATGTTCAATTTTTTGAATTCAAATGTTTATGGATTGTTTTATGTTCTCTATGTTTGCCCTTACAGAGCATTTGAGCTCACCCTTTTTATGTTTTATTTTCCCCTGGATATAAAGAAAGGTTTTAGGTAAGAAAACCAAAAGGGGAAGATCTTTATGGGAGATGTTGAAGATCTTTCTCCATGATTAGAAGACTACATTCTGAGTTTCCAAAGACACTAAACTAATACGGCCTTTGGGCATCTGTTTTTTTCATGTATTAATTATTCTGCAAAAGTAATGTAATGTCCATGTACGTCTAGATTTGGGTCTCTAAAAAGTACATTGGAAGAATTATAAGATAAATTAAGTGATGTTAGAATATAAAAGAGAAATTTTATTGAAATTCCCTTATTTATTTATGAGTTTATGTATATAAAATTTTTAGGATAAAATTATTTAAGGGAGGAGGTGTAATACTCATGATTCTACCACTGGTGGAAGACACTACATTCTTGAACTATAACACATATAAAATTCGATTACCTCATTACTATAGTAAAATAAAAATTTATTTATTCAATAATGTGTTTAAAATAAATATTAAAAAAATTTATAATTTAAATTTTATTGTATGTATATTATTTTTTATTTTGTAAAGAATAGGTTGGGGTGATTTTTTTAGATTTTTCTGAAAAAATTTCTTTTTAGATGAATAGTTTAAATTTTTTTTTAATAATATTGTCACTATTATGAAGATATTATGTTATAAGAATGGATTATATGTTTATGAAAAAAATTATATCAAATATGTGTATCAATATTAAAATAAATGTTTTAAAAATATTATGTTGAATTTTAAAACTAATGTTTTACATTTTAAAACCCCAATTATTTTTTTATTTTAACAAATGACCTATTTTTATTCTTTTATTTTGATAAAAATTTATATAATTATATAATATATTATATTGGTTTTAAATTCACAAATCAATTTTTTTTGTTCAAACATCAATACCCTTCATGGGGATTAATTCTATACATTATTTTGGAATAAATTCATTTTATTCTTAAAATGGATTTTTTTTCTAAAAACCATTTTTTGTTGTGTTATGCATAATTATATTGAATTTAATTTTTAAAACCTATATAAATTGAATGTTTTAAAATTTATTCCATATTGGTAATTAGAATATTAAATTATTTAATAAGGTCCATTTGATTTTTAACCAAACAATTACATTTCCATCCTAAAATGCAGTCACTATTGTAAGGGCTAAATGATTTGAAAAGGATAAAAACAATGTGATATAGACAAAATTTCATAATAGTATATCTTTAATTTGATTATATGAGTTATTTTGACCTATTAAATAATATATTACAATTTTAGTTCTATGGTTTCACTTTACCTTGAGAAATACAATTATATTTATTATACTTAATAGTATTTACTAAAGTTCCACCCTCTCACTTATAAAATGACCCTTACACTCCTCACATATAAACAAGATTTGAGAAAATTTTATCAACCATGATACCCAAAACTAACTTATCAAGACACTTATTCATGTCCTAGAGGTTTTGGTCTCACCAAAAAATCAGCCTATGAAGGCTTGAGGTTAGAACAAAAGTAGGATATCCAAGGAATAGCTAATTATTTTAAAAAAGTTATTTCATGTTTATTTTTTCTTCATCATATTTAAAATATTATATAAAAATACTAAAATAACTAAATCAGTATCATTATTTTATTGAGATTTCATAATTTTTATGGAACAACCATTATCTACCTCCTTCCCATCCATTGGAAAATGAAAACGTCGCTCGTGTGTTTGTGTAGACTTCCAATTCCATGAAATATGCATTTTATTTTTCATCACTACCTAACATGGAGGATTAATAAGATGTGTTTAATAAATAAATATGGTATATATGAAATAATTATGTTTTTGGAATGATAAATCATTATATACCTTCCTTTCCTTCCATCAATAGAAACCTGAAAATGTTGCTTATGTGTATGTAAATACTACGAGCTATTTGAATGACATAATTCATTTTTATCACTTAATTACATGAATTCCCTAATGTAACCATGAAAATATAGAACTATATAAACCGAATACTCTAAAAATTAATTTGAAACTTAAAAATAATGAATCTATGACCAATTTTCAAGGACCATTACTACTAAAATAAAACATACATGGTAAAAAAAATTCAACACAAAAATATTGATTTTAAAAAGGAAGTCTTGATAAATGAGTAATGGGAAATTATGATTTAATTATATCTAGTAATATAAAATTTAATTTGGTTCTTGTATAGATTAATAAAAATATAAATTTATTATACATTAGGATGGAATGTGTTTGACTAAGCAGAAGGGGGTGGTTAGAGTTTATTTTATAATGTCACAATCTCCTCCCCTCAAAGATACAAAAATGTGGGGAGAGATATGGTGCCTTCGTGAGGACTACCTTCAATATGATCTGGATTGGAGACAAGAACCAAGTGTATAGTAAACATCCATGTGAGGAATTACCCTTTAAGAGAATCATGCATGAGAGAGAGATAAGTTGGATACAACAACTAAAACCTTCCCAGACATATATAAAAGAAATACCATGTGAAAACAAGAAATACTAGATAGTACTAAAAAAATGGAAGAAAAATACAAGTACCAAAAAGGTAAAGATTCAGGTGACTAGGAAGACAAAAAAATGCATACTAAGCCTAGAAGTGGTAATATCCAGCCCGAACACCAACATAATCCAACTAACCTGAAAAAATTTATATATACATCGCGTGGGTATAATAGTACATTCAGTAGGATCCCCCTAGATATCGTTCATGCAAAATATAAAGAAATCATACTGAAGCATAGTGAACAAAATGAATCTAACCCATCACCTAAAAAGGTATAATAACTTCCCAACCTAAAATTGGATGTCTATCACTAAGTAATGAAATCAAAAGATCATATAATATAATAATAAAACAATAAGGAAACCCCCTTCCCACTTCTCAATTTTTTTTGCTTTTCCCCAATGTCAGACGTCCTGAGCCATCTCTCTCCAAAAGTAAGACAGTATAAAAACACTTGGGAAATGAATCACAACCTATATCTCATATACCCTATAACCACAATATCCCATATCACAAGACATATAGTAACCATGTATATTTCGGGATCAACCACAACCTATATGATGTATATCAAACATCTGGTATTATACCTCATTCCATTACGACCCATACATCAAGTAAATACCTCAATCCATCACCACATATACACATCATACCTATAGTAGTCCTTAGGAAATCATATATAGAAATACATGTGTGTGAATCAACCAAAATACATAACATCCCTCCATACTCATATATGGGGGGAACTAACCCTCGTGCTTACCACCATAACTAAATTCCAAGAGATGAGAGAGGGGATAGATGGGGTAGTTAGCCATCCATCCCCCAATGATTTTTTTTTGTTGAAAAAACCCATCCAAATTCCAATGTGTGTCATTTTTCTTAACAGGAATTGGTGCGTAATTGTATTAAATCATAGAATATACATGATATAATATAGCTCACAACATCATTATGGGCATAACCTAGTCTTTTACACAATTGTATCTATCATTTATCAGACACCCAACTACCACTCCGAAGACAAGATATCTTATAAGCACACAATAATATAAAATAGGTACATTAATTATTTACTTATAATGAGTTCATTACACTAATTAATTCATTATACATTAATTAACCATTAACAATATTCTACACTACATTACATTTAATTTTATTAATTATTAGAGTAAAGTCCACTCACTCCTAGAATAAGAAAACCAAGGTCCATGGTTTATCAAGATTAACATACTTTTAGAATTTTCATTCCATCATAAACCAATCCCATGGGTTAAACATTTATTCATTCATTATTAGAATCATTTAACATCCATGTACTCTAAGAAAACCATCATAGGCTACCACTAAGAGGAAACATGAAATAAATAACCTCCAGCTTCCACATGTAGTGGGGAAATAATCGTAGATAAAAAAAGTGACTCGCCCATTGACAATTAAATAGATTCAAGAGAGCATACCGTCTCTCAACATCTCATTAAGGTGTAGGCCCTACTTTAACTCATTCTATCACCTCCACTGCCATCCTCGACACCCATATGCATATACTGATGTATCTCACGACCACAAGAGTCAATTGTTTCCATGTCTCATGAGACTTCATACCCACATATCACAATAGCCATCCCTATCTCATCCATACAAGGATCACATCACATCCGGGCCTCCTCACCCCATATCACACATCATGCCTCTAATCTCATCCATACTAGGCTTGTAGGATCCTGAAATACCTTGAGAGGTGAGGAGTGAATCAGGATGTCAAACTTTTCTTTATAAAGTTACTAATCTTGTTCCCAAATTGGTAGGAACTTGTTAAACCTGTCTGATGCAAATGAGAAGAAAACATATAGTCATACGCAAAGAGACAACACAACAATTTTACATGATTCACCACTAAGGGATAGTCTAAGGACAATACACCGACAGTGTGTCGATCATACCTAAATACAATAATCTTCACTAGTATTCGAATAAAAATGCTTATACAAAGTCACTCTACTCCCAACACACTTCATTTTCAAGATTTTAGGAATAAAACATTTCCTTCATCAGAACACATTCATAGACTCTACCGAGATAAATGTATTACGTGATGTATTAATTTGTTTAACAACATTAAGGTTTATTCCGTAGATTAAAATTTAATTATTGATCTCTAATGAGTACAAGGCTCCTATTTCACATTAGTTCAGAATCGATGCACTTGAAAGAACTGATCCAACAAACCAGATATTGAAAACCTGAAAGTAATAAAACATAGCACAAACACACAACACCAATTATTTTGTGAAACTTTTAGTATTGTCAAGAATTATTTCTTTCTCACAACCCTTATCTTTCATGAAACCACACCATATGTTTATCTTGGTCTTGATCAACCCATGGAACATTCTTCATGGAATATTTACTTTGCATAGGTCTCTTCAATGTTACTATTTCATGTTGTAGAGACACCAAATATTCATTAAAAAATTATAACTATTTTATGTGGGTAGTTTCTTATTTATTGATGTTTTAGTCCATGCATGAAAGGTCCTTCCTCATCAGCCCAGTTCATGCTAGCCTGATTTTGACATCGAATTTGGCCCATTAGATCCTTCGACACAATATCCTCTTTTTCATGCAGATCATGGATTTTCCATATTTCTATGTGATGATATCAAATATCAACTTACACATAACTCAATTTTGAGGTTTTTTTGAATGTAATATTCTTTCTTGTATTATACTTTTCTTGAAAATATTCTTGTCTTGTAAACTGTCTTTCATGTAAAAAACAAATCTGTTACAAAATTATTTCCTTTTCTATATTTTCATTTGAAGGTCTTGAAACATAACCTACACACAACATTGATATTCAGTTTCAAAATTGTGGGAAAATTTCATTTCCAAAAACAACATTCTCTATTCTCCAAACATTGGGCCCAAAAATTTGGAAAACACTGGAAAATGAAAAAAACGTCAATAATTTGGATAGCTTTCACTCTAAGACCACTTTCCATTCAAAATACCATATCAAACAAGTTTGGATTTACAAAAAAATAAACAAACTATACTCCGTTTACAACCATGAAAAACATTGGTAACAACAAGGATCATGTCACAAGGATCGTATTGAGATCACATCTCAATGTATAAGGAAACAAACAAGACTGAAATAGGGAAAATAGGTCCTCAAAACAACGATTCTAGCATTCTCATGAAAATGATATCTAATAGTTCAAAAACAAGGTACTATTCCTTCTTAAGAAAATGGGTAATCCATAACCTAGAAAAGTAAAATATCTTTATCACACATCTGATTATTTTTCAATCTTGCACCAATATATTCATTTACTAATAGGTTCCAACTACGGGTAACCTAAGGCATCAATATTTAACAAGATATCAAATTAAACACATAATATTAGCATTTATTATGGTTCCAAAAAACCTAGATAATTACTATTCAATATTAAAAATCCTTTCCAATTAATGTCAATAAGAAAAAAAACATTCTTCACATTATTTATCAAATTAAATTAACTACTAGATTACAAATAATCCTATTAAATTAAATGCAAGAAAATTAATTTTCTATTAATTATGGATTTAAGATAATTAAAAATTTACCTAAAGAGAAACATTCTAAAAAATAAAGGTACAGATATCTCAATATCTAGTAAATAATGAGGTAAAAAGATATCACAGTAAAACGAAACAACATCTCTAACATGCGATATTGACCAATTTGCTTAATCTAGTTCAATATTTATTAGGATAATTCCAGTACCATTAAAGGGTATCAACCATTCTCAATTAATGACTGCACGCAAATAAAATAAGACAAGGAATGAATCCCCTACCTTAAAATCCATCAATGTACTTTTCATGAGAATATACCACATCATAGATCTCTGATAACCTTTCCTATAATAATTGAATCAATCTGAGGATACTGCAGCATAAACACACCAAAAAACAACCATGGTAACCCCACTAGAAACATGAGAGATCATCCACCATCACATAGAAATAATAACATGAGATAAAATGGGATAAAACTGGTAAAAACAGTTAGAAATATAGGTATAACTAACCTAGGATCAACTCAGGTAAAAAATAAAAGGCTAAGGATTAGTCCCCATTGATGGAATCCCAAAACGCCAAAGGCAGGACAATCAGATCACCTGGAATTGAGAGAGAGGTGTTGTAGCCATAGGGTTTGGAGAAAACCTTCGCAAAATTACATGAAGTGTAATACAATTTTAGGTCATGTAATCCTCAGTGTTATGTTGAAGCTAAAAAACCCATCACCTTTTAATTATTTAACCATGAAAATTTTGACGTTGTGAAACTTCCCCACACAAGTCATGAACGTCAATTACATTTTTTCCAATATACATATGTCTAAAATATTACATCTAAATCCCTATACATTTATTTCAACTCCCATCTTAACTCCCATATCCTTGGAAACTCACAATGGGTTTTTCCTTACAGATCTGGGCCCTTAAACTTGATACCTCTGAAACAATTGTCATCCTTTAGAATGCAATCAAACCCATAGAAGAAACAAAAAGGGTTTTCCCAAACAACCACCCCATATGATACCTCTCAGAGTTCTTGACGTCAAAGGACCTCAACAACCACACCCAAAGGAAATAAGTGAAGAACCACACAACAAGAACAACCATATCTTAAATATTCTCTCAGAGTATATACCTCTCAAATGAAGGTAATCCCCAAAAATCAAAATGATAAAATCATCCCATAACTCTAAAGGTAAACATCCATAAAGGAAAACCTTTACAAGATAAGAGATAAACAGAAAATAGTTTGTGGTACTGTACATGCATGCATGACTCAAATTCCCAGGTACTCTCTACCATGCCATTGTTCCCCCACAAGACACGAACCAAGGGAATATAATTCCCACACAACACCTTCTCCTAGCCATCATGGATCTTCATAGACTGACCCTCGAAGGTCGCATCATCATCAACATTGATCTCACCCCAATAGATGACACGAGATTCACCATGAAGGTAAAAATGGAGTTACGACACATGAAAAACATCATGTATCTATCTCTTATATAGGATAAGTACTATATGATATGTGATAAGTCCAATAGGGCCAAAAAACTCAAAAAAGACCATAAAACCTGGAAGAAATTTTATTTGCATAACCAAACCTTTATTTCCCATGAAAAGTAGTCACTTTCAAGAACACATGATCTACAACACAAAACTGTAGTGGTCTCCACCTATGATAAGAATAGGATTTCTAAAGACCTTGTGCTTCTTTCAACCTCTCACAGAATTACCTAAACCATCTCTATTGTATTATATACTAGTTCTGACCGGAGAATTGTTGCCTCTCAAACCCCAGTCCAATATAATAGAAAACATAAAGGCCGAACATACATAACATAAAATATATACATACCAATAGTGGAGTGGAAACTATTAGTGTAAGAAAAATTGACCAAATATAGGTGAGTCATCCACAAACCTCCAAAATATTGGACACAAGAGGGAAACATGTCTTTAATATTCAAGATGGTCTTCTCTATCGGATCATCTATCTAAATATGAAAAGAAGTTCTAAGGCATTGCCAAAAACCAAAATCATGTGGGATAACTCTCCAACCATTTGAGGTAAAAAAATTATATCAATCATAGGTGATCATCATATGGACTCCATGGAGTCACAACACCTCCTCCAGATACTTCCTTGACAAAACCTACATTGATATTGAATCCCTAATTTCTATAAAGTGGGATTATTTCATCAAATGATCCATAATCAACCATAAAACATCATAGACTCCCTCATATTGAGGTAAAAAGGTAATGAAGTCCATCAAGATTTCCTACCACTTCCTCTAGGGAATGTCTAATGGTTGGAGAAAACCACTAGGAACACGATGCTAAGACTTCACCTTCTGGAAGACCAAACACCAAGAAACAAACTATGAAACCACATTCTATAACCCAATCCACCAAAAATTGAACTCCCATGGATTGGTACATCATTATCACGCTAGGATGTACCAGTAAAAGAGAACTATGGAACTCACAAAGAACTATCTGATGCATCTCTGAAGGAAAAAAAAATAATTCTTTGGAACAACACTCTATGTTGACCATCCTCAGACTAACCATCTGGGAAATCATGAAAAAAAAACACAATATCTCTAGTCATCCACCTTAGAATCTCCCAATAGAGACTCCAAAAATTTCTAAAAAAATGTGACTACACTTTCATTTATAAAGAAAAATTCTGCCTCCAACCTCAAGAATGATAATATGAATCACTGAGTCTCTTCCATCCCTCTCATGGAATCCGTGAATTCAGGCACAGAATCATCATGTGACTTCCTGTTCATCCATCAGCTACAATATTTCACATTTTTGGTGTATACAAAATTTTAAGGTTGTAATACTATAAGAATTACATCCACCGATGATTGATAAATTTCAATTCATGCTGGGAGAAGACATACCTCCTGCTCTTATGATCAATAAATACCTCAAAATTCTCTCTGAGGAGGTAATGTCACCACAACATCAAATAAAACACCACTATCACCTACTCAATATCATAGGTGGTATGGTTATGCTCATGGGGATGTAACATCCAAGGCCTATATGAGACATTTGGCATATGCTGCATTAGAATGCAGTGAAATAAAAAATAAAAAGCATAAGAAAACCTCAAAATGAACTCATTATATTAGAAAAAAATGAAATAGAGTACTAACCAACTTCCCATTCAGGTAATTAAAACCAAACTCAAGCTATTCAGTCCACTAGAATGCCTACTCCTTTTGGGTAAATGATGATAGAAGAGTTGAAGCCTAAGAGAAATCATATATGAACCTCCCATAATTTTCTGCAAGACCAAGGAAACTATACACATCTACCACATTATTTGGGGTTACCTAAGAAGAAACTGCCTCTATATTCAAGGATGTACAAAATATCCCTACTTGGATACCACATTCATCAATAAGAAATCATCACAAGCCTATAAATCCCACTTTGATAGAAAAAAATAGTTTCTCTTGATAATGGACTCCCAAAATGGCTTGCAAATTCTTTTCATGTTCCTCCTCCTTTATAGAGTACACAAGGATGTCATCGATGAAAACCACCATAAACTTATCTTGAGACTCTATAAACACTATGATCATCAACCCCATGAACACAAAAGAGAAGTTTTTCAATGAATGATATTACAAGAAACATAAATTTCCCATGAAAACAATTGGAAGTAGTCTTCTGAACATTCTCATCCTTCAATCACATATGATGATATCCAGATGAAAATTGATCTTCATTAACCAAATTTCTCCTCTCAATTGATCAAATAAATCATAAATATAAAGATAAAGAAGATAGAATCTCTTCACTTTCACTTTGTTCAAGAAATGATCATAGATACAAAGCAACAAACTGCCATCAACCATTTCTATAAAAAAAATATTGCACCCCAAGGTGATACACTTATCCAAACAAACCCTCATTGCAATAGATCATTGAGCTGTACTCACAGATCTTCTAACTTGAATGACACCGTCATATATGAAGATATCGAGATAGAACACATGCCTAGATTTAGATCGATCCCAAACATGATCTCCCACTGAGGAAGTAATTATATGACCACCTTTGGAAAAACATCAGGGTATTCCTTCGTAACCCTGGGAAACACCGACTGTTAAGCCTATAATGAACTCAGAATAAACTCATACTATAATTGGAATAGTCAATGCCACGGGAACTAAAATCCTATCTTCCTTAGTTCCCAAATCAATGAAAAGGTTGGTGGTATAAAGGATTTCACCTCTCTTGAATCTATCAAAGCATGTACCCAAGTAGAAAACAATTGAAGGATACCAAAAATGACATCTAGCTCACCCAAAGCTAGCAATGATAGAGAAAAAAATTGGACAAGACCTACTCCATAGCCTCTCTAACCCCACTAATGACCACATACATGGTCGTGCTATACTCTCTTAGGATTGGGAGAGTCTCTGGGATATCTTCTACCTATCCCATCTCCTATCTATTGATCCTAGATTGGATCACCCTACTGATGCTCTATATTTTGAAACTACCTCAAAGGAGGAACCTGAAGAGAAAAACATGGAACAAACTAACTTCTTAGAAATTTTGGTCACTATCACCACTGATGACATCATCCTTCATAAGATAAACACATGTATGGTCCCTTGAAATAATTTTTAGATCCTCCCCCCGGGAGCAATGAGATGATGAGGGATGGTACCTACCCCCAGATGACCAAAAAATATTCTTTCTTGACAAATAGGAACCCTAAACCACATATCTAATTTATGAGGGATCCTAAAAAATCACCACTAATAATTACATAGTTCTATTGAGCCTCCCCTCAATAACCTCTGCTTTCACTAGAACCCAATGTTACATCTTTAGCATAAACATGATGATCTGGCGCTAGATCTATAGACACAAAGCCTCATAATCATTCATTTAACTAGCCATTTAATATGAAAATATGTATGAATCATATCAAAAATGGGTCTGGAAATGGATCCTTAACTCTCAGACACTAAATCTCCGCAATGGGTAAGAAACTCTTGGGGATTGGCTTCCTTCACAGTTGAATAAAGGAACTCTTCTTTGAAATTGTCTCAGAATTTCTCCCATGAGACCACCAACTCCTATCGATCCCCAATGAATAAGAACCACCACCGTCATAATACTCTTCATAGAATCATCACAGTTGATGAAGCCCAATACTCCTCCTGAGCACAGATCGAACTGAAATCTTTCTCAACCTCCTCCAATCAGTCTTTCATGAAAGCATCTAAAACAGAGCCATCATACTTCTACAGACTCTAGAACTGAAATATTCAGAGTTTCCTCCTCTAAGTGTCATCATCGTCGACCTCAACTCTATCGTGATCTTATGGCATATCCTACTGAACATATTCGGTGAAAACATGATGTGGAAATCCACTAGGATCCAAGACTATAAAAATAATGAATATTTGTATCTCTTAAACATGGAAAATTGAATATATATCATTAATTAATTGATTAATTAAATTATCTTGTTAATATTTAAACTTATCAGAACATGTGTCCTTTTCAAACACCGGGGAAAAGAATAATGATGCGTGATCGTTTTCTAGGTATCTACACTACAAATAGTACCACTTTATTTAGTTGGATTTGTAAAATTAATGGTCAGTGCATCATATCATAGGGGGAAATAAATACCCATGTCTCAGCTGATTTCTCATGTTTATAGCACCCAATAAACTTAGATTCCACCGTTTCCCTACAAACCCATAGAACCGCAACTATGCCTAACTCCAAAATCCATCCTATACCTCATCTTTAACATCTGATACAACTCCCTAATGAACCCCACAAAGATTCCACAGTGAGGGGAGAGTGATGGTGACTACCCAAGTCCCGCCTTTGGTAGGCCTTAGGTTGGGGAATATCACTGAGGGTATATTAAACATGCATATGTGAGGCATTACCCTATAAGAGGAACACACATAAGATATAGATAATAACTATACAACAAGAAAATCCCTCCAAGAGATATATAAATTAAATCCCAAGTGAAAACATTAAATGTTATATAATACTAAAATAACCGAAAGAAAACTGAAAGTACAAAAAAGGTAAATCCAACAATGACCACAGAGCCCAAACAACTCCTACTAAACCCCGAGATAGTAATATCTAGCCCGATCACCATCATGATTCGGCTGAAAAATAATAGTTTATATATACATAGAGTTAGTATAATAGTATGCCTAGTAGGATCCACCTTAGTGGTCTCATGAAATTGAGCAAAAATTATGCTAAATTGTGGTGAACAATGGTGTGACTAACTCATCACCTAAATAGGTATAATAAATTACAAACCTCACCATGGCTATCTATCAACAAGTAACACATACAAGAGATCATATAATATAATAATAAAAAATCAAGGGTACCTAGATCCCACTTCCCCACTTGTTTTCTGCTCTACCCCAACATTACACATCCTGAGCTATCTTTCTCCAAAAGTAATCCACCATGAAAACACTTAGAAAATGCATCAAAACCTCCACCTCATACAGAACATAACCATACCATCCCATATCACAAAACATATAGCAACAAAGTAGATTTTGAGATCCACCACATCCCATATGATGTATATGAAACATTAGGTATTATACCTCATGCCATTAAAACCCATACATTATGTAATTACCACATGCCATGAAATCTAATACACATTATAACAATATTAGTCTTTAGGAAACAATATCTTGAAATAAATCTATGCAAAATTACCACAATCCATCACAACCCTTTATACACATATACCGGGAAAACTAACCACTGTGCGTACCAGCACAAGTAATTGCCAATAGAAGAGACCGGGGCCAAAGGGGGTAGTCATCCGTTCATCCTCCCACCAGGATGTTGGGGAAAAAACTCTCTTAGAGCCCATTAGGGGTCATTTTTCCTGAACAACATGGGTGGGGTAGCATATGAAATCCCATAATATACATGATATAATATACCTCCCAACTACTCTATGGGAATTACAAAGAATTTGACACAACTACAGTTAACGTTGCTCAAACTCCAAACTGACACTGCTAAGACTAGATATCCTATAAGAAAACAAGAGTATAAAAGAGATACATTAATTATTTCTTTTTTATTAGATCTGTCAGTTAATTAATTCATTATAAATTAATTAACCATTAACATTATTCCACATTTCATTACATTAATTATCAGACTAAATTCCATACCCTCTACGAATAACCATACCATGGTACCTGGTTTATCTGGATTAACTTAATATTAGAATTTTCATTCCATCATCATCCAACCCTATGGGTTAAAAATTTATTCATTCATTATTAGAATCCTTAGATATCCAAGTACTCTAGAAAAACCATCCTAAGCTTCCTCTAATATGAAACATACAATCAAGCACCTCGATCTGCCTCAAGCAGTGGGGAATGGAATAGAGATAATACAGGAAACATCACCATAAAAAATTAAATAGATTTATGTGATAAAAATAGATCTAAATATCGCATCAACGGGTAAGCCCTGCTTTAACCCATTCCACCACCTATGGTTCCATCCCTATATATGCATATACTAATGCATCTATCCATAAAAGATGCTAACTCCTACCATATCAACTGATTCTCCCTAACCACATATCATAATATCAATCTCTATCTTAACCATACCAGGCTCACATCACTTCTTGTCCTCATTGCCCTATATCACACATTAGCCCTCCAGGCTCAGCCATACCAGGCTAATGTCACAAGGATCGTATATAAAGAAAATAAAAAATTAGTAGGAAAGAAACAACAAAAAAACTAGGTATTTGGGACATCAAAACAAGGCATCCATCCTTCTCATGCAATCAAGATCACATTGCTCTAAAAAAAGGCACTCAGCCTTTTTAAGAAAATGGTCTACCTAAAACTTTGAAAAAGACATTATCTTTATCACAGAACTGGTTCTTATTCCATATTTAATTAATTGGATCTTATATTAACTATTTCCAACTATTGGAAACCTATGGTGTCATGCCCTAACAAGCTATCGAAGGAAAAAAGATCTTTTAATTTATTATAGTTTTAACAAACCTAGAGAAGCATAATTCTCAATTAACTCAACTTTTGAATTATTATCAACAATAAAACAACATGCTTTACATTATTTATCAAATTTAATTAACCATTAGATTTAAAAAATCCTCTTAAATTAAACATAATCAAATTAATTATTAATTAATTCTTGATTTACATTATTTACTAATTTCCATCAATAACAACATGTTAACAATGAAAGTAATATATATCACACTATCTATAAAATCATGAGTCAAAACTCTATCATTGTAAAATTAAAAAACACAACCAACATGAAATCATGAAAAATTAATTTAAAATGGTTCAATATTTATCAGGTTAATTTCATCTCCATTCAAGGGGAAACAATATTCTCAAATTATGAATTCATGTAAATAAAATAATAGAATGAGAAAATCCCCTAACTCAGAAGATTTCAATTTTCTTCACACGATAACACACCATATTTTGGATATCTGATAACCTCTCCCACAATAACTACTTCCATCTGATGATGCTGTAACACACCTACACCAACAAACAACCAAGGAAAACCCATTAAAAACAAGGGAGATCATCCACCATCACATGGAAAGAATACTGATATGGAAAACGAGATCAAACAGGGAGATACCACTAGAAACGTAGGTTAACCTCACTTTAGATCAAATGGGATTGTAGATTGAAGGATATGGATTGATCACCATAAATGAAATCCCTAAACTCCAAATGTATGGCTACTATATGACCTAGAATAGAGAGAGAGGTGTTATAACCATAGGGTTTGAAGAAAACCCGATTAGATGAACCCTTTAAAGATGCACAACATTGGGGAATTACCCAACATGTAATACTGTTTCATATCATGTAATCATTGGTATTTTGTTGACACTGGAAAATATAACACTTTTTTATTATTTAACCCCCAAAATTTTCATGTTGTGAACTTTCCCCACACATGTCGTGAACCTACCATACATGGTGTGTAAGGTTTATAGGGTGTGTAATCTCCCGACTTCTAGTATTTTTCTGCCAACTCCCTCTGGACATATTCCAAGTCTCCTCTAACATCCTATAGCCTTAGAATCACACAACGTGTTGGACCTTATGGATTTAGGCCCTTACAAAAAATATCACTTTTTTATCAAGTCTGGTAATATTTCAGTTTCCACTAAGGGAATTAAAAGTAATATATATCCTAAAACCCATCTATTTTATTTTGATCTTTTTATTTATGTTTATTTTATGTATTCATTCCATTTTTACTCACTTTGGTACTCAAATAATCCAAAATAATGTTTCTATGAAAATTCAACCATATTTCTTCTTTTTAGATGGTAATCATTTTCCTATATAGCCATATTCTTTATTTTTCTTCAATTATATTTTTATACAATATAATTATTTATTGAGGTTATTTTTTCTTAACTTGTAGTTTATATTCAAATTCTTAAAAGGAAAATTTTTAGCATTTTTCATACAAGTCATTTTTTACTTTTTTTAACAAAAGTTAGAAAAAATATATTTTTAGTATCTTCTACATGAAAGTGTTTCCCCACTATCCTAACCAATATTCAATATTTAGCTCCCTCTCCTTGTTTTT
This sequence comes from Viscum album, assembly GCA_963277665.1. Lineage (NCBI taxonomy): Eukaryota > Viridiplantae > Streptophyta > Magnoliopsida > Santalales > Viscaceae > Viscum > Viscum album. The sequence continues at coordinate 1,577,988,361 of OY728120.1, read as the reverse complement.
TATCTTTTTCCAATGTATTAACTATTCCAATTAGTCTAGAAAGTTTTCATTTTTATATCAATAGAGAATGATATGATTTTGTTATTTTTTTTGAATGAGTAGAGTTATAAGAATGATATTTACATGACTATGGAATATTAACATTATATATACAAGATTAAATATATGTATTTATTGATTAATATGGAACATTGATTATGTATTATATTTTCATTCAATATAATATATTGGATATATTTATGTTTTGGTAAAGTATAAAAATAATATAGCCCCTCAATGCATCAATGGGTCCTATGAGATAAAAATAATGGGTATTATTTGGTGTATGCCTACCCATTTAAATAAAATTTCATGACCTTGATGGTTTAATGATGGTAAATCCCTAGAATCATATAGTCCCTTGATGCATCAGGTTGGTCTAATGTGATAAACTAGATTGGGTATTGCTTGGTTTATTAATGTGGCCTTATTTGGCCACATATTTCGATATATTACGTATAATTTGATAATTTTTAATTATTAAAAGTGGAAACATTATATAATTTTTGATTTTTATTGAAATCCACATTCTTTTAATATCTTCATTATAATGGGTGATTTTGGGGCTTTAATGATTTTATTTATGTAATTAAAATTTTATAATTTGGATAATAACTATTTAGATACTTTTTCATTGATTTTATTTCAAATGATTTTGATGATTTTTAATTTCTTGATTTAATTTTTTTATATTTTATATTTTTATTTTATATGTTTTAATTGAATCTAATTTAATTATCATTTTAATTTTTTTATTCTATTCTTATAATTTATGATATCATTATTAATTTAAAATTTTCATTTAATGTTATATTTTATATATGTTTTTGGATATTTTGGAAGAATAAAAGTTACAGACAGAATGGTGTGTGTTAATTTAACATAAATTGTGTCTATATAGCTGAATTTGAGCATGCTATGGTCTGTCAAGTTACCTTGGAAATCAACCAAACATTGATATGTAAAGTAACTTAATAATGTAAAAAACAACTACAATAAGAGATTTCATGATTATTCAATCAACTATATATGATAAAATAGATAATAAAGGAAAAATGCATGAAAAAATCCAAAGCTACCACATAAAGGCAATCTAGCACAAGATAAGTCCTAGCCTACCATGAAAACTAGGAAACCTATTGTGAAAGAACCAATATACGGTGATGTAATTGGATAAAGATCCCTAAGACCCACTAAAAATTCCCAAAATATTATCATGATAACCAACTTCTTATTGGCTACACTTGAAAAAACTAGGATTTTGGAACCCTAATGAACATAGGTCGAACAAATCAGAGAACCAATCAATGATTCTTATAGACATGGGAACAAGGTTTGAAAATATTCTTTCTCAAGATTATAAGGATGAATAATTTCCAATGAAGAACTAAAACCCAATCTTTGGTTGAGAAGAAAGGAATTCAATTCCTGTTGGCCCCGAAATGATTGAAACCAAAGTGTTGAAGTTTGAATCTGAGTGAACTGAATAGTTGGTCTTGTTCAATTGTAAAAAATAAATCACCCAAAATCAGAAATACATAACAGAAGATTGAAAATATTTCAATTATTAAAAGGATAGAATTTTGGAAAAAATATTAGTCTGGGGTGGTTTTATATATGTTTGATGATACTAGAACCCCAAACCTTTGATCTTCTTCAATCATGAGAATGTTGATCATAACCAAACCCATGGTGTGAGTTGAGTTCAAAGGAGCTAAAATAAATCACTAAATTGAACAATTCCATGTTTTGTTTGATGAATAATATAACTATTTTTTATAATGTAAAATAATGAAATTGATGATTTCCATGCTCAATGTGTAAGAGAGATTAGAGTTGGAGAATTGTTTTGATCATCAAATGGGGGAGATCCCCGAACAAAAGTTGAAACACAACTAATGTTAAACAATGACAGGTTAACCTATATCGGATGAAGATTAAATATTAAAATGGTTGTGTGTTCCCATTAAAGGTCAAATAATCAAATAAATTGGGGGAGTTTGAGACTTTTATTACTATAACATCAATGGATAAAATGATTGAACACCAGATATATGAAATATTTACCCTGAGAACTGAAGCATAGTTTAGGACAAGATAGTTAAGGCTCTGAAAAGGGTTGGTTACTTATTCAAATATGGGATAACCAGGTGGAATAAAAAAAAGTAATACTTAATCTAAAAGGTTCAACTAAGATGGAAATTCTAGGATTAATTAGGCCAAGTCCAAAGGATATGTGTAAATTTAAAAAAATAATTAGACATCTAGCTTAAGAAGATGTGTTGTTGGATGTGTTTGTAGTTATAAGTGTTCTAGTGAAGGGGAACAAACCTCACAACTCTGTAGTGCTGTAGTCATAATAATGAAAATGAAAACACCCAACATACTCGAAGAATTGATTTTATTTTTTCACTTATATTTTATTTCATCAAGATCAATCTGAATTTCCATATCAAGTTCAAGATATGTGAAAATCGAGAACAGATGTTAAGCTAACAAAATTTGGGATGTTTAAAGGTGGATCAAAATTTAGTAATATAGGGTCAATGAACAGTTTTTATTGATGAAGATGATAGTATTCCATTATTTATGAGGAAGATAAGGCAAAATTATAGGAAATTGAATGCATATTGATGTCATGGAAAGGTATTGGGATAGATACAAATGTGTAATATGGAGCTATAAAAAGGTAAAAATTTGGTTTTATAATCTATGCAATGGTCAAGACCACTCTCAATCCTATGTCAAGGTAATTCCACATAAGGGTACCAATATGTGAGATTACAATTCAAGGGTAGAAGTGGAATTTTAAAATAATGGCGTGTCTACAAGCTTAAAAAAAGGAATTGGTGGAAATATATTAGGTTTCCAAAGCTAATAGATGTAGGAGAACCATCATGATTTTTCTAGAGAAGAAGTAGATATTCATCTAAGTACTGATGGAAAGGGCCCATTACTTTTCCAAAGAAGAACATAACTATTATTATAGGGGATTACACCCAAATCTAATTAAGAGAACCTATAATTATTCAACATAGATAAATCCTCCTATCAGAATATTTTTTTCTTTGATATTTTCATATTTAATTTTTTAATAAGAGGGGTAGGGGTTCATCACTATAATTACTAATTAATATAACAAGGATAACATTCACAAAGATAGGAACTAACTCTAATTCTCTCTCTCCCATTGTCTCTCATTTTTTATTTCTAGATTCCTATTATAAAAAATGTACCATTCATTCTTAATGACTTCTATCTTGACCTAAAAAATTTAGTAATGGAGGACTAATTTACACATCTAGTTTTAAGAATTGAATCTTGAAGCTACCTAAAGATTAAACATCATGTTTATCATTTCCTTCTTCTTTACTCTTGGATGACAGTAATGTTGAAATGGATATTCAATATCACATCTACCTATTGGAAGTGCTTTATATTATTCCTCCATTGATATTTTCCCATTTTTATCTTAGATTACTCAACATTAGTTTTTAGGGAGGTTGTTTGAGTGATAATATCATGAATATCACTTTGTTTAGGGGGATATTTTTAACTAAGGTGGTTTGATACTATGATTCATTCAAATTTGGGATAGATTTCATGTGTTGGAAGTCATTTAATATATGAGTTCTCAATGATTTAATATAGAGAGGGGTGTGTTTCAAGCCATCGACTATTAACTGAGATATGTTGAATATATAATATATATTCCCTGAGTATAAGATTAAATAAAACTAGGTTTGGACTTATTTCATACTAACTTTCATATCCATCTTATTCCTATTTCCATTGTGATTCTTGTTCTCCTAATATCTTATATCATCTGTGATCATAAACTATATTTCTAATTTTTTAATTTATAAATTTATAAATAAAAAAATATTAAATTGATTGTTGTGTAGTTACTACGATGAACAACACTACATCATTGAGACTATCCCCCTTTTTAACTACTATTATATATCTTGGGAGATTAATAATGCATCCCTGGCTTCTCTAACACTTAGGGTGGATCTATTTGGAACGTATTTCAAGGGAGGAAATTTTTTTCTTGATTATTCACTATTATTTAATTTTTACTAATTTCAAAAAGTGATGAAGTAACAAATTTTTGAGTAGTATTAATTATTAGAAACAACTTAGGTGGATGAAATTAACCATGTGATGGATGGTTTGGTGAATTGAACATATGAAAAAATTGTTAAGGCACCATAACTAGATATAAATGAGAATATTTTAAAAATAATTAAGATATCCCACTTATAAAAATAATACAAAAATAATAATTAAGAAATCCAACAACTTTCTAAATAAATTATGGGGAATAAATTGATAAGTAAAGTAAAATGAAATCATAAAATAAAGAATAATCCATACCTACCTATATTTGATCATGAAACTCCTCAAGACTCCAATTTAGAGGTTCTATATTCATATACCAAGACTAGTTTTAAGGGATTTTTGGAGATGAGAAATGTATGATGTGAACATGATGGATATGAAATTGAAGATAAATTATTATATTGTAAAAAAAATTGATTCTATTTTTGGTTTTTATGTTTCTAATGTTTTGTTCAATTATTTTACAGATTGAACAAGATTAAGAGACAACAACCTTTTTTATAGAATATAGTAAAAAAATGTTTTTATGTTTAAATAATGGCTAGTGTAGGTTTACAACCTCAATCTTAACCCAAACATACTTTCAACAACACCATTTAATCTTATAAAATAATAATATGTAAAACATTATAGATATGAATATCTTATGTAGGAAGTAATTATTATTTTTAATTTTGATTTTATTAAATCCAATTAATATTTCAGTTTTCCCTATAATGATATTTAATAGTTATCCCAAATTAGTTATTTCTTATAGATCTATGAAGTAAATGAGCCTTCATCAAATGTTGAAGAATTTTAACTCTAGTTATAATTAGAAATTATAGTTTTGGAGTATTTGAATAATAATCAGATTTTCTAAAGATATTAAATAAAGAATAAAGGATGATGATACATATTCATTTTCAATGAATAATTAATAGCTCATATTAAGGCAGAGGACGTGTCACATCTGAAAGTTGATTTCCCACAAGAAGAGAAGAAGTAACCCTTTATCATATTTCCTTCTACACCCCATCTTATTATCCAAACTTCCAAGAATAGAGACCTTTAAGAAGTTGATTAGTGGGAATTCCATAAGTTACACCAGTCAAACATCACGTGAAACAAATCAATTTGGAAATTCTTAACAAAAACTTTATAACCCCCTATATATTGGGGTATACCCAATGACTATACAGCTATATAGAATACAAATACATCAAACCCTAGTTGGTTAACCCAATATTTTCTTACATTCATTATCTTCATATTAATTCACTTGTCCTGTTTTAATACACGATTTTGTGTTTATTTTTCTGAGAATAAAGATGTAGTGATTCCATGTGTCAACAAAAAAGTCTAAAAAAATATTTTTGAGTAGAATTTAAATTTACCCAAGATAAACATAACTTAAATATTACATTAATACCATAATTTGAATAATATATATCTCATTAAATCACAAAATCCAAGGATATAAAGGATTAGTGTCTTCGATATTATCTATAAAAAATTCTTAATCTATAATAATTTATGTATAATCAATCACCTCTAGAATCTGTTTAGGACTTTTCACATGTTATACTTACTTCAAGACTTCGTAAAGGAAAAAATTATATGGGTGAGATCAAATTCTCATTAAGGGAAAACTTATCAACATCACCAGAAGGGTTAGATCACAATAATATTTTAAAAATGGGAATGAGATACATTTATTAATATAAATAAAAAGAAACAATAAGAGTTGTTCATATGTTATGGTATAAGGACATGTAATCTAAAATGAACAAACATAAACCCTTAAAAATGTGTGTGGGATCATGATACATTTACCATGAGGCGAAGAGAATAATGAGAGGAATAAGAATATGACATAAGAGTAATGCAGAAACATAATAATTAAAAGATCATGTCAAGGATATAGACCAAGACATTCATCATATAGTAGGCTTGTTCTAACCACATGTCTACCTTCTGGTTCTTAGGATAATCCTATTATGTAGTTTTTGGGCTTGGGGTAAAACCACTAGTGCACCATTTTGGATTTTGTTAAATTCTCTCATGTACCTTTATTCTTGGAAAAAACCCTCCCATGTAGCCTTTGGAGATCGGGAGACAAAAACATAAACAAATTTATTATAGGATGATATAGGACACCACCCATTAGAATCTTTACATATGTGTGCCACTTTAAATCAATAATAAAGATATCCTAATAAACCGATGGAAAGGAATGGATTTTATACACATTACAAAAACATTATATAACCTAAAATTAAATGTTTTTAAAATATAAAAAAATATAATTTTCATGAATTAGTCATATCATAATAACATATGGAGGGTGATCAAAACATCCAATTATGAAAGAAAAATAAAATTGGAGTGTAAATATAAATAATATCACAAAAGTTTTCATAGATCCTTTTAAAAACTAAATTTACAAATTAAATTCCAAAAAAAAATTGTGAAGGGAAAGATGAGAATTTTAAAAAAAATATAAAGTGTTCCAAATAAAATATCATTTAAAATAAATAATGTTTATAAAAAAAATCAGATCACAAGATAATTTTTTTATTTTGAATGTATGTAAATCCTTTTGAATATTTTGAAATTCCATTACTCAAAAACCCACATCATTAAAAGTATAATTAATTTTTTTAAAATAAGTAAAGAGTAATTTTAGGATCATTATAGATAAAAAAATATTTTATTTTATACTATTTAAGGGATAAAATCACCAAGATGTAAAAAACATGGCTATGGAAAAAATATATTAAAATAAATGGGAATTATTCATAACAAAAATGTATTTTCATGAAACAATCAAATCATAAAATAAGAATAATTTGGTTTGAAACATAATATACTAAGAAATTAAGGTCAAAATAAAAAAATAACACCATCATAGGTTACAATAGATAAATATTGAAAGATAATTTAAAAATAGTAGTGTTTATGGCTCAAGAAAAAAAATATTTGAGTCCATAAAACCCCTTACAATCTTTCAAACTATTGAATCAAAACCCCATGTGGGAAAAAAAATTAAATATAACATTTAATATAATGAAATATAAGAGGATCATGATAGAAAACATACATTGGGGTTATAATTACACCTTTAAAAAGGAAACATGGTATAAAAATCGATATGTTAAAAGGGATTCAAATTTGAGATAAAGAAACCCTTACCTTACTTCTCTAACTAGTCAGATGAACTCTAAACTCATGTATAAGCAACTTAAATATATTAATAACTAATTTTATGACCATATTAATAGAAAAATATATATAATTTTCATTTATAATCATTATTCATATGTATATTAGTTAGGTAATTCCTATTTTACGGAATCCGCTATTTATGGTTTTGATTATTTTAGTAGTTATATAGGATGGATATCGATATTTATTTATATTATAAATTTAATCACTAAAATTTTGTTAAATTTACCACAATATATTATATATAATTTTTTTATGAAGTTTAAATTTAATTTTTTGAGTACTTTAGTCTTTATCCTATAAGATGATATCGACAATGAATATTTTACACTGATTTTCAACCTACGAAGGGTGTTTTCTTAATTAATGAGTTAAATATTGATCCCTAATTTAAAGTAATATATAAATAATTATATATATATATATATATAATATAATTCCATATATTATATTTTTCATTTCATCCATGATATAATTTCATAGCATTGTTCATGTAGGTGGTTAAACTAACCCAATCATGAACATACCATGATTATTTATGATTATGGGGTGATTTAGTTGAAATATAATTACACTAATTGTGTAATTAATTAATTTATATTTTATTAGTGTGATATATCATAGTTATAAAGTATATAGTGGAATAAGTAATGGATTTCAAATTATTATATAATTTTTATTAATGATTTTCCCCTTAGTATATCTGTTTTAAACAATTGAAGTCACAATATTCATTTTTTATCGTATCACTAAACATTTACCCAATTTATCATAACAAATCTTAGTGATATCATAAAATTAATAATTACCATTTAAAACTGTTTTAATGATTATCCATATAGTGTGGTGATGAAATGAAAAATGAAAAATGATCATTCCATAGAGGTGGTTGTCCATAAGTATTCATAGAAGAGGATTTCATTTTCCATTGAATAGGGAAAATGAATAATGTAGTTTGTATTTTAATAATATAATTTTTTTTCATAAAATTAATAAATATATATTAAATTCCCAATATAATAGACTTGTAAGGTAGTTAATGGAAATTAAACTCATTACATCATGGAAGAGTTAGTCTATACAACACATGATTCATGTTTTCAATTTTCTAAATGTAAAAGGGTAGGGTAGTAAATGATTATATCCTCATTGTATTAAAATAAAAGTATAATAATGATTCTTATAATATCATTATTATATGGTAAAAATAAATTCATAATAGAATAAAAGAATATAAAGAAATAAAAAATAGAAATAGAGGTTAGAAACTTATACCTCTCATCTTGGAGTATCTCCTTTTAAATAGGGATTAAACATTTTAGGGGTTTTATTTTGAGAATAAATACACCACATTAAGGATTCTAGGAGTGTGGTGAAATGGTTTAAGATTTTTTTATCCAAAATTAAGTATTTTTTTTGTGAGGGGAAGTGAGGACTCGAGTTCCCCTTTTATAAGTGAAAATGGGTGTCATTTTTGTTAATACCCAAGAATTTTCCAATAATGGGAAGGCACTATCAAAAGAAGTGGCTCCAAAATTGATAAATAATGATGTTGAGAAGTGATAATGTTTAAACACACCTCCAAAAATCAATTATAAACATGTTATAAAAATTTTAGGCCATTTAACTCTAATGTCAATCATTTTGAAAATTTCATTTTTCTATACGATAATAAATTTTTACCTAAGTAATTTTTCCTTATGGATAAAAATAAAATATAACTTACTGTATAATTTTCATCTAATTAATCTAAATTTGAAATATATTTATTTCCCTATTTTTAAAAGTGATAAAAAAATAATTTAGAATACTAAATATGTAAAAACCATAATTTCAGTAGCCAAAAACCAGTGGTTACTTTATTATCCAGGAATAAGAAATAAGAAATCACTTTTTAAAGGACTAAACAATTTATTATTGTTTAAAAAATATCAATGTACTATAATTACACATTATATTCGAAAACATAAAATAAAACATAGTATTTTCCTTGACAACACGATCATTATCTTTATAATATCCATTTATATCAAACATAAAACACTTCCTAGAATACTTGAGAAATTAAACATAAGAATAGGGTGAGCTCAGTTCTTAGTATGGGTATGTCTTCTAGAGAAACTAACACGACCTAAACAATATAGAAAAAATAAATGTTGATTATGTATTTATATATAATTAATCACATGAGATGGAAACTCATCCATGGATAAAAAATTTAAAAATCACACGGACATAAATAACTAGCTTCATAATGATGGAATATATAGTGTGGAATATCTAAAACATATCATCGAGGCCTTGACCAAGACATCTACAAATAATGTTAACTCCTTTTGCAAAAACATCTACATAAATGGGTAAAGACTCATAAAAAACCAATCTATTTTTATATCATGATACCTACAAATGATTCAAGGGGATATTTTAGGCCCCACCCAAAACTTAAAAAATTCCAATTCATTCCTCATATGAATAAAAAATACAAATTAATAAATATGCATTAAAAAATCAATAATTGTCTGTATTGGAAGAACTAGTCATAGAGAATATCAATACATTCCCCTATCAAACTGATCATAAACCATCCCAAGAAATATTTTTTACTTTATTATTATATTACATCCTCAACATAACATTAAATATAGGATTTTGACATAGATGAAAATTATTTAAAGTGATTATTGGAATATTTCTTGATGAAAGCAACATTTTCACTTTGAAAAACAATTTTTAAACAATGAAAAAACAACCCCTATATTACAAATAACATTTTACGTGAATATTGAATTTTAAACATATAAATTAATCTTTCAATCATTTATCGGTCATGATGGTAGGGAATTCAATTCATTCCGTACAAGTTAAAAACAGTCTTCTCACATTATTATTAATAAGTACCTTGTTGAAAAAATAACAAGGATAGTTCATTAAAACCATTTTGAATTAAGAATAATGGTTGAAAATGAATTTAGAAAATTCTTTTAGAATAATAAAAATACTATTTTTTAAAATATTAACATGGAATGAAATATTCCTCAGATATGACTTAAAAATAAACCATCCAGAATAATGATGAGATTGTACAATAAACCCATACCTCAGGGTTTTTTCCTTTGTATAGGTTTGAACCTCCAATATAATAAATATATATTTACTATACATATATTCCAGAACCATAATCATATATTTAATACCATATATTATTTTTCTTATTATATTTCATCACTTGTTTATTATCAATTCATTGTTACAATCTCTATTTCATGTGGTAACTGCTTCATTTTTCATGTCAGATTTGGTTTGATAGTTTTGGTCTATATACTTTGATCATGGTTAAATCATGTACACAATTTTAATAATTATATATATATATAATATTAATTATATATAATTTTTGTGTAATTTATAAAATATAGATATTGGAAATGAATTACACTATTCATGGAGACAGTAGGCCGTACGTACACGCAAACTATATTTTCATATTTAAATGGATGAAATGAATCAAAGGTAAATTATATTTAACCTATAAATAGAAATTTTTATATTATATATATCATATATATTGTATAAATATATTCTTATTAACAACCATTTGAAGGCTAAATAAAAAATGGATCATATTGCTTTGTGCGGATGGTAAGCGAAATGCACGCAGAACCGACATTATAGTTTTCCAACAGATTAGAAGGTAAGAATGTGGATATGATATTATAATTAGAATGGTATAATTATTCAATAATTATCATATAAAATAATTTTTTTCATATTTATAACCATGAAAATATTTTGGTGATGAAAAATGTATTACAATGCTACATAGAGACGTTAAATCGTAGGTATTCACAAATTATGTTTTCATTTTTAGTAGGTTGGAAAAGATATTTAATATAGTTTTATGATAATAATAATAAAATATAAATATATTTATTGTACAAGAGTTATTATTTTTAGGAGTATTAAAACAAATTAAGAGGATGTAGAAGAATAAATAATCTTGAAAGATTCGGTAAAGATGATTACCTCTTCTTCAGTGAACTCCTTGTTGATATAATCTGAGGAGTCTTAGGGTTTCTATTTTAAAAGGTCTAAAACCTCAATAACTTGGATAAGGATGTTTATAAGAGTAATGATCATTTTTTAGTCAAGATATATGACTGATAGTGGTGTAAATAATTAATAGAGGAGGTTCCCATTTATAATTGAGGTGAGGGTCACTTTTGGAATTTATTAAAATATTTAAATAATATAAATTAATTATCTTACAAAAAGAAATCCAAATTGATGTAATTATAATAAAATGTGGATATTAGTATAAATAATTTCAACCAATAAAATGTGTACATGTTTTTTATATGTTTTCACCGTTATCATTTAGTTTTAACCCCGATAAACCCTTTTTCAATTACCATACTATTAAACTTTTTTATGCTCTAAGGGACTATAATGTCACTATAAAATATGAAAATAAACCTAAGTGGACAATGGTTGATGTAAGTTAACATATTAAAGTCATTGTTTTGAATATATATATATATATATATATGAATTTTAAATAATATAATAAAATATTATTTTCATAAATTATTAATAATGACAGTTTTAGGACTATTCATTTTGTTTAACTATAATAACATAAATACAACACATGATTTATTATAAAATGAATTAAAACATTTATAATATATCATTTATATATATAAAATTCATGGGTAACATGAATTCTTTCACCTTATATTAATTTTAATGATTTTAATATAATTTATATTATTTTTCAACTAATTAAATAAATACTATGTAAACGTTATGTAAGAATTTAAGTTATTTATTTCCTAAGAAATTTAAAATAACATACCATTATGAAGATAAATAATTTATATTTCAAAAAATTATTCTTAATTAAACATATCCTCAGGTTATTCAAATATTAATAATATTATTGTTATTAGAAACAAGAGTGCGACATTTGTTACTTTTCCTTACATAAAATATTATAAAGTTCAGAATATCATCCAAATGTAAAAAATGTCATAAACAATATTGTATTCTTATGGATGAAATGGAATCATTAAATAAAATTATTTAAACTTTTAGGGACATTTTATAGTCCTAATCATTTTATTTTTAACCATTAATTAACCAATTTACCCTTTACCATGTTAAAAAAACTAATAAAATTTATATTCTTATAAAAACAAATATGGGAAATATTCACTAAATTTGGACATCCCCATTCCAAAAATTAGATATGTTATTTAATAATAATGTTCTATAATTAGAATAAGTTAATTAAAAATTGAAAGAAAATACTTAATGGAAATCAATTTTTCTAGAAAACTCCTTTTTAAGTATAATTTTTTTTATACAAAATTAAATTATAGAATTTATTCTAATTAATATAATTATATTATTAATAATATAATAGAACTAATTTTTTTTACATTGAAACCAATTTAAAATAAAATTAAAGTATTCAAATTTTCCAAATAAAATTACAGTTTTTAATAAAAGTCATCACTTTCACTATTCGTTGTATAATAAATCTTTTCAAAAAATTCCATAAATTTTATCATCATATAATTTTTATATGTTGAATTCAAAAATATTATTATTAGTATTTTAAAATAAAAAATTTTTAACTTCAAAAAATTAAAATTAATATTTCATCACAAAAATAAATAAAAATCATATTTGAAGAATACGTTTTTTGAAGCATAAAATAACTTTAGTGAAAATTGAGTAATTATTTCATCATAATAAATCAATGAATTTGTTTTGATTATTCATTATATATATATATAATCATTTTGGTAATACTATTCATACATTTCAATTTAATGGCTAGGTGATAACAATCTTGTTAAAATAATAATATTTTAATAGTGTATCATGGTTTTTTAACGCTCAGTGTTACATGTCATATACACTATCGAACATAGTGTTAATTTAAAATTGTAGATTGTTACATCACCCCGCATTAAATAATTTTCTATCTCAAAAATTGAACTTGTTTTTGGTAATCAATGGTTTGAAATTTGAAATTAAATTTCTTGAAAAACCCAATAGTAAAAAGGGTTAATAAAACATCATCTTAAAAAGAAGGAAGGGAAAATGAAAAAGGCATAAAAAACATGGTATCAAAATTGGATAAATTTGATATGAAATGAAAATATGGACATAGAAGAGAAAATTAACACTGAATGATCAAGATAGAGAGATACAGAACATGATCCTAAGGAAGTTTACCATAAGAACAACATGAATTTGTGATGGGTTGAAAGGCCATTTATTTATTAATAATAAATGTAATCAGGTAACATTTTTCTTTCAAGTCCTTTTCTCCTAAATTTGATGGATTATTTAAATATACAAATAAATTATTTGAGAAAATAATCCAAATTTATTTATTTTCAAATCATAAACAAGTTCTCATCCTTTGGTTGTACTTTGAACTATTTTCTCTTCATCTATTGTGCTAGGAAATGGATATAATTTTTTATGTATGATTCACATTTTAATGAATCATAAGATCCAGAAGTGAATTAATCGACCACTAAATATTTAAGGAAGTCAATATGGTTAGAACTAGATATCCAATATGGTAAATCATACTTTAATCAAAAATAATAATATCCAGTGTTCAACTCAACCCATCTCATATGTAGTTAATTTTAAGACTCCTTAAAAATATCTATCACTATATTCAAAACATACTAACATGATCAAAAATTTAAATCTAGACAACAAAAATTAGTTTACAAATAAAACATTACAAACATGTGAATACTTTGATCACATAAAATAATAACTCGAATAACTGTTAACATTATATTTATTCCATATATCCCATATAAACCTAATAACCAAAATATAAAAAATGAACCTAAAATATTATCTCATAACATTCATATTTCACCTTAAAAAATGTAATATATTTCTCCAGAAATAGTCCTATCTGTTAAACCTAATGGTTACATATTAAACCTAGTGAAGTGTCTCTCATAATACCATTTATCACATCAAAATTCCAAATTTTCAACAATATTTAATCCAATATTATACTTCACAAAATTAACTTATTATTTATATGTCAAAAAATATAAGTAAAAAAATGTTATACTAACCAATATATCACGTAAGATATTTGTAGGCACTACCCCCTTATCATAATTCAGTCATGGGTTCAATCACCATGACATTTCCAGATGCGACAGGTTGTCACCTAACATGCGGGTTATACTTCTTATAAAACTATATCATTCCCAATAATAATACTAATATTCTAAAACTTTACATTACTCATCAAATCACTCTTTTAAACGGCTAAGTATTTATATATTATATATTCCAAAAATATTCAAACTCTTTTCTCATAATATTCTATAAATAAATCAGCCTCAAAATCATATTTTCCTTTACATTTATCAATAACTTTAAACTGATGTGCACAAAATATAAAACAATTATTGACCAAATAACCTTTTATGTGAAACATATACTAAAGAAATGGGTTTTATTCCTATAAATTTCTCCCAAAATTACATTTTAATCTCTCATCACATAAAACATCAATATGGGTATATATACTTTTGAAATTATGATCAACATTATTCTTATAACCCAAATAAACATTAGGTTTATCCCAATATATATTAAGGGTTATCATTCCCTCAAATGTGTGTTTCCCAAAAATACCAACTTATAACTAATAAAAATTTTCTAGGTTATCAATACAATTCGACATATGGTTTCAAACCCATAAGGAAAAAATATTGTAGAATAATCCTTATATGTTTCATTATTTATATATCCAGAATATTATAATACATCTACTGAAAAATTTTCATGCATCAATACATAAAAACCTAAATCCTTACAACTCAAATATTTCTAAAGCATATATATTTCCTTGGTCATGGAGTTAACACTTGAAATGTGACATTGTCTTTGATAATGGCCATATTTCCAACAAATAATACATTGAACTAAAAATGGTTCCATATTACATAATTTATTCCCTTCCATCATAATTTTCATTTTCCTATAAAATTAATTAATTTATTCCCTTATTTTCCACACATGATTTTTTTATTCCTTTAAGAAATTATCCAAGATGTCTCTTTCCACTTTTCTGACATGATAAAAATTGTTCTTTAATTCCTCCATGGTCTCCATTACCTGAGTTCTTAGTAAACTATATCCTTCAATTATTTAGTGAGTCAAATAGTTTCTTATAGTGAATGTTGTTAATCATATATCAATATAATTTATTAGGTATAATCAAAATATCATTCACTCTAGTTATCATCCCTTTTGGTTTATCATATTCACCATATTTTCTATCAAATTTAATGTTAAAACAGTTCCTTCTGTTTCTATCCATTGACTGAAACAAAAAATAATAGTATGATAAAGAAAAATAATATTTTGAAATAAAATAATCTATAACCTACTAATTTTTATGATGTTATATTATACATAGACTTATACTCAAAGTCAGTCTTCGGGTTATGTTCTCTAATCTATGTTTTCCTAAATCTATTTCCCATGGTTTCAACTAAACTTACTCTGATACCAACAATAAAGAACCCGATTCTAGTATACTAAAAGTAGTGAATAGGTTATTATATTTTTATAAGATAAAATCAATAAAATCCCAAAGGGATGAATAGTTTAGTAATATTGGAAAACTAGATACGTACTAGAGTTACACATTACATTTGAAAAATTAAAATACAATATAGTATTTTCATTGAGATAAAAATTATTAGATTTATTATATCACATCATATGAATCATAAAACACCTAATATTATCCTGAGGAAAGGAAAAAAAATAATGAGGTGAACTCAGATTCACAGTAAGTGTTTGTGTAAATGAGAAGCTAACAAGGAAGGAATAACATGGAATGAAAAAATGATGATCATGTAAATCTATATAAATAATCACACAAGATTTTAAATAATATATGGATAAAAAAAATAAAATAATCACATAGACATCCATAACTAAATTCATAATGATTGAATGAGTAATGTTGAACATCTAAAACTTACCGTCGAGGCCTTGACCCAGATATATGAAAATACGACCTAGAACTTATTCGACGACTTCTTCATAATTGGGTAAGGAATTTTCCAAAACCCAAGATGGTTTGTATCATGAGACCTATAGACGAATCAAGGGGCTATATTGGGCCCCTACCATCACTTAATACATCCAACTAATTTCTCATTTGAATCAACAATACAACTTAATTAACATTCCTTAAAAAATCAATAATTGTCACTATTGGAATAAGTAGTCAAACAAAATATCAGTACATTACCTAGTCAAAATGATCATAAAAAATCCTAAGAAATATAGTTAATGGTATAATTAGATTTCATATTCAGTATAATATTCAACAAATGTTGTTGAAAAAGATTAAAATACTTTAAATAGATTACTGTAATTTTTCTTTTTGAAAAATACCCTTTTCAATTTTCAAATTTCATTTTTAAATCTAAAAAAACTCACACATATTAAATAAAAATATTTAATTTAAAAGGGACACATAAAATTATAAATCAATATTCAATTAATTTAGTGTTTATGATGATGAAAAATTAGGTTCTACACCAATAAGTTAAAAAAACATTCTTTTCACAGCATTAGAAAAAAATACCTCTTTCAGAAAACAACAAGAAGACTCCTTTTAAACCTTTATTTAAAATTATATCATGGGTAAAAATTACATTAAAAAATACATGGATATTATTAAAAATATTACATAATTTTTTTTAAAAAATATGTACATGGAAGATAAATATTCCTCATCTTAGACTTAAAAATAAACAATCTCAAATAATGATGAGATTGTGAAATAAACCATTACCTCAGGTTCGACTTCCTTTATAGGTGTTCAAAACAACTATATAATATAATATATATATATATATATTAATTATTAATATATTATATAACCATAAAAATATATATCATACCATCTAAAATTTACATATAATATTTTGTCACCCGTTTATTATCAATTCATTGTTAAAATAACTATTTCATGTTGTAACTGCTTCGTTTATGATGTATGATTTGGTTTGACAGTTTTATTAATTTCATTTTGATTAATGTTAAATAATATTGAGATTTTTAATAATTATATAAATATAATTTATTTTTATTATATACCTTTTTATAGTAATCCATAAAATATAGAGATAGAAAATGAGTTACACCATTCATGGAGATAGTAGGTTATACATATGCATGGACACTGTTTTCAGTTTTTAATAGATGGAATGAAAGAAAGTTAAAAAAATATTTCACCTTTACAGAAAAATTATTATCTTTTATATATGATATATATTTACTAAATCTATCGTTATAAATATCCATGTAAATCATACCTAAAAAATAGATCACATCATGTTGGGGAGATGGTAGACAATACGTATGAATGAGAATCATTATCGTTTCCCTCTAGATTAGATGGTAAGAAGGTAGATATGGTATTATAATTTAATATGTATAATTATGTCATAATTATCATATACAATCACTATTTACAAATTCACATAAATCCAAATAAAGTGGTGATGAATAACAAATTACACCCCCACATAGTGATGGTAAACCATACGTACACACGAGCGATGTATGAAATTTTTATAGGATGTAAAAGAGATTTAACTTGGTTTTACCATAATAATAATAAAATATAATTATTTTTTTTGATATTGGATTTATTATTTTAGTATTATTACATAACATTAAAGGGATTTAGAAGAAGAAATAAACATGAAAGAGTTAGTAAAGATGATTACTTCTTCTTTGGTTAACTCCCATTATATCTCTTCTTAAGAGATCTATTGTTGTTTTTTTTGAAGGGGTAGAACCTCATGAACTAGTATGTGTATGTTTATAAGAGTAATTTAAAGTGTTTGGTTGAGATATAAGGCTCAAATTTGTGTAAATATGTAATGGATAGGGTTACCTTTTATAATTCTTATGAGGGGCACTTTTGGAATCTCCTAAAATATTAAATTAATATAATTTATTTATCCTATTAAATTTTTTTAAAATTGATATAATTAAAATATATGTTGTATATAAGTGTAAATAAGTTTATAAAATAAAATTTTGACATGTTTTATATATGTTTTTACCCTTATCTATTAGTTTTAACCCCTGTTAACCCTTTTGTCAATTAATAAACTATTAAAAATATCTACCCTCTAAGGGTAAATAATGTTAATAAAATATTACTTTCATAAAATATTAATAATGGAAATTTTAGGACTATTAATTTAGTTTGAATTTAATAAAATATATAGAACAAATTATTATGAATAAAATTAATCCAAAAAATCTCTAATATATAATTTTTTTATTTAAAATTCTTTTTTTATATTAGTTATTTAAAATTATACTACTTTTAATGATTTTAATGTCATTTATTTCATTTTTCCGTTAATTAAATAATTACTAAATCAGTGTTGCGTGAGAATTTAAGGTAGTTATTTATTCTAAAAATTTAAATTTCAAAAAGTAAAATAATTTATATTTATAAATATTATTTATAACTAATGATATCATAGAGTTATACTTATGTTACAAATACTAAATTAATTAAAAAAAGAGTGTGACATTTTATACTTTTCAGTAAATTAATAATTATAATGTTAATAATCTCATCCATATAGAAAATAGGATATATAATCAACTATTATATAGATATAGAGAAAATTTAATCTTAAAATGAATTTAAGGAAAGTGTTAGACTCATTTTATAGTCCTTATAATTTTATTTTTAACCATTAATTACCTGATTTTCCATTGACCGTGAAAACAAAAATTCCAAAATTACTATTACTTTTGACCAAACATAAAAGGGAAATATTTACTAAATTTAGACCTTAATATTAAAAATATATGATATATTATTTAATATTTATTTTCAATAATTGGTAAAAATTAATTTAATATTAAAACTGAAAAGGAAAGAAAAACAGTTTTCCATAAAAAGTTTGGTTTAAGTATAAAAATTTTTTTATACCAAATTCACTTATAAAATTTATTCAAAGGAATATGAGTGTATAAATAATAATAAAATATAAATAATACATTTCTTCAAAACCATTTAAAAAAACTATCTTTTAAAATGGTTGAAACAAAAATACTATTTTTAATGAAAATTAATATTTATAACTATTCACAGGAAAATAAATCTTTTCAAAAATATATGAAAATTTAAACCTATGTTAATTTTTATATGATTATTTAAAACAATTATAATATTTTAGTAAAATATAAGTTTCATTACTTCCATAAAATATTTATAATATTTTCTACAAAAATAATAACAATCAGTTTTATAGAAATCATATTTCTAAAACATAAAATAACTATACATAAAATTGAGTAATTATTTCATAAGAATTAATAAACGAATTTTTATTGAGAATTTACATTATATATTTATATTTCACAAGATGGTTAATAATATTAAAACATTCCAATGACTAGGTTATAACGTTCGTGTATAAATAATAATATTTTAATAGTGTATCACTGTTCATTTAAGCTCGATGTTTCATGTTGTATATACCCCCGAATAGAATGTTATTTGAAAATTTCATGATCATATATAAAATATTAAATATTCTGATTTTTTTTGAAAAATATAACTTATATTATAAAATTCAAAATATTGGTTTATAAATTAAAAAAAAATTATAAATTATAAATTCACTTATAAAATACACATTTTTCTTATAATTTTTTTCATAAATTTTAAATTCTTAATGATAAATTAATAATTTCTTAAATTCCATGTTTAAAAAAAATCAAATTTCAATCTACTCACCTAGAAATCAAATGTTTTTGAAAAATATCGAAAAATCATCTTATGCTTCTATTATTATACTTAATCAGAAAATGTCCATTTTTAAAAATAAATTTATAAACTTTTAGAATTCAATATTTATATAAAATATGCAAATATAGTGAAAAAATCATATTGGAAAATATATTTTTAAAATTTGAAAAATCTTTTTTCTCATTTTTTATCATTTGAAAATTATCTTCTTTTTAGTCTATTATTCATATTATCAATATATTTAATTATCATTTAATCATAATATACATATTTTCTAAAAATAACACACTTGTATTTATTTAAGCATTATATTATTTTATTTTTTGTCTTAGATATACTAATTTCATTTAATTAGTACTAAAAGTAGTCTGTATTATCATTATACACATATTTTTTATTAAGGTTACTCCTATTCATAATTTATAATCCAATTTTTAGGTTTTAATAGTCATATTTAATATTAAAAATATATCTCATTTTTTCATTTTAGATTGGGTTTTCATGTGGAAAAAACTATTAGGGAAATATTTATTTATGGATAATATATAGTGAAATGTTGGGTCATTGCAATCCCCTACATAAATAAATTGAATCCACCCAATTTTAATCATTACTTACCAATGAAGTCATTTATGGGTATTAAGATTATATAGAATACCTAGGTCGTAATTTCTAGAGAGATATCAACCTAAAAATCATGGGAATCACATATTTTTCTTTGAAATAGGTTTTCCCAAATATTGAGTTCTCTCTAACTATTGGGCCAAGAGTCTACTACTATTTGGGATCAAGACCCACATTATATAATTTATTTCTATAGGGTCCTTATTACCATCATTTCATTGGAAAACAATTAATGGTTAACTTGAAATATTTTTTCCTTTCTAAAAATAATTTTCCCTCTAAATAGAGGGAAAACATTAATCACTAAAATCAAGTTAAATTTATCTAAATAATGGTAGATAATATTTTTAAAATACACATTAATATTAATTTAAACATAGAATACAATAATCACACCACTTGAACATTTCATTAACAATAAAATCATCGGGTTTAAGATTTAATTATTTTATAAAACTTTTTAGATATACTGTATTTCTTAGAATCGAATTCCAATGAGACATATACAACTACGGAATTTAAGGTACGTGTACCTTAAATACAAGGATCCACTATAGGAGTGGTGATTACCTAGGCATTCCATTATCCTATTGATATTGGAGGTTGTTTATTCTCTTCAGCTTGGTCATTCCTTGTATTAGGGCCTTAAATTGGACAATGTTTGTGTTTTCCACACTTAAGGAATCAGATTATTAAAGATACCCTAGGATGAACTCTATTTATTTCAATTTTTATGACCATAATTTTCATTTTCCTTGAAATTTTTATGCTTCATGATCCCATCTTCCATAAGTAAATCATATTCTAGTCCCCTTGTGATAATTCCTTTCATGATTCATTCCAATATATATATATATATATAATTGAACATTTTTCCTTCATCATCTTTGTAACTTTGTCTTTTATGAGACTATATATTTTTCTTTATTTTGTGTTTTGGTAAACTCAATGAGGATTAAATTGTTAATCATATTTATTTATAGCTATTTTTTCATAATATAAAGGTTTATCACTCCATCA
Organism: Viscum album; assembly: GCA_963277665.1. Lineage (NCBI taxonomy): Eukaryota > Viridiplantae > Streptophyta > Magnoliopsida > Santalales > Viscaceae > Viscum > Viscum album. The sequence goes on along the minus strand of OY728120.1, from coordinate 1,577,966,472 downwards.
CATATTCTGAAGCATTTTTCATTGAGGTAATCTTGATGTTGTCCCTCACTTTAATGGTTCCATATATTTTTATGAATAACTAAACCAATAGGGTTAGTGTATCACCCCAAGCTTCCATGGTACGCTTCTCTTTGAATAATAGAGCAGTGTGTGTTGTATGCAACCTCGAGTTCTAACACACCACGACCAATTAAACTAGCCGTTATGAATAGTAATACCCACCTTTTGAAATTATATAAATTTTATATTTGAAAATGGACTTCATTTTTGGATTCGGAATATCGAAATTAGCCTATGTTTAATTTTTGGTATTTTTCTGAGAACTTCCAATTTTTGACGAATAGTGAAAAATACGTAAAAAAACTTTTTTAATAAAAACAATTTATAGTGATAAATTATAAAATTGAGTGGTTATAAAGTGTAATTAGAATATATTTTTACTATTTTATCCAATGGTGGTCATTATAATTAATTTTAACTTTGAAATTGGACATAAACAATTGTCAATCTTTTGATTGATATTCTTTCTTAAAGACACGCTATTTGTTGTGACAGTGGGAATTAATGTTGCACCCCAACTTTTTGAATTAATTTTCAATTCAATATATCTTAGTTTGGGGTTCTCGTTTCGAGGTTTGGGTTGAGTCCTGATTTAAAATTTTTGAAGTTTAATGTTTTTAGTTGGTTTCGGACCCGTGCGCGGCCACCGCACGGTTGTCGGTAGCCACGCAGTTGGCCAGTGTCGTGAAATTTCTCTTTTATTTTATTACTATTTTTGTTATTATTATTATTATTATTATTACTATTATTATTATTATTATTTTTATTTTTATTATTATCACAATTATGATTATATTTATTAATGAATTTTTATTATTAAAAGAATTGTTTTATCATTATTATATTCTATTAGAGTCATTCTTATTATTTTTATGAGTTATTATTAAAGATAAATGTTTATTTCAATTATCAGTTTTGGTTTTTTTTTGTTTGTTTTTATTTTATTTTCTGCTAACCCTAATCCTATGCCTCTTTTTTTCCTTCCCTTCACCTCCTTGCTGCGCCGCCACCCCTCGGTCTTCCCTCTTCTCCCTCGGCTCTTCTTCCTCGGCAACTTTCTGCATGACCTGCCCTCTTTGCTGCTCTGCCCATCACCATGGCTGACGCCCGACCCTCCTGCATCCGCCCCGCGACCCTAGCTCCTTCGCTGCCCTCTCCCTGAGTCTTTGCCCCGTAGGACCTCTCACTTCCCTGGACTCTCATCTTGTGCAGTGGTTGCCCTTCACTACTCCTACCTTGAAGCCATGGTTTGATTTCCCCCACACCAACCGGAGCAACCTCATGCTTGGCCGACTCGGCCTCCCGTCCAACCAATCCTCGTCCTACAGCGCTGCACCTCAGGCTGCCCTACATCAGCCGTAAAACCGCACCAGCCCACACTCCTCTATCCCCTCCATTGTCCTCCTCCCGTCAACCTCCCTTTCCCTTTGAGTAGGCCAGCCACACGCCTCCCTGTCCACTTTCCGCGCCCCTTTCCCTACGATGCATCGACTACTCGACCAGACCGCCCTCTCGCTGGCACTCATCTTGTTCGGCCGACCTGCAACCCCCTGATTCCCCTGTTCTGTGTGCACTGCCCAGACATCCTGTCCAGCTACTCCATTTCCTTTGAACAAAACCACGGAGAGCTCCCTCCCTTTGCTGCGTGCAACTCCTTCGTGCAACGCCCTGCCCTTCGATCAGACCTCTCATGTACCTACCCTTCTCTGACGTGCTATTCTCCCGGCGGACTCCCCTTGTCTGATCAGCCGTGCCCATCCAGGCCACTGCCGACCTCCGGGTAGCTTCCCCACACCGCGTGCCCATCCATCAATCTTTTCCCCCCTTCTTCGGATCCCCTACTCAAACCCCCACTATCTGGTTTTCCTTCCCCCCTACCTGGTTTGTTGTTATCTCCCATCCTTGTCTCTACAACCCTACTGGACATTCCATTTCTTCGGCACACACCCTCCAACCGGCTGCGCACCATCCACCCAACACCTTCTGGCTGCTCCACACCCTTCATCCACCGCTCACCCGCTGTCTGCACGTCGTCCGACCACCGTACCACCTTTCGGACGCACCCCCCAAGTCCGGTGACCCCCCAACTAGGCCATGCCACTCTTCCCACTGGCGACCAGATTTTGGGACAACCTCCTCTGACCAGCCCTACGGCCGGCCTCGCCCTGCCAACGGCCATGTCCTCCTAGCGACCTCTCTTTTGGCGGCAAATCCCCCTTTCAGTAATTATTTTATCTCCCTCACCTTTTATGTTATTCTGTTGATATGGTTTCAATTTTTAGGGGTGAATCCTAAGTATTATTTTAATAATATTTTTTAGGGTTGATCTTGACATCATTGGGGTGCGAACGTTGTGTGTTTGAAGTTTCACACTGGAAATCTGAAAGATTCATTGTTCGTGAGGTTGGATCACTTTACTTATGCCTCTTTAAATTAAGTTTACTTTGATCACTTGATGTTCACACATCTTAAGTTGTTGGTCATGTTTTATTATTGTTAAATTAATTATATCATGTGGAAATCATTGGTTTTACATTGTTTTGTTAAATTGTTTCACCCGTTTAATTGATTTGACAAGTTTTATGGTAGATGAGCCTTGTGCGAGTTGTGTTTTGAAAACGTGTCGAGGTGGTTCTTTCATGTTGTTTTCTCGTTTGGATTGTTTTAAGTCCGTCTTTGTGTGATTTTAGTTATTGTGCATTTGTTGCAGCGCGTCTCGAAGGTAACCCCGCGATATTGTTGTCATCAGCTTGCGCTTGCTTGTACGCCTGCGCGAGGCATGTTGCGCCTTTTTTTTTACAGCGAGCCGAGGTAGGTCCCCCATCACACTTACCTTTAGATTTAGAATTTATTAATTGATTGTTGTTTTATTAATTTTTAATGAATTAGAAATAATATAAGATATTAAATTTTAAATGATTATTTGGTTTGAAAAGAGCTGTTTATTTTATACCGAATACTTGAAACATTTTCTTGACGAGCAGACACCCAGAATTGAAAGAATTCCCGTTTGGCCTTTAAACATAATTCACTAAACATCAAATGTGCTTCTAGCTTTAAAGATAAATAATTTCTTCTGAACAAGTGTTTTGAGCTTTTTGAGAAATGAGGTTTTACTTTAAAATTAGCGAAGGCCCGTTTGGCACTGAAATAAAATAGATTATTTTGGAAAACCCACTCGGGGGGTGATATTTTGTGTGCGTTGATTGCGTGATCTGTATGTGATGTTTGAGCATCGTGACTGATTGATTTACATTGTAGACGCACTCCCTTTTTATTGCTTGTATTGACATGGGAACCAGGCATATTGAGTGAATTTTCTGAGAACGATTGCTGCACTAGTTTAGACCACGCACTGGCTAGTGGCCCCATAGCAGGGGAATACTGAGTTATTGCTGCTATGGGGATTGGGCCCCTCGGTTAGGCCATGCAGGGCTATGCCGGGTAGTATTATGGGCATTATGACGTCATCGAGTTATGGCATGCCTTCAGGATGAGTCACATGTATAGTACGTTCATGATTGTTCACGATCTCCTAGGTTTGACCCATGTTTCTTTTAGTGTTTGTGTATGGCGAACGATTGAGAGGTCGAGTTCGGTTGCTGACCCATGTGTGCCACTTTTACCTTTGCCCTTAGTGTGTGTTGTGGGTGATTTTTTTCTTTTTGACTAACAACTAAAGTTTGGATTTCTAAATTGTTCGTAAAATGTCTTAAAACTGCAATGCACCTGCTTATTTCAACATTAAACTTGTTCTGAAGTAAAAAAGGGCAACGGACTGTTACTTTTTTTAGAAATGAAAGTGTGTGGAAACAATATTTTATATAATTTAGTTCAAACCTGGAATTAATAAATTCTTTATTTATTGGTATGTGCATGGGGAATAGAATTAGTCGGGCCTACCTACTGAGTTTTAATACTCACGCCTATAGTGTTTTCTTGTTTTTAGTTCTGTTGCAGGTTCCAGAATCTGTTGTTCGTCTTGAGCGATGTTGGTTGTGGTATTGGAAGGTGAACCAAGGGGTCATGTGGAGTTTTAGTCATGGACAGGTTAGTGGCGTTGTTGGCTGCACTTTCATTATTTGCATTTGTACCATTTGTTTCTCCTGCTTAATTTATTTTTTTATTTTGGGCTAAATAATTCCCACCTGTTTACTTTTAATGCCCGACCCTAGTTGCCAGCCCGTGGGGATCGGGAACGCCCTTCGGGCCATGTCGTGGGCCGGCTCGGGTGACCGGTTCAGGGTCGACCCGGGTTGGTTCGTGACAAAATGGTATCATAGGAGGCCCTTGTTATTTGGGATGTCCGGTAGATGGAGATTAGGTGTGTCGGGACTCAAGAGGTAGGTACGGGAAGGATGTCATGAACCCTCGCCCGTTCCACACCTCGAGTTGCCAGGGATAGTCCAGTAATTGAGTCTTTGTTTCATTCTGGTTTGTTTTGTATTGAGGGATGACAACGAAGGTAAACCGATGTTACATCGTGATCTCACATGGAGTAGTGAACCATGTGGAGTCTGGGTACACGGTTTGAATTCCTCCTAGTGGTTGACGCTTACTTGGGGCATGACCCACTATCATGTCGCCATGTTAAGTGTGACCGCTGGTCCCTCACCCTGATGGTTTGATGCGAGTTGAGTGTCGCTTTCGTTTTGGTTAGTGTAAGTGAGTTTTTGGAAGTGAAAAAGGGTTTTTGAAAAATGGGACTGATTTCTTTTAAATGACATTTAATTTATGAAATGATTTTTAGAACTGAAAGCCTTTGGTTTGGAAAAACTGGTTTTTGCTTGGAAATTGGTCGAGAATGGTTTGGGGTAAAACCGCAGGTACTCCATATGAACGTTTGCACATGTGAGAGAATGCCTAGAAATTGCGTGTTAGTGCGGGTGTGAATGGAATGTGGATAATGACATGTGCAACAGGTCATGAGATTACCTGGGTGTTTATTTGAAATTAAAGGCTTGACCTTGTTTTCTAAATTGGCTTTTAAAGAGGAAAATGGTTTTGGAAAGTGGTCTTGAAAGAATGCAGTTTCGGAACCAAAAAGAAGGGTGGTTTTGGAATCTAAAATGGAACGAGAATTTGGGACAGGAAATTTTGGGTTGTGTTTGTGGTTTTTTGGTTTCTTTAGCTAGTTGTTTTTGGATGAGGGTGCTTTATTGATGTTTCTTTGATTGATATTTGTTTCGGCTTGGTGATATATATGTTGTTCAGAAATGCCGCCCAGAAAGGTCCCTAGAGTTTTGATAAGTCATGCCCGGTTTTTGGTCTTTCTCAGACGTTGTCTGTCCTTCATGGTGATTGGAGTCTGTTAGAGATAGTGCAGTGGCTTGAAGAATTCGAGCGCGTCTTCACGATATTGGGAACTCCCGAAGCGATCTGAGTGCGTGTTGTTTTGGGTCTGTTTGAAGGTCCAGCTCTGTATGAGTAGGAGTTGCACGCCCCACCGTTTCTACAGTTTGGTATGATGTGGCATCTCTTTAATTCCGTCTTCATTCAATGGTTTATAATTGTGAAGGTGAGGACGAAGGAAATAGAAGAGCTCATGCATGCTCAACATGGCCAGCAGGCAGTGAAAGCGTATATAGACCATTTCAAGGATCTTGTTTCTCTTTTTCCAGGGGTGGTGTTGCAGGACTGGGTGAAGACTCATCCCTTCATCAGGGGTCTTCTTCCAGAGATCAAGGAGTGAGTCCTCCCTTTTTGGGAGCATCACTTTTGAGAAGTTGGGGCATGAGGTGTTCTTAGCTGAGTTAGTTTTTGGAGCGCAAACAGTTGACAATCCACTGTATCCAGTTGCTCGTGAAGGTCCCCCATCTAACGAGCAGAGTGTGTCAGGTAAATTTGTTTCTAAAGAGTTCTATGCAGTGGCTCTAACTTTCAGTTCATCGGATCGTCTAATGGTGTACCGTCAGTACGGACCTTTAGGGCATACGAGCCGTCATGTCACACCCCTCCGAAGACCTGCCATCATTGTAGGTGTCTAGGTCATCTAGAGAAGCTTTACAGGAAGCATCTCATGAGGAAGACACGGTGACCAGAAGATTCCAGTACCTGACTGTGAGGCAGGGGATGCTTCAACCATTAGAGCCCCAACCACAGGTATTGGGGTGAAGCTCGCGTGCAGTCAGGAGTTGTCGGGATTGTGACGCTTCAATTCGGATTTTGGGTTTCGTGTTGGCAGTGAAACACTTAAAGTCTTTTCGTTCTTGTTTTTTTTCTACTGGTTAAAGTTTTGGTGTTGTTATGAGTTCATTGGTTCGTCGTGAAGTTACGATGGACTTGACCTATTATAATCCTAGCAGTTCCATTTGTATGGACGTGGTTCTCCAAATCGTGCGCTTATCTTAAAAGTGTGTTTGGAATTTGTGTGGGTTAATCTCAGTATAGTGGTGTTCGTTTGGAGATGTAAGGGCATGTGGAGGAGTTGATGTCGTAGTTATGCTCATGTTTACTGCTTGGGTTATGTTCTGCTCGGAAGTGTTTTTCGCTCGTACTATAAAAGATAGTTTGGAATGGTTGAGAGTTCCTGCGTCGCCCCCCCTCCCGGGGTGGTATGTTTGGGTGTTAAATTTCCGCATTTGTGGTGTTCTTATGGTGGGGAGAACCCTCTCGCGTTCTCCCGTTCCCTTGTGTTGTGTTTTCTTTCAGACTCAATTGGGCTGGGATCCTTGTTAGGTCTGTTAAGTGAAGCATTTTGAATCATTCGTTCTTTATTGAGTGTGTTTAAAACCTTATGTGGATTGGTTTTGGGTTGGGAGTTCCCACGTTGACCCCCTACCCGGGGCGGTGTATTTGGGTTCTAAAGCCTCCGTGTTGGTCGAGCTCTTGTGGTGGGGAGAACCCTACCGTGTTCTCCCCTCGTTTTATGTCACGGTTTCTTCATGATCGGTCTGGCGTGACCTACGGAGTAAAAGTTCATTTCGAATTTCTTAGCTTCTCGGTTTTGGATCGGGCATGAACTCGAGTTTTGGATATCTTTGGGCTTGGTGACTTTCTGGGGGCAGAAAGATTTTGTGCTGGGGAGAATTGTCGCACCCCAACTTTTTGAATTAATTTTCAATTCAATATATCTTAGTTTCGGGTTCTCGTGCCAAGGTTTGGGTTGAGTCCTGATTTAAATTTTTTGAAGTTTAATGTTTTTAGTTGGTTTCGGACCCGTGCGCGGCCACCGCACGGTTGTCGGTAGCCACACAGTTGGCCCGTGTCGTGAAATTTCTCTTTTATTTTATTACTATTTTTGTTATTGTTATTATTATTATTATTATTACTATTATTATTATTATTATTATTGTTGTTATTATTGTCACAATTATGATTATATTTATTAATGAATTTTTATTATTAAAAGAATTGTTTTATCATTATTATATTTTATTAGAGTCATTCTTATTATTTTTATGAGTTATTATTAAAGATTAATGTTTATTTCAATTATCAGTTTTGGTTTTATTTTTTTTGTTTGTTTTTATTTTATTTTCTGCTAACCCTAATCCTACGCCTTTTTTTTCCTTCCCTTCACCTCCATGCTGTGCCGACACCCCTCTGTCTTCCCTCTTCTCCCTCGGCTCTTCTTCCTCGGAAACTTTCCGCACGACCTTCCCTCTTTGCTGCTCTGCCCGTCACCGTGGCCGACGCCCGACCCTCCTGCATCCGCCCCGCGGCCCCAGCTCCATCGCTGCCCTCTCCCTGAGTCTTTGCCCCGTAGGACCTCTCACTTCTCTGGACTCTCATCCTATGCAGTGGTAGCCCTTCGCTACTCCTACCTTGAACCCATGGTTTGCTTTCCCCCACACCAGCCGGAGAAACCTCATGCTTGGCCGACTCGGCCTCCCGTCCGACCACTCCTCGTCCTACAGCGCTGCACCTCAGGCTTCCCTACATCAGCTGTAACACCGTACCAGCCCACACTCCTCTGTCCCCTCCATTGTCCTCCTCCTATCAACCTCCCATTCCCTTCGAGTAGGCCAGCCACACGCCTCCCTGTCCACTTTCCGCGCCCCTTTCCCTACGCTGCATCGACTACTCGACCAGACCGCCCTCTCGTCGGCACTCATCTTGTTCGGCCGTCCTGCAACCCCCTGATGCCCCTGTTCTGTGTGCACTACCCAGACATCCTGTCCAGCTACTCCATTTCCTTTGAACAAACACATGGAGAGCTCACTCCATTTGCTGCGTGCAACTCCTTCGTGCAACCCCCCTGCCCTTCGATCAGACCTCTCCTGCAACTACCCTTCTCCGACGTGCAATTGTCCCGGCAGACTCCCCTTGTCTGACCAGCCGTGCCCATCCAGGCCACTGCCGACCTCCGGGTAGCTTCCCCACACCGCGTGCCCAGCCATCAATCTTTTCCCCCTGTTCTGTGTGCACTACCCAGACATCCTGTCCAGCTACTCCATTTCCTTTGAACAAACACATGGAGAGCTCCCTCCATTTGCTGCGTGCAACTCCTTCGTGCAACCCCCCTACCCTTCGATCAGACCTCTCCTGCACCTACCCTTCTCCAACGTGCAATTGTCCCGGCAGACTCCCCTTGTCTGACCAGCCGTGCCCATCCAGGCCACTGCCGACCTCCGGGTAGCTTCCCCACACCGCGTGCCCAGCCATCAATCTTTTCCCCCTTCTTCTGATCCCCTACTCAAACCCCCACTATCTGGTTTTCCTTCCCCCCTACCTGGTTTGTTGTTATCTCCCCTCCTTGTCTCCGCAACCCTACTAAACATCCCATTTCTTCAGTGCACACCCTCCAACCGGCTGCGCACCAACCACCCTACACCTTCTGGCTGCTCCACACCCTTCATCCAACGCGCACCCGCTGTCTGCACGTCGTCCGACTACCGTACCACCTTTCGGACACACCCCCAAGTCCGGTGACCCCCCCAGCTAGGCCACACCACTCTTCCCACTAGTGACCAGCTTTTGGGACAGCCTCCTCTGACCAGCCCTACGGCCGGCCTCGCCCTGCCAACGACCCTGTCCTCCTGCCGACCTCTCTTTTGGCGGAAAATACCCCTTTCGGTAATTATTTTATCTCCCTCCCCTTTTATGTTATTCTGTTGATATGGTTTCAATGTTTAGGGGTGAATCCTAAGTTTCATTTTAATAATATTGTTTAGGGTTGATCTTGACATCATTGGGGTGTGAACGTTGTGTGTTTGAAGTTTCACACTGGAAATCTGAAAGATTCATTGTTCGTGAGGTTGGATCACATTGATCATGCCTCTTTAAATTAAGTTTACTTTGATCACTTGATGTTCGCACATCTTAAGTTGTTGGTCATGTGTTTTTGTTGTTAAATTAATTATATCATGTGGAAATCATTGGTTTTACATTGTTTTGATAAATTGTTTCACTCGTTTAATTGATTTGACAAGTTTTATGGTAGATGAGCCTTGTGCGAGTTGTGTTTTGAAAACATGTCGAGGTGGTTCTTTCACATTGTTTTCTCGTTTGGAATGTTTTAAGTCCGTCTTTGTGTGATTTTAGTTATTGTGCGTTTGTTTCAGCACATCTGGAAGGTAACCTCGCGATATTATTGTCATCAGCTTGCGCTTGCTTGTACGCCTGCGCGAGGCATGTTGCGCCTTTTTTTTTACAGCGAGCCGAGGTAGGTCCCCCATCGCACTTACCTTTAGATTTAGAATTTTTTAATTTCTTGTTGTTTTATTAATTTTTAATGAATTTGAAATAATATAAGATATTCAATTTTTAAATGATTATTTGGTGTGAAAAGAGCCGTTTATTTTATACCGAACACTTGAAACATTTTCTTGACGAGCGGACACCCATTATTGAAAGAATGCCCATTTGGACTTTAAACATAATTCACTAAACTTAAAATGTGATTCTAGTTTTAAAGATAAATAATTTCTTCTGAACAAGTGTTTTGAGCTTTTTGAGAAATGAGGTTTTACATTAAAATTAGCGAAGGCCCGTTTGGCACTTAAATAAAAAAGATTATTTTGGAAAACCCACTCGGGGGGTGATCTTTTGTGTGCGTTGATTGAGTGAGATATATGTGATGTTTGAGCATCGTGACTGATTGATTTACATTGTAGACGCACCCCCTTTTTATTGCTTGTGTTGACTTGGGAACCTGGCATATTGAGTGAATTTTCTGAGAACGATTGCTTTACTAGTTTAGACCACGCACTGGCTAGTGGCCCCATAGCAGGGGAATACTGAGTTATTGCTACTATGTGGATAGGGCCCCTCGGTTAGGCCATGCAGGGCTATGTCGGGTAGTATTATGGGCGTTATGACGTCATCGAGTAATGGCATGCCTTCAGGATGAGTCACATGTATAGTACGTTCTTGATTGTTCACGATCTCCTAGGTTTGACCCATGTTTCTTTTAGTGTTTGTGTGTGGCGTACGATTGAGAGGTCGAGTTCGGTTGCTGACCCATGTGTGCCACTTTTAACTTTTCCCTTAGTGTGTGTTGTGTGTGATTTTTTCTTTTTGACTAACAACTAAAGTTTGGATTTCTAAATTGTTCGTAAAATGTTTTAAAACTGCAATGCACCTGCTTATTTCAACATTAAACTTGTTCTGAAGTAAAAAGGGCAATGGACTGTTACTTGTTTTAGAAATGAAAGTGTGTGGAAACCATATTTTATATAATTTAGTTCAAACCTGGAATTAATAAATTCTTTATTTATTGGTATGTGCATTGGGAATAGAATTAGTCGGGCCTACCTACTGAGTTTTAATACTCACGCCTATAGTGTTTTATTGTTTTTAGTTCTGTTGCAGGTTCCAGACTCTGTTGTTCGCCTTGAGCGATGTTGGTTGTGGTATTGGAAGGTGACCCAAGGGGTCACGTGGAGTTTTAGTCGTGGACAGGTTAGTGGCATTGTTGGCTACACTTTCTTTTTTTGCATTTGTACCATTTGTTTCTGCTGCTTAATTTATTTTTTATTTTGGGCTAAATCGTTCCCACCTGTTTACTTTTGATGCCAGACACTTGTTGCAGCCCGTGGGGATCGGGAACGCCCTTCGGGCCATGTCGCGGGCCGGCTCGGGTGACCGGTTCAGGGTCGACCCGGGTTGGTTCGTGACAATTAATTATTAAATTAATTAATTAAACTTATATGTTTTTAATTTTGTAAAATAGACATCATTTTTGATTTAGGAATATCAAATATAGCTTAGGTTTAATTTTTGGTGTTGTTCTGAAAAACTTCGATTTTTGATGAATAGTGAAACCACTAAGTGGTAGTTAAAAAACTGATTTTTCGTTTAAATGAAATTTTACCACCTCTGTGATTTCAATTTCACAATTCCGACATACATCATTGTCATTAGGAAGTAAAATGTGATTCAATGGGGTTAAAATAATTTTTAGTGAATAGTAACTTTTAAGTTCTGTTGATCGCGATTAAAGGTAATTAGTGAAATTTAAGGTAAAAATGATATTTTAAAAATATGAAAATATCTTGACACTTGTCCTACCCTTATTGGATAAGTCATGGCCGACCAATACAATCCATGGGTCAACTTGGGGACCCCATGGAGCCACTTGGGTAAGAAAATGACATTAATAAATTTTTATTTAAAGTAAAAATAAAATTGTTACAAACATGTGTTGTTTTACTAAAAAAATTATTAAATGGGGTTATATAAGTTAACATTTAGACTATAAATATTCATTGGAAATCTAAAAAGATTTCATACATCATGATTTTTTTATAATTTTTAGATATTAAATAAATTAAATTTTTCATGACACCATGATGATGCAGCGATTACCTCATTAATTTAACGATTTAAGTAAAATGAAAAGATAATGTAAAATCTAAGACATACACTTGTCAAAAACCTAATGAATTTGAGTATTTCGAACCCTTATCACCTTATCCTCGAAATATATAATTTTTGGACCTTTGAAATTCGAAAGGTACTTCATAATAATGTAACATTTCATTACTTTTCAAGAGTGCCCCTCTTCCCCTCTTATAAAAGGCCGCCACCACTACCACTTTATTGACACCTTCAAGCCATTTAGCTCGGCAAACCTATTCCCAAATACTCTCCCAAATTCCCTCTATTACTCCTAGAAGCCTCACTTTGGGCAGAAGTCTTCCCAAGGAAGCCTTTGGCTCAAATGAAAAAGAGTAACCCGCTTTTAAGGTAATGTATTCTCTTGTGTTATTTTGTTTTATTTTGCCTCTCTAACCCCTTAAACTCTTTTTATTCATTTATTTTTTAACAAAAACAGTATCTTAAATATACTAGGATGTTGTTATGAGAATTAGTGGATTTACACTTACACTCACCTTCGTCTAATGGTTAAAGAACATATTGTTTCTGTTGGTGGCGAATCATTACCTCACGAAACGATGATTTTTCAATATTCTTTTAACACCTCTAATGGTGGCCATTAAGATGTCACTATATTTATATGATATATATTATGTTTATTTTTTCATTATTATTCTGTATTTTTCATTTATGTCATACCTTTATGGTTTCTATTATGGGTAAACGCGATATTTTCATTTTAGGATGTGCAGACTACCGCCCCCTCAAAGTGATTTGAATCGTTAATTCCATATGTGGGACGTATAAAGTATGGAGTAAATGATATTATATATGATATTATACTATAATTATAATATACCTTTATATAATTATGATTTCATTCCATTAAGTACAAAATAGAAATGAAAGTAGCGGTCATGCGTACGTACGGCTTACCGTCTCCATGAATGGTGCATTTCATTTCTTACCTCTAAATGTTATGTAATATTATAAATGCATATATATACTGGATATATATGATATATATGATATCTAAATCATGAATACACTTCTGGATATAATGGATATTTTACCACATGAACAACTTGTAATTATAAGAAGTTTATTTTTAACTCAAGTACCAAAGATCGACAAAATGACCATTATTAACTTAAATAATTCTATAATGTTCATAACATGGTAATAAGTGATATAAAAGGAATAATGAACTTGAAAAAGGTTCTTAAGCAAGTATAAATTAACTATAGTTTATTATTCAGGTGATTAAAGAACGATCGAGTCACGTCGGACACAAGGTAAGGGAACTTCTTAACCCGATTTCCGTTCTTTGGGTTAATCTCATACTTTCAAATTATGTCATGATATTATTATGTTCTATCTTGTATTTCTACTTTATTTATGTGTAATTATAGTGAATATACATAATAGATCTATTTTATTTAAAAAAATAATCTTTGTAAAGGACTTTGTCTCAATCTCATTTCATTGAGGCATATCTTATTTTATACAGAACATTCTTTTATATGGTGTATAAACCCCTTTGCCTTTTACGTTTATTCAAAAGGAATATTTTTTATACGAATAATTTTACTAAACGACAAAAGGGAATGTTTTTTTGTCATACTTATGTGGCAACAATTACTTCTCCGCCGTCGTGACCATTATTTGGGTTTCGGCTTCATCTATAAGCCATAACTTTTTTTAAATGAAAAATAAATACCAAGTTTTAATTTTCTTTTATTTTGGTCTTGAAAATGGTTTTGATAATGTTTTTATTATATCAATATGTTGTATTGATATCTTTTGATTGAAATGTGGAAATATGTTGTTTCCTTTATGCATGTTTTATGTGATACGATTATGTTATGGTTTATGATATCTTTAAACTTGTTCATATGAGGAATGCATTGGAATTAATAAGTGACGGGGGGAGCATGATATATCTCCTTGATGCATGAGTAGGTCTCATGAGACAAACTAGTGTCTTGGCATGAGGCCTTGAAAAAATATTATTTGTAGTTTTGGCACGAGGCCTTGGCTACGTGGTTATGATAGTCTGGCATTATGCATTCCATCATTATGAAAGTGGTTATTGATATTGAATGTGATTATTCGACCAGTAGAATATCCATGTGAATAATTAAATGGCGTTATTTCATTTTATTTTTCTATATTATGCTGAAGTTCAAGATTAAAAGGCTTTTGTTTCAGTTATACAATGTCTTAAATGTTTATGTTTTTTTATGAAATCTTCCGCTATATTGTTATCCTTACTGAGCATCTGAGCTAACCCCTTTCAATGTTTTAATTTTTCCAGAATGTGAAGAAGTATTTTATGAATGACTTGAAGGGATAATATGAGGGCATATGAAGACAAGATGTTGTTGTAGTTTTGTATTAAAATATGATGTAATGTGAAACTTATGAATGTATCTATTGTTTTGAAGGCTACTAAACTAATCAGTCTTTCGAGACTTGATCTTTTGTGATCATGTCAATGTTACGAAATAATGCACTGACTCTGGGTAACTGGGGTTGGGGCGTTACTGTTGGTATCAGAGGCAATTTAGTACTAACCTTGGAAGCTAGATTTAGATGAACTCTGATTAGAGAACATATCCCTAAGATAGACAATGAGTATTAGTATAGAAGAACTTCCAAGAATTTTGGTATTATAGTGATTTTATGAGTTTTCCACGAAATACATCCCTGTCTGGATACGAGCAAGTAGAGGAAGCTCTGGCACAGATGTACCTAGGGGTAAAACCTGAAAACACCGCTTTGAGCTAGACTCAAACATGAACTGGTGCACGAAAACTGGCCTTGTTGCACTCTTGGTTACGACACTCCCAAGGGATACGCTTAGGATAATTCTCATTTTCCTTACAAACCATTATGAAGGGTTTATGACTATATAATTCCTCAAAGAAAACATTTTTATGATTATAGTTCAATTTATGTTAAGTGTTTTACAAGTATGGAATTATGTATTTTGATTCATAAACTAAACTAGTTTATGCCATTGTTTAGAAATGGCTCATAGCGGGAGGAATGGAAACTGTATCAATGCACACACTCCATGTAGGGATTTCCCTCCTGCTCAAGATAATTATAATGGAGTTTGTGATACAACTAGTGCTGATCAGCTTATCACCATACTGGGAACTCACTCATGTTATGAATAATAACATTACATGTATGGTGCACCCTGATCCGCAACGTGGAGGATCAATTTTAGACCGCTTCATGAGGCAACAACCGCCAATATTTAATGGGGGTACAAATCCATTAGTAGCTGAGCAATGGATAAACTCCTTAGAGAAAATATTCCACGCCTTGGGGAGTAGCGAATGGGAGAAGGTTGTCAAGGCAGTTTACCGCCTCACTAGAGATGCCGATCAATGGTAGTCACTGGTTCAAAACACAAAGTAAGATGAATAAGTATCAAGTATGTAATGGAGGGAGTTTAAGGAAATTTTCTTATAGAAATACCTTCCACTTGACCATCGAGCAGATATGGAAAGGCAATTTCTGAGTCTGAGGCAGAAGGAGGATGAGAATGTCGCAAAGTATGAGGCCAACTTTACAAGGTTAGCAAGACATGCTGCAGATTATATACGTAACCCAAGAAGTAAGATTGATCATTTCTTTTATGGGTTAAAACCATTTCTCCATCGAGCATTAGTCTCACAAACCTTCTCGTCGTAGAAGATATAGTATCGTGTTCTATCTAGATAAAAAAGGAATTCTCTAATTCTTATGACAATAAAGTAAAGCAAGAGAATAAGAGAACGGTGGAACAAGAGAAAGATAAAGGGAAAAAGGGAAAGAAGGATTTTCCATTATGCAATAATTGTGGGAAGAATCACCTCGGTACTTGCCTAAAAGGAATGGGAGTTTGTTATGAATGTGGAGAAAAAGGTCACCAGGCTTGTGATTGCAATGGAAAGAATGAGGCTATCAATGTTGAATGTTATAATTTTACTGAAATGGGGAATTATGCAAATGAATGACCTAAGCACCAAGGAAACATACCTCAGAAAAGGCCAAGGGAGCAAGGCCAAGATTATGTTGTTACTATAGATGAAGTTGAATAATTATTGTATTTGTGCTTTGGACTGAAGAAATATATTATGGTTATAAGAATAATGTGATATATATAAAGATTGTAATGCAGTACTTGTTGTTTTCATTAAGGTTTTAATATAATGAAGGTAATAATATTTTTAGTATATGACAAAAAGAGAAACGTTACTTTTTTTGGGGAATCTGATGAATTGATTTTGGAATATAGAGACCTTTTAGAGAAAGTTTGGACAGAGTTATTTTGGATAACTATAAAGGTTGGAATGGATTATGTTTAACTTTGGATAGTATTGTTTAAGGTTAAAACATTTCTGAAGATTATTTTTGGAATATTATAATACTATTGTTTTAGGAAAAGGACAACCTGCAGGTCGGGGGGGATAACCCGTCGCGTCAGAAAAAGCTGCATGAATCGAACCCACAACCGTAGTGCGACATGCCTTTATTACCTACCACTAGCCTACAAGAAGTCCCTGGTTATTACAAAAAAGGTTTCCTAATCTAAATGTTATGTGTAAATATTTTGAACCTTATACAATTATGATAAATAGAATATTTTTGAGTTCTATTACCTTTTGGAGTGAAAGATGGGTTTGTGGTAGAAATTTATTAAAGAATGAAAGTCTACATGATAAGTAAGTATATTTCCTTACGTTATTAGTAAATCTTCTAAATAAATTCCTCAACTTTATGAAAGGTAACATAAAACAAAAATGTTGTCGGTTAACTTTTCCAATTGGGAAATCAATGACCGTTTAACCAATCACAGGTTTGTGATTTTCTTGTAGTTAACTTTCTCCTAATCCTATTTTCTACAACTCTCCATCAGACCTTGATGGTTTTTTCTCCTCCATATCCATATTTTCATATAATCCTTGTATGGGCTATCTCGGGTGTCCTTTTTTACTTCTCTTTATTTCTTTTAAAGTTATATTTTTATTAACCCTATTTCCGATGTGGGTTTTCCACAAAGGTATTTTCTATTTTCAACGTTTTATTTTCGAAGAACATTTTCAAATTGCGAGGACGCAATTTATTAAAGGAGGGGATAATGTAACACCCCAAGCTTCCATGGTACACTTCTCTTTGAATAACAGAGCAGCGTGTGTTGTACGCAACCTCGAGTTCTAACACACCGCGACCAATCAAACTAACCGTTATGAATAGTAATACCTACTTTTTGAAATTATGTATATCTTATATTTCAAAATGGACTTCATTTTTGGATTCGGAATATCAAAATTATCCTATGTTGAATTTTTGGTATTTTTCTGAGAACTTCCAATTTTTGATGACTAGTGAAAAATACTTAAAAACAACTTTTTTAAATCAAAATAATTTATAGTGATAAATTATACAATTGAGTGGTTCTAAAGTTTAATTAGAATATATTTTTAACATTTTATCCAATGGTGGTCATTATAATTAATTTCACTTTGAAATTGGACATAAACAATTGTCAATCTTTTGATTGATATTCTTTATTAAAAACACGCTATTTGTTGTGACAACGGGAATTAAATATTAAATTAATTAATTCAACTTATATGTTTTGAATTTTTTAAAATAGTCATAATTTTTTAATTAGGAATATCAAATATAGCTTAGGGTTAATTTTTGGTGTTGTTCTGAAAAACATCGATTTTTGATGAATAGTGAAATCACTAAGTGGTAGTTAAAAAACTGATTTTTCGTTTAAATGAAAATTTACCACCTATGTGATTTTAATTTCAAAAATCCAACATACATCATTATCATTAGGAAGTAAAATGTGATTCAATGGGATTAAAATAATTTTTGGTGAATAGTTACTTTTAAGTTCTATTAATCGCGATTAAAGGTAATTAGTGAAATTTAAGGTAAAAATGATATTTTAAAAATATGAAAATATCTTGACACTTGTCCTAGCCTTATTGAATGAGTCATGGCCGACCAAGACAATCCATGGGTCAGCTTGGGGACCCCTTGGAGCCACTTGGGTAAGAAAATGACATTAATAACTTTTTATTTAAAGTAAAAATAAAATTGTTACAAACATGTGTTGTTTTACGAAAACAATTATTACATGGGGTTATATAAGTTAACTTTTCAACTATAAATATTAATTGGAAAGATAAAAAGATTTAATACATCATGATATTTTTTTTATAATTTTTAGACATTAAATAAATTTATTTTTTTATGACACCATGATGATGCAACGATTTCCTCATTAATTTAACGATTTAAATAAAATGAAAAGATAATGTAAAATCTTAGACTTACACTTGTCAAAAACCTATTGGATGGGTAGCTTTCGAACCCTTATCACCTTATACTCGAAATATTTAATTGTGGGAACTTTTAAATTCTAAATGCACTTCATAATAACGTAACATGTCATTACTTTCCAAGAGTGCCCCTCTTCTCCTCTTATAAAAGGCCCCCACCACTACCACCTTATTCGCACCATCAAGAAATTTGGCTCAGCCAAACTCTGGACAAATACTCTCCAGACTTCCCTCTATTACTCCTAGAATCCTCACTTTGGGCAGATGTCTTACCAAGGAAGCCTTTGGCTCAAATGAAAAATAGTTTCCCGATATTAAGATAATGTATTCTCTTGTGTTCTTTTGTTTTATTTTGATTATCCAAACCCTTAAACTCTTTTTTTCCCTTTATTTTGTAACAAAAAAAGTATCTTCAATATACTAGTATTTTTTTATGAGAATTATTTGATTTACAGTTACAGACACCTTCGTCTAATGGTTAAAGAACATTATGTTTCTGTGGGTGGCGAATTACTGTCTCACAAAACGATGATTGTTCAATATTCTTTTAACACCTCTCATGGTGGCCATTAAGTTGTCAGTATATTTATATGATATATATTATGTTTATTTTTTCATTATTATTCTTTATTTTTCATTTATGTAATACCTTTATGGTTTCCATTATGGGTAAATGCTATATTTTCATTTTAGGATGTGTGGACTACCGCCCCCTAAAAATTATTTGAATCGTTAATGCCATATGTGGGACATATAAAGGATGGATTAAATGATATTATATATGATATTATACTATAATTATAATATAACTTTATATAATTATGATTTCATTCCATTAAATATGAAATAGAAATGAAATTAGCGTTCATACGTACGTACGGCTTACCGTCTTCATGAACGGTGCATTTCATTTCATACCTCTAAATGTTATGTAATATTATAAATGCATATATATACTGGATATATATTATATATATGATATCTAAATCATTAATATACTTCTGGATATAGTGGATATTTTACCTCATGAACAACTTGTAATTATAAGAAGTTTATTTTTAACTCAAGTACCAAAGATCGACAAAACAACCGTTATTAACTTAAATAATTACATAATGTTCATAACATGGTAATAAGTGATATAAAAGGAATAATGAACTTGAAAAGGGTTATTAAGAAAGTATAAATTAACTCTAGTTTATTATTCAGGAGATTAAATAACGATCTAGTCAAGTCAGACACGAGGTAAGGGAACTTCTTAACCTGATTTCCGTTCTTTGGGTTAATCTCCTACTTTCAAATTATGTCACGATATTATTATGTTCTATCTTGTATTTTTAATTTCTTTATGTGTACTTATAGTGAATATACATAATAGATCTATTTTATTTAGAAAAATGATCATTTTAAGTGACTTTGTCTCAATCTCATTTCATTGAGGCATATTTTATTTTATACACAACTTTCTTTTATACGGTGTATAAACCCCTTTGACTTTTAGGTTTATTCAAAAGGAATCTTTTTTATACGAATCATTTTAATAAATGAAAAAAGGGAATTTTTTTCTGTTGTACGTATGCGGCGACAACAACTTCTCCACCGTCGTGACCATTATTTGAGTTTCGACTTCCTCTACAAGCCATAACTTTTTTTAAATGAAAAATGAATACCAAGTTTTAATTTTCTTTTATTTTGGTCTTAATAATGGTTTTGAAAATGTTTTTATTATATCAATGTGTTGTATTGATATCTTGTGATTGAAATGTGGAAATGTGATGTTTCCTTTATGCATGTTTTATGTGATACGATTATGTTATGGTTTATGATAGGTTTAAACCTATTCATATGAGGAATGCATTGACTTAATAAGTGATGGGTGGAGCCCGCTATAGCTCCTTGATGCATCGGTAGGTCTCATGAGACAAAATAATGTCTTGGCATGAGGCCTTGACAAAATCTTATTTGTAGTCTTTGCACGAGGCCTTGGCTACGTGGTTATGATAATCTGGCATTATGCATTCCATCATTATGAAAGTGGTTATTGATATTGCATGTGATTATTCAAGAAGTAGAATATCCATGTGAATAAATAAATGGAATTATTTCATTTTATTTTTCCATATTATGCTGAAGTTCAAGATTTAAAGGCTTTTGTTTTAGTTATACAATGCCTTAAATGTTTATGTTTATTTATGAAAGCTTCCGCTATATTGTTATCCTTACTGAGCATCTGAGCTCACCCCTTTCAATGTTATAATTTTTCTAGGATGTGAAGAAGTATTTTATGAATGAACTGAAGGGATAATATGAGGGGATATAAATACAAGATGTTGTTGTAGTTTTTTATTACTTTATGATGTAATGTAAAACTTATGAATGTATCTAGTGTTTCCAAGGCTACAAAACTAATCGGTCTTTCGAGACTTGATCTTTTGTGATCATGCCAATTTTACACAATAATGCACCGACTCTGGGTAACTAGGGTCGGGGCGTTACAGTTAGAATGAGTGTTAAAAAATTAATAATATAGGGGAATTATCGTAAAAGGAATTGCAACATAAATAATTCATGTTCTTTTACAATATCTATTGGTCTATAGTTCATTTAGTTAAACCTGTATCTATATAAGTTTGACCAAGGATAATTTATGATAGGTTATCTTAGGGTTCTTAAACTAATCTCTAAAAGTAACTATGAAGTAAATACTTCATAGTTTTTCCAATAGAGTACATGATAAGCGAAATCATATCCTTCGAGAGTGTCAAAGAGGGTGTACAGTTAATCCTTATTGTTTTTCACCAGGTTATGATTGAGTAAACTACCAACACACAATTTTCTAGGTTATTAACCTTAGGTACATTTGTGTTAGAGCCTATATCCAATTGTAGTATCTGAATATGAATATATTTATTAGGAAATATATATTCATTACTTTACTAAGATTTCACGATATCATCCTATAATTAAGACAATATATTCTATTTCGACTAAGGACATCTAAACCTGAAACCAACGTTTGCCACATTTTTTTCTAAAAAACCTAATCTTTACGCTAAAACCAAATAATCCAATCCAGCTTCAGCATGAAAAAAATATTAAATTAAAATCAGGTTTTAAATAATATATATCTTAAACATTCACACAACTAGAGGACGTAAAGGTTTTTTATCTTAGAGATTTTCTATATAAACATCCTAATCTATAATCATTTATCCATAATTGAACTCATATAGACTCCCTTATATACTTCATACAAGTAATACTTATCTTTAAAACATAGGGAAGGGAAACAATAAGATAAGGGAGAGCTCAAATACTCAGTAATCAAAAACATATGAACATGTCATCAATGTTTAGATCATATGAATATTAGAAAACATGAGAAGGGGAGAAATTTATTATTAAAATGAACATAGAACAATAAGAGTTTTACATAAGTCATGATTTAGGGATATAAAATCTCAAATTAAAAAACATATACCAGGGAAAAAAAGTGAGACATGATGATACATTAAACATGGATCAAGGAGAACAATCATAGGAAAAAGATTATGATAGAAGAGAGCGGCACAAACATAAGCATATAAACCATACATAGAGTCTAACCATAAAGATATAAATCATATAGGAGGCTTGGGGTGACCACCATTGTATTTTATTGGGGTTGGGATAATCCTCACATGTATGCATGGGATAAAGATAAAACCTCTCATCTACCCCTTTGTCTTGGGATAAATCGTCTCTTTTACACTTTAAAATTGGATAAATCCTCCCATATATCTTTTTCCTTTTGATAAATCCTCTCATGTACCCTTTAGAGATCACGAGACATAAACATAAACCAATGAATTTAAGGACAACATTACAACTCATTCTTTACCATCCAAACATATGCGTTACAATAAAAATTGATCAAAAATATCTTAATTAACCCATGGGTAAAAGAATGGATTTCTTAAAATTTCATTAAATGTCACACAACATAAGATTAAAAATCATAAAATATAAAAAATCTCATTTTAAAAAATACATAATTTCATAATTACTTTTTTAGGGTGATTAAAACATTACTCAATGATTGAAAAAAACATTTTAGTGTAAAAAAAAGTGAAAATACAAAACTTTTTATAAAACCTTTTAAAACAATAAAGTAAAAATTACATTATAATGTTTTTTAGGGAAATAAAATAATTTTCAAAACCATAACATAATTATTTAAAAATAAAATATAATTGAAAATACATAATGGTTATTATAAAAAATGGAGTGGAAGATAAAACATTTTTATTTTTAAAGGATGGAAAACCTTTTGATTATTTTGAAATTGCCATATTGAAAAACCCGCATCATTAAAATGAAAATATTTTTTTTAAATTAATAAAGGTGTATATAAAGATAACTTTACATAAAAACAATTTGAGTTTACACTAGGTAAGGGAGAACAGTAGTGTGATGTAAAAACATGGATATGTAAAAAATCATTAAAAGAAATGTGAATTATTCTTAACAAAAATACATTTTCCTAAAACAATAAAATCATAAAGAAGAATAATTTTTTTAAAATTTATATCACTATAATTTAATGTGTAAATAAAACATAATATCATCATATATTTTAATAGGTAAATCATGATAAATAATTTTCAAAGAGGAGTGATTGTGGCTAAAGATGAATATTTGAGTCAAGAAAACCCCTTATAGACATTGTAAATTTTTAATCAAAGCCCCATGAAAGGAATAAATTAAATTATATAATTTAATATCATTAATTATAATAGGATCGTGTTATAAAATGAAAATTAGGTGATATTTACACCATCAAAAAGGAAACATGGAGTATAGATTAAACCATTCTTGAGGGATTTAAATTTGAGATAAAGAAACTGTTACCTTGTTTCACTACTTAGTCAAATGCACTAGAAACTCCTATATAAAAAACATTAATATATTATAACTAATTTCATTACTATATTAATACCTAATACTATTTGTAATTTTCATTTATAATCATTATCTACATGTATATTTTTTAGTTTATACCTGTTCTCCATTATCAGGTGTTTATAGTTTTGACTGTTTGTAGTATTTTCATAGGAGAGGTGTCTGTATTAATTATTTATCCTAATTTAATCATTATAGTTTCATTAATGTTACATTAATTTAATATTATAATTATTTATAAACATTATTCTTATGAGTACTTTTGTCTTTATCCTAGAAGATTAAATTGACAATGAATATTTTCTGGTGATTTTGAGCCTACGAAGGGTGTTTTCTTAATCAATGTGTTAAATATTGTTTTATCCATTAAATAAAACAAAAAATATATTTAATAAATATGTATATACTACTATACTATTAAATAAATTTTTATAATCATCTGTGATATAATTTCATAGCATTGTTCCATAGATGGTCAAACTGACCCAATCATTAGCAGGCCATGATTATTAATGATTATGAGATGATAAATTTTAATATAATAACACTAGTATAATAATGAAATAATTTATTCTTTATTATATTGATTTATTATAATTATAAATTAATTATAATAATAATTAATGTATACGAATATATTACATAATTTGAATTAATGATTTTTCATTTAGTACACATGTTTTAAACGATTGAAGTCATGATAATTGTTTTTTATCATATCATTAGCTGACTTTTAAATTTTACATCCAGCACCATTAATGATATATTAATATTCATATTTACCCTTTAAAACCATTCTCATTAGCATCCATTTATGGTGGCGATGAAATGAAAAATAGAAATCGACCGTTTTATGGAGGTGGTAGTCAATATGGGTGCATGGATGATTATTACATTTTGAATTGAATGGGGAATGAGAGTAATAAGTTTTAACTATTTTGAATATAAACTATATATTAAATATCACAATTATAAATTATATTCCATATTATTTCTATCCTTGTAAGGTAGTTAAGGGAAAAAAATGTGTCATATTGTGGAGGCAATATTTCGCACAACACACGATCCATGTTTTCATTTTTGTTAATAGTAATGGGGAGGGTAGTTAATTATTTTACCATAATTATAATTACATACTAGTATTATTATTATGATTCTATCATTATGATGTTGTAGAAATAAATTTATTGAATAATAATAGCATATAAAGAAATAGAAAAGAAAAATAGAGGTTATGAACTATAACCTATCTTATTGGATCATCTCTTTTGAAAAAAGGAATACACCTTTGGGGGATTGACACTTAAGAAGACAAGAAAAACCTTAAGGTATTTATTAGTGAGGAAAATAGTTTTAAATTCATTAAATACCCAAAAATATCATATAAAATATTGATAGAAAAATCTATTGTGAAAAAACAATATAAATTGTCCCCTCCGTCTTCATATTTAACATTGGGGAAAATAATGGGTTTTAAGTGTGTGGGTGTGGGTCATTAATAGTGTTTAGATAAAATTGAATATTGTATACATTAGAAACCCCGTTAAAAAGGATAAAACCTTAGGTAGATTACTCAAAACATAGTTATATAGGTAATATAAAACTCGAGTAAAATTGTAAATTGGGATCACACAATAGATCAATTTTGTTTTTTAGTGTGTTTTTATGTCACAAATTGATCTTTAATATTGTAATATATAGAGATAATTTCATATCAGTTTTGATGATTTCATTAATTCTGAATATAATGTAATTTCATTTTTCATAAGTCAATATATCTACTATTTTTATGGAGATGATATTTGGTAACTAGGAAAGGGATTGTGATTGGAAGGATCTTTTTAGAATTGTAATTAGAAAAATAAGGAAACAGATTCTTAAAGCATGAACTAATGGGACTTATCCTTTTTTGAAATAAAATACCTCAGGGACCCATCTAGAAATATAGTCATAATATTATTTTATAACTAGAGTAAAATGGAAAACTAGTATCCCATGGTGAATTTCCTTTACATTAGACACTAAAAAACATGTTAAAAAACAAAGAATTATTTGAAACGTTTTGTATGAAAAGAGTTCAAAAAAAATCATGATTTAAGAAAATAAATTCATCAAGGTGAGAGGAATTTTGAACCCAAATTAATAATGGGGTAAATAACTTATAATAAAATCCCTTGAGTTGTATCAATTAAGTGTAAAATAAATTTGTGTCTTGGGGAACCAAGGAGAGAGTAATAATTGAATGTGATTCTTGTTAAATTTTTAAGTTCACATAATTTTCATATGTCTAAACTACTAGAACTAGAACTTGAACATGGATTAATATAGGGAAGAAAGTGAAAGTCCAATAGAAGGAATGATAGTTTTAGAAATTTATGAATTTATTCTCTCTTTCATTACAATCATTTGTGTTTGAAATTGGTCATAAAAAAATTATTTTAAATAATATTTTAATTAAAAAAATTCACTGTATTAATCAGGATTAAAATAATTTATGTGTGTGAGATTCTTTTGCAGTATTATTTAGAAACATTTTTTTTTCACATTTTAACATATAATTTGTTGAGTTTTATTGTTGTAATATACAGATTTTAGAGAACTTACAGATATTTGTTAAAATCTATATTCTTTGAATTTTTTTTATTAAAAAGGGATATTTTTGTTGTTTTTTTATTAAAGTTTATTTAATTAAATATATAAAATTCTATTAATAAATATTTTACTAATTTTCATTGGACATTTTTTAAATATGATTTTGATGATTTTTAATTTATTGAATTAATTCTTTTTTATGTGATATTTTTATTTCATAAATTGTTATTTTTGAATTAATTTTAATTATCATTTTAAAATTTGTTTTTATCATATTCTTGGAACATCAATTAGCTAGTAAAATTGATTATTTTCACTTAATTATTAATTTTATATATTTCTATAGATTCCATAAAGGTGTAACATCTACTTTTGGAGAGGCATGTGTTAGGCTATAGTGAAAAGTCTGTGTGTGGTTGGCCGTGATCTCACTATGGTTAGTAGATAAACCATGAAAATAAATTATACATTGAGAATTAAAATGTCAACATGAAGGTGGAAATTGAATACAAAAAGAGATTTCATTGTTTTATAATAGACCACATGTGAGAAAATTGAAAAATTCAAGACTGACCTCAAGGGGAAATCCCTAGATACTGCACAAAGGCATGCTATCAGAAGACAAGTCCCAACCTATCAAAAAAACCAGTCAAAAAACCATGATGGAAACAAGATACCATAAAGTTATGGACAATATGTCTTGAGACCCACTGGAAATTCCAACAATATTACCATTCTAAATGAAATCTAATTGACAACACTTGAACAAATTGGGATTTTGTATCTTGAATGAACTTAGGTTGTCCGAATCAGAGAACTAATTAATGTTTCTTGTAGATGAAAAAAAATGTTTATATCAATAATTTCGTTATGTTGGTTAGAGTGGAATATAAAGCGGGGGGGGGGGGGGTGAATTGAGTTCCAACTTAAAATTCCTGTTGAAAACTTTTGGATAAAGATCCCCCAATTTTGAAACAACCCAGTTAATTAAGTATATAGATATATAAATGTTTAGTTGGTCAACTGGTTTCTCAAAGGGTGATTATTCCTCATTTAAATCAGTGTAAAACACTTCTTCAACTTTTGAAACAAGTTTACTGAATTAAACACATACACACACTTACAAGAACAAACTTTCAAAGTAAATATAAAACAATTTTTAGTTTTGAAAATAATGAGAAAAATAATATAAAAAAATAGTGTATAATAAATATTGTACACAAAAAAGTTAAACATGAGGATCAGTCCCAAGGCGAGACTTAATCCTCTCTACTTAGTGATTACCGGCCACTAAACAGTTTATATTAACAATAAACTTGATACATAACCTATATCATGCTTTACAATAGTTGTGAAATTATGTCTAAGGTTCACACCCTCTACCACAGTTCTACGTGGTAAAAACATACAATAAAGACCACACATGGTCTCTTCCACAGTTATCTGTGGTAAACAAGGTGTAAGAGAAGTTTTATGTGAGGATTTTCAGTATCCTCAGTTTAAGCATAGGATACAGTGTGTATAACATAAACACACACATCTCAAAAATTTAAAATTAAGAAAAACAGAAGAGAAAATATTATAATATTGAGTTTAGAAGCCTCTATGTTTTTGTAGTTCAAATCTTGACTCCTTGGAGTGATGAAATTGTAGTTTGAGTCTTTATCTGAAAGTTTTCCTAAAAAACAGAGGGTCGAAACTCCATTTTCTAGCTTCTAAGAACTAAGGTATTCTGCTTCTTAGTTAGACAGAGGGTTGATGAAGCCTAGAAGGCAGACAAGAGTTTGTCTCAAATGATCATTGAGATGCTCTTGGATTTAGTACGTAAGTTCCAGATGGCTATTCTTTGATCTATAGAGTAACTTCTTTCTGAAGCATTCCTATCTCTGTTCTGCACATTCTCTCCTTTTATTTTCCTCATTCTACTCTTTCATACTTGAGGTTCGACAATAGGAATAAGTACATCTTGTGCGGTCCTGCTCTTACCTTGTACTGTCTCTAGATACAGTCTATTGATATATCTATAATCATCATTAATAATTGTTAGAAGCATTAAAGTTACCAAATATGATCGTAAGAATAATCTTAAGAATTTGAAGAAGTATGGAGTAGAAGAGTGAGCATCGGTAGACTGGAATCCATAGCCTTCTCAACAGTAGGCTTCAATCGGTATCCTTAAATAGTAACCTTTCATTGGTGACCTTTAATCAGTGACCTTCATCGGTGAACTTCATTGGGGACCTTCAATAGGGACCTTAAATTGGTGACCTTGCATCGCTGACCCTGCATCGATGACCTTGCATCGGTGACCTTGCATTGGTGACATTGCATCTGTTACCTTGCATCAGTGACCTTGCATCAGTGACCTTGTATTGGTGACCTTTGCATTGGTGACATTTCCAACGGTGACCTTGCATCGGTGACCTTGCATCGGTGACCTTGCATTGGTGACCTTGCATCAGTGACCTTTCCTTGGAGACCTTACATCGTTAGAGAAATTTTGCACTGAGAGCTTAAACACGAAAGTAGTTAGTTTAAAAGTACATAGTTATTACTTGATATAAACATGATTTTCACATAAATTATTATCCTATAAGAGTAACTTGATTCTTTATATAAATGAATCATGATTTTGGGATTATCAAAATAGGTGAGTCCAACAATCTCTCCCTTTTTGATAATAATTTATTATTTCAAAAGTGTTTCTTTTTTTGAATCAAGGTTAATCACATTTTCTAACATCTTCAGATGTGTGTATAAGTAAAATTGAACCATGTGTATTTAATATAGTATATATATATATATATATGTAATGATTCCAGTTAACTAAAAAAACATCTCCACCCTTTTGGAAACATAGAATTAACACTTAGAACTTCTCCCCCTATGTGATTAAAAAAAATATAGGAAGAAAAATAGAGGATTTTAGTATTAATGTAGCAATAATAAAAAATACCAAAAGTGTAAAAAGATCCCTATCAACTAAGACATACCACATTCAATCCACATTAGATATTTCCAAGGGATATCTATCTTTTGAAGCTGATGGGTTAGGTCTAGAATATGGAGGAATAGGCCAAGGGATAATAGTGACCAAGGTTGGAGGAGATGCAACAGAAGCCTTAGTAGACGTGTAGTGAGTAGATCTGTGAGGAATCATAGGGTTTAAGATTTGGATATCCTATGTAGGAGTCATCAATGGAGTAGTACAGGTAGATCCTAAGGTCGCTGAGGAAGAAGATAATACTGGAGGAACAATGATAGGAGTGCAGTCCACATAGAGGAAGGGAAAAATAAGATTTTTGAAATCCATAATAATGCTTCCTCCCCTTTCCATATCTAAGATAAAATCATCTTTATTCTATATAAATATCTCTAAGGAAGGAGTCAACTCTCCAATCATGATAACATGATCTTTAAAGGCCTGAGTGACAGGTGTAATCCTTACATTTTCCAATAGTAACTTCAAGTGACCATCCATCTGATGCTTAGTGTATTATCTTTTGTAATAGAAATCAAATTGATCATTGATGGTCTTCTGATCCTGAGCATAATCCCTAAAATAATTTCCCAAAAGGTTATGAATTTCTCTGGTAGTAGAAATGACATGTGTAATAGACTGGGGGTCTGAGGTACTTTCACCAGAGAACTTCTCCACTTATTCTCTAACAACAGATATGAAATCCTGTTGATCAAATAGAGGAGAGTATGAATAGGAAGCAGACACACACAGAGGTTCCATAGTGAAAGACATTGTCTCTTTAAAATATTTGGTCATACCACTGATCAGCCTCTTCACGTCATTATCCTGGCCACTCACATGTGTCTCCATAGACTTCTTAATGTCCTCAAACACAATGACCATTTTCTGAACAACAATTTTAACATATCTAAGATCTCTTTCCACTTGAGCACTTGAAGCCATATAGGATTCTAAACATTTAATATACTTCTTCAAAAATTCCATAGATTCTACCAAGGTTCTGACCTGATTCTGATAGTCCTCAACTTCATACACCAAGACTGAGTGAGGGGTTGAAACTAGCCTTTCCACTATGGATGTCATAAGTTCTTGTTCGTTAGCTAATGTTATATCTATATCGTAAGATTTCTCATCAAAGTGTCTCTTCAGATCTAACTTCAATGTTTCCAAATCATCATTCTTTACATAGTCTGATGGTAAAAGTACTACTGGCAGCAAAATAGTAGTCTATGTAACCGAAGTAATTGGAGGACTTCTGATAGGCTGGTCATCATCAAAATATCTATATCTTAAAGCCAAACCAAAAATCTAGGGTCTTTTAAACAATCTTCTATTACTTGAGAGACAGCAACTGAACCTGTGGAAACAAGTTACTCCCCCTCACGTGGAGAATTCTCCTAATCAACCTCATTCAGCTCTGCTATACCTCCTTGAGAAACTACATCAATAAGAGAGTCCACTTCCACTTCCTCTATAGAATCTTCAACAACTGCCAAATCAATTCCAAATTCTACCTAATCAGCAACCTCTACATCTATACATTCTACCATTTCTATATATCCTACCAGTGGACTGAGACTTATACATTCTTCTTCACTTTCTCCACCAGTAGTCTTAATGTCATCATTACTAGATTCAGTGTCATATTCATCCTTTGAGGTCCCTCTAATGTCTCTTAAGACATTTTTATCTCCTTATTCTTCAGTGGTTTCTTCATCATCATTGTCCATTAGGAAAATCTATCTTCTAGGAAATCTCTTTTGTGGGATAGGATCTCCAAAGGATATAGTATTCCCATGAGCATTTGAGGGAAGTTTAGGATCACTCCTATCATCTATAGAAAAATTCTCTCTTTCTTGCACTACAACAACCTCTTCTTCTTCATCTGAATATACTGGCTCCACTTCATCAGGCTTTAGACCAGGGTCTCTCTTATGCTTAGGCCTAGTAGGATGGGTAACAGGGTTGAATTCCTCATATAGCTTGGCCTCATCATATACCCATCATCTTTGCAAAGGGTTACAGTTGATCTTACCCAATTTTATAATCATCTTAGTAATGTAGAAGTTGTCCCTTATGAAAAATATTTTCTCCTTATTTCCAGAAACTCCTTTCACCTTCAACGTCAAGGATATCAATTTGGCATGAAAAACTGAATTGGACTTGTAACTAGGCTTTGTCATATCCTCTAATTGAATCATTAGCTACCTAGAAAAATTTATATTCTATCCATGCTTCAACAGATACAAAAGAAATATGTCTTGATAATTCAAGGCAGAAAAGTCTCCTCTCCTAGGACTCAAGACATGGTGAACAAACATAAACATTAAATTGTATTCTCCTTCCATTTCAGTAGTAATGACTTTCCTAGGGATACCATTCCCAGTAAGTTCAGCCAATGATTATTCATAATAGAATAACTCACTAGTGGGAGGCACCACTACCGAGTATTAGTCAAAAATCCCTTCAGGTGGTACTATCAAACACTAATCCAATTCAACATAGGAGAAGCTCAAACTTACTCTGTCATGACCCAACCCAACGGGGCTCGAGCCGTGACTCCCCAAGCCCACATCCAATATTCCAAGGGATGGAGACCAGTGATGAGTAGGATATCACACACATGGGAGGAATTAACCTAAAGTACCTGTAGAAACGCACCGACGTACACCTACAAGAAACATTGTAGAGATATATATAAAAACCGGAAAGAAATGCATGCATACAACTAACCCACAACCAGAGTACAACAAAAGTACAAAAGGGAAAAACAGGGCCCACCAAAATAAAACTAAAAAAGTGTCCAACCTGCCCAGAAGGAGGGAAACACTTCCAAATTCACCTGCTGCTACGCTCCTCAGTACAACTCCAGTAAACCCCCCGGTCGGTCGCGCACACTACGCTCCGACTACTCCGGGTCCTCCTGGAACTCCGTCAAATGGCTTGTGGTCTGCCTAAGACACAAACATGTGCGTGCAAAGATCGTGTAGGGGTGAGTATATAAAATACCCAGTAGGAACCCCAGAAACCCCTAAATAAAAAGGGAGAAACTGAAAGGAAACAGTTATCTCATCCCAGCCATAGGGAACCCAAACGAATGAGAAACTCCACCTCGAGACCATCCTCGGCTAAACACGACTAGTTAACATAGCTCAGGTGTATGCCCATACATACAACTTGAACATCCGCTCAGATATATGACCATACATATACCATGAGCAAACCAGATATACTCAAACAAGAACTAAGCCTCATGAGGTTCTGACCTCGTAACTTGCGAAAATTACATAACTAGGAAAGCACAGTCCACGAGCTCTGTAATCCCAGATGACACTCGTCCGAGAGATATACACTCTTCGAATGTCGTCACCGAGATCCTCATGTTGTAACTGCAGAAAAACAAAACTCCTCAGATAGGGGATCACACCTAGGTTCCTCTAGGGGATAAAAAATCCACTCGGGTAACTCGTAGATCTCGTAGATAGGGGATCACTCCCAGGATCCACTGGAGGATACCACAACCCGATCTGGTGCTCCACAGATCACGTCACTCAGATAGAGGATCGTCTCCCTTGTAAAGGTGGTCACGATGATACCAGAACCCTATCTAGTATAACTCGTGTTATAGGGGATCGAACTAATGATGCACTAACCCTACCTAAACCATATGCTAAGTAGGGGATCATATAACCAATGATGCTGCAACCCTACAATAAACCACATGCTGAGTAGGGGATCGTATAACCAATGACGACACAACCCTACTATGCATGACCCACAACGTAGGGGATCATATTCCCAATGATGCCTCAAACTCTAACTAGATAGGTGATCACCGCCCGTGGATAAGCAGTCACAATAATACCAAATACCCGATCTAGGGAAGAAAAGCTAGAGAATCCCACTCCAAACCCACTGGAGGGATGCCATAACTCTAACCAAAATTCAACCTATCAAGGGGATCGAAAACCTGTAATGATGTAGTAATTCCACACGAACCCTCATAGGAACGAACCAAGGGATTACACTCAACCACTGCTAGTCAAAACATTGCTAACCCGAGCGACTAGCATCGTTGCCACATTGCACACCTCCTAGGCCTATACTGAGGCCACCATCGCAATC
Source organism: Viscum album (assembly GCA_963277665.1). Taxonomy (NCBI): domain Eukaryota; kingdom Viridiplantae; phylum Streptophyta; class Magnoliopsida; order Santalales; family Viscaceae; genus Viscum; species Viscum album. The sequence goes on along the minus strand of OY728120.1, from coordinate 1,577,933,652 downwards.
TATGCGGAAAAACACACAAGGTTGGCTATTCATTTTCACCGAACGGACTTACAAATAATTAGTCGTAAAAATGCAGCATATGCCTAGTAGCTACCTCGTGGAGCCCATGCCTCAACCCCAAATTTAGGCGGCCATATTTCACCATTGCTATCCCCCCAGAAAAACACATAGAAAAGAGTTCTCAAACAATCCAAACTTACATCGGGTGAAAAAGAGACATTTCATCGTAAAATGCATAATCCCTGCCCTATGGGGTCCACACCCTGTATCCAGCCCAAACAATGAATGGAGAATCTCAAAAAGTTTTCATGAGAAGTAGGATCACTCTGATGTTGATGGTGCGTCAAACAAACATCCAGTTCATGAGGTATACATGTTGCGAGTATTATTAATAATTTATTATTATTAATGTAAAGTGTTTTGGGTCACCCGCCTTCAGGAACAGAACCCAAAAACCAGGAAACCCATTTCACAAAGTCCTTCTCTAAGAGATGAACCCATAGACATAGACGACATGTCAAATAGATGCGCCGTTTAGGAGTTACGCCCCTTTTAACACAAGTGTGGCCAAATTGTGCCGGTCCACCCTGGCCGACCCGGTCTAGACTACCGGCCCACGACCCAGCCCCGGGTCTGGGCCAGATCATCGTGTCCCGCTGGACACGACCTTCCCCAGCACCACAAGACCCCTCGGTTCCAGTTCTTCCAAATAGACCGGCCAAGCAGCAGGTCTCTTCCCGCACGCCACACCAACAGGACCCGCGGGATGCGGGTCCCTGTCCGCTGCTCCGCCCGAGGTGCTGACCTCGGGGCTCCCCCTGACCGTGACTAGACGACACCATCGCCACCACCTGCGGAGCGCACCGCTACAACACCTCTGCTTCGCCGTCTGGACTCGCCAGCGCTGCACCACCCGCCATCGCCGCTCCCACCTGCAGGGTGCACCACCGCCACACCGGTCGGCCTGCACCACCCTCCGCTGACGCACTCGGCTCTTCTCGGAGCTAACCCGTCCGTGCCAGCCACAACCGACACTGTCACCCCGTTCTGAATCCCCGATCATCCCTCTCTTGAGTGCCGCACTTCCGGGTTCTCCACGCGACGCCGGACCCCTCTGAGCTCCGCCTCGGCCTACAGCGCCGAAACGAACGCCTCCGGCCAGCTCCACCGCTGCACCACCCCGATCTTCGGCAACCGCCCTTGCCAGAGCCGGGGCTTCTGTCAGCCGCCAAAACAGCTCCAGCGGCCCGATTTCCAAAACGAAAGAGGATTTGGAATTCTCATGACGAGGTCTTCATAACGCCTTCCCCCGATCAACGATCCCAAGGAGTTTTGGCTCATCCGAAAATTCAGTCGAAGAACGTCGAAGAACGCGTCAAACACGATATTTAGAATGGGACTTGGATGGTGGCCGTGTTTGTTCGGCCATTGTCACAATTCTAAAATTATAGAATTCAAATGTTGGATTTGTCAAAAACTCAAGAAATCCATGAAGGATCAGAAAATACACAGATATCCTACCTTGATCCGGCCGTTCATCATTAGCGACGCGCCCGCTGCAATCCCACTTCATTCCCACGGAGCTCGCCCCTCATTCTAGAAAATAACGGCGAAGAACTCTGAAGAAGGTTTGAGAGAGAGAGAGAGAGAGAGATAGAGAGAGAAGGGGAAATGGGTTCTCCCCTTAATTCCACCACTTAAGTGGAATTTATAGAATCTCTGAAACTCTTCGAATGGGCATGGATTACGAAACCTTCGCCCCAGCCTATTTTATATCACACCTAGGAATAACACCCCATTTCAAACTCAACAAAAGTCTCAGATTTCCACTCCAAGACTTTTTTCGAATGTTATTCAAATAGAACACAAGTGGTAAAAATCACTTAGTCATTATTCCAAAATGAGGATTTTTCCCCTGGGTGACATATCTCACAGCAGGCCCGCACCCGCAACTGTTACACCCCGCCTAAGGTAAATAGAAAGCTCCGGATGGAACCGTGCCCTCATATTTCTGATTCAATCTACCATTTAAGAGATAACTCATTCTTTCCTCTTGCATAGTATAAAAATACTTAATATTTTTATAAAATTAATTCCGGGCACACCGGGCCTCGGAATCGCACGCCATCTTCGCGCCTGACTATGAAATTATTCATAGGAATATTCCGAAGTCTGACAGGGCCAAAACCGGAGTCACTATATCCTCCCCACATTAGAAATTTTCATCCCTAAAAAATACATAAACAGTAGGAATGCAAATGGACTCTCAACTAGGTCTCCCACGCCAGTGAGTTCTCCAAAAACACCCCTACCCGAACACACAAGTCAGTGGGACTCATCCACCACACCTCAACACTATCCTCTTTTGGCAACACCGACTCGCCCGCACGGTTTTGATCGCGTCACAAAAAAAGGCATCTCAGTGGGGGACGGATCCCTCTTCCTCACTCATTCGAAGTACGCTGAACAACACCCACACAAGGTCTTACCAACACCCTGAACAAAACTTGAGGAAGAAATAGAAAGGGAAGAGTACCATTAAACAATGTCTATCAAACTACTGTAGAAAGTATTTAGGACACAAGGTGTGCCTCTATCTATCTGTGGAGCCTTTGTGTCAATAGCCTCTAGGGCATGCATTTGTCCTTGCCCTTTCCCTCTTGCTTCCAAGCTCGGCGTGGACGACCTGGGGGTAGTGGTGGTGGAACCTGATACCGCCTACCACCTCCTACTACTGTACCAGCTCCGTCATCATGTCCACTACCCTACGGACCTCCAAACTCAAGGAGTTGTCACTACCAAGGCAGCCTGCCGACTGACTCCCTCTCAACAGCACGATGTGTCAGACAATCTCTGGTAAGATGTCGTCGACGGTCGCAAGAGTAACATTGCCTCTCTTGCTGATGACTAAAACTTGCCTGCGAGCCCTGAGCCTCAGATCCTCCATCCTGGGGTCAACTCGTGATACCTCAGCCACATCTACACACTTGCGATTGCTGCCGGATACCAGTTTCCAATGTTTCAGCTACCACGCGCACAACACTGACTGGCTGAATCTTCTCAGCCAGAAAGCTCTCCACCACCAAGGCTCACTCCATCACTCCAGCATAGGTGGGCACACACAAGGAGACCACACCTGCCCAGATGTATCTGCTTAGGCCCTTCTCGAAAGTCCAAGCCCTAAAGAACGGGTCTCGAACCATATCCAGGGAGTAGCACGACAGGTCTGTAAACCACGCTGAGTACTCTGACGCAGTCATTCCCTCCTGCCGAAGCTCTAGAAGTTCTTAAATCCACACTGACCTCAGTGTCATCGGATAGAACTCTTCCCTGAAGGGTTACTCAAACTCTGCCCACGTGAGTGTATCATCATCAAGGGTCTACATTACAAAACTCCACCATCGCCCTGCCGAACCATGACAAAGGCTCGCTACTAGGACCACCATCTGATATAGGGGTGTCCTCAACAGGTGGAAAACTCAGGTGACTGCTCTGAGCCAGTCATCAGCTGCCTGAGGGTCGGAATCACCCCGAAACCTCAGAGGTCGCTGCCTCTGGAACTCATGCATTGCACTCAGCCTGCATGCAACCTCATCCTGCATTACCAGCACAACCAGATTCCCGAAAGGTGGTGGCTCAACTGGTGGGCCACCTGGAGGTGCAACCTCAGAGCCTGTGCCCTAGTTTACAACCTCTACACGGGGCAGATCATCACCACAATCCCGCTGCGAAACCCTCGCTGGCTGTCGTCGTTGAGGCATCCTGAAATACAATCAAGATGCACTATAGTCAAAGAGTATATCAGGAGATATGACTCAAGAAGAACAAGGGAAACCCAAAAACCCAGTCCTATATGATGCATGTACCGTTATGTCAATGTGACTAGTTTCCAAACATCTCGAGTCAAAAGGCAAGTTATCAGAGTCCTAGTGAATGGATACGTCGGCCACCACACCAAAAATAGAGTCCCTGGCCTAAAATCCGTACTTGAAACATCATGACACTACCACTATGCAACCCAAAACAAACTCATAGCTAGACTAGTTATGCTATGAGATCCCAAAGGTGAAACCTCCTCTGATACCACTCTGTCATGACCCGACCCAATGGGGCACGAGTCGTGACTCCCCAAGACAGCCCACAATAGGATAGGGGTGGGCCACCAGCGCTGAGTAGGATATCACATACATGGGAGGCATTAGCCTAAGGTACCTATACACATGCACCCACGTACACCTCTAAGAAACAGTGCCGATATATACATAAAAACTGGAAATAAATGCATGCATACAACTAACCCACAACCAGAGTACAATAAAAGTACCAACGGGGAAAATAGGGCCCACCAAAAGAAAACTACAAAAGCGTCCAACCTACTCCGAAGGAGGGAAACACTTCCAAAAGAACCTACTGGTAAGCTCCTCAGCACAGCTCCATTAAACCCCTGGTTGGTCGCGCAAAGTAAGCTCTGCCTCCTCCGGGTCCTCTTGGAACTCCATCGAAAGGCCAATGGTCTGCACCACACACAAACATGTTTGGGCAAAGACCATGCGGGGGTAAGTATATAAAATACCCAGTAGGCACCCCAAAATACCCAAAATAAAAAGGCAGCAACTGAAAGGAAACAGTATGCTCATCCCAGCCAGAGGGAACCCAAACAAGAGAGAAAATCTACCTCGAGACCATCTACAACACAACATGACTAGTCAGCACAGCTTAGGTGTATGCCCATACATACACTATAAACATCCGCTCTGGTATATGCCCAAACATATACCTTGAGAAAACTAGATATAATCAAACATGCACCAAGCCTCATGAGGTTCCAACCACGTAACCTGTGACAGGTGCATAACTAGGATAACACACTCCATGAGCTCTGTCATCCTAGATGAAACTCATTCGAGAGATATACGCTCATCGAATGTTGTCACTAAGAACCTCATGTTGTAACAGCAGGAAAACCAAACTCCTCAGATAGGGGATCACACCTTGGGTCCGCTAGGTGATACAAAAAACCCAATCCGGTAACTCGTAGATCTCACAAAAAGTGGATTACTCCCAGGATCTGCTGCGGGATACCACAACCCGGTCTGGTGCTCCACAGATCTCATCACTCCTTTAGAGGATCACCCCCCGTGTAAAGGTGGTCATGAAAATACTGGAACCCTATCTGGTATAACTCACGATGTAGGGTATCGAACCGATGATTCACCTACCCTACTGAAACCATAAGCTAAGTATGGGATCATATAACGAACAATGATCCAACCCTACTATAATCCATGTGCTAAGTAGGGGATCATATATCCAATGATGCCACAAACCTACTATGGATGACCCACAACATAGGGGATCATATTACAGATGATGCCTCAAACCCTACAGTATTACCCTGCTAGACAGGGGAAAGCCGCCCATGGATAAGCTATCATAGCGATACCAAGAACCCGATCTACGGAAGAAAAGCTAGAGGATCCCGCTCCGAACCCACAGGAGGGATGCCAAGACTCTAACAGAAATTCATCTTATCGAGGGGATCACAAACCTATACCAAGGAAGTAATGCCACATGAACCCTCATAGGAACGATCCAAGGGAGTACACTCAATCACTGCTGGTGCAAATGTCGCTAACCCAAGCGACCAACATTGTCGCCACATTGCCCACCTCCTAGGCGTATACTGAGGCCACCATCGCGATCTATGTAGAAAAACATTCAAGGTAGGACATTCATTTTCCCCGAACAGACTTGCAAAGAATAAGTCATAAAAATGCAGCATACGCCTGGTTGGCACCTAGTGGGGCCCATGCCTTGACCCTGAATTTAGGAAAGAAGATGGAACCATTGAAATCCCCTAAAAAACACACAGAAACGAGTGCTCAAGCCCTCCAAATAGACGTCGGGTGAAAAGAGACATTTTATTGTATAACGTGCAAACCGGGCCCTGTGGGGCCTGCACCCTATCTTCAGCCCGAACACTGAAATGATCTTCTTAAAAAGTACGTAAGAGAACTAGGATCACACTACCGCTGATGGCACATCAAACGGTCGTCCGGTTCGAGATGTACATCTGTTGAAATTTTTAATAATAATTTATTATTATTAAACTATGGTTTTTTGGGTCACCCTCCTTTGGGAACAGATCCCAAAAAGCACAAAACCCATTTAAAAAAGTCTTTATTGAAGTGACAAACCCATATCCGTAGATGGTGAATCAAACTAATGCACTGTTTAGGAGTTACGCCCCTTTGAACACAAGGGGGACCAAATTGGGCCGGTCCACCCCGGCCGGCCCGGTCTAGACCGCCGGCCTGCGGCCCAGCTGCGGGTCCAGCCCAGTTCACTATGGCCCACTGGACACAGCCCACCTCAGTACCACTAGACCCCTTGGGTCTGGTTCTTCCAAACAGAACGGTTGAGCGGCCGGTCTCTTCCTGCACGCCACACCAACAGGACCCGTGGGATGCGGGTCCTTGTCCGCTGCTCCCCCTGAGACGCTGACCTCGAGGCTCCCCCCTGACCCCGACCAGCCGATGTCGTCACCACCGCCTATGGAGTGCACCACCATGACACCTCCGCTCCACTACCTGGACTCTCCGACACTACACCACCCGACGTCGTCGCTCCCTCTTTTAGAGCACACCACCGCGACACCAGACGTCTTGTATGGCCCTCCACTAACATGCTCGGCTCTTCCCGAAGCTACCCCATTTGTGCCAGCCACAGTCGATGCTGCCAGCCCATTTCGAAACCCTGGTCGTCCCTCGCCTTAGCACTGTGCTCTCGGCCACTCCGCGTGATGCCCGACCCCTCCGAGCTCCGCCTTGGCCAACCGCGCCGCAACGAATGCCTCCGGTCGGCTCCACCGATGTGCCAACCCAATCTCCGACCATCGCCCTTACCGGATCCATGGATTCCTTCGACTGCCACAACTTCTCTAGCGGCCCGATTTCAAAACCAAAAGATGATTTGGAATCCTCGGGATGAGGCCTTTGCAGCACCTGCCCCCCGATCAACAATCTCAAGGAGTTTTGGCGCATCCAAAAATTCAATCGAAGAACGACGAAGAACGTTTCGAACACAGGATTTAGAACAGGATTCAGATGGTTGCCGTGTTTGTTCTTCCATCTTCCCAATTCTAAAATTATAGAATTAAAATGACAAATTTAAAAAAACTCAAGAAATCAACAATGAAGGGGAAAATCAACAGAAAGCCGACCTCGATCCGGCCGTTCGTCGTTGGCAATACACATGCTGTGATTCCACTTCGATCCCCCAGAGTTTTCTCTTCAATCCATCTAAGAACGGTGAAGAACGCTGAAGAATGTTTGAGAGAGAGAGATAGAGAAGGGGAAATGGGTTCCCTTCTTAATTCCAATAATTAAGTGGAATTTACAAACTCTCTAAAACTCTGTCGACGGGCGCAGATTCTGAAACCTCCGCGCCGACCTATTATATATCACGCCTAGGAAAAACACCCCATTTTAAACTCAATAGAATTATTGAATTTCCATACCGATACTTCATTTGAAAGTTATTATAAATTAACTCCAGTGATAAAAATCAATAAGTCATTATTCTAAAATGACTATTTTTCCCCTGGGTGACATCTCTCACAGCAGGCCCTCACTCGCAACATTTACACCCAACCTAAGGTAAACGGAATGCTCCAGACTCAACTGTGCCCTAAGATTTCCGATCTGAGCTACCATTTAAGAGAAAACTCGTTCTCGCCTTGTGCATAGTATAAAAATACTTACTATTTTTATAAAATTAATTCTGGTCAAACCGAGCCTTGGAATTTCACACTGTCTTCTCGCCTAGGTCTAGAATGCTTCAAAGGAATATTACAAAGTCTAACATGGCCAAAAACCGAGTCACTATATACTCCATCTACCCTAGAATACATTCTATTTTTTCTCAAACTGTTCGAATTTCAATAACTCATAAAACTCCTTCACTAACTTCAGGTAATATGGTCAATTGTTATTTTCAATGCATTCGACCCAACCTTGAGTTTCAAGTTCCTTTAGCACTAAAGATCCGCTCGAATGTAGACATTCGAAACATAGATCTTTCTCCACCATGATTTCCCTCTTCGACAGATGAGGTCTGATCAGATTTTCCACTACTTTTCTTCCATGACTAGACCTAGCTCGAGGTCTTTTAGGATTCAGCGCATCTCCTTCATCACTGACCAATGGTCTCTTCAATATTTCCATGTGATCTGGATTAGATCGAGGGTTTCAGGAGAAGGCTAGGTTCTGAGGTTAGGGAGAAAGAGATTCAGGAGAGAGGAGAAGTGGATTGAATTGTGGTATATTCTTTATTTTTTATCATTTAGCGATCTGAAACAAAATCAAGAAAAATAAATAAGTAATACTAAAATCGTTTCATATTCTCATAGGAAAAAATGAAAAGTACAGGAAAAGTTGACTATTAGTAAGGTGCCAATGGTGAGTTCCTATTGGAGAGGTCCAATAGTGAGGTTCCAACAGTGAGGTTCCAACAGTGAGGTTCAACGATGAGGTCCAAATGGTGAGGTCCAAACAATGAGGTCCAACAGTGAGGTTCCAATAGTGAGGTTCCAATGGTGAGGTCCAACGGTGAGGTCCAACGGTGAGGTCCAATGGTGAGGTCCCACGGTGAGGTTTCAACAGTGAGGTCCAACAGTGAGGACTAACAGTAAGGTTCAAATGGTGAGGTTTAATGGAGAGTCTCCAAAACTGAGGTGTAATGGTGAGGTTCCAAACATAACAGTTTATCATACCTAACTCATGTCTGATGTAATTAAACCTCTCGAAATTCAATGTCTTTGTGAATATATAAGCCAATTAGTGTTTAGTACCTATTAATTTAAGAGTGATATCACCTATTTGATAATTATCTCTCAAGAAGTGATGTCTCACATAAATGTGATTTCTCCTAAAATGAGATACTGGATTTTTGGAGATGTGAATAGAACTTGTATGATCACATTTTATAGAGACATGTTTGAATTGCTATATATAATCTAGTAAAGTGTGTTTCATACAAAAAATATGAGCACAAAAACTAACAGTAGTTATATATCCAACTTCCACATAAGATAATGCATCAAAATTCTGTTTATTACTACACCATGATAATAGTAACTTTCCCAAAATGTGACATGTTCCATAGGTTCACTTTCTATCTAAATTGAAACTAGAAAATTTAGTATCCGAATAACTTATCCAATCAAATGATTGTCCTCTTGGATAAAATATTCTTAATTTTGTAGTATATTTGATATATTTAAAAATATTTTTAAAAACTGTTAAATGAGACTCTTTGGGATTGGATTGAAAATTAGCACACATGAATACACTAAACATAATATCAATTCTGCTAGCAGTAAGATAGTGCTAACTCCCTATCTTACCTCTAGTAATTGGTTTGAACCACTGGTTTACCAATTTAATAAACATCCAACTTACAAGTGGTACTCATTGGTGTATCACTACCTTTAATATTATCCAAACCAAAACATTTCAAAAGATCCTTAGTATATTTAAATTGATTTAAAACAATACCATTTTTATTTTGAAAAATTTTTAATCCAAGGAAATATTTAAGTTCCCCCATTAAACCCATTTCAAATTCATCTGGAATCATTTTTGAAAAATTAGTACATAAAGATTTTTTAGAGGATCCAATAATAATGTCATATATATAAATTTTTACTATTAAAACATATTTGGAAATCTGTTTAATAAAAAGAGTAGGATCCACTATTCCTTCAGTAAAACCTTTTGAAAAAATAATTGAACTAAGTCTATCATACCAAGCTCTTGGAGATTGTTTTAGACCATAAAGGTCTTTTGAATGTTTAAATACATGATTTGTAAAATAGGGATTTGTAAAACCAGGGGGTTGTTAAAGAAATACATCCTTAACTATATAACCATTTAGAAATTCACTTTTGACATGCATTTGATAAAGATTGAAATTCAGATGAGCTGCATAAGCAAGTAATATCCTAATGGATTCTCATTTAGCTATAGGTGAAAAGGATTCCTCATACTCTATTCCCTCTTCTTGACTATATCCTTGTCCAACTAGTCTGGCCTTATTTCTAACTATGCTTCCAGATTCATCATCTTTATTTATAAACACCCATTTAGTGCCTATGTTCAAAGTGTATATAGGTCTTTCTACTGATTATCAAACTTTTTTTCATTCAAACTGATTTAATTCTTCTTGCATAGTTTTCACCCAAAATTCATCATTGATAGCATCATCAATATTTTCAGGTTCAAGCTATGAATGAAAGGCTTGATGTTCAACCTAGTATCTTATAGAAGCTTTAGTTTGTGTTCCCCTATTTAGATCACCTACTACAACATCTAAAGGATGAATCCTAAGGGTTCTAATACCTTTATAAAGAGTTGAACTAGAATCCTCATGACTATCTATAGGTTCTGATTCACCATTCCCAGATTTTGGAAAATTTCCAGAACTAGTTGTTTTCACTAAGGGTTCACTGTCTTTATCTTTATGACCCATAATTGACATATCTTTCTCAAGATTTTCAATGGAGGTCTTGGGTTCAGGTGGATCAGTCTCATCAAATTTGACATGAACTGATTCTTTCACACATTTGGTTCTCGTATTGAATACTCTATAAGCTTTACTAGAGATTGAATACCCTATGAAAATTCCTTCATCACTCATGGAAGAAAATTTTTCAATGTTATCCTTAATATTAATGATAAAGACTTCGCAACGAAAAACTCTTATGTAATTTACCTTAGGATTCCTATTATTCCTTAACTCATAAGGGGTTTTTAAATGAACCCGTCTAATCATGACTCTATTGATGATGTAACAAGTTGTAATAATAGCTTCATCCCAAAAATAGATAGGATTATTGTACTCATTCAGCATAGCCTAGGAAAACTCTTGAAGTGTCCAATATTATCATTATACAACTCGATTTTGTTGAGGTATTATAGGAGAAAAGAAACTGTGAGTATATCCATTATGTGAGAAAAAAGATTCAAATTCTTAATTTTCAAACTCATGGCCTTGATCACTTCTTAGTGTCTTAATTCTAAGTCGACTAAGAATTTCTACAGACTTGGAATATTAAATTAAGTAATAACAATATTCATTTTTGTGAGCTAGAAAGTGCACCCATGTATATCTAGAAAATCCATTTACAAGAACATAAACATAGTGCTTCCCATTTAAACATGAAACTCTAGATGGTCCAACAAATCCATGTGAACCAACTCAAGCGGTCAGGAATTAGAATCTTCTTTCTATATTTTGAAAGAAACTTTGTGTTGTTTTCCTTTTTGAAAAAGATTAAAAACAGTATTATGTAGGAATTCGAATTTAGGTAAGTCTCTAAATAAAACTTTCACAGTTAGTTTAATAAGTGAGTGCACATTGCAATGTCCTAATATTCTGTGCCATAACCAATATTCCTTATGAAAATCATTCAAACAAGAAAAAATTTTCATAGCTAAATAATTTGAATCAATAAAAAATACATTTTCATTTCATAGAGGAATGAATATTAAATAATTTCTAGAATTAAAAAACATTTCATGCATCATTTTCAACCATAAAATTAAAACCATCATCTCACAACTGATATATAATTATTAAATTCTATTTTAACCCATCAACAAAAAGTAATTTTGAAATTAATATAGTGTTAGGGTTACAAATTAGGCCAAAGATGATGATATTCCCTTTTGCATTATCACCGAACATGACATGTACACAATCAAATTTAGTTAGGCTCTTGAAGAATGAATAGTTTCCGGTCATAAGTATTGAACATCCTCTGTCCATGTACCATAGAGTTTTACAGGAGCTCTTTAGACAATTTTCCTGCAAAACAAATTAAGTGTAGGGTAACTTTTGTACCCCAATTTTCATGGGTCCAGAGAGGTTACCAAGTTAAGATTTGGGAACCCATACCTATCTCACATGTTTCCTATAATCAAAATATATGTTTTGAGACATGAACTCTCTGTTAGTTAATTTAGAAAAGTTTTTTTTTTCAAAATATGGTCCTAGAAGTGAACTGTCGAGATTTTGGAACATATTTATTCCTAATAATCCTTCTATGTCTTGGTTGATATCCAAGACTAGTTGTATATTTTGGAGCAATCTGTTTCCTTAGTAACTAGGTCAAGGTATCTCTACTAATAGAAAACATCTCAAGGTCCATTTTTAATTACTCATTTGATAATTTATATTCAGTATTTTCTTTTAACCACTGAGAATATTTTTATTTCTCGAAATCCAAATCAGACTTATAATTAGCATTTAAAGAATGTTGTCGTTTTAATAATTTATATTTACATTTAAGTTCATTAATTTTGACTTTAATCATTCCATAGTATACAAATAGTTTATCAATGTCATATTCTCATCATTATTAGATTCACTTTCATTCCCAGAATAATAAGCATTAGGTATAGGAGAATTGAGTGTTACCTTAGATGTTTCTGTCATGAAACATAGATTTACATGTTTGTTCTTCTCAATATCAGAAGAGTCAGATCCACTGGATCTATCTTCTGAAGCACTCCAAGTATCATTCATAGACTTTTTTATATCCCTTACACTTGTCCCCTTAATTATTCTTAAACATAAGATTGGGGCAATCAACATTCACATGACCTTTTCATTTTCACTCAAAGAAGAGTATCTCATGTGTATTGTCATTCTATTTTCTATCCATTTTTCACTATCCTTTATTATCTTACATTCCTTTATTGTTTGACTTTATAAATAAATTTTTCTTCCAATATAACTTCATGAATCTTCTAGCAAGATGATCCATCACATCATCACTGTCAGAGTCTGAGTATTCACTGGTGGAAGTGTATACATGTGGTTGATCTTTTTCTTTGTCCTTGTTTTTTGGGGTAGCAGCCTTGAATGCTACAAATATCTTTCTTGGTTCTTCATCTACTTCTTGATTTAACATAAGCTTATCTATATACATCAAAATTTTTCCAACTAGTTCTTCACTGGAAGCTTTCCTATGTAACAACATTCTCTGATGGAAACAGAAGTTCCTCTCCATCTTTCAGGCAGGCATTGAAGCAACCTCATAATCTGATCCCTATTGTCCGCTTGTTTCCCAAGATGACTCATGGTATTTACTATTTCATTGAAATTGAGATACATTTCAGATATATGTTCATCATGATTCATTTTAAAAATATCATATTTAATAGTATAAGTATTTAATCTCATTTCTTTAACATTGGTTGTTCCCTCTTGAAAAATATCCAGAGTATCCCAAATTTAATAAGTAGTTTTACTGGTAGATATTCTATTGAATTCTTCATGACCTAGAGAATAGTACAAAGCATTCATTACTTTACAGTTATTGTTATATGTACCTTTAGTCAACTAAAACCATGTTTCCCTAGCAGTAATAGGTAATACATGTTGTTCTTCAATTGTGTCCCAGATTTCAGGACCCTTTCCCAACATACACATTTTCATTTTTAATTTCCAATGACCATAGTTATTTCCATTAATTAAAGGTGGAATGTTAGTAAAAACACCCTCAACACTGTTATCCATTGTTAATTTAAAATTTAAAGAACTGAAAATTTAGATATTATTTTTTTTAAGATCTTTAATATACAACTTAAAATCACAGTTGAAGAGAATTTGACAATTCACACAATAGTTCAGCTAGTATCAATAAAAATCGAGATCTTCAATACAAAATGTTGGTCAGAGTTGAATCTCAAGAGGGGGTGAGTTGAGTTCCAACATAAAATTCACATTAAAAACATTAGGATAAAGATACCCCAATTTTGAAATGGCCCCATTAATTAAGGTTGTAGATATAAAAATGTATAGTTGGTCAACTAGTTTCTCAAGGGGTGACTAGTGCTCTGTTAAATAAGTGTAAAACACTTATTCAACTTTTTAAACAAGTTTACTGAATTAAACAGATACACACACTTACTAGAACTAACTCTCAATATAAATGTAAAATAGTTTTCTGTTTTTAAAATAATGAGCAGCAGAATATAAAAAAATAGACTATAACAAAGATAGTATACAGAAATGTTAAACAAGAGGTTCAGTCTCAAGACGAGACTTAATCCTCTCAACTTGGTGATCACCTTCAACCAACCAGTTTATATTAACAATAAACATGATACACATCCTGTATCGGGATTTACAACAGTTTTTCCAAACTGTCCAGGGTTCAAACCCTCTACCATAGTTCTACATGTAAAAAACAAATATAACATACCACACACAGTCTCTTCCACAGTTATGCATGGAAAACAAGGTATAAGAGAATTTTGATGTGAGGATTTTCAGTATCCTCAGTTTGAGCATAGGAGACAGTGTGTGTAACACAAACACACACTTCTTTGAAATGTAAAATAAAGGGACACATTAGAGAAAATATTTAATATTGAGTTTAGAAGGATCTATGTGTTTTCAGTTCAGCTCTTGACACCTTGGAGTGATGAAATTGCAGTTCGAGTCTTTCTCTAGAAGTTTTCCACAAAAGAAAAGTGTTGCAACTCTAGGTTTTAGCTTTTAAGAACTGAGGTATTCTGCTTCTTAGTTGGACAGATCATTGATGAAGCATAGAAGGAAGATGAGAGTTTTTCTTAAATGATCTTCATGTTGCTCTTTTGTTCAGTACTTAAGTGCTAGATGGTTCTTCTATGATCTAGAGATTATGTCATTTTTTATGAATTCGTCTCTCTGTTCCATGCATTCTATACTTTTATTTTCCTCAGAATTCTCTTTTATAATTGAGGTATAACAATAAGAATAAGTAAATCGCGTGCGGTCCTCCTCATACATCGTACTGTCCCCAAATACTGTCTCTTGATATGTCTACAAACATCATTAATTAATGTCATAAGCATTAATGTTACCAAATATGAACGTTAGAATAATATTAAGAATTTGATGAATTATGGAGTAGAAGAGTGAGCATTGGTTGTCTCGTAGAGGTATCCTTCTGAACATTAGGTTTCAATTGGTAGCCTTCAACAAATAACCTTTCACTGGTGACCTTTCATCGATGACCTTCATTGGTTCCCTTCATCAGTGACCTTCAACAGTGAACTAGCATCGGGGACCTTGCATCGGTGAGCTTGCATCGGTGAACTTTCATCGGTGACCTTGCATCAGTGACCTTGCATCGGTGACCTTGCATCAGTGACCATGCATCAGTGACCTTGCATCGCTGACCTTCCATCGGTGACCTTGCATTAGTGGCATTTCATTGGTGTCCTTGCATCAGTAACCTTTGCATTATCGACCTTGGCATCGGTGACCTTGCATCAGTAACCTTGCATCAGTGACCTTGCATCAATGACCTTGCATTGGTGACCTTGCATCGGTGACCTTGCATCGGTGACCTTTCATCGGTGACCTTGCATCATTAGAGAAATTTTTCCCGGAGAGCATAAACACGAAAGAAGTAAGATTTAAAGTACATAGTTATTACTTGATATAAACATGATTGTAAAATAAATGATTATCCTATAAGATAAATATGATTCTTTATATAAATGAAACATGATTTTGGAATTATCAAAATAGGTAATTCCAATATGTTAGATTCCAAGTATGATTCATTTATACTGAATAACTAAGTCCTATTCATGGGTTGAGAATAAAAGAAGATAAGGCCTTCTAAACACACATTAACTGAAATTGAAGAGATGAAGATAAAATCCTTGAAAACTAATGATATTTGATTATTAAAATGGCCAAGGTGAATCTCCCAATACTAAAAATCCATGGAATTATATAAAATATATTTTATTGATTGAAAGGATGGGTTTTGGAAACTATCTGATTGTTTAGTGACTTCTACATGAGTTTGATTGAGACTAGAAACTCGAATAATGGATTTGCACCAAGGTTGGGAATTCAACAACAACCAAATACATGAAGTGAATGGAGTTAGACGTATCTTGTTGGTTTCATATAATTTAATGATGTTGGTGATTTTTTGATGAATAATATTACTTATTTTTTTGATGGAAAAACTAAAGCTAATTATTTCCTAGCACAATTCGGAAGATGGATTGAAGCTGGAGTAGAATTTAAAACACCAAATACGGGAGATCATGAAACCAAAGTATATGTGAAACTAAGGGGAAATGATCCAATCCATATATAATTTTTATAAATATAAAATTTCAGATTGGTGGTTTTCTCCCTTTCTAGGGTTACATTGATTATAAAATTAGGGAGTTTGAGAATCTTATTCCAAATAATTCAATGAATAAGTGAGTGCATGTTATACTCTCATCCAATTACCCTTGATAACATAAGTAGAGTTGAGAAAATTGTATCCCAATATGTGATGATTTATGGTTTCTTATCCGAATATGGGATAACCAAGTGCTATCTAAGGAAGGTCTCGAGAAACTAAAATATTCAACTAACATAGAATTCCCAGGATTGTGTGGTCCATGTTTGATGGAGATAATGAAAATTGAAACTGATAAAAGATATAGAAATTAATAAGAAGTATTTTGGTGTAGTGTTAAATTTTAGTCGTTAAATTGATGAGGAACGGTACTCATAGATATTTGGTGCTATTCCCATAGAAATTAATCTAAATATTCCCAATATGCAAGAAGAATTTCTTGTATTTTATCTCTAGGATTTGTTGTTTCCAAGCTTGACACATATTTCCATATGAAGGTCAAGAGATCTCAAACTCAGCAGTTGAAGTGAATAAAAATAAATTTGGGATTTACTGGGAAAGATCTTGATTTAGTAATCGAGGGTTCTTGAATGGTTTTTATCAATGAAGATAATGGTATTATAATGTTTATAAGGAATTCGAGGCTGAATTCAGGGAAATTTGATGTAGAAAAATGCTACAAAATGTTTGAGGGTAAGCTACATGAAGATAAAAAATTAGTGTGAGATCACTGAAAGGTTGAGGGGGTGAATTAATGTTCCATTTTATTTTTTAAATTTTTCATCTATTAAATTCAACCTCTACGGCTGGATAAAACCTTGATCCACTCACCATGAATCTTCTATCCCCACCTCGAATAATATTATAAATTAAAAGAAAAGAAACATAAGTATTTACAATGTGTTATAAAGAACCCCACTCCTTTAAATGATTATCAATTCCCCAACTCAGATTCTCTACTATATGAGAACATGGTCCCAAAAAGTAACTATTTATTACCTTAACTAAAAACTGGTAATACCCCTAAATCTAATCCAACCTTAAGAGTAGGGTATAACCCCCAACAATAACTTCTTTTCCAATGATTGGTTAGACCCCCAGTAACAATCTCACTATAATTAGTAAGGCCCCCAACTACAATCTTATTATTCATATGACTTGATCTAGTATATGATTATCTCTTGATCTTACTCCCTAATATTAATAAATTTGACTTTATCATGTAAACATGAATAACTATTTCATATACCTAGTTTTTCTCAAATATATCTGACCATCTATGTAAAATTATTTGCCTCAGTGAAACAATTCATAGGAAATTCCTCCTTTAGCTGACGAAGTACCAACCTCATTTTATATGTGTGTAAGTGGTTCACACATGTTCTTCAAGTATTTGTTTTTACTAGAATGATAATTCACATCATAATTGAATCTTCTTCAACAAATTAATTCCTATTTAATAAATTGTGTTAACATCTAATCAAAAACCATAAAACACATTATATTTTTTATTTTTTATGTACTTATGTTGGTTCCTTTATCCTTGATTATTTTCACTCAAATATAGTTCAATGTTCCACATTTTTCATGTGCATGAGACCATACAGGTGTTCATATTTATATATTTGAATTAATGCACAAGTGGCGCAATACATTTTTTTCTATTCATGTGAACCAAATTCATGTAATAAATTTTTGTGAATGGATAATGTCATCCTATTCTTCCTCCTTAGTAAGACAAGGTTTGTCTGCATGAGTCTTCCCTTTCTCTTCGTGGGACCTAGATGGTCTATGTGGTTCTTATTTATAGGAAAAGTGTTTTTTAAATGTTATTTTATATAACATTAGAGGCTCACTATTTTTTCTTCATGGGATCTATAGATCTTCTCAGATATTTTCTACATTATGTGAAGGTATCACAAAGACTCTCACAAACTTCAACAAAAGAGTTCAATGAATGCCCTGTTTTCTTGAAATGATAACTCTCTCTCTCTCTCTCTGTCTATCTTGATTCCTCAAATATTTGTTACTGAATCTCTTAACCCAGAATCTAATTTTATAGGAAATTTGGAACTTATTATCTTATAATTCTTAGTTTGGGCTGAGAGATATTTAAACACCTCATGTTATCAAGATATTATTAATTTTTTAATTCTAAATGTCTATGCCTAATCATGTGCTTGGGGATATGTGATAATGTGACCACTTTTCATGACCATTATACATGATCTTGTGACACTCAGATTCTTTGTAAGATTAGTTTCATCTTAATGAGATACATTGGTGGATTGTGGAAGGAAAAATACTTTTAAATCATTCAAGTCTTCATGTGATGAAACCTATAAATGATGGATGCTTCTTATGATGGGAGTTACATGTTATTCATGGGTGGATTCTCATGATGGATTGATGTTAATGTGATACTATTGGTGAATGTATACTACCTCATTTGATTATCAACATTTTATTATGTGATTCAAGGATCATAATATGTTGTATTCATGTGATGAATGTGAAATATGGATTATCCTTATCCAAATAATAGTATTTTAATAGTGGAATGCATGAAGGAATAAGTTTCAAGCACGGATTCTATTTGATCAAGTTTCCTCAATACCATTTTCAACCAGGATTTATCATTTCTAATGGTTGGGATCTGTGATCACTAGTTTCATATCTTTGAGTTTGGTGAAAAAAACTAGCACAACTAGAAAAACCATGGGTGTCCACGGTTGATGATGAATTTGGTGATGATTAGATTACTTTGATTAACTAGATCAGATGGTTCCAAAAATTATTTTATTATTTTTAGAATAATAATGAAGAAATACATTTCTATGACCCAAATAGATATCTTGATAATTTACAGAACACTTATTAACACAATATGTGCCACTAAAATCTTTACCTTATATCAGGTTCAATACTCAGACTCACTTACAGACACAACATGGGGTGGGATGACTCATTTTCCCTACTTATCACCATTTTTCACACAATGTGGGCACTATGATCCCAAAAACACTCTTACCTACCCTATGTAGTTGTTCACATCCACCCATGATGTCAGACAGTCTATGGTAAAACACTCCTACATGGTTGAGGTCCTCCTCCCACAATTAAGGATTGAGCTAGCTCCAACTCATGTTTTTGGTCTTTTTTGTACTATAATTAGTAAGTCCAAAATATCTCTCAAAATACCACCACATAATGATTCACCATACCAGAAAAATATTTTTCGTGTTTGATTTTATCATGGAAACTTCTTAACTCCCTTCAATATTCTTCTTGAAAAATAATGGAAATTTTTCTTGATCTCAAGAGTTGATCTAAACATAATTCTTCATTAAAATAAATATTTTCACGGTATTCAAATAAAACTCCTCATGCAATAATAGGAACGAATATTTCATGGTTTTCGCCAATTGTAAACAATTTTCAATTCAAAAAATTCTTTTTTATCAAGTCTTCCATATTTGAAAATCACTTCAACAATCATTATATTTCATAATGATAATTTTAAAATATTGAAATCCAATGATATTAAATTAATCAATAACAATTTTCAAAAGTATCTATAACTTATCCTCAATTATCCAAACACATATTGATGTATAACTGAAAAAAATGCAGCCCATAGGCTCACCAATATCCCCCATTTTTTCCAATATATCATCACAATGTCACATTAAAAATTTAAATATGTGTGAAAAAACATTTTAACCTCTTATTTACAATTAAATTCAAAGGGTAAGTGGGATATCATGGTATCATCATTCTTTTAAAAAACATGCTCTGTTCCATTTTATGATATTTTATTATACACCTTTTACCAGGAGATGATATTTCATGGTTCTCTTAGAAAGATAATATAGTTAATCAACTCTAAGGAAACATGGTCTAAACTAGTGTATAAAAAATAGAGATATAACTAATGTTTTCAATACAAACCATTAAATAACCTAAATGTGAAATAATGCTTATAAATGTTAAATTATCCAATTTGGTTTTGTTAAGACATGAAATATACGATCCTTCACACACTTTAAAAAACACACCATATTTTTCAAGTGAAAAACCAATACCGTCCATTTGTAAATTCTTTTAATCAGTCATGTAATCCCCAATAATCAACATTATTAATAATATTTAGTGTTCGGGATGACTGGTTGATTGTAATATGTTAGTTTAAGTTTCCCCTTGAGGGAATAAACTCAATAAATCATTAGGTAAATTGATGTTCTCTATGATCATGATTTTTTATCCTTCAAGTTCTAGAATGTTAGTTTATATTAATGAATAAGGGAATAAGGATAGACCTTTGGGTTTCTCTAAAAAAATTATACAGATATAATTCTATTAATTTATGCTTTTTCTTCTTCCTAGATTCATCATGAGATGATCCTTTGTTATTAGTTTTGTCAGAATGTTTGATTGATTTTTCCTCCTTAGTTGACACTTCTGATGAGGATGATTCTTCCTCTTTATTACAAGAAACATTTATTTCTTTCC
Source organism: Viscum album (assembly GCA_963277665.1). Taxonomy (NCBI): domain Eukaryota; kingdom Viridiplantae; phylum Streptophyta; class Magnoliopsida; order Santalales; family Viscaceae; genus Viscum; species Viscum album. The sequence goes on along the minus strand of OY728120.1, from coordinate 1,577,912,933 downwards.
ACCTCTTCTTCACAATTTCTTATTGGGAGAGTAGAATTTCCATGCACTATTATATGTCAAACAAATTTTTATCACACCTTCAAACATCATAATTTTCAAGTCATTCTTTGTAGATGAATTCTCATCATCATTAACTTATTTAATTAACACCACCTTTTCTCCATCTTTCGTTTGTATTGTTTTGATCATTATATATTTGTTTGGGCTAATAAATTTGATTATGATAGATGGAAAACATTATTTCTTAATGTTACAAGTTTACATGGGATTCTCATTTAATTTAATAGTGATTTTTTTCATTCTTCACATTCAATATTCTCTTCTCATTTACATTGTGAGAAATATCACTTCATAAGATAAATTTCCATTTCTCAGTTTTACGACCTTATTAACTACATCTTCCACAATTTTAATCTAAGAACTTGTATTGTTTCTTTTTGGATTATTCAAATGATGTTTTCACCATATTCTTCTCATTTTGATAATATGAGCTTATTAGTTTTGTACAATTTCCCCATGATTTATACCACTTTACTCGTAGTCACTTGTTATAAAAGAATGAATTAGCTTTATGACCAAACACTACACAATACATGAAGGACTCGCTAAAATTTGATCTTCCAGACTAATATTTATTTTGTTCTGACTATGTTTGTTGCTTCTTTTACCCAGATTTTGGGGATATATTCTTGGGAGGAACCCTTCTGGCTAAATTATTCCACTACTAATTTATGGAAAATGTTTTCATACATTAGTCATAAATTTAGTTATTCTGTTTATACCAACACTCTTAGAGATAAAAAGTGTGCATTGGGACAGATTAGTATTAGAAACTATATATCTATGTGAACCCTTTTCTCAGCAACTAAAGACAATTCACCTTTAAGTTAAACCACCTTGGTGAAGGATTCTCTCAATTTATTTAAATTATATTGAGTAGTAAGATATCTTTTTTATGAATTAGATAATTCTTCCTCTATATTAGAAATTTGTTTACTATGATCATTCACTATCTTGTCAAATTCATATATGTTCAATCTATTTTTTTATTCTCTTCAACAATTATAGATTATTTCTTATCAATATCTTCCTTTTTAACTAGTTTTCTCCAATAGTTTTCGACTAACCTTATAACTCAGTCATCTCCATATTATATTCAATTAGTTATTTATGATGAGTATACTGCTTCTTGACGTGTTATTTATTCTCGATGGATATCTTATCAATTTCTTTCTTGTCATCATCATTTTATTTTTAATTATTTCCCAAAATATTATATTCATCATTTTATTTTAACATCCCTTATACTTCAATTATTTCATCACCTCCATCACCATTAAATGATCATTTAGATATCATGAATTTGACCATATAATACACATGAATTTTAGAATATCTATCATCTTCCGACTCACTACTCATTGAAGAAAATTCATCCATTTCACCACTCATCATATATATATTTTTATATGTAAACCACTTATTCTTCATCTTTAACATCATTTTCTTAGAAATATTATCCACATATTAGTATATGTTATTATATTTCTACTTTGGATAGTTTTTAGTATGATGAACTACATTGTGGAAATTCTATAATTTGATTGTTTTTCTTCATTTTTTCTATATAAATTCCCTTTAAGAGTATTCTTGTTAATAAATCCATTATTTTATTAAATTCCTCTTCTACTTACTAATCCTCAGATTCACTTTATTTGAGTCCTTAAATTTTATCATTACCTTTTAGCATTACCTCAAATTAAATCTCTTATTTTTCATTCTTCTCGAATGTTGGTTATTTTTTCATTTAATATACTATGAGAATGTTATGATGTTCATCCAGTGATAGATCTTTTTATTCTTCCAATATATAAACATTTTAATCAAATATACCATGAAATAATCTCATCAAATTCTTCACAATGATTGCGTCATCCATATTTTAGCAAAAACATCAGATGTTTCAAAAAATATAACATAATATTGTAAATTATACATTGACACTTTCATCATCCACCATTATGATATCTTCAATCATTCTCCTCTACACCTTTAGTTTTGATTCCATAAATTTCATATTTCACTCATAAACACCTTTTAGTTTATCCAAAATATCCTTATATGTTTGGTATCACATGAAATTGTTATATTCCTTATCATAAAGTCACATAAGGAGATAATTATATGATTTTCCATCCATTTCCAAATTCCTATTATCTAAAAAAGTCATAGGAGCATTGTCATCAAAGGGTGGAAATTCCATAGTATTTTCATCTCCCACTTCTACCCCATTTGATAGGATATATGGTATTATCCTATTTCTCCATCCATGACTGTTCTTACCATTTAATGTGGGGAAAACACTATTTTTTTACTAAATTCATGATCTCCATCCTTAGTAGTCTATTGGATCTAATAGAGGTAACCCTTTTTATGCTACCACTTGAAGGGCTCAGATCAATGTGAGATCACTGAGAGGGGGAGAGGTGAATCATAAATCCATTTTTTTTAAATTTCCTTTCAATTCAATATCTATGGCTGGTTAAATTCTTAATACACTATTATTGTGTCTCTCAACCTCACCTTGAAAAATAATATAGATTCGAAGGCACAAAAAAAGACATAAAATGTTTGGTAAATAGACATACTCCATGCCATGTTTCTTAGTCCCCCTAATATAGATTCATTATTATATCCAATGTTGATTAAAAATAATGACTAGTTAGTCCCCCTAATTAAAAATTAGTTATACCCATATCCTCAATTCACCTTTAGCTACCGGTTATACCCATAAACTCACCTTCTCCATGATTTATTGTTTAGAACCCCCAATAAAAATATTATAGAAATTGGTTAGACTGTTGAGACCCCAATCTTGACGTACATGGACATTACATTACTTTTTCAGAATAATTAGTACATAAAAAAAACAGACACACAAGGATTGTAATAGATTATTGTCTTTGGAAACTTGGAACGTAATCTTATAATTGTGGTAAAGATCATCAACATCTCCAATAAAGATCTTCCCCTTTTTTTCTTACCTAAACCTTTCTTTATATCCTAGGGAAAAGAAAACATAAAAAGGGTGATCTAAAATTCTCATTAAGGGTAAGCATGGAGAAAATGAAACAAACCATACAACTTTCAACTTAAAAACATGAACATAATGTTTAAACATCGAAATTTTGTGAAATGACATAAAACATGGAAGTACGTAAGGAATAGATCAAAATAGAACATCAATCATGATAAAATAGCTTTTAAATAAAACTTGTAATTGTGGAAAAACATTAAGAACATGATATGATTTCCATAGTAGCCAATGTATTTCTTCCAAGACCATCTTAGTGGACAAAGTCCCTTTCTGAATCGAGTTCACTCCTCGTTCCAGTCCTGTATTACTGAACCGGATTAACTTACCATTCCATCCATGTCTATCTCATGAGATATAAATCTTTACCCAATGAATTGGAGGGATATATAGGTCCCACCCATCTCATAATGAAATCATTCTTACTTGTGCCACAAAATAAACATACATCATTCATAAAAACCCAATAAATAAAATGGGTTTCATAAACATCATCCCATCATCACATAATCTATATAAAAGAAATGGATATCATTTCATAATATAAAAAGTGAAACCATGTAAATCATAGAGACATTATACTTGAAACATACACATATGAACTAATGTCATATTAGATGAAAAATGGTTTTGATAAAACACTTGAAATGAATTCTTGAGGAAAATATCCTTTCTTCTTCTAAATCATTTTTTTTCACAAAATGTCTTGCAATTTTAAAAGAAAATGATTTTATTGAAAATAATCATGAAATATTTTGTAGGAAGCTTCATGAAAATAAGGCTTCATAAAACCATAAAAATCCTTTCAAGACGTATAAGATAAAAATAACATTCTTCTCGTAATTTTTTCGGAAAAGTCAAAAAGTACCTCGTATGGTTTAAAAAAAAGATTGATGACAAACCAAGTATTAAAAGTCAAAAATGGTTAAAAAGGACATTAAAAATACATGAAACCATTTTTATGAAACATGGACATGGATGATAACAATAACCCCATTGAATACTTACGAATAAACAATCTCGGATAAGAATGAGATTGGAATAGTTATCCCTTACCTTAGGTCCGATAAGCTTTGTACGTGTCCAAAAATCCTGTATAATGATTTAAATAATGTCATTTACTTATTATAGAATCATATTAATTGTTATGATATCATATATGGTTCACTTATGACTTTATATTATCCTTTCTTTTGTATATTCCATGTTAAAGCAGCGTTTTGGGTAAAATCATTTCATTTATCGTATGTGTTTGGACTTGTCGTTCTTGATATTAATACTTATATACTGATTTAAATAATTCCAGAATGTAAAACATGATTTATATATAATATATATTCATCATATATATATATATATATATATTATAGATCGATAAAAGGAATGAAATATACCATTCATGGAGATGGTAGGCCGTACGTACGCATGAACGCTGTTTTCGTTTCCTTATTGAATTGAATGAAACTATATAAATGAAATACATATATATATATACATAAATCCAGTAGAATTATTATGTCATATATTTCATTATTATTCATTATATAAAATTTATAATCATTCATGTATGGTTAACATGGAGAATGAATCTCATCGCGTCGTGGAGACGGTAGTCCGTACGTACGCACGAGCGATGATATCGTTCCCATAATTATTGAATTGAATTAGAGTGGATGGTAAAATATATCAGAATCAGTATGAAGTTATAATAACCATATATAGTTATTCTTTACACCATTATACCCATCCATGTAAGGTGTTGGTGGAAAAACAGATTACACCATGGCGTGGAGACGGTATTCCGTACGTACGCACGCGTAGTGATTTTTTTTCTGTAGGATGGATAGAAGGTGAAATAGGGTTGTTTCATACTTATAATAAAATATCAGTATATTAGTGATACTTATTTTATTACTTCATAATGAAACAACTAAAGAAGAAGTAGTGGAAGAAGAAATAAAGTTGAAAGAATCGGTAATAGACATTACCACTTCTTTGAATCGCCTCTTTGAGACCTCCTTTTAGGGCACTAAAATTGGTCTTCGAAGAAGACCAGAACCTCTATGATGTTTCTAGGGAAGAATAGAAGAGAAATTTTCAGGGTTTGGCTGTAACAGCCCAAGATTTTATAAAGAAATATTCTTTTTAATTTTATTAATGTCTTGTGTTGTACGCTACACCAAAAGGAGCTTGCACAACACACATCCTTGACTTGACTTGCATTACACGCAATCGCGACCTTCCTCGATAGCGTGTGTAGTACGCAATACCGAGTTTCACTAAACAACGATATGCTATAAAAATATTATTAAAACTAGCCGTTATGAATAGTAATAACCACTTTTTGAAATCCAGTAAATCTTATTTTTGAAAATGAACTTTATTTTTGGATTCGGATTATCGAATTTAGCCTAAGGTGAAATTTTGGTACTTTTCGGATAACTTTCATAGTGAAAATTACTAAATTATAATTAAAAACAACTTTTTTAATCGAAATAATTAATAGTGATAAATCATTAATTTGAGTGGTTTTAAAGTATATTTAGAATATATTTTTACAATTTAATACAATGTTGGTCATTGGATGTAATTTCACATTTAAACTAGACATAAACAAGTGTCAATCTTTTGATAGATATTGTTTCTTAAAAACACGCTATTTGTTTTAACAGCGGGATTTAATTATAAAATTAATTAATGCAACTTTTATGTTATGAATTTGGTAAAATAGACTTCATTTTTGAATTCGGAATATGAAATATAGCTTGGGATGAAATTTTGGCATTGTTCTGAAAAACATCAATTTTTGATGAATAGTGAAACTACTAAGTGGTAGGTTAAAAACTGAATTTTGCATAAAACATAATTTTACCGCTTCTGTGAATGGAATTTCGAAAATCCGAGAGACACGGTTAATATCAAGGACTAAAATGTGGTTCAATGAGATGAAAATAATTTTTTGGTGAATAGTAACTTTTTACCTTTTTTACCACGGTTAATAGTAAATAGGGTAACTAAGGGTAAATATGATATTAATATTACCCTAACACATGTCCTAATTCTATTGGACAAGTGTAATTCGACCAAAAACAAACTTAGGAATAAAATATGACCATTTAGGCCCACTTGGATTAGATTAGGACATTTATTATTAATTTATTTAAAGAAGGGTTAAAATAGTTAAAATCAAAGTTTAATAAGTAAATCATTTTTAATATGGGGTTATACATAAGCTAAATTCGACTATAAATATTCATTAGAAAGCTAAAAAGATTTCCTACATGATGGTATTTTATTTGTAATTTTTAGACAGCATATAATATAATTTATTTATGACACAAAGATGATGCAGTAATTATCTTATTAATGAAATATTGACATAATTGATAATATAAATACCCAAATAAATGTAATTTAAGACTTTTTATGAATTCCACTAATTTTCTAGGTTACTATGATATATTAGTGTTGATTTAATCAACTTTGTTCGAATATATAATTCTGTTATGACTTTCAAAAAAATCATATATCAAATAGTGTCAAAATTGACACAAAATAGTTTTTAAATCAAATATTATATTATTAATTGTTATTTTATTCCTAAAAATCTAAGGTTCGGCCAAATGACTTAGATAAGGATATATGTATTAATAATATACAATTTGGGGTTCGTTTGGCATGTTATAGAAAGTGTATTAACCATATAGTGAAAGAAAACAAAAAGACACGGTAAAAGTTAAATTATTTAACTTAGAGTTAAATCTAATTGATAAGGTTTAAAATAAGATCCAAACATGTATAAATTTGATTGGTTGATGAGATTACAACCCTATCTCATCTAAGCTTCGAATATGAGTCATTTTTGGAGGTTTTTAAGTGGGGTTATATTTATTATAAATTAATATTTTTAAGAATTCCTAAGGTGCCCCTCTCCTCCCTTATAAAAGGACACCTCCTCCCCCTCCTCCTCACACCAATTTGAGCACTCAAGCTCGGCCAACCCCTGCCAAAATCCCTTCTCCACTTCCCTAGCAACATCCTAGAGGTTCTGGTCTTCCTCAAAGACCAATTCTAGTGCCCTAAGAGGAGGTCTCAAAGAGGCACTTCAAAGAAGAGGTAATTACCGTTACCAATTCTTTCATCTTTATTTCTTCTTCCACTTCTTCTTCTTAGGTTGTTTCATTATGAAGTAATAACATCAGTATCACTCATATACTGATATGTTATTATAAGTATGAAACAACCCTATTTCACCATCTATCCATCCTACGGAAAAAGAAATCACCGCGCGTGCGTACGTACGGAATACCGTCTCCACGCCGTGGTGTAATCTATTTTCCACCACCACCTTACATGGATGGGTATAATGGTGTAAAGAATAACTATACATAGTTATTACAACATCATAATGATTCTGATATATTTTATAATCCACTCCAATTCAATTCAATATTTATAGAAATGATATCATCGCTCGTGCGTACGTACGGAATACCGTCTCCACGACGCGATGAGATTCATTCTCCATGTTAACCATTTAAGAATGATTATAATGTATATATAAGAAATAATAATGAAATACATGACATTATAAAGCTACTGGATTTATGTATATATATATACATATGTATGTCATCTACTTACTTCCATTTCAAGACAATAAGGAAAGAAAAACAGCGTTCATGCGTACGTACGGACTACCGTCTCCATGAACGGTGTTTTTCATTTTATTTATCTATCTATTATATATATATATATATACTGAATATATATGATATATAAATCATATTTTATATTCTGGAAGTAAGTAAATCATGATATAAGTAATAATGATGTCAAGAACAACAAGTCAAAACACCTACGATAAATGAAACGATTTTACCCAAAACGCTTCTTTAACATGGAATTTACAAAAGAACGGGTAATATAATGTCATAAGTGAACCATATATGATATCATAACAATGAATATGATTCTGTAATAAGTCAATGACATTATTTAAATCATTATACAGGAGGTTCGGACACATACGAAGCAAATTGGACCTAAGGTAAGGGAAATATCACAATCTCATTTTTATCCGAGATTGTTTATACGTTGGTATTTACTGGGGTGTATTTTATCATCCACATCCATGTTCCCTCAATATGAAATATTGTTTCCATCCACTTGCAATAGTTTAAATCCAATTTTACCCTTAGGTAAGTTTTTAGTAAAGAATATGAAAGGAATCTTTTGTCGTTTTTCCGTACGAGGTACTTTTTGACTTTTCCGACAAAAGTACGAAGAATGTTTTTTTAACTTATACGGCATGAATGGATTTTTAAAACATTATTTCCAAGAAGCTTCCTTTACAAGTTTTCAAGTTTATTTTTAATCAACTTCTTTTAGTTTATAATTGTATGACATGTTAAGAAAAGAAAAGTGTTTTTGAAAAAGAAAGGATATTTTCCTCAAGAATGGAGTTCAAGTGTTTTATCAAAATTATTTTCCGTCTAATATAATAAAGGGTTCTGTTTTTATCCCTTTAATTACATTGATTTGATTATGTTGTGAGGGAATTATTTTTATGAAGTCATTTGCCTTATATGATTTTATGATGTCATGATGTTTCAAGAATCCCATTTTTATTACATGGGTTATGCGATGATGTATGATTTATGATTATGTGGCACACATAAGAAAGGATTCATTATAAGATGGGTGGGACCTATATCTCCCTCCAATGCATTGGGTAAAGATTTTATATCTCATGAGATAGACATGGCTGGAATGGTAGGTTATACCGGTTCAGTGAAACAGGACTGAAACGAGGATTACTCGATTCAGAAAGGGACTTTGTCCACTAAGACAGTCTTGGCAATGAGTCTTGACTAACAAGAAATGATTCTCTATGATTATGTGTGTATGCCACAATGAGTAATGTTTTAAGTTATGATTTCATTTCACTACTATGATTTATCCCATGTTATGAAATTATGCTCTCTTTTGCAGGTTAAGATTTCCAAAAATGTTATGTTCTTATGAAAATTATGTGATTGATATTTCCTTTGTTTACCCTTACTGAGCATTTGAGCTCACCCTTTTATGTTTTCTTTTCCCCAGGATATAAAGAAAGGTTTTAGGTAGAAAAAAGGGATGACCTTTATGGGAGATATTGAAGAACTTTCACCACGATTAGAAGATTACGTTCCGAGTTTCCAAAGACACTAAACTATTACGATCCTTTAGTGTGTGTTTTTGTTATGTACTAAGTATTCCGCAAATGTAATGTAATGTCCATGTACGTCAAGATACGGGTCTCTACAGTTGGTATCAGAGGAAAGGTTTAGTCAACCTTTGGAAACTAGGATGCGAGAACTTTAGTGAGATCCCTAGAGATATTTCTAAGGTATGTCTAGGGATGCCCCTAAGGATAAGTATACGTATAGGATATAGTTCTAGAACTATGGTAACGATATTAGATTAAACCAAAGATGATAGATATTTAAGTTACTCCCCCTTTATTATGATTTTTGCCTCTCACACTATTCTTTTTGGGTTTTAGAAAATGGCTGGAAACAAGGTGATTCACGATAATGGAGGATATGATGGACAATGGAATGATATTTTTCATGAGCAAGAAAATGAAATGGGATTTGGAAGTCCAAACATCATTATTATGCCGAATCAGCAATCTCATAATATGATCAATAAAGTAAAATTTGGTAAGTTTCCTGACTCGGCTAATAAGAGAAAGATGGAGTTTCATGAAGATCATAGAGGAAAGAAAGTTCAATTTCCCCTATGTAAATCATGTGGGAAGAGGCATCAAGGAGAATGTTTCAAAGGAACTAGAAGATGCTTTGGGTGTGGAAAAGAAGGACACAAAGCAAGTAAGTGCAAAGGAAAAGGTTCAATTAACACCATGGATGAGGATAATGGTATTTCTACGACATCAACAATGGTAAAATGCTTTAAATGTGGAATGTACGGGCATTATGCAAACCAATGCCCTAAGGGAAAGTCTCATGAAGAGAATCAGTATGGTCGTATGGGAAGTATTTATGTTGACGATGATGAAGAAACTACAAATGATATGTGAGATGAAAGAAATGTTGAAGCTCGGTCAATGGTCTAAGAATGTAGTGGAATGATTACATGTTTATCATGTGTAGTGTTGTATAAGTAATCTCATGGAATAAGGAGACATCTAAGGATTGTTACACTGTTGTCTTTCCTTAAGTGTATGATGAATGGTACCAGTAACCATGAAAGGTTATTCAGATACTTTTGGAAAGTAGATGATAAGTGCATAATGAAAGGATAAGAAGACAATGAGATGTTTAATAGTATTCATGAGCTCATGATTGATATAAGGACTAAGTGATATCATGGTTTGAGTATATAGAATTTTGAGGATTTTGGTATATGGAAAGTATTAACTTTTAACTACATTCATGTTTTCGCTAAGGTATTCAAGAGAATACACGATTAAGGACTTTGAATGTTTGGAATGTAACCAATAAGACATATCTTATGATATGTGGGGATCAATGACAGTATTAAATCTCTGGTAATCGTTGTCACTATATTATGAGAGTGGACTGCAGTATTATGTATAAGCCTAAAGATTAGACTGGATTATGTTGGACATAAGTTAGTATTGTTTAAGGATAGAAGATTTTCGATATTATTGATGGGATGTTATAGTAACGTAGTTTTAGAAAAAGGGACAACCTGCAGGACGGGCGACAGCCCATCGCTTCGGACAAGGCTGTAGGAATTGAACCCACAACCGAAGTGCGACTGGCCTTTATCGCCTACCACTGGCCTACAGGAAGTCCCTGTTTAGTAGAAATTAGTTTTATTATATTAAGCAGTATGATATATGAAGTATAAGTCCATTTTAGGAACCATATGTGATTAATCTCACTATAGATCGACTTATGTATATAATTTTTGCTAACCTTTTGTTTGAGACAGATGGAATGACCTGTCATTCTATCACATGATCTTCTAACACTTCACGAATAACAAATTCAACTTCATTTATTTAAGAGATGAAGTGGAAATTGTTCAAAGCACGAACAACAGTGAGATTGTACCAAAATAAAGTAAGTATTTATTCTAATTCAAATTTTCAACTTTAGGGGAAATGATCTTGAAAACCAAAAATGTTGTCCTAGTGATCTTATACCTGATGAATCAGATGGTACCTTATATCATCACAAATCTATGGATTTGTGATTACTGGCTTTTCCATAGCCATGTTCTCTACCACTCTCCATCAGAACATGATGGTTAGATTTTTCTTCCATATCCATATTTTCACCTATGTGGAAACCCAGTGATTAGTATATTTGGGTAATCGTTACATTTCATACTTTAGTTTTTAAAGCCATGTTTTGGTATTCCTTTTTACGATGTGGGTTTCTATCAAAGAAAATTTTGAATAGTAAACCATTTATAACCCCGACGAATTTCGAGGGCGAAATTCATTTCAAGGGGGGTAGAATGTAACAGCCCAAGATTTTATAAAGAAATATTCTTTTTAATTTTATTAATGTCTTGTGTTGTACGCTACACCAAAAGGAGCTTGCACAACACACATCCTTGACTTGACTTGCAATACACGCAATCACGACCTTCCTCGATAGCGTGTGTAGTACGCAATACCGAGTTTCACTAAACAACGATATGCTATAAAAATATTATTAAAACTAGCCGTTATGAATAGTAATAACCACTTTTTGAAATCCAGTAAATCTTATTTTTCAAAATGAACTTTATTTTTGGATTCGGAGTATCGAATTTAGCCTAAGGTGAAATTTTGGTACTTTTCGGATAACTTTCATAGTGAAAATTACTAAATTATAATTAAAAACAACTTTTTTAATCGAAATAATTAATAGTTATAAATCATTAATTTGAGTGGTTTTAAAGTATATTTAGAATATATTTTTACAATTTAATACAATGTTGGTCATTGGATGTAATTTCACATTTAAACTAGACATAAACAAGTGTCAATCTTTTGATAGATATTGTTTCTTAAAAACACGCTATTTGTTTTAACAGCGGGATTTAATTATAAAATTAATTAATGCAACTTTTATGTTATGAATTTGGTAAAATAGACTTCATTTTTGAATTCGGAATATGAAATATAGCTTGGGATGAAATTTTGGCATTGTTCTGAAAAACATCAATTTTTGATGAATAGTGAAACTACTAAGTGGTAGGTTAAAAACTGAATTTTGCATAAAACTTAATTTTACCGCTTCTGTGAATGGAATTTCGAAAATCCGAGAGACACGGTTAATATCAAGGACTAAAATGTGGTTCAATGAGATGAAAATAATTTTTTGGTGAATAGTAACTTTTTACCTTTTTTACCACGGTTAATAGTAAATAGGGTAACTAAGGGTAAATATGATATTAATATTACCCTAACACATGTCCTAATTCTATTGGACAAGTGTAATTCGACCAAAAACAAACTTAGGAATACAATATGACCATTTAGGCCCACTTGGATTAGATTAGGACATTTATTATTAATTTATTTAAAGAAGGGTTAAAATAGTTAAAATCAAAGTTTAATAAGTAAATCATTTTTAATATGGGGTTATACATAAGATAAATTCGACTATAAATATTCATTAGAAAGCTAAAAAGATTTCCTACATGATGGTATTTTATTTGTAATTTTTAGACAGCATATAATATAATTTATTTATGACACAAAGATGATGCAGTAATTATCTTATTAATGAAATATTGACATAATTGATAATATAAATACCAAAATAAATGTAATTTAAGACTTTTTATGAATTCCACTAATTTTATAGGTTACTAAGATATATTATTGTTGATTTAATCAACTTGGTTCGAATATATAATTCTGTTATGACTTTCAAAAAAATCATATATCAAATAGTGTCAAAATTGACACAAAATAGTTTTTAAATCAAATATTATATTATTAATTGTTATTTTATTCCTAAAAATCTAAGGTTCGGCCAAATGACTTATATAAGGATATATGTATTAATAATATACAATTTGGGGTTCGTTTGTCATGTTATAGTAAGTGTATTAACCATATAGTGAAAGAAAACAAAAAGACACGGTAAAAGTTAAATTATTTAACTTAGAGTTAAATCTAATTGATAAGGTTTAAAATAAGATCCAAACATGTATAAATTTGATTGGTTGATGAGATTACAACCCTATCTCATCTAAGCTTCGAATATGAGTCATTTTTGGAGGTTTTTAAGTGGGGTTATATTTATTATAAATTAATATATTTAAGAATTCCTAAGGTGCCCCTCTCCTCCCTTATAAAAGGACACCTCCTCCCCCTCCTCCTCACACCAATTTGAGCACTCAAGCTCGGCCAACCCCTGCCAAAATCCCTTCTCCACTTCCCTAGCAACATCCTAGAGGTTCTGGTCTTCCTCAAAGACCAATTCTAGTGCCCTAAGAGGAGGTCTCAAAGAGGCACTTCAAAGAAGAGGTAATTACCGTTACCAATTCTTTCATCTTTATTTCTTCTTCCACTTCTTCTTCTTAGGTTGTTTCATTATGAAGTAGTAACATCAGTATCACTCATATACTGATATGTTATTATAAGTATGAAACAACCCTATTTCACCATCTATCCATCCTACGGAAAAAGAAATCACCGCGCGTGCGTACGTACGGAATACCGTCTCCACGCCGTGGTGTAATCTATTTTCCACCACCACCATACATGGATGGGTATAATGGTGTAAAGAATAACTATACATAGTTATTACAACATCATAATGATTCTGATATATTTTATAATCCACTCCAATTCAATTCAATATTTATAGAAATGATATCATCGCTCGTGCGTACGTACGGAATACCGTCTCCACGACGCGATGAGATTCATTCTCCATGTTAACCATTTAAGAATGATTATAATGTATATATAAGAAATAATAATGAAATACATGACATTATAAAGCTACTGGATTTATGTATATATATATACATATGTATGTCATCTACTTACTTCCATTTCAAGACAATAAGGAAAGAAAAACAGCGTTCATGCGTACGTACGGACTACCGTCTCCATGAACGGTGTTTTTCATTTTATTTATCTATCTATTATATATATATATATATACTGAATATATATGATATATAAATCATATTTTATATTCTGGAAGTAAGTAAATCATGATATAAGTAATAATGATGTCAAGAACAACAAGTCAAAACACCTACGATAAATGAAACGATTTTACCCAAAACGCTTCTTTAACATGGAATTTACAAAAGAACGGGTAATATAATGTCATAAGTGAACCATATATGATATCATAACAATGAATATGATTCTGTAATAAGTCGATGACATTATTTAAATCATTATACAGGAGGTTCGGACACATACGAAGCAAATTGGACCTAAGGTAAGGGAAATATCACAATCTCATTTTTATCCGAGATTGTTTATACGTTGGTATTTACTGGGGTGTATTTTATCATCCACATCCATGTTCCCTCAATATGAAATATTGTTTCCATCCACTTGCAATAGTTTAAATCCAATTTTACCCTTAGGTAAGTTTTTAGTAAAGAATATGAAAGGAATCTTTTGTCGTTTTTCCGTACGAGGTACTTTTTGACTTTTCCGACAAAAGTACGAAGAATGTTTTTTTAACTTATACGGCATGAATGTATTTTTAAAACATTATTTCCAAGAAGCTTCCTTTACATGTTTTCAAGTTTATTTTTAATCAACTTCTTTTAGTTTATAATTGTATGACATGTTAAGAAAAGAAAAGTGTTTTTGAAAAAGAAAGGATATTTTCCTCAAGAATGGAGTTCAAGTGTTTTATCAAAATTATTTTCCGTCTAAGATAATAAAGGGTTCTGTTTTTATCCCTTTAATTACATTGATTTGATTATGTTGTGAGGGAATTATTTTTATGAAGTCATTTGCCTTATATGATTTTATGATGTCATGATGTTTCAAGAATCCCATTTTTATTACATGGGTTATGCGATGATGTATGATTTATGATTATGTGGCACACATAAGAAAGGATTCATTATAAGATGGGTGGGACCTATATCTCCCTCCAATGCATTGGGTAAAGATTTTATATCTCATGAGATAGACATGGCTGGAATGGTAGGTTATACCGGTTCATTGAAACAGGACTGAAACGAGGATTACTCGATTCAGAAAGGGACTTTGTCCACTAAGATAGTCTTGGCAATGAGTCTTGACTAACAAGAAATGATTCTCTATGATTATGTGTGTATGCCACAATGAGTAATGTTTTAAGTTATGATTTCATTTCACTACTATGATTTATCCCATGTTATGAAATTATGCTCTCTTTTGCAGGTTAAGATTTCCAAAAATGTTATGTTCTTATGAAAATTATGTGATTGATATTTCCTTTGTTTACCCTTACTGAGCATTTGAGCTCACCCTTTTATGTTTTCTTTTCCCCAGGATATAAAGAAAGGTTTTAGGTAGAAAAAAGGGATGACCTTTATGGGAGATATTGAAAAACTTTCACCACGATTAGAAGATTACGTTCCGAGTTTCCAAAGACACTAAACTATTACGATTCTTTAGTGTGTGTTTTTGTTATGTACTAAGTATTCCTCAAATGTAATGTAATGTCCATGTACGTCAAGATACGGGTCTCTACATTGGCAGAGCATCAAGGCTCAAAATGGTGTAAATAGAAGAGGGAATAGGTGCCCTTTTATAAGGGAGGAGAGGGGTACCTTTGGAAAAACAAAAAATGTTATTTTATTATAAAGTCATATTCGGTTTTTAATAGCTCCAAATTGATTTACTTCCAAGATAATGTGGGTATGGGTCTAAATCCTCTCATAAAATATAATTTAGACAAGTTTAGGTCTCAATTTTAACCTTATCATTTAGATTTAACTTTAAGTTAAATAATTTTACTTTTACCGTGTCTTCTTGTTTTCTTACACTATAAGGTTAATAAACTTACTATAACAAGACAAAAGAACCACAAGTTGTTTATTATTAATATATATAACCTTATCTAAGTAATTTTGCCGAACCTTAGATTTTTAAGAATAAAATAACAATTAATATTATAATATTTGTTTTAAAAACAATTTTTTATCAATTTTGACAGTATTTGGTAATTGATTTTTTGAAAATAATAACAGAATGATTAGTTCGAAAAAAGTTAATTAAATCAATAATAACATGTCATATTAAGCTATAAAATTATTGTAATTCATAAAAAGTCTCAAATTACATTTATTTGGGGATTTATAACATCAATTATGTCAATATTTCATTAATAAGATAATTACTGCATCATCTCTATGTCATAAATAAATTAAATTATTTAGTATATAAAAATTATAAATAAAATAAAATTATGTAGAAAATATTTTTAGATTTATAATGAATATTTATAGTCGAATTTATCTTATTTATAACCCTATATTAAAAATGATTTACTTACTAAACATTCATTTTAACTATTTCAACCTTTCTTTAAATAAATTAATAATAAATGTCCTAATCCAATCCAAGTGGGCTTAAATGGTCATATTTTATTCCTAAGGTTGTTTTTGGTCGAATTAAGCTTATCCAATAGAATTAGGAAATGTGTTAGGGTAATAATAATATCATTTTTACCCTTAATTACCCTATTTACTTTTAACCGTGGTAAAAAAAAGTAAAACGTTACTATTCACCAAAAATTATTTTCATATCATTGAACCACATTTTAGTCCTTGATATTAACTGTGTCTCTCGGATTTTCAAAATTCAATTCACAGAAGTGGTACAATTTCATTTAAATGAAAAATTCAGTTTTTTAACTACCACTAAGTGGTTTCACTATTCATCAAAAATTGAGGTTTTTCAGAAAAATACCAAAAATTCAGCTTAAGCATTATTTGATATTCCAAATTCAAAATTGATGTATATTTTTCCAAATTCAAAACAAAGATGTGGAATTAATTAAATTTAAAATTAATTCCTGTTATCAAAACAAATAGCGTGTTTTTAAGAAATAATAACTATCAAAAGATTGATACTTGTTTATATCCAATTTCAAAGTAAATTAATTCCAATGACCAAAATTGGATTAAATGGTAAAAATATGTTCTAATTAAACTTTAAAACCAATTAAAAAGATAATATAACCATATAAATTATTGCGATGAAATAAGTTTTTTTTAATTAAAATATAGCGTGTTTTTACTATTCATCATAATATGAAAGTTATCAGAATAATATGAAAAATTTATCCCAATTAAATTTTTATATCCAGATTACAAGGAAGAATTTTATTTTGTCAAATTGAACTTATAAACATGTCAAAAACTAGATTTAAAGTCGGTGTGCCATCAAAAGGCTGCAAAACTGCATTTTTTGAAAAATACTTATTTTACCCAAAACATTTATTTAGTTCTCATACCATGTACTAGTAAATATGTAACATGAATAATAATGTTATAAAATTCAAAATTTAGTTAGTACTATTCATAACGGCTAGTCCATAATAATATTATAATAATATATCGTTGCTTAGTAAAACTCAGTATTGCGTACAACACACGCTATCGAGGAAGGTCATGATTGCGTGTAATGCAAGCCAAGTCAGGGTTGCGTGTTGTGCAAGACTCCTCCGTTGTTTCGTAAAATAGAATCCAACCATATTTCATTTATACATTGAATATATATATATATACACTCAATGTTTCGTAGAATAACTACTATCAAAATTGTGTGTAACATGATCCATGAATAGTGTTGTGTATACTGCAAGCTCATACGATGTTGCGTATAGCGCAAGGTAATCTTTTTGTAGCTTACAAAACAAGACATCAATTAAATTAAAAGAATATTTTTCATTAAATATCGGGGTGTTACATTCTACCCCCCTTAAAATGAATTTCTCCCTTGAAATTCATCGGGATTATAAATCGTTTACTGTTTATAGAAACCCACATCGTAAAAAAAATACTAAAACTTAATTTTAAAAACTAATGTATGAAATGTAACGATTACCCAAATTAACTCATCACTGGGTTTCCATATAGAATAAAATAGGTGAAAATATGGATAGGGAAGAAAAATCTTACAATTAAGATATGATGGAGAGTGGTAGAGAACATGGCAATGAAAAAATCATCAATCACAAAGCCATAGATTTGTGATGATATAAGGTACCATATAATTCATTGGATATAAGGGAACTAGGACAAAAATTTTGGTTTTCAAGATCAATTACCTAAAGTTGGTGAAATTGGAATTAGAAGAAATACTTTCGTGATTTTGGTACAGTCTCACCGTTGGTAATTCTTTGGACAATTTCCACTTCATCTCTTAAAGAAATGAAGTTGAATTTATCATTCGTGAAGTTTTAGTAGATCATGTGATAGAATGATGGGTCATTCCATCTATCTCAAACAAAAGGTTAGAAAAGTTATCAAAAATAAATAAGTCCATCTACAATGAGATTAATCATATATGGTTCCTAAAATGGACTTATACTTCATATATCATACTGCTTAATATAATAAAACTAGTTTCTACTAAACAGGGACTTCTTGTAGGCCAGTGGTAGGCAATAAAGGTCTGTCGCACTTTAGTTGTGGGTTCGATTCCCACAGCCTTGTCTGATGCGATGGGCTGTCGCCCGTCCTGCAGGTTGTCCTTTTTCTAAAACTACATTACTATAACATCCCATCAATAATATCAAAAAAAGTTCAATCCTTAATCAATACTAACTTCTGTCCAACATAATCCATTCCAATAAATAGGCTTATCTATAATACTTCGGTCCAAGCTCATAGTATAAAGAAAATGATTACTTGAAATTTCACATAAAAATCACGTGAATGCCATCATTTATCCCCCTTATATCATAAGATATATCTTGTTGGTCAAATTACAAACATTTGAATACATTAATAATGTATTCTATTGAAGAATTAATACCCATTAACCCTTTGTGAAAACATTAATGGTGTTAAATTTTAACACTTTCCACATACGAAAATCCAAAAAATTATATATACTCAAACCATAATATAACTATTTCCTTATATCAGTCATGAGCTCATGAATACTGTCAAACATTTCATTTTCTCCTTATCCCTTCATTATGCACATATCATCTTCTTTCAAAAAATATCTCAATCACTTTCCATGGTTACCGGTACCATAAAATTATTGAAAAACAAAATAGACCAATACATATATATTCCAGTATTCCACGATACTATATACAACATTATTTTGGAATCCCATTACATAAACACTTAATCATTCCACCACATCGTTGTAATATTCAACATCTCCAGTAGTGATCGCATGTGACTTCCCTTTGTCCTTTTCCTTAAGTGGTTTCTCATGTCGATCATCATTAACCCTTGGATTAGGTAATTGATTAGCATAAAGCCCCATTTCATTACACTTGAAGCATTGAAGTGTTGGTGGTGCGTTCTCTGTAGTCTTTTCTTTATTCACATCATTAGAAACCCTTTTTCCATTAATTAGACACTCAGCTGCTCAATGACCTTCTTTTCCACACTTTTAACATTTTCTAGTCCCTTTAAGACAATCTCCACCAAGCTTCTTTCAACACTTTGAGCATAAAGAAACATTCATATTCTTTTTCCCATTATTCTGAGATTTCTCCTTGAACTCCATCTTTCGTTTCTTGTCAAAACCATGGGATGGATATGTAACACTAACTTCCATTTCTACCTTGATAGCACAATTCACAATTTCATCATATCTACTGAAGTCTCTTATTGCTAATTCCCTTCGAAGATTTGGTTTTAAGCCACTGAAAAATCGATCAACTTTACTTTCAGGTTGGATGATGAAGCCAGATGCATACCTTGCAAGTCTTGTAAAATTCTCTTCGTATATACCAACAGATTCATCATCCTTCTACTTAATCTCAAGAAACTCTTTTTCCATCTTTATTCGAAGAATACGAGGGAAGTAATTACTAAAAAAAAGTTCTTGAACTCGTCCCATTCCATGGACTCGATTTCATCTCTTTTCCTCGTATTATTGATAAGATTCCACCATTGACCATCATCACCTTCAAAACGATATACTACTAAGATGACTTTATCATGCTCAGAATATTGTAGAACTGAAAATATATTTTCAGTGGTACTGATCTATTGTTCAGCCACTAAGGGATCAGAAGACCCGCTGAATGATGGTGGACGCTGCCTCATGAAGGATTCAATAAAATGTTTCTCCTTTATCTGCTCATTTTGAAGTACAGAATGATTCATAGCTTGTGTAAGTATAGTAATAAGATTGTGCTCTCTATCTCCCATGACATTGGTTTGGTCAGGAGGAAAATCATTGCATTTTCCATTACATTGATCAACACGTTTCATTCGGGTTCCAGCCATCGTCTAAACCCAAAAATAATTGTTTGAGAGGAAAATACAATGCTAGGGAAAACAACAAAATAAAGGGGGCGTACCTTCAATATCTAACATCTTAGGTTTAATTCTAAGATCGTTAGCGCAATTCTAGGACTATAACCTATACGTATACTTATCCTTAGGTACATCCCTAGACATACCGTAGAAATATCTCTAGGGATTTCACTAATGTTTTCGCATCATAGTTTCCAAAGGTTAACTAAACCTTTCCTTTGATACCAACTGTAGAGACCCGAAGCTTGACGTACATAGACATTACATTAGTTTTTCGGAATACTTAGTACAGAACAAAAACAGGCACACAAGGACCATAATAGTTTAGTGTCTTTGGAAACTTGGAACGTAATCTTCTAATCATGGTGAAAGATCTTCAACATCTCCCATAAAGATCTTCCCCTTTTTTTCTTACCTAAAACCTTTCTTTATATACTAGGGAAAAGAAAACATAAAAAGGGTGAGCTGAAATGCTCAGTAAGGGTAAGCATGGAGAAAATAAAACAAACCATATACATTTGAACATAAAAACATGTACATAATGTTTAAACATCGAAATCTTGTGCAATGACATAAAAAATGGAAGTACGTACGGAATAGATAAAAATAGAACATCAATCATGATAAAATAGCTTGTAAAAAAAACTTGTAATTGTGGAAAAAAATTAATCACATGATATGATTTCCATAGTAGCCAAGGCATTTCTGCCAAGACCATCTTAGTGGACAAAGTCCCTTTCTAAATCGAGTTCACTCCTCGTTCCAGTCCTGTATTACTGAACTGGATTAACTTACCGTTCCAGCCATGTTTATATCATGAGATATAAATCTTTACCGAATTCATTGGAGGGAGATATAGGTACCACCCATCTCATAATGAAATCATTCTTACTTGTGCCACAAAATAAACATACATCATTCATAAAAACCCAATAAATAAAATGGGTTTCATAAACATCATCCCATCATCACATAATCCATATAAAAGAAATGGATATCATTTCATAATAAAAAAGTGAAACCATGTAAATCATAGAGACATTATACTTAAAACATAAACATATGAAATAATGTCATCTTAGATGAAAAATGGTTTTGATGAAACACTTGAAATGATTTCTTGAGGAAAATATCCTTTCTAATTCAAAATCATTTTCTATTCAGAAAATGTCATGCAATTTTAAAAGAAAAAGATTTTGTTGAAAATAGTCATGAAATATTTTGGAGGAAGCTTAATGAAAATAAGGCTTTATAAAACTGTAAAAATCCTTTCATGATGTATAAGTTTAAAATAACATTCTTCTCGTACTTTTGTCAGAAAAGTCAAAAAGTACCTCGTATGGTTAAAAAAAATTTCTTACATATCATGTATTAAAAGTCAAAAATGGCTAAAAGGACTTTAAACATACATGAAACCATTTTTAGGAAACATGGACATGGATGATAACAATAACCCTAGTGAATACTTACGAATAAACAATCTCGGATAAGAACGGGACTGGAATAGTTATCCCTTACCTTAGGTCCGATAAGCTTTGTACATTTCCGAACCTCCTGTATAATGATTTAAATAATATCATTGACTTATTTCAGAATCATATTTATTGTTATGATATCATATATGGTTCAATTATGACTTTATATTACCCTTTCTTTTGTAAATTCCATGTTAAAGCAGCGTTTTGGGTAAAGTTATTTCATTTATCGTATGTGTTTCGACTTGTCATTCTTGATATTATTACTTATATCCTGATTTACATAATTTCATAATGTAAAACATGATTTATATATAATATATATTCATCATATACATATATATTATAGATCGATAAAATGAATGAAATATACTGTTCATGGAGACGGTAGGCCGTACGTACGCATGAACGATGTTTTCGTTTCCTTATTGAATTGACTGAAACTAAATAGATTACATATATATATATATATACATAAATCCAGTAGCATTATTATGTCATATATTTCATTATTATTCATTATATAAACTTTATAATCATTCGTGTATGGTTAACATGGAGAATGAATCTCATTGCGTCGTGGAGACGGTAGTTCGTACGTACGCACGAGCGATGATATCATTCCCATAATTATTGAATAGAATTGGAGTTGATGGTATAATATTTCAGAATCAGTATTATTTTATAATAACCATATATAGATATTATTTACACCATTATACCCATCCATGTAAGGTGTTGGTGGAAAAATAGATTACACCACGGCGTGAAGACGGTATTCCGTACGTACGCACACGCGATGATTTTGTTTTTCGTAGGATGGATAGAAGGTGAAATAGGGTTGTTTCATACATATAATAACATATCAGTATATTCATGATATTGATGTTATTAATTCATAATGAAACAACTAATGAAGAAGAAGTGGAAGAAGAAATAAAGTTGAAAGAATCGGTAACATACATTACCTCTTCTTTGAAGCGCCTCTTTGAGACCTCCTTTTTGGGCAATAAAATTGGTCTTTGAAGAAGACCAGAACCTCTAGGATGTTTCTAGGGATGTGGAGAAGAGAAATAGGCAGGGTTTGGACGAGCATAATGTCTCAAATGGTGTGAATAGAAGAGGGAATGGGTGCCCTTTTATAAGGGAGGAGAGGGGCACCTTTGGAAAAACTAAAAATATTATTTTATTATAAAGTCATATTCGGTTTTTAATAGCTCCAAATTGATTAATTTCGAAGATAAGGTGGGTTTGGGTCGAAAGAATCTCATACAATATAATTTAGAAAATTTTAGGTTTCTATTTTCACCTTATAATTTAGATTTAACTTTAAGTTAAATAATTATACTTTTACCTTGTCTTCTTGTTTTCTTCCACTATAAGGTTAATAAACATACTATATCAAGCCAAAAGAACCCCAAGTTTTTTATTATTAATATATATACTTTTATCTAAGTCATTTTGCCGAACCATAGATTTTTAAGAATAAAATAACAATTAATAATATAATATTTTTTTTAAAAACTATTTTATGTCAATTTTGACACTATTTGGTAATTGAATTTTGTGAAAATCATAACAGAACTATTAGTTATAAAAAAGTTAATTAAATCAATAATAACATGTTATATTAACCTATAAAATTATTTTAATTCCTAAAAAGTCTCAAATTACCTTTATTTGGGAATTTATAACATCAATTATGTCAATATTTCATTAATAAGATAATTACTGCATCATCTTTGTTTCATAAATAAATTAACTTTTTTAATGTCTAAAAATTATAAATAAAATACCATTATGTAGGAAATATTTTTAGCTTTCTAATGAATATTTATAGTAGAATTTATCTTATGTATAATCCTATATTAAAAATGATTTACTTATTAAACATTGATTTTAGCTATTTTAACCCTTCTTTAAATAAACTAATAATAAATGTCCTGATCTAATCCAAGTGGGCCTAAATGGTCATATTTTATTCCTAAGGTTGTTTCTGGTCGAATTAAACTTATACAATAGAATTATGACATGTGTTAGGGTAATAATAATATCATTTTTATCCTTAATTACCCTATTTACTTTTAACCGTGGTAAACAAAGTAAAAAGTTACTATTCACCAAGAATTATTTTCATCTCATTGAACCACATTGTAGTCCTTGATATTAACTGTATCACTTGGATTTTCAAAATTCAATTCACAGAAGTGGTAAATTTTCATTTAAATGAAAAAGTCAGTTTTTTAACTACCACTAAGCGGTTTCACTATTCATCGAAAATTGATGTTTTTCAGAAAAATACCAAAAATTCAGCTTAAGCATTATTTGATATTCCGAATTCAAAATTGATGTATATTTTTCTAAATTCAAAACATAGAAGTGGCATTAATTAATTTTAAAATTAATTCCTATTATAAAAACAAATAGCGTGTTTTTAAGAAACAATAACTATCAAGATTGATACTTGTTTATATCCAATTTCAAAGTGAAATTAATTCCAATTAACAACATTGGATTAAATGGTAAAAATATAATCTAATTACACATTAAAACCAATTAAAATGATAATCTAACCATATAAATTATTGCGATGAAATAAGTTGTTTTTAATTAAAATATAGTGTGTTTTTACTATTCATCAAAATATGAAAGTTATCAGAATAATATGAAAAATTTATCCCAATTAAATTTTTATATCCAGATTTCAAGGAAGAATTTTATTTTGTAAAATTGAACTTATAAACATGTCAAAAACTAGATTTAAAGTGGGTGCTCCATCCAAAGGCGACAAAACTGCATTTTTTGAAAAATACATACTTTACCTGAAAAATTTATTTATTTCTCATACCATGTTCTAGAAAATATGTAAGATGAATAATAATGTTATAAAATTCAAAATGTTGTTAGTACTATTCATAACAGCTAGTCCATAATAATATTATAATAATATATCATTGTTTAGTAAAACCGGTTATTGCGTACAACACACGCTATCGAGGAAGGTCACGATTGCGTGTAATACAAGCCAAGTCAGGGTTGCATGTTGTGAAAGACTCCTCCATTGTTTCGTATAACATAATGCAACCATATTTCATTTATAAATTGAATATATATAGACACTCAATTTTTAATAGAATAACTACTATCAAAATTGTGTGTAACATGATCCAAGAATAGTATTGTGTAGACTGCAAGCTCATATGGTGTTGCGTATAGCGCAAGGTAATCTTGTTGTAGCTTACAACAGAAGACATCAATGAAATTAAAAGAATATTTTTCTTAAAATCTCGGGGTGTTACATAGACCCCTAGATACAACCTTCTTAATCAGATAGATTTATCCCCAATAGGAGGATATATTGATCTTCCTCTACAAGCATGTTGAATCTGACTCTCTCTTATACAATTAAAGGAAATTTTTATCTTTATAGTATTTCTCAAACATATTTTATCAACTTTGTAAGATATGTTTTCTCAGTGAAATAACTCTCCAGAAATTCCTCCTTCAATTGATGACATCCTAGACTCAGTTATATGGGTTGAAGTTCTGGCCAAAAATTATTCAAGTATTAATTTTTTCAAGAATAATCATTCAAAACTCAACTGAATCCTGTTCAAAAAAATATTTCATGGTTAATATATTTTCTTTATCCTCTCATCCAAAACCCCCATACAAATTATATTTTTAATTACTTTATTTGATATGTTGGGTTATCTATCCTTGATTATTTTCTCCCTAAATTTATTAACTATTCTATATGTTTTCATATAGATGATTTAATATATGTGTCTATATTTATGTACATGGGTTCATGGAAAAGTGGAACTGTGTATTTTTTTTATTCCTATGAACCAACTTCAAGTATGGGATTTGTGTGAATAGATCATGTGAACCTATTATTTCTCTTTTTCATGAAGAGGGTTATCCAGGAGATATTATCATTTTTTTATGAGATGAGATGGACCACAGGTTTCTTATTCATGAGAAAAGGGTTATCCATGGGTTACTATAGATAAAATAAGAGGATCCTGGTTATATCTTTGTGGGATCAATATATCTTTTCATATCTTTATCTACTTCATGTGATGAGATCATATGGATTCTCATTACCTTCATGTGAAGAGTTCACATGAATACTATGTTTTATTGAAACATAATCTCTATTAACCCCCCCCCCCTCTAGATATCTCTTATATTATAAACTAAAACTCTCGACTATGACTCTGTTTATATATGTGAGTTTATACATCCAATTTTTTATTTTTATGGTGATTCAAGACTCATTTAAACACATAGAGATTTCAGGATCTCATTAATTTTTTAATGCTGAATCTCTCGACACCATCATGTGCTTGGATTAATATGTGATTTCAAGATTTCATTTTTTGATAACTCCACATGATCAAGAAACACATGAATGCTTCACATGTTTGGTTTCATCTTCTAATGATTCCTTGGTGGATAGTGAAAGGAAAAACACTTGAAAATAATTGAAATATTCACTTTAAGGAAGCTAAAAACGATGGATTCTTCATGTGATCGAAGTTACATGTTCTTCACATGATGGATCAGTGTTAGTGAAATAAAATGGGTTATTTTATGATGCCTTGGTTGATTTTCACTATTTTATCATTCTACCCAAGTGTCATCATGTGATGGATTCCAGAAATGAATTTTTAATGTGGATTATCCTTGGAGGATTCATAGTCATTTAATAGTTGTATGAAAGCAATATGAAGTTGTATGAATGGTTTTAATTTGATTGAGTGGTCTCATAATCATTTTAATCTATGATTAATCAGTGTTAATGGTTGGGATCTGTGATCACTAGTTTATTTTCTTGGAGCTCAGTGAAGTTAACCTAAAAAACTAGAAAACCCTAAGGTGGCATGGTTTAGGAAGAAAACGACGCTAATCATACATAAATGGTCTTCTAGATCAGAAAACTCCCAAGATATATGTATCCTTTTTTGTAGTGGAACTATTATCTTCACTCCCATTCCCCTCATAGATCTAGTGATCATATGATGTGTTCAAAATATTGCTATAAATTTCTATACACTCTCATTAAAACACAAGGTTAAACTCCAAGAAACCCTTGCACACACTATATGGGTCATGTTGACTAAAGTTTCCCCTTTACCACCACTGTGCACACACTGCAGGTGATATGCACCCACAAACTCTCCTTCCTACACAATACATGTGCTCAACATTACCCATTCCACCATATGGGTTGTGGGATAGCTATCCTGAATGCTTTTATTCCTCCTCCATCAACATGGGATCAATAAGGATCCTACTCAACTGATTTTCGATGTTTTTGGACAACACGTAGAAAATCCAAAACTTCCCTCAAAACAAACATATAATAATTCTTCATGCAAGATGCTAATATTGCATACCCTTCTATTTTTTATGGAAAATTTTTAATTCCCTTCAATATTCATCATGAAAAATAAAGAGCATTTTTCATGAAATTTTTAACTCTTCCTTAAAAAAATCATCATGAAAATAAATATTTATATTTTCGTCAACTAAAAACCCTCATGTATTAATAGGAATGAATAATTAATTGCCTTTATTTTTCATAAAAAATAAAAACGTTATCAAATTCCTTTTGTATAATTACATAATCATTGAAGATCACGTCATAAATAGTCATATTTCAAAAGGATAATTTTCAAAGCACGAAATCCAATGTATTAAATGAATCCAAAAAATTTTCCAAGAATCTACAGTTCATCATCAATTATCCAAACACAAATTGAAAAATAATTGACCAAAACTTCAACAACTAGGGTCAACACTACAAAAAAGTTAATATAGAGCTATAGAAAGATCATCAAGTACTTCATTGACATACATAATGGCTAAGTAAACTCTCTAAGCTATGTCATAGTAATTCCATATAGGAGTATTATCATGGTATCTTATTTTAATGGAAAGTGTGGAATTTATTATGAATAGGGTTACCCAAATTAAAACAAGTAATAATCGAAGGAAAAAACATTGATTTTCGAATCTAAGATATGCACAACAACCTTATATAGTTATATATAGTGGAAATAGATATTCATAAAAGTACAAGTCATGTGTTTTTGTAAGATCTTATCTATTATCACAAGGGATTTCACCCAATTTTGAGGAAGAGGAGTTTAAATAGTTCTATGTAGTTGAATCTTCCTGTTAGAATCATTTTTCCTTTTATATTTTTCTATTATATTTTTGAATAATGGGTGGTGTGTTTAGCTATATAATTCCCCTTGACATAACAAAATATCACATTCATTGATACAAAAACTAAGTCATATTCTATCTCCCCTATTTTCTATAATTTTTCTTTATTAGATTCTAATGATAAATGTAAATTGAGTTCATTATTATTCCTATATTTCTAGATTTAAACAATCATCAATAAATTAAAAATTTTCTATTACAATTCTAGGAATTGAAGCATGATAATTCATGTAGATAAAACATTTTCTTTATGATTGAATTTTTTCAATCTTGAATAATAGTTATGTGAAGGTGGAGCTGAAAAATCACATCTACTTTCAGGAATCATTTGATACTCATTTTACCTTATTATTTCACCATTATTCTCTTAGATCATTAAATATAAATGTACTAGGTAGGTTGTTTGAGTGATGTTCTCTTTAAGATCACTCTGATTAAAAGGATATTCATGGATGGATTGTCTTGATATGGTGTTCATTAATTTTTGTGGGAGATTTCATGTGTTATAATACATTCCATGTATGACTGATCAATATTTTGATAGAGAGAGGAAGTGCATGTTAATCCAATGACTGTGAATTGAGTGAGGTTGAATGATGATGATGTAATCCATCCATTGATATAAGATACACAATATAATATTTTATCAAACTAAATATATCATTATTTACTACTAACTTTCATCTACATATTCTTCCTACATACCTTATGATTATTATTCTCTTTGAAACTTTAGTGAAATATTCTCATCGCCTCTATTTTTAAATTTTTCATTAATTTATATAAAAATATAAAAAATACCAAATATATTTTAGAGGAATCACTAGATTGAGGAACATAATTTCCTTGATACCTAAATCATGGATAGCCTCAGTGTTATATATTGGGTGATTATACATGTATCTTTGACCACATTTATGATAAGGTAAGATCATAATTTGGATCTATTTTCAAGGATAAAATGATTCTTTTAATGATTCATCACTTTTCATTAATTATCACTAATGTGAATAGTGTCAGACTTAGATATTCTTTGAGGTGAACAAAACAATACATACATAAATATTACTTATTATTATGTGAACATTCACTACATATCATGAAAATCCATGCCTAAACCAAAAAGTTTTAGTGTGTTTGGATACATGGATACATAAAAAATTAGTACATAAATGACCTCATGTGCTGTTTTCACAAATAGCACAGTTATTAGACATATAATACTTAAAAAACAATCATTATATCATGGGGAAAAGTAAAAATAATAACGGGTGATATCATATTATCCGAAACGAAAAATAAGAGATATTTTAATCAATAATAATATTTTAAAAAATAGGAATAAAGAGGATGGAAACATGAGCCTAACATTTGAAAATCATACCCAACAATTCATAGATTATAAATGGGAGTCATGTAATAATTCTTGGATGTTCATATGAAATTAATAATAAAGGAATCAAGGAACATGAGACATTAAAAACTAACATTGAAAAACATCATATGGATATTCTCGAAGGAGCCTCGGAGCAGCGTCTCTTTTCCTCCACACATACCGGTAGGATTTTCCATTGGATCTCCTTCCGTCCCCCTCCAGAACGGTTCGGCCTCGGCAACCGCGGATCCATCTTGGATCGGCATTGATGGAGGTTGTTCTCATGAGACCTTACTTTGCTTTTGACCCAGTGGTGGATTCGTTGTGCCTTGAGGTGTTGGGATCTGACTCCGGCTTTAGATCGTTCATTGCTGGCTTCAGTTTGCGTAGAGGAAGCTCTAACTCTCCTGGCTTCACGATTCTTGTCTTGATTATGTTTTCATCACCTCTCTGTGGTCCAACTTTGGGATTCCAGGTCGGTGTCTTCCTTTCCAGATCTAGGATATTTATGTGGCTTCGAGTGCTTGGTGCCTCGGGTTCTCATCGCGGCTTCCACGCGCTCATCGTCGTCTCCGAGTTTATAGTTTCTGGCTGCGGAAGACTCCTCTTGGACTTCGAGTTCCAGTCATGGATGTGGTGTTCTTGGTGTCAGCCCCACTTCTGGCTCTGGGATCCTAGGATCCTTCTCGGCTCGATCACGGTTCTGGTGTGCTCTGGTATGCTCGGGTTCGGCTCTAATGGCTTGGAGGGGGAGGCCCTATGTTCTGTTTCTTCTTGTTTTTTGCGCGTTGAACAGTTACTATTGGTGATTTTATATGGCTGTGATGGTGTTTTTCTTGGGGATTCTGGAGGTTGGTGTGTGTTGGTTACTAGTGTTTTTGTGACGGTGCCTTTTTCAGTGTATCCTATTGCCCTTCGATTCCTCCATATTTTCGTATTTCTCCTGTTTAGGAATCCACTGAAGGATTTTCTGGTGTCTCGATTTGTCCGGATCTAGCCCAGAGAGGCGTTTCTGGCTCTGTTCTGCTCGGATCACTTCAATGGAGACCTTCTCTTGAGGTGTTGTTGGTTCTTCCAGTCCTGGGTGATAAAGACCCGCCTTCATTCTCACTGGATTGTCTTCTTCTTCGGGTTTCTATGGATGAGGCTGGAGGATTTTTGTGGATACGGTGGGATGCGGCTGGACTCGGCTATGTGTTTGGGCTCTGTTTTGTTGTTGGATTGGAAGGCTTCTTGGAATCGAAGATAGTGGTGGTTTGCATTTGGAATTATGATAGTGGATGAATTTCTTTCGGACTTGAAGTCAGTGGATGCAGCTGGATCTGACCACATGGAACAACCCGTGAGAAGATTTAGAGATGGCAGTTCATCTTTGTGGAGCTTTTCGGATTTGGTTGTCTGAGAGGGTATGGCGTCAGCCATCAGATTGGGCCTGTGCATTGACACAGGTGACTTTCTTGCTGAACTTCTATGCAAAGGTGAAGGGCTTCATCATGTTCAATTGCTGGGGTGGGGTTCCTCCATATTGTTTTTTTGGTTTTTATCTCTTTGACCTTTAGGTTTTTGAATTTCCTATGTCTATGATGTATGGGTTTCCCCCTTATTCATTTAAAAGGGGCCTTTTCAATAATAATAAAAATTTAAGGCCTTCGGGAAATTGGATGGAATATAAATATTATGTCAATAATACCCATAAATACATACCTCACATGTTAGGCATGGGATACCCACTAGTGTACCTACTTTGTTCTTGGGATAAACATTTGTGTACCCTTGATGGGCTTGGCATAACCTCCCATGAACCCTTTGCAGTCATAACACATTAATATTTACCAAATCCATCAGAGGCATATTATACACCCACATGTCACATAATTATAATCCATTCATAGTTATACCACAAGATCATATAAAGAAATATCTTTTTATCATATATTATCTAGTGGAAAAGAAAAAAATAGTCTTCATCGATATTTTGTCATCATAAGCGTAAAAATTCTTGAGGAAGAATATGTATCGTATCATATGATTATATCCTTTGTGAAGCCTAAGTAATATGAACAGATGTTAGCATGGATGAAAAATTCTATTAAAATATCACTGCAATATTTATTGAGGAAAATAAATTTTTTATTCTTAAATCACATATTTAAAATATAAAAAATTTAAAAATATTAATGGAAAGGTTTTCATTCAAAAGAACCATAGAAACATGTAATCTAATCTTTGAAGAACTGAGTGGTCATGAGGGTGGTAAATGTCAATCATGAAGTAAATGTAGATTCTATTCCCACCTTTGGTAAAAAGTACCTCATTTGGAAAATGAAAAGAAGATTCATTTTTAGCTATATTAGAGAAATTAAAACATAGATAAAAATAACTTTAATAAATATTTATATAATATTAAAAATATTTTTAAAAATATTTTCATTAAAACATAGATGTTGAAGAAAATATTCTCTTATAAAGAGTCAAATAATGTTGGTCTTCTTGAAAAACATTCTTTCATAATTTTGAGTACATAGATACATAAGAATGAAATTAAAACTTATAATTTGAAACGACCTGAAATTTTGAATAAATCTTGTTTCCTAATTTTGTGTGTTATTTTATTTTTATACTCAACAAAACTGTTTCATTTGATAACATGAGTATAATTAAAATTAGACCGTTGGGTTTCGACTGTTATATGACCGTTAGTCAGTATGACCTTTGGAAACTAAATGTTGCGATTATTGTCTCTGAATACAAGTAATCTTGGTTAATTAATATGGAAAGAAGATTCGATGGCCTCATCCAGTAGTCTCGGGCCAATCGAAGCCCATCTAACAGAACTTTGGAAGGAGGTAGCACCACTGGGCTTTGCTCTGGACCAAACCTAACCCGAACTTCATCGTGTGAAGCTAGAACGGAATCACCTTCGTGAGACGTTAAAGCTGATAGAAATTACTACTCATGCAATGTTGGCCGAGACGCCCATGGATTCTCTAACCTTAGCAGACATTACACTTAGGTCCTATGCTGGGGTTATAAGGGGCTATGTAAGGAGACCGTAACTACTTTTTTTATTCCTTTGATAAATAAAAATTGTGATTTCTTCTTATAGGGATGTTTGTGAATTTTCAAAATGTCTGAATAAATGTAGGATGTATATTATTGATGAATTTTCGAAAAAGTATATTTGAAAAAAAATTTATTTAAACCTTAGATAATTAATTATGTGTAATGATTTTCAAAAAATGTTCTTCTACAATTATGTTCAGTACGAAATTTGGAGTCTAAAAAATCAACTTAATTTTTGATGAATAGTAAATTATGAATAGTGATTTTATTCTTAGGATTAGAAATGTGAAAAAATGGATCAGTAATATCACTTAAATAAAGTATTAATATAATCTAGGCACCTTGATTAAGTAATGTGATTCAATAAAATAGGAAAATAACTAATTCAGAAATTATTAGTCAAGTATTAGTTTTTTCGGGTGAATAGTGTTTTTAAATTAAAAATTAAATGAAAAATATTTATAAAAATATTTTTATAAAATGGATTTCATTTTTTAACTCAGAGCATCGATATTATGTTAACCTAATTTTTGTGGATTTTTCTGAAGAAAATGAATTTTCGATGAATAGTGTTTTTATTTAAAAATTAGATTAAAAATATTTAGAAAATTATTTTTAAAAAATGGATTTTATTTTTGAAAACAGAGCATCGATATTTGGTTAAGGTTTTATTTTTGGATTTTTCTGAGAAAGTTGAATTTTCGATGAATAGTGAAAATAAAGTTTTTAAGTTATAGGTTTTTAATGACATCATTAAATGATGTATTAAGTATGTAATCAATATGGTCGACTTATGAATAGTAAGATAAGGTTTTAGGTGTCCCAAATGGCCAATACCATGGGAAAATACCTTGGGCAAGCCCATGGTTTTTCCAATACCACAAATGAGGTGTCCCTCGACCATTAATGCCTTGTCCCCTCACTTTCCCTATAAATACACACCTTTTATTCCTCTAGTTTTCACTCCCAACACTCCCCCAATGAAGATCTGGTTTCATTACCTCCAAATGAGTCCTCCCAATGTTCCCCCAATCCCTCAAGGTCCCGACCTTCGAGTTTTAAGATATACGTTTTAAGGTAAGGGGTCCTACCACTCTCTTTCTTTTCAAGTACTCTCTTTTATGTCATTTCTTTTATGCTCCATGTTATTATGTTGGGGATGTAATTTTATATTCATCCTACTGTCATTTTCATGTTCATATGATGAGATACCCCCTATTTCTCTCAACATTTCATTTTAAGAATCATAATGTGGCGTCGTTAGGCTGCTGAATTTTTAAGGGATTCTTTCACCCTTCTCATTTCCAAGTTCTATTTTCATGTCAAGTCATTAATGTTCCATTTTATTATGTTGGGGTATGATCTCTATATCTATCATACTGATTTTTTCTTTTCATATGATGAGAGAACCTATTTTATCTCTTCAATTCATTTTTGAAGTTTCAAGTGACGTTGTTAGGCTGCCGAATTTTCATAAGAGAAATCTTATTTTTGTCTTCCTTTCAAGTTCTTCGTTTCATATGGTATATCTTTCAAATTTCATTACCATGTTCATAAATCATTTATATTATGTTCCCCTTCTATTTTATGGATCATTTATGAGTGGGTGAGCCATTTCCCCTCTCTTTTCAATGTTTTCTAAAACCCTGTATCATAGCCGTTATGCTGCAGAATTATCGTCTCACAATGTCTTTCACTTTTTCTAAAATTATTTTATTTTATTAAGTGAATACTAAAAGATCATTCTTCTATAGGGGTATTCACATAAATATCAAAATGTTCTATTTTTAATTCTGTGATTTGTATACATGAGACCCACTTTCCTTTTTCTGTGGGTTTAAGGTGACATAAAGATCACGTCTTTAAAGCAGTTTTTAAAATGTTATGATTATGAAATGAAACCCATTTATTTTATGATATATGGGTTATTTATGAAAGGTTTGATGTTGATATATGTGGATCACATGATAATAAAGACAAATTTAAGGGTGATCCCTGATAGCGCTCCAATGAATTGGGTAATGACTTAATCTCTAGAGATGACTATTTTTAATGACGCCTTGGTGAGTAACATTGGTAATATTTAATAAAACCTTGGGGATGGACCTTGGTGAAATGGAAATGATTATATATGTTAAATATTTTAGCCACATCTTCAAGTTATGAAACACGTTATTTTTATTATGATATTCCTCATGTTCTCTTTCTCATTCCATAATGTTATTTTTCATGACTTTTGATGTGTCTCAAGTTCTCATGTAAAATGTTTCCCTTGTTTCCCTTACTAGGCCTTATGCTCACCCATTCCATTGATGTATGCTCCCAGGTTATGAGAAGCTGTAATGAACATAGGATGAAAAAAATGAATAATCCTTTTAAGTGTTTAAGAAGAATGTTTTTTTGTCTCATGTAATAAGTTCCTAGTTTCCAAGACACTAAATCTTAAAGATCCTCGGTTTTGTATAATGTAATGAAAGTTTATGTGATAAAAAGGAGGGATGATATAGTTGGTATCGAAGGATGGTTTAGTTATTTGTGGAAATTAGGTTAAGAAAACTTTAGCAAGAACCCTATAGACAAGTTTAAATGTAGGAAATCTTCCTGGTATTTTGCTGAGTATTGAGTAAGGGGTTTCCATGAAAATACATCCCTTTCTAGAAACGAGCAAGTAGAGGTGGCTCTGGCACAGATGTACATAGGGGTAAAACCTGAAAACACCACTTTGAGATAAACTCGAACTGGAACTGGTACACGACAACGGGCCTTGCTGCACTCTTGCTTACGATACTCCCGAGGGATATGCTTTGGTAAATTCATAAGCTTAGTATGAACCATTATTAAAGGAACAAAGATAAAATAAAATAAAGACTCACATAAGAATATATGATCATGGATAACCTAGATTGGAACCTAGGGGATCAGAAGTTAGGGTATACTTTCCTTCTACATGTTTATCCTTCTATGCTTAAGGTTTCCTTTTTATGATTATTGGCTAAGTATTTAATCCCCAGAATTATACTTTCTTTTATTAGTTAATGGGGTGAAATGGAAGAACATGTCCTAACAACCAATGTGATAGGAAATGTGATGATTTACCTATTAGTGTGATAGAGATGATGAGAGATCAAGTTGAACATATTGTGATTATGCCAAACCAACTATCAAAAATCACAATTAATAATTGTTACCTAGTTGAATGCATAAATTCATCAAGGAAGAAGAAGACAAAGTCTCAAGGATGTTCATCTGATAATGTTGTTAAGGGAAAGAAGACCCAATTTCCTTTGTGAAAAAAGTGTGGAAAGAGGAACCTATGAGAATGTCACAAAGGAACCAGGAGATGTTTTAAGTGTGGGTTGATAGGGCATAAAGTAGTCAATTGCTTCAAAAAAATGGATAATGTGATGAATAGAGATAAGGTTCAATCTAATGTACCTGATACTTTTCAATGTTGTAAATGTGGAGATGTTGGACATTATCCAAGGCAGTGCTCTCTTTGAAGGGATGAGAAGCATGATGAGCATCAACAATCTTCAAGGACAAGGGAACAATGCAAGTCCTATGCTGAGATGGATCATGATGTCTAAAGTACATGCAACTTCTTGGCAATAATTGTCCATGTCATGTTGTATTTTAGTTCGTGCTCTATGAGCATATATTTAATGTTTTCTAAGAACATAGATTCACTACCTAAGATGGGTTTAGATCATTAAGTAAAACATCTATTGTTATGTACCACATTTTGATGTTGTGAATCTGTTCTTCTTGAAAAAAAAAGATGATTAGGGGATTAAAAGATGATTATTATTTTGGAATACATTTATATGATCGAGGTAAATAGATTACTACGGTATTTTCTTTGAGGATTAAAAGGTAAAATTATATTTTGATGAATCGACGAATTTAAGGGGAACTTATGGTAATTTACTTTACTTAAGGAAATGATTAACCTATATTGGGGAAAAGGTGATTAAGTTAGTTACTTTTGTTATAAGACGTTAAGAGTGGTTGATGTCATTTGGAGAGGAATGATAAAGGTTATCTTGGAAGACTATGTTATCAAATCCTTCTTATATTTGGGTTCAATATTAGTTTTATTTATTTTGAAAAATTTTAAGTATAGTTATTTTTGGAATGGTCTATGATGAACTTTGGGTAGTAACATGGAATTTTGAAAATTTAAAGAAGTTTCCCTTCCTATTTGATTCTTTCTTTTGAAGAGTTCTTTTATCTTACCCTTTCTGTTTTTGGGATAACGTTTATAGATAGAAGAAGTAGATAGTTAATCTTTGGTGGAATATGTGACTCTCTAGAATATGATTCTTATGCCTTGATGAGACCGAGTGTTTTTGAATGCTCATCGTTTGTAGAAATGATTATTTTTGGTAGAAACTTATTAAAGGATGAAACTTTACTTGAAGGAAGGTATATTTCCCTATGTTTTTATTCTATATAGTAAATGAATTTCTCAAAAATATGAAAAGGAATGTAAAACAAAAATGTTGTTGGTTTACGTTTCCTACTAGGTAATCAAAGACCGTTTACAGACATCATAAGTTTGTCATTTTCCTGTGGTTAAATTTCTCCTAATCATGTTTTCTATCACTCTCCCTCAGAACTTGACCCTTTGTTTTCTCTTCCATGTCCATGTTTTCCTACATGGAACCCTAATGTGGGTTAACTCGGGTGACCTTTGTACTTCCCTTTCTTTATTTTAAAGTAATAGTTTTACTGACTCCTTTTTTGATGAGGGACTTTCAATGAAATTTTCAAACCCAATTTTAAAAATTGAGAGGACACAATTTCTTAAGGGGGAAGAATGTAACGACCTGAAATTTTGAATAAATATTGTTTCCTAATTTTGTGTGTTATTTTATTTTTATACTCAACAAAACTGTTTCATTTGATTACATGAGTATAATTAAAATGAGACCGTTGGGTATTGACTATTATATGACCGTTATTAATTATGATATTTGGAAACTAAATGTTATGATTATTGTCTCTGAATACAAGTAATCTTGGTTAATTAATATAGAATGAAGATTCGATGGCCTCATCCAGTAGTCTTAGGCCAATCGAAGCCCATCTAACAGAACTTGGGAAGGAGGTAGCACCACTGGGCTTTGCTCTAGACCAATCCCAAGCCGAACTTCATCGTGTAAAACTAGAACGGAATCACCTTCACAAAAAGTTCAAGCTAATAGAAATTACTACTCGTGTAATGTTGGTCAAGCCACCCTCAGATTATCTCACCTTAGCACACCTTACACTTTGGTCCTATGTTGGGGTTATAAGGGGCTTTTTAAGGATACTGTAACTACTTTGTGTAATCCTTTGATAAATAAAAATTGTGATTTTTTCTTATGGGGAAGTTTGTGAATTTTTAAAATGTCTTAATAAATGTAGGATGTATATTATTGATGAATTTTGAAAAAAGGATATTTTAAAAATATTTACCTAAATCTTTGATAATTAATTATGTGTAATGATTTTCAAAAAATGTTCTTCTATAATTATGTTCAGCACGAAATTTGGAGTCTAATAAGATCAACATAATTTTTGATGAATAGTAAATTATGAATAGTGATTTTATGCATAGGATTAGTAATGGGACCAAATGGATTATTAATCTCACGTAAATAATGTATTAATATAATCTAGGCACCTTGATTAAGTAATGTGATTCAATAAACTAGGTAATAATTGTTTCAGAAATTATTAGTCATGAATTATTTTTTTCAGGTGAATAGAGTTTTTTAATTAGAAATTAAATTAAAAATATTTAGAAATTTATATTTATAAAATGGATTTCATTTTTTAACTCCGAGCATCGATATTATGTTAAGGTAATTTTTGGGTTTTTCTGAAAAAAATGAATTTTTTGTGAATAGTGTATTTATTTAAAAAATAAATAAAAAATATTTAGAAAATTATTTTTATAAAATGGATTTTATTTTTGAAAACAGAGCATCGATATTTGGTAAAGGTGAAATTTTGGGAATTTTCTGAGAATATTGAATTTTCGATGAATAGTGAAAATACCGTTTTTAAGTTACGAGTGTTTAATGACATCATTAATTGATGTATTAAGTATGTAATCAATATGTTCGACTTATGAATAGTAATATAAGGTATTAGGTGTCCCAAGTGGCCAATACCATGGGCAAATACCATGGGCAAGCCCATGGTTTTGCCAATACCACCAATTAGGTGTCCCTTGGCCATTAATGCCTTGTCCCCTCACTTTCCCTATAAATACCCACCCTTTCCTCCTTTAGTTATAACTCCCAACTCTCCCCCAACTAAGCTCTAGTCTCATTACCTCTCAAGAATTTCTCCCAAGGTTCCCCCAATCCCTCAAGGTCCCGACCTTCGAGTTTTAAGAGGTACGTTTTAAGGTAAAGGATCTTACCACTCTCTTTCTTTTCAAGCACTCTCTTTTATGTCATTTCTTTTATGCTCTATGTTATTATGTTGGGGATGTTATTTTATATTCATCCTATTGTCCTTTTCATGTTCATACGATGAGATACCCCCTATTTATCTCATCATTTCATTTTAATAATCTTTAAGTGGCGTCGTTAGGCTGCCGAATTTTTAAGGGATTCTTTCACCCTTCTCATTTTCAAGTTCTATTTTCATGTCAAGTATTTTATGTTCCTTTTTATTATGTTGGGGTATTATCTCTATATCTATCATACTTAAATTTTATTTTCAAATGATTAGATACCCTATTTGATCTCATCAATTCATTTTTGAAGTTTTAAGTGACGTCGTTAGGCTGCAAAATTTTCATAAGAGAAATCTTATTTTTGTCTTTCTTTCAAGTTCTTTGTTTCATATGGTATATCTTTAAAATTCATTACCATGTTATTAAATCCTTTATATTCCGTTACCCTACTGTTTTATGGATCATTTATGAGTGGGTGACCCATGTCCCCTCTCTTTAAAATGATTTCTAAAACCCTATATCATAGTCGTTATGCTGCAGAATTTTCATCTCAAAATGTCTTTCTCTTTTTCTCAAATTCATTTATTTTATTAAGTGAATACTCAAAGATCATTGTTCTACAGGGGTATTAACATATGTATCAAAATGTTCTATTTTAATTATGGGATTTACATACATGATACCCGCTTTCCTTTTTTCGTGGGTTTAAGGTGACATAAAGATCACATCTTTAAACCAGTTTTTAAAATGTTATGATTATAAAATGAAACCCATTTCTCTTATGCTATATGGGTTATTTATGAAATTTTTTATGATTATATATGTGGCTCACATGATAATATAGAAAAATTTAATTTTGTTACCTAATAGCGCTCCAATGCATTGGGTAAAGACTTAATCTCTAGCAATGACTATTTTTAACGACGCCTCGGTGAATAACCTTGGTAATTTTTAATGACACCTTGGGGATGGACCTTGGTGAAACGGAAATGATTGCCTATGTTAAATGTTTTATCCACATATTAAATTTATTAAACATGTTATTTTTATTATGATATGCCTCATGATCTCTTTCTCATTCCTTAATGTTATTTTTCATGACTTTTGATGTGTCTCAAGTTCTCATGTAAAATGTTTCCCTTGTTTCCCTTACAGGGCCTTCTGCTCACCCTTTCCTTTGATGTATGCTCCCAGGTTATGAGATGCTATAATGAACTTAGGATGAACAAATGAATAATCCTTTCAAGTGTTTAAGAAGAATGTTTTTTGTCTCATGTAATAAGTTCTTGGTTTCCAAGACACTAAACCTTAAAGATCCTCGGTTTTGTATAATGTAAAGAAAGTTTATCTGATAAAAAGGAGGGATGCTCTATAATCTATATAAATAATCATAAGATTTGAAAATAATAAATATTTTTTATACATATGTTATAATTTTTCATCATCCAAAAATTGACATATAGGAAATCCAGATAAAAATGGGACTATAACATAAAAATTGTAACACTTTGGTGACTTTTTAATCCCAAAACCCATGAATAAAAAAAATAGTATTTTAATTTTCTAATGAAATTAAGGAATAAAATATAAATAGTATTTCATAATTAAGTAATCATAATTATATCATAAATATCAATTATATTTTTTAAATCCATCATGAAATATATATTCATGTGATTCTGTGATGGAAAATGAATCATTGCGCTATATTGTTGAGGTAGTCCACTAATATTAATGAATGCTACTTTCATATCCTATTTGATGGAATGGAGAATGAAAACTGTTTTCCCATAATCATGATAAAACCATAGTATATTTATGATATTGGTAAAATTATTTAATGATGGCTAAAATATATTTAGATAAAGAAGAAGATGAAATAAATTGAAAGGGGTCGAGTAAGATAATTACCACTTCATCGAGAGACATACTTTGGCTTACTCATTAATCCTTGAAAATTTGGTATTAGGAGAAGGAAAAAAGAATTATGGTGAAGTTAAGGAATCTATAAATTTATTTAGGTAGCTATTTTAAAAGTTATAATTATTAATCGCTATTAATAGAGGGTAAGAGGAGGTTCCCTTTTATAAGAGAGGGAAAGGGAAACATGTAATTACTTTAATGATTTAATGGTAATATATAACCTAGTCATGTAATGTGGAACAAAGTGGACATAAGTTTGAATTTTGGACATGAAAATTTCTAAATAGCATCACGAAATAAAATGTAGAAATACCTAAGTTTCATTTTAAACCTTATCTTTTTTCTCAACCCCTTTGTTAACCCTTTTTAACCATCGCCAAGGTAAAACATTTTTTAGCATTTAAGGTTCATAAATTTATTTATAAGCAAACAATTTTCTCACAAATGGCCCGTGGATGAAATTTTAGACCATCTCCCATTCCAAAATATCCTTTTATTTTGTTAATTTCTAATTCATTTAAGAAAATATTATTTGACATAAAATATATTTAAAGTCGTTTTAAAGACTATTCCTTAAATTTGTCTTTAAAGTCATCAATAAAATAGTGGATTTTGAATATAAGCTCTTCAAATAATAATTATATATTTTCAATAACCATAATACTCATGGATAAAAATAATTATTCCAAAACATATTTATTTTATTTTTTAAAAAAGTATTTTATAGACTTATAATACTATTTGTGGAAGCACTCAGTTAGTGATGAGTAAGAAATTAAGATAATTGGACCGTAAAAAATAATTAGTAATAAATTACCATCTAGAAAATAATTTTTATAGGTAAAAAGTATACTTTCTGATTCATTCATAAATCCCTTTTATCACTTTGAAAACAAATAAAATAAATTAATGGCAAGAGTTTCGGTATTTTTAAAGCCTTATCCCATAGTTTTAAAATAATTTTACATTTTTACCGTTATAGGGGTGATAAATATTTATCACGATTACTTTTCCTAATGAAAAAAAATAAAATGGACCAATTAAAAAAAATTACATATTTATTCCAAATATGGAATCCCTTTTTCAAAATTTTATATCTAGAAGTTACAAAAATATATTTTAAGTTAGATATGTAAAAATCAATGAAAAGAAGTCTTAAAAAATTGATTTCTTAATAAAAAATATGAACTTATCCCAAAATAAAATATGATTTTTATACTTATGGAATTATTTGGATTATTTTTAATAAAATTTATCTTAAGTTACTTTAAAACAAATTACAAAAGGTGATGATACTTTGAAATTACTTGATTTAAGACTAAGAAATGAAAATTTTATATAAGTCGATATTATTCACTATTCATTGAATATTAAATAATTTTTTAAAATACCAAAAATTCAAACTAAGATAATATTTAAAAAATTATTTTTCAAATCTATACTCATTATCTCAAATCCAATTTCTGAAAAAGGCTAGAATTAATTATAATATATGCACAAATAATGCAATACAAATAATTTATGAAGAAAACATATATTTGAATTATAAAATGAAATTAATGAAAGTTGAGTACATATTTATTATAAATTAATGAATAAATTTTCATTATTTAACACCATTATAGATATTTTTAATAATGTGGATATTAATATTCATACATACTATTTCAATGGGGAAGAGATGACCGTGGAAATCCTCACTAAGGCGGTTTTGGTTGGGCCTGATTATTGATTATGGGGGGGTGGTCATTTCATGCACCATCATTATGAAAAGGTTACTACTATTATTCTTAATGGAAAATATGAATAGTTCCCTCATCCATAATTGGGTACAAACTTACTTTACAATTGCAGGTGGTTTGTTGGGGTTTTATACCCAATGACGTTTTGGGACTCGCATTGGTCAGGAGGATATGAGGTTTGGACCATCACACCCATTTGAGGGGAATTAATGCCTACTTTTATAATATCATTTATATTTATGATAGGTTCATGAATCTCTACTTTATCTTGATACAAGACTGGTTACCCTAAAAATTATTATAGGTTAATTCTCATTATATTGAAAAGAAATGGGATATTGTTAGTGAATAAGATGACGTGGAACTGTTTAGTTAATCCATCTATATGTATCCTCACTTCTTAATCCATTTCTATGTGCTAGATAACTCCGCTACATGATGAATCCATATAACTAGGTACTTCGGGGTTTTTTGCAACACAGTGAGGCAGTTGATATTATAAGAAGGGGATTAAGCCATTATGAGGTGTCCTATGTAGACTGGTTATGGAACGATTAAAGACCTACATAGTTCATTAAAATAATGTTTTTTTAACATCAATTAGAGTAAATACGAACATTTCCTATGTGGTAAAAAGGAATCTTCAATGAATAGATGTAGGGTAAATTCATACATGTCGTACAAGTTAAAAAGAATATTCCTTTTTTCACGGTAAAAAGGTTAGAAACATTTATTATTAAGAAAGTGAAAAATAATAATTTGAAGGGATTGGTAAAAGAAAAAAGGGTAAAAATTTATTATAAATATTATAGGATAATGGTAAAATATTTTTGGAGACCCTTTTCAGAAAACAAGGTTTTGAATGAACCTATATTTCGGATCGAAGAGAGAGTAATGTTAGGCTTTCTTAAAAACATTTTCTTAACAATATTTTATACCAAAGAGTAGAATGAGTGTAAAAATACGTGAATATATCTTGAATAAAAAAAGGATAAAAAAATTAATATATTTTCTTAAGATATGGATCATAATATTTCACCAATAAAGCATAATCATTA
This sequence comes from Viscum album, assembly GCA_963277665.1. Taxonomy (NCBI): domain Eukaryota; kingdom Viridiplantae; phylum Streptophyta; class Magnoliopsida; order Santalales; family Viscaceae; genus Viscum; species Viscum album. Next base: position 1,577,869,049 of record OY728120.1, on the reverse strand, counting down.
ACAATCTCAAAAAGTGATCACATTGTTTCTATAAACTCTTACCACTTTGTTACTTGGGATCATACCCTCCATGTAAGAAAATGAAATTAAATGAATCTTAAAATACTATGAAAATAAGAAAATTAATTATATATAATTTAAAATATAAGTATATAAAACTTGAAAAATAATTTTGGAGTACAGTAAAACATGAGTCTCAAAGAAGGAAAATTGAGACAAAACTATTTTACCAATTGGTTAAATTTTGAAACCTAAACCCCCCGAAATAAAGATCAGAAAATGGAGTTGTAAATTCCAATAAAATTATTCATATGTATCATTGAATACATCCATGGTCATTATACAAACCACACATAAGGAATGCGTGGTGAATAAAACAAGTTTCACATAAAAATAAAAAGTTAGATAAAATCCTCTTACCTTGCATCTTGACTCTCATCGAACTCATTTAAACCACCAGTATAAAAAATTATATTTTTTATACATCATATACAGAACTATATTATTATAAATAATATCATATATTTTCTTATCAGGAAATTATATTACCCTATTGTCAACAATCCTATGTTAAGGTTTCACTTCGGGTAATATTAGCTTTGTTTTTCGCACGTGACTTAATTTGTTATATATTTGGTCCTTATACTTATAAAAGGATTATAGAATGGAAAATATGATATAAATATCATTTATATTGAGTATATTTGTATTATAATAATATATAAGTATGAAATGGAATACACCGTCCTTGAAGATGGTAAGTCATACGCACGCTTGAATGCAGTTTCTATTTTTATTTTCGTATTGAATAAAAGAAATAAAATTTAATATATGTAGATATATATAATATCATTAATCAAGAATTATAATTTTATATATATCATATATTTTCACTAAAATCATCTTTAATATATTACATCTACTTTGTTAAGAAATCATAATGCTTTGAGGGGGCAGTAGTCCACACTTCTTCAAATGAAGTTATCGTATTTACACCAAATAGAAATTAAAAAAGATATGTGTTGTAAAAGGAATAAAGAATAATAAATATATTACAAATATAACATATTACACATATAAACATAATTTCCATCATAATTTCTAACATGAGAGGAGGTGATGGAAAAATGAAAAATCATTTTTTAGTGAGGCGGTAGTTCACTGTACACGTAAACAATATGTTCGTTACCCATTAGATATAGGTGTGTGTAAGTGTAGTTTTAGACCATAACACATAATTATAATATTATATTTATGAAATTGTTTTTTTTATGTATTTAATAAGATTAGTTTTGGGAGTGGATGAAGAATATAAAATAATGGGGCCTGATAGAAGACGTTACCTCTTAATCGGGTAACTCCTTTTGGTTTGTGCCAAAAGGCTTCCATGGATAGTTTTCTACCCACAGGGAGGCTTATAGAAGTAATTGAGGGATGTTGGTAATTTTATTGGGTAGATGTTTTTCAAAAATAATTAGCTTGATATGTTTGAATAAAAGGGAGAGGTGGTGGCCTTTTATAGGGGAGGAGGAGTGACACTCTTATAAATATATGAACAGAGAATTCCACCCAAAGATTTCATGTTAAAAGTGGGTCTAATATTGATAAAAATTTTATTAAATGGATTATAGGGTCCAAATATTTCAATAAAATGGATTTTGGAAATTTTTATAGGTCGTTTGGGGCCATAAGGATATGGTTTATTAATTTATTAAGATTAAATTAACATTAATCAAGGTAATTAATTTTAATCATTTTTAATAATATTTTTAGTAAAAAATTAATTTGAACTTATTATAAATTATAAATAATACTTATACTAAATATATAATATATTTTTCCAAATTATAATCACATAATTGACAAAATTTTATTTAAAATTAATCATGCATTCGGGTCAACAATGAAGGTTTTTAAAGTAAAAGTATTCAAAAGTATTAAATGTTTTTATATACAATTTTAATGTGAATTTTTTTTCCAATGACCTATATTTGATTTACTGATATAATTATTATCCAATTAAACTTTTAAATAAATTTAAAATATAATTTTATTTTATAAATAAATTAGATGAAAAATCATATTTTAATTAAAACCCAATATTGTTGACTATTTATTAAAAAATGAATCCTTACAAAAGAGTACAAAAATTTATCCCGAACCTAATTTTTAAGTTTATATTAATAATTTAAATACTATTTTGACATATTAAATCCATAAATATCAAAAAATATAATTTAAAATGGGTTCTCCATTAAAAGGTTTTAAAACTACCTCTTTAAAAAATATAGGATTTTTACCTATACAATTTGGTTTGTTCTTGTCTTATGTCCATCAAATGTGTTGGATGAATAACAAAAATATTTGATTTAATATATAAAATATATATTACATTAATATAACTCACTAACTATAATTGAATTAATTTATTAGGGTGAAATAGTTTTGTGACAATAAACATATTAATATTTCCCTTTATATTCCATCGAGTTTCATATTCATTTCTAAAAAATTAGTAACATTTGAATTCATATTATATCCGTGTAAACCATATATTTTCATAAATTATTTAATAATATTCATAAAAACTAATTTAATGTCTAGGTTAGTGTAACACCATAATATTTTTATGAGATAGTTTTTTAATTTATTTCATGTCTTGTGTTGTATGATATACTAAGATAAGATTGCGCTACAGACAACACTAGCTTAGCATACAATATATGCAACAATGAGTTTATAAAATAATAAAATAACTCTTGATTTATTTTTTTAATGAAATATATATTTAATATCTTTACTATAATGATTTAAATTCATCTTATTTGTTTTCTAGTCATGATATAAGAATAAATTACTTTTTTGGATAGAAGAAGTAATATTAAACAAAATGTATTTTTTTACCTTTTTATGATGAACCCCATTTAAATCCAGGTTTTGAAACTTTTATATGTTATATTTAACAACATAAAAATATTATTTTTATATGGGATATAAAAATTTACAATGGATTAATTTTTGATATTTTTATGATATGTTTTAAATTTTGATGAATAGTAAAAATATACTAAATTTTAATTGAAGACAAATTTTTTCATTGAAATAATTTATGTGGATAAATTATATTGTTTAATTATTTTAAATTATAAATAAAATATTTTAATATCATTTAATATAATTTGGGCCATTGACATTAATTTTACATTGAATTCATATGTAAAAACTTCTCAATATTTTGCAATATTTTAACTTTTAAAAAACACATTTTTCATTCCTACAATGGGATTAATTTTAAATTAAATAGTTCAAACTTATCTGTTTTTATTTTTAAAAAATGGATTCTATATTTTGAATCAGTAGGTCCAAAATATATTAATATCATTCTTTTATTTTTTGAGTATTATGAATAGTAATTTTAGTAATTGTTTATTAACATGGTGAAAGAATAAATCATGTAATTAAGGGTAATAATAATATTATAAAACTACCTAAAAACTTTTCATTATATCATTGGATGAGTATATTACAATATAAATCATCCCTGGGTCGAAATGGTATCCTTTGGAAGCCACTTGGATGAGAATAGAACATTTAGATTATTTTATTGAAAGAAAAGTTAAATATGTCTCACTGAAATTTTAATATCTAAATCATTTTTATATGGTCTTAAAAAAGATAAATTAGATTATAAATACTCATTTGAATGATAATATATTTTTATTTATCATGGTAATTTCTTTATAACCTTTCGCATATAAACAATCACCATAATAGCTTATAAATTAATGATGTAGAAATTATTTAATTGATGAAAAATCAAAAATATATTTTTAATTAACAAGATAATACCAATTGAAATACAATAAAACTTGACCAAATATTATTGGTCAAGTATATCTCCACTATAAGAATCCAAGGTTCGATTTATTGGCCCTTTGGAGCCTTATGAAATTGATTATGCCTCTTATATTATTTTATATAAAGTGATGTTAAAATTTCCACATTCATGTTTTAATAAGTATTACATCTTTAATGATGAATTATATAGAATATATACATGAATATAAATATAGTTATGAAATAAATTGTATTTATCTTCATCATAGTATGAAATTTTTAATATTTTTTCAACAAATATGTGTATTAAGTATTTAAACAAACTGATGTTTTAATTATTTTGTAAATAGAAATATCAAATTAATGTTATTAAAAATATTAAAATAAATATGATTATTTATAATTAAAATATCCAACAAATTTTCTATATGACCTTTAACCCTTAGGGATGTAATAAAATATTTGGTATGAGGATAACATCTAATCTGAATATTTTTTAAAATTCATGAAATGAATAGTTTCAAAATTTAAATAATTGATATTTTGTCAAAATAAAATTTTAATAAATTATTTAAAAATCATTAAATATTTTAAAAATATATAATAACTATTATATTGTCTAAAATGTTCTAAATTATTCGATTATGATCTAATAGACATCAAATAAGTAAATAGTTCACCCTTTCAATATAGAAATATTTTTTACCTTCGTTAAAATTAAATAGAATAAGTAAGTGATAAATTTAAATGAAAATGTATAAATTGATAGGTAAACTTGTGTAAAATTTATTGGTTGATAGATTATAACCTTATGTCACCTCATATTCTAAATTAAGACATTTTGATGTTTTTCAATGTCGTTTGAACTTTTTATAAATTAATTTTTCTGAAAATTCAAAAGGTGACCACTACAAAAAAAATGTGATATTTATATTCATAAAATTAAAAGGGGTTATTCTAAATGCCCTCTAAATATAAATTATAAGGGGTTAATAATAAAGCCGTCCAATTAGAGGTGGGTTAGATGCAAAAATCAACCAAAAAAATATAAACTATCAAACCTATTTTCATCAGACCACCACCCTCTCCCCTTTTCCCTTTTATTGACCCACCCCACCCCCAATAACCCCCACCCCTCTACTACCCTCTTCAATGTATCTCCCTACTCCCACCATCCATGATAACCCCTTCTCTCCTCTATTTTATCACCACTCCACTGTGATATCCCCTCACACATCCACTCCCCTCTTCCCAATATCACACCACCTCCCACCCGCGATAACCCCTCACCCCTCTACCACGGTAACCCCTCACCCCTCTACTCCCCTATTCCTTGTATCATCCCTCCCCAAACTCTCAATAACCCCCTGATAACCCCTCTTCCCTAAACCCTCTTCCTTGTATCACTCAACCCCACCCCTGATAACCCTATTTCCCCTCAACTATCACCCTCTACCAATGCTCCCAGTGCTCCCCTCTCCCACTTCAGTTGGTATCACATTTCTACCTACCTCGTTAGGTGGTTCCCCTACCTCCCAACACTCCCCTCCCTTCCTTTACCTATCTCAAATTTCGCTGACTCCCATCTCAATTGCACACCATCTCTCAAATGTTGATGATACACCCCCCTCATGAGCATGACTGCGCCCCCTCCCCCAGCTCACGAGGTCTCCCCCTTTCCCATCCTTAATATTTCAGTGAATGTCAACATAGCCAAAAATTCTAGAATATTATTTCTTCCTTAGATTATTTTCAGTGTGTTTAACATTCCCGTACAAATGTAGTTCATCTAGGAATGTTTGGAAGGAAAAACTTATGCTGCTAGAAAATGTTAGAAGGTACCTTGAAACTAATAGAATATTCAGGATATATACAGGTGTTCATGTTCATTTTAAAAACATCATAATTCCTTGGGTTTTATAGATTGTCAATTACACTATCAATGTTTGTGCAACTAAGGTGGCATTGTTTGGAGTCAGGATGAACAATATCCATGTTCTCCAAAATAGCAGGCCAAAGAACCATGTGTTCACCATTTTTGTAAACATCATAACTATCACTGATGCAATAGTATTTTACCTAAATGAGATGCATACCAATACCATATGTGAACTTACTGTTCTACTATTCACCAAACCCAAAACCATACGTTAAATCCTTCTTGCTTTGATTGTAGGTATCCAATTGATTGTTTATGGTGTTTTTTCCTCTTAAACAAAAGTGTATTGTTTTAAAGTTGGGTAATATTTATATAAAAAAGAATTAATAAATTAAATTATGCATTAGTTATCCAATTATATAATGTATGATTTTTATTATTAACTAAAAACATGTCTTTTTAATATATGTTTGATGAATTTTATTATTTTTACAAGTCAAAAAATTATGTTACTAAATATTATTTAGGATTACATTAATGCAGAAGATGGGTGAAAAACTGGAGATCAACCTTTACTAAAACATAGATTATCATATGGAGGAATTGATTTTAATTATAAAGGTTCACATGTCCATGCTTCTGTTGAGTTATTTGATCCACTAGTGTTCTAATATGAGGGTTATATTTAAATTTTCTTCCATTGGTTAGTATCCAAAGTCCATCACCATCCTCCTACCACCCCTCAGGAGTATCACTATGGAAATCATGATCACTCATCACCTTTGGCTCCGTGTATCCCCACTAAGGCTCCTCGGCCTACCGAATCAAGGATGAATTCATAACAATCTAATAAAGAAATACATTCCCAATTATTTCTCTAATGTTAACATACATTGCTACAAGCTCCATTAATCCATTCAACAAAAAAGTAGATTCCTAAGAGAGAGATCCCTTGGACTTCTAACCCAATGCATCTACAACCACAATCCCATTTATTTGGAAAAAATAGAAATATAATTGACAATCCTTGAGAAAATATATCCACCTCCACTTGAATATAGTTAGTTCCAACCGAGAGAAAATAAGTTTCCTTCTCAAGTGGTCGAAAAAAATATATAAAGAACAATCTGATGAGATAATTACACCATAAATTTATCAAAAATGAAGCCACCACCAACTCCATGTCATATGTATAATAGTCTCACTAAGGATTAATTAACAACACATACTCTTGATATATCAATGCCATCTACTAAATCAACCCACATCCCATACTCTGAAAAAAATAATAGAAAATGAAAATAAAACACTCCCCCTCTTATAGTGTCCATGGAATAATTGGTTATGGGTTATAATTGAGAAGTCACATGCCTCATATTGTGTCCAAGGAATTATTGGTTTTATGGTTTGATATCATATTTCCTTTGATGTTTCCATGAAAGGTAGATATCGATTTCCCTCATATAGATACTTTATCTGGAGGTATGAGATGTTCCTATTATATATGATGGGAGAAATGATATTACTTTAAAAAATGTGGTATTCCTGAGTGACACTCTCTCAATATTCGATGTGGTTTAGTTCCTGTAGAAATTATGCCTATAGAATCGACAATAGGGTTAAATCTTGATTATTATATAATTCCCATCCTTTATATAGGATCAATATCCCCTCATTTACCTAGGTCGTGATATCCTCTATTTGTAGGTCATTTTATTGGTAGGGTTGGTATCCGCCTCACTTACTTGTGGTATAGGATATTATATCTCTGGATTCAATACCCCCCCTCCCCTTCAAAGATATTTTTTGAGGTAAATGATCTATTGAGAGTAGACATGTACAAAACATGAGTTCAACAAAAATCCACTAGAAGAAGGATGATGAATCTAACAAAAGTTAATTTCTACCTAATTTCATGTGCAACAACAAACCATACATCCCCAACTTAAATTCTTAAGAAATTAGGAAGTTTGAATTCAACCAAAAATTCACACACATATATTTTTAGAAAAAATTTTCACACCCATAAAAAAAGTAAATTAAAGTAGTAATGTAAAGAGGTCTTTAATTTACATGGTTTATATTTTCATTCTACAACCATGGGAGAATAATATATTAGTTTTATTATTCTATAAGTTAAAAATATTACTCTGAGTAAATTATCATCCATGTGGATAATGTTTGGGAAATGATATCATTGTGATTCATGATTCAGTATAGTAAATGACAATAGGTGGTCCCCCTTATATAGAGGAGTCTGATCGGTCACCTAGTTACACATACCTCTTAAGTTATTGTGCCTCCATCCATTAGTAATTGTAACAACTAATATTCAATAATAATCCTAAAAATAATTGTAAACTTTTGATAAACCAAATGTATCAATATCTTTTGAATACCATCCTAATTGAGTGATCCAACTTCCTCTTAACTCACACATACATCATAAATTCCTTTCTATCAATCTATCATATCTTGAAGTCACACTCTCAAATCCATATTCTAATTAACTGAATCATTTTATTTAGTGAATTGAATCTAGATACTTGTGGATTATTTGAACTCCAAACAATATACAACATCAATCCTACCTTAATGAACCAAGGAAATTTATAATCCTTAGAAGGAATCAAAAATTTGATATTCTATATTCATTCTTGCAGTGCCCTCTACCATTTTCTATTACCACAAATATCAGTAAGGAAAAGTGATGCCTTAGTATTTCCAGGATCAGAACCTTAGTACACATGTCCACCATATTTAAAATTCAAGAAATATTTCAAATATATGAATCTACATCCTCAAACAACATCCAAATTTAATTGTAATTTGAGTTATTATGTTTATCCATGTAATAAAACATAGAATTATTCACTAAGTGAATCAAAATTTTTCTTCCATTGTAAAGAAAAATACTTTACTAATTCCCATCAAATTCATATAATAAATGTTTTAACTAATCCATTTTTTTCTAATTTCATTATAACCACATATTCATCTTCTATTATCTATTTTGAAACTACTAATTTCATAATTTATATCTAAGTAATTGTTCTTATTCCAATGTAAACAAAAAATATTTTTGTAATTTTATGAGTATAAAAATATTCTCCAAAATCCATGTCAAAAAACCCTTTTAATGGTTTAGATAACCCAAAACATAAGGCATCATATTCTATTGATTTATTTATTTTGATAATATATTTCACATATTCCCAGTGTTTTTCTCTGGATTTACCATATACTTTATAATGAAACCCATTACAAATTCAATATTAGGGTGAGTTCACACCATCACATACATTAAATATCTATCTATAAAAGAAATTAGAAACTTTTCTATTCTTCTTACCCTATATTCTATTAGAGTTTATATCACCTATTACAATTTAATGTTCCCCAACAGTGGAGATGAAATCGACATACATCCAATAATTCCAATATTCATATGACCTTTTCGAAGTACTCACTTTGAGAGAACCCAAAAACCCCTTTATTCAATCTCTTTTAATCATCATAACAAAAATATTCTTTACAACACTGAGACTCTTCATTTCAAAAGTTCAATACAACTCATACATCAATTCCTGGATCTGTTTAATGCATGGATCCACTAGAAGCATATCATCAACATAAATGAGAAAAATGATAAAAAATCACCAAATAAAAGCTTCAAATAAAAATAATGATCTGATTTTCATCTCACAAAACCCTTTTCAACCATAAAATAATCAAATTTATGGTCCCATTAATGCGGTGCTTCTTTCATGCAATAGTGACTGACTGACTGGAAATTTATTTTTTATTATTATCATAAACTCCCTTTTAAGTGAGAAGGGGGAACCCACATGACATCAACAACCTGTGACAATAACTATGTCTGCATAGTCCAAGAGTTCAAGACCAAATATAACACATTCAATACTACAAAGAAAGGCCCCTGCCCACATAAAAAATTAAGACCAACTTCCACTTTCTTATCACCATATTGACTACATTTATGCTTTCATATTAATTCCTTCTGATTTAAATCAAAACCTATTGAATGATTCATATAAATATTTTTCTCTAAATCACTATGAAGGAATGAAATATTTATATGAATTTATTCTAAACAAAAATAATCGATCGTAACCAAGCTTAAGACTATCCAAATGGTAGTGTGTTTTACAGCAGGTGAAAATAAGTCATAGAAGTCAACTCCCTTTTTTTATGAAATCCATTCATCAAGAATATAACTTTATACATTTTTCTTTCATCCAATTCTTTTTTTCAATCCAAAAATCCATTTATTCCCCAACACTTTCATTCGTAATGATAAATCTGTTAGATCCCATGTTTTTTGGAATATAATGAATCCATTTCCTCTTTTATAAATAACTTCAACATTTCAAAATAGATATGTTTTGACACCTATTTGGAGCTCTAAGGTTATCCTCTATTAGTTAAAATTATATAGTGAAAGTGAGGACCATATCTGTATACCAACCATCTAACTTTAGAAGTCCCTCAAAACTCAATATACGATTCATTACTTTGTAATACTGCATCTTCCAGTGATATACATTTCAAAGTCTAAAAATTTGGAGATCTGACACATGCTTATATAGCTATAGATAGTTTTTTTATATCATTCACTATCCTAAATTCTAGAAAATTTCCCTTAACAACTGAATTCACCGAAATTGAAGAATTTCTGGTTCCCCTTTTCAGATCAAATAGAGTATGACATGTTGATTCTTTGAACTCAAATTAACCCTCAACCATGTTCCAATATTTTTACATGACCCTCTCATTAAAGGGAACATTTTGAAATTTGTTTATATTTCAATGATTATATTCTTAAATCCTATACCCAAAGTTCTCATCACCATAAAGATATGAATTTTGGACTTAGCCTCAAGCTTATTCATATCCTTAGCATCAATGAAAATATATTCTAGACTTCTAAAAACATCTAAATGATGACTTTATATTGTTTTTTCAGAAAAAAACTACAATTGAATATCCTTTCCTACTGGTGTCAATGGACTTGTATTGACTAAATAAACAATGCATTTTAATGATTTTTCCTAAATTTCATTAAACTATAGTTTCTCTAAAATCTCTTTAGTAAATATTTTATTCTTCTATTAAACCACATCATTTTGTTTGGTGTAACTAGAAAATTTTTCTCATGCTTGATTCCCTTATTCTAATATTACTAAATGAAGTTACTTTTAGTTTACTCACCACTATTATCAAACATAATCCATTTGAGCTTTCTTCTTGTATCTCACTCAACCATGGATTTCCACTGACTAGAAATGAAAATCACCTATGATTTTTTATTTTAAAAAATAAAAACAAAATTTTCATTTCATCATCAATGAATGTAACAAAATATAAGTAACACCCATTATATTTAATTGGGGATATCCCCCCAAAATTAGTGTGAACAAGATTAAGATTTCAGCTATGTGGTTTACCTTCATTCAAATTAAATGAAACTTTTACTTGTTTCATGAGTATAAAACTCTCACATGGTATGATATTGGTATGATCAATTTCAAGTAAACCATTTTATTTAATAACCTTGTGTTCTTCTCAATGATATGACCAATCCAAATGCACCATTATTTTAGACTTTTGGTAGTTATAGTTCTTACCATCAAACATCCATATGAAATTTTTGTCAGATACAAGGCCGCGTAATTAGCTCCTCTTGACATAACCACTAATCCTCAAGTAATTTTCCATAATCCATTAAAAAATATTATCCCATATCCTTATTCATCTAGTTATCCCACTTGAATCATTTTTTCATAAACCTATGTTGTTTCTTTCTTCTTTCAAATTTAGGATGTTTCCATTCTGTATTTGGATATTCACATCGCCCTTTAAAAAAATCAAAAGACTTATAATCTAATAAATAAAACATATTTAGTCATTTGAAAAATTATGCTCTACATACCCTTGATTTTATCTGGAATGGAATGAAAAACCATAATCAAGAACCCATAATTTTATCAGAAAATTGAAACTCAATAGCAACATACTACTACCTTTTATTAAATTCAAGGATATAGAACACATAAAAAATAATATCACATAACTCTCTCTTTAAAATTTTCTATATTTCTTGAGATTCCCCCTCTTACCATATTTTAAAAAATTAGGTCCAGTTCTGGTATATTTACCTCCATTTTCATCTTTGGAGATTTTCTTTCTTTCAAATCCACTTTGAGTTGGGTTACCTCGTCTACCTTCTACATTGAATATATTTTTGGAAGGATCCCAGACCTACCTCTACCACATCTTTTCATTGAAGATCAAATACTCGATATATTCAAAGTCTCTGTTTGAATTTGTGGTACAAATATTAACCATAGAGGCCATATCTTCCTAAATCTATGATAGTAAGGAAAAATATTCAATTCCTAAACATCATCATTGAAAATGACTTTCAATACCCAAAGAATGAATTTTGATCATGTCAAAGTCATTAACATGGTCTCAAAAAGATCTTCTCTATGATAATATCATGACAAAAACCTTTGTTTCAGAAAATTTTTATTTAAGGATATCATTTTTTCATAAATTTCTGTTAGGACATCCATCAACTCCATTGTTGCTTTCTTTTCCCTGTTTGTTGAAAGTTATATTATTTTATAATTAAATCCTGATCAATCCAAGAACCTTATATTCTAGTTACTCCCATTAATATTTCTCCATATTCTCTAGCATGATTCAAGTCAATATAATATCTGGATGGTTTTTGATAAGATAATATTCATTCTTCATCCCACATAATCTATAGTCCTTTCCATAAAACCCATCAATCCAAATATTTCTTTTTTAAATGCCATTACGCCAATACATTAACATCAACAAAATCAAATAATGTCAAGGATGAAACATAAATTATGATACATGAGCATACTGAGTGTGTCCGAACTAAGATTTGATATCATTTTTTGTGAGAAGATAGGGAAAATTGTTAGTTTAAAAAAATAAACCATCAAGAGATGGATGATGAATAAACTAAAAGTTTATCTTGACTATACTTCATGTGTAGTGGCATGTCATACCTCCTTGAATTAAATTATTTGAGAAATAGAAATAAAAAATGCACCCTAAATAACTACATAAAAAAACTTATGAAAAATATTCAAAAACACACACAAAAAATAACGACAAGTAGTAAATTAAATAACTCTTTTATTTTTATGGTTTAAATTTTCATCTAATGTTCTTAGGAGAAAACTATAATAGTTTTCTTTATTTTGAAGTATGTAGATTACACTGAGTTACTTATACTCCATGCAGATCAATTTTGGGAAATGATCTTGTTACAAGTGATGATTTTTTATAATACAAGTTAGTAGGTTGTCCCCCTAATATATAGAAGATTCCAACTGGTTGAATGGCTACACCAAAAATATGAATTTATGGGATTCCATAAATTAAAAATATTCACCCCTAATGTCTAGTATAATAACTCAAAATTTCTAGATACTTGTGGTAAACACAACGTATCACTATCTAATGAATACCCTCCTCACTGAGTGATCAAACATCCACTAAAAATATATTTATATTGAAAATTCATACCCATCAATATGTTTTCTGCTAAATTCTCACTACCTAAGTCATATTCTAATGAACTAAATGTGTTTTATTTATTTCTTTTATTTTCTTTCTTGCTTGGTTTTGTTTTCTTGTCCTTTAATTATTATTTATTTGATTCATTAGGTTGAAATTTCTTGTTTATGTCCTTATTTGTTTGGAGATGAGGTTAGTGCTTTTCATCCAGTGGCAAGGGTGGTGCTTTTCATCTGGCAGTAAGGATGGTTCTTTTCATCTGGAGAATATTATGATTTTTTGGTGAAATTTTTTATCTTTTTTTATGAAGAAGTAGTATTTTGGTAAAATATATTAATTTTATGGTTGGTTTTGAATGGATTAAATAATGATTTGATATTTTTTATATAAAATCTCTATGTATTATTTATTATGTAGATTTTTAGGACCAATTTAATTGGGTTTTATCAATAATAAATTTTTTATCATGAAATATCGTATAAATATCTATTTATTAATATTATAATTTTTTTTGGATTTTTCGTGGGTAGAGTTTTTAGGGAGTTGTGGATTTTTTAAAAAATGTAAAAAAAATTGATTTTTTAAATTTATTATTAGATTAGTGGCGGTTTAACCCCCCTTTTATGTTTTTAAAAATATTAATTTTTTAAAATAGAATGGGTTACAACTACATGTATTTTTTATAAAATTAAATATTAGAGGTGGTTATAACCCCCTATATTATTTTTACCCCAGTTAGAGGAGGTTAAAACTACCTTTAAATTCTCCCTATAATTTTAAACTTTTTTATTAGAGGCATTTATAACCCCCCACTAATGTTTTCACTAGATTAGAGGGTGTTAAACCCACCTCTAAATCCCCACCCCCCTTAGATTTTTAATATTTTTGATTATAAGCAGTTATAATCCCCTTTAATATCTTTTTCCCCCGATTAGAAGGGGTTTACACCACCTATAAATTCCATCTGTAATTTTAAATTTTTTTTTATTAGAGGTGGTTTCAACCCCCTATGTGTTTTTTTTTGAAATTTACTTTTTTAGATTTTAAAGGGTTTTAACCCCCTCTAATAGAGCAGACACTAATTTTATATTCCCAACACTTTCCATAAACTACATTTATTGACAAGTAGGTGGCCATATTAGTGTAGGTTTAAATAACAACCACTAATATGTTTATAATGGGTTATAACACCATATAATCTGAAAAATAACACCTTCTAATATTAGTATTTTTTGAAGTGGCCCCAACCTCAATTATAACAGGGAACCTCCGCCCTCATTTCTTTAAAACACATTGAGCATTAAATCTTGGCCATACCCTACCAATTTACATTCTCAACTTCCCTAGTAGCATCCTAGAGGTTCTGGTATTCTCAAAAGACAAACTGTAGTGCCATTAAGATCATATCTAAATGGATCTCACCGTAGAAGAGGAAATACCCTTTACCAACTCTCTCAAGATCATTTCTTCTTTTACTTCCTCTTACTTTGTTATTTCCATTATAAATTAATAACTCCAGAATAAAATAAATATTGAGATATTATTATGGTTATGTAACAACCACATTACATGCTCTATCCATACTACGAAAAAAGATATCACCACCGTGCACATGTTCGACTTAGAGTCTCCACATTGTTGGGTAGTCTATTTTTTCCACCATCATACGTGGATGGATGTAATGATGGAAATAATAACTATATATGATCATTATAAAATGATATGGATTATTTCGTAACATATATACCATCCAAATCCATATCATTTCACTATTATCTGATTGATATATTCGCTTGTGCGTACGTATGAACTATCATCTCCGTGATGTGATGTGATTCATTCCACCTGATATCCATTAATGAATGACTATATAATTTTACAGAATAAATAAATATGATATTTATTATTTTAATATGATTTTTAATGATATAAATATGACATAATAATGAGAATTAAAACTTATTTGGGAAAACATGCATAAAAAATGTAGTAGTTTATACCCAAATAATGAGTAATAATGAAATATTATTACCAAAAAAATGATAATATGATCATATATGATTTAATAATAACGACTATGATTATATAATAAGTCAATGACATCAGGTAAATCATTATAAATGAGGTTAAGATATATATAATGGATAGCATACCGAAGGTAAGGGATAATTTTTCAATCTCATTATTATCCAATATTATTTATATGTAAGTAATTACTAGGGTATATTTATCATCCACGTTCATGTTTCCAAATTATGTAATATTATCTCTACTATTCTAAAAAAAATTAAGTTAATTTTTCCATTTGGGGAATTTTTATTAATCAATATGAAAGGAATCTTTTGTTTTTATTTGATATGAGTAACTTTTTGAATTTTCTAGAAAAAGTATGAGGAGAATGTTTTTAACCTATATAGAATGAATAGATTTTTATGCCTTATTTATATGAATATTAATTTATATTATTTTAAATTTATTTTCAAATAAATTATTTTCTTTTAAAATTTTGGGACATTTTGAGAAAAGCAAATGTTTTTGATGTAGAAAGGATATTTTCTTCAATCATTAATTTTAGGTGTTTTATAAAAATTATTTTCCTTCTATGATTAAGGGTATATTTCAAGTATAATATCCCAATTATTCTTTTGTTTGATTATGTTTATGGAGGAATTATATTTATGAAATCATATTGTTTTAATTGGGTTATTTAATGAAGGGATGATGTTTAAGAAACCCATTTTACTTGATGGGTTATGCTATGATGAATGATTTATGTTTTTGTGAAGAATTTAAGAATAATTTCATTATGATATTGGTGGGACTTATATCTTCCTCCAATTCAATGGGTAATGATTTATATCTCCTGATATAGATAGGGCAGAAGCGTCTAGTATATCTAGTTCAGTAATATATTTTTACAACGACATGTATATCTGGTTCAGTAGTACAGGGATGGAATGAGGAGATAACTTGGTTCAGTAATGGGATTTGTCCATAATGATGGTCTTGGTAATGATTCTTTCCTAATATGGAAATTATTTTCTATTCTAATGTATTTTACATATTCCATGTTTTATGCCAATGCTATTTTCTCATGGATCAAGTTCTTTTTGGATTTATGACTTACAAATTACCAAGATTTATTCAATGAATCGTAATCTTGATATATTTTAATCATATTATGATTTTCAAAAGTTATGTTCATGTTACTACATTCTTATATTCATGTATTGTTTTTACCCTTACTCAGCATCTGATCTCACCATTTCTTATGTTTCCATTCCTCATGATATAATGGAAGATTTTATGTAAGAGTACTAAAGGGGATGATCTTTATGGGATGTGATGAAGATACTTCCAAAGATAAAATACTGTATTCCATATTTCAAAAGGCTCTAACATATTTGGGTCCTTGGGTGTGAATTTGTAAAATATAATGAATATTAATCTAAAAATATATAATATTCATGTATATTATTCTTGGGTTTTTATAGTTGGTATCAGAAGAAAGGTTTAGTCCACCTTTGGAAACTAGTATGTGAAAATATTATTGAGATCCCTTGAGTTTTTTCTAAGGATATTTCTTGGGGTTTCCTAAGAATATTCCAAATTACAGTATAAAATCCAATAATTATAGTAACGATCCGGAATAACATAGGGTTAAATCTAAGCTATTAGATATTGAATGTACACCCCCTCAATTATGTTTATTTCATAGTGTGATTTTTGCCTCTCACACAATTCTTTTGGGTTTTAGACAATGGATGAAACCCAAAGGAATAGTGTTAATGATGAATGCAATGGGAAATGAATTTATTTTTCTTATGAGAAACCAAATGTTATTGGATATGGGATGAAGAATCTTGATTCTATGACAACAATACCATATCAAATCATGAATCCTTATAGGCTTCCAAATGTACAAAGGATGGAACAAAATTCTCTTGAATCTTTCTTAAGGAAACATCCAACCTCTTTTAGTGAAGAAACTGATCCACTAGTTGATGATAAATTATTTGTACCATTGAAAAGATAATTTTCATTCTCACCTATATAGAATGTGAAAAAGTTAAGTTGGGAACTCATCACCAAGAATTTAATGAGAATATGTGGTAAAACATTATAAAAAATATGAAGAAAAAATATTCTATTGAATCCATGGATTGGGATGAGTTCAAGATCTTATTTTCTTGTATTTACCTTCCTCGTACTCTTCTTATGAAAATGGATATTTCATTTTTCAATCTAACTCATGGTTATGATAAGAAAAGAAGGATATAATTCAAAGGAATCTATAAAAATTATGGATAAAAGGAGATTAGATTTTCATAATGCTCAAAGTGTGGAAGGAATCATTGAGGGAATTATCTTAATTGGACTAATAAATGTTTCAAGGGTGGGAGAGAAGGTCATCAAGAATTTTTTTTCAAATGTAATGGGAGAAAACAGAAACCTCAAAAGAGTAAACCTTCTACAAATCAGTGTTTCAGGTGCCGGAAAATGGGGAATTATGCTAACCAATTCTATAATAAAAGGTTATTGTTGATGACCGATGTCAAAAAAATATCTAAGATAAAGTAAAATAAAAATCTCAAGTGATTTCTATTGGTGATGTGGAGTATGAAAAAAATGTTGTGGAGTGATTGAGTGTTTATGTAATGGAAATAAAAACTAATGTTGTATAATCTCTTTTATGGTAATATGGAATAATTAAATATCTATTTTGTGGTCCACTGTGGTTTTACACGTGTATTTGAAGATATATACTGAGTGGTACCAGAAACCATGAAAAACCATTTTAGTAATAAGGTGACAATTTTCGAAAACATGTGATTAAGGGAAGGATAACCCTTAATATTATCATTATGTTGAGATAATGATATTTGGATATGAATAATTAAATTGGAAGATATTAGTTACCATGGAACTGTCGAAGGATTTATTGACATGTGGTTTATGTTATCTTGAATGAAGTTTACATATTTTTGGATTTAATAATAGGGATACATGCATGTTTTCAATAAGGATATATAGTAATCCAGGTTAATACCATAACTAAGGAGAATACATGATTAAGTAATTCATTTGTTTTGAATGTGGCAACCAAGAACTACCTTATGAGATATGGGAGCTACATGTTCATCCGATTTAGTTCACCTCCTTCAAATGTTTTGGATTTTCAGCTTTTGAAATGATTGTAAAGTTATAAATTAATTTATAGTATAAGTTAAACTCCAGATGAATATGGTTAGATTAAATTAGTATCACACTATAGGTGTACTTATGAATTTTTGATTACTTATTCTATCCTTTTTGTTGTTATAAAGATATATGGGATGACTTATCATTCTATTTATGGATAACGTGATCTACTAACACTTTTGGAATGAATAATTCAACTTCATTTCTATGAATAAGAGATGAAATGTATATTTTTCAATGAATGACCAACAATGAGATTATATCGAATAAAAAGCATATCATCTCTTGAAAATTTAGGAAATGGGATCATGATTTAAAAGGGTGTCTTATTATAATATTTTTTGATTATATCAATGAATTTTTTTACTTATTTTGTTTATGGTTTAGTGATTGTTAACTTTCACTGGATCACCAAATTTCTTATGATCAGTGATCTTTATCAATATCTATGATTATTTATGATTTTCCACCTTACCCAATCTTCACCTTTTTTCTTCTATGTAGAGACCTAGTTATTAATTATTTTGGGTAACTGTTATTTTGAAAATATTCCATTTTAAAAGGATGTTTTAGTCCTTGCTTTTATAATTTGGTTTTTTATGAAAGAAACTTTATAGTATTAAACCATTTATAACCTTGATGAATTTCATGTGTGAAAATAATTTTTAGGGGGGTAGAATGTAACACCCTAAGATTTCTATGGTATATATTTTTTTAATTTCATTTATGTCTTGTGTTTTAATCTAAACTAATATAATCTTGTGCTACACACAACACCGGATTAGCTTCCGGTATATGCAACTAAGTATTTATAAAATAATAAAATAACTCCTGATGGATTTCATTTACAAAATATATATGAAATATATTAAATCCAATGATTAAAAATAATCTTATATGTTTTAAAGACATGATGTTTTTATTCAAAATATAAGTTTGTTTATAAATACTAATGTGAAAGATAATTGTTTTTATTTATCTTGGTAATTTATTTGTAACTTTTATTAAATAAATAACTAAAAAAAATTGCATTTACATTAATGATGCATAAATTATTTAATTGATGAAAAATAAATAATAATACATTTATTAAAAAGCTAATACATATTAAAAGACAATAAAACACAACCAAATATTATCGGTAGATTATATATCGATGAGAATCATTTAATGGTCTCTTTATTAGCCCTTTGGAGCCTTACTGAATAGATTATGACACTTATATTATTTTATTTGAAGTGATGTTAAACATTAAAAATTAATGTTTTAATAAGTATACCATTTTATTGATGAATTATACAGAGGATATATTTGACTGAAAATATTTTTCTGAAACCATGTATATTTATCTTCATCATAGTATTTTTATTTTTATTTTTATTCATCAAATACGTGTATTAAATAATTACACAAAACTGATGTTGTAATTATTTTATTAATAAAAATATCAAATTAATGTTATTAAAAATATTAAAATAAATAAAATTTTGGATAATTAATATATCCATCTAACATAATTGATGACCCTGACCTCGTAGGGATATAATAAAATATTTTTTTCGTGGATGAAATCTTATGTGGATTTTTTTAAAAATCGAGGAAATGAATAGTGTCAAAATTGACACAATTGATATTTTTTCAAAATATGGTTTTAATATATTTTTTAAAAATCATAAAACATTTTTAAAAATATATAATTATTATTTTATTATCTAAAATTTTCTAAATTATTAATTTTTGATCAAATTGACAGAAAATATTTAAATAGTTTTCCCTTTTAATATTGAAATTTTTGTTACCCTAGTTAAAATAAAATTGAACAACTAAGTGATAAATTTTAATGATATGGTTTAGATGGATAGAAAAACATGTCTAAAATTTTCTGGATTATGAGATTACAACCTTATCTAATATCTTAATATAGATTTGGATATTTTTCTGTTTTCAGATGTGGTTTTAATTTAATAAAAATTAATATTTTTTCAAATTCCAAAGGTGCCCCCAAACTCAATTATAAAAGGCCACCACCTCCCTCATATATTCCCAACTCATTGAGCCTATAAGATCATCCATACCCTAAAATTTTCATTTCTATAATTCCCTAGTAACATTCTAGAGGTTCTTGTATTCTTGAAATACCAACTCCAGTGCCATTAAGATGTGATCTAAAGGGAACTCTCTAAAGAAGAGGTAATCTTATTTAACGACTCTCTCAAGATAATTTCCTCTTTTACCTCCTCTTACTTTGTTGCTTCCATTATGATGTAATAAATACAGTATAAACGATATAAAGATATGTTATTATGGTTATTGTACAACCATATTCCACTTTCTATCCATCCTATAAAATATGAAATCACCACGTGTGTGTAGGTACACACTACTTGGAATCTTTTTTCCCAACGGTATAAATACCAACGGTTCCAATGAACCATTTTTATAAGAGAGTTTTTTGGAATTTTTTCGAAATGGTTTTATCAAACCATTGGGAAAGAATCCTTTTCCTAACAGTTTTTAAAAATTGTTGGGAAAAGATGTCTAGATATACACAAATCAGGAAGACCTCCTCCAGTCGCATTTCTCCCCCAATTTCCAGAACCCCCGTCCCCCGATTTGCAGAACCCTCACGCACGCACCCTAGTTGAACTCCATCAAATCCGGTGAGACTCCCCCACAAGGTTAGATGGGATAATTCCAAATCTTCATTTCTTATTGATCATTTTCCACTTATCTGACATATTTGTCTATTTTTATTGATGGTGGAAACCCTAAATTCAATGTTTTAATTGGAGATTTGGTCTGTTTTATTAGGTATTAGGTGTATGAGGCATTTACATTCCTATTAAGGGTGGTTTTATTCAAAATATATGATGTTGGAACCATTTATGATGTTTTTGTCTTTATTTAATGTCATTTACGATAACTTAACATTAAATTCTATATCACATTTGGTTTTTGTTTTTTTAATTTACAGTTAAGTTATTTGTGGTCGATGATTATCCCATGTTAATTGTTTTCAATGGGTTGGCGTGGAAATTGGGCATTTAATTTGACTTTTCTAAATGGGGGTGCCTTGAGAATATTCCAAATATTTGTTAAAAATGATCAAAGGTATTTTATTATTTAAAATGGATTTATAAAGATATTTCAGAAATGATTTCATATTGAGAAAAGTGTTTTATTAAAATGGGAATTTTTTTAATAAGGCTTGTGTAATGTATTTTGTTATAGTACACTTATTATGTCACTATGTTTGGTATTTAGTAACACATGAGATAACTAGTGTGTGAGAATGTGTTGTGAAAGAGATTCCATGGTCGGTTCAAGATTATATTTACATTTTGAGCCTATTAATGAGTTATTTTAAAGATATTTTGAGATATTTACATATTAGTGTTAAGTCACACAGTGATCATAGGGGATATTATATGTTTATTGGTAAAAACTAGGAGTTGTAGAGGTGGTTCATGATTAAGACATATAATTACTGTTAAACATTTGGATAAACCAAGAATAGTAGTGAATTCTTGAAATGTTTGATGTTTTTTTGTCTTTTTTTATTTGGAGTTTCTTTTGATGATGATGTTTCTTAATGATACCTATGATGGAAATTTATTTTAGATTCTAAATCGGCTCAGACTCCCCCACCATGCACAGTGTATGTGACCTCTACCCTTATTTAATCATTCTATTTACACAACCTATGAAACCTCTACCCTCATTTAATCAGTGAACTCAAGTCATTAATTCAAGCCTTCATTCTCACTAGCATGTAAGAAATT
The DNA here is from genome assembly GCA_963277665.1 of Viscum album. Lineage (NCBI taxonomy): Eukaryota > Viridiplantae > Streptophyta > Magnoliopsida > Santalales > Viscaceae > Viscum > Viscum album. The sequence goes on along the minus strand of OY728120.1, from coordinate 1,577,846,765 downwards.
GAATGATGTAAACCCATCCTCTCATGATTTCTTACCTTAGATAGTGTCCAACATATGGAATACGAGCTTTGGAATTCATTAGTTAACCGGGATCGTATATTATATTTCACCCAAGATGACTGTACTAATATAACTTTAGGGTCAATTAAATATGGTTCTCATTGTACGTTGTATATTATGTGTCATTTTTAGACAATAATCACTTTTATGAGGGTGGGATTCTTTTCACTAGCCATGCTGGCATGTGTAGACATCCATAAAAATGTTAGGTAAGTCACAAGTTTAATTCAGTAATGTTGTTATCATTGACATACTTTATTATTAATCTCAAATTTAAAAATAAATGCTTTTGTCTATACTTTATGAAATTAAATATTTTTACAAGCCATGAACAACATATTAGTGTAGAAGCCTAAAATTTATTCACCCATGTGGTGCGCTTGACTAAGGGAAGAAATTGGGTAATGAAAGGTATGGCCATAGAGGTGCCAATAATGAGTTATTGAACATGGTTGAATGATTTGGGATGCCTATAACACATAATGGGACCTGAGGAATGTGCCTCTTTTTCCTTTATCATTTTCTTAAATGTATTTTTTGTTAAATCTCAATCCTATTGAATTGTTTATTACAAAATGACTTATATAAATTCTATTTACAAAATGGACAGAAGTTGGATGTATGAAACTGATCGGATCTCAAGATATTTTCAAAATAATTTGGAGAGATTTATAGATTTTTCATTTCAAAATGCTTCAAATTATGGTCGCATACACTGCCCATGTTCCAATTATGTTGGTAGACCTTCGTTGATCCGTGAAGAAGTCAGCTACTAAATAACCAAATATGATTTTCAAGCAAACTACTTTTTGTGGTATCACAAAGGGGAGAAAATGAAATCTCAAATTAGTGATGATCGAAATGGAAGGACTGGAATGGAGAATTTGTTAGATGATCAGTTTCTGTTTATTCTTCATCATGAAAAAGAAAGGATTTCGACTCAAGAAGACTTCGATATGAGGACAGATGATGCATCTAGTGAAAATGATGATATTGATAGGGTGAAAAAATTGAATGATGTTTCCACAACTCCAGCATATCGACAATGAGATAAAAAAAACTGGAATTTTTAATCTGATTGTTTTATGAGAGAACTATGTATGGGATTTCTAATACAGAAATCGATTACATTCTTACCCTCTTGAAGGATTTACTTCCATATGATCTAGATATTCCCTCAAACCACTATATAGCATGGAAGTTAGTTGAGGAACTTGGATTTTAAAGAAACAAAATTCATTATTTCCCGAAAGATTGCAGTTTATTCTGGGAGGAAACCACTGAACGAAATGATTGTATAAAATATGGAACATCCCGCTAGAAGTCAAAATCTGATGGAACACCATCCCAAATTCCACAGAAAGTAATGTGGCACTTTCCATTGATCCCAAGACTCTATAATCTTTTTATGTCTGATGACATATCAATAAAAATGAGATGGCATGATACCGAGAGAAAGAAGACTAATAACGATTTGGTTCATCCTGCAGATGGATTTTCAAGGAAGATATTTGATGCTCGACATCTTAATTTTGCAGCTGACATGCGTAATGAGAGGCTGAGTCTTTCATGCGATGATTTTAATCCGTTTGGGTAGATGCTAACTTTTCATAGCACATGGCCAGTTTTTATACACATTTATAATCTTCCCCCATGGTTGTGTATGAAAAAAACCTTCACTTTCATGAGTATACTCATATCTGGTCATTCTGATCCTAACATTGATATTGATGTATACATGCAACCATTAATAAAAGAGTTGGAAATTATTTGGGATGTGGGTGTGCGCACATACGATGCATGTACAAAAGACATATTTTAGATAGGTTCTATGCTTATGTGGACAATTAATGATTTTCCGGCTTGTGCAATGATGTATGGATGGAGCACGAAGGGAAAACTGTCATGTCTAGTTTTTATGAAGAATACACAATCTAGAAGACTGAATGATCTGTGTAGTTTTGGTTTTAGGGGGCATCGACGATTATTGAAAAAGGATCATCCATATAGATTGAATCATCGAAGATTTGGTAATACCATAGAGACCGATGATCCACCTCAGCATATGTCTGGAATTGATGTGCTTCATCAATATAAAGATTTCAATTTGTCATTCGGGAAGGGTCAAATGAAATATGAAAATAGAAAGAATGTTTCTGCTAAAACCTATTACAATTGGAGGAATAGAAGTATCTTTTTTGATTTTCCTTATTGGTCAAATAATTTGTTACGTCATTTCTTAGATGTAATGCACATTGAAAAAAATATATGAGAAATGTTGCTTTCAGTTCTTCTAAATGTAAAGGGGAAGATAAAAGACGATTTACTATCTTGGCATGACTTGGTGGATTGGGGAATCAGACCAGAATTGCATCCTGTGCGTATCAGTGAAAATAAATAGAAACTTCCATGTGATTCTTATGTGATGAAACCTTTGAAAAAAACAATTTATGGATGTATTAGAGATTATTAGAGTTCTTGATGGCTATTCAAGAAACATATCTAAACAGTTCAATAGAAGAGAGTTGAAGCTAAAATCACTGAAGACTCATGATTATCACATTCTACTGCATGAGTTTCTTCCAATAGAAATCCGTCATATTTTTTCCAATAATGTACGGGTGACTGTTATTCGGTTGTGCCATTTTTGTAGAGATCTTTGTGCTAAGAAGTTGTCCAAGTCTTTATTGAAAAAAATGTTGACAGATTCCCCATTAATTTTTTGTGAATTGGAGAAAATATTTCCTCCATCATTTTTCAGATGCATGCTGCATCTTACTATCCATATTCCCACTGAAATACTTCTCAGAGGACCTGTTTCTTTTTGTTGGATGTATCCAACTGAAAGAAATATGTACACATTAAAGTATTATGTCCGAAATAGGAATCATCCTAAAGGTTCTATCTTGAACGGTTACGTGGCTCAATAATGTATGGATTTGTCACGACCCGAACCTACCTGGGCTCAAGCCGCAACTACCCCAAGACCACCTCCATAGGCCAGGGGCTGGAGACTAGTGCCGAAGGCACAACAACTCGGGGAGGCCTTTTCCTAAGAACCTGTACACACACACACAGCACAGTCAATGAAAAAGTGCAGAGTAAAAGACAAGACATGTATAAAAAAGGGAAACTACTATATATAACCACAAGAGTGCATCGACCTCTAAACAGTACACAGTAAAGGCTAGAACAAAAAGGGACAAAACACATGCCCAAACAGAAAAGTGCCACAACCTGGAAATAGGTAAACAAAAGAAAACAACTGGAAGGATCCCCAACCCGGAACCCTTCTCCAACCACCGCACGTGGTCCATGGTCCTAATCCACTATGCTCCTCTGACATCACGACCAACCTGTCCGTCATCTGAAAGGGAACACCAAGTGCGGGAAAAGCCCAAGCAGGGGTGAGTACAAAAATACTCAGTAGGATACCCCAAAATCTCGAGGGAGCAACAAAGGAGGTATCAAAGGGTGAGTAGTAGATCGAATAGGGAAGGTAGAGGAGTACAACTGAAATTGCAGAAAAGAGTACAGTAGAGAGTCCAGCTCAACCCAACAAGAGAAAGGAGGTAGACTCGTCCAGACACAAGGAGCTGGAAACAGTGAGAAGATGAACTTCTCGTCGAGTCTTCTCTACCTATAGCAGGAGAGTAGACTCATCCAACCACGAGAAGCTAGACACGGAGAGCACATGGCATACCTCGCACGTCTTCGCCTCACCTGGAAGGAGAGTAACCAAACCCAAGAATTGGGTACCGAAACAAGGTATATACATATTCACATGCTCGCTAAGAAGCCCGAACAAGGTCGTAAGGGTATCTTCATCCCATAGCTCATTCCAAGAAAGTGAGTCACCGACAGTCCCAAAAGTAACACCATCGATGCCTAGCATCTCGCGCGTCTTCCCTGAACTACAAGTCAAGGGACCGAACACCGCACCTCGACACTATCCACTTTGGGCGTCACTGACTCGCCCGTATGGTTTTGGGTCGCGTCACAAGGACGTGTATTGGTGGGGAAAGTGCTCCTCGTACTTGAGAGTTCTGGGGAAACGTCAGACCACAACTCGTCACTGCCCCGCAGTCGAGAGGTCTCCTCAAAGACAAGGTCGTTCCGTCACTCACCCGTACAACCAAGGGTCCCGCTCCGGTAGTCACGGAGGAAAGCCACAGACTAGCCTAGTAGAAAGGACTGGGTCTGGAATATCAACGGATGTCCCACTACCCAGCCATGCTGGAGGGTAATTCATAATATGATATCGGGTGACCCACTGCCTAGCCCTGCTGGAGGGTAAACCCTAATACATCATCAGGCGACACACTGCCCAGCCTTGCTGGAGGGTAAACCAGGAATAAATCATCAGGTGACCCACTTCCTAGCCTTGTTGGAGGGTAGACCTGGAAGAAGTTGACAAGTGACCCACTGCCCAGACCAGCTGGAGGGTCAACCCGGAACAAGACGATGAGCGACCCACTGCCCAGCCCTGCTGGAGGGTAGACCCTCAAGAGTCGTCGGGTGACCCACTGCCTAGTCTCTGCTAGAGGGTAAACCTTGAACAAGTCGACAGGCAACCCACTGCCCAGCCCTGCTAGAGGGTAGACCTGAAACAAGATGGTGGGCGACCCAATGCCCAACCCTGCTAGAGGGTAGACCGTCAAGAGTAGTCAGGTGACCCACTGCATAGTCTCTACTAGAGGGAAAACCCTGACATGTCGATGAGTAACCCACTGCCCAGCCCTGCTGGAGGCAAAACCCAGAACTACTCTGGCCATCTCTATTGGATGGTACAACACTGTTCAACCGAACACGGAGTGGGTATCGCAAACCATCTGACTCCAGAACAAGACCAGGGGAAACCACTCAACCCTACAGATCTAAACCATCGAGCACAGATCCGGGGAAAAAACTCAACCCTGCTAGTCAACAAACAAGAACCGGGGACCCTCTACATCGCGAGAAGTCAAAGGTATGCAAGATAGAACACGACACGCACATGGGGCCCACACGACGTGTGACACCAATTCAATCCCCAACCAAGTGCAGAAACTGTCTCAGGTACAAACCACACGTACATACAAGCGCTCCCATATACTACCAGAGTATTCCTCATTTTCAGCACAAGGGCTATCATGCACACAACACACAACGTCAACGTTAAGGCATGACGTAACATCTCCAACTTGCCGCCTCAACAACTGGGGCACGACCAACCACATCTATTCAAGCATTAATTCACTCACACGGGAGCACACACGATCACACGCCAAGGTTCCACTACAAACACAGTAGAAGAACCCCCCCCCCCCTCGCAGGGCACCTTCACATTTCCACATTTAATAAGATCATGTAAAAGGACCTGCTCGCCTGAACAGATCACACCGTTGTAATCCTTGTGAAAAAACAAACGAGATAGACTACTTACTCGCCCAAAACGGTCAACCAGTGAAAAAGGTACTATTCACCGTAACCAAACCCATGTGGGGCCCACCCCAAGATCCTGAAACTGAACAAACGTATCACGCCACTACGATCCCCTCAGAAAAACACACGGGATTGAACACTCAATTGCCCAAAATGGACACCCGGTGAAAAATGAACTATTTACCGTAGACGGGTCGGGTGAGACCCACACCATGTCTCTGAAAAAGGCCGGGCGAACTGTGCCATCGCAATTCTCTCGAAAAAAACCCGTCAAAAGCACTACTCACTTGAGCGGAATAGATATCCAGAGAAAAAGATACGTTCTGGCTCCCCGCGCACGAGCGGTACCACGCGGGACCCGCACCCCGGTCCCGAAGCGCTGTCAACGGATCGCACCGTTACGATCCTCTTGAAAAAGTGCACAAGACGGACTATACACTTGTCCAACACGGTTGCCCGGTGATAGAGATGGAAAACTACCGTCAACACCCAAACGACCCTTGTGGGCCCCGCACCATTGTGCCGAATTAGAGCGGGCAGATTGCACCATTGCAATCCCCTCGGAAAAACATCCAGAATCGACTGCTCGCATGCCCCGGATGGACGCCCGATGAGAAAGTCGTGCAACGCAGCACGTAGCTCGAAAGACAGGCCGTGGGGCCCACACCTCAACTTCAGCCTCAATGCCTGAATCCACTCTAGAATGTTCCACCTCGGTGCCAGGGTTGCATCGCCGCTGACGGCGGTCAAAATGGACTTCGGGTGTGTCTGCGCCGCTCAAAACAAGAACCCCCGGAACAGAGTCGATTCGCTTAAAGACGTGCCACGCCTTTGCGGCCCCTCTTTTCAGGAATTAAAATTTTCCAAAACCATCCCAACAAGTTCCCCTTGAAGTAAGGTCCGCACTACCACTGACGACACGCAAAACAGACACCCGTGGTGAAAAAGACGGGTGTCCGAAGTCGGAGGGGCGAACTCCTCCCCCCTGGATAGGTCCTGCCGGGTCCGGCCAGTCTGGGCCGGTCCACGCTGGCCGGCCCGTGGCTCACCCGTGTGGCCTGGCCATGAACTCCGGGTCCACGCCGCGCCGACCGGCCACGAGGCCGGTCGTGGTCCTCCGCGGAGACCCACCGACCGCAGGTCTCTGTCGCTGCGCGGGGTCGCGCGCTGTGACCCCGCTTCGCCGTCGTGCCTGCCGGCGCCGACGGCGCCCCGCACACCTCACCCGCAGCCGGAGCCCTCCACCACGGCGCCTCGGCCCACCGCCCCGTCGCTCTCCTGAAGCCGCCCACGCGCCGCTGGAGCCCTCGCCTGGAGCCGCTCCGCCCTCTAGAGCTCCCCGGACCGCCCTGCCGACCACCGAAAACACCTCCAAAACCCGCACTTTTCGTCGGACGATCGTGGATGCCTCGGAGCTCGGAATTTTGAACCGAAAGGATTGTTAGAGAGATAATTTCATGAACTAAAAAACCAGGGGATTTGTTCGAGAATCATACAACAAATCGACGTAAGTTTATGGGTTCAAAATATGTGCGGGAATTAAAAAATGAAACCGCAACGATCCTACCTCGATGGGCTTCGCCCGAAGCTTCGCCGCGATCCGTTGGAGCCGCGCCTCGCCGGAGCTTGCTTGCCGGAGGTGCCTCGCCGGAGGAGGAGAAGGAAGAGGGAGGATGGGGAGCTTGCACCAGGGAAAACCACCTAGAAGGGGGGGGGGTGGAGAAGTGTTTAAAAACAATACACTTAAACTCCCGCCCGTGGGCCCCATACCCAAACCCTCACCAGGGTCGAGGTTATGCCTCCCATAGGGTAAACACCACCTCTCAAGCGCAACAGCGGTCTCAATATTTTAATCCGAGGCCCCGTAGACAATTTACAATGCCCACTCCCGAGGCTTCCAAATTACGAAAATGCCCCTCAGGGGTAGCTCACGTCCCCGACCAAACCTCTACGTCACATGCCGTGACTGGAATCACCTCCCGCACATGGAACAAAACCTAGTGATTCCATCCTTCAGAATATGCACATGGTGAAACACCCAAGGATATTTGGTCACACACGGTTTCACCGTCGATGTCTCGCAACCAAGACTCTCTTACACGCTCGGAGAGCGATGGATTCAAAACCATCGACTAAAGAAAATGGCCCCACACCTTTTTACCGTACCAACAAAGGGTTACACCGACGTCCTGCGCCCCCGTGGTAACAACCCAAGAAAGGAGTAGGGAGAAAAGAATTCCACACACAGAGTCTAACAATTCTACTACAAGAAGTAGAAGAGTAAAAAAGGATACATCTCATCATCCCATGCTCTGCAAGATCGTAGACATCCAAAGCTCGCGGCTGTCCATGGTCCCAACTGTCAGCTCCCGGAGCCTGACGTGGACCACCTAGTGGTGATGGGAAGACCTCATAAACCCATCCCCCACTACTAGCTCATCCCACTCCTCTTCCCACACCACCTCTCTAGGTACTACTCCGATCACAATGTTGCCTCCGTTGTGGTGGTGCACCTACTGCCTTCCCGAAGCTCTCTGCATGCCTGGTCGGGCAGTCCTGTGCCAGGTGACCCCACCCATCGCAAGCATAGCACCGACTCTCTTCGGGCCGCACTGGTTCCCTCCGGCGCCACTGTGGTGTACGACCATGCCCCTGAGCATGGTTGTCAGAAATCCACCTGCGTCGAGGTTCTGTTTGCCGACGCCCGCTAGCTGCGACAGACGTCTAGGCTCCGACGTTCCTACTGCCACCACAAACTCTAGAACGTGACAGGAAGCCCTCTATCACCAGCGCATGCTCTAGCACCCCGTCATAGGTGGAAATTCCCAAGGGTACTATGACAGCATGAATCTCTCGGCGGAGACCCAGCTCAAACCTCCGTGCTCGGATGTTTTCATCATGGACCAAGTCCGGGTAAAAGCGTGCACGGTCTGCGAAACTAGTAGCGTACTCGCCCACCATCATCCCTCCCAGCCGAAACTGCAGAAGCTCCTGAATCTGAAAGGACTGCAAGAAGGAGGGGCAACACTCCTCACGGAACAATAACTGAAAGTATCCCCACGAAAGCAATGACTCGTCAAGAAACTGAGTCACCAGACTCCACCAACGCTGAGCTACTCCACGAAAAAGGTTGGATTCCAAATCCACTCTCTGATCTGCCGTCGTCTGCACAAGCCTGAAAAGGCGAACCATTGCCTCTAGCCAAACCTCTTCTACCTGAGGGTCTGGCTCGCCACTAAACCTCAGCGGTCTCCTCTGTTGGAACTCATGGAGCACGCTCAACCTGTGCTCAAACACAGTCTGCTCTGCTAAAGTAGTCTACTTCTCAACAGGTGGGGGTGCTGCTACCATCCCACCCGAAAAAAGGGGCTCACACGATGGGTTCTATAATGTGGCCTCGTAGCTCAAGGGGTCGTTGTCACAAACCAAAGATGACATCCTGGCTGGCTGTCTTCGCGGGAACATCCTGAATATTATCAAGGAGTGTCGTGATCAGATGAGCATATATGTATATACCAATATCAACGATAGGGAGCTGACTCAAGAAGGACAATCAAGGACTCAATCCTATGTGATGCAAAAACCAATTTTCCCTGCAACAATTGTCTCAGCATGCCGAGTCGAAAAGCGGGTTATCAAGGTCCTGGTGAATGGATACGTTGACCGCCGCACCATCACTGGACTCCCTGGCCTGAGAGCCGCTCTCGAGACACATTAACATTGTTTCCCTAAATCCCAACCAATTCCTTTTTAGGGACGTCTGCACAACGACCCAAGGAACAAACCACCTTTGATACCACTTTGTCACGACCCGACCCTACCCGGGCTTGAGCCGCAACTACCCCAAGCCAGCCTCCATAGGCCAGGGGCTGGCGACCAGTGCCGAAGGCACAACAACTTGGGGAGGCCTTTGCATAAGAACCTATAGACACACACGCAGCAAACTCAATGAAAAAGTGCAAAGTAAAATACAAGACAAGTATAGAAAAGGGCACCTGCTATATATAAACACAAGAGTGCATCGACCTCTAAACAGTACAGAGTATAGGCTGGAAAGAAAAGGTGAAAACACACACCCAAAAAGAAAAGTGCCACAACCCGGCAACAGGTAAACAAAAGGAAATAGCTGGAAGGGTCCCCCACTTGGAACCCTTCTCCGACCACCACACACGGTCCAAGCTCCTGATCCACTAAGCTCCTCTGATGTCACGAACAACCTGTCCGTCGTCTGCAAGGGAACACCAAGTGCGGGCAAAGCCCAAGCAGGGGTGAGTATAAAAATACTCAGCAGGATACCCTGAAGGCTCGAGGGAGCAAAAAATGAGGTATCGATGGATGAGCAGTAGATCGAAAAGGGAAGATAAAGGAGTACAACAGAAAGTGACGAAAAGAGTACAGTAGAGAGTCCATCTCAACCCAACAAGAGAAAGGAGGTAGACTCATCCAAACACAAGGAGCTGGAAACGGTGAGAAGATGAACTTCTCGTCGAGTCTTCGCTACATATAGCAGGAGAGTAGACTCGTCGAACCATGAGAAGCTAGACACGAAAAGCACGTGGCATACCCCGTGCGTCTTCACCTCACCTGGAAGGAGAGTAACCAAACCCAAGAAGTGGGTACTCGAACAAGGTATATACATATTCACATGCTCGATAAGAAGCCCGAACAAGGTCGTAAGGGGATCTCCATCCCATAGCTCAGTCCAAGAAAGTGGGTCTCCGATAGTCCCAGAAGTAACACCATCGATGCCCAGCATCCCGCACGTCTGCCCTGAACTACAAGTCAAGGGCTCAATCACCGCACCTCGACACTATCCTCTTTGGGCGGCACTGACTCGCCCGCACGGTTTTGGGTCACGTCACAAGGACGTGTCTCGGTGGGTAAAGCACTCCTCATACTTGAGAGTTCTGGGGAAACGTTAGACCACAACTCGTCACTACCCCGCAGTCGAGAGGTCTCTTGAAAGACAAGGTCGTTCCATCACTCACTCATACAACCAAGGGTCCTGCTCCGGTAATCCCGGAGGAAATCCGCAGACTAGCCTAGTAGAAAGGACTGAGTCTGGAATATCAACGGGTGGCCCACTGCCCAGCCCTACTGGAGGGTAATTCATAATATGATATCGGGTGACCCACTGCCCAGCCCTGCTGGAGGGTAAACCCTAATACATCATCAGGCGACCCACTACCCAGCCCTGCTGGAGGGTAAACATGGAATAAGTCATTAGGGGACCCACTACCCAGCCTTGCTAGAGGGTAGACCTAGAAGAAGTCAACGGGTGACCCACTGCTCAGCCCTGCTGGCGGGTAAACCCGGAACAAGACGACGGGTGACCCACTGCCCAGCCCTGCTGGACGGTAGACCCTCAAGAGTTGTCAGGTGACCCACTGCCTAGTCTCTACTAGAGGGTAAACCCTGAACAAGTCGACTGGCAACCCACTGCCCAGCCCTACTGGAGGGTAGAACTAAAACAAGATGACGGGCGACCCACTGCCCAGCCCTGCTGGAGGGTAGACCCTCAAGAGTCATCGGGTGACCCACTGCCTAATCTTTGCTAGAGGGTAAACCCTGAGAAGTCGATGAGTAACCCACTGCCCAGCCCCACTGGAGGGTAAACCCAGAACTGCTCTGGCCATCTCTACTGGATTGTACAACACTGGTCAACCGAACACAGAGTGGGTATCGCGCAACCATCTGACTCCGAAACAAGACCAGGGGAAACCACTCAACCCTGCTGATCTAAACCATCGAGCACAGAGCTGGGGAAAAAACTCAACCCTGCTAGTCAACAAACATGAACCGAGGGACCCTCTGCATCACGAGAGGTCAAAGGTACGCAAGGAAGAACATGAAACACACATGGGGCCCACAGAACATGTATCCCCAATTCAATCCCCAACCAAGCACACAAATAGTCTCAGGTACATACCACACATACCTACAAGCGCTCCAATATACTCCCAGAGTATACCTCATTTTCAGAACAAGGGCTATCGTGCACACGACACCCAACGTCAACGTGAAGGTGTGACGTAACATCTTCAACATGCTGCCTCAACGACTGGGGCACGACCATCCACATCTATTCAAGCATTACTTCACTCACACGGGAGCACACGTGATCACACGCCAAGGGTCCCCTACAAACACAATAGAAGAACCCCCCCGGGGCACCTTCGCATTTCCACATTAAATGAGATCTCATAAAAGGCTCCGCTCGCCAGAACAGATCACACTGTTGTAATCCTCGCGGAAAACACGCGAGATAGACTACTTACTCACCCGAAATGATCAACCGGTGAAAATGTATTGTTCACCGTAACCAAACCCGTGTGGGTCCCACCCCAATATCTCGAAACTGAACAAACGGATCATTCCACTGCGATCCCCTTAGAAAAACACATGAAATTGAATAATCAATTGCCCAAAATGGACACCCGGTGAAAAAATTACTATTTACCGTAGTCGGGTCGGGTATGACCCACACCACGTGTCTGAAAAAGGTCAGGTGAACTACGCCATCACAATGCTCTCGGAAAAACCCGTCAAAAGCACTACTCACTTGAGGGGAACAGATATCCAGAGAAAAAGATACGTTTCGGCTCCCCGCACACGAGTGGTACCACGCGGGACCCACACCCCGGTCCCGAAGCGCTGTCAACGGATCACACCGTTGAAATCCTCTCGAAAAAGTGCACAAGATGGACTATTCACTTGTCCAACACAGTTGCCTGGTGATAGAGATGGAAAAATACCGTCAACGCCCAAACAACCCCCGTGGGCCCCGCACCATTGTGCCGAATTAGAGCAGGTGGATTGCACCATTGCAATCCCCTCGGAAAAATATCCAGAATCGACTGCTCGCACGCCCCGAACGGACGCCCGATAAGAAAGTTGTGCTACGCTGCATGTAGCTCGAAAGACAGGCCATGGGGCACACACCTCAACTTCATCCTCAACGCCTGAATCCACTCTGGAAAGCTCTGCCTCGGTGCCAGGGTCGCATCGCCGCTGACGGCGCTCAAAACGGACTCCGGGTCTGTCAGCGCCACTCAAAACAAGAACCCCCGGAACAGAGTCGATTCGCTTAAAGGCGTTCCACGCCATCGCGGCCCCTTGTTTCAGGAATTAAAAATTCTCGAAACCATCCCAACACGTTACGATCGACGTAAGGTCCGCGCTGCCATTGACGGCACGCAAAACGGACACCCGTGGCGAAAAAGACGGGTGTCTGAAGTCGGAGGGGTGATCTCCCCCCCCTAGACAGGACCGGCCGGGTCCGTCCAATCCGCGCTGGCCGGCCTGCGGCTCACCCGCGTGGGCCAACCGTGGACTCCGAGTCCACGCCGCGCCGGCCGGCCACGAGGCCGGTCGGGTCCTCCGCGGAGACCCGCCGACCGCGGGTCTCTGTCGCCGCGCGGGGTCGCGCGCTGTGACCCTGCCTCGCCGTCACGCCGGCCGGCACCGATGGCGCTCCGTGCTCCTCGCCCATGGCCGGAGCCTGCCGCCGCGTCGCCCGCCTGAAGCCGCCTGCGCGCCGCCGGAGCCCCTTCCTGGAGCCGCTCCGCCCGTCAGCGCTCGTCGGACCGCCCTGCCGACCGCCGGAAACACCACCAAAACCCGCACTTTTCGCCGGACGATCGCGGATGCCTCGGAGCTCGGAATTTCGTCCGAAAGGATCGTTAGAGAGATAATTTCACGGACTACACAACTAGGGGATTTTTTTGACAATCAAACAGCAAATCGACGTATGTTTATGGGTTCAAAATATGTGCGGGGATTAAAAAACGAAACCGCAACGATCCTACCTTGATGGGCTTCGCCCAAAGCTTCACCATGATCTGTTGGAGCCGCGCCTCGCCGGAGCTATCTCACCGTTGGTGCCTCGCCGGAGGAGGAGAGGGAAGAGGGAGGAGGGGGAGCTTGCGCCAGGGAAAACCACCTAGAGGGGGGGAGAAGTGTTTAAAAACAAAACACTTATACTCCCACCCATGGGCCCCATACCCGAACCCTCAGCAGGGTCGAGGTTAAGCCTCCCCTAGGGTAAACACCACCTCCCGAGAACAACGGTGGTCTCAGAATTTTAATCCGAGGCCCTGTTAAAAAGTTACAACGCACAAGCCCGAGGCTGTGAAATTACAAAAATGCCCCTGGGGCCATTTTTCACAGACGGCCCGCGCCTGCGAGACTTCCACTACTCATAGGGTAAACAACACGTTCTCGACTCAATGGTGCCCTCATTTTTCCAATCCAAGCCACTTTTTAAGAGATACTAGCATTTCACCATTAAACAAATTAATTAATTAATTTAATTATCCGTTTAATGATCCTGAAGAGGGCGAGGGGTCCAAACATCCCGCATCGACATGGTTTATGTCGTTCCTAGGGTAAACACCCCATTCTAGACCCATCCGTACAATCGGATCTCTGATCCGGATCACTGTTTAGGAGTTATTGCATTTATTTGGCGTTTCCTGTGTGAACACTGAAAATTTAATTCCGGCCACACCAGGGCTCAGAATCGCATGTCGTCTGAAGGTGCTGCTCTGGAATATCATCAAGAATATTCCAAAGTCTTCCGCAGAAAAAATGGGTTCTTACAGGATTTATTCTCAATGTATTTTTCTAATCTTACTACAAGATTGAACAGACCAATGAGAAATGAAGAAGAACAATATGAGCAAATTGAACCTAGTTTTCCATCACTTCCTCAAACAGGAGGAATTATTGGATCATATAAATTAAAGACATTAAGCCATGAAGAGAGAGAGATGGCACATCGCACAATTTTGTTCAACTGCGATTTGTTCAATGACTAAATCAGGTAACTAAATTGAATATCTATATCTTACATATATATCTGTTAAACTATTCAGATTTTTTATCTACAGCGAACATAAAACAATGATAAATTGAAAGCATCGTTATTTATCATTGATAATGAGGGAGACTTTTTATAGCAAAGAGTTTTCACCTTGGTAAAAATTGAAGGTAAAAATATTACTGTTTAAAATAATTATTTCAATATTTAATTAAGTTTAATAGTTATTTATATTGCAGGTATTGAGTTCGTCTGCTGACTCTGTGTCTGAGGAAATAAGAGCTTTGAAATTTGGTCTTAATACCATGGTTCGTGACAGTAAATCAATTATTATCAATGGGTACAGATTGATTTTCACTGAACGAGCAAAGAACATGAGAACACAACATGATGGTGTTATGGTTACTTCCACAACAGATTGTTATGACGTTGCATCAGATAGTAGACCGTGATTTGAAAATGTGGGTTATTATGGAGTCATTGAGAAAATAATAATATTGGATTATTACTCACATGGACAAGTCAAAATGATGAAATATCATTAGTTTGATTCGATGATGAGACATAGCACATTTATTGATGATTGTGGATTTAGAGTAATTAATATTACTCGCACTCTTGCTATTAAAGAACCATATGTGTTGGCATCAATGGCTAAACCGGTTTTTTATGTCAAAGACCAACTTCGACCTGAATTTGGTGTCATAGTTTAAGTAATTCCAAGACATAATTTTGATGATTATGATGATGGAATTGAAACATTCCCTAGTGCCATTGGAACCAATCCATTTATTTCTTTTGATTACTCCAATAGCTCAATTTTCAGAGTTGATTGTGAACCTGAAGTTGTGGTTGAAAATATATAGAATCATTCACCCATGTTCTCAATTCTTTTGGTTTACCTCAAGTTGGGTTGTTAAGGTTGGTAATATTAAAATTGTTTTAGTATTGATCACAAATATGATTTAGCTGACTTGACCGTTATGTGAATTTTCAATGTTTAATGGTTGTAGTATTATTTGAATTGCATTTTCTAATTTGGAATTGAACTGTATTCAAACCCAGTCAAACAATATTTCTAACATGGTGAACACTACAACTTGTATTATTTATTAATTCCATTCAAGATCGTCAAAAACAATTGATAGCTAAATTACCAATGAGTCCCTATATTCCCTCATATATTTAGTTTTTTGGGTTACACATTAGTTTCCCTTTTCTAATTATTTACATATTTGTTTTCAAAAGCAGGAAATGCAGCCAATTGAAGAGAGGCGAAGGAAAGAAATGATAGAGAACAATCGTCGAATGGTGCATATGGGCGTTCCACCATTAGTGCCTCTAGTGAGTACATTATTTCAAATATATATATTTAAATAATATATAATTCCATGTGATTATTTTTTTGTAAAAGTTTTTGTAGGATCCACCTATACATCGACAGTTATTTGAAGAGGATCCTAGTACTGTTCCCAGTACTCAGGCCGGTGGTACAAGGAGGGTTCGTACCAGAGGTAGACGAGCAGCTTCGCGTACCTGACTAGACCCTGTCCCTCCCATTGACATGTCATCCTTCCCACATTCTGATCCCGGTGTGTCGTTAATGACACATGGGATATTTAGGCTTCCGATGTTTTCGTCACCTTTTGCATCTTCTAGCCCATCTTTTTCATATCCCATGAGGATTCCCACTCCCCAACCAGAATTAGATCATACCGTTATCCCATCTTCTTTTCCTTCTACTTCTGCTTCTCCAAGCTTCTATATTCCATCATATTTGACTCCTATTCCACCACAGGGTGTTCCATCAGTTTCTGTAGATCCAACGGCGCTCAACGATCAGACTGGTGCATGTATATTTATAAAACCATAAAAAAAGTTTATGCCAATATTTATTTTCATTATAAAATGTTTTGATAAAATATTTGTTTTTATTTCATTACAGATATGTCTAATGACAGGAGGTCGGGGCTAGGGCGTACACGCATGTGTTCGGTGTGGAACTGCCGCACACAGGTAATGGTGGATTACAATGAAGACAACCAAATAGTTCAGAAAACATGGTAGCAATGTCGGAGTTTTTTTGTGACGCTTTCCAAATACTCCGACATAATTACCGTCAGCATGCTATCATAGAGATAGTTTCTACATGAGGTCAGGGATAGAGCTTGGGTAGAGATATGGGTAAAAAAATCTGTTGTATTTAATGCCATGAATTATTTTTGTATTTATATGAATTAATATTTTAGTGCCAGCTTTGATTTAATTTTCCCGATGGTGAGGGTGCACGACCGGCACGTCTAAAAATTTTAGGTGAGCTTTGGAGAGCCTACAAGAATAAGTTTTATATTGGCTGGCGTGCTAGAGTTGGCACTGAGTTAGAGGAGGTACCAGTAGTGGATGATTGTCCAATAGAGCAGTATCGGCAGATTATTACCCATTGGACGACTACTCAGTTTAAGGTATTAATTACATTTGAGGTATTTAAATAATAACTTTCATGATTTGTATTAATATTATCCTTTTCATTATCAAATTTTATTTAGGAATTGTCTCGGAAAAATAAAAAAAAACATTGATGCAAAAAAATACCTCCAGACACTGGGACGTACTACAATACCAGATCATGAGAGGAAGCTGGTATGACAATTGATTATAAGTTTTCTTTACGACTTAAAATTTATTTTGTTTCCTCAATTATTTAATCATTTTCTCAATTTTTTATATAAGCTTAGTTTTTAATGTCATTGTAGAGGAAAAAACTCAATATTGAATGACGTGTGCCTCGAGCAAAACTGTTTTGCTCGAGTAGACGGAAAAAGGATGGAAGTTCCGTCAACGAACCAACTCAACAGCAGATTGAAAGTTTTAATCTGCTAATTATATATTTTATTATCTATTGTGTATCTTAATAATGTATTTATATTTGTAACAGGATACTTTAGAGGCCCTCGATATCCAAGAACCAAACAATTTTGGGCCAACTGATCACTTACATCAGGTGTTGGGAGAGGAGCATTCTGGCAGAGTATGCTGCCAACCTAGGATAGCCTCGACGAAGTATTGGCCCTCCTCAGGTATGAGTTGTAGTGCCAACGAGCTACAGAAACATAGGGAATAGGTAGAACATGCTGAAAAAAGGGCCATAGAGACAGCAGAACAGTCTGCTAGGGAAATGGTGCATTTATGAAATTTATTGAAGTTCTATGTCCAACACTTCCACCAGAGGCCATCCCAACTTTTGATGAATATATGTCATCGATACGTTCTATATATGGTCCACCAGGTGGAAGTTCTAGTGGTGGTCAAGTGGAAATCTAGCCTAACGATGATGATGGAAAGGAGTTTGATGTGGAAGAGGAGGGAGAGGAGGAGGGCGAGGCGGAGGAGGAGGGCGAGGCGGGGGGTGAGGGCGAGGAGGAGGGCATTGAGGAGGGTGAGGAAGATGATGGGGATGAGGAAGAGGGTGATGATGATGGTGATGATTGTGATGGTGATGTGGGACAAATTGATCTGTTACATTTTTGACTAATATTACTGATATTTGATGTTTAACCTATTCTAGTTGTTGGTTTTTTCTAGAACCGTAGTATAGTATTAGAGTTGAGTTATTTTTATATATTGTCTGTTTTCATGGATGTTGATTTCTTTTAGTGGTTTCAGTGTATCTTGAGCATGTTTATAGTGTTTTGTGTGTTTGGGAACTCCCTGAACAGCCCCTACTTCCTGGACCCTGGGAAACCCCCCACCACCATCCTTGGACCCCGGACAGCCCCCCGGACAGCCCCTCGGACAGCCCCCCACCCTCCTCCTTGGTCCCCAGACGGCCCCCTGGACACCCCCCGAACAACCCTCGGACACCCCCCCGGACACCCCCCACCCGCCTCCCTGGACCCCGGACAACCCCTCAGACAGCCCCCCACCCTCCTCCTTGGACCCCGTACATTCCTCCAAACACCCCCGGATAGCCCCCCGCACAACCCCCCCCCCCACCCTCCTATTTCGTCCCCGAACAACCCCCTAGACACCCCCCAGACAGCCCTCAGATATCCCCTCTGGATAGCCCCCCCAACCTCCTCCATGGACCCCCAGATAGCCCCCACCCTCCTCCTTGATTTCAGATGCCTTTTTTTATTTCTCTGATCATGCAATGTTATTTAGGATTATTCCATTTTTGTATGTCTTGAATTATATGAATGTCTTGGTAAGATTATTAGCTAATTCTCATCAAACCGAGGACATGTATGTTTAGCAAGATGGCAATACCATGCCTCAAGTGTGGCCGACACCACTCAAAATGTCTTAGGTTTATTTGAAATAGACAACATTTTTAAGTGAAAATAACAACTGGCATACAGAAAACTGACCAAACAAATTCAGATTGTGTTGATACATTAGGAAAATGATCCATGGGTAATTTGGGATGTGTACGAGTCAACCCCGTCTAAATCCGAGACGCAGTGTGGCCGACACCACTCAAAGTGTCTCTCTTTAGTTTAAAATGGACTTCATGTTAAGTGAAAACAACAACTGAAATATGGAAAACCAACCAAACACATTTGGATTCTGTTGAAACATTAGGAAAAAAGTCCATGGATCATATGTGACATGTACGAGTCAACTGTTCCTCAATCCGAGTCGCAGTGTGGCTGGCACCACCCAAAGTGCCTCTTATGTTTAAAATGGACGACATTTTATGTACATACAGAAAACCAACCAAAAGGATTCTGATTGTGTTTATACATTAGAAAAATGATCCATGGATCATTTGTGACGTGTATGAGTCAACACCGCCTCAATCTGAGGTGTTGTGTGGCCGGAACCACTCAAAGTGTCTCTCTTTTGTTTAAAATGGACTTAATTTTAAGTGAAAACAACAACTGACATACGAGAAACTGACCAAATGCATTTGGATGTGTTTTTTCTTTAGGAAAACGATCCATGAGTCATATATGACGTGTACGAGTCAACCTCGCCTCAATCCGAGACCCATTGTATCTGACACCACTAAACGTGTCTCTATTTTGTTTCAAAAGGACATCATTTTAAGTGAAAACAACAACTGACATACAGAAAACTGACCAAACGAATTTTGTTTTTGTTGAAACCTTAGGACAATGATCCATGGGTCATATTTTCTGTGTATGAGTCAACCCTAGCTGACTCCAAGGCGTGGTGTGGATGGAACCAATCGAAGTGTCTAACTTTTGTTTGAAATGGATAGCATTTTAAGTGAAAAGTACAACTGACATATGGAAAATAGACTAAATTCATTCGGAATGTGTTGATACTTTAGTACAATGATCCTTGGGTCATTTTTGATCTGTACGAGTCAATATTTCCTCAATCCGAGGCTTGGTGTCACCGGAACCACTCAAAGTGTCTCAGGTTTATTTGAAATGGACAACATTTTAAGTGAAAATAACAACAAGCATACGAAAACCGACCAAACACATTATTATTGTGTTGATACTTTATAAAAATTATCCATGGGTCATATGTGACATGTAAAAGTCAACCCCGCTCCAATCTGAGACACGATGTTTCTGGCACCACTCAAAGTGTCTTTCTTTTGTATGAAATGGACATCATTTTAAGTGAAAACAACAACTGACATACGAAAAACTGACCAAACACATTCAGAATGTGTTGATGCTTTAGGAAAACATTCCCTGAGTCATTTGTGACATGTAAAAGTAAATCCTATCTCAATCCAATACACGGTGTGGCCGACACCACTCAAAGTGTCTCTCTTTAGTTTAAAATGGACTTCATGTTAAGTGAAAACAACAACTGACATACAAAAAACCGACCAAATGCATTCATATTCAGTTCAAAATTTAGGAAAACATTCCATGAGTCATTTGTGATGTGTATGAGTCAACCCTTCCTCAATCTGAGGCCTAGTTTGGCCGACACCACTCAAAGTGTCTCAGGTTTATTTGAAATGGACTACATTTTAAGTCAAAATAACAACTAGCATTTGGAAAATTGACCAAACGCATTCAGATTGTGTTGATACATTAGAAAAACAATTCATGGGTCATATGTGATGTGTAAAAGTCAACCCCACCTCAATCCGAGTCACGGTGTTTTCGGCACCACTCAATGTGTCTTTCTTTTATTTAAAATGGACATCATTTTAACTGAAAACAACAACTGACCTACGGAAAACCGACCAAACGCATTCAGAATGTGTTGATGCTTTAGTAAAATGTTCCATGAGTCATGTTTGATGTGTATGAGTCTCCCCTATCTCAATCAAAGATGTTTTGTGTCCAACACCACTCAAAGTGTCTCTCTTTAGTGTAAAATGGACATCATGTTAAGTGAAAACAACAACTGACATACGTAAAACCGACCAAATGCATTCATATTCTTTTAAAACATCAAGAAAACGTTCCATGAGTCATTTGTGAAACGTACGAGTAATCCCCACCTCATTACGAGGCCCGGTGTGGCCGTCACCACTCAAAGTGTCTCAGGTTTATTTGAAATGGACAACATTTTAAGTAAAAATAACAACTAGCATATGGAAAACTGACCAAATGCATTTGGATTGTGTTGATACTTTAGAAAAACGATCCATGGGTCATATACGACGTGTATGATTCTTCCCCACCTCAATCCAAGGCATGGTGTTGCTGACACCACTCAAAGTGTCTTTCTTTTGTTTAAAATGGACATAATTTTAAGTGAAAACAACAACTGACATACAGAAAACTAACCAAATGCATTTGAAATGTGTTGAGGCTTTAGGAAAATATTCCATGAGTCATTTTTGATGTGTATGAGTCAACCTTGTCTCAATCCAAGACACGGTGTGGCCGACACCACTCAATGTGTCTCTTTTTAGTTTAAAATGGACTTCATGTTAAGTGAAAACAACAACTGACATACGGAAAACTGACCAAATGCATTCGAATTCTATTGAAACATTAGAAAAAATATCCATGGGTCATATGTGATCGGTTGGAGAAAACCGTGCCTCAATCTGAGTCGTGTTGTGTCTGACACCACCAAAAGTGTCTCTTGTGTTTAAAATGGACAACATTTTAAGTACATACGAAAAACCAACCAAACAGATTTTTATTGTGTTGATACTTTATAAAAACGATCCATGGGTCATATGCGACATGTATGAGTGAACCCAGCCTCAATTAGAGGTGCGGTGTGGACGGAACCACTCAAAGTGTCTCTCTTTTGTTTAAAATGGACTTAATTTTAAGTGAAAACAACAACTGACATACAGAAAACTAACCAAATGCATTCATAATGTGTTTTTTTATTAGGAAAACAATCCATGAGTCATATGTGATGTGTACGAGTCAACCACACCTCAATCTGAGACCCATTGTGGCCGGTACCACTAAAAGTGTCTCTCTTTCGTTTCAAAAGGACATCATTTTAAGTGAAAACAACAACTGATATATGGAAAACTGATCAAATGCATTAATATTCCTTTGAAACATTAGGGAAACGATCCATGAGTCATATGTGATGTGTAATAGTAAACCTATCCTCAATCCGAGGCACGGTGTGGCCGGAACCACTTGAACTATCTCTCTATAGTTTAAAATGGACAACATTTTAAGTGAAAACAACAACTGACATATGGAAAACCGACAAAACGCATTCAGATTCTATTGAAAGATTAAGAAAAAGTTACATGAGTCATTTTTAAAGTGTATGAGTCAACCCCACCTCAATCTGAGGCCTGGTGTGGCTGGTACCACTCAAAGTGTCTCAGGTTTATTTGAAATGGACAACAATTTAAGTGAAAACAACAACTGACATACAGAAAACTGACCAAACGCATTTGTGTTCTGTTGAAAATATAGGACAAAGATCCATGGGTCATATGTGATGTGTATGTGTTAACCTATCCTCAATCTGAGGCACAGAGTGGTCAACACCACTCAATGTGTCTCTCTATAGTTTAAAATGGACTTCATTTTAATTGAAAACAACAACTGACATATGGTAAACCTACCAAACACATTTGGATTCGGTTGAAACTTTATGAAAATGATCCATGGCTCATATGTGATGTGTAAGAGCCAATCAGGCCTCAATCCAAGTCATAGTGTGTTCGGGATCACTCTAAGTGTCTCTCTTTTTTTAAAATGGACAACATTTTAAGTTCATACGGAAACCCGACCAAACGGATTATGATTGTTTTGATACTTTAGAATGATGATCCATGGGTCTTATATGACGTGCATGAGTCAACCTTGCCTAAATCCAAGGGGCGGAGTGGCCGATATCACTCCAAATTTATGCATTCTATTTAAAATGGACTTCATTTCTAGAAAAAACACATTTAATTGGGTATGTTTAAATGAATTATGTATGTTTATAATTAAGTTATGAATTATAATTTAATTCTGGATGTTTATAGTTCTAGATGCATTATATGTATGAATTATCATTTCTAGAAAAAACACATTTAATTGTGTATGTTTAAGTTATGCATCATTTCCAGATGCATTATATGTTAAATGTGTATGAATTTGTTCTGTATATGTATGTGTTAGTTGGTTATTATAGGTACATTAATCAGAGAGGAGATCAGACTGAATGGATGGACACCCTTACAGTGCTGTGCAAATTGTGCTGTGCAAATTGTAAGTTGCAGTGCTGTGCAATTTTCACAGCATAGCCTATGCCAATGGTTTCAAACCGTTGGCATAGGGTTCAATGAATGTTTTTACCAATAGTTCAAAGGGAACCATTGGTAAAAATAAATTCCCAACTGTTTCTAAAACCATTGGGAACCATGGGAAAATGTTGGTTTTCCCAACAGTTCATGGGAAACCGATGGGATAGGCTAATTTTTCTATCCTATCCCAACGGTTCTATATAAACTGTTGGGAAAAGATATCCCAATGGCTTACTTACCAACGGTTCTATGGCCTTTCCCAATGGATAAGAAATGTTAGTAAATCATCCTTTTCTAGTAGTGATGACTTACTATCTCCATAACGTGGTGTAATATGCTTTCACCACCAACATACTTGGATGGATGTAACTATGGAAATAATAACTATATATTATTATTACAACATTATATGTATTATGGAACAACAAATATACCATCCACTTCCATATCATTTCATTATTATCATAATGATATCCTCACTTGTGCGTACGTATGGCATACCATCTCCACAATACGATGTGACTCATTCTACATGATATCCATTATAGAATGATTATATAAATTTTATAAAATGCAATAATATTACATTAAATATGTTAATATTGTTTTTTAATGATATAAATTTGAACTTAGGAGTATAAGAACATATTCAGTAAAACAAAAATTAGAAAATTAAGTAGTTTATACCTGGATAATGAGTAATAATGAAATATTGTTACCAAACAGAAAATAATATGATCATATATGATATTATAAAAATTAATATGATTCTATAATAAGTCACTAACATCATTTAAATCCATATAAATGAGGTTCATATACATGCAAAGGATAGTGGACCTAAGGTAATGGATAATTTTGTAATCTCATTTTTATCTAAGATTGTTTATATGTATGTATTTACAAGGGTATATTTATCATCCACGTCCATGTTTCCTATGTACATATTATTATTTATATTCTTATAAAATATTTAAAAGTTATTTTTACGCTTTGGTTAATTTTTATTAAACTGTATGAAAGAGATCTTTTGTCGTTATTCAATACGATGTACTTTTTGACATTTCCAGAAAAAGAATGAGGAGAATGTTTCTTTCAATTATACAGAATGGAATGTTTTTACCCCTTATTACCCTGAATATTACTTTATAAAATTCCATTATTTTTTTCATATAAATTATTTTCTATTAAAATTTAACTACATTTAGAGAAAAATAAATTTTCTAAAAGAAAAAGCCAATTTTCCTCAAGAATTAATTTCTAGAGTTTATCAAAATTATTTTCCATCTATGATTTAGGATACGATTCAAGTATACTATCCATATTATTCTTATAGTTGAATATGGTTATGATGGAATTATATTTATTGAATCCATTTGTTTTAAATGTATTATGTTATGAAGGAATGATGTTTATGAAACCCATTTTATTTATTGGGTTATGATATGATGAATGATTTATATTTTTGTAGCACATGTAGTAATTATTTCATTATGTGATGGGTAAGACCTATATCTCCCTCCAATGCATTGTGTAAGGATTTATATATCATGATATAGATAGTGCTAAATTGGATTTTATATTCGATTCAAAAATATAGGGCTGAAACTGCAAGTATATCTAGTTCAGTAATACAGGGTTAGAACGAGGAGTGAACTCAGTTCAGTAATGAAATTTTTCTGCTATGATGATCATGGAAATGAGCCTAAGAAAATATGAAAATTATTTTATATGATTATGTGTTTTCCACAATTCCATGTTTTATTCTAATTATATTTTCTCATGGATTATGTTCGTTTATGATTTATGCCTTAAAAATTACCAAGATTTATTCCATAACTCATAATCATGATATATGTTAAACAAGGTTTGATTTTCCAAAGTTATGATCATGTTTTTACATTCTTATGATCATGTATTGTTTGATCCCCCTTACTGATCATCTGAGCCCTCCATTTATTATGTTTCCACTCCTCAAGTAATAAAGAAAGATTTTAAGCAGGATTACTAAAGTGGATGATCTTTATGGGGGATGTTGAAGATCTTTCACAAGTTAAAAGAATGTATTCCAAGTTTCCAATGGCACTAAACAATTATGGTCCCCATGTGTCAATTTGTAAAATGTAATGAATATTCATCTAAAAAGATGTAATATTCATGTTTATCATGCATCGGTTGTTATAGTTATATCTTATTATATTAAAAAAAATATTTTAATAATAAATTAGTGTTTGGTAAAACTTGGTTGTGCATGTTACACAAGCCATATTGAAAAGTCTCTGTTACATGTAATAAAATCTAACCTCCGTGTTCCATGTAGATCAAGATAATATTTATGTTGTTTACAGTGCATGATTAACTAGGTTTTTAATATAACATAATCCAAACATAGTGTTTTAATATAAAATAAATTATTTTTAGTGTCGTGTGAAATGAAAAATATTAAAAAGATTAAAATAACTCAAAAATAAATAATTCAACAAATCTAGGGTTGTTACACTGCTCCCACAAATTTTCCATGAGGGAGATAGATGATCAATATGGGTTCTCATGATGGTGTGTTCCACCCTTCTTGGTTAGTTTACCTGCATGGCTATGGCATGCCACATGATCAATGATGGGTCTCACGGCATCATGAAGAGATTCTCAGGGATATTCTCTTTTATCACATTTGATTTATTGCATATTTAGTGATGAATTTTATGATGATGTGAATCCATTATTTGAGACATTTAATTTTATTGACTTTGATGCGTCATGTATTCAATGATGAATTTTTTGATGATGTGCATACAGTTTTTGGGATAATATATTATATCAACATTGTTGTGTCACGTATTCAGTGATGAATCTTTTGAAGACTTACAGACATTGTCAACAACAATTTATTTTTTCACCTTTGATGTGTCCATTATTCAATGATAAATCTTGGGATGACATGTGGAAATTTCTTGGGAATGTTTCTTTTCTCTCATTTTATTACTGTATGATGTCATAAAGTGACCAAATGGGTTTTCATGAAAAGGAAGCATGTCATGGGGTGCATGGAAAGTGATGAAATCCATCTCATGAATGCCTCATAACCCATGAAACTTGAGTGTGTTTCATATATGTGGGTTCACATGGGATAATTTCATGATTTCCAAATCCTTATACGATTGAGTAAAGTAAGAATGGTGATGGAGTCTCATGAAGATATACTTTCATGTACATGAAATATTTCTTTTCTTCACATGGTGGTATCATGTATAGTACAGAGATTTTCATGAACACATGAATATTTAATGTGTGTGGTGTGTACCTCTATAAGATTGGCATGACACATTGATTCTTGTATGTTTTTCATGCTCGGATTTTGCAGAGCATCAAAAAAATTCATCAGTACTTGATCATAGAAAAACACATATTTTTTGTCCATAATTCATCACATAATAGGGTACGTGATAATTTGATCTCATTATATGAGATTTAAGGCCCATGAAATTAATAGTCTTATATATTCTTTTGATGGTTTTCATTAGCGATATCGGATTTTCTATCTTTGAAAAATCATAAATAGAGTCCTTTTCATGATTGGTTACATGGTTCCATCCTTTCATGTGATGGGGTTCATGGTTCTATAGTTCTTCGCAAGAACATTTATGCGAGGTTTATCTATTTCATGTGAATGATCATGGGAATACTTCTCACATTAGACTATTCGTATAACTATTGTACAGTCTCATGGGGCTCTGTTTTAATGAAAATAAGAGATATTCCACTAGAATGGTCACCAACTCAAAATATCAGTCTCCATGTATTTATAGGAAAATTATCATACTCTCTTTCTGAATCTGAGAATGGTGGAATGTCTAGTAAATATATTCATCCATCCATCACACCAATTTACATAGTCTCTAATGATATTGGCGAATCAAATCTTCCTCATGTGTTGTAGATGAGTCTTGTTCTAGGGATATTCCATAGGCTGATGAAAGTCATGTAGACGTCGATCCCAACAATAGAAGAATATTTCGTTACCCTCTTTAATGGTTTCTATGTTATGAACATATATGTGTTGAGTAGATGGGTTTGGATCTTTTCACAAGACTATTAATAATGCTCATGGAAGCGAAGACGATACGTCATGTGGTTCGATCTTCCCATGATGTCAATCCATATGGTAGTCTAGGTGTGAGGATTTACAATTAATACAATTTCATCTGCGAGATGTGATGCATGATGTCCATTCCAATCATAATAGGAAGAAATGAAACCCTAGCATCATGAGATTAAATAAGGTGATGTGTGTCATGGCTTCCCCCTCGTGTTATATTCCCCTATTTTGAGGTAAATGAACATTTTATTTTTAATTATTTTATATTATTATCATTATTATATGTAAAAAAATAATTATAATAATGATAATAATAAAACATTGTTAATTGTTTAATCAACATAGACACCCCATGTATCATTATCATTTGTGTATGAATAATGATCAGCTAATCACTCATCACATGCTTCCATCTAAGAAAAAGTGCATGGAATATGTTTAGTGGTGTTAAAAAAATCTCCCCCTTAGAATTGGATTTGTTCATAATGAAAAGAATATGATTCTAAGGGAAAAATATGACAATTTTCCATATATCTGAATGATGAAGAATTATTATAGGGTGTTCCATGCTAAGAGAGGGTGATATATGTTTCTCTAATGTCAATGTACTTGGTGAGGGAATCTTGATTTTTTTCTTAGGCCATATTTTTTTCGTAAAAATATTTTCCATTCTTGCAGATATATCACTAATGTGTTGTAGTTTAGAGTCTTTTCTCCCACACCATCTATTTCTTTAGTTCAGGGTCTATCTCAAACATTATACTACATTAGTTTAGTTTCTTTTAGCTCAGAAATTTTATTTTTTTTATTTTATGGTCTTCCAGCTCGGGCCTTTAATCACTTTAGTTTATCGTATTTTATCTCATACCGTCTATCACATTAGTTTGGGGTCATTTAGCTCAGACATTCTATTGGTATATTTTAGGGTATTCTAGATCAAACTATTAAATTCTGTAGTTTATAATCATTTATTTGGGACATGATCAATGAGCATATAATATGGTGCTAACTTTCTAGGAATGACCCAAAACACTCTGGGGTTTTTGGTTTTACTGTGGTGTTATTGAGGCTCATGAGTATTAGAAAGACCATTTTGGAGAGTGATGCCTTCGTTTGATGATGATAGGCACATATTCTGGAGCTGTTGGCATACATGAACAATCATGATAAAGTTTTATTGATGTTGAGTATCTTTTTCACATGATATTTAAGATTTATAGAGGTAATATCATTTGAGGGAAAACATATAGGGATTCTAGATCTGCATAAATAGTTAAAATATGTGTGGAAAAATTCATAACCCAAATGTTTGAGTCTAGGAATATAGGATGGAGCAAACATACTAAGTATTTCCTCTGACATTTTGAGATTCTAGGTTCTGTTAAACTATTGTTAAGGCTCACAATGATTGAATCACCTTTCACGAAAGGAGGAGATTCCAATAGTTGGTGGGTCAAGGCTCTTGTGTATTGGAATCATGGTCAATAAAAAGATGATATCCACTCTTCAAGGTCGATGAATAATTTTTGAATACTCAATCATCTAGATGATGAGGTTAGGTATTGGATGAAAGCTATCGTTGAAGGGTTCAGCCCCCCTGGGAAGATCAAGTCTTTTTCATAAAGCTCGAGTCCTATGCCATGTGGCTTTGAATCATGACGTGTGTGCCATAAAAGGTTTGGGAATTATGTGTCACGTTTAGGCCTTGAGAAAATTTACAAAAACAATGACCTAATGTGGAGGATGTCGAAACCACTTAGATAGTTTGTTATGAGGACCTTAAGTCAATGTCTAAAGTGCTTGGATCCGGAGGATGATATGAGACAATCATACATGGAGTAGTTCATACACACAATTGGTTGATGACCATGGGTGCATATTCCTGAGCCATAGGGATACATGCATAATCATGAAATGGGTATTGTGAAGGTAGATATACTTTCCAAGTACCATGGAAGGTTTACAGTGATATGACGCCACCAAATCATGAAGTGTGATTTTCTTAAAGTGTAATATCCATTAAAGGTTCAATAACCCTTAAAATTGTGTCACCACATAGAGAACATATTCTCATAGTGAGGAGATTTGAAAAATAATTACGCTAAATTTTTTCTAGAACTAGGGGGTCCAGTGAGCATAGATTATAATTTACTAGAGCTACAGTGTAGACTCTATTATATTTATTCCTTCTTTATTTGTGTCATAATTTTATCCTAACCCCTGGAGTTGAAGAGTTTCATGAGCGAAGATATGAATTTTTATTTGGAACCATTTGTGGGTTTTTGACATGAGAAGTTTTGTTTCTCTTTCAATACCAGTTTAAGGTCTTGCTATTTAGACCATTATCAGCAAGAGTTTATGGTCATACATCTTTGACCAAAGAGTAGGAATTTTATGGTCATGATGAAGATATACCTAATATGAGCGATGATGCACAAGAGATTAATTTGGATACCCAGGGCTAAGAGTACCTCATAATATTTCTATGCGGGGGAGGAGAGTATTGTAAATCATGGATTGAGATACTCAGTTCAGGAGAGATGATATGAGAAAATTATACCAAGAGTAGTTCAGACAACACTGACGTGCTGAGTTATATTATAGTGATGTCAGCACTCATAAGGATTAGAATGTACATTTTGTAGAGTGTCACATTTAGTTGATGACCATTGGTGCATATGTCAGAGCCGTGTGAATAAATTCATAATAAATCAAAGGGTGCCTTAAAGATGGTTATATTTTACAGGGGTCATTGAAGATTTATTCAAATTAGAAGAAATAAAGATATCAATTATGATTTATTAAGGGGGTTCCTTAATAGGAAATGGGAGCACCCAATACTCTGGTTAACCCGAGTAGGGATCTTTTGGTCCGTTGATAGGGGAAGAAAAATGGGTGTTGACCATTACAGTTTATTATCATGCAGTGGGGACATTTTTTGTGTAGTTTAACATCATGTGGTAAGGACATGTTCCAGGCAGTTTATTGTCATATAGTAAGACAACTTTTATTGTGATGATTATAACTTATGAAACCAAGATTTCACCTTGTAGTTTAATTTCATGCGGTATAGATGTACTTATATGTAGTTCAATTTCATGTTCTAAGGATGGACTTCTGTTCAGTTTATCTTCATGAAGTAAGGACATACTTTAGTGCAGTTTAAAATCATACGATAAGGATGTGGGATGGATGTGAAAATGTTGGGCAAGATATATTACATGCACAAATAGGTCATATATAGATATGTCTTCTACGCACGTAAAATGATCCTATGTGACTAAATCATTATGTAATTGGGACACATTTCATACTGGTAATTGTATCTGGTCCCATGATTAGAGAATTTGAGGTCACTACATATCCTATGGTTATTGGAATCAATCCACATGTAGGTCTTGAATGAGAAACTCTCATTGTGAGTCTAATCTTTACGTAGAGGTGGAAATTGTATCGATTTATTATAGTAGTTGGGAACAGTATTGGAGATCCAAGTGTCATTACATATCCTATGATGATACGTATCAAGCCACATGTACTTACTGAGGGGTCATGTAGTTTAACATCAAGTTTTACAGACATGGGTTTCCCAATGTGAAAAGGGGAATTAGGGCTGGACACAAGGATGGAAATCTGGGTGTCGCTACTTATCTGATGGAAATAGTAATAAATCCATAAATAGATCATGAAATAACATGAAATTTAACAACATACAGTGAGGAAAAATTTGAATCAACATGAAAGAATGGAAATGTTGTGGGTGGACCCATGGGTGGAAGCCTATGCGTCACTATGCACCTTGTGAAAATGAGAATCAAGTCACACATAGTTTCTGGAGAATAAACATCCTACAGAAGCTTGTCCTATATGTAGAGAGTGTAAATTTTTATATTTTCGTGACCGGAACTAACTTTGAAGAGCCGATAATCACTATGTATCCTATTATGTCATGAATCAATTCATACATAGTTCTTTAATGGAGGTGTGGTGTGAGACCAACAACAGAAATGATGGTCCTCTTGAGAGAGGTTCATAGGAAGGGGTAGTTTTTTTCATGAAAGGTGCATCAACCATGAAGTTTAATATCATGTGGAAAGGAATCATGGAATTCCTTTTAATTTCTATAAATCTATCCCTTGATGCACCTATTAGGGGATCTCATACCTTCTGTGTGTAGGTAGTCCCTTACTAAAATTACTAATCTCACGTGAGTTATTCTCTGTTTGAGAAACATGGAATATAAATGGTTACCCTTACTATGTAGAGGAAATTTAAGGATATGATAGGGGATTTGGAATCATGTGGTGGATGGACCATGATATATGATCATGGAATACCTACACATCTCATTGAAAATAAGAATCTATCCATAAGTAGTTCTAGAAAACCTGTTGAGTTTAATGTTGTTCTAAAAGGGAATCTTACATGAAGTTTCATGTATTATGGCAAGGAAGTGGGTGGATCAACTTGAAAATGGGGGGATGTTGTAGATGTACCCATGAATGGAGGTCTGGGATTCACTATGTATCCTATTATGGAAGGAATCAGGCGACACATAGTTCTAGAAAACCAGTGCAGTTTAATGTCATGCCTAAAGGAAATATACCATGCAGATTGATGACTTTTGGTAAGGACATTGATCTATTTTTAAGTGTCATGTAACCAGGATGGATACATATAGATAAAAATCATGTGGTCATGATGAGTTTTATATTATAACATAATGTGATTAGGATGATTTCATATACATTAAAACCATTTTATCACGGTGAGTTTGTATAGTTTAACTTCTTGTGATCGCCATAAGATTTTAAATTTTAACATCATGTGATCAGGAAAAGTACATACAGCTTTATGTCTTGTGATCAAGACAAGTTTGTAGGAATTATAATGATGTGGATACCATAGGTGATGACAGTTATGAAAATTATTTCATGATAAATTTCTCATCGGTGGGGGTTGTAACACACTCTTCATCCATTATTTCCAATGACTAAGCCACAATGTGGTATACCTTATATATTATGTAAGGGCCTTCCCATTTGGGAACCAGCTTCAAACAATTCATTCCTAGTATAATTAGGCTCCTAAGAGTGAACACCATCTCCCCTTAGAAGAATGAATGGAGGATAAACTTTTTATTGAATTCCCATGCGATCCTATTCTGCTGGACTTCAAGGTTATGCAATGTAAGCAACATGTTTTCATCAAGCCCTTCCAATACATCTAGCTGCTTTTGCAATTTCTCAACATATGAGATATTTATGCAAATGGATTTTTCGATAAAAGTTAGATGGACTTATATGGGAAATACTACTTTGGTCCCATATTATATTGAGTATACAGTTTCATGTGTAGCATTTCACATGGTGGTATGGTAAACCCATAGAGCATAGAGGATCCCTTCTGTCCATGATGTTTTATCCTAGTTCACAATCTTATGGATTATATTCTATGGAGTCTTATTTAAGGCCTCTACATATCTATTTTCCACTACATGATACTGGGACGAGTGATTAGACTTGATATTGTACTCCCGATACAGTTTCTTCAACTCTGTAGAATAGATATTGGTGTCGTTGTCCATTAAATCGTGTGGGTGACTCCAAACTGTGAGATTCTATGTGATTTTACTAAGATGATGATGAACTTTATCTGGAATTCCTTGAGGGGGGTCTCCTCATCCCATTTGGAAAAGAATTTTTTCGTAGTAAGGATGTACATGAACTTCTTAGTTGTGTCTAGGGGATATGTCCCCACAACTTCCATTCACCAAATAGAAAATGGCTAGGAATATTTTTCCATATGTAAAACTTTTGCGGGTTCATGGATTAATTTTTCATCTATTTGGCATGCATGAAATTTCTGGGTGAATTTCATGAAATCCTGTATCATGGTTTTCAATTAATATCCCAACATCTTGATTTAGAGAGAGTCTGGATCCAGATAGATGATCACCATAAGAGCCTAAATGGACATCTTCTAAGATGGAGATAATCCCTCATTCTTATATACATATAAGGAGGATCTTATCCAATCCATGATTACAGAGGGTCTTTTGATTATTTTGATCACTCTGGATGATAAAGTTAATTGTACAACACCGAATCTCTTCCCTTATGGATCGATCCCTCAGGTGAGTCCCATTTTCTGGATAACTGATTATGGGCTCCATCCATCCTAGTAAAGATGATAGTTCATCATGATCTGGGGGGTTTTTGTCCTAATTCATTTATTCTATTTCACATAAAATTATTGACGAGACCATTCATAAGTGTGTGATATGGAAGATTTCTTCCTCCTGGTAAGGTTCATCCAAGAATATAGATGCATTATCCAAGGGATCAACATGAGAATTCTATGATTGAGGAACATGATATAATATTGGTTTCAAAGGGAACACTACCATCAGCCCCCTAACGTTCCTAGGGAGATGGGTCAACTCTTCCTTTTTGATGGCATATTATCCACTGATTTTCTTTATCACTAGCTCTGAGTCACCTTTGATATTCAAGTAGGATATTCGTAGTTGTGGGGCCATATCCAACCCAATTATGAGGGCTTGGTATTCTTCCCCATTATTTATGTAGCCTTCAGATAGTGATAAAGAGTAGGGAAAACATATTTTTCAAGGGAGACAAAAACAATCCCTAATCCAAATCAGTTGATTCTCAGGGTATCGATCCTTTTACCAATATGAAATTAGGATGTGCCATCAAAATACACCTCCCCCATCTAGGGAGTGTCATGAGAATAGAATTAATTCTCATATGGAAGTTTTTTGTCCACCAGTATATTTTCCGATGTAGAATGTTCTACAAGAAAATCAGTTGGGGCTTTCCCTTTCATCAATTTATGTGACACAAACTGAATTTCATATTACTAGATAATAACCACCCATTAGGCAAGAAACTCATTCAATATAGGATTTCCAAGGATTTAAATTAGAGGATCAATATGAGAGACCAAATGGTTATTATGGTGCTATAAGTAAGGCCTCATCTTTTTTCACAATGAAGATGAGTGAAAGGAAGTTCTTTTGGACATCAGAGTATTAGGTCTATATACCTAACATCATTTGGATAAGTTAGTAGAGAATGTTATCCCACCCTGCATCATTTTTCTATGTGATAAGGGAGCATAATGAGAATTACATTAAGGCCACATATAAGATGAGTGCACTCCCTTCCACTAGAGGCATCAGAATTGTTGCATATAGTAGGTAACTATTGATATTTTTTTGGCTTCAAGGAAGTCATCATCCCATTGATAGGTGGTTGATTTCTTCATTATCCAAGTGAAGGGGATATATTTTCTGTCCAAGTTAGATATGGAATGCTTAATATAGACTATTTTATATTGTATCCCCTCAGTTCTTTGAGATTTTCAGTGGTGACATTGCTATAATTGGACTAGTCTTTTTGGGTCTACCTCGATGTCGCAGTGGCATACAAAAAATCCATGTAAAATCTTGGATGTAACCCCAAAGGTGAATATCAGTAGATTAACCTCTAGATTATATGGTCTTATCCTATCAAAGAATATATGGGGATCTTATAAGTTATAAAATTGTTGTTGGGACATGAAAACTAGGTTATCTACACAACACTTTCCTACCATTCCCAAGAATTGATTAAAATATGATTCATGGAAAATTTATATGTGGAACCATTATTCATGAATCAAATGTTCGTGATCTAATATCAAAAAATCCCATACGGAACTCTATAGGTAGCATCTTCTTCTTCATCAGGTGCTATCATTATTCAGTTGTACAATGCAAACCCATCCATAACAGAAGTGGCTTGGAAGAAAAAAGTTGCATCAGTATAGAGTTCTATGAATACAAATGGGAAATATTACTTTTTTTCGTGGCTAATAAGGTCTCCAAAATCGATACATACCCTAATCTACCCATTATTT
Organism: Viscum album; assembly: GCA_963277665.1. Lineage (NCBI taxonomy): Eukaryota > Viridiplantae > Streptophyta > Magnoliopsida > Santalales > Viscaceae > Viscum > Viscum album. Next base: position 1,577,811,779 of record OY728120.1, on the reverse strand, counting down.
TCTATAACAAGGATGATATTGGAAATCCATCTTGGGTATTTCACTTCTCAGAAAAAGATGGATTTTATCAATTTTTCATATTCTAACTCTACATTAGTGGAATGGGAGAGGTTCATCCTCTTGACATATTTCATGAAGCGCTAATAATCATTTGGTGTGACAAGATTTTGCATATCCATATTTGGATTCATCTTAGATATTTCTATGCAGTTTTAAGGAAAAACATATTGGTTCCACTTCAAAAATGAAATATACATCTCATTCTCTTCGAGGGGTATGTCCACACAAATCAGAGTAGGCCATGATTCATCATTCGTTTAAAAATTTATCTTTTTAATCTCATCTATGGTGGTGGAGATTCATTACTCAAATGTGGGAGGGGTGTTCTTGAGTTCATCCTCATCTTCCCTTAATTCGGATTATGTGGAGTAATTTTCAGATGAATTTGGAAATATTGGGGCTTCACGATCACTATCAGGGTGAGAGAGGTCATGAGAAGAGACATTATCATCGCATACTTCTTGAGTCATTATAGAGTGATACTAGAGCTGATTTAATTTTATACTATCACTTGGGATAAAAGGGTCTTCTAACTTTGGGCTCAAGTCTATTACCATGACTAGATTTATGGGGAGCACATATTCACTATTAATCATACATCATGGATTTTATGGGGTGACTCCAAATATATTAGGGTCTGCAACTTGTATGTCATCATCCAATAATGAATATTTTCTTCACTTTTTTTATAAAAATCTTCTTTAGCATATGTGGCTCCACAAGTCTCAAATGGGGTGATGTCACCATGAAGTACACCAACCTTTCCATTGATGGGGTACTTCAGACATTTATGGAATGTTGAAGGTAATACCAAGTGGTTTTGGTGATAGGGCCTTTCAAGAATGACATTATATGTGTTTTATTTTTGGAAAACCATAAAATCAGTTTTATATGTGAGGTACCCAAATTGAGATTCATGTTTTACATTCCCAAGAAGTATTTTCTTAGGATTATAATACCCTTGAATGGTTAGATTTGTTTGATATAAATCCACTTCTTTATATAACAAATTTTAGAGGGTTTGAACTGAGTTGAGGTTGATCCTAGAGACAATATCAATCAAGGCCCTCTAGAAGTTGAAATTATTGAGTCTTCACAAAACATATAGGTCCCTGATGTTCCCTTGAAGGAACACATTTTGATCTTGGTTAGGGAATGAGATGGAAAGATGAAATTCTGCCGATATAATCTCCATTCTATAAACTCAGCAACAATGACTTATGTATTGAATTCTTGTGGGATTAAGAGGGTATCAAAATTTTCATCAATGAGTTATTTTTAGTGATGGATCAAAAAAAATATTGAGAGATTGGTTAGGAAATATGAAAACTATTTCATAACTTTGTACTTTTACGGGAGAGGTCGGTGCTTCCCGATGTGGGGTTGCTTCTGGACATGTGGATCCAGAGCCCATAAAATTGAGGTGGATGGGCCCAATACCTGTGTAGAGGTTGAGCGGGTATATGGAACCAGTGTATTAGCTCATTCATTCCTTACCCATAGTTGGGGTTTATAAGATAACTGAACCCATGCTAGGCGGTAAAGAAAGATAATCAGGTGAGGGTGGACACTATAGGGGTTTGGGATGCCTCCATGCGTCTTTTTATCATACTGGTGCGCTCTCCCATGAGTTTAAACTACATATATAACCTATGTGGGAATGTGGTCCAAATATTGGGTCTAACCATGCCCGTGTTTTCCCCTACATCCACGGTTCTTGTGCATTTTGCCTCCCATTTCCCGGTTATGTTTGGGAAACTCGTATTTTTGAGGTGTATTCATCATCAAAGAAGGGGTTATACAAGTTTATCAGCTTGTAATAACTAAAAATTAGATCTTCATCCAATGAGGATTCCATTTGTTGGGATGGTTACCATATGAATGATGTTTTAGGGAAGAAATATACAAGAGTTAGAGCTTGCTTTGGAGTGGAATATTAATCTAACAATTTTGTTTCTTCCTTATTCCAATGGTTATGCCAACATTTGGGAGGTATATCTAATGAATTTTTATTAGGAGGGGGTGCTATTGCGGGTCTGCACAACTATTCTCTCAGGGTGGCATGAGACCATTTTACAATTTTCGGAGTCATCTAGTTGTCGAACATCAGCACACTCCTGTCCAAGAAATTTTTTCAATCACCTTGTTCTCCTGATAGGGAGATGGTTATGAAATCCACCCATAACGAGGATTTATCTATCACCACCTGTAATGAATTGACCATGCCTAGAAGGATGCATTTAAAGATGTAACCATTCTAGATATTATGACCCAAACTTCTATGAAAAGGGAAATAGTCCAGATGGTAAGAGAAGTTGACCTCATCATGCTTCCTAGGCTATGGTAGCATAAGTATGTTAATCTACAGGGCTTTAAATAAATAACCATATAATTTTTCATTTTGGAAGGAGTATGATTTGTTCATTCATTCCTCAAATACTTGAAGACCTTGGTTTCTCTATGCTTCATCATGAGGGTGATTTTGTGGTTGTTGCCACTCGACATGAGGTGCTAGACAGTTCAAGACTTACCTGAGTTCCTGGACGTGTACTACTGATAGTTGGAGAGTGATTTCTAAAACTTATTATTTTCCTGGCCCTATCCCCTGTGTTGTGTTAATGAGTCTATTTCTGGATTGGGTTCTCTTAGTGGGATCCTCGAGATATTTCTCTACTTTAGTGAACTCACAATACCCACCTAGATACATCATTGGGAGTAGAGGTGTCTACAACTCACCACAGAGATTTTCATCATAGAGTTATAGAAGATTAACCTATAATATATTGATGCTGAGTGAATAGGTTAGACCTTTCCACATGGCTATGAATTCAAACACCCTCTCATTCTCGCACTATGTGAATTTCGTTAGATCTATGATCGTCATTTTCCTCAATGTCCATATGAACTGATAAATTAATTAATGACAAAGGTCTTACCATATTTCAAAGCACCCTGTAGGCATGTAGTTATACTGTAAAAAGGATGGCCTTGTTAGATTCTATACAAAACACATCAGCTTTATCACCTTCTATTGATCTCTAGGGCCCATTATCGGCCCACATCGGGATATGAAGTCCGTGATATGATGTTTGGGGTCACTGAAACCATGAAAATTTGATAAGGTAGGATTTTTAAAATTTTGTGGAGGTGGAATATTATCCAACCATTCAGGATATGGATTTCTCTAAGGCTACAATGGTGTGTGTTTCCCTTCCATTTCTTCCATTCGAGTAACCAGATACTCGATGAAATTTAGAAAATCTAGGTGAACTACTATTTTCTCCACCTCGCCTTTGTAGGGAGCATGAAGAGCTCGATGCGGTGGACCTACCTTTATTATATTCTGATTCTCAATTCATCCTAATACCGAATGATTTTCCTAATGAGGGGGAGGATACCATAACTGTGGTGGGAAGTCACAATCATTTTCAACTTCATTGTTTATGTAGACTGAATGCCTAAATCAAGATCCAATCTACCACTTGGATATTGGTCTCACTGGAACATCAATTATAAGAGGGTGAATATTTTTCTCAGATTGAAGACTATACCCAACAAGAATATTTCCCCCAAGTATCTCCTTGTTGATTAATATGAGATTTTTTATCTCACTATCAAATTATGACCATTATTACTCTATGGGAGGAACCTCAACTATTCCTAGTGGTGATTGGGGTGTTTCCACACATTTCCATTTTTCTTTAGAATTGTTTCATAAGAGAGGTAGAAACATGTTATTTTGAGGTGTCAGAATTTAGAGCCTTCTCTGGTTCTATAGGCTTTCAACCTCATTCGGTGCATATAAATCACCCTTCTCTTAAGGTACATTTTCTATGTTTCAAGTATCTTTATTTGTGTCTTTATCAATAGTATCTATCATGTTGATAGTGATGACATTAATAGAGGAATATCGAGAAATGGTGGTTATACCATTACTCTCGATGCCACATGTTGATTCTTCCATACATTCATTAGCATTATTATTCAAACACTTGGTCATATTGGTCTATTTTGTCTTGTGACCCTAGTAGGGACTGGTTTCCTTGGCCTTACTCTCCTCCCATAATGGTCTATGAATACTATCCTTGGGAGAATTTCTGATCATGGTTTGTGAGTAGGCCTCGACCATTAGAGGGTTTTCAAGTGGTGGGAGGAATAAGTGGGACACCTATCATCAAATTTTCCTGGCCAAACTAGAAAAACATTATTCTCTCTATGGTGAAGATGATGATGAAAATGCCCACAGACTTGTGGTGTGGGAGATAATTGGGGTTTTAATTGTAAAATTTTTTCCATGTTGTTGAGGATCAAATGATTCCTATCGGGGATTTGAAGACTCAAGGGACATTCATGAAGATTTAAATTTCCCCATCTCAGTGGGGTGGGGTTGATCTAGAATAATGATTAATGTCCCCAGAACCCTTTCGGTAGATGATGAACAAAGAAATAGTGATTGAGATATAAATTCCCCAAGCACAACAAGATGGGATTTTTTTGTAGCTTTTACAAATGTGTCCTTAATCCCATTAAAAATTAATTATCTGAGAGGTATAGGTAGTGGTAGATATTCTCCAAACCATGCAGGTTGAGTCTGTTCCTAGACAACTGCTATAGAGCTACTACTGTGACTCTTTTGATGCATAACAGCTGTTCTCATGTGGGATTTGGGTGTGAAAGAAGCCTATGGTCTGAACTATTCTTTTTAAGAAGTTTTACGAGTGATAAAAACTTCATTATTCATGTCTAGAATGATATTTCATTACCTAGAGGGGCCCATTTTGAAGACCTTTGGCTATCCTCTCCCTTTGTTCATGTTTTCTAGGAATCATTGAAGTGGGGGAATTCTGTTGTTGTACCCATCTTGACCAAGATTTACCAGGTCCCTTGATTTCACAGGAGGCTATGAAATTAAAGCATGCCATATCTGAGGGGTTCTATGTTCATGGGGTGTGAAAAATTTTAAATCTTCATACTTTCTCCATCCTTGAATATAGATTCATGACATGGATTCATATATCTTCTTCTTAGGGGTTTTGATTCAATGGTGGTAAGTGTGTTGCTAATTTTTGATGTTATTTTCCAATTTTGGATCCCAGGACATAGAGATAGTGGACATGGATAGCTGAAAACTACGTATCTTGATTGTCTTAAGTGAAAATCATATCCTGAATAATGGAGATGTTGAGCCTCCATTCACTTATGATTATCCAACATATTTTGGAATAGATAAGGAATCCACTCCATTTCTAGCTAATCTAGGATCTCATAGTCTAATGTAGAGAGGGACCAAAAAATGATGGAGAGGATATATCCAGTTAACTATCTCCATATGTCAATGTCATCATCCTCATCAGGATTTCATTCCTCCATATGATCAGACCAAAGAAGTTGCTTATGAGGGTCACCGTCTGATTGGAGTGGAGTGATACTAGAAGTTGACGAGGAACTATATGAATTTGACCCTGAGGATTTGAGTATCTATTAGTACAAAGGTGTTAGAGATTTGAACAACTATCCATATGATTTTTTGGGAAAGGGGGGGGGATTTAATTTTTCATTAGAGATATAACCGTGTTGAGTTTGACCATGTTGTATTTCATGAGTAGAGTCCCTAAGATCCATCTACACACTACCACAAGGAGGACTATTGTTATAATGATCACCTTCTACTTCACTGGAAGGGTTGAAATATCATTACGGTGTTGAGAATGTGTCAAAAATGACCTCACAGACACTATCAATGAAAAGATTAGAAATAAAGTCAATGTTCTAAATTGTGGTCAAAATATGAGGACATTCATTTTGAATTTTTGTGCGGATATGAGCCTACTATATAACGGTTTACAGAACTTCCTTATAACCGTATGGCACTGTGAGAGTATGAGCTCACTAATGAGAAGTTAATAGAATATTCCAACGAGATGTCTCATTATGGACAAGAATATGAGCTTGTCTCAAAGTATATCCATTCTCACTTGGTTGTCCTTGGTCAGATGAGAGTATGTTCCAGATCCTAAGGCATTGGGATATTGTTTTGGTCTTTCTTGGTAGGATTATGAGCATACCCCATGGCATGTGCCACTATCACTTGGAATGCCCCATTTAGTGCAAGAGTATTATCCTACTATGAATATGAATTCCCTTCCAAAATATGCGGATGTACCTATATAATGGGAGAAGGGATATGAGATTCCCCCAATATTGCATCAGAATGATTTTGGTGTAGTCCTTCAACAGTTGAAGTAGAAATATTCTCCTGACATCCATGATCATCTAGAATATTCCAGGTAGGTTCACTGACAAGAATATGATCCTACCCTGAGACTTGTTCCATTCTCACTTGGTTATCCCCATCCAGAATGGGGATATACAACTAATCCTAAGACTTTGGTTTATGCTGCTAGACTTATTCAAGGGGAATATAAGTCTACCCAAGGCATATGGCCCTCTAAATTGGTGAGCCCTATCCTTAATGGGAATAATATCCAAATCCAATTCCTTTGGAATATACATTCAAAATTTTTAGACAGGCATGTTCCCTTGTCCTGAGCCATGTGCCGCTCTCACATGGTGAGCCCTAGTTGGAATAGAATTATGATCCTAGTACGATACTCACCCTTTATTCAAATATGTGGATGATCCTCCTGGGAGAGAGAAATATTGGGTACTATCACCAGTGTGACCACTTGTTCACAATGATCAGAGTGTTGAGCTATCCTAGATGTAGAGATAGGAATATAAGCCTTCCCTTAATCTACAATAGTTCCAGAATATGGCGTAGGGGTTGTTTTGTTGTTTCTAAATTATATTGGTATTTTAGAAAAGTGTGTGTATAGATATAAACCTGAACATTTTCAAACCCTCCTACATACTCAATGATGTTTTCGATTGAAGCAGGGATATGCACCCACATATTTCCTCCATGAGGCACCAGAATATGTTGATGGACATCATGGACATGGGCATGGATTTTTCCCATCCCCGTTCTTATTGTGGGAATATGCCCACATACTTCTTTATGAGTGAGTAGCGATATAATTATACTTACTGATTACTATCAAAATATTTCAGTATACTTTGTTAGAGGTAGTTGGGATATAATCCCTCTCCTAGATATCAAGTGTATTCCCCGCCTGATGAGTGATCCTTTATTTCTGTTCATAGGCATCAAAGGCCGTAGTTTTCTGGGTGGTACCCTCTGTAGGTGACATGTGGGAGCTAGTGGGATTATTCTAGTGATTTAAATTGACAAGTTCCCTCCTTGGGGGCACTTGAACTATAAGGGATCCTTATTTGAATCCTTGATCAACCTTCACTAGAGAATGAATGTTGTAGTTGTCAAGCCCCAGGGATAATCTCCCAAAGAGATTGGATGTGGCGATGACGTCTGCTGGATTAGCTATAGAATTCCCTAAGAGATATAAAGTCATTTATTTCTATGTTTGGAGAACATAATGGGAATCTTCCATGGTCGGGATTTTACCATGTCTATGGTGCTCCCATTCCATCATGTTTTCCACTTGGTGTTAGAGCTATCGAGGAGATGAGATTGTTTTGCGACCTGTAGAAGTTTCATCCATATGATATTTACTAGAGTGATTACTAGATGAAGAATAAATTATCTCAGATCAAGATGATATGGATGAGAGCAGTATTTGTAGTCATGCAGACAAAAATGAACAAGGTTAAAAATTTGTGAAATATCATAGAAATGATGTGCTCTCAATCAAAAGTTCATAGTTAACAAAATAGTCCTTTTATTCTCGATTAGGCCATTCTACTCATTTGTAATTTTCAAAATGAGGATGGAATTATTTCCGGAGAACCATGATTGTAGAGGATAATCTATAATATCATATTGATCTTACTACTTTGTTAGTGTAGGAATTCAATACAAAGTGTACTAACATACTATTAACCGATAATTTTTTCATTTGGGAGTTTCATGTAGGGGTTTCCCCATTTATATTTTCTTATAACAAGCAAATAAAAATGCCCCGACAGATAATAAACTGTTCATTTTTTTAATTTGATATATTTATGTGGGGTTCATTATTTTTGTTTTCTCATAGTGGAAAAATGGATGGATGAAAAAAAGCCTAATTTTTTATAGATTCATGTTGAGTTCATAATTTCTATTTCAACAGGGAAGAGTTGATCTGGGTAACCCTCACTGAGGCGGGTCCAGTTGGGCCTGATGGTTGATTATTGAGGGTTCATTTCTAGAAAAATTATTATCACCAGCTCGGTATTTTCGTCTTTAATTGAATCTCTCAATAGTTCCCTTATTCATAACTAGGTACAAACCTTTTATCCAAAGGTAGTTAGTCACTTGGTTTTTTAGACCTAATGACTCTTAAGGACTTTCATTGGTTGAGAGGATGAGAGGCCCGGATAATTGCACCCTTTTTAGGGGAATTTTTTCCTACACTAGGACTCTCTTATAGATTTAAGAGATGTTTGCGAATCTATTCCAAATCTTAGTAGAAAATGTGTTACCCTAACAAAATTAATATAGGTTAATTTTATTTGTATACAAAAGAAAGGGGATCTCATTAATGAAAAATAGAAATGTGAACTCTTTAGTGAATCTATCTTCATGTATTCGATGTTATTCATCTATTTACAAGTGGTGGATAGCTTCTCTATATGAGGAAGCCATATAACTAGGCACGTCAGGATTTTCTACCACACAGGGAGGAAATTTATATTATAAGATGGGGATTGGGCCATTATGAGGAATCATATAAATCCTGGTTATAGAAGGAATAAAAACTCATGTGGTTTACTAAACCCAACCGGTTTAACATCATGCATAAAGGGTATAAGTATGGGGATTGAGGAACCAAATTTCTTAGCTCGAGTCTCAAGGAGACGTCCTTCATATCCTTATTATTGTTGGAATCAGAGTTATCATAGCTCGATCATACCCTTGGGACAAACCCCAAGGTAGAGGCCCATATATGTAGGGGTGTTTATATCGTTACAATCATTGGGGGTTACATACATAGATTTACCTAGATGATGGGGGTTTGTGGTGAAAGTTATACGACTATTGTAACTACCTATGCCCACATGATCTATGCTTGGTGTGGGAAATAAGTGATAACTAGTAATATATCGCACTGAAATCTGATGTGATGATTACAATTTGGGACATCCCTTAGGACGACTAATATAGAGCTCGAGACTTAGAGGGGTATCCTATATACCGTGATTGTGGTAGGAACTAGATTAATCGTAGTTTAGTTGATTTCTTAGTTCGTTGAGGGATTTGGTAGAGTGATCATCCCATGGGAAGGATTGAGTCATGATGGATGAAATTTTTGAGACATGGGGGTTACATTAAAATCAATGTTTATTTGAGATTTGGAATTTGGAAGGCATCCAACATAACTTGTTTGTTTCCATAATTAGATTCCTTGACATTAAATTGATTGGGGGTTATACACAGATGTTCCCTTATATGTGGTCATATCATATTACCCCACTGATCGGGGAATACACATTGTGGTTTCCCATTTCTTAGAGGAGTCTTACAATGAAAATGATATGATCATTTCATCTCCCTAATACCACATGAGCTATGATCGATGTGAGAATCATGGGGTAGAAAATGATCATTTTAACTATTTATGGATCCAGGGATATTGTACTGCAATATCCCTTTTGGATGGTTAATATGAGGCTCAGTGTTCTGAGAGGAATCTAACATATCCTAGTTACGGAAGGAATTAGAGTCCTCATAGTTACCCTAGACAAGGATTAAACAGTGTAATTGCCTGGATAATTAGGGAATCGACACTAAGTATGGACAAAGTCATAAATCCTTGGATGCCCTATTGACCAAACCTGCTTGCCTACATGATTCCACGAGACCTAGAAGGTCAGTCTTGAATGCCATCACATGACCAGGATGACTTGTCCAGAGGGGGTCACATTATCCATTTGACTTTCCCATGTGTCATCAAAATAGATGGATGACACATATGGAGGGAATCATGACAGTTAATATGACAAGTCTCGAAGGGTGTCACATGTCATTGATGAAATTACAGGATGGAATCGTGATACCTAGATAACTTACCTAGAGGCCATCATGATATCCATTTGACATATCTAAATTCTACCATGAGACTCATGTTAAAAGAGTGGGCTATGTTATATGAGTTAGAAGACATTTCTGAAGGACATCGTGATACCTGAATGGTGAACGTGGAAGTTTTAACAATACTTTGATGGTATGCCTGAGTGGCACTATGTGAATTGCATCGAAATGTCCATGGGACTTCAAACGACCCAAATAATATACAGAAGGAGGGTCGCAAGATCTGGGCGACATGTCCGGGTGTTGTTTCATGCTTTAAATGGTTCATTAGAAGCACATTAGGGACAATGAACACGTTCTTCACCTACGTCTTCCACCATTAAATTTTTTTCTAGCCTTTATATTGATAATTCCATTGATTTATTCTGTGAAATTTTATTTTATGATTTGCATGATCTAGAAGACGTGTGAAATGTTCCCCGCGTGTTCTTGAAAAAGTCTTTCACATGATCTATGGGGGATCAAGTGAAGTTCCTTATGCATAGTTCATGATCTATTTGTCTATTGTATGGTATCTTACCTGATGGAAGGATCACCAATTGTGAGATCATCACACTATGAAATTTTGTTGAACATTGGGGATTCATTTCCCTAATGGTCATATAACTTGTGTGTATATTGTCGATCTCTCAGTGTGTGTAGGAGGTACATTTTTCTTGCGAGGGTAGGGATTTTATAGTCCTCATGACCCAAGTTGTTCACTTCTTTTTACATCATATCTCACATGAATCTAGAATGGATTTGGAAAAGGTCTTCAGTGTCATGTGCCTTCACAAGTCTCTGTCATTGATTACTCTAAGTGTGTCACCTAGTTTTCGATGACCAAGAGTCCCCCCCCCAAATTCCTCCTTTAGTATATTATTTCTAATTAATGGTGGAATTTTTGAATCATGTGAGTATGATGATGGACTTTCATATTTTCATATTTACCTCTCTGAGAGGTTTCGCGAGACTAGGACGCCTGCTGAGAGGCATTTTCGTGAAGCTCAAAGCCTTTTCTGGAGGGTTTTGTGAGACCATTCTATAGGAATATTTGGTGCATCACAAGGTTTTTACAACCATGATAGGCAAATTCATCCATACCCTTTTTATTTATTTATTTTATTTTAAAATGGATGGGGAGTTTGTGAGGCTTCTTGGGTGTCTTCAAGAAAAATAACCATGCCCCTTGATGTTGCATCACGTGACCACAAAAGGCCCTAGTAAAGTGTGTTAGAATTTCATGGACAGTTACATTCTTCAGTCCTCATGAAGCCAAAGGGGGAGAAAAACATTGCCTATACATGCATGAGGAGATTTTTTGATGAGGATGACATGCGTGCAGTCTTTCATTGGATGAGGCAGAAATATCACCAAGGTCTCACAGTGACTTGCAGATTTCCAAGGGTCCATCCTGTGACTTTTTTGACCATGAGATGCTCCCATCTTTTGGATATTTTCTCATTATCTTCCAATATTTTTTCTGAGAACCACCCACTAATTTTCTATTATGGATCCACATGATTAATATGGGATCTCATGATGGTGCATGTACCCTGTCATGGTCAGTCAATTTTCTTGCCTATGGAAGGTCACATTATCAGTGTTGGATATCCTGAAGACATGAAAACATTTTCAGGTAAAATCTAATTTATTTCCTTTGATGTGTCACATATTCAATGATGAATCTTGTGATGATGTGAAGACATTTTCTGGGACATTCACTTTTTTCTCATTTGATGTGTCACATATTCAATGGTAAATCTAGTGATGACATGCGTACATTTACTAGGATAATCACATTGATCACCATTGATGTGTTTCATATTTAATGATGAATCTTGTGATGATGTGAATTTTTTTAGGGATAGTCACTTTTATAGCCTTTGACATGTCGTGTATTCAATGATGAATCCTGCGACGACATGATGAAATTGTCAGGGAGAGTCTCTTTTCTATCACTTTATGGTTTTATGTTTTCATAGAGTGACCAGTGGTGTTTTTATGTGAAGGTATCTTTCCAAAGGGTGAATAGAAAGTGATTAAAGTCATTTAATAAATGTCGCATAACCCAATGCACATGGGTGTGTAATGTGGATGAATATTCACATAAGGGTGTCACATGACGTCCAAATCCTCATGTGATTAAGTAAAGGATGATAAGTGATGGAGTCTCATGAAAATTTTACCCCCATGTACTTGATATAATTATTTTATTCACAAGGATGTATCAAGAGAGGCATGAAGCTTCTCATGAACACATGAATATTGAATGTGTGTGGTGTGGAACTCCATCTGATCGACATGGGGAATCAATTATTCAATTTTTTTCATTCTCTACTTTTGTGGAGCAACAAATAAATTCATCAAGATTTTATCATAGACAAACACTAAGTTTCTCTCTATAACTAATCGCATAATAGGATGTGCGGTAATTTGATCTTCTTCTTCATGATGGTAGGACTAGGATATGAATAGGTATTACTGTTCTCATGACGGTGTTCATTAGAGAGACATGATTTCTAATTTTTTGTATAGTTTAAATACAGTCCTTCACAAGATAGGTTATGTGGTGCCATTCTTTCTCATGATGGGTTAAATGGTTCCTCATCACTTCATGAGAATTGTTATCTAAGACTTATATTTTTCACGTAAATATTAATGTTATTCTTTCATGCATAAGCCTCTTCTCATAACTCTTATTTGGTCTTACAGTTCTATGATTAAAAGAAAACGAGATCAATTCCTCTGGATTGGTTGCCGCCTCCAAAAATAAATCTACATGTATTTATAAGAAAATTATTATACTATATTTTTTCATTCAAGAATGGTTGTGTTTCTAATAAAAATGTACGTCCATCCATAAAATTGATTTATGAAGTCTCCGATGATATCGGTTAAGTGAATCAAACTCACGCGATGCAGATGAGTCTGGTTCCATGGATGTTCTATATGCATATTAAGGCGTGGTAGAAGCTGATCCCACTACATAGGAATAAAACTTTATTTTCCTGTAAGACTTCCCTATTATGCAGATATATGTGCAGTATAGATGGTTTTGGATCTGTTCATGTGGCCCTCAAGATCGGTCATGTCAGAGAAGGTGACCCAGAATGTGGTTCAATCATCCTATGACGACAATCCATATGGATATCTAGGCGTGAGGAGTTATAATTCATGTAATCTCATCTGCTAGATCTGAGGTGCATTATCCATTCATAGCACAATGAGGAAAACTAAAACACTATCACAATGATGTAGAAGAAGGTGATGTGTTTTACTATTTCTCCCCTGCATGATATACCCCCTTTTTTTAGTTAAATGATCATTTTAGTTTTATTTATTTTATTTTATTGTATTTTCTATACTTAAGATAAAAATAAAAATAATAAAAATAATACTCCTTTAATTGTATAATCAATGCAAACACCCCAAGTATTATTATTACATGTGTGTGGATTATGATAAGCTAATAACATGTAACATGTTTCCATCAATAGAAAATTGCATGGAATATGTTTAAAGGTGTCAAAACCTACCAATTCAATGACTTGGTTATAATAGTCACATTTAAATAATAATATTTTTATAGTGTATTTTAGTTTTATTAATGAGTAGTGTTGTGCGTTATAGAAGATATAAATTATATTATTCTTTTAAAACAAATTTTTTTGGGGTGGGATACCCACCTCAACAAACCACATTCTCACAAATATTTTTGTATAGGAAATCAGGGTTTCCATATTTGAATATAAATTTTTTGAAAATCCAAATCATATAAAGGGATAATAAATCTTCCTTTAGAAATGGGGAGTGGGAAACATAATGGTTACATAAAAAAAATATAATTGGGTTTCCAAATAATGAGACTAATAATGGGAAGTAAAAATATATTCATATATAAGAAATATAATTTCTAAAGAATAATAGATATTGATAGAGAATAAAGGCATGAAAAAGTTAACGATCAAGAAAACATAAATCCACAGGGGGTGAAAAGACCATCAAATCACCAGAAATGATTATAAAAAGAAAAAATTCATTTTTTGGAACATATTCCTTGGTTTTATGAAATATTTTTACCTTGAATATGAGAAAATATAATTACATGATTTATTATAATGCATAAAATTAAGTTCATCCATTGGTTTCATGTTTCAATTATTTTCATCTATTTCACCCCATATTCTAATTATGAATGAGAAATATTAATTATTAATGACCCTTGCACTAAAACCAACTCATAATAGATCATAATATCTGTAAAAGGATGAAAATATATTCCAGTTATATTTATTTAGTTACTAAAACAAAAAATGGTTTGTGCACCCTAAGATAACTAATATGAATAAACTATAATTTAAAATATTAATCTCAAATATTTCAACAAAAATAATAAAAATATCTAATTTATCCATTCCATAAATGTATAAATTCCAAATCTCCAAGAATAAATATTAAAAAAAATTAAAAAAAATTAAAAAATAGGTCATGGAATTTCTACAATTAATTTAACTTTAATCCCAAAACAACATATTGTAGATCATAATGTCTCATTCAAAACACATGAATACCATGATCACATATTCTCTTAAAATATACTAATAATATCTCAAAATAGATGTAATCTCTATAAATACTCAATGAAAACATAAATGCTTTCTAAAAAATCACTACACTCAAACTATCCAATATATTACATAAATATAAAACTGAAATAATATTCAGCATAAATCACTTTATCATTAAATCACTATTCAATTTCAAGGCCACCAATACTATAAAATATTCATTATAAATATCCATAAAAAATTTACTCCAACTAAATATTATTATCTCAATATCTAATAAAAAATATGGGTTATTTGTCCCTGAATCACGTCTTCTGAAAAAAATATCATATTATATATAAATAAATATTACAGGTTATTAGTAACATTCAAAATATTCTTGAAAATAATTAATATAAACACCGAAATAATATTACTTAGATTTTCATGATTCTTACAACAAGAATAACAATGGTAAAATACTTATATATCATAAGTATCAAATCCCAATATATAAGCACATCAATCATTCCTATTATTTTTTAAACCATTAGCCAGACATCATCATATAATTCCCTAATAATTCCTTATTATAATATAAAGTATGAATAATTTATTAAGATTCATCAACCTTAATTTAATCATGCTTATAACTTTTAAAACATATAATAAAATTAAAATAATTCATACATTTGATATCTCATTCATATTCTATTCATCATCAATGATACAACCTATACTCATACAACCTTTCTAATCTATTTCTAGACATTCCCATCTTGGGAATTGATTTTCTTATTTACCATTGTTTAAACATTTAAAAAATTCATAATTTTAACCAATATCTTCCATTTTCATTAATAACTTACTACTTTATTCCCTTTTCTTGCACTCAAAAAACATTATCGTATTCCTTTTAGAAATTCCCTTGAGCGATTCATTCCAAATCTAGAACATTAAAGAAATCAAAACATCATTCCTCTATGGTCTTTATCACATAATATTTCATAAAACACTATATTTCTCTTACTAGGTGTGTTAGGAAACTTACCTATGTTGATTTTGTTATTCAAAATTCAAGATAGATATTTAGACATAACCACATCATTTTTTACTCTAGTTTTTATCTTGATCAGTTCCTCATTCCAAAAACTATTGTAGTGTCCCTTAAACCTATTGTTATAATGGTTCCTCCCTGTCCCGAACCATCAATAAATCCAATATTCATAATACGAGTAACAATAATCATGGAAATAAAATGTATAATCAGGAAAATAATTCATAGTATGCCTAAATAACGACACCTTCCTTTCAATATATGACATCTTGGACTTTACCTAGGTTATCCATAGTCATCTTCTATTGAAATCCTTTAAAATGGTTCATAATGAGTAGGTGAAATAAATAAATCATATCCCTGGGGAGTTTCTATGTAGGTGTCCACTCTTAGGCCTAGTCATCATCAATAGTTGATGACCAAGTTAATACATAATCAACCCCTTTTTGAGTTATTTCCCTAAGGTGCATCAATGCTACAAACAAATCCAACTTATAGTATATAGATAGATATATATTTTCTAGGAAAATCAAACTTCTTTTTTACCATATATTTTGATTTACTCCTATACACAGGCTCTCCTATGGGTTCACACTAAAGTTTGATCATCCACATTTCTGAAAATTAACTCATTCATGCTCTGATACAAACAGAGGAAATAGGAAAATTACATTCATAAATATTACATATTATTAGATTAATATTCACTATAAAAAATTATGATCCATGACACAACCATAGAGGTTAAGAGTATTTAGAAACATAGACTCATAAAAAACTGGTACATAAAATATCTAAACTGTATCTCACTATGCTCTTCAAAAATATCACCCATTGTAGACATATCATACATAGAATCATTCATTATATCACAGAGTAACGAGAACATAACAATGGGTGATATCTTATTTCCAGTAAGGGTAATCAAGAGATATTCAATAAAAATTATATTTAATAATAACATGAGAATAAGGGTATGAGAACACAAGCTTAGAAATTGAAAATAATACCTAAATAATCATATATCATAATAAAGATTCATTTGAATAAATGATGGCATTTCATAAGATATAAACTATAAAATAATTAAAGTACATAATCCATGTGAGCCAAATATTGGAATAATTTTATTACATAATGGAGAGGAATAAATTGTGGAATAATCATAACCATATAAGTATTATATAATTTCTTCACAAAAAATAATTTCATCACATCTTAGTATTTGGATAACCAACAGTGTACCTACTTTGAGTTTGGTATAACCTCATGTTTACCCTTTATTCCATGGGAAAACCTCTTGTGTTTTCATTTTTCTCATTGAACATTAATCATCTCCAAATTCATTATAGGTATATAAAAAACCCACCCACTATATAATCATAATCCACTCATATTTATTCCACAAGATACTAATTTTTTATCATTTTACAATAGATTAACCCATAGAAAACAAAAATTGGTTTTTTTAATATTTCATCATCATAATAATAAACCATATAGAAAAATAATAAGGATGGTATCAAAAGATAATATCACTAGTTAAGCCTATATAATATAAAAGAATTGTTAGAGTTGGTTAACTAGAACCAAATTACATTTACATTAGGATTAACTGTATTTATATTATTGATTATTAATAATCTACTTATCACATCATGATCATTTTTCAAACATTGTATGTGATAATATCATAAGAGTAGCAGTTTCCCTTAAAGTTATAATAGTTATCCACAGTGATGAGAACCCAACGGTGAAATGATACTATTCTTAAATTTATTTTCTATAGCTGGATGAAATAATTTTAGGGAAGAATTGATACAGGATATCAGGGGTAGAGAATAATTTGTTTTTGAGGAACCTTATCATGGTGTATGCCTTTGGTAATTTCTAGTGTATGAAATTATAATAATTATACCTTCCATTAGGAAATCCACATTTATATGTGTCATTGGATGTTCCTATATGAGTACACATGTATTGATACATAGACTTTAAGATAATTATTAATTTATATTATGAGTCATGTACTTTGATGTATTTATTAAAATCATGACAACATATGTTCAAAGTGAAGTATGATATGTTGAGTGAATTAAGAGTAATATTTTAATAATTAATAATGAGAGAAATGATTTGAACCTTATATTATATAATGTAACATGATATCTCAGGGCCATAAAGGGAAATTATGTATCCTAAATAAGAACACGTCCACGGTGTTATGTAGGAAATTTCTTTGTTTAATATTAAAATAATGAGATAGAGATCACCGAGGTTGATAACACTAGCATGCAACCATCTTTAATAGAGATATCTCAATTAAGGGATTATATTTCATATTAAGAGTCAATATGAGTTTTAATGTTATTGTGACATTAAATTCATTCTCTATGGTTTCCTTAGCTTGTGGTTATATACTAACCTTGGACTTTGGGGTAATATTCCTATTACATCTAAGAAATAGGACTAGTGGGTCAAAGAATAAGTTTATACATACGTCCAGTTAAATAATAATATTATTTATTATTTAAAATGTTAAATAAATATTATTCCCAGACATGGATTAACGATTATTCATGTTTTCTTGATTACAGGTATTCCATAACTATTTATTCTAGAGATTATTTTGTGAGAAAAATATTTAATAAATATTTACTTTCTATTTAGTGAATATAATTTTTATTTATTTATTTTCAAATAATGAAGTGAAATTTATTTAATAAATAAATAATCATTATTCATGGTACCATAATTATTGTGGAAAATGGATGACAAAGTTTAATGGTTTGGCGTGAGATAATATATAAAGAATATTATTTAAAAAAAATAATATTTAACTTAAATCAATTTATTTTCAATGGTTAATAAATAATAATAATATTATTATTATAGAAATGGTGTTCCACTTAAATTAAAAAAATTATATGGGTGTATTTGATATTATTATTTTCTAACTCTAGAGGTATATAAACTAAATTATATTATTTTGCTAAGGGTTTCCACTTATTTGTTTAATGAAAAATTATATCCATAAAGAATTTCCACAAATCCCTAGGGTGCTACCTCTCCATGATTGCTCTATGAAATGGAGTGTTATCCTCCTCATCTTTCACTATCTAGTCTTGAAAGATCAAATCGAATAATTCTTCAATAATTTCTTAGGGTGATCAATGGAGAATAAGAAAATCAAGAGAGTCTGCCATGCTAGCACACTGAGATTCCTATAATGACAGTCAGAGGTCCATTGAACACTAATGGATAATCATTATAGGGAATAAACTTTTGATTCAAACAATTAAATGATAGCTTGATGTAAAGATATTTTTAGATCCATCCATGAAGACAAAATACATTTCAAGTTAATAATTTAACTTTTAAAATTTATTATAAATAATATGTAATGATCAAACATATTGGTTCTGGCATTAAATTTTGAATTAATATTTTATTTAATTACATTGATCATGAATTTTATTGTTGTGTAAATCAATGATTAATCATGAATTATAAGAAAAACTTGAGTATGGAATGTTCCATATAGTGCTTCAAATATCCCCAGAAACATCAAATGGTATTAGAGGGCTGCATAATTATTTATAATTATTTAAATATCATTGATTTATATATACATTTATCATTAGTTTTCAATTCCAAATTAATAATTATTTAATTTCAATCATGAGATATGCCCTTCCGCCTATTCGTTCTCTCAAATATAGTAAAATAAATTAATTTTATGAAGGAAATTAATTTGAATAACTCATTAGGTACTTTTAATGTTCCATGACAATTAAAATATGATTACATTCCATGTACCCTATTGGTACACATTGTGTACCTATGTTCAGTGCACCATAAATTAATTAATAATTAATTAATCCCTTGAAAATTTATCATAAGTGGTGTGTGTTTAAATACACTACGTGATGACTGGGCTAGGACGAGGCATGATTAGCTATACTATTTGGAATGTATCATTCATACTTTATGTGTAGTCCATTAGTCAAATACATGCTATGTATCTTATTAAAAATCTTACATGACTAGTGACCACACACTATATACCCCATGCACGCACCATGTACTCCATTATTTTCAGGGCATGATTAAACACTGGTTCGCTAGGAATTTTCTAAAGATAAATAGTGAGATGTAGACACATCATGTAGTTATATTTTATATGAACTGAATATTAGAAAATTATATGGAATAAAAAATTAATTTATTATACAACGCAAACCTTATCTAATTTTTTTCCATGTGGTCATTAGGTTGATAGTACATGCCGTGTAATGGGTTATATATATACACACGTTAAATTCCCAAATATATTTTTCATAATGATTGAAACTATATATCGAGTGTAAGTCAAAATTTAATCATTACCCTATTATCTTTGAAAGATAACATGTAATTTAAATACAATGTATTCCATGTGTCATTTATTTGACTATTTAAATGGAATAGAATTATATGATAAGCAATTTATGTCATATTCTACATGAATAAATAATATATGAATATAATATATGTTGGGTAGTTCAGATAGGTACTCAACATTTTTCCTCCATGGTAAATTTTTTCAATATTGTTAACATTAAATAAATTAAATTAATTTGTTTCAATTTATAATGGATGAGAATCTCAAAAAAGGTCATATGAGAATTATGAAAAAATAATTGGATAACTAAAGAAGATAATTAATTGATTATTAAAAGATTTATCTTAAAAAACAACTAGAATTGAATTCTTTTTTATTAAATTCATAATTTAATACTTGTATGTGGATAATCATGAGCATCGACCAGATCATTGTGTGTGATTGGTTTAATTTTAATTAATTATTAAAATAAAATGATGGCCTATGTGTCATCCTTCACTTTATAATGTTGGTTCATGTGAGCCCATAGTTTCTTTTATGTAAACCCCTTAACTAACCCTTTGGTTCCCTTCACTTACGTGTGTGTAAAATCATATGTAATGGAATTAGATCCCAATCTAGTGGAGGTGTTTCAGGTTTGAAGTTGAGTTGAAAACAATCTACGAGATATATATTAGTGGACATGTGGAAAGCTATAACACAGACCATAAAATGGTTTAAGGGGGTTTTCTCTTAGGATGATGGTCATTTTATAACCTTCTATGTAAAATGAGTATTGTAAAAGCCTATGAGTACAACAATAAATTATTTTATTTCTATCAAGTTCATGGTTAATTTCATTATTGTTTTTTGTCATGATGACATAAAATAATTAATTAACAAGCATTGAAGATAGAACTAAAATAAATAGGATTATGCATAAAATCTGTCTAAGACATTGTTAATCACAGAAGTAAATACCCTCAATATTAATAATATTGTAATAAAGATAAAATGATAAACCTACACATATAGATAAAATCCACCAATCATATATATTAATTTGACATATCATTATTATGGTTATGTTAAAAATAAAAAATAGTTCAAGGTTCTTGACGAAAAAATGTTAGGGTGATTTTAATTATTACGTAATTATAACATGATTTTTTGAATTTAATGGACATAGTATACCTTACGGGTTGACTGAAAAAAATGGACATGGTGTAATGAAGAGTCAAAGGGTTTGGAAACCTAATTTAGGGATTTTATAATTTGGGAGTCCACTCAATAGATCATGGAACTATGAGTTAATATAGTTGGAATTTGGAATGCCAACCCAAAACCCCTAAACAATCTAGACCTTCCAACGTTGGGGTGATGTGAGGGGGGTGGGGATGGGGAAATGGTTCCTCTCCAATTGAATATCCATGAAATAGTATATTCTAAAGATAATAGCGATGACTATTGAGTTTCAATAAAATAGTGGGATATGAATAAATATGGTAAAATATTTATTTACCCACTTTTTTTCAATATAGTACTACAAATATACTCATTTTATTTTTAGAAATGAAAATAAACATGACTTAAAATATATCAATATGACCCATACTTGATAAGGATATCCATCTCACAAACACAAATATTAATCAATGATAAAGGCACTTTAGTATTATCCAATACCATATAAGGATATTGTCTGTTTTAGAAGGATCTATTATTGAAGCACCTGGTAAAGAGGCATGTGAGAAATATTTTCCCCATAAGAGATACATTTGTATGATTTCAAATATTTTTAATGTTTCCTGACGTCATCCATGACCAGTGATATTCTAATGAAACATCAGATTATGGATGTACACCAAATTAAGTATTAAATTTAGTATCTCTATTAACTGGTTGTGAGACAAGATTGATATGATGTCTCCAATGATCTATTTACAACCAATATTTTATAGTTTATGTCAGCTGGGTCTCAAATAGTCACGATTATTGGCTACATTGAACACCTCAACATCTTAGGTACAAAATTCCTATATGAGTTTCACACATATCTCATAATATCCTCACTACACAAGTCCATATCAAGTTTAATTTTTAATGATAACCCTATAAAAATGAGAGGTGTATTTCACTACTTCTTACACAAATTCCTCAAGTGGAAAGGGACATATGGTGTAACAAACCCATAGTCCTTTTAGATAATAAGAAGATAAAGAACAAGGAAAATGGGACCAAGAATCATAAAAATTAAAAATATCTCAAGAAAAATATTTAAAAGAAGTGTCAGATCCATATACAAGGGGAGGTAAAGGAACTATTATGTCTTTAATGTGAATAAAATTACAATATAAGAGGAACTGCAACCAGAAGAAAGGTGATGGTTAATATGTATTCGTTATTAAGAGTAATATCTCAATATCTACTTATTGGGTATTAAATATATCTTGTGGTGATCACATATATATCTAAATACATGAACAATGTAGATACTGAATGATTTATAGAGTAGAGATGGATTTGTGAGCTGAAAATGATGTGACATTGGATACTCTAGCCATTGGATACTACCACCATTCATTGGAAATGGGAGTGATATTGTTCTAATAGGTTGTTATTATGAACCTACTATTAATAAAAAAATAATTTATGTACCCTACCTTGATAAAATTAGTTTTATTTTTAAAATTCTAAATATAATTTGTTTCTTTTATAAAGTCAACATATGTTATTATATGGAAAATTTAAATAATTTCCTTTATTCATTAAATAAAAAAACAACTATTGGAAATTGAAAACCAATAATATTAACAGAACTCATATAACACCAATATATGGAATGAACATCTTGTTCATGTAAAATAGAAGTATTTGAAAATGATATATCAAGATAGTTATTTAGAATCATTTGATCTAAAACAACTAGAATTATGCTATTCTTTTTTATATGGAAAAATGGGTCATCCCCCATTCATTAGAAGAGGTTAAAGGGTCACTGATCTTCAAGGATTGGTAAACGTTGATGTGTGTAGCCCATTTATTATATAATCTAGATTTGGGTATTCTTACTTTATAATTTTTACGAATCACTGATGTTGATATGGTGATGTCTACATGATGAAGTATAAGTCTAAATACTCTTAAAATTCAATGAATTCAAGAATGAGTTTGAGAATCAACTTGTAAAGAAGATAAATAAAATTCAATAAGATCATGGTGATAAATATGTTAAAAATATTTTATTTACTTTATATGAGGGTTTGAGATTATATATAGTATCACACCAGATTACATACCACATTGGAATAGTGTTAGTGAATGTAAAAACCACACCTTAATAGAAATAGTACTATCAATAATGATTCATGTAGATCTTCCATTATCCTTTTAGGGATATGAATTGAAATACATGGAATACACACTAAAATGAGTACCAAATAAATCATAATATTGAATTCCCCTTGAGCTATCAAGTCTAAATATTCTCATTTAGTAGCATACATTTGTAAGGGGATATGATCTAATTTTTACAGCCTTCTAAGGAAACAAACTAGCACCATAGAGAAATATTTTAATCTCTATAGGGTTTCCTAAGGAAACAAAGGGGTACTTCTTATAAAATACTCATACATGATAGGAAATATAATTATACAAGAAGATAATATTTATAGGGATAAAATTATCAAGGAGGATAGTGATAGAAATATTGAATTTCATGATGTTTATGCTTAAGATACACAATATTTGGTACATGAACAGTTTCTATATGTTCCATTGGATAAAGTTATTCCTAAAACAAAATTACTGCATAGGATCACCATAGGGGTAAGAAAACGATATAGATATGGTTTTATAGTCACTAAATATGGTGAATAATTATTGGTTAACAATAATGAACCACTCTACTATAAATAGGTTATAGAGAACTCAGAACATATGAGATGGAATAAAGTTGTGAATTCTAAAATTTATTCATTGTATGTGAAAAAGTATGTGTTCTAGTTAATTCACATGTTGATTTAATGCATGTAGGGTGAAATGGGTATTCAAGAGAAAATTGTACATGGAATGAAAATTATATACCTATAAAGTGAGGCTAGGGGTACATGATTTAAAAATTTTCATCGAATTGACTATGATAAAAAATCTTCATCAGCTGTAATGTTTAAATCTATCAAAATACTACATTCTTTATTCTCATACCATGACTATGGAATTTTGAATATGGATGTCAAAATAACATTCTTTAATGAGAAACTTTTGGAAGATATCTATATGACACAACCAGAAGGGTTTGTATCTCCAAGTGATGCCAAAATGATATGCAAGTTGTAAAGATCTATTTATGGGTTGAAGCAAAAATCCAAGTAATGGAAAATTAATTTTTATGAATCTATAATTGATTTTGGTTTCATTATAAATAAATGTGATCCACGTGCTTATAAGGGTTTTAGTGGGAAAGTGGTTGTTATCCATGTAGTATATGTTGATGAAATATTAATTGTTGGAAACAACATACCGGTCTTATAGTCTACTAAGGACTAGTTAAAAAATAATTTCTATATGAAGGACCTAGGTGAAGAAACATAAATTTTTGGGATTAATATAATTCATGATAGATCTAAGAGGAATACTAGAATATGCTAATGAACATATATTAACAAAATACTAATGATATTTAGTATGGTACAATCAAAGAGGGGATTGGTTTCGCTTTCACATTGTTTATATTATTCCAATAAAATGTGTCCCTAGAAGAAACTGTAGAAATGGATAATGATTGTTATCACATAGACTTTGGATATAGTGTTAATCATGTATCCTATGTTATTTACCAGACATGATGTAGCCTACAAATTGATCATGGTAGAGAGATATCAAGATGATCTAGGTGAACAACATTGGTCTGCTTTTAAGGCTATCCATAAATATTTGAGAATGAATAATGATATATTCCATGTTTAAGGAATATATGGAGATCTAGTCATCAATGGTCATATATATACAAGTTTTCAAATAGATTATAATGATCTAAATTCAGATTCAAAATATGTTATCTGCCTTAATGTAAGATCTTTCAATGGAACATTTCAAACATTCAATTTTATCTAATTCAATAATAGATTCTGATTATATAGAGTATTTTTATGTAACCAAAGAATCCATTTAGATATGAAATGTTTTCTTAGATATTTATATGGAACCTAGGAGTAAAGTCCCTCTCGTAGTTTATTATGATAACACTAAAATAGTGGATCTTGGAAATAGGTCAAGGTCGCACCAAAAAACAAAGAACATGTATAATATGTATCATCTCATAAGGGGTTTTTCTTATAGTGTTAATGTTATAGTAATCATAGATTTCATAGAAGAAATTTTTTTATACCCCTTTACTAAATCATTATATCAGGAAAAGCATTAGTATCATTCGAGAGAAGACTAAAGGTTGGAAGTAGTTGGCCATAGTGAAAGTGTGATTCTATCAAAGTTGGTTACCTAGAACCAAGTTATATTCTATTTGTGATTACTTTTATTAATATTTTTTAATATTAATAAACTACTTATCAAATCGTAATTATTCTTATATGTGACGTTGTATGTGACAATGTCAAAAGAGTAGTTTTCAAACTGAAAGGTCATAGCAGTTCTCTTCTATTATGAGAACCTATAATTTCAAAGAAACTATTCTTGAATATCTATTCTATATCCATATGAAATTATTTTATAGAAAAAAATGATATATAATATTTGGGGTGGAGACTCATAGAACTTTTAGAAAACTTCCCATGGTGTACACACATGGTACTTTCTTGTGTAACAAATTATGAGAAGGAGAACTGGCGGTATGAAATATACATTTAGATGTTTCATTAGATGTTCCTATTTATAAATGAGTGTTTAGATACTATTAATTTATGATTACTGTAATTTAATATTATGGTTTGTGTACTGTGATATTAGGATGAAAACCGTGATGAAATAATTTCGTGGTGAAGTAGGGTACATTGTGTGCATCATGGGTAATATTTCCTTGATGAATAATGAGAGAGGGGTGTTTTCCCTTATATTTTTTAACATAAGGTGGTATCTTAGGTCCATTTATGGAAATGATAATACCTAAATAAATCCATATAAATGGTTTTTTATAGGTAAGTTCAATTTTTCAAAATGTGAAATAAAGACACATCGAACATATATGTTTGTGACACCAACATGAAACCTACTCGATTAGAGATATCATGATAAAGGAATTATAATACATAGTAATATTCCACATAAGTTTTTATGTCATTGTAAAATTAACTTCATTCTCTATGGGTGACATGGAATGTTGATATATGCTAACCTTATATTTTAGGATGATTATCATATTTCTACTAAGAAAGAGAACTATAGGGTCACACATTAAGTGTATCCAAAACTTTTTTTAAATAATAATAATCTTTATCATTTCACAGGTTGAATAAATATTATTACCACACATGTTTTAATTATTTTTCATGTCTTATTTATTTCACATATTTCATCCCTAGTAATTCAAGAGAATATTCTGGGAGAAGAATATTTAATAATTATTTATTCTCTATTTATTGAATATAATATTTATTTATTTACTGGTCAATAATTTATTTTTAATTATTTATTATATAAATATTCATTATTAAATATCTAATAAATATTTTGGACAAATTGGGGACCAATTTTAATGGTTTGGTGTTAATATATAATATTGAATATTATTTTAATAAACTAATAATTAATTTAATTCATTATTATTTGGAATGTTATGAAATAATAATAATAATATTATCATAGAAATAGGGTTCTACAATAATTAAGAGAAATAATAATGTAGTATGTGTGGTTATAACTTTCATACACTAGTAGTGTATAAACAATATAATATTACTTTCTTAATAATTTCTATTTAATTAGTTATGAAGAATGACTTTTGATGGTAATTCTCTAAAATCCATAGAGAGATACCCCTTTAAGAACTATTTAAGGAATATAGAGAGATCTTTATATACCACCACAATCAAGTATAAAGTGATCAAATAAAACTCATATTCATGTAATTCTTGGGTCAATCAAAGGCGAATGATTCATGTGACATGATTAACCATTCTAGCACCTGGAGATTCATATGGTGATGTTCAAAGGTTCATGGAACATGTGGGGATCACAATTGGAATGAATATAATATTTACTCCTACAATAAAATTATGGTACGAAATAGGGAAATTTTCAGATCCCTCATAAAATAAATAACACATCATTAGAAAATTATTTATTTATTTTAATTAATTATAAATAACATGTGATGATCCCATGTATATGTTATAGTGTTCAATGGTCTATTAATATTTTATTAAATTCCATTGATCATGGTATTTATCCTGAGGTAAATATTTTATTATTTTTCAATGACATAAAAAATATGAGTTGGGAATGCCGCATCCAATGCTTCAACTACACCTAAAACCATGAAGTATGTTATAATTGATAAAAAATTCCATTAAAAGATCACTAGAATATTTATTTAGGAAAACAAAATTTTCATTTCCAAATAACTTATTTAAAATATAATTTTTTTCAAAATATTTAGGAAAATATTTTCTTTGAAATGAACCATGGAAAATTGAAAAGTAAACATTCTATGTATTGAGTGGTCATGATAGTTGGAATGTCCATTTGTGTGGTACACGTTAAAATTAATATTCTATTCACACATTTGTTAAAAAGAATATTTTTCATAAAAAGTAAATAATATTCCATTTAATCCTTTTTATAGATAGTCAAACATTGGTAAAATTAATTTAATAAATATTTTGATAATAAAAAAAATTTAAATTTTTTAATAAAAATATGGATATAAACGAAAATATTCATGGAAAAAGAGAGTATTAAGGTTAGATTTCTTTAAAAACATCATTATTGACATTTAAGTACATAGAGAGAGAAAAATGAAATGGAAACATATAATCTCTATAAATAAATATTGGATAAGAAATTAAATAATTTTTTTGATATATATCATATAATTTAACCATCATAAAATGTATCCATATAAAATGCCGATAAAAATTATATTATAATGTAAAACTCTTACCACTTTGGTTTCATCCTAACCCCCATGAAAGAAATAAATTAAAATTTAACATTAAATTAAATTAATATAAATAAATCAATTATATATCAAATCAAAGGTTAATTATGTAAACACCATGACTGGAACACAAGGTGAATGTGGAACATGTCTCATAGAAAACAAAAGTGTGATTAGAAACCTATACATTGTGTTTGAATTTATTTATAAGACTCAATACTCCTTTATAATAAATATATTTTATTATGAATCCATACTAAAACAATTGACATACATATAATATCATATATTATCCACATAAAATATTTTAAGACCCATTTTTTAAAATTATTCTTTAAAATACTCATTTCTAGGTTTTAACTATTTAATTTTTTATGAATGTTTCATTTCATTAGTTCCATCCCATGAACATTGATGGAAAAAACATTATATATATAATTTTAATCATTTTATTTCTATAATATATATTCATTTTATAAATATTTATAACTATCCATAAAATTAATAGAAGGATAAATTATTTACACCATTCTTTGAGAAGGTAGTCTATAGATACGCATAGACACAATTTTAATTCTCTAAAGAAAAGAAAGAAAGAAATGTAAATAATATTTTATCAATAAAGAATCATAATTGTATAAAATTACAATTTATATTTATTAAATCTGTAATTATATCTATCAATGTGAGTAGGTGATGGAAAATTAATCATATTAATACGTGGAAGTGGTAGTGCAAACACAGACATGAGTGACACTTTTATTTACCATTTTAATTAAAAGAGGTGGAAAATGGTTGTACTATAATTTTAATAACCTCTAATTATTTTTATTATAATGGTTTATTTTTATTATGTTGGATACAATATATTTATGTTAATAATAAGAAGAAAGAAATTGAATGGTGTTTTGAAAGATAATCACCTCTTCCTTGGAAGACCTCTATTTTCATACTCATTAATCAATGAAAATTTGGTCTTAAAAGAAATAAATGGGATCTATGGGGAATTTATGGAATATTAAAAAGCATTTGTTAAGTTACAATATGATATAAAATTCTCAAACATTTCAAATAAAAGCGAATAGGTGGTTTTCTTTTATAGGTGAGGGAAATGACACCAATTTAATGATATTAAGGATTTAAAAATTATATATATATTAATCTAGTAAAGTTCCACAAATGGATATAATATAGACGGTATTCCATGATAAGGTTTTAATAAAAATAACCAATAAAATTTAGACACTATTATTTTTCATTCGAAAACATATCTTTGGGTTTAAAACTTTTATTCAACATTTTTAACCATAACTATAGAAACACATTTTTTAGCCTTTAAGGGTAAACAAATTACTTATCAGTTTAAAAGTTGCTAAAAAATATCCAATTTATTATCTTTTAGATAATGATAACTAAAAATTATTCTATTGAATGATTAAAATATATATTTTTAAATCTTTTAATAAAATATTATTTAACATAAAATATCATTAAAGTCAGTATTTGGACTGATCATTCAGTTTTACACTGTAATCGTCAATAAAAAAATGAATTTATAATATAAATTGTTTTGTAAAATATTATTCATTATTATTAACCATAATATTAATGGAAAACAAAAATTCAACCAATAAATATTTCTTTTATTTTTTTTAAGCCATTTACTTGATTTTTTCAACTATTTTCACTTGCATTGAGTCAGTGTTGTGTAAGCATTTAAGGTAATTACACCATTAAAAAATTAAAAAAAAAATACAAAAATAAAAATAAAAATAAATATATATATATTTAACATAACCTTTTTGTATTCATGCATACCATTATTTATCTTTATGAAAACATATAATTG
This sequence comes from Viscum album, assembly GCA_963277665.1. NCBI lineage: Eukaryota > Viridiplantae > Streptophyta > Magnoliopsida > Santalales > Viscaceae > Viscum > Viscum album. Next base: position 1,577,781,700 of record OY728120.1, on the reverse strand, counting down.
AAATTAAAATCAAGATAGTTGAATTTTGTATTTATTTTTTTATTAAAATAATATAAATGTTATAATTATAATAAAGTGGAATGAAATTTCCATATTAGCATATCTAGATTTTATTCGGTTGAAATAAACTCAAAAAATTTAATAAGGTTATGTTTTAGAGTGATTTTAAATCCTTATCTCGTAGTTTTAACCTAGTTTTACATATTTTACACTAATAGAGGTGACAAATCTTCACTATGGTTACTATTCATAATGGAAAAAATTAAAGGTTCATATTTTCCAAATCTGAAGCAATCGATTCAAAATATGTCATTCATTTCTAAATAAAATTTTTAGAAGTGGTAAAAAAATTTAATATAAATATGAAAAACACAACATGAAATATTTTTTAGAACAATATGCATTTAAGCAAAAAAATGAATTTATATGAAAATAAAATATAATGTTAATTCATATGGAATTATTAAATAGTTTTTAATTTAATTGATCCTATGTTAATTTAAAATTAAATCTAAAATCTAATGTTACTTTAAAATTTAAAAATTTAATGAAAATAAATGATGGTTATAAAAAATCAGTATTTTTTACTATTCAATGAAAAATAATTTTTTTAGCAAAATAAAAAAATCACCTTGAGAAAAAATTGAAATGATTATTTAAATAATTATATTAATTACTGAATAAAAAAATTATAAAAAATGTTATAAATACATTATAATGACTACACCCAAAATGAAATAAAAATAAATTTTGAAAAAAAATGTATCCTTGAATCATAAAATAACATTATTTAAATTCGAGTACTTATTTATTATGAATGAATAAATACATTTAAAATATTTAAAAAAATTTTACATAATTTATTTAATTTGTTTAATATTATTATTACCTTTTACTTTGATGACTAGGTTATAATAGTAACATTTAAATAGTAACATTTTAATATTATATCACTGTTCACTTAATTCATGATGTTTCGTGTTAAAAAAGACATTGATAATACTATTGTTTTTTTAAAAAATTAATCTTATATTATTTGAATAGTTTTAACAACTAGATATAATTTATGTGTAGTTACATAACCATGTGATGAAATGTTCTGTGAATTGGAAATCCCTAAAAATAGATAAGGTATCTAACTTGTAAGTCATTGAGTGGTTTTTAAACATCCATAAGGTATCCATATTAGACTAAGAAGACAAAAAAAACATGGAACTAATCAACAAAACAATTGAAGAACTTACTAGGATTAAATTGAGATTAAAATTTAATAAGAAATAATAGTATAATGAAGAATATGGGGATGCCTACATTGGAGAATGAAATGCCCCTGGATGCCAATATGGAGTTTCATGATCCATATATTGAGATGAGTTTTGATGGATAATAACTTATGGAACATATAATATTCGAAGATAATAAACATTACTTGGAAGATAAATTATTTTATTAAACTGAAATTTATCATATTACGTGTTTTGATTTTTCTAATGTGTTTTCAATACATATAAATTCAAAAAGCTAAAAAGACCCCATCCTTTGAAATTGAAGACACCATAATAAAAATTTTTGAATAAAGGATAGAGGATGTTGACAACCTCACTCTTTCTCATACATACTCATAGGTGAACTGTTTAATCATAGAGAATAAAAAACATCACTTATTTTGGGGTATGATAATTTTAGGTAAAAAATAATATATATTTCAAATTTTGAATTTTTTAAAGATGATTTAGATTTTTGGGTTCCCTATAAAGATATTTAATAATTTTATCAACTTAGTGAATTCATGTAGATCATTTAATAATCTAAACTTTTACTATATGTAAAACCACTTGAGCACATAATTTTAATTACAAATTATAATTAGGGAGTATTTGAATAATAATGGGATTTATTGGAGTTGTGAACTAATAAAAAAGATGATGATGATACATTTTTATTATTTCAAATAATAATATATAGTTTGGAATGACCTAAATTTAAATTAACATCCAAAATTTTAATTTCAATAACCCGTACACTCCATTTACCAAGAACAATAACTAGGGAGTTCCCCAATATCATGTTTCCCTCTATAATCATTTATTAAAGCTAAAATTCCAATGTGGGGGATGTTTAATAGGTTTATCAGGGGGTTTCCATAAACTACACAAGATTAACATCAGGTTAAGGAATAACATTTAGAGGTTCTCAAAAATAAAAAATACAGCCCCCTTCTGATTTTGGTTGACCCAATGACTATATAACTATGGATTGTCAAAATAAAGAACCCCCATGGGGAAGGGGGTTTAAACCATTGATTTATTTATTTCATTATATTCTTATATTATCTATTTTATTGTCTCATTCAAATTTTGTTTCTTTAATTTTTGTAGAATTAAGAGGTAGTGATTCTATGAGGGAAAAAATCTACAACATTGTTTTTTAGTTGACTTGATTGCCAAAATAAGGAGCTACATGATATATCTATCTGAATAAGTTCCCCTCTACCTAAAACCAGGATATAAATTTTTCCTTAGATATTCCTAGTGAATACTATTATAAATATCCTTACATTGGGTTGCCCCTAAAACTAGGAAACAAAGGAACTTTCTCATTGGAAAATTTGGATACATGGGGATTTAATCAAATGAAAAAAAATATTATATATACTAGGGTACTATTGTTTTAATTTATATATTTCATTATATTTGACAAATTTGGTTTTATAATTTCACCTTGTAATTGACCAAAACAAAATCACATTTGTTACTATTATTTCATTGACGATAATTGTTTATTGAAATAATAAAATTACATATTATTTATTTAAATTTACAAAAATAATTTTGAAATTAAATGTGTGTTTTTATTATTAGAATCCAATTTATCTATTAATTTTTTATATAAATTATAATTATTGTGCATAACTTTTTTCAATTTGAAAAATTAGGTTTAATCTCAAGATGATTTTTGAACATCATTAAAAACCCTTCAAAAGTAATTTAAAATAATAATTGAAAAAATATATATTGTACAAATTACATATATTTATCCTCCATCATGGGATTCAACATTGGGGAAAATTATTTTCTTTCTATGTGGGGAGAGGAGAATCAAATGTGTGGATATGTGATTAAATGTTATACACATCATAAAGAACCAAAAAAAATTATAATTCATTATTTGAATCAATTAATAAAAATTTAATTCTATTTTTTTACTGATTTTTAGTGTGTTTTTTTAGGATTCGAAAATTTTACATTCTTTCTACCCTGACTAGTAATAATTCTATACTTATTTTAAGGATTTAATTAATTATAAAATAGCTATACTTTATATATTATAGAGTGAATATTTCTACGTTTTCAATATAGATTATATTTTAAAATTGGGAAAAGGAGTGTGAGAGGAGAGATATTTTTGTAATTAGAATTAGAACACGGGGAAACTAAAACATGGGGCTTGAATATATGGGAAGAATATTATGTGAAAAAAGCCTCATGGATTCAACTCAAAAGATAGTCATATAAGTCCCTTAAAACTAGATTAAAATGGAAAATTTGGATTCCATGATGAAACCTTTTTTTACTATTTTATTGTTTTTATAAGTTAGGAAAATTAAACATTCATTCTTCCCCACCAAATGATAATTACATTTCATTTTTTTTGGAATTTATCAATATAAAAACAACTAGACATGTATGATTGTTGGGTGAATATTTCCATTATGTTTATATATATTTTTTATTGGAACATAGAAATTAAATGTGTTAGTAAATATCATTGTGGAATTTGAATTAGAATGTGAGGAAATTGAATCATCAAGCATTAAACTAGGAGACTCATCAATTATGAAATAAATCACCATAGGTATCAAACTATAAACATAGTCTTATTAATCCTTATGTACAATAAATTTTTTTATTAGGTTCCCATGGATAATCCCTAATACATTTGACCCAAAAAATCCTTTTTTAGATTCAATAAGCGCATTGCACATTTTGGTTAGAAAAAATTCAAAAGAGTGCCTGATTTTCGAAAAGATATTCATTAAAGTTAATGGAATTTTGGACGGAAATGAAGAAGAGTAAATTAGCTTATAAGAGATTCATTTGAGGTGTATCAACGATGTGGAAAATGAATCTTCATTTTAAGGATCCTAGGAGACAATAATAATTTATGTTTATTCCTTTTAGTGTTTTTTTTCTACAATATTGTAATTAGTTTGAACCCATAGAACTTGAACTTGAACATTCATTAAATTATGAAATTATGTAAAATTCACACAAGATGCATGATATTTAAATAAATGGGTAAATTTATTTTTACTTAATTTTTGGTAGGTGTGTTTGAAATTAGGCATGGAAAATAATTTTAGAATAATATTTGAATAAATCAAATTCCTTTTAATTATTGGGAGAGATATAATTTAAGTGAGAAGGAAACTGATGTGGAATTATTTGGAGACATTTTACCATATCTTAACTATTAATTTTATTAGGTTTAATTATAACATATGATTGTTTTAGAGCATTTCATACAATTTTTTGAAAACTAAATCCTTTATATTTTTACATTAGTATTCGTTGTTGTAGTGATTTAATAACTACATGTTCATTAAGTCAATTTATATATGTTTCATAACAAGTAAATTAGTGATTTTTCATTGAAAATGTATTTTTCATTAAATTTTTGTGTTTTTATATTCATGAATTAATTCTCCCTTAATTGAATATTTTTATTTCCTAAATTAAATTTAGGAAATCATTTTCAATCTTATCTGAAAATTAATTGGGTGTTTTATTTATAGTAATTAATTTATCAGGTTGAATTTATTATTTTCACTTACTGTAGAATTTTTTATAAGTTCATGTAAACCATAGTAGGGTAAGATTCACTTGCAGAATGGAAAGTATAAAGCTACCATGAAGAGTGTATGTGCCATGGATAATGAATCCATTATGGCCTACAAACTGACCAAATCAATTAAATTCACATTTAGAAGTATTGTGGACACATAAAAGTTCTAAGAGACAGAAAAAATAGTTTTTGGTCATTCAATCGACCACATGGGAGAAAATTGTCAAAGGTAGGACTGACTGCAAGATAGAATTCCAAGATACTATACCAAGGAAAGCTAAAACATGAAAAATCACAACCTACCAAGAAAAACAGTAATCCTTCTATGAAAGACCAAGCTACCTTGAATTCATGTAAAAGATTCTATGATACCAACAAATTTTTCCATAATCATGTCATTCCAATCAACATAGAATTTAACGCGAATGAAAAAATTTGGATTTTGGAACCTGAATGAATTTAGGCCAAAAGAATTAGAGAACCAGATGATGATTATTGAATATATAGGAATAAGGATCCTGGAGAATATTATAGAAGGTTATACGGATGATTCATTACCCATGAAGAACCAAGACCTGAGATTAGGTTGACAAGAAACAATTTTGAGGCCTGTCAGCCTCTTATTGACCAAAACTAAAGAGTTGATGTTCGAATTCCAATAAAATAAAGAGATGGTTTTGTTTGAATAATGATGGAGAACACCCAAAATTTGAATTTTTTTTGAATAATATTGAAGATATTTCAGAGATTTAAATATGGTGAGTCTCAAAGCTATCTGATTGGGTGGTTTCTTCTACAAGAGTTCGATCATGATTAGAAGCCCAATTCATATATTCTCAGCAAACACAAGGAAGTAAAACATAGCTAATTATAGGAAGAGACTACATTTCTAATGATCATACATAATTCAAATAATTTAAGGACGCATAGGTTTGTTTTGGGATGAATATGACTATTTTTTGTGAAGGATACACCAAAACTGATGATACCCAAGCTGATTATGGAAGTCAGATGGAATTTAGGGAAGAATTTATATCACCAATTGAGGGAGATCACCAAACCAAAGAGGCATTGCAATCAAAGTGGCACAACCCAAAATTATTATGATATTGATAAATATCAAATGTTAGATCAGTGTTGTCATCCTTACGTAGAGTAATATCAGTGAAGAAATTAGGGTGTTTAGATTTTGATTTTAATGAGATCAACGGATAATTAGAGAGTGCACTGGCTCCATGACCTATTTACCTTGAAAACAAGAACATGGATAATGAAAATCCAAATAAAGCTATGATGAGGACCAATTTATTCTTATTTTATATAATAATAAGGTGTTACCAAATGAATGTTGACTGACACTAATTGGTTCAACTAATATAGAGTTTTGATGATTAAGTAGGTTGAGTCTTAAAATAATGATGCAAAATGAAACTGATAAATAGATATCAAGTTTAACATGATGTTTTATGGGATACGTTAATAATTGTAGGAGTTAAATTTAAGATGAAGGGTCCTTGAAGCTCCTTAGTTTTATAACCACATTGATGAAGCAGATTTCTGCCAAAATACTTAACAGATTTCCAATGTTTGAGCACTACGATTTTTTATCATTGAGATAATCCTTACATTCCTTTTAAGTTATAGAGATGTCTAACTCGACTACCAAATTAATACAAACTGAATTTTTGATTTCTCAAGGGGTATTATTCTTTCGTAATTTAGAGTTCTTAAATGATTGTTGTCAAGGAAGATTATGGTCAACCAATTTTTATAAAGAGGATGATGTTGAATTTAGGTAAACTCGATGTAGAACGATGCTGAAAAAAATGTTCAGGAAAGATATAGGTGTGTAATATGAATCTACAATGAGGTAATAAAGTGTTTATCTAACAAACATAAAGGAATGGTCCAATATCAAGTCAATTAGAAAGTAATCCCACATAGGGGTACCATTTTGACAGATCATTTCAAGGGGATAAGTAGAATTTATAATTTTTGGGTTTCCTTAAATTCTGAAATGGTGGAGTCGAAAGAAATTATCATACCCTGAGATTTAGTAAAATTTTCCTCCTCTTATAATTTTTTTAGTTCCAAAATCCACATGAAACTCCAAACCCAAAAAACGACAACACTTTTTATTGAAATGATTACTGACTAATATATTTTAGTAATTGAGCAAGAAAGAACAAACAGTTATAACAAACATATGAAATAAAGGTCACACTAAATACTATTTTAAAAAGTGAATATATGATACTAATAAAATATTTTTTATTATTAAAATTAATTTTATAAAATATATATTTTTAATGTCTTATATAGTTTTCATTACTACCTAATTTAGTAGAATAATTAGTATACCATAAAATGATTTCATATAAAAAGCAGTTTTTTTCAATATATTTTAAGAATTTATTTTAAAGTGATATTTATAAAATTTAGAACATTAATTTGAGAAAATTAAATTCATTTTTAAAATTATCATAACAATATTAACTTAAAAATAATTATTTTTGGGATTTTTATAAAAATATTGTTTTTAGGCGCATAGTGAAAAACATCGTTTGTCAAATAACACAAATTTTTTGGGAATTTATTTTTATATAAGTATGAATTTGAAATTCATGGGAACATTTTATATAGAAAAATATTTATTTTAATATTAATTTTACAAGTTTAATTTTTTTAAATATTTAATCCAATATTTGAAATTTCAAAACATACGTTATATTTTTTATAAGATTATTTTTCATAATTATACATTCCATATTTTAAAATTATTTATTACCCCTTTTTGAAAATTGATATAATAAAATAAATTTAAAACTTTTAATAATTAGATACAATTTATTTAATAAGGAATATTTTCTTTCAAATCATAAAGGATAAATTACTATGTAAAAAAATAGCTACCTCAGTAAAAATCAAAATGGGTAAAAAGGTTTTAAAAAGAGGGAAAGGGAAAAAAATTCCAAATAATAGTTGAAATGGGTGGTTGAGGCCTTTATTGACCCCATCCCTTCCCCTATCCATAATTTCTATTTTATTCTCTACTTTCCTTTAGAGTGGTTTCCAATTATTGAAACTTTTTGGGTATATTAAAAAATGTAATTCATTTCACTTATAAATTGAGAGCATCTATCATCATTGACACTCACAAAAAATCCACTTAGTTCAGCCCAAAATATTTTTAATCATCTCTTTAAAGTTTTTATACATATTAAATTAGTCCTTTTATTCCAAAAATATTATCCTATAGAGGCTTAACCGAAATTGCAAAGGAGGTGATCCAAGGAGTGAGGTATACATTTCTAACTACTCATCTCATAATAATTAATCATTATGTGCTCCTCTTCTCCCTATAGTTCTACTTCCAGATCATAAAATGATAACATCAGTATCATTATTATACTATTATTTTTTATAATTATGTTACAATAATATTCCTCCTTTCAATATTCCTTTATGAAAAATGAAAACATGAATCATGCATACGTGCAGATTACCACATCCATGAAGAAACGTGTTTTATTTTCAATCATCACCATACCTGGATTGTATAAAAGGGAAATTAATAAATTATACATATATATATATATTATTTATGTTCCTAAAATTATAATCCCTATTACGTCTTTGTTTATCCCTTCGAAAAATGAAATTAGCATCCTCACATATGTGCGGACTGCCGCCTCTACAGAATGATGATTTACATTTTTAATTATGACATTGATGGATGGTATTAGTTTATATTTTATGATTATATATCATATATATATTTAATATATATCATGAATATGATTATTTTTAGATAAAACTATATTTCTCATTATAAGGTATTCCATCGATATCTGTGAATAACCCAAAACATTTTTATCACTATTTTCATCATCACAAGATCAGAATAAAACACCCATGTATTGGAATTTTAAAATTATTTGTCTTTATAAAACATAAATTATAGTATATTTAATATTTTTAAAATATATAAATTTTGTATAATAAGTAAAAATCATTTTTTTATGAACCTACTTCCAAACGTCTTGATTATTAACACCAGATGTTGAAAAGAAAATATTAAAATCTAATACAGAAGATAATTTTTTAAATGAATATTAAAAAAATTATATGAATAAGGTTATTAAATTTGTAATTTTGATGTTTATATTTATTATATATGAGTTCAAATAACTTATATGTAAGTAAAGGGTAATGGTAAGGGACAAGGTAACTCAAAATGTTTTCATTGAGTTATAAAATTCTTTTTTGAACTTATTTTTTAAAATAATGTCACAAAACAACTCAAATAACTTTGTAAAACATTACCTGAGAAAACAATAAATCGGTTTAAAGGGCATTACTGATCCCCACAAGCTATTGACTAGTTCCAGGTCATCAAAAAATGGTCGTAGGGAATTATTCTCCAAAATAAAAAATAACTAATAAAGAACCTTAAAAGATAAAACAATGAAATGTCTGTATTCCAAACAATACATAAGGATAAATTTAACATAAGTAAAATAATAATTTTCAAATTACACTTCATTCAAAATAGAATATAAAATCCATCAATGAAAAAACTAAGAATCTGCATTCAATGAGTGGATCCCAGCTCAATCAGCCATCACCATCACCCAAGGTCCCCCTAGTCAAGCACACCCACCACCTTTTAGTGGAAACATCCATTTTATTAGACTTTAAAAAACAAAATCTAAATTTAACCAAAGGAAAAGGTAGGATGTGAGAAAATGCATCCCAATTGGATTTGACCAAATATAGAATATATAGTTGTATAAAATACAAACCATATATGCTTTAATTTATATAATACACGAAATGGAAAACCATTTTTTTTAATATTTTAAAACAAAAATTATTTCAGGTTAAGAAGATGGAAATTATATCAAATGTAAAATTAAATTTTAATTTTCATAAAACATAATGGAATGAGTCAAATAGTTCAATAATCACTAGTATATAAGAATAAAATTCAAATGTATCCCCTTAGGAATATCCCCTGAGGTTATTCAATTACTAGATCTCAGATCCTTACACTACTCAATCAGTCAATCATGAATCATAGTGTGCACATATCCATAATGATCATGACACTAGGATACAATAAATCAACACCCCATTTAGGTTATTCATGATGAAACTTATTTTATATATTTTTCATCATCAATCCATTTCTAAAGAGTTAATTTCATATTTTGTTTTTCCTAATCACCCATTAACTACTCAGAATATCAAGTTCTTTCAATTAAATCAATCATGGGAAATTAATTCCTTTCAATTCAAATAATCATTCAATTTTAAAATTCCTTATTAAATTTGTTTAGTATTCAACTATAATTGATAAAACAAATCATTAATTTTCATTATGTTCATTCCAGAAAAAATTTTATTTCATTTAAAGTCATTTTTTTTTCAAGAATAAACATCATTTCATTTCATAATATCATGTTTCATTTCAAGATATATTTATTAAAATTCCCCAATGATTTAAAATATTTTGAAAAAGGGAGTTATTTCAAAATTATATGAATTATTGAAATAAACATAAAATCCACTCAATTCTTGGATCACCACCAAAAATAATTTTCAAAACTAGAAAAAATGAATGTTTCAAATATAGGGAAAGGCATTACAGAACTTCCTACCATTACTCACATGATTAATAAATAACTCAAAATGGGAACTGAAAATAGAGAGAATAATTTTAGGAATATCAAAGAGGAATACCTAGAATAATAATTCATCAAATCATGGCTTCAATCCATCAACAAACATAGTATTAACCACTCTCAGAGAAAGTGAATGAAGAGGAAAAAAGGAGGATCCCAAAAGTAAGAGACTATATTTGACGAAGAGATATCAATTTCATCAACTAAAACATTAATATAATACAAAATTGTTTTTATAATTGAAAACCCACTCTATAGAGCCTCCAAAATCCCATGGTTTGGATAATGTTTTATTAGGAGGTGTTTACACATTAAAAATGGGGTTGGGGTCCAGAAATAGATTTTTTGCAGATTAAAAACCCATTCACATGGCTCCTTGGATTAGGATTCATAGTTAGAGATAACTTTAATTACCTAACCTATAAGGACCTGAATGGATTGTGATAATATGAGTTTGACTACCCAATCCCACCTCCAATAGGTCATGGGATGTTGAAAACTACTGAGTTGGCATAAAAATCACGTGGGAGGCCATAACCTAAGTCACATGTATGTATACACACATATACAAGATAATACAATGTATAAATGTAAAAAAAAGTTATCAAAATTCATATATAAATCTAAATCTAAAAACAAGAGTATTAAAATAATTCTAGAAATCCTAACATGAAAAAACAAAATCCAACAAAAAACTGAAAAAGTCCATTTTTTAGAAATAGAGGATAAAAAACAAATGTGACTCCTAGTATAAACCACGGTCTATCTAGCCCAATCTAAGCTCTGTATATGTCTATTCAATGGAAAACCCTATAGAATAACCAATCATTTTCTTAAGAAATGACACATGTAGGCAGAGTCTATGTTGGGGTGATTGTAGCATTACCAGATAAGACACCAAAAAGTCACTAAGAATAATGCATGAAGTGAATTAGGATCATCATTGGGATATGTAAATAATAATATGAGACATAAGATAAAATATTCTGATCTACTCATGGTATTCACTATGTCTCAAGGTATGGTCATAACTATATTACGTGACTAAGATTCTTCTTGAGAGTGTTTAGAAACACACACCGAGGATAAGTCACTTCCTGAGTCTGATATCACTGATGGTGCCCATATGACATGTAGTGATATTTGGGTATATCTATAAGTATGTACACACTGAAAGTATTAAGACATCAATACATAGATGGGGATCACACCTAGTGCCATGGCGTATACAAAAAACATGATCTGGATAAACCTTCTAAGCAAGGGTTCGATGACCAGGTAATATAGGTCATGTCATTTCCAAGAACCCTAATTAGGGAAGAAGACAGTAGAGGATCCCTCCCAAGGCTATAGGGGGACACTAAGAACAATATTTGAGAAAAAACCCATTGACAGTATCACAATACTATGTCCATGATGCAATACTAATGTATACCCCCATAGAGATTGATCAAGGTAATTCACCCTAAAGGAACTGATCTAAGTGAAATAGTAAAAGGGCCTCATAACCATTTAATAAAATTATATGGTGTGTTCTAGTAGTACACATCATGTCTTATCTGTCACAGGTATACGTGTGTTCTCTAGAACATCCTCATGTACTCAAGAGCATGCCTGTTTATACCTGGCAATGTCTGTATACCGCATGCCATGCCTGTGTACTCGGCCATGTCCAAGTACACATCTTAGCACATGTTCTTTAGCTGGGTCTTATTAGATGGCTTATTGCTTGTAATATGTCAATTCCTATGTAATTGAGGGAACATGGAGAGTCTCCATGTCAGATCACATGGTTTCAGATCCTTTTTTCTCTATGGAAATCCTTCATCACAGCTATGTCCCCAAATGATGTGTATATAAGGATTACATGAAGTGTAGTGTGGGATTATCTAGAAACCATAGATCCTTCACATATCTTCACTCACACCACAAGAATTCAATCTAGCCACAAATCTTTTCTATGATCATGGATCTGATTCAGTCATACCTTTCCATCTCCACTCTCCATAATCCATCCATCCAATTCGCAGAGTAAATCATCATGTTCTGTCATCCCATATTTTTATAGAAAAAATCCCATAAATAACACCAATATTTTGATGAACCGTATTCATGAAAATGTATCCTGATCTATCATCAATACTAAACCTGTATATGCGGTACCAAACCATTTTTCCAAATAGAGGTCACACAATAATTAAATGCTGGGTAAATTTCGAACTGCCAACCAAAAATAATGTCGGTGATGAACACATTAATAATGTTGGGAGAAAAAAGAATAAGACAAGAATAAACCATAGCTGTGATTTAGTCTGTTCTCAATCCATTTCATGTAGAATATTGAATGATTTTCCAAACAAAAATAAAAATAATTTCAGAAATATCCCAAAAATAATTCTGCACCCGCAATACGATCAATCTGAAAATCAACCTATTGGTTTATTGGATTTTTTTTCATCTTGGAATAAATAAACGCTGAAGAAATAAAAAAACAAATTTCATACATTATTATTTGATTTATCATTGAAGAATAATAGTTCTGAGCCATTTTCATTGATGAAATCAATAGGTTCCTTTGGCGCACTGATCACCAAAGCACAATTTGTCAATGACTGCCCACAAAATATCTTTCCCCGATTCCTCACCCAAATTACAATATTATGAATACATACATGAAATTTGGTAATAATAAGGTTTATATAGAGCCTCATTAAGATTCTATATCATTACTTAAAAAATAAATAAATAAAATTAATTCATTTTATTATTTGTAATCACAATGACTTTTTAAAAAACATCCACTATTGATAAAGGTTATTTAATTTCTAGGGTAAAATCCATGTTCCAGACTCAATGTTGGTGTCATATTTCAAATATGAGAATAATTTGAGGAGTTATTATACATTTCAGAAAAAATATGTAATGAACTATATTTTCGAGAAGGTACATATATTTTTTTTCTAGTTTTAATTACATGTTTTATCTTGGTTAATGTTCTCTAAAGACTAAGGGAGATATCGGGAGTGCCCGAGGATTTTTTTAGATCTAATATATTTTTTAATTGAATAATTATATTGGGTTTCCTGCCTAGTTCTTTTTGTGAAACTCAAGCATGTGAGGAACTCATCGCACAACTAATGGAAATAATTTTTTTCTTAAAAAACATGAAAACATGGCAGCATGACCATACAATTTGAATCAGACAAATTATATAGCCATTTTTCATAGCTTTTGAAGGGTTGGAAAAACTGTTCACCTAGACTATGCAAGGGGGTTTTTGGATAGTGCTGGGTGTATAGTTGGAACATGGTTTTTTCAACTGTGTGCACAAACCATGAGACCCCTTAAATGGATGGTATTTACCATTTTTCCCTAAATTTTTTTTAAACCTCCCACCATTTTTCTTCCTCCTCCCTTGGACATGTCAAACCCATTTCTCTCCCTTAAGCTCTCCCAACTTTTTTGGTTAGGTATTTTGATAACTTCCACATCTGATCTCCATTTTCTTCATCTTTGAAAGCTTTGGATCGACAATGCTAAACACTTTTATCCTCTTACTTACATTATTAATTTATCATCCCATATCATGCCTTATTTTGGAGAAATCTCGTAGGCATTTTTTCATGGAATTGGTTTATTTTTCTAATTTATTACATTTTTTATCAATTCAAAAGATGAAATTGGAAGAGGAGCGTTATATGGGCCTATGGTATGTTGTTTAATAATTTTCCCTAAAATTTTAGATTTTTTTGTTTCTTTTTATGATGTGAAACAAGCCAAACATTTCCATGAATTATTGTAAAAATTCATTTATTCATTATAATTACATTTATCATGTTTCAATATTCACTTAGAGCCTATTTTAATTATTAAAGGGTGCCTAAATTGTTGATTTACACACAATTTGGTAGGATAAATTAGGTTCCCTATTTAATGTAAATGTGTAAGGTACCAACCACATTTTAGGTGCTCCACCTTGACCTTGAATTTGATATGAGTTACCTTATAAATTGAATGGATTTGTTAAATTGAATTGAAGTTGGTAGAAAGGATACACCACATGTTGTATATTAATATACCTGAATTGAATAAATTATGACACTGGTGGTTAGATGGTAATAAACATTTATAAATAAATAAAATTTAATTTTCTATATAATTATTAATGTTAACCATAAAAATATGTCATTGGAAAATAGTTATGTGACCTGATGATCTTGGAGTTTCATGATCTCATAAGCTGGGTGATAGTCATGGTGTCTCACGTTGTTTACCTTATTTAGAAAATTGGAATGTTGTTCCACTTTTTTTCATTAGGTGATGGGATTGACGTCTCACCCCACTATCTTGAGTGATGAACATAGTGTCACATATTCATAATGGATTCAAGGGTTGTGCCCTTTTTGTAGCTTATAGCATGTAAAACTCATCATGGACACATGAGTTATAGCCCAGGGGTAGCTAGAACCTATTATCCAAGTATTTCTGTATATATTTCATTATATATATTATTTAAATACATGTATACATTTTACATATATATGAATCCTTATACACTGTTAAATAATTAGATATACCATGGGCTATAAAAAATTTGGTTGAGTTTTCTAGGTGTCCTTAGGGAACCCAATCCAACTAGTATTTACTTTTTTATATCTATTATTTTGTGTTATACCTATACAATACAATTCTATTTACACTAACTCGATTATTCTAGGAACCGTTGGTGGTGGCCTAATATGTTTATCTTTCACCTTACTCGAGATTCCCTTGGTACCCGAGTAGAATTCCTGACTGAAGGTCTAGATCTGGGTAAGAACCTTGTCATATATTGTTTATTTGTTTAGCTTTTAGAATGTAACATTGGAGTAGTGGATTGATCATATGATCATGATTCTAGTGGAGCTATATTTTTTACCTTTTGTATAACATGTTGTACAATTGAATTTGGTGATAAGACTACTGCCTGGGAGTAGCAAACCGAAATATAGGGGAATCAAAAATTATATGGGATGGGTTATTGAAATTATTATATGTTCCTATTATAGTTGACACAATTTCAGTGTTTGGTGACACACATTTTTTGTTATATTATTTTTGTTGAATTTATCAATATAGGCTTTTTAACCAATTCTCTATTAAGGATAGGAGTTATAATCCCAAGCATCATTATGGGCACTTTAGGATTTACATGCCATGAATTTTTTCATGCCATGTTTACTTACTACACTCATTTCATGCAATATGTATACTTTGGTTCCTTGTTATATAATTTAAATCTGTTAATTATTTTTGAAGGATGAAATAAATTGGCTAATTAAGGTTCCTACATCCATCTGAATGGAGTTTCCCACATAGATTTATGATGGAACATTAATTGGCCAATAATAAAATGTTACGGGTTCTGGACCTACTACTTCCATGGACCGGAACAACATTAGTTGATTTGATTATGTGAATACCAATTTAAATTTATGAATATAGTACTTAAGTCAACTAGGAAGGGTAATTAACTTAACCAAATAATATCATATTTCCCATTACATCATAATAATAATTTTAAAGGTTTGTTCTCAGTTAAATTGTGTGATAATTTAAATTTATAAAGAGTGTAACCTTTATAAATTGGGAAAGATGAAATAATTAACTAGATCATGATATATATATATATATATAACTATAAAATTAATTAAACATAAGCCTTTAGAAAAAAAGGATTCTGATAAATGGGATTCCAATTACAATGTAAATGGTGTTTTTTTCTACACCTTGAAATTGACAGTCTATATACTAGAAGATTTTTCATCTGATACAAGACCAAGAACCAATCTTAGACATATTAGTGGGTGGATTGGGGTGTATCATACATTTATTATGGTATGATATAGTCTTACTTCACCACTTAGACATGGATTTTAGAGCATTCGGAGAGGTGGGGCCATTTATATTGGAAGGCGTGTGCATATCTTTATTATGTATATGTTATCCTATAAACTTATAAATTCTTTTATGAGGTGTGAATTTTTAATTATCAAATCATTCTACAATGAATTCCTTGATTCATAAACCAGGAAGGATCCAACAACCATGCTCTGGAGGATGTGGGCCTTAAACCACCAATATTACCTACATTAGTAACCCCGGAGGCACAATCAATTATTCTTAACGCGGTAATTGTCACCCAATTTCAAGAGGGTTTTCTTAGTATGAGGAATAATATGCAAGGAGTTTCTCATTATTCCCCAAATATGACAGAGTTTACTTGGGAATTCTTATATTAGTATCCTCCCACTTTCTTAGGGGATAGAAAAACATATATTTCCGAGTCAATACTGGAGGCTAGGTTTTCTTTAATAAAGCATAAAGAGATACCTCTAGAGCGGATGGTGAAGCTCACAACCTATATGATATATGGTTCTTCAAAATGATGGTGAGATGTTATTAAATAGGTATAATTATATTAGGATATGATCTAGAGGGATTTATAGATGATATTGTTTGATTACATTTTCCAAAAACATTGAGGGATATTTGAGCTAGAGTGTTCATTAACATGTAGAAGAAAGATAAGTCTGTGATAGAGTATTCTACTCATTTTACTGAACTACAATTATTTTCACCAACCCTTGAAAGATATGAGCTAATAACTATAATGTGATAAGAGGATGGGCTGATATACACCATCTGATCATAGGTAAATGTTTTCCAGTTTACCATTATTCATTAGATAGTCAAACATTTCCTCATTACTAAACAAGATTTGAGGGAGCTATTGGTGAGATCTATGGTGACTGATTACCAAGACTTAATTATGGTTATTTTAGTAGAAGGAATCATCACATTGAAGTTTCTCATGGAGGTATTAGTAGTCAAAAAACTCATAATAATAGTTTTATCATATTTCACAAGTTCTGAAAAACAAGGCGCACAAACCCCCAATGCATGAAAGATCGAATTTAGTATAGAGGCTGCAGGAGGATAGGATGTATCAAGAACTTATGAAGAAAATTTCCACCAATACCTAGTGAGATAGGGTATACACCAACTCGACACTCTAGAGTGACACTAATAGTATCTCACCATCCAGTCAACTGGAATACAACTAGCTACTCTTGCCGAGAAGACAGTCAAGGTAGAGGGAATCAGACTGAGGTGTAATTATGCATGTATAGCTAGCCTGCTCAAGGTGGTCGAGTTGTGACTCAGCGTCATGGTATGGGACAGTTACATGTATTGAAACCTATACCGATGGAATATATCATTGTATAATCTACTATTCAAGGTACTATTCTAATACCATCTACTTTTGTTTATGATTTATTTAAAATAGGTGAATTTCACACCATTATATATACCACAATTATAGAGAGTTCGAGCATTAAAATTGTGCAATTTTTGTGTTGTGATGAGACTCAATGCCCCATTAGGTATACGATCAGAGTCTATTTTCTGATATGAATATTTTTCTCTTGTGATAGATTTATATTAGTTCATATGGAATATCTTCATCCTTCACATGATAGGGTTTGATGTAAATCTTGGCGGGGTTGGTTATTTCCCTATCGATGTCATATCAATTTTTATCACAAGAGCATGAAATTAACACCACTAAAGGGAGGTAGACATGTTTGCAAGGGTGAATGGGATGTCCATGTGTCATGAGTTGGACCTAAGTATCTAGGGATGTGAAAAGTTAAAGGTCATATCGCCAGTATTTTATTGGATAATTTCGGGATAAAACATACTATTTGACCTCTTGTGGTGTATTTTTTGTAGGATATTTTCTTGGATATATTTTCTAGGATTCCACTTATGATAGAGGTAGAATTAACCATTCAACAAGTCGTGGGAGTAGTACCAATGTCAATCCCTCCTTACATGATGAATCCTACGATGATTCTATATACCAAGAAGTAATTTGGAAGACAAATAGGTGAGAGGTTTTAATTGACCTTGAACCGCACCATGGGGTTCACCAGCATTTTCCCAAGAAGGAGGATGGTAAACTATGGATTTGTGTGGATTAATAATGGATGACATAAATAATAGTAAATAATAGATATCCACTACATTGAATATAAGACCTATTTTATCAGATTTTAAAAGAGATGGCGTTTTTAATGATTGATTAGAGGTTCAGATATCATATGGTGAGTTTTAGGACTTCAGACATAACTTGTAAAACATTTCCGAGTAGGTATGATCATTATGAGTACCTGGGGAAGTAGTTCAGTCTCATGAATGCACCAACTATTTTCAGGGCTATGATGAATCTGGTTTTCCACCCGTATCTAAATTCCTTCATGGTAGTATTTGTAAATTAGATCTTAGTGTATTCTTTCACTTGAGAAGACCATTCCCAACATATTGAGATCATGATGAATATAATAAGAGAGAGATATATTTATTCAAATCATAATAAATTCCACTTTTGGATCGAAAATTTCTACTTCATGGGTCACATCATCTCAGGTTCAGGGGTATCTTTAGACCAGGATAATGTGACACTTGTAATTTTCTGGTAGCATCCAAAGAATGTATTTTATATATTGGTTTTCTTGGGGTATATAGGTATTAAAAATGCTTTATCTAGCATTTCCCATGCATAAAATCACCTATGATAGGCTTGTCCAAGAAGGCTTTGAATTTTTTTGGTTAGAAGCCTGTGAAAGAGTCTTTTAAGAGTTGAAAAGGTTATTTACATCGGTGGTGATCCTTATTCTCTCAGATCCAGGAAGAATTTATATAGTTTATTATGATGCTTTGGGAATTGGTCCAAGATATGTTCTTATATAGGATCATAGAGTCATGGATTATGGTTATCATGAGCTGAGGCCACATGAGAATAATTACCTGATGGATGATCTCAATCTAGCAACTGTTGTAAACACTTTACATTGTTAAGGGAACTATTTTATTAGAGACTATTTTTTGGTATTCAATAATCATAAAAAACCCATGTATAACATCACACAATTTTATTTGTTTCTCATGTAGAATATATTTTATTAATACATAAAATCCTTCGATGTTGAGATTTCCTATACACCTATGAAAGGTAACTCAGTAGCTAATCCTCTGAGTAAAAAGACACAGATGGAGGTGGTTTAGGAGTAAGGTTGTGAGTTGAATCTTATGGGATTGTTTTTAGAAATTAATGTTTAGTTTTAGGGGGGTTAGAGTTAGTCAATCCTCTCAGCCTTCGAAATTTCCTCTACCATTCTACACTGGGTGATGATGAGGAAACTCTCAAATCATGAGCGCCTAGTCCTAATAGAGAGTGTTTTAGATGGGGATTCATATTCTGGTTGGATCATGGATTAGGATGATACCTTATGATTTCATGGGTGTGTTTGGGTCCCAAAATAAATCCTAGAGGTGTTGATTTAGGAATTTCATATCTCATCTGTGGGGTACGTCTCTGTGTCACCAAGATGTATCAAGATATACATCAGTAGTATTAGTGGTCTGCTATGAAACAGAAGATACCCGACATCATTACACTAGGTTCCACCTATCAGCTGGTGGAGGTAGAATATCAGTGAATTGAAGAAATTTCACAGTCATTGTCCTTATCCAAATGGAAATGAGATGATGTGTCCATCGAATTTATGTTATGGTTTCCCAAATCACCTCCTGGAAATGACACAATTTGGGTTGTCGTTGATTGGTTCATGAAGGCACATATTGCATACCTATTTAGGAGACCTTCTTGGTTTAGAAGTTAGGGGGGCCATATGTCAGTGAAGTGAAAATATTTACGAATATCCCCATTATATCATATTTTATAGGGAAACTCACTTCACATCATGGTTATATTAAGGGTTTTAGAAGGACTTGGGTACATAGGTGCTTCTGAACATGAACTATTACCCTCAGACTTGCGGATTGAAATAGAATAGGATTTAGGTGTTGGAGGAAATTCTCCATACATGTTTCCTTAACTTTTTGGGAACATGGGAGAAACAAATACACATGTGTGTTTTCTTAAAATATTAGTTTTTATAATACCATTTAAATAAATCTTTACGAGGACCTATAGGGTAATCCATGTCAATCACCTATCAATTGGTTAGAGGTAGGGGTGGAATACTTTCTTGGACAACTAATCTTTAAGGAGAATTCATAGAATGTTTAGCTATTCTGGAAACACAAGTTTTCACCCCAGTCAAGGAAATAGTCATATTCTAAACTCCCTTTATGACCTCTTGAGTTTGAGGTTGGGGATTGGGTTATCTTGTGTGTTTCAAACAGGTTGGTCCATCAAATAATTCTGATTTATGGTAATATCTCACATCATTTTTTCATACCTTTTAAGGTTTTGGATAGAATTGCGACAGTTAGTTACTAGATAAAACTTTCTCATAAATATCGGTTTATGCAGGACATTTTCAATGTGTATCACCTCCATCAGTATAACCTAACCCCATAAAATTTTTTACAACCTAAGGATGTTGAGTTAGTTATGGATACTTCTTTTGAGGAGTACCAAGAAAATATCTTAGATCAGAGAATGAATACTATTTGAAGTAGGTGAGTTTTTTTTGTATGAGTTCTATGGAAGAATGAATGAGTACATGGAGAGGCTTTAGAGAGGGAGTTTGATGAACATTCATAGTGGCTGAATCTTTTCATAGACAATTCCTCATTACCCTCATAAGGATAACTCTGGGATGAGTTTTTTTAAAGAGGGGAGGTCATAATGTCTTAGATTTTCACAAAGGTACATATCATTGTTTTCCAGTTTGAATTACTTTTTTGACATAGTAAATGTTCCCTAGGGACTAAGGGAGGTATTAGGAGAATCCAAGGCATTTTCGGAGCCTGGACCTCTAGAAATTGGAGAAAAAATGTGCTACATACTTAAAATATAGTTATTGATAATCGTGAAATAAAATCCTATGGAGAACTCAGTACATTGTATGAGGCCACATGATTTTTCCTAACCATATAGACTGAGCATCATAAATATGAAATTTATCTTAGAAAATTTTTAGAACTATTTCACATGGCTTGAAAATGGGTGGAAAAACCATGTGCCAAGCCAATGAGAGGGAGGTTCTTGCACAACAACGGAAACATGGTTGGAATACGGTATTTCCAATAGTAACGGAAAGTGAGAACCCCTAAATATAAATTATTTTAATATTTTTTAGTGATTTTTTTAACCCTTCTTCATTTTTTATTCTTCCTCTGGTGGATGTGTTTCACCCCTTCCTCTTCTGTGAGCTCTCCCTCTTCCATTAGATAGGAATTTTAGTAAATACTTCATCTAATCTCATTTTTCTTCACTATAATAAGAGTTGAATATGTGATGGTAATATCTTTAATCCTATTTTGTCAATTATTAATTTATCTTCCCTTGTCTTTTTTTATTTTAGTGAAATCTCATATGACCTATTTTCAAGTAATTTTCCTATTTTCCCCATTTTTCTTGGTCCAACTCTGTTCAAAGGAAGACATTGTACAAGAAGTGTTTTATCGACCAAAGGTAGGTGGTCTTTTAATTTTACCTAAAACTTTATTTTTTTTAATCATTTCCAAATGTGGAACATGCCATACATTTTGGTTCATTATCATAAAAATCTCATTCATACATCTAATTAAAGGTATCATGTTATAATAAGCCCTTAGAAAATCTTTGAATTATTAGAGAATTTTTACCTCATTGATATAAACCCATTTTGGTGTGCAAATTTAGATTCCATCTTTAATGTAAACATATATGGGACCAATAACCTTCTAAGTGGGATTTTTTTAACATGAGTTTGATATAAATTTATTTATATATTAAATGGATTAATTAAATTTAATGGAATTCGGTGTCAAGGAGATGCCATGTGTTGTATGTTTATGTATTTAATTATATAAACTGTGACACACATGGTTATATGGGAATAAATGTTTATAAATGGCTAAAATGGGAAATTATATAGATTTATTACTATTAGAACATACATATTGGTCATTGTATAATGGTTTGGGGACCTTTTGAGCCAGGAATTTCATTCTCCCTTATGTAGGGTGATGGGTATGGAACCTCACACCATTTACCTTATCCGATTGATGATCACGATGTTCCTTGTTCCTTGCATCAAGTGTCAGGAATGAGGTCTCACCCCACTATCTTGAGTGATGAGAATTATGTCTCGAATTCATGTGAGATTCAGGGATTTTACCATTATTTCTAGACTATTTCACATTAGACTACTCAGGGACACGTAAGTTATGGCTAATGTCTTGCTATCACCAAGTATCCATGTATATTCCTATATATGTAATTACATATATAGTGTACACACATGTATATATATTACACATATATGATTATGTATACATGGTTAACCGATCACATTTACCCTAGGCTATGCTGAAGTAGGTTGAGTATCTGGGGAGTGCATAAGGAACCGAAGCAAACTGGTATTTAATTTTCTGAATATTTTAATTTCTATTATATATGTACAATGTTGTGGTATATAATGTAGATGGATTATTCTAGTCACCATTGATGGCGGCCTGCCGAGTTTATCTAAAATTGTACTTTGTCCACCGTTGGTACCTAAGAAGACTTAGTGAACATAGGTGTGGTTAAAGAAATACACTCTATCACAAATGCTTGATATTTTTAGCTTATAATAAAGGGCATCAGAGTAGAGGACTGAGCCTATGATTGTGCTGCTAGTGGATATGTCCTTTGGTCTTTTGTACCATTTGTATAACATGTTATATATTCATGTACTATGTATTCCATGTATCTCCTTTTATATACCAGCATTCCTTGACATCATTTTAAATATGACTCAGCCTATGGATTTTGATTATTATTACTTTTTGGATGTTTCTTATTCCCCTATTCTTATTTGTTGTATCTAATTCCCCTATTCTATCTATTATATCACGCTTCCACTATTTAGTATATCTATTTATTTATCATTATCATTGTTTCTCTAACATATGATGGTATAGTCTCCCCATTTTACTACCTTGGACCCCCCATTGGTATTCAATAACCTTTTCCATATAGGGAGGCAGAACTGAGACCATGTGACCAAGCAGCATGGGGTACCATTTTAGTGGCTCTCGGGTCAAGATTTTACAGAATATGTGTGTCCGATATTAATATAATTTATATTTTTCAAATATTTATTTCAGATTCATTGAGCCTCAAAATTTCACGTCATCTATGTTCCTAGCTCTGAAAATATTTCTATGTATAGTTTTAACCATTACATGAAAAAAAAATAAGACATTAAATTCTACCCACCTTATGGGGTTTCAGTCTAAAAAGTGAAAAATTATACTAAAAATGGTGTCGGTGTTGAGCTCACATCTAGGAATCCTACTCCTTTGTTCTTTCTTGAAGATTCCTAATCTACCACCAAACACCAAACAAATGAATCGCTCACCCACAGAGGATCATTTCATTCTAATCCTCAATCTCCACTTGGTATTCCACAATGGTTGTTATGTACTTGATTTCTAGATCACCACAATTGATAACATGGAAAATTTTATTCTTGTACCTCCATAGTTGTGACATGTGGTAGACATCTTGTACTCATAAAAATTGGATTTTTAGAGCCAAACAATATTCCACCTCCCTGACAATGAATACTATGTGTAATGGGTCAATGAAAATTTGGGACAACTTTCCCCTCAACCAAATCTCTGAAATCCACATCAATGTGAGACCATTAGGAACACATGTTCGCTATCATATAACTACAATGGAATCCATTATCAATATGAATAATACTTTAATCAGATATTTGTATTCTTAATCGAATCTTGGATGACCTGAAACATATCTGTCATTGCTCACACCAACATCAGCACCATGAGTGAGTACCCCTCTGAATTAGTCCACCATAGTGTTGACTTGTAGGGTTTTTCATACAACGACACAAATGGTTCCGTACACAGGGTGGAATGGATGTTGTTTTTGTACACAAACTCCAATAATCATTGATGATCCTCCTAACTAAAACTAGTATCCAAAATGTATGCTTTCAACTAGCCCTCCAAGGTTTGAATGGTCTAGTCTTTCTAGCCTTCAGTTTGGATATCAAACACTATGATAAAATGTAACAAATTCCCTCAAACATTCTACAATCCTCTCCATAATTGTGATGTGAAGTGGGCATCATGATTCAAAATGATCTTCAAGGGAAATCCATGATACTTGAATATATCCTACATATAAAGGTATCCCATTCTCTCTACTGAACTCTTCTCAAATATATATCGGAAGTGGGATGACTTGGTGATTCGGTATACAAACACCCTGATGGAATCCTATCTTTTTTATGAATGTCGTAAAACTGTCATGAATTCTAAAGATACCCCATCCCACTTCCACTTTAGCACCACAAGGATATTAGATAAACATGATGGAACCTGGTTCTCAACCTTCATCTATTAACAAGTGAGGAATTAAGAGACAAACTATGCTACCAACTTCTTCATTATTGGCCACTAGAACTAATGTCGGAGGTCCAGGTACATATTTTCTACATATGGTTGTATCGAAAAAGGAATTGACTAAAAATACATTTTCACCACTACCCAAAGAATCATTGACACCATTATTTGTCTTCATAAAGGGATAACATGATCCGAAATTTCATAAAATATATCTGGAGCATGTCACATTGACATCTGATTATATAAGGTCTCACAGTGAATATCTCTATATTGGAATTCTCGAAAACACAACAGATGTGGTGAGGTAAAAGCTATTGACTGTAGATATGCTACACCGTCCTTGTTCACTAAGGACAACTATAATGATTATAATTGTTATTCATCACAATGAAACCAATTCTAGTATCTAAAGAATCATATAACACTACATACTCGACACCCAATGGAAATATAAATATTGGGGACCTCTTCAACCTCTTCCAAAACTCCAAAAATCATACTGGAACCTCTCCATCCACATAAAATGATATCCCTTCTAGGTCAAAGCGATCAAATGTGCCGATATATTGGAGAAATCGAGCATGAGTATCTTGTAGTAGCCTTCCAACCCAAAGAATCTTTGAACCACCATCACACACATGGGTGTCTCACCATCTCACATTACTTCATCATATGATGGGTCTGCCTCTACTCCCTCTAATGATATGACATGTACTAGAATTTGGACCTCATGAATATAGAATGGACACCAATTGAGGTTTCCATAAAGCAATTTCTCTTGGAGTATGTCCATGAACAACCTCAACTGTCTTATGTGATCCTCCTCAAACACCGATTACAATATGATTTCATTGATGATGAATATTATATACTATTCTAATAAGGTATGGATTATTAGTTCATGAGTCTTATGATAACTACTAGGGAATTTTTCATCCTAAAAGGAATAACCAAGTAGTCATAGTGCTGATAGAGATATATTAATGTAATCTATAGTATATTTTTATCTGGTACTCATTGTTGGTGATAACCTGATCTGAGTTAAATATTTGATAACCATCACTCCCCTCTCAAAGGAACCAAGAGGTTGTTTATCCTTGGTAGTGGATTCTTATTCCTCACAGCCACCTTGTTCATGCATCAATAATCTATTAATAACCTCATTACCCCATCTACCTTCATGGAAAATAACACTAGGGCTGCCTAGGGGGAGACATTGTGTCTAAAAAATCCCGACCTCTATTAGTCCTCCAACTACATGCTCATCTCAGGATACTCGATGGGATCCATTTGATATATTGGTATAGTTGTTAATCCTCCCCATGAGTGTAAGTCAATGCATAATTATATCTATCATTGGTATTGTAAGCCTATGATTTCTTTTTGAAATACACCCTCATACTGATCCACCATAATAAAAAAAATGACATCTCATTTCACCTAGTACACCAGGGTTCATTCTAGCCAAATGGCGAGTAATTGAATGCACCATCATACGTTTGATTTCATCTTGCTCTTCCGGGGTCTCCTTCTCACCTATGAAGTAAAACCACATCCAATTAATATAGACACACAATATCCTCCTCCTAATCTAATAAATCTATGCATAAAATCTATCTAAAAATTCCATGATTAAGACGATGTCATTAGAATTCATCACCACCAAAAATATATCCCATGAGAAACTACCTCCTCCAAGAATCAAATCACATTTTTTTTGGAAAAAGCGTATGATCACTGAGTCATCCTTGGTAGGGGTAACCCAACATAAGGGTCAAGAAAATGGATCAAGTAGAAACTCTAGGTTTCAAAGTAGGGATATAGAAATAAAAACGCATCTCACTACTATGTATATCAAATCTACATCTAATCTAGAAAAGACATTTATTTCACCTATAATAATCCCAAAAGCTTCAGGATCGTGGCCCCCTATAGTCTGCCACTACCCTCACCATTGTCGACTAGCTCTCTGAGCCTAGTAGGGACTACATGGGTGTGGTGGTGGAAAAAGTGAAGTTGTATACCACATTAAACTACTCTACCTACTCCTACTCCCCATCTTATGCCCAAAAAACCTCCCTGGTACTATAATTTCCTCTTCTTTGGATTCCCATCCACTATCTCGTACTCAACTATATAACGATTCAAAAAATTGCATGTGATACTTCCCTGACTGTCATAAGAGACGCAACAACTCTATATAGGGTTACTAAAACCATCCTCAGTTACCTAAAACACATAACCTATATCCTGATATCATCTCTTAAAGAATATTACAGTTCTAAATCCCAAGGAATTATGTTAAATACTTGTTATTGAAGTCTCATCCCTGGTGTGCCCACCACTGGCACCCACTACTTATGTATACTCGATCAAAAAGATCTATATGATGAATACACTCTATGACACCCCATCATATGTAGAAAATCATAGAGGTATCAATCTTTCTGAGATGTATCTACATAGTCCTCACTCAAAGATCAACACCTGAAATAATGGATCCCAAATCACATCAATCATGTATCGTGAGAGGTCAATAAACCTTGAAAAATACTCAGCCACATTTTTTCTTCCCTATTGTTGACGATAAAGCTCATGGATGTTTTTTGATCACATAATAGATGGGGTTTACTCTTCTATAAAGAGGAAATAAATCCAAATTATTGATATAGTCACCTCATTTTATGAAAAAACCACAGGGCTCCACCAATTCCCTATGAAACCATGATGAAACCTCACAACCAGGACCACCATCTTGTATGTAGGTGTCTTGATATGATATATGTTTCCCAGAAAACCCTTGATCCAACCCCCCATTACTTGTGGGTATGGATCACTATTGAATCTGTTGGTACACTGACACTAAAACTCATGAAGCATGCTCTGATGGTGGACATCATCTACTAGTGATATTGGTAACATCGTCTACAATAATGGTGGTGGTAAGGCCGGAAAACCATAGAAAGGAACCACCTCCTGAACAGGTCCCTATATCAAATCCTTATCACTAAGTGGATTATAATCAAGATCCTACTTCTAAATCCCAACCAAAAATAATTGAGGAGGATTCCTAAAGTGGATAGTGTATACCATGTTCAATGAGTATTTCTTGGGAGATGGCTCAACAAGTACAAGGAATGCAACCCATTTCTATATAGAGAAAGTACCAATGTTTTCCTCTTAACCAATGTATTCATGTAACGAGTAAAAAGGAAGTTAGATAGAGTCATGGTGTATAGATACATCGACCATCATACGAACACTAGAGTCCCTAGAATAAAAGACAAAATTGAAATAATTACCATTGTTTTCCAAAAACCCAAACTGATATCCCAAAAAGACAAAAATTCAAACTATGGCCCTAATATGGAAACCAAACCAATACCATTATTTCATGACTCAACCCATTAGGGACCACCTGAATGGTGATATCCTAAGTTTGAATATCCCATTACCACCTCCAAGAGGCTAGGGGTTGGAAATCAGCGTAGAGTAGGCATAACACTCACATGGGAGTTGTTTTACTAATGTACTTATATGCACATGCACATATCAGTTCACATATAATACTAATATGTAAAAAAAAGTTCCACTACATGAAAACATATAAATCCCACAATATGATTATGAAAATAATACTGGAATTCCCAAATGACCAAATACAATCCCACTGAAAAATGTAAGGAATTCAAACCCTCTAGAAAGAGGGGTCTATAGTAAAATGTGACTCCTGGTATGAACCATAGTCTTTCTATAAAAATTTAATATTTGTTTACTCTTGGTACACTGAGAACTGCATCTAATGGATGGTAAATTTCTAAATTCATGACACGTGCAGACATAACCCATGCAGAAGTGAGTATAACAATCCCCAATTGGACACCATGAAATTAGTAAGCATAAAGTATCAACAATAATTATCTCACCATAGGGATATTTTAATAATAATATGATGCATAAAATTAAACATCTGGATGTACTCATTGAAGACTCTAATTATTATGGTAATGTCTCAATCACATTGCTAGCCTAATATTTAGCTTCAGATTCTGTAGAAACACTCAACCTAGATAACTTACTCCACGAGTTTGATAGAACTGATGGTGCCCATATGAGATGTTGTGATCATTGGCTATCACTATATAGAATTTCATGCTATAAGTATGAATACATCGATACAAAGATGATAATCACACCCAGTACCATGGGGTATACCAACAATGCAATCTGGATTAGAATGATAAGAAGAGAATCGATGCCCAGGTAAATTTGGTCACATTGATTCCATGAACACCACTTAGGAAAGTCGATGATAGAAGATACTCCCCTAAAACATTTTGGCACATCGAGAACTCTATCTGATAAAAAAACCTTTGAGAGGACCATAATACTTTATCCTTGAGGTAATTAAAAACTATACCCTTATAGGGATGGATTGAGGGAGCACTTTGTAAGGGTACTAATGTAAACTAAAGAGAAAAAGGACCTCACACCTCTCTAAAAAAGTACATAGGTGGAATTTTAGTACACAACATGTGTTGTTATCCCTAGGTCATCTAGTGTGCTCCAACCCATTCACTTATACTCAAGGCCATTACTATGCACACCCTGCCATGTGCATGTACCCCAATCTATGCTCATTTACTTGGACATGTCCAGGTACACTGATTATCCCGTGTGCTCTGGTCTAGTTAGATTACACAGTATCACCCACGTACTATAGTCATTCCCATGTACATGAGGGCACACAGTGAGTCACGAGACAGGTACACATAGTATGTGGTGCTTTCAACATTGTGGAAACCCTAGAACTATAGTCTGGGCCACACATGACATATATATATGGATTAAACACCACATAGTTTGGGATTTTCTAGAAACCATGGATCCTTTACAAGTATTCACCCACATCTACAACCTTTGATCCAGTCCTAAATATTTCTAGTGATTGTATATATGGTATGGCCAAAACATTCTTTTTCCACTCGCTGGAATTTGACCATCCAATTCATAAAAAATATATTCTCATCATGCTATCCCGTCGATGCACGTCGAGCCATAGAAAAAGAGAACCGAACTAATATCGATACATCATTGTTCTATTGTATCCTGATCCATCATCAATAATGAACCATGATTTGTGGTGCCATTCAATTTCATTGAATAATGGACATGAAAGGAATAATTAATGATTATTTTTTGATCCACCAGCTAAATTGAATCTCGGTGGTAAAAACATGAAGAAAGATTTGAGAAAACAGAGAAAAAAAGAGTGGAATGAACCCCTTCCATATTTTTTCCTCAATCCTTTTCTATTATAATGATGAATATATTCCAATAAAATCTCTCTAAAATGTGAAAAATAAACCCACACTGGAAATATGATCGATCAGTAAATGAACTTGTTGGTTGATTGTATTTGAATTTTTCATGGAATAAATAAATGCGGAATAAATCCAAACAAGAAAATGAACTATGTCAATATGATATTGATTACCGACAAAGAATGTTTTTGAGATTTTTTAATTCACAAGATACATAGGTTCGGTTCGATCAATGATCCCTAAGGCACGATCCATTGATGATCATCCATGAAAGATCCTCCATCAGTTACTCTCCCAAATTCCATGATTATTTGTACAACTGTAAAATTTGGTTATAAACAGGTTGATAGATAGATATATTATGTCACCACATCATCACTTAATAAATAAATAAATTGAATTAATTTATTTCATTATTTTCAACCATGGGGAATATTGACCAAATGTCTCACGCCAATGAATTTTTTGTTGTGCCTGGCATAAAACCCATGTTTCAAACACAATAGTGGTCTAAAATATCAAATACAAGACACTATTTAAGTTTTATTCCATTTTTTAAGAATACCATGAATGTGTGATATAAATATATTTAATTTTTTTTAAATATAAGTATGGGCTCAGTAGACCTCAAAATCACATGTCATCTCTATGCCTAGATCATGAAATATTAAGAAATATATTTCAAATCATTACATAAAAAAGATGAGACATTATAGTAGACATTTGTCTAATAATGTTCTCTATTTGGGATTCTAGATAGAGTTTCATGATTTGACTACATAGTTCGAAAAGCATGTGCTAGTTGTGCACTCCCTCCTAGGCCACTAGAGAAGGGTGCATGGTCTGGATGCACTATTGGAAAAGTATGTAATTATTTTGAAATCCCCTATTGTCCCAATCCATATTGTTTTGGGGGGAGGCTATATGATTTTAATGAACTATACACCCCCTCTAGAACCTCATATCATGGAACATGGATTCATTTTCCAACTAGTACAATTTTTCTTTAACTATGTGCCAATTGTACAATAGCCCAAAATCCTTCAAAAATTTACATATAACCCTATAAAGGACAAAAAATAGCATTCAAACCACAAATGATAAAAATAAGAGGTTATAATTACTAGAAATATTGAATTGGGATGTTATTATCTCCCCAACATAAACACTTTCTATCCCCAGAAAATCTATCAAGAAGATTACATATCAAAGATATGAGCCCACTACCCTCTCATCAAGGAATAATTCACCCAAGTCTCAGGCTAACTAGAACTAGGATATCAATGCACTTGAACCAACAATATGCATTTTCCATAAGAAACCTCCTTAGAATCAATAATCTGAACTGGCTGCTTAGTCATAGAAAAATAAGGTTCCACTTTAGCGTACCCCATGCTCAAGACATGATATTGATCAAAGAGATACTTATTATGCTGTTACACGTGAAAAACTATATAAATCAATATCAATTGAGGCGTAAGCGATAAATGGTAAGCCATCATTCCAACATATTTAGGAACCACCAATAGTTACATAAACATCACGACCAACATTTCCAATTTTCCAAGCTTTCAAGGACCAAACCAAGGTCAAACTCCAAAAAATACCTAGTCACAAACTAAATACTATAAATGGAATAAACTATATCATCCTATGATTTATATTTTCATTGATCCATACCATTATCTAGAGAAATAACTTAATAATTTTTGCTATCCCTTGATCCAAAATAGGTCCAATATAGAAGGTCTCTCCACTCTCCAACCAACATATTGGAGATTTACATGGCCAACAATACAAGCCCAAAATGAGTTCCATTTTGATGGAAGACTGGTAAATATTGTAATAAGAATGTTGAATTAGACTAAACTGGTTATCCCATAATCCAAAAAAATAAAAAATGTATGCATGAAGCATGTATTTAAGAATCTATATAGCTTGTTTTATCTATCCATACATATGCATATGATATGCCT
Organism: Viscum album; assembly: GCA_963277665.1. Classification (NCBI taxonomy): domain Eukaryota; kingdom Viridiplantae; phylum Streptophyta; class Magnoliopsida; order Santalales; family Viscaceae; genus Viscum; species Viscum album. The sequence continues at coordinate 1,577,749,444 of OY728120.1, read as the reverse complement.
TGTTGAAACAAACCTGATACCCCACCACCTCCAAGAGGCATATCCCAAAATATAAAGGGAACTTTGGATCCCTATAAAAAATGGTAATTGATGGGTCTCCATGAAATATAATGATATCATGCACATACATTCTTCTTAATTCCACAATATTAGTTGTATCATGAATGGGGATGAAGTGAGATTATTTTGTCATCTTTTTGATCAATACCTATGTTTAATTATTCCCTTGAGGGGTACATTCCAACTAGACCAAAAAAATCATTTAAATCTTGTCATAATTCAAAGTCATAATAGGAAGAGACTAATGTAAACTCAAAGGTTTTTGGTGTTGTTCCTTGACCTGTTGATAGGTATAAAATTGAGATACAAAATAAATGATATCATGTTTTGTAAATGGCCATGTAAATCATCATCACATATCATGGAATTTCTTTATAGTGCTAGGGTGTACTTCCCACTACGAATTATAGAAATCACATATCACATGTTTTATCATAGTAAAAGATATAGTGTACGAGCATTAGAAAAATTGGACACCATTTGAATATAATGAATAGTCATTGACATTTTCCTCATCATTAAGTGAGTCCCTATTTCTACAGAACTATTCACCGAGTTTTTGTTCCTAAAGAAACATCTCAAGAATAGAGGAGGTAAACTGAAAACATGTGATAATAAATCCAGTCTCATCCACCGACCCAAATTCATAAAAACAAAGAGAGACATAAAATTTCACTATTCTGATTGATACATTATGGATTAGGTAATAATTTTACTATTAAAATCATCAGTAATGACATTACCTTTACCAAGGGTGTAGGTAATGTCAATATCAAAAGATTGTAGATACTGCACTCATCGCTTATGATGGAGATTCAAATAATTTTATGATAAGATATAACTCAAGATTTTTTTTGATTTCAATAAATGGTAAACCCTTACTTAATAATGAAAATCCACCTTCATTGAAGAGTATGAAAAATAACTATGAGTTCAAGGTCATCAAGTGGATAGTTGTTCTCATAAATCCTAATATATCAAAAACCAAAGGCCATCATGGGATCACCCTATATGAGAATGAAAATTGAACCCTAAATAGAAGCATAAAAAAGACCACATAGCCCTTCCTAGCCACTAGAAGAGTAAAAACTATTTATGATGTCAAAAGAAACATTAACTCATTAAAACCATTATAACATTTAAAATCCCACACAAACTATACTCCCATTCATTTGAAAGAAGTCATCAAAGAAGTTGACTTTGAGAACTATTTAATGTACCAACTATAATACCCTATTATTCCAATGAAGCTGTGAATCTGAAAAACATTGGTTGGTTGTTCCAATATCACAATGACCACACAATTTTTAGGATAAAGGGATAAATAAGTTCCAAGACCACATCTTCTAATAACATCACTTCCCAAATATAAAAAGTGTTTTTTGAAATCATTGAATAAATATGGGGATTTATGAAAATTTCTATAACTAATATCAAATAACACACAAGATCCCCCTGAGTTTTAGAGTCAACCAATATTTCATACATAAGCACCACAATTGATAAATCAAGATACTCATGTAATATCTTGTTCAATAGTTCCTTAAAATTTGTAGAATCATTGGTTAGGAAAAAGGTCACAACAAGGTACTTATAATGCTCATAGGTACTCTAGAAAGTGGTATTCATGATATCAAATTATTTTATTCTAATCTGGTGATATATAGACTGATAACTAATATTCAAGAACCCCTTCACCACTTTCAATTGATCAACTTTATAAACATTTCTAGAAAACCAATACATTTTATTTAACGTTACCTAATTAAGATTTTGGTAGTTAGTGAAAATTTGATGTGTTCCACCATACTTCTTTGAAGAAATCATAGGTGTCTCCAAAGGAAACATGATAAGGTGAATAAATAATTTCATCCAAAAATCATTCAACTGATTCATTAACTCTTTCAATTCTGCTGTAACATTGAGGTAATAGGGAATAGATATAGGACGCATAATTGGTACAAAGTCAAAAAAACAATACTTCTATTAATAGTGAGAGAATAGAAAAGTTAGATGAAAATGTTTCGACAAACATGATGACAATTGGAGGAAAATCACCAGTCTATGATTCTTGTTCCCGGTCAAACACAAATTGATATATCATTATTTATAACTCCTTAAGTGGAGGTACAACTCTATTGTACCTATAATCCCATTATCCCTAGAAAACACAACACACAGCATCTGGGAAAATAAAGGATACCAAAGAAAAGATAATATACAATCTAGTTTTTATGGGAAAGTATCCAATTAATCATGAAAATGTATTCTAATGGATTCATATTGAGAAATAGAAAATTATATGTGAGATCAATATCTGAAAAAGATAAAGTATGAGAAGGGAATCAAAGACCCTACTCTCTCTTTGTTCTGATTGGTGTGGTAATATACATTACATAAGACATAATATCTATATAAAGGTTAGTTAGAATCCTAATATGATTTAAGAATAAATAACATGATGTACCAGTATTAAGTATAGAAATACTAAAAGATAAGCTATCATTATAGTACCTCTCACTATTTTTGGACCCCATCAACTTTCTCTAATGACTCATACAGTGTATGAAGAAGCTTTGTTCTGGATTAATATATCGAGAACCTCATAGTTCATGAATCAACTAACTACACTGCAATAACTTTTTGGAGTTAATGTGACCATTCCACCATGCGATGAAGAAAAGAACTGAAAAAAATTACATAAGAGGATTGTGTGACCACATGAACCACATGTCCTTGGTGCCTCCAAAAAACATACATTAAATGCACGATACTTCCACATTGAAATAAATTTAATTGGACTATGATAGAATCAATAGAAGGCATAAATTATGCATGCTATCATGATCTTTGATAAAACTCTTCTCTCATTGCATTTCAATTTGAGGAACTAACAAAACTACCACGGAGAGTATGAGGAACTGCCACCAACCCTGACATACCAGCTAGGTCAAGATCTTCCATAAAGGCTCTATATTACATATATTTATAATATGTGATATTAAATATGAAAAATTGTGTTCAAATTTCAGATCAAATACCCATATCGAATAGTCAAAACCTAAACATTTCATTTGATACTACCTCAAGAGAAAAATGAACTATTTTAGTAAAATAGTTTGCATATTGAGTCATAGTTCCATCAAATTTTTGGATGTTAATAAACTCCATAGATATTTCCAAGACCATCAATCCAGAATAGAACAAAATTGTGAAAAGAGATATAATATCTTAAAACTTCAAGAATTCATGTTTCCTCATCGAAAACGATGAATCCCATCACCGTATGATAGGCCCGTCAAGTTTGAAGGTAACATATTTCACCATTAATAAATCTATAATTTCCACGAATTCAAAAAGAATATCAATATTTTTTAAGCAATCCATTTCTTCCCAAGGTTTATTGGATCCTAGGAATGGTGGTTGTTTCCACTAATGAATCTCTGGAGTATGGTATTTAGTTTCATTGATTTGAGGCTTCACTACTAAATACTAAATGGGAATAAGTGAGGTAACTTTTATCATAGATTGGACCACATATAAAAAAATATCAAAGAGTTTTAAATCAAATGGAGTGATTGATTACTCTATTTTATCAAAGGATCCCTCCCGGGGATTATTCAAATGTCTTCCTAGGGGCATGCCACTACACAACATCAACATGTAATATGAGAAAATCAGTAAGGATACTATGGTCATCCAATCAATCAAGAGATATAGGAATATCAATTCCATGAGATAAAATTTAATTTTTTTATCAATTAAAAACACTTAGATCATATTTGGAGAAATACTAGAATCTGTTCAATTTATTCATCAAGGATGCTTTTACAAAAAACCCCTTGTGACATAATGAGTTACTAAATTGATATTTAGCCTTACAGTCTATCATAAACTAACACTTATGTACCAATATTCCTACATCTTATATAAGGCCCCAGCCTTAAACCTTACTTAATCTTGAGTTATTACAGGATTACACATTTAGGATCTTTTCAGGTTTAGAGTTTTAGAGAATTTGATCATGAAACTTGCATTACATTCCACATTTAAACAAAGTGGTTACATAAAAGACAATATTCATTCTTCCCATCAACGGAAACATATTTAAAATATAACACGGATTCTTTCTTGACACATCCTTGACACTATCATCACATCATGTACCTTTCCCTTGACCTGTGAAAAACATTTCAAAAACTTGGGATGAGCATAAAAAGCTCAGTAAGAGTTATAAAAATATGGAAAGGAAACATGAGTTCATATATACATTAGAATGAAATCACACTTTACCCATAAAACATAGGCATATCAAATCATGAATAAATCATAGAAAACATAAGACACAAAGGTAACTTGAGGCATTCATAACATTCTTACGTAGGGAGTAACCCTCTTGGTTACGTTTGGAATACCCATCACAGTATATTCCCTAAATCTCTTCGGAGAAACCTTAACGTTTCACTCCTTCGCGTTACCCAATGCATTGGAGAGATATATCGGGATCACCCGCCCTTAGTTTATCACGGAACCACCCATTTTCATAACAATGCCCAAGAACCATAACATAAATGTATCACATAAAACATGCATAAAGGAAACATAACATTTCCACATTTCAATCACAATATAACATTTTAGTATATTGAAATAATGAATCCATTCAAAAAGAAACCATTTCCAAAACCATTTAAAACATTTAATAAAGAGATTTTTGAATCAAAGTGTCCCATACCACCTTGAAGCTTAAAATTTTAAATAAATCCTTAAAACCATTTTGAAAACATGGATATTAATAAGAACAAATAATTAAAACATTTAAAATGATATTTTGGTTAAACGGGTTTTACCAAAATTAGAGACACTTGAATACAATAATTGAGGAATAAAATTTAGTCAGAACTTTATAATATCATGAGAATAAATGGATTCATGATATAATACTCCAAAGGATAGTATATACACCATATAAGAGTGAATTGGTGCATAACAACAATGAACCCTCATTAGAAATGTCAAATGTGATGAAATCCCTTATAAAGAAGGTATCCTTAAATTAATGACAAATCAATCTCAAAAATATGTGTGACAAATATAAATACACCCAATATAAGTGGATGTTATGTGTAAAACAATGAAAGTTCATTCACACATATTCAATGGATGACATATTCAATGACTACATGTTGAACCCAAAGAAATCGAAATTGGGTTAAAAAGTTTCCTTGACAGCCTAACGACATCACATCAAAATGAGTTGATGAGAGATAAAAAGTGTATCTCATCACTTGGACATAAAATTTATATCAATAAGGATATATGAGAACATATCCCAACATAACAATATGTAAATTAAAAGACCCAACAAAAGAAGTATTTTAAAAAAGAGGAGTGTGAAAGGTTCCCTTACCGACTTGGGTATCTTTCAAAACATACACCCCATGAAAGAAGGACAATAGATCATTGATGTAAATACTCATAAACTAAATTATATTACACAAAGAGTAGAATAATGGGCATTACATACACCACTCAATGGAATTTGTGGAAAATGTAGCATAAATCTCACAGGAATAAATGTGAGATGAAAAATCACTTACGAAAACTCGGCAGCCTAACGGTGCCACTTAAAACTTCCGAATATGGATTGATGAGATCAAATAGGGTATCTCATCCCATTAAAATAAAATCTAAAGAAAGAGGAATATAAAAGAACATCCCCCAACATTACAAAGAGGATCATAAAAAAAGTGACATAAAGGAGAGTACTTAAAAAGAAAGAAAGAGGTTAGATCTCTTACGAAAGTTCGGCAGCCTAACGACGCCACTCAAAACGTCCAAAATGGATTGATGAGAGAGAATAGGGTCTCTCATCACATGAAAATAAAAATTAAAGTAAGTTTAATATAAAATATCATCCCAATAACAAGAAAGATGAGCTTTAAAAGGAATGACATAAAAGTGTGTACTTAAAAAGAAAGAGAAGAGTATGATCCCTTACCTCGGGTCCGACATGACTTGATCGTTCTTTAATCTCCTGAATAATAAACTTGAGTTAATTTCTACTTCGTTAAGAACCTTTTTCAAGTTCATTATTCCTTTTATATCACTTATTACCATGGCATAAACATTATGTAATCATTTAAGTTAATAATATTTGTTTTGCCGATATTTGGTACTTAAGTCGAAAGTGGACTTCTTACAATTACATGTTGTTCGTGTGGCCAAATGTTTATTATATCCAGAATTTTATTCATGATGTAGATATCATATATGTCATATATATCCAGTACATGCATGCATTTATAACATTACATAATCATTTAGAGGTAAGAAATGAAATGCACCGTTCATGGAGACGGTAAGCCGTACGTACGCATGAACGCTACATTCATTTCTATTTCATATTTTATAGAATTTAATAATAATGATATAAAGGTATATTATAATTCCAGTATAATATCATATATAATATAATAGTTCCATCCTTTATACGTCCCACATATGGTATTTAACGAATCAAATCACTTTGAGGGGGCGGTAGTCCGCACTTCCTTAAATGAAGATAATGCGTATACCCATAATGGATGCCATAAAGGTAAGACACAAATGAAAAATACAGAAGCATAAGTAAAACATAAACATAATATATATCATATATAAAAATAGTGACATCATAATGGCCACCTTTGAAGGTGTTAAATGAGTATTGAACAATCATCGTTTCGGGAGGCAGAATTTCACCATCCACGGAAACCGTATGTTCTTTAACCATTTGATGTAGTTATGTGAGAGTTTAGCTCGAATAAATCTTATAACAACATCCTAGTATATTGAAGATACTATTGTTGTTACAAAAGAAGTAAATAAAAATAGTTTATGGGGTTGGAGAAGCAAAATAAAACAAATGAACATGAGAGAATGAATTGCCTTTAAAAGTGTAACTCCTTTTGATTTGAGCCTAAAGGCTTCCTTTGAAAGGATTATGTCCAAAGGGAATCCTCTAGGATTAGGAGAGGGATGTGGAGAGAGTAAATGGGAAGGGTTTGGCCGAGCCAAAGGCTTGAGGAGTGTGTGAAATGAGGTAGAGGTGGGGGCCTTTTATAAGAGGAAAGGAGGGGCACTTTTGGAATGTAAGAAATATTACTTTATTGGAAAATATGTTTCGGTTTTAAAAGGGCCCACATTGATATAATTCATGGATAAGGTGATAAGGGTTCGAAATCCACACATCCAATACGTTTTGGACATGTGTAGTTCATAGATTTTACAGTATCTTTCCATTTTATTTAAATCGTCAAATAATGATGTCATCGCTGCATCATATTATGTCATAAATAATTTAATTTATTTAATGTCTAAAAATTATAAAACAATTACTATGATGTAGGAAATCTTTTTAGATTTCCAATTACTATTTATGATAAAAAATATGACTTGTATAACCCCACTTAAAAATTGTGTTAGTAAAACATATCATGTTTGTGTCATTCTTACTTTTACATTAAATAAAAAGTCTTTTATGTCATTTCCCAACCAAAGTGGCTCCATGGGGTCCCCAAGTTGACCCATGGCTTGTCTTGGTCGGCCATGAAACAACCAATGAGGGTAGGACATGTGTCAAGCTCATCTCAATTTATTAAAGCATTATTTTTACCTTAAACTACACTAATTACCACTAATCGCGATTAAAACCTTAATAAGTTACTATTCACCAAAAAATTATTTTTATCCCATTGAACCACATTTTACTTCTTAATGACAACCATGTATGTCGGATTTTTGAAATTCAAAACACAAAAGTGGTAAAATTTCATTTAAACGAAAAATCAGTTTTTATAAGTACCACTTAGTGGTTTCACTATTCATCAAAAATTGATGTTTTTCAGAAACATCCCAAAAATTCACCCTAAGCTATATTTGATATTCCGAATTCAAAAATGAAGTCTATTTTACAAAATTCAAAACATATAAGTCACATTAATTAATTTAAAAATTAATTCCCGCTGTCAGAGCAAATAGCGTGTTTTTATGAAACAATAAGTATCAAAAGATTGACACTGGTTTAAGTCTGATTTCAAAGTGAAATTAATTCCAACGACCACTATTGAATTTAATGGTAAAAATATATTCTAATTTCACTTTAAACCCAATTAAAAAGATAATCTAATCATATAAATAAATTAGATTAAAAAGAGGTTTTGAATTAAAATACAACATTTTACACTATTCATTATAAAAATGAACTTTATCGGAAAAATACCAAAAATTTACACAAAGTAAAATTTGATGTCCTGATTCTAAAGAAGAGTTTTATTTGGTCCAAAAGAATGTATAAGAGTGATCAAAACTATTTTTAATGACAGTTCGCCATCAAAAGGTGATAAGTGAACCTTTAGTGAAAATTAGGGTATAAAAGCCAAAAATTGAATTCTTTCCGTATTTTAAGCCTCTATCCTTTATTGGATAAATGTAAAAACATTTAAAAACATATATAATCATATTTTAGTTATTTCTATCCATTCCCGCCATTACAACGGCTACATGTTAACTACCATTTAAAATAATATTATTTTATTATTAGAGTGCAACGTAAGATTCCAAAGAAACTCGTTGTTGCGTGTTGGGTACGCCATCGAGCATAGCGTCCCCTTTAAAGTCATATCAATATTTTATTCACAAATATGGATAAATATGAAAATGTCATATTCTTTATTTACCTGGGGTGTTACATCCTTCCCCCCTTTTGGGAATTGCGTCCTCGCAATTTTAAAAATTGAGCTTGGAAACTTCCTTGAAAGTCCCACATCGGAGAAGAGTCGGTAAAACAATCACTTTAAAATAAAGAAAGATAAGTACAAAGGTCACCCGAGTTAACCCATACTAGGATTCCAAGTATGAAAATATGGACATGGAGGAGGAAACATAGGGTCATGTTCTGATGAAGAGTGATAGAAAACATGTTTAGGAGGAAGTTAACAATAATAAAATCACAAACTTGTGATGGGTTAAACGGTGTTGGGTTCCCCAGTAGGAAAAGTTAATAGACAACATTTTTGTTTTAAGTTACTTTTTATTGAGGAATTTATTCATAAGGAAACATAATCACTTATCATGTTGACTTTAAACTTTTACTAAATTTCTTAATCAAACTCATATTTTTTCCAAAAGACGAGTATTTAGGGAGACTTGTTCGCATTAAGAGTACTATAATCAACTTCTAGAGAATCACCTAATACACAAAAGAGAACTATATACATCCCATGTCTTTAGGATTTAACCAAAACCAAAACCAAAAAGGTTAGTACAAGGTTAGATAATCCAGAAAAGGACAACCCATTAAAAATAAAATCCATGCTTAATCTCCAAAATTTGTCCAAAAAAACTCAAAGTTCAACGAGGACCATCCGATGAACAATTTGTCCATAAAATTCTTCAAAGTAAACCAATATAAGATTGAAACCCAAATATTTGAAGGATTTAGTCACATAGTCTTCCATGTTAAATAGTTACATTTATCTCCAAACAACATCAGTTGCTCCTAAAGTCTCGTATTGAAAAGTAATTAACCTAATCACATATCCTCTATGATAGGTTAATAATTTTCATAAATAACCCAAAATCAAATTACTCTAAAAAAGAACCAGTCAAACTAACTAGGGACTTCACGTAGTCCAATGGTAGGCGATAAATACCAGTCGCACTTTGGTTGTGGGTTCGAATCTCACAGCTTTGTCCAACGCGACGGGTAGTCACACGGTCTACGTGTTGTCCTTTTTCCAAAACTATATAATTCTCAAATCATTCCCCAAAAAGGGATAAAATCATCAAAAATAACCATAACATAATTTAACCTCAATTTTATCTCATGCCTTTCACTTCAATCATAACATATAGTAACCCATAATTACCTCAAAAGTAAGGATCATATAAACCCAAATGGTTCTTTATAACTATGTCCACAAAAGAAAAGATAAGTATTACTTGAATAAAATTTTTCTATATTAAACATCAGGGTTACACATAATATAAAAAGTCTTCTAATGTAACCCCATCATCAAAAGAGACTTAATACTCTTATGAATTTCACCATAACTCTTGAAGCCCTTATATATTGACATCTTACTCATTTAACATTCTTCATGATCCATTATCCATTCCTTTCCAACTTATTCCGAAATACCTCTTTCCTACAAACAAAATCAAGAATCATATCCTAAGATTCCAAAATAAGAAAACAATAGTCATGAAATAGTACATACCTTTGATTGGTCATTGTCAGTTTCTTCATCCTCAATCCGAATGGAATTAGGTATTGGTAAACGAATATTGGTACGCTCTTGGTGACCCCATTCACGAAACTTCTTCATAGGACATGTGTTTGCATAATGACCATGCACACCACATTTAAAACATTCAATTGATCCCTCAGAAAGAACTTCTTTCCCTTTCCTCGAGTCAACTGGATGCTTCTTTTTTCCATGGCAGGTTCTTACTTTATGACCTTAATTTCCACATCTATAGCATATTTCTGTCCCTTTGAAACATTTTCCTAGGTGTTTCTTTCCACATATTTGACACATAGGTTTTTGAACACACTTACCTTTATGATTATTACCTGTACTTCCGTAGGGATTTGTTTCTTGCATATATGATGCCTTAGGGAAATCTCCAAGGTTTAGGTGGTCAATCATGACTCCAGATAGTTGGTTGAGGATAATCAAAAGAGTTCTCATTGCAGCTCCCATATCATTCAGTTTCTTGCTCAAAAAACGGTCACAGTTTCCTTCACATCCACTGTTACTTTGGTGCCTGCTAGATCCAGCCATTTACTAAAACCAGAAAGGTCAGTGTGAGTATATCAACAAAACCATCATGTACTAATGAGTAATATAAACACTAAGATATACTTACTCATTCAATTTATCTAAAACTGGGACTCTTTCTGAAATCCCAACCATTATGGTAATGTCACTTATGCTTAAAGAATACCCTAACCTCTAAAGTTATCTAAACCGACCTTTGATACCAACTATAAGGCCCCAGCCTTAAAACTCACTTAATCTTGAGTTATTACAAGATTACACATTGAGGATCTTTTCAGGTTTAGAGTTTTAGAGAATTAGATCATGAAACTTGCATTACATTCCACATTTAAACAAAGTGGTTACATAAAAGACAGTATTCATTCTTCCCATCAACGGAAACATATTTAAAATATAACACGGATTCTTTCTTGACACATGCTTGACACTATCATCACATCATGTACCTTTCCCTTGACCTGTGAAAAACATTTCAAAAACTTGGGATGAGCATAAAAAGATCAGTAAGAGTTATAAAAATATGGAAAGGAAACATGAGTTCATATATACATTAGAATGAAATCACACATTACCCATAAAACATAGGCATATCAAATCATGAATAAATCCTAGAAAACATAATACATAAAGGTAACTTGAGGCATTCATAACATTCTTACGTAGGGAGTAACCCTCTTGGTTACATTTGGAATACCCATCATAGTATATTCCCTAAATCTCTTCGGAGAAACCTTAACGTTTCACTCCTTCGTGTTACCCAATGCATTGGAGAGCTATATCGGGCTCACCCGCCCTTAGTTTATCACGGAACCACCCGTTTTCATAACAATGACCAAGAACCATAACATAAATGTATCACATAAAACATGCATAAAGGAAACATAACATTTCCACATTTCAATCACAATATAACATTTTAGTATATTGAAATAATGAATCCATTCAAAAAGAAACCATTTCCAAAACCATTTAAAACATTTAATAAAGAGATTTTTGAATCAAAGTGTCCCATACCAACTTGAAGCTTAAAATTTTAAATAAATACTTAAAAGCATTTTGAAAACATGGATATTAATAAGAAAAAATAATTAAAACATTTTAAACGATATTTTGGTTAAAGGGGTTTTACCAAAATTAGAGACACTTGAATACAATAATTGAGGAATAAAATTTAGTCAGAACTTTATAATATCATGAAAATAAATGTATTCATTATATAATACTCCAATGGATAGTATATACACCATATATGAGTGAATTGGTGTATAACAACAATGAACCCTCAATAGAAATGTCAAATGTGATGAAATCCCTTATAAAGAAGGTATCCTTAAATTAAGGACAAATCAATCTCAAAAATATGTGTGAAAAATATAAATACACCAAATATAAGTGGATATTAAGTGTAAAACAATAAAAGGTCATTCACACATATTCAATGGATGACATATTCAATGACTACATGTTGAACCCAAAGAAATCGAAATTGGTTTAAAAAGTTCCCTTGACAACCTAACGGCATCACATAAAAATGAGTTGATGAGAGATAAAAAGTGTATCTCATCACTTGGACATAAAATTTACATCAATAAGGATATATGAGAACATATCCCAACATAACAATATGTAAATTAAAAGACCCAACAAAAGAAGTCTTTTAAAAAAGAGGAGGGTGAAAGGTTCCCTTACCGACTTGGGTATCTTTCAAAACATACACCCCATGAAAGAAGGACAATAGATCACTGATGTAAATACTCATAAACGAAAGTATATTACACAAAGAGTAGAATAATGGGCATTACATACACCACTCAATGGAATTTGTGGCAAATGTAGAATAAATCTCACGGGAATAAAAGTGAGATGAAAAATCACTTACGAAAACTCGGCAGCCTAACAGCGCCACTTAAAACTTCCGAATATGGATTGATGAGATCAAATAGGGTATCTCATCACATTACAATAAAATCTACAGCAAGGGGAATATAAAAGAACATCCCCCAACATTACAAAGAGGAGCTTAAAAAAGTGACATAAAGGAGAGTACTTAAAAAGAAAGAGAGAGGTTAGATCTCTTACGAAAGTTCGGCAGCCTAACGGCGCCACTCAAAATGTACAAAATGGATTGATGAGAGAGAATAGGGTCTCTCATCACATGAACATAAAAATTACAGTAAGTTTAATATAAAATATCATCCCAATAACAAGAAAGATGAGCTTTAAAAGGAATGACATAAAAGTGTGTACTTAAAAAGAAAGAGAGGAGTAGGATCCCTTACCTCGGGTCCGACTTGACTCGATCGTTCTTTAATCTCTTGAATAATAAACTTGAGTTAATTTATACTTCCTTAAGAACCTTTTTCAAGTTCATTATTCCTTTTATATCACTTATTACCATGTCATAAACATTATGTAATCATTTAAGTTAATAATATTTGTTTTGCCGATATTTGGTTCTTAAGTCGAAAGTGGACTTCTTACAATTACGTGTTGTTCATGTGGAAAAATGTTTCTTATATCCAGAATTGTATTAATGTTGTATATATCATATATGTCATATATATCCATTACATGCATGCATTTATAACATTACATAATCATTTAGAGGTAAGAAATGAAATGCACCGTTCATGGAGACGGTAAGCCGTACGTACGCATGAACACTACTTTCATTTCTATTTCATATTTTATAGAATGAAATAATAATGATATAAAGGTATATTATAATTACAGTATAATATCATATATAATATCATAGTTCCATCCTTTATACATCCCACATATGGTATTTAACGAATCAAATCACTTTGAGGGGGCGGTAGTCCGCACTTCCTTAAATGAAGATATCGCGTATACCCATAATGGATGCCATAAAGGTAAGACACAAATGAAAAATAAATAAGCATAAGTAAAACATAAACATATTATATATCATATATAAAAATAGTGACATCATAATGGCCACCTTTGAAGGTGTTAAATGAGTATTGAACAATCATCGTTTCGGGAGGCAGAATTTCGCCATCCACGGAAACGGTATGTTCTTTAACCATTTGATGTAGTTGTGTGAGAGTGTAGCTCGAATAAATATTATAAAAACATCCTAGTATATTTAAGATACTGGTGTTGTTACAAAAGAAGTAAATAAAAAGAGTTTAGGGGGTTGGAGAAGCAAAATAAAACAAATGAACATGAGAGAATGAATTACCTTTAAAAGTGTAACTGCTTTTGATTTTAGCCTAAAGGCTTCCTTTGAAAGAATTCTGCACAAAGGGAATCCTCTAGGATGAGGAGAGGGATGTGGAGAGAGTAAATGGGTAGGGTTTGCCGAGCCAAAGGCTTGAGGAGTGTGTGAAATGAGGTAGAGGTGGGGGCCTTTTATAAGAGGAAAGGAGGGGCACTTTTGGAAAGTAAGAAATATTACTTTATTTGAAAATGTGTTTCGGTTTTAAAAGGTCCCACATTGATATAATTCGTGGATAAGGTGATAAGGGTTCGAAATCCACCCATCCAATAAGTTTTGGACATGTGTAGTTCATATATTTTACATTATCTTTCCATTTTATTTAAATCGTCAAATAATGATGTCATCGCTGCATCATTATTATGTCATAAATAATTTAATTTATTTAATGTCTAAAAATTATAAAAAAATTACTATGATGTAGGAAATCTTTTTGGCATTCCAATTACAATTTATAATAAAAAATATGACTTTTATAACCCCACTTAAAAATTGATTTAGTAAAACATATCATGTTTGTGTCATTTTTACTTTTACATTAAATAAAAAGTCATTTATGTCATTTCCCAACCAAAGTGGCTCCATGGGGTCCCCAAGTTGACCCATGGCTTGTCTTGGTCGGCCATGACACAACCAATGAGGGTAGGACATGTGTCAAGCTCATCACATTTTATTAAAGCATTATTTTTACCTTAAACTACACTAATTACCACTAATCGCGATTAAAAACTTAATAAGTTACTATTCACCAAAAAATTATTTTTATCCCATTGAACAAAATTTTACTTCTTAATGACAACCATGTATGTCGGATTTTTGAAATTCAAAACACAAAAGTGGTAAAATTTCATTTAAACGAAAAATCAGTTTTTATAAGTACCACTTAGTGGTTTCACTATTCATCAAAATTGATGTTTTTCAGAAAAATCCCAAAAATTCACCCTAAGCTATATCTGATATTCTGAATTCAAAAATGAAGTCTATTTTACAAAATTCAAAACATATAAGTCAAACTAATTAATTTAATAATTAATTCTCGCTGTCAGAGAAAATAGCGTGTTTTTATGAAACAATAAGTATCAAAAGATTGACACTGGTTTACGTCTGATTTCAAAGTGAAATTAATTCCAACGACCACTATTGGATTTAATGGTAAAAATATATTCTAATTTCACTTTAAAACCAATTCAAAAGATAATCTAATCATATAAATAAATTAGATTAAAAAGAGTTTTTGAATTAAAATACAACATTTTACACTATTCATTAAAAAATGAACTTTATCGTAAAAATACCAAAAATTTACACAAAGTAAAATTTGATGTCCCGATTCTAAAGAAGAGTTTTATTTGGTCCAAAAGAATGTATAAGAGTGATCAAAACTATTTTTAATGACAGTTCACCATCAAAAGGCGATAAGTGAACCTTTAGTGAAAATTAGGGTATAAAAGCCTAAAATTGAATTCTTTCCGTATTTTAAGCCCCTATCCTTTATTGGATAAATGTAAAAATATTTAAAAACATATATAATCATATTTTAGTTATTTATATCCATTACCGCCATTACAACGGTTACATGTTAACTACCATTTAAAATAATATTATTTTATTATTAGAGTGCAACGTAAGATTCCCAAGAAACTCGTTGTTGCGTGTTGGGTACGCCATCGAGCATAGCGTCCCCTTTAAAGTCATATCAATATGTTATTCACAAATATGGATAAATATGAAAATTTCATATTCTTTATTTACCTGGGGTGTTACATCCTATCTACGAGTACATCCCAAAATACATACATTGGTCAAGGAAAGATGATTAAACTGATATAATACCTTTTTTTCAGGATCCAACCCAAATAGCCTAGTACACCCATACCCGATATGAAATTGAAATGTCCTGAAGGGAATTCCAGATCCCCATGGACTGGATACTAGCATCAATGAATCCAAGAACAGTCAAAGCGATGGATTTCCTCCAAATAAAAAATAATCGATAAAGAATAGTGGAAGATAAAATAGAGATTAGTTAGTACGCCAATCACTCATGATATATAAAACTAACATAAAAAAGAAAAATAAAGTTTAAAATGGTAAGTATTCTAGAAGTTGACACAAAATCCATCCATAAAATATTCAGAATCTCTATGAAATGAGTGGACCACAACTTCATCAGCAACCTCTACCACCCAAGGCCCCACTATTCATGAAAAACCACAAGCTACAAGTGACACTTTCCCTTTTTTGGGACCATTACATCATAATATATAAGATCACGAATAAAAATGAAGGGCGTAAGAAAAAATATCCCAGTAGAATTTTATCAAATATTATGTAAGAAGTTTTATGAAAAATAAACCATTTCTATATAATTTAAATAATAAAAGGCATGAAAAATATTGTATATATATACATATTTTCACTCAATAAATATTTTCTGTCAAATTGGAGTAAATTATATAAAAAATATATATGAATGAAATTTTTATTAAATAGAATGGAATGAGTAAAACCATGAAATAAACACTGGTATGTAATAATAAAATAAATACAAATCACCACAGTCATATTCCCAAAGTTTTGTTGCTTACTAGCACAATGATCATCACACTACTTATTTGATAAAGCATGGATCATAATGTTCACACATCTCCAATTATAATTTCATTATGATTGAATCAATCAATACCAAATCAAATAAAGTAATTTTGAACATGTTTCATCTATATTTTTCATCAGCATTCCTTTATAGGGATTCATAGTCTAATAATTCTTATCCAAACAAACCAATAAAAACTCAGGATAATATGTTCTTTACAATTAATCTATCTTGGGAATGTAATTACTTTTAATTAAAATAACTGTATATATTTAAAATACCTAATTTCTTGTTTCAATATTCCCTTTCAATTTCAAAACCAAATAATAGGTTTTTATCATGTTTATTCCTTTATAAATCATCTTCCATTTAAATAAAATTTTCTCAATAATAAACAACATTTAATTTCATTAAATCACATTCTCATTAAATCCATCTTTTCTCAAATATACCTAGTACTTTCAATGAATTTGAAAAAGGGTTTTATTTATCAATTCCATTACTTTTTGAAATTAGCATCAAATCCACTATATTCAAGTAAAAAATAGAAAACGATCCTCCAAAAAAGAATGTAATCAATGGTTCAAATTTTGAGTAAAAAATACCAAACCACAAATCATTGGTTAGAAGATCAATCAATCACATGGAATGGTAACCACAAATGTAAAATTAAAGATGGGTATGATCAAAGAGAAATATCTAGAATCAAAATTTGATAAATAGATCATTCAATCCATTAAAAATAAAAGGATTCACTACTATAAAAGAAGGTGATAAAATAGAAAACAGGGGGATTCCAAAATAACGATTCAACAATTATCAGAGAGAGAAAATATCATCTACTGACACTTTAGTCCCAGAAGAAAGGGGTTGGAGGAACCAAGATCTTCTCTATAGAGCCAAAAAAATCCATATGTTTGATTTAGGTTTGATTAGTAGGTGTTTATAATTTATAATGGGAGTTTGTATTCTTTTGTATAATTTTGGGGGATTAAAACCCCATTATAATGGTTTCCTGGACTATGACTCATGGTTAGAGCTAATTGTGTGCCCAATGGTGCACCCTCACTGACCAAGTAGGGAGGGATCCATGGTTTGACCATAGGGTTAGAAAAATCATGAACTAACCATGTGCTCCCTCCTAGTCCACTAGAGAAGAATGAATTGTCTGGCCACACTTTCTATAATCCAAAATCCCACTATGCACTCCCCCACTATCCCAAGATGCACAATTTAAGGGGGATGCTGCACTATTTACACTAAACATGCACCCACCCTCTAGAAAATCTTATCATGGTACATAATTTACCTCAACAACAAATATGGTTTTCCCTAATCATTTTCCAAACGTGTATAGACCAAAAAACATCTAAAAATTTCCAAAAATATCTTCAAACAACCCAAATAAAGATCCAAACTAATCTTGTTCAAAATAAGGTTTTAGATGTATCTGAAATATTGTAATGGGATTTTACAAATACATTACATTTTGGATGAATAAATATATTTTATTTTTTAGGATATAGTTTTTGATTCCAATCAATTTCAATAAATGGTTTTTTTCAATATTTTTTTAAAAAAAGTAATTTTTTTGAAAATAGACTCATAACTATAAATTTTACAATTAAAAATTCAATATATTAAAAAAAATTTCATTACGTGGTTTTCAATATGTTCAAATTATTTATCTTCAATGGAGTTATGTTTCATTCTTCAACATATATTTTCATTCATTATGTAATTATTTTGGATGATCATGATTTTAGTATCATATAATTTAATTCATGATACCATTTGTATGTTTTTTCAAACCAATTTTATTTCAATTGGTATTTTATAAAAATTTAATGATTTCAATTTTGTTGTTTTATGAAACCTATTTTATTTCCATGGGATCTTTATGTAAAGAGAATGATTTTCATTTGGACGTTTTATGAAAAAAATTATATCTAGGAGTTATTTATGATGTAAAAAGTGAATGATTTTGATTTGAAATAGGTAATTATAGATAAATGTTGTGTGAGGTCCTATATCACCCTAAAATTCACTTTTTAAGATCTTATACCTCATGTGATATGTATTCATGAGTTGATTTTAGTCAATCCTAAAAATTGTAACTGATTGTGTGGAGTATGAATGAAATGTTTCTCTATATTAATGTTTGTTCCATATTTAAAGTCTTTTATTCATCATGATCTTATTATATCATTGTTCATTGTTTTGTTTAATGCTTATAATCTATATTATAGCTATTGGAGTTCAATTTTGATCTTTTTAGGCTTTATTTTCCTATACAAAATTCTTTTAAGCTCACTTATGTCTTATGATTATCACTCATTATGTTATGATATTTACCTTATTCTCATGTTTTTTACTTATGATTTTGAATTTATCCTAGATTAAATGTTTATTTTTCCCATAATTGTTATTTTATCTCACCCCTTTATAATTTTTTCATTAACTAGGTTTTTATGATGATTATTACTAATCAGATGTCTCGTATATGGTATAGTATGGCACATTTAGGGATAAATGATTACGAGTTTATTAAAATTAGATTATTATGAAGCAAGTATCCAAAGTCATTGAACCTATTATTTCTTATGATATTAGTCTTTTATTAAATTTAATGTATTAAATCATGTAAAAAATGTAAACTAAAGGCATTTTAATCTTAGGTCACTATAGAAACCACTTAGGTTACTAATGTAGGTAGATGAATGAGAACATTTTGGAGTTTGATATGGAAGAAGATGATATTCTTCTAAGTACTACTCACATGGGACTATAACATTTCATTATAGGAAATTATTCATTATACTTAGGGATTTTACCCAAAGATACAGTACAACACCATAAATAAAACCATATTGATGAAGATACCTGTAAGAATCATTTTTTCTATGAAATTTTCATGTTCAGTTTTTAAATAGTTGGGGGTGGGGTTAACTCTATAATTATTCATACCTATACACATGATAAAATTTCATGATATGGGAAGTAACATTTATTCTCCATCCCCTATATTATCTAATACTATTGTTATGGATTTCAATTATAAATAAAATATTTTATTACTTTGTATTTCTATGTTCCATTATATCAATCCTTTAGTAAATTATCAATAATTTATAAGTCAAATTCCATAATGTAATCCTTGATGCTACATAGAGATCTATAATCATGTTTGTGGTCACCTCCTTCTTTGATCATGAATGATAGTGAAGGAGAACTAGAGATGTAAAATAACATCTTCTTGTAGGAAGTGTTTACTACTAATTCTCCCTTGATAATTCCCTACATATTCTCTTTGACTAATCACCATAAATGTCAATGGGAGGTTGTGTGAGTTATGACCATATGATGACCACTATTTCTAGTAGTAAAATCTTGATAAGAGTGGTTTAATTTGTTTATTCCTTATATTTTAGGAGAGGTTTCTTATAAAATAATAATTACATGTATGAGTGCTCAATGTTTTTTGATAGATGTGTGTGTGTCTCAAGACATCATCTAAGAACCCAGTATGGTCTAGTGTTTGTAATAAAATCCATAATTAGATATATGATATGTAATATATGAATGATTCAACATAGATCTATCCTTATTTCTGACTAACTTTTATTTATGTCTTCTTCTTATTTACCTTGTGATTTTTTCTCCTTGTATCTTATATCATCTTTTCTCGCTATCTCTTTATATAATATTATCATTTCTTTTATTCAAAAAACTGGAAAAAAATATTTCAGAGGAATAATTAAGATGAATGATATTTCTTACATGAGACTAACCCTTTGGTTATCCACTGTGTTATATCTTAGGAGATTATAAAAATATCTCTAAAAAATTATAATTGAGGGCGTTTCATTTATTCCACCCATATAATGATAATGTTTTGGAACGAGGCCTTAATTGTATCAAGATGTTTAATCAAAAGTCCTCATTATAATGATAAAAATATCTATCATTATGAATTCCATCATTGATAAATCCTTTATTATTAAGAAAATGAATACAATTTTGTTATTAGAAATAGATATATTTGATGATCATGTCATTGGTTATATAGAACATTTTTTGATTCATTGTCTTCTTCTTTCTCAAGAAGAATCAACTGGTCTTTCATCGAAATCATTATCCATCCACCTTGGAGTTTTCAACTCAATATTAAAATTACTAGATTAGATACACCACCACTATAAAATGACATCCATAATAACCCAATCACCAAATATTAAAACGTCTACTGAAGTGAAGGCTATTGAAAAATATCCACCGAATATAATATAAAAAGCACAAGAAATAATGTTCTGTATGAATATCGGAAACCCAAATATCCATATGAAATGTAAATTAAAAAGAAGACGAGTTAATTATATGTTATATATAGAAAAATATAATTTTTATCATGGAATTATTTCTTGAAGGATCTATACACCAATGGGGCCTGACATTTTGAAGTAGACTTCTGATGAACGATCACAATGAAGCCAGACATCAGAAAGTACATTATAATTAAAATAGATGTATAAATCTACAATATAGGTTTTCCATGAATGTAAGTATATGGATAAAAAGGAATAAACATAATGTATTTATCATGGAACAATAATCATAACTTTAATCAATCTTTCGCACCAAGGGGTTTTCATTGTCACTATGTGATTCAATCATTAATTTTGTTGTGAATATAGGTATCTTCATTATCATAATCTATTAGTATATTCTCGATATAGGATCTAAATACCCTCTAAATCTCTCTCTCTAAAGGGTTCTATCATTACCAAAAATGGATTGTCATAGGAAAATGACATAATATAGTATTTATAAACCATAATTAGGTTTTCATTCCTTTTAATTGATTAAACCAAAAATATATGGTCCTTAGCCCAATGCTCGGGTGCGTAATTTACACCACTTTTTGGTATAATTAACTATTACAAACACAAATGTGGTTTCATAATTTCAATACTACCTACAATTTTTTAGATATCATTATACACACTTGTGGGATAAATATTTGTTTATCTAATAAATATGAAGAATATATTAAATTTCAACATACTTGGAAATTAACCAAAACCCATTCTTACTGTAAATATTACACCAAGAGATAAATGGAAAAATTTGAAAAAATCATTGAGGATAATTTCTATGATAAATTTAATGTTTTACCCATTGGGAGGTCTAAGGACATTGAAACTCCAAATTGATCTATGTATCAATTGGGAAAAACTCGGGTTGCTACATACTCCATGCTGTAAGATTATAAATTGTATTATATATTATTTTGAGATATATTTCGATAAAATAATATTCATAACTTTGGTCTAATATCATCAGCCATAAACTAAGAGTAGTTGTTTTAGATTATTCAATAAGTACTAAAAGAAAGAGTCATCATTTTGGAATATGTCATACAACCATAAAAAAAGACACCTAATTTTGAAACATGCTATATGACCATAAACAATAGAATATATCTATTAACCAATGATAGATGAAATAACACCTAAAAGAATCATATTGGTGCAAGTTATAAGTTCTTAAACTATATATAAACGGAAATAAAACTTTTCAAGTTGAAAATCCAAAAAGGGGAAAATGATGTATATGTAATGTGTATATATTCTTATATAGAAAGTATTATGAATTATTTATCAGTTATCTGGATATCAGATTGGATTTCCTAGAAATCCATTGTCGAGAAACATTAATTTAAAACACCACCTTCAAATTTTGTAATAAAAAATAATGTTTTCTAGAATTTCCAAAAGAAATGACACACCAATGGCTCATTTTATGGAACTAGGAATACAATAACACCCTAATCACCACATTGGGATACCAATGATAATTCATGTCTTCTTGTATTTAGAAAAGACCATTTGTCAAGACAAAAAACAATAAAGAACAAACACCACCACAAATTTAGAGGAATAATTATGACTTTAGAATTATATAGTACAAAACATAATCCTACTCCATAGAAGAAACATTGTTTCATCGAGAAACAAGATGTGGAATGGGTTTTTTCCTAAAGATTTGATTACAGAGGGGAGGTTAAGGTCATTATCAATTGATCACATCAGGTTTTACATTTTTTTCATCCTTCACAGAAACTCCCAATGGACCCCACATCCATAATGGAGTATGGACCTTCTTTCCCAAGGCATGTTGTCATTGGAGGTTTAATGCCCAATGACACTTAGGAACCCACATTGGTTAAGAAGATTGGATTTTGGGATCATCACACACTATTGGGGGTAATTACTTCCTAATATAGGAATATCCTATAGATTTAAGATATGTCCATGAAATCCTACCCATACCTCAATATGGGACTTGTTACCCTAGTGTCAATGACAAGATTATGATCATTTTTCGATTAAAGAAATTGTCAGCATATAACAGGTTCTCTATCACTATATTATTTAGTTATGATTCTTTGACTTATGACAATATTATAGAAATCCTGTGTTTATTTTTATACAGTGATGTGTTTGGTGTCTTAGAGATAAGATTGAACCTCTGTTAGTTGTCCTATGTATTATGTGAATACATGAATAAAACCCCATCTAGTTAATTTGGAATAGTTCAAGGTCACGTGACTAGACCCATCCATGCAGTTTAACGTCACGCCTTAAGGACAAGAACATAAAACATGGAACTGGATGAGGCTTCTTACATATCCTATTTAAAATACGAATCAGATTCCACATAGTTCTGGCAATGGGTGACTTTTCCATGAGAGATACAACAATATAGGCTGAGGGACGGACTTATGTGTATGATACAGACCTGAATTGCTTCAACAGGAATGTGGCCCTTTGAGCATAGATAATATATAATCGGATTCACATCCCAAGTGGGGAAGATCCCATACTATGGGAATTCTCGATAGGTTTTTGATACAACCATCAATTGTTTCTAAGACAATTTGAACCATATTCGATGCGAGAAACAAGAGATAGTGGTAGATCATACAAATTTCATGTGATAATATCCATACCGCGATTACAAATTGAATTTTCCCTTCATGGGGTATGGATTCCAATATCATGGAGGATTTAGTGTGGAGGTCATTCAATATTATGTTGTCTAACATATCTTCTTTTATAACAAGAATCAGAGTGATCGTAGTGGAGTCCATCCCAAACCTGCTGATGGGTTTGAGGTACTTGAGTGCATGACTGGGGGTTATACCTAA
The DNA here is from genome assembly GCA_963277665.1 of Viscum album. Lineage (NCBI taxonomy): Eukaryota > Viridiplantae > Streptophyta > Magnoliopsida > Santalales > Viscaceae > Viscum > Viscum album. The sequence continues at coordinate 1,577,725,508 of OY728120.1, read as the reverse complement.
AATAATGCTATTGTATGACCCCATTTCTCATATTTTGATTGAAAAGGAATACTTTTAGACCTTTATAGGATTTAGACCCCTATTTCATGAATAATTTGGACATGAAGGGACTTACACCAAATTGGACACCCATTAGAGCTCGGACCATAGGAAGGCATCCAATGTATCCCGATTATGGTGGGAATCAGAGTTATCATAGTTCAATTGTCCCTTAACCAGATGAATGAAAATGCAGATGATCACACTCAAAGATATTATTATTGTCCCCAAGGTCTTAAAAATGTTAGGGAATTACTCCATGATATATACCCATTTGGTCTGGGATTACACAATGAGGCTAACCAATTGTTCAGGGATTACACTCTAAGGTTTCCCTTTTGGTTAGGGATTATACTCTAAGGTTTTCATTATTACATACTCATTCCTTTCCATCAGGAATAGTAATTATATATGAATAGGGTCATGAAGGGTTTTTTGGATACACTCAACATGACATGGAGGTACAACCATATATCATGACTCAAATGGGGTCACATGTGTGTGAAACCAAATCTCATAAAGAGAAATTTCACTATCAAAGGGATATACAATCAATGGTTCCTGATTGGGGACCACACATCTTGATTCGTTGTGGGTCTCCCAGATGAGGTAAACATGTCCCAGGGGATCTTTCGGTCATGTATTGACTAACTTTTGGATAGGTCTTGATTGTCTTTTCAACATGTTTGTGGTGTCAATTTTCTATGGAAGACACGCCCATTGGTGTCTTCCCGACAGGATCAAAATTCATTGCATGATTCAATTTGGAATGCCTAAGATCTTCCATGTGACCAAATCAGAAATGACCAAGGTCTTTTTCATGATCAACTAACATGGCTCAGATTCCTTCGTATGAGTAAAGTGGGCATGTCTAAGATGCTTCTCATAATCATAGAAGAAATGTCTGGGGTCTTTCTCATGATCTATATAGACATTACTATGTGTCGTTTCATGATCAAATTGACTTCTCTCTTGAAAGTTTCATGGTTATTATGACATGTGAATGTGTTAATCATGTGATCATGCTAACATGTCAGGAACTCCCATAAATGATCAAAGTGAAATATATTGGATATCATCACTTGAACCTGGAGGATAGTTCCAAGGTGCCTTGCATGATCAGAATGGATTTTCCTAGGCATGTTTCATGGTAATGGAGACATGTAAAGGGGTTGTTTCCTAATCAACCTAGATTTCCTTTTAACATTCATATGATAATGGTGACATGTCAAGTATTTTTTATGAGATTATCTTGTATTTTAGAAGTCTTTCCATGAGTCAAATATGACCTGACCAAGGTCACCTGAGGTCACTGTAAGACCAACAAAGAGTTTTATGGTCACGTTCCCTTAAACTTATCACATGATAGGGTCTTAAGGATATGTTTAGGATCATGTAATTTTTCAAATCTTGTAGTTGATTTTATAAAGGGATCTTTCCCTAGGTTTATATGGATGATCATTTTCCCAGGAAGATGGATAGATTGATATAAAAGGGTCCACCCTTGAATTCTTCAGTGGGTTGAGGCCATATATAGTTTGGAGAATGTCTACATGAGGGATCCCCATGAAGCTTCATATTTTATGTTATTTTCATGACCCTAATGGGGTACGTCGATTGGTTTTGAGAACATGCATAGGGGATATGTAACAAGGTCCCCAGATATATGGTCTAGGGTACACACTGTATGTATAGGGTGTATGATACATGAGTCGCACACCCGTATTGTTTCCTTGGAATGGCGGGGGTGTCTGCAGGGATGCTTCAAGTCAGGTGACCACTCCCAAGGCTACATGAAGACATCAATAAGTAAAACATCATGGTAATATATGAATAAGGACACATGTTATATCCTATTTGACGCTGCATGGAGGCATCACATGTAAAAAGAACCCATATTGGGGCCATATTTCTTAGATTCAAAATTTAGGGGTTGCATCCCACTTAACCTCAAGTATGTGAGAGTGCTTCTCACTCATAAAGATAATTTTTCATGGGGTTTATTTTACATCAGCAAAGGTTCTAGAGATGGTCCCTACTATCATGCCAAGGACCCATGATGGGTGTTTTCAAGGAATGAAAAACCTGTCTAGGGCTTAATGTAATCACATGAAGAAAAACATGCTCATGGTATTCGTGCGATTTCAGGTTGGGATATTCACTTGAACATAATTTTGGGAACCAAATTGGGTACTATGTTTTTTATAAGTCTTATATTATCACATATAATGATTCTCTAGTACTCATGCGATCACATCTTCCAAGTGAAGATCCTTCAGGATTTCTTGAAGATGTGGGTAATCAGTGAAAATCCTAAATCCTTCACCTTGAGACCGTGTGAGGAACATTGCGATACCAAGAGGGTTTCTCCATATCATTTCTTGAAAAATATTTGTTTTTCAAGACTTCACCCTATACACCAAATAATCTCCAAGGGATCACTTGAAGGACTCAAGGGCATGTGCTAAAGCTACCTGTTAGTGCTGCATGTATGGACAAGGACTTGGATAGTGGAATGTTGACCCTCAATAGTGCATGATATTCATACTCTTAGTATCTAAATCACATAAATAGGGAAATCATGGTTATTGTACATAGAATCCATCAGTATTGGGATATGTTCAAGCATAATGAAATTTATAGCATGTGATATCACAAGGAGAATGTTCATGAGTGTGTGCCTATAGATACCAACTTGAGTATGACTTATGTCTAAGGGAATTTACGGCCACATTGCATGACGTTATATAACTCATGTTATCATTTGATATGAAGGGGGAGGGATGTCTTATGATGGATCTTGTAGGCCTTCACAAAAGAGATCATGGCTAAGTGGAGAATTCATTTTTATAGGGTATGCTTATGGTCTTATCCAGTCATGCAATCATGTTATCCTATGAGGATCATCTGATGGGATCTCACGATGACATCCTGTAGCAATCTAACATGAGAGGGTCTAGTATATTACTTGGAGAAGAGCTCCGATAATGGTGGTCAGAAACCTATTTTCCTTCTCCTCCCTCTCAATCTCTTCAGTTTTTTTTCTTTATAGGATTATGGTTTGTATTGGTGATGTTCACTGAAGGAGGTTCCAATTTCTATAGGAAGGATTCTATGTGCACTTAATGATGTGGTGAAGACTCTCACAAGTATGTCATCACCTAGATGCAAGTCAGAATATATTTCATTCCATGATTATTTCATCTCATCATACAATACCTCTATTTTTATCTGCGATTTTGTGAGATCTGAAAACAATTTGAATTAATTCAGATGAAAAATATTCCGAATGTGGAAGGTATCGTGGTTGTAAAATTGTCACAATGACTCCCTCGATTGGATTCACTATGATCAGATGATTAGTGGGCGATCATGTGATGGATTTGAGTACCAGTGGGAGATCTCAAAACATTACACTGGAGTTCACAATTTTATCTCGTGTCTAATTATATAGGTTGTTTGAAACTAACTGGGCTGGTTAGAGGTGGAGTTCATGGTGACAACCGAGTGATCATGTGAATGACTTAATATTTTCATATCGAACCTACAGTACGGGAAGGCGAGATTCGAGTAGCAGAATGAAGATGGAGGTCTCACTCTATTCATGATTGGTAGAGTTCAAATTTTCATAGTGCAAGATGATTTTTTATCATGTGATGAATGATATTTTAGTGGTCGACTGAGATCAATAGATGAAATGATCAGGCTATCAGGATTTGATCGTGTGAACAGTACTTGTGAAAATATCATCCCACATCAAAAACTCTATTGTTCCTCCCTTCGGTTTATAATCAATTCATTTTTTTCTACTTCATCAATACAACAGTATGGTTCATCACCAATACAACCTACCACACCTCCAACTAGGATTTGACTATAAATTCATTGTTCCACACTATATATGGATTTGACCTCAACCATATAAGGCCTTGTACATGGGTCTACTCACTTCTTGCAGACACTAAACCTTCATCTATTGAACCACTGGATGGTCCAAGTTAGCTACCAATGGGAATGGATGGCCTTTGTCCCACATGTGTCTATGGTTGACCCTTGGATTAGTTGGCCAGAGGATTTCTATTTTTCAAGCTATGACTAGAGGAACATTCCCATATATAAATAATCTTCAACAGTATTATATTCCAAAATTATTACTTTCTTCAAAATTCATATTCAATATAAATATTTATTTCCACACAATCTTTAAATATGTGAAATATTCAATGGAAAAGTAGTAAATTCACAATTACGGTTGACAAAAATAATTCCCTCCATAGAATGAGATTCATTCGGAATGAAAATTATCTTATACTAAGGTAAAATTAGATCACTTTTCCACATATATGAATATCTGATGAGCCGTGATACTAATTCCTAGGAGTTTATTTATCAATAGTATGTCACTAAGGAATTTGAGGTGTTATCCATTTGAGAATTCTGACCATAACTTCTTGGATAAACCTAAGATTGGAATTGGCTTTGGCTTGGGCTATATGCACCCTATGATTGGAATATGTGTGTGAAAATTCCTAAATGGAACTGCGATTTGGTGGAATGGAAGTTTTGGTTGGATCCAAAGTAAGGCACTTGGATTTAGCTGCGTATCCCATGAGGATGGGAATTAGGACTTACATAGTTCTAAAATATTCCACAATGCAGATTAAAATCTTGCATAAGGGAAATAGGTTCATAGATAATGAATTCTATGATTAATGTCCATATATATTTATTCCTCACACGTTAGAGGGGGGATATCACTTTTTTTTGTGAAATTATGTGTTAATTTCCATGTTTAGGTGGATACTATTATTGGTTCATAAATGATACCCATCCATTATGTCGAATAAAAAGTAGTTCCAATTACCAAGATTTGACTGCATGAATTACAATAGGCTACTCGTTCATAAATGTTCATGAATTTCAAATGACATTAAATTATTCATTGATGAAATCCTCTAGTAGTCTTGAGATCATATGATTTTCAAGGAAAATTTAGACACGATATCCTTCCCGAATTCTCTATGTTCTTCTAGTGTCATGGTACTTTTCCAGTATGGCTCAATTTTTTTCTAATTACATATAGTCATCCCCCCAATATTTGAATCTTTTATTTTTGTTCCAAAAAATTTATGATTCATATGGGGGAAGACATAGTGGGCATAGAATTTTATTTTTATCAGTTATCTTTCTTGTAGGTTTTTTACCTGACATAGTTTTGTGTCTCTTTCATTTTATAAATGCTCAATATTGTCTGGACCATTCAATGTTCCTTTCTAGTGAGAAGAGAACTGAATTTTTCCAGGATTCCCTTCTCTGGTTTTCAAATTGGAGATAATTATGTCCCCTTTAGTTGGATGTTTTATAGTATTGAAAGCTAGACCATCATTTTTCTTTAGTTTAGGGTCTTATATCACAACCTTTTATTATATTGTAGTTTAGTTTATTCTAGCTTGGAACTTTGATCTTCTATTGTTTAATGACTTATATCTTGGTCCTTTGATGTGATTTAGTTTAAATTATTCTATCCTAGAAATCCATTATGTTGTAGTCTGGGGTCTTTAACAATGACCATTGATGTTTTTTTGTTTATGTTAATTTAACTAAAACATTTTATGTTCTTTAGTATATGGTCTTTTTAGCTTGGACCACTGATTTATTGTATTTTTTTTGGTATTTCATCTTAGACCTTTGATGTGATGTTGTTAAGTTTTTTCATCTTGAATGATTGATGTTCTAAAGTTTAGGGTCTTCTAGCTTGGACCTTTGATGTTCTCTAGGTTATGGTATTTAATCTTGGACGTTTGATGGGTTATACTTTACATTATTTTTTATTGGACCTTTGATGTGTTATAGATTAGGGTCATCTAACTTGGACATGATTGATGTATATGGAATATAGGATAGGTAGACCAGGGATGAAATAAAACACTCTAAAGTGATGAGTTCCACTATTGTGTTTCCAAGGATCATGAGGATTGGATTTTCTTTCTTACATGGAGGATATACCTTTAGTTAGTTGGTTAAATAAATTATTCATCAATAGTGTGGTTAAGGAAAGATGATATCTACTCTTTTAAAAGGGTCAGGGGAGATTAATGGGTTGAAATATTTTTGATAGTGAAATATTAGGGATTCTAGGTCCACCTAGATTGTTTGATGGTGGGTGTTGTAATTAATACCACAATATATTTGGTGTGTGAATATAGTGTGGGAAGACATACCATTTTTTTCCTTTAACCCTCAAAGATGTTAAGATCCTCCTTGGTGTCTCTAGGGACACAAGGATTAGTAATCCCTCCTTACATAACCAATATGTTGTTGGTTCATGGGACTAAGATCTTCTGGATTAAATGACTGGATGAAACGAGAGATATCATTTCATTTCCAAGGAATATAAACTATTTTCAAAGACTCAAGTGTCTAACCAATGAGGTTTGGTATGGAAGTAAAACTATCCAGGAAGGTCTATGGTATCATTGGGAAATTTATCGCTTGATTGCGATGTTCGATCCCTATGACCTCTGGTTTCTAATCATGATGTGTGGCCCACCAATTTTTTATAAATGGAGTCCCACACTCCATCAATAAGAAATTATACAAAACATAGTTACATAACGCTTAGGGTTTCAAATTTACATTAATAGTCTTGTATGAATATTTTAAATCATTGTCAAAAGTTCTTAGGTAAAGAGCAATGATATCGGAAAATCATACTGGGGATGAACCAAAATACACTAAGGTGTTGGGTTCTTCTATGGTTACTTCAGGCTCAGTGGGATTAGAAATCCCTTTATACTGGTTCAAGATGTATCTACATGGTGGGTCCAATCCCTTATCCACTAATATTATGTCCATATAAAGATATCTATTTTCCTTTCCAAGGGATATGAATAGTTTTTGAAGACCCCATACACATTGAATAATGTAGTTTTATTTGAATAAAATGTAATATTCAAGAATGGTGAAAGCTCCCTAAAAGTTTTACCATCGAATAATGAACACATTATCGTAGAGAGGATATGTGAAAAACCATTAATCTAAATTTTTCCTAGACCTGGGGTCCAGTGATCATAGAATGTATTTTACTAGGGCTACAAAGTAATCCCTCAAGCTTTATGCATTATTTATTTGTGCCCAAAATTTTTCCCAAACTCTAGAGCTGAAGATTTTAGTAAGAAACGACTAGGCATTTCCTCACGTCTCCCTTTGAGGGTTTTGAAACACACATGTTTTGTGTATATTTTTATATCACATTAAAATCTTCCAATTTATTCCATAATATGATAATGTTTAAGGTCACACATATTTGACCGATATATTTGCAGTTCAAGGCCATGACACTCATGGAACAAATATGGGTGATGTTACACATGAGTCTAATTAGGATACCTATGGACAATAATAATCCAACATCCTTCTGAGGGGGAGATGAATGTGTTGTAAATAAAGAATCATGGTCCTTGGGTTAAGAGTAATGATATAATACAATCATTATGGGTATCACCCAAAGCAGACTGAGGTGTTGGGTTCCACTATGGTGATGTTTGGCTAAAAAGGATCAAAGAAACATTTATATTTGGGAAATATGTCACCGATTGGTGGGTCTAATCCCTTTTACATCAACAGGATAGCTAAACTGAGGGATCCATTTCCTTTTTCAAGGGTAATGAATGTTTGATGGTAATCCAAGGAACTCAAGATGTGATGTGTGGTATATGGATTAAAGTGATATAAAATATGGTGGATGAACCCTATACTATAGTTAAACAGGGCAAGGCCCTTGTGGGCTATTGATAATTGATGATGATGTGTGATGACTAACAAAATTTAATGTCATTTAGTGTAGATGTAATTTCTTACATTTTTTTAACATCATGCAGTAAGGACCTTTGCCTTAAAATTTAGCATCATCCAGTGAAGATGTATTTATCATGTAGTTTTAATTTAATGGGAAAAATACGTTTTTCTTATAGTCTAATTTTAGTCGTTTAGGACGCGGGATTCCCAAAACCAAAAGGGGAATTTTGGATAGACTTGGTGATAGAAATTTGGATATAACTACATATACTATGATGATAGAAATCAATCCACACATAGTTCTTGAAATCCCATGCAGTTTAATGTCACGCAGGAGGAAAAATGAACCAATGTCAAAGAATAGAAATGTTTCAGTTGGGCCCAAGGGTGTAAGTTTGGGAGTCACTATATATCTCATGAAAATTAAAATCAAACCACAAATAGTTTGGATGGGTCATGAAATTCAACAGCATGAAGTGAGGATCTGATTCCCCCATCGTGGAATGGTAATATTGTGGTTGGGACCATGAATAGAATTATGGGTGTCACTATGTATCTCAAGGTTTAGGGAATCAAGACACCCATAGTTATGATTGTGAAACTCTCTCTTCGTAGGTCTATCCCATATGAAGAGGTGGGAATTGTTTCTATCAAATGTCGTAGCTGGGCCTCAGATTAGAGATCCATGAATCAAATCATATCCCGTGATGGCAGGAATCAGGACACCTGTGTAATTTGGGAATTGTGTTTTTTTATGTCAGGGTTTAGACACATTAACCATATAGTTTGAAATCATGCATAAATAATTCACTATATACCTTTTATGGTCTTTCATTCAGGTCCATGGTACAATTGTCGTGTGCTTTCATGCCTTGTTCGTGTGGGGAATCCCTTACGACAATTACTAAGCTCACATGAGCTATGATCGATGTGAGAAATAAAGAATAACATGTGTTCCTATCACCATGCAGAGGAAATTTGGACTTAACAAGGGAATTCTATATCATGTGGTGGATAGACCAAGATATAGGATTGATGTGTCCATACGTATCTCATTGAAAATAAGAATCATGTTGTACTTGGTTCTAATAAAACCCATGTAGTTTAAAATATATTTTAAGGACATTAGATACACAGTTTTACATCTTGTGGTAAGGATGTGGATCACCCGATGTGAATGAAATGGAAAATTGTGGCTGGACTAAATAACTGAGGTGTGCGTGTCACTAAATCTCTAATGATGGCCTGAATCAAGCAACAAGTAGTTCAGGAAAACCCGTTCATTTTAACGTCATGTAGAGAGGACATCAGTTGTGTAGTTTTAGCCTCCCTGGATAAGAATGGCTTCGTACAGTTTAAAGTCATGTAGTTAGAAAGAACCTATATACCATAAATTAATTTAATTAGGATGAGGTCATACATTTTAACATTACGTAGTTAATATGAACTTCTAACAATTTAATGTTATCTGGTCACGATGAAATTCATAAAGATTGACATCAAGTTATTAAGATGATGTCCGTATAGTTTAATGTCATGTGGTTAAGTTTAAATCTATAAAATATAATTTCAATTGGTTGAGAAGAAGTCTATACTATTTAATTTCATGTGGTTAAGATGAACTATGTATCGTTTAACATCATGTGTTTAAGATGATCTTCATAAAATTTAATTTAATGTTGTTAAGACTAACTCAGTTAAGAAAAATTTTGTATAGTATAATGTCATGTGGTTAATATGAACATATTACATTTTAATATCACGCGATTAAGATGAATTTAAAACAATTTAATGTCATGTGGTTAAGATAAACTATGTACAGTTTCATATCATGTGTTCAAGAAGAACTATTTACGGTTTAACTTCGTGTGGTTAAGAATAATGGAATACACTTTAAAATAATGTGGTTATGATGAAATTTGTATAGTTTAACTTCACGGGGGGCAAGATGAATGTGGTTAAGATGAATTCTTTAATTTCCTTGTTTAACAAATTGGTATCTTTTGAATGTAAATGGAAATGGGTATATGCATGTTTGGGAGGTTCCTTTTAGATAACACTATCTATTTCTCCATGTTATCTGCTTCATGAATAGAGCTATATGTCTTTACCTGGGTTGGACCACAGAGGTTGCTGCCCTGGATCACCTGCTGACTATGTTGAATTGTTTTCGATGGTTGTTGGAGTACTATATATGGTTAAACATAGTATTGTGATCATATTTATATTCATTGGTGCAATATATTTGGGAGAAACCCCTCAATATGAAGGTATCTAATATTTTCAAGCACCTCTCTATACGAAGGTGTTTAGTAAAGGGAAGGTTTTCCTTATCCATGGGAGATATCACCCTAGGGAGGTTGAGCATGATGGATTTCATGATTAGAGTCCCTAAGATCCATCACCACACTACCACAAGGAAGACTATCATGGTAGTGATCACCTTTTACATCATTTGATGAGTCTAAAAACCCCTGGGTTCTTAAGAATGTGTCTCTAACAACTTTAAGGAATCTTCGAATTCAGTAGTTTGGGAGTATAAGACTTGTTCTCCATCATGGTTAGAATATGTCATCCTACCTTATGGGGTTGAGCATGGGTATAATACTCCTCTATGAATACTTTCATAAATCCATTGATAACCTTATGATGATATGAGAATATGTTCCCACAACTGAGAAGCTTCAGGATTATACCAATGGGATTCCCTCATAGGGATATGAGCCTATCCCGAGGCATGTACTACTCTCTCTTATTGGGCCTTGAACATAAAAGTGATATAATCCAGATAATGGTGATTTGGAATATTTTGATGATATTTTTTGATAGGGTTATTTGCATATCCCATGTTGTTTTCTACTATCACTTGGTGTTCCCTAGTTGGAGAGGTAATATGAGCCTAGTTCAAATATTTATTTTCCATCAAAATATGATGTAGGACCTTTGGAATGAGAGAAGAGATATGAAATACCTCATGTATTCCCTTGAAAGGATGATGGTGTATAATTTCATTAGAAGAATTATGATTATGCACTTGGCTTCCGGTATTTACTATAATATTCTAGCTTTATCCATTGATAGGGATATAAGCCTGTCTCAAAGATTTTTTCATTCTCACTTTGTTTTTACTAGCCAGAACAAGGATATAAGCCAGATCCATGGCCTATGAAGTATGTCATTGGAATTTTTTGATAAGAATATTAGCTTGTCCTAAATAATGTTCCCCTCACTTGGGGATCCCTATCCAAGATGGGGATATGAGCCATATCTTGGGCCTATGGAATTTTTCTTCATACTTTTTTTATAGGTATATGATCCCATCACAATGAATGATTTTCTCTCACCAAGTGAGCCCTTGTTGGAATTGGAATATGAACCTACTCCATTACCTCATCCTTTACCAGGACATTCTATTAATCCTCATAGAGAGGAGCAAGAATATGTGCTTTATCAGAATAAAACACTTGTTCATGATGATCAGAGTGTTCAGATGCCTTGGCTGTAGGGATAGATATATATTCCTAGCCCTACATCCTAACCAGAATATACTGGTGGAGATCCTCTGTTGCTATCACAAAGCACTGGAATACCAAAAGGCGGAGTTATATAATATATTCTTGTATTGTCCCGACTACTAGGATATGTTGGTTGATGCCTTCGATTGAATTTCAGATATATTCTAAAATGACCAAAAAATTTATTAATGGAAATTGAATTCTTATAATTATTTCATATGGTATGATCATGTAAGATAACACAGTACAAGCTTTATAATTGATGAATTAATGAAATAAGAAGCATTTCTAGAAGTTAAGGAACCTATACTGAGGAAATAGTAACATGACATTTGGAATAGTAATGTGACCCTTATGACTAGTAAACCATCCAATTGAATTGTAACCTCACTATTGAATGTATAAATAAAATTAATCCATTTTATTATGGAAAATACTATATAATTATATCATAGTATACATAAATAAATATTTTAAAAATGACTAATTAAGTGTTTGTATTTTTAAAGGTCTTAAACATTAAATTAATTTTTTTATTAATTTAATAATTTGAAAGAAAATTTAATTCCATAAAATATATTCATAAATATGTATTTTCCTATCTTAAAATTATAAGATAATATTATGATACCTTAATTAATTTTTCAAAGTGTTAGAAAAGTAATTTTAATTTTAAAATTTGTATTTTCCATGAAAATGATTATTTGAAATGAAAATTTAATTAATCATATTTAGAAAACTATTTCCATATAATGGAGATCATTTTTGAATTATACACCTCAAAAACTGGTTAGGGTGATTTTTTGGGATTTTTCTAAAACACTTGAATTTTTGGTGAATTGTAAAATATGACAATTTATGATATATATACCTTAGAAGTTCAATAAAATATTTCTTGAGTCAGGTATTATGTAAGAACAAATGTTACAAAATCACATGATCTAATTACATTATTTAATCTCAACAAACAACACAATTTTTTCCTAGAGAAAAATAATAAACTAATGAACTAAATAATGATAAAACACCCACCTCCTCCACTATCAATACCCACCCTCACCACCTCTTCTCCCCACACAAATCAAGCCTTGATTCTCATCTATATTCTTCCCAATAATATTCCAAATCATCTCCCCCATTTTCATGATCTTTTGGTCTTAACAAAAGTTCAAAACTAATCCCCTAGGGTGGTTCTCTAGAAGATGGAATCAAGTGGTAAAACCCTCTTCCACAATTTATTTTCATGTTCCTTCCTTTCATTATATTATCCCCACTTCCCCTTTTCCAAGTGGCATTAAAACTTCAGTATCTTACATATAATATAATTTTATCATGTTAATGGAATAATTATTCATCAATTCTCTTCTCCACTCTGTTTTAGTTTAATAATGAAAGTATCGTCTCTAATATGACGATTTCCACCTTCTTGGATTACATGATTTAATGTTTTAATTACACCATCAATTATGGTCATGAATCCTTTTTTTTAGTTTGAAAAGATCATAATATATTTATTATATCTTATTTAATGTTTTGGAATCATTTGTTACACATGAAAAAACAAAATGAATTCATTGTGATAAAAAATATTAAATTAATCTAAATTATTATCATTAATGATTTATCAAATTAATCATCCTCAATTATGGAAAAAATTAATTTTAATTTTCTATATGTTAATTAATAACATATAAGTTCATTTATACACAATAATCCAAATTCTACCAGATTTTACATGCATATATACAAGTAAACCGATCATGAAAACCAAGGAAATGAACGCTAACAAAAGATGAAATTGAATCTCTTAACCCTTAAAAAATTATATAAATGAACATAATAAAGTTATAATAAATTAAATACATGTATAAATGGTTCAAGAATTATTAATTAATGAATATATTTTATTATTTAGGATGATAAGATCATGTGAAGAATCGGTTCAGACATAATGTAAGGGAATCTACCCGAACCTCCATTATTCCCTTGGGTTATTCATTATCTCTTTTTACCCAAAAAAATCTATTTTATTTTTATTAAAATCTTCTAAATTATTTATATATGTTCCACACTCATTTATAAATGTCCATTCATCCTTATTTTGTATATATACACATGTTTTTAAAAGTTTCCTTACTCAATTATTCCCCATAAGCATGCCATATTTAAGGGAACTTTCGTAATTATTACCCATTTTAGAGTGTGATCCATAATCTATTTTAATAAACCATTATTTTTCTAAAATAAATCATTTTATCATGAAAAATATCTTGGTTAAATTATGGTTTAATAAAAACAATTATTCCATTTCCATTTTAAAGAATCTTGAATATTTTCTCTTAAACCACACTAAAATGTTATATTTCTAATGTTTCTTAAAAAAAATACTTCCCTTCAATTTGAAGTCACTTATCATGATATATGTCTATATTCTCTTATTAATGTCCATTTATGATTTAAATACATCCATTCATGGACTCCACTATTATATTGCCTTTTGATATGCCTTTTGACATAATTACGAGACTCAATTCTTTCCATGGGTAACCCTAATGTTTCTGTTTGATTTTTAATGTATGATTCTTTATTTGGAAAACATATTCATAAACATGTTATGACGGGTGCACCCAGATAGATCTCTAATTAATTGGATAATTTTTAGTCTCATGAGGCACTATGTGCAATGGCCTTGGTTGTTAGACTCGAGTTGTGATCCTCTATATGAAACAAACATTGAATTATGCTCCTCTATGTGCAATGATCCTTGGCTAACACTCCTTAATTTGAAATGATCCTTGAATTTAGATAAATTCATGTTTTATTTTTCTTCAACATTATTTTGAGTCCATGATTATATGATCCCACTTTATAATTCAATATGTTTAATCAGGTTCCATGCATTTTTATATCATTATGTTAAGACATCTAACCCATGTGCTAACATTATTTTAATGTATGTTCCCTTATTGGGTTTTTATCTCGTCTCTTTATTCATGTTATCACAGGGTTATTCTAATAATTTTTAAGGGCTCAGAGGAACTTTGGAGCACATAATAAATGAAAAATAAAGAATTTTTTAGTCCCTTGTCTTCAGTTTTATGTATGTAGTCTTCCAAATCACTTGAATTTACGATCCTTAGCTTGTACTTTTATGTTAAATTATACTGAAAATAATTTAGTGATACGTGTAAAATATTAGGGTAACTATGGACTGTATCAGATGAAAAAATTTAGTTATATTTGGAGACTAGTAATAGGTAACTTTCGCAATAACCGTAAGGATAAGACTAAGTATGAGAAAACATCGCTAAATTTGGTTAAGTATAGAGTAAGTGGTTTATCAATAAAATACATCCATGTCCAGATACTACATGTGGATGTGGTTGAAGAAAAGATGTTCCTAGGAGTAAAAACTATGACAAAGTGTTCCAAGCCTGCCTTGGGGTAACCTAGTACGTGAAAATGGTCCATATTGTGCACCTAGTTTGAAACTCCTTGGGGATATTCTTTAGAAAATTCATAAGCTCATTTTGAAAAATTATTAAGGGAAAAAAACCATAAGAATATATTCTTGGAAAAAGATCATGAATAACCTAGATAGAAAGCTGGAGAATCATGTGTTAGGATATACTTTTCCTTTATGATTTATCCTTTTATGTTTAATGTTTTCTTTTTATACATAATGTAAATGTATTCAAGACCGATTATTGTAATTTATTTTTCTTAGTTAATGGTGGGAAATAGAAGAACACAAGACAAAAATAAACGAGACATGAAATGTGATTAGTTTTCAAATGAAATGCCAAATTTGATTGGAACAAGTGCAAAAAACATTATGATAGTAATTTCTCAGTAGACTCATGTTATGAATAATAACTGAAAAAACGTGGAACTCCATCCCTCTACAAGGAAAGAGAAAGTTAACATTGAATCCTTCATGTGTAAAAGACCTACCAGGTTTAGTGGATCTACCCATCCCCCCTCATAGAATAGTGGATTAACACTATGTAAAATATATTCTCTATCATCCAATTCATAGAAGAAGTAAAATTTGTACGGTTGATCTATCATTTTGATGGGGAATTAGATCATTATTGGAAACTAATCCAAAATAAGAAGTACAATTAGAATATTGATTCCATGAATTGGAAGGAATTCAAGAAAAAAACCCAATTTTTTCCCTTTAACCCTCTATCTGAAGATGGAAATAGATTTCCCCAGACTTAAGTAGAATGAAGATGATTCTATCAGATAATATGAAGTAGAATTTACTATGATTACAAGAAACACCACTGTAATAGTCATGAACACTGAAAGCAAGGTGGATCACTTCTTTATAGGACTAAATCCTAATCTACAAAAAGAATTTGTGATTCAAAACATCGATAGTTATGAGAAAATTGTCCATTGTGCCCTCAAGGTTGAAATGGAAATCAGAGAAAATCAATGGTTTGACGGTCCTAGTGAAAAAAAATTATAAAATAGATTCTAATATGGTTGTATCTAAAAAGAAATCCCATAATGAAAAGAAGATTTAATATCACACATGTCAGAATTTTGGGAAGAAGAATCGTGGGAAATGTCTAAAGAGAACTAGGAATTTCTTCAAATGTGGAAGAATAAAGATTCTGGTTTAGAACTACTGAAGGGACATGAATAATTACACTAATATGGTATAATAAAGGAATTTTTATATCAACAGTCAGCCAATAGCGTGGTTTTTATACTACAAGGAACATAGAAATTTTGTGAACTAGTGCCCTAATTTGAGGGTTCTTGGAGGAAATCAAAAACAACATCCAAGGAAACAAGGAAGGGATAATGTTATCACTACTACTAATGTGGATTCAGAAAATAGAGTGGTGACAAGAACCCTAGTTATTCATTTATGAATAGTTAACATACTATTTGATTATGGTTCTACTCATTCCTTTATATCTTGAAAGTTAATATAACAATTCAAACACCACCTCAAAATTTAGAGGTTGAGTTAACTGTGAGAATAGGTAACGGGGAAATTATTGCACCCAAATTTCATAACTACTCCCCAATTAATGTTTGTTGAATGAAACTCCCAATAAATATTGTAATACTTCATTTGGTGGTGTTTTATTCCATACTGGGCTTGTATTGGATATCTTTTACAAATCCAGCATCAAATATTGGGAAAGGGAGATCACTCTTTAAATCTTGATCCATCCTCGAATTCTTTAAAAGAGTAAGGAGGAAGATTAATCTACTTGAGAAGAATTATCTCAAGTGTGGATATTAATGACTTATGAAGAAGGTTATCTCACTCAAAAGATTGAGCAAAAGGAGATGATCATGCTTGAAGATTTGACCATCATGTGGGATTGCATTAATGTATTCCCAAAGGAATTTCCTGGTCTTCCGCTAGACTGATAAGTTGAGTTCTCATTTTAACTTATTTATGTATCTCAACCTATATCAATGAAACATTATATCATGGCCACTGTTGAGTTATAAGAATTGAAGAAAAAGTTACAAGAGAATCTAGAAAAGGGTTTTATAAGGCTGAGTGCTTCACCATGGGGTGTGCCAGTCCCCTTCGTCAAGAAGAATGATGGATCAACAAGCCTCGACATATATTATCATGTGATCAATAAAATCGCAATAAAGAATAAGTATCCCCTCACACAGATAGATGAATTGTCCAATCTGTTATGTGGGGCTATTTTTTTCTCTAAGGTTGACCTTTGGTCCTGATATCCCCAATTAATGGGGAGAAAGGAAGATATTCCCAAGACTTAATTCAAACGAGGTATGGAAACTATGAGTTCATAGTGATTCCCTTCAGACTCACTAATGCTCTAGAAATTTTCATCGATTTAAGGAATATAGTCTGTAGATATTACCTCAATAAATTTTTGGTAGTATTTATCGATGATATTATAGTATACTCCAAGAGCAAGAAGGAACACGATGAGCATTTCATTACATTGCTAAAGACTTTTTGAAGGGATAGAATCTTGGCATAGTATAGGTAATGTGAGATCTAGATGGTAGAAGTATCAATCTTGGGGTATGTTATCACTAGCAAAGGAATATTTGTGGATCCTTCCTAGATAAAGGAAATCAAAGAGTGGCCCAGGAAATCATCTGTAATGGAGATCCACAACTTTCTTGGTCTACCGGGTACTGCTGATGATTTTTGAATAACTTCTCACTATTTTCAAACCTAATAACCAATATTAAATGGAAGGGAGTGCGCTTTTATGGACTCAAGAGTACGAGGGAAGATTTAAGGAGCTCGAGAAGAGGCTTATCACTATACCAATACTCAAACTCCCAAAAACTAGAGAACATGTTGTTATACACAAAGATGAATCAAAGAAAGGATTATGTTATATAGTAATGCAAAATGATAATGTTATACCATATGTCTCATGTCAGTTTAAAATTCTTGAGAAAAACTACATGAAGCATGATTTTGAGTTTGAATCTATGATATTTATGTTGAAAATATGACATCATTGTCTCTATGGGGATAAGGGTGAGATATATATTGATCAAAAGAGTCTCAAATATATATTCACATAGAAGGAGCATAATATTCTCCATTGATGATGGTTAGATCTCATCAAGGATTATGACTGCTCAATCAACTACCATCCTATTAAATAAAATAAGGTGGAAGAAAATCTAAGTAGAAAGGATTATGAATCTTTATCAATGATGATAACTGAGAAGGATCCAATCTTCTTAGACATACAAAGGATAGACATGGGAATCAATAATGGAGTAACATCTTCAATAATTTATCAAATGATTTCTCAACCGTCTCTTGTGGAGAAAATAAAGGGTTCTCAATGAAATGATGGGGAAATTACAATAAAGGTAGAAGCTATTCGAAATGGTAAATCCTCTGAGTTCAAGATCAATTCTGATTGAATCATAATATTTGGGTAATGATTATGTGTACCATCCATTACAGAGATAAAGAAAGAGATTTTGAATTATGCACATATATTGACCTTCTCTATTCTTCCAGGGATCACAGAGATGTATCAAGATATACATGGGAATTTTTGGTGGGACAATACAAAAAAAGGTGAATGCTGAATATACATCAAATTTCCTAGTATGTCAGCAAGTGAGGTCGGAATGAGAAAAGTCAAAAGGTTTGATGTATCCATTATCCATACCGGCATGAAATTGGGAGAAAATCACCATAGAATTTTTCAATGGACATATGAAGACATCCAGAGGATACAATTCTATATGTGTTATTGTGGATAATCTTACAAAGACAACTCACTTTATCTCAATGAAAGAGGAAAACCCACTAGATAAACATTCACGGATAAAAACCAAATAAGTAGTAAGGATATATGGAGTAACACTCTCTATTGTATCCAAACGAGATCCGAGATTCGCCTCCAGGTTCTAGAAAAGTTCCCAACATGCTCTAAGAACTAAGCTAAACTTCAGTACGACCAATCAACAAAAAACAAATGGCCAATATGAGTGGAATATTCAGACACTAGAAGATATGATGAGAAAATGTTCAAATTAATTCAAAGGAGGATGGGACTAACATCTTCCATTGGTCGAATTATTCTACAAAAAATAATTTTCACTAGGGCATACAAATGGCTTCATATAAAGCCCTTTCTGGGAAAAGGTATAGAACATCGAAATGATGGGATGAAGTCGGTGAACATAAGCTGGTTGGACCTAAAATGGTCAAAGATATGGTGGAGAAGGTGAATACCATTTACCACCACATCAAGGCATCCCAATGTTGACAAAAACGATTTATAGACCATCGTTGATGGGACCTATAGTTTATGGTTGGAGACATGGTATTCCTCCACATATCTCTTGGTAAGAGGATCATGAGATCTGGGAAGAATGTGAAGCTATGTCCCAGGTTCATCATTCCATTCGAGATGCTTGATCATGTCAGAGCTGTGGCCTATCGACTAGTACTTCTACCAACCATGTATCCAGTACACGATGTATTCCATGTACCCATTTAAGGAAGTACATACTAGATCCATCAAATGTACTTAACTTAATGGTGGTATAGTTGGAAAATTATCTCTCATACAAGGAGAAAGCATTGATGTTCTTGGATCATAGAGATAATGTTCTACGTAACAAGACTACTTACCTTGTCAAAGTACTATGGCAAGACCATAAGTACAAATAGGAATCATGGGAATTAAATGAAGCAATGAAGGAAAAGTACCCACACTTATTTTCACCTAATTATTTAAAATGAAATTTTGAGGGAAAAATTTCATAAGAGGGTAAGAATGTAACAACCCAAAGTTTTATCAATTGAAATTACCATCTTATAATTATTCCATATTGTAAAAAAAAATATAACACAATACAATATTTATAAATGACGAATGAATGATATAAGAATAATTTATTGAAGTTAAAAAACCTATACCGATGAAATTGTAACTTGACCTTTAGAATAGTAATGTGACCCTTATGAATAGTAAACCATCCAATTGAATCGTAACCTCCCTAATGAAAGTATAAATAAAATTTATCCATTTTATAAGGGAAGATATTATATAATTATATCATTGTTTAAGTAAATAAATATTTTAAAAATTATTAATTAAGTGTTGGTATTTTTATAGGTCATAAATATTTAATTAAATTGTTTTATTTATTTAATAATTTATAAGAAAATATATTAGAAAAATTGTATTTATAAATTAATAATTTTATGTCTTATGATTATAAGATAATTTTATGTGACCTTAATTGATTTTTCAAAGTGTTAGAAAGGAATTTTTAATTTTATAATTTTTATTTTCCAAATAAATGATGATTTTAATTAAAAATTAAAATTATCATATTATGAAAATTATATTCATAAAATGGGTTTTATTTTTGAACTCTACGTATCAAAAAATTGTTACGATGAATTTTGTTGATTTTTCTCAAATAGTTGAATTTTTGATGAATATTAAAATACATCAATTTACGTTTTATATACATTATAAGTTAAATAAACTATTAATTGAGTCATTGATGATGTATTAACAAATGGTTCAATATAAGATAATTTAATTACATTATTTAGTCTAAAAAATAAATATTATTTATTTATCATAGAAAAATAATAAACTAATGAGTTATATATTGAGAAAACACCCCCTCATCCACTTTAAATACCATCCTCACCAACATTTCTCCTCACACATCTCAATCCTTGAGACTTGTATATATTCTACCAAATTCTCTTACCAAAAAACTCCCCTATCTACAAGATCTTTTTTTCTTATCAAAATACCAAAACCAATCCCCTAAAAAGGTTCTCAATAAGAAGGAATCAAGAGGTAAAACCCTCTTCCATTTTTATTCAATTTATTTTCATGATATTTTCTTTTATTTTCTTCTACTAACTTACCATTGTCAAAGTGGAATTAAAACTCAATTATCATATATATAATTTAATTGTATCATGTTCATGAAATAATTATTCATCAAATCTCTTCTCCTATCTCTTTTACTTTAAGAATGAAAACATCATTCGCGAGGTGCCAATTTACCACCTTTTTGGATGACACACTTTTATATTTCAATTTCACCTTCAAGGATAGACATGAAATAATTTTTATGGATGAACCAGATTATAATATATGCCTTATTTTTGATGTACTATTCTATAATAATTTTGTACAAATGATAAAACAAAATGAGTTCATTGTGCTCAAAAAATTCTAATTTAATCTAAATGGTTATCATTAATAATTTATCTAATGAATCATAATAACTTCATAAAAATTTTATTTTTATGTTATATATGTTCATTAATAACATATATGTTCAATTATGGAAAACTACCATCATTCTACATGATTTTCCAAACACATATACAAGAAAACCGATCTTGAAGACAAAGGAAATCAATGCTCCAAAATGATGGAATTGAATATCTTAACCCATCAAAAGGTCATAAATAACCTAAATAATGTTATAATAAATAAAATAAATGTATAAATGGTTCTGTAATTTTTAATTAATTAATATAATTTTATTATTCAATACATTAAGATCCATTACAGAATTGTTTTAGACATAAGATAAGGGATTCTACCCGAACCTCCATTATTCCTTCAGGTTGTTAATTATCTCCTTTTAACCAAAAGATATTTTCCTTTATTTTTATAAAAATATTATAAATTTTGTTTATATGTTCCAAAATAATTTATCAAGATCCATTCATTCTTATTTTTCAACGATATACATGTTTTTAAAAGGTTCCTTACACAATATTTCCCGATAAACAAGACTGATTTAAGGGAACTTCCCAAATTCATAACCATTTTCAAGTGTTCTCAATAATATATTTTAAGACACAATATTTTTTAATATAACACATTTTACCATGAAAAATTTACCTTTTTTAAATTATTGTTTTATACAAATAAATTTTGCTTTTCCATTTTAAAGAATCTTGAAAGTTTTCCCTTAAATATTAAAAAAAATGTTTTCTTTGAAAAGTTTCTTAAATACAATTTTCAATTACGATTTATATCACTTATCATGATATATTACTATATTCCATTATTATTTTCCATATATGATTTATATCCATCCTTTCATGGACACCACTATGATATTTTGTTCTTATATTCATTTTTTATTATTATGATACCCAATTCATTTAATGGGTAACCTTTATGATTATGATTGATGGCTTATGTATGATTTTTTATGTGGAAAACATATTCATGACCATGTAATGATGAGTGATCCAATATATTTATCCAATTCATATGGTATTTTTAGTCTCATGACATGTTATGTGAAACGTTCTTGGAGGTTATCCTTGACTCGTGATCGTCTATGTGCGACGAGCCATGACTCATGATCCTCTGTGTGCAATGAGCCTTGAATCATGAAAAAGTCATGTTTAATTTTTCTAAATAATAAATATGAATCCATTATTATGTTATAAAATTTTATGATTCCTTATGTTTAACCATGTTCCATGCCTTTTTATATCATTATGGTATGCCTTCTAACCAAAGTGCTAAGCTTTATTTTAATTTGTATTTTGTTATTGTGATTTTTAGCTCATCCCCTAATTAATGATATCCCTAGGTTATCATATGTTGATTTAAAGGCTCAGAGGAGGTTAAAATATCATAATGGATGATAAATAAAAAAATTTTAGGCCCATGTTTTTAGTTTTATGAACCCAGTCTTCCATGAAACTATACTTTATGATCCTTGGATTGTAAATTGATGTTTTATTACACTAAAAATAATGTAATGATATGGGTAAAAGAATACGGTCTCTATATATTCCCACTATTGTCCTACTTGTTCCATTGGAATATGATTATTGACTTCATGCATGGGGGTAGGGATTGCACCTCCTCCATTCCCAATATAGGAATATTCCTGCAAACATGATCAAAGTGAGTAGAGGTATGACTCTGCTATATCTACTCCGCATCTTTCCACATTTTGAAAAGTTGTCTTTGAAACCCATATCTTAGTGTTTTTGGAGGTGATATTTTGAATACTACCATTAGTATAAGACTAAAGGAGATTAGTTTTTTTACATTGATGGGATCGATACTGTACTACACCAATTGAGATACTAGAAACATCAATTTCCACCTGATGACGATGTTGTCATATAGATATTGAAATTCAACATAGTTTATTGTCCTGTTACTAGGATGTGGTCCATATAGTTTATCTTCATGTGTTAATATCCTAAATATAGGTTTCTGGTCTAGGATATAAGATCTTGGTATCCCTACATATCAAATTATGGTGTGAATTAAGTCGTACTTTGTTCTAGAAAACCCAACCCGTTTAATGTCGTGAAGAAAGGGCATCATCCATCTAATTTAATGTCTTGCGGTAAGGAAGTAAATACAGGTGGATTGTCTAGGATATAGAATCCAGGTGTCCCTACATATCATATTGGGATGAGATTAAAGTTGTATGTAGTTCTGTAATGATGTTGTGGTGGGAGATAAACACAAGAAATAGTAGTCTTCTCTGGAGAATTCCATAAGAATGTACAGTTATATGTCAATCAAGGGACAACAACCATGAAGATTAAAGTCATGCAGTTAGTAATCAAGGTATTACTTTTAATTTCAATCATTCAAGATGATGATGATCCTATTGCAAGTTTCCAATCCTTATTTTGTATTGGGAAACAATTACTGAAATTCCATATTTCACGTGAGCTGTACTCGGTGAGAGAAACAACGAATAAAAATGGTTCTATTCACTGTGATGAGGCAACCAACTATATTATAGGAGTATTTTTCATCATGTGGTGGATGAACCATGATATAGGAACAATGTAACCCTATTTATCTCCTTAAAAAAGAGAATCAATCCATACATAGTTCTGTGAAAACCCATGTTGTTTAATGTAATTTGAAAAGGACATGAGAAGATCTGTAATAGTTTGTGCCTTTCCGGTCTATTACATTGTGAGTTATTGGTTGTTGGAATGTTGGGAGGAGTCTTGAAAGGAGTCTGGAGATGATTGGTTGCTAAAGGCTGGAAAAAGGGGGATTACAAATCATGTAACCTGATTACATGAAGTGAAATTTTGTTTCGATGATTTTCTAAGAAGTTTCACAATGTGTAAATATTACATCAACAAGAAGAGTTTCATGGTGTGTAATATTTTTGGATTATACAAATAAAATAAAATTAATATGTAACACATTTTTTTCTAAAAATCGATCCTCGAGTATTACATGACGTGATAGGGGATTACACATCAGGTAATACACCTACCTAGTTCGGTTTTAATATTCCTTTCAGCTAAAATTTCACTCATTTTTCCATTTATTCTCCTTCCTATCATTCCAGATGAACCCTAGAAGCTCTGAGGAGTCATCAATGTCCCACTCCTCCTTCCTTTATATATCATTCCAGGTGGTTGTTCATTGGTGATCCATGATCAATCTATTGCGAGTTTTCTCCCCTTTCTTATCTATTTCCTCTGGTTATTTCCCTGGGATTTGCTGTTCTGATGTGGGTTGGATTGAATTGGATGTTTGAGAATTATTTTGATAATCTTCTAGTGCATAATTTTTTATCCACATTTCTATTAGTGTAGTTGTCATTTGTGGGCATTCCTCTTCTCCCTACGAAGCATAATGTAGTTTAAAATCATATTTAGGGTATGATTTCCATTGTTTCTCTTCAATTGTGCATCATTTGGGAGAGTTTTACTTTTTTAACATATGGATCATGGTTTTTTCCCGGATAATCAATGATAAGAATCAGGTAAAAAAAATTAAAATGAGTAGGGTGATCTGTTTTTCATGCCTTTACAGTTTTGATATTATGATTTTGATATCTTAATTTATAAGGGCTTTATGCCCCCGCTGAAAATCATGACCATTGGGGGACCTTGTTTGTGTAATAAATGGGTTAGATGTTGTTTGATTCCAATTGAAAACTTATTTATGAAATGTGGTTAATCATGTAAGTATTGATAATAAATGGATTCCCTGGGATCCAGTTTGTGTGATAACGCCCTTAAACAATGAAGTGGAATTAAATATTTGTCCCCCAGAAAAAATTTGATAATATGTTACATCATATTATGTGGTGAGATATATATAATGGTTTTTGATGTCTGTGTGAGACAAATGATATGTGAAGCTTCTATATTGTGATGTGTGGGTTTTCTCTGGTTTGTTCTGTGGTATGTTTTTTTTCACGGTTGTGTTCTATGGGTTGGACTGGGTTGTTTTATGAACGAACATGTAGATGCAACATCAACCTACGTGTGTAATGGAATCTTTGGTTGATATATTTACTGATTCTGGAATGGTTGAGAGGTTTTGTGCAGTAGGGATGGAAGATTATTGTGCAGTAATGAGTTATGATATGGGGTTGTTAGTTGGGGTTTACATTGTTGGTACGTGACATGAGTGGGATGAGTTTAAAAAATGACAATAATGGTTGATATGGGTGTTAAATGGAGAGGAAAAGTAAAGCCTTGTTATCTTTAAAATAAGGCTTCTTTATCTTCTCAGATGGATTTTTTTGTGTTTCCTATTGTGTGTTGTGCATAGTAGCTTCCTAGATAGTGATGGAATAAATGATTGATTAATAACACATGAATGACTTGGTTTGGTTTTTATAATAGGTTGGAAATGGTTAAATAAATTTGTTGGAAATGTGAATGGGTTTTGTGTCTTGTTTTGTGCTTTTTTTCATTTAGAGGTAGAAGAAAAGTTGGCAGTATTGTGAGCTAGTTATTTGTTTGGGAACATAAAGGATGGGAATGAGTGTTTGGTATCATATATGTATATACTAGTATTTTCGTAGTGATTTCTAAATGCACACCACCTTAGATGAGAACTACAAGTCGAACAACACCATCATCATATGGGAACATGTATTTCCCAAACATCATGGTGGGAAGATAGATGGCTAGCCACCCACTTTCCCTACTCCCTCTTCTTGGTAGTGATAGCCCATGATTCTTCAGTAAGGTTTTGGTTTGTGGGGCCCAGGTGTGTACAGGTGAGTTGTGATTTCCTAGATTCCTTTAGGATGAGATGAGTTGTGCTTTACTAGGTGTCTCAAGAATGATATGTGTTTTTCTTTACTAGGTATCTTTGGGATGGGATGTGATGTGGTATAAGGCATAGATGTCTGTGGGTGGGATGTGATGTTGTATGTGGCCCAAGTGTCTGGAGTAGGGATGTGATGTGGTATGTGGAATAGGTTTTTGTGGAGGTATGTGATGTGCAATGGGGCCAAGGTGTGTGTGGGTGGGTGGTGATGTGGTACGTTCTGAAGAGGTAGGAGCACACAAATTTTTTCTATTAGGAAATAGTGGTTAATTAGTGAGAAGTGGTGCGGGGTACCCTATCATATATTTTCATTATATTACATTATTTGAATTGAGTTATTTGGTGAGAATTCCATAGTGATTTAGGGATGGTTTATATACCTATTAGATGTTGTTTGGTTCTCTTGTTTTTTAATAGGGGCATTAGTATTCTCTCATCACTTATGCAAGAGAAATTTTTTTCCCTACTAAGTATACTAGAATGCTCACCCTACATATATAAAACATATTTCAAATTTCTTGTAGGATTAAGTGGACCGTACTAAGAATTACTAACTTAGGATTTGTGAAAGTTGTTGAGTCATTACATTAGATTGTTTTTGGGTTCTATACTTTGAATAATTTTGTTTTTTATCAGTTCTATTTTACACATACATGTAGTGTAGATTTTGGTTTCATTTTATATTATGTCGCTGAGTTTTTTTGTGGATGATCCATCATATCGCAAGATCTTATTAAAAAGGGTTATTCTATCCATATTGGGTGACCTATATACCCTTGGTTCTAGTCGCCAACCCAAGGCCAACTAGATGTGGGTATCAGGGGTCATTATCCACCTTTCATCATTTCTATCGTAGGATGGGTATCTCTGTAGGGAGGGGGTCATTAAAGAATTGTATCTGATCTGATGGTTGAGAGATAGGATGGATTTTGGAGTTAGTAATAGTGTGTATTTCAAGGTTGGTAGGGTAGTAATGTCAGGTGATCTGATGTGTGACATAGGCTCGGGGAAACGGGCTAGGGCATGGGATTTTATGGCCCCCATGATCTGATTCATGGAATCTAAGCCTATCAAAAGACCATGTGTGGCTAGCCCATTTTCAGGGTATTGACCTGGGAAAGGTACATACATTATAATGACTTGGGTTCTTATTTGAATTGGGTAAATTTCGGAGGGTTAAAATGAAACAAAAGATGAATGAAATGAATTAAAAAAGTTACAATGAATCGTAAATTCCATACTAATTTGGATTAGAAAATCCATGCATTCCTTTTTATATATGGATCCTTGTCATCATCTGTGTATGTCTCTGAAAGTAGAGGTTCTAAAGGATGATCAGGTTGATCAATGAAGGGGTGATCCAGTTGAGGTGAACGAGCAGTAGACATGTACATTGTGTGCTTTCTAATGGAAGGATTTGGGAATGTATGAGGGCATTGTTTCTGCCATGGATACAGAGGGCTAGAACTAGGAGCTTTAGATCACCTATAGTTTGATTTATGCTCTGAAATAGTATTGGGTTCCTGTAGTAGTTAGTTAGATGTGTGCAACTGCACATCAGTGGTGGAAGTTTTATCTAGGGGAGAGAGGTGAAGCACATGTTTTCTAGTGCATCATTGAGAAGGAATTCTGGGTAGAGTTCCATTCCTAGACCATGAAGGATGAGAAAAGGTAGTAGATAATCTCCCATTAGGAGGTGATTATGTTATTATGAGATAATGGGAGAAAGAATATGGAACACTTTCAAATTTTCACTAGGTCTCTTTCCAGTTGGAGATTATCATGTGAGATATCATGAGGGGGGAACTCTACCCTTCTACTAAGTATGCAGTTAGCCCTTTTACATTTTCGAAATTCTTAGAGGATCATAAGAAGTAAGAGGTGATTGAGATGATTAACTCTTGGGGAGGTTTACCATGATATGGTATCTAATGGGGTTCATCGAGAGGTAGGTTTACCAGTAGTATGTCTCAAGCACTAGGACCATCAAGGTTTTGACTGGTAGGTAGTCAACCTCAACAAATTCCTTTTAGACCATATGGTCATCATGCCTTTCCTATGAACTTGGGACCAAAGTGTTTATTATATATATTTCATGTTCATATTTAGAACTCTTGTCGAGTAGCTGTTTGTGCTCACTATGGTGGAGGTGGACATGTTCAGTGTCGGCCTCAACAATAGTTTTTAGTGAGACAATTTCAGTAACATGAACTACAAGATTTTTATCCACTGAGGGGAGATAGAACAGGTAGAGGCTGAGCATAAGACTATTCTTTTGTTCAGGGGACTTGACCTAGGTGTGGTCATGGAGGTGGTTGGTAGAAGAGATGTAGGGGAGTCGTGCATGGTCAGTTGCACGCAGCAGAGTCTGCAATCCAAGGACTAGAGATCATCATAGGTACGATCAGTTTGTTCACTACTATTTTTTGGGACTTGATTGATGCAGGAGATTCTCACTCCTTGTTTCACCCTCTCTATCCCATTATTTGGGACTAGAAATAGATAGGATTCATATTCCCCTAGTGTTGAGGACATAAGTCGGAAGCCAGACTAGATTGTTTGTTTTATGTTGGGGGTGTAGACTGATGATGAAACCACGTCAGTCCCATGGGGATATCTTCTTACTAAATATGCCACCATATTATTTCATACTCAACATCAAATGGTTGTATTTCGTACATGCGGTTATCAACTACTTCTGAAGGAGAGTTTTGTTTTCAGATGTGGATGGTTTGGGTGCGGTTGAGAATGGCGAGTAGGGGTGTTAGGTTGGTAGTCAGCGTGTTGAAAAATTTCTCTCTTTGATGGATGAGTTCTATGTTGTAAAATGGGATGCTAAAATTTTAGAGGTTTTCATGGTCATTAGGGAGTTCCATTATGGTTTGCCAATAATGGTTCTAACTCTACCCGTACAACATGATGTTGGGTTTGGGATAGACTTATAACCCGATGATTCTCTGATTTCAATGGATCATTATCGGATGACACCTTCTGAGTTGTGGTAGACGAAAATTCAGATAGATGAACTGATGTAAAAGGGTTTTATTTCACCCTTTGTGTCATTGTGGGGTGAACCAGTATTGTTCATAACGAAGGTGTTCTATGGTCTGAGGCTGTCCATAGACTACGAGAGGTTAAATCAGGTAACATTCATGAAACGCTACCCTATTGAGAGAATATACAATCTTTCCAACTAGTTAAGAGGGGTGATTTGGTTTCTTAAGATTGATCTTCGGTCTGGATACCATCAGTTATTTTTGAAGGTGGGTGATATCCTAGAGACCACCTTTAGGTGTAGGTATGGGCACTTAGAGTTCGTGGTCTTGTCATTTAGTGTTATAAACACATCAACTATGATCATGGGGCTTATGAACTCCATGTTCTGTGAGTACATGTATTGTTTCATAATCATATTCATAAATGATATCCTAATCTATTTGAATTTAATAGAGGAGAACACCAAGCATCACAAAACGGTCCTAAAGGCTCTTCGATGCCTCACACTCTATTTAATGTTGTCCAAGTGTAAGTTATGGATGTGAGACGTACATTTCCATGGGAATGGGGTGTCTCAACAAGGTGTTGAATTGGACACATCGAAGGTTAAAATATATTTTTTGGGAATCCACCAATAATGTGATGGATGTTCGCAGTTTTCATTGTCTTGTAGACTATTATTGGGCATTTTTACCAAATTTCTCTCGAGTTTCAGCCCCATTGACATCTGTAAATAAAAATTTCCAAGGTTTTGTGTGGAGTGAGTAGTGAACGACAGTGTTCGACTATCTAAGGGGGGTTTTTTTGGCTGGTGATTTGAGAAAAAAGTCATAGAGTGTAGTTTTATAGAAACCTTGGATGCATAGATGGTGATAGAACAGTTGTAATACTAGCACTTAGTTGAAATAATGGAAGATGGTAGAGAATCTTTGTTTTTGATGATGGTGTAGTCTTCTCTAATATAGAAAGTGGTGGAGTCTCATTGGGGAGACATAATGGGGGAGGTGTGACGTGATTGTGTTGGACTTGGTGATGAATTGAAGAGATGGTCTGAGGACTATCAGAACCAGATGTTGTTCAATGGGACGTTGTTTGTTCTGATAGCAGTTTATGATAGGGTTACTTCTGAGTTTTATAAATCACTTTTTATGGAACAACTAGTATTTTCCAAGAGGTATTTCAGCTTGAGTATGTAGTTTTGGAGGCCCAAGATGAAATGGGAAGTGGAAGAATTGGTTGAATGGTTATTGGTTTTCCTGTAGGTAAAACCCAAGAACTATGTACCTAGTGGATTGTTTCATCCTTTGGATGTCACGAAGTGGAAGAGAAATAAAATCTTAATAGATTTTTTCACAAGGTTACCCAGATCCCATGGAGGCTATAGTGATATCTAGGTGATAGTGGACCGTTTGACCAAATCATCCCACTTCTTAGAAATCAAGGAGTTTGGCATAGTGGATTACTTGGTCAAGAGGTACATGGATATAGTGGTGTGTTTTCATAAAGTTATGGGGTCCATTTCCTCATATCGGGATGCACAGTTTACCTCACTAGTCGAGATGGGATTGCAACATGCTTTTGGAACTCATCTATGTCTCAACACTACTTTCTAACCTCAAATAGATGGGAAGACAGATCAGACTATTGATACATTAGAGGATATGTTGTGGGCATGTGTCTTGGACTTTGGAAGATCTTGGGTAGGACATCTACCATTGATGGAGTTCACTTATAATAATATCTATCACTCATCTATTGGCATGGATACGTTTAAAGAATTTTATAAAATACTATGTATTTCTCCATTGTGATGGACAAAGGCCGGTGAACCTGGTACAATTGGTCTGGAGGTAGTGCAGAGCATGATAGAGAATGTTCAGCTTATTCATGATAGGTTGAAAGTAGTTCAAGATTAAGAGAAGTCATATGCTGATCACAGAAAGAGGAAATTGGAGTTCTTGGTTGGAGACCATGTGTTCTTGAAGGTCTCTTGACAAGATAACTTGTGGAGGTTTGGCAGAGGATGTAAGCTATCTCCCTATTTTTGGGCCCTTTGAGGGGTTAGTGTGAGTTGGTGAGGTGGAATACCCATTGGCATTTCCACCTCAATTAGAAATGATTCACGACACCTTCCCCATATCACATCTCGATTGATATTTATACTATTGCTCCCATGTCATTGACTGGGGAGAGTTTGATATCAAGGATTATGAAACATTTGTAGAACATCCATTGGATATCTATGATAATCAAGATAAGGTTCTGCATGGATAAACCATTATTTTGGTTCGTGCATTGAAGAGGCATGGTGTCCTGGAGGAGATTACTTGGGAGTATGAAATATAGATGTGTTCCCATTACTAAGAGTTGTTTTGAGCATTGAATTTTTATGTTTTGTTTTGAAATGCTTAAAACTTTTTTTATATGAGATGAGATATTTTACCATCATATCTTTATGTTAATTGAATTTTATGGTATATTCATAAAATTTGGAAAGTGAAGGAACTTATTCATAACCAATATGCAATAATAGCAATGTGATTAATCCAGTATGGGTGTATTAGTGCTGCATAGAGTGGGTAGTATCTTGACATGTAGGATAGAATCACATGATTCATATGTTCGAATGTCGTGGTTATTTTTCTCAAGTGGGGTGTTATGTGGTCATTACAGTTAACATTATAAGACTAGGTTGCTGATGTCGGTGGAGGTGACCTTGGATGTGGGGGTTTCTACTCCAGCTTTCTAACAACACATGGTGGGTTATCATTGAATGTCAATATTTTTTTTGTAAGAAGTGTTTCTAGTGTAGTAAAATCCTTGAGAGGTATCTCATGGGGTGGTTGTTTGGACCCCTCTTTCTTATGTTGTTGTTTTTTGACTCTCAATGGAAGGATTCATTTGAGAGGTATATAATGTAATGGTTTATGCCCTCCCGGTTCATTACATTGTGATTTTTTGGTTATTGGAGTTTTCAGTGGAGGTTCAGAAGAAGTATGAAGAATTTTGGTTGCTAAATTATTGAAAAAGGGGGATTACATGTCGCATAACCAGATTATACAATGTGAAAGTTAGTGTCACAGATTGTCTCAGAAGTTTCACAGTGAGTAAATATTTTACACAGCACGAAGAAGAGTTTCTTGGAATATAATATTTTATTGTTATAAAAATAAAATAAAATGAAGTGGTGGCACATTTTTCATTGAAAACCAATCCCAGTGTATTACATTATGTGAAAGGGGATTTCACATCATGTAATACACCAACATGATTTTGTTTTAAAATTATTTTTGGCCGAAATGTCTATCATTTGGTCATTTTCTCTCCTTCCCCTCATTCCCTTTGAAACTTTTATTCCCTAAATATTCCTTCGAGTCCCACTCCCCAATCCCTGTTCTATCAATCCATGTGGTTGTTTGTTGGTGATTTGTGATCGATCCATGGCATGTTTTATCCTTTTTTCATCTGATTATTCGTGTTCTTCCACTATGATTTTGATGACGTGATGTGGGTTGTCTTGAGGTGGATTTTTGGATAGTGTTTTGATAATCTTCGGATGTGTAGTAGGTTGATCCATGTTTATAAGAGGCATGGTTTCCCCTTGCGGTCGTTGTTCACCACTATGTAGTGCACAAAAGTGTTGAAAAGATATTTCGAGGTAGGGTTTACTTCATTTCACTTACATTGGGAATTATGTGGGAAGGTTTTACATTTTATCACCTATGGATCATGGTTGTTCTAGGAAAATAAAAGATAAGAACCAATAAAATGAAATTGAAAGTGGTATGGGTATCCATTTTTCATGCCTTTACAGTTGTGATATTATGATTTTCATTTTAAATATTTTATCGGCATGATGACCCACTAAAACATGTAACAGTTGGGGGCCCTTATTTTTGAACTAAATGTGTTTCATGTTTGTTGATTCCTATTGAACACTTTTATATGAAAATTAGTTAATCACGTAAATCTAGATAATGAATGGATTCCCCATGACATGGTTTGTATGATAATTCCCTTAACTAATAATATAGAATTAAATTTTTTCCCCGTTACTAAATTTGAAAATATAGTATGTCATTGCCTATTGAGAGTTGTTTAGAATAGATTTGGCTGTGTGCATGGGGAAAATGAGAAGTAAAGTGGCTATGTTTTGATGTGTTGGTTTGATCTAGTTTGTGTTTTGGTATGTCTGTGAGAATGGTTGTGTGATGTGTGTTGAACTAGGTGGGTTTATAGATGAAATTATAGACGATACATCTACTAGGATGTGCAATGGAATCTTAGGTGGAGACATTGATTGATTGTGGAATGGTTGAGAGGTGTTGTGTAGCAGGGCTACGAGTTGGTTGTGTTGTAATGTGTTACTATATGGGGTTGTGAGTTGGGGTTTGGTTAGGTTGGTATGTGACTTTAATAGGATGAGTTTGAAGAATGATATTATTTTTTGGTATAGTTGTGAAACCTTGATGAAATTTGAAGCCTTGTGAACTTTCATATCAGGGTTCCTTACCATCTGAGATGACTTTTGTTGTGTTTCCTTTTTTTCATTCTGCTTAGTAGTTTCCCAGATAGTGATGGATTAAATGATTGATTAATAAGTCCTAGAATGACTTGGGGTAGTTTGGATAAAAGGATGGAAATGGTTAATAATGTTGTCTTTGAATGAGAAAAGGTTTTGTGGACTATGGTGTGGTGTTATGCATTTAGAGGTTGTAGCAGAGTTGTAAGTATTATGAGCTAGTTATTTGTTTGACAACCCATATGTTGGGCATGATTGTATAGTATCTTATGTACATATACTTGAATTTTCCTTGTTATTTATATACACACCCTACCCTAGTTGATCCTTATGTGATGAACACACCCATACTCATTGGGGAGGGTTTCTTTCCAAAACATCCTAGTGGGATTATGGATGTCTGGAAACCGGCTCTTCCATACTCCCTCTTCCAGGCAGTGACACCAAATATTTCTTTTGGAACGTTGTCATTTGGAAGTATTAGTTGTGTAAGGGAGGGTTTTTCTTTCCATTATGTCTTCAAAGTGATATTATTTGTGATTTCCTAGGTGTCTTCGGGATGGGATGGGTTGCGATTTCCCCGGAGTCTTCGGGATGGGATGTGACGGTGTATGCGGCCTAGGTTTTTGTAGGCCGAATGTGATGTAGTATCTAGAATTGGTGTTTGTAGGAATGATGCGATGTGGTATCTGTCCCATGTTTCTATGGGTAGGATGTGATATGGTTTTTTTCTAGGTGTCTTTGGGTGGGATGTGATGTGGTATGTTTCCCAGGTGTGCGTGGGTAGGTTGCGATGTGGTATTTTCTGAAGAGGTGGGAGTGAAAGTAAATTTTCTATTAGGTAAGAGAATCTAATCAGTGGGGAGGGGTGTGGGGGTACCCTTTCATCAATTTAAATTATATTACATTAATTGTCTTGCATTATTTATTGGGAATTAATTTGTGAGGTTGGGATGGTTATTATACTCGTTAGGTGCCATTTGGTTCTACTAGTTGATCATAGGAGAATTAGTATTATCCTTTCACATGTTCACAAGAGACATTAGTTTTCCTAATGAGTATACTTGTATCCTCACATATTTATATAAAATTTCATTCATGTTTCTAGGAGTATTAATTGGACCATGTTAGGCATTACAAGATCCGGATTTTGGACAGTTGTTGAGTCACTTTTTTACAGTGCTTTTGGGTACTTTACTTTGGAGACTTTTGTTTTGTATGATTCATATTTTTCACATACATGTGGGGTGGATTTTGGTTTTCTTTTATATTATGTATTGGATTTGTCTTTTAGATGATCTATTATATCTCTGTATATTTCTAAAAAAAAAATTGAAATGCCTTCCATATTGTGTGATATGTATACCCATGGAGCTAGTCGCCAAACCGGGGAAAACTGGAGGTGGGACTCGAGGGGTCATTATGACCCTTTCATCATTGCTATCCTAGGAGGGGTATCATTGGAGGGATGGGGTCATGACACATGCATTTTAACATCTTGAGATAAGAATGTATTCCTTTTATTTTTAACATCACGTGGTAAGGATGTGATCGATGTAGTTTAACATCTTATGGTGAGGATAATGGCCATGTTGTTTAATGACTTGTGAGAAGGACATTAGATGTGTAGTTTAATGTCATGCATTATGGATGATGGACATGCAGTTTTACATCTTATAGTCAAGATGATAGTCATGTATTTTAACATCATGTTATAAAGATGATGGCCATGCAGTTTAATGTCTTATGGTAAATACATTGACCATGCAGATTAATGTTTATGGTAGGGAGCATGGCCAAGTAGTTTAACATCTTATGGTGGGAAATATCTATGAAATTTAACATTATGTACTAAGGACATTGTTCATGCACTTTAACATCTTATGGTAAGGATTATCGATACGAACTTTAATGTCTTGAAGTCAAGATATGAGCCATCCACTTTATCATCATTCGATAATGACATTTTCTGTTCAGTTTATCATCTTATGCTATGGGTGACAACAATGAAGTTTAATTTCATTTGGTAGGGACATTAGCCGTTCAAGTTAATGTCTTATGGTAAGGACGTATTAATAACCTATCAAGATAGTGTCTCTTCTAATGGTTCTCATATAACTCTTATGAAAATTTCATTAGTTTTAGGATCTCTTAGCTCTAACAATAATTAACTTACCTACCCTTCTAAAAAAAATTTAAAGGAAAAATATATCTCAATTGCATACTCGAGATGTCCATGAGAGGGGAAATTATTTTCATAGCCTATCAACCATGACTCAATCAGATTCTCTATTGTTGGATGTTCCATTAAAAAATTTTCCATGGGAAAGTCAAAATATAGGGAGTCATGTTTTTTTGGAAGAAATACACTTTTTTCAACATCAATTTGAAATATTATCTCTTATATATGGGACATATGTGGTTCATTATTTGTTACAAAACTTATGTTTCCAGTTCATAGTGTTCAGGTGACTACATTATGGATTCATGTGTTGATGGATCTAGTATCCCCATGTCCATATGTACGTAAAGCCAGCCATTAAAGGAAACAAATCCTTCTGCCATGTAACCGAGACATTGATGGTAGGGGAAATTATTTTCATGGCCTAGAATTCTTTCCCCAGTTGGATTTCTCATCACTAGGATCCCTATAAAATCATTTTACCTGGAATTATTGAAATAACATAGAACATTTATTGATTAGAAGGAACATAATCTTCGCTATCTATCTTCAAGAGATGGGTGAGCATGTTGATTCTAACACATGTTATCCATAACTCCATTTGTATTGGATCATGGTTTTGTTTGGTTCTTAGGGTACATAGACTCAATCCTCATTGGCCCATGGGTAGGTTCTGAAGGATTGGGGGTCTTGGATGATGTAGATGATTCCAATTGATTAAAAGGACCTAATTCTTTCAGAGGCTATGTGGAATATCTTGAGGGTCGACGGTATCCAGAATATCCCTAATTAGGAGGTGGAAGGTATGGAAACTCCACCATCCCTATCAGCCAAGGGTCTTAGAAATTTGAAAATTTCCCCATCAATATGGGCTGGGGGAAGGTGGATCGATGTTTTGATTTATCCTAACTAGGGGATGAAAAATATAAAAATTCCCCTATCCCTATGGGCTGGGGAACTTCACTTCAAGGTAGGATTCCATAAACAGACATGGGTACATATTCCAAAGGTATAGATACCAAGATTATTCCCATGATTATCTCATGAATATTCATATTCCCCTATTGCAGTTGAATTATCTTTTCTTCTACACAAATTTCCTTATAATCCTCAAGGGGATGGCTGGAAGGAGCCATGAAAACACCATTTCCTCCGTCAGTGGTTGGGTGAGCGGATGATACTTGGAGTTATGATGTCGACCGCAAAAATGAATCCACTACTTCTAATATTCATGTTCTCTATTTCCATTACCCAATGAAATATCAACATGGATGGTAACGAATTTTTTAGATGCATAAAATACACTTTTGGAACTTTATTTTTCTGTTGAAATGGAAGAAGGTAGGACAAACTTTCATGGCTAAGATGACAATATGAGGGTATTAATTTACTCTATATCTATGTGATTGTATAGGTTTGGTGATGAGCCTTCGGATTCTAATGATATAATAATGAATAAGACAACAACGGGTTGGTTCTCCTCCTCAATAGAGCATCCAATTTTGTGGGTCGGTTCCCATGGTATCATTTGAGTGGTTAGTGTCCATGGTACCATTTGAGGGGCCGGTGCCTGGGATACAGTTTGAGTGGTCGGTGACTATGGTACCATTGTATGGGTCGATGACAATGTTGGAGATGATACAAGGGTAAAATATGATAAGAAATTCCCCATCTCTTTGAAGGACCCCAGAACGCCATGAGAAAGGAGGTGTGAATCAGAGTGTAAATTTTTTCGTCAAAAGAGATGGATCTTGTTCCATTGATAATAAGAACTTGTTAAACCTGTCAAAAAATCACATTCAAGGAGAAAACATAATAGTTTTACTTGGTTCACAAATAAGGTCTAGTCCAAGGTGCAACACCAAAAGTGTGTCAGTCATACCAAAATACACTAATCTTCACTAGTTGTAGAGTACAAAAGTTTAGACCGAGTCACTCAATTCTAGGCACACTGCCTTTACAATTTTTTAGGGATATCCCACTATTTCCCTAGGAATACTTCCATCGAAACACCTTATCATAGTACTTTGAGAGAAGTCTAACGGAATTTATCAAGATGAAGGTCACTTCAATGAATTGGAATTAAAGACTTTTTATTTTACTAGAATGAAACTACTCTTTCCCAATTGACCTCAGTTGATGATCTATGAAGTCAATTTTCACTAAAACAAACATTTCAAAACATCCTTTCACGAATCTCATTCACAAATCTCACCCCTTTGTGAAGCATCCCTTCATTCACAGAACAAAATGCCTTCACGAAGCCCACTTTCTTCAAGGAACAAACTTCCTTAGTGATGCTCACTATGTGAATGAGGAATACACCATCATCATGAATAATCCTTTAATTATATTCATTGGCATTAGTCAAGACTTATATTCTTTTCATGACGCTCAAACTCACATAAAAAATTAGACTCGTGAAGCACGCTTAGCATCATGAAATCTATGCCTTTCTAGATTTTCAATATCAAACACATTGGAATGAAGTGGGGGTAGCCTCATATTTATAGGCTTGTCTATTCATGATTCTTTATTAAAAATTAATGTCATCATGATGCTTTTCAAAAAAACATTTCATGTCATGATGCTCCAATTATCATAATCACATAGATCACTATAACCATTTTTGATGCTTCAATTCTTTGTCATTCGCGATACTCATCATTTTTTACATAGAACTCAATCATCATTCATTTATCCTTCATGAAAAACAATTCTTGAATCCCATATTCACAAAACTCACCCCTTTTCTATATTTTCATATGTCATTTAAGGAAATCCAATTTTTGCGAAGCAAATCCATCCTTCAAATTTGGGACACCAAAAATTTGGCATACACTGTGAAATGACACCACTTTCAATAATGTTGTCATATAGAACTATAATATATCAAAAATTGACAAATACCAGATATTACATGTGAGTATTGATAAAAACACAATCCATAATCCATATCCAGCCAAGGAGATCCTTGGTTCCAACACCCTTTGGGTTGGGGTGCTCCCTAGGGAACTGTAGTCACCAAAGAAAGTTGTTATAAATTCACAATCACTTGATTAGAAATTATATCGTATTTATTTTCATCCACTATTCGGATAAACAATTAGGCTTCAGATATATAGGAAATAACATGGATATAATCCTACTCTTGAGATGCGTAATTTAGATACCCCTAATGGGCTCTTCTGTTGGGTGCCCCAACATGGATAATTGGAGTAGGCATAACCTCCTCTGCATCTCCTTATGGATTTATGGTCATATGTCGGTGACGATGATAAAAATAGATGGGATAGGTCCTAAGAATATACTAAGTGATTCATTTGTCCTAATTATTTTCCTTCTCCATCTTCAAGAGGTGGATAGGGTATGTATTACTACACTCTAGGGATTGGATCCCAAATCGGTGGAATGTGGAAATAGGTGACACTTCCCCTCTTGTGACCTGCCACATGGAAAATCGAAAAGGTTAATTATCCACTAATGGATTTTATGATCTAATTATATAGTTATAATGGAGTTGCTAATGTTGTATTCTTGACGTAATATGTTCACCAACTAGAACTAGAATTGGTGTGTTAGTGACATCGTACATTGGGGTATTGGGGCCAAAGAAGCTCTTCCAGTGATATGAGAATCTATTGGAACATTTTATGTTGTCATTTCAATATCAAGAAATATTGAAAAGTACTATAGAAGAAAACAAGACACCTTATTAGTGCAACACCATATATAACAATACATATTCGACCAACAACATTCATAGTTAAAGGATAAAATGGAAATAACTTCTTTAGGTTGGGCCATATTTTGGAAATCTATAGTTTATTTCCATCCATGGAGGTGGATGGTGTCTTGGAGATGGGATTGAACCTTTAAAAGGCATCCTATATATCTTGTGAAAGCATGAATCAAAACTGATGTAGTTTGTTGGAAATAGTTTAAGGTCATGTGGCTAGACCCATATATGCTGTTTAATTTCTTGAGATAAGGACCTGAATATGGAGCTCCGAAAATAATGAGGTTTCCAACATATCCTCTATGAAATAGGTGCCAATCACTACATAGTTCTTGTAATAAGAATCTATGTCCTGAAAGACAGGACAATAGAGGCCTTGGGTGGGAATTATGCATATGAAACAACCCTAAATTTCTTATTCTGTAATATTTCCCTTCGAGAATAGATGATATGCAATCAGAAATACGTCCCTAATGATGAAGATTCCATACTGGGGGAATTCTCAACATTCTTTTGATAGAGTCATCGCTAGTTTCAATGCCCATGTTATCTGTGGTCTATGTGAGGAATAAGAGATAACAATAGATTTGAAACATTTCATGTGTGTATATCCATACGAGGCTTACAAATTGAAGTTTACCATTGAGGGGTATAGTTTCCTATATCATGGACGATATGGTATAGATCTTGGACCATAGTAAGGAGTCTTTCATATCCTATTGTATAACAAGAATCAGAGTCATCATAGTTCAATCCATCCCAAACCTACTAATGGGTTTGAGGTACATGAGAGCATTATCAAGGATTATATATAAAATAATACATGTGAATTACCCCAATTATCATATATTGTTTGATAAGGAAGAATCTAATATCTATGGGAGCATTTAGTCCCCTGAAGTCATAAATACATTGTACATTAATTGACTTACACTACAGTGGATACCCATTGGATCTTAGGCCTTGAGAAGGCATCTTATGTTTCCCAATTGTGGCTATAATTAGAGTTCCCATAGTTCAATTATCCCTTAATCAGCAGATAAGCTAAGGTGGATGATCAAATTTGGAGATATTATTGTTGTACCAGAGGATTTAGGAATGTATGGGAATTACTCCAGGATTGATTCCCTTTTGGTCATGGATTATACACTAAAGATTCCCTATTGGTCACGAATTACACTCTGAGGATTCCTTCTTGTTCAAGGCTTACACTCCGAGGCTTCCCATATTACATACCCATGTTTTTTCTTCATGTTGACTAAAGAGAGGTTATGATGGTCATGAAGGGTTTTTGGATATGATTGGCATGACAGGGAGGGCCCACCAAAGAAAATGACTCAAATGGGGTTGCGAGTGTGTGTAACCCTAGATCATAAATAAAAATTTCTTTATAAAGGGGATATGAAGAAGAATGTTCTTAATCATGCCACACTAGACATGAGTAAATGTGGGTATTCCGGATCAGGTTGACATGTCCTGGGGGATCTATTTATACTGTCTTGACTTTCTTTTAGAGAGGTCTTGATTGTATTCCTGACACGATCAAGGTGTCAATATCTTATGGAAGACATGTCAAATGGTTTCTTCTCTACAATTTCACAATTACATTCATGATTTAAAATTGAATCCCTAAGATCTTTAACATGACCAAAGTGGAAATGACCAAAGCTATTTTTCAAGATCAACTGAATTGTCCCAAACACCTTCGCATGAATGAAGTGGGAATATCTGAGGTAATTCACACAATGAAAGTATAAATATCTAGGGTCTAGTTCATGATTAAATTAGAAATATCTATGAGTGACTCAAGATCAACTATACTCATATCTAGACCATCACATGAAAATACTGACGTATTCATAGTTCAATCACATGATCATGTGGATATGTCAATAACTCCTTCACATGATAAAAGGGAATTATTTTTGAAATCATCCCATGATCAAGGTGTATAGTTAACAGGTTCCTTATAAGATCGACATGACATGTAATAGGCATTTCTCGTGACAATGTAGACATGTTAAGGGGTTGTTTCATGATCAACATGGATTTTCTTTGGACAACCACATAACAATGGCGACATGTCAATTATCTATATCGAGATCAACCTAGATTGTCCATGGATTGTATTAAGATAACATAACCTATACAAGGTCACCTGAGAAGATTGAGATACCAAAGAAGAGTCATCCAATCATGTGTCCTTAAACTACTTCTGTGGTGGGGTCTCAAAGATCTATTTAGTATATTGCAATTATTCAAATTTTGTTGGTTCATATCAAAGGATATCATTTCCATGTCTACAAGGATGATCATTTTCCTAGGAAGAGGGTTGGATGGATATAAATGGTTTTTCCCATGAATTATCCCGTGTTTTGAGGCTATATAAAGGCTTGGGAATTGCCTCATAAGAGTGATTCATGAAGATCCAACATTCATGTGACTTGCATGATCATAAAGGTGTATCATGCAGGGTTCTACGAACAAGCACAAGGGTTGTGTATCATGGCCCATAGATGTATTGGAGAGGGTTAACAATGTATAGAGAGGGTGTACAACTAATGGGTCACACACCCTTATTATTTTCTTTTCATGGAGGGGGTTACTTTAGGGATGAATCATGTTGATGCAGCCACTCTAAAGGCCCGATGACGACATCAAGACACAAAAAATCCTGGTACCACAATACTGAGGACATGTGTGATCACTTATTCTAGTATGGATGGAGGCATTACAAGTGAAAAGATCCTATGTATGGATCTATATGTATTGTCTTCCAATGCTAGGGGTGGAATCCCACAAAATTGTGAGTCCGTGAGAGTGGTTCAAGATCATAAATATCCTTTGTTCATGTGGTTTATGTGCCTTCAACAAATTGTCTCACGATGGTCCCTACTATCATGCCAAGGACACGTGGGGGTGTTTTCTGGAAATGAAAACCATGTCTAGGGATTCTTGTAATCACCGCAATACAATAATTATTATGGTATTCTTGATATTGGGGGTCGAAATGTTCACTGGTGCCTACTTGCGGGCACCATCATGGGTAGTTTGTAAACTACAAGGATTATATTATCGCATCCTATGAAGTTACATCACTCATTCAATTGTGTGTTCCATGTTATGGTCCTTTAGGATGATATGAGAATTAGTATAGGGGGTGCATATACAGAAGAGTATACCATGAAGCCACGTGAAGAACATCGCAAGACTGATTGTGTTTCTCCATAGCTCCACATGAAAATGATTAATTTATTTAGAGTCCACCCCATACACTACAAGATCTCCAAGTGATCATGTGAAGGGCTCACAGGAATGTGCTGAAGCCGCCTATTGGTGCCGCATGCATGAAAAATTACTTGGATTGAGGAATGTCAACCAATATTTGTGCATGATATTCATATTCTTGGTATCCATTACACATAACCTGGGAACTTTAGGGTATTTCAAATTGAATCCATCACCTTCAGGCTATGTTTGAGCATCATAAAAATATGAGTTTGTGGCATCACAAGGTTCATGTTCATGGGTGTGTGCCTATGGATACCAGCTTCTATATGATGTATGTCCATGGGAATGTTCTATCATGTTTCATGAGGTTCTATGACTCATACGATCACATGTTATAAAGGGGAGGGGGGGGGGGGGTTGTAATGGATCTTGTATACATTCACAAAGTATATCATGGTCTATTGGAGTCTCCATTTTAAAGGGTATTCACATGGTATTATCTATTCATGTGATCATGTGATCCTACAAGGATCATGGGATGGGTACCCGTGATGACTACCCATAGACGACTCTCACGAGAGGGGCCTTTCATTTTATACGGAGAAGAGATCTAGTGATGGTGGATATACCCCTATTTTCCCACTTCTTTGATCCATTTCTCCCTATGCCTCTATGGTGTGTGTTTTTCATGATGTATGATGGGTTTTTATGGAGAGGATTACCAAACGTGGTGCTCTATCCATGGGGAGGATGCCACATGAAATCCTTGATGTGGTGGAGACTCTCATGAGACCGTCATCACGTGACCAAATGTCTTTTTGTTATTGATTTAATTATCATTTCACCTAATCATATGATGAATCTATTTCATTCTGTGATGCCACATTATCCTAAAAAATTAAATAATTATGATAAAAAACATGTTGAAGGTGGAAGGGCTCGTGGTTGCAGCCTTCTATCAATGATTCCATCGATTGTATTCACTTTTATCTCATAATCATAGGATGATCGTGCAATATATACGAGTGTTTATGGGAGATCTTATAGAGGGTCATACTAGTTTTCTCAAACATGATTGTCTATCAACACAGGATTTGAGGTGGAAGTCATGGTGATCATAGAGTGATCATGTGTATGGCTTGAAAATTCCTTGATGAAGTAGTGGTGGAGGGAGGTGATAGTTGGAAAGTTGGTTGAAGATGGAGGTATTGCACTGTGAGAGATCATATGAGTTCAAATTTTCATAGTTCTTGATTATTTTGTTTGAACATGCAATGAACGAGATTAAAAGGGGCATCTAAGACCATCCAATTAAATGATACGGTGGTCAATATTTGATAGTGTGATTAGTTGAGGAAAAAATCCCACCACAGATTGAATCCTACATTGTGCCTCATTTCGGTTTATAATACATTAAGTAGATGATGCTTCATCAATCCAACAACATGGTTTGGCACCCGTACCACCTACAAAACCTCATATCGGGAATCATCCCTATGGGATTTTTTCCCACACTATGCTCATCTTGGAACTCATGCACCACTAGCTCGCTCACATCCTGCAAGTGCCATGCCTTCTCTTTGGATCCTCTGGTTGGCCCATGCTGGTTCCCATTTGGCATGGATAGCATTGGTCGCACATGTGCCTATGGTTGATCCATAGCATGGATGGAAAGTGGATGCCTTTTTTTTGGAAAATGGTGGGAGTACATTCCCATATATAAATTAGTGTTAATATTCCTAATATTCAAGACCAAGCACTTTCTTTAATAATACTATTCAATATATATATTTATTTCTACACAGTCATAAAATATATGGAATTTTAAATAGAAATGTGTGAAATGAACAATTTTGGGTTCCAAAGAACAATAAGACTTTATACATTATGGATAAAACACATTAATAACAAGGGACTTAAATTTTGGTACCCTACCATGATTATGTGAGTTACAAGGGATTTATTTTGGGACACTACCCAAATATGGAATAAGTGTCTAGAAAGATTTTTTTGACTCATTCTAGCATCAAGAAATTTCATAAGACTGTTTCACAATGGGAACTAATGAAAATAATTATTTTTTTCTATACCACACCAATAAACAAGTGAATTATTACAATATATGTTTCAGTTAGCATCTATAGTATGAATTTGGTTCCATTGGCCACACCACAATATAACCTTTGTAAATTTCCCACTACACAATCCGAGCTACCTCTAGCTACCCTTCTAGTACACTAAATCAACCTCCATATTTCAATGAATAGTTTATTATTTAGACTTACCTCATACTTTTCATGAATCATTGAAAGAACACAGAACAATTCTTCTA
This sequence comes from Viscum album, assembly GCA_963277665.1. Classification (NCBI taxonomy): domain Eukaryota; kingdom Viridiplantae; phylum Streptophyta; class Magnoliopsida; order Santalales; family Viscaceae; genus Viscum; species Viscum album. Next base: position 1,577,680,581 of record OY728120.1, on the reverse strand, counting down.
CCTTCCTCACTTATGATAAAGTCTAGATTCACTATGCATATCAGATTAATATTACAGAATCTTGAGTATAAATTTTATAGATGATTTGTTTAATCTAATTTCTCCATAATCACCTTGATTTATTTTTTATGATGATATTTCTGCATCCTATAGAATCCCAATAATCGTCTAGAACTTTGGACAAAATAAAATTTCACATAATTCGGTGTTTCTATTACTTGGATTTTTAATTACCTAGTGTAAGTGTTCTATATTCATTTGTTTCTGCAAGGTTATTTCTAATGAATCATTTATAAAGTTCAAAAACTTAACCAAAAAACATATCTCACACATAGAACATAAGAATCCACCACCAAAGAATTTTATTCATGAGTTAATCCTAATTGTCCCCAACTTGAAGAAATTTATCAAGCATTAAACTATGGGTATGAACAATTTTATACTGTCAATTTTTTTCATATTCATCATAGTGTCAGTGTTGTCTTATACCACACTTCGAATCATCCATGAACCATTGTGGTGCAAAGGAGACACCCCTTAATTTATCATTCAGGGATGATATATTAAATTTTGCCTCAGGCATAACAATTTACCCCTGTATTTTTCCATAGAAATAGTACCATGTACTCTTCATTTTTTTTGAAACAACTATAAAAAATCTACCTTATGTCTCATGTCCATGGTCCTTCTCCTCCTATACCTAATGTTCCAAAACACAATTATGAGATTCCATAATCTTTGTTTTTATGGAAAAAAAATAGTCAATGAGACCAAAAAAATTAATCTCCATATGAATCTAATTTGTTAAAGATCAATATCTTGTGAATGATTTACTACTACTAATACAAATCAGTACTATTCATTCACTAATAACCAGTGAAACCAAGGAAAGAACTCATTACTTTATCCAAAATTCATGTCAACCTAGTTTTGATGAATTTTAGGACCCCCTCACCATAGTGCAAATTCTAAAACATGAAATATCTAAAATAATCTATCATCATATTGTTTTAATCAAATTAATTATCACCAATCCTCAATAAAGAATAATTTCCAAGAAATTTAAACATACCCATTATTTTATGGAATCAATATTATCCTGAGAAACATATTTTAAGACATTTCAGGTTTGAGAAAAAATAAATTCTCTCCTTAAGATCAAATCATCTCTTAAAAATCATTCCAAGATTAAATGAAATGACCTAGATCCATAATATTGAGATTCTTGTTTAACCAGACCCAAAATATCTTTGACGTTCATTTACAAGACATGTTTCATGTCTCTAAATACAAGGCAGAATTTTGACGTAATACATCCCTATTAATCCTCTATATACTTCCAACGTTCATATTCAATGCCTTCAAATATGATATGAAATTACAATATTAGGTGTTTTGTTTCTAATCTATATCCAAATGGTATCAAATATAGTTGGAAATTAAAAATTATTACTTCTTTTGAACTTTTCAATAGTCAATAATTTGGACTAAATGATTTTATATTCATGTTAGTATTTTATTTCAACATTTTTCTTCATCAGATGATGGTTTCAAAAGAATTGGGATGTGTACCTAATAAATAAAGACACCAACAATTAATGTGTTTAATTTTTAAAAAATGGTAGACATGGTTAAATGAAATTCCATGTTAGTGAATAGATAAATGGTCCCCAATACTTTTATCTAATATAACACATATTTTTGTTTCTATGGTCCCCCTTCTTCTCAAATGAATTTCATTTTTCCAAATTATATCTAAGGATGTAACTCACACAATTTCTATACTCCATTAATCCATGCTCAAACATTAATTTTTAACAAGTATTTTCATCCCCTTCTCACTCAAGTGTTTGAGAAACCCATTCCACAACTGCTTACTTCAAATATTTCTATGTTTATAATTCACTATTTCTTCTAAAAACCAAGTCTAGTACAATGCTTTATCTCACAATTTCCCCCAACCATGGGACCCCCTTTGATTTTTTCCCTAAAATCATAATTTAGTTGTAAAATATTCATTGTGGACTGTTATGTCCTTTTAGGACTCCTACCAACATCATTCCCCCTGAAATTCATGATATAGAAGTTGAACTACCCCAATAAATTCAAATCATTAATATATTTTTAAACTACTAAGGAAACATAAATAGTGTAAGCATCCCCTTTTTGGGTCATGAACCACATTTCGAGAACACCATCATGAAAAATTACATATTTTTTCTATCAAGGATTCTCAATTTATCCAACACCATAAATTTATTCTAAATCATATAAATTTACAACTAAAAATATTATAAAATCATCCTAAAAAATTAATTTCTAATAAATATAGAAAAACATATTGGGACCTAGACGACATTTCAGAAGTCTTAAACTACCTACAATAGTGACTTAAACACTAACTAACATTGGTTATTCTGAAACTCATTAAACCACACTCTATAATCACCCAATAGTCTCCAACCAATATTAACAGCACTTGAACATGGATCATTCAAAACATAGTAAATTTAATAGAAGATAATAAACAAAATATATAATAGTACTTTATTAGAATGATTCTACCCCTACGTAGATCCTAAATGGTATTTCCTATCAATCATCGATCTAATAACTATATTTAAAATGGAAAACATTCAGAAAACTAAAATATGATAGGATGATATCTAAAAATTAGGAATATAATGACACCCTACTATCTTAGTTTCTTAATATAGGAATATAATCACACCCAAATCACCACAATGGTTATCCACCTACGGTTCTGGTCTTATAGTCTTATGACAAGATCATACACTATGTTAAAAAATTGGAATAAACAAAACACACAATAAATTAATAAAACATAAATAAAATAATAAATATTTGGTTCAAAGAAAAATCCAAACCCATGAGAGAAACACTGAAAATAAATATTTTACTGATATAGCACCTAAGTTACAAGGGCCCTAACTTTCAGTACCCTTCAAAGATCGCATGACTTAAAAAGTACCATTTACATAACCTTAACTAATTAATGAAAAAGTATCCATAAACAATTCAATGAATACTTCTAGATATATATACATCCATGGATATTTTACCTAATGAGAACTGACTCCACTCAGTCCTCAATCATCTATCATGCCTACAAATAACTGACCAACACCCACCTATTTTTAAGTTGGAATATAAAATATCCAAATCATTTCACTTGTTAAAAAACCATTTTATCATTATTTAAATTTATAAACCAGATCCAAGATACCTATATCTACACTAATAGTGTGGTAACTCAACCTTCATCTTCCGATGAATAATACATTGTACATTCAATTCCTTTAACTTTTACAAAATTAGTGAAAGATTCAGGAACACATTCTCATACTTTCTCACTTGTGACTGAATCTGAAGTCATTATCCAACTTTTATTAATAATATGTATCCATTCATATTAATTTTATAAAATATCTATATATTATTATATATCCTCCGTCACCTTGATTCAATTTTTTGGTCGACTTTAGTACTAACATCAGAAAACTATGCCTTACCTAGAACATCCTATTGTATCACTTCCTTTGGATATGGATAATGGATTTGCCTAGTTTGGGGAAATGATAGTTCTAATGAAATATCTTTAATGGGATATTCCATTTTCCTATTGAAGGTCTCATTCTATAACTTCTGATAATTAACTATAAAAAACACTAAGAGCCAAAAACATAATATAAACCATTCCAAGGCTTAGGAAAAATTTAACTAATATAAAATGAAATAAGACAAAAATATTTTAATTAATAACATTTTTCTCCCGTAAAATACATTATATACTTTTCAACCATTATCAAAGGAACAAGATATATAAATCCTTCCCCTCTCAATGTATATGATCCTAAATATAACCAATAGTACCAATGAAATTATCCTTATTGTGTTCAATAATGATCATAAAGATATCAATTTATAAGATAGAGTAGGCCTCCCTCCTAGGCATAGATTTTTTAAACATCAATTTTTCCACATTCAATGAAATTTGGGAAACTATACTTTTTGGGCTCTTTTTGATCTCAATCGTATTAGAAAATTTTCTACTATGGATATCTCATGTCATACTAGGTTACCATTAATTGGTTCTCAATGCATGATGGTGTAAAATCAGGGGTCCCATAACCGTTATTAAACATTCATTATTTCATAAATCCAACTTTACACCTTTTTATTGATTGATTCATCAGACCAATTATTAATATTCCAAAAATAAAAAACCGAGGTATGGTGAAAGCATAAGTTCCCATGTTCTAGAAGTACCCATATCGTGAAAAAACATGAGTAAATCTATTCCAAATTCTAAAAATAAAAACACTAGGCATGGTGATAGAATAATTGATCATGAATATACAATAACTATCAAGGGGTATACCATATATAAACACTATTCACAATTCAAAATGGTAAATCCTAAGGAACAATGAAATTGAAAGAGCATATAACCATCCAACACATATCAAGGGATAGACTCTAATTGAAATCTTACAAAAGAATATATTTAAAATCATGTTCTCTTAGGATATGATTTTCCCTCTCCATATACCTAATGTTTAAATAAATTATAATACCCTCAATTTTGTGTAACATGATTGTAGTAAAAATAATCTAACTACACATCACACATATTCCTTCCTATGAAATATATATGTGTTTGAATTAATGAGATAATGAAAAATTATTCTAGAATATAAATTTTATTCATCAGGTGAAATACTAGTGGGGTATATAAAACATTAATATGGGGTTATAATAGAAAAACATGTTTAAAATCCATACCTCACTACAATAAGATATTTTCTCCCTGATATTTTCGTTCAACTAATGATTGATGAAAAATAACTAACTTTATTTTATTTCCAATAGTCAAGAATTATGCAATGTTATCCATATAAATTTTAGATAAAAATATTTTTATTGCTTCTATAATCCACTTTGGGTTCCCACAATGCTGGTCACTAGCTCTTTAATCACCACCATGGTGACCATCTATCCCAAATTGATTTTCTCCAACTCAATCATTTATTCGAAAACCCATGCTTGGAGTCATGATTTTTCTTCAAATTTGTTATTCAAATCCTATGTATATTCCCAAGGAAATTTTTAATCCATCATATAACTCATTAATAAATAAAAAATAGTTTATAATTTTCATTGATACTCACTAGAAAAATTTCACTATTTTTCCATTAGTTCTATATTTTTTTATGAACTTTTATATATTACAAATAAAAATAAACAATTTATTTTATATTTATTATTTTTAAAATATTACTACATGTTTGAAATTTAATTTTGGGAAAAATTAGTTTTCAGGACTTACCATGCCATTATTTATGAGATTCCATTTTACCCATTTAGTTATGTGTTTTTGTGAACATGATTTCAAATGGTAGGTGGTCGTCAAGGCTTTACCATTGACACTTCAGGTTATAAATTAGTCTATAGGATTTTATGGTTTTTCTTTCATTTTAGGATTCTATTCAAAATTTACTACTCTTTTATATATTTATGTCATATTCATGAATCCTAAATTGTAATAATATTACTACCTTTAACCATTGTGCATGTAATAAACCATTGATATGCATCTAACATGATGAATATGACATGGTTCAAAGAAACAAAGTTAATAACTCTAGAATATATCACCATCCAGGGAGGTTGTAGGTTTCATTGAGTTTAGATCATGTACTTATTAGGGTATTACTATATATCACTATAAATGTAATTAATACCCATGTAGTTCGGTTCTCATTAACTAGATACATTGTAGCTTTTAAGGTCATGTAATAATGACCATGTGAAGTGAATTTTAGGTTCATACATCTAGGACTAATTCTAACCAGTTAAATCATGTGTAATGAATGTTATACTATGATGAATAATGTCATGTCGTTAGGTTTACTAGGAGAATAGTTCCTACAAATGGCCAATGTGAGACCTTTGTAGGAGTGGCACTTTCTGGTAAATCTCATCCATTGGTAACTTAATTGGTGGGGGATTTGACTAGTCTTAAGGGTAACATGGAAAATGATGATAGGTTTTGATAGGTAATATAGACCAATGATATGGGTTCCACAAGGAATATGTCCTTGTGAGCATAGGTTTCATGGGGAAAATAACATATAGATGATGTATTTTATAGGGAATATAGCCAAATAAGGATGGGTTTCATGGGGAATATGACCAAAAGAAGATAGGTTGGGGATTGCTCTTAATATAAGGCCTATTATATGCATTAGGGTGAAGATATTGAACCTCTACGATTCATATTTTGTATAATAATTGATAGTAATAAAATCTCATGTAGTTTGGGTTTCACAATTTTATGTTATATGTTGGGACCAATCTAAATAGTATAATATCATGTGGAAAATCTATTAGTGAAATTAAAATGGAAAATCTAAGAGTTTTAATGAAACAAATTCATGGGTGTCCCTTTATAATTTATCCTGAACGACAACTCAGATAAAGGTTGGTTTTGGGGTATTACATCATATTTTATGCCCTTGTGTTATTTTTGGTTCATTTAGTGGATAAGGTACACTTTCAGCACTACGGATATGATTGGGGATTATACACTATAAGACTCCCATAATATCCATTGATCATTGTGTTGGATAAAGTGTCATGTTTCATGCTAGGTCCAAAATGATTCTTGATATGGGCTAGCCAGATGAGCACATTATACTAAGAGAGGTCTCATCATCCACCTAATGATAAGTATCCTTATTATAAAAAGGAACATGTGGTTTTTAACACTATTAGGGTCCTATTGGTTTGGGGTATTTCTCAAAAAATATCCATTATCAATGTAATACCTCATGAAAGGGGAGATCTTTTGTGTGCATAACCTTGTCATGTATCTTAGGAGGATGTTGAGGCGGCCTCACTAGAATGGGATTTTCACATTTTAAGCATTGTGAAAGGAATACCAAAAGGTAATTTGGTTTAATTAAACTAGCGTAGATAACTGGGGTGGATGGAGGTATATGAAATAGGCGTAAATACCAATAATAGCATTCCTTCATGATATGCACCTATAGACGTCGAAAAAAACTCCGCCACTCCCAGATGAATTTTCGAAATGGCAAAGCAAAGTCATATTCGGAATCAGAGGCCCGGTCCGGAGGCCTGGGAAGAGGTGCGTGAAATAAAGGAGGACTTGCATGAAATATTGTTGTGCACACGAAGAATCCCCGGGATTCACATAATCGAGCCGCTGGTGCACACAATTTTTCACGCCCCGGTTCCGCGCGGTGAGGCTTTGTGCGCAGACGGTTCCTGCCGCGGAAACATCCGCGCGCCTCCTGGATTCAGCGCCGGCTGGGGCCTATAAATTGAAGGCGACCCCAGATGGTTTGTGGGTTGATGAATTCGGATGATCTCTCGGGCACGCAATTCGACTCCCCCCGCGTGCAATATGACATCCAGGTAATCCCCCTTTTCGCGAAACTTTTCCCTGGGGTTCGCCTTTGCGCGCAACTCCACCGGCTTTGGTGAATTTTCCTCCTCCTCCCGTTGCTTCCCTTGCGCGCGATCGTTGTCCCTTGCACGCAATCCCCAATCCGCGCAATACTTTGGCCCCATTGCATGCCATCCTGGTGTTTTGCGTGCACGCCTTCCTTTTGCACGCAACACCTTGGACCCCTTTACCTTGACGCCCCTTGGCTGCCTTTCCGCGCCGGCACGTGATGTCTTCCCTGCTGGGCATGCGCGCCATGTGTTGTTTTCCCGTACGGCCTTCCAGGCTCATACGAAGTAACCTCAAGGTCCCTTGGGCAGTTTTTCCCATTGCGTTGATTTTCCATATGCTTCTTCACATAGGCATGCTAATGGATATTGGTTCTTCACATAGCCATGCTAACGTGGACCCCCCAGTGGTTCGCCCTGCGGCCTCTCTTCACAACGGCCTTGCCGATGCCTTCCCTCCACAAGGGTAGAGGGAATTGGGCATGTAATCCCTAGGGGTGTGGAGTGAACCCACCTTGTCCATGCTACAAGACATTAAACTGCTAAGCACCTTGTCCTTAAAACATGATGTTAAATTTTGGTCCGACCCCGTGCTTCGTACGCGGGGTCCCCCAAGCTCGGACATTTTTTACGCCTCTTGTCTCTATGGGAATGGACTCTTCCTCGCATGGAATGAGAACCTCCTTGTCGGAGTGGCGTTTCTCCACGAGCGAAGGGCTGCTTCAGAGCGTAAGCCCCTAGCCTCTCTTACGGAAGGTTGCACCCATGCATCTCTGTACTTCCCCCCTGCCAAGGCCAGTGGAGTCCCTTTCCCACTGTGCTTTGTCTCACCATGGGCCTCCACCCTGGAGTAAGCCCCGACACCGAGGGACGCTAACCACACGTAAGCCCCTATTTCCTCTTCAGGACGCTAACCACGCGTAAGCCCCTGTTTCCTATTTGGGCCGCTCAACACGTAAGCCCCATTCCGCTTCTCACGGACGCACCCTTCGCGACGTGATCATCTGGTCCCTGCTGCCTCTTGTTTCCCACACCGAGCATGACTCACGTGGGCTTAGAGTGCGCATCGACCATGGCATCCTCTTATGGGCCTCCTTAGAGCGTAAGCCCCATGCCAGCGAACTACGTGGACTTTGATCCGTGCTAACACATGGTACGTAGGAAGCCTCCACGAGGTTCAAGCCCACCACCTGGTCATTCCGACCTCTCCACGTCAGTTACCCATCCACCATGGGCCGCCTCAGAGCGTAACCCCCATATCCACCATGGGCCACCTCCGAGCGTAATCCCCATAGCCACCATGGGCCGCCTCAGAGCGTAAGCCCCATACCCACCATGGGCCGCCTCAGAGCGTAAGCCCCATACCCACCATTGGCCGCCTCAGAGCGTAATCCCCATATCCACCATGGGCCGTCTCAGAGCGTAAGCCCCATATCCACCATGGTACGCCTCAGAGCGTAAGCCCCATATCCACCATGGGCTACCTCAGAGCGTAAGCCCCATATCCACCATGGGCCGCCTCAGAGCGTAAGCCCCATATCCACCATGGGCCGCCTGAGAGCGTAACCCCCATATCCACCATGGGCCGCCTCAGAGCGTAAGCCCCATATCCACAATGGGCCGCCTCAGAGCGTAAGCCCCATATCCACCATGGGCCGCCTCAGAGCGTAAGCACCATATCCACCATGGGACGCCTCAGAGCGTAACCCCCATATCCACCATGGGCCGCCTCAGAGCGTAACCCCCATATCCACCTTGGGCCGCCTCAGAGCGTAAGCCCCATATCTGTCGTCCCGCATGACGTTAAATTGTATGACCTCGTCCCGCATGACGTTAAACTGTATTCCCCCTCCTGGGCCGTCTTAGAGCAGAAGCCCCATGCCTCACTCCATCATCCATCCTGATCCTTACCCGGGCCGCCACATCCCGATGAGATCATGCCACTCCACCCCACTCCATAGTATCTAGGAAGCCGCCCACGTGCTGGCCCGAACATCAGTGTTCCCCCTAGGGGGTCCTTCAATATGATCCACTCTTAGTGTTTCGATCAGTCTGATCCGTCTCTGCAAGACGTTAAACTTGTGGCATACCCCGTGTTAAACATGGGAAGCTGAGGAAAACCTCAGATGGTACACATTCCCCGCGTTCGATGTGGGATTCCTCGGGTTTCCGCACCCTCAAGAAGCCCCGTGATAAGGGTCAGAAGGCAGACATGCGGATCCCCAGCGTCAAGACACGCCGGCGACACCCCAATGTGACAATTCTCCTCAACGAAGGTTGCTTCCCCGACAAGACCCCTTGGAGCATCTCGACGGAAGCAGCGTAATTAACTGGCGTCCATGCAGATATGGCACCGAGAATGAGCTTCACAAACCCGTCTTAAATCTATGAGGGAGACCCGGATTAGGTGACGAGCTCCGAGGAGGATTCCACAGAAGGAAGAACCAACATCCCATCATCCCGGTTTCGATCAAGGAGAAGACGTCCCTGAATAAGGAACGGATGTCGCCCGCCTTTGGAAAGCAGGAATGCGGGGCTGCGAGTCGTGCGTCCTCCCATGCGTGACGGACACGTGCGCACCCCCCGGTGTAAAAGCGTCGGAAATTGAAAATGGTGAACCCAAAGTGAAGCTCTTCTCCTCAATATGGGGACGGGTAGTGTTTGGGATGACGGAAGATCAACCTGTCACCAGGTCCGGGCACCTATCACCAGGACGTGAAACCCGCCAGGGGTTGAGGCAGTCCGGATGTTGTGCACTCCGTTCCGCGACGTCGTCAGCGTAGATCCCTCTCGCCGACCACGAAAGACGGAAGGACGCTGGGCTATTGGTTGTCTATTTCTTTTCTTGTTAGTACTAATGGGTTCATCTCCCTGCTTCCAGGAATCAGATCACTGCATCTGGAGATCGATCGCCACCTGGCCACCGGTGCAGGGGCAGGTGTAGTACCGACGCGGCTACCCCACGCGGTCTCGTATTTTCCACAGTCGTTCCGTCTCCGATTGTCGCGACTGTCGGGCGCTCATGCCCCCTCTCCCCATCATAAATCATCCAGTGAAGGGTGATCCATGACTTGGTTCATAGGTACTACGAGGAAGGGATCATCCCCACCAGGGGCCTGGCCTGTTTGGATCTAGAGGCGGTTGTGCCCCACTATCGTCGCCGCCCCCGAGGGCCACGCAGGGAGCCTCCGCTCCCCACTCCGACGTTCAACCGCTTCAAGAGCCTATCCCCGGAGCGCCTTAACACATCCTTCCCCTACTCCAATGAGATGGGGGATGTCCGGGTCCGCCCGATCGGAGACCCGTTCCAGGGGTTAACGACATGAACCCCCTGCAGGCTGCGTCGACGTCATCGCACGGTTCCCCGGGCTAAGGACCAGACAATCATTGTGCCCGCACCACTGGCTCCAACCCATCTGACCCAACGCCAGCGTCGGGCGCGAGCAGAAGGGAATGCCCATCCTGGGGCACCAATCTCAGCAGCCACTGTGGCCTGATCCACTACTGACGCCTGATACCAGATCCCCACACACATTGAGCAGGGGCAGTCACTTGCCCGACTGGGGTCGAGGCCCTGACCGCCCTACAGGCAAGTTGGGTCGACTCTTCGGGTCGCGGGCACAGACAATGGCCACCGTGGACCAATCTGTGGTAGTGCCACCCATCATGAAGGCTCATTCCGTGCCACTGGTCTGGAAAGCCGAGGGCTTCTTCGCGATAGCCACACTCCGGGTATGACTCCTTCCAGTGCCCACTGCACTGGGTATGAGGTCACTCCTCTTGCCGCTGGACGTGAGTATAGAGCTGTGGCGTATCCAGTCGCTCACTCACATGGAGGTACTCCCCATGTCCCTTTTGACATCTATCCTGGTGCTTCCCGCACCCCGGCCTTCAGTCCCCTCTACCCCAGCACAATTGCGGCCAGGGGACTCCTTGACGGAAATCATCCTTACCCTGAGGAGCGACCTAGGGGCAGGAAGGTGGAGCATCGTCGCCATAGGAGGAATGTCAGGCGAGTCCGGACGGAAATCAGATCGGTCCATTTCTCGAAATCTGAGGCGGAGTACGACACGACGGTGGAACCTTCCCCCTGATCTTCTAAGTCGAGGGCGGGAATGGGGACGCGGAGCATCAGTCTCGTACTCCCCGAATGTGAGAACCGTGTGATTCCCTCATCCCTCTAAAGGTACATCTAGGAGGACAAGGACTTGGCGTACCCCTAGGGGTCAAACCCGCAGTTATCGCTGGCCTCCCCAGAAGCGCCTTTCACGTCAGTCAGGGAGTGTGGGGAACTCTTCTCGGGACCGACGGAAGAGTCGCAAGACGACACACCCTCGGTGAGCACCGACGCTATGACAGGAGGCCCAGTCGCTGGCCCATCCTATCACGAAGTGGCGGAAAGGGCACTGAAGCCCTTGGAGGATGACTCAAGGATCAGCGGCCAATCGGCATGTTCATCTCATTCCCCACCGGCCAGCTCACCAACCCGGTGACCTGCCTCGGCGCCGTTGCCAGCTCCCCGGCCATTCTCGGTTGATGAGTAGGGGTAGCAAGGTCTGGATCCTGAACCAGAGTCCTGGAGCTTCTAGACCGTCCTCGCAGCATGCCACTTCCCCGGGATGTTTTGGCCAGTCGCAGGGTCGAATTTTGATATGCCAGAGGCGCTCACCCCGAGAGAGTTTGAATTTTTCCACTAGACTCTTCGGTTGACTCACTCCTGTCTTCTACATTAGCTAGCACCTTATCCTAGGAGTCAAGCACATCTCAATGATATCGGTGAGCAGTGTCGTCGGGTCGACTTGGCAATGTTCCCTGCGGTTTTGCACCCCGAGTCGCCGGGCCACCGCAGGGCCCTCCAGCAACAATGCGTTCAGAGTTTTCAAGTACTCCTCAAGGTTATCTAGGAATCCACCCCCCACACGCACATCCCCGGATGGGGGAAGTATGCTGCCCTTATTTTTTGTGCGATCCGCCGACATCATGATTCACTGGGTGGCCTTGAGGGAATGTCGCGAAAGGCAGTGGAAGTCAACATGGCTGACCTTTCAGATGAGGGAAACGATGTGGAGCTCCTCGATGGGGACTCACCCCCTGAGGAAAAGCCGCCACTGGACCCATCTGGGAGGATCACTCACCACCATAGGAGCCTTCTAGGTCTCCCCACGCCCACTGAGTCACTGACGCTGAGCCGAAACAACGGCAAGGGTAAAGAGCTTGTCAGGGCTGTCAAGCCTGCTGACCCATCTGCGTCGATGCAGAAGGTAGAGGAAGACTCTAAGAAGGCCACGCTATGCCAGCAAGGGAGAGGTCGGCTCCCATGGAAAGAGGGCGCGATACGTCTCACCGAACTCTCCCGAGCAGCGGAATCACCTGGGGGACCATGCTCTATTTCCTCCCGCTGCCCCGAGAGTCACTCCGCCAGCCGCCCCGCGAGCTGCTGAGATTGACTACCAGATTGGAGAGACCGAAAGTGTGCTTGTGGTTAGAGATCCCCATCAGGATAGGAATCTGTGTCCGTACGATCTGATGGAAGTACTCATCGCCCGCTTGGAGGCCTTGGAAACTCGGCAGGTGGCAATTCCACCGAATGACAAGCCATACCCATCATGGGTGGATGATATTCCGGTCCCACCTGGATTTGGGAACCCCACATTCGCCCCTTTTAATGGGACAGGAGATCTGCCACAACACCTATCCCACTTCAACTTGAGGTGCGGGCCTATGTTGGGGACTTCGGCGCAGCAGGAAGCTGCCAAGCTTCGTTGCTTCATCCAGACGCTGGAAGGACCAGCCTTCGTCTGGTACAACCAGCTCCCTGTTGGATCTATGGCTAGCTGGGAGGACCTTTTCCGGAAATTCCACTACCAGTTCAGTTCCACAACCCGGAAGACGAACATTGCAAACCTCTTCAGGTGAAAACAGAGGCCCGATGAGTGGGTTGCGGACTTCGTCGCTAGGTGGAAGGGGCTCACGTACTCCCTTGACATGCCACTAACTCAGGAGAAATTGCTGACAATGTGTGAAGGGAATGTCAAGGTAGAGCTGGTTCCTTCTTTGATCACTCAAAATTACCCTGGGTGGTTATGGGATTTCTCGGACAAGGCTCAACGCCTTGAAGAAGCCCTGCAACAGGCCAATCAAGCACACCTACTACCTCCAATAATCCATGCAAAGAGAGCCGCTAGGGCCGAGCCCGCTACCGTAGCCTAGACAGAGGCTCCTAGAAAGCTGGATTTGCTACCAGTAAGGCCGGCTCAGCATCCCCATAGGGGTCCACCCCCACGGGCATAGCCTCCGGCCCAGCAGCGATCGCCTCAAAATCAGCAGGCGCCTTCGCGTAACGCGCCGCCGCCACCCTGGCGAGATAATTAGGCTTCGCCTCCTCGGCATGCTCCCCCGACTCCTGACCATGGTCATCCTCCAAGAGCCCCCTTCCCAGACAGAATGAATCGGACTCACTCGTTTGATGAGGCCCAGGTCCCCGACTATTTCCGTAGCGCCTTGGAGTAGAAGATCGTGCGGCTTCCTGAGTACTGGAAGCCAGAAGAGGTGCGTCTCACTGATCACGCTAACTACTACCCTTATCACCGGATCCCGTGGCACACCATCCAGTAATGCTATGTGTTCAAGGACTGGCTCCAAGACCAGATTGGCAACAACATAGTCAGGTTGGGCCCAGACCCTGCACAGGTGGTAGGTGTCTTCGCGAGATCAGATGGCAGTAGCGGTAACGAGGATGAGTGGCAGCAGGTTTCCGACCGTGGGTCTTGGAAGTATAACGACTGGATGGCCTGCAGAACGGTTTCCCATGCCCATGGCATCATCCGTACCCGCCTATGTCAGCCAGAGCCCTCAAAATTTGCGAGCGCCGCTTTGGCATCGTCGTCCCAACCTACCTCTTCCCAGAAGAGGAAGCGGCAGTGCAAGAAGAAAGAACGCGCCCTTCCAGTTCCGTCATCTTCTCGCATGCTTGGAGATTTTATGCCCCCAGAGATGGGGATCCCTCCGAGACTCCGTCCGGTAGTGGATGACTCCTCGAGTGAAAGCCCGGGGTACGCTTCGGTTAACATCGTAGAGTTGGTAAACCCCTTTTTGGCTCCCGACGATGAGGAACGCCAGGTGGACTTCCCCAATGTCCCTAGCCGTCACCAACATCGGTGGAGCCATGGCTATGTGAATCACCAGTGCACGGTAGTCGTCACCTCCAACCAGGCGGTACACGCTACTGAGACTAGGCAGTATGCCCGATACAGAGATCGGCGCACGTGGTCCCCTCACCCGGTGTCAAAAGGTCCGCCTCCACCAATGTTTGTGTTACTAGATCAGGCGGGACCACCTCGTCCGTGTCACAACCATCCATTCCCTGCCACCGGCCAGCTACAGCCTTCTGGTCCTAATGCGGCAGCCACCTCCCGAGCGTCGACTAGTGAATGGCGAGACGTGCCTAGTACCAGTCAGTCACCAGTCCCGTCGGTGGGGCCCGTCATGCCTCCAATCGCAGAGCGGCCTCCTGTAAGCAGAAGCTCGCGTTCGGCTCAAAAGTATGATGTTCTGAAGCACTTGGCCAGTATTCCGGAAAGTCTTTCTATCATTGAGGCCCTTCTCCTGTCGTCGGAAATGCACGAGGCGCTCTCCGAGGCTCTAAGGAGCCCCCTCCATTTTGAGACGGAGGTGGCGGCCGCAGAAGCCTTCCACACTAAGGTGATTGAGGATGCTGAATGTCAAGAGGTCATCTCATTTTCTGTTGAAGATGAAGACCCTCCCATAAAGGGGCACATTCGCCCACTGTATGTCACCGTCCAGTTCAATGGCATGGAAGTTCGCCACTGTCTTGTTGACACGGGTTCCGGGATTAACCTCATCCCAACTCGGACGCTGCAGAAACTGGGGTTGTCTGAGGTTGATTTAACTCCCTCCAACCTCAGGATCCAGATGTATGATAGGACCGAGCAAACTCTTCTTGGAAAGATTTGTCTGAAGGCCCAGTTCGGCTACCTGATTTCCAATACCGAATTCATGGTTGTCTCTCAAGACACTACCTACAACTCATTGATGGGAAGGTCGTGGATCCATCTTCACACAGCGGTCCCCTCCTCATATCAACAGTGCATCAAATACTCCCTTAAGGGTCGAGTGGGCATTTTCCAAGGAGATGTGTCTCCTTTTTCCTCTTGTGATGCCCGTTATCTAGATGTTGGCTACTACAAGAGCAAGGACAAGCAGATCCTGGCAGGTGAGGTCGAGCCCGCCACTATCGCGAGTGGTCCCTGGGCAGGATTGGACGACATATATGTCCTCCCAATCCATCGGTTTGAGGCCAAGACCCCTGAAATGGGACGTTGCTTTGTTGTTTTGGGTACCAGATGAAGGCATACTTCCGGGTCCAAGCGACATCGGGAAATGACATCGTACTCTTACACCAGCCAGGCTCAGGTGATCCCCGGGCCTCCTACCCCTGTACGATATCAGGATGTTGGGCTCATGGAAACAGCAGTACGTCATACATATCTGTTTCGCCGGGCCAGAATCGCTCGGCTCAATCCAACGCGCCACCACTGCTTTGATGTCATAAAGTGTGGCCCCTTGGGCCGAAGGCCATATGGGATTGGATCAACCACCTTTGTCGCCATGGTCTCCGCAGTGCATGGGTCCCCTGACGTGGAAACCTCTTCCGCCCAAGCCGACACCAACTTTCCATCAGGGTATGGCAACCCTGAAATGGATCCCCCCGTGGATGACCCTTCCACAAGTGGAGAGAAGGACATGGAAGATGCACCTCCTCCCTTTGAGGAGGGCGTCCCCGACACGGTCGATGAGTTAGTGCAGGTGAACCTCGGTAGCGAGGCGGACCCGAGACCCACACTGGTCAGCGCCGCTATGCCTCCCGAGGAACGACAATAGTACGTGGACTTCCTAAGAAGTCACCGTGATGTGTTCACATGGAGTTATGACGAGATGCCGGGACTAGATCCCCAGGTAGCCGTTCACCGCCTTGGCCTTCCAGCAAACCATCGCGGGTTCAATCAGCCTCCCAGAAAGATGCACCCCTCTCATGGTGCCATGGTTGAGGGTGAAGTTGATAAACTCATCAAGGAAAAATTTGTCAAAGAGGTCCAGTACCCCAGGTGTCTAGCCAACATTGTGCCGGTCAGGAAGAAGAACGGGCAGATCAGGGTTTGTATCGACTTCCACGATCTCAATCGCCACTGTCCGAAGGACGACTTTCCCCTTCCAGTGACAGAGTTGTTGATCGATGCCACAGCCGGTTTCCAAGCCCTTTCCTTCATGGATGGGTACTCCGGGTACAACCAGATCCGGATGGCCCCTGAGAATGAAGAGTTCACTGCCAGGGCCCCACAGGGTACTTTCTACTACCAGGTTATGCCCTTCGGCCGGAAGAATGCAGGTTCCACCTATCAACGGGCCATGCACCGCATATTCAAGCTGATTCTCGGGACACTGGTGGAGTGTTTCGTGGATGATCTGGTTGATAAATCTTGTCTGCGCCAGGACCATCTCAAAGACCTTGAGAAAGTGTTCGAATTCCTCCATTCTCACCACTTGAAGATGAACCCGCTGAAGTGTGCCTTCGGGGTCACCTCCAGAAAGTTTCTTGGCTACATTTTTAGGTATCGAGGCATCGAGATCAACCCAGACAAGATCAAGACCATCAATAAAATGCCTCCCCCGAGTAGTATTCGGGAGATGAGAGGCCTTCAAGGCCAAATATCCTATATATTTCGTTTCATCGCGAATCTGGCCAACAAGTGTAAGCCCTTTTCTTGGATCATGAAGAAGGGTGCCACCTATGAATGGGACGAAGTGTGTCAGATCGCTTTTGAGGAAATAAATCAGTATCTACTTCACCCTCCGGTCTTGATGCCACCTGTTTCCGGAAAGCCGGTGGTCCATTATGTGACCGCCCTGGAGCGATCCCTCGGCGCACTTCTCGCCCAGAAGAACAACAAGGGAACAATGAATTTCCTCTACTACCTCAGCCACATGCTCCTCGATGCGGAAATTAAATATTCCTCCATCGATAAGATCTGCCTGACGCTCGTATTTGACATGAAGAAATTGCGACACTACTTGCAGCACCACAAGGTACAGCTGGTCTCTTGAGTAGACCCGTTGAAATACATCCTGAACCGACCTATGTTGACCAGCTGATTGGTGCACTGGGCGGTGATCCTCCATCAGTTCGACATCAGGTTTGTACCTCAGAAGGCCGTTAAAGGGTAGGCGTTGGCAGACTTCCTAGCTGCCCACCCCACCTCCGCGGGCCAGCCACTGGATCTGGGCTTTCCTGATGAGGCAATCCTCTCAGTCGATCACGCCATCCCATGCTGGCAGATGCACTTTGACGGTGCCTCCCGAAGCCCCACTAGTAGAAGGCTCGACGATCTTAGACTCAACAGAGTGGGCATGGGTATTGTCTTCATCACCCCGGAGCAAGACGTTTTGCCGTAATCATTCTGTTGTCAGAAGGCAGCACCGACAATGATACAGAGTATCATGCCCTCATTACTGGCCTCAATTTGGCTCTCGAGATTGACGTACCCCATATGTATGTGAAGGGGGACTCTTAGCTAGTCATCAAGCAGGTCAATGGTGGCTATGCTGTCAGGAAGCTAGAACCCGTGCCATTGCTAGAGTGCACCCTCTGTCTAATGGCTATGTTCCCCTCCTGGATAGTGGTCATTCACATTCCCCGGTCACAGAACAGTCGAGCAGATGCTTTGGCCAGCCTGGCCGCATCACTTGCGGATCCCGAACAGGATGACCTAATTGTCTACGTGGCGCACCGTTGAGTCATTGCTCCTATTATCCCGAGGGGTGATCGTGGCCCGTGAGTGAACCATCTCACCACTGGTGCCCCTATGTCAGGGTCCCCAGGGGCTTCATGCGTGGTAATCGGGACAGTTCCTGACTGGAGGATGCCCTTGGTTGAGTATCTCTAGCACGACAATCTTCTACAGGACTGAGCCGAGCGAGAACGAATCCGATGCCGCGCGCCGCAGTTCACCCTTCAGAGTGGTCCCGGCCTTGAGCAGCTCCTTTACAGGCGTGGATTTGATGGTGTTCTCCTCCATTGTCATCAAGGAGTCGAGATCCCACAGGTCATGCAAGAAGTGCACGCTGGTTCCTGTGGCGCCCACCAGGCTGGGTCGAAGTTGTCCCACCAGATTCAGAGGCTGGGATACTTCTGGCCCTCCATGATCCACGACTACATTGAGTATGCCAAGAGGTGTCATGTGTTCGATGGTCATGCTAACTTTGTGCATCGGCCACCAGAGCCTCTCTATACGACCAAGTATTCTTAGCCCTTTTCAGTCTAGGGGTTGGATGTCGTGGGGCCTTATCCGCCGGCGATGGCCCACCAGTGCCGGTTCATCTGAAACGCTACAGATTTCTTCTCGAAGTGGGTGGAGGAAATCCCGCTCAGTGAAGTCAAGGCATGTTCTATCACTGACTTCGTGAGCTCAAATATCATCTATCGGTTTGGAGTACCTCACGCTATCCTCACGGATAACGGAACCAACTTCTGAGAAGACGAGCTAAAGAAATTGTATGCCAAGTACAACATTCGCTATAACCACACCTCCCGCTATCATGTTCATGAGAATGGACAGATCGAGGCGTTTAACAAAACCGTCTCTAGTATTCTACAAAATATGGTTGTTCAGAACAAGAAAAGTTGGACAGACAAGCTCCCCAATGCCCTCTGGGCTTATTGGACGACGAATCGTAACTCCACCCAGGTGACTCCGTATTCCCTGGTGTACAGAGCTGAGGTCGTCCTTCCCATCGAGATCCAGTTTCCCTCATTACGCACGGCATTCTATGACCAGCAAGTGCCAGATAGAGTTGCCGAAATCCGTCTAGCCTAATTGGAAGCGCTGGACGAATGTAGGCTTCGCGCTTTACATAATTTGGAAATGCATCAGAGCAAGATGGCTCGAGATTTCAATAAGAAGGTTCACCTCCGCTCCTTCCTGCTAGGTGACCTGGTACTGGCTCTCAAAGCACCAATGATCCCCGGTAGGAAACCACCCAAGTTGGAGCCTAAATGGGAGGGGCCTTTTATTGTCCATAAGGTCTATCCCAATGGTGCATATTTCCTGGCGACAATGTAT
Source organism: Viscum album (assembly GCA_963277665.1). Classification (NCBI taxonomy): domain Eukaryota; kingdom Viridiplantae; phylum Streptophyta; class Magnoliopsida; order Santalales; family Viscaceae; genus Viscum; species Viscum album. Next base: position 1,577,660,941 of record OY728120.1, on the reverse strand, counting down.
GGTGAGCGCGTAACTCCTCCCACAAACACCAAGTTCTTCAAGAAGTACTTTGCCTAATCCTTTTCTAGGTCCAGCATGACCTTAAACCATATGGTCCGGAATGACCTTAAACTGTATGGTCCTGCATGATCTTAAACTGCACCCGGTCCAGCATGACCTTAAACTGCATTTTGCCCTACATCTGGGCTCCTTGGTCCGAGTTCTAAGACCTAAAACTAAGATCCTTATTTCATCCATCATGACGTTAAACTGCCTTTCAAGAACTACGTGTGGCTTGATTCTCATCCTTATGCGATACGTAGAACCGCCTGAACACCTAGATGTCAGGTCCAGCCCCATCTCTTATGAGATCCCATGATCTCCCGGTTGCCAGGGTGTTTGGCATTATGCCCCCCTTTTTCCCGAGGATCCGCCATCTTTTGGCCGCTCTCAGACTGAGCCCTTTGACCCTTCCTAGTGGTCTGCTAATGTGTTCAGAGTACTCTGGTCTAGGACCAGGAGTATCAGATTCGACTTAGGCAAGTTCCATCCACTTGCCAAGCTTCGTGTTCCCCTTCATTCAGGCCCCCATCATCCTTCACACCCGGAGGGACCCCCAAGAATGGTCTGGATACAACGCCTAAGGGATCTCCTACCATCATGGGCCAATGCCCACAAGGGTTTTGGGCGAAAAATTGATACAAATCCCGTGTTGCGAATATGGTTAGCGGTTGATGCTCATTTTTTTGACCCTGATTCCAGGCCAAAACGATATGAATGCTGTGTTGCGAACAGTTCAGCAGTAATCCTCAGTCGTCACACCGGCTTCCCCAGGCCCTGAATGTTGGTTTCATGATTCACATTATGTTCCGCCCCCACCGTGTCAAGGTGGAATCTCGAAACTCCTTGTACTAACCCTCAGTACACCCCCACACATCAAGCAGACCGAACTGCGTAATGGTGTCTCTCGGAGATCCCACGATCTGAGCGCTAGAGTATGTGCTTAGGTTTCTTCTCTATAGGTTGCGTGCAGCTTGACCCTCATCACCATGGGGAATGTGGAGTCGCCCAGACATTGCGTGTAGGGCCCAACATAGTTGGGAGCTAGCATCTCCTGCCCCTCCCTGATTGTTGAACCCTTGTAGGACCCTTTGGCCTGAGGCTCCTCTCTCGGAACCGCGCACGGTGATGGTATGGGATTACGCCCTCACCCGCATCAGGTATGCTGTATCGCATCGCGCGTGTTCTTGATGGACCAAACCATACGACCTTAAACTGTGGTGACGGTCCAAACCTTACGACCTTAAACTGTGATGATGGTCCAAATCATACGACCTTAAACTGTATTGACGGTCCAAACCTTACGACCTTAAACTGTGCTGGTGGTCCAAACCATACGACCTTAAAATGTGATGTCGGTCCAAACCATACGACCTTAAACAGTGTTGTCGGTCAAAACCTTAGGAACATAAACTGTGCTAGCGGTCCAAACCATACGAACTTAAACTGTGATGTCAGTCCAAACCATACGACCTTAAACTATGCTGTTGGTCCAAACCTTATGACCTTAAACTGTGCTGACGGTCCAAACCTTATGACCTTAAACTGGGCTGTTGGTCCAAACCTTACGAACTTAAACTGTGTTGCCGGTCCAAACCTTATGACCTTAAACTGTGCTGGCAGTCCAAACCATATGACCTTAAAATGTGATGTCAGTCCAAACCATATGACCTTAAACTGTGCTGTTGGTCCAAACCATATGACCTTAAACTATGTTGCTGGTCCAGACCATACGACCTTAAACTGTGTTGACGGTCCAAACCATACGACCTTAAACTGTGATGTCGGTCCAAACCATACGACCTTAAACTGTTCTGTTAGTCCAAACCATATGACCTTAAACTGTGCTGAAGGTCCAAACCTTAGGAACTTAAATTGTGCTTTTGGTCCAAACCTTACGACCTTAAACTGTGTTGCTGGTCCAAACCTTACGACCTTAAACTGTGCTGGTGGTCCAAACCATACGACCTTAAACTGTGATGTCAGTCCAAACCATACGACCTTAAACTGTGTTGTTGGTCCACACCATACGACCTTAAACTGTGCTAGTGGTCCAAACCATACGACCTTAAACTGTGTTTCTGGTCCAAACCATACGACCATAAACTGTGATGATATCATCCTTGCCGCACGATGAAAAATGGAACTACATTGTGATAACCTCTCCATGGGGGATATCATGCCAGGTATTGGTCGATTACCATGATGATTTTCAATGCCTGTTTTGTCTTGATTATTGTGGAGACACAAAGAATTTCTACCCTAGGCTAGACGCCCCACAAAAGAAAAACCATTTACCTTCAAGAACAAACAAGACATATCAAATGCCGATTCTTTTGGTGCGAGGGCTAGACATTTCATCATGGGTCCAGCCACATGGATTACCAAACCCCGTCCCTCCTTATTGTCGGCCTCTCGGCCTGACTTCGCGGGAAGTGGTGTAATCGTGACATCCACCCCGAATAAGTTCGGGATGGCCCATAGTAGTAATGGGAAGCGGCAGTTCTCTCACCAGAGAGGTACTGTCTGAAAATTGGGATGACCCATGACCAGGTTGGTATGTCCGCCTAATGCGCCTCCGCCATGGTAGTGCAATTTCTGGAGTGTTGGACTTTGTTCAAACAAACCATCACTCCACCTTCCATGCTTTGTGTACCCCCTTTATTCGGATCCTCATTCTCTTTCATGTTTGACGGGACCCCTAACAGTACGGATGATAGACCTACGGTCCGCCTACTGTCCTGGGCTAACATTCTGGAGGACTTGTCATGTTTGACGGGACCCCCTAACAGTATGGGTGAGAGACATTGGTCCTCCTGCTGCCACAATATGGATGATAGACCTTTGGTCTGCCTATTGTAGCAACAGGGATGATAGACCTATAGTCCGCCTTCTGTCCTAGGCTGACGTTCTGGGAAACTGACCAGCAATATTTGACTTAGGCCCTGTGTTGCGAACATGGTCAGCAGTCAGCCCTTATTTATTGTCCCCACTCCAGGCCAACACGATATGGATGCGGTGTTTCCATCATCGTTAATAGTTATCCTCCATCATCGTGCCCCACAGTGTTCCGAATTCGGGTAGTGTGATTCACCTTTTCTTTCCATCTCCATATGTTCGGATGGATTTCAATGCCCCTGGCATTTCCCAGCTTGTGTGTCAGAGCACATTGGGAAGGTGATATATCAATCAGTCTGAGGTCTTCTCCTTAAAAATCTAGGCCCAATTTCGGAAGCCTGAGGCTTGGTCAATGCCTCGTAGTTGGACGAGATGATGACCCAAGTATCCTTTGCTTCTCGCATTGGGAGTGACCCACAAGAGCTTAGTGATGGGTTGTTAGTCATTTCGGAATTATGGTTGAGCATATTAAAGCAAGATAAATGGATTTTGCCATGTATTGGATTGAGATGGTGAGCGGTACAAGCAGGAGGTTCATGAGATGGCCAAAACAAATCCCTTAGGGATCAGCACGTTGAATCAACCTTTCCAGCGCTGCTACCCTTTGGCTGGTAGCCTCCAGGACTGCTTCTCGCTCCTCGAAGACTCTCTCCTCATCAGCCGCCGCAGAGTGCAGCTTGCCAATCCTAGCTTGTGCCTGCGCCCGCTCGGTTCGAAGTCCGGTCATCTGGTTACTCGCCTCCATCTGTTGTTCTTGCGCGTCAGCCAGATGGGTCGCTAGTTGCTCCACAAGCTCAGAGCATGTTGCGATGAAGGCCTCCTTATCTGCCGCCTGCCCTTCGAGGTGCCGGACCTCCTGATCCGCCCTCAGCAAAGTTCGACTGCTCGCCGATCTTTCCCGACACTAGGCAACGTCGGCGCGCCGGCTAATCTCGCTTATCTTCTCGGCCATGTAATCATGGACCATCAGATGAAGGCACTGAGCATCAGCCCCTCCGGCACATAGGAATCATAGCCAGGTTTGGACTGATCCCATCCGCCTTAGCCAATCCAACTTGGGCTGTCTGAGAAAGCGTCGGATACACTTCCACCCTTTGCGCCATGTAATTCTTCTCTCCTTGGCTGCCTCTGAGTCCGAGTCATCTACCTCCTCAGGGTCAGCGGGTCGGTATGTAGGGAAGGCAGCCAACAGATCGACATCAGGATTTTCCCCAGGGATGTCTTCGTGAGGAATAGGATCCTCGACGTCCGGGTGACCTTCCTCTCTCGCCCCAGCAGCGACGGTGCCCCCGACAGCTTCCGGTCCCGCCTCAGGAACAACGTCGCCGATGTCCACTATCCCCTGCTCACCAGTTTCTTGGGTTGACTCAGTGTGGGGATCATGTTCTGAATGAGGTTGTATGTCCACCACTGGTCTGCTCACAGATGGCCCGGGCTCCACAGCCTGACGAGCCTCCAATGTTGAGATCACTGCGTAAGGCATTCACTGATTAGATGGGATATTTTGATAACAAGCGCCAGTAGTGAAGTGTGAGACTTACAGGAGTCAAGAGTGTCTGTCTCCAGCGTTCCGGCCTGATTAGCCACTAAATGAGGCTAATATTCATTGTTAATATACATAATTTTCATGTTCTTTTTTATTCATAAACACCATTTTAGTGCATTTTACACTTTGAACACCATTTCACATTATGATTGTAATACCTTCTTAAAATGCACTATTATGTGGTACATTTTTGAACATCATTTAAAGTACCCAATGATTAATATGATTTTAAGGAATTTAATTTTACATATTTTAATTTGATATTTTTTGGAAATTGATCTACACTTAAATATGAACATGTTTGATTCAGGGATCAATGGAGAATTCATGGAGGATGATGAAGATATTTGGCAATGAAAGGAAGCAATTCTGGAGAAGGCAGATTGGACACCAGCCCACTGATGAGACTGTGGGGCCCAACATACAGGCCCAATTAATCCCAAATTTCATGGGATGCTAGAATACATGTACAGTAACAAATCACTCTTCAGGAGTTAATGCTAATTCGGCTTCCATGTTGCTCATTTAGTCGGCCCAAGTTAGAGATAAAATTCTGGGCCATATTATTCGGCCCAGCAAAACAGTCCACCGATTTGATCATATATCGGAATACACAACTCCAAATGGGCCCAAATTTTACAGGCGGTTAGAAGACATCCGGAGCTCCATTTTCTTCTTCTATGGCCCACCATGATTCGGCCATCTAGAAGGTCATCCAAACGCGTATGGTCGGTGGATGAAATCTGGCTGCCACCTCGGGTCAAATGTGGAAAATTCCAAATTCCACAAACTTTCCACCACCCTAGGCCTACCATACTCAAGTGGGATGACTTGTACTGTTGAAGGATCGACCCAAGGCTCCCAAAATTCCTATTTAATGGAGTGGTGGTGAAGGAGTTGAAGATCTTGGATGCTTTGTTCAATTGTAATGTTATGCTGCATTTTTGTTGCCTCAATTTTGTCTTTCACATGTAAGTTGTTCAATTCACTTTAGTTTCTTAATAAAAGTTTTTCTTCTACTCTTATTCTGTTGTTCTTAATATCACTTTAATACCGTTGGATCAATGTGTGAATTTATTCACACCAACCCTTGTGAAATTATTCACACAACGGTGGAGTGATCATTTTATTTTTGTTGTTTTCTTTACTTCTCCATTTCATCCCTTATGAGTCTACTTTCCGCTTCCATTGAAACCATGAGATCAATGGAGGGATAACCCACTTATGGGTTGATCCAAGGGAGTAGCAAGGGGCTGTATTGGATGTTATTTATCACCTAATTAATTTATAATCACTTATTTAATTGGGATTTTTATTTGATGATTTTTAAACTCCATCGTCTTTGTTGAATTTAAGGCCACACACTTCAAGTACTAATACGATCCTTTACCTTGAAGTGCTCAAAACTTTGATCCTTAAAGTGTATAGGTGATTAGTATTAGAGGGTGTAGGCAGTAAACCAGTAAGTGATGATGTTGTTTTACCTCCTTAAATGAACCCATCTCAAATTTAAGAAATTAAAATCATTAAAAAGAAAATACGTCCAATCCACCCCGAGTGATAACCTAGGATAAACTCATTCTTTTAAATTGAATCCACTAAAATCTTTTAGATATCTTTAAAACCCATCCAAAATCAATCCAAGTTGGCCACTTCATAGCCAAAAATCCATCCCTTAGGTTGTGTATCTTAGGCATCTTCTTAGGTCTCTGTGGAATCGACAACCCAAGCTACACTACAAGGACCGTTCTACCCTTCTTCTCTTGGGTAAATTTGGGCGTGAACCAAATTTTGGCGCCGTTGCCAGGGAACAAGTAAGTACCTTAGATCCAAAAAAAACCTTCTTTCCTCACCTCCATTCTTCTACTCTCACCCAAGATCTCTTATCTTGTCCCTTTCTCGCTTTTTTTTTGGTGCATGACCGCCTACACCCGCGATTTCTCAAACAGACTAGTTAGGGTGGAAAGTCCTAGGATAGGGGAGTCAAGTGGACCTAAGGGATTGTTTAAATAAGATTCAAATATTCTTGAAACCCCAAACTCATAACTTGAAACAAGTCCAATGGAGGGTCATCCACAAAATCAAATTGTAAACCCTGGGGGGAATCAAATGGGAAACCAAAACCAAGAAGCTCCAAACATAGGGAATGTAGTTGATCAAACCATGAACGACTACCTCACTCCAGCTTGGACCAATGCCCCCTCATGCATTATACACAATTCCATAGGAGACACCAACTACATATTCAAACCCCATGTCCTAAACCACCTTCTAACCTTTCATGGGATGGAGTCAGAAATGCCATACCTTCATGTCAAAGAGTTCAACGACATTGTTGAAACCATGTGTCCCCCACATCAACTAGAATCCGCTAAGATGAGGCTATTTCCTTTTTCATTAAAGGATCGAGCTAAAAATAGGCTAAACAACTTGAGACCTGCATCAATCCACTCTTGGGACCAACTGCAAAGAGAATTATACAAAAAATACTTCCCTCATCACAAAACAATCGCACTTAAAAAGAGCATCCAAAACTTTTTTGAAAAAGAGGGAGAGTCATTCTATGAAACATGGGAGAGGTTCAAAGACACCCTAAACATGGTTCCACACCATGGGTTTTCCATACCTGAACAAGTGAGAATTTTCTATGAAGGGTTGGGTCCGGGGAACAAACAGTTCATTGACATGATGTGTAATGGAACCTTTAAAAACAAGGCCCCAAATGATGCTTACAAGTATCTCGAAAGTCTGGCTGAACAAAACCAAACTTGGGGAACTTCACCTTATTCTGAAAAGCCACAAAGAACCACTGGAATTCATACACTTAGAGAAGAGGAAAGCCTTAGGGCTAAACTCGCAGCACTCTCTAGGAAGGTTGAAGAGATAGACCTTAGGAAAGTCCATGAAATCCAAAATGTAGACCTTGTTTGCACAATTTGTGACAAACATGACCATAAAACAGACAACTGCCCAACCATTCCATCCATCAAGGATGTTCTTCTAGGAGGACCCCCAGCGGAAGTCAATGCCCTAAACTTTCAAAAGCCTCAATACCAAAACACCTTAAACCCAAGGTATAACGACCACCCAGGCTTCCGCTGGAAAGATAACCAACAACCTATCCAACCACAGGGACAAAATTCTTACCCCCATCAGAACTACCAAACCCATAACCAGTTCCAAACCCAACCTATCCAATACCAACAACCACCGGTCCATTTTCAACAAACCATCCCACCTCCAAAATATCCCCCTTGGATAAACCAACCTACTCAAGCACCAACCCAAACTATTCCACAAAGCCTACTAGAACAACTGTGCAAACAAATGGAGAGGATGAACTCAGAAGTATCTTCCCTAAAACAAGAACTTCAAACCATCAAAACTGGAAAGGCACCCATGCCTACTCAGGCGGTGCCGTCCTCAACTTCAAGGGGAGAGTCAAGTTGTGCTCAAACAACTCATGAACAACTAAAGGCTGTGACTGTTTTAAGAAGTGGGAAATCAATTGAGAAACCTGAACAACTAATTCAGAACCCACCTGAAGATTCAAACTTGGATGAGAATTCAAGTGAACCACAAGATCAAACTGAGGAAACTGAAAACAATGTGAAAGAAACAACTCTTCAACAAACAACCCCACAACCTGCACCATTTACCCAACGCATGAGGGGGAAATCCAAGCCTGAACTGAGTGAAAAATTGAGGGAAATCTTCTCACAAGTCAAGTTGAACATTCCTCTTCTCGATGCAATCCAAACCATACCTTCCTACTCAAAGTACCTTAAGGACTTGTGCACTTTTAAAAGAAAATTTTCACATAAAAACCAAGTCCTTTTGGCTACTAATGTGAGTACCACCATTCAAGGGACCATTCCTCCTAAGTTGAAAGACCCAGGTTGCCCTTACATCAATGTTGAACTAGGAGAAAGCAAAGTTGTCAAGGCCTTGTGTGACCTAGGTGCTAGTGTCAATCTCATCCCATATGCTGTGTACTGCCAGTTAGGCCTAGAAGAGCTCCAACCCACATCTGTCACACTTCAGCTTGCTGATCGTAGCATTAGGGTTCCCAAGGGGATTTTAAAGGACGTTCTGGTAAAGGTTGAAAACTTCATCTACCCTGCTGATTTCATTGTACTTGACAACCATCCAAATTTAGGAAATAAGGAACAAACCCCAATCATCCTTGGTCGTCCTTTCCTTGCAACAATCAACTCTGTTATCCGAGTCCGAAATGGGAACATGACCATCACCTTTGGGAACATGAGTCTAGACTTGAACATCTATAATGAAAGCTCACAAATAGGGGATGACGAGGATATTCATGAAGTAAACATGATAGGAAGCATTGATAATGAATCCATGGAACATCAAGAAATATTTGATGAATGTTTAAGTCAGAATGAGATTGATTTCCTTTGTTCACATGAAGGAAGTTTATCTCCTTGGCTCGAATCATTTTCAAATTGCTCCTATAATGATGTCTTAGGACCAACAATCAGTGAAACCTTTCAGGAAAACACATTCCTGGAGACAACTCAAAATCCCTTCCCTAACCCAGGTCAATACAATCTTGTGGCTGAAACTTCTACACATGGGGAATCAATTCAATCTGAAAATCTAGGAAACAAATTTGATCTTGATCCAATGCCCCAATATTCTGCTGAAATTCTGAACCAACCAGATCTTGAATTGAAGGAACTTCCTACTTCCCTCAAGTATGCCTTCCTAGGGGAAAATCAAACTCATCATATAGTCATATCTTCTTCTCTTGAAGCCAATCAGGAGGGGATGCTTCTAGATGTCCTTAGGAAACACAAGAAAGCCATTGGTTGGACCCTATCTGATATTCCTGGGATTAGCCCACTTATTGGAACTCATAGGATTACTCTTGAATCTGAATCCAAACCATGTCGTCAACCTCAGAGGAGACTCAATCCAAATCTTATGGATGTGGTAAGGAAAGAACTTCTTAAGTTGTTGAAAGCTGGTATCATCTACCCCATAGCTGAGAGTGAGTGGGTAAGCCCAATTCAAGTTGTCCCAAAGAAAGCTGGAATCACTGTGATCACTAATAAGGATGGGGAAATTCTTCCAACTAGGGTGAGTAGTGGCTGGAGAGTCTGTATTGACTATAGGAAGCTCAACTCTTGTACCAAGAAGGACCATTTTCCCTTGACCTTTATTGATCAAGTCCTCGAGCGAGTGGCGGGTCATCAATTCTATTGCTTCCTAGATGGGTACTCAGGTTACAATCAAATTGAGGTCTCCCTAGAGGATCAAGGGAAGACTACATTCACATGTCCTTTCGGTACCTTTGCCTTTAAACGCATGCCGTTAGGGTTATGCAATGCCCCGGGAACCTTCCAGCGGTGCATGATGGGAATCTTCTCAGATATGGTAGGGGATTTTCTAGAGGTCTTCATGGATGACTTCTCTGTCTTTGGGGATACATTTGAGGGATGTCTTAGGAATGTGGAGAGAGTTTTGTCAAGATGTGAAGAAAAGAATCTGGTCCTAAACTGGGAAAAATGCCATTTCACGGTAAAAGAGGGGTTAGTCCTTGGCCATATAGTCTCGGGTAGGGGAATTGAAGTTGATAAAGCAAAGGTTGACATCATTCGTCACCTTCCATCACCCAGAACTGTTAAGGAAGTGAGGACCTTCTTAGGACATGCTGGTTTCTATAGAAGATTCATTAAGGACTTTAGTTCAATCTCTCGCCCTCTTTGTGCTCTCCTAGTAATGGATGCTCCATTTGTTTGGACAGAAAGCTGTGAGGGTTCATTTTCAACCCTTAAATCCGCTCTCACCTCTCCTCCCATTATGAAATCTCCAAACTGGGACCTTCCTTTCGAACTGATGTGTGATTCCAGTGACTTTGCTGTAGGAGCTGTGTTAGGACAACGGTGTGATAAAACTCCATATGTCATTTCTTATGCAAGTAAATCCTTAAATGATGCCCAAATCAATTACACCACCACTGAAAAGGAGTTACTTGCTGTTGTGTTTGCCTTAGAGAAATTCAGGTCCTACCTCTTAGGATCACCCATCATTGTATTCACCGACCATTCAACTCTAAAATATCTCTTCCAAAAACAAGATGCAAAGGCTAGATTGATTAGGTGGGTCCTTCTTCTTCAAGAGTTCGATTTAACCATTAAGGATAAAAAAGGTGTCGAGAATGTTGTAGCTGATCACCTCTCTAGGTTGGAATTCAAGGACAAATCACATCACCTTTCTGTGTCTGATTCATTTCCCGATGAGAACCTCTATTCTGTGAGTGATTGCCCTTGGTATGCTGACATAGCCAACTTCATAGTTTCAGGGGTCATTCCAAAATTCTTAGGGACCCAAGCTAGAAGAAAATTTCTTTCTGATGTCAAGCATTATGTGTTTGATGATCCATACCTATATAAGTTCTGTCCGGACCAAGTTATTAGGAGGTGTGTGCCAGAATCCGAACAAGAGTCCATCCTAATGTTCTGTCATAGTGAGGCTTGTGGAGGTCACTTTTCCTCTAAGAAAACTTCTGCCAAGGTTCTTCAATGTGGTCTCTTTTGGCTCACCCTCTCAAGGGACTCCTACACATTTTGTCAAAGTTGTCCTAGGTGTCAACAAGTAGGCTCCATCACAAAAAGGAATCAAATGCCTCTCACTCCAATATTAGTGGTTGAAATCTTTGACTGTTGGGGAATTGATTTCATGGGTCCCTTCCCAAACTCTAGGGGATATCTTTACATTCTCTTGGCTGTCGATTATGTCTCAAAATAGGTTGAGGCCATTCCTACAAAATCCAATGACCATCAAACTGTGATTAGATTCCTTAAAGAAAACATCTTCTCTAGATTTGGGATTCCTAGGGCTATCATTAGTGATCGTGGAACTCATTTCTGCAATCACCCATTCTCATCGCTCATGGAGAAGTATGGAATTTCTCACAAAGTGTCCACCGCTTACCACCCACAAACCAATGGTCAAGCTGAGTTAGCCAATCGAGAAATCAAACAAATTCTTGAGAAAATTGTTAATCCATCTAGGAAAGATTGGTCGAGCAAACTCTTAGATGTTCTTTGGGCATATCGAACAGCATTTAAAACTATCCTAGGAATGTCCCCATATAGGTTGGTTTATGGTAAAGCATGCCATTTTCCAGTGGAGATTGAGCATAAGGCCTTTTGGGCAATCAAAAAAATGAACTTTGACATTTCTTTGGTCGGAATAAAGAGGAAATTGGATCTAAACGAGCTTGAGGAACTTAGGATGGAGGCTTATGAAAATTCAAGGATCAATAAAGCTAGAGTTCAAGCCTACCAGTCTAGGAATCTTAAAACTAAACACATTGAACCAGGGAAACCTGTGCTTTTGTATAGTTCTAAACTTCATTTTCACCTGGGAAAGTTGAGGTCTAGATGGTCCGGTCCATACATAGTGCATAAGGTGTACCCCCATGGGGCTGTTGAAATTCAAGATCCCACCAATGGTCAAATATTTAAAGTTAATGGTCATAGAGTAAAACCGTTCATAGAACCATTCCAAAAACATGAAGTTGATGAAGACCTGAGTGAACCTACCTTTGATGAAAAAAACAACAATTAATCAATAAGGGGTTTAAGTCGAGCTAATGACGTTAAACAAAGTGCTGCACGGGAGGCAACCCGTGGTTTTTATGTTTCTAATATTTCTGAATCATCTTTATTTTTCAAATAAGATTACTTAATCATTTTTATATTTAAAAATTAAAAAATAGACTTTTGACCTGTTCTTCTATTATGAGTATGGATGGGTACGAAAGAGGAGCACCATATTCATCCGTGTCACGTGGTGTGATCCTTGAGTAATACCTTACCCAGAAATTTAAAAAGAAGACAATGTATCATCAGTTTATTTTGTTTTTATTATTCAATGGGTTAAAAAAAATATAATAATACAAAAAAAAAGTCCACGCCATAGGCCGTGGGGCAAACCCCGTCACAACCGGGGAAGCCGCGGGGACTCGAACTCGGGACCGAAGGGAGACAGGGGCACGCGCTTACCACTGACCTGCGGCTTCTTGTGCTACCTTATTCTATAATTTTTATATATATTCTTATATTTTACATCCTTTATTATATAAATATATATATATTGTTTGTTTTTGTCTGTTTTGTTTGTTTGTTTTGTTTTTTCCTTTTTCCACTAGGGAACTTTGCAAGCGACATGGATATCAAAGGAATAAATTCGAGCGGCAAGAACTTCAAACTTCAACCACCAGGTGACTTCATTCCATAAACCTCATTTTCAATTTCCTTTTTAAATTTTTATTCCCTGCCTCTACTTCTAATTTTTCATTTCTTCAAACACTGGGGACAGTGTTGTTTTAAGTTGGGGGGGAGATAAAATAAAATAAAAAAATGATTTTGTGTCAAAAAAAAAATGAATGATTTGAAAAAATAATTAAATGGAAGGAAAAATTCCTTTAACTTTGAACATGGTAATACACATTGCACACTTCGAAACTGAATATCAAATAATTTAGCATGCCCTGATTCTGATTTTAATCCTTGTATAATTTCATTAGCATAGATTTTGGAAAGTGTGGCTGTCCAATGTGATATTTCATCGTTTATATTTTCATCCAAATAAAAAAAAATTCCACAATGCATGTCCTCTAGAATGTGGGGTACTAATTTGAATTTTGGGGGTCCCATAATAAATAGCATAGGATGGTTTTATTTTTATGAATAATATGAGTATTCAAAAAAAATTATTAAAAAAAAATTATTAAAAAATACAAAAATAAAAAAATAAAAATAAAAATTTGCGTGTAGAGCAATGGATTGATAAAATGTGAGGCTTTCGGCACTTGGGGTTCGTGACTCTAGAGTTGTCTAGCCCTGATTTTTTCAATCTATCTCTATTTATGGTAATATGAATTTGTTTTTGATTAAGTTAACTCGAGATGATGCCCGAGTATGTGGGTTTCACTTGGTGCCCTAAGGCCTTTGAGTCTGGGAGTCATCGGCAAAGTCTTGCTACATGGGTTAATTTGATTAATTACAATCTCAATTACTATAGCAATATTGCAAAACAAAAAAATCAAAAAAAAAGAGGGATGAAGAATACTCATATTAGGATTAAATTTGATTCCACCTAGCGCTTCCATGATTTTCCCTTTGAATGAAAATGAACCCCCATATCTATTGTGATTCACAACACATCATTACACCTAATTGAGTTGGATGAAGAATGATGATGGATTTGATCAAAGGAATGGGCTTGGGATTGTGATCTGCTTATGAAACCATCTCGTATTAAAATATTTTGATGGGTTTCATTATTGTTTGGTATAAGGTTTTTTGGTGATCATTGTGTATTAAAATGTTTTTGGAAAAGGGAATTCAAATTTCATTTTTGATGAGATATATTTTGCTCGGGACTAGCAAAACTCAAGTTGGGGGGTGTGATTAGCCACTAAATGAGGCTAATATTCATTGTTAATATACATAATTTTTATGTTCTTTTTTATTCATAAACACCATTTTAGTGCATTTTACACTTTGAACACCATTTCACATTAAGATTGTAATACCTTCTTAAAATGCACTATTATGTGGTACATTTTTGAACATCATTTAAAGTACCCAATGATTAATCTGATTTTAAGGAATTGAATTTTACATATTTTAATTTGATATTTTTGGAAATTTATCTACACTTAAATATGAACATGTTTGATTCAGGGATCAATGGAGAATTCATGGAGGATGATGGAGATATTTGGCAATGAAAGGAAGCAATTCTGGAGAAGGCAGATTGGACACCAGCCCACTGATGAGACTGTGGGGCCCCAAATACAGGCCCAATTAATCCCAAATTTCGTGGGATGCTATAATACATGTACAGGAACAAATCACTCTTCAGGAGTTAATGCTAATTCGGCCTCCATGTTGCTCATTTAGGCGGCCCAAGTTAGAGATAAAATTCTGGGCCAGATTCTTCGGCCCAGAAAAACAGTCCACCAATTTGATCATATATCGGAATCCACAACTCCAAATGGGCCCAAATTTTACAGGAGGTTAGAAGACATCCGGAGCCCCATTTTCTTCTTCTATGTCCCACCCTGACTAGGTCATCTAGAAGGTCATCGAAACGCGTATGTTCGGTGGATGAAATCTGGCTGCCACCTCGGGTCAAATGTGGAAAATTCCAAATTCCACAAACTTTCCACCACCCTAGGCCTACCATACTCAAGTGGGATGACTTGTACTGTTGAAGTCTCTACCCAAGGCTCCCAAAATTCCTATTTAATGGAGTGGTGGTGAAGGAGTTGAAGATCTTGGATGCTTTGTTCAATTGTAATGTTATGCTGCATTTTTGTTGCCTCAATTTTGTCTTTCACATGTAAGTTGTTCAATTCACTTTAGTTTATTAATAAAAGTTCTTCTTCTACTCTTATTCTATTGTTCTTAATATCACTTTGATACCATTGGATCAAGGTGTGAATTTATTCACACCAACCCTTGTGAAATTATTCACACAACGGTGGAGTGATCATTTTATTTTTGTTGTTTTCTTTACTTCTCCATTTCCTCCCTTATGAGTCTACTTTCCGCTTCCATTGAAACCATGGGATCAATGGAGGGCTAACCCACTTATGGGTTGATCCAAGGGAGTAGCAAGGGGCTGGATTGGATGTTATTTATCACCTAATTAATGTATAATCACTTCTTTAATTGGGATTTTTATTTGATGATTTTTAAACTCCATCGTCCTTGTTGAATTTAAGGCCACACACTTCAAGTACTAATACGATCCTTTACCTTGAAGTGCTCAAAACTTTGATCCTTCAAGTGTATAGGTGATTAGTATTAGAGGGTGTAGGCATTAAACCAGTAAGTGATGATGTTGTTTTACCTCCTTAAATGAACCCATCTCAAATTTAAGAAATTGAAATCATTAAAAAGAAAATACGTCCAATACACCCCGAGTGATAACCTAGGATCAACTCATTATTTTAAATTGAATCCACTTAAATCTTTTAGATATCTTTTAAACCCATCCAAAATCAATCCAAGTTGGCCACTTCATAGCCAAAAATCCATCCCTTAGGTTGTGTATCTTAGGTATCTTCTTAGGTCTCTGTGGAATCGACAACCCAAGCTACACTACAAGGACTGTTCTACCCTTCTTCTCTTGGGTAAATTTGGGCGTGAACCACGGCCACTGTAGGAGCCGCCATGATGGGAGACCCCTCTGCGCTTGTTAGTTCAATAATGGGTGTCGGATCCCCATCATGTCCCCCCAGTTCCTCTCCTCCATCCTTTGGTGGGGACGCCTGTCCAACACTCAGCCGTTCCTGAGTAAGGCAAAGAGACGGTTTAGAAATTGGAGAGAAGAATGGATGAAGAAGTAATTTGAATGAAGAGACAAACCTCGAGTATCTCAGTTTTTTCAAGATCAGAGCTGAAAATCTCGCCGCTCTCTCAGAGACTCCCCTGGTAGGTCACCCCTTGAGACCCCTCATCTTTGGGTTCTCCTTCTTCTTCGTCTTCTCTTTCTCCTTCGTCTTCTATGGTCTCCTCCTCCTCTAACTCCTCGTTGCTGTCGCCTTCTCCCGGTGGCATCACTTCCAGATCATGCACCTGGCCGAGCATCAATTTCACTAGGAAAGGTGGCTCCGCACGCCGAACCCTTTGGCACGTGTATGTGTCCATGGCCGTCAGGTAAGCATGCCACCGATGGAAATTTAACCGGTCGGTAACTCGAATGAGCCCGACCTTTGGCAGCTGGATCCCGTTTTGCATGATCTTCTGCAAGACGACTTCGATGCTCAGCGATTGCAGCAGGGTCATCCAGGCCAACCACAGTGATGGGAAAATTGCATCTTGGGAAGGTTCGAGTAGGTATCTTATTTGTTTCCCGGTCAGTTCCCTGGCCACCTCATGAGACCCCCCTATGGGCAACGAAGTCACGGCGGCGCTGCGTGATGTTCCTACTGCTAATGTCTCGGTCTGCGTAGGCCTTGCTGCCTGACGCACCCCTGGTTCCCCTCTTCCGGCAGCCCCTTGCCTTCTACCCCGTCGCCCGGTTTCCACGCGAGTAACCTCGAGTTTCCAGACTCGCTTCCGTAAAATCCCTTCAGGGTACACGATGGTCCAGTGTTCGGCATACTCGGTTTCTAAGCCAACATCAACCCCGGTGGGAGGAAGAGTAATGACTTCCCCAGAGCCGAAAGTGGTAAACATCAACCACATTTAGGGTAGATCGCAGGGATTCTGCTCCTTCCAGACAACTGTGAATACCTTCTTCGACATTCGTTGAAGGCACCCAAACTGCTTGGCGAATCAGGATGACACGTAAGGTTCCCAGATCACCTTCCTTTCGATCCGAGCCATGAGCACCCCTCCTCAAATGCTCTTGAAATATTCATTTTGT
Source organism: Viscum album (assembly GCA_963277665.1). Classification (NCBI taxonomy): domain Eukaryota; kingdom Viridiplantae; phylum Streptophyta; class Magnoliopsida; order Santalales; family Viscaceae; genus Viscum; species Viscum album. The sequence continues at coordinate 1,577,644,041 of OY728120.1, read as the reverse complement.
TCCAGAGAGCCTCTCCCATTGTCCACCATCTGGCTGACCGGGGTGGGAAACAGGCTAAAGTGGAAGTTGGTATGGTTTCCGATGCGGATCCTCAAGCCCTCCTCATTGAGCGTCATCGGCACCACCCCTACGATGTTCAACAAGGATGGTTGCAGGCCATTTCTCGGAGTACGGATGGCTTTTGGGAAAGTATACCCACCGAGGTGAGCCGCCACCCAGCCGTGGAAGATCTGGAAGGGGCCACATACTCTCCGAGGCGACCGCCCTCGTGAGATGTGCCCCAGGATGGCATATAGATTAGCCAGTACGGGGACACCCAAGTTGAACCGTTTGTTGGCGGCCATGGTGCCTGCCATCACCAGTGTTGCTGGACGGACGCCCATCCTCGCGTCCTGCACCGGTAGGAGCCACCTGCTCAGAAATGTGGCAAGGAACCCGGCATATCGGACATTCGGGTCCCGGGCCTCGATGACGCGATATCCCCATGATTGGTATTACCCCGCCTCCAGGGTCCTCCAGTATGACCCATCCCTGCTCCTCTGACCCGCGGTTGGGAACCGTTTGCCCCGTCCTGGATTCTTGACGGCTGGGTCCTTCTCAAGAAACAGGCTAAACCAGCCCTTGTAGGTGATGTCCTTCAGGAAGTCCTTGACCACCAGCCTCTCTTTGGCCAGCTCCAGTAGGTGCCACGTCATCATAGGCGTCCGTGACCTGTCTTCCCAGGTGTTCTTTGGTGGAACGAACTCGTCGTATTGGTAGCCCTCCAGTGGGATACCCCCAATGCAGTGAACCTCCTAGAGGCTGATGACGACTTCCCCATGATGAAGGTGGAATGTATTGGTGTCAGGAGACCACCGGGTGAAGAGCTCCGGCCCGAGCTCAGGTTGACGGTGGATGTGGAACTGCGATGTCCATACCGCCTCGAACTGGCCAATATACCGTTTTCATCCCCAAACTGATTGCAGTTATGGAGAACCTAGAACACCCATGTCCATTCGCTAGTGAAGTTGCCCCCGGACCACAGGTCCCCATCCTTCAGCCAGCCCTTTGTGTCATCCATGATGCTCTGACGGAATGTGCTCGTGTAGAGGGCCGGAGAATTCTCTACGACAGGCTCGTCCCCAGTAATGGCCCTGGTCCTTTGGTTCAGAACATATACGTCCATATTTCTGGTTTCCCTGGAAGGGCGGCCGTTGTTGGTGATGTTGTAGCGAGGATGCTCATCCTCCCGGGTCACCCATGACCGCGGTGTGTCCACCTCGAAGTCCAGTAGGGGCACCTACTCCAGAATGCCAAAATTCCATAGCGGGAGGTTGTCAGACAGTAGATACATCTTCTGGGCTGGGGTCAGCTGATTGAACAAGGTTAGATTGTTGGAAACGATCACCTTGGTTTCATAAACCTCCTCGTTCACCACCATTTCGGTTCTACGGGCGGCGGCTTACCCCTCATTAATTCGGTTTGCGTCCATCTCGAATATTTTGGGAGTTGCGCAAAACCAAGATGTAGTGTGCGGAATCGGAGAGTGATGCGCGAAATATGAAGTGGCGGCACGAAATCCTTGACTTGAGCATGCAATCGGCGGGCTAAGCACGGAAGATCCCGAGTAGGCACACAAGGACGGCAAAAATTCGGAAGGAATTCTGCGCTGCCAAAGCGTTTTTACGCCCAGCTGCAGGAGAAATTTCGCACATGAGAGCTATAATCCTATCGCACGGAAAAGATGTGGTACAGATCTGTGACCCAATGCCCCTTTTTATAAGTGAGTCCAGGGTTCCGTGCCGTGTAGAAAGTATATTCCGCACCGATCCGTCGTTTTGTGCGCCGCGTGGGTTGTTCACGCGCTAAGCGCCTTGGACTGGCTCTGCTTCGGCGTTTCCCTCGGAATCCGATCGTTGTGACCTCTCTCCGATCCAATTCCGATGGGGAGCATTTTTAGATGCCAAAAAAAAGTCTGCCACTCCTAGAGGAAGTTTCAGAATGGCAATGCGAAGTCATATTCAGAATCAGAGGCCCAGTCCAGAGGCCTGGGAAGAGGTGCGCGAAATAAAGGAGGACTTGTGCGACATATTGTTGAGCGCGCGAAGCATCCCCAGGATTTGCGTAATCGAGCCGCTGGTGCACGCAATTTTGTGGGCCCTGGTTCCGCGCGGTGAGGCTTTGCGCGCCGACGGTTCCCGCCACAGAAACTTCTGCGCGCCGCCTGGATTCCGCGCCGGCTGGGGCCTATAAATTGAAGGCGACCCCAGACGGTTTGGGGGTTGAGGAATTCGGATCAGCTCTTGGGCGCACAATTCGACTCCCCTTCATGCACAATATGACTTCTAGGTAAACCCCCTTTTCGTGCAACTTTTCCGCAGGGTTCGCCTTTGCGTGCAACTCCACCGGCTTCAGAGAATTTTCCTTCTCCTCCCGTTGCTTCCCTTGCGCGCGATCGTTGTACCTTGTGCGCAATCCACTTCTACGTGTGAAATACCATGGGCTCAATCCCCAATATATGCAATACATTGGCCCGATTGCGTGCCATCCAGGTGTTTTGTGCGCACGCCTTCCTTTTGCGCGCAACACCTAGGACCCCTTTACCTTGATTCCCCTTGGCTGCCTTTCCGCGTCGGCATGTGATGTCTTCCCTATTGGGCATGCGCTCCATGCGTTGTTTTCCCATACGACATTCCAGGCTCCTACTAAGTAACCTCCTGGTCTCTTGGGGGGTGTTTCCCATTGAGTTTCTTTGCCTTATGCTTCTTAGCATTGGCATGCTAACGGATATTGCTTCTTCGCATAGCCTCACTAATGTGGACCCCCCAGTGGTTCGCCCTACGACCCCCTTCACAACGGCCTTGCTGATGCCTTCCCTCCCTCAAGGGGTAGAGGGCATTGGGCATGTAAGCCCAATGGGTGTGGAGCGAACCCACCTCGTCCAATCTGCAGGACGTTAAACTGCTAAGCACCTCTTCCTTAACACATGAAGTTAAACTGTGGTCTGACCCCGTGCTTCTCACATAGGGTCTCCCCAGCTCGGACATTTTTTACGCCTCTCGTCTCCATGAGAATGGACTCTTCCTCGCATGGAATGAGATCCTCCTTGTCGGAGTGGTGTTTGTCTGTGGGGGAAGGGCTGCTTCAGAGCGTAAGCCCCTATCCTCTCTTACGGAAGGTTACACCTGTGCAACTCCGTACTTCCCCCTTCCAAGGCCAATGGAGTCCCTTTCTCACTGTGCTTTGTTTCACCACGGGCTTCCACCCTGGAGTAAGCCCCAACAACCAGGGCCGCTAACCACGCGTAAGCCCATGTTTCCTCTTCGGGCCACTAACCACACGTAAGCCCCTGTTTCCTCTTTGGGCTGCTCAACGCGTAAGCCCCATTCCGTTTCTCACGGACGCAACCTTCGCGACGTGATCGTCTGGTCCCTACTGCCTCTTGTTTCCCACACCGATCATGACTCACGTGGGCTTAGAGTGCGCATCGACCATGACATCCTCCTATGGTCCGCCTTAGAGCATAAGCACCATGCCAGCGAACTACGTGGACTTTGATCCGTGCTAACGCATGGTACGTAGGAATCCTCCACGAGGTTCAACCCCACCACCCGGTCGTTCCGACCGCTCCACGTCGGTTCCCCATCCACCATGGGCTGCCTCAAAGCGTAAGCCCCATAGCCACCTTGGGCCGCCTCAGAGCGTAATCCCCATACCCACCATGGGCCACCTCAGAGCGTAAACGCCATACCCACCATGGGCCGCCTCAGAGCGTAAGCCCCATATCCACCATGGGCCGCCTCAGAGCCTAATCCCCATATCCACCATGGGCCGCCTCATAGTGTAAGCCCCATATCCACAATGGGTTGCCTCAGAGAATAAGCCCCATATCCACCGTGGGCCGCTTCAGAGCGTATGCCCCATATCCACCCTGGGCCGCCTCAGAGCGTAACCCCCATATCCACCAAGGGCCGCCTCAGAGCGTAAGCCCCATATCCACCACGGTCCACCTCAGACCGTAAGCCCCATATCCACCACAGGCCGCCTCAGAGTGTAAGCCCCATATCCATCATGGGCCGCCTCATAGCGTAACCCCCATATCCACCATGGGTAGCCTCAGAGCGTAACCCCCATATCCACCATTGGCCGCCTCAGAGCGTTACCCCCATATCCACCTTGGGCCGCCTTATTGCGTAAGCCCCATATCCCTCGTCCCGCATGACGTTAAACTGTTTTCCCTCGTCCCACATGACGTTAAACTGTATCCCCACTCTTGGGCCGTCTCAGAGCATAAGCCCCATGCCTCACTCCATCATCCATCCTGATCCTTACCCAGGCCGCCACATCCCGGTGAGATCATGCCACTCCACCCCACTCCATAGTATCCGGGATGCCGCCCACGTGCTGGCCCCAACATCGGTGTTCCCCCTAGGGGTCCTTCAATCTGATCCACTCTCAGTGTTTCGATCAGTCCGATCCATCTCCGCAAGACGTTAAACTCGCGACATACCCCGTGTTAAACATGGGAAGCTGAGGAAAACCTCAGATGGTACACATTCCATGAGTTCGATGTGGGATGCATCGAGTTTCCACGCCCTCGAGAAGCCCCTTGATAAGGGTCAGAAGGCAGAAATGCCGATCCCCAGTGTCAAGACACGCTGACGACACCCAAATGTGACCTTTCTCTTCACCGAAGGTTGCTGCCCCGACAAGACCCCATGGAGCGTCTCGACGGAAGAAGTGTAATTAACTGGTGTCCATGCAGATGTGGCACCGTGAATGAGCTTGACGAACCCGTCTTAAATCTATGAGGGAGACCCGGATTAGGTGACGAGCTCCGAGGAGGAATCCACGGAAGGAAGAACCAACATCCCATCATCCCGTTTTCGATCAAGGAGCAGACATCCATGAATAAGGAATGGATGCCACCCACCTTTGGAAAGGGGGAATGCGGGGCTACGAGCCGCGCGTCCTCCCAAGCGTGACAGACACGCGTGCGCGCCCCGGCGTAAAAGCGTTGGAAACAACACCACTATAAGGAAAATATTTCGTTGTTTATGGATTTTAGGAAGTGATAAATATTTACTTCAAGACATCAGTTTTAATGTAATATTGGATTCTTACACAAGTGCATATGGTTTGTGGAGTTAAATCTTTAAAGGCTCTTGTAATGAAGGGTGTTACACAATCATCCCTACATAAAGGGATCATATATAATTACATAATGAAAGGAATATGTGAATGAGCCCAAGATGTTTCTATATGGGTTGAGAATTATTAAAATAATGATTTCTAATGATACGCAATTCTCTCTCAGGATTGAATTCAATGATGTGAATGAATTTTCTTCAAAGTCATATATAAAGGTAATGATTCATGATTGATGTTATTTCTTCTTTGAACATCGTTCTCAATTTAAAAAAGGAATATCGATCAATATCTATCATGGATTTTTATCCCCTATGTGTCTAAAATTGTTCCACTTGAAATGTGTGTTAGATGTTTATATAATACATCTTGTAACCACCTTCCTAAACTATTTGATCACATATCACTCACATAATAAAAAATATTACCTGTCTACGGAAATAAAAAATATTATATGGTCACCAAAATTATCCTCCAAAAATATTCTATGCAATTATCAATCCATGAAAATGTTCCACTGTCACGTGGAATCATAGTGACCCCCTCTTAAAGAACACGTGACCATAAAGACAATACATGGTAAATGGGTAATTTCCACCACACCTCTATAAATAATGCTCAATGATGAAGAATTTTTGTAGTACATGGGGAATGTTTAATGTTTGGATTCAAAAGATGTCGCATAAAAAATGATATGATTTTCTTCTTATTAATTTTTTATGTACAATATTTTATAGCATTTGGGTCTTCTTCAAATGACTTTTTTTGGGGTATCCAAAAATACCCACCATATAATTAGGGATAAATTCATATGAATAAGAGATAATTATATGTATTCAAGATAGACCACATAAGATCCATATAGTGGGTGTAAGATCCATAATTCACATAATGGTGACCCCACGCCTATAAATTTGTTACGTACATTCTATGATTTTAATAATATAGAACCTTTTATTAATGACATATGATTTTCCTCCACTATGAGTCACAAATGAATTGATCCAAAAACAAAAATCTTCAATGAATTACTCATTATATGAAAACATATATTCCCTTATAAAATAATCATACTTTATAAATGAACAAGTGGTATCCACACAATCATTCTTTAAATTTCTATATTCATAAATTTGTTTTGAAACCAATATAATATCTATACATAATGTACTTTTTCTAATTTTTATGTGAAATTTTTTAGTTCTCTATTTTTTGATATTTTGTTTTTCATTTTTTGTGGTATTATTTTGGACTTATGTAGACCCAATATTATAAGAAGCTACTTGATGTACCATCAAGTGGTGAATGGTTATGATTGTTACTACAGAGGCTCGCAAATACCTCCATGTATGACCAAGACAACAAATTATCATATATATCAAGTGAGTGGGTCCCTTTGACTGCTGTAGAATCCTGAACCTAACCCCTTGGTCTAAGAAATAGTTCCATATAATTTCATTCATGCCTCACAATATGAAAGATATTTCCAACTAGTGGTGAGATCCTTCAAAACATCATGGTATGACTATCATCTCTATGCCAGGTGAACATGAGAGTAAAAATAATGAAGCCTAAAAAATGAAAATTAATAATGAATAAATCAATAACCATCGACGTAGAAGGATATACAAATAAATGAACCAATTAAGTAAAAATATGGCATGTTAGATATAAAAAACTAAAACTAAATAGAGGGATCCAATAATGATTAAGATAATAAAAATATTAGTAACATCTAGCCAAAGTCCACATCGCAACGTCTGCATCCTCCTGCTAACCTTCAAAACCATCCGCAACTCGACACTTTCCCTTCACCAGACCCTTGAACAAGTAATATACAGGTGAATAAAAATTCCTAGATGATTATGAGTAAAATACATAGTATGACACCACCAATGAACCATTAACAATAGTGAATAAGATATACAAGTTTATTCCATAATAAAAAACAAGGTACCACTATAAAAAATATTTCATATACTCACAACACATATTCTAGGTCCTTAGAGACTAGCATTACTTATATCGACACCATTTCAGAAGGAACAATGATCAACATCCTGAAACATACCCCTTTTTGGGAAATCCCAAAAAAAATCTGGAATACTCCCTTGATATGACAGTCAAAATAACGATGAATGAGAATATAACACATCCCCTTGATGGAATAGTCCATAAGGAACAAATTGCACAATCAATTCAAGATAGAAGAAAAACAATATATTTTACAAGATACGGTGAAAGATCAAACATAACATAAAATATAATGTATCATAATGAGATCAATTTTCATCCAAGAAACAAAATATTAGGTCTTACAAGAATACACATTGACACCACTTGTGATTAATAATAAAAACTAGGTCAACTTGGGATATATACATTTTCCAAAAAACATTATAAAAAACCATATAAAAAATTCACTTAAGTCAGGGTCTTCCTACCTCTTGTGAAATAATGAATATAAATAAAACGATCACTATAGAAGTTTAAATGCACTACCGTAACCTTGAAACATTACTATCCTGACATGTATATTACTATTGGATTCAAGTAAAATATAAAAAAACTCAAAATGGTTAGGACATGATTAAATCACTAAATAAGATATACTTCCAAGAAAAGTCTTGGTTTAAGAATGGTGTAGGATGAAAATCCTTGAATCCAGATTTTGATTCGATAAATGATCATAAAAACCCCATTTTATCATGATAAAATCCTTATATCCATTAAATAATTTGAAGATATAATACTTTTTTTTTCAATTATAAGAGGAGGGAATTGATCATGATCAAAGAAGAATTTACAATATTGGATACACAAGATCAAATTGGAATTTGGGAATCAAATAGATAATATGGAAGGGGGTAAGAGAGACTAAAATAATAGGATCTGGAGATTAGGGTGTTGGGGTCGAATGAGGCCACAATGATTTAAAAATGAGCCACAAAGTTATGTTTTTGTTAATATTACTCTAAAACTAGTGTCCCTACTATTAATTGTGAAGTGACACTAGATACTAACTAGTTACTAGGAAGATATGGTTCTACCTAGGAGTACCACTAGATTGCTGATAGATTCATGGAAAAATATGTTATTCTTAGGTGCCTCAGTAACTGGCTTGTAGGACTTCTATTGCTAAAAAAGTTACTGCAAATCTACCATTGTCTCCCCGACTTGGTTCCTACCTCCCGAACACCTCTATACCACATCTAAAAAGATAAAGATAATCTAAAAAAGGTATGAAAAATTAGAAAAAAGGAATACCTAAAATAGATAATTCAAAATTTTTTCCCTCTTATGACTACTCATCCTTAAGAAATTTCCGAATAGTTTTTCTCAAACAAATCAGGCCATTGACCCTGAATGTCTATCTCCCGCTCCCATGCTTCTTCTTGAGAAAATATTTTTTAACTATTGAACACAAACCGAAGAAAAAAATTACTGATATCAACATTAGGAATTGGTCCACTATCTGAATAAGTCACTATACAAAATATACATTCAGTTCTAGATCAACATACTCATAGTCAAGAATATGCACAAGGTTGGGAGCATACTTCTGAGGCTGAGACACATGGAAAAAAATTTGAATACCATTGTGTAGTGGAATAATGTCTACCAAATTTTCTACTAACCTGATATGTTCATAAAACTTGAACATTCGGATATACAGCAGTTTCATCTTTCATTTCCCCCACAAATTCTTATTCCCATGATGAGGGGTCACCATAAGAAAACATTGTCTCCCATAGAAAAATACAAGGGTATTATCCATCAGTTATTATAAGAACATTTCATATTCAGAGCTGTATCCAAACCCTTCCTGATCAATTTCATCCACTTTGAGTTCTCTTATACCATATTCTACCCAACATATGGAATATTCTCCTATCTCATCCCACATAGTGGTGATCGTCATGGAAGCCCATACCAAGCCCCAAACAGAGCCATATTAATTGAGGAATGGAATCTATTATTGAAGAATAAGTCTTCGAAATCCATGTAAACATCCCATGATCCTATAAAATCTATAATACAATATGTAAGAATATCATTTGTAGTCAGGATCATTCTTTTTTATTCTCTATTTCCCTGAGGATGAATGGTTGTACCCATATTTAACAGAGTACCCATCTCTTTATATATGCTTCAAAAAAACCTATGGGAAGCCATGCATGTATATCATACACCACACTCGAAGGATATCTATGAAGATGTGTGTTCTCTCAAATATAGATCTTTCTTATATCAATTATTGAATTAATCTCCATGATTGGTATTAAGTGAGCTACATTGTTAAACCTATACACTACCACCCAAATAGTACCTCAAATGATATGGGTCCTAGGAGACCCTATCATGAAGTCTAACATCACCCCATACCACATCCAAAAAAGCTTTTAATTTAGATAGAGTAGACATTTAGGTGTCTAATGCTCTTATTGCATTCTATTAAAAGTATTACATTGATAAAATAAGACAAAAATGTCACTCTTCATGCCGACCCACCAGAATTAACATTTAATATGATGATAAAACATAGTTGACCACAAGTTTAATAACCACATTGAAGCATGATAAGCTCTTATAAGATCCACTCTAATGGAATGTGGAACAATCAACCTTATATGGAATATAATCACTCCCTATACATTTAAATCCTAGGATGAGATGGAACTACTCAATGTTATCCTATTGTACATCACATCATACTACAAATCTGGTTAATGAATGGACTTCAATCATTTTTAAAATGAGGTTGGGATTACTAAGGGTTTAAAAAATCCCTTCTCCTCAATCCTTAACTCTAACAACCAAATAATATTCCAAAAATTGCTTGAGTTTCCACCCAGCCTTTAATGTTCACTCCCCATCATCCCCAGTGCATCTTCAACCACATTTCCATTTCTAGTAACTTGTTCCATAACAAATTGAAATATCTATAATTAATCATCCCAAGGCCTATGATAAAGATTAATGTCATCCTAAATAAATAAACAGAAAAAAATATTGTGATCAATTTATTTTATTATCCTATCAATTAAGAGATATTGTAATTAAAATTTCATTACATATACAACTCTTACCAACTATAAGTCATGGGTGAGGTAGTTCCTCTCATGGGGTCCTAGTTGATGACAACAATAAGTAACTACCTTATCACCCTACATTAGAACAGCTACCAAGAAAACAGTAGATGCATTATAATATATGGAATACCCAATTCCAATATTAGGAAGGGTCAGGAGAGCAGTGAACATCAAGATTTTCATAATCTATCATAAAAATTATTCACACAAATATGTCCATATGAAATTGAATCCCTTTATTGAAAGAAGAGTCATGGGTGTTATTAATTGAGAATTGTTTATAATAATTACACGGCCAATCCAAGAAAACCCTGAATCATAAATAAATTTCGTGAATAGGCCCAATACATAATAGAAATATTTATCTTAGGATCAACGGATATTCAAACATTAGAAACCACGTGCCTAAGAAATTTTACCTCATGTATCAAAAAGTGATAGTTGTGTACTTGTCTTAAAGTAATTGTGATTGAAGCATACTCATCATGATATATAGGTGCTAAAATGTTATTCAAATTTATAGGAATATATAAGGATTACATAAATGAACCCAATTATGAATGAATCATAGTATAGTTTAATGATCTTATTCATGAAGTCCAAGAACATTGTCGGTTCATTTGTTTTTCTAGAAGCACATAATGTGGTAATCATAAAATAAATACATGAACCAGAACACTATCATTGATATGTATTTTTATATGACCTAATTCTGATTGTATCTAGTATGTTGATTGAACATGGAATATCCTTGGTATCCCAACAATTTATCAAGCAAATTTTTTATTCCTTGAAATTAGTACCTATTTTTTATTGTGATATAGTTCAAAATTTGCTAGTCCACACAATGCCTATGACAGTCATCCCTAATCTTGTTTAACAATATCAGATCACCCTAAGGGAAAGTTATTTGTATAATGAATCCTTTATCCTCAAGATCATTTAACATTATCTTGATCTCATTTGAATCAGACAGTACCATATGATATGATGTAATCAATATCAAGCATTCACCCAAAAAAAATGTCGTTATTAAACTCAACTCCACTATGTGGGGGTAACATTGAGAAATACTTTGGAAGGACATCTAGGTATAGGTATACCACCATAGGGAAAGAGGAGCGAGATTTTAACACCCTGAGATTTAGGGAATTATTTTTTTCTGAATTAATTTAACCTTTTTGATATTTTCATTTTATACAACACTGAAGATAGTTTCTTTTATATTAACGAACTATGTTTGGATTGAATTATACACAACTCCACGTTAATAACATAAAAAAACCTAAAATTTATATTTCCCTATATAGAAGACAAAGGATATATTACATTACACACAACAATGACTTTCCTCAATGTCTTGTGTAACAGGTAAGATCAACATTTTCCAAACAATAATAAATTATAAAAATATGATTATTTCATATAATTAGATATAAACTAGAAGATAAATTAGAGGTTATGAATATTATTAAATAATTTATAAAAATATATTTTTTATAGAATATAATATGAATTCATAAGATACCAATTATTTAAAAATGAATAAGAAAATCGATTGAAAATAAATGGAAATATATTTATTTTTATACTCACAAAGAGGTTTTACCCTAATAATATTAATTAAATAAAATTAGGGAGTGATATTAATTTAATATATATGATATATATTCAATAAAACATATTTTATATTCATTCAACTAATTTTATCAACAAAATATAAGACCAATCCCATTTTTCTGCTAAAAAACATATGTTTTTTTAAATTCTATTTTACTTCCTTTTAATGGAGAACCAAGTTTAAATCATAATTTTCAAAATTAAATAGATTTAATATGTCAAAATAAAATGTATCTATGTAATTTAAAAATAAAAAATTAGTTTAGCATAATTGTTTTGGTATTTTTATGAAAGGCTTCATTTTTAATGAATAATTAAAAATACTGAATTTTAGTTAAAAAATACATTTTCATCAATTTTATTTATAAGTATAAAAAATATTTTAAATTTTTTAAAAATTATAATTAGATAATTTTTATATCAATTAAAACAATCTAGGATGTTATGATCAATTTCATTTTGAAAATAGGTATAAATATATAGCAATCTTTTTGATGTTTTGACTAAAAAAACCTAAATTGTCGAACCGACTACATGATTAATTTTAAAAACAATTGTGCCACTTATGTGAGTAGAATACGAAAAAATGGATTCCATATTTGGAATCAGAATAATTTATAATATTTAATAATGTCAACATAATTTTTGACCAAAAATGTTATTCCAAGTAATTAAAATTAATTAAATCGATTAAGGAAAAATTAAGCTTAACTAAAGACTAATCCTTAAATTTAAGACCCAAAATGACTTAGAAACATGTTAGACATCCATTTTGGGGAAATGATTCACCCAAAACCATAAATTATTTAGTTTTATGGCTTTTTACAGATTTTTAAATAAAAATGTGGGTATGTCGACCTTTTTTTTCAAAATTACCATGTGTATCCTTTCCCTTCCCTATAAAATGCCACCACCGCCCCATCATCGTAGAACATATCAAAACCCTTAGGATTGTTTAATTACTGAAAAATAAACTCCCCAAAATCGATCCCTTCATCCTAGAATCCATCTCTTGGGAAGAATGAAATCCAAGGAATCCTCTTGGCATAAACCAACAGGAGTTACCCAATTAAGAGGTGACATCATCTCTGAAGCTCATTTCTTTTATTTTCATTATCCAAAACATATACTATCTTTATTAAATGATGGTGTAAAAAACCATTTATCATAAATATACTTTTTGGTTTTTAAAATGGTTCTACCTACATTTAAACACACCTTCATCTAATGGGTAACAAACATACTGTTTTTGTGTATGACGAACTTCCGCCTCACATGACAATGATTGTTAAATTTTTCTTTCCACATCTCATGGAGGAATTTATGATATAATTTATGTTTATATATATTATATATGATATTTATCATTTATTTAATCTTCTTTATTCATTTTATAGAACAGATCTTTTAACATTCCATGTTGTGTTAATACGATAATTTCATTTGACGAAGTGTGGACTACCACCCCCTAAAAATGATATGATCTGTTCATACACAACCTGAAAAGTACTAATAATGGGTTTAGTTAATATATATGATATATATTATATCATAAATCTAATGTAATAAATATATACAATGATACTAGTATGTCATTTTTTTCATTCTTTCAATACGATTATAAAAACGAAAACAATATTCATGTGTACGTATGACTTATCGTCTCCATGAATGGTGTATTCCATTTCATAATTCTCTATTTTATAGATTTATATAATAAAAATATCATTTATCTGAATTATATTTATATAATTTTATAAATTTTGGAATCATTATTTATGTATAACGACCAAGGATATAACAAATTATGACACATGCAAAAAACAAAACAAATATTATCCAAAGTGAATCATTAACATATGAAGTTTAACAAGAGGGTAATGTAATGTCTTAATAAAAATGTATATGGTATTAGATATAATAATATTTTTCCATAAAATATTTATAATAAATATATATTTATTATATACGTGGTTTGAATGAGTACGATGAGAGTCAGTACAAAAGGTAATGGAAATTTCATGTCACTTTTATATCGGTGAGATACTTGCCTTCTTCACCACTCATTTATTTTCTTTTAAGTATGTACTGATAATGAAATTATTACATGTATTTAATAAATAAATTTATTTTTATTTAAATATCCATTTTATGAAATTTCTTTCACATGATTTATGTTTTAGAAGTTATCAAATCGATAAGATAGTTTTGTCTGAATTTGTCTTCTTTGAGACTCATGTTTTGTTAAGAACCTAAATTCATTTTGGAGGTGTATATAATTCCATTTTTCATGTTATATATGGAATTTATTTATTTTTTGGATATTTTATATGACATTTTATTTCATTTTCTTACATGTAGTGTATCATCCCACGTTACCATGTTTTTAGAGTATATTAAGACAATCATATCACTTTTCAATATCGTTTTTTATGGTTCCTTTGAGGAAATATTATTATAAATATCTCAAAATAATGCATGAATTTTATTCTCCTATGGTTATTAATTATTTATTCATATATTTATACAATTTATTTGACTCTTTGGTATATAATATTTTCTAGAAACTGTTTTTAAGAAAGACAAAATTTACCCTCTCTTCAGTCAGAAATCCATGTTTTTTTAAAATAATGTTTTCTATTAAGGGTTTCCAAGAATATTATACTATTATGATACTATTATTAAAATATATTTTTACACTTTTGTTTATTCTAGTGTTTTCAATTTCATTTCTTATTTCTTTTTTGTATGAGGCATTTTTCTAACCTTTTTACTGTGCCAAAGGAATGTTCTTTTTACCTTGCTTGACAAGTACAAATTTATCTTCCATAAACAATTTGAATATTTATTTTCATGTTTAATGGTTAATTTTTATGAAAATGGTTTTAAAATATATTTTCAAATAAATTGTTTTCAAAGTTTTTTCACTCTTCTTTTAAAATATTTTAAGGAAAAAAATTTCAAAATTTTTTCAAAATTCTTTTATATGTTTTAAAGGAAAGTGGTTTTCAAAACAATTTAAATCCTAATTTATATGTTTGAAATTTATTTTCAAAGAAATGGTTTTGAAAATGTTTTCATGATATATTAATAAGATCACAAAGAAATTTTTTTTCATAATATTTTCAATATTATTAAATATGTTTTCAAATCAAATGAATTTAAAATTTTATTTTCCTAGCAGTTTTATAGGTTTGCGATGAAAATGGTTGTGAAAATGTTTTTAATAATATTTTCTATTTTTTCCTATTATTTTCAAAGTAACTAGTTTTTAAAATGTTTTAAATTTTAATGAATTTTTTTAAAATAAGAAACGATATTTTCCCCAAGAAATGTTCTCAAAATATCCTTCCATGTTATTTTCGTTCTTAGATCACATATTTTGACGTTACTCATTACCTTATAAATGTAATCCCAAGGTCCCATTCAAATTCATTCTGGAATAGAAACTGTTTTGATGAAATTATTCTCATGAAACCCACTTATCCTTTATGTGTTATATGCTTTGGAAAACCGCTTCCTTTCACATGATATTCATATTATGAAATAATTATGAAACCAAAATATTTTATACATGTTATGATAGGATTACATGTGTTTCATGCCGAGTTCATATCATCGGTTATGATATTATTTTGTATGATTTTGAGGCATTTGTATTTACGATTTCATTATGCGATGGGAATGAAATATATCTCTATCTGATGCATTGGGTAAAGATTTATATCTCTTGAGATAGACTAACATGGTCTTGGGAGTAATCCTTGACTACATAGATGGACATAAGAGTGAACCATTACTATAAAGATATTTTTAGGAGTGATCTCATGCTACTAATATTACCAAGGGAGTGATCTTTGACTACAATATGGTTTTTGGAGTGAACCCATTCTGAAAACATGGTCATGGAAGTGATGACTTGGCTACTATGGAAATAATGTTATACGCTTACGTGTCTTCAACAATTTCAGGTTTTATTGCTATGTCATGATTCCATGTCTTATGTTCCTTATTTAATAATGATTCATGTCTTATGAACTCCCAATATTTATGCCAAGATTCATGTATATGATCTTTGATATATTGTGTATGATGTTCAATTTTCATCATCATGTTTCCATACCCACATTTACATGACTATGCCTACATATCTCCCTTATTTACCCTTACAAATCATTTGAGATAACCCCTTTATATGTTTCCTTCCATTGGTTATGAAGATATGTATGATGTTTGGGTTATAGTCAATAAGAACATAGTGGAAGATAATGTTGCTAAATAATGGATTAGTTTTTATGTATACATGTTTCCTAAGCCACTAGACCAATTATGGTCTTTGGGTGTCTGTTTTTATGATGTTTAAGTATTCTAAAAAAATTATGTAATGTTATTTTTTAAAAAGTGATGGTCAACATTGTTGGTATCAGAGAAAAGGATTTGTTAACCATCATGAACTAGGATGACAAAACTTTATATAGATCCCTAGGTATATTTCTAATAATATTCCACGGGATATCTCTAAGGGTAAGTATACTGATGAGTTATCATTTATATAAATGTCCTGGAATTTTGGTAAAGGATAGAGTGAGTGGTTTCATAGAAATGTATGTATTTATGAAACCCTAAAAGTGGATGTGCCTCTCAAAATGTTGTAATAAGGGGTAACAACTCCAAAAATATGTTCATGGAGTATCTACGGGTAATCTATTACACAATAAAAAGCCTTACTGCACACCTAATTTGACAATACTAGGGGATATGATTTGGAAATTCAAAAATTATTCACATACCATCATGATGAATTGAAATACAAGTTGGCTATGAATAACCTAGGACGAACATAGAGTGTCATATATTAAGGAAGGTTTTATGATATAAACATCCTATAAGAAATTATTTTCTTGACTATATGGTTTTATTTTATGAAATGTAATGCTCACACTATGCTCCATGTTTTTGTCAATGGCGGGATCCAGAAGCAACTATATTAACACTGAATGTGTTGAATGATTTTCTTATGAGGATTCAAGTGGGATGATCATTCAAGATAGAGATTTTGTGACCATGCCTAATCAGTTTTCACTAAACATGATTAAAAATGTATACCTTAACTCACTATCAGACACACCAAGTAAGATAAATAAGGAGTTCACTCAGATTTCAGATAATGGAGACCATGGAGGAAAGAATATTCATTTTCATTTGTGTCTAGAATATAGAAAAGAATCACCTATGTGTGTTTATTAGAGAAACATGTTGTTTTTTTGACTTCGTAAAATAAGAACACAATGCAAGTGACTTCAAGGAAAAAATAAATAATTTGATTAATGAAATATATGAGAATATTAGCCTCCCTAATACATCATCAAAGGATAAGTTTTATAAGTTTGGAGTAAATAGTCATTATGAAATTGAATGTACCAAGAGGAAATATCTTGAAGTAGATTAGAAATGTGGTATCAGTAATGGTTACAATGAAGGTGATGATGATTAGACTATATATGAATTTTTAAGGAAAGAGGTATTGTGTAATAGGATGAGGTAGCCTTACTAATGTTATAAGGATGAAGTGGGATAACTAAAATTTTAAGTGTTTGGATTTTAGAAGTATGTTATATGAATGGTGAAATATATAATGATTGTTCTATTGATTTTTTCACTATATATTTACAAGAATACAGAGAAGGGTTCTTATAGAATAGAAAATTGATATAATGGCAAGGTGTTGTCCCTAGAAAACACATAATTAAAAGAAAGATAACCCATACCATGTTCCTTATGTTATGTTAATGTTGTTTGGATAAATATTTATGGGATATGAATAAATAATTTGGATGGTACTGATTACCTTGGAAATAATTAATAACTTTTTGGCATGTAGATTATGCTATCATGGATAAAGATTAAAACTTTTTGGATTTATATAATGTATCAAGTAATCTATATAAAAAGTAACCATGAGTGTTTTAAAGAAATATTTATGGAATTTCAGCTTATTTTCATGTTTCAAGAGATTATATGATGATAGTATTCACATATTTGGAATAAGACAACCAAGATATACTTTTTGATATATGGGGGATTCAATGTTATGCTAATTTCGTGAATTTCATTCTAATGTTTTGGATTTTCATCTTTAAAAGGGGTTATAAGGTTAACCATTTATGGAATGATTAAGTTAAACTATGGATGAAGTTTTTTAGAATAAATTGTTATCTTACTATACAAGGATTCATGCATATTGGAGCACCTTTTATAAAAACATTGTGTTCTAGATAACGAATGATAGATGAGATGAAATATCATTGATCTCGTGAGCTGTTAGTTCTTCAAGAATGAAAAACTCACCTTCCTTTTTGGAGAAAGAAATGAATTGGATCACGGTGCCACACAAAATTTTGTAGTTCTGAAATCATGAAAGTATATATTTTAATTTAATGTGATTATCTTTAAGAAAACTGATCTTGAAACAAAATTTTTTATCCTAGTACCTTCTTTTCGGATGAATCAGATTGTCCCTCAGTTCATCCTAGATTTATGGATTTCTGACTGTTAGCATTCTACTCACCTTGTTCTCTGTCAGTATCCATTAGAACATAATGGTTCTATATCTCTTCCTTATCCATGATTCCACTTTCCACCTATGTTCTCCCATGTGTTAACCCAATTATATTTTTGTTTGGGTAACTGTTATGGTTCCAAATTTCACTTTTACGGGATGTTTTTGTATTCATTTTTATGATGTGGGTTTCTATGAATGAAAATTTAATGTATTAAACCTTTGATAACCCAAATTAATTTCGTGGATGAAATTCATTTACAGGGGGTAGTGTTTAACACCCTCATATTTTGTGAATTATTATTTTTTGAATTAATTTACCCTTTTTGATATTTTTCATTTTACACAACACTAAAGATTGTTTATTATATATGAATGCACTATGTCTGGATTAGATTATATGTAAATACATGATAATAATGCAAGACATGCAACATAAACTTTAGCTTTCTATACACGGAACAACTATGTTAGCTTGCGTTACACACAATAATGACTTTCCAAAATGTCTTGGTAACACATAAGAACTAGGTTTACCAAACAATAATATATTATTAAAATATATTTATTATATATAATAAGATATAACCTACATATAAACATAGAGGTTATGAATATTATTAAGAATATATTGTTTTCACAATATAATATAAATTCAAATGTTATTAATTCATCATAATTTAATATGAAAACTGATTGAATATAAAAGGAAATATTATTAATTTTATAGTCATAAAGATATTTTACCATAATAAATTAAATTAATGAAAATTAGTGAGTGATATTAATGTAACATATATGTAATATATTCAATAAAATATTTTTTATAATCATAAAATATATTTGACAGACATAAGATTAGAATAAACACAATTTTATGCTTAAAACGTATATTTTTTAAAATGTAGTTTTAACGCCTTTTAAAAGAGAACCATTTTTAAATCATAATTTTGGAACTTTTATAGACTTATTATGTCAATACAAACATTATATTTGTAAGTAAAACATAAAAATTAGTTTATAATAATTTTTTGGTATTTTTCTAGAAGGTTTCATTTTTCTAATGAATAGTTAAAAATATAGAGTTTTAGTTCACAACTACTATTACATATATTTTATTAAAAGGATAATTTATATATTAAATTGGTTTAAATGTTTAATTTCATAATATTTTTATAAATTAATATAATTTAGGTCATTGAGATCTATTGGAAATTGGGTATAAAAACGTACCAACTTTTGAGTGTTTTATTTTTAAAAAGATGTTTTATCAACCCGACTTCGGGATTAATTTTAAATTAATTTCCACAACTTGTGTGATTATAACTTTTAAAAATGGAATCCATCTTTGTAATATTAAAAATTTATAATTTATAATAAGTTCAAAATATTTTTTTTACCTAAAATATTAGTGAATGTAATTAAAATTTATTACATCAATTCGGGTAAAATAAAGTTTAACTGACTACTAAACCATAAATTTAAGACCCAAAGAGACTTATGAAATTTTCCAACACCCATTTTATGGACATTATTCAGCAGTAAAGATTCATTTATTGTGTTATTTTTGGTTTTGTAGGAATTTATATGTAAAAACGTGGGTATAACAAACTTATTTTAAAAAATGCAAATTGTGTCTGTTCCCTTCCATATAAAAGGAAACCACCTCTCCCTCTTCTTCAGATATACGAAAACGTTTATGTTTAGAAAATATATTCTCATTACACATCCCAAAAACCATTACTTACACCTATAATCCTTACCTTGGCTTGAAGGAAATCCAAGGAAGCCTTTTGGCGCAAACCAAAAAGAGTTACCTGATTAAGTGGTAACGTCATCTCTCAGGATCCTTTATTTTATTTTTTTCTCCACAACATACAACATATTTATTCCATGATTTTATAAAAACAACATATCCTAAATATACTATTACGTTTTTATTCTATGTTTTCTACCAAAACATATATACATTTCTATTTATTGGGTAACAAACATACTTTTTATGTGTACATCAAACTTCCACCTCGCAAAACCATGATTATTCAATTTTTTTTACCACCTCTCTTGATGGAAATTTTGATGGAAACTCTATTTATATATATTATATATTAAATTTATAATTTATTTAATATTATTTATTCCTCTTATGAAACATATATTTATTTCATTCAAATTTGTATTAATTTGTTAATTTCGTTTGAGAAAGTGTGGACTACTACCCCCTCAAAGAGATATGATCCCCCCATACACTACATGGAATGTATTAAGGATGGGTATAGTGGAAATACATTTTATATATATGAAATTATAAATATACTATAATAATTATATAAATATATACACATATAGGTCCCTTTTTTATTCTTTCAATATGAAAATAAAAATGGAAACAATGTTCTTGCATACGTAAGTTTTACTGTCTCTATGAACAGTGTATTATATTTCATACATAAATATTATATATATTAATATAATAAAAATATAATTTATATAAATGATATTTTTATTTGTTTTTACATTCCAGAATCATGATATAAGTATAAGGACCGAAAATATAACAAATTAAGACTAATGCGTAGAACAAAGGAAACAATATCCAAAGTGAATCCTTAACATTGGATGGTTAAAAATATGGTGATATAATGTCATAATAAAACAATATATGGTATTATATATAATAATATGGGTCTTAAAGATGGATAATAAATTTATATTTATTATTGATGTGTTTAAAATGAGTACATGGAGGGTCTAGACAACAAGGTAAGGGAAATTTCATCTCACATTTATTTCAGTGAGATACAATCATTATTCACCACTAATTTATTTTGACTAGGGTATATACTAAACATGAATATATTATATGTATTTTATACTAATATTTTTTATTTACATATCTATTTTATGAACTTTCTTTCATGGGTTTTACTTTTCAAAAGTTACGAAATTGGTAAGGTATTTTTGTCTCAATTTTCCTTTGTTTGAGACTCCTATTTTATTATGAACCTAAATTATTTTTTGATGTTTATATACTTCCATTTCATAGGTTATATCCTGAAATTAATAATTCTCATGATATTGTGTGTTTCTTATAATTTCATTTTCTTAGATGCAGAGTATTATCTCATGTTACTAAGTTATAAGAGTTTATTGAGACAATGTTTTCACATTTCAATATTATTTATGTTTGTGCTTAATTTAATGCAATATTATAATACACACATCACAAAAATACATGAATTTTCTCCTACTATGTTTATTAAAAATTTATTCATATATTTGTACCATTTATTTCACTATTTGGTACATAATATAGTTAATAATGTGTTTTTAGAAAATCCTAACTTCACCCACACATCGATCATATATCAGTGTTCCTTTAAAATAATCTTTTCCAAAATGTGTTTCCATGAATATTCTACTATTATACTATTATAATTAAAATAAATTTTTACCATTTTTTTCATTTTCCAATTTTTTCAATGGAATCTTCTTGTAACTTTATAAATGAGGAATTTTTTGAAGCTTTTTACCATTCAAAAGGAATGTTATTTTTACCGAATATAATATGTATAAATTTATCCATTGACAATCCATTGAAGGTTTATTTACTTGTTCGAAGGTTGATTTTCAATAAAATGTTTTTTAAATATATTTTCAACAAAGGTGTTTTCGAAATGATTTCAAGCTGTTTCCAACGGTTTCGTTGGGGCCCACACATCCGTCTGTGGGGGACACACAGCTATTGCCCCGTATTATCACTTTACAAAGGTGGGTAGCATCCATCACTTATTCAGGGACATTTTTACTTTGATTGAAATGGGATGATGGGATGTCGGTTCTTTCTTCTGTGGATTCCTCCTCAAAACTCGTCACCTAGTCCAGGTCTCCCTTATAGATTAAGGCATGGTAACGAATCTCGTTCCCAGTGCCATATCTTCATGGACACCGGTTAATTACACTATTTTCATCCAGACATTCCATGGGGTCTTTACATGGTTGAAACCTTCGATCGGAGTAGATAGTAACATCAGGCATGTCGGGGCATCTCTGGATTCATGGACATAGGAGAACCTATATTCTTCCTTATAAGAGTGCATCACAAGGGTGAAGAACCTAAGGAATCCCATGTCAGTCATGGGGTATCTTATGCCAGATACATGTCTATGAGGTTTTTTTTCAGCTTCCCATGTTTAACATGGGGTACGCCGTGAGTTAAATGTCTTACTGAGACGATTACGCTAAAGGCTTTTCTTCTGAGGTTTTCCTCAAGAATATCATGTTTATGATTTGGTAGGATGTGAGTTTAATGCCTTGCGGAGATGAAATGAGAGTGATCAAAATTTCCCATAGAGATGAATCAGATTGGTACATCCTATGGAGGTAACACCTAGAAAATGGATGGATCAGAATACCAAACGAGGATAGATCCGAGGTGTGCGCCCCATGGATGGGAGATGTCACATTGTAATGGCTGATATGAAACCCACTGAGAGATGATTAGGGAGTGTGAACCCCAGAATGGGGAAGCACCAAGGTTTACCATTTGCTAGGATTGAACCTCATAGAGGTCTCCTACGTAACCTGTGTAGACAATAGGGATCAAAACCCATGTAGTTTGAAGGGGTGATGAATCGGGGTGTACACAAAAGACAATGACCCGATTACATGTCGGGGCTTACGCGTGGATTGTGGCCCAGGTAATCTTAGGAGTAGTGAGGAGGTGGATGACATGATCCCATCGGGATGTGGCGGCGTGGGTAAGAATCAGGATTGATGATGGAGAGTTGAATGGAGTGGAGGGGGATTGAGATGGGACCATCATGAAGGTGATGGTAGTATTGGTCTTGATATTTAGATAGACTTCCTAGGTATCCCCGTGGTAGGGAATCAATGTCCTCATAGTTTGGTGGGACGATGGGACACCTGAGTAGGTGGGACGTGAGAATGGATGCATGTGTGGGACCCAAAAGAAGTAGAATGTCCGAGTTGGGGCATGATATTCCCCGAACACATGGGATCGAGGGATAGATCAGGATGAGGCATGGGTGCTGGGATTGAACCTCAGGGAGGATTCCTACGTATCCCCATGGCAGGGAATCAATGTCCGCGTAGTTCATCGGATGACTGCTTACTGTCAATTGGGGTTTTCAACGGCTTACAACTGGATGAGGTCACAACAGCTTACCGCTAGATAAGGGTGTCAATGCCTTACTGCTGGATGAGGTTTCAACAACCTACCACTGGATAGGGGTGTCAAAGGCTTACCACTAGACGAGGCTTCAATGGAATACCGCTTATTGAGGTCACAACAGCTTACTGCTAGATGGGGTTTCAACAGCTTATCGCCGATTGAGGTCAAAATGGCTTACAGCTGGATGGGGTTTCACTGGCTTACCGCTGAAAGGAGTGACAATAGCTTACCACTGAAAGAGGCTGATAAAGGCTTACCACTGAATGGAGTGACAACTGATTACCACTGAATGGAGGGACAACAACTTACCGCTGAATATAGTGACAATGGATTACCACTGAAAAAAGTCAACAGTTTAACATCATGCAGGATGGGGGCGAACTGATGTGAAGATGGTCGGAACGACCAATGGATGCTGGGCTTGAACCTCAGGGAGGCTTCCTACGTACCTTGCCTTGGAAAAGATCAAAGACCACGTAGTTCCGGAGGGTCGTTGAATCGACATGAAGGAGGACCTAGGGTCCCATGGGTGGTGGTCTTGAACCTCGTGGAGGCTTCCTACGTACCCTGCCTTGGCAACGATCAAAGACCATGATGTTCATGCGGTGGAATTTGGGGCTTAAGCTTTAAGGCGGCCCAAGGTATTGGTGAACTGACATGAAGGGGGTCGGGATGACCAATCGATGGTGGGATTGAACTTCAGGGAGGGTTCCTACATACTGTGCCTTGTCAAGGATCAAATACCTCATAGTTCAGGTTCGGTTTGGGGCTTACTCTCTAGGCTACCTAGGTGGAGATATGGAGCGGAAATAGTGAATGGGGCTTACGGAAGGAAGCTTCCCAGGTGCCGCTATGGAGTAGAAATGGTTAATGGGGCTTAAGCAAGGAATCCACCTGGGTGCCGCTGTGGAGCGCCAATGGTGTATGGGGCTTATGCAAAGAAGCTGCACAGGTGTCGCTGTGGAGTGGCAATTCTAGAAGGGGATTACGCAAGGAAGTTGCCCGCATGCCGCTATGGAGCAGAAATGGTGAATGGGGATTATACAAGGAAGTTTTCTGTGTGCTGCTATGGAGCTGCAATGTTGAATGGGGCTTACGCAAGGATGCTACCCAGGTGAAGCTATGGAGCGACAATTGTGGATATGGCTTACGCGATGATGCTGCCCGTAATTTCTACCTCATGTCTGGCCATGAGGGCATCCCATTCCACTGGTGGGTTGAGGCCTTCACCTATGCGCTAGCACATAAGAGGGATAATGCCAAGGGCATTGCAATTGGTCTGAACAAAGGGGAATCGAATTTTTGAATCACATTCCCAACATTCAGAACGTAATGAGGGTGGAATGATGATGGAGGATAACTATTGACCGTGTTCGAAACACAACATCCATATCCCATTAGCCTGAAATGGGGGCAAACAAATGAGGGTCGAATGTTGACCGTGTTCGAAATATAGGACCTGAATCAATGTGTCGTCCAAAGTCTTCCGGGGCATTGGCCCAGGACGGTAGGTGAGCCAAAGAGGCATGAGACTAGGCCATTAGGGGGTCCCTTTGGACATGGAAGTGGATGAAGATCCGAATGAAGGACATGCAAAGCATGAGGTGGAGCAATGGAATGTTTGAATGGATTCCAATGCTCTTGAAATTATGCCATTGTAATCATGGAATTGGGAATCTTATGCTTGGAGCATAAGGCATCTCTTGTTTGGATCAAGAGGCATCCTATGTTTGGAATATAAGGATTACTACAGTTTAAAGTCATGTAGATAGAACTGTTGGCACCTTATGCTTGGCGCACAGGGCATATCTTATATTGAGTAAGAGGCATCCTATGTTTGTCATATAGGGATTACTACATTTTAAATTCATGAATATAGGACTATTGGAATCTCATGCTTGGAGCATAAGGCATCTATTGTTTGGAGAAAGAGGAATCCAATATTTGGCACATAGGGTGTACTACAGTTTATAGTCATATAGATAGGATTGTTGGAATCTCATGCTTGGAGCATAAGGTATCAATTTTTTGGAGCAAGAGGAAACCTATATTTGTTATATATGGTGTAATATATTTTATAGTCATGTAGAGAGGACAATTGGAATCTCATTCTTGGAGCATAAGGCATCTCCTTTTTGGAGCAGGAGGCATCCTATATTTGTTATATAGGGTGTACTACATTTTATAACCATGTAGAGAAGAATATTTGGCATCTTATGCTTGGAACATAAGGTATCTCTTGTTTGGAGTAAGAGGCATCCTATGTTTGGAACATAGGGTTCACTACAGTTTAAAGTCATGTATATAGGACTGTTAGGCATAAGGCGCCTAGCAATGGTTGGTGTTGGGGCTTACCCAACGGTGGCCAATTCTCATTCAATCTGGCATAGGATCCAAGTGATAGGGTTTTGAAGAGATTCCTGAGGAATGGTTTGACTCAAGGTACATGGGAAATTGATGATGAGAATATCAACTCACGACATGGGAATAAAACCAAGAGGAATATGTCGACTCAAGGTATTCCAAAGGTTGAAGGTGGGTGCACATAAGGGCGCAATGGAAAATGTTGACGTCCCAGCTTGAAGAGTTCGTGGTGAAACTCTCCATTTTTCATGGGGTTTAGTGATGGTAGTGAAGGGACTGGCCCGGAGGGTCAGCACCGCAGCCCGACAGTGACCCCATGCGGGGGTGTGGGGGTGCAGCCCTCGCGGGATGGACCGATTCTTGCGAAGATAGGATCCTCGCAAAGGATAGGTCTTCATGAAGCAGCTTCACAGAGTAAAAGGTTTCATGGAAAATGGGGTCTTGCAGAGCATGGACTCGTGGAGCATTGGATTATGGAGTAGAAATGCGAAGGAATCTGCTCACGGAGCTGCTTTGTGAAGGAAGCTGCTCGCGGAGCACGGTCTTGCGGAGCCGCTTCATGAAGGAAAGCGGAGCTCCATAAACTAGGAGATCGGCCGCCCAAGGGGAGGAGTGACAATCCGGCGAAGGTGGGTGATCTAGGTATATATTTGCAATGGGTGACACAATGTAGATCTCTCTTGGCATGAAGATGGAGCTTGCTCCGCGGCGGGTTCGCGAACGTCAAAGGGCTTCGCGGAGCCATCCTGACTCCTTGCTTCGCAGCGGGCCGAGAACGTCAATGGGATTCATTGAGGTGTCCCACCACCTTGCTTCGTAGCGGGTTCACGAACATAAAAGGGGGTTCACAAAGCATCCCGCCTCTTTGTTTCATGGTGGCGCTCCGCGATCACAGAGGGGGCTTCGCCAACGGGCTTTGCGAACAAGTTTTCCAGCCCAACTTCAAATGTCCATAACTCCTAATCCGTAACTCCATTAGGGTCCTACAACCTACCAATTCGAAGCTTGATAAATGGGCTACGATCTTGGATAATGTAAGTATGCATATGGAAAACTTTAGGGATGTGTTTTCTGGTTTCAGCCCAAGCGTTATTTATATCTTTTTTAGGAAATTTTTTTTCATGTTTTTTTCAAGTTTCCTTCATATGTTTCCAATGAAAAAAATATAATTATTTCTAGAAAGAATTATTTTTTTCGTATTAATATCAATGAAATAGTATTCATAATGTTTTCAAGATCCATTTATCTATTTTTATGGAAAACTATTTTAAAGCTTATATTATAAGTTTTCCAGGAAAATGATTTTTTAAATGCTTTCAAGCTTATTTTATATGTTTTCAAGGAAAAAGGATTTTCAAGAGTTATTTCTTATTTTTTATATTATTTTTAATGAAAATGGTTTTAAAATGTTTTTATGTTTTGAAAATATCATATTAGGTTATTTTCCTTTTAAGATGACATCTATTAATGCTACTCATGAAATAATAGAAAAAAATCCAATGTTTCTATTCATATTACTTATTGAATGGTTTATGTTTTGATGGAATGATTCTTGCGAGACTTGTTTTTATTTTTTGGGTTATATTCTTTTGAAACCCGCTTCTTTTCACGAGTTATTATTATGATGAAATGACTATGAAACATGCTTGTTTTTTCATAGGTTATGATATGATTACATGTTTATAATACCCATTTCATCTCATTGGTTATGATATAAATTTATGACTTTGAGGAACATGTATATATGATTTCACTGTGAGATAGGTGATACCTATATCTCTCTCCAATGCATTACGTAATGATTTATATCAAATGATATAGACTAATATGGTATTGGGAGTAAACCTTGACTACTAAGATGACCATGGGAGTGAACCATGACTTCCAAGATGGTATAGGAGTGAAATCATGATACTAAGATGGCCATCAGAGTGAGTAATGAATACCAAGATGTTATGGGGAGTGAACACATATTACCATTATGGTCTTGGTGGTGATTCTTTGGATACTATGGAAATCATATTATATGATTATGTGTCCACAAAAATTCCATATTTTATTCCAATGTTACGGTTTGATGGATTATGTTCTTTATTTCATTATGAATCATGTATTATTAACAATAAATATTTATGTCATGATTCATGTATATGATCATTGATATGAAGTGTATGATATTAAATATTCATGATCATGTTCTCATACCCTTATGATTTTTATTATTCTTATATATCTTCTTTCTTTACCCTTAAAGAGATTTTGTGATCAACACTTTTTATGTTTCCATCCCTAGGTTATGAAGAAATTTATTATGTTTAATATGTCTAAGAAGGGATCTAGTCTAGAAGAACCTATTGGGAGATAATTTTTCTCACTTATGTATCAGTGTTTTTGATTCCATGTTTCCAAAGGTACTAGTCCAATTACAGTCCTTGGGTGTCTGTTCATATGATGTTTTTATTATTCTGAAAAAGTAATCTAATGTTAATGTTTGAAAAATGAGAGTATATATAGAGATTATTCAAGGTAAAAAACAAGAAATAGGTTGAAAAACATCACTAAAAAGGATTCTTTGTGATTAGGATATGGTTCCACCCTACCTTCCTTAATGTGTCCTTCATTGGTCAATATGAGATTTTCCCATTCAGGTGATTTTAATGTTACCTGTATTTGATAAAAATTGATATGGGAATGGTATTCAATCAACTATTTCAAACTAAAGACTATAACAAAACCTATAATATCTAGAATTTTGATGTTCCAAAAATTCTCAAAGCTAGAATCCACCATCAGAGAGTCTAAATAGATATAGAGTCAATTCACTTTCTTTACTCTGGGTGTATAAATAGGTAGAATATCAGAAGAGAATTTAAATGGAAAATCATACCCAGAAAAGGATGATAATATATAAATAAATGAAATTCTCATATGTCAATAAAATAAATATACATAGTATAAGATATTCGGACTGTACCTCCAACTGTGGAAGACCACTCCCTACTATCAGCTATAGCCCGATGAACCGCATATTCCCTGGAAACCACCACTCCGGGACTCCCCAAAGTCATATAATTCTCCTAGTTCACTGAATCATGTGGGGTATGAACTTAAATCTTATGTATTATATCTACAACATGGATTAATTTATCTAAAATAAACTATAAATATTTTCAATGGATCAACATTAGATAACCATTATTTCTACATCAGAGATAAGACATGATTAAAAAAAGACAATACTTAAGAAATATCCCTTTACTACAACAATTACAACATATTTCTGAGTTTCTTCCCCCAAAACAATTAAAAAAATATTGACACTACTATGAATACTGACCATGACTCTGGGAGATGTCCTCTAACTTCCTCTTCTTACTCCCAGATTGAATAACTGGGACAATGCTATAGAAGAAAACATTTAGTATACAAATATATTGAATATTACTTTTATCTCTATACTAATATATTCCCTTCAATATTATTAGTTATTTAAAAATAAATGTAGTATTTTTAATCTTATAAATGATCCTATCATTTTCATTCATCTCAAGACAAAGTTGAATATCAAACATTCTAGCTTTCTATTACTATTTTCTGCCATACGTGAGAAAAATAAATCTACTATGTGGAACATGATTAATAGGAAAACTCCATCATTGATCACAAATAGATCTCTATAGACTCCTTTACATGGTATATCTTTAGATCATTAGGAATGAAACCATGAATAAGAGGTTCGTGATGGTCTCCCATGCCACCCTTTTCTATCTACTAGCCTCAAACCAGAAACCCCACCACCATCTAGCGGATTCAATTATAATAAAGGTTTCACGATAAAAAAATCAATCATATGGGGTCTCCACCAAGTCTAACATCCTATTTATTACTTTTATCTAGTCATTCATGTACTAGGAGAAAATAGTTCCATAAAAGGATGGGGGTTTATAGAGAAGAAATTCATGCATATAATTGACCATAATCAATCTATCATTGTGGGATCCTATTCCCTAAACTTGTACCAATTGAAATATCCCTAGTTTTACTTGTTCCATTTCTTGACCTAGTGATGTAAATAAGGGTCTTTTCTCAATTGATTATTCTAACACAATAGGAGGTGTGACTGGATGCGTATAATGTTTATGGGGAGACATATCCTGAATTTCTAGACCAGCCTTTGAAAAATACAACTAGTTTCATAAAATTAATGGAACAATAATACCATTAAAAGTTCCTAGGCACACACAAGGGCTTACAACATGGTTCAACCTAAGAGGCTACACATAAGAACAAGTCATAACCCCATAATCACTACCCAAAACCCATGTAAACCCACTATTAACTACACAGTATTAATAACCACATAGATACACTAAAGAATAGAATAAAATAAGATCACATATAATAATGAATGAAATAATGTCCCAAAGGTAATATCACAGTTTCAATAGGGATTTAATTATTTGGACTCTATGTAATTAAAGAAACATATATATGGAATGTGAACCAATGTGCATTGAGTGATACATGGATGGACAAAAAATCTAATAAAACAACATATCAACATCATATATATAATCTAGGGTGAATTTGATCAATGTTAAAGTAAAAAAAACATAAATTCCACACATTATGAAAAATATGAAGTCTACTATATAGTCCAGTCTATGAACTGACATTATTCTCATCCATGGTCCTAACCATCCTATCTATTTTCAACCATATCTAAAATCAAGGAAAAGAGTAGACAATATTTAATGAGAATAATGCTCGGATACCATTTTATAACACCATATCCTAAACCACTAGGTCCAAGATAGAGTTTTACATGTCCTCATGCATACCTACCGATAAATAAGAGGTT
Source organism: Viscum album (assembly GCA_963277665.1). NCBI lineage: Eukaryota > Viridiplantae > Streptophyta > Magnoliopsida > Santalales > Viscaceae > Viscum > Viscum album. The sequence goes on along the minus strand of OY728120.1, from coordinate 1,577,613,223 downwards.
TCCTACTAGTGGCAAGGTCCTGTATAACATCACAGGGAGACTATTCCCCAGGAACCAAGTGAACATGGGATTGGGAAAAAAGGAAGTAATAAAAATAAACAATAAATAATTAATAGATCAATAACCAAAATAGTAGTATAATATACAAATAAACCCCCTAGTAGTAATAATATAGCATGTCAGATATAAAAGAAATAAAAAATAAACAAAATGTTCATAGTATGGGAAATATAATAATAATATTTATAACATCTAGTGAAAGTTCATCCAAAAATTTATTCATCCCCCAGCTAACTTTCTCAGTCATCCCTCATTGTTCCCTTTCCCTTCCCTAGATCCTTGGACACGAAATCTACAATTGCACAATAATTCCTAAGTAGTGTGTGAGTATAAGAATTAGTGGGAGACCACAAAATAACAGTAAAATTATTTAATAAGATATAAAATTGAATTTCTTGAGAGTAAATATGATAAAAATATAACAAGAATATATCATATATTCCCATAACATATGCTTTATCCTCAATGAATGGCTATATCTCCATTGAAACCATGACAAAATGAATGATTATAAACCACATGACACATCCCCCTTGATGGGATAGTCCAAAAATATGACCGTATATCTCCCTTGAAGTGGTAGTTCAAATCATACTGACCAAGAATATGACACAACCCCCTAAATATAATATTCCATAAGGCCTAACCTGCATACTCAACTATAAGAAAAAATAACATCACAATATGATACCAGATACAATGATAGATCAAACATCAAATGAAATTCACATGTTTCATAATTAGAACAATAAAAATGAAAGAAACACACATACATTTATCGTAGGGATAAAAAACCACCACATGTGATCAATCATCAATCATAAGTCTCCTAGGGCTACATACAGATGCTAAAAACATTCCAAGAACATGTATAAGACATTCAATAAATTCATGGTCTTCTTTAATTATGTGAAACAATGAAAATAAATAAAATGATCACTATAGAAGTCCAAAAGAACCACAAAATCCAAGAACCATTCATGGGTAGAAATATTTATAAATCTGCGATTTTGGTAAAATAGGAAGAAAACCCAAAAGGTTAGTGCATTATTAACTCACCTTTGAAGATATAATTCCAAGAACGGTCCCGGTCCTAGTGTTGCCCATATGCCAAGTCACTGAACATAGATAGGAAATAAATCAAATATCATAAAAACCCTCATTATATCTTGGTAAAATACTTAGATACAACCCTAAAATTGAAGCTCGAATTGAATTTTATCAAGGAGAAGAGGAGGGAATTGATCATGATTAAAGAAGAATTTATCAGGCTGGATCTATTGGATCAAACATGCATTTAGATGTCTAATAGAGGATTTCGAAGGGAAGAAGAGGGACCAAAATCAATAAAGAGGAGAGACTAATTTATTGGGGGTGAAATGATACCTAGGGTAAATAAAATGGGTGTATAGTTTCGGTTTTGGAAAAACAACTAAAAACGGGCATCCTTGTTGGGCACCATGTGATGTCACCAGCTAGTTGATGGTCTCCACTGACAAGTCAATGGTCTCCACCGGCTACCCAGTGGCTACTAGGAAGATCTGGTCTTGCTCAGAAGTGTCACCATATGGATAGTTACGTATAGGAATAAGTACATATACACAGGAGACTCACCAACTAGCTAGAGGGACTACTATAATTAAAAAGCTATAACACATAGACAATCCTAGCTCTAACTCAGTTCCTACATTCTGAACCCCTATAACATGCCCCCAAATAGTTAGATATGAGATCAAAATGATACATAAAATTGTAAAATATTCATACATAAAATAGGGATAATAAAACTAACTATTATCTTATAGGATTCCCATATATGGATTCAGGTTACAATGTGATGTGATGATTCATGCACCAAGACCAGGGAATTAGCCAATAAACTATATTAATCACAATTTGGAATAATTTAGAGACTATTTATTAGTGTAAAGATTCATCATTAGGGATTCCAAGTTGATATAAGTTTATGTATTTGAGTATACCTATATCTATTGTTGAAGGAAACCACATTCCATGTAACTAGGACAAAAAATACTAGTGTATCCTATAGAAATCTACTACTATTGTAGATTGGGAAGGTCCTCAACCTGGGACCTTCACCTTGAGGGTTCCATCAATATAGTATAGGGATAACCATACTGGTATGTCATAGATGTGTAATAATTAATAATAATTAAAAATAATATGTGGTAATAACCAATAATTAGTAATAATAAATCATAATTAGTAATGATTAATAATAATTAACAATAATATGTGGTAATTAAAAATAATTAGTAATTATTAATAATACTTACTAATAATTAGTAATAATTTCAAATAATTAGTAATAATTAGTAATAATTACAATTAATTAAAAATAAATAATCATAAATGTAATAATTAATAATAATTAATAATAATTAGTAATAATGACCAATAAACTATAATAATTAGTCATTATTTCTGAAAATAAGTAATAATTGGAAATAAATTTTAATAATTATCAATAATTGGTAATAATTTCTAATAATTTTTTATAATTAATCATAATTTGAAATAATTAATATTTTTTAACAATAACTAGTAATATTTACCAAAAATTAGTAATAATTAGTAGTATTTGGTAATAATCTGTAATAATTACCGATGACTAGTAATAATTAATCATAATTAAAAAAATTATTAATAGTTAACAACAATTACTGATAATTATGTATAATTAGATTAATAATGAATAATTAGTAATAATTGGAAATAATTAGTAATAGATGTTAATAATTCAAAGTAATTACCGACACATAATAGTAACTAGTAATATTTTTTAATAATTAGTTTTACTATTTAACAACTTTTATTAATAAATAATAATTACTTTGTTACCAATCAATTAAATATTGTTTCTTAGTTTGTAATAATTTATTTTATTTCAATTTATGTACTATTTATTATCGATGCTTGATTATAGTTACAAGTAGTTTTAATTCATTGATATTTAGTTATAATTATCGATAATCGTTGATATTTATAAATATTTAAACGTAATTTAAAGTTTCCTAATTTTTTGATTTCTTCCACAATCATTAATTCCTTCCATAATATTAGTCATAAGATTTTTTTAATTTCTCTTTTTGAGAAAAATATAGAACAATTAAGTATAAAATAATTTTTAATGAAAAATTTTATCAGTGAAATCACAATAGGAATCCAAACAATTATGGTATAAATCCTATATATATTGAGACAGTTGGACCTTTTTTATCAAATACATCATAAAAACCCAAATATTTATGAAGGGAGAATTATGCGTACATGTAAGAAATGTGTAATAGTGATATTTGAAACATTTGAAAGTGATGGGGATCATCTATTGAGTTTTGGTTATCAAAAAGATTATAATTTTTGGAATCAATTCGGTGAAGAAAATTTAACATAAGATATAAATAATTTGGTTCTAGATCCATCATAGTTTCGAACTGTAGAGTATAAGGTCATTGGGCCATGTTCTCAAGAAATAGATACTTAGAATGTTGATTCAACTCTTGAGTTAGAACTATATCAATTTTTTGAGTTTCATAATTGTGTTGAGGATGACTTATATCCCAGTTTCCAGCTAAGAAAATTTGATGTTGTTACTAAATTTATTGCTCTTAAATAAGATAATTGAATGTCATATAATTGTTTTCATATGATATTATATTTAGATAAGTCACTAGTTCCTATAAGAAATGTGTTTCCAATAAATTTCTATATAATAAAGAGGTTTGTGTATAATTTTGGCATTGGTTATTATAAGATCCATCCATGTTCAAATGATTTTATACTCTATTATGGAGAACATGAGTCAATAGTTAATTTTCCTACAAGTTGAAAATAAAAGTAAAAATAGGAACAAAAATGGAATTCCATATTGGTTCTTTTTAAAAAATTGAGGTATTTCTCACTTACAGAGATATTGATGTATTATTTATGTCTCATAACACCACTTAATTGATTACCTGACACTAATATAAAATTTCCTCTAGTAAAATAATAAATCATCCATATGATGGTGATTCATGGATACATTTTGATTAGGAGCATTCACATTTTTATTTAAAAGCTCATAACTTGAGATTGAGTCTTTCTACTGATGATTTCTATCAATTTAGTTCTTATGGTAGTCATATTCAAATTAGACCATATTTATAACTCAATAAAACATACCTCCTTGTATATTGGTGAATGAACCTTTTATCTTTTTGAAATTAATAATTATAGGACATCCAAAATAGAATATTGACTTTTATTTGAATCCATCGATTAATTAATTAAATTTATTATGAAGTAGTGGTGTTAGTACATATGAGGTTATTGCAAAACTAAATTTCATAATGAATGTTTTATTAATGTGGAAAATTAGTAACTTCCAAGCATATTTCATGTTATCAGAATGGAGTATAGATGTTCTAAAATAATGTTCATACTATATGAGTGAGAACAATTATTTAACGATTTAAAATGTAAGGAAAAATTGTTTTTGGGTTATTATCTCAGATTTATTTCTACATTTTATCCTCTCTAAAAGAACACAAATAATTTAATAAGCATAAAATTGAATGCTTTGGGCCTCCAATAATAATTAGAGGTATTGAATTAAAATCTATTTTTTATAATTACCTCTTATTACATTTTTAAAAACTATAAATCAAAAAAATATTGATAGATTTAGGAATGATCAAAATTGGATAAAATTAAGAATGTTTTGGGGTGTTTTATATTGGTATGATTTTTTTGGGCATTCACATGTTAGATGTCATAAATATTGGAAAAATTCTTTTGATAACATATTTTATACAATTAAGGACTCTTTTATTAAGAGTACCTAAAATGTAATGTTCGGAATAGATATTTCCTAAATTTATAGGCATCCAAAAAATGAGTTATATGAAAATGATAAATCAAAAAAGTAAATGAAACCAAAATCACAGTATAAAATTTATTAATAAAAAAAATAATTATTTTGTTATTGGATTAAAAATTTTATTTTGTTGGATGGTTATGTTTTCGAAATGGACCGATGTCTTAGAAATGGTCATATTTTTTGGAATAAACAATCCTAATTGTCATGTTATAATGGAGAAAATATAACTGATTGGACATAGAGGGTCTTTAAATTATTCAATTTGAGATGTGCTGATAGAAATATCATTTTTTAATTAAGACATTTTTTTTATTGAAAATAGGGTATAATGCACTGATTAGGATTCCATGAGATACTGTTCTAATTTTATATAAAATAGAAAAAAAATCCACAATGTTTATTGATTCAATGGAACATTAATTATAAAATTTCCACAAGATGAGAAATGTGGAGGACCATAAAATTTTTGATGGATGAACCCATATTACAGATGAATGATGAAATTGAAGAAAATGTATGAAATAAATAATTGATTAAAGGGTTTATTAAAGAAGTTCATTTCCATAATGAAATTTCATTTTTATTCACTCTTTATATTCAACCTGAATATCCTTCAAAAAATAATTCAATGATTTTTATGGAGTGAAATGTGGATCATGTAATGGGCCATCAATTATTAGTTTTTAATTAGCTTGATATTATATTTCGTGGAGTTCATGAATGATTGATTTCTAATAAAGAACAGTAAAATGCTCATACATATGTTCTGCTCATATTTTATGAAATGGAATGTTTTATATACTAATTTATAAGTTAATTTATTCATTATATTTTTTAGTAAAATAAAATTATTTCATTTTTTATATTATATGATTATCATATCATGAAATGTTTCCCACAAATCAGAAAAGATTCCCTAAAATAATACCAACAACATATTTTCTCCTACAGGTTTCAAAGTCTCGTAATGTAAATATTTAATCGTTGGATATATGAAATTAGTTTACTATTTATATATTGATAAATTTTTTTTTTCGAATTTACAGTTATAGAAACATTCATATACAATTTATAACTGATTATTTTTTTGGGAAACCCACCATCCAAATTTGTAAAATCTTATAATTCAATTGTGGTGAGTGGTTTTTAAATTTCTTACAATTACATTTAGTGAATAAAAAACAACGAATAGTGGTGTTTTCTAGAAATGATATCATAATAGTGAAAGTGAAGATGAGTAGTATAAAATGTTGTATGAATGAATTAAGTAATGTTATCTGTGATAGAATTATGTAAAAAAAATTAATTTCATTGGTTTGAAACATATAGAGTCTTTTATGCTGAACCACACTATGGAATCATTTCCATTATATATAGAATCCTTATGGTAGTAAATAAACTATTTATTATGTCTCATCAATCTTATAAAATTTATTTTGAAAATTACTTTTATGCTTTAAGAGATTTAATTGGCTAATGGGGCATTAAAAAAAATGAAATTTCATGAAAATATGTTTATGAAAAGTGGAAGTGGTTTTGTTAAAATGAATGGAATTATTATTTTTGAAGATACAAATCCAAATATATAAATTACATGAATAGTAAAAAATATTGATTATGATACCCCAAATATACAAGCTGATGGTGTTGATAATGTTGATAATTTAAAAAAATCAATTTTAATTAGAAATTGACGATGTTGGTGAAGATTATATGAAAATTGATGATACTAAGGAGGAAAATGAATATATTGAACCCATATAATAAAAATAAGGGGATGAATATGATGAATAATGCAAATACAAGACGGTTATATTAATAATTAATATATAATACAAGTTTTTAATTATTTAAAGACATTATTATTTCGAGGTTTTAGATAGATGGAGACGATTATGATGAGATGTATCATAGCCTTGAAGAGTCTATACTTCCTAATGGTCAGATTGATGCCCCATCATCTGACACATAGGTTGATAATAGTTAATCATGGAATATATAGGGTCTTGGTTTAGTGAGATCAAATATTCTTGACCCTATTCCTAGGAAATGTCCACCTCTTGATTTTAATCCATGCATGCAGAGGTATCTTTAGTTGTTTATTTTACATAATTTTAATTAATTTTCATTATGATTAATTAATTTGTTTATTTATTTATCCTCAGATTATTTTTTTCAATATTTTCCACATATAGATATTAGATAAGAGTTAGATTCAATGAAGTGATTTTTTCCGAATGTGGGTGACATATGATTTGATTCCCATTTTTTTTATCATCACAAGTTTAATCATTCGATAATGTGTAAATAAATAAAACATATTTTTAAATTCGTTAATTATTAACCTTTTCAAACTAATTGTTTGTATTTTTTATGATATCCCATCCATGATAGCACGAGATTCTCAATATGGGAATCTTCATAGATCTGCATACATGAGTGTTGTCATTAGTTTTCACACAATTTGAAAAAGAGAGCCCTGGAGAATGATGGAGGAATAGTTTTTTGTCAGTCTTTCTATAGTGATCGACATGATTAAAACTCGTCTCATTCATGGGATCGATTGTGCTCCAATATAATGTGAGAATGTTTTCAAAGAACATCATTATCTAGTTGGGAGAACTGCGGGATATATGAGGTCACACATATAGTTATTAGTCTTACTTTTAGTATTCATAAACAACATATAGTAAGTAATTTTATTTAATAATTTTTTTATAATTTAAACGTAAAAAGTTTTTTTATGTTCATAAAGGTAGTTGAGCACCTCGATGTTATGTAGTTCGATGTTTTTACAATTATTTACATTAAACTTTCAACTATAGATATTACTAGTATCTGATCGCTTTAGATTGTGGTTAGTATGTTTTTTTAGAATTAACATAAATTAATTTTTTACCTTTTTAAATTTTGAATTTATTTTGAAGGTGGCATATAAGGCAGTGACTTATCTCATAGATTATGATATTATGGAAAATACTGAGTTCTAGGACACAAGTACTCCAAGAATGGATCTGGCATCTTAGTTGAAAGTGACTCAATATAGTATCAAGAATGTTTTCTTGTTTGTTTACATTTCTCAATTGATACCCACTAATTATTATGGCACTACTATGAGGTCATCATCCAGCTCAAGGGGAGCTTATGAAGGGATATCATTTTCGTCTATAAAGTATGAGGAGAAGTTTCAATCTTATAATGTGACTCTAAAGATAATACATAGAGTGCATACAATTATTTTTCAATACTAGCAGTAGTAAGAGGAGCAACATGGTTAATGGTAACAAAAAAAGAAAAAATGATAGAGTATATGTGATATTTTTCACAAGGTATTGGGATGGAAATCCATCCACAGAGTCCTCCAGATGATCAAATAACTCAATGATTATTTTGGTAAAAACCAATTATGTGTATGGTTATTAATTAACATGTCTACAATTTTAGATATTCATTTTTAAAAATGTTTATTTGTAATTTTTTTTAATTTATTGATTTTATTAATTTTTTAAATTTTTTAAATTTATATTATTAATTTTAAATTAATCATTTATTTATGAGGGAATACAATTTCCTTCATAATAGGTTATTTGTGATGGAATATAATTTCTATTTAATGTAACCAATTATTAAGGAAATTTTATTTCGCAGTAAATAATTACTCATATATATGGTGGGAAAATAATTGTGATAAGGCATGTATCTATCTCAATTTCTTATTCATTATGATGGCCATCAAAAAAAATCTTTTCTGATGCCATTTTCAGCCATAGAAGAATTGCAACTAAATTAAGTCACAATTGACTATTTTCCATGGGATCCCATCAAAATTGCCTTGTTACAAATAACTAAATTTACAATTGTGTTGTTATACAACAAAATGAATAAGAATGAATTTTTTTGTGATGTATCACTTCTATAATAGTGATTTAATGTTTCTCATTATTGAAAACATTTTCAAGGATTCAACTTGTAGATGAAGAATACTTTTATCTGAATAGTATAATTTTACATTGCAATGAATAATAAAAATGTCTATATTTACATTAATTATTTTAGTAAAATTCCAAGAATAATGGCAAAATAATTTACTTTTTACAACATTGAAACATGGTAAAATAAGATAAAAAATCATGGGAAAAACATTCATGTGTTTTTTATAAAATTAAGATTATTTTATTATTTTTATAAAGAAACTCTATGTTACATTGTTAGTAGTTGATTTTGAAAAGCTATTTCCTAAAAGGATGGAAAGAAAAAATTTGAGATATATTAAAACATTACAGTTTAGAAAATATTTGATAATTGAGTATTAAAAAATTTATAAAGGTTTTAGAGAGAAAACGTGGATTGGAAGATAAAAAATTGATTTTGAATGGATGAGAATTTTTTTTGATAACTTTAAAATACCATTGATTGAAAACCCACATAATAAAAAAATCAAAAAAATATATTTATCAAAATACGAGATGTAAAATATGAGTATCAGCTACATAGTTGGTTTGCAATTTAAAAAGGATGACATTTGTAGGAAATGGAAATATGTATAAGGAGGGGAAACCATTATTAAAGTGGATTGTAATTATTCTCAATAGTGATATACTTTTAAGAAATAAATTCATAAAGATAAATATTTTAATTAAAATAATCCCTTTACTAGAGAGTACAAACAATATATCACCATCATATATCTTAATAAAAGAATCATGTAAAAACACAGTAAAGAATAAATCATTATGTCTTAATTAAAGACATTGAGTCAAGAAAAATCCTTACAAATTATTGAATTTTTCAGTCAAATCTCCATTAGATAAAAAAATCGAATCGAACATTAAATATCATTAAATCTAATTTAATATCAATAAAAAATATTAAAGGTTCATTAGGTAAACCATTTAAAGGAAAACATGGTGTATAATAAGAAATATGTCTCATGGGAAAAAAATTGAGACAAAAAATCCTTACCATGTATTCCTGCTTACATAAAATAACTCTAGCTTCCAATATAATAAAAATAACTATCATAATCACCTATTTAAGAAACATATTCATATCTACCATCATTAATGGACATTATTTGTAATTATTCTCTTTATATATAAATGTTAGTAATTATCTATTTTTAATATTGGGTGTGTGTTATCTTGGTCTTTTTCAACTAGTTTCATAATAATGGTGTTTCAATTTATCATTATACCACACTTCATTATTCCCTTATCATAAAAGGTACTCATATTTGTACTTTTATAATTATATATAATGTTATAATTTAATTTTCTAATTTTTTTTATGATCCTTAAAAATGAAATGATGTTGAGCATGTTTTGGATATTTGCAACAAATGGATCTTGGATTCTTAATTGATGAGATTATTATTAATGTTAACATAAAAAATCATTGTTTATATATTTATATCATATATTACCAAAAATTATATTCCTATATTCATCCATGATATAAATTCATAACATTATAAAAATAGGTGGTTATACCAACCCAAACAAATAACAAACCATAATTTCTAGATGACTATGAAGTTATTTTTTTTTTAAAATCATTATAATAGAAAAATAATTATCTAATTTATTTCTTATTAGTGTGATGAATCTATATTTTAAATAATTAGTAGAATAAGATAACACATACAACGTTATTAAATAGTAGGAATAATGTTTTTTTCTCTTACTACGTTCTTTTGGATGGTTGAATTTACAATGACTATTTATTACTCATATTATAAAAAGGATGTACAATTAGACTTTCTGTAACATTAATAATTTAATTAAAATTATATTTTTCCCTTAAAACCAATATAATAAGTTCTCATGAGATACAGTAATGAAATCAATAATACATTATTCCATGGAGGTGGTAGTTCGTACGTTTCCATGGATAATGATTTCATTTTCCATTGAATTGATAAAAGGATTATTATGGTTTATCAATTGATAATATAAAATAAATAATAAATATCAAAATAATTCATTAAGTTATACATTATGACCAGCTGTGTATGGTTGTTCGGTAAAACAAAACTTGTTGCAGAGTGGAGGTGGTAGTTCACACATACATACGATTGAGGTTTTCTCTTTTCTTAAGGGCAAAGGGAAAGGGTAGATAAAGTATATCAAATAAACATAACAACATATATGTTTATAGGAAAAATTATTTTATCATATTATAATTTTTAACACAATTTGAAAATAAAAAATAGAGAGAAGGGAAATGATAAGAGAGTGAGAAGTACTTAGTTTAATATTTTGAACGTTCTATTGTAACCATTATATGAATTAGAAGATTTTGGGTAGTCTATTATAACATGAAACCTAATGGAGTTAAATATAATGATATGGAAAGGAAATAGTGTATATTTCAAATAATAAATCTATCTTTTGAGTTATATTTAAGGGTTGGTAATATACACATGTCATAATTGGTGACAATTATTATTTTTGAAATATACCCACTTTTTACTAATAGTACCCACTTTAAACATGTCAAGTGGATCTATAATGAAAACATATATATCGGTGGAATACATAACATTGATAATAACCCAACTACTGAATTAAAAATTTTATTTAAACATTTTTTAATCCCTTTACCCCTAGATTTATTATTTTACTATTTTATATTTTACCGCAGTGATATTTTTTTACATTTTTATTTACTTTCAATGAAAAAATTAAAATGGGACTTATTACATAATTTGTAGCTAATTATAAAAAATAATAATATCATTTTTCAGATGAAATTCAACAATTTAAGAAAAATTAATTTAAATATTAGCACATATAATGCATAAAAAGCTCGTTGTAGAAAAATTATTTTTTGAAGACTATAATTCATGTTTAGGGTAAAATTATGCATATATTTTATTTTTATGATATAAATTTGTTTATTATAAAAAAATATATAATAGATTGGTGTTTAAAATCGAGACTATTGTTTTTACCAATTTAATTCTAAATTAAATTAAAATACCAAAAATAATTTTTATTTAAAAATATTACATGAGTTGTTCAACATCCATTTTAGATATTCATTATAATAATTTAAATTATAAATATTACTTAATATAATAATATTTTAACATGACGACATGGCTTCCAAAACCCAAATCCCACCATTAGAAATCTAGGCACAGATGAGAAGCACCGATAAAGAATAATATAATAGGGGGACATTTCCAATTATACCTTACATACACTCACCCAACCATCTCCATGAAATAGTGAAGAGGAATAGTAAAATCGGTGGTAACATTTTTAGTAAAACCACAGATGATATAAACACCCACATATACAACAAATTACAATAGAATTAAACCAAAGTGAAATCAGGTAAAATACACACATAATCATATATTAATTACCAACTTGACAACAACTGGAATAAAGGAAAGAAGAAAGAGAATGCTGATATCTAAGAGAAAACATCGTACATCGTCTATACACTTGAGTATCCCAATGATCCATTGAAATCATCATCAATCAGTTTGTTATCTACATAAGACTCTAAATATGTAGGAAATCCCATGTAGGGGTCAATATAGACATACCTAAAAGGATACACGGAAAACCAATGTGGGGGTAATAGAATACACAATAGAAGTAGTCACCTCAATCCAAAGAAATAGGAAAACAAAACAAAACTAAATATGCATATATATATATATATATATATATGTATTCTCATAATGAAAACCAAACGAGAGATAAATAGGATTACCAAATCACAGTCCAACCAAAGATGAAAAGTCTAACTATATCAACAAAAGTCCAACACATATTACTATCATCTTGTCTATCAATATGATGATTTAGTGAGGTGGACTCACACCTCCCCGCCGAAACATACCCCAAGGGGAAAATAATTCTAATAGTGTACCACAACCCTAGTATGACAGTGGGATACCACTATGTATATAGTTATATGATCGAATCCTTAATGGTACTAGTGGATTCCACTTAGTAGATGGACATATGACCCACAACTTGGAGCATTAGGGTGGTTCCACTAGAGTACCCACCCCTAAAACCATTAGAGGTACCACTGAATATATGTCTACAAAGGACCCATAACCTATTATTTCATGGGGGTTTCATATTGTATATATCAATTAATAACCAACTCCCTAATACCATATGGGGTTCCACTCAGTAGATGTTAATAGAGGACCCACACCCCACTGCATTTGGGGTGTCTCACATAGTATGTGTCGATAGAGGACCCAACACCCTAGTACAATAGGGGGTTCCCCTAAACCAATGATACGAGTATGAGGGAGGGGGATCTCACACGTTGGTATAATTACGGGTTTGCAACCCTAACCTCTCTCACTGATGATCCTAGCTGACCACTTTCATCATCATGTGTCTTATAAAATAGAGTGATGCTTGGAACATTCCATGTCATATATCAAAAGACACTGAGAAGTATAAAATTGAATTTTAGGATGAAAACTTCTTAGGATAGGCTACATGTGGGAATAAATCTGAGTCCAGGTGAAGAATATATGCAAGTTGGATGTTTCTTTATTAGGCTAGACAATGTATCTACGATCCACATGACATGTGGTCCCACTCTACCGCAATACATGTTCTCCTTTGGAACCATCTCGAAGTCCACGTCACTATATATGAAGTGTAAGGGGGATCACATGGAATGCCTCATTCATTTGGTGCCTTCACTTATGACCCTGGTTGTACCCGTTCTTGTTGGGCCATGCCCATACACTTATACATGTACCAGGTTGTGAATGGGTATTGGATTATTCCTATTTACCCAAAGTACACGGGGTTTTATCCCACATGGGGCCTTCTCTATGTGAAACTACCAAATGGATTTAGCTGCCCAGGGAGGGACACATTGCATGTGGGCCCAGAAACATAGCATGTGTTAATTATATTCTCTGAGAAATAAAAAATGTATCAGGGAGGGGATACATGATATGTTTTTTAGACCACATATCATGTAGTCTAGTTTTTCACAAAAACATAATTTTTCGATGTGGTACACCTGATTGAGACACTCTTCCATGATTTATTCTATTTTATCACTAAAAATTGGTTTGGTTCACATTCTTCCTTTGTTTGTTGACCTCAAGTAGTCATAAAATGGGTTTCTATTGTTTTCATACTACCCATAGATATCCCAATGTGCCTCCCTTAATTTTCTACTCAATCTCATCACTGATACAGATCCCAAACCCATGTAGTGTCACCTGAATCCTATGATATATCCTGATTAAACATTTCTTATCGTATCTGTTCATTATATATATTACTATTGAAAATCCTGTGGCTCGATTAGGATCTAACCCACAATGATAATGTTTAACCATGACCCAGTAGGATGAAAGTGAAGAACGTGAAGAACAATGGGGGATGATGCACATAACCAATGTGAATTTATCATTTACCAATATTTCATGGATAAATATAAAAATATGGTATTTAAAGGGGTGATAATGTGTTCAAAAAGGGTAAGAATACTGAATTAAAAATATAATTGACAACTATGCTCATAAGGAAGATCTGGTGAATTGCAGATCATGAATAATATATAAAATACATGAAAAAAATTTAATCAAGGGAGGAAACCACAATTTATAAGTCCTCCCTTTATTACGGATCAATCATTGGTGAATAATGAATTCAAAAATGAAGGATAATACGCTATATGTTTATTGCATCTCGATATACCTCAATCTGATTATCATTCATTTTCTGATGTTGATCAACCAATAAATAATTCTACTCTACTATCATATCTGGAAAGGGTAATGTGAATAAAAATAGAAAATATTCATAGAAAAATATTTATAGATGGAGGCTTAGGGTAGGTTTATTAAAAAATTGATTAATCAAAAATAAACAATTCACTTAATGCACCCTCCAACAGATGCCTCAACTGAACGATTGACCCTACCTGATATTTGGTCACATATTGGGTGAAAAATGTATTTTAGAATCATCCATGGTCTTAGATTTATGAATTTATATATAATATTATAGATTTTACATTTTATATAGAAAAAAACATGTGTTTGATATTAATATATTTAATATTTTTATGATATCAATTCCAAGATAACCAGGCCTATGAATCACATGTTGTCTCCACACATGAATCTTAAAATATTCTTTATTATATTTCAATGACTTACTGTGGAAAAACAAGGTCACTAAATTGTTCCCCCTTTAATGATTTTAATGCTTAAAAAGAAAAATATAATCATATCTATGCTGATACTAAGACTAGCTAGACCTGACACTTTTAAGAGACTACTTTAATGCTTCTATGCTACCACAATACCCAAAAAATGTAAATGTTTCATCCTCAAATGATCATCTCATACTGATCCTTGATTTCCAATGGGTGATTTGCAAAGCTGGCCCAATCCACGATGTAAATATTACCTATTTTTATGATGTGCATTGGATTATGAACATATCTCTTCAGCTACAAGACTTGGAAGATGTCATACACCATCTCTAACTGTGGGGATCAGGATTGGAGATAAGAAAACTCACCAGCCCTTTGTAAGATCTAGAATTGATCAATGAACCTCATGGAAAACGTACCTACCCTTCCAAACCACTGCAATCCTCATCATGGGGAGACTCTCAGGAATACATGGTCTCCCTAATTGAACACCAAGGGTCTATGATGTTGATATGTATAATATTTCTGTTGGATTTGGACTGTCCTTATCCACTCGTGGATCACCTAATGATTCTCTTTCATTTTCTGCACCGTATTCGACCGGAAAATATATTTCCTACTAATCTCAATCAATAATAAGGGATACCTATAGGGCCTCCTATATAAGTAATTGAAAGGGTTCATTCTGATCAAGGAGTAATATCAATTGTTATAAGAAAACTCAACCATTGGAAGGTGATTCTCCTAGATTCAACTAAAGTCCAAAACATAAGATCTTAGTATATCTTGCAACACGTTGATGGTGCACCCAGTTTTCACATCCATCTTGGGGTGAAACACCATACTCATATTTAACTAGTTATTGAATGCATCCAATAGGACTCTCCACAACCAACATGTAAACCATATATCATGGTCTGATACAATTGTTAAGGGTTCCTTGTAGATCCAGGTGATATCCCACATATACATATATATTATAATCTATATGGAACTCTACTTTTTAATATAAGGTAAGTTTACCAACATTTAGAGTCATTTAACAATCACACAAATTGAATCTTTCCCTCTCTCCATATATTTAATCGCTATAAAAAATTCTACGGATATTCCATCTCTTTTCTAATTACGGTCGTCAGGAGGTTGTGTCGAATTTTCTGAAACCTAGTGTTCATCCTTCACCTGCTGATATGTGAGACGCCAAGAGATAGACTTTGCCACACTATGCTTCTCACCGTCCCACCAAAATAACTATTGAATGTAATTATATATAATTTCTACTCTGGGTTCTCTAACCAATGAATAAGTTTGAAAATCCCTCACCACCTCCACTCACATTGAAACTAGGACAACTATTCAGTAGAGGTAAATAACTTCCATTACTATTTTTTGGTAGTCAATGGAGCTATAATCCTTGATATTTTTTCCATGATCATCCTGTAGTACATTTCCATGTTAAGATAACTTCTTACCTCCAACACCCAGTTGGGTGGATCCCAAGGAATAATTGCATCAATATTTTCAGGGTCCAAATTTAGTGTTTGAAATTTATTTCCAAAGGAATAATTCCATTACTATTTTAGGGTAGTCAATTTTCTTTTATATGATTTCAAGGAAAGAGTTTATCAAAATAATTTAAATCCTAATTTATATGTTTGAAATTTATTTTCAAAGAAATGGTTTTGAAAATGTTTTCATGCTCTATTTATAAGATTGCATTGAAATTTTTTTCATAATGTTTTTAATATTATTAAATATGATTTCAAATAAAATGATTTTTCAATTTTTTTTCACAGTTGTATTATAGGTTTACAATGAAAAATGTTGTGAAAATGTTGTCAATAATATTTTCTTTTTTTTCAAATTATTTTCAACGTAAATAGTTTTCAAAAGGTTTTAAATTTTAATGAATGTTTTTAAAAGAGAAAATGATATTTTCCCCATGAAATGTTCTCAAATTAAACATCCATGTTATTTTCCTTCTTAGATGACATATTTTTATGTTACTAATTACCTTATAAATGTAATCCCAAGGTCCCATTCAAATTCCTACTTGAATAGAAACTTTTTTGATGAAATTATTCGTATGAAACCCATTTATCCTTTTTGAATTATATGCTTTGGAAACCCGTTTCATTTCACTGGATATGCATATTATGAAATAATTATGAATCCAACATATTTTCTACCTGTTATGATAGGATTACATGTTTTTGATATCGATTTCATATCATCAGTTATGATATGATTTTATATGATTTTGAGGCATATGTATTTATTATTTCATTATGCGATGGGCATGAACTATATCTCCATCCGATGCATTGGGTAATGATTTATATCTCATGAGATAGACTAATATGGTCTTAGAAGTAATCCTTGATTACAATGGTGGACATAAGAGTGAACCATGACTATCAATATGGTTTTAGGAGTGATCTAATGCTACTAATATTACCAAGGGAGTGAACTATGACTACACGATGGTTTTGGGAGTGAACCCATTATGAGAATATGGTCCTGGAAGTGAAGACTTGGCTACTATGGAAATAATATTATATGCTTATGTGTCTTCAACAATTTCAGGTTTTATTCCTATGTCATGATTCCATGTCTTATGTTCCTTATTTACTAATGATTCATGTCTTATGAACATCCAATATTTATGCCAAGATTCATGTATATGATCTTTGATATATTGTATATGATGTTCAATTTTCATGATCATGTTGTTATACCCATATTCACATGACTATGCCTACGTATCTACCTTAGTTACCCTTACAAATCATTTGATATCACCCCTTTATACGTTTCCTTTCATTGGTTATGAAGATATGTTTGATGTTTTAGGCGTCTAAGAAGGGTTATAGTAAATAAGAACATAGTGGAAGATAATGTAGCTCAATTATGTATTAGTTTTTATGTTTACATGTTTCTAAAGCCACTAGACCAAAAATGGTCTTTGGGTGTCTTTTTTATGATGATTAAGTATGCTAAAAAATTTATGTAATGTTAATGTTTAAAAAGTGAGGGTCGACATTGTTGGTATCATAGAAAAGGATTAGTTAACCATCATAAACTAGGATGAAAAAACTTTATATAGATCCCTAGGTATATTTCTAATAATATTACTAGGGATATCTCTAAGGATAAGTATAATGATTAGTAAAAATTTATATAAATGTCCTGGAATTTCGGTAAAGGATAGAGTGAGTGGTTTCATATAAATGTATGTATGTCTGAAACCATAAAAGTTGATGTAGCTCTCAAAATTTTGTACCTAGGGGTAAAAACTCCATAAATATGTTCTGGGAGTAACTCGGGGTAATCTATTACACAATAACAAGCCTTACTGCACACCTAAGTTGACAATACTAGGGGATATGATTTGGAAATTCAAAAACTCTTCACATACCATCATGAAGAATTGAAATACAAGTTGGATATGAATAACCAAGGATAAACCTAGTGTGTAATATATTAATGATGGTTTTAGGATTTGAACATCCTATAAATAATTATTTACATGAATATGTGGTTTTATTTTATGAAAAAAATGCTTACACTATGCTCCAAGTTTTTTTCAATGGAGGGATCCAGAAGAAACTATATTAACACTTAATGTGTTGTAGGATTTTCTTGTGAGAATTCAAGTGGGATGATCATTGAAGATAGAGATTTTGTGATCATTCCAAATCTGTTTTCAGAAAACATGATTAACAATGTATACTTTAACTCACTCTCGGACACACCAAGTAAGAGAAATAAGGAGTTCAATCAGATTTCAGATAACGGAGACCATAGAGGAAAGAATATTCAGTTTAATTTGTTTCTAGAATATAGAAAATAATCACCTATATGAATGTCTTAGAGAAACACGTTGTTCTTTTGAATCTGTAAAATAATAACACAATGAAAGTGACTTCAAGGAAAAAATAAATAGTTTGATTAATGAAATATATGAGAACATTAGCCTCCCTAATACATCATAAAAGGATAAGTGTTTTATGTGTGGAGTAAATGGTCATTATGAAACTGAATGTACCAAATGAAAGTCTCATGAGGAGGATTAGCAATGTGGTATGAGTAATGGTTACAATTAATGTGATGATGATTAGACTATATATGAAAATGTAAGGAAAGAGGTATTGTGTAATAGGATGAGGTAGCCTTACTAACGGCATAAGGATGAAGTGGGATGACAAAATATTTTAAGTGTTTGGATTTAAGATGTATGTTATATGAATAGTGAAATATATAAGGATTGTTCTTTTGATTTTATCAATATAGATTTACAAGAACACAATGAATGGTTCTAATGTAATAGAAAATTGATATAATGGGAAGGTGTTGTCCCCAGAAAACACATCATTAAAATAAAGATAACACATAACATGTTACATATGTTATGATAATGTTGTTTGGATAAATATTTATGGGACATGAATAAGTAATTTGGGTGGAACTGATTACCTTGGAAATAATTAATAACTATTTGGAATTTAGATTATGCTATCATGGATAAAGATTAAAACATTTTGGATTTATAGAATATATCAAGTAATTTATGGAAAAAAGTAACCATGAGTGTTATAAAGAAATATTTATGGAATTTCAAGTTATTTTCATGTTTCGAGAGATTATTTGATGATAGTATTCACATTTTTGGAATGAGAAAACAAAGAGATAATTTGTGATATATGGGGGATTCATTGTTATGCAGATTTCGTGAATTTCATTATTATGTTTTGGAATTTAATCTTAAAAAGGGGTTATAAGGTTAACCATTTATGGAATGATTAAGTTAAAATATGGATGAAGTTTCTGAAAATAAAGTATTATCTTACTACCTGAGGATTCATGAATATTGGATCACCTTTTATAAAACTATTATGTTCTTGATATATAATGATTGATGGGATGGAATATCATTGATCTCGTGAGCTGTTAGTGCTTCAAGAATGAAAAATTCACATTCCTTTTTGGAGAAAGAGATGAATTGGATCATGGTGCCACAAAAAATGTGGTTGTTCAGAAATCATCAAAGTATATATTTTCATTAAATGTTTTTATCTTTAAGAAAACTGATCTAGAACCCAAAAATTTTATCATACTACCTTCATTTCTGATAAATCAGATTGTCCCTCAGTTCATCATAGATTTATGGATTTCTGATTTTTATCTTTCTCTTGACCTTGTTCTCTATCACTATCCATTAGAACATAATGGTTATATATCTCTTTCTTATCCATGTTTCAACTTTCCACCTATGTTCTCCCATGTGTTAACCCAATTATATATTATTTTGGTAACTGCTATGGTTCCAAATTTCACTTTTAAGGGATGTTTTTGTATTCCTTTTTATGATGTGGGTTTCTATGAATGAAAATTTCATATATTAAACCATTGATAACCCAAATGAATTGAGTGGATGAAATTCATTTATAGGGGGTAGAGTGTAACATCCTAATATTTTGTGAATTATTATTTTTTAAATTAATTTACCCTTTTTGATATTTTTTATTTTACACAACACTGATGATTTTTTATTTTGTATGAAATCACTATGTCTGTATTACATTATATGTAACACCATGTTGATAATGGACGACATGAAACATAAACTCTATCTTTCTATACATGGAACAACTATGTTAGCTTGAATTACACACAATAACGACTTTCCATAATGTCTTGGTAACACACAAGACCTAAGTTTACCAAACAATAATATATTATTAAAATATGATTATTTAATATACTAAGATATAAACTATATGTAAACATAGAGGTTATGAATTGTATTAAAAATATATTGTTTTCAGAATATAATATAAATTTAGAGGTTACTAATTAATCATAATTGAATATGAAAACTGATTGAATATAAAAGGAAATATTATTATTTTTATAGTCATAAAGCTATTTTGTCATAATAAATTAAATTAATGAAAACTAGTGATTTATATTAATGTAATATATATGAAAAATATTCAATAAAATATATTTTATTTTCATAAAATATATTTGATAGACATAAGATTAGAATAAACCCAATTTTATGCTTAAAACGTATATTTTTTAAATGTAGTTTTACAACCTTTTAAAAGAGAGCCCTTTTAAATCATAATTTTGGAACTTTTATAGATTTATTATGTCAATAAAAACATTATATTTGGAAGTAAAACATAATAATTAGTTTAGAATAATTTTTTGGTATTTTTCTATAAGGTTTCATTTTTATGATGTATAGTTATAAATACAGAGTTTTAGTTCACAACTACTTTTTCATATATTTTATTTAAAAGGATAAGTTATATTTTTAATTGGTTTAAATGTTTAATTACATAATATTTTTATAAATTAATATAATTTAGGTCATTGAGATCCATTGGACACTGGGAATGAAAACATACCACCTTTTGAATGTTTTATTTTTAAAAAGCTGTATTATCGACCAGACTTCGGGATTAATTTTTAATTAATTCCTACCACATGTGTGATTATAACTTTAAAAAATCGAATCAATATTTTTAATATTAAAAATTTATAGTTTATAATAATTTCAATATAGTTGTTTACCTAAAATATTTTTGAATGTAATTAAAATTTATTTCATCAATTTGGGTAAAATAAATTTTAACTAAGGACTAAACCATAAATTTAAGACCCAAAGAGACTTTTGAAATTATCCAACACCCATTGGATGACCAGTATTCCATTGTAAAGCTTCATTTATTGAGTTTTTTTTTGGTTTGGAATGAATTTATTGGCAAAAACGTGGGTATAACTATCTTATTTTAAAAAATGCCATGTGTGTCTTTTCCCTTCCCTATAAAAGGAAACCACCTCTCCATATTCTTCACATATACAAAAATGTTTATGTTCAGAAAATATATTATCATTACACATCACAACATCCATTCCCTACACCAGGAAGCCTTACCTTGGCTTGAAGGCAATCCAAGGAATCCTTTTGGCATAAACCAAAAAGAGTTACCTGATTAAGAGGTAACGTCATCTCTCAAGATCCTTTATTTTATTTTCATTCTCCACATCATACAACATATTTATTCAATGATTTTATAATAACAACTAATTCTCAACATAATATTATGATTTTATTCTATGGTTTCTACCAAAAAAATATACATATCTATCTATTGGGTAATAGACACACTTTTTATGTGTACATCAAACTTCAACCTCACAACAGCATGATTGTTCAATTTTTGTTACCACCACTCTTGATGCAAATTTTGATGGAAACTATATTTATATATATTATATATTAAATTTATTATTTATTTACAATTCATTATTCCTCTTATAACACATATATTTATTTCATTCAAATCTTTGTTAATTTGTTAATTTCATTTGAGAAAGTGTGGAGTACTACCCCCTCAAAGAGATATGATCCCCTCATACACTACATGGAATGTATTAAGGGTGGGTATAGTGAAAATCTATTATATATATGAAATAATAAATATACAGTAATTATTATATACATATATACACATACAGGTCATTTTTTTTCTTTCAATATGAAAATAAAAACGGAAACAATGTTCATGCATACATAAGTCTTACCGTCTCTATGAACAGTGTATTCTATTTAATACATAAAAATTATATATATTAATATAATAAAAATATAATGTATATAAATGATATTTTTATCTTTTTTTACATTTTGGAATAATGATATAAGTATAAGGACCAAAAATATAACAAATTAAGTCTAATGAGGAGAACAAAGGAAACATTATCCAAAGTGAAACCTTAAAATTGGATGGCTAAAAAGAGTGTGATATAAGGTCATAATGAAACAATATATGGTATTATATAGAATAATATGGGTCTTAAAGATGTATAATAAATTTATATTTATTATTGATGCGTTTAAAATGAGTACATGGAGAGTCTACACACAAGGTAAAGGAAATTTCAGGTCACCTTTATTTCTATGAGAAACAATCCTTATTCAACAATAAATTATTTTTAATGGGGTATTTACAGAACATGAATGTATTATATTTATTTTATAATAATATTTTTTATTTACATATCCATTTTATGAACATTCTTTCATGGGTTTTAATTTTCAAAAGTTACCAAATCGGTAAGATAGTTTTGTCTCAATTTTACTTTCTTTGAGACTCCTATTTTGTTATGTACCTAAATTATTTTTTGATGTTTATATACTTCCATTTCATATGTTATATCATGAAAGTAATTCTTCTCATGAAATTTTGTGTTTCTTTTAATTTCATTTTCTTAGATGTAGAGTATTATTTCATGTTACTAAGTTATAAGAGTTTATTCAGACAATGCTTTCAATTTTCAATATTATTTATGTTTGTGCTTCCTTTAATGAAATATTATAATACATATCTTAAGAAAATCCATGAATTTTATCCTACTATTTTTATTAAAAATTGTATTCATATATTTTTACCATTTATTACACTATTTGGTAGATAATATAGTTGATAATGTGTTTTTAAAAAAACCTAACTTTACCCACACATCGAACGAATATCAGTGTTCCTTTAAAATAATGTTTTCCAAAATTTGTTTCCATGAATATTAAACTATTATACTATTATAATTAAAATATTTTTTTACCATTTTTTTCATTTTCCAATTTTTTCAATGGAATCTTCTTGTAACTTTATAAATGAGGCATTTTTCGAACCTTTTTTCCATGCAAAAAGAATGTCCCTATTACCTCATATAATATGTTTGAATTTATCCATTGAAAATCCATTGAAGGTTTATTTACTTGTATGAAGGTAAATTTTTATGAAAATGTTTTTTGAATAGATTTTCAAAGAATGTGTTTTCAAAATTATTTCAAGCTGTTTCTGAAGCTTTCGCTGGGGCGCACACATCCTTGTGTGGAGGACACGCAGCTGTTGCCCTGCATTCTAGCTTTCCAAAGGTGGGTGGCATCCATCGCTTATTCAGGGATGTTTTCTCTTTGATCGAAATGGGATGATGGGATGTCGGTTCTTCTTTCTATGGATTCCTCCTCGAAACACGTCACTTAATCTGGGTCTCCCTTATAGATTAAGGCGTGGTTCGTGAATCTTTTTCCCAGTGCCATATCATCATGGACACTGGTTAATTACACTACATTCTTTAGGAAATTCCATGGGGTCTTGACATGGTAGAAACCTTCGATCAGAGTAGATGGTAACATCAGGCATGTCGGGGAATCTCTGGATGCATGGACATTGGAGAACCTATATTCTTCCTCAAAAGAGGGAATCACAAGGATGTATAACCTGAGGCATCACATGTCAGTCATGGGGTATCTTATGATGGAGGTATGTCTCTGAGGTTTTACTCAGCTCACCATGTTTATCATGGGGTACGTCGTGAGTTTAACGTCTTGTGGAGAGGGTTATACTAAAGGCGTGTCTTCCAGGGTTTTCCTCAGGCATCTCATGTTTAACATTTGGTAGGCTGTGAGTTTAACATCTTACGGAGAGGGAATGAGAGTGATCAGAATGTCCCATAGAGACGGATCAGATTGGTATATAATAAAGAGGGAACACCTAGAATATGGATGGATCATAATGTCCAACGAGGATGGATTCTAGGTGGTGCACCCCATGGAGGGGAAATGTCACACCGTAATGGCTGATCTGAACACCATTGAGGGCGGATTCGGGAGTGTGCACTCCAGAATGGGAAAGCACCAAGGTTAACCATTCGCTAGGATTGAACCTCATAGTGGTTTCCTACGTAACCTGTGTAGACAATAGGGACCAAAACCCACGTAGTTCAAAAGGGTGATGAATCAGGTTGTACACAAAAGACAATGACCTGGTTACATGTTGAGGATTACACGTGAATTGTGGCCCAGATACTCCAAGGAGTAGTGAGGAGGTGGATGACATGATCCCATCGGGATGTGGAGGCCTGGGTTAGAATTGAGATTGATGATGGAGAGTTGAAATGAGTGGATGGGGAATGAGATGGGACCATCATGAAGATTACGGGAGTGTTGTTCTTGAGCATCGGAGAGACTTTCTATGTATCCCCGTGGCAGGGAATCAAAGTCTGCATAGTTCGGTGGGATGAAGGGACACCTGAGGAGGCGGCCTATGAGAATGGATGCATGGATGGGACCCGAAAGAAGTATATCCTCCGAGTTGGGGAATGATCTTCTTGGAACACATGGGATCGAGGGATAGATACAGATGAGGCATGGGTGATGGGCTTGAACCTCACGGAGGCTTCCTACATGTCCTAATGGTAGGGAATCAATATCCGCATAGTTCATCTGATGACAGCTTACTGTCGATTGGGGTTTTCAATGGATTACCGATGGATGAGGTCGCAACAGCTTACTGCTGGATAATGGTGTCAATTCCTTACCGCTGGAGGAGGTTTCAATGACCTACCGCTGGATAGGGGTGTCAAAGGCTTACCACTAGATGAGGTTTCTATGGATTAATGCTTATTGAGGTCACAAAGTTTTACCGCTGGATGGGGTTTCAACGGCTTATTGCTGATTGAGGTCACAATGACTTACCGCTGGATGGGGTTTCAATGGATTATCGCTGAATGGTGTGACAACGGCTTACCGCTGAAAGAGGCTGACAACGGCTTACCACTGAATGGAGTGACAATGGCATACCCCTGAATGGAGGGACAATGACTTACCGCTGAATAGAGTGACAATGGCTTACCACTGAAAAAGGTCCACAGTTTAATGTCATGCAGGACAAGGGAGAACCGATGTGAATATGGTCGGAATGACCAGTGGATGGTGGGCATGAACTTCAGGGAGGCTTCCTACGTACCTTACCTTGGCAAAGACCAAAGACCACGTAGTTTAGGAGGGTCGGTGGACCGACGTGAAGGAGGACCTAGGGTCCCATGGGTGGTGGTCTTGAACCCCATGGAGGCTTCCTACGTACCATGCCATGGCAAGGATTAAAGACCACATAGTTCAGGTGGTGGAATTTGGGGCTTACGCTCGGAGGTGGCCCAAGGTATTGGTGAACCAACGTGAAGGGGGTCGGGAAGACCAATCGATGGTGGTCATGAACCTGAGGGAGGCTTCCTACATACCATGACTTGGTAAGGATCAAAGACCTCGTAGTTCTGGTTCGTGTTGGGTCTTACACTGTTGGATACATAGGTGGAGCTATCGAGCAGCAATGGTGAATGGGTCTTATGGAAGGGAGCTTCCCGGGTGCCACTATGGAGCGGCAACGGTGAATGGGACTTATGCAAGGAAGCTGCCCGGGTGCCGCTATGGAGCGCCAATGGTTGATGGGGCTTACGCAAAGAAGCTGCACAGGTGCTGATATGGAGCGACAATTCTGGATGGGGCTTATGCAAGGAAACTTCCCTTGTGCCACTATCGAGCGGAAATGGTGAATTGGAATTATGAAAGGAAGCCACCCATGTGCCGCTATGGAGATACAATGGTGAATGGGGCTTACACGAGGATGATACCTAGGTGCATCTATGGACCGACAATTGTGGATAGGGCGTACGCGAGGATTCTCCCTGTAATGTCATCCTCATGTATGGACATGAGGGCATCCCATTCCACTGGTGGGTTGAGGCCTTCACCTATATGCTAGCGCACAAGAGGGATAATGCCAAGGTCATTGGAATCAGTCCAAACTAATGGGAATGGAATGTGTGAATCCCATGCCCAACATTCAGAACGTAATGATGGTGGAATGATGATGGAGGATAACTATTGACCATGTTTGAAACACAGCATCCATATCGCAATAGCCTAAAATGGGGACATACAATTGAGGGTCGACTGTTGACCGTGTTGGAAACATAGGACCTGAATCAAAGTGTCATCCAATGACTTCCAGGGCATTGTCCTAGGACGATAGGTGAGCCGATGTGGCATGGGAATAGGCCATTAGGGGGTCCCTTCGGACATGGAAGTGGATGATGATCTGAATGAAGGACACACAAAGCGTGAGGTGGAGTGAACGAATGTTTGAACGGATTCCAATGCCCTTGACATTATGCCATTGGAATCATGAAATTATGCATCTTATTCTTGGAGCATAAGGAATCTCTTGTTTTGAGCAAGCGGCATCCTATGTTTAGAACATAAGGATTACTACAGTTTAAATTCATGTAGATAGGACTATTGGCATCTTATGCTGGGCGCACAAGGCATCTCTTATATTAAGTAAGAGGCATCCTATGTTTGTCATAGAGGGATTACTACAATTTAAATTCATGTTGATAGGACTATTGGAATCTCATGCTTGGAGCATAAGGCATCTCTTTTTTAGAAAAAGAGGCATCCTATATTTGGCACATAGGGTGAACACCTGTTTATAGTCATATAGATAGGATTGTTGGAATCTCATGCTTAGAGCATAAGGCATCAATATTTTGGAGAAATAGGCATCCTATATTTGTTATATATGGTGTAATACATTTTATAGTCATGTAGAGAGGAAAATTGGCGTCTCATTCTTGGAGCATAAGGCATCTCTTGTTTGGAGCAAGAGATATCCTATATTTGTTATAAAGGGTGTACAACATTTTATAATCATGTAGAGAGGACTGTTGGGCATCTTATGATTGGAGAATAAGGAATATCTTATTTGAATCAAGAGGCATCCTATGTTTGGAACATAGGGTTCACTACAGTTTATAGTCATATAGGTGGGACTGTTAGGCATAAGATGCCTAGAAATGGTTGGTGTTGGGACTTACCCAGCGGCGGCCCATTTTGGTTCAACCTGGCATAGGAGCCAAGTGATAGGGTTTGGAGGAGTTGCCTGAGGAATGGTTCGACTCAAGGTACATGGGTAATTGATGATGAGAATATCAACTCAAGACATGGGAATAAAACCAAGAGGAATATGTCCACTCAAGGTGTGTGGAGGAGTCTCCCAAATCACGGTATTCCATAGGTGGATGGTGTGTGCGCATAAGGGAACAATGGAAAATGTCGACGTCCAGGCATGAAGATTTCACGGTGCAACGCTAAATTTTTCATGGGGTTCAGTGGTGGTAGCGAAGGGACTAGCATGGAGGGTTGGCACAGTAGCCCGACAGTGACCCCAAGCGGGGGTGTGGGGGCACAACCCCCGCGGTATGGACCAATGGGTGCGAAGATAGGAGCCTCACAAAGAATAGGTATTCGCAAAGTATATTCGCGGAGAAAAAGGGTTCAAGGAAAATGGGGTCTCACGGAGCATGGAATCATAGAGCATGGGCTCTTGGAGCAGCAATGCGAAGGAATCTACTCACAGAGCTGCTTCACGAAGGAATCTTCTCACGGAGCATTGTCTCGTGGAGCTGCTTCATGAAGGAAAGCAGAGCTCCATGAACTGGGAGATTGGCCACCCAAGAGGCGAAGTGACCATCCGGCAAAGGTGGGTGAGCTGGGTATTTATAGGTAATGGGTTCCCAGAAGCAGATCTTGCTTGGCGTGAAGATGGAGCTTGCTCCACGGCAGGTTCGGAAATGTCAAAGGGCATCACGGATCCGTCCCGCCTCCTTGCTTCACGGCGGGTCACAAACGTCAATGGGCATCGTGGAGGCATCCCGGATCCTTGCCTCACGACGTGTTTGCGAACATCAAAGGGGGTTCTCAAAGTATCCTGCCTCTTTGTTTCATGGTGGTGCTCTATGATCTCATAGGGTACTTCGCGAACGGGCTTCACGAACCAGTTTTCCAGCCCAACATCAAATGTCCATAACTCATAATCCGTATCTCCTTTTGCGCCCTACGATTTACAAAATCGAACCTTGAGAAATGGGCTATGATCTTGGATCATGTATGAAAGCATATGGAAAATTTTTAGGACACATTTTCCAGTGTCAGCACAAGCATCATTTATATGTTTTTAAGGAAATTTTTTTTCATGCTTTTTTCATGTTTCCTTCATAAGTTTCCAATGAAAATAAAATAAAATTATTTCTTGAAATTTTTTTCCATATTAATATCAATGAAATAGTTTTCATAGTGTTTTCAAGATCCATTTATTAGTTTTTAAGGGAAATTATATTGAATCATATATTATAATGTTTCCAGGAAAATGATTTTTTAAATGTTTTCAAGATTATTTTATATTTTTTTAAGGAAAAAAGGTTTTCAAGACTTGTTTCTTAGTTTTGAAATTATTTTTAATGAAAATGGTTTTAAAAAGTTTTTAGGATTTTAAAAATTCTTTTCAAAGAAAAAATGAAATTTTCCTCAAGAAATGTTTTCAAAATATCATACCAGGTTATTTTCCTTTTCAGATGACATCTATTGATGTCACTCATGCCATTCTAGAAAAAAATCCAATGGTTCTATTCATATTACTTATTGAATGGTTTATGTTTTGATGGAATTATTCTTATGAGACTTGATTCTCTTTTATGGGTTATAAGCTTTTGAAACCCGATTTTTTTTCACGGGTTATTCTTATGATGAAATGATTATAAAAAATGCTTATTTTTCAGAGGTTATGATATGATTACATGTTTATAATATCCATTTCATCTCATTGGTTATGATATAAATTTATGACTTTGTGGAACATGTATATATGATTTCACTATGAGATAGGTGATACCTATATCTCTCTCTAATGCATTGCATAATGATTTATATCTAATGCAATAGACTAATATAGTCTTGGGAGTAAACCTTGACTACTAAGATGACCATGGGAGTGAGCCATGACTACCAAGATGGTATATGAGTGAAATCATGCTACTAAGATGGCCATAGGAGTGAGTAATTACTACCAAGATGGTTCTGGGAGTGAAAACATTTTACTAAGATGGTCTTGGTGGTGATTCTTTGGATACAATGGAAATCATATTATATGATTATGTGTCCAAAAAAATTCCATATTTTATTCCAATGTTACGATTTCATGGATTATGTTATTTATTTCATTATGATTCATGACTTATTAACAATAAATATTTATGTAATGATTCATGTATATGATCTTTGATATGAAGGGTATGATATTAAAGTTTCTTGATAATGTTCTCATACCCTTATGCTTATGATTATTCCTATATATCGTCCTTCTTTACCCTTAAAGAGATTTTGTGATCAACACTTTTTATGTTTCCATCCCTAGGTTTTGAAGATATTTATTATGTTTAACATGTATAAGAAGGGTTCTAGTAAAGAATAACCTATTGGGAGATAATGTAGCTCACTTATGTATTAGTGTTTTCGGTTCCATGTTTACAAAGGTACTAGACCAATTACGGTCCTTGGGTGTCAGTTCGTATGATTTTTTTTATTATTCCACAGAAGTAATCTAATGTAAATGTTTGAAAAATTAGAGTATCTATAGAGATTGTTCAAGGTGAAAAACAAGAAATAGGTTGAAAAACATCACTAAAAAGGATTCTCTGTGATGAGGATCTGGTTCCACTATACCTTCCACATTGTGTCATTCATTGGTCAACATGAGATTTTCCCATTTAGGTGATTTTAATGTTACCTGTATTTGGTAAAAATTGATATGGGAATGGTATTCAATCAACTATTTCATACTAGAGACTATAAAAAACCTATACTATCTAGAATTTTGATGTTCCAAACATGCTCAAAGCTAGAATCCACCATTGGAGAGTCTGAATAGATATAGATTCAATTCACTTTCTTTACTATGGGTGTATCAATAAGTAAAATATCAGAAGAGAATTTAAATGGAAAAGCATAACCAGTAAAAGGACGATGATATATAAATAAATGACATTCTAATATGTCAATAAAAGAAACATACAGATTATAAGATATTTGGATTGTTCTTCCAACTGTGGAAGACCCCTCCCCACTATCAGCTATAGCCTGATAAACCGTATATTCCCTAGAAACCACCACTCGATGACTCCCCAAAGTCATATAATTCAACTAGTTCACTGAATCAGGTTGGGTATGGAATTAAATCCGAGGTATTATATCTACAACATGGATTAATTTATCTACACGAAACTATAAATATTTTCAATGGATCCACATTAGATAACCATTATTTCTACATCAGTGATAAGACATGATTAAGAAAAGAAAATCCTTAAGAAATAGCCTTTTACTGCAACAATTACAACATATTTCAAAGTTTATTCCCAAAAAACAAGTAAAACAATATTGACACTACTATGACTACAGACCATCACTCTGGTACATGTCCTCTAACTTCCTCTTCGTACTCCCAGATTGAGTAACTGGGACAATGCTAGAGA
The DNA here is from genome assembly GCA_963277665.1 of Viscum album. Taxonomy (NCBI): domain Eukaryota; kingdom Viridiplantae; phylum Streptophyta; class Magnoliopsida; order Santalales; family Viscaceae; genus Viscum; species Viscum album. The sequence goes on along the minus strand of OY728120.1, from coordinate 1,577,581,890 downwards.
AGAAACCTTTCAGTATACAAATATATGGAAGATTACTTGTATCACTATACTAATATATTCCCATCACTATTATTAGTTATTTAAGAATCAATGTAGTATTTTTAATCTTATGGATGATCCTGTCATTTTCATTCAACTCAAGATGAAGTCGAATATCAAACATTCTAGCATTCTAATACTATTTTCTTCCATATGTGACCAAAATAAATCTACTATGTGGAACATGATTAATAGGAAAACTCAATCATTGATCACAAATAGATCTCTATCGACTCATGTTCATGGTATAACATTAAATCATTTGGAAAAAAACCATGAATAAGATGTTCATGATGGTCTCTCATGTCTCCCTTTTCCATTTACCAGCCTCCAACCTGAAACCCCACCACCATCTAGTGGATTCCATTATAGTGATGGTTTCACGATAAAAAAAGTTAACCATATGGGGTGTCCACCAAGTCTAACATCCTATTTATGACCCATATCGAGTCCTTCGTGTCCTAGGAGAAAATAGTTCCATAAAAGGATGGTGTTTTATTGAGAAGAAATTCATCCATATATTCGACCATCATCAATTTATCATTGTGGGATCCTATTCCCTGAACATGTACCAAATGAAATATCCCTAGATTGACTGGTCCCATTTCTTTTCCTAATGATGCAAATAGGTTTCTTTTCCCAATTTCTTATTCTAACACAATAGTAGGTGTGACTGGATGCACATAATCTTTATGGGGAGGCATATCCTGAATTTCTAGAACAACATTTGAAAAATACAACTGGTTTAATAAAATTAATGGAATAATAATACCATTAAAATTTCCTAGGCACACACAAGGTCTTCCAACATGGTTCAACCTAAGAGGCTACCCATAAGAACAACTCCTAACCCCATAATCAATACCCAAAACCCATGTAAACCCACAATTACCTACACATTAGTAATAACCACATAAATGCACTCAAGAATAGAATAAAATAAGATCACATATACGAATGAATGAAATAATTTCCCAATGGTTATATCACAATTTCAATAGGGATTTAATTATTTGGACTCTATGTAATTCAAGAAACATATATATGGAATGTGAACCCATGTGCATTGAGTGATACATGGATGGACACCAAATCTAATAAAACAACATATAAACATAATATATATCATCTAGTGTGAATTTCATCAATGATAAAGTAAAAAAATATAAATTCCACACATTATGAAAAATATGAGGTCTACTTTACAGTCCTGGCTATGAACTGACATTATTCTCATTCATGAGTCCTAACCATCCTATCTCTTGTCTACCATATCTAAAATCAAGGAAAAGAATAGAAAAATATTTAATGAGAATAATGTTGAGATACCATTTTATAACACCTTATCCTAAACCACTAGGTCCAAGCTAGAGTTTTACATGACCTCATGAATACCTACCCATACATAAGAGGTTTCCTACTAGTGGCATGGTCCTGTATAACATCACAGGGAGACTATTCCCCTAGAACCAAGTGAACATTGGATTGAAAAAAAAAGAATCCATAATAATTAACAATAAATAATGAATAAATTAATAACCATACTAGTAGTAGAATATACAAATAAACCCCCTTATAGTAATAATATAACATGTCAGATATAAAAAAAATAAAAAATAAACTAAATGTTTCATGTATGGGTAATCTAATCATAATATTTGTAACATCTAGTGAAAGTTCATCCAATAATTTCTTCATACCAGAGCTAACTTTCTCAATCATCCCTCACTGTACCCTTTCCCTTCCCTAGATCCTTGGACAAGAACTCTACAATTGCACAAAAATTCCTAAGTAGGGTGTGAGTACAAGAATTAGTGGGACACCACAAAAAACCAGTAACATTATTTAATAAGATATAAAATTGAATTACATGAGAGTAAATATGATACAAATATAACAAGAATATATAATATAATCACAACACATATGCTGCATCCTCAAAGAATGGCTCTATCTCCATTGAAACCATCACATAATGAATGACTATCAACCACATGACACAACCCCCTTGATGGGATAGACCAAAAATATCACTGTATATCTCCCTTGAAGTGGTAGTTCAAATTATGCTGACCAAGAATATGACACATCCCCCTCGATATAATATTCCATAAGGCCGAACCTGTATACTCAACTGCAAGAAAAAATAACATCACAATACGATACCAGATACAATGATAGATCAAACATCACATCAAATACACATGTTTCATAATTAGAACAATAAGAATGAAAGAAACACAAGTACAATTATCGTAGGGATACAAAAACACCACATGTGATCAATAATCTATCACAAGTATCCTAGGTCTACATACAGATGCTAAAAACATTCCAAGAACATGTATAAGACATTAAATAAATTCATTTTCTTCTTTCCTTAGGTGAAACAATGAAAATCAATAAAATGATCACTATCTAATTCAAAAAGAACCACAAAATCCTAGAACCATTAATGGGTAGAAATTTTTATAAATCTTGGATTTTGGTAAAATAGGAAGAAAACCCAAAAGGTTAGTACATTATTAACTCACTGTTGAAGATATACTTCCATGAACATTTTGGTTTATAGTGTTGCACATATGCCAAATCACTGAACATAGATAGGAAATAAATCAAATGTCATAAAAACCCTTATTATATCATAGTAAAATACCTAGATACAACCCTGAAATTGAAGCTCTAATTTAATTTTATCTAGGAGAAGAGGATGGAATTGATCATGATTAAAGAAGAATTTATCGGGTTGGATCCGTTGGATCAAACATGCATTCAGATGTCTAAGAGAGGAGTTCAAAGGGAAGAAGAGGGACAAAAATCAATGAATAGGAGAGACTAATTTATTGCTGGTGAAATGATACCTATGGTAACTAAAAGGAGTGTATAGTTTTTGTTTCAGAAAAAACAACTAAAAAACTGGCGTCCTTGTTGGGCACCATGTGGTGTCACCGGCTAGTTGACGGTGTCCACCAGTAAGTCAATGGTCTCTACTGGCTACCCAGTGGCTACTAGGATGATCTAGTCCCGCTCAAAAGTATCAACATATGGATAGTTATGTATAGGAATAATTACATATACACAAGAGACTCACCGACTAGCTAGTGGGACTACAATAATTAAAAAGCTACAACACATAGACAGGCCTAACTCTGACTCAGTTCCTATATTCCAAACCCCTATAACATTCCCTCAAATAGTTAAATATGAGATCAAAATGGTACATAAAATTGTAAAATATTCATACATAAAATTGGGATACCAAAACTAACTATTATCTGATAGGATTCCCATATATGGATTCAGGTTACAAGGTGATGTGATAATTCATGCACAAGGCCAGGGAATTAGCCAATAAACTAGATTAACCACTATTTGGAATAATTTAGAGACTATTTATTAGTATAAAGATTACTCAATGGGGATTCCTAGTAGACATAAGTTTATGTATTTGAGTATACCCATTTCTCTTGTTTAAGGAAACCACATTCCATGGAACAAGGACAAAAAATACTAGTGTATCCTATAGAAATCTACTACTATTGTTGATTTGGAAGGTCCTCAACCTGGGACCTTCACCTTGAGGGTTCCATCAATATAGTCTAGGTATAACCATACTAGTATGTCATAGATGTGTAATAATTAATAATAATTAACAATAATATGTGCTAATTACCAATAATTGGTAATAATAAATCATAACTAGTAATGATTAATAATAATTAACAATAATATGTGGTAATTAACAATAATTAGTAATAATTATTAATACTTACTAATAATTTGTAATAATTTCAAATAATTAGTAATAATTAGTTATAATTAAAAATAATTAAAACCTATTAATCATAAATAGTAGTAATTAATAATAATTAACATTAATTAGTAATAATGACCAATAAATTATAATAATTAGTCATTATTTCTGATAATAAGTAATAATTGGAAATAAATTTTAATAATTACTAATAATTTGAAATAATTATCAATTATTGGTAATAATTTCTGATAATTTGTTATAATTAATCATAATTTGAAAAAAAAATGTTTTTACAATAATTTGTAATAATTACCAAAAAGTAGTAATAATTAGTAGTATTTGGTAATAATCCGTAATAATTATCGATCACTAGTAATAATTAATCACAATTAACAAAAATTATTAATAGTTAACAATAATTACTGATAACTATGAATAATTATGATTAATAATGAATAATTAGTAATAATTTGAAATAAAAGTAATAGATGTTAATAATTCAAAGTAATTACCGATACATAACAGTAACTAGTAATATTTTTGAATAATTAGTTGTACTTTTTAACAACTTATATTAATAAATAATAATTATTATGTTACCAATCAATTAAATATTGTTTCTTAGTTTGTAATAATTTATTTTACTTCACTTTATGTAATATTTATTATCAATGTTTGATTTTAGTTAAAAGTTTTTTTTAATTCATTGATATTTAGTTATAATTATCGATAATCGTTGATATTTCATAATAGTTAAAAGTAATTTATAGTTTCCTAATTTTCTTATTTTTTCCTCAATCATTAATTACTTCCATCATATCAGTCTTAAGATTATTTTATTTTCACTTTTTGAGAAAAATATAGAACAATGAAGTAGAAAATAATTTTTAAGGAAATATTTTATCAGTTAAATCACAATAGGAATCCAAACAATTATGGTATAAATCCTATATATATTGAGGAAGTTGGAACTTTTTTATCCTATACATCATAAAAAACCTAATATTTCTGAATAGATAATTATGCGTACATGTAAGAAATGTGTAAGAGTGATATTTGAAACATTTGAAAGTGTTGGGGATCATCTATTGAGTGTTGGTTATCAGAAAGATTATAATTTTTGGAATCAATTTGGTGAAGAAAATTTAGGAGAAGATATAAATAATTTGGTTCAAGATCCATCATAGTTTCGAACTATAAAGTATGAGGTCATTGAACCATGTTCTCAAGAAATAGATACTTAGAATGTTGATTCAAATCTTGAGTTAGATCAATATATATTTTTTGAATTGCAAAACTATGATGAGGATGCCTTATATCCCAGTTTCCAGTTATGAAAATTTAAAGTTGTTACTAAATTTATTGCTCTTAAATCAGATAATGGAATGTCATAAAATTGATTTCATATGATATTAGCTTTAGATAAATCACTGTTTCCTATGAGAAATGTGTTTCCAATAAATTTCTATAAAATAAAGAGGTTTGTGTATAATTTTTGTATTGGTTATTATAAGATCCATGCATGTTCAAATGATGTTATCCTCTACTATGGAGAACACGAGTCAATAGTTAATTTTCCTACAAGTTGAAAATAAAAGTAAAAATAGGAACAACAATGGAATTCCATATTGGTTCTTGTTAAAAATTTGTGGTATTTCTCAATTACAGAGATATTGATGTATTTATTTATGTCTCAAAAGACCGCTTCAATGATTACATGACACTAATATAAAATTTCCACTAGTAAAATATTAAATCATCCGTATGATGGTGATTCATGGATACATTTTGATCAGGATCATTCATATTTTTATTTAAAAGCTCATAACATGAGATTGAGTCTTTTTACTGATTGTTTCTATCAATTTATTTCTTATGGTAGTCATTTTCCAATTGGACCATATTTATAACTCAATAAAACATACCTCCTTGTATATTGATGAATGAACCTTTTATATTTTTGAAATTATTAATTATAGGACATCCAAAATAGAATATTGATTTTTATTTGAATCCATTGATTAATTAATTAAATTTATTATGAAGTAGTGGTTTTAGTACATATGTGGTTATTGCAAAAATAAATTTCATAATGAAAGTTATATAAATGTGGAAAATCAGTAACTTCCAAGAATATTGCATGTTATCAGAATGGAGTATAGATGGTCTAAAATAATTTTCATACTATATGAGTGAGAAAAATTATTTAATGATTTTAAATGTAAGGAAACCATGTTTTTGGGCTATTATCTCAGATTTATTTCTACATTTTATCCTCTATAAAAGAACACAATTAATTTCATATGCATAAAATTGAATGCTTTGGGCCTCCAATAATAATAATAGGTATTGATTTAAAATATATTTTTTTAATAATTACCTCTTATTAAATTTTCAAAAACTATAAATCAACAAAATATTGATAGATTTAGGAATGATCAAAATTGGATAAAATCAAGAATGTTTTGGGATATTCTATATTGTTATGATTTTTTGGGCATTCACATGTTAGATGTCAGGAATATTGGAAAAATTATTTTGATAACATATTTTATATAATTTAGGACTCACCTATTAAGATTACCTAAAATGTAAAGTTTAAAATAGATATTTCCCAAATTTATAGGCATCCAACAAATGAGTTATTTGAAAATGATAAATCAAAAAAGTAAATGAAACCAAAATCACATTATAAAATTTATTGATTAAAAAATCATTATTTTTTTATTGGATAAAAAATTTTATTTTATTGGATGGTTATGTTTTCAAAATGGATCGATGTGTTAGAAATGGTGATATTTATTGGAATAAAAAGTCCTAATTGTCATGTTATAATAGAGAAAATGCAACTGATTGGACATAGAGGGTCGTTAAATTATTCAATTTGAGATGTGCTGATAGAAATAACATATTTTAATTGAGACATTTTTGTATTGAAAATATGGTATAATGCACTGAGTAGGATTCCATGAGATATTGTTCGAATTTTATATAAAATAGAAAAAAATTCCACAAAGTTTATTGATTCAATGGAACATTAATTTTAAAATTTCCACAAGATGAAAAATGTGGAGGACCATAAAATTTCTGATGGATGAACCCATATTACAGATGAATAATGAAATTGAAGAAAAATGTATGATATAAAGAATTGATTAAAGGGTTTATTAAAGAAGTGCATTTCCATAATGAAATTTTATTTTTATTCACTCTATATATTCATCCTGAATATCTTTAAAAAAATAATTCAATGTTTTTTATGAAGTAAAATGTGGATCATGTAATGGGAAATAAATTATTAGTTTTTAATCAGCATGATATTATATTTGGTGGATTTCATGAATGATTGATTTCTGATAAAGAACAGTAAAAATCTCATACATATGTTCTGCTCATATTTTATGAAATGACATGATTTATATACTAAGTTATAAGTTAATTTGTTATTTATATTTTTTAGTAAATTAATATTTTTTTTACATTATATGATTATCATATCACAAAATGTTTCCCACAAATCAGAAAAGGTTCCCTAAAATAATACCGACAACATATTTTTTCTTACAGGTTTCAAAGTCTCGTAATGTAAATATTTAATCGTTGGATATATGAAATCAATTTACTATTTTTTATATTGAGATTTTTTTTTCAAATTTACAGGTATCAAAACATTTATATAATATTTATAACCGATTATTTGTTTTAGGTAACCCACTATCCAAATTGGTAATATCTTATAATTCAATTGTGGTGAGTGGTTTTTAAATTTCTTACAATTACATATAGTGAAGAAAAAAACGAATAGTGGTGTTTTCTGAAAATTATATCATTATAGTTAAAGTGATTATGAGTTGTATAAAATGTTTTATGAAACAATTAAGTCATGTTATATGGGATAGAATTATGTAAAAAAAATTAATTTCAATGGTTTGAAACATATAGAGTCTTTTATGCTGAACCACACTATGTAATCATTTCCAATAAATATAGAATCCTTCCAGTAGTAAATAAACCATTTATTATGTCTCATAAATCTTATCAAATTTATTTTGATAATTACTTTTATGCTTTAAGAGATTTAATTGGAAAGTGGAGTATTATAAAAATGAAATTTCATGAAAATATGTTTATAAAAAGTGTAAGTGGTTCAGTTAAATTGTATGGAATTATTATTTGTCAAGATACAAATCCAAAATATATAAATTACATGAATATTGAAACATATTGATTATGATACCACAAAGATACCTGATGATGGTGTTGATAATGTTTAAAATGTAAAAAAATAAATTTTAATTTGAAATTGATGATGTTGTTGAAGATCATATGAAAATTGATGATACCAAGGAGGAAAATGAATATATTGAACCCATATATTAAAAATAAGGTAATGAATATGATGAATAATTAAAATAAATGATGGTTATATTAATAATTAATATATAATACAGGTTTTTAATTATTTAAAGACATTATTATTTTTAGGTTTTAGATAGCTAGACACAATTACGATGAGATGTATCATAGCCTTGAAGAGTCTATGCTTCATAATGATCATCTTGATGCCTCATCGTCTGATACATCGGTTGATTATAGTTAATCATAAACTAATTTGGGTCGTGGTCTAGTGAGATCAAAGATTATTGACCCTATTCTTAAGCACTTTCCACCTCTTGATTTTAATCCAAACATGCAAAGGTATCTTCTGTTGTGTATTTTACATAATTTTCATTAAGTTTAATTAATTTGTTTATTTATTTATTCTAAGATAATTTTTTTCAATATTTTCCCCATATAGATATTAGATAGGAGTTAGATTCAATAAAGATATTTTTTCCGAATGTGGGTGACATGCGATTTGATTCCCATTGTTTTTTATCATTAAAAGTCTTATCATTCGATAATGTGTAAATAAATAAAACATATTTTTAAATTTAGGTAATTATTAAATTTTTCTTACTAATTATTTGTGTGGTTTATGATATCCCATCAAAGATAGCATGATATTCCCAATATGGGAGTCTTGGTAGATCTGCATACAAGGGTGTTGTCATTTGTTTTTGCACAATTTGAAAAAGAGAGGCCTGGAGAATGATGGAGTAATAGGTTTTTTTCAGTCATTCTATAGTGATCGACTTGATTAAAAATCATCTCATTCATGCGATAGATTATGCTCTAATATGATGTGATAATGTTTTCAACAAACATCATTATCTAGTTGGGAGAACGGGGGGATATCTGAGGTCACACATATAGTTATTAGTCATACTTTTAGTATTCATAAACAACATATAGTAAGTAATTTTATTTAATAATTTTTTTTATAATTTAAACAGAAAATGTTTTTTTATGTTCATAAAGGTAGTTGAGCATCCTGATGTTATGTAGTTCAATGTTTTTAAGAGTATTTACACTAACCATTCAACTATAGATATTACTAATAGCCGATCACTTTAGATTGTGGTTATTATGTTTTTTTAGAATTAACATTAATTAATATTTTACCTTTTTAAATTATGAATTTATTTTGAATGTGGCATATGGGGCTGCGACATATCTCATAGATGATGATATTATGGGAAATAATGAGTTCTAGGACACCAGTACTCCATGATTTGATGAGGCATCTTGGCTAAAAGTGACTCATTATGGTATCGAGAAAGTTTTCATGGTTGTTAGCATTTCTCAATTGACACCCACTAGTTATTATGGCAATACTATGTGGTCATCATCCAGATCAAGGGGAGCTTGTGAAGAGATATCATTGTCTTTTATAGAGTATGAGGAGAAGTTTCAATCATATAATGTGACTATAAAGATAATACGTAGAGTGTCAACAATGATTTTTCAATACTGACAGTAGTAAGAGGAGAAACATGGTTGATGGTAACAAAAACAAAAATGAGAAAATGATGGATTATATGTGATATAATTCACAAGGTATTGGGATATAAATCCTTCCACCGATTCCCCCATATGATCAAATAACTCAGTGATTATTTTGAGAGAAACAAATTATGTGTATGGTAATTAAATCACATGTCTACAATTTTATATATTCAGTCTAAAAAAATATTTGTAATTGATTTTTAATTTATTGATTTTATGAATTTTTTAATTTTTTTAAATTTATATAATTAATTTTAAATTTATCAGTTATTTATGATGGAATACAATTTCCTTCATAATTGGTTATTTGTGATGGAATATAATTTCTATTTAAAGTTACAAATTGTTATGGAAATTTTATTTTGGAGTAAATAATTACTCATATATATGGTGGGAAAATAATTGTGACAAGGCATGTATCTATCACAAATTAATATTCATTATGATGGCCATTAAAAAAAAACTTTTCTGAAGCCATTTTCAGCCATAGGTGAATTGTAACTGGATCAGGTCACAATTGACTATTTGTGATGGGATCCCATCAAAATTTTCTTATTACAAATAACTAAATTTACAATTGTGATTTTATACACCAAAGATGAATAAGAATGAAAATTTTGGTGATGTATCGCTTCCTTAACAGTGATTTAATGTTTCTCATTTGTGAAAAATTTTGTAAGGATTCAACTTGTAGATGAAGAATACTTTTAGATGAATAGTATAATTTTACATTGCAATGCATTATTAAAATGTCTATATTTCCATTAATTTTTTTAAATAAAATTCATAGTATAATTGTAAAATAATTTACTTTCTACAACCTTGAAGCATGGTAAAATAAGATTTAAAATCATGGGAAAACCGTTCATGTGAATTTTAAAAAATTAAGTTTATTTTATTATTTTTATAAAGAAACTCTAAGTGACTTTGTTAGTGGTTAATTTTAATAAGTTATTTCCCATAAGGATGGAAAGAAAAAATTTGAGACAAACTAAAACATTACAGTTTAGAAAATCTTTGATAATTGAGTCTTAAAAAATGTATAAAGGTTTTAGAGAGAAAAAGTGGATTGGAAGATAAAAAATTGATTTTGAATGGATGAGAAATCTTTTTTTTATCTTTAAAATATCATTGATTGAAAACCCACATAATAAAAAAAGTCAAAAAAAATATATTTTTCAAAATATGAGAAGTAAAATATGAGTTTCAGCAACATAGTTGGTTTTCTTTTTAAAAAGGATGACATTAGTGGGAAAGGGAAAGATGTATAAGGAGGGGAAACCATTGTTAAAGAAAATTGTAATTATTCTCAATTGTGATATGCTTTTAAGAAATAAATTCATACAGGTAAATATTTTAATTAAAATACTCCCTTTACTAGAGAGTACAAAAAATATATCACCACTATAGAACTTAATAAAATCATCTTTTAAAACCATAGTAAAGAAGAAATTATTATGTCTTAATAAAGGACATTGAGTCAAGAAAAATCATTATAAATTATTTAATTTTTCAGTCAAATCTACATTAGATAAAAAAAATTAAATCGAACATTAGATATCATTAAATATAATGTAAAATCAAAAAAAATATTAAAGGTTCATTAGATAAACCATTTAAAGGATAACATGGTGTATAATAAGAAATATGTATCATGGGCTAAAAATTGAGACAAAAAATCCTTACCATATATTCATGCTTACACAAATTCACTCTATCTTACAATATAATAAGAATAACTATCATAATCACCAATTTAAGAAACATATTCATATCTAAAAGAATTAATGGACATTATTTGTAATTATTCTCTTTATCTATATAAGTTAGTAATAATATTTTTTTAATATTGGGTGTGTGTTATATTGGTATTTTTAACTAGTTTCATAAAAATGGTGTTTCAATTTATCATTATATCACATTTCATTATTCCCTTGTCATAAAAGGAACTCATATTCGTAATTTTACAATTATATATAATGTTATAATTTTTTTATAATTTTTTTGTTACGATCCTTAAAAATGAAATGATGTTGAGCATGTTTTGGAGATTTGTAACAAATGGATCTTGGATTCTTAATTGATGAGATTATTTTTAATGTTACCATAAAAAACCATTGTTTACTTATTTATATCAGATATTACCATAAATTATTTTCCTATACTCTTCTATGATATAAATTCATAGCATTGTAAAAATAGGTGGTTATACCATCCCAAACAAAAAACAAACCATAATTTCTAGATGACTATGATGTTAATTTTTTTTAAAGTCATTATAAAAGAATAGTAACTATCTAATTTATTCCTTATTAGTGTTATGTATCTAAATTTTAAATAATTAGTAGAATAAGATTATAATTCATGTTTAGGGTAAAATTATGCATATATTTTATTTTTATGATAGAAATTTGTTTATTAAAAAAAATATTATATATTGGTGTTTAAAATCGAGACTATTTTTTTACCAAACTAATTCTTAATTAAATGAAAATACCAAAAATAATTTTTATATAAAAATATTACACAAGTTGTTCAACATCCATTTTATATATTCATGATAGTAATTTAAATTATAAATATTACTTAATATACTAATATTTCAACATGAATTTTTTCTATGTTTGTATGTTAAACTTACTTCTTGATATAGACATAATTAAAATGATTTTATTAGAAAATTCATTTCTAACAATTCACATAAAAATAATTCATTTCATAATAATTCCAAATTCCCATTATATAATAATCTTTACATGTTTAATTAATCAATGAAGATAATATTTTCAAATTAAAATTAAAATATTATAAATTAAGATTAAAAATTAAAATAAAATTATCAAATAAAACATAATTTTAAATGAACTTTATAAAATCCAGGTGTCTTTAATCTGATTTCAAATAAAATAATAAATTGGTTAATGTTGATAAATTAGTTTATAAATTTGAATATTTATTATTATAATAAACTATAAACTATGATCAGTTTAATTAATTAAGGTAATTTACAACAAATTTTTTAAATATATTTTTCTGAAAGACATCCTTTTAAAAATATTTGTCAATGAAATATAATAATATATAAGTTTTTTAATTGGTTTTTATATGTTTCACTACAAAATATTACAGTCTTCATGAAATTTTAATATTTCATAGTTCATTTAATTTGGGAGTTGTGTTAGTTCAATGTTGCGTGTGACACAAAATATTTCTAATAATATTAATTATATGAGTACAAAATTTATGGTCATTACTTGATACCTTTTTCCGATGCCAGAGTAACACATCGGGGTATGGGTTGGGACATTCATGATGGTTCCCTTACTGTAATTTCGTAGGCATATAATGTTGGATGTGCTGATGTTGGCGATGTTTTCCCATCCTTTTAGAAATATCTATTGGGGAATTCCCCATTCATAAGAATCAATCCCTTATAAGTATAATGAGGTTAGATCATAGCCCATATAGAGGTATATGGGTTTATCAATGACACATCAACTCTGTAAGCCCATTTTAGACACTATATTCAAAGCTTAGGCAATGTTCGGATACACTCAATAGAATGATTTAGACATGAGAAACATGATAAGCCACAATAATTGGTTCGTATTTTCACCCAACCCAATCGCAAATGGAAACTTTATTTAAAATGTGAATTGAATCCACTAAGACCATTCAGACCTAATACATCTATGAGAGGGAATGATGGTATCCAAAATCATTAGGGAGACCATTTATAAGGTCTATTTAACCAATATATTTGTGGGATTGTTTCATTATATACAAAAGAATTTTTCTATCCCACCTCAGAGTGTATGACTCTAATGATAACCCATGGTGGCATGTCAGTTCTAGATAATGTTCATGTGGGTGGAAATGGATGTATAATTCATCCTCTGATTGGTCGAGGACATTATCTTGTTGATGGTGGACTATGATATGAAATATATCTAATAGTAGGTGAATATGTAGTTAACTAAGATAGTTCTTCATTTGAATGGTCCACTAGTGTCTATAGGCTTATTAGAATGGAAAAAATAAAAAGATTAATGGATACCTCATAAGAGGATTTCACTAGGGATGCCTTTTGTCACGACCCAACCCACCAGGGTCCACCTAGCCAGCTGAAGAATTGGCTTCCAAAACCCAAATCCCACCATCAACAATCTAGGTGCAGATGAGAATCACCAATAAGGAATAATATAATAGGGAGACATTTACAATTATACCTTATATACACTCACCCAACCGTCTCCATGAAATAGTGAATATGAATAGTAAAAACAGTGGTAACATTTTTAGTAAAACCATGGATGAAATAAACACCCAAATATACATCATATTACAATATAGTGAAACCAAAGTGAAATAAGATAAAATTCACACATAATCATATATTAATTACCAAATTGACAACAAATGGAATAAAGTAAAGAAGAAAGAGAATGCAGATATCTAAGAAAAAACATTGTACATGGTCTATACAGTTGATTATCCCTATGGTCCATTGAAATCATCATCAATCCGTTTTTTATCTACATAAGACTGTACATATGTAGGAAAACCACATGTAGGGGTCAATATATACATACCTAAATGGATACATGGAAAACCAATGTGGGAGTAATAGAATACACAATAGAAGTAGTCACCTCAATCCAAAGAAAGAGGAAAACAAAACAAAACTAAATATATATACATATATATATATATATATTCTCATAATGGAAACCAAATGAGAGATAATGAGGATTACCATATCACAGTCCAACCAAGGATGATGAGTCCAACTATAGAACCAAATGTCCATCATCTATTACCATCATCTTGTCTATCTGTATGATGAATTAGTGAGGCAGACTCGCACCTCACCGCCGCAGCATAACCTAAGGGGAAAATATTTCTTACAGTGTACCTAAAACCTTGTATGATAGTGGGATACCACTATGTATATAGTTATATGATCTATTCCTTAATGTTACTAGAGGATTTCACTTAGTAGATGGACATATGACCCACAACATGAAGCATTAGGGTGGTTCCACTAGAGTACCCACCTCTAAAACCATAGGGGGTACCACTCAATATATGCCTGCAGAGGACCCATAACCTATTGTTTCATGGGGGTTCCATGTTATATATATATATCAATAAATACCCCACTCTCTAATACCATAGGGGGTTCCACACAGTAGATGTTAATAGAGGACCCACACCCCACTACATTAGGGGTGTCTCACACAGTATGTGTCAATAGAGGACCCAACAACCTAGTACAATAGGGGGTTCCACTAAACCAATGGTAGGATTATGTGGGAGGGGGATCTCACATGTTGGTATAATTAGGGGTTTCCAACCCTAACCTCTCTCACTGATGATCCTACCTGATCACTACCATTATCATGTGTCTTATAAAGAAGAGTGATGCTTGGAACATTCCACGTCATATATCCAAAGACACTGAGAAGTATGCCATTGAATTTTAGTATGAAAACTACTTAGGATAGGCTATATTTGGGACAAAATTCGATTCCAGGTGAAGAATATATGCAAGGTGGATGTTTCTTTATTAGGGTAGACAATGTATCTGCGATCCACATGACATGTGGTCCCACTCTAGCACCAGACATGTTCTACTTTGGACACATCTCAAAGTCCATGTCACTATAGATGGAGTGTAAGGGGGACCACATGGAATGCCTCCCTCATTCGGTGCCTTCACATGTGATCCTGATTGTACTTTTTCTTGTTGGGCCATGCCCATGCACTTATACATGTACCGAGTTGTGAATGGGTATTGGATTATTCATATTTACCCAAAGTACACAGGGTTTCATCCCACATGGGGTCTTCTCTGTGTGAAACTACCAAATGGATTTAGCCGCCCAGGGAGGGCCACATTGCATGTGGGCCTAGAAACATAGAATCTGTTCATTATATTCTCTGAGAAATAACTAATGTATCAGGGAGGGGATACATGATATGTTTTTTAGAATACATATCATGCAGTATAGTTTTTCAAAAAAAACATAATTTTTCAAGGAGGTACACCTGATTCAGACACTCTCCCATGATTTCTTCAGTTTTATCACCCAAAATTGGTTTGGGTAACTTTCTTCCTTTGTTTGATGACATCAAGTAGTCATAAAATGGATTCCGATTGTTTTCATAAAGCCCATAGATATCCCAATGTGCCTCCAATAATTTTCTACTCCATCCCATCACTAATATAGATCCCAAACCCATAGAGTGTAACTTGAATCCTATGATCTATCCCGATTAAACATTTCTTATCGAATCTGTTCATTATATACATTACAATTGAAAATCTTGTGGCTCGATCGAGATCAAAACCACAACGATAAAGTCTAACCATGACCCAATAGGATGAATTTGAAGAATGTGAAGAACAATGAGGGATAAATCACATAACCAATGTGAATTTATCATTTACCAATATTTCTGAGATAATGATAATAATATTGTATTTAAAGGGGTGATAACATGTTCAACAAGGGTACGAATACTTAATTAAAAATATAATTGAAAACTAGGATAATAAAGAAGATCTAGTAAATTGCAGATCATGAATAACAGATTAAATACATGAAAAAAAATTAATCGAGGGAGGAAACCAAAATTTATAAGTCCTTTCTTTATTACAGATCAATCATTGGAGAAGAATGCATTCAACAGTGACAGATAATACCCTCTATGTTTATTGCATCGCGATCTACCTCAACCTGATTGTCATTCATTTTCTGATGTCGATCAACCAATAAAGAATTATATACTCCTCCTCTCAGATCTTGAAAGGGTAATGTGAATAAAAATTAGAAAATATTCATAAAAAATATTTATAGATGGAGGTTTAGCGTAGGATTACTAAATAAATAGATTAATCAAAAATAAATAATTCACATAACGCACCCTCCAACTGATGCCTCAACTGAACGTTTGACCCTGCCCGATATTTGGTCACCCATTGGGCGAAAAATGTATTTTAGAATCATCTATGGTATTAGATTTTTGACTTTATATTGAATATTATAGATAATACATTTTATATGGAAAAAACCATGTGTTTGATATTAATATATTTTATATTTTTATAATATCAATTACGAGATAACCAAGCCTCTGAATCACATGTTGTCTCCGCACATGAATCTAAAAATATTCCTTAATATATTTCAATGACTTACTGTGGAAAAACAAGGTCACTAAATTGTTCCCCCTTTAATGATTTTAATGCTTAAAAAGAAAAATCTAATCATATATATGCTAATACTAAGACTATCTAGATCTGACACTTTTAAGAGACTACTTGAATGCTTTTATGCTACCACAAAACCCAAAAAATGTAAATGTTTCATCCTCAAATGATCATCTCCTACTGATCCTTGATTTCCAATGGGTGATTTGCGAAGTTGGCCCAATCCACGTTGTAAATATTACCAATTTCTATGATTTGCATTGAATTATGAACATATATCTTCATCTACAACACATGGAAGATGTCATACACCATCTCCAACTATGGGGATCAGGATTGGAGATAAGAAACCTCACCAGCCCTTTGTAAGATCTAGAATTGATCAATGAACCTCATGGAAAACGTACCTACCCTTCAAAACCACTGCAATCCTCATCATGGGGAGACTCTCAGGAATATATGGTCTCCCTATTTGAACACCAAGGCTCTATGATGTTGATATATATAAGATTTCTGTTGGATTTGGACTGTCCTTATCCACTCATGGATCACCTAATGATTCTCTGTCATTTCCTGCATCGTATCCGACCCAAAAAGATATTTCTTTATAATATCAATGAATCCTAAGGGAGACCTATACGGACTCCTATATATGTAATTGAAAGGGTTCATTCTCATCATGGATTAATATCAATTATTATAAGAAAACTAACCCATTGGAAGGTGACTCTCCTAGATTCAACTGAAGTCCAAAAGATAAGATCTCATTATATCTTGCAACACGTGGATGGTGCACCCGGTTTTCACATCCATCTTGGGGTGAAACACCATAATCATATTTAAATAGTCCCAGAATGTACCCTATAGGACTCCCTATAACCATGATTTAAACCATATATCATGGTCCAAGACAATTGATAAGGGTTCCCCATAGATCCAGATGATATCCCACATATACATATATCTTATAATATCTATGGAACTCTACTCTTTAATGGAAGGGAAGTTTACCAACATTTTGAGTCATTTACCAGTCACCCATATAGAATCTTGGCCTCTATCCTTCTATTTAATCCCTAGAAAAAATTCTAGGGATATTCCATCGCATTTCAACTTAGGGTCGTCAGGAGGTTGTGTCAAATTTTCTGAAACCTAGTGTTCGTCCTTCACCTGCTGATATGTGAGATGCCAAGAGATAGACTCTGCCACACTATGCTTCTCACCATCCCACCAAAATAACTGTTGAAGATCATTATAAATAATTTACACTCTAGGATCTCTAACCAAAGAATAAGTTTGAAAATCCCTCACCACCTACACTCACATTGAATCTAGGACAACTATTTAGTCGACGTAAACAACTTCCATTACTATATCAGCGTAGTCAATGGAGCTAGAATCCTTGATAATTTTTCCATGAACATCATGTATTAAATTTCCATATTAAGATAACATCTTACCCCCAACACGCAGTTGGGTGGATCCCAATTAATAATTGAATCAATATTTTTGGGGTCCACATATAATGCATTCATGGAAAGTAAATTCTCTAAAAAATGAACCTCGTGGATTCATAACATTCACATTAATATCTTACCATAAAGACGGAGTTCCAAAAGTTAGTTTAAGACCATCCAAAAATTATATGCATTATATTCCTCTTATGAAGATTAAATGAGTTTTTATTAATTAAGGTGTCAAGGAATTAGTCCAAGTATGGATGAATTATTATGTTCATCATGTCCATAAACATAGTAGGGATATTTATCCCACTGAAATGAATCACCGTGAATTTTTTTTGTCTATAGAGACATCAGAGCATCCTATTTGTAATATCATCCTTATAAAAACTCAAAGGGTGGTTTCATACCCAAGATTATTCTTTGAGAACCAACTCCCGGTAGAAAACTAATTAAAGAAGTCACAAGTCATCAGAAAAGAGGAAATTGTTCTTTATATTTACCTGGTCCTGGTGATGATAATTAACATAAATATGCAAGATCAAATAAAAAAAATTTCATAATAAAAACAAGAGATACCTAGGGGATACATTAGGTCTGATAATAACCTTATCTAGAGGGTCCTCAAACTATACCCCCAGCTCTTGGAGCTCGGTAGGGCCCATCCGATATGATGCAGATGACATCGGTAGGCTCCCAGGGTGCATGTCAATGTAGAATTCCATAACGCACCCCAAAGGTAGTCCCCTGACTTCCATTAACAATAAATATACAAAGTTCTCCACTAGAAAAGGAATCTAGATGCCTAAATATCCCACTCTACCAAGGGAATTTCTCTCCATGTGATGGGTGATGGGTTATAGCCTCCTTCTCACAAATCTCAAATTCTCAGCCATGATATTTATATTTTCCAAATTGATAATACAATCTTATCTATCTGAATGAATATGAATCACATGTGATATAATTGATCATGTCTTGATGCATGAAAAAATTAGTATATACCCAAGATGATTTCATATTTTTTTATCATGATGAATACTCGGTCCGATGTGAATATACCACCCGCAAGTAATATCATGCAATATAAAAAATTTGCTATATCAAAGAATCACACCCATTTAGATATTCTAGAAATATTTACCTTGATACTATATCAATGGGGAGATCTACATATCACATAATTGATAAAGAAAATTACTGACTCAAATCTATATCTACAAGTACTGAAGAATGTTAGGAATAAACATATTTTATAACTTGTATCATCTCGTTATCTACTGATTCATAAGACTCCATGGTCTGATGCTACCTGAGACCTCATCCACCAAATTCCTAGGTTTGGTTAGGGTCATTTGGTGGAGGTGGTAAAAGTATCTTATAGAATATTCCTCCCCCATTATCTCATCATCTTGGATCCCCTCCCACTTCTCAGCAATCTTTACCTCCCTGGGGGCCACCATGGCCATGTATGGGAGAATGTTGATCATGATGCTACCTCTCCTATGGGGATCCATCTACTACCTTTTTCCTTCCTCAACACACTAGTTTGGGTAATCACATTCCATGTGACCACCCCCATCATATTCATGGAATATCCTCTATCTGAGATGACCTGATCCCCAACATGAACATTGTGTTTCATGTCCAGATGACTAAGTCTAGTCATGAAGAGGTATCATATTACAAGATACTGAAAACTTTCACAAGCAAGATACTATATATTACATAGCCCTATGAAAACCACTAGTACCTATGACTTCTTTCCATCCCCCAAATAGGAGGATCTTCATCAACAACACCCGCTGCCGTGGTCCATCATTGGTTGGAATGAAAAAGGGGACCACACTGGTATAGATGTATCTGTTGAGACCCCACTCCGACCTTTTAATCTTGAATTAACCATCCCAAATCATGATGAGTGAGTATAAAATAAATCTATTTAACCATGAAACATACTTAGAAACTATCATACTACCCTATTGAAGCATAAACTTATTGATAATCTGAACTGATCATAGACATTATGTGTAATACTTTTCATGGAATAACTGCTAGAAGTTAGTCCATGAGTGCGTCATATCAAACTGATATTTCCTATAAAAAATCCACCAAAAAACAATTTATATATGGAAAATACTATCTGACATCACAAATATATAATCAGATGGGATTCTAACAAGCATGAAGAATTGGATCACAAACAAAAGATAATCCTTTACTGCATGGGGATATAGCTCACCATAAATCTTTAGAAAACACTAGAGATAGAACTCATGAAGCGCATGAAGCATGTGTACATCCATAGAATACCTTACTGGTATTGAATTTTTTTCAATAAAACTGGGTGATATTACCATTCCTCATGGGGGAAATACCTCATGATATTTCCCTTGAACTAAGGCCTCATCACTTATCAGATTATCGCCACAATCCTGAATTTGAAATCAAGGTGGATATCTTTTCTGAGGCATCCTAAAAGTGATAATTATGTACCACAGTTAGACGATAATATACAATTATGGGTATATTACTAAGGAATTATATTTAATAGAATCATTCCTATATTATAGATTTACCAGTGTTCTGTGCAATACATTTCTATGTATTCTGAGTTGACATATGAGTATTTAGAGTCCTGGTGAATGGTTACATCAGCTAATGCCCCATCATTGGGTTCACTGGCCTAAAATATGCACTCAAGAAACCATGAAATTGTTTTTTAAGGATCTACATTATGGATGAAAGATCCTCCATAATAATATTTTCTGATTTGGGTCACTACCTCACTATTTTGTTCGTCTATAGGGTTCAATGTCCACCAAGATGGATCACTATCCATACCCTATTAAAAGTACTTATAATGGGGAAAAATATGGGTGGGTCTTATATTCCATGGCCAAAACCCTCCAATATTCGATGTGGGAGATGAGAATATGTGTTTTAGTGTGAAAACCATTTTTCATGACGTGACACCCCTACAGCCAGCAACCATGAATTTAGGGAATACATTGTCCTTCATTTCAGACTCCAAAAATCTCCACATCATTGATTTACATAGGAATAAAATGATTACCACCTCCTATGATTCAATTTATAGGATATACATTGCATCTACAAGACCCTCAATCACCATATTTTCCACTTTGGGTCACTCCCTCATAGTTTTTATCTTCAGCATGGATCACTACACACTATGGTTTCTCACGACCCACCCCCTAAGAAAATTACTTGTAATGGGGTGTGGGATAGATGGGAAGTATATACCATTCCCAACATCCCTCTATACTCTAATATGGGATTGGGAAAAAGGATTCATGGTATGAGATCCATATTTCACACTGTGAAACCCCGACAGCTAGAAACCAAGACACATAGGGTTTACATTTTCACTCATTTGGGAATCCAATAGTTTCACTATATTCCAAAAAAATCCTCCATATGGGTCTAACCCCAACCCCAACCAGATGATAAAACACCTCTAATACTATTTTATAATGACCCAACCCACTGAGGCCCTCCTTTTCAGAATAAGGTTGGTCCACCACTATCCCATTCCTGTTACCAATATGTCGGTGGAAAGCGAAAAACTCCATGAATGCATAATTTAAATAAGAGGCCTTTTAATAGTGTGCATGCATGAAATCACCCAACCATATACATATAATAATTCCGATGAATAGATAAATTTCATATAACATATAGAGTAAAGACATGCATGAAATAATTTCTAGGGAATACATTTGAGTAAGATAAAATAAAACCAATGTGAAAATTAAAAACAAAACACATTCACAACATGAAATGAAGTCCCAGCTTGCTAAAAATTGGAATAAAGTTATGCTGAGAGAGCCCATCGCCTAATCACCAATCCCAACCATCACACATAGTCAAATCACTTGAGTATACCTATGATCCACCAAAATCAAGTCCAATCTATCTGTCATTTTATAAATACATGACACATGCAGTAAAATCCCATGTAGGGGTGAGTATATACATACCAATTAGGATGCCCAGAAAACTGTAGGGGGGGAAATAAGTGATACGATAGAAGTATTCAGCTCAACCCAAATATAGAGGGAAATAAAAACCAAAAATATAAATATTTTATTATAAATAAACCTAGATGAGAGAGAAATTATATATCTAACTTACTTACTAACCTAGGAAGATGAGTCTACTGGAAACTATAAAGGTCCATCATCGATGCCCAACATCGCACATATATAATCAAATAAATCTCGAGGAGGACATGCACCTCACCACTGCTCCACAGTAGGGGGGGGGGTACAATCTCTAATACAATAACCACACCGTAGTTTGATAGGGGGATTCCACTCAATTGATATTTAGAGGGCCCATTACATAGTGTGACCATAGTATACCTCTCATTATATGGATAGAGGACCCACACCCTTGTTCACCAGGGGTTCCACTTAATGGATGTCAGTAGAGGACCCTTGAATAAGAACCATATACCAGTTCCACATAATGAACAAAAATAGTGGACCCACACCCTTGTATGCTAAGGGTCCCAATCCATATATGTTAATAAAGTATCCACACGCTATTACCATATATAAATTCTAATCAATAAAAATTTAATAGAGGACCCATCCCATAGTTTGCAGGGTGGGGTGGGGGTGTACAATTACGTAGTTGTTGATATAGGACACACACCCTAGTACCATAAAGGGTTTCCACTCAACTAGTGTAAGGAGTATGGGGGTCTGAAACTTGATACAATAGGGGGTAACAAACACTAGAATATCTCACAAATGATCGTTACTCATCACTGGCATTGTCAAGAATCACCTAAAGATGAATCACTCTTATAAAATTACAAACCATATCTCAAAATCAATTGTGAAGGATAAATTTCCATTCTATGAGAAAAAATGATCAGGATAACATACTTTTGGTCCAAAATATGAGTCCATGTGAAGGATATAAATAACGTAGAAGTTTCTCTTAGGGTTACATAACTTTCATGGGGTCGACCCGATGTGTATTCCTTCTTTCCTTCCTGGAGATGTTCTCCAATGGACACATTTCAAAGGCCATGTCACTGTAAAAGGTGTATAAGAGGGAATATATTATTTTTCATTGACACATGGATCCATCCTATGTGATACCAGCTATTCCCTTGTACTTTGGTCTAAGCCCGTCTACCCGGTTATGTGCCTAGTCTTGCATATATATTAGCCAACTCTTGTATATTCCTCGAGTACACGGTGTGTCCTCCCATATGAGGTTATGAACCTATGAATTTGGCACATGGCGTAGCCACCAGGGGAGGGTCAAATGTCATTTTGGCCCATCCACATAGCATGTGATAATTTTATTCCCCCAAACCCTAGTCTCCATAGTATGGTGTGGAAACATGTAATGTGATCTTAGACTACATGCCCTGTTTTTTATTTTCTCATAGAATCTTAATTTCTCCATTAAATTCTGTTAGTACAGAATCTCCATCATTATTTCCTTCATTTGAACACTATAAAATGGTGGGGTATTCTTCCTACATCATTTCCCAGCCTCTATTGGCAGTAAAATCGATTCTGTTCATTCACATAAATCCCACACGCTACCAAACCTGCCTCCCATAATCTACCTATTGATCCCATCACAACTCTAGATCCTGAATCCATGGAGTGTCACCCAAAATATATGATACTCCATAATACATCCTCAATTTTCCCATCCATTATTCATGCATGCAACTTCTATGAATTTGGGGATTTGGCCATGCTCTAACATTCCCTGACAATGTCAAATCGTGACTCCATATTCCAATGGTGATGAACATAAAGAACCAAGTCAGTTAAATCATATAAATAGAGTTAGTTTATCATTAGTCATCTATTATTTGGAAATGATAATAATAATGTATTTTTAGGGTTGATAAATTTTGAAACAAGGAGAATAATAATTAATGAGAAATATAACAAATAATATGGATCTTGCAAAATATCTGGTAAAATGAAGATCAAGAATATCATATGAAATACAACCTGAAAATTTTAATCAATGGTGGGAAATAAAATTGATCAATACTACATAAATTATGGATCAATATTTTTTGAAGAGATCATTATCCAATGAAGGAGAATACTTTTATTTCATTGCCTCTTGTTCAACCTCAATATGATTGTCATTCATCATCTGATATTGATCCACCAATGAAGGACACTCTCCTCTTCCTCTCAGATCTAGCAAGGTACACATATAACACATGGAAAATAATTATAATGAAATATTAATATAGGGAGTGTTTGGATAGGTTTATTAAATAATTAAATTAATTAAATTATCTAATTGATTTTACGCACTTTCCAATAGCTTCCTCATCTGACATTCAAGTGTTGAACAATCTTAAGTCACGCCTAAGTTAAACTCCACATCCTGGAATAAATCATGGTCTCAAATTTCTATTTAGATAATCTATTTTGGTAATAGCATATTCTTCTGAAAAATGGTGTGTACTTGATATTAATATATTTAATATTTATATAATATCAAGTAGGGGCTCACTGAGACTCAAAATCTCACATTGTGTCATCACTAGGAATTTAAAATATTTCTTAATATATTTCAAATAATTTCTATAAAAAAATAGGGTCACTAAACCTTTGAATCCTTAGATTCTCATGAAATGGTTGAGAGATCATGACACTACACCCTTATAAGGTGCTGTTTCTCATCCACCACACACCCCAACATCAGCTATATTCCTAGAATTATAGAGGGATTGAGATTCTTTGAGGAGTACTTATTTTTTGATGAGATTTAGGATACACTCTATGTTGGGGAAATTTGTTTGATGGGGTTTGAGAATTTTATTTCTCCCACCAATGTCACCTATGAAGATAATTCCCATGTAGTGGAAGCTAACATTTGGGTTCTTGAGTGTATAATCCACTCACTCAAGGGAGATACCTTTTATATGTAGTGTGTGAAAACATTGATGAATCCTATAGAAAAAGAGATAAAGGTGGTAAAATATCTTCATAGGAGTAGTTTTGATAAAATATCACACATACATGTCAAATTTTCATTGATATGACCATTAATATTTTTCCCTAAATTTTTAGGAGTCCATAGGGGCTCAACAACATGTAATATCTCTGTAGTATTTGACAATATGGATTTTTATTATCCCAATTATATACATAGGAGACATGATCAAAGAATAATTTTCTATTTACATGATGGATAAGATCTAGGTGGTGACCTATAAACCCCATTGGAGTGTTTCCATTTCAATAAACAGTTGTTCCACCTAGAGAGTTTCCTTTTTCATAAATCATTTTGTAGGAGTGTGTGAGGTTGAGGATAATCCATATTCTCCCTAGAATATATTTTAAAAATTATATCTAAATATTTATCTCCTATTAATTCATCAAACATTATACTGTTCCATCAATTTTCTCAAGATAATGAGATGAACCTCATAGGCTCAAGGTTGTAAATTTCTTAGGAGAACAAGGCTCATCTACTCCCTAAAGGGATTACTACATAACTAATACCCAATGAATCCCATGAGTGGATATAACAAAACTCTATTCTGTATAGGTAATCTAGAATCCTATCTAGCTTCGGATTGGTAGATGAAGTCATAGATTTCAAATACTATAGTGGTCATCCTAAGTCATTGTTCATTACTTTCAGTGCATCTCAGCATGTAGATGTGTTATCGTGATATTTTAGATTTCTTTGTTGATCACACTAACCAATATTTATTCCCATGTATAACCTTATTTGGTTTTCCATAGGATTTTCTTGACTTAGAAATGACTTCTAGGACTAATAATCCTCTCGAGGAATTTGTAACCATGTTTATGGGATTAAAATTCCAAAGTATTACATGAAACCCAGTACAAGAATTCCATAATTTTATTACTTCTAGGGAGGTTGAAATGGTTGTGGTGGTAAACACATAAGTGGATGAAGGTGAACATGTACACCTCTTAAAATTCAGCCGCCATTAAAGTTCATAGACTAACTTTTTATATATATCAATTTCAATAAACCTACCACGTTATATATTTATAAAAATGATCACTAATTCACAGTATCTAAAAACAGAGTTATAGAGGCATGAATTAGTTTAGTTCTAGTTCACTTTGAGATTCCAATGGTAGACATTTTTTATGATTATTCGGTGTATATTATTTATTGATCCCTTTTATGGACATAGATTTTGACCTTTAGTATGCTCCACTACAATAGAGGATGAGTAATTTTACATGGAAGAGAATATGGAGGATACTCCATGATATCCCAACACTAGTGCAGAAAACGTTTTTTACGTCACCATTTTTTACGTCGGTTATATAAACCGACGTCATAATATGTAAAACGAGGTTTTTTACGTAGGTTATTTATTAACCGACGTAAATATTTGTATTCGGTACACCTTTAACGTCGGTTATTATTATAACCGACGTTATTAATCGCGCGGCTTCGTTTTTTACGTCGGTTATAACAATAACCGACGTAAAAAACGCGGTTTCCGAAGGCTTTTTTACGTCGGTTATTGAATAACCGACGTAACAAACGTGGTTTTTGAAGGCTTTTTTACGTCGGTTATTTTATAACCGACGTAAAAAAAGAATCCGCAGATGTTTTCGACGTCGGTTATTCCATAACCGACGTAAAAAAACGCGGATTTTGATCCCTTTATAACGTCGGTTATAAACTAACCGACGTAACAAATGAATCGGAGGAAGGTTTTTACGTCGGTTATTGAAATAACCGACGTTATAAATGTTTTTAAAACAATTATCACGTCGGTTATTGAATAACCGACGTGATAACTCATTTAAAAATTTACCCAGACCCGTGGATTGTCATTTGCGAGTTTACCTTCGACAGTCGCGACTCGTCTCTCTCGCGCGTAAACCCGAATCGGCTCGTCCATTTCGTTGGTTTAGATTCGTTTTGAGATCATCGTTTCTCATATTTAATATCCTCGGATCAATCATCTAAACTCGCAGCACTCAGGTAATCCTCCCACTCGTTCGTTTTTTTCCGGGATAGTATATATATGTGTGTTGTGATTTTTTTGTTGAAACTAGCTAAGATTCTTCGATTGCGAACCCTTTTAACTCGTTTTGGCACCATAATCTTATTTATCATCCCTAGATCTATTTGTTTGACTTGCAATATTGAGTAATTTTATGATTTCACTAATTTTTCATCGTTTTCTATAAATCCCCGAGAGGGTTGGGGCGTGTCCATTTGGATGGGTTTCCCTTTTACAGTTGTTACTACTTTATTCACACACAACCATGGCATAGGTGCATGGATTTGGGGTCGGGGGGTGTCCAGGGGGGTTTACAATGGGGTGGGTGGGTGTGGGGGGCTGTCCAAGGGTGTGGGTGGGTGTTGGGGGGTGTCCAGGGGGGTGTCCAAGGGGGTAGGGGGTGGGGGTGGTGTTTAGGAGGGGTGGGGGGCTGTCCAGAGGGTTGGGGGGTGTCCAGGGGGGTGTCCAAGCAGGTCGGGGGTGGGGGGTTGTGTCCAGGAGGGGTGGGGGTGCTTTCTAGAGGGGTCGGGGGCTGTCCAGAGGGGTTGGGGGGTGTCCAGGGTGGTGTCCAAGGGGATGGGTGGGTGTGGGGGGCTGTCCAAGGGGGTGGCGGCCTGTCCAGAGGGGTCGGTGGAGTGTCCAGGGGGGGTGTCCAAGGGGGTGGATGGGTGTGGGGGGCTGTCCAAGTGGGTGGCGGCCTCTCCAGAGGGTATTTGGGGTTGTCCGGGTGGGTGGGGGGGCTGCCTAGAGGGTTGGGGGATGTCCAGGGGGGTGTCCAAGGGGGTAGGGGGTGGGGGGTGGTGTCCAGGAGGGGCGGGGGGCTGTCCAGGGGGGTTTACAAGGGGGGTGGGTGGGTGTGGGGGGCTGTCCAAGGGTGTGGGTGGGTGTTGGGGGGTGACCAGGGGGGTGTCCAAGGGGGTAGGGGGTGGGTGGTGGTGTTTAGGAGGGGTGGGGGGCTGTCTAGAGGGTTGGGGGGTGTCCAGGGGGGTGTCCAAGCAGGTCGGGGGTGGGGGGTTGTGTCCAGGAGGGGTGTGGGTGCTTTCTAGAGGGGTCGGGGGCTGTCCAGAGGGGTCGGGGGGTGTCCAGGGTGGTGTCCAAGGGGATGGGTGGGTGTGGGGGGCTGTCCAAGGGGGTGGCGGCCTGTCCAGAGGGGTCGGTGGGGTGTCCAGGGGGGTGTCCAAGGGGGTGGATGGGTGTGGGGGGCTGTCCAAGTGGGTGGCGGCCTCTCCAGAGGGTATTTGGGGTTGTCCGGGTGGGTGGGGGGGCTGTCCAGAGGGTTGGGGGATGTCCAGGGGGGTGTCCAAGGGTGTAGGGGGTGGGGGGTGGTGTCTAGGAGGGGTGGGGGGCTGTCCAGAGGGGTCGGGGGGTGTCGAGGGGGGTTTACACATCGATTTGTTTTATATTTCAAAATTGTTTACATTCAAATTATGATTTTTTTCATATAAAAATATATTTGTCTTATCTAAAAAATATATATATTTTTGCTATTTGTTATATGTAATAATGAGTCGAAGTTGGATTACGGCACATCGAATGAGCAATGAATATGAGGAAGGTGTTGATGCCTTTTTGGAATTTGCTAAACGAAATGTTCCAAGTAGTGACATTTTTTTCTGTCCATGCCTGAAATGTCTGAATATGAAGAAGATGAAAAGTAGAGAGATAAAAGATCATCTGATTTGTCATGGTTTCAATCCGAGTTACAACCCTTGGATTTGGCATGGCGAAACTGGACAGAATGTCACTGATGATAATGAATCGCAAGATGGTAACTCCGATGGAATTGAAGAAATGACTCGCGATATTGTAGTAGAACAAATTGAGATAGAACCGACAGTTGCACGTCTATATGGTGATGCCGAAAAACCATTATATCCTGGTTGTACAGATTTTACGGTTTTGTCGGGGGTGTTAAGATTGATTAACCTGAAGGCGAAACATGGATGGAGTGACAGAAGTTTTACAGAGCTGCTACAATTGATGAAAGACATTCTTCCAAAAGATAACGATCTTCCAGATTCACATTATAAGGCCAAAAAAATATTATGCCCGATGGGATTGGGATACAGGAAAATACATGCCTGTCCGAATGACTGCATTATATATAGGAAGGAATATGAATTTCTGAAAGAGTTTCCTAAATGTGGGACATCACGGTATAAGGTGAAAGAAAAATCACAAGCTGATGTAGAGATTACAAAGCTCCCTTCAAAGGTATTTTGGTATCTTCCTATAATTCCTCGTTTCAAACGTTTATTTGCTAATTCACATGATGCAAAAAGGTTAAGATGGCATGCTGATGAGCGGGTATGTGATGGAAAAATACGTCATCCAGCTGATTGTCCACAATGGAAGAAAATTGATGCCCAGTACCCTACATTTGGAAATGAAATTAGAAATCTGAGACTAGGCTTGTGCACAGATGGAATGAATCCATACCGAACCCTCAGTAGCACACATAGTTCATGGCCTGTTTTATTGGTAATTTACAACCTCTCTCCTGAAGTTTGTATGAAGTGCAAATATGTCATGTTGAGTATCATGATCTCTGGTCCAAAGCAACCCGGCAATGATATTGATGTATACTTGTCACCGCTGATTGATGATTTGAAACTGTAATGGGCTGATGGTATTAGGGTGTATGATTCTTATAAAATGGAATATTTTCAACTGCATGCAATGCTTCTATTCACTATAAATGACTTCCCAGCATATGGAAATTTGTCTGGATACAGTGTTAAAGGGCATAAAGCATGTCCAATTTGCGAACAACAGACGTCATATTGTCAATTGCATCATGGGAGGAAAACAGTGTACATGGGTCATCGAAAGTTTTTGCCTATGGATCACCCTTATAGAAGACTAAAAAAGGCATTCAATGGCTCACAAGAATTTGATACTGCTCCTCAATCTTTATCCCCAGAATTGTATTTTGAGAGGGTGAAAAACCTTGATGTGACATTGGGAAAGACACAGAAATCTGGTAATGATAGACATATTTGGAAGAAAAGGTCAATATTTTTTGAGCTACCATATTGGAGGTATCATGAAGTCAAACATAATATTGATGTCATGCACGTGGAGAAGAATATCTGTGATTCTTTGATCGGAACATTGCTAGATATTAAAGGAAAGAAAAAAGATGGGTTGAATGCAAGGTTAGACCTACTGTCAATGGGAATACGTTTGGAGTTAGCTCCCACTCCTAAAGGAAGACGAACATTTCTTCCCCCATCTTGTCATACATTATCGAAGAGGGAGAAAAGTAGCTTCTGTCAGTGTCTTCATGATATCAAAGTGCCTCAAGGTTATTCTTCAAATGTAAAAAATTTTGTCTCATTGAAAGACTTGAAGTTGATAGGTATGAAATCACATGATTGTCATGTCATGATGCAACAAATTCTACCAGTTGCACTGCGTGGAATATTTCCCATCCGTGTCAGAAAGACTATAATGAGGTTGTGTTATTTTTTCAATTCAATTTGCAACAAGGCGATTGATGTGAATGCTTTGAACATTTTGGAAAAGGATGCAATTTTTATACTTTGTCATTTGGAAATGTATTTTCCTCCAACTTTTTTTGATATGATGGTGCATTTAATGATTCATCTGGTTCGAGAAATAAGACTTTGTGGACCTGTATATCTTCGTTGGATGTATCCTTTTGAAAGGTATATGAAAATATTAAAGGGATATGTTAAAAATCCATATCGACCTGAAGCCTCCATTATTGAAAAGTATATTTCTGAGGAGGTAGCAGAGTTTTGTACGAGCTACTTGGCTACGGCGCAACACATAGGTTTGCCTCCATCTCGCCATGAACGGGTTAATAATGAGGGAAAGGGGATTCGTGGCTTGAAAGTCAAATCACTGTCAGCTGAACATATGAAGAAGTTAGAATCATACATCTTGAATAACATAGCTGATGTTCAACCGTATATCACATTGCATATTAATGAGTTGAATCAATGTCATCCAAAGAAGAAAGAAATGTGGATTTTGAATGAGCACAACAAAACTTTTTTGCCATGGTTTAAAAAGACCTTGCTTGGTAGATCAGATGTATCAGAGACATTAAAATGGATAGTGGGTGGTCCATCTTTAAATGTGATAACATGGTCCGCTTATGACATTAATGGCTATACATTTCATACGAAAGCTCAGGACAACAGAAGTGCAGTTCAGAATAGTGGTGTATTGGTGTTTGCAGAAGCAATGCATTTTTCGAGTGCTAAGGACAGAAACCCAATTTCGGCATCAACTGCATATTATGGAGTGATTAAAGACATATGGGAGGCTGATTACTTTAAAATTAAAGTTCCTGTTTTTAACTGTAAATGGTTTATCGGTAACAACAGTGTCAGACACGATGAATTTGGAATGACACTTGTTAATCTGAATAGATTGGAAGACACATCTGATTCTTTTATAATGGCAACACATGCCAAACAAATTTTCTATGTAGTAGATCAGTCAGATATGCAGTGGGCTGTTGTTTTACAAGGGAAAAACCAATATGTTGGTGAGGATGAATTTGATGAAGATGCTGATTTATGTGAGATCCCTACTTCCATGGAAAGATTAACAGAACATAATGATGAGTATGTTGAAGACATGGTTTGTGCCATAAGGAACGATCACGACGAAGGAATTTGGGAAAACAATCCAACTGTACATTCCTAAAATTACAGGTAACACAAGTTTATTTCTTGTTTACATTTAGTTTTTTCATAAAATGTTAGATACTGTAAATTTTTTACTTATTAATACATGTATCAAACCAAAACGATAAAACAATAAAAACCGTAAAGAGGAGAAGTCCTGGGCGCACCGGCTGGCCGGTGGTGGATCACCTGTTGGCCGGTGGTCCAGAACAAAGCTCTGTCTGGTCCACCGGCCGGCCGGTGCTGAGCCAGCGGCCGGCCGGTGGACCAGACAGAGTGCCTTCCTCTCTGTCTGGATCACCAGCGGCCGGCCGGTGCTGAACTAATGTTTGTTTTTTTGATTTGAAGGAAAATGACAGATCAATCAGTTGATCAGCCACATGATTCTGGAGATGAGCATATTGGTCATACATCTGGGGAGGAACATTCACATGCTCCTATTACGAAAAAGAGTTCAAAGGTTGGTAAGCGTGGGTGCACACGTTTACCAAAATTATCACTTGCCCGTACGAAGGAGGAGAGGATAGTCGTGGAGTTTGATGATGATGATCTTCCTAGAGGTCCAAATGCTAAAGATTTTAAGGGTTTTGTAGCAACTCAGGCTAAGAGAAAAGTAAGCATTCTCTATGATGATTGGAGAAGTGTGGATAAGGCGATAATTTCTCAGCTGTGGGAGACCATTTTGGTAAGATCTTTTGCTATTGTTTGACTGTTCTTTAAATGTTTCTAGTATATATAATATTTTTAACCTCTTTTTTATCATATGACATTTGATATTCCTGACACTGGAGGAGTCAGGAAGAAATGCTTATCGTTGGCTGCTAGGAGATGGAGGGATTTCAAATCAACCCTCTCATCTGATTTCATTTATGGTCATAGGAGTCGTGAGAATCCATGTCGTATATATCCTTTTATAGATGAAGACACATGGAGACAATTTTTTGAAAGTAGAAGAAAAGAATCATTTTTGGTAAGGGCAATGTAAACTTTTATAAGCTTTCTTATATAAATGATCTTATTATTGTTTTGATAATGATTACTTATTCTTAATTTACAGCAAACAAGGAAAGCTCATCAAGAGATCCAATCTAAAAATGTATACCCTCATAGTTTATCTCGGGGAGGGTATGCATTATTGGAAGAACAAATGATGGCAGAAAAATTTCAACAACTAAGAGCTGAGTCTTCATGCTCTGGAGAGGTGGCCCCTCCATCCCCTCCATCTAGACATGAGAAATGGAAAAGAGCTCGGAAGGGCAAAAAAGGACAATATCTTTCGGAAGAATCGAGACTCGTAGTTGAGAGGATTGTAAGATATCTATTTTATTTATTTATGTTTACTATTTTCGTCATATATTTCCAATCATTATAGAAATGTTCAATTAATTATTACAGGACTCTCTTGAGGAGCAGAGTTCACAGGGGACATTTACACCATCTGGGAGGGAAGATATTTTATCTGTGGCATTGGGAAAGCCCGAACATCCTGGCCGTGTAAGAGGATATCCGGCAGGTGTATCGGTAAGAAAAGTGTTGCCACGTTCCTCAACTTCTAACGTTGAGGGAGTTTATAAAAAAAATAGAATCCTTGGAGGCTGAAGTCCATAATATTAATGTGACAATGGATGACAAGATTAGAGCATCGGTGCAGTTAATGTTTGCAGACTTGCAAAGACAATTTCAGGGTGCAGCTCCCACTCCACCTCTCCCAGTAGCTCCCACTCCCCCACCTCAGCCTGCGGACCCCATTTTTGATCCTCCTCCTCCGCCGCAGCTACCTACTTATTGTGAGTTGTATGTTGATGATCCTCAACATCATATAGTTGCATATGGGATGGTATATTGTATAGGAGATACAGTTCATCATCAACAGTTAGAGGTAGAGAATCAGAGGGTCACTATACAGGATATTATAGATAGATCAGCTCGGATACCATTACCTACAGATGAGGTGACGACAGTTGGACATAGTATCGGCCATTTTTTACTTTGTCCATCTAGACTTCTTCGACTCATTACCATAGAGGTATGGATGTTATATCTTTTATTTTATATTTTTATTAATGTTTTATCATTTGAAAACTAATATATTTTTCAATTTATTTTTACAGGAATACTTCAAAGGTAAAGAAATACTGTATAGACAACAACAAAGACAGATAGCTATGACATCAGATGCAGATACTAGCAGTCTTGACAAATTGTCAAGATATTCAAATTTGTTGGCGGATCATTATGACTTTACAATGGAAGCTCATGTCTGTGGACGTGAACTATGTGTGGGGATTATGAAAACTGATATCATGGAGTTTGTCACTGGAGATAAGTTGGGCATCAACGTGGTGCAAATTTTTATCATGTAAGTCTTAACACCTTTTCCTTGCGTTATATTTATTAAAAATGTATACTTATGTCTGCTTTGTATTAGGTATCTGTATAAAATTTGTGAGAGGAATGAGCTGACAGATGTATATGGATTCGTGGACCCACAATTGATTTCCCCTGAAGCATGTGCATTGGATGAGGAACAAAGAATGCTTTATATTGCTGATAGATTTGAAAAGAATGTAATCACACAGTGTTGGATGATGCCTTTTTGTGAGAGGTATGAAACACATCCCTCTCAAAGAGTTAATTATCTTTTAACATAAAAAACCACTAACGTTAAATTTCCTTTTATCAGGGATCATTGGATGTTAGGGGGTTTTTGCCCTAAGGAGAAAACACTTTATTGGATATGCTCTCTCCATGATGATGTGCGAGAAAGTTTTAAGAATATATTGGAAACGTAAGTTTCAATTTCACAATAGTTTTATATATTATAATGAATTTTAAATTTACCCCATTCGTATTATTTTCTAACAGGGCATGGGTCCACTTTCGAAAAAGCGCAAAGAAAAGGAATTTCAAGATCAAATATGTACATGCGAAGGTAAATATCCATTTATAATTTGTACATTTTGATTTATTACATAAAAATAATATATTGAATTTACACTCATTCAAACAGAAATGTCATGAGCAACAAGGCATCATCGAATGCGGATATTACATGTTAAGATTTATGTATGAAATAATAACAACTGGGACAGTTCTGAGTTTTGACCTGGTAAGATTTCCTCTTTCTCATAATATTTCAATTTGATTTATTCATTATACACGTTGACTACTATCCTTTTCCTTTGTAGCTTTTTGATGACCCTCAACCCTTTACTGCTGAAGATATCAAACACTTACAAGTGGAGTGGTCAAATTATTTTACAGGTTTGATTGACTTTTAGTTGTTTGTAATGTAAAATGTAATTTTGAATATTGTCAATGTAATTGTGTATTTCGTAGTCGTTTAGGTTGGATTTAGTTTTTTTTTGAAGTTGACAGTGTAAGTTTTGAATGTTATATAAGTGAATGTTTAATTTTTCTCTACTTCTTGTTTTGGTCTACTGTTGATGGTTTTTCTGGTCTGGATTTTGGTATGGGGGGAGAGGTTCCAAGGGGGTGGGTGGGTGTTTGGGGGGTGTCCAAGGGATATGGGAGGGGTGTCCAAGGTGTGTTTGGGGCTGTCCTAGGGGTCGGGGGGGGGGGGGGGGGGGTGTAAATGAGGGTGGGGGGGTGTCCAAGGGGTGGGGGGTGTTCAAGGGATATGGGAGGGGTGTCCAAGGTGTGTTTGGGGCTGTCCAAGGAGTCGGTTGGGTGTAAATGAGGGTGGGGGGTGTCCAAGTGGTGGGGGGTGTCCAAGGGATATAGGAGGGGTGTTTGGGGCTGTCCAAGGGGATGGGGGGGGGGTTTCCAAGGGGTAGGGGGGTTTCCAAGTGGTCGGGGGGGTGTCCAGGGGGTGGGGGGCTGTCCATGGGGTGGGGGGTGTCCAAGGGGTGGGGGGGGGGGTGTCCAAGGGATATGGGAGGGGTGTCCAAGGGGTGTTCGGGGGGTGTAAATGAGGGTGGGGGGGCTGTCGAAGGGGTGGGGGGGGGGTGTCCAAGGGGTGGGGGGTGTCCAAGGGATATGGGAGGGGTGTCCAAGGTGTGTTTGGGGCTGTCCAAGGAGTCGGTTGGGTGTAAATGAGGGTGGGGGGTGTCCAAGTGGTGGGGGGGGGGGTGTCCAAGGGATATAGGAGGGGTGTTTGGGGCTGTCCAAGGGGATGGGGGGTTTCCAAGGGGTAGGGGGGTTTCCAAGGGGTCGGGGGGGGGTGTCCAGGGGGTGGGGGGCTGTCCAAGGGGTGGGGGGGTGTCCAAGGGGTGGGGGGGTGTCCAAGGGATATGAGAGGGGTGTCCAAGGGGTGTTCGGGGGGTGTAAATGAGGGTGGGGGGCTGTCGAAGGGGTGGGGGGTGTCCAAGGGGTGGGGGTGTCCAAGGGATATGGGAGTGGTGTCCAAGGTGTCTGGGAGTTCTGTCCAAGGGGCCGGTTGGGTGTAAATGAGGGTGGGGGGGCTGTCCAAGGGGTGGGGGGGGGTGTCCAAGGGGTGGGGGGCGTCCAAGGGATATGGGAGGGGTGTCCAAGGGGTCTGGGAGGGCTGTCAAGGTGTGGGGGGGTGTCCAATGGGTGTTTGAGGCTGTACTAGGGGTCTTGGGGGTGTAAATGAGGGTGGGGGGGCTGTCCAAGGGGTGGGGGGTGTCCAAGGGGTGGAGGGTGTCCAAGGGATATGGGAGGGGTTTCCAATGGGTGTTTGAGGCTGTACTAGGGGTCGTGGGGGTGTAAATGAGGGTGGGGGGGCTGTCCAAGGGGTGGGGGGGTGTCCAAGGGTTGTGGTGGGGCTCCAATGTGGTGGGGGAGGGCTGGCCAGGTTGTTAGGTGGGTATAAATGAGGGTGGGGTTCAGTTGGGGCTTGGGGGAGGGCTGGCATTGTTATTTTTGTTTGGTTTCTGGTTGCTTTTTGGTGAGAGCAGTGCAATTATTTAAAAAAAAAAAAAATTCTTTCACGTCGGTTATTTTATAACCGACGTGGTAAATAAATCGCCAGGGGTTTATCACGTCGGGTTTTTCTAAAACCGACGTGATAAACCGTTCCCGGGGCTTTTATCACGTCGGTTCCTAATATAACCGACGTGCTAAAAGGCCTGGGAATCGATTTACCACGTCGGTTATTGGATAACCGACGTGCTAAAACGTTTCCCAGGCCTTTTTATCACGTCGGTTTCTTAAATAACTGACGTGATAATAGGCCAGGGGCAGGGTTTATCACGTCGGTTATGTCATAACCGACGTGATAAACGATATCCCAGGCGTTTTATCACGTCGGTTTAGGGAATAACCGACGTGATAAAGCCCCCCCGCGCATATTTATCACGTCGGTTATTATATGAACCGACGTGATAACCACCGTGATGTTAGGGATATTACGTCGGGTTTTAAATAACCGACGTAAAAAACGTTATTTATAACGTCGTCCGTATTAACGTCGCCTAAAAACCGACGTAAATAATAAAAAATAACCGACGTAAAAAATGTTTTCTGCACTAGTGCAATTGATTATATTTACAGCCAATTTGATCAACTCCAACATATATCCACATATCTATGTTATGATAGATATGATTAACACATTATCCATGAAAGTGTGAAGGAGGATATTAGTTAAGAAATGTGAGAAAAATTTATCTAGTAAAAATTTCAATTTTTAAATATTCAACTCTTTATGAGAATCATTATGACACAACAATTCAAGAGGAATCTACACATGCATCAGTGACAACGAAGTAGAAAAATGAACTCATTAAAAAATGATACAAAATGGGAAAAAATAATCAAGAGATGGAATTTATAAACTAATATAAAGGGGATTATTAAAATATAGTTAAGGTAGCTAGAAAAGAGGGAATGAATATTGTTGCAAGGGTGGAGGTACTGTGACCTGATGTGGATGTAGAAGATTCAATTGTGGTTAAACATCATCATGTTGTGAATGAATCAGATTATGAATTGACTAAACTTTTTGATTTCATTGAGCACATATTGTAATAGTATTAAATTCATGTTTCATTTTTATAGGATGAGAGGGATTCCATAATGTGCATATTCCACTACACAACTTATAAATGAATTATAAACAATAAATTTGAATCATTGACAATTTATCCACCCACATATTGTTTTGACTATCAGTCTATGATAATCTAAAAAACTAAAAAATTGTTATATAATGAGAACATAATCCATTTGACCTTTTTATGGGAATGAATTAGGTAATTCAAAACGTCCAAACACTTGAGTTAATGATGGATTATTTGAATCAATAAATTTTATTTTGAACATGTACCCACAAATGGATATAAGTGGGAGAAATATAGAAGAACATATACCATCAATATTAGTTAGGGAAATTTTCTATTATTAGAGACCACAATATTCCATCTAGATGTGTGATCTTATAAAAATATTGATGTTATGAATATATAATCATGTTTACCATCACAATAAAATATAGTTAGTCTATTTATTTATCTATATCCTAAGGTTATATAGTCAAATAAATATTGGTGGGATGAATATGGTGACACTTGCACCTTCACTATAATATGATGTTAGTTCATTCATATATGTGAGAAATAGTTGACTCAAAATCATGAAACCCATAATTTTGGATTCTGGAATGAGGATTCCAATGTTAGAAAGTCCCATTTTACCATAAAATTATGTTTTTTTCATTTTTATGAAATCATATGAACTAATATGTGAGGAACATAGAGTTGATAAACATTATCCTTGATAAAGAGACCCATAGATCATGAATTTACTTTTTCAAAGGATATATTGAAGGATATAAAATAATTATGTATATTCATTTTATCCCTAATTATTTCCTAATAAATGGATGTTGGAATATTAGCCTGAAGAAAATTGAATTTTCCCAGGATACCCTTTATAGGTTTTCAACATAACATGTTCTGTGCCATATCCATTTTAAAAATGCTCAATTTTTTTCTAAGATATATATTGTTAAAGACCAGTGATAAAAGATTCAACTTTTTCCTAAGCTATACATGGTTCAATCAAATTGATAACAGAATCCACTTTTTCATAGAATGTCTATTGTCGGTTTTCATTCTCGTGAGTTTAACATATCTTCCCTTTGGAATATTAATTCATTAAAGATGAACCAATGAAGTATGATGTTTAATGTTACAACAATTTGACAAAAATGATTCTCGAGTTTAAGGTCATATAGATTTATTGAAAATTATTTGGCAGTTGAAGTTAATATATTTTTTACGAAAATAAGGATGCATTTTAAGGTTATTTAGCATTGAAAAAAAGACGATGCAGTCTACCAAGTAGTAAATAATACGATTAAATAACATGGATGGCTGAAAAATTTCCTTAATTTTTTTAATTTTTAATAATAGTTCATATAGATTAGGTTCTTTTTTCGTGGGCCGGAATGTGTTGACGTTTTAAGGTCTCATTACTATGACTAAAGAGTAGTACGTTCTATACAATAAAGAAAAAAGTAAAATATGATCTGAAAAGGGAGTCCAAATATAAAATAGAACAATTAATTGAAGGGTTTATATGGTTTAATGTCATAGATATTACACTAATGTGAGATGGGAAGTGACAACTAAAAAGGGGTGTGAGTGCTTAAAATGATATAACACCTTTTAGTATGGAATAATTTGATATAAATTATAAGTAAAGATACTTGATGAACGAAATTATGGGATAGATTAAAAATGTTGAGTATTACTTCTGTACATATTTTAATAAGAGATTCATGGAAAATGTTGTTAAGGGGGAATGGGGTTAGAGGAACTTTTCTTTAATAAAAAAATAGGTTTTGGGTTGTCAGTGTTGAATAAGGTAGCATGAAAATCATTATGAAGAAGTGGTGCCCTTTTGGAGTTGTGTGGACTCGCTGTTAGTATCCACTGAAGGGTTATGATGATTCAAACACTTATGGAATGAAGTATGATATATGAGAATGGGGTATTCAAAAGTAATAAAAACAATCTGGTTAAATTATAATTTAGGACAAGTTATTATGGATCATTAAAAGGAATAGAAATGGATGATGATCTACAGATGGGTTTAAATTATATGATTTTAATGTCACTATAAAAATTGAAAAGACTAGAATAAATCATCACATAGTTATTATTTAAAATAAATCCTCCCACTGTGGAGTTCAATATAGATATACCTAAGGTGATTTTAGACCATTCACTAGGTGAGAATTTTAAATTGATGGAATTAATAGTATGGATTGCGGTAAGTAACTTATATTAGTACATAGCCTATGATGAATTGAGTCTAGACACGTGTACTTTTAAAAGAGATTTTTTATATATCAATCACATATATATGGAGAAATGGGAGATTTTTTCTGGTAACAAGATATTATGAAAAAACTAATGTGACTGAGTAAGATCTTTAGCATCCTGAGTAATTTAAATGTGATTTTTGACTGGATGGAAAATAGGTATTCAAAAAATCCCTAATTATCATTTAATGATATGAATCAATCCACACAATTTTATTCTATGATTCCCTACATAGATATGGATCATGAGATTTAGAGATTGTAAGGAATATTTGGGTTCCCTAGAGAGTGGAAAAAATGGAAATAGAATATGTGTATAGACTTAAGTTAAAGGATCCCAGCATCACTATGTTTCGTCAAATAATATAAATCACGCCACTTTTAGTTCTTGTAGGTTTCTCTACATACATATATATCATATGAAGAAGAATTAAATTGATCAAATCATATTGTTGAGATATAAATTGGAAGACCCAATGAAAATGTGGAGGGTTTACACACCATGACAAATATTTTGGGAAATGGGGGTATTTATCCTATAATGGGATTGAAGATCCATATCCCAGTGGGATCATACATGGAGTTGGATCTGATGTAGGGAAATTAGTCCATATATATCAAGACACTCTAAGATGTTACGTTCTTGAAGGATGGAACATCTGTTGTGGTGTTTTATGAAATGTTATAAAGAAAATAATTTATATGTATATTCTTGAATTAAGTTCATGTGAAAAATAAATTGAATTCATTATATTGTCGATTTTACATAAAAAACCAAACATAAATGAGTAGAGATTAGACATAAAGATAAAGTGTAATTATATGGTAGGATACTTATATCTAGGTCTAATACAGGTGATCTATATAGTACTAATTATTTTCAAAAATAAATAATCTAGACACATTGGGAATTCTTATGTGGATACGACTATCATATAAGAAGAATTGATCTCACCAGAAAACCATCCAAAATTGTTTAAAAGTCCTTGTATAGTGGACTAAATGTCATGTAATTTAATATTCGGTGAGAAGGAATATCATGCCTTGTAGTATATGTGGATATGATAAGGAAAAATTATGATTAGTTTATAGTGATGAAGAATGGATTTTATTCTACGTAATTCAACATCATATTGGTAGGAAAATGTGAACTGAACATGATTTAATTTAATTAATTTATTGATAAAACATTCATTAGTGGATGAAATGATGTTCTTTCCATCCATCAAGATCAATGAGTATGATTTTTTTGGAATAATATGTATTTATAGTGTACTGTCAGTCCTAATTTAGCTTTATATTCATAGGATTCTTCTCGAGTATCATGTGTGTTTTTAGGGTCAATAAAAATTCCCCTTTTTAAAAATGATTGATGATAAACCTTATCATTGAATCTTCATGAGTCCTTATTTTGATGGATAATAAGGTTAGGCAGTGTGAAAAACCTTTTTTAATCAATTATCCATAATTTTCTACCCATATATGAGACTATTAATCTTTAATAAATTGGTCTTTGACCGTGTATTGATGTTTGGTTTGGTAAAATTAAATGCTAAAATCTACCTTTATGCTATAAAAAAGAGAAAAGTTGGTTGTCTACATTATAGTATGGGTTGTGGTATGAGACTCCAATAGATAATTCATGAGTTTTTTCTATCAAAGTGTTCCATTTCAATACCAAAATTTTAAAAAGGATATTATATATTTTTTGGTTAAAGGAATCCAGCTAGCCATTGGATGCTTCATGATAATAGGATGAATAGTTGGAAAATATACTGTATTCGTGATATATCCTTATAAATTTCTAAGCATATAAATTTGTGTTTTTTCCTTTTAATATTGTGTGAAATACATAAAATGTTGTGATGATATCAGACATCAAGAATTTGATGATCACCCTCATTTTTAATTACTTAAGGGATATATTTTTGGACAATTTAAAGAAGAGATCAATGCTAATAATGTTAAATATGAAATTCCTTGATTTATATTGGGGATCAAAACCCCTGAAATCTATTCCCTATATGGAAAATTACAATAATAATTTGTAATTGTGCTACAATTATAGAGGCAGGTGGATAAATTTTTAATGTATCTATGAATGATGGAATTTATTTGTAAATTCCATCTAGTACCACTTCTTTAATTTCTAGAAATACCACGATATTTTAATTCTATGGTTGGTCTTCATCTCTAACTGGTGGGAATAGAAGGAAACGACAAAAAACTCTTTTATTATAGAGATGATCTCTCCCCCATCATCTCACTTGAGGAGGACTCCATAAAAAAATAAATTGTAAAGAATCTTCTAATAATTCAAAACTGATTCACATGAATTATTTTTTTACCTACCAATAAATATGTTCCATCTCAGCATTATCCGGTGGAAGGATATCCTTTTAGAGGTAGTCTATTTTGGGTGACATCCATCCAATTGTGGATTCAGATGATGAAAGTAAAGGAGCACCCTGATCTATAATACTGCTAAATTCAATCATCTATTCTATAATAATAATGAATAATTGAGAAACCACCCTATGATGAGGGATGAAAATGAATTTATCATCCTAGTCTAGATCATAAAAGGCTTGAGATATATTTTTTGGTTATTATTCATAGATATTTTGTGAATGTGGGATATATAATATAATTAGCTGTGAGGGGAATTCCGATATCATCCCTCACTCATAAAAAATAATGTGAATCAATTCTTCCTTTGATACAATAATTATCACTAATTTTACTTAATATTATATATGAATTTCCCTTTATATTTAATAAGGACATCCATTTCTAGAATTTGAATTCCATTTCTACAATTAGCTCTTAGAAATCTATGACTTTTTTAGTGAATAATTAAGATATTATGAGTAAATAAAGTAGAAATATATTTGATGGGGTGATTGTAATCCCATAGTCAACCCGGTTGAGCATCAGGTTCCCTATAATGTATTCCATTGAGGTCCTAGAAGAACCGTCAAAGTATATCTCCCATGATTTAGTAATTTCATAGATATAGAGTACATATTTTTTAGGGAGATCCAAGTCAAATAATGACTTCTCTAGAATGGGGTGTTTTGTGAAGAAATATTTGAGCCCCTTACCATTAGTAGCCATTGGGGACACAAACTAGATATATAACCACTCTAGAATAAATTCCCACCATTCTATAAGCTTATCTAACATCAAGAAACTAATGGTATATTCGCGATATTAAACAGGAGAAACATGGTGGACATCATGATGCTTTAATCCACCCCCATCATTTTCTCAAAAAAGATCAATAAAATGTAGTTTTTTAGATATTAGATTATCAATTATCAGTATCCAACATTGTCT
The DNA here is from genome assembly GCA_963277665.1 of Viscum album. Taxonomy (NCBI): domain Eukaryota; kingdom Viridiplantae; phylum Streptophyta; class Magnoliopsida; order Santalales; family Viscaceae; genus Viscum; species Viscum album. The sequence continues at coordinate 1,577,538,244 of OY728120.1, read as the reverse complement.
TGATGAGATAATATTGGATTCTTTTCCCAATTTTATTCTTCTAAGTACGGATGGTATCAAGAAATTGACAAAATGTTTCAATATATTGGTTAGAAAACACCCCTTCCATAGTAGGCTTCATGAATGGTGGATGAAAGATATAATACTGGAAAAAATAAAATTGTTAATAAATACAATTATCCCATTGGTAGATATCCTCAATATTCATTATCACTATGATAGAAAAATATTTCTTAGTGAGATTAGCTATAAAGAATATGATATATACTAGATGTCCCTACATTCCTCCCAGTTTGTTAAGGTAATGAGGAAGAGGCATATATATTATCACATTTTTCTTCTCTAGGTCATATTTTTTTGACATGATGGTGTACGAAGATCCAATTTTTTTTATTTTACCATAAAAGAGAGTTGTAGGGGATTAATCTCAAATTTATGTTTTCACAATTTGATGAATATTTTCTTATTATTGAAAATATAATAATAACATTATTGTTATTAGACCACATAATTATCCACATTTATTCCAAAATTATTTCTAATAATAGGATTTAAAAAATGATTCAGGACGTGTCAGTATTTGGTCCCAATGATCTACAAGCTGAAGCGATTTATTTGGTAACAATATAACCATTATGAATCAAAAAAATTAAGTATCTTCCTAATTATTAGTAATCATCTAGATCTAGTTATATATAGAATATTCATCCATAAATATGAAGGATTATAATCAATCAATTGTATTGATTAAAATTTTTATAATTAGGATGAGGTAATCATCATGTGGATAACGTCATTAGAGATAACTAAAATCAATGAAAAGTCATGTTTTAAAAATATTTTTATTAATGGGAAAAATTTTGGCGAGACATATTAGGTAACGGACATCCGGGATGATGTTTTATTTGGTTAACATATTAACTTTTCTTCCATATTGATAATAGGGTCATATTCATTCTCATTGTTGCTCATTCAAAAAAATATGATCATCAAGAAAACATAGATAATGCATATGTACTTGGGGACCAAAACTAAGTATCTATGTATAGATGAATGAAAACATGTCTAAATTTTTCGTCAATAATGAGATGTATGTATCATGTTTATTTTTGGTTATATGATAAATAATCAATATTTTTCATGGTTCTTCCCACATACACAAATTCACATAGTATAGTTCATAAACACTGGTCAAAAAACCATCCTATAATACTTGATAAGTATCCATGATATATTACTCTTTTTTATTAACCATTATAGGTGGTGAAAGATGTTTTGGAACTTGACATCTAGAAAATTATATAATATATTTCTTATTTCCATTTGATCGACATTATTCTTATGACTAGCTAGGTTCATCTGATTCATCTGATACCATGAGAATAAGGATGAATATTACAAGAATTCATTCTCTTATTATTTAACTAATATTCAAATATACATGTTTTATGATTCTTTTATAGTTTAAAAAAATAATATTCATCCCCACACTTTGAAAGAGATGATTAGAGGAATGATTAATCCACATTAATCACACAATGGTCTTATTCCATGTTAGTGTGGGCTTGTCAATGGAATTGTTTTCTTAATCATCATATGATAGGAACATAATTATATGTTTTGATTTATTATCCAATGTAACCAACATGACATATTTACTTTCTATATTGGGAGTTACTACCTCATTTTCATTTATGGGTAATATATAGTATTTATATAGTTTACTCAATTAGATTTTATGAGTGATAAATAATCCATTGGGGGATGAAATTTATAGGGAGTTCTCTAACATAAACTGATTCCCCTCCCTATAATAGTACCCTGCTTCAATATTCAAATATTCATTAGACATAAAGGGGTCATTTTCACCATATAGTAATACAACATTCCTTTTAAGAGAGTAATTCTGTAAATGTGGATTTTATGATGGCACTACTGCATGCATTTAAATCCTTGATATTCTTAGAAGATATTGATATAATTGTATTAATGGACTACCATGAATTCAATGTATTAAAAGACATCATAAAATTATGTTATGAGAATAATCCATCAGAGTGTTCCCTTATTACCCATGTTATACCATGAATTTTAATGCAGGAAGGGTAAAACATAACTTATTTATAGCCCAAGTTCATGGGGGTTTATATTGGGGTGATATGGATCTCAAATCAACTATTATTTAGGGCTAATTAAAAATTGATATCTTCATGACATATAGATTTATATTAGGCCCTAATGTTCTCCTATATAAAAGATTTTCAATATTTTTCAATTAATGATATATGAATCTTGTATATGAACTATACATCTTGGTTGTATGAACCTCAATTTCTAACTCCATAGGGATCAAAATAGGTTTAATGGGGATGTTCTTGAGTTCCATCAACTAGAAGAGTGCATAAATATTTATGATCCTAAATAGAATTATATCTAGTTTTTTAAAAATTTCATATTTAGAAAGAAAATATATATACATCCTACCTTGAGGCTACTCCCCAACATGGGGTTTAGAGGATGATTCTGACTATAACAGTGGTTCCTTACCTTGGAAAACATTTGGGGAATTTTAATTCAAAGGGTGGGGCTAAGCTATCATTCCTAGACTCTAATATGGAATAAATAAATATATGTATTCTAGTATGAAATATAATATTTTTGGATTATAATTATCCTTGAAGGATTAAATATTATATTAATATTCCTCTTGATCTTTTTGTATCTCCTACCAATGTATTATAACTACATATATAAACTCAATCAGAATGGTTCTTGAACATTAAATTGCACCAGGATTTCACCTCCCCCAACCTCCTCATCCTTTGTGACCTCCTCCACTATTTTGGTTGGGGAGATAGGGTACAATTTTTTTTCATCATTAGTGATTTTTTTTACAAAATTGATGGATTTGGACAAGCAGTATTTAAACATTTTATTCAATGAAAATATCATTTGGTGTGGTCATGTCAATACTAAAAGGAATGGGGTTCATATATCCTAAATGAATTTTTATCTCATATGGGTTATCTTCTTGATCCTTGTTATATCATAAAGGGTTTCATCAACTCTTTTAAATTGAATATTATGAAGGTGGTTTCTATGACATAATTTAGGGAATTGAAGTTGTAATGGCTTATTCAATTGTGAAATGATTATAGAGTTTATAAAACACCAAATTTACTAGTAATCCAAGAATAAAATTTTTACTCATGATTGTATGGGACTTGGTACATCACCCTGTCATCTTATGGTAATCTAGAAGGGAAAAAGGTCCCATTCATTAGGGTTTTAACAAACTTTACCAACCTATAATAAATTATCTTTTATATGATATCCTTGAATACAAATCAATAAAGAATATTATTACATAAAATTTGATTGGATGGTAAGTAGTCTGATTGTCAATTTTTACCATATTCATTAGGTTTACTAATCATAAAAAGATTGAGTAGGGTTTTCTCTACAACAATAAAGAAGTAATCCATAAACTGTTCCTTTCAAAAGTACTAAATAATATTATTTTAATTTTAAAAAAATTAATTTTTTTTTCATTTATTAATAATTGGGTAGGATACTATTGTCGCTTCTATTATTTAGGGTGAATCACTTCATGATACAAAGCAAGATTAGGTGTTGATGTCAGTACCAAAATTGGTTTGATATTTGCAAACATAGTTTTCTATTTACCATTTCTATTTTTAAGTGTTATTGGAATCTATCCAGAATTGGATTTAGACCACTATATATATTATTCTAGGAATATTTCCATTACTATGAACTCCCAAAACCCAACAAGTCATTTCAAGTTAATAAGAGGTGTTTAAAACACATCACATAGATTTTAGAGGAATATCTTCAATAATTATTCTTATGGAAGTGTCATGTCCAAATAATATATCATGTGTTTCAAATTGGAGATGAAATATGCAAACCTCTATTTTTCTTGTTATTTTAAATTTTCATGCTCCATGATAGATATATATTTTAGAATAAAAATAAATTTTAAGGGAAACGAATTTAATAGATCTTATCAATTGGAAATATATACCTCTAGAAGATTTCTAAGATAAATGAACATTGTTCCATCTAGGGAATTCATGAAGCACAAAATATTTTATACTTACTAATGCCCAAGCTCTCCCATTATATATCCACATTAGGGTATTAAATGTATAAAGTTCTTCATTGGATATCCTATGAAATTAAATATTGGTAGTGTAGTATTTTTAAATTTAAGGGGAGGAGGAGTCAATTATAAAAATTTGGGGTATTGTGTTCTCTTTAGTTTCATTATAATGTGTCATCACAATATGAATTCCATTTGATTAGAAAGGGATTCAATGGAGTTGAGTAGCTCTGGTTGGACTGTTTCTTTGGTTAATTCTTGAGTTGAGGCATAGGACAAATCATTACTTAGGCCGACTCACATATTCATACTATTGATTTCCATATTGTGTCATCCTTGTATAGATTACAGGAAACTATGATGTTTTATTCCTTATTGGATGAAATTCATGATGGTCCATGGCCATAGGGGTTATCAAAATTGGTTTTCTATGCCCCTGGTAGGTTGGATGACTGACTCTACTCTTATCAGTTGATCAAAACCTTCTTTATGGAGATATAGAAGTGGGTTTATGTTAGAATAAACATGTATGTTATACTCAATAATGATATATCCCCTCAGTAATATAATATTGTGTCACCTCATAATTCCAATCTTGATCTCACATTGAGTTGTCTTCTCTTTAGTAGAGAGGGGATTAAGGTAATTTTCTCATTGTTGGTATATATATATATATATACAAACCCATAAAATTATCCTTGATTGAGTCTCACTGATTAGTTGGATGTGGAAGGATTGGAGGAGCTCCCAAGTATTTAGATTTACTCTGATGTAGGGTAACAACACCTTATTTACATATCTCAGTGTGGACTTCACATTGAATGGATTCATCTTCATCACATTCCTCTACAATGGTACCATGATATATATTATTTGCGGGACTAACTATAATTGCTTTAATCAATATGAATAGTTTAACCTGAATAATATAACCACATTTATTGATACAATGGGGGTATTTTTCATCATCTAAATATCTATTGAGGGACATATCATGATGATCTTTCAAAACATTCTTCTTAACAGACTATTTTGACTTTAATCCCTTACATGGTTTCACTCTCCCTCTACAGTGTTCCCCCAAAAGATGTTTATAGAGGGTAAACCTAAGAGAGTTACCAATAACTTTTATTAACTATCTCTCAATGAATATGGAGGGTTGTAAAATGGAAGGAATAAAATTTTTGTTTCTTGTGAGTTTCCCCCTATTCTAGAGAAGACTGACCTCCTTAGTGTATGAGGGGGTAATAATTCCCCAAGTCTTATGGATTAGGTTTGAGGTGGAAGTAAAAATATAAATACCTTTCTCTATTATGGATTTGACGATCCATGCGGTCGAAATAATGGTTAAAATATATCATGGCTTATGAGAGGGGGATTATCTAGTTCAAAAAGTTAGGATGATGATGTTGTTCCCTTTTTCCCATAAATATTCTATTCTAGAATGGGATCAGTTTAGTGTACATCATGGTAAAGAGGTAGTCTTTACTGAGGGTTCCTCAGTGGTTAGAGGATTTTATTTCCTAAAACCAGATGATTTATTAACCTTATTAATATCCATATATAAATTTCATTCAACATACTTATCCCTATAAGTATACTACTTTTGTTTTCTAAATATTGAAAAATTTCTCTATCCCAACAAATTGGAAGTTATAAAATTTAGAACTAAGACTTGGTATGATGTGATGGAGTTGTATTCTCATTTTATATTTATACCTTCTTATCATGTGAGTGTAATTAATTGATGATCTATATATTCTTCCCATCCTATAATATTAACATACAATAGGGTGTCTCAGATTATCTTATTGAGTGCCTTTTGTTGGAGACACATGTGATGTTTTCCTTACATAGGGATATGGGATACTGAAAAGGAATCCAAGTAATCATTGTAGAAGAGCTTTGTTTTTATTTATAGATGTTTAGAATACATTATGTAAGATAAAAACCTCACTTAAGATGATTCAGAGTTTTAAAAAGGTACAACATAAATAAATTATGCACTCCACTTTTAATGACATAGTAATGTGATACCATGGAGTTATCGAGGGATATAATATGACAAGTTTTCTGTCCTCTACTAACTATTTACTCATGGAAATGAGGTTATCATCATATTCTATGAGGTTTTCTATTAATTGATCCAACCATAAAACTTATTTCTCCCATACAATTTAAAAAAATAATCACTTATATTCATAATCTCCTCAACTCCATTAAAGGGTTTATAATCAATGGGAGGCATATATAAAAACTGTAAACCCAAATCAACCGTTGATTGTAATGAAACATCATTGATTAATGAAGATGTTATTGGTGTAGCTGGCCTCAATTTATTTACTTGCTCTTAGTATAAGGGAAACACCATAATAACTGTGACCTGGGGAGGGCATTCATGTTGAAAAGATAAGTCATTATGGGGAGTGAATTTACAATATGCACCATGGGGAAGACCTAAATGTTTGTTGAAATGTTTTTATATACAATAATATTAACCCTTGTGGTTTATATATATAATTTCACAAAGATGAACATTGTGATGGGTTCTCTATGGAGGTTCATTAGACCTGCTAAGGATGATGTCCTAGGAGGACCTTCAAAGCAACAATAGCCTTCCCCACATGTTGTGGATATTTTATATTATAGGGATCATATTAAAATATTATAAAGATCTTCAAGAATACCAATGTTACTAGGGTAATAAATATTATACATTTATTAGATTACATATTTCATTTGGATATAATTCCTTATATAAGTCCAACATAATGCGATTGGGGTTGGACCATTGATCAAAATTGCGGTAACGCAGTGTTTAAAATGACTTATATGAAAGGGATCCCACCTGAAAAACTCCCTCGGTTATATTAGATTTTTAAAATGGTCATAGAATATTGGAATAGATATATTATCCTACATCTGAGTTACTACTGAAATATTTAAAATATCCTCCTTATTAATGATACTTTAGGGTTGTTAGCCTTGTTTCTTATTACTATCAGAATATTTTGATGGTAATCAAATATGGGAGTAGTGATATATTCCTAGTATAGTATGATATTCTTGGATGGGAGTATGTATATGTGGTAGATTCTAAAATTATACTTGAATAAATCAATGAACTTCATTAATATAGAAGGAACATGGATATATACCAACTATTGTGCTTCCATCAACACATTTCAAATGCTATTTTGGGTGATATAACTGATATGATTCTACTCTTGATAAATTTCTAGGATTTTTTGATATGATTGTTGAAGTTGATTAGTAATTTGATCCTACTCCTTGAACACTACCAGGATATTCTAACAGGCTTGGTGGGAGTATTTAGGGATACTGACCTATTCATAGATCACCTCAAAGATATGTTGGCAAGCATTCAAAGTAGGAAAAAGAATATGAGCATGATACTTTAATTTTGTTTTCACATGATACCCTTGAGGAGACCTTCTTCTCGGTGACTCGATCTGGATGACTAGACCTAGGACCTCTAAAGTAGTCTATATAAAAAAAATACTTGAGGAGCTAGGGTTATGCAACACTAGACAAAAAGGTTGTGTAAAAGATCGATACGAGGTATCACCAATTTATTATTGAGTATGTAGTTGAAATACTCTTACACCTCCCAAATTATATGTATAAATACATTAAATTGTTATAAATATAGTCTCTTTAATGGATTCGATATGTCAGCAGATGCTAGAAGAATCCTTATATATAGATATTGCTAAGATTGATGGTGTATATTTATCTCTTAGAGGCTTTCATGAGCCACCTATAATGTTGGGACCAAGCCATTGTGTTAGTATTCTCTTAGTAAAGAAGTCACTAATTATTTTTGGAGTAATTTGGTGAGAGCAACATCTTTCAGGGTTGTAGAAAAATAGTATTTTTCTTAACTAATGCACATGTCCTAACAAGGAATCAAACATTGGCATATGCATGATGTGATGTCACTATTTTGATGGGTGGGAGTTATGAGAGGGTTCCATTATGATAAAACTACAGATAATAAGAAGATTAATTAACCCTCATAAGTAAAATTGAATGTTCAATCCAGAAATTCCATAGCAGAATGAAACATGTTTGGGTTTCTATTCTATTTTTGGTATTCACTCATGCCTGTGGATTTTTGAGTTATTGTAGACCTATGTTATAATCGTAAAAAGTCACTAAGACATTATCAGTGAATATCTAGTTTAAAAATTTATTTATTAGAAGGGATAATAACTCTTAACATTTAGTTTTTGATCCATTGACTTGGAAATTCTTGTAGATTTATATCATATTCTTCAACCCTTACTGGTGATAATATTATTATTTGTTACTGTCATGAATGTATTCGAACAATGACACATATTTTATTATTTTTTTACACTATAGTTTAAGGTAACACTTTTTGGTTAGTTGGAATTTTTCAAAATTTTAGAACTAAATATGTGTTATAGAGTTTGATCAGTTCCATAAGAGGGGATTCCTATGTATCTATATGAATATATTCAGAACCCGTGTAGTTTTGTACAACTTAAATAAAATGTTTCCCTTTTTATGGCCACGTGACAAGAACCAATGTGGTAGCATAAGGCAAGAATTATAAACTAAAGGTCCTTTTATAGTCATGCATCTAGGATCAATTGTAATAAAATTAATCCCATTAATAATGGATGTTAGGATATATTGTTTAAAATCATGCTTCTAGGACTGAAGAAAAAAATTTAGCACAAATGGACGATATGATTCTTATGCCTGAGTTTCCCTTTCTATTTATTCATGTTGGCTGGTTAGTCCATAGGAGGGTAGTATAGTAATAATCAAAGGGAATCACATCAATTTAGATTTGTTTCATGGAGATTATGGCCCAATACGGATGGGTTACTTGGGGAATATATTCATATGAGGAAGGGTTTTTTGAGAAATATGGTTCCCCGAGGATGGGTTTCGTTGAAAATATGGGCCAGTGTTGGTGGGCTTCATGGGTAATGTAGCATAGTGAAGATGGGTTATAGATTACACCTAGTAAGAGTCCAAATTTATGTATTAGGGTTTTATTATTTAACCTAAAATATTTTTCCTATGTATCCTGATTATTATTTTTCCATGTTCCCATAGTAAACATCACATAGATTAAGGTTTTATCTTATGAATTATTCATGCATTTTAACCTCATGTAGTAATGTTGTTTGTGTTGAAAAAGGGGTGAAAAAAGGGAATTAATGGGGATTATTCTTTTGTGTGTTTTTTAATACATATAAGAAGATGGCTCAGGTGAATATTTTTCTGTATTAAATTTGATTGCATTCCCATATGGTATTCATGGATCATTGAGTAGAAAGGGACCTGGTCAACATTGAGGACATGATTTGGTCTTACACCTAAATGGATCCCCATAGATTCTTTTCCTAATTGAGTGGAATAAAGAGACCCATTTTATGACAAGGTTTATTTTATGCATGATATGTATCATCTAAGATGATCACCTTGGTCCAGGTGAGTTTTCACTAGTAACATAATGATTGGAATCCTAATTAAAAAGTAAATACATGAATGTGAACATCTAAAAATTTTATCATTTGGGGGGATCCCAAAGCATATTCATTATCAATGGAATGCAGGATTGAAGGGGAGAATTATGGTGTCAAAGACCGAATCAGGTATCTCTAAATGCTAGAGAGGAGGTCTCACTAGAATGGGATTTTAAAATAATTGACGATGGTGAAAGAAATACAATAAGGTAATTTGGGTTAATTAAACATAATTAAATGAATTAGGTGGAATAGTGGATATGAAAGAGTCTTGAATACCAATAGTATAGTTCCATCAAAAAATGACACTGTATAATATAAATTTTTATAGTTCTGAGACCATGAAGAATAGTTAAATAATTAATTCATGAAAATAATACTCACACAAAAATGGTGTCTTACACAAATAAATATGATTGATTAAAGCATGGGAGTAATAATTATAATAATGAAGGCAATTAAATGGGGAAGTATTCTTGAAGGGGTCTCACTGTAATCCAACTCATATGAATTATGAGGATAACCACACAATGTTTCTATAAAAGAATATCCTTACATAAAAAGTGTTTTGCGATGCTCCATCACTCACTCTCATTTGTGAAATATATTTTTTACCTAAGTATTTTTCATATATTTTCACCAATATAATGATTTATAAATGATGTGATTTTTTCTAGTAACATCTGTCATGAACTAGAATGAAACATCCCTATAATTATGTCTGAGATTCTGATCCCTAACATATCTCTAAGTGTACCTATTAAAGTGCAGGAATGGTATTTATTAAATATATCTTGTAACTTCCTTCATTGACTATGGGATTAGATAATACTCATGTGTTCATAGATATTTACCATTTCCACTAAGAATGTAGATCATTCAGTTACAAATTATATTAATCACAAATACTATAAGTGAGTACAAAGTGAAAAAGGATCAATTGATATAATCCATTACTATGAAACCCTTACATAAGATGAATCATGGTAAAGATTTGATATGGTATGTTTGGAAACAACACCTCACCTCCACAAAGAATTCACGAACACTATGACTTTATGTGGAACATGAAGAATGTTCAATTTATAAGCATGTGATTTAAGAAAAAAACAATCATCATTATTTAATATAACTAACCAAATCATCATATTGAAACAATTATAAATTTATATTGGGGAATATATATTTAATTGAATATTTTTGTGTCACTAATGTATACATGAATTTGAGTAAATTTTTATCATGTATTCCTAATGTAACCTTAGAAATTAAATGTTTTCTTATATAATGTTTTATTATAAATGTTAAAATGGGAGTTTAACTATAATTTTAAAAAAAACTTGTTTAGATTTTATCAAGGTGGTGAGGAGATACATCCCATCAGTACATGTTGTCTTGAGGCATACGGATATACTCTATAGAAAAATAGTAGTTTTATGAAGATATTCAGATGCACTAAAATGGTAAACTTTGGTCCTTATAGTTTTGTTCCATGCAGTGAACACAATGATATCTCTAACGTCTCCACATAAATTTAAATCATTAATTCTTTATTTATGGTAAATTATTTTTTAATAAATTTTCAATATTTTCATTTCATGAGAATTGTGATATAATCACAATGGTAATCATTTATATTCCCTCTTGATTGTTTAATTCATGTACTATGTGTTGTTTGGGACTGTTAAGTGATATTTTTTTTAATTTCATAATATAAAAGATACTGTAATCTTAATATTAATTTTCAAATCATCATTATTATCATTGAATGTTATAATTATTGTGGAATATAGGTATAATTTTTATACAAGGTTATTTCTAGGAATTTCAATCCACTTTCATTGAAAGGTGTTCATTCCCTACATTTTATATATGGATTTCATCATTAAATAAAATAAGGTATATTATTTATGATAACATGATTTATATCGAATGATTTATAGTTGTAATATTTAATTTTCAAAATGAATAAGAGTATATATAAATGAAGAAACTAGTTTTGGATATATTTTTTATTTATGTTCATCAGTTATTGAAAATTCATTATACTATTTTCTCATTCATTAATCATTTAATTTATATTTTTTTACCATTTTAATTCTGCTAAAAACAATCCAAATCATTGTTATTATAGATCAATGAACTAAGAAATTAATAAAAAAATGATTTTTATTGGAATCACTATAAGAATAATTCTAAGGGACACTTTCAATTATAAATGATAAAAATACATTAATTATAATGTTTAAAACAACTTCAAATATTGAAATCAAAATTGTTTCAAAAGAGGTTTCCTAAAGTTTAACATTATTTTCAATATTTCATTGTTTTTCTATTTTACTTCCAATATATTTATTACTATATTTAGTAAACTATATATATATATCATCAAATATCAATCTATATTTTGTGAATAAAAACTCACACATAGTAGTGTTAAAATATGATCTGAAACTTTTTTAGTAGTTTCATTTTTTAGCTAAGAAAGTGAAAAATAAGATAGAAAAAAATTGTGAAGCATATCATTATAGAGTCCATATAAAATAGCCATATAATGTTAGAAACAATGTTTAAAAGCATAAAATTCATAAAATAAATTTTCAAACACAATTAGAATATAGATTATTCTATATAACTCCTATTGAACAAATGTTTCTATATATAGAAAACAAATAAAAAATAATTTGATTTTTTGGAATATCTTTAGGATTTATGTAATGTTCCAACTCCATTAATTGGATACATATGTTTCATGAACATCAAGTGGAAGATTAATATAAATATATATAATAGTTTCTTGATTTTATATGAAAGAAATATCATAGGGGGTTTGTGAAAACAAAATTAAAATATGGTATTCTATTTTTCTCTAGGTGGGGTTGTAAGGATTTTTCATTAAAGATCAATCTATATTAAAATTTAAAATTTACAAACATGAAATTTTTTTATTTATAAATGTTTATAACAATCTCCATGAAATAGTCAATTAAAAATTTAAGCTTATGGAGTTAGATAACACCTTGGAGAAACATTAAATGAGTTTTGGGAATGACTTAATATTATTTGTTTTATTCACCAACCTCATAAAATTAGTTACATGATTCTAATTTAATATATTTATTATATACTTATACATATTTATTGTATTATGACATAACTTTCTTTCTAATGGTGGTACTTTGGGGGATAAAACCACAATTAATTTAATGAATCTCGTAGCATGTATAGAATAATTTCTATAAAAATTAAAATAAGGGTATTATTTTTATGAAAATTACCAAGGATGTTCCAAATTATAGATATGAAAAAAACCTCAATGAAAATCTAGTAAGAGACCACAAAACCTCAATAAGATATTATATGTACGAAAATGATTCCCAATGAAAACCTGAACATAGACTGAACCTAGATTGTCATGTTAATTTCACTATACATTTCATTCTTCAGAAATAAACATTAATGATTATTTCCCCCATATACAAGAGTCACCTAAATCATTTAATGTAGAATTTAAATTTAATACATTCAAATGAGATAAACACTTGAGAAATTTTTAATTGGGTCATAATTAAACCAATGGTTGGGATGGTAAAAAACACTAGGTTTAGGAAACATTAAGAATAAGGAATATTTTTTCAAAGTTGATCAAAAAAAATTGTTTTGGGTTAATATGGATCATGAAACCGTATCAATAAATAAATAATTAACAGTATGTATATTTAATATTCTAGTATGAACATTTGAATCCTACCTTGAAAAAATCATGAAAGAATAATATATTTTTTAAAAAATAGTGTTAACATAAATGGGATAAATGAAAATTGAAATTAATTTTCATAAGATTAAATTGAGGGGTCAATGACCACTATACGATATGAAACATTCCAATTATAAAGGAAATTTAAGGGAAATAACCCATATTAGTATCATTAAAATAAATAAATAAGTGTTTTTTAAAACCAGTTTTTTATTTTTTATAGGATTTCTATAGATGTTGATCCTAATAAACCTATAGATTCCACTATAAATGATAATGAAATGTAAAAATAATTTTTACTATCTAAGATAACCCATATATTTCATTAGATACTAATGAGACAATAAAATTTTAAATAATACATTTAATTATGACCAAACCATTCCTAAACTACCTCTACCATACCCTCATATTAGATCCATAAATATGAAATAGGTAAGGGTGAGATAGATAAGGGGATTTTATAAGATTTTGGGTAGGATCAAGTTAACATACCTTATATGGATGTATTTAAATAGAATGTAAATTAATCTAATTTTTTAAAATAATTTCCACAAATATGTAGAATTTAAGAGGTTGTCAGAATGTTTATTTTGGTATAAATTTTTCTTTAATGATACAATGTGATCTTCTTTCTTTGAAGGGAACCTTAAACATTTATAATATTATGAATTATAGTTAATTTTTTTTATTAAAAGACGTTTTGATATATTTAAGACCTTTAATAAGTTTCATTCCATGGACAACTTACTTCATTTTATAGGCCAGAGAACATAGTCCATCTAAAATTTTGATCCAAACAAAAAATAGAAGAACTATGTTAACGAAAATCCATGGGGATGTTCTAGTAAGGGTATAATTTCTTTTATTTCTTTTATATTTCTATATTTTAGATATGGATTATGATAATTTTAAAACACATCTACCTTTAATTTTTGGTAGACAATTTTCAAATATTGTGTCAACCATTATTAATATTTATAATGGAAGACTATAAATTGAGCATTAGAATTAAAATGTTTACATTAAGATTATTTTTAGTGTTTGTAATATCCAGTGTAGGGTCACACCTATTAATAGCTCAATATAAAATATTAGTTCAAAACTATGTTTTTTTATATTCTATATTCAGTGAACAAGTATTAAAAAGTTTAAAGGTGTATTTGAATATTTATAAAGGAGTAGTATGTGAATTTCAAGTTAATTATTTAAATGAAGAATTAGTTTTTAATAATAATGGATTTAAATCCAATTATAATTAGCATTTAATGTTGGATTGTAAATAAAATTATATGAACAACAATAGGTGAATGCATATTCTCATGAATTTTGATAAGCTATAATCCATTATGAATGGATTAAATTGATTTCATTCATTGAATTAATTTAATGATTAAGTTTAACAAAATTAAAATATAATGATACTTTGAATTTTTTTTACATTTTTATTTATATTAAATTCATTGGTATTTTCCCTATAAACAGATCGTATCCCTCTATTTAGGTATACTTGATTTTTTAAGCCTTTCGATGTTGTATTTCTCCCAAAATTCAGTTTGTCACTTGGTGAAGGCTCCAAAATTCCTTCTATATTTAGGGGAATCTTTGAGAAACATTATAGAATCCATTAGTTGGTGTAATAATTTCAATAGAAGTATTATTTATTTTTATTCTCTAATGATCTATATAAATAATACACAATAAAAGATTGAACATATAGATTGATATTATCATGATATTAATGTTTATTTCCTTATTTAAATTAAATTTTGATATCGTTTGGGTTAGATCTGGCATTATATAGGTTTTTTACACTTCCATTGATTATATGATGATCCTTTAAAATCAATAAATGGTATAAATTTCCCTTGTAATCAACATGTTTAAATCACTATTGAATGAATAACAGATTTGATGAAATCATACTTTTTTATGCTATTGATGTTTTGATATATCACATCACAATGTTGGAAACACTACTAAATATTAAAAAAAGATGGTAACATAATGCGGAATGGTTTCCATGTATTTTGGTAATTAGTTAATATATTCTACATCACTACTATGAGAATATTGATTATTGGAGTTTCTTATGATTTTTAAATATTTTAAAAATAATGGAAATATAAATTTTGATATATTTATATAATTTATGAAAGTTTTTTATAAAATAATTGACTAAAATATGTTTATGGTTTTTTGTTTTAATGATTTTGAAATAATTATAATAAATATTCCATTAATGTTAAAGAGATTATATTATTAATATATATTTTGAAATTTATATTGTTTATTAAATGATTATAAATTATCATAAAAGCAACTTTACCATTGACCAAATTATATATAATGCTTCAAAATAATTAAATAAAGTGTTTCTTCAGAAATTATATCTGTAATTTGTAAAGAATTAAAAAAATTATAAAAATAAGGCCAAAATATAATGGACTTAGTATTTAAAATTATGTATTGCGCATAATTAATTAATTCAGATTGTTTGAATAAAAAGGGAACATATTAATGATTTTATATAGACCACATCAAAAGTGTTTTTATGATATATTTGTTCTATGTTTAAATAATATTTTCTGTGATATTTGTACTACATACATAGTTTATATAATAGGATTTGTATTATAAAATGTTTATAATTATTAATAATATCGTATATTTAAATTGAAATATAAAATAATGAATTATATGAATGATAACATATTAGGATTGGATTTAATGTCTTTATATCCAATATAATAGAATATACATAATGTTTAACTTAACAATAAATTATTGTTGTATGTTTTTATTTATAACTTTTTCATAGAAGTCTCTTGCTTATTTGAATTCATGAAATGTTCATTTTTTTAGAAGTTATGAATTGTATTTATCATTATATTTAAAATTTTAATACGATATGAATAATGTGTATAAATTTTTATATGATATAATTTTTCTATGACATATATCCTTTCAATAAATATTACGTATGACTATATAAAGTTTCAATTTTCATCTACCTCATCCTCAATTGTATTATTTTCATGAGATTATGAATATATTTTTAATAATTTTTTTTGCATATTATGTATTATAGATATAATAAATTTAATTCATTATTGAGTAAATTCTCCCTTAAGAGAAGGACATGGGGTCATACTACCCACAAACCTAGAAGATTATGCCTTATTTTTAAAAATTGAGGGGCTAGATATCTGTCTCTATAGGCTTACTCATGTGGATATTTTCAATCTCATATAACTCTCTGAATTAAAAAGAAATGTTCAAGGAACCTTTTTGTAAGGTGAATTCAGATATTTATAAATATACGTGGCTTTTTTTATGAGTGAAACAAATGTGTGGATTTTATAGTTATTAACACATAAATGTGTTGTGAAAAAATTAATTTGGTGGATAAAATATTGATTCTAAATAAAATCATTAGAATCCTGAATACAGAATCTAATAAAATGGTAAAGATAAATATTTCATAATATTCAATAATTATGAGTTTAATATACCTTTGATATATACTTAATTGGTGAAAATTTTAAGAAAACACCTGGAGCAATAAGTGTGAGATTACTTCCTAAAAAGATAATTTTCAAAACCTTGATCATCCTATCAGATAGTTTCATAGAAATTCTATTTGACTCTATATTATCTTTTTAAGCTATGAAAAAAATGAGTGACTAGGGATTATCTAACTAGGTAGATTCACACGAAATCAGGGGGCTTCTATATTGTCTTGTTATAGAATGTTTTAGATTATTGTTAGTTTAAAAATTGATGGGGAAACCCAAGGAATTGAACAAAATATGAATAAAGGATAATATTATTTTTATGCGATATATAGAAAAAGTTTTTTCCACTCAACTAACTAAGAATCACAACAATTTTGAATGGCTGGATAGACCAACTAAATTACTAAAGTTGTGAGTTTAAATTCCAATGTGTGGTCATTTCATGGTGATCATGGATCATGGATCAATAATGGATATGGAATATTAGGTAATTATTTTTAGTGGAAGAATATTAATTTAAATTCCTTGATTAAAATATTTAAAACATGATACTCACCCACTAACATGTATTTGTTATAGATTATGGCATACTTCTTTATAATTATTTTGAGATCACTTTTTATTAAATCCTATAAAACACTTATAGATTGGTATCAATGATTGAGATGTTATCTTAAAGACAATAATTATGAGAATTTTAGAATCTATTTTATAAATATCAGTTCCACTCACTCCAACACTCAGGTATTAAATACTATGTGTGAATCACACATCTGTTTTGAAAAAAATACACTTAGATATGGAAGGGAACTGAAAAAGGATGATGTATATATTCCTATTATTAGTGGAGGAAATAGTTTATCCATTTAAGGTTGACACATAAGATTAATTTCCACATAATGTTTTTTTCGAGAATTAGGGAACTATTATTATGTTCTCACAAAAAAAGAATTTTTTGTATATCTTTCTAGACCAGAAGGGTTTTTTATTCTATAAGAAGAAAAAAGTTGTTATATATATAATAATTGAATTATTAATGGTATGGGAATATAATAAATAGTTAAAACACTCTATATATGTATACTATTTTTTATTACATTTATAATAATAAGTTCAGGGTTGATTTTAGTCCCAACATCCTTCGACATTATCGCTATGGACATATTAATGAGAAAAAAATCAAAAAACTCTATAGATATGGGTTTTAAATGCATTCAAAAAATAAAACACATGCTTTTTTTAGTCTTTTTTATTAATAAAAATTACCAAAACATCTTTTGGGAGGATAAGGTGAAGGCAATAATGGATTATTTTATCACATTCATAATGATGTGTGTGGACTGATTATTATATATGAAATTAGAAATTTCTTATACTTTTTTTCATTTAATAATCTCTTATGTTTCTAAATATATATGTATATAATAAATTAAATGTATAAAACTTTTGAAAATATTAAATATTTTGAAATTATAGTACAATATCAACTAAGAAGAAGTATTATGATCCTCTAATCAGATCAAGGTAAGGAATATTTGAGTCTGTAATTTATTGACTCTCTAAGAGATTATGAAATTATTTCAAAACACATTCCTCATGGAATACCACAATGAAATGATTAATATATGAGGGGGGATCATACCATGTTATTCATGGTTATATAAATGATAAGTAATTTTAACCGTCAAATTTAATTTTGGGTTTATGATCTATATACTGTTACAATTGAGCTATATTATTTTCCATTTAATGTACTCATAAAGAAACCATATGAGATATTAAATAGAAAACATCATGTTATTTATTTTATTAGTATTTGGTGATTCAAATAACTCATATGATAATTTAATTTTAATATTCTAGGTCATATGTTAGAAAAATACTTATTTTCTAGTTGTCCCAATGTAATAAAATTATATAATTTTATATCCCAGCTAAATAGAATGTGAATGTGACTTGTTATGGTGTTATTCTTTAAAAGGAAACACATTGATGAAGGAGTCACTCAGATGAATATTGAACATATACAATTTAAATTCTAAAAAACATGAAATATTCCTGATATGGAGGTTGAGACGGTTCCATGAAGAGTTATTGAAGAAGAACTAACTCAGTTTACAAAAGAACCTCATTGTTCTAGTCAGATTCATCAGGAACCCTATAGGTATGAATTTATTATAGGTAATGATGATGATGTAATGTAAAAAAATTATGAACATACTACTTATTATGAGGAAATTAAGCTTTTTATTTTTAATAAATGGTTAAAATTAATAGAATCTAAAATGGACGCCACATACACTATCTATGTTCTAAACCTTGTAGATACACATGAAGGGGTAAAAGCCATTTTGTGAAAGTGGTTTTTCCTCATTGAAACCAAAATGTATGGTAGAGTTTGTACCTATATATATCTACTGGTGTAAAATTCTTACAAATAAATTCATGGCATTTCCAATGAACAAATATTTTCAGCAATAATAATGCTTAATTATATTCATATTCTATTACACGAATAACTTACTATGGTTATAAGATATTTTATTTAGAGTTCCATACAACTTTCCTTAATGGAAATTTATTTTAGTATGTGGTTATGACATAAAACAATGGGTTTGATGTTCTAAAAGAAAATTCTATAGAATCTATTATGCAATTGTCCATTTATAGATGGAAATAAAATTCACAATGTTGGAATATCTGGTTTGATGGTGCTATCAACGAGTTTTTTACTCAATAATGTTGATGATTCTTGTTTATATAATTGAATTCGTGGGAGAACATTAGTGTTTTTGATATTGTGTGGGGATATAATATTAGTTATTAGAAATGAAATCCTGATACTTCAACCTATCGAGGTATGGTTGGGTGAATGTTTCTCGATGAAATAAATGGGTGGAGCTACCTAAATAATTAGTATAATGATCTATATAGAAAGATCTAATATTCAACATCGACTTATTTAAGACACATAAATTTTTAAAGTGACAAGTATTTTAGAATTTAGAATTCCATGAAGTTGTATTTACCAGTGTTTCATGTTAGAAATCTTAAGATGAATTAGGATTCTTCAAATGGGTGGGAAAATATGGATAGAATTCCCTACGTGTAGACCATAAGATCTATCATGCACACAATTCTTTGAAATCA
Organism: Viscum album; assembly: GCA_963277665.1. Taxonomy (NCBI): domain Eukaryota; kingdom Viridiplantae; phylum Streptophyta; class Magnoliopsida; order Santalales; family Viscaceae; genus Viscum; species Viscum album. Next base: position 1,577,518,165 of record OY728120.1, on the reverse strand, counting down.
ACCAAATATTTCGTATTCTTTATGAATAATATATATATAACTACACAAACCTTGTAAGATCCAATTGATTATTGTAATGGAAATTATGTAGTATATGAGAAGGACCATGGTTATGTTTTTGTTCTCTATTGGAGAAGCTGATCTCTATATATGAGTTTCAAAAGATATGTGTTTTTCACAAAGATACATATGATATGAAACCTCAATCTATTTTCATATTTGTGATAAATTGTTGAGAAATAATTTATAGGTGTTCAAAAAATCCACCCTAATATAATCTATAGTATAGGTAGAGTACATCAATATACAAAAAAATTCTATCAAATCAGTTTTCATTAATAAGGTCATATCTAAACTTGTGGTGGGACCTAGAATTCTAGGATAAATTGATCTCCATTATGAAAGAATAGATCTATTAATCTGGTAAATGATTCATGGTTTCACCAAAGGACAAAACAAATCCTTCAAAAATATAATCTTATATGCTAGATCATTGGGAGGGGGAATCTTAGGATCTTTTGGATGGATATAAAAGAAAATATAGTAGATATGTTGATGAATAAATTACCATAGAAACAACATGGGGTCATGTTAGGTCTCTACCTATTCTATATTTGAGAGATTAATTTTTTGGATATATAATATTTCATGATTTTAAAATAAAGGAAATCACTTTTTATCATTAATTCATGTGTGATGTAATTTATTTTACAAGAATGATCAAATGATAATATCTCAAAAAAAATTTAACTATGAGTTGTCTTAATTTGATGATCATCCTATAGTAGTGTTGGTTTTAATGATATGAAAAAATTAACATGGAATAAAGATTATAATCAATGAAAATAGTGGTATATGAGATATGATGGATAAATTCATTAGGTAAATAGTAAAAACTTATTACATGGACTGACCTACTAAAGTATATCCCATGGAATTTCATATAATAATTAATACATATAAGATTGTTTAATTTTTATCAATCCCCTTCAATCATGGTTTCCATTATATATAATATGATAAACATCAATCCTTTATATATATAGTATTCATATAAAAAGATAATTCTCTAATCCAGGGTGGTTGGGTATGTTGTTGTGCATGTTGTCAGTTAGAGCACAACTAAAATGGATTTTGTACACTCGTATGGCATTTAAATAGAGTTGAACCTTTATATAATTTGACAGGGGAAATGGATGGACATTCTTAATGGAATAAAATATGATGTTTTTAGCTACATCTATGAGGGATATGTAATATAATCATCTATGAGATTAATGACATTTGATGTAATCATCAACCTAGTCTGTCTATTTCATCAAATTAAGAAAGATGAGTTGACCTATTCAATATTGACATGTTCTATATCTAGTGACCACTCATAGTCATGGTTATAGGGATTATAAAAGTATGAATATGATAAAAATTAAATAACTTTTGGTGCAAATGTTTATATAGTGATGTGAGTATGTTTAATAAAAATTAAAACAATCCCCATAGTAGCTTCAGTAGAACTAATTAATTTCTAGAGGAAACTCTATTCTTGTATATATGAAATAGTGATTTTATATTCTTTATCAATGATACTAATACCCATAGGGTCACAATGTTTATCCTTTGGTTATGGATTATGTTTGGAAAAATTATTTGTAACAAAATTATAAGTTCATGACAAAACAATATCCACAAGGAGTTTTGGATGTATTCAGAATGTTTTTTGTTATTTTAAAAAATGTACAAATGGATTTTAGTGTAATTGGGAGATTTTTAGATGTGTAGTAAAAGTATATCCACGTATTTTGGTGTATGAATCATTCCATATGGATTTATTGTTTATAATATATTATGAAAGGATTATGTGGATTGAATTCATTGATGGAATTTTGGGGTGTAAACCCCTCTACCGTGTATGAATGGTTGTTTACAAGACTTTTAATAATATATTTCTCCAGAAATATAGTTTATAACCTGGTAAAGAAACTAGCACCCCTTATACATTTACAAATCCTCATGAAATGCTCCGGGATACTTTCTCTAGTGTTATCCTCTTAAAGGTATGAGGCTTTTGACTATTTCTCTTGTGATCAACATCAAGTGTATTGATTCAAATGTTGAATATTGATATTTCTATTATCCATGTATGCATGTTTATGTTATTAATTTATATAACATGTTTATAACAACATGGATGGATTTGTAATTATCTTTGATTAATTATATTTCTGTCAATTATTTAACTATCTAATAGAACCCATTATTTTGATGCTAACAAATGAAGAATAAAAATACTATATGCTATTTTCATAAACTAATAAAGCATACTATCCTTGAAAACCTATCTAAAAATTATTAATATTTATTTTACAAAACTTTTGATAGTACAAAATCTCTTGATGTGAGTACCAATAGAGCTAAATTTACTATTATAGAGAATATGAAATTTGATTGTCTAAATGTTAGAATGAAATAAAATTGAAATCTAAAACCTTATCAAGATAACCTAATGTATGTATTTATAATGGAAAATAAATATATTTTAATATTCATGTCTACATGGGTATATTAAAAAGAATAAATTTTTTTATTTGATATGCATATGGAGATTAAGAAATCCTTATGTTAGACTATAAAATTCAACCAACTAGCAAGAATAAAATCATTTTAGAAGAATGATCTAAAACTTTTAGGAAATATTAATTATGTCATAATACTACTATCATAGAAATTTATACATGAAAAAATAACTTCATTTATAGATATAGGGATTATCGGTAAAATACTTGATAGTTAGTGGTTTAGATTTTTATAAGTAGTTAAAATTAAGCATGTACTTATGTTTAATAATATGTTCGGTGAGATTTTTCCAGTTAAAATTATAAAAAATTAATTATGTTTAAACACAAGAGGAAAATAAACCTTGTGACTATGAAAAAACCTTTTCCAAATCCATTTTTTGATCAAATACTTAAAATAATTATAGGATAGTTCCAATACGGCTTCTTATTGAATTATTATATTATTTTTGTAGTCACATAACAATAGAATACTCTTAAAGGACCACTATTATGTAACCATTTTGTACCATTTCTTATAGGATACCACCCATTATAATATTTAATAATCTTTAAACCTTAGAAATATCCATGATAAGTATATTTTCTAAATTTTTAGAGTAATTAGTTGTAATATTCTAGAAAAAGGTCATGATTTATTAGACATATTTTGATAGTTTTTCTTCTATTTTAGGAGTTTTCCTTATAACTACATCAATAGAAACCTTAATTTAAATATTAAAAAGTGTCCATTTATTGTTGGGAGATGTATTATATAAACACATGTTCTCCCTAAATTAGAGATACAAGTTATTATTGTCCTTGAAATTTATTATATCCTCATCACCTTATCTATATTAGGTTTATATATGATTCCATCATTATTTTCCTCCATTTATCTTGATAGCTTCAAGAAAAATCAACATTTTTATATCATGAATGAGGTAAGGATCCATTAGGCTTATAAAATAAAAGAAATTATATATATGAATAATTTATCCCTTTAGATGGGATATGATTATTTAATTGATGACTAGTGAATACATTTTCTCTTCCGTTATTTTACATGAATGAATTGAAAATATGTTTTTTTGATATATTATGCTTATATAATTTTATATTATTCCAATATAAGATTAAAAAAATATTATAATTATTTTTTCCATTATGTTTTCCATAGAAAAATTCAGTTGTTACAATGTTGGTTTTAAATTTGTGATCATCATTGATCACTCTAGCAATAAATACCTCATAATAAAGCATCATGAAAAACTGATTCAATATATATAGATTCTTAATATCTTTTAATTTGATTGTAAAATTATGTAAAATATAGTAAATTAGAATGTTTTAAGTAGATATATATTTAGATTACAAATATTTCTATAAAATTGATAATGAAACAACTACCCATTAGAGAGGAAATAGATAGTGAAGAGTTATTTTTTTAGAGTGAGTGGATATAATTTTTGTATTATATGCCTTCTAAAACCATTACATTATTGGTTTTGGATTGGTATGTCTTTTTAGTTTGATCAAGGAGGGTTTGACATTGTTTTGAGCTACAATTTTACTATATGAGGTGGTTTACTTTGTGAAAAAATGTTTGTGATGTAAGTTTTTGGTCATGGATTCAGGTATGAAGATTAATAGATTGAAGTTAGAATGAGGGTTTTATAAAAAAGAGACTCCTAATATTAAAGAGAAATATTTTATGAAGAATAATTTAAAGAATGTTCATCGGGTTTTGAACTTTATAATTTCAAAGAAAAAATATATGTTTTACAATATAATTTGGGGGATCTCACCAAAATGCACAACATGAATGTATGTGTCACACAATGAATGTGTTGAGGTAAATATTGTTTATATGCATCAAGGATCATTTAAAATACATTTTTCCTCTAATTTTCTATTTAATCTCATTGAAATATTGGGTGACCTTCAAGAAATTCCTTGTCAACTCTAATCCTTGGAACCCATAGGTTGATCATTACTTACCCACAATTGTTAAATCTCACTTTCTTCCTCATTTTATATGGTTCCTTTTTTTCACTATAGAGTGGTAATGTAATTGTTTATTCATATGGTTTTTTGTATTTGTTTTCTACGATCCCTTATTATGGTTTAGGTTTATTGAAAGTTTACTATGCTATTTTTGCCATTCAATTGATTTTCATTCACCTTATAGTGAACAGTGATTAAAAAAGGTATTTTGTGGAAGGGGATCCTCACTCTATAACTTTTTTATATCCATGTTTAGGGATTTCAATCCTTTTTCCTTCCATTTGGTAGATAATAAGGGTCTGATTAACAAATATAATAAACTATAATAAGTAAATTTTAAAAAAATATTGATAAAATAAAATTTTTACATCTTTTGATGTTATTACAAATGTGACTATACAAGATTATTTTAGTCTCTAAAAATCCCAGTTCTTGGGGGCCTTATTTTTATAGTATTTGATATGATTTGTGGTCATTTATATTACAATTTCATTAGATAAACATAAATTAAATGGAAAATAAATTACATTTTTCTAATGAATTGGATTCCCATGAAAATTTATAATTTGTATGAGAATTCCCATGATAAATATTGAAGTAATATAAACAAATACCTTTTTAAATCTGTATTATAGATGATGATATGTGTTGTAATGTGTGGTTTTTATGGTGCGATGGCCTGTTTTCATGGGATGTGATTTATGCTATTGTGTGATGGTTATGATAAATGGTGGTTGTAATGACCAATAGATGTGATATATATTGATGTGTTGTGGTTATGATTTTTAGTTATTGAGGGGAGATGGTTGGGGTTATGGAGAGATAGTTGGGTATATATTGTGTTTTTTAGTGGTTTATGTGATATGGGTGAGCTGTTTGGTGTGGTTTGGTTGTTTTAGCTTCTCGACTATCCATGGAGTAAATTTTAATGTTGAAAATGAAAATAATCATGGTTTGAGAAATGAATAAGAATGTGTCTAATTGATGTGCCCTAATTGGATTAAAATAATTAAATGTTTATGAATGTTTGGAGTAAATGTTAATGAATGGTTTTGTAAATGGGAGTTAAGGAAAAGTCATTAAAATCTAGGAAATGGTCGAACCTATAAAAAAATTTTGATTTCAGGGGTATGTAGGGTGTTTTTGAGGTATAATGAATTTTGTGGTGGTGGAAGTTGTGATGGGTCTCATGTCCTGAAATGGTGGTTTTGTGGTGTATAGTAGTGAAGAGGCTATCCACCCATATATTTTGAATAGTTTGTTATCTATATTGTATTTTACGTTATTTTAACACATGTATTTATATCATGGGTAACCATAAGGATTCCCATATGTTTTGGGTTCTGATTTTCTCCCTGATATCTAGGTTTCTAGTGATACAGATAGCTGGCTACCCTCCTCTTCCATATTGTTCCTCCGATGGAAATGATGTGATGAGTTTTTGTTTTTGATTATCCATTAATGATACAAGTTAGTGTTGGATATTACCAAGTGGTAACAAGAATGTGATATGTGTTGTAAATCATGCATGGATGGAGGAAGGAACATGGTTGATGTCATTGAAATTCGTAATACCATACTACCCTAGATTTATTATGCTATTGTGGTGTGATGTAATAACGTAGTGATGTGATTATGAAGGATGCTATCACTATATTATATACCATTTGTGGGTGTGATGGGTTGGTATGTGACCAAACCCATATCAGATATGTATTTTTTTCGATATCATATGTATGAAAAGGATGAGATCCCAAGATGATTAATGTTGGGGCATGAGAGTGGAAAATTAGTGGGGAAGTGGTTGTAGGGTGCCTTTGATTTTTTTCCTTGATATTATGTTACTATATTGGATGTGTTATTTGGGGAGTGTTCCATGGTGAGGCTCATATTGGTTAGTTGACCTGTATATGTGCATTTTGGTTTTATTATTTGTTCATTGAAGATTTAATATGTTCTTTTCACATGTTCACATGAGACCTTCTGTATGATCTAACAATGTATACTGGTTACAGTCACCCTATGTAGAGAAAATATATTTTAGGTTTCCATGAGGACTTATGGGACTGATCATGAAATTATCATCTTTAGTTTTATATTTTTTATTGGGAATCTAATATATGTCTATATTTTTCTAATAACATGGAGAAATTTGATTATATTTATTGAAACTATTCATGCATCGTGGGATAATTTTAGTTTTTATTTATATTATTTGATGGATTTTCTTGATGGATGTATATCTTATATCCTGATCTAATTTTATATATATGTTAATTCATCCCATATCGGATATTTTTATACCCTCAATTTTTTGTAACTTCTTTGAGACCCATTGGAGGAGGGACTCGAGGGTCATTATACACCCTCCTCTATTGTAATCCTGGGAGGGGTATTTTTAGAGGGATGTGGTCATGACATAGTGGTATCAGTCATTTTATTTGAGATATATGATGAATTTGGGATTAAAACACTAAGGATTGAATTTTTTGGTTAGGATATGGTTCTAATTGATCTCAGTGCATTAAACTATCAAGGGGAATGATCTAGACTTGATTTTTAACCCCTATCACGATTTGATGAAAGGAATATAATCTTAATAAAAGTATTTGTGAGGTGAATTTATATTTTGGTAGGATCCTAAGAGTTGTAAATGAATTATTATTTATTTTATCCAAGTCTGAATTGGATTATTTTGAGAAATTAAAATGGAATTGATTAAATAATAAATGATAAAATTACATACTACATGGATTAGGGTTTACCTTTTCTTTTCACCAATGGATCTTGTTCTTCATCCACAATTATTTCTGATAATAGGTTTCAATGGATGATTCAGTTGATATTTAAAGGATTGGCCTAGTAGAGGAGGATGAATTAGGGTAGAGACATTCCTTTTAATGGTAGATTATGGGAATGAATGAGCGGATAATATAAAATATATAGATAGAGAGATGATTGGAAGAGTTCGATAATATTTTTTTTCTAATTTGAGCTTAGAATGTGTTTTAGGTGGCATTGGTAGTCTATTATATTTTTTTTGCTACGTGTTAGTGGGGGTTGCATCATCTTGGTGAAATTAAAGAGGAAGATGTATTGTGTCCATACATCTCGATGGAGTTCCGCTTGGAATTATTATCATCAACATGGATTGTATCAAAGTGGAAGGATATTTTCTCTCATCAATAGGGTATCTGGTGTGTGATGGGTATTGGGATCAAATTTATGGGCCTCTTACACTTTTCTCCAGATGTTTCCCTAGAACATGACATGAAAGTGAAACATCAAGAGGTGTATCTACACCTAGAGATTTGGTATACATTTATCCCATTTATTCTTTATTTGTACCTAGATGAGTATTAGAACAAATAGGTTGTCAGGTGCATTATGTCATTTCTTCATGATCCATTAGTGACTATCCAAGAATATATCTTGATAAGAAAGGCTTCAAGTATTGGGGCATATAAGTTTTGGTGGTTGTGATTCTGACTAGTGGGGAACTGACTACGGTAGGCCCCAAAAATCCTTTTGAGATTGGTGGTTTATGAGAACCTATAAGAGGATTCAATTTTTTATACTATGTCTATAGAGGAAAGGTACCCTTTACGTATTAGTGTCTGACCACTTAGGGAGGCAATGTTCAGATGGAATGTTAGAGCCTTTTTCGACAAAGGTAGTTTCCTCAGAGGTAGTTTTAGCTACAAGGACCACCAAAACAGGTTTATTAGCCAATGGACAAAGGGGTTAGTAGAGGGAATTCTCTTGATGGTCCCCATACATAGGAACCTAGGATGGATATTGATCATAAATCCTAACAAAAAATTGTAATAGGAGTTTTTCATGTTCATATGAATACAAAAGAGGCTACAATTACATTTGTCCTAGAAGTTGTATGAGGAATGATTGATTTATTATCTACCCTTTTTTGAAATTTTTGAGATATGACTCTTACAATCCTTTTCTTCTCCTAAATTTTGATATACCTTGGGACTAAATTTAGAGAGTATTCTTGTACCCCTGGTGTCAGGTAAATTAGTTAGAGGTCATGATGCTTTCTTTTATGTGTTTTGGGGATATAAGATGGTGATAAGTTAACAACAGTCAGTGGGAGATTAATTTTGGTTTAGATAAAACCATATAGTGGTAAATGTGGCATGAATTGGTTGTATTCCATGAATAAAATAATTGATTATTTCTAGAGGGGGTTTCATTTTATGATGTCATGGGTCAATGAATGATATTCATTAACGAGTATTGTAATTAGATGGCTAGAAGAAAATTGGAGCTTCATATGACTTAGTTAGCAGAGATGTTAGTGTAATACTATAGTATATGGTTATGAATATCCAACTTGATTTTGTACAAGGTGATATAAAATATCCTTTAACCACTGCCTAGGATTTAAGATCAGTTCAATATGCTTAATGGTTCCATAAGGTTCTTGATAAATGATTTTTTTCTAGATATCACTAGATGTGAGTTATTGATGAGAATATCATAAATAATTACATCATGTGATGATATGACTTCTTCATGTTCAAGTTAATTCTATTAAATTCCATGAATGAAACATCTATGTTCATGGGGCTCATGAACTCCATATATATTATGTTCCAAGACCAAATTCCATCATTCTCATTAATGATATCTAGATCAACATGAATTCATAGGGGGGCATGCTGATCATATTACAGCTACTAGGAAGGTCTTTTGGCACCACCATCTCAATGTAAATCCAACTTAGTGTCTAATATAGATGTGATAGTTGCATTTCATATGGAATTTTGTGTCACAGAAGGTTGTGGTATTGGAATTATCAATGCTCTATGTAGTTTTTTCTTATGATGTGTTAAAAATGTAGTTGAGTATTGTTGTTTATTAAGCATTACATGATATTATCAAAGGTTTTTTTATCATTTCACTTGGATTATAGCCCCAATACAAGTATTTACTAGGAAGGAAAATAATTTGTTTTTGGACCTATTAGTTCCTTACAATATTCAGTTACCTAATGGAAAAATTGATAAGTTCTCTAGTGCATTAGATTCCTAATGAGGTTGTGGTGTTTGATGTTTTTTATATTGAATCTCATATAGGATTCAGATTAGAATTCATGTATTAGAGGGTGGTGATCTCTTAAGGGTCTAGTAATTTATATCCCCTAACGTTTAACTATGGCACCTATGATCAAGAGTTGGTGAAAATTTTGTTTGTATTGAATATGTTGTTCTATTGCCTAATCAATGAGTGATTTTTTTTATTTTCATTGACTATAAGTGACTTAAATATGTTTTATCTCCAAAATATACAAATACATGGAAGTTTATGTGGATGGAGTGTCTCCCAGAGTATTATTTTAATATCTCTTAAAACATGAGAAAGTGGAATTTTGTTGCTGATGCATTGAGTTGGTAATCCAAGGGTGGTTTTCTTTGGGAATCTATTGATATTTTGAAAGGGATAGATGAGGTTGAAATGGTTCATCTTAGCATCATACAATGTAGTGAAACATGTTATATTTATCAGATTACTATGGAGTCATCCCTAATGTAAAAGGTGTAAGATTTTCAGTGTGGAGACTTAGTGGTCGTAGTGATGCATGGTTGTGTCATCAATGGTGATGTCGTGAAGGTATGGTCAGTGGATTGTCTAGAATGTGATGTTATTCCATGGAATCCTTCTTGTTTTGTTGGAACATTATGATGTTTCTCTCTCTATGTTTCATAGATCATGCTTAAATTTCTATTCCAATGTTACTAAGATGTATCGCAACATGATGATAAAACTTGGGCAGCTTAGGATGAAATAGTTAGTGGTAGAGCCTATGGTGAACTATCTGGTATGCCAATAGGTGAAATCCAAACACCATATTACCAGAGGTTTTTAATAGCCCTTCGATGTCCCTGCATGGTAATAGTAGGACATATTGTTGGATTTCATCACTAATTTACCCCAAGAACATGGATTATGTGATGAAATTTGGGTTATTATGGAACTAATGCTGATTTTATCACATAAAATAGTGATCCATGAATAATGTGTCTAAAATATTATGGAGTTGAAATATGATGATGATGTGTTATGATTTACAAGATACTGAGGACTATAATATAGGATCAAGATCCTTGTTTTCCCTCATGATTATATAGGGGTTGAATTATTCCTTTTGGATACCAATTTCTCATTAACATTAATTTCTACCCTCAGAATGATGGGTTGACAATGCTGACTATCCAGGAACACGATGATATGTTTTGAGCATCTTCTTGATGTTTGGAAGAACTGGTTCAAATAACTAGCCTTTTGTTCAGTTCACCTATAAGAAAAGCTACCACCCATATATTGTCATGAATCCATTTGAGTAATTGTATGTGAGGATTTTTTGTTCTACATTTTTATGGATAATGGTTTCATATTTATCATTTCTTGGTCGTGATGTTGTGCAGACTGAGACTAAAAGTTCCAAATATAGTCTAAGAGTGGATGAGGGTAGTGCATGACCATAACAAGGCTTATGCGGGTCATATGAGGAGGAACTTGGAGTTTGAGGTCAGATTTCATGTTTTCTTTAGGGTCTTCTATTGATGGAAAAAATTATGGTTTTGTAGGTGAGTAAGAACTATCCCCAATTCTTCAAGCCTTGTGAGGTGTTGGAATATGTTACTTGGTGGTGTATCTGAGGGAACATCCACCAATGATGGAAAAGATTCCAAACATCTTCCATGTAACCTAGATTCATTTATATATTCATGACGGTTCCCACACCATCAAATTGGTAATGTCATATATCGAGGATTATGTGATGGTCATTGAGAAATTAGATGCCTTACCTTTGCCTATATCCGGGTACATGACATCTTCAAAGACACCAAAGTTCCAAAGCATGGGGTGAGTACAACTACTCAGTAGGTTTTCCCCAAATTACTTCCCTACACTCGTCGCTAGGACAAAATTGTTAGAACGTTTATGTAAAACAGTGTATATAAAATAATAACAAGTGAATCCATTACCATAAGTCAACACACCCTTACCAAGCCATCTTTCCCAAACATAGTAAACCTAGGGAAATCTAAACAATCATGTCGTAATCCAAACGTGCCACACAAGGAAGCCAATTCAACCATTTCACATTTCCACAACTAATTCCATCTATACAAAGAAATACACAACAAAGAAACCATAAAAGTGGGAATTCCCACCCAACTCGTTCACGCCATCTTCGGCTACTAGAACTTTCCGCACACTAACTGAAAATCCAAAATGATAACGGTAGGACTTCCCGCCCAACTCGGTCACCCCATCTTCAGCTAGCAGGACTTCCTGCCCACTACCTGACAAACCATGATGGTAACGGTGGTACTTCCTGCCCAACTCATTCACCTCTTATAGTGAGACTTCCCTCCCACTTCTCCACAACCAACACAAGACATAATAAAGCACGTAACACTCCAATGCCACAACAATACACAATTCACCATTTCCATTACATGTCAATCCACTTCAATAAAACAATCATTTATTGAAAACACCCTGTAATAATTTTCCATACCCAACCACATTTCAATACAACAACCATTTTTATTGGAAACCATTTTCTCAAATCATCATAAACAAACCATAAATAACATTAATTTTAAAATCCCATTTTAAAATCACATCAAGAGCATTTCACCATGAGCCCTTTTTCCCAAAAATCCCCAAATTGTCTCCAAAGAGATTTCCATACAATTTCGTACATCAACAACAAAATTAATTTTAAACAACACAAATTAATTACAACCAAAACCACTAGTTCTAACCATGTGGAGCAGAGAGAGAAGCCACCTACCTTTAGGGTTCCCGAGGAATTGACCCACAAGCAACCACACCTCAAATCCAACAAATGCACAACTGAAACCTATCTATATCCCTTCCCCTAACATTGACAAGACATAATAACATTATCCAAGGAAAACACAACCCTAGATCTACACAAAACAAGTGTAGATCTTGAAAACCATCAAACATAGGGATGCAGATCTAGAAGAAAGAACAAGGAAACCAAGAGGAGAGACTTACCCGGGAGAAACCACCTTCAATCCACCAAGAAACCTCTTTAAAACGCTTCCAAATTGTGAGGTAGAGCCCCTAAAACCATTGAGAACTGAAAATACATAGTGATATTTAAGTGGGAGGAAATTTGGATAGGAAGAAGGCAAGCCCAAGTGAGCACGAGTTTTAAATCACAATGTTTATGTGGCCACACGATTAGCCCGCACGGTTTGGAAAACCGTGCGCTAACTGTGCGCACCCTACTGCCTCGAGAGCTAGGGTTCACACTATTTCCTCACATGGTTTGGAAAAACCTTTCCCAGGTTGTGTAAAGCCTACTGTCTCCCCCTACATGGTTTCAAAGAGAATCTGCACGGTTTTCACTAACCATGCTCAAACCGTGCACCCATAGAAAAGCCTCCAAGCTCATCCAAAACCATTCCAAACTATCCCAAACTCTTCCAAACTCATACCATTCAATTTAAACACCTAAAAATGCATAACCAAAGTCCACATACCTCAAACTGGGGGTGTTACAATATTAATTTATTATTGATCTATGAGATTTTTCATTAATATATCTATGGATATATTTCATTTTCATTTAATTTATTAGATTTCCTATTTCTTAGTTTCTTACCATACCATATTTATTTTTCCATATATAGTTATGTGAATGGATTTTGTTTCCATTTATTTACCTTTATATATTATTTACACACTTTCATCAATATTTATTGGTTACATGGAATGTGTCTTCAGCAATTACCTTTCTTTATTGACTATTCTCATAAATTAATTATTACATCAGTTGTATGTTTCCTTTAATAAGCGTTTATGCTCCCCATTATTATGTTTCCTTTTCCCAGGAATCCAAGAATTATAATAAGAAAGATATTCAAGGATAATATATACAGAATAAATATGTTCTCAATTGAAAAAAATGTTTGTATTTAGTTTTTTTATTTGTAATAAAAGACTAAGGTATGTATATGTTTTACCAAGACTACTAAATTTATCAGTCTTTGAGGATATTATTAATTGTATTAATGAAAATTTAATGGTAGTAGAAACTGGCTCTTGGATTCTAGGGTTATGACTCTACATCATCTATCATCCATAAAATAACCACCTATACTCCCTATTCTAAAATAAAACATCTGAATCATATTACCTTATATTGATATTCCACTTTCTAGAATATCCATCAAAAACAATTTGTGTTCTGCAGTTTATATTTTAGGAAATAGAGTTTAAAAACATGAGAGATTACAACACATTTCCTAAAAATCTCCCACATGAAATGTAATTTACTATATCCAGTCTCCCTTGGACAGTTTGTAAAAATTATACACATTTAAACATCCATGGAAATAAATAATTTCACTATTCAACATTTTAATCACCCAAGTCTAAATCAATTAAAATTTGAATTATACATTCTCAGGATAAGACCTTGGAAAACATTTTTTCCTAATTATGGATTTTGTTGATCTTTAAAAATTCTAACACCCCATCCTTTATCAAATTATTAATTCAATGATATTTTAGATCAATGTTATTGTCTTGTGAGTCAAACAAAAATATCATATCCTAATTAATTTAATTCTCACTATTAAATATCAATAATACACTTTCCTTATTTATTTGGAGCTCCTCCAACAAATCCTTTAGTTATACTAGTTCCATATCTTATTTCATGACAACAACATACTCTACAATTATTGTGGGAAGTGAAAAAATTGGCTACATCATTGGAATATTACTCTTTATTCTCATTATAAAGGGAAAAAGGATTTGTTACTCATTTGTATCACTATACACCTTATATAGTCAATGGAAACATAATACTATAATGGATTATCCATTAGAAAATGTAAATAAAAAACATTCCAAAACATTTAGATATCTAATAATAAACTCTATAATATCCAATTGATCCTTACTCGTATTATCTATTAACTAACTAACCACTCCCACTCTATGTGTAATGTGTGACCTTTTAGAAGCCATAGCGTATATAAAAATTCTAACTACTGATGTAGAGATAAAATTATCCTTGTACTTAACCTCATGTTCCAATTTTGTTTCATTTTCATTGGATAAACTGAAGTATCAGACTAATGATGTTTCCAAAATATTATATGCCTCCATTTTTAATCATTTAATGGCCTTATATATGTAATAAATTTATGACAATACCATTTTTTTAACTTTATATCTCTCTAAATCCACATGCCTAAAATATTATCAATCCCCATGGATCATTTATCTAAAACCATTTATAAAAATCAAATTTTTAGGAATATGTTTCCTCTCCAGATCCACCAAGAGAAAGGCATCTATGCATAAGATAAGTATGATGAAACCCCCACCCTTGAAAACATTATAGTATTAACACTAACCTAATTTTATCTAAGAATATACCTTATTATCAATAAAAAATCATAATTTTAGTTATATTTCCTTAGAACAAGATTTAATTTGTATATTCTTAATTCAAACTTATATAAAAAACCCTTTTTAGATTATCTAAAAAAACTAACCTAATGATTCATATAGAATACCTCCTTTAAATCACTATGAAGGAAACTATATTCATATGCATCTAATCTAATTGTTGAATTTTAAAATTAACCAGATTAAACATTATTAGGATTGTTGTATGTTTGAAAATGAGTGAGAAAATTTCATAGAAATCTACTACTTCCTTATAATAAAACCCATTTGACAAATTTCCTATCCTTATACATTTTTCTTCCATATATATCTAATTTCAATCATAATACCTACTTTTTATATGGTGATTTATTATAATTTTTCAATTATATTAGTTTATAGGTAGATTTAGCATGAAAATAACATATTTATTAATTTATAGATAACATCATAACTCCATAAATTCTAATATTTGACACTTTATTTGGGCTATAAGTATTATTCCATATATAAGAATAATGTGATGTATATTAGTTCAAAACTATTGAAATAATAATCTAATATGGGTAAAACATAAAAATTAAACATGATTTTGTTCTCATTATAAAACATCTTTTCTAGAAAGTCACCTTCCATAGATCTATCTTGGGTGTATGTAGTTCCTGAGGTTTCAAATAAAATTTTCAGCATTACTCATTCCCCTGGAATTTTCATGATTCATGAGAATTATATAAATTTTTACCTTTATAAAACATTCCATTAAATAATCATTGATAGGGAATATTGATTTATTGTTCTCAACTCTATCTTTTGCTGATTTTATGTCATCCTATAAGACCGTTTCATTGAATAAAACAATTTGATACTATACATTTTCCAAGAGTCATTATCCCAAATATAAATTCCAACGTTTTCATTTCCATAACCACTAACGAAGCATTCCTGGAACCCTTGTTCATATTTTTCATACTCAATATAATCAATAAGAAAATATTAAATGATTCTAAAAACACGTATTTGTGTCACTTTCTCTATTTTTTTAGTCCATAACAATTCTAAAAAATAACTTGATCACTGGCGTGGAAGGACACTTGTTCCCAAGATAAAATAGACACCTGAATACATCCACCAAAATGACCATAGATATTGTAGAATATAGTATCATTATCTATGAAATATTATTTATCATTTTCCACATTTAGTCTTCTACCCCATTCTATTCCATTTTAACAAGAATAGTCTTTTCTAATCAGATTCCTTTTCTCTAGAAATTTTTTTGGAATACCTTTCTACTATAACCTCCACCATTATTGGTCATTAATAACATATACTTAATTCCAGATACTATTTCCACCGTGTGCCTATATTGAAAATACACTTGAAACACTTCATATTTGTGGTTATATAAGTAAACATATACATTCCTTAATGATTCATCAATGAATGAAATGAAGTATAAAGACCTAACCTGAGAAAAAACTAGAATATGTCACAAAAAATTTAAATTCATGAGTTTAAACATTAGTGAAAAATTTGTCCTTATATTTTTTTGTAAAAAAGCACCTTTACCTAATTTCAGTCCATAAAACTAAAATCCATCTAATAGGACTTTGCTATACCCTTATCATTTAAGGCTCATGTCTTATTCTCACTATGGTTTCCTATAGGATAATGATATAACTCCATACTATTGAAAGATGTGATTATAATTTTTTTTGTTTAATATGGTCATTGTGTAAGAAAAAAATTACCATAGTTTATAGCTCTAGGCGTAACCATGGAACCCTGAGTAATATTCCATACCACATTTTTGAATATTGTTTTAGATCCTTCTTCATCTTGTAGACTAATGGAAACTAGATTATTCCATAAAATTGTTTTTTGAAAAATAATTTATAATATAAATAATCATTCATTTGATATATGGAAATTAAAATATATATTCCTCATTATCTTGAGACGTTCATCATTGTCTTATTAGACCTCACTAAACACTCCAGATAAAAAATTATCCCTGAATTATTTCACAGAGTTTGACCATAATAAATATAAAGAATCAATGATCAATGATTCAAATGGAACAATTATTGTATAGTTAAACATACCATTAATACATAAATAAAACATCTTAGGTAAGTCCCTAAACTTAAACATTACATTATACAGTTTTTTTAACTATAATACACATTCTAGGATCTTTTCTGCTTATAGTTTTAAAGAATTAGAAAAAAACATTAAAAGTAAACCCATAAATTATATGTGGGAACATATAATCAATATCAATTTTTACACATCATAAAATTCATTAAAATAGACAAAATTATTAATATTTAGGAAAAATAATCAAATTTATCTTCCTGATCACAACCTTGTCTCTATTTCACCTTAAACTATGTAAAAGAAATTTTAATAACTTTGTATGAGAAAAAAATATTAGCAAGGGGTCTAGAAAGATTGAAAATTGTTAAATCAGTATAAATATAAAAAATAATATAACATTTAACATTATCATCAATGGTTTTTGGTAATATGGAATAAAACATATTCCCATGAAAAAAATTACACATTTTAATTAATGAAATTAAGTAAAACCTAGAGTAATCAATTAAAACTCATTTAGGTGACTCTAAGAATCATATACACAAAACCCTTGAAAAAACCATTCAATTGTAATAATAATATATATGACTTATAATTAATCTATTACGGGCGTACCCAGTTCTATTTGGACCACCCCATTTTCAATTGTAAAGGGCTTACCCGAAACTATCTGGGCCACCCATGTTATGTTGTAAGGGGATTACCCTCTACTATATAGGAAACCACATGTCATGCTATGATGGTCTTTCCATGCAAAATATGTCCCACCCCATATATAATATATATTAGGATCTCTCATTTATTAAAATTCTCAAGTACCATATCATAAATAAAACACCTTCATCATAAAAAAATTTTAAAAACTCTTTTAATTCCATATGAAAATACATTCATATAAAAATACCATTTTTATTTTAAAAAAGATATTTTCAATTCATAAAATCCCCAAAAATTAAAATTCATATTTTCATTTAAGAAAAAAATGTAATATTTAAAAGGATTCTAGAAATTAAATAATATACACGATGGTGGAAAAGTCATTTTCATTATGTATGTTAGGAATACAACAATCATTTTTTTTGTCAAAAAATTCCATATAAAACATGTAAAAATATTCATTTTGAAATAATTTTATGAAATTAAATCCTTTATAATCCTTTTATATGTATATAAATAAATATTTCAAATAATATCTAGAATAAAACCATGGTGAAGATTATTTGATAATTAAATATTTAATCATTAAAGGTGTCCCATGTATTTTTGAACATTTAAATCATAACCCCCATGAAATAAAAACATTTATAAAAACATTAAACAATATGATAGTAAATAAATTAATGATATGATATTTCATATGGGGCTTTATATACACCTCAAAAATAAAGTCGGTGAATAACATCAACATATGACTCAATGAAAGGATATTGTGAAAAATTCCCTTACTTTGAGTTCGACTTAACACATTAAATATTTATATTCCAAAATAATAAAATTTTGATAATTATTTAATTGATTTAGATCCTTTTAATGGTTATTATTTCTTCTATACCACTAATTTATAAGTTATAAAAATTACTTAATTATTTAATTTCACATCAGATGTTTTGATGATATTTGGTTCGTGAGTCCAAAATGACATTGGTATGATGTCTATAGTCAAAAGTGGTCATTATTCCATCATATCCCGAATAATATTCATGAAATAATAATAACCTTTACAAATCAATTATACTTTAAAATCCATCTCTTAAATATGGGATTGAAAAATGAATCACTTTACAATCATGGAGACAATAAGTCATATATACATAGGAGCAAGGTTTTCATTTTTCAATGAACATTATAGAATTAAGTTAAGTATCATTTTAACTTCACATAATGATAATAATATAATTAATATCATAATTCTATTTTAAATATACTTATATATATAATCCATGTGATGTGGTTATGAACAAAATATCGCATCAATTCGTGGAGGTGATATCTCAAATGCACGCACGAACGCCATTATCATTTTTATGGGAATGGAAAGGTATGAAAAAAATGAAATATTATTAGTTCATAATGAATAGTATTTCTTTGATATCATGTATAAAATTTAATACCACCATTATAATAGGTCATTAGATATGGTGATGGAAAACAAATTATATCAGTTTGCGAGGTGGTATTTCTCCGTACACACAAACAATAATTCTTTTCCCATATGATGGATTTGTAGGTGGATTTAGGTGATTATATTAACTAATAAAATCTCATTATATTAATGATAATTTATTTATTATTTAATAATTGTCATATAATATTTCATATAAGTTTATGTCTAAATAAAATATAAATACTTGATTAAAAGAATACATCTTCTTTGAACAACATCTTTTTCTTAACACCTTAAGACCATTATGGATGGTGTTATTCATATCTTAAGATATCTATAACTTTTTTAGGGATTATATCAAGGTATTTGGGCATATCTTGGTTGATATATTAGAGTTTTAATAGTCAAATAAAGAGAATAGTGCTTCCCTTTTATAATAGAGGAGAGGGGCACTCTTAGAATTTTTCAAAAAAATTAAATTAATATAAATATTTTTTTTACAAATGAATCCAAAATACTTTATTTAAATTATTGGAGAACATAGGGTAAAAATTAATTCATAAAATGAAAATTAGATAAATTTATACTATTTTATAATCCATATCTTTAAGCTTTAAAACTTATTTTAGCTCTTTAAGTCTGTCCTTGATAACATGTGTTTGTAACACTTTCATGGTTAATATATTTACTATAAAATGAAAAAATAACCATAAATGTATCATGTATGATACTTTAAATATTATACCAATATTGTTTCATAATTATATAATTTAATGAAATATATATCATTTAACAAAATATTATTTATTTTAAAATATCATTAATGTCAATTTTGTCACTATTCCATAGTTGAATTTTAAAAAATATCATACCAAAAATATAATATCATTTTTTTTCAAAAACCTAAATATCATCTCAAAGTATTCTATGAAATGTTTATTACATTAATTATTACAAATTGTATTTATTTGAATATTTTTAATATCATTTACCTAATATTTTTATTAATTCGATAATTATAGCTTCATCATTGTGTAATCAGTAAATGTAAATATTTCATGACTAAAAATTAAAAATAATATCCATAACGAATATAAAAATTTTATCGTTCCAAATAATATTCAAATTTACATATATCTTTTAAACAAACTTATATTAAAAATTTTATAGTTATTAAAACATAAGGATGATATCTTTGACATCCCTTGAATGAAAAATACTATGAAGAGATTAAAGTCATAAAAATTGATCCAAGAGTTCATAAAATAATACAATGTATTATTTTACTCTAAAATAACTCATACAATAAAATTAAAAATATTTTTTGGGTAAATTTATAATATTTACAATATTATTTTTAACCTTAATTACACAATTTACCTATAACTGTGGTAATAAAAAATTTACTAAAGTTATAAATAATATTTTCGTAACATAAAATGGTCTTATTTAATAAATTTTTACCTTGTGATTCTAAATATGGATTAAATTTCTCAATATTCAAAACACATCATTTTAAAAAATTAATTAAAAATTAATCGGGCAGATTGGACGAAACGTCACATTTTTTTATAGTAAAAATGATAAAAAGTTCACAAAGTTTTTATATGAAATTTCATTAATAAATTTATTCTAATGACCTAAATTAGATTAAATGATATTATATTTATATAATTATACATTAAAACTAAAAAAATATATAATTTTACACAATAAATTCTTAGATGAAAAGGTTGTTTCCAATTGAAATTCAATATTTTTCACTATTACTCCAAACATGAAACTTATAAGAAAAATATGAAAAATAAAACCGAAGATATTTTTCATATAAACATTTTAAAAAATAATTTTAATTTTTTTCTATTATAATTTAATTTTTTTTTCAAAAACTATATTTAAAACAAATGCGCCATAAAATGGTGGAAATATTTTATTTTTAGAAAATTCATCTTTTTTAGTAATATTGGATTTGTTATTATATGTTGTCTAAAAAACTCATAGGACGAATTTTCATAATTAAATTTAATGTATAATAAATCTCATTAATATAATCCAATAAAATTAATTTTTAATTTATTACTATAATACACACATTTTCAGATTTAAATAGTTTTTAGAAAAACATTTCCTTTCAGTTTAAAAATGGTTTTATTTTATTTTATAATTAATTAGTCACCAAATAATTAATTATATATAAATTTTAAAACCATATTTTCATAATTGTTTTCGTCTTGATCATAAACTCCAATATAACAGCTATGCGATAAATTTAAATTTTAATAATAATATTTGTTATACGTTGAACCTTGATGTGGAAAATCATGTACGTTATCGAACACAATGTTTCATTTATAATACTTAGGATGTTATATTATCCTCCCATTAATAAAATTCGTCCCCAAAATCTAAACATGGGATTGGTATCTAGGTTTGACCTTTCAAATTACTTTTATTGAATTATAAAATCAGAATAAGGGCCAATAAAAAATTTAAGCTAAAAGAAAGAAAATTGAAGTATAAAGGTCATATTACCTAAAAGACACAAGAATTTGATGTAGGTAAATATGGACTTAGAATAGAAAACTATCTATCATGTTTTATGGGAGAGTGAAAGAGAATATGGTCATTATAATGTTAACCATCCCAAGATACTAAATATGCAATGAGTTAAAAGAAAATTGATTTCTTGGTGAGAAAAGAAAATTAACAAAAAATTTCATTCCAACTATTTTTATTTTTGCTAATGAATTCCTTTACTATATATGTACATAAATAAATATACATACTTAATATATTTCATTCTATAATTACATTTTCATCCTTATCAAATCCCATAATTATGATTCACATCCTTAAAAATATCTTTAATTTTCAAATAACATATAATCCCTAAAGGTTATCAATACCGTATACACATATCCAAAAATAAAGGAATTATAATCATTAAAACAATACATACATATACATAACTTTTACGAAAAACTCCCAGAAAGGCCCTTAATCACTTAAGATCACATAGCTTAAAACCTTAGAAGGTCTGTATGAAACCTAAAACATATCATTAACCATTAAAAAAATACAAGGCTCCCTGGAGCTTCCGTTACATCACAATATTTCTCAACATTAATTACAGTAGGAGAAAATTAATTTTAAAAATCATTGGTTTCTGGTTATAATGATTTCAATCTTGTGTAACTATATTCAAACATGAATTACCATAATGACCCAAATTATTGCAACTAAAACACATCATCTTTAGATGGATATTGGTTTCCCCATTCTTTTCCCATTCATGGATCATTTCTTTAAAGTCACAGATCCAATGACCAAACTATCCACACCAAAAAAACATTACTTTTCCAATAAATAACTTCTTATATCTTTTTCCACGCGTCAATCATTTCTAGTGCTTACCTCTAGATCTTATAGTTGGATAAATCTAAATTTCATGGCAAGTTGACTATTCTTACTCTTGCCTTCTTGAGGAACATATTTGTCAGAAAACCCCATCTAATTTTTTTACACAAAAAATAAATTTCTCATATCTATTAAATTATCGTGAGGAGAAATAACTTTGTAGACTTTGTATCAATCCCCATTAAAATATATTAATTTTACTACAAACGTCCTAAATAAAATTTGTAACATACGTTTCCAATATTGTGAAGTTATCTTTATAGGCGACCACTGAATCATCATCCTTTTTTGAATTCAAAGAATTTTGTTCCATCCTTGGTCGAGTAAGCTTGGGGAAACATTTATCATGGAAGGTAATCTTAAATGTTTACCATTCCATGGAATCATAATCATTCTCTATTATCCTAAACGAAATGCCCCCATTATTCAGATTCAACATCAAAATGATAAATAGAGAGAGCTACCTTTTGATGTTACAAACATCCCATGACATCATATATCTTCTCAAGGGCATTGATCCATCCTTTGGATAAAATTGAGTAATATGATCCATTTAATTATGGGTGATGTTACCTCGTGAAATTATCCTCTATAGACATGAACCTTAATTATAGACCAGGTTCCTCTCTAACATGAAACCACCCCCATTTTTTGTGTGTGTCAAATAATCAATCATTGAAAAAAATATTATATTCCAACTCCAACCATATTAAGATGATTTTTGGAGGGATAGATTCTTCTAGGTTCCTTTAAACTACAAATTCCTTCTTTTCTATCTATAAATCCATTGTGAACCATCATATTTTAGATGAAGAAACTTGGAAATCTTAAAATTATACATCATTTCAACTTAACCATAAAGTAAAATCCAATGAGGTCATGTTATTAACATAATCATAAACTATAAAAAGTACTAAACTATCCTTTCATACCAATTATAAGGACTCGACCTTAAAAATTAATTAATAGAGTGTTTTTGAACTATAATTCACATATTATGATATTTTCAATATATAGTTTTCGATAATTAAAAAAAATATTACCAAGTAAACAGTTACATTAAAAGTGGAAACTTATACATAGTATACATTTTTTTAAAGAATATAAAACTCTTCAAGATAATACATGATTTATCTATGTGAAAAATCTTTAAAATTATCCCCTAGATCTCTTCCTTGCAACTATTCCACTTTAAACTATGTGAAAGATATTTTAAAAACAAGGGATGACCAATAAAGTTCCATTAGGGATATAAAAATAAAGTAAACTGATTGTTTCATTTAAATTATGAAAACACATATATCATTTACCTTTATCGTAAATGATAAATGAGAATATGAAATAAAAAAAATCACATGAAAAAAACACACATTTTACTTAAAGAAAACCCTTAAAACCCATAGAAAGTAATTAAAACTCCTTTAGGTGACATAGATAATCATTTACATAAAATAAATTAAATATAATTTCAATTAGAATAATCATATGAACAAAATACAATTAATATAATATGGGCTTACCCAGAACAATCTGGGCCACCCCTAGTTAATCAGTAATGATCTTACCCAACACTATCTGGGCCACCCCATATTAAGTTTTAATGGGATTCCCCAGTGATATCTGGGACACCCCATGGTAAGCTATAACAGGCATACCATGTGTTATCAGGGAAACCCCATGTATAATCTATATTGGGCTCACCTGTTTAATATAATTATCATTTTCCAAATCCTTAATAAAACACTTTAATCAAAAAACCATCAAAAAACACTTTTAATCCCATATGAAAACACATTCGTATAAAAATACCATTTTCTTTACAAAAACATATTTTAAATTCCAAAAACACCCAAAATCAAAAATAAATATTTTCATTTAAGAAATAATATAATATTTTAGAGCTATCTAGAAATTATATAATAGTCATGACAGTAAAAAATTCATTTTCTCCATGCATGTTGAGAATAGAACATTCATTTTTTCATTTTTCAGAATGTTCTTTATAAAACATGTAGATTGATTCATTTTGAACACCTTTGAATGAAATTATGAATGGAAATGAAATTTCCTTGATAATCCTTTTATATCCATGTAAATAAATATGCAAAATGATATCCCGAATATTGATATAGAGAAAAATATTTTATCATTAAATAAGTAATCATTCAAGGTGTCCAATAACTATTTGGAAATTTAAATCATAAACCCCATGAAAGAATTAAATTCAAGAAATATTAAATAAAATTATAATACATAATATATTGATATGATATTTCATAGGGTTCTGTATATATACCTCATAAAATAAGTT
The DNA here is from genome assembly GCA_963277665.1 of Viscum album. Lineage (NCBI taxonomy): Eukaryota > Viridiplantae > Streptophyta > Magnoliopsida > Santalales > Viscaceae > Viscum > Viscum album. The sequence continues at coordinate 1,577,493,204 of OY728120.1, read as the reverse complement.
GGATATATAAAATAAAAAAAATATGCCTTAATGAAAGAAGATTTAGAAAAAGTCTCTTACATTGAGTTTGAATCATCACATACAATATTTATATTCATTAATAATTAACATTGTTAAATTATATAACTTATTTTGAACAATTTTCAATTTTATTATTCCCTTTATATAATTTATTAACATGTTTCTGAAAATAATTTATTATTTAAGTTAACATCAGACGATTGGATTATATTCGGTAGAAGAATCCAATATGACTTTGGTATTATGTATATAGTCAAAAGTGGTCATTAGTGCATCATATATAGAATAAGAATAAAATAACAATAGATTTTATAAATCATTTATACTTTTCAATACATACATTTAATATTGAAATGAAAAACGAACTACTTACAAATCATGGTGATGGTAAGTCGTGCATACACATGAGTAACTTTTTGATTTTTCAATTATAATTATGGAAAGAAGGTCAGAAAAATTTCAATTATAAAAATGATAATAAAAAATTAATATTATAATGTTAATTTAAATATACTTGTATATGTCATCCATGTGATGTGTTGATGAAAAACGAATCACATCACTCTGTGGAGGTGATAGTTCATAAGTACACACGAATGACATTATCATTTTTTACGCAAGGAAATGTAAGCATTAAATTGATATATTATTCATTAATAATGATAAATATGTCATGAATATCATTTATAATAATTAATTAAATCATTATAACTAGTCTTAAAAATGGGTGATTGAAAATGAATTATATATGTCTGTGATGTGGTTGTTCACCGTACACATGAATGATAATTATTTTCCAATTTGATGGAAGTGGAGATAGATTAATGTGATGATATTAAATTAATACAATATAATTATATTGAATATAATTCAATTATTATTTCATCACTTTTGAATGAAATTTCATGGAAGTTTAAGAATAAATAAAACAAAAATACATGATTAAAACAATGTCTCTTCTTCAGACGATCTCATTTAATTAACACCTTAACACCACTAAGGGGGGTTTTATGACTTAAATAAGAGATATAAAATGTGGGTATGGGTTTGAGGATGGTATTATAGAATATATTGTCTGAAAAAAATTATTTGTTTGTGTGAATACAAGAGAAGAAGTGGTTCTGTTTTATAATAGTAGGGAGGGGCACTCTTGGAATTTCTCAAAATATTAAATTAATATAAATTAATTTTATGTTAAAAGTGGTTCCAAACTGATTTATTTCCAATATAGGAATATTATGGGTCAAAATAACAACATCCAATTAGAAATAGTAAAATTTTGAATATTCTTTAATCCTTATTTATTAGATTAAACAATTATTTTACCTCTTTAACTGATACTTTGATAACATGTGTTTTTACTCTTTTAGTTCTAATGAAGAAACTAAAAAATCCAGAAACCCTAAATTCATCATTGATGATATTTTATACATTATCCCAACAGTTTTTCCAAATTTTATATTTAAATGAATTTTATATCATTTAAAAAAATTATTATTTATTTTAAAATATCATTAATGTTAGTTTTGATAGTATTCATTAATTGACTTTTTACAAATATCATAACAACAATATAAATTCTCAAATTATATTCTAAAACGACACTAACTTGTAAAATTTATCTATAAAATTATTTTAGGACATTAATTATTTCAAATTATATTTATTTTAATATTTTTAATATTAATTATTTGATATTTACATTAATTAGACAATTATGGTATCATCATTATGTATCCTTTTATAGAAATTATTTCACTCATAAAAATTAAAAATAAATTTCCATGATGATGATAAAAATTTTAACATTACAAATACTATTTATAGTCAAATATATATTATAAAAAACATATATAAAAAATATTATTGTTTTAAAATAAATGTTTGACATCAATGAATTTTCATAAGAATAAAAAACAATAAAGGGATTAAAGTATTCCAAGTGGATCCATGTGGTCATAAAATTGGAAGAAGAATGATTTTAGTCGAAAATAACTCATCTAATAAAATTAGGATAAGTGTTAGGGTAATTTTATAAATAATATAATATTATTTTACCCTTAAATACCAGATTAACCCTTAAATATAGTTACAAATAATAACTAAAGCTTCTATACAAATTTTCCAAAATAAAATGTAAATATTTAATAAATTTTGAACATATGATTCCAAATATGTAATATATTTTTCAAAATTAAAAACAAAAATTCTTAGTTTTTAATTAAAAATTAATCCATAGATGGGATGAAAAAATGGGTTTTAATGTGAAAATGTTCAAAAGTTCATGATGTTTTTAAATACAATTTTAATTTGAAATTGATTCCAATTACTTTAATTGGATTAATTTATATAAAATTGATCAAATTATACTTTAAAACTAATCAATTTTATAATTTATTACTATAAATTTTTTATATTTAAAATTTTCTTTCAATTAAAATGCAGTAATTTTCACAATTTATCAAATCACGAAACATTTAAAAAATAAACAAGAAAATAAAATTTTTATAAATTAATTTCAAATAAGAAGTTTATTTTTCAAATAAAACTTATTAATGTTTCAAAATTATATTTAAAAAAATTTCCCCATCAAAAAGTGGGAAAATATCCTTTTAAAGAAATACAACTTTTATGGGTGAAATTAGATTTGTTCTTATATAAATTATATAAAAAACATAGGATAAATGTTAAAAATTAGATTTAATATATTATAAATTTAATTAATATAGTCAATGCATTGTGATTTTTTTATTTATTGGTATAAAACACATTTTTTCACATTTAAATAGTTTTTTAGAGAAACATTTCATTTTATTTTAAAGAGGGTTTTATTTTAAATTATAATTAATTGATCAAAAAAATTAATGATATATAAATGAGTAAACTATATTTTCATAATTCTGTTAATCCTATTAATACATGTCATTCTAATGGTTTTGTGATAAATAATATATTAAATAATAATATTTAGTTTTTCATTTAAACTCAAGGTGACGTATCATGTACGCCATCGTATATTATGTTTCCTTTTAAAAACTCAAAATGTCAAATCTCATTAGATGAATATGAAGCACATTCCATGATGATATATATTGGAATCATATAGGTTTTTTTCTATAGAAACCTGGATATAAATACAATTTTTTAACAAAATATATATATCATGTCCCACAAAGTTCTTCATAATCAGCACCCATCATAGACATATCATACATAAAATCATTATTCATGTCGTAAGGAATGGAAACATAGAAAATAGTGAGCTCAGATGCTATGTATGTGAAAACAAGGGAGATATTAATGATCACTTAATTCTAACTTTATAATAATAGAATGAAAACATGATCATAAACATGGAAATCCATACCCATATATGAAGATCAGAATCATTAATCATGGCATAATGTTTGGTAGTCCATATGCCATGAATCACAAATGAATTAAATAACCTTTTCCATGAATGCAGAATATTGAAATAAGATACCAGTTTTTATAATAAACATAATCAATGAAAATAATTTTTATAATCAAGGATCACTATTAAGATTATCATAGAGTCTTTGGTTGATTCAACATTCCCACATATCCTTACTCAAGGTTCCATATCATCATTATTGTAGTTGATAGAATCCATTTCTGATGAGTTTTATTTTTTCATATATTATATTAGAATATTATATAGATTATTTTTGGATCCCGGTGCTGAGATGACAAGAGAATTTAAGGCCCAATGAGATGGAATTATTATTTAAAAAATAATAATGATATTAATATCTCTTTCACATGGTTTTCTTAAAAATGCTTAATAACACCTAAATAGAGGATTGGATCTAAAATAAAGGACATTCATTAAACTCAAAGCATTGGTTTTACCATAGGTGTGTCCTAACCATGGAGTGTATCGGACGCCCATGTTGGGATTGGTCGTGGGAAAATACATAAAAAATCTAATTAAATGAAATGAAATTATATTTATTTAATTTTCATGATATAAAATTCTCATTAAATACATTTCTATTCCTCTATTTTTATTTATAGATGAATGTAATAGAGTTTTAGAGGATCTATTGGAGAGAATCTATTGTAGAATTATTGGTTGACGACACCGAATTGAGATCAAATTGAGAATTGTGCACCAACAGAGTTCGTGGATCCCACCAATGATGGAAATGAGAGATAGTTCAACATTATTGATTGATCCAAACTCCCATAAAGATGTTATATTTTTTAAATTACATCCCTTTGTTTTATTCCAATCAAGCATGGATCAATTCCTAAAACAAGGATCGATTCATGCATCGAGGATAGATTTATTTTATATCAACATGTCTTATTCATTGGTTATTTCAATCTTCAATCGTCTATTTATTTTACAATATATCATTGCGAAAAATAAATAAGGATGTGGTTTGTTCCGAAAATATGATGTTTTATTGACTTATACCTCATTTATTCACACAATCATCATTGGAATTTTTTGTCCAATGGTTTAATAAATACCCGATATTTGATCTTTGTGTGACCATTTTTTGGTGCATGATATCAATACTGTGAGTGTGATTCATTATTGAAGGTGTGACTAAGGTTCGAGAGAATGTGTTACGATCAAAGGAAAATTAGAATGTATTGGGGATTATAATTATTCTTGAATTAAATAGAACAACTACAGATAAAACTTGTGGGTATTTCCTGAGAAGATTCGAAGTCTGAATGCATATATATAGTGACAGAATGGTCTAGAAACATGAGATTCATGATTTAAAATCAAGATTGAGGTGGTGGAATTGTATAGGAGGATTCAAAATTGGAACTAGTGTGATATGGAAATCCTATGATACATTGTGTGTAATATGGTATTAAACATCATGTGGGGACCCCATGTATGCCCCCAAGGATTCAACAAAAAGAAAAGTACCACAATCTATGATACCTCTATCACATGTTTTCTGACTTGTGTTGAAAGAGAAGTGTGTATCTCATAGGATACATGGTCATGGCTAGGTCGAAGTACACATACATGATTATAGCTAGGAGTAAACAGGAATGTCCAGGTGTACACTTTTTGGTACAAGAACATGAACCATAGTGCATGAGCATGGACAATTGAAATGGGGAAGGTATCGAGAGACAATTACAGGGTGTGTAGTAACAATTAGAAACTGTATATTTGAGGTTTACATGCTATTTGAAGTAGCATGACACGGGAAGACCACATGATGGATGGACATGTCATGTATCCCTTGTACACACCGTGTACCCCCTTTTAGGGGGTTTAGAGTCCTTAGTTTCTTTATTTTGGACTAGTTTCATTTAATTGGGTTCCCATGGTCTATCCCCTTTAGGGTATAGTGGAAATTACATCCCCATATCTTGATTTTGGTCCACTATAGAGGATGAGTTTTAAATATAGTGTTGAATCCCTCTATGAGGCCAGAGTGTGATCCACTATCCTTTCTTCTTATACCTTATTTGGGGTGTGTGGAATTGGTGTGACATCAATGCATGGGTAATTGATCCTCTATAAATGAATTTATTGTTCTTCGGTCATATATATCTAAACTGTAATAGGTAAAAAAGTGTTACTTCTACAATATTATGTCACATGAGTTATCTAACTGTCTAAGGAGGAATGCCATAGAGAGAATTACAATACCTAACGTAAATAGAAAAGAAAATGGCAGCCCTTCTAATGCAGGGAATACATGGGGTATCTCAGGGGAGAAGGACACTGGGTAACCATTCGACTTGAGCACTGATAGTCTAGATGGGAATAATAATTCTTCTACTTAGTGTGTAGACATGCCTCCCGAGGTCTCATCCTAGGGCATCAGATTGAGTACAGTAAATGTATCACATCCTTGAAAGATGAACACTGAAGGGAACATCCAACTAGAGGGTTATGTACATTGGGGTACCTTGCCCTGATGTTGTGTGTGGATCCCAGAGAGGGTAGGTTTCTATTCATTTTCATTGAATCTCAATGGTAATTCACATGTATGAACAAAATAAAAATAAACTCAGTAAGGATCCATTACCAATTCCAAGACTTCAAGAATATGGTGGGACTGGGAAAACTTCTACAGGCTTGACTGTACAATGGTGTTTCATTTCTCCCTCACCCATGTTGATTTCAACCTATTATCAGGAGGTAAAAATGTGAAGGAATGACTGTAGTTTTCTAATTATCATGATTTGATGGGGAAATACCCTGAGGGATCCCTCATGAATGTTCCTAGAACAACTGAGCAGGAGTAGGACATGAAGGGAACCTCACCAGGTACCCTAGAGATGAGTACATCCAAGGCTCATCAAAAGTAACTTTAGTAGTAGGACCTGACCATTGGTACCCTGGAGAATATTATGCATGAGGCTCATCAAAAGGGACCGAATTAGTAGGACCAGTCCACTAGTCCCCTGGAGATGATCATACCCATGGATCATGAAAATGTATTTTAGCAGCATGTTCAACCCACTGAACATAGTGATCTGGTTGGAGGCCTTTCACATGTACCTTCCTCTTGGATTGCTAATAATATGTCCACTAGTGATGTTCACTCACAGCCTAAAATTTTTTGGATTAAATTTACACCTCTTAGTGGTGTATTTTGGCCTGATGATGCTGGAGAAAATTTCAACCCGTGAGTAGGATATCATCACCTCCAATCCAGCTAGAGAAGAGGAATCTCCAGCACATAAATACAACAAAGAGGTAGTTATGTGTAGTTACCCAAAAGGAAAGAAAAAAAAGGAAAGGTGTAAATGTATGGGTCATTTTACCATGGTTAATCATGGATTCCCCAAAACAAGTGGAAAAAATCTTCCATAATGAAGTTACTTTATTGGAGCAGTCAAGGGATAGGGAAACCCCTAATGTCCAGTGCCCTTTGACAATTGGTTTTGGACCACAAAAACATGTCTACTGGAATTGATGAACTAATTCTCCTATTTTCTAATTTCGAAGAATTTAGGTAGGAATCACATGGATATAAATTTTTTCCCAAAACTGCCATGACTCTAATATAGACCATCTATGGATCCCAAGGCATGACACCATTCACATCAAATTTTTCATCAATAAATATTAGTGCTTTTTAGTCTCTTCTAATATGTTAGATTTTGACCAATAATTGTCATTTTAATATGATTCCACTACCTACATTAGAAAAAAATAGATGTGTGGTGAACTGAAGATGATCTCTGAGGAAAATAATGAAAAATGGGTGACTCTAGAAGAATTTAATATTATACCTAAGCCATATGAGAATGTAGGGGATTAATTCAATCATACTTCCTCTTTGGACCTATCATCTTGAATTGATCATTGTATGTTTTTCAAGCTTCAAGTGGAAAAGGATGATTTCATATGGATTCATTACTCCTTGAATGGATAGTAAGAAATTAATCTTGATAGGTTATTTTTTTAAAAGGATGAAATAGTGTTGCCCATGTGGTTATAGGATTTACTCTCCAAAAACATCAGTCTAGTCAGAACCCTATAGTTTTTTATGTGAAGACACAAATTGAATGGCCAGCTCCTATTCCATTTCTCTTTAACAATGGGTGGTTTGTTACTCCTTGTTGTAAGGAACTTGTTTTGGAGGCCTGGAAAGTTGTTATTTTTGGGAGTAATTTCCAAAGGCTTTCTAGGAAATTGAAACACAGTAATGAAATTTTGATAATCAGGATCTAAAATTTCATTTCAAAATTGGATTTGTAAATTAGAGCAGTTATGGAACAACTATCAAGCAGCTAGATCCAGAATCAGCATCAAACCACCCCATCTAGGGAGGATGTTGTGGTTTATAACTGGTTGGATGTAAATTTAATGACTAAAGAATGGTTGAATAAATTAAAGAGGCATTATGTACATCTATAAACCCTTTCTCCTTATGCAATCTATAAATTAACATTACATTCCAATCCCCATATATTAGCCACTTCACAACCTCAAAGAGTATAAATTTAGTGGAAGAGGAAATCAAATGATTGGAACATTGTGCTCAAAATTTACATTTATATAGCCTTCAACACACTGACATGGAGATTCATCCTTGAAGTCCTTCGAAAATATGGATTCTCAATACATTTTATTAATATTATTACTAAATTTCTCATATCTTCAAGGTTTTCAATTCTCATCAAAGGGACATATAGAGGTTTTTCAATTGCTCAAGGGGTGTGAGACAATATGATCTGTTTTTGGGTCTTTTGATTTATATTACTAAATATTGATTGATTAGTTAAATCCATTATATCATTTAAATTAGATTGTATAAGGAGATTAATACTGGGAATTATTCTTTTTCCCTTTCTCACCTACTCTATGATGGGGACATTTTACTTCTAAGACAAGCCTCAAAGAAGACCATATCCTCTAAAAATGCATTCTTTTCTCATTACGAGGATGTTTCTGGATATTCGATGAGTGGGGACCAATCATTCATGGCCTATGGGAATGATATTTCATTTTGCAGGAAAAACAAGATAACATAATTAATTGGGGTGAGATGGGGTTCACTCCCTTTCAACTATCTTAGTGTTCCCCTATTTTGGTGGAAGGTGAAAAGGTAGTATTTGGAGATAAATTTTTCTAGTATCGTTAATCAAATGAAAATATGCAATGGAAAGGAACTGTTCTAGGATGTATGTGTCTGTCTTGTTAACTCTATTATCACATAAATGTTTGTTTATTCATTCTCAATCTATAGATGGACCAGAGGTCTTATTAAGGATCTTCAAAGCATGATTATGAACTTCATTTGTGTAACGCCCCGACCCCAGTTACCTAGAGTCGGTGCATTATTACATAACATTGGCATGATCACAAGAAAGATCAAATCTCGAAAGACCGATTAGTTTAGTAGCCTTGAAACACTAGATATATTCATAAGTTTTACATTACATCATAAAATGAAAAACTACTACAACAACATAATGTCTCCACAGTCCACACTATTATCCCCTCATAATATCCCTGCAGGTCATTCATAAATTACTTCTTCACATCCTGGGGAAAATAAAACATAGAAAAGTGGTGAGCTCAAATGCCCCGTAAGGATAACAATATAGCGGAACATTCAAAATAAGCATAAACATTTAAGGCAATGCTTTACTAAAACAAAAGCCTTTTAAACTTGAACTTCAACATAGTATGGAAAAAGTAAAATGAAATAATGCCATTTACTTATTCACATGGATATTCTACTAATCGAATAATCACCTGAAAAATCAATAACCACTCTCATAATGATGGAATGCATAATGATAAACTTTAAATTCTTTTCAAGGCCTCGTCCCAAGACCTTGGGGATAACTGTAACCGGAATCCAACCCGGAGTGCCTCAAATAACCGGACACCAACCCGGAGTGCCTCTAATAACCGGACACCAACCCGAAGTGCCTCTAATAACCGGAGTCCATACCGGAGGGCTTACTTTTACCAGTCCCTAACCTGGAGGGCTTACTTTTACCAGTCCCCAACCTGGAGGGCTTACTTTAACCAGTTCCCAACCTGGAACATACTTGTCCAACACATTGATATGAAGTAAAGGTTGAAATATAACATAAACATTCTTATTGGAACTAGCATACGAAATGTCAATACTTTACTCATAAACCATGAATGCTATATAAATGACACATCTACAGTCAAACATATCACAAAACTTCATTACAATATGGAAGTTTTAAATCATAATAAATCAACTTCAAATAATCTTAAAATCCATCAAAGGATGTTGACATAGCTGAAAATGTTTTTTTTTAAATTATTGAGAGAAATATCCCTTTTTCATGAAAACATTTTAATGTTACACAATTTAGAAAGTAAGGAATTTAAATAAATTTTTGAATCAAAGTGTCCCATACCACTTTGAAACATTTGAATGGAATTCACACTTTTAAAACATTCATTTTCATATAAATAAATCCTTACAAACCATTTTGAAAACGTGGACATAAATGAGGATGATTTAGAAGAATAAATATTTAAAACATTTAAAATGATGTTTTAGTAAAAGTTCCCTTAGAAATAATCCCTTTGAAAACTCTTCTATGAAATATGGACATGGATAGTAAATATGTCCCTGTAGATACTTACGTAAAGACAACCTCGGATATTAAAGAGATTGTGAAGTAAACCCTTATCAATTTGGTAACTTATGAAACATACAACCCATGAAAGAGGTATCATACAATGAAAATGTAAATACACATAAGGTAAAGTGTATTACACAAAGAATACAATTATGGGCAGTACATACACCACAAAAAAGATAATAGTGGAAATATGGCATGAATCTCACGGAAATAAAGAGTGATATGAAAACCCCTTACCACGTTAATCAACTAAGTCGTATGGCCAAAAGTTAATAACCACCAAATTATTTACAGAATAACATGAATATAAAGATAATCATGATAATATATATCAAATGCCAGTACACAATACACCACATTCAATAATTTAGTGGTGAATAATGGAAATCTCACGGAATTGAAAGTGAGATAAGAAAAATCCCTTACCTTGTACTTTTACTTGGTTGGGGTAGGTTAACCTCCTCTTCTTCGGTTCCTTCCTTTTGATTTGATCAAAAGGGCTCCATAGGTTGGCTTTCTGATCAAACTAAGGCCTCTAGGTTGTATTGAGTGAAGTTGGAAGAGTATTTGGGCAGATTTTGGCCGAACCATATGGCTTTGAAGGTGTGACAAAATGAGAAGGAGGAGTGCCCTTTTATAAGAGGGGTGAGGGGCACCCTTGGAAAAGCTAGAAATATTAATTTATAATAAATTCTTATTCGGTTTATAATGGCTCCAAAGTTGATTATTTAAATGTTAAGGTTGGTATGAGTCTAATACAACTCAACCAATAGAATTTAGAAAGGTTTGGGTACTTATATTAACCTTATCTTTAAGTATTAACTCTAAGTTAATTAGTTTCACTTTTACAATGTCTCTTTGTATTTTTATATAATATGGTTAATAAACTTACTATATACATCCAAGTGACCCCCAACTGGTCCACTAATGATGAACCTATCATGATATAAGTCTTTTGGCCGAACCTTAGATTTTTATGAATTTAATATCAATTAATAATATAATATTTGTTTTAAGAACTCTTTTATGTCAATTTTGACACTATTCAATTGTTGATTTTTTTGAAACTCATAAGAGATTGATTACTTCAAAAAAAGTCAATTAAATCAATTCTAATATATCATATTATCCTACAAAATTAGTTTAATTCATTAAAAGTTTCATATTATTTTTATTTGGGTATTTATAATATCAATTAGTTTGATTTTTCACTATCATATTAATTACTGCATCATCATTGTGTCATAAATAAATTAACTTATTTAATGTATAAAAATTATAAATAAACTATCATTATGTAGGAAATCGTTTTATCTTTCTAATGAATATTTATAATCTAAAATCCAACATATATAACCTTATGTAAAAATTTGTTTTTCTAAAAGATATATGCTTGTGCCATTTTTGTATTCATTTTAACTTAATTAAAATAAAGTGTCCCTATCACCTACAAGTGGCACCATGGGGTCCCACAATCGACCCAAAGATGCCTATGGTCAAACCTGTATCAACCAATAAGGCTAGGACACGTTTTAGGGTAATTTAGTATTATTATAATATTATTTTTTAACCCTTATTTACCGGATTTACCCTTAACCATGGTAAATAAAATTTTTACCGCAGTAATTATTCAAAATGTCTAAAAATAAAAGTTACCTATTTACACAATTTGAACATCCTGATTCAAAATATGGAATCCATTTTTCTAAATTCAAAACACAGAAGTGGCAGAAATTAATTTAAAATTAATTCCCGCTGTCAAAACAAAAAGCGTGTTTTTAAGAGATAATAACTATCAAAAGATTGACACCTGTTTATGTTCGGTTTAATTGTAAAATTATGTCCAATGACCAAAATTATATTAAATGGTAAAAATATATTATAAATATACTTTAAAACCACTTAAATTCGTAATTTATCACTATTAATTATTTTTATTAAAAAAGTTGTTTTTAATTAAAATTTAGTAATTTTCACTATTCATCAAAATATGAAAGTTATCCGAAATGTACCAAAACTTCACCTTAGGCTAAATTCGATATTCCGAATCCAAAAATGAAGTCCATTCTAAAATATAAAATATATATAATTTCAAAAAGTAGGTATTACTATTCATAACGGCTAGTTTGATTGGTTGTGGTGTGTTTGAACTCGAAGTTGCGTACAACACACGCAACTGTATTATTCAAAGGAAAGCGTACCGTGAAAGCTTGGGATGTTTCATTTTAAAATTTTTTGATGTCCCCATTTAGTCAAAAAGTTTAAAATATTGTATTTAAAAAGGTTTCACTATTAAAAGTTGATAAAAGTGCAATACTGAAAATGAATCTGTTCTTGTATTATGTCTAAGAAACTCATAATATAGATTCTAAAATTATAAGGATTATATAAAGTTTAAAATTTAGTTAATACTATTCATAACCTCTTTTGAATGGCTTGTTTGGTAAGTCAAGGTGTGGTTGAACTCGGTGCTGCGTGTAGTGCAAGTTATTGTATTATTTTAAAGAAATAACACACTATGAAATCTTGGGGTGATATATTCTCCCCTCCTTCAATAAATTGCGTCCTCGCAATTTGAAATTGTTCTTAGAAAATAAAAGGTTGAAAATAAAAAAATATCTTCGTGGGAAAACCCACATCAGAAATTGGGTTACTAAAATTTAGTCTTAATATGAGGAAATGAGAAATGAAAGGGTCACCACCAAATTATGATCTCGATTAGGAGAACATTGGTGGCAATTAGAGACATATAATTGGAGGAAAAACATAAATATTTATAGGTAGTGATTGAGGTCATCAACCACAAACAAGTATAAAATTGAGGTCTATAAACTCATCAATCTATGATGATTTGAAATACCATCAGTTCAACAACACATAGGGTATTGGGATAACACATTTTTGACGTTTCAAAATATCTTAGTTGAAATCCCACATCGAAAAATGAATTAATGAGGCCTCTATTTAAAACAAAGAGTGGAAAGTATGAAGATTACCGAAAATAACACATACTAGGGTTCCATGTAGGAAAATATGGATATGGAAGAGAAATCTAACCATCAATTATCTGATGGAGAGTGGTAGAGAACATGGCTATGAAAAGGCCAAAAATCCCAAAGCCATAAATTAGTGATGATTTAAGGTACCATCTAGGACAACATTTTTGTTCTAAGTTCCTTTTATTAATGTTGAGGAATTTATTTATGAGATTGGATAAGATCATAAGGAGATATACTTAGTTTATAATTAGAGTTTTATCCATTAATAAATTTCTAAAACAAACTCATCTTTCACTCTAAAAGATAATAGAATGTAATTTTTTTTTTCTATTTATACTATTCATACAGGGTTCCAAAATAAATGAATTTATAATTCATCTACCAGATCTTTTAAAAAAAACTACATTATTTAATCCAGGACATCTCGTGGGCCAGTGGTAGGTGATACACCCTTGTCGCCCTTTGGTTGCGGGTTCAAGTCTCGCAGCCTTTCCGGACGCGATTGGTTGCCGCCCGACCTCCGGGTGGTCCTTTTATGGCAATCCAAAATAATCCAAACTAGAACTATCCAAAATACTTCTGTCCAAACTCACAGTCCAACATTTATAAGGAAGGTAAACATAATGTAGATCCTTTTTACCCCGTAATAGCATATTAATACATTCATCATGTATTCTTTTAATACACTGAAACATCCTGATTTACCATAATTATTGTTGATTACATTCATGCTCCCTTATTCCATATAGAATGCTGGATATACTTCATCAATCCAAAAATGTTTTAAACCCTAACAATGATGGAATAGACAAATCATTAATCAGCTTCAAGGTAGTCAAGAATATCCAATATAATTTATCCAAATAAATCATGTATTATTCTAAAATCACTACCTTGGTATCAGAACCATATTATGGTTTATCTTTCTCTCAACCATATATTTTCCAAAAATTTAACCTTCTATTGAGTCACTTTTCTTTGTTCCACACAATCTCAAGTCCTTAATGAAATATTACTGCAGTACAATCCTTATATACTCCATAATTATTATAACAAGTACATTGTTGATACACCACTCAATTGACATAATCAACATAAGACCTCTAATCATTCCTCTTCATCTGTGGTAGTATCATAACTTGATTATTATCCAATAACATCATTTTCGGCATAGTCTGATGACTGGGACATAGGTTCGCGTAGTGTCCAAACTCCTTTCAAATGAAGCATTGTACATTTGAAACCATTTTCTTACCCTTGCAGTCATTTACTTTGTGCCCTTTTCCTCCACACTTATAACAAACTCCCATTCCTTTCAGGAAAGTTCCAGGGTGTTTCTTTCCACAGTTACCACATATGGGAAAATTCTTCTTTTCCCTCTTACCTTTATCTATCTTTCTCTCTTCCATCCTTTCCTTCTCTTGCTTCCCTTCAAAGCCATAGGACTCAGTAAAATCTTTACTTATCTTATCAACACATGATATTATTTCTTCATATGATTATAATACATGCAAGACTATTTCTCTTGTAAATTCTAGCTTAAGAACATAAAATATATGATCCTTATTTCTCTTTAGAACATGTGCATTGCTAGAGTTCTCATTCCTTCTACTGGGCGCCATTTCTAAACAATGTAATACATTAGATTAGTTTATGAATAACAATACCTAATCCCAAACTTGTAAAACACATAACATAAATTAAATAGTTTATGGATATAATCCATAATCATAAAAATGTCTCCTTTGAGGAAGTATATACTCATAAACCCTTCATAATGATTTTTTAGGAAAATGAGAGTTATCCTAAGCATATCCCCTGGGAGTGTCGTAACCAAGAGTGCAGCAAGGCCCGTTGTCGTGCACCAGTTCCCGTTCGAGTCTAGCTCAAAGCGGTGTTTTCGGGTTTTACCCCTAGATACATCTGTGCCAGAGCCGCCTCTACCTACTCGTATCCAGACAGGGATGTATTGCTCGGAAAACTCACAAAATCTCTACAATACCAAAATTCTAGGAAGTTCTTATATACTAATCCTCAAATTTTATCTTAGGTCTATGTGCTCTAATCAGAGTTTATCTAAATCTAGCTTCCAAGGATTGTACTGAACTTCCTCTGATACCAACTATAACGCCCCGACCCCAGTTACCTTGAGTCGGTGCATTATTACATAACATTGGCATGATCACAAGGAAGATCAAATCTCGAAAGACCGATTAGTTTAGTAGCCTTGGAAACACTAGATATATTCATAAGTATTACAGTACATCATAAAATGATAAACTACTACAACAACATAATGTCTCCACAGTCAACACTATTATCCCCTCATAATATCCCTGTAGGTCATTCATAACTTACTTCTTCACATCCTGGGGAAAATAAAACATAGAAAAGGGGTGAGCTCAAATGCCCAGTAAGGATAACAATATAGCGGAACATTCAAAATAAGCATAAACATTTAAGGCAATGCATTACTAAAACCAAAGCCTTTTAAACTTGAACTTCAACATAGTATGTCAAAAGTAAAATGAAATAATTCCATTTACCTAATCACATGGATATTCTACTAATCGAATAATCACATGAAAAATCAATAACCACTCTCATAATGATGGAATGCATAATGCTAAACTTTAATTTCCTTTCAAGGCCTCATCCCAAGACCTTGGGGCTAATTGTAACCGGAACCCAACCCGGAGTGCCTCTAATATCCGGACACCAACCCGGAGTTCCTCTAATAACCGGACACCAACCCGGAGTTCCTCTAATAACCGGAGACCAAACCGAAGGGCTTACTTTTACCAGTCCCTAACCTGGTGGGCTTACTTTTACCAGTCCCCAACCTGGAGGGCTTACTTTAACCAGTCCCCAACCTAGAACATACTTGTCCAACACATTCATATGAAGTAAAGGTTGAAATATAACATAAACATTCTTATTGGAACTAGCATATGAAATTTTAATACTTTACTCATAAACCATTAATGCTATATAAATGACACATCTACAGTCAAACATATCACAAAACTTCATTACAATATGGAAGTTTTAAATCATAATAAATCAACTTCAAATAATCTTAAAATCTATCAAAGGATGTTGACATAGATGAAAATGTTTTTTTTTAAATTATTGAGAGAAATATCCCTTTTTCATGAAAACATTTTAATGTTACACAATTTAGAAAGTAAGGCATTTAAATACATTTTTGAATCAAAGTGTCCCATACCACTTTGAAACTTTTGAATGGAATTAACACTTTTAAAACATTCATTTTCATATAAATATATCCTTTCAAACCATTTTGAAAACGTGGACATAAATGAGGATGATTTAGAAGAATAAATATTTAAAACATTTAAAATGATGTTTTAGTAAAAGTTCCCTTAGAAATAATCCCATTGAAAAATCTTTTATGAAATATGGACATGGATATTAAATATGTCCCTGTAGATACTTACGTAAAGACAACCTCTGATATTAAAGATATTGTGAAGTAAACCCTTATCAATTTGGTAACTTATGAAACATACAACCCATGAAAGAGGTATCATACAATGAAAATTTAAATACACATAAGGTCAAGTGTATTACACAAAGAATACAATTATGGGCAGTACATACACCACAAAAAAGATAATAGTGGAAATATGGCATGAATATCACGGAAATAAAGAGTGAGATGAAAAACCCTTACCATGTTAATCAACTGAGTCGTATGGCCAAAAGTTAATAACCACCAAATTATTTACAGAATAACATGAATATAAAGATAATCATGATAATATATATCAAATTCCAGTACACAATACACCACTTTCAATAATTTATTGGCAAATAATGGAAATCTCATGGAATTGAAAGTGAGATAAGAAAAATCCCTTAACTTGTACTTTTACTTGGTTGGGGTAGGTTAACCTCCTCTTCTTCGGTTCCTTCCTTTTGATTTGATCAAAAGGGCTCCGTAGGTTGGCTTTCTGATCAAACTAAGGCCTCTAGGTTGTAGTGAGGGAAGTTGGTAGAGTATTTGGGCAGAGTTTGGCCGAACCATAATGCTTTGATGGTGTGACAAAATGAGAAGGAGGAGTGCGCTTTTATAAGAGGGGTGAGGGGCACCCTTGGAAAAGCTAGAAATATTAATTTATAATAAATTATTATTCGGTTTCTAATGGCTCCAAAGTTTATTATTTAAATGTTAAGGTGGGGATGAGTCGAATAAAACTCAACCAATAGAATTTAGACAGGTTTGGGTACTTATATTAACCTTATCTTTAAGTATTAACTCTAAGTAAATTAGTTTCACTTTTACAATGTCTCTTTGTATTTTTATATAATATGGTTAATAAACATACCATATACATCCAAGAGACCCCCAACTAGTCTATTAATGATGAACCTATCATGATATAAGTCTCTTTTCCGAACCTTAGATTTTTATGAATTTAATATCAATTAATAATATAATATTTGTTTTAAGAACTCTTTTATGTCAATTTTGACACTATTCAATAGTTGATTTTTGTGAAACTCATAACAGATTGATTACTTCAAAAAAAGTCAATTAAATAAATTATAATATATCATATTATCCTAGAAAATTAGTTTAATTCATTAAAAGTTTCATATTATATTTATTTGGTTATTTATAATATCAATTATTTTGATTTTTCACTATTATATTAATTACTGCATCATCATTGTGTCATAAATAAATTCACTTATATAATGTCTAAAAAATATAAATAAAATATCATTATGTAGGAAATCGTTTTATCTTTATAATGAATATTTATAATCTAAAATCCAACATATATAACCTTATGTAAAAATTGTTTTGCTAAAAGATATATGCTTGTGTCATTTTTGTATTCATTTTAACTTAATTAAAATAAAGTGTCCCTATCACCTACAAGTGGCACCATGGGGTCCCAAAATCGACCCAAAGATGCCTATGGTCAAACATGTATCAACCAATAAGGCTAGGACACGTTTTAGGGTAATTTAGTATTATTATAATATTATTTTTTAACCCTTATTTACCGGATTTACCCTTAACCATGGTAAATAAAATTTTTACCGCAGTAATTATTCAAAATGACTAAAATTAAAAGTTACCTATTTACACAATTTGAACCACATGATTCCAAATATGGAATACATTTTTCTAAATTCAAAACACAGAAGTGGAAGAAATTAATTTAAAATTAATTCCCGCTGTCAAAACAAAAAGCGTGTTTTTAAGAGATAATAACTATCAAAAGATTGACACCTGTTTATGTTCGGTTTAATTGTAAAATTATGTCCAATGACCAAAATTATATTAAATGGTAAAAATATATTATAAATATACTTTAAATCCACTTAAATTCATAATGTATCACTATTAATTATTTTGATTAAAAAAGTTGTTTTTAATTAAAATTTAGTAATTTTCACTATTCATCAAAATATGAAAGTTATCTGAAATGTACCAAAATTTCACCTTAGGCTAAATTCGATATTCCGAATCCAAAAATGAAGTCCATTCTAAAATATAAAATATATATAATTTCAAAAAGTAGGTATTACTATTCATAACGGCTAGTTTGATTGGTTGTGGTGTGTTTGAACTCGAAGTTGCGTACAACACACGCTACTGTATGATTCAAAGGAAAGCGTACCGTGGAAGATTGGGATGTTACATTTTAAATTTTTTTGATGTCCCCATTTAGTCAAAATGTTTAAAATATTGTATTTAAAAAGGTTTCACTATTAACAGTTGATAAAAGTGCAATACTGAAAATGAATCTGTTCTTGTATTATGTCTAAGAAACTCATAATATGGATTCTAAAATTATAAGGATTATATAAAGTTTAAAATTTAGTTAATACTATTCATAACCTATTTTGAACGACTTGTTTCGTAAGTCATGGTGTGCTTGAACTCGGTGTTGCGTGTAGTGAAAGTTATTGTATTATTTTAAAGAAATAACACACTATGAAATCTTGGGGTGTTACAATTTCGAATTTATATGTATGTGATAAGAATCTAATTATTGTTGAATGGAAGGAATTCCTTAAACATGTAGATCTTGGAGCCCTTGGGATCAATGATCTTAGGATTTTTAATGATATCATTGCCAAAAAATTCACATGGAACCTAATTTACAATGATGCACCAGGTGGTTTCCTTTCTATCCAGTTTATAAGGAGATTTCAAAATTGATATAAGTACAATATTACATCATCCTTATATCGCTCAATAAAACCATTATTTAATAATATCATGTGTGACACTAAATGGATTGTATAACTGGGCTCCATTATTAATTACTAGAACAATGAATGGATTGACAATCTATTATAGGACAACATCAGTGCTCAATCTTCTGAGAGACACATATCGATAAATAACATCATAACATAGTTTCAAACCCATGGCAGTGAGATTCCACCATAGTTTCAAATGTATATTCCAAAATATATCTTTATGTATTTTTATACCCTTTTATGGAAACCTATCTATGTTGGTCAGTTAAACACAAAGTAGTTATATCAAATGAATTGTGGGGGATCAACTCAACCACCATCCCAGCTATGATGTTCTCTCATAAATGTTATCCTTCCATATCAGTAAATTCCCCTCCTGAAGATCTAGAAACATTTCTTGACCACCCAAGATAAACTCAAAATAGATGGTTTTCACCTAGCTTCTACATGCATCCTGTGAATGAATGCTGAGGAAAATGAACAACACGTGTTCCTATCATGAAGGTTTTCATGACTCCTACAGATATACATCATATTCCTGTTTGGTCTTGAAATTGACATATGTATATTTTTGTAGGTTCTGATGTAAATTATTTATACTACAGAGTGTAGTACAGAAGTTTATAACCTTCTCTCAACAGCAGCCACTACTGGTCTTACTACTATATGGAGATCCTGTAATGAAATGAATTTTGATTCAAAGCACACCACTCCACAACTAGGAATTCTTCATATTTATTAGGAAGTATATGCTGCATATATTGTTCAAACTAGAAGAAGAAATAATATCTTGCATCATTTGAAGATATTTCTCCTCCAAGGTGTGTCTGGATGGTCATAAACACCAAAAATGGTCAAGTATATTCAATGGATACCTCTAATAAACCCCTTGATCATTGTGTATATCTTTGGGGGAAGCCTTTGGATCACCAGTGACTTAGGTTTATAGAGGTGTATTCTAAACATATTATGGTTTTTTCAAATGGTATTTCTACCACTACACTGGTGTTGTTGTAGCTTATGAAGATGACTTATGTGTGATGATACATGTTGTTGGATATGATTTCAAAAATAATTAGAAATTATTATGTGTTGAATATGACTCCAAATTTGTGGTGCGGGCTTTAAAAAACCAAACTAGGAATGATCCTTGGAGTATATTACCTCTTTGGGTTGAATTCCTCAATATGGTCACTCAGCTCAACTTGGTTCTATCACATGCTTACAGGGACGCAAATCATGTAGCAGATGTACTATCAACGGAATTTATTACAATGATGGACATGATGTGGTCTTTACAACCTGAAATATTGTGCCCCATTATTGGAGATTTAATTTTATGAAGAAATTCACTCATGTATTTTTAATAACCCCTTGTAATTCATGATTTATCATTCTTTTTTATATTGCTTAGGACCGATTTCCACCAGATCCTAGATTTTTTTGGTATATCAGTGTTTTTTATGCATTGATTTATATTAGCTTTCTGTTATAAGGCTATTATTTATTCGTGATGTTTATTATTTTTAGAGTGTCCTATATTTTATTGTTATACTCACCTCTGCATGGGCTTTTAATGCACATGTTGTATCCTATGTAGACGATAACCCTTTTGATGGTACTAATAGTAAAGGGAGCTTATGGAGCATAACTTGATCTATTTGGCATGACTTTTTTTTATGTGGCTTCATTTTATAGTAGTTATTTCTCTCTGAGAAGGTTGTACTATTTATTGTTTTTTGGATGGGATTGTATTTGGACCTCTTTATCGCATTTAGTGCTTTTCTATTATACTCTGATTATGGGATCATATATATATACATGAATTAGTGTCACTGGTTTTACATTTCATATTTTTAGGTTCTTAGTAATGTGTGGATGTGTTCATGTACGTTAGGATAATTCGTCCGATGTTTCTGATATGATTACTCAGCGCTAGACTCCATCACATGGCCTATTAGAGGTAAACATAGGGTTTTCGCGGTTCAGGCCCAAATGGTATATCTCTTGAAAACCTCATTGAATTGGGATCACACTACATTTTAGTTATTATTACATCATTATATATATCAATATTTAGATAATTTACTAGAGAGCTACATAATTTTGTGTCTACTCGTCACATATTCTTAATTTATCCATATATGTGCCACAATGTCTTAAAAAAGCATCATAGCATAACCCATTTAAGGAAAATAGGTTTTCCAAACATTTCATAAATTCATAATATAATAACCTATTGAAGATAAATGGGTTTCATTAGGTTCCAATGTATCTTAAATAATAAATGGAAAGAAATAGGTTTCTTAGAATAATTTTTAAATCATCATCATCATAATCCATACACAGAATTAAAATGGATGGCATTAATATATCATATCCCCAGTAAGGAATATGTAACATCAGTGGATGTTATCATAAGTAAAATTTTCATTTATAAGATCACTTGATTATTTCATGAGGATAATACCCTTTTAGTATGGAAATTTTAGTCTATATTTTTTAACCAAAGAGTGATTCAAAGTCATTTTTCTATAAAAAAATTATTCCAGCCACTCAAATTCTTAAAGAGAGAAAAAATGAAAGAAAAATGTGATATATATAAATAACCAGAGAAAAAAAAATCACAATAGTCATGAGATTTATATCCATAAATATATTAATTGGAAACACAATAATAAACAATATGGATAAATAATGAGATTGTAACGTAAATCGATTAGAGCTTTCGTAAAAAATGAATGAAAACATAACAAAATAGAGAAAATTATATGAATATTTGTATCCAAAAAAATCAACTCAATCATAAAAAAATTATATTCTTGGGAATTATATACACAACATTAATGAAACATGTGGTGAATATTTCAGGTGTCTCAATGAAATAAGAGTGAGACAAAAATCCATTTCCTCAAGTACAACCAGCTTCAAATGAACTCTGTCCTATAGTATAATAATTATATGTTTATTATAATTTTGTGATGTAAATATATTAAAATTTATAATATCATATATTATCTTATTATAACATTTCAACACCCATTAATTAATATGTCTTTATAAAAATTATTCTTTTTTGGGTGTTAACTATTTCATTTTTCATTAGAATATTAGTTTAGAATTTTCGGTCATTATACACTGATCATGGTTCCATATGCTATATAATTTTAGCCATGATATATATATATATTCCTTATATATATATTTGGATTCATCCATAAAGGTTAGATATATAAAAACGAATTACACCATTTAGGGTGATGGTAGACCGTATGTACGCAGGAATATTGTTTTAACTTTTTGACAGATAGAGAAAAAGAAAGAGAAATTATAATATGAAATTATAAAATAATTATGAAACCATATATATATATCATACAAATTCATTAAATCTTTCATAATTACCATACATGTAATAAGGAAATGAAAAAGTAATCTCATTTCTTTTTGGAGGTGGTAGTCCACACGTACACACGAGCGATGTTATCGCTTTGAAATGGATTAGAAGGTGAGATGAAAGATATGATATTAGAATTAATAAATAATAATTATATAATATATATATAATATATAAAAATTAAACACATCATAATAAACATCGATGAATAAAGGTGAGGGAAAATGAATTGCATCTCTAAATAGAGGTTGCATTCCAAACATACAGACAGCCGAGACATTCACTTCTAATTTGATGAGACAAGGGTGGTATAAGAAAAAATAAATTTAAATAGGTTGCGTATTCGAATTACCTATTTTTCAGTCAGCCTCCTTTAGATCCTTTCTTAAGGTCTATTGTAATTATATTTTAAGAAGAAAAATACCCCTAATTAATATATAAGTATGTTTATAATATAATTGGTTATTTATTTGGTGATCTATATAGATATATTTGGTGGTAATAATGGAAAAGATTGATGTCCTTTTATTACTCGGGGAGTGGATACAATATGAATTTCATAAAATATTAAAGTATAATTTATTAAAAATAAAGAAAAATTATTCCAAAGGGCCAGATATTTTATTTTTTATAATATATAATGTATATAAATAATTATAATTGGATTTATATATCTTAAATGTAAAAAAATACCATTATGTCTTGGTTAACCACCCGCACCCGATAAACCCATTTTATCTTTAACTAGAGTGGAAAATATTTAATATTTTCATTATTGAAAAAATAATGTGGGCTAATTAAAAATTTTGGACATTATGATTCAATATATAAAATCGATTTTCTAAAGTTAAATTCCATAAATTGGAAGAATTTAATTTAAAATTAAACCTGTAAAATCATATGAAAAACTTTTTTGTAGAAAAAACGTTTTCATAACTATAAAAAAAATATACCAAAATCAATCATAAAATTAATTTAAAAAAACTTATTTGTATTGTTAATAAAAGAAATTATGTAATTATTCAATTAAAACCATTTTAAAACAAAACTAAACTTTATAAATTTATTAAATTAGAATACAATTTTCAGTTAGAATTTTCATTTTTCATTATTCATTGAAAATGTATCTTTTCAAAAAATTATAAATAATTTACTCTTGAAAAATTCTGACCTGATGATTTAAAATATTATATTAATTTTTTAAAATAAACATTATAAAATTGTTTGAAATTTATTATCTTATTTTCATAGATAAAAATAAAATCCATTTTTGAGGAAAATGAAATTTTAAATCATATGATGACATTACTAAAAAAGGGTACTTATTTGTCAATATATTATATTTTATATAAAATATTTATGTATAATTTTAAAATTTTGGTTATTCCTATTAACTCTTCAATTTAATCAGTAGGTTATAGAGGTATATTATTTTTTGTTATATTCACACCTAGGGTTGCATGTATTGTAAACTATGAAAAAATTAAATTTATTAGAGGAGGAATATATCATAAAATCATATTTGTTACATTATAAACCCCTAAAATAAAATTTTACCTCAAACTTTTACCCCTATAATTTAACAAAATGGGGATATATCTATTTCTTCATGCGTTTGGGCTTCCATTTAGCTTCTCCAAATTTTTGATTCCTCCAGGAAACATAAACATGGTGAGTAGTCGTGTTCTATTCCACATTATATATACAATTCAAGATTTATAATGGTTGTTATTCATTTTAATATTCATTATACAATGGTATAAAATCTATGAATAACGAATTTTAAGGATTTATTATATACTTCCTTGGGAGAGATACATGGAACAGATAGTGAACTTGAGTGAGGTTTGGTGGAAATTTTATGAAATAATCAATCGTCTCTACTCAATAAAAAACAAAAAGTGTCCAATATACATAATTATTAGACTTAAATTATTATAAATATATATATATATTCATGGATAAATTCAATGTAATAACTTCTCACCAGCAACCAATTCGAAATTTCCCATCAATTTTCGGCATAACATTGCTATCGACTCTGTGAATCCTTAATGTTCTATTGAATGGACCTATCTTATATTAAATTTAAATTGAAATATTATTTCCCAATATATTTATTTCTCCACCATTTCCCAATAAAATTGTATTTATACACTTCATTACGTAGATATCTTTATAAGGATTCATCTGAATTTTCTATTAAAATCTACTTTTATAATAAAAATAGACAAGAGTAAAATCTTGATTCAAAATATTTTTGAAATCAATTGAACTAGATATAAACATATAATATAGGGTTTTATTGGTTCTTTCTATGGAAACATCTATATAAGGATGATATGTAGTACATAAAAAACAATAAATCCTATTTTTTTGATGACTTCTATAGATTTTCAAGGTAAACCTCTAATCCCAATTAGATAAAACTGAAAATTCTACTCTATACAACCATACAACTTACTTAATGTATATTATAGTAAGTTGACCAAGATATAAATCTTTTCTAGTAGAAATGAAGTGTTCTGACCTCATAAGGAAATTGACAAAAACCCAAATAGAAATATGTCTTTTATACCTTTATTGGAGTCTCATGAAGATATCAATGGTAATGTTTTCCCATTTCCATTCAGGTATGGGAAATGGTTGTAACACCCCCTTATAATTTTCTCTCTCATCATTCAATTTCTATCATATAAACCAATGAGATACATAACCTATAATATCTCTCTTCATATTGTCCCACCAAAAATAATCCTTATTAAATCAATATGTATTCACACTTTTAAGATGAATAATAAATGGTGAACTATGTGATTTATCAAATCTATCATTCATCAAGTATAACAACCCATCACCAGAAATCCCATAACCTATGCTAAAATCCATAATATCACATTTCTATCTTTTATGCTAATAATTGTGACCAAAATTTTTCATCTAAACATTTTAACATCAAAAGGAATACATGGATCGTGTAAAACATAATGGACATTTTTTTATTTAGAGTTTTAGAGAATTAAAAAAAACTATTACATAAAAAACTAATATAAACAAATATTCATAAGTCATCAAAATGATATTTCTCTTATTTAACATAATATTTTTTATTTCAAAATAGGTTATCAACATAATTCTTTGGAAATACTATAGAGAAATAAAATTCTCAACATCATTTATCAATACCTGAGGAAAATGAAACATTAGAAGGGTGATATCAAATCACCGGTAAGGGTAAACAAAAACATTAAAAATTTAATGTCATCAATGAGAATTATACTGCACAAGGGTATGATGACACAAATAAAATGCATGAGAGAATCATAAAATAACTCATACCCATAAATTCCAAGATTATGAAATATGAAAACATGGAAAAGGATATGGTCATTAGAATTAATAACCATAGTCCATGTGATATTAATCTCAATCATTAGAAACATTATAAACCTATATCAAGGACACATTAAGGTATCTTTGGATATAATTATATTGTTCATTTTTATAAATGGAATAACCATGTGGTTGGCATCCACACATGTCACTCATATAATTGGAATATCCATATGACAAACATCCATACCCAATGAATTAGTTATATATAATGGGGATCACCCATTGTATAATATATATCGGTCTCACTTGTATTATGTGATATAAAATGGGGTTCAACCATTTTTATAGGTTATATCAGGATTAACTTTGAGCTATAATGGGTCTAAAACCTTTGTATAATCTGTATCAGTATCACTAGTTTTGTATAATACACATGTACCGTATCCATAATAAAACACATTTATCATAAAACTCATATAAAAAATCATTAGTCGTATATCACCTGATAAACCCATGGAAAATAAATTGTTTCAAAACCAATATCATAGAAACATGATTACCAAATAAAAATGGGTTTTATAACAATCTTTTTAGAAAATTATTAACACATGGAAAAGATATGGTTTCATAAAAAATCACATTGAAACATGATTAACCCATGGAAAAAAATGGGATCCATAACAATCTCTTTGAAACATGTTTATCCCATGGAAGTGAAATAACTTCTATAACAATATCTTTGAAATAATAAAAATCCAACCATTAAATAATGAGGATGGTATCAATTATAAATATCTGTAGATTAGGATAATTACAAAAATGTGTTTTGATTTTGATGACAGCAAGTTAAATAAATATTTCATTAGAAACATTCATTAGGAAAATAACCTATAAAAACTTGTATCATAGCACCTTGAATCATTTGAATGATAATTCCTATAGAGTAATAACATTAAATGAAATATAAAATATTATGATAATAATGATAATAATGATATATCTTGTAAAAGGATAAATATACACACCTCAGAAAAGAAGATAGGTGTATAACATAGCATAAATCTCAAAGAATAAAAATTGTGACAACAATCAATTACCGCTATAGTCACATTGAAATAGTAAACTATATGAAATAGAAATCCATAAAAATTTATGTAAGACAACATAAATATTGGGATAAAAATCGTCAAATAAATTAATAGTAAGTATATACACTAACAAATTTATAAATATATCTCATAGAAATAAAAGTGAGATGAGAAAAACCCTACAAAGATCATATCATGGGAGTGAAAATAAGTAAATGATATAATTATGAGTGACAAATATTAGTACACAAAATATAATAGAAAATAAATAATTAATATAATCAGATGACATTTCACACATATTCATTTCAAAATATAGGTAGTGATGTAAAGGTTTAACCTAATGAATATAAATTGTGTTAAAAAATCCCTTACATTGAATAGATTATTCTTATTTGTCATCTTTCTTCCTAAATAATATAATAATGTTAATTAATTACATAAATTAGAATGTATAACATGTTTATTATTCATTTTAGTTGTCTTATAAATAATTTATATAATATTTCTCAGTAAATAATGTTTGTGTTAGATGTGTTGTCCATATTCAACTATTGTGTCAAAACTGACATTGTTAGGTCAATTTTGTCCAATGAGGTAATTCATTAAATATATCAATAATAATAAACATGAAATAATTATCCAAATTTTAAATCATTAATAATTTTAAAATAATACAAGAATGATGGTTCTAATAAATCATCAAACATTACAATCAATGAGATTATAGGATTTATGTACACATGACTAACATTCTAATTTTTCAATGACCATTATAAAAATAAAGTAGGTGGATTTTATATTTACCAAATGAAAATTATATAGAAAATATCATATTAAAAAAATATATATAATATATATATATATATATCATCCTTGTGATGTGGTGATAAAAAAACGATGAATCACATTGCTTTGAAGAGGTGGTAGTCTATACATCGCCAAACGATGTTATCAATTCATAGAGTGTGAACTGAAAAGGGGAAAATTATATATTATATATAAGAATTGATAATTATTTCATGAATATCATAAATAATCCATTTATATCACATATTTAAATTAAGCCAATAATTAATACATTCTATTTAAATGGTGAATATATCACATCACGTTGAGGAGGCAATAATCCCCACATCCACAAACGATGTTATCGTATTCCCACAAAATGGTACGAATAAAGGTATGGGTCACTTATTAATTAAAAAAGTATGAATATATTATAAATATCATATATATCATATTAAAATTGTATTTATATCATAATTGACAACTATAAGTGGTGGTAAAAGTAAAATGAATGACATCGTTTCACGATGTGGTAGTTCACCAAACACACGAATGGTATGTTCGTTACCCATTTGATTGAAGTCTGTGTAGGTATTGTATAAAACGATTTAATAAAAAAATAAGTATATTTTGGATAATTATTTTATTATATATTCATTTAATAAGATGATTTCATTTGGTGTATAATGAAAGAAAACAAAAATTCATGCTGAAGAACATTGCCACTTTTTTGGGTAACTTCGTTTAGTTTGCAACAATGGGATTTCTTTGGCTAGCATTCTTGCCAAAGTGAGGCTTCAAGTATCCTATTTTTATGTTATTATCTTATTTGGTTAGGGTTTTTATGATAAAACTGACGTGATATGTGATAATATATGGGGAGGGTTACTGTTATTTTATAGAGGAGGGAGAGTGGAATTATTGTAAATATAAAGAGGTCAACACTCTTGGGAGGTATCCCTTACATAATCTGGCTCTAATAAAAAATAAAATTGTATAAAATATGTGATATATTAGAATAATATATATATAATGTGTTTTTTACATGTTTATAGGTCATTTATCCTCTTCAGATTAATGTGGAACCCCTAAGGAATCTCATTTTATCTTAATCGTTGTAATTAATTTTAATTACATTAACCAATATTTTGGGTAAAAAGATAAGATGAAATTATTATAATTTAACAATAATTATTATTAAAAATATTAAATCCATTTCCCCACATTCCCATTAAATAAGGTGTAGAAATTACCTAAAATGAAATCTATCAAATGGGACAGCCATACTAGTTTTTATATTAAAAAGTTCAAATGTTTGGAATGTTTTTTATCCAATTTAAATGTAAATTTGATTCGAATTACCAATTTTTTAAAATGATATAAAATGTCTCTATATATAATTTAAAACAAGTTTAAAATATTATTTAACACTATATATTATTTAGACCAAAAAATAATTTCAATTAATATTCAGTATCATTCATTATTCATCAAAATATGAAAGTTCTCATAACAATTCCTAAAATTTACCATAAGTAAATTTTTATATTATTATTTCAAAAATAAAATTTATTTTTTCAATTGAAAATCAAAAAAAAAATCAACATTTATTTTTAGAAGATTTTTTCTAGTAAATGGAATTAAAACCTCTTTTAAAAATTATACTGTTTTAGGCTTAAAATTGGATTTATTCTTATCTTAAACCTATCAAACATGTTGGATGAATTTTGAAAAATATTATTAAACATATAAAATATAAATTTCAATAATATATTTGAAGAATACTTATTACATTAATTTATTTTGATAAAAATCCATTCTATATATAAAGATAGTTATTAGTAATAATAAAACCTTTATATTTTATTGGTCTTTATTTTCATTTCCAGAGATTGGAAAACAATGAATTAATTTTTTAAATATGTGTAAATTATGAGATCATAATTTATTTAATCATATTAATTATCTCTATTATAATGTCTAGGTGATTACTATTAAATCAAATAAATAATATTAATAGTATATTGTTCTTTATTAATACCCAAGCTTATGTGTAACATAAGTCATCAAGGGGAATCAATGTTTCATGCAACGTAAGATAAAAATGGGGATGGGTGTGATAAATCTAAAATCATAATTTCATTTAACACAATCAATTAAATAATTTAAATAAATTTGAAGGAATATATTTCATAAAATATTATGATATTACCTCAATTATAGAATTGAAGAGGCACATACATGGTACATGAGAATTATCATAATATCATGTCTAAGGGTTAACTTAAGAACATTTATCACATTCATTTACAATTATACATATTTTTTTATTCCACTTTAATCATTACATGAATATATTATAGAACACTTATTCAAAAAAGATAATATTTTCCCCTTACATCACTATTTCCATATCCATCCTTCTCAAATACAAAATAATGAATATTTTTAATTCCAATCATAGATAAGATATAATGATACTTTTAACTCATATTATCTTTAACCTTGATTTCCTTTCCTAGGAGGTAACATGTTCAGGAGTCAAAATCCTTAATTAACTCTATATATATATTCAACGGTGTATATTCAGATCTTTTCTAGTGAATATATACATTAAACATTTATGATTTGAATATATTTCACACCATTCTTTTTATAGATCATGCCTCCATATTTTTAATTAAAATATTACTATAGATAACTCAAAATAATTAGTTGGGATGTTTATATTAGGAACCTTTAATTGTTATGAGGAATAAGCTACAGTCATATCATTCTGTATGAGGACACATCCTTGTCCGTTAATCAATGTATAAATATAGATCAAAAACCCATATCTACTATAGTGTAGTTTATTAATAAGTTTACTAACTAAAATTCTCTTTAAGTTCTTTGAAACTTTCCTCACACCCATATATCCAAAGGATCATTTCTCCCTTTCAAGATAAATTGGTTAGAATATATCTATCCTCAATATGGAACTCTCTCATGTGTCCAGAATGGGATATTCAAGAGACCTAACGCCAGCCTCCTCACACTATAGTGGCTTTCAACTAGCAGCCGAGGTGTTAAATGTAAAGTGGTGAGAATATACTCCCTAGTATGAAGTGTCGTAGGAATATCAATAAATCATAATAGTGGGGAAAATAATCAATGTATTCACATAGGGAAAGACAATAATAAAAGCTAATTGAATTATCCAATAAATAGTAAGATAATATTGTAATGACATGATTGATTGTAATTCAATTCTATGCTTGAAAAATAGATGAAAAGGATTGTAGAATCAAATAAATTACATAATGTCCTAAGTCCCAAAACCAATGTTTCTCCCATCTCTAAATCCATACCAACCGCAAAAAATCAATCTAAATCAAGGTAATTTATCATTTTCCAAAACTATATCCACATAATGTACTTGGGAACCAAACGATGGCATGTATAGGGTATGAGTATAACCCAATAGGTCAACACCGTAGTGTATAAACCAAACCATTATGATAAGAAGTGTATACAGTAATGCGATAATAAGGTGTATTAATTAATTAAAAAATTAATAAAATACAAAAACAACATTCTTTGGAGCCATGAAGGAATATAAATGTAGATGTACAATGACCAAGCTAATGAAAATCATATAACCATGTTTAAATTACCTACTTCGGATCCATTCTAGAATATCTTACAACATGTCTTACGACCATTCCAACCATAACCATATATCCACAGTTGTCACAATAATCTGAATTAATGAACAATAAGAATTACAACATTTCGGGTCAAACCCCCATAAACATTAAGGAATTATGGGTCAAATATCTTTAAGAATTACACCATTCTGTGTCAAATCCCCAAAATCATTACAACATGGGACGGTGTATATCCTTTTCTCTATAAGCATTACAACATGGTACTAGGTGGAGCCTACTCAACATCATCATTACAACATGTAAGTGTGAAAGTGCCATGGACAAGCCTGCTATAAAATAATTACAACATCAGACACAATTTCGTCATATATCATGGATACCACAATATGAAAGCACAATTCTCAATGGTTAATTATGTAAATTAACATTCTTTATTCACATGTCATATGTAATTAAATTCAAAAATGATTAAAAATTATATAAAAAAGTAGTAATCCAAGATTTATGAATTCTATAATAAGAAATCACCATAGGTCACATTTAATGCTAAGCATACATTAAATCTGTTTTCCATTTCTATTATGTTTATAGTTTTCTCACCCAACAGGTAGCTATAAGTAAAATCAAATTAAAAATAAAAACAAGGGTATAAAATGAATTATCCCATTTTTTTATTTAAATAATATTTTTCACGAAAAAATGGAAAAAACACAATACTATATAAACATGGTAATTAGCAAACCATATGGTAATGATCTAGTCCCCCAGCTTTAATCGAAAATACATTAACGCTTCCAATGTTCAATGCCATTTGGAGGAAGGTATAGATGATTGAAAAGAGATTATAAGGATTACTCACACAGATAGGATGTCCATAAGGGAATATGGAACCCAAAAATTTCCTACAAGATTCCCCAGGGTAAATACGTGACAATATACTGTGTATTAGAACAAAAATAAGTTGCACAACATGTTTAAAATAGTAGGTCAGGAATTTACATGACCTATAATGTAGTGGCATATCGTGTACATATTTTTAATAGAATACACAAAAAAAACACATCACCATAAATTTATTTTATTCTAAATCATGAATAATTACATGATGTATAATCAATTTAAACTTTTTGCAAGTTTTTTGAAGTTTATTTTTCAACCAATTTCCCTTTTTATGAAAACTAATCCTCTTTTAAATCTTATCATCTCACCATGAACCCATGAAAAAATTTACCAATATATACCCAAAATCCAATAACACCAAAATAATGAATCCCCTAACATTAGGTTGTTTCCCCCCAAAAAAATATCTCTATATCCAAACCAGACATGACCACCAAGTCTAAAACAAAAAAAACATAGAGAGAAATGTACCTTAAAAAATACGGGATCTTACAACCTCCATAGCTTATAACAGCTCGTCCTGGATCTACTCCAAGCATCACTATGTGGTCTTAGTGGACCTCTCTAGAAACTGTGATCAAATTTTCACCACCCTTACCCATGTATTATCCTAAACTCTCCCATGATACCACAATACTCAAATAAATCATATAGTATAACCCTGAATATTTTTTTTCACCACAATCCATAACCCATATCAGTTTATCCTCAAAGGCTACATCTTCACAAAGATTTATGTATACTAAATCTATCACATGGAAAGGTTTTTTATGATACCTTCATAGTCATGAAATATAAAACCCATAATTCATAGAATTGTAGCACATTGTATGTGACAGATATTATGTCATTAAACAGATTGTTTCCACTATTTAAAAAGGCTCGAAAAACCAAGACACTAACTTTCCCAGTTTCATAATATGGTGATACCACATCCTGAGCCGAAACCGATGGAGAAAATGAGGATATTACTAATAAAATTATTAATTATATAATTAATAATTAATAGTTAATAATTATACTTCTAATTAACTAGTTAATTATAATATAATTATATAATTATATAATTAATTATTATACTAATAACTTACTAAATATTTTTTTATATAATTAATAATTATGTAATCTATAATTATATAACTCATTAACTAATTAATTGTGATCTATTTATTTTATTTTTAATCCATGTTATGATTTTAATTTATATCGGTCTTATAGTATATATATTATAGGCCTTCAATGTCACATACTTGAATCATTTTTATGCTTCAAGTTGGTGGCTTTGAAAGTTTATAAGTTATTTTTCATCAATATTTTTTAAAAAATTGTTTTTATTTTCATCTACTTCTTATATTATTAATCCATGTTTTAAATTTAATTTATATTGGTCTTATAGTTTATATTTTAAAGGCTTTCAATGTCATATACTTGAATCATTTTTATGTTTCAATTTAGTGCCTTTGAAAACATATAATTTTTTTTCATCTGCATTTGTTACGTTTTTTTTTATTTTCAACTATTTTTTAAATGTTTAATCCAAGTTTTATGTTTAATTTATATTGGAATTTTAGTTTATATTTTATAGTCTTTCAAATCAATGTACTTGAAACATTTCTGAATCCAAAATTGGAAATGTAAAATATTTTGCATAGGAAATGGAGAACCAAAATCCCACTACAAAAATGCAGAATGATTTCATGGGTAAGCCCTCTAATAAAAGGGATCCCTAGGTAAGGGTTTCTATCAAAAGTTAGACTGTTGTAATAGAAGTACTGCTGGATATTAAATAGATGATAAATTACACTAAAAATTATATATATATATATATATATATAACAATGTAAAATATAAATATTGTAAATATATAAAAAAATATTTAAAAAAATATTTTCTTTATTTTAGGAGAAAGGCGGCAGTGAGCCTGCCCCCATTCACACATATTTATCACAATATTTTTGAACTGCATGCATTTTTTTGAAAATCATTGATAAAAACTCAAAATAAGATAACTGGCCTTGCCAAGAGACTATACTGGTGTCTTCCCACCATATAATTTGTCTCATAGAACTGAGCCCTCCTAGTCAGACAGCTGTTCAATATCAATGTAGAAAAAAAGAATTGGTATAGTAGATGTTAATGTCATAGATACTCATCCCGTAGATTCATGTACATCCAGATGCATGTCTGTAAAGAATGGAATTATCTTCCAGTCATCACAGGAATCTATAATTCCTCTTTCTATGTTTTTTGGATAAAAACATCATCAATGAAATTTCCCTTTCCTAGTGTATATGCCAATTCACAGTCAAAATACTATAGACACTCAACCACCTCCTCTGATAGAGGTTAAGGTCTCTCTAAGAAAAGACATACTTAAGGATCTTGTGATCAGTGTATACCAGAAACTTATCACACATGAGATAGTGTCTCCAAAATCATATTGGATATACCAATGCTTATAACTCCAGGTTATGAGTAGTTTAATTCCTCTCATGAAGTCTCAGCAGCCAAGATCTATGAGTAACTCACCATCAGCCTGCATTTGAACTACTCCCATTCCAACTCCAAGTTCTTTATAGTACACTGTATATACCTTACCTTGCATAGGTAATGTGAGGACAGGTGATGAGGTCATCCTATATTTTATCTCCTGAAAATATCTTTCACAATCATCAGACAAAAAAAACATCACCCCTTTCTTGTTAAGCCCAGACATTGGTTCTTCCAATGGGAGAAATCATGGATAAAACACCTATAATATTCTATTAAACCCTGAAAAATCTGAATTTCAAATACATTTTTTGTTGTTCCCAAGATACCATAGTTGTGAATTTATCTACGACGAAAGACACTTCTGCCTTTGAGAATACATGTACCATGTCGTGCACATTATTTATCCAAAAAATGAATTTTTATTATCTTGGAATGAAACCAATGTTCTTTCAATGAACTCAAGATGATGTCATGATGTTTAGAATAAACATCTCCTGATTGAGAGTACACTAATATATCATCGACAAAAACCATGAAAATTGATCAAATAAAAGATAATGGATCATATACATTAAGGTCATTAATACCATAATAGTGTTAGTTAATGCAAACGACATCACTATGAATTCATACAGGGAATACCTGCACCTAAAATCTATTTGAGATATGTATGATAGTCTCACCCATAATAGATGATATCCTAATCTAAAATCAATCTTAGAGAAGATCTTATTTTCTCTCAAAATATCAAAAAGATAATCAATGCACATATGAGGATATCGGTTCTTAACAATCATCTGATTCAACCTCCGATAATCCACACATAACTGGAGAGACCCATCATCTTTTTTAGAGAAGATAACTTGAGAACCCCAAGGAAATGTAATAGGTCATATGAATCCTTTAGATTCAAGATCTTCCAACTAAACCTTCAACTCGTGAAGCTCTTATAGTTCCATTCTATAAGGTATCTATGAAACCATATCTTCTCCCAACACTAACTTGATTGTAAACTCGATCTCTCGCTCAGGAAGTGAAATATAGACATATTAAAGGAAAATATATTAAAATTGGTGTACCACTAGAGGATAATAATCCTACAATAGTCTAATATTATCAACATTAATTCCTTTTATATGATCCATGGGATAATCTAATTTTCACTAAATTGCTCCTACATGTTCATCCCAAAGATCCCACTCACCCTGGTGAGAATGGATGCTTCTTTATGGAGATAAGAAAGATACTTCCCTTTTGTAACAATTTATATAATCATGGTATAGAACTAACCAATCAATTACAAGAATCAAGTCTAAGTATATTATATATAAAATGAACAACTCCCAAAATAAGCAGTAACCACTAATATCTAGAGTCCACACCAAGAAATGTTTGATATTCTCTAAACGCACTCCCAACGGTGCTTCAATGGTTAAACCACCATCTAAAAATTCCACATCCAAGACCAAACCATTTGAAAAAAATAGAAAATATAAATGAAGGTGATACTAACAAATAAAAAACAAAATATAATGTAGATGATACAAGAATCGTACCTCTGATGGTAAATGGTCCTCTATCCACATTAGCTAAATTTGTCAGGATAATGTGAAATAGGCTTTTCCCTTTACCCTAGGCTCTAGTCTAACTACCATGAGATATTTACATTTCTTGGAAATATTTCTCATGTACTAGGGTACTATGTCCTCTTTCTCTACCTATACGGACTTTGGAAATCCATTTACTAAATTAATGCGGGGAAGCTCGTCTACTTTATAAATCTAGTGCTTATCATGATCCTCTTCCACTATTATACTACATAAATTTCTTACAGAAACTCTGAAGATGACTCTGTCTTTATTAATTACGACAATCAAATGTAGGGTAAGTACATCATTGGGGTATATGAACAAACTTTCCTCATTAATAGCGTTGGAATGTTACACAATATTGAGATGGTATACCATTAACCTGAATTCTCTTCCCACTACTTATTCGGTGAAAAATATCATAACAATTCTTCTTACCACTCACATAACATCCAATATTTCTAGCTAAAGTATTCTATACACTTCTTGTGGCCTCTATGAAAATCTCTTCCATGATGATTGCCTGATTCATCACATCTTACAAGGTTCCTAAACAAAAATCATTTAACTATGACCATATCTCATAATGAGGACATTCATGGAAACATCTCATAATAGAGACCTCATCATCTAGAAAAGAAGGGAGAAATTTTTGTAGGTTGGTAAAACATCTAGCACAGCCTATCACTGAAAAACAATCCTACATCAGATGCATGAACTCGTGAGATTTTCTATCACTCATTGTATCAAGATATAAATTAATCAGGAATATAATATCAATTTTCTTAAAATATTTCTTTTTCTGCTGCACAACATCCTCTAGAATATCCCACTTATTCTTTGAACTTCCATGAACCATATACACAAAAATCTTCTCAATCCTATCTTCGGGTGGATTAAGATAATTTAATATTGTTTGGATGGACTCAATTCAAAACTCAGATGCCTAGCCAGCATTTCTTAGTAAACACATGTGGATATTGAATCTAATACTCTATTTAGAGCTCACACATCAATGGAATGGTATGAAAATTTTACCTTTCCATGGATCACATGAACCTCAAAAAACAACCACAAAGATAAATATCCATATGTTCAATTAGAACTATATATTTCTCTACTTTAGAAACATTTTGATAATAATATTTTCCACTCTCCAAGTGCTCATGTAAAGGATAACAGAGATACATTTTCTCTTCAAGAAAAATTAAAACCATAGAGAACTTCCTAGAAATAAGGTCCACCTAATAGGTTACTGCAATAGAGAACCACTACATCATGGTCTCTCTAGAAATGGATTACAAGTATTTTAGCATGACACAATAACTAATTTCATTTATCTATAGAAACATATATTTCATATTTTAGTTTATAATGAAAGTATACATATCTTGAAATAATAGATATGTCCCTATCATGCACAATACATGTCAATATATCCCTATGTGCCTATTATGATGCATGTATTCTCTTATCATGCCATACTAGGCCTTGATTTCAAAATTGAAGAAAAAATAACATAATAAAACAATAACCACACACAACATATTAATTATCCATTGTGAAATAACATCAACTGTAACAAGAACAAAACAAAAACAATAATCCCATCTTGGGTTACTCGGTTTTCAATCATACATGGGTTAGCTACACCCATGTACAAGATCATTACCAAGTCTCGAAACATCCATGGATCCATTATACATTTCACAAATAGTAATCCAGAAGAAAATAAAACCTTCTCATTTGATAAAAAAACATTAATTTCCCCCCAATATGACTCTCTCATGTGGTAATAATTGGTTGGTCATCAGGCCTCAAACACACCTTCCAATATTCTAGAGGGTTACAACTAGTAAGAGGGGTGTGAAATTAAGAGTGGGAAGACTATAACCCCTAGAATGAAGTGTCAAAATAAATTTAAATAATTCCAAAAAATTGAAAAATAATCAATGTATACACATTTTGGGAGACATTGGTAAAATCTATCTGAATAATACAATAAATTATAATGGAATAATTTAATGAAGTACTGGATTAGAACTGAATGTCATGCTAGAATAATAAAATAAAAATAAATAAATACTCTAAAAAAATATTCAATGTATCAGGTCACATTCCCATTGTCAGTCCAGTATCAAAACTCTAAACCAACCAAAAATAAGAAATCAACTGTAAGGTCCTTTTCCAGTGTCCAAACTTACATGCACATAATATGATCGGGTAAAAAATGGTGGCCCAAATAGGGTGTGAGTATAATTCATTATGTCAACACATCCATGACTAAAAAAAACTACTCTAATAATAAGTGTATCCAATAAAGAGATAATAATGTTTATTAATTAATTCAATAATTAATAGAATACAACAATAACCTTCTTTGGTGACATGCTATAATATCATTAAGAGTGTCTTATGACCACAACTGCCGTATTCATATAACCAAGGTAAAATAAGATCCTTCTATTCCATTCTAGTAAATCTCTATGAATTTATTATGACCATGACAACCAAAATCATATATACATGGTAGTCACAACAATCTAGGTCAAATCCCTACATGGATTATAGAAATACTAAGAACTAGAGTTGATAGTATGCATACCATTTAGTACATTTTTATCTTACCCAAAAGTAGAAATACTAAGAACTAGATAATCCCCATTTTCACTAGTATTAATAGGTTTATAACATTGATCATCATCAATAACATTAATATTTGGGAACTAGTGCGAATAATTACAGTACTCATTGTATTTGAAACAATAGAGTGTTGATGGTGTATTCTATGGTGATTCTTCTCTATCAGTAGCTATCTCATTATTTAAATCATTTCAAATATCAATTTAATGATGACTATACATTATAATCTTAAAAAAGTTACCAAAAAACTTAATAAAATTTTCTCTTGGTTTTGTTTTATGTTACAATCATAAAGAAAATCTCATCTACTTCTATCCATGTTTTTTAGAAATTCCAAATAATTCAATTATTATTTTCATACCAAATGATGATATTTATGGGTAAATCCAATCCCTATCTATATATTGATAGAATATAAAAAATTATTCTTATTTAATAATGTCTTTTATTTATAATGATATTTATCGACTTTGTGTTTATCCATTGAATATTTAATTAATCTTACATTCTAATGGGATGATAATACCAAAATCTTTCTTCACCTGTCTTATAAAAATTACCTCACAGGCACTAACAAAATCATAATACTGACAAATTTCTCAAAAAATTCCTTCTCTATGTTTTATAAAAAATAAATGTAAATTTTTTTATTGAAACAAAATCTCTTAAAACATCCAACTCCATGGATTTAATTTCTTTTTCTAGTGTCATTTTCTTAATAAGATTACACTATTGATATTTTTTTCCTTCAAAATAATTTACAGCTAAATTAAAATTCACTTTTTATGAATATCGGAGAATGAAAAAAATATTTTCAGTGGTAGAGATCCATTTCTCCTCAATCTATGGATCAATATTCACACTAAAAATGGTTGATGTTGCCTCATGAAGGACTAAATAGAACATTATTCCATAGTTTTTTCATTTGGAAGCTTACTATGATTCAAAACATGAAAAGGTTTCGTATGAATGACAACATGATTCGGTATTATAGATCCCATTACATTTGGTTACATAAAAGGAAAATCATTTCATTGGCTATCAAAATTTTCATTAACACATTTCCTTCACGTCCATCCATTGAATGCTAAAACGCGTAGTGTGAGAAAAAATATTCATTATGGGAAACCACATAATCATTAAAAATAAATTATAATTTGTCTATATCATGACACAAACTTATCAATCTATGCCAACATAGATTTGACCTAGGTAATTTATGGTCATAATATATTCTAATATTTAATAATTTTTTATTAATAAAATGTGATTTAACCATTTAATATCACATGTTAGTGTCATACAAGGTGTACAGTATGGGAATACTCACCATACACCTGAAATATGGTTGAGATATAATCAACAAACACCTTTCTAGGTTATTACCCATACATCCTTTATTCCAAAACCATATCCATGTATTGTATCGAAATGGGATGTTTTCCCTAGAAACCCTTGCTCCTTTATTTACCTCAACATAGGTTTCTCTCCTATACATATGATTATCCAAAGTCTTCTCTCTAATGTTTTCTTATCCTAGTTCCCAATGGTAACTAAAATATTTTTTGAAACTGACTATAGTCCCCCATACTTTTCAAACATATATATCTTATCAAATTATATAAATATTAAATACATAATGTTTTGACCCATATCAGAATCATATAGGTTGAGGATCTTTGAAAACTTGGATACATAGAAAAATAATTCATAAAGGATATAAACCATCTCTAAATAGGTTTTCTATAACTATAACCCTTAATATATATATCATACATACAAACTTTATTCATGAATATGAGAAAGGAAACATAGGAATGGATGAGAACATATTCTCAGTAAGAATAAAAATGAGAGATATCAATGATCACATAAGAATAACATGATCGAACTGAATGAGAACCTGATTTTAACATTTTAAAATAATACCTAGAACATCATATATCAAAATATTGAATCATATCATAAATCATGGAATTTTTTATGACTTAATCATAATGGAATTAAAGATCATGAGCCATGAGATCATAACATTGGAATAAGGCATAATTTTCTGGTGTATACATAATCATAAAAAATAATTTTTGTAGTCATGGACTACTAGCAAGAGTATCATATTGTATTGGGTTAAATCCCCATTCCATCATATCATTATTCAAGGTTCACCCCCAAAACTATCATATTGGACAGTTTCCCAAACTAGACTGGGTTCACAACTCATTCCATTCTTTATTATATCATGATATTTTCATCATTACCCAATTTATTATGGGGGTATATAATATCTGGACCACCCATCACATATTCAAAATAAATTAATATGTGTACTAAATGATCATAAATAATTAAATATAGCATAATCCATAGAAAGGAAAAAAGTGTCATACATATTTCATTATTTTATTATTGTGTTAACCCTGGAAAAGAAATGGGTTTCGTAAATATTTCATCATAATATAATTAACTCATGGAATGAAATAAGTTTAATAGATTCAACATTAAATCATCATTATAATATTCCATCTTAATAATGAAGGTGGATAGTATCATTGGATCATACCCCAAAAAAATCATAAGTAACATTAAATGGTTTTGTTAGAGATTAAAAATACCATAAAAGATCACTAGAAAATTTGTTAAGGGTTACACACTTTTCAAATTGAAATCACATATTTAAAATCATAAAATGTAAAAACCATTAAAGAAAAATTATAATTTATAAATAAACCTAGAAACATATAAATTAATGTTCGAACATTGAGGGACCAATATTATTATAAATTCCATTCATGCTGTGTGTGTTAAAAAATATATTCCTTTTTGGATTTCAATAAAAAGTAAAAGAATTACCTCATTTGGAAAATGATGAAAATATTATTTTTTAAAAAACATTAAAAATTAATCAATGTGTCAGAATTAATTTAATATTTTTTTAAATATTGGAAAAATCATTCTTGAAAACTTTGTAGAAAACAAGGATATGGATGAAAATGTATTTTCATTCGAAGAGAGAAAAGAAGTCGATTATCAATAAAAATATTAATTCTGTATCTTGAGTTTATAAGGAGTGGAAAATGAAATTAATATATATAATATATTTTTATATGAATAGTATAATAATATTCGAGATATTATTTAGAGTTTGATAATAAATTTTCATTATCATAAATGTAATCATTAACAATCCCTATAAACAATGAGGTTGAAACATAAATATCTTTCCACTTTAGAAACATTAGAATCAAAATGGAATTAAATAGATAACCATATAAATACATAAATAACTATAATTTTCAAGATAATATTAAAAACAAATTCATGGTATGTATATACACAACGTAAAAAAGTTGTGAATATGACACGTGTCTCAAATAAATAAAAGTGAGACAAAAATCTCTCACCTAAAGTAGAATTTCCTTTAAAATCACTCTAGCCTCTTGTATAATAAATTTAAATTAATTATTATATAATAGAATTAATCAAATACTTATTATATCTTATATAATCCACTTATAACATTCTAACTCCCATTAATTAATAATTCCTTATTTAAATCATCATTTCTAGGTGTTATCTATTTTATTTTCCATGAGAATTTTAGTTTGGTATTTCTAGTCCTAATTTTTTTGATCATGGGTTAATAATCTATATAATGATAATAATTATATGAATTTCATATATATATATATATATATTATTTAAGTTCATCCATAAAATTTTGATATATAAAAATTAATTACCCCGTTCATTGAGATGATAGGTCGTACATACCCATGAATGATGTTTCCATATTTCAACAGATGAAAGGAATGAAAGGTAAATAATAATTAAAATTTATAGAATAATTTATATATAATATATTCATTTATCATATATATTCATTTAAAATATCCTTACTACCATCCACGAAAAGAAGAAATGAAAATTGAATCACAACGATTTGAGGTGGTGGTAATCTACACGTATGTACGAGCAACATTATCATTTTCCAATGGATTGGAAGTTAAGAAGGAATATAAAATATTATAGTTATTGAACTATAATTTTAAAATAAATATCATATATAAATATTAAACCAAATATAATAACAATCCATGAAATATGATAATGGAAAATGAATTGCATCTCTATGTGGAGGTTGTCATCCACACATACACACGGGTGATAATTCCACATTCCATTTGATGGGATAAAGGGTGGATATTGGTGGTTACAAAATAATTATAATGCATTATTATATTAAAGATACTATATTTTTCAATTTTTTATGAGTACCATATATTTATATGAGGTACATAATGAAATAAATTGAAAGAGGTCAAGTAAGAAGATTTCCTTTTCGTTGATTAGTATCCTTTATATCCTTTCATAAGGTACCATTAAATAGTTTTTCAAAGAATAATACCATATCATCATGTATATGAATGTTTTTAATATATTTTTCCAGTTTTTAGTAGATATATATGGCTCAATGTTGCATGAGAAAGATAAATAAGGGGTGTCACATTATAACTGGGGGGAAGACACACTTGGAATTTCATGGATGATTAAAATATAATAATGTGTTTCTCAAGAAATATTATTCTAAATGGAATGATATTTAAGGTTATTAAAGGATGTGGACTAAATATTTTCAATAAATATGATTTATGAAATTTTAATTGGATAATGTATCCTTATTAGTTGGATTAACACAAAGTAACCTACTTTTAGCCTTAATCACATCAAATTTTTTAATCTATTTTTACACATCAATATGACAAAATATTTATGTGACCGAATTATCAAATTTTTAAATTTTAGTTTAAAATAATGAATCCATTTTATAAACATTATTTTATATAATTGGAAGAATTTAATTTAAAAATAAACCCCCAAAATGTCACTAAATGATGTTTTCCAAAAAAAAAATGTTCAGTTATGTATTAATTATTTTAAAGAAAAATACCTTATAAAATTAATTTCAATGTACTAAATTATATTATTCAAAATATAAAGTATGTAATTTTTCTTTTATAACCATTCTAAAAAAATTGTACATTTAAAATTATTTAAATAATAATGTTTATTTCAATAAAATTCAGCATTTTTCATTATTAATTGAAAAATATCTCTTTTCAAAAAATTCTAATAAATTTACTCAATGATATTTTTGAATAGATGATTTAATAAAATTATTTCATTTTTTCAAATAAATTTTTTAAAATTTAAATAAATTAGTTATAATTTTTCTCATATTGAATAATAAAAAAGTTTCTTTGGAAAAATAATTTTTAATGGATAACAAGATTTTATTAAAAATTGAGTAATTATTTATATAATAAATTTATTTATCTAAATATAATATATAATTGTTGAAATATAGTTATTCCAATTCATTTTTCAAATTTAACATCCATGTCATAATCGTATACAATATTATGGTTCATTTATATTAGGGGTTGCATATATCACAATCTATTAAAAAATCTAAATTTATTTGAAGAGGAATATATCATTAAATGTTA
This sequence comes from Viscum album, assembly GCA_963277665.1. Taxonomy (NCBI): domain Eukaryota; kingdom Viridiplantae; phylum Streptophyta; class Magnoliopsida; order Santalales; family Viscaceae; genus Viscum; species Viscum album. The sequence continues at coordinate 1,577,448,445 of OY728120.1, read as the reverse complement.
GGGTATTACAAAATATTACCAATGAAATGTTATCACCATTGGATTTTGAATTGGTATAAGTATATCTTAAAAAATAACCATTTATAAAATTCACCATGAAATATTTTTGTAGGCCCACATTCATCCCATAATTTCCTCAACTGTGTTTTGGCTATGATGGGCTACCTTGACATACATGCATTGATATTTATTTATATATATTATAAAATTATCATTTAATATAAAATCAATTACCTTCCACATTTAGTGTAGTATCAATGGGTTCTTGGACTTCATTTCTTATAAGTTCATAAATTATAATGATATATCAATCTTCCCCAAACACTAAGGCAGACTCCCCATAATAATTCTATCATCACATCCCAAAATTTTGAGAGTAATGAGAGTAGAAAAAATGCCCACACATCTTATGTGAACATCATTTTAACAACTTTTAGTGGACAATGAATCACATTAATATCATTGATATGACCATCTATGAGTCTACCTTCTAAAATTTTCATTCCAAATAACATCAACATCATGAACAAATTTTTCATTTTCATTATATTCACATATGTATCTGCCTAAAATTTCAATACATTCATTATGGTATTTAAATATTCTATGGTATAGTAAACATTTTATGCTAGTGAAATCTAAATCATTCCGTGTTCCTTCAAATAAATTCATCACCATTTATATTATTTACATTAGTTTTGATTTGAATCCATTTAACAAAATGTTACAGTCCATCTAAATTAGATAATCCTCCATATGCATCCTCTATAAGAAAAATTATTTACCATCCATTTTTTCTATTTAGACCATTCCTTATTTCGATTACATACCTGGTTAAATAGTTGAATCCTAAAAAATTGAAAATTTATTTAGATAAGAATGATAAATTAAAATTATAATAAATGTATAAATTGTTTTTCTAAAAAATGATTTTTATAAGTTTTTGGGATATCAGAATAGAACTAGATTTGATACCACGTATTGGGATTCTAAACCTCATATAAAAAAAATAAAAAAACCACAAGCATAAAATAAGGAAAATATCTAATAATTATGTGACTAGAATAATCTTTTGAAATCAGTACACAATAACCTAGAAGAAAAATTGTACCTAATTAAGTACAGTGGATTGAAACCCCCACACATTATGTAAAACCAATCTTCTGAAAAAACACAAAAATTTAAAAAGGGGGAAAATAATGAAAATAAGATATTTTACATGGTTCATACTTTAGTAATATATGAATGGGAGAACACTACTTGTTAATTTTATTTCATGGAAGGGGAAACATTATAATCACAATTATAAAAGTCTAATGAAATTATATCCTAATAAGATAATCAAGAATAACTATTCATATGTTAAGACACTATAAAGGTTCCCTAACCAACACCTTTATAGTGAGTCCTATCCAGATAACTAGTTCCACTGACTTCAGATATCTTTGTGGGACCATCTAATTTCAATAGCCACCTATGATTGACCATAGATAGCCCTGACATTACCCCTAACATCTAATGAAATGGGAAATTTCATTCTCATTTTGGAAATAGATATATCGTATGTAACACATTTTGGATCTTCTTGGAAACCTTATATTACTCCATCAATGATTCATACATGATTCATAATTTTCATTGTTCTGTCATTTGGACAATGACCATCATTAATCAATATTCCAGTACATAACATGTAGACTAGTCTACCTCCTTCCCATCATCTTCTTATTTGAGTATATGTCAGTATAACTTCCATGTTTGTAAGCTACTTTTTATTGATTCACATATTCAAAGCATTAATGTTGAAATCATATTTTATGTTATTTTAAAAAATATTTTCCACAAATATTATCATCCATTAATTGTTTTTTATGTATATTTTTGAAAATAATTTATATTAGGGAGATGGAAAAATCTATTTTATTTAATTAAATCCATACTTCATACTCTGTTATAACCCCATAAAACATATGGAGATATTATTATTATATACTATAAAATTTATAATTCTAATGTTTATTGTTTTATTTATGTTAATCCCTTAATTGGTTACTTAAAATATAAGTGAATTGGTGTATGATCATTCCATTTTGGATGTGTTAAATGAGTCTTAAATTTCCTAACTAAAATGAACTTATTTACACTATGATGAATAAATTATTATATGAAATTTATAGTGAAAATCTTAATCACATTTTGGCCAATATTTTGAATCTTTATTATTATTTTTAACACCATGTTTGGTGATGCTATTTTATTCCAGATTATTTCGTTTTTACGTATATAAAATTTGAAAATATTTTTTTTACTGTAGGAGTGTACATGTTTTTTATATTTCCTCATTAATTAAATATCCTTAGGTGTTTACCTAGGAGAAATAAAAATTACTATATTATATGTTTTTTGATAAAGCACATAATTCATTTATCATATTCATCATGTATTGAGTAATAAGAGGCTGAAATTATTATTTTTTGGTTGTTGAACTTTGGAGACAATATTTCTTATTTCAATTGTAATTTATTATATGAGTTTTGAATTTATTTATTTAGTTATTGAAAAATATGAAACATTATTCATAATTTATTTGGGTTTTGAACTATAGAATTCATTTACCTAATTATAATTTAAACTCCATCAAGAGTAGAAATATTATAAGAATTATATTTCATTAATGATATTTTAATTATAGTTTTTCATATTTGAATTTAAAAAATAATGGGTGGTTTAAAATTAATATTAGAAACATGTGAGGAGATTCTTTAGTTATTACCCTCAAACTATGTACTAGTTCCTTGGAATAATAATGTACTTATTATTTCATGTCAACTAATGGTAACTAATTTTATTATACCTGAGTTCACCAAGGTCTAATTAATGTATGATTATGATATTTATGTTTTAAAATTAATTGAATTATTTTATTGAGTCATATTTATATTAATAATTGTAATACCTAGAGATTTAAAAATAATTCATTGTTTGATAGAATATACAACACGCAAAACCAAGTTTAAATGAACCGTAAAATATTATTGTCTAAATATAACCGTTATAACCTAGAAATAGAATTTACATGTATTAGTATGAATAAAAAAATTGTGAAATATATATGTCTCTTATACTCAATAAAAATTTATTGATAAATTATTATTAAACAAACACTCAATTTTTAGTAAATTCATTTTATTCTTCAAAAATATGTTTTCTTAAAAAATGATTTTTATTTTATTTCTTTGAGAAAATTACATATTTATATTAAACCCTTTATAAAATTTATTTGATAAAATGAACTTAAATTTTGAAAAATACATATCAAAATTAGCTGACGATGAATATTTTTTATTTTTCAAAAATATTTATTTTCCAAATAAGAATAAAAAATACTACTTCTTATTGAAAAGAATATATTAATTTCAAGAATTTATGATGTCCCAATTTTTTTAAATGATTAAAAAGTAAAATTATTTCCATAATATTATTACTAATCCAATTCATTTCACTGTAAATAATTTTATGATTTAATGTTGTATGAAAACATTTTTATACCTAAGAAGATATTTTTCTTAAAAAAATTATTTCCTACCAGTATTCATTTTAATATTAAACGTATTTATTTAAAATATTGAAATTGAATCGTGAAAAATTTCTTTATTATTTTGAATCATGAACTTTGAATTTTGTAAATAGGTACATTTTATTTTTGGTCTTTATGAAACGTAATTTTATAAATAATTCTCACCATGATAAGGGTAAATCAGCTAATTATGATTAAAATTAATATAATATGGACTATAAAATGACCTAAACACTTTAATTAATTTCATTGGATGAACCAATTAAATCTATAATCATCCATTATTATATCATATGTTCTTTATTTCCTATTTGGATTTGTTTTTACCTATATATTTTTTTATTTAATGAAAATTAAAAAATTCCATTCACTTTGTTTTGTTATCATTATATTTTTAAAATAAGGATATATATATGACATGTTAGGATTAACTTTTTTTTAAAGTTAAATAATTATTTATGTCAAGGTATTTTAGTTATTATTTTAGATGGTGAAAAAACTACATTAAATACTTACGCCATACCAACACAATAATTATAAAATTAATAGAAAAATAAAATAAATTATTTTAAAAATATTAAAAGTAAAATAATTTTAATCAATTATTATTTTCCATGAATTTTTTATGTAAATATAACATGTTTGTGATGTCTGAAATGATTATATTCCAATTCTGCCAATTTATTAATGTATTTAATGTCAATATAAATTAATAGTGTCTAACATTAAATTAATCATATTTTATATCAAATAATATTTATTAAATGATTTAAAATTTATAAAAAACATAAATTCTTCCAAATAAATATTATATTGTTTGTAACACCATCTATTTTTCATTTATGGGTCTTTTTAATTTTATAGTAATATTATTTACCCATAAAGTGTAGAAAACATAAATTCAACGATAAATGTCAAAAGGGTTAATGGGGTTAAAAAATGATAAGGGTTAAAAAAATAACCAAAAAATGTCCAAATTGTATTTTATGATTGTATTTCCATGCATAAAAATAATATCTTAAAATTATATTAGTTTTAATCCATTTTATTATGAACTTATTTATATTAATTTAATACATTATGAAATTCCAAAAGGGCCCCTCTCCTCACTTATAAAAGGGAACATCCTCTAATATTTTCTACACACATCAAAAATCATTTAGTTTAGAAAATACCTACCCAAATACCTTAATTAAATCCCTTACCAAATCCATGATTATTTGTTTTTTAATAAAACCAATTTAGGAATTCTTTAGGTATAATCCTAAAGAATTTGTTTGAAGAAAAGGTGTTGTTCTTAATCGAGCATTGTTTTATTATATTTTAATCCAACTCCATCAAATATTATTAAACCATTACAATTTTACAAATTAAAAATATCCCAAATACTTATATTTTTAAATTTTAATGTAATAACTAAGATCGATCAACTCTTCTATCAAATGAAATCGTCAATAGTGGGTACAATGGACTACCGCCTTGTGAACGTGTGTAATTTTTTTCAATCACTACCTCCCATGGTAATTTATAATGATTTATTTAATTAATATATATGAATATAATATTAATGAGATATTTAACATTTTTTTAAAATTAATATATCATATATTTTATTACATTTCTATTCATTGGAAATTAATAATTTCATTCATGTGTACGTGTGGACCACCACCTTCACGAAGCGATGTGATACGTTCTTCACCAATGTACCACATAATAGTTATATTTAAGTTTATTTAATCATGTAATATTTTATTTATGATATAATTATCATTATTTAATGATAAAAAAATTAAATACCTTTTTTCTATCATGGTCATTAAAAAATGCAAAACGTTACTCATGTGTACGCCCGACTAGTCATCTCCCTGATTATAACATAGTTCATTTTTGTTATTGATATTTATTTATTGGTTAAAAAATTATAATATATTTAAAAAATGATAATTAATTCATTTTTTATTTTCTATAGATAATTAAATGATCTCCCCTTTTAACATAGTAAATCTACAGATATAATTTTGGATATAAGTTCCAAATATCATTAAAATATATAATGTGAACATAATTGAATATGTAATTTTATATAACACGGTAATAAAAATGTAAAATGAATACTGAAATTAAAATGTTAATTAATTGATTATATAATTATTTTATTTTTATTATTTGGGAATATATATAATGTACGGGACAATTCTGACTAGATATACGAGATTTTGACTCAATTCCCTTTCATTATTAAATTTTTTAAGGTTTACCACATAATTTATATTACATAGTTTATATAAAACCAATTTTATAATTTATATTATTAATTATTCATACTTATTTGTTAATTAAGTTACAATTTATTTTTCATTATAAAGGGGGATTTTATTTGAATGTTACCATGTGGTACGGGTTTTCATAACTCGATTCTCATTCATTTGAATATATTTCATATTTATTGACTATGTTTCATGGGATTATGTGTTAAATTTAAATATATTATAATATAGTTGTATATAAACTTACAAAAAATGGATTTAAATTTTCTACACATAATATCTTTATTGAAAAATTCTCATTTCAATAGTAATATCTTTGAAATGGACTTCGTCTCAATTTCCACTTCATTGAGACATATTTAGTAATATGAACATATTTATGAATATATGATGCATATATTTCCCCATTGATTTATTTATGAAGAATATATATTTTTTCAAGATATTAGTGATTCAATTCTAGCTACTGTTTCAAGAGGAATGCTTAAAAGAAAAGTGGATCTTCTTTTTCATCTGGATCCACTATATTTTTCTTTAGTATGTTTATTTTTCAAAATTACCTTATATAAATCCATTTTATTTTAAAAAATAAAGTATAATGGGTATTTCAAGTTATACATCTATTTTTCTATTGTATGAAGAAAATATTACTAAGGTTTTACTAAATGTGTTCATTTTCACTTTTCATTAAAAAAAGTTGGAAATAGTATTTTTTTAACTTATATGACATTAAGGGACCTTTGAAATTCTATAACTACTATATGATGGAGGGTAATCATCTACTGGTTAGGAGGGATTTATTTTTGTTGGATGGGGTGGGATGACTTAGAAGAATGGGATAAGGCTGACCAGAGGGGCAGTTTGGACGTTAGTAGATGGAGGATCAAATGACGATGGAGTAGGTCATCCTTAGACGATGTGATGACTAGCTAGGAAGTAGAAACACTACTACAACAGTGACAGGTAAACCTATTCTATGGTACATTAGAGGTGGTGGATAAATATGTGGCCTAGGGTAGTATAACCATGAAAATGACGCCACTGATGTTGTTTGTGCTCGAAGGATAATGCTGGAGACTAGCATGCCTTGTTGGTGGTATAAGGATGAAGTTATGACAAATATTTGATTTTCGGGCCATTAGTGATAGTATATATTGGACCATTGGGTCATTTTTTTAATAAGATTTAGGCTCACTAGTCTTACAAGCCCAGTAATAAAAATTAAATCAAGGCTTGATGAGTGGGATATCCCTTTGGGGGGCTACGACCTGCCTTTCTGGCTTGTGTGTTGTGTGTGTGTGTGTGTTTCATTATAATTTTACCCTGAAAATTCACCTAATATATATTAAAATGAAAAATATTTTTAGAATTGTTTTCTCAAATTTTCTCATTTATTCCCAAAAATACATGATTTTTTTTTTCAAAACCAAAATTTCTAATGAGTTGAATTATATATTTAGTCTCTTATTAATTTTGTTGTCGCGAACATTATATTGAAAAATTCACTTTATTTTAATCTTTAAACATTATATTTACCTCCAATATCAATCTTATTTTAATCATTGATATTACTATTTCATAAACCATATTTGATTTTTACATATTATTTGATCGATTATTGAAATATTCATATTTCATATTGTTTACTCAAAATAAATATTTTTTGATAATTCATTTGGTTCTTGTATTAAATCTATAATTAAAAATATTATGATTTAATTAGACATGAAATAATGGGTGGGATGTAGAAAAATATATCACCTCAATCATTGAAAATGTCTCATTAGTCAAATCCGTAAGATTAAATTAAATAGGTTTCTCATGTATATCCCCCATCAATTAAAATACATTGAATAAAAACATTGACATTATATATATCATTATGTTTGAAATAATTATATCTAATATTAGTCACATACTTAATTGAGAATTACATTATAATTTTACATGAGATAAATGTACTAATATTATCTATATATTAAGTTTGTTCTCATGTTATTGATTAAATGAAATGTGTGTTCAAATATTTACCTTACCAAATGCATTATAACTTATTTAATAATGATAGATTTTATAATCTGTAACCCATATAGAGCTTCTGATCCCAACCCTAATTTTCTCCCTTCCCATGGATTTGAACAAGTAATCTTTGCATTAGTTTAATGATACATTGAATTTAATTTCACTATTTTTTAAGTTTATGTTTTCCAATGTAATGTGGGATTTATGTATATATATATAGTTTTCCAAAACTAATTAACTATTAACCCATTTGGATGAGAATAGTTTTATAATAGAAAATTTAATAAAGTTTATACTGACTCTAAGCTACTAGGGTTAGGGATATTATATTTGGTATATGATAATGTTTAGTAGGAACTTCGGGAACTTTATTTTGGGAAAATATATATTAGAGAGAAAACCCCTTGTATTGAATTTAATTATAAGTCCATATATGGGATAACATCCAAAAAAATCAATTTAGAAATTATGTAGATTCCCACTATGGTTATTTTTCTCATGCTATGTTTTTTTCTTTTATTCAATGACTATAATAAAAATTAATATTGTTAACAATTAATGTGATGGATAATACAGTGATGATGAGAAGCCAAATTAGATTATGTATAGAGTCAGAGGTATATTGACTATAAATCATCCATTATCATAATATATGATTATTAAAATCCGTCATAAAAAATAGTCAGACTCACTATATAGGGTAAGGATAGAGTTCCCTGAGAGATTACATAGTGGATACTGTGGAGGAATAAAATCTCAATTTTCTTCATGTATAGAATGTGGAAAAGACTCCCTAAAGAATTTATCAATGGAATGATACAATATTCTAAGTGTGGAAAATAAGGAATAGACTAATGAATTCTCAATGAAAAATGTATAGTTCTATGGAGGGATATGATGTTCATCCAAATATACAATTTACATTTCAGTTTTATTATGTTTGGGGAACATGAGAATAATCTATGCCAATGCACTAATCAAAGGGTTTACTCCTAGAATTATGAAGATCCTATTATATTTAAATCATTAAAGTGTATATATTGAAGTGTTTTTGTATTGGGATATGATAATTATGTTGTAGAAGTGGTATATTAATGATATTCAGGATATAAGTATTAGTGAACATACGAGGAGTGTCCCAAAATTGATCTCCTTTAAGGGTTTTAAAACATATGTTGAAAGGTGACGAAAACCAAAAAGTTCTCTTATTGGTAATTTCAGGATTAACATTGATTAATTAAATGAGATAGTTTTGGTGACTATGAAATTGGATAGTGATTTGACGACAATGTGAATTAGGTCATCCTTGATGATTTTTATTATATTTAAGAAAATAAATTGTGATTTAATTTGAGGAATGTAGACTGTGTTATTTTTTGAAATCATATATGTTTTCATCTATGTCTAACTTAAGAGATATGGAAACCATCATGGGTTTATAAGTTTATGTTTTCAATAATTTAAATAGAATATATACCCTATTGAGGTTTTTCAAGAAGATAGTCTGAGATAATTTAAAACACTTACTAGGTTATGGGATGAATAATCAATTCAAGACTAAATAATCCGTTAGGCATGTATATTATTTGATATTATGATTATTATTGTCTATAATATTGTGATATATATGTAATATTGGTGGTTAAAAATCAATTCACTAATAAGGTGATATTTTCAAAAAATAATAATGGTCAATAAAAGGATTAGAAATTATAATTAGAATACAAATTTAATTCATGATATTTTGATGGAGTTCAATTAATTATAAAAATATATACTGATTCATAATTGTGACTGTTGATATTTTTTGTAATCTTAATTGTGTTGAAGAATATGTACCCTTTATAATTAACATGTTTTTTAACAAGAAAAATTATTTGGGATGAATGCAACTATATTTAGGGAATGCATGTTAAAATGTATGATATCACCATTGAGGTTAAAACACTCTTTAATATTGAGCTTATTGAGGTTAATTATGGTGTAGGATTATTTATTTTAGTAATAATTTAAGTTGATCCTTGGGGTTTATGGGGAAAAATGGAAGAAAAGTATATTATTTCTTCATATGAGGGATTGTAAATTGTGGATATTATATTTCCATGTGGGACCCATATTATTTTTAGTTAAAATATAAATTCATGAGTAGTATATTTTATCCATTTATGCATTATATGAGATGTTGTAAGTTGATTATTGTGCTTCAAAAAAATATTTTGAATAATCTTCATTTAGAGAAAGGAAATGAAAGTGTTGGAAATTGATTAAAGTATTACATTGTACATTCCAAAAAAATTATTTTATTATTATGATAATATATATAGAAAATAAATTCCAAAACACTAGGAAATGAATCTTGAAAAAAATCATATTATGAATAATTTCAATGAATTGATTGTTTTTTCACCAATTAATTATTCACGCTTTTGTGGCCATTAACCACCACCTAGTTGTGCTATCTATCACTATATATTAGTACTTGTCTATTAATATTACCTTCCATATCCATATTTTCAAATCCCATTAATTTTATCCTTTTTGGACACCAATTTTTATTATTATGGCTAACCTTCATATTTATCATTCCATCTTTTTAAGAGTAAGTTTTATTAATCCTTTTTAATGATGTGCGTTTTCCACATAAAAATTTTCAAATACAAAATTCTTGATTACATAATACATTTTAAAATTGTGAGTATGAAATTTAATTAATTAGGGACAATTAAAAACCTTGAGCTTATTAAATAACACTATGTTCGATAGCATATACAACACACAACATCGTGTTTAAACAAACCACATTATATTATTATTTTAATATTACCTATAATGACCCATACTTTACATACATTGTTATTACTTGAAAATTTAATCACACTTATTTCAACATATATTAAGACCATGAAACGACCGTATAGGTATAGTGTCTTTAGAAACTGGGAAACATAAATAACTTGTTCATAAATCATCTACACTGTCTCCCTTTTATTTTATCATATCTACAATTCCTTTTAGCATATATTACTTAATACCCTTCTTCCTGACCTAGGGAAAAGAAAACATACAAAAGGGTGAGCTCAAATCCTCAGTAAGGGTGAACAAAAGAAATATCAATCATATCATATTTATAAGAATATAACATTTTGGAAATCTTAACCTGCAAAAGAGATCATAATATCACAAAATGGGATAAATCATAGTGGTGAAATGTAATTCCAATAATCATAACATAAAACATGAAACTTTTTGGGATACACAAATAATCATATAGAATCATTTCATAGTAGTCAAGACTCATTTCCAAGACTATCTTAGCAGAAAAAGTCCATTTCTGAATCAAGTTCACTCCTCGTTTCAGTCTTGTTTCACTGAACCAGATTAACCTACCATTCCAGCCATGTCTATCTACTGAGATATACATCATTACCCAATGCATTGGATGGAGATATAGGTCCCACCCATCTCATAATGATACCATTCTTATGTGTGCCACAAAATCATAAATCATATATCATAGCATTACCCATGTAATAAAAATGGGATTCTTAAAAATCACCCCACCATAAATCATATAAAATAAAAGGAATTAATAAAAATAATTCCATCATAATCAAATCAATGTAAAATATAGTTATATAAACAGAACCCTATATTATCTTATATGGAAAATAATTTTGATAAAACATTTGGACTCTATTCTTGATGAAAAATATACTTTCTAATTCAAAAACATTTTTCCTTTCTTAACATGTCATAAAATTTTAATCTAAAAGAAGTTAATTAAAAATAAACATTAAAACATGTAAAGGAAGCTTCATGGAAATAATGTTCTAAAAATCCATTCATGTCATATAAGATAAAGAAAGACATTCTTGTAGTAATTTGGCCGGAAAAGTCAAAAAGTACCTCGTACTAAAAACGACAAAAGATTCCTTTCATATATTTTATAAAAATTTACCAATGGGTAAAATAGTATTTAAAAATTTTTAGGAGTATAGAAAAAACATTACATATTTAGGAAAAATTTATGTGGATGATAAATATTTCCCAGTAAATTATGAAGTATAACCAATCACGGATAAAATGATATTGTGAGATTTTCCCTTACCTTAGGTCTTATTTGCTTCGTAATTGTCCGAACCTCTTGTATAATGATTTAAATAATGTCATTTACTTATTCTAGAATCATACTCATTGTTATGATATCATATATGGTCATATTCATAGCTTCTTATTATTAATATTTCATTGAAACTTGTTATTCTGGTGTTTATTGCATTTTGTTCTTATGCGTGTTTTATCGAATAAATTCTTATTCTTCTTTTTAGGTTATAGATACCTTATTTCCAGAATGGTATTAGTATAATATATATCATATTTATTCATTCAATTCATTTATATAATCATTATTCAATGAAGATCATGTAGAACGAGTCACATCACATCGTGGAGATGGTAGGCCGTACGTACGCACGAGTGATGATATCATTCCCATGATCATGGAATTGTATTGGAGGGTATGTATACTATTTCAGAATCAATATCACTTTACAATAATCATATATTCTTATTCTTTGGACCATTATACCCATCCATGTTAGGTGGTGATGGAAAACATGATTACACCACGACGTGGAGATGGTATTACGTACGTACGCATGCACGATGATTTCATTTTCTGTATGATGGATAGAATGCGAAATAGGGTTGTTTCATATTTAATATAACATATCAGTTTATGAGAGATACTGATGTTACTACTTCATAATGAAAAAAACTAAAGAAGAGGAAGTATAAGAAGAGATAAATTTGAAAGAATCAGAAACGGATATTACCTCTTCTTCGACACGCCTATTTGAAACTTCCTCTTAGGGCACTAAAACTGGTTGATGAAGAAGACTAGGTCCTCTAGAATATTACTACGGAAGTGGAGAAGATAAATTGATAGGGGTTGGCCGAGATTGAAGGCTCAAAGTTGTGTAAATAGGAGAGGTGGGAGGTTCCCTTTTGTAAGGGAGGAGAGGGGCATCTTATGAAAAACATAAAATATTATTTTATTATAAAGTCATATTCCGTTTTTAATAGCTCAAAATTGATTTATTTCGAAGATATGCTTTGGATAGGTCGAGATACTCTCAAAAAATAGATTTTAGACATGTTTAGGTTACAATTTTAACCTTATCATTTAGATTTAACTCTAAGTTAAATAAATTAACTTTTACCGTGTCTTCTTATTTTCTTACACAATATGGTTAATAAACATACTATAACAAGCCAAACGAACCCCAAGTTGTTCATTATTAATATATATAACCTTATCTAAGTCATTTGGAAGATCCTTATATTTTTAAGAATATAATAACAATTAATAATATAATATTTGTTTTAAAAACTATTTTATGTCAATTTTGACACTATTTGGTAATTGATTTTTGTGAAAATAATAACATCATAATTAGTTCGAAAAACATTAATAGAATCAATACTAACATGTCATATTAACCTAATTTTTTTTGGAATTTATAAAAAGTCTCAAATTACATTTATAAGGGTATTTATAACATCAATTATGTTAAAATTTCATTAATAAGGTAATTACTGCATCATCATTGTGTCATGAATAAATTAACTTATTTAATGTATAAAAATTAAAAATAAAATACCATTATGTAAGAAATATTTTTAAATTTATAAGGAATATTTATAGTCTAATTTATCTTATTTATAACCCTATATTAAAAATTGTTTAGTCATTAAAATTTGATTTTAACTATTTTAACTCCTCTTTAAATATAGTAATATTAAATGTCCTAATCTAATCCATGTGGAACTAAATGGTCATATTTTATTCCTAAAGTTTTTTTTGGTCGAATTAAACTTATCCAATAGAATTAGGACATGTGTAGGGGTGATAATGTTATCAATTTTTTCCTTAATTACCCAATTTACTTTTAACCATGTAAATAAAAGTAAAAAGTTACTAATCACCAAAAATTATTTTTATCTTATTGAACCACATTTTACTCTTTGTTATCAACCGTGCCTTTCTTATTTTCGAAACTCCACTCACAGAAGCGGTAAAATTAAGTTTTATGTAAATTTTCAAAAATCTCCTAGGTGATAGGTAAAAGACGGTGAAAAGTTCAATAAAATTTTTATATATCTAAAATATTTATAAAATGAATCTAATGAATTACTTTGAACTTATATAGGTATTATGTATCAATTTTTACCTAAAATAAATTTATATAAAATAAATTATTATTTAAATAAAAATTCGGTTTTTAAATAGTAACCTAGTGTTTTCACTATTCATCAAAAATCGAAAGTTTTCGGAAAAATACCAAAAATTCACCCTAGGCTAATTCTGATATTCCGAATCCAAAAATGATGTCCATTTTGAAAGATAAAATTTATAAAATTTTAAAAAGTGGGTATTACTATTCATAACTGCTAGTTTATATAATATTTTAATAGCATATCGTTGTTTAGTGAAATATGATATTGCGTACCACACACGCAATCATTGATGATTGTGACTGCATGTAAAGAAAGCCAAGACAGTGTTGTGTGTAGTGAAATATTTCTTTATATAACATTATACATAGAAAAAATATTTCTCATAAAATGTCGGGTGTTACATTCTACCCCCCTTAAAATTAATTTCACCCTCGAAATTCGTCACTTTGTAAAAAACAGATGAGGATACCTCTCCCTCATCATCTCCTCAAGTTCCCATTTAGCTTCTTCTAATTGGTGGTTCATCCATAAAACTTTCACCAAGCGAGTGGTCTTGTTCCGTAGGTCTTTTTCTCTACGATCCAGAATCTCTAAAGGTTGTTCATTATAAGAAAGATCTTACTCCAACAGTACAACATCTGAGCTGAGTACATGTGAAGGATCAGGTATGCACTTTTTTAGGAGAGATACATGGAACACATTGTGAACATGAGAGAGATTCGGTGGAAGCACCAATCAGTAAGCTACCTTCCCAACACGATCCAGTATTTCAAAAGGACCAATATACCTAGGGCTCAGCTTTCCTCTCTTTCCAAATCTCATTACACTCTTCCAAGGAGATATTCGTAATAATACTTTATCACCCAATTCAAACTTTAGGTATTTTCTTCGGATATCGACATAACTTTTTTGTCGACTCTGAGCTGCTCTAATGTGTTGTTGAATAGATCGTACCTTTTCTGTCATCTCATCAACAAGATCAGGTCCTAATAGCTTTCTTTCCCCAACTTTATCCTAGCAAGTTGCATTTCTGCATTTCTTTCCATATAGAGCTTCATAAGGGTCCATCTGAATACTGGATTGAAAGATATTATTATAAGAATATTCCACAAAAGGTAGGTGTTGATCCCAAACACCTTTGAAATCCATAGAGCAAGCTCTCAACATATCTTCTAGAGTTTGAATTTTCCTCTCAGACTGACCGTCTATCTGAGGATGATAAGTAGTGCTGAAACTCAACTCTGTATCCAGAGTATACTAAAGTCTTCGCCAAAACATTGAGGTGAACCTCAGATCCTGATCAGATATAATGGAAAGTGGAACTCCATTCTATCTTACCACTTCTTTCACATATATCCCGACAAGCTGATCCAGAGAGAAATCTTCTCTAATAGCAATGAAGTGTACCGACTTCATAAGATGATCAACTATAACCCAGATAGCATTATTACCTTTGGATGTTTTTGGAAGTCCAGTGACAAAGTCCATAGTGATGTTTTCCCATTTTCATTCAGGTATGGGTAATGGTTGTAACATCCCCTTATACTTCTGTCTCTTAGCTTTACATTTCTAACAAACGAAGCATCGAGAGACATATTCAGGAACATCTCTTTTCATGTCATCCGACCAGAAGTTCTCTTTCAGGTCCCTATACATCTTCGTGCTTCTAGGATGAATAGAGAATGGAGAACTATGAGCCTCATCCAGTAGCTCATTCTTTAATACTGGGATGGGAGGAACACAAACCTGATTCCTGAACCTTATTATCCCATCACAATCAAGGTTGAATTTAGGAACATTTCTCACCTTCTTTTGTAACTCTATATCTTATTTTTGTGCCTCTTTAATCTTCACATGTATAAATGGTTGAAATTCATTTCAAAAAGATAATATTTTTCCCCTTCCATTATAATTCCATGATCTATCCTTTGTAAATCCATAAATATTGGATCTTTTGTGATCCTCATCATGGATAAGCTAGCGTGGTCATGTCGACTTAATGTATCTGACACCTTGTTTTCTTTCCCATGGTGGTAATGAATTGAGAATTCGTAATACTTAATCAGCTCCAACCATCTTCTTTGCCGCATATTCAGCTCCTTTTGTGTGAAAATATACTTTAAACTTTTATGATCTGTATAAATATCACACCTTTCACCATAAAGATAATGTCTCCAACTCTTTAATGCAAAGATTACCACAACTACTCCAAATCATGAGTTGGGTAACTTTTCTCATGGATTTTCAACTGTCGTGAGGCATAAGCTATCACCATATCATTTTGTATAAGAACACACCCCAATCCCTTCTTGAATGCATCACTATAGATCACAAACCTTTCTCCACTACAAGAAAATGTGAGCACAGGTGCACTGGATAACCTTCTTTTTAACTCTTTGAAATTCTCTTCACACTCCTCTATCCAAACTAACGTAACTCATTTTCGAGTCAACCTGGTGAGTGGATTAGATAATCGTGAAAAATCTTTCACAAAACATCGATAATATCCATCCAAACCAAGAAAACTTCATATCTCAGTTACTGTTGTTGGTCTCGACCATCATTCGATAACCTCTGTTTTTGCTAGATCCACAGATATCCCTTCTTTTGATATTATGTGACCCAAAAATAAAACTTTTTGAAGCCAAAATTCACACTTGGTAAATTTGGCATAGATATTATCCTTTCTCAGGGTCTTTAATACAATTCTAAAGTGATCTTCATGTTCTTCCTTTCTCTTTTAATAGACAAGAATATCGTCTATAAAGACTACTACAAACAGATCAAGATAGTCTCTAAATACACTATTCATTAGATCCATGAAGATAGTAGGGAATTATTAAGACCAAATGGCATCACTATAAATTCATAGTGTCAATACCTTGTACGGAAATCCTTCTTTGATATATCCCCCCTTTTGACCCATAATTAATGATACCTATAACTAAGATCAATCTTGGAAAAGTATTGAGCTCCGCGTAGTTGGTCAAATAAGTCATCAATACATGGGAGAGAATATTTTTTCATGATAGTGATCTTGTTATGTTCCCGATAATCAATGTAGAGTCTCATTGATCCATCTTTCTTCTTAACAAACAGAAAAGGTCCTCCCCAAGGTGATGCACTAGGGCATATGAATCCCTTATCAAGATTCCCTTGGAGTTCCTTCTTCAATTCCTACAACTCAATTGGGGCCATTCTATAAGGTGTCTTTGAAATAGTCAAGGAACCCGATACGAGTTCTATTGAAAACACAAATTCATGATTTGGTGGAAGACCTGACAATTCGTCTGGAAAGACATCATCAAACTCCCATACAATGGGTGTATTCTTAATCGTGAGTTTCTCACCAACCATTTGTGATAAATAAGCTTCATTTAGTGGAACCAAGACCCATAAGATGGAATAATTTTCCACTGCAAGGTTATGTTCATCCTTACTTCGATAGACGATCATAAATTGATCAGGAATATGAATTGTGACTTCCTTTCTTTGTAAATTGATATGAGATACATATAAAGAAAGCCAATACATGACAAGAATCACATCAAATTACAATGTATGAAGGATCACAACATTTTCATGAAGCACTTTCCCACAAACGTCAACCAGAGAAGAATTGTAAACTTTTGATGCGATTGTTGTGCCATTAGGGGTTGTCACAGCTAACTCAACATCTAATTGATGAGGTAATACGGCAACACCCTTAGAAAATTCATCATAAATAAAAGAGTTGGTGGATCCAGAATCAAATAAAACATTTTCTACTTTATATTGGATTGTAAGTGTACATTTCACCACTTCGTTATCATACTCCACATCACTGATAGAAATTGCATGTGACTTTCCTTTCTCTTTATCCGTAAGAGTTTTTTGACGTCTATAATCATCAAAAACCCTTGGATTAGGGAATTTATTAACATAATTTCCCATTTACTTGCACTTGTATCATTTAAGTGTAGGAGGTGCACTCTGTGTAGACTTTTATTTTTCCACATCACTAGACATCTTCTTCCCATCATTGTGGCATTCAAATGCCCGATGACATTCTTTTCCACATTTGAAACATTTACTTGTCCCTTTAAGACAACTCCCTCCATGCTTCTTTTCACACTTTGATCACAAGGGAAAACTCCGCTTCTTTTCAGTGTGCTATTTATATTTTCCTTTGAATTCCATTTTCCTCTTCTTATCAAACACATATGACTGATGGGTTACTCCAATCTCCATCTCAACCTTGATAGCAAATCGAATGATTTCCTCGTATCTATTGGAGTCCCTTATGGCTAACTCCCATCGAAGACTTGGTTTTAAGACACTAAAGAATCAATCGATCTTACTCTTAGTTTGGATAATAATCCCAGAATCATACCTTGCAATCTTGTAAAATTTTCTTCGTAGGTACCAACAGATTCATCATCCTTTTCCTTTAGTTCAAGAAACTCTTTCCCTGTCTTTGTTTGAAGAATACGAGGGAAGTACTTATTGACAAATATGTTCTTGAACTCGTCACATTCTATGGACTCAATTTCATCTCTTGGCCTCGTATTCTTGATAATATTCCACCATTGATCAGCTTTACCTTCCAAACGATATAGTGCTAAGAGGACTTTATCATGTTCAAAACATTTAAGAACTGAAATTATATTTTCAGTGGTACTTATCCATTGTTCAACCACTAATGGATTAGTAGACCCACTGAATGGGGGTGGACGCTGCCTCATGATGGATTCAACAGAATGTTGCTCCTTACTTTGCTCGTTTGGAAGTCATGCATGGTTCATAACATGAGAATGTTGTGCGAGCATGGATAAATTTTTTCCATTCCAGCTCCCATAACTTTTGGTTGCTCAGGGGGACAATCATTGCATTTCCCATTGCATTCAGTAGTAACACGGTTCCTTTGGGTTCTAGCCATTGACTAAAACCAATAATCATAGTGTGAGAAACACTAATCATAATAGTAAAATCACATAATCAAGAATAAAATTTCACGCTTTAGGTCTTATAATAGGTGATTCGTGGCCATTTCTAAAACACTAAGATTGTGTTCTATGCTTAGACTTATCCTTAGGGTTCTTACTAAGGCTTTCATATCCTAGTTTCCAAAGGTTGACTATACCTTTCCTTTGATACCAACTATAACGACCCATACATTACATACATTGTTATTACTTCAAAATTGAAGCACACTTTTTACAACATATATCAAAACCATGAAGGGACCGTATAGGTATAGTGTCTTTAGAAATTGGGAAACATAAACAACTGGTTCATAAATCATCTACACTATCTCCATTTTATTTTATCATATCAAGAGTTCATTTTGGCATATCCTACTTAATACCCTTCTTCCTAACTGGGGGAAAAGAAAACATACAAATGGGTGAGCTCAAATGCTCAGTAAGGGTAAACAAAAGAAATATCAATCATATCATATTCATAAAAACATAACATTTTGTAAATCTTAACCTGCAAAAGAGAACATAATATCACAACATGGGATAAATCATAATGGTGAAATGTAATCCCAATAATAATAACTTAAAACAAGAAACTTTGTTTCATACACACATAATCATAGGGAATAATTTATTATTAGTTGAGACTCATTTCCAAGACTATCTAAGTAGACAAAGTCCGTTTCTAAACCAAGTTCACTCCTTTTTTCAGTCCTGTTTAACTGAACCGGATTAAGCTTCCGTTCCAGACATGTCTATCTCAAGAGATATAAATCATTACCCATTTCATTGGCGGGATATATAGGTCATACCCATCTCATAATTATTCCATTCTTATGTGTGCCAAAAAATCATAAATCATATATCATAGCATAACCCGTGTAATAAAAAAGGGATTATTAAACATCATTCCATCATAAATAATATAAGATAAAAGTAATTCATAAAAATAATTCCATCATAATAAATCAATGTAAATATAGGTATAGAAATATAACCTTATATTATCTTAGATGGAAAATAATTTTGAAAAAACATTTGAACTCCATTCTTGAGGAAAATATCCTTTCTACTTCAAAAATATTTTTCCATTCATAAGATGTCAAAAAAATTTAAACTAAAAGAAGATAATTAAAAATAAACTTGAAAACATGTAAAGGAAGTTTCATGGAAATAATGTTCTAAAAATTCATTCTTGCCATATAATTTAAATAAAGACATTCTTCTCGTACTTTGGCCGAAAAAGTCAAAAAGTACCTCGTACTAAAATCGAAAAAATAGTACATTCATATCTTTTACTAAAAACTTAACAATGGGTAAAATTGGATTTAAACAATTTTAGGAGGATAGAAATAATATTACATATTTAGGAAACATGGATTTGGATGATAAATATTCCCCAGTAAATTAAAAAGTATAAACAATCACGGATAAAATGGGATTGCGATATTTTCCCTTACCTTAGGTCCAATTTTCTTCATAAGTGTCCAAAACTCCAGAATAATGATTTAAATAATGTCATTGACTTATTCTAGAATCATAAACATTGTTATGATATCATATATGGTCATATTCATACCATCTTATTATTAATATTTCATTGCTACTTGTTATTCGGGTGTTTATTTCTTTTTGTTCTTATGCGTGTTTTGTCGAATAAATTTTTATTATTCTTTTTAGGTTATAGATAACTTATTTAAAGAATGGTATTAGTATAATATATATCATATTTATTCATTCAATTCATTTATATAATCATTATTCAATGAAGATCATGTGGGACGAGTCGCATCACATCGTGGAGACGGTAGGCCGTATGTACGCACGAGCGATGATATCGTTCCCATGCTTGTGGAATTGTATTAGAGGGTATGTATACTATTTCAGAATCAATATAACTTTACAATAATCATATATAGTTATTATTTACACCATTATACCCATCCAAGAAAGGTGGTGATGTAAAACAGATTACACCACGGCGTGGAGATGGTATTCCGTACGTACGCACGCGCAGTGATTTCATTTTCAGTAGGATGGATTGATGGTGAAATAGGGTTGTTTCATATTTATAATAACATATAAGTATGAGAGTGATACTTATGTTATTTATTTATAATGAAACAACTAAATAAGAGGAAGTAGGAGAAGAGATAAATTTGAAAGAATCGGTAACAGATATTACCTCTTCTTCGACACGCCTCTTTGAAACATCCTCTTAGGGAACTAAAATTGGAATTTGAAGAATAAAAGGACCTCTATAATATTACTAGGGAAGTGGAGAAGAGAAATCCTCTAGGGTAGGACGAGCGTGAAGGCTCAAAGTTGTGTAAAGAGGAGACGGAGGAGGTTCCCTTTTATAAGGGAGGAGAGGGGCACCTTAGGAAAAACTTAAAATATAATTTTATTATAAAGTCATATTCAGTTTTTAATAGCTCAAAATTTATTTATTTCTAAGATATGGTAGGGATGGGTCGAAATCCTCTCAACCAATAGATTTTAGATAGGTTTAGGTTACTATTTTAACCTTATCATTAACATTTAACTCTAAGTTAAATAATTTAACTTTTACCGTGTCTTCTTGTTTTCTTACTCTATATGGTTAATAAACATACTATAACAAGCCAAAAGAACCCCAAGTTGTTAATTATTAATATATATAAGCTTATTTAAATCATTTGGCCGATCCTTATATTTTTAGGAATATAGTAACAATTAATAATATAATATTTGTTTTAAAAACTATTTTATGTCAATTTTGACACTATTTGGTAATTGATTTTTGTGAAACTCATAACATCATGATTAGTTCGAAAATATTTAATTGAATCAATACTAACATGTCATATTAACCTAAAAAATTAGTTTAATTTATAAAAAGTCTCAAATTACATTTATTTGGGTATTTATAACATCAATTATGTTAATATTTCATTAATAATGTAATTATTGCATCATCATTGTGTCATAAATAAATAAATTTATTTAATTTATAAAAATTAAAAATAAAATACCATTATTTAGGAAATGATTTTATATTTCTAATGAATATTTATAGTCGAATTTATCTTATTTATAACCCTATATTAAAAATGTTATAGTTATGAAACTTTGATTTTAAATATTTTAACTCGTCTTTAAATAAAATAATATTAAATTTTCTAATCTAATCAAAGTGGAACTAAATGGTCATATTTTATTCCTAACATTGTTTTTGGTCCAATTATACTTATCCAATAGAATTGTTACATGTTTTAGGGAGATAATAATATCATTTTTACCCTTAATTACCCTATTTACTTTAACCGTGGTAAATAAAAGTAAAAAGTTATTATTCACCAAAAATTATTTTTATCTTATTGAACCACATTATACTCCTTAAAATTAACCGTGTCTCTCTTATTTTCAAAATTCCACTCACAAATGTGGTAAAATTACGTTTTATATAAATTTGAAAAAACTCCTACGATGTAGGTAAAAGACGGTGAAAAGTTCAATATAATTTTTATATATCTAAAATTATTATAAAATGACTCTAATGAATTACATTGAACTTATATAAGTATTATTTGTCAATTTTTACATAAAATAAATTTATATAAAATAAAAAATTATTAAAATAAAAAGTCGGTTTGTAAATAGTAACCCAGTGTTTTCAATATTCATCAAAAATTAAATGTTTTCAGAAAAATACAAAAAATTCACCATAGGATAATTTCGATATTCTGAATCCAAAAATGAAGTCCATTTTGAAAAATAAAATTTATAAAATTTCAAAAAGTGGGTATTACTATTCATATCGGCTAGTTTATATAATATTTTAATAGCATATCGTTGTTTACTGAAACCCGGTATTGCATACCACACACGCTATCGTGGAAGTTCACGATTGTGTCTAAAGAAAGCCAAGACAGTTTTGTGTGTAGTGAAAGATTCCTTTATATTACATCATACATAAAATCAAAATATTTCTCATAATATCTCGGGTGTTACATTACCATTATAAAATAGATTTAGAATTACAGGGTATAAATAGGGATAACCAAACTATTTAATATATTTTAAAATAATACTAAATAGAAATTCATTGATTAATTAGTAGGAAATAAACACTCATTTTTTTATTAAAGTTGTATTATTCTTTAAAAATTTATTTTTTCTAGTAAAAATAATTTTATTAATTTCTATGAAAATATTGTATAATTGTTTTTTATATTTTTAGAAATTGAACTTAATTTTATAAATAATCATATAAAAATTATCGTAGGGAAAATTATTTTATTTTTTTGAAAAGTTTTATCCTCCAATGAATAGTAAAAAAATAGTTTTTATTGAAAACCTTATTTTTGTTTCAAGAATTTACAATGTCACATTTTGTTTTTAAATTGTATAAATGTATACATAATTCAATAATATTATTAATAATACAATTAAGTTTATTAGAATCAGTTTTTTGACATAATTTGTTATAACAATTTTTGTGTACTTTAAATAGCATTTTGTCTAAAAAATAGTCACTCATTGGGTTTTTTGTTTTAATGATAAATTGATTTATGAAAATTATTGAAATTCAGTAATGAAAAATTGATACAATAATTGGAACCATGGTGATTAAATTTGGTAAATAGGCTCATTTTATTTTCTTCATTAAGAATAATAACCATTTTAAATAATTATTACCACAGTAAGGGTAAATTGGGTAATTAAGTTTAATAAAAAGATGACACAGACTATAATATTTTTTACATGTAGAGGCACAAAGGCCCCATTTTTATTGAAAATGAAAAAAAAGAAAAAATTATTAGGAAGATGCATGGTTGAGAGAGTCCACGTACAAAAGGACAGAATAGAGAACCTTAAGCAACTCAAGAACAAGTGCACATGCTATGATAAGAATAATGTTCTCCCCTTCCACGAGGGTGAAGACCCCTCATCTAAGTGTTATCTTTCATCTATGGTCCACCACCATCAATTAGAAACCCTAGGTCAACATATGTTTTTGTGTCACCGGCTTCAAGCACACCATCACTATTTTTTATATCTTCATCACATCTTGGATATGCAAGCATTGAAAATGCATTATGTGTACTTAACCTCAATTCATCCTTCTCTATGATAGATTGAACAGGCCCAAAACGCTATAAAGATTTAATTTTTTCACTATCATCACCTTCAAACTATGTAACATGAGTATGTAGATCATGTGACAGGGTTTCCCTTACCAAATGAACAGCATGATCTGATGTAGGTAGCACATTATTTTGTGAATTATGTGTCAAAATAGGCATATCCTATGTCTGGGTTTCCTGCGAATTAGGAGTCAACGAAGAAAGAACCTATGGCTATGTAGCGGGGGTGAAAAGAGGATAATCATGCATCTGTACATTAGAAGTAAATGTGGAGTAGATCTACTTAAAAACATTAGAACTTGTTTCGGTACAATCACCATGATTTTTGTTGAAATAGTCTTGATCATTTTCACTTTTTTTATTGTTATGCACTACAAGATCACCATAATTGTCATTTTGTGATTTATTCTATACTAGAAGAGGAGATGCATTAGGATTTTAGGGGGACCATTTGTATTGAAGACTATATGAAAATATATTTATCACATTTATTCCAATTTGAAAAGGTATAATAAGAACATTACAAGAACCATCATCCATATTGGAAGAATCTGAGATCTAGTCATATCCTTGAACAAGAACTGGTTTAGATGGTAAAGTTCCTTTGGATTTAAATTTCAATTAAGTGACAGATTCTAACTTGGACATCCCCTTGAGATTCTTGGCATGTATCATTTTATTCTTGTTCTATATATTGAGGTCTATATCATCTTGAGACAAACATTACATGGTTTAATGAATATCATCAGAGTCCTCATCTACCTAGACATCATATAGCCCCATAGATAACATGTCTCTGATGCAGATATTATTATCATTCTTATGATTCAACTCCTCCAAGCCATCACTAGACATGATTGCATTGTGTTGAGAAAAAATGAATAGTATTAAAGTTCAACATACCAGCCATGGGGGGAAACAACAACACCTATTATGGAATTTTCCACTAAATCAGTTACCAAAATGGGGAATGAAATACCATTATCATGAGAAAGAATTTCACTATTTATAAGGGGTTATTTGAGTGGGGGACGATAGAATGAGGGAAAGTATCTTCAGTAGTCTGTAGAACAAGATCTTATACTATATTAACTTTATGGAAATAAGATTTTTATAATTTTTCCTATAATGCTGTGTCTCATGTCATCTCAAAAGTTAGTTAGAGAAAATAATATTTCACCAATATTAAAATATTGAGTGTCCAATTATAGAACATGAATCACAAAAAAAGAGGTATTTTATCATACTCAACTCTATGATTAATTTCATCTTGAGAAGTAAAAAGAAATACATTGTCAATTAGAGGAGTATTCAGGTCAATCAAAACTATACGCTTGGAAAGTATCCAAAATTAACAATTTATGTAGCATTTTCCACCCTTGTAGGCACACCAATAGCCGAAGAAATATCAAATAATATTTTAGGATGCCGAAATATCCAGTTTAACCAGTGAATCTTGACCCATACCTCTGGATAAGAATCCATGAAGCCATCAAGATTAATGTTCAAGCTCCATTCATGAATCCTAAAACTACCTGACTTGAGGTTAACAGATCTCACACTCTTGGCCTTACCTTTTAAATATGTGGATGGAAAGAGGATATAGAAAAATTCCCTCCCTATGGAAACACATTTAAACTTTGAAAATCCACAAATTTTAACTAGATTAGAATCAACATCTGCTATCTTCCATGGATTCATTAATTTGGAATAGTTGATACGATTAATAATGGAGAATGTACATAGATCTATTCTTGCAACTATTGCCCCTTCGGATGTCTAAACACGAGTCATGGTGACTTTTTTATTTATACGTTGTGAGATTAGTTTGTTTAGAGCAGCACAAGAACCACCTAAATATCTAGTGAATGCTGCAAAATCCTTGAAAAATGAACCATATTTTGCCTTAGATTTTTTTGGATGAGGAAATCCCTAAATTTTAGTCTGATGGATCAGAATATATGAGTAAAAGTTCAGTGATTTATGGATGTTGAGCGAGCGGCCACCAGGGGAACCCATGACCCTTTCATCCCATTCCCCTTTCTAGTAAGGTCAATAAATTGAATGTAACACTTAATTTAATTTCATTGCAATATCTTATTTCATTAATAATCATACAATATTCTAATATATGAGCTATTTTCTATTTAGTTGTTATTATTACCATTATATTAATTTATTTTAATAAAAGTAAGTAATATCATTCATTTTGTTTATTTAACTTTAAATTTTCGAGATAAGGAAAAATAGAGGATATGATATGTTAAAAAAAATTATAATATGAATAAATTTTTCTGTCATGTTAATTTATTTATACATTTTAATGATTAAATAATTACCTTAATTTTTTGTGTAACGCCTAAAAATATTTATTTAATCAATAGAAAAATTGAAAAATAGGTTTTATTAATATAAATATTAATATAATAAAAAAGAATTAATATTTTCAACAGTTTTAATAGTAAAATATAAAATTTATTGATGTGTGAAAGGATTATATTCTAAATCCATGTTTTTATAATGTATTTAATGTCTAATTAAATAAATGGTGTCAAAAAATGACATTATTTATATTTTATAAGAAATAATATTTTATGAAATGATTAATAATTAATAAAATATTTTATTCACCAAAATTAATTATATAAGGTTTATAACATCAACCCTTTTTCTATTTTTGGTATTTTTTGATTATATAATAACACTAATGACCCTTAATGGGTATAAAACTTCATTACTATGGTAATTGTCAAAAGATTTAATATAGCTTAAAACTGAAGCTTAAGTGAAAAAATATAACTGTAACTTACCCTTATTTTTATTTTGTGATATTATTTTCATATATAATAAATCTATACTACAATTATAATAATATAGAGTCATTTTAATAGTAAAATTATTATATTTTAACTTTAGACTTTATGAAAATCCAATGGTTCACCTCCCATCACCTATAAATGGGAACATCATCTTCGTAATTATTTACACTTAAAAAACATATTGGTTCTGTGATGACCAACAGAAATAAGATAATTACACACCAAAAAACAACCAATAATATTTTTTATCATAGATCTAATAAAGTATGGTTTTATTTATAATCGTAAATAGTATTTGTCAAGAAGAGTTATTGTTATTAACAAAGCATTTTTGTTTTATTTTATGTCAACATCCTTAAAATATTATTCGACCATGAAAACAGAATAAAATAATTATATCGCATATACTTATATGTTATTATTTCGATGAGATAACTTATATCCATTTCCTCTTCTATCAAATGGGAATCAATACCATCATCCTTGTGTTTGGAGGGAAACCGCCTCACAAACTGATGTAATTCATTTTCCATCAGCACCTCTCTTCGTTGGTTATAACGATGGATATAATGTAAATATATGATGTTTGTGTGATATATATATATATAATTATTTAAATGTATCATATCAAATATTTTCATACCTTTCCATTCATAGAAAAATGAAAATAGTGCTCATGCATATGTGCAAACTACAACATCAATAAAATGATGTGATTTGTTTTTCACTACCGTATAAAATGACTAGATTATATAATTTTATTTAATAAAATAATATATTATTAATGACATAAATATCATTATAATTATAAAAAATTATTCATCTTCTTTTCATCATGATTTATTAAAAATGGAAAAAATTACTCATGCTTATGAATGACTTACTGTATCCATGATTGTAATATAATTCATTTTTGTAACCATATTTGTTAATTGGAATCAATAACATAAATCATGTATAAAAATTATTATTATTTCATTATTAATATTTTGGAGAGCATGAAATAATGACCTCTTTGAATATAGTCAGCCTACAAAAGTAATTTTGGATATTTGACATGAATATCATCCAAATTTTACATGTGAAATTAATTAAGTATGTCATTGAATATGAGATGGTAAAAAATAAAATAAAATGAATAATTAACTTTAAAAAATATATTAATATATTAATTAAACAAAATTATATTATTATACAGGAAGATAATGAAATTATATGACAAGACAAACTAGAGGTAAGAAATTATGTCTCAATTTCCTTTCACTGGTGAATATTTTATTCATATACACCTAATTTATCATATATTGTGTATATAATTCATCTTTTACAAATTATATCATTAATAATTTACAATTCATCAAAAATTATGTTTAAATTAATTTTACTTCATCCAAAGGGGTTTGATTTAAATATTACCAAATGGTAAGGGGTGTCTTAGCTAAATTTCCATTCATTGGGTCTTATTTATAATTCACTAGATATGTTATTCCATTATTATTTTTTAAATGTACTCTTATCATATTATGTATTTATTTACACTTAATTTTTTAGGTTTTAAAATCATTTCACATAATCTCTTCATTGACTAATTCTAATTTCAATGATACAATATTTGAAAGGGACATCATCTCAATTTCCACTCCATTGAGACATATTTAGTAATATAAACATATTTACTTCTAAATGGTGTATATATTTATTCTTTGATTCCATTACAATAAATACATATTTATATATAATTATTAATTATTTAATTCAGGTTACACTTTAAATATTAACATTTAAAAGGGAAACCAATTTTCCTTCTCTTCTCAATTTGGTGTATTTTTCTTCAATACAATATTTTTCAAAATTATTAAAATACCATTTTATTTATATAGATGATTTATGAATTATTTTTTAAGATATCAAATAATTTTAAAATGGTAATAAATGAATCATTTTAGTTTTTTCCAAAAAAAAAGAGCAATTTTCATCTGTCTTTACCAAATAAGTAAAAAATAATATATTTTAAACTATTATGGTGTCATAAAACATTCCCACAACCCTAAAAATTTTACAAGCATCAAATACTTATTCAATGTTTCAATGTTATTACAAGGAACACCCTTTTGAGAATTTTATTTATCACATATTATCATTTATTCTCAAAATAAAATGAATTTATTTCAAAACTTATATTTTTTATGAGTGGATGGTCGTCTTTATTCTCTTATTAAATTTTTTAGTTATTAACATTGTTTTGATAACATACCTATGATAAATGAACGTTAAATTTTACTTAAATATCCATATTCCTTGTATAATAATAATCATTATTTATTAAACCATATACCATTTATGCATACTGGGTTTTACTTTGAATTTTATTTGATTGATTGGGAAAATATTGATACTCCATATTATTTAATCAATGAAGATATTTATTGATAAGGCATAATTTTAATTAATTTAATTATTATTCTGATATATTAGGATTTAATTGGACATGCTATGATGTATTGGGAAAATAATTAGGTATCCCCTTGATGCATCAACATTCCCCATGATGCAAATCAATAAGTTAGCATTAAATGTGTTTCTACTGTATAACTACTCATTCATTAAACTATATTGGAATAAGGCTTTAAATGTATAAATATCATGATGTATAGAAACCTAAATTTCAATATTATTCATTTACTTCATTGGGAATTATGCTATTATTATTAATTAGATTACTCATTAACATTATCCATAGATTCATTTCATAATATAGTTATTGATTAAATTGAATGGGTCAAAAGTTATTTAGCATTCCATATTTATTATGCCTTATTTACTCATGACCTATTACAATGTATGTAACACTAACTAATAATCATAACTCACCAATAACTTTTTTCCTTTCCCCAGGATATAAAGAATGAATCTTTGAATGAGTTCAAGGAAACTGAATATTTACATCCACTACCTTTTATTTTTATTTTTTAAAATGTATGTTGACATTATAGTATGTGTCTACTTTAATAAGACTACTAAAATATTTTTTTTCATTCAGGATATGATTGGTTTTATATTATTCTAATTTAATAATGTGACCATCGTCTTAGGAAATACGGGTCGAGGTTGTTACTGTTCATACTATATGAAGATAAGTAGTGACATTTGGAAATAGATGTAGAGAAATATATATTAGGGAACATAAACATAGGGATAAATTTATGTTTCATTATAAGAATGAGATAAAATCTTAAATTTATAGTAGGATATATATTTATTGGTTTCCAACTGTGATTATTGTTTCACATACTACGCTTTTTAGTTAATGGTTTTAACCAAGAAAAATCATTTTAACACTAAATGTGATGGAAAATGACATCATTATGAGCAACCAGATTGTATGGGACTCGATTCAAATATATTTTGATCATGCCTATTTTTTCAAGATATATCATTTACAAAATTAACCTTAACTAACTCTCTAACTTAACAAATAAGAGAAGGATATATTTCATTGAGAGATCTGGGGGTGGAGACCATAGAGGAAATATAAATATATTTACTTCATGTTATAAATGTGGAATGTGGGAAACTAATGAATATATCAATGAAATTGGAATTTTTTTTAATTTTAAAATAGGGACATAGATCAATGAATTTTTAAGGAATGGTGATGTGTTCAACAGATGAATATGAGGATCATCCCACGGTACCATTTTCCGTTCAATGTAATATGTGTGTGGAAAATGTTCATTATCCAAGATAATGCCCTAATCTAAGGTTTACCTCTCAGATAAAATAGGGGAATATGATATGTCAGTTGGTAATGTGTGATGGTTATAATTTTTATTTATTGGGGAACAATATTTATGTTTTAGAAGTTAAAAAATAACAATATTAAGGACAAAAGAATAATGTGAAATCTATGGAATGTTCCACTATAGATCTCCTTTATGGACCTGAAATTTTTTTTAAAGGAATTAATAAACAAGAAAATTCTTTTAGTTGTAATTCCATGACTGACATTGATGATGTAAATGAGATAGTTTTGGTGTTCATGAGATGGTATTTTTATTTGAAGACAAAGTGATTTAGGCCATCCATTTTGATGTTTATTGTATTTTTGAAAATATGTTGTGGTTTTATTTGAGGAATAAGGATTATGTTTTTTTTTTGAAGAAAATATGTTTTGATATGATTCTAAATTAACATTTATGGATGTAATCAGGGGTTTTAAGATTATTTTTTACATATTATTAAAGGAATGGATGCCATTTTGAGTTTTTATGTGATGTGATTTTGAGATTATGTGAAACTATTAGGGGGTTACGGGAATACTAATCTATTAAGGTTGAATAACCCTTTAGGACAATATATGATTTGTTGTTTTGTTAATTAGACTCTATTGTATAGTGAGATAAATATAATCTATATGGTTAAAAAGTGATTAATTGATAATGTGACATTTTCATATATATTTATTTTTAAGTTAAGGATGTGCTTTCATAATTAGTATGTAAATTTAATTCAGGATATTTTGGTGATGTTCAGTATAGTATAATATTATAAAATGATTTTTAGGTTGATTAATGTTATTTTTCAGATGCTTCATTTGTTTGAGGTACCTTTTTTACATTTGTGTTTAACATATGGTTATGTATTAATGATTATGTAGGAAGAATGCTGTTAAATTTTGGGAATATAATTTATAAGGTATGACATCCCTATTTAGGTTAAAAAATTCATTAATTTTGGGGTTTTTGGGGCTAATTGGGAATTATTTTTATTTATTTTTTGGATAATATATGTTGAACATTTCATATTATTTTGAAAACTTTGAATAAAAATGGTTTTTTCTTAAAAAAAATGACATTACATTTTAGATATTATTTTAACATGTGTTAACCATTTCTCTTTTTGATAAAATATAAAGATATGAGGAATAAATAGCCATCATTTTTTGGATTAAGTGTTTTGTTATAAGTTTATTTGATTGATTCAGGAATAAAATAATTCATTTTGAATACTCATTATTTGAAGAAAGGATGAAATTATGGTGGAAATTTATTAATGGATGAAATTATAATGTTCGAAAAAGTATATTTCCTTCTTTTTTTATATGGTAAATTATCTCAAAAAATATATAAAAATGATATTAAATAAATAATTATTCCTTATTATGATTATTTCAGATGAATTTATTGTCTTTTAACTCATTTTAAATTTTTCATTTTGTGCTACTAAATTTATCCTTACGATTTTCCCTATAACTCTATATTAGTCATTTGGAATTTTTTCTATTTTATGTCCATATTTTCACTCCCCATTAATGTTATCCTATTTTAAAACCATGTTTTTTTATTATTCTGAATGAAATTATTATTTCTCTTTCCCTCTTTGTAAGAGAATGTTTAATTATCCCATTTTAACGATGTGGGTTTTCCACAAATGAATTTTGAAATGTAAAACCCATGATTGTCAAAAACATTTTAAAACTTCAAAGGCATTTAACTTATTTATGGTGGAAAAATTTGACACTCAAAGATTTAAAAAAACACTCTGTTCGATAGTGTACACAATATACAACATTGAGTTGAAACAAATCAAGAAGTATTATTTTTTAAACATGACCACAATAACTTAGTCGGTTAGTGGGATATTAAGAATATTAGTAGACACATTTATAAATATATATGGATTTCATACTCTTTATAATTTTATTGTTTAATTTTTAGGAAATAAACACACAATTATTAGTACTGCCTTTTCATTCTTCAAAATGTTGTTATCTTCAAAAATTATTTTTAATTCTAAATAGTATAAAATAATATAATTAATATTTTCCAATTTTTTAAAATATATTTGATAAAATTAACATAGTTTTTTAAATAATTATAACAAAATTTGTATCTATTTTATTATACAGGTTTTTCTGAAAAGAATTATTTTCTTGTGAATTGTGAAAAATAAATTTTTAATGAAAATAATATTTTTTGATAAGAATTTAAATGTAACACCCCGAGCTTCCACAATACGCTTCTCTTTCAATAATGCAATAGCTTGCATTGTACACAAGTTCGAGATTCTAACACACTGCGACCAATCAAAATAGCCATTATGAATAGTAATACCCACTTTTTGAAATTATATATATTTATATTTCAAAATGGACTTCATTTTTGGATTCTTAATATCAAAATTATCCTATCTTGAATTTTTGGTATTTTTCTAAGAACTTCCAATTTTTATGAATAGTGAAAAATACTTAAAAAAACTTATTTAATCAAAATAATTTATAGTGATAAATAGTACAATTTAGTGGTTTTAATGTATAATTAGAATATATTATTACCATTTTATCCAATTGTGTTCATTAGAATTAATTTCACTTTGAAATTGGACATAAACAATTGTCAATCTTTTGATATATATTGTTTCTGAAAAACACGCTATTTATTGTGACAGCGGGAATTAGTTATAAAATTAATTAATGAAACTTATATGTTTGTAATTTTTTAAAATAGACATCATTTTTGAATTTGGAATATCAATTATAGATTAGGTTGAAATTTTGGAATTGTTATGAAAAACTTTAATTTTTCATGAATAGTGAAACCACTAAGTGGTAGTTAAAACTAATGTTTCATTTAAATGAAACATTACCACTTTGTGATTTGATTTTCAAAAATCTGACATACATGGTTTTCATAAATAAGTAAAATGTGGTTCAATGGGATTGAAATAATTTTTTTGTGAGTAGTAATTTTTAAGTTTAATTAATCGCTATTAAAGGTAATTAGTGAAATTTAGGGTAAAATGATATTATAAAAATATGAAAATACCATTAAACTTGTCCTACCCCTATTGGATGAGTCATGGACGACCGAGAAAATCCATGGGTCAACTTGGGGACCACATGGAGCCACTTTGGTAGGAAAATGACATTAAAAACTTTTTATTTAATGTTAAAATAAAAATGTCACAAATATGGGTTGTTTTACTAAAACAATTTTTAAATGGGGTTATACAAGTCATATGTTGGACTATAAATATTCATTAGAAAGCTAAAAAGATTTTATACATCATTATGATTTATTTATAATTTTTATACATTAAATAATGTAAATTATTTATGACACTATTATGATGCAGTGATTACCTCATTAATTAACGATTTAAATAAAATGAAAAGATAATCTAAAATCTAAAGCTTAAACATGTCAAAAACATATTTTATGAGTATATTTCGAACCCTTATCACCTTATCCTCGAAATATAGCATTGTGAGAACTTTAGAATCCGAAAATCATTTCATAATAAAGTAACATTACATTACATTCCAAGAGTAACCATCCTCTCCTCTTATAAAAGGCCCCCACCTCTACCAACTTATTCACACATTCAAGCCATTTTGCTCGGACAACCTCTGCCCAAATACTCTCCCAAATTCCCTCTATTACTCCTAGAAGCCTCACTTTGGGCAGAACTCTTTCCAAGGAAGCCTTTGGCTCAAATCAAAAAGAGTAACCCGATTTTAAGGTATTGTCTTCTCTTATGTTATTTTGTTTTATTTTGCTTCTCCAACCCCCTAAACTCTTTTTATTAATTTATTTTGTAACAACAACAGTATCCTCAATATATTATGATTTTGTTATAAGACTTATTCGAGCTACAATTACACACACTTATATCTAATGGTTAAAGAACATATTGTTTCTGTGGATGGCGAATTTCTGCCTTACGAAACGACGATTGTTCAACACTCATATAACACCTTCACAAGTGGGCATTAAGATGTCACTATATTTATATATGATATATAATATGTTTATGGTTTACTTTAGCTTCTGTATTTTTCATTTATTTCATACCTTTATGGTTTCCATTATGGGTAAATGCGATATTTTCATTTTAGGAAGTGCGGACTACCGCCCCCTCAAAGTGGTTTGAATCGTGAATGACATATGTGGGATGTATAAAGGATGGAGTAAATGATATTACATATGATATTATACTGGAATTATATCATACCTCTATATAATTATGATTTCATTCCATTAAATATGAA
The DNA here is from genome assembly GCA_963277665.1 of Viscum album. NCBI lineage: Eukaryota > Viridiplantae > Streptophyta > Magnoliopsida > Santalales > Viscaceae > Viscum > Viscum album. Next base: position 1,577,413,377 of record OY728120.1, on the reverse strand, counting down.
ATATAAATGAAAATAGGGTTCATGCGTACGTACGACTTACCGTCTCCATTAACAGTGCATTTCATTTCTTACCTCTAAATGTTACGTAATATTATGAATGAATGTATATACTAGATATATATTATATATATGATATCTACATCCTGAATATAATTCTGGAGATAATGGATATTCTACCACATAAACAACTTGTAATTATAAAAAGTTTATTGTTGACTCAAGTACCAAAGTTCGACAAAACGACTGTTATTAACTTAAATGAGTACATAATTTTTGTAACATTGTAATAAGTGATATAAAAGGGATAATGAACTTGAAAAATGTTCTTATGAAAGTAGATATTAACTCTAGTTTATTATTCAGGAGGTTAAAAAGCGGTCGAGTCAAGTCGGACACGAGGTAAGGGAATTTCTTAACCCAATTTCCATTCTTTAGGTTAATCTCCTACTTTCATATTATGTTGTGATATTATTATGTAATATTTTTTATTTGTACTTTATTTATGTGTAATTATATTGAATACACATAATAGATCTATTTTATTTTAAAAAAATGATCTTGGTAAGGACTTCGTCTCAATCTCTTTTCGTTGAGGCATATTTTGTTTTATACACAATTTCCTTTATACGGTGTATAAACCCCTTTGAATTTTACTTTTATTTAAAAGGAATATTTTTATATGAAGCATTTTTACTAAAAGACAAAAGGAATTTTTTTCTTACGTATGCGGTGACAACGACTTCTCCGCCGCAGTGACTATTCTTTGAGTTTCGACTTCCTCCACAAGCCATATTTTTTTTAAATTAAAAATAAATACCATGTTTTTAATTTTCTTTTATTTTGGTATTGAAAATGGTTTTGATAATGTTTTTATTATATCAATGTGTTGTATTGATATCTTGTGATTTAAATGTGGAAATATTATGTTCCCTTTATGGATGTTTTATGTGATACAATTATGTTATGGTTTATGATATGTTTAAACCTATTCATATGAGGAATGAATTGGACTTAATAATTGATGGGTGGAGCCCGCTATAGCTCCTAGATGAATCGGTAGGTCTCATGAGACAAACTAGTGTCTTGGAACAAGGCCTTGACAAAATCTTATTTGTGGTCTTGGCACGAGGCCTTGGATACGTGGTTATGATAGTCTGGAATTATGCATTCCATAATTATGAAAGTGGTTATTGATATTTCATGTGATTATTCGACTAGTAGAATATCCATGTGAATAAGTAAATGGAATTATCTCATTTTAATTTTTCCATATTATGTTGAAGTTCGTGTTTAAAAGGATTTTGTTTTAGTTATACATTGCCTTAAATGTTTATGTTTATTTATAAAAGCTTACGCTATATTGTTATCCTTACTGAGCATCTGAGCTCACCCCTTTCAATGTTTTATTTTTTCAGGATGTGAAGAAATATTTTATGACTGACCTACAGGGATAGTCTAAAGGGGGATAGAAGTGTGGAATATGGAAACTATGTTATTGTGATTTTTCACTTTATGATGTAATGTAACATTTATGAATGTATCTAGTGTTTCCAAGGATACTAAACTAATCGGTCTTTCGATACTTGATCTTTGTGATCATGCCATTGTTACGCAATAATGCACCAACTCTGGGTAACTGGGGTTGGGGTGTTACATTTGGTATCAGAGGTAGTTTAATACTAACCTTGGAAACTAGATTTACATATACTCTGATTAGAGCACATAGACCTAAGTTAGACATTGAGGATTAGTATAGAAGAACTTCCTAGAATTTTGGTATTATAGAAATTTTGTGAGTTCTCCGAGCAATACATCCCTGTCTGGATATGAGTAGGTAGAGGTGGCTCTGGCACAGATGTACCAAGGGGTAAATCCCAAAAACACTGCTTTGAGCTAGATTCGAACGGGAACTGGTGCACGACAACGGGCTTTGCTGCACTCTTGGTTACGACACTCCCGGGGGATACGCTTAGGATAATTATCATTTTCTTTACAAACCATTATGAAGGGCTTATGAGAATATACTTCCTCAAATAAAACATTTTTATGATTATGGATTATATCCATAAATAGTTCTATTTATGTTAAGTTTTTTACAAGTATGTAATTATATATTTTAATTCATAAACTAATCTACTTTATTCCATTGTTTAGAAATGGCGCCTAGTGGGAGTAATGGAAGCCGTATCAATGCATGCACTCCGTGAAGGGATTTCCCTCCTGCTCAAGATAATTATTGTGGAGTTGGAGATACAACTGGTGCTGATCAACTTATTACCATACTAGGACAACTCACTCAGGTTATGAATAATAACCTTACTCGTATGGAGCACCCTGATACGCAATGTGGAGGATCAATGTTAGACCACTTCATGAGGCAAAAACCACCAAAATTTAATGGGGGTACAAATCCATTAGTAGCTGAGAAATGGATAAACTCCTTATAGAAAATATTCCACACCTTGGGGAGTAGGGAAAGGGAGAAGGTTTTCATGGCAGTCTACTGCCTCACTGGAGATGTTGATCAATGGTGGTCGCTGATTCAAAACACAAAGGAAGATGAAGAAGTATCATGTATGGAATGGAGGGAGTTTAAGGAAATTTTCTTAGAAAAATAATTTCCTCGTGACCATCGAGCAGATATGGAAAGGAAATTTCTGAGTCTGAGACAAATGGAGGATGATAATGTCGCAAAGTATGAGGCCAACATTACTAGGTTAGCGAGGTATGCTGCAGATTATATACATAACCAAAGAAGTAATATTGATCGTTTCATTGATGGGTTAAATCCATTTCTCCATCGAGCTTTAGTGTCATAATCCTTCTCATCGTATGAAGATATTGTCTCGTGTGCTATCAAGACAGAAAATGAATTCTCTAAGTCCTATGACAACAAAGTAAAGTAAGAGAAGAAGAGAATGGTGGAACAAGAGATGGATAAAGGGAAAAAGGGGAAAAAGGATTTTCCATTATGTGTTAATTGTGGGAAGAATTACCCCGATGCTTTCCTAAAAGGAAATGGAGTTTGTTATAAATGTGGAGAAAAAGGTCACCAGGCTCGTGATTGCAAGGGAAAGAAAGAGGCTATCAATGTTGAATGCTACAATTGTAGGGAAATAGGGCATTATGCAAATGAATGTCCTAAGCATCAGGGAAACTTACCTCAGAAAAGGTCAAGGGATCAAGGACAGTCTTATGATGTTACTACAGTTGAAGTGGAATAATTATTGTATTGGTGCTTTTGGACTCAAGGATTATATTCTGGTTATAATAATAATGTGATATATATAAGGATTGTACTGCAGTACTTGTTTTTTTTTTCTTAAGGTTTTAATATGATGAAGGTAATCATATTTGTAGTATGTGACAATAAGAGAAACATTACCTTGTTTGGGGAATCTGATGTTACAATTGATTTTTGAATTTAGAGACCTTTTAGAGAAAGTCTGGACAGAGGTATTTAGGATAACTATATAGGTTGGAATGGATTAAGTTGAACCTTGGATAGTATTGTGTAAGGTTAAAACATTTATGAAGATTATTTTTGGAATATTATAATACTATACTTTTAGGAAAAGGATAACCTACAGGTTGGGGGATAACCCATCGCGCCGGACAAAGATGAAGGAATCGAACCCACAACCATAGTGCGACATGCCTTTATTACCTACCACTAGCCTATAAGAAGTCCCTGGTTATTAAAAAATAGTTTTCCTAATCTAAATGGTATGTGGTAATATTTGGAACCTTATACAATTAGGATAAATAGAATACTTTTGAGTTCGGTTATCATTTGGAGTGAAAGATGGGTTTTTGGTAAAAATTTATTAATGAATGAAAGTCTACATGATAAGTAAGTATATTTCCTTACGTTCTTAGTAAATCTCTTGAATAAAATTTTCAACTTTATGAAAGGTAACTTAAAACAAAAACGTTTTCGGTTAACTTTTTCAACTGGGGATTGAATGACCGTTTAACCAATCACAAGTTTGTGATTTTCTTGTGGTTAACATTCTCCTAATCCTTTTTTCTACAACTCTCCATCTGACCATGATGGTTTTTTGTCATCCATATCCATATTTTCATAGAATATTAGTATGGGCTATCTCAGGTGACCTTTGTACTTCTCTTTATTTCTTTTAATGTTATATTTTTATTAACCTTATTCACGATGTGAGTTTTCCACAAAGGTATTTTCTATTTTCAACCATTTATTTTAAAAGAAAAATTTCAAATTGTGAGGACGCAATTTATTGAAGGAGGGTTGAATGTAACACCCCGAGCTTCCACGATACGCTTCACTTTCAAAAATGCTATAGCTTGCATTGTACGTAAGTTCGAGATTCTAACACACCGCGACAAATCAAAATAGCCATTATGAATATTAATACCAACTTTTGGAAATTATATATATTTTATATTTCAAAATGGACTTCATTTTTGGATTCTTAATATCAAAATTATCCTATGTTAAATTTTTGGTATTTTTCTAAGAACTTCCAATATTTATGAATAGTGAAAAATACTTAAAAAAAACTTTTTCAATCAAAAATAATTTATAGTGATAAATAATACTATTGAGTGGTTTTAATGTATAATTAGAATATATTTTTACCATTTTATCAAATGGTGTTCATTAGAATTAATTTCACTTTGAAATTGAACATAATCAATTTCAATCTTTTGATATATATTGTTTCTTAAAAACATGCTACTTATTGTGACAGCGGGAATTAGTTATAAAATTAATTAATGGAACTTATATGTTTGAAATTTTGTAAAATAGGAATCATTTTTGAATTCGGAACATCAATTATAGCTTAAGGTGAAATTTTGGCATTGTTCTGAAAAACATTTATTTTTGATGAATAGTGAAACCACTAAGTGGTAGTTAAAAACTGATTTTTCGTTTAAATGAAACATTACCACTTCTGTGATTTTATTTTCAAAAATCCGACATACATGTTTGTCATTAAGAAGTAAAATATGGTTCAATGGGATTAAAATAATTTTTTGTTGAATAGTAATTTTTTAGTTTAATTAATCGCGATTAAAGGTAATTAGTGAAATTTAAGGTAAAATGATATTATAAAAATATGAAAATACCTTTAAACTTGTCCAACCCCTATTGGATGAGTCATGGCCGACCAAGAAAATACATGGGTCAACTTGGGGACCCCATGGAGCCACTTTGGTAGGAAAATGACATTAAAATCTTTTTATTTAATGTTAAAATAAAAATGTCACAAACATGAGTTGTTTTACAAAAATAATTTTTAAATGGGGTTATACAAGTCATATTTTTTACTATAAATATTCATTAGAAAGATAAAAATATTTCCTACATCATTATAATTTTTTTATAATTTTTAGACATTAAATAAATTAAATTATTTATGACACTATGATGATGCAACGATTACTTCCTTAATTAACGATTTAAATAAAATGAAATGATAATGAATCATCTAAATCATAAACTTTTCAAAAACCTTTGGATGAGTAGCTTTCGAACCCTTATCACCTTATCCTCGAAATATATCATTGTGGGACCTATATAATCCAAAAATTATTTCATAATAAAGTAACTTTTCATTACATTCCAAGAGTGCCCCTCCTCTCTTATAAAAGGCCCCCACCTCTACCACCTTATTCACAACTTCAAGCCATTTGGCTCGGCCATCCTTGGCCCAAATACTCTCCCAACTTCCCTATCCTACTCTTAGAAGCCTCACTTTGCGAATAACTCTTCCCAGGAAACCTTTGGCTCAAATCAAAAAGAGTAACCCAATTTTAAGGTAATGTCTTCTCTTATGTTATTTTGTTTTATTTTGCTTCTACAACCCCCTAAACTCTTTTTATTAATTTATTTTATAAAAACACCAGTATCCTCAATATACTATGATGTTTTTATAATAAGGATTCGAGCTACACTTACACACACCTACATCTAATGGTTAAAGAACATACTGTTTCTGTGGTAGGCGAATTTCTGCCTCACGAAATGATGATTGTTCAACACTCATATAAAACCTTCAAAGGTGGCCATCAAGATGTCACTATATTTATATATGATATATAATATGTTTATGTTTTAATTAAATATCTATATTTTTCATTTATTGAATACCTTTATGGTTTCCATTATGGGTAAACGCGATATTTTCATTTTAGGAAGTGCGGACTACCGCCCCCTCAAAGTGATTTGAATTGTTAATGCCATATGTGGGATGTATAAAGGATGGAGTAAATGATATTATATATGATATTATACTGAAATTATATCATACCTTTATATCATTATGATTTCATTCCATTACATACGAAATAGAAATTAAAGTAGCATTCATGTGTACGTACGACTTACCGTCTCCATGAACGGTGCATTTCAGTTTTACCTCTAAATGTTATGTAATATTATGAATGAATGTACATACTAGATATATATGATATATATGATATCTAAATCCTGAATATAATTCTGGAGATAATGGATTTACTACCACATAAACAACTTGTAATTATAAGAAGTTTATTGTTGACTCAAGTACCAAAGATCGACAAAATGACTGTTATTAACAAAAATGACTACATAATTTTCGTAACATTGTAATAATTGATATAAAAGGGATAATGAACTTGAAAAATGTTCTTAAGAAAGTAGATATTAACTCTTGTTTATTATTCAGGAGGTTAAAGAGCGGTCGTGTCAAGTCGGAACGAGGTATGGGCATTTCTTAACCCAATTTCCATTCATTGGGTTAATCTCCTACTTTCAAATTATGTTATGATATTATTATTTCATATATTGTATTTGTACTTTCTTTATGTGTAATTATATTGAATACATATAATAGATCTATTTTATTTAAAAAAAATGATCTTGTTAGGTCTTCGTCTCAATCTCCTTTCATTGAGGCATATTTTGTTTTATACCCAATTTTCTTTATACGGTGTATAAACCCCTTTGACTTTTAATTTTATTCAAAAGGAATATTTTTATATGAAGCGTTTTTACTAAACGAAAAAAGGAATATTTTTCTTACGTATGCGGAAAAAATGACTTCTCCACCGCCGTGACTATTATTTGAGTTTCGGCATCCTCTACAGGCCATAATTTTTTTAAATGAAAAATAAATACCAAGTTTTTAATTTTCTTTTATTTTGGTATTGAAAATGGTTTTGATAATGTTTTTATTATATCAATGTGTTGTATTGATATCTTGTGATTGAAATGTGGAAATTTTATGTTCCCTTTATGCATCTTTTATGTGATACAATTATGTTATAGTTTATGATATGTTTAAACCTATTCATATGAGGAATGCATTGGACTTAATAAGTGACAGGTGTAGCCCTCTATAGCTCCTCGATTCATCGGTAGGTCTTATGAGACAAACTAGTGTCTTGGCACGAGGCCTTGACAAAATATTATTTGTGGTCTTGGCACGAGGCCTTGGCTACATGGTTATGATAGTCTGGCATTATGCATTCCATCATTATGAAAGTGGTTATGGATATTTCATGTGATTATTAGACTAGTAGAATATCCATGTGAATAAGTAAATGACATTATCTCATTTTACTTTTTCCATATTATGTTGAAGTTCATGTTTAAAAGGATTTTGTTTTAGTTATACATTGCCTTAAATGTTTATGTTTATTTATAAATGCTTCCTTTATTTTTTTATCCTTACTGAGCATCTGATCTCGCCCCTTTCAATGTTTTATTTTTCCCAGGATGTGAAGAAATATTTTATGACTGACCTACAGGGATAGTCTGAAGGGGGATAGAAGTGTGGACTATGGAGACTATGTTATTATGATTTTTCACTTTATGATGTAATGTAACATTTATGAATGTATCTAGTGTTTCAAAGGACAATAAACTAATCGGTCTTTCGAGACTTGATCTTTGTGATCATGCCAATGTTACGTAATAATGCACCGACTCTGGGTAACTGGGGTTGGGGTTTTACATTAAAAATGTCCAATTTTTTTCCAAAGGTTTTAAATGTAAAATTATTTCCTTAATATGAGAAATAATCCAATTAATTTCAATTTAATCAATTTTATGATAAAATTTAGAATAAAAACATTTTTATTCTTAAAATTCATTTCCCTAAAAAACTATTTTTCATTTAGTTTTTATTTTTAATGTTAAATTTGTTTAGGAAAATTATTTAAATTGAAACCTCAAAAATTTATTCTATATTTGGAATATTAAGGAATTTTTTTGTAAATGGGACCATTTTATTAATGGTCACTATGAATAGTAACTATAGTATATAATTGTCGCCACAGTAAGGCTAAATCAGACAATTATGGTTAAAAATAATATGATAAGGACTATAAAATGAACCTAAAATATTATTTAATATAATTGGATGAAAATATTTCATACATATTCATTATAAATTCACATATGTGTGATTTTGATTCCATTTTAATGTGGTTTTTACATTTATATTATTTTATTTAAAGAGAAGTCAGAAATGTAATTCAACTTGCTTTATTATATTTGGATTTTTGAAAAAAATGATAAATAGAGTATATGTTGGTACTAATAATTTATTGGAAATATATCTAACAGTTTTATCATCATAATTTATTTCTATATTTTATTAATGAAATGATTTCCTTAGATGTTTAAGCAACATCGACATATTATTTAATTAATTTTTAGAAAAATAAAATAAATGATTTTAAATATACTAAAAGTAATATATTTTGATATAATTATAGTTTCCACATATTTTAAAGATAAATATAACATTTAGTGATGTGTTAAAGTATAATTTTTGATTTACCTATTTTTATTGATGTATTTAAATTCAAATTAAATGAATTGTTTAAAAATTTCATTAATGATACTTTATAATAAATATTGTTTTATTAAATAATATAAAATATATGAAAAACCTATATTTATCTGAATTAATGTTAAACAGTTGATTACATAATAAATTTTTTATTTATTGGAATTTTTTCATTTCATATTAATATTATTGACCATAGGGCGGAAAACCATAATACACTGGTAATTATCAAATGGATTAATAGGGGTTAAAACAAAACGATAAGGGTAAAAAAACTAAAAAAATTAAAAAAATTTATGGTATGATACAATTTAGAACCATAATAATCCAATATTCTAAAAATATAAATTTTGCTCTATTTAGAAAATAAAATTAATTTATATTAAATTGATACATTATGAAATTTCAATAGTTCCCCTTCTGTAATTTATAAATGGGAACCACATCTCCTCTTTTCTTCAAACACCAAAATATTTTTGTTGATCTAATAATTACCCAATTTTGTTACTTTACATACCAAATCATAGATTCCTTGGATTGATCAGAAATTAAATTTAGAAATGAATTATTTAAAATAGTAATGAGGTTGTTCGAAAAATAGGAATTGTTCTTAACTGAGCGTTTTTTTGTTTTAGTTTTTCTTCCACCTCCTTAAAATATTATCAGAACATTCAAATATAGTAAAATATTTATATCTAAAATAATTATATTTTATAATGTCAATTTAGTAATATACATATATATCCTTTATCATCAAATGGTAAATGAAACCATCATTCATCTTTACGGAAGAATAATACCTCGTGAATTGATGCAATTAATTTTCTGTTATCACCATTAATGGTTGATTTTAATGATGAATTTAATATATATAAATATATAATATATTATCTAAATAATTATATTTATGGAAAATTAATATATCATATATTATTTTGCTTTTCAATTCATTGAAAAATGGTAACACCATTCCTATTTATGTGTCCACTGCCTCATTTGGGAAGCAATGTGATTCATTTTTCACCACTATATCTTATGAATGGTATATAAAATTTTATTTAAAGAAAAAATATTTTGTTTATGAAAAGGTATCATTATTTAATTATAATCTAATATTTAACTTCTCTCTATCATGATCATTGATTAATGGAAAACGTTACTCATGCATTCAAGTTACTTGACCTCTCCATTATTATGACATAGTCTATTTTTCATAATCATATTTGTTGATTGGTTTTAAAAAAATATGTATAAAATAATTATTTTTTTATAATTATTATTTTATATATGATAAAATAATGACATATTTGAACCTATTCAACCTATCAAATTCATTTTGGACTTATAAGTAAAATATTTTCAAACCATCTAGCATGAACAAAATTGTGGATGTAATTGAATATTACATTTCAATAAATAAAATATGTGAAAAAATGAACTTAGAAATATTTTTAATCATGTTAGAAAATTTATATAATTTTATTATTCTAGATGATAAAGAATATAAGGAAAAATCCAGACTAGAGTTTAAGAATTTTATCTCAATTTTCATTGATTGAACCATATTTTAATGCTACAATCCTCGTGTATTATATATTGTTTATATAATACCCCTTTAAAATATAAAAACATTAATCATTAATACTTCATGGTACTTTAAATTATAATTCATTTTACATCATCCCTTGGGATTTGATTTGAATGTTACCAAGAGGTGATGGGTTTCATAACTCAATTTACATTCATTAGGTTATACTAATACATCATTTACTATGTTATTCCATGATTATACATGAAATTTTATGTAACACCTCAAGCTTCCATAGTATGTTTCCCTTTGAATAATGCAATAGCTTGCATAGTACGCAACTTCGAGATTCTAACACATCGCGACCAATCAAATTAGCCATTATGAATAGTAATACCAAATTTTTTAAATTTTATCAATTTTATCATTCAAAATGGACTTAATTTTTGGGTTCGGAATATGTAAATTAGTTTAGGGAGAATTATCGGTATTTTTCTGAAAACAATCAGTTTTTGATGAATCGTGAAAAATACTAAATTTTAATTAAAAACAACTGTTTTAATCTAATTAATTGATAGTGATAAGTTTTACTATTGATTGTTTTTAAGTATAATGAGATTATATTTTTATAGTTTAATCCAATGTTGGTCATTAGACGTAATTTCACATTTAAACTAGATATAAGCAAGTGTCAATCATTTGATAGTTATTATTTCTTAAAAACATGCTTTCAGTTTTGACAACGGGAATTAATTTTAAATTAAATTTTTCCACTTCTGGGTTTTGAATTTAGAAAAATGGATTACATATTTATAATCTTTAGGTCCAAATTTTTTAAATAGGTAACTTTTATTTTTAGACATTTTGAAAAATAACTTCAGTAAATATTTTATTTACCATGGTTAAAGGGTAAATCTAGTAAATAAGGGTAAAAATTAATATTATAATAATATAAAATTACCCTAACAGGTGTTATAACCCTATTGGATGATACATTTCCACCCATGGGAATCCTTGGGTCGATTTCAGGACCTCAAGGATCCACTTGTAAGTAATAACGACACTTTATATTAATTATGTTAAAGTAAATACAAATATGACATAAGCAAATATCTTTTAGTAAAACAATTTTTGCATATGGATATATATGTTATATCTTCGACTATAAATATTCATTAGAGAGATAAAATGATTCCCTATATAATGGTATTTTATTTATAATTTTTAGACATTCAATAATTAAATTTATTTATGACACACTGATGATGCATTATTTTCCTTATTAATGAAAGAATCAAATAAATGGTATTATATATGTAAAACATAAAAATAATTTGAAAGTTTTGATGCCACACAAGAATTATATAGGTTAATTTGACTATTTAGGATTGATTAAATGAATTTTTTTCAAATTAATAATGTTTTTAGAAATAAAAAAAACAAAATAGCAAATAGTGTAAAAATTGACATAAAAGTGTTTTTAAAACAAATATTATATTATTAATTGATATTCAATTAATAAAGATCAATGGTTTATCCAGAGGACTAAAATAATATTTTATATGTAATTAATGAACCAATTGAGGTTTTCTTAGAAGTTTATAGTATTTTTATTAACAATATAATATAAAAATGAAAAAGACACGGTAAATGTCAAACAAATTAACTAAGAGTTAAATCTAGATGATAAGGTTATTATATTGACCCAAACCTATCTAAAACCAACTTGTTGAGTGGTTCGCGACCCATACAAACCTTATCCTATAAATTAATCATTTTGGAGCCATAATAAACCAAAAATGATTTTATTTTAAAATAATATTTCAATCTTTTACTAAGGTGCCCCTCACCCCTATTATAAAAGGGAACTTCCCCTTCTCTCAAATTCACAACTTAAAAGACATTTGGCTCAGCCAAAACCTGCAAAAATATCCTCTCCTCTGTCCACCCATCATCCTAAAGGTTGTTATTTATTCAGAAAGCCAACCTAAGTATCCCTTTTGATTTAATCAAAAGGAGTAACCCAAAGAAGAGGTAAATATTTCATCACCTCTTTCAAGTTCCTTTCTTCTTCCACTTACTCTTTCTTTGTTGTTTCCATTCAAAAATAATAACTCCAATATCTTATATATACTTTGATGTTATTGTAAATATGGTACAACCATATTCATTATTCTATCCATCCTTTGAATGACATGTCACCATACATGCGTATGTACGGTTTACTGTCTCCACGTCATAGTGTAGTTGTTATTCAATAAAATTTTATTTTGATGGTATAATAAAGATTTATAATTGATATAAATAATAAATATAACATTATAATGATTTTTTATATATTATATACCATCAAATTATATATATCAAATGAATGATTTTGTCACTCGTGCATATGTATGGATTACCCTCTCCATGAACACGATGAGATTCATTCCCCATCGTATCCATTCAAGAGTAAGTTTCATTTTATGATTAAAAATAATGTTTAAATACTTAATATCATTATGAAAATGAATAAGATACATCATATACACAAAAAACATTACTTACATAACAAAGAATATAAAGGAAAATGAATCAATTAACACAAGAAACGATGATACTACTGAAATATCATTAACAGAGCAATATTAGATGATCATATATGATTTCATATTAATGTATATGGTTATTGTATAATTTAATAATAATTATTTCACCATTATAAAGTTGGTTAATCTAGCCTCGACCAAGGAAAAGAACAATGTAAGGGTTAATTTCACAATCTCTTCATTATCTCAGGTTTTTTATACGTAATTATCTACTGGGATCTCTCTATCATCCACATACATGCTTCTTAAAAATGTATTTCAAAACATTTTTACTATTTACTTGACAAAGGGTTATAGTCAATTATACCCTTATTTGACCATATATGTTCTTAAAGGAATCTTTTCAATGTTTTCCAAATAAGGTACATTATGACCATTTCGACAAAATTAAGGTATGAATATTTTTTTAACTTATACGGTGGGTGTGGCTATTTTACGCCATTATAACATCATCAAAGCATCCCTTGCAATCTAATAATAATATTTCCAAAATAAATTTTATCTTTTATAATTATATTAATTTTAAATGATTTCTAAATAAAAATAGATATTTCTCTAGAAAAGGTTTTGATTTCATCTCTGTCAATATCCTTTGATGGATTTGAAGCTTATTTGAAGTTTATTTATTATGATAAAAAACATCCATATTGTATTGATGGTTTTGTGATATTTTTTACTATGTATGTGTTATTTTTACACCATTAATGGTTTATGGATAAAGTATTGACATTTTGTATGCATGTTTTAATACGAATTTTTATGTTATGTTTAAACTGTGTCATATGTGGAATGCATTAGACATTGTATGTGACGGTTGGAGCCTCTTATAGCTCCTTGATGCATCTGTAGGTCTCATGAGACAAACTAGGGACTTGGAATAAGGCCTTACCAAAATAATATTTTTAGTCTTCGTACAAGGCCTTGACAATGTGGTTATGAAGTATGACATTATGCATTCGATCATTATGAAAGTGGCTATAGATATTTCATGTGATTATTAAAATTGTAGAATATCCATGTGAATAATTAAATAGAATTATTTGATTTTAGCTTTTCCATATTATGTTGATGTTCAAGTTTAAAAGTCCTTTTTATTCTTATACATTGCCTTAAATGTTAATACTTATTTATGAAGGTTTCTGCTATATTGTTATCCTAACTGAGAAAATGAGCTCACCACTTTTGATTTTTTATTTTTCCCAGGATGTGAAGAAGTATTTTATGACTGACCTAATGGGATAGTCTGAGGGGATATGAGTGTTGTATATGGAAACAATGTTGCTTTAGTTTTTCATTTTATAATGTAATCTAAAACTTATGAATTTATCTAGTATTTCCAAGGCTACTAAATTGACTGTTCTTTTGGAAAATGATTTCCTTGTATCATTCCAATGTTATGTAATAATGAAATGACTCTGGGTAACTAGGGTTGGGGATTTATAGCTGGTATTAGTAGAATTTTAGTACAAACCTTGGAATCTAGATATATATAAACTCTGATTAGAGAACATTGCCCTAAGATTGACATTGAGGATTAGTATAGAAGAGCTTCCTAGAATTTTGGTATTGTAGATATTTTGTCAGTTTTTGAAGAAATACATCCATGTCTGGATATGAGCAGGTAGAGGAGGCTCTAGCACATATGTACCTAGGGGTAAAACCCTAAAACACTACTTTTAGCTAGACTCAAACAGGAACTGGTGCACAAAAACGGGCCTCATTGCCCTATTGGTTACGACACACCCAGGATATATGCTTAGGATAATTCTCATTTTCCTTACAAAACATTATAAAGGGTTTATGTGTATATACATCCTCAAAGAAAAATTTTTTATGATTATATATTATATCCAAAAATTATAATGTTTATGTTAACTATTTTACAAGTTTGGAATTATATATTTCGTTTCATAAACTAATCTAGTTTATATCATTATTTAGAAATGGTTCCTAGTGGAAGGAATGGAAACCATATCAACACACGTAATCCATGTATGGATTTCCCTCCAACTCAAGATAATTATTGTGGAGTTGGTGAAGCAACAGGTGAAGATCAGCTTATCACCATACTAGGTCAACTCACTCAGGTAATGAATAATAACCTTACCCATATAGAGCACCCAGATCCACAACGTTGAGGATCAATGTTATATCTCTTCAGGAGAAAACAACCACCAAAATTCAATGGGAGTACAAATCCATTACTAGCTGAGAAATGGATAAATTCCATATAGAAAATATTCCACGCCTTGGGGAGTAGCAAAAGGGAAAAAGTTCTCATGGCAGTTTACCAAATCACTAGAGATGCTGATCAATAGTGGTCATTGATTCAAAACACAAATGAAAATGAGGAAGTATAAAATATGTAATGGAGGGAGTTTAAAGATATTTTCATAGAAAAATACTTTCCTCATGACCTTTGAGCTGATATGGAAATATAATTACTAAGTCTGAGGCAAAAGGAGGATTAGAAATTCGCAAAGTAGGAAGCTAACTTTACAAGGTTAGTGAGGCATGTTGTAGATTATATACAAAACCCAAGAAGTATGATTGATTGTTTCATTGATGTTTTAAAACCATTTCTCGATCAAGAATTAGTCTCACAATCTTTCTCATCATATGAAGATATGGTTTCATGTGCTATCAAGTAAGAAAATAAATTCTATAAGTCTTACGACTATAAAGAAAAGCAAGAGAAGAATAGATCTACTGAACACAATGGAAATGGAAATAAGGGGATAAAGGGAAAAGTTTAATATCCATCCTGCATTAAATTTGGGAAGAAACACCCTGGTACATGCCTGAAGGGAATGGGAGTCTATTAAAAGTGTGGAAAAAAGGCCACCAAGCTCATGATTTCAAGAGGAATAAAGTGGATGTCAATGTTGGATGCTACAATTGTAGAGAAATGGGGAATTATGCAAATTAATTTCTTAAGCGCCAAAGAAAATTACCTCAGAAAAGGCCAATGGATCAAGACCAATCATATTCTATCATTACTACTGAGGTTGAAGATCCAAAAGATGTGGTGGATGGTAATTTAATGGTTTACTCATGTTCAGAAAATGCTTTATTTGATTCTAGATCATCACATTTTTCATATCTTCTCAGTTTTCTAGGAAAATTAGACATTTCTGATTTGATTTAACCAGGGAGATTTCAGTAAAAACTTCTAAGGGAAGTATCATTGTAACAAATATTTGTGAATTAGTCCCCATTAGTACATATAACTAATCTTTATCTGCTGATCTCATCATCATACCCATGATTGAATTTGATATAATCCTTAGTATGGATTGTCTTTTGGACCATGATGCAAAAATTTATTGTAAGAAGAAGGAGGTTACTATTTTTTATTACAATGATGAAGAACACCTAATCTTTAGAGAAGAATCATCACCACCTAATTCTTATCTAGATCCACCCCCAGTAGATCAACTAAATTCAATATCGGGGATGAAGAGAATGAAATAAGTGTGGGTGAGTAAAATAATGTTAAAATAGGGGACACACCTATTGTGCAATAATATGACGATGTGTTCCTAGAAGATTTACCTGGACATCCAATAGAACGAGAAATTGATTTTTCCATTGATTTAATTCATACTTCAAGGACCATATCGAAGACCCCTTATAGAATCTCCACTATTGAATTTGTGGAACTAAAGAATCAACTAGAGTAATTGAGTAATAATGGATTTATTCACCCTAGTGTTTCTCTATGGGGAGCCCATGTTATTTTCGTTCAGAGGAAGGATGGATCTATGAGGTTGTACATTGACTATAGGGAGATCAATGCCATAACAATAAAGAACAAGTATCCCCAACCTCACATTGATTATTTATTTGACCAACTTAATGGATCTCATTATTTTTCCAATGATTGACCATCGATCTGGATACCATCAGTTGTGCATGAAGAAGGAAGACATTCTGAAGACAGTCTTTTGAACCAGGTACGGTCATTACGAGTTTACAGTAATGCCTTTTGGATTGACTAAAGAAACCTATGTCTCCATGGATTTAATTAGTATGTTTTTTATAGAATATCATGATGAATTTGGAGTGGAATTTATTGATTATA
Source organism: Viscum album (assembly GCA_963277665.1). Lineage (NCBI taxonomy): Eukaryota > Viridiplantae > Streptophyta > Magnoliopsida > Santalales > Viscaceae > Viscum > Viscum album. The sequence goes on along the minus strand of OY728120.1, from coordinate 1,577,396,355 downwards.
TCTTGGTATACTCCAAAAGCTAAGAAGATCATGAAAATCATTTTTTCATTATCCGGAAGACTCTGAGAAGAAATGAATTAAATGGGAAGTTTAGAAAGTGTGAATTCTGCCTTCAAGAGATTTACTTTCTTAGCTATATTGTCTCTAAGGATAAAATATTTATTGATCTTCAAAGACCAATAAAATCCAAGAATGGCCAACACCGATGAGTATAACTGAGGTACACAGTTTTATTGGTTTAGTAGGTTATTATCAGTGTTTCGTCCAGAATTTTGCCCGATTGGCTAACCCATTAACCAATCTCACACTTAAAGGGGTTAAATTTGATTGGAAAAAAGTGTGTGAATAATTTTTTGAAGAACATAAGAGAATATTATTAAATGATCCTATATTGACTCTATCATCGGGGAATGATGGGATTGTTATTTATAGTGATGCTTCAAAGAAACGACTTGGTTGTGTCCTTATCCAGAATGATAGAATTATTGCCTATGCTTCACGACAACTAAAAATTAATGAACAAAACTATCCTACTCATGATATTAAGTTAGTAGTTGTAATATTTTCTTTTAATATATGGAGAAAATATCTATATGGTGAAAAATGTGAGATTTATACTGATCACAAGAGTTTAAAGTATATTTTCTCACAAAAAGAACTCAATATGAGGCAAAGGCGATGGCTTGATCTACTCAGGGATTAATATTGTACCATACACTACCACTCAGGGAAGGAAAATACGGTGGAAGATTCTTTGAGTAGAAAAGATCATGGAGTTTTGAACAAGATGAGCATTGAAAAGGATCCTATATACATGGATCTAGTAACGATGGATATGGGAATAACCATGGAAGGTGAAACATCATTTCTCTTTCAAATGGTTGCCAAATTATCTTTACTAGAAAGAATAAAAAGTTCTTAGGCTGATGATGAGGAGTTTCAAAAGAATATTAAAGCTATGAATAATGGGAGATTGAGTTACTTCGTATATGAAGATGGAATTTTGAAATTTGGGAATAGAGTTTGTGTTCATAATATACATGGTCTAAAAAGAGAATTTTTTAATGATGCTCATAGCTCCAATTTCTCTATACACACTGGGATGACCAAAATGTATAGAGATTGGAATTAAGATTTATGGTGGGACAACATGAAGAGGGAGATTTCTGATTTTGGGTCATGATGTATGGTTTCTGAACAACTAAAATCTAGAAGGCAATAGCCTGGAGGAGTCATGCAACCTCTTCCAATACCTGAGTGGAAATGGGATAATATTATGATGGACTTTGTCATGGGACTACCAAAGACTCCTAAAAGGAATTATTAAATATGGGACATTATTGATCATTTTACCAAGTTATCACATTTTATTGCTACAAGAGAAGATTTCCCAATTGAACGTTTAGAAAGGCTGTATATTAATGAAGTTGTAAGACTTCATTGAGTACCCCTATCGATTGTTTCTGACCGTGATCCCCGTTTTACATCAAGATTCTGGAAAAGTCTTTAGAATGCTCTGGATATTGAACTTCATTTGTGCACTGCCTACCACCCTCAAACGGATGGACAATCCGAACTTACTATTAAAACCTTAGAATATATGTTGAGATCTTGCTCACATGACTTTCAAGGTATTTGGGATCAATATTTACCTATGGTAGAATTTTCTTATAAGAATAGATTCAATTCAAGTATTCAGATGCCACCATATGAAGTGTTATACAGAAAGAGATGTCACACACCAACCTGTTGGGATGGTGTTGGTGAATGAAAACTTGTAGGCCTAGAACATGGTGAGGAAACAATGGAAAAGTTGAAGGTAATCCAAACCCACCTCAAAGCTTCTCAACGTAGGCAGAAGAGCTTTGCGGATAACTGAATGAAGGATTTTGAATTTCATGTAGGAGATCATGTTTTCTTGAAGGTATCTCCATGGAAAGGTCTTATATGTTTTAGTAAGAATGTTAAATTGAGTCTCAGGTACATTTTACCTTTTGATATTCTAGAATGAATTGGGGTTGTAGCTTACCGTTTGGAAATTATGCCAAGTCTCTCCAATGTTCATGATGTGTTACATGTATCACTGTTAAGAAAATACATGCCTACCCAATGCATGTACTTACCTATGAGGAATTAGAACTGGAACCCGATCTATCTTATTGCGAAGAGAATTTCAAGTTTCTTGATACAAGACAACAAGTGTTGAGAAACTGGACGACCCGTTTGGTAAAAGTTCAGTAGAGAAACCATGAGATGGAAGAGGCAACATGGAAACCTGGGGAACTTATGATGAAGAAACTCCCAAATATTTTTGTGCAGTAATATTCTAGAAATTTTGATAATGAAATTTTTTGACAGAGGGAAGAATGTAACACACCAATCTTCCACGATGCATTTCCCTTAGAATAATGCAGTAGCTTGTGTTGTATGCAACTTCGAGATTCGAACACATCGCGACCAATCAAACAAGCAGTTATGAATAGTACTACCCACTTTTTGAAATTTTATCAATTTTATATTCCAAAATGGACGTAATTTTTGGGTTCATAATATCTAAATTATCTTAGGATGAATATTTGGTATTTTTATGAAAACATTCAGTTTTTTATGAATAGTTAAAAATAAAAAATTTTAATTAAAAACAATTTTTTAATCAAAAGAATTTTTATTGATAAATTGTACTATTGAGTGGTTTTTTAAGTATAAATAGTTTATATTTTTACCATTTAGTTCAGTATAGGTCATTGGACATAATTTTCCATTTAAATTGGACATAAGCAAGTGTTAAACTTATGATAGATATTATTTCTTAAAAACACACCTTTTGTTTTGACAACGAGAATTAATTTTACATTAACTTTTGCCACTTCTGTGTTTTGAATTTAGAAAAAGGGATTCCATATTAATAATCATCAGGTCCAAATTTTGTAAATAGGTAACTTTTATTTTTTACATTTTGAATAATTACTTTCGTAAATATTTTATTTACCAGGGTTAAAGGGTAAATCCTGTAAATAAGGGTAAAAAATTATTATAATAATATTAAATTACCCTGAAACATGTTCTAACCCTATTGGATGATACATTTTCGACAATGGGAATCCTTTGGTCGATTTTGGGACCCCATGGAGCCACTTGTAAGTGATAACGACACTTTATATTAATTAAGTTAAAGTAAATACAAAAATGAAAAAAGAATTTATCTTTCAGTAAAAAAAATTCATAGGGTTATATATGTTATCTCTTCGACTATAAATGTTCATTAGAAATATAAATATATTCCTTACATAATGGTAATTTATTTATAATTTTTATATATTGAATAATTAAATTTATTTATGACACAGTGATGATGCAATATTTTCCTTATTAATGAAAGAATCTAATAAATGGTATTATAGATGTTTAAATAAAAATAATTTGAAATTCTTGATTCCATCCAAAAATTTTAGAGGTTAATGTGACATGTTATGATTGATTAAATGAATTCTTTTCTAGGTAATAATGCTATTAAGAATTTAACAAATACAAAATATCAAATTGTGTCAAAATGGACATAAAAGAGTTTTTAAAACAAATATTATATTATTAAGTGATATTATATTTCTAAAAATATAAGGTTCGGCCAAAGGACTTAAATAATATTATATATGTCATTAATGAACCACTTTATGTTCTCTTGTAATTTTATAGTAGGTTTATTGACTATATAATATAAAAATACAAAAAGACATGGTAAATGTCAAACTAATTAAATAAGACTTAAATCTAGAAGATATGGTTATTATAGTGACCCAATCATATCAAAAACCTATTTTATGAGTGGTTTGCGACCCATCCCCTCCTATTCCTTTAGATAAATAATTTTGGATCCATTAGAAACCGAAAATGATTTTATTATTCAATAATATTTCAATTATTTCCTATGGCGCGTCTCACCCCTCTTATAAAAGGGCACTTCCCCTTCTCTTGAATTCACACCTTAAAATCCATTTGGCTCGGACAACCCCTACCAAAATATCCTATCAACTGTCCTCCATTCATCATAGAGGGATCCTATTATTCAGAAAGCCATCCTATGGAGCCCTATTGGTCAAATCAAAAGCAAGAACCTGAAGAAGAGGTAAATATTTCATCACCTATTTCAAGTTCCTTTCTTCTTCCACTTCCTCTTTATTTGTTGTTTCCATTCTAAAATAATAACACCAGTATCATTTATATATTGTTATCTTATTATAAATATGGTACAACCATATTCATTATTCTATCCATCATTTGAATGACATGTCACCACATGTGCGTATGTACCGGTTACCGTCTCCACATGGTGGTGTAGTTGTTATTTAATACATTATTATTTGGATGGGTATAATAATGATTTATAATTGATGTAAATAATAAATATAAAATGATAATGATTCTGTATATATGATATAACATTAAATTATATATATCAAAATAATGATATTGTCGCTCGTGCGTACATACGGATTACCATCTCCACAAACGCGATGAGATTCATTCCCAATCGTATCCATTCAAGACTAATTTTAATTTGATGATTAAAAATAATGTTTAATGACTTAATATCATTATAAATATGAATAATATACATCATATCAACAAAAAAGTACTTACATAAAAACTCATATAATGTAAAATGAATCAGTTAACACCCAAAACGATGATACTACTGAAATATCCTTAACAAAGAAATATTAGAAGATCATATAAGATATAATATTAATGTATATCATTCTTGTATAATTTAATAACAATGATTTCACAATTATATAGGAGGTTAACCTACCCGCATCCAAGGAAAGAAACTAGGTAAGGGTTAATTTCATAATCTCTTCATTATTCGAGGTTGTTTATACGTAATTATCTACTAGGATCTCATTATCTTCCACATCCATGCTTCATAAAAATGTATTTAAAAACATTTTTACTATTTACTAGTCAATGGGTTAAATTCATTTATACCCTTATTTGAACTTATATGTTCTGAAAGGATTATTTTCATCCTTTTCCAAACTAGGTACATTATGACATTTTCGACAAAATTAAGGTATGGATTTTTTTAACTTATAAAGTGTGTGCAACTATTTACTATTGTAATAACATGATCAAAGCATCCCTTAAAATCTTATAAAAATATTTCCAAAATAAATTTTTTCTTTTATAATTATATGAATTTTAAATGATTTCAAAATAGAAAGAGATATTTCTCTATAAAGGTTTTGATTTCATCTAAGTCAACTACCATTGATGGATTTTAAGCTTATTTGAAGTTGATTTGTTATGATACAGAACATCTATATTTTATTGAAGTTTTTGTGATATGTTTTACTATGGTTGAGTTATTTTTACACCATTCATGGTTTATGGGTAAATTATTGACATTTTTTATGCTAGTTTTAAGACGAATTCTTATGTTATGTTTAAACCTTTTATTATGAGGAATGCATTGGACTTAGTATGTGACGAGTGGAGCCTGCTATAACTCCTCGATGCATCGGTAGGTCTCATGAGACAAATTAGACTCGTGGCATAAGGCCTTGAAAAAATCTTATTTATAGTCTTGGCACAAGGCCTTGACTATGTGGTTATGAAGTCATGCCTTATGCATTCCATCATTATGAATGTTCCTATTGATATTGCATGTGATTATTCGACTAGTATAATATCCATGTGAATAAGTAAATGGACTTACTTGATTTTTTATTTTCCATATTATTCTGATGATCAAGTTTAAAAGGATTTTGTTTTAGTCTTATGCGTTGCCTTAAATGATAATACTTATTTATGAAAGTTTCTGCTATATTGTTATCCTTACCGAGAATCTGAGCTCACCCCTTTCGATGCTTTATTTTTTCCCAGGATGCGAAGAAGTATTGTATGACTGACCTGTAGGGATAGTCTGAGGGGATATTAGAGTGGTATATGGAAACAATGTTGTTGTAGTTTTTCATTTTATAATTTAATTTAAATCTTATGAAGGTATCTAGTATTTCCAAGGCAACTAAACAGATCGGTCTTTTGGGACATGATTTTCTTGTATCATGCCAATGTTATGTAATAATGCACCAACTCTGGGTAACTGCGGTCAGGGAATTACATATGATATAATTATATTATGGTTTTATTTATACTTAATTTTTGTGGATTTACAATTTATTCTAATAATTTTATCATTATGAAATCTTATTTTGATTATAAAATATTTGTAAGTGACATCATTACAATTCCCCCTCAATTGAGACATATTTCATAATATAGAGTTATTTTCTTTTATATGATATATATATATATATCCCATTTGAGAAATTTAACATTAATAACAATTTATTAATGATGTTTAATTATTAAATGCAAGTAAATCTTTTAGTAGTATTTAAAAAAAAATCGATCTTACCAATCTCCATGATCTGGTATATCCTCCATCCATATCCCTAACATTCAATTTTCTTTATAAAAGTCCTTTTAATTTAGTCAATTGATTTGTCATGAATGTTTTATGTTATCCATGAATTTTAAATTTGGTGTAAAATGAATATTTATAATTTTTTCCAAAATGGGTTCATTTTAAACATTCCTTACAAAATAATCAAAATGAATGTTATTAAAGAATTTGATGTGTTAATGAACCTTCCTTATTCTATAACAATTTTAATCTCTTTAAATTATTCTACAAAGTTTAAATGTAAATTCAAAGAAAATTATTTTGAAATTTTTTTCATCATCTATTCTATTTTATTCTCAAAATGACATATATATATTTCAACAACTATAACTCTCATTAGTTGAAGGTCATATTTAATATCTTATTAATATTGTGGTTGTTAACGTTATCTTGAAACAATCACATTCTTGTGGTCATGAAGAATAAATTTCACTCAAATATCCATATTATTTGTATCATGGATATAATTTTTTTTCTTAAACTTTTACTATTTTAATATACAATATTTTTATTTTGAATTTACTTGATTGATTAAGGAAAAATGGATGTTTTTATTATTTAATTAATTTCAATATTTATTAATATGAAATTTTTTTCCTAAATTAAATCAATAATTTTTATATGAGGAATATATTATACTTTCATAGATGGGTGGGGACCAAATTTATATATCCCCTCGATGCATGGATATGTCTCAAGAGAAAAATCAATTATATATCATTCAATGGGATTCCTCTATATGCATACCTATCGATGAAACTATCATTGAACTAGAATTTTTATTGATTGATATAATTATATCTAAAATCATGAATTTCAATATTAATCATTTTAATAATTTATAATTCTCTTATTATTATCCATGAGATAAATGTATTGATGTTATCTTTGGATGCATTTTGTGATTATGTTATTTATTTAATGAAATGTGTTTTTAGTTATTTACCTTACCATATTAATTATTTTCATATTTAATCGTGATGTCTTCCACTATACAGAACCCCTATTGACCATCTTATCTCTCCCATTATTTTTTTCCCTTTCGCTTTAATACGAATAAAGGCGACTTTATTGGGTTCAAGGATACATAATATTTAAATTCACTATGATGTATTTTTATGTATTCAAACGTAATGTGAGTTTCATGTATGTGTCTTGATTACAAATACTACTAAACAATTAGGTCCTTATGGAAACGATTAGTTGAATATTATTCTTATGTAATAAAGTAACCATCAACTCTAGGATACTTGGTTTGGGGATATTATAATGGTAATAATAAACTTTTAGTTATATGATAATTAAAACGTAACATGTTATTAAAACTTCATTTTGTGTTTTTATAATTTTACAATTTACATAAAACAACAAAAATATAATATGATGTCACACTCAGGGGTTTTAATTTTCGTCAGTGATTCATTACCAATAATTTCTACACATACCATTATTGTGAGTGTCCTTGATTATGTATATGAATATAATTTTTATTGAAAATTAGTAATTGGAAGCTGGTAGGGATAATAATGGTAGGATTTATTATATAATTCTATATATTTACACACATACACACACATAAATTTATTTGATTTGGGACTTCTTATGAACTGGTTTATATATTGTTTTACTCAATGATTTTATGCATATCATATATTTTATAGGTTTTTGGTTTATATTGAAAAAAATAGAATTTAAAAAAATATTAAATTTTTAAATATTTTGACCATAACTACAATTGGGGTTATTTCGATACGTGAGCATATCATGTAAAAAAATTAATAACATAATGGCTTTGTGAATGTTTAGTATTAGTTGTAAAAATTCACTTATACTCAATATAATCCATTAATGGTAACAACTAGTCAGTTGTGTTTGAGGGATGAAACAAGGGGTCAATGAACCTTCTCATATGGATTGGTTTCTCTCTAGGATAATTAGTTTTAATTTTTGTAATGAAATTTTTTGTAAATTTTCATTTTTATTAAATGACATATGAACATGGTTGGGTCAAATTGATGTTTTTATATATTTTGGAGTCATATATTTAATTTTAATAATTATTTTTATAGATAAATGGATCTTCATAATGAAGATCATAGTCTATGTGATGATTTTGATTACTAACATGCATTGTTGTATAATTTTGGGCACCATGTTTTTTGTAATGGACATTCATTCGTATTCATTTTATACTATGATATATTAATATCGATCAATATTAGGATGTGATGTTCTTGTTTTACTATCGACATAGTTTATTTATATCAGGTCAGTCATTATTTGGGTACTACCGCTTACTTTAAAGTAGAATCGTGTCTAATATGATATTTTTACTTTTATGTATTATTATTTTTCTAAATATAAATTTGTATTTAAATTTCACTACCATAAAACTATGTTTCAGTAGTGCCACCCATTAAGAGCTCTAAAAAAGAACTGATAAAGGGGACTTTTAATAGAACTAAAAAACGATATTAAAAGTGACCTGTTATCTGTTCTTTTTTAGTGTTATTAAAGGCACACCCTTTATTAGCAATTTTATTAGTGTTGTTAAAGGGGACTACTATTTCAGCACTTTTTTAAGTATCACTAATAATGGGGGCTTTATCAGCACTTTTTCCATGTGCTGATAAAGTTTATATATTTAGAAAAAATCATGACAAATAATATATTGATATATAAGTATATTTATATTGATATTAATATAATACATATTTTTTAGACATGTTTTATACAAGTATAAAGAGAATATTACATTTAATATATGATAAATTCAGTGAAAATGGATTTAATTTTTTTTAAAATATTATAATTATATATTCTTCTAATTATAATCAACTAATAATCATTTGAAAACCATTTGAGGACACAAAAATAAAAATAATAGTTAATAAAAGATCTAAAATATGTTGAAAATGTAACTCAAATTTCAAACGGAGATAACTTTTGATCCGGGTATCCATTTGAGCTCTACAATATATCAAATCGATGCCTACTACATAATCTATGCATTGGCCTAGGGAAACCTTTTTTAATGTTTTAGAAGTCCCAAAAAGGACCATAAGTCCCCCAAAACTATGTTATTAGTCAGGATACCCCGATTTTGGAACATTCAAACAGCAATAACTTCAAATATGGATGTCTGTGTGGCCTATACGACATATCATATCGAAGATTATTTTGTTTTCATAGATTTTAATAGATTTAGAGTTGAAACAGACGTCTTGATTATATGTTATGTTCATTTTAACATTCTATTTCTTTTCAGATACTCATAAATATGTATTTATTTGTAAATATATATGTGTGTCTGTGTGTGTGTTGTATATATGTATGTATATATATAATTATTTATTTATAAACACTCATAAAAAACCTAATTTATAAAATTATGTAAAACTAATCTTATAAATATATATTAACATAAAAATAAATATATAGATAAAAATTTATAACTAAAAATAGATATATAAATAGATATAAATAGGTATAAATATATAAATAAATATATATGTATTAATATAACTACATATATTTATATTATATGAATATATATTAATATATGAATAAATATAACTATATATATAGATATATCATTAAATGGAAAGAACATAATGGCTTTGTGGTAAAGGTGTAGGTGCGCAAGGGGGGAGGTCTCGGGTTCGAGTTCTGGTGGAAGCAATAGCGCGTGGGTAAGTGGGGGGGGGTTCACAGGCAAGTGCATCATGCATGAGAGGGAGGGGGCTCCGCCTAGAACTAATAGGGGGAAACACTATTAAAAGAACCCCATAATAATATAATTTTTTATCCTTTTTTAATTGACTTTATTAGTGATTTTTTTAGCACTAATAAATGTGGACTTTATCAGCACATTCCTGCGAACTGATAAAAGGGACCCACCCATCTTTTCCTTGATTAACATTACTTTTTATGCACTCATTATAAAATTTTCCAGTGACGATAATGGACATATTTTTAGTAGGGTTTATTTAGTAATATAATAATATTTTGTTTTTATTTTTGTGGGATTAGTTACTCTATAGAATGTTTTATGGAAAGTGGGCAAGGTATGGGTTCAATTTTTTTAACGCTTATAATAGAAACAAAACAGTGGTGAGTTTAGGGGAATATATATTTCTAATGGGAATAACTATCAATAATGTGAAACTCAGATAGCTTAAACAGGGAATATATATATATATATATATATATATAACCATAATGATAAATTATATCTCATAATCCAAACATGCTCTCAAAACCCAATGGTTCTATATATTTGGGTATTAGCTACATAATAATATTATTTAGATATATTTAAACCCTAAGTAGCATAATATTTCCTATAAATTATTTACATTTAGACATATTATACATAATACTCTTACTCATCAAGAGAAAATGAAATATAAATAAAAATGAGACCTCAAATGATCAGAAAGATAATAAGTATATATATTACTCTATCCGAACATATTGTTAGATCATAAACATGAGATGATCATTATTGAGGGATAAATAACATGGTTAATGGCATATTTTCATGTTCGTATAAGAAGTAATAATGAAACATTATTTCATAATCATGTATCAAGGTATATAAATGTTGAACAATAAAATGATTATAATGAAAGCAGAAGATAGACCATAACATATAACTGTAAAATCAGGTGAAAATGATCATCATCGATGATGAGATAAAATTGGAATGTGGTGTAAATATAAAAATAATTGAATCAATTCATTGTGAACATAACTGACTACATCATGTGATTGAAAACATTTTGAACAAATTAAACATTATCGGGTAGAAAAATAATATAATTTCCCTAGGGGATATAATGCATTGCACAATTTATTAGCTTACTACATGTGTATTCCACCTAAAAATAATTATATATTATACCTTTAAAACCCATTAAGAATTATTTTGTCATACACATTTTTAAAAGCCATCGTATAAGGGGAAATCAAGAGATGGATCATATGATACACAAATTTCAATCCCCCAAAAACATTATAGAATTAGATTATTTAGAAAGGATGATAACTGAAACATAATTCCATAAATGATTTATCTATTAGAGATAAAGATAAAAATAGAAGATATTTCATGAAACGGGTTTTATTTACATTTCATAAATGTTATCAAAAATTCATTGTTAATATTCTATTCCAAAACCATTTCCAAAGAATTGAGAAAAGAATTTTAAAATACTATTTAAAATTATATATCACAATAATGGAATCTTAGAAAATATATGCAAGATAATTTATAAGATATATGGATAAATGATACAAAATATATAGAAATACGATGAAATTCATTTTCCAGAATTTTTAATGGGTTTATAAAAACCCTCATAAATAATTGATTTATAAAATTTAATTTCTAAAAGTGATTAAAAAATTTTAAATTTAGATAATAGAATTGATATACTGAATTTAATATAGTAAAATAGTAGTTTTCAGTAATAAATAATATTGATATGAAAGAAAAATTGTCAATATAGAGCATAAGAATTATTCTTAATAATAGTACCATTTTATAATGTAAGAAATAAATCAAGGAAGATATTTTTTAATAAAACAAAAATTTAAAATGAATGAAAACTAAAATAAAATATGATATAGAAATGGGTGAGACTATATCAATCATATAAGAACATATTCAATGAAGAATGATTATGACTCATAGAAAGAGGATTGATCCAATAAAAAACATTACATACGATGCCCATTGGTCAAACGCTCTCTGAAAACCTATATAATAAATTTAGATTTATTATTCATACATATAATAACAATATTTATATTTATTTCACATAATACCATTCATTTATTAATTATTATCAATTTTTATTAATTTTACATTGTAAAAATTAATATATGACTATTAATAATTATGTTTCTTCCACCCTTATTTTGACATGGTTGTTTTGGTATTTTCTCATTATTCATTTGTTCTCCCCCACTGTGATTTTAAGGGATATTATATAGATATGGTCTATATACTTACAAATTTTCAAGTTTATATCATGGGTGTCATCACAATGTTTTTTTAAGAATGGAAAAAATATCATTTTTTCTGAAATTAGCTTCAATAAAACAATTTCTTTTATAAGTGAATATAAATATATATATTACCATTCTAGATATATTAACCCATATTCAATTAATAATTGTTAAAAAAAATAATGATATTTCTTATTTGTTTAGTCATTATTGATTGGAATATTATAAAATCATTCATGGTTAATGTAAAAGGTACACAACCAAGAATGTTTCACAACAAACAAATGGGTAAAAATATACTATTTTACAAATTTAATATTAGTATTGTATAATAATAGTGAAATAATTTATACGTCAATAATATGTTGTTGAAAATTTATGAATAGTTTAATAAAGTAGATAATGAAAAACAATTTGGTAGAAGATAGAACTTAAAATGAAGAGTCCAATCTTCTCTTAAACTCACTGTTGGAAATAAATGATTTGGTTCTCCCTATTAAATAAGTTCCCTGAAAAATAAGAGTCTTATTTGGGAGATTATTTTTTTATTTATTGAAGTGAAAATAAATAACTCCTCAAAACCTAGACACCCAGAGACTATGGTTTATTTTTTATACAGTAAAAAAATTACATGATACTGCATATCGAAGACTAAAAATTTGTATTCCTTAAGAGACCAGATACATAACAATACCAAATTACATATTATATCATTTAAATAAAAATAATTGTTTCTTGATATAGTTCATAGGTTAATTAATATATTATATTCCACATAATTACTTGGGAAAATAAAAAATAACAAATGGGTAACATATAACAGAATTTAATGTTGAGTAATAATTGATTAAAAAATATAATGGGAATAGATAGAAAACTAATAATATATTAATATATGCATTATCATTAATTAATACATGGTTGAAAATTGTAATAAATAATCACAATATAAAAATTAAATGATCTCATTTTGTTAAGAATGATGGGAATTCATAATGTTATACCAAATTAACATACCATAAAGGCCTTTTGAAATGACATGATACATAATGTCTAAACAAACTCTTACTAACCTATCTTTATTTTCTCATGAGTCATATTATTGAATTGAATGGATCTAAAATTTATTCCCTAGAAATAATAAAAAAATCAATTCCATCCATTATATGGTAAAATATCATAGGAAATACATGGAAAAATATTCAATAATTAATATTTTAGAAATAATTTGAAAAATTGACTAATAAATCTTCTCTTACAAGTATTTAAACTATAGAAAATATGAGTATATTTAAATTTAAATATATTTCCCAAGTTAAGGAACTAATAAGCATATCTATTTTAATTCCCTTGAATCTTATTAACAATAAATATGGATTCAAAATTCTTGATTATGTACACTTTTCCAAAGAAGAGCATAAAATTATAATTATAATATACTAGAAAATATTAAAGAGATCAATGTATTTATATAATTTACAACATGAATTTTAATTTTAAATATACCAAATAAATTATATATTAATATCCTTTAAAAATTAATAGATTGTAATGATACATATTTGATATACATTAAGGGTATACTATTTCCTTGAGGAAAGACTTCTAGGTCATCATGTATTGAAGGTAAAAGTGAACTATTCAAAAATTATGTATAATCCAACTAAGGATGGATATATAATCCTCTAGTAATATAAAAACATAATTCCTTAATAAATTTCACCTATATGAAATAATATGTCCATTATACCAAAAATTAATGTATAACATAACGATTTGGAAAATGGATTTTATGGCTCTAGGAATACTAATTTGTAGTAATGAATTATGAATGGAGTAAAACGTGATTTAAATGGGGTCTCACATTGATAAGATATGATAAAATATATATTTCATTAATATGAGAATAATATTGGATTTGGAAATTTCAAATTTAAAAGAATGCTACTTTGGAAATGTAAATAAGAATTGAAAAGAGAGAGAGACATAGGGCCCTTACTTCTATTGAGCTTGTTATCCAAGAGATGAACCATAGAACATACCAGAAACTTAATTATTTAAGAGATAGATATGGGATAATGTATTTGAGAGACTTATAAAGAGAGAAATACTAATTTTGAATGGTAGAAATGATAATTGGGTCTGGGTAATTATTGGTGTGGTGAGTGGAATTTCATTGATTAATGTATAAAATTTTTATATAATATCTTAAGTGCTATATTACTCCCCATTGCACCCAATCACCTCTTTTAATAATCCAAAATATTAATTAGTGTCAAATGTAAAAATATTAGTGTTAATGTGACTGATTTTACTCATTCTTACATTAATATGATATCATATTTACCATTTTCTCCGTATTTCATCATTGTTTACCGTAGTTAACTATTTTTTCCCAAAATTCATAAATTTCACCCCATATATAATTTTATTGTCATGATTCCAAATATTTCATCCATGTTATCAAATTAATATTCAAATAGTATACATTTTCTATATTATATAAAGATGATATATTTTCAAAAAATGTGGTATTAGAGAAAAACTTATTTCTTTACTAATGTAATTTACACATTAATACTAAGTAACAAATAAATACTTAAACACATATTTACACTAGAATAATAAATATAGGTGTGTATGGTAATATTGGTACTTTAATTTGGTGATTCATATAATAAATATCTAGTAGGGATTTCTACATACATGAATTTCTCTAGTATAAGATATCCCTCAAAACTCAGTTGATGAAGTTATTCTTGGTCTCGATCTGGGGAAATTCTAGTTATCCTACCTACTTCATAATATCAAAATAATTTACTTCATAAGGGGTGTTACTACTAGTCTATGTCAAATTTTCTCCTTTTTGAGTCAATTATCACTCATAATTACACTTAAAAACATTAATTTTAATGGTGAATATATCACCAACGGTTATAAAAACCAATCTTTATATAATTACAATATTGATACTTAACCCCATATCAATTAATTCATAAGAATAAAACATATAATAGTTATTATTTCATGTAACTTCAATATGTTAATTTCATCGGTTGTATAATTTCAAGGAATGGTGATTAAATGTGAACAAATAACATATATTGTTTTTTCATCACCTCACCCAAAATTTTTAGTGATAATAATAATATAATTTTATGAATTTACTCTTTAATTAAACCCTTTTATCTTATTTTACCATTAATATGGTAACTCACATTTTATCTCAAAAAATAATATTTTTTTGAAGAAAAATTAAATTTACCATATCCCCCAAATTTTATGTGATAATTACAAAAAATGAAATATATTATATTAAAATAAATTTCTAAAATTGAATAAAATAAATTTTATAATAAAAATATATAATGTAAAAAACAATGGTTTATAAATAATATTTTTAGACATACAAATAAATTTATTCGTATTCTATTCCATGTAACAATATTTATATGGATGTTAATTGATTTATATATATATATAATAAATAAAGGGAAAATATTTTTAAAATAGTGATCAATTTAAATTATTATGAAAAAATACATATCATATAAAAAATATTTTAAAAGTATTCATTTTATAAATAATTGGTTTCATTAAATTTTTAGGCATTCATTTAATTTTATCAATATATTTTTATTACGATCATTTTTCTAATTTTATAAACATATTTTATAAAAATTAAATGTTCAAGATTAATAAATATAATTTAAAAAATGATATAATACTCCAAAAAATATGTTTTTTTAAAATAGTAATTATTAAATTAATTATTACATGTTAATAACATCCTAAAATATATATAAATAACCACTCGTAACCCCCTAATAATATATATCCGAGACATAATCAAGGGGATTAATTATATGTGGTGATTCAACAACATATTATGTCTTAGTTATTTCAAAAAACATGAAATTCTCTATCAAAAAAGATTCTCTATAAGACTAATTTTTGAAGAACACTTTAGTTTTGGTTGATGAAAAACCAAAGTGATGTTACAACATTTAAATTATTAGAGAAATGATCCCCATATGGAATAATTTAACTACATGATTCCATAACCTCTCTCTTTATTAAGAAATATTACAATGTTATTACTCTTATTTACACCTACCATATCAAAAACTATATTCAAAATGGTTAGATATATTAATTATTTTAATTGATAATAAAATTTTGTTAACCCTAGTCCTATAATATATCTCATTAATGAATTTATATATCTGAGGGTTATATGTTTCTAATGTATATATGATGACCACAATTCCTTTTTCAATAGTTTTAAATTACCTTTAATAAATGTCTAAAATCAATCATTTGATTCCCTAATTTATTTTTATATGATGTTCATCATAATTATAAGGTTTTTTATTCCTTTTATAGTTATAATCTGAAAATTTTACTTCATGGTGGATTTTGAAAATAAATATTTTAATTGTATTGTATTTTTAATAACATGTTTTCTTATTTCCTATTTAATTTTCATAACAACGAATCATTTATCTATCTTATATTGTATTAATATTTATTTTATTATAATATTATAATCTAATCTAATAATGAATTATTAAATTTATATTAGTGATGAGTGTATCACAAGATAGCCAATAACATGGGTATGTGAAATAGAATCTGAGAGTAAAAATAGGGGGTGATATATTATCCTCCTAAAAAAGTTCACATATAAAATTTAATTACTTGGATGAAAAATGTGGATTATTTTATCTCATTACGTATTCAATCATTAACTTTTATTCATCAAATTTATGATTTCACTATAAAATAGTTTCTAGGTTTGGGTTCTTCTTTTGTATTACTTTTTATCTTTTATATAATATCTATACTTTTTGTTCCTCATAAGATAGATCATATTCCAATTTTAATAATTTTCTTCTCAGAACATGTATATGATTTGGTATGTACTTTCTAAAAATTGATACATGGAAAACATCCTGAACATTTGAGTGTTTTGGTGGAACCAATAGGTGAAACGATACAATCCCCCTATCATCAATAATATTTAAGGGATTGATGTATTTTGGTCTTAACATTCACCTCTTCTGAAATCTCTTAACCCTTTTCCTTACTGATAATAAAATTAATACATTCAACCAACCTCAAACTCAAGATCTCATTAATGATTGTTAGTATTAATTTTCTATCAAATTTATTTGTATTTAACATGTCATTAAATGGTTGGAACCTTATACATCATTTTCTATGAAAGAATGTTCCCAATAGCTTTCACTCTCCCACACCATCCGATCATTTTAGAGTTATATATAATTTTCTATATGGATCCATATATTTTATCATTTGAATACATGATTGGAAAATATTTTTATATAATAACTCTACCAGAGGAATATATTCATCCCATATTCTATTTAAATCCATAGATCATGATCCTATTATAATTTCTATTGTCTTTATATTAATTTTAGATTGACCATTCAATTTAGGATAATAATCCTTGGTAAAGTTAAATTTTGTATCCAATTCTTGTTAGATACATCTTCAAAATTGTGACATGAAAATTCAATCCAGATTTGAAATTATTAATGGTTGTACTCTATGAGGTGTCACCATTTAATTTATGTTTATCTTTACATTTTTTTCATGTGATAAATCACATGAAATTGTGATATAGTATGCCAATATTTGTATTTAGATCCACAAAAACACATACCGAATTATTTCCAATACATGTCTTGAGATTAACTATAAGTAATCAATTATGACGTTCTCTCATTTAAATATAGGTATGGGTAATGGTTGAATCATCCCCTTATACTTATTATGGTCATCCCTTGCTTTCCGAGAGACTTGGAATCAAGATACACTCTCTAAAATATACCTCGTCATGTTTTCCCATTATAAGTGATCCCTAATTTATCATTGTATCTTTTAGAATCCAATATTAATTGAGAATGATTTGATAGTTTTATTATCTAAAATATCCTTCTTTAGTTTTATCTTAGTTAGTGAACATATTCTTGTTCCAAATATTATAACTCCATAATTACGATTTTTAAACTCTAGAATATTATACCTATTATTCTGAAAATTCGTGTCATTCTTATACCCCTCCTTAATCATTACGTGGTTAAATGGTTAATCAGAAATTTATGAAAGATATGATTTATTATAAAATACAATTATTTCATGGACCATCTACTTTAAATTCATGAGTATTGGGTCTCTTTTAATTGTGATCATGGATTTGGTTTCATGAACCTTCTTTCTTAGTGGATATGCAACTAGGGATTCCTGTCTTATATGGACATGTATTCAGTAATCACAGTCATTAATTAACTCTAACCACCTCATTAGATGCAAGTTCGAATCCTTCTATTTGAATAATTGGATTAAGTATATCTGTTTGGTCTGTATATCATTCATCTCTCTATAAAGATAATATCATGACCCATACCATTTAAAAATATTTATTACATCTTATTAGATGAATTTTCTTTATATTACATTATGATCCCTGCAATAACTATAATGATTTAGTATCTTTAGAGACTAAATACACAATCCTATTATTTCATGAAAAATATTCAACATCACTCTCAAATATCTTCCCACATAGTACACTTCTTAAACATACCCTACATAAAACATTTCTTCATTACAGATTAGCCACTGAATGATGCTAATATTATTTATTAATATATATAATATTAATGAGATTTATAATTCATAATCACCATTTTAGTGCATTTTACACTTTGAATATCACTTCACATTATTATTATAAATTCTTCTTAAAATGCACTATTACATGGTAAATTTTTGAAAACCATATAAAATACAAAATGATATTGATTTTTTATCATATTAAAATTTCAGGATTTTAGTTAAATTGGTAAAAATTCATACATTTTGAGTACTTAAAGATTTTCATTGGAAGACCACCAATGTGGGCCTTGAACTAACAACATTCATGGTGAATTGAAATATCTATGAGTCTAATAAAGCTACTAGATTGGTCAATATCCAACCCCAATAAATCATAAACTTTAACTAATGATATAGGACCTAATGACTAACATTTAATCTAATAGGGAAATAGCTAATTTGGTTGTTTTAATGTATTTCTAGGTGGGCCAAGTTGAAGATGAAATTCTCGGCAAGATTCTATGTCCCTAAAAAACATCCCACCATTTCGATCATATCTCAAAAAAAATTATATTTTGGTTGATATTTTATAGTAGGTAAGGATACATACGGATCTCCATTTTGTTCTTATATTTCCCACTCTAATTCGGCCATCTAGAAGGTCATTTTGGAAGCTCTATTCAGTGGATACAAGCTGGATGCCACTTCAGGTCAAAGATAAAAAGTCCACTCTCCCTTACATTCCACCACCCTAGGCCAACCATAATCAAGTGAGATGATTTGTACTATAGGGATCTCGACCCATACTTATTGAAATGCCTATTTAAGACAATGGTGGTGAATGAGTTGATCATATTAGAGAATTGTTTTCATTGTAATGTTATTATGCCGAATTTTCTTGGTAATGATCTTCTTTTTCATGAAAGTTTTTCGAATCACTATTGTTTTTTACAAATGTTCTTCTTGTTCTCTTATAATATTTTTATTTGTATCACATTTTTATCGTTCCCTCAAGGTGTGAACATATTAACTCCAAACCATATTCTATTCTTCACACAGAGGTGGAGTGATCGTTATTTTGTTGTTTTTACTTCTTCAATTATGAATTTATGTGTATACTCCCCACTTCTGTTGTGAACATGTCATCAATGGAGGGATAAATATTTTATAGGTTGATCTAATGGAGTAGAAAAGGGATGGATTCAATATTATTTCTCAATCCCTAAATGTTATTGTTTTTATTTACTTTAGTTTCTTTTATTCAATGATTTTCCCTCTTCCACTAATTGAATTTTATCACCCCACTTTTATGCGCTAATAAGATCCTTTACCATGGAGTGATCATGAAAATTATCCCACAAGTTTATATGTGATAATCATGTGTTTGTGAAGGTGTTTATCCAATAAGTGGTGATGGTAGTTTTAATTCATTGAATAAATCCTTACCGAGTTAATGAAATAGAAATTGTTAAAAAACGGAATTCATCTAATCCACCCCAATTGATACCATAGGATTAACTCAATATTTTAATTTTAATTAAATAAAGTCTCATAGAATTAACTTAAACCCATCTAAAATAATCCCAATTTGGCCACTTCATAGCCAAAAATAGTCAATAGAATGCATGTGTCTGTAGGTAACTTCATTGGTCTTTGAGGATTCGACAACCCAAGATAAACTACAAGGGACACCATAACCCTAAAATCTGGGGTAAATTTGGCCAAGACCAAATTCTGGAGTATTTTCCAAGGAACCGATTCGTTCATCTCAACACCCATACTATTCTACCCCATTTCTATTTTGTCACCCCAAATCCTCTTATCTTTTCCCTTTCTTGTTTTTTCTTTTGGTGCATGTCTGCCTACACTTGTGATAACTCAAACGGATTAGTTAGGGTAGAAAGTCCATGGGTTTGGGAGTCATGTACACCAAGGTAACTCTTTCCATTACATCTGAATATTTCTAATACTACAGAGTAAAATATTGAGCCCATTTAAATGGATGGTCTTCAAAGATACCCACTCATAAACCTAGGTGGGAACCAAATTGAAAATCCAAATGAGAAAGCCCCAAACCTGGGGAATGCAGTCGATCAAACCATGAATGACTACCTCACACCTACCCTGACCAATGCACCCTCCTGCATTAGGCATGCAACCAAATGAGAATCCCACTCTGTCTTCAAACAACACGTGTTACACCACCTTTCATCCATCCACATGATAGTATCGGAAATGGCATACCTTCATGTCAAAGAGTTAAACAACATCATTGAAACCATGTTCCCACCAAATCAACTTGAGTCAGCTTTGATGAGGATATTTTCTTTCTAAATTAATGATCAAGAAATGAATTTGTTAAAAAATATAAGACCTGCAACAATCCACTCCTAAGAAAAATTCAAAATATAATTCTAAAAATAGTACTTCCACCATTACAATATAATTTAACATAAAAAGAGCATCCAAAACATTTTTTGAAAAAGAAGGGGAGTCATTTTATGAAACATGGGAAAGGATCAAAGACACACTCAATATGATACCTCACCATGGATTTTCAATCCTAGAACAAGTTTGAATTTCCCTGAAGGTTTGAGACCGGGAAACAAAAAATTCATTGAGATGATGTGTAACGGAACATTAAAGAACAAAGCCCAAAATGATGCTTACATGTATCTAGAATTATTGGCTGATCAAAACAAAATATGGGGAACATAACCATACTATGAGAATATTCCCAAATTTTGGGTAATTCACACACTATGGTAGGTGGAAAGCCTTAGAGAAAAATGTGTTTCTCTCACTAGGAAGGTTAAGGAGATTGATCTTAAGAAGTTCCATAAAATTCAAACTGTTGACCCTATTTGTACAATTTGTGAAAATCATGACCACAACACTGATAACTGCACAACCACCCCTTCCATTAAAGATGTTCTTTTTGGAGGACCACCAGCAGAGGTCAATGTTATGAACCTTCAGAAGAAACGGTACAAAAACACATTCAATCCAAGGTACAATGATCAACCAAGATTCTGTTGGACCAGTAAGCCATCCAACAACCTAGTTTTCCATAAGGACCAAACCCATACCCTCCACAAAATTTTCAACACCATAACTAGTTCCATCCACAAATAGTCCAACAGCAACATCCACTTGTCCAATACTAACCACTCATCCAATAACACATTCGACAACCAATCCAACAATAAAAGTATCCTCCTAGGATAAATCAACCAGCACAAGCCCCTACCCAATTTGTCCCTCTATCAGTCCTTTAAATGTTTTGTAAACAAATGGAGAAAATGAACTCAATACTCTCATCCAGTAAAATTGAACTTCAAACAATAAAAAAATGGAAGGAGATCATTCCTACTCAGATGGTACCATCCTACTCATTTTGGGGTGTATCCAGTTACATACAAAACTCTCATGAAAAACACTTAGCAGTGACTATTTTATGATGTTGGAAATCCATTAAGAAACCTGAACAAGCCATTCTCGAACCATTAAAAGCATAAAGAATCCATGAAAATGATGAATAACCACTAACATATTTTGAAAATACTTATGAGAATGTGATGGAAATACAACCACATCAATCAATCAAACAACATGCTCCCTTCCCTCAATGCATGAGAGGAAAAAAAACAAAACTGAATGAGATGTTGAGGGAAATATTCTCTGATGTTACGTTGAGCATTCCCCTTCTATATTCAATCCAAACCATTCCTACCTACTCAAAGTACCTTATGTAATTTTTAACTTTTAAAATGGATTTTTCTCATAAAAAATATGTACTTGTAGCTTCTAATGTGAGTACCACCATTCTAGGTACCATTCCTCCAAAGTTGAAAGACAAAGGATATCCATGCATCAATGTTGAGTTAGGAGAGAACGAGGTTGTTAAGTCCCTTTGTGATCTGGGTGCCACTGTGAACAACATTCCTTATTCCATATATTTTCAATTAGGGCTCGAATAACCCTAACCCACATCTATCACTCTTCAACTTTCTAATTGTAGTGTTCATGTTCTTAAGGGGATCATAAAGGATATGTTTTTGAAATTTGAAAATTTCACTTACCATGAAAACTACATTGTCCTTTACAATCACCCCAGATTAGGTCCTAGGGATAAAACCCCCATCATCCATACCCATCAATTCTTATAAACTATCAACTTAGTCATCCAATTTAGAAATGGGAACATGACAATAACCTTTATATACACGAGCCTTGATCTGAACATCTACAATGAAAAATCAAAAATTGGGGATTATGAAGAGATACATGACATTGATTGGATTGGTAGTGTTTATAGTGAACTTGAGGAAAATTAAGTAATTACTGAAGGATTTTTAAGTTAAGAAAATAATTATTTTCTTTGTTCACATGAGTAAAATTTGTTTCATTGGATTGAATCTCATTTAGATAACTCATTTTATGATTTTTTTGAATCACCAAACAACGATACCATTGGTGAAATCAATGAAATTTAGTCCATACCAATTCATGACACTAATTTAACCAATTTAGTGGATAAAAATTTTGTTCGCAATGTACCAATTCTTTTAATAAATCTGGAGAAATAAACTGAGTTCAATAAAAATTCCCACACTTCCTTGGAAAGTGATAACAAATCTGACCTCGAATTTAAGGTCCTACATTCATCACTCATGTATGAATTCTTAGGGGACAATCAAGCCTTACCTATTGTCATTTATTCCTATCTTGAATCCAATCAAGAGATAATGCATCTGGATGTACTATGAAAGTAAAAGAAAGAAATTGGATGGACCCTTTCTGATATTCCAGGGATTAGACCACTCATTGGAACTCATATGATTATTCTTGAATCTGAATCCAAAACATGTCATCATCCTAAATGGAGACTCAATCCATATTTTATGGATTTGTTAAATAAATCACCTCTTATGTTATTGAAAGCAGTTATCATCTAACCCATTCCTGAGAGTGAGTGGGTAAGCCTAATTCAAGTTTTCCCAAAGAAATCTGGAATCACTATGATCACCAATGAGGATGGTGAACTTCTCCCCAAAAGGGTCATTAGTGGATGGAGCGTCAGAATTTACTATAGGAAGCCCAACTCTTATAACAAGAAATTCCATTTCCCCTTTAACTTTATTGATCAAGTCCTCGAGTGAGTGGCAGTTCATCCATTATATTGTACCCTAGATGGATTCTCAGGGTATTATCAAATCAAGGCATCCTTAGAGGATTATGGAAAAATAACATTCACATGTAAATTTGGCACTTTTCCATTAAATAAAATGCCCTTTAGGTTATGTAACACCCCTAATACCTTCCATAGGTGCATGATGGAAATATTCTCAGACATGTTGGGGGATTTTTTAGAGGAATTCATGGATGAATTCCCCATATTTGGGGATTCTTTTGAGGGATTCCTTCTGAATATTGAAAGTGTTTTTTCAAGAAGCGAGGATAAGAATCACATCCTAAATTGGGAGCAATTCTATTTCATTTTAAAGGAGGGACTATTTATAGCCTATATGGTCTCTGGTAGAGGGATTTAAGTTGATAAAGCTATGGTTCAGATCATTCATCACATTCCCTATCGTAAAAATGTTAACGAAGTTAGGTCCTTCTTTGGACATTCTGGTTTCTATAGAAGGTTCATTAGGAATTTCAGCTCTATTTATCAACCACTTTGTTCTATATTAGTGGAATATGTTCCACTTTTATGTATAAAAATCTATGCAGAATCATTCTCTACAATCATGATATCCCTAATCTATCCACCTGTCATTCATTCTCCAAATTAGAAACATCATTTTGATCTCATGTGTGATGAGAGTTACTTCATTTTAGGAGTAGTCTGAGGAAAAGTGTGTGAAAAAACTCCATTTGTCATTTATTTTGCATGAAAATAATTAAATGATGCACAAATAAACTACACCACCGTAGAGAAAGAGTTTCTTTTTATTGTATTTGTCTAAGAAAAATTCAGGTTCTATCTCTTAGGATCACCCATCATTGTCTTCGCCGACCATTCAACCCGAAAGTACCTTTTCCAAAAACCAAATTCCAAGGATAGATTGATTTGGTGGTTCCTTAATCTTTAAGATTTGGATTTAACCATTATGGATAAAAAAGGGTGTTTAAAATGTTGTAGCTAATCACCTCTCTAGGATGGAATTCTAAGACAACTCACATCACCTTTCTGTGTCTGATTCATTTCCTTATGAAGACCGCTATTCTATAAGTGATTCCCCATGGAATGCTAACATAGAAAACTATTTGGTGTTGGGTGACATTCCATAATTCCTAGGTACCCAATATAAGAGTAAATTACATTATGATTGCAAACACTATGTTTTTGATGATCCTTACCTCTTATTTTTTTGGTAATCAAATCATTAGGAGATGTGTTCCTGAGTCTGATAGAGATTCCATTCAAAAAATTTGTCATGGTGGGGCATGTGGAGGAGCCTTTTCCAAAACAAAAACCATTGTAGAGGTTATATAGAGTGGTTTCTACTAGACTAACCTCACTATGGATTCCTTCCAATTCTACAAAAGTTGTCATCAATGTCAACACATTAGATCCATTACCAAAAGGAATAAAATTCCCACCACTCCCATTCTGGTCATCGAAATCTTTGATTGTTGGGGAATTTATTTCAATAGATCATCCCAAAAATCTAGGGTATACCTATTCATCCTCTTAGTTGTTGATTATTTATCAAAATTGGTTGAGTTCATTCCACCGATGTCCAATGTCCTTCGTATTGTGATACAATTTCTGAAAGAGAACATATTTTCATGATTTGGAATTCCTATGGATATAATCAGTGATCGAGGAACCAATTTATATAGCCACCCATTCTATTCACTCATGTCCAAGTATTTGATTTATCATAAAGTTACCACTGTGTACCATCCTCAAACCAATGGACAATCTGAGTTAGCCAATAGGAATACAAAGAAAATTATTGAAAAAAATAAATCCCTATATGAAATATTGTTATGATAATATCTTGGTTGCCTTTTGTGAAATTCCAACATCATTAAAAACAATCCTAGGAATGTCACCATATAGGATGGTTTATGGAAAAGCATGCCATTTGCTTGTGGTAATTGAGAATAAGGCCTTTTGGGCAATAAAGAAAATGAACATTGCCATTTTTTTGGCTGAAAAAAGTGGAAATTATATCTTAAAAAACATCAGGAACATAGGATGGAGGATTATGAAAATTTGAGGATATATAAAGGTAGAGTTCAAGAATACCAATCATGGAATCTCAAAGTCCAAAACTTTGAACCTGTAAAATTTCTGCTCTTGTATAGTTGAAAATATCATTTACACTGAGGAATGTTGAGGCCCAGATTGTCAGGTCCATACATAGTTTATAATGTGTACCCCCATGGGGCAGTAGAGATTAAAGATCCCACAAGTGATCACATTATCAATTTCAATAATCAAAAGATTAAACCATTTATTGAATCATTCAATAAACATGAAACAAAGGTTGTGTTAACTGAGCCAAACTATGAACCGGGAAAAAATTGATAGATTTAGGATACATATCGGGCTAACGACATTAAGAAAAAGCATTGTGTGAGAGGAAGCCCATGTTTTTCATGTTTCCAATAATTATGAATCATATTTATATTTCAAACAATAGTAATGAATTATTTTGATATTTTAAAAAATACATAATCCATAAAATTTGAATATGATAGTATCGTAGACTGTTGACATGGTCTTCTATTAAGATTATGGATGGGTATGAAAGGGGAGTTCTATATTCATCAGTGTCATGTGGTGTGATCCCTCAGTAATACAATACCCATAAATTTATAAATAATAAAATGTATCATTAGTTTATTTTATTTTATGTGTTTTAAGGTTAAAAGTTAAATAAAAAATTATATTAACTAAAAAATATATAAAAAATCTAAAAGGACACGTCATAAGTTGTGGGGAAGGCACCCTCACAACTGGAAAAGCATGGGGACATGAAGCCAAGACCGAAGGGAGACAGGGAAACATGTTTCCACTGACCTATGAATTATGGTTATTCGTTATTCTATAATTTTTTTATACTTATATTTTATTATATATATATATTGTTTTGTTTTGTTTTTTTGACTTTTAGTTTTTCCTTGTTCTACTATTGATCTTTGTGAGCGAAGTGGATATTGATGGATTAAATTGGAGCATCACAAATGTCAACTTCAACTGCTAGGTGACTTCATTACATGATTCTCATTTTCAATATCCTCTTTGAACTCCCCACCTCTACGCCCTTTAATGTTTTATTTTCATTATTCACTAGGGTCAATGTTATTCTATGTTGGGGCTGTAAATAAAGAAAAACAATCCTTATCAAATAAAAATATGTGTAAATCGTAGGAAAAATTAATTTAACTTTGAATACAATAATACACATTGAAAACATTGGAACTGAATATCAAATAATGTAGCATGACCTAATTCATATTTTAATTCATATATAATTTAATGAGCATAGATTTTGAAAAGTGTGGTTGTCTGATGTGATAATTCCTCATTTATATTTCCATCAAAAAAATAATATCACAACCCACATCCTTTGGATATTTGGGTATTATACTGAGTTCATGGGGTCCCTTAAATAAATATCATAGGTTTTGTGATCATTTTAGTTTTAATATTAGTATTCAAAAAATAAAAAAATTCAAAAAAACAATAATAAATTTGCACGAAGAGAAATGAGATGACCTAATGTATGTATTTCAACACTTGGGGATCATGAATTTGTAGTTTTCTATCCCCAAATTAGTAATTTTATCTCTATTTGTGGTAATTAGACTTTTTTTGGTTGATTTAACTCTAGATTATGCCCGAGTATGTGGGCATCACTTGGTGTCCTAAGGACATTGATCCTCAGAGTCATGGGCAAAGTCTCACTACATGGGTTGACTCTATTGAGTTCAATTTCAATTACCATGGAAAAATTGAAAAAATATATATATATATAATTTATAATAATATTAATATTGATACTTGATTCTAAATAGTGTTTCCATCATTTCCCCCCTTGAATAAAGATGAACCCCCATGTCTATTTTGATATACAACACATCACCATGCCTAATTGATATTGGATGAAATATTAAGATGAATTCAAACAATGTAATGGGCATGGGATTGGGAAATTCTTTTGAAACTATATTGTATTAATATATTTTGATGTGTTTCCTGATTGTTTGGTATAAAGGTTTTTGGTGATCATTGTGTATTAATTTTTTTTTTGGAAAGGGAATTCGTATTTCATATTTCTAAGATATATTTTTCTTGGGAAAATAAAAACAAAATTTGGGGGTGTGATTAGCCACTTAATGAGAATAATATTAATTTTAAATATATATAATATTTAAGTTCTTCTTTATTGAAATACTCCCTTTTAGTTCAATTTACACTTTGAACATCATTTCACATTATAATTGTAAATAATTCTTAAAATGAACTACTACATGGTACATTTTTTAACACCCTATAAAATATCCAATGATATTAATTTAATTTTAATATTAATTTTTAGGGTTTTCATTACATTGGGAAAATTTCATAATTTTGTAGTACATGATGATTCACATTGGAAGACCACCAAAGTGGGCCTTGAACTAACATCATTCTAGGAGAAGTGAACTGGACATTAGCCCAATAGAACTGCTGCATCGGCGAAGAAACAAGCCCAATAAATCTATTAATTTATCTCAAGATCCAATAGATCAAGGCGAAAATTTAATCAAACAGTGAAAAGAAATAATTCAGATGTTTTAATGGAGTTCTAGGCGGCCCATGTTGAAGATGAAATTCTAGACCTGATTCATCATCCCAAAAAACATCCCCCATTTCAATCATATATTGAATAAATATATATTTTGTATGAAATTATATAGGAGTTTAGTAGATATCCAGATTTACATTTTATTCCTCTATGTCCCTCTATAATTAGAACATCTTGAAGGTTATTTCGATGTCGTTGTTCGGTGGATGAAAGCTGAATGCCACTTTGTGTAAAGGATAAAAAATCCCACTCTCCCATACATTCCACCACCCTAGGCCTACCATTCTAAAGATGGATTATTTTTACTAATTGGATATCGAACCATAAAACATTAATTTATTATTGAGGTCAGTGGTGCTGAATTAGTTGATCATCTTGGATTTTTTATTTCACTATAATGTTATTATGCTGATTTGTCTTTGTAATGTTATTCTTTTTCATGTAAGTTGTTTGAATCACCATATTTTTTAATAAAAGTTCTTCTTATTCACTTATTATATTCGTATTAATATCATTTTGATACTGTTGGCTCAAGGTGTGAACTTATTCACACGAATACTGGTGGAGTGATCGTTACTTTGTTGTTTTTACTTCATCAATTCTGCCCTTATGAGTCTACTTCCTGCTTTTGATGAAAACATTTAATCAATGGAGGGATAAATATTTTATTGTTTTATCCAAGGGAGTAGAAAAGTTCTATATTGGATTTTATTTCTCAATATATAAATGTTATTGATATCTTTTACTTGAGTTTCATTTATTTATGGATGTTCTCTCTTCCTCTTACTTATTTAATTTTAACGCACACTTTTATATGCTAATAATATCCATTACCTTGGAATGCTCAAGTAAATGATCCTAAAAGTGTATAGGTGGTTATAATGTGTTTGTGATGGTGTTTAACAAGTATGTGATATGGGTAGTTTGAATTCATGGAATGAATCTTTCTTGAGATAAGGAAATTATAATTGTAAAAAAAGGAATTCATTCTATCCACCCCAAGTGGTATCCTAGGATAAACTCATTATTTTAAATTTAATTCACTTAAGTATCATTGAGCACTATTGAAACAATATGAAATCATCCCATGTTTTCCACATCATAGATAAAACAATCCATATAATGAATGTTTCTGTATATTACTTCTTAGGTCTCTGAGGATTTGACAACCCAAGCTAAACTATAAGTGATTGCTTAACACTAAAATCAATGGTAAATTTGGGTGTAACCAATTACATAGGTAATAGAATCATAATAAAGGGTGAGTTTAGAATTCCAGTAAGGTTAAAATAGGAGTAATCATTTATCACTTAAGAATAAAATTATAATAAGTTTATGAGAACAAGAGGTTGGAATTTGAAAACCAAACCCATAATATAAAAAATCATAATATTGCATCATGGAATAATGTTTGGCAGTTTATTTGACTTGAATAAAAAATTAATCATTGAACAATATGAATAAGACCATAACATTGGGATAATACTTATGTTTATTGCATAAAAATAAACATATAAAATAATTTCATTAGTCTAGAATCATGGCCATGGTTATAAAAGTGGATTGGGTTTACTATTGATTCCATAATATCCATATTCAAGGTTCACTCCAAATACAATCATTGTAGAAATCATCCCTTACAGAACTAGGTTCACTCCCCATTCATGTCCTTATTATCTCATGAGAAAAATAATAATCACTCAACGAATTAGAGGTATATTTAATTCCATGACCACCCAACACATAATATTCCCTTAATATGTGTTATACAAGATCATTAATCATTCATCATATATTATATACCATGGAAATGAAAAAATCTTATAAATTTCAATATTTCATCATTGAATAACTCACAGATAATAAATATCTTTCATAAACCTCTCATCATCATAATAATATGACATCCATGAAATTAACAAAGATGATATCCTTTGATCATATCCCATTTAAATAATAAGTAAGAATAAATATTGTTATAATACATTTAAATACACTTTATAAGATCTATGGATTACTTCTTGAGCAAAATACCCTTTTCATTCGAAAATCACGTATTTAAAATATCAAAATATTCCAAATAATAATGGAAAATTATTTTTAAATGAATCGTGAAAACAGGAAAAGGATGTTTAAGGGAATATTCATGATGATGGTAAATTCCATTCATTCCATGAACATTAAAACAATTATTCTATTCAAAGTTTTTGTTAAAATTCAAAGGTGCCTTATTTGAAAATTAGATGAATATTCCTTTTTCATCCATTTTTTAAAAAGTAAAACATGGGTAAAAATGTATTTAAATAATTTTATGATAATATTAAAAATATTTTTGAATAAACTTTTAAAAAAACATGGATATAGAATAATAATATTCGCTACCAACAATGAAATAATGTCTATTTTTCTTCAAAACACTTTCTTAATTATTTTAAGTACCAAATAAAAAATAGTAATATTAATTGAGAATTAAATAAATAACCTTAGGAGAATAAATTTAGTGATATTATTTATAGAAATATCATTAATTTTCATCATTATAAACATAATCCAAAACAATCTCAAAGACAATGAGATTATAACATAAAACCTCGGCCTCATATTTGAATTGCATCAATTTTCATTTAAAATATTTTATAATAATTCAACATATATTATAATTATTTGAAAAATAATTAAAATACGTACAATATCATACAAGATCAACTTATAACATTTTAACACCTATTTGTTAAAAAGTAATACTAAAATCATCACTTTCGATTGTCGATAGTTTCATTTTCCATGACTATGTCATTTCTGTAATTCTAGTCCTCGATTTTTTTAATGGTTTCATAATCAATATAATATTAAAAATAATATAAATATTATATATATTCATTTTATATATATTTCTAATTATACATAAAAGGTTGATATAGAAATAAGATTTAAACCATTCCCAGAGACAGTTGGTAGTATGTACGCATGAACTATATTATCATTTTCTAAAAAATAAGGAATGTGATATACATGTTTTCTAATCATTATATTAAAATAATAATTTCGTAAAAACATTTAATAAATTTTATACATCCTTATTATCATCCATGAAAATATTAATGAAAAACAAATCACATCATTTCATGGGAGTGGTAGTCCACACATACACATGAGAAATGATATCATTTTCCAACTTATTTTAAGGTAAGAAGGTAAATGGGTTATATTAATTATAGAAGAATAATTATTTATTAAATATTATATATAAACATTAAACCAATCAAAATAACCATCAATGACAAATGGTGCTGGGAAACAAATTGTAACACTGCATGGAGGCGGTAGTTCACACATACGCTGGAGAAACACTTTCACATCCTATATAATAAAAAGGATGGATAATAATTACATTTAAATAATAATAATGAAATTTTGGTATATTGATAAAAATTATTTTTTTTATTTTATGATGACTACTATATATTTATAGGATTTATAAGAGGAACTGATTTGGAAGAGGTATGGTAGGATGATTACCTCTTCCTCATTAGTCATCCTTTAGATCCCATATTAAGGAACATTAGAATTGTATTTTAAGAGTAAAAGAACCTATAAATACTATATTTGAATGTTTAGAATATAATTTTTAACGTTTTGGTCAAAATATACTTCTCAATGTGGGGTATAGAAGAGAAACCATGGGTGTCCTTCTATTTGTAGGGGAGAGCACACTCTTGGAATTTCATAAAAGAAAAAAAGATAATATTTTCATACTCAATTAAATTACTTTGAAATGGATAAATATTTGAAGGTTGTATATTATGAGGTCTACATATTTCCTTAAAATACTATTTAGACGAGTTTATTTGAAAATGTATCCTTATCTTTGGGTGTAACCCCTCAGTAAACCTATTTTTTCCTTAACTATGGAAACAATTTTTTCAATTATAAAGGGTAATATTTTTAGTTATAAAGTAATAATTGGATCCTAAATGGAAAAGATATGAAATTTTTGACAATTTATCCACATAATTGTCCTATTTCAATATTTTTATCATTTTTAAATAATTTAACAAAATATTATTTTTTATAAAATATTATTAATGTCATCATTGAAACTATTCATATATTTTGACTTTAAATTCATCTAGATAAAAAATTAGGATATAAAATCATTAACCATATATTATAAATTTTTAATATTCATAAAATTCTTGGGCAAATATAGTTAATCTAAAAAACGTTACTTTTTTGTTTTTAAAATCATTTACTATGATGTTTCTACAACATTCATAGGAATTGTGTCGGCATTGTAGAAGAATTTAATGTAATTATATAATCACTAAAAAAATTAATATATTTTAATAATGAAAATAATTTAATTTTGATATATTTAACCTTTAAAATCTATTCAAAACTTATTTTTATCCCTATATTTACAAAGAAAATAAATTTAAATAAGAGGGTGATATTTTAGAATAATCATTACTTAAAATTATATAAATGTCTAAATCAAGGATAAACGGCACAAAAATTACATATATTTGAATTTTAAGATGTATATAGTTGTATTAATTTTATAATGTTAAATAAATTCAAGTTCTAGGTTTCTTGTGTGGCCTTATCTCATATTTTTAACCTTTTTTCCCATTTTACCCATACCAAGGTAAAAATATTTACCATGATTACTATTCCTAATGGCAAAAAATAAAAGGGGAATATTTAAAAAAAATTATCCTCTTAAACCTAAATATAGTATCCATTTTCAAAATTAAATCTATGGTATTTTTAATAAAATTAATATAAATGTGTTCAGCACAACTAAATCAGTTTTCACAAAAATGTTCTTTTTAGTATAAAAAATCTCTCATAAAAATCTTGAATATTTTTAATTAAAAAATAATTATTCACATAATGATAAATAAAATTTATCCGAAAAATAATTATTAATAAATCCAAAATATTATGGTAATTTTTAATAACCTTTTTAAGGAAAAGGAATGAGTGTATTTGAAAAAATATTATTTTTTATTATTTATTAAAAATAAATCATTAAAAAAATACAAAAAAAATTTACCTTTGTTAATTTTTAAAATCATATTTCAAAATTTATATTCATTTTATAATATAAAATTTATAAAAGTGAAAAAATTAAATTATAAATTTATTGTAAAAATGTAATAAAATCATTTTTGAAAGAATGTTTTTAATGGGAAAAATGACTTCACAAAAAAAAGACTAATTATTTGCTAAGAATTAATCAATACATTTTTATTCAGTAAAACCATTATAAATATATTTTCTAATATGGTTACTCAGATCCATAGTCACCAAATCAATAGTTATATTATAATGGTCACATTTAAATAATAATAGTTTTATAATATATATCAATTTGCTTAAAGCTCAATGTTTCACGGTATGAAAACTATTGATCATATTTTTATCTTAATTTAAAATTTTAGTGTATCATAAATAAATCCACAAAATACTTAAAAGATTTATTTCTTATAACTATATACCATCGATAATATAATTTTACAAATTGGTCATTAATTAACGCATGTCCTAGGCTATAACCTCGATAATTTTTAGAAGGACACATCTAAATATCTTCACAAAGGAAACATTTTATAT
The DNA here is from genome assembly GCA_963277665.1 of Viscum album. Lineage (NCBI taxonomy): Eukaryota > Viridiplantae > Streptophyta > Magnoliopsida > Santalales > Viscaceae > Viscum > Viscum album. The sequence goes on along the minus strand of OY728120.1, from coordinate 1,577,361,813 downwards.
GAAAAATCCTTTTATACTCTTGGATAGTGTGATTACTAGTCTAGTGACCAAACTTTTTTAAAATCCATGAATCTACATTTACATTATTTTGTATGGAGAAAATTTTCTCCCTTTTATTTCATCAAGGGTATAAGATTTTATAATCATGATAAATCCCAAAAAACCATCAATAATATCTATAAAACCAATGAAAATTTTAGATCTATATTATTCATGGTAATCTAATATTATTTATAAATCATATTTTTCATCGAAGGAACCATTGATATTGTCATGACCGCCACCCCCATAGTGTTCCCCTATTAGGATGGTAATAAGAGAATGTTGATGTTGACTACATGAGTCCCACCACAATCACCAAGGGAATATTAATCATATAGTTGGATGAAATACCCTCTAGGGAATCATATGGGATATGATGATTTTTTTGATATACCATTCAAAACATTCATAGACATATAAAATAAATCATATGTGAAAACATGCAATTTCATATAGTACTAAACAACTAAAATGAAAACTGCATGTACTAAAAGAAAAATACAACAAAGAATACTATACCAAAACATCACATATAAAAATGATCTAATAATTTCCATACCTATCTCCAACCTACTATAGAGGTACTAAAAATATTTTATATATTTAAGGGAATCATAACAGTATGCTAAGTATGATCCACCCCTGAGCCTCTCTTGAAAAATATAAATAACCCATGATAAAGCACAATGAACAATAGTGGAACTAACTCATCTTTGAAACTATGATAATATTTTCCTAGCCTAATCCTTTCAAATCATCACCACGTATCAAATTTAAGAGATCATATAATATAGCAATGAAAAATCTTGGGTAACCTTCTCCTGCTTCCCTACTGGTTTTCGATCGCCCAATATCCCACATCCTTCTTTATGTCTCACCAAAATAAGATGTCCAGAAGAAGCATGGGAATGGAATCACAACCTGAACCATGTAAATCATATCATCCAATCCACATATCCGTATATGGTCATAAAGTAGTTTCTGGGTACCACCACTGGTCATATGACATGTATCATACATCGGGAATTATCCCCGATCCGTTAAATCCCATACACTGAGTAAGTACCTCAAGCCATCACAACCTATACATATCATACCTATAATAATAATTCTGATAATATATTTTATTATATATATGTGTGAATAACCAAAACCTATCAAATAACTCTACACACATATGTGGGAAAACTAATTTTCATGCATACCAGCACATGTAACTTCCAAGAGAAGATAGTGAGGCCATATGGATTAGTCATAAATCCATCCCCCTGCTAGGAAACTAGGGGAAAAACTCATAGAGTCTACTATATTTCAATATTAACAACTTACAAAAAAATTCACTCCATCATCATCAAAACATTGGGCTTATAATTATTAACTCATAGTTTGCATCATTCCATAATCCAAGTACTCCCAGAAAATAATTCTATGCTACAATAAATAAGACACTTTCAACCAATCACACTAGGATTCCTCAAGATCTGGGTAATGGATTGAAGGAAAAATAGGGAACAAATCCATAATCCATCAAATTGATTCATTTCATGAAATCATACAACTTCATAACATCAATTTTTTAGAGCAACATCAAATTTTTTGTTTTGTTGGATTTTGAATGGGATGCGAAATGGTTTCCACTTTATAGTTTGACCATGGAATATTTTATGGCCTCACTCAATCACATTTATTGGGTTCTCCATCAGTCTCATCTCCCCTGAAACTCCCCATGGTTCCATTATCCATATCTAAGTACGGAACTTCTTTCCAAAGGCTAGTGATCATCTGGATTTTCAAGCCTAGTGACTCATGGGGACTCACATTGGTCTTGCGGATAGGGATGTGGGTCTCATCGCACCCTTTTGTGGGGGGAATTATTTCCTAATATGGGAATCTCTTATAGATTTACGATATGTTCATGAGTCTCTTCCTAATCCCGATGCATGACTAGTTACCATAAAAAATAACTACGTGATAATTCTCTTTTGTATGCAACAGACCGGGATTTCTTTGGGATATATGTATGTTTGTATCTGAGGATCTTTATCATTTACCGATAATTAGAGGTTACTTATATGTTGAAACCATAGGATCAATAGTTTTGGGCTATTCTCTCATATATGGAGGTGGTGAATATCTCCGTGATGGGATTGAGCCATTACGAGGAATCCTATGTATCCTGGTTATTACAGTAATCAAAACCCACATAGTTTGTTTTTATCACAATATTTTATTCCATGTGAATAATACTATGTTTGGGAACAGATACACGATGTATTTGAGCATGATACTTGAGGTGATGTCCTACATATCCTGGTTTTTTTCAGTAATCAGAGTCATCCTAGTTCGGTTTGTGTCAGGGCTTGCACACAGAGGATGTCATGACAAGTGGGGATCTAGTGCCAATTGCGGTGTTTGTTGCATCCCCCTAATCCCAGATGAGCCGTTCTCATACTGAGAAATAAGGGGGAGTGCATGATCAAAATCATGGAATATGGTTATGGTATCAGCATATAGGGGTTTTCCTTAGGGCGTTTGATATAGAGTTTGTACCTTAAAGGTGCCTTCCTACGTATCCCAATTATGGAGGGAATCAGTGTTATTGTATTGATTTTGTGTGGGAGATTACACAGTGAGGATACCCTGATGAGTGGGACTTCTTATCTGTAGGGTTTATCATGATTCAATTGGCATTCCTCAGATTTCATCATGTGACATGGCTCGACACATGGGGAGGGTGTCGTGGGATCCCTGGTGGCATGATCTAAAAGGTTCCTCATGTCTTGGATGACACCACTGAGAGAAATCAAAAAACTAGGATGACATGTCGAGGGGATGCCACAAGTCTCAAATTATTTTTTAGGGGGTTCCAAAAGAGATGAGATGTCATGTACATATGTGTTGGTGAGACTCGACTAACAATTGTGATCATCATTATATGATTTTGGAGATTTATCTGAATGATGTATAAGGTTTAGGGGGGGCACTCCCAGAGGGTTCATGGGATCCATGTGGTGCTCATGGGTGGTTTTTAGGACTTTACCTGATATGTCTGTAGTGCTCCTCATATCCCCAGTGACATGTCAATGGGTTGTCTCAAGATCTGGGTGATGTGACTTGGTAATGTCATGAATTGTTGTGTGACACTCAGGAAGAAAACAGAGGTTCATGATCACACTTTCCACCTGAGTCTTCCGCATTCAATCATGTCTTTTTCTTTGCCTCGTTTTAGTTCAGTTATAGTTTTTTTGGGTCTCACATGATATATAATACATGTGATAGGGTCTTTTCATGTATCTCCATAAGTCCTTTGTGTGAAAATTGATTGATCACACAACGGGATTTATACTTGGTTCATGACTAATCTATAGGTCCACCAGTGTATTACTTATAGGATGTCAATTGGTTGCATGATCAGTGGTGTGCAGAAGCCCAAACTCTCAACGGTGATTTGTGTAGCAGCAGACTAGATCCAAAATTCTAGAGTCCATCAAACCAACCCATTCATCAAGATAGAGTTTATAATTTATAGGCATAGCCATCCGTATAATCATTGGTTTTTGTGGGTAATATGAAGCAAGTCCAGGCTGGATTTGACATGGGGTCTGGCATTACACAATTTTTCGAGTCTTTTTAGTTGACCACATCAAGGGAACTACTACATTTTTAGCAGTCATAATTCCATCTGTCCGTTATCGGATTATTGCCGACAATTGAAGTCTTCCACTTCGAAGGACTTTTATGTCGTCCTGTCGACATGTCCAAGGGTCTTCATGAGATCCAAATGACCGTCAGAAGGATTTCATGAGTCCTATGATGTATTTTATTGGGGTCTCATGGATCCATGAAAAGGGTGCATTGGGCACATAGCATTCCCTTCAGAAACCTGGATGCCCACTCGCCTCCTCATTTTCTATCTACTTCTATTTATATGATTAAGGTCAGGAGTATTGAGAGATTTCATGTATTGTGCTGAGTGTATTTCCACTATTTTTTGGAGATGCATTCCATGAACAACATGGGTCGCATGGTGGTGCATGAACATTCCATGGAAAAATCTATCTGGTTTTCCTTAGAGCATCTTTAAGTTTCATTGACATGTTCAGGTCCTTCTGTGCAGCAAGGATAACAGTCCAAGGGGTTGTCACATTATCAATCTATCTTTTCCTTGGTATGTTTCATGACCATGGTGACATGTTGAAGGGTCTTCATGAGACCTTCTTAGATTGTCCAAGGCTTGTCTAAGGACAGTGTGAGACCATAGAAGGGTCTCATCAGTGTGATTAGGGTCTTTCACTCATTCATATGCTCTAAGTGCATATCAAATGGGATTATTCCTCAAGTTGTATGGGAGGAATATTCATCCCAGTTCTCATGGCGAAGGCGCACATCACAGGGTTTTCATTGAAATTGTACGTCCCATCCATGGGTTCCTACATGAACTATGGGGACGTTATCATGATACCCCATTGTTCATATGATTTGTATGAGATCGAAATGAGCTCATAAAGAAGTTTGTGGACATGCTCGAAGGATTCCTGATGACACCATGACCATGGGTGGGGCCTCTTGGTGCATACACACAAGGGTTCGCCCACTAGATAACATACATTCTAGGTGGTGTATTCATGTTATCTCATGATGCTTGCATACTTGTGATCCACATGACCTTTATGTGATCTCATGATGAACATATGCAGTGATATGTGAGAAGATGTGTGCGTCAAATCTTCTATACGCATGGGTAGAGGCACACATTTCATGGTGAGGGGTGCGTGGACCATGGGTCGAACACTCTCAATATTTTTACTTCCTGCTGATGGTGTCTATAGTGATACTTCACATCCAGGAGGCCATTGTTAAGGATGCATGCTGATTTAATTGGCCACATGGGGCTTCTTGCATGATTCTAAATGGGGTCTTGCGATAGGCCTTGTGGTCCTATGCTATGTAGAGTCTTTGCACTATGTGGCACATGGATTACACTTCACGAAGCATGCATGTTTGTCTCTGGGAAAATGAATGAGGGTCTCACATGATACTTCTTCATATCATATGATCAATCATGTAGGAACATTATCTCCAAAGGATCATGTGAGGGACACCACAAGAAAGTATAAGGGCTGTGTCTTGGTCTGCAAAGAAGGTTGCATGGTTAAAGATATGATTCATACTAGACCTCCTAGAGGTTCACGTTAAGGTTCCCCATTGAAGTCTCACTACTCGCATGACCTAAAAGGGGTCTTTCGATGGACTCCCTAACACTGAATGGTTCTACCTATTGAGTCTATATAAACTACAGAATATGTATATGAAAAACTAAAGGAGGCTGGCCTAGTCGTCCATCTGATGGTGCGTGGGGGCATCACTAGTGCAGGACACCCATATTGGGGACAATATGTGTCAGCAATCAAAATCCAGAGATGTCATTCCATGCAATCGAATGTCTATAAAACCCTAAAGTACTCATATTCATCAAATATCCATGTATTTACCAGAGATTCCCATGAATACTTCTTCACCATGCCCAAGGATTGCGGGATGCATTCACATCCCAAGGTAATCAAGTCCTGGGATGCATATGATCGCTACAAGACAAGTACTCTAATTGTATTCAAAAGTCGAAGGTTAACATATTCAGAGGATTATATCTATAGGCAAGAGTATGGTTGCCTTGTGTATTCTAGGACTCACATCACATGAGGTTCCATAGCTTATTAGATCATGTGATTTTAGGGGAGGTATTGTAGGATGCCTCGAAACCATTAATAGGGGCCCATTATGAGATATCCCGATCATATGAATACCATGAGATGGGTTCTTTCGATCCCATCCCTTAGTGGGTTCTCATGAGAGGGACCTATATTTCTTACCTATAGGGGATCCCTAACAACTACAATGGGTGCCTCTTTTTTCTCCGGTGTTCCACTTTTTTCGGAGATCTTTCCCTCTCACCCTTGTGTGCATTTTTTAGTAGAGAATGTGTTTATATGTTACACCTAAGGCTGAGGGAAGTGTCATTTTTTTATGGGATGAAGGATGTGTATTCATTGCATGACATTTTCCTCCCTTGCGATGGCATTGTATGATCCCTAAAAAATCTGAATAAATTCAAAATGAAAATTACATAGTGGAAGAAGAGGTTCATTGTCATAAAATGACTTATGATGACTTTATCCTACATCCTTGGATCTATCACATGATCCAAGAATGATCATGAAACAACCATGATAGCATCTGGGGGACAAAAAGAGGATACTAGGGTTTTCAGAGGCTTCTGTTTATTTCTTCAGACTCGAATGGACATCGATGAAATGTCAGAGAGGCGGCATCAACAAAGGGTGAGAGTTGGGTGTGTTCCGATATAGGGTGTCGAGAGGTTACAAAAAAAGGTCATGCAGTGCACGGGATCACTTGATTCGATCACATATGGTAATTGATTGTAGAGGATGGATGGAATCAACGGGAGACGATATTTAATAGAGCAGATCATCAATTAGTGTGATCAGATGGCCTAGAATTGGTCCCAACAAAAACATCACATTTGAGCTCGATGTGCCTCCCCCAATGTAAAAATGTCATTCGCTGGCTACTGCTTGCTATATCATGAAATGGCGTCTGCACCCGTACCACCTGCAATGCATCCACCTAGTGGGTCTTGGGCCACCTATGCATGTGTGCGCCAAAGAGATTATACACCTTGGGTCCTATACAGGATCCCACACAATGTCTTGTGGGAGCGATGCTCCCCAATGGTCTGCCAGTCAACTCGGGCTGAATCCCTTGGGCATGGTTGACCTAGTCCCACATGAGCCTTGGTTGAATCGACCTCGTTGGATGGTGGGACAACCTTTTTTCGCTAAGGCTAGTATATAAACTCTTCACTATGAGATTCAAAGAAGAATATCTGGTTTAAGGTATGTCTCTTCAAACCTTAGGTCATTATGTATATCCTCCTCCATGTATTTCTTGATCATTTGGCATGATTGTTAGATTTTTGGATGTGAAGTGGGAAATCCACAAATATCAGTGCCCACCAAATACCCCCCTCATAATGAGATTCATCGAAATGAATAAATCCCATTCTATGGTAAATGTAGATCACTTTTCTACACATATGAATATCTAATGATTCAAGATACCAACCTCCCAGACATGATATTTATCGAATATGTCTAGGGAACTCTCATGTTCAATAAAGATGATACATCCATCCACAACTGCGAAGTAGGATCCAATATAAGCTGCATCATTGAATCGGGGCACGGATACCGTAGATATAACAAATACATTGGTGGGGGATTCCACTATTTGTAATGAAATCACAGATGAATATTCATATTTTAGAGGATATGTTGATCATATAATATAGGATTCCCATCCATTTTCTGTAATGTCAGACATATCCGATCAGCTTAACATTCAATAAGTCATTCTTTGATAAAGGTTCATGAATTCCCCCTGAATTAAAATCCTTCATTGACATAAATTTTCCAACAGTCTTGACATCTTCTGATATGTAGGGACAATTCAGACATTTTTTATTTTTAGAATGTGGAATGTAATGACTTTTTCTTAAGTCAAGGGACATAACGAGCATAACATGATTTTTTTTGTGAGTGCTATATAGTGGGCCCCACATTCTTGGTATCTTTTTATTGGTTTTTCCCCCAACATTTTCCTAAGATTTATATGGGGGATGAATTAGCGTGAATATGCATGGATTTTTCATAATCCACCATCTTACATTTTTTCATCCAGACAAGTATATGTGCCTCTTTCATTTTATAGGTTCTCATTATTGCTTGTATCATGTAAAGTGTGTGCCCAACAAGAAGAAACATGACTTTTTTTCCAAGATGACCTTATCTGGTTTTCATCATTGATAGTATTGTGCCTCTTTCAAATTTAAGGTATTTTATGATTAACCATCATTGTGCTATTGTTTAGGGTCTTTGAGCTTAGACATTTGGTGTACTACAGTTTTGGGTCATCTTGCTTGGACCATTTGTGTACTATAGTTTAGGGTCTTCTAGCTCTAACCATTATGGAATGTGGGGATGGTGGAATAGGGATGACTCAAAACACAATTGGGTGATGAGTTCTTAGACGAATCTACTATGGCCCATGGGTATTAGATTTCCTTTATTACAAGGAGGATATATCATTAATTGGTGGGTTAAATATCTTATGCATCGATAACATGGCCAATAAAATATTATATTAACTCTTTTCCAAGGGCTATGTGAGATTTTATGGGGAGAATATGGTTGATGGATAAATAATAAGGATTTCAAGCCCTCCTAGATAGTTAGAATGTAGGAGATGTAAATAATAACCCAAAAGTTTGAGTCCTTGAATATGGGATGGTGAAGATATGTTAAGTATTCCCTTCAACGTTTTGAAAAGTCATGATCATGGGGTCTCAAAGGCTCACAAGGATTCGATCTCCTTTCTGGAAAGGAGAATATACATTTATATTGTAGGTTACATCCTTTATGTGTTGGTATCATGTAAAATAAATGACGATCTCCAATTCTATCTGAATGATATGGAATATTTTGGAGTACTCAAACATAATGTTTATGATGTTGGCAATGGATATACAATTATCTAGGGAATGTTCCAGAACCACAGGGAACATTATCTCTAATTGAAAAGATCAAGCCCTGTGGAATGTGGTTTCAAATCACGAGATGTGAGCCATCAAAAGTTCTAAGAATGATGGGTCACATTCTAGCCTTTAGAAAGGGTACAAAACATGGTGATGCAACATCTGGAATATCGAATATACTTGGATAGTTCATTTTGGGGACTATATATCATGATCATGGGTGTTCAATTTGGGAGATTGATACATGATAGTCATACAAGAAGGGGTTCAAACATACTGAGATGTTGAGTGCTACTGTGATGATTCTGATGCTCACAAGAATCAGAATATCCTTTTTCAGAGTGGCAGATTTGGTTGACAGCTAAAGTCCCATATACAAGAGCCATATACTTGTATTCATAGCAATGAAATGGGATATTAATTCTTGATATCATTTCTGAGGGCTATGTAATGTTATGGTGATTCAAGACACTCTGATTCATGATGTGTCATAAGTGGAAAGTGTAAAATACTTCGAGGGTTTGAGTACCATAAATTTTTTTCCACTGCCCGATGAATACATTCACAGGGAAAGGATATGTGGAAAATCATTGTATTAATTTTTTTCTCAGACTTCTAGGTTCATAGAGTATATCTCGGATTTTACTATGGATACATGGTTGACACTATAAGATTTATTCCTTATTCATTTATACCATTATTGTTTCCTAAACATTGGAGATGAAGAGTTTAGCGAATGAGTAATTTACTTTTTCTCAGGTTGACATTTATTTATTTTAATCCTAAAAAGTTATGTGACTCTTTTGATAGTTTTTTAAGGTCCTACGACTTGGACCATCATTGGTTAGGTATTATGGTCTTACATATTTGACCAATGTGTTGTAAGTTTAATATCATTCCACTTGCACCTAATATGGGGATGTTACACAAGAGTCTCATTAGGACACAAAAGATCAAGAGTACTCCAACATCCTTTTGATCTAGTGATGGAGATGTCATAAATCATATATCAAGTTTCATGGCTAATAAGTGAAAATATGGAAAAAATCTTCTATGGATAATCTATAACACAATGGGGTTCTTGGTTCCTCCCTGGTGACATCAGGCTCACAAGAATTATAAATCCCTTTATATCAGGTCAAGATGTATCCAATTGATGGTAACGATCCCTCACATCAATAGCAAGTCCAAACAGAGAGACCTGTTTTCTTCTTCCAAGAAATTGAAGGTTTTGAGAGGACCTAATATTCTTGAGCAAAGTGTTTTAGAACCTAGATGGACATGATCAAAAAGATAATGGAATCACTCCATTCTCTAGTTGGATAGGGTAAGTCTCCTATGGTACACTGATAATGAAGGGTGATGGATGATGAAAAACATAGTTTATTTCCAGGTAGTAGGGACATTCATCTCTATTCAATTTAACATCATGTGGTTAGTACATTAGAACTCAGGTGAAAGGTTGTAATTCTACAGATGGGCCCAAGGATGAGAACATTGGCATCAATACATATCTCATGGTAGTGGGAATCATGAAACAAGTAGTTCTTGAAGGACCATGCAGTTTAACGTCATGTGGTTAAGTACTTACTTCCATACAGTTTGACATCATGTGGTAAGAACGAAGGTGGAAAAGTGGGAAATGTGACCATATTGCAGTTGGGCCCGCAAGTGGAAGTTTGAGAATCACTAGATATCTTTTGTTGATAGGAATCTAAACCTGTGTAGTTCTTAAAGGATAGTGTAGTTTTGTCATGAGGTGAGGACGAACACCTATGCAGTCTAACCTCATGTGGAAAAGATGATGGATAGAGAACATGGTCTTGAAAGGGATGTGCATGGAGAAATAAATCAAACCCAACATGAATGAGGACCAATGAGGTTTAAACCACACCATACATCCTTGAATGGGGCTTTATCCAAGAGGCCAAAAAATGCATGATTTATGCTTCCTGGGGCTGGACCCAAATATTAAATGCTTGGGAATTCTTATATATCCCATAAGGTTGGGAATCGTGCAACATGTAGTTATAGAAGCACTGTGTAATTTAACATCATTTGGAAAGGATGAATTTACTTTTAGTTTAACGTCTTGCGGTAAGGATGTGGGTCACCCGATGTGAGTGGAGATGAATGTCTCGAGTCCGCACAGTTTTATGTCATGCTATAAGGAAATTGGATAACCCAATGTTAAAGGAAGTCAATCCTATAGTTGGGGCCATAATAAGGGGTTTCTAGCATCACTATGTATCCCAAAAGGATGGGAATAAATCTGTATGAAGTTCTTGGAATGCTGGTGCGATAGGAGACCAACAAAAACAATGGTGTTCTTCTTAGACAAGGTCCACATGAATTTACAGTTTCATGTCACGTAGGGGAAATCTACCATGTTATTTCATGTCGTGCAACAAAGACTCATTGAGTAACATTTACATCCTAGTACATAGGATGTTAATGAGACTGTCCTGAGCCATCATGCCATTTTTTGGGTAGGGAAACCCTTACCATAATTCCTCTTCTCATGTGAGATATGATCTGTGCGAGAAACAAGGGTTGGTAAGGGTCCCTCCCGCTATTCGGAGTCATGTCGGATATGATAAAAGTATATAATGATGGGTGTTGGATGGGATAAGATATATGATAATGGTATCCATACATATCTCATTGAAAGTGATAATTAAAACATATGTTGTTTTAGAGGGACCATTCAGTTTAACATCATGTGGTGAGGACATGCCTTCACAATTTATTGTCATATGCGAGATATTGCATGCAGTTTAACGTCATGTGGAGAGGAAAAATATGGGACTTAAACCCATGTGAATGCCCTATTGCTGGAAATTATACAATGTATTTCAAGAGAAATCTCTAATTTTTAGATGGTGTGACATGCCCCCCATCCATGTTGGGCAGTGAATATTCTCCATTATGATAGACCATATGTATAACGTAATGTCCCTCCCACAAGGGTTCCAACTTTAGGGGCTTCATTACCAGTTTCATTGGGGTTTTTAGAGATATCACCAGTTCTCCCTATTGGAAAGAATGGAGACGAACCTTTTTATTGAAGGCTCATGCAATCCTTTCCTGGTGGACCTCAAGGTTTTGTAGTGCATGAATCCTCTTCTCATCCAGCTGCTCTAACTCATCCTGCTATTTCTGCACTTGTTCCTCATTTGAGTGTCCCACAAATAGCTATTTAGAGAGAGAGATGATGGACCTTTTTGGGTAGCACTTCCTCGATCGTGTACCCCAATGAGTATGGAATAACTTGTGTACCAGTACGCGTGGTGGTACGGTATGCCCACAAAGCATGGAGGAGTTTGTCTATCCATGACTTCTTTTCTTTGTTCACAATATTTAATATTTTTTTATATATGGATTTATTAGAAACCTCTACCTATCTAATTTCAATTGTGTGATAATGATATGAGTGATTTTATTCAATGTTATACTCTTGGTATAACTTCTTCAACTCTGCAGAATAGAAGTTGTTGTCATTGTCCATAAATTTCATGAGAGGGACTCCAATCCTGGTGATAATATGGGACTTTAACATGTTAATGACATTATTCATTATGAATTCCATGGGGGTATCACCTTAGCAGATTTGGAGAAGAATTTGGTAGCAATAGGGATGTACATAAACTGATTTGTGGTACATGGGGGATATGACCCCACAATATCCATACTCGAAACAAAAAATGGCCAATAATATTTGGTTGTATGTATTATTTCTGATGGATGATGGATAATTTTTTCATGAATCTATCATAGATAAATTTTCCTATTGATTTTTTCATAGTCCTATATTAGGGTCTGCCAATAATATACCAACTTTATGATATAGTGAGAGTGCCTGATCCTAGATTGGTGGGTACCATAGGAGTCTGCATGGACTTCTTCCATGATAGTGAGAACATATCCCTCTTATATGCACCTAGATAAAATTACATCTAAGCCATGCTTGTATCGGATTTTCTGATCATTTGGTCCATCTTGGTATGTGATGTATTCTTCCGGGTGCTACATATGTTCCCTTCTAATGTGATTCATTGGGAGTATTCCATCTCAAAGAGAGCTGATTATGGGATCTATCCACCTAGTAGAGGTTGTTGGTTCATCACACTCTACAGAAGTACTAACATTAGTAATCTCTTTCATATCACATACAACGATCAATGAGACTATTCTTTGATGTGTTTTACAGACGACTGCTTCTTCCTGATTACAGTATTCCATGACGACTGCTGCATTAGCTAGTGCGTCAGAAGGAGCATTCTATGATTGAGGCATATAATGTAATGTCGGATCAATGGGGAACTATACCATTTCCCCCCTCACATATCCATTGAGGGGGGATAATTTTTCCTTCCTGATGGTATATACATCGTTGATATGCATTATCCCCAGTTTTGAGTCCCCTTTGATGTTCTACTAGTCGATGAGTAGTTGTAAAGCTAGTTCCAACCCAATGATTAGGGTTTGGATCCAGGCCCATCATTCTTACACCCTTCAAATACTGAGAAAGAGTAGGGAAGACGTACTTTGTCTGGGGAGAAAAATATAACCCTTAGACTAACTCAGTTTAACTTCAAGTTTTCTTTTCCTCTACTGATAAGACTTCCGGAGGTTCCATAAAAATACATTTACCTAGTATGGGTAGTGTCTGGGGAATATTATAACTTTTCATCGAGGAGCCTGGTGTCCATAATTGTATTTTTTTGGAGTGGGATGTTCCTTGAGGATGTTATCCAATGAATTCCCATTTACTGACTTATGGGATGTGAACTAGATGGCCTATTAGTGTAGAATGACCGCCCATTGGGCCCAACGCCCAGTACACATAAGTTGGCCAAGGATTTACTTGAGAGGGTCGATATGAGAGACCATGGGGACCTTGTGGTGCCACCAGTATTTCCAAATCTTTTTCACTATGAAGATGAGCGCAAGACAGTTCTTTTCGACAACATAATATCAATTCTTGGTATGTAGCAGGGGTCTGCTGAGGTAGTAAGGAATATTCTTACTCCCTGCATCATTATTCTGTGCGAGGAGGGTGCCCAGTAAGCATTCCATAGTGGCCACATATAATATTAGTGACCTCCCTTCCATGAAATTCATCATGTCCAGTGGGTGTAGAAGATACTGCTAGATATTTTTTAAAGCTTTTTGACACTCATTATCCTATTGGTAGGAGACCCTCATATTCATTAGCCTCATGAGGGGGAGGGATTTTCCATCCATGTAGTATATTAATTTAAAAATGTAGGATGGGTGACTTTGGATCCCCCTTAGTTCTCTCATATTCATGGGGTTAAAATATTTCTAGTATAGTACTGGTCCTCTTTAGGTATGCCTCAATACGATAATGGAATATCACAAAACCAAGTAATTTACATGATGTTATCCCCATAGAACACTTTAGTGGATTAATATTTTGCCCATTTTGTCGTAACATGTTGAATATTGTTTTGAGATCAGTGAAGTGATCATATCCCTATCTAGATTTGATGACTAGGTCAACGACAAAACACTCAACTATCCTTCCCAAGAATAGATTAAGGATGCAATGCATGGAGTGATGAAATGTGGCACTAACATTCTTTAATCTGAAGGTCATAACCTATTAGTAGATGATTACATAGGGAACCATGAAGGTGGTGGATGATTCATCCTATTGGTTCATTTCGGTCTGATTGTACCTCGATAACCCATCCATGAAAGAAAGGGTTTCAATGCTAGTAGTTGAAATGATCAAGTGGTTTTTCATCAGTAATGGGAAGATGTCCATTGATCAATTCCAATTAAGGTCAATGAAGTCACTACATATCCTAATATACCAATTCGTTTTTTGGCGAGGATGATGTTGGAAAGCCATTTTGGGTATTTCACATCTCAAAAAAGTTGGTTTTGATCAAATTTTGGATTATTCCTCCACATTTGTAGCATGAGAGTAGTGAATTCTTCGGGATACCTGGTTGAATCCTTGATGCTCTTTGTGTAGTCTGAGATGGTGCATATCCACAATTGGATTCAACCTTGGTATTTCTTTATAGCTCCAAGAAAAAACATATTGGTGCTACAACAGGAATGTGAAATGCATATCCTTCTCTTCAAGGGGCATGTAAATGTTAATCAAGTTAGGTCATGGGTCTTCCTCTACCCCTAGGTTTATCTGTCAGATCTCATATATGGTGGTGGAAACACCTTCCTCAAATGATGAGGGGAATTTCAATGATAATACTCTTTTATTATTAAGTCTTTAGGGAAAATTTGGCATGATTAAAGAATATTGGCGGCCTCTCCATCACTATCAAGGTGAGGGAGGTTATCAAATTAATAATCATCAGCTCCTATCATATGAGTTTTGATAGAGAGATGATGAAGATGACTTTCGATGAGGATCATATAGTACAAGACCATCAAGACTGGGTCTTCTATATTAGAAACTATTATGGGGAGCATGTAATCATCATCGAGCATGCTCCAAGGATTTACTAGGGTGGCCCCTCAACTATTGGGGGTGGAAACCTGAATAACATCCTTCCACCTTCAGCATTTTTTCTCAATTCTTGTAGAATTTGTATTAAGCATATTTGTATCCGCAACTCTTGAATGAGGCTTTGTGGCCCTGAAGTATGCCGACCTTTACATTAATAAGGTACTTCATCATTGAGGAAATGTTTACGGTACCTCCGAGTGTCTATGGAGCCAGGGACATCCAATAAAGACACTATATGTGTTTTCTTGTTGGATTACCATGAACTCAGCCTCAGATGTGGGCTCACAAAATTTTGGTTCTAGATTAATCTTTTTGAGGGGAATATTATCACTCTTATCATACCCCAAGATGGTAATGTTCGTAGGGTACAACTCCCCTTCACTATAACCCAAATTTCAGATAATTCAGGATGGGATGAGATGGATCCCAGATCCATTGTCTATTAGAACCCTTTGGATATTGATGTTATTGAGTCTTCTTGAGACGTATAAGGATCTGATGATCCATTGGATGTCCGCTTCCTAATCTTGATCAATAAATGATATGGTGACTTGAAATCCTAAAGTCATGGTCTCCACTCGATAGATATTTGCTTCAAAAACTTCACTCTTACATTCCTAAGGGCATTAGAGGATTTCAATAAGAGCCCCCTGAGTTCTTTTTGAAATAAGAAGCACGTAAAGGATTAAGAGCTTGTCTATGGTCATGGAGAGATATTTCATGACATCATTTCTTCATGAAAGAGGTCACTGTTTCCTAGTATGGGGATGCTTCTGGGTATGCTACTCAGGAGATAGGGCGGCTGAGGTCGATGGACCTAGGTCCTGCGTAGAGGTTGGTGGAGTATCTGCCACTAGTGAAATGTAGCTCCGACCTTCCTCGTTGCAAGTGGTGATTGGGTTGAACCATTGTTAAGTGTTCATGCAATACAGTTTTCTATGAGTGACTACTGGAGGGATCTTAGGCACCTCCATTCCTCTTTTAGGTATGCTAGAACTCATTCCCATGACTCTCATCGTCAAATGTGTCCACTATGGGGATATAACAAGGATAAAAACTATATCAATAACCACGTTGTCTTATGTATCCTCATCTTTGGCACATGAAACCTCGTGTTCCCTATTATATGTGAGAAAACCATATTTGGGGGAGTAATCATCATCAATAAATGGATTTTTCAAGCATACCGTGTTAATGGAACCATATCTGAGCTCCTTGTATGATGAGGATTCCACTTGGTGGGGTGGTTCCCATGCCGCAACAGTTGTAGGGATGAAATCTGCAAGAGTTAGAGTCTACTTTGATGTAGAATACGACTCTTCCTCTTTTTTTATACCTGATTCTGGTGGTGGAACCCACCCTTGGGAGGTACATCAAACTCATCCTTTTGGTGTGGTGGAACTATTGAGAGATTTTGAAAATGTATCTTGAGGGATCCATTGGCTCGAATAACTTTTTTATGAGGCATCTAGTTGTTTAAATTCTGTGCTTAACAATTAGGAAATATCTGCCATCCTTCCCCTTCCTCTAACTGGGAAATGGTTATCCATGCCACGTGTTTTGGAGAATCATCTAATGTCACCTTTTTGGAGTCGAGAATTACTTGAAGGATGCCCTTAAAGATGGAAAAATTCTTGAAATTATAACTCAACCTTCAATGGAAAGGGAAGTAATTGGGAAAGTCGGTGAGGATAACTTCATTGGGCTTCCTGAGATGTGGAAGGATGAAGAAGTTGTTGTCTATGGCTTCTGAGAATTATCCACGGACATGATCATTTCCAAAGTACTACACCTTATTTATTCATTTTAGAAAGGCTTCATGGCCATATTTCTTTGTGATTATGGTATAGGGTGATTCTACGTATACTATTTATCAGCAGGAGGTGTTCGGAAGTTCATAGCTTGCCTGGGTTCATAGACAGTTGTGGTATTGAAGGAAATAACTACATCTTCCTATCTTCCATGATTTTTCCTTATGTTGTGGGAATGATCCAAGGCTTGTATTGAGTTCTATGAATAGACACTTCTAGATTTTGGGCTATTTCAACAACCTCTTGAAACACACCTAGATATTTCATGGTGATTATAGGATTTTTTAGTTCATCCCTGAGATTGTCAACATAGATTTACAATAGTTGTTCCTATGGGAGAGGGATGCTAAGCGAAAAGGTCAGACTCTTCTACCCAGATATGAAGTCATACACCCTATCATTCTTGCACTAATTCTAGTTCTTTAGGTCGATGATCTTCATCTTCCTCAATATTGAACTGAATTGGTAATTTAAATGAGAGTGAATTTCATCCCATCTTGAGATTGATCTTGTGGGAATACAACTATACAAGAAGAAAGTTATCCTTGTCAATGTCTATATGATACACCTTCGCCGGGTCGCCTCTTACTAATCTCGAGGCCCATCATCATCCCACATTGAGGCATGAAGTGTGTGAGATGTCGTTCATGATCGCCGTACCATTGAAGGAGTAAAATGTAGGCCTGTAAAAGTTGGGTGGAGGTGGGGTATCAGATACCTATTTGTTATATGGATTCTTCATAGGCTGAAATGGCATGGGTCATCATTCCATGGATAGCAATCGAGTATCCATGAATTCAATGGATGTGAGAAACTCTAGGGGCACTTTTGTTTGAGCCACCTACCAAGGAATGGGTGGGGTCTAATGAAGTAGTCCCACTTTCGTCCCCTGTTGATCCTAGATTTTTCCTATGTATGATTATTTACACATGAAAGGGATAGGTTTTCGTCGTATTGAAGGGATGGTCCAATTGTTACCAACATCCTCATTTATATGGATGGGATTTCTATAAATAGAACCAATATGGTACTCAGACACTGCACTGGTTGGAGAATCAGTCATAAGAGGGAGAATATTCACCTCTAGCTAGAGAAGATACAAAGTGGGAATATTTCTCTTCGGTTTCTCTTCACTGAGCTACCTGTGTGCTCATATTTCACTCTCATATTGCGAAAATTTCACTTCTGAAGATGGAGACCTATGTGTTATCACTTCTATCACCTAATCATTAGAGGCTTTCTTCTGATGAGGTGGAAACTAATTATTTAGTTGTTCCAAATTATAGATCCTTATTTAATTCATAGTGCACACACCCTCATTCAGTTCATCCAAATCACCCTCCTCCTAGGCTATGTCTTCCCTTCTGCGGCCTTCAACATCCAGATCTTGATCCATTTCATCCTTGTTAATAGTGATAACATTCACAGAGGAATATGAAGAAATGGTGGTTGTACCAATTCTTTCCTTGTGAAAATCTGGTTCTACAAGGAATTTAATGGGGTCATTCTTCAAACCCCTGGCCTTATTGGTCCATTTCTGCATGCGAACCTAGAGGGTCCTGATTGCTTTAACCTTGTGATCATATCCTCTTGGTTTATAAATAGTGACGTTGAAGTAATTTCTATTTAAAATTTCCGAATGAGAATCAACCAGCTATGGATTATCTTCTTGTGGGAGGAACTAGTGGCACACCAACCATTGATCTATTCCTCCCAACCTAGGGAATACAGATTCAATCTGTGGTTCCAATGATGATAATAATACCCCCAAACCTATATAAAGGGGTTTATCAGGGGCTATCATTAGACGTGAAGATGTAGATGTCCCCGGACCATTGGGGTTGAGGTGATCTGGAATCACCATTGATGTCTACCTTACCATTTTAGGGGATAATGAGTTTAGATATGGAAATTGAGATTTAAAAGCCCACAGCCCCATGGGTTGGGGTTTTCCTTTGTCTACTGCATGCACATCCAGAATTTTCTTAGGAATTGATGACTCGAGGAGTGGAGGTGGCGGAAAATATTCTCCTGGACCAGGGGTTGAGTCTTCACCTAGGAGACCTCTATGGAAGCTACTATAGTGGTCTCTGTGATGTGGGTCAATTGTTCTTTTGTGAGAGATGGGTACAATAGTAGCCCATTATGAGGATCATTCCTTGTGGTTTGTTTTCAAGGTAATTAGAAATTTGATTTATGTGTTTGTAATGTCATTATGTTATCTTGAGGTGCCAAGTTTGAATCCGTGTTGTCTCTTTATTCTCCATGTCTGTGATGTCTAGCTATTGTTGGAGTAGGGGCATTCTGTTGTAGTGACAGACTAGCCTGACAATTTCCCTATCCCTTGACTTTGTCAAAGGAAATAACATTATAGGATGTTTTTTATGAGGGTAATTTATGTTCCAAGGGAGTGGACAAGTGTAATACTCCATACGTTATCCATCCTTGAAATCACGTGGCTAACGTGGATTCATATATCAACTGCCATTGTTTTGAGATGCAATCGAAGAAACTATGTTACAATTTTGAGTAGTGTTTTTCTGGTTTTGGATCCTAGGACATGGAGATAGTAGTTAGGTCGAGCTAGAAATACTGTATCCTAGTGGTCTGAAGGTGACACTCATATACTAGATAAGGTATATGAAGATCCTTTAGTCACTAATAGGTAACCAATATATTATTGTGTAGATAAGGGATGAACTCATTTTCTAGCTCGTCAAGGACCTCGTGGCTGGAAGTAGAGATGGGTCAGAACATGATTGGGAGGTTTTTTATGGTTAACTCTATTTATATTTGAATTTTGACCTCAATTTTTCAAACTTACATCTCTTCATCCAGTCAAACCATATAAGATGACTTTGATGGTCGTCTGGAGATAGGAGGGGAGTGCTACTGGATCCTGGTGGGGAGCCCTATATAGTTGACCCTGTGGTTTGGAGAAACTTAATATAGGAAGGTGTCAGTACTTGGTTCGCCTTTTTAAATGAAGGTGTCTAGGAAAATGGAGGATTTCCCGGCCCATGGGAGATATCCCTGCGGGGAGGTTTAGCACGGTGGATGTCAAGAGTGGAGTCCCTTCGATTTATATCCACACTACTAAAAGGAGGACAATCTTAGTAATGAATGAATTCTTCCTCTTCTTCGATAGAATAGAATATGTACCCTTACAATGTTCAGAATGTGTCTCGAACAACATCAAAAACACTAGCACTAAGAATATTAGAAATATGAGATGTTTTCAACACTTTTGTCAAAATATGCAGACATGCCTTTCATGGTTGTTAAGGGAAATTATTTTTTTGTATGGATGTTTCTCGAGCTTCTATACAACCCCCTAATACTGTGGAAATATGACCCCACTACTTAGGAGCTATCGGAATATTTTGATAAGCGACATCACTATTGACAGGGATATGAACCTTTCCTGAGGCATTTTCCACTCTTACTTGGGGAGCCTTAGTTGAGACTTGCATATGGACCAGATCTTGAGACATTGGGATATGCAACCGGTCTTTTTTTGTAAAAGTATGAGCATACAATAAGGTGCATTCCACTCTCAACTAGTTAGCCCTGGTTGGATAAGTAATATAATCTTGGTCCGAATATTCATTACCTATCAAAATATGCAGATATCCCTTCAAAATGGGTTAAGGAATATGAGATTCCCTCAGTATTTCCTTAGAATGATGATGGTGCATTCTTTTCATTGGTGGAAGTAAGAATTTGTGCCTTGCCTCTATGATCTGATGGAGTATGCCAAGCAGATTCACTGACAAGAATATGACCATGTCCGGAGGCTTGTACAACTCTCACCAGGTTTTCTTCAACTAGAACGGGGATACGGGTCCAATCATGTGCCTCTGGATTATGGTATAAGACTTTTTTGACAATCATGTGCACCAAACCCAAGGCATGTGATGCTCTCACCAGGTTTACCCAAGTTGGAATTGAATTAGGAGCCCTGTATGATGACTTTCCCTTCCTCGAGATATGATGAAAATCATCCTTGGAGGGGGAAAGAATGTGTGCTTGCTCCGGCATGACCAATTGATCATGATGATCTATGTTTTGGGTCATTCTATATAGTGGGATGAGATTATTCTCCAATCCATTAATCTGCAATAGTTCCAGAATATCATGGTGGAGATTCTCAACTATCACTAAAATTTATTAGCATTGTTGTGATCTATTTTAAGGGTTATAAGCCAGTACATTTTTCATATCCATGAACAATTGACAGATATATTATATCCAAGTGGGGATATACACCCACATATATCCTCCACGTTCCATTAGGATGTGCTGACGGGCTAGGTGCAAGGGGTTGGATTATGAACCTTCCACAAGTTTTCTATAGGAATATGCCCACAGACATGTTCTGAGGGAGTAGGGATACAAACCTAGTGGATGGTCCCTACCAGAGTATGCTGGCAGGCATTGTTATTATAAATGAGGATATTTTTCTTACTTTGGGTATCCAGCACATTCTTTCTTAGATGATTCTTCCTTGGTAGAGCCCTTGCATGGGTTTTGAGGTGTCTGTCTATCTGAAGGTACCCTGATGATGTGGCTGATGGGTACTCGTATGATGATGCTAGCGACGATGATATTCCAACTCCCTACATCGAAGGGCTTGAATAGTTGGGATGTTGGATCTGACTACATGATCCACCTTCCTCAGGTAAGGATGGTGGTAGTTTTCATGCTATGGAAATATGATCAATATGAAATTGGACGTGGAGATGAGGTCCAATGGTTTAGAGGGAACCTTCATTGAACGACGTGGAATCACTGGCTACCGTGCCTGCAGAATCTGATGACTAGTTTCCACACATGCGATTGTACCATATTGTCGGTACTCCCAAATCATCATGTTTGTAACTACTGTTGGATCTTTTTGACAGGTGAGACCATTTAATCACCTAGGGCATGGATGCGAATGACGTACCGAAAAGATAAATTGATGATGAATAAATTATCCTAGATCAGGAGTTTCAAATCATGCAGACAACAAGGAACAATGACACCAATTAGTATTATATCATATACATAATAATGATCAATAAAATATGCAAGGCCAATACAATTGTCCTGTATTCTATTTCTATCCATTCTTCTTATGTGTACTTATCAACACAAGAATGGACATTCAAAGATCTTGGTTTATGATTGTCCTACTTGTTTGTTTGAATTTGGTTTACATTGAAAAGTGGCATAAGAAGTTCTTATCGAGCCTGTTTTAGTTGTTTTCATATAAGGGGAAACAAACAAGGATCAAAGGATTATAACCCCATTGTCTATTATTAGAGTGATTCATGTTTTATTAATCACTTATTTTATGAATGGGGATGAATGGAATGGTATGAAGGAATATAACTAGATCATATTTTTATTCTATAGATTCATGTTGGGTTCAAAAAACTTTTTTTGGTTTTGGATTGGATGTGGAATGGTTTCCCATCGTTTGTTTGATCGAGTAATATTTTAAGTGCCTGATTAATCACATGCAATTGGTTCTCCATCTGTCTCATCTCCCCCAGAAAACCCCAATGGTTCCATTATCCCTAGCTGAGTATGAACCTTCATTCCAAACCCCATCTATCATTTGGGTTTCTAGACTTAGTGACTCTTGGTGGCTTACATTGGTCGAGAGCATTGGTGGTCAGTCTCATCGCAACCTTTTTGGGGGGAATTGTTGTCTACTCCGGGACTCTCTTATAGATTTGATACATGCTTGCGAATCTCTCCCTAATCCTTGTGCGGGACTGGTTATCGTAAAAAAATGAATGTGGGTTAATTTTTTATTTTATGAAAGAGATTGTTATTTCATTGGGGGATCCTTCTTTATATATGTATTATTATTCATCATTTTTTGGTATTTTGATGTTTCTAATATGTTGAAACAATATTATCACAAGTTTTATGCAATGTTCCCATATATATAGGTGGACAATATCTCAAGGGAATGAGTCTTTATGAGGCATCCAATGTATCATGGTTATTTCAAGAATCAAAACCCACATAGTTACTGTTTCTCACATGGTTTAATTACATTTGTAGAAGACTGTGTTTGGGTTCTAAGACACCATGTATTTGAGCTCGTGTCTCAAGGAGACATCCAACATATCCTCATTGTGGCAGGAATTACAGTCATTGTAGTTCTATTTGTGTTGGGGATTACACGCTAAGGTTGCCCTGATGAGTGGGGATCTGGTGCCTGATGAGGTGTTGGTTGTGTCTCCCTAAGATGACATGATCCACGATCTTGGTGAGAAACATGGGCGGTGGGGTACATGATAAGTGTAATGGCATGTGGTTATGAGACCTGTGTATTGGCTCAGTCCAAGTGGTGTTTGATATAGAGTTAGGGCCTTTAAAGAGACATCCTATATATCCCGTTTATGGTGGGAGTCATAGTTCTTGTAGTTCTTTTGTGTTGGGGAATACACACTGAGTCTACCTTGATGAGCGGGACTTCTTATATGGAAAGTGTCAAATTATCCAGCTGGAATGTACGGATGTCATCGCATGACATAGCTCGTCCCATGTGGAGGGAGTTGTGAGAGCCATGGTGGCATGGTCCAAGGGGTGTTTCATGTCTTGTATTATACCTCCAGGAGACATCACGAGACCAGGAAGGCAGGTCTAGGGGATGCCACATGTCTTAGGTGATCTGTTCAGGGGGTGCCGCGAGTGCTAATTTTTCATGTCCGTATGTGTTGGCGAGACTCGACTGACACAAATATGCACCCATATATGAGTCAGGTGATATATCTAAAGAACATCACAAGTCTAGGGGGACACACCTATAGTGTTTGAGGGATCCATGTTGTGCCCACAGTAGGATCACAAGACTTGTCCTAATATGTACGAAATTATCCTTATGTCCCCAGTGACATGTCCAAGTGTTGTCGCAAAATCTGGGTGATTTGAATTGGTACTATCTTGTATCTTTGAGTGACACCTGTGAAACATACAAATGATCATGATCATGCTTTCCACTTGATTCTTCCACATCGAAACCTAACTTTTTCCCTTGTACTGTGATTGCCTTAGCTTGGTTCAGTGTCAGATTTTTTGGATCTCACATTATCTAGAAGACATGCGATAGGATCTTCATGTGTCTCTCCATAATCCATTTACGTGACCTTTGATCGATCATGTGAAGGGTTTTATTACCATTTCATGACTTCTTTGGTGGTAATCCAATGTGTGTATTAGTGTCCTGGGATGAAACATCTTGCATGAAACCAACCAACGCTTTCTCCAATTTGTTGTAGAGAATTAATATGTATAGCCATCCATGTACTCTCTATTTTTTACAAGGCATCAGGATCGAGTCGAGTCTAGAGTCGACATGGTGTCTAGCGTTACGTGATTTCTCTAATCTATGCAGTGGAATACGTCAAGGGTGCTGCCTGATTTTCAAATTTCAAAAGTCCATCCGTCCTTTATCAGATTGTTGATGAATATTGGGGACTTTATCATCAAAGGACATACATGTATTAATGTCGACATTTCAAAGTGTGTTCGTGAGATCCAAATTACATCCAGATGGAATTCTTGAGTCCTTTGATGGCTTGTGTCAGAGTCTCTTGGGACCATGCCGAGGGTGCGTTGGGCGCATCACCTTCACTTCTACTACAATGAACCCTACTCACATCTTCCATTCCCATCTCATTCTCATTATATGATGAAGTTAGAGTGTCATCCAAGATTATAGGTATGACATAGAGGGTATTTAAAATATTTTTTTTGGATATTTATCGCATGACCAATATGGGTCACATGGTGGTACGTGAACATTTCATGGGTGAATCTATCCATTTGCCCATAGAGCATTGTCAAGTTTCCAAGACATGCGCAAGGCCTATGAAGTGAGGCTAATAGGCCTAGGGGCTGTCACATGATCAATCTAACTTGTCAGTGGGAAGTTTCTTAACCATGTTGACATGTCTAAGGGTTGTTGCGAGACATGCTCATCTTGTCCAAGTCATTTCTAAGGACATCGTGCGACCATCGATGGGTCTCACGAGTGTTTTTAGGTTCTTGGGCTCATTAAAGTTCTACAAGTGCATATCAAAAGTGATTATGAATGATTTTTCATGGGAGGAATATGCACTTGGGTTCTCATGGTGAAGGCATTCACAATGGGGTTTGCATGGAAATGGTAGGTCCTACATATGGGATCCTTTGTGCACTAAGGGGACATTCTCATGATACCTATTTGTTCATGTGAATTACATGAGATTAAAATGGGCTCTCGGAGAAGCCTTTGGATATAATCCATGGCTTCCTAATGAAACCACATGCTTTGGTGCAGCTTCATGGTGTGTACAGACAAGGGTTCTCTCCGTAGATAAAATACATGCTAGGTGGTGACTTCATGCTATATCATGATGGCCACATACTTGCAATCCTTATGACCATTATGAGGTGTCACGATGAACTTCTGCACTGATACGCTAGAGGCTATGTCTGTTAAAGCCTTCACATACCTGGGTAGCAGCATGCATTTCATGGCGAGGTAAGCATGACGCATGGGTCTCACACCCTCAATTTTTTTCCTTCCTACACAGGGTTTCCACGGGGATACTTTACGTCATGGTGGCCATTTCTAAGGCCGCATGAAAACATCATGTGACAAATGGGGTTCTCACGTGATCGTGAATGGGGTCGTGTGATAGGACCAACGGTCATACACTGAGGGCTATTTCCCAAAGCCGATAGTCGTTTGGGTGGGGGAGGCTTTTCATTTCATGGAGCAGGGAGTACACATCCTAAATCATGTGGTTTTTTCTTTGTATAGACAAATTAGGGTATCACGTGATCACTCTTCATGTCATATGATAAATCTTGCAAGCACATGATCTCCAAACGATCATGTGAGGGACTCTACCAGAACATATAAGGGCTATATCATGGTCTGCATGCATGGCCGAATGTATGCTTCGTACTGAGCCTCCTGAGGATTCGCATGAATATTCCCCATTGATGTCCTTTTACTTGCATGACCTCAATGGGGTCTTTCAATGGACTCCCTGTCCCTGAATGGGTCTCCTTGTTGATTCCTCATATACTTGGAAAGACATGTATACAAACCCGAAGGAGGCATTCATGTTCTAATGTCTGAAGATGCTTGGGGGTGTCGCTAGTGCGGGAAACCCATATCAGGGACTATCTATCATAGCCATTAAAATTCATAGATGTCATTCTGCATGATCGCGTGTCTACGAAACCCTGAATCCCTCCCATTCATTTAATTCGCAAGACACCAGGATAGAGTCCTGCGATGATTTCTTGGTCACGTTGTGGGATTGTAGGAGGTGTTCTCAGGCTAAGATAATCATGTCCAGGGATATATAGGATCACCGCAAGACAAGTACGCTCATGATATTCATGAGATCGGGGATCACATTTTCACTGATGCATATCATAGGGAACCAGTATGGGTGCCTCATACATTTCAATACTCATGTCTCATGAGGTTCCATAGCTCATGAGATCACATGATCTGATGGGCGGTCCTCCAGGAGGACTCAAAATCATTCACAGGTGTCTAGTATGATATCAAGTGATCATATAAAGATCATGTGAGGAGTTATTTTGATTCCATCCCATAGTGGGTTCTCAGGGGAGTAACCTTTTTTGTTAATTAGAGGCGACCCCCAACAGTTGAAAATGGTTCTTTTATTTTCTCCGAGCTCTTTCTCTCTAAGCCTTTCATGAATTTTTATGAAGGGAATGGGTTGATATAAGCTATGTGAGGGTGAGGGAGGTGCCACTTTTTATAGGATGAAGGACACGTTTTCATTTCATCGAATATCCCTTCCTTGCAATGACGTCGTGTGATCTTGGAAAAATCCAAATAAAATTGGATAGAAAAATACATTGAGGCGGAAGGGGTTCAGGATCATAAAACTACTTGTGATGCCTTCTACCTTCATCCTTGGTTTGGTCGCATGATCAAACAATAATCGGGTGACAATGTAGATTTCTTTCGGGGGGTATATAGAAGGCTACTGGGGTTGTCATAGTATTCCTTTGATTATTTTGAACTCATATGGACATTGACCAAGAACAAGAGATGTGGCAGTGGAAAAGGGTGAGCATCCGGTGTGCGTCAAACCGGGGTTTCAAGAGGTTACATATGACGATAATGCAGCATGAAGGATCTCTTGATTCTATTTTATGAGGTTCTGGATCAGAGAGGATTTCTTGGATTAGTGCGAGACATTATCTGATGGCTCAGATCATCAAGTAGTGTGCTCAGATGACA
Organism: Viscum album; assembly: GCA_963277665.1. Classification (NCBI taxonomy): domain Eukaryota; kingdom Viridiplantae; phylum Streptophyta; class Magnoliopsida; order Santalales; family Viscaceae; genus Viscum; species Viscum album. Next base: position 1,577,334,565 of record OY728120.1, on the reverse strand, counting down.
CAGAATCGGTCCACATGAAAATATCACATCCTGCATCGATTTTGCGATGCGCCTCCCCCACGGTATAAAATCAATTCAATGTTTCCTGCTTGCTCGAGCTGGAAACAAGGTTGGCACTCATACAATCTTCAATGTTTCCACCCAGCTGGCATCTTCCCACTTATTCATGCATACTCCTAAAATTTGGCACACCAAGGGCCCTATAAATGGGAATTCCCTATGTGTTCCTAGAGCTATGCTCTCTGTTGGTCCACCGGAGCTGACCTCCTTGGGCATGATCGACCCGGTCCCACATGAGCCATGGGTTGAATCGATCCAGTTGGCTGGTGGGGTAGCCTTTTTTTGAAAAGGGTGGTATAAAAACTCTTAAGTAGGAGATTCTTCGTAGAATTTTGGGTTCAAGGTATATCTCATTAGATTCTAGGCCTTCATGTTTTTCCTCCTCGGTGTATTACACCATCATTTGGAACAGTTCATAGATTTATGGTGTAAATGTGGGAAATGAACAAATATCAGTTCCATCATCATTCCATCATCTCTCATTCCATTCCAGACACCCACATGCATATCCCAAAGCATATTTCCATCATCGGCATCAGATTCTACAACATCATACGAGCATCCCCTCCCCCATCACATCATCCATCCAAGGATCAACCATCCAAGACTCATATCACATCATCTAGAACATGTCACATCTAGATCAAATCATAAAAATTGTAGGTAAAAAGAAAGCGTAGGTAACTGGGTAATTTTGTTCCAAAAATCCAAGAATCCATCTTTTACACATAAATGAGATCTCACAGCTCCAAACTAAAGGAACTTATCCTTCTGAAGAAGATGGAAAACTCAGTACGAAGAAATTATCATTATCAAACAACTATGTTTTATTCCATTTGGAATTAATATATGCATTAATCACAGGTTACAACTATGGGAAACTCAAGGCATGCAAATTCTACATGAAATAAAAAGTTAATATGCCTATAGTATTAAAACTAGTTTCAAAAAAAACATAGGGAAATACCAATCTCATTAATATTTATTTTTTATTTCAACATTCTACACAAGAATTATCATGATTCACAATATTTAACAATTCCATTAACATGGAAGAATAGATTTAATTAAGCACACCCATTTTATCAATTTCAAAACCATCAAACTATAAGAAACAATGGATTCATTAAAATATGAGTCATCTTTAATTCTTAAGACAATTATTAAATTAATTCGATATTTATTATCTTTATAGATTCCAATCAAGAACAACATTCTTATCCAAAGCATAATAATAAATTCTAACAAGCATAACATAGAGAGTACTCTATCTAAAAAAATTAATAGGGGAACCATTATCATTTTATAAAAAAACAACATGTGATCGTTATAACCATATCATTATTAATCTCATTAAATAATTATATGGTTAATTCAATTTCCATTCGATGGTCTGAAACATGAAAGATTTCTGATTTTACATAAATAAATAGGAGTAGAAACAAATCCCCAACCACAAATGTGTCAATATCTTTCACACAAGAATGGACCAACATCGTACATCTCAACAACCCTCATGTAATTGTTCCATCCCTCAAAGGACACCATTCCAAAATTTCACCAACAAAAATCCAAGAAAACTCCATTAGAGTAATTGGTAGATTCCTCCATTACATGGATAGAAGAATTAGGAGGCTCCAGAACAAATAAAAATAAGATAATAGGTTAAATGTACCTTAGATCACCACATATTAAAGATAAAAGGCTTGAATTAATCCCTGTCAAATGTATTCCAACACACTTCGAGAGATCACTTTAGATCACTTAGAAATAGAGAGAAAGTGGTAAGTTTTGATATATATGAGGTGTTCTCATATATAAAGGGATGTTTTACAACTTTTTTATTGAATGAAACCGTTTCACACCCTCTAAGTATTTTATTTTATGTCCCATCAAAAAACATGTTGCCCCAAACTATTTGGACCCATATTAATTCATGTTATGAGAAACCCCATGAACCAGCCTCACACAATCCATGAACCATGTATTCATGAAATGAAATACATAAACACTGTGAACGCTCCCTCCTCCGATATTTTCATAGACAAACACCACCTGACCTTCCCTATACCTCATCTCAGTTACACGTTCTATAGAAACATAAAAAGGATTGGAATAAATGGATCTGAACCCTTCATTAGATTCCTCCCAAAATATTCTCATCATCAATAATCCAAAAACAAATAGAATGATAAAAAAAGGATCATTGAAACATCCACCCCATGAGATACCTCTCAAGGATCTCATCATCATAGGAGCTCAACAACCATAATAGATGAATGAAATAAAACAATTCTATAACAAACAAAATCCTAAACACTCTCTATGGGGAGATACCTATCAAGCAAGAGTATGTTTACAAATAAAAAATACGAGGAAAGTATCTCATTAACAAAATGGTCAAAATACAAAAATCCAAAAACATTAAAAGAGAAGATATAAAAATTTAACAAATTGAGGCACTGAGTGTACATCTACAACCCACATTCCTAGGAACTCTCCTGCATGAAACCATTTCACCATAAGACAAAAACCAAATTAATAACACACCCATGAAACACCTTATCCTAGAAGTCTCAAATCTCCCCATGCCACTCATCGAAGGTTTAATCATTTTCAATATCGATCTCACTACAATTGATGACATGAGAGTCATCGTGATGTTAATAAATGAGTTTTGATATATGAAAATCAATATGTATCTTTATTATGATCAAAGTGATTGCTATCTGATATGCCCAACATCAATATGAACCAGTACCTTGAATGGTCCAATAAAATAGGGGGAAAGATTTATCCTAGAACCAAACCTTCAATTCCCATGAATAGGAGTCATCTTCAATAACACATGATTTACATCGCCAAACTCCATAGGTATCCTCCAATGATCGACATAGTATTTCTAAAGATCCTATGCCACCTTCATCATCTAACAAATTAACTAAACCATCTCTATTGTATTTTGTACAAGTTACTACAGGAGAATTAGTATATCTATAACCATATTCCAACACAATAGAGAATAGAATGGATGACCATACAAAGATTCAAACTATTTCATACCAATGGGGGAGTTGAAATTGTTATTGTAAGAAGGATATACCAATGGAGGATGCCTCATATACAGACCTTCAAAATCATGTACATAATAGAACAACATGTCTTTTAGAGTTTCGATTGTCCAATGTTTAGGTCCATCCTTCTATGGATAATAAAGTTATGATAAGGCATAAATGACATCCAAAAGTATGATAGAGACCTATCCACACCCTAGAGGTAAAAGTGGGAACTTTATCAGAGATGATCATCCTCAGGACACTATGGAGTTTTACCACCTCCTCTAGATACTTTCTTAACAAAAACACCACTATGATCGATTTCCTAAACACTTTAAAGTGTTTTGATTTATAAAATGATTCACTAAACCCATATAATATCACAACCACCTTGATATTGAGGTAAAATGGAAACAAATTCGCTTCATATGTCATCAAACATTCACTGGGAAAAATATAATTGTTGGAGAAAACCACTAAGAACACAATGCCTTGCCTTCACGTTTAAGAATACCAATCAACGAGAAACCAAATCTACAACTACATGCATCAACCCAATCCAATAAAATGTAAGATTCAGATTTTAGTACATCTCAGACAAGCTAGGATATATCACCAAAGGTGATCTATTGAAATCATGGATAACCATATCACAAATCACCAAATAAATGAAATTACTTCCATGGAACAAAACCTGGTGTTTTCCATCCTCACACTAACTATAAGGGTAATTTACAAAAACAACTCAGTTCCACTGGACCTCCACCTCAGAATCACCTTGTGGGGACTCCTCCACCAACTGCACAAAATAATAATTTACCGTAATCAGTAAAAGAAAACATCTTCCTCCAACCTGTCCTATATCTGGATGAATCTTTGAGAGTTCTTCTGCCACTCTTTAGAAATCCATAGATTCACACATGCATCACCACGTGACATAATGCTCAGTTCATTAGAATCAAATTTTCCCTTTCATGGAAAATAAAAAATTTCAATTTTTTAATAATTAAAAAATACATCCTAAAAATGTTGATGAAATTTCAAGTTACACTAAATGAAGATATGTATCATGCTCCTATAGTAATTAAGAACCTCTAAACACTCTCTGATGAGGTAATTTATCCAATGAATTAGAGAAAAAACAAATTCTACGAAGTCAATATCATAGATGGGATAGTTACACTCACGGGGAGGTAACTTTTGATGCACATAAGAAAAAAATAATCACTATTATATCAGAACACAACCCAATACTAGACACAAAGCGTCATAGAAATCCTCCATTTGAACATTTTCTGGAAAAAAGTATTGTTTCACAGACCAACTTCTCCTATAGCTACTGATACGATTCCTCACACTAGTTTATCCACAAGAACATTTACCATTTTTTTTGAAGGCCACCCAAGAAGTCACAACCTTAGAGAAATCAGCCGCAAACCTCCTATAATAGACTTCAAGACCATGGAATCTCAACAACTCTACCAATATCGTGGGGATTTCCCCGAAACAACTGCCTCTATATTCGATGTATCAACAACTAATCCCAAACGGGACATCAAATTCAATAAGAAATATAATTATTTATCCCTTAAACCACATTTTGGAAACCTCCCAAATAGCTTCCCATGATGAATAAATCCCAAAAAATCATGTCGATACTCAGCATGATCCTCCTCATATGTGGTAAAAATAGATATTATCGATGAAAACCATAATCAAATGATCTAGGAACCTCTAAAAACTGATTTAATAAAACCAATTAATATTGATGTATCATGATTCATAATGGAAATCAATTCAATGAACTCATAATAAAAAAATGTAAAAGGAATTCTTTTCCCAAAATATAATCATCCTTCAACCACATATGATGAAATCCGGACTATAGATCAATCTTTGAGAACCAAAATTCTCCCTTTAGCGGATAGAATAAATCATAAATCAAAGGAATATGATAGTGGATGTTTACTGTCACTTGGTTCATGTGACTATAATCAATATAAATCCACAAACCCCCCATCCTTCTTCATGAAAAGAACTGGTGCACCCAAAGGAGATACGCTGGCCAAAAAAAGCCTCACTAAAATAGACAACAGATATATATTTGAAGTTCTTGGAACTCATAATGCACCATCATATATGGAGAAAATGATAATGGAGATACGACTGACTACAGATCGATTCCAAACATGAACTCATATTGAGGGGGTTATGCTCTATCACTTTTTTGGAAAGGCATAGGGGTACTCTTCTACGACCTTGGGAAACACTAACTACTGAACATATGATGAAATTAGAATCCACAAGGCCTTAAAAGAAGACATGGATAAAACATGCATCTGACACATATGAGGGTCTCACTCTCCCAAAACATCACAGTCTCTTTATCATCTTCATTGGAAACAACCTACCTCTAGAATATATCCATGATAGTTCGGAGGATGATGTAATAAGTCTGTATCCATAAAAATTGGAAATTTTCTCAAAGTGTTATGCTTTCCCATCACTAGATCAAAATCATTACATACATTATACTAGTTGACTCAGCCTCCACTAGGTGTAGTTAAGGCCAAGGGAAATGGAAGCCTCTCTACCTCATGTACCAAATAATTGATTATGGCAGGTGTTATAATAGAGTATGTTGCTACCAAATCGAAAAAAGTATGCATACATTAAGAAAAAAAGAAAATGGAACCTCGAATGATGTATGATAGACATGGAGTTAGAGACATTAACACATAAAGCTCCCCACAACCTGATCTGTGGACTCTCTAAACCTATTGATTACTACATCCATAGCCACACTATTCTCTTTGTGGAAATGGATAATATCAGGTTTTTACTCTTCCTGTCACATATCCTCATTTCTAATATCAAAATGGAATAACTTAATGTTACTTCCTCGATTGAAACTACCTCAATGGAGGAACCTGAAGCAGAAAAACTAGTTCACAAGGACTACTCAGAAGGGTCGGACACTCTCGTTGTTGATAACTTCACCATACTCAATAAAAACATGCATTTAATCTCTTGGAATAGGTCTGAGAGACACCTCGCCTGGAGAGATGATATGACAAGTGATGGGACCTACCAACTTTTTATTGAATGTACTTTTATCTAGGAAACTATGAATCTTGAGCCATGGGTCTTCTATATGTTAAACCCTATCAACTCCCATATCATGATACTCAGGTTCAAGAAAATGTTCTCTAAATAACCTCCCCACTTTCTAGCACCTTGAGATATATATTCATCGTAAATGGGTTGACCTAGATGCACAAATCTATACAAAAATCCTCCTCAAAATTCCTCTCCCATGATTCCTCATCTAAAAGTAGGTCTAAACCATAAAGTTGAAGATTCCAGAACTTGATCCCGAACAATTGCACATTGGAACACCCCCTTAGAATGGTTTGTATCCCCTATAATCTAGACTCCTTCACAATAAAATAAAGAAAATATTCTAAAAACATGTATTAAAACTTATCCCATCATATTTTTTACTCCTCATGACCCCCAATGAAAAAGAACCACCACTCCCTCTCTGCTCCACACAACATCACCATAGATTACAAAACCTAGTGCTCCTTCCGATCATAGATCCGAGTGAAAAATATCTTAACCACCTCAAACAAATAATTTTTGATGGAATTTGAAATGGATCACTCATATTTTTATAAACTATAGATCTTAAACTCAATAAGTTTCCTCCACTAAGTTTCTTCTTCGTTAACCACCAATCCTTGGTGATTTTCTAGCACATCCTGGTGAAAATCATCATTGAAAACCTGATGTGGACATCAACCTAGATCCATTGATTTAAAAATAACTAGCTTTTAGATATCCTAAATCTATAATATTGAATATTTAACATTAATTAATTAATAACGATTCATGTTTGTAAGGTTTAAACAAATCCAAATGTATTCCTACTCCAAAAACAATCACAAATAAGAATGATGCATGATATTTTCTAGGTCTCTACCCTATAACTAGTATAAATTAATTTTGTGGGATTAGTAAACATATTAGACCATGAATAAGATAATAGTGGAGGAAAAGTAACTATGTTTTAGCTGGTATCATGTGTTATAGTCACTCAATAAATGTAGAAGACAACATTTCCCTTTCAATACATGAAATATCACCATAAGCCCAACTTTGAACTCCATCATATCCCACAACGGGAACCATTGATACCATTATGTCATAACCCCCTCCCCACAAACTGTACCCCTCCTAGGAAGAAAATGACAGAAGGGATATGGTGACCACCCATGTACCACCTCCAGTAGGCCCCATGTTAGAAAGTAGCCTTGAGGTTATAATAATGACAAACGAGTAGAATTTCCCACTATGAAAAAATGAAAAAAAGATAGATAAGATAGATATAACAATCAATACCTCCTAAAAAATATAATATAAATCCCATGTGAAAACATTAAATTTAATATAGTACTAAAACCCATGATGAAAACTGCATGTAAAAAAAGTTTAAGACGTTAGTGACACAAAGCCGAAACAACTTTTACAAAACTATGAGCTAATAAGATCAATCATGAAATACAACCTCCTCTGGTTTACCTAAAAAAATAGTTTGTATTCAAATAGGGTGAGCATAACACTATACCCAATTGGATTCTCTCTAAATATTATCATTCAAAATATAATGAATTCATGTCAAATCAAAGTGAACAATAGTAAAACTAACTCATTACCTAAATAGGTATACTTTGTTCTAAACCTTACAATGGATAACTCTCACCATGTATCTTGTATATAAGGGAATATAATATAATAATGAATAATAATGGATATCCCTGATTTTATTAATGTTTTAATGAATTATTATATAATCCCATTACTTATTTTATGTGAAATTAGTATAATTTGTGTGAAATATTAATGTTTTAATACTAAGTATAGTTTTTGAACATTTTTAGAAGTAGTCCAATTGATTCAATTTATAATTTTAATAATAAATCTACCCCTACTAATCCAAATTGTGTGGTTCATATTTTTTATGATTCCTAATTAAATATAGAACATTTCATTAGAAGGGATCCTGGGCCAATTCTGTCATTTCAAGGATCATATACACCACACAAGAGGGCCTAAAAAATCTGTGAAGAAACTGGACCAGCCATGAAGATTGAATTACTGGGCGCACTCTAAAACTTAAAATTCCATTATTCACCACAATGGTTCTGGGGACAATGTAAGGATTCTTGGATAAAAATTTCAAGTCCCATATCCAAATACAAGGGTCCCAACTGATTCATTTAAACACAACCCACCATTTTGGCCGGGAATTAAAATCAGTATTGTATTCATGATATGTCTCCTAATATACTCATAAAATCAAGATTAGAATTTTCAGTGTTAAGGAGATGATATAGCCGGAAAAATGTTTTTGAAGAAATAATTCGGATTTAAAGGCATCTTCCAATTCGGAAATCCATTCACATTTTGGACATTGAAAAAGCATGGACTTAAATGGACAAATTGACATTGTTTAATCAAACAACCATAACTTTGGTACAATAGGTCCAAATGACTCCAAATATTGAGAAAAGTAGGAAAACATTATTATCTAAATCTTTTAAGAAGGAGATATCTCGATATTCAGATGCTTGGATGTCCAAATTGTCGAGCCAAGTGGAGGGACAGATTGGGAATGCAAACAGTCCACTTCCTTGGGCTATAAATACATCCCCCTCCTATCCTTCAAAGGGGTTGGAATTTTAGAAGAGAGGATCACATATTGGAACAAAAAAAGCCTTTCCCATGGCTTGGGAGGACCTTCTATACTCATGTTTTCACTTGAGAGACCTTTCCTTCTCTCTTTGTTTTCATTTCCTTTTGTGTTCTTCATTTTTGTAATCTTGTAATTCTCTTTCTTTGTAATTATATTTTAATGCAAGTTTCACCTTTAGTATATCTTATTCTCATCCACCATCTATAGTTTAATATTAATGTTCTTAAAATAGATTAAATATAGTTTAATCCCCTTCCCTTATTTTTCTTTCTCATTCAATCTAAAGATCGTTTTTAATTCTCATCATCGTTCATGTGTGTGTGTTCAACGCAACACTCTTTTCTTATTCCTTCCTTTTTCTTATGTTCTTTAATTATGATCATAATAATTATAACCAGATTACTAATCATTTAAATGGCTGAGTAAATCTCTCATTGGGGTGAGTTATAATTTAGGTATGTTAAGTGATTGAGAGAATTTTCTCGATGAATATTATTCAAATTAACATTGTGTGTGTTGAACATAGCATGTCATGGATTAAAGCCTTGTTTTTTTAACATATGGATTTCATGGATTATGGGAACCATAAATACACTAAAAAATCAAGTACTGAATGAGTTTATAATATTAGTTAAGTTAAGGCTTGTATTAATGCTTTAATAGTTAAGAATTCCAATCCACATCAACATGTGACAAGGGTGTTAATTTAATGCAATATAAAGCAAAGCTCAAGGATATCACAAGATTAACTACCAAATGATGAACTCACCCCAATATTTATCAAACAATTAAATCAAACAGCAGTCATTAATCACATCATTTAAGCTCTACAAACAAACCCACTAATCAAAATACAATCAAATAAAAACAACAGACTATAAATATGTATCATCAATGACGATTCGACTCAAGTGTTGTTATACACATTAGAAGAGCATCATAACTTTGACCGGTCGATAGGCGACAATCAGCCACACGTTTTCAATCCCACTCCTGCTTCCCCACTAGTTTTATACTCTACCCTAACATCGCGCATCTTGAGCCATCTATCCAGAAATAATCCAGTTCAATGACTCCTGGGAAATGCATCACAAAATGAGCCTCTAGCATCGCATAATCACATAATCCAATCCACATATCTGTATAAAGTAACCAAGTAGTTTCCAGGATCTTCCCCAACCCATATGATAAGTATCATAAATATTGTATTATAACCCAATCCATTACAACCCATTCACCAATTAAGTACCTCAAACTATGACAACCTATACCCATCATACTATAATAATACATTGGATATAATATCTAATGATACATGTGTGTGAATAAACAGGATCTATCACATCACTCTAAACACATATATGGTAAAACTAACTATCCTAAATACCAGCATATATAACTACTATGAGAAGATAGTGTGTGTAGATGGGGTATCATCCATCCATCCTTCCACTAGGATGTTGGGGAAACACCATCACAAAGTCTACTTTGTGTAAGCCTCTCTATCCAAAATGGGTAGGTTATATTTTTAAATCATTTAATAAATATGATATAATATAGCTAATCACCACACTATGTGCATAACCTAGTCCTAAGATAAATTGAATCTATCACCACGTGGACACCTGACTTCCATTATTAGAGTCTAAATATCCTTTAAGAACAAAAGAATTTGAATAGATAAATTAATTTCTTAATTTATTTTTATCATTATCTTTTATTAATCAATTTATTATTCATTAAATTATCCATTAATATTATTCCAAGATACATTCTTTAGACACCACCATAAATTCCATGTCCTCCATGCATAATCCAAATGGAGTCCATGGTTTATCAAGATTAAGATGTCTTCTATATTTTCATTAATTCAACACCAAACCCATAGGTAAAGAATTATTTATTCATTATTATCATCATTTTTTATTCTAGATACTCATGTAAAACCATCCTTAGTTACCCCCAAGAGGAAACCTAAAACCCAAGGCACTCACCTTCCTCAAGTAGTGGGGAATGTAATTTAGATAAAATAAAAAACGGCCATCAATCTATAAAAAATTTCATTTCATGAAAGAATAATTATTTATCACTTCAATGAGAATTCCAAGATTCAACCCATTCCATCATCTTTGATGCCATCCCTAACACATGCGTGCATATTCTGATGTATCTCACCATCACATGCATCAAATGATACCACATTATATGGGCCTCCCCACCCATATCCCATCGTCCATTCTATGCTCAGACATCTTAGGATCAAATCATGTCATTAAGAAAATGTCGTATATATAAAAAAGCACAAAAATAGTAGGAAACAAACTAGATTAACTAACAGTTTAATCTAGTCCAAAAAATGGGATCCAACCTTCACAGAAAAATATGTTCTCAAATATCCATACATGAGGAACTAAAGATTCTAAAATATAAGGGTAACTTAGTCACTAACAATTATCTTTATCAAACAACTAGTTTTTATCTCATATCTAAATAAATTATTCATTATTCATAGTTTCTAACAATGGAAAACCTAAATAATAAATCTATAATAAGATTTCAGAATATAAAAATCTCTTATCATTATAACCAGTTTACAAAAACATATAGATGTACCATTCTCATTAACATTCATTTTTTATTTCAATATTCTCCCCATGAATTTTTAGGATATAAATTTTTTTATTTACAAAATCATTGAAGAAAAACATTAATTAAGAATTCACATTATATAAATTTATATTGAAATCAAATTATACGAATCCCCATATTCATTACATCATGAAACTTATTTAATTTTTAATAAAATAAATCAATTGATTCTAGGTTTATATTCTTTACCAATTCCCATCAAGTATAATGTGACAATTCATTGAATAAGATGACATGATAATAATAATAATATAGATTGTAAATTATCTAGAATATAAAGATGAAAAGTGTTATCATGGTAGAAAGAAACAACATATGATTTATACATCTACTTCTTTATTAATCTGATCAAATAATTATTATGGCATTTCCATTTACTTCTAAATAGATAAACCATTATATAATTACAATTAAACATAAGTAAAAAGGATAAGAAATGAATACCCTACCTCAAAGACATAAATTTTATTTTCACAAGAATGGACCAACATCAAAGATATCTATCACCCCTCTAGCAAGATCTATATCCCTCAATGGATTCTATGTCACAACATCACCAATAAAAATCCAAGAAAACATTATAAGAATGATTGAGAGAAACATCCATTGCATCAAACGAAGAAGTAGGAGGATCTAGATAAATTAAGTACAAGAGAAAAGGTATAAAATTCCTCATACCACCAAAGATAGAAAATGGATGGCCAAGATAAATCAATGTCTAAGGGATTCAAATCCCCCTAGAGAGAGATCCATGGATCACCTAGAATCAATATAAAGTGGTAGGGTATTGTGAAACTTGAGGTTCTGAAAATTATAAAGTCATGTAGGATAATAGATTTTCATGGTGTGAAACCCTTTCACATTGTATAGGTATCCAGTTTTATGCCCCACCGAAAAAGTGTCACCTCAGACTATTTGGCATCGAATTAATTTACAAAATTAGGAACCCCAAGCACCATCCTCACATAATATAGGAACCACATGTTCATGATGTGAAACACAAACACATCAATAATTATACCTAACCCAAGATTTCCATAGCCAAACACCTCTAGACTTGATCTAGGACTTCTCTAAGGTCCACTTTCTTTGGAAACTCACAAAGGGTATGACTACAAGGATGTTGAACCTTACATATATACACTAACTAGTTAAAAATCATGTAATTTGATTTTTCTATGGGGGGTGGAACAATGTTATAGGGTTTTATAAATTCTATTATTAAATTATCCTATGTCTCATATAAAGATCATGATCTACTATTAGTCAATATATTTCTCAATCTTATATAACTATAATGAAAATTTATTGGAAGACATGAATTTTTTACAAGGTTTTGACCCAATAAAAAAACCCACTTCTTATATTTGTCAATTTTTTATCTAAATATAGATCATATAAAAATATAATACAAGGTGTTTAAAAGTTTATGAATATAAAAAAACGTTTAGTGAGACATCAAGCACATACCAATATAGGAATAATACACTTAACAGGTGAAACATAACTTTCTTTATATTGGAATAACCAGTATTCAAATTTTTATTATGATATTAATCATTAAAAATAACATCAATTATTTCAAGATGTCTCTATATATAAGAATAATATATATTCATCTAGTAATGTATTAGACTATTATAGAAATAATAAAGGAATAACATGTGTTTTGGACTTCCTTTTTAATCTTTCAGAATGTTAAAACTATGCATGATAGCATTAAAAAAGACCAATAACATTCCTCCTCAAATTTAATCCACCAAATAATCAATAGTAGAATTACATAACATGAAATATATGATGAATGGAAAAAAACACTTATTTGTTTTTTTTCTCTAACTATTTATATGATACAATGGTTCTCAAACATCAAACAATATTAGATTCCCAATTCATCACCACACATAAACTGTTTAATTTATTATTTTATATCTTTGTAATTATCTGAATAATATTTCCCTGAATTTTAATGAAAATTATTCCATGATTCTCAAAAATAGTAAAACCACTAGCCAACTGTACTTGTAATACTCTCCATTATTGACTGTAATAATAAATTTCAAATATAAAATTTGAAATTATGTAAAATATCACTCCATAATCTACTATTATAATAACCGTTTAAATTAATTTAAAAAAATTAAATCATTCCATTAAATTGTTTCATGTGTTTTATATTATTCTTCATTGAATCATCCATGAATTCTTTAAGAAACCTCCTTGTTTATGTGACTATATTTTGTAAGCCTTCGTGATCTGTCATCTTTTTTTGTAGCACAAAAAATATTTTATTATCAATGTAAAAGAGTATTCTAGTGTTTAATACATTGATTAATATATTTTTTCTTTATTTGTATGTTCTAGGAAAAATTGTATGTTCTGAACATTTCAATATTTTAGAAAAACAATTTCTATAAATGTGAATGACTCTTACGATTCTATGTAATTCCATACCTTTCATTTATTCACATTAAATGACATTAATTTATATTAAATTATTCTAATGAAAGTAAAAAATAACTCTTATTAACTTTTTGAAATGAATCTTATGGAATGTGGATGGACCTTATTACTCCGATATGACTCTTTGGATATTTTCAATGACTCTTACAATAATTTATAATTAATGTTACGAAATCATGAATTACTCTTAAGATATGAGTACTTATCCAATTTTAAAACCAATTTTATAACTCATTATTATTTTAAAACATCCTTAAAACCCTTTAAAAATAATTCTACCATGCATCAAATTTTCTAAAACATATTAAAATACCTCTGAAACACATCCTCAACAGGTTCTACTATTTTCTTTATATGGTTGAAAATAAAAAACCTTATTTAAAAATTCCATTATGTTCTTATATCTTCCCCATTGGAACTTTTTTAGTCCTAAATAGCTCACTCTATAAACCCTAAAATATAATCCTTTATCAAAAATAATTATCTTCACTCCACCCCACTAGATAATGTACAAATTTTGAGATAATTTCATCCTTTGATGACTAAATTTTATTTCCAAGAGACTTATATTCTTTCTGTATATTGAAACAATATTTCTGCTTTTCAGCATGACACAATAAAAATTAACTCCAAATTTAAATAAGAAATTTCCTAGAGTTGGGAACTCCTTCACTTAGTTAGATAATAGAATCAAAATCTAATATGTTTATTTCCAAAAGATCCTCAAGTGAGAGGGAAGGGCTTAAAATTCTTGTCCAGCCTCAATGTCTCAAATATAACTATGGAAATTTCATTGGTGAATATATCAGTTTAATTATATCTAGCAGGAATGAAGTATAGACTTATGTCACAATTGAAAACACTCTCATTTATGAAATTAAATAATATTACAATGTTATTGGATAAGGTTGTATCAATGGATGTTTAGAGAGAAAAATTTTACCTTGATTGTTGCTAAAAATTGTATGCGGTTTATCAATATTAAACATCAAAATCTACCATTTGTTCTTTCCACTAGATCATTTCGACATAAGAACATGTAGTATCTCAATATTATACTATTTTAGAGATAAATGTAATTTAATTATGATTATTATAGTTCTAGATTTCTCATCTTCTTCAAAAGAGAAAAATTCCACCTGAATTTGATCTTCTATGATCAGAGTCTCCTACCTAGTAAGAATTAGAAAAATTAGTTAAATTAAAGTTTATATATATTAATTATATAATACCATAACTCATTGTTACTTTTATATATATAGGTAACTATAGTAATCAATAAAATATGATTACATTGAATATATTTGGTAGGTTTCACAAAATATCACTCCACCACAAAAAACAGTTCTTTATGTAATGAGACAATGTAAACTAGTAATAAATTTTCAAAATTATCTTCTATTTATAATTTCTCATTTATCATCCTTTCCTATATTTATCCGAACCAGTATGGGTATTATAATTGGTTAGGATTCATCCATTCTAAATTTATTTCATATTCGACTTGTATAATTTTATTTGGAAAGAAAAATACATCATTTTTTGGAATACATGTATTCCAGATGTTATTTCAATTATCCTAGTATAAAAATCACAAAAATAATTATTCATTTTTCTAGAAAATTATTTTCATGAAATCTCTTGGTTACATGTAAAAATAATATCGATATATACAATTATATTGAGAGTATATGAATCTTTTTTCATTATATAAATGGTTTCCACTTTCTTCTTAATGAACATCATTTCCCTTAGGAAAAAATATATCTATGAGTAATAGTATTTGAGGGAATATTTTATCCCATAAAGTGACTTCTTCATCTGGTAATCCCTTTCCACATCATTTTCATCTAAATATCCTTCAAGATACATAATATAGACATCTTCTTCGAAATCCCCATTCAAGGAGGAATAATTATTATCCATTTGATATATATTGTACTAATAGTGAGACATAACACCTGCGAACATTATTAGGGGTTTTATTATTGAAATAGTAATAAAAAATAAACAATTTCACCCCAGGAGTAGACTTTGTAACAAAAATGTTATTACTCATAACTTCTCCATTTTCATTCATATTTTTTCTCAAAAAATCATGTAGTCCCAATGAATATATTATTTCCAAATATAGGGTAAAAATAAAATATATAATTAATCTCTATATGATATAGATATTAATTAATTTCACCCACACATTCATTGTTATCAATGACCATAGCCGCATAATTTTGATCTATTTGAGAAATTGGGGTTTTTTTGTTATCATTATCCAATGTTCTTATTATTTGAACATGGTCACTGAAAGTTGTAGCTCTATTTTATATATAAACACGACTCTTCAGATTCTTATATTTCATTTTATCATTTCATGTCACCACTTGTTAATCAATTTTCTAATCAGAGCCAATATCAGTAACATGTGGCTCAATTCCTCTTTTTTCTTCACTAAAATTCAAATAAATATTCTATATGTTTTCATCAAATTCATTATTATTTTCATCAATTGGAACATTAGTGTTAATTTTATTTTCAATTACCATCATATCATAACATTCAAACATCTTATGAATCCTTTTATTTCAATATCTATATCATTTTACATTAGATATGTATATATATATATATCCTAAAAGATGACTTCCTTGGATATCTCATCTTGTTTTCTTATATTGATATTCTTGATTTTCATTAATCGGTACTGAAAAAGAATATGAAATAGATAAAATATGGTTTATTTTTTTATTATATATTATAGTAATCCATGTTTCAATATGGTGTATGCAAACTATTATTCTAAATATGTACATAAGGGTATGCAAGTTCTCTCTTGAAAAACTTTTACTCATTGAAATTAGAAAATATTGTACATCCCATTTAAATATGACTCATATTAATTTTTTTTAAAAATATTTTTGGGAGAATAAGAATAATTTCATTGATATTAGATCTCATTTTTATCACGGTGATATCGAAAATAATTTCCATTGAATTGCTATTTATTATAAGCTCTAAATTTCAGGATATGAATCCCCAACTCTCTGATCATCTTATAAAAATCGTAAATGTCTCCACATATTTTGAGGTATGATTCATCAAAATATCATTTATTATTTATATAAAATATATAATGAATGTTATGGAGTGAAATTGACCTATAGTAGATTGATTCCTGAATGGTTTATACAAATATGATTAGATTAATTCATGTGGCATGGTTGATTGTATTCACACACTTTTATGTATTCATTGTACCATGTTTCACTTTTGTAAATCTATAGAAGCATAATATATATATATATATACATTTAATTAGACCACTCACAAAATATTAATTTTAAATTATACTCAATTGGTTATATACATGATAGCCAAGAATTGTTTAACATATATTTTTTTCTTCTATAGCATCGAGGTCACAGGAATTGCATAAATCACTATTCTAAAATAGATTCCAAATTATCCTTTAACCTTTGTTAATGATTATTTTATATATTTTTTCATTTTTATTCTCATGATTCTTTGGAAAATAACAACAGTCACTTCATCATATGTTTTACCCACACTTAATATGTTCTGTTTGAGCCCATAAACAAATAGTACATCTTTAGATTTGATCTTCTGAGGTTAAATTTCATCTAAAACAATTCCTCTGATCATAATGAAATTTAATTTCCATATGCAACAGAAACAACATTTTTTTTTGTGTTATTCAAGATATTGACCGCACAAATCAAATGTGATGATAATCTACAATCAAGAATTCATCTCTTGCTCATTCTATTTCATTTGAGAGCCACTTCAACAAATGGTGACTTTCCTTATTTTCTTCTTATATGATAATTTTTATCATTATATTATTATTTACATTGTCTAAGAATAATGGTCATATATTCTATAGAATAGTGACCTTGTGGGTCACAACTTTGAAATATTTCACCTAGATAATCAAATAAATGTTATATACGTAACTGAGATGAGTTTCTGCTCACTTCTTTATACTTTTATGACAATTTACTTATGTTTACGAGATAAAACACATATATTATTTCCTTTTAGGACTCCTTTTAAGAGATATATAACATTAGAAAACATATTATTTATATGAAAAATATATATAACACAAAAAATGTCATTTAAAATTGGTGTTATATTAAATTACTTATTATTTTAATGAATTTTGATAAGTTGATTTAATAAATACCTATCTCAATTTTTCATTGGATTTGGTGAACCATTTCTTTTCAATCATACTTTGTGTTCCTTTAATATATAATTTATTTATTTTGAGAATCTAAAAAAAAAGATTTCCCATTTTTTCCCTAGAATATGTCTATTAAATTACCCATATTTATCATTCTTGTGGGTCACTACTATAGTTTTTACATGGGTTTTTATATTAAATTCTTTGTATCCTGTGATTATTGAGCATTTACTTCCACATATTTATCAAAATAATCATTAATTTTTCCAAGAGTCTTACTAACATTAATATATATTAAATTATTTATCTTTAATGTTTCTTTATTTTTAGAAACATTATTCATAGACTCTTTTGACATCCTATCATTATCAATTACATTCACTATAAGAAATATAATTTCATCAAAATAATAATTTTCATTGGTTTGGAATTCATATTTTTATTTCTCCAACATTAAATCTTATTTATACATATATTTTATTTATTTCATATTTCATTTTATCCTCTCAAAACAAACATCAGGCATAGTTTTTATCATGCATTCAATGTATGTTTCTTCTCTTTCTTGACCACTACATGATCTTTCTTCATGTTTTTAACATGATCCTTGAAGTTTATAACTTTTCTAAGGAAATTATTATCTTACTAACTACTTGAGTTATTTTATTCAAAATCTTCCCAAATTAAATTTTCAAAAACCAATTCACTTGATTAACATAATTAGACATTTACATTCATAATTACCATTCTAATTTTCATGTTTTTTTGTCATAATATTTTTTTCTTCATAATTTTATTCTTAATAATGTTATTCACTAAAGGATTAAACATTCTATTCCATGAGATTCATTATATTCATAGTGTTGAACGAAATTATCTCATTCAATTTATTTTTTATCCCATGTTATTTACTTATTACATAATTGAGGAGTGTGGTCTTCATCTCATTAAGTGATAAGTCTTTCTTATAATCTATGTCTATATATTTGTATCAAACATTTCAAGAAGATTTCTTAATAACTTCTTAAAAATAGACACTTCGTCCAAATTATATCTAATTCCCTAAATGTCACTCACAATCTCAATGTCCCTTATAAAATACTCCTCAATTATATTATCTACAACCACTTAGATTTATTTAAATGTAGATCTTATATTATTCAATTTTGGTAAAGCCACTGATTTTTGGAGTTTTATTCCACAGGCATTCATGTGAGACCAGAATAATTTTATTTCACATTCCATTTAATGGAAAAGTAATTTATTTTAAATTACTGATATAGATAAAAATTAATATGATATGAAAAAAAATGATTTCAATATTTTTTTCTATGGAAAATAAATTTAAATATATATACAAAAATTGTTTACCAAATGTAAAATATGAAATTCATTTAATATCCACATATTCCATAATGAAAATAAATATTATTATTGGATTATGGAAAATGAGTAACTATACTCATAAAATTGATAAAAAGACAAATATAATCCATAGAAGTGATAATGGAAAATGTGTCAAACCTCGGGAAGAATGTTAGAAGTATAGAAAGTGGAAAATAGTATAAATCAGAAATTTTCAAGGTTGTATAAGAACTACGATTTAATTTATCAAATCTTTTTTATGATTTTAAATATATTAATTATAAAAAAGTTTCATTACTTGTATTTTTATAAGAAATAAAATTTTATACATTTTTGAAAAAGTATATTTGATATCTATAAATAATTATTCTTCATTCATTTAATATTAATAGAATGATGACATGTAATAACTCACAGAAAATAAAAATGGTTTCTTTATTATAAAAAAATATGTTTTTTCAAAATATATTATTATTTTTCAATTTAATTGTTTGGTAAAATTTGTAGAATTATTTCAGAATAATGGATTGATTAAATTATATTAACATTTATTAAAATAAATAAGTAAATACCAAGAAATAATAGATTAATTATAATGAATAATAATTTAATGGTTAATATTCAATGTCTTTTTTTTTTTTTAAAAAATTATATTTATTATATATTAGATGATTTTATTTAAAAGTTAAATTTATCTTGTTTAGAGTATGAAATTTAATGAATTTTTTTATAATGATAAACAAAGTAACAATAATTTACATATTTTTATATAATTTTGTTGAAATGATGATAAAATAATTTAATTATAGAAATAAATATTTATCAAATATATTTTTAAGGTTTTTAATGTGTTTTTATTTAAGAATCTAAATTAATCACTACTGAAGAATTATTTTAATGTAATTTATTGATAAGATATATAATAAAATAAATTTAAATACATCTAATTTTTATTAAATGTTAATGAATTATAATAAATTCAATTTGTGGTTAAAAATATATTTTTATTGTTTTTTTCTTCATTATGTGTTCTTATATTAAATCTAAATTTTATAAATTTTAGAAATTTAATCTAATTAAATTTATTTCATATTTGGAATAAACTTTACCAAATTACGTAATAATAGTAATTTTATTTTTAGGCAAAAAAATAAGTTTCCATGTAAAAATTTAGTTAACCGTGGAAAATGTAAATGGGGTAAAGGGTTTAAATTAAGGTAAAAGGAAAAACTATCTAAAAATTATCAATATTTTTTATGTTTGAATTTTTTTTCAAAAATATTATTGGGACCAAGTCAGCTAAAGGTGGTTATAAAGTTGTTGGGTGTAAGAAGATTATTAGAAAAAAAGTTGTTTGTTAGGAAACTTATATTTTGAATTCTTTGAAAAAATCACCTCATTTGATAAAAGATTAAATAATGGTTATCAGATATAGTTAGATAAAGATAAATAGGATCATACATAGTTTTTTAAAAAGTTTAATCAAATGTGAAAAACTTTTTGGGCATACAAGAGGATCTGGAAGGTCTTTCTAACAATGTTTAATGGTTGAAATATTTGTGATGAAAGTTTATCATCAAAAGGATTGGACACACAGTATTTCAAAAAACCAAATATAATTATTTTTTTCAATTCTAGATGTTCTCAACATAATGATTTGGGAAATCTCATGATCCTAGATTTATTTGGAAGGATGATAAATTTTCCTAAATCAAAATAGGTGGAATTTAAAATTCATATACTACAGTGCTCCATAGAAGAAATCAGATGATGTTTCTTTTCAAAATTTCATTAATATTGGATGTAGAGGCTGGACGAATTACTTTTTTCTATCCAAGGAATGTTTCTAATGAATTAAAATCAGTCAAAGCCCCATCATAAAAAGTCTTTCAATCCTGAAAAGATTCATTTTACCAAGTCATGTAATGATCATCGGAAAGAAAAAATCATACAATGTATTGGATGAGGTAATTTGTATACAATGTTTATAAACATTGATATTTAAATATGAATTTTAAGATGATTTTAAAAATCAAGTTTTATTACTTTTTTGTTTTGAGTTTCTGCTGTTTTCCGATCAAAGTGTCATTATTGGGGTTTGAATAGTTGATCCTATTATTTCAAATAAAATAATATAACATGGGAAAATTACCTCAGATGAATTAAATCCATAAAACATATGTAAGAACATTAGCCTCATCCCTATCGGTGAGGACTCTTAAGTGCATCCATGCGACCCGGGATCAATTCTAGGTGGATGCATAATTTCCGATACTGTAGCAGTACTGTACGGGGTACTATAGCGAAACTATGCAGTATTGTAGAAGGTACCATAGTGGTACTGTAGCAAGCACTATTTGGCACGATAACAGTCAGGAATTTTCCCCTGTTTGAGCATTTGCGCCACTGATTTGGTCCTCGAGTACATTAAGGCCTTTGGGCCACCCAAGCCTTTCGGTTAGTAAGGCCTTTGGGCCACCTCAAGGCCTATAGCCCACCTTAAGTGCAGATCAAAACCAGACAACCATCAAGGAACAAGTTCTATAAGGAGGATGAGCAATGAGCTTTCACCATAGTAGAAGCTACAAGGATTAAAAGATTGAGAGGGTATGGAACCTGGCATCAGGACAAGCCTGTGCATGCACGGGATAACCTATCCAAACAAAAATGTTAAGGTGGAGAGTTAATTTCATAATGAAGATTTTGGGGAGAATTAGTTCCGAGTAGTTTTTCTGGGTTGTATTTAATGTTTGAAGCTTATGGAAAATGAATTCATCTAAGGCCTATGGGTCATGTAATACTTACGCCTATATGCCTTCTAAGGGTTCCACCTCACCACTTGATATGAGGATTATGAAATTCAAAAAAATAAAGGCCTTTGGTCTATTGGATGAATAAAACATTTGAAATTATTCAGAAATATAGAATTCATAAGGTTTATCATTATATTATTTTAATACTAAAACAAGTTCGTCAAATAAAATTTCCATAAGATGAAGTCAACATTTGGTGATGTTCTATAAAAAAATTCTTCAACAGAATTCTATCAGGAAATCTAATTGTAAAATTTCTAATAGAAATACTTATAAAATGTTGAGAAGATGGAATATCTATAGGATTATAGAATAAGTATTTTCTCATAAATATCATCAGACTGAAAATTATGTATGATGAACTCTGATATTAATTTTCTGATGCAAGTCATCATATGATGAATGTATTTGGGATAAGTTTTAAATAATGTTTTTATAATGTTTTTTTGGATCATCAGATGGATACTAACTATATGAAGAATGTTTTTGGAAGTGGGGTTCTTTAAGAAATTTTGGAAAATATAAAAATAGTGATGATTTTTAGATAATATTTTAATATCCCAAATACCATGGAGTAATATAATGATACTTTTCCAGTTTTATGTAAATTTAATGAAGGTTTAATTCGTTGTATGTTATCTTATTCAGTTGCGAAGCATCAATATTTTTGGAGAATAATTTAGTGAAATGTTTGAGTAGGAAATTTTAATTTAGAATATAAATATAGTGGGAAAAAAATCTGATTTCCTGCATATTCTCCATCAAATATTTCTATATAAAGGGGTGAAGGTACAATATTTTTCTTTAAAGTTCATGTCTGAAAAAGATGAAGAACTATAGAAATTGTTTTGGATGCACTCAAAATATGTACTTAATAAAGGAATATTTGAAATAAGTTTTTTATTTGAATGTTTCAAACGCAGGAATGAATTGGATGTATAAGAATACAATTTTTTTTATAAGAAATAGTTATTTTTTGATCAAGAAGAATTAGACAAACTTTTTGAATAAACTTTTATATTAGGTATTATCAAATGAAAGAGTCATAAGGATCTTATTGAAGTTTTTAGAATATACTAGACAAATGTTTTAGACTATATAACCATATAAATGTTCCAATAAAACCTCTCAGATGAACAACCTACTACTTAAATAAGTTCTCACCTATTTTACATTAATAATGAGAAGTAGAAATTTTTTCCAAGAATAGAAAAACTATTTTTTTACAATATGAAAAATTTCAATGTTATGATCCTATTGGTGAAGGTTTCTAAATTTTTTATAAAGTCATTGTTTCATATTTATCTCTATAGAAATAACATGAACTATATTTTTTAAAATAGTGCAATGCAAGTGTACAAATATTCAATACTTATTATAACCTTGTAAATGATTTTTCCAGATTATTTTGTTGTATGGGATTGTTTATAAAACATCGCAAGGATAAGATAATATTATTGTGTACTGAAAAATATAAATTATTGTGTTCATATGGTTGGGTTGGAATGATTTTTCCCCAATTTATAAATCATTAATAGGTGGTGATGTTTTTTTCATCAGAAATAATAACTTTTAAAAAAATAAAATTTCATTGATCCACCCAAGACCACTCAGTGAATAAATATTTCATTCATCATCCTTTCGATTAATATTAGTGTTATGGTTCCATTCATTAACTATTTCATGATTTTAGAATAATAGATAAGTTTATATTGTTGTTTAGAATTATATGAATATTAATGGATTCTAGTTTTGGATGGAATGGACTATAATATATTGAAAGATAGAATATTTTCATATCTTATATCTCTTTGTTTTGATGTTTTTGAAACTAAAACAAATTGGTTTTCTCCTTATACTAAGTCTGTTCATATAAAAGTTTATGATAATAAAAATTTGGATAATAATGGGAAATTTAGAAAAAATATAAATTCTTAACTATCTAAAGTGAGTTTCTTATAGTTAAACGATTTGGAAATAATAATAAATCTTAGGATAAGTTTAAGAATATCTATGAAAGAAATAAAAATTTATAGAACATAATTTAAAAATATAATGTTTGATATATGAAGGTATCAAAATGGGTGATTATGGATCTATTAGTGATTCCTTTACATGGGTGATTGAAATTGTATACACCAAAAGTTTTCATAGAGAAAAGTTGGAAGATTCAAAAATTATTGAAATGATGTTACGAATTCTTCATGATACATTTCATGAAAATATTTCATCATTGGATTATGAAGATCTTAAAACACTATATTTGGAATATCTACACCTCACTCTCATCACATATGAAATATGAAGAGATAAATTTGTGAAGGGTGAAGAGAAGGTTGATTGTAAAATATCCTCCAATGATGCTATGTAGAATATAATAATATCCAAAAATATGAATAATTTAATGATTATGAAACTGAATAAAAGTTCAGTGATTTTTTTGTTTAATTTATGTACTTGTTTTCAAAAAATAAAAAATCAGGCACAATAATGTAAAAAGGGTGGATACCTATTAAATGCTTTGATAGTTGTGGTTTGGGACACTTTACTGAGAACGTACCTTCAATAAGAGAAGATGAAGGAAGTGATGGGGTTTTCATGATGTAAAAAATATCCATTATTAGTAAAATTGAAAAAATCAAATCTTATTCCAATAAAAATGATATAATGTTCTGTAAATCAAAAAATGGATTCATTTTTCAAAATGGGGATAATGATTTTAATAGAGATTAATAATCTGAAGAATTTGGTGATGATGCATCTGAAAATAATATTATTTATCTAGTGAATGATGAATAGTTCACTATTTATTAATGTACTAGTTTTGAAGATGAATAAATTCAGTTCGAATGTGCATTTGAAAGAGATATGAAAGAGTGTCTTATAATGATTTTATGTCTCGAAAGAGTGATAAAAAAAATGAAAAATAAAATCCTACATCAAGTAATCAAAATTTTTTTCATCAAGAAAAATCCATGTTTTTATGAGAGATTGATAATACGACCAATTTTATTAATGGGAATAATGACATAAATTTCAATATTGTTGAAGATTTTGAGGTAAAGGGAGGAGAGTTAGAACATACTCAACCAAAACATGAAAAAGATGAGGAATAAATATCAAATTACATAAACTCAATTATAGATGTTGATAATTTCATTGAAATGTTCAAACCTAATGAAGATCAAAAAAAATTTATCCATGAAGATTGATAATAAATATGTTTAGACCAGTAATAATGTTGATAAAATAATCTATGTCATCAAAATCATCAAAGTTGAAAAATATAATGTTTATAACATTACGATCTATGAAAAGAATAACTAATTTTGTTTATTATATTGACGATGAAAATGTTTTTAATTTGAATAAAATAATATTTAATTATATAAAAACACTGTGGTACAAAAAAATATAGAATGTGGTAAGTAAAAAATTCGATAAGGATCGTATTTATAACTCTAGATAGTATGGATGTTATTGGGAATAATATTAGTTCTATGTATATTTCAAGTACTGTTGTAGGGTTTTTCATACGATGATAATGTTTTTTTTAAGATGAAATATTCCAATAATCCACGGAGAAACTATAATAAGTGTTTTAGGGGGATTCAACCCACTGAAAGAATGAGGTATAAGAAATTTAGTGTGAAAATTGAAAATATATTCCAATATTTAGAAACTATATGTAAAATAAGAGAACATCTTAGACACATATAAGAAGGTTGTATTGTTATATTTTTGGAACTATAATGTTTTCATAACAATAATCAAAATATAGGTGTGAAAAAATAAGGGATGAAAATATCTCTTATTGTAGAAATTATCTCAAAGAAACAAATAGATAATGACCCTAGAATCTGGATAGTAGCTTCCCTTCACATATTATAAAATTTTTGAATCTATTAATGAATGTGAAAGATTTTAAATAAGGTACTATGAATTTTAGAAATGATGAGTCAATTATAATCTAAGGTTTTTTATTTTCTATCATTGGATAATAATTGCTAAAATGTAAAATATATTTTTTATTAATGGGATGAAATAGAACATATTATGTGTGTCAAAACTTTGAGATAATGGACATAAATTTTCTTTTAAAAAAATTATGTTTTTTCTATAAAAATTTTAGAATATGTAAAATTATTTATAAAAGGAAAAGGAATAAAGGGAAACTTATTTGAGTTGGCAGTATAGAAAGTTCATGCTATCTGAGATTGATAAAAGAAAATTATTTGCAGAATAAAAGTTTGGGACACATGTGTTGGTGAAGTAATAGAAAAATAACAAATATATATAGTATTGTTTATATAATTAGCATGATCAAAAGAAAATATTGTTGTTGATCCATTTTCCCAAAAAGGAATATTATAAAATTAGTGCATTGTAAATTTGAAATTCTTTCATCTCATCTTATGGAATTGATACATTTCATACATTTGTGTGGATGAGAAAACAAAAACTTAGGTAGATACATATGGTATTCCAATCATGTATGACTTTACTCATGTGGCATGCATTAAGTTTTTGAAACATTAATCGCATGCTCTTACAATATTAATGAATTTTAGGATATGTGAAGAGAATGAATAGGGATATCCAATGAACTATTTTCACAAAGATAATGGTGGAGAATAGAAAAATAAATATTTTATAGTTTATCAAGAAAAAATGGAATTTATCATGAGTTTAACACACCATAGACACCATTGAAAAATGGTGTTACTGAAAGAAGAACCAAAATATCGGGGGATATGACATGAATAATGTTGATCAAACAAGATACATCACATTATTTTTGGAGGCAGTCTATTATGTCAACAATATATATATAAAATTTATGTTTCCATAGATTGACCTCTGATATAACCCCCAAGGAAATGTACTTCCATGAAACTCCATGTTTTAAACAGCTAATGATTTTTAAAATTACATTTATCATAAATATTAATGTTATAAATCCTGAAAATTTTGATTAAGGAGGATTTGATTAAATCAGTATTGGAAATCTTCCTAATGAAAGAGGGTAAATAAGTTTTAAAAGATAAATAGGATAGATTTATGATTATATAAATTTAATAGTTCTTGAAAAACATGATATAAAAATTTTATGATTAGTTGAAAATATTAAAGATGAGAAATATATGGTGTAAAAGGTTTTTTTAGATGAGAAATCTGAAACCGTTCCCCAAAATGAGTATTCTAACTTATCTATTTCAAACGATAAAGAACAACTTATTACATATTATCCAAATATGATAAAGTAGTTAAACGATAAAAACATCATTAGTGATTAATAATAATAGGTTTAAACCAAAAGAACATCAGGGTAAGTTTCACAAACAACCTGATAATAAAACAATTTTTCATATGATGTAAACGAAGCCTTTGAGCAACCATAATGGATTGATTTTATGAATGAAGAGTTTGATCAAATTGAAAAGAATGATAATAGAGAACTTGTACCCAATCCAAATAATATAAATGGTACTAGTATAAAGTGGTTATTTCAGAATAAGATGAATGAATATATTGAAGTGATAAGAAACAAAGAACATCTATTTTTAAAGGATACTCCTAAATTAATGGAATTTATTTTTTGAGACTTTTACGATAGTGGAATGATTAGAAATTATAAAACTATTTGCTTCTATGATTTCAAAATGGAGTTGTAAATTTTTTTTGTGGATGTATAGTCATCTTTCCTTAATAGAGAATTTAATGAGGATGTATATATTGAACTCCCATGTGGTTTCGTAATCAGGAAAGTTGAATGTTATGTGTTTATGTTGAAGAGGTATTTATTTGTGTTGAAGCGTGATATTAGTGTATAGTATTATAAATTGGATATCTTCTTATGGATTTTGAACATCAATAAATAACAATTTTAAATTAATCTCTACATCAATTAAAATCAATAGGTTTCCTCTATTATTACTATTTATGATTATGATATTATCCTTAGTGGTAATTATATTGAAACATGGGAAAATTATTATATGGTGATGAAGAAGTTAGATTAAATTTCAATGTTTAGAGAAATTAAATATTTTCATGGGTTACAAATTTCAAAAAAGAAGATATATATTTTACAATCACTAGAAAATTATTTTAAGAAATGTAAAAGGACCATTGTAATGGAAGATTCAGAAATTTTTCCACACCCATTTTAGAGGGATCCATTTTGTAGAGTTATAGATAATGTAATGAATATTATCTAAAGGAATTTAGGATGATGGTTAGAATATTAATATATTTTTCGGCCTCAAGACTTGATATTTTATATGTTGTTACATTATGTTCATTGTTCTAGTGTTCTCCAAAATAATCTCATATATTGGTCAAAAAATGGACTCCCATGTATATAATAATAATAATAGATTTATATAAATTATTTTATTTCATGAAAATTGGTTTTTTTGGTTTTGTAGATAAGGATTGGGTAGGATGTGTTGATTAATGAAGATAAACATTTGGTGGAGTTTTTTTGGTTATAAAGTTTTATGAGTCATCCTATAAAGAACATCTATTTATTGACTCTTAGTATTGATTATGATAAGTATGTTTCTACCCATCAAGATGGAAAAATATTTATTTATGAAAACTAAGATAAAATATTTTTTGGTGGAAGGGAAGTTATCCCTACTCTCAGGTTTTGATTATCAATGGTCTATAAATCTCATTAAAAATGTAGTGAAAATGTATTGTTCATATAATATTAATATCAGATATCTTATCATCCAAGGGAATATGGGGAATAAAGAACAGATGCATGAATATGATCTTATAATGGATAAATTTGATATACTGAGAATATGGAGGTAGTTTAGTCTTGAAGTTTTACAACTATTTTTTAAATATTTAATGAATTATAACTCATGAAAATTTAGTTGAAAAAATGAAATCTATCAATCAACCAAAATTCATCAGACATTAAGAAATCATACAGTGTATAGTGTAATAGTCTGAGGATTAAGAATAAGGTCATTAAATTAATTCTAAATCGGATGGATTCCACATTAAGAAAAGTTTAATAAAAATTCCTTGAAAAATTTCCATCACAAACCTACTTGCGTTGACACATAACAAGTCACTCATGTCATCCCACAGAATTCCCAGAAGGGTGTTCCCAATCCTCCCTAACAGCTAACAAGTGATGGGAATCAAATATATCTCATTTGAGAATTATTTAACAAACGAACCAATAAATAAAATAAAACAATTATTGGTAATGAAAAAGAACTAGGAAAAGAAAAAATAAAATTAAAACCTATACATACCTATATATCACTTCACCAGTGATCAAAATCCACTGAACCAACATCACTCCATGGTGACGGAGAATGGGTTAAATGTCCCCTTAGAAGATGAAATTAAGATAAAGGTATTGGTGTGAGTAATAAAACACTATTGAAATTACCAAAATAAATTACTCCATATGACATACATTTAATGTGAAGTCCAAATAATTCTAGTTTCAAAATAATACATATAAAATAAGATTTCCACCCTTTCATGAAAAAAAACTAACAAAATCCCATTTTAAGAAAATATTCATTCTATTATATTTTCTAAATTGTAATTTCAAATAATTAATGATATTTCATAAAATTTCTTATATGATATGACTAGTAATAAATTTGGTGTATCAACATGGTGCATTAGATTAGTGAAAGTAAATATTTTTTATATTTTTTTATGATAAAAGGAAGCTAATAATAAGAACATTTTGAAATAGTACCATGTAAAATAAGAGTAAAATAGGGAAAGTACTATAGTAAATTCCTAAGTATTTAGGATACTTTGATACCTATGATCCTCTTACTCAAAGTGTTAGAACCATATAATGTGTTCATGTGCATGAGTTGTTAGATAGGTTGAATCCAAATTTCTATATGCACCCTCCCAATAATCATCATATTGTTTTCCTAGTGTTTTAGAGTAATCCTATAAGGGAGCCTAGGTCAATTCCCTCATGAATCAACAAACATAAAATTCCTTATTCCACCAACCTATGTACCATGGTTTCCCATGTGATTCATTTTAATGGATGTGAGTATTTTATCATGCTAATATATGTATAAATATCTCATATTTTTAATTAAAACCACAATTCACTTTCTCACCATTGAATTCCCTTTAAAGAAAACCACATTTCCATTCAAAAATACATAAAAACACATGTGTCCCCTCACTAATCATACATCACAAAACCCATATTTATCACACAACACATTTCAAATAAAAAGGGGCATGCCATAAAAGGGGTTTTAAATTCCTAAAACATTTCAATGTGCCAAATGAACCGTAGAATCTTAAATGAATCACTTTTTATTTAGAATTTTTTTTGAATCACCAATATTATGATACCAACCATTTATAAAAACAATTATTCAAATAAAATGCACCAAATTTTATAAAAGGTAAAAAATAAGCTTAAACAAATGAAAACCATGTTATATGTTTAGGTTAAATATGGAAAGAGAGTGAGAATTCGTTTATTAGAATCAAAATTCAGTTTTCATAGCATATAAATCATATATAGTAATTAAAAAACATATTTAATCATTAAATAAATAATGGAATTCAAAGTAATGGCTTGGGCATAGGGAACCAACGTCAAAATATGACGCCTATGATGATGATACCTGAATCCACTTAAAATAGGTCCACATAAACAAGAAAGTCAAAGAAGGACTCTGGTGAATAAAAAACCTATTTTAAACTTACACACAAATTTGATTATATATATATATATAGACACCCCATGATGGAATGAAAATATTCCCAAACACTATGAAGTAATGTGTTTAAAAATGGGGTATCTATATATACCTTACCAATGTATATATGTGTATGTCATATTAATAAATGATGATCCTAATATAACTTTAGGAGGTCTAAGGAAGAATAGAGAAATATAAGAAACAAAAAAATTAAATAATCCTTAATTAAAAATTGAGCTACAGAGGAAGTAAGATGAAACCATACTGGAAATCGATTGAGAACTCACTCACATCAATGGTCATGGATCGACATAGCCTTAACTAAATCATTAGAATAAAAAACCATCAGACTAAATACCCAAAATAATTTTTGGGTTTTCAAATAGTGAAAACACCACAAAATAGAGAAAGAAGACGAAAAAAATTGAATAAGAAGATTACAGAGGAGGGGAAAACACATCCAAGATTACCACCACAAGAAACAAAAATAAAATCATACAATATGAGGGAGGTAAAGGAAGGAGAATCCATGTTCATTGAGAGGGATATTAGGGGATGGGTCACATCAAGCATAAGGGTGGGAGGATAAGAAAATAACACATTAAGGGTTTTAATAATAAAAATAAAAATACAATAGTAATTATAATACATTAATAATAATAACAATAATAATAATAGAAAAAAAATAAATTTCCAGCTCGCACGACTATCCAAATAGTGTTTCAACCATGTGGCACTATATCGGCCTCTGAACACCCCTCAAGGGTACGGTGTTAGCTTAAGGAAACCATGCGTCAATGATGTGGTTGGCTCTACTAAAAACTACATACCAACCCACAATAGTTTCATTTTGTTTCTAGTAACCATGAAATGACAATGTGACATTGTTGAACACCAAAAAAATTAAAATATAAAACCTTTTACATCCTAAAATTTAAAATTAGAGGATACATACAATTTAATGATTATAAATATTTAATAATAATTAAAAATAATGAAAAATTCAAGGTTAGGGTGTGACAAAATCTATCATAAAAACGTATTTTATAATTTCCATCGAGAAGTCTTGTATGTTATTTAGATTTTGGGGTCTTTGTAAGATTTTCAAATAAATTTTCTGTATAAATATCCTCAAACATAGAATGATATATAATGGAATATGACATTGAGTTTCTTATTCAAGGTATGAAATATAGAAATTTTTATAGGAGATGATTCCCAAAATTTTTCTATGATGTTTTGATGGATCATTGAAAAAAAATCACATCAGATGACAAACGTGTTCAGAATTTAGATACTTTATTAATTTTTCATAAAAATAACAAAAGGGATGATATTGAGATATTATTTTAATGTTAAAAATATAATGGATGAAGATCATGATACTCATCGAGTTTTAAGTAAATTTGAATATGGATGAAGAAGCTGAATGTTCTTGTATTCATTCGAGATGATTCATGGTTTATTGAGATGATTTTTGTTATTTTTTTGAGTCGGAGATCTACATTTATGAGTGGGAAACTAAATAGGTTATCCTTCTTGTGATCTGGTAAGGGTTTCTATATAAAAGGTTGTCCGTAAAAAGTACTGTAATGTTATTTTGTGAAAAAAAATATTTTTTGTTGAAATTGAACCAGATGGACTCACCAGATGCACTAACTAGGAAATGATCTAAAATCCAGTTTTGAGTTGAATGTTTTTTACAAAGGAATCTCTTTGTTGAAGTGGAATAAGAAATAGTAGCAGTATATGTTTTTTACAATGAATAAATAATTTGTGACCAGGAACCATAAAAATAACTCCGTGGATAAACTTTTATATCAAATATAATCGGAAACCCTGGTCCTCTATATGTTTTTGAAGTTTTAATAATGAACTATATGAAATTTACAGACCGAGTTTCCAAATTATTTTTTTCCATAAACCCACCATATGATAATCTAACTAATTTAATAATTTCACACCTTCTATTAGCTCAAAAATTTAAGAAGAGGTGTTTTACCGGAATTGAAAATGTTATGTTTTTACAGGTTTCATATTGAATATATTATTCACATGTTTGTGAAGGTTTTTATCTATTGTTATTAAAATATTGTTAGATATATAATTATGTAGAAAGAAAATGAATTTTAGTTTCGATAATAGTGAAATACAAGTGTATTAATATCCCCTTCTATTTTTAACAACATAAATGGATTTTTTTTAGTGAACTGTGGAGTATTGAATTATATACATACAATTATAAGGACTATCTATACCTTTTAAGTAATGAAATTTTAAATTATTTTGTTTTTGTGGTTATGATTTAATTTGTTATTTTTAGAAAATTTATAATTATGACATTAGGTGATGACTTATTCATGCGAGAATAAATTATAAAAAGAAAAAGATTAGTGATTCACCATTACCAATATTTGTGATTATAGAGACCCTTATTGGGAATTTCATTATCCACATTATTTGAAAATCCTTATATGTATTCTTGGGCACACTTAGTTGGATTACACAATAAAGAATGGGTTTTAGTGAAAATTTTCCCTACTCCAAACTTATAAAACGACCCCACCACAACATTTCATAAACCAAAAATAAAATTATAATTCATCCCTGTAATATTCATTCTTTTTCATAACAAAATAATACTTTTACACTATGACTTACTCATGGTATCCTTATTATTCCCTAATTCATTTAAAACCAATTAGGTTTCCAAATATATGATATGATTTAATATTTGTATGTAGTGAATTATTATCCTTAATTTTTATTTATATTATTGTTAAAAATATTACAAATTATGATTTATCACTTTAATAACATGTATTTAAGATCATTATAATTCTAAATTAATGATACTATGTCTAAATACATTAATATTCATACTCATCCATTAAACATAGCATGTTGTTGGTTGGGCTGGTTTAACCACAAATATGAAAAATGATATAATTTTTCTTCATGGATGATTATGATATCATAATTAATGGTAATATATGATATTTATAAGTAAATACTCTTTTTTTATTTTCTATAATTGTAATATTAATATTTAACTTGTAATTTGTATACCATATCATATTTATTGAAAATTACTAAAATAAGAATGTTATAGTTTACAACATCGACAATTGTACCTAAAACCCAAATAGATTGAACATGAAACATCATAATCCATTATGAATCTTCCACTATAGTACCATAATGATTTAATTTATGATGAAATAAATAATATTTATTTTTGATGGAAATATGTATACTGAAATAGGTATGGAGTGGTTGAGGATAATAATAAATGTTGAACAATATTAACTAAAAATAAGTAACAATTATATAATAAATGGATTCAAATGAATAACATAAAATTTAAAAAACATGAATATGTTTTTTAATTGTTGTTTTTAATGACTCTATGATTACAATAAATGAAAATAAACTATTTACAAGAAAGTAGTAATCCAAGGTGTACTTTATGAACTCAATCTATAATCATTAAGTCATGAACCATCTTCACTGAGTATATTCTTATTTGTTATGATTCTGATATCCAATTATTATATTATTTTTCATTTACTCTTATTTTTTAGGGATTTACTATAAATAACAAGCAAGTTATGAATAGAACTATCTCACCATTATACCCATAGGGAATTCCAAATCCCCACATTTCAAAATCTAGTGCTTCAGAATCAAGGAAAAAACACACGGGAATGATCTGTCACTTATATAAAAAACAAATAGGAATTAATGACACCCTATGAATCCAATATAGGGTATCAATATCTTGGATTTACTAACTACATAATATAATAGGTTCTTAATAAACACTTAAATTCAATATGACATTACCGAAATAAACATTTGAAATAATCATTTATAAATTTAAATATATATTGTTTAAAATAAATTAAATATAAGAGAATAATTAATTAATATAAATAAAATGGGGTGAAGTGTCTCATCCTCAATTTCCTCAAAATAAATTGAATGCATCCTTGATCCTGAAAAACCAACTGCACGAGGCTCTCAGACACTCAACACCTCTTGATACCACTACCCAAAAAATGACTATCTAAGAATCATCATGGGACATGAACTAGGGTTATAAAATTAAACATAAGAGTTTCATAGATCAAAGATTCCATTCATGTTATGAAGAAGATATAACTATTGGGATCTCAATAAGGATTCAATCCAATAAATTTACAAATGAAATTTCTAGAACTCTTGTTTTATTTAGATTTAGAAAAAAAAATTTACATTAAATCTCAAAATAGAAAACATGTCACATCATATTCCATTAAAAATATATTATTTTAAGAATCATCCCATAAAATTTAGGAAAATTTCATTTAGAAAGGAAACATTGAAAACAAAAATGGTGAAAACACCCTTTTTATATAACCACACATTTCAACCAAAATTACATATTCCCCATTAAATAAGAAAACTATTTAACAATACCCCTATAAAATAACCCATTTGACACATAAATAATAATATGATAGAAATAAAGTAATAATAAAATCTAACAAAAACAAAATAGAATATAATAGAAGGAATTTATGAATATGTTTGTGTGTTTTCTATATAATAAAGAATATAAGGGGATACACGAAGAATGCCATGGGAATACCCTAGAAAATGAAATTAACAATGAAAATAGAACATGAGATAAACACTACATCATAAGGGATGATTTTCATCTACATTACCAAAAACACATGACCAACCTCTGACATATATTGTGTCCAAAATAACCTAATCAAACATACATTCCCATACTCAAGTCATTTTAATGGACTCCCCACATAGCCATATATCTTTCTAGATGTGACACTTGTAGTGTGTGTTCTGATTAGTTTATCATTGGGTGCTACCAATCTTATAGCCCCATGTTCCCATGTTTTGAATACAATGGTGGTGATTAATATATTATATAATGAATCAAAAGTTTCAATAAAGGATAAAAAATAATTCTCATCACACCTCCAACAACCTATCATGAAATAACCACATTGAAAATATATTTTTTAATTAAAATAAAATAACAATAATAATTAAATATCATCCATTATATGGAGAATGGATTAACTAAATATATAATTCTTGGGGAACAATTTCAGGTGTATCCTGAAATACTAATTTATAATCCATTTAGAAAGTGACAAATCTTCTCTTGAAATAAAGATCCGGTTGTCAAGATATTCTGAAAATATTTCGAATGTTTAATAGTAAAATCATTCTATAATATATCTTCAGAAATAATTTTTTAATAATTCCTCTGTTAGAAACATAAATCAGATACCACTTCCTCTTAATAAAAAAATAATACCCCCTCTTAGAAAGTATTTTTTAAAATATAAGCCTTTTTTTTCTTAAAAATATCCTTTTATAAATATCATGTCAGTTCCCAAGATCTATTAGAAAAAACCAAATTCATTAGAGAACCTCAATTAGAACATTTAAGCATACACTTTATACTCTTAAATCACAATTTAAAAAAATTAAAAACTAAAAAATACATAGAAATTCATTTCATCCATGTTATTAGAAATGATGAAAACCATTTAACACCCATAAATGGATATATATATATATATATATATATGGAATTACATAATAAAAAATGAATTAAAAAAATTTCAAGCAGAAAAAGGCATGCTAAGATAAGTAATTACATAGAAAATCCCACCTAAAATATAGCATAATAAGTCACCTGTAATTATTAAATTCCAAACAATGATGAAGATGATGCTTATCCACCATATAAATATAATTCCACAGCGCTTGGTCCACTCGCAACCCTAAGATTATCCATCATGACATTTTGTGTGTGGGGGTGGGGGGTTTAAACCAAATGAATAGTATAAATAAATTTATATTAATATTGGAGGAGATATATAGATGATAATAGCTTGATATTATAGGCTCAAACAAGTATGAGTGAAAAGGAAGGAATCAATGGAAGGTGGGACGAACGAGGTTTGTGTGTCAATGGGGTTTTGATCAGCCAAGGGGGATGAAATGGGTGACTAAATGCTTAAAATCAAGAATGGTTATCAATAGAATTTCAAACATTTTAAAAACTGGTCTTATCACATTGTTTTCCAAACTGTTCTCCAACTATGTGACTGTCACTAGGATAAAAATCTCACTCCACATGGTTAGGTCCGTGTAGTCATTACTAACTATGTACCAAATATATAGGTAACTCCAAATCACAAAACATGCTAAACAGTTCACAATGATATTTCATGTGGCTTAGAGAACCATGAACCAACCATAAAAAATAACAATGTTAATGAATTTTAGGTTTTTCATTCTTATAGTACAATTTCCACTCGGCATGCGCTTAGTAACGAAACCATAAAAGATATACAATATAAAATAAACCCACTAGAAACTCAAGGGAAAAGATAAAATACAATAAATAAATAAAATAACAAGTCAACTAGAAATTAAAATGTTATAATTCTACCTATCTTATAATTTTCTACACCATATAAATCCATTGATAAAATTTGGAGATAAATAAATCATTAAAACATAGACACCTCAATAAAGAGTTGATAAGGAATGTGAACTAGAACAGACTTTAAAAAGATGAAAACTCCAACCAAAACTAGCCCTCAAGATTAATAGAACATGTCCTTATATTGCATCTAACATATTATAGTGAAACTCAACATGTTAACATTTGACACAAGTCCCAATGAACATTGATATCTTTTAATGTCTCCCGAAAATTTAAAATTCATCTAAAATAGGGGATCAGAAAAACACACATTATCTTGAAGTCACAACATTAAATGAACACACTTCCACAAAATGCTAAAAAACAATATTTGATCAATTACATCAACATTATAACAAACCTCATCAAAACTCTATAGGAAAATACCAAAAAATATGGATACTCAAAAATAATCTTGTACGGTCTAACTAAAACCACATTACCAGATAACCATGAGGGGAATCTCTTTAAAACAAAAAATTCATTCAACACACAACAACATGGCCCGTGACTTGGGATGAGGAACATTGAAAAAAGGTAACTAAAAACCTCTCTCATGTAATTACTCCTAGGGTTTATCTAACATAATCCAATTATCTCTAACTATAGAATAGTTGAACAAAATCCATTCTCCCCCTCTAAGCACAATCCCATGGTTATCCATTCTCGATACATCAAACAAGTTACCAAAATATTTTCCACACAAATATAGGAGGATTAGATAATAGTTAAAAAACAATATGAATAAAAGGAAACCACATAAATAATTAATAATCTCACAAGTTCAAAAATAGAACTAATCAACCACAAACATATAATAATTTCCTTAATGATCTAATACAATACAAATTAACCAAAAGAACCATAAGGAAATAGATTACCCAAACCCAAAAACACCCAAAAAACCTACTCCTAAGACCCCAAATCCCTCAAAAAGAAGAATATTAATTCTACAATTTTTTTTTAGGTTTCATGATCAAGAAGGATTCTAGACATACCACTCAATTAGGGGCTTGGTTAGGTTCACCAATTAGAATAACTACAACCAAGGGAAGAAGGTAATCACCATATGGTTTATCCCTTGAGAAAGAAACCCCATAATTCATCAAAAAAATATTACAATATACTAACTAAATAACAGAGAGCATTAATTAAACCATTTCATGTCCCACATTCATCAACCAAAGAGTCGAATGATTACCTGGTGAAAAATAATTAATATTTAATCCTTAAAAAATGAAAAGTCATTCACAAATAATAAAAAAAATTCTTTTATTAACATCCAAAATCTCTATAAAAGTATTCAAAAGTCATTTTTCCAAAACGAAACACTTAAAATTAATTATTTTATGAAAAAAACACAAGTTCACTTCTGAAAACCTACTAAAATCATTTAACAAATTAATGTGATTTAAAATATCCAATTCCCCAATATAAAAGTTTAAATAATTCACTTTAAAAATGTTTATACCTTCTAAAACCAAATTATCCATTAAAATATTTCATTATAATAGTAAAAAATTAAAATAAATCATTTTAAAATATAATTCTCCATGGTTTCATTCTAGGGTGAATATAATTTCCCCCAAAACCCACTTTTCACACACAAAATCGATTTCATAATTACCATAAAAAAATCATATCATACATCCCAAAGCAAACATAGTCCATAATATAAATAAATTAAAAGGACACCCTTGTGAATTATTGAATGGTATCCAAAATATTAAGGCCAAAATAATGAAAAACAATGCTTGGAATAGACGCCTAGTATGTGAACCAAGTACCAATAATGAATTTCCCCCTAAAAATTTTCATGAACCAAAATTGGGTATCAACATTATTTTTTAGACTATATTATCTTTCCTTGCATCACTAATTCTATTTCTATTATCATCCCAAAACTAGATGAGTCTGCAATATAACTAATAAATTCTTGGGAGTAGTAATACATCATCATTATCATCAATAAAAAACACAAATTTAAAATTAAAATTATAACTACCCATGGTAACTAATGCTTCTTCGTGATATGTTTCTATTAAACACCTTATCATGATCCATCGCTTTAGTTATAAACAAAGTCCCAATCTCCTTTCTATGAGAAGTACACCCCAAATAATAATAAAAAATCATCATGAACCTATGAATTTATAATTAACCTAGTATCCAATACTATTTGTAACAAATTATTCCGAAAATTCCCATCCTAACATGCCACTAGTCTCAAAGGTCATTCATAATCCCCATAGGCTAGAAACTAGTGTCTAGGAATCAATGAACATGATCTTGTGAATGATTTCACCATTAAGTAATTACCAAAAAGGGAATAAAATACTCACTAAGAATCTATGAAAGGGACTTCATATTTTGAACATCCTTGAAAACAATATGATCATATATAAATAATTTATGAAAATAAACATGACATAAATAAAATAAATATTTTAGACATAATTTAATGAATTTATTGAATCATGAAGTTAAAAAATTAAATACAAGCGAAACTATATGAAATAAAAATGAATAATTCCAAAGTGGCCAATCTATAACTTCTCAAAAACAAAATACATGAAATATTAAACCCATAAAACCAACTCTATGTGGCTCATGTACACTCATCACCTCCAGATACCACCTATAAAATAATTACCATCCATAAATCTAAAATGAGTAAGAACTAGGATCGTAAAAGTATACATAAGTGTTCATACACCAATTGGTGTATGCATAGTGTAAGCTAAACAAACCTATTTGGACCTTAGTATGAAAAAAAAATATTTAATACAATAACAAAGGAAATTTCTAAACATCTCGTTTGAACTATTTTTATAAAATAATCTTTTACCTGATTGTGTATACATTAAAATTGTCCCATCACATTCCATTAAAAATCATTTCTATTACAAACGTCCAATTTAGAAATTAAGAAGACAATATTTAAAAAATGAAACTTTAAAAACAATAATATCGAAAACCACCCTTCTTATAAAACTATACATTTCAACCAAAATTCCAATTTTCCATTTAACAAAAATACTCATTATTAAGAATCTTTTAATATAAAATATTTCAAAAAAATCACAACATGATGGTAACATTAAAAAAATCATCTAGAACTATAAAAACATTTTATAAAATAGAAAAAAAATAATATATATATATATCTATGTTTGTGTGTTTGTTCCATATAATAGGGAATGATTAGTGATAAAAGAAACATGAAATGGAAATACCTTATATAATATAATCAACGATGAATAATTAAAATGTGAAACTCAATGGTTCCTAGGGGATAAGGTTATTGAATTTTTTTAAAAACGTAATACCGAATAATATTATATATTACTTTCTATATAAACAAATCTAACCAACTAGCCTTCCTTGGAATCATTGAAAGGGAACTCCACACATAGACATGTGTCATGATAAATGGGACACTTGCAGTGGGTGTTTCGACTAATGTACCATAACCTTGTACCACCCTCTTATCCAAGAGTTACCATATATTCTACTATCTATGGTGAGTAAAAAATCATAGGAAGCATCACAGGAAATGGGAAACCATATAGAATAAATCTAATCTCACCTAAAATAACCTAGTATGAAACAACCCCTTTCACAACACATTCATAGATGATAATAATCTAAAAATAATAATTAAAATTCATCCCTTAAATGAGAGAATCCTTAACTAAGGAATAAAAATAAAGAGGAATGATTTTGCGGGTGGTCATAAATAACATTTGAAAATTCATTCTAAAAGTGAAACCTGTTCCCTCAAAAACTATATTGGGAAACCAAGCTATACTGGTGATCTTTTCGATGTTTATTCATGAAATCTTTCTATAAGAGACAATTATATATCATTTATAAATAATCCCCGATTTAGATAACAAAATAAAATAACAACACCACTTAATAAAATAAGAAAATCCTTTCTCATAGAATAAATTTTTTCCTCAAATCTAAACCATTATTTAATTTAAAACACCCCTTTAGACATATCTTGTTTGAGCCAAGAACCCTTTCAAAATTAAAAAATCATTAAAAAGTGAATTTAAAACCAAAAAAATTTTCAAAAAAATATGCTTCAAGTGAGAAAAAACAATGAAAACTACCTAACACCCATAAAGGGAACAAAATATAGTTATAACAACAAATAAAATCAATTTTTGATTGCATAAAAACAAAAACATCATTCCATTAGAAGGTATTACATAGAAACACCCATCATAAATTAGTTGCAACATGTTTCCTATGATGGTTGAAACCTGTATGAGGATAAAAAAAATTCATACTAGTCATAGAAATAAAAAACCCCAAAATAGGTCAAATAAAAACCCTAAATTCTGAAAATATGACATTTAGGGTTCACAAGGGAAGTCCAAAATAATAGAAATGTAATAAATAAACATGGGGAAAAGAAGAGGGGATAACTAGTGGATATTATATAGACATTTTATGTTCTTGAAAGGAAAAAATCAATTTAAGAACCCTAAAAAGGATAGAGGAAGGAGGTTTGAATTCCAAATAGGTTCAATCGAGCCATGCTAAAGGAAAAGGGGTGCATGAGGCATAAAATTCTGGGAGGGGTTCCTTGTAATTCAACACTTTTTAAAAACATCGTAGACCCCATAATGTGAATATATACTTTTCCATACAATGTTCACACCATGGGGGAGACACCGACTTAAGCATATTAATCTTAATGGTTTGGGTCGTACGGTCCGCAGAAACAATGTTTAAACTATGTGGGTCACTCGCACATACAAAATAGGCTGCAAGGTTTACCAAGTGACTCCATGTGTCTTATAAAACCTTGCAACAAACAAGATGAAATTGCAATATGGT
The DNA here is from genome assembly GCA_963277665.1 of Viscum album. NCBI lineage: Eukaryota > Viridiplantae > Streptophyta > Magnoliopsida > Santalales > Viscaceae > Viscum > Viscum album. The sequence continues at coordinate 1,577,292,103 of OY728120.1, read as the reverse complement.
AACAACCTGAGTTTTTATGGACCTTTTTTCATGAATAACTTAAATTTTCATTTATGTATTAAATTTCACTAAATTATATAATCCTTTAAAAGGACACATACTTGGAATACATTACACAAAACACAGTTGTTTCTTCAAAACATAATTTTTTTGTTATAACTATTCAAATAAGATAATTATAATCAAGATTTTAAACTTCGTAATATGAATATTAATAACTACTTTAAAAATATTTTTTATAATTTTTTTATATAAATAAAACATATTTAAAATGAACGATATAATTTTTGGTAAAGTCTTTATATGTTTGAAAATATTATTCTCTAAAATGAACTACATTTAATATCCATCTATGAAAAATAATAATATTAATTTTAGACACATGTATAAAATAAATTTGATAAATTAATATTAATTATTGAATTTATACTTTTGATATTATCTTAGGGAGAATTTTTTGGATTTTTCTAAGAAACCTCATTTTTGGATTAATAGTGAAAATATCGTATTACAATTCAAAACTACATTTCTGTATAATTTATTTACAAAAATATATTATTTTTTAATTTGGTATAAAATTTTAATTATACCATATAATTTTCAATTAATCCAATGTAGTCCAATGAGATCAATTTCACTTTGAACTTTTCTATAAAAACATGGAAATGATTGAATGTTTTTACTTTAAAAACCCGCATTGTCGACCCGATGAAGAGTTTAATTTTAAATTCATTTCCACCACTTATACGATTTGAATTTCAAAAAATGGATTAAATATTTATATATATATTAATTTATAATTTCTAATAAGTTAAAGTTATTTTTTACCAAAATTATTTGGGAATGTAATTAAAATTAATTACATCGATTACGGAAAAATCTAACTTATCTAAGGAAAAATCCATAAATATATGACCCAAAACATCCCTGAAACTCGTTTAAGAGAAATTATCGATCTATATTTAAACCCTATACAAAATTTAATTTAATTTGTTTTGTTATTGGATTCATATTATATATGAAAACTTGTTAGGAATTCCGTTGTCAAAATATTACAAGAGTGCCACACCTCATCCACTATAAATAGTCCACATATCCTCTACAACCATACACCTCTAAAACCACATAGTTTCGGCCAATATCTTCTCAAATATCCTCTACAAAATCCTCCCTTCCTAATTGAATCCTCCCATTGCATATAAAGTCATCCATGTATGCCTTTTGGAACAAACAAAAAGTAGTTACCCGATTAAGGGGTAACATATTCTCTCAAGCCCCTTTCTTTTATTTTCATTCTCTACCCCTCCACTCTATTTATTCCATGATTTTATAACCAAAACATTATCCTTAATATACTAGGTTGTTTTTTGAAATGTATTATACCTACACTTACACACACCTCCATATAATGGGTAATGAACATACTATTTACATCTACGGTGAACTACCGCCTTACAAAATAATGATTATTCATGTTTTCCTTTGACGCATCTCATTATGGAAATTATGAAGTAAATTATGTATATATATGTTATATATTATATTTATCATGTCAATAATCTTATTTAATTATTTTTAAAAAATATATTTATATTTCACACTTGGTGTAAACCAAACAATTTTGTTTGTGAAAATGTAGACTACCGCCCCCACAATGTCATGTGATTCGTTCACACACTACATGGAATATATTAAGTATGAATTTAGTGAATGTATATGATATATATTAAATAATAATTTCACTAGTATTATAATATATATATTTATACTTATATTTCATTTTATTTCTTTCATTCTATATGATAATAAAAATTGAAAAATTATTCATGCATTCATATGGCCTACCATCTCCATGAACTGTGTACTCCATTTCAGAATTAGGTATTCAATAGATTATTATAAAAACCAAATTTTGAATATTAGTTATATTTATATCATTTTTTAAATCATTTAAATAATGATATAATTATATGTACTAATGAAATAACAGATAAGACCCATGCGAAGAACAAAGCGAATATTACCCAATGTGAAGCCTTATAAAAGGATTGTTAATAAGAAGGTAATATAGGGTCATAATAAAAAAATATGGTGTTATATCAAATAATTTTATTCATTAAATATGTGTAATAAAAATACATTTATTATACAATAATATTGTAAGAGTATGAAGAGAGTCGGGACACAAAGTAAGGGGATTTCATCTCACTTTTTATTTTCGTCAGATACATGCCTTATTAACCACCCATTACTTTTTTTATTGTGTGTATACTGATAAAGGATAAATTATAGGATTATTATACTTAAATTGATTTGTATTTAAATATCTATTTTATGATCTTTATTTCATGAGGATTAAGTTTTGAATATTTAAAAATTTGTAAAATAGTTTTCTATCAATTTTCTTTCATTGAGACTCTTGTTTTTTATGCACCTATATTCTATTTAGAGGTGAATATACTAAAATTTGACATGTTGTATTATGAATATACTTATATTAATGATATATTACGACTCATGTAATTTCATTTTATTAAATGGATAGTTTTACCCAAAGTTACTATGTGGTAGGAATTTATTGGAACAATCTCATCATTTTCTAAATAGTTTATTATTATGCATCTTTGATGAAATTGTATGATCCAAATCTCAAGATAAGTCCTGATTTTACTTATCCTATATTTATTCAATCTATATATATGTTTTAGTATCATTTTACTCTCTATTTCACTTAACTAAATTAGGGAATTTTTTTAAGAAAATTTTATTGTATTTCTCTTTTCATTAGAGTTCCATTTTATTTCAATATCATTGCTTTAAAAAATGGTTTCAAAATTGATTCCAAATCATACATGAAGATCATTTTCAAAGAAAAATTAATTTAATTTAATTTTATTATTTTATTTATTTCTTTATAAAATTTCAATTTAATTTTTATAGAAATGGTATTCAAAAGGTTTTTTGATTTGAAAATATTTTTTCAAAGAAGAAACAATATTTTAAACAGGAAATGATTTAAAAGATATTTCCAAATGATTTCCCATATAAAATAAAATTCATTGGTGTTACTCATGCATTTTTGGGAAAATTATTCGACGTTTATATTCATATTCATTATCTGAATGGATTTTATTTTGATAATATGATGCTTATAAAACCAATTTCTCTTTGACGGCTTATATTCATTTGACACCCACATATTTTCATGCGTTATTTTTATGATGAATGATTATGAATCTTATATTTTTTCAAAGGTTATGATATGAACACATGTTTTAAAGACCCATTTAGTTTTGTGGTTTATGATATGATTGATTATGATTTTGTGACACATGTATGTATGATTTAATTATGAGATGGGTTGGACCTATGTATCCTTCCAATGAATTAGGTAAAGATTTATATATTATGATATAAACATGGATGGAACAAGAAATAACCTTAGTTCATCATTAGAGGGAAGGAATGAGAAACGAAATCCGTTCATTAATATAAAATTGGAATGAGGAGTGAAATTAGTTTAGTAATACATGGATAGAATGGGGGGTGACCCTAGTTTAGTAATGAAAATTTTCCACTTTAATGGTCTCATAATAAATTCCTTACCTAATATGGAAATCATTATATATGATTAAGTGTTTTCCATAATTATGTGTTGTATTATGATGTTATGCATTCAAGGATTATGTTCTTTATTTCCTTATGATTCCTATCATAAGACCTATGAAGCTTTATTCAATGATTTAGGTTTGCAATCATTGATATGTATGGAATGATATTCCATTTTCATGATGATGTTCTCAAACCTATATTTTCATGATTATTCTTATGTATCTCCTTTTTTACCCTTAATGAGTATATGATATCACCCTTTTTATATTTCCTTCCCCCATATTATGAATATATGTATTGTGTTTGATGTGTCTAAGAAAGGTAATAGTCAAGATGAACCTAGTGGGAGATAATGTATCTCATTTATGTACAAGTGTTTAAGATTCCATGTTTCCAAAGGAACAAGACTAGTACGATCTTTGGGTGTCAATTTTTACAATGTTTTATGTATTATACAAAAGTTATGTAATGAGTATATATATAGAATAGATTCATTATTGTTAGTATCATAAAAATGTTTTAGTCATCCTATGGATGGTAGTATGAGAAAACCTTAGTGATAACCCTAAGAACATGTATATTAAAAAGTATAATGATAAATAAAAGTATTGGGAATTTCCATGAATTTTGTTAAAGGGTAGAGTGATTGGATTTCTAGAAACACATCCCTATTTTGATACTACTTGTGAATACACCTTAGATATAGATATAACTAGGGGAAAAACATTGAAAAGATATCTGGCCTAACATAGGGTAATATGGTACACAAAAATAGGCCTTACTACACACCATGTTTGACAGTCTTGGGGGATGTGCTTTTCAAATTAAAAAACTCTTCATGTGAAATTATAATGGAATTAAATATAAGATGTTTATGAATATAAACCTATGGTGTCATAGATTATGGAAGGAGTCAGAACATAGACATCTTATAAGTGACTTTTCAAGATTATGTTGTTTATCACTATGATAAATGTTTCTTACACTAAGATTTTGGTATTTATTCAATATTTAGAACAAGAAGGAACCACCATAACGGTGATTATGATAGATAATGAAATCATTGTCCTCCTAAGAAACCGATTTTTATTGGAGACAGAACGAAACCTATTTTTGTTATACTTTCACTGATTTCTCAAGATATAAATCACGGTGGACTTCCTAATGAGAAAATTAAGGAAAAAAGATTCTATTGAGTATTTTATAATTCCACATCCATAATCTTTTAGGGGGTGTTTCGATCCACCTGTTTCTAAATAATTTAACGGTACTAGTGAAATGATATTTTACATCATTTTGTGTTCAAAAAATGAGAAAGTTATTGTGGTTGATTATCATTTAGATGTTGAATCAGACCAGTTGTGGAATCTAATTAAGAATATGAGGAATGAAGATGAAATTGAACCTATGGAATGTGAAGAGTTCAAGATCTTAATTTTCAATACATACATTCCTAGGATTCTTCAAACAGTGATGGGGAAAGAATTCCTTGATTTGAAGAAAACAGATGACTAATCTGCCGGTACCAAGAAGGCTAATTTCACAAGACTTGAAAGGTATAATTAATGAAATGTCATCCAACTCAATGTTAATGTTGATAGGTTCTTAAATATATTAAAGTAAAATATCATATTAAAACTGTACATAAAAAAATTTAGTTGTACTAAGAGAGTTTTCATTGTATAGTCAAGTTTGAAATGGAGATTAGAGTCACATATAAGCCATGTGGATTTGAAATGAAATGAAAGAAGAAGTTAAATGGAAAATCATAAAACCATGGAGAAAATAAGATGTTTTTTCCTTAATTATATAAATATGGGAGTAAGCATGGAGGAATTTGTCTTAAGGGGTTTAGTAAATGATTTAAGTGTAGAAAGGAAGGTAACCAAGAAATTGATTTTCAGAATGATGGGAAGAAGTTAGCTAAAAATGCTAATAGAGAAAAATCCTCAAAGAATGAACCTCCCATGATTCAGGGAAACAAGTGTTGGAGAATAGGAATTATGCTAACCACAACAAAAACCCATGGTATGGTGATGATGATCAACATTAGCAACCTATTAATCCAATCAATGAGGGAAAATCTCATGCAATAAATTTTTCTAATAAGGTATGTGATAACAACATGATGAAAGGATCACTTACTATCCACTCTAGAACTACTAATGTCGTATTTAATTCTAGATCTACCCACTCTTGAATATATATTAATAATTTTTATGGGTGTTAAGATTTCATCAAAATTATTAGATGTGAAATTATAAGTGTAATCTATTATTGGTATGATAATTGCATCCCATTTCAATGATTCATCTCCAGCTGATGTTTTTGGGAATGTGGTTCTTGAAAACCTTTTCATTCTTATTTTAGTTGAATTTGTTGTCATCATAGGCTTGGATTAGCATTATCTGCATAAATTCCACATCAATTTTCATGTAAGGGAAGTAAAATTTTAAATTTCAAACCCTCATATGATCATCCATCAATGTGTTGATAAGTATGGACATCATGTGGAGATTACATCCAGTGTATGGGTATTAATACCCATTCATCAAATGAGTTTATCTCTAATTATTAGGGAGAAAATTGGCATCAATTATATTACCATTGATTATGAATTTTTTGATGTATTCTAGAAAATGATTCTAGTCATTCTCTAAAATGTGTAGTTGAGATATCAATAGACCATATAACGGGTTTCAGAATAATTTTAATGTCTCTTTATATAATGGCGCTAATTGAGTTGTAGAAATTGAATAATAAACTCCCTGAAAAAAATAATAAGGTATTAATTCATCCAAGTGTTTCACCTTGGAGTGGACCCATTGTTTTTTCAGAAAATAAACATGGATCAATGAAACACTGAATTAATTTTCTGAAGATAAACAAGATCACAATCCAGAAAAATTATTATTCTCCCAATATTGATAACTTCTTTGATCAACTGCATGGTGCCCAATATTTGTCCAAAATTGGACATCATCATGGATATCAGGGGATATACATTAGGAGGAATTTCAAAAAATTTATGTAAACTATGAATATATATTGATTCCATTTTGTATTACTAATTCCCCTACTATCTTTATGGATTTAATGAATAAAGTTGGTTGATATTCAATCAATAAATTTGTGTTAATCTTTAGAAATGATATTACGATATATTCAAATCGAAATAAAGTGCATCATGATCACATGACAATTGTACTAAAGACCCCATAGAAGGATAATCTATATGAAATGTTTTCAATGTGAGAGTTTTTGCTAAAAAAGATTCATATTTGGGTCACATATTATTAAGAGACGATATACGATTAAATCCATCAAAGACGAAGGAAATTTAATATTAGCCTAAAACAACCATAGGGACTAAGATACATAGGTTTAATGGAATATCTACATATTATCGACGGTTTGTGGAGAGTTTACCATGACTATCTAATTATCAGACCATGATACCTCAGATGAGTGTTAAGTTACTCTAGATAGATTAATGAGAGGAAAATTTCATGGTACTAAATAGATGGTTAGTTAGTAAACCTATTTTGACATTAAACTATAGTGAATATGGGTTTGTAATTAATACGGATGCATCCAAGAATGAATTGTGATGTTTTCATACACATAATAATAGGGTTATAGCTAATGCCTCACGAATGTCGAAGATTAATGACTAAAATGACCCAACTCATGATTTGGAGTTAGCAGCGGTATTTGTGTCATTAAAGATATAATTTCATTATCATTACAATGAAATGAGAGATATATATAATGATCATAAATTCTTGAAATATATATTCACATATAAAGAGATGAACATGCAATAGAGAAGATGGTTAGAGTAGATAAAGGATTAGGACTGACTAATACATTACCACCCTGGAAAAGAGAACCAGGTGGCTGATGCTTTGAGTTAGAAGGATCATGCTAGATTATTCATGATTATGATCACAATTGATATAGTATTTCTGGGTTTTCAATGAATAGATCTAGAAATACTGAAGTAAGGAGAAAAATATTTTCTTTCACAAATGAATGTTTAACCCTTTATTTAATTGAAGATTAAGGTGGTTTATAAGGAAGATGTTGATATGGAAAAGATTGTCAAAAATGTTCCTAATTTTAACATTGATCATGTTGAAATAATATGTCCTATGAACTATGTATGTGTTCCTTCCATACTAGACTTGAAGACGGAGTTTTAAAGATAAGATCATAGTTCTTCATTATATATTCATCATGGAATTATAAAGATGTATAGTGACTTGAAAGAATACCTCTGATATAATGGAATGAAGAGAGATATCATGGAGATTGTATCTTGGTGCATATAATGCCAACATTTTAAGGCTAAAAGACCAAATTCAATGGGTATATTTCATCCATTACCCATACCAATATGGAAGTGGGAGAACATAAAAATGGATTTTGTCATCGGACTACCCAAAACCTCTAAAGGGTTTAATTCTATATGGGTTGTATTCAATCTTCATATTGATTCAACACACTTCATTTCTATCGGATAATATGTATATCTAGAGAATCTTACTAGGATATATATTAAAAAAGTAGTAAGGATACATAGATTACAAAATTCCATTTTATCATATTTTGATCAGAGGTTTACCTCAAAATATTGGTGTAGTCCTCAACAATCAATTGATATGTAATTGAGTTTTATAAAATCATATCATCTTTAGATAAGTTTTCAGTCTGAAATAAAAATTAAAACCCTAAATGTTATGTTGAGAAAATGTTTTTTATATTTAAATGGTGTTTGAGATCAACACCTTAATCTATTAGAGTTTTCATACAAAAATTGATTTCACTCAATCATTCAGATGTAACCTTATGAACCCCTATATGGGATGAAGTATAGAGGTCCAACATGATGGGATGAGGATGCAGAAAGAAGGCAATTGGGAACTTAGTTTGATGAAGAGATGGTCGATAAGGTTAAAAATATTCCCCATCATATCAAGCCATCTCAAACCATGTAGAAATTTTATTTTGATAACTGATGGCATGATTTTGAATTTGAAGTTGGTGAAAATGGGTTTCTAAAAATATCACCATAAAAGACAGTTATGAGGTTTAGAAATAATGTAAAACTTATCCCAATGTATATAGGCCCCTTTGATATTTTTTATTTTATCGGTATGGTATCATATCTCTTGTAAAATCCTCCGAATATCCCTAAATTTCATTATATTTTCCATTTATCTCTCCATACAAAGTACATACCTGACCCTTCACATGTACTGAACTCAAAGGTCCTTCCACTGGAGCAGGAAATTTCCTTCAAAGAATAACTCATGGAAATTATCGATCGATCCTAGAAAGTTCTATGAAACAATACCACTCCCCTTTTAAAAATTGTGTAGTGAAATCACTAGTTAGAGGAACCTACATGGGATCTTGAGGATATGATAAAGCAGAAACATACTCATTTTTTTACATGAGTGATGAATTTCATGGTATAAATTCACATTAAGAGGGGTATAATGTAACACCCTGAGTTTTTACATGGGATATGAATTTCATAGTATAAATTAATTTTTTATTTATGTCTTACAATTCACTAATTCAACCATTCCTTTCACATGACACCGACCTGACACACGTTACATGCATCATCGATGATTCTACGATACAAAATTCTATTGTTATAACAATTTAAATATGATAAATATAACCTAGCAGTTAAACATAATAATATGAATAGTAATAAATAATTTTCAAATATTTATTATAAATTTTTTCTATAAATAAAATATATTGACAATGAAATATAAAATTTTTGGTAGTCTTTATACATTTAAAAATAATATTTTATCAAATGAAAAAAATATTAATGTCGTTCTGGGAAAAATAATAAAATTAATTTTAGACACATTTAGAAATTGATTTTATAAAAGAAACATCAGTTTTTAATTTAAAATGTTTATATTATCATAGGGATATTTTTTGTGATTTTTCTGAGAAACGTCATTTGTGAATGAAAGTGTAAAATACATGAAATAAATTCAAAACTAAATTTTATTATAATTTATTTATAATGTTAAGTTTTATTTTATTTATGTTTCAATTTTTAATCAGATAATATTTTATAAATTATTCCAATTTTGGTCATTGATTTCAATTTCACATTGAACACGGGTATAAAAACATAGTAAAATTTTGAATTTTTTCACTTTAAAATCCTACAATATTGACACGACTATGGGAATATGATTAAATTATGTCTTTCCACTTATGTTATTGGAATTTGTAAAAACACATTCCATATTTGGAACTATCATAATTTATATTGTATAATACGGTCAACCTATGTTTTAACCAATATGATTACGGAATGTAATTACAATTAACTACATCGATTAAGGTAAAATTATGCTTATCTAAGGACTTAACCATACATTTAAGACATAAAAAGACCTAGAACATTATCTAATATCCATTTTATAGCCATATATAATCAATATCATACATTTTCTATAATGCTTTTAATTATTGTATCCACTTGACTTGTGAAAAATGTGTATGGAATTCCATTTTCGAAATATTACAAGAGTGCCACTCCTCATCCACTATAAAAAGGCCTCTTATCCTCTATTTTTTAACCCTATAAAAACACATAGGATCAAAAAAATGTCTTCTCAATTATCCTAAAAACCATCCTCAATTAAAAATTCAATCCACCCATTGGGTATAATTTTTCTAAGGAAACATTTTGTTACAAACCCAATGGTGTTACCATACTAAGAAGAAACATCTTCTCTCAAGTTATATTATTTAATTTTCTTAATCCAAACCTCCAATATAATTATTAAATTAATTTATAACTAAAATATTATCATCAATATTATGGGATTTTTTTATTTCACGTTTTAAACCTACATTTACACACACCTCCATCTAATAGAAAAGAGACATATTGCTTACGTGTAAAGTGAACTACAGCCTTACAGAACGATGATTAATCATTTTTTCTTTTACCACATCTCATCGTGGACATTATGATGGATAATTTATTTATATATTTTATATATTTTATTTATTATGTCTTTAATCTTCTATAAACCTTTGACAACAAATATCTCTATACTTTCTACCTTTTGTAAATATGATAATTTCATGTGAGGATGTGTGAACTACTACACCCTCAAAGTGATGTGACTTATTCACACAATACATGGAATGTATTAAGGATGATTTTCGTGATATTATATAATATATATGAGATAAAAATTCTAATGGAATTATAATATATATATATATATATAATTCATTTTCCTCTTTTCCTTCAGTACGACAATAAAAATAGTTCAACGTTTATGCGTACTTATAACTTAAAATCTCCATGAAAATTTTACTAAATTTCATAAATATATATTCTATATATTATTATAATAAACATATAATTAATATGAATATTATTTATATAATTTTCTATGTTATACAAATCATGATATCTGTATAATTACCATTGATATAACAAATTAAGACACATGCGAATAGCAAAATGAATATTACGTGAAGTGAAACCTTAACGAATGATTGTTAATAAGAGAGTAATAATGAATCATAACAAAACCCATATATGGAATTAGATATTCGTATATTATTATTTAAATATTTAAAAGAAACATACATTTATTATACTAGATGATTGTATGAGTATGAAGAGAGTCAAGACACAATGTAAGTGGATTTCATCTCACTTATTATTTCTCTAAGATACATGCTTTATTCACCAACCATTACTTTTGTGTGATGTGTATACTTCTAGGGATGAATTATAATATTATTATACTTAAATTTATGGGTATTTACATATCAAATTTTATGATGTTTATTTCATGGGTTTTATGAGTAAAATGTTACAAAATTGGTAAATTAGTTTTGTCTCAATTTTTCTTCTTTGCAAATTATGTTCTATTATGAACCTAAATACTTTTTATAAGTGTATAAAATTACATTTTACAAGTTATATAATGAATAAAATTATTTTCATGATATATTAAGAATAATGTAACATAATTTTCTTACATGGAGAGTATGATCCCGTGTATCCTAGTGGTAAGAGTTCAGGGAAACAATATCATCACATTTAGATATTGTTAACTATTATGCTTCCTTGACTAAATATTACGATCCATATCGCATGAAAATTTATGAGTTTACCTATAAAATATTTACTCATTATATATACATGTATTAATAACATTTTTCCTATAATTGGTACTTAAGAAAATTTAGAAAATGTTTTTAAGAATATATAATTGTATGTCTCTATTCATTAAAAAATAAGATATATTTTAAAAAATATGTTTTAAAAAATATTTTAAAATGATAAATGAAGAAAATTTTGAAGGGAAAACTATTTTAATAATTTTTAATTTTTTTCAAAGATAGTTTTATTATTTTTCAAAACAATTTTAAATGAAATTGTTATTTAATATCTTTAATGTTTTAAAAATAATTTTTCAAAGAAGAATGGACATTTTCCTCAAGAAATGTTTTTAAATTCCTTCCAAATTTATTTCACATATAATATAACATCTATTTGTTTTACTCATGCTTTATTGAGAAATTATTCAATATTTATATTCATATTCATTCTCCGAAAGGATTATGTTTTTATGGAATGATGTTTATGAAATATGTTTCTCTTTGACATTTTATATGCTTTGGAAACCCAATTCAATTCATGGGTTATGTTTATGATGAAAGGATTAAGAAAATTTTAATTTTTGATAGGTTATAACATTATTACATATTTATAATAACAATTTTATTTCATGGGTTACGATTTAATTGTTTATGATTTTGTGGCACATGTATATATGAATTGATTATGATATGGTTGGGTCCTATATCTCCCACCAATGATTTAGGTTGCAATTTATATATCTTGAGATATGAATGGATGGAATGATAAATAAACCCAGTTTTATATTATAGGGAAAAAATAAGAAATTAAGTCAGTCTAGTAATATAGGGATGGAATGAGGAGTGTACTTGGTTCAGTAATACTGGGCTGAAATAGGGTGTGAACACGGTTCAGTAATAGACTTTCTCCACAAACATGGTCTTGACATCAATGACTTGACTACAATGGGATTCATTATATATTTTTATGTGTCCTCAACAGTTACATGTTTTATTCCAATGTTATTATTTCATGGAATATGTTATTTATATCATAATGATTCATATCTTATGAAGTACTAAACTAAATTCCATGATTCATGTTTATGATCTTTGATATACAGGGTATGGTCATCTATTTTCATGATCATGTTCTCATACCCATAGGCTCATGATTATGCTTAAGTATCTCTCAAGGTTACCCTAACTAAACATATAATCTAACCCATTTCTATGTTTCATTTTGCCAAGTTATGAAGATATATATTATGTTTGATGAGTCTAAGAATGGTGGTACTCACGATGAACCTACTTGGAAATGATATAGATGATTTATGTACTAGTTTTTATGTTTCCATTTTTCCAAAGGCACTAGAATAGTATGGTCTTTGGTTTTATGTTTGTATAATGTTTCAAGCATTACAAAAAATCAATGAAATGTTAATTTCTGAATAGAATGAGTCACTATAAATATAATTGAATTATAGGTTTCATACAATTTACTTTTGGTTTTTCTACCCTTGTGAAAACTGTGGGCCTAGTTTTGCCATCCCATAATTTTAAAAATATATATTTAAAATTCCCAAAACGCAATGGAAAAGATAAAATAAAAAATAGTGAAAATAAAAATTAGGGTATTATATTTACATAACATTCCCATAATAGTCATTTCAATAGAATAATTCATTATAAAATATAGCATGGTATTTTTTTTATCATCCATACTCTCTCTCTCTCTCTAAGATATTTTATATATTCATCACTTTATTTCTTTATGTGGTGTATAAATTACCCCATGAATGTTTTATACCATATTTTTCCTTTACTTCTTGGGTTCCAAAATCCATATCATGTTCCTTATTTTAAGGGGTTTTGAATAAAAATTTAAAAAATAAATAAGAGTCTCAATCTAATATCACATTAAAATCTAGATTTTTTATGTATGATTTACTATTTGTAATATTTTTTATTATTTATATCATAAAAAATATATTTCAAACTTATTTTTATCTATAGGGTTTAATGTATTCATACCATTTAACATCACTTTATTTAACAAAAATAATGAAAATAAATTTTTATATGGATTCGACCTTGTCTATTTTTTCTATTATGAATATTTTTCTTCATTGTTGATATTCATTTACTTGTTTCATTAAAATAATTATCTATTCTTAAATTAATTAAAATGGTCATTTTCAATTGTTTTTTAATATTTTGTACTAATTTATACCCCAATAGCTTGGAGCTGGTTTCTGCTTCATTACACAGGAATAATATATATAGAATCACTAATCGAAAAACGTAATAGATTAGTAGTGATGGTAGTCTAGACACAACCTTGAGCCTTTCATTAAATTTTAAAATAGAAATTTTATCATAATTGGTTTTTGAGAATATAACATTACTTTATATATCATATCATTTCACATAAATCACAGTACACATCATGGAATTCGAGGGAAAGGAAACAAAATAAGGGTGATATCAAATACCTAGTAAGGGTTATATATAGTAAATGATATCATGGATCCGTAAGAATAATCAATAAAGAAAGTAAAAAAACTAAACAAATAATCCATTAAATCAATTTTATGAGAATTAAATTCATCTGGAGATAATATCATGGAGAAAACCACATTGATAATAAGAAAGTGAAATATCATTATAGAAAGGTAAATAGCTGAAAACACATGTAAATTAATCATTAACATGACAATAAAAAATGGATAAGGTATAATCAATATGGTAAGGTAAAAAACTGAAAACTCATATCACTTAGTCAATATACATTCAATGAAATGAATCTATAGATAATATCATTGTGAAAAAAACGTGGAAAATTATAATAAATTTCATTATGAAGGAAATTATTAATCATTGGAATTCATGATTCCCAGGCACATGATACCTAATCTGTTAAGATCTATTTTATATATAGTGTAAAACTGATAGGTAGAAACACATTTAACTAAGAATTTACAACTAATTCATCCATTGAGACTATCGTTGAATCGATGGGATATCTATAATCAAGCCCCACCATTGTCTTGGAAGTCTTAATCATTTATCATGAATTTAATAAAAAAATTAATTCATAAAAACTATGCTTTATAATAAAATATTCGTATTGAGTAAATAATATGTATTTATCAATATTTCCATAGATAAATAAATGACTTTTAATGTTGAACACTAGATATAGAAATGATATAGAGTTTAAAAAATAAATAAATCCATGATAAATAATATAGATATTTAGAGGATATTTAATTTCTAATGATCAAAGTAAATTTAAAAATTTAAGGGAAAGTTATTTACTATAAAAAACAATCAATCAAATGAATATCTATAATATCTTTTGTCAAAATAATCATCAACCATCTATATGAAGAATTAGGATGGTATAGATATAACATATCCCCAGTTTATTTGATGTAAAATTAATTGTTTTAATTTTTATAATTATTAAAAAAATAAAAATATTTAAAACACTATTGATTAAAATATCATTTTCATATTTAAAATAAAATTTTAAAATGTAGGACAATCTAAAAATCATTTTCATCGATTTTTTAAACTATGAATTTCTGCAATGTTAAGAAATAATTTTCCATTAAAAATAACCTTGTAAAATTGAAAAGGAATATTCAAATAAATTATTGTAATTTTAATACCCCACGACATTAAAATATATTTATTTTATAATAAATTTTATTGAAATCTAGTGTTTTGCATGACATTGGGTTTATAAAACATTGTTTAGTCATGCTTCACAAACATAATTTAAAACAAATTTTATATATATTTAAGAAAATTATTTGGAAAAAGAAAATGTATTTTTTTAATTAATAAAAAAATTCTATTAGGGTGAATTTTATAGATATTTCTAAAAACAATCATTTTTTGAGGAATATTGAAAAGTATTTAGTTTTCATTGAAATCTTCCTTTTCATTTAATTAATTTATAATGAAAAATTATATTTTTAATTGGTTTCAATGTCAAATAGCTAACTTATACTTATATAAATCTAATTTAGTTCAATTTAATCAATTCAATATTGAATTTTGCTATACAAAACATTCTAAAATTTTGAACATTTTCAATTTAAAAACAAGCATTCTCATCGTGTCTACGGTATTAATATTCAATTAATTTTGTTCACTTATGTGAATAAAATTTGAAAAAAAGGATTCAAGTTTTTTAATATTAGTAATTTATAATTTTTAATATTGTCAAATTAGGTTTTTACCAAGATAAATAGTGAATGAAAATACATTTAATTATCATAGTTAAGGTAAAAATGGGTTTATGAGGGGTTAAACTATAATGATAAGTGTAATAATGACTTATCAAATTGTATAAAAAATATTTTATTGTCATATTTCGACCATTAAACCTATAATGTTATATAATAGAACATTTGTTTACCCTTTTTACATATGAAAAACATGGGACCAATCAATGGTATTCAATAATAACATGTGTGTCATCTCCACCACTTATAAAAGGACACTCCATATTCTCTCTAAATAACACCTTCAAAAATTGTTTAATCCATTAACTAACAAAATAAATTCCAAAAATTACCTATCCACATCCTAAAATCAATATCTTTTGATGAAATACAATC
Organism: Viscum album; assembly: GCA_963277665.1. Lineage (NCBI taxonomy): Eukaryota > Viridiplantae > Streptophyta > Magnoliopsida > Santalales > Viscaceae > Viscum > Viscum album. Next base: position 1,577,275,703 of record OY728120.1, on the reverse strand, counting down.
TAGGAAGGATAGTACAATCCTAAAGAAGAAACCCAAAGAAGTGGTAACATTTTTCAACAGGCCTCTTTATTATACATATTTTTCCACATTCTTAAATTTTTATTAAAGAAATACTAAAATAAAAAACATATTATATTACATATACTGTTATGTTTTTAAAATAAATTCATGACATAAAACCATAACCACTTTCTTCAAATCGGTTACAAAATCATTGTTCCTTTATACTACCGCCCCGCGAACTGACGTCGTATGTTTTTTCATTTACACCTCTCAAGGTTGGGTATAATAATGGATATAAAGTATATATGTGATATTTATAATATATTTGTACCAATAGAGTTAATTCATTATATATATCGTTTTTGCATACATTCCATAAGATCATGATAATGTCACTCATGTGTATGGTGGACTACCCCCTCACAAAGTGATGTGATTTGTCTATTACTAATATTTCACATGGTTGTTGATGAATAGAAATTTAATGATTCTATGTTATATACATGAAATTATTATTATATTAATGAAATATTTACCATTCCTTAATGATAATATATATAATTTTCTTTCTCCCCATTTCAATCAACTAATGTTGATTACAATATTCGTGTACGTACTACCTTCAGAAATTGATGCAACTCTCTTTTCAACACCACAACACTTGGATGACATGTATAGTTATATTATGTGTTATATATGATTTTATTATCATTTTGAAAAGGTAAAATATAACATGTTTTTCCATTATAATCATTGAAAAATAAAAACATTACTCATGCGTATGTACAACCAAAATTCTACATTATCGTAACATACTTCCTTTTCCTTAACAATCAACGTAGATTTGTTTCCAGAATATCATTTATGTGTAAATAAGATAATTATTTCATTATTATTATTCTGGATGTGATAAAACTACATAATAATGCTTGAATGATAAAACCAAGTAATTAACACCAGAAAAAATGAAAACAATGAATGAGATTTATTGAATGGGTGATAAGATGTTATAAATGATCATATAATATACTACAAATATAAATTTCGTTATGTTATAACATAATAACATGTTTAAAAAAATTAATAGGATTTTAAAACACATTATCCAAAAATTATATGATACTTGATGGATTTCATCTAAATTTAATTTCATTAAGGCATCTTATTTGGTAATGCCCCATGATTCTGTTATATATGTATATATTGAAACATTTTCATTTAATATCATGAATAATTCAATAAAAATTATATTTTTGTAACAATTTTAATTTTTTCATCCAAAAATATTTGACTTCAGAATTACTATGTGGAAAATGTTCTTGTGAACTACCACATTCTTTTCAGATTGTTGACTTTCTCTTTAAAAAATCACTTAGTTTTAATCATTTTTTATTGGAAATTAAATTTATATATTATTTATATATTATTCTTTTATTAATATTATTACTTCATAAATCATATACCATTTTTACATGTGGTGTTATCTTTTAATGTTATTTGATTAACTGGGAAAATATACATAAATATGTATCCTTTACATAATACGGTTACTTGTTTACAAGTTGCATTGTTTATGAATTAAATAAATTATTCCATATGTGATGAATTATTTGGATAGGTATGAAATATTTTGGGGACTATTTATATAAATCCACTCAATGCATCGGTAGTCTCATGTGAAAATTCAGTTGGAAAATCAGATCGGTTTTTTCCTTGTATGTTTTATAATATCTTGTGAAAGGTATTGGAAGTAATGATATCATGTAACTGGGAAACATGGTCTCTAATAATTAATAATTCTGTTAAATTAGAGTTCAATTATTTTAATCCATGATATTTTCACTATGAAATTATCTAAGGATGCATTTCATTCCCAGTTTACTAATTAAATAGCATGTGATTCAGTTTATTATGTTTCTATATTGATCTTGCCTTATCTCACCATTATATAAATTTATTTAAATGGAATGTGTGTTCAATTATATAACTTTACATGTTGATTATTATTTTTTATTCACCACAGATTCCATTGTACTTAACCCTTACGGAGAATTTGAACCCAACCATTTTTTATCTTTCACCTTACAATGAAGCTGGATCATTTGAATGTGTTTTCATGGATGTTGAGATTTGTTTCTTCCATGAAATTTTTTCTATTTTCTATTCTAAATGTATAATGGGAATTTTTTATGTATTTGGTTCTCTAAAACGACTAAAATTATCATCCCTTTAGGATTTTAACCATTGTATATATGCCAATGTAATATGGTAAGATACTAGCTACAAGATATTGGGGTCAGTGACGTTACAATTGATTTTAAAGAATGTTGAGTAGAATATTTGGGAACTGTATTGAGGAAAAAATAAAATAGGTAACATAACTCTATGATTGAATATAGGTTTATTTATATAATAACATCATAATTTTTTTCACATGAAATTATTTTGTGGGTCTTCATTGAAATGCATATTTATTTGGATACTACAAGTGGACACGGTTCTGGCATAGAGGTACCTAGGGTATAATGACTCGGACATAAACCTTATATGATATTGAAATAAATTAATAATTCACATTGAGGATATTTTCAGGTTTGTGGTTTTAGAGAATTAGGAAATAACTATTACATCTCAAAAGATTACAAAGTAGACACTTCTACACAGTTTCCATTTTTTCTTACAAAACATGAAATATTGAGAAAAAGAGTAATGTCTAGTTCCATGTTTAAGACAACATGACTTTTCCTTTATCCCATCCTTGACCCTATTCTACATTATGTCCAGTGAAAAACATTTCAAATACATGGGATGAGCATAGAAAGCATAGTAAGGGATACACAAATAAGGAAAACTGTTAGTTTTTTTTCAAAACAACAGGTAAACCATGAATACTTTATCATAAGTAAAACATTTCACCTTTATGAAGTAGTAAATACTATTCACTAAATAAAAGATCAATACTTACCATTTTGTAACCAAAACATTACCATAAAGTCCATATAAAAAACACATAACATATAAAGGTAACCTGGGACCTAAACATACTTAAATGGAATAACCATATGGGTGACTTCCACACATATCACTAAATGGAATATCCACACGACCGACTTCAATAACCAATGAATTGGAGGTTATAACGTAACCACCCGTTCTGGTATTCACGGCACAACCCGTCATTTGGTTTATCAAGTAACCACTCGTCAAATGCCCATCTACCATTATAAAATCATTAGACATAAAACAAATATAAAGGAAAGAAAAAATTCCCACAATTCAATGAAAATATATCACTTAAATATATTTACATAACAAATCCATTATCAAAACTATTCTTAATACCAAAATACATAAAAGATTAAATGGTATTTTACGGCTTGTTGAGAAGCCAAAGATCAAATAATACTCACTGAGGTGGAAAAGGTCGTTGTCACCGATTATGTTAAAAGGAACATTCGTTTTTGTCTTTTACTAAAACACTTTGAAAAATAATCCTTTTGAAAAGTCAAGGGTGTTTATACAACATTTGAAAGAAAGTAGTGTATTAAAACAAATATGCCTCAATGAAAGGAGATTGAGACGAAGTCCCTGACCTCGTGTCCGACTTGAGTCGATCGTTTTTTAATCTCCTGAATAATAAACTAAAGATAATTTTTACTTTCTTAATAACAGTTCTCTAGTTTATTAGTTCTTTTATATCAATTATTACCATGTTATAAAAATTATGTAACCACTTAAGCTAATAATGTTTGTTTTGTCGATATTTGGTACTTGAGTCAAAAAATGATTTCTTATAATCAAATTTTGTTCATGTGGTCAAAGGTTCATTATATCCAGAATGATATTCATGATTTGGATATCATATATATCATATATATCCATTATACAAATGTATTTATAATAGTACATAACATTTATATGTAATAAATGAAATGCACCGCTTATGGAGACGGTAAGTCGTACATATGCATGAACGCTACTTCCATTTATATTTCATATTTAATGGAATTAAAACATATTGATACATAGTAGTATTATAATTACTATATTCAATCTTATATAATATCATTAAATCTATCATTTATATATACCTCATATGGTATGAACGAGTCATATCACTTTGAGGGGGCGGTAGTCCGCACTTCCTCAAATGAAATTATCGGGTTTACCCATAATGGAAACCATAAAGGTATGCTATAAATTAAAATTACAAAAGAATAAATAAAATAGAAAAATAATATATATCATATATAAATACAGTTCCATCATAATGGCCACCATGATAGGTGGTTGAAGATATTTGAACAATCATCATTTCGTGAGGCGTCAGTTTTCCACCCACAGAAACATTATGTTCTTCATCCATTAGATGGAGGTGTGTGTAAGTGTAGTTCGAATCCTTCTAATAACAACATCCTAGTATATTTATGACACTGGGTTTGTTACAAAATAAAGTAATAAAAATATTTTAGGGGATGTATAAGTAAGATTAAAGAAAAGAAGTTAAGAAAAACTGTTACCTTTAATTTGGGTAACTTCCATTGGTTTGAACTAAAAGGACTTATTGAAGTGCTTTATGCCTAAGGTAATGCTTCTAGGATGAGGAGATGGATGTTGGAAGAATAATTCAGAAGATTTTGGATGAGAAAAAATTCTTGAGCGGTGTGTGGAATTGGATAGAAATGGTCTCCCTTTATAAGGGGGGGAGGGGCTCCTTAGGAATGTGTGATAATATTATTTTACTATATAAACATATCTTCGGTTTAAAAAGGTCAATAAATCATTAAAATAGATGATAAGATGACTCATATTTGAAATAAAATCATCCGATCAGAATTGGACATGTTTGGGATAATATTTTACTCATTATAATCATATTTATTTAAATCATTTATTAATGAGGTAAACACTGCATCATTATTGTGTCATAAATAATTTAATTTATTTGATGTCTAAAAATTATAAAAAAAATACCATGATTTAGGAAATATTTTTAGATTTCAATGGAATATTTATAGTCAAAAATTAAATTTATATAACACCATATAGAAATTAATTTACTAAAAGATTTGTGTTTATGTCAATTTTGCCTTTTCTTTAAATTAATTAATCTAAAGTGTCATATTAATTAATAAGTGGATACATGGGGTTCCAAAATGGACCCAAGGATTCCCATAGTCGTCCATTACTCATCCATTAATTTTTGGACAAGTGTTAAGCTAATTTTGAATTATTATAATATTCTTTATACCTTGAATTACCCTATTTACCTTTAACTACAGTAAATAAAAGTCAAAATTTACTATTAATAAAATATTATTTTCATCTTATTGAACCGCATTTTACTTATTGATTTTAGCCATGTCTATCGGATTTTTGAAATTCTATTTAGAGAAGCGGTAAAATTTCATTTAAATGAAAAAGTCAGTTTTTTAAACTACTACTAAGTGGTTTCACTATTCATCAAAATTGATGTTTTTTAGAAAAATATCAAAATTTCAGAATAAGATATATTTGATATTCCAAATTCAAAAATGATGTATATTTTTCCAAATTCCAAACATAGAAGTGGAATTAATTTATTTTAAAATTAATTCCCATTATCAAAACAAATAGCGTGTTTTTAAGAAACAATAAATATCAAATGATTGGCATTTGTTTATGTCCACTTTCAAAGTGAAAATTAATTCCAATGACCAAAATTGGTTTAAATGTTAAAAATATATTCTAATAACACTTTAAAACCAATTAAAAAGATAATATAACTATATTAATATATTATATTAAAACATAGTTTTGAATTACAATACAATATTTTCACTATTCATTAAAAATGAACTTTATCAGAAAAATTCCAAAAAATTTACACAAACTAAATTGGGATTTCCTCATTCTAAAGAAGGATATTATTTGGTCAATTAGAATTTATTAACGTGAATAAAAATATATTTAAAGAGGGTTCTCCATTAAAAGGTGATAAATCGACCTTTTAATGTAAATTATGCTTAAAATTAGATTCATTCACATTTTAAGCCTTGAACTTTTATTAGATAAATGTAAATACATTTAATAGACATGTATAATCATATTGAAGTTAGTTTTTTTCATTCCCTCCAATACAACGGCTAGGAGTTAACTAGCATTTAAAATAATAATATTATATTATTAGTGTGCAATGTAAGATTTCAAAGAAACCCGTTGTTGCGTATCGGGTATGCTATCGAACATAGATACCCCATTAATGTAGAATTAATATTTAATTCACAAATATTAATAAATATGAAATATGTCTTATTCTTTATTTAAATGGGATATTACATCCTTCCCCCCTTTTTTGGACTTGCGTTCTCACAATTTTACTTATCAAAATAAGAGGGGGTATTTATCCCTCAGAGCATTTTCAGATTCCAATGTTGCCTCATCAACCATATGGTTTTTCCACAAAACCTTTACCTGGTGAATTACCTTATTCCGCAACACTTCCACTCTACTATCTAGAATCTGGACTGGTTGTTCTTCGTTAGAGATATTCTCTTCCAACTGAACTACCTCTGCGCTCAAAAAATGAGATGGATCTGTCATATACATTCTAAACATAGAAAAATGAAAAAATTGTGCACCTGGGATAAACATGGAGTTAAAGCCACACTGTACGCAACTGATCCAACTTTTTCCAAGATTTAATAAGGTCCAATGAACCGTAGTCTCAACTTTCCCTTCATACCAAAACACATCACACTTTTCCATGGAGAAACCTTGAGAAAGACATGATCACCTACCTCCAAACAAATATCCTTCCTCCAGTTATCCACATAACTTTCATGTCTACTCTAAGCTATTATCATGTGCTTATGAATCAACTGAACTTTCTCTACCATCTCTTCTACCAATTCTGGTCCCATCAGCTTCCTTTCCCCAAATTCTTCCCAAAAAGCTGGATCTCGACAACGCTTTCCATATAATGCCTCAAATGGAGTCATCGGTATACTTGAATGAAAACTGTTATTATATGAAAATTAAACCAAAGAAAAATGTTGGTCCCAAATTCCATGGTAATCCAGTGAACAAGAATGTAGCATATCCTCCAAGGTCTGAATTGTTCATTCTGACTGCCCATTTGATTGTGGATGAAAAGCGGTACCAAAATTTAATTCACCACCCAATGACTTCTGAAGGCCTTTCCAAAAGTTAGAAGTAATATTGGGATCACGATCGGACACAATGGAGAGGGGAAATACATGAAACATAAATATCACTTTATCATACAACTAAGAAAGTTGATCTAGAGACAATGTATCTCTACTAGGAAGGAAATGGGTAGATTTAGTCAATCGATCAACAATAACCCAGATTGCATTATTACCTAATGATGTTTCTGGAAATCCCACAACGAAGTCCATGGATATATTTTTCCATTTCCAATATGGCAGCAGTAAATGTTGAAGCATTCCATTTGGAAACTGCCGCTCTTCTTTAACCTAATTACAAGTCAAACACTTCACAGTAAAATCAGAAATATCACTTTTCATTCCATCCCACCAATTACACTCCCAAATATCTCTATACATCTTTGTACTACCAGGATGAACTAAAAAACAGAGAACTATGAGTTCCACATAACAATTTATTCTTCAACTGTGAATCATAAGGAACAAATAATATATTTCCAAACCTCAAAAAACAATCATTATCAATGTTAAATTCAGGCAACTTACCCTTCTGAACCAACTCTAACTTTTTCTATAACTCATTGTCTTCTTTCTGCGCTTGCTTTATTCTATCTGATAGAGATGATTTTACTGACACCTGAAACAAAACAGAAGAGTTTCCTACACCAACAACTTCTATTCCAAAAATCATCGGATCAAAAAACCAATGGATCTTCTACCAAATGTAGCATAGTTAATGAATCATTACATTTTCGACTCAAAGCCTCAGCCACTTTATTTTATTTTCCCGGATGGTAATGGATCGTGCAATCATAATACTTGATTACTTCCAACCATCTCCTCTATCTCATGTTCAATTTTTTTTGAGTGAATATATATTTCAAAGTTTTTTGATCAGTATTTATTTCACACTTCACTCCATACAAATGATGCCTCCAAATTTTTAAAGAAAAAACAAGAGCAGCTAATTCCAAATCATGTGTAGTGAAATTTAACTCATGGGGTTTCAACTGACGTGAAGCATAACCAATTACCTGATCATTCTGCATAAGGACACAACCATGTCCTTTCAACATAGCATCATTGTACATAATAAAAGCACCATTTCTGGAATACAGTGCTAAAACTAGAGCATTCACTAATCTTTTTTTCAATTCATGAAAACATTCATCACATTCTTTTGTCCAAATGAACATAACAAATTTTTGAGTTAACTTAGTCATTGCACTAGATAACCATGAAAATTTTTCAACAAACCTCTAGCAATAACCAGACAAACCAAGAAAACTATAGATCTCGATTGTATTTGTGGGTCTTGGCCATTCTTCAACAACTTTTATTTTAGCAAGATCAACAGTTATGCAATTTTTTGAAACAATGGTACAAAGGAATGAAATTTTTTGTAACTAAAACTAACACTTTCTGAATTTCCCAAATAGTTTCTTTTCTTTTAAGGTTTTCAAGGGAACCCTGAAATGACTTTCATGTTCTTCCTTACTTTTTGAATAACCCAAAATATCATCAATGAACACAACCAAAAACTTATCCAAGAACTCACAGAAAATTATATTCATAAGATCCATGAATAAAATAGGTGCATTGGTTAAACAAAAAGTCATAACTAAAAATTCATAATGGACACATCTAGTATGAAATGCGGTCTTCAGAATGTCTTCTTCCTTTACTTTCAACTGATGGTACCCCGAACTCAAATGAATCTTTGAAAAATACTGATCTCCCTGGAGCTGATGAAACAAATCATCGATATGAGGCAAAGGATACTTGTTCATAACAGTGAAGTTATTCAATACTCTATAATCAATGCAAAGTCTCATTGAACCATCATTCTTTTTAACAAACAATAAAGGATCTCCCCATGGTGATGTGCTAGGTCAAATGAAACCTTTATCTAATAACTCCTTCAATTTATTCTTTAACTCTAAATGTTAAATTTGAGCCATTCGATAAGGGGGTTTTGAAGTTTTATTAGCATTAGGAATTAAGTCAAAAGTAAATTCAAATTCCCGATTAGGTATAATACTAGACAACTCATTAGAAAAAACATCAAGGTACTCATTTACCACTGGCACATTATTAATTTGAATAGTTCATTTGTTTTCAATAATATGTGCAATTTAACATTAATTTCCATTCTTACTAGTTTATCAGCATCCTGATATGTTATCAGAATCAAGAGTTAATTCTTGTACCAAACTATAAATATTTCTGAAAATAATCCTCTTTAGCTCTATGTTCAATCTATGCATGATAAACAGAAATCCAATCCATCCCCAAAATAACATCAAACTCTACTAGAGGCAAAACAATAAGGTTTGAAGGTAGATTCTTTCTTCACACAAGGACATGAATGTTCTTCTGTTTTCTTTTTGTCTCAACATTTCCTCATGGTGTTTTTACCATAAGTTCATTATTCATATCATGAGATGAAATTCCCAATTTACTAGAAAACTTATCAGAAATGAAAGAGTGTGTAGACCTTGAATAAAATAACACATTGGAATAATATGAACAAACAAAAAGTATACCTTATAATACTTCATTTGATGGCCCAACATCTAATGAAGATGTTGCAAAGGATTTCACCACCCCTTTTTACTTGTAGTCTCGTTGCTTTCCCTCAGTTGAGTTCTTATATGGACACTAATTTTCATAATGACCCATTTAATTACCCTTAAATAATCTTACTGATGGCTTTTCATTACCTGCTTGATCATCTTACTTACAATTACAAGCAATATGACCAGACTTACCACACCAGAATGACTTTCCAAACATTGATAAACATTCTCTAGGATGCTTTTTACCACACTTCTCACAAGATGGATATTTAGTTTTCTTACCTCCAGTATTCTTTGATTAATTATTTCCCCTTTCCAACCAACTGGACCTCTTATTCTGTTGTTTTTCAACGAACACATGATCATCTACAAAATCCATTTCCACCTTCTATACACATCAAACAAGTTTTTCATAACTTTTGAACTCACGAGAGGATAACTCTCTTCGATATCGTTGCTTCAGTCCGTAGTAAAATCGATTTATCTTTCTATCAAGATGTCGTATTAAATTTGGTGCATAAATTGCCAGTCGAGTGAACTTTTCTTCATTAGAATCCACTGAATCATCCTCCTGCCTCAATTATAGGAATTGTTTTTCCATCCTAAGACGAACCACCATAGGAAAATATTTCTCAAGAAACATACCTTTTAAATCATCCCAATAAAGAGCATAAACCTCCTCAATATCCCTGATATTCTTCACCATCGACCACAACTGATCTGCTTCACCTTCAAAATGGTAAACAACATGACTAACCTTTTGATGTTCTAAACAACCCATGACATCAAAAATCTTTTCCAGTGCTTTAATCCACCCTTCTGCTAGCACCGGGTCAGATGATCCTCTGAATGCATGGGGGATGCTGACATATGAAATGTTCCACTACAGACATGTTTCTCTGGGGAAGATCTGGCTGATCTCGTGCATGGATACCGCCACCATTTATATCCTGAGTCAACAGTGCCATTACTGCAACAAACTGCTCAGTTCCGATTCTGACCATTTTAGGTTGCTGATTTGGAAGGTTGTCATCCTCCGGATGTAGTCCCAACATAGCTTCCATGTCTCCTCTACGGAAAACCATTATGAACAAAGAAATATCTTAGATGAAGAAACATGTTAATCTGGAAATGCTATATCATTTGAATATTACCATAAATTAATTTATGGACATTTATTTAACAATACCCTAACTCCTAAAGTTATCTAAACTGACCACTGATACCAACTATAAGGACCCGACATTAAACCTTACATATTATTTAATTAAATGAATAATTCGCATTAAGTATCTTATTAGGTATAGAGTTTTATAGAATTAGGACATAACTATTACATCTCAAAAGATTACAAAGTAGACACTTCTACACAGTTTCCATTTTTTTAACAAAACATGAACTCTTAAAAAAGAGTCATGTCTTGTTCTATGTTTAAGACAACATGACTTTTTCTTGATCTCATCCTTGACCCTATTCCACATTACATCTTATGAAAAACATTTCATAAACTTGGTATGATCATAAAAAGGTTAGTAATGGATACACAAAGAAGGAAAATTGTTAGTTTTTTTTCAGAACAACAGTTAAAATATGACAACTTTATCATAAGTAATACTTTTCACCTTTATTAAGTAGTAAATAATCTTCACTAAATAAAGGATCATTACTTACCCTTTTGTATCAAAAATATTACCATAAAACCCATATAAAGAATATATAACATATAAAGGTAACTTGGAAAATAAACATTCTTAAATGGAATAACCATACAGTTGACTTCCATACATATCACTAAATGGAATATCCATATGGCCAACTTCCATACCTAATGCATTGGAGGTTATAATGTAACCATCCGTCCTAGAATTCGTGGAACCACCCATCATTTGGTTTATCACATAACCACCCATGAAATGTCCAATTACCATTAGAAAATCATATGACAGAAAACAAATATAATGGAAAGAAAACATTTCCACATTTCAATCACAATATATTACTTAAATATATTGACATAAAAAATCCATTATCAAAATCATTTTAATAAAAAAATACATAAAAGAGTATATGGTATTTATTTTCTTTTAAAAAACACTACGACTTGTTGAGGAATCCAAAGATCAAATAATACTCGTGTCGGTGGAAAAGGTCGTTGCCATCGCTTATGTTAAATGAAACATTCCTTTTTGTCGTTTAGTAAAACACTTCGTAGAAAAATATTCCCTTTTAAAAGTCATGGGTGTTTATACGACGTATAAATGAAATTCATGTATTAAAACAAAATATACCTCAATAAAAGGAGATTGAGACAAAGTCCCTTACCTCATGTCCGACATGACTCGATCATTATTTAATCTCCTGAATAATAAACTAATGTTAATTTCTACTAGCTTAAGATCCTTTTTAAAGTTTATCAGCCCTTTTATATAAAGTATTACCATGTTATGAACATTATGTAATCATTTATGTTAATAATGTTTGTTTTGTCGATATTTAGTACTTGAGTCAAAAATGGACTTCTTATAATCACATGTTGTTCATGTGGTCAAAGGTTCATTATATCCAGAATGATATTCATGATTTTGATATCATATATATCATATATATCAATCATATAAATGTATTTATAATAGTACATGACATTTAGAGGTAAAAAATGAAATGCAATGTTCCTGGATACGGTAAGCTGTACGTACGCATGAATGCTACTTCCATTTTTATTTCATATTTAATGGAATTAGTACATAATGATACATAATGGTATTATAATTCCAGTATTTTATCATATATAATATCATTAAATATATCCATTATAGGTACAACATATGGTATGAACGAGCCATATCACTTTGAGGGGGCGGTAGTCCGCACATCCTCAAATGAATTTATCATGTTTACCCATAATGTAAACCATAAAGGTTTTCTATAAATGGAAATTACAGAAGAATAAAGAAAACATAAAAATAATATATATCATATATAAATACAGTTCCATCATGATGGCCACCATGAGAGGCAGTTGGAGATATTTAAACAACCATTGTTTTGTGAGACATTAGTTTTCCATCAACAGAAACATTATGTTCTTCATCCATTAGAAGGAGGCGTGTGTCATTGTAGTTCGAATACTTCTTATAAAAACCTACAATTATATTGATGATACCAGTGTTGATACAAAATAAATGAATAAATAGAGTTTAGGGGTTGGATAAGTAAAATAAAAAAATTAAGTTAAGGGAAACTGTTACCTTTAATTTTGGTAACTTCCTTTGTCTTGAACCAAAATAACTTTTTGATGTGCCTTATGCCTAATGTAAGGCTTCAAGGAGGAGAAGAGAGATATAGGTAGATTAATTGGTTAGATTTTGGACGATCCAAAAGGCTTGAGAGGTGTGTGGAATTGGTTAGAAATGGTCTTCTTTTATAAGGGGGAGGAGGGGCTCTTTAGGAAAGTGTGATAATATTATTTTATTATATAAACATATCTTCAGTTTTGAAAGGTCCAAAATTCATTAATGTAGATGATAAGACGACTCATAGTCAAAATAAAATCATCCAATCAGAATCGGACATGTTTTGGATAATATTTTAATCATTATAATCTTATTTATTTAAATCATTTATTAATGAGGTAAACACTGTATCATTATTGTGTCATAAATAATTTAATTTATTTGATGTCTAAAAACTATAAAAAAAATACCATGATTTAGGAAATATTTTAATCTATCCGATGAATATTTATAGTCGAAAATATAATTTATATAACACCATATAGAAATTAATTTACTAAAAGATTGTTGTTTATGTCAATTTTGCTTTTGCATTAAATTAACTAATCTAAAGTGTCATTAGCATTCATAAGTGGATCCCTGGGGTCCCAAAATCGACCCAAATATGCTCATAGTCAGACTTTACTTATCCATTAATGTTTGGAAAAGTGTTAACTTAATTTTGAATTATTATAATATTCATTTTACCTTGAATTACCCTATTTACCATTAACCGGTATAAATAAAAGTCAAAAGTTACTATTCACTAAAAATTATTTTCATCTTATTGAACCACATTTTACTTCTTGATAACAACCATGTATGTAAAATTTCAGAAATTCAATTCATATAAGCAGTAAAAATTCATTGAAATGAAAATGTTAGTTTTTTTAACAACTACTAAGTGGTTTCACTATTCATAAAAAATTTATGTTTTTCAGAAAAATACCAAAAATTCAGCCTAAGCTATATTTGATATTCCAAATGAAAAAATGATTTCTATTTTTCCAAATTCAAAACATATAAGTGGAATTAATTAATTTTAAAATTAATTCTTGTTATCAAAACATATAGCGTGTTTTTAAGAAACAATAACTATCAAAAGATTGACACTTGTTTATGTCCACATTCAAAGTGAAATTAATTCTAATGACCAAAACTGGATTAAATGGTAAAGATATATTATAATAAAACTTTAAAACCAATTAAAAATAAAATCAATTCATATAAATAAATTAGATTAAAACTTAGTTTTGAATTAAAATACAATATTTTCACTATTCATTAAAAATGATCTTTATCAGAAAAATTCCAAAAAATTTACAGAAAGTAAATTTTGATTTCACCATTATAATGAAGGATTTTATTTTGTAAATTATAATGTATTAAATTTAAAAAACTGTATTTATAGAGGGTTCGCCATTAAAAGGCGGTAAATTGACCTTCTAATGAAAATAATGCTTAAAATTAGATTCATTCACATTTTAAGCCTCTAACTTTTATTGGATAACTGTAAATACATTTTAAAAAAATGTATATTCATATTGTAGTTAGTTTTTTTATCCCCAAAAATACAATTTATAGGAGTTAACTACCATTTAAAATAATAATATTATATTATTAGTGTGCAACGTAAGATTTTAAAGAAACCCGTTGCTGCGTATCGGGTACGCTATCGAACATAAAATCCTATTTAAAGTAAAATTAATATTTAATTCACAAATATTAAAAAATATGAAATATGTCTTATTATTTATTTACCTAGGATGTTACATAGGGTTAATAACTCTGAAAATGGAATTTTCATATTGACTCAAGTGTAGAATAATACTCAAAAATTGTACTTACTCTAAAACTAGTTTGAATCACTTGGGATATATTAATAGGATAATTAACATTTTCATTACAAACCATTATGATGGATTTGAAAATAATGATATCCCAAAAGAAACCACAATTATCATGGTGAGATTTTCTATAAAAAAATTTAATTTTATGTTTGGTGATCTGTTATATTAGTAATTAAATGTTATGATTTAAATTTAATAATTTTATTTGATAATCCTATATATTCCATTGATTAGAAATGGAACTTGTAAAGAAGAAGGGTATCAATACACATGGAAAATGTAGTGATTTTCCTGATGAAGAAACCAATACATATGGTATTGGAATGGAGAAAATTATAGATATAGTATGTGAGATTAATCAGGTTACGGGAAGAAACCTTTCCCAAAATGAGAAACCTACCCCACATCATGAATCTTCTTCGATGGACCACTTTTTATGACAGAATCCCCCATTATATAATGAGAATACTTATACAATTACTACTAAAAAATGGATTAATTCAACTGATAATATTTTTATGGACATTGGATGCAGTGAAATTGAAATTTTTTTTCACATTAATTGTATTTTCTCAATGCAGACGTTGATCAGTATTGGCCATTGATCCAAAATACTAGGGAGGAAGTGGAAAAAGAACTCATGGAATGGAAATATTTTAAAGATTCAATATTTGATAAATTTTCCCATCATGAAATAAAATTATTGATTAGGATAAATATACATAGATTAAACTAAAAGTAATAAAAAAGAGTCACATATTATTAATATACCTATAAAATTTATCCAATTATCTTACAGATTACATATTGAACATGGAGAGTAGGATCGATTATTTTCCGAAGGGCATCAGATATGTACCTGATGGGGTTTAGTCTTCCAAAATTCTTCTTAATATTATGAAGTAGTATTATGTTCCACAAAACATAGATCAAATTCTATGGAATAATTATATTCCAAGGGAATTAATAGAAGAATAGGTCATCTAAAGACCAATATAAATTCAATGAGTCAAATAATAAGATAAAGAAATTTCCATTTTTTGGTAAATGATGAAAGAATCACCTCGGAAAATTAATAAAAGGATTGTCAGTTTGTTACTGTTTGGAGAAAGGGGTCATCATGTTAAATAATTTAAGGGGTGGAAAGAAAATATTGTTATTCCGGGATACAACTACAATGTTATGAGATACTATGGAAATGAATTCCCCAAGCATCAATAGAATCTACTATAAAAGATGATAAGGGGGAAGACCAATATCTTAAGATCAATATAGAAAAGGTGGAAGTACTCAATGGTGTGGTGGGAGGCACATTAATCATATCAATAAATTTAGCCAATTATTTTTTTGATTATATATCCTCTTACTCCTTTGTGTCTACATAGTTATCCATGAAAATTGTACATTCCCCCTTTTAATTTAAGAAGGGAGTTTTCAGTCAAAACTCATAAGGTATTTCACATTGAAACATGGATATGTTAATAAGTCCCCATTATTTCACATCAACATGAATTATTTTTTGAACTTATTCTCAAACCTATGATTGAAATTGAAATAATACATTGGAAGAATGGATTTCAAAATATGATGAAATAAATATTACAAGAAGATGGATATTGTTATCTCTGAGGAAGATATTGAATTCTGTATCAATAGAGTAGATACTCCATCATCTAATTCGTATCTAGATCCAACCGAGTAGCTCTACTAAATAAGAATCGTTAGGAAAAAGATATAACAAAATCTAGGGTTGGATTAGAAAATTTTAAAATTGGGTATGTACCTATTTTACAAGATTGTATTGATGTATTTTCTGAGGAATTACCTGGACATACCCCAGAGTGTAAATTAGAGTTTTCCGTTTATTTAATCCCAAATTAAAAACAAATATCAAATCTCCCTTTATAATGGACTCTATGGACTTAGTGGAGCTGAAGAAACAACTAGATGAGTTGGGTGATAAGTTATTTATTCTCCATAGAGTTTCACTATAGGGGTCCCATATTCTATTCTTTTTTAAGAAAGATAGATCCATGGGGCTATGAATTGATTATAGGGAAATAAATACTATTATGATAAAGAAAAAGTATCACATGCCTCACATTGATGACTTATTTGATCAACTTCATGGAGCCCAATATTTTTCAATAATTCAACTTCTTTGTGGTTGTTATCAACCATGATTAATGAAGGAATTCGTTTTGAAGAAAAATTTTCAAATGAGGTATGAAAATTATGACTATACAGTAATTCCATTTGGATTGAAAAATGCACCGACGATTTTTATGGATATAATGTATATAATATTCAAAGAATATATTGAATATTTCTTATGGTATTTGTTGATAATTTACTAGTGTATTCTAAAAATTATGAGGACCCTGGGAATCAATTTTGGATCATTTTTTAGGCTCTTAGAAGAAAATTTTTTTATGGGAAACATAGTAAGTGTGAATTATGGCTTCATGAATTTTCTTTTCATGGCCATATTGTCTTTAGTAATTTAATCTCAATTAACCTTGCAATGGAAAAAGGATTCATAGAATGGACTATACCATAGAAAATAACTAAGGTATGTAGTTTCTGTGTTTTATAGGTTACAATTAGTTATTCATCCCAAATTTTAGATGTTTTTATAACCTATTAACCTGTACAACACATAAATGGGGTATGATTTTAGCCAAAGGAATACGAAGAATATATAGATGAGAAAAAAAATGTACAATGCAACGATTTTGATTCTTCCATATATAAGTGATGGGTTTATGATATATAGAAATTCACTAATGTTAGGACATGGTTGTGCCCTAATTCAAAATGATTAAAAAATTTCATATGCATCTTGGTAGTTGAATGCTCATTGAAAAAGCTATCCTACTCATTATCTTTAGTCGGAAGATATAGTCTTTGCATTGAATATATGGATATATAATTTATAGGGTGAATGATTTAAGTTATACATGTATCATAAAAGCCAGAAATACATATTTTCATAGTAATTGAACAATACGAGAAAAAAAATATGGCTCAAGCTACCCAATGATTTTTATTTATCAATACACTACCACCCAGGGAAATCAAATAAATAAATAGGTGTATTGATTATGGTAGATCATGGGTTTATGAACCGAATAATGATTGAGATGGATACTATATTCATATATCTAATAATGATGGATATGGGTATTACTAAGTAAGGGGAAGAAGTAATAATTATTCAAATGATTTAAAAATCTTCTTTATTATAGATTACAGTGAATTATCAATCTAAGTATGAGAATAGTCAAAAGAAAATTAATGATGTGAATGATGGGAAATTATAATACTTTATTTGTGAATTCAGTATTCTCCGATTTCGATGGAGATTATGTGTCCCATATTTACCTGAGCTAAAAAGAGAATTTTTGGATGACAGTCATAGCTCAAATTTCACTATACACCATGGTAACACAAATATTTATATAGATTTGAATAATTTTTTTTGGAGGGATAACATGAATTGGGAAATTTATTATTATGTGTCTAGATGTATGTTTTTTTAACAAGTAAAATATGTGTTGTAGTATACTAGAGGATTCATGCAAGTAATCCACATTCCTATATAGAAATGGGATGACATTACTATAAAAATTTTCACAGGACCAACAAATAATCCTAAAAAGAATAATTCATTTTGGGTTATTATTGATCACTAAACCAGATCGGCATATTTCCTCAGAATAAGAGAAAATTTTCCTCTTGAAAACCTCCCAAGTCTCTATATTAATGAATTTTTAAGTCCAAATTATGCACCAATATCAATTGTTTCTGATCATGATCCCTAGTTTAAATAAAAATTATAGAGAAATATTTTGAATGATCAAGATATTGAGCATCATTTGAGACTACCTAGCATCCACAAATCGATGGATAAATCAAAAGGATTATTCAAAAAAATGAGAGATATGTTGAAGTCACTATCACTTGATTTTCAAGGTTATTGTGATCAGTATGTACTATTTGAATATTTTTCTGATAATAATTTTTTCTACACAAGTATTCAAATGAATTCGTATGAAGAATTATATTAAAATAGATGTAATACTACAACTTATTGGGATAAAGTGGATTTAAGGAAACTCATATATCTAGAAAAGTTTGATGAAAAAAAATATTATAGCTATTCTTGCTCACAATAAATCAACTCAACATACATAAAAGAGTTACAATCACAATCATAGGACCTATTAGGAAATTGAAGTGGGAGATCATGTTTTATTAAAATTATCTACATGGAAGGGTGTTATAATGAATTTCAATAAAGGGACACTTATCCCCATAAACAATGAAAACTTTTAAATACTTGAAATAATTGGTGTTGTTTATTATCATTTGGAAATGCAGATAAATCTCTCAAAACTACATGATGTGTACCATATATCATTATTATGGAAGTACATGCCATTCAAAACACATGTTCTCACCAATGATAAAATAGAACTGGGACCTAATATATTTTATTGTGAATAACCCATACAAATTATTGATACTAGAGAGAAATTATTGAGTAATTTCATAACACATCTGGTAATAGTGCTTCAGAGAAATCTCAAAATTGAGGAAGAAATGTTGGAATGAGAGGTTATTATGAATAAAAACTACCATAATATGTTTAGAAGGTAATATCACTGAATTTTTTAGGATGAATGTTTTGTTTTATGGAATTATTTAAAACCCCAAGACTTTATAATATATTTATTTTAGAATAAATTTCATTGTTAACATTTGATGGATGCCATATTGAGTTAAAAAAACACTATGTAGTCATGCATTCAACACAAAATTTAAAATTTAATTTTAAAACTTTAAAAAATTTATTTTTAGAAAATAAAATTTATTTTTGAATTCAGAAGTCCAAAAAATGATTAGGGCAAATGGATTGTATTTTTCTGAAAAGTTTCATGTTTTATGAATAGTAAAAAACCAAATTTTAATTGAAAACTGGCTTTTAGCTGAAATAATTTTTAATGATAAATAATATTTTGAATTTTTTAAGGAAATATAAGTTCAATAATACATATATTAATCAAATTTTGTTCATGATAATCAATTTCATAAAAATGTTTCATATTTAAAAATTGTAAACATTTCATCATTTTCACTTTAAAAACACCATTTCTAATCATGGATGGAGGATTATTTTTAAATTAAATTTTCCTAATTATATGATTTGAATTTATAAAAATGGACTACATATTTCGAAACATAATAATTTATATCGTATAATAATTTGAACTTAATTTTAGATCATAATGAATAGTGAATGCATTAGAAATTAATTACTGCAGTTAAGGAATAAATGGGTTTACCAAGGAGTTCAACATAAAGGATATTCATAAATATTACAAATCATCATGTTTAAAAAATATTTTATGGACATATCTTTTCTATTAAACCGATTATTTTTTATAATGGAAAATTTTCAATCCCTTTTATATTTTAAAAATGTGATATCTTTCACTTCCTTTCAAAAATACTATGTGTGTCCTCTCCCAAAATTATAAAAGGTAACCATGTCTCCTCTATTATTCACACAATCACACCTATTTGGTTCATACATTACCGTAAAAAATAACATAAAAAATTCCCTCCCCTCATCCTATAATCCTTATCATGGGATAAAATTTATCATAGAAAGGAATTATTTCAATCCATAAGAGGATACCCCAAGAAGAGTTGTTGTTATTCAACGAGATTCTTTATTTTACTTATTTACCCACCTCCTTGAATTGTTATTAATTGATAATGTTATAATATTCACTGTATATTACATATAATTTGTTGGTTTTATGACAATTTAATTACCTAATTCCATCTTCACTTCCATCAAATGGGATACAAAATCATTGTTCGTCTGAACAATGGACTATCGCCTCGCAAAATCATGTTGTATTTTTTACCATATCCACCTCTCAAGGTCATGTATGATGACGAAAAAAAATATAGATATCATATTTTTTTATTTATATACTGCTTTAGTCACTATATTATATATATATATATATATATATACCTTCTATTCTATAGGAGACCCGATAATGTCACAGTGTGTATGACAGACTACTGTCTCATGAAGTGATGTGATTCATCTATCCTTAAAAGATGACATAGAAGATGATAAAGACAAAATTAATGATTATATATGAAATACATGAAATAATTTATATAATCATGAAATATATATATTTATTAAAAGATAATTAATATCATTTTATCTCTTTCTTTTTCACTAATATAATGATAAAAACATCATTCGTTTGTGTATCACCTTAATGAAGCAATGTGACTCTTTTTTCATCACAAAACTAGAGGGATAATATATATTATAATATAATAGGTTATATATGATATTATTATCATTATTTAAGATTGAAATATTACAAACCTGTATTACATAATGATTATTGAAAAATGAAAATGTCACTCATGCGTACATACAACCTACCGTCTCTATGGTCATAATGTACATAATATCTCAAAACCATATTTGATGATTAGTTTCAAAAGTATTATATATGTATAAATATGATAATTATGTATTGATTATTATTTTTGATATGATAAAACTACATAATAATTCATGAATGAGAAAAATAGGCAATTAACATCAAGTAAATGAAAATAGTGAATGATTATTAATTAATTGGAGATAATATGTTATAAATGGATCATATAGGTTATTATAAATATTTATATTTTTATGGTATATGTTAATATCATTTATAAACCCAATATACTTGAGTTTTAATCATTATCACTGAAATGCATACCTGAGGTAATCGATTTCATCTCAATTCCATTTTATTGAGACATATTGTAATGTTAAGAACATAATTTCCTATATATAGTGTATATACTTCCCCTTTGACAGGAAATTTCATGAACAATTTTTTATTCAAGGTATTGTTAATTTAAAATTTAATTATTTCATCTCAAGGGATTTGACATCAAAATTAATTAGTGATTTTATTGTGAGAACTCATTTGCTTTTGAAATTATTAACGTTCTCTTGGAACAATCAATTTATTATAAAAAAATTAATTGGAAATTTTATTTCTCTTATATATCCTTATTATTTTATTTGTAATATTATTATTTCCTAATTCATAAAACATTTTTATATATGATGTTCAAATTGTAAGTTATTTGATTAACTGGGGAAATATAGATGCATCTATATCATTTTCTCAATACAGATACTTGATGATAAGTCACACTGTTTAGGAATGAAATTGATTATTTGATATATGAGTAATTCTTTAGACATGTATGAAATGGGTTATGGAGTATTTATATAATTCCCCTTAATGAATCAGTAGTCTCATGCATGGATTCATATGAACAAATTAGATATGTTTTTACCCAATATGTTTTAAACCATCTTGTGAAAGGTCTTGATGTTATAGGTATCAATTACCTAGGAAACATGATGTCCAATAATTAAGAATTTACATTATTGAGAATTAATTTATTTATATTAGGTATGATATTTTATCTATGAAATTATCTATTTATGTAGTTAATTTTTTGGTTATAGATTAAATAGTATGTGTTTTAGTTATTTACCTTTCCATATTGATTCTTCCTTATCTGACCAAGATAGTCATGTTATTTAAATGGAATGTGTGTTCAATTATATAAAATTATATATTTATTATGAATATTTAGTCATGATAGAATTTTTTGTACTAAACCCTTACTATGCTTAACCCGACCATTATTTATCTCATTTCCCTTGGTTAGGATGATTAATCCCTTGAATGACATTTCAAATAATTTGGGAATTTTTTTATATGTACCATGTTTTATTTTCGATTCTAAATATTAAATGGGTGTTATATATGTATCTGGTTATGAAAAACTACTAAAGTGATTAGTAAAATTTCATTCCACCCATTTTTCCTATGCCAATGTAATAATGGTAAGATACTAGATTTGAATTAAAAGAATTTGGGGTAATTAGAGTCATGTAGGTGGGTAGTTAGGTATTAGCTGTACAAGTTAAAAATTATATTCCACTTTGAATATAAAATAGTTATAAATTTCCTCTTTTAAGAAATTGACATACAAATTATTTTTAAAACATTTTTCTAAAAATAATAATGTGATTTTTTTAAAAATAAATCAAATTTAAAAATATAATAAAAAATTTCGAAAACATTTTTAGGAAACATGGTGTTGGAAGAAAACAAATTTCCAACTGAACAGAGAAATGAAGATAGATTTTCTTAACAACGTTTTATCAACAATTTTATGTAAAAAAAGTAAGGAAAATGGTATAATTACATGAAAATATATTGAATAGAAAGATTATAATAAAATAAAATGAGTTTATTTAGAAAAATTTTCAACTAATTTCCTTCAAATGGTATTCAATAATAAACATTGATTATAATGAGATTTTCGTATAAACCACTTAAAATGATCATAAATTTCAAGTGAGAAATAATAAATGTATTGATTATTGGTACCAAATATAATTCCACAATTTTTTTTGAAATTACAAAATAATTTATTAAATATTAATTATACACATTATCTTATAATATCAATGACTACAAAGAAGTAATATAACCAAATGGAGGAAATTGAGTAATGAAATTATTTAGCATTTGGTAAATTTTATGTGAAATCTCCTTGGATGAAATAATTAAAATTTAATCAAAAAATAACTTTAATTACTAACTAATCAAGATATATCATGTCCATGGAATATTATATACACCGTATAAATGAAATTATGTTCGTAACATTACAACATGCCTTAGTAAAAAGAAATTTAGATGAAATCACATACCTAATGATTTTTTTGGATGAAACTACTTTATCCACATGTATAGTTGTTTTAAAGATGTAATTTACTTATTAAATAACTAAATTAATATTTATAATTTCATATATGACCCATTTACAAAATATTATCACCCATTCGTTAATAATCTTTCGTATTTTCATTATTTTGGTTGTTTGTTGCCTTGTTTTCTCATCCATGATTTGTCCTGAAAGTTATGGTTCTTGTCCATAATATATATTTAATTAATCTCTAGAATAAAAATCATTAAATGATTAAAAAATATATATATAAATTATATATTTATATATAATCATGAACCGAGGCTTTGAAAAATGATGTATGTTATGATCATGGAGACGGTTTGTCGTACATAAACATGTGTAACGTTTCCATTTTTCAATGAAAATTTTGAAAAAGCGGTATGTTATATTTTTTCATTAAATAATTTTAATAATATCATATATATATATATAATATTATATATTTAAATATACTTATATATATAATCCATGTAGTTTGGTGATTAAAAGAGATTCATATAACTTCGTGAAGGTAGTAATCCACACGTACATGAATGATGTTATCATCTTTATGTGAATGAAAATGCAAGAGAGAAAACTATTTATTACCTATTCATAATGTGGATTATGTAATTATTATCATAATTAATTCTTGTATATCACAAATATATAATATATTTATCTTTATTAAATTCTGTGTAATTAATTATTGAAAGACGAATTATATCATTTCCCAAGGAGGTTGTCTGTTGTAAAGACGAGTGACATTATCATATCCCCTTCATAATGGAAGGTAAAAGGTTTATATTTGTTAATGTATCCATAGGTAAATATATGTAATAAATATCATATATATACATTAACTCCATCATAATACCAAACTGTTAGATGTGGAAATGTACGAATGAGTAAAAAAAATTCACGAGGTCGTAGTCCATTGTACACACAAATGATTATTTTATAACCCATTTCATGGAAGTGTAGATAGTATTAGGTAAATTACATAACAAAAAAACAAATAATTAAATTAAATATACTTATTTTATACTATCATAAAGTTTTAAAAATAATTTAAGGAGGTAGAAAAAAAATAAAATAAAAATGCTCGTTGAAAAACATTACCTCTTCTTCGTGCATCTTCATCAGGTTTCCACTAAAGCCATACTTGGTTGGATTTGTTTCCAACATAAGGCTTCTGTAGGGAAGTTTAGAAATTATTTTTTCTGGTAGTTGATGAAACAAAATGTAACACCCTGATATTTTATGAATAATATTCTTTTTAATTTCATTAATGTCTTGTGTTGTAAGCTATACCAAAAGGAGCTTGCACAACAAGCATCCCTGACTTGGCTTGCATTACACGCAATCGTGACCTTCCACGATAGCATGTATTGTACCCAATACCGAGTTTCGCTAAACTACGATATGTTATATAAACTAGCCGTTATGAATAGTAATACCCACTTTTTGAAATTTTTTAAATTTTATCTTTCAAAATGGACTTCATTTTTGGATTCAGAGTATCAAAATTAGCCTAGGGTGAATTTTTGGTATTTTTCTGAAAACATTCAATTTTTGATGAATAGTGAAAACACTGGGTTACTATTCAAAAAATGACTTTTTATTTAAATAATTATTTATTTTATTTAAATTTATTTTAGGTAAAAATTGATACATAATACCTATATATGTTCAATTTAAGTCATTGGAGTAATTTTATAATAGTTTTAGATATATAAAAATTTTATTGAACTTTTCACCGTCTTTTACCCACCTCCTAGGAGAATTTTGAAATTCACATAAAACATAATTTTACTGCTTCTATGAGTGGAATTTCAAAAATCTGAGAGACACATTTAATATCAAGGACTAAAATGTGGTTCAATGAGATGAATTTTTTTGGTGTATAGTAACTTTTTACTTTTTTTTCCTCGGTTAAAAGTAAATAGGGTAATGAAGGGTAAAATGATATTATTATTACCCTAAAACATGTCCTAATTCTATTGGATAAGTGTAATTCTACCAAAAACAACCTTAGGAATAAAATATGATAATTTAGGCCCACTTGGATTATATTAGGACATTTATTATTAATTTATGTAAAGAGGGGTTAAAATAGTTAAAATCAATGTTTAATAACTAAATCATTTTTAATATAGGGTTATAAATAAGCTAAATTTGACTATAAATATTCATTAAAATGATAAAAATATTTCCTACATAATGGTGTTTTATTTATAATTTTTATACATTAAATAATGTAATTTATTTATGACACAATGATGATTCAATAATTATCTTATTAATGAAATATTGACATAATTGATGTTATAAATACCCAAATAAATGTAATTTGAGACTTTTTATGAATTAAAATAATTTTATTGGTTAATATTACATGTTAGTATTGATTTAGTTAACTTTGTGAGAACTAATAATTCTGTTATGAGTTTTACCAAAAATCAATAACCAAATAGTGTCAAAATTGACATTAAATAGTTTTTAAAACAAATATTATAGTATTAATTGTTATTTTATTCCTAAAAATATAAGGTTTGGTCAAATGACATAGATAAGGATATATATATTAGTAATAAACAACTTTAAGTTCGTTTTTCTTGTTATAGTAAGTTTATTAACCTTATAGTGTAAGAAAACAAGAAGACACGGTAAAAGAAAAATTATTTAACTTAATGATAAATGTAAATGATAAGGTTAAAATAGAAACCTAAAGTTGTCTAAATTATATCGTATGAGAGGATTTCGACCCATCCCCACCTTAGATTCTAAATAACTCAATTTTGAGCTATTAAAAACCGAATATGGCTTTATAATAAAATAATATTTTTACTTATTCCAAAGGTGCCCCTCTCATCCCATATAAAAGGGAACCTCCTCCCTCTCTTCCTCACACCACTTTGAGCCTTCAAGCTCGGACAACCCCTGAAAATTACACGTCTACACTTCCCTAGAAACACCCTAGAGGTTCTGGTCTTCTTAATAGACCAATACTAGTACCCTAAGAGGAAGTTTCAAAAAGGCGTTTCGATAGAAGAGGTAATATCTATTACCGATTCTTTCAACATTATTTCTTCTTCTACTTATTCTTCTTTAGTTGTTTCAGTATTAAGTAATAACATCAGTATCACTCATATAATGATATGTTATTATAAGTATGAAACAACCGTATTTCACCATTTATCCATCCTACGGAAAATGAAATCACCGCGCATGCGTACGTACGGAATACCGTCTCCACGCCGTGGTGTAATCTGTTTTCGACCACCACCTTACTTGGACAGGTATAATGGTGTAAATAAATAACTATATATGATTATTTCAAAGTGATAATGATTATGAAGTATTATACATACACTTCAATTCAATTCCACGATCATGGGAATGATATCATCGCTCGTGCGTACGTACGGACTACCGTCTCCACGATGTGATGAGATTCATTCTCCATGTTAACCATTCATGAATGATTATAAAGTATATATAATAAGTAATTATGAAATACATGACATAATAATTATACTATATTTATGTATATATATATGTATTTCATCTAGTTAATTTCATTCAATTCAATATGGAAACGAAAATAGCGTTCATGCGTACGTACGGACTACCGTCTCCATGAACGGTGTATTTCATTCCATTTAATCGATCTATCAAATATATATGTATATACTGAATATATATTTTATTTAAATCATTTTATACATTCTGGAATTATGTAAATTAGGATATAAGTAGTAATATCAAGAACAACAATTCCAAACACGTATGATAAATAAAACGATTTAACCCAAAACGCTGCTTTAACATGGAACTTACAAAATAACGGGTGATATATAGTCATAAGTGAACCATATATGATATCATAAAAATGAATATGATTCTGTAATAAGTCAATGACATTATTTAAATTGTTATATAGGAGTTTCAGAAATGTACGAAGCATATCGGACCTAAGGTAAGGGATAATTGTGCAAATCTCATTTTTATCCGAGATTGCTTATACGTAACTATTTACCTGGGTTATTGTTATCATCCATGTCCATGTTTTCTAAAAGTGTTTTTATGTATGTTTAATTTACTTTTTACCCATTTTGACTTTTACTACATGGTCTGTAAGGAATGTTTCTTCTGTTTATGTTATGAGGTACTTTTTGACTTTTCTGACAAAAGTACGAGGAGAATGTTTTTTTAACTTATACGGAATGAAAGGATTTTCACGGTTTTATAAAGCCTTATTTTCAAGAAGCTTCCACCAAAATATTTCATGACTATATTAGAAAAAATATATTTCTTTTAAAATTTCATGATGTTTTGTGAAAATAAATTGATTTTGAAGAAGATATGATATTTTCCTCAAGAATTTATTCCAAATGTTTTATCAAAACCATTTTCCATCTAAGATGACATTATTTCATATGTGTATGTTTCAAGTTTAATGTCTCTATTTTTTACATGGTTCCAATTTTATTATGATGAAATGTCCATTTGTTTTATATGGATTATGAGATGATGGGATGATGTTTACAAAACCCATTTTATTCATTGGGTTATGATGAATGTTTTAAGTTTATTTTGTGGAACAAGTAAGAATGATTTGATTATGATAAGGGTGGGACCTATATCTCCCTCCAATGAATTGGGTAAATAATTATATCTCATGATATAGACATGGCTGGAACGGTAAGTTAATCCGGTTTAGTGTTACAGGACTGAAACGAGGAGTGAACTCGATTCCGAAAGGGACTTTGTTCACTAAGATGGTCTTCGAAGCAATGCCTTGGCTACTATGGAAATCATATCATGTGCTTAATGTTTTTCCACAATTAATGTTTTTATTTCTAAGCTATTTTATCATGATTGATGTTCCTTTATGATATATTCCTTACGTAATTCCAAGATTCATGTCTTTGCTCAAGATTTTGATGTTTAGATTTTATGTTCATGTTTTTGCATTCAAATCTTTATAGATTGTTTTATGTTCTCTATGTTTACCCTTACTGGGCATTTGAACTCACCCCTTTTATGTTTTTTGTTCCCCAGGATATAAAGAATGGTTTTAGGTAAGAAAAAAAGGGGAAGATCTTTATGGGATATGTTGAAGATCTTTCACCACGATTAGAATATTATATTCCGAGTTTCCAAAGACACTAAACTATTATGGTCCTTGTGTGTCTGTTTTTGTTATGTACTAATTATTCTGCAAAATTAATGTAATGTCCTTCTACGTCATGCTTTGGGTATCTACAGTTAGTATCAGAGGAATGTTTTAGTCAACCTTTAGAAACTAGGATGCGAGAACTTTAGTGAGATCTCTAGAGATATTTCTAAGGTATGTCTAGGGATGTCCCCAAGGTTCAGTATAATTTTAAGTTATAGTTCTATAATTATGGTAACGATCTTATAATTAAATCTAAGATTTTTTATATTGATGGTACTCCCCCTTTACTATGTTGTTTTCCCTAGCATGATTTTTCCTCTCACACTATTCTTTTTGGGTTTTAGACGATGGATGGAACCCGAAGGAACTATGTTGATCAATGTAATGGACAATGCAATGATTGTCATCCTGAACAAAGAAATGTTATGGGAGATGGAGTGAAAAACCTTATTTCTATACTTAGACAGGCTATGAATTATTATGGACTTCCAAATGAGCAGAGAAGGGAACAATATCTTATTGAGTCCTTCATGAGGCACCGTCCACCTTCTTTCAATAGGTCTTCTGATCCACTTGTTGTTGAACAATGGATCAGTACCA
This sequence comes from Viscum album, assembly GCA_963277665.1. NCBI lineage: Eukaryota > Viridiplantae > Streptophyta > Magnoliopsida > Santalales > Viscaceae > Viscum > Viscum album. The sequence continues at coordinate 1,577,246,192 of OY728120.1, read as the reverse complement.
CTGAAAATATATTTTCAGTTCTTGAATTTTCTGAACCTGATAAAGTCGTCTTAATAGTATATCATTTGGAAGGTGAAGATGATCAATGGTGGAATCTTATCAAGAATATGAGGCCAAGAGATGAAATTGAGTCCATGGAATGGGACGAGTTCAATAACTTATTTTTCAGTAAGTACTTCCCTCGTAATCTTCCAACAAAGATGGAGAAGGAGTATCTTGAACTAAAACAAAAGGCTGACGGATTTGTTGGTATATACGAAGAGAATTTTACAAGGCTTGCAAGGTATGCATCTGGCTTTATCATCCAACCTAAAAGTAATGTTGATCGTTTCTTTAGTGGCTTAAAACCAAATCTTCGAAGGGAATTAGCTATAAGATACTTCAGTAGCTATGATGAAATTGTGCTTTGTGCTATCAAGGTAGAAATGGAAGTTGGTGTTATATATCCATCTCATGGTTTTGACAAGAAACGAAAGATGGAGTTCAAGGAGAAATCTCAGAATAATGGTGAAAAGAAGATGACTGTTTCCTTATGCTCAAAGTGTGGAATGAATCATGGTGGAGAATGTCTTAAAGGGACTAGAAAATGTTTTAAGTGTGGAAAAGAAGGTCATTGAGCAGCTGAGTGTCGAAGTAATGGAAAAAGGGTTGCTAATGATGCGAATAAAGAAAATACTACAGAGAACGCACCACCAACACATCAATGCTTCAAGTGCAATGAAATAGGGAATTATGCTAATCAATGCCCTAATCCAAGGGTTAATGATGATCGACATGAGAAACCACTTAAGGCAAAGGACAAATAGAAGTCACATGTGATCACTATTGGCGATGTTGAATATGAAAACGATATAGTGGAATGATTAAGTGTTTATGTAATGGGATTCTAAAATAATGTTGTATTTAGTATTGTGGAATATTGGAATATTTATGTATTGGTCTACTGTGGTTTTATATAATTTTATGATACCGGTAACCATGGAAAGTGATTGAGATATTTTTGGAATGAAGATGATATGTGCATAATGAAGGGATAAGCATAAAATGAAATGTTTGAATGTATTCATGAGCTCATGACTGATATAAGGAAATAGTTATATCATGGTTTGAGTATATAGAATTTTGGGGCTTTGGTATGTGGAAAGAGTTAACTTTTGACAGCAATCATGTTTTCACTAAGATTCAATGGGTATTCATTTTTCAAGAGAATAAATGATTAAGGCCTTTGAATGTTTGGAATGTGACCAACAAGACATATCTTATGATATATGGGGATCAATGATGGTATTAACATGCTTGTTATATGAAATAATTGGTAATCGTTTTCACTATAATATGAGAATGGACTGCAATATTATGGATAAGCCTAAAGATTGGAATAGATTATGTTGGACATAAGTTAGTATTGTATTTTTAGAAAAAAAGGACAACCTGCAGAACGAGTGACAACCCGTCACGTCGGACAAGGCTGTGGGAATCGAACCAACAACTGAAGTGCGACATGCCTTTCTTTCCTACCACTGTCCTACATGAAGTCCCTGGTTGGTAGAAACTAGATTTATTTTATTACACAGGATGATAGATTATGTATAAGTCTATTTTGGAACCATATATGATTAATCTCACCATAGATGGAATTAAGTATATAACTTTTTCTAATTTATGTTTGAGACAGATGGAATGACCTATCATTCTATCACATGATCTACTAAAACTTCACGAAAGACAAATTCATCTTCATTTCTTAAAGAGATGAAGTGGAAATTGTTCAAGGAATGAAAAACGGTGAGATTATACCAAAATAAAGTAAGTATTTATTTTAATTCAAATTCTTCAACTTTAGGGAAATGATCTTGAAAACAAAAAATGATGTCCTAGTGCCCTTATATCCGCTGAATCAGATGGTACCATAGATCATCACAAATTTATGGCTTTGTGATTGTTGGCTTTTTCATAGCCATGTTCTCTACCACTCTCCATCAAAACATGACGGTTAGATTTCTCCTCCATATCCATATTTTCACCTATGTTCTCCTATGTAAAAACCCAGTGATTAGTTAATTTGGGTAACCATTACGTTTCATACTTTAGTTTTTAAAGCCACGTTTTGGTATTCCTTTTTACGATGGGGGTTTCTATTAAAGAAACTGTCGAGTAGTAAAACTTTTATAACCCCGACGAATTTCGAGGGCGAAATTCATTTTAAGGGGGGTAGAATGTAACACCTCGGGATTTTATGAAAAATATTCTTTTTAATTTCATTAATGTCTTGCGTTGTACGCTACACCAAAAGGAGCTTGCACAACACGCATTTCTGACTTGGATTGCATTAAATTCAATCCCGACCTTCCACGATAGCGTGCGTTGTACGCAATACCGAGTTTCGCTAAACATCAATATGTTATATAAACTAGCCGTAATGAATAGTAATGCCCACTTTTTGAAATTTTATAAATTTTATCTTTCAAAATGGACTTCATTTTTGGATTTTGAGTATCAAAATTAGCCTAGGGTGAATTTTTGGTAATTTTCTGAAAACATTCAATTTTTGATGAATAGTGAAAACACTGGGTTACTATTCAAAAACCGACTTTCTATTTAAATAATTATTTATTTTATTTAAATTTATTTTAGGTAAAAATTGATACATAATACCTATATAAGTTCAATTTAAGTCATTGGAGTCATTTTATAAGAATTTTAGATATATAAAAATTTTATTGAACTATTCACCGTCTTTTACCCACCTTCTAGGAGAATTTGTAAATTCACATAAAACATAATTTTACCACTTCTATGAGTGGAATTTCGAAAATCCGAGAGACACGGTTAATATCAAGGACTAAAATGTGGTTCAATGAGATGAAAATAATTTTTTTGAATAGTAACTTTTTACTTTTTTCCCACGGTTAAAAGTAAATAGGGTAATTAAGGGTAAAATGATATTATTATTACCCTAACACATGTCCTAATTCTATTGGATAAGTGTAATTATACCACAAACAACCATAGGAATAAAATATGACCATTTAGGCCCACTTGGATTAGATTACGATATTTATTATTAATTTATTTAAAGAAGGGTTAAAATAGTTAAAATCAAAGTATGATAACTAAATCATTTTTAATATAGGGTTATACAGAAGATAAATTGGACTATAAATATTAATTATAAATATAAAAGTATTTCCTGTATAATGGTGTTTTATTTATAATTTTCATACATTAAATAAGTTAATTTATTTAGGACACAATGATGATGCAGTAATTATCTTATTAATGATATATTGAAATAATCGATGTTATAAATACCCAAATAAATGTAATTTGAGACTTTTTATGAATTATACTAATTTTATAGGTTAATATGACATGTTAGTATTGAGTTAGTTAAATTTTTTTGAACTAATAATTCTGTTATGATTTTCACAACAATCAATTACCAAATATTGTCAAAATTGACATAAAATAGTTTTTAAAACAAAAATTATATTATTAATGGTTATTTTATTCCTAAAAATAAAATGTTTGGCCACATCACTTATATAAGGTTATATATATTAATAATAAACAACTTGGGGTTCTTTTGGCTTGTTATAGTATGTTTATTAACCTTATAGTGTAAGAAAACAAGAAGACACGGTAAAAGAAAAATTATTTAACTTAATGATAAATCCAAATGATAAGGTTAAAATATAAACTTAAACTTGTCCAAATTCTATTGAATGAGAGGATTTAGACCCATCCCCACCTTAGAATCGAAATAACTCAATTTGGAGCTATTAAAATCCGAATATGACTTTATTATAAAATAATATTTTTAGTTATTCAAAGGGTACCCTTCTCCTCCCTTATAAAAGGGCACCTCCTCCCTCTCTTCCTCACACCACTTTGAGCCTTCAAGATCGGCCAAACCCTGCCAATTTCTCTTCTCCACTTCCCTAGAAACATCCTAGATGTTCTCTTCTTCTTCAAAGACCAATCTTAGTACCCTAAGAGGAGGTTTCAAAAAGGCGTGTCGAAAGGAGAGGTAATATATGTTACCGATTATTTCAGCTTTATTTCTTCTTCTACTTCTTCTTATTTAGTTGTTTCATTATGAAGTAATAACATCAGTATCACTCATATAATGATATGTTCTTATAAGAGTGAAACAACCCTATTTCACCATCTATCCATCTTATGGAAAATGAAATCACCACATGTGCGTACGTACAAAATACCGTCTCCACGCCATGGTGTAATCTGTTTTCGACCACCACCTTACTTGGATGGGTATAATGGTGTAAATAAATAACTATATATGATTATTGGAAAGTGATAATGATTCTGAAATATTATGCATACACTTCAATGCAATTACATGATCATGGGAATGATATCATCGCTCGTGCGTACGTACGGACTACCGTCTCCATGACGCGATGAGATTCATTCTCCATGTTAACCATTCATGAATAATTATAAAGAATATATAATTAGTAATCATAAAATATATGACATAATAATGATACTGGATTTATTTATATATATATATGTATGTCATCTACTTAATTTCATTCAATTCAATAAGGAAACGAAAACATCATTCATGCGTACGTACGACCTAACGTCTCCATGAACGGTGTATTTCATTCCATTTAATCGATCTATCGAATAAATATATATATACTGAATATATATTATATATAAATCATGTTTTACATTCTGGAATTAATTAAATCAGGATATAAGTAATAATATGTAGAACAACAAGTCCAAACACGTACGATAAATAAAACGATTTAACCCAAAACGCTTCTTTAACATGGATCTTACAAAAGAATGGGTAATATAAAGTCATATGTGAACCATATATGATATCATAACAATGAATATGATTCTGTAATAAGTCAATGACATTATTTAAATCGTTATACAGGAGGTTCAGAAACGTATGAAGCATATCGTACCAAAGGTAAGGGATAATTTTGCAAATCTCATTTTTATCCGAGAATGCTTATACGCAACTATTTACTGGGGATATTGTTATCATCCATGTCCATGTTTTATAAAAGTTTTTGTATGTATGTATAATGTCATTTTTACCCATTTTTACTTTTACTACATGGTATGTAAGGAATCTTTCTTTTTTTTATGTTATGAGGTACTTTTGACTTTTTTGACAAAAGTACGAGGATAATGTTTTTTTAACTTATACGGCATGAAAGGATTTTCATGGTTTTATAAAGACATATTTTCATGAAGCTTCCTCCAAAAGATTTCATGAATATATCCAAAAAAATCTAATTCTTTTAAAATTTCATGACATTTTGTGAAAAGAAATTGATTTTTAAGAAGAAAGGATATTTTCCTCAAGAATTCATTTCAAATGATTTATCAAAACCATTTTACATCTATGATGACATTATTTCATATGTGTATGTTTCATTTTTAATGTATATATGATTTACATGGTTTCAGTTTTCTTATGATGAAATTTCCATTTGTTTTATATGGATTATGAGATAATGGGATGATGTTTATGAAACCAATTTTATTTTTTGGGTTATGATGAATGTTTTAACTTTATTTTGTGGCACAATTAAGAATGATTTAATTCTGAGATGGGTGGGACCTATATCTCCCTCCAATTCATTGGGTAAATATTTATATCTCATGAGATAGACATGGCTAGAACGGTAAGTTAATTCGGTTCAGTGTTACAGGACTGAAACGAGGAGTGAACTCGATTCAGAAAGGGACTTTGTCCACTAAGATGGTCTTGGCAGCAATGCCTTGGCTACTATGGAAATCATATCATGTGATTAATGTTTTTCCACAATGACAAGTTTTATTTCCAAGCTATTTTATTATGATTTATGTTCCTTTATGATATATGCATTACGTAGTTCCAAGATTCATGCCTTTGCTCACGATTTTGATGTTTCGATTTTATGTTCAAGTTTTTGCATTCAAATGTTTATGGATTGTTTTATGCTCTCTATGTTTACCCTTACTGGGCATTTTATCTCACCCCTTTTATGTTTTCTATTCCCCAGTATATAAAGAAATGTTTTAGGTAAGAAAAAAAGGGGAAGATCTTTATGGGAGATGTTGAAGATCATTCACCACGATTAGAAGATTATATTTTGAGATTCCAAAGACACTAAACTATTACGGTCCTTGTGTGCCTATATTTGCTATGTACTATGTATTCCGCAAAATTAATGTAATTTCCATGTACCTCAAGCTTTGGGTCTCTACGCAAAAGGTGTTATAGGTGTTATTAATATAGGATTTGTGATTACATTGTATAATTTAGGTGAGTGGCACATTTGTTATTTTTTGAAAAGATTCAGTCATATCAATATTTTTACTATGTCAGAAGCCACAAAAATTTACAGTTATTTATACTAGAAGATTTAATTTATAAATATGTCCATCCAATGGGTGTTGAAAAATTTGGTACATCATTTTTAACTGTTTTCTTATATGTATAAACCCAAGGTAAATCTACTTTTCACTTATACGTGATTATTAATATTTTTTATTTAACTATTCTTTTATTAAAAAATTAATATTAAGTTATTAGAAAATATAAAAAATAAATATTTAAAATAATTAATCCATTTTCTCAAATTCCGTTCACATAATTGGAAATTTTAATTTAAAAATAATAATGTATACATGATGACAAAGCCTATTTTCAAAGAAAAAATGTCTAAAAGTTTGCAACGTTTTTATATCAAAATTCAATTTGATAATTTTTCAAATAATATAAATTGGATTCAATGATATAAAACCAAAAAATTACTTTTAAAATAACTAAATAACTTATATAAATTTATGATTACTTTTAAGGGAAAGGCAATATTCAAATAAAATGTAGTATTTTTCACTATTCATAAAGATTGAATCATTTCAGGAAAATCTCTAAAATTAACCAGAAGATATTTTTTATATTATTATTTAAAATATGATGATTATTTTTTAAAATAACTTCCCTTAATTTAGTAAATGTTAATTTTAAATAATGTATGTAAAGCGAGACTAAACCGCCTTTTATATAAATATTGTTTTTTTATGGAACATTACTTTTTCATTCAAATAATAATTATTTTATTCCAATAAAATAGATAACCAATAATTTTTTTTGACATGTTTAATATATTTAATTTTCAAAATTTATTTACTAATTTTTATACCATTTGATTTAATGGCTAGTTTATAACGGTATACTATATTACTATTCATTTAGACCCGGGTTGTGTGTTCTACAAGAAATCAAATATATTTTATTTAAATATGTATATAGTGTGGGTTTTCTTATATCAGTGTTGAATGTCACAAAAGATATATAATGAAATATTATTCTTCTAAAATCAATAAGAGTTATTGTATCACAACTAGTTTTTATGGACCAAATTTTTCTAAAATAATTGATATATTCATTTATTTCATACAATGCACTAATTAAAAATTCCAATCACATGGCACTGACATGACATACATTACATGGAACCAACTTGGTGTATGTTATATAACACCAACTCATAGTATGGAACATTGACTTTGAATATGATACATGTGACATTGACTTGGCATATGTTACACGAAACAACGACTTGGTGTATGTTACATAGAACAAAGACATGGCGTATGTTACACACAACACCGATGTTTTTATAAAACATCATTTTTCTGTAACAATTTTTTAAATGATTTAAATATCATCTATACATTAAACAATGATATATGAATAATAATGTCCAATTTTTAAATATTGTTTAAAATTATTTTATGTTGATAAAATATATTAATAATGAAAGGTATGATTTTCTGTAAAGTCATTTTATGATTTAATATGTCGTTTTATTGAATGAACCACTTTTAATAATAAATTTAATTTTATGAACATTAAGTAATAAAATATTAAAAAATAAAAATCAATTTTTAATTTATAATATAGTAATTATCATAGGGTGTATTTTTGATATTTTTCGTCGAGACTTCATTTTTTTATGAAAAGTGAAAAATACTACTTTTAGGTTAAAAACTACGTTTTTGTATAAATAAATATTAATGTTAAATTATATTTTTAAAATTTTTTAAGGTCACATTAAAAAAATTATACAAATATGAATTTAAGTTAGATCATTATAATCAATTTTAATTTGAGATGGAATCTAAAAATGTAATAAACTTTTGAACTTCATTCTACATTAATGACCTGTAATTTTGTCCCATATATAGGATTAGAATTAATATTAAAATTTTTTATTCTGTGAATTGAATTTTTAAAAGCTAACATACACATTTATAAACTGAATAATATTTATATTTTAATTAGATCATGTTTATTTTTGACCAAAATGATTAGTAAAAGTGATTAGAATTAAACATAGTGATTAAGATAAAATTAAAAATATTTAAGGACAAAACCATAATCCCAAGGGCCTAAATTACCTAAAAAATTCTCCAAAACCCATTTTATATACATTATTGTTCCATAAAACTTATAATATTCATTTATGTTATTTTTTATCACTTTTTTAGGTAAAAATAAGTGTACACCTAACTTGTGTTCAAAAATTCTATGTCAGTCCTTTTCATTCCCTATAAATGGCCAACAACTCTTCCATTTTATCACACCTCTAGAACATCTTAATTTATTACAATACATGTCAAATTCTATTCCCAGAAATCTTTTCTTCATCATAGAATATTTACCTTGGGAAAAGGAAATCGAAGGAAGCCTTTTGGTACAGACCAAAAGGAGTTACCAGATTAAGAGGTATCGTCGTATCTGAGGTCAATTATTTTATTTTCTTTCACCACCCCATCCACATTTTTTTTCCATATTTGTGTTAAAACACTAGTATAATTAATATACAATGATGTTGTTACTCTAATTACTTGACTGACCCTGAAACACACCTCCATCTAATGGATAATGAACATACTATTTATGTGTACGACGTACGATGACCACACTAAACTATGATTGTTAAATATTCCTTACCACCTATCATGGTGGATATAATGATGGAAACTATATTTTCAGATGTTATATATTATGTTGATTATTTTATTTAGATTATTCATTCCTTTTACAATACATAACTATTTTACTTTCCATTGTGTGTTGATACAATTATTTTATTTGAGGAAGTGTAGTCTAACGCCCACTGAAAGCGATATGCTTCATTCATACACTACATGGAATGTGTTAAAGATAGATTTAATGATTATATATTATATATATGATATCATAAATCAGCTAAACTAATGATATACATATATACATATATTCTATTTTCTTTCATTCTTCTAATACAACAATAAAAAGAAATAACATTCATGGGGACATATGGCATACCGTCTCCATGAATGGTGTATTTTATTTCATACATATATAATATATAGATTATTAAAATGCCCATATAATGTATATACAAGATATTTATATCATGGTTTAAATTATTGAATTTATGATATAAAGAGTAAAAACCAAATATATAACAAATTAACACACATGTGAAGAAAAATGCAAACATTACCCAAAGTGAAACCCTAACTAAGGATTACTAACAAGAGGGTAATATAATGTCATAATAAAACAATATATATATATATATATATTTGAATATGGTTATTTAAATGATTTAGAATTAATTTTTATATATTATACATGTGTTTTGAATGAGTATGATGACAGTCAAAGCACAATATATCCCATGATTGTATTCTATGATTATTATTCATAAATTTTTGGTTATTAATATATCCCTAATATTATATTTCTTTAATTGGGTTTATCTTCCAAAATTTACCAAATCGACAAAATACGTTTGTCTCAATTTGCATTCTTTGGCACTCAGGAATTTTTATGCATGTAAATTATTTTCGAGGTGTATATATATCAATTTTACTTTTTATATCATGAATATCGTTATCTTCATGATATTTTATGAGATATGTAATTTAAAATTTGTACGTGGAGGATATGATCCCTAGTTACCAAGTTGTAAGTGTTTATTGAAACAATATCACAATTATTTGAAATTTGTAATATTTATGCTTCCAATAATGAAATCTTATGATCAATCACCCACAAAAACTCATGATTTTTTATCCTATATTTATCCACGATATATCAATGTATTAGAATCATTTTTTCAACTCATTGGTAATTATGATAACTTTTTTATGTAAATTATGACTATCACATTCTCTCTGATCGGAAATCTATTGTATTCCAAACCGATGTTTTCAAAAATGTTTTCAAAATATCATTGAATTCCATTTTCAAAGAATAATGATTTTGGAAACATTTTATTGTATTAAATTATTTCATTATAAGTACTCAAATATATTACCAGTGAACAATATTTTCAAAATGTTTTATGTTTTAAAATGTATTTTTCAATGGAGAAAGTATAATTTCCTCAATAAATGTTTTTTAATGTTCTTTCAAAATTATTTCCCATATAAGATAACATTCATTGGTATTACTCATTCCTTTATGGGCAAGCCATTACATTTTTTCATTCATATTTTCTCTCTAAATGGATTATGTTTTTAGGGCATGATATTGATGAAACCTGTTTCACTTTCATGGGTTATATGCTTTTGAAACCTACTTCTTTCCACAAGTAATGTTTTTGGTGTAATGACTGTGAAACTTGTCTTTTACCACATCTTATGATACAATTTCATGTTTATAATACCAATTTAATTTCATGGGATATGATATGATTATTTAGGATGTTGTTACACATGTATGTATGATTTCATTATGAGATATGTGGGACCTATACCAGTCTCCAATGAATTGGGTAAAATTTATATCTCATGAGATAGACATGGATAGAATTAGAATTGAACTCTTTTCAGTATTGTAGGTCTAGAATGGGAAATGAACTCAGTTAAGTAATACAGGGCTGCAATGTGGGTGAACATAGTTCAGAAATACAAGGATGGAAGGTGGTGTGGACCCTGTTTATTAAATGAATTTTAACACTTAAATGGTCTCGACAGTAATGACTTAACTACTATAACTATCCTAATATATGATTATGTGTCTTCTATAATTCAATTTTCTCCAATTTTATGATTTCATGGAATCTTTTCTTTATATCATTATGATTCATGTCTTATTTACTACTATGATTCGTTTCCAGATTCATGTATATGATATTTGATATGTATGGTATGATCTTTTATTTGCATGATCATGTTATCATACCATAATGATCGTGATTATACTTACATGTCTCCCTTATTTAAAATTACAAATCAATCGAGCACACCATTTTTTATGCTTCCATCCCCAGGTTATGAAGATATGTATTTTGTTATATGTGTGTAACAAGGTTTCTTGCCAAGAAGAACTTAATTGGAAATAATATAGCTCACTTATGTATCTATTTTTTGTTTCCATGTTTCCAAAGGGACTAGACATTTATATACTTTGAGTGTCTATTTGTGTATGTTTTTAGTGTTCCACAAATTTTATGAATGTTTAATGTATGAAAAGTGAGGGTCACTATAGATGGTACTAAATAAATGGTTTAGTTAACCTTTGGATGATAAAATGATAAAATCATAGTGAGAACACTAATTAAATGTCTACGGATATTTCTAATGATATGTAAATTACAAGAAAATGTTTGTGAGGTTTGGTAAAGGATACAATGATTTTTCCCTATAAATGCATCCCTATCTGGATACTATAAGTGGGTGTGGATCTAGAACAGATGTACCTAGGGTAATCAACTCTAAAAATATGTTCTAGACCTATCTCTATGTAATCTAGTACATGAAAACATGCCTTTATTCACACCAAGTTTGAATCTCATGGTGTATATTCTTTGGGAATTATGATACTCTTAATGAACCGTCATGAAAAATTTAAATAGATATTGGATAGGAAAAACTACGATAAACCTATGGTGACATAGATTAATGAAGGTGTCATAATTTAAACATCTTATAAGCAACATTTCATGATTATGTGGTTCTCCACTAAGATTGTTGTTTCTGACTCTATGATTTTTGGTTTTAGACAATGGTTATAACCTGAAGGAAACATGTTAATGGTGATTCTAACTGACAATAAAACAATTTTCCTCCAAAGAAACCGAATTCTATGGGAGATTGAATTAAAAACCTCATTGAAATGCACATAATGAAGTCTCAAGCTCCGAATCAGTGTTGGATTCCAAATGAAAAAAGGACGGAAAAAATTTGTTGAGTCTTTAATGAGGAAATGTACAACTTCATTCAGAGGTTCTTCTGATCTACTTGTTTCTGAAACAAGGATTAGTACTACTGAAAATATATTCTATGTTTACTAATTTTTAGACATGGCATGTTCATTATGGATTTCTATTGGTTAGAAGGAATAACAAATTAGTGGGGGAATCTAATCAAGAATACTAAGAATCAAGATTATATTTAATCCTTGGAATGGGACGAGTTCAAGAAAATATTTTTCAATAATTATGTTCCTCGAATTAATTATACAAAGTTGGAGAAAGAGTTACCTAATTTAAAGGAATCAGATGATATATCGGTTGGTACCTATGTGGCTATTTTCATAAGACTAGTGTGGTATGATCCTTGAATTATCATCCAACCTGAAAGTAAAGTTGACAGGTTCTTCAAAACCATAAAGAGAAGTATTAGAAGGGCATGGTCCATAAGAGACTTTATTATCTATGAATAGATCCTGTGTTGTGTAACAAAGGTTGAAATAGAGGTTGGATTCCTGTTTCAACCACATGGTGTTGACAATAAAAAGAATATGGAGTTAAAAGAAAGTCTTAAAACAATGAAGAAAGGAATATGATATTTCCATTATTCTTTATGTGTGGGAAGAATAATGGAGGAATTAGTATTAAGGGGTCATTTAAATGTTTTTAGTGAAAAAATTAAGGTTATTGAAAAACTAATTTTTGAAGTGATGGGATGATATTAGCTAACATTGTGAATGGGGAAAAAGCTCCATAGAATGAACCTCCCACAATTCAGTTCTACAAGTTTAAGGAGAATGAACATTATTCTAAACACTAACCAAACTAATGAAATGGTGATGATAATCGATGTCAACACCCTCTTAAGCTGACAGATAAGGGAAAATCTCATGAAATCACTTTTTTGGTGAGGATGCGATAATGGCGTGATGAAAGATACACTTACCATCCAGTCTAGAACTACTAATTCCATATTTTATTCTAGATCTACCCACTCTTTCAAATATAAATAATTTCTTAAGGGTTTTAAGATTATACCAAAACAATAATATTCTGATTTAGTATTGAAAAACCCTAGTGGAATAATGATTTCGTACTATGTATATGATTCCTCTTTGGTTGAAGTTTGTGGTAATGTGCTTCCATCAAATATTTTCATTCTTCCTTTACTTGAATTTAATACCATTTTAACGATAGATTGGTTTTCTCTGCATAAATATCACATCAATTGAAATAGAAGGTACGCTATGTATGATATTTTGAATCCTATTACGATTATTCATAAATGTGATATTAATTATGAACATCCTATGGAGATTACATCCAGTTTATGTGTATTAATTTCTATTGAAAATGGATTTTTATCTCAAATGGTAGGGGTGAAAATTGACATCGATGATATGCCAATTGTTCGGGATTTTGTGGCTGTCTTTCCAAAAGAGCTGATTTGTCTTCCACCACAACCTGGAGTTAATTTTTCAATATAAATCATACCTGGTTCCACACCAATTTCAAATACTCCTTATAGAATGGATCATATTGAGTTGTAGGAATTGAAGATGAAACTCCAAGAAACCCATGTAAGGGATTAATTCGGACATGTGTGTCTTCTTGGGTTGAACCTATTATTTTTATGAAAAGGAATGATAGACCAATGCAGCTCTGCATTGATTATCTAGATTTGAACAAGATCAAAATATAGAATATGTATCCTCTCCCCTATATTGATGACATGTTTGATCAATTGTGCGTATCTAAATATTTTTACAAGAGGGACATTTGTTCAGGATATCAACAGTTAGGGGTAAAAAAGATGATATAACCAAAATGAAATTAAATAAATGTTATAGAGACTATAAATATATAGTGATTCTTTTTGGTCTTACTAATTCCCCTACTATCTTCACATATTTAATGAATAGATTTTTTATAGATAACCTCATTCAGTTTGTGGTAGTACTCTAGATGATATTATTATATATTCAATGAGTAAGTATGGGCATTAAGATCACTTGATAATTGTTCTAAATACCCTAAAAAGGTGTATCTATATAAAAAATTTACAAAGTGTGAATTTTGGTGGAAAAGGTTTCATTTTTTGGTCACATAATCTCAAGAGATGGTATAACAATAGACCATCAAAGAAAAATCCTATTGAATGATGGCTTAGACCAACCACATTGACTAATGTCCATAAAATTCTTCGTTTAACTAGATATTATTGATGATTTTTGGATAATTTATCATAAATATATAATACTCTAAACAAGTTAACTCGAACGGTGTCATGTTCCTCTAGATAGATGAATGTGTCGAAAATTTCAAGGAAATGAAGAAAAGGTCAGTCAGTGCACCTGTTCTTACCTTACCTTATAATGGATAATGTTTTTAATATTTATAAATACATACATGAAGGGATTGGGATGCATTATTTTGTGGAATAACATGTTTTTCAATTATTCATATAGGAAGATGAATATCCACAAGAAAAATTACCCAAATCATGATTTGGAGTTAGTAGTGGAATATCTTACATTAAGGATATGGATGAATTATATTTATGTAGTAAACTATGATATATGTACCAATCATGGAAGTATGAAATATATATTTATAAAGAAGGAGTTGAACATGAACTAATGAATATGGTTATAGCTGATAAAGGATTTTGACCATTCAATATATTACCAACCTGGGAAAGAGAACAAGTTGGCTGATGCTATGAATCAAAAGGATAAAGTTATCTTATCCATGATGAGGATCATAAAATATCATATATTTTTGGATTTTAATAGGATGGATCTAGAAATATTGAAGCATGGTAAAATCATATCTTTCTGAAATGAATGTTCAACCATCTATCCAAGTGATGATTAAGGAGGCATAGAAGGAAGATGATGAAATGAAAGAGAAATAAAGAAACATTCATGTGTTTAACCATGATGGGGATGAATGATAATGTTTTGGAACCATGGTTATCTTCCTTCCATACTAGATTTGAAGATATTTTATAGAAAGGTCATAGTTATTCATTCTCTATTCATCATGGATGTTAGCATATGTATAGGGGCTGAAAGTAATACACCTGGAGGGATGAAATAAAGAGAGATATAACAGATTTGGTATTTTGGTTATTGGTGTGCCTATAAGTAAAAGATGGATGAAAAAAGGCTAATGGGATCTTGCATCCATTAACCATACCATAATAGAAATGGGATATCATCAATTTGGATTTGATTTTTTAACTATACAAAACCTCTAATGAGATTAATGATATATTGGTGGTAGTCGACCACCTTACTAAGTCAACACACTTTATCACTATCAGAGAAGACCTCTCTCTCGATCAACTTTCTAGGATATGCATTAAATTGGTGGTAATGTTTCATGGAGTACCACATTATATTGTATCAGATCAAGATCATGAATTTACCTCAAGGTTATAGTGAATCTATTAGAAAGTTCTTCATATAGAAATGAGTTTCAACACACCTTATAATCCATAGAAAGATGGTCAGTCTGAATGAACATTTCAAACCCTAAAGGATATATAGAGATATCTTCATCTAGATTTTAAATGTGTTTTGTTACAACACCTTCCTCTAGTTGAGTTTTGTTACAAAAATTTATTTTACTCTAGCATTTAGATGGAACCTTATGAAGCCCTTTATTGGGAGAGATGTGGAGTAGAAACATGATCATATGAGGTTAGAGAAATAATGATATTTAGACATGATATTTCCAAAAAAAATGGTCGAGAAGTTTTGAACCATACAGTAGCATATCAAGGTAACTATATGTCGGTATAAAAGATATTTTGATAACCACCGTAGTGTCCTTGAATATGAAGTTTGTTAAAGAGTCTTATATAAATCTCACAATGGATTAAAGTTATTATATTTGGGAATTAATGTAAAAAATCCCTTGGTATATCAGTCCTTTTTATATTCATGATCTTATTGGGATAGAAGCATCTTGCTTGGAACATCCTCCAACTCACTCTCATGTCCATGATGTGTTCCTTATATCTATCAGGAGAAGTACAAACCTGAGCATTTATGTGTACTAAACTCATAGATTATATTTCGGGAGTTGGATCCTTCTTATGAAGAGAAATCTACTAAATTTTTGGATTGTACAGAAAATGGTCAGTGAAACAGGACCACTCATGTAGTCAATGTTTAGGGGAGAAATCACCAGTTAGAGGAACATATGGGAGGACTTAAGGATATGTTGAACCATAAGTATCCTCATTTTTACCCTAGTCATGAATTTCAAGGGATAAATTTATTTCAATGGGGTTATAATATAACACCTTGAGTTTTTATGGTTCTTTTTTTCTCAAATAGATTAAGTTTTCTTTTATTTCTTGTAATGCACTATGTCAACCATTCCTTTCACACAACAACGAATTTGAGTATGTTACACAGAACCAACTCAGTGTATGTCACATGACAACAACATGGAGTATGGAACATTGATTCAGGGTACATTACATGTAAAATCAAATTGTAGTACATTACAAAGAACAATGACTTGGAGTAAATTACGCACAACACCAATGTTTCTAATAAACATACTTCTGATTTTATAATTATTTAAATGGGATAATTATAACCTAGCCATTTAAAATAGTTATATTAATAATAATAACTAATTTTAACATATTTTTTATAATTTTTTATATAGATAACACATATATATAATGAAAGAGATAATATTTGGTAGAGTCCTTTTATGTTTAAAAATATCTTTTTTCAAAATTAACCACCTTTTAGAATAAAATAAATTTTATATAGATTTTGAAATTTAATTAGATAAAATAAACATCATTTTCGAATTTATAATATCAAAATTTCTTAGGGTTAATTTTTTAAATTTTTCTGAGAAACATCATTTTTTGATGAATAGTGAAAAGGATCTCGGGTTAAAACTACCATTTCATTTAAATAATTATTATTGTTAAATTAATTTTTAAATTTTATTTAAGGTCACATTAGATAAATTGTACATATATTAATAAAATTTTGGTAATTATAGTCAATTTAAATTTAAAATTGAATTAAAAAATGCAGAAATCTTTTAAAATTATTTTTACTTAAATACCATTTATTTCATCCATTTTATTTGATTATCATTAATTTTAAAATTTCCACTTAATTGAATTAACTTTTTAAAATCATACATAAACAAATGCAATAAGTATAATATTTAGTATCTAACTAGATAATGTTGATTTTTGGACAACATGATTAGTAAAAGTAATTAAAATTAATCATTTGATTATGGTCACATTAGGCTTAATTTGGGACTAAATTTAGTGACCCAGGCCTTCTATATATAGCATTATATGATTTTAAGCATAATTATACATCAGAGTACAAGCCACAGATCGTTATGTCTAGTGTCTTGGAAGACTTGGTACATAAAACATAAATCATGGGGATAAAAAAATTTCATTTTTTAATCTCCATAAAGAGCTCCTAACATCCTTTGTGCCCTTACATCTTCATAGTGTACCCTCAGGAACATATGAACATAGGGATGAGCTAAAGATCTGAGTAAGGGAATGAACTTAAGTATTCATCTTAAGCACATGAGTTAGGAGGCTTGACATAATGATAACATAGAATGGAACATATAAAATAATATCATATAAGAATGGGATCATATAAATATGGAATCATATAAATTATGCAGAATCATAAGACATTTCTTTAGTACGGTTCAAGACTAACCGCCAATCCTATTTCACATTTTAGTACGGGTCAAGGCTAACTACCAATCCAGTTTCACATCACATCTCATGAGACTTAACATTACCCAATGCATTGGAGCGCTATCTGGGCACACCCATCTCAACATTTTCATGAGTATTCTAACCACAAAAATAATTTTTCAACACCAATAATCATACATAATCAAACATACATAAACATACGAGTTCCCATGGAAACAATTAGGTAACACAACCACGGCATAATCCATAACTAATGGGCTTATCATGAAAGTGTACATGAAAGGAAATAATTATACATGGACATTCAATAGGAATATATCATGGTACGTGATGTCAAAAATGAGTGACAACTTGTAATAAATGTATTTGATAAATTTTACCATTAAAACCTTTTGTGTTGTTTTAATAAAAATACAATAAATCTTTTAAAACAGAAAAGGGAATAATAATTTATATAAATCCAGAAGTGAACCAAGAAGGTTTTCATAATAAAAATACTTATTTTATAAAGATAATGGTGTCTTAAAATAGTAGATAGAGTTCCCATGAAATAGAGTAATAATTCAGGATGTTCCCTTAAAACATGATTGCTTATCGGGGGTATCGAGGTGGGAATCACTAAAAACATGTATATCCACAAAATAGAATGAGGGATGTATCTTGGAAAATTAGTTCGGAGCATATAAACACTATTTTTAATTTTTACATAAATATAAAATACAACTTCATTTGGTTAAAAAGAAAGATAGAGAACCCCGAAGGAGTAAAGGAGGTTCTGGTAGAATACCTTATGAATTATTGGCATGGTATCGGGTATACCTAAAAGGGATTTATTGAAAGAGAATGGGTTTTATAATAACATATAAATCATGAGGGAAATATGGGTATGGTGGAAAATAATACTCCATCATTAGGGATCATAGATAAAATGGAATAACATAGAGGACAATCTTGAAATAAAAGTGAAATGGGGAGGATCACTTACCTTAAATCCATTGGTGTTTTTCACATGTAATTAAAGACCTGAATAAAAAATTTAGGTTTATTAGTTAATAATTCAATAACCCCTAAAATAATTAATTGGTTTATTATAATCAATTTATAATCATTCATAACCATTTTTATTGGTTATGAGGTTTAATTTCATTGTTCGGGTTCGTTTGTTTACATGATTTTAATGACTGGTTCAATTATATTTATTTTTAGACAAACATGTAAGATGAAAGTGGATGTCCAAAATTGATGTTATATTAAATTATTGAAAATCTAGAAGATTACATGGTTTTAAATTTAATTTGGTTACTAAGAGTGAAGTCGAACTTTTATATAAAACAAAAGTGGCAACCGTTTTTTTAATTCGTGGGTTTGATTACAAAGAACATGTATTGATTTATAAATTATTACCATTTTTAAAAAATGAATACAGAATAAAAATAGGATATATTACATATATATAATATAGTTCAACCATAACAAAGAAAATTTAATGACCAGATTTAAATATGATAATATAAATTGATAAATCGTTGTCCTTGAATGTGCTAAATTTGCACATCTCAAATAGTGCTTTCAATCCTTTCAAGTAAAAGGTGGGGAAAGGAAAGAAGATAATGAAATATCCCATTAGAAAAAAATCATTCCAGTACATTTTTGTTACTAGAGATATATTATTATTTGGATAAATGGAGGTGAGGAAAGAAACGAAAACAAAAGAACATAAAAGAAACGAAGTAATTGGAATGAGGAATTTACCTCTTGAGGAATCCTCCTTTGAGATCCTCTCAAGGGAAAAGGTTTTGGTATTTTTATGAGGCTAGTGGATTTAGGATGTGGGGGAGGCTCTTGGGGAGAGATTTTGGAAGATTATTGGAAAGGAACAAGGCTTGAGAGGATTGAATGGATGAGGTAATATTTAGTGGTATGTATAGTGGAACGGAGGATGATTTTCACAATTTTTTAATCATTACTTTATAATTTCATCACAAGGCAAGGAATAGTAATTATTCCATGAAAAATAACAGTAATAAATGCATGTGACATCTAACCAATTTGTCTTACATCAGTAGATCATCATCAATGAATCAATTAATCCATTATTTAGCATTTATCATGAATTATTAGATTTTAATATTCATAAAATAATCCAATATTTTAGAAAAATTCAAAAAATTGAACCTAAGCATTTTTCGATGTGTAGAATCCAAAAATGAAGTCCAATTTTCAAAAATAATTTTCTAGATTTTATTAATTTAATATTTAATTAAAATCACAATTTATTATTAAAACCAAGTTTTAAAACATTCATTTACTTATTCTAAAATACAGGTACAACATTATTTCACCTGAATATTATATTAATAATATCATAGGCAAGGTTACTATTCATTAGGGTATATCACCATTCATAAGGGTATGTTTCTATTCATATGGGCAGGTTATGTTTCACTAAAAAACAAGTTTTTCTAATCGGACTCCAAATAACAAACTGGTCACAACCATGTATGTCAGATTTTCGAAATTCCAAACACAGAGGTGAAAAACCTATGTTTAAAGGTCACTTACAACTTATTAGTTAATTATGTTGTGTTTTTATTATATTTTATGACATACTTATGAAGAGAGAATTCCCATTGAAAAACATTAGTTTGTTACAATCTTCACCCCTTATAAAATTTTGCCCTTGAAAATTTCATTTTACATTCTAAGCCATAAACATGTGAGGAAACTTATCCTTAATTACCTCCACTAGTTCCCAAGTACCTTCTTCAAACTTTTGGTTCCTCCATAGTATTTTGACAATGTGGGTTTTCTTGTTGCGTAGAACCTTATCTCTTCGGTCTAGAATATTCACTGGCTGCTACTCATAAGAGAGATCGTCTCCCAACTGCACCACCTCTATGTTCTGCACATGAGAGGGATCAGCTATGTACTTCCTCAGGAGTGATACATGATACACATCATGAACATGAGCCATATTCCCTGGAAGTGCAAGACGATTGGCCAAGGCTCCTATTTGGTCAAGGTTCTCAAAGGGGCCAATGTTCCTTTGTCTTAGCATCCCTTTATATAAAACCGCATGACTCTATTATGTGTTGATATTCAAAGGAAGACTTTATCTCCAACGTCAAACTCCAAGTACCTTCGACGGTTGTCAGTGTATCTCTTTTTCCGACTCTGAGTAACATTGATGTTTTTCTAGATGACTTGAACCTTCTCCAACATCACCTGCACAAGAACGAGTAGAAGTAACTTTCATTCTCCAACTTCTTCCCAACAGGTTGGAGTTCTACATTGCTTTCCATACCGAGATTCACACAGTGCTATCTGAATACACGAGTGGAAGATATTATTGTATGAGAACTCATCCAATGGGAGATGTTGATCCCATCCACCTTGGAATTATAAATTTTAAGCTCTTATCATATCATCAAACGTCTGAATAGTCCTTTCATATTGGCCATCAGTTTGGGGATGATAGGTCGTGTAGATATTTAATTCAGTACTCAAAGCATGTTGACGACTCTTCCAAAATTTAGATGAGAACCATGGATCACGATCAGAGACAACTGAGAGTGGAACACCGTGCAGTCTCACCACATCCTTCACATATATTTTTACATGTTTTTCAAGTGAGTGGTCTTTCAGAATAGCGATAAAATGGGAAGTCTTCTTGTGTCGGTCAACCACAACCCATATCGCATTATTTCACCTCTATGCCTTCGAGAGACCAGTAAAAAATACCATAGTAACATTATACCATTTCCACATGGGTATTGGAAATGGCTGCATCATACCTTTGGACTTTTGTCACTCTACTTTAACTTGGTTTCATACCAAGCACCTTGACATATATTCCTTAATCTATTTTTTCATGTTATCCGACTAGAAGTGTTCTTAGAGATCACAGTACATATTGGTACTCCCCATATGTATATATAATGTTGTGCTATTTGCATTTTCTAATAGCTATTTCTTTATCCTAGGTGACAAAGGCACACAAATCTGTGTTCCAAACCAAATCACACCATCATCGTTGATATGGAACTCTTGTAGTTTCCCTTCCTTTACAGCATTCACCCTCTTTTTGTAACTCCCCATCATCCCTGTGTGATTCCTCAATATTCACTTGAATGGATTGTTGCGTAATCATTTGGGTAATGTAGGATGTATCCCATGGCCTTATGATTTCTAAATACATCCTTTACATATCCAAGAAGATACGATCTTTCTCAATCTATAACAAGGATAGAGTAGCAGGTTCTTTTCTTCATAGAGCACCAGCTACCTTGTTTTCCTTTCTAGGATGATAGTGAATAGAGCAATCATAATCCTTGATTAGCTCTAATAATCTCCTTTGAAGCAAGTTTAGCTCCTTTTTTGTGAATATATACATTAGGATATTTTGGTCAGTGTATATGTCACACTTCACACCAAAAAGGTAGTTCCACCAGATCTTTAACGAAAAAAATCAAGACTACCAGCTCTAGATCATGTGTCGAGTAGTTCTGCTCATGGATCTTCAACTGTCGTGAGGCATAGGCTATCACATTATCATTTTTCTTGTGTAAACTACCAAATCCATTCTTTGAAGGATAACTGTGTATCATAAAATGTTCTCCAATATTTGGTAATGTTATTATAGGATCAGTGATCTACCTTCCCATTAGATCCTTGAAGCATAAATCACATTCTTCAATCCAGAAATCTTTACCCCCTTTCGTGTCATCTACGTCATTGGGTTTGAAAATCATAAGAAGTTCTTCAAAAATCACAGATAATACCCAGCCAGACCCAAAAATGTAAGGATCTCTGTTACAAAATTTTTCTTGGGTCACTCTTCAATTGCCTTCATCATGGAAGGGTCCATAGATATCCATTGGCTAGTGATAACATGCACCAAGAATGATACTTCCCCCAACCAGAACTCACAGTTACTATACTTTTCATACAACTTCTCCCTTCACAAAGTATTTATCACAACATTCAAATGATCCTCATGTTCCTCCTTTATCATGGTGTATATTAGAATATCATCAATAAGGACTACCACAAATTTTTCAAGGTAATCTCAGAAGACTTTATTCATCAAATCCACAAAAATTACTAGAGCATTAGTGAGTCTGAAGGGCATCACTATGAACTCATATTGTCCATAACATGTTCAAAAGGAACTCTTGGGAATATCTTCCTTCCTCACATTTAATTGATGGTTTCACAATCGAAGGTCAACCTTAGAGAAATAAATGGCCCCACAAAGCTAATCAAACAAGTCATCTATCTGTGGTAGGGGATACTTGTTCTTTATCGTGATTTTATTGAGCTCAAAATAATCAATGAAGATGCGCATTGATCCATTCTTCTTCTTGATGAAGAGGACTGGCACACCCCAAGGTGTGGCACTTAGGTGTGTAAAACCCTTCTCCATTTTCTCCTCAAACTAATTTTTCAGTTCTTCCAGCTCTTTGGTGGCCATTATGTAAGGTGTCATTGATATTGGAAAATATCCAAGAATAAGTTCAATTGATAACTAAACCTCTCATTCTGGAGGAAGACCAGAAAACTCTTCATGGAATAAATAAGTGTAATACCTCACGATGGGAAAGTCTTAAAACCTGATTATATAATATTTCTATATCAATTGAGTTATACATGCATGCTTATAAGATAGAAATATCCACACTTGAGACGAATATTCTAATGGAGACTCATTTTAAACATTACATTTCTAATGAATCAGAGGATGCTTCGAGATGTGAAGAGTAATCTCACTTTTCTTACAGTTGATGTTGTCCTTCTACAAAGATATCCAATCCATGCCCATGACAGTATCAAACTCCACTAGAGGAAGTATAATGAGATTTTCTGGGAGGTTCAATCCAAAAATGTTAACCGTGGAGGAGTTATAAACCATGGAAGAAATTATTTCCCCATTAGTTTTTCTCACAGATAACTTTTCCTCCAAATTTTTAGGTTGTCTTTGAATAGTTCTACTGAAATTGAAAGATATTAATGAATGCATAGAAAGAGAATAAAATAGTGAGTTTACTATTATTGAATGAATAACTAGCATACCTAGAACCAAATCGGTGTCTGGCTCCACCTGAGCAGTAGTGATAGCATAAGACCTTCCATGTTGCCTTGGAGGTTGTTGTTGATTGTCTCCTACAACCCTAGGCATAGGGAAATTGTTCACATATTTCCCATGCTCCTTACAGTTGTAACGCTACACTGCTGGCTGAGTGTTGATCTGAACCTTCATTTCATCTTCTACATTAGTGGGATTTTTTGTATCCCTTAAGCAGTTCTTTTCCCGATGACCAAACATTCCACATTTGAAGAAATTTTTGGTTCCCTTCTGATAGTTACCAAGATGGTTCATTCCACAATTGTTTAAGGGGAAAAGTTAGGCTTCTTTCCATCATGGGATTTATTTGATGAACCACCCACGTTGTTCTCCATTTTCCACTTCTTGTCACTAAGCCAATGAGACCAGTGAGAGTCTCCAATCTCAATTTCATCCTTGAGGGAATAATGGACAATATCCTCATAACAATCGAAGTATCGAGTCTCAAATGCATTTCTTAGACTTGGATTTAGTCCGCTAAAGAAGTGACCCACCTTAATTTTGGTGTTCATGACCATGCTAGAGGAATACCATGAAAGCCATGTAATGTTTTCGTCATACTCCTCGATGCACTCATCTTCCTTCTGCATGAGTCTGAGGAACTATCTTTCTATCTTAAGACGAGGGTTCAAGGAATTTTTTTTTGAAGAAAATTATCTTCAATTCCTCGAAATCCAGGGAATCATTTTCTTCTTGGGACGTTTTATTCTTGATCTGTGTCTACCACTGATCTGTTTCCCAAAAAAAATGATAAACCTTATGTATAATAGTCTCTTCTTCCGAGCACTGGAGGTCATAAAATATCATTTGAATGTAGTTAATCCACTGTTCCATGAGGAGGGGATTAGAAGATCCACTAAACAGGGGAGGCCTTTTCTGCATGAAGGATTCTATGGAATCTTGCTATTTCCTTGAAGGAGGAGGGTATTATGCACGATTCAAGTTATTATTCATAACTTGAGCCAGCTGAGCAAGTAATGTAATGAATATTTGAGCACCCGCTCACATCGTATCAGGAATATCATTAGGGCAATCTTCACATTGCCTATCAGATTTGGTTTTTGGAGCGTGTTCTTCTTTTTCACACCATTAACTAAGAAAAAGAACATATAATTAGAGATCACGAGTACTTAGCTACTGAGCATAAAAAGGAAACTTTAAACATAAATGGATGAACTTATATATAAGAAGTAAATTCAAACTTGTGATTCCTTAGGTTTAAATCAAGTTTATCCTCTATCTATTTCTTGACTTATATTCTTATGTTTTCTTTGTCCCTTAATAATGGTTTTTACTACGCTCATGAATCTACCAAAGCATATCCCTTGGGATTCTCACAACCAAGAATGCAGAAAGGCCCATTGTTATGAAATAGGATACCCTAGGTCATGCCCGAAACTCCATGTCAGAGTTTTCACTCCATGGTACATCTGTTCTAGAGCTGCCTCTACCTACTCATATTCAGATAGGGATGTATTTTCTTGATAAACCACACACTATATACTTACCAAAATTTAGGGATGTTTTATTATACTTAGTCTCATCCTTAAGGTTGTCACTAAGTTTATCTATTCATAATTGCCAAAAATAACTAGACCTTCTTCTCATACCAACTATAGAGACCCTAGAATTTTATATATAACATTACATGATTTTAATCATAATTATTCATCAGATTACAAGCTAAGGATTATTTAGTCTAGTCTCTTGGAATACTATGAACATAAAAAATAAAACATGGGGCTAAAAAACATGTCTTCATTTAATCTCCATAAAGAACTCCTAACTTCCATTAAGACCTCACATCTGTATATGGTACTCTGGGGAACATATGAACAAAAGGGTGAGCTAAAAAGCCTAGCAAGGGGATGAACATAAGGGTACATCTTATGAACATGAGTTTGGAGGCATGACATAATGATATAAAATCATGGAACATACGAAATCATATCATAAAACATGGGATCATATAAACATGGAATCATATAAATGTGGTAGAATCATAAGACATTTCTTTACTACGGGTCAAGGATAATTAGCAATCCTTTTTCCCATTTTAGTATGGGCCATGGCTTACCGTCAATATCATTTCACATTGCATCTCATGAGACATAACTTTACCCAATGCATTGGAGCGCTATCTAGGAGCGACCATCTCAAAATTTTCATGAATATTTATGCCACATAAATAATATGCCACACAAATAATCATGCATTATCAACCATTCATAAACATAAAGGTTCCCATGGAAATAATTAGGTACCACAACCATGACATAAATCATTACTAATGGGTGTATAATGAAAGTGTCCTTGAAAGAAAGAATTATACATGGAAATTCAATAGGAATATATCATGGTACTTGATGTCAAAAAGGATTGAAAACTTATAAGAAATATATTTGGGAAATTTTAGCATTAAAACATATTGTGCGGTTTTAAGGAAAATACTATATAGAGTTTAAAATAGAAAGGGGAACAATATTTTATATACAAACATAAGTGAACCAAGAAGGCTTTTATATTAAAAAAATTTTTCTTACAAAGACAATTGTGGCTTAAAATGGATGATAGAGCACCCATTAAATCATTTAAAAATTCAGGAAGTTCCCTTAAAACATTATTTCTTATTGTGGGGTATCGAGGTGGTAATCACTAAAAACATGTATATCCCCAAAAGAGAATGAGGGATGCATCATGGAAAAAGAATTTCAAGAATATAAATAGTATGTATAAGTTGTATATGAAAATAAATGACAACTTCATTTGCGTAAAAAGAAAGATAGAGAAACCTTAAAGAGTAAAGGAGGTTCAGGTAGAATTCATTACTGATTATTGTCATTGTATCGGGTGTACCTAAAATGGATTATTTGATAGATAATGGGGTTTATAATAACTTATAAATCATGAGGGAAGTATGGGGAAGGTAAAAATTAATACCCCATCATTAGGGATCACAAATAAAATTGAATAAATTAGAGGAAAATCATGAAATAAAAGTGAAACGGGGAGGATCCCATACCTTAAATCTGTTGGTGTTCCCCACTTATTATCAAATAACTGAATAAAAATATTAGGATTATTAATTATTAATTCATGAGGCCATTATATATTTAATTAGATTATTAAAACCAATTTAATTTCATTTGTAACCGTTTTGATTGGTTATGAGGTTCGATTTCATTGTTCTGGCTCGTTTGTTTAATTGATTTTAATGATTGGTTCACTTATATTTTTATTGGGATAAACATATAAGATTAGAGTGGTTGTACATAATAAAAGTTATATTATATTACTGAACATTTATAAGATTACATGGTTTTAAATTTAATTTGGTTACATAGAGTGATGTTGAACTTTCAAATAAAACCAAGGTGACAACCGTTTTTGTTAATTGGTGGGTTTGATTACAAATAGCATGTTTTAATTTATATCTAAATACCTTTTGTAAAAAACATTACAGAATACAAATAGGATATCTTAAATATATATAATCTGTTTCAACCATAAAAAATAGGGTTTAATGACCAGATTTAAAGATTATAATAAAAATTGATTAACGGTTGTCTTTGAATGTGCTAAATTAGCCAATCTCAAACGATGTTTTCATTCCTTTCAAATAAAAGGTGGGGAAAGGAGAGAGGATAAGGAAATATCCAATTATCATAATTTAATTTCAGTACATGTATGTTACTGGAGTTATAATACTATTTGGGTGATGGGAGGTGAGGAAAGAAACAAAAAGAAAAGAACATAAAAGAGAAGGAGGATTTGGAAAGAGGAATTTACCTCTTGAAACATCCTCATTTGAGAAATACTTAAGGGGAGAGTTTTGTATAATGAAGAGGCTAGGGGATTTTAGAAGTGGGGGAGGAGCTTGGGGAGAGATTTGGGAAGAATATAGGCAAGGAACAAGGGTTCAGAGGGGTGAAGAGAAGAGGTAAGAATGGGTGGTATTTATAGTGGAGTGGATGAGGGTTTTCATAATTTTTAAATCATTAGTTTATTATTTCATCACAAGACAAGTAATAGTAAGTATTACATAACCAAAAACAATAATAAATTCATGTGAATTAGAGAAAATTGGGATTACATCATCAGATCATCATCCCTGACTCAATTAATACATTATTTAGCATTTATTGTGAATTATCAGATTTTACAATTTATCAAAAATTCCTGTATTTCAGAAAAATCCAAAAAATTCACCCTAACTATTTCTTAACATGTATAATCCAAAAATGAATTCAATTTTTCAAAAATAATTTTCCAAATATGAGTTTAAAATCATAATTTATTATTAAAACCCATTATTAAAACATTCATTTACTTATTTTAAAATACTGGTACATCATAATTTCACTTGAATATTATATTAATACTATCATAGGTAAGGATACTATTGATTAAGGTATATAACTATTGATAAGGGTATGTTAATATTTATAAGGGTAGGTTACTATTCACCAAACATTATGTTTTCCTTATCGGACTCCAAATAACTTGCTGGTCACAACTCTGTATGTCATATTTTTTAAATTCCAAACACTAAAGTGAAAAACCTGGGTTTAAAGGTCACTTAGTACTTAGTAGTTAATTATTTTTTGTTTTCATTGGATTTTATGACATACTATTGAGAAGGTAATTTCCATTGAAAAACAATGGGTTGTTACACTAAAACTTAATCTTAGGGGCCCAAATGACCCATCCAGTTGCCCAAAAGACATTTTATGGACATTATTCAACTATAAAATGTCCATTTTTTTTTATTAATTTTGGTTTTTATGACTTTGATTATGCAAGAACATTTGCACAACTAACTTTATTTCAAATCTTCATTGGGAGTCCTTTTCCATCCACATAAAAGTTTACTACCTCTCCCAAATCTTAACACCACTCAAACCTATTAATTTCATCCAATATCTACCCAATCCACTTCCCATCAATCCAAAATTCCTCCTAGAATCATTCCCTTGGAAAAAATTAAATCCATGGCAGCCTTCGGCACAAACCAAAAGGAGTTAACCGATTAAGAGGTAACATCTTCTCTCAAGCCCTTTCTCTTATTTTTATTCATAACCACCTCCAATTTATCTTTTTCCCTGATTGTATAAAAAACTAGCTTTATAAATATTCTAGGATGTCTTAATGCTATGTTTTCAACCTACATTTATAAAAAACCCCATCTAA
Source organism: Viscum album (assembly GCA_963277665.1). Lineage (NCBI taxonomy): Eukaryota > Viridiplantae > Streptophyta > Magnoliopsida > Santalales > Viscaceae > Viscum > Viscum album. The sequence continues at coordinate 1,577,216,899 of OY728120.1, read as the reverse complement.
TTTATTATGAACATATTTTTTTATGTGTACCGCGTATTACGACCTCAGTAAATGATGAGTGTTCAATATTTCTTACCACCTATCATGGTGGAAATTATGATGGAATACCTATTTATATATTATATTTATTATTTATTTAAGCTTATTTATGCCCTTTTCAAAACATTTATTTTTTTACTTTCCATTGTATGTTAATATGATAATTTTGTTTGAGAATTTTTTTACTTCAGTATACTCAAAGTGATACAATTCATTCATACACTACATGGAATGTAATAAGGAAGGGTTCTGTGATTATATATGATATATATGATATCATAAATATAATATAATAATTATATACACATAAAAATATATTACATTTTATTTTTTTTCAATAGGAAAATTAAACTAAAATAGAATTAATGTCCACGTATGACCTACCATCTCCATGAACAATGTATTCACTTCCATACTTATATATTATAAAGATTATTATAATACAAATATAATTTATCTAAATGATATTTATTTCATGATTTAAATTATACAAATCATAATATAAGTTATAAATACTATATTTATAATAAATTAGGAAACATGCGAAGACTAAAGCGAACATTACCTGAAGTGAAACCATAATAAAGGATTTTAAACAAAAAGTTAATATAAGGTATTAAAAAACCATATCTATAATAATATGGTTATGTAATGGAAGTATAAAAAATATATACTGATTATATAGGTTGTTTAAATGAGTTTGATGAGAGTCAATCCACAAGGTAAGTTGATTTCATGTCACAATTTATTTCCCTGAGATACTAGCTCTATTCACCACCCTTTGCTTTCGTGCGGTGTATGTACTTCCAATTTTTTTTATTTTATGTTTCTTATTCTTAAATATTTTGGGTATTCACATATCCATTCTATGATCTTTCTTGCATGTGGATTAAGATTAAAAAGTTACCAATTTGCTAAATTATTTTTTTCTATATTTTATTTCTTTGAGACTCATGTTTTGTTATGCAACTCAATTCATTTCGAGGTGTATATACTTCCATATTAAATCTAATATCATGAGTATCATTATTTTTGAAGATATTTAAATCTTCATGTAATTTACTTTTCTTAAATAAAGAATATGATCCCATGTAACCAAGTTATAAATGTTTATTGAATCAATCACATCGTTTTTTCGAGATAGTTTATGTTTATGCTTCCTATGATGAAATCTTATGATCCATATCTCACAAGAAATCATTAAATTTCATTATGATTTATTCATTCAATATATATCCTTGTATTATTACAATTTTTTACAATATTTGGTACTTAAGATAACATTTTTATGAAATATATTATTGTCTCTCTCCCTATCCTAAGAAATCTATTGTATTGAAAAACCATTTTTTTAAATGCATCCAATGATATTTTCAAAAGATCTTTGAAGCCCATTTTCATGGAAAAATAATTTTTAAAACGCAATATGGTTTTAAATTCATCCTTTATATTTTTTAAATTCCATTTTCAAATAAAAATCGTTTCAAAATTTTTTATTGTTTAAAAATATTTTTTCAAAACAAAATTGATATTTTACTCAAGAAATGTTTTTAAATGTTCTTTCAAAATTATTTCCCATATATTATAACTTCAATTGGTGTTACTCATTAATTTATTGGAAAATGATTCTCTATTTCCATTCATATTTTTTCTCTGAATGGATTGCATGTTTATAGAATTGTGTTGATGGATCATTTCTCTCTTTCATTAGTTATAATCTATTGAATCCCGTTTATTTTTTACAAGTTATTTTTACGGTGAAATGATTATAAAACCAATATTTTGTCACATTTTATAATATTATTACATGTTTATAACACCCATTTCATTTCATGGATTATGATATGATTATTTATGATCGTATGTAATATGTATTTATGATTTCTTTAAGGGATAAGTGGGACCAATATATCCCTCCAATGCATTGTGTAAAAAATTTTATCTCATGAGATAAACATTTTTTAAAAGATAAAGAATCTCGGTTTAGTATTAGATGGAAGGAATAGGAACTAAACACAATTTAGTAGTAAATGTCTGGAATGAGGGGTGAACTCATTTCAGTAATAGTGGGCTAAAATGGGGTACGATACATGTTCAGTAATGGAATTTGTCCACTAAGATGGTCTCCACAGTAATGACTTGACTAATATGGAAATAACTATATATGATTATGTGTCTGCCAATATTCCATGTTTTATTCCTAGTTTTGATTTCATAGATTATGTTCTTTATCTCCTTAGGATTCATGTATTCTTAACTGCTATGCTTTATGAAATTATTTGTGTATATGATCATTGATATGTAGGGTATGATCTTCTATTTTCATGATCTTTTTCCCATACCCTTATTATCATGATTAGGCTTATGTGTCCCCCTTGATTACAATTACTAAGAATTTTAAATCACCTTTTTTATGTTTCCTTCCCGAGATTATGAAGATATGTATTATGTTTGAGGTGTCTAATATGGGTTATAGTCAAGAAAATCCAAGATGGAGATAATGTAACTCAATTATATATCAATTTTTGTGATTTTATATTTTCAAAGACACTATTCCTATATGTTGTATTGGTGTATGTTTGTATAATGTTTTATGTAATCCAAAAAAATTATGTAATGTTGACGTAAGAAAAAATAGGGCCTCTATAGTTACATTCTCTCCACCATAAATAAATTTTATCCTTAAATTTTAAACTTGATCACGATAATTAGGGGTTTGAAATTTGGAAATACCATTATTAAAAAAATACATCCTAAAAGGGTTAATAAAAAAAATTCTCTTAATAGGAGAGTAAATGGATATAAAAATGTCATATCAAGGAACAAATAACTAGGTTTTTAAGTAGGTATGATTGGTGAAAATTGAACAAGTGAAAATGGATGGAAATAATAAATAATTAAGGAGAAATATAGAGGCCATTGGTCACAAAAACGTGGATAATCAATGGAAAGATAAGGAACACAATAGAATAAATAAAATTAGTGCGAAAAAGGTTATTAATATCATTATAATTGATGGTAATTGGGTAAATTTTCTTTTTTATGATCTTTTTTCGGATGTAATTTAATTATTTTTCTCTATAATAGTATTTGGAAATATACTTACTTGGTATGTTCGTGTTTCATATGTATAATTTCATCTAATTGTTTTCTTTGATCAATTTAAAATTCATCCCTTACACTATGTAATAGATATACGAAAATGAGTTATTTATGCATTAAGCACTAAAATACACTTATAACATATCTTAAAATCCATAAACGAGTGAAAAGTCAATCCATCTATCTCTTAGTATTTCTGAAATCAACATGGTTAGCATATGTTTTTAAATTTTATACATCTATCTACAATCCTCAAAAGTAATAAATCTAGTTTATCATTAATATATATATATATATATGTATATTTCAAATCATTTAACAATAAAAATTTACATGTTACCTAGGTTATAAAGTAGTCCAGTTGAAGGTGTTAAGAACTTATCACTGTTTTCTCGTGCATTTAATCCCCACATCCTTACCAGATATGATGGGTTGTCACCAAACATGCGAGTTATCCTATTTATAAAATATTTTAATATTATACCTATAGCATTCCAAAAAATATTATAGACATCTTAGAAATAAAATTAATCATTATTTAAAATATTTATTATGTTTTTCAATATAAACGTTTTTTCACAAAGTCTAATAATCTTAATGGAAAATTATTAAAATTTAATTAATGATCATATTAACCCTAAAGGTTATCATTACAATTAATCATATGTCTATAAAATGTAAAGGTATTGTTACTCAAATAAAATTTCCACTAAAACATATGATTGTTGTAAATTTACTTTAAATTATCCTTAATGTTGGTGGACTCCAATCACATAAAACCTAAAAAGTTGGTGTTTATGATTTTGAAATTATTATCAATATTATAATGATAAACACATGATGTTATAAATAACATCTGTGTTACTGAGGATGAATTTTCTTTTAAAAGTTTTCACAATCCTTATCTATTTCATCATTCTTATAAACAAAATACCATTGCTAAAATAATTCAACCATTTAATTCTTAAATCTCAATAAATAAATACTTCATCCATTTTTTTTCAAAATAGTTCCTTCCATGGACAGGGGTCAACCATTAGAAGAGATAATTGACATAGATAATTCCTAGGTCCTATATATTTATGAAAATGAATTGTAAATTAATACCTATGATGAGATTTATTTTCTTCTATCATAATATTTATTTTTCCTTGACAATAATTTACATTTTTACCCTCCACTGTAAAATTAAATCATTTTATTTTTCTATTGAGACACTTTTATGGGTATCTCCTTGCACATTTATTAATTGATAAAAATCGTTCCTTCTTTCATCCATGGTCTCCATAAAGCAGGCTCATAACGAACTGCATTATTCTCTTTACTGGTGAATTTTGGAGTTGGTTAATGCAAATGTTTTTAATTATATTTCAGGAAATATTATTTGGAACAATAACAATATAATTCACTAATATCATGCATCCATTTTTTTTGTCATACTAACCACATTTTCCTTTATGTTTAGTGTTAACTTGATTACTATGTGTTCCAACCATTAACTAAAACAAAAATTATACTCTGAGAAATAATAATTGTAGTGGAAAATACATAGAATCATCCATAGATGTCTATGTAATGAAACATTATTTTCAAAATAAGAACCATTATTTTTATCCTAGGTCCCCCATTATCATCATTTATTCAAATATTTAATAACGGTTTATAAAGAGAATGTGATTACCCTAAGAATACTCCCTAGGGGTGTCAAACTAGGAAAAAAGTAAGGCATGTTGTCCCGATCTAAGTTACAATTGGGTGAAAACCAATACACCCTTTCCCAAGTGGTTTCTCCTTCGTGCATCTTCTCTTGAACAACAAAAACATGTAGTGTCCAGACACTGATTATTATTTTTAATATTCTTAATGTAAAACCTAATTTATTGAATATAAAAATGATAACCTATTTTGAAAAATGGAATAAGAGATAACCCATTACAAGAATATAAAAATGACTAAAAAATAACCTACGATGAAATTATTACACACTAATTATAACAAAATTTATAGAATCCTAGGGAAAGGAATCAAGTTAAGTGTGAGATCAAATTATCAATATTGGTTACGTATAATAGAATCTATCATAAATCAAAAAAACATAATCAAAAAATAAATTTAATTAACTGATCACACATTCCATTAAATAAATAGGATATGAATGAAATGAATCTAGAGAAAATTTCATTAAAAAAATAGTTAATAATATATGGAATAATCAATATACAAAGATAAATAAATAGAAACACATTCCTTTTATTCAATAACATGACTACCATAACAGGATAAGTCATAATGAGAATAACAAGGAAAATAACTGAAAACACATGTAATTGAAAATATAAACTGAGAATGAAATTCATATAGATATAATATCATTTTGAAAATATCATGGATAATAATAAATTAATTATTAATAAATGAAATTATTAATTATTGGATGTCATGTTTCGTAGGAACATGATATCTTTATAGTTTAGTTCTATCCTCAAGACAGTCTAAAATGATTGGTGGAAACCTAATTAACTAAGGCTATCCAACTAATTCAACCCATGACACTATTGATTCATCATGGGGTGATATATAACTAGTCCCCTCATGTGTCCTACATTTCAAAATAATTTCACAAATATATTATAATCAATTTAATTTATAAACAATGTTATATATAATTAAATATTCTTATTAATTAATGAATGTGTATTTATCAATATTTCTCCATATAAAAAAAGAATTAAAATGTAGTAAAACATATATATAAATGATATTTTGTTTAAAAAATATTCATGATAATGATATGGATATTTAGGGGAAATTTAATGTCCATTAATTATAGGAATGTCAGCATTTCAAGGGAATGTTATTGAAAAAAAAATGAATCATGGAAGTGAATGTCAATAATGTCCTTGGTAAAAATAAAATAAAACATCCTAAGGGAGAATAATGGTGGAATCAATAAAACATATTACAAGTTCAGTATATTTAAAAATAATGTTTTTTTATGAATAAAAATACCATATAAATATATTTATAAAATTATTATAGAAATTATCCTTTTCATTTTGAAAATCTATTTTTAAAATATATTTTTTTAAACACTATTCTTTGAAAATAAATAGTAAAACATAAGAATTTATTCAATATTAGGATTTTATTAATATAATATCTTTTTAAAGTTGAAAAATATTCTATAAATAAATTATTTTCATGTTAGTAGGTAATTCCGTATATGACGTACAAATTAATAAAATATTCCTTATATACTGTAAAATGGTTAGAAAAGATCCCCATTATGAAAAAGAAATCAATATTAAATTTTATATGTTTTACAAAAATGAAAAATGGAAAAATTGTGTTTACTAAATATTTTTTGTAGGTTTATGAAAAATTTTAGTACATTTTTAGAAGATAGGTTTTTGAAGAAAATAGATTTACGATCGAAGAGATAAATGAAGTCACATTTTCATAAAAACATTTTATTAATTATTTTGAGTAAAAAAGTGTAGGAAAATGGTACTATTACATAAAAATGTCATGAATAAACAAGGGATATGAAAAAAGAAATGGGTTTATTAAGATAATGATAAAATAATTTTCATCAATTGAAATTCAAGAATAAACAATCTCGATTAGAATGAGATTGTGAAATAAACCCTCATTATGATCATAAAATTGATGTGATTTTTACTCAATGAATATATTATGTGTATCAACTATAAATACACATAAAAATATTAATTAAATTCAAATATAATAAAAAATCATTATACAGATAATCTAATAAAATCAATGACAACGAAAGAGTTATATAAATTAATGGAAACAAATGGTGTTGTGAAATTCTTTACTATTTGGTAATTTTCAAGAGAAATTACCTTGGATGAGTTAATTCAAATTGAATCTAAAAATAATATTAATTTTTAATAAATAATTATATTTCATGAATATGGGTAGTATATACACTATATAAAATAAATCCACTGCATTGGATTATAATACATCCTAATGAAATGAATGGGAGACAAAATCCATTACCCATCACTTAATTTTTGATTAATGTACATTAAAAATATTTATATTGGTTTTAAAAATGTTATTAACATATTCCATAATGATATTAATATTTATAATATCATAAATAACCCTTTTATAACATCATATCACTTGGTCTTTAATAATCTTCCATTATTTTAGTTATTTCTATTGTTTATTAACTTGTTTTTTCATTCATGATTTGTCATGAAATTTTTAGTTCATATGAATATAATATAGTTCCATAATCTAGAGAATAAAAAACATGAAATATTTATAAAATTCTTAACGCATTTATACTTTAGAAACCAATCATGCAAGATGGTTATGAAAAATTATGTATACTATGATCATGGAGACTGTAGACTATATATACACATGACTAATGTTTCCATTATTCAATGATCAAAAAGGAAAGTTCATAAGTCATATTTTATCTTTATATAATTATTATAATATTGTATATAACATATTATTACATTAAATAAAATAATATATCATACATGTGTTGTGGTGATGAAAAGAGAGTTACATCACATTGTGATGGTGATAGTCCACACGTATAAGAATTATGTTATCATCTTTAAGTGATTTAAAGGTAATAAAAAATTATTAAATATATTTTAATAGTGAAAAAAAAATTCATATATAATTTCCTAAAAAAATATCCCAAGGATTCATCCAAGTGTTTCTGGGTTAATTGTGATTTTTTACAAACCCAGATGATTGGGAATCAATGTTTTCAGTGTTGTTGATGTAGTTTTTTATGGTGGAACAGTCTCCCAATGTTTTCCAAAATTTTGTGCCTCAAAACCGGGACTATTTTTTTGAGAAATGAAGGTTTTCTATAATGGGGTTTATTGTTTTGGAACTACGAAGCACAGTTCACAAACCAGAAAAGGAGATAAATGAAAAATTGAATGAAATTTAGAAAAGGTTGATATCTCTATTACATTAGAATGTGGACTGTGAACGGTATTATGTAGAATTCGTATTTAAAATAAGTTCAGAATAACCTTTCAGTTCATAGGAGGATAATTTTATGTGGGAGGAGAGTTGTTTATGGATTGAGGTAGTGATCCGAGATTCCACAAATGGTTTTACTTCCCGAAAGACACTGATCACCACAATGAAGTAAGGTGGTATGCAGAATGTACAGTAGTATGTGGTTAATAATATACCACATCAATTTTTTTGGAAAAATGGATTTTTAGTTTCAAGGATTTATTTTCCGATGTAAATACTTCTAATCACATCATTACATAGAGTTATTTTTAATAGAAAACATCATTTCTCTCATAATAATTCGATAATGTATAAAAAAATACACATGGAAGGATTCCAAAAATTGTGAAGCAGTTTACTGGAACCATTCCATTAAAAATGTATTGCATGGATCTTGATCCCAAAAAGGAAAAATTTTCCTCGAAGTAGATGCTATCCACAGAAGAATTAGTGTAATTTTGTGGTGGATGGTGCGGTTTGAAGAATATGATATAGTCCATAGAAGACGAGACAATCCATATAATAATAGGTGGTCTGCAGAAGTAGGGTTAGTATGAAAAAGAAGAGTTTGTCCATGAAGCACTTGCTCTATGTGGTGAAAGACAGTTCACTGATGATTCAATGTGGTTCACGAAGGTAAAAAAAATTCCCAGAATAAATTTCCCAAATATCACAGTATGAAGAAAATTTTAACATCAACCAAGAAACTACCTACCATTAAGGATGTGATCACTCATTAAAATTATGGGACCTATAAGTCTATAAACCATGTATGGATCCCTTCTAAGGTAATGAGAAAAGGAAGAGGAAGATAGTGATCCTTTCCACCAGTAGTGATCCAGAGAAAGATATATAGGGTGTGACCCTTGGGAAAGCATTGAGCTAACCCTAAACATTGTAAAGGTAGTGATCCTAGGCATAACAGTGATCCATCACAAATAAAATTTCAGTAGTGAGCCTTAGTTAATTTTGTACATCAAAACATTTCCATTATATTCCCTTTGGATGTTTCGTAGTGAGGGTAAACCATATAAAAATATTTGTGTCTGTATGATTTCATTCCTACATTACATTCAATGAATCATCATCAGATAAAGAAGGAATGAATAAGATCAACACTAACTCAAATGATAAAATAAAGGGACCCTTATAATAAAGTGTTCATGATTCATTGTCTTAGTAATTATTTCAAAAGAATATCCATACCCGAATTCATCCCCCTCTTAGGGTATCTAGGCTCCTTTTGGACATAAAAATTATTATTTGAGTGATGGTTTCTTTTTTAATATTGTTTTCTCTAACTTTGTTTATTCGATCATTAATGTTGAATATTCATTCTTCTCTTATCTAGGCATGCCATGAAAAATGGATAAGCATGTAAGAAGAAGAATAAGTCATGTCAAATTCCTCAGTGTGAGAGAGTCTATAGAAAGACCATTGTTTAGTAAAAGGAAATAAACAATGTACTAAAGAAATAATTTAATGAATCAAACCCCGAAACTATTAACTTATTCAATTACGATGAAGGAATGAGTGATGAACCAGCTATTCCAAGTGATGTTGGTCCTAACTATATTGAAGAAAATGGGAGAAGGCCAAACTGGATTTTGTACACAAAATGAAAGAATCGAAATTAAAACTAGACGAAGAAAATATATATAAATATATCTCTATCGAATTTCATGAAATTTAATTCATCTATTTGAACTCTGACCGAAAAATGAAAAGTTGAATAATTTTTCAAAGATGCGTTCAATGATAGAAAAATTCAAATATGATGACAAGGGAATTAATCTGAACATAGTTTGAATACTGAATCTAAAATCCATAAATGATGATGTTCTATAGATCTATCAAAAACATTTAGTAGAACAAAATGTTTCAATAGAGGAATTTGTGTTTTACTGATTTTGTTGCTCAGGAAAAATTTAAAATAAAGGAGTAAAGTGACATGGTGGATAAGCTCATATGAGAATTGGAAAATGAGATCAGTAGTGGTTTGAATATCAAGAGAGAACATAATGACCAACATAAATCATTTTATATTAAGATTAATAGATTGGGGTAAGATTAATATTAAGTTATGAAAGAAGTTTAGAAACATAATTCCAAAGGAAATCTCAAATTTAAGGATGCGTTTCATTTATTATTTGATTGTCTATTAGAAAGTGATAATGAAATGAAAAGAAAATATGATAATTCATAGGAAAAAAATGAAATGATTGTCTCACCCCAAAGGGCATAGAGTTTTTGAAAAATAAGTATTGGATTTGATAAATAATCTTCCATGAATTTTATTATGAGATATGTGAACAATTAGATAAATAATAGATATCAAATAGAAACCAAAAACAGACCAAAAATGGTTTTTATTAGAAGTAATGACAGAATGTGAAATTTATATTAGATTCATCATCATACATAAAAGAACTCAAAAAGGGATCCCCAACTCTAGTGGGCTATAATTAGAAATCCAGTTTTTAAATACATCATGACTAGTTGAAAAATAGATTTACAGCCTCTGGGGAATAAGAAGGAGCTCAACGAAAGGCATATCAATCACCTCCTCTTTCACACTCATAAAAGATCTAATTTTAAGAGTGTGAATAAACTTAGAAGGAAATGGTAAGATATTATCTAGTTGTTGTTAAAAATATTGTAAAATTATTCTAAGACTCAACCCCAACAAGAAATGGTAATGCGACTCCGATAACTGATAAAAGAAAAATGAATAAAGAATACATCATCAAACCTGCATGTCATGCCACATAGTGAAAAGTTATGTTAAATGAAATATATCTCCAATTGATAAAGATCCAACAAAATAATACAAGTTTAAATATTCTTAATAAAGTAATGGGTCATGAAAATTAACATATTGGTGGATCCTAAAATAAGGATATTTATACTAGTAGGTATAAACCCCAAATTCTTGAAAATTTCCAAGATAATAGAAACTAAAAATTAGAAGAAAAATCATAATGTGCGTAATGAATTTTTAGTCATATAGCTGTAATGGGTAAGGTTGGATGGGAAGTTAGAACATGTACAGAAAAAGTACTATGATTTTCAAGAATTTATCAAAGGGTTGACCATCAGTATTGACCACCATCCTCTTCTTTAGGACTCAAGAGATACCCCTATGCCTATTTTTTTGAATACTATTAACTGATTTTCACTTGTTTCAGGATTTAAGGGAGATACAATAAATGGTGAATTTGAATCAAAAGATGAAAGGTGGTAATTTGATGTGGCCAAAATGTCAAATTATTGTCATGTGGTGTCGAGATATATGATACTGAAGATAAGTTGATTTTATCTATCTTACATTAGATCTTGAGGAATAAAAAATGGGATATTAGAGGCTACGTCTGATTTATGGAAGTGATTGGATTAATTTATATTGATGGTGTTACTAACATTATCTCTTGTTTCACACACCATGTTTAAACATAGTTGGCTTAGCATCTTTGCTTATGGCTCATGAATATGTGGCAAATTCACTAAATTAAAATCATATTAGAGGAATATACCACGAGAAAATTTTATTGAGAAAGATAAGATTCTCAAACCTGCAATCATATGTGAAAAAATGATGCATGGGAAGAAGAATATATATGGGTCTAAACATTAGGCCAAAAAATAGGATGAGTTTCACATCATAGGGAAATAATTAAATGTGTTAATCACATAGATGGTCTTAATGGTATAAAAAGGATGAATGATTATGTTATATGACATCAGTAAGACTAATAGGGGGAGTTGTGGGAACATTCATGTATTTCAAGGTTATCAATTTGGTTCAAATCGTATGGTTTCAACTGAATATTTATAGGATACCCAGAATCTATGAGAGAAGAATAAACGTTTTTAAATAATAAGCTGGGAAGATTAGTTGAAATTAATGATGTCACTGTAGTAGTGAATGAAACAATCAACAATAACACATCAACATATTGTCTAATGAAAGTGATGAGGATGTCAAAGACTCATAGGGTATATGAGAGGAAAATTATTACTAAGAAGAAGATACAAATGATTAATATAAGATTCATTATTCTGTTTCTACACAAACCTTGAAGAGAAGAGTTAAATTTGATAGACATAATACAATTAGTGATCAGAATGTTCCAGCTCAAATGAAGAGGACAAAGACTCCAAGGAAATCATCATATGTATCACAGGAAGAGACTAAATGCTTGGATTAACTAGTTGGAGATGTGAATTGGGTTCAGGATATTAATGATGATATTCAAAAAAATAAGATGAATCGGACATGGGAGATTACTTTGAGGCCAAAAGATAATAATGTCACCAGGACTAAATGGGTCTTTCACAACAAGATGAATAAATATGGTTTTAGTGATTCAAAAAAATAATGACTAGTGTCAAGAGGGAACTTATAGATAAAGGTTATTAATGTTGATGAAACATTTTCACCATTTGTAATTCTATAGAAATTTAGATTATTCTTGGTTGTATTAGTGCAAGGAATGCTCGCCTTTTTCCAGGTGGCTATATAGTCATCATTCCTTAGTGAGTTCTTGAAGAGGATGTTTATAATGAGCATCCTTATAGTATTATAATTCATAAAGACAATACATAGGGTTTTTCTACTAAAGAATGAACTATACGGGTTGAAGTAAGCACCAAGATCACGATATTCAAGGCTAGAACAATTTTTAAAGAAGCTCAATTTTCTGTATGGTGGTGTTGATTACAATCTCTTTTTAAAAGTGATAACAATAACACTATTATGGTGCTATTATATTTCGATGAAATAACATTTCTATATTAGAAAATGTTCAATGCACTCCGTTACCAGAAGTCATGAAATTTATATTTTAAATATCAATGATAGGTGAACTGATGTTTTTACTTATTTTAAAGCTAACAAAAGGATATAATGGAACATTTATTTTAAAATATAAATATTCCAAGTAGGTTTTCAGAAATTTTGTAATTGATAAATTCAAGGATATAAAGACTCTGGTAGCTAACAGGATCAAACTATCTTGAGACGATATTGGAAATAGAGTTAATATCCCTGAATACAAGTAAATAGTTATATGTCTATTGAAATTTATAGTTAAAGGAACAGATATTATTTTATCCACATTTTAATAAGAATTATATCAATGCAGTCCCAAAGAAATTCAATTTAAAGAAGTGAAAATAATAAATCGGTATATTAAGGTCAAAGTGGATTTTAGATTGTTGTATAATGACATATATGAACAATAGATACTTTGATATATAGATGAGGAATGGGATAAAATCAGCAGATGATATAAAATCAACTTTTGGTGGTGAATTATTTCTTCATGGATTTTATATTTATAGGATATGATATAAAAAATATTTCATTTCATTGAGAACTGCAAAAGTTGATTATATTTTTGCTACTCAAGCTTGCACTATATTATTATTGACGAAGAAACAACTAGATGAAATGAGATTTTATGTGAATGATACGATCAGAATCTATTGTGATAATTCATGTTCTATAAATATTAGACAAATATATTCCATCACTCAAAGGTAAATAACATTGAAATCGAGTATAATTTTATCAAGGAGAGGTGGATTAAGGGACTGTGAAGTTCGAGTGTGTGAATATAGAACTACATGTTATGGTCATTGTGGAAAAGGCCTTAAGCAATGAAGAATTTTAAAGGAATAAAACAGATTAATGAGTTAATTAAACTCCCCACACATGAAAATGTGTTTATGTGGGACCCAATCTCCCTAAGGAGTGGTGTGTTTTTTCGAATAAGTGTTGATCTATGTTCGTCAACCTGTTACAGACCTCAAAGGAGTGTCCATTGGGTTTTTTGATAAAGGGGTATAAATTTTGGGTATTAAATGGGGGAAAACGTTTAAATCATGGTAGGTGAGAAGTAGTTATAGGGAGAAGTTAATAGGGGGAGCAGTGATATAGTAGGAATTTCAAATCTGATAATGCTAAAGGCGATCGATCAAATATTATATATCACGATAGATGAGGTCTGTGATGAGAGTAGTTGAGAGTTTTTTGAATGAAGTGATTCAACAATGAAAATTTGATTATAATCTTGTTTCAAATTCTGAGTATGGATCTTTCAGTATTAGATTCTGTGTTGAGAATATCTTTGATCACATTATGAATCGCATGAAGAGAATGTCAGTAGAAGATTCTAGAAGATTTTACGATGTATCTAATTGTGAAGTGTGATCAATAATCCCAAATGGGGAGTTTGTTGGGAAACCACCAACATGGGGTTTTCTCTGTGTTTTGGGTTGATTTAATTTTTTTACAAACCTAGATGACCATGAATTGTATGGTTGGTGTTATCGAATCGGGTTTATTGAGTGGCTTAGTTTTCCAATGATTGACAAAATTTTGGTCCTAAAAATCTGGGGTTCGATTTTTGGAAAGGAAGGTTATTTTCAAAGGGGTTCCCAATTTTTTGATCATAAAGAATGGCTCATATTCAAAAAAGTGATACTCATAATAGTGTAGTCAATTTGGAAATTGATGATTTCTGTATTGCAGCGGTATGCAGATCGTAAAGTGTTGTATACGAACTACGTCAGGTAAATCCATATGTGGGAGGCTTGAAGTTCATGAGAGGCTAATTTCCTATAAGAGGCAAGTCATTTATAGATTGAGGTAGTGATTAGAGGTTCCGAAAAGGTTTGATGTTTATGGAAGACATCATACACCATAATGGAGAAAGGTGATATGCCGATTTCATAACAGTATACAGTGAAAGCTGTACCACATCAATGTTTTGGGTAAATCAGATTAGTGAGTTTTCTTGGATCTATATTATTATATAACGATAGATAATGAAATAATAATTCCGAGATATTTTAATTATAAAATATCATTAAATCTAGAATAATTTTTTGTGAGTTCTGAAAGAGTTCGTGAGGAAGGATTCTGTGAAGGGTGATGTTGTTCATAGGAACAATTCCATGAAAGGAATTTCCCGAGGCTCTGTAACCCAAAAAAGAAAAGGTTTTCACAAATAATAGGAGGTATATGGAAGATGTTTGGACATTACATAGAATTATGGGTGTTTTTAGAATGTTGATACAATCTACAAAATAAGAGACAGTCCATAGAGGAATAGGATGTCCATGGAAGTATGGGCAGTCTTCGAAATTATAAGTTGTCTTTGAAGCCCTCACGCCACATAGTTTAATACAATTGTTGAAATATTCAAGGAACTTCATGAAGGGAATAAAATAGTTCATGAAATGTATTTCAATAAACTAATATTATGTAGAAATGATGAAAATTAACAGAGAATTGACCTATCGTAGAGGATGTGTACATTCATGAATGTGAGGGGACTTAAAATTATATAAAATGTGTGTGGACCCCTTCCACAGTAGTGAGCAAAGGAAGAGGAATATTTTGATCCTTTCCACTGATAGTGAGGCGGATAAAGAGACATAGGGAGTGACCCTTGGTAAACAAAAGCTAACCATAATCCTTATAATTGAATTGAGCCTCTACATAGAAGTGATCTAGCCTAAAAACATTTGGTAGTGATCCTTAGTTTATTTGGTACATCGACACATTATTGTTACATGCTCCCTGGATGCAACCCAGTGAGGGTGAACTGGGTAAAAAAATGTCTATATTCTTTCATTGCTATATTACATTCAAAAAATCACAATAAGATAACGAAGGAATGAATAATGTATTCATTAACCATTATCTACAAAAAAAGTGTCCATAATAATAAAAAGGTCAAGATCAAGTGGCGTTGGAATAATTTTGAATAGAATATCTATACCGCCATTCACCCTCCCCCCTATAAGGGTATCCAGTACCATTTTGAACCAAAATAAAATCATAACCATTTCATGTATATATAATATATTTATTAAATATATCCTTACAACATTCCCAGTAAGGAGTTAGTGGAGGATGAATCACATCGCTTCACGAGGCGGTGGTTCACGATACAAATAACAAACATTTTCGTATCCCATATGAAATCGGATGTAAAAGGTATATATATGATATAATGAATAGAAATATATAATTGTGTTATAAATAATATATATATATATATCATCCATCATCATGAAAAATCATGATAGGTGGCAGTAGAGGAATAAATTAAATCAGTTCGCAATGTAGTAGTCCACCGTACACACAAATGATGATTTATTGAACTATTTGATATAATTTTATAATGTTTAATTTTATAACATTAAATTAAAATTTTTAAGTTTATTTAATATAATAAAAATATTATATCATCATGGATAAAAAAATTATGTATGTGGAGAAGGATATAATATAAAAATGCTCATTTATCAACTTTACATCTTCTTTGGGTATCTTCTTTAGGTTTGCACTAAAGACTTCCTAGGTTGGTTTTATGACCAAAATAAGGAATATTGGATGAGAGGATTTTAGTTTAGAAGTTATCTGTGTAGGGTTTTATTGTATCCAGAAGGGTTTGAAGGTTTAAATAAGAGAGGAGAGGGTGGCCTTTTATGAGTGTGGTGAGTGGCACATATGTAAATTTTTGAAAAGATTCAATCATAACAAAATTAATATCATGTCACAGGCCTAAAAAATGTTCCATTAACCAAACAAGAATACAATAGTGTAAATAATGTCTTGAAAATAGGTTTGGGATAGTTTTTATTCCATTTGGAACCCTTATATTCGTAGTTTAACCATAATAAATCCATTTATTCCTTATGTGTGGTAATTAATTTTTTACAGTTTTCAATATTCATTTTGGTAGAAGATCAAGTTACCATTATTAGAATATAATAATTATTAGGAATCAAAAAATTGAATACGTTTTTTAAAATTCCATTCTCATAAGTGAGAATAATTAATTTAAAATTAATCTAACAAATGTGTTGAGAAAGCTGGATTTTAAAGAAAATATATCCAAAAGTTTACAATGTTTTCATATAAAAATTCAATATGAAGGTTAATAAAAAGACCTAAATTGGATTAAATGATATAAATATAATATAAATTTAATTTTTAACTTATTAATAATATAATATTAATTTATTAAATATTTAAACAAAAAGAATGTTTTCATTAAATAATAATTATTTTTCACAATTCATCATAAAATGAATATTTTCATAAAAATACAAGCAATTAAAACTATGATAATTATGATATTATGATTTCTAAAATGATTCTTATTTTTTAAAATAAAATATATATAATTCGTAAAAATTAATTTCAAATTATTTTCCAAAAGCGTGTTAAAACCATCTTTTAGAAAATTAAGGATTTTTAGAAAACATTATTATTTTCTTTCAAGTGGTTTTTATTTTATTTCTAATAAATTTACAACCGATGAATTTATTTTGATCTATATAAATAATAAATTTTTAATAATTTATTGATTAGTATTATTTCATTCCAATTTAATTACAATGATATAATGGGGTACTATGTTACGGTTCATTTAGACTGGGGGTTGTGGGTTCTACATGCTATAAAAAATATTTTATTTAAAGAAATATATTTTATGGTTTATTTAATATCAATATTTAATGTATCATATGGTATCTAAATAAGTTTTATTTTTCTATAATATTAGGTTGTTGAATTATTTACATTTTGTTGGGAGTTATTTTTTGAAACATTTTTCATATGAATAATTTTATATTGATTTGACATTTTTTTCGATAGTATAAAATGAATATTCTGTATTAATACCAACAACATGAATGTGTTTTCCTTATTATATAACCATTATTAATAATTAATCTTCCTATAAAATCTTTGATTATTTTCTAAAGTAATAAATATTTCCATTATTTTGTTAATTTTTCATTTTAGAATAAATTTTTTCAAAAGAATAAACATATTTCTTTATGTTTTCACAAAAAATTTTATAATGCTCATATAAAATATTTTTCCTATATATGTTAAAATCATTTGATGATTCAAAATATATACTAATGATATTATCTAATGATAAAATCTACCTTTTTATCTAATGCATTATGATCATGTCTCTTGTAAGTATTCATTAATCCCATTTCATTATCAAAGGTAAAAATGCTATGATGGAATTATGAAGGTGTTAAAAGTCATCTTGCGCACATATGTATGGTATTCCATTATGATATTAAAGGGTACATTATTGACCTATAATTCATTGAATAATTTTTTATATATTATATTATATTTTTCATGGATAATAAAGTTTTCCCCTAAGATAATGTGTCAAAATTATTGGGATAGGTTATAAGATAAATCAAGGGAAACATTGGGGTTTATCATAAGATAATGTATATGAATATTTTTTTATCATAATATAATGTTTAGTAATAATTTTTTTTTCTCATAAGATAAATCATATAATAACGAAATTTTCTCATAAGATAATTTATCAGCATCTTTCATTTTTTTCACAAAATTATGTGTAGGATGGATTTTGTTTCCTTACAGCAAAATGTATTGGAATAATGGGCTTGAATAAAAAAATGAATGGGAATGATTGGGTTTTATATTAATGTTAGTATTTAGTTTACTAATATATATGAAACATTATTATTCTTATGTTTTGTTTTCAGGGTTCATGATTATGAAATACTATTATCGCACTCATATTTCCCCGGTCATATGTTATACCGAAATATTTATTCTATGACTCATGATTTATGGTCTCAGTTTTACAGGGTAAGGTTTAATTTCTTTTATTAATATACCTTAATTATGTTCTCATATCAATATATTTTAAGTGTGCTAAATTTTTATCTTCTTTTGATATCTCTTATGTTTACCCATATAAGGGATCTGAGCTCAACCCTTTCTTATGTTTAAAATCTTCATATTATAAAGAGTATTATTACGCATTTTGTGTCCAATAGGTTATCACATTCTAAGAGTAATTATCATAAATTATTAAGGTTATTTTTTAATTAAGAATATCATGTAAAAAATATCTAAATACATTAAAACATTAGGTTCTTTGATTATATGACATTGTGGGAATAAATTTTTTAATTTGGAAATACATGTAAATTAAATGTTTTCTTTTCCTGGTTTGTCACACCAATTATCAAATCCTATGTCCAAATATTGTATTTCTATAACTGATTATGAGAGTATATTCCTAGGGCGACTTAGTTTTTATTATAGTGGGATATACTAATTTTTTTGAATTACATTATTGATATTAAGGGAAGAAAACTTATAGGAACATAGGTTAACTTTAAAGGCTTATAGGTTAAACCAATTAGTTGAACCCAAGGAGGTGTCACAGAATTAGACTTATTACGATTTATTTTCTTTTTCATTTAATTTTTTTCTCTAATTTTAGTAGATATTATCACATTCATTTATTTAGTATTAAGTTTGGTAAAAGGACATTAAATTAATGTTGCAAAAGGTATGTTTCTTGAATATCCTATGTAATATAACTAATTTTATATTATCAAATTTCATAAATGTTAGGGGGGAAAATTAAAATCTCAATATAATAAAATTATGAGAGAAAATATGAGTTTCTTGGTCTTACCCAAGGTAGTGAAGTTTATATTTCATTTGAAATTATATCTCGAGTCATGTCCATCTTATAGATACCCTTAGCTATTTTCATTACTGTGTAATAATTAAAAATGTAATGTTGAAATATTTTTAAATGGTAATGTAACAAACATAATTTTTTGTGAAACATTTTGTTTGTTTTCATGTGTGAATATATTAATTATAATATTAATTTTCATATAAATGAAAAGAAATTGGTTAGAAAATAATGATACAGATAAATAAATGAATAAGATATGACAAACATGATTTTGTTATTTTTTCAATGGAAAATATATGTAAATAATATACACTCAACATATTAAATAATGAATAAAATAGTAAATTAGTTTAATATCAACATCTTCCTTAGTAATAAATAATATTTTTATAGGATTGTTTAAAACAAATAATTATACATATATAATCAAGAAATAATCTAGATATTATACATAAAACTGATCATGGAAAATGAATTAAATATTTGGAAGAACAATAAACCTATAGAAATTGAAAACTATAATAAATAATAAAATCAAAATATTTTTATATTAATTATATTTTAGTTTATCTATTTAATTTGTGATTTTATATATATTCATTATAAACCTGTTTAATTACATATATTTTTATAATAAATAAATATGTTACATATTTTGAAAATTATATTTTATATGTATAAATAATTATTTAACATTAATTTATTTTGGAATTTTGGATTACAATCACTCATTTAAAAGAAAAAATGTTTTTTATTTTAAATATATTATTTTTCAAGTTTTTTTGATTTTAAGTTAATATAATTTTAGAAAATCCGGGAATTATTTTATAAAACTGGATTGATACAATTATAGTAATAAATTGTACAATAATAAAATAACATCCATGAAAAAATAACGGAACAATAAGGAATAGTTTTTTAATTGTTAATTTGAATTTAAATTTATTTTATTCTAAAATTGCTATTTTTATTTAAAAGATAAATTCATTGTATTTGAAGTATGAAATTTAGTGAAATATGTATTTTATAAAAAATAAGTAATTATTAATCATTCATATACTGATTATAAATTGTTTAGAAATGAATAAAAAATAATTCAATAGAACAAACTGATAATTTTTTTTGAAAATTGCTTTTACATATGTAATGTATTTTTATAATAATAATAATAATTAATCGACATGAAAGAATTATTTTAATGAAAATTATTGATAATATATAAAATAAAAAAAGTTAAAATCCATTTTATTCTTATTAAATTTAAATGAATGAGAATAAATTCATTTTGTCTTTAAATACATTTTTGCTAAATAAAATTTCATTATGCATTCTTTTAAAAAAATAATTTTTATAATTTTTAGAAACTCATTCAAATAACATTTATTTTTTATTTTTAATTGGAATTTTAAAATTAAATAATAAGAATAATTTCATTTTTAAATATAAAAATAAGTTACCGACCAAAAAATTTACTTACCGTGACAACAGAAAAATATTTAAACAGATAAAATTTTAGGAAATACATAAAATATATAAACAAGTTTTTATAATATTTTTTATTAGAGATTTATTTATCAATAATCCTTATTTTAAGGATATTTTGTATCTTCCTATGCACACTTAGTCATCTTACACAATATTTAATGTCAATTTTTGAAAATTTTAGTCATCCTCAGAAATAAAAAGGACACCTCCAAAATATCGTACAAAACACACCTACAATTACAATTCTAACCAATAAACTATAATGTCCAGGCCTATCACAACACTAATATGGTGGCCGAACTAGTTAACACATAGTCTGAAGCGCATTTCCATGAACATTTGAGGCTACCAACTAGAAGCGAGGGCCTAGGTTGTGTTTGTGGTAATATTATGCCCTCTTAAATTCGATTATTCACCATTATAAACAATATATAATAGATTGTGTAAGTATAAAAAAGAATAGACAGCTACGATAGAAGGATAATAAAATATAAATAAAATACAATAGATGGTTAACTCCAATTTAAACATTTAATGTATGAAAAATGATTCTACAAGTTCAAGAAACAAGATATACAAATAACAATACAATATTACAATAGAAAAGAATAACCAAATATTCAACTCCTTGAGCATCATGAGCTTGAGCCCAGTCTTGTGCTCCCAAGTTCCCATGTACAAAGTACTGTATAATAAATAAATCCAAAGAACTGTAATCATATAGGACTAATCAAGTTCCATAGTGCAATGGAGGCCCATGAAGGGTGTGAGACATAAATCTCATTAGGTCAGTACCAACATTGTCTAGACCAACCTAGATAGTGCATTATAAATTAAAATAGTGTTCCGCGTATAAAAATATAATAGTGATAACAATTAATAACAAAAACTTGGTTCCAATTCCTAAACGGGTATCTATCCCATAACACCCACTTCGGCCTAAGACAAAAGCCTTAACATTATACATGTTCCTATAAGAACACACACACACACACGCACTTTCAAGGTTCATTTTTAACATTAAAAACAAAGTAAGTAATACCCCTAAGGTGGATCATTGGATCAGGGCATAAATAAAATTTCATCACATAAGTTTTATATTAAAGTAAGAGAAACATCTCAAGTGTAATCACCATAATGATAAAAATAAAGGATGTATATCTCATATCTAAACTAACAGTCTATCAATCCATAAAATTAGAGGTGGAGACTCATGCCCATTCAAGGTGATAAAAAGAAACCCATGTATGGAAATAAGAACAAAGGATAATATCTAATACCACTGAGTCCATCCAAGGCGATCTATAAGAATTCCCTTGTATCACTACATGTTATGGTAACTACTAATCCCTTCCCAGGTATCTCACAATGGGACCATGTATCACCCAAGTCTTGGCATAACAATATTTCTTAAATTCCAATCCATGGTCTCTCCCCGAGGGAACCAATATCACTTAGTAGTATAATATCCCACCTGAGAATCCCTCCATTATAAATCCAAAGCATTTCCCCCGACGCATTTGATAGAAATCCACCAAGCACGAAGAGTCATCCATGAATCCTTAATTTGGAACATGTGTTCTCTCTCGGCCCATGAAAAGTGATAAATTAGTCAAGTCACATTATCAAACAAAGATTATATATAATTTCATTCTATTAAGTAATCATCTCATTCCAAAATATAACAAGATATTAGTAACAATAGGGTCAATAATAAAAAAACACAATTGAAACCATACAAATAATCAAAAAATATAATAGTGCAGTCTGAGCCTATCCCTGATGCTCTAAAAATAATCGCATGTATAATTATGATACAACCGATATAATACAATATCCCCTAGTCCATAAAAAAAGATCAATAATGAGTCCTTGGTATCACTTGAGGCATGGTGACTCTAAGTCCATCCTAGTTATCTCACAAGGGGATCGTGTATAACTTGAGGTGTGGAATTTCCATCTTGCCAATGGGTCTATCCACGGTCTCTCCCTAGGTGAACTAGTATCACTCAATATCATAACAACCACTAAATAATCCCTTGCCTAGAAAGCCAATGAATCTCCTCTGGTGCGTCTTGGTATAACATCCCAACCATGGGAGTCTTTCCATGAGCCCTTAATATGAAACCCATGTTCTCTCTCGAACCATGTAAATTGAACCATATCAAGAGAGGCACATGAAAAAACATGGAAGAACAATTATATATATATAATCGCATTCCATCATTGACATTAAAATAAAATAGGATATCTAGGATAATCATTTAATAAACATATGAAAAAGGTGTGGCCTTACCACCTTTATAAACATTAAAATATCACGGGTCATGCATATCAAAATCATGACATTAAATTTATGAGATCAATAAAGAACATTTTAATAAGCCTAAATAACTCTTAAGATATGCCTTAAATTAAAGGGAAACCACTTACAAATTTAATTCCAAATAAAAACTATGTTAATCACTCAGAAGGAGTCTTGATTCATTTATCATTTATTTTTAAAGTTAAATACTCCATTAAAGATCATCAATAAGGGATAATTTCTAATAATTCTACATTCAAATAGTGATATCAAAGCATAATGAACAACCAAGAATCATGGTAAAGAAAGACAAATACCCATAAACTATCACTGTGATTTCTCACAGATAACACACCTTTATTGGATGTATTTTATTATAAAACCCATGAAATTGTTTATAAAAAATATAATTAATTAGTACGAAGGTCCAATCTAAGAAAAAAATTCAAATCAGTAGTGTGAGTTTTCAATGATAGTGCACCTCCAGTTGTGGTGTTTTATTAAAAAAACCACGAATTTTCATTGTAATCAATTCCTGAATCATAACTAAGAATTAATTCTATAAGTCGTCCTACACTAATTAAATTCATGAAATGTGTGAAGAAAAAAATTAATTCATTAATAAATTAATGGGGAATGGAAGTAGATCCTACCTTAGGAATTAGACCAATATGGCACTTGGAACTTGACATATTAGGTGGCAACCCCCTGAAACTGGCACACACTCACATTATCATACACTCACATATAATTATCTATACATATATATACATATCCTTTAATTCAATGAATATATCCCCCTCACCATGAGGGAATGTGTATGAGGAAGATATACATATATACCTATGCATTTGAGTGTGTGCCTTCAAAGGCGTTCAAATCATACTAAAAAAATATAAAAATGACTAAAAACACATAAAGACCCTAAATAAAATGAGCTATACTATAAAATGGATGAAAAACCATACCTCCGATGGGGTCGGCCAAATGAATCAACCCAATCCACTTCTCCATCAGTGGCTTATGTCAGAATAAGTAGGAAGACATCCTTGAAGTCCTTCCACATACCCTAAAAATGAAAGGAAACCAAAAATTGGATAATCCAAAACCCTATGGTTTTGTCGAACCTCACTAGGTGACGGAGAGACCACAAATCACCAGAAAATAGGGATACAATAGATGTAGAAGTTGTACCTTGATAGATCATAGTAGAAATAGGGAGAGATCTGGTGTAAATTGCTAGAGTAGAGGAGGCTGAAGTGGGGGCATGTGCTACAAGGGGGTTTTACTAGGGGTGTGTCGTGCCTAAGGGGTCATCATGTGGGTGTGTTAAACCATGGGTAAGGGGAGAAAGGGAGTCCCCCTTTTTATAATAATAATAATAATAATAATATATAAATATTTCATTATATCTCCTATTTCCATGTAATTTCATTTAATTTTTTTAAATTTTAATTTTAATTTAAATAATTTAATTAATTTCTTAATAGAAAACATACTGCATGGTTTTCTATAGATTTTCGCATGGTTTCAGAAAAATTGTGTGCCTTAATTAGCCCACCTAAACCATTTGGTTTCTCGGCTCTATGCTCCAAAAAATCACTATAGCTACCAAGATATTTCTTAGACCATCACTCATGTCAGAAAACAACAATTATGAGTGTTCCAAATATCATATTTATGTTCTAAAGATTGGTTTCAAAAATGGCCTATCTAGTAACCACCAAAATTCATATTTCAACTAAAAAAACCTAGGATTTAATGGAGGGATGTTCCAGCCTCCCCACCTTAGAACTTTTCATCCCCAAGAATCATCTAGAAATAAAGAACACTTAAACAAACCTAAGAGGGTTGTGAATATCAATTCAAATGGATGCATTATATTTCCATAAATCTAACACACAAATAATAATTTCTTATGAATACGACACATATGACATAAAAACACAAGACAAATTTTTTTTTCTAGTTGAACCAATATAACAGTACCTACCCAAGCCCAATGAGATTGAGACACAACCACATGAACAACTCATTAAACATGTTTCCTAAGGTTCTCTCCACTGTATGTTTTGAACATTGAAAAGGTACATTTTCTAGACATGAAACCCACACCATCATAATTACCTATAAGACACGACTTTATGAATACTAGGGATGATCCGCGCTTGATTTCATTAAAAAGGGGTAGTAGAATACAAATTGACCAAAGGGAAACATGTTGTGCATACTCCCTCGAAGGCACTGCTGACCTTGTTAAAACGACACCTACCATAACCACGGAGGCTACTTAAAATTGATCCACACAAACCACACACATAATAAATAAGATGGATAGTAAGCTGATCCACCTTCGACTATCCTATCCTGAAGAATATTGACTTAGAAGGCCATCACATTTCCAATTGAAAAATGATGCCTTCTTCCAAGGTATCTTGCATTTAGTATAGACATGTTCAGCAAAGCTCATAACTATCTTCTGATGACTTTATTTGGTAAAAACATAACCAGAACATTTTAAATTATTGTGCCTCCACACAACCAAATGCATAACCCATTGATCCCAATGTCATTAAATACATAGAATGACATAATATTGTCTCTCTCTTTGTGCATCAAAGATGAATTTAAGATAGGGGATATGCACATTGCTTAATATAATACACGAAGAGGATTTTCATGGTTTCCATCCAATCATACCCATTTTTTGGAAAATATAATTGTCAAACCACAATTGGTCGACTTCATGGAAGGATCTAAGCTCCTTCTGCCGACACATTATCAACCCAACCATAATGCATATTCTATCCAAATAACCATGTGATCGTTCAAACATTACTTCCAAAAACAATCCATGACCAATAGTACTTATTGAATGTTTCATAAATATCCATCCTCAACAACATCATGTCTTCATGAAAGCACTGACACATTTTCAAAAAGTTGCAAGCCTCAAAGGCATTCAAACATAATAGGTGAACTTTAAATGGTCCCCTTAGGATTTTCACATTACACTTGGAAGAAAACATTAACCAGATTCGACACGACGCTCCAAATATTAGGAGTATACCATTCATCTAAAGAAGAGAGACATACCAGCCACTCATAAGTGCAGTTGATCTATGTTCATCTTAAATATACACCTAACGCTCCTTCTAGCCACACTGATGTACATCATATCATTTTACATAAGAGTATAACCCAATATACCACTATGTCTAAACACCCATGTCACATTGAATTCCTCATGATTATTGGGAAAAACATCATTATTTAACACTCTGGTCACTCTACCATATAAATGTCCCAAGATCATACTCAAGTGAACAAGGTTCAACAATTCAACAAAACACACCTGGTACATTACAACATTTAACACTTGATAGTACCATGTATATCAAGGCATACTACCATGAGGTTACTCAAGAAAAACGAAAATCCGTGATGTTACCCCTAGGTTGTCTTCCCAATTATTTCATGAATGAGGTGGGCCATTAACGAGATTTAAACCATAGTTCTATTTCAGAATATGAAAATTTTCCTATATGAAAATTCATCCATAATTGATGAATAAGAAAGGTTAGATGACCAACGAAACAGCTGACCATTCCCAAGTAATGTATAAAAATCATAAATGAGAATTACAGGATGCCCATTCCCATAACAAGGGTCAAGGATACATTGACCACCCATCCAAACAAGGGTGTCCTTTAGAATCTATGAGCCCAAAAATGGACAAAGATACCTGAATGAAACTAAATTTCAGAAAACTCATGACATTAACAATGTATTTAAACTCTATGGGTGTTACCTACCATGACCTAGCCCCTTATGAAGGATAAGTGTCGACCCTATTACATCTTCATTTCCAACTAATGTCACTGGCTCAAGAGCCTGTCATTTTAATTCATTGATAAAAATAAGGCATATGGAAAATGCCTATGGTTCTGTTTCAAGGATACTTAAGGAGATACTCAAAAGAAAATCCCAAGCTACCCCTAAACGAGGGTATGATCAAAGGAAACCACCTATGGGTTCCATTTTCAATCCCATTATAATAATTCACAATTATATTTTTAATCATCTAAAATATTTAACACAAAACGCCATGTACCATTTTAATAAAAAATTAATTAACTTGATTTATATAATAGCTCAATAAAAAATAAAAAAGTCTTATAAAACGTATCTTCTAACTATTTAACATTATTTGAAATCTGTTATAAATTAGTAAATTTATCGAATAAATTCTTATTAAATTATAATTTATAAGGCAACCTACAATGGCACCATTGAGCCGACTTAGGTTCTGTAGAAAGAAACTTAATAATAGGTTCTAATTTTTAAATGTTTCAAAACACTTGGAGTGGGTTTTATTTCATCTAATTATTTTAAAATTTAAATCTATTTCATTTAAACCCATTTATAATATAATAAATGTTCATATATCATAGTTTAGAGATATGAATGGACACATACCAATCCATAAATCATCCATACAGTTTGAAGTTGGCATTTGGATCCAATTTAATTGCAACCAATCCATTAAGACCATGAAATCAATTTCAGACCAACAAGGTACAAAATGTACCCAAAAAATTTTAAACATAGAATCATGTTATAACACATAAGAATGGTACATATTCAAGACACTCTAATTTTACAAGAATATTGACATAACACCCAAGGAAAATAATCAAATCAAGAGGAAAACTGGAATGCAACTACACAACATGGCATGTTCATGACATGTTAATTTTATATGTGCATAAGACGATGAATGAAATGTTTCATCCTTAAAAAACCATGCCAAGAGTAAAATACTATAAATTTCATAAATCCATAAGCAATGGAATGTATACCATTCACTCAAGGTGAAAGCATGTCAACTATAATAATGAAAACATGAACATCAATCCCGGCCCCAACCACTTGGTTATTTCTCCATACATAGGGTGGTCATTCTTAAGAATGTATATCTAAAAAGATAGAACACATTCCAAGACTCATTTATACCCTCCCAAAATAGAATTAAAAACGAAGAAAGGATTCTCTCATACCAGTTTGTAATGACTCATCTAATCCCACAATAATGAAGTTCGACGAACCAGTCTTTACCTTACCTCAAGAACGTGTTCCAAAATACCATAGGTTGTTAACTAGCTGTGGGGGCCTATAGTGTGTCTATGGGAAGACTATGACCTCATATATCAGAGTATGTATAGTGATAAACAATATATAATTGGTAGAAGAATCATAAAAAAGAACAGAAATTAGTAGTGGAATAATAATAAAATAACAACTAAATATTAAATATGGCCAACACCAATTTAAAAAATTGAATATATCAAAGATGATTCTAATAGTATAGGAAATACGAAATAAAAATAGAAATAAAATATAACAATAGAAAAGAAAAACTCAACGGTCAACTCCTCGAGAATCCGGAGCATGATCCCAGTCCAGTGCTCCAAAGCTCCCATTTACAAAGCACAACATAAGTAATGAAACCAATGACATGCAAGTATGTTGGACTTCTCGAGTAATATAGTGAAAGGACAAATAATATAGGTTGTGAGACATAAATATTAGTATCCCCACACCACTGGTGTCTAGCCCAATCAACATAAGGTATTATAAATTAATACAATGTGTCATGTATAAAAATTTCATCATGATAACAATTAATAATAGTAACTTGGTTTAGGTTCCTAAATGAATGACCCTCCCATACAACATGCTTTTGTCTAATTCACTGGTCCTAAAATTAAACTTGTGCAAAGAAGAATATATATATATATATATATAAGGTCCATTTGTAACATGAAAAAAAAGAAAATAATACCCCAAAGGTTGTTCTTTAGATTGGGGAATGAATAAGATTTCATCACATAATTGTGCTAGTAATGTAAGGGATACATATCAAGTTCAAGAATAATACATGATTATAATAAAGGTTGCATATCTCATATATAAAAAAAACTATCAATACGTTAAATCAAAGGGGGTGTCACGTGCCTCTCCAAGGAGATCTAAAAGAATCCCAAGTCTCATAATGGGAAAATCTGATAATATCCAATACCTCAATTTCCATCCAATGTGAACCATAAGTGCCCCTTTTATCATTAGGAGGTATTGTATCTATTGAGTTCATCCCATGTATCTCACAAGGGGACCATGTATTACCCAAGGAAAGGCATAGCCATCATGAAAAAAGGTATGTTCAGAGTTTCATTCCTAGGTAATTGGTATCACTTAGGATTATAATAAACCACCTGAGAATCCCTTATATAGAAATCCAAATAATCACACCCGACATGTTGCATAGAAATCCAATGAGCATGAAGAGCCCATCGTTGACTCCTCAATTCGGAACCCATGTTCTATCTCTGCATGGTAAAAGTGATCAAGTAGCCAATGAACATCACCAATCAACAATATATATATATAATAAGATTTTGTTAAGTGTACATAGCATGCCAAAATATAGCATTTTATTCATAACAACAATGGTAATAATAATAAACCACAAGTGAAACTATAAAAAGAATCCATAAAATATTATGGTGGATTCTAAGCCAGTACAAGATGATATAAAAAGTATCCAAGGTATAACTATGGTACATTTGATATAATCCAATATCACTGTGTTCTTCCCAGGGGACACATAATGAGTCCCCAGTATCACTCAAGGCATGGTGTCTCTGAGTCCGTCCCAAGTATCTGACAAGGGGACCATGTATCAACTGAATCATGATATAGCCATCTTTCTAATGAGGTTGTCCATAGTTCCACCACTAGGGAACCTATATCACTCCACAGTATAATAACCTCCTTCGAATCCCTTTCCTAGCCAGAAAAAATCACCCAAAGCAGGTCATGGTATAATAACCCCAAAATTGGGAGTCTATCCATGATTCCTTAATACAGAACCCTTGTTCTCTCATGGACCATGTCAATTGAGTCATATCAAGAAAGTCACATATAAACTTGTAATAACAAATATATATATATATACATAATCACATTCCATCCATGAAATTATGATAAAACTAGTTATAAAGCTAAGTAATTTAATGAGAGAATGAAAAAGTCATGGCCTTACCACCCTTATAACCATTACACTCACTTGGGACATTATTATCAAACAAATAGAAGGCATGGTCGCAACACCCAATTCAGTTCTAATTCAAACTAAACATTTAATTCATGCCATTAAATTTACTAGATCAAGAAAACCCATTTCAATAAGCCTAAAGAACCCTTTAGTGGGTTATTAAAAGAAAGGGAAAAACATACATATTTAATTATAGTTGAAAACTCACTATAATAAAATCCCCATGTAGTGATAGTTTTCATTTGATTTGGAAGTGTTTTAAATCGCGAAAAAATGGTACTACAATAGTTCCTGAAATCGCCACAAAAATAGGTTTCAGCATCCAAAACATGGTTGTTTCTTCCATTTTTCTGCAGATTTTGGAAGGCATCATATAATGTAAATTTAGCGGTCATTTTCTATGTTTTAGTGGATGTTAAAACAACCACTAAATTCTAGAAATTTTTTACCAAAACAACCAGCACTACAATGGATCAAACCACTGCTAAATAAAATTTAACCATGTTTAGTAAATATTTTAACTACCACCCAAAAAACAATACTATAATTTATCAGGATTTTAAAATATTATAGCATAAAAAACCTTTTATTTATTAGTTCTTTTTAACACTATAATATGATAAATTAAAAGAAAATGAAACAAAATCTAGAGGACCCAAAAAACCCTGAAAAAAAAATCCATAGAATCACATAACAAATGAAACACATCATAAGAAATGAATCACAACATAATCAGAGTAAATATAAATTAGAGTACACAACATATACAAATATGGAAGGTTTCTACTTCTTACAATCATAGTACATATATACAATGAATAGACCGGATCACTTAGTATAGTCCACTCTTTGCCACAAGTGAATCTTGAATAGACTCTCTCCACTAATCATTAGACGATGATGATCTCTGATCATCAACATCTCCAACTCTGTGTCTACTTCATACTACTAACAACTGTATGAAAATTATATTTAAAATTAAACAATGTTATATATACAGTTTAAAATTTATACTCAATAAATATTTTTGAATTAAATGATTTTGAAGTTGTGTGATTTACCTTCTCACCACCAGTCATCAATGCAATATAACCGGGGACAGATCTTGTCATCTCCTGATATAAATAAACCAATGATTTCGGTAAAGTATATATTTGAGCCCAATGTTCTTGAATTATTAATTTTTATATACAAACAAACTCTTTCTGAGATTATTGTGGAACGGAGTTACAACTACAAGGGGTAGATACATCTGTAATCCTTGATGGTCTTCCAAATATCCAAGATTGTACTAGTCCCAAACACATCCCACACACTCGACCGGGAGTATCTTTCTCAAGGACATTACCAAATAGGTCATCCTAGGAAACTGATAAGGACTACATGGGATTCAAATCCAATAGATTTTAAATTTTTACCAATAAATAAAATATCAGTCATATTAGAATATTTATATATTAACATTGAGACAACTGATAATATGTAATTATAATTTAATATGAATTCATACCCCAACTTCTTTGGCATGATCATTAAAAAAACCCCAAACTATTTTTTATGACCATCCAACCACAATTCTATTCGTGATGCTTGGTGCCCTAAATTTTGTGAGTACATTAAAAAATATAATTCAATAATTTAATATATTTAATAGAAAATATTTTCTTAAAATTATATAAACCAATGAAAACTTTACTAGTGTCAGTTGGCTTCTAGAAAAACTATTTTCCCCCATAGTGTGAGGGATGATTTTCTTAGCTCAAATCAATAAATTCTACCATGAAACTCCCAAAAATAAAAATATATAATTTAATAGTAATGCATGAAATTTCATATCCTTGTCATTTGAATGTATATCTGTAAAATGAGATTAATATAATAATATATTTAAAGACCATGTTCTTCTTATCACGATGAATATCAATAAAAACATTCCACTTCTCTATAGGTATCCCATTGAATACCTTATCATATCATTGTTTGTCGCACAATGAAGACTTGTAGAATTAATTACATAATTTACATTTCAAATAATTTTATTTCTTGACCAAATTTTTTAATGTCCACTTTCATGTTATTATATTAGTAACTAGAATGTGGGAAAAAAATATGTACCAATAGATTAATTTATAAAATATTTTAATTTAATAAAATAATGACATTCAATTACATATTAAAATATTAAAATTACCATTATCTATGAATGAAAAACTTCATTTCAAAATGATGATGACATATAACTCTAATCATCATACGTAATCGGAAGGGTAACCGGCTCCTCCACTAGTTACCATAGAATATAGCCAAATAATCTTGTAGCGTCATCTATAGTAACCCTATAGTTGTTAAATAGGACAATTATCTTTAGTGCATTCAGATTCCAGATATCTAAACATTTCATATTTTTCTTCATAGTGACATTGTTTCAATGTTTAAGGAAAACACAATTTTTATTATAAAAAGTTTAAATAACTTTAGTCATACTAAAATTTTCACATAAAACTTTTACCCTCTAATGTACTGGTGAAGAACCATTAGTGGAATAATGATGCCACTCTATAGAGGCTGCTGAATGGGGAGGTGTTGGTTAATCTGTAGATGGGATACTGATGGAGGGTGTGAGGGATGCTGTAGGTGGAAAAAAATGGTGTCTTAGATTTTGTTGGTATGTAGATACATGTATAATAATCTATCTCTATGGTTAAGGTAACATTGAAGGAGAGTTGACTGGCATCAGTTTAACACTTCCTCCTTAGCATTCCTATATTTTAATCAGAAAAAAGACATCACATGAACTAAATTTGTTTATGAGGAATAGAATGAAGACGAATTGTGTTACGCATGGGGAGTTCAACATGATTTAGAAGCAATATATGTGGAATTTTCAAATTATTAAAATATAGAAAAAAATTCATTAAACTTTATGAAAAATGGACGAATTCAATTATGAAAATATAGTTAGTGGCCCGATATCAACTATATATACTAATAGAATAATGTCTTAGTAGAAAGAATCTTTCATATCCCTAGATTAATAAAAAATGTTGGATGATGTTATTAATGATATGATTTGTGTCAAAAATATGAATGTAAAACTTGATCTGATCAATAATAAAATGTTTGTTAATGTTATTCTAGTGATAAAGAGATGAAACATGATCTGAACCATACTAGATTTCTGAAAAAAAACTCATTGAGGATTGAAATGTAATAAAAATAATATATCCATAGTGTGGTAATGGTTATTCCCATAAATGTGGAATTTATCTAAATGATAAATTCTCATCTCTTTCATGGAACACAGATATAATATTTTTATTTTAGATATATGATCAAAACATGTTTTTGGATTTTTATATGTATGTGTAGTATGAAATCAACAATTATTTTTTTCGAATTGGATGTGTACATTGAATAACCATATAATTTTGTTTTCTATGAAGATGAGGAAATTTTTTTCCAATTATGGATAGTTTTACATGGACTAAATAATGAACCATGATCGAGGGACACAAAGCTCTATTGGTATTTAAATATTCTTTTTTCTCAAGGAGGTGATGTTAATTAGAACACCTATATTGTTATTATTGAAGTGAAGTGTTTGTTGGTTATTTTTATATGTTTATCACATCCTTTTTAGGATTGAATTACACACAATGAAATTTTCTTTCAAAATAACTAATGTATGAATTAAATATGTCTCTTACATCTAGATTACTATTTTTTAATGGCCTAAAAGTATTTAAATGAAAAAATGGAACATTTTTTATAAACAAATATATTAATTATGAGCTAAATATATTTCCCATGGATGATTATAAATTGATTTATACATTAGTGGAAATATAAATGAAATATTATAAATATGTGGATATAATATTAATATTTATATCAGCCTATTTATCTCACCGCTTTCAGGTTACAACATAAATAAAATCCAATTTATTTCCAAATAATATATCCTGACCATTTCATGAAATAAACATAAAAACTAGTTTAGTTTTCTTAGAAATTGTATTATTAATTACAATTATAAAATAAATAATCTCCACGTGAAACACCAAATGATTATCAATTAGTATATATATATATATATATTTCAGGCCTCAATTTAAATCATATCTTAACTAATAGTGTAAGTGATAAGGATGATACATCTCACAGTAGATAGGAAAAAAAAAACTCATCCTCCTCCACCTCTTAAGAAATATCAAGGTGTTTCCCTAGATTATTATAATGAGATGACATCTATTTACAATGAATCCCCGCAATTCTACTCTCACACTCAAACTCATTAACCATTGGTACCCAACCATTAATTACTAATCCAATCTTGTTATTTTAATGCAACCACCACTCTTCTATTAAATGCATTCAAAATAATTCATAAAATGGCCCTCCATACTAAAATGATGACATGCATGAGGTAGATATTGGAAAATATACACGATATTACCATCTTCTCCACATTCGAATTACTATAATTAGTACATTCCATATGAATCATGAGAAGGTTCCCTAGTTGATTCGCATTGATGTATTCCACTTAATATTATTCCCGCTAAATTAATCACTCCTTCCACTGTATTATAATATAAAATAGAATACAATAATAATATTTTCAATGTATTCCCCCAATTTAGTTCTTGATAATGATGACCACTTGACTATTATGAATCTCGAAAAATATAACTACTAACAAAAACTCTAATTGAAATATTGTCATGAAACTCAATTCTAAGATCCTTTGAAGTTTTATGATTTTTTTTTGAATGGAACCACTTACCTGAATCGATGACTCAAACAATACTATATAGCTCAAAAAACCACCAACTTGTCATCAAGAACATTAAATAACCCTTTAAACCATTAAAATAATTAATGAAACATCTATATTCAAAATCCTAGAATTGAATAATAAAATAATCACTCACTATTTGGAATAATGGTTTTTAAAAAATATGAAAAAACAATAAGATCAAACCCTAACACACATCCTTTTAAATTACCGTACCTTGGGAGTAGTGGTAGTGACTATTTGGGGGAGATAGGGGTTGACGCCTTGGGCTCGGGCTCAAGGAGCTCACGAGAGAAGGGGGACAACATCAGGGGAAAAATGTGGGCTGAAGATGAAGGGGATAAGGGAATCTAGTGAGGGGGAGAGAGGGGATGGTGGTGAGGGGGAGAAGGGGAGTCGTCCGAGAGGGTGAGAAAGTGGCCAACAGCGTGGGGGAGAAAGGGATCCGGTAGTCAGGGTGAGGGGAAGAAGGGGATCCGACATGAGGATTTCATGGGGTCAGGAAAACGGGGTTTAAGGGTGTCAGGCTTGGGGGTGGGGGATGTGGGAGGGGTAGAAGTGTTACAATTTTATAAAAGTATTTATTTTAAGTTTCATAAACTGCTTCTATTAAACCACCACTAATCACTAATTTTTTTGTAGTGATCGGGTCAAGCACTAAGAAGATGTCTTATTTCATTTAACACTTATTTTTCAAGGGGAAAGTCCATCAAAGATAATCAATAAGGCTACTTTCTGAACATTCCACATTCCAATGGTGATATCAAATCTTAAAGAACTTCCAAGCAACATGGATAATCATGTTAAATACACATAAACTTTTACTGTGAGTTTTCACAGATAGCCCACCTATGTGGGAGGGGTTTTATTATAAAAAAATTGACTTTTTTGTCAAATGAATCATTTAATATTACTAATCAGTAATATAATAAATCATAAATATCTAATCATTACTGTGAGTTTTCGAAGATAGCGCACCTCTGTTTGTAGGGGATTTAGTATGAAAACATTGAAATTGATTAGAATAAAAATTCATGTATCCTAACTAAGAATGTATTATATAAATAATCTAAAACAAATTAAATTCATAAAAGGCAAAAAGGTAAAAAATAAATTCATTATTAAATTAAATGGGTATGAAAAGGGATTCCACCACTTGCATTAGACCAAGCCGACACTCGAGACTTTACATATTTGGTGGTGACCACCAAAATTGCCTCACACTCACAAACACACACATTCATATATATATATATATTATTTAATCCAAATCATGTATTCCCCTCCCCATTAAGGAATACATATGAGTAATATTTATATATTATATATATAGATACTTATATATGTGTATGCATGCCTTCAATCACATTCAAAACCCACTAAAATATATACGTGGGACAGAAAACACATAAATATCCTCATTTAAAATATTATAGACGAGATTGTGGATGAAAAACCATACCTTGGATGGTGGAGTCCAACCATATTGACCAATTCAGCTTCGCCTTCTACGGCAGAAGTTGTAATAAGCATGAAGACATCCCAAAAGACCCTTTGCATACCATAAAAATGAAAGAAAATTGAAAACCAGACTATCCCAAAACCCTAGGATTCATTTGAACCTCATCAGGTGATGGAGAAACCAAAAATCAGCATCAAATATGGAGAAGAGTGATCTAAAAGCCTTACCTTGAAGTATCGAAGAATAAATGAGGAGAGATCCAGTGGAAATTGATATAGGGGAGTAGTCCGGAGAGGGGTCACACGCTATAGGGGGTTTATCCAGGGGGTGTTTCACAAATAATGGGCTGGCCATGGGGGGTTTCAAGTTTTAGGTAAGGAGAGAAATGGTTACCCCCTTTTGGGTCTGAAAACTCATTCTATAATAATAATAATAATAATAATAACGATATTTTTATTTATATAATAAAAATTATTTATTGTTGTCATTTTATAAGTAATTTAATTTAATTTGTATTCCATTTTTACTTAATTTAATTAAAATAAGTAAGTTTTTAAAATAAAACATACTATAAGGTTTTCTTTTGAGGAACGAATGGTTTCAGACAATCTATGTGCCTCGGTCATCACACCAAGACTATTTAGTTCCTGGGATTGGCACTTCCAATACTAACCATGGAACTCTAGAAACTTCTCAAACCATCATCGAAGTCCAAAAATAACACTTAACCACATTCCGACTCTTAGATTTACGTTCTGATTCTTGGTTTAAAAAATAGCTCGTCTAGTAAGTGCAAAAATTCAAATTTTCCCTAAATTTCACCTCAACATTAAATGTGGGATATTAAATTATCTATCATATTTATTTCTTTAATAATCCTCTACAATTATGGGTAGATCCTAGTCTAATTTTTATTACCTAATTCCTTTATATCTAATAAGTCTTCCAAGAGAAAATATGATCTCGTATTTATAAGTTGTGACTTTTTATATGTCATTTCCTCTTATCTTTCTCTAATAAAACAATAATATTCTGAGTTACCCAATTAATAAAATCTATATGAAATAATAAATATTCGCTAATAATTATACTATACAAAAATCACATTATAATCCTAATTTTCAATTTTGCTAAACATGTTTTTATTTAATTCAATTTTACCACCTACTTAGAAGATTCAATAAGTTTTGGTCATTGTAACACCCTCAAACATTATAATATCTTCATTTTTAAATAATGTTATTTCATCAGATTTATTTATTTTTATGTAACACCAATTTAATCTATTATACACAAAATAATGAGTTGGCATTCATTACATGCATGGCCCAGTTTTATAGAGCTACTACATATTAATAAAATGTTATTATTGATTTTATTTAATTTATCCATAAAATTAGAGATTATGGATAGAAATAACCACATATTAAATTATATATATATATATTAAATATAATTTTAGCATTCATCTTATATTCTAAGATATAATAAAATATTCAATTTTTGGGATAAAAGATGTAATTTTAAAAAATGTAGTTTTAGTGTTTTTTTGACGGAGAACCCATTTTAAATATAGTTTTTGATACTTTTATAAGTTATATTTGAAAAAATTTAATTCTTCTATGGATTGGGATATCGAAATTCAATTTTGTGTAATTTTTGTATTTTATGAATAATTTAACATTTTAATGAATTGTGGAAAATACTGCATTTTTATTCAAAACCATTTTTTGTCTAATTTATTTATATTGACATATTATCATTTAATTTAATTTAAAAATATAATTAGATTATTTTTTTTATCATTTAATCATATTTAAGTCATTGGAATCAATTTCAAAATGAAATTGGATATAAAAAAATGTGAACTATTGAACATTTTACCTAATAAACCTGTTTTCTTATTCGGTTAATGGTGTTAATTTTAATTAATTTATACCAATTTCTGGTTTGAATTTTGAAAAATGGATTCCATATTTGGAATCATAAGCTAAATATTATGTAAACAGGTCCCTTTTATTTTTGAAAATTATGAAATGTAAATTCAGGTTTAAATTTTAACATCATTTAAGGATAAATATGATGTAAACATTGTATGATTTAAGTATAAATATTACCCTAACAACTATACTAATTTAATTGGTTGAGTATATGATGACCAATATAATACATGGGTATAATTTAGGACCACTTTGAGTCACTTTTGTTACTGTAATGCATTTATAATGTTATATTTATTGAAAAGTCATTTTTATTACACTTTTGTTTTTAACAAGTAGTGTATTTTTAATATGGGTTTATACATTGGATATATTCATATATATATAGTATTTATATATCTAAAATTATATCCTACATTATGGACATTTATTGAAGATTTTTAAGAAAAAAACAATTAATTTAAACGGTGAAAAAATGAGGATGTTTTAATTGTTTCTTTAATGAAAGAATCGAATAAATGATATTAAAAATTGTAAAAGTAATATAATATGACCTAATCAATATCATCCAATAAATTTATAGATAATGTATATATCTTAGTAACATATTTTTGGCATAGGTACTAGGTTTTCTTGTTATTTTTATATTTTGAAAATTGAAAATGTTAAATAGTATCAAAATTGACAAAAATGATACTTCGAAATAAATAATATATTATTAGATTTTACAAAATTCATAAAAATATAAAATTTTTCCAAATAAATATAATAATTTCAAAGATATCAAAGTGATATCTTTTTAATTTTTTAATGGACACTTTTCTATGAGAATAACATAGATTTTAATTAAATCACAGAATGTGACAAAATGTGACACTCTAATTTCTTATAAGCAAAATACTATTAATATAAAGATAAGCTACATATAAATTTGAATACGAATAGTATTTGGAAAAATAAAATAATTATATATATCATAGTAATTTATTAATAATTTTTGAAGACTAAATAAATTATATAAATAATTACTCAATAGCGAGTAAGTAATTATTTTATTAATGTAAATATCAAATAAATGATTTTAAAAATATTAGAATAAATATAATTTGACATACATAAGGTGACCCATGAACTTTCTTGGTTAATAAGACTTTTTAGGAGTGTATTAAATGATTTTTTATAATGTTATATTTCTTTTTAATTCTATTTAAAGTCAAATAAATGTATAGTGTCAAACTTGACAATATTGATATTTTATAAAAATAACATTTTATAAAATTATTTAAATTTGACAAAAATATTTCAAAATTAAAAAGTTATAATTTGAAGGTATAAAATACAATAATTTATCCAATTATAGAAAAATTATGCCACATAAGTAAATATTAAAAACCCATTAATATTTAGAATATTATTACTATAATTAAAATTAAATATATTAATTATGGATAAATGAAAATGAATGGTTTAAAATAAAATGAAAACATGTAAAATATATTTTAATGAGTTTATGATTGTTAGAAATCAGGATATAGTGCTTTAGAGTAAGAATAAATCCAAGGAAATGGGTTTATTTTGAATTAATGTCCTTTCATAGCGTCATGCATCCTCTTCATTGACAATATTCTTCAATGTATGGTTTATTATATTGAATTAATATATTTTTTTTATTTCGTAATTATTTTATGTGTATCTAGATTTCTTTCATATAAATCATGTTCAATTTCTTCTTACTTCATGAAATATAATGTTTTAAGGGTTTTATCATCTCAATTTTTCCTCATTGACATATGTTATATATCCACCATATACATACTTTATGTGGTCTTTAAACTACCAGACTAATGTATTATACTGTATATTTTCTTTATTTCAGGTTATTAAGAAATCTATAACATGTTCATTATTTTAATGGATTTT
Organism: Viscum album; assembly: GCA_963277665.1. Lineage (NCBI taxonomy): Eukaryota > Viridiplantae > Streptophyta > Magnoliopsida > Santalales > Viscaceae > Viscum > Viscum album. The sequence goes on along the minus strand of OY728120.1, from coordinate 1,577,176,178 downwards.
GATTCAAATTTTACAAAATAAATAAGGGTTTCTTTCTAATCACTTTTAAATCGAGATTAACTATTTCTAGATTCCTATTTAGGGATATTAAATATTTATCACATAAAACCAATATATATTTTTCTTATATGTATATTTATAGGGATTACATGTATTCATGGTGTAACATCCCACCACTTCTAATTTAATAGAGAAGGTGGAAGGACATTACTCGGACTTAAGTGACACTGTAACATCCCAAGTAAGTAATTAATAATAGATATTTTTATATATGTCAATTAATGAAATAGATAGTGTTTTAGAGGCTTAAAATGCAAATAAATCTAATCTTAAGCATGGAATACACTAATATTCTTAAAAGATTGTTTTACTGCCTTATGATGGAAAACCCTTTTTAAATCTATCTTTTCACAATTTTATAAAATATTTTTGTCAAAATAAACTTATTCTTTATGATTGGGACATCAAAAATTACTTTGTGTGATTTTTTGGTATTTTTCTGACAATGTTCATTTTTTAATGAATAGTGAAAAATACTGCATTTTACATCAAAACTGCTTTTTAATCAAATTTATTTATATGATTAGATTATCTTTTTAATTGGTCTTATTGTGTAATATGAATATATTTTTACCATTTAATCCAATGGTGGTCATTGGAATCAATTTCACTTTGAAATTGGACTTAAACTGGTATCAATCTTTTGATACTTATTGTTTCATAAAAACACGCTATTTGCTCTGACAGCGGGAATTAATTATTAAATTAATTAATGTGACCTATATGCTTTGAATTTTGTAAAATAGACTTCATTTTTTAATTCGTAATATCAAATATAGCTTAGGGTGAATTTTTGGTAATTTTCTGAAAAACTTCAATTTTTTATGAAAAGTGAAACCACTAAGTGGTACTTATAAAGACTGATTTTCCATTTAAATGAAATTTTGCCATCATTGTGTTTTTAATTTCAAAAATCCGACATACATGGTTGTCATTAAGAAGTAAAATGTGGTTCAATGAGATTATAATAATTTTTTGGTGAATAGTAACTTATTAAGTTCTTAATCGTGATTAGTGGTAATTAGTGTAGTTTAAGGTAAAAATAATGATTTAATAAAATAAGATGAGCTTGACACATGTCCTACCCTCATTGGTTGTGTCATGGCCGACCAAGACAAGCCATGGGTCAACTTGGGGACCCCATGGATCCACTTTGGTTGGGAAATGACATAAATAACTTTTTATTTAATGTAAAAGTAAAAATGACACAAACATAATATGTTTTATGAAAACAATTTTTACATGGGGTTATAAAGATCATATTTTTTATTATAAATATTCATTGGAAAGATAAAACGATTTCCTACATCATAGTATTTTTTTTATAATTTTTAGACATTAAATAAATTAAATTATTTATGAAATAATAATGATGCAGCGATGACATCATTATTTGACGATTTAAATAAAATTGAAAGATAATGTAAAATAAATGAACTACACATGTCCAAAACCAATTGGATGAGTGGATTTCGAACCCTAATCACCTTATCCACGAATTATATCAATTTGGGACCTTTTAAAACCGAAAAACATTTTCAAATAAAGTAAAATTTCTTTACTTTCCAAAAGTGCCCCTCCTCTCCTCTTATAAAAGGCCCCCACCTCTACCTCATTTCACACACTCCTCAAGCCTTTGTCTCTGCCAAACTCTGCCCATTTACTCTCTCCACATCCCTCTCCTCATCCTAGAGGAATCCCTTTGGGCAGAATCCTTTCAAAGGAATCCTTTAGGCTCAAATCAAAAGGAGTTACACTTTTAAAGGTAATTCATTCTCTGATGTTCATTTGTTTTATTTTGTTTCTCCAACCCCCTAAACTCTTTTTATTTACTTCTTTTGTAACAACACCAGTATCTTCAATATACTAGGATGTTGTTATAATATTTATTTGAGCTACACTCTCACACAACTACATCAAATGGTTAAAAAACATACAGTTTCCGTGGATGGCGAAATTCTGCCTCCCGAAACGATGATTGTTCAATACTCATTTAACACCTTCAAAGGTGGCCATTATGATGTCACTATTTTTATATATGATATATAATATGTTTATGTTTTCCTTAAGCTTCTGTTTTTTTTCATTTTTGGCATACCTTTATGGTTTCCATTATGGGTAAACACGATATCTTCATTTTAGGAAGTGCGGACTACCGCCCCCTGAAAGTGATTTGATTCGTTAATACCAAATGTGGGATATGTAAAGGATAAAGTTAATGATATTATATATGTTATTATACTGGAATTATAATATACTCTTATATCATTATGAACCCATTCCAGAAAATACGAAATAGAAATGGAAGTAGCGTTAATGCGTACGTACGGCTTACCATCTCCAAGAATGGTGCATTTCATTTCTTACCTCTAAATGTGATGTAATATTATAAATACATGTATATGATGAATATATATGATATATATGTTATCCAAATCATTCATATCATACTGGATATAACGAACCTTTGACCAAATTAACAACATGTAAGTGTAAGAAGTCTGTTTTTGACTTAAGAACAAAATACCGACAAAATGAACACTATTAACTTAAATGATTACATGATGTACATAACATGGTATAAATGGAATAATGAACTTTAAAAAGGTTCATAAGGAAGTAGAGATTAACTCAAGTTTATTATTCAGGAGATTAAAGAATGATCGAGTCAAGTCGGATACGAGGTATGGGACTACGTCTCAATCTCCTTTCATTGAGGCATATTTTATTTTATACACAAATTTCTTTTATACGGTGTATAAACCCATTTGACTTTTACGTTTATTCAAAAGGAATATTTTTTTATACGAAGCGTTTACTAAATGACAAAAGGGAATGTTTTTGTTGTACGTATGCGGCGACAACAACTTCTCCGCCATCGTGACCGTTATTTGAGTTTCGGCTCCCTCTACAAGCCATACCTTCTTTTTAAAAGAAAAATAAATACCATGTTTTACTTTTCTTTTATTTTGGTATTGAAAATGGTTTTCACAATGTTTTTTTGTTTTATTGATATATTGTGATTGAAATGTGGAAATGTTATGTTTCCTTTATGCATGTTTTATGTGATACGATTATGTTATGGTTCTTGGGCATTATTATGAAGACATGTGGTTCCGTGATAAACTATGGGCGGGTGAGCCCGATATAGCTCTCCAATGCATTGGGTAACGCAAAGGAGTGAAACGTTAAGGTTTATCCGAAGAGATTTAGGGAATATACTGTGATGGGTATTCCAAACGTAACCAAGAGGGTTACTCCCTACGTAAGAATGTTATGAATGCATCAAGTTACCTTTATTGCTTATGATTTCAATGAATTACTAATGATTTGATGAGGTATGTTAATGTGCTTTTGTTTTATGGGAAAAGTATTATTTCACTCTTATGTATATATGTACCCAAGTTTCCTTTCCATGTTTTTATAACCCATACTGAGCTTTTTATGCTCATCCCAAGTTTTTTTGAAATGTTTTCACAGGTCAAGGTAAAGGTACATGATAAGATGATAGTGTCAAGGAAGTGTCAAGAAAGAATCCATGTTTTATTTTAAATATGTTTCCATTGATGGGAATGAAGAATACTATCTTTATGTAACCACTTTGTTTATATGTGGAATGTAATTCAAGTTTTATGATCTAATTCTCTAAAACTCTAAACCTGAAAAGATCCTCAATGTGTAATCTTGTAATAACTCAAGATTAAGTAAGGTTTAAGGCTGGGGCCTTATAGTTGGTATCAATGGTAGGTTTAGATAACTTTAGGAGGTAGAATTCTATTAAATTATTATCCAAAAATATATATTTTTTTAAATGATATATCATTTGAAGATTACCATGTTGCTTCATCTAAGACATGTTTGTTCAGAATGGTTTTCCGCAGAGGAAAGAGGGAAGCAGTGCTAGGAAGGCATACATAAGTAAATAACCTTCCGAATCAGCATCCACAAATGGTCGGAATTGGAACTGAATAGTTTGTTGCAGTAATGGCGCAGTTGACTCAAGCGATAAATGGTGGTGGTATCCATGCACGAGATCAGCCAGATCAACTGCAGAGGAACATGTCAGTGGTGGGACATTTCATGAGGAAACATCCACCATCATTCAGAGGATCATCTGACCCTGTGCTAGCTGAAGGGTTGATTAAAGAACTGGAGAAGATTTTTGATGTCATGGGGTGTTCAAAAAATCAAAAGGTCAGTCTTTCTATTTACCATTTGGAGGGTGAAGCAGATCAGTGGTGGACTATGGTTAAAAATATCAGGGACGCCGATGAGATTGATGCTCTTGACTGGGATGAATTCAAAGGTATGTTTCTTGAGAAGTATTTTCCTAAGGCTGTTCGACTTAGGATGGAAAAACAATTATTGTAATTGAGGCAAGAGGAATACTCAGTGGCAGCCTATGAAGAAAGGTTCACTTGATTGGCAAGTTATGCTCCAAATTTTATCCGAGACCTTGATAGTAAAATCAATCGTTTTTACTCAGGATTAAAGCCAAAATATTGAACGACATTATCTTCTCGTGACTTTAAAAGTTATGAAAAGCTTGTTCGATGTGCTGAGAAGGTGGAAATGGAGTTTTCCGATGACCAAGTGTTCTATAACAACCAGCAGAAGAAGAGACTGAGGTGGCAGGAGAAAGGTAAGAATTCTTCAAAAAAGTCTGATGGTAAGAGAACTAAGTTTCCAGTTTGTGATAAATGTGGCAAAAGGCATGCTGGGGAATGTCTTCTGAATTCTGGAAAGTGTTACTGATGTGGTAAGATGGGACATAAGGCTCGTGATTGCACTGAAAAGGATCAAGGTGAAGGTAAGAACAAATTTGATTTACAGGTAGTGAAATGTTATAAGTGCAATGAGATGGGTCACTATGCAAACGAGTGTCCGACAAAGAGCTTGAGTGATGGGAAGCAGTTAGAATACAAGCAGAAAGGGGTGGTGAAATCCTTTGCAACTACTTCAGCAGATGTCGGGCCATCATATGATGTTGTATCAGGTACTTTGTTTGTTTTTTCAGATTATGCCAGTGTGTTGTTTGATTCGGGGTCTACACATTATTTCATCTCTAAAAACTTTTCTAGTAAAATGGGAATACCATCTCAAGAAATGACTCCTGAACTTTTGGTAAAAATACCTAGGGGAAATGTTGAGGCAAAAAGAATTTATAAGAATCTTCCTATCCTTATCTGTGGAAAGAACCTACTTGAAAACCTTATTGTTCTACCTCTAGTAGAGTTTGATGTTATCCTGGGTATGGATTGGATCTCTATTTACCATGCTAAGATTGACTATAGAGCTAAAGAAGTTTCTTTTCAAAAAGACTTTCAGTTTGTTTACAGGAATGAACCCTTACTTTTGATAACATATCAAGAGGCCGAGAAACTTGTAAAAGATGGAAATGAATGTTACCTTGCACACATCGTTGAAAATAAAGGAACTGTTCAGATTAATGATGTGCCAGTGGTAAATGAGTATCCTGATGCTTTTCCTGATGAGTTTCCTGGAATAATACCAGATCGGGAAGTTGAGTTTACTGTTGACTTAGTTTCTGATGCTACGCCAATTTCAAAACCCCCCTTATCGAATGGCACAAATTCAACTTTTAGAGTTGAAGTAGAAATTGCAAGATTTATTAGAGAAAGGTTTCATTAGACCTAGCACATCACCATGGGGTGCTCCTGTTTTATTTGTTAAAAAGAAAGATGGTTCTATGAGACTTTGCATTGATTATAGAGCCTTGAATAACATCACTGTTAAGAACAAATATCCTTTGCCTCATATCGATGATTTGTTTGATCAGCTCCAGGAGCTCAGTTTTTTTCAAAGATTGACCTGAGATCGGGGTACCATCAGCTGAAGGTAAAGGAGGCAGATATTCCGAAGACCGCGTTCCGTACGAGATATGACCATTATGAATTTGTAGTAATGTCTTTTGGGCTAACCAATTAACCTGCTGTATTCATGGACATAATGAATATAATTTTCCATGAGTTCTTGGATATGTTTGTGGTGGTTTTCATTGAGGATATTTTGGTGTTTTCTAAAAGGAAAGAGGAGAATGAAAGAAATTTAAGGGTTATCTTGCAAACCCTAAATGAGAAGAAACTATATGGGAAATTTAGCAAGTGTGAGTTTTGGTTGCAACAAATTTCTTTCCTTGGTCACATTGTTTCTAAAGATGGAATAACTGTTGATACTGCAAAAACAAAAGTTGGGGAAGAATGGCCAAGACCCACAAATGTAACCGAGATTCGTAGCTTCCTTGGTTTGGCGGGCTATTACTGAAGGGTTTGTTAGAAATTTTTCACGGTTATCTAGTCCAATAACAAAGCTAACTCGGAAGGGTGTTAAGTTTATCTGGACAAAATAATGTGATGATTGTTTTCAGGAATTGAAAAGAATATTGGTGAATGCTCCAGTTTTGGCACTACCTTCCAGGAATGGTGAGTTTGTTATTTACAGTGATGCTTCATTGAAAGGACATGGTTTCGTCCTAATGCAGAATGATCAGGTAATTTCTTATGCTTCACGACAGTTGAAAACTCATGAGGTAAATTACCCTACACATGATTTAGAATTAGCTGCTATTGTTTTTTCTTTAAAAATTGGGAGGCATCATTTGTATGGAGTAAAGTGTGAAATATATACCGATCACAAAAGTTTAAAGAATATATTCACTCATAAAGAGTTAAACATGAGACAGAGGAGATGGCTAGAATTAATCAAGGATTATGATTGTACAATTCATTACCATCCGGGAAAAGAAAATAAAGTGGCTGATGCTTTGAGTCAAAAAGTAATGCTTCATTAACAATGTTGCGTTTGGAACGTGATCCTTTGGTTAAGGATTTGATGAACTTTGGCATAGAAGTTTTTGGTGCAGTAAGTCCTTCTGTTTTGTTTCAGGTATCAGTGAGATCAGCTCTATCAGATAGAATCAAGCAAGCACAGAAGTAAGACAGTGAGTTGCAAAAAACGGTAGAGCTGGTTCAGAAAGGTAAGTTTCCTGAATTCAACATTGATAATGATTTTGTTTTGAGATTTGGGAAGAGATTGTGTGTGCCTTGTGATTCACAGTTGAAGAGAGAGTTGTTATGTGAAGCTCATAGTTCTCCGTTTTCAGTTCATCCGGGCAGTACTAAGATGTATAGAGATCTGCTGGAGTATTACTGGTGGGATGGAATGAAAAGAGACATTGCTGATTTTACTGTGAAGTGTTTGACATGTCAGCAGGTTAAAGCAGAGCGACAGTTACCAAAAGGGATGCTTCAGCCTTTACCAGTGCCAGAGTGGAAATGGGAGAATATATCCATGGACTTTTTTGTTGGATTACCGAAGACTTCTCGAGGTAATAATGCAATCTGGGTTATTGTTGATCGCATGACCAAATCTGCTCATTTCCTTGCTATACGAGATACTTTCTCTCTTGATCAACTTTACCGTTTGTATCTTAAAGAGATAGTCAGGTTACATGGAGTTCCTCTCTCCATTGTATTGGATCGTGATCCCAGGTTTACTTCTAACTTTTGGAAAGGCCTTCAGAAGTCGTTGGGCACTGAATTAAATTTTAGTACAGCTTTTCATCCTCAATCAGATGGGAAGTCAGAACGAACAATTCAGACATTGGAGGATATGCTACGATCTTTTTCAATGGATTATCAGGTAAGTTGGGACCAACATCTTTCTTTTGTTGAATTTTCATATAATAACATTTTTCATTCTAGTATACAGATGGCACCATTTCAGGCATTATAGGGGAAGCGGTGTCGAACTCCAGCTTTCTGGGATGAAGTGGGTGAAAGGAAGTTGATGGGAACAGAATTGGTATAAGAGATGGCAGAAAAAGTTCAGCTGATTCAGAAACACATGAGAACAGCTCAGAGCAGGCAGAAGAGTTATGCGGATAACCGGAGGAAGGATCTATCTTTCGAGGTAGGTGATCATGTTTTTCTCAAGGTTTCTCCTTTGAAAAGTGTGATGAGATTTGGTAAGAAAGGAAAGTTGAGTCCAAGGTTTGTTGGACCATACGAAATTCTGGAGAGAGTTGGATCAGTTGCATACCGAGTGGCTTTACCTCCGAGTTTATCTCAGGTACACAATGTTTTTCACGTTTCGATGTTGAGAAAGTATATGCCAGATCCATCTCATGTTTTAAGTCCAGAGGTAGTTCAGCTGGAAGAGAACCTATCTTATGAGGAACAACCGGTCCAGATTCTTGACTAGAGGGAGCAAGTGTTACGAAATAAAGTGGTTCACCAGGTAAAGGTTTTGTGGAAAAACCACATGATTGAAGAGGCAACATGGGAATCTGAAAATGCAATGAGGGATAAGTACCCCCATTTATTCGATAAGTAAATAAATTGCGGGGGTGCAATTTTCTAAAGGGGGGAAGGATGTAACATCTCAAGTAAGTAATTAATAATAGATATTTTTATATATGTCTATTAATTAATTAGATAGTGTTTTAGAGGCTTAAAATGCAAATAAATCCAATCTTAAGCATGGAATACACTAATATTCTTAAAAGATTGTTTTACTGCCTTATGATGGAAAACCCTTTTTAAATCTATCTTTTGACAATTTTATAAAATATGTTTGTCAAAATAAACTTATTCTTTATGATTGGGACCTCAAAATTTACTTTGTGTGAATTTTTTGTATTTTTCTGACAATGTTCATTTTTTTAATGAATAGTGAAAAATACTACATTTTACATCAAAACTGCTTTTTAATCTAATTTATTTATATGATTAGATTATCTTTTGAATTTGTCTTAATGTTTAATATGACTATATTTTTACCATTTAATCCAATGGTGGTCATTGGAATCAATTTCACTTTGAAATTGGACTTAAACTGGTATCAATCTTTTGAGACTTATTGTTTCATAAAAACACGCTATTTGCTCTGACAGCGGGAATTAATTATTAAATTAATTAATGTGACTTATATGTTTTGAATTTTTTAAAATAGACTTCATTTTTGAATTCGTAATATCAAATATACCTTAGGTTGAATTTTTGGTAATTTTCTGAAAAACTTCAATTTTTGATGAATAGTGAAACCACTAAGTTGTACTTATAAAGACTGATTTTCCGTTTAAATGAAATTTTGCCATCATTGGGTTTTGAATTTCAAAAATCCGACATATATGGTTGTCATTAAGAAGTAAAATGTTTTTCAATGAGATTATAATAATTTTTTGGTGAATAGTAACTTATTAAGTTCTTAATCGCGATTAGTGGTAATTAGTGTAGTTTAAGGTAAAAATAATGCTTTAATAAAATAAGATGAGCTTGACACATGTCCTACCCTCATTGGTTGTGTCATGGCCGACCACGACAATCCATGGTTCAACTTGGGGACCCCATGGATCCACTTTGGTTGGGAAATGACATAAATAACTTTTTATTTAATGTAAAAGTAAAAATGACACAAACATAATATGTTTTACTAAAACAATTTTTACATGGGGTTATAAAGATCAGATTTTTGATTATAAATAGTCATTGGAAAGATATAATGATTTCCTACATCATAGTATTTTTTTATAATTTTTAGACATTAAATAAATTAAATTATTTATGACATAATAATGATGCAACGATGACATCATTATTTGACGATTTAAATAAAATGGAAAGATAATGTCAAATCTATGAACTACACATGTCCAAAACCAATTGTATGAGTGCATTTATAACCCTTATCACCTTATACACGAATTATATCAATGTGGGACCTTTTAAAACCGAAACACTTTTTCAAATAAATTAATATTTCTTTACTTTCCAAAAGTGCCTCTCCTCTCCTCTTATAAAAGGCCCCCACCTCTACCTCATTTCACACACTCCTCAAGCCTTTGGCTCGGACAACCTCTGCCCATTTACTCTCTCCAAATCCCTATCCTCATCCTAGAGGATTCCCTTTGGGCAGAATCCTTTCAAAGGAAGCCTTTAGGCACAAATCAAAAGGAGTTACACTTTTAAAGGTAATTCATTCTCTCATGTTCATTTGTTTTATTTTGTTTCTCCAACCCCCCTAAACTCTTTTTATTTACTTATTTTGTAACAAAACCAGTATCTTTAATATACTAGGATTTTTTTATAAGATTTATTTGAGCTACAATCTCACAAAACTACATCAAATGGTTAAAGAACATACGGTTTCCGTGGATGGCGAAATTCTGCCTCCCGAAATGATGATTGTTCAATACTCATTTAACACCTTCAAAGGTGGCCATTATGAGGTCACTATTTTTATATATGATATATAAAATGTTTATGTTTTCCTTAAGCTTCTGTTTTTTTAATTTTGGGCATACCATTATGGTTTCCATTATGGGTAAACACGATATCTTCATTTTAGGAAGTGCGGACTACCGCCCCCGGAAAGTGATTTGATTCGTTAATACCATATGTGGGATGTGTAAAGTATAAAGTTAATGATATTATATATGTTATTATAATGGAATTATAATATACTCTTATATCATTATGAACCCATTCCAGAAAATACTAAATTGAAATGGAAGTAGCGTTCATGCGTACGTACGGCTTACCGTCTCCATGAACGGTGCATTTAATTTCTTACCTCTAAATGTGATGTAATATTATAAATACATGTATATGATGATTATATATGATATATATGTTATCCAAATCATTAATATCATTCTGGATATAATGAACCTTTGACCAAATTAACAACATGTAAGTATAAGAAGTCTGTTTTTGACTTAAGAACAAAATACCGACAAAATGAACACTATTAACTTAAATGATTACATGATGTTCATAACATGATATAAAAGGAATAATGAACTTTAAAAAGGTTCATAAGAAAGTAGAGATTAACTCAAGTTTATTATTCAGGAGATTAAAGAACGGTCGGGTCAAGTCAGATACGAGGTATGGGACTACGTCTCAATCTTCTTTCATTGAGGCATATTTTATTTTATACACAACTTTCTTTTATACGGTGTATAAACCCCTTTGACTTTTAATTTTATTCAACAGGAATATATTTTTATATGAAGCATTTACTAAACGACAAAAGGGAATGTTTTTTTCGTACATATGCGGCGACAACGACTTATCCGCCATTGTGACCGTTATTTGAGTTTCGGCTTCCTCTACAAGCCATACCTTCTTTTTAAAAGAAAAATAAATACCATGTTTTAATTTTCTTTTATTTTGGTATTGAAAATGGTTTTCACAATTTTTTTGGTTGTATTGATATATTGTGATTGAAATGTGGAAATGTTATGTTTCCTTTATGCATGTTTTATGTGATACGATTATGTTTTGGTTCTTGGGCATTATTATGAAGACGGGTGGTTCCGTGATAAACTAAGGGCTGGTGAGCCCGATATAGCTCTACAATGCATTGGGTAACACGACGGAGTGAAACGTTAAGGTCTCTCCGAAGAGATTTAGGGAATATACTGTGATGGGTATTCCAAACGTAACCAAGAGGGTTATTCCCTACGTAAGAATGTTATGAATGCCTCAAGTAACCTTTATTTCGTATGATTTCAATGATTTACTAATGATTTGATGAGGTATGTTAATGTACTTATGTTTTATGGGTAAAGTATGATTTCACTCTTATGTATATATGTACCCATGTTTCCATTCCATGTTTTTATAACCCATACTGAGCTTTTTATGCTCATCCCAAGTTTTTTTGAAATGTTTTCACAGGTCAAGGGAAAGGTACATGATAAGATGATAGTTTCAAGGAAGTGTCAAGAAAGAATCCATGTTTTATTTTAAATACGTTTCCATTGATGGGAATGAAGAATACTATCTTTATGTAACCACTTTGTTTATATGTGGAATGTAATGCAAGTTTTATGATCTAATTCTCTAAAACTCTAAACCCGAAAAGATCCTCAATGTGTAATCTTGTAATAACTCAAGATTAAGTAAGGTTTAAGGCTGGGGCCTTATAGTCATCTTAGAGATTCCAATGCTTGGAAATAAATGTCATGTGCTTCGATTCATGTTGTGATGATTTTCCCGTCTTAAAAATAACAAAACTCAACAAAACATTCCATAACCATATAACAACTACATGATGCATGATAACAATGTAAAACAAACAAATTAATGACTTTAATATCAAAACCAAACTACAAATGAGTACCATAGAAGAAGACAACCAACATCACAGTAGAGAGTGGAAGGAAAAAACCAAAAAAACTCAATGAAAAAACATATAACTACAAAACTCCAATATGATCCATCCTCCAACTCCCCAAAAATATTAACTATCCCTATGTACCACTAGAGAATTGTGATACTTTACCATTACCCAGGTCTTGATAAATGATATTTTCAAAAGAACCAAAGCACCAAAGTAAGGGTGAGTAATGAAACATAGTAGGATTTTCCAAAATTAATTCCCTACTGATGCCACTAGAATAATACACGTAAGAATATTAATATAAAATAGTTGAAAATTGTTTATATTAAATGCAAGTAGTTTAACACCAAAATTGTTTCCCATACAAAAATAGTTTCCAAGGGAAAAACCAAACAAGACATTCCTTCAATTTCATGAATTTATTTGATGTTACACATTCCATATCACATAGTCGCACACACCCTTACAAACAACAACTCACACAACCACAAAATCAGTATTCTACCATTGGCGGTGGAACATTCACATCCTAGCCCATCCCATTTGATTATGGTACATTAATTACCATTATCCATACCATGCCATCCATGATTAAAAATTTAAGACAAGAACATGATAATACAACCTTTTTCCAACCAAATCCAATCATTTTAATAAAACTGCACTTTTATTGAGATCCATAACAACACAAAATTTCAAAAAAACCAAACATCTATTGAAAACACTTTTCAAATAACCATTAATATAAAAAACATATTTTATTGAAAATCCATTTTAATTTTATGGAATTTTTTTCCAAAAAACTATTGAAATAAAATGATACTTTTTATTGAAAACAAATTTTCCATTAATTAAAACTAAGTAGCCATTTTAAAATTAACATTTCTAAATCATGTTACTATTTTCACTTTCTACCAAAACTCATAATTTTAACAATTTTATAAAACATCAAACAAGGGGGGAATCTATCAATAATTGTAGAACATATTCAAAATCAATTTCACACAGAACAATCAATTTGAAATTAGTACTACTAGTTCTGGAAAGGGGAGTCGAGAGTGAATCCACCAACATAATTAAATTCGGTGAAAATAATAAATTTCATTAAAACACCCACAGAACCTGGTTGAATCTCTATTACACACCTTAGATATATTACCCCATCATCAACATGGTTAAATATAATCATTTATGGTATTAAAAATAATTGATATATTCAAAACGAACAAGATCTATGAAACCCAGAGAGAGAGAGAAGTAGATCTACGAGATACCATCAAAACTACCATAAAAGATGACTTACCATGGGAATATGGCTTCAACAGACCAATAAAAACATCTATATCACTTCAAAATCAATGGGTGAAGAGTTCCACAACCATTGGATGGAATAATTTTCGAGTTAGGGCTGAAATTATTAAAAAAAGTGGGGATGAAGGCTAATCCTGAACTAGATCAACTTTTGTAGATTTTTTTAATAGTGCAATGTTAGTGGCATGTCTGGGAAAACCATGTGCTAACCATGTGAAATCATCTTCCTTAAGAAGTACCTCACAGTGTTGGCCAACATGGTTAGACAATCCATGCTCCAACAATGAAAAATCTCATTGTCCTACTTTTCATGGTTTCACTTAGCTAGCCACATTGTTTGGAAAAACCATGCCCCTACCCATATATATTCCACTTTTCCTCTCCCTCACTATGCACGATTTTCAATAGGTGTTTCAGGGTTTCCCAAAAATTGTTCTCAAACTGTGATCTGCTAGAAAGTCCCATAAAAATCCAAATGTCATCCAAAACCTCTCAAACCTCACCAAACCACTTCGTATAATTATAATACAAAAATGAAGGGTTACATATTTGAAAATGAGGGGTGCTAAATTTTCCCCACGATTATTCTTTCTATTCCTAGAATGTAGAAAACCAATGTTGTATTGAAATATTCTCGGCCATTGCTTGATCATTTCCTTCTCCCATTCCTAAATCTCCTCTTATATCCGACCATGTTTCCAAAAAACCCACAGTAGACTGATTTTTTTACAGGAAATACATTCTCTTTCCTATTCTGAATCCACAATAGCATGTGCACCAATTAAGCATCTAGATCTTGTCCAACGTGATCCCATCTAATAAGATGGTCCAAATCATGATGGTACATTTTCATCTAAGATACATGAAACACACCTAGCATAGTATTGAACCATGGTGGAAATTCCAACCGATATGCCACCTCCCCAAACCATTCATGTATCATAGAAGGGAATATGTATCTAAGAGGTAACATGACCGGATTTTTAAAATTATTATTCCCAAGCCTTGTAAATATTCTCAAGAACACATGATCCTTCACCTGGAATGACAACAACCAGTGATGATTATCCATATGTGATTTATGAAATGTCTGAGTTTTCCCTATCTATTTTTTGATCAACTGAACCTTCACTATTATTTCATAGATAAGGCTCATCCCAAATTGTGATGTATCACCCATTTCCACCAAAAAAGTTTGTAAAGATAAGGAAACCCATAAAATTATTCAAAATGAGCTAGTTTTATCAAGTACTGATAGCTATTTTTATTTGAGAACTACACCAATGGTAGGTTCTCAAACAACGAGCCACAAAATTCCATTACACAAGCCCACAAAATGTCTTCCCTCATTTTTATTGTCTGTTTTGACTGTCCATCAATCTAAGGATGTTATGCCGTACTCATTTTCAACTGAGTTCCAAGAGATTTTGAAAAGGATTTCCATAAGAAAGATGTAAACCTCAGATCTCTATCTGACACTATTAGAACAAGTACACCATGACTCTGTACCACTTCTCGAATATAGATTTTTGACATGTCCTCCACCATATGAGATTCATGAATAGGGATGAAATGGGTTGATTTTGTGAGCCGATCCACTATCACCCATTTAGATTCATTTTTATGATCCATTATTGGAAGACCTATTAAAAAATCCATGGATATCCTTTCATATCTCCAAATTGGAATTGGTAAATATTGTAAACTAGGTGGTGGTTGTTAATGATCTACTTTAACCCGCTAACAAGTTAATCATCTAGAAACAAACTTAGCCACTATCCTTTTCATGATAAATAATGAAAAATGTTATTTCAATGTCTTATACATATTTTTTATCCCATGATAGACAACCCATCTTGAATGGTGGTAAGAATGAATAAGTTATTACTATAAATATTTTGGTATGCCCATTCTATATTTTTACCACAACACTAAACTCCCATATAGCCTCCAACCGTTAATTGTCTCTCAACTATTGAGTTTCAACCTCATAAAAAGACATTTTAAATTGGAAATCTCTTCCTCATTAACCATATCATCAAAACTAGGGACAATTGAAACTGGAAGGAGAACCAAAAATTCTGCTTAGTCTTCTCATTCCAAGTGCATGTCGACTATGATCGACATCAACTAACACTATCCTAAATCTTTTTTTCCCAAATGAGCATACAAATTTATGCATAATTCATCTGCCACCAAATTTACAGGGCCTAGATTATAAATTAAGTCATAGTCAAAAATTTCTACACACTTTGTTTATCTTCTGTATCTCAAGTTCAAATCCCTTTGGGATGAAATATGTTTTAAGATTTTGTGATCTGTAAACATTAAAAATTTCTCACCAAAGTCATAATGACGCTATGTATTAAGAACATGTACGATGACAACTTAATGAATATCATATATTGGCTTGTTATTCCCATGAAATGGTAACTATATTGATACTTAGAAAACAACATGACCTCCCTACATGAGAACACATCCCAACCATGATCCTCAATAATTACAATACACCACATACACTTGTCATGATTTTGAAAATAACATGATTGTTAATGATGTAAGCAAAATATTATGCTCTTTAAATGTTTATTGAAATTAATAATCCCCTCATAATGTTTCATTATTACTTATCAAAATTATCATAGGTATTTCTAGTCATAAAAATAATTTACAAATAATTAGTAATAAATAGGTAGATAAAGGATACTATGTATCTCAATGATACTCTCGAGAAGTTTCCAAGAGATAACAACCTATATCTTTTCTAGATCCACTAGAAAAACTTTTTCAGAGATTACATGTAAAATGGAAGATACCACTTTTAACCAAAAATCAAACATTGATATTTTTTAATTTAGATGATGATCCCTCACGTGTCTCAACACAATCACCAAGTGTTTCTCATACAGATTCTTTTTCCTTGAATATAATAATACTTCATCTACAAACAAAACAATAAAAGAATCTAGATATCTCTAAAATATTTTATTCATCAATTCCTTAAAGACTTCTTATGAATTCATAATACCCAATGATGATTAATACATATTCATAATGCCCATGTCAACTCATAAAAGTTGTCTTTGAAATACACCCCTTCCGATATGACAATTGGAAATATCTTGATTGTAATTCAATCTTAGAGAACCATTCATCTCCACTAAATTGAACAAATAGATCATCAATTCCTAGAATTGGATACTGATTCTTTATCATAAATTGGCCAAGCTAATGATAATCAACACATAACTAATGAGTTCCATCCACCATTTTTAAAAACAAGCCTGATGATCCCCATTGATATATGCTTGGTGAGATGAACCCTTTTCATTCCATCCCTTCCAACTATAAATAATTTCCCTTAATTTCGTTATTTCAATTTTGTATTATAGAAGGGAAATATTACTAGTCCCCAGAAAGATATCAATAGTAAAATATCCTTCTATTGTTGGTCGAAACAGTAATAAATTATTGGGAAATATGTCTATAAATTGATCAACCATTTCTTGAAAACAACTATTTTTATTCTACTTCATCGATTTGAAATTAAAAATTGCCAATTGGTACAAAATCCTCCCAACATCAGGTTCCAACAAGACTATTTCACCTACTTCTATATGTTGGTCCCCTCTTAAGAGATTCTCAATACCACCATTAGTCCTGAAACTAATCATTCAGGTATAATATTTTATGTGTGTCGTAAACGTTTTTGACCAATTCATACACTAGATTATATAATAGACATCCATCTCAAGAACTGAGAAGTTTGATATCAGCTCGAATCCATCACTAATTATCAAACATGCTCTACAGAAAATGCTTCACATACTCTATGACCAGTAGGATTTTAAGTTTAAACACATAATGCACCATCTCAACATTGAAAGACAAAAAACCAACCACATAAGAAGCAATAAACAAATAGGAAACAATTGTATCAAAAAAATATTTCATAAGGGTAGAATTCAAAAGAATTGTACCTCTAACCATAGATATCCTAGATTTATCATCCAAATTGACCTGTTCAGCTCCATATAATTACTTGATCTATACACTTTGTTCCTTTTTTCTCTGTTGAGACTACCCTCTCTAAGGGGTCACAACATTCCTAGAATCTTCGTGGATATCTCTATTCCTTTGATAAGGATTTTTATTCTCCCCTTGTCCCATCAAAGAATATGACACTTGAGACACTTGATAGATTCCATCAACTCCTAACCTCAGTGCACTGGGAAAATTTCACTATGGATTTCCCATAAGATTAAAATTTTGAAATGTCTTAGGTGGTGTCATACATTATCTATTCAAGTGACTAAGAGAACCACATTCAAAACATTCCATATTTATGTTATATTTTTTAGGATGATTTACCAATCCATCCATTTGATTTTGAGTCATACTCACACCATTGAAATATGCTTCCTTCTTTAGCTTGATCCCAGCATTAGTGTTCTCAAACTTTCTCATAGTTATCAAAATAATCCATCCACATATAGTTACTGAGATATCCCTTTCAGAAAACACAGATATATTAGTCAACTTTGGATAATTATTTACATAGAGAACAAAATTATTTGTGAAAATCTCCAAACTTATACCTGATTCAATGATGCATTCCTTTAGGGATGAAGTAGAAGAAAATTCAGCTACAAAGTGAACTAAATTCATGAATTTAGAAACATATCTTGTCTCTGGGAGGATATCTTATTCCAAGATGAAGTAATATGACATTCTTTTAGTCTTGATCGTATGGAGATAGGATTGTTTGTGGAACAATTCCTCAAAATCCTCTCATTCAAGGAATTTTCTGATTTAGCCCAGACTTGTAAATCCCACCACTAGCATTCATGATCTTCCACCATATACATCACCAAATTGAATTTGATCTCTACTGATGTTCAAAGAAAATTGAATATTCTATTTATCCTATTCACCCACACCACTGCCTTTTCTGGTTCTGAATCACCCTCAATTATGGGTCGATTATGCTTATGGAACTAGAATAAATGATACACTATCCATGGTTCATTCCTTATGATCCCTATATCCACAATTTTAAAATAATGGAATATAATCTGAACCTGTTGTTGGTTCATTTGTGGCTCATGTGCGACCACATTCTTAGTAGCTTCCTATGACTGTTTTCTATGAAACCTACCATGGTCCATTTTATATACAGATAATAAACACCATAAGTCTCACTATATAGAAAATGAATTATTAATAATTTCAAATTCTTAAATATCACAATAATCATAACAAGGATTTCGAAAATCAACCTTTCCATGTTCAACCATTTTTTAGAAATTTCATATTCTTTTCAAAATCAATCCATTTTCAAAATATCACAACCATGATCTTTTTCAAATTCATTAATTTGAATACTATTTCATTGGTTTTCAAAATTCAACACAATGCAAAAAATCGTTAGTCAAAATGAAATATTCACTCTTAGTGGGAATTCATATCTATATTTGAAGCCATGTTCATATCGTTGGACAAAACCATGGAAATGAGATTTTGATTCCTATATGTTTTTCCAAAATAGATATGTACCCAAATCCCAAGTAACATAATCTTCAGCATAAAATGGTTAGATACATCTTTTTACGCTATATATTTCAAGTACCAACAATCCTACTCTTTTCTACCATCCTAACATGAAGAATAAACCAGAATTAATTTCAACTCCATGACTAAGAGAACAAATACAACTAGTTATTCGAGGAATGAACAAGATGTTACCATATATTCCACAAAGATATTTTGTTGCAGAAATAATGATACAACTTGTTCACAAAATATATTTGGAAGGACTGTGACTGATACAACATGTAACATATCACCCCTCCTCATTGTCTTCACTAGGTGTATGGAATTTACTTGTCCTTCAGTGACATCCCTTTGATGCCCAAGACTGAAAAATAAATTCGAAGGGCTTCAATATAGGTGGGTGTAATTTTACATTTTTGAAAATAAAACTACTCAACCAAACATTCTATAACCAAAAAACCACTTCATTATTCATAAAAAATGCAACAAAAATCAATTAATACTTTTGATATAAAAAAAATACAAAAGTGTACCATAGTGGAAGAAAACTAACATCAAAGTAGAAAATGAATGGAAAAACCAACAAAACTCAATTAAAACCCACATAACTACAATGCTCCAAAATACACCATGCTCTAACTCCTTAAAAAATCCCATGAGTCACTTTTAACCATGATTGAATTTTACTACTTCACCATTTACCATATACCAATAAACTATAAATGTAAAATCACCAAAGTGCCAATGCAAGGGTTAGTAATGAAACTCTATAGGCTTCACCCCAAATGACTTCCCTACTCAAACCACTTGGATAGTACATGTTGGAAAATTTAGATAAAAAAATCATGTAGAACAATTGAAAACAATTTTTTTAAAATCCACAATGTTTAACACCAAAACATTTTTCCATAATAAAATAGTTTACAAGTGAAAGAAACAAAAAAAAATCAATTTTAACCATTTCATGAATTTAATTGGAATTTCCCATTACATATCACATAGCCACAAACTATAACAACCCTACTCTTTATTTCAAAGTTAAACACGATTTTTAACATAAAAATATACTTAATACAACTCTGATGATTGAGAGGACTAGTGTATTGGGAAAGTAAGAACATTACATAACAACATAGATCATAAAAAACATCTTTATTTAAAAGTTGTTTTACATGACCTCAACATTCCTTCATACTTAACATTGCATGTGATAACCTGAGGACATGTATAAGAAAAGGGTGAGCTATAAAGCCCAGTAAGGGAGTAAAAAAGTAATAACATGAAGAATATAGTACATGTTAGGAAATAGGAATATCAATGGATAATATGATAAAAATGAACATAAAGGAATTAAATAGTTTGATTTTCGTGACACGGAGATGTGTCAATTAAATTTAATATGATATTAGCATGAGCCAAAGATCATTGCACATGGAACATGGGTAAATATTCATTGAACTTGAATTATCATGATTAAAAAACCTTTTCACTTGAATTATTATGTGTAAACCCTCATTTCACATTGTGTATCATGATACTCCTCTTTACCCAATGCATTGGAGCACTATCACGACACACCCTTTAAAAACATTTCATCTCATTCATAAGTGTTCCACATAGATCAATCAACATGGATTCAATAAAAACCATAATTTATTACATGAATAAGACATGTGGAATACATAAATTTATCTCCTTAATAAACAAATACATGTTCATAGTTGTTAATACCCTCGATAGGGAAATGAGTATAATAATCACTTACACTGTGATTTAGGAAGGGGAACTTTTGGTGAAACTTCGGCATCATAACGACGCAAAATAGAAATCGTAAAATTAGTTGATGATAGAGGAAGGGGTCAATAATAATTTTTACATGAAGGGGGGAATGTAGCATAATATCTCATCATATTTAATTTAATTTAGATGCGTAATATAAAATCAATTTTGGAATGTAAATGTGGAGAGAGAAATCCTTTATCGAATTTCAGCATGGTAATGAGTGTGAAAGGGAGGGGTTATTGAGAGAGAAAGGGGTCCATATTCATTAAAAAATAAGTAGATAAGTATAGGTGAGGTTTGAAATCATACCCCAACATTTTTAGTTGAAACATAAAATGGAATAACAATATAATGAAACTTGGGAAAAAACAAGGAAAGAATGAAAGTGAGGATCCCTTACTGAATTTCAGCATACAAACGACTTAGGTAAGGGTCCAAATGTGGGAGGATAAATGATACATAATTTAAATAAAATGAATTTCATATTATGTTATTTATTAAAAAATAATTTAAATTCATTAAATTCAAATTAATGGAACTACTCTAAAAAGGTGCTTGCATTCAAAGAGGAGAAGAGGAATCCATTTCTTGGAAGTGTGATACCAAATGATTGAGAGAAGCTTGAGAGAGGCTTCTATGGAAAATGGAAATCCATTGAAGGATTATATATGTAGTAGGGTAGGGGTTGGTCATACTCCAAATGGATTTAGTGATGAGTAATGGGAGATTGAATGGGTTTATATAGGAAAGGAGAGGGAATTTGTTATTATTTTGGTTTTGGACAATACACATTAAACCAATCAAAACCACAAAACATCCCACAGTTTTTCCCATGGTTTTTTCTAGAGGGTATGGGAAAAAGTTATTTTATAAGGAAAATTTCCAAACTAATTAAAATATTAGGCTTGCTTATGTGGAGGTGAGTCACACTCTCAATGAAATCATTTTAAAAAGTAAAAATATTTTATAAATCTTGGACGGTCCAACAAGGCACCATTAAATTAATCAAAAAAATCTAGAATCACGTTATTTTAAATATAAAGTATATTTTTTCCTATCATTCTTTTTATTACATCACTATTGGGTCATTATGAGGTCATAAAACACATTAAATATTTAAATGATATTTAATTTGTTCCCAAAAAATCGACTATCTTAGAAAATTAGGAAAAATTCACTCATGGATAATTTTGACATACTGATTCCAAAAAAATATTAATTTCATCTAAATAATTTTAAAAATAATTGAAATTTCACTTTAAAAAAAACTGATATTTCGTCAAAATTCAAGGGTTTTGACAAAAAACAGTTTTCAAACCATAATAAAAATAACAATTGTATTCAAAAATATTATAAAATAATTTAAATTTAACAAAACTTAATTTAGTAATAAAATTATTTTACTAAAATATTATTTAATTCAAAAAACCATTAATTCTTAAAAATATATTTCTCAATTGGATTTAAATGTTAACGAAAAAATACTATTTGTGTTTAAAAAACTATTTACAATGTAACAATAAAATGAATGTATATTCATTATTAAAAATAATTCAAATGATCATAGTTCTAGGAACATTTTTCTTAACCCCTTATAACACCAACATAATTCCTGAGGGTAAGGTGTGCCATGGTAACATACAGTTGAGGAGGCTAAGATAATATCGCTCGGGTGGTAATCTCTATTAACTTCAACGTCTCTCGTAGGCAGTTCTGTTAAAGATTATTGTGTTGAAGCTCAGCTTGTACTTGGTCCAAAACGAATCCAAATGATGCTAGCTTCTTTCTGAGCTCTGACAAATGAGCATCCTATAGATAAATTCTACTGGATGAGGCCATAACTTCCTTTTTTTGAGTAAATATGATTTTTATAGCCTTATATTTATACTAATTACATGATCATTATTCAATGACTATATTAGAAATGGTAACAATTCTTAACGGTATTTTAAAATCCAAAAACATAATACCAAGGAAGTGAATATGTTTTATATAACAATTTTACATAATAAAAAAATTAATTAGATAAAGAGTAATTTTCATTAACAAAAGATTATTTCATTACAATGTCCCCCACCCTTATGAAATTTCTCCCTTGAAATTTTATTTTACCACACTAAAATAGATTAGGGTTAATCTATAACATCACATCATCTGATTCCCAAATTGTATCTTCAAACATGTGGTTTTTCCACAACACCTTGATGAGGGGAATTGTATTATTTTGTAGAATATTTTCCCGATGATCTATGATCTTTACCAGCTTCTCTTTATTGGAGAGGTCATTCTCAAATGGTTCCACCTATGGATTGAGTACATTTGATGGGTTAGGTATGTACTTACCAAATTGTGATACATATAATACATAATGTACTTGAGATAGGTTCAGTGGATGTTTGAGTCAATAGGCCACTACTCCAATGCAATCAAGGATATCAAATGGGATGATGTAAATTGGACTAAGCTTTCCCTTCTTCCCATATCTCATAGCTTTAATCCACGATGATATGAATAGGAATACAATGTCTCCCACAATAATCTCTAGGTCTCGTAGATAGTTATCAACGTAGTTTTTTTGTTGAATCTGTGCATCTTTAATGTGATTTTGGATGTTCTTAACCTTTTACACTATTTCATCGACCATTTATGGTCCTAAGAGTTTTTCCTCCCCAACTTCATCCCAAAATACCAGTGTTCTTCACCTCTTCCCATAAAGGGATTCATAAGGATCCATTTGAATACTTGAGTTGAAACTGTTATTGTAAGGTAACTCAACCAGAAGAAGATGTTTACCCCACACTCCTTTTAAGTCCATTGATCATGCTATCAACTTGTCCTCAATTGTTTGGATAGTCTGCTCAGATTTTCCATTAGTTTGAGGACGATAAGTAGTCCTATTGTTTATCATAGCATTTAGATTTTGTTGTAGGCACATCCATAACATAGAGGTGAATCTTGGATCTCAATTAGATACAATCAATAGTGGCAATCCATGTAGCCTTACCACTTTTCTAATGTATATATGTACCAGTTGATACAATGATAAATCCTTCTGTATTGCAATAAAGTGTGAAGTATTTGTAATATGATCCACAACAACCCAGATAACATTATTTCCTATGGATGTATATGGAATTCCTATGAAAAAGTTCATAGTGATGTTAACCCATTTCCAAGTTGGTATGGTTGATGGTTGAATCACCCCCCTTAGACTTCTTCCTCATACCCTTCATGTGATGACATACCAGTCACTTGCATGTATACTATGTGATCACCTCCATCAGGTTATTCCACCAATAATGTTCTTATATATATCAATAAATCATTGTGTTTCCTAGGTGAATGAAGAAATTTAATCTATGTATATAATCCAAAATATCATTATTTAACTCCATATTTTATGGAACCCATATTCTTGACCCAAATCTCACAATTCATTCTTTATTAACCTTGATCTCTAAGTATTTAACATTCCTGAAAGTTTCAACTTTCTTCTGAATTCCCACAACATCCTATTAATCATCCTATAACCTTTCAAAAAGAGACGACTGAGTAATAAATTGTGAAAGGATTGATGATGTTCCCTTCTATATGATTCCCATATCCATCTTCATCAAATATAATATGTTTGGATCCTATTCAATTATCATCAATAATATAATCAATGAGTTGTTTCTACTTAGAGCATCTGAGACCTTGTTCTCTTTCCAAGGGTGGTAATGGATTGATAAGTCATAGACTTTGATCAGATCTATCCATTTTCATTGGCTCATGTTTAAATTTTTCTATATGAATATATACTTGAGGATTTTGTGATCCATATATATTTCAAACATCTCCCCAAAGAGGTAATGTCACCAAATTTTCAAATCAAAGATCACTGCAGCCAACTCCATATCATGTGTTGGATATTTTTTCTCATGAACCTCCAACTACCTTGAAACATAGGCAATGAATTGGTCCTTTTTCATCAACACGTTTCCTAGGCCTTTCTTCAAAGCATCACTGAATACCAAAGAATGATATCCACCTGTGGGTAGTGTGAGAACTGGCATAGTGATAAGCCTCATTTTTAATTCCATGGATATATCATTGCATTCTTCAATCCAAGAAAACATGACTCCCTTCTGTGTTATATTTTTATGAGGGTTTGAAAATCATGGTAATTTTCTTAAAAATAGGCAATAATATCCAGCTAACCTCAGGAAGCTATGGATATCTATCACCGATGTTAGCGTCGACCATCTCTCAATTTCAACTATCTTGGAGAGATCCACAAATATCCATTTTCTTGTGATGGAAGGAACCGTGAATGAGTCCTCCTTCAACCAAAACTAATACTTGATGTACTTTACATAGAGCCTCTCCTTTCGAAAGGTCTCTTGTACAGTGCTTAGGTGCTCTTCATTCTCATCCGTGGTTTTGTATTATATTAAAATATCATCAATAAATACTAACAAAAATTTGTCAAGGTAATCTCTTTAGAATCTATTCATCATGTCCACGAAAATTTCTTGATCATTAGGGTGTATGAATGGCATTACTATGAATTCATAGTGCACATATCTTGTATGAAATGCAGTATTGGGGATAACATCCTTCTTCACCCTTATATGGAAATATCCCGACTGCCAATCCACCTTGGAGAAGTATTGTGCACCAGGTAGCTGATAAAAAAAGTCATCAATTCATGGTAGGGGTTAATATTTCTTTATTGTTATTTTTTTGAACTTTTGATTGTCAATTCAAAGGCTCATTGACACATCCTTCTTCATGACGAAGAGGACTTTTGAACCCCATGGTTAAACACTTGGGAGTATAAACCCTTTATCGAGATTCTCCTGTAGTTGTTTCTTTACATCATAATGCTCCAAAATATTCATTCTATATGGACTCATTGATAGTGGAAATTCCCTAGGTATAAGATCAATTGAGAATTCGAGATGAATTATAGGATGATGAATAGGAAATTCATCAGGAAAAACTTCAGCGAATCCCTTTACAATAGGCATGTCTTCAAGGATGGTTTCTTCCATAGACTCAATAATCTATGAAAGATATACATGGTTATAGGGTAGTAATATCCATGCTCAAGATGATGGTGCAAAAGATGTTTCATCCTCCTCCTTGCAATTTTTCATAATTTGTGGTCGATTCTCAATATAGAAATTGATTTCCCTCCCATGACAATTTATATTGGGACTACATAGGGAAATCCAATCCTTGCCAAGAATTTCATCAAATTATACCATAGAGAGTATGACGTGGTTTTTCATGATGTTCTGACCACAGATTTTGACCTGGGAAGAGTTATATTTAGGGGATGTAATAATTTCTGAATTTTCCATTGTCACTGACACATTTACTTCCATGATTTGTGGTGGTGTTGGGACTAATCTAATAAAAATTCGGGACTAAAAATAATGCATAGAAACCAAAATAAAATAAATATGTTTTCTATTCTTGAATGAATAACTAGTGTACTTGTCACAACATCTTTTTCAGGGTTCACTTTGATGTTAGTGATGGAAAAAATATCCACCTTGCAACCTTAGAGGTTTTTGGTTGCCTCGGAAAAACCTTGTCTTAGGGAACTGGTTTTCAAAGTGCCCTAGTTCCTTGAATTTGATGTACTGAACAATGCATTGAGGTTTGAATTGATCGTTCCTCTCCTCTATCACAAAAATAGGTTTTCATATCGTATGTTAATGGACTGCTTCCCATAACTTCCACAAATAAATTGTTTTCGCATCCCCTTTATGAAATTTTTGGGGCACTTATTTTTGCACCTTTGGAAAGTGGGGGGCTGAAATTTTTTATCACTGTTGGATTTAGACATTAGACTTCCATAATTAAAGTCTATCATACACTTCTTTTCACCATGATACCTTATAGATTTTCTGATCTCCATTTCAACATTGAGGGAACATCAGACAATTTCCTCGTATAAATCGAAACCACAGATCTCTATGTAATTCTGTAGGCTAGGTTTTTTCCCCCAAATAATCAGTCAGCCATGCGTTAGGGGGTAAAGACAATTCCAGAAGAATATCATGAAGGCCTTGTGAATTTTTCTTCACACACTCTAGTGGCTTCATATTCTTTTTTCATGAGGGAAAGGAAGTCCCTTTCCAACTTATGTCAAAAGGTGGGAGGAAAATATTTATTATAAAACATTTTCTAGAAATCCATCTATTCTAACACCTCGATCTCTTTCTCCGGATTCATATTTTCTTATCAATTTCCATAATCGATTAGCTTCACTCTCCAAAAGATAACCATATAAAATAACATTCTCCTATTCAGATCATTAAAGGATAGAGAAGATCATTCCAATGGGGTTAATCCATCATTCGAATATTGAGGGATCATATGATCCATTAAAATGTAGGAGGCCTTTGTCTCATGAAGCTCTCGATTGTGGCATTTTATTTCTGGGGGGGGTGGTGGAAATTACTCTTGACCCATGTTTCTATTAAAAATTTGAGTTATCTGAGAGAGTATCAAGACAAAGTTTTCAATTCCTTCTCCCATCGGATTGTCCATCTCATTAGAACAGTCGTCACATTGATATTCTCATTAGTTGTTAGCCCGAGTCATAATATTACTAACCTTTTTATGAAATAAAAGGGAATTTAGGAGTAAAACATAAACTGGAATCCAATGGAAAATGTAATAGATTATAAATTACAATTATTTCCTTATCTTGTGAATTTATAGGGTTCAATCTATGTTATACATGATCTACTTCCCAACTTATATTATTAGGGGAATTTTTTATTACCATAATATTGGTTCGTACTAAGAATATGAATATACCAAAGCACATCTCCCTGGATTGTCATAAACAAGAGTGCATGAAGCCCAATTAAATTCACTAGTTCCCATTCCAGTCTAGCTCTATGTTTTTTTTTCAGGTTTTACCCCAAGATACATCTCTGCGAGAGCCACCTATACTTGTTCATATATAGAGAGGGATTTATTTTCTTGATAAACCACATACTCTATACATAGAAAAAATTAGGAACGTTTTTATTATATGTATTCTTATCCCTATGTCTTTCACGAGGGTTTTCTAATCATAATCGAAAAACTAACTAAACTTATCCTTTGTTACCAAAAATAACAACTCAACTCTTTATTACACACCTAAACATGATTTATTAACAAAATGTGTAATTTAAACAACTATGAGGATCAAGAGGTCTACTGTCATGGGAAATTAGAACATCTTAGAACATAAAAACGCATCATCTTTATTGAACACTTCTTTTACATGACCACAACATTATTTCGTACTTTTCATTGCATGGGATAACCTGAGGACATGCATAAGAAAAGGGAAAGCTATAAAGCCTAGAAAGGGAGTAAGTAAAGAATAACCTAAAGAATATAGTACATTTTAGTCAATATTCATGTCAATCGAGAATAAGTGAAACATGAGCATAAAGGCATGATATAACATGATTATCATATCATAGAGATGTGGCAACAACATTTGACACGATATTAGCTTTAGCTAAGGATAATTGAACATGGAGAAAGTGTAAAACCTCATTGAACATGAATTAGAATTAGTAAAGACTCATTCCAATTATATTAGAAAGAGTAAACCCTCATTTCACATGGAGTATCAAGATATTATTCCCTACCTAATGCATTGGAGTGCTATTAGGGAACACCCTTTAACAACATTTCATTTCATTCATATTTGTGCCCAATAGATTATACAACATGGATTCATTAAACATAATAATTTATTAAAATAATAAGAGATGTGTAATAAATAAATTTAAGTATTCAATAAACATTTACATGTGAAAAATGTTCAATACCCTTGATAGAGAAATTGGTAGGGTATTCACATATATGATGATTTTGGATGGGAAATTTTTGTATAACTTCAGCCGCATAGCGGTGTCAAATAGAAATATTAAAATGGGTTGATGATAGAGAAAGTGGTTTATCACCATTTATACAAGAAGGGGTAATGTAACATAATAAAAAAATATATTTAATGTAATTTAGAAGCATAATATAAAACAAATTCTTGAATGTAAATGAAGAGAGAGAAATCTGTTACGGAATTTCTGCATGGTAACATGTGTGCATGGGAGGTGTTAATTTGAGGGAAATGGGTCCCTTATCATTAAAACATAATTATGGATGTATATGGGAAATGATAAATCATACCCCAATTTTTTTAATTGAAAAATAAAAGGTATTTACAATATATGGAATCATTGACATAAATAAAGAAGGAAGGAAAGTGAGAATTCCTTACAGAAATTTGGCATAGTAATGACGTAGGTAAGTATCCGAATGAGGGAGGAAAAATGATAACTCATTTAAAGAAAATCATTTGTATTATATATTACTTATTATAAAATAATTTCAATCCATGCAATATAAATTAATGAAACTACTCTCAAAGAAGGTGCTTGAATTCAAAGAGGATGAGGGGATTCCCTTACTTGGAAGTGTGATACCAAAGGCTTAGGAGAGGCTTAATAAAGGCTTATTGGGGGCTTGGGGAAGATTTGGATGATTATAGAGAGAAGAGGGAATGGTTTAGGGGAGATCCAAATGGTTTTAGTGAAGAGTAATGGGATATTGAGTGGGTATATATAAGGTAGGAGATATAATTCATTATTATTTAGGTTTTGGACACTTCACATTAAACTAATCAGAAACACAAACCATACCATGGGTTTTGCCAATTTTTTTCTAAAGGTGATTAGAAAACATTATAATACAAGTCCAATGGCCTAACATATTAAAATATTTGGATTTCTTATGTGGATTCAAGTCACACTCTCATGAAAGTCATTATAAAAAGTTATAATATTTTATATGTTTTGGAGGATCCACTAGGGCACCATAAAATTAATCAGAAAATTATAAAATCACATTATTTATATGATAAAACATATATTGGACGAAATTGTTTTTATCATATCATTATTGGTAAATTATGATGTCATAAAAAAAATATATATTTAAATGATATTTAAATTTTAACGGAAAATTAGACTGTCTTTAAAAATTATGAAGAATTCACTATTGGAAAATTTCAACGTCTTGATTCTAGAAATAATATTCATTTTATCTAAATTATTTTATAAATATCCTAATATTTAATTTTACAATAAAAACCAACATTTAATGAAAATTCTCGGGTTTCGGAAAAACCAGTATTCAAACCTTAATAAAAATTAAATTTGTATTCAGAAAATTTATATGATCATATATATCTAATAAAAGTAATTTAGTAATAATAATATTATATTAAAATATTATTTAATTAAAAGTAAATTTAATTCATCAAAATATATTTCTCAATTGAATTTTTATATTAACAAAAAAAATACCACATTTTTTTTAAAAAGTATTTAAAAAGAAACAATAAAATGAATGAATATTTTTTATTAAAAAAAATGCACTTGATGATAGTGCTAGGGTTTTGTTAAATAAACTATAACAACAAAAAAATAATGCCTAAGGGTAAGGTGTGTGATGGTGATAGACTCAATGTGCATCTCAGCTAACATCTCTCGGGTGGTAATCTCCATTAATAACCACTTCTCCTGTATGCAGTTTCATTCAAGCTTAAAGTGTTGAAGCTAAACCTGGGATATTTCAATAGTAAATCCGAGTGATGATACCTCATTTCTAAGATCCAACAAATGGGCTTCATATGGATTAATTCTAGTGTATGAGGCCATCAATTCCTTTGTTAGAGTAAATTGGATTTTTTAATGCCCTATATTTATATTAATCATGTGATCACTGATCTACGGTTATATTTGTAACAATAAAAATTCATAATGATATATGAAAATCAAAAGACATAAAACAAAAGAAGCTAATATTTTTTATATAACCATTTTAGTTAATAAGACTTTTAATTAGATCAATAAAAATTTTCTTAATAAATGTCCGAGTCATTACAAAAATTCCCATAAAAATATGCACTCACACAACCACACAACATTTTTCCTACCATTGATGGTGTATCCTTCACGTCCAAAACATTTCCCCATTGGCTGTGGTACATTTTTGACCATTATACATCCAATTCCATCTATGAGTAACTGTTGCAGCAAACCAAATTCCAATAAAAACTTTTTCAATCCTAATTTAATTATTTCAACAAAACATTAATCTTATTGATAACCATAATAACAAACCATTTCACTAAAACCATCCTTTTATTGGTTTTTTTCTAATAACCATTCCAATAAACCGTTGATTTTTTATTAAAAAACTATTTTATTTTTATTGAAACATTTTATTGTCAAACCATTCTAATAAACAATAATTTTTCATTGAAAACCCATTTTCCAATAATATATACTAAGTTAAAATTTTAAAATAATCCTTTTAAAATCATGGTTCTAATTTCACTTTCCACTAAAACACCCTATATGAACAAATTCGATAAAATATCAGAAAATGGGGTTTTTACTACTCATTTCACAAAACTCTTAAAATAAATTTCACAAAAAATAATCCATTTTAAATTAATATATATAGTTATAGAAATAGGATTTGAGAGGGAAGCCACTTAATTTGATAATTTTTTAGAAAATGAAGAACAACATGAAAACAACCACAAAAGTAGGTTGAATCCTCAATAACTCACCTTACATATCTTCCCAAATCATCGGTAAGGCCAAATAAAATCATGATTGGTATAAAAACATTATATCAATCCATAATGTAGTAGATCTAAGAATCCAAGATAGGGATTGATGTGCATCTATGAAAATCCACCGAAACTACTATAAACCCTGCCTAACCCTTGGAATCCCACATTAACACACCCCAAAACACATCTGGATCACTTACAAATTGATGAAGATGGGTTTCAAAACCTTTGGGAATAAATATTTTTATTTTGGTCCAAAATATAGGAAAATAGGGGGTTAAAGGCTAATACTTACCTAGATCAACATTTTTTTCATCTTGTTTTGAACCTTTCATGGTTAGTCACACGGTTAGGAAAACTGTGTGCTGGCCATGTGTCAATATCTACTTTAAAGAGGACCCCACATGGTTTTCTCACCTAGTGAGATAAATAGTTTACCAACCCTGAAAAAAACAATTGTCACACATTCTATAGTTTTTCCATTATAGACACACATTTTGGAAAAACAGTGTGCCTACCCATGTACCTTCTCCATTGCCTCTGTCTCACTATGCATGGATTCATATATGAGTTTCATGGTTTCCCCAAACCATTCTCAAAGTGTTCACATGGATGAAATCCCCAAAAAAGATACAAATATATTTCAAACCCTCCCAAACATCACCAATATTCATTATATACCTAACATAGACAATTTAAGACTTAATTATATGAAACTAGGGGAGATAGAGATATAATGTAACCTCCAATAGGTTCACATGATTACTAAAATGATGTTCGTAAATGGAGTTGACCACATATATTTCATTCCATGAATATTTATCCATAGTTTACAATTTTTTATAATTCTTTATTAATGTCTTTATATTCGGGGCATGGATTGTTTAAGATAAATTTTAATAAAATTTTCTTTTCCTTACATGTGTTTTAATGATTTTTTTGTAAACTATTTTGAATGAATAATTTTATACCTATTTTAGGATATTTAAAAATGTGTGAGAAGAATCTTTTATTTTAATTTTTTATGCATTAATTACTTTTCTGGATTTTATATTAAATTTTAATAATAAATATTCATCTCATAGTTTCTATGAATTTCCAAAGTTAAATCTATTACCACTTTTAAATAAAACATCATTTAATATTAACTTTTATAAAAAAAATAAAATTACATCTTTTTTTAAAATGAAAATTTTCAATTATCTTATTAAATGATTTTTCATCTATATAAAAATTATATAATTATTATTATGATTTTATATGGATATTTTCTAATCATACCATCCACCTTCATTCTTTAAATGAATTGTGATCATTTCAAGTGAAAATTTTCAAGAAACCCATTGCATTATCACTGTTAAATTTTTAATGTTGTAATTATGAAGAAATTTATTTTAATGTAGAACACCTCGTTATAGTTTACCATTATAACATGGGAGGTTCCATTATATCCCACTAATACATTGGGAAATGTGTAATATCTCATAAGATAATTTTTTTCCATCAGTGGGTTTTCTCTTAAGATAATGTGTTGTAATCATTTGGTTTTCTAAAAATATAATGTGTTAGAATCATTGAGTTTTCTCATAAGATAATGTTTGTTATTAAATTGGTATTATCCTAATATATTGTGTGTGAATAATTGGGATTTCTCAATACAAAAAGCGTGGTTGTTATTGGGTTTTCTCACAACATAATATGTCGGAATGAATGGATTTTATAACAACCAAATTTTTGGTAATTTTTTGGGTGTACTAATAGTGTTATGATTTCCAAATCATATATATATGCCACATAATTATTACTCTGTTATGTTTTCCTAGATCATGATTATTGAGTCATATTATCAGCCTCCAATTACACTTGTCATTTACAATTCTAAATGTTTTTATTGTATGAATTTTTATTTATGATCTATGTATTATTAGGTATGATTCACTTATGTTTTGATACTATTCCTTGATTATATTCTCAAGAACTCATGAATTTATAATGATAACTTATGATATTTGGTTGGTATCTCTTATTTTTACCATTAGTAGTCATCTAATATCACCCATTTATTATGATTCTATTCCCCATGTTCTAAAAAAGATTATTATATATGATGTGGCTAAAATGGTACCACATTATAAAATTATTAGTGGGGAATGATAAAGAGTTATTTTAAATTAAGAATATCTTGTATCAAATCTCTAAATACATGAAACCACTGGGTTCTAGGATTGTTTCAAATTTGAAAATTAAATGTTTAAATTATTGAAATGATTTAAAATTTATATTTCTCATTCTTAGGTTGTCTTACATGGTATTAAATTATATGTGTAAAGCATAAATTTCATGCATTGGATATGATAGTGTGGGTTTTGGGTTCCTTAGTTGGTATCAATGTGGGTTTGGTTATTTTTGGGGATTAGGTTATTAATACAATGAAGAAAAAATTTAAAGAAACCTTTGATGAGTTGAAATTTTTATAGTTTGACCTAATCAGACAAACTGATGGTTTCATAGGATTAAACAACATTGAACTTGTTTTTATTTTTCATATAATTTTTAACATTGATTTTTTTTGATATTATGATAACCATTTTTGTTTTAATATTTGGTTTGGTGTCATACCATTAAAAAGAACTTATAAAAAGTGTGTTGTTTGAAAATATAAATTCATATATCCATCTATGGGAGAGTATTTTTTTAAAATGGTTGACTCAAATGAATGTCTAAATATATTACAATTATGAGGGAAAGGATGATTTTCCTAGTATTATCCAATATAGTGATGTAGATATCTCATTAGAATGTATATTTTTATTCTTAACCATCTTATGAATACCCTTTGTTATTTTCATTAGTTTGTAATAAATAAAATTGTTAGAATGAATTTTTTTGGGGGGTAAAGTGAATACTGAGTTTTATGTTATATTAAATTATTATTCATACATGACTACTCTTGTTTTATTTTATTTTCATATTTGGTAATGATATTTATTATATAATATTGATATAAAAAACTAAATTAACATGATAGTATAAAAATAATTTTACTATTTTATCATAGGATAAAAAATGAAAATTATATACCTTACATGTATTTAATCCAGGATAAAATAAAGATTTATTTTTATAATATTATCTTCTATAACGACGAAGTTTCTTATTATTGGATTTAGTAAAACTGTGAACTATACATATATAATCAATATGGAGACTAAATAGTATCTATAGAACAAATAAAGTAAAATGAATTAAATCATTGGAAGAACACCAAACCTATAGAAAGTGAAATCAAGTATACCATATAATATAAAATGGTTAGATATGAATCATGAATCATTTGATCTTTTTTTTATTTTTTGTATAATAATTTTAAAAATGGTTGAATTGTTATATTTTTAATATTAATAAATATGTTGATTATTTTAAAAGGAATAATTAATATGAATAAATATTTAGTTATAATACATTTAATAGTTAAGGAATGATGACACTTAATCACTCATAGAATATTAAAATAGTTTCTTTATATAAAATTATTATTTTTCAACAATTTTTTGTTAAATGATTTTAATTAAATATATTTATAAAATAAAAAGAATTATTTTTAAAAAATTGATCAGTTAATTTATAGTAAGGTCTTGTATAAAAATAAGTAAAATGAAAAAAATTACAACGGAATTCTCTGGAATAATAATTTAATTTTTTTTCAATTAAAAATGTTTTATTTTAAAGGGAATGTTTTTAAAATATATTATATGATATTAATTAAAAGTTAAATTTCTAATATTTTGAATATGATGTATAATTAATTTTTTCATAAATATGAAAAAATAATTATTATTCATATATTTGTTATATATTATCTTTAAATGATGATATAATCGTTTAATTGTAATGAAATTTATTTTTAGTTAAATATTTTTTATATCTTAATAATGTTTTTATTGTAATTAATTAAATTGATTACTAATAGAAAATTATTTTAATGAAATTTATTTATAATATATAAAATGAAATAAATATATATTAACATAATGTTTATTAAATGGAAATGAATGTGAATAAATTCTTTTTATTACAAAAAATACTATTTTTTCTAAAAAAGGATTTCCATGATTTTAATTGTCATATTGGAATAAAATTTTGTCTCTTATAGAAATTGTATCTAATAAAATACATTTAATATTTCGAATCACAATTTATAAAATATGAAATATGATAAATTTTATATTTTGTTATAAAAATAAGTTATAGAGGTGAAAATGGAGGTACCATGTAAATGGAAAAGTTGTAAATTATTGAAATTAACAGAAAAGGCCGAGAATATTTAAGAAGTAATCTATTTATTTTTATTTTAGGTATCTAAATATAGATAGATTCTTTTAGAATAATTTGTTTATTACATTTTACTATTGGTAGGTTTACACAATAAATAATGGTTATGGAAATGCCACTCATACTCACTTATAAATGGACCCCTAAACAACCCCTTCCAAACATCACATAAAATAAAAATTCCTCCGTTTAATCTATATTATTTATTTTCATATTAATTAAATCTTAACTTCAGTATCATTTGGTTTCATTATTATACCATAATTCCTTGAAAGCAAAGTAGGATTCCAAGAGAAGATATGAGGTTTTCTTCATAACCAATGATAAGCAATCCTTCATTTTCATTTATCTTATTATTATTACTCATACAAATTATTATTTATCACTTTAATAGTACTTATATAGCATTATTATAAATAATTAATAATAATGTTATTACAATTAAACATAATTATACTCATCCATTAAACATATAATGTTCTTATTCAGATAGACATTACAACCAATAAGGACGATGCTTTAATTTTTTTTTCATGGATGTTAAGAAAAATTAAATATTTTAAATACATAAAATTAATATATGCATAATTTTGTTAATATTAATATTAATATTTATAATTAATTTAATATAATGCCTCATGTTTCTTTGAAGTTACAAAAACAAGTGTGTTTTGGTTTTCATCATAGAGAATAATAACGGATAGACACATGGAAATACCATTGAACAATATAAAAAATATAATTAACATATATTCTACTCACTTGGATATTTCGGTGATGAATAAATCTAGATCATGGGTCGGTGATGGAAAGTAATATACTAAAACAAACAATGAATTCTTGAAACGACAAATAACTGATTTTCAAGTAATAACTATGTAATAATTACAAGTAAATGAATATTATAAATTTAATAAATATTAATAATGTAATTGAATATATTTTTTTTGATTCTATTATTATTATACTAGAGGATGAAGTGTTTCACGACCCGTCTTCAGGCCCCGTTCCATGACTAACCCATGCCTGCCTTCCATAGGCCAGGGGCTGGCAACTAGCACCAAGGTGTAATTCCCAGAAAAATGGGAAGGAAATGCCTTTGTAAAGTAAACAAACACCACAGAGCAAGCAAGCAGTAGAAGTAAACAGTATGTAAAAACTGGGTACAACAGTAAGTGCAGAAAAGTAAGTGGGCCAGTATACAAACCCAAACTGAAAGTAAAGTACAACTGGAAGGGAAAACAGCGGCTGAAAAGTAAAGCCAGCAACATCGAGATGTCTAATGGAAATCCCACCTGAACGGTGAGTACAGATAATCTCCACAGCTCCTCGGTCTAGTCGTCCGCTCCGAGAACGTCCCACCCAGTGGTCTACCTCTAGGGTCTGTCCTGCTCTGCAAGCCTCAACAACGATCAGCGTTGTCGGTCGTCGGCAACCAACACAACGTAGTGCAGGCATAACCTATGTAGGGGTGAGTATAAGATACTCAGTTGGGACCCCGAGACCCCCGAAGGTCTCCCAAAATCCACAAAGGATAATCCACAAAGGAAAGATACAATCACTAAGTAACAGCTGACATTGCTTAGGTATATGACCATACATATACCTAAGTAATCAATTCCTATATGCTCCAACTTCCGAGCCCAAGAACAACCCAGTCGACATAGGAAAGAAAAACGTAAATAAACACAGGATAGCACAACACAATCCACATAGGAATGCAAAACAGGTTTCAGCTCACACAGATATACATCTTCGTATGACGATAGAGATGATCAGATATTGCCACTGATTCATCTAAGCTGTAGGACCCACAAAGGATCGATAGGTACTAATCTCCGTAATGACCCACATAGGATCTGACCCACAAAGGATCGATAGGTAACTAACCCCCGCAAAGACCCACACAAGATCAGACCCACACAAGATCTGTAGGCGCTGACTCACACAGAACCGCTGAGCACTGACCGACACAGGATTGGACCCACACAGGATCGGTAGCACTGATCCCTATAGGATCGCTATGTGCTGTAGACGTCATCGTCAAATCCACTGAGGATCTCTGTACAGTCGTCGTCGTCGTCACAGTCTCAAACGCAGCCAGCTCTAGGGTTCCAGCACAAAGCAAGCTCATTCGGGAGGGTCTTCTCCACGAACCGAGAGACTGATACATCAAATGACACAAAGTCTAGATTTGATGTATCCAAATGTTCCGTATCATCAACAGGAACTCACCGTCACAGACGGCGAGTCAATCGGACGCCCGGTCTGGAAGTTATTGGCCTTTTCGTCCTAGGGGCCCGTTTGGGTTTTAAGTCAAAACCAACCCGACCGTACTCCACCTGCGTCCAAACCTCAGGCAGAGTAAGCCAAATGATCCATATCACTAAGAGGAATCCAAAAAAGTCGACGGCACATCAATCGGACGTCCGGAGCTCAAGTTATGAGTGTTTCCGCTCCGAGGGCCTGGTTGGTTTCGTGTACGAACCAACTCGGTCAAACCCAAAGTATTCTGAAACCTTGAGTGCGATATACCAAAATGACCGTCTCGATCCAAGGATCGCATCGCAACTGACGGAGCATCGATCGGAGACCCATAGCACAAGATATGGGTGACCAACAGGAAGAGATTTGGTAATAAGGGGTCCGGGCCCGGTCCGACCCAGCCCGATACCCCCAGGGTCGGCCCGAACCGGGTCGATCCGAACCAGGTCCGGGTCCGGCCCGCTTGGACGTGGCCCTGCCCGGTCGGCGCGGGCCGGCCCAGCCTGGGCGCGGCCTGGCCTGGCGGACCGGCCAGGGAGCCGGCTCGGCCTGGGTGCAGCGCGCTGGGCACATTAGCCAGGTGCTCGGCCAAACGGCCGAGCTATTGAGGGGGGGGGGGGTGGCTCCTGCCCCCTGTCTTTGTAACTGTGGCCCCCATTATGGGGCCGATTGATCTAGCCACTGGGGGTTCGTAACCCCCGGATTCTCCATGACCGGTCGGCCCGCTCCAGCCGACCGGCTTCTGCCGCCACGGATAGACGACGGTCGGTCCTCCCTTGCTCCGACGATGGCGCCCCAGAACCGGCTGCCTGTCTCCCTGCTCCGCCGCATCCCAGAACCGGATGCGGCCTTGCTTTTTCCGATGCGGCGCGACGGCACCGCGCCCCTCCACCGCGGCCCCGCTCCGGCTGCAGTGTCTTCAGGTTTCTCCGACGTGACGTGACGGCGTCGCGACCCTGTTTGATTTCACAGCGCAGTGCGACGGCGCCGCGCATTCCTTAACGCATGATCCCACGCAGTGCGACGACACCGCACCATTCCATTTCCAATCCACATTAGAATCAACAACATAGATAATGGAGGAGGGTCGGTCATGTTTGTGCTGTCCGGCCCGTTCTTGTTAATCGATAGCAAAAGGTCATAATTCACAAAGAACGTCAAGGTAGTAATCACGAAAAAAAATAAACCCCTACCTCGTCAAACAAGTTGAGTGAGGATTTGTTGCGGAGATAACCATAATGGAGGGAGACGTCGTGGAAGGAGACGTCGCGGAAGGAGACGTCGACCTCCGAGGATTCCGGCGTTCGTCGCGTTCTTCGCGTTCTTCGTGTTATTTGATGAAGAAGATGAAGATATTGAATCCTTCCTTAGCTTTTCTCCCAATGCTCTCAAGCAACAAGCCTCCAACCCAAAATAAAATAATTCCCATACTTATTTTATTAACACAACTTGAGTTTGAAATTTAAAATTTTGAATTAATCCACATAATTAATTAACATAACTTAATCTTTTGAAATTCAAACATTCACATTTAACTCACGTTATTAAATAACTTAAGTTATCAAATTAATGGTGAGTTGAGGGAGTTAGAGAATATAAAGGGGTGGGGTTCGTGTGGGCCCCACCACCCTCATAACCTCCAATGGGAATTTGGGTGGTTTTCCCAAACTTCCACCCAAAGGTTTTAACCACTTAGAAAAATAAAAATTGTAGTTAAATTTTTATTTTAACTTCCACAATTTTTATCAACTTCTCTCATTAAAACGCAACTCTGGAAGAGGTGTTCCTAAGAAAAAACCGGCACTTTGATTCCATCAGTGCCCTCGGAATTTGATTCTGAGAACCAGTTCAAGGGATAGAAATTCCGGCTCGTTCGTTCACTGAATGTACCCGAGCTAATCTTCGGATAGGAATTCCGGGCACACCGGGCCTCGAAATCAGGTGCCGT
This sequence comes from Viscum album, assembly GCA_963277665.1. Taxonomy (NCBI): domain Eukaryota; kingdom Viridiplantae; phylum Streptophyta; class Magnoliopsida; order Santalales; family Viscaceae; genus Viscum; species Viscum album. The sequence continues at coordinate 1,577,136,123 of OY728120.1, read as the reverse complement.
CAGAAACTGCGTTCTTATAAAATTCGAAATAAAATTAAGAAGAAATTTTCCTTGAATTTTACAGGTCTTTACATTACTCTCACCTCAGGGCTTTACGTCCCCGTAAAGATACATCATAAGGTGGGGAAACAAATGTGGGTACTGAGCACGCATCTAAGCCTCCCGCTCCCAAGTTCTCTCCTGGAGATTCCCATGCCGCCATCTGATGCGCACTAGAGGAATCAATCGTCCACAAAGGAACCACTCTTGTCGATCCTCGATCTCCACTGGGATCTCCGTAAAAGTCACCACATCATCAATGTTTACCTCCCCATGGTCAATGATATGCGACGGGTTGTGCATGTATCTCCTCAGCTGGGATACGTGGAAGACGTCGTGCACCCGGTGCAACTGAGGTGGTAGAGCCAGGCGAGAAGCTACCTCTCCAATCCTGCTGAGGACCTGGAATGGTCCGATGAAGCGTGGAGACAACTTGTCGCCTCGGCCAAATCTCCGTAATCCACGTCGAGGTGAGACACACAAGAAGACGTGGTCACCATCCTCAAACTCTAGTGGCCTCCGTCTCCTTTCAGCATAAGACTTCTACCGGCTCTGAGCTATCCTCATCCACTCCTGGATGAACTAGAACTTCTCTGACGTGGCCTGGACCATCTCCAGTCCCACATGTGCTGACTCCCCAGGGTCTGTCCAACACAAAGGAGATATGAAAGGTCGGTCGTACAACGCCTCGTATGGTGCCATCCCGTTGGTGGAGTGGTAGCTGTTGTTGTACGCAAACTCCACCAAGGGTAGGTGGTCCTCCCAATAGCGAAAAAAGTCGATGACACATGCACGGAGCATGTCCTCGAGAGTCTGTATGGTCCTCTCCGTCTGACCATCCGTATGAGGGTGAAAGGCAGTGCTCAGATGTAGCTGCGTCCCGAATGCCTCCTGCAACCCCTTAAAATGCCGGGAAGTAAAGAGAGCATCTCGATCGGAGAAGATAGATGATGGCACACCGTGAAGCCATACAATCTCCAGAACGTAGAGACGTCCCAAGCTCTCCACTGAGCCCTGCTCTCTGATGGGTAAGAAGTGTGCCGACTTGGTGAGTCAGTCAACAATCACCCAACTGGAGTCGTGACCTCTGGAAGTGCGTGGAAGTCCAATCACGAGGTCTATAGATATCCCGTCCCACTTCCACTCCGGGACCTCCAAGGGTTGTACCAAGCATGCTGGTACCTGGTATAGTCTGAGATCCTGGTACATCTTCGCCACAACCATCTTCATGCCCGGCCAACACTGCTATAGTCTGAGATCCTGGTACATCTTCGCCACTCTCGGATGTACCACCAAAGGAGAAGTGTGAAACTCTATCAGCACCTCCTCCCGTAAAGCAACTGGTACCATGGTACGTCCTCTGAAAGTACGTCGTGCTCTTCTCTAAAGGAGAAACCATCAGGTGCCTGTCCTAAGGATATCTGCGCACGCCGCGTCTCACAGTCAGCATCCCCACGCCGTGCCTCTCTGACCCACTATAGTAGTGGAGGGGTGAATATGAGATACTGAAGGAAGGCTGCTCCATCTCTAACCACGAAGGATATCTGCAAAGCGGCTAGCGGCTCTGTCACCTCCTAATGTAGCTGAATGCTCGTCCTCCTGCTGAGAGCATCGGCTACTACGTTCCCCCTTCTCAGGAGTATTGACTATCTCAATGTCATAGTCCTGGAGGAACTCGAGCCATCACCACTATCTCAGGTTCAGGTCCTTCTGAGAGAATATGTACCTGAGACTCTGATGGTCAGAAAAGACTGTAAAGCGCTCGCCCATAAGGTAGTCTCACCATGTCTTCAGAGTGAAGACCACTGCTACTAACTCCAGGTCATGGGTAGCGTAGTTTTATCATGCGGCCTCAACTGACGTGATCCATAGGCGATCACTACCCTCTCATGCATCAGGAAACATCTGAGTCCAGTCCCTGATGCATCGCAGTAGACTACGTACCCAACTCCCTACTCCTGATGCCTCAAGATAGGGGCGCTGGTCAATCTTTGTCTCAGGTTTTTGGAAGCTCTGCTGACATCTGTCTGACCACACGAAGGGTTTCCCCTTCCTCTTTAACATTCTGTAAAGCTGCAAAGATTTCTCCTTTGCCAAAAAGGGAAATCTGGTCTCATCCCATGGATGAACCCCATTCCTTACATAATACCGTCAATCCCATCATGATCTGTTAATTCATGCCATGGATGACGTCGTAAGGCCTCGACGCTGCTACTAAGAGATCCAACCGTTACTCTCTCCTCCAAGGGTTGAGTCACTCTGTCAGCATCAATGTGTGGTTACTGGGTCTCCTCCTGGAAGAATCTCGCAAGTGAGGGTCAAGTCAATAGTTTTTAACTGACACCTCTTAGTATTAACATACAAAGGAAAAGAAAGCAAATGCCACCGTTGCAAGTGTCTTTTATTTCTTCAACTCAAAGTACAAGGACACAAGGAAACACAAACTACGAAGCTAGAGGCATTATGGGCAAAGGCCTCTATGCCTGGAGCTAGTCCCGCACTTGTCCACCCGCTTCAGGAGCTCCATGATCGTAAGCTTCAGCTGCCTGAAGCTGTGCTCTCCCCTGAGGTCGAGGTGGACCTCCTGGTGGTGCTGGTGGTAGAGCCTCAAAACGACGTCCACCACCTACCGCTCAACCAGCTCCTCGGCCTCATCCACCTGCTCCTTGCGGACCTCCATGGTCGAACCTCTTCCTCTGCTTGGGTGGTTCCTCAACCGTCTACTGCTCCTCTGCCTGGCGGGTCGGGCAGTCATGAGCCATGTGGCCCTGCCTGCCGCATGCATAGCACTGTCTGCCTCTCGTAAGACTGGATCCCTGCTGAGTACCCCGCATTGCTGAGCTAGTGTCCTGAGGTCCTCTGCCTGAGGGTCTGGTCTCCCTAGACCCATGAGTCATCCATCGGCTGCCTACTGCAGAAAACCCTACTACATGTCGCCCTGCCGTGGGTCTCGCCGCTGGTGTAGAATCAGAAAGAAATCTCTCGATCAAAATATCTCTCTCCAGCACTCCTTCCTGAGTCCGAATGCTAAGGGAGATTAGCAATGCCCTGATTTACTGCCTCAATCCCTACTCAAAGGTCAGGGCCCGGAAGAATGTGTCCAGTACCATGTCTGTCGTGTAGCGGGAGAGATCGGAAAATTTCGCCGAGTATTGGGCGACCTTCTAGCTACCCTGCCACAACTGTAGAAGCTTCTGGATGCGCACTGCACGGAGGGTAGCTGGGATGAACTCTGAGCGATAGAGGCTCTCAAAGTCCTTCTAGAGAAGAGATGCCTCATCGTGCACCTAGATCATCATGCTCCACCATCGGCCCGCTGCTGCATGCAGTAGGCTCGCTGCGAGGATCACCATGAGGTCTGTTGGTGTCCTCACTAACCTGAAAACTCTCACCACTGCCTCCAACCAGTCCTCGGCTTCCTGGGGGTCCGTCTCCCCACGGAACCTGGGCGGTCGCTGGCATTGGAACTCGTGCAGTGCACTAAGGCGACGTGCATCGTCAGTGGATGGGGCTGGAAGCATCGGTGGCTCGACGGGTAGAGGTACCGCCGGTGCCTCTGCTGTCAAAGGGCCCTGTACCGAGGCCTTGTCGCTCGGTGGGCTGTCATCACGCAAAACTCTTGGAACCCTATCAAGCTTCCGTTGTGGGGCCATCCTGAAAAGAAACAGGTGCGCCACGGTCAAAAATTATACCTGGTGAGCTGACATAAAGTAATCACAAAGAAAACGTGAAACACACATTCAATCAATGTTTTCGTGCATTAAGTCGGAAATCAGAAGTCAGGGTCCTGGTGTACGGATACGTCGGCCGCCGCACCAACACTGGACCCCCTGGACTGATAACCACAACCAATACGCTTAACACTATTGCTTCACATAGAAAAAGATTAGAGTCCAAAGTTTTTCGGTAGAACCGAACTCCTGTGATACCAATTTGTCACGACCCGTCTTCGGGGCTCGTGCCGTGACTACCCCAAGCCCGCCTTCCATAGGCCAGGGGCTGGCGACTGGAACCAAGGCATAATTCTCGGCAAAAAGGGAAGGCATTGCCTTTGTAAAGTGAACAAACACCCCAGAGCAAGAAAGTAGTAGAAGTAAACACTATGTAAAAACTGGGTACAATAGTAAGTGCTGAAAAGTAAGTGGGCCAGTATACAAACCCAAACTGAAAGTAAAGTACAACTGGAAGGGAAAAAAATAGCTGAAAAGTAAAGCCTGCAACATCAAGCTGTCCACTGGAAATCCCACCAGAATGGTGAGTACAGATAGTCTCCACAGCTCCTTGGTCTAGCCGTCCGCTCCGAGAACGTCCCTCTCAGTGGTCTACCTCCAGGTTTCGTCCTGCTCTGCAAGCCTTAACCACGATCAGCGCTATCCGTCGTCTGCAACCAACACAATGTAGTGCGGGCATAGCCCGTTCAGGGGTGAGTATAAGCTACTCAGTAGGGACCCCGAGACCCCTGAAGGTCTCCCAGAATCCACAAAGGATAATCCATAAAGGAAAGATACAATCACGAAGTAACATCCGACATTTCTTAGGTATATTCCCATACATATACCTAAGTCATCAATTCTAGTACGCTCCAACTTCCGAGCCCAAGAACAACCCAGTTCACACAGGAAAGCGAAACATAAATCCACACAGGATAGCACAACACAATCCACATAGGAATGAAAAACATGTTTCAGGTCACACAGGTACACATCTTCGTATGACGATAGAGATGATCAGATATTTCCACTGATTCATCTAAGCCGTCAGACCCACAAAGGATCAATAGGTACTAACCCCCGCAATGACCCACATAGAATTTGACCCACAAAGGATCGATAGGTAACTAACCCCCGCAAAGACCCATACAGGATCAGACTCACACAGGATCTGTAGGCGCTGGCTCACACAGAACCGCAGAGCGCTGACCCACACAGGATCTGTAGCACTGATCCATGTAGGATCGCTGAGTGATGTAGTCGTCACTGTCGAATCCACTGAGGATCTATGTAAAGTCGTCGTCGTCATCGTCACAGTCGGAAATGCAGCCAGCTCTAGGGTTCCCGCACACAGCAAGCTCGTTCGGGAGGGTCCGCTCCATGAACCGAGAGGCTGATACATCAACTAACACAAAGTCCGGTGTTGATGTATCCAAAAGTTCCGTATCATCAACAGGAACTCAGCGTCACAGACGGCGCGTCAATCGGACGCCCGGTCTGGAAGTTATTGGCTTTTTCGTCCCAGGGGCCCGGTTGGTTTTTAAGTCAAAACCAACTCGACCGTACTCCACCTACGTCCAAACCTCGAGCGGAGTAAGCCAAAAGATCATTCTCACTAAGAGGAATCCAACAAAGTTGATGGCACGTCAATCGGACGTCCAGAGCTCACGTTATGAGTGTTTCCGCTCCGAGGGCCCGGTTGGTTTCGTGTACGAACCAACTCGGCCAAACCCAATGTATTCCGAAACATTGAGTGCGATACACCGAAACGACCGTCTCGATCTAAGGATCGCATCACAACTAATGGTGAATCTATCAGAGATGCATAGCCCAAATTATGGGAGACCAACCGGAAGAGAATCAGTAATAAGGGGTTCGGGCCCGGTCCGACCCGGCCCGATACCCCCAGGGTCGGCCCGAAACGGGTCGACCCGAACCAGGTCCGGGTCTGGCCCACTTGGGCACGGCCCGGCCGGCGCGGCGTGGCCCAGCCTGGCGGACCTGCCAGGCAGCCGGATCGGCCTGGGCGCATTGGCCAGGTAGTCGGCCAAACGGCTGAGTCGTTGAGGGGGGGGGGTGCCTGCCCCCCTTGTCTTTGTAACTGTGGCCCCCCATTGTGGGGCCGCATGAGCTAGCCGTCGGGGGTTCCTAACCCCAGACTTCTCTATGACCAGCCGGCTTCTGCCGCCACGGACCGGCGACGGTCGGTCCTCCCTTGCTCCGACGTCGGTGGCCCAGAACCGGCCGCCGGTCTCCCTACTCTGCCGCGGCCCGGAACCGGCCGCGTCCTTGGTTCGTCCAGCATGGCGGGACGACCCCGCGCCCCTCCTCCGCGGCCCCTCTCCGGCCGCGGTGTCTTCGGGTTTCTCCGACGCGGTGCGAAGGCGTCGTGACCCTGTTTGATTTCACGACACGGCGCGACGACGCCGCGCTTTCCTTGATGCATGATCACGTGCGGTGCGATAGCACCACGCCATTCCCGTTCCAATCCACATTAGAATCAACAACATAGATCAGGGAGGAGGGTCGGCCGTGTTTGTGCAGTCCGACCCCCTCTCGTTAATCGATAGCAAAAGGTCATAATTCAAGAAGAACGTCAAGGTAGTAATCACGAACAAAAATAAATACCTACCTCGTCGAACAAGTTGTGCGAGGATTCGTCGCAGAGGTAACCGTCATGGAGGGAGACGTCGCAGAACGAGACGTCGCGGAAGGAGACGTCGACCTCCGAGGATTCCGGCGTTCTTCGCGTTCTTCATGTTCTTCGACGAAGAAGATGAAGATATTCAATCCTTCCTTACCTTTTCTCCCAAAGCTCTCAAGCAACATGCCTCCAACCTAAAATAAAATAAGTCCCTTACTTATTTTATTAACACAACTTGAGTTTGAAATTTAAAAGTTTGAATTAATCCACATAATTAATTAACATAACTTAAACTTTTGAAATTCAAACATTCACATTTGAATCACTTAATTAAATAACTGATGTTATCAAATTAATGGTGAGTTGAGGGAGTTAGAGAATATGATGGGGTGGGGTTTGTGTGGGCCCCACCACCCTCATACCCTCTAATGGGATGTTTTGTGGTTTTCCCCAACTTCAACCCAAAGGTTTTAACCACTTAGAAAAATAAAAATTGTAATTAAATTTTTATTTTAACTTCCACAATTTTTATCAACTTCTCTCGTGAAAACGCAACTTTGGAATAGGTGCACCTAAGAAAAAACCGGTGCTTCTATTCCATCGGTTCCCTTGGAATTCGATTCCGAGCACCGGTTCAATAGTTAGAAATTCCCACTCATTCGTTCACTGAACGTACCCAAGCTAAACTTCGGATAGGAATTCTGGGCATACCGGGCCTTGGAATCAAGTGCCGTCAGAAACTGCGTTCTTGTAAAATTCCCAAGAAAATTAAGAAAAAAATTTCCTTGATTTTTATGGGTCTTTACAGAGTGTGTATGATTTAACAGGAATCCAGAATAAGGGATTTTATTGGCTCAATCTCATTTCATTACGTCATTCACTTTGTTCCTTATGTACATTATTCTATGTGTCGCTTATTATGGTAAATTATTTTATTATATTGTATTTGTCTTTTATTTTTAATAGATTTATATATCATTCTCATAAAATAAATTTTAAATGATTCTTACTTCCTGGAAAATAATATAGTAAGTGTTTTATCTCAATTTTCCTTTATTGAGATATGTCCTATATTCATCACCTTTTTCCATTATATAGTTTATTCACTAAGATAGGAGTTAATAATAAAATGAGGTTCATTCAATTCATGTCATTTATAGGTCCGTATTTCATTTTTATCTTTTGTTCTTCTGATTCAGATGTTACCAAAGCCGTAAGGGTTTCTTTACAATCTCATATTCATATTCAGATTATATATGTCTAAATTAAATTTTAGAAAAAATTATTATTCTTTATATCGTAAAAACCATATATTTTTTTATCCTATGTTTATTTTTACGGTTCATATATATTCTTACCATTTAACCTCCCTTTGGTTCAAAAATCAATAGAAAGGATATTTGTATGTTGAACTAACCTTATCTATTATTTTTTGTTAGTAATATTTCCCCTCTATATTCATATTCTTTATATTTTTTTAACAATGTACTTCTTTATTATTCTAAGATATATTATTTTTCTTTTCAATTAAAATTGAAATTCATTACATGTGTTTGGAAGGAATGATTTTAAAAATTTTTATGGGGATTTTTTATTGATTTTTTATTATTTACAAAAGTGTGAAAAGTTTCATTCTTTTTAACGTCTTTTGTATGAATTAATTTTCAAAATTTTAAAACAATATTCTATAATGAAGCATCCTATTAATTTTTCATAATCTTATAAAGTAATATGTATTCACAAGGTTTTCATAATTATTGTTTTTAAAATATAATTTATATAAACAAAATGACATTTCTTCTAATTTTTCAATGAAAATTTAAAATTATCATATAATAGAGTTGTTTATCTATGAAAAAAATGCTTTAATGATTTTTATGTTTCAGAGGAGAAATTTTATTTTGTTAGTTTCCACCTTTTTCTCTATATGTTTGATTATCATGTCTTGTGTAAATTTTATTAAAAAAATTATTATTTTCATGAGTAAATATTTTATAATGGAACTATGATAGTTTTTACATTATTCTAACAAATATATATATTGTGTATTATGATAAGATCAGAGAATCATTTATTAACCCATATTTATTTGCATAAATTGCTATATATTATCAAATAATTAATTACTACCATTCGGTTTTATCATAAGATAATTTTTGGGACTAATTTTATTTTCTCACAAGATCATGTGTGAGAATCAATTGGTTTTCTTATAAGATAATTTTGGGGAATCATCATGTTTTATAATAAGATAATTCATGGGAATAATCATATTTACCCAAAACATAATGTTTGTTCATGATTAGGTTTACTAAACACTTAATTCCTTGGAATGGTTGGGTTTTCTCAAAAAAATAAATGTTTGGGAATGATTTAGTGTTCACACAATATTATGATTTCATAATCTTTTTTTATACTCAACATCTGTTTTCCTATATTATGTTTTCATGGTCACTAATTATTGGCCTTTTTCACAAAATCATAATAATTATTTCATAGGTTATGAAAAAATACATATTCTATAAAACATGACTTATGATCTCTGTTTTATTGGGAATTATTTTTTTATTCCATTTTCATGTACCTGGATTATGTTCTATTACCCACATGATTGAATTATTATCACTTATGATATTAAGTTGATATTTCCCATATTTACCATCATAGGTAATAAATTATAATATGTTTTTTATGATTCAAATCCCTATTTTATAAGGATTATTATTATATATTATGTATATAAATGAGTATTAGGTGAGAAGGATAATTCATAGAAATGTTGAGGAATTATTATAAAATAAGTAAATCATGTAACAATTGTAGATGAAACTAAACCATTGGAATTTGAGAGTGTGTGAAATTTTTTACATGAAATATTTAAATTATGCAAATAATTTAAGTTATATGTGTTTTATACTTAGGTCGTCTCACTGGTATCAATGCATAAGTGTAAAGATTGTTTTTCTAGAAAGACATCCAAGAGTGAGAGTTTGGCATTCTTATGTTGGTATAATACTGGGGATTGCATAATTTTTGGGATTAGGTTATTGATATTAATACAAGAATAACTATGGAAACAATTTCTAAGATGAATGGTTTATAGGTTGATTAAAATATTTGATCCAAATGTTTCCAAATATTAGGCATATTATGATTTAATTTTCAAATTTATATAATAATTTACTGGGATTTGATTATATAATATCAAATCATATTTAATTTATTATTTGGTTGTGTAAAGGATCATGAAAAATAATTTCCAAATTGTATGTCTCTAGGAACTCCTAAGTCATATAACCATCTATGAAAGCATATTTTTCAAAAATGGTGTTTTCAATTGGAAATATCAATATATTCCAATTATAAGGTAAATGATGAGTTATCAAGTCTTACTAATGACAGTGGGGTGGATATATGACTAGAAATTACAAATTGAGTTATTTATATATTTTGAATATTTTTATCTATTTTCATATGTGACTGATAATAAAATTTGGAGGCCGAAATTTATTTAAAGGAGGATAATGTAAGACAACATGTTTTTTGTTTTATATTCAATTAGTATTAATGTGGGACTATAATTATTTTTTTACTTTTCACTTTAAGGTAATGGAATTTATTATGTAATATTTGAAAAGATAAATAAATGGATACAATAAGATAAATATGATTTAAATATTTTATCAAACAAAAATTAATGTATGATTTATTAGCTCAACATAATTAATCATTGATAAAATAAGAAATAATTTTAATATAATAATAATCCATAATGACAATAATTATTATTATAGTATTGAGGATAACTATTAACTCTACACTTATAATCAATAAAGAAAATCTATATTATCTCTAAAAGTGATAATGGAAAATGAATTATATATTTGGAAGAACATGAAACCTATAGAAAGTGATAACTATTATTAATAAAAAAAGTGTTTGTGGAAGAATATTTACATAGTTTGTATATTTTTTAGTGATATGATTCATGTCATTATAAAAACATTTTATTACATATATTTTTAGACAAAATAAATAAGTTACATATTTGAAATATATTGGTTGGTTTGTGTAAATAATTATTTATCATTATTTTAATAGTTAATGGGATATGAAAATTAATCACCCATGGAAAAGAATATTGGTTTCTTTATTATAAATATAAATAATTTTAAAAAATATTTAATGATTTAAATTAAACTTGTTTATTAAAATCAATGAATTATTTTATTAAAATGGATTGACTAAATTTCTATAATTAATAGTAAAAAAAGTGAATGTCATCAATTAATTACTAAAGGAATTTCAATAATTAAGAAATTATTCAATAATAATCCACGAAATATGTTTTATTTTAAAAATAATGTTTTAATTATATAATAAATGTCTTAATATAAATGCTAAATTTATCTTATTTTTAGAATGAAATTTAATTAAATTTTTATTTTATTAATATTAAAAAAATCATTCATATATTTTTATCAATTGGTTATAAATATAGATAAAATCATTTAATGGTAAATGTTATATTTTTCAAAGAATTTGTTTTTTATTTGTGTATTTTATTTTTATCTTAATTAATTAAATTAATATATAGTAAATAATTATTTTAATTAAATTCATTGATAATATATGTCGTCAAATAAATTAATATCCATCTAATATTTATGAAATGGTAATAAATGAGTGTAAATTCAATTATTTCTTAAAAAAAGATTTCTTATAATTACTTTATTATGTGTTAATATATAAAAAATAATTATTAATAATTTTATAATATGAATCTAAAAAATAGATTTATGTTTGGAATCAGAATGTCAAAAATTTGGAAATAAGATGTATTTCATTATTTTTACATAAAAATAAGTTGTCAAGGTAAAAATTAGGGTACCATGATAAATGTAAAATATGTAAAGCGCAAATATTAAGGGAAAATGATTATAAAATCTAAAAAATTATACACAATTTTTTGGATGAGATATTTATCAAAGTAAACTCCTTATTCAATTATCCTTTTGTGGTTTCTTATGCACATAAGGTGGGATTACACAAAAAGTAATGGTTATTCATGAAAATGTAACCATTCCTCAATAATAAAAGTTTCCCTAAAACACCTCTAAAACCACACTAAAAATAGATCACATCCCTATAATATATTATATTTCCTTTACCAATAAACCTATTCCACATTTTTTATCTCTTAGTCTCATTATTGATCCCTAATTTGTTTTAAAAAAAACCGGTTCCATAAAAATATATAATCTTCTATTTGTATGTAAATACTCATTGTCCATAATTTTCATTTATCATCATATTTTATTTCATAGAAATTATGATTTATCACATTAAATACATATAAATTATAACATTATATTTTTAGAAAAATTATATTCTTAAAATTCACTCCATAATCATACTAACCCATTAAATGTAACATATTCTTGCTTGGGTTAGTTTTACTATGTACTTGGATGATGATATAAATATTTAACATAAATGGTTTTGAAAAATTAATTAATACTAATATATTATACTAATAAGCTACTAATAATTTCCATTTCTAAATTCTTAATATTAATGTTTGTGTATTTATTTACATACCAGTTAATGTTTGTTAATAATTTCCAAAACTGGAATTTTATGGATTTCATATTAGATAATCATCCCTAAAACACCCATGTAATGATCTTGGAACCTTATATCCCATTATGGAACATCTATTATAGTACCTTTAATATTATTGGGATGATGTACATGAGGAAATGAATATATTTTTGAAACCATTATATTGAAACAAATATGGAAAATTCGAGACTACTAAAAACCATTGAATAGAATCAAGTGAAAATATGTGATAACTATGTAACAAATCGATATAATAGAGTAGAACCATAACACCCTATACATTGGTGACTAATCAGAGTCTTGGATAGATATATAATGGGACATGTGGTCTGCCTTCTTGTATGCAAGATGACTCTGACTAGAATTTAGGGTTTAGTGTAGTATGATGAAGAGAGTATACCATTATACTAGAGTTAAAATAGAAACACAAAATATCCAAAATATTATCTATAATAGATAATAGGATTTTTTATAATAAATTTAATTTAACATGTTGTATGAAATTTATTTCAGAAGAATATTGACATATAAAATCACAGTCATGCCACAAATGAGGTCTAATCACCCATTAGGATAATCACATATACAATGAAAATAATATAATTAAAAGAATTTGAGGATCCAATATGATCCAAACACATGCCCCATCCAGTCTTCATATCTCATTTAATTGATCCTACTCGATTAAACTACAATAATCTTTTATTCAACCAAAACTCAAAATTATTGAATAGTTATCGGGTTTACAGGTTTCATAACCTCCTAAGTAGGGAATGAGTACCCCTATGTAGGGAACCAAAAAATTATTCCCATACGCAACTAGTGAATGGAGTGTATGATTATATTATATAAAAATAATATAATATAAACAAAATAAAACTATATAAGTGTAATTAAAATAACCATCATCGATCCCTGGGTTCTAACATGGAATCCAATATCATTTATACATGCTTAAACCAGTGCCAAATATTCAATGAGCACATCATATAACCATGAAAACCAATATCAGGACAAGAGGCCATATAGTTGTAGCTGAAAGAAACATATACCAATAATTACCCCATAGAATCTTAATAGATTTATGCATTAATGTATTAATCCACAAGTCATAACCATGGTAATTATATAGGTATAATACTTGAATTCAATTCTTAGGATAATAACCCTAGTAAATCTTGTAGGGGTATTAGGAATATAATTGATCCTTTGTGGGGGGGGGTTGATCCTGGAAAATTTAGAGAGACCTCAATGACTAGATCCCAACAACCTAGGCATCAAACATATATATATATATATATATAACCAGAATATAAGGGGATTTACCAACCTTTGAATCAAATAGTATCTAGCTCAATTTTTGAATCCAATGTGTCAAGTAATAGAAATTCCATTTAGAAAAAATTCCCGAATCCCTAGATACCAACAAGGAATGTTACTTAGTTTGTATAATAGCATATCCCTCCAAACTATATAAAATCCTAGAATTTCAGTGAGGTACACACTAGTTTAAATAATTGTTTAAATACCTTAAAGTTAGTTAATGAAATGTTTACTGAATGTATGAAAAGGTCAAGGGTGTACCAGGGGTTCGAGATATGAATGATGGGAAATCTTTTCCATCATCTGCATGTTTCATAGTTGGATCACGGTTAATAGAAATAGTTCACAAAAATTGTTCTATCCATGATAGGGGTGCACAGTTTAGTAAACTATACATGAGGGGAGGCTAAACTATGTTGCATTGGATAGATTGATTTTACATTGGAGGTGCATGGTTTTTCAAACCGTATTATATCTATAGATAATCATGTAAATGGACTTATCATTGGTAGAGGCTAGTGCATGTTTTTCTCACGGTTTTTCAAACTATGTGGCCAAAACAAGATCCCCATTAAAAATGATATTTAACGATATTCCCCCACGGTATTTTACGTATTCTACCCAATTTATTCCTTTATTTATTCTCTACCAACCCTATAAACTAAAAAAATTCCAAAATCATCACAAGGGTCAATATCATTAATTTATAATCAATTTGGTGTGTCGTTGAGTGTAGATCAAAGCATTGGCTAAGTCGTATACATCTCTTATCTCTATTTTTTATCAGGTCTTGTAGATTTTTTCTTATTACTGAAAATCCCTAGAAACCTCTTTTTCCAATAGATCATAGTCTTGGTCTTCAAAGGTAATTTAATACGATTAAATGACTAAGGTTATTTTTGTGTTCCTCATTGGAATCGAGGTAGGTGGTCTACAAAGTTATATCCTATAGTCTTGAAATTGATTTTTGTATGTGTGGTTTTGTTAATGGGGTTTTTTTGTTTTAATTTTTATACCTTTAATATTATTCTGTAAAATGATCATATAAATGATGAATTTAACCCCTCATGATCTGCATGGGTTTCATTTTGGTTGATTAGTATGATTTAGGTCCACCCATGGGGTGTTCAAACATCCCAGGAAATGGAAAATCATAATATTAATAATAGAATTAACGTGGGGTAAAGTAGTACCCATTATTTAAATGTTGACAGGTTATGTTGTTTTGAAAATGGATTATTTATAGTTTTGTATAAACACTGATAATGGCCTAAGGGACTATTTGGAATAATGTGAAAGGCGTTAAATAGAATAATTTGAATGTATCAAATGACTTGTAAGATTGTAATTGAAAATCATGAATTGGATAATTCATATGGATATATAATTGTGTAAAATTCATTAATGTATTGGAATTTTTTAATATGTAAATGGGTTAATGCATGAAAAAGGATAATGTGTTAAATGTGCTGTGTAAGATAAATGGTAAATGTGTTTATGGGTAAAGTAATGATGATGAATTATGTGTTAAATGGAATGTGAATAATTAATGTTATAGGTATTGATTTTGGTTGGTTTGTGATATGTTATATATAATAAATGGATAAATAATCATGTGCCCATTTCTTAGTGGTGTCTGTAATATTGGATTGAGGATCCTCCCATGGATCAAGTTAGAACGAGGCTTTATACCCCACACCTAGAAGAAATGAGTTTGGGAGTTGGACTGAGGATCTAGGCCCCTAATATTTGCATTGGAAGAAACTATATGAACTAAGGATCGATGTTAAGTGTGATGTACTAATTGTATAAAGTTTTCCCGAGTTATATAGGGAACATGAATTATCCCCTTATGTATTTTAATATATCGGCATGGGTCATTTAATTATAATTGAATTTCCTATCCTATGGAATGAATAATTGAAGGGTGTATGTGAACTTGATCCACTAATAGAGCCTAGTTTAGTTTCATTTATCATATGTTTTTTTCATAGATTTATACACTTTCTATTTAGACTAGATATTTTTTAAAAACCATCGGTTGTGGTCTACAATGTTATACTCACACCCTACTCAGGTTTCCATTGGGTACCCAAGTAGACTTCATAGTTGTAAGTCGGGACAAGGGTGAAGGCCCTATACGAGATTGTTGATTAGGGATGGGATGTCAATGGATGAGGGATATGGACTTGGAATTAGGAACTATTTTGTGGATTCTTTATTTTTTTATTATTGGTTTCCTTACACTTGGAACTGTATTTGATAGTACATATGTTCTTTACATGGTTTTTTGTTCCTACCTAGTTTATGGAAATGTTGGTAATGACATCTCGTTTTTATTGCTTTTTCTTCCACTATTTTTGTTTATCTGTTTTTTATTACTCTGAAAAAGACGGTATAGTCTCCCAATCTGGCCTATTTGACCCTCAATTCTAGTCACCAGCCTCTGGTGTATGGGGAGGCACCCTTGAAGTCATGTGGCAACTGGACTCGAGGCACCAGACTAGTGGTCTATGAGTTGGATATGTTAAAAAGTGGTATTAGAGTGGTTTTTTTCTATGGCCAACTATTTGGGAGTGGTATATAAGATATTATGAAGTGTCGGTCCTTTTAAATGAGCATTTTCATGGGAGTAGCTAACCCATGTATGTGGAAAAACCCATGTACTATGGGTGGGATGTTTCCTCTAGTAGTTTTTCATTATGGTTGGATGATATTTCGACATTGGGTGATTCACTTGTTGTGTGGTGTGATTATTTTGTGACATTTTTTATCATGGGAAAAATGGACTGAGGTTGTGCATCCATGGATTATTTTATGCACTATGTGATATAGTTTAAATGCATCATGGTGGGAACACATGAGAAAGACACATGGGATGTTAGGGATAATATTATTTTCTTTTCCGTCAACATTTGAATGAAATGTTGTCCAACAAAGATAATGAAAATGGCTAAATGGGAAAAATGTAATTGGATGGTTAAATAATAGTGCCTAATAAAGAATAATAAATGTGTTTAAATATTAATATGATAAGTTGTAAATATATTATGGAGAATAAATTTGAAAATTTTATATTTGGATGTAAATTGGTTAAAAAGGGTGTATAATGAATGATTTGTAACTGTGTGAGTTGGAATACCCCATGTTGAATATGGCCAAAGCAATGGATAGTTATGGGTAGTATTAGAGATTTAATCATGTCTGTTGGGATATTGTATGTGGAGGGGGTTTTTTATGGTAGTTAGTGTATTTTATCTTTGTTGTTTAAACTAATTGGTCTTTCCATGAAATGTTTTTCAATGAAAATGTTTTGAAATATGAATATGAAAATATATGGTTTTTTTAAATTATTGTTAAATATAATTCTTTAAACTTTGAATCGTTCGGTTTTCAAAACGTTGAATTCAACTATAAAATAAAGTGTAATGATGGAATATTCAGTGGACACTGGTATTTAGCATCCCTTATATCGGGAATTTGTAATCTTATAAGGGAGTTTTGGGAAGTGAGAGTGCCCATGTATGAGAAAATGGTTATTATTTGGGAATCCATGATTATTTTTTTTATAGAGGGTTGTAAAATGTTGTTAATTCAGAAGGTTATAACCATGGGGTTTGGAGTTATTTCTGGATATTGTGGACGAGGCATCCTTGTGGGTTGTAGTTCCTTATGTTGTATATTGGTCCTTACGAGTCGGGGTTGTAGTTTTTGGTTATCTAAATGGAGGTTATTTTGATACTGGTATGTAACCTATCTTAAATAGTTTTCTAGAATGTTATACATAGAGTGTTTTATAATATTGGTCGGGGTGCTTCTCGTGCATAGATAATTTTTGATTTTTTATATGTATGGATTAGGGGGAGGGCTATTTTACCTTACATGATGTGGCTCCATTTTAGGGAATTGAATTTATGTTGCCATCAGGGATGTCCCATGAGAGTGGTCGATAGGGATTCTAGTTCCTTGGGTGCAAATGAAATAGGATGATATATTGGAATTCTCTAGTGGACCACTAGGAGTGTTTCCTAGATCATTTTTTCCTTAATGGATAAGCGACAAGGTCAATAGTCTATGGATTCCTCTTGAAATGTGCTTATTTTTTGATAGGTTTTGAAAATTGTGGGTAACCTCATGGTAGGTTATCCAGTGTTGCAGGTGCGATGGAATGCGAAGAAAGGGTGAGTGATTTAGGCGTGGGATTTATACCATGTGGGTGCCATCTATATTCGGTAAAAAGAGAATTATTAATCCTTTGTTTCTCTCTTAAGGTAGAACATGAGTGTTGATGATGGTATTATGGTTGTACTCAAGGGGAAAGATAAATACAGTTCCTAAAATAATTGTTGATAAATTTTTTATTTGGAATTAGGTTGAATTATGTGTATAATACAACGATGACTAAGGCATGGATGGACGGTTTTGATATGGTAGTGACACCCTGGGTGAGGGGTGTTCATGTGTTTGGGTTTGTTGTGAGAAAGGTTGGGTTGTTGTATGAGAATTCTGAGAATGAATCGAGTTCGTTGAGGTCGATAGACCTAGAGGCATCATTAGTTGGGTATGTAGATATTTGATTCTAGTGATGTTTGACTCGTGATTTCTAAAGATGGGATGAATCGGTGGTCGTTGGAAATTATGATACTGCGAGAGCTCTGATGAGGTCTATATATGGGCATGTGATTGTATGGCATGATGCTAATTGGGATGGGTGATGGGGTTCCTTGGGACAAGCGTATATCATTATATGTGAAACCAAAGTGGGAAATGTATATATGAGAGATACCATTGAGTTTTATACTAGTGTGGTTGACCACTGTGTTACATTTTTTAACCACCATGGTTTATCCAGATTAAATTATGTGGTGTGGTGGAAATAGTTCCAATGGAAATGCTGGTTCAACTCTTCATGGTGGAGGGACATGGAGTGGTGGTGAGTCTTGGATTCCAATCACACTTGAGAAGTGGTGGTTATGTGTTGACGAGTTGTGTTCATGCAAGGATTCCAGAGAATTTCGACACGTTAATGTGTCATATAGTAGGAGGTGACATCGTTGATTGATGTGTTTTGGTGATGCTCGTTGATATTGTTTTATCATACTTATCTCCATTAACGATCATTCCCAATACCTTGACATCATATTTTTTATACTGAGATGGTATATGGATTTATGCCTAGATACCTAAAAGTGATTGGATGGATACATGACATGTTATAGGATATGATCACGGAGAAGGGAATGGGTAACCGTATCCTAGAAGTACACCATCAATCCGTCACGGATGAATTCCTCGTGATACATTGAATGTCAATGAATACATTGGGTTCCATTCATTAGAGTCTAGAATGTGTATTTTTTGATGTTAGTTATGTTGTTTTTATAGTAGGTATATGGACACTTCCATGTTTTGGGGGATCATTTTCATTTTGAAGTGTGAGCTCTGGTGGTTGGGATTTCTTGAATGTAGGAGTGAAAAAAAACTCCTATGGTGGAGAGTGGTAAGTTAGTCATGGAGGTGTAGAGAAAAACATGGAGTGGATGTGGTGGTATCAGGATGAAAATGATAATTTTGTGAGTTTCACTTTTGGGTTCCTTGGGAAGTACCAGGTGGGCCTAGGATGCAGTGGTTGGTTGAGCCAAGAATTTTCTTTTGGGCTCTGGGTGGTTCTAGGAAGAATATAATATGCATGTGTTAGAATTGTTGAAGGGAATGGAAATGGTGTTTCTATGTTAGAACATCATCAAAAGTTAGTACTTGAATCGTTTAGGTGGGTGTGAGTGTCATTAGAATGTCCATAGGGGTAAAGGAATATTGGTTACATGAAGTAGTGTTTAGTAAATATGGGCATTTTTAGGATGAGTCGGTTGGGGAAGACTCGACTCAGATATTAAAATGAATGATGGTATTTGGTTTAAATCACCCTTTGGTATATGTTTTACAATTATATGTATATTTCTAAGTGGAAATGGTTTCTAGGATATAACAGTGTTGTTCTTAATCAATTTATGATAAGTGGATGGGCTTTGGTGGGAACATTGATCAATATAGTGGAGAATGATGATGGATTTGAGAGTAGTGGATACCATGACAGTGGGTTTTACAAGAAGTTGGGGGATGAATTCAGTAGGTGTGTTAAGAAATAGGGGTATGCCTTAAGTGAGCATGCATCATGGGAAAGTGATGGTGTATCATATACTTAGTGGAAGAAATTGGTGTTTTCGTACAATCTAGCCATTAATGGTTTTACAGGATGAGTAAAGGGGTAGGAAGTGGAAAGTTATAAGCCACTACTGGTTTCATGTTTTATGGAATGTTCATTTTATAAATGAAGCAAAACCTGAGAGAGGGTAAGTTGTTCTTAGTCCCAAAATGGTTTTAGAAAGTATATAAATTACATGTTTTTTCGACATCATAGATAGATTCCAATTATTGGGGGATACTCATGGATGTTTGGGCATAGTGAGTTGGGAAACACATCAGGCATGTCGTGATAGTTGAGATGGGGTTCTTGTTGCCTTTTTTGTATGGCATAGGTTCCAACCACTAAGAGGTGGTAGTGGTGAGATAATGTGTATGGTGGGGAGAACTATAGAAGGAAAGTGGTCGGTTGATAGTTTAACTAATGTATTTGGTTACATAGACTCATTTAAATAACATTTAAGTGTTTTTTCCTTCGTAACAACCATTGGTTTGTATTTTTACATGTTGAGTTCTCTAAGTGTTTGTTTGTGTTTTGGATGATCAGTATGGAATGAGGTCATTGGGTGTCGAGTTGTGAATTGATGTAGGTCGGGATATGTGGTGGTAAAACCATGTGTTTTCTTCAAGTGATTTTGAGTTTTACTCACCTTTATAGCCATTAAAAGTTGGTAGGATGGTTCAAAGAGATTTTTTCTTGGTGCTGTATAGAGGATCGGGCTGATAGAGTGCTGATTTGATCTTACACAATAGAATGATCTTATGCCTAATGTTTATTAGTGTTATGATTTTGTTAGGGTTTCCTTAGTTTTCTACATAGGATCATGTGGAATATGTAGGGTTATAGGATTATGAATCCTTTGATGATAATGGGGTTTCTATTTTGGATCCTACTGAAAATTTAATTTGGGGAAAGATCATGCCATTGGTTGAGTTTTTTGGTAGCATGGTAATGTTTCGGAAGAACCCTGGGAGAGGGAAAAGGATATGTGGGACCATTGGACCAATAACAATACTTTGGATGATTAGTGATTCTCTATAAGAAAAGACAATGATAAGTTATTATAATGTGCGGAGATTGTAAGATCCTGGAATTTTGGATAGATATGTTTTGATTTAAATCATTGTTTAAATCCCTTGATGTTTGTTAATGAAAATTTTACCGGGTTTATATGGAATCTTGGGGGTGTCTTGGGGGTTCATTACATGAAATATGAGAAACATTGGACGTCCAATGAAATTTCCAAAGTTGTTTCATGGTTAGTAGTAACCATGCACCTAAACCATAGCAGCTTAGAGGGGGGTAGCACAGTTTAGTAAACCATGCAAAAGGGGAGGAAAAACCATGTGACATTTTCCAAAACCATTCCCCACGGTAGGCACATGATTTTTCAAACAACATGAGATCCCTAGGTAACCATGTCACTTTGACCCCTCTTGGATATAGGCTAGCACACAATTTGTACATGGTTTGGAAACTTGTGTGTCCAAACACTGTGCCGCATTAAAAAGTGATATTTTAAATTTTTTTCTCTAAGTATTTTAAGTATACTACTGGATTTTTTCAACCATTTCCTCTCTCTCAACCCTTATAAAAAACACCCTAATTTTCCCAATGGTTGATCTCCTGCATTTATAATCTGTTTAGAGTGATTTTGGTTGTGTTTAAATGGTCCTAGTTTGTCTAATGCTTATGTTTTCTCATTTCCTTATATTTGGGAAAGTAGATTTGTTATTAGTCATATAAACCCCTATGAACCACTATTTCTAGTATATCATAGATTGGGGCTTCAAAGGCTTCTTTAATCTGAGTTTAAGTCTATGTTTAAGCATGTGTTCGTCTTCTGAATCATCGTAGGTGGTCTACAAGTTATATCTTATAGTCTTCAAGTTGATTTGTGCATTTTTGTTATTTTATTGGTTCTATTTTGTTTTTATTTTGATTAATTTAATAGGATTTGGAAAAATTGTTGGCTTAATGATGACTTGAAACACTCATGATCTTATGGGGATTTATTGAGGTTGATTAATCCAGTTTAGTACCACCCATGTGGTGGGACCACATTTTGAGACAAGGAAAATCGTAATGTTAAGTATAAAATTGGATTTTGATAAAGTAGATCACATAATGAATATGGTAATATGTTATCTTGAGTTGAGAAGATATTATTTATAGTTTTCCTAGATTTTTATAATGGTATAAGGGATTGTTTGGCACAATGTTTAAAGAGTTAAATGGAATAAAGTTAATGTACTAAATGACTTATGAGATTTTAATTTGAGGGCATGAATGGGATAATGAATGTGGATTGATAAATATGTTAAATAAGTGAATGTATTAGAATAGTTGTATATATTAATGGGTTAAGGGATGATAATGGGAAGGGGGTTAAGTATGTTATCATGATAAATGGAAAATGCGTTAATGTGATAAGTTATAAAAATGATTTATGTGTTAAATGACATGTGAAATGTGAATGTTGTGGGGGTATTTGTTATGCATGGTTTACGATATGGTATATGTAGTAAATGGATAATGAAGAATGTGCCCATGGATTGATGGTGTGTGGGATATTGGAATGATGCTTCCAACACGGGTCGAGTTAGGTAGATTCTCTAAATACCTCCCTTATAATTCACGGGTTATGGAGTTGGACTAAGGCTCTAGGCCCCCAATGACTGTATTTGATGAAACAACCCATAATGAGGATCCAAGGTATGTGTGATGTAATTTTTGTGAGAATATTATCCTTGTGTGACAAGGAACATGACTTACCCCCTTATACATAGTAATTGACCATTATGGGGAGTTATTATATAACATTATTACTTAAACCATTGAATTAATGATGAATGAGTTTAAGTGAATATGATTATCTAATGGTACCTGGTTCACTTTTATTTAACTAATTATTTATTCCAGAATTTCATACACTATCTTTTTAAATTTGATATTTTGTAAACCCCATTAGTGGTGTCTATGTAATATATACTCACAACCTACTTGAGCCACAATTAGGTACCTGAGTGGACTTCATTGTTGCAAGTCAAGAGAACGATAAAGGCCATATGATAGAGGGTTATTTTCGCATGTGATGTGCTTGGATGATGGATATGGACTTGGATTTAGGACCCATTTTTGGGATACTTTATTTTTTCTTTATTTTGGGGTTTCTTTAAATTTTTAAATATATTTGACATTACATATCATGTTTATATTGTTTTTGGTCTTGTACCTAGATTTGGGAAATGTTGGTAATTCAGGTTCATAATTTATTGATTGTTTATTCTTCTATTTGGGTTTATCTTTTGTGGGTTACTATGAAAAAGGGTATAGTCTCCCCACATGACCTATTTGACCCTCTATGCTATTCGACAACCTTTAGAATATGAGTAGGTTTTCCTAAGGTCATGTGGTAACTCTACTTGGGCAGCAGACTAGTGGCCTCTAGGTTGGGGATGTTATAAACTATCTCAACAGAATTATAGAAAAACATGTGTTCTCCATCTTACAAACCAATCACATGTAATTGGGACAAACCTCTCAAGTTTACCACCAAACATTGTCACTCTATCCATATCATCTTTACATGATCAATTCATGTTCAAAGGCAATACCCAAAATCATCGAAGATCATTTCCACATGCACCCCTATAGGGTTGACATATCACTAGTGTGCCCATTGGGATCCCATATGTTACATCAGATTTTTCACATGCTAACTTGGTTCCTCCATTCTTTTCTCACAACATAGAACATCACCCATCACATAGAGGGAATAACTTCCGTTAAAATCATTGAAATCATTAAACGGAATCAAGTTCCCCTTAAGAAAAGACATATGACATAACTCTAGAGTGATGGAAGAAGGCCCATTTAAATTATCAATTTATTTTAGGTCGTACCACACATGTCAAAATTATATATGTATACCTATCCTACCCAGGGAATAACATCCCTGGAACTCACATGCTGGGGAATGAAAAACTCACCCTACTCTGAAATCTACCAACCTGATATATTTAAGAAATATTATAGTTATATTATGGAAAACGAAGGACAATCATAATAATTCATCAAAAAATTCTATACAAAGGTCAAAAAGGAACCAATCTTAATGGAATCTAACCATACATAACTCATTTAATTTTTTACTCCACTTAGACTGCATATGAATTTTCACACAATTATAATCAATGTTTCATCCATCAACTTCTAAGGCATAATGAAAATTTATAAGTGTTCATCATTACTTTTTTCACTTTTTCCAATCCATTCATAAACGTCAAAATTTAATTAGAAGGTTATTTAATTCTAGTTGTCCAATAACCCTCAGTGGCATGAACACATATCCCGCACTGTATAAATTAATAAAATGAATTTACTAAAGTGGATATTTTCAAGGGACCACCAACATCAATACATATTTATTTACATGAATCATATCTAAACAACTCTCACCTAATATATTCTAGTTGGAAACATCCTTAAAACATCCCCACAACGCCCTTTATCAACTCACAATTCCCAATAATTAATTATAAACAATTCATAATAGGTTATTCAAATTAATAACATCATTTTATTATTGATTTAAAATTTAAATAAATTATGATTTTTTTCCAAAAAAAACTCGATGGTGTACCACAATAACACTAAAATAAAAACCCAAAACTCATATAATGTCTAGGGAACACTCCCAAAACATCCCTGGAGAAATCCATTCTAATCAGAACATAGGTAAGAGGATATTTAATTTAATTTATGAAAAACCATAGGATGGGACACCTGGTTATGTACCTCAGTAGAAAAATTGTGCAATTTCATGCATAAATCATCTTGGGGCATCCTATCTCTAGGTCATGAAAAATCCCAACCATACTTTCCAAATTCCAACATTTTCATGTGTAATTGGCGCCAAAACCCAAAAATATTATTTTGTAAATCACATGTCTTCAATGGAAACTAAAATATATGGAGTGGAATATAATAAGATTCTAAAAATTCCCATCGAATCACATAAAATCACCCCAACACATTGGGGTCCTAGGGGAGTAATAGATGGGGAGATCATACCAAATTTGACTCGTCGGGTAGTTATCCCCACTAAAAATAGAAGTGGGTAGACAACTAAATTAATATCCACCCTTTAACAAAATTGGATGGGGATGGTGTGGATATATGATCCATGATGTATATACCCTGGAAATGGTATAGAGAGGGGCTCCATGGTTCAGCCTAACATAATGGAAAACTAAGACCTTTCCTTTTAGGCACCCACCATAGTGCAACCCCTGGGTGTTGTGATTGGGGATTCCCTAAATTTAACATGAACTACAAATTTCAATTACCTAATCATGTATACAGATAGTTATGAATTATT
This sequence comes from Viscum album, assembly GCA_963277665.1. Taxonomy (NCBI): domain Eukaryota; kingdom Viridiplantae; phylum Streptophyta; class Magnoliopsida; order Santalales; family Viscaceae; genus Viscum; species Viscum album. Next base: position 1,577,111,197 of record OY728120.1, on the reverse strand, counting down.
TATACATTCCATAATAGTTTCAACAATTATATTTTAACTATTTACATGGAAATTTCCTTAGAATATTTTTTGTATCAATCGGTTATAGGAGTTCCCATCTATTATTAAAATGATGAGATACAATGACAGAAATCGAAAACCTATATCATATTGTCTTGAGATGTCATTTAGAGAAGAAACAGATTATGTTTGACTACTAGGTGTTGGGGTATTAAGATCATTGATACTTCTTCTCATGAGGTTTTCAATTGGATATCGCATGTATATGAGATATCGAGGACAACCTTGGTAAGAGGAACACTACATGTTTTAGGTGTCATTGGTTTCTTTATTTATGAGAATGTGTATTGGTATCTTGACCTGATATAATTATCAATGTTTATTGATTGAGCTCATACATTGATTCAAGAGTAAAATGATGACATTTATATTGAATTGGGATAACTTCTATTGGGTTTACAATTGGTGGTATGACATTGGGTTAATGATCATGAATGAATTTTTCAGTTTCTAAATGATGTGATATATCTATCCCATTTGATTAGGATGGTTGTAAATTAGATAAATCTATTTCCATGGTGATAGAAGGTAATTCCATCATGTAATTTAAATAATAGACGATGTAAGAAAGGATGATGACATGATTTGTTCACTCTTCTTATGATATATAATAAGAAAATTAAATTACAATTTATGGGGTTTCATCATAGTCGGTTTTCATTGATATGAATAAACATTATCTCCATAGAATGCCTGAGGATTTTCTAAAATCTTCCCATAGTTTGTGATTATCACATAATTTATATTTTATAACATGGTGGTCCCTTTGATAATGGTTGGCTAATGTTTGAGTTTATATCACTTCAAATGGAATTAAATCAATTCAATATATTTTTAGTTTTTAATAATTATGTTTTAATTTATTTACTTATTATATTCCTAATTAATTTATTGATTATAATGATATTTTGAAAGAATATTTATTTTTTAATATTTGAGATTTGTTAAATTATCCTATGGAGATGAGTTGAGTTAATCAATGAGAATTTATCATATAATATACTTTTATTGTTAAAAGTTATTGAAAAATTTCTTATGAACATTGTGATAAATTTTTCAGGTTATAAATTTTATTTTGGCTATTTAAGGATGGGTCAACTTATTAAAGGCCTTAAATAGAATTATAACTTTTTATAAACCTAACTATAATTGCAAAAAATAATCCCAAATTCAATGGACTATTCATTACAATGAACTGGAGAGACTCCCTCCCCTCTCTCCCAAGTTATAGAGATATAAGGGAAAGATTGGGTCCCCCAGATATATGATTCCATTAATGGATAATTGATATAATGATCCCATGACTATTAGGATATCAATGATCAATCGGTTTCACTATTCTTGCAGCCAGAGAATGATGATCGATGATCCACATGCTTTTAGAATGTGAGTTGATGATCTAGAGGGTTATTAGTTTTGTTCTATAAAGTGATGATATAAGATATTTATTATAATGATTTTCCAATTGAAATAAAATGAGATAATGTTTTCATTAAATATTCTTTTTTAATTTAAATTTCAAGGGAACCTCAGGTTATTACTAAATTTTGTGCATTTCAAGAGATGTGGTCACAATGTCACACTGATGATAAATTTTTTAAAATCCATCCTATTCACACATGTGTAGCAAGAATGTTACCAACAATTTGTATTATAGAGAATTCAAATTTAATTTTTATGAATGAATTTTTCATGATTTTAAGTAGAATATTTGATTACAGTATTAAGGACTTTGATTATGCATAAATTTTATGTCATAGGGTTGAGTTTTGGTCAACCAAAGATTAAAATCAGATCAATGTTGAAACATAAATGATTAAAATTTAAATATATATATATATATAGATATAATATTTATGATATTTCTGTTGAAGATTTATTTGTGGGGATCAAAGATATCTGGTTATGGAAACCTACTTTTTGTGGTGGTCGACAGAGGTACATGGGAATAATAGTAATTTATAGGTCATAATAAATACCATATAGTTGTGGAATTATTTCAAAAAAGTGTAAAATGTCTAATGTTCTAGCCTTTGTATTTTTAAAATAAAAAAAATTATTAAAGACATGAAGGGGAAGCTCACCAGATATGTATCTGCAAAATAAATCGAGGTGCGTGGGGCAGCCACATAGCTATAGAGATATCTTTAGAAAAAATAATGGTTTTACAGAGGTATTTGTCATTGGATAATTTCATGAAAATGAAATTGGAATGGAGTCCACCTGCATTTAATAATGAAAAATTAATAATGTTTTTAAAATTTTTTCTACTTCAATTCCCATTGGTGCGGACCACTCCTAAACCCAGTGCATTGGATTGGTTCATTGCATATCTACCAACCCACCTACCCCAATCCAGGTGACCCAACCACATAAAATTATTATAGGGGGTTAAAAAATACTTATAAATATTTTAATATTTCCTCAAAATTCATAAAAATATTTAGAACCATTTTTTATTTATTAACAAATTGTTACTGTGGGACATGTTCTTTTTTAATTAATTTTTTTATTTTAATTTTATTATTTAAGAATACCCTCAACTATAATTATTCACAAATTTTATTTTATTATAAGAGTTTAACTTGTATTAAGTGATTATGATCCTTGACGTACCTATTCATGTCTGATATTTATTGAATTATTTATTCATTTATCTCAACTCTTTTATTTTAAAAATTATTTTAAATATGTTGAACTATATATTTTTTTTATCCTCATTATATGTATAAGGTCCAAATATTTGAAAACAGAAATTTTATATTTATATATATATTTAAAATTATTGATATCCCTTCACTAGTGAGTTATTACTGTTGATAAGTAATGTTCGTGGAACAATGGTGTCATAGCTCGCACTGAGACATGGTGAAACATCAAATTAATGTTCCACACTTTGTATAAGGCATTCCCAACAACTTCAGTTGGATGTGATTTGATGCAACCCAAGGAGTTCCCACATGGAATATTATTGATACATTATTCTATCAACTGATAAACCATTATAATTCTCTCATAAACACATCATTTACTTCATTTATTTATTCAATGTTTACTACTTTGGTGTATGTATCACAACATGTGGTAACAATGAATAATAAAAATTAATTCATAGATAAAAATTAACATTCTAATTGAAGGATTTGTATTTAAATCATGGTTCAGTTGTGAGTTCATTTACATATTACAATAGAATGAAAAATAAAAAAATATACTCTATTTGATAAGAATAATTAAAATACCTCAATGTAAATATTAAGTCATAAAACACCTCCCATTACATGATCTTGGAAAAAACCATATGTTTGATGTGCTTTTAATCAAATGTTGAGGGTGTCTCTCACTTTATGGGAGTTTTTATGAATATAGTGTTCAAATAAAACTAAAAATTTAATAAAATAAATATCTATAACTATATTGATCAAAATTTAGTGGAAAAGTGATTACTAATGTAAGGTTATGCATTGCAAGAGATGAAGTACTGCTCAATAGATCACAAAGTCTCAAGTTGATGTGATTGGATAGTTAATTTCCTAACTTGAAACTCTATGAGTAGTGGTGTTGCAATATAATTAACTATGAGTAGAGGTTTTATGGATCATTTCACCATGAATTCTCCAAAAATTACATATTTTGAATCTATTAGTTATAGGCTAGTAGGATTTTAAAAATATTTATGAGACGATAATTTATTAATTAACCATTAATGTCTATAATAATCGGTAATGAACATAAAATTATTAACAATATTATTTTTTATTTTTTATACAATTGAAATTAAAATCATAGACACAATGTGATAAATACTAGACAATTAAAATGCCCTTATGGGAACAGATTTCCAAGAGTTGTATAAGTTATTGCATATAGTACTATAATATAAAAAAATTATGTGTTGGAATTTCCACTACATAATTAGAACTCTTAGGAAGAAAGTGTGTATTAGAATGATAAATATAAGCGATTCATATATGAATCATATTGAATATATATAATAATTTCATCATCTATGTATGATGTTTTGTAAAAGAAACAAGAGGAAATGGATGGTTATACCTCATTGTGTCATCTTCAAGAAGTTTTCCATGAGAAAGTAAAGTGAGGGATCAATGATATTGTGATCACACTACTGACGTATAGGTTTAAATATGTGATTCATGAAGGTCCTCATATACATTGGATAAAAGAGTACATTAATTGATGATAAGAATGTAGATTCAACTTAAATAAAAAAATATTAGTTCATCTCATTCTATTCTCCTTGCCACTCAATTTATTCAATTTCTTTAAGATTTATAAAATTACTATTACCTAGAAACCACTTCTATAGATTTTGGGAATGGTTGATGTAACACCCCAGGTAAATAAAGAATATGACATTTCATATTTATCCATATTTGTGAATAAAATATTTAAATGACTTTAAAGGGGACGCTATGCTCGATGGCGTACCCAACACGCAACAACGAGTTTCTTGGAAATCTTACGTTGCACTCTAATAATAAAATAATATTATTTTAAATGGTAGTTAACATGTAGCCGTTGTAATGGCGGGAATGGATAGAAATAACTAAAATATTATTATATATGTTTTTAAATGTTTTTACATTTATCCAATAAAGGATAGAGGCTTAAAATACGGAAAGAATTCAATTTTAGGCATATATGCCCTAGTTTTCACTAAAGGTTCACTTATCGCCTTTTGATGGCGAACCGTCATTAAATATAGTTTTGTTCACTCTTAAACATTCTTTTGGACCAAATAAAAATCTTATTAAGAATCGGGACATCAAAATTTACTTTGTGTAAATTTTTGGTATCTTTCCGATAAAGTTCATTTTTTTTAATGAATAGTGTAAAATGTTGTATTTTAATTCAAAACCACTTTTTAATCTAATTTATTTATATGATTAGATTATATTTTGAATTGGTTTTAAAGTGAAATTAGAAAATATTTTTACCATTAAATCCAATAGTGGTCGTTGGAATCAATTTTACTTTGAAATAAGACTTAAACCAGTGTCAATCTTTTGATACTTATTGTTTCATAAAAACACGCTACTTGCTCTGACAGCGGGAATTAATTATTAAATTAATTAATGTGGCTTATATGTTTTTCATTTTGTAAAATAGACTTCATTTTTGAATTCTTAATATCAAATATAGCTTAGGGTGAATTTTTGGTAATTTTCTGAAAAACTTCAATTTTTGATGAATAGTGAAACCACTAAGTGGTACTTATAAAAACTGATTTTCCGTTTAAATGAAATTTTGCCATCATTGTGTTTTGATTTTAAAAAATCCGACATACATGGTTGTCATGAAGAAGTAAAATGTTGTTCAATGAGATTAAAATAATTTTTTTTTGGTGAATAGTAACTTATTAAGTTTTTAATCGCGATTAGTGGTAATTAGTTTAGTTTAAGGTAAAAATAATGCTTTAATGGAAAAAGATGAGCTTGACACATGTCCTAACCTAATTGGTTGTATCATGACCGACCAAGACATGCCATGGGTCAACTTGGGGACCCCATGGATCCACTTTGGTTGGGAAATGACATAAATAACACTTTATTTAATGTAAAAGTAAAATTGACACAAACATGATATGTTTTACTAAAACAATTTTTAAGTGGGGTTATAAAAGTCATCTTTTTGATTATAAATATTCATTGGAAAGATAAAAAGATTTCCTACATCATAGTATTTTTTTTATAAATTTTAGACATTAAATAAATTAAATTATTTATGACATAGTAATGATGCAGCGATGACATCATTATTTGACGATTTAAATAAAATGGAAAGATAATGTAAAATATATGAACTACACATGTCCAAAACTTATTGGATGAGTGTATTGCGAAGCCTTATCACCTTATCCACGAATTATATCAATGTGGGACCTTTTGAAACCGAAAAACATTTTCAAATAAAGTAATATTTCTTTACTTTCTAAAAGTGCCCCTCCTCTCCTCTTATAAAAGGCCCCCACCTCTACCTCGTTTAACACACTCCTCAAGCCTTTGGCTCGGCCAACCACTGCCCTTTTACTCTCTCCACATCCCTCTCCTCACCCTAGAGGATTCCCTTTGGGATGAATCCTTTCAAAGGAAGCCTTATGCTCAAATCAAAAGGAGTTACACTTTTAAAGGAAATTCATTCCCTCATGTTAATTTGTTTTATTTTGCTTCTCCAACCCCCTAAAATATTTTTATTTACTTCTTTTGTAACAAAACCAGTATCTTAAATATACTAGGATGTTTTTATAAGATTTATTCGAGCTACACTCTCACACAACTACATCAAATGGTTAAAGAACATACGGTTTCCGTGGATGGTGAAATTCTGCCTCCCGAAACGATGATTGTTCAATACTCATTTAACACCTTCAAAGGTGGCCGTTATGATATCCCTATTTTTATATATGATATATAATATGTTTATGTTTTATTTATGCTTCTGTATTTGTCATTTTTGTCTTACCTTTATGGCTTTCATTATGGGTATACGCGATATCTTCATTTAAGGAAGTGCGGACTACCGCCCCCTCAAAGTGATTTGATTCGTTAAATACCATATGTGGGATGTATAAAGGATGGAAATATGATATTATAAATGAAATTATACTGGAATTATAATATACCTTTATATCATTATTATTTCATTTTATAAAATACGAAATAGAAATGAAAGTAGCGTTCATGCATACGTACGGCTTACCGTCTCCATGAATGGTGCATTTCATTTCTTACCTATAAATGATTATGTAATGTTATAAATTCATGCATGTACTGGATATATATGACATATATGATATCTAAATAATGAATACAATTCTGGATATAATAAACATTTGGCCACACGAACAACATGTAATTGTAAGAATTCCACTTTCAACTTAAGAACCAAATATCAACAAAACAATCATTATTAACTTAATGATTACAAAGTGTTTATAGCATGGTAATAAGTGATATAAAAGGAATAATGAACTTGGAAAAGGTTATTAAGGAAGTAGAAATTATCTCAAGTTTATTATTCAGGATGTTAAAGAACGATCGAGTCAAGTCGGACCCGAGGTATGGGATCCTACAACTCTCTTTCTTTTAAGTACACTCTTTTATGTCATTTCTTTTAAGCTCATATTTATTATGATTGGGATGTTCTTTTATATTAATCCTACTGTAAGTTTTATGTTCATGTGATGAGAGACCCTATTCCCTCTCATCAATCCATTTTGGAAGTTTTGAGTGGCGCCGTTAGGCTGCCGAACTTTCGTAAGAGATCTAACCTCTCTTTCTTTTTAAGTACTCTCCTTTATGTCACGTCTTTTAAGCTCCTCTTTGTAATGTTGGGGGATTTTCTCTTATATTTCTCTTTCTGTACATTTTATTGTAATGTGATGAGATACCCTATTTGATCTCATCAATCCATATTCGGAAGTTTTATGTGGCGTCGTTAGGCTGCCGAGAGTTCGTAAGGGATTTTTCATCTCACTTTTATTCCCGTGAGATTTATGCTACATTTGCCACAAATTCCATTGAGTGGTGTATGTACTGCCCATTATTATAATCTTTGTGTAATATACTTTCGTTTATGAGTATTTACATCAATGATATATTGTCCTTCTTTCATGGGGTGTATGTTTTGAAAGATACCCAAGTCGGTAAGGGAACCTTTCACCCTCCTCTTTTTTAAAAGACTTCTTTTGTTGGGTATTTTAATTTACATATTTTTATGTTGGGATATGTTCTCATATATCCTTATTGATGTAAATTTTATGTCCAAGTGATGAGATACACTTTTTATCTCTCATCAACTCATTTTTATGTGATGCCGTTAGGCTGTCAAGGGAACCTTTCAACCCAATTTCGATTTCTTTGGGTTCAACATGTAGTCATTGAATATGTCATCCATTGAATATGTGTGAATGAACTTTTATTTCTTTACACTTAATATACACTTATATTGGGTGTATTTATATTTGTCACACATATTTTTGAGATTGATTTTTCCTTAATTTAAGGATACCTTCTTTATAAGGGATTTCATCACATTTTACATATCTATTGAGGGTTCATTGTTGTTATGCACCAATTCGCTCTTATATGGTTTATATACTGTCCTTTGGAGTATTATATCATGAATCCATTTATTCTCATGATATTACAATGTTCTGACTAAATTTTATTCCTCAATTATTGTATTCAAGTGTCTCTAATTTTGGTAAAACCCCCTTTAACCAAAATATCGCTTTAAATGATTTAATTATTTGTTATTATTAATATCCATGTTTTCAAAATGGTTTTAAGGATTTATTTATATGGATATTAATGGTTTAAAATTTTAAAAGCTTCAAGGTGGTATGGGACACTTTGATTCAAAATTCTCTTTATTAAATGTTTTAAATGGTTTTGGAAATGGTATCTTTTTGAATGGATTCATTATTTCAAAATAATAAAATGTTATATTGTAATTGAAATGTGGAAATGTTATGTTTCCTTTATGCATGTTTTATGTGATACGTTTATGTTATGTTTCTTGGTCATTGTTATGAAAACGGGTGGTTCCGTGATAAACTAAGGGCGAGTGAGCCCGTTATAGCTCTCCAATGCATTGGGAAACGCGAAAGAGTGAAACGTTAAGGTTTCTCCGAAGAGATTTAGGTAATATACTGTGATGGGTATTCCAAACGTAACCAAGAGGGTTACTCCCAACGTAAGAATGTCATGAATGCCTCAAGTTACCTTTATGTCTTATGTCTTCTATGATTTATTCATGATTTGATATGCCTATGTTTTATGGGTAAAGTATGATTTAATTCTTATGTATATATGAACTCACGTTTCCTTTCCATATTTTTATAACCCTTACTGATCTTTTTATGCTCATCCCATGTTTTTGAAATTCTTTTCACAGGTCAAGGGAAAGGTACATGATGTGACGATAGTGTCAAGGATGTGTCAAGAAAGAATCCGTGTTTTATTTTAAATAGGTTTCCATTGATGGGAAGAATGAATATTGTCTTTTATGTAACCACCTTGTTTAAATGTGGAATGTAATGCAAGTTTCAGGATCTAATTCTCTAAAACTCTAAACCTGAAAAGATCCTCAATGTGTAATCTTGTAATAAATCAAGTTTAAGTAAGGTTTATGGCTGGGGCCTTATAGTTGGTATCAAAGGTCGGTTTAGATAACTTTAGAGGTTAGGGAATTCTTTAAGCATAACTGACAATTACCATAATGGTTAGGATTTCAGAAAGAGTCTTAGTTTTAGATAAAGTGAATGAGTAAGTATATCTTATTGTCTATCTTACTCATTAGTACGTGATGGTTTTGTTGATATACTCACACTGACATTTCTATTTTTAGTGAATGAATGGATATAGCAGACACCAAGCAGACAACAGGTTTGAAGGAAACTGTGGTGGTTCTCTGATTAAGATACTAGATAAAATGGAGGATTCAATGAGGAAACTCGTGGTTGTTCTAAACCAAATATCAAGGAGTCGTGATCAACCACTTCAACCTTGGTGAGTTCTCTAATGCATCAGGTACGAGATGGCAAATTCAATGTGGAAATTCATGTAATAATTATTAAGGTAACCATTAGGGTTTATATGATACTTAATTTTTAGGTAATTATGGGTTACTCTATGATATGATGGAAAATGAAAGGAATGAGATAAACTTGAGGTTAAAATATGTTATGATTATTCTTGAAGATTTTATCTCATTTTGGGGAATGTTTTATGAATTATATAGTTTTGGAAAAAGGACAACACGTAGACCGTGTGACATCCCGTCGCGTCAGACAAAGCTGTGGGAATCGAACCCACAACCAATGTGCGACTGGTATTTATCGCCTACCACTGGACTACGTGAAGTCCCTGGTTAGTTTTACTGATTCATTCTAGTTATATGATTTTATGAATTAAGAGTAAGTTGATTTTGGGTTATTTATGAAAATGATTATCCTATCATGGAGGATATGTGATTAGGTTAATTACTTTTCAAAACGAGACTTTAGGAGCAACTGATATTGTTTTGAGATAAATGTTACGATTTATCTTGGAAGACTATGCGACTAAATCCTTCAAATATTTGGGTTTCAATCTTATATTGGTTTACTTTGAAGAATTTTATGGACAAATTTTTTATCGGATGGTCCTCGTTGAACTTTGGGTTTTGTTGGACAAATTTTGGAGATTAAGAATAGATTTTCTTTTTATAAGGGGTTATCCTTTTCTGGAATATCTGATCTTGTACTAACCTTTTTGGTTTTGGTTTTGGTTTTGGTTAAAGCCTAAATACATGGGATGTATATAGTTCTCTTTTGTGCATTATGTGATTCTCTAGAAGTTGATTATAGTACTCTTAATGTGAACAAGTCTTCCTAAATACTCGTCTTTTGGAGAAAATATGAGTTTGTGTAAGGAATCTAATATAGGTTGAAAGTCAATATGATAAGTGATTATGTTTCCTTATGAATAAATTCCTCAATAAAAAGTAACTTAAAACGAAAATGTTGTCTATTAACTTTTCCTACTGGGGAATCGAAGACCGTTTAACCCATCACAAGTTTGTGATTTTCTCGTGGTTAACTTTCTCCTAAACATGTTTTCAATCACTCTCCATCAGAACATGACCCTTTGTTTTTTTCCTCCATGTCCATATTTTCATACTTGGAATCCTAGTATGGGTTAACTCGGGTGACCTTTGTACTTATCTTTCTTTATTTTAAAGTGTTTGTTTTACCGACTTTTGTTCTGATGTGGGACTTTCAAGGATGTTTCCAAGCGCAATTTTAAAAATTGCGAGGACGCAATTCCCAAAAGGGGGGAAGGATGTAACACCCCAGGTAAATAAAGAAAATGACATTTCATATTTATCCATATTTGTGAATAAAATATTTAAATGTCTTTAAAGGGGACGCTATGCTCGATGGCGTACCCAACACGCAACAACGAGTTTCTTGGGAATCTTACGTTGCACTCTAATAATAAAATAATATTATTTTAAATGGTAGTTAACATGTAGCCGTTGTAATGGCGGGAATGGATAGAAATAACTAAAATATGATTATATATGTTTTTAAATGTTTTTTCATTTTTCCAATAAAGGATAGAGGCTTAAAATACGGAAAGAATTCAATTTTAGGCATATATGCCCTAGTTTTCACTGAAGGTTCACTTATCGCCTTTTAATGGAGAAGCGTCATTAAATATAGTTTTGTTCACTCTTAAACATTCTTTTGGACCAAATAAAAATATTATTAAGAATCGGGAAATCAAAATTTACTTTGTGTAAATTTTTGGTATCTTTCCGATAAAGTTCATTTTTTTTAATGAATAGTGTAAAATGTTGTATTTTAATTCAAAACCACTTTTTAATATAATTTATTTATATGATTAGATTATATTTTGAATTGGTTTTAAAGTGAAATTAGAAAATATTTTTACCATTAAATCCAATAGTGGTCGTTGGAATCAATTTCACTTTGAAATCAGACTTAAACCAGTGTCAATCTTTTGATACTTATTGTTTCATAAAAACACGCTACTTGCTCTGACAGCGGGAATTAATTATTAAATTAATTAATGTGACTTATATGTTTTGAATTTTGTAAAATAGACTTCATTTTTGAATTTGTAATATCAAATATAGCCTAGGGTGAATTTTTGGTAATTTTCTGAAAACTTCAATTTTTGATGAATAGTGAAACCACTAAGTGGTACTTATAAAAACTGATTTTCCGTTTAAATGAAATTTTGCCATCATTGTGTTTTGATTTTAAAAAATCCGACATACAAGGTTGTCATTAAGAATTAAAATGTGGTTCAATGAGATTAAAATAATTTTTTTGGTGAATAGTAACTTATTAAGTTTTTAATCGCGATTAGTGGTAATTAGTGTAGTTTAAGGTAAAAATAATGATTTAATGGAATAATATGAGCTTGACACATGTCCTAACATAATTGGTTGTATCATGGCCGACCAAGAAAAGCCATGGGTCAACTTGGGGACCCCATGGATCCACTTTGGTTGGGAAATGACATAAATAACACTTTATTTAATGTAAAAGTAAAATTGACACAAACATGATATGTTTTACTAAAACAATTTTTAAGTGGGGTTATAAAAGTCATATATTTGATTATAAATATTAATTGGAAAGCTAAAAATATTTCCTACATCATAGTATTTTTTTATAATTTTTAGACATTATATAAATTAAATTATTTATGACATAGTAATGATGCAGCGATGACATCATTATTTGACGATTTAAATATAATGGAAAGATAATGTAAAATATATGAACTAAACATGTCCAAAACTTATTGGATGAGTGGATTTCGAAGCCTTATTACCTTATCCACGAATTATATCAATGTGGGACCTTTTGAAACCGAAAAACATTTTCAAATAAAGTAATATTTCTTTACTTTCCAAAAGTGCCTCTCCTCTCCTCTTATAAAAGGCCCCCACCTCTACCTCATTTAACACACTCCTCAAGCCTTTGGCTCGGCCAACCCCTGCCCATATACTCTCTCCACATCCCTCTCCTCACCCTAGAGGATTCCCTTTGGGAAGAATCCTTTCAAAGGAAGCCTTTAGGCTCAAATCAAAAGGAGTTACACTTTTAAAGGTAATTCATTCTCTCATGTTCATTTGTTTTATTTTGCTTCTCCAACCCCCTAAAATCTTTTTATTTACTTCTTTTGTAACAACACCAGTATCTTCAATATACCAGGATGTTGTTATTGATTTATTCGAGCTACACTCTCACACAACTACATAAAATGGTTAAAGAACATACGGTTTCCGTGGATGGTGAAATTCTGCCTCCCGAAACGATGATTGTTCAATACTCATTTAACACCTTCAAAGGTGGCCATTATGATGTCACTATTTTTATATATGATATATAATATGTTTATGTTTTATTTATGCTTCTTTATTTTTCATTTTTGTCTTACCATTATGGCTTCCATTATGGGTATACGCGATATCTTCATTTAAGGAAGTGCGGACTACCGCCCCCTCAAAGTGATTTGATTCGTTAAATACCATATGTGGGATGTATAAAGGATGGAAATATGATATTATAAATGACATTATACTGGAATTATAATATACCTTTATATAATTATTATCCCATTCTATAAAATATGAAATAGAAATGAATGTAGCGTTCATGCATACGTACAGCTTACCGTCTCCATGAATGGTGCATTTCATTTCTTACCTATAAATGATTATGTAATGTTATAAATTCATGCATGTACTGGATATATATGACATATATGATATCTAAATAATGAATACAAATCTGTATATAATAAACATTTGGCCACACGAACAACATGTAATTGTAAGAAGTCCACTTTCGACTTAAGAACCAAATATCAACAAAACAATCATTATTAACTTAATGATTACATAGTGTTTATAGCATGGTAATAAGTGATATAAAAGGAATAATTAACTTGGAAAAGGTTCTTAAGGAAGTAGAAATTAACTCAAGTTTATTATTCAGGACGTTAAAGAACGATCGAGTCAAGTCGGACCCGAGGTAAGGGATCCTACAACTCTCTTTCTTTTAAGTACAATCTTTTAAGTACAATCTTTTATGTCATTTCTTTTAAGCTCATATTTATTATGATTGGGATGTTCTTTTATATTACTCCTACTGTAATTTTTATGTTCATGTGATGAGAGACCCTATTCCCTCTCATCAATCCATTTTGGAAGTTTTGAGTGGCGCCGTTAGGCTGCCGAACATTCATAAGAGATCTAACCTCTCTTTCTTTTTAAGTACTCTCCTTTATGTCACTTCTTTTAAGCTCCTCTTTGTAATGTTGGGGGATGTTCTTTTATATTCCTATTTCTATACATTTTATTGTAATGTTATGAGATACCCTATTTGATCTCGTCAATCCATATTCGGATGTTTTATGTGGCGTCGTTAGGCTGCCGAGAGTTCGTAAGGGATTTTTCATCTCACTTTTATTCCCGTGAGATTTATGCTACATTTGCCACAAATTCCACTGAGTGGTGTATGTACTGCCCATTATTATACTCTTTGTGTAATATAATTTCATTTATGAGTATTTACATCAATGATCTATTGTCCTTCTTTCATGGGGTGTATGTTTTGAAAGATACCCAAGTCGGTAAGGGAACCTTTCACCCTCCTCTTTTTTAAAATACTTCTTTTGTTGGGTCTTTTAATTTACATATTTTTATGTTGGGATATGTTCTAATATATCCTTATTGATGTAAATTTTATGTCCAAGTGATGAGATACACTTTTTATCTCTCATCAACTCATTTTGATGTGATGCCGTCAGGCTGTCAAGGGAACTTTTTAACCCAATTTCGATTTCTTTGGGTTCAACATGTAGTCATTGAATATGTCATCCATTGAATATATGTGAATGACCTTTTATTGCTTTACACTTAATATCCACTTATATTGGGTGTATTTATATTTGTCACACATATTTTTGAGATTTATTTGTCCTTAATTTAAGGATACCTTCTTTATAAGGGATTTCATCACATTTGACATTTCTATTGAGGGTTCATTGTTTTTAAGCACCAATTCGCTCTTATATGGTGTATATACTGTCCTTTGGAGTATTATATCATGAATCCATTTATTCTCATGATATTACAAAGTTCTGACTAAATGTTATTCCTCAATTATTGTATTCAAGTGTCTCTAATTTTGGTAAAACCCCCTTTAACCAAAATATCGCTTTAAATGTTTTAATTATTTGTTATTATTAATATCCATGTTTTCAAAATGGTTTTAAGGATTTATTTATATGGATATTAATGGTTTAACATTTTAAAAGCTTCAAGGTGGTATGGGACACTTTGATTCAAAATTCTCTTTATTAAATGTTTTAAATGGTTTTGGAAATGGTTTCTTTTTGAATGGATTCATTATTTTAAAATAATAAAATGTAATATTGTGATTGAAATGTGGAAATGTTATGTTTCCTTTATGCATGTTTTATGTGATACATTTATGATATGTTTCTTGGGAATTTTTATGAAAACGGGTGGTTCCGTGATAAACTAAGGGCGGGTGAGCCCGTTATAGCTCTCCAATGCATTGGGTAACGCGAAGGAGTGAAACGTTAAGATTTCTCCGAAGAGATTTAGGGAATATACTGTGATGGGTATTCCAAACGTAACCAAGAGGGTTACTCCCTATGTAAGAATGTTATGAATGCCTCAAGTTACCTTTATGTCTTATGTCTTCTATGATTTATTCATGATTTGATATGCCTATGTTTTATGGGTAAAGTATGATTTCATTCTTATGTATATATGAACTCATGTTTCCTTTCCATATTTTTATAACCCATACTGAGCTTTTTATGCTCATCCCAAGTTTTTGATATTCTTTTCACAGGTCAAGGGAAAGGTACATGATGTGACGATAGTGTCAAGGATGTTTCAAGAAAGAATCCGTGTTTTATTTTAAATAGGTTTCCATTAATGGGAAGAATGAATATTGTCTTTTATGTAACCACCTTGTTTAAATGTGGAATGTAATTCAAGTTTCAGGATCTAATTCTCTAAAACTCTAAACCTGAAAAGATCCTCAATGTGTAATCTTTTAATAAATCAAGTTTAAGTAAGGTTTAAGGCTGGGGCCTTATAGCTATCCCAGAATATGAGAAATGTTAAAATGTAATAATTTTAATTTAATGTCGTGAATAATAATAAGACCTATGAAAAAGGGTCAATTGTAAGTACGAACCTAAAAGAACTTTCAAAACATTGTTATTTGATGTCAAAGATAAGGAGATATAGAATTAAATATGAGTTTTTATTTTTTTGTAAAGAGATAGGTCAATGGTGGGAAAGTGGTAATTAATTTATGAAGAAGAATCTATGATCATATACTTTCTGTCATCATTAAATGTAATATTAATGTTATTCCCTTGGGTATTACATAAAATATATCAATTGTATAAATAAAACAATTATGTAATGAAAAATTACTACATGTCAATTAATAGTTCAATTGAAGGGTACCATACCATTTATGAATGGATGATTTTTTTCGGAATTCCAACCACAATTAATAGTTCAATGAATCTTGAATTACCAATAATAAATAATTAATGTTAAATATAAGACACAATAAGACCATGTTTTGGAATGATATTTCCTTTAAAAGTAAAAATAAAATATGTTATCATGGATATTCCTAATCTGGTACAAAGACTCTTCATGGATAATAACATTAGGATTAATCAAAATAAATATTTATCAAGTTGTTGAAAAAAAATCCTTTTTAAATAAATGTGAAACACAAAGCATCAAATGATAGTTTGGAGTGACAGCATGAACTATTCTAATGAGAAGTTATATGATTAGTTATGTACATTATAATATTACTTTTTGAGACCTAGATAATGAAAAGTTGAATTAAAGATCATGTATAGTTGGATGATATTAGTTGATTTAAGAATGTGACCTAAATAATATTTTAATCAATCATTAATCACTCAAAAAATGATCAGTAGAGTAGTTCTAAAACATTGTTTTCCTTATACACATCAAATTCATGATTTTAGTAAAAAGGGGATTAATGAAGAGTATTAAATTTATATGATTATCATGAAAATGTAGTGTGTATTTATTAATAAACTCAAATTTCCTTATACACATCACATATATTATTTAAGTACCGTTAGGATCAATGATGAGTCTTTTAATTAATGAAAACTATTCCATTATCTTATAATATATGATTCAAAAATATCATTGTAACCCCTCAATCAAATGAAAATTATAATGAAAAATTGGAATCATGATATTTATAATATATAAAAAATCAATTATGTCAATGAAAACAAGTGAATATTTATTGATTTTTAAGGATATGTTAACAAAAAACCATTCCTCAATAAATACAAAAATTTTATCTGAAGTAATTATCTAATAATTGTTTAGGATTATAAATAAATACCTAATATGGGAAAATAATAGTCAAGAAATAGAATATGTTTCTATAAAATGGTTGACATCTCTATTTATGATAGAGGGCTAAATGCTTACATGGAAAATATTGACAATTTAGATATAAAAGATAATTATAATTGGAAGAAGATCCACAAGGGCTTGTGAAATGTTAATTTTCCAATGAAATGTATTTTATTGGAATGATAAAACAAAGATACATGGTTTTATATTCCCTATTTCATGGTGATATTTTATTAAATTAAAATAATAATAATCATCTAACCAGGAATAAGTAAATGGAAAATGGATCTATTTTTCAACATCATCATCATTCATAAAAATGGTTTACAGGTACTAAAATAAATTTCATATTTGTGTGATATATCTAATTAATGTAATTTCATTGGTGAGTATTGAAGATAAAATATGCATGGGTGGTATAAGTGTGGTACCAATAAGAATTGTTTGGTTATATGATATCCTTATACATAAATCAACACGAATTTTACTTTTCATAGATACATTATATGATACTTATATTGGGAACTTTGTATTAAGTTCACCTCATAAGATTGTAATCACATAGAATCTATCTAAATTACATACATATAATGGATTAAAAAAATTAAGGAAAGTTAATATGGTACATTTGTTTCATGTATCCATTTTTGTTCACAAAAATATAATTTTCATATAATATTCATTTGGAAAAATGTATGCATAGTGGGAATTTTATTGTTTTCCAAGTTAAAAATATTGATAAAATAGATTAAATGATTTATTATTCTTATAGTTATTTAATAAAATAAAAAGTAATTATATTGAATTAATGTATAAACCAATATTCTAGGGAAAATATATACTTAGTTAAATATAATGGTGTCTTAGACCAAGAAAAAAATACAAACAATGTATTTCAAAATACATGTTTTAAAAATTTTAGAAGGAATTGTTTCTTATATTAAATTGAAACTACATCTCTATGAAGACATGTATGAGACATAGAAGGAGTATAAATTTTTCACTTGAGATCAATATACTTCAGCGATTGATTTGTCACATATTTGATTTTATGTAGTATATATGATAATTCCTATACATGAATTATGTCATGTAAAAATTAGATAAATATAGAAGAACTACATGTAAATAATTCTAAACTAGCCAATAGTATTTGATATTTTAATGGTATATGTGCATGGTACATGGCGAAGAAATAACACTAGTCATAACAAGACCCAAAAACACTCTTTAGGTAGATTATTCCGATCTAATATTACAGTTAAATTATAGAAATGGGAAAGGTAAGATAACTAAAACCAATAGTTTCTATATCTACAAAAAACATGTATGTTATAACATCAAATTTAGATAAGGAAGTGGGATTAATTATGTTGCAATTTTTAAAAATTATTTGTATTGTACCTTTTGTGCAGGACACGATTATAATATTATTACAAATTGAAAATGAAAAAAATGTTGTATATGATATATTTTGTATTTTTATAATGAAGGTGAAGTCATGAATAACCTAGTAGAAATACAAGAATACATGATAAGTCTAATGAACATATCCATAACTCAGTATAAGTATGATGTTATCATGTGAGATCTAACATGTTTATGGTTAAAAAAAATTGCATCTAGTTCAAGTGGGAGTGTTGATAATTTAATTTCAGTATACCCATAATGAAAATAAATTTATGATTTCCAAATAATGTATATAGAGTGTTATAAATGATATATACATTCCAAAATAACGTAACAGTTTTACATACACTATTTACAGTTTAATTTACATATTTTATTTTTCATATTGAAGGATTATCTAATTTCCATGACATAATAATAATCTTTATATACAATGATAGTAATGTTAAAAATAATTCATATCATCTCAACACATCATACTGACTGGATAAAGATTATGTGTCACTATCAGGTGTTGGTGGCTCTTTAGCATTGATACTTCTTCCCATGTAGTTAAAACATTGTGATGGTGATTATAAGAGATCATGAGGACTAACCATCCATTAAAAACACCACATATTTTTCTGTCATTAGATATTCCTATTTACATTCATGTGTTTTAGCCTCTCAACTATATATTATTATAAATTTATACCAATTGATCACATAATTTTCTTTCGGATGATAACATTTAAATTTATGTTTTGGTGTGGTTTTCTCCATTATTTCATTCATTTGTTCTTATACATTAGTTTACTGATACTAAATAATTTTTCCACATTAAAAAGGAAAATATATCTCTAGTCCTATTGAACAGGATAATAGTACTTATATAAAATATATTTCCCTAGTGATTAAAGGCTAGTCTATCTTGTATGGTTAATAAAAGATACAAAAAATAAAGGTTGATGACCTAAAGTGTTCATCCTTATTTACGAGATATCATGATAAAAATTTACTAAATTTTACATATCTGGTTCATTGAATTTTTTCTTTATTATAACTAAACATTATCTCCTTAGGGGCCTTGATGTACTTCAAGACTCTAATAATAGTGTGTGATTATGACTCCCTACTAAAGATATAAGGGCTTAGAGGGTCACACACAATGCATATTCTAAACCTTTAGCAACTCTAGTAATTTATATTTTAGCAGATGGTGGGTCATGTGGGTATGGAAAGGTTATATCCAAGTTTATACAATCAAAAATGGAAATATATAAATTCAATATTATTTTAATTTAAAATAGTCACAATTTAGTTAATTTCATTATTTTATTCAGAAGTAATTCAATAAACATAGAGTAATTTTTTTTAAAAAATATATACTATTTAGTATTCATGGTTAATTAAATATTTATTGGGGAGATGCATTGAGTTAGTGACTCATAATTTATCATGAAACATAGTATTAGTGTTACAATTAAGTGATACATTACATATGATCATTATGATACCTTTATAAGGATGTAAGAGTTATTTTGGGTGCTTAAAGAAGGGTGAACATACTCAAGGTGTTAAGTGAAATTTTACTAAGTTTAAACTTGACATTAAATTCCAAGATAACTATTCATTCCCTTGATTTTTTGAGACTCACTTCTCTCACCCTTGAGTTGTAGAGAGAGGAATGGTGGATTGGGTCCCCCTGGTTATATATTTTTCAATATATTAAAGATATAGCGATCTAGAAATTGTTACGATGTCTAAGAGCTATGTGTTTCTCAATGAAATATCATGAAGTATGATTATTGATTATCACTATGATTCAAGAATGCACGTGGATGATCTAAAAGCTTTATATTTTGGTACATTCAAGAAAAAATAAAAAATAGTGAGTGGCACTTATTTTAAGTCGGAAGCCCATGAGGTATGATATTATTTTATTTACCTTGATTAATTTAAATTAAATATGATCCTTGAGTTATAATATGTAATTTTGTATTTTAAAGATGATTTCATCATGGTTAATTTGTGATAAATGTTTTAAAATAGTATCATTTCATACTTCCATAGTGCCCTCAGTACCAACAAGTTGTATCAAAGAAAAAATGAATTTAATAAATCCAAATTAAAATTATAGCTTAATAAATTAAATTAGTGGGAGTCATTACAATCCCATCGTCTTTGACGTCGCATTGATCGGATGCTCGAGTTTTCACCATCGGATGATTGAAATCGAATTGACACGAAAATTTCTAAATCTAAAAAAATGATTATATATATACATATATTTATTTTTTGTTCTGGATGATTTTTTGGGATAGTGACATTACGAGGTTGAAACTCCATTTTTATGGTGGTATGATGAAGTTTAACTAGCTGAAATAGTAATTTCAAAGATATTGTAAATTCTAAACTGTTGTGGAATTGTTAAAAAAATTAGTCAAAAGTATAATTTTATTCACTTTTTATTTTTATAATAAAAAAGTAAATAAAAAGTTTAGGATGGAGAGGGATCTCCTTCCATGTATTGTCCAAAACAAAAACAAAACTAAGGGGATCAACATAGTTGTACATAATTTAATAAAAATGTATCTGTAAGTAACCAATTATCTAAACATAGTATTGTAAACAATTTCCTCCTAAATTAAAATGGGTGAAAGAAATTATTTAATTTTTTTAAACAGAACCATTAGTTGTTGCCCCTCCCAAAGCCCGTGTGCCACACATGTGCTTTTCCAAGATGCCAACCTATAAGTACTATTGAGTCTTCCCCATATAATGTGGGAATTAATTGAAATTATTTTTGGGAATGTTCAATAAGTATTTGGTGAATTAAAAATAATTTAATTTTTTTTTAATTTTTTTAAAATACCATCAACCCAAATTCTCCACAAATTTAATTTATTAAATGAGTTTATTATGTATTACCTGATCATATTAATTTACCAGCCAATGTGTCTTTTATATATACTTATTTATTTATTGATTATAGTGTGTTTATTTGTAATAATTATATAAAAAAATTGTTATTTTTGAATCACATTTATCCTCATTATATGTATATGGATATTTGATTCCATGATAAAAATAATTACTCTATATTTCACTTTCTCAAGATCCAATGACCTTTATAGGATTGATATTTCTAAATAAAGAAGAGTTTTAATGGCGATTTTTTTCACATTGAGACATGGTGACACACCAAATAAGAGATCGATGTGTTGGATTTGGTAGGAATTATTACTCATGCCAAATGTGACACGATGAGACCCAAAAAGCAAACCCATTGAATTAGATTTATTCATTATTCTCTCAAACTATCAACCATTAAAATTATCTAATGATCTAATAATTTATCATTATTTATTTAAGCATGGTTTATAATTTTTTTTGCATCTTTAAATGAGGGACCACATTAAATAAAAAATAACCATGGTGAAATGAAAGTAAACAAGCATAATGAGTGTTTTCTGTATGAACCATTATTTTTTATGAGTGCGTACAAATTGATTAATAAATTTTAAATAAAAATAGTATGCATTTAGTAAGAATAATATAAATACATAAATGTAAATATGAAGGCCTTAAATTACCACAATTTCCAAATTTTTAATCTAAACAAATGTTTGTTGTGATCATAAACACTAGTTAGGGGTGCCACTTACTATTGGAAGATTATAATGAAAGTTTTGGGTTGAATTTACTAATGTTATAAATAATTAGAAATATATAAATATATTATTTAAATGTTAGAGGAATATTATTGAGTATTGCAAGGTTACATTTTTTAGGAGATTGGAATCTACTCAAAAGATCATAGATTCAAGAGTTGATGTGGTTTCCTTTCCAATAATCTATCTTCAGACTACGTGAGTAGTGTCCTAGCCATATATCATAATATTATGAGATTTTTTAGGGATCCATTTCACTAGAATACTCAAGAAACATAGTATTCTGAATATAGTAGTTGATGACTACTAGTATCTTAAAAAATAAGATGTGAAATTTAAGGATTAGTAAATCATTAATGTCTATAAAAATAAGTAACCAATAAAAATTTAGTTATCTAATTATATTTTATTTTTTGTGGAATCGTTATTAAGAAAACAAATACATTGTGGTCAATAATTTGAAAGAATTCCATACATTTATAAATTACAAATAGTGGTATTGGATCTACCACATAGTGCTCCAATATGAAAGGAATTATATGTGATGGAGTCCCCACTACCCGATTATCTATCTCAAGATGCAAGTGAGATTCATAATTATGCTTGTTGTAAACTCATGGATGATTCATTTGATGTTTTTTTCCATAATTCATTCATCAATGTAGAATGCATTTGAAAAGAAACATGAGTTCTTTGATGGTTATACTATGATGTCTTTTCACTAAGAAGATTTTGAGGAGAAGGTGAAGCGAGAGATCAATGAGATTAAGATCACACTAATGATTTATACATTGAAATATGAAATTCATGTTGTTTATTATGTACAAAGGATGATGGAGTATATTGATCGACTGGAGAATTAGCATTCAATTTATGTTAGGAAATTTAAATTTATCTCATTCCCTCAAACATACCCCCATGTTTGTGTAGTTTTGTATAGAGTAAAAAATTTGTAATGAGAAACCTCTTACAAAACATTTGGGATAGGCTCCCTAAGAAGGTGAGATATTAGGTAAAGTTTAATCATTAATTATTATTGTGAATAATATGATAGGAAATGGAAAAAGTCTATATTCAAGTATATTGTCAAAGGAACCTTCATAATATACTTCTAATAAATCAATGAAAAAGGGGAGAGCATTGAATAGGAAGCTCAATGCATTTGATGTCACATGATAGGACACTTTAAGGGAAACTGTAACAAATTCAAGAACAAAAAGCATGAGATTATACAATATGAATAAGGATTTTTAAGGAAATGTTTCAATTATATTATTTGGTTATTAGATACAATATTTCACTTAAATATTTTTTCTAAATGAAGGAACCGTGTATGTTGATAAGAATTATTATAATTCAAGGTTCATTATCCATGTGGTTGGGAATAGAGGACACCTCTATAAAATGATAGAAGATAAAAATATTTATTCTATAGTGAAATATTCTTTTTAAATTATTATTGGGATTTTAATTTGAGTAGAAAAATTAGGAATGATTATATTTATGTTATTTCATACCCAACATAAACATTATTAATACATGAATCAATGGTAATAAATGATAAATATAAAATATAATATTCAATACCACCAAATTGTTGTAAACTATTTTCTTATCAATTAAAAAATAAAATTAGTAGTCAAATATACTATTAGTATGGTATTTATAATCATTGAAGTGAAAAACTATTGGTATTTTCGGAAAACGTACATGTCATGTTCTAGACAAAGAATTATTTTGAAATAAATGTCATCCCCAATCATATAAATATAGTTATTCTTGGAAAATTGGACAATTATATGGAGAATATAAAGGTACAATTATATACTTCGTAATATTCTTTTGAGAGATTTACTTAGTGTAAATATTTAGTAAAAAAATTACTGTCTAGAAGTTGTGATTTTCTTCTATCTTAGGAGGGAAAGAATATCATGACCAATAATCATTGGTCATGAAAATATATTGTGGATTAATTTTTAAACTAATAATTTATACACAAAAAATTTATGATGGTAATAAAATAAAGATTAATAATGAGTCTTACTTACATACCTTAATAATTAAAATTTAGAATAGATTTATTCCAAAATGCACATTTACTTATACCTACCAGGAATATGTAAATAGTAAAAAAATATCGATGATAATATTTAAACGCCAGGTGAAATATTCCATTATCATCTAGAGAATTATTTGAAAATAAAGACATAACTAATAAACATATACCAGCTATAATGAAGAATTGATATCATATGAGTTATAGTATGAAATAAATCCGTTATGTCATAGAACATTTTTTATAGATGAAAGGAGTTTTTAAGGAATCATTAAAAATGAAACATCCAACAATAAATACAATAATCCAATCAAATGAAATTATCCTATAATTTTTATGTATATTACTAAATCTCTAAGATAAGAAAATAAGTGATGATCTAGACTAAATTTATATAACTCGGTTCCCATATCTATTTTATATATTGGGATATATATTGACATAGAAAAATCTAAATACTCGATATGAATAAATAATTTTGCTTGGACTAGGATCTAAAATGTATTATGGAAAGAGAATGTTTTAGTGACACAAACTAAATTGGAAATATATAACCAAGAGAAAAAAAATTTTATTTAACTTATTAAGGGGATATAATATTCTATGAAAATAAAGAATTTTCATCTTATAAAAAATCAAATAATACAAATAATCTATGTTTTTCAGGTTCTTATAAATTCAGAAAAATATATTCTATGTTCTTATTTCAAGTTTGTATTTTTTTAGTTTTTTATCTCATAGAAATCCATTTAGTGTATATTCATGAAAAACTATACATTGGTGGTACAAGTGTGGCACTATAATGATCAATTGGTTATACTATGTCTAAATGAATTAATCCATAATAAATTTATATTCCAAAGATACATTCTACAGTCATTATACTGGGCACTTTATGTAAACAACACCTACAATGGAGGTGATCATATGGAATATATCTATAAAACATGACATGAAATGATCGATGACATCTAGAAAATTAAACAAAGGATTAATGATTCACAATTCCATTAATTTTTTGAAATAAATATTATGAGTATATAACATCTAGTTTCAATGTAAGTGTTTTAGGTTTTAGTTAGAGGCCACTATTACTATCATTATTTTATAATTAAAATATACCGGTAAAATATAGAATTTTTTTAGTTATTACTCATAATTAAGAATAAAATCTCCATAAATATTGACATAATGAAAAACTCTAAGTTCTAGGGGAAACGACCAACTAAGGTAGATCTATTAAATTCTTATAATAAGTATAATAACATATACTAACATAGAATAAAAAATACATTGTAGAATAACTAATGTTGTAATTGTTTAATTTTTTTTCATGGAAGTAATCTCTCAAAAATAAAATTTATGATGCAATGAAGAAGATTAAAAAGGTGAGTGGAGTAATATATGCTTTATTTTTGTATCTATCACATATTACATTCTATAAACTAGATATAATACTGACAATTCATACATAATGGAATGTATATATCAAATAAATCTTGGAGAACAACACAAGAAGTAATTATAACTACCCAATAGTACATCAAAAGTTTTTGGAATATATACCTAGTAAATGGGGAGGAAGGAACCCTATATATAAGGGGACACCGACTAATATTCTAATAGATCTGTTGAATGTAATATTTCATTTAGTCAATGAAAATGAGAAATAGGATCTTAATAAAGCTATTAGTTTCCTTATATATGAATATAGAGTATATTTCTGCTTCAAATGGTGATAGATAATCATAATAAAAAATGTAAAAGTTAGTTCTAATTCCTACTATCATACAGTTGGAACTAGCCAAAATGTCAAGACTGTAATACATTAAAACATCAATATACTCATGGATAATAAATGTTTATGGTTTTTTCTATATGAGGTGAAGTCTTGAATAGTATATTAACTGTGAAGGAATATATGGCAGGGAAAATGAATAAATACTAAAATCCGAAAAACCATCATTATATCATGTGAGATCTAACAGGTTGATAGATAGAATGTTGGCTCTAGTGAACATGGGAGTATTTTTAATATGGGTGACATAAAACCAACATGAACAACACATTTCCATTACCAAATCATATATATAAAAAGATATGATTAATGCATACATACTATAATAATGTTTAAATGTCAAAATCCTCTATTTACATTGTAATTTCCTTAGATTATTTTTTACATCAAAAGTTTTTATATGTTCCAGGAAATAATGAAAATATAGATATTCTATTATAGTAACATTAAACATATGTATTATAGTCTAGATATGTTATATTCTCCTCACACTAATGATATTTTACTAAAGGGTGTTGGGGGATCATTGGTATTGAAACATCATCTAATGAAGTTATCACTTGATTGTCCTTGATATAGGAAATCAAGTGAACTAACCCACAAAAAGGAACACCATATGTTTTGGGTGTCATTTGTTATTCTTATTTCCAGTCACAAGTATTCAAATCTCAATGTTTGATCATTATCATTATATTCTATTTTATCATGTACTTTTATTCAAGATGAAAATCATGAGATTTATATTATGTATAGTTACCTTGTTTTAGGTGTGTCGTTGGTGGTATGACATTGGTTGAATAATCAAGAATGATTTTTTTCTTTTGAAAGGAAGCAATATCTCAATACTTGTGGGAAAGGATGTTAGGAATTTTATTAAATACATGACCATGTAGATAAAATGGTTGTCTATTCAGTAGGGTGCTGAATAGATAAATCAATAAAGTAAGATGATACAAAGTATGTATACTAATTTATGAGATATCATGAGATTGAGAGTTTATATTACATTGTGTGTGTCCGTATAAGGTTTTTGTTAGTAAGAATATACTTTATTTCTTTAAGGGAATTTATGGGTTTCTAGACTTCACTCTTGGTCTATGATTTTCACTCAGTTTTATTGAGATAATGTCATATAGGGTCACACACAAACCATGTTCTAAAGCTCGACCAAGTCAAGTGAGTTTGAGTTTTATACATGGTGCCCCCCCAATGGAGTTTGGTTAATGTTTGGTATTATATGATCATAATAGATAAATAAATAAATTATAAAATATTATTTTTTAAAATAATTAGGCTTAAAATTATTTAATTTTTATATTCATTTGTAATTCAATTAATATAATGACAAATATTTGTTGAATGAATATTTAATAACTTATATCTGGTGTTTGTTAAATATTCTTAAGGAGATGAACTAAGATAAAGACTTGGAATTTTCAATGTAACAATTTTATATTATTTCATGTACGTGATCAATTAATTATAAACATTGTAATATTTTTTTGAGGTTTTACGAATTATTAAGAGCTTCAAGGAAGGATTAACTTATAGAATGGATTAAGGTAAATTATAAATATGTTAAATCCTATCAATGAGTGATTAAAAATTTCAGAATTCATGTGAATATTCATCTCTCAAAATTTGAGAGACCCTCTCCCCAATCTCTAAAGATTAAATGATGGAAATGAAGTATCAAGCAAACCCTATCCAGAAATTATTCCCAGGATCGAACATATGTTTATTTGGTAATTCTTACAACATTATAGTGAACTCCATTTATCTTTTCAAGAACCTAGGGCATGAATATTGATGGTAGAAAATATTCGTTAAAATATTTGGATTATCTAGAGGGTTCTTAGTATAGTCACTTCAAATAATTATTGTTGATAATGAGAATAACATAATCTAATTAAAATATCATGAGGTAGTGTTTTGATTTATTTTTGTTATTAATTTAAATAATATGGGTTCATGAAGTTACTAATGGGGATTGTGAATCTCTGTTCATAATTTCAGGATACTTATTCACTAAAAAAAGTATTAAAACTCCCACCATTTCATGCTTTCACGACATTCCTGATACTAGCACTGGATTTCAATGTGGTCTTCCTCGACCAGACGAGGGACACTCATTGGAAAGGCCTCCTTGGTTGTTGTGTAGATAGCCTATAACCATAAATGAAAACCTAATTGAACCCTATCCCTATCTATATCAATCCTTCCACATACTGCATCATTTTATTCCTTATTCATGGTCCACTACTCTTCAACCTTCATGGATGCTCTTCGCTAGCTACCCCAGCAAAAATTTCCATTATAGGACCTCCCAGTTTGTTAATACCACATAAAAAATACCCAAAATACCAATATAAGATTTTTCCCAATCCAAATAAATCTTATAAAGATCCTAAATTTCTAAAGAATTTATTTTAAATCCTAGTATCCAAGACATCCCCCTCACTAAAATAAAAAAAAAATAAAAATCACTCATAAATTCACTACCTCAACAACATGGGTTTTACAATCTGACCACCATAGAAATTATCACCCTAAAGAAGCCTTATATGTTTTAAAACAATTAATTTCATCATATATCAATAATAAAATCATAATTAATTCATCATGTTCACCTAATACAATGAAAAAACAAACGTTGTACAACGTCAAGTACACCACACATTTTTGAAAAAAAATAGAGACACCAACAATTCATCATCACAAATACATAGAAGAAACATAACCATACCCCTCTATCACTCAACATAATAGTGAAAATAATTGATTTATTACCAAAACATTGGTTCCCTCATAATAATACTCAGCTCCCCATGTAAGATTCCAATACATTCTGTTTCCCACCCTCATAATCACCTAATGTAACACATTTCTGAAGGTCAATCGACCAACATGGAATTATATCCCACTCACAACATCAAATTATTCCTAAAAACACTAGTTATTCTTCATATAGATGAAATTTTTTGAAAACTAATGGTCCCACCTATCAAATCTCTATATCAACATCCAATCATGCTTCCAAGATTTGAAAATGGATCCTATGATTGTCCAAACACCCATAATGAATTCTCAACCAATCATTCAATGAAATTTAATAACTTTTTCCTCAACCAACCAATTTAGTCACAATACTCTCAACCCCATGAAATCACATCATAGATCTTACACACCCTCAAATCAAATCAATACCATCCTAGTCCCATATTCAATGAATTGATCTCATATTATATTACATATATTCCTCTAATATAGTATTCATTAAATAACTAAATAAAACTAGGTCCATATGAAAATAATCCTCAAAAAGATACATCAACTATCCTATGATAGGTCTCATGTATTAGGAATCCTTCTAAAATGAGTGTTTTTCTTCAACAACCCATGTTTCTTCTATTAAATCATATAAAGACGATATTTTTCCTTCCACTCATACCAGAGAATAAATTAAAAATGTTAACTACTACTAATTACCATATAACTTGGATGATCATCCATTTTATTTTATGAAATTACTTCTGAAATTTGGATCACAAAAAACAACAGCCTATGGTTCACTTCCTTCAAAATGGATTTCCTCTTACCTCTCAATGATTATAACCTCTATAGGTTACATCTAGACACATTCCAGACAAACTGTGTCTTGGAAAACACTGAGGATGATAGTACAATGACCCATGATCCATCTCTGATGACATATATCTTCATAGAGAAAAACTAATCATCCTTACACAACCCTCTAGTAATCATTACCACACCATACCATCCCAAAATAACTACCTCCAAGAGATATTTGAAGTGAAACTAGCTTATAAATACATCTTACACATACACCATTTATAATTAAATAATTCCAAGGAATATCTTCCTATGTAATTTGTCGATCTTTCCACTCAAATACTAATAAAATTGTATATAATGAACATCATTTCTCCAATAAAAAATTTCTAATTCAACAATTCCATGTTCTATATAGTGATCACCAATTACTCTAGAATAATTCAACAACAAAAAATTCTCTCCTTTTCTTTATCTATCCTAGAACATATTTTCTAGGATCATTATTTATTATTTCATCATGAAAACACAAAAAATCAATTGGTACATAAAACATACTAGTCATAACATATTTGGTAAACATTTTATATCAAATAACCTTATATGTTTCTCATAATGAATGTATAAGGCATAACCATGCCTATACTGCAAGTCTGGTAGCACTTATAATTCCATGATTCCATAACTTTAAGTACCCCTCCATTATTCTATTCTATAAGGGAACTCAAATGTCTATTCTAACCCCTCAATTATGTTACCCTCATATAACACAAGGCACTAGGCTCTCCAACCTATAACATAAATCCTCTCTCACAATGGTGGTAGTGCATGACAAACATCCCTCTTATTGAATATCAACTATCTCTATAACAATCCAAAACTTTTATGGTTTGATTCACTTAAATACATTATAGTCATTAGATATCCTATATTTCATAAATCCCAGAGTTTCTTTGAAACAACACTTCGTTATTTTGGAGATAGGCCTAACCTATCCATTAAAAATAAATTTTCCATGTCTGTGTTTTGAATTTTGAAAAATCGACATACACCGTTTCGATCAGGGTTATATTTAAAGTATGATAGAGTCAAAATAAGTTTCAGTGAATAGTAAATTACCCTTATGAATCGTAACATACCCTTAAGAATAGTAACATAAACTTATGAATATTAATATGACCCTTATAAATGATAACCTTACTTAGAGAAGTAAAAATAAATTTTGGTACCTTATAAGTGAAGATGAATATTTTAAATGTTTTGTATTTTTTCCATTAAATAATTATTTTAATTAAAAATTAAATTTATGATATTTAGAAAATTATTTCTGAAAAATGGAGTTCATTTTTGGATTCTTCACATTGGACAATTGTTAAGGTGATTTTTTTGGGTTTATCTGAAATACATGAATTTTTGTTGAATAGTAAAATTCATTAATTTAACATATAAATACATTAGAATATAAATTCACTATTCATTGAAACATGAGTGGTGTATGCACCAAAATATAAAACTCAGAAGAAATTATTACTATATTAGTTCATGGGTTTCATATTATTGCTTGTCCTGTGAAGAAATAATAAATTAATGAATATAATATTAAGAAAACCCTCCTTCCATCCCATTTATAAACTACCCCTCACCCCCTCTTCCACCCACAACACTAATGCTTAATGACATTTCTATATTCAGTACAAAATATCTTCCTATGATCCTACCCCACATCCACATCCATCTCTTCTCCTCATAATGACAAAAAAATGGCCTTATGGAGATTCTCAAGAGGTGAACCTCTATTTCTTTTCAATAAAATTCATTTAGAAGGTCCATTCTTTTGTTTCTCTTTCCTAAAATCCCCTCAATCAAATGCTATGATAATTCATGTGACTTACATGAACTGTGATTTTTTCATGGTGATTTATTATTCCTTCATCATCTCTCTTTCCCCATCCTCTAATACTACAAATGAAAACATCATCTAAGATGTGTTCATTTATCACATTCAAGGACATCAGGTTTTAAATTTCTATAACTATCTTAAATACTGGTCATGATACCTTTTAAATGGTTGAAATAGATAATAATATATGTATTTTACATTGTGATAATTTTTTATACTTAGACACTCATAATATAACATAATAATAAAAAACATGTTTATTATGCACAAAACCAGCATGTTAATCCACATTCTATAAATAACTTTTAACTAATGATTTATCCTCATATTATATAACCGAAAATAATTATATGGTAATTTTTAATTTCATTAATAATTTATATTAATAATTCTGGATGTTTAACTACATTTCATACAGACCTCCATTCATGAATACAATTAAACTGATCATGAAAACCAAGGAAAAAATGCTTCAAGAACAATGAAATTGATCTTATTAAACCCATATAAAATTTTATGAATGATCCCAATAAGGTTATAATAAATAAATTACATATGGATGATGTTTGGGAATTATTAATTAGTTATGATAAAATTTTTATTTGGGTATTTAAGATCAATCAAAAACACATTTGGGCATAAGGTACGCGGTTTATCATCTCACTTTTAATTCCTTGAGATTTCCATTGTTCACCACTAATTTCTTGAATGTGGAGTATATTTACTACCATTTGATATATAATAAAATTATTATATTTATATTTCTTCTATTCAATGATTCACTTGATTATTGTTAAATTGGTTAATTACATTGTTCTAAGGGACTTTGTTTTGGTTTCCATTTCATTGTGATTTACTTGGTATTTTGCACCAAATAACTCTCATATGGTGTTCCTGCTTCCCCTATGAGATCAATTTTCATTTGAAATTTTAAACATATTATATATCCTTATTTTGGTTTCATGGATATCATTAATCACGTATGTCGTTTATATTTTTTCATATGGTTTGTATTTGGAATGTTTTTTTTAAATATAGAAATATTGACAGATCTATATCTTCCACTTTATATGGATATTGATAAGGAATATTGTATTAAATCTAAGTATAAATAATGATTTGGACATTCAGTGATTGGTGGGGAACTCTATAGACCCTCGATGCATTGACATGCCTCATGAGACAAATCAGTTGGCGACAAACCCTTGATGTGTGTTTCAGAAAATAAGATCGGTTTTTACCCCCATCCTTAAACCATTTCAATGATACCGTAGCATCCTGTGCCAGATACATGAAGTCCAACTAATAAAAATTCTCTTTATTTATTTTTATTTATTACTATCCATGTGGTTTTCACTATGAATAAATCTAGGGATGCAGTTTTATTATTAGTATACCAGTAGTGTGTGTTTTCCATTTATTCACCATGCCATATTGACTATGCCAATTTGATTATGATTCTATTGTTGTGGATTTATGCTTCCGGTATTAGTAACCCTTACTAAGAATTTGAGCTCACCCTATGCTTTTTTTACCTTCAACATGTTACGAATAGGAGACCATTTATTGCATTCTCATGGATGCAGTTTATATGTTTTTTATGTATGGTATTTGGTTACATTAAAAATGTCATGTGAGTTACATGTATGTATCTAGTTTATTAAAAACTACTATACTGAATGCTCTTTTAGGATATACTTACATTTAATCCTTCCATTGTAATAAGTAATGCAATATCTATGTGCTCCTGGGGTCGGGGTGTTACAATTGGTATCCAAGAAAGTTTAGAGGAAAAGATGGAAACTAGATTAGGAAATCTAAATTATAGAACAAGGACCTATGATATTTTTTGAGGATAAAAAATAAGAACACCCTGTAATTTTGGTATGGAATAGATTATGTGGATTCATCTAGAAAACACATCCTTGGAAAGATAAAAACAAGTAGTGGTGGCTCTGGAACGTATTTATATATGGGGGAACCCGATAACACCACTGAGATAGACGCAGACAATAAATGGTTCATGAGAATAGGACTTCCTATACTCATGGTTTGAAACTCATGGGGGATATACATAGGATAATTCACATTTTCATTAGAATCCATTATGTAGGATTTGATTGAATTTTTTTCTAAGAGAAACCATAATTATGATATTATCTATGCATAAAATTTCAATATTTTCCACATATGTTTATAGTCGAGATTATAAATTATGATTTAAAACCTTATCTAGTGTATGCCATTATTTGGAAATGGTCCCTAATAGAAGAATGGGAATCAATACCCTCAGATAATGTAGGGAAATCACCACTGAGAAAGTTAAATAGTCAATGTCACAACAGATCAAATCATGACCATATATGGAATAATTAATCTGGTCTTGAAAAATTAAAAATATATACCGGTACTGGATCGTTTCATATAGTCGAAGCCCCAATATTTTAGTGGGTCTACTAATCTGATGGTAGCTGAGTAGTGGATCAAGCCCCTTGAATAGATATTTCTAGCATTAAGATGCAACAAAAATGAAAAGGAAATACATGCAATATATTTCTTCAAGGGTGATGATGATCGATGGTGGTCCTTAATCTAAAATTCCATGGATGATAATGAAATATAAGATATAGAATGGAGAATTTTTAAGTAAATATTTTTTGACAAAATATTTCTCTCGTGAAAAATGAACTGAAATGAAGAAGAAATTATGTAGCCTAAAGCAATGGGAAGAAGAAAGTGTTGTGGATTATGAGGCTATCTTCACAAGATTTTTCAGGTATGTGATTGATTATGTAAGTGACTTTGAAGACAAGGTCGATCGTATCAATGAAGGTCTTAAGCCATGTCTTCGAAGGGAACTGGCTTCTCAAACATTTTCATCATATGATGAAATTTTAATAAGTGACATCAAAACAGATAAGGAATTTTCTAGATAAAATTTGTTCAAGAGAATCAAAAATAATATGCGGTACTCTGATAACCATGGAATAGGTAAAGAACAAAAAAAATGGAATGACGTAATTCCCATTATGTGAGGACCATGGAATAAATGATCATGAGAAATGATTGAAAATAATAGGAGTTTGTTACATGTGTGGAGAAAAGTTTCTTCAATCTAATTGAATTATAGGAAAGAAACATGTCAATGATGCTCAATTATAGAATTGTAGAGAGATGCAGAAATATGAAAAGGAGTGTCCTATGAGCCATGGAAACATTCCTCAAGGCCACATGATTTGGGGAAAGCTTATGTGATTACAAACACGGAGGATTAAGTTACTAATGATGTGGTGGTAGGTACTTTAATTGTTTCTCCAAACATAGACAATGAATTATTTGATTCAAGGTCATTTCATTCATTTATATCTTCCCAGATTTCCAAGAAAATTAGACATGTCCAATTTAATTTAATAAAGGAGTTTTCTATCAAAACTCTTAGGGAATGAATCATTGAAAAAAAAATTTGTCGATTAGTCCCCCTCATGACACATAAATGTGCTTTAGTTTCAAACCTTATCATTATACCCAGGATTGAATTTGATAAAATTCTCAACCTGAATTGGTTGTCAAATTAGGATGCAATGATCTATTTCAAGAAGAAGTAAGTTGTAATTTTTGAGAAATTTTTAGAATCCCTTATCTTTAGAGAAAAAACATCACTATTTGATTCTTATATAGATCCACCCCTTGTAGCACTATAGAATTATATTCTTAGAGAGGTAGATGACACGATATTTATGGGTCAGTAAAAAAATATTCAAATTGAAGACATACATATTGTAATAGAATACATTTTTTTATTTCTAGTGGATTTACATATACATTATCTAGAGAGGGAAGTTGTGTTGTCTATTGATTTAATTCCTAGTGAAAGACCAATATCATAGACTCCCTATGGAATGGACACTATGGAATTAGTGTAGCAAAAGAAACAACTAGAATAATTTCTTGATAAAAGTGTTATTCGACCCACCGTTTCTCCATAGGGAGCCCACATTCCCTTTATCCAGAAGAAAGATGGATCCATGAGGTTATGCATTGATTATATGAAAATAAATGATATTACAATGAAGAACAAGTATCCTATGCCACACATAAATGATTTCATTGATCAACTACATGGATCCCAGTAATTTTTTTAAGATTGACGTTTGATCTGGATATCATCAGCTATGTGTGAGGAAGGAATATATACCAAATACAACATTTCAAACCAGGTCTGTTCATTATGAGTTGACAGTAATGACATTTGGACTGACTAATGTACCCAATGTATTCATTGATTTAATGAATATAATTTTCATGGAATATCTTGATGAATTTTTTGTGGTACTTATGGATGATATCAAGTTATACTCCAAAAGCAAAAAAGACCATTAAAAACAATTTTGTAGTATTCTAGAATCTCATAATAGAAATTAATTATTTGGGAAGTTCTAAAAGTGTGAATTTTTTCTTAAATTGGTTACCTTTATTGGCAATATTGTCTCTTAGTATGGAATCATAGTATATCCTATGATGACATAGAAAATACAAGAATGGAACATGAAAATGAACATAACCGAGGTATGTAGTTTTATTGGATTAGCAGGCCACTATCGGTGTTTTATTCATAATTTCGCTCGATTAGCTATCCAACTAACCAAGATCACACATAAAGGGGTGTAGTCTGTATGGACAAAATAATGTACAAAATTCTCCGATGAATTGAAAATAAGATTGTTCAATGCTCCAATTTTGAATCTTCAATCTAGAAATGATGGATTTGTGATATACAGTGATGCATAAAAGAATGTACTAGGTTGTATCCATATGCAAAATAATAAATTTATTTCATATGTATCAATTTAGTTTAAGAATCATGAGAACAATTACCCCACTCATGATCTTGAGTTATCATCCATAATCTTTTCTATGAAAATATGGAGACATTATATCTACGATGAAATATGTGAGATATATATATGGATCACAAGAGTTTGATATAAAATTTTATTTATAAAGAACTATACATGAGGTAATTTATATGACTAGAGTCACTAAATGATTGTGATTGTTTAATACACTATCACACAGGAATGTCAAATAAGGTGGTGGGTTCATTATGTAGAAATGATCATGGACTTCTCACCCAAATGAGGATTAATAGAGAACTATTCTTAATGGAACTACTAAAGATGGATATGAGAAATGTAAAGGGAATAGAAACATCTTTCCTCTTACAAATTATTGATAAAAAATATTTACTAGAGAGGATAAAATGATCTCCATATGATGATGGGACTATATAAATGAAAATTTAAACTATCAAGGATGGAATATTGGAAGACATCATGTATGAGGTTGGAGTTCTAAAATTTGAGAAGAGGTTATGCATTCAATCAGTAACCGGGCTTAAAAGGGAATCTATTAATTGATGCTCATAGCTCAAATTTAACTATACTCCTTAGCAGAACCAAGATGTATAAGGATCTGATGGAACATTTGGGTGGGATAAGATGAAGTGAGAAATTGCTGACTATGTGTCAAGGTGTCTAGTTTGTCAACTAGTGAAGACTAAAAGACAACATCCTAGAGGTGTTATGAAACATATACATATTTATATATGTGAGTGGGATAAAATTTCGAGGGATTTTGTCATAGTACTACTGATGGAACCTATAAAGAATGATTCAATATGGGTAATTATTGATCGTCTCACCAAATTAACACATTTCCATGTTATAAGATAGGATTTACCAATTGAGAGACTAAAATGGATTTATATTATTGAATTGGTAAGAATTCATGGTGCACCTCTGTCAATTGTGTCTGATTGATATCTCTAGTTTACATCAAAATTCTATAAAAGTCTTCAGAAGGCTTTGGATAATGATATTCATATGAGTAATACCTATCACCCCCAAACCGACAGACAGTCTAAAAGGACTATTTAAACACTAAATGACATGTGGAGATCATGCTCTCTTGACATTCAAGGTATGTGGGATGAATACTTTCCTTTTGGGGGATTTTCCTACAACAATAAATTGAATTCTAGAATTCAAATGGATCCATATAAGGGTTTATATGGTAAGAGGGGTCAAAATCGAACTTGTTGGGATAAGGTTGGAGAGGGAAAACATAAAGGCACAAAACATATCGAAGAGACAACTACAATGGTAACAGAGATTTGATACCATATTAAGGAAACCCAAATTTTGTAAAAGAGTTATGTTAAGAACTGTATAAAGGATTATGAATTTAAATTAGGAGATCGTGTCTTTCTAAATGTATCTCCACGGAAGGGTGTCTTAAGGTTCGGTAAGAAAGGGAATCTAAGCCCCAAGAACATTGGACCATTCAAAATTATGTAAAGTATTAAAGATATATCTTAACATTTATAAATTCCACCAACTCTATCCAAAGTTCATAATATGTTCAATGTGTCATTGTTAATGTTATACATGTATGAACCAACACATGTACTCACCAATGAAGAAATAGAGCCGGAACCTGATTGGTAATACTGTGAAGAGCCTATAGTGATTTTTGAGACAAGGGAGCAGGTATTGAGAAATAGGAAAACTCGATTAGTAAAAGTTATTTGGAGAAACAATAAAATGGAGGAAGCAACGTGGTAACCGGAGGATGTTATAAAGAAGAACCACCCACATCTTATTAGGGAGCGATATACTTGAAAAATTTCAAGGACGGAATTTTAGGAGGGAATAATATAACACCCAAAAAATTCTATGTTATGTTTCTCTTAAGTACACTCTATACATTAGATATCCTATATTTTATAAAGCACTATTTTTCTATTATAAAACTCTTAGTTATTTATTCTATAGTCAAAACCTAGCCATTAAACATAAATTTACCACTTTTGTGTCTCGAATTTCAAAAAACGGACATATACTGTTACAATCACAGTGTTATTTGGAGTCTGATAGAGTAAACATAATTATCGGTGAATAGTAACTTACACTTATGAATAGTAACATACCCTTATGAATAGTAACGTACAATTATGTATAGTAACAAAACCTTATTAATAGTAATATAACTATTATTAATGGTAACCTTACCAGAAAAGTATAAATAAGTTTATGCACCTTAAAAATGAAGATGAATATTTTAAGTGTTAGTATTTTTGAATTAAATAATTATATTAATTAAAAAATAAATTTATCATATTTAGAAAAAAAAAATTGGAAAAGGATTTCAATTTGGGTTTCTACATGTCGAAAAATGGTCAAGGTGAATTTGTTGTATTTTTATGAAATACATGATTTTTTTGGGGAATAGTAAAATACATTAATTTACCATTTAAATAAATTATAATATAAATTAACTATTACTAGAATCATTAGTGATGTAAGAACCCAAATCTAGAAATATCATGCACTTATTTCTATTCTATGTCATGGAATCTCCACTGTTTCTTGTCTTGTGGGAAATAATAAATTAATGAATATAATATTAAAAAACCCTCCTCCCCTCCACTGCAAAACTACCACTCTCCCCATGTTCCTCACACACCACAAAAGCATCAAACCATGACTATATTATTCTTATTTAACTCCCTATTCTCCTCCCCTATTTACTAGGCCTCTTGGTCTCACTAATATGCCAAAAACAAAGGCCTTAAGAAGATACTCAAGGAGGAGTATCCAAGAGGTGAACCACTATTCCTTTTCTTTCAACATATTTTACAAGTTCCATTATTTTGTTGCTCTATCCTCACATCCCCTCATAAAAATGATATGATAATCCCAGTTCAATACATTAATTTTAATTTTATCTTGCTAATGGATTATTTCATCATCATCTCTCCTTCCCCATCCTCTTATACTAAAAATGAAAACATCGTTCGAGATGTGTTCATTATCCCATTCTAGGATGACGATTTTCAATATATTTTACTATATTCAAGACTAGTAATGATTAATTTTAAATGGTTGAACCAGATAATTATATATTTATTTTACCTTTTTAATTTTTTTAATCCTTACACACACATAATATAATATAAAAATAAAAAGAAATTTCTTTATGTAAAAAAACTACCAAGTTAATCGAAGCGTTTATCATTAACTTTTATCCAATTATTCATCCTCAAGGTATAAAACCCAAATCATTATAAGATCATTTATAATTTCAATTATAATATATATTAACAATTATGAATGATTAACCACATTTAAAACAAACCACCATTTCGTAATACATGTAAATTGATCATGAAAACCAAGGAAGAAAATACATCCAAAACAAAAAAAAATTGAACCTCTTAAACAAAAAATGGAATTAATTAAACTAATAAGGTTATAATAAATCAATTACATGTTGATCATGTTATTTAATTATTAATTAAAGAATATAAATTTTATTATTCAGGTTATTATGATCAATCGAGAATACCATCATGCATAAGGTAACATGTTTCTCATCTCACTTTTAATTCCATGAGATTTCAATTATTTTCCAATTATTTTTTGCATTTGGTGTACGTTAACATAAATTTGATATATAATATAATTATTATCTTTATATTCCAGGTATTCAGGGACTCGACTGATGATTATAAGCTTGATTGATTACAATGTTGTAATGGACTTTGTTTCAGTTTCCATTTCATTATGATTAACATTGTATTATGCACCAAATCATTCTTATGTGGTGTACCTACATCCACTATAAGATCATTTTTCAATTAAAATTGTAAATATATTATATATCAACATTATGTTATTATGGTGATGATTATTTTCTTGAGCCTTAAACCTTTTTTCATATGGGGTTTATTTGGAACGTTTTCTTAAATATAGAAATATTGATAAATATGTGTCCTCTACTCTATACGGATAATGAGAAGGAATATTATAATGGTATTAAACCTGTGTATAATATATTATTTGGACTTTTAGTGGTTTTCAAAACTACTGAAGCCACACGATGCATTGACCTGTCTAATGAGACAAATCAGTTAGCAACAAACCCTTGGATTTTGGTTCCAAAAATCAGACGGGTCTCTACCCGAAGACATAAAATGTTTGGATGGAATAGTGGTATCATGTGCCAGATATATGACTTCTATCTAATAATCATTATATTTACTAATTTTTAGTTATTACTATCCATGAGGTTTTCACTATTATAAAATCTATGGTTTTATTTTTATTATCAGTTTACATGTACTGTGTGTTTTTCATTTATTCACCATGCTATATTAACAATGCAAATTTGATTATGATTCAATTATTGTTTATTCAAGCTTCCAATATTTGTAACCCTTACTGAGCATTTTATCTCACCCCTTTCTTTTGTTTACCTTCAATAGGTTATGAATAGGTGTCCATTTATTGAGTTCTCATGGATTTAGTTTATTAGTTTTTTATGTATATCATGTGAGTTTCAAATATATATATATATAGTATATTCCAGTCTACTAAATTGAATGATACTTCCGGATTACATTATTTTAAATCATGACAATGTAAAAAGTAATGTACCGACTCTAGGATTCCGGGGTGGGGGTGTTAAAATATCAAGTAAACTGACAGCTAAAAACTCATATCTTGGGTTATCATATACATATCATATCATATATAACATCCTAAATCATCATAAAACTAGTCAACTAATCATCCCTAAGACTAAGCATATGGGACTACCCCATTTAGCGTCATGAACTAATCTATCAATGTACAATGACGTCATCCAATAATGATTTTTTTTGGTAAAACATGATCATATGGTTTATTTATGAATGATTCAACCAAGAATATATATGGAAAAAACATCATAGAGGTTTTTGTTTACTCTTTATGTATCCAAACCTTTTTTCATCCAAAACATGTACCAAGTCATCATGTTCCTATACCAACCAACTATGAGTTCATTATCAAAGATTCATATGAATGTACTGAATTATTAAGGGTCACTATACTTCCCTTATGATAGGGACTATGTATTCATTCTCAAGGATCATCCCACTATAAGATACACATTACGTATCATAAGAATAAATTTTTTCATACTTCATCTGTATTGAATTCCAACCATAATTTTTATGAAAATAAGCCATATATTTTGCTGTTAACACTTTAAATTGATAAAACCTCTATCAAAAATAATATAAATTACCTACAAGAAAATGAATTTCATATGAATCCAATATTCGAAATATTGTTCAAGTATGAAGGCCTATTTATAATGGTCCATGATCCAAAAAAGAAAGTAAATCATAAGTTTCAAAATTCGTGTTTGTTATGGTAGGTGAAATCGTCCAACCATAAAAGTGGAATTCATATAAAGTAACTCCATATCTATTATAACATATTTTTATTAACATAAAATGTGTTTGTAACAAACCAGTCTATGTTCCATCATATTCCCTAACCCATTCCTATGTCACATATCTATAATCTCTCAAAATGGTAAGAGAAAACAAAAGCTCTAATACATTTTTTAATACCTATCCTCCATGGGACAGGAACCTTGTCATTTAACCCCATGGGTCTATAGTAACTCCTTATTTTCCTTCCAAACTTATCACATGATGTATACCACTAAGTTCAACGATAAAAATAATTAGTTTACCCATTGGATGACCCATATTCCATTAGGGTTATTTTTTCCAACTCCCACACATCCTATGGGACCTCCCAATAGGTCACCCATCATGAATATATTCCAGGAGAAGCATGTTTGACTATAGAATTCAAATAAGGTAGGATCCAAATAACAATATTTCACAATTTTTTACATGAGTAGTGACATTTAATCTTTTAAATATAGCTTTTCTATTAGTGTGTCACATGCATCCCTTTAATGTAGAACACCATTATTTTTCCCCCACAGCTCAATACTAGGCATTAAAACTATTCTTCCAACTAGGTATTAGCTCTAATACATCTATGAAACACCCCATCCAAACATCACTAATTTGTGTCCTTGAAAGATGTCAACTATGACATCATACATTCCTACTGGTATATTTTATGAGATTGACTAGAACTTAGGTTCTTGGGTAGTACCATGTGGAGATTTTACACCCATATTAAAGTATAAGTACTATTGAAAAATAATCCAAAAAATAGTCTATAATAGATAATATAACTAATTTAAAAAAAATAAACCATAACATTCTATATCAAATTTCATTCATATTTAATGCAGTCATATAAACTCATGGTCAGGCCAACAAACAATGACTGATCACCTAGTAGACCGATCACATCTATAAAGTAAATAAAATAAATTAAATATTATAT
This sequence comes from Viscum album, assembly GCA_963277665.1. Taxonomy (NCBI): domain Eukaryota; kingdom Viridiplantae; phylum Streptophyta; class Magnoliopsida; order Santalales; family Viscaceae; genus Viscum; species Viscum album. The sequence goes on along the minus strand of OY728120.1, from coordinate 1,577,068,467 downwards.
GGCACCACTGGAATCCCAAGCCTCACCTTATCCAGTCTCTGAATCCCAACCAAATGATAATCCTCAATCTAGCTACATCTAATCTCTATCCAATCTTAACCTGTGAACAATGATAACATCTCAGGTACCAATGGTTCAAGGTCTCCTAAGAAGGGTGTGAGTATAACTCAACAGAGAACCATCATTATGGTATCATACATAACTAATAAACATAGTTTATACAAATGTGATATACTCAAAATATAAATGAATACACTAAAACTACAAAAAAAAAATCAAAATCAAAATCTTTAATCCTCCTGTTTTTAAATGACACCCAATACAAACTATGCCTACTTTTTCTTGTTCTGGGGTTTCTATGAGTATGTAACATAATTGTGATAAGTAATTTCAAAAAAAAGTTCCATATATTAGTAGGTTTAATCACATAATCCATGGATGTAGGAAAATTAATACCAAAATAATCATAGAAAAAATATTGAGTCCACCAGAGGTAATCCTAGTATATCCTCAGATGAAATCATAATGATTATACATTAGGGTGATCATAAGAAATGTAGTAGTATCATCAGTTATACTAGTGAATTTTTATGCGGAAATTCCTAGGAAACCTAGTAGCAGCATCATAATGATAGTTTAACCATAGGGGGTATAACCTTAGGGAAACCAAATATACCTAAATGGTTGGATCAAAGCTTCCTATGCATTATATATAAGAAAAATTGGCATCCAAAGGTATTTAACAATGTATTCATTAAATATAAAGGTCAATAGATTGATCCTAGGAAGACATACTAAGAATAAAATAGTTCTAGGATCAATGAATGAATAATAGGATACCAATATAAGGATTTCCATTTAGACTATATGGAAAAATCCTAGGTAACCACATGTGCATTCAAATTACAATATTATGGGATGTGTATCCCTCTAAAATTTATCATCATAATAAAAATAAATAATAGTTTGGTCATATGCCAAAACCCAACTCATAAGAAAGTGTATGTCTCTCAATCACACAACCTAAAATAATCACTATAGATATATCAATCAAACATGATTTATTTGAGTTCTAAGTTGGTTCCCATAATCATCTTTTCCTATTACTTGCTGAAACCTCTCAAGCTTCAACATATAAATGGGGAAATAGTTCAGGTCCCCTAGGTCACATTGATCTCTAAACACCATACCTAGGATTGTCAAGCCTTGCATCATCTCTCAAGGAATCACCTATCACTCAGAGTGTATAACATCCCTGGGCAACATCATAATCATAGAAAAACATCATGGGGATCAAAATAAAACTCATAAAACAATAATCTATTTAGATAAAGTATGTAATATTATTAATATCAAGTCATTCTATGTTGGACCACAAATGACCAAAAAATATATATAGACCTATAATAAATAGTTAATACCCTTAAAGGGTACTCATGTTATAGGTAACAACACTCACCTTTTTCCTTAAAATAAACTATCCCAATGGATCAAAGGAAACTCATAGTTATTACATGGACTAAATTGGCTATTCATCCCATTTCATCACATCCCTCTTCTCAGAGGTCATCAAGGATCTTATGCTAATGGCCATTAAAAATACATTACTAAATTATCTCTTTCACCCTATGGGTCATTATATCAAAAGGAACAAGACTATAATGCAGGAATTAATAATCAGTGGCTGAGTAATCAATCTGGGGTACAAGGGTCCATTATGGACCACAACACTTGGTATAGTCCATTCAAAATATTTAAATTTTTATTATATAGTTTATATAAATTAAATTGGTTAATATCTCTCAGTGAAGAGACCACATATTAGGCACTACATACATAAGTAAAATAAAATTATGAATGGTATATATTCTCAAAGAACTACCTACCTAAATGTAGTCTTATTTTAGATATAATTTATAGCCTAGTAGATCACGCCTATTCATTTCTAAGTAAAAATGGGCATCATCCATCCACATGAGGCCCTATCTAATGACACAATTCCCAAAAATAATTATAATTAATTATAAAACTAAATTATAATAATTTATAATTAATTTCCAATTTATATAATTCATACATACTTTATAAAACTCATATGTCGATATCAATGAACTTAAATTGAAACCAAACATTCACTGATGGTCTAGGGAACACTCCCAAAACCATCTCATAATCAACCCTCATATGTGTAACTAAAAAAAAATCTTTCCACCTCATCATGTTAATTTAGTGATTCATCCTTACATTTAATTGTTTTTCTATACTCCCTATTTTTCAACAAAGAATGTGTATTTAAACTCCTTCAATATTTTACCCTTAGTGATTCTAATCACATATCTAATAAGAAGGAAATTGAATATAATTTCATCCATCATGTTCATCACCTAAGAATCTATAACAGTCTTCCATTCTATTATTATCTATGTTTGTAAACTAGACTAAATTCATATTGATAATCATAATTATTCATAGATGATTAGACATAACCAAACAATATATCACTGTATATATATTTTTAGTATTCTCATTGTTACAATATCTTCATTTTTGATGTAATCCATTTAATATCTTGTTCATTTGGGATTAAACCATTATAGAATCCAAGATATGTTAATCTCGAGTGATGAAATATTTACACCATAAGATAATTATTGTATTAAAATTTTAAACTCAAAATTTATTTCTCTGTGAAATTTTTACAATATATTCTAGTTTAATATATGTGACTCCTAATTAAATATTGGTTTCATATGGTATATTTCCCTTTAAATTCATACCCAAATTCAATAAAATAATACATCTTTTTTAATTTTTGGTAAGGAAAATGGGATTTAACAAATAATAACCCCATGAGTGTCTGATCACATATGTAGTGTGAGGAAAACTCCTCATACATTGAGGAAAGATCGATTCAACACCCAGATAGTATTTTTGAGGTTATTAATCCATGTTCATCTTTTACACAACAACATTCACCTTCTAGTATCAAGAGAGGTATGTAACTACCTGGAATCCAAAAAATATGAACTTTTCCAAAACCACTAGATATTATCTAATACAAAGATACGTCCCTTAGAGTGGTCTCTAGGGTTTTCACTAAAATTATGTTATCCTAATCCCTAAAAAATTAAACATTCAATACTACCATAGGAAACATAATGTTTTGTCTATACCATAGAAATTATTACCAGCCAAAATTTATAATCCGAGGTTGAATATTATTAATCTTAAATAATCTCCAAGTGATAAAATCAAAATTTGTAGAGATTTATTATATTTTCCATAAAATTTTATAGATAAATATTACATATTAATAGATGAGTATTCATTATATAAAATTATTTTCCATGCGAGAACCATAATGTTTTAGTGTCATTGGATACTCAGAATCATTAACAACCAGTACATGAACGTTATACATCATTTTGATCTTAATTCTTCATGACGATCACACTTCTTAGACCTATTATTCATTAAACCTTTCTTCATAACTAGATATCATAATAATGTGTGATCTAATATCCTTAGTAAGGGTGAAAAAGTGAGATATTAATTAATGTTACCAAGGGCATTAGAAGGGAATAAGGGTATGAGAACATGGGTGTAAAATTTTGAATCCATGCCCAAAAAATAATTTATATTAAAAAATAATCATAGAATAATTCATTGTCAATCCAAAGACACAATATATAACTATATATAATCACTGTTAAATAATCATGATCCATGATAACATAGCATAAAACATATGTTTTTGGAATTTAAATAAGTATAGAAAAACATATCCTTAGTCAAGGTTCACTCTCTATTCAATCATTGTGTATAATTTCCAATAATGGAAATTCTTTCTTGGTCATTTACAATATTATATTATCGTTAACTTCCTTCCAGTTGACACTGTTATCTCTAAGGATTTTTTTAACTATGTAGTATCTAATGAGGTTCTAAAGTCCATTATTGTTACCGAATGTACTAGAGGGGTCTAAAAGACCTACCCATACATTGGTTATTATATAAAAACCCATTATTGTGTTATTAGAGAATGAACCATCACATAATCATAACCAATTCTAATGGATTTCACATTATCATGAAAAAATTTATAATTACATCCATTGTTTAACCCATGGAAAAGAAATGAAATTCCATAAATACTTTACTATCATCATCGTAAAACATTTAGAGGAAATAAAAATATGGTACCATTATATAATATGCCTAGTAAAGAATAGTAAACATCAAATATGTTGTTATAGATTAAAATACATTCAAAAGGATAATTGAAACATTTTGTAAGGAAAATATTATTTCATTTTTAATTCAGTTATTTAAAATCTAAAAATTACAATAAATATTATGGATTTTTTCTTCCAAAAAATACATGGAAACATAAACTAGTTAAAATGGACTTTAATGTCATCATTTTAATGTTTTTTCTTGAATAATGGGGTTAAAAGTCCTCCATGAAAAAATTTAACATCGGTTATTCAATAACCATTGTTAAAACCCCACTTTTAGTACCCACACCAGAAAAAACGACATTAAAAGTCCACATGGAATACTTTTAACATCTTCCATTTACTAACCAATTGTAAAATCATACTTTTAAAGTCGGTTTTTGATAACAAATCGTTAAATGTATTCCTACAAGACTCTTAACATTGGGTTTTTAGGAAATTGTGCTAAAATTTACTTTTGATGTAGGTTTTTTAAAAAATAATGATATTAAAATGATGAAAAAGTTTTAGTTTGTTTCATGATATTTTGTTTTACTGGTCTCGAATTTAAAATGGACTTACATATCAAATGATAGAGACATCAAAAGTTGATCATTAGATGAGTTTTAATGTTGGGTTTTTTCAAAAACCAACATTAAAATTCACTTTTGACACCTTTATTTTTAACCCAATGTTAAAAATAACTACACAGTTTTAGATATATTCTTAAGATTTAATTGGACTAGATATGGAGCTCCAATGTTGATAATTATCCAAAGTTACCTACATCAAAATTTGGATTTCAATAATACTTATATTTGATATGTTCAACTTCATAAATCCATAACTTTTGATCTGTAATACATTTTTAGCTCCACAACTAGTAAAATATAAGGTTTATTATAGGTATATAACGTTGTATTGATTTTCAATGTCATTTTTTTGAATAACTGATGTCAAAAGCGAATTTTAGTGTTTATTAAAAAAATTATGTTAAAAGTATTCTATAATGACTTTAAACATCCATTTTTAATAAATCGATGTTCAAAGAAGGATTTTAATATTAGTTACAAAATAACCATTGTTAAAAGTTATGTGTTAATCTTTTAACATCATTTTTATATGAAATGGGTGTTAAACCCCAATAAATGAGTGTTTTAACATCAGTTACGTATTTACCTTATGATAAAACTAAAATTTCCAATAGGCAGGATTCATATTTAAATTTTAAACACAATAGGATTTTCATTTCCTTCAATCCTCCCAATACATTAATAAAATTACAATAAAAATATTAATTTTACTATACATGAATCCATATTCCTTTTCTTTCATCATTTTTTCCTCTTCAATTTAATCATACTTTCAACATGTCTTTAATCTCTTATTTACACACAGTATATATTCTAATCATTTAATTTTTTTTACTATTTTCTAACATTTCTAAACATCTTAATAATCTTCCTTATAATGATGAAGAAAACTTCTAATTTAGTTATGAAGATAAATGATCTGTATGAGATTTACCAACCATGGTGAAAAATTCATTATTGATCAACATTTTAATTGTCTCATGAATTTTACACTGAAAAGAAGATTAATGATACTACAAAAATATTAATTCCAAGGATACTCCTAAAATCATGGAAATATGATGATTCCATACTTTTCAATTTTCCCATTTGGTATAACTAATTTTTATTCAGGTTACCCATGTTTTATTTGAAATGAGTAATATTAATTGAAAATTAGTGGTATCCAACTTTGGATGGCCATAAATTGTGATCTCTAACACCATTTCTGATATATCTTTGGTCAAACAAAATATTATTTAATGAACAAAAGAAATTAAATATTTTTGACATCATTGATTTTTTAAAAACCCAACGTCAAAAATGGCTTTTAGCATTGGTTCATAAAAAATTTAAACATTAATTTTATTCTATCATGATTTTACCATTATTTTCTCAAGAATTGATTTTAAAGCCAGTCTTGAGAATTTTTAACATTAGATTGTATCAAAAAATGATGTTATGTATATTTTGGATTCCATATTTCAACATTGGTTTTCCAAAAATCGAATTTCTAAACATCAAAATTATACTTTAGGATGTCATTTTGTAAAAAATGACATCAAGAGTCCAACTATTAATGTTTGTTGAATAAACACCAGTTAAAAACCAATGTTTAAATAATAATATTAATTTTTTTTATAAAATTGGTAAAAATGATTATTTAAATAAAATATTTCTTTTGATGGAAGGGAACTATATTCACGTGGGTTACGTTAAAAAAAATTTCAAATTATTTTTTAATATTAAAAATAACCTCATTTAGAAAATGGAATAAATATTCCTTTAAAAATTTTCTAAAAAAGGAAGATATGGTTAAAAATTACCTTAATAAATATTTTTTTCATATTAAAACAATTTCGTTAAAATTATTTTTTAATAAATATGAATATTTAGTGAAATATTCTGAACCGAACAGAGAATTTAAGTCGGTTTCCCTTAAATACATTATTTTGGTCACCTTATGGCTTAAAGGGAGGAAAACAAAAGGAAAAAATTAATCTATATAAATAATAAAATTATAAGGAAATATTTTTGACTTGGGATATATAGATCATATAATTTCATTATTGGAAATTAAGAATAAACAATCCTTATGAAATTGAGATTATAATATAAATCCCATTCTACTTTAGTAACTTTTGATTCATAATCCCCATGTAAAAATCAAAATATTATGTTACATTGAATACCATGAACTTATATAATTTCATGATATAACATATAAAATGGTTATTATATACACCTCGAAAAATAATATAGTTGTGTAACAGAACTATTGTCCTAATGAAGAATACATGAGATGATAAAACCTTTCCACGCTGATTACTTTTGCATCAAAACCCATTAGTTAAAGAAAAATGTAATTGTATATTTATATAACATTAATTAAGAAAAATTCATTATATAAAATTTCAAAGGATATTTATATACACCTCATAAACATAAAATGGTTTATAAAATTAATATTGTCTCAATGGATTGATATTGAGACTAATAACCTTTACGACTTTATTAATTTCAGAATCAAATGTCATTATAATGATAAAAATAATATTCTCCTATAAATAAATTTCATTAAATAATTTATTCTGACAAAATATATTCATGGGAAGTTTATAATCCATTGATCTAATAAATTGCTGCAAAACATTAAACTATATATCAATGAAGAAGAATTGAGATAGAAAAACTATTCCCTAATGTATAGATTAATTAGTAATATTTATAAAAATTTATAAAATAAATTTAGTTTTATTATAATTATATAAAATAACCACATTCATACTTATAATGACATTTATTATAAAATTATAAAATTTTAATAAATTTTTGTTTTAAATTATCCATTAAAGTTGTCATTTTAGGTGTTAACTCCATCATTTTTCTAATATGTTTTAGTTTTTCTGTAATAAAACTTTTTATTTGATCATGGTTCCTACATAAAAATTACCTTAATAATGATTTTAATATAATACATACTCATTATATAAATATTTATAATTATTCAAATTATGTGGTTATGAAAAATTAATTGCATCACTTTTTGGTAACACTAATCTGTATATACACACGAGTGATGTTTCAATTTTTCATTCGATTAAATAAAAGAAAGGTAATAGATAATTAACCATTATATAAAAAATATTATATCATATATATATATTATATGTTTATTAAATATATAATTATTAATTTCCATGTAAACCAGAAATGATAAACATATCACAACACATCATGGAGGTGGTATTCCATGTGTAAGAATGACTAATGTTATTGTTTACCGATGGATTTGATTGTTAAAAGTTAGATATTAAATTAAAATTGAATATAAAAAATTATTTTTTAGATATCATATATAAATATTAATTACATAATTATAATCATCCACGAAATATTGTGGAAGAAGTTTAATTGTATCTCTACGTGGAGGTGGTACTCCACACATACACATGAGCAATATTTTATTTTCCATTTAATGCTAAATGGGTAGAAAATGGTTGTTTCATAATCATAATAAAATATAATTAAATTTATAATACTATAAAAATGATTTTTTTGTTGATAAAACAAATTTATATAATTTTAAGAAAGAAATCATATTGAATGATCCTTGTTAGGATTTATACCTCTTATTTTAGAGACCCATTTTGTCATTCTCTTTAAGACTTGTTGTATTGGTCATACGAGGATAACAGAAAAAATGATGAAAGGAAGGAATCTAGTAAGTATGTTAATTAGGTATTGGATGATATATAAGGCTCATATTGTGTTAATAATAGATGTAGATAGGTTCCATTTTAAAAGTGGGGGAGGGACACAAACGGAATTTCATAAAATACCACAATTATATAAGGAAACTTTCATGGAAAATTGGATCATAATTTCAAAGGATTATATTTTGAGGCTAATATATGGTTTAAATATTTTAATAAAATTAAAAAATATGAATGTTTAGTTAGAAATAATGCCCTTATCTCTTTGGTTAGTCCCTTGGTAAACCCCTTTTATCATTGATCGTGGTAATAGAATATTAACATTTTTATTATTAAATATAACAAAAAATTAATTGGAACATATAAAATTATATTAACTATCAGGTCTATAATTATAGATTACATTTTACCAGTTTCAATTTCTATAATTCAACGAATTTAATTTTTAATATGCATTCAAATCTCAATGAAAATATATTTAACATAATTCCCTTTTAAGCATCAAAAATAATTTACTTCAATTCATTTCCTTATGAAAATAATAAAATTAATATGAAAATCTAATATTGAGAATATGATCTATATATTTAATTAAATCCGTAATAAATATAGATTAATATAATTTATTAATAAAAAATACATTACATGTATAAAAATAATTTTTAGGAAACAATGTTTTTAGACCCCAAAATTGAATTATACAAAAATAACGTATGATAATAATTGTTAAGATATTATTTATATAATTTGAAATTAAAGTTATATTAATTTAAAATATGTTAAAATTTAAAATATAATGGGACATTTACATGAAAATAGATGAATTTTTTTTAATTGAAAAATGTGTTCTTCACTACTCATTCATGAATTAATTTTTTAGAAAAATCCAAAAAATCACACCAAGATAATATTAACATTATAGTTTCAAAAAAATATTAATTTATTCAAATAACATTTCTAAAAAAATTAGAAAATAATTATTATATTCGTTCGCATAAGGAAATAAAACCCATTTTTGGAGAAAACACATTTTCAGAGTATAAAATTACATTAATAAAAATTGAATTCACATTTATTATGAATTAATAAGTAAAAATTAGTAATTAAAACATTATAATTTTTTTTTCATATTTTGGTAAATTTTATTCATACATCTAATTTAATATCAAGGTTATAAAGGGTTTTTATATCATAATTCATTTAATCATAGAGTTACGTATAACAAGTTATTGAACAAATTTCAATTTATTTAAATAAAAATACATTCTGAAACATCTATGTGTTAAATTATGCCCCATTCAAAAATATTCATCCGTTAAATATTTATATTGGAAATCAGAGGTTTTATATTAAAATATTTATTTCTTAAAAACCTAACTCTTGTAAATAAATAAGAAAAAATTCTTTGAAAAAAGGAAGAGAGAAACATAAAGGTTACTTAAACAACACAAAATTATGTTCTTATAAAAAGATTACATTAGTGGGAAGTAAAAATATAGTCATTTAGGATTTAACATGTTGAGATTTTATGAAGTATACATTTTTATATAAAATTATTTTCTTAGATAGATTGAATTACACACAACACCATGTTTAAACGAACTGAGTTATACTATTAAAAAATAATTATTTAATGTGATTGTTATAACCTATCTATTAAATTCATAGGGATTAATATGAATAACTAGATTATGAAAATTATATGTTTTACACATTAATAAAATAAATGCATTAGTTATCCATTGGTTATAAATGAATTTAATAATAATCTAAAAGTAAAATAAATAGTTTTCTGAAAAACTATTTTTATACCAGTATAGTGTTTTTTATCTCAAAATATTAAATTAATTAATATTTATTAGTTGATTTAATTAAATTTATTTATTATATTCAATAATTTTTTTATCATTAATAACATCTTTGTTTACACATAATATGAAATAAATCCATTTTTATACGTAAAAATATTTTTATTAAAATGTTGTTTTATTAGATTTTCCGTACTTATTTGGAACTTTATTTTTTTCCAATAATATAAATATTATTGAATAGAATTAAATTAATTTCTTTAAATAATCATACCAAAATTAAGATATATTTATTTTCTGACACTTCTAAATTTTTTTTGAATGAATAGTGAACAATGACGATATTTATTAAAAAATATATTTTCTTTCAATGAATTTATAAAGACATATGTTTTTAAAAATGGTTTTTAAAGTAAAACTAATAAAATTGTAGTATTACTAATACAATTTATTTCATTTTAATCAATTTTATGCTCGATTTTGGTTGGAATTTTTTTATACTAATTAAATGTTTTCATTTGAAAACATTTTTTTTGTTTTCTCAACGGGTTTATTATTAAATTATATTATTCCAATTAATAAAATTTATTTTATATTTTGAATATTCATAAATAATTACATATAATAAGTTATACTTTATTTGGTTCAAAATAAATTTTAATTACAGAAAAATTAATTGTCCCAGTTAAAATTAAAATAGGTTTACTATTGGGTTAAACAAACAAATATGGGTAATACATCCAGTTGAACATGTATAAATAATATTATATCTTAATAATTAAGCATTATATTATTCCACCTTCTAATATATTTCTATATGTATTTTTTTATTGGGAATGATTTACATTTTGTATTCTTTTAGGAAATTTCCATGTTTGTTCCCTCGCCCACAAATATAAGGACATCTCATATCCTCCCATATCTACACTTCAAAAATCCTATTTTTCAGAAAATAAATTCACAAAAGCCCCTAAAAAAACCCTTCCCACATCATAGAGTCCTCTTATTATTATTCACCCCCATAAGAAGTTTTAAATTATAACCAAAATAGGATGTTCTAATTATATGTATCATTCCTAACCGAGTGTTTTTATGTATTTTTATTCTTTCAAATCATTAAAATCATATGAAAAATTATAATATAATAAAATCAGTATTGAACATATACTGTGATGTTATTTTCTTAATTTCATAAATTATATCTATCTCTTCTTCCATATAAATGGGAAATGAACCTGTCGATCATATGTGTGGCGGACTACCACTACACGAACTAATTTATCATTTTTTCCATCACTTACTATCACATTTATATATAATGATATATTTAATACACACACACACATATATATATATATATATTATAGTTTTAAGATAATTATAATTCTATAATTATAATATATCATATATCTTCTTACCATATAATCTTTTTAAATTTATAACATTACTCGTGTGGAAGTGTGGATTGCCACCTCCATGAAGTGATGTTATAAAATTTCCATTTTTCGTTTAAATTTATTGTAATAAGGTGTGATATAATTAATATATATGATGTATATGATATATAAATTATTCTATAAAGGTTATTTACTATTTAAATTTCTTTTTTTCCATCCATAGAAAAATTTAAGAAACATTTATGAGTACGAATGACCTACAATCTCAGTGAATTGTATAATTAATTTTTCTATCTATAAATTTAGGTATGAATATAAATATGTATATAATGATTTCATAATATATTTATATCATGATTATAATTTTGGATATGATGGAACTATATTCAATGTACAAGGACCAAAACATATGAACTAAAGTATACATAAAAACCGAAGCATTTATCCCCAAGGATAGTGATTTTTATAAATAATTGTTAATAATTCTGTTTTGAAATGTTATTAGTGAATAATTTATGGAATGATATATATTAATATGATTATTGAATATATTTATAATAAACTTATACTTTTAGACATGAGGTTCAAACTTATAAGATGAAATATGTAACTTAAGGTAAGGAATTTAGTCCCACTATATCTTCCATGACACACATTCCATATTCACCACTTGTTGATTCATGTGTTATATATTATTCCTAGGAATGCATTTTATTATTATTATCATAAATAATATCTGGGTATTCATATCCATATATAGTTTTCTCTTTCTTTATGTTTTTTAATCTTATCAACATAAAAAGCTATCTTATGTTATAATTCTTATGTTTATTAAGATTTTATATTATTAAACTATGAGACTGAAATATTATCATTAATATCCAAATAAACACATGGATTTTCTTCTCCTATCATTATTTATAGAGAATAATTGGTTTCCTTTCATTATACTCCCATTATGAACTAAATAAAATTAAATATTTTTTGACAGGGAAATCAACATTATTTTTATCTTCGATGGTGAATCATTCTCTTCCATGTCTATGTTTTCTAAAAATTTGTTATAGAATATTTTTACTATTAATAAATTAAAAATTAAATCCATCTTTAAAAATGTTTTAGTTTTTTCAACATGGCTTAATATGAATCTTTTTTTTCTTAATAATATTCTTTTTTCATTTTATCGAAAACATGAAAGCAATCTTGGTTTTAACTTGTACAGAAAGAAGAAAAATATTCTCCATCATGAGAACTCATTGATTTGAAGATTCATATACAATGTTTTGAGATTATTTTCGTAGAACATTTTTTATTTAATATTTAATTAGTTTTAATATTTATAATAAATGATTTCAATGTGAAATGTATATTTTCTTCAAGAATGTTTTTAGTGATATATTAATGGTACTTCTATTAATAAATGAAACACCTATGATTATTTCTATTATCTATTTGGGATATGATCCTATAATACCACAATTATTATTCTTTTCGATGTTTTATGATTTTTTAAACAAAATTTTTATGAATCCACTTCTTTTTTATAGGATATTCTACGATGAAAAGATAAAATTTTTATGAAACCATTTCTTTTCTGTGGGTTATGCTTTGATGAAAGGAATATGAAACCAACTTACTTTTCATGTGTTATGATATGATGAGGTTTTTATGATATTATACCATACATATGTATGATTTTCCTAATGTAATGTGTGTTCTTAGATTTATATATACCTCTAATGAATTGGGTAAATAATGTTATCTAATAATATAAATTGGATCTTAATAGGGAGTGAAACCTATTAAATAAGGTAATTTTTAGACTAAAATAATATTGGGATTTAAATTTGAATACTATAATGGTTTGGGGTAGTGAACACCTTCCACTTTGACTTTATTGGAAATAAACCACTACTAATAATGAAATTATTTTCATTGTTTATATGTATTCCATAAATCTATGACTTATGCACATGTCATTCTATCATATATTATGTTCTGTGATTCCTTTATGATTCATGACTTATAAACAACCAATATTTATTCCAAGAATCATGTTTATGATATATGATATGAAGGAAATAGTTTTCAAATTTTATTATCATGTTCACATACCCTTATGCTCATGTAATGTTTATATCTCCATTTTTTTACCTATATTGATCATCTGAGATAACAATTTCTTATGTTTCCTTTTCTGAGGTTATAAATAAATTTATTATGCATGATATTTCTAAAAAGGAAGATAAATATGAAATTTGTGATATATGCTGCATTTCCCTTAATAATTGATTGTTTATTTATCAATGTCAATAAAAGAATTAAAGGTCTATGATACTAGCATTGATTGTTATGAAATGTAATGAATGTTCATCTATTACGATTTGATACCTATGTATGAAATGTGTGGGTCACAATAGAATAGAAATATAACATCTAATAACAATAGTGAGTTATATAGAATATGATAATGAGAATGTTAATAACCCTAAATCCATAAATTATTGAGGTGTTAAAATTAAAATAAATTTATCTTAAATAACTATAAAATGTAAAAATTATCATGAACTGTCCCCTGGGGCCCATTTTGTGACCACCCCAAGCCAACCTTCAATAGGCCAGGGGCAGGCGACTAGCACCAATGGCGTATTACCTAAAATTGGGAAGGCATTGCCTTTAAAACCTGTAATCACATGTAACCAAGCACACAACATGATCGGAACACAAGTAAAATGAACTATAAACATAGTGAGTGCAGTACGTAAAGGGGTCCAGAATAAAATACCAACTGGAAAGTACATGTACAACAATGATAAAATAAAACTGAGGAAAAGGGGAAAGTCTGCTGTTGGGTCGTCCTCCACGGTTCCCACCTAAAGGGAAAGTACAGATTGCCTCCCTGGCACTCCACGTCCACCCGTCTCCTCTGCGTACCAATATTCCATAAGGTCCACCTCCAGGTACCATCCAGTCCTGGTACTCTTAGCCTCATACAACACTATTCGTCATCTACATCCAAAAAAACAAGGTGCGGTCATAGACCGCGCAAATGTGAGTAAAACGATACTCAGTAGGGACCCCGAGACCCTCATGGTCTCACAAAAATCCATCAAGGATAAACCACAATGTATGAAATTAACATATAACTCAAATTAGGTATATTACCATACATATACCTATGTTATCAAATAATCCATCTCAATCATGTGGAAAACACAGAGCTACTGACTCATCTCACACCAGGATTTATTTGAGGGGTAGTAACAAGTAACATTTTGAACACCTCATCGAACACCTCAGCTGCTGGAGAACTCCACCTCTATCGAGTACAGTGGGCCTGCCACGTCACATAGAGTTGCTTCCTACTAACCTTGGACTGCTGAGGTAGTCCTCTTATCGAGTATCGTGGGTCTGCCGTGTCACATAGAGGCAATCATCACCGTGGTTCTACTGTGTCACACAAAGGTGCCCCCCCTTGTGGCCTGCTGAGGTACTCCTCCTGTCGATTACCATGGGTCTACTTCATCACCAAGGTGCTCCCCATAGTGGGTCTTTCGCTTCACCAAGGTGCTCCCCACAGAGCCTATCAAGTCACTCTGAGTGGACACTGTCATCAGCCGTCAAGTCTATTCCATCCACTAGGTCTTTGCACTATTCTTACTTGTCTTAGGGAGTATCCACTACACAAGCTACTAGTCTATACTCCAACTTCCTTGAAGTCCCACGAAGAAGTAGATCCATGGTTTTCCACATCATAGGGGTCTCAACGTAATAGATATCGAGTCAATTAGACGCCCGGTCTGTGAGTCATTACCCATTTAGTCTTAGGGGCTGGGTTGGATTCGTGCTCGATCCAACCTAACTATTCCCCATCATAATTAAAAACACATTGGGGTATCACTCAAAGGGACCACCTCACTCCATAATTTCCAGCTCTACATAATGTTCGTCAAATAGACGTTCAGTTCCAATGATATGGCCAAAAGAAAGTTACTGGGTCGTAGTGGGCTCGGGTCCAGTCTGACCCGGTTCAGGTCAAACCTGCCCGGCCCGACCCGTGAGGGCCCCGAGGGTGCCATGAGGGCGGCTCGGTCGAGGGGTACCACGAGGGAATGGACAGGCTGCGAGGATGTGGGCCAATAGTGAGGGCGGCAGACCGGCCGCGGGCCGCAGACCGGCCTTAAATGCACGGACTGGCGGCGAGGGCAGTGGACCGGCCGCGAGGGCAGTGGATCGGCTGCGAGGGCGGTGGATTGGTCGTGAGGGCAATGGATTGGCCGTGAGGGCGGCGGTCCAGCCATGAGGGCGCAGACCAGCCGTGAGTGTGCGGAAGGTCCGTGAGGGCCCGGACATGCTACAAGGGCATGAACCAGTGGTGAGGGCACGGACCGACCATGGGTATTACGAGGGAATGGACTGGCCGCGAGTCTGTGGTCCGGCCGCGGGTCGACGGACCGACCCCGAGGTAGAGGTCTAACCACAGGACGACAGTCTCGCAGCGGCAGCTCGTAGGACGGCTGCGGTAGGTCAGCAGACGGGGGCGGTGGCTCGGCAGACGAAGGTGGTGCAGCGGAGCTGTGTGTGGTGGTGCCACGAGGCGCGGAGTTCAGAAGGCGGCGGTGGCCATGGGGAGGTGTCATTACGCCATCGTCTGCATCATGTTCAACACCCCAAAACATCATATGATTTGCAGAGGGGTCAGGACATGTTTGTTTGGCATGTACCCTCAGTGTTAGGTTGGTAGCAAACGGCTCATCAAGAACATGAATGAATAACATCAAACCCTCCCACAAAAGAAAACATATGTGGATCAAGTAATTAGAAATTTGATCTGCGTTCCTTGTTTTAGAATGGAAGAACATGGTTAAAAATACAATCATTCACAATATACCCCAACCTTGGGTAGTTTTTTGTCATTGTCATGAGAAGAAAGTACGGACGTTGATTCGTTATAGTTGAAGGCGTCCCCCGATGGAAGAAGTCCCGATGAAGAAGGTCAAAGTCGAGGTCAGCGTTCTTCGTTGTCAGAGCGTTCTTCGCTGGGAGGTGAAGTTCTTCATTGGAGAACATTATTTCTCCCAAGGCTCTCTCCTCCCCCAATTCCACCCTACAAAAAAGAGTTTCCTATATAATTAACATAAGAAAAAATTATGTTGGCACACCCAAGATGGCACAATTAATGTTCCGCGTTGGCACAATTAATTTGTTCAATTAATTGGCCCAATTTAATGGCTCAATTTAATGGAAAGCGTGGAATATTGGGGAGTTGGGAGGGTTCTCCCTATTTAATGAGGGAGTTGAGAGCATTAGGCCTCGATTGGTCCCCACCACCATTACCTCTCATGGGAGGTTAGGCTCTGGTGGTCCCCACCACCATAACCTCTCATGGGAGTTTAGAGTCTGGTGGTCCCCACTTCACAACTACCACATGGAGGTTTCAGATAAAAATAAAAATAAATTGTTACATAATTTTATTTTTATTATATTCTTTCACGTAAAACCCCAAAAACTAACCTACACTCTCGACCAACTGCCGTCAAGGTGAAAGTATCTTTAAGAGAATATTAGTGCAGTGAGCTAAACGGTTCCTTTTGATTTCAATTCCGTGCACCAACAAAAATGTAAGAAAAACCCGCTCGGACTTTTGCTGAACTTACCCGAACAAAATTTCATAAATTCATTCTGGGAACTCTAGGCCGCAGAATCACATTCCGTCAATTTT
Organism: Viscum album; assembly: GCA_963277665.1. Taxonomy (NCBI): domain Eukaryota; kingdom Viridiplantae; phylum Streptophyta; class Magnoliopsida; order Santalales; family Viscaceae; genus Viscum; species Viscum album. The sequence continues at coordinate 1,577,051,035 of OY728120.1, read as the reverse complement.
CACAGACTCGTAAAATTCCCATTTATTTAAAAATATTAACTTAAATTCAGGGTCTTTACATTCTCCCCACCTCAAGGCTTTACGTCCTCGTAAGCCACAACTCAAAGTAAGTGAACATGTGGGGATACTGAGCACACATCTGAGCCTCCCACTCCCATGTGCTCTCTTGGAGGTTCCAATGCTACCACTGAACGCACACTATAGGTATAGAATATCCATGAAATACATGCTATTGTCAATCCTCAATCTCTACTGGAACCTCCATAAACGTCGCCCCAACATTGACGTCCAGCTCGCTATGGTTGATGATGTGAGAAGGGTCGTGTATGTATCTCCTCAGCTAGGACACATGGAAGACGTCACGCACTCAGTGATACTGTGGTGGAAGAGCTAAGCGGTATGCCACCTCACCAACTCTGTAGAGGACCTGAAAAGGTCCGATGAACTTCAGAGTTAACATGCTGCCTCGGCCAAATATCCATCAGGGTGAGACCCATAGGAAGACGTGGTCGCCATCCTCAAACTCCATAGGTTTCCGTCTCTAGTTAGAATATGATTTCTACCTGCTCGGTGCAGTCTTCATCTGCTATAGGATGATCTTCACCATCTCTGTGGTAGCCCGTACCATCTCGGGTCCCACTAGTGCTGATTTCCCTGGGTCAGTCCAGCACAAAGGTGATCTTCAAGGTCGCCCGTACAACACCTCAAAATGTGTCATCCCAATGGTGGAGTGATAGATGTTTTGCATGCAAACTCCATCAAAGGAAAGTGATCCTCCCCGCTATGGCGGAAGTGGAGGACACAGTTACACAACATGACCTTGAGGGTCTGAATGTTCCACTCATTCTATCAATCCATCAGAGGATGGAAGGCGATGCTCAAACAAAGCTACGCCCCGAAAGCCTCCTGCAACCCCTTCCATAGCTGGGAAATTAAATGTGTATCACGATCAAGGACAATCGTCGAGGGTAATCTATGTAGCCACACAATATCCTTCACATAGAGGCGTCCCATGCTCTCTACTTAACCCTACTCTCTGATCAGAAGGATGTGTGCCGACTTGATGGGTAGGTCAATGATCAACCAAATCATGTCATGACCCCTAGTTGTGCGTGGATGTCCTATCATGAAGTCCATGGATATTCTATCCCACATCCACTCTAGATCCTCTAAAGGATGAACCAAGATTTCTGGTACCTAATGCTCCACCTTCACTTGCTAACAAATGAGGCACTGATAATCAATCTCTGCTATTACATTATCCATTCCAAGCCTCCAGTTCTGTCATCATAGATCCTGGTACATCTTTGCCACTCCTGGATGTACCGATAGAGGAGATGTGTCGAACTCCCTCAACAATTCCTCCTGAAGTGACACTGGTACCATGGTACATCCTCTAAAGAGGATAATGTGCTCCCCACCATCAAAAATTCCATCAGGTGCCTACACTATGGACATCTGAGCACGTCGAGCCTCACAGTCAGTTTCCCCACACTGCACCTTCTTGACCCACTAAAAAAGTGGGAGAGTCGCTATAAGAGATAGATGAAAAGACGCTCCATCACGTTCCATGAAGGATACCTGCAAAGCGGCCAGCTGCTCCGTCACCTCACCTAGCAGCTGTATAACAGACCTTCCCTTGAGTGCATCTACTACAACGTTCGCCTTCCCAAGAGTATAGACTATCTCAAAGTCATTGTCTAGGAGGAACTCAAGACAACGTCACTATCTAATGTTTAGGCACTTCTAAGAGATGATATACCTAAGACTCTTTTGATCAGAGTACACTGTAATGCATTATCCCACTAGATAGTGTCACCACATCTTCAAGGTGAAGAACAATGCTGCTAAATCTAGAACCTGGGTAGAATAGTTCTGCTCATGCTTTCTCAGCTGTTGAGATCCATATGTGATCAATACTCGCTCCTGCATCAGGACACATCCATGCCTGATCCCTGTTGCGTCGTAGTAAACAATATACCCTACTCCCTCCTCCAGAAGCCTGAAGATGGGGGCACTAGTCAACCTCTACCTCAGTTCCTAAAAACTCTACTGGCATCTCTCCGACCAAATGATGGGTTTCCCCATCTTCGTCAATACTGATAGTGGTGCTGCAAGTCTGTAGAAGTTTGGCACAAACCTCCGATAATATCCATCCAAACCCAGGAAACTACCTGCCTCTATCACACTCCTAGGTGGCGCCTAAGAAAGTACCTCCTTAATCTTCGCTAGATCTACTTCAACTCTAGCCTCCAATATGACATGTCCCAGAAAGAAAAACCCTCAGATCAAAAATTGTCACTTCGAGAGCTTACCATAAATTTGGTACACTCAGAGTGTGTTCAGTACTACCTGAAAATGATAGGAATGCTCCTCCTCAACTATCGAGAAGATCAAAATGTCATCGATGAAGACCACTACAAAGAAATCAAGGTAAGGCTGAAAGATATAGTTCCTGAGTCCTATGAAAACTACTGGAGTGTTGGTTCCACCGAATTGCATAACCAAGAACTTTTAATGACCGTACCGACACCTGAAGGTCATCTTCTGCACAACATGTTCTCACACTCTGAGTTGGTGATAGATTGATCTGAGGTCTATCTTCGAGAACCACCGTGCTCCGTTCAGCTGATCAAAGAGTTCGTCAACCCTCGAAAGTGGGTACCTGTTCTTCACATTCACCTGTTTCAGGCACCGATAATCAACACAAAGCCTCAAGCTCCCATTTTCCTTCTTGGAGAACAGAATCAGGGCTGCCCAAGGAGAAACACTGGGCCGAATGAATCCCTTCCACTGCAAGACCATCATTTATACCTGCAGCTCACGAAGCACCATGAGAGCCATCTGATATATTGTTGAAGATATCAGTTCCTTCGCGGTGTACAATTCAATGAAAAAGTCCACATCTATGCGAGGAGTTATACCCGATACATCATCATGGAAAACATCTGTGTACTGGTTCACCACTACATGATAGCTCAGACTCTCCACATCAATAGCTCTGATGGTAAGGCTATCCAACTGATAAGTGATCAGCTACACTCTTCTTCGGGTATGTCCACCCTGCATTGCAAAAGGTCCCTTCTCACCGGTGAAGGTAAACTTGGTCCCATCTGTGTGGACACACTGCACTATGCGCCTAATACAGTCAATCTGAGAATAGACTGTAGATAAGTAGCCCATACCCAAGATGACGTCATAAGGCCTCGACGCCGCTAGTATGAGATTACAACTGAATCTCTCACCTCCAAGAGTAAGCTCACACTACCAGCACCAGTGTGTAATCATCGAATCCGCTCCCATATGAGTTTCTGGCTGTATGGATTGAGCCAACGACTCCATCAGAATCTCTGAGATCCAAAAGAGGGCTGTGGAAATAAAAGAATGACTGGAACCTATGCCTATAAGTACTGCAACTATGGTTTAATAGACACGTATGGTACCTCGTCTCATCTTCGATGCAACGTGATCGTAGGCCTTAGCTGCTTGGAGCTGAACCCTCCCCTGTCCACCTACTCCATGCGGTCGGGGTGGACCTCCTGGTGGTGGTGGTTGTAACACCTCAAATCATCGCCCAGCGCCAGCTGCAGGGCCATCTCCCCTACCAGGTCCACATGCTTCATTCGTACCTCCTCAGTCGAACCTCTATCTCTGCCTGGCCGGTCTCTCAACCGTCTTATGATCATCCATACAACGGGTCGAACAGTCACGAGCCATGTGACCCTTCCTGCGGCATGCGTAACACTTCTGGATCCTGGTATAACTGGATCCACCCTAGGTTCCCCACACAACCAATCCTGAGTCATGAGGTCGTCCACCTATATGTCTGGTCCTCTTGGACCTCTGTGACATCTATCTGCTGCCAGCTTCAAAAGACTCCTCTACGTGATGACTGGGAGTGGGTATCGCTACTGGTGACTTCTCAGCAAGGAAACTCTCCACCAAGAGAGATCTCTATATCACCCCCTCCTATGTCGGGATGCTGAGTGAAATCATAGAATCACTAATATCTCCCCTGAGCCCCTGCTCGTAGGTATAGGTCCCGATGAATGGGTCATGCACCATATCTGTGGAGTAGCGTGAGAGGTCAGTGAACCTCACTGATTACTGAGCCACAATCATTCTTCTCTGATTAAAATGAAGAAAGTCTTGTATGCGCACTGTGCGAAGAGTCCCTGGGGGAAACTCTACCAGAAACAGGCTCTCAAAGTCTGCCCAGAGAAGCGTCACCTCATCTTGAACCTGGAGCATCATGCTCCACCATCTGCTTGTTGCTGCCTATAGAAGGATGGCAACAAGGATCACACTATGATAGGCCGGTGTCCCTACGAGTCGGAAGACTCTCACCATAGCCTCCAGCCAATCCTCAGGTGCCAGCAGGTCTGTCTCTCCCCTGACCATCAGTGGCCTCTAGCACTGGAAACCGTTCAATGCACTCGATAAGCATGCAATGTCTACTTATGGGGATGGTGGCATCGTTGGCCCAATGGGTGATTGGTACCGCTGGTGCCTCTACTGGAAAAGGTTCATGTACCAATGCCTTTTCACTCAGTGGGCTATCAGTGCATACAACCCTCAAATTTCTTGTTGGCTATCTGCATGGAGGAATCCTAAAAAGAAACAGGGGAGCCATGATCAAAAAATTGTACCTGGTGAGATGAAAGATATACAAGGTGAGCTAACTAAAAAGATCACAAGAAAAACTTTTGGAAACACACACGCAATCAGTGTTTTCGTTCACTAGGTCGGAAATCAGAAGTCATGGTCTGTTGTATGGATAAGTCGGCCACCACACCAATAGTAGACTCATTGAACTGAAAACCCCACTCATTTCTCTTAACACTATTTCATCACAGAAAATATCAGATTCCTAGTTCTGCGGTAGAACCGAATCCTATGATACGAAATGTAACAACTGGGTCCTGGTGACAGCACAAATAGCCCACATTCACATGCCCATCGGGTCATGGCCTTCTAGGTACCCATGATGCACCGCAAACTCATGGTCCCCACCATAGGGCCCACCCATGTGCCCGAACGGGTCATCTGACTAATGACAGTCCACACATACCAACACTTGTCATTTCCAATGAGCTTTGACCTCACTCGATCACACCTTATAAAACTTCACAAAATGTCACTGATCCTAATCACTACTCAAGGCCTAAAACACTTAACCATGGAGTTATAACCAGGTAGGATCCCAAAAAGAAAGGTTCCCCTTGTTGACATGAGTCATATCCTTTAGTCATTTAACCCTTTATCATTTGGGGGTGTTACAATCACCCCCCACCTTGAGAGCACAACATCCTCATTGTGTGCCCTAAAACTGAACCTAGGCAGTGCAACGTACTTAAGGAAGGATTCCTCCTCTTATAAAAAATGTACCGACTGGGTCCTGATGAGAGCATAGACGCCTTGACTTCGCATGGTTGTCGGGTCATGGCCCACCAGGAACACAATTTACACCGCAGACACGTGGTCCCCACCCTGGGGCCCACTCACTCTATTTGCAACTCATTTTACTTGTGTTCCTCTCTTCGTGTGTGCTTGGTTACGTGTGTATAATGATTTTAAAGGAAATTCCTTCCCAATTTTAGGTAATACACCTTTTGTGCTTGTCAAACCTTGTTGGGTTGGATGTAGACGACAGACAGCACTGACGGAGGCTGAGAGTACCAGGACTGGATAGTACCTAGAGGTGTACCTTAAAACATGTCAGTACGTAGAGGAGACGAGTGGTTATGGAGTTCTGAGGAGGCGATTTATACCTACCCTTCATGTAGTAACCTCGGCGGATGACCAAACTTCTGACTTTTCCCTTTTCATCAGTAGTATTTTATCATAGTTTTACTTGTACCTTCCATTTGGGCTTGTATTCTGGTCTCTTTTACTTACTGCACTCACTCTGTTTATAGTTCAGTTTAGTTGAATTCCTATCTTGTTGTGTGCTTGGTTACATGTGCTCACAGGTTTTAAAGTAAATTCCTTCCCAGTTACGTGTGCACCTTCCTTTTCAGGAGACTGCCTAGTTAAAACACCACAGTTAGGCGTGCATGGTCGGGAGTAGTGATCAGGATGGGTGACCTTCTGAAAAGTTTCCTAGATTGTGTGCGAGTGAGGTCAAAGCACACTCGAAAGGACATGTGTTGGCATGTGGGGACTGTCATTAGTTAGATGACCCATTCGGGCATGTGGGTGGGCCCTAGGGCAGGGACCACATGTTTACAGCACAACATGGGTACCTGGCAGGCCATGACCTGACGACCATGCGAAGGCGGGGTGTATGTGCTATCCCCAGGACCCTGTTGTTACATTTGGTATTAGAGGAGGAACCCAGCCTTAAGTGTGGTGCACTTCCTATTAAGAGTTTGTAGGGCCCACAATGAGGATGTTGTGCTCTAAGGGGGGGGGGGGTATTGTAACACCACCAAATGATAAAGGATTAAAGGACTAAATGATATAACTTATGTAAAGAAGGTGCACCTTTTTTAGGGAGCCTACCTGGTTAGAACTCTTTAGTTATGTATGCTTGGCATGGAGTAGTGATCAGGATGGGTGACCTTCGGGGAAGATTCCCAGGATGTGTGTGAGTGAGGTCAAAGTCCAATAGGAATGAAATGTGTTGGCATGTGGGGATTGTCATTAGTCAGTTGACCCGTTTGGGCATGTGGGTGAGACACAGGGTGCGGACCACATGTCTGCAGTGCAACTTGGGTACCTGGAGGGCCATGACCCGATGACCATGCGATTGCGGGGTGTTTGTACTATCACCGGGACCCAGTTGTTACAATACTTTTTCATTTTTTAGATCATTTTCCCTATAGTTGAGGAATTATTTTACTAGGGAAAATGTGAAAATTTATTTACCAGATTACTTCAAATACATACATCCAATTTCCTCACATGGTTTTCTATTTCAATTGGATTCAACCATTTTTCATCAATATTCAAATCATTATTGAGAAATATGAATTTTTAATGCCTAAAGTACAAAAATTACCTTTTAATAGATCATAAGTTTCATAAAATAATGAAAGTAATTCCTTTTGTCTGGAACAAGTTATCTGATATAGATAAATCTGCATATGAGTAAATAAGACATTAATATGTTAAAACTTATTTATAACAACCAATGATCAAATTAATCCTTACCACAAATAATTAACCTTTAAATTCCTCCAAAATATGTTTGAGCATAATAAGTCATCAAAAAAATTATAAATATTTGATCACATGTTTTTTTATCTAGGATATACATTATCATCTATTCCCAAATTACATAAGGTTGCTCATAATTTCATGCACCAAATATGAGAAAACAATGAACATATATTCTCTTAAAATATTATAATCCTCCCACAAAGTAAATTGATTCACTATAAAACATAAATGAAAACATATATTATTCCAAATAAATTAACTACAATATTTTCTGTCTAATAAAATCACATACTATGAAATATAATACATAAAGTCACAAAAGAATTTAAATTCATCAATCATAACATAAATCACATTGTCGTTAGATAAATAATTAATTTCGAGTTAAATAATAATATGCAATTTAATTTATTAAAATTACTCATATCTTTATCCAAAATAAAAATTATTTTCTCAAACTAAGGAAGATTTTAATTATTACCTATCCTACAATCCTGAGTTTTCTAAAAATATCACTTTACCAAAAAATATCTTTTATATGTTATCGATTTCATTCAATTTAGGATTGAAAATACATAAATAAAAACTAATGTGGAATAATACAAAAATTTTCATGATACTTGTAACTATATTACCATTAATAAAACCTTTCTACAACATAATTAACAAATACGAATTAATAAACACTTCAATTATTTAACTCTAACGATTAGCATAGTGTATTCATTTGCTTGGAATATGATTTATCCCTTCAATTTTGGAGTTGGCTCAGATAATTCCCCAGTTCCCCACTAATAATTCATTGATGTATAAATGGAAAATTTCTATATATTTATTTTCTATGTGTTGAAATATTTATATTCCCCTTGAAATTAATTTCTACGTGTCTTTCTTTTACACACATAATCTTGACCTGACACATGTGGGGTATCAATCCGCAACTACCCCATGTCCACCTTTATATGAAAGGGGGTGGAGACTAGTGATAAAGGAATACATAACATGGATATTACTTTTCCAAATTACATGTACACACATACACAATCCAACTCGATGCACAAGTGAAGAGGTAAAGACTTAAACTTGAAAAAAAAGATATAAATTAAACCAAGTAGGAATATCCTAAAGGGTGTACAAAAGTAAGACAATATAAAATGGAATAGAAAGGGTAAAAAAATTCACTACCATAAATATATCCCAATGTGAAATAATTGAAAAAGTAATCTTATAAGGGAGTCCATCTTCTAAACCCCAAGATGTGACCACTGTATGCAATCCAATGTACCAGGTAACCATAAGAACATCTAAAGTCACTGTTGACCAGTCTTTATCTTACATAATACATGAAATTTGTGGAAAATTCCCATGCATGCGTAGGTATATACATACCCAGTAGCATTCCCAAAAAGACTAAGGGTGAGTAGTAAGAGATACAACATGAATATAAAGACAGTAGATGCAAGATACCGTAAAAGAGAACATCTCAACCCAAACCATAAGTGAAAGTAACCTCATCCATTCACAGTGGGCTCAACATGATGAGTATATAAACTACACACTAAGTCTTCTCCACCTATATCTGTAGAGTAGACTCATCTAACCCTAAGAAGATAAACAAGGAAAGAACATAGCATAACCCAATAGTCTTTGCCTCTTATGGAAGGGGTGTAACAATATAAAAGTTATGGATATAAAGGAATATATATATATATATATGATCAATCAAAAAATAAAAAATTATAGGGTAATGGGATGTCCATCACACATCTCATCCCAAGAATATGAGTTTCCCATAGTTCCAAAAATCCATCAATGACACCCATCATCTCACGAATCTCCCTAGAAGTAATCATCCATGTAATACCATGCTTCGTAACTATGCCACAAATTTAATGGGACATATTCTCCATGTAGGGGACCCTCATACTAATGTTTCATGGGTGTTCCACTCTAATAGTCATTGAGGAATCAACATACCACCAATACTTTAGGGTACTACATGGTAATCATTGAGGACTCCACTGCCCACGCCTTTTGGAGGGTAGAACTCATTATTCATCAAGGACACAAATGACCAACTCAACTAGAGGATAGTACTTGGTATTAATAAATGAAGGCAATTCCCATATATACTGTAGGTTAGAAATTAGTAGTCAGCAAGGACTCCACAACCTAGCTCTGTTGGATGGTACTGCTCAGTAATCTCTAGCAATCATGTGTGATCACTAAAATCATTGAGAATTTCCTAACCAAAATACACCCTCAGAACATTCCACATAAAATCCCCATAACCAAAATCTAGGTCACCATTTTCATTCTATGCGGAAAAAACATTTTATAGGCTACCTAAAAGCCGAAAAATGATTTCAAATGAAAGATATACGGTGCATCAAATCTCCCTAAAAAAGAAATTATGGTTGCATTGTGTGTGAGGGGCCCCACATGAAATGTGGTACTGCTACACTACTTAGATATCCTGGGGAAGTACATGGATCATTGTATATGTAGTGGTTCATTTCATGAAGTTAGAAAATATTATGTATCCTGAATAACCGGAACCTAATCACATCCTTCTTGTCCTGTCTTTTTATTCCGACACACGACTATGTGCTTAGTTGGGTACTCCCAAATAGATTCCAGCCCATGTGGTCCATTACATAGATCCTCCACATAGGTATCAGGTACACGAAATATAAGAGGGATACATTCCATTCCATACATATGATTTCCTAAAACCATAGTTGTCACACATAAGGGGATACAAGTCGTGTCTTCATCCTTTTACATGATGTCTACTCAGGGTTTTTAAGAGTTCCTCAGATAAATTTTCTGATCCTCCATTTTAGAAATTCCACTCGTATTTATTTAGTATATCTACCAAAAATAGGATAGATCTAGTAGGTATCTATCATTTCTAGCATTAATTCATTTAAAATTAGATTATGGTTGTCCTCGGGGGTTTCGTTGTTTAATCCTTAATCACTACATGCCTCAATTCATTATATCTCCCAAGATTGAATTTTTTGTTTGTTAAAACCATCATCCATTCCTCATAAACATCCCAGATTCATCCCCCATTCATCTATTTTTTTCTTTATCCAGATTTCATTGAAATTTCGGGGATCATATAAGGCTCATCATTGCCCATCAATGTCAAACTGAGACCATGGGGTGCTACTAGTGACGAACCAGAAGAAAATTTGAGATAAAGGAACTATAATAATGGTTTAACCATCATTTTAAAAGTGTTCATGAGCCATAATAAAGAATAGGTATTTGATATTTTAATACATTGAATAAAAAATAAATATTTCAATACATGGTTTCATATCTAATCTACAATTGGTGAATATCGATAAAAGGGATCATTTTGCTTAATAAATTAAATCAAAGATGGTATAAAACATAAATTAACAATAATTTCCAAGATATTGGTTCATCATTAATCAAATAATGCATTTTCAAATTATCTATTTAATTCATTGTCTTTACTACATGCTAATATTATTAAATCCAACATTTCATCATCATTCGAGGTGATTTACCAACAGAAAGAGGAAGGAGAATATCTCGACAGATCCCATGCGAACCCTTGGAAAATCTCCATGGTAATATTCTAATATATTTTCCATCAAGTGTAAATGAATGAATGAATTAATTTAATAATTAATTAATCAAAAAAATATGTATCCAATGAGTGAGGAGTCTGAATGCCCCATTGTTGAGTCAATAAGGTTTTCCTTATGACTTTTCCATTCCTTCAAATGTAGAGGAGATTGTTTAGTCAATAAGGTTTCCATATGACTTTACAATTCCTAATTTTTTTGAAAATCACAAACAACTTATCTCAAGGAAAATCTCTTTTTTACCCTTTAATTTACTTATATAAGGAAAAATTTCCTTCCCCATGTAAATTTATCCTTACCATGTATTCATTATTCATATCATAATTATTCTAAGTGTAAAATTCGGTTTGAAACCAAAACCTCATAATCCTAAAATTACATAGATATGATGCATTCTATTTTTGGATATGAATTCTTAGAATTCTGATTATGAATTCTGGTTACAAACTTTTTTGAGTTCTGACTCCGAATTCTTATTACGAATTCTGGTTACGAACTCTTTTGAATTTTGACTCCGAATTCTGAATACGAATTCTGGTTACGACCTCTTCTGTGTTCTAACTCTGAATTCTGAATCAGAATTATAGTTACGAACACTTCTGAGTTTTGACTCTGAATTCTAAATATGAATTCTGGATACAAACTCTTCCATGTTCTGACTCCGAGTTATCTGAATTCATACTCCTAATTCTTATAAGTTCGAACTCCAAATTCTCGTGAACTCTAACTCTGAACATTGTAAGTTCAGGTTCTAAATTATTATTAATCCAGATTTCAAATTTCCTTGAATTTCAGACTCTAGAATTCTATAGAATTCAGGTTCCAAATTCATACAAAACAGAATCCAAATATTTTTTTATTATAGACTCTGAATTCATTTTTGGCTAGACTCTGAACATTCATATATTCTTTCATTACGAATATTAGATTTTAGGTATGTAACCATATTTTTTTATTACACTTGTAGAAAATGATGTCGTGATTTTAGTTACTCACTAACCATTGTTTGAGTGACACGTGTACAAGTCCCTCCAAAATTCAAGGAAAACTATGATAGTGGGATGATGGAGCTGACTGTTGAAGTCGTGCCTATAAATACAAGCACATTTGAAAATATCTCAAAACTGTTCTATGACTCTAGAGATGAAATGTTGTAGAAGTGATTTCTAAAGAGATAATCTCATTGATTTGCGCGTACCAAACTTATGGTTCATATTTTCTATGTGTGACTACGATTGTTAATGTGTACAATCAAGGGCTTCCGGGAATAGGTAGACAGAGGTGTTGACGACCTTGAAGTTTAGGGATTCCTTGTTGAGGAAGACAGAGGTGACGACTCACATGAAGTTGATAGCATGTAGGGATTGCAAGAGACTCTAATCTTCATATCCAGGGCTTACTCTGGTGTGGGTAAGACAGAATTTCATGAATGTCTAAATCAAAAGACCATTATCCAGGGTAGATGGATACCCTTCTCTTTCAGTAAAAAGATTTAATACTTGTTACTTGTTTTGACAAATGTTTTCCACTGCATTTGTATTGTTGAAGAAAGTATAACTATCCTATACTTCCTTATACTTGTACTCGGATTTAGTATGATTATATACAATTTACGGTAGAATATTCATTATTGTAAACTTTCATTAAGTTTCTTTTTCGGAACCATCTTTTCAGAACTGCTTTTTCAGAATCATATTTCTGGAATCTAGAAAGTGTATAGAACTAGTGGTTTTGTGAATTACTTTGTTTAACCTTATTAAACATAACCATATTTAAATGTTCTAAGGAATTTTTAGAAGTATACAATTCACCCCCCTTATATTTTGATCATCATTAGATACATTACTCAGTATCTCTTTTATTTAGATCTTACATTTGGTAATATAGAGTATATCATAATCACATACCATTTCAACAATTGGTATCAGAGCCTGGTGACCATGAACCCTGTACCAATTCAAAAATTGGTATCAGAGTGGGTCTCTGAAATACATATACTCACATATAAGTTTTTCTTTCTCATGTTTTCTTTGTTCTATATTTTCCTTTATTAGGAATATTTTCCTTGAATCCGAACTTTTTCTAATAACATGTTTCTGTGGAATGATTTTTCTATAAGATGGTAGGAATCAATGTTGGTTACATAGACAATCTTAATCCAATTAGACCACCAATTTTTGATGGAAATGATTACGAATATTAGAGAGATCACATGAATAATTTCATTATCAATACTGGTGTTGATAATTTTGTTATGATTACTGGAGGATATAATATCCATGATAGTGAAGTTAGTACCATTAAAAATAAGGAAAAGCATGAATATCAACTGAATTATATGGTACACAGTACTTTTCTTTGATCCATGATTAGAAATATATATAGTCAAATTTCATCTTATGAAGCAGAAAATTGTATCTGGAAGAATATTGAAATTACTCACTTTGGAACATCCAAATTAATTGAAACAAGAAGAGCCATGCTTAGAGCTGAATACCGTGGCTTTAACATTCCTTATGGAGAACCCATATGAAAGGTGCAAAAAATATTTATGACTATTGTGAATAGTTTAAAATCCATGGGTGAGAAACAATTAGATGATGAAGCTATTGTTGATAAGATCATAGACATGATGCCCAATGAATGGGAATCCATGAGGACAACTATATATGAGAAAAAAAAGTTTACTCAGATTTACTTAGATGAGCTGCTTGGAACTCTTCTTCACTACGAGACTAGAATGAAGAGAGATTATGATAATGTAAAGAAGAAGAATGGGAATGGCAGTGTTGCTTTTACTACTACTTCAAACCATATGAAAGCTAATACTCCTGAGATAGTTACAAGATCTAAGTCTAATAAGGTTGTTATCCAATCCAACTCTAGTGTAAGTGAATCCTCAGAGAAAGAATTAACCAATCTTTCTCGAAGGATGAACAAGATAGCTGGAGAGAGGAATTTTAAATCTAGATGTATCAAGAAAGAAAGGAAAGATAAGAATGATTCAAGGGTTACATGTTATTAATGCAAGATATTTGGACATATAAGACCTGATTGTCCTATACTCAATAGAAAAGAAAGAAAGGAAAGGCATTTAGAGAGAAACAGAAAGAAGTATTACAAGGTTAAGGCTGAGAATGTATTAAAAGCTAATGACACCTAGAGTGCCAGTGGTGGTGACTCTTCAGATGAATATTCAGATTATGAATCTTCTGGACAAGAGAATCTTGGTCTAATATCCAGACTATCTATTGAAAATCATTTTTAAATGGCTAAGTCACACAATGATAAATCAATGACCAACGTTTCATTAAACAAAAATTATAGTAATGATAAAAATTATAACTATTCGGATGAAGAATATTCATTGGATGAAGATAATACTTTACCTTCCTATGAATAAGTTTCTAGGTTTCCCAAACTCCTTGATATTTAGAAATCAAAACTCATGAAAAAACTTGTTAAGGCAAAATCTAGGAATACTATTCTTACTAAGGAAATATTAGATCATTCTAAAGATCATGATAAGAAAAATGTTGATTTTGAAAATATTTAGAAAAAACATGATGAAGTAAATTTTAAGAAGAATAAACTTTCTAATGATCTAGAAAACGTAATTTCTAAGAAAAATGTTTTCAATCCTAGCTCTAGTTCGAAATAAAATGTTTTAGAACTTAAGAACTTGGTTATCAAACTGAAATCTGAAATATTTTCCTTGAGTAAGTGTTTGTCAAACTTTACCTTATGTAAATAAAATTTTGATAAAATTTATTCCCAAATCCGACATCTGAGGAATAGTTCTGGTTTTGGTTATACTGGTTCTAAACTGATTTTTAGTAATAATTATTTTGTTCCTCAAATTGATCCATTCTTGTACTAAGTGTTAGTGGTGTGGACACTGGGCAAAAAATTGTTCCTTAAACAAAACCCAGTATTTAGGATTCCATAAAGCCTATTTTTCTAAGAAATGTCGGTGCCTAAAATTTTTCTTTCTGAGATTTATGGATCCAAGGAAGTTTGGATTCCTAAAACATGAGTTTTTCTTATTTTTAGGAAAATAGTGGAAGTAAAAACAACAATACATGGTACATGGATAGTGGATATTCCCGACATATGACTGGTAAAAAACTATTTTGAAAAGATTATCAAGACGAAAGGAGGAAATGTATCTTTCGAAGATAATGGTCAGGGAGAAATTATTGGTATAGGTAACATTGTTCTTCTTGGAAAAACTTTTATTTCAAATGCTTTATTATTTAAGGGTCTTAAGCACAATCTTATTATCATTAGAAAATTATGTGCTGATGGTTACCTTTTAAATTTTAGGAATGACAAGTGCTTAGTACACAATTCAGAGGAGGAGATTATTCTTTCTACCCATAGTCAAGAGAATGTATACAAAACATAGATGACCATACGAGCTAAGATCTACCTTGCCTTAGTGCAATGGAAGATCATTCCTGGTTGTGGAATAAAATGTTAGGACACTGCAACCTTAGGAACTTATGCAAACTTTCTAATAATAGATTAGTTAAGGATCTACCAAAGCTAAGATTTGATTCTTCAAAAGTTTGTTACCCTTATGAATATGGAAATCAACATATATCAAGTTTTAAATCAGTCATTGATGTCTCAACTACTGATGCATTACAGTTAGTGGATATGGATCTCTTTGGTCCTACACAAACTGGAAGCATTGGAGGCAAGTATTATGTATTTGTTTTTGTTGATGATTACACTAGATTTACGTTGGTCTATTTTCAAGAAAAGATGTTTGATGATTTTTCTTATTTTAAAAGTTTTAGATCCCAAGTTAAAAATGATAAAAATCTTCCATTGAAAGCAACTCATAGTGATCATGGTGGAGAATTTCAAAATTCATATTTTGAAACTTTTTGTAGTAGAAAAGAGATTACTCATAACTTTTCAGCACCCAGAACACCTCAACAAAATGGTGTTTTTGAAATAAGAAATAGAATTCATCAAGAGATAATTAGAACCATGTTGACTGAGTATTATGTAGCCAAACATTTTTGGGCTGAAGCAGTATGTAATTCTTGTTATACTATAAATCGTGTTTTGATTAGAAATTTTCTTAATAAAACTCTTTATGAGTTATGGAATGGTAGAAAACATATACTTTCCTAATTCATGGTTTTTGGTTGAAAGTTATTCATTTTGAATACTAATGATAATCTAAACAAATTCACATCTAAATAAGATGACGGTATTGTCATTGCTACTCCAAACCATCTAAGGTTCATAGAGTTTTCAACAAAAACACTTGTATTGTTGAAGAGACAGTACATGTGAAATTTGAGGAATCCAATCCCTTTTCTTTTAAACACACCCAACCTGAATATTCAGATGTTTTTTCAAAAATAGATTATCATCCTTTTATATAATATCTTTTTTATAAGTAAAATTCCCAAGAAAATGTTTCTAAAGCATTTACCAGAGAATATTTCATACCCTATGTTGATGACCAGGTTTTACAAAACCCAAATCAGTCGTTTCTTAAGAATCATCCCTTTGATAGTATTGTTGAAGATATTAATCAACCTATAAGGACTAGAAGTTCCTTATGAAATGATATAGAACAGCTAGCATGTATTTCCCAATTATAACCAAAAATCACTGATGTGGCTTTAGGTGATGATGATTGGATTAAAGACATCAAGATGAAATAAATGAATTCCAAAGGCATAAAATCCTGACATTGGTTTAAATACCTAAGGAAAATTTTTTTATGGGTGTAAAATGGGTCTTCAGAAATTAGTGTGATAAAAATGGAATCATTTTTAGAAATAAATCTAGATTGGTTATTAATGGCTATAATCAACAAGAAGGAATAGGCTATGAAGAAACCTGTGCTCCAGTAGCTATAATTGAATCTATTCACATGCTAGTTGCCTTTGTAGCATTCTTAAATTTCAAACTTTTTCAAATGGATGTGAAATGTTCTTTCCTTAATGGTTATGTTCAAGAGGATGTTTTTTTGAACAACCTCTTGGTTTTTAAGACACAAAATATCCTGATCATGTTTTTAGACTTACCAATGCTTTGTATGGACTTAAGCAAGCCCCTCAAGCTTGGTATGATAGAAATACATGATTTTTACATGAAACTAATTATGCTAAGGGAAATATAGATCCAACAATTTTTATAAATAAAGATAAGTAAAATGTTTTGACTATTAAAATTTATGTTGATGACATTATATTTGGTTCAACTCAGCAATCCTTAACTGATTCCTTTTTGAATCTAATGAAATATGATTTTGAAATGAGTTTGATGGGTGAGTTAACATTTTTCATTGGTTTTCAAATTTCTCAAAAACCAGAAGGAATCTATATATCCCTATTTAAGTATATTAAATATCTTCTTAAAAAGTACGGATATGAAAACACTAAAAGTATAGGTACTCCCATTGGTACCTCAAACACACTTGATCTTGATGAAGCTGGGAAACAAGTAGATCAAACATCTTTTAGAGTTATGATAGGAAGTTTACTTTATTTGACAACAAGTCATCCATACATAATGTTTTCAATATGCTTATGTGCAAGATATCAATCCAATCATAAGGAATCTCATTTAAGGCTAATGAAAAGAATTTTTCGCTACCTAAAGGGAACCATGGATTTATGACTTTTCTATTCTTTTGGAAATTATTTTATTTTGAAATTTTTTTTAGATTCTAACTTTGGTGGATGTATAATGGATAGAAAAATTACATCCAGAACTTGTCATTTCTTATGAGATTCATTAGTTTCTTGGTCATGCAAGAAGAAAAACTCAGTAGCACTTTCCACTACTGAAGCTGAATATGTAGCAGTTGGAAGTTGTTGTGCTCAAGTGTTGTGGATGCAACACACACTCACAGACTATGGTATGAGTTTTACCAAAACACATATTTTGTGTGATAATACAAGTTCCATTTGCCTTAGTAAAAACCCTACACATCACTCTTGTAAAAAGCGCATAGTTATTGGGCATCACTTTGTTAGGGATCACACACCAAAAGGAGATATCATTCTTCAATTTATCGGAATGCAAGACCAACTTGCTGATATTCTCACAAAATCATTACCCTCTAATAGATTTGAATACATTAAACAAAAGATAGGAATGATAACCATAAGGTAATCCTCATTATTAACTTCTTCTTGAAAACAATCTCCTTACATTAATAAACACCTTTTCATATGGGGAGTACATTTTCTTGTTAGTTTTCAAAATTTCTCGTAATGATGTTTTCAAATTTATCGTTATAATGTTTTTCATATTTTTCATACTGAAGTTTTTCATATTTTTTGCAGTGAAGTTTTCAAAATTATTAATAATAAATATTTTTGTACCCACAATTTTCTTAATGGAGATTTCTACACGAAATTTCTGAAATGAAAATTTAAATACCCAAAATATTTCATAGTGATGTTTTTTCATTTTATTTTTTTTCGTCATCAAATTTTTAGAATCTAATGTATTTCAAGAAGAATTTATCTCAATATGAATAATTACTCTAACAATCCTAAAGGTAGGATTCTTTTTTGAGTTTTTGTAATCATTTTTTACTTGCTTGTAGTTTCTTTTGTATTTTTAAAATTTCTTAGATTCTAGTTTCCTTAAATGTGATTGTTTTCTTTTAAAATCTCAAAAGATCAGATCCTACCAAATTTTCCATATGGATATCTTTTCAACCCTCATATCTGAACAGAAGAACTCTTAGCCATTTTATTGAGATAGGAAGATGAACTGTCACATCAACACCTATAAAAGGTGTCACCCGATGGTCGTCCCACATCTGTTTTTAAAAGATTTTGTGTGTCGAAGCTCTGCCCCACATCAAAAGCCCGTTAGAGATTTACAATCTATTCTCAATTACAAATTTTCGGTGAAGTTCCTTCAGAAGAGATGTATTTTGTCAAGCCGATTGCGGAGTGGCAAGTTTACAGGGAGAGGTTGGTGCATCCAAACTTCTTCAACAAGTGTGATTCTTTTATTTCAAAGAATATCAAGCTTAATGGATTAGAGAGTGTATCCATATCAAGAAAAGAAGCTCAAGATGTTGTGTATCTGGTTCTACTAATTGAGTTTTATGAGTCAGTTTGTTTCTTTAAGGAATAAGGGAGAGATAAGTTTTCATTCATGGGTTATGAAAAAACTTATGCACTTTCATACACCAAGGCTGTTAGCTTAGTAGGGCTGTCTTATGAAGGGGAAGATGAGTTCTGTTCCTACAAGCTACCAGATGTTCAAGGACGTTTTGTAATGGTGAAGGCTATGGAGTGTCTTATACATACAGATGTCAAGACCACAAAGATTACTCATTTGTCTACAAACAATCAGATCCTTCAGTTATGGGTTCAGGGTTTTATCGTACTGAGAACGGGTGACTGGGGAACCCTGATGAAAAGTGATATGTATATCTTGTATTTTTTGGTAAATATAAGGAAGATCAATCTGATGAAGAATATTTTCATTATGATAGCTAATATCTAGAATGGGAATTTGAGAGCACAGATAATCATGTATCACGCCCTTCTCACCAAGTTTATTGTTCGATGCCTGGAGTCCTTCAAAATCTCTTTCATTTTGAAGATGAAGAATTGAAAAGTTATTCTAGAAAGTGATGATACATTGAAATGAATGAATGTTCAATTTTCAAAATATTTCTAAGAATTTTATAATCTACCAGTGGAAGAAGCAGAAGTTGTTCCAAAGAATGGAGAAGAGGCTAAATCATCGAAGAAGTCTAGAATGAAGATGAAACTGAATGAAGTGGATGAATCATAAAAAAACCCTAAGGACAAAGAAACAAAATATGCACCTCCAAAGCCTAAGAAGAAAAAAGCCTATCAGGATGAGTAGTATCCAAATGGAGGGAGGATAAAATGAATCGAAAGGAAGGAGAACCATAGTTTGGACTAGATCCAGCTGAGGCCAAATCTCTAAAAGTGAAGACAGCTGAAGAACTTTAGAAGTAAGCCAAGGAGAAGAATATTAAAAAAAAAATGTCTGAGCCCAAAAATGTCAAATAACTTTTGAGAGACACTGAAATAGAATATGAGAACATTCTTGTACAAAAATATTACTTAGTTGAACCATTACCTGTGTCTCTGGGGAAGATGTTCGTGACTCCAGAAAAATTACTAGAGAAGGTTGTCGAAGAAATGGAAGTTATGGAAGAGGTACAAGATGCTGAAAGTAGTGATAATACAACTGATATGATAAATCAAGTTGAATACTTTCATGAGAAGGAATGTGCATCCGAAAATTTTCAATCCGGACTTCTCATCCTAGATCCTTGAAACCTGCTACTCTGGGGATAGATGAAAAAGGAGACGAGGAAGTGAAAAAATTATCTGAGGAAGAGAGTTATAATCATGACTTCATTCATCTTGAGGATATTGAGGCTTGAGATGAGAAAGAAAAAATTGATGAAGATACGATTGTTCAGTTATCTGAAAGCGAGCATGAGTCTCTAGATGTGGAAGCTGTTCCGAAAAGTACCATGGGAAAACAGGTGATTACTAATACACCAACGAATGCAATTTTATGGAAGAAAGAAGTTGGTGGATCTTCTAAGAGGAAGCTGGTTGATCTAGAGAAATAACCATCACCCAAAAAAGTGTCAGATTCAGAATCATAAGCTTTAGGACATGATTTTGTCATTCAATCGTTGAAGAATATTGTTGACATAATTATGATCTTTCCAAACATTGAATCCAGATGTAAGATGATTCAACATAGCATGAATCAAAAATTGGATTCTATATCCATGGTGTTGGATAGGTGCATAAAGATTGTGGCTGATCACAAGAACTTCCTTATCAACTACGATTCCCACATAAAATATTTCAAGAAAGTGGTAATCAAGTCAAAGATTATATTTGAATATTTGAGAGAGATTGATATGTTTCATAATGATTATAAGGAAGCCTTTTATTCTGAAGAAAGTAAAATCAATGATCTGAAAACTATATTTGAGGAAAATCTAAATCTTGAGCAGAATACTCGGATTCAAGAGGTCAAGGATATGAATGGTAGACTGAACACTGTTTCGCAAAGCTAGAAGAGGGAAAGGGATCTTCGAATCGAGATTGATGAAAATCTAGTGAAGCAAGATGACTTATTGAAGGCTCAGGAAAAGGCACTGAAGGTTCAGGATGGCAGGATCAAAGCCTTAGAGAAGAAAGCATAGGATGATCTCAAAGAGCTAATGAAGCTAAAAATCATTATCAAGAAATTGATACCTAAGGAAATGGAAGGAAAAAAATCCAATCTTTAGTTGTATTTTATTTCCTTGTACAAATTCTTCGAATCTTAATGAAACTTTCGGTGGCTAGTTTTTGTTTGGATGTTTGTACTAATATTTCAGGTATCATATTTTTTTCCATTCCCTCAAACTCTTTTTGAAAATCAAAAATGGGGAGAATGAAATGGAACTCTAACGAAAGAAGAAATATCCCTATGTAAGGTGGAGTTAATCTAAGGGGAGTTTTCATAAAGAGATTTTCGTAATCAAGATAACGAAAAATATCATTCCCGAAATCTAGAATACGACCCTTAGTGTTCCAAAGCCTAAGGGGGAGTTTGTCGTATTCATATTTTCCATTGTGAAAAGGGAGATAAGTTTTATTTCAATGTCGATAAATTTTTTCCATGTCCTTATATTCTTTTTCATAGGGATGTTTTTGCTTTCCAAAAAGGGGGAGATTTTTTGTTTCAATAAGGTTTTCCTTATGACTTTTCCAATCCATCATACTTAGAGGAGATTGTTTAGTCAATAATGATTCCTTATGACTTTACAATTACTTCTTGTTTTGAAAATCACAAACACCATATCTCAAAGAAAAATCTATTTTTACCCTATGATTTACTTCAATAAGGAAAAAATTTCCTTCCCCAAGGAAATTTTATCCTTACAATGTTTTCATTGTTCATATCATAATTTTTGTAAGTGTAAAATTCAGTTTGAAACCAAAACCTCGGAATCCTATAATTACCTAGATATGAAGCATTCTGTTTTAGGATCTGAATTCTCAGAATTCATCTTACGAATTCTGGTTCTGAACTTTTATGAGTTCTGACTCCGAATTATGATTACAAATTTTGGTTACGATCTCTTCTGAGTTTTGACTCCGAATTCTGAATACGAATTCTGGTTATGAACTCTTCTGAGTTCTAACTCTGAATTCGGAATCAGAATTCTGGTAAATAACTCTTCTGAGTTTTGACTCCGAATTATGAATACGAATTCTGGATACGAACTCTTCCATGTTCTGACTCTGAGTTCTCTGAATTCAGACTCCGAACACTTATGAGTTCTGACTCCAAATTCCCATGAAACCTGACTTCGAAATTGTATGTTCAGGTTATGAATTATTATGAATCGAGATTCATAATTTTCTTGAAATTGAGACATTGGAATTCTATAGAATTCAAGTTCTGAATCCCTAGAAAACAGAATCAGAATATTCTTGTATTATAGACTCCGAATTTATTTTTTGTTAGAATCTGATCTTTCATATTTCCTTTCATTCCGAATATTGGATTTTATTTATGTCACAATATATTTTTCTTATACTAGTATAAAATGATGTCATTATTTCAGTTACTCACTAACCACTGTTTGAGTGACACATGTATAGGTACCTCCGAAATTCAAGGAAAAATATGACCGTTGGAGGTGGGAGCCAACCGTTGAAGCCGTGCCTATAAATAAGAGCACATTTCAAAATAGCTCAAAACTGTTATATGACTCTAGAGATGACATGCTATTGAAGTGATTTCTAGAGAGAGACTCTCATTGATTTTTACGTACTAATCATCTGGTTCAATTTTTCTTTGTGCAACTCTGATGGTTGTTGTGTAGAATCGAGGGCTTCCAAGCATAGGAAGATAGAGCTGCCGACTACTTTGAAGTTGAAGGCTTCCTTGCTGAGGAAGATAGAGTTGCCGACTACCTTGAAGTTGAGGGCTTGCAGGGATAGGAAGACAGACTCTGATCTTAATATCGAGGGATTACCCTGGTGTGGGTAAGTCAGACTTTCTTTAAAGTATAAATCAAGGGACCTTTATCCAATGTTGTTGGATACCCTTCTCTTTGGGTAAAACGATTTACTACTTGTTTCTTATTTTGTTACAAGATTTCCACTACAATTTTATTGTTGAGGAAAGTTTAACTATCCTTTACATGCTTATACATTTACTCTGATTTAATTAGATTCTATATGCTTTAAGGTAGAATATATATCATTGTATGCTTTCCTTATGTTTCTTTTCCTGAACCATCTTTTCCGAATTGTCTTCTTGGAATCATATATCCAAAATCTAGCAAGTGTATGAAACCAGTGGTTTTGTGAATTAATTTTTTTAACCTTGTTAAACATAACCATTATTAAAAGTTTGGAAGGATGTTTTAAAAGTATAAAATTCAACCCTCTTGTATTTTGATCATCATTAGATAATTTACTTAGTATCTCTTTTATTTCGATCCTAAATTTGGTATTATAGAGTATATAATACTCACATACCATCTCAACACCCATGCCGACCCATTTTATGTCATTCTTATGGTAAACACCATGTTTTGGACTCACTCATTGTCTAAAATTTTTGATCTGAGCTTTTGTTTAAGACATATCCATTTATTTAATGCAAAAAATAAAATATATTTAATAATATATATATATATATATAATTTATTTCCAGCACACCGGGCCTTAGAGTCGCACCCCATCTCTTCACCATGCTCTAGAAATATATATATATATATATATATATATTTCAATGTCGTAAAAGGTAAAAAACATTTCTCTAAATAAATATATTGTTCAAAATTTTCACCAGAAAAACCCAAACAAACAACTCAGGATATAGATCCCATATCTGGCTCTCCCACACCCAAGAACCCTCCTACACATTTTCATGATACCACAACACATAGAACTAGGGTATGGTCCATCCACGTAGGGTCCTCTCTTCTCGATCATTGATTTCTATTTGGTGTTCAACAATGTTGGCAGAATCCTAGATTTCGAGCTCTCCCCAGTTGATGATAATTGTGGGGTTATGCACATATTTTCTCAATTGTGAAATATGAAAGATGTCATTAACCTATTCTAGATATGTAATAAGGAAAAGGTGGTAAGAAAACTCTCTTACCCTCTACATAATCTTGATTGGCTGGATGAACCTTGTGGATAGGCGGTCTCCCCATCTAAACATTTATAATCCTAAAAATGGGGAGACTCTTAAGAAAACATGGTCTCCCTTCTTAAACACATGGCGTCTATGATGGAGATTAGTGTATTCTTATTTTCTTCTCTAGGAAATCATCATCTTCTCTCAGATGACCTAGAACTTCTCCTTCATCACCTATATCATCTCTATTCAAAAAAAGAGATGTGTCACCAATCTCTGTCCAGCACATGGGTGACCATTAGGGTCCCCCGTATGGGGCCTCAAAAGAATCTGAATCAATAGTAGAGTGGTATCTATTTTTGTACACAAACTATGCCAAGGTAAAAATACATTTCTAATAAGAAATATGTTCTAACATGATAAAAATGGAAAATCTATATACTTAGAGGGACCATGTCCTAAATCCCAGGTTGCGACCACCATACATAGTCCAAAGTACAAGGTATCCCTAAGATCATATGCAGTCACTACTGATCTATCTGTCTTATGTATAAGACATGACCTGTGTTGGAAATAACATTTAGGGGTGAGTATACACATAATCATCAGGATCCCTGGAAATATGAAGAGGGAGTTGTAAGAGATACAAAAAAAAAATAGAATGATAGTGGATGCAATATATAGTCAAAGAAAACATCTCAACCCAAACCAGGAGTGAAAGTAACCTAGTCCAACAAAATGGGCTCAATACTGTGATTTGGTGAGCTATACATTGATTCTTAACCATATATAGTATGAATGTAGACTCATCCAACCATGAGATTCTAAAAAAATAAATTACATGGAATACCCCATGCATCTTTTCCTCTGTTGGAAGGAAAGTGACCAAATTCTTTAACATTTGGAAAAGTATTTTGAAATAATATATTGACCTATTAAAATCTTTTCTCCTAAAATAAATAAAAATTTTCACATCTATTTTTCTTGTAGTTTTCACATCATTGACTTATTTTGGACCATATTATCTGTAACTCTCTATTATTCCATGGGAATTAGTTTTTCTTTCCAAATCAGTCTTTTAATTTCCCACCAATGTTCCCACTATGCAAAATCCTACTTAAACATAACATATATTGACTATTATGCTTCATAATTTTCCTTCTAAGAGGATGTTTTATTCACTATTTTTATGAAATAGGTTTCAAAAAACTAATTATATAAATGTTAACCCAGAAAAAGTTTGGCAGAAAAATTCATTTTATGATGGGGGAAGTAAAATCCCAAAATTTAATGAAATATCTTCTTTAAAATTAAATCAAATTAATTATTATATTGTGTTACACTCAACAAATATTTTATGTTTAATTACATGTAACACCATGTTCATCAAGAGTTTCAGGAAACATTGATCCCCAGTTATAACATTTGTAACACGCAAGGTTGAGTCTTACCGAACAATAATATACTATTCATATAATTATGTAATATGGAAGTTATTAGCTGAAAATTATATTAGTGGGTTTGAATATGAATAAAACTAATATTTTTAAACATGTTCATAAAATTTTTTTACGTTCATCCAACAAATTATATAGGATTAAAACAAGAAAAAATCTGATTTTAAGCACAAAAGTTGTATATTATTTAATGGTGGGTCTATCACCTTTTAATGGTGCTATAATTTTAAATATAATTATTTATTGAGTGTAACACATAATCATCAGGATCCCTGGAAATATGAAGAGGGAGTTGTAAGAGATACAAAAAAAAAATAGAATGATAGTGGATGCAATATATAGTCAAAGAAAACATCTCAACCCAAACCAGGAGTGAAAGTAACCTAGTCCAACAAAATGGGCTCAATACTGTGATTTGGTGAGCTATACATTGATTCTTAACCATATATAGTATGAATGTAGACTCATCCAACCATGAGATTCTAAAAAAATAAATTACATGGAATACCCCATGCATCTTTTCCTCTGTTGGAAGGAAAGTGACCAAATTCTTTAACATTTGGAAAAGTATTTTGAAATAATATATTGACCTATTAAAATCTTTTCTCCTAAAATAAATAAAAATTTTCACATCTATTTTTCTTGTAGTTTTCACATCATTGACTTATTTTGGACCATATTATCTGTAACTCTCTATTATTCCATGGGAATTAGTTTTTCTTTCCAAATCAGTCTTTTAATTTCCCACCAATGTTCCCACTATGCAAAATCCTACTTAAACATAACATATATTGACTATTATGCTTCATAATTTTCCTTCTAAGAGGATGTTTTATTCACTATTTTTATGAAATAGGTTTCAAAAAACTAATTATATAAATGTTAACCCAGAAAAAGTTTGGCAGAAAAATTCATTTTATGATGGGGGAAGTAAAATCCCAAAATTTAATGAAATATCTTCTTTAAAATTAAATCAAATTAATTATTATATTGTGTTACACTCAACAAATATTTTATGTTTAATTACATGTAACACCATGTTCATCAAGAGTTTCAGGAAACATTGATCCCCAGTTATAACATTTGTAACACGCAAGGTTGAGTCTTACCGAACAATAATATACTATTCATATAATTATGTAATATGGAAGTTATTAGCTGAAAATTATATTAGTGGGTTTGAATATGAATAAAACTAATATTTTTAAACATGTTCATAAAATTTTTTTACGTTCATCCAACAAATTATATAGGATTAAAACAAGAAAAAATCTGATTTTAAGCACAAAAGTTGTATATTATTTAATGGTGGGTCTATCACCTTTTAATGGTGCTATAATTTTAAATATAATTATTTATATTTTAATAATTTTAAAATGAAAAAAATTAATTTAATTTTTATATATAGTTATAAAAATTTTCTTTTGAGTTTTTTTATTATTTTTTGAGAGCTTTCATGTTTTCTATGAATAATGAATAATACTAGATTTTAGTTCAAAACTACAATTTTGACCAATTTATTTATATAATTAAATTAGGTTTCTATTTGGGTTAAAAGTATAATTATATTAATATTATACCATTAAAAGAAATTTATATTATTGGATACATCTTCATATAGAATTTATATATAAAAACATAGCAAACTTTTTTACATTTCTAGTTTAAAAACCCGATTTGTCATCCAATCTGTGGGATAATTTTTTTATTAATTTATACCACTTATATGACTGGAATTTTGTAAAATATATTCTTCATTTTAATATTAATAATTTATAATATCTAATATGGTAAACATAGTTTTTGATAAAAAAATATTAGTGAATATTGTACAATTTAAATGAAGCAATTAATGTAAAATTGTGTTTACTTATTGGTTAAACTTTAATCTTATAAGTCCGAATAACCATGAAAATTACGAAAAAGTAATTGATTAGAAGTTATTAGACCATATAAACTAGTTTATTTAATTTTTACAAATATTTGAGTTATATGATGTGAGGGATTCATATCAAAAGTGTATACATTTTTAAATTTACCTAATGGAACTCCCCCACCACTACAAAAATGCACTCACCCTTATCATTTTTTCAAACCTCTAAATACCATTTTATAATCCAAATATAGACAAGATAATCTCAAAAAAATTATATAATAACCCTATAGGTCTAAAATTTGGAATAAATCCAACCAATAATTTCTTTGGTTTAAACCAAAATTGGTTACTCGGAGAAGAGGTAACTTTCTTCAAAGTGGATTTTTACATTATTTTCTTATCCCTCCCATTTTTTCATATAATTATATAATTATATTATATAATAAGCATATAAAATATAATATTATTATTATGTTAAATATTTTACCAAAAACTACCCACACTTCCATAAAATGGGTAATGAAATTACAGTTCGTGTTCGGTGAACAGCTACCTCGCTAAATAATGTAGTTTGTTTTTTCTCATTTACAACCTCTTCGGGTTTGGAATTATAATGGAAAAAATATTTTTATATGCCATATATATATATGATATTAATTATGTATTAATACATATTTATGTGTTATATACTCATACCTTCATGATTTCCAATTCCTATAAATATGATAACATCGTTTGTGGATGTGTGGACTATAGCCTCCACAAAGCGATGTGATACATTCACACATTACATGGAATTTATTAAGGATGTGTTGAATTAAAAATTTGGGGAATAAATGAAATAAATATGATATTAATGATAATATTAACTATATGTAAATGTTATATATCATTTTATTTATTACCCCTGCACATACTGAAAAAGTGATATCGTCGTTCGTGGGCTTGTGGACTACTGCCTCCTCCATGCGATGTGATTCCTTATACATATCAATATATATATATATATATATTATTAAATAATAAGGTATTATAATATAATGGAAATTATGGAATGATAAATCTTCCATACCTTCTTTCTATAAATATCATCGATAAATGGGAATGTTACTCAAGTGTACGTACTACTTATCGTATTCATTATTGTAACATTGAATAATTTTTCATAACCATAATTAATGATTTGTTTTAAAATATTAATTTATTAATAAATATGATTATTATTTAATGATTAATATTGTGGATATATTTGTATAATGACCCATTTCATCATATTTGACCAACCAAAGTTGTTTTTGGCACCTAAATTCATTATGGTCAAAACACATGATGTATAATTAATTGTTTAAGTAGTTGTTTACAACATTTTAATAAAGGAAAAAATAATAAAAATAAATTTGGACATGTTTACTAAGAAATTATATAGTTTAAATAAGTTAAATAGTCAGGAAGATAAATAAAATTCCAGGAAAATTGGACCTGAGGTAAGCGATTCTTTTCTCATATTTACTTTTAGCGGTGCTTATATTGTATTCTCCAAGTAATTATTTTGTGTGGTGTGACTACTAATACAGTTGATTAATACCATTAATAATTTTTTTATATTCATGTTGTTTAATATTTTCATTTGTTGACTAATATATTTTGGGATTCGAATTCAAATGTTACCACAATTGTATATGGATTTGTAGTCTCACTTTTATTTGACAGAGTCTTATTCCATCATCACCACTTCATTTTATAATTTGGTATATCTACTACACATGAACATATTTGATGAGTCTTTTCCTTAATTTTATGAGGGTTTACATATTTTTTTAATTATCTTTCTTTCATGTAGTTAATTGTTACTATGTTAGAAAATAGGCAATGGACTATTGTCACGATTTTCTTTCTTTGATATATTTTATATGTTATACAACAATTGAAATTTATGAGGTGTTCATTATTATCCTTATAGTTATATAATGAATATATAGATTCATATAATTTAAAAGATTCATAATTTCTTATAACATCATGGTGTT
Source organism: Viscum album (assembly GCA_963277665.1). NCBI lineage: Eukaryota > Viridiplantae > Streptophyta > Magnoliopsida > Santalales > Viscaceae > Viscum > Viscum album. Next base: position 1,577,021,733 of record OY728120.1, on the reverse strand, counting down.
AATGTTTTAAATGTTTAAAATAGATGTGGGAAACTTTAAAATGACTAACGATTATTTTCCTCAAGAATGTTTTAGTGATATTTTAATTGTATTTATATTCATCAACATCTCCAAATAATGATTTAATGTATCCAACACTAGGTATAATTTTTAGTGATACCATTCTCATTATTTTATAGATTGATTATACTTTTTCAAAGAGATTTTTATGGAACCAATTTCATTGGTATGGGTTATTCTTATTTAAATTATATTGTTATAGAACCCATTCCTTTTCCATGGGTTATTATTATTTCAAAGAGATTATTATTAAAACCAATTATTTTACATGGTTTTATCATTTTTATTATTTTTATAATTAATGGGTTTTATTCATGATACTTGAGAATTATATAAAATGGGAGAGCCTAATATAGCTTGTAAGAATGGTTGATACCCATTATAGAACAGGGAAAACTAGTGATAATGATATAGATTATATGAAGGGTGATCCCAATTATATATATAAATTTTATTGGGTAATGATAATGTAGGAATTTGTCCAAATTTTGATTTTAATTTAAGGGTTTTGAAATAATTTTCAATGGGTTTTACGAAAGTGATTCTCCATATGACGAAAAATTGTTTTAATTTCATTTTTTTAGTTTATAATATTTCTCACAATTGATAAGGATGTCACATGGATCGTGAGTTTTATTTCAATTGTATTTTTACTCTACCATGTGTTCATATTTTTGGATTCAAGTATTGATGTACATGAGTTCCATTACGATTCTCTCATGATGTTTGACTACGTCACCACAAACTTTGGCACTCTTGTTATCGCTGATGATTTTTAATGGTAAAATTTTATATTTAACCTAATATTAATTTGATCTCACCCTTATTATATTTACTACTCCCTAGTATTTTAAAAAAAATATTGAATGCTTTATGAATATAAATTATTTCGTAGAGATGATGTTCGTGGCCTATTATGAAATTATAAAATTTTGGTTCAATGGGATAAATGTACATTTGATGAATTATAATTCCAAATTGATATGAGTTGTATAATTATGAGTTTTTCCTAATTATCTAATACAATTATTCTAAACGGTCCTTGAGGTTATACATGATTCAGGCTTCCCATTTTATGTGTTTATGGTTTAGATGAAAAATTTGGGTCACAATTATCAGAATCAAATCTGTGAAAGTAATGTTATGGATTCTAGCACAGGATCCAGGAGTGTGGGTTTTGGGTTATTATAGTTGGTATCAATGGTTAGTTTAAATAACTTTTGACATTAGTATGGTTTCATTTTAGGTTATCTAAATAGTTATTGGCACCATCAATGGTCTATAATCTTAAGGGTAATCATAAGTCTAATGTATTATACACCCCATAGAGGTTTTAAGTGATGATATGTTAATTGACTTTTGGAGATGTTATTTTTTTAGTATGATGTATTTTTTCCCCTAGGATAAAAAAACACGTCTTTAGGGAGGAAATTAGTTTTCAAGTTGAAATAAAAAAATGAACATCCCATATGATCGATGAAAACTCATCGCATCCAGAAAGGTGGTGGGGAAAGAACCCATGACCCAAGGATGATAAAGGTTTCATGCACTACCATTGGACTATATTATGTCTAGCATAGTATGAATTTTTTCAATTAAATAATATTTTTATTTAAAATCATACTGTATTTTATTTTAGGAATAATGGTTGATTTATATTGGAAGAATATATCATCAAATCCCTCAAATCATTAGGTTTCAAACTTAGTCATGAAATGTATAAATAATTTTAGGGATATTTATTTATGGAATGTTATGGTTTTGAATTTGGTTAAAAACGTATAATTTTTATGATTAGTTTATATATTCATATTTTACCCAATATGTGAATTATCATCCCATGTTCTAATAATTTTGATTTTGGTTATTGTCTAAAGACATATGGAATAGCTTGAATATCCATATTATTTATATGTGGTCTTTAAATTTTCATTTTAGTTCTTCATGAATTAAAAATTCATCTATAATACTCATTGTTTGGAAAAAAAATAATATTTTTTTAAACTAAATTTTGGGTGAAATTTTACTCATCATGTAATTATATTTCCTCTTGGACTAAATGGAAAGAGAATTCTTTATGTTTCAGTAAAGGATCTTGAACAAAATTAATCATATTACCACCTTTTCTAATGACATGAATGAAAATTTCCAAACCTATTTCGCTTGTTTTTTTTTCATTTACTATCCCCTAATCATGTTCTATATCACTCTCTACTAGTCCATGAGAATTTGTTTTTCCATCCGAATAAATATTTTAATTTCTCACCTATATACCCCCTATGTAGAATCCTTATTATGTGTAACATCTAATGATATTTTTGTTTCCTTTTTTGCATTTTTTGGATAATGTTTATTAACTCTTTATATTGTGTTGTTTTTTGAAAATTCAAATGTATAAATGTTAACTAAAATGAATTTCAAGGAATAAATTCATTTTAAGGGTGGTAGGATATTGCAACATAAATATTTTTGAAATTGATTCATTAAATTTAATTTAAATACGTTAATACATTGTCTTAAAATTACTAAACAGTCTATCGTGCATTAGATGAAACATAAAGTTCATATTATGTTGCATACAAAATTGATTCCCTTTTATATCATGTGTTACACAGAATGCCGAGTCTTTCCAAAAATAACATTTTGTTGATATTATTATTTAATATGGAATCTATCACTTAGTATTTATATTGGTAGGTATAAAAATTAATAACTATTTTATCCTTACACATGACTATAAAATGTTTTTAAATTTATCCAAAAACTTTAATATGCTTAAAATAAGATGAAATCCAATTTTAAGCATAAAACTATTTGTATTTTTTAATAGACGTTTTATAGATTTTAAGGGATATCCTATTGTAAATATATTTTTTTGACACTTTTATAATTTTTATATGAAAAAATAAACATCATTTTGAAAATTTTTAAATAAAAATTTACTTTGGGGAAATTTTTAACTTTTATGAGAACATTTATATTTCGATTAATAGTGAATAACACTGATTTTGAGTTCAAAACTGTATTTTCATCCAATTTATTTATAAAGTAAAATTATGTTTTTATTTGGTATTAATGTATTATTAAATAAATTTTATTTCATTTAAACCAATAAATAATATTCAGAAAAATGTAAATTTTAATTAAGATATAAAAACATGGCTACCTTTTGAACACTTTTACTTTAAAAACCCACTTTATCATGTCGTATGTGGAATTATTTTTAAAATTATTTCTTCCACTTATGTGATTTGAATTTGTAAAAATGATTTTCATATGTGGAATAAGAATAAATTATAATTTCTATTTATTTCAAATTAGTTTCTGACATAAAATATTAGTGAACATGATTAAAATTAATTACAGTGATCATTGTAAAATTGTTATTACTTAATGGTCAATCGTTAATCATAAGAGTTCATGTAACCTAGAAACATTTCCAAAAACAATTTTATGTAAATTATTTGACGTTATCCCCAATTTTATCGAATTGGGACAATTATTGGAGTCACATTATGTAACGGAGACCAGTCAATAGTGTTTACCTTTTTATATTTACAAGAATGTCACCCCCTCCACTGTAAAAATGAACTCACCCTTAACGTTTATTAACACCACTAAACCCCATCTATATATTATAAATACTGACCAAATAATCTCAAAAAATATATCCCCAAACTGAAAAGGCTTTATAGTTGGAATAAATCCAACCAAGAAGTCCTCTGGTGCAAACAAAAATGAGTTACCTGAAAAGAAGTAACATTCATCAAAATGGATTTTTACATTGTTTTCATTTCCACTACCATAATTTCTTATTATTCCATGATTATATAATAAAAAAGTATATAAAATATACTTTTATTTTTTTATGTTAGGGGTTTGACCTCACCCAAGAAAACTTCTGTAAAAAAGGGTAACAAAATTACCATTCGTGTACGAAGAACTACCACCTCTCAAAATAATGTTTTTTTGTTTCTTTATTTTACCACCTGTCATGTTTGATAAGAATGAAGGAAAAATATTTTTATATGATATATATATTATATATATTATATTTTTATTAATTATAGAAATTTTATATGGACACAAATTTATGATTTCAATTATTTTTAAATACGATAACGTCGTTTTTGGACACATAGATTACTGCCTCCTCAAAGCGATGTGATACGTTCACACGATACATTGAATTTATTAAAAATGGGTTTATATAGAAATATATGAAATAAATGAAATATATATATATATATATGATATTCATGACATTATTACCATTATGGAAATATAGTATATAATTTTCTTTATTACCCTTACACACACAAATAAAGTGATAACGACTTTCATATACCTGTGGACTACTATCTCCTCGACACGAAGTATTAATTTTTCATAACTATAACTGTAATTATATATATAAGTATATATTATTAAATAAATTTTTATTTAGGAAAATTATCTATTCCGGAAAAGATTAATTTTACGTACCTTCTTTCCTTAACCATCCATAAAAATTTGGAATGTTACCCATGCGTACGTACAACCAATTATCTCCATGATTGTAATGTGTGTTCATATTTGATTACCATTATTCGTGATTTTATTGAAAAGTTTAATTGATGTATAAATATAACAATTATTTCATTATTATTATTCAGAAGCTTTTTATATATTGACTTCTTCGACCATAGTTAATCTACAAAAGTTGTTTTTCACACATAATCCAAATATAGACAAAACACCCAATGTAGACTTAATTGTTTAAGTATTTTTTTAAAATTTTTAATAAGGGAAATAAAATTAATAATTTTTTTAAAATTGTTATGATGAAATTATATAAGAGTAATAATATTATTATTCAGGATGTTAGAGAACAATCATGGAAAATTGGACTCAATCTAAGGGATTCTTGTCTCACATTTAATTTCATAAGGCATACATAATATTCACAACTTATTTATTTTTTGTCTTTTATATACAACAAATTTTGATGTATTATATCATAAATCATTTTTATATTTTTTGTATTTAAAATTTTGATTTTATTAATATTATATGTTGGGGTTCAAAATAAAATGATACCACAATTATAAGTGGATTTATAATCATTATTTTATTTCCATGAGGCTTGTTCAATATTCACCATTTCATTTTACAGTGGGGAGTATCAAGTACCCATAATGTTAATTGATGAGTCTTATCTTCAAAATCATGTGGATTTACGTATCTTTTATATGATATCTCTTTTAGGGGGGTTATGGTTCTTAGGAAACCAATGTGGTAATAGACTTCAATCACAATTTTCATTCTTTGAGACATTTGATATGTTATACACTTATCCTATTTTACAAGATCTATATATGTATCCTTTGAAATTTTATAAAATTAATCTCTTTATTCTCACGATATTAAGTGTTTCATTTATATTTATTCTATGCATGGGGTTAATGGTTCATATATTTCAAGGTGGTAAATGTAAACTTTGGAATCATTATATATTATTTACCATAAGAATGTTTTAATGATTTTTTAATAACATTACTAATCCTAAACATAAGAAAATTATTTATATTTGTCCTATACTAGGGATGTTTTGAAGAAAAATCGTCCCCATTATTTTATATATGGATTAATATTGTTTAATATAGATTGTTGTAGAATACATTTCTTTTACATGTGTTATTCATTGTTAGAAGATATTGTTTTGGAAACCATTTAATTTACATGGGTTATTATTAATTCTATGAATTTTTTAGGGAACCCATTTCTTCTACATGGGTTTATCATGTTTTTATGATTTTTATAATGAGAATTTATTATTAATGGTACTTGAGAATAGTATGAAACAAGTGGTCCTAATCTAGCTTATATGAAGGGATGAGCACCATTATATCTCATAAAAAATGAGTGAGCACGATATTGCTTATACGATGTGTAAACATTATTATAGATCTATAATGCATTGGGTAATGATAATGTTTGAAGTTAACATTAAATTTATTCCAATTTAAATAGGTTTGTATGGGATTTGAAATGGTTTTATTCAATCAATGTACAATGTTACCAAAAAGAGTTTTAATTTATTGTTACAAGTTTATAATATTTCTCACAATCAAGATTGATGTCACATAGAACCGAATTATTTTTTATATTGAATTGTTAATCTTAAATGTTTTCATAATTGATTATTCGGGTATTGATGTGTTTTAGTTCCTCTGTGATTTGGTCATTCACATTGATTTTGTCTTCATACCCTTTTGTACTCTTATGCCCTTTGATGACATTTAATGGTTAAAGCTTATATTTTACCTTATTAATAATTTGATCTCCCCCTTGTTATTTTTTCTTTTCCCTAGGTTTTAAAGAATGGCGTAGAATGATTTTTGTCTATAATAAAATTTAAAAGGATGGTGTTGATTACCTATTATAAAATATGAAAAATTGTGTAAAATGTTGGAAATGTAGTTTTTATGAATTATGAGTCCATGTTCATAAGAGTTATTTATGTATAAATTTTTCCTTATCCTCTAAAATTAAAACATATATGTCCCTTGAGGTTTTACATTATCCATGTTTAGATTTTGATTTCGTACTATTTAGATGATAAATTTACGTCAAAATTATCAGCATCAATCCTTAAATACATTGTTATAGATTTTAGCATAGGATCCGAGAGTGCGGGTTATGGGTAGTTTTAGCTACTCAGGACCTTTCTCAGATTCCCTTTAATAATGAGTTCTTGATTCATCAAATTTGGAAAATTCCTTTGAAATAACACATTCACCTGCAACCATATATCATACATAATCCCATCCTGAAATGGTCTTTCCATATAGATCACATCAGCTACCAAGGATAATGAAATGTGATGTAGGTTGGTGAAATGTTCCGTGTAGTCCATCACTAACATTCACTCCTATGCCTAGTTTATGAAATCTTGATCCATCTCATATATTAAAGTATTAATATAGAAATGTATTAGGAACTTTGATTAAAATTCTTTCCAATTTAATTCCTCAATCTTCCATTTCAACTCTAGAATATACCACCAATGCTTGGAATGCCCACAATGCATATAGACAGAAAGATTCACCCTCCTGTCTACAGTTGTGTGAAGATGATTAATGATCATCTAGAAAAACCTGATCCAGAACTCAAATTCGTGGGATCCTCCCCCCTTGTGAACATAGATGGATGTTATAGGTGAAACTCTCTTTTCATCTCAAACATCAAAGGTATGGTGTGAACAGTATCCCTCACCATTGATCTCATAACCCACAAGAAGTGGTAATGAAGCTAAACATTCATCAGATCCTATAGAGATTCATGAAGCTCCATCCCAAATTCATTAAGAGCATGCTAATTTACACTCTTCTAATTCATAACTCAAAGATTATGTGGATTCATCGTCTCTACAAGAAAAACACTCTCTTTATAACACTATATATAACAAAATCATCTTAAATATGTGACAAAAAGAAATAACCACTAACTCATGGTATCTCTAAATATGGATTACATGTGTTTTACACTGACATAACACATCATTTGTTTCATTTATCAGATATAAAAGGTATCTTATATCAGATTTAAAAAATTGAAGTATATATCACAAGGAATATATATGTCCCTATTAGGAAAAATTCATACCAATGTATATCCCTATGTGCGAATCGTGATGCATTCATTCTCATCCCATGCCATACTAAGCTAAAAAAATATGTAAAAAGTTCCAATAACATCTGGAAATAATAACCTCACACAACATTTTAATCACTCAGGTTGAAAGCAAATCAATGGTGAAAATAAAAAAATAGAAATAGAAATCCACCCTTAGGCACTCTATTTTTCCTGATACAAGGGTTAACTACTCCCATGAAAAAGATCAATACAAAGTCCTAATAAACCATAGTCACATTTATACAATTCTTAAATATTAATGAAATATAATATAAACCTACCTTCATTACCACTTTGTATCGTCCCCTGATCTATCACTATCTCATGCCCCCAAAATAGGTTGGTTACAAGACCTCAATCATGCCTCCCTATATTTTGGAGGATTCTGACTAGCAATGGGGGTTCAATATTTATAGTGAGCATACTATAACCCGTGTTTAAAGAGTTACAACACAGTTTAATAGTCATATAACAATAATATATAAATACTAGATTGAATAAATAATGGAAACAAAATAATACAAAAGGCAAACCACACTATAAAGTCCAAATGGAATATCTAATAAATAATAATGGAATAATGTAGTAACATTATATAATGTAACTAAATGTTATCAAATAAGTAATATAAATAAAATACTACAAGATTCAAATAAATATTCAAATTCCCCAGTCCTGAACCCCATGTTGTTCCCCTCTCTAAACTCTAACCCATCGAGTAAGAAACAATCAACAATAATGTCATTTTCCATTGTCTAATCTAGAATCCATGTAATCTTCTAGAGTACCCAATGGTGGACCAAAAAAGGTTTGAGTATAACTCTATTAGTCAACACCAGAATTACTAAAAAAAATCTGATAATAAGTGCAAGCAATATTACAATAAAAAGGTGAAATAATTAATTAAACAATTAAATTATTACAACAACATTACTATTCAGTGCCAGAGAGGAATGCCTCTTAGTATTTTTCATAACCATGCCATATAAACATGGTAACACATAACCTTCCTTTGTAACATGATATAATGTCTCTGAACATGTCTCATAGCCATGAAAACTATAACCATATAACCAAGGTATAAATCCGAAAAATCTGGGCGAAAACTCCTGATATAAACATTTCGACAATCAATCAGAACTAAGCCCATTGTGTTATCATTTCAACAATTGTTTGGGCCAAGACCAATATATATGAATTTCAACATGTCTCAGGGCCATGCCTGATGTGCAATAATTTTAGAAGGTATGACTAAGCATATCCCACTATATAATCATTTTAGCACGCCTCTTAGAATTTCCCGTTATATAATCATTTTAGCCAATAAACTGTTCCAATTCCCCATATAATCATTTTAGCATAGAAATCAGAAAGCATTTCAATGAAATAGGGATATCTTAGCATCACATCATAAGGCTATGTCCTTAATTATGAAAATTAAAATTTCTATTTCAATTAAAAATTTCATTTATTATTTGTTCATAAATAATAATATTCCAGTTATCTTAATAAAAAATACAATCCATGGTGAATCTAGATCAAGCAGTCACCCAAAATTTATTTCAAGATAAAAATAATTTAATCCATCAATAAATTAATTTATAACCAAGGGTTCTCTGACCCAGATAGTAGTCACAAGAAATTTCAATAACTAATTTGATCAAAATTTATTCTAAGGAAAAATCAAATTCATTATTTAATTCATTCACCGCATGATATTTAGGACCAACATTAATATTACCCATACTTGATAAAAATCAACACATATGTTTTGTTTTAGACCCAATACTATTAACTAATAATTAACCAAAATTTATATTCAGATTATCTATAAGAGAAAAGGTGGAAATTATTAAAATTATGTTCCTAGATCATAACCGATTGAAAAATAACTAAAAAATCTTGTGGTCAAGAGATTACATAACAATACATGGAGATGAAAGGGAGAGGAGGGAAAAACAAACCAATACCAATTATAAGGGATCAGATGCATGATCGTGACATCTACAATCATTGTAGGTGATCCAAAATCACCTGAAAGATAACCTAGGATCAAGAGGACATGATAATTGAAAAAATTCCATGAGACACTGTTTAAAACCATAGGCCAGAAAATTATGAGGTGTGTTACTCTATTACATGTTGTGTATTTATTTTTAGAGGGTTATACTGAAAGAATATTCACATCAAATTATTATTTAATTATAAAAATCAATACAAAATGTGTATTTTCTACATTGTTTATATTCTTCTTACATCATGAAATATTCTCACAACATGTTCTTGAACAAATTTTCAGGTAGTGCAACTTCATTACACATTGTGTAATTGCTCTACAAATATCCTAAAACCTGTTTCTCAGGGAAAAACAAACACAAATTTTAATTTGATCAAAATAGTAAAAAAACATTTAAAACCCATTCAAGATGATTATATCTAGAATTCAGTAATCCAAAATAACATAAATCCCCAAACCTTATGTAATTTACCAAACAAAGTCACTCTATATCCGAACAAGGCTCGGCCACCACAAATCAAAAGTACAACTCAAAGAGGGATGTTCCTGTAAAAAGATTGGACCATACACTAGGGATGGTGGTGTGTCCCACCCAAGAAGTCGAGCCTCCCATGGAGTTACGTGATACATATAAATTATATTCCACTAGAAATAATTCCACAAAACTATTGTTTCTATAAAATAGATGGTTTAGACAATCCTTAGAGATTATGATTATAAAAAAATTAGTGAAAACCTTGGGGACAAGTCTAAGTACACGATAACATCATTATGTTTTTCTATGGAATATATTATGTGATTCTTCTTGAAAAACACACATGTTTAGATACTATATGTGGATGTGGCTCAAGAACAAAGGTACCTCTGGGTAATAACTTAAAAAATGGCACATTAATATCAACTCGAGCCCCACCATGTTCTTCAAAATGTTCCTTGATATATACCATCATTGAATCTATTAAGGTATATTCATTGCTTAATCCCAATCACTACTACAAAAACAGGCACTATCAGTGCTCAAAAGATGCTTTAATAGTGCTAAAAAAGTGTTGTAATGCTCATTGCTGATATAGGGGGGTCCCTTTTATCAGCGCTTTTTAAAAGCGCTCATAAAAAGTAAAAAAAATTAAAAAAAATGAATTATATAATTTTGGGGAGAGCATTTAACATCCCCTGACCCCCCTATTAGCAATAGGTGGTCTCCCGCACGCTACCCTACCCACATATCATCACACACATGCACCCCTTTGCTTCCACCCGAACTCGAACCCGCGACCTCCCCACTTTCTCCACTGCAACTTTACCACTAATCCATTTCGTTTTTTCTCTCTACTTAATAACATATCTTTATATATATATATATAGTCATATTTATTCATTTATTGATATATATTCATATTATTATATATATATATATTTATTCATATATTAGTTTATATATATTCATTCGTGTATTAATATATATTTATATTCATTTATATATATATATTTAGTTATAATATTGTATCTGTATATTAATTTTTATATTAATATATAAATAATATTAGTTTCAAAAACATTTATTAAATATTTTTTTAAGTGTGTTTATAAATAAATAAAAAAATACATACATACATACATACAACACACACACAGACAGACACACACATAGACACAAATATATTTACGAATAAATACATACATATATATATGTGTTTATTTGAAAAGCCTTAAAATGTTAAAATGATCATAACTTATAATCCAGAAGCTTGTTTCAACTCCACAACCAATGAAATCAATGAAAATGAAAAACTCTTCAATATTATATGTTGGACAGGCCTTAGGGATATCCGGATCAGATGTTATTCTTGTTTGAAAGTTAAACAATTATGGTTTCCCAACTAAAAACTCAATTTTAGAGGCCTTCAGTTCCTTTTGTTGACGCAAAAATGTGAGAGAAGCCTTTCATGGGTCACTAGTGGTTAGAGTCCGTCACAGGCATCGATTTGATATGCTGTAGAGCTCAAACGGAGACCCAGATTAAGTGTTATGGCCATTTGAAGTTTGAGTTACATTTTTAACTTATTTTAGATCTTTTATTTATTGTTTAGATTTTTTTGTGTCTTAAAATTGTTATTAAATTATTTTTAATCAATAATATTTAGACAATTACTAATTAATAATAATTTTTTAAATATTTCAATGCACTTTTTACTAAATTTTTTTTATATTAAATGTAATAGTATATTTATACGTATCTAAAACATATTTAAAAAATATATATTATATTAGTATCAATATATATATACTTATATAACAATATTTTATTTTTGATGATTTTTTTGAAACAAAAAATTTATCACCGGTAGTAAAAAGCTCTGATAAATCCACACTTTATCAGGGCTAAAAATGAGCACTGATAAAGGGGGGCCTTTATCAGTGCAATTTTAGCGCTGTTAAAAGTTCCCATTTATAAACGTTTTTAACACTGATAAAGGCACCCTTTATTAGCAGTTTTTTAGCACTGATAAAAGGTCAGCGCTTCCCTTACCTCCTTTTGTAGTAGTGATTTATCTTTACAACCCATTATCAAGTATTTTTATAGATTATGATCATGAAAAACCTTGGTTAAACCTGATGAGTCATATATTTAAAAAAAAGTTGTCATGAGATACACAAAACTATGAGTTTTATTTCTTGATTATGTGGTTTTTCACAGTGAATATTGTTTCTTACACTATGATATTGGGTTTTAGTCAATGTATGGAAATAGAAGAAACTAGTAAAAAATTCAATGTGATTGACAGTGTGTTGATGAGAACCCAAATGGGATGATGACTAGAATGAAAAGTATTATGATTATTCCTAATAATTAATCATGATTTTTTATTCATAGGTACTGATCAATTATTCCTCATTTTTCATAACCTTAATAAATTCTCCCTCAATATTTGGGTGAATCATTCAAGGAAAATAATAATTGAAACATATTTTCATAAACTCCTGTCATATCATTGAGTCTATTTCTTATTTTGTCAACATGTTGCTTGTATAAGTTAACTTTCAGACTACTTCACATTCCAATTGAACAAAATCTGTGATTACATTTTTATTCTTTAATAATTGAAGAATATAAAATATATTTTCTATTATTTGGATTCCTATTATAGAGTATGGGGTATCAAATGATCCTATTAAGGAAGTTCGTTGCTTTCACATAAAGGAGTAAGTAGTGATTTTATACATCTCCAACACATTTGGGAACATATAATGGTTTATGTTATTACTGATACTTGTGATAAGATAGACAAGAAGGATTTCACCCCATATCCTAATTCATTTGGTTTCTTATTATGATAATGATTATATTTCCCATCATAATCATTCATCACTCAATTCCTCTTAATTTCACCCATTACACAAAATTAAAAGGGATAATTATACCGGTTAAAATTATATAATATTAAAATAATTGTATATAATTTAATTAAATAAATACTAAAATGTTATACTCTATAATAGAATCACTTCAACCGAGGGAAAAATTAGTTGAAATTATAACTCATTCATTTAAATAAAGGTTTATTTGAGTTTTAAATCTAAACATATTATCCAAATTTAACTAAATAATACTCTTAGACCAACTGAGATATCCTAAACATGAAATTCATATATTTTGAGTCATTTTACATGTTTATTTATGACATCTAGTAATTAAAACAAACACTCATAATCCAAATGATGTAGTTTCTCTACAGAATAGCTAAATATAAATATTATTACAAGATATTTCTTTAACATATCCTACAATATTACCAATTATTAATCTATTACTAGACACAACATGTAGAATGTTATTCATAATTACATATGGAAAAGGGAAATAAATGTTAACAGCTAATCTAAATTTCTTAATAACGGAATAATATATCAATGAATCATGTAGAACATATTGTTAGTTTATAGACATGAAAAGAACATCAAAAAGGGGTAAGTGGAATTATTAAAAGAATAACATCATATAAATACAAGAAACAATCATGATCCATTATTTCATAATCAAGGATCAAGGCATAAAAAATGTAGAACTGTAAAATAATAATCATGAAATGATAACAAAAACCTTTTAAGAAGAATTTAAAATGAAATGAAGAAAATCATGAGTTTTGGGGGAATCACTATAGAATATGGTACTAATAAAAGAGTAGGTAAATTAGAGTACTTTGAACATTTCTAACCATGTAATGTCCAAACATGACATTATAAAGAAGGATAATTGTATCTTTTCATTAAAAAATGTTTTATCATGAGATATAAAACATTAAACATTGGATTTGAGGGATATATAACTTATTTCCCATCAATTACATTATGATTAATCAAAATAATTTTATCCATATTAAAACTATAATGTATCATAGGTTGAAATACCCATAATGAAATATGTTTTATAAAACATTTTTATATGTCATCCCATAATGAGAAATGAAGATACGGATCAAATGATACCTAAAATTTAATCACGTTAAATGGGTATATTTTAAAATAATTTAGAGATGGTTATATATGATACATAATTACATAGATAATGGATATTTTTGTGATATATATTAAAATCAAAGAAAAATCATTGAAATATTTTTCTTTGCGTCTTTTTTATCTCATCATAAAATTGAAGCTAAAATTGATATTTAAATTCAATTTCAAAAGATTGAAAAATAATTTAACATATATTATTTTAAATTTAAACGTCCAAATAATGGAATATTGAAAAATAAGTTATTTTAAAACTTGAATAATTATGTTTTTGATGATATAAGTTATAAAACGATATACTGAAATACTCTTTCACTAATTTTTTTTATTTTTAATGAAACTATAATTGAGAAAAAGAATTTTAAAATTTTATATGTAAAATAGATAACTAAAAATAAAAAAATAGAGAAAATAATTATTATTTAGCATTCCAAATTAGTGAAAAATATTCCTAACGATAATTAATATGGTCATAGAAGAGAAATAGTCAATAAAAGGATGAGAAATATTTCTTAACAAAGTTTCATTTTTATTAATTAAGAAATCAATCAATCACAAATATTTTGAAATAATAAAAAATTAAATGTGTGATAAACATAAAAATGTAAATATATATATATATATTTATGTTTTTGAATATATAAAACATAAAGTACACTTACATATAAGATATATTATGACTCAAGGAAATGATATCATATTAAGAAAAAACTGTACCTCAGAATCCAGTTGAGACAAAAACCCCCCAAACATATTTTATATTAAATTTAGGTTAACTATTAACATATAAAAGATACTTATTAATTTTTAATTTACATAATATTAATCATTTATAATTTCTTGTTGACAATTTTTCAATTATTCAATGTTAAAATTAATATTCTCGTGCCAATTATATTTTTTTTCACACTTGCATCAATATAAAGGTCTTGATCTAGTCTCCTAAACATGTTTTCATAAAGTAAATGTTTTTTACAAATCTTATATTCCTTTTATTAATAATCTTCGTGATTTTTTATAGTTTAAAAAGTAACGTTATGAATCACATTCTAATGAATTTTGATTAAATAAAGTATAATTTTATTAAACAATATAAATATATATTACCATTATGGAATTATGAAGAAATATTATAATAGTTAATTATTATAAAGAATTACTAGTATTTTTTTTCTTAGTCATTAATTTGAAAAATGTTATAGAATCATTTCTACAGTTGGTAAAACAAAGCTAACATTATCTATTTATAATGAATGAATACATAAAATATGTTGTTTTATAATTGAAACATAACACTTATAGAATAATATTTAAGCCAACTAATTTTATTAATGTGTGAAATAATATTTTAATAGATAATTATAATTAATATAACGACAGAAGATTATGGAGAAGATAACGATTGTATAGAAGCATTAAATCTTCACTGATAGACCCCTAAGAAATTGAAGGATTTATGAATCATTATTTTAACTAAAAGATCCCAGATATGGGAGATAATAAATATAGAGAAAAATTTTCATGGTATTATATAGTAATTTGATGAAAAAATATTGTTTGATGTGTTTGGTAATGTGGTCCTTTTATATGTGATTTTATGTTGCATTTATAAAATATAAATCACTTAATGTGTTTGGAATGTTATTTTATAGATAAATTATATGAAAAGAGGAAATATAATATATATGGGTTATTAATAAATCTGTAAAAACAATTTATAGACACTTGTGGAGATATTTTAGGACATTATTCCATAATTTTACTGATTTAATTAATTTGATATCGGTCATTGTAACTAAATTTTCACCCCATTATCTTAATTTATGATTAAAAAAAATTTACCTTATTAAATATTTTGGAAACGATACATCCAAAGAGGATATGTTTTTTATTAAATTAAAATTTTAAATTTGTTGAATTAAAAAACATTTAAAGAAAAAAATAAACAATTATCTTTTGAATTATAAATATTAATTAATTATTTAATAGTTATCAATTTAACTTATGAAGATAAAAACACATAGCGCATAAAATAAATTTTTTTTGAATGGTATCCCTTGTTATAATTAAATTATTTAATTTAAATTTGACCAACCATTGAATTTATATTAATATTTTTCATTTAATATTATAAATATTCTCAATTATTATGACTATCAATGTGTACTAAAAAATATGCAAAAATATAGATAATATTAAATTTAAAAAATTATTTTTTTAAATTATTTTTTATAACATTAATAATTAATTTTCTATAATATCCAACTATATACTTGGAAAATAAATGAATATATCTGCATAATCATTAAGGGTGAGATAGATAATATTTATAGTTACATGTTTTTATACTACATACATGTGTCTGAAAGTGATTTCTATAAACATGATCCTCTATTGTAAAAAAATACCATGAAGAAATAATTGTTGATGTCTGGCTTCGGAAAAGTCAAGGAAAAACCCTAGTGACACCACATCCTTTACAAGGTAGAATAAATTAGGCACATATTGAATACTACTACAACGTGATCCCATACTATCTATCATTATTTATAGATATCACAATGTGATTAGTCCTATTTACACAGACCATATCAATAATGGTATTTAAAATAGTCATCTCTCATGAACACATTATATTGGTATCAAATATATTATACACCAGAAAAATAAATTATCTCACTAATGTCTCTATATTTCTAACAAACAAATCTTCCAAATGACTATATAATCCAAATATACAATTACAAACACATTTCCATTTTCAAATTCCGATATATGCCATTTTAAAAATCTATACAATCATTCCTCCAATTTCGTCCTTTCTTTTCCCAAGATGATGATTATATTTCTAATATATTTTTTAATTCCATAGTTATTTCAATTGGTATGATCTTCATAGTTGATCCTGAGGATGCATATTTCAATTTTTTTAATTTTATTTACCTGTGGTATTATTCCTTTTTTAAAATTTCAACTTCTATTTCATTTGGATACATTGAAATGTACATTATCTTATTTTAATTTAATATTATAATCTAATGGAATAATTAATTATTCAGTTTAATTTGATGTTCTGAGTACCATAAGATCTATTATCAATGGGGTTTTAAAGATTTAATTTAATACTAAAAATATTCGGTGTTAATGAAAAAAATATATTTTTTACATGCCACCACACTTGACTTGTATGACGGGAAACTTAATGCGTCATGTTTGATATCAATCCTCAAACCATGGTTAAAGGATTTCTCATCAATCATTCTTCTTATAACATTAATTGGGCCTATTTTTATTTTTATTCAATGATAATCCCCATTCTAATGGTAGGTGGAAACTCATACTTTATTAGTGATGGTTCATGTAGGGAATTGGTATAAATGGTAAGTGATTGATCTCATTATACCCATTATGAGGTAATTAATCCTACATATCCCTATGAAGTGGATAAGATCCTAAGTTTTTCAATGATTCTTAACAAGACATGTCTTACCATTTGAGGTAATTTGATAGGGACCATTGTGGTTCCTTTTAAGGTTACATATCTTTGAGTTCTTATGAGCAGTTTAATGTAATGTGAAGTGCACTAGTGGGCATAAGATTACTAAAAATGGTCATTGGGTGTCTTATTCATGAGAGGCCATTTATAGATTATCCTTTTTATTTTTGACTAAATAGAAAAAGGTTTAATGGGCTGTTAGGGGAATATAGACCCAATGATAATGTATTGTATTTTTTACTGGGGAATATGTCCTAATATGGAGGAACAAAATGGATACCATGGAATATAGCCTAGTTAGGGTATAGATTTGGATGTGAGGTTTGAAACATGAAAATGTGTCCTACATTTCATGATTAATAGGAGTCAAATTCCATGATGTTCATGATGAACTATTTAAGTACACATGTCAGGACCATAACATGCAGTTTAGAATCATGTGGAAAGGATGTTTCTAATATGAAATGTATGATAACAAATGATCAAAAGGGGAGTATACATGTCCATCCCATTCCATTTCATCTCCAATGGAATATAACCATTTGATACATGAGCTTTATAGTAAATATTTTCTTTTTAGGAAGGATGAATCACAAGGGATATTCACCATTAAATCATGATTTGGGGATTATGAATCTCAATCCCAATTATATCTACATCATAGAAATTTTGTCCCTTTTATGGAAATGACTCATCTAGGATAATATACTTTTTGGAATTATTTTTGGATTACTAATTGTAGGACCACCCTATATTTGGTAGAAAAAGGATATTTGCGGGGGTTATGCATATGATTCCTATATATGTCCCTACTTCATAGAGATTGACATTTTGGATCAATAAGGATTATTGAACGTATTTTGGATATTTCCACATGAGATAGTTAATGTGTATTATGAATGGGATTCATATATGTGGATGTCTTTGGATTATTAGTGATTTATAGTGATGAAATAATCAATGTGAAATAGAATAGGTATTATACCTAAGTAGGAGACTCATTCCCACATGGATTGTTTAGTTGACCAAGAAACAAAACTTGACACTTTGGTACCCTAAATGATTATTGTTATCCAAGTGAAGTATCACTAATATCCACACTATAGGAACCCCTATTATGAAGGGAATACAAGGTAGATATTACCCTGAAGGTATCATGGGTATAGGAGGAAAACATGGGAGAGTCATTTAATCAACGGAATACGGGATCTATGGAGTACATGTTAATGTTCATGGCCAGATCATGTATCAAATGAGGCTATGTTAGGGGATCTGAGGAGTACCAATAAGCTATGATTTGATTTGGTATAATGAGTGTCATCTATGTATTTTAGAAAATAATACTATCTGATTTTAGACTATATGGTGAATTATAATCTTTGGGTGATTTCAAATGGGTTTGGGACCAGAGAATAGAAATATGGGGCTCTTGTAGGGATGCCTAAGTGAATCAGTTCCATAACTATAAGTTAGATCAACATGTTTCTCAATTGGATAGGAAAATTGATGTGTTTTTATTGTTTTAAGGATAGGGATAATCTTCTCTATAATGAATAGTTAAGTAAAAGTGTCACCCTATTTTAAATTGTAAGTTGAGGTTCCGCCCAAGTGGTTAGTAGTGGTGATGTTCCTCCATAGAATAAAGCTATGGAAAATTATCACCTAAATGGATAAAGATGATTAAGTGTCTCCCTAGAGGAATGATGGGGAAATGTTTCCCCTTATTGGATAGTTGGTGACATTTTTTCCCCTTCAAGATGGATATGGTGAAATTTCACCCATGTGGGAAAGAATGGAAAAGTTTCACCATAGTGGGAAGATGGGTGAATTATCCCCAATGAGGATATATAAGGTGAGGTATCTCCGTAATGGAATGATAAATTGAATTTTATCCCAAATGGATATATATAGATAATTTTGACCATATTGGAAATCCAATATGATGTTTTTCCCAAGAGGAAAATTTGAGAGAAGTGTCAATCTAGTGGACAGCTTGGAAAAGGTGTCACCCTAGTTGAAGCATAAGGAGAAGTTTCACCCAAGTGTATATCTTGGGAGAAGATTATCACTAGTTATATATTTGATCTCAATGTATCCCTAGTGATGTGTTCTGGGATGAGTTATGAAGTTAGTGTCTCAATATAGTTGTCCAAAGATGGTTCATTCAACCTAGTTTAGAGGACTAGTGGAAAAGTTTCCTTCGATTATGTATTCATTATATTAACATAGATGTGACTAAATTACCTAAAAACATTGTATTAAACTCTAGTAATTGGTTTAATAACCAAAATTATGGATGAAAAGAAGACGTGGGTGTCAGGAATTCCATGTTTTTATTTGTCTTCTCAAGAGATGTTAAAAATAGTTGTTGTGGGGGACAAATTGTAGTCTAATGATGGATTAAGCACTTGGTTCACATAGGGTACCTAATATCATATCCCAAAAATGTTTTTATGGTGTACAATATTAGGTATATATCATTACCAAGGAATTTAATTGGGTAATGGGTGAATAAAAGTACTTAGTGAAGGCTATAAGGGAATGCTCTTGGGATTAGTGTGAAGTGACCTAGGATCATAGGGTTCTTGCATAGAGTTGGCATGGAACCCAAGATAAAATTGATTTGAAACATAGATGTAGTTATATGAACATGGATAAAAGTACATATCTATTCATGTAGCAATACTCCCAACAAAGCATAGCATGAGCGAGGATTTAAAGAAAACCACTTAAACATCCCACTTCAAACGACCATAAATTTTGATCTAGGTATCCATTTTAACATCCTAAATATTATCTATACCTCCTTTTATGTTTTTTCACATCATAAGGGTATAAATAATGGATTTCACGATTCTTAGTGGTGTTTGGAGTAGCGAATGACCCAAATATTGGAAATTTGGCTTTAGGAACAGTTCATGCCATGGATGTAGTCTGTCCTAATAAATTAAATAAATTGGGTGCTCAATTATTTTCTTATTCACCACCTTTCTAATTACTCTAAACCCAAATCTATTTCAAGATGATTTTGGAGTATATTCTCCCCTTATGACTACTATCTTCTATGAATGAGAATTCTTTCAATACTATGTACGCAATAAAAAAAGTTTTTCATGAATTTTGATCCATTGCCTCCTCTTATCCTTCATCAAAATCAAATTGATATTTGATGTCATAGAAAGATCTATGGTTCTTTAATTATCTAATTTGGTATTTCATGATCATCAATGTAACTGATTTATAGATTCGATTATTTGGATACTTCTCAATTCTTGGACCTGTATTGTTATTGGTAACACATATTCCATATTGATTTGATCATGTCCTAACCATTTATGGTGTGGTTCCTCTGGTTTCTTATTCCTAGATTTTTAATCATGTCAAACCCGGAATGGTTCTAGGGACATGTGGTTTTACTAGACATAGACTAAATTGAAATCCATATTTGTAGCTGAGGTAGGAAGTACATGTCATTATGACATTTTTTATACATGTTATTGGAATGATTTTTTATGTGTGTGCATATCCCTAAAGATCATTATTTGATTCATGATCATATATGGTTTGAATGCATTGCCCTAAAAGAACTATTCTTATATTTCATATATGTGGACTATTATGGTCTTGGTTATTCTTTATATGATATTACATTTGATCAGTCATTTTAATGTGGTATTGTATTATATTTTTCTTATATCATTCAATTGAGAATTCATGTTGATCCTCATAGACTATTTTCCTAAGGGGGTGTGTCAAACACCTGGTCAACATTCTTTCAGTTGTCTCATTACGAACGACAAATCAATTATTTTTTAAAATATCCCTATAAGGATGATGTGTTAAGTGGATGATAATTATTCCTTCTGGTACGGTCGACAAGGGATCTGACAGTCTATTCTGAGGACCTCCTATATATTTTTAGTTTTGTGATATATATTTGTTTATATATTAGCACTATTTAGTTTCATGTAAATCTCCAGTATATCTTATTCAATATTGTTAGAGGTTTTTGGTGGTGTCCAAACGAGTCATACAATCACACCCTACTCATGAATTTTTGTCCTCTAATTGATTTAATTCTTAAGGATCAAGTGAAGGGAAATTTACCTGTGATGAATTGTTGGGAAATTTAGCAGGAGGATGTAAATTATGCAAGGTAGGCCATCAGATATATGCTATTTCATTTATTATATTCATACCCATAAATTGTAAACATTTGTTTAGTTTTTGTTAATTCACCTTATATTATATACATCTTCTACATACGATGGGTTTTATTTGTATTTATTACTACTCTCAATATTAATATTTTGTTTATTTATTATTTAGTTGGTTATTATCACTTCCTTTATCAAAATCTAATGTTTCCTGGTATTAAGGAAATAGTGTCCCCATTTAATTATATAGGACCATGAATTTATTGAGTAAAATATTGCATTAATAGAGGCATGCATGAGGTAATGTGGCACCCTATCTTGGACAAAAAGGTTCGAGCCAGGGTGTTACATCCATTTCGGCTCCATGGGTAGTCAAAATGAATTTTAAAAAGCAAACAATGCCTCTCACTACTATAATACCACAAGATATGTGTTTTATAAGGCTAATGAATGAGTAAAATACCCAAAAAATTGTTTTTATAGTTTTGATACCCACATTCATCAAGAAATAATTGAATATATAGAATACTCCTTATTGGATGTTCATACAACTACATCATCGAAATATGATCATTTTTAACTAAATTTATCTTTTTTTGAGTGAGTAGTCAAGTGACATAAGGAGATACCATTGATGTATTTTAACACACATTAATACATTTCATTCATGATATAGTTGTGTTATCTAGGATTGGATTTTGTCAGCGATTCTAAAAAATAGATATGGGAACAAATTTCATAGTGCCAAAAAAATCCAATAAGAGGGTTGAATCAATATATAAAACCTAAATTATTTAATTTCATTTTTATTTTCATACATATGATCTTTTTTATAGTTTTGATAGTCAGAACATTTAAATTTATATAGATTTTTCTACTTTAAATAAACCACAAAAATAAAATAATATTAATTTCAATTAAATCAAAATTTACAAGGTCTAATATAATGATAATGGAAAAAAGTAAATTGAATTCAATCTGCATACTATAGTTTAACAAATTTCATGAAACATTAATTTATTATTAAAAATATTTAGGATTTTCATGAATAGAATTTTTAGTAACATCGCTTCTTCTGGATCATGGCTAACTACATATGTAATATATATAATGATTAAACTAAAAATTATAGATATTTTAATTACACTAGTATGCGTGATATTAATCCAAAACTATATCTAATATATATATATGAATACATTATTTATACATTGAAAAAACTCATATAAATTAAAGTATAAAAATTACACCATAAAAATGTAAAATATAATAATTTTAGTCAATAATAAAATTTTAAAATTTTTACAAACATCGTAAATTTATAAAGAAATTCATTGTAGAAAATTTCAATTAAAGATATAATAAAATATAATTTTTCTCAAAACTGTAGGTCCAATAAACCTATAATTTTTTATAATTAAATATTAAAATTCTTTAATTGTATTGTAGTTGAGTTCATTTCATTTTGGTATTGGAGTTGTTAAATGATTCATGGTCATGTTGATGATTTGGAGGAATGTTGGAAATATTTTTTTTGAATAATTTCTTAAATAATACTCAAGTTATCAAGGAATTTCAATAAAATAGATCAATTTATCAATAAATTATGTTCATGGGGATTATTTTTTAATTTCCTATAATTAGGGTGTATGCAAATACAATTATATTCTGTTAAATCCCATATCTCATTGTTAGAATATTTTATATTAAAATCTAAATTAATCATGCTCAATTTTTGTATATTAATTTTATTTTTATTAATATATATTCAAAATAAGTATTTTCCATATTTTATTAATTAAAAATATTTTTGAAGAATTTTTAATCTTCCTTCTTGGGATTTATTGTTTATTATATAATTTAATTGTAAAAATGAAAAAAAAATTAGGATAGTAATATACTAATACAATATTTATAAATTAATTACATGATAAAATTTTTAATGTATTTATTATAAAGGGATGTTTGATAATTCCTTTAATTAAATAATACAATTATTTTTTATGAAATAATATTGATAATAAGGATTTTTTAACATTCAGTGGTATATATTAATAACATTTTTGATATGTTAGCATTTAATTAGGATAATACATTTTGCATGAGTATACATCATTCTAAAAGTTTTGTATTTTAGTTCTAATTTTCATTCCATACACCCATATTTATTTCTTAAAAGCCTCCAACCATATATTTTCTACCACAATTTTTAATTGTTTTTAAAAACCTAATATCAGATTTGGGGAAACATGAATAAAGGATAGGCCTAATTACCACCACTAAGGCAATGTTTTATATGAACAAATAATCACTATATGTGTAAAAAATGTTATGAAATAATCATATGACTCTTCAACAAATTTCTTCAGATACATATCCTACCCACGTATAATAACTATAGGTGGAACTATATTATCTTCTCAATAGTAGTCTTCTATGAATAAAATAATAAACACATACCATAAATCAGTGATCAATTTAGCTTTTCATAATGAGTTTGACAAAAAACATAACCAAAAACCAAAAAACTAATAAAATATTGGTTATATTATGGCGAACTACTGAAATAATAAGGACACATAAAAATACCAAATCAAAGGGAGATCACGGAAGAATTCTAAGATGAGGGGTCCCATTGGGATATACTGATGGTTTCTATATTTTAAAATATCAAAATTATCTTAATTGTATCACCAGTGGAAAAACTATCCTTTTTGGATCATCATCTCAGGAAAACCTACCCTATAGCGAATGATTGTATAGAGATGACATCATAAAATCCACTTATTGACTACCCATCCGATGGAGTAGTATATTATGTCCAAATTAGTGATATGGCATGGTGATGATGTAGGATTGAATATCAACATTATTTTTTCCCTTTATGTATAGCGAATATTTATAAGGTTAATGATCAGTTTTTCTATTTAAGGATTGGTGAAATGTGTTTGACTTCAATGTATTAAATTTGAAGGTATGTTCTAACATTTTTTAATGATTAAAGTACATTTTAAATTATAGATGAAATATAAATTTATTACTTAGGAAATGGGATGACATTTTTTGTTTAATAATATTCAATTGAACATGTAATTATTCAACATTAATTGTCTATTTGTGTAACAACAACTATATATTTATGAAACATTGATAGTGTATTATTGATGTATTTACTAACTAATATGAGTGTATCAACTATAGAATATAGTCAATTAAATTTTGGTGAAATAATTCATCAATACCATTTTCTTCAACTCCTTAAAAACCATATATCCCTCCCCTCTAATAAAAATCATTAATGTCTCAGGATAAATCGTCCACTTTGATTCCTAAATTAGTGTTACCACTCACTATAATGATTAAAATCAATTTGAATAATTTTAAACCATTCAATACTTCTCATTTTAGTAAATATTATTTATAATTTTAAGAAATAATTTTTTATCATTATCAAAACATTTTCACCAGGATTGACTCGTGTTCGGTAGTAATGGATGTGGTTTTGAAGTTTTTTACTTCTTTTGGGGATTACATAATTTTATAAAAGTGTGGATTTATTTTCAATAGTGAATTATCACATTTTTTTTATTAATATTTTTATAGGAATTGGTTGTGTGAGTCACTATTATGTGGTAGTCAGATATTTTTATTCTTCTAGTAGAAGATGGATTATCATATCGCTTGGGATCACTATTTGTCATGGATCAAATTTTTTACTATCTATTACTTTCAAGGGAAATTTGATAAATTTTTTTTGGAATTGGGATATTATTATTAAAAGTTAAATAATTTCAAAGTCTGATCCCACTTTTTTTAAAATATCACTTTATATCCCCCATAATGTCCTTGGTTTCTATTTTTACTCTGTCAATGATAGTGGGGAGGATCATTCTACCTTCTCATGAAGATACTGTTTATACTCTTTCTCAGGTTCAATGGCTGACATAGATTATGTGACTTGTTTTGGATCCTTATAAAGTGAAAATAAAATATACCATTTTAATGTTTTATATTTTCTATTATTTTATTTAGAATAAGGAACCAAATAATATTATTCTTTATATAATTGTGTTTTATTTTTATTATGGGGTAGTTGTACTAGAAGATATAAAAACATATTGAAATAAGAATAAAAATACTACTATTTCTGTCACATTAGATCGTACTAATTTATCTTCTATTATTAGTTCCTTATATTTAAAAGGTCCATATATAAAAGGTTATTTTCATTTATCATAACACATTATCCACAATCCATATTTTTTAATCCTAAATGAAAATTTTATGAGATCAGTGTGAATCCTAACATATTATCCACTAAAAAACCATAATGAAAATAATCCTAGAAAACCCACCCAATTTGGGAATAAAAATATATACCACTTATGAATTTAAAATTTCTATTTTCAAAAATCATTAAAGCAATCATAGTCCATCCAAATCACTTAGCCTCCATTATCACAGTACTAATCTATCACAATCACCGCCAAAGTCTCTTCACTAGCATTACCACCTTCTTCACACATCACGTCATTATCACTAGAGATATCTAGGGACCCATTATCTTCGAGATACTAGCATCATCGCCATCTGGAAATCTCATCTCTAACGAAGGGTCTCGTACCCAAGAATATCGATATCAAAATCCATATGGAGAACCTCTAGCGGAAAAAAGAAATAAAACTCTTATCACATCATCCCTGAACATACAAAATGCTGGTGACATCATATACATCCCATGTAATACACCAAACCAATGTGAATCAAATCTCCTTAGAAGGAAGAATGTGATACTCAGAAAACTAGTTGATCACCCAAAGAATGCTCATCGAAGACATTGAAATCACACCACAATCACAATGAGGAAAATTTTGATACCAAATGAACCAAATAGAACCACGTTTTTTTTCTAACGATCACATTGACTCTAAATGTCTACTCTAGAAAAGACACCTAGAAAACCCTCCACATCAAACCACACAACCCAAAGAGTCTTATAACCCAATGCACCTTACTAAACTAGAAGGGGGAGGAGAGACTGGAGGCTAGAGGGGGAATTAGAGGACATACCTCTTTAATAGGGAAAAACTGATTAGGAACCCACAACCTCTCTGAAACACACCATCGTTTATTTTTAATATTAATGACTTAAGAATATTTCATGGATAAATTTAAAAACTGTTATAGATTTTTTTTTATTTTGTAAATTTTATCTAGATTAAAATCATTTTATAATGTAACTATGAAAAAATGGATTCACTAATACACCCTATAAAGACTTTATTTACATTCTATATTATTAACATCGACAATTGGAATCAAATATGAAAATAGTTTTTTAGAATTTCATAAAAAAATTAATATAATGTGGAATTTGTTTTCAGCTAATACTAATTAAATAAACTATATTTATTTTCTCTTTTTTGTAGACTATATAGTACATAATAACTGAATATTATTCACTGTTATTATAAATAAAAATTTATGAAAATAAAGATTTAATTCACCTATAAGATAAATTGGTTGGGATTTTTCCATGGTTGTTTTATAAAGAAATTTATTATTTGATGAAATAAGAACTATATAAAGAGAAAAATATTGAATGGATTGGAATAAGATGTTATTTCTTATAATAACATAAATATAAAATTTATAAAAAATATATTTTTATGATTAAAATTATTTCTAATTCAAAAAAATAAATATGTTTATAAAATTAAGATATGTACATGTACATGATTTGATATTTAAATAATAATAAAAATTGGATTGGTGAAATGGATTCAATGCAAAAAGAAATTGATGACATAATATATATAAGTTTATTAATATATTAATTAATGTTATTATATCCATGATAGGCATACGAAATAATATTTTATATGAGAACATAGAATAAATTACATTTATATGCTTATTAAATTTCAATAAGGAAATTTTTTTTATTAACTAGAGATGTATAATTAACAATCACTGAAATGATATTCAAATAAAAATTCCTTCCAATAAAATTATAGTAATAATATAATTTATATTAAAAAAAATATTTCAATGATTTTTCATTTACATCAATATATAAATAAAATTTTATGGATAATTTATATAGAACATGGGATGAAATAATGACCATATGTATTTAAAAATTTTAAACCAAGTGAATGAAATTTTAACATAAAACAAGGTTAGCCTTATTTTAGATATGTTAAAGTGGTACATTTAGCTACAAAAATTCCTAAAAATCATTTTAATAATGACGATGGATTGATGGAAACCAAGCGTCTTTAATTGAATATTAATTTACAAATTCTAGGATGTAAATAGGTATAAACAATACCGGTCAATTGGTTTGAAAAATTATTTCAAAATTATTTATATTTCAAATTATTATGGATTTTATGGTGTTAAAAAATAAAATTAAAACATATGGTTTCCCTAGTATAAGTAATTATGTAATATATATCATTTAAAATTATATAGGCTCGTTATAATGTTCTCAAAGTAGTTTTTTTTCTCACAATCTAGGTCGGAGTCTATAATAGTGGAAATTTATAAACAAATTGAAAAATATCGAAGGAATTTTTTTTGATTGAGAATAAATTTTATCAAGAATAGCGAAAGAAGGAAGAATTCATGTATCAAATAAATCATAATCTGAATTGAAATATATGAGTTAACAAAATACAACAAAAATATAAGATTAAGGATTTTATATATGTGAAGAAACAATTAACATGATTTATTAATTACAAGTGAAATTTATTATTCAAGGGAAAATATTAGAGGATGATGTAAAATAATTGAAAACTAAATAATCATATAACTTTTATGTTTTATAAAAAAGATATAAAATAGATATTTAAATTGATTAAAAACAAATAAAAATTGGGTATGTATTATTTTGAATATGCATTCCTATATGAGATTGTAGATTATGTAAGAATATTATTATTTTATTTTTGTTCAATGTTATCTAGGAATCTCACATGATTTAATAAAAATCATATAATATATTATCATTTATTTAATGAATAAAATATCATGACAAGAATGGTCATTAAGATTTACATTCGAATGAAAATGTGTGAATACTTCTTCAAAAGAAGAAGTTATAATGATTTAAATATGATGAATAAAACATTTGATTCATATACATGATCATATTTTTTTCATATATTCTCATGATATTATTATAGATAAAAATTTAAAATTGAATAAGAAACCTTTTTATGGAGTACAAGGGTTTATAAAATCAAAAAAATTTACAATTTATGTTAATATAAGAGATGATGTAATTTATGCAATGTATGCATTGGGCTAAGAAGATAATGGTCACTATTTTGAGTTTTATGTTGTAAATAATATTTCATTATGAAAATATGAAAACCTAACATAATTGTCATGTGTTTTTGGATTTTTTGGTCAAAAAATGTATTTATAATTATGCATAAAATAGTTATTTTTAGACAATATAATTCATTGAGAAAAAATTTTATGGACATATTCAATAACATTACTACAAAAATATTTTTTATAAAAGTAAGTGGAAACAAAAAACATATGTCCAACCAAAATATATTTACATGAATGTATAACATTATTTTAGATTAAATATTAATATTATAGAAAAAAAATTATTTTAATAGGTATAAAAACAATAACCATTTTATTCTTAATACAAATAATAGTTAGAAAAAAATAAATTTTACATTATAACATTTATGAATATTCATTAGTTTTAAAAAATGATTTTACAAGATTTGGTACAAAACATATTGATCGAAAAAACATAATTTTATCAATGAACATACCCCTTCAAAATAATCTCACATGAAAAATGTAACTCTTAATGAGTTTCATTATGTGGGGATAGAATCATAAAGAAGAAATATTTTGAATTTATCAATATAACATTTTTAAATGGAATAGAAAACATGTTTTGAATGTTTTCACATAGCATTTTACCACTAAAAAACACTTAATATGAGTATCATTGAAATTTTTATATGATGAATAACACATTATGCAGAGGGATAAAATAGTTCATATTTCATTATATGACACCATAAAATATAACTATGTTGAATATCAGTTCATGGATAATATATTTTCTAATAAAAAATTACAAGTATAAAATAATATACACATAAAATATCTTCATGATTTTTGAAAAAATGTGCTTCAGGATTCCATATAACAAAGATAATTATATATTATATGTTATTAAATTAATATAACATATGAAATTATATTTGGAATAAAATTAGTTAATATTATGGTATAAAAAATATTTTACTTTATAATCATGTTTTTAGTGGAAAATATTTCACCAATATCATAGTAAAAATAAATTTTATTCATAAAATATTTATCAAGGATTTATTTTAAGACACATGACTATTATTTGTTTCAATATAAAAAAGGATATTATAGAAAAATACAGGATGTTTCATCTCTCTTAATTCCTCTAGGGATTTGTATTGAATCCTTTCACATGGGATGGCAGTCCCTCAGAGTGCCTCCCCATTTTCTCTCCAATTTATTGTTTATCAGATATTCCATTAGATTCATTGTTGGTTATTTCCATGTTCTCACTTCCTCATTTCAGTTTCTATCACTTCTTCCAGTTTTCATTATTGAGGAACATTTATGGCTCCTCTTATACTTTATCCACCTAAACTACTGTTATCGACTATATATTATTCAGCGAAGACTGGTTTCTAGGTGATTTTGGGATTATGTGTGAGGGAGTTTTTTAATGTTTCTTGATGGGTTTTTTCTGATGGTTGAGTCGGTATCATTAATTACTCACTATTATTATTGTGACCATATCCTTTTAAACATATAATTACATGATTTTATACATAATTTACCATCAAATACTACAATGTTGTGTAAATTCAAACATCATTGGAAGATTAGATACTAAATTAAGTATCAGGAAACCAAAATAAAAAATTATTTATTTAATCTTAATAATAAGATCCTAAATCATTTTGAGACCTAATATCTAAATATGATAACATGGGGAATACATGATGAAATTGTATGATATAAAAATCTCTGTAAGCGAATAAGCATAGGAATGAAATTGCACATGGGTTAAGAGATAAGACACAAGATCAAAAAATGTATCAAATCGAATAAAAATAGGGAAGTATAAATTTAATTAAAATGGACCATATAATAATATAATTATAAAAATTTGGAAACAATATATAACAAGACTTAAAATTGAGTCAAGGCTAGCTTCCAGGACATTATAGACCATGTCCTATAAAGAAATCATGTTCACTCAGAGTCCCAACATGACGTCTCCTAACAGTAAACATTGCCAAATTAAATGGAGCACTATCTAGGTGAACCCCTAAAAAAAATTTCATGAGTATTTGTTCCATATGTATAATCAAACATAAGTAATAAAACATTATCATAAGGGTTACCCAAGGAATGTATTGGGTATCATAATCATTTCAAAAGGCATAACATAAGGGAATATCATAATTCTGTCCATTATGGATATATTCTATATCATAAATGGACATTGATAAAGTAAAATATTAATATATCACAACAAGTTATGAGAAAATGATGTGGAAAGATTCAATATTTTTGTTTTGGAAACATTATAAATAAAACAGTCCCATGCGTTTTAAGGAAAATATTAATGATTCATTAAAATGGACAAGGCAGAGTTGTTTGTGTAAAATAAAAATTTAACAAAGATATATTTTCATTATAAAATGAGTGATTTTTGAAAAAATAATGGTGTATTATGTCATATTATGGATATAACTCGAAAATGGGTAAGAAATCATGATGTCCCCATGAATTGTGTTTTCTTTTCAGGGAGAATTGAGATGGGAACCTTTTTAAAATATGTATTTATGCATCAAAAAAGTATTATTTGATCATGATACAAGATATTAGAAAACATAAACTGAATTTATTATATGTAAATATATTCAATTAATAATTACATCAGGTTCAATAGAGATAAAGAGTAACCCCATGAAAAATCAGATGTTTGGAAGGAATCCCTTACCAAATGTCTGAAATTGTTCTACACTAGATCTCAATTTACAAGATAATAAAAAAAATACATTAATTAATTAATTAAAAATCTTCTATAAAATTAATTTATTTTTTAGAATTTTATTATGTTAATTCATGTCCTTTTGGATGAGTTAAAAAATGAAAATTTATCATTCTAGTGCATTCGTTTCCTCTGGTTTCATGATCTGTTACTTGAATACATGAATGGAAAATCTTGTAAAATGAGAATATTTATCCATAATTGAAATTATATGCTATTATTGAATATATAATATATTTATGTGTCCTATAAATCATTTTTAATATGGTATTAGGATGAATCATTTGATAATTATATAATGATAATTGTATAGGCTAATTATGGTAGTTTTTTATCATAGTTCACTTGTTTTATTTTATAAATTATTATTATCTATATATTTTAGTTCCCAAACATAAAGAGGGTTATAAAATACATTTGAAAATATGTTTCAACCATTATGATTTTTTAATCTAATTCAATATTTTAGTAATGGAAATTAAAATATCAGCATCCTTTAATGTGATAAATTAACTAATCACAGATGATGTTTTAATTTTTAGAAAAAAAGGATGTGAAATAATTGATAATGGATTATCCCATAATGGTAATAAAAATATATTTTACGTGAGTTACTATATATAACCCTCTACTAGGATAAGGGGAGGCGAGAAGAGAATAAGAAAAGGAAAGAACATGAAATGAAATTAAATGAAATGAAAGAGGATTTTACCTCTAGAATTCTCCTCCATGAGAATTTCCTTATATAAATTTCTTTTGGTCTATTATTGTGAAAAAAGTAAACTAAAATATATGATCAGATTCGAAAAAATTTGAGAATAATTTGGAAGTGTCTCAAACCTTGAGAGGTGTGTGGAGAAGAGCTATTGAGGGGTGGTATTTTACAGGGAGAAGAGGGGTCTTTTCCCATTATTTTATTAACTAATATATTATTTTTCATAAGAAAATCAATAAAGATGATTATTGTGAATAAATATAGTAATTTGTGTATTTTTGTTCGATCCCATGATCACTTACATCATCCATGACTCAATCGTGACTCCTAAATTCATTTATTTACTTATATTGTAAATTGCTGTATTTTATAATTCACAAAAAATTCATTTATTTGAAAATATGTTTCAAATAGGCCATAACTCTGACATGATGAAATATCAAAGGGGATGATGGACCTGGGACTTATCTCTCCATTCTTCCCAAATCTCATGATCCCCTTCCACGGAAATATGTATAAAAATACCATATCTCCAACATTAAACTCTAAGTCACATCGATGATTGTATGCATTCCCATTTTGTCAACTTTGGGCTGCCCATATATGCTACTGAATGATTTTCACCTTTTTTTATATTTCTTTTACAATTATAGGTCCATGAAGCATACTTTCACCAGCATCATCCTTGTATGATGATGTTCTGCATCTCGTCCCTTAAAGGGATTCATATAGATCCATGTGAATGCTAGTGTGGAAAATATTTTTGAAGTGGAATTTGACAAGATGTAGATGTTGGTCCCACCCTCCATTTAAGTCCACAGAAAACACCCTCAATATGTCTTCTAGTGTTTTAATTCTCCGCTTATATTGGGTATAAATGTTAGGATGATATCCCATACTGAATTCCAGCTTAGCGTTTAGAGCATGTTGGAGAATTTTCTAGAACATGTTGGTGAATCTATGATCCTGATCAGATACAATCGATATTGGTACTCCATGAAGCCTTACATATTCTCTGATTTATATCCATGCATGTTGATATAGTGATATTTCTTCTCAAATTGAGATTAAGTGAGTTTTCTTTGTAAGATGATCCAAAACAACCCATATATAATTGTTTCCTCAAAATGTATTCGAATGTCCAATGACAATGTCAATGGTGATATTTTCCCAATTTCATGTTTGTATGGTTAATAGTTGCATCATCCCCTTAGAATTTTCCTTTTGGCCAAAACTGTTTTGCTACACCAGGCACATTGATGTATATTCATGTATCTCTTTCTTCATATTGTCCCTCCAATAGTTCCCTTAGAGGTCATAATACATCTTTGTTATACCTTGGTGAAAATAAAAGGTCAAGATATTTGCGTCACTTCGATGATCTTTCTTTATATATATATTT
The DNA here is from genome assembly GCA_963277665.1 of Viscum album. Taxonomy (NCBI): domain Eukaryota; kingdom Viridiplantae; phylum Streptophyta; class Magnoliopsida; order Santalales; family Viscaceae; genus Viscum; species Viscum album. Next base: position 1,576,987,601 of record OY728120.1, on the reverse strand, counting down.
GATGGTACACATAGTCATGATCCAAATTTCAGGACTCTTTCCTCATCCATTTTGATCGTTGAGGGTTTCCCATTTCTGATAGCTTATAACTTTTTCAAAAATCCATCATCATTTATTTTAGAATCATTTTTTCTTTATTTTGGATTGTTGAACAATAATTTGTGATAGGATTTTTTATGTTACATCCATAATTAATCTCATGTGAATATTTTGAAGGATTAAAAATATTAGATCCTTTTCAATTCTCATTATTGATAAAGAGGCATGTTCCTTTCTATTGAGAGCATCTTCTACCATATTGGAATTACACATATTTTAGTGGATTGAGTAGTTAAAATCCTTGATGAGCTCTAACCATCTTCATTATATCATTTTAATCTCATTCAATGTGATTATATGTCTGAGTCTCAAATTATTAGTATAAATTTCACAATTTTCTTCATATAGATAATTACACTAGATTCTCAACATGATGTTCATAGCTACAAACTCTAGATCATGTGAGGGATAGTTCTTATATTTATTTTTCATATAACATGAGGTGTAGTCTTTAAATTTCCCATTTTTCATCAGTACATATCCTAATATATTTGTTGAAGAATATTTGTATACCAAAAAGAGTTCTCCACTTTTTGGATGTGTGAGAATAGGTGAAGTGATAATCCTCTTCTTCAACTCTTTGATGCATTATTCACATTCAGCAATCATGACATAGATTTCTACCTTATATGTCTTCTTGGTTAGTGGGTTTGACAATGTTAATTAGTTTTTTATAAATTGTCGATAATACCCTGATAGACCAAGGAAACTAAGGATATATATTACAGAAGATTTCATGGGCCATTCTTCATTTCCCTATATCATGGATGGGTCCACATATATATTTTTGATGGTGATTACATGCTAAAATAATAATACTTCATCCTTCTAGAAATCACATTTATTATACATTTTATATATCTTCTCGCTTCACAATGTGTTTAGAATGGTTTTTTTCCTCATTGATCCAAGAGTATATCTAAATATCATCGATATTGAACCCCATAAATTGTTTTGAGGAAATATCTAATGAAACTGTTCTTTAAGTCCATGAATATTGGTAGATATATTTTATGTTCAAAAGGAATCAATATGAACTCATAGATTCTATAACTCTTTTGAACAGTAGTCTTGGTAATATCTTATTTCTTCACCATTATATGGTGATATATCGACTAAAGGTCCACATTAGAGAAACAACTTTCCCCGCATTGCTGATCAAACAATTCATCTATCTATGGAAGGGTATAATTTTTCTTTATTGTGATTGAATTTTTCTTATGATAATCGATGCAGAGAAACATTTATCCATCCATATTCTTGATAAAGAGGACTAGTTCACCACCTAGTGAAGAAATCAGGCATATAAATCCCTAATCAATATTATACAATAAATTCCTCTTCAGTCATTCCCGCTCAATAGTAGACATTTTATAAGGATTCATTGATGCATGTAGCAATCTAGGAAAATGTTCATTTGAAAACTCAAACTCTCAATCATGAGGAAGACTGATCAATTCATCAAGTAATAATTTCGTGTAATCCCCCACAATAAGAATATATTCATTCATGATTCTATCCTTTGTGTCAATCATTTGAGTTAGATATGTTTTTTCATAAGGAAATAATCTCTACAATTGAGACCATGATTCTAAAGGAGGTTCATCTTCCAACTTACGCTTTTACAAAATTTCAAGATGCCTAACATGGGAAGAGACATCTCCCTTTCATGAGAGTTGATGTTGGATTTATATAAATATATCCAATCCATTGAAAATACAGCCTCAAACTCTAACAATGTGAGTACGAAAAAATTTATTGCGAGGTTCATTCCACAAACATTAACCGTTGATTTTTTAAATTTGGATTCTATAATTTCCCTTTGTTATGTTCTCCCAGATAACTCAACCTCTATAATTTGATGTGGTGATTGAATAGTTCAACTAAACATCCAAGATATGAAATAATGCACAGATCCAAAATCCAATAGTACATTCATTACTCTTGAATGAATTAAAAATGATCCTTTCACCACATCATTGTCGGGTTCCACCACAGAAGTAGTGATAACATATTCCCTTCCTTAATACCTTTGAGGTTGTTGTTTTTTATTTAAGCTAACTACGCTTGGTTTAGGGAAATGGAACAGATAATTTATGTGTTCCATGTAGCTGAAACACAACACTATAGGATTTATGTTGATCAGAACCGTCCTTTATTCTTCCACATGAGTAGGATTCACCATATCACCTCAGAAGTTGTTGTCCATATTCTCTTCTCTTCTTCATTATAAACATCTTTTTCTTCCAAATAAGCTGTTTCTTGGATGATTCATCCCACATTATTGACATCTGGGATATTAGGTCTTCTTTGTATCATGGGATTTACTTATTTATTTGCCCATATTAAACTCTATTTTCATCTTTTTTCACTAGTCCCGTGACAACCTTTAGATTCTATAATCTCTATTTCAACATTAATAGCTCAATTTACAATCACTATATAACATTAAAAGTCACAAATCACCATCACCTATACTATACTAAGATCCAATCCTCCAAATAAGAGAGCAACCTTTATTTTTGTGTTCAATAAATGGATGGAGGTATATCTTGAAAGCCTTGTGAGGTTTTCCTTATATGCCCCGATAGAATCATCTTCCATTGGATTCAGTCTGAGGATTTACCTTTACACCATAGGATGAAGGGTTTGGGAAAAATATTTGTTGAAAAATATTTTCTTGAAATATTACCATTCCATGGAATAAATTCCCTCCATGGACATTGTCTTTTTGGTCAGTTTACACCACTGATTATATTCCCCATCAATATAATAATTTTCTAGCAAAACATTCTCTACTTCTATATACTAGGGGATATATAATTTCTTCTCAATTGAGTTAATACATTATTTTATGGGGAGGGATTAGAAGATACAATGAACATGGTAGGGATTTTCATTAATAAAGGATTCAACCAAAACATTCAATTTTTTTAGATAAGGATGGAATTCCAACTGATTTATGTTATCATTCAAAACATTAGTTTGTTGTCAAATTACTGTCATGAATTTTTTATCTCCCATTCCTTTCATATTTGGAATATCATTTGGGAAATAATCACAAATCCTATACTATTTATTGTTGGCAAGAGTTATTTTATTTGTAGACGTTAACTAATAAATGTAATATAAAATTTGGGGATTTAATAATTAGATAATATGAATATAAAAAAGAAAACCTTTAACATTGAAGGGAAAAATTCTAAATTGAATGTACATCCTACATTGTGATACCAATGTTTCAATTCATGGTATCCTAGGTGATTGAAATATCTAGAGGGTTCTTACTAAACAACTCTATTACTAATATCCAAAAATAACTAGACTATACAATGATACCAAATACAAGGGACATTAAATTTTTATGGATTCCTCATTTTTCCTTGGTTGTAAGTAGATTTATCAGAAGATCATTAACCACTCCCAATGGATTGCCAGTGCTCAGTCTCCCTTAAATTTTTGGTATGACAATTGGATAGGAGAACCACTAATTGACAATGTCAATGATGATAGAAGTGGAATCAATCAAAACATTTGTATCAGGGAACAACTGGTGGACATAGGAGCAGTCCAAGAAGACATTGCTTCACATGTGGAAACATATTACATCATTCATCAAAAAGAAATTCTCTTATGTAATGGGACTTCTAATGGCACTTTCGATTTGAAATTTTTTTACATGAAATTGATACAGGGACACACCCAATTGATTAGTAGCTGGAATAAGAAATGGATGTCCCCCTCTAGGTATAATGTAATCTGGAGGCTGTTATCAAAAAAATCCCAGTGGACATGAACCTATAAAAAGTTGGTATATCACCGTGATCTAGATGACTGCTTTTAACCAACACAGGGATGATATTAATCACCTATTCCTCAGCTGTGAAACAACTATTTCTTTATGGAAGAAGGTGGTTCAAATCATTAACATGCATGTCAATTGATCAGACTCCATATGCTCTTTCCTTGAAACAATTCGCCTAATGTCTCACTCAAAGAAGATCATAGTACATATCAGAGCATCTTGTGTTGAACTTTTGCATGGAATCTGGACATGGGGGAATGATATTCTATATAACTCTGCACGCTTCACGACGGAGATGACCATGCGGACGATTCTTGTTGCAATACACATGAGAACTTGTTTCATACTGAATAGTGTAGCAACTGGATTGTTGATTTCCTGGTGCTCCAACACATTCAAATTCCAGGTAACTTTCCCACCCCGCACGGGACCCTAGAGGTTTTCTGGACAACCCCCTTTGGATATTGGATTAAATGTAATACTGATGGAGACTCAAGAGGCGACCCAAGACCATCAGGATATAGAGCTATCCTTAGAGTTTACCATGGTGATGTGATTTAATGTTACTATGTCTCATGTGGCACATCAACTACTCTAGAGGCATAAATGATGGGCATTATTATGGCCGTTGACATTACTGGAAAACGAGGATGGAACCATCATTCGCTAGAAAGTGATTCATCCCCAATTGTGAATGTAATAAGATGATGGAATGTTCATTTATCGTGGAAGATGACGTCAGGGGGACAAAATTCTTGGAAGGTCTGCCACATCTGAAATACTTCATCACACATACATACAGGGAAGCCAACTGCATTTCATATAACTAGCAAACAAAGGGATTAATGCTCAAGAAAGTGATTACTCAATTATGCCTCATGCTGACATGATGCCTCTTATACTTCATGATAAGGGTAAAATCTCCTCTTTCAAACTTGTGTGTATTTTTTTCTTCTTTCCTAATATAAGGTCCCCATCACTCACATTTACAAAAAAACAACTAATATTGTAAATTATAGTGTCTTTGGAAGATTATGTAAATAATTACTCATCATCACAGCATAATAAAAAAATATTTAATTTAATATTCTTAATATTATCCTAACTACCAATAAGAATGTATCTCTATATAGGATATCCTAGGGAATACTTGATCAAAATGGATAAGCTAAAATCCTAGTAAGGGAAGAAGTACAAGATTTTACATAGCACATGGGTTAGAAGATGGAATGAAATAACATAAACTGCGTGGAACATGAATGAACATAAAGAATTATAACATTTATAACATGTGAACATATATTAATAAAATAATAGGAATGAGGAAACAATATATAACATGATATAAACATGAGTCAAGGCTAGCTTCCAAGACATGGTGGACAATTTCCAGTAACAGAATTCGGTTCAATCTATTTCCCTATGCGACGTCTCATGAGAATAAAAAACACACAATACTTTGGAGAAATATATGGGTGCACCCATAATAATATGTTCATGAATATGTGTTCCACATGAATAATCATAAATAATGAATCAAACATAATCCTAATGGTTACCCAAGGAACAGATTTGATATCATAATCACGTCAAAGGGAATAAAATAATGGAATATAATATTTTTTCACATGAAAGAAAGGATTTAAATCATAAATGAATATTCATAAAGTAAGATATTCGTAGATAATGTTATTTTAGGTCAATATGAAGTAAATAAATAAAATATTAGTTTTTTTGATGCTTTAGAAATAAAAATTTTTAGTGCGGTTAAAAGTAAATATTAATGATTTTTTAAAACAGACATTGAGTACTTGTTTTTAAATACCCATAACAAAACCAAGATAGTTTATCATGACTAAATGAGTGAATTTAGAAAAAATATTTATGGCATAAATAAGACAATTGATATCACTTGAAAATCCGTATGAAATCTGAATGTTCCCTTGAATCTGATATTTTTATAGGGGAAGAATTGAGAATAGAACATTGTAAAAAAATGTTTTTACCCCACAAAGATGGATATATGATCTGGATGGATTATTTTGGAACATATACAAATGAATTAGAATAATTTCATGAAAATAATATAGAACTAAATTGGGTTAAAAAAGAGAACTAGTAACCCAAATGAAAAATTTAGGTTCTGAAATAATCTCTTACCTTAGGTCTGAAACTATTCAACAGTTGATCATAATGACCAAGATAACAAAATTAAATCCCTTAATTAATTAATTTAGAACCTTTTATAAATTTATTTTATTTATTACAGTATTTTAATGTTTATTAGTGGAATTTTTTATGAATTATAAGATAGATATTTATCATTTAGGGGCATTTGTTTCCATGGTTTTCATGATCGGTTACCTATATACATGTATAGATATAATGTAAAATTAGAATATTTGGCCAAAATTTAAATTATATTATATCAATGAAACTAAAGAATAATAACTGAACTTATAAATAAGTATTTATATGGTATGAAGATGAATCATTTGATAATAACATAATGATTATTGTTTAGGATAATTTTGGTGATTTTGATCATAATGAACTTTTTTTGTTTTAGTAGTAAGTATTATGTATATATGTTAGTTCCATAACATACATAGAGTTATAAAATAAATTATAAAATATTGTTAAACCATAATAATGGTTGTAATACCATCCTAGAGGGTGGTAAATTAAATTGAAAACTCATTGTTCATGAATCTGAAAAATAAATACATCCTTGATGATGTTTTCATTTTCCGAACAAAATATAGGAGGGTAATGAATTAAAGATGGATTATATCATAAACATAATAAAATTACATTATATGTGACTTAATTGAGTTACCATTCCATTTTTATGATGGTATGTGAGGATATAATAATAATAGAATAGAACCAGCAAAGAAATTAAAAGTAAATAAAGGGGATCTTATATCTTGAATTCTCATCCTTGAGACCCTCCTTATAGAAAATGGTTTTGGTATTTAATTCATTAAAAAGGATCTTAGATGTGGGGTAGGGTCTAGGGGAGATATTTTGGTAAAATTTGGACAAGTATCAAATATGTATGGGTGTTAGAGGAATAGTTGGTTAGTGGTGGTATTTATATGGGATGCGAGGGTTTTCCGTCATTATTTTAATCATTAGATTATTATTTTTCCCAATAAAATAAATAGAGGGGATTCTTATGAATAAATAAAGTAATCGTTTCATTTTATTTAGAACCAATGGTCTATTAAATCTTCTATGACACAAGAATGAATCAACAATTCAATTATTTACTTGTACTGTTAATTATTGTATTTTACATTTCAGCAAAACATCAACAGTTTTAAAAAAATATTAAAAATTAAGCATAGAAAATTTTCATTGAATATAATTAAAAAATAAATCAAATTTTATGAAAATAATTCTCTATATATGTGAAATTTAATTTTTTATTAAAATAATCATTCAATAGAAAAATGCCATTTTTAAAATTATAACTAATTTTAATACAATTTGAAAAATTAATTAAGGCCTCATAAAATTATCTCATAATAATAAGAAAAAAAATATTTGTATATGAATATTTTTTTTAAAATAAAATGTCCTTTATATTTTTAAATTAAACATTAATTTTTAGTTAAATATTTATAACTTAAAAAATACCAACAATAATGTTTTTATTTTTAAAATATTTATTAACTTATGACATGAAATAAATACTTTGTGTTTTCATTCATAGGATACTTGAATTTTATTTATTCTTACATGAGTGAGGTTACTATTATATTGGGTGTTTTTCTATTAAAAAGGATTATATTAATATTCCAAATTTCACGTTAATATTTTATCAGTATAGGTTCATCAACTTCTAGAAATGTCAGTTATTTCCTTAATTATTTCTATATAATTTTTATATAATATATGAAATAATTATAATAAGGAAATTTCCAATGATAAAATTTTGGTTCATTTCAATTATGGACTAAGTTCACTTCATATGTGCTCTTCATACCTAATTAACTGTATTATACCCCAATTTTATCTTTTATGATGGCCCTCATTCCGGTTTGGTATCGTGTTGAAGTATTGATTATGTGTACTTCCAATGGGTGTGTATCATTGGTTCTCATGCAATGTTTTTTGAGGAGGTTCTATATGTGAAGAATATTATTCTACTAATTTTCTATTAAATTTGAGTTATGAACAATAATTTCAATTTTTTATCTTCTTATGGTTTCTTGACACCTTCCGTGATCCATAGTCTATGAATTCTAGGATTCAGGTTTAACTTAGTAGTAAAGATGATCGAAAACATAGGTACTTTGAAAAGCATGTGTCCTAACATGTGAGCATATGGAATGATTTTGATTGTACTGGAACATCAATGTTTTTGATAAAGGTGGATCATGTTTCATTAACTATCCCAAACCATTCATTTGGTGGATTCTTAAGCCTACCCATGATAACACCCGGGATGTGCTCTTAGTCTCCCTGAGTGATCAAAAAGTTTTGAGCTTCAAGCTCTAAACTATTTGAAAAAACACATCTCTTAAAATATTTTAACAATAAGTCGAAAATTGTGTATTAACAATCCAGAAGTTTTATTTCCATGCCAAATAATAGAAATTTATAAAAATAGAATATGAAAACTAAGCAAAAGAAATAGATTCCCCTTAATAAAGAACATGCTACTCTAACTAAAAACAATATTATGCGATTTTTGTGAAAAACAAACATGTTTAGATACTATATGTGGATGTGGCTGAAGAACAAAGGTACCTATCGGTAATAACTCCAAAAAAGGAACATTAATATGGACTCGATCCCCTCCATGTTCTTGAAAATTTGCCTTGATGTATACCATCTTTGAATATTTTAAGGTATATTAATTGGTTAATCCCAATCACTACTACCTAAACGGGCATTATCAGTGATCAAAAACAGATTTAACAGTGCTAAAACTGTTGTGTAATGCTCATTGTTGATATAGGGGGGTCCCTTTTATCAGAGTTTTTTAAAAGCGCTGATAAAAGTAAAAAAATGAAATATCTAATTTAGGGGAGAGCTTTTAACAGCACTTGACCCCCCCTATCTGTACTAGGTGGAATCCCGCGTGCTTTCCTACCCATGTATCCCCACACACATGCACCCCTTTACTTCCACCCGAACACGAACCCACGACCTCCCCACTTTCGCCGCTGTAACTTTACCACTAAGCCATTTCATTTTCTCTCTCTCTATTTAATGACATATCTATTTATATATATATAGTTATATTTATTCATATATTGATATATATTAATATTAATATAAATATATTTATTCATAATAGTATAAATATATTCATTCGTATATTAATATATATTAATATTCATTTATATATATTTTTTTAGTTATAATATTTTATCTGTATATTAATTTTTATATTAATATATACTTATAATATTAGTTTTAAATAGATTTATGAAATATTTTTTTTAAGAGTTTTTATAAAAAAATAAAAAAAATACATACATACATATATACAAAACACACACACAGAGACACACACACAGACACAAATATATTTATGAATAAATACATAAATATGTGTATTTGAAAAGCCATAGAATGTTACAATGACCATAACATATAATCCAGAAGCTTGTTTCGACTCCACAACCAGTCAAATCAAGGAAAATGAAAAAATATTCGATATTATATGTTGTACAGGCCTTAGGGACATCCGAATCAGAATTTGTACTTGTTTGTTAGTTAAAAAATTAGGGTATCCCAACTAAAAACTCAATTTTAGAGGCTTTATCATCCTTTTGTGGACATTTCAATTATGAGAGAAGTTTTCATGGGTCACTAGCACGTAGAGCCCATCACAGGATTCGATTTGAAATGTTGTAGAGCTCAAACGGACACCCATAGCAAATGTTATGGCCGTTTGAAGATTGAGTTACATTTTCAACTTATTTTATATCTTTTATTTATTATTTTGATTTTTTTGTTTCTTCAAATTGTTATTAAATGATTTTTAATCAATAATAATTATAAAATTATTAATTAAAAATAATTTTTTACATATTTTAATGCAATTTTCACTAATTTTTTATATTAAATGTAATATTATATTTATACCTATCTAAAACATATTGAAAAAATATATATTATATTAATATCATTATATATATACTTATGTAAAAATATTTTATTTTTGATGATTTTTTTGAAACATAAAATTTATCACCGGTAGTAAAAAGCGCTGATAAATCCACAATTTATCAGGGCTAAAAAAGAGCGCTGATAAAGGGGGGCCTTTATGAGTGATTTTTTAGCGCTGCTAAAAGTTCCCATTTATCAGCGCTATTTTTACCACAGATAAATGCCCACTTTATTGGAAGTTTTTTTAGCACTGATAAAAGGGTATCACTTCCCTTACCTTATTTTGTAGTAGTGAATTTTCATTACAACCCATTATCAAGTATTTGTATAGATGGTGATCATGGATAACCTGGGTTAAACCTGATGTTTCATATATTAAAAAAAATTTGTCATGAGATACACAAAACTATGAGTTATATATCTTGATTATGTGTTTTTTCATAGTGAATATTGTTTCTTAAACTATGATTTTGGGTTTTAGTCAACAGATGGAAACATAAGGAATTAGGAAAACATTTAATGTGATTGACAATGTGTTGATGAGAAACCAAATGGGATGATGACTAGAATGACAAATATTATGATTATTCATAATAATTTTTCATGATTTTTTATTCATAGGTACTGATCAATTATTCCTCATTTTTCATAACCTTAATAAATTCTCACTCAATATTTGGGTGAATAATTCGAGGAAAATAAGAATTGAAACATATTTTCATAAATTCCTGTCATATCATTTAGTCTATTCCTTATTTTTTCCACATGCTGTTTGTCTAAGTTTACTATTAGACTACAACACTTTCCAATTGAAAAAAATCTATGATTACCTTTTTATTCTTTAATAATTTAAGAATAGAAATTATATTTTCTATTATTTGGATTCATATTATAGAGTTTGGGGTATCAAAAGATCCTATAAAAAAAGTTCTTCGATTTCACATGAAGGATTCAATAGTGATTGTATGCATATCCAACACATTTGGGAACATATAATGGTTTATGTTATTAGTGATACTTGTGATAAGATAGAAAAGAAGGATTTCACACTATTTCCTAATTCATTTGGTTTCTTATTATGATAATGATTATATTTCCCATCACACTCATTCATCACTCAATTCCTCTTAATTTCACCCATTTCCCAAAATTAAAAGGGACAATTATACGGGATAAAATTATATAATATTAAAATAAATTTATATAATTTAATTAAATCAATACTAAAATGTTATACTCTGTAACTAAATCACTTCAACTGAGGGAAAAATTAGTTGAACTAATAACTCATTCAGTTAAATAAATGTTTATTTGATATTTAAATCTAATCATATTATACAAATTTAACTAAATAATACTCTTAGACCAAATGAGATATCCTAAACATGAAATTCATATGATTTGATTCATTTTACACGTTTATTTATGACATATAGTAATTAAAAAAACACTCATAATCCAAATGTTGAAGGTTCTCTACAGAATAGAGAAATATAAATATTATTAAAAGATATTTCTTTAACATATCCTACAATATTACCCATTATTAATCAATTAATATAAACAATATGTAGAATGGTATTCATCATTACATATAGAAAAGGGAAACATATGTAAATAAATAATCTCAGTTTCATAATAACGGAAAAATATATAAATGAATCATGGAGAACATATTGTTATTTTATAGACATTAAAAGAACATCAAAAAGGGGTAAATGGAATTATTAAAAGAATAAGATCATATAAATACAGGAAAAAATCTTGATCCATTATTTCATAATCAAGGATCAAGGCATAAAAAATGTCGAACTGTAAAATAATAATCATGATATGATAACATAAACCTTTGAAGATGAATTTCAAATCAAATGAAGATACTCATGAGTTTTTGATAAATCGCTATAGAATATGGTACTAACAAAATAGTAGGTAAATTAGAATATTTTGAACATTTCTAACCACATAATGTCCAAACATGACATTATAAACAAGGATAATTGTATCTTTTCATAAAAAAATTTTTTATCATGAGATATAAAACATTAAACATTGGATTTGATAGATATATAATTTATTTGCCATCAATTAAATTATGATTAATCAAAATAATTTTATCCATATTAAATCTATAATGGATCATAGGTTGAAATACCCATAATGAAATATGTTTTATAAAACTTTTTTATATGTTATCCCATAATGATACATCAAGATATGGATCTAATGATACCTAAAATTTAATCACGTTAAATGGATATATTTTAATAGAATTTAGAGATGGTTATATATGATACATAATTACATAGATAATAGATATTTTTTTGATATATGTTAAAATCATAGAAAAACCATTGAAATATTTTTCTTTACATATTTGATATCTCATCATAAAATTGATGCTAAAATTGATATTTAAATTGAATTTCAAAAGATTGAAATATTATTTAACAAATAATATTATAAATTTCAATGTCCAAATAATTGAATATTTAAAAATAAATAATTGTAAAACTTGAATAAATATGTTTTTGATGATATAAGTTAAAAAAATATATATTGATATACTTCTTTAGTTATTTTTTTTATTTTTAAAGAAACCATCATTGAGAAAAAGAATTTTAAAATTTCATATGTAAAATAGATAATTAAAAATGAAAAAATTGAGAAAATAATTATTATTTAGCATTCCAAATTAGAGAAAAATATTCCTAACCACAATTAATATGGTCGTAGAAGAGAAATAGTCAATAAAAGGATGAGAAATATTTCTTAACCAAGTTTCATTTTTATTATTTTAGAAATCAATCAATCTCAAATATTTTGATATAATAACTAAATTAAAGGTGTAATAAACATAAAAATGTTAATATATATATGTATATGTATGTTTTTGAATATATAAAACATAAAATTACACTGCTATAGAAGATACAGAATAACTCAAGGAAATGATATCATTTTAAGAAAAAACAATACCTCAGAATCCAGTTGAGACAAAACCCCCCAAACATATTTTATAGTAAATTTTGGATAACTATTCACATATAAAAGATACTAATTAATTTTTAATTTACATAATATTATTCATTTATAAATTCTTGTTTACAATTTTTCAATTATTCATAGTTAAAATTTATATTCTCGTGCCAATTATATTCTTTTTTCCACACTTGCATCAATATAATGGTCTTGATCTAATCTCATAAACATGGTTTCATAACCTAAATGTTTTTGATAGATCTTATATTCCTTTTATTAATAATCATCATGATTTTTTTGTGATGGTTCAAAAATTAATCTTATGAATCACTTTATAATAAATTTTGATTAAATAAAGTATAATTTTATTAAAGAATATAATTATATATATTACTATTATGGAATTATGAAGAAATATTATAATAGTTAATTATTATAAATAATTACCAGTATTTTTTTTCTTAGTCACTAATTATAAAAATGTTATAGAATCATTTCTACAGTTGGTAAAACAAACCTAGCATTATCTTGTTATAATGAATGAATACGTAAAATATGTTGTTTTATAATTGAAATATAACAATTATAGAATAATATTTAAGCCAATTAATTTTATTAATGTGTGAAATAATATTTTACTAGATAATTATAAATAATATTATGATAAAATAGTAAGGAGATGATAACAATTATATAGAAGATTTAAATCTTCATTGAAAGACCCCCAAGGAATTGAAGGATTTATGAATCATTATTGTAAGTAAAAGATCCCAGACACAAGAGATAGTAAAAATAGAGAAATATTTTCATGGAATTATATAGTAATTTGATGAAATTGTATAGTTTGATGTGTTTAGTAATGTTTCCCTTTTATATGTGATTTTAAGTTGCATTTATAAAATATAAATCACTTAATATGTATGGAATGTTATTTTATAGATAATGTCTTTGAAAAGTGGAAATATAATATATATGGGTGATTAATAAATCTGTAAAAACAATTTATAGACACTTTTGGAGATATTTTAGGACATTATTCGTTAATTTTACCGATTTTACTAATTTGATATCGGTCATGGTAACTAAATTTTCACCCCATTATCTTAATTTTTGAATAAAAAATAAAATTTACCATATTAAATAATTTTGAAATGATACATCCAAAGAGGGTATCTATTTTATTAAATTAAAATTTTAAATTTATTGAATGAAAAAATATTTAAAGAAAAAAATAAACAATTATCTATTGAATCATAAATACGAATTAAATCTTTAATAGTTATCAATTTAACTTGTGAAGATAAAAACACATAGTGCATAAAAGAATTTTTTTTGAAAGGCATCCCTTTTTATAATTATATTATTTAATTTTAATTTATACAACCGTTGAATTTATATTAATATATTTCATTTAATATTTTAAATATTTTAAATTATTATGACTATCAATGTGTACTAACAAATATGAAAAAATATAGATAATATTAAATATAAAAAATTAATTTTTTAAATTAATCTTTGTAACATTAATAATTAATTTTTGATAACATCCAACAATATACATGGAAAATAAAAGAATATATCTGCATAATCATTAAGGTTGAGATAGATAATAGTTGTAGTTACATGTTTTTATTCTAGATACGTGTGTCTGAAAGTGATTTCTATAAACATGAACCTCTATTGTAAAAAAGTACCCTGAGGAAATAATTTTTGATGTCTGGCTTGAGAATAGTCAAGGAAAAACCCTAGTGACACCACGTCCTTTCCAAGGTAGAATCAATTAGGCACATATTGAATACTAATACAACATGAACCCAAAACATCTATCATTATTTATAGATATCACAATGCGATTAGTCTTATTTACACATATGATATTAATAATGGTATTTAAAATAGTCATATCTCATGAACAGATTATATTGGTATCAAATATCTTATACCCTAGTAATATAAATTATCTCAGTAATGACTGTATATTACTAAAAAAACATATCTTCTCAATGACTATATAATCAAAATGTACAATTACAACCACATTTCCATTTTAAAATTCCTATATATGCTATTTAAAATTCTCTACAACCATTCCTCCAATTTTATCCTTTCTTTTCCCAAGATGATGATTATATTTCTAATATATTTATTTAATTCCATAGTTATTTTCATTGGTATGATCTTCATTGTTGATCTTGAGGATGCATAATTCAATTTTTTTTTTAATTTTATTTACTTGTGGTATTATTCCTTTTTTAAAATTTCAACTTCTATTTCATTTGGATATGTTGAAATGTACATTAGCTTATTTTAATGTAATATTATACTATAATGGAATAATTAATTATTCAGTTTAATCTAATTTTCTGAGTACCATAAGATATATTATGATTGGGGTTTTATATATTTAATTTCATACTAAAAATATTCAGTTTTAATGAAAAAAATATATTTTTGACATGACACCACACTTAATTTGTATAACAGGAAACTTAATGCCTCATGTTTGATATCACTCCTCAATCCATGGTTAAAGGATTTCACATCAACCATTATTCTTATAATATTAATTGGGCCTATGTTTATTTTTATTCAATGATAATCCTCTTTCAAATGGTATGTGGAAACTCATACTTTATTAGTGATGGTTCAAGTAGGGAATTGGTATAAATGGTAAGTGATTGATCTCATTATACCCATTATGAGGTAATTAATCCTCCATATCCCTATTAAGGGGATAAGATCCTACATTTTTCAATGATTCTTAACAAGATATGTCTTACCATTTGAGATAATTTGATAAGGACCATTGTGGTTCCTTTTAAGGTTACATATCTATGAGTTCTTCTAAGCAGTTTAATGTAATGTGAAGTGCACTAGTGGGTATAATATTACTATAAATGCTCATTGTGAGTCTTATTCATGAGAGGCCATTTATAGATTATCCTTTTTATTTTTAACAAAATAAGAAAAGATGTAATGGGTTGTTAAGGGAATATAGACCCAATGATAATGTACTATATATTTTAATGGTGAATATGGCCTAATATGGAGGAATTAAATGGCTACCAAAGAATATAGCCTAGTTAGGACAATGTTTTGGATGTCAGGTTTGAAACATGAAAATGTGTCCTACATATCATGATTAATAGGAGTCAAAGTCCATGTAGTTCAAGATGAACTATTTAAGTACACCTGTTAGGACCATACCATGCAGTTTAGAATCATGTGGAAAGGATGTTTCTAAAATGAAATGTATGATAAAAAATGATCAAATGGAGATTATACATGTCCATCCCATTCCATTTCATCTCATATAAAATATAACCATTTGATACATGAGCATTATAGTAAATATTTTCTTTTTATGAAGGAAGAATCACAAGGTATATTCACCATTAAATCATGATTTGGGGATTATGAATCTCAATCCCAATTGTATCTACATCATAGAAATTTAGTCCCTTTTATGGAAATGAATCATATAGGATACAATACTTTTTGAAATTAATTTTGGATTACTAATTCTAGGACCACCTTATATTTGGAAGAAAAATGATATGTGTGGGGGTTATGCATATGATTCCTATATATGTCCCTACTTCCTAGAGATTGACATTTTGGTTCAATAAAGATTATTGAACGTATTGTGGATATTTACACATGAGATAGTTATTTTGTATTATAAATGGGATTTCTATATGTGGATGTCTTGGGATTATTATTGATTTATAGTGATGATATAATGAATGAGAAATAGATTAGGGATTATACCTAAGTAGGAGACCCATTCACACATGGATTTTTTAGTTGACCAAGAAACAAAACTTGACACTTTGGTACCCTGAATGATTATTGTTATCCAAGTGAAGTATCACTAATATCCCCACTACAAGAACCCCTGTTATCAAGGGAATACAAGGTAGTTATTACCCTGAAGGTATCATTGGTATAGGAGGAAAACATGGGAGAGTCATTTAATCAACGGAATACAGGATCTATGGAGTACATGTTAATGTTCATGGCCAGATCATGTATCTAATGAGGCTATGTTGGGGGCTCTGAGGAGTACCAATGGGCTATGATTTTATTTGGTATAATGATTGTCAGATATGTATTTTAGGAAAAATTATTGTCCTATTTTAGAATATATCGTGAATTATAAGCTCTAGATGATTTCAAATGGGTTTGGGACCAGATAATAGAAATGTGGGGCTCTAGTAGGGATGTCTGAGTGAATCGGTTCCATAACTATAAGTCAGATCAACATGTTTCTCAACTGGATAGAAAAATTGATGTGTTATTATTGGTTTAAGGAGAGGGATAATTTTCTCCCAAATGGATAGTTATGTAAAAGAGTAACCCTATTTTAAAGTGCAAGGTGAGGTTCCGCCCAAGTGGTTAGTAGTGGTGATGTTCCTCCATAGAATAAAGATGTAGAAAATTATCACCTAAATGGATAAAGATGATTATGTGTCTCCCTAGATGAATGATAGGGAAATGTTTCAACTTATTGGATAGTTGGTGAAATTTTTTCCCCTACAAGATTGATATGGTGAAGCTTCACTCGGGTGGGAAAGAAAGGAAAAGTTTCACCATAGTGGGAAGATGGGTGAATGGTCCCTAATGGGGGTATATAAGGTGAGGTATCACCGTAATGGAATGATAAATTCAATCTTATCCCAAATGGATATATAGAAAGCAGTTTGTCCATATTGGAAAGCTACTATGATGTTTTTCCCAAGAGGAAAATTTGAGAGAAGTGTCAATCTAGTGGATAGCTAGGAAAAGGTATCAACCTAGTGGAAGCATAAGGAGAAGTTTCAACCATGTGGATATCATGGGAGAGTTTTATCAGTAGTTATATGTTTTTTCTCAATGTATCCCTAGTGTTGTTTTCTAGGGTGAGTTATGAAATTAGCGTCTCAATATAGTTGTCCTAAGAGGCTTCATTCACCCTAGTTTAGAGGACTAGTGGAAAATTGTCCTTCCATTATGTACTCGTTCTATTATCATCCATGAGACTAAATTACCTAAGAACATTGTATTAAACTCTAGGTATTGGTTTAATAACCTAACTTATGGGAAAAAAGAAGATGTGGGTGTAGGGAATTCCATGTTTTTGTTTTTCCTCTCAAGAGAAGTCAAAAATAGTTGTTGTGGGGGACAATTTGTAGTCCAATGATTGATTGACCACTTGATTCACCTTGGGTACCTAATATCATATCCCAAAAATGTTTTTATGGTGTACAATAGTAGGTATAAAGATTTACCAAGGAATGTAATTGGGGAAAGGGTGAATAAAAGTAATTTGTGAAGGCAATAAGGAAATGATCTTGGGATTATTGTGAAGTGACCTAGGCTCATAGGGTGCTTACACAAATTTGGCATGGACCCCAAGTTAAAATTGATTTGAAACATAGATGTAGTAATATGAAAATGGATAGAAGTATATATTTATTCATGTAGTAATACTCACACACAAAGCATAGCATGAGTGAGGATTTAATGAAATCTTCTTAAACATCCCACTTCAAACTACCATACATTTTGATCTACGTATCCATTGTAACATACTATATATTATTTATACCTCCTTTTATGTTTTTTCACATCATAAGGGTATAAATAACGGATTTCATGATTCTTAGTGGTGTTTGGAGTAGTGAATGAATAAAATATTGGAAATTTGGCTTTAGGAACAGTTTATGCCATGGATGTAGTCTGTCCTAATAAATTGAATACATTGGGTGCTCAATTATTTTCTCATTCAGCACCTTTCCAATTACTCTAAACCCAAATCTATATCTAGATGATTTTGGAGTATATTCTGCCATTCCGACTAATTTCTTCTTTGAATGATAATTCATTCGATACTATGTATGGAATAAAAAAAGTTTTTCATGAATTGTGATCAATTGTCTCCTCTTATCCTTCATCAAAATCAAATAGATATTTGATTTCATAGAAAGATCTATGGGTTTTTAATTATCTAATTAGGCATTTTATGATCATCAATGTAACTGATTTCTAGATTCGATTATTTGGATACTTCTCAATTCTTCGACCTGTGTTGTTATTGGTAACACATATTCCATATTGATTTGATCACGTCCTATCCATTTAGAGTGTGGTTCCTCTGGTTTCTTATTCCTAGATTTTGAATCATGTCAAACCCAGAATGGTTCTAGCGACATGTGGTTTTACTATACATAGACTGACTTGACATTTATTTTTGTACCTGAGGTAGGAAGTACATGTCATTATGAAATTTTTTATACATGTTATTGTATTGATTTTTTATGTGTGTTCATATCCCTGAAGATCTATATTTGATTAATGATCATATATGGTGTGAATGGATTTCCTTAAGAGACCAATACTTTTGTTTCTTTTATGTGGACTATTATAGTCTTGGTTATTCTTTATATGATATTATATTTGATCAATCATTTTAATATGGTATTTTATTATATTTTTCTTATATCATTCAATTGATAATTCACGTTGATCCTCATAGACTATTTCCCTAAGGGGGTGTGTCAAACACCTAGTCAACATTCTTTCGGTTGTCTCGTTAAGAAGGATAAATCAATTATTTTTTAGAATATCCCTATAAGGGTGATGTGTTAAGTGGATGATAATTATTCCTTCTAGTATGGTGTCAACATTGGATCTGACAGTCTATTCTGAGGACCTCCTATATATTTGTAGTTTTGTGAAATATATTTGTTTATATATTTACACAATTTAGTTTCATGTAAATCACCAGTATCTCTTATTCAATATTGTTAGAGGTTTACGGTGGTGTCCTAATGAGTCTTACAGTCACACCCTACTCATGAAATGTTTTCCTCTAATTGATTTAATTCTTAAGGATCTAGTGAATGGAAAGTTCCTTGTGATGAATTGTTGGGAAATTTAGTAGGAGGATGTAAATTATGCAAGACAGGCCTTCAGATATATGCTATTTCATTTATTATATTCATACCCATAAATTGTAAACATTTGTTTAGTTTTGGTTAACTCACCTTATATTATATACCTCTTCTACATACGATGGGTTTTATTTGAATTTATTACTACTCTTAATATTATTATTTTATTTATTTATTATTTTGTTGGATATTATCACTTACTTTATCATAATATAATGTTACATGTTATTAAGGAAATAGTGTCCCCATTGAATTATATAGGACCATGAATTTATTTAGTAATCTCTTGCATAAAGGAGGCATGCATGAGGTAATGTGGAACCCTATCTTGGACACAAAGGTTCGAGCCAGGGTGTTACATCCATTTCGGCCCCATGGGTAGTCAAAATGAATTTTAAAAAACAAACTAAGCCTCTAAATACTATAATCCCACAAGATATGTGTTTTATAAGGCCAATGAATGAGTAAAATACCCAATTTTTTTTATGGTTTTGATACCCAATTTCATCAGTAAAAAATGGAATCTATAGCATACTCCTAATTGGATTTTCATACAACTACATCATTATAAAATTAAAATTTTTAACTAAATTTATCTCTTTTTGAGTGAGTAGTCAAGTGACATAAGGAGATACCATTTATGTATTTTAACACACATAAAGAAATTTCATTCTTGATATAGTTGTGTAATCTAGGATTGGAATTTGTCATGGATTCTAAAAAATAGATATGGGAACAAATTTCATAGTTCCAACAAAATCTAATAAGAGGGTTGAATCAATATATAAAACCTAAATTATTTATTTTTATTTTTATTTTCTTACATATGATCTGTTTTACAGTTTTGATAGTAAGAACATTTAAATATATATAGATTTTCCACTTTAAATCAACCACAAAAATAAAATAATATTAATTTCATTTAAATCAAAATATAGAAGGTCTAATATAAAGATAATGGAAAAAAGTAAATTGAATTCAATCTACATACGATAGTTTAACAAATATCATGAACCATTCATTTATTATTAAAAATAATTAGGATTGGCATGAATAGAATTCCTTGTAATATCCCTTCTTCGGGATTGTGGCTAACTACGTATGTAATATATATAATGATTAAACTAAAAATTATAGATATTTTAATTACACTAGTATACGTGATCTTAATCCAAAACCAGATCTATTATATATTTAATAAATTTTCTCCATTTTTCAAATATATGATTTCTAAATATCAGAAATTTAATTTTTAATTAAAATCATCATTTTAAAAAAAATACCAATTTTTAAAATATTACTGCTATTTAAAAACTTCTAAGAATTAATAAAGGTAACATTAAATTATATTTTAATTATGAGAAAAAAATATTTATTTATGAAATAATTTCTAAAAAATAAATTTTCATTTAAATTATTAAAATAATCATCAAATTGTAGTTAAATAATTTGGTCTTATATAAATACAACACTTAATTTTTTATTTTTAAAATATTTATTTATTATTACATGATTTAAATACATCATATATTCATTAAACAAATATTAAAATTTTAATTATACATTCTTGGATGAGGTTATTAAACTATTGGACTGTTTACTATTCATAAGGGTCATATTACTATTCCAATGGTCAAGCTACTATTTCATCGGTATAGGTTCCTTAACATCTATAAATTACTCTTATTTCATTAAATATTTATTTTCAAAAATTTACATTATATTATCAAAGTAATTTTTTAAAGATTATACTATATATAATATTTATAGAAACGAAATTTCCATGGATAAATTTTTGGGTCATTACATTATTCCCCAATATGAAATATAGCCCTCAAAATTTTGTTTTACATTATATGTTACAAAATTATAGGAAACTTATCCTTCATCACTTCCTCTAGTTCCCACGTTGCGTCTTCGTACTTATGGTTCCACCAAAGTAATTTGGCCAGTTTAGTAGTCTTATTGCATATAACATTATCTCTCTAATCCAAGATCTCCACTGGTTTCTCCTCATAAGATAGATCATTCTCCAACTATACCACCTCTATATTCAGTTTATGTGAGTGATCTGGTATGCACTTTCTCAATAGGGTAACATGGAATACATCATGTACTAGAGACATTGTAGGTGGAAGTGATAGTCGATAGGCCATAGCTCTAACATGATGAAATATCAAAGGGGATGATAGACCTGGGACTAATATTTCTATTCTTCCCAAATCTCAGGATCCTCTTCCATGGAAATATGTATAAAAATTCCATGCCTCCAACATTAAATTATAGGTCACATCGATGATTGTATGCAGTCCCATTTTGTCAACTTTGTGCTGCCTAGATATGTTACTGAATGGTTTTCACCTTTTCTTATATTTCTTTTAAAATTATAGGTCCAAGAAGCATAATTTCACCAACTTCATCCTTGTATGATGATGTTCTACATCTCTTCCCTTAAAGGGATTCATATAGATCCATGTGGATGCTAGTGTGGAAAAATATTTCTGTAGTAGAATTTGACAAGATGTCGATGTTAGTCCCACCCTCCATTTAAGTCCATAGAAAACACCCTCAACATGTCTTCCAGTGTTTTAATTCTATGCTTAGACTGGGTATAAATGTTAGGATGATATCCCATACTGAAATCCATCTTAGCGTTTAGAGAATGATGGAGAATTTTCCAGAACATGTTGGTGAATCTATGATCCCGATCAGATACAATCGATATTGGTACTCCATGAAGCATTACATATTCTCTAAGTTATATCCATGGAAGTTGATATAGTGATATTTCCTCTCAAATTGAGATTATGTGAGTTAGATTTGTCATATGATCCAAAACAACCCATATATCATTGTTTCATCAAAATTTATTCGAATTCCCATTAACAATGTCAATGGTGATATTTTCCCAATTTCATGTTTGTATGGTTAATAGTTGCATCATCCCCTTATAAGTTTCCTTTTGTCCATAATTTTTGCAACACCAGGGACATTGATGTATATTCAAGTATCTCTTTCTTCATATTTTCCCTCCAATAGTCCCCTTGGAGGTCTTGATACATCTTTGTTATACCTTGGTGAAAAGAAAATATAAGGCCCCAGCCTTAAACCTTACTTAATCTTGAGTTATTACAAGATTACACATTGAGGATCACTTCAGGTTTAGAGTTTTAGAGAATTAGATCATAAAACATGCATTACATTCCACATATAAACAAAGTGGTTACATAAAGATAGTATTCTTCACTCCCATCAATGGAAACACATTTAAAATAAAACGTGGATTATTTATTGACACATCCTTGACTCTATCATCTTATCATGTACCTTTCCCTTGACCTGTGAAAAACATTTCAAAAACTTGGGATGAGCATAAAAACTCAGTATGGGTTATAAAAAAACATGGAAAGGAAACATGAGTTCATATTTACATAAGAATGAAATCATACTTTACCCATAAAACATAGGCACTTTAACATACCTCATAAAATCATGAATAAATCATAGAAATCATAAGACATAAAGGTAACTTGTGGCATTCATAACATTCTTACATAGGGAGTAACCCTCTTGGTTACGTTTGGAATACCCATCACAGTATATTCCCTAAAATCTCTTCGGAGAAACCTTAACGTTTCACTCCTTCGCGTTACCCAATGCATTGGAGAGCTATAACGGGCTCACCCGCCCTTAGTTTATCACAGAACCACCCGTCTTCATAATAATGCCCAAGAACCATAACATAATCATATCACATAAAACATGCATAAAGGAAACATAAAATTTCCACATTTCAATCACGAGATATCAATACAACAAATTGATATAAAAACATTATGAAAACCATTTTCAATACTAAAATAAAAGAAAAGTAAAACATGGTATTTTATTTTTCTTTTAAAAAGAAGCTATGGCTTGTTGAGGAAGCCGAAACTCAAATAACGGTCACGACGGCGGAGAAGTCGTTGTCGCCGCATACGTACGACAAAAACATTATCTTTTGTAGTTTAGTAAACTCTTCATATAAAAAATATTCCTTTTGAATAAACGTAAAAGTCAAAGTGGTTTATACACCGTATAAAAGAAAGTTGTGTATAAAATAAAATATGCCTCAACGAAAGGAGATTGAGACGAAGTCCCATACCTCGTATCCGACTTGACCCGACCGTTCTTTAATCTCCTGAATAATAAACTTGAGTTATTCTCTACTTGCTTAAGAACCCTTTTCATGTTCATTATTCCTTTTATACCATGTTATCATGTAATCTGTTAAGTTAACAATGTTCATTTTGTCGGTATTTGGTTCTTAAGTCAAAAGTAGACTTCTTACACTTACATGTTGTTAATTTGGTCAAAGGTTCATTATATCCAGAATGGTATTCATGATGTAGATATCATATATGTCATATATATCCAGTACATACATGCATTTATAATATTACATCACATTTAGAGGTAAGAAATGAAATGCACCGTTCATGCAGACGGTAAGCCGTACATACGCATGAACGCTACTTCCATTTCTATTTCATATTTTATGGAATGGAATCATAATGATATAAGAGTATATTATAATTCCAGTATAATAACATATATAATATCATTAACTTTATCCTTTACACATCCCACATATGGTATTAACGAATCAAATCACTTTTAGGGGGCGTTAGTCCGCACTTCCTAAAATGAAGATATCGTGTTTTACCCATATTGGAAACCATAAAGGTGTGACCAAAATAAAAAAAACATAAGCTTAAGGAAAACATAAACATATTATATATCATATATAAAAATAGTGACATCATAATGGCCACCTTTGAAGGTGTTAAATGAGTGCTGAACAATCATCATTTCGGGAGGCAGAATTTCGCCATCCACGGAAACAGTATGTTCTTTAACCATTTGATGTAGTTGTGTGAAAGTGTAGCTCAAATAAATCTTATAACAACATCCTAGTATATTGATGATACTGTTGTTGTTACAAAAGAAGTAAATAAAAAGAGTTTAGGGGGTTGGAGAAGCAAAATAAAACAAATGAACATGAGAGAATGAATTACCTCAAAAAGTGTAACTCCTTTTGATTTGAGCCTAAAGGCTTCCTTTGAAAGGATTATGCCCAAAGGGAATCCTCTAGTATGAGGAGAGGGATGTGGAGAGAGTAAATGGGCAGGTTTTGGCCGAGACAAAGGCTTGAGAAGTGTGTGAAATGAGGTAGAGGTGGGGGCTTTTTATAAGAGGAGAGGAGAGACACTTTTGGAAAGTAAGGAAATATTACTTTATTTGAAAATGTGTTTCGGTTTTAAAAGGTCCCACGTTGATAGAATTCGTGGATAAGGTGATAAGGGTTAGAAATACACTATCCAATTGGTTTTGGACATGTGTAGTTTATATATTTTACATTATCTTTCTATTTTATTTAAATCGTCAAATAATGATGTCATCGCTGCATCATTATTATGTCATAAATAATTAAATTTATTTAATGTGTAAAAATTATAAAAAAAAATACTATGATATAGGAAATCTTTTTAGCCTTCCAATGACTATTTATAATCAAAATTTGGACCTGTATAACCCCACTTAAAAATTGTTTTCGTAAAACATATTATGTTTGTGTCATTTTCCCTTTAACATTAAATAAAAAGTAATTTATGTCATTTCCCAACAAAAGTGGATCCATGGGGTCCCCAAGTTGACCCATGGAATGTCATGGTCGGCCATGACACAACCAATGAGGTTGGGACATGTTTCTAGGTAATTTCATTTTATTAAAGTATTATTTATACCTTAAACTACCCTAATTACCACTAATCGTGATTAAGAACTTAATAAGTTACTATTCACCAAAAAATTATTATAATCTCATTGAACCACATTTTACATACTAATGAAAACCATGTATGTCGGATTTTAAAAATTCAATACACATTAGTGGTAAACATTCATTTAACTGAAAAATCAGTTTGCTTGATTATCACTTAGTGGTTTCACTATTCATCAAAAATTGAAGTTTTTCAGAAAATTACCAAAAATTCACCCTAAGCTATATTTGATATTCCGAATTCAAAAATGAAGTCTATTTTACAAAATTAAAAACATATAGGTCACATTAATTAATTTAATAATTAATTCCCGCTGCCAGAGCAAATAGTGTGTTTTTACAAAATAATAAGTATCAAAAGATTGTCACCAGTTTAAGTCTAATTTCAAAGTGAAATTGATTCCAATGACCACCATTGGATAAAATGGTAAAAATATATTCTAATTTCACTTCAAAACCAATTCAAAACATAATCTAATCATATAAATAAATTAGATGAAAAATTATTTTTGATGTAAAATGCAGTATTTTTCACTATTCATAAAAAAATGAACATTGTCAGAAAAATACCAGAAATTCACACAAGGTAAATTTTGATGTCCCAATCATAAAGAATAATTTTATTTTGACAAACATAGTTTATAAAATTGTCAAAATATAGATTCAAAAATGGTTTTCCATCAAAAGGCAGTAAAACAATCTTTTAAGAATATTAGTGTATTCCATGCATAAGATTGTATTTATTTTCATTTTAAGCCTCTATAACACTATCTTAATCATTAATAGACATAGATAAAAATATCTATTATTCATTACTTACTTGGGATGTTACATCCTTCCCCCCTTTAGAAAATTGTGTCCCCGCAATTTATTTACTTATCGAATAAATGGGGGTACTTATCCCTCATTGCATTTTCAGATTCCCATGTTGCCTCTTCAATAATGTGGTTTTTCCACAAAACCTTTACCTGATGAATCACCTTATTCCGTAACACTTGCTCCCTGTGGTCAAGAATCTGTACCGGTTGTTCCTCATAAGATAGGTTCTCTTCCAGCTGAACTACCTTTGGACTCAAAACATGAGATGGATCTGGCATATACTTTCTCAACATCGAAACGTGAAAAACATTGTGTACCTGAGATAAACTCGGAGGTAAATCCACTCGGTATGCAACTGATCCAACTCTCTCCAGAATTTCGTATGGTCCAATGATCCTTGGACTCAACTTTCCTTTCTTACCAAATCTCATCACACTTTTCCAAGGAGAAACCTTGAGAAAAACATGATCACCTACCTCGAAAGATAGATCCTTCCTCCAGTTATCCGCATAACTCTTCTTCCTGCTCTGAGCTGTTCTCATCTGTTTCTGAATCAGCTGAACCTTTTCTGCCATCTCTTCTACCAATTCTGGTCCCATCAACTTCCTTTCACCCACTTCATCCCAGAAAGCTGGAGTTCGACACCGCTTCCCATATAATGCCTGAAATGGTGCCATCTGTATACTAGAATGGAAACTGTTATTATATGAAAACGCAACCAAAGAAAGATGTTGGTCTCAACTTCCCTGATAATCCATAGAACAAGCTCGTAGCATATCCTCCAATGTCTGAATTGTTCGTTCTGACTGCCCATCTGATTGAGGATGAAAAGCTGTACTAAAATTTAATTCAGTACCCAACGACTTCTGAAGGCCTTTCCAAAAGTTAGAAGTAAACCTGGGATCATGATCTGATACAATGGAGAGAGGAACTCCATGTAACCTGACTATCTCTTTAAGATACAAACGGGAAAGTTTATCAAGAGAGAAAGTATCTCGTATAGCAAGGAAATGAGAAGATTTGGTCAAGCGATCAACAATAACCCAGATTGCATTATTACCTCGATATGTCTTTGGTAATCCAACAACAATGTCCATGGATATATTCTCCCATTTCCACTCTGGCACTAGTAAAGGCTGAAGCATCCCTTTCGGTAACTGCCGCTCTGCTTTAACCTGCTGACAAGTCAAACACTTCACAGTAAAATCAGCAATATCTCTTTTCATTCCATCCCACCAGTAATACTCCCACAGATCTCTATACATCTTAGTACTGCCTGGATGAACTGAAAACGGAGAACTATGAGCTTCACATAACAACTCTCTCTTCAACTGTGAATCACAAGGCACACACAATCTCTTCCAAAATCTCAAAACACAATCACTATCAAAGTTGAATTCAGGCAACTTACCTTTCTGAACCAGCTCTACCCTTTTATGCAACTCACTGTCTTGCTTCTGTGCTTTCTTGATTCTATCTGATAGAGATGATCTCACTGATACCTGAAACAAAACAGAAGGAATTCCTGCACCAACAACTTCTATGCCAAAGTTCATCAAATCCTTAACTAAAGGATCAAGTTCCAAACACAACATTGTTAATGAAGCATTACATTTTCGACTCAAAGCATCAGCCACTTTATTTTCTTTTCCCAGATGGTAATGAATTGTACAATCATAATCTTTGATTAATTCCAGCCATCTCCTTTGTCTCATGTTTAACTCTTTCTGAGTGAATATATACTTTAAACTTTTGTGATCGGTATATATTTCACACTTTACTCCATACAAATGATGCCTCCAAATTTTTTAAGCAAAAACAACAGCAGCTAATTCCAAATCATGTGTAGGGTAATTTACCTCATGAGTTTTCAACTGTCGTGAAGCATAAGCAATTACCTGATCATTCTGCATTAGGACGCAACCAAGTCCTTTCAAATGAAGCATCACTGTATATAACAAACTCACCATTCCTGGAAGGTAGTGCCAAAACTGGAGCATTCACCAATCTTCTTTTCAATTCCTAAAAACAATCATCACATTCTTTTGTCCAGATAAACTTAACACCCTTCTGAGTTAGCTTAGTCATTGGACTAGATAACCGTGAAAAATTTCTAAAAAACCTTCGGTAATAGCCCGCCAAACCAAGGAAGCTACAAATCTCGGTTACATTTGTGGGTCCTGGCCATTCTTCCACAACTTTTGTTTTTGCAGGATCAACAGTTATTCCATCTTTAGAAATAATGTGACCAAGGAAAGAAATTTTTTGTAACCAAAACTCACACTTGCTGAATTTCCCATATATTTTCTTTTCTTTTAAGGTTTGCAAGATAACCCTTAAATGTTTTTCATTCTCCTCTTTACTTTTAGAAAACACCAAAATATCATCAATGAAAACCACCACAAACTTATCCAAGAACTCATGGAAAATTCTATTCATTAAGTCCATGAATACAGCAGGTGCATTGGTTAGCCCAAAATGCATTAATACAAATTCATAATGGCCATATCTCGTACGGAACGCGGTCTTCAAAATATCCGCCTCTTTAACCTTCAGATGATGGTACCCCGATCTCAAGTCAATCTTTGAAAAAAACTGAGCTCCCTGGAGCTGATCAAACAAATCATCGATATGAGGAAAAGGATATTTGTTCTTAACAGTGATATTATTCAAGGATCTATAATCAATGCAAAGTCTCATAGAACCATCTTTCTTTTTAACAAATAAAACAGGAGCACCCCATGGTGATGTGCTAGGTCTAATGAAACCTTTCTCCAATAAATCTTGCAATTGCTCCTTCAACTCTAAAAGTTCAATTTGTTCCATTCGATAAGGGGGTTTTGAAATTGGCTTAGCATCAGGAACTATGTCAACAGTAAACTCAACTTCCCGATCTGGTATTATTCCAGGCAACTCATCAGGAAAAACATCAGGATACTCATTTACCACTGGCACATCATTAATCTGAACAGTTCCTTTATTTTCAACGACGTGTGCAAGGTAACATTCATTTCCATCTTTTAGAAGTTTCTCGGCCTCTTGATATGTTATCAAAAGTAAGGGTTCATTTTTGTAAACAAACTGAAAGTCTTTCTGAAAAGAAACTTCTTTAGCTCTACAGTCAATCTTAGCATGGTAAATAGAGAGCCAATCCATACCCAGGATAACATCAAACTCTACTAGAGGTAGAACAATAAGGTTTGCAAGTAGTTTCTTTCCACAGATAAGGATAGAAAGATTCTTATAAAATCTTTTTGCATCGACCCTTCCCCCAGGTGTTTTTACCAATAGTTCAGGAGTCATTTCTTGATATGGTATTCCCATTTTACTAGAAAAGTTTTCAGAGATGAAAGAATGTGTAGACCCCGAATCAAACAACACACTGGCATAATCTGAAAAAACAAACAAAGTACCTGATAAAACTTCATTTGATGGCCCGACATATGCTGAAGCAGTTGCAAAGGATTTCACCACCCCTTTCTGCTTGTAGTCTAACTGCTTCCCATCACTCAAGCTCCTTGTCGGACACTCGTTTGCATAGTGACCCATCTCATTGCACTTATAACATTTCACTAACTGTAAATCAAATTTTTTCTTACCTTCAGCTTGATCCTTTTCAGTGCAATCACGAGCCTTATGTCCCATCTTACCACATCGGTAGCACTTTCCAGAATTCAGAAGACATTCCCCAGCATGCCTTTTTCCACATTTATCACAAACTGGAAACTTAGTTTTCTTACCATCAGACTTTTTTGAAGAATTCTTACCTTTCTCTTTCCACCTCGGTCTCTTCTTTTGCTGGTTGTTATAGAAAACTTGGTCATCGGCAAACTCCATTTCCACCTTCTCAGCACATCGAACAAGCTTTTCATAACTTTTAAACTCACGAGAAGCTAATGCCCTTTGGTATTTTGGCTTTAATCCTGAGTAAAAACGATTGATTTTACTATCAAGGTCCCAGATAAAATTTGGAGCATACCTTTCCAATTGAGTGAACCTTTCTTCATAGGCAGCCACTGAGTCTTCCTCTTGCCTCAATTCCAAGAATTGCTTTTCCATCCTAAGTCGAACAGCCTTAGGAAAATACTTCTCAAGAAACATACCTTTGAATTCATCCCAGTCAAGAGCATCAATCTCATAGGCGTCCCTGATATTTTTAACCATAGACCACCACTGATCTGCTTCTCCCTCCAAACCGTAAATAGCAAGACTAACCTTTTGATTGTCTGAACACCCCATGACATCAAAAATCTTCTCCAGTGCTTTAATCCACCCTTCAGCTAGCACAGGGTCAGATGATCCTCTAAATGATGGTGGATGTTTCCTCATGAAATGTTCCACCACTGACATGTTCCTCTGCGGTTGATCTGGCTGATCTCGTGTATGGATACCACCGCCATTTATCGCTTGAGTCAACTGCGCCATTACTGCAACAAACTGTTCAGTTCCAATTCTGACCATCTCAGGATGCTGATTCGGAAGGTTATTTCCTTATGTATGCCTTCCTAGAACTGCTTCCCTGTTTCCTCTGCGGAAAACCACTCTGAACAAACATGTCTTAGATGAAGCAACATGGTAATCTTTAAATGATATATCATTTCGAAAAAAAATATTTTTGGATAATCATTTAATAGAATTATAACTCCTAAAGTTTTCTAAACCGACCTCTGATACCAACTATAAGGCCCCATCCTTAAACCTTACTTAATCTTGAGTTATTACAAGATTACACATTGAGGATCTTTTCAGGTTTAGAGTTTTAGAGAATTAGATCATAAAACTTGCATTACATTCCACATATAAACAAAGTGGTTACATAAAGATAGTATTCTTCATTCCCATCAATGGAAACACATTTAAAATAAAACATGGATTATTTCTTGACACATCCTTGACTCTATCATCTTATCATGTACCTTTCCCTTGACCTGTGAAAAAAATTTCAAAAACTTGGGATGAGCATAAAAACTCAGTATGGGTTATAAAAAAACATGGAAAGGAAACATGAGTTCATATTTACATAAGAATGAAATCATACTTTACCCATAAAACATAGGCACTTTTACATACCTCATAAAATCATGAATAAATCATAGAAATCATAAGACATAAAGGTAACTTGAGGCATTCATAACATTCTTACGTAAGGAGTAACCCTCTTGGTTACGTTTGGAATACCCATCACAGTATATTCCCTAAAATCTATTCGGAGAAACCTTAACGTTTCACTCCTTCGCGTTACCCGATGCATTGGAGAGCTATAACGGGCTCACCCGCCCTTAGTTTATCATGGAACCACCCATCTTCATAATAATGCCCAAGAACCATAACATAATCATATCACATAAAACATGCATAAAGGAAACATAAAATTTCCACATTTCAATCACGAGATATCAATACAACACATTGATACAAAAACATTATGAAAACGATTTTCAATACTAAAATAAAAGAAAAGTAAAACATGGTATTTTATTTTTCTTTTAAAAAGAAGGTATGGCTTGTAGAGGAAGCTGAAACTCAAATAACGGTCACGACGGCGGAGAAGTCGTTGTCACCACATACGTACGACAAAAACATTCTCTTTTTTCATTTAGTAAATGCTTCATATAAAAAATATTCCTTTTGAATAGATGTAAAAGTCAAAGTGGTTTATACACCGTATAAAAGAAAGTTGTGTATAAAATAAAATATGCCTCAACGAAAGGAGATTGAGACGAAGTCCCATACCTCGTATCCGACTTGACCCGACCGTTCTTTAATCTCCTGAATAATAAACTTGAGTTAATCTCTACTTGCTTAAGAACCTTTTTCAAGTTCATTATTCCTTTTATACCATGTTATCATGTAATCTGTTAAGTTAACAATGTTCATTTTGTCGGTATTTGGTTCTTAAGTCAAAAATAGACTTCTTACACTTACATGTTGTTAATTTGGTCAAAGGTTCATTATATCCAGAATGGTATTCATGATGTAGATATCATATATGTCATATATATCCAGTACATACATGCATTTATAATATTACATCACATTTAGAGGTAAGAAATGAAATGCACCGTTCATAGAGACGGTAAGCCGTACGTACGCATGAACGCTACTTCCATTTCTATTTCATATTTTCTGGAATGGAATCATAATGATATAATAGTATATTATAATTCTAGTATAATAACATATATAATATCATTAACTTTATCCTTTACACATCCCACATATGGTATTAACGAATCAAATCACTTTTAGGGGGCGGTAGTCCGCACTTCCTAAAATGAAGATATCGTGTTTTACCCATATTGGAAACCATAAAGGTATGCCCAAAATAAAAAAAACAGAAGCTTAAGGAAAACATAAACATATTATATATCATATATAAAAATAGTGACATCATAATGGCCACCTTTGAAGGTGTTAAATGAGTGTTGAACAATCATCGTTTCGGGAGGTAGAATTTCGCCATCCACGGAAACCGTATGTTCTTTAACCATTTGATGTAGTTGTGTGAGAGTGTAGCTCAAATAAATATTATAACAACATCCTAGTATATTTATGATACTGGTTTTGTTACAAAAGAAGTAAATAAAATGAGTTTAGGGGGTTGGAGAAGCAAAATAAAACAAATGAACATGAGAGAATGAATTACCTTAAAAAGTGTAACTCCTTTTTATTTGAGCCTAAAGGCTTCCTTTGAAAGGATTCTGACCAAAGGGAATCCTCTAGGATGAGGAGAGGGATGTGGAGAGAGTAAATGGGCAGGGGTTGGCCGAGCCAAAGGCTTGAGAAGTGTGTGAAATGAGGTAGAGGTGGGGGCCTTTTATAAGAGGAGAGGAGGGGCACTTTTGGAAAGTAAGGAAATATTACTTTATTTGAAAATGTGTTTCGGTTTTAAAAGGTCCCACATAGATATAATTCGTGGATAAGGTGATAAGGGTTCTAAATCCACTCATCCAATTGGTTTTGGACATGTGTAGTTTATAGATTTTACATTATCTTTCTATTTTATTTAAATCGTCAAATAATGATGTCATCGCTGCATCATTATTATGTCATAAATAATTAAATTTATTTAATGTCCAAAAATTATAAAACAAATACTATGATATAGTAAATCTTTTTATATTTCCAATTACTATTTATAATCAAAATTTGGACCTGTATAACCCCACTTAAAAATTGTTTTCGTAAAACATATTATGTTTGTGTCATTTTCCCTTTAACATTAAATAAAAAGTAATTTATGTCATTTCCCAACAAAAGTGGATCCATGGGGTCCCCAAGTTGACCCATGGAATGTAATGGTCGGCCATGACACAACCAATGAGGTTGGGACATGTGTCTAGGTCATTTCATTTTATTAAAGTATTATTTATACCTTAAACTACCCTAATTACCACTAATCGTGATTAATAACATAATAAGTTACTATTCACCAAAAAATTATTATAATCTCATTGAACCACATTTTACATACTAATGACAACCATGTATGTCTGATTTTCAAAATTCAATACACATTAGTGGTAAACTTTCATTTAACTGAATAATCAGTTTGCTTGATTATCACTTAGTGGTTTCACTATTCATCAAAAATTGAAGTTTTTCAGAAAATTACCAAAAATTCACCCTAAGCTATATTTGATATTCCGAATTCAAAAATGAAGTCTATTTTAAAAAATTCAAAACATATAGGTCACATTAATTAATTTAATAATTAATTCCCGCTGCCAGAGCAAATAGCGTGTTTTTACAAAACAATAAGTATCAAAAGATTGACACCAGTTTAAGTCTAATTTCAAAGTGAAATTGATTCCAATGACCACCATTGGATAAAATGGTAAAAATATATTCTAATTTCACTTCAAAACCAATTCAAAACATAATCTAATCATATAAATAAATTAGAATAAAAATTAGTTTTGATGTAAAATGCAGTATTTTTCACTATTCATAAAAAATGAACATTGTCAGAAAAATAACAAAAATTCTCACAAGGTAAATTTTGATGTCCCAATAATAAAGAAGAATTTTATTTTGACAAAAATAGTTTATAAAATTGTCAAAATATAGATTCAAAAATGGTTTTCCATCAAAAGGCAGTAAAACAATCTTTTAAGAATATTAGTGTATTCCATGCATAAGATTGTATTTATTTTCATTTTAAGCCTCTATAACACTATCATAATCATTAATAGACATAGATAAAAATATCTATTATTCATTACTTACTTGGGATGTTACAGAAAAGGTCATGATATTTGCCTCACTTCGATGATCTTTCTTTATATATATATTGGATGGTACACACAGTCTTGATCCAAATTTCATGACACATTCCTCATCCATTTTGATCATTGAGGGTTTCCCATTTGTGATATCTTATACCTTTTTCAAAAATTCATCATAATTTATTTGAGAATCATTTTTTTCATTATGTTGGATTGTTGAAAAATAATTTGTGATAGGATTTATGATGTTACCTCCATGATGAATCTCATGTAAATCTTTTGAAGGTACAAAAATATTAGATCCTTTTCAATTCTCATTATTGATAAAGATGCAAGTTCCTTTCTACTGAGAGAATATTCTACCATATTGGAATTACATAGATTGTAGTGGATTGAGTAGTTAAAATCCATGATGGTCTCTAACCATCTTCAGTATAGAATTTAAAGCTAATTCTATGTGATTATATGTCTGAGTCTCTAATGATTAGTATAAATTTCACAATTCTCCCCATATAGATAATTACACTAGATTTTTAACACGATGTTCATAGCTACTAACTCCAGATCATGCAAGGGATAGTTCTTCTATTGATTTTTAAAATAACTTGAGGTGTAGTCTTTAAATTTCCCATTTTTCATCAGTACATATCCTAATATCTTCTTTGAAGCATCTTTATATACCAAAAAGAGTTCGCCACTTTTTGGATGTGTGAGAATAGGTGAAGTGATAATCCACTTCTTCAACTCTTTGATACATTATTCACATTCACCAATCATGACATAGATTTCTCCCGTATATGTCATCTCGGTTAGTGGGTTTGACAATCTTGATAAGTTTTTTATAAATTCTCGATAATACCCTAATAGACCAAGGAATGTATGGATATATATTACATAATATGTCATGGGACATTCTTAATTTCCCTATATCATGGATGGGTCCACATATATCCTTTTGTTGGTGATTACATGCTGATATAATGATACTCCATCCTTCCATAAATCACATTTATTATAGATTTGATATATCTTCTCCCTTAAAAATGTGTTTAGAATGGTGTTAAAATTAATATCATGTTTCTCATGGATCCAAGAGTATATCTAAATATCATCGATAATGACCCCCATAAAATATTTTAGGAAATATCTAATGAATCTGTTCATTAAGTCCGTGAAAGTTGGTAGATTTTTTTTATGTCCAAAAGGACTCAAAATGAAATCATAGATTCAATAACTCTTTTTAAAGGTAGTCTTGGTAATAACTTCCTTCTTCATATTTATATGGTGATATCTCGACTAAAGGTCCACATTAGAGAAACAAAATTACCAACATAGACGACCAAAAAATTCATCTATCCATGGAAGTGGATAATTTTTCTTTATTGTGATTTAATTTTTCTTATGATAATCGATGCAGAGACACATTTTTCCATCAATCTTCTTGGTAAATAGGACTGGATCATGACATAGTGAAGAAATCAGGCATATAAATCCCTTATCAATATTATACAATAAATGCCTCTTCAGTTATATATTCCCGCTCAATAGTAGACTTTTTATAAGGATTTATTGATGCAGGTAGCGATCTGGGAAAAAGTTCATTTTAAAACTCAAACTCTCAATCATGAGGAAGACTGATCAATTCATCAATTAATAATTTTGTCTAATCCCCCAAAATAAGAATATATTCGTTAATTATTCTCTCTATTGTGTCAATCATTTGAGTTAGATATGTTTTTTCATAAGGAAATAATCTCCACAATTGAGAGCATGATTCTAAAAAAGGTTCATCTTCCAACTTACGCATTTACAAAATTGCAAGACGCCTAAGATGGGAAGAGTTATCTCCCTTTCATGAGAGTTGATGTTGGAATTATATAAAGATATCCTATCCATTGAAAATACAGCCTTAAACTCTAACAAAGGGAGTATGAAAAGATTTAATGCGAGGTTCAGTCCACAAACATTAACCGTGGAGTTATAAAATTTTGATGCTATAATTTCCCTTTGTTATGTTCTCCTAGATAACTCATCCTCCATAATTTGAGGTGGGGATTGAATAGTTCAACTAAACATCCAAGATATGAAATAACGCACAGATCGAAAATCCAATAGTACATTCATTAGTCATGAATTAAATAACATTGTACCTTTCACCACATCATTATCGGGTTCCACCTCAGAAGAAGTGACAACATATTCCCTTCCTTAATACCTTGGAGGTTGTTGTTATTTATCTAAGCTAACTACAATTTTTTAGGGAAATGGAACGGATAATTTCTTTGTTCCATGTAGCTGAAACACTACACTATAGGATTTATGTTGATCAGAACCATCCTTTATTCTTCCATATGAGTAGGATTCGCTATATCACATGGGAAGTTGTTGTCCATATTCTCTTCTCTTCCTCATTATAAACATATTTTTGTTCCAAATAAGTTGTTTCTAGGATGCTTCTTCCCACACTATTGACATCTGGGATATTATTTCTTCTTTGTATCATGGGATTTACTTATTTATCTGCCCATATTAAACTCCATTTTCATCTTTTTTCACTAGTCCAGTGACAACCTTGAGAGTCTACAATCTCTATTTCAACATTAATAGCTCAATTTACAATCTTTACATAACTTTAAAAGTCACAAATCACCAACACCATTAATATACAAGGATCCAATCCTCCAAATAAGAGAGCCACCATTATATTAGTGTTCTATAAATGGATGGAGGCATATCTTGAAATCCTTGTGAGGTTTTCCTCATACGCCCTGATAGAATCATATTCCATTGGATTCAGTCTGAGGATCTCCCTTTACACCATATGATAAAGGGTTTGGGGAAAATATTTGTTGAGAAATATTTTCTTGAAATCTTCCCATTCCATGGAATAAATTTCCTCCATGGACATAGTCTTTTTGGTTAGTTTACACCACTGATTATATTCCCCATCAATATAATAATTTTCTAGCAAAAAATTCTCTACTTATACATACCAGGGGATTGATAATGTCTTCTCAATTGAGTTAATACGCTATTTTATGGGGAGGGATCAGAAGATACAATAAACATGTGAGGAATTTTTTTTAATAATGGATTAGACAAAAACATTAAATTTTTTGGATGAGGGAATTCCACATGATTTATGTTATTATTCAAAACATTAGTTTGTTGTGAAATTACTGTCATTATGTTTTTATCTCCCATTCCCTTTATATTTGGAATATAATTTGGGAAATAATCACATATCCTATACTATTTATTTTTGGCACAAGTTATTTTATTTCTAGACATTAACTAATAAAAGGAATATACAATTTGTGGGATTTAATAATTAGATAATATGAATATAAAAATGAAAACATTTAACATTGAATGGTAAACTTGTAAATGGAATGTACATCCTACATTGTGATACCAATGTTTCAATTCAAGGTATCCTGGGTGATTGAATTATCAAAAGGGTTCTTACTAAACAACTCTATTACTAATATCCAAAAATAACTAGACTATACAATGATACCAACTACAAGGTACATTACAGATTTCTGGATTCCTCAATTTGGCTTGGATGCAAGCATATTTATCAGAAGATCATTAACCACTCCCAATGGATTTCCAGTGCTCAGTCTCCCTTAAATTTTTGGTATGACAACTAGATAGGAGAACCACTTATTGACAAGGTCAATGATGATAGAAGTGGAATCAATCACAACATTTGAATTAGGGAACAACTGGAGGACATATGAGCTGTCTAGGAAGACATTGCTTCACATGTGGAAACATATAACTTCATTCATCAAAAAGACATTCTCTTATGTAAGGGGACTTCTAATGGTACTTTAGATTAAAAAAGTTTTTACATGAACTTGATACAGGGACACACCCACTAGATAAGTAGCTGGAATAAGAAATGGATGTCCCCCTCTAGGTATAATGTAATCTTGAGGTTGTTATCAAATAAATCCCAGTGGACATGACCATATAGAAAGTTGGTATATCTCCGTGATCTAGATGAGTGTTTTGTAACCAACACAGGGAAGATATTAATCACATATTCCTCATCTGTGAAACAACTATTTCTTTATGGAATAAGGTGATGCAAATCATTAACATGTTTTCAACTGATCAGACTCCATATGCTATTTCCTTGAAAAAATTCACCTAATGACTTACTCAAAGCAGATCATATTCCATATCCGAGCTTCTTGTGTTGAACTTTTTCATGGAATCTGGACATTCCAGGATGATATTCTATGTAACTCTTCACGCTTCACTGTGGAGATGACCATGTAGACGATTCTTATTGCAATAAAACATGCTAACTTGTTGCATACTGAATAGTGTAGCAACTGGATTGCTGATTTTCTGGTGCTATGACACCTTCAAATTCAATGTAACTTTCCTACCCCGCACGGGACACTGGAGGTTTTCTAGACACCCCCCTTTGGAGATTGGATTAAATGTAATACTGATGGAGCCTCAAAAGGTGACCCAAGCCCGTCAGGATACAACACCATCATCAGAGTTTACAATGGTGACATGATTGAATGTTCCGATGGATCATGTGGCATATCAACTGCTCTAGAGGCAGAAATTATGGGCATTATAATGGCCATTGATATTGTTGGAAAAAGAGGATGGAACCATCATTGGCTAAAAAGTGATTCCTCCCAAATTGTGAAAGAAATAAGATGATGGCAGGTTCATTTATCGTGGAAGATTACAGATAGGTGGACAAACTTCTTGGAAATTCTGTTCCATCTGAAATACTTTATCACACATACATACAGGGAAGCCAACTACATTGCATATAGGCTAGCAAACAAAGGAAAAAATGCTCAAGAATGTGATTACTCAATTATTCCTTCTGCTGACATGATGCCTCTTATACATCATGATAAGTATAAAATCTCCACTTTCAGACTTGTGTGTATTTTTTTCTTCTTTCCTAATAAAAGGGCCCCATCACTCACCTTTATAAAAAAACAACTATGGTTGTAAATTGTAGTGTCTTTTGAAGATTATGTAAATAATTAAACATCATGAAAACATAATAAAAAAATATTTAATTTAATATTCATAATATTATCCTAACTACCATTAAGAATGTATCTCTATATAGGATATCCTAGGGAATACTTGATCAAAATGGATGTGTTAAAATCCTAGTAAGGGAAGAAGTACAATATTTTACATAGCACATGGGTTAGAAGATTGAAGCTGATAACATAAACGGCATGGAACATGAATATAAATAATGATTTATAACATTTATAACATGTGAACATATAATAATAAAATCATAGGAATGTGGAAACAATATATAACATTATATAAACATGAGTCAAGGTTAGTTTCCAAGACATGGTGGACAATGTCCCGTAACAGAATTCAGTTTAATCTATTTCCCTACGCGACATCTCATGGGAATAAAAAACACCCATTACGTTGGAGAAATATATGGATGAACCCATAATAACATGTTCATGAATATGTGTTCCACATGAATAATCATAAATAATTAATCAAAAATAATCCTAAGGGTTACACAAGGAATGGATTTGTTATCATAAACACGTCAAAAGGAAAAAAATAATGGAATATAAAATTTTTTCACATGAAAGAAAGGATTTAAATCATAAATTAATATTCATGACGTAAAATATTCGTAGATAATTTTATTTTAAGTCAATATGAAGTAAATATATAAAATATTAGTTTTTATGATGCTTTCGAAATAAAACATTTTAGTACAGTTAAAAGTAAATATTAAAGATTTATTAAAACAAACATTGAGTACTTGTTTTTAAATACCCATAACTAAACCAAGATAGTTTTTCATGACTAAATGAGTTAATTTGGAAAAAATATTTGTGGCTTAAATAAGACAATGGATATCACTTGAAAATCAGTATAAAATCTGAAAGTTCCCTTGAATCTTGTTTTTTTATCGGGAATAATTGAGAATAGAACCTTTTTAAAAAATTGTATTTACCCCCAAAGATGGATATGTGATCTAGATAGATTATTTTGGAACATATACACAA
This sequence comes from Viscum album, assembly GCA_963277665.1. NCBI lineage: Eukaryota > Viridiplantae > Streptophyta > Magnoliopsida > Santalales > Viscaceae > Viscum > Viscum album. The sequence continues at coordinate 1,576,946,730 of OY728120.1, read as the reverse complement.
GAATTAGAATAATTTCATGAAAATAATGTAGAAATAAATTGGCTTAAAAAAGAGAAATTGTAACCCAAATAAAAAATTTAGGTTCTAAAATAATCTCTTAACTTAGGTCTGAAACTATTCAACAGTTGATCATAATGACGAAGATAAAAAAATTAAATCCATTAATTAATTAATTTATAACCTTTTATACATTTATTTTATTTATCAAAATTTTTTAACGTCTATTAATGGAATTTTTTATGAATTATATGAAAGAATTTTATCATTTGGGGGCATTTGTTTCCATGGTTTTCATGGTCGGTTGGATATATACATGTATGGAATATTATGTAAATTTAGAATATTTGGCCAAAATTTAAATTATATTATATTAACGAAGCCAAAGAATAATAACTGAACTTATAAATAAGTATTTATATGGTATGAATATGAATTATTTGATAATAACAAAATCATTATTGTTTAGGATAATTTTGGTGATTTTGATCACAATGAACTAGTTTTGTTTTAGTAGTTAGTATTATGTATATATATTATAGTTCCATAACATACATAGAGCTATAAAATTAATTATAAAGTATTTTTAAACCATTATAATGGTTGTAATACAATCCTTGAGGGTGGTAAATTAAATTGAAAACTTATTGTTTGTGAATATGAAAAATAAATATATCCTTGATGATGTTTTCATTTTCCGAACAAAATATAGGAGGGTAATGAATTAAAGATGGATTATACCATAAATAGAATAAAATTCACTTATATTTGTGTTAATTTAGTTACCATTACATTATTATAATGGGATGTGAGGATATAATAATAATAGAATAGAACCCGCAAAGAAATTAAAAGAAAATAAAGAGGATCTTACCTCTTGAATTCTCTTCCTTGAGTCCCTCCTTATACAAAATGGTTTTGGTATTTTATTGATTAAAAAGGATCCTATATGTGGGGTAGGGTCTTGGGGAGACATTTGGGTAAAATTTGGACATGGATCAAATATTTATGGGAGTTATAAGAATAGTTGGTAAATGGCGGTATTTATATGGGAGGAGAGGGGTTTTTCCCATTATTTTAATCATTATTTTATAATTCTTCACAAGAAAATAAATAGAGGGTATTATTGTGAATAAATAAATTAATTGTTTAATTTTATTTAGAACCAATGGTCACTTACATCTTCCATGACTAAAGAATGACTCAACAATTCAATTATTTACTTGTACGGTAAATTATTGTATTTTACTTTTCACCAAAACATCAATAGTTTTAAAAAAATCTTAAAAATTAAGCATAGAAAATTTTCATTGTGTATAATTAAAAAATAAATCCAATTTTATGAAAATAATTCTCTAAATATGTGATATTTAATTTTTAATTAAAATAATCATTTAATACAAAAATTACAATTTTAAAATTATAACTAATTTTAAAACAATTTGAAAAATTAATTATGGTCTCATAAAATTATCTCATAATAATAAGAAAAAAAATATTTTTATATGAAAATATTTTTTTAAAATAAAATTTCTTTTATATTTTTAAATTAAACATTAATTTTTAGTTAAATAATTATAACTTACAATATACCAACAATAATGTTTTTATTTTTAAAATATTTATTATCTTATGACATGAAATAAATACATTGTGTTTTCATTCATAGGATACTTGAATTTTATTTATACTTCCATGAGTGAGGTTACTATTATATAGGTTGTTTTTATATTAAAAATGTTCATATTACTATTCCAAATTTCATGTTAATATTTTAATAGTATATTTTCATTAAGTTCTAGAAATTCTTCTTATTTCCTTAATTACTTCTATATAATGTTTATATAATATATGAAATAATTATAATAAGGAAATGTCCAGTGATAAAATGTTGGGTCATTTAAATTACGGACTAAGTTCACTTGTTATCTGCTCTTCATACCAAATTAACTGTATTAGACCCCAATTGTTTCTTTTATTATGGACCTCATGATGGTTTGGTATCATGTTGAAGTATTTATTACGGGTACTTCCAATGGGTGTGTCTCATTGGTTCTCATGCAATGTATTTTCAGGAGGTTCTAGAAGTGATGAATATTATTCTAATAATTTTCTAATAAATTTGAGTTATGAAAAATAATTTCAATTGTATATCTTTTTATGGTTTCTTGACACCTCCAGGAATCCATAGTCTACGAATTCTAGGATTCATGTTTTACTTAGTGGTAAAGATGATCGAAAACATTGGTACTCTGACAAGCTTGTGTCCCCACATGTGAGCAGATGGAATGATTTTGATTGTACTGGAACATCAATTTTTTTGATAAAGGTGGATCATGATCTATTAACTATCCCAAACCATTCATTTGGTGGATTCTTAAGCATACCCATAATAACAACTAGGATGTTCTCTTAGTCTCCATGAGTGATCAAAAAGTTTTGAGCATCAAGCTCTAAACTATTTGGAAAAACATATCTCTTAAAATATTTTAACAATAAGAGGAAAATTGGGTATTAAAAATCTCTAAGTTTGATGTCCATTCCAAATAATAAAAATTGATAAAAATAGAATAGTAAAACTAATCAAAAGAAATAGATACCCCTTAAAAAAGAACATGCTACTCTAAGTAAAAACTATAGCTAGAAGCCGATAAGGGAAATGATGGTCAATGTGATAAAAAGATAAATTATAGAACAATAATATAACAATTACCCATGTGGCCTTGAGAGTATCTATTATTCTCAGAATAGGCTCAATCCATGACAGAACTTTATGAAAAAAACATGAATCTAAAATGATAAATGTATGTGTGTTCATCAATATTATGAGTATGGATACCAAAGAAACCATAAAACATGCTCTACCTTTAAATATAATACCATTTCATAATGTTTTAAAATTATATATACATATTATTTTTCTATTTCATATAAAAATAGTTAATAAGATGAATTTTTTTTTAAAATAATTACCTTTTAATTTTTTCAAAACCAATACAAAATGGATGAAATATTTTAGGTGAACTATTAAAAATAAAAGGAGCAAGTGATGGTGGAAATATATCAATAGAAAAAACATAAAACATGAAAACATTTCAAAATAGTTTCATAAAATAATAGGAAAATAAAATACATATAAAACATCCTCATGGGATGCTTGATATTTTTGGATAAACTACGATATTGTTATAAAATCATTATAACGTCGGACTGATGATAGATAATTAACAATTTTAAATAACACCAAATATTTCTCGACCCAACCTAACTGAGGTTCACAATCCCATAAATAGAATGTAGTATTTTTCTGGTGCACTAGTTTGAGAATGATACTAATCTAGTGAATATTGGGTACCCAAATTTCCCACCTAACATCCCAATGTGTCACATGATAGATGAATAAATTTGGGCTGATCATACTATAATAATAAAACATTATCAATGATTTCATATTAACATTATTATCTCACTTCTTTTCCTCTTACTCCACTAATATAGAATCCCCTTTCCACATTCCATTTTCATAAGAAACACATAAAATTATTCAGTATGTACAAGCCACATAGCATTTCTAGGAATATCCATTTTCCCACAATTCAAAAGGGGCGTGACTAAATAGGGGTTTTAATCTTTTGGATGATTTTTTTAAAGTTACAATCATACCTTATAAGATCAATGTTTTAAATATTTCACTCCAATCTAACACATATTCACTTCAATATATAAATACTTCTCTATTAAATGAATATATTCAAACATCCTTGTTTGGATAGATTAAAAAATATTTCCATATATATTTATGTATATGTTTATAAGTTATATAATTGTCTTGAAATATTTATGAAACCTTCAAAACTATTAAAAGAACTAAACACACAAATAAGGCTTGATTAAAATCTAGTCATTTGGACAAATAATTATTAGGCATTTAAAATATACAGGAAAAATATATTTTATAATTTAACTAGGAAGTTGGTGTGATTAACATTTCAAAACATTTTTTGGAACATAATTTGATTCAAAAAATTTTGGGAAAACACGAGAAAGTATGGAAAACCTAAAAAGGAAAAATTTTCTTCGACACAACCATATTCTATAATAAATTTATTTCATAATATGTATAAAATAAATCATTAATAAGAACAACCAATCATTTTTTTAAATTTATGGTCTTGATTATATGTTAACATACCTAAAACTAGATAGAAACTCAACAACCTTGCAAAAAATGCCATTAATCCATATCAATGTGGTCAAAATAAGTGATGAGGGCTCAAATAAACCCCTAAATAAGGAAATACTTAAATAGAAATTCGAGTAATGAAATCCTTATATCATAAATTGATTTAAGGGTAAGAACGAAATAGAAAATGAAGAATAAAGAGAGGTGAGGTGGAAATAAGGATAATACCTAAGATATTGAGCCTTAATACTTGAAGAATAAATAGTGATTCAACATCGCATAGAGGAGGAATTGAGGGAGGTGATCCTTGGAGTTATGAAAGATTAATAGTATAATATGGGTGCATTTTGGGGTTAAAATAAATAGAGGGAATAATATTTCATTTTCATTTTTAATGAATTATTCAGGTCAGACGGTTTCGTAGTACTATTGTCCAAACCATACACCAACCATGTGAATGAACCCATTATACAACATTGGACCAAATAATCTCTTATAGAAGTTTAAATGGTTTGAGACACAATATGAAAACCATTCAATTTGGTATGTGAAAAATTATATACATGTTTCACATTCATTGTATAGTAAAAATATCCTTGCACATGAACTGTTAAACATTCATATCACACATTAAATTTTCATAAAATTTGATAAATGTTCATAAAATAGAGAAGACAAAATATAACTAAAAAACTAGAAAATAGGGCTATTTTGGGTTATGGTGTGACATCATGGATCTAGTTGTTGATATTATTATGTTTAGTGAAATGAATCCCATAATTGATTTGATTAGGAAGGTGGTTGGACCGATAATATTTATTGTGTTGGTCTTTTGTTTGATTTTTGGTTAAATTGGATTGGATGTAATGATTATAAGTAGATTTGGTTAATATGTTTTTTTACAAGTTCTGAATTATCCATAAATAGTAATTTTAATATTTTGAAAAACATGATTAGGATGAGAGACACAACCATTAGTTCAGTTCGTTGAAACAACTACAACTCAAATATTTTTATATTACATAACAAATTCCATATAATATTTACTATAGAGAATTTTTTATATTTTTATCAACAACATATCACTGGACGACACATTAGGATTATTTTTAATTAAAATAGCAGTAATATAACATATTATATGGTTTGAAACGATTTTGTATATAGAAAATGAGATCATAAATGAAATGTCTCATTGTTAAACATGAATTAAACTAACAAATCATTTACAACGAAAATTCCATGAATTAAAGACTCTATAATATTTTAGATGAGTTTAAGGAACCATACATTGAAAAAAATATTTATAATGTTCCTCCACATAAATGTTTCTTCAAAAATAATAATTTCAATATACAATTTTTAATCAAACCACATGTGAATCATATATAATCGATCATTTGAGAGGGGTTATACTTATAAATTAAAATAAAACAACACAAAACATATGAAAAAACCAATGATGATATTTTATATAATGTATTACTATTTATTAAAGATGATGGTTCTGAATAATATATTATAAATGTGGAACATATTATAGACCAGGAATTATGTTTTGTTGTAGAAATATATTTGGTCTAAATGTGAAATCTTTCACTAGTAGTTTATTTCATTAAATATACTACTTCTCTTAGTCAATCAAAATTTTAATTATTACTTCACTCTCCATCTATCTTTTATATACAAAGAAGAAAAAATTATAATAAATGACAATTAAATTAAGTAACAATGTGATCATATTATTCCAATATAAATGTATATGTGATCTTATTTATGTCTGGATGAAATTTTTAAACATATTTATTATTAAAAACTAATAAAATCTATTGATAAATTTTCAATACAAGGAAAATTTATAAATAGATTAACCACATTACATATGCCTTGTTAGATTAATAAAAAATATTATTACCATAATAGTAAATAAAATATCCCAAAAATTTATATTTCCATTCAAATATAAAATTTATTAAAACCTATCATGTTGAAAAAAGTGCCCCTAAAAACATAAATTACTTTTTATTAAAGACCATTTTATATGTAGGAAGTTTTCCAATGAAAATAAATACTCAAATCCATACATAAAAATAATAAAATATAAAAATTATTGAATACTACCCTAATTTGATATAAATTTCCCCAAAGGTGTTAATTGGTCTCTTCCATGGAATATTATCCTTAAAATATACCAAAAATTTCAATAAAAAATTATTTAATTTGGAATAGGGGATGAACAAAAGTAAAAAACAAGTAATAAAATTAATTAAAATTTGAAGCTTCGATTTCAACCAAAGAAGCACAAAATTTTTATCTTTACTCATAAAATATTTCAATCTTAATGATTCATGATTGATTTGATTGGTTTCTCCAAAAAAAATAAATGAATTATTTGTTTTAAACCATTCCCATTAACTGTTAGTCCTCATTAATAGATTTCTAAGATCTCCACAATAATATAATTGTATACATTTACTAATATGAATGGTCTAGTGTATCCAAATTTTAATTTTCACCAATTAATAATATACAATAATTGAGTAAAAAATAAAATATTCCTTATTTTAATTACTTATTTTTCAAATTTAAATCATTATCTCATTTATTATTTTATATGAAAAATATTGAATTTCATTTGTGTCAGATATCATAGTTTTCATTTAATTTAAATAGAGAAACCTATTTTTGAAACTTTTTACCCTCTTAATTTAAAATATGTATAGCCTTGAAATCTATATATATCATATCTATTTGAATATTAAAAGACAACCCAAAAAATATATTATAATAACATACCAATAAAGTCCATGTTGGTAATTCTATAATCCTGATATACATTCTAGAACCATTTTTATTAGAATTTTCATAAACCATTTATAATTTTCCCCAAAATATATTTAGTATAATTAATTGAACATTATCTTGGATTGTTATTTCATTTTGGTAAGTAGTTCCGAGTTTATTATTATACCCATACAACCCAATTAGATCTTATAATTTTTCATTTTTAATGGGAACACCATTATCACTAATGATGAATCCTTTCACTCCAAAATGAAAAAATATTTTCATTCTTATATACATAAAAAAGGCAAGTTTCTGTATTATTGGTTAACATTAAATCCCCACCATGTATATTTATACACCAAAACTAAAAGTATCCCATCATTACATGGTATAATATTGATATTATTCTTGAAATATTAACATCACAGATAAGTAAAAAATAAATATAAGGTTTTTAGTTTTTTCATCGTATGTCTCCTTCTAATATTTCCAATTCGTTAACACATGTCACATTCTTGAAAAATGTTTCTTCAATTCTTCTATAAATAGTGAGAAAAGAGTGAATTTTTTAATAAAGTTATTATATTATCACATAAATACAGGACTCAAAATAGAAACATATAATAATGATGTAGAATTCATACGAACACCTAATTTGAAGATAAAGTTTATGATTTGATAAGATAAATTTTTAATATTTGAGTTTTTGTATCAAAAAAATTTCATAGTTTAGAATTATTCATTTTTATTTTTTTCCATGAATTTGTACATATTGATACTACTTTTACATTCTTGAATTAATTTTTTAACAATTTCTTTTAAATATTTTATTGGGTCGTTCTGTTTTAGTTATTGAGAATTTTGATTTTTTCATGTTTGCAGAATAGTTAGAAATTTATTAGGAGAACTATATTGAATTCCATAGAAACCATGTGATTGGTAGAGTCTTGGAATGTTTTATTTTTAATTAATATCAAATTTTTTCGAAAAAAATGGGGCTAAACCATTTGGTCATCAGGTGGTTCAGAACATGGTACATGATTAGTGCATGGTTTACCAAACCATGCCTCCAAACCATATGATGGCAATTTATTATTCCAATTTTTTTTAAAAAAACTGAAACACCTTATGTTGACCCCATTATTTCTCGAACATCTTAGTATCTAAAATCAGAACCTAAAACTAAGTGATTTGGTAACTCTATTCCTTTAAAGTAGAGATTCTGATAGATATTAAGGTATTACATCTATAAAATTAACGATATAGTACTTTTCATCAGTGTTACTCATCATTGTTATATATATCATCTATTTTCATGGATGTAACCATGGATTAGAGATATTGTGAGTATATATTTGGGTTGTATCATGATCTAATTTTGAATCATGGTTTCTAGAGTTTTTTTTGTCTCAACTACCATGACTTTTCTTTCACCAAAATAAGTCATATATTTTGGTTTGGATTATATTTGATCCTATATATTCTGAGGTTGGTGTTTCTATTCATTTTTCTCCTTATGATTCATGTATTTATTATGTTGTTTATATATTTCATTTATTATAGATCAGTCAGGGTTTTGTCATTTTGTAGCATCACTGGCCCATTTCCATAAAAATTGTACTTGGAATAAATTTATTTATTTATAGACTTCATATTTCAACTTTGAATAAATTTTATTGTATTTCAATCCTTCATGGGGTTGTTTTTATGATTTTTGAATGAATTTTTTTATTGATATCAAGGGGTTACGACATAGGATTTGTTTTTTAAAATATCAAATAAATGGTTAAATTAATATGGTTTTATTATTTTAAGTTAATTCATAATGGTTTAATGTGTTTTTCTGTGGAATATATTCTAGAATAATTTAAAAAATTACCCATTCTGATTTATTTTTGAATAGCAGATTGAAATTAGATTTCAAAATATTTTAAGAGATGGATCTTCCTTTTGAGTTATTTTACCTAGAATCCCAATTGAACAATTAATTGATTTTAAATGAAATGGGTGAGGTTATACCTTTTAGAATGGATAAATTCATGTGATGTTTTTTAATAGAAAAGTATTGGTTTTTTCATGTTTTATTTTCTCAAAGCATCATTTTGAACATTATGAAGTTATTATTATTATTATGAAAATCCAATAATTATCACAATATATTTACTTCTCTATAGATGAATATTTATTGGTATACATAATTTTTGGAGTTAAATGAACTGTTTGTTCTATGTGAGGGATCTTGGATGTGGGGGTGAGATATATATTTGTTCTAAATTTTTGTGTGTGTATTTATGTTGATGTAGATCTTTTCTCTGATCCTTACTCCTTAGTATCACACGTAACTCTCATTTTGTAATGACCCACACTTTATCAATGAAATTTCTCCCTTCTTGTATTCATGTATTAATTTCATAAAATCACATTTGGAAACACAATGAAAAATCATTATTAAATGAACTACTATGATACCATTAAACATAAATGTTATTCTTCTGTGTTTTAAATTTCGAAAATATGACATACACGGTTGCAATCAGTAAATTTTTTGGAGTATGATACGACAAACATATATTTTTGGTGAATATTAACATACCCTTATAAATAGTAACATATAATTATAAATAGTAATATGACCCTTTTTAATATTAAATCGGCTAAGTGAATATGAACCATACAAGTGATATTATAAATAAAAGTTATCTATCTTTTATGGAAAAATACAATTTAATTATATTAGAGTGTATGTATTTTTATAATCCATTAATATTTAATGATTAATTTAATAATTTAAGTAAAATTTTATTTTCAGAAACTTGTATTTACATGTCTTATAATTATATTATAATTTTATAAGACCTTAGTTAACTTTTCAAAGAGTTAGAAAGGCAGTTTTTAATTTTAAAATTTATATATTTCATGTAAATTATGATTTTAAAAAAAATTAATAATATTTAGAAAATGAATCTCATTAAATGGAATTAAATTTTTATGTCTACCCATCAAAAAATAGTTAGGGTGAATTTTGGTTATTTTTCTAAAATAAATGAATTTTGTTGAACAGCGAAATTTTCTAATTTAACAAATAAGCTAAATAAATGAATTTCTACATCCTGATTGAATAATGGATATTGTAAATTGACATTTTTTCAAACTCACAAACTATTATTAATATTTGTATTCAATATAATCCTCACTATTGATTTTCTAGTGGAGAAATAATAAATTAATTAATGTAATATTGAGAAAACCCCACTCCCTTCCAATATTAATACAACCCCTCACCACCTCACTTCCTCACACTTTTCAAGACTTGTGCCTACTCAAAATTCAAATCAAATATCTTACCAAGATCCTCCATCACTTCAATAATATCTTGGTATCATAAAAAGGAAAAAAAATTTCCCATATAGGGGCTCTCAAAGAACACATATCCCAGAGGTATTTTCTATTTCACTTTTCATTCAAATTCCTTCAAATTTCATTTCTATTCGTCTCTTATACTCATATTCTCTTATTATAATGTCATTATAACTCAATTATGATTGATATAATGATATTATATAATTTTAATGGTATATTATTCATTATAATCTTCCCTATATCTCACTATTTTATAAAAATGAAATCTTTTCCCATGATTTGTTAATTTACCCACATCATGGGTGATATATTTAAATTTTCTTCCAAATCCTTTAACTCTATCAATAAAACCATTAAATGGTTGAAAAAATGTTCTAATATTTATTTTTAACCCCTTTTATGTTATAAAAACAACTTTTATACACAATTCTAAATTATAAAATAAAACATGTTCGTTGTGATCCAAAAACATGACAAAATAAAATAAAATGATCATTATAAAATTATAACTAATGATTCAAACACATGGTATATAAAATATTTCATTACAAGATAATTTAAACTTAAGGGAGATCCTTAGTATCATGTAATATTATTTCTGTATTTTTATCCATGTACTACAGGATCTTCCATTCATATGTATAATTGAGCCGTTAAAGAAAACCAAGAAAAATAACACACCAAAACAATGAATATAAACTATATTACAAATCCAATGAAAAAAATAATAATTTAATTAACCCATAATTAGAAATATTCATGTATAAAATATTATTTAATTTCAAAATAATAAATATAATGTCATTATATAGTACATTAAAGTGAAGAATGAATTCAGAAACATGGTAAGAGAAATTCACAAAACTGACCTTATTTCCTAATGTTTTCCATTTTCACTCCATTTTTCAGAATAAATATTCCATAAAAATCATTTAATCATTATTATATTAACATTTCATAGATATAATTTTTTTCCACTGGAGTTTATTTCAAACATAATGTTTTCCAAATGAACTCTTCTTTCAAAAAAACACCTTTCAATTCCCACTCAAGGTTGATGATTCTTGTACCATAAATGATACTCCAATTTTATATTAGGAACCCAATGTTTTTTAATTTATGATTATAAAATAAAACACATTTTCCTCCCTAGGTTATAATATTCTCAGGATTGATATATGTTCTATGTGGAATTCATGATAATGTAAATTTTTTTATGTGACGGGTGGGCCTAGAATTATATTTTGTAATGTAAATGTTATGATGTGAAAGGTTTGCATAGAATTATTTAGTGATCTAATCCATTGGGTAATGTGAATAACCTCATGAGTAAATTGAATTATTTCTGAACATGATCATTGATTTTTTCATAACAATGAGTGGTTGTTGACCACTAAGACATGATGTTTCATTTTTATGCATTTCCACATTCCATGACTTTCTTTAATGTTACATCTAATGATTATGTTCGTCTGCCATTGTTATGATGGTAATTATTATGATCATCCCATGTTATATTGTCTCATTTTATTATCTATCTTCTTACTAGGCTTTTAGGTCACCCCTTTTTTATGTATATACTCAGGTGTCTTTTGTACTAAACATATTTCATGGTCTAATAAGAAGATAGAGAAAAAGGAATTAAATAAATGTATACGTTTATATTGTAATGGTTATGTTTGGTCCTATTTTTACCAATAAACTAAACCATTGGATCCTTTTTGTGTAACGATTTTATTTTTTTTTATCATTAAAATAATGTAAATGTAATGTAAGAAATGATGGGTCACAATAGATGGTATCAGTGGAAGGTTTTAGTTAAATTGGGAATTAGTATTTGATAACATGAGTCAATACCCTATTATGAGATTAAGTATAAGTAAGCACACAAGAAGAATTTATAAACATAGTTATCCCATAATATATTATTTCAGTGTTAATTTCACAATGGAATATTATTATGTATTCATGACATGTTGAATTATGTTTTCATAAAACCATTTTTATTTTAGAAATTGGTGGGAACCATTAGAAATCATGAAAAAACCCATGTGGGGGACAATGTAGTGATTGACTGGATGACATCCCTAATACTTTGGGAGCTGGAGTTCCAATCATCATGACCATGCATACCCAGTTTTCTCAAGTTCTAAATAAAAACCTTAATAATGTGGAACATCACATATCACCTAAGAGAGAGAAACTTGCTATCGAGTGTTTTATGCAGAAACGATCATTGATGTTTAGTGGAACATCTAATACACTAGTTGCGGAGGAGTGGGTCAACATGATTGAGAAGATCATTTTTGTGCTTCATTGTTCTTGGATGGAGAAGGTGACTATGGTTGTTTATCATCTTGATGGAGAGGCCGACCAATATTGGGATTTGATTAAGTACACCATGTCAAGAGATTAAATCTAAGAGATAGAGTGGGTAGAATTTATGATAATGATTCTTTATTAGTATTTCCCAAAAACCCTTGATAGTAATATAGGGAAATAATTTACAGAGCTAAAATGAAAGGATGGTGAATATTTCATGGTCTACAAAGAGAATTTTAATAGTCTTTAATTGTACTCTTTAAGATTTGTTATCAACAATAATAGAAAAATTGATAGATTCCTTAGGGTATTCAAACCACATAATCGGAAGGGTATTTCAATTCAAGTTTTTGGGAGTTGTGATGAAGTTGTTTGATTATCTATCAAAGTGGATATGGAGTTTAGAGAATGGATGTAAGGCTATGACGATATAAAAAAATAATGGAGTTTCATGATGGAGGATCAAATGAGAAAGGTGGAAAGAAAAATCAACCACCCACAAGTCCCAAATATGGGAATAAGTATCACAGTAATTTCCTCAATGGGATGAGGAAACACATCATGTGTCAGAGAAAAGGACACAATGCAAAAGAGTGCGGAAAATACAAGATATGTGAGGAGAATGTGGGGGAGGAAAAGAGGGAAACACTTATAGTCCAATGGAATAACTATATAGAGCAGGGGGACTATGAAAGCTAATGTCCAAAACAATGACCCCTCGAGGTTAATCATGATCATCATCCACCAAATCCAAAGGGGAAAGGGAAATATTATTACATCAATAGTAGATAACTTTATAAAGAAAATGAAGTTGTACAAGTTACACTTCCTATTAACTCAATAATGGAAAACATCTTATTTGATTTTTGGTTCTACACATTCCTTTATATCTCGCATGTTTTTTAGAACTATTTAATCAAAGCCTCCAGACCATGAAGTATATATATCTTTAAAAATACCAAGAGGTGAAATCATATCAGCCTGTTTTTTGGACTCTTATCATCTTGGAATATGAGGGATGATTCTTCCATAAAATATCGTGATACCTTCCTTGGTGGAATTCGATGCTATAATGGGAATGGATTGGATATCCTTATAAAGTGTACATATCAACTGTTGGGAAAAGGGAATATATTTTCACCTTCCAAACCATCCATGATCCTCCAAAAATTCAAGGAAGTTTATGTATCTCCCTTGAAAAATCATTCAATGGTGTGGGTATAGGTTCCATGTGAAGAGGAATACCTCGCTAAAATTTTTGAGTCAATGGAAAGTTTCAACAAAACATAAATGGAAATCATGATGGAATATGGTGATGTATTTCCAGATGAGTTTCTCAAACATGCCTCAGACCGTGAGGTATTATTCTCTATAAAACTCATAATCTGAGCTACTCCTATCTCAATGTGTCCCTATAGGATGGCTCCTATAAAACTGGATGAGTTAATGAAGAAACTACAGGAGCATTTAAACAAAGGGTTTGTACGACCTAGTGTATCAACATGTGGTAAATCAGTGCTCATTGTGAAGAAGAAGGGTGGAAAATGTGGTTGTTTATCGATTATCTGGAACTCAACAAGATTACCATAAATAAAATGTATCCACTTCCAAGTATTTATATCTTGTTTGATTAGTTAAGGGGAATTCGATACTTCCCAAAGATGTTTCTTCGTTCTAATTATCATCATATAAAGGTGATGTTGGAAGATATTCATAAGCCTACCTTCCGTACAGGGTATAGACACTATGAGTATTTGGTGATTCCCTTAGTAGATACAAATTCCCCTGAAATATTCATGGATATGATGAATATGGTCATTATAAATTACATATAATAATTTGTGATGGGGTTTATTGATGATATTATTGTCTAATCTGTCATCAAGGATGAAAATGAAGAAAATATTTGAATTGTATTGGCGATATTCCGAATGGGATGTTGTATTCCAAGTCTAGAAATTGTGACTTTTGGATGAATAAATTCATGTTATTGAGACATGTGATCACATGTGAGTGAATTTCAATGGAACCTTCAAAAAAACGTGATTGAGGAATTGTCGAGACCCTTTAGTGTAACAGAAATATGTAGTTTTCATGGATTATCTAGATACTACCGATGTTTTTTCAAAGAGTTCGCATGATTTTCAGGCCTACTAAATAACATAACATGGAAAGTGGTAAAGTATTTCTGGATGGAAGAACCTGAGGAAAGCTTAAACAATCTAAATGTAAGGCTGATCACTACAACTGTACTCACATTGCCAAAAAGTGGGGAATGTATTGTGATATAAAGTGATTCTTTGAAGAATGTATTTGGTTGTGTACTCATGAGAAATGATAATGTGATTTACTACATCTCGTGGTAGTTTAAGATCCATGATCAGAACTACCCAAATCATGATTTGGAGTTAGAAACAATGATTTTTTCCTTGAAAAGATGACGACATTACTCTATGGTGAGAATTTTGATATGTATTCCGATCATAAGATTCTAATGTATATATTCCCACCAATGGAGTCGAACATGCATCATTGAATATGATTAAATATAAAAAAAATACTATGATTACTCCCTTCACTATCATCCTGTAAAGGCGAACAAGGCAGATGATTCTCTAAGAAGAAAATAACTCGCTACTCTATCCATGATTTGGATTGACAAAGACCCTATATTCATGGATATGAAATGGATGGGTTTGTAAATAATAAAACTAATGAATAAATACAACCATTACAAAATTATTTCCCAACCATCTATCCAATAGAAGATTAAGTAGGCACAAAGGGATTATCAAGAGTTTCAAAAGATGGTGAATGTAGTAATGGAAGGGAAGATAAAAGAGTTCCATATTGATGTTGATGGGGTGATTTAGTTTGGAATTTGGGTTTTTGTTCCTTTATCCCCACGGATAAAGAAGGAGATATTGTACAATGCACATATCTAAAAATTCTCTATCCATCCTAGTATCACATGATATACCAGGATCTCCAAGAACACTTCTAGTTAGATAACCTGATGAAGAAGATTGAAAAATATATCTCAAGGTGCATGATATATTAGGAATTCAAACCATAGAAAAAAAAGTAAAAATGTATGATGAAACCATTGGATATACCAATATGGAAAATAGATAATGTCACAATGCACTTTTCCATGGGTCTCATGAAGATATACTAGGAAAATAATGTGATATGGGTTGTGCTGGACCAACTCACCAAGACTTCCTACTTTAACCTATTCAGGAAGATATATACCTTGAAAAACATGCAATGATATATGTAAAGGATGTGGTGACAATGCCTGGGGTTCCACTGTAGATTTTCTCTGATCATGATCCAAGGTTCAGATCTAAATTCTAAAGGAGTCTCCAACATTCTTTGAGTACTGAATTAAAATTCAGCATGACCTATCAGCCCCAAACTGGTGGCCAATTTGAGAGGACTATCCAGATTCTCGAAGATATGCTGAGATACTAAAAATTATGATTAAATGGTGGGTGTTATCATTATCTCACATTTTTTAAGTTCTCATACAAAAACATCTTCCACTCGAGTATTCAGATGGATTTATATGATGAAATTTATGGAAAGATATGTAGAAATCCAACCTGTTGGGATGAAGTTTGATAAAGAACAATTCTTGGACGTGATCCTACACAAGAGATGACATAGAATGTTCATGTCATCTAGTAGAATATAAATGATACTCAGAGTTAGAAAAAGAGCTATGATGATAGCCGTTTAAGGGACTAGGAGTTGGACATTGGAGATAAAGTTCTCCTTCAGATAGCTTCGTGGAAGAGAGCCATGCAGTTTGGATAGAAATGGAAGCTAAGCCCAAGGTAATATTATCCCCTTTGAGATCCTTGAACTCATAGGATATGTGTTGTATTTTATTTTTCTTCCACCAAATATGGCTCAATATGAAGATGTATTTCAGATATCATTCCTGAGGAAGTACATACTAGATCTCTCACATGTACTGAACTCAGAGATGGTACAACTTGAAAATGATATATCTTATAAGGAGCAGCCAGAAAGGATAATGGACTAGAGAGATATGGTTATAAACAATAAGAAAACATTCCTTGTAAGAGTGTTTTGGGGGAACCATAACTATGAAGAAGAAACATAGGAACCAAAAGATGTGATGAAGGAGAATTACCCTCACCTATTTTTGTGAAATGAAATTTCAAGGGAGAAATTTCGAAATGGGTGAAGAATGTAACAACCCAAAAATTTATCAATGAAAAAGTTCCCTTCTTGTAGTAATGTATTATTCACATAAAATCCCATTAGGACACAAAATTACACAACTTGTTTAAATAAACCATGATGTGACCTTTAGACATTAATTTTTCTCTTATGTGTTTTGAATTTTAAAAATTTGACATAAATGGTTTCGATTTGTATGTTGTTTGGAGTTTGATAGGAAAATCATATTTTTTTTAATTTTAAATACCATTATGAATAGTAAAATACTGGTATGAATAGTAGTAAGAACCTTATGAATAATAAATCGGCCATGTGAATTGGGACCTTACCAATGATAGTATAAATAAAATTTATCCATCCTATAAGTCACAATGTGATATAATTACATTAGTATGTTGGTATTTTGATAAGTCATGAATACTTAATGAATAATTGAATAATTAAAAACAAGATTTATTTTCATAAATTTTTTCATAATATACTATTTAGATGTCTTATGACTATATGATAATTTTATAAGACCGTAATTAATTTTTCGAAATGTATGAAAAGTAATTTTAAATTAAAGATTTTTTATTTTTCAAGTACGTTTTGATTTTAATTAAAATTTAAATTTATCATATATAGAAAAACGTTTTCATAAAATGGAGTTCAAATTTCAATTCTACACATCAATAAATGGTCAGGTATATTTTTTGGGTATTTTTCGAAAATACTTGAATACTTATGAATAGTGAAATATGATTATTTACAAAATATGAAAAATAAATGAATTTATACTTTATGGATGATGTAAATGGCCATTGGTTAGATCTCAAATTCAACTATTACTATTTTTAGCCACAAGAATCCTCACTATTTTTTATCTTGGGGAGAAATAATATATTAATGAATATAATATTGAGAAAACCCCTCTCCCCTCCAATATAAGTACCACCCCTCACAACCCCATTTGATCACATCTCTAAATCCTTGTTCCTTCTTAGAATTCAGCTCAAGTATATTACTAAGATCCTCCCCCGCGTACATAATCCCTTGGTCTCATAAATAGACCAAAACATTTCTCATAAAGGGGCTCTAAAAGAAGTCATATTAAATAGCTAATTTCTTTCTCTTTTTTATTTCAAATTCATTTTATATTTCATTTCAATTTTCACTTATCCTCAAATTCTATAATCAAATAGTCATGATAACTAAATTATGATTGATATAATGGTATGATTTCATGTGAATGGAGTATTATTTATTATACACTTCCCTATATCAATTTTTTTACTAAAATGAAAATGTTGCCCATGATGTGTTAATCTACCTACATAATGGGTAATGCATTTCCATTTTATATAAACACCTTCAAGGGTGTAAATAAAACAATTTAATGGTTGAAAAAATATTTTAATATTTACATTGTAACCCATTTTATATTTTGGACAAAACTTTCATACATACTACTAAATTATAAATTAGGACAAGTTCATCGTGATCCAAAAACCACCCAAATTAAACAAAAAAATCATCATTAAATTTTAACAAAAGATTCTCCCACATGGTATATATCATATTTTATTAAAATATCATTTAGAGTGATGGAAGATCATTAGTGACATGTAATATCAGTTACATATGTTTATCCATTTTCTACTTGAACATTCATTATATGTATAGGTGAACCCCCCATGAAAAATTAGAAAAAGAACACTCTAGAACAATGAATTTAAACTTTATAGCTCATCCATAGGTCCATAAAATAACTTAATGAAACAATAATTAACTATATTAATGTTTAAAAGTTTCTGGATCTCAAATAAAGGAAAATAAGTTCTTCATACAAGACCTTAAATTGAATAAATCATTCTGACACAAGGTAAGGGAAATTATTGAAAGGAACATTCATTCTTCAGGATTTACCCTTTTAAATCCATTTTCAGTATGGATATTACTTAAAAATAATTTATTCATCATAAAATTATAGTTTCTAGATATAAATTTTTTTCACTAGAGTTTATTTCAAATAGAATATATTAAAAAGAACACTTATTTAAAAACACACCTTTTACTTCCCACTCAAGGTTGATGATTCATGTATCATGTATGATATTCCCTCTTTAATTTAGGAACCCAATGTTCATGAATATATGATTATGAAATGAAACCCATTCATTTACAGGGGTTACTATATGTTATAGATTGATATATGTTATATGTGGCAATCATGATAATGTATATTTTGTGATTGGACGGGTACACTCTGAATTATATAAAGCAACTTAAATATTCTGATGTGACGGGTTCACCCAGAATAATATAGTGATCAAATGAATTGGGTATTGTGAATAACCTAATTAGTAAATTAATTTATGTGTGAACATAATTCTATCTTTTTTCGCAACTAAGTGTGGTTGTTGACTACTAATACACAATGTTTTATTTTTATGCATTTCCGCATTCCAAGCCTCTTCATAATGTTTTCCTCATGATTATGTTCCCATTCCTACGTTATTATGATAATGATTATTCTCATCCCATGTTATGTTGTTTCATATTATTATCTATCGTCTTACTAGACTTTTATCTCACCACTTTTTGATGTATATCCTCAGGTGAATACTCATACTAAGGAGATTTCAAGGGCCAATAAGATGCTAGAGAAGAAAGAATTAAGTAAAAAATTATGGTTATGTTGTAAAAGATATATTTGGGCCATGTTTTCCAAATATACTAACCCTTTGGATCCTATTTGTGTAATGATTTTATGTTTTTTATCATTATAATGATGTAAAAATATTTTATGAAAAGCCGGGTCACTATATGTTTACTCATAGGAACTTGGGTAGATAGGAGAGAGACCTAAATTTATGCTATCAAAGATTATCTCACATCCCATTTAGGGCCTCCACGGAGAACATGGGTTATGTCTAGGGTCATTTTAGGGGAAATTTGGTGTGCATGGAATCATAAAGCTTATGAACTTCATTTAAATTACATTTTTATTGAATCAGTCATGAGATTTATTACCATGTCTTTAGTGAAATCACTACTATATCTTGGACTTAACCATAACACCTAACACTTGATGGTTGATATATGATTTTTACACTTGATAATTACCAAGATCTTGAGTTTCCATGCCTAACATCCACTGTTATTATATCTACTCATAGATATTAATCACCTTCAATAATCTTGTATTTATCTTACATTTTTTGTTATGGATCATAGTTCATGTATTATTTATTGAATTTATCTTGTGAAATTAAATTAAAATTTTTCCTTAAAATGGTGTTTTATTATAAAATATTTGTAAGGTAATATTTTTATATTTCCAAATAGAACCTAAATAGAATAATTAATGATTTAAACCATATATTTCTTTTAATATATATGATCCCAACCATTCTGGAGATGCGTCATGATCATTTTTAGTTACTCTATTACCCTTTATTTCATTATACATTGGTTTGGAATATACATTGGGTTATTCTAGGTGAAATTGGAGAAGTTTGGGAGAGCAAAGGGTTTTTCATGGTTTGTAAACAGTTTGGGAAAAATTTTCATCCAACCCATGAAATGGTCTGCCCAATTTTTTGGTGATATTCGATGTGGCATGTGGTTTGTGCATAGTATTCCAAAATCATATGGTATCCCTCACAAATCATGAACCCCTAAGCAGTGGGCGATTAAATAAATAGTGCATTATTTTTCAAATTTTATTCCACTTAGGCGAAACTATGTTCACTATAAATAGTGGAATTCATGCATATGATTTTTAATTCATCGAAATTTTTTAAAAATAATTTTGGAACACCCCAATTATTATTTCCATTAACTCCCATAGATCTTATAACTATTTTCATCAATTTTGGAAGCTCTTTAGAGGATTTTGAGGCTCCTTAAATGCATTTATGAAAGAATCAACGATCAGTTTGAGGATAGTCTACTCCATGGTATGTGTTTTCTTCCATATTTTTTTCCTCTCTCTCTCTCTCGTATATTTTTTACAATGAATAGGGATAATGTTTCCTCCATTGGAGATGATTCTGATCTGGGTTTTTAATGTTATAAATCCATTGGATGTTGTCCTTTGGTATTGTTCCTAGATTATCGGTGATGTTGTTATTATGGACTTTTTGAATCAAATTGGAGATTTTTAGATTAATGAAAATCCATCAATTATCTTTATATAGGTGGTATAATTTTCTATTCCAACAGTATTGATTATAAATATATGTTTGTGATTGTGAAATTGAAATTTCCTCATTGGGAAACAGAATTATAAATTGTATTAATTGATTGATTTTCCCCATGAGATAATGAAATTGGTTGAATATGTTATAATGTAATTTTTGAAGAGTGGAATTACGAAATTGATTGATCAGTGATTTATGAATTTTATAGTGACCCACAGGGTGTGCTGATATGATTGAATTATTGAATTTATAAAATGGGTCGAATAATGATATTTGGTAATGGTTGATAAATTATTGAAATATGTAACCATGTGATACAATATTTGTGACTGAGTTTTGGGATAGGGGAATTCTGATTTAAATACCTATGTGGTTCTTTACTATTTCTCTAGGACATAATTATATATATGTATTTCATGTGATCACAATGTTGTGGGATAGGGACTACTGTAACAACTACCCACAGGGTGCTAGACTATTGCTTTATTCCATTGTTGATGGAATGTGAAATTGGGATTATATTATCAATGAAAAACAGATATGAAATGAAATGTGATATCCAATGGTTGATGTTTTATACTAGGACATGGTTTGAAGAAGGTATTATTTTTTTCAATGACATCATGAACCCAGAGGTTTATATGGTTAATTAAAAAAATAATTTAATATGAAAGCAATTTACAGTATCAGTTAAATTTATTATTTATTATCTGCATAGAATATTATAGAATTTATATTTTTTTAGATGCTATTTTAGTTGGCCTATGTGAGTTCTTCATGATGTCATTTGGGATGACGAATGAACCAGCTGTTTTTATGGGAATGAGGAACTGAATCATCCACCCATGCATGGATAGGTTTTCGGTTGTTTTCCTAGCCGAAATCATTATGTACTCCAAGACTCATGAAGAACATTTCAAACATCATATCATATTTTGAGAACATTTATAAGTAATCAATTATATGCCAAACTATATAAGTTTCAATTCTTGATCGACTATGATAATTTCTTGGGTCACATCATCTCGAAGTAAGATGTTCGAGTGGACCAAAATAAAGTTCCGGCCGTGGTTTATTGGGATCATACCAAGAATTATTTTGATATTCATAGCATTTTGGGATCCGAGTTTTAATATCAGAGTCTCATACAATAATTTTCCATCTTGGCGTCACCAATTTTGGCCCTGAACAAGAAAGGTATTATGTTCAAATGATCTAAAGCATGTGATAATTCTTTCTAGGAGTTGAATATGTGTTTGACTACAACACAAATTTTTATCCTACCTAGTATGGGTGATGAGAATAATGTGTTCGGTGGTGCATCTATGTTTATACATGGACATTTTTTATGTATGAAGATGGATTTTTTTTCTATTGGTTATGGGAGTTGGTTCCACCAAAACGAAATTACCATACACATTACCTCAAGTAAGCTATAGTGGTTTATTCCATAAATTGTTGATGACATTATTTATTGGGTATAAATTTTACTATGTACATAGACCACATGATTTTAAAATATATATTTCCCCATTTATATTTGAATATCTAGAAATAGAGGTGGGTTTAGTATATTCATTCATTGGAATTTTAGCTAGAATATACACCTTATAATGGAAATAGTTTTTATAAATGTTTGAGAAGGAATAAACAGACTCAGGAAGTTTAAGAGTCTTGTTCGGATTGGAAGATGATGTCTTTGCTAACTGAGAAGCAAATGGTTGTTTGGGAGACCTAGGTGGAGGTGAACCATGTTTTAGTATCATTATAGTCTACAGTTTAGAGACATATCAAGGAGAGGCAGTATGAGGATCCAAAGTGTTTTTATCTAAGGCAATGCTTCCAAGTTGGGTAACGACACTCTGATTGGACTATAGATGAGATTGATATCATCTTTTTTTGGAACTATTTTTTTATTCCTACATATATCCAAGACATATTAATGCATGAGTTTCATAACTCAAAGTTGGAATTGAATCCAGGTTTGATGAAAATGTACCATGACCTATGTTGATAGTATTAGTGACTCGGTATAAAAAGGATATTTCAATGTTCGTGACAAGAATATTCAACTCTCTTTAGGTGAAGGCCATGAAAAAAACCTACTGGTTTATTATAGTCATTTCCAATTATAGACTGTATGTGGGATTATGTTACCATTAATATAATGGTTGGTATTCCAAGGAACCCATAGAAGAATGATGTTGTGTAGTAAATTATATACTGATTGATAAATTTATCTCATTTATTTCCTATCCAAGAGCATTTCATAGTGGAATAGTTGGGAGACTTTTATGTTTTATAGATAATAAATCTTCATGGGTTATCATGGAGAATAGGTTTAGACCGTGACTCATGTTTTAGTTCATGCTTCTTGAAAGTCTTAAAGAAAGCACTTGGTACATAGGTCTTTCTGAGTATGGCTTTTCACCCACAGATATATTAATAGTTAAAATGTATTATATAGTTATTCTAGGATATTCTATGATTGTATGTCAAGGAATTTGGTACGTCTTGGTAGAATAACTATTCACTTTTTTACTTTACCTCTATAAATAGTTATGATGAAACTATTTAGATGGAAACATTTGAGGATCTTTATAGTACACCATACAGATCGCCTCTATGTTATATAGAGGGAGGT
This sequence comes from Viscum album, assembly GCA_963277665.1. Lineage (NCBI taxonomy): Eukaryota > Viridiplantae > Streptophyta > Magnoliopsida > Santalales > Viscaceae > Viscum > Viscum album. Next base: position 1,576,923,035 of record OY728120.1, on the reverse strand, counting down.
TAATTAAAGTTTTTAGGTTGCATACACATTAATGAGACATATTAGTATATTTAATATATTCAAAAACATATTCCTATAGATCAGGGTAGGAATATGTTGTATGTTTATTGACATCAATGGCCCATTCAGTTTATAGTGGGCGATCATGTGTTTCTTTGGGTGTCACATAATTTGGGTCACCATGGGATTTGAAGATGGTGAAAAGTGGGGCCCAATATTTTACAAGGTTTTTAGTTAGTAGATATAATCGAGCATGGGATTTAATTATTGTCACTTCTATAGGTTTTTACTACTATTCATGATGTTTTTCATGTGTCGCATCTTTTGCAGTAACACCCCGACCCTTCTCATGTGATTCATATTGATGATATTTATCTTCAAGAAATTGCATCCTTTGAGGTTCATCTGATTCATGTTATAAATTATTGGGAGAGAATATTATAAGGAATGAATGAGATGTTAGTGTGAGTATTGTGTAAACATGGTGGTGTTCAAGAAGAAACATTGGAGAAAGAAATTGATATATGGGATATTTGGAACAAACATTTTTACCTTAGAATCAAATTAAATATTTGGGAGTATAGATCGGGGAAGATTTGTTGTATGTTGGGGATGTTGTAAGATCCCAACCTTTCTAGAAATTTATCATGATCATTGTAGTTAAAATTTTACATCTAATTTGGTTATACCCTTGTTGGGTTTTTAATTTTGGTTGTTTTTTGTGACATTGGAGGATTTTGGGAGCCCAATTGGTTGTGAATGATTTCAAAATGGTTTGGGAAAACCTTTCATTCTACCTAGGAAACCATGCACCATATTTCTTTGAGTGACATCATATGGCTCATGGTTAGTGCACGTTTTGGACAAACCATCTTGTCAAACCTCCAAAATTTCTCACCCTAAAACAGTGGTGGTTTCAAAGTTGGCAGATAGTTTTCTAAAACATGTGCCTATTAGGAAAAACCATGCCCCACAAGTAGAAATGCATGGTTAGAAACATGGTTTGGAAAACCATTATCCCCTTCCAATTAAACAAGGAATGATAGATTTAATTCCTTCAAAATATTTAAAAAAATACCAAGAACCCCCAGTTTTTTCCCCTTTTACCCTAATCAACCTAGATCTATTTTCACTGGTTTTGGAGGCTCTCAATAGGATTCCAAGTCTACCAAAATCTTTTTTGATGAATAAAAGTTTTTATTGAAGGATTTTCTCCACTATGTTATGAGTTTTCTTCCACATTTAGATTCCTCTATATCTCGTCACTTTTTATTGATTGAGATGGATTATTTCTCTTATATTGTTGATGGTTTAGATCTAGGTTTTAAATGAAATTACTTATTTTGATCTTGATTTTAGGTATTGTTCCTAAATATTATGTGCCATTGTGATTTTGATATTTCCATATAAATGTTGGGATTTTGGTTTGGTGAACGTGAGTCAATGATCTTGGGGTATGTGGTCTAATTTTATATTCCCATCATCTTAATTAAAAATATATGAATGTTATTTTGAAATTAAAATTTTACACATTGGGAAATTGAATTCTAAATTGAATTAATTATTTGATTAGTTTTTCCATGTGATAATGAATTTGGTTGAATATGTGACAATGAAATTGACGATTAATGGAGTGGTGAAAATTTATTGACTTATGGTTTATGAGATTTATTCTAAACCTTGAGTTGTTCTAATGTGATTGAAATGTTGAATTTATGAAATGGGTTGAATAATGGTTTATGGTAATAGTTGAAAATTGTTTTGAAATAGGGAACCATGAGATACGATATTTTTGACTAAGTTATAAGATAGGGAATGCTACCCAAATACTCACATGGTTCTAGAATGAAGCACTAGGACCCCATAATATATATGAATTTCATGTGATAAAAGAGTTATGTGACATGGACTATTGTTCCAATTACTCAAAGGGTACTAGACTACTAGACTAGGCCCCTATTGTTTGAAAGTTAAATTGGGAAGAAATGATTATTGAAATCCCGTGATAAAATGAAATTTGATATCCCTTAGTGGATGGATTATACTAAGGCATAAGGAAAATCATATATAATTGGTTCTAGATTCATCACGAACTAATGAATTTATGTGGTCAATTAAAGAATTATTTTGTGTGAATATTTTTTAATTTATCTTGGTGGTTTTTTCATTATGAAACTACATACACTGTTATTGATTGGATATTGGTTTAGATTCTATTGGTGTTGGCCTATATTAATTCTTCATGATGTCGTTCAGGATAAAGAACCAACCTATAATGTTTATGGCCTTGATGAACCAACACATCCACTCGTACAATTATATGTTTGTGGTTTTTTTTATGAAAACTTACTGTACTCTAAGAATATTGAATATCATTATAAACAGATCAAAATCATGCTGCGTAAACTTTGCGATCGCCATTAAAAAACAATATCTATGATTCAATTTCTAATTGACCAGGTGTATTTCTTATGTCGCATCTTAGCGGAAGTGGTTTCAGTGTACCTATGGAAATATAATGCATTGTTTTCTTAGGAGAATACCTAGAATTGTTTTTATCAATAGATTTTTATATTTGTAGGGTTATTACCCACGGTTTATCCAAGAATTTCCCTGCATGGAATCCCTACTTTCCTGCTCAAAAAGGTAGGGATTAAGTTTGAATGGTATGGATCATATGATAATGAATTATAGGAGTTGAATATGTGTTTCACAAACACACCAATTTTTATCCTCTGCTATTCTAGGTGACGATTATATGATGTGTTCAGTAATGAAAATTGGGCAGTGTCGATTCTTGGAGATGAAGTCGTAGCATATGGGTAATGGATTTTCTGGCCACATGAACTGAATTAAACTAATCATGAGCTCAAGTGAGCTATTATGGATTATGGCATAATGTGTTGGAAAAAATATATATTGGGGGAATAGTTTACTTTGTAAAATGACCACAAGAGTTTAAAAAAAATTCATAGTTATACTTAAATCAACACAAGTGGAGGTGGGTTTAGTATATTCAGTCATTTATATTTGAGCTAGCATATAAACCTGGGAAGATAAAATGTGTTACAGACAATTTGGGAAGGAATATATAGATCATGATAGTTTATGGGTCTTGATATGAGTTGAAGATGATGGATTCTCTAGCTGATATTCAAATGGGGGTTCAAGAGATACAAGAGATGATGCCCCCCCTATCCGTATTAGTAGATTCTACACTTTTGTGCTAGATCATCGAGAAACATTATGAGGATCTAATATTTCTGGACTTAAAGAAAATCCTTTAAGGTTGGGAGTTTCCTACCGATTGGACTACAAATGAGGATGAGTACATCATAGTCTAGAACCATGTTATGGTGCCTATGTTTATGAAAAAGTAGATGATGTCCGAGTTTCATTCCATGAAGTGGGTGGTGCATCCTGGTTTGATCAAAATGTACCCTAACCAACATCAAAACTATTGGTGGTTGGAAATTAAAAGGGATATTGTAGAGTTCGTGACAAGAATTTTCACCTGTCAGTAGGTGAAGACTAAGCATCAATGAACAAGTAGTTTATTACCGTGGTTTCCCATTCAAAAATGTAATTTTGATGATGTTTCACTGTACTTGATGTATGGTCTTCCATTTATTCCTTGTATGAATGAAGTTATTTGTGTAAATATTGAATGATTGATTAATGTATCCTATTTCATGCCTATCTGGTATACTTTCACAGTGGATCAGTATGATAATTGTATGTCTGAGATTATTTAGGTTTTTACAAGTTTCCATAAAGTATAGATTTATATTGTTACTCATGTTTCACATTGTTCTTCTGGAAAGGATTTTATTAGGTTCTTGATATGCATGTATTTTTTAGTATTGATTTCCACACGCAGATATATGGGAAGTCGGAATGTACTAGACATAGTTATTGGAGAATATGAAATAAGTATGTATCTTATAATTTTATGGGTCTGGGGAGATGAACCTATCAATCATTGAGTTCTCCAATAACAATTATTATGAGGAAACTATTCATATGGGTCCATGTGACTCTCTCTATGGTATTTCATATAGATAAATTTATTACTGTATAGAGGTAGGTGAGTCAATGTTATTGTGACCAAGTCTTATGTGGGAGACATCATAATAGGTTCAGTACATTTGGATACATAGTTCATTGACTTAAAGTAGGAATAATTCATCTGTTGATTGACATTGAATACCCACTAAGTTTATAGTGGGTGATCATGTGTTCCTTTGGGTGTCGCATATATTGGGTCCCAGTATTATTTAGAGATAAATAAAGTTGGCACCCATGCTTGTCTGACCATTTAAGGCTGAGGATAGAATTGGTCCAATGAAATTTTTATTGGATCTTCAATAGAGTTATAATATTATACATGATGTTATTCATTTTTCCTGGATTTGGAAGTATCGCCTTGACCATTTTCAAGTGATTTATATTTATGATGTTGAGCTTGAGGCTCATGTGTATTTTTAGGAGCATCTTATTCATGTTACATATCATAATAAGAAAGTGTTATGGGGAATTTATGTGATTGTAGTTCAAGTATTGTGTAAAATGTTTTGTGTTCCGGAGGAATCATGGGAGATAGAAGTAGTTATGTTGGATTTTTGGATAGATATTTTCCTAATAATCAAATAGATTCACATGATAACTACTCAAGGATTATTTGTTAAAAGGAGAGTATACAGTAAGATCATAACCTTTCTGAGGTTTCCTCATACTAATTATTGGAACTCATTTACCCTTTATTTGTTTATACCTTGGATGATTTTTTTAGGTTGGGTTGTTTCAGGTGAAATTTGGGATGTTTGGGACCCCAAGGGGTCGTGCATGGTTAGTTTATGTTTAGGGAAAACTATTTGTGTTTCATATGAAACAGTGTGACCTATTTCATGGAGACACATGTTGTGGTGAAGGGTTAGCACGTCGTTGGAACAAACTGTTCGGCCGCCCTGCCGAACCATGCGCCCCAAAAATTTGGGGATTCTCACAGTTGGTAAAAAGTTCTTTTAATAGAGTTCCACTTAGAATAAACTATTCACCCACTAAGTAGAGATTATAGGATAAAGAACATGGTTTGGAAAATAATTCACCCCTTTATAAGAAACCATTCATGAGGGATTTAATTCCTTTGAAAATTTTTAAAAAATTCCGAACCCCCTATTTTTATTCCATTTCACCCCCACCTAGCCTAATTCAATTTCCATAGATTCTAGAGGCTCCTAGGATTATTCCAAGGGTCCTCAAACCCTTTTCATGAGGAATCAATGATCCAATTGAAGGATAATCACCTCCACAGTTTGTGTTTTCTTCCCCGTTTTGATTCCCCTCTCTTGTATCTATTCATACCTGATGACGAGGGATGAGTTCCCTATATTACAGATGGTTTATATCTTGGTTTTATAAAATATTAACCGCTTGTATATTGATCATATCTATTATTCCTTGAAAACATGAGTCCTTCTGATTTAGGTCATTCTACATGAGTTGTGGATTTTGAATTAGAAAATGACCAACAACAATATTAAGGTAGGTGGTATAAATGGCAATCCCATAGTATGGAATAAAAATCCAAGTATCTGATTGGGAGATTGAAATTTCCATACTGGGAAACTTCATTATAAATTTTATTAATTACTTGATAATTTTTTCCATTTGATAATAAAATTGGGTGAATATGTGATAATGGAATAAGTGAATAATGGGATTGTGAAATTGAATGATTAATTACTTATGAATCTTATCGTGACCCATAGGGTGTGCTGATATGATTGAAATGATTAATTTATGAAATTGGTTGAATAATTACTTATGGTATTGGTTGATAAGTGGATTGAAAAAATGAACCATGAGATGTGATATTTGTGACTAAGTATTGGGAGAGGGATTACTTCTCCAAATAGACACTTGGTTCTGGACAACTACTATAAGCCCTCGATATATACATGTATTATGTGTGATCACAGAGTTGTGGGATATGGACTTTTGGTCCTAATACCCATGGGGTGCCAGAATTTTTCCCTAGGCCCCCATTATTCTAATGTGAAAGGGAAATTGAGTTAAATATTTAAACCCATGATGAAATTAAAGGTGATGTCCCTTGGGGTATGGTTCAAACTCTGGCACAGGTGAAGAATTTTTTATTGGTTTAGGTGTCATCATGAAACAATGGGTTTGTGAAGTTAATTAAAAAATAATTTAACATGAAAATAATTTACTTTAACGTTGAAATTTATTCTCTACACAAGTGAGTACACTGAGATAAACTATATATTGTTTTAGAAACCATTGGTGGTGGCCTACTGAGTTATACTCCCATCCTACTAAGGATGCCTGATTGGTACACAAATAGAATTCATGTTTTTAAGATTGGATAAAGACTCAGGACCAATGTTAAATGGAAGAGTTAAGATTGATCATTGATGAGAGAATCATACATGATGTTGATACCCAATCGGGAGATGCTAGTGTGTCATTATTTTGGGTTTTATTTAGAAAATTGATTCATATTTTGAATGTAATATTTACTACATTGGTTTTTGGCTATTAAACCTATTTTTAGATCATCTTGTGATGTTGATCAATATTGGTTATGTGAATTATTCTAGTAATCAATCATTATTGATTGATTATTGTATATTTATTTCGTATATTTTTCTTCTTTGATAAAGAGTGTATTGTATCTTGGCATTATATATTAGATCCATACTAATATTCGAAAGCCTCTTGCATATGGGAAGGTGCACCAGAGGTCAGGTAGCCAACCAACATTGGGAATTGGCTTATAGAACATGTGATGAGATGTTACATAATATGGATTTATGGAGTTTTAACTATTTTAACGTACATAATTCTTTTTTCCCTTTTTTTATAACGAAAAACATAGTTTTCTTATTATTTTATTTAATTTAGTATAAAAAGATAACTTATATAAATGAAATTTTATAGACTCCTCTTTTGGATCCTACCAGGCATTGTCTTGATTATAAAATAAAAACACCACTTGTTGTATGATGTCTTCAGGATTCTTTAGATTGTTTATGGGATCTCATTATCTTTCTATTTGGGGTAGAGGCTTGGTTGGCCATGGTTAGGTGACATAGACTTTATGAGTTGTCTAGGACCACCTGGATACAGGTTGTAACAATTGTTTTTTCTTTTAGGTCTATGAATTTTTATGAGTGACATCCCAAGATTTCTTGTATAAGTTTCATTAATATTAGAGTGTTTAAAATGGGTGGTTTTAAAATTTAATCAAAACAAAATTTATTTTAACCTAAAAAAATTATTAAAGTAAATAGATATTTAAAAACAACATAAATTGTAGAATAAGATAATTTAAAATATTCAAGTAATAATAAAAATAGAACATTAACTGTATTTTTATTCAATTATAAGGAATAATATAGAAATTTTTTTATTAAAAATAATTTCACTTTTATTGGGTATGTATTAAAAAATTAATACTTAAGCCTATTTATTTATGTTTTCAAATTAAAAGGGTTATTACGAACATGGGTAATATATTAATTTATGACATACAACTTATTTTCAAATTTGAATTTATATTATTGATTTTTATAATATTAAGTATAAATAATTTTCAATTATAAATACATTGTTAAAATTAATTTAATTTCATGAAATAATAAATTATGTAAAAATATTAATGATGATATATTAAATTTATGTTTAATATATTTAAATAATATGTTAAGAATGAATAAATGGAATATTTTAATACTAGTGTACTTTATGAAAATAAAAATTATGATATATAACATTCAAAATAATATTCTTCATAAATATTTAATTTAGATAAGGGTAATCAATTTTTTATAAACTATATGAAGGTAGTTTGAAAACATCAAAAAGGTGGTGCTGCAAAATTTTCTAAGGGTATGTTTATTTTGAAAAATATAGTTTTCTAATTGAATATGTCATGTAATGGTAAATATATCATTACCAAATGGTTTGTTTTACTTTTATGTGTGTAATAAGTAACTCATGTAAGGGTACACCCAAGTATCATATGCGTCGTTAATGGATTCTATAGCTCATAAAAGGGTAGAAAATATGATCCATTCTTATGTAAAGATCACAATATATCTATGTGACAATCATATTCCATAAACCAAAGATATGTAATGGTACCCTCACTTCATGTAAGGGTAAACATGGGAATACATAAGGATATACCACAAACCAAAAGCTATATAAGGGAACACTCACCTCTTAGTAAAGGTATTCTCCTTACACTAAAACTTGTTTAAGGCCCTCTAGCAGTGGTGGGTATGGTAGCAAAACTATTCATCGAATGAGCCCTGGGAAAGAACATTGGGCCTACGGGCCATGTAATGGGCTATATGCCCACTAGGAATTTGGGATATGTAATGGGTCTCCTACTACCCCATTAAAAGAGGTCTCTACTTTTCATTAATAATAATTGAGGCTTCAGACTCAACATTTTTTGTATTATAAATCTATGTAATGGTAACTATAGACTTCCATATTTGAATCTAGTACATAATGTTATTCCTCATGTGAAACCTGTAGATAAAACTAAAGATTATATATATAATATGTCATCACGTGTTATTTTTTATTGACAAATAAGATCACATATGACACCGGTATAAACATTCTCATTTATAAAATATTGTTTTTATCTCCACATGACCTAAAAATAGTCTCATCTTTCTCTTTATACTGACAAAACTCATCCTTTATGAAGACATCATATTTTGGAGGCTTGGGTAATAATACATAGTTAGATGTCGGATGTCGATATCTCATCATGACTTAGAATATGAACTATTTTACCTTTATACATCCATGATTGATTTTACTTGTAACATGGACATATGGTTCTTTATAGAGGTGTCATATATTTATTCCTTGGGAGTGAAGGATAATAATAGAATATATATTTTATATAAACGTAATTGTAAATGAGAATTTAAAAAATCTGCACAATTAATGGGATGAGGTACTTGAACCTTTAATAAAAAAATATTTAAATACGAATAAACAACGAGTGACCGGTTTTTAAGAAGAAATTTCACTTATGTTTCTTGAAATATATGTTCCAGATAGGATCCCAGATTTATATTTATAGTACGAAGTGGTATATTAACTAAAGAAAGAATTGATGTTTTATATGAGATGTTCTAGGGTTCTCAAAAGTTATGTTGGCATCCTACTATATGCTAAGGGAAGAGGTTTTTTTATTAAAATTTTCTATTTAAAAAACTATTTTGGAAAGTAAAAATTTGTTTCCTATACAAAATCTATTATCATTTTTAACCCCCTATTTGTAAGGGGACTATTTTAAAATAATTATTTTAATGTTTTCAAAGAAGATACTTTATTCATAAAATAAAAACTAGTTCTCCAAAACCCTTTTTTGAAGGGATTTATTTATAAATAAATTTGATTTAAAGGTTGATATTACGAATTTTAAAAGTTTTCATTTTATGTATAAAACTATCTTTTAAATTAAATTGATTTTTTTCATAATTATATATATTTTTTGGCCATGCACTGTATTTATCATTGACATTCCATAGTTGTATGAATATCATTTCCAAATTTTTTTTTCAAGAGACATTGAAAAGTGTGCCTATGAATTTTATATTCTTCCAAATATTTATGAAAGCAATGTTTTTTTAAAGAAACTTTTGTTAATGTTTATGAGATATTCAATTACATTTCTATTTGAAAATAAATTTTTAAAATGTTATGTTTTGGAAAGGTAATTTTAATGTATTTATAATGATAAAGGAAATCTTAAAAAAATTATAATTTTGAACATGGATGTTGGTTATTATAATAGGAAATGGGGAGTGAAACCATGATCCTAAGGGTACATTTTCTAAAAACAGATGTTTATACATTCAATATTCCCAGTGGAATCAAGGTTTTCTAAATGTTTATTGAGTATCATTATATTCTATAAAGATATATTATTTTCCGAATTAATGTTTTGATGTTTTAAAAGTAGAAATTTGGATTTATCTCCAGGGATTTTTTGTTTTCTAATAAAATGGTTTTTTAAGATAATTAGTATTTTTAATAAATGTTTTGAAAATGAGATCTCATAAATTCTGAAACCCCTATATTTTTATTTCAAAAATAAATATTTACTATATGAAATTATTTATATTTGATATAAAATGAATGGTTTTTTGAAATAATTTTGGTAGTATTTTTAAAAGATAAATTATTTACCCTTTATTGTTTTAGAAAACTATACTGATAATTTTTGTGCTCACCCATCATTTAAAAATTATTTTCATTTGTATAGTCAAGAGTAGAAGATCATTTTCTAATTTTAATGATTTAGAATTTATTTCAAGTGAATTCAAATAATGTTTTAAAAATTATTTTATAAACTATTACATGTATTAGGATTTTTTATTCCTCTTAATCACTAGACCTAAAAGGATTAGAGGCAGTTTTGACCCAATTTGTATTAAATCGTTTTTTTGTCAAGATTTGGTCAGTTATTTGTTAATAAAATAAATAATATTATAAATAATATGTTTCCATAATTATATATAATTTTTTGGGACATATTATATCATTTTTGGTATTTTATTGCATTTTTTATTCATACCTAGTTTCTATAATGCTTCATTTTATATGATGTCATTTGTTTATTTCGACATCCAACTATGCATTTCTAAATTTTATGAGTTTGTTATTATTATATTTGAGTTAATTTGATATATTATTATCCATTATTTTGGGTAAATCATTCACATATATTTTTTTCTTGATTCCTAGGAGTTTTTCACTAGACTATAGGGGTAATTATCTACCTTATGATCTTTCCTCAAGTCATATCAAGTAACATATTAGTGGTATTATAGGATAATTCATGATAAATTAGTACCAGAGGTTATGTTTCTTATAGGGGGATACAGTTTTAGCCATTTTTTGAAATAACATATGTTATTTGGACTGGTTCATTATAGAATAGTGATTAAAAATGTGTCAGGGCTTATAAGGTAGTTCTATAATTGGTGTCTGATCACCATCCTTTATAATGAAACATTAGTTACTAAGGATATTGGAGACTTTAGATTTTACTCTGATTTATAATGTTTAAAAAAATTATGATATTTACTTATATAAAGAAATTATCATTGTTATTGGTGATCTCTTATGAGTTTACGATTGGATCAGATAGGTCAACATGAATGTACGGTAAGCCTACACAATATAGTTACCCTTGAAGAAAATGTATGATTGATCTACAAACCAATCGAGTAATTTTTTTTGTGGATGGTTCATGGATTACTAACCCATGTATCCAAGGCATTCTTAGTTCTACTTTAACCCCTAACATTAAACACTATTAATTTTCTTTCAAATTAAATTCATTTGTGTTAGGTTAGTTTTGAGGGTTCATCATTTTGAATGGATGATAATGGATATAGATTTGTTTTTAAAGATCCTATCTAGTTATTCACGTTAAATTTGATTAATTTTTTTAATCCATTAGAAATTAAAATTTGAGATTTAAAATTTTTTTAATTCCAATTATTTGTGTGACATTTTTAATTACCAATAGGTGTGTTTAATGAAATATTTGGTTTGTAAAACTGATCATTCAAATATTTTTATATATTTGTTTAAATAATGTATTTTTAAAATGGTTTTGTAGTGGATTTGAAATGCTAATGGTTTGAAGAATCAAATTTTTGTAGAATGTTTTGAGGCCCTACAAAGAGTTCCATGAGCTGGTAAAAGATTTTAAATTGTGATATATTTCTTTTGAGACTTCATGTTTAAAATGTAAGTGTAATTATTGGGGTTTAAATTTGTATATTTTAATGTATTAAAACTTTTATAGAATTGAGTTAGTGTTTTAATCAAACCTTATGTTGTAGGTGTGTTCTTCCATTGGTATTGTTTTACGATGATTTTTATGAATTGATATTTCATGTATTAGATAACGAGTCCTTGTTTCTTTTTTTTTAGAAATGTAACCCAAAATGGTTTTAGATAAATGTAAGAATCATGGTCATTGTAAAGATCATTAATTTACCCCTTCATATATTCTAAATGTTTTGTTTTAAGGTGAAGAATCCTCCAAGACTCCAAACTGAGTCATAGATCCAGAATCTTCTCTGTCCTTAGACCCCATCAATATTTCATTGAAAAATAAATCACCATTATTATATGGAGGTCTAGTTTATTCCAAGTTGTTGAATTTTATTTATAGGATATATGAGATCATTGATTCAATCACGACATCTAAGGCATAATGGGTTATTTTTTTATGATTTTTATTATAAAAAACTAGATGAGGGTGGAGGGAGATTGTTTCCCCTACAACCATATGAAATCATGTATTGGGAATTCATTAAGATTGAAATATTAAATGGATATACCCTAAGTATGTTAAGAAGGACATGTAAACAAATCTCATAGGTATATGTTTTGGGGATCAGTTATTTGGGGAATAAACAAAACATTTCTTGTGTTTTGTGTATTTCATACAAGAACATTGAAATAATAACTACATAAAATGGATTTTCTAAGAGGAATTATCAGAAACATGAGATATTTCCTCACCGAGTAAGATGGAATTATTATCAAAATGTTCTTTAAAATTCATTGTTTATTGAATAATAGATAGAAAATACAAAGGAAGTGGAAAAGGACACATTCATTATTAGATAATTTAAATTTTAATTGTCAGGTTAATTGCATGATTTTGTAGGTTCTATTGTGAAAGGGGTGTCTGAGTATGTATATTATTCAGAGAGGAATTAGGGGTATCATATGTGATTAAAATTTGGTGAACCTAGTCATTCTATGTAATACTATTTGAAATCTATGAAATTTTTTTTCATTAGTGTGGATACATAGTTTACATTTAAATGTTTTGAAGATTGTATATCAAAATTATATGTAATTAATGTAATATATTCTTTAGATAGATTCTTTTGGTTCTTTTTCATAATGTGGATGAAAATAATTATAGAATCTATTTTTTACCAATTGTTTTTTGTATTGTTTTTGGACTGCTAACTTTTTTATTGATACATTTCTCTAAAATATATTCAGTTATTTCTTATATGAATTTACATTATATATTATATTTAGAAGATCCTTGACTGTTTTTTGTCTTAAAATCCATTTTTTACCTTTCATGTGGTTCTAATTATTAATGATGTGGGATAAGGTTTTGGATTGTTGTTATCATTTTAGATCCTTGTGTTTATGAATTTTTTAGAGCTCTATCTTGATGATTGACAAATTTCGATGTATTGGGTGCCAACCTTTTGATTTTTTTTCTGATTTTTTTCATTGTACTTTTTGTTTTGAGATATTTTTTATTGGACTTGGATAATGTATTGTTATATATTCTAGTAACTTGGGCTAATTGTATTCTTGTTAGATCGATCATTTTGTAGTTTTAGAGTTTTATTTTATAAACACATTTAGGGGTGAGGATTGGTGTTTAAATTACTTGTTTTTTTGATTATATACATAGATAAGGTAGGTGTTCATATCATTATTTAATCATAAATTTTGATGGATATAACATTTTGGGTCTTTATGGAGAAGTCTCTTTTGGAATGATTATGAAGTTTTAGATATATGTTTCCATTTTGGCTGAGTTTTAGTTTCACTTTGTGTCCCAATGTTAATGGATGAGATTTACACTTTAGTATTTTACTGAACATTCACTTAGATTATTACCAATACATGTTCAACTATTATAGTTTATTTATTTTAAAATTATGTGGAGAATTATTCTAGGTCTTAGGATCTTTAGGGGAAATATACCTTCGTGACTATGTGATTATTTTGTTTCAAGATATATAGTGATCTTGGGGTATCTATTTTAAGATTTATTAGGAATGTTTTTGGAATATTCATTAGGTTTTTATGCCAGACAGATTCTTCTAGGGTGATTCTTCCTCTTTTCTCTAAATCATCCACATCATAAGTTGAGTTTGAATGATTTTTTTCTCATTGTTTTCTTTAATTACATGTGAGACATTATTAGGATAAAAACTTATATGGTGGGGATAATTGATACATATCGATCTCACTTCTAGGATCATGCATTAATCTTATAAAATCATTTGTTTTAATCTTATGATGGGTTTATCTTGGTGTGTTTATGAGAATTTTTTATTATTTATTTGTTGGAGAACAGTTTGCACATAGTTAGGCAAAACTACATTGAATTTTCATGAAAACATATGGATAGTTTATTCATTTATAGTGGAATTTGACAAGGCTAAAGAATAGTTTCAAAACCATATATCTAATTTCTGTAGTCCATCAATGTTTTAGAACAAGGAAATGATTGACACTTGGACTACCGAACCCTATAGACAAACCATGAGATGGAAATTTATTATTCAAAAAATTATTTTAAAAACCTAAAAATCTTACCATTGAACCAATTATTTATCTTTGATCATAGGATATTGAAAAAGACCCCAAATCTGGGTTCTTTTAATGACTCAATTCCTTCGATAGAGTGTTACTAATGAATCATGAGGAAATGGATACAGATAATTTAATTTATGACCTCTTTCTTCATAATTATTCATATTCCTTATAGATCTTCTCAATTTTCTTATAAAGAATAATTGATCAGTGTTATTTTGAGTAAATATATAAGCTTTATCAAAATCAATTTGTGATTCATAGTTTGTAGTATTTTTTTTATATCTGTTCCAATGTTTTGGAATTCCCCTTCTAAGGTTACATGTGTTGGTTTCATTGAGATTTGATCCCCAATATTAAGATGTATGTGTTTCCGTTCAGTTTCTTATTCTTTTGGTCCACGTGCTTCTTAATTAATTTATATATTTTATTCATGATTTATTAAGCATAGTTTTTTCATTTAAAATAATCAATGGACCTTTTATGTAAAAATTATACTTGGGATGAGTTTTTTTATTTATTTACTTGATCAACTAACATAAAAGAAAATTAGTTTTCATACCTATATTTAATGGTAATGTTTTTAATATTTTTAATGGAATGTTATGATTGTTATTTATGGGATATGGACTGAGTTTTCATATTTAAAATGAAAATTCATTCTTTAATGAAGATGAGATGATTATTTTTAGTCTATTTTGAATTGGTCGATGTGTGTTTTTGTGGAATATTTCTGAATGATTTTAACAATAACTCATGTTGATTTATATTATAATGATTGGTTGAAATTATATTTCATACTATTTATAGAAATTAATTGTAATTTTGATTTACATAACTTAAAATGCCATTTGGAACATTAAAATGGGTTTTAATGGAATTAAGTGTGTATATACCTTTTTGAATGGATTATTTAATGTTATATTATATTTAATTTAAAATTATTATTTTTTCAAGATGGTTTTTCATAAATTTACATTTTTGATTTTATTATGTTAATTTTTTTTTGTTTTGAAAATACCATGATGGGATCCTTGTATTGTATTTACTTTTGACTAATGATTATTGGGGTACATCATAAAGGTATTTAATGAAGTGGTTATTCTCAAAGAAGGGTCCTAGGGTTGAGGGTGCGATGTGGATTTTTTATGATATAAAATTTTCATTCAGTATGTTGTTATTAATGTATATCCTTGGAGTGATACTTTATTCATGTTATCGCACCTACCTCATGTTATGTTTCAGGGGAACATGGTTATCTTGATGAGATACCATGATTTATGCTATTCTAATTCAGATCACACACTCTTTTGTGTATCTTTAGATAATTTTGGTTAGGGATAAGGATATTATATAAGGAAGATAGTGTGCATGGAATTGGGAATATTTTTAAGTTGTTACACCCCATATTTTCATAGTGATATTCATGAGAATTATTAGATTTTATTCGGTGGACTCACTAGAGCATCTATGATTTACACATGACACATGACACTTGATACTCGATATATGACTTTGGTCAAATGAGAGATTATTAGTAATGAATATTTCACATCTTATAAAAATTAATATTATATATTCTTGTTGATATAAATAACCATCATTACTCATTTATTAATGTTTTATAAGTGGTTTCAGCTCATAGTTCATTTATTCTCAATTGTCTTTATATTTTTAAATGACTTTCAATGAATTCTTAAAATTGTATTATATTTGAACGGATTTGGTATGTTATCCATTAAAAAATATATATAGAACCTTAGTTTATTGAATTATGGTTTAAACCTTATATATCTCATATCCTGATTTCATGGAATTTTTTCTATTTTAATAGTTTTCACGATTTAACTTATATTTTTAAAATTAAAACAATTTTTATTATTATTTTATTTAAAATAGAAAATATGAATCAATTTATAGATAACATTATATAGGCTCATTGATGTGATCTTACTTGTCACTATTTTTCTCACACCCATCACACACCACTTGGTGTTTGTAGTCTTAGAGATTATATAGCATGTAATTGGTTTCTCCATATCATTCAATTATGTTTTTATAGTTTTTTTTCAAAGAGTTGGTGATACAAGATGTGGTGTGTAGTCAAGGACAAAAAAGAGATGGGATTGTAAATGCCCTTCAGGCCTTGTTATGGGCTAGCTCAGTTGCCTTATTAGTGCTACACCGAGTAATATCATGACATGAATGATATGATTTCATTATGATTTCTGTAATAAATTTTACAATTTATTAATTCAATGGAAAATTCATTTTTTATATTAAAAAATATTCTCATTACAGTATTTTACCCACAATATTAGGATCTGGTGGAAGCAGGAACTAAGTTTTTTTTAAAGTATCCAGAGGAGATAAGTGTTACACTATATTATTAAAAGAATGGATGAATGTAACACCATCCATATCTGAATTCACCATTGGATTATTAATTTTACTTTTTGGTTCTATAAAATATGGGTAAATAGTCTATGATAGAGTTATGAATACATATTTTATTACTTATTAAAAGGATTAATTCTATTAGAACAAAGTCATAACATATTTGTCTTAGTTTGGAATTCCTTTTTCATGAAAAATGTTCATTGCTTATTAATATTTATAGATAATATCATTATATACCATTATGTGTGATATACATATCTCAATAAAATAAGAAACTAAAAACATGTATTTATCAAGGGATACTTAATTCTTGTAAGAATCAATAAAAAATATAAATACTTAAAAAATTATATGTTTCTTATTATCTCACTTATATCCTATCATATTTCCAATAATAAAATGAATAGTATCATATAGTATTTAAAATTACATGCTCTACAAATAATCAACCAAGGATACCGGAAAAAGCTAACTATGTCATCCCACCATAATGTTTGAATTGTGTCATTGGTCACCATGGATTTTAAAGTACATTGAGGGCATCAAAACATAGCTATATGTAAATACTTTCACCCACAAATTACGAGGTCTTGGGTCTTGTTTGTAGAAAATTGACTAGTCCAGTTAGACACCTTGCCTCAAGCATGCCTCCATATAGGCCGAAATTTAAGGACTATATGTGAGGGTATATGGTGGTATGGTGGGGTGAATATACCCACTTTCATTATACTGGGAAAAAGGTATATTATAATTTAAAAATAATATAAAAAATTAAAGGGAAACTGTTGAAGTAAAACATCCAAACAGATAAATTACAATCATAATAAATATTCATCATCAAAAACTACATGATGTCATGTAATTATTATATATTAAAGTTTGATTACATAAGGAAATATGTAGTTGATATACCAGTGTACATTCTGTAAAAAAGTGTATAGAATTACCCAAAGTATCCTCAAACAACATTATGAACACCAGATTGGTCCTCTGCTCTAGCTCTGCATCATAGTATATAAAATAAATCATCTGTTGTAGGTATCTTTCCCATGTTCCAATATGTATCCATGAAGTGTGTTCGGATACCCAATGGATGCCCAAACAGTGGGTGACTAAAACTCATTAGGCCACCACAAATGATATCTAATTCTATATAGTTCGAAAATTTAAAATTAATCTGTGGGAATGTGTAATAATAAATGAATAAAATGAAATACATAATTTCCATGTCAGTGTATGTCCCATATAGGAGACCTATCTGATACTTCATGCTTTAGGCTAAGCCTAAATTTCATTGAGAACATATTACATTATTATTTAATTTTTAATATTAAATCAGGACATTAGGCTCATATTTAATGCTTCCCTATATTATAATAGTTATATAAGTTCTCAACATGTTCCAGTTAATTTTATACTTATCATTAGATGATAAATCATGATACTCATGTACCTAAATAATTTTATGAATATAAGTATATTATTTTACTAGGTGGAGACACTATTTAATTAGTCGGTATCCTGATCCTATCCGTGGAATTCAACATAGGTAATCCATTCATCACTCTAGTTATACTATAAACACCCATCTCTTTGGGACTAAAACTAGTTAATTCCTCATTTGGAATCCATATTTTTCTTCTAGCATATTACATTTTTACTTTCCATGTGATCTCATCAAAGTTATTCTATATAATAATCTATGTATCTCTACCAATGTGATATAATCCATTTTTAATTAATTTAATTCCACATTCCTAATGATCCCTTCTAAATTGTTCAGATTTAGATCCCTTGTGTGTCACTCATTATGACATGAGGAATTCTCATGATCTAGTAGTAAATTTATACTATTTAAAAATCACATAATTTAATATAAATTCCATTTATAAGGGATAACTCAGGAATATGTTAAAAGAAACAAATGATGATATTCATGAACTCAATTTTCTATATTTTTCTCAATTCATTTTACATTTTATTTAATTAATTTTAATGCACCAATTATAAAGGTGTAAAATAATAATCCTTATAAGTTGATTTATTTATGTAAAAAATACGTGCCAATTTTTATATAGTTTAACAACACACCCAAGGGGTTATTTTAATGGATGTTTTATAGAATCCATTGGTTTAAACAGGTCTCATGGGTCATGTAGGCCATGTCACATATAACTATTTAATAAAAAAACATTTATTTGGAAGAGATGCATGGATGGTCTGGCACATGGAACGACGATGCATAATATAAACAGATATAGTTTTTGGGAAAATCACTAGACCACCTTCTTTATATGGTTGGAAGGACCGTCTTCAATTAATGACCCTTAATTTAGTATGGAATGATATAAATCAACTAAATTAAAAAATTCCATCAATAGGGGGAATATTATCTCACATATATATATAATTAGATATAATGAGAGAAACCTAGAAAATAATAATGAGGTCTTAAAGTAAAATCGATGGTGATAAAACATGATTGATGGTGTTTTATTCCATGTCTATATGGAGGAGATATCACCAAGCCTAGAGGGAGTAAAATATGGGAGATCAAGAACTCACTATTCATGTAAAATGAGGGAGAAAGTGGGAAAAAATGAAGTTAAAGGCTTATAGGGTAAAAAAAATAATTTCCAAAATTTTAAAATGAATCATGGTTTGGCCACACAATTAGCCAAATCATATAGCACCACTGTATTAGTGGCACATCCCTTCCCATGACTAGGATCACAGATTGAAAAACGTGTGGATAGTTCATGTGTTCTAACTGTATGTGAAATTCACCCCCACACATGTTTACATATGTGGTTCAGGTAAACCTTATGAAAAATGTGTGACATATGCCTAAAAATTTAGAAAGGTTTTGCAGGGCCTAATTCATCCCTAGTAACATTAAAAAATCATGCACCACTATATTGGGCCCATTATTGAGCAACATGGTTACTACAACTATTATCCACCCAAGTGCCTCTTCCATTTTCTCAAAAAATTAGAGCTCGAGGGTCTGAAAATGCCTAAATTTAACTTCGAACCATCCTTAGTCCCTTGGGAACTATTAGATGGATAAAATAAAAGATTCAAACTATATTTTTGGGATTAATAACTCAATGATAAACTGGGATTTTACAACCTCCCCACTTTTGAACCTATCATCCATGAGACTTTTTTACGGGCATCAAAAATAACTATCCCGACTATTTGGGTTGCAAATTACCGCTCAACTACAACATTGGGTCTCTAAATTTTAAAATTTCTATATAAATAATATGATAATAAATATTATAAAACTAGATAAAATGATCATAACCAAACCAAATCATTAATAGGGAACTTACTTGAGACCTTTTAAATGTGAGATACAATCACATCATCATCTCCTCCATCAACCAACCTATGGAGCTCCCCACCACAATTTCATACTATCCACAACCAAATTACAATCCCCAATACATACAATATATTAATTTAATAAAAAATAATTCACGTTGAAACATAAAAACACCCCTTTAAAATTTATTATATTCCTATAACTAATCACACTTGAGGAAACAGATATGGGTCCTTAATTCAATCAAAACAGAATTTTTTTAACAAAACTTGCCAAGCTTGATCCTGCCCGATTTTCCTTGAAATGTAGCGGTCAAACATTAACCAACACTCATCTCATCCCATGGGGTTCCAGGTGTGGTTTCTCATTGACCTAAAAAAAAGTTGAATGATCTAAACTCGAAACACATCGTACAGAATCTTCCAAAAAAGATCATATTCAATAGATGAAACATTTAAAACCATACCTTGAAACCATTTATACCAACAAATATGAAGATTATTTTGATCATTATCACTGAATCCCATTACTAACATCCAGTGACATCACTTAGAAAAACCATCCCCTCATCATAACCATCATAATTCCAAAACACAAGCAACAATGCATTACCGATCCAGCATCCTTAGTTCGTCACATGATACTCCAAGCATGATGCGCACACTCATGTTCTATCCAAGTCTGTACATGATCTTGAACTTGGAATTTAGTGGGAAAAACATAACTTACATGCTTCTATTTTTTTCAACAGCATTCAAGAGTGAAAATGTATACCAAAGAAGGATGTCATGATTCTATAACCCTTATCAAATAGGGTTTTCCACCAATGACTCATATCCCTCTTCCCAAATTAAGGGATAACACATTGTCACTTCAATTGAAATTGTTCATGCTTACCACAATCTATTCCACTTTCATCCGTAAATATAATTCCATGAATCGTTAAAATACTACTCATAATCGAGTCCTAACTTAAACACTATTCATCACATGTTCTTGCTTCCGGAGGAAAATTCCCTTTTCATTTTCTATGTTTCAACTATCAATGAATTTCATCCCCATAAAACATACAATGTTTATTCCCTCACCTTATGTCCAACCTTAAATCTCAGTTCGTGTGAAAATTCTATGGAATCGCTCATTGAAATAATAAAAAGACATTTTCTTAACTAAGTGTATTATCGATTCATTCTAATCGAATTTAGGATTGTAGTAAGATATTATTCATGATCACCATCAGACTAGGAGTATACTAATATTTCATCAATTGGAATATATCTCTCAACCCTACATATGCTCTATCAAAATAGACTATGCATTCCTTTAACCAAATCTCAAGACCATGTCTCCTAAAATGAGTATCTAGGTCTAGAAACAAGTGTAGCACCTTACGAAGCACAATTTAATTCCCCAAAAGTTATCATTTTTATTTTTTGTATGAGCATGTTTGTATTCAATAAAAATCAATGACTCTACAATCATATCCAATATAATGTTCCTAGTGTGGTTTCCAACAAACACCATCATCATTCATGCAAACAAGACCATTGAACCATCTATATCTAACTCCCTAGGAAAACACATATCTACATCCATCAAAACGTTATCACAACTCAATAATGATTCTCACTCAACCCCATGATTATCTAATGATAATTCAATCATGTTTCCACATGATCATACTTTTCCCTAAGAGAACCTTCCGTAATTCCAAACTGAACAACTTTCCACATCTAGTTCATGATTTTGCACAAGCTATCTATAACCCTTATCATACAATGCAACCATAGATCTAAGGGCCATCCCCATAAATTCACATGTAATATTTTACACAATGCTACTAATTAAGTCTCAAATACCCTTATAAATTCACTTAACAAACATTAGTCTATACACTCTAGACTACCCTATTTAAATGGTTTGTAGTACAACTAAAGATGTTATAGCCAATGTTCAAACATGCTACCTTAAAATCCAATGGTATCTTTTAATGTTCAAAAATCACAACAAATTTTCATTCCCAACACCTAAGGTTTATTAATGGTTGTATACTCAACCAAATGCATTTTTCTATTGATACCTTATAAGAGATAACAGGTTAACAATCCATCACAACTCCAAAATCACTTATAGACCAAGAGTCTGAATCTAGAATATATACTTAATCTGATGTGAAACATGAGTAAAAACTCTATTCCATGTTCAATACTAGAATGCTCGAACATATAAGAAGTCATTCTGAACATTCCCAAAGTTTCTTCTACGGTTTCCATCTATCTACATGGAAGGAAATTATTTATGTGAATGACACATTTCCAAGCACCTTAAAAGTCTCCTAGTCATCTCATTACTGAGAAAAAACACATATTCCATGACACACACACCCTCTACCACTGAGTGTGGTTCCATAATTTTTTAAACATGCTTATTAAAAGGGTCATCTTGAAAAAGAAAAAAAATAGTAACATCAAAACAAAAAAGGTCATATTAACTTATAGACAAACATGTAATGAACTTCTTTATCTACATTCATTCAGTTCATTAGACTCAAATATTCAAGCCAGAACTAAACTGGTTCAAGGGTGATACAATACCGAATCCCGTTAAAACAAAATCCTAGCACCAAAATAACTCATCCTTTTAGTATCATTTCATGGAAACCCATCTCATAGGAATCCCATAATGCATAGGTTACTCTAATCATAAGATTCTTTATGGACATAGATTTCATGAAAAAATTTCAATGCTCTTAAACTGGATCATCACACCAATACTAAACTCAACAAACAACATGTTAAACTATGCATACTTCCATGACATAAACGAATGACCCTAGACCACCCTGAGGGGGCGAGGTGAATTACAGTGTCATCTTATTCTATTATTTTCGGGATCTTGTTCCCACGTTTGTATGAACTTGTTTAAACCTATATGATGGATATGTGTAGTAATTAACACATGAAGAAGGGCACCATAAAAATTTTTACTTACTTCACCACTAAGGGATATGTCCAAGGAGCCAACATCAATTGGTTGCCGGACATACCAAATTATACTAAACTTCACTGGTTGTGGATTATAAATGTTCACGAATAGTCACTCTGTCCCATGCTCACTACCTTTACAAAGGTTCTAGGATAGCTCACTACATCCCTTGGGTCTCTTAAATTGACTCCCCCTAGCTCACTACCTTAGGTTAAGTCCCACTCAGATTATAGACATGAAGTTATCTTAAATTGATGTGCATTGAAGTTGTAGTCTCGGTTCAGAATGAGAAACTACTTGCATAAAAGTCCTGTATTGATGCACTTGAAAGCAATAAACACACAAACTAGATACTCAAAACATCATCCCAATTACACCACCCTGAATAATTCACAATCTTTAATTGGGAAGACTCTGTTCTTCTTCTTCTTATTCTCTTCCTTTAATTCCCAAATCCAACTCCTAAGTGTATCAGTATATGTCTTTCTTTCAGTGAAAATCTGAGTTTAGTTGCACATATCATTATTCTTCTCTTCATAAATCATTATGAAGGTGTTAAACACCAGTCATGTGTGTGTGTGGTAAAATGTATCTTCATAAAACCGATTGTTCATGGTAATTCCTTCTTCACAAATCTTATTTGAGAGTGTGAGGAAAATATCAAAGGCCTATGGGACCCATTAAATTTTTGGCGCACCATTCCAGGTTTCATGTGTGTAAAATTAAAATCATTCATGTAAAAATACCTTTTGTCATGAAAAGGCCATCTTGTGCAACTCTTCTTTTCCACACTGAACATCCCTTTTTTGCGCAACAATTTCTTTTCCATGCAACACATTCTTTTTTGCACAACACCTTTTTTTTGTGCACCACTCAATGATTGAATTTTTCTGTGCATCAGAGGTTGGTATTTTTTTATGTTTCGAGCCTTACAAATAGGAGGGGTCACCATTTATTTATAGGAATTTTTTAACTTTTTCAAAAAAAAATCCATGCGTGAAACCCTCTTCATGCTCACAAGAACTGTCTCACGAAACATCAAATTTCATGAACTTTCTTGTATTTTTTCCCTCCTTTATGCCTTTTCCTTTTTTCTCCATTCTAATCTCAAAAAACCAATTGAGGTCAAAATTTTAAGTAGTGTTCATGAGTTTTTAGCATTTTAAAGGTTTCCATGGAAATTACTATAGATTAACTATCATTATCCAATCCTTATTATCCATTAGTCATCCTCAGATGGATGATAACTCTCCATTCCTCCATTTCATTGGAGTTCTTCTTGATCTCCTTCATTTTGATCTTCATTGACAAGTATTGACCACAAATATATCCTTATAAAAAAAGTGGTCCCAACAATAGTATAATCCAAACTAGTGTCCAAGAATACGATAACTAACATAAGGGTTTAATCCTATGTCGTATTATCCCATAAGGCTATAAACCTCATTGATGAGACTCTGATTCATCGAACCAAAAAAAAAGAAAGAAAAACTATACGATCCACAATGTGTCTTACCATGCACTAGACATTTCTAACCAGCTTATCTTATGAATTTTCACATTACTAATATCCCTAACAAGGTTAAATATATTGAATGACCTCCCATCCACCCATATAACCGCTTTATACATAAGAAGTCACACCTATGTTCGATGATAATCTAACTAAACATATCTTTTCAGAACATAAAATGATCATATACCAATTCCTAGTATCATTTTGGGGGATTCAACAAAGGGAAAACCCATCAGTTTCATGAGGTATAAACTCCAAATTCAATGTCATTCTAAAAATTCTAGTAGGATCACTTTCCTAACCTATAGGTCAAACACAATAGAAGAAAATAGGAAAACTAAGACCCACAATCTTGCATGTGTTCTTATCTAAGGTATATCAAAGAAAAAATAAAATAACATGTACAAAATGGATTCATTATAGAGGAATAACCCCAAATGTTTTAATTTTTACATTTTATCAATTTCTATTAATTATAAACATTAAGAGGTTACAATCAAATAAATTCCAAGTACTAGTTACTAATAGACTATACTTGAAAAATTATTTAGTTAATGTCTCTTCACATTTTAGGAAAGTCATCATAAAATTGCCTTTAAAACTATTTCATTTATCAACATGTTCTAAAAATATGGGTTTAGTTAAATAAAATGTCACTCACATGAAATATTTTATAAGTATATTTAGTCTGTAATTGGAATATTAATTAACTATCAACTCAAATCAACAATCCTCAAAGCACACAAAGGACTTTCATAATTATAAGATGGATTGGTTAATTATGCTACCATCAACTATTTGTATGTAATGCCTTTAAAGTGGCTAAAAAACAATTTAGAAACTCTATTTATGATTAGAAACCCCTTAAGGTGTTAAATATAATGGAATATAAAGAATAAACAGTGGTAACCTATGATGGTCCCATAATTCCAATCTAGGTTCAGTTTTATGGAAATCCTTTCACACTCTATATGATTTAGTGATCTATAAAGTAAAATTTTCATACCCATTAATTGTAAAAAATTATTTTATGATTCATAATTTAAAAACTTTTTCATTTACACTATAATTCCTTTAGACGAATTTCCATTCACACATTTTAAATACCTAATCATTATAAGTTATAATTTGATTACATTTAACTATAACAAGACTCCTAGTACTTTTATCAAGATGTTTTGAGGCCATACACAATAATATGATTGTATAGATCAGCATTATCAAATCATTGATGTAAAATATTTATAAATTAAAATTGGAAACCATCTAATCATGATCAACTAATGTTTTACTTAATTTAATTTAGGATCCATGGATCGAACATTTAATTACATGTTAATTACGTTTCCAACATAAATCTATATGCGAAAAACCATTTCGGAAAATTAGGTAACATTAATTGAATAATTATTTATCACATTAACCTATAAGAAATGTTAGTCACAATACATATATATAAATCATAGGACATATGACATGCTTTAGGAACGACATGGAATAAAGTAAAAATGGAATAGAATATGTAGGAAATATAAATACTCAGGTGCATTTAATGATGCATGAAAAATACTTTATTTCCATATCAGGCCAATGTTAAAAGAGAATTTATATTAATAATATTAATTAATTCAAAAAACCATGTTTTTCATCCATTTCTAAAATCAATAAATTTCAATATGTCTATTCCAGAAAAAAAAATTCCATCCTATGTAATTTTTATTTTCCCTATACATGAAATAGATATTCCTTGAAATAATCTCATTAACAAATTATGAAACATTATAGTTTCAAGTATCCAAAATCATAACGTAAGATAATAAGTAAAACAGAAAAGGTTCTGAAACAACATAGTGAGGTCATAGTACCACTTCATAGATATATGACCGATATAGTTTGGCCACCTTTCCTCATTAATACCACATCATATACCATATCATGACATCTTTAATTAAGGTCATACGGTTGTATGGTGGGGACACTATACCATTTTATAACACAGTGTGATAGTGGTAGATAAAATAAAAAAACGTAGAAATAATATAATGGTAATAGTGGATGTAAAAAATCTACGCATAGAAATAAAATATGTAAAAAATATATGATATCATATTGAAAATGATATCATTTCACTATAGAATAAAAAATTTAGAATAAAAGGGGAAACATGAGACATAAATAAATGTATACAAGTTATAAAAAAGTATCCAAAAAATAAAAAATTCATATATAATATCATTATGAAAACTATATCAATCCTCTAATCACGTACTCCATATTAGTATATAAAATAAGTCATCAATATAAATCAACTTTCCCTTATCCTTACATGTATCCCGGAAGTCAATTCGGGTATACAATGATGACCCAAATAGGGCGTGAGTAAATCTTACACTATCTCCACAAATAGTTTCTAATTAAAACATTTCAATTAATATACCATGATGTAGTTTGTAGGAATAATAGTAAAAGTATTCAATGAAATAAAAAACACCAATGTTAGAATAGGACCTCCAAGGGACACCAATCTTATGTGACCATCTTTAGCCTAAGCTAGAATGTCTCTGAGATATTATTTACATATAATTTAATTTTCATCATAATCTCTAGACACAATGACCATAGATATGGTTTTTATAGGGGATAATAGTCTTATAATTTTTCATCATGTCCCATTATATTTTAGATTTAGTAGTCAAAGATAATTTATGATAATCAAATATCTAAAGACTTGGATGAATACATGTATGTTCTTTGAATACATAGATGTTTCATTTTATTAGTTTGTGTTTTAAAACCATCTAAGGAGTTCCACATAGGTATCCCATGTATTTCTAAATGTATACTATAAAAACCACATCTCCTTCTAAGCTTATACATATCATTCCATGTTGAGAACCTAGGTATCACTTAAGGTATGGTATAACTGAATTTCCCTCTGAGATATTCCTAGGAATTACACATATGGAACCCATGTTCACTCATGGAATAATATAAATCCACAGTCTATTTTAGGGAATATAAGGTACTCTAAATAAGAATCATTGTGTAAACCACATTATGATATATTCCATTTATGATTCATTTCCTTCAAAAAACTCATTGATCCTATCCATGGAATTCCAATTCTGATCATATTTATCACACTGGACATGACATGATGAATTTTGATGGGATTGAAATAAATCTATACCATTTCACAATTCACATAATTTAATTTACATTTAATTTGTAAGTGATAACTGAAGAATATGAAAGAAGAAACAATTTTGATGGAACATGGACTCACCATTACCCCAATTCACAATATAATTTAAATTTCATTTAATTAATTTCAGAACCCTAATTAAAAATGGATAAAATAATAAATTTTAGAATCTTATTTAATTAATTAAGAAACAACTCCTTAATTTAATACAATTTAACAACACAACTAATTGGTAGTTTTAATTGAGGTTTCCCAAACACCAACACAGTCAATGGGTCACATAGGTCATGTAGGTCATCCCACGCATATATTTAAGGTAAACCTCATTATATTGAATAGATGCACATAAGGATAGGCATGTGGTTCAAATATGAAAAATATAAATTTGTAGTCTTTTATTTAATAATAGTAGACCACCTACAAATATCTAGTAGAAGACTCGACATCTGGTATCAACCTTTAATTTACACTGAAATAAGAAAAATAAAATAAATATATAAACACCCATGAAATATGGAATATTATCTCACATGAAGATAGAATTTAATATGAATATAAAAACAAAGTGTCATAAAACATGATTGGAGATGTTTGATTCGGTGTTTGAATGGAAGAGATATCAATAATCCTAGAGGGAGGATAAGATGAAAGCTCAAGAGTCTATTGAATGTAGAAAATGAGGGACAAAGATGAAGGAAATGAGGTCAAACTTATGATAGGTGACCCATATTTCATTGAACTTCTTGAAAATTTTTATTATTTATAAAACCTACTAACTATTAGTAATAAGTAGTAATTATGAGAATTGTTACACATGGAAGGATAATGAATAATTTATATTAAATAAAAATAAAAACAAAAAAAATCAATACAGACTAAATATTTTGAAGTCTGATTGTAACTGATATTGTTCATACAATATGAATAGAGTCAACCAAAAGTTTAAATAGTGATATTATACTACTTGTAATTGAATTTGAGAATATTATCTTCTTTATTCTCATTAATTTCAATTATTTTAGTGATTAAAGAATAATGGAATATTTACTGAGTATTTTCATCAATGATCTTTCACAGTTTCATTATCTCTCCCTTGACATAATCTCTCGATCATAGATTAGGTAAACATATTGTTCATTGTCAAAAATAGATACTTATCCTTTACTAGTTTTTTGTACTTAGTTAAAATTAAAATGATTAAAGATTAAATTTTTTCACCTTTTAGTCCTTGTAAAATTGATAACTGATGCCCATTAAGAACTAAATAGAATCATTAAAAAAATAATTTATTATAATGATAGAATCAATAAGAGAAAAAAATGAATACTTTCGATCAATTGTAGACTGATTGTCCTAAAAAAATTATCCTATAATCGTCTGAATGTAAATTACAAATATATTCAATAAATTCATTACATTAATTTAAGAACTGATAATAAAGGAAATTATAGGGAGTAATATACTCTATCAAAGATGATTCTTTCTCTCTTCCAGGAATCTCCGGTTCTTCATTCCCAATCTCCTTCTCTTAGAATTTCCCTTCACTTTCAACTCCTCATCCAAAATAAGGTATGTACCTCTTTTTTTTAAAAATTTCCCGGGAGCTTATATTTATTTTCCTCAAAACTATCACCCAATTTTTAGTGATTTAAATTAGTGTTAGTAAAAAGATAGTGAAAACCCACGGTCCTAATGTCATTGAAATATGACATTAATAAAACAAAACAGCCACATTTTCACATGTTCTTATAGTGAAATTACCCACTAAAATGATTGCACTAGAATGATGCCAAAAAATCATAACATCATCATTTTGAAAGCAAAAAATTCTTAAATCGGGGAATCCATGATCCATTTATCCAATTTCATTCTATTCGTCCTCCACAAATAACCTCTAGAATCAAACCCATCATCACAGTTTTAAACCCTTATCTTTTAGCAGATCGAGATACCTGAAAACCCCCATCCTTTATATCAATTGAAAAAATATAATGCGAATATTATATGAAAAGGTACATGCATATCATATATGGTACTTTTCTTAGGAGAAAATATATATTCCCTAGATAATCTTGGGTGGCCGAGCAAATTCATTTATTCAAATCCATTACTTAGAGGTTTATTACTAGAAATCTCTTACATAAAATAATTATTTACCGTATACATGGGACCTTGACAAAAATATCAGACCAAACATAAAATAAATCATAGCGGTCATAAAATTATTTTATTACCTACACAGAAACTCAAAATAAACTGCAGGAAAATAAAAACTATTTAAAATTTTAATAAAATAAAAAAAACACCTAAAATAATTTTTTTTTATTTATTAGCTAAATAAATTAGTGATAAAAATATGAATGTATTAAATATAATTTTAACAAATAATTATTTAATTATTTTAAAAAATATAGATATCATTTAACCAAAAATTAATTAATTAATTAATCAAAAATATTATCACATAATGATTAAAAATAAAGTAAAAAATAACTTAATATGAATTAAAATTACTGATTAATGATAAAAATAATTAAAATTGTAATTATTCAAAAAAAATTAAATAATACAAATAATTAAAAATTTATGATTTAAACAATAAAATAAACATTTTCAATAAAAATTTCATTAATTTAATAAAACCAATAAAATTTTACAATAAAGTTATTAATAACAAAATTTAATTCATTTTATAATTAAATAAAAATAACACTCCCCCAAAGAGTTTGTGGAAAAATGTAATGAATAAAAGAAATATTAAATTCCCCCACAATTAAAACACTTCTTATCATTTGGAGACCAATTATTACAATTCAATAGTAGAAAATAAATATCAAAATGGAAAACATGAAATTTCAATAAGAATTTCTTTTCAAAGTGATTTTCCCTCTATTATTATTTTTATTAGAAAATGTGAATTCCATATCAAATTAAATTTAATCAGTGTAATGTCAGTTACAATTTTAAAAAATGATTTAAATTGAATATTTAAACGAGAATTTAACAAATTTAAATTTTCATATAAATGATAGTCCAAAATTAACTTTTCCTCTAGATGATTAAAATCACAGAATTAAAAGGAAGTAATAAATTTTCACTCTTATTTGATGGGTATTTTTATTTAATAAAAATAAAGCTAAATAACCCATCCACTAGCTTAAAAACTGAACGAATGGATGGATGGTGAATTTTTGGCTCAAAATGGATTTGAGTTTTCATTTTGTAATTCAATTGGATGCATATCTTATGATATAAATTCAAATTTAAAAGTTCAATGTAAACAATATTCTTAAGAAATTTTTATAGGATTTAAGTAAAAAAAATTGAAGAGGGGAAGAGAAAGTATTTACCCAATTAAATGCAAGGGTCATTAAATTATAGCCTCCTCGATGTGGCATCACAACACTTAATGTTGTTAAAAATTTCCATCCAGAACTTTTTATTACTGATTCCTAAAAAAATAAAATTTTGAAAAAATTAAGAGTTTTTATGGATGGTCAATGAATTACTTATTAGCACACAAAAGTCCTCTCAACAACCATAAACCTCAAAAATTTCCCCATTGAGGAACCCAGTATGGCATAAAACACATTATATTTAGTGCTCAAAAATATATTCAATTCAGTAGTAATTTGTTATATTTTAGTGTCATAATAATTTTAAAAAATTATTCTTCCACATCAAATCATTCAAAACATAAAAAATAATACCTACTATTTACTACCACAAATCTAGAACAATGATATATTTTTTCAGAAATTCTTCATGTAAACTTATTAAATTTCAAAAATAGAAACATTATAGAACAAAGATGAGCATTACAAGAAAAAAATCAGCATTAATTTTTTTAAATAATAGCGATGGAAAATAGGTTTTACCCAAATAATGATAATTGTGAAAGCACATAAATATAAATTTTAAAATAATTTTTAACTCCCCATGTATTAGGAAAATGAAATTAGAAACTCAAGGAAAAATAAAGTATCATAATTTGAAATATAACATCCATATTTTGAGGCTATAGCACACATGTCTCAGCAAAAGTCACCTTCGATTGATTGCACATAATTAAGTCATCGGGTAGAAAGAAAATTCAACTCCTACAAATTTAATAATATAAACATAACATTGCATAATTTAATGTTCAAAATAGAATAAAAATAGAGATAATATTTAGGGAAGTATTGTCCAATTTTAATCAAAAATTCTGCCCCTTGAACATTGTTGCACACCGTACCTCTTCGATGGAAGTATGATAAATAAATAAATATAAAAATATAAAAAAATTATTGAATGGTCGTTCAAATGATATGATTTTTTTTGGAGTTTATGAATGTGGAGAGCATAATGAAACCTAGTAGATGAAAATTTATTCCATCAAATAGAAAAATAAAAAGAATGAACGAAAATCATGGGTTGTGACTAATACTATGATAAATTTATTCTATTAATCCCAAATATATCCCATAATATTTTATTTATGTTATATTACAATGGGTATTATTCATTATTCGTTTTAATGGCATTGCTAGTTTTGAAAAAAAATTACTCTCAAGGCATTAAATATTCTAGCTTCTTACAACACTACTCTGAAATACCCCATGGTCATATAATTTATCCTTCTACCACTACAATATTTATGGTTATGAACATAAAAAATCAATGTAACATAGAAATATATATCTCAATAAATTAAGTAGAAGGAACAACATGACCTCCCATATGCTCCCCCACATATGATGGATTGAACAATTGAAAATTATGTGAAACAGTTATGGAAACCACCTCATTATAATACTCAGAAATACACTAAGAAAAAACTTCATCAGGTTATGTAGATAAAAATTCCCCAAGATCATCTATGAACATCTCAATACTATGGACAAAAATTTTATCATCTAGGTTTCATAATGAATTACAGTCAGAAAATGGATCAACAATTTTAGCGGATTTCCCAATAACAAAAATATTATCATATTCATATCCCCCATGTGATTCAAGGGAAACCTCCACATGCATCCTTAATAATTCAATATTTTATTGAACAGAAAAAAATCATCTAAAAATTTTAAATCATCAAAACTAGACATGCTATCCAAGTACAAAAAACAATCCAAATTCTCACATTCTATACATTGAATCGGCTGGGAAATTCATTAATAGTAACTAAGGTATCATCACTATCCCAACATTTTTCCTCAAATTAAAATATGAAATTTCAATAAAAGAGACACTAATACTCATCTCACACTTCTCAGGATGCAGATACAATGAAATTATTTCCCTCTTGAAAACAAGAGTGGTTTCGGGACATTGAAAATCAACTTGATAAAACCTTTCATGTTTAGTGTTTGGGTGTGGATGGAAATTGTCATGGTCCTATGATATATACTTATTTGTTTCTTGTAATTCCCTAACTATTACATCTCCAGTGTGGACTTATATCCAACAAATTTTATTCGATAACAATTATAAACGGATCGTTAAATTATGTCATCAAATGGAAAGATTTATTGTTCATTTTAATAGCTCTAAATACTTCATCGGAAACATTAATCTATTTATATCTGACCACACTAGGAGACTCTTAAAAAAATTGTACTCCTCTTGAAAATCACCATACTGAAGGGTCACATTACCATTTGAAACAACATTTAAAGCCCATATATGGCTAAAAATGGTCATCCTAAAATGATTGGAAATATTTTTATCACTATCTATTTCAAGAATGAGAAAATTGTCATGGGTTTCAGCATTCCTAAATCAACTAACATGTCATCTACCATTTCAATAGAATACACATGTGACATATAATCCATTTAGTCGGAAACTGAAATATGTTTCATCCCTTAATGACCTAAATTCATGAATAACGAGTAGAGAAGAAGTTTTATAGTCGCACCTAAATTAATAGGGCATCAAATATCCTTACTAAATCCTACTTTAAAAGTTATGACAACCGAAAATGGTATTTTAATTTTTTAGGAATGTTATTCTGAAAAATGGAACTATAATCCTTATAATATTAATCATGGAACAGTCATCCAAATCCCCCTTATTTACAAAAAATCATTTGATAAATTTAATCAAATAATGGAATTTATTAAAAACCTCATCAAAAGATATATTTACAATAAATATTCAAATCAATTCAATGAATTTCGATAATCTAGATCATTATTATTTATATATCTTTGTAGAAAATGAATGTGAAGAATATAATTATTCCCGATTGGAAACCCACTCACCCAACCCTCATTCCATATATACTACTTTTCATCCTTAACTAGTTCCCACATAATTTTCATATATTATTTGGGGTTTTCATTGGAATATACCACATTTTGATGATTCTGAATACCATAGTCCATATTTATTGTTTTGGTTTTTTGATGATTGATTTTCCATGTTCTTTTAAAATATCAATTTATATTGCATAGTTTGTTCTCTAACATTTTCTGTAGTTTCAGACCTGATCTTGTAGTTATATTCATATCATTTTCATTGGGATTCATCCTGTTGTTCTTGGTAATATTCCCTTGTCTCTTCCTCCTATGTTTTTAGCTAGTTGTCTCAATTAGAGCTTGAGGTTATGGGTTTATGAATAAGTGTCTTTTTTAAGGGAAAACATTTAACCTAACAATTTTTTCATTATGAAATTTAATTCACATTTATAATTTTAAGACTCTTCCAGATAAAATTCTGGAATTGAGGAATCGGTTGTAGCTAGAATTTAGTGAAAATAATAGGTCCAAAAACTAAATTCTCATTCCAGGATATTTCTGGAAAATTCATATAACCTTGATTTAAATAATTGGAAAATAAATATTATTTAATTAATTTCAAGCCCCGTATTCCAAAAATAGATCACTCTCATCTTGAGAAAATTCTAAATTTATTTTCGAACAGTATCTCCAAGTATTCCTAAATATTCCACTATTTTGGTATATCTCTAAAAAAACTTATAATTAATTGTGTCAGCCTAAGAAATATTCTATCTTCTATGAATTACTGTTTTCCTTGTGCTTTTTTTCTGATATTTGTTATCCATTTTATTGGAAATTCCATTCATCTATTTGGGTGTTTCTGTTTGGTTAGAAAAGTAACCAGTATAAATTTAGAGAACAACATTCTGGTGGTACAGAGTGAGAACGTTATAAAAAATTATATTAAGATATGGGGAGATAGATGATGGTTGGGTAAATTCTTATGATGTAATATAAATCAATCCCATGTTTAATGAATTTTTTATAACTCATCCTAGAAAAATTTGATGATTTTATTTCTCAATTCTTTATCCATATCACTATAATAGAAATTTCGAAAAAATTAGTTGAAAATTTTGTCCCAAGTGTATGATTCCATCTTTTTCAAGGTACATCTCCATATGATTTTTTTGTTAAATTTTATTTTAGGTAATTTTACCCCCACCTTTAAACCGTGGTAGTCATGTTTCATCAGGGATACCTGACATTTAAATAAATTCATTCTTAGTTTTTAAATAAACATGAGAAAACCTGAGAGGATACAAATGGAGATATATCTTAGAGAAAATGACTTAATTTCTAGAGATGTATGTTTTTTTGGAATTAATGGAGTTTGGGTATAAATGGTTCAAGTGTTATAATGGGTTTTAGTATGATGAGAAACATTATAGGGGGGTCAGGTTGTTTATAAGGAAAATTGGCTAAAAACCCATCTGCCAAACATTTACACCCCATGAAAATAGACTACAAATCATGTAATGCTTACGTGTTTTTCATATTCAGCTGAGGTGATGGGATTTTTAGTGAGTCAAATTAAAAATAATTACATGATGTGTAAATATATTAAATTCCATTTAATTACCCAACCTACTATTTTAATGTATGGTTTGAGGTTGAATTTTATTTCTAACTGGTTGCAGCCTTCTCCTCTTCTCCCAAGGGAACCTTCCTTGTGACTTTAGAGATCCAACCTCTATTCCGAATACCCATATAATGCATTAAATCACAAATAAATGTTTGTGGTCCTATTTTCCCCACTCTTTGTTATTTATCCAAATTTTGGGGTGTATCCTCTTGATAGTGTATGTTATTGGTTTTGATATTGGTCTGTTTTGATCCATAATACTTCTTGCGATCATCATCGCCTTTT
Source organism: Viscum album (assembly GCA_963277665.1). Lineage (NCBI taxonomy): Eukaryota > Viridiplantae > Streptophyta > Magnoliopsida > Santalales > Viscaceae > Viscum > Viscum album. The sequence continues at coordinate 1,576,887,026 of OY728120.1, read as the reverse complement.
TACTCATGAGATTTTGTCATTCAAAGAACTGTTTGATCATTAGTTAAAGGTAGGTGTTCTAAATCATAAACCTATTTTTTTTTATAATTTCATAGTATATGAAATATTTTGATTATGCAAATGTAAGGTGAGCCTAAATTAATTATATAATAATGGGTATTATTCCGTGGAGCCGGATGGTTTCAATTGGTTTTTGACTTATCTTATGGATATCCATTTTGTCAGACAACCTTGATTTTAATTTAATTGGGTAATTAAATAATTTTTATTTACCACGCCATGAGACCTTATATGATATGTTGATATATACTACCTGAGTTATTGATTACTTCTTATTGATTTGGATGTTGATCAATTGTGAGATAAATTTTAATCATATTGAAAAAAAATTGTAATTCACATAATTAACCATTGATGATTATGATGATATATTGTGATATGAATTAAATTAGGAAAAATATTTTGTTCATTGAGAAAATTATTATATATCAATAATGGACCTTGGACATGCACACTTATATGTTGTAATACATATTTTGTGCTAGCTCGACTGAGTCCCATGTTGTAATGCTTATAGGGATTTTACCCAGATTGTTGTGATTATGTAATGTTTCTGGTTGTGGTTGGAAAGATTGTGTGGAATACTCAAAGGTATTTTATATTTATTCTGAATAAGGTTATTTTACAATGTGTTATGGTTGAGGTTTTCATGGTTGTGAGACATTCTAAGAGATATTCTAACATTGAGCGAAAGCAGGATGTTTTATTTTATTAATTATTTAGTTAATTAATACACATATTTATAGATTTATTTCATACAATTATTATCAGACTGGTTTGTTTAGACATGGTGTTATCGACCTACTATGTCATACTCACACACTATTTTGGGTGTTGTTTGGTACCCGTGAAAATTACATGCATTCAGGTTCACTAAGGGGAAAATGAAATCTCTGTTGATTGATGGTTGCTGGATGGGATGCTGTTTGGAGGTGGTACCGACATGGTTTACATACTTGGTACATTTGGGTATTTATTTAATTAGCTAATTCTTTTTATTATTTTACTTCTATAATGACATTTGGTTACATTTCATTATTTCATTACATTATTCCATTATAATTTATTGGACTATTCATAATTGGAGGTATAGCCTCCCCACTATACATTTCACACCCGCACATCTTATTGGTAGCCTCTATCATATTGGGAGGCACGTGTGGGGTCTTGTAACCCACCTTTTTTTGGCCGTGAGAGAGAGTGGTAGTTCATGGGATGATACAAAGTTGTATCAAATGATAAGTTTTTCTTAACATTTTAGTTACTATTTGGGAAGGGTAGAATGAAGCCTTGGATGTGTCAGGACATGATAATGATATTGTGTGTGGGAGTAGATAACCCATGTAAGGGGAAAATCCAATTTCCCAAAGATTAGATTTTCATTCATGATGTTCACCTGTCACGATTAGATCTTATTTCATCTTGGGTGACTCACATTTTTGTGGGATTTTATTGTTTCATGGGTTTAAATTTGTGGTCATGTGTGTTGGAGATGTTATGAATGCATCATTATATGCACATTGGGATATATTTTTATTTGCATTTTTCAGGATTGGGACATATTAAATATTCATGTGATATATTGCCTATGTAGACTATGATATGAAATATCAGTTTTACATGATAAATGAAATCAATATACATATCAAGATAAATTTTTTTAATACAAGTATTGAGAGACGATGAGCTAGTTGTTCTCCATTTTTGTCACCTATTTAGGATGACCATGCTGTTATAGAATGTTTTCAAAAGAGTGCGTTTGTCTTGTAGGGATAGCGGATCCTCTTCTTCTTCAACTATAGAATTAGTTGAGTGGAAATCAACACGGTCTTAATGTAGATGAACTGGGTAATTCTATTGTTCCTAAGGACCAAATGGATGTTCCGCTTCACAGAAACCTCTTGAGGGTAATGCAATCCAGGGGAAGGGATATCGTTTGTACCTTTCCTTTTCTTTATGATCTATCAATAATGTATTTTATTAAGAATTCATATATGTTCACTAGGGTGGGATGGACTAAGAAAACAGGTTTTGGAATGATTCAGTCCCGACAATCTTCATACATCTTGGGACACTCATAGATAAGAGCATAAAGGTTTCTGCATATATGCTTTGTGGAACCAAGATTAATTGGAGACATATTATAGAGGAATCCAAGAAGATGGATATGCTATCATGGAAGGACATAGATATAAATTTACCAATCCATTTATATCGCAAGACATTTAGGTATAAAAAAATCTATAGAGTTCATGCATTTGACAGAGGAAGATGTGTTATTGATGAACTATGGTGGATGTTTCAAAAACCTATAGTACTTTATGTCATCTTTAGTAGCTAATGATATCTCAAAGGAGAGACATTTTCATGATGGTCTTCATTATGATATCATATCATAGGGTAATATTTTTTGTTTGAGTAGTTTTGAGGTTGTTATGAACCAAGAACTCCTCTTGGAAGATAATATAAGGGAGACCCCAAGTAGAGGACAATATATTTTAATTAGGAGGATTACGAGAGATTATTTAATTACTATGAAGCAAAAATAAAATATTTTCTGAAAAATTAGTAGTGGGTAGTGTATTCAGGGTAGTGGAAAACCACATATGGACTTTATTCCTTTGTAATTATATCAGTTTGGAATGCGTAGCCACAATAACCCATAAAGTCTTTACCAAGAAGTTTAGTGTTTTATTTATGGTATGTTAGGATATCATTTGAGGTTATATATGAAAATTATGAAACAGACTAGTGGCATGTGATTAGTACTAGCACCTGGGTTGGGAAGGGGCTCTGATACCCCTCAGCAAGCTGGTGGCTGGGGTTCCACTGGCCGTTTAGGCCAAGAGAGGGGATGTGGTACCCCTTTTCTGGAGAAGTGGTACTAGGAAGGGGAAATAGCTCTAGGTAGACAAAATAAAGCCTAGGTTAGAGGGAAAATTTAGCTACATGTTATCAAGAATATTTTAACTATAGTGGATGCAAGAATTTCTACCACAATATGTATGATTCTTATATCATCTTTCACAGATTTCATTTTTTTATATTGGATTGTGACATTCTATTCTGTATTCTCTTTTTGAGAAAAATGGTCTTGGTTATTGAAATATTTTATGGTGATTAGACCATGAAAACACCATTGGGAGTGCGGTCAGAAAATTTCAAATGTTTCAGTGCATGTTCTCTAGATATCAGTGGTCATCGTATCTTTTGGGAACTGTTCATGTAGTAAATTAAAGTCATAAAATTGATTCTTGTTATGGATTGGTTAGTTCTATACCATGATCATATTCACTTTTATTAGAGGATAACTGCCTATTTATCTCTATAAAGAGGCAGTTATTCTCCGTAGGGTGAGTGTGATCTTGAGAATGGTCATGACAGACCAATCGAGTGAAGAATCTATTGTCTCACAGCTCAAATAACCAGTTTTTCTATAAGTGATGGTGTAACATAGTAGCATGATTTTCTTCTAGTGGGATGTCATTTTTAGGATATTTTTCTTAATGATTTATATCTCTTACCACCTGAGTGAGTGATTGAGTACCCAGTCGAGTTGGTTCTGGGTGGAGATCCAGTTTCAACTCGGCCTTAGAGAATAGACCATGTAGAGTTTCATGAGTTGAAATATTTGGTGGGAATTCTATAATATAATGTCTTCATTGGTAATTTTACATATTATTAGGGTTCTCCATTTCACTTCACCAAGACGGTTGATGTATATTTTCACCTGTGTGTGAATTAATGAAGGCAGAACCAGATGATGGTCATGAAAGAGTGCCGTCAATTATGTATTGATGATATTTTTGATTAGGCGAAAGGTGATAAGATATTATCCAAGATTAAATTGAATTCATGATACCACAAGGTAATGGTGAGACAAATAGACATTCCTTGAATAACATTTATACCAATGTATCATTTGTATGTGTCCGATTTGACATTGTTTGGTTTGACTAACACACTTGCGATATTTAAGGCCTTCATGAATCAGATAATTCATCCTTTTATAGATTAGTTTTTGGTGGTTTTGTGTATGATTTTTTATTGTACACCTAGTCAGTAGACAATCATGTCTGACAACATGACATTGTCTTAAGTACATTGGGAGAGAAATTAATTTTCTCCAAGCTATCAAAATTTAGTAACTAGATTAAAAAACTACAATTGTTGGGCTACTTCATCTCAAAGGTACTGGTGACAGTGGACCTAGAAAAATTTGTAGGTGTGGTATCATGGAAATACCCCAAAAAAAGCATTGAGATTCAGAGATTTTTTTTGGTTGGAATGTTATTATCCATCAATTATCAATGATTTCTCCTATTTGCATGCACTAATGTCTAGGATGACCAAGAATATGGGTATGATAGATTTTTTTATTCTTATTCGTGATATTTTTTGGAGTTGTATGGAAGGTTGACCTCATAACCTATCCTTATTTTACCAATGAGGGGGAAATCATATATCATGTATTGTTAAACTACTTTTCCTTGGCTCAGAGTAGTTTTGATTTAGGAGGATCAAGTGGTCACTTATAGATATAAGAAGTTGAGACCATATGATAGGAATTACCCTTCTCATGATCTGGTGTTAGAAACAGTGGTATATTACCTATGATGTTAGAGAAAATACCACATGTGTGATAGATTTGTGGTATACATGGACTACATAAGACTCATGTATATATTTTTTTGTGAGACCTGAACCTTTATTATAGGACGTGGTTCGAGTATCTGAAATCATTCAACATTGAGAATTTTTATACACCTTTCATGGGAAATGAATTTACTGAGAATTGAGACAAATGTTGCATATATAGGTAGTGTGGGTGTCTTGCAAGGAGTGGTGGACAATAGAACTCTTTGCAGACATGAATCAAGATGATCCAAAGTCTCTAGAATGAGTTCCTCTGACTTTGAAATATATTATACATGTTCTTTTGTACTAGATCTAGAGTGAGTAGTTATCTAAATCTGAGGCATCATTATTCTGAGTAAAATTATATGGTGGATAGGCTCCTTTTTATAGTCTCTTATTAATGGAAACTCACTTATTTTTTATAGCCGAGTATGGGTTCATACTGTCTTATCTGAGGAGATGATACGATAGTTTCATGCTTCTAGATTGGCAGTGCGACTAGGGTTGAAAAAGATGTATCATGATCTCCATAGACAATACTATTAGTCATGAATGAAGAAGTATGCAGTAATCTTCTCGGATAGATTATTCACTATTAAGTAGGTTCATGTAGTGCATCAGATTCCACCGAGTATTTGGATGCTTTTTCCCATTCTTGAGTGGAAATAGAAAGATGTGATAGTGGATCTTGTGAGTGGATTACTGAGGAAAACCTATAATGATATTTTTTAATGAGTGATTTTGAAGAAAATGAATATGATATCCCACTTATTTCCAATTAGGGATACCTTCACAGTTGATGATATGAGAAATCCTTATGTGTATGATATGGTTCGGTTTCATGGTTTTATGAGGAGTATCTTTTTAGATAGAGATCTACATTACACATCCATATTATAGAGGGAAATTCCTAAGGATCTAGGATACCATGTTATTTGAGCACAACCTATCAACATCAAGAAGATGTTCAATTTAAGTAGACTATACATGTTTGGAGGTTATATTACAAGAATATGTTTTGGATTTTGGTGGTTAATGGGGGAAAAATATGGGAATTTTGTAGTGTGAATTTAATAATAACATAAATGAATCAATGAAAATGTAACATTTTTAGTATGGTGTGGAAGGAATTTCCATTCACCTCTTTGTTTTCTAGATCTAGGTGAGACAACACTCATTGTGCCAAGTCTGTTGCAGGAGACATCTTAACATGTCCAGTTGATTAGGAAGTGGTTGGTGACTATGTAGAGCATAAATAAATCATATGAATACCATCACTGATGACCTATGGAATTAAATTTTTGTCAACATGTTTTCCTTCAATAATCTCTAAGGTTGGGGAAAATTCATACCAGGAAACTTGCCATGTTAGTTCCTAGGTCTGTCGGACTATTTGAGATAGTGGCATGGGTCAGTCCAGTGGCTTACCATTTTTTCCATTCTACACTATTACTATTCTATACATGATATATTTAATCATTCATACCTTTAAAGAAATCATCTAGAACCTTCCCATTTGATACACAGAGAAGATGTCGAGCTTTGTTCAAATCATCCTTTTTGGAGCATATGATATGGGTAGTGGATTGTATTGAGAGTCATATTAGGGGTAGGAATTTACCATTGGTTACATAGTAGTGGAAACACTGGTGAGTTATAGAAGAGATCTGATAGAGGGAGACTGATATGTGAACACCTTGGCTAGAGATTTTAATTGATACCCCACCGTGATTCTTGGAGAGACTTGGGGATGTGCTGTTTTGTATTGGGGGTGTAAGATCCCATATTTTTATTGGTACACATATCTTTTAGTTTTTAAATATTATTCCTATTGGGAGAGTTGAACATTGTCTTCAATCCATAGTGGTCATGTTTCATTATGGATACCGATTATTTGAATAAATTCAGACATAGTTTGCAAGAAAACATGAGAAAACCAGAGAGGATCGAGGTAGATAGACTTTGGGGTAAAGTGACATAAATTCCCGGGGTGCATGTTTTTTTATTAATAGTTTTGGGTATAAATGGTTTATGTTTTATCATGGTTTCATTGCATTTTGAGAAGCTTCCAAGGTGGTTTGGGTTATTTATAAGGAAAATGGGATTAGAAACAATCTTCAGAACATTTATATGTTGTGTAAATGGATTACACATCATGTAATTTATTGGTGATTTAAATATTCAGTGAAGAAAATAGGTTTCTTGGCATATCAAATTAAAAAATAATTCTCCTCCCAACCCTAATGTACCAACCCTAAAACATTAGAGTTCCAACCTCCCTTTTAAAAATCCCAATGTCATATTCAATCCCTGGTAAATAGTTGTGGTGCTATTTTACCATCCCTAACTTGTTTATCCAAATATTTTAGTGTATCCTCTTAACTGTGTACAATGTTGGTTTTTATCTTGGTTGGTTTTCTTCTAGGGTCTATCTTGTGATCATCCACACCTTCTTCCCCATGATTTTTTTCATTAGAATAATTTTTTTATCATCACATAAAGGAAGGGTTCTAAATATTAACCCTATGGTTTGATAATTTCCTAGTATATTAAATATTTTGATTTGGCCAATGTAATGTGCACATGAATTAAATAAATAATGGATAAGATTATTCTTTTGAGTATATTGGTTTCAATTAGTATTTGAATTTTCTTATGTCTACCTATTGATTGAGATAACCTTGAATATAATTAAGTTTTCTAATGGATTAATTTTTTTAGCATGACATGAGACATTAGGTTTTTTCATGACATAGAATCAAAAGATTATGGATTAATGATTATTGATTTGAATACTGATCAGTTGTGATATAAATGAAATTATATTTTTAATAAAAATGGAAACTCACATAATTAACCATTGTGGCTTATGATGTGACACTGTGATCTCCAGGCTATTAGGAAATATCATTTCTTCCTTGTTTAAATGCTTATATATCTGGAATATCCCTAGAACATGCAAACTTTTTTTCTATAATGGTTATATTGAGTGGGATCGACCATGAACCATATGATATTTATTAAAGGGTTTTTAACCAGATGACGTAATGCATATATGTATTTGACCCAGATGTTATAATGATTATAGGGATTTGACACACATTGTTGTGATTATTCATTGTTTATGATTGTGGTTTGAATAGTTGTGAGGCATGCTGAGAGATATTCCATCTTGACACCAAATCATGATGTTGGTCAATGGGATATGGTTGTTGTTGTCATGGTAATGTGACATGCTCAAAGATATTATAGAATTGATCCAAATATGGTTGTTTTTGTATTTTTATTAATTGTATAATTAATTAATGAACCCAATTATCGCTTTATTTCATACACTAATTATCATACTGGTTTTTTTAAACATAGTGTTTTTGACTTAATATGTGACACTAATACTCTATTCTAGATTTTGTTTGGTTCTCAAGGATATTAGGTTGATGTTTTTTTGGACAATGGGAAATGACAATGTTGTTGATTTTTTCTTTCTAGATGGGATGGAGTTTAGAGGTGGGACAAACAAGGAATTATGGACCTGAGATTTTTAGTATTTATTTGATTCTTCTATGATTTTTCATATTTTACATCAATAATGATATTTGGTTACATTCTATCACATCATTACATTATTACATTATTATTTATTAGATTATTTAGTTGTATTTTATTATTGGTTTCCACTATCTATGTACTATGATTTTTTTCTGTTTTAATTTCTTATTTCTTCTGCTGTGATTCTTCATACCATAGGGTATAGGCTTTCCATTATACATTTCACACCCCACTAAAAGTCCGAATACTCTGGTGTATGGGGAGGTGCGCTTGAGGTATCGTATCTAACCATATTTTTCTATGTGAGGGTGTGTCAGATCAGGGGATGTTACAAAAAGTACCAAATGTTTCTTCTTCCATGTTTTGGAACTAACTTCTAGCATTACCCATTATAAAAAATGAAAAGACAATCAACCTAAGATCTTACTCAAAAATCCTATACAGTGTATGTTCTTGAATTGTTCTAACAATTTCTCAAATGATTTCTATAGAATCATTTATTAGAAGGATTTAATGGAAGGGAGCGTAAATTTTTTTGATTATTTTATCTTCTAATTTCTAGACCTTAGGGAAATCCGTATACATGAACAATTATTTGAAACTATAAGAAGTTTTATATTCCTAATTCCATCCCTCTCATCATTTTCATTTCAAGGATGAAGATCAAGAAAATTTTTCATTTTTATTTTTAGAAGATCATCAAATTTCAATATTTTGATCTTCCTTTTTAGGTATATTTTTTAAGCATTGTATAGTGTATATTAATTTCAGGAATTAATGGTTTACGTTCAGTGTAATTCCTTGATATAGTGTACATAAAATTTCCGGATGATCTATGTGAATATCAACAATCATTTTTACGGGAAAAATATATTTTTACGAAAAAAATTTAGGAAACTTTTTTTACATATTTTCGGTTAGTTTTTTTAAATATATTAAATATATTTAAAAAAATTGGTCCCATGCCACCTCCTGAGAAATTATTTCAATATTTTGAATAAATTTCATTCGACATTATTTAAAATTTAATTAATTATAAATCCTATAAACTACTAGTAAGATGTAACAACACTTATCAATCAATATGGATGGATTATAAAAAAAATTTGACAAAAAAATGAAAGAATGTCTGGAATTTTGGAATTGTGATTATGATGGATATTATGCAAAAAATGATGAGATAAAAAAAATTAGAAAGGGTTTTCAAACTTCTTGAAAATGAATTTTAGAATATAATATTTTTATTCTCATTAATTTATAATATTTCATTTCATAATGAGTATGAGAAGATTCATCGAGTTGTTTCTTTAATGAAATTTGATAGTTTATCAATATATCCCATGATATAATATATTGGTCATTACATAGGATAAAGTATTGTTTTTAAATGGTTAAGAGAACCATAAATTATTCATTTTTTGTAACATAGATTTATATTAAAAATACTAAATATTCACTTACATCACCTTTCAGTCCTTGGAAAAGAGATAACAGATACTAATTAAGAATGAAATAAGATCACTGAACTAAAAATGAATTGTAATTATATAATCAATATGACAAAAACATGTTAAATAATTTCCATCCATCTTAGATTGATTACCCTAAAAACATTTTACCCACTGATGGCTTGTGCATCAACTACAAATATATTAAATACATTCATTTAATGAATAGAATAACTAATAATGAATGAAATTAGAGAGATGAATATTCTTTGTCAAAGTTGATTGCCTTTTATTCAGAGCATCTCCCTTTTATCATCATCATTATCCTAATCCCAGTCTCAACCTCCTCTCCTAACTCCTCATCAAGAATAATGTGTGACTATTTATTTTTCCAAGTTATCCAGAGAACTAACTTTTATTTTCCTCAAAACTATCACCCACTTTTTGAAGACTTAAATTGGTTATTTTCAAAAGTTAATGAAAACTATTAGTCCGAATGTCACTGTGCTATGAATTTAATAAAACTATGCACCAACTCTTCCACATGATCTGACAATTGAAGTACTCACTAACATGATTTCACCTATGTGGAATCAAAAAATCGGAACATCTGCTTTTAGCAATCAAAAAATTCTTTGATCACTGAATCCATAATTTGATTTCCTAATTTCACTAAATTCATCCTCAAAAAATAGGCACCAGTATAAAATCCATCATCATACCTGACCCCCCCCCCATTATTTTGGTGGATCTGGAATCCAGAAAATCCTCATCCTTCACATAAGTGGTAAAAAAGGAACCAAATTATTATTTTGTTTGGTCATTGCGAATCCTACACTGGATATCTATTATGATAAAACATATCTTAGATAGATTATCTTATGTGTCCAAGAATAACCTTTTACAAAGATCCTTATCATATTAGATGACTAATTGAATTATATTACGAGAAAAAAGCCGTCTTATGCATATGACCTTGAATAAATTTGTTGGTCCAACAAAAAATAAATCTCAATAGTCATAAAACTATGTTACACCCTTCAAAGAAAAACAAAATAAACAAAATATTGATAAAATATATTTAAAATATTAAAACAATAAAATCAATAAACATAACATAATAAAAATAATTAATTGATTAACTAAATATTTTAATTATAAAAAATTATGAAAGTATTGAAAATTAATGTAACAAATAATTAATTAATTATTTAAATAAACATAATAATGATTTAAAAAATAGTTAATTAATTAGTTAATAAACACTATAAACACCTAAAGAAGAAAAATAATGCACATATAACATAAAATTAAACAAAAATAAAAATATTAATAAAATAAAATAATTAAATATTTTCTGATTCAATTTTTTTAATAATATAAAGAATGAAAAATTTATGAATTTAACAATAATAAAACATTACAAATAAAGATTTTACTTATATACTGAAACCATTTTATTTTTACCCTAAAGTTATTATTAACTAAATTAATGTATTTTTTAGGATTAAATAAAAATTAAAATCCCAAAAAGGTTGGAAAAAAATGTAATTAATAAGGGACACATCAAGGGGTTTAAATGTAAATTCCCATATTTTTAAGGGTTCATGGTTTGGACACACAAAAAACTATTCCATGTGCCATCTAAGAACCACCATTTTCTATGTGACACACACCTTCATACTGATTTGTACATGGTTACACAAACTGTGAGAAACCTGTGGGTGCTCATTGTTAAAGGATCCACCCCTTCACATGATTATGTGAACAACCATAGTAAACTCTATGCCAATTGTGAAACATATGCCTAAAAGTTTTTGCAGTTTTTTCATGACCATACAACATCCCAAGAGCTGTTAATCAAATCACCCTCCTCTAATTTTGGCCGCATGGTTGTTCCACATATCTACTAAAATCTATGGTCCAACCATTAACCACCATCTTCTTCTCCAAAAACAGGAGCTCTAGGCTCCTAACAATCCCATTTTCTCATGAACCCTTCTTAAGTCACATAAGAACTATTTATATGATGAAAAATAGATTAAAATTGAATTAAAGGGGTTCATAACGAAATTGAGACCCAGGATTTTACACATATCATAATAATAGACTAGTGGAAACTACTGAGAGGATGATACTGTATATCTATAAATTGGATTTCTATAAAAATTAACTACATAGATAGATATATATAAACTAGGAAAACAATCCATAATCGATGAGAAGTATTGATATCATTTATAAATAACAGAACATCCAATAAATAGATATAGCATCCCTTACAAATGATATTCAAAATAACAATTGATTATGCTCAACCAAATATGAAATCTAAATGAGATATAAACATTGATAAAATGATTGATACATACGAACCATAATGTTATCAAACTAACTGATTCATCACTCATAGATCTCCATGTGACCCACAATCACACACCATATTTACAACATCGATAAACAGACCACTCAAATTATATCCAACCAAAAATTTAAACCTTGGCACTTGTATCTAAAACTATGAACAGTTCATACACTAACATAAGTGTCTATGAAATGTTTTATCTAAACTAATAAATTAATATTTTACCAAAGAGTCTGTGAAATGCCTTTATAAAAACATTTAATAAATTCTTGTTAGAATATATATTGTAAATAAGCCTTTCTTCGTGAAGAGAATAATAAAACAAGAACGATCCTTGATAAATTTTCCCAAAAATCCCTAGGTAAATTATTTTTTGGAAGAAAATTCACTTTTTGACAAAAAAATTATTTCAAACCCAAAAAATAATTAAATTTTCGTTAAAGTATATTTCAAACCCCCTCCATATCCCAAGGTGTGTAGTCAACCATTTTGAATGGAATCATATTAAAATGATTAAAAAAAGTTATTTCAATGTTTACAAATTTAAAACCAAACAACTTTTCATTTCATTCAAATCCTTTCACAAATCATCTTTTGAAAAAATATTCAAAACATAATTTCATAACAAATGGAATAAGAACCATAAAAAATTGGGCATCATCATATCAAGGAATAATTTAACAAATCAATAACAGCAAATCAAAATGTATAACTAAATAACACCTAGAAAAAAACATTGAGTATAATACCCTGTGGTTGTACCATTATCAATCGAATTAGTATCAAGGGAAACATCTAATTTCATAACATGTGATGGTCACACACATACTCAAATGAAAAAATTTGTAGGTAATTTCTCAAAGTCTAATAGGGTCACCATTATATTATCTCTTGTTTTCTAACTAGGCCACTATCCCTAAAAATGTCACAAATAATACTGTGGTTCACAAGAAAATTCTCAATCAATGTTAGTATGTCCACATCCAAATTCCTCACATACCTGCATGGGTTCTCATACAATGTAAATTGGAGAGGTCACTATAAGAAAAAAGGGATTTGGATATTGTTTTTAGTAATGATATATTAAAAAACACCAAAAATTAGTGGTGGTAAAAACTCTCATTAAATTTGAAAAAAAAATTTAAAAATTTGATGGTGGTCATCAAAATTACAATGTGAATTTAATAATAGATAATAATATTAATTATTATTATTATTATTATTTTTAATAATAATTATTAATTAATTTTTATTATTCAAAATTTTTAATCTATTATTTTTCTAATAAATATTAATTATTAAGTTTTAATTAATAATTGTTTACTAATTTTTAATTAGTAATTAGTAACTATTTATATTCATATATATATAAATACACATGCATATACATAAATATATATATATATATATTATTTTTATTCATATATAATTCTATTTAATTATACATAAATATATATATGTATATATATATTTATGTAAATATATTATAAATATTTATATGTATTGAAAAATATGTTTTAATATTTAACTCTATTTTTATGTAATTTTTATTTATAGTTATATGTATTTCTAGATAGTCATTTGTATTTATGTGTATTTATGTATATTAACATATATATATATTTATATGTATATTTATATATGATTATGTATATTAATATATATTTATGTATATTTTTATATATTTCATGGGTGTGTATATATATTTTTGTGTGTCTGTCTGTGCCTATTTATATATACTTGTATATGATTTTATATATATTTATATATATTTATCATTATTTATATATCTATCAATATTTATATTTATTTATTTGTATTTACCTATAATTATATATTAATTGATATTTATAAGAATTGAGTATATTTAGGTATATTTATATTCTTATATTTACACACATATATATAGTTATATTGATTTATATTTATATATATCTACATATATATTTATATATATTTTGTGGTTATATATATATATATTGGTATTTGTATATATATTTATGTGTACTTAAATGTGTTTATATATATGTCTTTAAATATTTTTTTAAATTTTCATATTTATATGTATTTATAGATATTTATATGAATTTACTTCTGTATGTATATATGTATGTATTTATATTTATTTATATTTATTTACATTTTTTTAATTTTATTTGTATATATATAATATGTGTGTATATATTTAAAATTATATATAACTATATATTTATATATGTATTTATATTTATTTAAATATATTTATATAAATTTTTAATATTTAAAAATATTTATAGAAATTTGTGTTTTTATCTATATTTATATAAATTTATATACAATTATATATATTTTTTATTATATTTTTATATGAATATAATTATAAATAATTATGAAATATATGTGAAAATATATGAATATAAATCTGAGTGGGTGTGTTTACGTGAATTCATATGTGTATATATATATATATAAGTATAATGAAGTCTTTTTTGTTACAAAATGAAGGGCTTGGAAGAGTGGTAATGCCTTTGCAGAATAAACAATTTATGGGTGGTTGAAATATAACCCTACACCCACTGACAGACACACAGACACACGCATATATGCTTGATTTTACAAAGTTGTTCTGGGTGGGTCATGACGTGGTGCGGCTAGGGAGTGCTGTGATTAGCGTGTAGTAGGATTTGATTTAATTTGGTCTTGGATAATATGTAATAAGTAATAATAAATAATAAAAATTAATTAAAAGTTTGAATTACCATTAAATAAAAAAATCACAAATAAAAATTAAAAAAAAAATGTTAATGACACATGTATCATGATTGTTTATAGAAGGATCTATGAATCATTTAGTGTTGATTAAAACAACCAATGCGTGCCAAAAAATAAAATAGAGTACCTTTTTTTCTTATAGTGGGTGAGTAATCAATAAGTAGATGGTCATCACGTGGATCAAGAAGTCTAAAGAAATAGTAAATATCCTCTCACATCTATGAACCTATTAATAAATAAGTGATTCTTATCAAGAAATCATCACATAATAATATTCAATACATGTCCCATTAAAGGGTAGTAGTTTTATACAACACATAATAACTAGGGGATCACAATAAGGGTGCTGTAATTATAAAAAAACTCATTCTCAGAAAGTGCCAATCGGGCCATCAAAAACATAATAGGGAAACAAATCCAAATTATCATGACCTCCTCCCCCAAAGGCACTCCTCCTAGGATGATAGTTAGAGAATAGATATCATAATTCTAGAGCCCGCTATCCCGTTGGCCATTAGTTTGAAACAGTAACTGTTGTTATATCATACACACAAATCTGAGGCATTACCTATCAAGAGAAATTGAGGAATTATATATAAGACAAAACCATAAAAAACTATATATCATAAAAAAACTAAAGATATATCCGAGTAAATAATATAAATTTAATATGACTGAACAACTATAAAAGAAACTACATATACCATAAATAAAATTCCTTGGTAGTGATCTCGAAGAGCAAATTGTTTTTGATCAAGTCCTTGAGAATGTAATGTACATCCTAATAACCAACCATATTTTGAATACAAGAAAACAATTTATATTTAGGTTCGACCAACATAACATGTATAATCAATGGGATCAGCAGATATAATCTCATGCAATATATAATAAAATCATTGAAAATCCTATTGAATAAAGAATTTGATCTATCTCATCACCTAATCTTGTAAACTAGGTTCCCCATGCCACTACAGATCTCTCACCATGTATCTCATAAAAATTATAATACAATATCCAGAATAATATCAAATGAAGGAACCCAACTATCAATTCATAACTAGTTTTTTACACTTCTACAATGTCGAACATCCTATGAAATCTCTCTCCCATAGTATGTCTGCTTGAAGACACCTAGGAATCTCTATCATATCATTTAACCGGTGAATCTAATTTTCCCATTAGAACATACAATGAATCCCATAAATCCCATCATCTAAATGTCATCCAAATATCAAAATAGTAATCAATTTTTTCCAGGAGAACCCATATCCCATATATCAAATAGTATACCTCAATCCATCACAACCCATACATGATACACCTACAATAATCCATACAATACTATATCTGGAAATATAATTGTGTGAAGTAACAAAAAGGCACTAATTCTCTCTACACACATATATGGGAAAGGTAACCAACATTCATATCAGCCAAAATTATTATATGAAGATGAGATTGTGGGATAAGGGGCCTATCAACCATTGGTTCCTCACAAACTTGGATGTTGTGGAAAACACCCGAAAAGAGTACACTAGTTGTTAGTATCCACACAGAGAAGGTTGAGGTATCATATTAAATCATATAACATACAATATATATATATATATATATATATATTTATTTATTAATATCTCCCAACCAAACTATTTCCAACACTCTAATATTTTATGAAATATTTTTTCCAGTAAATTAAATTTCATCAATATCTTCTGTTACACCCAACATTGATTTTAAAACAACAATAATATACTATTAAAATAGTATTATTTGATGTAAATGTTGTAAGAATTACATTAAACTAGTGTGTATGAATATTAATAACCAAATTATGAAAATTATATGGTTTAAAAATCTAAAAAATAAATTCAACTGTTATCAATTGATTAGAAACGAAAATAATAATCATTGGAAAGTAAAAGAAATACTTTTACAAAAAACAACTTATATGTGTGAATTTTTTCTCTATGAAAATAAATTAAAATAATCACGATTGGTGAATTATTTTAATTAAATTTATATAGTATATACTCAATAAAAAAATTTATCATTATTCTAGATTTTTTTTTATTTTTCCTAAGCATGGTATAAGAATAAATCTTGTTTTTTGTTTAAATTTATATTTTTTTATAAAAATATGTTTTTCCATGCATTTTTTCAACGTAATGATTTTTATTTTTATAATTTTTATTTTAAAAAAGTATTTTTTTAATCAAAAACTAAAAATTATGTTAGTTTTAATTTTATTATAATTTTCTGAAAAGATTATTTTTTTATAAATATTGAAAATACAGTTTCAATTAGAAAATTCATTTCCATTTAACGAATTAAAAAGTTATATTTTATTTTAACAAGGAGTTAAAATTAATTTTAATTAAATTATTTTACTATAAGTACAATTTATTTCTTTTTAATAAATTTCAAGATGACTTTGTTACACAAAAAGTTTTATATTTAGGAAAATTATTTCTTTGGACGATAACTTTTTCATCAATTTTATGGGTTAGATTTTAAATTAAAATATTAAAATTATAAGACTTTAATTTGATGAAATTAATTAAATATTTATATTAATAAAAATAAATATTATATATTAATATTAATTTCATTTCATTCATAGTGAATCACAAAAATAGTAAAATTTAATTACCGCAGTTGATGTGAAAACTGGTTTACTGAGATGTTAAACTAAAAAATCAGGGTTAATATACATAAAAACATGTCTAAGATCAATTTTATGGAAATATTTAAACCTTATATATTCATAGTTATGTGAATATTCCAATTTGGATCCATTTTACATGTGTATAATTTAGTTATCTTTTATTCTTTTCAAACATTCCAATTGTGTCATCTCCCCCTCTTATAAAAGGGAACCTCTCTTCTATGCACTTCAATATTATAATTCCTATTGGTTTTTGAAAATACCTATCCAAAAAACTTCATTAATACGCTATCCATGTTCTAGAGGTCTCATTATTATTAGTAATACCTTTTACGAAGATATTTTTTACACAGCTAAAGAGGATGTCCAAGGAAGATGGATAGTTCTTAACCTAGCTTTTCTGTTGTATTTCTTCCTCAACCCCTTCAAAATAATCATAAAAAATTAATATATAATACCATAATTATATAAAATAAAATAATAGTTTTAATATTAACTTATTATCTTATACTTATCACCTCTTCCATCATATGAAAAATAAAACCATTGATCATGTTTACGGTAGACTACCACTTCACAAACTGATGTAATGTTTTTCCCTCACTACCTACATGGGTGGATATAATGATGGATTTAATATATATATATATTATATATATTATTTATTAAATATTTATAATTATAGAAATATATTATCAAATATACCTTCCTACCTTCAAATTCATTGTAAAATGAAAGGGTCACTCATTCATACACATGGACTACCACTTACATGAAACTATGTGATATGTTTTACATATTATTTTTACATGGATTGTAATAAGGATAATTTTAATGAATATATTTTAAATATATGATATAAAAACTATCCTCTTTTTGAAAATTAATATTTAATGTACTTTTATTCAATTCATTGAAAAAATGAAAATAGTGGTCACGCGTATGTACGACCTACCATCTCAATGAAAAGTGTAAATCATTTTAAATTTATAAATTTCAAGGATTAATCTAAACAAATATAAAATGGATAAATTATAGATATTTATATATAATTATTAACATACTATATATGATATAACTATGATCATAGTACAAGTACAAAATCTACCGAATAAAAACATACATGAAAAATAAAGTATTTATAACCCGAAAAAGTGATTTTAACAAGGAATTATCAATAAACTAGTGATCAAAGGTTATATGATAACATATGATTTGATATATATGAATATTGTTTATATATATATATAATAAACATATATTTATTATATAATATTCATTAATTTTTATGAATCATTTCAAGACATGAGGTTAGGGATTTTCATCTAACATTTAATTATATGAGACTCATGCCATATTCATAAATTGTTTCTTTTATATGGAATATATAAAACCCTTGAATTCTTTTTTATTATTACTCATAGAGAAAATATGTGATACAAATCACTATATAAGCTTATATAAATCATGTTTTATCTCTCTGATTTCAAATATTTAATCCATCATTGAATCATTTTATGTATGTATTGTTTTTGGGTGATGTCTTGGAGGGTTTGGAGGACTTTTGGAATGTTTTGGGGATTTTATGGTGGTGCACGTTTTTAAAATGGTTAGAAAATTCAATGAAAATCGTACATAAAACCATGAAAATATAGGCAATGGCCTCTAGGAAGGTGCACCGTTAGGAAAAAAGTTTATCAAAATAGTTCATTAACCTAAGAGAAACCATGAATTTCGGAAAAGGGACATATTCTTTGTTAGTAAACATGTTTACAAACCATTTTCCCTAACTTTTAATGAAAAAAATTATATTTGTAAATTTTGGATCAAAATTAGTTTTGTTCCACAATAGTTTTTATTTCACTATTTTGACTCTAATACAAATTAAACTATTTCCAGAGGTATTAGAGACCATTGCTCTTGATCAGGGAGTGATCTGTTGGAATTTTTTGTGAATTTATTCCTAGAATCCTTGGTAAGTGCACATTCTTGAATTTTTCCCATATATTCATCTTCTTACCTTTCTTGGATTCATGGATCTAATAAATTGGGGATAGGACCATGGTTTTTATGCCAATCATGATAATATTTGGCTGTGTTGGTGTTATGAAAAAATGTCTATGGTGGGGTCTTGTAATTTCAACCCATTTTAGATGAATAATTAGTGTCATTTTTCATTAACACTATAGTTTATAAGGGAGGTTTCTTGACTCATTACACCTATTAATATAATTTGAGGGATTGATCTCAAATTGAGTGTTTTTCTTGAAATTTATTGTCATATTTCTGTGAAATTCTTGATGGAACCCAACTTTAGTGATGGCTAATGAAATTATGGAAATTGGTTGTTTTAGTGGAAAGTGAAAATGGTTTTATGAAAATAAAGTAATTATTTTAAAATGGTTGGTTGGTTTTGAAGAAGGAAAAATTTATTAGAAAAGTTTTTTCAATAAAGGGATGGTTTTATTGAAATGGTTCACAATTTTTTGGTATAATATTTGGCTTAAATGCTTAATAATGAGTTGAATGTGATGAATAATGGTCATACAGTACCACTATCAATGGGGTTGAGTATGGATGTGAAGTTTCATCATCAATGGTAACAAAATCTAGAGTGTGTTATTGTGGTTGTGTGAAATGAAATAGGTAATGATAAATGAATTCAAGTAATGGTTTAAATGATATGTTTGGTTACTTTCCATGGAAGTGGTTTGGTTTGGAAAACAATTTTGGTATGAGAACTATTTTTCTTAGAAATAGTTTGGTTTTGATATAAACAATTTCATTGTTTTTTATAAATTGATTTATATAAAATTATTAACATGTTCTATCCTAGTGGAATGAGTAGGTAATTAATTGGGGGAAAACCTACCTAGTTTTATTACTCGACCCCTATTTGGGAACTTTTGTGAATTTGTTGATATCATATATCTGGACACATGTGAAGGATAATTATCTCATTTCATTAGTAATACATCACAATAAATCATGCATGGTTTATGGAATTAGACCTTCAAGCTTGTTGTGATCTGTGGATTTATGTTTTCAGAGTCTTTGAGATTTATTGGTTTTGCCTTATTCATTATATTCTGAAATGGTTACTGGTTTTATTGGGAATGTTTTCTTTTTATATTACTTTTAGTTCTTTTATACTATTATCATGCATCATATAATATTGGTTGGTAATGGTTATCTTGGTTGTGGTTGTTTTATTTTAAAAGGGAAGATTTTCCACCAATTGTATTGATGATCTTAGAATTTATTTCTAGCCTTTTGTGTCCTAGAGATGTCATTTAGGGCCATGTAATATCCCACCTCACTTCTCAAGCCAATGAGATGTGGACGGATGTAAAAAATAGTATCTTTCATGGATAATGTGTATTTTATTTTGAAAATCACTTTATCTATCTTGGTTGGTCCATGTATATTTTGGCATAAGTTTTGTCATTTCAAGGTCATGGAGTTGGAAAATAATTTTTGTTTCATTATAGATTTGAGAAAGTATCAGTGAGTAGGATCATCATTAATTTAAATTATAGAATAAATATTCTTAGCTAACCTATTTATTTTGAACCTCATGTTACCAAGGTCTTTGGTATATATGTGTATTAGACACTTATTAGAGTTGTAACCTCATTGTCATGGGGTTTTCCAATGATAAGATAATGACCTGAATTATAGAAATGACGTCACACAAAGAGTCCATATTTTATTTTGAGTAATGGTTTATGATTTCGTACAAAAATTTTAAATTTTGAAAAGTGTTGAATAGTTTTCGAATGTAATATTTTAAAAATGCATGGAATAATATTTTAAAAATGGGTTTATTATAAAAATTAGAAAATGTTGTGGTTTGGAAATTTTTCTTATGATAGTTGTGATATGAAAATATGAAATCGTTATTCCTTGATTTGACAGGGTGTGATACATATGGTTTTTTTATAAAAAGTGCAATCTGCTAGGCATTATAGAAACAAACATGAAAAATTTTCTGGGAATCCGGTTGCACCTAAGACACTGGTGAACCAACAACAGATTCATAGTATAGTCCAATATTTTCATGTTCTGGATAGAGTAAGTATTAGGGATGAACCATGGAATGTGCATCATTATATTGTATTATAAAATAATAATCTACCCAATATTCAGCATGATTTAGAACCATAGAAAGCATAGGAGGGGTAAAATATGTTGAATCAAATCTCTAATTTCCTACGTATTCCAGCAGAGATGAATGTAATTTTGGTTGAATATATATTGGAAGATATTTCACACAAGTTGTGGGATTTAGATGTTTTGTTGAAATTAGACTATGTCATTAAATGAGATTATTTTTAAAACTTGTTAAAAATTTTCTATTCCCACAAGTTACGTATTGTTTCAAATCTAGAATATTTCATCTTGACATAGGGGAACCTCATTGTGATAGAGTATATGGAAAATTAAGTGAATTTAGTCTTCTTTTCACCTATATGTGTTGCTAATGAATCCCTGAAGTCATGAATTTTTTAATCAAGATGAGGTTGGAGATTTAATCAATGATTTTCATGCATTGTATAATGGATTATATAGAGATGGAAAATATAGAGACAGTGGATGAAAGGTGCATATTAGGAACTGTGAGTGGTGGGAGAAAGATGATACCTATGGGAAAGGGTTGGAAATAAATATGCATACCTTTCTCATAAAATGAAAAACATTATCAAGCATACTTCCCTTAAATATAGGTTTTTCATCCTGGAATACAAGAGATGTGTAAGGTAATGAAAGAAAAATTTTGGAGTCTTGGAAAGAAAAGAAAAGTGTTAGAGTTTTTTATGAGATGCCTCACCTGTTAGAATGTTAGGGAATTTCATCACACACTAGTGAGTATGTTGTAGTCTTTGACTATTAAAATTTGGAAATGATGGTAAATGGCCTGGAATTTTGTGACATGTCACCCAAGGACAGTCAGAAAACACAATTTCATATGGGTGATAGTGGATCATATCACAAAGTCAGCACAATTCATTCATATTCACGAATCCCATATGATGGATGGATAGTTTAAAAACTATATCCAAAAAGTGGTAAAGAGTCATGGAATATCGGTTTTGATTGTATTATACTGAGATAAGAGGTTTATATCTTGTTACTAGAAATCCTTACAGAAATAAATGGGGACTCACTTGACTACGATTATGGCATATCATCCTTAGGTGGATGTGAAATCTGAAGGGATGATGAAAATGTTGGAAAAAATCAATCAAGATTGTGTAATATATTTCAGTGGACCATTGAAGTATCATATACTATTAGTGGAGTTCTCGTATAACCATAGTTTTCCAGACTCAATACATAGGGATCATTTTGAAGAATTTTATATGGGTACTTTTATTTCACCATTATTTTGGGTGGAAATAGGTGAGAGTTAAATAGTTTGACCGAACCTTGTCCAATAAAAAATAGAGAAGCTTTAGTTGATCATTAAAATAATGGATATGGGAAAAGTCATCATAAATCATATTTGTATCATCATCTATGGTCATTTTCATTCAATTTTAGTGATCATGTGTTCTTGATAATCTCACTAAGGATTGGGCATGGTCATTTTGGGATGATTAGAATGTATTACCCTCAATTAATATGACCTTTTATATATATTAAATAGTCGTTGAGGTGGAATATCAGTTGTCTTTGACCCCATGTCTCAGTTACATTCCCATTGTGTTTTATGTATCTCAGTTGAAAAAGTACGAGTCTGATCCTGACCATGTGATTTGATGGGATCACATTGTACATGAGTTAGATTTTTTTATTGGTTCATGTACTAGTAAGGATTGTGATAGGAAACATAAAGTATTTCATGGGGAATCTATCAGTCTGTTGTGTGTTTTATCAACGAATATACAGATTCAGAAAGAAATTATGGAATAGGAAAAGAAAATGGTCCAGCAATGGCCCAAACTCTTTTGGGGAAATGGTGGTTTTATACTTTTAGTGGATAGAAAGGCTAACAATGGGGAGAATGTGGAAACTATAGTTTCATAAAATTTACTATTTTTTAATATTATTATGTATAAAAAGTGTTTTCATGACGTTCGGTATGTTTTTGGGGGATTTTTGGATTTTTTGGGGCTGTTATGGAGGTTCCTGGTTTGAGAACTGTTTGTAGAAACCACATAACTCCTATATAAAGTATTTTTAAAAGAGGTAGTGGTATCTAAAAAGGTTCGTGGATAGGTGCATGTTTTAAAAAAACTCTACAGGCTCCAAGGAGAAACCATTCCTTCAGGTACATAGGAATTTTTACAATTAGCGCATCTTTTTCTTAATCATTCACCATAACAGTGCAGAATAAAAATTAGATCCAAAAATTGTGGATCTAATTTGGTTTTTCTAATTAATGGATTATTTACCCCTTTTTCAACCATAACAGGAATTCCTCTCTTACCAAAATATTTTGAGGCTATTTCTCTAGATCCTGGAGGAATCAGTTGGAAAATCTAGGTGCATTGAAGCACTAATTGCTTGTTAAGCACCCAATACGGGTTCTTTTCCTTTAGATTATTCTTCTTAAATATATATTATTAATGTATCTAATCTATACATGTTGTTTTACTATAACAATGATGATATGTGGATATGTTGATGTCGTGGAACAATATCTAAGGTGGGGTTTTGGAGTTTCAACCTGATTTTGTTCAAGAATAAGTGACATTCTTCATTTATACCATAGTTTCTTAGGGTATTTGACTTTAGTATTGACTCTCCTAATTAAAACCTAAATACAAGATTTCATACTTTTTGTTTTCCCTGAAAATTATTATAAAATTGTAGTGAAATTCTTGATGAAACCGTCTTCAGTGACAGTTTATGAATTTTTGTTCATTTGATTTTTTGGTAGAAATTGTAATTAGTTTCATGTATTTAAAATACTGATTTCCAAATATATGATTGGATTGGATGAATTGAAAATTTTAATGACGTTTTGTTTCATTAAAAGGATAGTTTTATTGAAATGGTTTTGTAGATTTGAATATTCTAGTTATTAGATTAATTGGTTAATTGTGGGTTTAAAGGGATGGAAAATGGTCGTGAAGTACCACCATAAAATGTATGATGTTTGGAAGTGATTTTACAACATAAATGGTAACACAAATCTTAAGTATATGGGTGTCTGGTTTTGTGAAATAAAGATGATAATTCCATATAAATTCATGTAATGGATGGAATTGGTTAGTTGGTTGCTTTCCTTGGACATTGTTCGGTCTGGAGAACTATTTCTGTATGAAAACAATTTTTATTAGAAATTTTTTGGATTTTATAAAAATTATTTTATACTATTTTATCTAATTTATTTATATAAATGTGCCATCATTTTCATTCCACATAGCTTGAGTAGGGTTGTTATTGAGGGGAAACCTATAGAGTTTTTTTACTCACCCTTTATATGGGAACATTGGTGTGTTTGAAGATATCATGTATTAATAATATTGTAAAGGAAAAGTATCCCATTTCTTTAGTGCTTAATATAGATACATTGTTAATGGATTTTGTAGTTGGATGTTGAATAATGTTCAAATCTACGGAGTTATGTTTTTTGGATTCTTTTTTCTTTGATGGTTTTATCTTCCTCATTTTAATCTAATATTATTTTCAATGTAGTTTTGGTACATTTAAATTTGGATATTTCATTGAGTTTTATTCCATTATTATCATGAATAATATATTGGTGGTTGTTATGGTTTCCTTTGTTGTGGTTGTTTTATTTTAAAAAGGAAAATTTTATACTAATTGTTTTAACTCCCTTGGAAATTAATTCTAGATTTTAGTGTATTAAAGAGGTCCCCTAAGGCTAAGTAATATCCCACCTACCTTATCAATCCATTTATGAGGGGAGGGGTGTTACACATGGGACTTATGATCTAGAAATTTAACAAATTTGTGATGGTTTTATTCCTAAAACTCATTATTTACCATGATTTTTTATTATTATGAATCTGATGATGAAATATAATGATCTATATCTATATAATTCCCAGAATTTTCTAGGGGGAATCACCATGGAGCTTCATTGTCTGGACAGAAACTTTATTTGGATGGGTTCAATTCATGAGCATAAGATTATTACTTTTTCCTGTAAGTAATATTTCAAGACGGTTGAATTTTGGGGCCTTAGAGTCAAGGATCTAAGAAAATTTAATGATTGGATTATTGGGATGATTACTTGGGGTCTGATCTCCGAATACAATTCTGGTTATTTTTTAGCTAATCCGTTCAATGTCAGGAAAATTAAGGGTTACAAGTACTATCTTATGTCATCTTTATGGGAAACTATTAAGTTCTCTTTCATTCATATTAAAAATGATCAAAAGTGGTTGGTCTGTCGTGACTCTAATATTAATTGTAGGAGCACGACAAGGCTTGAACGTCCTTTTTAGGACAGCATCGAGATTCCTTCTGGTGCTGGGAACTTCTATATTTTTTATATTTTATCTCATAAGCATCTATTTGACAATATTATCCCCTCTCTGGGAGAGTTGGAAATACAATCTTATCAATTTATAGATTGTGATACACTGGTATCGAATCATAAAAGGAATGGTCTGTTTAATAGTCAGGATTACTATCAAATGACATGTGGGGGTTCTTGTCATTCACCTACCTAGCTTATGAAATATTGGCCTTTGGTCATTTGGCCCTCACACTTCTATTTAATCTGGAGAATTTGGAATAAACGTGTTCCCACTCATGATCAGCTTAAATGGTCTAGTTTTAATCTTGAATCAGCCTGCCATTTATGTATGTGCGTATATGAGGATGTATAACACATATTTGTGGATTGTACCTATGATAGGTAGTTGTGGGATTATGTTGGTACCTTGTTCAGGATGCAACTGCATCAAAATATGCTCCCTGATCTACTGGCAGGGCTATCTAAAGCTTGTTGCGGTGAACAGGTGCACAATTTCTTCACTGTGGCTATTATAGCTGTGATTGCAACCATATGGGCTTCTTGAAACGCAGTAGTTTTTGATAACAGGAAGGTTCACATTTTCTCTGGAATTATGGAGATTCATCAGGAGGTTTACACTGCCTCTAAGGTTCAAGTAGGGGTGATGTACTAAAATGTCTCAGAATTGCAGATTATGCGGCTACATGGTGTTTCTGGGTAGTCACGGAGCCGAAGATGATCAGGTACATTCACTAGAAACCCCCAATCAGTCCATGGATCAATGTCAATGTGGTTGGAGATGCTTCTAGTGCACCCGGTCCCTCAGGGTGTGGTCTTGTTTTCTGTCCGTACCGTGGTTTGGTGGAAAGATGTTTTTATCAGGTCACTGGCATTGGCGTTGCATTCAAAGATTAGTTACAGGAAATAGTTCATGTAGCCAGGTATTCAATCTCTTATAATTAGAATATGCTATGGATTGAATCAGACTCTCAACTTTCGGTCCAAGCATTAAAAACAAGAATGTGGAATGTGCCTTGGCGGGTACTCTCAAAATGGGTTGAATCCCTCAATTAGGTGAATCATCAAAATTTGATTATCTCGCTTGCCTATAGAGACGCCAATCAAGTGGCAGATGGCTTTGTCCAAGAAAGATATTCAGGTGATGGATATGACATGGTGATTTACAGCTTCTGAGTATTTCTCTTCACTCATGGAGGTAGATATGCATGCTATTATGTACTCTCGGTTCTGTAATAATCCCTTTGTTGTCTGAATCTTTTTTTCTTATTCTTAATAAATTTTTCTTGGGACTTGTTTTGACAGGTTCCTATAAATTCATGGAAATATTCCCTGAATTTTCTTATCCTATTATTATTTATTAAAAATAAACTTTTTTCTCTCTATTCGTCCACTTTTTATGTACTAAAAAGACCAACAGAATATTTTTAATGAAAATAGAATTTATTTGTCTCTTCCGTCAAAAATATTTTTTATTATGTATTAATGTTTTAATAAATCAATAATGTTTTAGTAAAACTTTATGGTGGATTAATTTCATATTTACCCATGTTTTTATTTTTTTAAAATGGTTTAAAATTAATATTCACTTAATTTTCCGAACAGAGAACATTTTACTTTTAACTGATAACATGAAAGGAATTTTTTTAACATTCACAACATGAAAGATATTTTCCACTATCATGACTGATCAATGATCTAATGATTCATTTACATGTTTCCAAAGATACATTCAAAGGATTTTTTATAATATTTTAGAAAAATTTTATTTTAAATGATAGATTTAAAATTATAACAGATGTATTCCTCAAGAAATGTTATAAGTGATATTTAATGATAATTTTCTATATAATATGACGTCCATTGAGGTTACTTAATCATTACAATTGATATTATCCAAGAATTACATTTTTATTATTTAAATATATTGTGTATGATTTTGTTGAAAAAATGTTCATGAAGTCCATATATTTTCCATAGGTTATTCCATGTTGAAATGAATATGAAAATCATACTTTTCAGTGGGTTATAATATGATGATAATATGAAATATTTATGAAACCCATCTAATTTTCCAGTTGTTATGACCTAATTAAATGCTTATGAAAAATGTTTCTTTCCACACGTTATGATATGAGGATTTTTATCCTATGGAACACATATTTATGATTTTCATTATATTATAGGCGGTCCCATAATTATATATCCCACTAATGCATTGGGTAAGATTGATATCTCATGATATAAAAAAGATATTACTATGGAGTGAAGCAATTTTAATAAGGGACTACATCCACTATGGTTGTCTTGGAGTTGAAACATTACTACTACAATGATTTGTGGAGTCATCCCATTCCACTATGATAGTCTTGTTAATGTTCCTTGAGTACTAGAGAAATTGTTTTCTATATTTATATGAATTCCGTAAATCTATGTCTTATTCCAATGAGACACTCGAATGGATTTGTTTTCTTTCATTTCATTATTATTCATTTCATTGTTATTCATTTCATTATTATTCATTTCATATGAAAAACCAATATGTATGTCATGACTCAAGTTTATGATATTTGATATGTGGGGTATGATTTTAATATGCTATTCTAATGATATCTTACTCCTAAAATCGGGTTATATAGATATCTACCTTGTTTACTCTTACTGAGCACCTAAGATCACGATTTATTATGTATCATTTCCCTAGGTTATGATGAAATGTATTGTGAATGATGTGTCTCAAAAGGGTGATAGTTATAAAGAAATTTGTGGAAGATTATGTAGTTCACTTATGAACCTGATGTTTACATGTCCATGTTTCTATAGATAAAAGACCTATATGATTCTGGTGTTTATAGTTACGTTCTTTATTGAATATTCATCTAAGAATATGTAATATTTAACTATGAAAAGTGTGGGTCACTATAGTTGTTATAAAATCAATGGTTAGTTATCCCTTCAAAACTAGGATGATAGAACATTAGTGAGAACCCAATGAATGATTTAAAGTGTAGGAAAATGCCCTAGAATTTTGGTACAGGATTGAGAAAGTGGTTTTGAAAAATTTAAATCATTTTATGGATACTAAGAGTGGATATTTATATATAATAGTTGTTCCTATGGGTAATAACCCAGAAAATATCACATTGGAAATTTACTTGATCATCACCTGGTGCACAATAATAAACATTACTGCACACCTCGTTTGACACTCTAGGGCATATTTTTTTGTAAATTCACACACTCTTTATGAACAGTAATGATAGATTTTAATAGTCAGTGAGCATTAATGACCTTGCATAAAGCTAAAATATTTTTGATTTTAAAAAATGAGTCATCATTTTGATATCCTTTGTAATATTGTTAATTATTAATCACTATAATTAATGATGCATTATGGCTAGGCTAACCATTTTACCTTTTTACATGTTTTAAAGGTAGAACAATGGATTTGGTGCGGTGATAGGTACGATAAAATGTTGATGTATATTATTTGATCTTAGTTAAATATATTCCTTTATATTATTAAACTTCTCTATTAATTTTAATTCTTATCCTAAAAAAATTAGATATTAAAATAGTGTTGAAACCACCTAATAGTTTGATGATTGTATCCAAAGTCTATAATTTTTATCCTGATGATTACTGTTGTAATGTGCATCCTATAAGTATTTTTATTTTCTCTTTGGTTGAGTTGGATTATATATTAGGTCGAGATTGGATTTTCCTAAATAAATAGCACATAATTTCCCATGGAGGGGAATCCATGTTTGATATTTTAAATAGAACTATGATAATACATTAGTGAAATATTAAATATGAAATTCATAGGGATAGAATATCCATTTTATGGGTGTTGGTTCCTATTAAAAATATGTGATTATCTTATATGGTTGGGGGAAGACTCAACATTAATGATATGACAACTATTTGAGAGTTTATTTATGTATTTCTAAAATACATTCCTATTCTTCCACTGAATCATGATATGGAGTTCCCAATTGATCCCATTTCTTGTGCCAAAATTATTTCCAAGACTCCCAATAGACTGTACCCAATTGAGTTCAACGAATTATGAAAGCAACTCTAGGGGAATATGTAAAAGGGATTTATTAGGTCATGTGTGTCACCTTGGGGTTCACCTATTATTTTTGTTTTATAATAATGATTGATCAATGTCACTCTGCATTGATTATCACGAGTTGAGTCAGATCACACTCTACAGAAGTGGGCCTCACATCATATTGATGACTTGTTTGATCTACTACATGGAGATCAATACTTTTCCAAGATTAAAATTCATTATTAATATAATCAATTTAGGGTAAATAAGGATGATATACACAAGATAGAATTCCATAAATGGTATATACACTATGAATATATAGCGATTCAATTTTTTCTTATTAATTCTCCCTATATCATCATGTATTTAATTAATAGAGTCCTTATAGTTTTGCTTGATTTGTTTATGGTATCTCTTAAAGAATAAATTATTATATATTAAATAATCTATTAAAATCATGAGTATTAATTGATTATTTGGGTTAATAATAGAATGATCAATAATTTGTAAAAAAAATTAGCATCTTTGAATTTTTACTACAAAAGGTTACATTTTTTGGTTATATAATCGCAAGAGAGGGTGTAATTTAGGATCCTTAAATGTAAAATGTTATTATGAAATGGATTGGACTAACCATTTTTACATAGATCTTATTTTTTCATGGTTTTAATGGATATTATATATAATTTTAGGATATGTTATCTTGATTGACTAATACACTCACCATGTTAACTTGGAAGAGATTCATGTTCCTTTAAATAGATGATTGAGAATAGAATTTCAAGTAATGAAATATAAGTCTAGTCATTTCACATACTCTTAAATTTCAATGTAGTAGATAGGGTCTTGTAATCTATAGTGATTCATAAATTAAAGTATTTGGAGGAATCGTCATGTATAATGACATCGTTATAGCTTCTGCCTCACAAAAATTGAAGGTTTATTAACAAAATTACTCCAATCACGATTTCGAATAAGCCGTGGTAAAATTTACCCTAAATATAAGAATGAATTATTTTTAATGAGAATGTTTTGTTATATATATATACTAATGAAAAAGAAATTTATTATATATTCACATGGAAAGAGTTTAATTTTATTCAAGAGAATATATTTAGAAAAAATTAATGATTATTATTGAAAAATACATTGAAACTCTGGGAAAGAGAAATATGTGTTCAATGGTTTTTCTCAAAAGGTTCAAGAAAGAATATATATATTATGAGGATTATAAAGATATTATATTTATGAATTCTAAAGTGATAGGTATAGAAATATTAAAAGAAGGAGGGAAATATTATCTTTCTTAAATGAGTGTTCAACCATTTATACCAAATATTATTAAAGAGGAATAATTGGAAGATATAGAGTTACAGAAGAATGTGAGATATGTTGTTGAGTTTAAAATTGATTATAATAAAAAATGATATGGTAAAAAACATTTTATGTCTTCTATATAACTATTTTTAATGATAGAAATGTTAATGGAAGCTCATAGTTCATCATTCTCTAATAATCATGGATGTATAAATATGTACAAATATTTGAAAGAGTATTTCTATTGGGATGGCTGGAAGAGTGATATTGTTGAGTATGTATTTCTATTATTAGTATTTCAACATTTTTTAGTTGAGAGAAAAAATTATAAGGAGAGGTTAGAACCATTACCCATACTAAAATGGGAATGGAAGAAACACTATGGGTTTTTTCATCAAACTACG
Organism: Viscum album; assembly: GCA_963277665.1. Taxonomy (NCBI): domain Eukaryota; kingdom Viridiplantae; phylum Streptophyta; class Magnoliopsida; order Santalales; family Viscaceae; genus Viscum; species Viscum album. Next base: position 1,576,855,308 of record OY728120.1, on the reverse strand, counting down.
TAAACCATCTGAATTGAATAATGTTATATGGTTTATAGTAGATCACCTCACGAATTCAGCAAACATCTTTGCTATTATAGAAGATTTATCGCTAGATAATATTTCTAGAATATACCTTAATGAAGTGGTAAGGTTTCATATATTTCCACATTCAATTATATCTCTTAGAGATATGAGGATTTCATCAATGGTCTGGAATGTTTTTCAGCATGCTTCATATACAGCGTTTTGTATAAGAAATGATTATGAATCTATGGAAAATGGAAAATATGAGGAAAAAATTTAAACCCTATAAGATATTAAATGATCCTTTTCAATTTATTTCTAAGGGGTTTTGGGATCAACACCTTCCTATAGTCATGTTTTCATACAATAATAGCTTTCACTCAAACGTTCAGATGGATCCTTATTAATCCCTCTGTGGAAAGATATTTAGAACTCCAACGTTATAGGTTAAAGTAGGGGAAATAAAGACATTGGCACCTGAGAAAGCTGATTAAATGGAAGAGAATTTTATAGTCATACATCAACACATAAGGGTGACATAAAGTCAGTATAAAATTTATCCTTACAATCATCAGTGTGATATGGAATTTGATGTTGGTGAGAATTTTTTAATAGAAATTTTTCCAAGGAAAAAGTTTATGAGATTTATAAATAAGGGAAAGATAATCCCAACTTAAATTGTCCCTTTTTAGATTCTTGATCGAGTAGGTATGGAAGCTTATCACCTTTCACGTCAACTGAACCTTTCTCAAGTTAAAAATTTGTTCTATAAATCTCTCCTATGTAAATACCTACCCTTCACATTTCATGATCATAGAGGTCTGACCAAAGGAGTAAGATCATTCTTATGAGGATCTTCTAATGGAGATTATGAATTTTAGAGATAAAGTTCTATGAGACAAGATAGCTCATCTAGTCAATTTTTTGTTGTGAAATGACCAATTTTACAAAGCTACATAGGAACCTAAGGATTTTATGTGGAAGAAGTATCCTCATTTGTTTGTATCGGAGTGAAGAATTTTGTGGGGTAAATTCATTTTAAGGGGGGAGGGTAGAGTATTAAGCCCTGTTATTTTATGAAATATATTTTTCAATATATTTAATTTCATTGATATCTTCTGTTACATGCCACATAGATTTTAAAAAGAATGTGATATAATATTAGAATATTATTATTTTAGTAGATAGTTGTAAACTAGAACTAAAATTGGAATGATTTAATTGGATTAATTAAATTTTGAACAATATATTTTTTACACCTATATAAAATAAATCCGTTGGTTTTTAATTGATTATGAATTAAAATGAAAATCACATGATGGAAAAATAAATTAATTTTTAAAAAACTGTTTTATGGAAACATTTTGTTATTATTTTAATAAATTATTATAATAAATCTTTTATAATACTTTTAAATAAATTTTTATATTATATATTCAATAAAATTTTTAATCCTTCATTTAATATTTTTCCCTTTTTTTCTAAACACGAGATATGCATGAAATCATGTTTAATGCTTAAAATAAAAATCATTCAAAAATTATATTATTTCACGCATTTTTTAAATAATTTTTTTCAAATTTAAAATATATATTTGAAAAAAAAAATCACTTTTTTAGACATAATTTTTAAAATTATCTCCAATATGATTTTTGGGAATTTTCATAGAATATTTTTTTCGATGAATATTTAAAAATACTGATTTTTATTAAAAACAACAATTACGTTTAAATATTTTATAAGATAAATTTTTAAGATGGTTTTGAAAAGTAAAATTAGGTATATCATATTATTATTAATCCAATTAAGGTAATTATGGAAAAATTAATGATGAAGTTTGACATAAAAAAGTTTTATAATTATAAAATATTTTTCCTTGGAAAACCTTTTTTCATCACATTTGTGGGATTTATTTTAAATTAAAATATCCAAAAAAATTATTTTAATTTAGTAAAATGGAATAAATATTTTTAATAATAGTAATTAATATTATGTAATATGTTCAACTGAATTTTCTTTTTCAATGAATAATGAAAATATTAAAAATTAATTGATGTGGTTAAGGTTAAAACAGATTTACAAGGGGTAAAACTAGTAATAAAAGGATAAAAATGACCTATAAACTCATTTAATTTATATTTTATGGACATATATAGACCTTATATAGTATATGTTTTTCAAATTCACTATTTTGGATCAATATTTTATTTGTACAAAATAGATTTATTTTATTCTATTTAAAAACATCAGGTGTGTCCTCACCCCACTTATAAAAGGGAAGTTCTCTCCTATCCTCATTAGTTTTAGAAATAAATTTCATTATGATAATATCATCACAAATAATATCCTTAATTCCCAACCAAAAATTTTATATTGTTTATTATTATTTTAAAAACCTCTTAAGAAGGGTTTTGGAAAAAACCTAAAGTGTTTGTTCAAAGAAGAGGTATCATTCATAGCTGATTTTTTTCTATATTTCATCTTCCGCCTCAAAATATATTTAAAATTTGAAGACATCATAAAAAAATCTATCCCCATATATATTTGTTATTATATTAATTTCATAAACTATATCAATTTCCACTACCATCAATGGGAAATTAAACCTTGGATTGTGTGTATGGGGTACTACTACCTCACGAACCGATGTAATTCAACATTCATCACCATCTATCATAGGTGCATATAATGATTGATTGTAATATATATATATATATAATTAAATAATTATTCTTTTGAAATTATAATATCATATATACCTTTTGACTTTCCAATCATTTTGAAAATGATACGTCAGTAATGGGTACGTATGGATTACTTCCTCCATGAAGTGATGTTAGAGGGTTTTAATTTTATTTTATCTTGAATGGAAATAAAGATCTCTTAAAAGGATATATATGATATATATAATATAAAAATTATTTTGGAAATGTGAAATAATATTTACCCATCATGAACTGAACTAGACTGCCATTCAATTCAACACCTGCTCTTGCCCATGGTAAGGCCCGAAAGGAAATCCCAAAAACCACAAGCTAGAAACTATTTATTTGGCATCAATATTACACCATGGGAACAATTTCATCCATTTTCATAACCACAAGAAACTCACATTAATTGATAAAAATAACCAAATTCAACTACATAACATGGTACCCTAATTTTTAAGATAATGTTTTTTCAATTTTAACCGAAGTCCAAATACCACAATAGATAGGAAAACAAAAAACAAAACAAAGCCTCCTTGAAACATGAGGGGAATCCCTCACATGACGCCAACACCAACACCAAAAGGGGAAGATACTAGTAACCCGAACCACTATCTCTATAAATATTTCCTTTACCCCTAACCTACATAACCATGTTTACTTACACCAAAAGGTGTATGTAGTGCGTGAGACAAAGCCCAGTATGATTCCACCCAATAAAATGTTCAATGATATAAAAATTATATGATAAATTATCATTCATTTTTTTCCAAGTAATGTTAATAAAATTTTAATGGAAAACATTTTTAAAGAAAACATGATTTTATTTTTGAATAAATCATCAAGGTGTGTCATCTGTAAATAATAAGTAGGATATTACAGTAGAAAACTATGTAATAGGAAACCCCTATAAGATAATGCTATAGTGGGAACCTATAGATATAATATTTCAGTGAAAATTGGTATACTAACAACAACCATTCACATCCTCATCCATGATCCACTAAGGAGGGGAAACATCCCAAATTATAGTTGTCTCCAATCATCATAAATATTTATTTTGTTCTGTCATAGTTAATCCTAAAAGATGAATCTGAGAAAACACACATCAAATTCATCTAGCAGACTAGTCCTAGTCTGCACACCTAGATACCCAAGTTTTAATTCTTTCTTAGTTTTTAATCAATATGTCACAAAGACCTCAACAATTCACACAGACACATTCCACTCAATATAAACACACATGTTATACCACCTTATTTACATCCATAACACATTTTTAAACCAAAAACACCCCAAATAAATTTCAAACATGGTTCTCATCACATGCATAATTTATTAAACATTTTTTATAGTTTATAAAAAACTTTCAAGAAGAAAAAAAAGGGTCCATAAATGAAACCCACCGAATTTCCATTAGAATAACCCCTTCCATTCCATATTCAAATCAAAAATAATTTTCAACCAAAATCACATAAAATTCATTTCAAAATAGGATTCCAAGCATCTACACATTTCTTAAAATACCTTGAAGACAAGAATAAGGAATCATATATGGAGCTCAAATGGAATAAATCCCATTTCCATTGGGAAACAATTTTGAACCTCAAATAACCTTGAACAATTTTAAAAACACATTTCATTCCTCATGTATAATCGATATAATATAAATAAGAACCAAATAATTTACATTAAAATCAAAAAAATGTTTTAGTCATGTATCCACCAATCTCAAAAGTGGTAAGTCACAGAAAATGGTGAAAAACGTCAACCTCATCTCAATCACATCATAAAGAGGGAAGATTGAACCTTGAAAATCAATAACAAAACCATAAAATTAATATATAAACCTAAAAATGACACCTTACATGCGGGAGAAGTTATAACCCAAGAAAGATGATAGATACCCAAGAAAGTGGTAGAAACCTAGAAAATATGGACTTACTAGTGGGTTTCAAGAAGGATAAAATCCAAATCTCTCGCCAAAATGGAGCCCAAGGGAGGAAAGAGAGAAGGGGAGGCATGACTAGGGTTATAAATCCAATGTGTGGGAGGGAATTTGTGTTTTCAGATTTATTTCAAAGACACTACTTTAAGAAATTCCAAATTTTTTATGAACTAGACATGTCTCCCAGTTTTCCTGCATGACTTTCCTAAACATTCAAAAATTGTGCGGTAGACACTAAACACTAGGGAAATGTTGTACGGTTAGACTGAAAGTTTTATAAACCAAGTGATAAGATTATATCAAAAAATGAACCCTTGGTGCATTATTTCCTAGGAAAGGTGCATAGTTTCCCATAACCATGTGCATACAACACACCACCTACTTACATGGCCAAACTTCTCATTTTTTGTCAAAAACTCAAAAGAAAACCATGTGAAAAAATATAGAATAAAAATAAAGAAATAAATACCTAAAAACATCATACTTGTCACACCTAGTTCCTGAGAGAAAAGAATGAAAATAAAAAGGTGGGTGTGATAATTCTCCACACCATAAAGCTTTCTGACCCCAGAATTCTACAACAAGGCTTGATCATTAAATAAGAACCAATAATCCTCCACAAATAAAGGTGATTTTAGGAAAACATAAAATGAAAATTAATTAAGATCACCAATGAAGGAAATATAGATTCTTATGATTTAAATCGGGATTCCATAATTGACGCCCACCATTCTTATTCTGTCCCTAGAAATCTACAACATCTCTAGTTGATTGATTAAAAGAAATGGAATCCTTGCAATAAAATAATCCAAACTCATAAATCACAATCACCTCAGACACTAAAACATGAATCTCAACCCTCTCCTTGAAGATCATATGAAAAACATGTAAAATAACTTTTAAAATTAGTGATTCAATTAATATCATTATGCACACTCTAAAATTCCTAACATTTACTTGAAAACAAAACTAAAAGCCATCAAATCTTTATGAAAAATATTATTTATATTTTAACACCCTTTCTTAAACATAACCATTGGTAACACTACCACTATCAATTATTATTAATGGGGGGGACTTGGGACTAAATAACTTTAAATGAGACTACCCATAGCCAATCCAACACCCGACACTAAACAGGATTATCAACATTGGGAGGCCCGAACTGAATCCACACCAATTAAAATTAACTACCACCAACTCACTCTTGCAGAAATATCAATGAGACCTATAATGGGACTCCCCACTATAATAACTAACAAGTAATACCCAACATAAGAACCATATGTGAGATATCTTAGGAACTTTGTACACATACCAAATCTCCACCACAAGGGGACCGAGAAAAGAAACTCCAATCAAAACAGAAAACACTACATAAATTACCACCCCCATGGGATACAACCATATGTAGATGAACACAACCCAAAACTAAATCAAATTAACAAGGTTAACAATATAGAGACAACCAATTATGATTCACCTTCAAAAAGGAAAACCAACTGGATTTCTAGAAAATGATACAACCATACATCCTTATGACCAACAATGGACTCTTCCATCTAGAATAATTTCAATGAATAATTGATCCCTCACACCACTACCTATAAAATGGGACCTTCCCAAAGCAAAAGAGCGGTACAGATAGTCTTAAACAGTCCCCACCCAACACTGGAGACCAAACCGGATCATCGTGCCTCACAACCCCGTGGTTCTTGACTGTATGCAAGCTTCACTCTAGGGCCTATGGCTGGAGCCCTAATGTGTGAGGAATATCCTACCTTATATCATGAAGCTGAAAATACATTGGTTGGAATACTTTATTTGGGTTCTTTAATGGCCAAAAAATATTCCAACTAGAACCAAAAGGACACAACACCTCATGAATCTCACATTCTCTAACACAGAATCCATTTCCAAGATTGTTTCATAGAATATGCACAAACATCATCTTCTTTTTCATCGAAAGAGAAACAACAAGAACAATGAATACATTGAATACAATTCCACTCAAAATTGATATATTCAAGATTTCATAATGGAAAATATTATTCCATTACACATAAGTTCTCAAAATATTCCAAAACATCATAATACCTCACTAAAGGACACCACCATACATGACTCTTACAAGTGATGGATCAATAATAATAAAGGGAACTTAAGATTAAACCCAAACATTGCACTACTACATCAAATAGAATCATATAAATCTTATGGCTAGATATGCCACACTGATGGAATAACATCATCCCACATCTAAATGATACTAATAAAAGATCCCAATGACATTATATTATCAGAACCAGCTCTCATAGCATCAGGCCACATTGTATTACTGGAATACCAACTACCACATACGAGCTATAACTTTAATCCTAAAGTCGAAAAACTCCCCCTTTGAAAACTCAAACAAATCAAGGAAATTAAATATCCTCTCAAACACTGTCTTCCACTCTTTGACATCTAGAGGATCCACTTGACAAATAAGGATAGGTGATTTCAATTCCCAATACTCAAAAAGGGAATCCAAACGTTGATCAACTGGAGGCTCTTCATTTATTGAATTTGTAATCACTCGAACTATTATAAGTGAAATTTAACTTGTGACTTAATTAAATGTCTTATTTTGTAAAATGGATATAGAAAACACGTGAAATCTTTTTGTTTTATTATATACAGTTGGATTTAAATGAAAGTAAAATATCATTACCACTGATAATATAGCCATTGAACAGTGATCACATGACTATGATAAATATATGGTTTTAACAAATCCTTTTGACATGGACAAAGGAGGTGATGACCTCAACCAGTTCGATCGTTCCCTATGAAGCCCATTTAGCAGAGCTTCAGATGGAGATAGAATTTATAGGATTTTCTCTAGACTAGGACCAATCAAAAATCCAACAATATATGCATGCGTGAAACTGTAATTGGGGAAGTCCAATATCATAATGATCACAGTTCAAACCATGTTCATCAAATGGCCACATTAAAGCCCCACTATCTCACACCTTACTCTTAGGGAGTATGCTAGTGTAATAATGGTTTATGTATAAAGACCCAAGAATTATCAATATGTACATTACTTTTGTGTATAATAATGAATATATTTTCATTTTTTTACAACAGTAAAGAAAAAGTTTAATCTATGGTTAATATTCAAATACAGTTAAAAATATATTGTGGGGAATTAGTTTATTTCTGAAATAAATAATTTATTAATAAAATAATATCATTAAATTACTTTAAATAAATAAAAATGATTGTAACATTTTTATGAAGTCAAATTTAATGTCTATTATGTTTTGCAGACTGTTTTTGTCAAAAAATTCCAATTTTCAATGAGTGTTAGTTTTCAATTATTAAAGGAAAATACACATATTTATAAAATAATTTAGATAAAATAATTAATATTTCTAGAATTTGGACTTTGAAATCATCCAAAATTGAATTTTTCATTATTTTTCTATTGGAGTTAAATTTTGGGGTATAAATTAAATACCACATAAATATATGGTGCGTTTTAAGACATCATAATGTCTAAATAGTGTTTTGATAAACACTATAAATGGGATCTTTATAAAAATATATGATTTAAATTTAAAATAGTTTTTTTGTCTTATTTTATAAATCCCTAGTGAACCCTCAAAAATGTATTATATATTTTGTTATTTTATGTTCATTTTATTAAAAATATGACTAACCTCCACTTAATAAAGGATAATATTTATTATACTCAGCCCACGGAATTATAAAATAATGTTTTCCACTCATATTTGGTAAAAAACATGCTTAAAAACTCTGGGATGCTTTTTGGTTTGGAATATTTAATTATAATGATTCAAAAACAAATTTTTGTGAAATATTAAAGAATTCCCCTCTCATTTCTTATAAAAAACCACCCTATATCCCACTACACTTCACTCAAAATCCTTGGAACACATCTATACTATGTCATCCCCTCTCTAAAATCCTCCAAATGCACCCCAATCTCTCAAGAATCCCCTCTTCAATCTTTTGAAGTCACACACACAGTTACGTGTTTCCTTATATTCAAATTTTTATCCATGTTTCCGTATATCATTATATAATATTATTTTCATTTACAAATTCTGGTGTATGTGTTTAAACATACCCCATACTACACTTATTATTTTTGAATATTGAAATACCCCTTCTTCTCTCCTTAATCCCACCCATGTACTCCTGTTACAATGCCAAAATTTCATAAGAGTTATTTCATTCATAAATTTTTTCATGTTTATTTATTATGCAATGCCTTTTATCTCAAAATTACTTTCATTGGAACATGTATTCAAATGACCTTATTATTTTCCATTTCATGAATGTATTATGAGAGACATCTTCAACTCTGTTCAGCCCTTTTTTTGAATTTTTATGCCTTGTGGTTATGCTGTCAAAATTGCATTGTGATTTCCCATGCCAAAATCATCATGTAGTGAATATCATACCTGTAACACCCCGAGCTTCCACGATACGCTTCTCATTCAATAAAGCAATAGCTTGCATTGTACGCAACTTTGAGTTCTAAAACATCGTGACTAATCAAAGTAGCCGTTATGAATAGTAATAACCACTTTTTAAAATTATTGAAATTTTATATTTCAAAATGGACTTCATTTTTTTATTCGTAATATGAAAATTATCCTAAGTTGATTTTTTTGTAACTTTCTGAGAACTTCCAATTTTTTTATGAATAGTGAAAAATACTTAAAACAACTTTTTTAATAAAAATAATTTATTGTGATAAATTTTACTATTTAGTGGTTTTAAAGTATAATTAGAGTATATTTTTACCATTTTATCCAATGGTGGTTATTAGAATTAATTTAACATTGAAATTGGACATAAACAATTGCCAATCTTTTTATATAAATTGTTTCTTAAAAACACGCTATTTGTTGTGACAGCGGGAATTAATTATAAAATTAATTAATGCAACTTATATGCTTGGAATTTTTTAAAATAGACATCATTTTTGAATTCGGAATATCAATTATAGCTTAGGGTGAAATTTTGGCATTGTTCTGAAAAACATCCATTTTTGATGAATAGTGAAACCACTAAGTGGTAATTAAATAACTGATTTTTCGTTTAAATGAAATATTACCACTTTTGTGATTTGATTTTCAAAAATCCGACATACATGGTTTTCATTAAGAAGTAAAATGTTGTTCAATGAGATTAAAATAATTTTTCGGTGAATAGTAAATTTTAAGTTCTTAATCGCTATTAGAGGTAATTAGTGTAGTTTAAGGTACAAATAATGTTTTAATAATATGAGATGTGCATGACACATGTCCTACTACTATTGGATGAGTCATGGCCGACCAAGACAACCCATGGTTCAACTTGGGGACCCCATGGAGCCACTTTAGTTGGAAAATGACATTAATATATATTTATTTAATGTTAAAATTAAATTGACACAAACATGAGTTGTTTTACTACAACAGTTTTTAAGTGGGGTTACACAAGTCCAAATTTTGACTATAAATATTCATTAGAAAGCTAAAAAGATTTCCTACATCATAGTATTTTTTTATAATTTTTAGACATTAAATAAATTAAATTATTTTTGACATCATTATGATGCAGCGATGACCTCATTATTTAACGATTTAAATAAAATGAGAATATAATGTAAAATAAAAGTCTTACACTTGTCAAAAGCCTATTGGATGGGAAGATTTCGAATCCTTATCACCTTATACACGAATTATATAAGTTTGGGACCTTTAGAATCCGAAAATCATTGTGTAATAATGTAACATTTCAATCTTTCCAAAAGAGCCCCTCCTCTCCACTTATAAAAGGCCCCCACCACTCCCACTTTATTCACACCTTCAAGCCATTTGGCTCGGCCAACCTCTTCCCAAATACTCTCCCAACTTCCCCCTCTTACTCCTAGAAGCCTCACATTGGGCAGAACTCTTCCCAAGGAATCCTTTGGCTCAAATCAAAAAAGAGTTACCCGATTTTGAGGTAATGTCTTCTCTAATGTTGTTTTGTTTTATTTTTCTTCTCCAACCCCCTAAAATCTTTTTATTCATTCCTTTTTTAACAACACCAGTATCCTTAATATACTAGGATGTTGTTATAAGAAGGATTCGAGCAACACTTACACACACCTACATCTAATGGTTAAAGAACATATGGTTTCTGTGGATGGCGAATTTCTGCCTCACGAAACGATGATTGTTCAACACTCATATAAAACCTTCAAAGGTGGCCATTAAGATGTCACTATTTTTATATATGATATATAATATGTTTATGTTTTACTTATGCTTCTGTATTTCTCATTTATGGCATACTTTACGATTTCCATTATGGGTAAAACGCGATAATTTCATTTTAGGAAGTGCGGACTACCGCCCCCTCAAAGTGATTTGAATCGTTAATGCCATATGTGGGATGTATAAAGGATGGAGTAAATGTTATTATACACTATATTATACTGGAATTATATTATACATTTATATCATTATGATTTTGTTCCATTAAATATGAAATTGAAATGAAAGTAGCGTTCATGCGTACGTACGGCTTATCGTCTCCATGAACGGTGCATTTCATTTCTTACCTCTAAATGTTACGTAATATTATAAATAAATGTATATACTGGATATATAAGATATATATGACATCTAAATCATGAATATAATTCTAGAGATAATGGATATTCTACCACATAAACAAGTTGTAATTATAAGAAGTTTATTGTTGACTCAAGTACCAAAGATCGACAAAACGACCGTTATTAACTTAAATAATTACATAATGTTCATATCATTGTAATAAGTTATATAATAAGGATAATGAAATTGAAAATGGTTCTTAATAAGGTATATATTAACTCTAGTTTATTATTCATGAGGTTAAATAACGGTTGACTCAAAGTCAGACACGAGGTAAGGGAACTTCTTAACCCAATTTCTATTCTTTGGGTTAATCACCTACTTTCAAATTATGTCATGATATTATTATGTCCTATCTTGTATTTTTACATTATTTATGTGTACTTATAGTGAATACACATTATAGATGTACTTTATTTAAAAAAATGATCTTTTTAAGGACTTCGTCTCAATCCCCTTTTATTGAGGCATAATTGGTTTTATACACAACTTTCTTTTATACGGTGTATAAACCCCTTTGACTTTTAAGTTTATTCAAAAGGAATCTTTTTTATACGAATCATTTTCCTAAACGACAAAAGGGAATGGTTTTCATTCCGTACTTATGCGGCGACAACGACTTCTCCGCCGCCGTGACCATTATTTGAGTTTCGGCTTCCTCTACAAGCCATCATTTTTTTTAATGAAAAATAAATACAATGTTTTAATTTTCTTTTATTTTGGTATTTAAAATGGTTTTGAAAGCGTTTTTATTATATCAATGTGTTGTATTGATATCTTGTGATTGAAATGTGGAAATGTTATGTTTTCTTTATGCATGTTTTATGTGATACGATTATGTTATGGTTTATGATATGTTTAAACCTATTCATATGAGGAATGTATTGGACTTAATAAGTGACGGGTGGAGCCCGCTATAGCTCCTCGATGAATCGGTAGGTCTCATGAGACGACTAGACGTGGAATTGGCTGAGGCCCTTTCCCAATTTGATTTATGGTTTTGGCCAAGGCCTTAATCATTTTAGACATCTTGGCCGAGGCCTTGACAAAATGTTTTAGAATGTCTAGCATTATACATTCCCTCATTATGAAAGTGGTTATTGATATTGCATGTGATTATTCACCCAGTAGAATATCCATGTGAAGAAGTGAATGGAATTATCTCATTTTACTTTTTCCATATTATGTTGATGTTCAAGATTAAAAAGCTTTTGTTTTAGTTATACATTGCCTTAAATTTTTATGTTTATTTTTGAAAGCTTCCGCAATATTGTTATCCTTACTGAGCATCTGAGCTCACCCCTTTCAATGTTTTAATATTATCTAGGATGTGAAGAAGTATTTTATGAATGACCTGCAGGGATAGTCATAATAGGATATGAGTGTGGACTATGAAGACTTTGTTATTAGTTTTTCACTTTATGATGTAATGTAAGATTTAGGAATGTATATAGTGTTTCCATGGCTACTAAACTAATCGGTCTTTCGAGACTTGATCTTTTGTGATCATGCCAATGTTACGAAGTAATGCACCGACTCTGGGTAGCTGGGGTCGGGGCGTTACAGTTGGTATCAGAGGCAGTTTAGTACTAACCTTGGAAGCTAGATTTAGATAAACTCTGATTAGAGCACATAGCCCAAAGATAGACTTTGAGGATTAGTATAGAAGAACTTCCTAGAATTTTGGTATTATAGAGATTTTGTGAGTTTTCTGAGAAATACATCCCTGTCTGGATACGAGCAGGTAGAGGCGGCTCTGGCACAGATGTACCTAGGGGTAAAACCCGAAAACACCGCTTTGAGCTAGACTCGAACGGGATCTGGTGCACGACAACGGGCCTTGTTGCACTCTTGGTTACGACACTCCCGGGGGATATGCATAGGATAATTGTCATTTTCTTTACAAACCACTATTAAGGGTTATGAGTATATACTTCTCAAAGAAAACATTTCTTTTTATGATTATGGATTATATCCATAAATAGTTCAATTTATGTAAAGTGTTTTACAAGTATGGAATTATGTATTTTGATTCATAAACTAATCTAGTTTATTCCATTGTATAGAAATGGCGCCTAGTGGAAGGAATGGAAACCGTATCAATGCACGCACTCTGTGTAGAGATTTCCCTCCTACTCAAGAAAATTATTGTGGATCTAGAGATACAACTGGTGCTGATCAACTTATTACCATACTGGGACAACTCACTCAAGTTATGAATAATATCTTTACTCGTATGGATCACCCTGATCCACAACGTGGAGGATCAATATTAGACCGCTTCATGAGGCAACAACCGCCAACATTTAAGGGGGGTACAAATCCATTAGTAGCTGAGCAATGGATAAAATCCTTAGAGAAAATATTCCATGCCTTGGGGAGTAGCGAAAAGGAGAAGGTTGTCATGGAAGTTTACCGCCTCAATGGAGATGTCGATCAGTGGTGGTCGCTAATTCAAAACACAGAGGAAGATGATGACGTATCGAATATGGAATGTAGGGAGTTCAAAGAGCTTTTCCTAGAAAAATATTATCCTCGTGACCATCGAGCAGATATGGAAAGACAATTTTTGATTCTGAGACAAAAGGAGGATGAGAATGTCGCAAAGTATGAGGCCAACTTTAAAAGGTTAGCGAGGCATGTTGTAGATTATATACGTAGCCCAAGAAGTAAGATTTATCGTTTCTTTGATGGGTTAAAACCATTTCTCCGTCGAGCATTAGTCTCACAAACATTCTCGTCATACGAAGATATTGTATCGTGTTCTATCAAGGCAGAAAAGGAATTCTCTAAGTCTTATGACAACAAATTAAAGCAAGGGAAGAAGAGAACGGTGGAATAAGAGACAGATAAATGGAAAAAGGGAAAGAAGGATTTTCCATTATGTGATAATTGGGGGAAGAATCACCCTGGTACTTGCCTAAAAGGAATAGGAGTTTGTTATAAATGTGGGGAAAAAGGTCACCAGGCGCGTGATTGCAAGGGAAAGAAAGAGGCTATCAATGTTGAATGCTACAATTGTAGGGAAATGGGGCATTATGAAAATGAATGTCCTAAGCATCAAGGAAACTTAAATCAGAAAAGGCCAAGGGATCAAGGCCAATCTTATGCTGTGACTACAGTTGAAGCAGAATAATTAATGTATTGGTGCTTTTGGACTCAAGGATTATATTATGGTTATAAGAATAATGTGATATATATAAAGATTGTACTGCAGTACTTTTTGATTTCAGTAAGTTTTTAATATGATTAAGGTAATCATATTTTAGTATGTGACAATAAGAGAAACTTTTCTTTGTTTGGGGAATCTAATGTTACAATTGATTTTGGAATTTAGAGACCTTTTAGAGAAAGTCTGGATAGAGGTATTTTGGATAACTATTAAGGTTGGAATGTATTAAGTTGAACCATGGATAGTATTGTTTAAGGTTAAAGCATTTATGAAGATTATTTTTGGAATATTATAATACTATAGTTTTAGGAAAAGGACAACCTGCAGGGTGGGGAATAACCCGTCGCGTCGGACAAAGCTGCAGGAATCGAACCCACAACCATAGTGCGACAAGCCTTTATTTCCTACCACTAGCCTATAAGAAGTCCCTGGTTATTAAAAAATAGTTTTACTAATCTAAATGGTATGTGTTAACATTTGGAACCATATACAATTAGGATAAATAGAATATTTTTGAGTTCCGTTACCATTTGGAGTAAAAGTTGGGTTTGTGGTAAAAATTTATTAACGAATGAAAGTATACATAACAAGTATGTATATTCCCTTACGTTCTTAGTAAATCTTCTAAATAAATTCCTCAACATTATAAAAGGTAACTTAAAACAAAAATGTTGTCAGTTAACTTTTCCAACTGGGGATTCAATGACCGTTTAGCCAATCACAAGTTCGTGATTTTCTTGAGGTTAAACATTCTCCTAATCCTGTTTTCTATAACTCTCCATCAGACCTTGATGGTTTGTTTCTCCTCCATATCCATATTTTCATATAATCCTAGAATGGGATATATCGGGTGACCTTTGTACTTATCCTGCTTTCTTGTAATGTTATATATTTATTAACCTTATTTCCGATGTGGGTTTTCCTCAAAGGTATTTTATCTTTTCAACATTTTATTTTCAAAGAAAAATTTCAAATTGCGAGGACGCAATTTATTGAAGGAGGGGATAATGTAACACCCCGAGCTTCCACGATACGCTTCTCATTCAATAAGGCAATAGCTTGCATTGTACGCAACTTCGAGTTCTAAAACACCGCGACTAATCAAAGTAGCCGTTATGAATAGTAATAACCACTTTTTAAAATTATAGAAATTTTATATTTCAAAATGGACTTCATTTTTGTATTCGTAATATCGAAATTATCCTAAGTTGAATTTTTTGTATCTTTCTGAGAACTTCCAATTTTTTTATGAATAGTGAAAAATACTTAAAACAACTTTTTTAATAAAAATACTTTATTGTGATAAATTATACTATTTAGTGGTTTTAAAGTATAATTAGAATATATTTTTACCATTTTATCCAATGGTGGTCATTAGAATTAATTTAACATTGAAATTGGACATAAACAATTGCCAATCTTTTGATATAAATTGTTTCTTAAAAACACGATATTTGTTGTGACAGCGGGAATTAATTATAAAATTAATTAATGCAACATATATGTTTGTAATTTTGTAAAATAGACATCATTTTTGAATTCGGAATATCAATTATAGCTTAGGGTGAAATTTTGGCATTGTTCTGAAAAACATCAATTTTTGATGAATAGTGAAACCACTAAGTGGTAATTAAATAACTGATTTTTCGTTTAAATGAAATATAACCACTTCTGTGATTTGATTTTCAAAAATCCGACATACATGGTTGTCATTAAGAAGTAAAATGTGGTTCAATGAGATTAAAATAATTTTTTGGTGAATAGTAAATTTTAGGTTCTTAATCGCGATTAGAGGTAATTAGTGTAGTTTAAGGTACAAATAATGTTTTAATAATATGAGATGAGAATGAAACTTGTCCTACTCCTATTGGATGAGTCATGGCCGACCAATAAAACCCATGGGTCAACTTGGGGACCCCATGGAGCCACTTTATTTGGAAAATGACATTAATATATATTTATTTAATGTTAAAATTAAATTGACACAAACATGAGTGTTTTTACTAAAACAGTTTTTAAGTGGGGTTACACAAGTCCAAATTTTGACTATAAATATTAATTAGAAATCTAAAAAGATTTCCTACATCATAGTATTTTTTTTATAATTTTTAGACATTAAATAAATTAAATTATTTATGACATCATTATGATGCAGCGATGACCTCATTATTTAATGATTTAAATAAAATGAGAAGATATTGTAAAATCCAAGTCTTACACTTGTCAAAAGCCTATTGGATGGGTATATTTCGAACCATTATCACCTTATCTACGAATTATATAAGTGTGGGACCTTTAGAATCCGAAAAGCATTGTGTAATAATGTAACATTTCAATCTTTCCAAACGAGCCCCTCCTCTCCACTTATAAAAGGCCCCCACCACTCCCACCTTATTCACACCTTCAAGCCATTTGGCTCGGCCAACCTCTGCCCAAATACTCTCCCAACTTCCCCCTCTTACTCCTAGAAGCCTCACTTTGGGCAGAACTCTTCCCAAGGAAGCCTTTTCCTGAAATCAAAAAAGAGTTATCTGATTTTGAGGTAATGTCTTCTCTAATGTTGTTTTGTTTTATTTTTCTTCTCCAACCCCCTAAACTCTTTTTATTCATTTCTTTTTTAACAACACCAGTATCCTAAATATACTAGGAAGTTTTTATAAGAAGGATTTGAGCAACACTTACACACACCTACATCAAATGGTTAAAGAACATATGGTTTCTGTGGATGGCGAATTTCTGCCTCACGAAACGATGATTGTTCAACACTCATATAAAAACTTCAAAGGTGGCCATTAAGATGTCACTATTTTTATATATGATATATAATATGTTTATGTTTTACTTATGCTTCTGTATTTCTCATTTATGGCATACTTTATGATTTCCATTATGGGTAAAACGCGATAATTTCATTTTAGGAAGTGCGGACTACCGCCCCCTCAAAGTGATTTCAATCGTTAATGCCATATGTGGGATGTATAAAGGATGGAGTAAATGGTATTATACACTATATTATACTGGAATTATATTATAAATTTATATAATTATGATTTTGTTCCATTAAATATGAAATTGAAATGAAAGTAGCGTTCATGCGTACGTACGACTTACCGTCTCCACGAACTGTGCATTTCATTTCTTACCTCTAAATGTTACGTAATATTATAAATAAATGTATATACTGGATATATAAGATATATATGACATCTAAATCATGAATATAATTCTGGAGATAATGGATATTCTACCACATAAACAACTAGTAATTATAAGAAGTTTATTGTTGACTCAAGTACCAAAGATCGACAAAACGACCGTTATTAACTTAAATAATTACATAATGTTCATATCATTTTAATAAGTGATATAATAAGGATAATGAAATTGAAAATGGTTCTTAATAAGGTATATATTAACTCTAGTTTATTATTCAGGAGGTTAAAGAACGGTTGAGTCAAGTCAGACACGAGGTAAGGGAACTTCTTAACCCAATTTCTATTCTTTGGGTTAATCACCTACTTTCAAATTATTTCATGATATTATTATGTCCTATCTTGTATTTTTACATTATTTATGTGTACTTATAGTGAATAAACATTATAGATGTACTTTATTTAAAAAAATGATCTTTTTAAGGACTTCGTCTCAATCCCCTTTTATTGAGGCATATTTGGTTTTATACACAACTTTCTTTTATACGGTGTATAAACCCCTTTGACTTTTACGTTTATTCAAAAGGAATCTTTTTTATACGAAGCATTTTTCTAAACGACAAAAGGGAATGTTTTTCTATCCGTACTTATGCGGCGACAACGACTTCTCCGCCGCCGTGACCATTATTTGAGTTTCGGCTTCCTCTACAAGCCATCATTTTTTTTAATGAAAAATAAATACAATGTTTTAATTTTCTTTTATTTTGGTATTTAAAATGGTTTTGAAAGCGTTTTTATTATATCAATGTGTTGTATTGATATCTTGTGATTGAAATGTGGAAATGTTATGTTTCCTTTATGCATGTTTTATGTGATACGATTATGTTATGGTTTATGATATGTTTAAACCTATTCATATGAGGAATGTATTGGACTTAATAAGTGACGGGTGGAGCCCGCTATAGCTCCTCGATGCATCGGTAGGTCTCATGAGATGACTAGATGTGGAATTGTCCGAGGCCCTTTCCCAATTTGATTTATGGTTTTGGCCGAGGCCTTAATCATTTTAGACATCTTGGCTGAGGCCTTGACAAAATGTTTTAGAATGTCTGGCATTATACATTCCCTCATTATGAAAGTGGTTATTGATATTTCATGTGATTATTTGACCAGTAGAATATCCATGTGAAGAAGTTAATGGAATTATCTCATTTTACTTTTTCCATATTATGTTGATGTTCATGATTAAAAGGCTTTTGTTTTAGTTATACATTGCCTTTAATTTTTATGTTTATTTATGAAAGCTTCCGCAATATTATTATCCTTACTGAGCATCTGAGCTCACCCCTTTCAATGTTTTAATATTATCCAGGATGTGAAGAAGTATTTTATGAATAACCTGCAGGGATAGTCAGAAGAGGATATGAGTGTGGACTATGAAGACTTTGTTTTTAGTTTTTCACTTTATGATGTAATGTAAGATTTATGAATGTATCTAGTGTTTCCAAGGCTACTAAACTAATCGGTCTTTCGAGACTTGATCTTTTGTGATCATGCCAATGTTACGAAGTAATGCACCGACTCTGGGTAGCTGGGGTCGGGGCGTTACAATACCCATTCCTCAATCAAGGGTATTCACATTTATTAATATATTCATTTTTTTATTTAGGGAATACATGTATTTATTCTAAACACATAGATCATTTAATTGATTATAATGAAAAATTATTCCATGTTTTATGTTCTACATGGCACACATAAGCATGAGAATGAAGTGAATGTGATGTGTGCGCCTTGAATTATATAGTTATCCAATGAACTAGCTATTTTTTAGTATCATAATATGTCATGTTGGGAGAGTGTTTTACCTGATTCCATTCTTGGACTTTGTCTGCTATTATTTCTTCGTAGTTTATCCTTGACCTATGATGAAATGTTTTATATTGTTACAACATTTGCATGTTTTGATTATCAAGTTATTTCAGGCCTTTAGGTTAATGTTTATTTTTTCACAATTGATATGACTATTTTTTAATATGTATTGTATTCCTAATTTTACTCCATATTTACTCACTTATTGTGCTTTATAGATCACCCCATTCTTATGTACATCCTCAGGTTATCCCATTTAATGTAAAGTATGAATGAATATTTTGGTCAGGTAAAAGATGGTTTCAATTATGATGTTGTATTTCAGGATTCATGTTTGAATGAAATGTACCTAATTCACAAATACACTATAATTATCGATATTTTAGGTTGTTTTTGTGTAATATTATGTGTAATATTATGTAATTCAATAATGTAATAATTTAATAAAAATAATGGGGTTTTTATAGTTGGTATCATGGTAAGTTTACTAATTTTCTAGATTATGATTAGAAAACACAAGTGAGTGCCTTATAGATGTGACTATGTATAAGAAAAAAGCCCTAAATCTTGTTGAGTATATATTTAGTGTTTTATCATGAAAATGCATCCCTATCTAGATACGTACAAGTGGACGTGGCTCTAGAATAGATGTATCTAGAGGTAATACCCAAAAAACCACCTTTAGCTAAACTCAAATGGGAACCGGTGCACAAAAACAGGCCATACAAAAATCCTAGTTTGAAACATGCGGGGATAATCTTTGTTAAAATAATAATATTAGTATAAAACATTATTAATGGAATT
This sequence comes from Viscum album, assembly GCA_963277665.1. Classification (NCBI taxonomy): domain Eukaryota; kingdom Viridiplantae; phylum Streptophyta; class Magnoliopsida; order Santalales; family Viscaceae; genus Viscum; species Viscum album. Next base: position 1,576,834,978 of record OY728120.1, on the reverse strand, counting down.
AAAAAATGACCATACGAATATATTTTATGAAATTGATCATTGATAACTTAGATTGAAGCCATGAAATTCATAAGTTCTGTAAATAAATATAATTTATAAGTTATCTCATTAATTTTTTTGGATTGTGATATATGTTTTAATAGATTAAAATAGTTAACCCTAACTATAATTTTATTCTATCCAATGGTATGTAATATAAAGAATCAGGATAACAACAGATGCAAATATCGATGTAATGACTACTCTAATGAGATGCCCAATCTGAAGGGAGCGGGAATTGAAAACATTTTCAAAATACTCTATTAGTTAACTCCAGGTTTTAATAGAATTCTAGATCAAGGGGAACATCCACCCCCCCACAATCAACAAGTCTTAATAGAGAGTTTCATGATATGATGGCCTCATACATTCAATGGATCATCTGATCCTTCAATCACTGAAAAGTGGATCAAATCCATTGAGAAAATCTTCCCATCCTTCAATGCCTTGAAAAAGTGATGGTTCTTATATATTCTTATCGTATGGTGGTTGAAGCTGATCAATGGTGGACATTGATCAAAAATAAAAAACATGAGTAAGAAATCGACGTGATGGGATTGAAGGATTTCCAAAAAAAATGATTTTTGATAAATATTTTCCTCACACCTCCCATCTTGATATAGAATTGGATATCCTTTCCCTCATGAAAAAATATGACAAGTCCCTCAGTGCGTTTGAGTAAAACATTATATGGCTTTCATGATATGCCTCTCGCTTTGTCGTTACCACTAAATAGAACATTAACAGATTCATTGGTGGCCTAAAACATAGCATATATAAATCCCTATTGATCCATGACTTTGATAGCTATGCGGAAATTGTTTGATACCACTTAGGTTCAAAATGGTGAATAGTGAGTCTGAGGGGTGTCACAAGGATAAGAAGAGCAAGGTGGAGTCAAATTATGCAGGCCTGATAGAGAGATATAACGGTGCTAGAAATTTCAACACCACACTTGCCAAAGGTGCAGAAAAAGAACCGTAGAAATTTCCAGAATGGTACGAGGAAATGATTTAGGTGTGATAAAAAAGGGAACCTAGCCAGAGATTACATTCCAGTGAATCCCACTACTAAAATTGAGGAAATAAATTCATTGGTAAACCCTCTATGCACTATTCATTTCTACAACTACAAGGAACCATATAATTTCATAAACCAATGCACAATGCTAAGGGTTGTCGGAGGCAAATAATAACCTCTAAGGTAGCAAGGGTGATATTTTTCCATCACTACAGCCGATATGAATCCTGGGAAAGAAGTGGTGATAGGTTCTATAGTTCTTCATACATGAATATAGAATGTACTTTTTGATTCTGGTTAAATGAATTCTATTATTTCTCAAATTTTTAGTGGAATGATCCAATCACCAACTCAAATCGTGGATGTAGAAATGTAGATGAAAATGAAAAATGTGTTAGTTATAGCATTTCATATATAAAACTCCTCCCCAATAAAATTTTTTGGATTGATCTTCCCCTTGAACACTATCATACTTCCCCTGATGGAGATTGACATAAATATTGGAATAGATTGGATTTACTTATCTAGACCAGACAAAAATTTTCATTAGAGGTAAAATTACTCTCCATATGGAAAATCAACCCCCAATTCTATACAAGTGCAAGGAGGTTGATGAATCCACTTTAGCAACATCATCCCAAGAACTGATATTTCTACCTAATTAGAATGCATAACATACGTATATGATAGATTCTAAGGATGGATCCATCCTCAAAGACATGTCTATTTTGAGTGAATTCGCTGATTTGATTCCTGAGAAATTTCCTAGTCTTCCACAAAGAAGAGGGGTTGAATTCTTGATTGATCTCAAACTTGGAGTGTTTCCAAAAATCCAAGACTTTATATACAATGGCTATAGTGGAAAATGAGGATCTGAAAACCCACTATAGGAGAATATGGATAAAGGGTTTGTTTTCCCATGTTATTCTCTATAGGTTCACCAATCCCCTTTGTCAAGAAGAAGGATGGGTCAATGCACCTTTGCACTGATTGTTATGAGCTCAACTAAATCATGATAAATAACATGTTTCCTTGTCGAGGAATTGATGAATTGTTTGATGAGATCAATGGAGCACAATACATCTCCATGGTGCATCTGTGGTTAGAATATTACCAAGTAAGGGTTTGAAAGAAAGATATCCCCAATAATTCTTTTGTTAATAGGTATGGACACTATTAATTCATGGTAATGCCTGTCAGACTCACTAATGCTCTAGAAATTTTTCAGGTCATGATGAATAGAGTCTTTAGATATTACCTTGACAAATTTTTGGTAGTATTTATTGATGATATTATAATATAATCCAATAGTAAGAAGGAGAACAAGGACCATTTATGTACTGTTCTAAAGACCTTGAGAAGGATAAATCATTTTTCCATGTACAATAAATATGGGTTCTAGATGAAGGAAGTCTCGTTCTTGGGGAACAACATCATAAGAAATTTGATATCTATATACCCATCAATGAAGAAGGAAATTCAAGGGTGGTTGATGGTGACATCTGTTATAGATATTCATAGTTTCCTTGGTTTAGATGGGTATTATTGTAAATTATTGAGAAATTTCTCTCGAATGTCAAAAACTATTAACAAGTTGACTCAAAAGGGTGTAATGCTTTCTGGGAATGATGAATGCAATGAGAGATTCATGGAGTCGAAAATTAGGTTTATCATAGCACTCCTTCTCACACTACCAAAAATTGTTGATCTCTTCATTGTATTCATTGATTCTTTGAAGAAGGGAATGGGCTATGTGTTGATGAAAAATGAGAAAATCATTTCCTATGATTCAAGGAAGTTTAATTTCTATGTGAATAACTATCAAAATCATAATATAGAGTTGGATATAGTGATCTTAGAATTGAATATCTAGCGTCATTACCTTTTCTGGGAGATGCATGAAATATATATGGAACACAAAATCCTAAAATATATGTTCACACAGAAAGAGTTGATTATACGCCATCGAATATAGTTAGTGCTTATCAAAGGCCATGATTTCTCAATTCACTACCATACAGGTAATGCAAATAAATTGGAAGATTCTCTAAGTAGAAAGGATCAAAAAACTCTTTAATTGATCGTTATTGAGAAGGATCTGATATTATTTGAATTTAAGATGATTTACATGGGAATAATAATGGAAGGAACATCATAAATCCATTCACAAATGACTTCTCAACCTTCTCTTCTTTAGAGGTTAAAGGATTCCCAAAGAGATGGTGTGGGAATTCAGAAGAAATTGGAAACTATTCGAAATGGGAAACCCTAAAATCACAATTTTAATTAATAAGGTGCTGTAATATTTGGGTCAAGACTATGTGTACCATAATATATTACATAACTAATGATTTTTTTGATGATGCACAGAGCACACCCTTCTATATCCACCCTGAAAGGAAAAAGATGTATCGAGATCTTTAGGAACACTATTGGTAGGACAATATGAAGAATGAGATCACAAAATATACATCAAGATGTCTCACATGTCACCAAGTGAAGGAGGAATGGAAAACATTTAAGGGGATGATGTAATCATTACCCATACCTACAAGGAAATGGGGAAAACAACACCATAGACTTTGTAATAGGTATTACTAAGGAATATAGAGGAAACAATACTATATGGGTTTTGGTATATCATCTTACAAAGGCACCACACTTTATTTCAATTTGAGAGGATTTCTCATTGGATCAACTTGGCCAGATATATATCAGAGAAGTGGTGAGGATTCATGGTGTACCACTATCAACTGTATCCGATCGAGATCCATGATTTACAACTATGTTATGGAAGAGTCTCCAACATGCTCTTAATACTTTGATAATATTTAGCATGACCTATCACCTTAAAACTGATGGCCTATCTGAGTGGACTATTTAGAAAGAATAGGACATGTTGAGAGCTTACACAATGGAATTCAAAGGGGGATGGGATCAGAATCTCCCTCTAGTTGAGTTCTCTTATAAAAACATTTTCCACTCATGCGTTTAAATGTAACTTTATGAATACCTTTACAAGAAATAGTTTAGAACACCTTCATGATTGGATGAAGTTGGGGAAGAAGAACAACTATTCCCTGAAATGGTCTAGGAAATGGTGTAGAAGGTTATGTCCATTCAGCAGCACATCATGGATGCTTAGAGTCGAAAGAAAATATATGATAACAATCATTGAAAAGACCAAGAGGTTGATGTTCGAGAAATGGTATTCCTCCATATATCTCCATGTAATTAAGTAATATGATTTGGTAAGAAGGGAGATCTTAGTCCATAATATAGCAGCCCCTTTGAGATCCTTGACCAGATCAGATCAATGGCCTACCAACTAGCACCCCCACCTAACCTATCTCAAGTACATAATGTATTCCATTTATCCCTCATGAGAAATTAAATACCAGACCCCTCTCATGTACACAATCCAAAGGTGGTACTATTGGATAATGACCACTCTTATGAGGAGAATATAGTAAAGATCATAGATTGTAGAGACAAATTTCAACAGGATAAGACAATGCACCTTATCAATGTGTTGTGGATAAACCACAAGTTTGAAGAACCAATGTGGGAACCAGAGAAGACAATGAAACAGAGTTACCTTCATCTTCTGTAATGTGGGAAATTAAAATTTTGATGTTGAAATTTCATAAGGGGTGATTTTGAAATGACACGAAATACTACATTTGAAACTTCCCTTTTGATAAAATCAAATGACATATTTTGTAAAATGGATATCGTAAACACATGCAATCCATTTGTTTTATTATATACAATTGGATTTAAATGACCATTATGTATCATTACCATTGATAATATAGCTGTTGAATAGTGATCACATGTCTAGTATAAATATAGTATTTTAACAAATCCATTCTACTTAGAAAAATGAGGTGATGGCCTCAACGAATAAGATCGTCCCCTATGAGTCATATTTATCGAAGATTCCAATGGAGATAATATGTATGAGCTCTTCCCTAGACCAATCCTAAGAATAGATTCACAACTTATGTATGGGAAAACCCGTTTATGGGAGAAGATCAAGCTCATCAAGTTTAGAGGCCAATCTAGGTTAACAAAACAGCCACATGAATGCCCAACCGTCACGCACAATACTCTTAGGGCGTATGATTGTGTAATAAAAGGATTATCTATCAAGACCCTATAATTATTTTTATATACATTATTTTTTATATAATAATGAATATACATTTATTTTATTGTTGTTTTTAATGAACATGTAGCATTATTGGTTAATATTCATATAAGTTAAGAAATATATGTTAGTGAATTAATGGATTTATTAAATAAATATTATTTTTATTAAATATTATTATTAAATTAATTTTAATAAATATAAATGATCATATAATTTTTCTGATGTCGAATGTAATCATTATTCATGTTTGAAAACTATTCTCTTCAAAACCCATCAATTTTAATTGAATGTCAGTTTTCATTTTAAAATTGAAAATTCACATATTTATACAATTATTTTGATAAAATAAATATTTTTTTGGAATTAGAACATTGAAATTATTCATGGTGAAATTATAATATTTTTCCTAGAGAGTGGAATTTTTGGGTTAAAATTAAATACCATATAAATTTATGGTGTATTTTATAACATCATAATGGCCTAATAGAGATGTAATAATCACTATAAAAGGTATCTGTAGAAAAATATAATATTTACCTTTAAAATAAAGTTATTATATATTTTTTGACTTATTTTATATATTCATAGTGAATCCTCGAGAATGTATAATATATTTTATGATTTTACGTTAAGTTCTCTAATAATGAAATCCTCCTCCATTTATGCAGGGATAATATTTTTATATATTTGGTCTATTGATGTATAAAATAATGTTTTACAATACTATTTAGAAAAAACCTTGGGAAAAAGCATGGAATGGTTTTTAGTTTTTAATAATTAATTATATAGAATCTCATGTCATTGTTTGTGAAATAACAAATAATTCCCTTCTCATTTCTTATATTAACCAACCCATGATCCGAATTCTCTTCACTAAAGATACATAGATCACGTCCCCCCTCTTTCCTCCACTCTATATAATCCTCCCAAGTCACCCGAAGCTCTCAAGAATCCCATATTCATGAGTTTTAAGTCACACACTCATGTAAGGGTTTCAATATATTCTCATTTTTATTTGAGTTTCCCTATATTGTTACACAATTTTATTTTAATTTTTAAATTATGGGGTATGTTTTCACACCTCACCTATACTTCAATTATTATGTTTGAATTATTATAGACCCCTTTCTATCTCATTAATCCCTCCCATGTACAGTAGTTACCATTTTGAAATTTTGTAAGAGATATTTCATTCTCCTATTTCTTCTTGTTTTTTTATTATATTACACATTCTCTTTCATAATAAATTATATTGGATCATGTATTTATATGAACCTATAACTATCCATTACAAATATAAATTATGAGATACCCCTACCACTCTTATAAACCTTTTTTCATGAATTCTTATGCAATATTGTTATACTGCCGATATTGCTATGTGATTTCCCATGCCAATATCGCCCTGCAGTGAATACCATACCCATTCCCCTATCAAGGGTATTCAAATTTTTTTCACATATACCTTTTTTATTGAGGACATACATGTATTTTTTCCACACTTTTTCATCATGGAATGAATTAGGTTAAATAATGTATCTATGTTTTACAATCTATGTGGCACACTTAAAAATGAGAATGAACTGAAAGTTATGGGAATTCCCCGAACTGAAGTGAAATCATTTCCATGTTTAGTATCATGATATGTAATTTTGGGATAGGGTTATACCTGATTCCATTACTGGAATTTTTCTACTATGATTTCCTTGTAGTTTATCCCTGACCTATGATCCAATGATTTATGTTGTTTCCATATTTCCATGTTATGATTATCATGATATATCACGCCATTATGTTAATGTTTATTTTTTTCTCCATTGATATTACTATAGCCCAACATGTATTGTAATTATATTGTTATTCCATGTTTATTCCATTACTGGGATTTCTAGATCACCCCTTTCTTATGTACATCCTCAGGTTATCTCATGCAACGTTAAGTACAAATGAATGATGTGGTCATGTAAAGGATGCTTTCAATTAATATTTTTTATTTCATGTTTCCTGTTGATATGTAATGTACGTAATTTCCAAAAAAACTAGAATTATCGATGATTTTTGTTTTATTAAGTGCAATTTTATGTAATTAAATCATATATGAATGTAATAAAAAGGACAAGGTTGTTATAAAATTTCATGTGGATGAAAATTGAATGTACAATGTATCTCTTGGGTCGTACACTAACAAACATTGAAATTGAGGAACAAATCAAACCGACCCGTCAACCAAAATAGACAACAAATAAACTCTGATACAAAGGGGACCAACATGGAGTCCTCCCAAAATAATTTACAGTTTAACTCACCAACCATTATCTCAAAACCAACTCATTGAAAAAACTAAAAAATGAAACACCATTAAAATAATAAGAGTTATCAAAATAGATACACCTAAAAACAACATTCCCAAATCACAAGGAGACACACCACTGAACTAGTGGTCACCACAACATTACATTTTCTAAAAAAATTACTTTAAAAATAATGATTGATGGGTTAGAAAATGACCAATGGTATTCCTTGGAGCATCATAAATGCACATATATGAGCCACACTGAGCACTCAACACCCTATCTAATTTCAGGCACTCATCCCTTCTTTTCAATCCTAACAGTTATCCCCTTGTGCCATTAACCACACACTTTTCCTCAAATATCCATGCATGTGGTCTCTCATTGAAATATCTAGGGTAAAAAGAATCATCTCCTCTAGGAAACACAATACAATCATCCCATTCCTTCAACTTTTCAATTTACTTCCCTGTTAAAAAATTATTAAAACTCTTCAAAATCTCACTCACCGTCTAGTCAAAATCACCATAAAATATCTTGCAGCAAATCATTTAATATTTTCTCAAAAATAAAATCCCATGGAATACAACCCAGTTTTCGATTCATCCCATTTTTAAACATGTTTGATGGATTAAAAAATACCATTTAAAGAAGGATTCTAAAGTCCTCCGTGAAAGAATCCATATTTTCCAAATAATAAATTTCAACGAATCACATATTTTTGTTATGAAAATACAATATCAATAGATTCATAATAGTTAATTCAAATATAGTTTTATTGAGAACCAATTACAATCCCTATTTAAAATATTCTTATTTCGAATTAAATTGTTTCATTATCTCCAAATTTTGATTATAAAGACTTAATTTTCAATTAATACATTCTTTCTTCACCAGAAAACCATTTCAACAAAATATCACATTTTTAAATGTTCCATAAAATTAAATCTGAAAATCCATTTCCAACTTCTTAGAACCAAACCATTACCACTTTATTTAAATCTTTCACAATCCCAGAACAATATATTTAAAAAAAATTCAAAACAATGTAAGAAAAAAAACAATCAACCAGAGGAAACTTGTGTTGATTTGTGACTTTGTCAATTAGTTATTAGCCACAAGCCAATCAGACCACTTCTATAGAGTGTATTCATGGAAAATTTCCATAGCTCCACATAGTTTTCTAGGTCCTACGAGCTCACTGAGACCATTATACCTACTCGCTTTTCATATCTGAACTCAAAAAACATGAAAATACCCCATGAACAAAATAAAACGGGACTTCCCTTGGAAGCACAAGTCCCATGAGGAGGTTTGCTAGCCCAAATCCCTACATGTAAACAATATATCAACTCATGGTGATCCTACCTCTTCTCTATCTAGAATAAACCCCAAATAATATTACCCAAATAGAGAAAACCTCCAAATGATACCAATTTTTCATGACCAAAACTAGAGTTCCATAAAATATGACACTTGAACAGGCCCATAGTAACACCTGATGTGCATTCCCGATCCCCAAAAGCTAGAAACTAGTTCTTGGCGATCAATTTTACACCATGGTAATGATTTCACATATTTCTGTAACTATAAATGATTAAAAAGATTAGATAACCCAATAATAAATATCCACTAACAATCATTTTACAATAATTTTCAGGATAAATGTTTATCAATTTTAACCACATATCAAAAATACATCAATGTAATAGAAATCACAAAATAACACAAATCCTCCATTCAACATGAGGGGCATAACCCTCAAGACACTACCACCTACATCTATAAGGGGATTGCACAAGAAACCTAAACCACCATCTCTAAACCTATTTCATTTACCTATTACAAACATATCCAAGTCAACTCACACCTTAAGGAGTAATTATGGTATGATCAAAATCCATGTAGGATGCCACCCAAAAAAGGATTCTTTCTTTAGAAACTGTAACATAAATTATCATTCATGTTTTAAAAAATAAATCTAATAATTTTTTTTTGGAAAAAATTTTAAGGGAAAACATGCTTTTCTTTTTGAACTCATCAATATGTTACAATGTATGCCGATGATAGGTAAAATATCATAATAGAGAACTATGTCATGGGAAACCCATATATGATCTAGAAATATTGGGACCCTAGAGACATCGTATCTTAGTGAAATGAGGTATATTAACCACAGCCATCCATGTCCTCATGCACGAGCCACTAGAGTGGATAAACAACCAAAATTCTAGTGGTCTCCAATCATCATAAATATTGTTATAAGATTGTCTTAATCAATAAAAGTAGATAAATTCAGGGAAAAAGACAACCAAGTCATCTAGAATATAATTTCTAGTCCTCCCACCTATTTACCCGTGTTTCCATTTATACTCAATTTTTAATCCACTTGTCATAAGATTCTCAAAAATTCAAAAACACACATTTCATGAAATATAAACACACATGTTATAACAAATTTTCTACAAACAAAACTAATTTTGAAACAAAAATACAACAAATACATTTAAAAACATGTTTTTCACCACTTTCATAATTTATTAAACATCTTACATAATTTATTAAATACCCTCAAGTAGCACAATAATGGTCCACCCTTAAAACATTCCCAATTTCATTTAAAAGAACCATTTACAAGCAATATAAAAATAAAAACCCATTTTAAACCAAACAAACAAGAAATTCATTTAAAAATAGGTTTCTCATCATCTACACATTTCATCAAATACCTTCGAGACACAAAACATGGATGCACAAATGAAACACACATGGAACATAGTCTGTTACCTTTAGAAACACATTTTTTAACACTAATGCACTATGAATCATTTTAAAAACACATTATTACCAAATTTATACTCCATAGATAATAAATAAGAAGAAAATCATGCATATTAAAATCAAAAAATAATGTTTAATCATATAACCTACTATTGAAAATGAATAAACTCCTAAAAAATACTGTAAAACTTCAACCGCACCTCAATCACACCCTAAAAAAGAAATTATTAGACCATCTACATAATGAATAACCCAAAAAATTTATATATTACCCAACTAATTACACCCTACATACTGGATATGTGAATCCACATGAATAAAAATGAAAATCCCTAGAAATAAGGGATAAACCAAGGGAGGAGGGACTTCCTTTAAGGGATTCCTGAAGAATACTAGCCAAATGTACAAGAAAAATGGAGCCTAAGGGAGGAAGGAGGGAGGGGGAGGCACAACTAGGGTTAGAAATGCAATGTGGGGGATAGATTGAGTGTTTTGGTTTTATTTTAAATAAGGTATATTAAGAAATTCCAAATATTTAATGACCTAGATAGGACATGGAGTTTTCCCGCATGATTTACCAAACTATATGACAGTCATTTGGTCACCACTTCCCCCCAGGGACATATCACACATTTATCCCACACAGTTTACAAATAGTGCCCTAATCATACGATAAGCCTCTATCCAAAAATTACACATTGGCTAACTATTTCCTATGAAAGGTCCACCGTTTCCCAAAACTATGCTCCATCTTTTAACAAGTCCAAACTTCTTATTTTTGTTCAAAACAAAATGGAACCCCAAGAGGGAAAATATTGAAAAAACATATATAGAAAACGACCTCAAATTTTCAAACACGTCACACCCAGTTCCCATGTGGAATGAAAGAAAATAAAAACCATTGTGTGACATTACCTTTCATTCATTATATATATAAAAAATATGAAAACATTATTCATGCATATGTACAGTTGACCATCTCTATAAAAGGTTTATCACTTTTCCTATCACTAAATTTTATTAGTTACTCTAAATATATATAATGAATTTATATTTTATTTAGATCATGATGAACATACTAGATATTATGGAATAATATTCATAGTACAGAGACCAAAATTACAAAAACAAAACATATTGGAAAAACGAAACAATTATCACCTAGTATAGTGATTTTAACAAGGAATTATCAACATTCATCTGATAAAAGGTCTTTGGTAATTCATATATGATATTTTATATATTATTATTGGTTTTTAATATATTTATATAAAACCCTTATTTATTATATAGCTCATTATAATATGTATGTAGAAATTCAAGACTCATGGTATGGGATTTATGTCTCACACTTATTTCTGTGAGACTCATTCTATATTAAAAAATTGTTTATTTTATTCATTGTATATACTACCTAGTTATTACTTATTATTATTATTATTATTATTTAAATTATGATATATATATAAGGATTTTATTTCATGGGGGTATATAATCTAAATGACACTAATGTGGTAATGTTTTTATATTAGATCCTCATTGCTTATCAAGATTGTTTATGATAATATTTTTATGGTGAAATACGATAATCTATCTCAAAAGAAATAAATGAATTTACTTATAAGATTATTATTTATTTATGAAAAAATTTCACATTAATTTTCCTATCTTTGTATATAGAAGAAGCTAAATTAATGTTTTTAAGGAAAACTGACCATTTCTCTCCTCAATCATGAATCTTTTTCTTTCAAAACTACATTTGCTAAAAAAATTGCAATAGTTTTTTAATATTCCACTATGTTTTTCTAAAGTATTTTTTAACCACATTTGTATTCCTAAAATATTATTTAAATGGAATATTCTTAACATTTTCTAAATAAGTTACTTCGGAATTTTTACTTAAAATGTGAAAGGAATATTTTTATTAACACACATGACATGAAATGAATTTTAAAAAATCATGAGTGTTCCATGATTTAATTATACCTTAAAATTTTACCATGTTTATTTTCATATAATTTTTTTATTTAATATTACTTAAAATATCATTTTTTTAATTAATATATTTCAAAGTGTGATGGTTATTATCCCCACGAATTGTTCTAAGTGATATTTTAAAATCATTTTCCATCTAATACAACATCATTTAATGTTACATATGTTATAATAGGGATATGACCCAATAATAACATACTTGATATTTATCGTAATTTATTATGATTTTGAAAAACATTTGTTTATGAAACATGTTTCTTTACAACTGTTTAGTCCATGTTGAGAAGAATATGAAACTCATAAAATTTCCATGTGTTATGATATGATGAATTCATGAAATTTTTATGAAACTAATTTATTATTCATGAGTTTTTACATGATTAAATGATTATGAAACTAGTTACATTTATGACATGATTAAAATTTTATGATCTTTTGGAACACATATAAATGATATTTAATACATGATAGGTGGGACTCCAATTATATATCCCTCATGTATTGGGAAAAGTCATATATCTCATGAGATAAATAGAACTAGAATGGGGACTGAACCTAATTTAGTAAGGGTCTTTGTCCACTATGAAAGTATTGCGAGTAGACATTGGTTAACTAATAATATATATTCAATGAATCGTGCTTATGATATATGATGTGTAGGTTATTAATTTAAAATTTTATGATAATGTTCTCATACCCTTAAACTCATGTTATGTTGATATCTTCCTTGATTATACATACAAAGAATCTGATCTGATCTTATCTTAGGTTTCATTCCCCTCGGTTATGAGGAAAGGTATTATATATGATGTGTCTATGAAGGGTTATAGATATGAAGAAACTATAGGTAGATGATGTAGATGAAATCTGAAACTATTGTTTATGTGTCTATGTTTCCAAAGATAATATATCTAAATTATTATAATTTATGTAGTTATTTTATGTAATGAATATTCAAAAAATAATATTTAATATAATTATAAAAGAAGTGTGGGTTGTTATACTTTTGACATTATCCTAGTCTTAAGCTAAACTATAGTTATCATCTGTAAGAAACCATGATGAAGCCACTAAGGAATAAATATCCAATAAGTACAAAAACATTTCACTAAAACTTTCAACTACATAATTCTTCTGTTATCCATTAAACACTACTTTAACAAGATCATTAACCAACTCCCAAATATTCTAGGCATAGACCAAATGATTCTATAGTTACACAATATTTATCAATGTTTTCATTCCAATAAACAACCAATCATATAGGTTAAAAAAATTAACACTCATTGTCATTCCATAATTCTAGGTACTATAAGACTCATCCTAAGATAATATAAAATAGATTTATAAACCATGTGTAACCAGTTACTGCAAGTAGAGGGTAATGGAATGAAGGAAGAAAAAAACTCATCCATTTGTAATTTAAAAAAGAATCATTAACAATAAAACGTCCCATATTTCGGTACAATAACAATGGGATGGTCCTTATTCATCCCGCTACCTCTGTCATAGTTCTATTTATAAATCCACATTGTATATCACCGTGAATACTTCCATTACAAGTGCCAATTGCTTCCACTACCAAGGCCTACCTACCTTTTCTTGCCAAACCATTATCCATCACATGATCAAAGCATATCCAAATGTAAGGATACAGATTCATAGAAAATGCACATGGAAATTGGGAAACAACAAATAGTCAATGAAGCATCTACACCTGAAATCTCAGGGACTACGTCTTTCACAAACAAACAGGCATGCTCTTCCATAAAAATTCATCTTCGTAAAATAGTTAGTTTATTATCATATTTAATTAACAAATTTATTTATCTTTGTTTATAGACACTTGAAACCTAATGTATCTACTATAAAAAACAATAAATTATTAAATCATCTTTCAATAATAAAATTAATATACCCGAATATATGGGGATTAATGATTTCATTTAAATATTATTTCATCATATTTTAATTTCCATTTTATTATTAGGGATAATGGTTTCAATATAGATACACCTCTTTATTATTTATCTACCAATAATTATCAGATTTACATTATTTAATTATTTTTACCATATCAAACATGTTAAACCCTATAATATAAAACATGCAAATTTAAAGCATAAACATAGGTAGTACACTATTTATAAATTAAATATGAAAACTGTTAACATGGTGAAAACACATGGGATCTCTATAAAAAAACAAGGCTCATTATTTATTCCAATTTACTCTCCATTATGGTTAATGTAATCATGAAAAAAAAAAGATTAAACGTGAATATATTACAATTGCTCATAAAATAATAGGAGAACCAATGATTCCCCTATGTTGATTAAGATGGTCAATGTTCTTCACACAAGAATACATGGTCAAGGATCAACAACTGCCAAAATATGAATTATCATACTGATGGAAAATTCAATATAACCTCTTATAGACAATCCACCAATAAACAAGATCATATTTGAACCATAAATCCAAGGGAGTTACAATAATGTACTCCCAAGGTAAAAGAATAATGAACTGTGAAATAAGAGGAGAAAGAAGGGGTACCATGAACCAAAAGAACAATATCCTTCACTAACCAAGGGTTATAATCCACATGGAATCAATCACATGGCATAAATGGAGGATAGAGAAATCATTACCCAATAATAATTCTAAAAATCGAACTTCAACATGAGAAATTGACCAACCACTCCTAAGAATCTCCAGAGCATCTTGAAAATGAAGTATTGCTCCAAATAAGTGTCTTAGTTGATTAATAGGGTTATATAATCAATTAATATTTACTTTAATCCCTACATAGCATCTGTGTAATTTTAACATAATGAATCAATCAAGATCCATGAAGAATAGTGGTAATTTTGGCCATTTCAATAATTCCCCAACCACTAGCATGGCTTCCACCATGGCTCTACAAAGCTTGTGGTTTTCAAGATAACTAAAAAATGAAACAAATTCCAACATGGAATGTTGCCCACTTCAAAGATGTTTATCTTCTTCTCAAGCCTCCAAAATTTATTTAGAAGTTGTTTCACCCATCTCCCTTTTATGGAGGAGAAAACCATGGCCCCTACTTTAACAACCCAATCATTCAAATATGAAAATTATTTAAATCTAATTAAACAAATTATTCTGGTTATGTAAAATGTGAACATTATTGGTTTTATGTTTCTAGATTTTAAAATACCATTATGAATTTTTACCATTGCAAATATAGTTGTTGAACAGTGATAAAATGATTAGTATAAATATAGGGCTTTAACAGATCCAATTTACTCAGACCAAGGAATCAATGACCTCATCCAGTAGTCTTTCCCCAAACGAAGCCCATTTTTCAGATCTTGGAAAGGAGGTGGCATCAATGGGCATCACTCTTGACCAAGACCAATCCTATCTTGAATAGGTTATGCTTGAGAGAAACCAACTATGAGAGAAGTGGAAGTTAATAGAGATTACCACCCGCGTAATGTTATCTGAGCCACCCCAAGAGTCTGTCACCATCGCACACCATACCCTTCAGTCTTATGCAGGTGTAATAAGATGTTATGCATCCAGGCCCTAGAAATATGACTATGTACATTATTTTTTATAAATAATGTGCATTCATTTTATTATTGATACTTTGTAAATAGTTTTTAAAGCACAAAATTTGTTTAGTTATTATTCACCTAAGAAATCTATTTTGATTAATTAATGAATTTTTGAAATAAATAATATTTTAATAAAATATTATAATTATTATTACAAAATTACTTTTTATTAAATATAAATTATCATATAATTTTATGAATGAAATTGCAATTTTTATTAAGGTTTGAAATCTATTTTTGTCCAAACCCATGAATTTTTTATAAATGTCAGTTTTTAATCTAAAAGAATAAATTGACATATTTAGAAAATTATTTAGATAAAATGAGTATTATTTTTGGAATCATGATGTCGAAATTATCTAATGGTGATTTTTTCATAATTTTCTAAGACAGTCGAATTTTTTGGGTAAAAATTGAATACCATTTTAATATATATTGTGTTTTATGACATCATAATGACCCAATAATGATGTAATAAAATAATATAAACATTATATTCAACCAATATATGTTTTACCATTAAAATATATTGATTTTGGGTTTTTTTGATTTATTTTTCAATGCTTTAGTGGACCCTACAAGCCTTATAGAACATTTAGTATTTTTAAATTGTTTTCCTTGAGACTGTGACTCACATCCATATAATGAAACCTATTATTTTAAGAAGTTCTGCCATTTTCCTTATAAAATAATTTTTTCAATCCCGTTTTTCCAAAACGATGTTAAAAACCCACAGGATGTTTTGCGGTTTTGATTAGTTTAATGAGAGGTGTCCCAAACCTAAATAATAATCAATTCCCTCTCTTTTACTTTATAAACCCACCCATGATCACTAGTCCTCTTCAATAAATGCCTTTGTATTTCTACCATCCCATGTTCTCCTCTCTCTAAAGTCCTAAAAATTTTCCCCATCCTCCCAATAAGCCTCTCTCAATCCTCTCCCAAGCTTTTGGGATCACACTTCCATGTAAGGGATTCCTTCCTTTCTCATTTTATCCAAGATTATTAATATTTTCATTCCCTTTTATTTTTAATTAAAAATTATGGGTTATGATTTTTTACCTCCCCTATATTGTCCTCTTTATCTATTAATGATTACAGCCCCCTTTCTCTCTCATTTATGCCTTCCTTGTATACTCGTTACCATGAAAAAATTCTGTAAGGGATTTCTTCCTTTCTCATTTTTGTCCAATTTTCTTTAAGTTGTTATGCACATTTGTTTTCAGTTAAAAATGTTGTGTTTGATTACACACCTCTCCCATACTGCCCTATTTATCTTTGGATTATGGGATACCCCTTTCTCTCTCATTAATGCCTCTAATGTACATCTATTACTATGTCGAAATTCAGTGTGGGATTTCTCTCTCCTCTTTTACATCCAAGTAATTCTTTTGCATTATTCATCTAAATTCAATTATATTTTTTGGTACATGTATCTATATGACCCCTTTACTATACATTTCATGTACATATGATGAGATACAGAATTCTCTCTCATCAACCATTTTCAGGAATCCTTATGTCATGTAGTTATGCTGCCTAAATTGCACTGTGTTTTTTCAAGCCCAGATCATTTTTTATTTAATACCATACCTATGCCTCTATCAAGGTTATTCACCTTTATGAACATATAAATTTTTAATGGTAAAGTAATGTATTTATTCCACGTTAATTAATTGTGTAATAGATTATGATGTTGATTGATTTCATGTTATATTATCCATGTGTCACACTTATGCATGGAATGAAGTGATTAAGAATGGTATACCCTGATAACACTCCAATGCATTGGGTAAATTATAGTATCATGATACGTCTTGTTAAATGGGTGTTGAATCATTCTAATTAAATTTCAATGGGGGTTTACTTGTGATTCATGTGCAATGGGTGTTTACTCATGCTCTATGTGCAATGAGCCTTGGCTCATGCTAATTCCATGTTAAGTGTTGTTCCCACATTTCCATGTTATGATTATAATGATTTATCGTGCCTTTATGTTCATGTTTCTATTGTGCTCTATTGATATGCCTATTGTCTAAAATTTATTTTATTCCTCATATTATTCCATGTCTATTCCCTTTATGGGCTTTATAGCTAACCCTTTTCTTAGGCATGTCCTCAGGTTATCCCTTGCAATGCTAAGTACAAGGGAATGTCGTAGTCATGTAAAGGACGTTTTCAATAATGATGTTGTGTGTTTTATGTTCAAAGCTGTTATGTAATGTTCCTAATACCCACATACACTATACCTCCCAATCGTCTATGTTGGATCATGTAAAGGTTTTATGTAATTAATCAGGTTTAAGTGTGAAATAAAGAGTATGGTGGTTATAGTTGGTATCGAAGGATTAGTTTAGTTATTTTTGGGAATAGTATTACAAAACCCTAGTAAATAATTAGAGAGATGAATAAGTATAATCAAAACATCCCTATGTATTGGTGAGTATTGAGTATGTGGTTTTTCAAGCAAATACATCCATGTCTGGATATGACTAGGTTGAGGTGGCTCTAGCACAGATGTATCCTAGGGGTAAAACCTGAAAACACCGCTTTGAGCTACACTCGAACGGGAACTAGTGCACGACAACAGGCCTTGATGTACTCTTGGTTATGAAACTCCCAGGGGATATGCTTTGGTAAATTCACAAGCTTAGTATGAACCCTTATTAAGGGAATGAAAAAATGCCCCTAAGAATATATGTTAGAAAGTACATCATGAATAGCATAGATTGAAGCCTATAGATTCAAAAGTTAAGGAAATAAAAGTTATTTATAAGTCTTTAGTTGTGTCCATGGATAACCCTTTATTTGTTACCCCTAAATTTTCTTTTTATTCTAGCCAATGATCGGTAATAGGCGGACTAGGGCTAACAACTGATATGAAGATCAATGTGTTTATTGTGCTACTAATATTCCCAATCCGATGGGAGTGGGAATCACAAACTTTTTCACGCTTCTCTCTTAGTTGACTCAAGATTTGAATATAATCATGGGTCAAGAGGAACGGTTAATCCCCCCTAAGAAAGTACAAGTCTCTATCAAGAGCTTCATGAGAAAAAGGCCTCCTAGTTTTAATCGATCATTTGATCCCTCAATCCCTGAACTATGGATCAACTCCATTGAAAAGATATTCTCCATCCATCAGTGTTCTGAACAAGAAAAGGTTCACATGGCTGCTTATCATATAGAGGTGAATCTGATCAATGGTGGACATTGATAAAAAATACTAAGCCTGAGGAGGATATCGATTAGTTGGAATGGAAGGATTTTCGAAATACGTGTTTCAATAAATATTTTCCGCACACCCTCCGACTTATGATTGATAGGGACTTCATTTACCTCAAGAAAAATGAAGACAAATCTATTGGAGAATATGAGGCAAAAATCACAAAGCTTACACAATGCGCCTCCGGCTTTGTCGTTACCCTCTAATGTAAGGTTGATCGCTTCATTGGTGGATTGAAACCTTGCCAACAGAATTATTTGGTGATCCGTGACTTCGATAGCTATGAGGAAATTGTATGATGTGCCCTCAAGGTCGAAATGGAGATCAGAGAATCTCAGGGGTACCATGGGGATAAGAATCATAAGGTGGAATTCAATTCTAGCAGTCCTATGGATTAATCCAAAAGTGATAAGAAGATCCAGCACCCTGGAAATTTCTTGATGGGGACGCGGAAATGCATTAGGAGTGGAAGAGAAGGCCACGTAGTTGTTAACCATCGACTAGAAAATCATGAGGCTGCAATAGAGGAGAGGAATTATTCATTAGAACCTCAACGTGTTGTTCATTGCTACAACTTCAAATAACTATGGCATCTTTCAAATCAGTTCTCTATGTCAAGGGTTTTCTGAGGAAATCAACAACCTCCAAGGTACCAAGGGGTATATTTTTCCATCACTACTGCCGAAGTGAACCCTAAAAACAATGTGGTGAAAGGTAACCTAGTTACTCATTCAAGAATAGTGAACATACATTTTGATTCATGTTCTACGAATTCTTTTATAATCCAAAACAATATTAGAATAATCCCAACACCACCACAAATCATGGAATTAAAGATGCAGGTGAGCATAGATAATGGGGAATAATTTTATCCAATGAATATAACTCCTCTACTATCATATTATGTCGTTTTAATTTCCTAGAAAACCTCATCATATCCATATTGTGGAATTTGATGCAATTCATGGCATGGATTGTCTTTCCTTATATAGTGCTAACATAAATTACCCTGAAAGTGAAACCACTCTCCATGGGGAGAATCGACCCCCGATTCAATACAAGTTCTAGGAGGAAGATGAATATTCTTCAGAAACATCATCTCAAGTGTGGATATTATTTCTCTATGAGCAGAAATATCTATCTCAGAAGATTGAGTATAATGAGGAAACCATCCTTGAATACATGCCTATTGTGAAGGAATTCACTGAAGTGTTTCCCAAGGAATTTCCTAGTCTTCCTCCTATAAGAGATGTTTAATTCCCAATTGATCTCATACCTGGGCCGTTTAAAATATCCAAGAGTCCATGTAGAATGGATTTTGTGAAGCATGAGGAGCGGAAGAAACAACTACAGGAGAATCTAGATAAAGGGTTTATACGCCCAAGTACATCACCATGTGGTGAACCAGTCCACTTCGTTAAGAAGAAAGATGGTTCAATGCGCCCTTACATTGATTAACGTGAGCTTAACAAAATCACGATAAAGAAAAGTTCCCTCTCCCAAGAATTGATGACTTGTTAGATCAGCTGTGTGGAGCACAATACTTCTCCAAGGGGGATATTCAGTCGGGATATTATCAAGTAAGGGTGAAAAGGAAGATATCCCCAATACTGCTTTTCGAATAGGATACGAGCACTATGAATTCATAGTAATGCCTTTAGGACTCACTAATTCTCTAGAAATCATCATGGACATGATGAATAGAGTATTTAAGGATTTCCTTGAAAAATTTATGGATGTCTTTATAGATGACATTCTAATATACTCTAAAACCAAGGAGGATTATGAGGAGCATCTAAGAACTGTACAATAGTCCTTGAAGAAGTAGAATCACTATGAAAAGAAGAGAAAGTGTCAGTTATGGTTGAAAGAGGTCTCTTTCTTGGGCCATATAATCACATGCAATGGGATATCTATGGATCCCTCAAAAATAGAAACAATTGAGGGATGGTAGAGGCCAACATCGGTAATATATATCCATAGCTTCTTCGGGTTAGGTGGATATTATTGATGACTTGTGAAAAATTTATCATGATTGTCCAACCCTCTTACAAATCTAAATCAAAAGGGAGAAAAGTTTTCTTGGTGTGATGAATGCAATGAAAGCATCACAGAGTTAAAAAGAATTCTTATCATTCCACCCGTTCTCTCTTTACCCACAAGTGGAGAACATTTTTTGGTATTCAGTGATGCTTCAAAGAAGGTCCCAGGATGTGTGTTGATGCAAAATGACAAATTCATTGCTGATGATTCTAGGAAATCAAAAGATCATGAGTATAATTATCAAACACATGATTTGGAGTTGGCTACAATGATCTTCGCTTTCAAAATTTGGTGGCAATATCTCTTTGGGAAAAGTGCTAAATATATATGGACCACAAAAGCCTCAAGTATATATTCACAGAGAAAGAGTTGAACATGTTCCAACGAAGATGGTTAGTTCTGATCAATGACTATGACTGCTCAATCCATTACAACCCTGGGAAAGCGAACAAGGTGGAATGTTCTCTATTTAGAAAGGACATGATTATTCTATAATTAATGAGAATTTATAAGGATCCAATCTTCATAGAATTGATGATGATGGACATGGGAATTATAAAGAAGGTAACATCATCAATCCTTTCACAAATGATTGCTCAACCGTCTCTTTTGGAAAGGATAAGGATGCTCAAAAGAAGGATGTGGGAATTCAGAAGAATGAGGAAGTAACCAAAATATGAAAATCCTTGGAGTTTAATGTTGATGAAGATGGAATTTTGAGATTTGGGAAAAGACTATGTGTTCCATCGAGTTCATAGCTGATTAAGGAACTTTTGGACGATTCACATAGTTCAAATTTCTCTATTCACCCAGGAATCGCAAAGATGAATCAAGATCTCTAAGAGTATTATTGGGGGGATTATATGACAAAGGATATATCTACATATACATCAAGGTGCCTAGTGTGTTGGCAATTGAAGGCAGAGAGGCAGATGTCTAAGGGGATGATGAAACCATTGCCCATACCAGCATTGAAATGAAAGATCATCACCATGGACTTTGTCACCATACTTCTAAAGACATCCAAAGGCAACAATGAAATATGGGTTGTTGTGGATCATCTTAAAAATTATGAACAATTCATTGGAATTCAAGAGTATTTCTCAATGAATCAACTGGCACAAATATACATCAGCGAAGTGGAAATGCTACACGGAGTAACACTATCTATTGTATCCGATCGAGATCCATGATTCATATCTATGTTTCGATAGAGTCATCAACATGCTCTAGATACTGAACTGAACTCCAGTACGGTCTATCATCCTTCAACTGATGGACAATATGAGTGAACTATTCATACAGCGGAGGATATATTAAGATCATGTTTTATGGACTCTAAAGGAGGGTCGGACCAATATCTTTCACTAGTTGAATTCTCCTACAATAAAATATTCCACTTCAGGATCCGAATGGTAACTTATAAAGCCTTGTATAGGTAGAGGTGCAGAACACCAGCATGTTGGGATGATGTCGGTGAACGTATGATGTTTGGACCAGAAATGGTCGAAGAAATGTTGGGAAAAGGGACAACTATTTAGCAGCATATCACGGTAGCCCAGAGTCAACAGAAGAGTTATGCAGATAACCGTCGATGATACCTTGAGGATAAAGTTGGAGACATGGAATTTCTATGCATATCTCCATGGAAGAAGGTCGTGAGGATTTGAATGAAAGGGAAGAAGTCCTAGGTACATCGTCCCCTTCAATATTCTTGATCGATTTGGGGATGTGGACACTCAACTAACACATCCACCTACCATGGCCAAAGTACATTATATCTTTCATGTATCCCTATTATGGGAGTACATACCAGACCCTTCACATGTAATATCTTTAGAGATAGTACCGTTAGAGGATGATCTTTCTTACGAGGAGAAACTAGTGAAGATCATAGATTGTAGAGAAAAAGTTCTATGAAATAAGATAATTCCCCTTGTCAAGGTGTTCTGGGGAAACCAATAGTTTGAATAAGGGACGTGGGAATCGGAGGAAGTGATGAAACAAAGTTAGCTACCTATATTTTATTATGGGAAAAGGTAATTTTGAGGGCGAATTTTTTTAATGGGGAAGATTGTAACGACCCAGACTTTCACTAATGGAAATTACTCTTAATATAATTAAATGTCTTATTATGGTTATATAAAATGTTACCTTCATTGGTTTTATGTTTTTTCATTTTAAAATACCATTATGAATTGTCACCATTGCTAATATAGCTATTGAATAGTGATCACAAGATTAGTATAAATATAGGGCTTTAACAAATCCAATTTACTCAGACAAAGTAAGTGATGGCCTCATCTGGTAGACATTCCCCATATGAAGCCCATTTTTCGGAGCTCAGAAAGGAGGTGGAGCCATTCGGCTTCTCTCTGGAAAAATCCCACGCTGACCTTGAACAGATTAAGCTTGAGCGGAACTGACTACGGGTGAAGTGGAAGTTAATAGAGATTACCTACCGAGTGATGTTATCGAAGCCTCCCCAAGAGTCTATCAGAATAACAAACCTTAACCTTCGGTCTTATGTGGGTGTTATAAGGGGTTATGTAACAGGACCCTAGAACTATGACTATGTACATTATTTTTTATAAGGAATGTGCATTATTTTATTATTGTTACTTTGTAAACAGTTTTAAAATCACAAATAGTTTTTTTAGTTTATATTCAAAAAAGAAATCTATTTTTATGAATTAATGGATATTTTAATTAAATAATATATTAATGAAATATTAATATTATTATAACATTGCTTTTTATTATATATAAATTATCTTTAAATTTTATGAATGAAATTTTAATTTTTATTAAGGTTCGAAAGCTATTTTTGTCAAAACACATGAATTTTTTATAAATGTCGTTTTTTATTTTAAAATTAAAAATTGACTTATTTAGATAATTATTTAGATAAAATGAAAATTATTTTTGGAATTAGGATGTCTAAATTATCCAACGGTGAATTTTTCATAATTACTTGAGGCAATCGAATTTTTGGGTAAAAAGTTAATACCGTTTAAATATATAATGTGTTTTATAACATCAAAATGACCCAATAATGATGAAATAAAATAATATAAACATTATGTTCCCCCAATATATGTTTTACCATTAATATAATGTGATTTTTGGTTTGTTTTATTTATTTTTCAATGCTTTAGTGGACCCTTCAAGGCTTATAAAACGTTTTGTCTTTTTAAATTGTTTTCCTTGAGAGTGTGACTCACCTCCACATAAGCAGCCATATTATTTTAATAAATTATGACATTGGTCTTATAAAATATTTTTTTCCACTCCCCTTTGGAAAAAACCATGGGCTGGTTTGTGGTTTTGATTTGTTTAATGTGAGGTTTCCCAAACATAAATAATAATGAATTCCATCTCATTTCCTATAATTACCCACCAAGCTCCAACTTCCACTTGACTAAAATTCTTTGGAGTTAGACCAAAGCCTTACCACCTCATTATATAATCCTCCCAAGGATCCCCAGGCTCCCAATAAGCCTCTCTCAAGCCTCTCTTGTGATTTAGGGATCACACTTTCAAGTAAGGGATTCCTTCCTTTCTCATTTCATTCATGTTTCATAATATTGTTATACCCTTTTCTTTTCAATTAAAAATGTTGGGGTATGATTTTTCACCTACACTATACTTTCCTATTTATTTTTTAATGATGAGATACCACTTTATCTCTCATTTATTCTTTCCTTTTATACATGTTACCATACAAAAATTCTGTAAGGGATTTCTTCCTTTCTCATTTTTTCCCAATTTACTATAAGTTGTTATGCCCTTTTGTTTTCAATTAAAAATGTTTGGGTATGATTTAACACCTCCCCCATACTTCAAACATTTTGTTTGGATTATGGGAGACCCATTTCTTTCTCATTAATGGCTCCCATGTACACCTGTGACCATGAAAAAATTATGTGAGGAATTTCTCTCTCCACTTTTACATCCAAGTAATTCTTTTGTATTATGCATCAAAATTTCGTTATGTTTTTTGGGAAATGTATCTATATGACCCCCTTATGGTCAATTACATTACATATGATGAGACACCCAATTATCTCTCATAATCCATTTTCAACAGTCCTTATGTCACACCATTATGCTGCCGAAATTGCACTATGTTTTTTCAAGGCATGATCATTGTCTAGTGAATACCATACCAATGTCTCTATCAAGGGTATTAACCATTATGCACATATACATATTGAATGGTAATTTCATATATTTATTACACATTAATTTATCATGTAATAACTTATTATGTTGATTGATTCCATGTTATAAGATTCATGTGGCACACTTATGCATGAAATGGAATGATTAAGAAGGGTACACCTTGATTGCGCTCAAATGCATTGGGTAAAGTATAGTTTCATTATCCATCATGTGAAATGGTTGTTGACTCAGGATAATTCATTTTCAATGAGTTTTTACTCATCCTTCATGTGTAATGAGGGTTTACTCATGCTCAATTTGAAATGATCCTTGTCTCATGCTAATTCCATGTGAAGTGTTGTTGCAACATTTCCAAGTTATGATTATCTTTTTTTATTGTGCCATTATGTTCATTTTTCTCTTATGATCCATTGATATGAGTATTGTATAAAATTTATTTTATTCCTCATGTTATTCCATGTTTATTACCATACTGAGATTTATATCTCACCTTTTTCTTATGTGTGACCTCAGTTTATCTCATGCAATGCTAAGTATGAGGGAATGTAGTGGTCATGTAAAAGATGTTTTCAATAAATATGTTGTGTGTATTATGTTCTAAGATTTTATGTAATGTTACTAATCCCCAAAGGCACTAGACCTCTCAATCATATATGTTGTATCATGTGAAGATTTTATGTAATAAATCATGTTTATGTGGGTAATAAAGAGAAGGGTTGTCATACCCACAATATGAACCAGACTGTCATGTAGACCATTTTAGAATAATGAGTCTCCAATGACCTCTAAAATACTCTAAACTTGTCCACAACACCACCAGGACTTAGTAAAACAAAAATAATATGGTGAAAATGTCTAGACTATTACCCTACACACCTCTCAAATAATTCTCATCGATGATAATTAAAGCCTAACCTAGAGATAAGGAAAAGGAATATGGTCATCTAAATATCCACCTCATAGGATACCTCTGAAGAATCTCTCCATAAAAGGATAAAAACCACCTCACATAGACGAACAAGGCTCCAAAATATGTAACACTAATAATTGTCTCTTATACACTACACTAGGGGATATACCATTCAATGAAAAGAATGTCATCAAACAAGGCATCCAGGAAGGTGGAACTATCTCATATTCTAGCTAAAGGTCAACAACCACAAAACAACTTTACATAAATTGTGGTTAGAAAAAAACAACCCAAGATAATGAGTGTTTATCGATCATTCATGTTTCTAAGTGGTCTCCTGAAAAACATTATTCCACCATAAATGGCATGAACTAATGGAATAGAAATCTCATCAAAAACCTTCTCCTGGTTGTCTTGGATCTCCATAGGCTGCTATTCTATCATATAATGATCATCAGCATCGATTAGGCCCTAATAAATGTTGTGATAATAATTATAAACATACCAAAAAATCTACAACACATGATAGGCGCAATAAATCTAACATATCTATGAAACAATGGTTATCTATTACATGATAGATCTAATATGATCCAACATGTCGAAAGGCCTAAAAACAAGGGAGAAAGCTTTCTCCCATGACCAAACCTTCACCACCCAATAAAAGGATTCAATCTCAAGAGCACATGACCTCTGATTTAGAACTCCATAGTTATCATACTATAGTAAACATATGTCTTCTAGGGATCCAATATTTCTTTCATCCACTCATGAATAAAT
Organism: Viscum album; assembly: GCA_963277665.1. Classification (NCBI taxonomy): domain Eukaryota; kingdom Viridiplantae; phylum Streptophyta; class Magnoliopsida; order Santalales; family Viscaceae; genus Viscum; species Viscum album. Next base: position 1,576,807,953 of record OY728120.1, on the reverse strand, counting down.
GGACCATCATGGTCATATTTTTTACTATTTTGGCATGATAATTTCTAACTCTCTAACCATAGTCCATGAAAAAAGGGAACACAAATTTTGGACGAAAAAAGATTTGAATGGAATCATACCAATGGTGGTGTGAAAAATATTATTTTAATTAAAATAAAAAATTCTGGAAACCTCACCCAAAAACCTCCAAAATATTGGACACATGTGTACATAATATCCATAAGGGACTGTTTTTCCTCTAAAATACTACCATCCGTTTTTTGATAAAAAATATTTCTTAGGAGAAAATATTATAAAAAAAGAACACCAGATACCCCTCCACACCCAAAAGTGATATTGGGATCGCGATAAGTGATAATTGATCTCAGGACACCACAATTCTTTACCACCTCTTCAGGGTAGTATCCTAAAAAAAACTCCACGGATGTCAACCCGTTAATCAGTATAAATTGGAATGATTTTTTATATGATCAATTATCACCCAGATTTATTCATTATATCCCTAAGGATAACGTAAATTGGTGATGATGTCAATTGATATGTATTCCCACGTTCACTAAGGGTCTTATAATTGTTTGATCAAACCACAAGGAACATAGTGTCTAGATTTCACCTTATTGAAGACCTAATATCAAAACACAAACTCTGCTAATGAATGCTTCAACCTAGTTGTAACGCCCCAACCCCAGTTACCCAGAGTCGGTGCATTATTTTAATACATTGGCATGATTACAAGGAATCAAGTCCCAAAGGACTGATTAGTTTAGTAGTCTTGGAAAATAGATTACATACATGAATGTTACATTACACTTCATAACATACAAAACAACATAAATAATCTTTTATGAATGCCATTATTCCCTTGTCTTAACCCTTCTTATCAATCACAATATAATTCTTGGAATCCTGGGAAAAAATAAAACATAGAAAGGGGTGAGCTCAAACGCTCCGTAAGGGTAAGCAATATAGGAGAAACTTTCATAAATAAGCATAAACATTTAAGGCAATGTATAACTAAAATAAAAGCCTTTTAAACTTAAACTTCAACATAGTATGGCAAAAATAAAATGAAATAATTCCATTTACTTATTCACATGGATATTCTACTAATCGAATAATCACATGCAATATCAATAACCACTTTCATAACGATGTAATGCATAATGCCAGACTATCACTACCACATAGCCAAGGCCTCGTGCCAAGACTACAAATAAGATTTTGGCAAGGCCTTTTACCAAGACACTAGTTTGTCTCATGAGACCTACCGATGCATCGAGGAGCTATAGAGGGCTCCACCCGTCACATATTAAGTCCAATTCATTCCCATATGAGAAGGTTTAAACATAACATAAATATTCGTATTAAAACTAGCATACGAAATGTAAATACTTCATCCATAAACCACGAATGGTATAAGAATAATACATCCACAGTCAAACACATCACAAAAACTTCAAATAAATATGGAAGTTTTGTATCATAATAAATCGACTTCAAATAAACTTAAAATCCATCAAAGTATGTTGACATAGATGAAATCAAAACTATTTGAGAGAAATATATATATTTATTGAAATCATTTAAAAGTCACACTTTTATTAAGGAAGTAATTTAAAAGAGATTTATGGAATCAAAGTGTCCCATACCACTTCGAATCTTTTGAAAAGAAATATCATTTCAAAACATTCATGTCCATATAAATAAATCCTTAAAATCATTTTGAAAACATGGACATTAATTATAAATATTTAGAAAGATAAATATTTAAAACATTTAAAATTCTTTTTTTTGATAAAGAGTACCTTTCATAAATTCATAAAATATTCATTTTGAAATCATTTAAAAGTCACATAATTATAAAATAAAACATTTACATTGAAAATATTCTTATAAGCTTGTAAGGGAATCCTCAATGATTTTAAAATAGAGGAGAATAGCCGCGCCCACCGTATAAGTTAAAAAAACCTTCTTACCTTAATTTTTTCAAAATGGTTAAAAACACAATGATTGGAAAACGACGGAATGATTCCTTTATAAAACTCTTATAAAAAGTCAAACAAGGGTATAAATGACTTTAACCCATATTCTTTGTAAATATTAAAAAAAATTTGAAACAAATTTCGAAGAAACATTTAAAGAACCGTAAAATTCAAGGGAATTTTTTTTTCTAAATTTTGTTGGGGATTTTACAAGAATGCAGTCTCTAATGGCGCCTGATTCCGAGGCCCGGTGAGCCTGGAATTAAATTCCGAAGTTGAGCTCAGGTACGTTCAGTGAACGAGCAAGTGGGTTTTTCTAACTTTTGAACTTGTGCTCAGAATCGAAATATGAAGGCACCGATGGAATCGAAGCACCGGTAATTGCTTAGAAACACCTTTTCCGGAGTTGCGTTTGCTCGGGTGTGGTTTTTAATTTTTGGATAATGTTAAGGAATAAAATAAAAGTGGTTCAACCGATATTTTATTTTATTTAAGTCTCTTAACCTACGTTAAGTGGATGACATGGGACCCACAATATCCTACGCACTTGGTAGGATATTTTGTGAGGTGGGACCCACACGAGCCACCGTTTCTTTTTTTCTTAAGTAACACACCCGCACCCCCTATTAATGAAGTCAAACCATGCGTTTATTCTAGTTAAGAAACACCTCATTAATTTGTGCGGATAAATCGTTACAATTAATTTATTGAATTTATTGTTTCTTTTTGAATTTCAAAGGATGACTCGTGCGTCAATAAAATAAGACTATTCTTATTTTATTTCTGTTGGAACTTGTTGCGTGGAGAGGATTTGGAGGAAAGTGTTCTTCTTCGGCGAAGAATGAGAAGAACGCGAAGAACGCACCGATCGTCGACAAAGAACGCCAAATCCTCAAAAATCAACGACGCTCCTTCCTCTACGTTTCTTCTGCGACGATACTTCTCTTCCGCGACGATCCACTTCTTCCGCGACGGTTAATTCCGTGACGAACTCTCGTTCGATGACAACGTTGAGGTAGAGAATTATTTGAGAACGATTTTATTCCCTTGATTCATTCATTCTAAAGAAAACAAAGAAACACTGATCAACTTATTATCTAGTTGATCCGTGAACGTTTTACATGCGGGTTGGGAATAATTTGTTGTGGGAATTTGTGGGGGTTTATTTTATTGTTGATCGTGATCTCATTAGTCGCCTTTCTTGGTTTCAATTGGGCAGCTAGTTATCATAATAACAGGAGGAGGTCGAACCGCACGAACACGGCCGACCCTCCTCCCCCCTTGTTTGTTTGAATTTTGTTGCGGCACGTGAAAGGCAGTGCGGTGCTATTACACCGCACGGAAACGAGAAAGAATGCGGCGAAGAAGTGCGGCGTCGTCGCGTTGCGCCGTTGATGTCGAACGAAACCGCGGGCGGAGTCGGGGCCGCGGAGGTGATTCGAAGACACCGCAGTTTATTTTCGAAGTGTAGATCAATGGACGATGGTGAGGTGATCCGCAAAGGCGTTTGAATCCGCCGTAGTAAAGGTCGGGTCCTGGGAGGACCGTTGGCGAAAGCGGCGAGCAAAACGGACCACCGGAGCGCGTCCGGTGGTCCGCGGAAGACTCCCCCGGCGCGCTGCCGGGAAGGGGCTCCCGTGGCTGAAGCCCCAGTAGCGGGCAACTAGTCCCATGGCCGCGCGGGATCAGAGGGACATGGTATCGCGCCGCGTCCGTTGACAGTGAGTGGCCCCCGCGCGGGGGCCGCGGTTTCGTCCAGGGGGTGGTCCCCCCTTGCGCGGACACTTGGCTAGCGCTAGCGAGCCAGCACGCCGGGCCGAGCCACCCGGCTGGACCGCCAGGCCGGGCCGTGCCCAGGTCGGGCCGCGCCCATCGGGGTCGGACCCAGACCCGGGTCGGGTCGACCCGAGGTGGTTGGGACGGGTCGGTCCGGGCCCAGACGCCCCGTTTTCGGACTTCTTCGGTCTTTTGCCTATAACAAGGGGTACAAACCTCTGAACAATGATCCGTCAGTTGTGTAGCAATCCTTGGATCGAGAGGGTCGTTTCGGTATATTACCCTCAAGGTTTTGGAGAAGTTTGGGTTCGGACGGGTTGGTTCGGATACGAAACCAACCGGGCCCTCGGAGCGGAAACATTTATATCTTGAGTTCCGGACGTACGATTAAGGTACCATCAACTTTGTTGGTTTCCTCTTGACGAGAAGGAACTTTTTGCTTACTCCGCTCGAGGTTTGGCCACTGTCAGAGTGCGGTCAGGTTGGTTCGCACACGAAACCAACCGGGCCTCTGGAACGAAAAGGCCAATAACTCACAGACCGGGTGTCCGATTGACGCGCCATCTGTCTCGTTGAATTCCTCTTGAAGAGACGGAACTTTTGTAATTCATCGCCTGAGTTTTGGATGCAGTTGAAGTATGGCTGGGTTGGATTGTACCCGAAATCCAACCGGGCCCCTGGAACGGAAAAGCTGATATCTTTCAGACCGAACGTCCGCTTGACAAACCGTCAGCGGCATTGGTGATCACGTTGAGAAATGGTCCCTATGAGTATACCCTATGAGAGTTCGGGGTAAAGTTGAGATACGGCCGGGTTGGTTCGCACACGAAACCAACCGGGCCCCTGGGATGAAAAAGGCTATTAACTAACAGACCGGGCGTCCGATTGACGCACCTTCTGTTGCGTTGAGACCCCAATGATAAGGCGGTCCTTTGAGATAATTCTTCGTGGGACTTGTGATACTTGGAGTATCGACCTGTAGCTCGTGGATCAGACCCTCCCGGAGACGAGCATACAGAGTACGGAGACCGTGTAGTTGGCTGTGACCGATGACTGCTTGTCCGATTCGATTCGGAGTGACTAGCATAGCCCAGTGGGGAGCACTACTTGGTGAGGTGGAAGACCCATGGAAGAGGAGCACTGCTGTGTGAGGTGGCAGACCCGCAGTACTTGACAAGAGGAGTACCTTTGTATGCTATGAGGGGGAGCACTACTGTGTGAGGTGGTAGACCCATGGAGGAGGAGCACTACTGTGTGAGGTTACAGACCCGTGGTACTCGACAGGAGGAGTACCTCAGCAGTATTAGGATAGTGAGCAGTACCTCAGAGTCATGACAGGACCACTGTACACTCCAGAGGCGGGGATCTTCAGCAGTTATGGTTTCGATAACGAAAATCCTGGTTTGAGCTGAGTCTATGACCTTTGTGTTTACCTCGTGATTGATATGGGTCACTTGATAACTTAGGTATATGTATGGGCATATACCTGGGTAGTGGTTATCTGTTGTTTTCATAATCTTTGTGTTTCTTCATGATTGAAATGGGTTCCTAGATAAATTAGGTATATACATGGGCATATACCTATGTAGAGGTTATCTATTGAGATCTTCTTTGTGGTTATCCGTATTGGTTTTAGTGAGACCATGAGGGTCTCGGGGTCCCTACTGAGTATCGTTATACTCACCCCTACTTGGGCTATGCCCGCACCTCATTGTGTTGGTTGTAGACGACGGGTATTACTGACGGAGGCTGAGTGTTCGGGGACTAGACAGTACCCAGAGGTGGACGACACGACGAGTCATTATCCAGAGGTGGAATTCACGACGAGTCAACACATGGAGGAGGTTGACGGGTGAGACCCTTTTAGAGGTTATCTATACCTACCATTCAAGTAGGATCCGTGGTGGACGATCCAGGAGCTGCGTCATCTGTACCTACCATTCAGGTAGGATCTGAGGAGGATGACTGAGGAGCCGCTTCCGTTTTTCCAGCTTTTTTCTTTTTTCTGTTGTACTTTTCTTCATTTGTAGCTGTACTTTCAGTTTGGTTTGCATTCTGGCCCATTTACTTTTCAGCACTTTCTTTGTACGTAGTTTTTTACTTCCTCTTGTACTCTATGGTGTTTTGTTACTTTTATAAAGGAAATGTCTTCCCAGTTATCGGGATTTACGCCTTTGGTGCTAGTCGCTAGCCCCTGGCCTATGGAAGGCGGGCTTGGGGTAGTCACGACACGGGCCTGAAGACGGGTCGTGACAAATTGGTATCAGAGGGAGGATCGTTCTACCGCAGAACTTATAACTCTGATATTTTCTTTCTGTGAAGCAATGGTGTTAAGGGTACCGAGTGTGGTTTTTAGTTCAGGGAGTCCGGTGTTGGTGCGGGTGGCCGACCTATCCATACACTAGGACCCTAACAACTGATTTCCGACTTTGTGCACGAAAACACTGATTGCGTGTGTGTTTCCAGAAGTTTTTAAAAGTCAGCTCAAACCAGGTCAGCTCACCAGGTATAAATCGTTTGACCATGTCATGTTTTTTTCTTTCAGGATGCCTCCCCGCGGACGACCAACTAGAGCCCTGAGAGTTGTTCATACTGACAGCCCGTCGAGCAACATGGCCTCAGTATGGGACCCTATCCCAGTTGAGGCACCAGTGGTGGCACCAGCGGTACTACTACCTGTTGTGCCACTGATGCCACTAGCCCCAGGAGTAGAGGGTGCACATCGCTTGAGTGCACAACACGAGTTCCATCACTAGAGGCCACCCAGTTTCAGGGGAGAGATGGACCGGCAGGCGGCTGAGGATTGGATGAAGGCTGTGGTGAGAGTCTTCAGGCTAGTGGGGACGCCAGCAGACTTCATGGTGATCCTTGCTACCAGCCTTCTTTAGGCAGCAGCAGAAAGATGGTGGAGCCTGATGCTCCAGATACATGATGAGGCGACACTTTTATGGGAAGACTTCAAGAGACTGTTCCGGGTAGAGTTTGTACCCACCACCCTTTGAGTGGTGCATATACAGGAGCTACTTCAGCTATGGAAGGGCAGCCTGACTGTGGCGCAGTATTCAGCAAGGTTCACAGACCTCTCGCGCTACTCCACATATATGGTACAAGACCCATTCTCCAGGGCCCAAACCTTTGAGCAGGGGTTCAAGAGAGAGATTAGAGCTTCTGTTGATTCTTACAGCATTTCGACACAAACAGGGGTGTTGGAGGGAGCCCTCTTAGTGCAGAGTTTCCTTGCTGAGCAGTCTCCAGCAGCAGGACCCACCACTAGCCAGCATGTAGCAGAGTCTTCTATAGTAGGCAGTAGACAGATGACGTCGAGGTCCAAGAGGACCAGACCTACATGTGGTTGACCGCGTGACTCAGGGTCGGTAGTGCGAGGCACCAAGGGGAATGACAGAACCCGACCTTCCATGCAGTGTTACTCCTACGGCGGGATTGGTCACATGGAACGTGACTGTCCGACCCGCCATGCAGATGACCAGCAGTTAAATGAAGAACCTCCCAGGCAGAGGCAGAGGTTCGATCAAGGCAGACCGCTAGGAGCCGAAGGCTGAGGGAGGGGAGCAGGTCGTGTAGTTGGAGGTGGACGATGCTTCGAGGTGTTTCCCCCACCACCACCAGGAGGTCCACCCCGACCGTATGGAACAGGTAGACATGGGAGAGCTCAACTTCAGGAAATAGAATCTTACGACTACGGAGCTCCGGAATCCAGTGGACATGGGCGGAACTAGTGGTGTATAACTAGTTCCATGTTATTGTTGTTACATTTGTGTCTTTGTACCGTGAGATGCAATAATATAAATACACTCACCTTTGTGACATTTTCTTCCTTCCTTTTTGAGTACTAAGAGGTTCCGGTTTAAACTGTTGACTTGACCCTCACATTCGAGATTCCTACTGGAAGAGACCCAGTGGTTTCACGCTGATGCCGATAGTGTGACTCGACCCTTAGAGGCGAGAATGATGGTTGGAATCTCTTAGTGGAAGCGTCGGGGCCTTACGACGTTGGTTTGAGTATGCAGAGGGCAAGCACAGTTCATACCCAAATTGACGGTATTAGGTAAGAAGGTTGTGGTTCAACTAAGACGTCGGGATGGGTTTTCCTTGGTCGGCGAAAAGGAAACCCCAAGCAGCACAGGAGGGTGCGACTGATCACTCTTGAGTCAATCAACCTTACCCTCGTGGCAGCAGTCGTTTTGAGTTCCAGTTCTAACAGGAATTGGAGACCTCTAGAGTTCGAGGATGACGATCATATCCTTATACAGGTCTCACCTCGACAAGGTTTACGGAGATGTGGCCAAGGAGTAAAGTTATCTCCAAGGTTCAGTGGACCTTCTTAGGTCCTCAGCTGGGTAGGAGAAGTGGTTTACCGCTTGACCCATCCACCTCAGTTGCACCAGGTGCACGACGACTTCCGTGTCTCTCAACTGAGGAGATATGTGCTTGACCCTTCACATATCATCGACCATGAGGAGCTGGACCATAGTGATGGGGTGAATTTCATGGAGGTTCCAGTGGGGATCAAGGATCGACATGAGTGGATCCTATGAGGACGGTCGATTCATCGGGTGCACTTTATTTGGCAGCACATGAACCTCCAGGTGAGCACATGGGAGCGGAAGGCTCAGATGCGTGCTCAGTACCGCTTTTGTAACCCCAGTTTGTGTTAAAGCATTACGAGGACGTAAATCCCTGAGGTGGGAGTAATGTAAAGACCGGTAAAATTCAATGGAATTTTTTTTTCTAAATTTTCGTTGGGATTTTACAAGAACGCAGTTTCTGACGGCGCCTAATTCGGAGGCCCGGTGTGCCCAAAATTAATTTCCAAAGATTAGCTCTGGTACGTTCAGTGAACGAGCGAGGGGATTTTTCTAAGTTTTGAAACTGTGCTCAGAATCAAAATCCGAAGGCACCAATGGAATCGCAGCGCCGTTAATTGCTTAGAAACACCTTTTCCGGAGTTGCGTTTTCTCAGGTGTGGTTTTTAATTTTGGGATAATGTTAAGGAATAAAATAAAAGTGGTGCAACCGATCTTTTATTTTATTTAAGTCTCTTAACCTATGTTAAGTGGATGACGTGGGACCCACAATATCCTACCCGTTTGGTAGGATGTTTTGCGAGGTGGGACCCACATGAGCCACCGTTTCTTTTCTTCTTTAGTAACGCACCCACACCCCCTATTAAAGAAGAAAAACCGTGCGTTTATTCTGGTTAAGAAACACATCATCAATTTTGGTTGTTAAATCGTTACAATTAATTCATTGAATTGATTGTTTCTTTTTGAATTTCAAATGTTGACTCGTGCGTTAAAAAAAATAAGACTATTCTTATTTTATTTCTATTGGAACTTGTTGCGTGGAGAGGATTTGGAGGAAAACGTTCTTCTTTGGCGAAGAACGCGAAGAATGAAAAGAACGTGAAGAACGCACTGATCTCCGATGAAGAACGTCAAATCCTCGGAAATCAACAACGCTCCTTCCACGACGTTTCTTCTGCGATGATCCTTCTCTTCCCCGACGATCCTCTTCTTCCGCGATGGTTAATTCCGCAACGAACTCTCGTTCGATGACAATGTTGAGGTATGGAATTATTTGAGAACGATTTTATTCCCTTGATTCTTTCATTCTAAAGAAAACAACGAAACACAGATCAACTTATTATCTAGTTGATCTGTGAATGTTTTCCTTACAGGTTGGGAATATTATGTTGCGGGAAGTTGTGGGGGATTATTTTATTGTTGATCGTGATCTCATCTGTCGCCTTTCATGGTTTCAATTGGGTCATCTGTTATCATAATAGTGGGAGGAGGTTGGACCGCACGAACACGGCCGACCCTCCTCCCCCCTTGTTTGTCTGAATTTTGTTACGGCATATGAAAGGCAGTCCAGTGCCTTTGCACCGCGCAGAAACAAGAAAGAACGCGGCGAAGAAGCAAGGCGCCATCGCGCCGCGCCGTTGCGCCGCGCCGTTGAGGCCGAACGAACCCGCGGGCGGAGTCGGGGCTGGGGAGGCGATTCGAAGACCCCGTTGTTTGTTGTCGAAGTGCGGATCAACAGACGATGGTGAGGCAATCCTCAAAGTCATTTTGAAGCCTCCGCAGTAAGGTCGGGTCCCGAGAGGACCGTTGGCGAAAGCGGCGAGAAAAACAGACCACCAGAGCGCATCCGGTGGTCCACGGAAGACTCCACCAGCGCGCTGCCGGGAAGGGGCCGCCGCGGCGGCGGGCGGCTGGTCCCGCGGCCGCGTGGGACCAGAGGGACGCGCCATCGCGCTGCCTCCATTGATAGGAAGCGGCCCCCGCGCGGGGGCCGCAGTTTCGTCCAGGGGGCGACGCGGCTGCTTGGCCAGCGCCAGTGGGCCAGCGCGCCGGGCCAAGCCGCCCGGCCGGACCTCCAGGCCGGGCCTCGCCAGCCGGGCCGGGCCACGCCGAGCTGGGTCGGTCCGGGCCCAGACCCCCCGTTTTCGGACCTCTTCGGTCTTTTGCCCATAACATGGGGTACAGACCTCCGATCGACGCTCCGTCAGTTGAGTAGAAATCCTTGGATCGAAATGGTCGTTTTGGTGTATTACACTCAAGGTTTCGGAGAACTTTGTGTTTGGCCAGGTTGGTTCTGATACAAAACCAACCGGGCCCTTGGAGCAGAACCGCTTATATCTTGAGTTCCGGACGTCTGATTGACGTGTCGTCAACTTTGTTGATTTTCTTTTGATGAGATGGAACTTTTGGCTTACTACACTTGAGGTTTGGACGTCGTCAGAGTGCGGCCGAGTTGGTTCGCACACGAAACCAACCAGGCCCCTGGAATGAAAAACCCAGTAACTCACAGATCGGGCGTCTGATTGACGCGCCGTCTGTCTCGTTGAATTTGTCTTGATGAGGCAGAACCTTTGGCATTCTTCGCCTATGTTTTGGATGCAGTTGGAGTATGTCCGGGTTGGATTGTACCCGAAATCCAACCGGGCCCCTGGAACCGAAAAGATGATATCTTTCAAACGAGACGTCCATTTGATGAACCCTCTGTGGCGTTGGTGATCACGTTGAGAAACGATCCCTATGAGTATACCCTATGTGAGTTAGGGGTATAGTTGAGATACGGCCAGGTTGGTTCGCACACGAAACCAACCGGGCCCCTAGGACGAAAAAGGCTAATAACTCACAGACCGGGCATCCGATTGACGCGTAGTCTGTTGCGTTGAGAGCTCTATGACGAGGCGGTCCTTTGAGATACTTCTTCGTGGGACTTGTGATACATTGAGTATCGACCTGTAGCTCATGGAGAGGACCCTCCGGGAGACGAGCATACATAGTACGAAGACTGTGTAGCTAGCTGTGACCGATGACTGCTTGTCCGATTCGATTCGGAGTGACTCGAATAGCCCAGTGGGGAGCACTACGTGGTGAGGTGGCAGACCCATGGCGGAGGACCACTACTGTGTGAGGTGGCAGACCCGCAGTACTCGACAGGAGGAGTACCTCTATAGGCTATGTGGGGGAGCGCTACTGTTTGAGGTGGAATACCCATGGCGGAGGAGCACTACTGTATGAGCTGGAAAAACCGTGGTACTCGACAAGAGGAGTACCTCAGCAGTCTTAGGATAGTGAGAAGTACCTCAGAGTCGTGACAGGACCACTGTACACTCCAGAGATGGGGCTTTTCAGCAGTTACAGTTTCGATAATGAAAATCCTGGTTTGAGTTGAGTCTATGACGTTTGTGTTTACCTCATGATTGAGATGGGTCACTTGATAACTTAGGTATATGTATGGGCATATACCTGGGTTGTGGTTATCCGTTGTTTTCACAATCGTTGTGTTTCCTCATGATTGAGATGGGTTACTTGATAACTTAGGTATATGCATTGGAATATACCTATGTAGAGGTTATATGTTGAGATCTACTTTGTGGTTATCCTTGTTGGTTTTAGTGAGACCCTGAGGGTCTCGGGGTCCCTACTGACTATCGTTATACTCACCCCTGCACAGGCTATTCCCGCACCTCGTTGTGTTGGTTGTAGATGACGGGCAGTGCTGACGGAGGCTGAGTGTTCGAGGACTAGACGGTACTCGGAGGTGGCCCACATGAAGAGTCAGTATCCGGAGGTGGACTTCACGACGAGTCGACACACGGAGTAGGTTGACGGGCGAGAGCGTTTTGGAGGCAATTTGTACCTACCCTTCAGGTAGGATCCGTGGTGGATGATCCAGGAACTGCGCCATCTGTACCTACCCTTCAGGTAGGATCCGAGGAGAAAGGCCCCAGAGCCGCTTCCGTTCTTCCAGCGGTTGTCTTTTTCTGTTGTAATTTTGTTCAGTTGTAGCTATACTTTCAGTTTGGTTTGTATTCTGGCCCTTTACTTTTCAGAACATTCTTTGTACTTATTGTTTTACTTCCTCTTGTACTCTATGGTGTTTTGTTACTTTTATAAAGGCAATTCCCTTCCAGTTATCGGGATATACGCCTTTGGTGCTAGTCTCCATCCCCTGGCCTATGGAAGGTGGGCTTGGGGTAGTCACGACACGGGCCCGAGGACGGGTCGTGACAAAACATGGATGTGGATGATAAAGAAATCCTGATATATTATTACGTATCAACAACCTCGGATATTGAAGAGATTGCGAAATTAACCCTTTCCTTTTACTTTTCCTTGGTTGGGGGTAGGTTAACCTCATGTATAATGGTGAAATATTTGTTATTAAATTATACAAGAATCATATACAATCATATGATATCATATATGACTTTTTAACATTGCTTTGTTAATAATATCTTAGAATTATCATTATTTCGGGTGTTAACTTACTCATTTTATTTTATATGTTTTATTACATAAGCCGTGGTTGTCATGAATAGGTTGTATCTTATTCATATCCAGAATGATATCAAGTCCTTAAATATTATTTTTGAATCATCAAATGATAATTATACTTGAATGGATACGATAGAGAATGAATCTCATCGCGTTCGTGGAGACGGTAGTCCGTATGTACACACGAGCGACAATATCATTATTTTGATATTAAAATAATATATAATTGGATGGTATATCATATATAAAGAATCATTATCATGTTATATTTATTATTTACATAAATTACACATCATTATTAAACCCATACAAATAACAATTTATTGAATAACAATTACACCATGACCTGGAGACAGTAAGCCGTACGTACGCATGTATGGTGACATGTTATTCAAAGGATGGATAGAATACGGAATTATGGTTGTAAAATGTTTATAATTACATCAATGTATATATAATATACTAGAGTTATTATTTTATATTTGTAATAACAATGAAAGAAGAAGTGGAAGAAGAAAGGAACTTGAAAAAGGGTGGTGAAATCATTACATCTTCTTCGGGTTCTTCTTTTTGATTTGATCAAAAGGGCTCTGTAAGTTGGATTTCTGACTATAGGAAGGTCTCTAGGATGTATTGAGGGAAGTTGAGAGACTATTTGGTCAGAGGTTTTCCGAACCAAAAGGCTTTGAAGGTGTGAATTAATGAGAAGGAGGAGTTCCCTTTTATAAGAGAAGTGAGGGCCACCTTTGGAAAAGCTAGAAATATTATTTTATAATAAATTCATATTCGGTTTCTAATGGCTCCAAAGTGGATTATTTAAAGGTTAAGGTGGGGATGGGTCTAAAACCACTCAACCAATATAATTTTGACACGTTTGGGTTACTATATTAACCTTATCTTTAAGTATTAACTCTTAGTTAATTAGTTTCACTTTTACAATGTCTCTTTGTATTTTTATATTATATGGTTAATAAACTTACTATATACATCCAAGCGACCCCCAAGTGGTCCATTAATGATACACCTATAATGATATAAGTATCTTGATGAACCTTAGATTTTTAGGAATTTAATATCAATTAATAATATAATATTTGTTTTAAAAACCCTTTTTTGTCAATTTTGACACTATTCATCAATTGATTTTTGTGAAACCTATAACAGAATTATTACATCAAACAAAGAAAATTAAATCAATCCTAATATGTCATATTAACATATAAAATTTGTTTTATTCAATAAAAGTCTCCAATTATATTTATTTGGGTATTTATAATATCAATTATTTTAATTTTTCACTATTATGGTAATTATTGCATCATCATTGTGTCATAAATAAATTAAATTATTTAATGTCTAAAAATTATAAATAAAATATCATTATGTAGGAAATAGTTATAGATTTCTAATGAATATTTATAGTCTAAAATACAACATATATAACCCTATGTAAAAATTGTTTTTCTAAAAGATATAGTCTTGTGTCATTTTTGTATTCATATTAACTTAATTAATATAAACTGTCATTATCACTTACAAGTGGCTCCATGGGATCCAAAAATTGACCCAAAGATGCCCATGGTCGGACATGTATCAACCAATAAGGTTATGACACGTTTTAGGGAAATTTTTTATTATTATAATATTATTTTTGTTTTGAACCATTATTTACCGGATTTACCCTTTAACCATGGTAAATAAAATATTTACCGAAATAATTATTCAAAATGTCTAAAAATAAAAGTTACCTATTTACACAATTTGAAAAACCTGATTCCAAATATGGAATCCATTTTTCCAAATTCAAAACACAGAAGTGGAAGAAATTAATTTAAAATTAATTCTTGTTGTTAAAACAAAAAGCGTGTTATTAAGAGATAATAACTATCAAAAGATTGGCACTTGTTTATGTCTGGTTTAATTGTGAAATTATGTCCAATGAAAAACATTGAATTAAATGGCAAAAATATATTCTAAATATACTTTTAAAACACTCAAATTCATAATTTATCAATATTAATTATTTCAATAAAAAAGTAGTTTTTAATTAAAATTTAGTAATTTTCACTATTCATCAAAATATGAAAGTTATCCGAAAAGTACCAAAATTTTACCCTAGGATAATTTAGATATTCCGAATCCAAAAATGATGTCCATTTTGAGAGATTGAATTTATAAAATTTCAAAAAGTAGGTATTACTATTCATAACGTCTTGTTTGATTGGTTGTGGTGTGTTAGAACTCGATGCTGCGTACAACACACACTATCACATTATTCAAAGAGAAGCGTACCATAGAAGCTTGGGGTGTTACATTATAATTTTTTTTATGTACCCATTCTAAAGAATAAATTTATTTATTCAAATTGAATATATATATGTTTAAAATATTAGATTTAAAAATGAATCACAATTAAAGTTGGTAAAAGTGCATTTTTGAAAAATACTTCTTTTATCTGAAAAAAAGGAATTTGTTCTTGCATTATGTCTAAGAAACTCATAATATGGATTCTAAAATTATAAGGACTACATAAAGTTTAAAATTTAGTTAACCCTATTAATAACCTCTTTTAAACGGCTTGTTTGGTATGTCATGGTGCGCTTTAACTCGGTGTTGCGTGTAGTGCAAGTTATTGAATTATTTTAAAGAAATAACACACTATGAAATCTTGGGGTGTTACACCAGTCCACAAAAATTGACCTCTTTGATCATGGTACATATTTCTCATGGAAGAATGTAACGCTAATGGTGAGGTGTGGAAGTCATTGAGAACCAACTTGTGCATAACTAATGTATTGAAAATACTCCCTTGGAATAACAACTGATCTTTATCTTCCTCACCCAGACGATTAGGAGAATCACCATAGTCAAATCGTTCTTACTAGACCACCCCCTCAAAATCCTCCATCTGAGACTCCTTCACCATCTGTACCAAATAAAAAGGAACCATCCTTTGAAAATGGAATTCCCTTCTACCAATCTCTCCTATATCATGATTCAATGTGGAGAGTTCTTCGAGCACTGTCCAAAAATATTCATATTCACTCAGGTAATCAATTTAGGACTACCATCTTAGAACATTATCCACAACATTACCCATTCCGGGTATATAAAAGATCTCAGTGTTGTAGTCTAGCAAGAATTATATCCATTACCACTAAATTAAGTTCAATTAAATTAGAGAGTAGATATACCTTAATCTCTTCTGATTTTTAAAAACTAAAATCTTATCATTAATAAGGTAATGGTTCCATAACATCTTGGAAAACATGACCACTAATAAATCAATATAATGTGTGGTATAGATATGTTTATGGGGATTTAACTAATAAGACTACTAATAAAGAATCAATATTCAGTGAATCAGAAAACTGGCCATGCCAAGATGTGAATCATCATTGAAAACAACAGACTAGACTCCCATTTATGGAAAATAGAGAACTCAGGTGCTAACTAACTTCTTCATCAAATAGTTGAATTCCACTTCAAACTAATTAGTCCATAATAATTTCTAATAATTTATGGTGAATGTTTTCATAGGAGTCACTATCTCCGATAGGTGAGGTATGAACTTTCTCTAATAGACTATATGACTGAGGAGACTATAAATCTTTGAAACATTCTTTGTGGATTCGTAAAAAACGACCACCATGATATTTGAAGGATCCATGGATAATAATCATTGGAACGTGAATTACCCTATGAAAACAACTTCAAAAACCTACAAACAACACTTTGATATCTTATGAAAGATCTTCTGATGATGAAGAACATGAAAAATTGATCATATATTATCTGCATGCTCTTTTATAGCTATATAGTAAACAAGGATGTTGTCAATGAAAACCACAATGAACCGATCCAAAAACTCTCCAAACCGTATATTCATTATTCCAACAAACACTGTTAGATTTTTTAATATAATAAATGAAATTATAGTGATATCAAAATTCCCATAACAACATCAATAGGAATTATTCATTAAATACTAATCCTTTACCTACATTAGATGATATCTCGATTGCAAACCAATCATCAAAAACCAACTACCACCTTCCAGTTGATTGAATAAATCATCAATCAATAAAAGTGGGTAGTGGTTCATTAGTATCACATAAATGATAATTGATCACATATGCAGATTACCATCAACCTTCTTCTTAATAAAATTGGATCACCCCAAGATGACATAGTCGGATATACAAAACCACATTGAAAAATGAAATCTATTGGAATCCATAACACCCAAAACACTAATGGAACCTTACTATATAGATACATCAATATAAAAAAGTTCGTAATTATATCTCAATCACATACTTGTTCTCCGATTTACAGGGTAATTCCAAAACCTCTTTAGGAAAAGCATCACTATACTCTTCCAGAACATTAGGAAACACTATCCACTATAACTCTGATGATCTCAGTATCAACTCATATAGTAAGGAAGGTAAATATAAAACTTCCCTCTAACAAATCTGATGGACTTTCATGGAAACAAAAATTACAGACTCTCAATCCACATCACAGAGAACTATTTTTCTCCTGAAGTAATCAATGATATCTTGCTCAAAATATAACCAATTTATATTAAGGATGGTGTTCTATGGATGTATTTTAATTCATAGTAAATATCCCTAATAGTGTCACTACACCAACACTATCGCACAATAATTATATAATTCATGTTGATAAGTTCACACTCTAACTAATTTAGATAATTCCATGAGCACTTAATTACTATCCACCTCAAGTCAATGTGCATGGACTAGGGTTAGTGAGATGGATGTGTAAATATTTCTAGAATTAAATCATGAACCCATGTATAAAACTAGAAAATGGTACCACAAACAACATCTTGATGACCTAGCATTGGATAATCTAGAGAATGAAAATATCTATACCATGATCTGTGGCCTCTATGTATTTAATAATGTCATCAGGAACAACCAGAAATTGTTATCCGTGGATAATGAACTTCTCGAGGAGGACATATGCCTTCCCAATCTCCATTATGTAGTACATGGGATGGAGCACCATTATACTGCTTCCTATATTGAAACACCTACAATGGAGGAATCTGAAGTGGAATACCAGATCGACAATAAATTCTAAAAAAAATTTTGTCATTCTCATCACTTTTTACAATGGCCTCTAAATGAGAAATAAGTGTATCATCCATTGGATGGATCTTGAGAGCCTACTCCCCCAGATAAAAGAGATTATGACAGCTGGAACCTACCCCCAACATTCTAAAAAATCTTCTTTATATGAAATTTGGAAGAATATACCACAACAATACTCTATGGTGAATCCTGATGACTCCCCTCTCAAAAGACTAGGTTCTACACAATATCCTCTCAATGACTTATTCTTTTTATAGCACCCCAAGATACATCAAAAACATAAAGTGGGCGACCTAGCACTAGATATCTAGATACAATGTCTTCAAAAAATGTATTTCTCATGACTTGAAATATAGAAAACACTAATAAATCATATTGGAGAAGGTCCCTAAAATGGATCCCAAATGCCCACACTCTGAAACTCCCAAGTTGATGGTTAAAAAACTCCATGAAAATCAACACCATTATAATTAAAGAAATAAACACAGATTTAAAATTTTCTTGGAACTTGTTAAACTAGATAGTCGAATCCTTTTGATCCCCTATGAACATGAAACACCACTTCTTGTCTTCCCCCATGTAGCATCATCATTTCAAATGAAACACGGTTCCCCTTCCAATGAAATACAGAACTGAAGGAAACATCCAATTCCTTTGACTATTACCCAGTCACTGAGTCTAAAATTGATCCGTCATACTATTATATGATGTATAACTAAAACTATTATAGTGTCTTCTTTAATGTTTCATCGTCGTTGACCTCATCTGTGTGGAGATCAACTGGCATGTCCTACTGAAAAAATTTAGTGAGAACCTAATGAAGGTGTTGACCATGATAAATACCTATAAAATAACAAATAGTTACGGAATTGTAAACCTAGAATATATAATAATTAGGATTAATTAATGAATTAATTTTTTTTCATCCTAATCCCACAGATTTATCATTTCAAATATAGGTGAAAATAAGAAGGATGCATGATCCTTTCCTAGGACTCTACCCCATTACAAATATCACTTAATTTAGTAGGATTAGTAACTGTAAAGGTATTTGAATTTCATCATAGGGGTCCTCAAATACCTGTTTCATAATTATCATCCCCTATCTATCTCACATACTACTTCTAGGTGACACTATTTCCCTACCATACCATGCAGTCCTCACCAACACCTACCTATAAACTCTATAAAAAACTCAACCAGATCCTTCGAAACCACTCTATAACTACCTCATCCCCCTAAAGGTACCCCTCCTAGGGTAAAAGTGATATAATGGAGATAATGATTCTTTAATAATAATTCCAATCATCCATGGATTGGAGATAATCCCCAAAGAGAAAACATATAATGAAATGGGAGGCATTTCACACTAAGGGAAGACAAGTAATGAATGATAAAGTGAAACCACTGACGAAATCACAATGAAAAAACAAAGAGATATCAAAATACCTATATATAATCATATAAAATTGAATGAATATAAAATAAACAATATGTGTGGAAAAAAACTTCATTTACAATTAATATGAAGACTAAATAGAACATAAAAATATTTATCAGCTAGTAATGTCTAGATAAATCACCAACCACATCCTATGGTGTTGAAAAATAATTTATATATTCATTGGATGAGAATATCCATTATACTCAGTGGGATCCTCCATAGAACATATCATGAATAAGATAATGAATGTATACTAAGGCATAATGAATAAACTATTGATGCTAACTCATCACCTAATCAGGTATACTATGTTACTTCTCTTATCATGGCCCTCTAACTAAGTATCTGATATATGTAATCATATAGTATCAAACCAAATATCAAATAAAGGTACACCCCTACAAATTCACCAATTGTTTATAGCTTTTCCCCAATGTCACATGTCTTAATTCATCTCTCTCCCAAATTATGTATACTTGAAGACAACTAGGAAAATGTATCATATCATGCAAGTAATGCTTCACAATATCCCATCATTACAAACTATTCACCCTATGAATCACATCTTATTATCATAATCATCCATATTGTTAGCTAGTAATTGAGTTGTTCTAGGATTTTCCACAAACCTTATGTTGAGTATTATACATCAATCCATCACAACTCATATATGGCATAAATATAAAAATCCTTATGATAATTGAATCCATAGATAAATGATTTTTAAGTAACCATAAACCATTATATTCATATACACACATATGTTTTAATGGCAACCACGGTTCATACCAACACAAAATACTACAGAGATAATGGACTGGGGAATGAGGGGGTAGTCATCCATCTTTTCCTCATTAACCTATATATTTGGGAAAACAAGTTCTAGGAGTACACTATGTGTCAGTCACCCGCCCAAAAAAATGGTGGTGTATCATATTAAATCATATAATAAATATGATATATATAACTCACAACCACACAATGGGATTCAACATAGCTTTAGGATCAACTATAGATATCATCTCATCGACACCCATCCATCACTGCTAAGGACTAGGTATCCAATAAGAATATGAAAATTTCAAGATAAAATAGTAATTAATAATTTAATCTATTAACCATTTATCATTACTTTAACATGATCATTAACCAATTTTCATTCCCTTTGGGTATAAACCAACAAATCCCAAGGTTTCTCAAGATTTATCAAAATTTTCATTCCATTAATCCACAAACCACATGGGTTAAAACATTTTTTACTCAGTATAATTATATAATTATAGTAACTCTAGGTATTATCTTCAACTACCATAATAGAGACTCATATATCATTCGTAACCGATGGTTTGAATTAGTGGGGAATGGAATGAATGAAATAAGAAACTTGGAAATCCAACCATTGAAGAAGATTTCTTGACAAGGAATAATCCTATATTTTAGCACCACAATAATAGGATAGCTCCTCATCAACCTACTCCATCAATCATGGTTCCATACCTAATACCACCATGCATATTACCACACATCCCGCTATCACAATCCTAACTACTACCAAAACCCAGACCTCCCTATCTATTCTCACCAAAACACCAACCATACCAAGATCAACTCACATTTTATAGAATGTATTCCCATCCAATGAAAAAACAGAAGGTAGTAAAGAAACAACAAATAACAAATAGGAAATAATATACCAAAAAACCATGGCATCTAAGCTTTACAATACAAAATACATGATTGTCCCAAAACATTTATCTTTATCAAATAATTGGTTCATTACTATATTGAATTAACGGATTCACTTATCATAGTTGGAACCAATGGAAATATAAGTTATCATATATAATTATATATGAATTATTAAAATATTATTTTAGAATAACCATAATTTTTAAAAAACTATAGGGAAGAATGGTTTCATTTAAACAAGCCTCAAACATAATTTGATTCAAATCAAATTAAATGTACCAAAGGTTTCATTTTAAACATACCACTTTATAATTTATCCAACTAGAATTATTATCTTTATATTCTTTAACAAGTTTCATCATATCATAAATTCTAAAAAAAGTAGAAAAAACCATTTAATCCAAATCATAACCATAGATAATACATTATCTACCAACTTAAGAGGATTACAGTTAACATAGTGGGAATACATATGATAAATATAACTAAAACCAAGGTAAATTATTTAATCTTCATTAATAATTATTATTACTAATTCCAATATCCCCCAAATATATGAATCTTATTATCTTTATGATTTCATATAAAATAATCACAAAAGAAAAAACTCCCCTACCTAGACTTATATGTTCAACATTATTCATATAGGAACAGATGATAGAGGATTTAAAACCACTTGAATTAACACCACCATGATGATATAATATTAAATAGAAAAAAAAATATAAGGGACCAATAACCATCACAAAATTTTAACCCTAAATTCTAGGGGATTGGCATAATAAGAACCCCAAGAAAAGGAGGAATGATGTGTGAATGAAGATGATGAAAATGTGTAAATTGAAACAAAATCATTCAAATATCAATGGAACTGGGGTTAGAATACCCATGGAACTGATCAAAATGTATCAGGGAGGAGATAAAAAATTACCCAGAAACCATTCCATTTATGGAACCTCAACAAGATAAATCTACCAACCACGCCCTCGGTACACTAGAGAATCTGGAAAAATGATTTAATTCTCAAGGAAGTGTGAATATTGATTAAAATGGACAAATAATAAATTAAAAAATATATAAACCCCTTATAAAATTTCACACATTTTACCCCATCAAATCATTCCAGATCCATGAAGGAAATCTATGGTTTTATCTGGTTCATAACTCGCCTGACCACCATAATTGATTGTCCATGGATGTGGTTTTCTTGAGCACTACAAATGATAAAACTTTCCATCAGGGAATATTTCCAACTCCTGGTGTATTTTTCTTTTTCTATGATGTCCCAAATATATTTTAATGTTGACTTCCTTATCCTTGTATCGTTGAGGAGAACACCAAGCAAACCATGGCTTGCACTAGGATATGGTATATACCATTTTGGAAAAAAGAATATCCAAAGACCTCTAAACTCTACTAAAATTTCCCTCGACACCACTAATACATTGGTGAATCAAAATTTAAAGGATTTTATGGTTTATAATATTACAAAAATTATCAAGAAACATCCTTTTAAAATCATCCTTTTATTCATGACCTTAGATACATTATTTTCACACATTGATAGTCACTTAAATGTAAAAAAACTAATTTGGTTTAAACCCCTTTTAAACAAGGATTTCTCCATTAATACAAGAAAATAATGTAAAAATCCTCGTTTATCATCCAAACAATTTCGAAATTTTCACTTACAAAATTTTACAAACACTTGGAAAACAAATTATTCACAATTATCATAAGAAATTGGAAAATAATATTTATATATTTTCATAGTGGAACACAATGGATTCCAAAAGTCATATTAGATGAAGATCATTCTCAGTTGTCCACTCACTTAATCCAAATCAACTAAACTAATTATTTTTTATGTTTTTATTTAATACAAGAAGGAAATTAAATTTAAATGAATGAGACTTTTAAAATAATATGAAATTATAGAATTAGATTAGTAAATAATGAAATTTTCCTTCATGGTTTCGTTTGTATGTTCCATCATTCAATTTGTTTGTGTTTAGAATAATTTTAATAATTCAATTCTGAGTTCCCATGCATGAAATACTGTTCTTTTATTTAGTGGCTTGAAATAACGAATGTAGTTAGAAATCTAGATTTTACTTCCTCCTATAATCAAGGATGATGATACTCCTCTATCAAGCGTGTGACATGTCCCAAGGCCTTTCTCCATTATATGAAATTTTGGACACTAATTGGATAAATACCAACGTATAAAGATCATTTATCCAATTGATGGGTGGGAATGATTTAATAAAAGAATATTAATAAATATGAAATTCATGTTGTAGTGGACGATCGCCACACCTTTTTACATCACTCTTGCTCATAAGAATCTTAATAAAACATAATAATTTAAGTGTAGAATAAATGAAATTTTAACATACCTCCCGTTCAAAATGACCTGGGTTATCCCCTCATTTTTATAGTGTTAGAGGACATAGTTTAATGTGTATGAAACAGAATAATTATATTACGGATGGAATATAAAGAGATATCGATTAATATGGAAACACTTGAATTAAAAAATTTAATATCTAATATATGGGAAATGAAAAATAAAATAAAAAGTAGATAAATAAATCCTAAATAATCATCATGAACCATGTCCGCCTCTACAACGGTGGTCGACTAATTGGATTAGAATAATTTTGGAAGGAGGACCTCTCCTACTTTTATATTCCATAATTTATCCTCTAATGTTTTTGTAAGTTAGACCCATTAAATGGCTGATTGAGGCATGGACCCCTTCATAAATGTTATTCCAAAATCTCTTATGAATC
Source organism: Viscum album (assembly GCA_963277665.1). Taxonomy (NCBI): domain Eukaryota; kingdom Viridiplantae; phylum Streptophyta; class Magnoliopsida; order Santalales; family Viscaceae; genus Viscum; species Viscum album. The sequence continues at coordinate 1,576,784,328 of OY728120.1, read as the reverse complement.
ACCCAAATAATCTATGAAATGTTATTCATATGTTTTGGAATGATAATTTCTTACTCCTTGATCCTATTCCATGATAATAGAGAATATAATTTTCAGCCAAAAAAATGATTTTAATGAAATCGTACCAATGATGGTTTGAAAGAAATAATTTTAATTAAACTAAACCAATTGTAGTAACCTCACCCATGATCCTCATAAATATAGGACACATGTGTACATATTATCCACAAGAGTATGTTTGGATAGCTTTATATGACCCAACATTTTTTATATAAAATATTTATAATGAAAAAATAATATCCAAAATCATTCTAGAGGGTTCTCAACACCCACAAATTGAAATAGGGATCACGATTAGAAATAATTATACGCAGGTATCCAAAATTCTTTACTACCTCCTCAAGGAACTATCTTGAAAAAACATCCACTAAGATCAACCTATTAATCTCTATATGAATGGTACATAAGAGTCTAGCTTTAGATTGTAAGATCCAATCACATAATATTCTATCACGTAAGATTATGTTTAAAAATCTATGGGTCAATAATTTATGTAAATTTTGAAATTTAAGAGTAAAAATGCATTTCATCAGAGTCATATAGTTTTCCAAAAAAATGAAATACAATAGTAAAAAACATAGAAAATAATCAAAATCAGTACAACATACTCAAAACATAATGGGGAAAACCTAACTTCCAAAAATAATAGTAAAAAATAAAAGAATAAAAATAATGATTAAAAATGTATAATAATGTAAGGTTATAATGTTAATTATTAAAATAATTTAATCAAATATTTATGGTTCCACTCAATAATCACTCAATTTTTTAAAATTAAAATCCCTAAACACACTCTCACCTTTTTGAAAGGATTAAAAATATAAATAATGAAGAAAATTTCATAAAAAATAAAAATGTCAAACAGATAACCAAATAGAACAGTTCCCAATGTGGTCACAGAATAATCTCCGTTATTAAAATAAGCATGCTTCAATATTTCAAAGATAATAAATCCCAAAAACTTAATAAAAGTTAAACAGATAAATAAAATTCTAGTAAATAAAGTAATATTAAAACAAATAAACTACACTAAATTCAACTCATTTTTCACATAGGTAATATCAGTGATCATTCATCAGGTAAAACACATTTTGTACGATAAGTAGGTTGGAATCAATGTTAGTCAAATATAATGAAAGTTAAATATAAGTGTTAAATATACTCTCTATTTTCTTACCCAATATCTCAAAAAATTTCTGAAAATAAATTCATACTTACCTTATACCAAGATCATATTTAATTCATTCAAAATTGTAAAAATTGAATGGATTAGTAAAAAATTCTACATGTTTTTCACCAATAGGTAAAATCTCATAACTGGACACTCCTTTTTAAACATGATCTCTAATAAAATTATATCTAACATCCATATTCTTAGTTCTAGAATACAACAGAGGATTATTTAAAATATATATAGAATAAAAATTATCACACATAATAGGCACCTTCTAAAATGAATATTAAAATTAGATAATGTTTAAAAAATCTATAAAATACATGAATAAAAACTAGTAATAGATATTTGTTAAGGTTGGGATGTGGATAAATAAAATGATAATTATTTCTTAGAACTCAATGAAACTAAAATTTTTCCATGTAGATAAAATATTCCACTGGTACATTTTCAATCAATCTTACATCCTCAAAAATTTTAGTCAGAAAAACTAATCAAATCAACAAATGTCTCCACTAGATAAAATACAAAGATTCATTTTAAAATTAACACCCTTTATAATTCTCTTTATATATTTAATGTGAATTTACTTAAGTTGAACTTGAAATCTAAAGCACAAACAAAAACTAAAAATGAAATCTATACTACTATAAGTTAAATACAATATGATTATAATAATTCCTATAAAAAATTATAGATATATGGATTTACCAAGACCATCCTTATATAATTTTCATGTATTAGTCAATGGTTGAATCAAATTATTAAAATAATCGTGTCCAAGCATTGTAAATAACTCTTTATCGAAAAAGTATAACACAGATATATTCCATCATATGACTAACAAATATAAAATTATAAAAACATTTCAATTCTCCCATAAGGAACATTTCAAATTAATAAGTCATCGAATTTTAAAATTTAGTTGAAATAAATTTAGTATAATATTAGAAAAATATTAACATTCACATAAATCTATGAAATAAAATTATGTTGGTAATTCATGTTAATAAAAATGGAAGGGTAAAATATACATTAAAACATTTGTTCTTCATGATAAATTTAGATAACATATCACATCATTCTCAAGGATCATGATTCACTCAAAAAATAACCTTTGAAAGATTCAACTCATGATTAGGTTTCTTTTCACTCTCAGAACAAGGTGGTGGTTCTTCCAAGAAATATTTTAAAATTAATCCATTTATAAAAGTAATTTTCACATCTAGTTGATAAGTATTAAATCCCTTATGTTTTGTAATGTTCAATATAATTTAATTTTGTTTAGTCATGAATGATCAGAAATATTCTTATAATAATAAATATCATCCCCCTCAAAATATCCTTGAGTAAATAATCTATATTTTTTCGTTATGTTCTTTCTAGTGTAATAATATTTACTTCTAATAATCCATTTATTATTATTAAAATTTTTAATATATGTGGAAAATTCTTTTCTCAAAAATAATTCTTGGAAAAATATGTAAACTATTCCTGAATAGTTAAATTACAGTTTGGATCATTCAATGGTTCTTGGATATCATTTGAAACAAACTCATTACTATTTTTCAAATGAGCATAAAAGTACCTTATAGAATATTTTGTTTAAATTATCAAATTAAAATCACAAATAATTCTTTATATATTGTTTTCTTTATGATTTTTCCCAAACTATGTTGGATTAGTTGTGATGACCCCGCTAAACAAGTACATTATTCTATTTAGTTTATCCAAAATTATATTTTCTAATGTCTTAATCGAAAAAATATTCATTTAAAACCTTTACCTTTAAATTATTCTCATCATGTTTGACATGAATATATTCTTTAACAACCATAGTGCTTTTATGTTTAACCTTATAGTATTACTGAAACTAAAATATCATAAAATTACTCTATCAATAAGATTTAACATCAAATTTATTCAAATAATATATATTATTGAGAATAAAATATTTTTATCCAAAAAAATAAATAAATGTTAATTTTATTTCCTTTTTATAACCCCTAACGTTTTTTCTTTAAAAGAAGTTTAGTAATAATTTCTTTTGAATCATAAAAAGATATATTGAAATCATTATCAAATAATACTTTGGTAAACTATACTCAAATATCATAGCAATATCCATATATTGAAGAGTTTTATTTTTTACATTGTATAACTTCATTTTTATAAGGTGTTCTTTTGGAAGAAAATTTATAAAAATACTTGATTTTTAACACTAAAACATTTAAATAATATGTTCTTGATTTCTCCTCCTCTATAACATCAAATAAAAAGATTCATAATCAGTTATTATTTTGAACTATATAGAAGTAATCATAAAATATTGATAGAGTTTCTATTTTATGATCTAGAAATAAGACACTTGAAAATATTATTAAATCATGTACAATAACAAAAGTGTAACTTTTATCTCTAGGGATTGTTCATTAAATTAATCCAAATAAATCCAAAATGAACCAATGTTAAGGAATGATACTATTAACATCCTTGATTGACCAAAAAAAATTATGTTGATTTCTTATTATGTGGGAATCATATATGAGAATTATGTCCACATTAAGATTACGTAACTATAGTAATTTATGATGTCTTTATGGTAAAGAGAGTAATATAAGGTTTTCATTATTAAACCTAACATATCATTAAATTTTATCATTCTATACATCATTTAAGAACTTCTTATATTATCACAATATAATTATTATTTTCCTTGGGGTTAGGAGAAAATAATATATAACCATCTTTAAGAAAAATGAATTTATCATTATTAATTATTTTAAAAAAATCATCATCTCTTTTGGCATAGGAGAACACATTCATGTAATCCACCTAATTCTATCAATGATAATCTCAGAGAATAGCCCATTTTGAATTCTTCAATTTGACTTATCGTGGAGCCTGAACAAAGTTATGGGTTAGATGTTAAGGCTGTTTAAAGATAGAATGATGAAAATGGTCATCCAAGATGATTTGGGTGCAATGTATTGAAGTAAGTCCAAGAATATAACTGTTGTGTGAAATAATGTATGTTTTACGTGAAATAATGTAATCTTGTGGGAAAGCCGTCATGTAATCCTTTTACATTCCCAATGCGATGTCAATATTCAGCCTCAGCCACCAAAAAGTAGCTAAATGTTGTGTGTATGTTTTGATGTGGGTTTGTAAGATTTTTATCAATTCACAATCCTATTATAAACCCAATGTGATGTCAAACGACCCCTTTGCGCACACACCTGATCCTGGTTGTGTGAAAGAACTCTTCTGCACCTGGAATCTTATGTGCCACCCCTATAGGGGTCACTTGTAAACAAAAGTGCACCCCTCCCCTAAAGTATGTCACTAGAGGCCGATCATTGCTCTGTTTCATGTATGACTGCCTCTTCCACACCTGCACAGAAGAGTTGAACCCTTAGGGTGTGATATTATGTGACTGGTCCCATATCGGTCCACCTTCTTGCATGCCCACCATGGTTTGATCATAACATGACCTCTTTTCTACCTAAGTCATGTGTGCATAACATTTTCTCCGCACTCCATGAAACACCTCGAGTCGACAAATTGCTCTTGGTCCCCTTCCCATTCCATGAGTTTAGATTCTCATAATTAATTCTCCACGTACCTTTAGTATAATCCTTCCCAAAGTGACTCATCCAAACCCCATCACCTGAATCCTTTGTATGGTTTAACAAGAAAGGGACACTCATTCCTATGTCCCGCACCGATAATTGCTTGGCTCTTTATTCCTAATATTCCTTATTACAAGAAAATAACCATTATTACTCCTTATATGAAAAATATATGATGCCTCTTACTCCAAATAAGATATGAATTATGTGTCAATCATAAGATTCCAATAGTCCCCACTACATGACCATTTACTGTACCATCCATATCATTCCAAAATAAGATTCCTTATGCATCAAGCATAAGATTCCGCATTGTCAGATGAATAGAAATCAACCACCATGGGACTACTCTTATGTTGTAATCCCCAAAATATATTCCCTTAATCAATGATCAAATCAAGATTCCATCATGTCATGACATGTGGAATACAGAGTGGGAATATCATTGCCTAATCCCCACACACCTCATCCATTCACTTGACATTAAACAGAACTTATAAAAATTCCAATGCACATTGGATGCCATCATGGTCTGACATGAGGAAGACATTACAATCAGCTTCCATGCATAATCCACTTTCACTATTTTTTCTTCATAGAGGAACCCAGTTAGTTTCCACACATAAGTTCCACCCACCATTGCAGCTCCATAGCGGATCCTAGGCAACTTCCACCCATAATCCCCACACCATCTCCTATGTATGCACCTTCTGTGACATGCCTATCTGGTCTACTGCTTCCTCTATTTTCTCACTCTAGGCAAGACTCACATGGGCTTAGTGGACAATAGTGACCATGTCACCGCTTCCTTTTCAAAAATACCTAGGATTTTATCCTAATCATCTACACAAGGTACATATGAAACCTCCTTGAGTCTATATCCCAACCAAGTTTAAACATTGGTGCCCCCTCCATTGGGTTAACACTCCCTGATCGACCTCCATTGCTGTCCATATCATCCTTCACTGTGTGACATCATCCAATTATGGGACACAACACACTAGTTCAGCTCTCATAGGTCATTCTGACCCAATTAATTGTAAACATTTATGCTCCCTCCTAGGCATTTACCCTCATGATATGACCTCTTCTCTTTATGGTAGACATCTCCCGGATCCACCTCCCTCAGGTGTTATGATCTGTACATGTGGGTAGTTAACCTTGTTTAGGCCCCAGTGTCCTGTTTGGGCCGCTATCCAATCATATTCCTTATGCCCCTCTCCACAAGACAACATGGACTTTGGGCCCTGCCTATAAAATATGGTCGTTAAGAACCCTCTCTGAGGTTCATGTCTATCACTCTGCATAATTTATCTATTTCATAAATTTCACATCAGTTTAACTTCAACTTGCATTATATTAGACAATATTTCCTTATTAACTACGTGGGTTATTATCCCTATATTATACATAGTGTATGTTTAAATCCTCATCAAGGGACAATACCAATCGAGGGTAAACATTCGTGCATTCTCCAAGGGATGTAACCTACATATGTTACATCTTCCATTTTTGGGACACATCAACTGGTTCTTCCTTCCTAAGGTATTTTTATCTATCCATTTGGGATGCTAACCATGCGTAAGCCATATCATGTTGAAGGGTTGTTGTAATTTGTGTACACACCAACATCATGTCCCATATTTCATTGGATGTTAACCATTTATAATCCCCACAGTTCACCATACTCTTCCAACCAAGAGTGTCCCTCTGGAGATGGTCTACTAAACATACAGAAGCCCTATCATGTCTCCAAGTCACTTTAATTTTTGTGCCCCATGATTCTATGTCTCATCCTAAACAATGTGGACACTGATTACCTGCCATAAGGATATGTAGGAAGCCTCCCTGAGGACGAAGACCCCTACCCATGTCCCATCATTTCATTTCATTCGATCCTTTTTTATCAGGAAGATCATTCCCTAACCTAGATGTTTCACTTCCTTCATTCCCATTTCCATGCACTCCATTTCTCATGATTCATCGCATCAGGTTTATCATTGAATCACCTGACTACTTGGACTGTGATTCCCAACCACATGGATACGTAGGAAGCCTCCCCAGGGTTCATTCCATACACAACCATAATTTTCACATCAGTTCAATTCCATTAGTATTATCCACTTCATTAAATAATCCATTATCCATATTGATTCCTACCCAATCCACCACATCCCTATGGGATCATGCCATTTTTATGGTCGTATAACTATGTGTAAGAATCCAATCATCCCTTATAACTACGTGGGTTTTGATATCTTTCTTCTAAACAATGTATATAGGAAGTCTCTCGGAGTGTCAATCCCAGCCAATGGTAAACATTGGCTTCCGCCTTCATGTGACACATCATCCAAGGTCCATCCCCTTTTGGAATTTTGATCCTTCTAAATGGTACCCACCCTATTTAGGGACCACCTACACTAATCATCCCTTTTTGGTGTCTGGATCTGCCTTCATGGTGTGGAACCTTCCCATTATGGGACACGACACTCTTGATTCCATTATCCTTGGGCATTCTGATCCATCTATCCAGTGTCCCCCTCAATAGCTCCCATGCTTCTCTGATATATCTCCGTAACATCTTAAACTTGTAGTCAACCTTGTGTTAAACATGATATTTCTGTTGAAAATATTGTAATACATGCCATTTGGAATAACCGTCTCTATATGACATTAAACTCACTGTCAACCTCGTGTTAAACATGAGATGCATGAGGGAAACCTCAGAATACATGCCTTTTGAATAACCATATCCGCTACATGTTAAACTCACAGCCCTCCCTATGTTAAATATTGGAAGGCAAGGGTAACCACAGAGACTAGACTTCGCCATAATATACCTCATGATTGATGAGGGACATGTCGGGTATCCATTTCCTAGAGATTCCCCCCTATGAGGTAGAATATTTTCAACCAATGTTCATGCATCCAATGATTCCACGACATGATTGATATTATCATCTATTCCAACCAAATGTTGATTCCCAATTAGGAACCCCTGGAATGTCCTAACAGAAGAAGTTTAATTTACCAGTGTCCACAAAGATATGGCATCAAGAATGAGATTCATGAACCACTAATCAAAACTATGAGGGAGACCTAGACTAAGAGACTAGTTTCTAGGAATCCACAAAAGGATGAACTAAAATTCTATCACCCTATTTCAAGAATGGAGAACACATCAATGATGTAGTGATGGATTTTTCCCAACTTTAGAAAGAAGTAAAATGGGGATACAAGTGTGTTCCACCATGTAGATTCACCCATCACCCACAAAAATCTTTGAAAAACATCACATAATTGGGAAATAAAAATTATGTTAAGATTTCAACCATAAATATACAACAAATTAATATTAATAATTAAATTAAAAATACCAACATCACTTAAACCATTAACCATGAACACCGAGTTGTCTCTAAAATTCATTGTTCCTCCATCAATTTGATTGTGTGATATAAAAATTGATTGATCTCCTTTCATTTGTTAAGAGTATACATGGTCCTTATACAATGGTATTACATGATAACTACATTATATATTTCTCAATTAATAGTGTAGAATATATATTAATCACCTATGAATGTTTTGGTCATATGTGATTGGTGGTTATATAATTCAAAACCCAATAATATTCTAAAAAAGAATTAAAAGTTATGATAAAAGATAATGATTGAAAAATAATATATTTATGTATGTCCATATGACAGTAGTAATCTAAGAAAAAAACAATAAGAATATTTTTCATAAATTATACATCTAAAACAAATAACTATAAAAGTAATAATTTTCAAAAAATTCACAATGAAACTTTATAACATTCAGAATTGTGGCAGAAAATATCCAACAACACTCTCATCTTTAATCACAGTATTTTTATACATAATTTTATCATATTTTTACTTACATTGAATAATGGTTGACTTATTTTCATTTAAAAATTCAATTTTACTCTTAATCCTTTCATTCACCCTTTTATTAATTTATTACTCAACACATAATCTTTTTCATGTTGGAATCAATATTCTTGAGTTCCACATTTTCATTAGAAGTAATATTGTTGACATTAACAATTTTTTATTAATTCCATTGATCTTCTTGTATAAATCAGAAATTATTATGATATATATTTTTAATTTTTCATGATTTTCATTCAGACAACTAATTATAGGGTTTTCAAAATATTAATCAAAATCAAAATAGAAACAATAATTGTTAACCACATTTTTTGTAGCGATGAAACACATTTTAACATATTCCTTTTTGGTACTAGATTATTCACTTGAATCTATTTCCTTAGTGAAAATCTATCCACATTCTATGGTTATGTTCTCTTTATTATTAGTCTCCTTATACAATATCTAATTATTTAATCATGATTTATCTGTTATAATATTAACAATATTTCATTAATTACAACCGTTTGATATGAAGAATCATTATAAGAGTTAAAATTATGTTTATTGTTTCTTTTTTAGTTATCCATTTGATCGTCATTTCTGAATAACCTTTCAAGTAAATGATTTAATTTCATGTATTTTTGAACTCCTTTCACTATTTTTCTTAACATAAACCTTTTTGGTTTCTAGAATTTCAGATTCATAAATGTAATAAACTACATTAACATGTTTAAAAAACAAACCTTTATATTTGTATGTCTCTAGTTCAATAACATTATTCAAATTTATATTCACGCTATAGTTGAGAATTGATGAGTTCATAAATATTATACTCATTGATGAAATTTCATTCATCAATGAAAACATTCTTGGCATCCCACTTCTTGGGTAATTATCTCAAAACTCATTCAACCCAGACAATTTTTTCTCAGGATTCACCAAGATAACTCATTATTTTTGTTATATTCACAAATTTATTTAACAAAGGTTAATAGATTTTTTTATTTTTATGTATTTATATTCATCACTCAACATGCCTATCATAATTCCTTTCATCTTGTACCTATAATAATCATTGAATATAAAAATTCATCAAAATTCGGGAATATTTTTACAAGCTGTGACATGTCTAAAAACAATAAATCTAATTGAAAAATATAATATATTCATTAATATTTAATTTAAAACAAACTTATTTGTATCATTACCGATAAAATAATCAAGATATATCATGTGTAGTTTTATGGATTTACCATGATATAGAAAATTTCCACACTAGTATTCTTTAGACCATGCTTCTATTTAAGCATTGGAATGTCTATAACCCTTACCATTCATGTATGGTGGCCTTTTAGTAATTCAATCAATGTTTTGATTAGGAATTTACATCTATAATTTTATATTCACCTTATATGTTTGAGGCTAGGATAAATTTTAGAAATATATATATCCAAATGATCCAATAATTTAGTACTTAATGATTACCTTGATATAGATGTTCGAGATAGTCAAGTGTGGGGGTGAATTGTTAGATTTGAATTTATGGATAAACTAAAACAAAATACAAAAAAAAATCACCTATGTAAATAAAAACCCTATGAAAATTTTATAGCAGTTCATATCATAAGGAACATAGATTTATTCTTCATACCCTTATACTCCTTGAGATATATGGGTTCCAATATAGCAACTTGTCTTTTTTGTGTAGTCACAAATTTTTACAACTTACTTTTTACAATTGGAAGCACAACCACAAAAAAACTACCTTTTACTAAGGAGGAACATGAAATTTAGAAACATTCTTATATAACGGAGTCCTAATAAATAAACATGCATACCTTTTATAGACGTATAACCAATAAAACTTGAGATTTTTATCAGGTAAAAAAATAAAATAGTCATATCTATAACACAATGAAAAATATTAATAAATGTTGAATCAATAAAAAAATAGGATGAATTAATGAAAATAGATTAGGTGTTTAATATTAATGACATTAACTAATGAATTCCTACATGGTGAATTCTTTAGAGTCGACTGGATCACGATACACCCATGATCATAGAGATCCATTATCTAGTTCCCCTGACAAATATATATTGAAAAATTCTTCCATGGTTAATCAATGATGTTCAAAAACTATATTTTATTGGTAAGATTGATCATAGTTTCCAAAATACGGTTTATCAGTTTGAAATTAGGAATAGTTTCCCTAATTTTGTAGTGAGAGTCTCCATTGGAATCTATATGAAATAAAAATAATTCTGATTGATAATTTGTGAATAAAAATATAAAATAAGTGTTTACATGAAAAATATATCACCTCAAAATCATTACAATTCAAAATCCAACTCTTAAAAAAATTAAGAACATTGCATAAAAGTAATCCTTATCAATTAATAAGAGTAGAAACATCAAATGATATGTTTTATGAAAAAATATAAATATAAATATTTATAATGTAATATTTAGGATATAAAACATATGATTTATAAGTAGGGTGTATATGAGATTTTTTAGACCATACGATTCTATCATATAAGAACCGACCACATAAGAGTAAAAAAATTATAAGGGTCAATACAATACAGAAAGTCCCAAATGAATGAGCAAAAATAAATTTTTAATGGTCATATAGTTTTCCAAAAACATTAAACAAATGAGTAAAAAAATAATCAAAATAAGCGTAACATACTCAAAATACAAGGATTTAAAAAACCTTCTAGAATAAACAATAAGAATACCAGTGATAAATAATAAAAATAAAGGTAAAAATTGAATAATCTAGTGAGGGTTAAAAAGAAAATTATCAAAATATACAATAATAATGTATCCCCTAAATTGGGAAACATTTTTATATAATGAATGGTTAATGAAGTGTTGGAAAGTGAAAACATGATTTGAAATAAAAAATTTATTTGTTAAATGGTTTTTTGATTGATACGATCAATTATATAATTTTAACAAAAAAATCATCGCTATTTTTTTCCGTATTTAGTCTAGAAAATTATATCCAAATAGATCAAAATTATAAAAAATTACTGGAAAATATCATATGAATGAGGTTTCAATGAATTATACTCAACAGAAGACACCATACATCTTTGATAATCATCATTCACCCTATATTAAAAAAATTATATCTATATAATTCATTACAAAAATTAATATAATGATGAATCAGATTTAAAAATTATAGTTCTCTATTGATTAATGGAGTTTATTAATCTAAAATCTGATAAGTAAATAATAAATCATATTACAATTTTTTCATGAAAGGATTAAATAATGATTTTTTTGATTATATCATATATTAATTTTAATTGAAACATATTCAATTTCATAAGTGATAAATTATTGATAAACATATTATTATATGGTTTTATATATAATAAATTTCATAAATAGTGGAAAATATATTTCAAATAGGATAATTAAAATAATCATGTTATTTAAAAATAAATAAATATAATAATTCATGAAATTAAAGTATTTGTAATAATAGAGAAAAAAATTAATTTTTATGAATGGAAAATCCCATAATTGAAGAAAAGTCAAATTATGTATTTATTTCTATCATTAAACTAAAAAGCGGTGATTGGGGTCAATCCCGAAAAGGTAGGGAAGTGTGATTTTAATAAACAAACAATAAATAAATAAATATAAAAATTATGTGAATTTTTGAGGTGTGATGTGTATTGTAGAAGTATGATGAAAAATGAAGAAACTTGTGTCAAATAATAAATAAATGGAACAAAAAAATAACACAGAGATGAATAACAACTGATGAGAAATCTGGAATTAGATTTTATTTTATTTAAATGAGTTTCCCTTGTAAGTTTTAGAAATAAAATCATGGAAAAAATATTTTAATCCTCTTCCCAAAATATTTCATTTCTCTCTTACAATATTGAAACTCTTCTAATGTGGTATTTTGTGATGTAATGTTTCTTAAAATCCATAAAATTCAAATCAAAACAACATTCATTGACCATGATTGTTTAAAAAAGATAAAAGCCTAGTGGATGAAAAAAATATTGTAGTGGTCTCGTATACATATTCAAAACTAACAAGGTAAATAACGAGAAACATAATAATAAATACCACCAACATAAATAATTTTCATCCACCTACCATTTTTTATTTATAAATTTAAAAACAAATCATTCAATTTTGTTGTAAATAAAGAAAAGGGAAAGGTATGGGTTTTCTATCTATGAATTCCATCTTCAAATTGTATTAATGTTCTCTTGTTGTTGTATTGATGTAAATAAATCAAATAATGGTGTCCCCTTATTAAAATAATATTACATTGACATAAAATCAAGTACCCCCACGACTCATCATTTTTGACTAATATCCCACATATCCGAGATTTTCTCCTAAGTCACCATGTGTCATGGGTCCTTGTGGATCGTCATCAATCTTGGGTTACTTTCGTTAAACCCCTCAATATATTTTGGAAAACCCAAAAATATATTCTTGATTCCTTTTTTGTACTCCATCACTAAGCATTATAGTGTATATATCTAAATATCCCCCTTTTCCATTTGATTTTGGAATGTAGGGATTTCATGGATTTCAGATCCTCCTAAAATAATGATATTTTTTTAATTACACCTAAACATAGATTTTGAGGTTAGAGGTACCCTAACATGAGTCTGAAGTGAACATTTGGGCCTATATGAAATATTTAAAGGTGGGGGAATACCTATTCACTACATGTATGTCATCATGGATACATTTCAATTTCACCACAACCATGGTTTTAACTTCCTCAAACTAGAAAATCGGATTGAGCTGGAATAACGCAACTTGGACTCAATTCATTTCCTTATGTCCACAGATAAAAAGTAAAACTCTACCATCAGTCAACATAACCAACATCACATGATTACTAACAATATTTTATCATAGGCATGACCACTTTAGTAGTCATCTATGGATGTAACGTATTGGGTTCTTGACTTGGATAAAATTCCTCAACCTTTTTGAATTTTCCTGTTTTGTGGTCTGAAAAACTATTATCCTAATATTTGAAACCTAATTCATAGAGTTTTATTGACCCAAGCACTAGTTTTATATGAGATTTAATATCCAAAATATGTATTAGTGTTTTGAGTGGGTTTTAGGAGAATTGGGACAGTAAAAAAATTTTAGAAATTGATGGAAAAAGTGAACAGTTAGATGTAACCATGAGGCCTTTAAGGGTAAAATATTTGGGGTGTAGCATCTCTACTAAGAGTCTATTCACAGGATGTGCATAGTTTTCCAAATCATAGGGCCTAGACCCCATAATTTGTCCACTTAAGTGGTTGGTGTGAATGCTGGAAAATAGTTTCATCAAACTGTGTGACTTATTTCAAGGGGGTGACCCTTTGTGATGAGGGTGCACATTGTTGGCGCATAGTTAGAAAAACCATGTGTGTTTACCAGGAACCTCTTTAGAAAGAGTGAATCGATGTGTTTTCCCCTCCCATCTAATTATACTTTTCTATTATTACTACTAAATTTCATGAGTGGAGCACATTAATGTAGTGGGGAGCTCTTCCATCTTCCCCCTCCATTTGTTTTTGGCCTAACATAGCCATTCGAGTTCTGATTCAGACATCGTTGGTCTCTTTGGAAGGATATTGGAAATGGATTTAATCATATTACTTTTTTTCTTAATTATTTGTCCATACATAATGCTAAATATATATGGGTGATTTATCGTATTTTTATGGAGTTTACCTATATATTTTATTTCCATAATTTGGACTAGAGTTAAATGATAATATCAAATGATAGATAACCTATGAATATATGTTAGGTGGTGACTAGATTTATCCTTTATATTATGTGTTTTATGAATGTGTTTTTAAATATTATGTGGGATTATCACCAAGTGAGACTGCTAATATTAAATTGGTGCCTTTCTAATTAACTCAATGATTCTATGGGGAGTTGTTGGGTATTCCCAAGTTTAGTTATGCATGCTAAGCTGGGTAAGGGGTAGTGGACCAACTCGGCAGGATATTCCAGTTGTGTTTATTTAAGAAATTAAATTTTACTATTTATTTAATTGGTTCAATGGGAATTTTATGGAATATTCAGGATTATTTGAGGTGATGTTGATCAAATAGATTAAGGAAACATGGTTGTTAGGCTGAGTGCATGTCATGGGATATGTGGGGTGATGCTGATCACCAAGTTAAGGTGACAAGGTAATCGTGATTGTGGTGAAGAGGTCATCAAGATGAGTGCATTGTCAGTATGAATTGGGATTGTGATGAAAATTTGGAATCAATGACATGATCGTAGGTTCATGAGGTGTCGAATGATATGGATTAGGTATATGTTGGTGATTGTCTCTCACTGTTGTTGACCAACACACCGTTGGTGTCATGTTCACAAAGATATGACTCATTAGAGGTAGTATTGGCCACTTGATGTTGGTGTAGGACTCTTTAGACATTAAGGATTAGAGGATGGTGTTTACCACCAGATATTTTGCATGTTATTACCATAGAGATCCATGTGGATGGTGATCTACCATCAGAGGATGTTTTTATTCCATCAGTTGTGGGACAAGGCATGATGTTGCACTTGCGGCTGATAGGATCGGATTATTAGAGGATGTGTATTGTCATGCTTTGGGATATCATATTACGCACCATTTGTGATTATTTATAGTATAACAAGTATCATCATGCCTTTTTATGTTGGTTGTTGAGTATATGGTTATAATTTATTAGAGAACAAAAATTGGTGTTCCTTGATGTCAGGTTTTTTAACCAATAGGAACAATCAGAGCGATGGTCCAAGGACAAGGTATCATAGCACACAATAGAAGCTAATGGGAAATGGATTTAAATTTTTTCAATCACTAGAATTAGGAAACTTCATCATCTCCAATGATCGGGCCTTGGTACGGTCTAAGTGTCCTGTAATTCTTTGTCAAAGCATAATAAATAAAATAAGTGATTACCTTGTTTAGATTATATGTGCATACATCTGTCCTATGAATCAAACGTTCATTAAATTAATGATTCAACATTGAAACCCTCTAGATATTCCATACACACTTCTTAAATCTACACATAT
Organism: Viscum album; assembly: GCA_963277665.1. Classification (NCBI taxonomy): domain Eukaryota; kingdom Viridiplantae; phylum Streptophyta; class Magnoliopsida; order Santalales; family Viscaceae; genus Viscum; species Viscum album. The sequence continues at coordinate 1,576,768,476 of OY728120.1, read as the reverse complement.
CTCAACCTTTAGATTCGAGGTCCTAGAATGGAGCTATAATTATCACCTCGATGTAGTGATGTTCACTATGATCTTTAGCCATCAATACATGAAAAAACATAGATCGTATTCTTGGATAGAGAAATTATATCTCTAGTATTCAAGTGTGGAGGGAGTCTCACAATTCCAATAATGTGAATTCTTCATTGGGATGATATTATCACCACTTATATAGTGGATATACATAATATTGGGTTTGGGTTCCTTGGACCCATGTATTGAACGTCCACTAAATAAGTGACATAAATACTTAATTATGACAAACCAACTACACCATAATATTATTTATATTCATATCACACATATGAAATATATAATAAATATATTACAAGATAAACCTGAGTCGTTAACTCAACTTATGACTCTTAATAATACAAAATAAACCTGGAATATTATATTAATCTTTGTTCGTGTAATATTAATCCGTTTAATTACTAAATCACTTGTAAATACATGTAATAACTAAATTAATCCCTATTATTATTTACTAGAATAATTATGAATTTTTTTTATTTTTTTGGTGATTAATAAAACTTGGACAAAACTTGTACACTATGGAAGGTCCCATGATGTCCTATATTTTCATATTGAATAGAAAAGGGTTGATTCTCAAATGGCCTTTTTCGTTTGTGTAGTGAACCAATATTGACGTACATGGACACTACATTACATTAGTGGAATATTTAATACATAACTAAAATAGACAACCAAGGACTATAATAGTTTTGTGTCTTTGGAAACATGGAACACGATATTCTAATCATGTTGAATGATCTTCAACATCTCCCACAAAGATCTTTCCCTTTTTTTTCTTACCTAAAACCATTCTTTATATCCTAGGGAAAAGAAGAAATAAAAAGGGTGAGATCAAATTCTTAGTACGGGTAAGCATGGAGAAAATAAAACAAACCATATTCATTTGAACTTAAAAACATGAACATAATGTTTAAACATCAAAATCTAGAGTTGTGAAATAAATCATGGCAGTAAGTAAGGAATAGATCATAAAGGAACATTAAGAATGATAAAATAGTATGAGAATAAAACATGTAAGTGTGGAAACCATTAATCACATGTTATGATTTCCATAGTATCCAAGGCATTGCAGCCAAGACAATCATAGTGGAAAAAGTCTATTACTGAACCGGGTTTATTTGCCGTTCCAGCCCTGTATTACTGAACCAAATTCACTTGCTGTTCCAGCCATGTCTATCTCATGATATATAAATCTTTACCAATTTCATTGGAGGGAGATATAGGTCCCACCCATCTCATAATGAAATAATTCTTTCATGTTTCACAAAATAAACATGAACCATTCATCATAACCCAATGAGTAAATTTGGTTTCATAAACATAATCCCATCATAACATAATCCATATAGAATAAATGGATATAATTTAATAATATGAAAAATGAAACCATTTAAATCATAAGGACATTATACTTGAAACATAAACATAATAAATAATGTCACCTTAGATGGAAAATAGTTTTGATAAAACACTTGAAATGAATTCTTGAAGAAAATATCCTTTCTTCTTCAAAATAATTTTCTTTTCTAAAAATGCCATAAAATTTTAAAAGAAAAGGATTTTTTGAAAATAATCATGAAATTTTGTAGAGTAATATTCATGGAAATAAGTATTTATGAAACTATAAAAATCTGTTCATTCCATATAAGTTAAAAAAATATTCTTCTAGTACTATGGCCGGAAGAGTTAAAAAGTATCTTGTACTGAAAACGATAAATGATTCCTTTCATATCTTTTACTAAAAATCCTAAAATTGGTAAAATTGGATTTAAAAAATTTTAGGATGATATAAATAATATTACATATTGAGGGAACATGGATTTAGATGATAAATATGACCAAGTAAATACTTAAGTAAAAGCAATCATGGATAACAATGAGATGGTGATATTTTCTCTTACCTTTTGTCTAATTTCATCTGTAGGTGTCCGAGAATCATGTATTGTGGGTTTAAACATATTATTAACTTGTAACAGAACCATAATAATATTTATGATATCAAATATGATTCACTTATGACATTATATTACCCGTTCTTTTGTCAATTCCATGTTAACGCAGCGTTTTGGGTAAAATCGTTTCATTTATGGTACATGTTTGGACTTGATGTTCAAAATATTATTACTTATATCCTGATTTAATTAATTAAATAATTTAAAACATGATTTATATATAATATATATTCAGAATATAAATATATATGACCGATCTATAAATGGAATGAAATATACCGTTCACGGAGACTATAGGTTGTACGTACCCATGAACGTTGTTTTCATTTTCTTATTGAATTGAATGGAATTAAGTAAATGAAACATATATGTACATAAATCTAGTATCATTATTATATCATATATTTCATGATTATTTATTACATATACTTTATAATCATTCTTGAATGGTTAACATGGAGAATGAATCTTATCGCGTCGTTGAGACAGTAATCCGAACGTACGGACGCGCAACGATATCATTCCCATAATTGTTGAATGGTATAGGAGTGGATTATATAATATCTCATAATTATTATCATGTTATAATAATCACATATAGTTTTTATTTCCACCATTATACACATCCAAATAAGGTGGTGGTGGAAAAGAAAATTACTCCACGGTTTGGAGACGGTATTCCGTACGTACGCACGCGCGGTGATTTAATTTTCCATAAGATGGATAGAATGTTAGATAGGGTTGTTTCATATTTATAATAACATATCAGTATATGAGTGATACTGATGTTATTACATTATAATGAAACAAATAATGAAGATGAATTAAAAGATGAAATAAATTTGAAAGAATCGTTAAAGGATATTACCTCTTCTTCGACAAGCCTCTTCTAAACATTCTCTGAGGACACTAAATATGGTCTTTGTAGAATACCAAGACCTCTAGTATGTTGATATTGATGTATATAAGATAAATGAAAAGTTTTTGCCGATAATGAAAGCTCAAAATGTTATGTAGAATAGAGGGAGGAGGTTCCCTTTTATAAGAGAGGAGAGGGGGACTTTAGGAAACCCCTAAAATATTAATTTATAATAAACTCAAACCCCACATAAAACATCTAATAAAACTAAAATTAGGATATGAGATATGATAGGGTTGTCATCACATCAACCAATAAAATTTAGACATGTTTTGATTTTATTTTAAACCTTATCATTTTGATTTATCCTTATTTAATTTATTTAAGTTTATTTGGTGTAATAATATTCTAATATTTAAATTGTCATAAATACTTACACATGTGTTGTGAATATTCTATAATCAGATACATTACTAAATTTTCGAGCATATAATTTTAAATTTTAAATTTTTAAATAATTTTGTGATTTTTAAACAATTTAAAAATATTTTATTTTTATAAAATATCAATAGTGTCAATTTTGAAACTATTCAATTATTTGAATTTAAATAAAATACAAACAGAATATATATTCGAACCAAAATATTTAATATATTCCTAACATGTCATATTCATCAAAAAAATTCATGTAACAAATTAATTTGTTATTATAATATTTATTTTAATATTTTTAAAACCATTTATTTAATATTTCAATCAATAAATTAATTTCTACATCACTATTTTGTCACCATTAATAATAACTATTTAGTCCCTAAAAATTCAAAATAAATTCACATGATGTATACAATTTTATTTTCTTTCTCGTGACAATTTTTTTTCGATGTTTTATTGTAACACCCTGAGATATTTATGAAAAATATTCTTTTTAATTTCATTAATGTCTTGTGTTGTACGCTACACCAAAAGGAGCTTGCACAACATGCATCCTTGACTTTCCTTTAATTTCACGGAATCGCGACCTTCCTCGATAGCGTGTGTAGTACGCAATACTGAGTTTCACTAAACAACGATATGCTATTAAAATATTATTAAAACCAGCCATTATGAATATTAATAACCACCATTTAAAATTTCAGAAATTTTATCTCTCAAAATGGACTTCATTTTTGGATTTGGAGTATCAAATTTAGCCTAAGGTGAAATTTTGGTACTTTTCAGATAACTTTCATATTTTGATGAATTGTGAAAATTACTAAATATTAATTAAAAACAACTATTTTAATCAAAATAATTAATAGTGATAGATTATGAATTTGAGTGGTTTTAAAGTATATTTAGAAGATATTTTTACCATTTAATACAGTGTTGGTCATTGGACATAATTTCCCAATTAAACCGAACATAAACAAGTATCAATATTTTGATAGTTATTATATCTTAAAAACACGCTTTATGTTTTAACAGTGGGAATTAATTTTAAATTAATTTCTGCCACTTTTGTGTTTTGAATTTGGAAAAATGGATTCCATATTTGAAATCAGGATGTTCAAATTGTGTAAATAGGTAACTTTTATTTTTAGACATTTTGAATAATTATTTCGGTAAATATTTTATTTATCGTGGTTAAAGGGTAAATACGATAAATAAGGGTTAAAAAATAATATTATAATAATAAAAAAATTACCCTAAAACGTGTGATAACCTTATTGGTTGATACATGTTCGACCATGGGAATTTTTGGTTCAATTTTGGGACCCCATGGTGCCACTTGTAAGTGATAGGGACACTTTATTTTAATTAAGTTAAAATGAATACAAAAATGACACAAGCATATATCTTTTAGACAAAAAATTTTTTACATAGGGTTATATATGTTGGATTTTTGATTATAAATATTCATTATAAAGCTAAAAATATTTCTTATATAATGATATTTTATTTATAATTTTTAGACATTAAATAATTTAATTTATTTATGACACAATGATGATGGAGTAATTACCATAATAGTGAAAAATTAACATAATTGATATTATAAATACCCAAATAAATATAATTTCACACTTTTAATGAATTACACTAATTTTATAGGTTAATAGGACAGGTTAGTAATGATTTAATTAACTTTTTTCGAAGTAATAATTCTGTTATGAGTTTCACAAAAATCAACTATTGAATAGTGTCAAATTTGACATAAAATTGTTATTAAAAAAATTATTATATTATTGATTGTTATTTTATTCCTAAAAATCTAAGGTTCGGCCCAGATACTTATATCAAGATAGGTGTATCATTAATGGACCCCTTGGGGGTCTCTTGGATGTATATGGTAAGTTTATTAACTATATAACATAAAAATACAAAGTGACATGGTAAATGTCAATCTATTTAACTAAGACTTAAAACTAAAAGATAAGGTTAGTATAATGACCTAAACGTGTCTAAATTATATTGGATGAGAGGATTTCGACCCATCCCCACCTTAGCTTCAAAATAAGTCAATTTGGAGCTATTGAACACCGAATATGACTTTATAATAAAATAATATTTTTAGTTATTCAAAAGGTGCCCCTCTCCTCCCATATAAAAGGGAACCTCCACCCCCTCTTCCTCACACCACATTGAGCCTTCAAGCCCCTCAAAACCCTGCCAAAATAGGACTGAAATAGAAGGTTAAACCGGTTCAGTGAAACAGGACTGAAACGAGGAAGGAACTCGGTTTAGAAATGGAATTTGTCCACTAAGATACTCTTAGCAATGGGTCTTGACTAATAAGAAATGATTCTCTATGATTATGCGTGTACGCCACAAAGTTTCATGTTTATATTATTATTATTGGGATTACATTTCACTACTCTGATTTATCCAATGTTATGATATTAAGATCTCTTTTGCAGGTTATGATTTCCAAAATGTTATGTTCTTATGAATATGATGTGATTGATAGTTATTTTGTTTACCCTTACTGAGCATTTGATCTCACCCTTTTATGTTTTATTTTCCCCAGGATATAAATAAATGTTTTAGGTAAAAAAAGGGAAGATCTTTATAGGAGATGTTGAAAATCTTTCACCATGACTAGAAGATTACGTTCCGAGTTTCCAAAGACACTAAACTATTACAGTCCTTGTGTGTGTGTTTTTGTTATGTATTAAGTATTCCGAAAAAGTAATGTAATTTCCATGTACATCATGCTTTGGGAATCTACATTTATGATGTTTATCGCTAAAGTAAAATTATTACACTTTTAAGATATAAGAGAGTGACATGTTGTCACTTTCTTTGGTTTTAATGATAATTACATTATTTTCATGGTAAAAAGTATATTAAATGAATCTATTTGAAACCATATGTGATATGGGTCAACTTTTATTCATCCAATTAAATTTTTGCAGGTTTTAGCGTAATTTTATAATCTTATTTTTACCATTAATTACCAGATTTACCTTTAATTGTAGTAAATAAAATTTACAGCAGTTACTATTCATAATGTCTAAAAATAAAAGGTAGCATATTAACATAATTTGGACCTACTGATTCCAAATATGGAATCCATTGTATAAAATTAAAAAAATAGAAGTGGTAGTATTTAATTTAAAATTAATCCCGCTGTTGAGAAAACATGTTTTAAAAGATAAAACGTTGCAAATGATTAAAACATTTTTACCTATGAATTCAGTGTAAAATTAATTCTAATGACTTACATTATATTATATGGTAAAAAATATACTATTTTGACTTTAAAATCATTCAATATTATAATTTAACCATATAATGTTTCTCGATGAGAAATTTGTTTTGAAGTAAAATTTAGCATATTTATACTATTAATCAAAATATAAAACTAAACAGAAAATTTTTAAAAAATTATCCAATGTTTATTTTTTATATTAATACTAAAATGAATAATTTTATTTCATCATATTTAACTAATAATCATTTCAAAAACTATATTAAATGTGGGTGCTCCATCAAAAGGCGGCAAAACTGCAATTTTTTAAAAATATTAATTTTAACCAAAAAATTTATTTTGTTCTCATACCATGTTCTATAAAATCTGTAAGATGAATTATAATGTCATAAAATTAAAAATGTAGTCACTAATATTCATAACGACTAGTTCATAATAATATTATAATATTATATCGTTGTTTAGTAAGCCTCAGTATTGCGAACAACACACGCCATTGAGGACAATTGCTATTACGTGCAACACAAGCCAAGAATAGTGTTTGCGTATAATACAAGATGATATGGTGTTGCGTATATCACAAGCTAATTTTATTGTAGAGTACTACACAAGGAATCAATGAAATTAAAAATAATATTCCTCATAAAATCTTGGGGTGTTACATTCGACCCCCATTAAAATGAATATCACCCTCGAAATTCATCGGGGTTATAAATGGTTTACTACATGAAGGTTTCTTTCACAGAAACACACATCGTAAAAGGGAATACTAAAATATAATTTTAAAACAAAAGTATGATACTTAAAGGTTTCCCAAATTATCTCATCACTGGGTTTCCACATAGGAGAACATAGGTGAAAATATGGATATCGAAAGGAAATCTAACCATCATGTTTGGATGAAGTTTGGTAGAGAATATGGATATGAAAAATTTGAAAATCACAAGACCATAAATTTGTGATGATCTAAGGTACCATCTGCATCATTAGATATGAGGGCACTAGGACAACATTTTTTGTTCTCAATATCATTTCCCTAATGTTTTAGAATTTTTGAATTAAATGACATATTTACATGGTTTTGGTACAATCTCATTGTTGTTCGTGCCTTGAACAATTTCCACTTCATCTCATAAAGAAATGAAGTTGATTTTGTCTTCCCTGAAGTGTTATCATATCATGCGATAGAATGATAAGTCATTCCATCTGTCTCAAACAGAAGGTTAGCAAAATTCATATACATAAGTCCATCAATGGTGAGATTAATCGTATATGGTTCCAAAAATGGACTTATACTTCATCTATCATAACTCTTATGAAAATAAAACTCGTTTCTACTAACCAGGGACTTACTGAATGACAGTGGTAGGTGATAAAGGCAGGTCGCACTTCAGTTGTTGGTTTGATTCCCACAACCTTGTTCGACATGACGGGTTGTCGCCCGTCCTATAGGTTGTCCTTTTTTCTAAAATTGTACTATTATAACATACTAAATAAAATTTTACCCTTAAACAATACTATGTAATGTCCAACTTAATCCATTATAACCTTTAGGCTTATCAAAAATACTTCTGTCTAATCTCATAGTATAAAGAAAACGACAACTAGAAAGGTCATCTACTAAACATGTGAATACCATCATTTATCCCCCATATATCATAAGATATATGTTGTTGGTTACTTTCCAAACATGTGAATTCCTTAATCTTGTATTCTCTTGAAACATAAATTACCATATAGTCTTTTTGAAGTCATGAATGCTGTCAAAAATTAACTCATTCCACATACCAAAATCACAAAGAAAATTAATACACCAACCATGATATCACTTTTCCCTTATATCAGTCATGAGATCATTAATACTGTCAAAAATTTCATTATCTCCTTATCCTATCATTATGTGCATATTAGGTGCTTTCGAAAAATATTTCAATCACATTTCATGGTTACCAGTACCATATAATTATTGAAAAACTCAACAAACTAGTACATAGATATTCCAATATTCTACAATACTATAAATGAGATTTTAGAACACTATTTTGGAATCCCATTACATAAACACTTAATCATTCCACTACATTGTTGTCATATTCAGCATCTCCAATAGTGATCACATGTGACTTACCATTGTCCTTTTCCTTATGATTTTGTTAATTTCAATCATCATTAACCCTTGTATTAGGTCATTGGTTAGCATAAGGCCCCATTTCCCTGCACTTGTAGAATTGAAGTGTTGGTGGTGCATTCTCTGTAGTTTTTTCTCTATTCACATCATTTGTTACCTTTTTTCCACTACTTCTGCACTTAGCTACTCGATGACCTTATTTTCCACACATAAAAAATTTTCTAGTCCCTTTATGACAATCTCCACCACTCTTGTTTCCACACATTGAGCATAACGAATCATTAGTCTTCCTTTCACCATAGTTTTGAGATTTTTCCTGGAACTCCATCTTTTGTTTCTTGAAACAACCATGAGATGGATATGTAATACCAACATCCAGTTCTACCTTGATAGCACAACCCACAATCTCTTTATAGCTACTGAAGTCTCTTATAGAAAATGCTTTTCAAAAACTTGGTTTTAAGCCACTAAAGAATCAATTACCTTTACTTTTAGGTTGGATGATAAATCCAGGTTCCTACCTTGCAAGGCTTGTAAAATACGTTTCATATATACCAACAGATTCATCATCCTTTTTCTTAAGATCAAGGAATACCTTCAAAATTTTTGTTTGATGAATAAGATGAAAGTACTCATTTAAAAACACATCCTTGAACTCGTCCCATTCCATGTATTCAATTTTATCTTGGGGCCTTGTATTCTTAATTAGAGTCCACCACTGGTCTGCATCACCTTCAAAATGGTAAGCAGCCAAAATGAATTTTTCATGTTCTAAATTGCAATGTATGGAAAATAACTTTTCAATGGTACTAATATATTGTTCAGAAACAAGTGGATCAGAAGAACCACTGAATGAAGGTGGGTGTTTCCTCATGAACGACTCAATAGAATATTGTTCCCTTCTCCACTCATTTGGAAGTACAAAATGATTCATAGCTTGTGTAAGTATAGAAATAAGATTTTTCACTCCATTTCCCATAACATTTGGTTGTTCAAAAGGACTATTATTTAATTTCCCATTACATTGATCAACACCGTTCCTTTGGGTTCCAGCCATCATTTAAACCCCAAAAATAATAGTGTGAGAGAAAAAAGTCATACTTGGAAAATAACATAATCAATGGGACTAATTTAAATATCTAACACATTAGGTTTAATCATAGGTTATTCATAATCGTTTAAGTAATTCTATTACTGTAACCTAAACTTATACTTAACCTTAGGGACATCCCTAGACATACCTTAGAAATATCTCTAGGGATATCATTAATGTTTTTGCATCATAGTTTCCAAAGGTTAACTAAACCATTCCTCTGATACCAAATCTAGAGACCCAAGCTTGATGTACATGGAAATTACATTACTTTGGCGTAAAACTTAATACATAACAAAAGTAGACACCCATGGACCGTAATAGTTAAGGGTCTTTTTAAACATGGAACAAAATCTTCTAGTCATGGTGAAAGATCTTAAACATCTCCCATAAATATCATTACATTTTTTTCATACCTAAAACATTTCTTTATATCCTGGGGAAATGAAGATTTTAAATGGGTGAGCTCAAATGCTCAGTAAGGGTACGCATGGGGATAATAAAACAATCCATATACATTTGAACTTAAAAACATGAACATAATGTTTAAACAACAAAATCTTGAGTTGTAAAATAAATCTTCGTAGTACGTAATACATAGATCATAAAGGAAAATTAATCATTGTAAAATAGCATGGGAATAAAAAATGTAGTTGTGGCATCCATTGAGCACATGATATGATTTCCATAGTAGCCATGGCATTGCTGCCAAGACCATCATAGTGGAAAAAGTCCATTACTGAACCGGGTTTACTTGCCGTTCCAGCCCTATATTACTGAACCATATTCAATTTCTGTTCCAGCCATGCATATCTCATAAGATATAAATCTTTACCCAATTCATTGGAGGGAGATATAGGTCCCACCAATCTCATAATTAAATCATTCATTCGTGTTCCACAAAATAAACATAAATAATTCATCATAACACAATGAATAATGTGGGTTTCATAAACATAATCCCATCATAACATAATCCATATAGAATAAATGGATATAATTTCATCATAAGAAAAATAAAACCATGTAAATCAGAGAGAAATTATACTTGAAACATAAACATATTAAATAATTTCACCTTAGATGAAAAATAGTTATGATAAAACATTTGAAATGAATTCTAGAGGAATATATTCTTTCTTCTTCAAAATCATTTTATTTTCTCAAAATTCCATGAAAATTTAAAAGAAAAGGATTTTTTTTGAAAATAATCATGAAATCTTGTAGAGGAATATTCATGGAAATAAGTCGTTATGAAACCGTAAAAATCCTTTCTTGACATATACATTGAAAAACATTCTTCTCGTATTATGGCCGGAAAATTCAAAAAGTATCTTGTAATGAAAATGACAAAAGATTCCATTAATATCATATACTATAAATCCAAAATTGTTAAAATTGGATTTAAACAATTGTAGTAGTATAGAAATAATATTACATATTGAGGAAACATGGACGTAGATGACAAATATGCCCCAATAAATACTTAAGTGTAAAGAATCTCAGATAAATATGAGATTGCAAGATTTTCCATTACCTTATGTCCAATTTCATCCATATGTGTCTGAGACTCTTTTATAGTGGGTCAAAACATATTAATAACTTGTAACAGAACCATAATAATATTTATGATATCATATATGATTCACATATGACTTTATATTATCCGTTCTTTTGTCAATTCCATGTTAAAGCAGCGTTTTGTTTAAATCGTCTCATTTATCGTACGTGTTTGGACTTGTTGTTCATGATATTATTACTTATATCCTGATTTACATAATTCCAGAATTTAAAACATGATTTATAGATAAGATATATTTAGAATATAAATATATATGATATTTTGATAAATGGAATGAAATACACGTTTCATGGAGACAGTAGGTCGTACGTACGCATGATCCCTGTTTTCTTTTCCTTATTGAATTGAATGGAATTAACTAAATGAAACATATATTTAAATTAATCCAGTATCATTATTATATCATTTATCTCATTATTATTCATTATATATACGTTATAATCATTTTTTAATTGTTAACATGGAGATTGAATCTTATCGCGTCGTGGGGAGGGTTATCTGTACGTACGCACGAGCGATGATATCATTCGTATAATTGTCGAATGGTATTGGAGTTGATTATATAATATCTCAAAATTATTATAATTTTATAATAATCATATTTTTTTTATTTCCACTATTATACCTATCCAATTATGGTGGTGGAGGAAAATAAAAGTACACCATGTTGTGGAGATGGTATTCCGTACGTACGCAAGCGCGATGATTTCATTTTCCATAAGATAGATAGAAGGTGATATAGGTTTGTTTCATATTTATAATAACATATCTTTATATGATTTATAATGATGTTATTACTTTATAATTAATAAAATAAAGAGGAGTAAGTAAAAGAAGAAATAAATTTGAAAGAATCGGTAAAGGATATTACCTCTTTTTCGACGCGCCTCTTCTAAACCTCCTCTTAGGGCACTAAATATGGTCGTTGAAGAATACCATGACCTATAATATATTTATATGGAAGTGGAAAAGAGAAATGGATAGGAATTTTACAACATTGAAGGCTCAAACTGTTGTGAAGAAGAGATGAAGGTGGTTCCCTTTTATAAGAGATGAGAGGGGAACTTCTGGAAACCTCCAAAATATAAATTTATAATAAACTAAAGACCCACATAAAAACTTCCAAAGTGACTCAAATTCGGATATGAGGTAATATAGTGTTGTAATCTCATCATCCAATCAAATTTAGACATGTTTTTATTTCATTCTAAACCATATCATTTTGATTTATCCTTATTTAATCTATTTAATATTATTTGAGGTAATAATATTAAAAAATTTAAATTGATATAAATACTTACTTATGTGTTTTTAATCTTCCATAATTAGATATCATATTACATTTTCGACCATATAATTTTAAATTTGTAATTTTTAAATATTTTTATGATTTTTATACAATTTAGAAATTTGTTATTTTTATTAAATATCAATAGGGTCAATTTTGATACTATTCAAATATTTGAATTTAAACAAAATCCTAACAAAACATTTATTAGAAATAAAATATTTAATATATTTATAACATGTCATATTCATTAAAAAAACTCATTTAGCACATTAATTTTTTCGTATAATATTTATTTTAATATTTTTAAAACCAGTTATTTGAAATTTCAATCAATAAAATAATTTCTACATCATTATTGTGTCACCATGAATGAAAATTATTTAATCTATAAAAACACTAAATAAATTAACATGGTGTATATAATTTTATTATATTTCTATTGACAATTTATGTTCGAAGTTTTATGAAGTTTATCACTAGATTAAAACTATTACACTATAAGATATAAGAGAGGGACATGTTGTCACTTTCTTTGGTTTTAATAATAATTAATTCATTTTCAGGGTCAAAAGTAAATGAAATGAATCTATTAAAACCCTTTGGAGATATGTGTTGACATTTATTCATCCAATAAATTTTTTTTAGGTGTTAGGTTAATTTTATAATCTTATTTTTACACTTAATTACCTGATTTACCTTTAATTGTAGTAAATAAAATTTACAGTACTTACTATTCATAATGTCTAAAATAAAAAAGTAGCATATTAGCTTAATATGGACCTACAGATTCCAAATATGGAATACATTTTTCCAAATTCAAAACACTGAAGTGGTGGTATTTAATTTAAAATTAATCTCGCTGTAGAGAAAACGGGTATTAAAAGTTAAAATGAAGCAAAAGATTGAAATGTTTTAACCCATGAATTCAGTGTAAAATTAATGCTAATGACTTAAATCATATTAAATGGTAAAAATATATTCTATTTATAATTTAAAAACATTAAATATTATAATTTAACCATATAAAATATGTCGATCAATTTTTTTTAATTAAAATTTAGCGTATTTTTACTATTAATCAAAATATGAGTATTAATAGAAATATATTAAAAAATTATCTAAAGTTAATTTTTTATATCCTTACTGAAATGAATATGTTTATTTAGTCAAACTGAACTTATAAACTTGTCAAAAACTATATTTAATACAGGTCTGCCAACAAAAGGTGACAAAACATCAATTTTTGAAAAATACATGTTTTACCCAAAAAAATTTATTTTGTTCTCATACCATGTTCTATAAAATGTGTATGATGAATTATAATGTCAAAAATTACAAAATTTAGTTACTACTATTCATAACGGCTAGTTCATAATAATATTATAACAATATATCATTGTTTAGTGAAACTTAGTATGGTTTACACCACACGCTAATGAGGAAGGTTGCTCTTACGTGCAACACAAGCCAAGAATAGTGTTTGTGTATAATACAAGATAATTCGGTGTTGTGTATAGCATAAGATAATTTTGGTGTAGTGTACAACACAAGAGAAAAATGAAATTAAAAATAATATTTCTCATAAAATCTCGGGGGTGTTACAGTGTGACCCACTAGGACCATATCTCCATAGTAGGGAATAATATTTATACACCAAGAGCAGAGTCTAACAACCCATAAAGTCCACTAAAGAGATAAGGAAAATTCTATGAAATAAAACTAGCCTATAATCCCACTCTCTGAAATATAACCTCTTTATCATATGATATCTCATAATGTTGGATGCACACTTGTGTCATCATCCGTTCCTTGAATTATTATTTTTCCACATAACCTGATAAACATACCTTAAATAACCATGTCAATGGATTTGTGAAGGTACTACCATATTGATCAACTAGGACTAAGATATATCTTTCTCAACAGAGAAGTGACAAATCATATCATGATCATTCAACCCATGTCATGAAACCCATGATTCATCCAATACCAACTACCTCGCCATGACTTCATTTTCACTGTATTCACATTGCCTCAAAATATGTGATTAGATGGAACATGTTGATAGTGATTTCAAATAAAGAGACCAGTACACATATCAGTATATATAAATAAACAATTACACCCAAAACATTTGGTGTTCCCATTGGAAGGTATTTACTCATGATCTCACAACTAGAGATCACCAAGTAAAAAAATTCCTTAGAAGAAGTGTCAATGCTTATGAGCCCCAAACAGCTCATATTCAAACATAAAATATGTCCAGTCAGAAATATGTATCTAAATCAGAGGACCTTTATTGAATATTAATGTTATAGTATCTCAATATTGTCATTATATCTGGGGATCATCTATAACCCATTGATATGAAAACAAATCTATCGAGATTTCGATTAAATAGAGGATGTGGAAATATATACAAAATAATAGTAAGTGTAAATCATGTATATATAATTGTATAAATTATATGGTAATAAAAAAATACTACATATTGGGGTATAGGTAACCCACTACTACAGAACACCAACTTTCACTAGATCCAACTTGATATCAAACCTTATTATTTCTCACACGATATTGATCATGTTTATGCTTTGTTTCGACTTTATTTGATGGGTCTTCCCTAATTTTTCTGTGTGGATATTCTGTTATATGCGACGTTATATTCCTTAGTAAAAATTATCATCAGATGGTATCTCTGAGTATATTCCTTTTTTCCAATATCAAAACATGAAATCATGGCTGCTAAGAATATAATAATTTACATTATGATAATACATTATTTACTATGTGAAATTACAATAATTAAAATAAATCATTGTGATTAACTTCTTCTTCAACTACCTTAGAAGTTACAATATATTCACTTTTTTTAGATATGGTTACCAATTGATTATATGATCCTGTCTCAAACATCACCTTTTCCAAACTATGATATTTGATCACATGGATATAAGGATGACTGTTTTCTATCCCCTAAAAACTAGTATACATTCATCTCCACTTACAAAATACATGTCTTTTGTACATTCCCAAGTAATATTATATATTTTTTATTACATCACTTGATTTTCTCCAAGATACAATTGATATCTGCAAAAAATGAATTATATACTAAAAATATCAACTTTTTTATAGAGTAGGAAATATGTGATTAATCCATCTCTAAATAGGATGTATATCAACTTAAAACATTAATCTAATCCCATGTCATTAACAAATCGACCTAGAGAGTTATATTCCATGTAACACTGGGAACAATTCTAACTCAAATTGTTCCATCTTTTATTCATAAATATCATGAAAATATATGTATGATTGACTATGACCAAGCAATAGTTAGATCTACCTCCATATATCTTTTTCCCTTTAACATAGGTTGCAGCTTTAAGACAATCATTAGAGAATTAATTTCAACCTGGTCTTCGCTAACTGTAAGACTAATATCTGTTTTCCATTTGTCGGTGAAAATATTTTACATAGAAAACATTAACTGTACAAATAACCTCTAATATACACTTATAAAAAATCATACCAAATTAATATTCTAAGACCTTACTTCATAATTGAACCATCGAACGAATTTCAATAACATTAAGCCTTTATTAATATTCTCTTATATCACCATCCCTTTCTGGTTGCAGCGTATGGAAACATTCCATGCGTTGTGGTCATATCCACTGATTAATAAAATGATCATAGAAACTAGATATGAGAATTAAAATTATGATGTATTTTATCATAATGACTTATTATAACCAATAGAGCCTTACTGGAACTAAAATTTTACCATCCATGTACAATATCATTTGAATACTGACCGTATTATTCAAAATAATGATCACCTTTACACTATGATACGTGGAATCCATTTTTAAATTCTAATTAATCTATTCAAACATAGATATTTTCCATATACTTCTTACTTATAGGAATAATTTTCCAAAATAAATAATGTATCACCGAACATGGTGAATACAAAATGATCACCATGGTTTTATGCTTCCTGTGTAGTATGTGCCTCTGTAACATTCCTATCCCATATGAACTTGTGGAATTAGTTCATATTTCAACTACATTGTCCTTTTTAGCATTTTCTAAACCTATGTGAATATTTTCTCCACTATCTCCAATAGTGATGTGAACCCATATATAGAAATGTATTACATCACGTGGCTACAATTTTTCAATCATATGGATTTATGTAACACCCTATGAAACTGTTAGGTGGATTACAAGTGATACACGATGTGTTTGTTGTTGCTTATTGTTTTTTATGTCCCAACAAACCCATTTCATCCCAACACATTCACATATGAGATAATAGATATCCATCATAATCTAATTTTTATGATATCTATTATTTATTATAGTTGTCATGTATTTTATGGGATATCGTAATTATTCTTGTAGAACATCATGAAATATTATTGATATTTTTAGAAGTTGATATTCTAATAATTCATACATCAAAGCTATGATGTATAAATTTTTTTTAGGAATTTATCCATGTGACATTTTTTTATCAATGTTGACATATAAGACATCATCACCAATCGTCATCATTAACATCAATGCCATGATATAGATAAGGTAATATAAATTTAGGAATCACACCATGCTATATTTTATTGATCGATTTTGACATGTAATTCTTTATCAATGTTCCTCCTCAAAAATATCAATGTTATGATATATATATATATGGTAATGTGCATTTAGGAATTGTTGGATGTTACATTCTATTGATCAATGAAATCTTTGTCAAGATATTGTTCATCATGATGTCCTAGATCAACTCATATCTTCTAACAATTCATATGGAATACTAAAATTTTTCATTATTAAATAAAACAATCTAATAAATTATTTATACTTATATCTTACACTTGGAATAGTGCACACTCGCTAGTTGAACTAATTCCAAAAGCATTGTGGCATACCTATATTTTTATTGTTTTCATTGTCCAAAATTAATTAATTGATAATACAAAAGGTGTTTAGCTATACCAAGCCTAAATAAAAAACCGAGTATATTGACATCCATTTTTAGTTTTACATGAAAAAGAATAATCTATCCACAACTAGGTAAATAAGTCTTATATTTAATATTATTCAATTATTATCTATGATTATAATATTACTGAACTATTGGTTGAGTATTAGATACCATAAAAACATTGATTCCAGAACCTAGACTAATGTCTTCTTATTTCCAAAGGGAAAATGATATAAATATTTTGGTAAAAATTAATAAAAGCCCTTCATGAATCATTCAGTTGGTGATTTCATGTTATGTGTTTCTCACTGTAGGTTTAGGAATCACCCTTTCTCATCCTCTTGGAGAATATATCTAACTTCTAGTAAAATTTCTATACTGACATGGTTAATTTATACCAATACTTATATTTAGTAGGAATATTGTATTGAATACCCCTGAAGTAAAAACAAAAATATTACATTGATAAATATACCTGAAGAAGAATTTGTCTCTTGCTTATTTAATTTTGTTTATTGTGAATAAACATTCATTGTTTTATTTCACAATATGAATTGAAAATATCCTAATGTTAATTCCTAATTCATTGAATGATGTTGTGAATAATCATTTGGAATTACTTTCTATTATCATTTTTCCCGGTAATTCATATTGTTCACCATATGAATTAAAGAGTAGTATATCTTTCATATTATTATTTACATAGTGGTACATACCTAAATAGGTAATGAGGATTTTACTAAATATTGTTCATTTTTTGTATGAAAAAATTAAAATTGAGTAAATGGGTGAAAATAATATGAAAATAGGATGTATTGAAAGATCATAATATTCCACCCAATTTACACATATCTAATGTAATCACTACCTTTTCATAAATGTACTTCACTTTCTCCTTACAAAAATCTCATATATGAGACTAAATATTATATTATCAATGAACTGATGTAGGGACCACAAAAATAATCAGAGGTTCATTATAGGATAATTAAATAACCATTATATGCATAAATAATTAGCATATTTTAAGAATATTTCTCAAAATTTGTTCGTGGGGTTGCTTAACATGTATAGGGACACAAGGACCATGAATTTATGATATCGTTGTAATGTTCACTAGAACCTATATTCTATATGTAAATTTATGCTAGTTTTTACACTCCATTTTACAAATATTAATTTCATTTTATCTTGTGATAATAATTTAAAATTTTTTTAAATATAAAATTTTGGTAGACGGTAACTTTATCTTGATTACTGAATTAGACATTATTGAATAATTACATCATTAAATATCTACCAATATTTTAATGAATTGTATTATCCTTCTATATTAGAATCAGAATACTCTATCACTTGAGTATTATAGTGGAATGTATCCCATAAACTCCCCATATATTCTACAAATTATGGCTATTCTACTAGTTGTAGGGTTCAAGGTAGGCTTTTGACTGGCCAACTACATTATCTCGAGTTTCCTTGATCTGTGGAGTAAAGTCTCAACATCTAAAATCATTACATGATTTACTCAACACTTTCCACCAAATCTATAGCAAGTTATATATGGATAATAATTATTACTTCTTTATTTATGTCAGCCTACTATTCTCATAGGAACACTCTCGTAGTAAGATGAACCCTCATCTATGGCATGATGATAACCACGAGCACCCATTTTTTCATATTTGAATGATGGTATGTAGTTATGACCTAATAATTCTAAGAGGGTTTTATTGGTTTTAATGTGAAAAAAGAAATAATTTTCAATTTTATAATCATCTACCATGTGATCACAGTCACAACTAAACATGAAATTGGAAAACAAACATCACACTTTTATGAATTTTATCTTGTTTATTATTTTATGTGTCACACAATAATCACGCACTTATATAAAAAATCCCAATAATAAACAAATCAACCCGACTAGTCTTGAGTATCTATATAAAATTTATTCATAAAGGATCAATCTCTATGTAGGGGTTTTTATACATTAATCGATTCCTCACCTGTTGTAAATCGTTCCCTTGATCCAAGGTATTTTTATCTAGGATGGAGTACCACCTTGACTTTGCAGGGCCTGCATCATAAAGCATCGTCTTCTATATACAAATATACTTGCACGCATGCAAGGGGGTCTTGGCACATAATATACAAGAGGTGAAATGGAAGTGCATTCCCTTATTGATATTTGAAAAAATGTAAGACAATGTGCCACACACATTTTAATTATCTACTTATTAAAATCATCACATGCAGTAAATAAATGAATAAATAATTGAAATTCCAAACACACATGGTTTGGTCACTAACTCAATAATTGTGGGTATAAATGAATATATGTGTAGTAAAATGAAATTGTGATAGATTTTAATGTATGATGGTATATAAATAAATTAAATGAATTTAAATAAATTCAAATAATTTGTTCTATTCATTTCCACGTGTAATTTAATTTTTGTAAAAAAATAAATTAAAAATTAAAAATTTATTTATTACTCAAATTAAATTAAATTTGAGGATTATTTTGATATAAAAATACGGATTTGGAAATTCAGGTAGGAGATCGTGTTTTCTTGATGGTATCTCCATGAAAAGGAGTTATACGTTTCGGCAAGAAGGGAAAATTGAGTCCTAGGTACATCAGACCATTTGAAATTGTAGAACAAATTTGGGTTGTAGCTTACCATTTGGAAATTCTGCCAAGTCATTCCAAAGTTCACGATGTGTTCCATGTATCACTATTGAGAAAATAAATGCATGACCCAACGCATGTACTCACCTATGAGGAATTAGAACTAGAACCTGATATGTCTTGTTGTGAAGAGCCTATCAAGATTCTTGATATGAGAGAACAATTGATGAGAAACTGGATGGCTCGTCTGGTAAAATTTCTATGGAAAAACCATAACATGGAAGAGGCAACGTGGGAACCTAAGGAACATATGACAAAGAACCACCCAAGTCATTTCATGCAGTAGTATTCTAGAAATTTCGAGGATGAAATTATTTGAAGGATTAGAGATTGTAGAACCCCAATATTCCACAATACGATTCTCTTTGAATAATACAGTAGTGTGTGTTGTACGCAACTTCGACTTATAACACACACCACAACCAATCAAGCTAGACGTTATGAATAGAAATACCCACTTTTTGAAATTTTATAAATTTTATCATTCAAAATGGACTTCATTTTTGGATTCGGAAGATCAAAATTATCCTAGGGTTAAATTTTGGTATTTTTCGGAAAACATTCAATTTGTGATGAATAGTGAAAAACACTTAGACATGGTCTAAAACCGAATTTGTATTTAAATAATTATTTATTTAAATTTATTTTAGGTCCAAATAGATACATAATACCTATATAAGTTCAATTTAATTCATTGGAGTCAGTTTATAATAATTATAGATATATAAAAATTTTATTGAACTTTTCACCATCTTTTACCGACCTCCTAGGAGAATTTTCAAATTCACATAAATTATAATTTTACCGCTTATTTGAGTGTACTTTCAAAAATCCGAGAGACACGGTTAATATCAAGAAGTTAAATGTGGTTTACTAATATAAAAATAAATTTTGGTGAACAATATCTTTTTACTTTTATTTACCACGGTTAAAAGTAAACAGGGTAATTAAGGGTAAAAATGATATTATTATTATTCTAACACATGTCCTAATTCTATTGTCTAAGTATAATTCGACAAAAAACAACTATAGGAATAAAATATGAACTTATTTGGTCCACTTGGATTAGATGAGAACATTTCTTATTATTTAATTTAAAGAAGAGTTAAAAGAGATAAAATCAAAATTAAATAACTAAAAAAATTTAATATAGGGTTATAAATAAGATAAATTCAATTATCAATATTCATTAGAAAGATAAAATTATTTCTAAATATTTATATTTTATTTATTATATTAGGACATTAAATAATTGAGTTTATTTTGACACAATGGTGATGCAGTAATTACCTAATTAATGAAATATTAAAATAGTTGATATTATAAATATCAAAATACAATGTAATTTTAGACATTTTATGAATTAAAATACTTTTCTTGGTTAATATGACATATTATGATTCGTTATATAAATTGTTTTTGAAGTAATAATGCTGTTATTAATTTAGAAAAAAGAAAATACTAAATTGCGTCAAAATTGACATAAAAGAGTTTTTAAAACAAATATTATATTATTATTTGATATTAAATTCTTAAAAATCTATGGTTCGGCCAATGGACATATATAATGATATTTGTATCATTAATGGACCACTTGAGGGTATCTTGGATTTTTATAGTATGTTTATTGACTATAGAATATTAAAATACAAAGAGACATGGTAAATGTCAAATTATTTAACTAAGAGTTAAATCAAAACGATAAAGTTAATATAGTGACCCAAACCTATCTAAAACCTATTGGTGGAGTGTTTTATGACCTATCCCCTCCTTAAAATTTAAATAATAAACTTTTGATATTTTAGAAACCAAATATGAATTTATTATAAAATAATATTTCTAGCTTTTCCTAAGGTTCCCCTCACCCCTCTTATAAAAGGGAACTCCCCCATAACTCTATTTCACATATTAAAAGCCTTTTGTCTTGGCCAAAACCTGGATAAATATTCTCTCAACTTCCCTCACTTCAACCTAGAGGCATTATTTTGATCATAAAGCCAACCTATGGAGCCCTTTTGATCAAATCAAAAAGAAGAACCCGAAGAAGAGGTAATGTTTTCACCACCCTCTTTCAAGTTACAGTCTTCTTCAAGTTCTTCTTTCATTGTTATTTCCATTGTAAAATATTAACTAAAGTGTATTCTATATACTGTGATGTTATTATAAATATGGTACAACCATATTCAGTATTCTATCCATCCTTTGAATGATATGTCACCATACGTGCGTACGTACGACTTACCGTCTCCACGTCGTGGTGTAATTGTTACTCAAAACATTATTGTTTGGATGGTTTTGATAATGATGTGTAATTGATGAAAATAATAAATATAACATGATAATAATTCTGTATATATGATATACCATCCAATTAAATATTTTTTTAATATTAAAATAATGATATTGTCGCTCGTGCATACGTACGGACTACCGTCTCCACGAACGCGATGAGATTCATTCCCCATCGTATCCATGAATGATTAATTATCATTTGATGATTAAAAATAATGTTTAAGGACTTCATATCATTCTTTATATGAATAAGATAAAACCTATCCACAACAAACACGACTTATGTAACAAAACATATTAAAGAAAAACGAGTAAGTTTACACCCGAAACGATGATAATACTAAGATATTATTAACAAAGAAATGTTAAAAGATCATATATGATATCATATTAATGTATACGATTCTTGTATAATTTAATAACAATTATTTCACCATTATATATGAGGTTAACCTACCCTCAACCAAGGAAATGTACAAGGGAATGGTTTATTTCACAATCTCTTCATTATCCGAGGTTGTTTATACGTAATTATCTACTGGAACCTCTTTATCATCCACATCTATGTTTCTTAAAAAAGTATTTCAAATAATTCTTAATATTTTATAATCTATGGGTTAAAGTCATTTTTACCCATGTTTTATTTTTATAATATTTTTATAAAGGAATCATTCCGTCATTTTCCAAACAAGGTCCTTTTTAACCTTTTCAACAGAATTAAGGTAAGAATGTCTTTTTTTAACTTATATGGCGAGTGCGGCTATTTTCCATCGTTATAAAATCTCCTAATCTTCCCTTACAAGATTATAAGAATATTTTGAAATTGAATGTTTTATTTAATAATTATGTGACATTTAAATGATTTCAAAAAATAGAAATTTATCTCAAATAGTTTTGATTTCATCTATGTCAACATCCTTTGATGGATTTTAAACTTATTTGATGTTGATTTATTATGATACAAAACATCCATATAATGTTGAATGTTTTGTGATATGTTTGACTATGGTCGGGTTATTTTAAAACCAGTCATGGTTTATGGAGAAATTATTGACATTTCATATGTTAGTTTTAATACGAATGTTTATGATATGTTTAAACCTGTTCATAGGAGGAATGCATTAGACTTAATAAGTGACAGGTGTTGCCCACTATGGATCCTCGATGCATCGGTATTTCTCATGAGACAAATTAGTTTCTTGGCACCAGGCCTTGAAAAAATCTTATTTGCAGTCTTGGAACAAGGTCCTGACTATGTGGTTATGATAGTCTGGAATTTTTCATTCCATCATTATGAAAGTGGTTATTGATATTGTATGTGATTATTCAACTTGTAGAATATCCATGTGAATAACTAAATGGAGTTATTTCATTTTACCATTGCTATATTATGCTGAATTTCATGTTTAAAAAGATTTTGTTTTAGTTATACGTTGCCTTAAATTTTTATGTTTATTTATGAAAGTTTCCGCTATATTGTTATCATTTCTGATCATCTGAGCTCACCTCATTCAATGTTTTATTTTTCCAAGGATGTGAAGAAGTATTTTATGAATGAACTGTAGGGATAGTATGAGGGGATATGAAGACAATATGTCGTTGTAGTTTTTTTTCACATTATGATGTAATGTAAGGCTTATGAATATATCTAGTGTTTCCAAGGCTACTTTACTAATCAGTCTTTTGAGACATGATCTTTTGAGATCATGATAATATTATGTAATAATGCACCAACTCTGGGTAACTGGGGTCAGAGCGTTACAATATTGGTGGGTATTAATTGTACTAAATAAATTATGAAATTTGTGTTTATATTTTTAATATACATAAAATAAGAATCATTTAAAATAAAAAGAAATGTTTTTATGAGAAAAAATATTTTTTCAAAAAGGCAGTTTAGTTGTGCTTTGCCCAAATAATTTGATCTTAAGATTTGAACACTTTTTGATAATTTATTTTTTAAATAATTTTTTTAAAATCATCGTATGAAAATTAAATTTGGGTGATTTTTTGGGTTTTTAAGGAAATTTTTTATTTTTTCGAAGAATAGTGAAAAATACTGAATTCTCATTGAACACATAATTTTATCAATTATTTATAATGTTAAATTATATTCTAAATTCATTTTAAAGTAAAATTATTTCAATTATATACCAAATATCTAGTTTTGTTCATTTTTATCATTTTCCTAATGATGTTTTGTATTAAAAAAATTGTTAGCTTTATAATAATTTCTCCTCGAAAACCGGATTTATCATCACATCCGTTGGAATACTTTTCAGTTAAAATTTTCAAATTATATGAATGGAATTTGGAAAATTGGATTTCATATTTTTAATAATCATAACATATATTATATAATAATTAAAACATAAATTTATACCACAAATATTTGTTAAAATAGTAAAAACAATTAATGTAGTTAAGGTAAAAAATACGAGTGCTTAAACTAAAAGGTAATAGTTAAAATGACCTAAAAACTACTATAAAATCAATTTTGTCGAAATTATGATACCCGAAATTTTATAATTCTCTATGATAATCCATGTTGGACCATTTTTGTTTGTGAAAAACATAGGTACACATTTTTCTTTTCAATAATTACAATTATGCCCCTCACCGGGCTTATAAAATACCACCCACTCTCCTCTCTTATTCACACCTTCAAACCATTTTGGATTGTCAATGACCACCTAAAATTACATATGAAATTCCCTCATCTCATTCAATAATCCTTATTTTATTTTCATAAACACATCATAGTAAGTCTTTGGGTTCAATCGTAAGGAGGTTACCCAAAGAAGAAGTAACGTTCTTCAATGAGCATTTTAATTTTATTTATTCCTACATCTACTCACATTATTATTAAATGAAAGAACCCGGTTCTTGTTTTTCAGGTATGGTTTTCTTATTTTCCATTTTCCTTAAGTGTTTTTGAGAAAATAATGAAATTGGGGAGAAATCCCAAATTTTTTGGGTACATGCCGTGTACTTTTCCACACGTTGTGTACTTTGGCTATATGGGATATGTACGTAGGGTGTGTAGGCCTGTCGGTAATGAAGGGTGTAATAATTGACTACACGCCGTGTACTTTGTATTTACACACTATGTAATCAGCCGGTAGGTGAACAGTAAGGTAGTGGAGGTAGCTGCCAGTGGAGCGACAGTACAAGCCGTGTAATCAAGAAAACACGTTGTGTACTCATGTCGATGGATGAATAGTGATGCGGTTGAAAGTAGCCGCCAAAGGAACTATTTAAAAAATGAAAAGTACACACTGTGTACATAATATTACATATCATGTAGTATGTTTTTTCTCTTAAAACATGTTGTAGCCTCCTCATTCGAGAGAGGAGGCAGAACCGCCGTTTCGAGCTCGGGGGGGACGATTGATCATTGGAGGATCACCGGATCACGCATCGAGAATCTGATTTTGTCTCCGTCAGTCACGTTGGGACCGTACGGGTAAGCCCTCCCCTCTAGTCAAATTTTTCTTACATATTATTCTTTTATGGGAAGTTATTTACGTTTGAATGAGAATTCTTTTATCCCATATCTATGTCGTTCTTGGACAATTCAGCAGGCATCATTCACGTATACCAATCAGAGACAATCGAGGTAGGTTTTCTGGTGTTTATTTCCAATTGATGAGTTGAATTTGTGTAAAATCATGCAATGAAAACATGTTTTGGGGGTCATATAGTTGTGGCATTTTCTGAACGATATCTATAATTGCATAGATAAACTTTTGATAAGTTAATACTGCTATTTGGGATCACTACTTGGATCCAGGAACACCCCGATGGTGTGTTCTTCTGTTTAGCCGTTTGGCTAGAATACCTCTGGGTAAACCGTGAATTTTAGCATGCTTTAAAATTTCCTTTGGTGGAATTTTATACAATTTATTTCTTAGGTGTTGGGCTCATTCTGGTTACTTTTATAGCCAGAGGGACGTGTTTCGTTTAACCTACGTTCAACCTTTCTCTTGCATGTGGGCAGTAGTTTCTCTGCCTGTTGGGCAGTAGTTTCGGTGCCTATTGGCAACAACTCGTATGCCTGTGGGAAATATTTGTTATGCATATGGACAGACACCTGTGGAATTCGATTCCGATTAACTGAGGGTAAGGGTTCTATGTCTGAGGACAGTGTTATCCTGAATATTCACCGTGGGGATTTTCATATGTTATACCTTCCAAGTTACAACATAGTTTTGGCATGATTATATGAATATTAAAATAGAAATATAACTTTTATAGGTAGTTACTTTTGAGTACTTCTTAGTTTATTGGAGTTACTACTGCACACTACTGTTGCACATTCTCACTGACAATTAGGCATGGGCCTTTTGTGGTTGCCTACTGGGATTTATCTGTCACACCCTATTTGGGTCATGTATTTGGACCAAAAAGAATATATTTCTTGCAGGTGTCGACAGAGGAAAGGGTCCCTATACATGTACATGATTATAGCCGAGGAGTATGAGAGTATGGCACCGAGCATAGTCTTGCGATGCTGCTGCATTCTGTTTAATCTGCTTTTTTTTTTGTACCTTGTACTTTGAGTTTTATTGTATTATATTATAGTGTATCCTGTTCTGGCTGCTTTCAACGAATTAGTGACATGCTGCATCTTTATATATATGACTGCTGGTTCTCTTTTACATTAGTTGTCCATTTCAGTTGTATATGGTTTACTGCATGCACTGTTGTATGTTATTTATCTTTTCCACTGTGCTACACTTCGACAAATTAGGGCATAGTTATTCCCCTATCATACCTGGGCCCTCGTTTCTAGTCAGCTGCCTATGGCGTTTGGGGAAAGGCACTTGAGGTCATGTGACCAACCGTGTTTGGGGAACCCATTGAGTGGCACCCTGATCCTGGACGTTACAAAGTGGTATCAGAGGAGTTCTTTTCTTTGACTCATTGTTTGGAGCATTAGTTATGGGTAGGAACGACATAGTAGTTGGTTATAAGTTGTGCCCAAGAGTAGCTAACCCATGTACAGGGAAAATCCATTCTACCTCATTATTGTAATTATTATTCGTTTTTCAATTTTACAGTTGACTTGATTTTCACCGTTGGGTGACACACTTATGGTTGTGCTGTTTATTTTTATATTGGGTTCTATTTAGTTACAACCCGATAAGATGGGGGTATGCCATCTCATGCATCATTTAGGAACATGCTAGAATCACATGCCATGCATAGATTCTATGCCATGTAGGTGCATTATAAATGTCATGTTGTTCTGATAGTTGTTGTCCTAGATGATCTTGTTGTTGTGATAGCTACTTTGATAATACCTGCTATTTGTTAGGGTATTATGGTGTGAGGTTTTGATATAATGAATGCCAAACATTGGTTCTTAAGGAGTATGGGCCCTCAATGATTGGAATTTGGTGGATGATTAATGTGTTTTACTTTTTATAACATATATAAGATTCCATGCTTTGATTCTCGGGGAGTATGGGCCCTCAGGGTTCAGAACTTGGAACTTAGGTCTTTGTTCCACGTTTTATGGGTTCCGGAGAAGTTTTAGAGGCTTATTGTCTGGACAAACCCATCATACACACCATGTAGTTCTATGGAAACACGTTGTGTGTTATCTATTCAAAATGAAATGAATGCTTTGTAAGTACACGCCATGTACCCTATGTGGATTCTGTGTAGTCTCTTACCATGTCCTAGGCCATGTGGGTAGAGTCACGGGATATGAATGTTTTGGGGGAAACAAACCATGTACCGGTTGTACATGTTGTGTAGTGTGGACCCGTTATCTGCCCGTGTAAATAACAACACGAATGGTGGAACCTTAAGACATACATGATGTGTCAACCATGAACATGTCGGGTAGTCTAACCCAAGTACCCAGCTGTGTCACTAACAACACAGGTCGGTGTTACCCTACCTTGTACATGTCGTGTGCTAGTGGGACACACCATGTAGTGTCAACCATGTAAGCCGGTTGTGTAGCGAGATACACGGGTTAGTCTGAGACTTCTTTATACACACCGTGTCTTTTTGGAACACATCGTGTAGTGTGACCTAGGAACACAGGCCGTGTCATGAACAACACGGGCTAGTGAGGAGCTTTTCGCGTACACACCGTGTTCCCATGGGAGATGTCGTGTCATTTTGTTTTTAAGAGAGCCGTGTGGCTTAGCCATGTAGAAGGACTAGGGAAGGGGAGGAGAGTTCATGTACATTCCGTGTATTTACAAGACAGGTTGTGTGTTTGGGGTGTTATATGAATAGTTTTAGTTGGAGTACACACATATGGCGATGGCCTGTGTGAACACGCCATGTAGTCAAGATTTTTATATCTTGAATGATTTCTTTATCCTATTCCATTCTTGGTCTCCTCATTTTTAGCCTTTGATAAATTTGGATCTAAGGTGTGTGTTTGACCTTGTAGAGTCATGCTACCAAGATGACCACTGGTTGTTCTCCCGGAGAGCGGTGACGATTATACTCTTGAGATGGTGGGACATGGGCTACCATTGGATCCTCCAGTAGTGCCAGATGTGGTGCCAGTCGTTATACCAGACACAGGAACATATGCGCAGTTATGTGAAGGCTTCATACGGTTCATGCAGACCTTCCCAGGAGCACCACATGCCATCACATCTATAGTAGAGCTGATGTGTATCTTCCAGCAACAACATCTACATACGTTGACAGGGGATGGAATACCATAGGCTGCGGAGTCCTTGCTGGATTCAATGCAGATGATATTTGAGCATCTGGAGACGCCTCCTGGGAGGAGGGTCAAGATCGCTACATACATGTTGTGGGATTCCACCAAGAGGAGGTGGGATGTTACCACCCAGTCTGAGCACCACAGTGACATTGCATGAGATGATTTTCAGGCTACCTTCTATGAATTCTTCTTCCCAGAGATGTTGAGGGTAGATCATGCTCGAGAGTTTATGAATCTACAGCAGGGCTCCATGTTAGTGATGGATTATTCTACCCGCATCATTGAGATTAAACTTTTTTCACCTATTCTAGTGGGTGATGAGACGTTGAGGGATATACGCTTTAATAATGGCATTAGATTTGACATACGAGCACTGGTGAATATTTTTAGGTTTCCTACAATGCATGAAATTTTGAATCAAGCACTGATTACTGAGCAGAACCTGTGGGAAACTAGTGATGTGTGCTCGGGTGGTTTGGAACTAGTTTCTTGTACTATTTCTACCAGTAAGAGGAAGAGGCCGATGAAATTCTCTCACGATGGCAGTACTAGCCAGAATAATACTTTAGGTGGCCAGGTCATGTGCTACCAGTGTGGTAATGAAGGGCACAAGAGACGGCAGTGTCCACGTGTCCCAGTGGAGTGCCGAGTTTGCGGTCAGATGGGTCATCTCTAGTGTTTTTGCAGGGCGTATCCACCTGTTTCTAGTGAGAGGGGTTCTGTTCAAACTCCCCATGTGGGAGCAGGACCATCATCTTCTTACCAGTCAGGAAATTGGGGTACGTTAGCGCGTGCATGCAGAGATGGTGGTCGTGGCCATGGTAGCCAGACACCAGGATCTTAGAGACGCCAGGGCAGGTCAGCTCAGGGTTTTTAGGTTGTTCCGCTGGGTCGTGGCACTGGGCAGGCATATGCAGTGCCACATACCCAACAAGAGTAGGATCCTTGACCTTCTACTATCAGAGGTACTATTATAGTAGCATCTTTTTATCTTCTATACTATTTGATACGGGTGCTACACATATCTTTATATAAGTTCCCATTGTGGAGATCCTTGGGCTTTGTGTTTCTTCTTCTTATAATGTTATGATGTTAGACACTCCATTGGGAACTAGAACGGTTTGTGTGCATCTGTGCAGGGAGCGCCCCCTAGAGATTGGTGGGTGTCACTTTCTATGGGACCTATATGTCTTGGAGATGACATCTTATGATTTCATTATCTGGATGGACTAGTTGGTAACCTTTTAAGACTTTTTAGATTGTTATCATCAAAGGGTGAGTTTCATGTCACCAAAGGGAAGAGAGTTTCTATAAAAGGGAAAATGGAATATCTAGGAGAGTTGGGCTGGACCCGAGCATCATGGGCGAGGTTGAGTGACAGACCAGATTGTGAGATTATATCTGAATGATCAGGGGACTTTTCAGAAATACTTCCCTCCATTGGTCAATCGTTTCTGGGTTGTCCTCTCAGATGACTTTTCAGGTCTTCCTTCAGAGCGGAAGGTTGATCTCTCTATTGAGCTAGTTCCTGGAGTAGCACCAGTGTCCATTCCTCCATATAGGATTGCCACACTTGAGTTTCCAGAGCTCAAGAGTCAGTTAGATGAGTTACAGGCAAAGGGTTTTATCTGACCCAATACTTCTCCATTGGGTTCACTGGTCCTTTTTGCGGAGAAGGTGGATAGTACCCTAAGACTCTTTGAGGATTATCGAAATTTGAACCAGATGACGGTTAAGACCCGATATCCCTTGAAAAGGATTGATGATCTTTTATAATCTTTGGGGAGCACGAGTGTTCTCGAAGATTGACTTGAGATCCATATATCATCAGTTATGTGTTAGACCATTGAAAATACATCTTACATCATTTCCGAACAGATATGGTCTATATGAGTACTTGGTTATACAGTTCAGACTCACGAATGCGCCGGCAGTTTTCATGGATTTGATGAATCATCTGTTTCATCCTTATCTGTATTTGTTTGTTGTAGTATTATTGGATGATATCTTGGTGTACTCTGACACTTGACATGACCATGCGACCCATCTTGAGATCGTACTGAGTATACAGAGATAGCATCAGCTATATTCTATGCTCTCAAATTTCCACTTCTAGATGGACCAGATACACATCCTGGGTCATATTATCTCAGAGGAAGGAGTCGTAGTAGACCCAAAGAATGTGAGAGCTGTAGCTTCATGGGAGCAGCCTGAGAATATGTTTGAGATATGGAGTTTCTTGGGGCTGGCTGGTTACTACAGGACTTTTATACATGACTTCTTCCAATTAGCAGCATCATTGATGGATTTGACTAAGAAGGGTGTGATGTTCGTTTGTTCAGATGCTTGCGAGATAGCCTTTCAAGAGCTAAAGTGAAAGTTGACATCAACACCAGTCCTTATACTTCCAGAGCAAGGGAAGATCTATACACTTTACTCTGATGTATCAGGAATTGGTATGAGAGTAGTGTTTATGGGGGAGATCAAGATTTTGTGTATGGGTCTCGGCAGTTGAGGCCACAAGAGAGTAATTACATGACGCAAGACCTCGAGTTGGCTGCAGTTGTTCATGTGTTGCGTTGTTGGATACATTACCTCTTGGGAGAACTTTTTGTGGTGTTTACGGACCAAAAAAGTCTCAAATATATCATTACCCAGCGTGATCTGAATCTGAGACAGCTAAGGTGGGTCAAATACCTTCATTCCTTCAACTTTGTGATGGCTTATACACCTAGTAAGGGTAATGCAGTAGCAGATGCACTGAGTAGGAAGACTCAAACACAGGTAGTGCAGGAGGACAATGGTGAGTGGTAGCTTTTGGCATTGTTCTCTAAGATGAATTTGGAGGTTCACGAAATTTTGGGTCTAACCCATCTTTCTTCCTTACATGTGACTTCTACCATCCTAGATAGAGTGAAGATGAGAAAACTATCCGATTTAGAAGGCCTAGTTCTACAGGAGTCGGTGGAAAGTGAGGACCCTCCTCCTAGATGGAAAATAGGTAATGATGAGGTACTTTGTTTCCATGGATGAGTGTGGGTTCGAGGGGATATATGCATGGAGCTGATGTTGGATTTTCAAGCTTCATCCTGGGTAGTGTATCCCAGAGTTACCAAAATGTACCGTGACTTGAGATGTCAGTATTGGTGGCCCGGGTATAAAGAGATAGGTATCTAGTTTTGTTACGAAATGTTCCACCTGTCAGTAGGTGAAGGCGGAGCATCAGAGGCTAGTTGGACTGTTACAACAGTTACCCATTCCAGAGTGGGAATGGGATGATGTATCAGTGGACTTCGTGACTGGGTTGCCAAGGTCACCTCGAGGCAGTGATGCTGTGTGGGTTTTTATGGACAGAATAATGAAGGTAGCTCACTGTTTTCAGAAGAAGGAGACCTACAAAGTTGATGATCTTGGGAATTTTTATATCAGAGAGGTAGTACGCCTTCATGGGGTCCCTCGTTCGATAATTTCCGATATGGATTCCCACTTTAATTCTCATTTCTGACAGAGTTTATAGAGGTCACTGGGTACACAGGTGCTTCTAAGCTCAGCTTACCACCCTCAGAATGATGGCCAGTCAGAGCGTACGATACAGGATCTTGAGGACTTGTTGCGTGCATGTGTTCTGGACATTGGGGGCTCTTGGGGGAAGAACATATCCCTGGATGAGATTGCCTATAATTACAGTTTTCGGGCAACTATTGAGATGGATCCTTACAAGGATTTATATGGCAAGCCATGCCGATCACCTCTATGCTGGTTGAAGGCAGGTGAGGCAGCTATACTAGGGCCACGTCTCATGGAGAAGACTTAAGAGGAGGTCCAGCTGATTCAAAAGTGGATGGCTACTGCGCAGTCTCATCAGAAATCTTATGCTGATCACCGTAGACGACCCTTGTAGTTCGTGGTCGGGGATCATGTTTTCTTACATGTTTCACCAAGGTTGGGAAAAAGGCGGATCCAGAGACAGGGTAAACATTCACCGAGGTATGTGGGGGCGTTTGAGATTCTAGGGAGAGTTGGGTCGGTTGCCATGCGGCTGCAGTTACGAAAGTGGTACCTGGTCATGCATGACGTCTTCCATGTGTCTCAGCTGCGCCGTTATCATTCAGACCCATCTCACATTTTTCAGCCCGAGGAGGCTGAGCTTCAGGTCGATGCATCCTTTTAGGAGCATCTGATTCATATTATTGACAGGAGAATGAAGGTTCTCTGAGGCTGGTCAGTTCCTCTCGTTCAGGTGAAATCGCAGTATGGCTGAGTGTATGATGAAACCTGGGAGTGGGAGACTGACATACATGCTCAGTGGCCAGAGTTTTTCATAGTTGTATCTTCAGCAACCTTGGATGAGAAATTTGGGGAAGAATTCCTTTATGGGGGGAAGTTTGTAAGAACCATGATCTTGTTTTTTAGGTATGTTTTTCTTCTTTTCCCTTTTCATTAAGTGTTTTTTAGAAAATAATAAAATTGGGGGAAAATCCCAAATTTTTTGGGTACGCGCCATGTACTTTTCCACACATCTTGTACATTGGCCACATGGGATGAGTACACAGGGCGTGTGGGCATGTCGGTAATGAAGCGTGTAAAAACTAACTACACACCGTGTACATTGTATTTATACGCCGTGTAATCATTCGGTAGGTGAACAATAATGCGGTGGAGGTAGCCGCCAATGGAGGTATTGTACACGCCATGTAATCAGGAAAACATGTCGTTTACTCATGTCGACAGATGAACAGTGTCGCAGTGGAAGGTAGCCGCCAAAGGAACAGTTTAATAAATGAGAAGTACATGATGTTTACCTGAGAGTACACGCCGTGTAGTTTGTTTTTTTTGCTTAAAATAGTCAGTAGCCTCCTCATTCGAGAGAGGATGAAGAACCTCCATTTGGAGCTCAGCAGGATGGTCAAACCTTGGAGGATCACCCGATCATCCTCCACGAATCAGATTCCACCTCCGTCGATGATGTTTGGACCGTACGGGTAAGACCTCCCCACTCCTTGAACTTATATTTCCAATTATTCCTATAAGGGATGTTATTTACCTTTAAACGAGAATTATTTTATCCCAGATCTACATCGTTCTTGGATGATTTAGGAGGCATCGTTCACGTATACTGATCATAGATGATCGAAGTAGGTGTTCTGATGTTTATTTCCAACAGTTTTGATGAATTTGTGTACAATAGTGTAACGAACCCATGTTTGGGGTATCATATGGTTGTGGCCATTGCTGAAAGATATCTATAATTGCATAGATAAACTTTTGACATGCTTAAACTGATGATTGGGAACACTTATTGGATCTAGGACCACCCCAAGGGTTTGTTCTTCCATTTATCCATTTGGACAGAATACCTGTGGGTATACCATGAATTTTATCATTCTTTGAAATTGACATGAGAAGAATTTTATATAATTTCTTAGTTGAGTTTTGGGCTTGGCCCGGTTACTTGTATAGCCAAAGGGTAGTGTTTTGTTTAGAATATAGGAAACCTTTCTCATGCATATGGTTTATAGTTTTTATTCCCATGGGAAGTAGTTTCTATGCCTATCGTCAACACCTCGTACGCCTGTGGGTAATATTCGTCATGCATGTGGGTAGACACTTATGGGTTATGATCTTGATTACCTGATTATAAGGATTGTATGTCTGAGGACAATGTTTTCATGAATGTTTACCATGGTGATTTCCATATGTTACACCTACCATGTTAAATAATAGGTTTGGAATTATTAAATGAATATTAAAATGGCAATATAACTAGTACAGTTAGTTATTTTTGAGTACTTCTTACTTTATTGTAGTTACTACTGCACATTGTTGTTGAACATTCTCACTGATAGTTCGGCACGTGCCTCTAGTGGTTGCCAACTAGGATTTATTTCTCACACCCTGTTTGGGTCATGTATTTGGCCCAAAAAGTATATATTGCTACAGGTGACGACATGGGAAAGGTTCCCTATATAGGTACATGATTGTAGCCAAGGAGTTGGAGAGCATGGGACCGAGCATTGTCTTCTGATGTTGTTGTGTTCTGTTTACACTGCTTTGTTTTGTTTGGTTATACCATGAACTTTGAGTTGTATCGTATTGTATTGAATTGTATCATGTTCTGGATACCTTCATAGATTTAGTGACATGCCGTATCTTTATATATATGACTGCTGGTTCTCTTTTACTTCAGTTTTCTATTTCTGTTGTATATGGTTTACTACTTCTGCTATTGTATGTTATTTATATTTTCTGTTACACTACACTTTGAAAAATGAGGGCATTGTTTCCCTACTATCAGACCTGGGACCACGCTGCTAGTCAGTAACCTCTAGCATTAGGGGAAATGAAATTGAGGTCATGTGACCAACCGTGTTCGGGGCACCCGTTGAGTGGCACCCGGATCCAGGACGTTACATTTAACCATGATGACTTATAAAATAAATATCATAAAAAAGTACTAATATGATTTTATTTTATGTTCCTGACCTAAAACTATCTCAACATCCATAAATTGTGTTTTTAAAACATTATTCGTTTGAATGGTGAATTAACACCCTGCGAACCAATGTCATTCATTTTTAAATTACCACCTCTTAATCTTAGGTTATATTATGTATATAAAGTAAGTATATGATATTTAAAAAATAAATATACATATTTACACATTAGATATTATATAACTTTTTGATTTCCATTCTGTAGGGGATACGATAACGTCACTCATGTGTACGACGGACTACCACCTCATGAAATGACATGATTTATTTCTCACTAAAACTTTACAAGGAAAGTTATATGGATAAAATTAATGAGAATATTTAACATAAATGAAATAATTATTATATTCATGACATAATAATAATTCTGTAAATATAATTTATTATTTTCTTACCATTTTAATTACTGAAAGATGATAATGTAGTTCATGTATGTATTGACTATCAACTTCATTAAGTGTTATGACCTTCATTTCATAACCACACTACATAGATGGCATATATAAGTAAATTTAAAGAAATATTAAGGTATTTATAATATTATGATAATTATTTTAATATAATTTATTTCGTACCTGCATTCTATAATGATCGTTACAAAAATGGAAATGTTACTCATGCGTACGTACGACTTACCATCTCCATGATCGTAACATACATAATTTATTAAAAACAACTTCATGGATGGTATTAAAAGTATAATTGATGTATATATATATAATAATTATTTCACTATTACTATCTTATATATATAATAACTATTTAACAATTCCACGAACCTTATATTTCATTATGAAACATGCATGATAAAACAAGACAATTTACACCAGAAACAATGAAAATAATGAATGATAATCAATAAATGACTGATAAGATGTTATAAAAAGATCATATATGATTTTATAAATATTAATATGGTTCTATTATAATTTTAAAACCTGTTTAAAACCACTATAATGGAGGCCAAATCATTTTCAACCAAAAAGAAATGTGAGGTAAGGGACTTCATCTCAATTTCCCTTCATTGAGGCATATGGTAATCTTATGAAACTAATTTATTTTATATGTTATATATTCTTTCCATTTTATATCTTATAGAATGAATTATTCATAATTCATTGTATTTTATGTTTTTTTGAATTATATTATCCATGAGGGTTTTAATTGAAACTTAAAAAGTGGTAAGGAATTTTATAACTCAATTTATGTTCATTGGGTTGTATTAATTCATTTTTTTCTTTAATATTATTAGATTTTGTGTTTAATAAATTTTTATTGTTTTATGATTTATTTTCACTTGTTTTATGGGTATTTAAATTTTAAACACATAATTGATTTATTGATTAATTGTCACTTCAGTTTTATGATCTTTGTGAGAGTTTATTTCCTCTAAATCATTTTTTATTAGATTAAAAAAACAACACTTTTTGAGGAATAGTGGGAACCCTCCCCTAAAATTCCATCATAAAACTAAATTTACTATATTTAAATAACAAAGATCCAAAATCAACATTTAATGATCAAATCATCATTTAGGTCTTCATCACCGTTATCATAATACCTTTTTTGTCACCTCATCTCAACCATCCACACGAATTGTCATCCCTATCCACATTGCCAGCTTTTGAAATTAAATAAAAATATTTAAAAAATTTAAATTTAAAAAATTAAAACTAAAACCATCATAGAATTTTTGGGTGAGAATCCTCGGGCCACACACTCTGACCCAAACCAACACTTCAACCACACCAGTACTATAATGAAAACCACCCATAGTTCGTCGGATATACCCTCCACTGAAATCCATAAACATGACCATAAAAATCCAAAAAATATCACCAAAAACCATAAAACCAAAGAGAATAATTATCTCCACAAACCAACATAACGAACAAGTCCTCCGATGAGGTTTTATTTCCCAAACATATTTTAATCGGCATAATTTATTATGGAATTCCCATTAAAGGAAATTATTTGATCATTTTATAATTAAAAAAATTAATCTTATACTACTATATATTTTTATATTATTTAAAAGTAATATAACCATTTTAAAACCCTTTTAAATTAATACAACTGAGAAAATAATTTTAAGAATATCTGACATAATTTATCTCTTCTGTCGAAAATCTGTTTTATGGGAAAAAATATTTTTTAAAAATGTTTTCAAAAATGATATTACAATTTTCAAAAGGTATTATTAAATACATTTTTCAAATTTTTACATTTAAAAAAAATATTTAAAGGAATCATCCTGTTTTTTTATACATGCCTCATTTGAATTTTACTAAAAAAGCGAAATGAATGATAGTTTAAAATGTGTACGGTATGAATGAATTTTCCAGCCATCATGGCCACTAATTTTTTTAAATATTATTTTATAATATTGAAGGTTTATTTTCAAATAAAATTATTTTTAATATATTTTTGGATATTTTATTTAAAAAAATAAATTATTAAAATATTTTTTACTCAAGAATGTTTTTACATAACATTTTATGGTATTTTTATTCATCAATGAAAATGACCATTTGATTTACTTATACTACACTAGGGAGATGTTTTATTAATACCATAATTATTATATATATCGATGTTTTATGATTACTTTTACCATGTAAATTATTTATAATCACTTTCTTGATTCATTTTTGTAGTTATTAACCTTCACTTGAAATATCCACATCTCTATGATCATTGGACATTAAATTTACCCTAAATAACCTTATTATTTATCATGTATATATTTATTTCCAAAATCATATACCATTTTTTCATATTCTATTCTATTTGAAATTTATTATATTAACTGTTTAAATATTGTTAAACCTATATCCTTTAATCAATATGTATATTTGATTATTAGGAATATTAATTCATTCATTAAATTGATCTTCTGATATGTGCGGAATATATTCTACCTGTATTGATGAGTGGGCCTATAATTATATATCCCCTAGATTAATAGGCAGTATCATGAGGAAAATTATTAATCTAGTATTACACATATTTCTACCTATATTTTTAAAACATCTTGTGAAATGTCTTGATAGTAGAAATATCATGATGTCTGAGATCATGGGATCCAATAATTAAGATTTTCAATCATTAATACTTAAATTATTAATGTCCATAATATTTTCCTAATAATATTATCTATTGATTAATTTCATTCACATTTTATTAAGTAAATAGAATATATTTTAAATTAATTACCTTTCCATATTGATTTTTCCTGATATTATCATATCATTAATGTTTTTTAAATGGAAAATGTGGTCATTTATTAACATATCCTTGTTAATTATTTTTATTAATTCATGATAGATTCTCCTTTAATTAACCCTTATTAATCATTGCAGCTCAACCTTATTTTGGTTCCTTTCCCCTAAATCCTTGAAGTGTACTATGATTGATATGAAAAGATATTATACATGGAATTTTGTTATTATCAAAAACATGTTATAAATTCTGTTTTGAAATGTAATGCAAGACTCAATAATGTATCTAGTTTACCATTACTATTAAATTATTCTTTACATAGAGAAAAAATATCATGTATCTTTTTCTACTATAATACAGAAAACATCAGCTTGGAGCTACTAGGGTTGGGCTCACTATAGTCTGCTTTAGGATCACACATTCCCTTGGGATGTGTTTGCTATGCCTCTTGTTGAAAAAGCATCTTGATGGATGAGGTATCCACAGCTATGTATAAAGTGTTTATTCATTCATATGTAGCACTAATGTGGTATTGTCATGTACTAACCCCTCGGGGGATAATTCCCACACTAGTGTACTATACATTCCATGGAACTGATGCCATTTTACTATAAATAGACATAGTCTATCTTAACCTCACACCCAAGATAACCCATGATAAGGCTCATGGGGCATTCATAATCACCCTAGTCTTGAAACATGTTTCGGAGTACCAAATATGACCACAAAGGAATGATTTGACCTATTAAATTATAAATAAACACACAATTAGAACTTGTCAATAATACAACAAGTGGTTTCGATAAGTTGTACTTCCATGAAAAAACAAATAAGATGTTTTTAACAGTATAAGAAACAAATAATGTGTGGAAAAAATAAATATTCAAATCATAATTTCATAAAAACTAAGTATAGTATAGACTATTACTAAGACATGATCACTATAATTACATGAAAATATTGAGTGGTCAAAATATATGCCCAATACAAAAAATAATCCTAAAATATGAAACTGAAAATCCCCCCATAAACGAAGGTCACTATCAAAGATAACCACTATGGTCCACTCCTTGAATGACTCAATATTAAGGGACCACCAATAGCAACAAAAATACATCAACCTAAACCATAAAAAACCTGAATGTAATGACACTATACAGTAAATGTAGTGTGTGAAAAAAATTACCCACTATGATTTTTTCAAACAGTATATGCATTTACATTAAATAAAAATTGAAGACACGTTAATTATTAATAAAATAATTAAATTTATGTTTTTTAATTTTATTAAAAAATCATAATCATGAATCAATTATCTTTTTTATGCTCAATGTGAATATTTTAAAATTAAGATGTTTGAAATCCAAAAGGGTATCCATTTGGAAATGACCATTTTCTTTAAATTAACAAAATAAACTCATTTATTCCATAGAAAGACGATAGTTAAGGCTAACCAACCCTCCAAACCTTATTCAATAAATTTAAAACAGTATATAAGAGAACCCAAATTTGACCAAATTTGTAGATAAATGTAATAAAAACAACAAAGAGTGATCAAAACATGTAAATAATAACTACATAAGTCAAGAATCAAAATAATCATATATATTGTTTATATAGTGAATGGAAAAGGAAATAGTATATAATTATAGTGTTTTAAAAATTAAAATTAAGTTAGATTTTATGCATTCAAGGTAAACACTATATTTCTGTGATCATATACGAACTTTTGAGTGACTATCTACCAGTCTATTAAATAAGTTCCTATCAAATAAATTCCCATTTTTATATAACCTCACATAACTGGTAGCAGACCTATCCAGATCATATCATTAAATTAATGATACTAGTTATCACATGAATATAGATAACATATAAATATTATTATAATACCCCAAGATACTATAGGTACCAATTAAATTAGCTAATTGAGGTAGGGTAATGTTTTATTATTTAGTAATAATTTATCAATAGCATATCACAAGGAAACACATTCCAATATCCACTTTCCACCCCATCCCCAAAACCCATTTAATGAATATCCCCTTCCCATTTAAAAAAACATCATTAAGTAATAAATTTCTTCTAAAAAAATATAAATACATATATCACATGAAACAGAGGGGATGAAACTAAAGGTATAGTTTATAATCTATGAAAACATTATAGTAAGATAGTGAAAACTATGAAAAATCATTTAATCTTATAATCATAAGTATAAATCTATCTTTGAAAACTATTTTAAATAATAAATGAAATTTGGAAATATCATTTGAAATAAAGACGAAACTCTACATCAATTCAACATTTCATATATATATATATATATATCATATTTTTAAAAAATAACAATAAAAAACATGGAGAAATAATGAACATATTTCACATTTAATTTGTATAATAACTTATAAAATAAAATCATAAAAATTAAACAATAATGAAATCATAACCTAAAAACCATTAAAATCATAAAACACCCAAAGTGATATCATTGGTAGTTTAAAACCTCATTTTAATTTCTATATTCATTTCGAAAATACTATTATTAATTTTAGAAAACACATAGTATTAATAAATTACAATTTCAAAATAACAAGGGGAGGAAAAATTAAAAAACATATTTATGAATGTAAAAAAAATCATAATCCAGGGAAGTTTAAATTATTGTTTCAAATAGAATAAAAAACGGATTAATAGAGGAAAAATATATTTATAAAAAAAAATCATTATGTGTTTTTTCATGAAAAGAAATTTACAAGGAAACAAAAACCATAACCAAGTGTGGAAAATAAAAAACCACTAATGAAATAATGAGAAAATACAATGAAGAAATATCCACCCCCTGGACATTAATAACTAAAAATGTTAAATAAATTTTTAGCCTTGGGTTTGTCCACCATTGCCCCATGGAAGGGGGAGAGAAAAAATTCAAACGATATGAATAAAGTAGACGAAATAGAAAGAAATTAAGATTTACCCTCAAAGAACTTCACTTGAAATAAAATTGAAGGCCACAAATTCATGGGGAAGGGGAGTCACTATATAGTCTATCCCAGAGCTAAGTTGAGATGAAGGAAACCCAAATGGGTTTAAATTCTATAGGGGTATGTTTGGAATTCCAGAAAATTAAAAGTTTGGGTTTCTCGCACAAATGGTTGCATGTGCTGGTAAATTTGTGACAAACAAGTGAATGGAATAGGATAAACCAAGGGGAAGATTCATGGTTTTGATTCATTGATTGGTAATCCATGAAATAATTATGTGAGCACCTCTAAAAATTTCCATAGTTCCATTCACAATTTGTTCACATGGCTATAACTAATAATTATCTTATATTTCAACATGAAAATTTTATCATTTTTCCCCAATATCAAATAAATTTGACCTATAATAAATATATAAAGAAAATGATCAATTTATAATAGATATATACATTTAAATTTTCATAGTGAGAGTGACAATTCTTCTCACCATTTTAATTTCTTTCCCTAAAAAGTAACCAAATATTAAAGTAATCAAATAATCTTCATTATATAAAACAAATGGAAAGGTGGGATTAGAAATGTGGAAACACTAAATAATATTATTCCCAAAACATCATAGTGCTAAGAGAACCAAAAAATAAAAATACTACTCTAAATATATAAATGGTGTCGAGTAATCCCAATGATATAACACAAATAATGAATTCTACAATTGGTCTCCCCACTATATAATTTTTATGAAAATATGGGAGATCAAAAAACTAGATTGATCAAGGGAAATCACCACAACGAAAGAAAATTTAATTTCATAAAAAAATAACACAAGATATAAAACATCCCAAAAGAAAATACATAGATCAATGAGATAGTGGAACCTAAATAAGGAAAATAAAGAAGGTGCCTCATGTAATCACTCTCTGACTAATATCAAGATATAAGATAAGGGAGGGAATTATTCCTTTACTCATACCATAATTTATATTATTTTTAAATATAGTCCAATTTAACATAGATGTAACAGGTATTCTAGATCATTACGAAAGAAGTGATAGAATTCCTTGGCCAGAAAAACTAGATTTATATATGAGATCACTTCTTTAGAGGACAAATGATAAAAAATAATAACAACACCTTCAATCATTTGGATTCTCAATATCATGTTTATAATTACTCCACAAATCCAAAAATATATAACCTTCACCAATTTCAATGTTGACATATTCACCACCTATATTAGGCTTCCCCTTGAAAATAAACTCCACATTCATGTCCTTAATAACGACAAATTTAAATAAATTTTGGTTAGATGTAGACACCCTAAAACTGAGATATGTACAAAGAACCCTTTTAATGAAACTAATTTTCCAAGAATCCTCAAATACTATGTCAATGGAAAAAGGAACCATCTCTGTGAAATTTTTCTCATACTCCTCTATAATAACTGGAATGATGAGTATATATTTGTGTAATAGGGTAAATAATTTAATTATATGGTTCCTTTAACCCATGATTTAGTATTTTAGGTCTCCTTGAATGTCTGTTTCTTCTAAATAGATCTTCATCCTGAACATAATTCAAGAGGGTCTTCATCAAGCACAACCTTATTTCTAGGTGTGATAAATCTATACATGATGGTGGAATGGATTTTTAAGGAGTATCCTGGGATGGTTGATGATTTTATTCTTCTTTAAAATTTAGGAAGGTTCACTTTAAATAATAATTGAAAGTAGAATGAAGCCAATCCTGAGGACTAAAATGATTTATGAGGATCTTCTCTATATATTAACATTCATTTTTTAAATAATTTATCTCTTGTATGTTTCTAATGTTGTCATCCATGGAATTATAATCTCTCTTACCTGAATATTTTGCAGCTATGTTATCATTTGGTCAATT
Source organism: Viscum album (assembly GCA_963277665.1). Taxonomy (NCBI): domain Eukaryota; kingdom Viridiplantae; phylum Streptophyta; class Magnoliopsida; order Santalales; family Viscaceae; genus Viscum; species Viscum album. The sequence goes on along the minus strand of OY728120.1, from coordinate 1,576,724,517 downwards.
AGATCATCTTTAAAAATTATATAAATTTGTGTATCAATGATGGAATAAGTCTCAACCTCAACATAGATCTGAATAATTGTCTAGAAAATATTAATTATGGTGCAACATTTCTATACCATCTTATTCCATTGATTACTCTATCACATTAATCTATGCCATCGTATATTGGTGATTTCCTAAGATAGACCTAGATTTTTTGATCCACAATTTTACTATTGTATTTATATAATTTGGAGACCTATTTAATAATATGGTCTTTTAATTATCTAGTTGGTATTAGTGGGCATAGTTTATCTGTTTATAGAATTTTTTAATTGTGATGGATTCCTCTATTCTGATATGGTTCATAAATCTTATCATTTAACATTCACACTTTTAAAATTCCACCTTTCTAGGTATTATGTACATCGATTATTATATCATTAATTTATTTTACAGTCACTTTTGGCGGTAGAAAGTTATACGGTTGGGAGAATTGTCTCAATCAGGAGTCATTTTCTTGTATGGATCTATTACTTATCGATTTTTATCTATATGTCTTGATATTGGGTAAAATTCTCTATAAATTATATAGATATGGAAATGTTTTTCTCGTAACATAGTTAGAGAAAGATTAGTAAAAATCATGTGGCTATGCATGAAATGATCCATAGAACGTATTAGTTGCAACGACATAGTTCATGCATGATTTATAAAACCATGTTGAAAAACCATATGGAACCCCTTGTATTATCATCTTCCATCCATTTATTTGGTTAATATTTTACCAAACTCTCTTCTAGACATTCCGAGCTACCCAAAATTTTAATTTTTTAAAAATAAAAAGTTTTCCCCATTGAATTAAAATCCAATTATGGTTTCCTTATTTTACAATCAAATAAATAATCTCCAAGATAACATTTAAAGTGATTCCCCTATACCTCTCTTTGAATTTTTACCCCCCAATTCAATTTGAAGTGACGCTCTATTAGGTCTGGTATTTATTCTATTTAATGTATTTTCATACTTCATTTATTTTCTATTTCTTATCCCTATCCTTCCATGGGGACATGGTGGTCGAAAACTATCCTAAGGTTTTATCTAAATTTTATAGTAAATGATTTCCAGGGGGTGAGTATTGTTCCATCGACATTTAACATCACTTATTCAAAGGATTCATGTCATCTTTTTCAGGCTAAGGTAGGTGTTTCCAAAAGATTTATATTTCTCTAAAACCCATGTGATTATTTAATTTACTAAATTGATTTTCCTTTTTATTTATAATATTTTATAATCCCTATTGAATCTTTAAATTAATTTTCTATACTTTAAATTTTCATGGATATTGAAAATTGGTTTTCTGTGGATTCCTCCTCTTAGGATTTAATTATAGAAAAATATGTATTCTATGTTTTTTAAAAATGACTAAGATGATTTTATCAAATTAATTGGATATGAAAATGATGTTATAAGACTTCTATAATTTCATTTGGTATATCAAGTGCGTTTATTGGATTTTTTAATTTTAATTTCATTCTTCGTGTTCTTTGATGAGTTTCTTTGGTATATTTTTATACCAATTACAAGTGACATGTTTTTTTGATTTATCCATGTTTTTAATGATATTTTGTTCAAAAACTTGTGATATGTTTGATATATTGAATTAATGTTGGGTTTTATATTTATTTAAAATAAGATATACCATTGAGACATGTTTTATAAAATAGTTCCCATATATAATTTATGCATATAATTATTATCATAAAAACTAATTGCTAATTAGAACCTTTTAAAAAAGGGGTTTTCACATATTACATGCAACAACTTTAGTTTTTTCCTAGTTTTTCATATGTTAAATCTTGTTATTTATATTGGGATGTAAAATTAACATTTTTTTATTAAATAAATGGTAAGAGGAGAATCAATTGGAGGGTGTTGGGGTGGGATGAAGAGTAGATATTGTGATGCATTACATTATGGTATATTAATGATGTAAAATTAATGTACCAAAAAATGTTATCCCACCTTCATTATAAAATTTCATAGGAAATGACGGTATATTGGGTAGATTGAGATATGGATTCTATGATACTCATTTTCATGTGCGGACAAGTATCCTCTAGTGAACCATAATTTTATATCCCTAAGGAATGATACCGATGAGTCTAGGTTAGAGAAAACTAGGATGTTATTTAACAGGAACTTCCTCATCATACCATTAGATGGTTACACATGAGTACATCTAGGATCATATCACTAGTAACTACATAGATTCACATGAATACATGATATTTTACATAATTTTCCTTGATAATTATCAATGATTAAATAATGTTTTATTTTTCATTCACCTTCTTATTAGGTTATGTGATTCTTTTTATTATCGACTTATCTAGTTCTTTTTTCAGTTTGTTTTTCATTTGTTCATGCTTTTACTTTGGTTACCTTATTTTTTCAAATTTGGGTTCTCACATATAACATTTTAAATTGCTTAAATTAGATTTTGGGGGGTTATTTGGGATTAAAAAACTTCTTATAAGAGAATTAATATGTTTTTTTTCTTTTTAAAATGAAAATATTGGTTTTCAAATAGTTCCACATTCAGATATCAAATAACATTGTTTTGAAATCATTAATTTGCTTCCAAAGAAGAAAATTTATTTTTTATTATGAGTTAATTTTTATTAATATTTCAAACCCTTAATTTGAAATATTATATTTCAATCTACAGGGTCTAGAATTTGTATCTAAATTAAATCCATGGATAATATCAATAAATCATATTGGGAAATTTTTTTCACACAGTCTTGATCGACATTGTCATTTTTATAGGTCTTCACATAAGTTTTTTAGAAGCTCCATATTATTGTATCATTCTCTACTGACACTATTGTAACACCCCGAGATTTTATCAAAAATATTTTTTTTAATTTCATTAATGTCTTGCATTGTATGCTACACCAAAAGGAGATTTCACAACATGCATCCTTGACTTTCCATTCATGACACGCAATCACTACCTTCCTCGATAGCATGTGTAGTATGCAATACTGAGTTTCACTAAACAACGATATGCTATTAAAATATTATTAAAACTAGCCGTTATGAATATTAATAACCACCTTTTAAAAGTTTAGAAATTTTATCTCTCAAAATGGACTTCATTTTTGGATTCGTAGTATCAAATTTATCCTAAGGTGAAATTTTGGTACTTTTCGGATAACTTTAATATTTTGATGAATAGTGAAAATTACTAAATTTTAATTAAAAACAACTTTTTTAATAAAAATAATTAATAGTGATAAGTTATGAATTTGAGTGGTTTTAAAGTATATTTTGAATATATTTTTACCATTTAATACAATTTTGGTCATTGGACATAATTTCCCAATTAAACCGAACATAAACAAGTATCAATCTTTTGATAGTTATTATATCTTAAAACACGCTTTTTGTTTTGATAGCATGAATTCATTTTAAATTAATTTCTGACACTTATGTGTTTTGAATTTGGAAAAATGGATTCCATATTTGGACACAGGATGTTCAAATTGTGTAAATAGGTACCTTTTATTTTTAGACATTTTGAATAATGACTTCGGTAAATATTTTATTTACCATGGTTAAAGGGTAAATCCGGTAAATAAGGGTTAAAAAATAATATTATAATAAAAAAATACCCTAAAACGTGTTATAAACTTATTGGTTGATACATGTTCGACCATGGGCATCTTTGGGTCAATTTTGGGGCCCCATGGTGCCACTTGTAAGTGATAGGGACACTTTATTTTAATTAAGTTAAAATGAATACAAAAATGACACAAGCATATATCTTTTAGAAAAACAATTTTTAAATAGGGTTATATATTTTGGATTTTAGATTGTAAATATTCATTAAAAAGATAAAAATATTTCATACATAATGATATTTTATTTATAATTTTTAGACATTAAATAATTTAATTTTTCTATGAGACAATGATGATGCAGTAATTACCAAAATAGTGAAAAATTATCATAATTGATATTATAAATACCCAAATAAATTTAATTTGAGACTTTTAATGAATTAAAATAATTTTCTAGTTTAATAGGACATGTTAGTAATTATTTAATTAACTTTTTTAGAAGTAATAATTCTGTTATGAGTTTCACAAAAATCAACTATTGAATAGTGTCAAAATTGACATAAAATAGTTTTTAAAACAAATATTATATTATTGATTGTTATTTTATTCTTAAAAATATAAGGATCTTCCAAGATACTTATATCAAGATAGGGGTATCATTTATGACCACTTGGGGGTCTCTTGGATGTATATGGTATGTTTATTAACTATATAATATAAAAATACAAAGTGACATGGTAAATGTCAATCTAATTAACTAAGAGTTAAAACAAAAAGATAAGGTTATTATAATGAACTAAACTTGGATAAATTCTATTGGATGAGAGGATTTCGACCCATCCCCACCTTAGATTCAAAATAAATCAATTTTGAGCAATTAAAAACCGAATATGACTTTATAATAAAATACTATTTTTAGTTATTCCAAAGGTGCCCCTCTCCTCCCTTATAAAAGGGCACTTCCTCCCCCTCTTCCTCACACCACTTTGAGCCATCAATCTTATCAAAAAACTACCACATTCTCTTCTCCACTTCCCTAGAAACATCTTAGAGGTCCGGGTCTTCTTTAAAGACCAATTTTAGTGCCCTAAGAAGAGGACTCAAAGAGGCGCTTCAAAGAAGAGGTAATGTCCGTTACCGATTCTTTCAACATTATTTCTTCTTCCACTTATTCTTCTTAGGTTGTTTCATTATGAATTAATAACATCAGTATCACTCATATACTGATATCTTATTATAAGTATGAAACAACCATATTTCACCATCTATCCATCCTACAGAAAACGAAATCACCGTGCGTGCGTATGCACGGCATACCGTCTCCACGCCGTGGTGTAATCTATTTTCCACCACCACCTTACTTGGATGGGTATAATGGTGTAAATAATAACTAAATATGATTATTTTAATGTGATATGGATTATTAAATAGTATACATACACTCCAATATAGTCCCATGATCATGAGAACGATATCATCACTCGTGCATACGTACGGACTACCGTCTCCACGACGCGATGAGATTCATTCTCCACGTTAACCATTCATGAATGATTATAAAGTATATATAATAAGTAATCATGAAATATATGACATAATAATGATACTAGAATTAGGTGTATATATATGTATGTCATCAACTTAATTCCATTCAACTCAATAAGGAAACGAAAACAATGATCATGCGTACGTACGGCCTACCGTCTCCATGAACTGTGTATTTCTTTCCATTTACTGATTTATTATATATATTTATATTCTGAATATATATTATATATAAATCATGTTTTATATTCTGGAATTTATTAATCATGATCTATGTAATCATATGAATAATTACTAGTCAAAACACGGATGACAAATGAAACAATTTTACCCAAAACGCTCTTTAACATGGAATTTACAAAAGAACGGGTAATATAAAGTCATAAGTGAACAATATATGACATCATAACAATGAGTATGATTCTGGAATAAGTCAATGACATTATTTAAATCATTATACAGGAGGATCGGAGACTTACAAAGATAATCAGACCTAAGGTAAGGGAAAATATCACAATCTCATTTTATCCGAGATTGTTTATACTTTGGTATTTACTGGGGTGTATTTTATCATCCACATCCATGATTTCTCAATATGTAATATTATTTCCATACACCTACAATTGTTTAAATCTAATTTTACCCTTCAGTGAGTTTTTAGAAAAAGATATAAAATGAATCTTTTGTCGTTTTTCTTATGAGGTACTTTTTTACTTTTCTGACAAAAGTACGGGAAGAATGTTTTTTTAACTTATACGGAATGAATGGATTTTTAAAAAATTATTTCCATGAAGCTTACTTTACAAGTTTTCACGTTTATTTTTAATCAACTTCTTTTAGTTTAAAATTGTATGACATGTTAAGAAAGGAAAATGTTTTTGAAGTAGAAAGGATATTTTCCAAAATAACGGAGTTCAGGTGTTTTATCAAAATTATTTTCCATCTAAGATAATATAGGGTTCTGTTTCTATCCCTATTATTACATTGATTTGATTATGTTGTGGTGGAATTATTTTTATGATATACATTGTCTTATATGAGTTTTATTAGGATGTCATGTTGTCTAAGAATCCCATTTTTATTATAGGGGTTATGCAACGATGTATGATTTATGATTTTGTGGCACACATAATAATGGTATCATTATGATATGGGTGGGACCTATATCTCCCTCCAATTAATTGGGTAAATATTTTATATCTCAAGAGATAGACATGGCTGGAACAAAAGGTTAAACCGGTTCAGTGAAACAGGACTGAAGTGAGGAATGAACTCGGTTCAAAAATGGACTTTTCCCACTAATATAGTCTTGGCAGTGAGTCTTGATTAATATGAAATTATTCCCTATGATTATGTGTGTATGCCACAAAGTTTCATGTTTTAAGTTATGATTATTGGGATTACATTTCACTACTATGATTTATCCCATGTTATAATATTATGATCTCTTCTGCAGGTTAAGATTTCCAAAATGTTATGTTCTTATGAATATGATGTGATTGATATTTCTTTTGTTTACCCTTACTGAGCATTTTAGCTAACCCTTTTATATTTTCTTTTCCCCGGGATATAAATAAAGGTTTTAGGTAAGAAAAAAAAGGGAAGATCTTTTTGGGATATGTTGAAGATCTTTCACCATGATTAGAAGATTACGTTCTGAGTATCCAAAGACACTAAACTATTATGGTCCTTGTGTGTGTGTTTTTGTTATGTACTACGTATTCCAAAAAATTAATGTAATGTCCATGTACGTCAAGCTTTGGGCCTCTACAGTTGGTATCAGAGGAAAGGTTTAGTCAACCTTTGGAAACTAGGATGCGAGAACTTTAGTGAGATCCCTAGAGATATTTCTAAGGTATGTCTAGGGATGTCCCTAAGGTTAAGTATATGTATAGGTTATAGTACTAGAATTACGGTAACCCAAGATGTTAGATATTGAAGGTAATCCTCCTTTATTGTGTTGTTTTCCCTAGCATGATTTTTGCCTCTCAAACTATTCTTTTTTGGGTTTTGGACGATGGCCGAAACCTGAAGGAACCGTGCTGATCAATGTAATGGACAATGAAATGATTGTCCTCCTGAACAAACAAATGTTATGGGAGATGGAATGAAAAATCTTATTACTATACTTACACAAGCTATGAATCATTTTGGACTTCCAATTGAGCATAGAAGGGAACGATATTCTATTGAGTCCTTCATGAGGCAACGTCCACCTTCTTTCAGTGGGTCTTCTGATCCACTTGTTGCTGAACAATGGATCAGTACCACTGAAAAGATATTTTCAGTTCTTCAATGTTATGAACATGATAATGTCCTCGTAGCAGTATATCATTTTGAAGGTGAAGTTGATAAATGGTGGAATCTTATCAAGAATACGAGGCCAAGAGATGAAATTGAGTCCATGGAATGGGACGAGGTCAAGAACTTATTTTTTAATAAGTACTTCCCTCGTATTCTTCGAACAAAGATGTAAAAGGAGTTTCTTGAACTAAAGCAAAAGGATTATGAATCTGTTGGTATATATGAAGCGAATTTTACAAGGCTTGCAAGGTATGAATCTGGCTTTATCATCCAACCTGAAAGTAAAGTTGATCGATTATTCAGTGGCTTAAAACCAAATCATCGAAGGGCATTAGCTATAAGAGACTTCAGTAGATATGAAGAAATTGTGCGTTGTGCTATCAAGGTAGAAATGGATGTTGGTGTTACTTATCCATCTTATAGTTTTGACAAGAAACGAAAGATGGTGTTCAAGGAGAAATCTTAGAATAATGGTGAAAAGAAGATGGATGTTTCCTTATGCTCAATGTGTGGAAAGAAGTATGGTGGAGATTGTCTTAAAGGGACAGGTAAATGTTTCAAATGTGGAGAGGAAGGTCATCGGGCACTTGAATGCTGCAATGATGGGAAGAAGATTCCTAATGATGCAATCAAAGGATGGGATACACATAATGAACCTACTACACTTCAATGCTTCAAGTGTAAGGAAATGGGGCATCATGCTAAAAAATGCCATAATCCAAGGGTTAGTGATGATCGACATGAGCAACCACTTAAGACAAAGGACAAAGGTAAGTCACATGCGATCACCATTGGCGATGATGAATATGACGACGATGTGGTGGAATGATTAAGTGTTTACGTAATGGGATTCCAAAATAATGTTGTATATATTATCGTGGAATATTGGAATATTTATGTATTGGTCTACTGTGGTTTTCAATAATTTTATGGTACCGGTAACAATGTAAAGTGATTGAGATATTTTTGGAAAAAAATGATATGCGCATAATAAAGTGATAAGGAAAAAATGAAATGTTTGACAGTATTCATGAGCTCATGATTGATAAAAGGACTAAGTGATATCATGGTTTGAGTATATAGAATTTTGAGGATTTTGGTATGTGGAAAGAGTTAACTTTTAACAGCATTCATTTTTTCAATAAGGTTCAATGGGTATTCATTTTTTTCAATAGAATACATGATTAAGGCCTTTGAATGTTTGGAATGTGACCAATAAGGCATATCTCCTGATATATGGGGATTAACAATTGTATTAACATGCTAGTTGTATGAACTCTATGGTAATTGTTTTCACTATAATATGAGATTAGAAAGCATTATTTTGGATAAGCCTAAAGATTGTAATGGATTATGTTAGACATAAGTTAGTATTGTTTAAGGATAGATGTTTTTTCGATATTATTTCTGGGATGTTATAGTAATGTAGTTTTAGAAAAAGGACAACCTGTAGGACGGGCGACAACCCATCGCGTCGGACAAGGCTGTGGGAATCAAACCCACAACCGAAGTGCGACTGGCCTTTATCGCCTACCACTGGCCTATAGGAAGACCCTATTTAGTAGAAACTAGTTTTATTATATTAAGCAGTATGATATATGAATTATAAGTCCATTTTAGGAACCATATATGATTAATCTTACTATAGATGGTCTTATGTATTTTTTGATAAATTTTCTAATCTTTTGTTTGAGACAGATGGAATGACCCATCATTCTATCACATGATCTGCTAACACATCACGAATGACAAATTCAACTTCATTTCTTTAAGAGATGAAGTGTAAATTGTCCAAAGAATAACCAACAACGAGACTATACCAAAATCACGAAAGTATTTCTTCTAATTCCAATTTCATCAACTTTAGGGAAATGATCTTGAAAACCAAAAATGTTGTCCTAGTGCTCTTATTTCTGATGAATTAGATGGTACCTTATATCGTCACAAATTTATGGCTTTTTTATTGCTGGATTTTCCATAGTCATGTTCTCTACCACTCACCATCAGAACATGATGGTTAGATTTCTCTTCCATATCCTTATTTTCACCTATGTGGAAACCCAGTGATTAGTTTATTTGGGTAACCGTTACATTTCATACTTTTGTTTTTAAATATTGGTTTTGGTATTCCTTTTTATGATTTGGGTTTCTATTAAAGAAACTTTCGAATAGTAAACCATTTATAACCCCGACGAATTTCGAGGGCGAAATTCATTTTAAGGGGGTAGAATGTAACACCAGGAGATTTTATGAAAAATATTCTTTTTAATTTCTTTAATGTCTTGTGTTGTATGATACACCAAAAGGATCTTGCACAACACGCATCCTTAACTTGCCTTGAATTACACGCAATCGCGACCTTCCTCGATAGCGTGTGTAGTATGCAATACCGAGTTTCACTAAACAACGATATACTGTTAAAATATTATTAAAACTAGCCATTATGAATAGTAATAACCACATTTTAAAATTTTAGAAATTTAATCTCTCAAAATTGACTTCATTTTTGGATTCGGATTATCGAATTTTGCTTAAGGTGAAATTTTGGTACTTTTCGGATAACTTTCATATTTTGATGAATATCGAAAATTACTAAATTTTAATTAAAAAAATCTTTTTTAATCAAAATAATTAATAGTGATAAATTATGAATTTGAGTGGTTATAAAGTATATTTAGAATATATTTTTACCATTTAATACAATGTTGGTCATTAGACATAATTTCCCAATTAAACCAAACATAAACAAGTATCAATCTTTTGATAGTTATTATATCTTAAAAACACGCTTTTTGTTTTGACAGCGGGAATTAATTTTAAATTAATTTCTGCCACTTCTGTGTTTTGAATTTGGAAAAATGGATTCTATATTTGGAATCAAGATGTTCAAATTGTGTAAATAGGTAACTTATATTTTTAGACATTTTGAATAATGACTTCAGTAAATATTTTATTTACCATGGTTAAAGGGTAAATCGGGTAAATAAGTGTTAAAAAGTAATATTATAATAAAACAATATTACCCTAAAACGTGTGATAACCTTATTGGTTGATACATGTTCGACCATGGGCATCTTTGGGTCAATTGTGGGACCCCATGATGCCACTTGTAAGTGATAGGGACACTATTTTAATTAAGTTGAAATGAATACAAAAATGACACAAGCATAAAAATTTTAGAAAAGACAATTTTTACATAGGGTTATATGTGATGGATTTTCGATTGTAAATATTCATTAGAAAGCTAAAACGATTTCCTACATAATTATATTTTATTTATAATTTTTAGACATTATATAATTTAATTTATTTATGACACAATGATGATACAATAATTTCCATAATAATGAACAATTAACATAATTGATATTATAAATACACAAATAAATATAATTTGAGACTTTTAATGAATTAAACTAATTTTCTAGGTTAATAGAACATGTTAGTAATGATTTAATTAACTTTTTTTGAATTAATAATTCTTTTATGAGTTTCACAAAAATCAACTATTGAATACAGTCAAAATTGACATAAAATAGTTTTTTTAAAAATATTATATTATTGATTGTTATTTTATTCCTAAAAATCTATGGTTCAGCCAAGATACTTATATAAAGATAGATGTTTCAGTAATGGTCCACTTGGGGGTCTCTTGGATGTATATGGTATGTTTATTAACTATATAATATAAAAATAAAAAGTGACATGGTAAATGTCAATCTAATTAACTAAGAGTTAAAACTAATAGTTATGGATAGTATAATGACCTAAACTTGTCTAAATTATATTGGATGAGGGTATTTCGACCCATCCGCACCTTAGCTTCAAAATAACACAATTTTGAGCTATTAAAAACACAATATGACTTGATAATAAAATAATATTTTTTGTTATTTCAAAGGTTCCCCTCTCCTCCCTTATCAGTATCACTCATATACTGATATGTTATTATAAGTATGAAACAACCCTATTTCACCATTTATCAATCCTACTGAAAACGAAATCACCGCGCGTGCGTACGTATGGAATACCGTCTCCACGTTGTGGTGTAATCTATTTTCCACCACCACCTTACTTGGATGGGTATAATGGTGTAAATAATAACTATATATCATTAATTTAAAGTGATATTGATTTGAAATAGTATATATACACTCCAATACAGTCCCACGATCATGAGAACGATATCATCGCTCGTGCGTACGTACGGACTACCGTCTCCACGATGCGATTAGATTCATTCTCCACGTTAACCATTCATGAATGATTATAAAGTATATATAATAACTAATCATGAAATATATGACATAATAATGATACTTTATTTATGTGTATATATATGTATGCCATCTACTTAATTCCATTCAACTCAATAAGGAAGTGAAAACAGTGTTCATGCATACGTACGGCCTACCGTCTCCATTAACGGTGTATTTCTTTCCCTTTACTGATTATTATATATATGTATATTCTGAATATATATTATATATAAATCTTGTTTTATATTCTAGAATTAAGTAATAATTATCTAAGTAATCATATGAATAATTCCAAGTCAAACCACGGACGACAAATGAAACAAATTTACCCAAAATTCCCTTTAACATGGAATTTACAAAATAACGGGTAATATAAAGTCATAAGTGAACCATATATGATATCATAACAATGAGTATGATTCTATAATAAGTAAATGACATTATTTAAATCATTATACAGGAGGTTCGGACACTTACGAAGAAAATCAGACCTAAGGTAAGGGAAAATATCACAATATCATTTTATCCGAGATTGTTTATACTTTGGTATTTACTGGGGTGTATTTTATCATCCATATCCATGATTCCTCAATATGTAATATTGTTTCCATCCACCTAAACTTTTTTAAAACCAATTTTACCCTTCGGTGTGTTTTTAGTAAAAGAAATAAAAGGAATCTTTTGTCGTTTTTCGTACGAGGTACTTTTTGACTTTTCCGACAAAAGTACGGGAACAATGTTTTTTTAACTTATACAGCATGAATGGATTTTTAAAAACTTATTTCCAAGAATATTACTTTACAATTTTTCACATTTATTTTTAATCAACTTCTTATAGTTTAAAATTGTATGACATGTTAAGAAAGGAAAATATTTTTGAAGTAGAAAGGATATTTTACTCAAAAATGGAGTTCAAGTGTTTTATCAAAATTATTTTCCATCAAAGATTATATAGGGTTCTGTTTCTATCCCTATTATTACATTTATTTGATTATGTTGTGATGGAATTATTTTTATGAAATTTTTTATCTTATATGAATTGTTTTATGATGTCATGATTTTTAAGAATCCCATTTTTATTACATGGGTTACGGAATGATGTGTGATTTATGATTTTGTGGCACACATAAGAATGGTATCATTATGAGATGGGTGGGACCTATATCTCCCACCAATGCATTGGGTAAATATTTTATATCTCAAGAGATAGACATGGGTGGAACGACATGTTAAACCAGTTCAGTGAAACAGGACTGAAACGAGGAATGAACTCGGTTCAGAAATGGACTTTGTCCACAAAGATAGTCTTGAAATGATTCTTGACTAATAAGAAATGATTCCCTATGATTATGTCTGTACGCCACAAATTTTCATGTTTTATGTTATGATTATTGGGATTACATTTCACTACTATGATTTATCACATGTTATGATATTATGATCTCTTTTGCAGGTTAAGATTTCAAAATGTTATGTTCTTATGAATATGATGTGATTGATATTTCTTTGTTTTTCCCTTACTGAGCATTTGAGCTCACCCTTTTATATTTTCATTTCCCTAGGATATAAAGAAAGGTTTTAGGTAAGAAAAAAAAGGTAAGATATTTATGGGAGATGTTGAAGATCTTTCACCATGATTAGAAGATTACATTCCTAGTTTCCAAAGACACTAAACTATTACGGTCCTTGTGTGCGTGTTTTTGTTATGTACTAAGTATTCTGAAAAAGTAATGTAATGTCCATGTACATCATGATTTGGGACTCTAAAACTATATCACCGAAAGATTTTATAGTATGTTATCTCATTAATGTAATTTAATATCTTGCACTACATGCAACACTGATTTCGAGCGCCCCACAACTTTCTAAACTAGCCATTCAAAAAGTGGTTATGAATAGAATTAACAGTATTTTTAATCTTATATACTCTATATAATTTTAAAATCCATGTTATTTGTTTCTTAGTCATAATATAAGAACAAATTAATTTTTTCAGATAAAGGAATTATTTTTCAAAAAATGCAATTTTACGTCATTTTAATAGAGAACCCTTCTTAAAACCAATATTTGACACTTTTATATATTCAATTCAATTTAATTTAATTTTCCATTAAAAGCGGGAAATAAAAATTTAGTTTGGTTAATTTTTTGGTACTTTTCTGATATCGTTCATATTTTGATGAATTGTGAAAAATACTTTGTTTTAATTGAAAACAAATTTTTTACTCGAAATAATTTATAGTGTTAAATTATGAATTTGAATGGTTTAGAAGTATAATTAGATTATACGTTTATAATTTATTAAAATATAGGTCATTATAAGTAATTTAACATTTAAATTTGATACAAACACATGTCAATCTTTTGATAGTTATTACTTTTTAAAACCCGTTTTTTGGTTTTGACAACGGGAATTAATTTTGAATTAATAAATGAAACAACTTTGTTTTTAATTTGGTAAAATATAATTCATTTTTGAATTCGGAATATAAAAATTAGCTTTGGGTAATTTTTTTGTATTTTTCTGAAAACATTACATTTTGATGAATAGTAAAAAACACACCGTTATAATTAAAACAGAATATTTATTTAAATAATTATTTATTTTATTTAAATTTATTTTTAGTCCAAATATATATAATACCTATATAATTTCAATGTAATTCATTGGTGTCATTTTATAATAAAATTAGATGTATAAAAGTTTATTGAACTTTTTATCCTCTTTTACCCACCTTCTTGGCACGTTAGCAAATTTGTATAAAACATAACTTTACTGCTTCTGTGAGTTGAATTTCAAAAATCCTAGAGACACTATTGACATCATTAAGTAAAATGTGGTTCAATAATATGAAAATAATAATTGGTGAATACTAACTTTTGACTTTTATTAACCTCGGTTAAAAGTTAATAGGTTAATTAAAGTTAAAAAGGATATTATAATACCCTAACACATTTCTTAATTCTATTCCATGATATTAATTCGGAAAAAAACTTTAGAAATAAATTATGATCCATAGGTCAACTTGGATTATATTAGGACATTTATTATTATTTTATTTAAATATTTAAAAGTGTTAAATTCAATGTTTATGAACTAAACCATTTTTAAAATATGGGTAAAAAAAGATAAATTAGACTATAAATATTCATTATAAAGATAAAAATATTTCTTACAAAATGGTATTATATTTATAATTTTTAGAGATTAGATAATTTAATTTATTTATGACACAATGATGATGCAGTAATTACATTTTTAAAGAAATATTAAAATTGTTATATCATAAATTCTAAAACAAATATAATTTAAATTTTCTGATTCCATACATTAATTTCTTGGTTAATATGACATGTTAGGGTTGATTATCTAATTTTTTTTCAAAGTGATAATGTTATTATGACTTTCACATAAAATACAAAATAGTTCCAAAAATGACATAAATTAATTTTTATAACAAATACTATATTATTGGTTGGTATAATATTCCCAAAAATATAATGTTTGGTAAAAGGCCATAAATAATAATATATATTTCATTAATGAACCATTTTATGTTCTCTTTTAAGTTTAGAGTAAGTTTATTAACCATAAAGTGTAAGAATACAAGAAGACACGGTAAAAGTAAAACTATTATCTAAGAGTTAAATCTAAAAGATAAGGATATCATGGTAACCTAAACATGTGTAAAACCAATTAGTTGAGAGAATTTCCACCCATAACTACCTAGGTCATGAATTAAATTAAATTGGATCCATTATAAACTGAATATGATTTTATAATAAATTAATATTTTAATCTTTTCTTAAATTGACCCTCACCCCTCTTAGTTAAAGGTTTATTTCCCCTTCTCTTAAAATCCCACCTCCAGAGAAATTTGGATCAGCTAACACCTTCCCAAATATCATCCTAACGTCCCTAAAATTATCCCAGTGTCCTTACATGGATCATAAATCCATCCTATGGAGCCCTTTTGATCAACTCAAAAGGAAACACTGGAAGAATAGGTAATAATTTGACCACCCTATTTCAAGTTCTTTTCTTCTTCCACATCCTATTTATTTTTTGTTTCCATACCAAAATAACAAATCAAGTGCCTCCTACAAACAATTATGTTATTATAAAGACAGTACAACCATCTTAATTTTTCTATCCATCCTATAATTGACAAATTCACCATACATGTGAATGTACGGCTTACCGTCTCCGTGTCGTGGTGTAGTTTGTTATTCAAACACTTCATTATTTAGATGGGTATAATAATGAGTATAACTAATTTAAATAATAATTATAACATTTTAATGATTCTATATATATGATATACCATCCAATTATATACGATTTGACCATCAATATAATGATAATTTCGCCTATGCGTACGTACAGATTACCATCTCCAAGAACGCAATGAGATTCATTCTCCATCGTAATCATTCAAGAGTAATTTTCATTTTATGATTAAAAATAATGTTTAAGAACTTAATATAATTATTATTATGAATCAAATATATCCTATCCATAACAAACATGGCTTTCATAACGAAGATTATAAAGGAAAAAGGATCAGTTAACACCTGAAACGATGATACTAATAAAATCTTATTAACAACTGAATATTCGAAGATCATATATGATATCATATTTATGTATATGATTCTTGAATAATTTAATAACAACTATTTGACAATTATATAGGAGTTTAACATACCCTCAACCAAGGAAAAGTACATTCTAAGGGATATTTCGTCAATCCCATTATTATCTGATATTATTTATGTGTAAGTATTTACTAGGGCATATTTACATCAATGTCCATATTTCATAGAAATTTTTTGAAATGGAATATCTTGAGGTTTAATGTAAGGGTCTATTTAACTGTATTATAATTTTAAATGTTTAAAATATTTATCTTTCTAAATCTTTTTAATTAATGTCCATGTTTTCAAAATGATTTTAACTATTTATTTATATGGACATGAATGTTTTGATATGATAAATATTTTAAAAAGTTACAAATGGGTATGGGACACTTTGACTAAAAACCATATTTAAATGACTTCCTTTATAAATTGTGAGGATTTTAAATGATCTAGGAAAAAGAGGTATTTTCTCAAAGAATTTCACTGATCATTTTTGACTATATCAACATCCATTACTGGATATTATTCTGGATTGAGGTTTATTTATTATGATACAAATCCTTCATAGGTTTTGTGATATGTTTGTTGTGCATGTGTCTTATTTATACTATTCTTCATTTCATGATAAAGTATTTACATTTCATATTCTAGTTTTAATATGAATGTTTATGTTATGATTAAACATTTTCATATGAGGAATACATTGGACTTAGTAAGTGATGGTGGATCACACTATAGCTCCTAGATGCCTCGGTAGGTCTCATGAGACTAACTAGTGCCTTAGAACATGGAATTGACTAAATTTATTTGTATTCTTGGCACAAGGCCTTGTCTATGTGGTTATAAAGTCTGGCATTATGCGTTATATCATTATGAAAGTGGATATTTATATTTCATGTGATTATTCTACTAGTAGAATCTCCATGTGAATAAATAAATGGAATTATTGGATTTATATTTCCCATATTATGCAAAAGTTTAATATTAAAAGGTTTATGTTTTATTCTTATACATTTCCTTAAATGATTATGTATATATGTGAATTTTTCCTCTATATTGTTATCCTTAATGAGCCTCTGAGCTCACACCTTTCAATGTTATATTTTTACAAGGATGCGAAGAAGTATATTATGACTTACCTACATGGATAGTCTAAGGAATATGAATGTGGTCAATAGAGAAAATGTTGTTGATGTTTTTCATTTTATAATGTAATGTAATTTTCATGTATGTAATATATTTTCCAAGACTGTTAAACTGATCAGTCCTTGATTCCTTGTAATCATGACTATGTATTAATATAATGCATTGAATTTAGGTTACTGGGGTCGGGGCGTTATAGTTGGTATTAGAGGAATTTTAGCTAAATATATGGAAATAGATTTAGATAAACTCTGATTAAATAACTTTACCCTATGATAGAATTTGAGGATTAGTATAGATGAACATCCTAGAATTTCGGTAATGTAGAGATTATGTAAATTTTCCAAGAAATACATCCCTGTCGGGATATGATCAGGTAGAGGTGGCTCCGTAATAGATGTACCTAGGAGTGAAAACTCTGACCAAAAGTTTTGGGCTTGGCCTGAGGTATCCTAGTACCCAACAATATGCCATAATGCACTCTTAGTTACGACACTCCTAGAGGATATATTTTGGATAATTCACATTTTCATTACAAGCCATTATGAAGGATTTAAGAGTAAAAGCTTACTCAATGAAACCATTTTCTTATTATAGATTATTTGCATAATCTTTTCAAATTATATTAGTTATTTTTCAAGTTTCTAATTATTCATTGTGATTCATTTACTAACCTAGCATATTCCATTGTTTATAAAATGGCTCCTAGTAGACGGAATGAGAATTCCAGCAATACACATGATCGAAAGATTAAAAAGGATCATATCATTATTGGTATTTAGACAACATTTAAAAGGGAAATAGTCTCCCATGTATTCTAATCATATGAAGAAATAGTATCTTGTGTAAATAAAATATGTAAAGAATTCTATTAGTCCTATGGATTTTATGGAAAGCTAGAGAAGAAAATGTTAGAAGAGAGAAATATTGATAAAGTGGAGAGGGGAAAGAAGGATTTTCCAATATGTGATAACTGTTGAAAAAATCACCTTGGTAAAATCATGAAGATAATGGGTGTTTTTCATAAGTGTGGAGAAAAAGGACACCAAGTACGTGATTTAAAGGTTATGAAAAAGGTTTCAAAAGTACAATGCTTCATGTTAAAGGAGTTTGGACACTACACAAAGTAATGTCCAAATCATCAGAGTATACCCCAAATGCTGCTATTGGATAATAATCATGTTATGATACTAAGAAATGTGAAGAGGATTGGTTATCTTTATTATTATTTTTAAAGTATTATGTCATTTGAGTATTGTTTTAATGGTGTACATGTTATAATAATTATAGAGTATAAAAGGATTTGTACTACAGTACTATTTCATTAAGGACTTGAGATTTTGTGGAACCAAGAAAAGTGACTCAATAGCAGGTTAATTTTTTTTAGAAATTATATGGTTGAGAGAAAGATTAACCATAATATGGTTCTGATACTGAGATAGTGATTTTGGAATAATATATGATTGATTTGGATAAATTATAATGGATATTTGGGATTACCCTAAAACAGAATAATGATTTTTATATTCCATCAATGTTGGAGTTTAAAAAAAATTGGATAGAAGGAGTATATCCAGTATTCTATAAGGAATAAGAGAGCATGAATGTAATCAATAAGGGTTTATGGTAATTCGGGGTGTTATAGTGTTTTAAAAGAATACATGATGAAGGAATTAACATGTTATTACGCGGTAAAAGGATCTTCATTATGTTTAACTTTCTTATAAATTATGGACTGTGAGTTTGGATAGAATTATTTTGGATAAGTATAAAGGTTTAAAAAGATTAAGTATGAAATTGGATAATATTGTTAAGGATAAATAATTTCCTGATATTATTTTTGGATTGTGATAAAAAAGGACAACCCGGAGGTCGGTCGACAACCCGTCACGTCTGGCAGGGCCCCGAGACTTGAACCTGCAACCAAATGGCGATAGGGGTGGATAACCTACCACCGGAATATGTGATTTCCTTGTTTTTATAATGTAGTTTTTTAAATAGTATGACTACCGAATTATAAAATCATTATTTTTGGAACCCAATACAAATCGGAAAAATAGAATATTTTTGAATTCTATTATCTTTGGAAGTGAAAGATTAGTTTGTGGTAGAAATTAGTTGAAGGATGAAACTCTTCTTGTCAAGTATATTTTCCCCTCTTATAGTATGAATAAATTAATTATTAATCTTTTTAATGGTATCTAAAAACCCAAAATGTGTTATTATAATACCTTAATTTTTTGAACAAACGATATATTAAATCCTCATAGATTGATGGGTTTGAGGGCCTAAATTTTACACTTGTTTGTTATTGATGACCTCAATAACTCCATATAAATATTAACGTTTATCCTCCAATTATGTGTCTCTAATTTCCACCAATTTTATAATAATAGAGATAATAATTTGGTGATGACTTTTTATTCCCTTTCTCTCTTATTAAGGCTAAATTTTATTAACCCAATTTTTGATGTGGATTTTCCACAAAGGTATTTTTCTATTTTAAAATTTAATATTTGAAGAACAATTTTATATTGCAAGCACTCAATTTATTGAAGAATGGGACAATGTTACACCCCCATATTTCATAGTACGTTATCTTATTAAAGTAATTCAATAGCTTGCGCTACACGCAACACCGAGTTCGAGCGTACCACAACTTACCAAACTATCTGTTCAAAAAGAAGCTATAATAGTATTAACTACATTTTGAGTCTTATATACTCAATATAATTTTAACATCAATATTATATGTTTATTAGACATAATATAAGAACAAATTCATTTTTTTAGATAAAAGAAGTATTTTTTAAAAACTGCTATTTTACCACCTTTTAATGGAGAACCCTTTTTAAAACCAATATTTGACACTTTTATTTATTCAATTTAATGAAATTAAATTCTTATTTTGAATCGGAAAATGAAAATTAAGTATGGATAATTTTTTGTTACTTTTCTGATAACATTCATATTTTGACGCATAGTGAAAAATACTATGTTTTAATTGAAAACAAATTTACTTAATCGACATACTTTTTAGCGTTAAATTATGAATTTGAATTGTTTTGAAGTATAATTAGACTATATTTTTATAATTTAATACAATTTTGGTCATTATATGTAATTTCACATTTAAATTTCACATAACTCATGTTAATATTTTGACCGTTTTTACTTTTAAAAAACCGGATTTTTGGTTTTGACAACGACAAATAATTTTAAATTAATAATTTCAATTTCTATGTGTTTTATTTGGAAAAATATACTTCATATTTGAATTCAGAATATCAATATTAGAATAGGGTTTATTTTTTGTATTTTTCTGAAAACATTCAATTTCTGATGAATATTGAAAAATTGTGTTATTATTCATAACTTATATTTTATTTAAATAATTATTTATTTTATTTAAATTTATTTTGATTTAAAATAGATATATAATACCTATAAAAGTTAAATATTATTCATTGGGGTCTTTTTTTAATAATTTTAGATGTATAAAATTTTGTTTAACTTTTTATCCTCTTTTACTCACCTTCTTGACATGTTAGAAAATTTGCATAAAACATAATTTTACCACTTCTATGACTTGAATTTCAAAAATCTGAGAGACATGGTTGACATCAATCAGTAAAATGCGATTTAATTAGATAAAAATAGTTGTGGTGAAATGTAACGTTTGACTTTTATTTACAACGGTTAAAAGTATATAGTGTAATTAAAGATAAAAATGATATTATACGTACCCTAACACATGTACTAATTCTATTGCATAAGTGTAATTTGACCAAAAAAAACTTTAGAAATGAAATTTGATCATTTAGGTCCAATTTAATTAGATTAAGAGATTTATTATTATTTTATATAAAGAAGACTTAAAAGTGTTAAATTCAATGTTTATTAATTAATGCCTTCCTAATATATGGTTATACCTTATATAGATTCGACTATATATATTCATTAAAAATATAAAATGATTTACTACATAATGGTATTTTATTTATAATTTTTATATATTAAATAATTAAATTTATTTATGACATAATGATGATGTAGTAATGACCTTCTTGATGAAATATTAAAATAGTATATATTATAAATATTAAAATAAATATAATTTAATCATTTTGATGCCATCCAAAACTATTCTAGGTTAATATGACATGTTAGGGTTGATTAAATAATTTTTTTAAGTGATAATGTTGTTATGACTTTCAGAAAAACAAAATACCAAATAGTGTCATAATTGACATATGTTAATTTTTAAAATGAATACTATATTATTGGTTGATAAAATATTCCAAAAAATATAAGGTTCATACCAAGGGATTAAATAATATTATATATGTCATTAATGAACCACTGAAGGTTCTTTTGGAAGTTGAGAGTATGTTTATTAACCATATAGTGTAAGAATACAAGAAGACACGGTAAAAGTTAACCAATTTAACTAAGAGTTAATTCTTAAAGATAATGTTAAAATGTTATCATGAACTTATATAAAACCTTTTGTTTGAGATTATTTCGGTCCATAACCACCAAAGTCTAGAAATAAATTTATTTGGATCCATTATAAACCGAATATGATTATATAATAAATTAATATTTTAATCTATTTCTAAAGTGACCCTCACCCCTCTTATAAAAGGGCACATAACCTTCTTTGAAAATCACACCTTCAAAGCCATTTATCTCATCCAAACCCTACCCAAATATCCCTCAACATCCCTCACATAATCCTAGTGTCCTTACATTGATCAGAAAGCCAACCTATGGAGCCCTTTTGATCGACTCAAAAGGAAACGCCCAAAGAAGTGGTAATAATTTCACCACCTTCTTTCAATTTATTTTTTTTCTTCCACTTCCTCTTTATTTGTTGTTTCCATAACGAAATAATAACTCTATTACCTTTTATATACTATGATGTTATTAGAAATATGTTACAATCATATTAATTATTCTATCAATCTTATAAATGAAAAAGTCTCCATACGTGCGTGCGTACGGCTTACCGTCTCCAAGGCATTGTATAGTTTGGTATTACAAAACAACATTATTTGGATGGATATAATAATGAGAAAAAATGATGCAAATTATAATTATAACATGTTAATGATTCATTATACATGATATACCATCCAATTACATACGATTTCACCATCAATATAATTATATTGTTGCTCGTGTGTGCGTACGGATTACCGTCTCCACAAACACGATGAGATTCATTCCCCATCAAAATCATTCAAGAGTAATTTTCATTTTATTATTAAAAATAATGTTTAAGAACATAATATCATTCTGGATATGAATCAAATACATCCTATCTATAAACAACAGGGCTAATGTAACCAAGCATATAAAAGAGAACAGATTGGTTAACACCCGAAGGCATGATACTACTAAAATATTATTAACAAAGAAATATTGGAAGATCATATATGATATCATATTTATGTATATGATTATTTTATTACTTAATAACAAATATTTAACTATTATACTGGATGTTAACATACCCTCAACCAAGGAAATGTACAAGGTTAGGGTTATTTCCTCAATCTCATTATTCTTTGAGATTTTTTATGTGTATGTATTTACTGGGAAATATATATAATCATTGTCCATATTTCATAAAAATGACTTAAAATGGAATATTTTATGTTTTTATGGAATGGAATATTTAACTAGGTCAAAACATTAAATGTTTTAAAGATTTGTCATTCTAAATCCTTTTTATAAATGTTCATGTTTTCAAAATGATTTTAAGAATTTAATTATATGGAAATGAGTGTTTTGATATGAAAAATCTTTTCAAAAGTTTCAAAGTGGTATGGGAAAATTTGATTTAAAAATATATTTTAACTTCCTTTATAAATTGTGAGTCTTTCAGATGATTTCATGAAAAAGGGGTATTTCTCTCAAAGCATTTAACTTATCATTTTCAACTTTGTCAACATCCTTTAAGAGATATTATACATGATTGAGGTTGACTTATCATGATACAAATCTTCCATATTATATTGATGGTTTTGGGATGTGTTTGACTGTGGATGAGTTATTTTTATACCATTCATTATTTGTGGTTAATTATTGACATTTTGTATGATAGTTTTAATACGAATGTTTATGTTATGCTTAAATCTTTTCATATGAGGAAAACAATGGACTTAGTAAGTGATGGGTGGAGATCGCTCTAGATCCTCGATGAATCAGTATGTCTCACGAGACAAACTAGTGTCTTGGCAAAAGGATTTGACAAAATCTTATTTATAGACTTGGAAAAGCCCTTTAATAAGTGGTTATGAAGTCTGGGATTATGTGATCTATCATTATGAAAGTGGATATTGATATTGCATATGATTAATCGACTAGTAGAATATCCATTTGAATAAGTAAATGGAATTATTTGATTTATATTATCCATATTATGATGAAGTTTAAGTTTTAATGGCTTATGTTTTAGTCTTATACAATGCCTTAAATGTTTATGTTTATTTATGAATGTTTCCACTATATTTCTATCCTTACTGAGCCTCTGATCTCACCCCTTTCTATGTTTTATTTGTACTAGGATGCGAAGATGTATATTATGACTTGCCTGCATAGATAGTCTAAGGGATTTGAAAGTGGTTCATGGTGAAAATGTCGTTGTTGTTTTCCATTTTATAATGTAACATAATGTTCATGTATGTAATGTATTTTCCAAGACTGCAAAACTGATAGGTTCTTCGGGAATTGATTCCTTGTAATCGTGCCAATGTATTAAAATAATGCACTGACTCTAGATAACTAGGGTTGGGGTGGTACAGTCACCCATGTAGTATACCATGTAATTGATTTCAATTGCTGACCATCAGTTATGAGGATATTTTGGGTTTGGTATTTTGGGATCCTTTTGTTTATTTTTTAACCATATATGTATCATCCAATTTTTATTTTATTTTATTTTTAGAGATCTTTCATCAGTATTGTCATATAATTTCTTTATTATTTTTTAAATGTGTGAGATGAATATTAATTTTTTCATTATACAGAATTTTTTGTTTTATTGTCCAAATCAGTTTATTTTATTTTTCGTGGAAGTCCAACATATGGATACACCATATTAGATTCTAGATATGTTTTCATTGTGTGTTTATTTATTATTTAGGGGCTAAATTGTTCCCCCATGGTTATATTTGGTGCATCGACACTAGTTTCAATAATGGAGTGATTGGGATTGCACCACAAGCCATGTTGTGGGTGAGCTCAGGTGTTGGATCATGATTGCTTGGGTTCGATTATGACTATATATAGATATATATATTATGGGTTAAATATATATTAAGGTTTCTAATAGGATAAAAATTGATATCAATATATTAACTTATGTTAATTTAAAATTTTTAAATACTATTTGAGATGTATTTTAATGTTTTAGTCATTTTTAATATTTATTACATAGTGAATGGTCATGTGATGGATCGACCTACCGATGATTGGATTTATTTATTTAATGAACTAAATTATTATGTGATTTTAAATTTTTAATAATTATTATTAAATCTTTAACAATTATTATTAAATTAATATTGATGATCTGTGCATTTCCACTTCCTCATTAAATTTTAATATGGGAATATGTGTCTATATTTGATTATTAAATGTAATTCTCAATAATTTATTTCCCCCCACATCTAAATGAGTACATTATTATAAAGATATATATAATTAAAAAATGTGTTTCAAGTGATGAATCAAATTATGGATTTAACAATGGGATACATAGGAGAATAGTCGATGTTTCAGGTTTAGACAAGTTAAGGCTTAATGGGTTTCCCCTAGGTTCTATGTTCGTTTATCACCAAAAAATAAATCAACTAGTAAATAAATCTCACAATAATTTCAAACAATTATTTTATTTTATCAATGCATGGTTATTTATTTATTTATCTGATGCATGGTTAATTTATTTTTGTATTTAAATTAAACCATATATTATATGTAAATTAACAATTATTCTTTGGTAAAATAGTATAAGTTTTATAAATTTATTTTATCTAGTACAGTTATTTATTTTTATATATTCTCAAAATAATGTAATTGAAATTTATAACAACATTAAATTAGGATATCTTATACAAGTATATTTAAATTATAAAAATGAAAAAAAATTATTATACATTGTAAATTATTTATACGAATTTCACATAAATATATAACACTCTTGTAAAGAATAAAATAATTATATTTACACATAAGATAGGAAAATTCTCAAAATAAAATATTATGTCATTAAATTATTTCCATTATCTACATCAAAATGAAACTATAGTTCAATGTATCAGCCTATACATATTAGAGGGAACCCCTATCTATGATGGAATATAAATAAAGACGATGGGATGAAATTACCATATTATTATTATAAGTATTTATTATATATTTCATAATGAAATTTATAGGAAGGTATTGAGGTAATAAGAGTATGGGATTCAAGATTGGGTGTTCCACATAACTGATCAAGGAACTATGAGTTCATGTAGTTGGAAATAATATAGCAAACCAAAATGCATGTGTATAAATGATAAGGGTCTCAATCTGAGTTATGAGATGAAAAATATGGATCTTTTCCACTATTATATCATAGAGTCTAGATATTAAAAATCTTGAAATAATAGATGTTGGAATTTAAAAAAATTAGTGGAGATGTAGTATATTTATTAATTGTTACATAATTATTTATAAAGATAATGTTTGAACTATTATTTTTTTAATTGTAGATAATGAAACGAAATATCATGAATTAAATATCATCATAATCCATATTATATAAAGAAAATTTCATCACCAACATAAATTTTCAGGAGTGGTACTGGTGCATACGTATAATACTATTATAATAAAATAAGTATTATGTGTCAGAATACCCTATACCTAACCAGCCACCTTAGGGACATAGTGCTGGTTAGAATGATGATTATAGGATTCACATGTAGGATTAATCAAATGTTTGATACATCATGTTATCAGCTATTCCTAGTGATATGTATATGAAACATAAACACATGGATGGATACACCATGCCGACTCTTCTCCATGAACTTGATGAAGTGATAATAGAAAATAATAAAAGAGATTATAACTATATTGTAAATATATTAACATTAATATGGATATAGGAATTGTGATAATGTTCTAATGATGATGGTGAACGTCAATAAATTAGAAAATATAGTGTTTTATTTTGAAAAATAATTATCCATAAATCTCATTTATTCATCCTTAACACCTTGATTATGAACTTTCATAGAAACATATAAAACAAATAGCATGGAAAATACACTCCTGAATCTTTTTACTATGGTTTATTAAGTGGATAGGGGTTAGTGGGAATTTTGTTATTCAATACATTTAGTGAAAATAGTGAAGAACAACATTGAATGGCCATTGAAAAATTGAAATTTCTTCATTTCATTTAAATGTCCATCAACGAAACAAATTTCTCATAGGGATAGAAGAAAATATTAAGTAGTTTTTTATTTTGTAACAAATTAATCTAATAGATTATAGAAAATCCCTATTTATTAAAAGAGAAAAACAAGGACCCCTTTTGAACTGGCAAATGGGAACCCATTACAAGCTCGAAGGCTAGAGGTATACAACCATAATTTCAAGTTAAATTAATCCATCAGTAAACTATTCAAAACAAAAATACCGATAAAATCATGTCCAAATAGCCATGGAACAACCAAAATCAATAACCATAGAGAAAACCGAGCCACATGCATGGTGTCCAACATACAAACTGACAAGGTCCACCTTGAGCCATCATTGTCGTCTGCACTAGCAAAGCCATTGAAGGTCCACAACTATCACCAAGACATGTCCTGGGGAATCCATCATCACTACAGACCGAAATCAAAGCTACATTTGGCACAACATCTATCCCTCACACAACATCCAGAACATCACATCAATGTAGATACAGGTATATCGAGTTGATAAGGTATAAATCATATTCATTTAGATTAATATAGAATTAAAAATTGATGTATAGAATCAAATTAGTACTAAGATAATGTAACTTTTTTCAGAATGATGTGAAAGATTTCTTATCTAATGCATAACTAATAATTATTCAAACAATTATTACATAATCCTTTTATAAACATGTTTTATAAATAGTGAAAATTCCCAATTAACCTAGTATTAAAACTAAGGTGGTAAATGGGATCACATACAATTTATAGTATGAATATATTTTCAAATTATTTCATGTAATTGTTTAACGATGAAAATATTTTTATACATTTATTTATAGAAACAACATTTCATTATGATAAAAATAGTGTGTATTTAAATGAACCAAGATATAAAAGAGGGTATCTAGAGAGTGATCATAACTCAAAAAGTGGTAATAGGTGTGGGATGTACATAAATGAATTCAAGGATCAAAAAGAAAAAAATAGGCATAGAAACATGAAATCAATAAGACATGGAGGGATATGTTTTTTCTGAGTCAAAACATCTATATAGGATAATAATAAAAGATTAGAGTGGAAATGAAATATTTTTTTCATTTTACTGATCATGGTGATGAACTATCTTGTAATGAACTTCTATCTTACAATTAGGTATTATGTTTATAAAAGTTTAGTGGATGTGCTAATGTTTTCCAAGCAATATATGCTAAGGATAAATTATGAATGTAAATAAGATATCATTTGTATGTCCAGTTAATATCATGTTAATAAAATGTTTCATAATGAATGAATTGGATAAAGTAACCAATACTTTCTTGATTAGGACCTATATATTTAGATGTAAGTGGATATTTAAACTAAGTCAAATTACATACACTGACAATGTTTTAAAAATACAATAAGGTGAAATAAAGAGTGTATTTATATCATTATTTCATTATATAAATAATAAGTATTTTTATTATTTTTTTAATGATTAGATATTTTAGTTACTTCAAGGTATCTACAAGTAATTTGATGATAAATATATTTATAATTATTTAAAATTAAAAAAGTACAATATTTATATAGAGGATATGTTC
Source organism: Viscum album (assembly GCA_963277665.1). Taxonomy (NCBI): domain Eukaryota; kingdom Viridiplantae; phylum Streptophyta; class Magnoliopsida; order Santalales; family Viscaceae; genus Viscum; species Viscum album. Next base: position 1,576,695,967 of record OY728120.1, on the reverse strand, counting down.
GTTGTACATGGACATAATAAGAAACTAGTTATGAGGGCATACACAATTTGTTTCTATAATGTTTATTTTTATATGATATTATATTTAATTCAATAATGCTGTAGTAAAAAATATAATCACAGAGTTACTGGTGGTTTGCAATTCTATATAATCCATACATATTGAAACCAATGAGGCATATAAAGAATCACTATGTATATATTTTGAAAATATCATCTCTTGAAAGTTATTATCATGGATATAAAATCAAGGTTAGATGTAAAAAATAGATGATTCAATATAGATATATCAATGACTAAATCCATGTCTTATTATAAGCATGAATATCACATAATAGCTAACAAGTTGAGAAATATTAGCATTTTGATATAGTGTAGGTGGGATTCCACTAGAATTGTTTCCCTAGAACTAACTATATTTTGTACTTTTGATTATTAGAACATATATATACTTATAAAATATTGTGTATTATTTAATGAAGAATCAATTTAATAGTTCCCTTGGAGTATTTTTTTCATAAAAAGCATATATTATTTCCCCTATATAATTATTATACAGATATTTCATGATAATACTAAAAAATAATATATCATATGGTATAGATATATCAATTTGATAAGACCTGCATGATGTTTGACACAAATGATATTTCACTACCTAGTGTTGGGGGATCATAAGAGTTGAAACTTCTTCTTAGGAATTTATCATGTGGTGATCTATAAGATGGGATTCCATTGGATCTAACCCATCAATAGTAATTACACATGTTTTATGTGTCATTTGATATTCCTATCTACAAAATCATTATTAGACCTTTTAATTGTGATCATTATTAATATGTATCAGGAATCCCATAATTTGATGCATATATGAAATTTATAATGCCTATGATCATGATGTTGTAATATAAAAGGGGTGTTTCCTATGTGATGTGATATTAATTTAATACCCAAAGACGGATTTATCACTTCTATGTTAATGGGAGAAGATATTAGTGGAACTTTGATTGATATAAAGGTGTCTAACAAAATTCCATGTCCACGGTAGCTGGAAAAAAAGTTCCTTTCAAATAGCCAAATAATGACTGGTCAAATGTATAAGATAATAGAAAAATAATGAATTTTATTAGATGACAAGTCAGTTGAAAAGGGGATTATAAAACATGATAATGTTTGTAATATGGTTTTTGTAGTTTCTAGCCTACATTCATTCTCTGTGAGATTCTTGAAATAATACTAAACGTCAATCTTTGACATTAGTATGTTTTGTCTATTAACATTAAAACAGTATCCTAGAGAATCATACACTACATCTATCCAAAAGATCATTAAATTATATTGAATTTACATTTAAGAATAAATTTATTCACGTCTGTTAGAGTGAAATTTATTCAAGTTAACATGTTAGTAAAATTCAATCACTATATTTTTGAGTTTAGAATGCGGGTGTTCAATTATTCATTTATTTTTTTAACAAGTTAGTGGATAAAATATTTATTTATTTCTATATTTAGTGATTAATTTAAAATAAATATTTTTTTAGGTTTTTTGAATATATATAAATAAATATTTATTCACATGTTTATTAAATAAAATATTTATTTCATTTTATCAAATAATTATATTATAATTTATGGTCTGATAATTTTATGGGAGGATATATATTTAATTAACAAATCTAATAAAGATATTTAATTTAATTTAAATAAATTATATTTTATTTTTGGAATTATATCAGATCGTTATTTGTCTTGTAAAATAATAAATATTAATATTTAATTGTGGGGAAATGGGAAATTTATTTTAATATCATTTAAATAAATATTTATATTTTTATGAAATGATATTTAAATATTATAACTCAAATTTAAATAGTAATAGTTTTTATATTATTATTTATTAAGAGACAATTCGTATAGATTTTATATTTTATGTCAACTAAAAATATCAATTCTTATTATTATTTATGAAAACTTTGGCATGGAATATTTATTAAGATTAAATTAGAAGAATGGGATTTAATATTATTATTTTAATGTACAATTAATTAATAAAATAAATATATATCTTGGAAATTATTTTTTTATTCTATAATTAATTGTCCTCTTAAGTTATAGTGAGACAATTAGAGACAATTCTCCAATTTCTCTCATGTTTTAATGAGAATAAATAAAAGATATCACATTACAATCATGGAAAATGATGTAAATCGGTTTTTGTTCTCATATTAGCATGTGAGAGAAAAAACATTACTAGAGCCCTATAGGCTTCTAGGATGAAGAATACTACTCTTCCTCTTCATTATGAGGTTTTTTTAAATTCTAGTTCACCCTATAGTGAAGATAATTCAAGTGACACTAGCGATTATGTTGACTCTGATCCAGCTGCTAGAGATGATTATCCATATGATGAGGAAGTGTCATAAGAATTGTGATCTGGGATGGATGAGAAAGACATAATAGAATTTTGAAAGATACATGAAAGGTGAAATTACTATGGTTATCTACCTTCAAACCATAAAAATAATTTTCATAAAATTGGAAGAGGAATTTAAACATAATCCTCCCCTTTAATTTTTGAGACATTAAATTGATATGAATCACCCTTTTCCAATGTTCTAGGATTTAATTCTTGGTTTTTTATACTGGTTAATGTACCTTAAGTTCGGATAATTTATTTTGTTTATTCTTACAATGTTTTTTCTTCCACTATTTCAGTGTGTTTAGAGAGAGGATTCTGTTTGAAAATTTATTTTATTGAAATTTTTCCCTCTATCTTCTACCAAGGCGTGTGATAGTAACTTCTGTATAGTCTATCTCATTACATCCTATAAATTTCTCACCAACTTCTGATGTTTATTCTCTTGAGAACTTTTTGTGCTTGTATCAATGATGACAATTTCACATTATCTAATGTTGGATCTATTTTTAAATGAGCAGTGGGACTTGTTGTCGTTTTCAACTCATTCTGCATTTGTTGATGTGGGTTGGCTAGAGTAATTTTATTGATTTTTAGTTTAGTCTGAGAGGAAAATTAATATTCTTTGATAATGAAGTGATACTATGCTAAACATGGATCTACTTGAAGAATTTCAATGCAATCAGTGTCCACTTTCCCTCTTTATTTTATGTTTATAAAAATGTGTGTATTCTCCTTTAACTCCTTGATTGTGCATGCTCATTTCACCTTGTGCCTTCACTGCATTTTTAACTATCTTTAATAAATTCATTAGGGATATGGGTTGGGAAATCAGATCATATATCATTCCCCAAAATAAATGGACTAATATTCCGTGATAAAACACTTGTAATCCATATTTATATAGATCACGAGTTAGTATTCTCCATTTTTTCACCTAGTGATGTTGACATTATTATATTCAGTTTTCTAAGGAGTGTGTTTGTCTTATAGATTATATCCATCCTCCTCATATTTTAGTTGAGAATCATGAGTGTGGAAATTAGTACAAATCTAAATCGTTCAATCTAGAGCTTCTTATTACTCTTGATGATCATATGGATGTTCAGCTTCTTGACACCTTACTGATGGTCAATAGATCTAAGGAAATAAGATATTTTTTTCACTATAACTTCGATTTCAGAGCTGATAAGAGAGTTATGGATACAATATCTACCTATGTTCACTAGGGATGGAGTCCCCCAAACATATGATTTCTAGATCAAGTCATTCTAGACAATCTTTAAGAATCTTGATACACCCACATATAGAAGGATGGATATTGCTTCATATATTCCTCATGGACTTGCCAATCATTGGAGGTACATTCTATTGAATGCATGGTATCAAGAAGAGTAATATTAGATGTCCTTCGAGACAAATATTCTAATCCATTTCTATTCTAAGGTATTGAGTAATAAGAGGTCATAGGAGTTCAGGAATCAAACATATAAGGTCTTGTTAGTGATATACTTTTGTAGAAAACTCAGCAACCTATAATTCTTTGTGATATATTTGGAAGATTATGAGATATCCAAGGGGAGACATTTTCTAGATGGTCTTCACTATGATATGTTTTCATTGGTGAAAGTGATTCATCTAATCAGTTTTGTAGATGTCATGAGTCAGCCACTCATCACAGAAGGGAAACTGAGAGAAGCCCTGAGGAGTGGCAACCCTATTTTAGTAGGGAAGGATATGAACTCTTATTATAAATCAAATAAGAATCACTACGAAATTTTTCACCATTATAAAATCATTTATAGTATTCAGTAAAGTGGGAAAATCAAATTATTTTGTTCGATTATAGTTCTATTAGTGTGAAAATATGGTCCTCGAAAGGCATCATTTTCCATTAACCACTTTAGAGTGTCATGCTTACAATAGTATAGGCCACCTATAGTTGTTTTTTTGGGACATGAAGTTGGAGATAAGTTCCATGGTAATAGGATAGGTATCATATTTTGAGAAGGAATTAGCTACTCTTCAATGGGTAGGTAGATAGATTTCCACATCATTTTTTGGTCTGGGTCGGGGGCATGGTACCCCCATGTAGGAACCAGACTAATAGTCAATGGGTATAGCTTATGGGAATCAAGATGAAGCTAGGGAAGAGAGACTAGTTAGCTTCATGTTATACAGACTACTCTATGTAGTGTTTATAGGGCCATTTACCGTCAGAGGAATGGTTCTCATATCATCTACACTTGATTACTATTTTTTGATATAGTAGAAATTAGTTCCTCATTATCATATATTTTTATAAATGGTTTGTGCTTAAATGTTGAATGTTTGGATGGTGTTTCGACCAATGACATGTCATTGGGAGTGCGGTTAAATAATGTCAAACACTACAAGATTTATTTTCTAAATTTTGGTGATTGAAATTTCATGTGGGAAACATTCATGCTGGAAAATATAGGCTTAAATTCGATTATTTGTAAGCATTGGTTAGTTCTATACCAAACTCAAATAAACGTTTACCAGAGGAGAGTTTCCTTTCTATCTCCAGAAGGAGGCAGTTATTCTCACTATGGTGAATTGGATCATCAGGCTAGTCATGCAAGGAAAATTCAGTGGAGATTAGATACCATCATGGATAAAATACCTTGTATTTTTCAACATGATGGTGAAATATTTATGTATTATTTTACTCTAGTAGTAGACTATTTTAATGATTTTATATATAATGAATTATATAGATTACTTCTATTTCAAGAGATCAAGTTTATGATCGAGTTGGTTTCTGGAGTCGATCTTCTTTCTATTCCACATTATATAATGTCACAAGAATATGATCATGAGTTGAACATTAAATTAGATGATCTGGAATCTAATTGTTTCATAAAACCTAATATAACTCCATAATTTTCTCCAGTTATGTTCACCAAGAAATATGAGGGGACTTCGTGCTTCAGCATAGATTATTAGAGATTGAACCAAGTGATGGCCATGAACTATTATCCTCTTCCACACATCGATAATCTCTATGATTAGTTGAGAGGTGCTAATACCTTCTCCAAAATATAGTTGATAATAGGATAACATTATTTATGGTTATGAAAATTATGCATACCTTGGAAAAAAATTACGAATAGGAATGGCTTTTATGAGTTTGTTTTGATGTTGTTTGACTTGAAAAATGCACATGTTGTATTCATGACCCTGATGAATACGATCTTTATTCATTTTACAGATTAGTTTATTGTGGTTTTTGATGATATAATCATAGTGTAATCCTAGTTAACAAATTATCATGTCAAACATCCTGACATCATCCTAATTATATTAAGATAACATTGACATTATGCTAAACTAACCAAATAAAGTTTCTGGTTCGATAAAGTGCACTTCTTGGGACATTTCATCCTAGAGGAAGGTGTGTCAGTTGAATAAGGGAAGGATGATTCCATGATATCTTGTGATCATCCCAATAATTTCATGAAGAGTTGTATATTTTTTTTATAAGGTATTAAGGGGACTTTATCAATGAAATTTCCCATTTAGCATCACTGATGTCAGTGCTGACCAATACTCAGGTAATGTTTGTTTTTGGTTGTATGCTTGTGAAATATATTTTTCAGTAACTCAAAGGTAGGATAATCTCATATCCTATCCTTACATTACCAGGGCCGAGAGAATCATATACTTCATACTGTTTTTTATTTGGAGTTTGAATCAGAGTCGTTCTGATGTAAGAGGATCGAGTTGTTCTATAATGCTCCAGATAGCTATGACCGCATGAGAGGAATTATCCTAGTCAAGATATAGTGTGTGTAGTAGTGATATATTCCTTGAGATGTTTGAGGCCTTATCTCATTTGTGAGAGGTTTTTGGTATAAATGTAAAATAAGAGCCTCATCTACATTTTTCTCAGGGGGACCTAAACCTTCTGGTGATGAGGTGGGTTAAGTATTTATAATATTTTGACATAGATTTGGATTATACACTAGTAAAGGGAAACATTGATTCCAATTTTGTGATCCGAATGATGCTTGAAAAATAAGTTTGTGAGCCTTGAGATGAGTCGCAATTGACATCCCTCATTATAGAGATGCATCTAGATGTTCAACAGTCTTAGGTATGAGTATCTCTGACATCGATAACTAGAATGCTCATGCTTTTGGATAAGATCAAGGCCAATAAGTTATATGATCATGAGGTATTAGTTCAAAGAGATGGATTATATTGTGGGGGGGATACACCACTAGCACAGTCTTTTAGAAGGGTAAATTATCTTCTTTCCTAGGGTTGGTTAGGGGTTCCTATGAGATTGTGATAGGAGCTGATGATAGGGTTTCATGCTTCCAGATGGGTGGGGCATTTTGGTTTGATAGATATGTATCGTTATATTAATAGAAATTATTGTTGTTCAAGATTTATGAAAGTGTTATTAGTATTTGGGGAGATATATTTCACTTTTCTAGTGGTGAAATCCATGAATCAGAGACTTTCAGGGATTTTATAGCTTATTCCCATTTGAAAGTGGAAATGGGATGATGTCACTAGGGCTTTTGTGGTAGGATTACCCATGATATCCCCTAATAATGATTTTTTATGGATGATTATGGATCTATTCATGTAGGCAGACCCCTTTTTTACTATTAGGGAGACCTTCATAGTTGATGATCTTGGAAACATTTACATGTGTGACTTGGTTCGTTTTCACAGTGTTCCTAGGAGTATAATTTATGGTAGATATCCTTATTTCACATTTCACTTCTAGAAGGGTATTCAGATGGCTATGGGATAACATATTCTATTGAGTATATCCTATCATCCATTGACTGATGGTCAATATAAGAGGACTATCTAGATTTGGGATCATATGTTACAAGAATGTGTTTTGGATATTTTGTGGTTTGTTGGAGAAGTATATAGAACACAAGGAGTTTTCATAAATTAATTTCTTCCATGAATAAATCCAGGTGTAACATTTCAAGGAGTTATATAGATAGCCATGATATTTTCCATTTTTACCCTAGTGGCAGGTCAGTCAGTGCCTTTTGGTCCATGTCTCATAGCAGATATATCTGAGAATGATCAATTGATCATACAGTGGAAGGTAACTACCTAGAGTAGGCAGAAATCATACATTGACCATTGGTGATGACCTCTGTAGTTTGAGGTTGGTTATCATGTTTTCCTTTGGGTGTCACCTAGGTTTGGGACACTCCGTATAAGGAAACAGGGTGAGCTAGAACGTAGTTTTATTGTCCTTTTGAGATAGTGTTTAGGGTTAGTTTAGTGGCATACTGATTATCCGTTCAACAAAGCTACAATTCAATGTATTATGTGTTCCAAATGTCACAACGTTGCATATACTATTTAAAAAATTCTCATCGGATAGATGTTGTAAACCTTGATATTAGTGTTGATGTGTCCTTTCTTGAGCATATGATATTGATTTTGGAATTTAATGTGAATTATCTATGGGGTAAAGAGATTCCTTTTGTTTGAATGTAGTGGAAACTTGGGCAAGTTCATGTGGAATCCTCGGAGTGGGAGTCTGATATGTGAGCATAGTGTCCTGACATGTTAATTGATACCCCATTATGATTATTTTGGAATCTTATGGAAAATATTTTATATAGTGGGGAGCTTTCAAGATCCAATATTATTCTAGGTACATCTCCTCTTTTATTTTTTCATTAAAGCCTTGGTGGTCGTGTCTTAATTGGATATGAATAGCATTTGTTGGGGAAAATGTCTTAAAATCTAGGTAAGTTTGTTTTTTTTGAATTAATTACGACTGGGTGTAAATGCGTTAAATGGGATTATGAGTGTTTTTCATACTATGAATAACATCAAATGTGGTTTGGTTATTCATTGGGAAATAGGTTGATGTCTTTCTATAGGGAAATTACACGTCGTAGAATGAAGTTACATGACATGTAACTATTTCTAAGAACAATCTGTGAGGCCAGTTTAGGATAAAAAATGAGTACATGCCATGATGTAATGATACATCATGTAATGTTTGGGAAGTGCTAAAACTAACCTGAGGTGGTGAATTGTTTATCATATCTATATAAAAAGAATTACAGAATGTGTAACTGAATTACACAGAAATTTTTTTTGTGAGAAAAAATTTTAAGGGTTTCATGTGGATGATTTTTTATCATTCCTTCATGGAAACACTTATTTATCAAAACCAGGGTAACTTTTAGATGATTTTGGAGTGCCTATATTGATTTTTGACATCCTGATCATGCATCAAATTCCTAGTATGAGGTTTTGGTTAGGTTTTACCTTATCTCCTTTTGTTATCCAGTCATTTCACTATTACCATTTGGTTGTGAGCATAGTTTGTTTTGATCCTAATTATTTTGATCTAGGATCCTTCTTCTGATCATCTATAAATTATTCCACATTGGAATTTTTCACTAGAAGTATTGGATGATGGTCAGTAAAAGTTATGTTTTATAATACATAACCTTGTTGTTTGGTAGTTTTTATGTATGATCAATATTGAAATTTCTCTACCATATCATGCATTAGATAAATTAAATAATTAATAGGATTATTCTTTATAGTCCCTTTGGATACCATTGGTTTTTGACCTAGAATGTGGATACCATTTGGTTCAGTAAAATCTTAAATATAAATGAGTAGTTTAATGTTTATACATGTGATTATCATGACATGGGTTTTAGTTCATTACATTATATATATTCACATTGGCTGGACTTATTTATTGAGATAACCAACATGATTTTGGTTATGACTAAATGAAAAATGAAATGTTTAGTTGTTTGATGATTGGTAAATTTCATAATTAAAAATTGATCCTTATGATGTGATATTGATATGTCCTTGTTCTAATGAAATGTATTGTGATTTCCATGTTTTAATTCTTATATTGGGAATTGGCCCATTTTTATTATTGTAATTCTTATATGGGGTGATAGCCCAGTTTACATGATAAAATGATTATATACCATTATATATCCTTTGACATGTTGAAATGATTATATACCATGCTATTCTCAATGACACATTTAAAAATGATTATATATCAGGATTACCCCTGACACATATTGAAATTATTATGTATTGGGATTGGCCCTGATTAAATGTTTAAAATAATATATTGTGGGGTTTGACCCAGATTTTTGTCATTTAAACCATGGTTATATAGTTATGGTATTATTTGCATGTTTTTGAAATATGATCAATTGTATTATTTCTTGGATCCAAATAAAGTTGTTGTGGTATTAATTTAAATATTTAATGAATTAATATACTTGCTTATTACATTATTGTGTGCACTTATTATTAGACTAGTTATGTTTTGACATGGGGGTGTCGACCTAATGGGTTATACTGACACCCTTTTGGGGATATCATTTGTTACCTAAGTAGATTACATGGATGTGTCATTGGAAAAGGGAAAGGGACATTGTTGTTGGCTGTTTTCTTATTGAATGAGATGGTGTTTGGGGATAGGCCGACATAGGGTTGGGGACTAGGGAACTTTTTTTAAATGTTGAGTCTTATAGGATTATATTTTTTATGACTTCTAGCATAACATTTAGTAACATTTCATCATGAAATTATATTTTTCCATTATTATTTTATTGGGTTATTCAATTGGATTATATTGTTGGTTTTCCACTATTTTATAGTTTTCCTATTATTTCCACACATAGATAATTATTTAATACTTATTTTTTGCTTATCACACTATATTGTAACTCCACAACTGGGGGTATAGTCTCCCCACTATACTAATAACAGTCCCAGTACTAGTCGGTAACATCTTGCATACAGGGATTGACGCTTGACGTCTCATCACCAACTTGTTTCAGACACATGATAGAGTTCCTGATCCAGGGATGTAACACCAGTTCACATTGAAACACATAACTAACTAGATCCATGCCATCAATTAGTGTAAAATATCTAGTAACATGTCACTGGATAGTGGAGGGGCACAATATATATTCATAACTATCCTAGCTAGTGGTAAGGTATCTCGTCCATTCCAGATTCACCTACCCTATAACATAGGTTCTCATAAGCAAAACAAAAGTGAGGGTGAGAAACAATCATCAGTGGTCATCGAAAGCATAAAAAAGAAAAAAATGTAACTCACCCTCACCTCTCATTCCCTCTCAATAAAAATTCCCCAAGATTAATTTCCTAATCTATATAATATAAAACACTACCAAATAATGTGTCGTTGTAATAGGGACATAAATAAGGTTACACAGACCCATTAATTTTTGTAAATCAATTAAAATTTCAAAATTACCCTTCTTTAAATCCTACTTATAATGATATACCATTCCAAATTAAATTCAAAAATAATTTATAAAACATTTCTTAATAACATTAAACTCAAAACCACCCTTTAAATCCTTTTATGATTTACAAATATTTTTATAAAACCTTTTAAAATATTAAAACATCATTCATTAATTTATCCCATTAACCAAACACGGTAAAACCATTTTTAAAGTACAAATTTTTTATTAATTTTTTTTTGAAACACTTATAAAATACTTGTAATTTCATGTATCACTCAATATTCCAATTTAGGCTTTTGAGACAAATTGATAATTTAATTTGAAGAATAAAATCTATTTCAAAATCATGGAATTTATCTACAAAGGTTATTTGGTCAATTTCTCAAACACATGGTGTGAACAGTGTTCTATAATCAATATAAACTACGCTTTAAAATAGGGAAACATATCAATTTATATCAAATCCAATATAAAAAAATTTATCTTTATTGATTTTTTAATCATAATTAATATTGTTCCTAAATAATTAACACATGATTTTAATAGGAAAGGAAATAAAATTTCAAAAATTAAAAGTTAGTACATTGGAAAACCAACCCCAAATTGATGGTGAATGGTTTAGAATTTCAAATATTATATAAATGGAGCCTGAAGAAGCCATAAAATGTCATAATATCAAGAGAAACACAAAATTCAGGTTAAATCATAACCCTAGGGTTCATCCAAGTGAGTCGCAATATTGGGGAGAGAAGAAATCAAGATGATGGGATGAATGAATAGAATTGGAGACACTAGTGTTGAGTTATATCCATAAATTTAATAGAAGTCATATGGACTTTAAAAATAAAAGGGGAGACTAGATGAGGTGAGGCATGCAATTAAGGGCATGGCTGGGGGGAGTCATTTGAACAATGGGGGAGGAAATTTTGGATTTGGGGTTTAAAAAACTGGAGGGGAAGAAGTGTGAATTTACAAAAATTGAAAACTGGGTGACCAGTATGATTTACTAAACTAGGAATCCCACATTAGACACCCAACAAACCACACATAGTTCCCTTAGTGGCCCCCAGGGTTTAAATAACCATGAACTGACCTAGCTATACAATACTATTAAAAATTACTTCACAATTTCACCAGAATCACACAATTAACCTAACTATGTTGGCTAAAAATTTTACCACTAAAATATTTATATCTTAAGATTATGGGCATAAAAATTGTATACAACTAAAATATCACAAATTAATATTAAAAGCAATAGATTACATAATATGAATAACCATAGCCACGCAAGGGTGTGAAATTCTCCCCCCCCCCCACAACTTTATTCCCCTATAAAGTCTCCAATAAAATTATAAGGCAATGGAGTAATAAAAACCATTTCACCAAGATTCATGATGTGGACTGGCTAGTGGAAAACTATGGAGATATCATACAAAATAGAATCACTCAGCCCAATTCATTAACCATATACACTTACGAAATCCAATATCAACTTAACTGATATACCAATGACACATATCATCTGTAAGAACATCATGAACTAACCATCAACCTTTGATTCCTTATAGAAGGGATACCAAACATAATATTCACCACAATTTTTTATTCATATAATTGGTGAGACAAATAAACACCGCAAAAAAATTACAAGATACAAAATACTCTAAGTAATCGTCCACCAGAAACCAAAAATATTCCAATAGAGGGAGAACCAAAAAGAACACCTATAGAGTCACAAACAAATCACCATGACAACCATAATCATAGTAAAATCCTAAATAATGATAAACGCTTCACCCTTATGTCACTACAAAAAAGTGAAATCAAGGATCTAAACAATGGTACACCATATCATGGTAAACCTAAAAAACTAGGACAAATTTAAAGTAGTGCACAACCCAAACGGGTTCATTTAACATATTATCCACCAAAGTAGATATCCAATGTTATTTTCATGTCCCTATATCAATATAAAAACCTTATATACTAGTTAACATAAAGATCTACCTCAATAAATGAAACCTGATGGCCAATCCAAATTAAAACTACAATGAAACCAAAATCCAATATGAATCAATGATGAGATCCCAATGGAAACACATACCCAATAATTACCTCATATTATTCAATCTAATTCATATCCTCTGTATAAATCCATAACAACTAGAACACAATATATTTTAGGATTTCTCTCAACTCGTTATAATCAATCCACTTCCCCAGTAGATCCTTGGTTTATATTGGAAAAAGGATGTTACTTATACAATATGTCTAATGATAATGTCTGATAGTTAAAAGGTTATGATTCCATCAGTCTATTTGGATTTTAGTTTGATATTGGAATGGAAGAGACATCCCCCATCGAATAAAGAACTCACCGAGAGGATCATCGATTTTGAAAATCCCAATACTAATTTATTTAACTATTCTAGGAAGAATATATGAAACAACATAATACATAAGTACATTAAATTAATGCCTCATAGTGTACACCAAACAATCATGTCATAATGGGATACATATAATACATTTATTTTACCAAAACAAAGAACATCAATCACACAACACAAAGCCTCATTTTCATTTTTAAATCCACTGACATTAAATGGTTAATTTTAAACTACAACATTCATTTTGGAATAAAATAGAGTTTTATTACCATTCGAAAACATTTTTAAATTAGATGTGTTTGTTTTCAATAATTTCCATGAAACCCCACATTTTTCCAGAACCCATATTGAATCAACGACTTCATAAAAAATCTATTATGAAATAAGATATGCATTTCTGATAACCCACATGAAATGAATTTTCAAACAAAATATTTTTAAAAAAAAATTAAACCCATTTTTTCACCAAAAACAATCATTTAAAATTTTCAAATAGAATCAATTCATAACAAAAAGAATGACATCAAATTTAATAAATTATAATAAAAAATTTTAAAATTCCTCTCTAATTCCCTTCTAACACATGTGAATTCTCGTTAAGTGATATTTAGTAATTATAATCAAGAAATAGCAAGTAAAAAATATAATATAAGATAGATTATGTGTTTAGTGTATTCCTTGGACCCATCCACATAGGGCCCACATGGGGTTTCCGACCATATGGGAGAGAAATGTATCTCTTTATCTTCCTCAACCATCACCCTAAGAAGAAAAAAACAAATAATTCACTTTAACCTATAATATCCTATACTTGTACACCCGGATTATGTTATCAAAACTTATTCATCACTGTCTGATTTTGATACCAACTATAGTGACCCAATTTTGACCATCTATATCTAAAATATCAAGTAAATGGTTGATCTATTTAAATATCCAATAATATTTTAGGTTTAATGATATAGTGAATTTCAAACATAATTAGATTACAAAATCTATATCTTACTCATACAATGGACATTTTCCCCCAGAACTAGATACTCTTATTTCATAAAAAGACTTCTATATCTCCCAATAAAATTAATAATCATAATTCTCATCTAAAAGTATCATTCATATTTTTCTTCCTCATAACATGGGGAATAGAAACATAAGAAGAAGTTTGAGCTCAAATTCATTATAAGGGGGTGTGTGCATTGGAATTTTTCAAAGAATAAATGAATCATGAAAAATATTGTCAAGATAGACAAAAATAAAATATTCCATATGAAAAATATAATGAAATGGGAATGTATCAATGAATTAAATAACAACATAAATAATCACACGGATAATAGTTACTTATTTTATAGTAGTATAATTCCTATTTTTGGAAATCATAATCATATTTTCATACCCATGTGTTAATACATCATAAATATGCCTTCAAGGACTCATGTCGAGACATCATAAATAAATAAGTAAGGCATACACCAAATACTCCAGCTAGTTTTTATCAAGAGACCAAATAATTCATTGAATGTTTGTAATAACATGACCAACCAATCTCTTACTACGTCCATTTCATTAATCATATCAAATAATTGAATAATTTTTCAACAAACATTCCACATGATTTAATAACAAATATTCAAATTGGGAATATAGAATATAAAAGGTTAATCATTTTGTATTATATATTTAATATTCTATAGTATTTAATATTGATCCATATTTAAATAATAATTATAATTATTTTTGAAGTTTCCCTGGTTATTGAATGGTATTTATATTTTTGTAAATAACCCAACTATTATTTACAAAAAAACATGGTATTGACACTATATAGGGTAATGAGTATACAGTTTAGACAATACTAGAAATTATGCAGAATATATCCATGATAATAATGAAAATGGACATAAATTTGATCACCATTTCATTATTAATGAATATGCGGTAATGAAGATAATTTCTTTGGAAAAAAGCGTGGAAAATGGAAGCAAATTTTTTAAAAAATATTAAATATTTTTTAACAATATTGAAAATAATAATAATAAATAATCTCCAAAACACATTCCATGAGGTGTTGTGAATAATTTTAAAGAATATTTTGAAAAATAATTTATAATAATATAATATTTAAAATAAACTATACTTTTGTATAAAAATTTGAAGTGGAAGTTAAAAATATACATAGGTGGATTGGAATCCCTTTTCCAAATATTTATGATAATAACTCGATTTTTATTTAAAAATTTGTAGATTAATGGCAGTAGATATTACATTGAAAAAACTTTCAAAAAATTTAATGGAATATATTTCATGGGGAAGGGTCATGATAATGGGAAAATATTTCATGTGGAAAATGTGTAAATGATATTCTTGTCATAATTTTTTTAAAGAAAGTCCAACATTAATTTTATTAAAAAAATATAAAATATTCCTTAAAAAAATTTGATTATAAATTACTAGTTAATATAAATTTACAATGATAAATAATTAATTTATATACGAAAAAATCCATAAAATCAATAATATTTATATAGAAGAGAAAGGTTCCCAACTAACAAGGAGAAATTATTTTGAATTTCCTTACAAATAATAGGTCTCCATATTTGAGTACCAAAGATGGAGGGAAATGGGAGAATGGTTTTTAAAAACAAAAAATAACAATAGTTGAAGAAAATAAATTAATTTTAAGAGATAAAGAGAATATATTTCCACTAAATAATATTCAAACATAAGAAATCATGATTATAAGGGATATTGAATCACAAACCCTTACAACTTTTGTAACTTTATAATCAAAGTCAATCAAAATTAATACCATGATATGGTTCTATAAAACACATTAATTAAATTAAATATTATGATAAAACACAATCGTGGGTTATTAAGAAGACCAGATAAAAGAAAACATGGTTTATATTAGGAAACCTATATCAATGGGTGAAATTGGAGACGTGAAACATGTACCAAGAACATAACATTAAATTTAAAAATAATCAATGGATTGATTCGGTGTAACTGATTTTAATCCACATAAAATAATAGAAAACAAAACATAAAATAATCATAGGTAATTACACAAATAATATTATCATAACGTTTTTAATGAAGAAGAAGTATAACCCCATAAAAAGAAATTGAGTTAAGGAACACCTTACCTAAAGTACCAATATTCCTCATATATATAATTCCAGATAAATAATAATAATATATTAATTATATACTTTATTCAAAAAATATTTTAATGTTTATTCCCTTACTATTAGCCTTTATTATCATGTGTTTTATATAATAATTCATAATAGTCCATATCTGCCATTTTGGGAGCATTTGGTTCATAATATACAAACATGTATGGTATATTTATAATGTTCAGTGGTCTTAGTAAAATGATTTAATAAACTCCATGAATTTCATGTAACAGGTTCCATATCATTCTATAAGTATGTGTGTTAAATATCTCATCAACATGGTACCAACCCAAAAACCTTCCTCAATATGCCTATTTTTTATGGTTTGAAATAACCTTGTTTGTTTAATTTTCAATTTATCATTATAATCGATACATTAACATTAAAAATAAAAATAATATAGTGATTTTTTAGTTAATTTTATATTTAATTATAAAATAATTTTTTAATAATACCCATGATATACATAAAATAGTTAAAGCGCCAATGTTTATGTAGGTTGCATAAAACCACTACGGTGAACAATGTTTTTCAAAAGAGTTAAAAATAAGGGTAAATTAATAAAAATATGAGTTTTTGAAAATAAAATAAATAATACCTAAATTCCTTAATTATTATAGATTATGATTTATTTCTTCAAATATTTAAAAAGTAAGAGGATAAGTGAAATGAAAATACCATCTATGACAAATCCAAAATTTGAAATAACAACGTCTTATAGAGGAATGTTTTATGAGAGGTAACAGGTGATCCCCCATCATAAATTTATTATATAGATTCAAAAAAACAAATATATAAAATTGTGGGAGAAAAATAAGTGATGTTTTACTATGTTTTCAAGATAATTAATCATAATTATGAAGGTAAAAGTGGTTTGAAACCCTTAACTCGGTCATTAAAATGACGCTTTTCGATTAAGATTAAGGCCTTTAGAGAAGTAAAATTTTATTACTATAGAAGATTACAAAGATGATATTGGAAATGTGGAGATGAATTTTGAGAGATTTTTTAGAGAAAAATTAACTCATGAATTTCTTTGAATGGTTTATATTATGTTTCATTTTATATGAAAAATTCAATGGTGTTTTCCTAAATTCATATTATTTAAGGGTCAAAATGAAATTTAAAAATTAAAAGTCGTTCCCAAATTGGGAATAGGTGGTTGTTTTGGCTATTTTAATACCCACTTGAATCATGATAGGATTTTTTTATTTTTAATTAATTTTATAATATTATTTAACATTAAATACCATTAAATTCATTTATGAAACTATACATATAAATTGACATTAAAAACCCCAAATAATATTAAATTTATAAGTTTAATAATTAAAACATAAATTAATTTCAATTTTGATGAATAAAAATGTTGAAACATTATAAATATTCTAAAACACATGACTTTTAATATTTTTAATACAGTTTACTTCGATTTTTTAGCTGCATGCACAAGGTTTGAATTGGTGATATAGAAGCATTATAGGTAATCATATCATCACTAAAAATTAAAAAAAATTATTATAATAAATATTTTTTATTTATATTAAAATTTATCATATATATTCATCCATAAAATATTTATATATATATATATCATTATCATGACAATATAGAGATAAAGTGAATTGTTCGTAAATATAATTTTATTAATATAAAAGGAATGTCATATTTATAAAAAATGGCTCCAAATTAGACCATTTGTGAATATAATTTGATGTTAGTCTAGAATAACCTCATACATTAATTTGAAGATGAGTTTTTTGTGGCATTTAAGAGAATTTAAATCTCGATTTAATAATTCTACATTATATTAACATTTAATATGGACACAAATATTTTTCATTGTTACTTTTCATTATGAAAAGAAATGAAATTAACCTTATAAAAAATTTTGAATAATATTTTTCTTAAAATGGAATAAATTTTAAAATATTTAATTCAAAAATGTTATAATGTTTATTTTTTATAGAGTTCAAAAAACAAAAAAAATATTTATAAAAAATATCAATTTAAAGCATAAAAATGAATTTATAAAGAAATCAAGTATACGTTTGTTAGTATTAAATTAAATAGATTATTTTTAATTAAGCTATACTAATTTCAGTTTTATACTAATCAAAAATAGAATTTTTCACTGTAAATAATTTAAAATTAATTAATATTTTTATAAAAAAATTGTTTTTTCTACTCTTCACCCAAAAAATCAAACTTTTCAGAAAAATCCAAAAAATTCACCTTATGGTATATTTGATATGATGATATAAAAAAATTGTTTCCATTTTATTAAGTAAAATTTAAAAAACTCAAAAATTTATCCTTTAAATGATATTAAAAAATAATAATGAAACCCAGGGATTATAGAAAAATGACTCTTTTATAATTTTAATGTTTTTATCCTTATTTTATTTATTACTTATTATTCAATCATGAGTAGTATTTTCATGAAAATAATCAATAAATTTGAATAGGGAAAACTTGTCAACAAATATTCAATAATGTGGTTACTCTTGTTTATACCCACTATCCAAATGAATAGGTTAGAATGGTCATATTTAAATAATAATATTTATATAAAATATCGCAGTTCATTTGAACTCCAGTTTTTTCTCTATAAAAGGTTTCAAACATCATTTTAATTTAAAGAATAATTATATATTGAAATATTTTTTTCTTATATTCTCCCCTTTTTACAAAAAATATATTCTCGTAATTTGAAATTATTCTCACAGTAATGAATGTATCTTAAAATATGTATAATATTATATGCAGATTTTATCATGATAAATAAATTTATATATTTCTAATAAGAATATTATTATCTCTTAAATATTTCTAAACCATGTTTGTACCATTATAATAATCATAAGTGTGAGTAGGATTCCAAAATCATACCTTATTATCTTAGAATTATTTCCCACATAAGTCTCCATAGATCTATCATCATCTTGTTTGAGTTGTGGCATAATTTTGTGATTTTTAATGATAAAACACTCTTAGTTGATTTATTTTCATTCCATTATCCTAATTTATTTAGTTTATTGGGTTTTGGGTAGTTTACAACTCTGTCTCATCCTATATTCTAAATGATTAATATCCTGATGAATTTTTCATGCATTATGCACTAAATTTAACTTTTAATGGATCATAAGATCCAAAAACTGATGAAAAGTAATTCCACTTATATTTGAAATTTTACAAAAACCAAAAACAATAATAACAATTTATCATAATACTTAAATGGAGTAAACTTTCAAAGTAATAAGTAATACCTTAATTTATAATAACACCTAAAGAATCACTTAATAAATTTTATTATTAACTAAACTATAAAACATTTCAAAATATAACTGATCAAATTCAAATCCAAAAAATAATAATAATTTGATCACATATTCTTTCATAATCAACATAATATTTATCTCCAAATAGAATTAATCACCCAAAAAGGTTCAAACTAAATATGTGTGTCCCCTAGACATATATTATCCAAAATATAATAATTTTTTTGTAATATACTAAATCACTATGAAATATAACAACGAAAACATTATATATTCATCCAAAAGTTAACATCGTCATTACACTTCCAACAATATCAACAACATTGATAGAAAACCCAATACTATCTCATTGTTTGGATTTTATCTTACTTCTTATAAATTTCTCAAAGATGTAGTAACCCTTTATCTATAATTACCTCAACATCGAATGTGACATTATTATTAAAGATTATCTTTTCCTAACAGATTGTATCTCTGGTATATTATCATTCTTTAAAAATAACCATAATTGTAAATCACAAGGTAAACCTAAGGGTTATATATACCTCAATCTAGTATTCTTCCTAAAACCTAATAAATGTCTAAAAGATATTCCTTATCATCATAAAAATCCATCATAGAAAACCTATCAAGGGTATATATGACTTTATGATGAGAATTACACTTATTAACCCACGACGGTACCTAAAAATATTAAATGATCCTCATTCGGTATCTTCATAACCTGTAATGTTATCTAAACTCTGCTATGATACCAACTATATGACCCTAGACTTGTACACCCTAATTCAATGTTAAAAACATAATCATGAATTACTATTTTTGATACCAACTTATGTGACATGATTTCTAACATAAATTTTTATATAAGCAGGTAAATGGTTGTGTTACATACATACCCAATACATTTTTAGGATTATAGATTTCGATAATTGGAAAAATTATTACATAACAAAAATCAATTATTTCTCATCTAATGGAAATTTTGTTCACTAAACCAAGATTCACTTATTCCATAATAAGTATTCATCATCTCTCAGAAAATTATAGATATATAATAATCATCTAGAAGTACCATTTATATTATCATTCTTTATTCCTTATATATGAAAAATATAAGAAAAAGGGTGAGATCAAATGATCAGTAAGGGAATGTGTACAATGGAAGATATCATAGAAAACATGATGTATGAAAAATATGGTAGGGATATACAATAATCAAATATTATATATAATAGATGTCATGAAAGGGTAATGTATACATGAATGAAACAGAAATAAAAATAATCACATGGACAATAATAACTAATTTAATAATGATAGAATGCATAATTTTAGAAATCATAATCAAAACATCAAGTAATTGTTTTAGGGAATCATAAACATATCATCAAGTCATCTTGACAAGATATCATTAATTAATAAAGAATGCACTAAATACCCAATATAGTTTGTCTCATGATACCTACAAATGCATCATAGGGTTATCTAATATTTTTTCACACCCATTACTTTTGTAGCCTAATGCATTCATTATATGAATTAATTGAATAACAATTCAATAAAAAATTTACATTCCTTAATAATAAACATTCTTTTTGGAAAACTGGCATAATAAATGTTAATTTTTCCCCAAAATATATTCACCCAGCATTAGTGGTCACTATTCTGCCATAGATAACTAACAAGAATATGGATTTTCAATTTTTCCCAAATTAATAAACGAGTTATCATTATTAGTAAACACCCCTAATATTATTTATATAAAATGGGGTGTTTACACAATATTGGATAATGAGTATATGGTTTATTCAAGAATAAAAATGATATAGAATATATGCATAATAATAAAGAACATGAACAATAATATAACCAATAGTTCATCAAAAATGAAGTTGAATTATAAAAGATATGTTCTTTAGAATCCATAATGTAAAATAAAAGAAAATAATTTTAATACATTTTATCTTAATGATTTTGTAACATTTTTCCAAAAAAATGTTTTGTATAACTTATAAAACTCTCTTTATAAGGTATCACTAAGAGTTTTTATACAAAAATTTTAAAATAATTTAAAATAATACTATCTTGAAAATAAAAAACAGTTAATTAAAAATTTGTTGACTATAATATACAAATATACATAAGTGGAGTGAAATCCCTTTCCAAAATTTCTAATAAAATTTTACAATTTTCCATTAAAAATTTATAGAATAATGTGAGTAGTTATTACTTTGAAAAACCATCAAATAATAGAACACTAGATAAATCAATGGGAACATTCATGATGGTGGGAATAAAATTTCATTTTCAAAATGTTTCAATGATATTATCTTCAATAAAATTTAAAATAAATTCTATAATGAATTATATATAAAACATTAAAAAGATTAGCTTAATTTTTTTTCATAAAAATTAATAGTTACTAGAAATTGATCTTAGGAAATACTTTATGTCTAGATGATAACATACAGACACTAAAAAAATTAGTTATTTCTCAGAGAGTTTTATCTACTGGTAAAAAATATTTTATTATTGGTAAAGCAATTTACCAATAAGAAATTTTTTATAACTAAATTATTGGTAAAATTTCAATCAATAAATGTTATTGTGACAGATAAAATAATTATAAAATAATTATAATAATTCCAATAGATAATATTTTTATTTATTAAAATGTTTTCAACATATTTATCTATTAATAATAACATTATAATATTTAAATATCTTTTCGTATTATTATCAAACAAATAACTTATAAGTCACTATAAACAGTGCCAAAAAATAATATCTATTTATAATTCATTTTTAAATGAATCGTTTATATAATCATATATGTTGGTAAGACATTGTAATATATATATTAATATAAAAAATAAAAAATAATGTGTAAAAAGACACAAAATCTATTAGTTAAAAAATACAATTTAAATTATTTTAAATATATTCCAATCCATACAACTCATGACACATTCTTTCACCCGCATGAAAACTCAAATACAGTTTGACGTCATTCTATAGAGGAAGTGGAACTAGGAAAAAAAATTAAAATTACCTAAAAAATCATCAAATAAAAGATAATGTGTGTAATCCCTGACCTCATAAGTTGGGAACTAGAAATAAAATAACTTTGACTACAAATGTGAGGGTCTTATCCTGGAATCATCAATGTAATTATTTTACATTGTCATAGTCATTTTACCTAACCCACAACATCTTCAAAATCACTTTTTTAATCCTTCCCTATAAAAAAATATTCATCTAAACATCTATAGAAAAATTAATCTTATCATTCATTTCTTTTTTTAACATAGTTTAACCAGAAACATACTAATTAGTGATAAAAGTATTTTATCACCTCCTAGATGAAAAAAATATTGGGATCTAAATTCATTCACTCGATGCCACATTGTACTATATGGTTCATCACCCTATGTTCCGCAGAAGGGATTTTATACACAAACACCTGAGTAATGATAAAAACACATTTCCCAATAAATAGATAATTTATAAAATATCTTTAAATCCAAAAAATAAATTTCATTCAAAACAAGGAAAATCAACATAAAAAATAACCTAAATGAAAATATAGTTAACATAGTTTAAAATAATTTTTAATGTTACATGACATATTATTAATGTCTTTTTTTAAATACCAAAACAATTAGAAAACCATGCATGTTGTTAAAAAACTAAAAATATCTAATTCATATTATTATAACTTCACATAATTTCTATCACTTTTATGAAATCTTCCCATTAATAATTGTATATATTTAATAGAATAAAATGAATATTTTCTTTACACATATAAATCCATAATAATTATATATCAATATATTTTATAATTAAAATTTTTTAATGTTGTCACATTTTTATAACCATTTATCACATTAATCAACAAAATTAATATAATTTATGAATATGACTAGGTCAGGATAATAAAAAACAAACCAGAAATGAAATTTTTATTAGAATACAAAATTTATGAATGAATCTATATCAATAATTAGATATTAACATACAATGGAAAAAATAAAAAAATTGCATTCATTTACTAAACCATAATACTATAACATATTTTTTGAATCATTTTGATTAAAATTTATAAAATATGTGTCTATAATAATCGTTCTTTGCTATCTTTTCTTTTTTAATTTATCACTGAATTATAATTTGGGATACCTATTTTATTGAAATATCATACAACCATGAAGTTTTTTGTAGATGGAATGAAAAATTATATTAATGTAATTCAAGTTATAAATTGTTTAAAGAGGATAAAAATAAAAACATTGCATTTGTCTAAAAATAAAGTCCCTACATTGATAAGTAATACAATTAATCAAAAAAATGCAGAAATATCACGTTTCTTTGTTAGAAATTTAATAAACATGAATAAGTATAAACAATCACTACATATCAATAAAAATAAATAAACATGAAAAAAACATTTTTTCCACACAAGGGGGTGGATGCCTTACATTGTTTACAAAATGTTGAGTGTGGGTCTGTCTAACTATTTTCATGAACTTTTTTATATATGATATGTTGAACTAGATGATGTATAATTAGCTAAACATCATGGCCCATGGGTCAATGATCTGGATCATATGGGCTCCACTACTAGTTGGTGTCAGATTTACATGTCTATGCAGAAGTTGATTATTTTCAGAAGTATTCGGGGAACATTAAAGATGAAGGATGAAAGTGCTTGAGGAAAAATAAGTATAATATATTACTTATCTAAGATAATGAAATTAGGATTGAAAAACATATTCAACATTCCAAATTTTAGACATGCCATGTGTTCATTCTTATTATAAGCCATATTGTGTGTTGAATCTAATTGGAAAACTAAGAAACCTTGATGATAAATATATAAGGGGAATGATTTCATAGATTCCATAAATTTTAGATTTCATAAATTTTATATTTCACTCACAATAAAAGATTCCATATTTCAATCAGTAAGAATCCTAATTGGGTTATACATAGAAACCCACCTAGCTTCTACATAGATTTTACACAAGATAAGGCATCAATATATGTTAGTGAGAACACTAAAACAAAATCTATATTTCAAACTAAGTCATGATATAGAGGTGATGTTTAGTAAGAAGATAGTGAGAACAAAAAAATAGTGATGATTCATTACTATATTACAATAAACATGCATTCTGGACTACGTCATACACTCTATAACCTTCTTTAGATTAACCAACACTCATTGGATCATCTAAATAAACAAAAAGGCCTCAAAGGAAGACTAAATTTACTTTTCAGAATTATCAATAAAATTTCTCTTCTCATACACAAGAGGTAGAGGAATATATAAGTAAAAAATAGAAAAAACATCATGAATACAACACTATTATTATCTTTACCAAAAATATGTCAATTCAATTATATTTCACATAATTCTGGTAAATTTGGAATTGATTTCAAATTTATCTTCCACTTTTGATGTTCTTAGTGTGTGCGTCCAAATGATTATTTCAAGATAGTGATTTGAGCCTTACTAGTCAACTGTGATAGATAAGTTAACTATAATAGATTTTTGTCTTAGCATTACATAGGTGTTCTAATAACCCACAATCTGAAGGGGATTGATTATAGGTAATAGGAATTGGAATTTGGAAAAAAATATAACATATAATGGATGAAACACATCCATATGAATATCCTATTCCTCATACATAATGGAATTATGGTCTACAAATCCTCCCTCAATGTCCATCACACCTATGAGGTATGGCAAGAAAGTATGTTATTTCATCCCTCCAATCTTTACGAGTGGTCACAAACTAGGTTCTAGGTTGATTTTGTTGACAAGAATATATACTTGCTGGGGTGGAGGATTTTGATGATAAATGTTGAGGGGTAATAGAGGGAATCAATGGGACATTCTGATAGCATAGAATCAATCCTAACCAACCATCCTGATTATATCACTATGATGGAAATAGAGGATGAAAAAAATACTAGATGATATGGAAGGGGTAAAAAAATGAAATTTAAAACTGAATTCATGGGTTAAAGGATATAAAGAATTAAATAATAATATTTTCTATAAAATTCATGTTTTATAATGGGTAACATGTCTACAGAATGTGTGTAATGTTTTCTCTTCATAAAAACACCATCATAAAAACCAGCATCGTTGGGTACTGAGTTCCATTCCACTTGGGAAGTGTTTCTCTTTCATCACTAGTACACAGTATAATTCCCCCTCCCCCTGTCCTTCTATTAAATTTCTATCATCACTGAACACAATTTAATACTTAGAAAAAAATTAATGAAGTTTAAATTAATGGATAATTATAACTAAAAATTTGGTCTTGAAAGAACATATTGTTATTGTATTCGTTCTTGGAAATCAAAATGAAAAACGAATTTGAAAAAAAAAATTAATCTTTTTCTTGAATTGATATAAATTTGAATAAATTTATCCATATATATACATATATAAGAATAAATGAGTCTTCATACTAAACCAATGCTTACAAAAATATTTACGAAAATTCTTTATAAAGTGATTTAAAAAGAAATGAATAAAACAAATATTTATTGTATCAAATTGAGGGCCTCTTTAAACTAATTATCTATACATTAATTGATATTTTAAGTTATATCATACCTTATTGGAATGTAATATTCCATTTGAAACACTCACTATTATAATTATTCCACAAAAATAATTTATAATAAATATTATAATAAAATAAATATGGAGAATTTTATAAAATAATATGTTTAACTAATATATGATTAGACAACTTCGTATAAAATAAACTATCGCAACTATAAAGTGCACATGAAATAACAAATAAAATATATTTTATTCAAAAATATATAAAATCAGTGTAAGGATGGAAAAAAATTTAATGGATAATCTATAAAAAATGTTGGGGTTCTATATTATGGATTACTTCTAGGTGAATGTGTCCATAATAATTGGGTCATGCGATACTGAAATAAGAAAAAAAAATTATGGAACATTAGGCTATTTTAAATCTTATAGATTAAATAACCTGTAACAAGTATATTTTATTTTCTATCTAACTTATTCTATTTTCTTGTCATTCTCCTAGACTCTCCATTGGGAATTTATATGAATGAATGAATACATAAACCAAATAATAAAAATCTATAATTCAATTCAAAGTATAATTTAAATAAAAACCAATAAAAATATTTTTCTTAAGTGAAAAACTGAAGTGAAAAAAAATAATAAGACATATAAAGAAGTTATGGGTAAATAAAAAGTATGGTGAGGATAAATGGGTTTCATAAGTGATAATGAGAAAAATATTAAAACAATTATTCATATTCTGTTGGAAAACATAAATTATTAGTGAAAATGTAATTACTGGGGGAAGAATGAGATAATTTATACCTTTATGAAAAATATAACTGTATATACTATATCATAAAATAAAAAATAAATCTTTATAATATATTCTTGACACTCCAATATATATATATATATATCATAAATATTAAAATTATTGGGAAGTAAATATAAATATATTTAATTTGTAGGATATGGTAATATTTTTTATCTTAGTCTCTGTAAATAATAATAGTTAGATATACTGAGATCAAAATGAAATCAAAAAGTTGTATTTTAAATATATTTTTCCAACACCATTAGAGAAAATATTATGAATGGTAGGTGTGATGTTAGAGTATAATTTATTTGGTTTTATAGGAAGTAAATGAGGTAATTTGTTAGTTGAATAATTTCTTGAAATATTTGTGGTATTCTTTCATAATTTGAATCATAGAGTAGTTATATTCCCAATGTAACCCTATAAAGAGATGATTATATTTTCCAATGAAAATATAATATTTTGATTACAAATAGATGATAATATTTTTTTAAATTTATAAAAATA
Source organism: Viscum album (assembly GCA_963277665.1). Classification (NCBI taxonomy): domain Eukaryota; kingdom Viridiplantae; phylum Streptophyta; class Magnoliopsida; order Santalales; family Viscaceae; genus Viscum; species Viscum album. The sequence goes on along the minus strand of OY728120.1, from coordinate 1,576,668,502 downwards.
ATAATTTGTTGAAGATAAAATACCAAACAACATTAATGGAATAGTGTTAATTATTGTGGTTATGTGCAGTAAATGTTGAATGTGAATGGAAAATAAAACATAAAAAAGATTAAATATTCATACTATGATGTAATTCATTAATTCTAGGTTATTATTTCCATCTTTATCATGGTTCACCATAAAATAACATAAGGAACGTGTTAAGGAAAAATAATAAGGATCATAAAATTGAAAACCACTCACTAAAGATAAATAGAATTGAAAACAATAATAAAATTCAAAAGGCATATAAACTAAAAATGGATCATATATATAGATAAAAATGATTGACATATATCCATGTTCACCAGTTAAAATAGAAAATCATGGGGTGTAATGGTATAATGTGAATGTGAAGCAAATAACATGGGTAATAATAGATGGGTCTTCATCATTCTTCTTAGTTAAATATTTCAAAACCAATCTTTTAATAAATTAAAATACATGGAAAATAGGATATCGGTATTCTACTCACTCCTATTACAATTTCTACCAAACAATCAACATAACATAAAGTAGTTTTATGAATCTAGAAATCTATGAAGTTAATCCAATGAAAGATAAATAGAAAGTTAAATATAAATTGCTTCCAAAATTATTTTTCATTTAATGATCAATCCTAAAAATAGATGAGCTGTTTTAAGACAGTTATGAGATTTATAAAGAGACAATAAAAAGAGTAAAATTCATCACTGCTTATAAATTGAAGATAAGGCTCAATATTGACAACAAATCTTGATCACAAGCTCTGTGATTCTACAAGATTTTTTTCTTCCATTTTTAGTTCATAGGATTTGTTTCAATTCTTCACATACTTCATTTCAAAGGAACAAAACTTTCTCTTATAATAGTTTTTTTTCTGTAAATATTATGACTTGTTATATACAGATCATGTTGACAAAAGTAGTCCTACGGATGAGGAAATCTCAGTTGTGATATTTATGATCTCATGAGTTTTTTCACAGATATTTATGTATCTGAATATGGTCTAGATTCTCATATATCATGGGATTAAGGGTGAAGAATCTATAGTGTTTGGAAAATAGATCAATATATTCTCTCATTTTAAAATTTAGAAAAAATGTGCAATTATTAGATATCCTATCCCTGTTAACTCCAAATAAGTCTTGAATCCTCACTCTTAACTTGTTTTTAACTCCCCTTAATACTACCTCCTTCTAAACTATTTCAACAAAACAATTTATAATGTCCACCAATCAACTTAACAAATCCATCCTCTAGCCACAATGATATTCTAACTAAATTTTTCCTGGTATGGGTTAAAATTACATAAAAACTATCTAAAACCATCAAGAAAACCCTAAACTAGTACAAAATTTTTCATTAGGTTAAATCCACACATCATCTTCACATCTCAGGAATGAAAAATAATAGCTACTATGGATTCCACAACATAGGTGAAGACAAAAATCACTATTCGTTAAAAAACTACACAACCTTAATCAGTGAACATAACATGATAAAAAGGATTTCCAAATATTGTTCGGAGAATTTGTCCTAAAGAATCATTAAATATACCTGGATAACCTACCTAGATATCAATTCTATCCTTATATTTAAAATAATTGATCAACAAGGTTATCTTATAATAGCATTATATGATTTCAAATAAATAAATTGAGAATAAAATATAATAAATATAAAACACTAAAAAAATTGAAGATTACAAATTAAATAGTGGTTGAGATAAGAAACATTGTGGGTTGAGTACTACTAATCCATATCACATATTCACTGACCAAAAAAAATAAATTGTTCTATGTCAAAAAAATCAGTTACACTTAAATTTCAATAGAATGACACTCAAATTAGTAGAAAATACATTCAATATTAAAATTTATAAAAAAATGCATTTGAAGTTGTAACTGTCTAGGAAAAAACTCTGTAATGATACTATATCAAAACAGTTTAGGGTGTCAAAATTATGAAATAAATTCATATCTACATACTCAAATAATTTTTTTTGTTATGCACAAAAATAACTCAAACCATTATTTACATAAATATTTTTAAAATTATAGTCTAGAAAATAGAAAAAACACATAAAAGAAATCAATTAATGAAAATAATAATGAAAAAAACTATGGAAAAAACTATACCAAGGCCATGAACCAATGATATAACTTCATCTTCTTCTACATTCCTCTATTTTAAAACACTATCCAAATAAAAATGAAAATATATATTGATATTTTAGAAGATATTTTTTTTGTTAATATCATAGATAAATATATATATTAGAATATATATATAGCATATATATAACATCCACAGCCCAGAATCCCCTCTATCGGTGATCCAATTTGGTTTACCACATGACCTCAGGGGCACCTCCACATTCCTCAAGGGTTGTTGAGTAGAAGTGCGGGTCTAATGAATCACATGGGGAGACTATACCCTCTTTACTAGAGTATTCCATAGTAGATAACATTTGAAATAAAGTAAAAAATAAAAAATAAACCTTATACATGCATTACTAAACATTTCCCAAATAGTGTATAAACCCAAACCAAAAAGTAAAAATGCCATGTCATGATAACAGTTCTAAGAGTGTAAGAAACAACCAAAAATAAAGACAATAACTAATTCCCCAAAATGGGTCATGACTCCAGGTCCGGATCCTAATCCATGCACATACCAATCCCAAAACAACTCCCTACCATAGGGATAGTTACAATGTCCTTAGTTACAACCATGAAATATTCTCAAGTACCCAATGGCGGCCCAATAAAGGTGTGTGTAAAACACATTCGGCCTCCAACAACTGTTTCTATAAAATATAAATTCAAAATAGATATTTCATAAAACTATTAAATAAATGTATGGGTAAACCAAAAGGAAACTCAGGATGAATTAAATAACAATATTAACATAACCATTTTAATCACTTAAATCATTTCCATCACTTGTTCTATGGGTTAGTCTTTACATAATTTACACAACACCTTGTGTTGTACAATTATCATGAATAATTGTATATTTCAAGTTCCCTATCTCAAAAGGATTAAACATTTCATAAATAAATACATCATACTTACCTTGGATCCTTGGTCCAGGTAGTCTCATTATAAGAATCTGTTAGGGGTATAGAGCCTCATCCCCTTCCCAAAACCATGTATTATAGGGGTGGAGTTTAGAGCCTTAGTCTAACCTAGACATTGGTAATAGATCCACATGTCTAATTGTAACATCCCTAGTAAGTAATGAATAATAGATATTTTTATCTATGTCTATTAATGAATTATATAGTGTTTTAGAGGCTTAAAATGAAAATAAATCCAATCTTAAGCATGGAATACACTAATATTCTTAAAAGATTGTTTTACTGTATTTTGATTGCAAACCCTTTTTAAATCAATATTTTGACAATTTTATAATCTATATTTGTCAAAATAAACATATTAATTATGATTGGGACATTGAATTTTACATTGGATAAATTTTTGGTATTTTTCTGACAATGTTCATTTTTTAATGAATAGTGAAAAATACTGCATTTTACATCAAAACTGTGTTTTCATTTAATTTAATTATATGGATAGATTATATTTTTAATTGGTATTTAAGTGTAATCTGAATATAATTTTTCCATTTAATCCAATGGTGGTCATTAGGATTAATTTCACTTTGGAATTGGTCATAAACTAATGCCAAACTTTTTATAGATATTGTTTCAAAAAACCCGCTGTTTTTCGTGACAGCGGGAATTAATTATTAAATTAATTAATGTAACTTATATGATTTGAATTTTGTAAAATATACATCATTTTTGAATTCGGAATATCAAATATAGCTTAGGGTGAATTTTTGGTAATTTTCTGAAAAACTTCAATTTTTGATGAATAGTGAAACCACTAAGTGGTACTTATAAAAACTGATTTTTCCGTTTAAATGAAAATTTTCCATCATTGTGTTTTGAATTTCAAAAATCCGATATAAATTGTTGTCATTAAGAAGTAAAATGTGGTTCAATGGGATTAAAATAATTTTTTGGTCAATACTAACTTATTATGTTCTTAATCGCGATTAGTGGTAATTAGTGTAGTTTAAGGTAAAAATAATGTTTCAATAGTATGATATGATCTTGACACATGTCCTACCCTAATTTTATGTGCCATGGGCGGCCAATAAAAGACATGGGTCAACTTGGGGACCCCATGTAGCCACTTTGGTTGGGAAATGACATAAATAACTTTTTATTTAATGTTAAAGTAAAAATGACACAAACATGAGTTATGTTTCTAAAACAATTTTTATATGGGGTAATAAAAGACCGATTTTTGACGATAAATATTCATTAGAAATATAAAACTATTTCCTACATCATAGTAGTTTTTTTATAATTTTTAGACATTAAATAAATTAAATTATTTATGACATCATGATGATGCAGCGATGACCTCATTATTTAACGATTTAAATAAAATGGAAAGTTAATGTAAAATCTAAAACCTAAACATGGACAAAACCAATTGGATGAGTGTATTTCGAACCCGTATCACCATATCATCGAATTATATCAATGTGGGACCTTTTGAATCGGAAACTCACTTTAAAATAAAGTAACTTATCTTTACTTTCCAAGAGTGCCCCTCCTCTCCTCTTATAAAAGGCCCCCACCTCTACCTCCTTACCCACACTCCCAAAGCCTTTGGCTCGGCCAACCCCAGCCCATTTTGTCTCTCCACATCCCTATATTACTCCTTGAAGCCTCACTTTGGGCATAAGTCTTCCCAAGGAAGCCTTTGAGCTCAAACCAAAGGGGGTTACCTGATTTTATGGTAATGTCTTCTTTTGAGTCCTTTTGTTTTATTTTGCTTCTCCAACCCCCTAAACTCTTTTTATTCTTTTCTTTTGTAACAACTCCAGTATCCTCAATATACTAGGATGTTGTTATAATATGTATTCGAGCTACACTTACACACACCTACATCTAATGGTTAACGAACATACTGTTTCTGTGGATGGTGAATTTATGCCTCCCGAAATGATGATTGTTCAACATTCTTTTAACACCTTCAAGGGTGGCCATTAAGATGTCACTATATTTATATATGATATATAATATGTTTATGTTTTCCTTAAGCTTCTGTATTTTTTTTAGTCATACCTTTATGGTTTACATTATGGGTAAACGCGATATCTTCATTTAAGGAAATGCGGGCTTCTGCCCCCTCAAAGTGAGTTGATTCGTTAAATACCATATGTGGGACGTATAAAGGATGTAACTATGATATTATATATGATATTATACTAGAATTATAATATAACTTTATATCATTATGATTCCAGTCAATAAAATACGAAATAGAAATGAAAGTAGCGTTCATGCATACGTACGACTTACCGTCTCCATGAACGGTGCATTTCATTTCTTACCTCTAAATGATTATGTAATATTATAAATGCATGCATGTACTGGATATATATGACATATATGATATATACATCATGATTATAATTCTGGATATAATGGATACATGAACAACTTGTAATTATAAAGGGTTTATTTTTGACTCAAGTACCAATGATCGTTAAAACGACCATTATTAACATAAATAATTACATAGTGTTCATGACATGGTAATAAGTGATATAAAAGGAATAATGAACTTGAAAAATGTTCTTAGGCAAGTATAAATTAGCTCACGTTTATTATTCAGGACATTAAAGAATGATCGAGTCAAGTTGGACCTGAGGTATGGGACTTCGTCTCAATCTCCTTTCATTGAGGCATATTATGTTTTATACACAACCTTATTTTATATGGTGTATAAACCCCTTTGACTTTTACATTTATTAAAAAAGAATCTTTTTTATACGAAGCTTTAACTAAATGACAAAAGGGAATGTTTTTCTCGTACGTATGCGGCGACAACGACTTCTCCACCGCCGTGACCATTATTTGAGTTTCGGCTTCCTCTACAAGCCATACCTTTTTTAAAGAAAAATAAATAACATGTTTTACTTTTATTTTATTTTGGTATTGAAAATGGTTTTCATTATATTTTTATATCAATGTGTAGTATTGATATCTTGTTATTGAATAGTGGAAATGTTATGTTTCCTTTATGAATGTTTTATGTGATACGATTATGTTGAGGTTCTTGGGCATTATTATGAAGACGGGTGGTTCCGTGATAGACTAAGGGTGGGTGAGCCCGATATAGCTCTCCAATGCATTGAGTAACGCGAAGGAGTGAAATGTTAAGGATTCTCTGAAGAGATTTAGGGAATATACTGTGATGGGTATTCCAAACGTAACCAAGAGGGTTACTCCCTACGTAAGAATGTTATGACTGCCTCAAGTTACCTTTATGTCTTATGATTTCTATGATTTATTCATGATTTGATGAGGTATGTTAAAGTGCATATGTTTTATGGGTAAAGTATGATTTCATTCTTATGTACATATGTACCCAAGTTTCCTTTCCATATTTTTATATCCCTTACTAAGCTTTTTATTCTCATCCAATGTTTTTTTGAAATGTTTTTCACATGTCAAGGGAAAGGTACATGATATGATGATAGTGTCAAGGAAGTGTCAAGAAATAATCCATGTTTTATTTTAAATGTTTTTCCATTGATGGGAATGAAGAATACTATCTTTATGTAACCACTTTGTTTATATGTGGAATGTAATGCATGTTTTATGATCTAATTCTCTAAAACTCTAAACCCAAATAGATCCTCAATGTGTAATCTTGTAATAACTCAAGATTAAGTAAGGTTTAAGGCTGGGGCCTTATAGTTGGTATCAGAGGTCGGTTTAGATAACTTTAGGAGATAGAATTATATTAAATGATTATCCAAAAATATTTTTTTTGAAATGATATAGCATTTGAAGATTACCATGTTGCTTCATCTAAGACATGTTTCTTCATAATGGTTTTCCGTAGAGGAAACAGGGAAGCAGTGCTAGGAAGGCATGCAGAAGGAAATAACCTTCTAAATCAGCATCCCGAGAAGATCGGAATTGGAACTGAACAGTTTTTTGCAGTAATGGAGCAGTTGACTCAAGCGATAAATGGCGGTGGTATCCATACACGAGATCAGCTAGATCAACCGCAGAGGAACATGTCAGTGGTGGAACATTTCATGAGGCAACATCCCCCATCATTCAGAGGATCATCTGACCCTGTGCTAACTGAAGGGTGGATTAAAGCACTAGAGAAGATTTTTGATGTCATGGGGTGTTCAGACAATCAAAAGGTTAGTCTTTCTATTTACCGTTTGGAGGGTGAGGAAGACCAGTGGTGGTCTATGGTTAAAAATATCAGGGACACCGATGAGATTGATGCTCTTGACTGGGATGAATTCAAAGGTATGTTTCTTGAGAAGTATTTTTCTAAGGCTGTTCGACTTAGGATGGAAAAGAAATTCTTGGAATTGAGGTAAGAGGAAGACTCAGTGGCTACCTATGAAGAAAGGTTCACTCGATTGGCAAGGTATGCTCCAAATTTTATCCGAGACCTTGATAGTAAAATCAATCATTTTTACTCAGGATTAAAGCCAAAATATCGAAGGGCAATATCTTTTCGTGTGTTTAAAATTTATGAAAATCTTGTTCGATGTGCTGAGAAGGTGTAAATGGAGTTTGTCGATGATCAAGTGTTCTATAACAACCAACAGAAGAAGAGACCGAGGTGGCAGGAGAATGGTAATAATTCTTCAAAAAAGCCTGATGGTAAGAAAACTAAGTTTCCAGTTTGTGATAAATGTGGAAAAAGGCATGCTGGGGAATGTCTTCTGAATTCTGGAATGTGCTACTGATGTGGTAAGATGGGACATAAGGCTCGTGATTTCACTGAAAAGGATCAAGGTGAAGGTAATACCAAATTTGATTTACAGCTATTGAAATGTAATAAGTGCAATGAGATGGGTCACTATGCAAACGAGTGTCCGACAAAGAGCTTGAGTGATGGGAAGCAGTTAGACTACAAGAAGAAAGGGGTGGTGAAATCCTTTGCAACTACTTCAGCAGATGTCGGGCCATCAAATGAAGTTGTATCAGGTAATTTTTTTGTTTTTTTAGATTATGCCAGTGTGTTGTTTGATTCGGGGTCTACACATTCTTTCATCTCTGAAACCTTTTCTAGTAAAATGGGAAAACCATCTCAAGAAATGACTCCTGAACTTTTGGTAAAAACACCTGGGGGAATGTTGAGGCAAAAAGAATTTATAAGAATATTCCTATCCTTATCTGTGGAAAGAACCTACTTGCAAACCTTATTGTTCTACCTCTAGTAGAGTTTGATATTATCCTTGGTATGGATTGGCTCTCTATTTACCATGCTAAGATTGACTGTAGAGCTAAAGAAGTTTCTTTTCCGAAAGACTTTCAGTTTGAACCCTTACTATTGATAACATATCAAGAGGCTGAGAAACTTGTAAAAGATGGAAATGGATGTTACCTTGCACACATCGTTGAAAATAAAGGAACTGTTCAGATTAATGATGTGCCAGTGGTAAATGAGTATCCTGATGTTTTTCCTGCTGATTTGCCTAGAATAATACCAGATCGGCAAGTTGAATTTACTATTGACTTAGTTCCTGATGCTAAGCCATTTTCAAAACCCCCTTATCGAATGGATCAAATTGAACTTTTAGAGTTGATGGAGAAATTACAAGATTTATTAGAGAAAGGTTTCATTCTACCTAGCACATCACCATGGGGTGCTCCTGTTTTATTTGTTAAAAAGAAAGATGGTTCAATGAGACTTTTCATTGATTATAGAGCCTTGAATAATATCACTGTTAAGAACAAATATCCTTTTCCTCATATCGACGATTTGTTTGATCAACTCTAGGGAGCTCAGTTTTTTTCAAAGATTGACTTGAGATCGGGGTACCATCAGCTAAAGGTAAAGGTGGAAGATATTCCGAAGACCGTGTTCCGTACAAGATATGGCCATTATGAATTTGTATTAATGCCTTTTGGGCTAACCAATGCACCTGCTATATTCATGGACTTAATGAATAGAATAACCCATGAGTTCTTGGATAAATTTGTGGTGGTTTTTATTGATGATATTTTGGTGTTTTCTAAAAGTAAAGAAGAGCATGACAGACATTTAAGGGTTATCTTGCAAACCTTAAAATAAAAGAAATTGTATGGGAAATTCAGCAAATGTGAGTTTTGGTTGTAACAAATTTCTTTCCTTGGTCACATTGTTTCTAAAGATGGGATAACTATTGATCCTGCAAAAACAAAAGTTGTGGAAGACTGTCCAAGACCCACAAATGTAACTGAGATTCGTAGCATCCATGGTTTGGCAGGCTATTACCGAAGGTTTGTTAGAAATTTTTCACGGTTATCTAGTCCAATGACTAAGCTAACTCGGAAGGGTGTTAAGTTTATCTGGAAAAAAGAATGTGATGATTGTTTTCAGGAATTGAAAAGAAGATTGGTGAATGCTCCAGTTTTGGAACTACCTTCCAGGAATGGTGAGTTTGTTATATACAGTGATGCTTCATTGAAAGGACTTGGTTGCGTCCTAATGCAGAATGATCAGGTAATTGCTTATGCTTCACGACAGTTGAAAACTCATGAGGTAAATTACCCTACACATGATTTGGAATTAGCTACTGTTGTTTTTGCTTTAAAAATTTGGAGGCATCATTTGTATGGAGTAAAGTGTGAAATATATACCGATCACAAAAGTTTAAAGTATATATTCACTCAGAAAGAATTGAACATGAGACAAAGGATATGGCTAGAATTAATCAAGGATTATGATTGTACAATTCATTACCATCTGGAAAACGAAAATAAAGTGGTTGATGCTTTGAGTCGAAAAAGTAATGCTTCATTAACAATGTTGTGTTTGGAACGTGATCCTTTGGTTAAGGATTTGATGAACTTTGGCATATAAGTTGTGGGTGTAGGAATTTCTTCTGTTTTGTTTCTGGTATCAGTGAGATCATCTCTATCAGATAGAATCAAGCAAGCACAGAAGCAAGATAGTGAGTTGCAGAAAAAGGTAGAGCTGGTTCAGAAAGGTAAGTTGCATGAATTCAACATTGATAATGATTGCGTTTTGAGATTTGGGAAGAGATTGTGTGTGCCTTGTGATTCATAGTTGAAGAGAGAGTTGTTATGTGAAGCTCATAGTTCTCCTTTTTCAGTTCACCCTGGCAGTACTAAGATGTATAGAGATCTACGGGTGTATTGCTGGTGGGATGGAATGAAAAGAGATATTGCTGATTTTACTGTGAAGTGTTTGAATTATCAGCAGGTTAAAGCAGAGTGGAAGTTACCGAAAGGGATGCTTCAGCCTTTACCAATGCCAGAGTGGAAATGGGAGAATATATCCATGGACTTTGTTGTGGGATTACCGAAGACATCTCGAGGTAATAATGCAATCTAGGTTATTGTTGATCTCTTGACTAAATCTGCTAATTTCCATGCTATACGAGATACTTTTTCCCTATATCAACTTTCCCATTTGTATATTAAAGATATAGTCAGGTTACATGGAGTTCCTCTCTCCATTGTATCTGATCGTGATCCCAGGTTCACTTCTAACTTTTGGAAAGGCCTTCAGAAGTCATTGGGTACTGAATTAAATTTTAGTACAGTTTTTCATCCTCAATCAGATGGGCAGTCAGAATGAACAATTCAGACATTGGAGGATATGCTATGTTCTTGCTCTATGTATTATTAGGGAAGTTGGGACCAACATCATTCTTTGGTTGAATTTTCATATAATAACAGTTTTCATTCTAGTATACAGATGGCACCATTTTAGGCATTATATGGGAAGCGGTGTCGAACTACATCTTTCTGGGATGAAGTGGGTGAAAGGAAGTTGATGGGACTAGAATTGGTAGAAGATATTGCAGAAAAAGTTCAGCTGATTCAGAAGCACATGAGAACAGCTCAGAGCAGGAAGAAGAGTTATGCGGATAACCGTAGTAAGGATCTATCTTTCGAGGTAGGTGATCATGTTTTTCTCAAGGTTTCTCCTTGGAAAAGTGTGATGAGATTTGGTAAGAAAGGAAAGCTGAGTCCAAGGTTTATTGGACCATATGAAATTATGGAGAGAGTTGGATTAGTTGCATACCGGGTTGCTTTACCTCCGAGTTTATCTCAGGTACACAATGTTTTTCACGTTTCGATGTTGAGAAAGTATATGCCAGATCCATCTCATGTTTTGAGTCCAGAGGTAGTTCAGCTAGAAGAGAACCAATCTTATGAGGAACAACCGGTCAAGATTCTTGACCACAGGGAGAAAGTGTTACGAAATAATGTGATTAATCAGGTAAAGGTTTTGTGGAAAAACCACATGATGGAAGAGTCAACATGGGAATCTGAAAATGCAATTAGGGATAAGTACCCCCATTTATTCGATAAGTAAATAAATTGCGGGGGAACAATTTTCTAAAGGGGGGAAGGATTTAACATCCCAAGTAAGTAATGAATAATAGATATTTTTATCTATGTCTATTAATGAATTATATAGTGTTTTAGAGGCTTAAAATGAAAATCAATCCAATCTTAAGCATGGAATATACTAATATTCTTAAAAGATTGTTTTACTGCCTTTTGATGGCAAACACTTTTTAAATCAATATTTTGACAATTTTATAAACTGTATTTGTCAAAATAAACATATTCATTATGATTGGGACATTGAATTTTACATTGGATAAATTTTTGGTATTTTTCTGACAATGTTCATTTTTTAATGAATAGTGAAAAATACTGCATTTTACATCAAAAATGCTTTTTCATTTAATTTAATTATATGGTCAGATTATATTTTTAATAGGTATTAAAGTGTAATATGAATATAATTTTACCATTTAATCCAATGGTGGTCATTAGGATTATTTTCACTTTAGAATTGGTCATAAACTAATGCCGAACTTTTTATAGATATTGTTTAAAAAAACCCGCTATTTATCGTGACAGCGGGAATTAATTATTAAATTAATTAATGTAACTTATATGATTTAAATTTTTTAAAATAGACATCATTTTTTAATTCGGAATATCAAATATATCTTAGGGTGAATTTTTGGTAATTTTCTGAAAAACTTCAATTTTTGATGAATAGTGAAACCACTAAGTGGTACTTATAAAAACTTATTTTTCCATTTAAATGAAATTTTGCAATCATTGTGTTTTGAATTTCAAAAATCCGACCTACATGGTTGTCATTAAGAAGTAAAATGTGGTTCAATGAGATTAAAATAATTTTTTGGTGAATAGTAACTTATTAAGTTCTTATTCGCGATTAGTGGTAATTGGTGTAGTTTAAGGTAAAAATAATGTTTCAATAGTATGAGATGAGCTTGACACATGTCCTACCCTCATTGGATGTGCCATGGCCGACCAAGAAAAGCCATTGGTCAACTTGGGGACCCCATGGTGCCACTTTGGTTGGGAAATGAAATAAATAACTTTTTATTTAATGTTAAAGTAAAAATGACACAAACATGAGTTATGTTACTAAAACAATTTTTATATGGGGTTATATAAGTCAGATTTTAGACTATAAATATTCATTAGAAATATAAAAATATTTCCTACATCATAGTATTTTTTTTATAATTTTTAGACATTAAATAAATTAAATTATTTATGACATCATGATGATGCAGTGATGACCTCATTATTTAACGATTTAAATAAAATGGAAAGCTAATGTAAAATATAAAACCTACACATGGAAAAAACCAATTGGATGAGTGGATTTAGAACCCTTATCACCTTATCATCCAATTATATCAATGTGGGACCTTTTGAATCAGAAACTCATTTTAAAATAAAGTAACTTATCATTACTTTCCAAGAGTGCCCCTCCTCTCCTCTTATAAAAGGCCCCCACCTCTACCTCCTTACCCACACTAGAAAAGCCTTTGGCTCGGCCAACCCCTGCCCATTTTGTCTCTCCACATCCATCTCTTACTCCTTGAAGCCTCACTCTGGGCAGAAGTCTTCCCAAGGAAGCCTTTGAGCTCAAACCAAAGGGAGTTACCCGATTTTAAGGTAATGTCTTCTTTTGAGTCCTTTTGTTTTATTTTGCTTCTCCAACCCCCTAAAATATTTTTATTCTTTTCTTTTGTAACAACTCCAGTATCCTCAATATACTAGGATTTTGTTATAATAAAGATTCGAGATACACTTACACACACCTACATCTAATGGTTAACGAACATACCGTTTCCGTGGATGGTGAATTTATGCCTCCCGAAACGATGATTGTTCAACATTCTTTTAACTCCTTCAAGGGTGGACATTAAGATGTCACTATATTTATATATGATATATAATATGTTTATGTTTTCCTTAAGCTTCTGTATTTTTCTTTTTGGTCATACCTTTATGGTTTCCATTATGGGTAACCGTGATATCTTCATTTAAGGAAGTGCGGACTACCGCCCCATCAAAGTGAGTTGATTCGGTAAATACCATATGTGGGACGTATAAAGGATGGAACTATGATATTATATATGATATTATACTAGAATTATAATATACCTTTATATCATTATGATTCCATTCTATACAATATGAAATAGAAATGAAAGTAGCGTTCATGCGTGCGTACGGCTTACCGTCTCCATGAACGGTGCATTTCATTTCTTACCTCAAAATGATTATGTAATATTATAAATGCATGCATGCACTGGATATATATGACATATAAGATATATACATCATGATTATAATTCTGGATATAATGGATACATGAACAACTTGTAATTATAAAGGGTTTATTTTTTACTCAAGTACCAATTATCGTTAAGACGACCGTTATTAACTTAAATAATTACATAGTGTTCATGACATGGTAATAAGTGATATAAAAGGAATAATGAACTTGAAAAAGGTTCTTAAGAAAGTAGAAATTAACTCAAGTTTATTATTCAGGACATTAAAGAACGATCGAGTCAAGTTGGACCCGAGGTATTGGACTTCGTCTCAATCTCCTTTCATTGAGGCATATTTTGTTTTATACACAACCTTCTTTTATACGGTGTATAAACCCCTTTGAATTTTAAGTTTATTAAAAAGGAATCTTTTTTATATGAAGCTTTAACTAAATGAAAAAAGGGAATGTTTTTGTCGTACGTATGCGGCGACAACGACTTCTCCGCCGCCGTAACCATTATTTGAGTTTCGGCTTCCTCTACAAGCCATACCTTTTTTAAAGAAAAATAAATACCATGTTTACTTTTATTTTATTTTGGTATTTAAAATGGATTTCATTATATATTTATATCAATGTGTGGTATTGATATCTTGTGATTGAAAGGTGGAAATGTCATGTTTCCTTTATGCATGTTTTATGTGATACGATAATGTTGAGGTTTTTGGGCATTATTATGAAGAGGGGTGGTTCCGTGACAGAATAAGGGCGGGTGAGCCCGATATAGCTCTCCAATGCATTGGGTAACACGAAGGAGTGAAACTTTAAGGTTTCTTCGAAGATATTTAGGGAATATACTGTGATGGGTATTCCAAACGTAACCAAGAGGGTTACTCCCTACGTAAGAATGTTATGAATGCCTCAAGTTACCTTTATGTCTTATGATTTCTATGATTTATTCATGATTTGATGAGGTATGATAAAGTGCATATGTTTTATGGGTAAAGTATGATTTCATTCTTATGTACATATGTACCCATGTTTCCTTTTCATATTTTTATATCCCTTACTGAGCTTTTTATGCTCATCCCAAGTTTTTTTGAAATGTTTTTCACAGGTCAAGGGAAAGGTACATGATATGATGATAGTGTCAAGGATGTGTCAAGAAATAATCCATGTTTTATTTTCAATGTGTTTCCATTGATGGGAATGAAGAATACTATCTTTATGTAACCACTTTGTTTATATGTGGAATGTAATGCAAGTTTTATGATCTAATTCTCTAAAACTCTAAACCTGAAAAGAACCTCAATGTGTAATCTTGTAATAACTCAAGATTAAGTAAGGTTTAAGGCTGGGGCCTTATACTAATACCCCACAACTACCAAGATATATTCACATTCTTATTTATCAAATTACCATATATACCATATTAAAAACCATACACAATCAATAAAAATAACATTCACATCTCATAATTAATCAAAATGGGAATTAATATAAAGCCTTATCCCATTAGCATGTTTACCATTTTCATTGCATAGTACATTTAAGCCATTTACCGTTTTAATTCCTTTACCCATTAGTATAATTAAATATTCAATTTCCTTAACACATTAAAAATATTGATCAATTCACTAGAATTTACCCATTTAACACATTTTTCAATTCAAAATAATTTTCCCAATTAACAATTTCATCATTTCATATGAATTAACCCCCATTATGAATTACGTGTATAATTCCTAAGTCACATAGCACAATAACATTATTTCATTCATCCCAGTTCATATTCAGCCAAAAAATAACTTATTACTTTATCAAAGTCTAGAAACAACTATAAATATTACCTTTTAACTCTAACTAGTATATCAACATGGTCTTCATGGGATCTACCTTATCACAAGTAAAATATATGATTGACATTATAATTTTCCATGTTTTGGAATTTTGGTGCACCCCATGGGTGGTACAAAACCCGTATAATCAACCTCATCACATCCTATGGCAATCATGAGGGGTTTAATTTATCACTTGGCCAATGATTTTATCGAATACTACTAAGGCATCAATTGAACAAAGAAATGGATGGAAGCGCACAACCATGCAAGAAAAAATCTACATCAAGACTATGGGATATAACTTGTAGACCACCTACATCGACTCCATAGATGAATGCTCTCTTATCCATGGACTTAGATTCAGATTCAAGCACCCTATTAATCCCCATCCTAAGATCTATTAGAAAAAATAGAGTTTTATGTATTCAAAATAAGAAGAACAAAACAAAAATCCATAATCCAAATAAGAGTGTCCAAAGGACTATTAGACTCACCCAGAGCTTCAATCTACTACCAACATAACCACAAATAACCCATATTTGAAGGAGATCAGCACTTCGGAAGCCTTTGTTGAAACGGTTCCTCACTAGAGATCATGGAGGAGAAATGGTGGAAGAAATCGAGTATGAAACCATTCAATACCAAGGGGGGAAATTAGTAAAATCCCACATTTAATGTGGTGCATGATTTAGCCACATGGTTTTTAATATTGAGCACTAATCTTGTGTCTACCTATGCCTAAGAGATGTCCATGTCACATGGTTACCTAGGTATCCCAAATAATTTGAAAATCCATGCAAAAAATATGCGTAATTTTTTCATCTAAGAGGGACTAGAGTCACACGGTTTCCTGGGAATCTCTTATGGTTTAGCAAACCATGCGCCGACTGTGCAACATTCCCTCGATGACACAATTTCAATTTCATTCAACTCCTGAACCCCTATAACACCCCTAACCATCTTCATACTCACTATAAACCTTTAATTAGCAAAAATTAAGGGATAAAAACATAATTTTAAACCATAACATACCTCTAAAAATTTCGAGATATTACAAACTACCCACATTATAACAGATCATCCTTGAGCCACACTCCCAGTCATACTAAGCATACAAAGAAAATACATTTGTCCATTAGGTCAGATAAATTACTATGTCTCCCATGTTTCGTCTGGAACATTACCGTGATTCCATATCATCCAAACCAAGGGCACAATCTTTCCCCATAATACTTTCTAACTATGATACACAATTCAAACTAGATTCTCCTCAAAGGAATCATATGCCTCAAGATCAACATCCTCAAAATAAATAAAATGAGACTATTTAGGGGATACCATTAAATCTTTGACACATGAAAAACATCGTGCATACCATCATATGATTTTGGAAGATCCAATTGGTATGCCACTGGTATGATCCTCTCCAAAATCTCAAACAATCCCACATAATGGGTTCCATCTTAACCAATTTCAAAATCCAATAGTGACCCATCCTTTGAAACACCCAACAACACACATGATCACCATCCTCAAACTCAATAGGTCGAAAAAGCCTATCTTCATATGACTTCTACCTACTCTGTTCCATAGAAATATTTTTTCGAATCAACTTTCCCTACTCCAACATCTCCTATACGAGACATGGCCCCAACATCTCTGATTCCCTAGCTTTCATCCAAACCAATAGATATCAAAATGGTCTACCATAGAGTACCTTCAATTGTTTCATCAGAATCATAGCCTAGTAACTACTGTTATACGAAAACTCAAAAAGTACCCAGTTTTTCTCCCATGATCTACTAAGGACTGAGACACATTACCTCAACATGTCCTCAACACCTAAGCAGTATGATCTAAATAACCGGCCGTTTTTGGGTGGAAAGGCATAATAAAAAATCCAAGGAAAAATGTTCCGTGTATAATCCCTAAAAGAAGTTTGAAGTGAATCATGGATCACAATTTGAATCTATGGTCTTTTTAACCCCAAGAAAATGAACTACCTATTGAATATTAAACTCACTCAACTGATCCATGATGAAATTCTCTCAGATTGGAAATAAGTGATCCGCCTTAGTCAACCTATAAATTACATCCCACATTGAATAAGTATTCTAAAGAATATTCAGAAGACCCACCAAGACATTCATCGTCACTTCATCCCATCTCCCTTCCATTGTTGCAAAAAACCACCCTAATGATGTTGCTTAGTGGTCACCTACTAGGAGATAAGGCATCATGTCACGAATCCCACAAACTCTTTCTTTATCCATAACCTCTAATACTACATATGAAAATCATGATACATTTTGTTCAAACCGATATGCACTGCCCATTTCGATTCATGAAACTCATGCATCAACTCTTCTCTCATACATGTTGGCACAACAACACGGCCACGAATAAAATGATCCTATCATCTCTAATGGTCCAACTAGAGGGTGATTACCCACCATTAAGACTTTACAATTAGTACAAACATTATAGAACCTTACACTGCCTCTCCTTAATATGGATTAGTATTGTTGAGTAAGCATACATGTATACAAGGGTAATCTACCCTAGGTCATTATTCACCTCTAGATTCAACTTAGAAACAATACCATCATTCTCCACTCTAATCTAGATTCATGAACCAGTGGATTTTGGATCTTTCGTTTCAAAGAATCTGCAACACTATTTCCCTTTCCCAGTTTGTATACCAGCTCAAAATCAACGGACAGAATGTACTCAACCCATATTCACTATCGAATAGAAAAATAATTTTGAGATAAGATGTACATAAGGATCATATAATTGTTAAAAACAATAAATTGTTCTCCCAACAAGTAGATCTAGCAACACTTCAAGGCGTAAACCACAACAGCTAATTAGAGATCATGTGTAGGGTAATTTCATTCATAAGGCCTCAAATGTCATGAACGGTACGTGACAACCAATTCAACCAACATAAACACTGCCCCAATACCAACACAAAATTATTCAAAAAACAAGGTATACTCTTTACTAGGCTTGAGTAAAATCATTACCGGTGTTGTAGTCAACCAGTTCTTTAAATCTTGGTTATCATTTTTCAAACATGATTTATTTCATGTTCAATCATTAAAGTAGTGATTCAAAATAGGAAAATTAAAGAATGAAACATTGGTAATAGTTGGTTAAACCCAAAAAACAATAGACATGATACACAATCTTAGTATGCTCCCATGACTCCAATGTCTACACTTGGGTCCACTGACACACCTTCATCAGAGATGATGTGACCTAAGAAATGCACCCTACCAATCTAGAAATGAAATTTTGATATCTTGTTTTATATCTCATGCCCTCTTATTGTACATAAAATAATTTCAATATTTCCTTCATGATCATTATATGTCTTTAAAAACACAAAAATTTCATCAACAACGATCTTGGTAGGGGTGAAAGATTCAGTTCATTTGGGCCATAAACACTATCAGTGCATTGGTCAAACCAAAAAGCATTAAAAACTAATAAAACCCATACCTTCTCCTGAATTCATTTTAGGGTACATCAGAAGGTATAACCCATATATGGTGGTACCGTGATCTCAGATTCATATTATATAACAATGAAGAACCCCTCTATTGGTCAAAGAGATCTTCAATTCGAGGAAGAGAATATTTTTTCATAAATGCAATATAATTTTGCTTCATATAATAGACAAATAACCACAATGGTCTATCATCCTTTTTGGAATTTAACATTGGATATCCCAAAGGTTACATACTAGAATGAATGAGCCCCCTGTTCTCCAGTTCATCCAACAGAGTTTTAATCTCCTAGAATTGTGTCACTTTTATTCTATATGGAGGAATGGAATCTGATTTGGGTACTGGAAGCAATCCTATCATGAAATAAACATCAATCATGGGTGGTTTCCCAAAGTATCCCACATGGAACACATACTAGAACTGGTTCCACATAAGAGGAAATAATAGATTCTCTACTCACCTTTCATATAGCATTAGACAAGACAATTGGGTAATGATTTCACATAACTATTAACAAACTAGATCTGCATGGTCTTCCCAGGAATCCCATCAACCGCGATTGGAAAAAGTGTCTCCCTCAAGATATGTTAATAACATCTTATTTCATTAGTATTCAACATGATATTTTTACAAAACTAGCCAATCCACACCCAAAATCGGATCAAAATGTGACATCTCATGCACAAACAAGTCCCATACAAAATGGTACTCACCAACTTCTAGAGAAAACCCCTTACACTGCCTAATATTTTTTTTTCACCCCTAACAGTGTATCAAGTGAAATAATCCCACATATACATTCCACCGCTAGGCCCATCACAACTGCAATCTGAGAAGAAATAGAATATGATGCACCTATATCAAATAAAAAACTAGAATGTGTTGAATCTATAATGATCGCACCTCAAATATTCCATCAACTAGTCTCACCATCTCTAGGTGTATAATGATCTGTATGAAGATGACCTGACCCTTTACCCTGGCCCAATTTTGAGTTACTTGCATCACTCTACCCTACTAATATATATGCTCTCACCTTAGCGAACCATGCCCACCTCCTTGACCGGTAAGACTAGTCGAGCTCCTACTTCCTTCTTGATACGAGGTAACCAATACCCTTCCTTAACCCAGAATCAACCTCATCCCTCTTTTTGTGCCCAGATATCCGAGGTTCCTACATAACCTCTTCACATGACTCATCATGTTGCATGCTTGGTCCAAAACTAGTGGTCGGGGGAACTGAACACACATGTTTTCCAGACAGCCACACTAATAGAATAACAATTGGTCACCACCGTGAGAGGTTGATCCTCCCTTAATACTATTCTTCACGCTTCCATCCTAGTTTAGGCTCCCAAAACGACGCTTCCTTCCCTTGGATTTCTCACAATTAGACTGTCCAACTCGACCAACTAACCCACTGTATGAGGCCTCCTTTATGTTGCCTTTTGAAATAGGGGTCTGATCCACCACTTCTGTAAACCTCTATAAATGAATGATATTCACATATTACTTGATTTCAAGCCTATGTATATAATAAATAAATCTTGTCTTAGTGGTATTGTCCTCGACCAATGGAAGAACAATGCATTGAATGTCTGTGAAACGACCTCCATTTTTTATCATTAACATCATTCCTTATGTTTTCCCCATAAACACTATAGGCCACTCTAGTATCAAGGTGTTTAGGATGAAATACACAAGAAACATATATTTGAATTCATTCCATAACATACCATCTTTCAGTAGATTCTGGACCACATATATCCCACCAACCCTTTTCTGGTTCTCACAACATATAGGCTACCAACTTGACTCTATTCTATATAAGATTCTCGATGTGATAAAAAATCATCTAAATAGACTCTAACTAGAACTCAGTAGCCTTAGGTACAACCTCTCTAGTAAATGTTGGAGGGTTATGCAACTGAAAATCTCTGGTCAGATCACACATAATTAGCATGATTTTCCCTGTGTACCTTCCCATATTCTGAATGAAATTATAGAAGTTCTCATATAACTACTCTTATCCTCTATTTTCATGGACCAACATATGATTTTCACTACTATTGGTTGAGTGTTCTCAGTAATATTATTTTTTCTCCCAACCGACACATGTCATCATGGTGTAATTTCTTTACAATTTCAGACACAATTCTTAGAAAACAGAACATAAAACTTCTACAGTTTACATAAAAGAAGGATATGATATATCCATGAATCAAATGTTTTCTCATACACTATGATGATAGTCACTATAAAACCACTCTCACTAAAACCATCCCTACCATTGGTCATGATCAACATGGGTTAAACCAACTTACATAGTCATGAGTCTTTCATTAGACACCATTTTTAATGCATTTCAACTTTCAAAATGCAAAACGATCTCTTTTAGACACCCTTATTATTTTTCAACTTATTACAACCAATATTTCATCTCATTTACAACCATTAATTAAGATCAGTAATCTAAAAATTCATTAACATTATTTCCTTACCCATTTTCATCTTCTTTATAAGACATCATTTTCATAAAAAAATTCTAGAAAGTAAAATGCAACTTACACTTCATGTCTCACACAGTCATCCCTTGTGTGTCTATCTTGATGCACACCATTTATATCCCAAGGTTCCTACAATGATGCTTGAATTCAAAATATCATTACACATATTCTGTGAGGTGAATATCCTAAAAAGGGAACATCACACGACAAGTGCATCACCGAATGGTGAAATATAATTCGTCTTTGACTATGCACATCAAGAACAACAATTCCCGCCATGGATACTTGGGTTTTACATCATACATGGTTTAAATACTCCCATAAATGATCACATTACCAATTCCTACAACTTTTTAATCTACTATCTACCATTCCAAAATAGGATGTTATAGAAAAATATACTATGATGTCACTTTATAATGTAACTAACCCAAAATCGACTAAATTGGAACTCTATGTCGGGTCTCCAAATGTACTCAAGTGTGCCTCCTCATATGCTAGAAGATGCTTACTGGAAGAGAGGGACTAATTGACCACATACAGAGACTATTCCCACACTACCATTGTACATCACAGATACAACATATAAAATAAAGGAAACAATAAACAATAAACAAGAAACATTCATTACTAACCATTTCCCAAATAGGGTATAAACCACAACAAAATAGTAAATATTACATTTCATGCTAATAAATTCAACGAGTGAAGAAAACCCAAAAAATAAATACTACATTAGAATCCCAAAAATGGTTCTTGAATCAATGTTTGGATCCTTATCCATACACATCCCCAACCCAACTCAACTCCCTAGCTTAATTCATTTTCCCTTATCCTAACCTAAAACGAGGAAACCAGCTTGGGTACCCAATAGCATCCCAAGACGGATGTGAATACAAATCGGTAGGTCACCACCAACGATATTTAAAAAATATATAGTAGAAATCGATATTTAACGCAAATATTTAGTAAATGAAAAGAAAAAGACTACTTGGGTGGCATTAGTAAATGATATTCAAATAACCATATTAATCACATAAATCAGATGCATCAATTTAGTTTTGGTAAGAATTTTAAATCATTTACACAACATCCTAATCTGACCAATTATAATGCATAAAGGTATAATTCATGTTCCCTATCCCACTAGGGATAAAACATTCATAAAGAAAAACATCACTCATACCATGGATCGCCGGTCCATGTAGTCTCATCAAATACATCTGTTAGGGATATAGAGCCTCAGCCCCCTTCCTAAACCCATTTATTATATGGTGGGGGTTTAGAACCTTAGTGTAACGTGGCCTATGGGTGCAGATACTCAATTCCAATACCTCACAACTACAAAACCATGTTTACAAGCTTATTTATACATCCACCACATATACCATATCATAAACCATACACAATCAATAAACATAACTTTCACATCTCATAATTATTCAATATGGTAATTATCAATAACCCTTATCCCATCAGCACATTTTACATTTTCATCGAATATCCCATTTAACCCATTTCCCATTCTCATTCTTTAACCTATTTGTATAATTAATAGTTACCTTACCATATCCAATTGAACATTTTTTTCAATTTAGAAAATTTTTCCCATTAAACACTTTTATCAATTCATTAAAATTTACCCAGATAACATTTTCATCATTTCATATGTATTAACCCCCCCTTTTTCATTACAAGTAAAATTCATATGTCACATAGCACAATAACATTATTTCAATCATCCCATTTCATATTAATCCTAATATTCCATTATTATATTATCAAAGTCTAGATAGAACTGTCAATATTCAATTTTAAACTCAACTAATATATGAACATGTTTTTCATAGGATCCACTTTATTACAAGTCAAATCAGTGTTTGACATTAAAATTTTCCATGTTTGGCAAGTTTGGTGAACCCCATGGAAAGTCCTAAACTAGTTCAATCTACCTCAACACATCCCATGTGGATCATGTGGGGTTTAATTTATCATTTCTCAATCTATTTTTCCAAATATTAATAAGGAATAAAATTGACAAAAAAATGGAAGCAAACACAAAACCATTCATGCACACATAAAAATCATTACTATGGGATATAACTTGTATAACATCTACCTAGAATATGTAGATGAATGCTCACATAACCTTAGCCATAGATCTGGACTCAATTACCCTTTGATGACCAGAAATATGATCCACAAGAAAAAGTAGGGTTTTCTATCTACAGAATAATAAGAATGAAACTAAAAGCGCTAATTTGAAAAAGAGAATCCAAAAAACCATTATACACACTCTGAACATCGATGGGCACCAAACAGTGAACAAAATGACCAAGAAATTAAACTTTTAGACCCTTGTAATGTCTTTTCCAAAATAGTTCATCAATGGAGTTATTGGAGGATACATGGGGGAAGAAATCAGGTGAGAAACCTTAAACCGCCTGGGAAAAAAATTGGTAAATTCATAATTTTAATGAGCCACCGGGTTTTGGGGCCTGATTTAGAAAACTATGAACCAACCACATTACAAGAGGATTTTAAGTCACATGGTTTCTTGGGGATCTCGTTGGGTATGAAAAAATGTATGCCAACTGTGTGCACTGACTCTTTCAAAGTGGGACCAGAGTAGAATATATTTTTTATGAATCCCTGACAGTTTTGAAAACTATGCACTTACCATGCACCATGCACAGGATGGCCTAATATTTCCTTTCATTATAGTCCCAATCCTCTAGAGAACCCCCAATATTACTCATACTCTAGATAAATCATTTATTATACTAAAATAGGGGATTGAAACCCAAATTCAAATAATATCATTCTTCTACGATGTTCGAGATGTTACAACATACATTTGGAACATACAAAACATATACTTGTATGTATATATATAAGTTTATATATATATATGACATAATGAATATAAATCTATATATATATAGAGAGAGAACATATATATATGTTTTTATATATACAGAACACACAGATACTTATATATATATACACATATGTATTGACAGAATATTTATAGAGAGATAGTTATCAAATAAAACTTATAGAAACACAAAAAAATCCATATGTATCTAGAATAGGTATATATATAATCTATACACACAACAAATATGTATAAGAACATCATCAGTAGTTTGTAAGAAAACAATGGGATATAAGTCGGGTCTCACAAAAATTTGGAAGCATTCCCAAAACATTCCAATTTTGAATAAAGATTTCAATTTTAATGGAAAAGAACAAATTCAAATAATATAAAAACTAAAATGGATCATTTATGACATTAAATTTAATAAACCTGAAAAAAATCAAATGTGTGGATATAATTGAGAAATAAATTATCTTACTCGGTGTTCAAATAATGAATGAAATATGTGATTTCAAATTATCATTATGGTTATTTATCCTCAAGTGTATACAATCTTCCAACTAAGATAGGAAATAATTTTCAAGAATATCATAAGCTTCTTAAGAAATTCCAGAAATTTTAATATAGTGTGGAAAACCATTTTATAATTTTTTTCCTCTGATTCTCACCCCTATCATTAAGAAATCTTATTGATGCCTCTATTTTTTAACATTTCTTCATATTATGCATGTGAGGATATAAAAACTCGCCAAACAAGTTTTGAATTAAATTAAAACTCAAAAAATAATTAAAAACCCCAAAAATCCTAACAATCAAAACAAAATAGGAGTGATAAGATTTTTAAAATAAATTATGATAAAAAGAATATATATTCAACTATTGTTGAGTAGTTGTTAATGATGATATAAATTAAGAAATTAAATGTCAAAACACATGATCAAAATCTAAATTAAAGTTCACTACATATATAAAAACATAAAATGATATCACATTTATGAATAACACAATGTAATAATGATAAGAATAAAAATTCAGATCGATGAATATTATTTTCTCAAAAATGAATGTCTTCTAGTGGGGGGCCATAGTGCACAGAGAATACGTATCATTTATATGGAATAAAGAATTGTGATATGGATCATACTGATAAATTTATAAACTAAATTTCTCCCCCATACTATCCATTGTGGTATATTGGTTTTGATTAAACCAAATAAGTATTAGGCTATACCTCGTTGTAGATCAGTTAGGACAAAAAAAGATTCCCAACAAAAGGTTATTGTGGTCGCATGGGAATGTATGAGGATATTGGGGGTAGAGATGAGAAGGCCAGGGATGGACAGGGTTGAGAGAGGAAGTATGGAGTAGTTCGGGTTGGAGCTGGGATGGTGGGGGTCATCTGATAGGGTAGGTATGATGGTTGTTGAATAGGAGCAGTAGGTGTGGAGGAGGCTAGTGGCATATGAGGGGGGTCATGGAGGAGGTGGAAAGGGTCACGAAGGAGGTGGGGGGCATTGATGGAGATTTGTGGAGTATGTTACATGGGTCTGTGAGGGTAGAGGTAGTCAAAGAGGAGGAATGGGTCATTATGGTTGAGGTAGAATTTGTGTTAGTAGAAGGAAGCGATGCCAATTTTCATTAGAGGAAGAAGGGTGGGGTGGATCATGCACTTGTTGTTGGAGAATTATGGTTGGGCATTGAAGAGATTAAAAAATAAAATCTAATAAATAATATATAAAAGGTCATTCAACTTTTAAAATTAATTATATAATAAATATATCTATATATGGTATAAATTTTTTAAAAAATATTATTTTTTTAATATAAAATAAAATTCCAATGCATGAATATAAATTATTACTCAAATAATATTACTCAATTGATTATTATATTATTAATATTTTAAATTTAATTTGATAATATTTGGAATTCATTTTAACTATATTTTATTATGTTTATTAAATTTAAATATGAATATTAAATTATGGTGCATATAGTGATATCAAACATAAATGAAAATATATCAAATATCACAATTATTTAAATTTTTACAAAAAATATTTAAATGAAATTTAAATAAAAAACATTAAAAAATAAAAAAAAATTATATGTTTACAAAATTAAAAATTAAAATTTATTAATGATATATTTTTATTAAGAACAAAAAATGGATATTGAATTTCGTAATAAAAAAAGTAATCTATAAAAAATAGGTTTATTTTAATTTGTTACTAATAAAAAAATTATTTAATGGATTATTCTATAATTTTCAATGATGGAAAAATATTTGATTGAAATAACTATCATTACTAACAGATTCATGTGTTAATGAAAAAAATTCTATTATGACTATGATAAATCAATAGACCTAAATGTTGGTTAAACAAGTTTTGGTATTGAATGATCACTATCAATAAATAAATATATATATATATATATATATATATTTGTAAAAATAAGTGTTCGAACATAATATTAAAACCAATAAAATTTAATTTCAATTATAATTGTCCATTTTTACAAACATATATATCATCTATCAATAAATTATTATTTGTATAAATTATTTTTTTTGAAGTGTTAAAAAAAAGAAACAATATGGATATAGAAGAAAATGGTTCAAAAGTAAGAAGGAGAAATAAGTTCTGATTATCATATAGACATCATTTTGGTTTATTTGCGTACCAAAAAGGAGAAAATGTAAATATAATTTTTGTCCCCAAAAATATCTTGAGTTAAATAAAATACATGAGTTTTAAGAGAGAAATATTAAATATTTCCCAAAAATATTATTCAACCACAACCAATCTTGATTAAAAGTGACATTGAAGCATAAAATCTTATGGATTTGGTAACATTAAAACCAAAGGCCATTGCAAGTCACCACGTTATATGGTTATTTAAATACAATAAATTGTGTAAAATATTATATAAAAATATATCCATGGGGTAGTAATCAAACCTTATAAAAGAAACATCTGGTGTGAAATATGAAACATGTCTTAAGAAAGAAAAATTGAGATAGAAATCCATTGAAAATATTGTATCATTGAAGTGATATTTATTCATTGAAGTGATTATGTGTTATAGTTGTAAATCAATATAAAAAAATTTAAATACTACATAACATAATAAGAGGTCATTACACAGATAATCTTTTCATAACATAGTCAATCAAGAAGTAATATAACCCAATGAAAAGAAATTATGGTATGAATCTCCTTACCTCATGTCCTAAATTTACAAGTACATCTAATAAACACTTGAATAATAAAATTATATTAATTATATTCTTGATTAAAATAATATTTCATGTTTATTACCTTACTATTATCCCTTATTATTATGATTTTTTATATACTAATTTGGTATAGTATATATCTGTCGATTTGGGATCATATGGTTCATAATCACAAAACACATATGATATATTTATAATGGAAAATGGTAAATGAAATGGGCTTATAAACCATAGAATTTTAATGTAATTGGTTCCATGTCATTATATAACTATAGAATATTAGTAGGTCACCAGATTTGAACAATTCTGAAAACCTTCCTCACTAAGCCTATTATTTATGGTTAAGAATAACAATGTTTGTTTACTTTTACATTAAATGTTATAATAAATACATTAACATAACCAAATCACAACAAAAAATAATATTAATTCTATATTAAATAATAAAATTAATTTTTAATAATACCCTTAAGAGACATAAATTCAAGAAAACCTTATCTTTTACATTGGTTGTGTAAAACCACCACAATGAGTGATGTTTTTAAAAAGGGATAATAACATGGTTAAATTAGTAAATATGTGGGTTGTATATTGTAAAAAATATAATACATAGAGAACTAATTTTGGATAAATTTTTAGTTATTACTTATATTATTCATCATGAATGAAGATAACTAAAATGAAAAGGCAATCATTGAAAACTCAATATTTTGGCATAATAACAACTTTTGGAGGAGAGTTCGTTGAGAGGTTATAAATAAAACCCATTATAAATTGATAAATTATTTTCAAATGAAATAAAAGTGGAATCCCGGTAAAAAAATAAGTAATTTTTTAATATGGATTCAAGATATTTAATCAAAATTAAGAAGTTGAAAGAGGCTTGAAACCCCATACCTCGATCTTTGAAACTCCACTTTTGATAGGGCTTAAAGCCTTTGTGGAAGTAACATTTCACTACTACAAGGGATTAAGGACATGTTATTTGAAGTTTCAAAAGTGATTTGGTTATATAGATTAGAGAAAACCTAACTCATATATATTTTATAACATGATAGATTAAGTTTCTTTTTATAGGAAAAATCTTTTTAATTTTCATAAATACAGATTAAGTAAAGGTCAAAATGTGATTTAAAAATTAAAAGTGGTTCAAAAGTATATAATAGGCCTTCTATGTTATATTTTAATATCAAATTTAAAAATTATAGGAATTTTATGATTTTTAATTCATTTTATAAAATATTAGTAAACAATAAATATCATTAAATTTATATTTAGAACAATTCACATAATTTTACATAAAGGAACCCAATATAGTAATAAATATAATATTTATTTTTTTAAATATTTAAATAACATTAATTTTTATCCATAAAAATGTTGTAATACTACAACTTATCCAAAAAAGATAACTTTTAATATTGTTAAAACCATTTAATATGATTTTTTACTTTCTAGGAAAAGCGTTTTATTAGCGATGCATACACATTATGGTTAATAATGTCATAAGAATAAATTAAAAATAAATTTCTATCATAAATAATATTCATAATCTGAAATATTATAATCTATATTCAACTATAATTTATTTATATCTAATAAGTTATCTTGATAATATAATAAGTAAGAAAAAGTGACATTTTTTGGAAATATAATTTTATTAATATCAAATTGAAGTCATATTACCAGTAATTGGTTAAAAATTCAACTATTGCTGAATAAAAATAAAATTGAGGTCTATAATAACCTCATACTTTGATTTTAAAAGGATTTTTGGGATATTTTATGATTTTAACCTTTGATTTGTTACTTCTACCTTATTAAAACTATTACTATAGTGATAAACATTTATCATAATTGTTATTAATTAGAACTTAAAATTAAATAGAGCATGTTATATAATTTCAATATATTGGTTCTAAATTTGGAAAAAAATTTAAAATATTTAATTTCCATTAGTGAGAAAAATAAATATTTATATATGTTTACAAAATCCAACAAACTGATGTTCTTATAAAAATGCTTATTTTAGGGGGAAAATGAATTCATACTGGAATAATGTATAATGTTGATTAATATTGAATTAATTGGATTATTGATAACCAAATGGAAGTAATTTTAAATTAACACAAATATAACATGTAATGGGTCTTTAAAAAATAATTTCAAATAAATGATAGTTTTTATAAAAATATGTATTATCGACTATTCACCAAAAAATCAAACATTTCATAAAAATACCAAATATAGACCATAAGTTATATTTAATATGGTGATATAAAAAATGATTTACATTTTGTAAAATAAAATTAATACATTTATCTTTTCTCAGAAAACCCAAAAATATTAGGTAACCCCGCATTATAAAAAAAGAACTTTTTATACTTATAGTATTTTTTTATAATTATTTGATTTAATTATTATTATTAAAAAATATGTAATTATTTACATGGAACTAGTAAACTAATTTGAATATGTAAAAATTTTCAACATATATTTCATAATGTTTTTACTCATATTCATTCCCATCAAACCAAAAACTAGGTTATAATGATAATATTTAAATAATTATATTTCAATAATATATCACAGTTCTTTTAAGATCAGTTTGGAATGCAGTAAATGTTAACAAACATAAAAGTCTTTTGATGTATAATTTAATATTAAAATATCAGGGTTTTAATAGATCATTAGGAATTAGAAATTCATTTCCATATCAAACACATAAAACAAATCATGAAGGAAATCAAAATGCAAGTCTCGAGCTCAGAGTACCCTTGGAAACTCGTGGCTCCAAATGGAAGAGAGCTCATGAAAATGTCCCTCATTTTTATCACAAGAGTTCTAACCACCACGATCCATACTACCATTATTCCCCAAATAGAAAAATGTTTTATGAAAAATAGTCCCCCTTAATAACCCAATCATTGATGCAATTTATCATGAATCAACCCAAAATGCCTCTCGACCTGGTCTACCATAGACCTAAATGGATTTCTATATCTTCATTGGATATCAAAAGGCTTTGGAATTTTGGAAAACAATTTATAAATATTCCCCCAATAAAATGAATTAAATAATCAACATAATTTTTCTATAAATTACAAAATGACCCATTCGTAAGTCATACATCCATGTAAAATAAAATAGTTTGAAACAAGTAAGTAAAAATAAAAAATTTAAATAATTTAATGAAATTTAATTCCATAAAATAACTTACAAATCCATTTTATAGAACAATGGTTTTATTTATCATATAATATTCTAAATAAAATCACACCTGATTTAAATAATTGAATAGAAACACAGACAACCAATTTGGCTCGTGCAGTACGGAAAATAACTGAAAATTTAATGGGATGACCCTAGAATCCTGGAGAGAGTGCATTATTTTAATACATTAGCATGATATAACTAATCATGTATTGAAGCAGAGATCAGTTTAGAACTCTTGAAAAATATATTACATTCATTAACAATTCATTACAATACCAAACATTAAATACAACATAGAAAATCTTTTGAGAATTCCATTATTTCCCTAGCTTAACCCTACATATAAATCATAAAACCCTTCATGGAATCATGGGAAAATAAAATATAAGAATGTGGTGAGCTTAGATGCTCACTAAGGAAAAACAATACAATTGAACCCCTCACAATTTAGCAATAAATTTTAAGGAAAGGGTCAAAACCAAAACACGCCTTTTAAAACAATTTATTAAGAATAATATGCCAAGAATAAATAAATTAATATTATATAGAGATTCACTTGGATATTCCACTAGACGAATAATCACATGTAAAATCAATAAATAATCACATAATGAGGGAATGCATATTATTAGACATTATAACCACAACATCAAGGCATTATGTCAAGATCATACACAAATATTCAATCAATTCATTATTACAGGACACTGGTTTGACTCATGAGAACTATCAATTAATTTAGGGGATATAGAGGGCCCCACTCATAAAATTCTAAGTCTAATGCATTCCTCATATGAAAATGGTGAAACATAACATAATCATTCGTATTAAAACTGGCATAAGAAATGTTAATACTGCAACCATTAAACCTAAAAGGTATCAAAATAGGACATCCACAATTAAACATAAAATAAAAAATTATATAAAATATGGAATATTTTATAATACAAAATCAACCTCCTTTAAGCATAAAAACCAACAAGGGTTGTTGGCATAGATGAAAATAATCATTAAAAATATTTGAGAGAAATATCCCTTTTTTACTTTGAAATCATTTATGAAAAATCCCTGAACATATAAAACAAGACATTTATAAATATATTTTGGAATCAAAGTGCCCCATTCCACATTTAATATATTGAAAAGAATTAAAATGTAAAAAAAATTCATGTCCATGTAAATAAATAAATAAAACCGTTTTGAAAAAATATAAATTAATGTGAATGATTTAAACAAAAAATATTTAAAACATTTTAATTTTTTCGATAAATTGTACCCTATAAAAAACCATAAAAATATTCATTTTTGAGAATATTTTTATGAAACATGGACATGGATGATAAATAAATCCATGTAAATACTTATGTATAAACAATCTCGGATAATAATGAGATTGCGAAATTTTCACTTACCTTAAGTCTAATACTCTTTATATGTATTCTAAACTCCTTTATAACGGTTTAAATAATATTTTAAACTTGTAACAAAATTATAATAGTATTTATGAAACCATATATGATTGTTTTATGTCCTTATATTACTCATTTATTAATTTTTTCCTGTTAATGAAATGTTTCGGGTAATAATCACTTTATTTATCACATGTGTTTTGACCTTTAATTATTGATAATATTTCATAGATAATGAAAAAATGATTTATGTAACATATATATTTGTAATATAAAAATAAATAATTGATTGATATATGAAATGGAATACACTGTTCATGGAGACAGTAGGACTTACTTACGTATGAATGTTGTTTCCATTTTCATATCTTATTGAGTAGAAGTATGTGAATTACATATATCTACATATATATATTTATATATTAATCATGTAGAATTATTATTTCATATATTTTCTTCTTATTCTTAATATATATTTTTATAATCATTCGTGAATGATAAATGTTGAAGATGAATCTCATCGTTTCGTGGAGATGATAAGTTGTACTTATGCATGAGCAACACTATTATTTACATAGTCGTTAAATGGTATGGAAGAGGATGGAATTTGAATTTTATATAACTAATATAATGTTATATTTAATATTTATTTCATTTATATTCATCATTATACCCATAAAAATATTGTATAGATGAAAAATAGTTTACACCACGGTGTGGAGATGGTATATCGTACGTACGCACACATGGTGATATAGTTTCTTATAGGATGGGTAAATAGTGGAATATGGTTATCCCATAATAATAACAACATATCATAATATATTATATTTTTTAGTTATTATTTTAGTATGGTAACAACATAGGAAGAGTAAGTAGAGGATGAAAAGAACTTTTAAAGAAGGGATAAAACAGTTACCTCTTCTTTGGGTGTCTCCTTTTAATTTTAACAAAAGGACTCCTTCAGTAGGTTTTAATCTCAAAGGGTGGCCTATAAGATGAATTTGTGGAATTTTGGAGGAGATTTGGTCAGGTTTGTTTCAAGACAAAAGTATTTGGAGGTGTTAATAAAAGATAATGAGAAGTTCCCTTTTATAGTAGAGGTGAGTGGCACTTTAGGAACGTCTTGAAATATTTATTTATTATAAATTTATTTTCAATTTATAATGGATCCATAGTGATATAATTCAATGATATGATGATTATGGGACTAATAACTATAAACTAATAGGTTTTATACAATTTTACATCATGAATTTAATGTTATCTTTGGGCTTTAACGTATAGTTAAATAAGTTTACTCTTACCATGCGTTTTTATATTGTTATATTATACGACTAATATAGTTACAATAAAATTACAACATAAACTTTAGAGGATAATTAATCAAATTATTAACACTATAAAATTAATTTTCCAAAATCATATATTTTTATTACTATTATATGATTTAATTAAATAGTTTTTCTTTTAAAACATCATTTAAGACAATTCTAACACTATTTAGTAATGGATTTTTTGTCAAAACAACTTGATTACTTAGAAAAAATTAATTAAATCATCCCTAACATGTCTATTTTTTCTAAAAAACATGTATGGAATAAAATATCTCAGATTACATTTATTTTAAAAAATTTCATATCATTTATTTTCATCATTCATCAATTCGGTAATCATTGCATGATCATTATGTCATAAATTTATTTATTTATTTAATGTCAAAAATTTATTAATAAAATAAAATATTATAGTAAATATTTTTATATTTATAATGTCTATTTATAGTCTAAGAGATCATTCATATAATCCATGTTAAAATAGTTATAGTTTGGAGATAAATGTTTATTTTATATTTCCCTTTTCTTTAAATTAATCATTATAAAAGGTCATTATCACACCCAAGTGGCTATATGGGGTCCTAAAATAGACCTAAGGATGATAATGTTTGGACACATATCATCCAATAGGATTAAGACAAGTTTTATGGTCGTTATATATTTTTTTAATATTATTTTTTACCTATAGTTAGCTGATTTACACTTAAACCATGGTAAATAAAAATAATTATTGAATTTACTATTAACAATTCCCAAAAATAAAAGAAACCTATTTACAAAATTTTTAAATTATGAATCAAAATGTGGAATCCTTTATTTTTCTAAATTAAAAACACGAAATTGGAAGAAATAAATTTAAAATTAATTCTCTTTGTCAACACCAGAAAGAAAGTTTTTAAGAAGTAAAAACTATCAAAAGATTGACATGAGTTTCTGTCTAATTTTGATGTGAAATTACTTCAAATGACCAAAATTAGATTAAATTTTAAAAAATAATCAAATTAAACTTTAAAAAAATTAAAATTATAATATAACTATATAAATAAATTAGGTTAAAAGGCACTTTAAATTTAAAATGCAGTATTTTTCATTATTTATTAAAATATGAATTTTATCAGAAAAACATTAAAAATTTATCCAAACTAAATTTTTATATCCCAATTCTAATGAAGAATTTATTTTTGTAAAATTTAATATATAAAAGATTCAAATATTGTATTTAAAAAGGGTTCTCCATTAAATGGCAGAAAAACTTCATTTTTTGATTAATACTTCTTTTTCTGAAAAATTGATTTTTTCCTTATATTATGATTAAAAAATACAGAAGACTAATTTTAAAATTATAGGTAATATATAAAATTCAATATGTGGTTAACATTATTCATAGCTTCTTTTTAAATGGTGATTTTGATAGATCTTGGTGTCCTCGAACTCGGTGTTGCGTGTAGCACAAGTTATTGAATTATTAAGAAGAAACATAACGTGTATGCTGGGGGAGTTTCATTATACCCTCCTTCAATAAATTTAATCCTCTCAATTTAAACTCATAATCTAAAACTATGCATTGGACTTTAAAAAAATATTTATTGAAATCCCACATAACAAATTTATTAATCAGACCTCCATTTTAAAATAAATAAAGGGGAGTATGATGGTCATCAGATTTAATATATACTAGGATTCCATGTAAAAAATATGGATATGGATGAAAAAACTAATAATCATGTTCTGATAGGGGGAAATGTATAACATTATTAGGAAAAGGTTAATGACCATAAATGTATTAATCTGTGATAATCCCAGGGTCCATTTAAATCATAAAAAAAATAATGTAATTGGAAAACATTTTTGGTTTTATTATATTTTACCTAGAGTTGATAATTAATTTACTTCATATAATAATAACACAAGTAATCATACATAATTTACAAGTAGAGTTTCATTTGTTAACTAATTCCTACCACAAACTCATCTTTCTCTTTAAAATATAATAAAACTAAAAAAATAGTCTATTTATCATAATTGTATATGGTTAAAAATATAAACATAAACCCTTTTAGAAATAAAGCTATGATATACTAACTAGGGACTTCATGAAGGAAAATAGTAGGCGATAAAGCCTTATCACATTTCGGTTGGGGGTTCAATTCTCACAGCCTTTTCTGTTACGACGGGTTGTTGACCAACCTATATGTGGTCCTTTTTCTCAAACTATATTATTATAATATTCCAAAAACAAGCATAATAAATTGTTTTACCTTAAAAAATATGATCCAATGTTATACATTATCCATTAAAACATTTATATTTATCCAAAATACATCAGTCCAAACTCGGTCTAAAAGGTCTCCAAATTTCCAAAATCAATTGTATTATCAGATTTCCTAAACAACTTAATGTCTCTCTTATTGTCACATACTGAATATATGACTACCATAATCCTTGTAAAATAATAATGAAAACAAAAATTAATACAGTAAAATCCCTATATATATATATCAAATTATACTTATAACCAGAATATAATTATGGAATCCAAAAACAAAAATTCATTAATTATTCCACTTCCACCGTTATAACAGAAAATGCTTAAACTTCATCCATTTTCTTCTTCTGATCTATATTTACATGATTATTTGGATAATAATTTACATATGTTCCCATTTCTTTACAATTATATAATGGCACACATTCATTCTTTCCATTGTAATCATGAGCCTGAGGACCTCTTCCTCCAGATTTGTTACAAACTCACATTATTTTCAGGAATGTACAATGGTGTTTCTTCCCAAAATTATCACAGAAGGGAAAATAATTTTTTCCCTTTTTTCATTTATATAACTCTTGCTCCATATTTATATTATTCTCCTAATTTACATTAATGTATTAATACACATAGAATTCATTTTCTATCTTGATAGCTTAAGAGACAATATCTTTGTATGATGAGAATGATTGTGAGACTAGTACCCATCAGAGAAATGTTTTTAACCCATAAATGAATTTAACTATCTTAATTCATGGGGTACATATGTATTTTTCATCATGTATCAACAACTATGTGAATTAATACTCATACTTTTCAATATTCTCATCCATCCTTCTCCTCCGACTCAAAAAATTCCTTTCCATATCAGCTCGCAGTTCATGAGGAAATTATTTCTCAATGAAAATTTCATTAAAATCACTCCAATAAATATTTCATTATTCTTTATCCACCTTCATTTTTTGAATTAAATACCACCATTGTTTCATATATCTTGAGATATGATAAACATCAATGAACAATTTCTCCCATTCTTTACTTCTTGAAGCATGAAATATTTTCTATAAGGAGCTTATCCATTGAATAGACAAAATGGGCTTGTAGTCCCATTGAATTTTGGATGTTGTATTCTAATGAAGTGTTCTAACAATGATCCTCTACATTGTGGATCAGGGTGCTCCTTACATGTAAGTTTATTTTTCATAACCTGATTCAAAGGTCCGAGTAGTAGTTTCATCTCCAGCTCCACTATAATTATTTTGCATAAGAGGGAAATCACTACATGGATTACATGCGTTTATATTATTTCAATTCCTTCAACTAGGTTACATTTCTAAACAATAGAATATACTAGATTAGGTTTTGAATCATAATTTATAATTCCAAGATCATAAAATACTTAACATAAATTTATTATTTTATGTATATCTAATCCATAATCATAAATATGGTTCCTTTTAGTAAATATTTCCTCATAAATCCTTCATAACGGGTTGTAAAGAAAATATGAATTATCCTATGCATATCCCATGGGAGTGTCAAACCATGTGCATATTATGTCTCGTTGTTCTATACTAGGTAACCTTGAGTCAAGCCCAGAACACCATGTCTGTGTTTTCACCCCTAGGTACATCTGTGCCAGAACCACGTCGACTTGTTTTATCTAGAAAAATATGTATTTCTTGGAATATACATGTAGTCCCTACTTTATCAAAATTTTGGGAGGTTCTTCTATACTTATTTTCAATGACTATCTTAGGGTTATGATCCAAAATCTAGGTTTTCTAAATCTATTTCCTAGTTATTTTCTATAGCTCCAATGATACCAACTGTAACTCCCAGGCCCCATAAGATGGGAGCATGAGCATTATTTTATTACATTGGCTTGATATGAGGAATCATGTATGAAGGTCCGATCAAATTTCTAGTATTTTAAAATAGATTACACTAATAAAACATACATTACAATTCGAAACATAAACTAAAACACAGATAATCCTTTGATAACACCATTATTTCCATATATTTACTCAATATATAAATCATAAAAAATATTATAGAATTTTTGAAAATGAAATTTAATAAAGGGGAGAGCTTAGAAGCTTAGTAAGGATAAACAATATAGTGGAAGCTATCACAATTAAAAATAAACCTTTAAGGAAAGGCACAAAACTATAACACAAGGCTTTAAAACTATATATTAACCATAATATATAATTAATAAATCAAATAATTACATTTTACAATTCACTTGGATATTCTACTAGTTTAATAATCATGTGTAAAATCAATAACTAATCTCATAATGAGGGAATGAAAAATGTTGAAAATCATAACTAGTACGTCATGGACTTGTGCCAAGACCATAAACAAATATTTTTTGAAGGCCAGGTGGAAGGACACTATTTTATCCCATGAGACCTAATAATTCATCTTGGGAATATAGCGATCTCTTCTCATCACTTACTAAGTCTAACGCATTCTACAATGAATATGGTGAAACATAACATAATCATTCTTATTAAAACTGGAAAAAAAATGTTAATACTTTAACCATAACCCTTGAATGGTATCAAAATAGAAAATTCACATTAAAATATATCATAACACATTAAATACTATATGGAATTTCATATCATACTAAATAAACCACAATTAATCATAAAATCCATTAAAGGATGCTGGAACAGATGAAAATAATCATTAAAGCTATTTGAGATAAATATACACTTTTAAATTTGAAACCATTTTTGGTAAAGCCAAGAACAATTAAAATAAGTCATTTAAAAATAATTTTTTGAATCATAGTTTCCCATAACACCTTGAATATTTTTAATGTAATTAACATTTTAAAATTTCCATGTCCATATAAATAAATCATTGGAACCATTTTCAAAACATGGACATTATGAGAAATATTTTGAAGAATAAATATTTAAAACTTTTAAAATGATGTTTTAGTTAAATTTTAGCATACAAAAACAAATAAAAATATTCCTATTGAGTATATTTTTAAGAAACATGGTCATAAATGATAAATAAGTCCATGTAAATACTCAAGTATAAACAATCTCAGAAAATAATGAGATTGCGAAATTAACCCTTACCTTAAGTGGCATACTCTACGTATGTGTCTGAATCTCTAATATAAAGGGTTTAAACATATTATTAACTTTTACTAAAAACATAATAATATTCATGACATCATATATGACTGTTTTATGACCTTATATTACTCATTTATTAAAAATTACAAGTTAATGCAACGTTTTGGTTAATAATCAATTTTTTATCACACATGTTTTGATTTTTTATTCTACATCACATTACATAGATCATGATAAAATTATTTATAAATAAAATATATTCATAATATAAAAATATCTTATATATTGATATATGAAATTTAATACACTATTCATGGAGACGGTAGGCCGTATGTACGCATGAATGATATTTCCATTTTCTTATCATATTTAGTGGAACTAAGTGAATAAAATATATGTATATATATATTATTATATTAGAATTATCATATAATATATTTCATATTTATTCATAATATATTTTTTTATAATAATTCTTGGATGGGGAATGTGGAAGATGAATCTTATCTCGTCATGGAGATGGTAAGTCGTACTTACACACGAGCGATGGTATCATTTCCTTAGTGGTTAAATGGTTTGTAATTGAATGTAATATGAATTTAACCTAAATAATATCTTGTTATATTTATTATTTATGAAATTTAGATTCATCATTAGACATGTTGAAATGATTTATAGATGAAAAATATTTTACACCATGGCATGGATATGGTATGTCGTATGTACGCACGCAAGGTGATATTTCTTTTAATAGGATGGGTAAAAAAAAGAATCTGGTTTTA
The DNA here is from genome assembly GCA_963277665.1 of Viscum album. NCBI lineage: Eukaryota > Viridiplantae > Streptophyta > Magnoliopsida > Santalales > Viscaceae > Viscum > Viscum album. The sequence goes on along the minus strand of OY728120.1, from coordinate 1,576,628,739 downwards.
GAATAAGCATAAAAATATCTCATAATATATTATATTATTTATTTATTATTTTAGTATGGATTCAACTTAGGAAGAGGAAGTAGAATTTGAAAAGAATATTGAAATAATGGATACAACGATTGCCACTAATTCGGGTGTCACTTTTTGATTTTCTGAAAAGAACTCCAGAAGTTGGTTTTCATCCCAAAGGGTGGCCTCTAGGATGAATTGAGGTAATTTTGGAGGTTATTTGGGATGATTTGTTCCATGATGTATGGATTTTTATATGTGAATAAAAGAGATGTAGATGTTCCCTTTTATAGGAGAGCTGAGGGGAACATTATGAAAGTCTTCAAATATTAATTTATTATAAATTTATTTTCTATTTATAATGGATTAGAAGTTATTTATTTCAATGATACAATGATTATAGGTAGAAATATTCTAATCCAATATGTTTTATACATGTTTAGGTTATCAATATATCCTTATCCTTTGGCGTTAACCCTTACCTAAATAAGTTACCTATTACAATTTCTTCTTGTATTTTTATGTTATATAGTTAATATAGTTATTATAAAATTACAAGAGAACATTAAGTGTATAATTAATGAAATTTTTAACACTATATAATTAATTATTCCAAATAAAATATTTTTATGACTTTTATAAAGTTTAATAAAATAGTGCTTGTTTTACAAATTCATTTATGTCGATTATGACACTATTTAGTAATTTGTTTTTGTTAAAGTCATAAAAACTTCATTCTTTTGAAAAAAAAGTTGTAAATCATCCCTAACATGTAATTTGTTTGCAAAAAATATATTTTTTGGCATTAAAAATATCAAATTGAATTTATTGTAATAATTATAATATTGATTTTCTCCATCAGTCATTTATAAGGTAATAACTGCATCATCATTGTGTCCTAAATAAATTTATTTATTAAAAGTCTAAAAATTATAAATAAAATAACATGATGTAGGAAATATTTTTAAATTTATAATTAATATCTATTGTCAAATATATAATTTATATAAATCCCAATTAATATTTTTTAGTTAGGATAACCTGTTTATGTTATATTTCCTTTTATTTAATTTAAACATTATAAAATGTCATTATCACACACATGTAGCTCCATGGGGTCCTAAAATCGATCTCAGTATACTCATGGTCGTCCATATATCATAAAATATTATTAGGACACATGTTAGTGTAGTTATATATTATTATATAATTGTTTTCATACTCTTATTTATATGATTTACCGTCTAACCATGGAAAATAAAAACAATTACAAAAGTTACTATTCATAATTTCAAAAAATAAAATGTACATATTTACAAAATTTGGATGTTTTTATTATAATCATAAAATCAATTTTTCTAAATTCAAAACAATGAATTGACATAAATTAATTTAAAATTAATTCATGTTCTCAAAATGAGAAAGTGGGGTTTTAAGAAGTAAAAACAATCAAAATTTTGACATTTTTATCTCCAATTTTGATGTAAAATTAATTCCAACAACAAAAATTAAATTAAATAATAAAAAATAATCCAATTACAATTTAAACACTATTAAATTTAAAGTCATACTATATATATAAATTATATGAAAATCTTGTTCTGAGTTAAAATGCGGTGTATTTCATTATTCATTAAAATATGAATGTTATCATAAAAAAACACTAAAAATTTATCCAAAATAAATATTTATGTCCCTATTATAAATAAGAATTTATTTTTTTCAAATTTAGTATATAAAAGTGTTAAATATTCGATTTAGAAAGGGTTTTAAATTAAAAGGCAGAAAAAATGTATTTTTCTAAAAAATACTTCTTTTATCTAAAAAATTGAATTATTCATTATAGTATGTCTATGAAAAACCAAAGATGAATGTTAAAATTATATTTAATATATAAGATTATAAATGTGTTTAATACTTTTCATAACATCCTTTTAAATGGATAGTTTGATAGGTCATGGTGTGCCTGAACTCAGTGTTGCATGGAGTGCAAGCTATTGAATTATTAAGAAGAAGTGAATCGTGGAAGCCTGAGGTGTTTCAAAAAATGAAGAAATTATAACCTATACATGATACGAAGGGATAAAATAAGATACAAACACTCTATGAACTATGATCAACAAAGATATTAACAAAATACCTATAACTAAAGTATAATAGGCGTGATCACAAACATGCTCTGTAGGTCGCCACCCACTTTTCTACAAGACTAACCTTCAATTAAAGATTAATTTTAAGAAATTTTTAATTTCATTAGTAAAAGATTATTTTTTCATCATTAAGTGTACCTGATTACAAACATTTCATTTTTATTTTTATTAAATTAAAATAATCACTGAAACATTTCTTTAGAAATCACACACACTATGTAAAATATCCAATTTTTCATTTAAAATATTCCTTTAAAAACATTTCCAAAAATGATTTAGAAAATAAAACCATGATATGTTAATAAAAAGATCAATAAATAAGAGAATCAAATCATTGATAAAACTAGAAATTATGATATTCTAGTCTTAGGTTCCACATAATTCAATAAATCTGGGGATATGATTAGAATTCAGAGAAATCCCCTATATCAAACCACCAAGAAAATAATGGCATCATGGGATCATATATATGGTTACTAATATAGTTCACTGATAAATACACCATTAACTAAGTTCTTACGCTCAATTAGGTAAAATTTTTAGTTAGACTACACTTTCTTATAGAGAGGGTTCCAAATACACACATCACTAGAACAACTAGTGGTAAGGGATCTTGTATCATCTAAGGTCACCTACCTTAGAACATGTGTTCCCATGACCAAAAAGGTGAGGATAAAAAATAATCATCACCAGTCAATATAATTATAACAATTAATAAAAAATAGTTTACCCTCGCATATAGCTCCCCCTAAAGAAACATCCCAAGAGACTCATCACCCAATCACCACATACATCAGTCACAACCTATTAAAGGGGATAAATCATAGGGTCTCAAAGAGAGTTAAACACACCCACACATTTTTCAATCTTCTTAAATGTGCTGAATGAGCCATCTCAAAATCCAAATTTGGGGGCTAATTCATTCCTTTATAAATTTTAAAATTATTCATAAAGTATTTATTTACAAGAATTGCCCTAAAATATACCCTTGAAATCCATTTATGAAATACTCAATTTTTTTTAAAAGCACTTAAAATCTTGACAAAATATTCCTTAATTTATCAAACCGGTCAAAAGTGGTAAATTTTTTTAAACCATTAAATTTTTTTAAAATAGTTTTAAAATCTTTTTAAAATACTTTTCATTTTATGAATCACTTGAAATTCCAAGTGAAACATTTGGGAAAAATTTATAATACACTTTTAAGACCAAAACCCCAGTTTTGGATCTCAGAATTTATTCAAAATGTCCATTTAGGAAATTTCTAAAACACTTGTTGTGCATGTTTAGTTAAAACGTATTTAAACCATTATTTAAATTAGGGGAACTTATCACTTTCTATGGAAATAAAAAAAGCTGTTTTATCTTCAGAAATTTGAAAAACATAATTAATACTACAATTAAATAATTAAAACATTAATTTTGGAGTCAATCCAGTGACAATTCTATAATTAAAATCTATGGCATGTGATAACATATGTCTCATTGAATGTAAAATGTCCATAACTTAAAATATGAGATAAATATAGAAAGAAAAAATCATCACCCAACTTAAAATTAATAGAACCAAAAAAATCAAATTAAACTGACACCCTAGGGTTCATCCACGATAGACAAAACATGGTGATATATTAATGAAATAGTATAAGAATAAATAATATAATATGAGACACTACTATAGAGTTACATTCGTGGATCTCCTTAAAATTAGGAAGAATCAATAGGGAATATGGGAGACCAATATAGGTGGAGCGTGTGAGTAGGGTGTCAATGATGGGGGTATCTACTATAAAAAGGGTTATCATAAGGTATTTGGAGTTTTAAAAACATAGTGGGGGTATAGGCTTACATTTAAAAAAATAAAAAACCAGGTGATCCACATTGTTTTCCATGATGTGTGCCTAGGAAGGTCACAATACTCTGATGTGAATGATTAGGCTACCTGACGATGTTTCATATACTGACAATAAGAATTAATGTCATGTTGAATCATTCAATAATACATGTGAGGAGTCTAAATAAGTATAGAAGGTTAAGAAGTGGATCTTGTAAATTCATCCATACCGATGGGAGTTGGTTAATTGATTATAGATATAAGAAATGAATACTAGAGCTAATCGAATTCATGTAGTTTTACATGAATAATTTATCATTTCTAAGTAGTTGTTAACAAATAGTCATTGAAATAATCCTGATGAATATTCAACAATTAGTGAATTTACGATTCAAAATAATTTTAGGGAAATGTGTTAGAAAGATAAGCATGATATAAGGAGTTTTACAACAATAGTACCAACCTAAGAATAATTTTGGAATATGAATTCTAAATCATTAAGAATGTATATCACTTTAACATTTGATTTAGAGTGTAAGATAAATTGTTTTTAGCTATATATTTATAGAAATAATTTTAATTTCCAATTACTAGAAGTATCAAATCCTAATCAGAGATTCAGAATAGAGAATCAAAGGTTGTAATTCCATTAAATTAGGTTTTTAGACATAGGTTGAGGATTGGAAGATGGAATAGAGGTTTCAATAGTTTCATGAGCGTTTTAGGACTGAGAGGGGAGTTTTTGAAAGGTGCATCCAATTTTTCATGATTGGTGCATGGTTAGTGCTAACCGTGCATACTAATTTCATTACCCAGTTTTTACAAGGGAATGGTTTGATAAACTATGTGGCAGGCCAGTGTAAACCATGAGGGGTCTACATTGGTCTTTAGAATTACCATGTGGTCAGTACATTAATTGACTAACTGTGTGCTCCATTTATGCTAGCTGGAGGTGCTGGTAGACTGAAGCACTGCATAGTCGGAGAACAGTTTACAAAACCTAGTAGCCTATTTGTTTACCTCCTTAAAAGGGGAATGATTAAAAATATTCCCCTCTAACCCTTAGAGGGTTCTACCCATCTTTCTCCCCCATTTATCCAATGATATATTCTATGTGATCCAACTTCTCTCTCTATTACTCCATGTGAAATCTTATTCATTATTTGATGAAATTGATCACCATCAGATGTGTGAGAAACCTTAAGGTAAACCACATACTATATTAGCCTCCTTTGAGTTATTTTTATTTTTCCTTTAATCTAAGCTTCTCATGTTATTGATTTTAGACCTGATTCCATGAGATAAGGGTTGAATCAGATACTAGTGATAATTATTTCACTCTTCTTGGGAAGAGGGTGATATGAGAGACCATCTTCACTTCACCTTGTGTCATTTCATCAAGTTAGGTCTCAATAGTGAATTTATAAAGCATTAATTCATGAATTAAATTTCAAAGGAATATGTTTGGATGTTTTTTCGAGATAATTATTTATCCAACTTTGATTATGTGTCATGGTTTGTGGACAAGTGTTTGGTTTCCATTCTGGTGAGACATGAATGTCCGCTAAAGTTTTGAGATTTATTCCCTTATAGTTACTTTCCAATATTACTTATAAACTTTGAAGTATAATTAATAAATTTTAGTGCTTATAATTAATTGATTCAGATGTTTTAATTGTGATACATCACTTCTCATGTCCTGATTTACATAGATGAACTTTTGAATCTACTATTATCCCTGGAAAAAATAAATTGAATGCTATTAAAAGGTAGGTGGTCTATAATACCTACACCTTAGTTCTTATTCATGTTATGGTATTATTTTTATGCTCGGGATTTACACGGAGGTTCTCCCCCGCTATTGAGATTCTTTTGAATGAAATGTTAAATTGAATTAAATTGGGATAACCTAAATGGATGAACACCAGGGGCCTCTAACATCCCCTACACACTGACATTATATCTTGATCTGAGAATATGACAATGACTGAGGATCCCATGTGGGACACCTCCAACTATGATTTAACATAGAAGATCCAAAGATGGATTCCTCTACTAGTATACTATTTCCGAGGGTTATAAGTGGGATTACTATGTCTACATACTAACTTATGGGACTCCAAGTGGTATGCCTCTACTTATTTGTGATCATCAAGTATCCTAAGTGTGATTCCTTTATTTAGTACTAGCATATGGGGTCCAGTGGGTCATAATGTCTAACAAACATTGACCTAGTGTGTTATGGTTTTCTGTTTGATTTGGAATTTGGTGTAACCTTTAAACCCATACCAAATATATTATCCCAAGGGGATATGGAAATAGTGGGGGTTAGGTGTTAGACCACCCACACTATTGTATTTATGATTTCACTTGGTAACTATTGGTACAACTATGACTACCATAGATATATATTGTTATTTTTTACTGGTGGTCCAAACAAGAGGCGAATTTAACTAGGATTCCTAATGGTACTTCTAGGGATCCATCTTATATGGCTTACTATTTTGGTATACCCATACGTACTTATTAGTATCTACATATTAAGCCAATTCAATTGATTATATGATTGGGGATGCCCAAAGGTACATCCTAGGATTCATCATTTGAGCATTACATGATCATATATAAGATATGGAACTCCTTATTTTTTATTGAGGATATTTGGGAACAATTATCCTTTCCTATATTCAGATACACATTAGTATCATTATTCTCTCCTCAAGTGACACCTAGAATTCTCCTTAGGGATTGGTGGATGCATCGTTACAAAACACTTTGGTCTTTTTTTGGAGTGGTATGTTGATCAATTTATTGAATGTATACTAATCATGTACATATATATAGGGACCATTCATAACATGTAACCATGTGTTATTCCCCTCAGGGATCATCCGGGTCACAATTTCATGAATTACCTATGGGTTGTGACCTTCGATTCAGACAACAGAATGGATTTACATAGCTTGATAGGTATCGAATCTTGGTAAAATATATTTATCAGGGGTCTATATACCACCTATAATCAATTATTATAGTGATTTGTGGTGATTATGTTTTAATCTAGGGTTATAACATGTACCCTACTATGGTGATGTACAATGCTCATTGACATTTATAGCATTAGAAAAAGTATTATCTTCAATTGGGTTTATGGACCGAAGGATTGACAACATTATACATGGATATAGTCCTATGAAATTCATCTCACCATCCCATTCGTAGGATGTTCAGTCAACTGGGTTCATGAACCCAAGGATCAACTATGTAAATATTTTATTCTTTACTTCTAGTTTTTTCTCAACTAGGCTGAGCAGATTTCATAATCATTCTATTTTAAAAACCTGTTGTGGTATAACATTTGTCTTTTAATTTATTTCTAGAAGTTATTTATTATTTATATTATTATCCTAAATCACATACACATTCACTAAATTTTTTTCTATGTATTGGACCATGTCAGTTGTTCCCTACTGAGTTTTTTACTCACAACCTTCTTGGGTTTCCATTGCACTGGGGTAGCTGAGCATACATTCACTTGATTGTACACATATTATTGGATGAGTCTAAAGACCAATCAGAAAATAAAACTTGGATTAATATATGGAGATCATGAATGTGGTTTGGATCAGAGTATATAGTATACTAATATACTTTTATTGCGGTTTTTGTTATGTAATCCTATATATGTGTCATCCAAGTAGAAAATTAGAGTAGTATGTATGATATGGCCATTCATACCTTTACTATATACCATTTATTAATCTATATTTCATCTATTTTATTTTATTAAATATGTATGTGCTATGATTATTTACTATTATGGGTGATTTTTTGTTACTACTAATGTTTTATTACTCTAGAATGAGGGAATAGTCTACCCACTACTGCACCCTTGCCCCTCTCTATATTTAGAAGCCTCTGGTATATATAGATTTCTTTTTAAGGCTATTTCACTAACCAATTTGGTAAATGATCATAGATTGAAAATGGTCATGATGTGAAAAAGTGGTATCAATGGTGTTTCTTTTCCTATTGTATTACTATTTAGGAAATGGAATATAGGATTTTTTAGAGTGTGTAGGAACCTGTGAGGGATATCATACTAGTTCATCCTAATACATTTTCCGGTAAGAAGTCTTAGATTCAAGGGATATGGGATTTTTGTTCTTGATATGAAATGATATGGTTTTAAATGTCTTTTTATTTTATCAACACACATATTGTGTGGATTTTGGGAATTATTATGGATTTATGGCTCTAGAACTATTTTAGAAGGGGCAATTATTGAATTGGACACTTGGACAGTATACGAAAGAGGTGTATCTTGCATTATATTTTTCAAAAAGGTTCCATAAGTTATAGACTTGCTAATGTGAAATCTAATGATGATAGAAGCTAACTATTTCAAGTTTTAACTACAACCAAACTAGTGTTTTCCTATATAGTTTCTTGGTGGAATTATAATCACTTAGACTAATATGCATATTTTTCCCTCTTATGTATGGCTATGAGGATCTACATTGACACATTTGACATTGAGGGTGATGAGTCATTCCTCAAGCATGGGGTTTTTAGAGACCCTATAAGGTTATCAAAGAAATAGTATGCCCTTTCAGTAGACCCCCTGTGGGTGTTTCTTTTCATGTGTGTTTAAATAAATTTCATAACTACATACATGGAATTTTCCCATCTATATTTCTATGATATTCTACTTAACCGACCATTGTTCATGGTTATCTAGTTGGATCCTATAGTGTGACAATGATTGGTAACTGAAACTTCATATTGATCTATTACTAGAGGGGCTATTACTATATAATGAAATATGATGATTGTTATTTCATTATCTTTTCTACATGTATATCATGATACTATAGGCATTAAGTCCCTTACAAGTATACATAGTGAGGATTAGAACCCTAAGATGGTGTTTCTTATCTAGTGAGGTTTTTACAGTTATTCATAATGATATTAGTAACTAATGGGTTTACATTAAATGTGTTTCCAACTAAATTGATGAGTTGTATAATTGTAAACATTTTGATATGTTTTGAACCTTATAGGATGGTGTTTTCCTTACCTCAGTTATAGAGGGTTGATAGGTGTTTTTAATTCCTTTTATTGATATGTGTGAGCAAAGTGTTCCCTATGATGTGTGACCTCAGTGAGAGGTCTAACATATACACTAGGTGGTAGTTATTAGTGACCCCTCTTGAGACATGATTAGTAGGTATAAGTGGGAGACCTTGAGGCCCTAAGTTGAGACAAAGACCATTTTAGGTTAACATCTAGTTTGATTGTGGGTAACATGTGAGTAGGGTAGGACCAAATTTATGGATGCCTTTTTAAGAAGTGATATTTTCTTGTATTCTCTTTTTGGAAATTTTGCATGTTAGGTTATATAGTTTTTTGATATTGGACAGTTGATTACTTTTGTTTCTAAAAAATCTCCTAGGTTTCTTTTGTTTCAAGATAAGTTTGAGATGGATGTCTGTTCGGGTTTCAGTCCCTATTTACCATCGGTTTTGTGGTTATATCTTTTATTTCAGAAAGGATTTCCTGTGACAGTTGTACATATAATAAATAAAGGAACATGATTTGTTCTCTATTTTAAAGTGTAGTTCCAAGGTATATTCTGACTAAAAGAAATGTAAATATCTTGTAGCATGAATATATTTTCTTTTAATGTTTCACTCATGATATAATGAGTCCGGTGAAAATGGAACACATCAATTATGCATGGTACCACTTTAATATTATATCGGTAAGTGGTCGTGTGTGAGCCCAGAACTGTCAGTTACAAGGAAATTTCATGGGAAGGGTTTCCAAAGAGTTATAATGAAGTGAGAAATATACATCCATCGTATAGTAGACATCAATAATATATCAGGTGTCTTGAGGTGGCTAACATGTGGTTGGACCTGGACACACATTTTCGAGTGACATAGTGTCAAGGGTTGGTAAACAAATTTGCTCGGTTTGTTTTCTTTGTGATTCAAGATGATTGATAACCTCATACCGATGAAATATTAGTGTACTCCAAGTTATATATGACCATTCCTTATATCTTGACATCATCTTGAGTGTGTTCAGAGATTATTGGATAAAAAATTTACTATATATAAGTGTAATTTATGTTTGGATGAATGGAACACATATAGAGTTTCTATTGAGGATCAATATAAGATAATTCATATTTTGTAGAGTAAAACATTGTCCATTTTAGGGTGAAGAACCCCATTATTAGAGAAAAATAGGTTAATTACATGGAATTTTTTTTTGTGGATCGTTAATGGGTGATTTGGGGTGTTTCTTTTATGCTCTGGGATTAGCGGGTTTTTATACTTGCCATATCTTATGTCAGGATATGGACGGGGAATTGTTTGTGGGGATAATAAACTTGATTTGTTGGTGTGATGATACGGTAGATCCTATGATGGGGAACAAATATTGATCATTGTTTGTAACCCCCGTCTTATTAGGGTAGTGAATCCATAAGACTATTCATTGAATGCTCGTTTTTTATTTCAGATTCCACTGGAAAAATTGAACAGGGTCCTTTTGGATTCCTCGGTGAATGATATATACTTGTCTGAATATGGATTTGGGTGATGATTGAGTATGGGGATTGAGGAAGTTATAACTATAATGATTCAAGGGTATTGGATTTGGTTAGTTCCAATTTTTGTGTTTTGGAAGGATAATGGAAATGTAAATGGGTTGGGTTCTATCAGGAAATGTCACTAGAAGTTGCTTATGGGCTTCGGTGGGTGCACTCAGAATGACCTTGATGTAGTTTTGGGTAAGGGATTATGAATAATTTATAGTGAACTATTAATGGATGAATCTGAACATCTTATAGAATAATTGTCCAGAGGTGGTTCGACTTAGGTTCTTTTGTATAGCAGGATGCGGTGGATGTGGAACCACATCGATCATGTTTTATGATGAGACTAGTGTAGTCAAAGGTTCAGCCATGATTTTTTTAAGGAAAATATAGCTTGGCCAATTTATTTTGTTCGATTGGGAATCGACTGGTTTTAAAAAATTTATAATTATGTTATGATAGTTATAAAAATTCTCAATGAATTATCCAATAGGTAATTTCAAGGATGGTAGTGTCATGAAATGTAATTATTTGTTCTAAGTAAGTACATATGGTGGGGAGTTCTTTAATACAGTCGAAGAAAGAGGAAATTTCATGATTGTGTCTCAAGTAAGATAGGCTCAAGTAAGATTTTTCATGATGTTTTATCTTTGGATATTAGCATAGTCTTGGGTTTTGCTGAGTTAAGAAATTCATATTTAAAATGACTCATGGAAACATAATGGGAATTCATAATTGAAAAATATGCATTTTAATGGAGTTCACGATCCAAGTAGTACACTTTTTTTATTTTATTGACGCAAATACTTCTCAAATATGGGAATCATTATTGTGTAGAGTTTGTAAGATCTCTTATTTTTTAGGTTGGAAATTTTCTGAATGAATTTGAATTATCAATTACTTGGGGGCCTTAAATATTGATCAAATATTTTGAACGCGAATTCAAAGGTTGGAATACCTCTAAATAATGTTTTTTATGTATTTTGATGCTTGGAATATGAATTAGTGGTTTTAGTAGTGCCCCCAGTTTGAAGTCCCAAAATTTATGTTTTGGAAAGGTGAATCCAATGGTGCATAGTTAGTGGATTGTTAGTGGTAACTGTGATGTCGTTTCATACAAGAGAACAGATTTAGAAACTATGTGGAAGTCTATGGAAATCAATGAAGGGGTGTACATTTTTCTAAAAACATGTCACATGGTTGATGTATGTTGTGACAAACTATGAACTTAAACCAATAGTGGTGGAAGTTATGGGGGACATTAGCACCACCTGGTTGTTGTAGAGTTTTCCAGATTCTGTAGCCTAACCATATGCCCCACTAAATGAGGAAAATTACCATTTTCCCTGCTGAACCATAAATATTTTTACCTCTCCTTATCCATAATTTATCCCAAAATCTCCCCCATATGGTCCAAACTACTTCTACCATCCTCCAGGGGAGTTCCGCATCATTCGTGGTCAAAATAGAACATCTTCAAATGTGTTGGAATCCTTGAGGTAATCCTATGACTCCATTTTCCTCTATTGAGTTCTTTTTCTTCTTCCTCAAATATTATCATCTCTGGTATGGTATTTTAGTTATGATTACACAACAGCATGGTGGAACCTGATATTGGTGATAAGGATTTAAATCTTCCTAGTAAGAGGGTAACTCAAGAGGTTTTCTACATTTCATAACATTTCATTTCATCGAGGTACATCCCTGAGGTGAATTTCAAAAGAATTAAGGCCTAAATTTAATTTAAAAGGTGTATTGCTAGATGTTTCAACATAGTTGTTCTTTCGAGTCTATGTTTGATTATGTGTTTTGGGTTACTGATGAGTTTTTGGTATCAATACTGGTAAGATGTGATCAAGCAGTGTGTTTTTAATGTTTATTCCCTTCTTGTTAGTTTTGTTTAAATTTTTTTAAACATATTTTGTTTGATTAATTAATTAATTATTTTAGTTATAATTAATTGATTCTGATTTTTTCATTGTGAGACAAGGCATTTCACATCTTGCTGATCTTTGATGGGCTTTGGTAGCTGTTGTTGGCCCATGTAAATAATACTTAGAATGACACTAAAAATTTGTGGTCTATAAACATTTCCTATAGTGCATATGTATGTTATGTTATTAAGTGTATTTTCGGTCTTTCTTTTATTGGTGACTCCCTGTATTTGGACTCTTTTGAATAAACTACCAAATTGAGATAAATTTGGTTAATGTAAATGGATGAATGCAATGGGTCACTAACAACCCATGAATTCTTTCTTTATAACTCAATCTAAGACAATGATTATAACTGAAGATCCCCTTTAGGGTACATATGGATAGTATTTGACCTAGAGGTTCTTATGTAGTATACCTTCACTTACATATTATTTCTAATAATTTTTTGAGGAATTCCTTTACCTACGTGAGGAATTAGGGTACTCCAAGAGGGATTCCTCAACATATGAGTGAACCTCAAGGATACCAAGTTGGATGCCTCTCTTTTATACTAGCCGAGGGGACCATTAGGTTACCCAGTGTTTAACTAACCCTCAAATCATGTTTTATGGGGTTTGGGTTGTAATGGTATCAAGTGTCCCCTTATAACCCATACCAAACTTGTTTTCCCAAGGGGTAGTGGTAGTAGTGGTGGTTTAAAAGTTTTTCCATGCTCACTCTTTTATTTTTTATTTAACATGGTAAATATTAGTGAAACCATTATTTAGAGAGGTTATTCCTTGTATTTTTTTCTGATTGGATACACACAATGCAATTTTTTCTGGGATTGCTAGAGGTACATCCTGGGATATGGCTTTTAAGCCTAACTATTTTTGTATTCCAAGACGTACATCGTGAGATCTATATGTTGAGTCAACATGACTAGTTATGTGATTGGGGATGCCCAAAGGTATTTTAGGGGATATGTATTTTGATCCTTACATCATTGAATGTTGTAAATGGATCTCCTTGACAGTCATTGGGTTTGGTTGGACAAGAAACTATATACCTTACTTAGATACTCTTGAGGATGATTTCACTCTCGTCATGAAAACCCTAGGGTGATCCCTATGGATAGGTGGATGAAATATTATGAAACTCACTAGAATTTGTTTGGAGTGGGTTTTTTATCCATTTCATAAATGTAAATACATTATGCACTGGTTTTGGTTTAAAATTCATTACAAGGCTCCTAGAGTTCATCCCTTTATTGATCATCTGATTCAAAATGTTGTGATTTACCTATAGGATATGTCCTTGAAGTAAGATATCCAGGTGGATTTACGTGCCTTGAGTTCTATGTCATCCAACTTAGAGTCATTTATAAGATGTTGAAATATTACTTTGACTCCACTATCATAGTGATTAGAGGAGAGTATGTGTGAACCCTTTGTAAGGATATATATCACCCTGTGGTGACATGGATTGTTAAGAGACATTTTTAGTGTTGGATGAAGTAGGTATTATCAATCAAGATTACTGACCCAAGGATGGAAAATATTGTACAAGTCTTGAGTGGTACAACATCCATCTCACCACCTCATTCATTGGATTTCCAATTAATCAGATTCATGAACCCAAGGATTGACTATGGTTTTATTATATTCTTTAATTGAAGTTGTTTCTCAGCAATGACGATAAAATTTCATGATAATTCCCTTATGAAAACATACTATGGTTTGAATTTTATATTTTTAGTTTATTTTCAATATTTATTTATTATTAATATTGTTATCCTAGTGAGTAGCTCACATACAAATACACTACATTTTCTCGTTAAGTATGAGACCATGTTGGTGGTTCCCAACTATGTTTTTTACTCACACCCTCCCCATGTCTCCATTGCACTAGGGTTCTAGAGCATATATTCACATAATTTTAGGCACATGATGGGATATACCACATGATATTTCAAGTTTTACGGATCACATATGTATATGAAGACCGATTTTTTGGTTTGGATCGGAGTATGTTGTAGAGCCCAATAATATTTTTTTTAGTTTCTATTATGTACTCTTGTATATGTGGCTAGCCTAGTGGGTGGTTGTTGTTGTATATATGACATGGTCATTATAACCTTTTCTGAATTCTATTTATTATTATAGCATGCTTCTATTTTGGTTTATTTACAACATTAGCACTCTAATTATTCATTGTTATGGATGATGTTTTTTTACTTCTGATGATTGCTTATACATACATGAGGGAATAGTCTCCCAAATTTCAAACCTTATACCCTCACTTATAGTTGGTAGACTCTGGAATATGAGGGGGTATTCTTGAGTCATTATTTCTAATCAATCCCATTACAATTCATAGAGTGAACAAGGATATTACATGACATGGATAAAAATGATTCAAAATATGAAACAACTCAAAATAAATACATAACCACAAAATTCATTATGGTTTACTATAGGAGGAAAATTGATGATATGGGAAAGGCTAAGAAGGGTAGGGTGATAGGAAAATCTTATCCAGAGTGTTACTTTTGAAAAACAAATAATTTTTCCAATATTTCCTATCATTATTTATTATTAATGCTAATATGTTGGAATTTTAATGGGAAGAATGGGTTATGTACACATTGGAAAAAAATAATGCATTCATCTTTTAGTGTTTCAACTAACATAATGTATATAAATGATAGTATCTCTGAATGGTTATAAAAAATGATGAGATTTCAATATTTCAGAGTCTGTGTATATCTAGAAATTCAATATAATCTAGACAGTCCCATTAAATCTAGAGAAATAAGGTATTAAAATCACACTTTCATCAAATATTCTTGATTTTATTCAACATATTTGGGATGGGGAAGTTATGTTTGAAAAAAGAATGAATCGATGTGGGAATTGAATGATTTTTACATAAACTTTTAAATATGTTTATTAATATGAACGAATGCTGCAAACTTATTTTGATAAACCTCTAAGTAATTCCCCAAAATGATAATATGATATTGTAATCACATTATGAATAATTTAGGGAACAAATTTATCACATCGGTTAAAAATCACTTGTTCTCTCCACTTGGATTTCCTAAATGTAATTTGACGTGACTAACTAATGGTTGTTTTCCCAGAAAACAATGTGATGTAATCCATCTTTCCCTAGTGAATAAGGCTGAGGTATTAAATAAATATAGGGTAAGAGGATGTATTGATATATTGTAAAGGATATTGAAGTGATAAGAAGACTCCCATTATCTATTTTTCATTTTATTTTTAGTAAGAGGGATAAATAAATAAGAACACCTACTGACTTCAATAATTTTTGGGGATATTGAACACAATTACAAAGGATATATTGTTGATCCTAAAGGGTTCATATTATATTTACTATAAATATGTTAAATTTTGTTCAGTGAAGGAGTGTTCTATTGATTCATGAGTCGGAATTAGATTTCATGCTTGATAATACAACCATGTTTATAAATTTTGTGAGTTGTTATCATTGAATAGAAAATAGAAGTTGACAAGTGATGTTGCATGAAGGTAATTTTTAAATATGATGATTGGTGTGTTTTTTCAGTGAAATCAATGACAAATTTTGGTTGATGAAGATACGTCATCTATAACTAGTTAAAGTGTTTTCAGTTGATGAAGGAAGTTTAGAGATGACTTGAGGGGTTCTTAAGTCAATGTGAAGTAATTATTGAATTTATATACTAAGACAAAAATAGTCCATTAGATTTTTTATGTGTGGTTAGTCCACTGATCATATCTTCTTACTGTATCATTCATATACATTAAATCCATAGACTATTATATCACATGGTTGATTGGAATGGTTTATAGGTTTATACGTGTTGCTGATCCAGAGATATATGGTCGATATAATCTTCTTCAAGTAGTCAATCCCCACATTCAATCAAGATGTATGGTCTATCCAAATGGTGTGTTTTATCTAGACGTTGGGTCCATCAGGAATGTGTGGTCACTTCAAAGGGTCTCTTTCCTCACATTCACCTTATATTTTTGGTTTCCTCGTTCATGGTTAGTCACATAGTAAAACGTCATGTGTCATATTCTAGGTGAAAAAATGATTTTCCATATTTTGAATAATTTTTAGAAATAAAAAGGTGCAATTTGAAAAATATATTATTAATGTATTATACATCATGATAATTAATGTGATCATGATTGATGAAAATTAATCTTGAGTTGGGTTCAATGCTGAAAGGAGGAGGTCGATGTGCCTATAAAACATGTGTCCATGCATGTGAGAATTATAAAGGAATTAAAAGAGGAAATTTTTTTGGATGTAAATATTTTGATAATTGAATATTTATTAAAAAAATTAATCATGAATCTTTATTATATTTAAAAATAATTTTTGACCATAAATTTAAATGAGTTATAAAACGAAATTAATTAGGAATATCATTGACAGAATTAAATGATAAGTTTACACATTCCAAAGATAATATAGCTATTATATTTTAAATATAGGGAATAGTTTTCAATTCATACTATTTTCATGCATGTTTGTGTGTGTTTTAAATGAAATGTTTTTGATTGTGGTGGACTATTGAGATAGCTCTCAAACATCATGTTTGAGAAATATTTAGATGTTGATACATTCTAGTATTCATGAAAGAACAAGAGTTTGATGTTGGAGAGATATTTCAATAAATAAATTTGATACCAGAGTATTAAAATTTAAGAGGATGATCCATATCATTCTAAATATGGAGTTATTTTCAAGGATACACATAATTTATACGCTTAAATATTTCAAATGTTCAGGAAGAGACTATGCAAGGTAAAATTGGTTGATTCATATGTTTGTGGAGGGAGATTAATTCAAAATTGGAATAGAACAATTTAGAAGAAAGAATATATATTTATAAAGGATTATCAGGTTAAAAAGATTCATGTTACTAGGTTGTATAAACAGTAACTAGATACTTCTAGATGGGATGTATAAAAAATCATTGGAGGGTTACAATAGGGGGGGAAACTGATTTACAAATAATTGTAACGGGGTGTCTAAATAGTTGTAAACACAATGGAGAATCTTTTTTAGGGAACCTAACCAACATGGAATAGATTGAGGTTTTATATAAATCCTTTTAAATATAATGTGTTTGACTCTATTTCCTCACCACTACACACACATTCTGGTTGTGAGAAAATGTAGAGATGATTGAAAACATTAACTGGTTTAATGGGTTGATTTTTAAAGATTAGTTTATAAAAATAGGGCAACCAATTCACTTCACCCCAGTAGTCCAAGTGTCCTGGGAACTAGAATAATGAATGAAAAAGTTAACACCCATATTAATCTCCTCCTATGGTGTCTCAGGTTACAACATGTGATATCAAAGTCAAGTTTAAAAGTGATGAATCTTTCAGGTGATTTTTCCTAGAATGAGGTATATGGTAAATGAAAATTTTATTCCTATATTGGATGAAAATAATTATCATATGTGGAAAAACCAAATTAGTTCACACCCAAGATAACTTATGATATTTTTTTTCTTTCATATTATACATGGAATATACAGTATTGGTGTCTTGGACTATCCCTGACTGAAGTAGATAGAAATATTATTAATTAAGATTCTAAGTCTCAAAATGCATTATCAACCACATTATTAAGTAATATTAATTATAAGATTATGAGTTTCACTTATGAAAATTCCATATGGGATAAAATAGATCATATTTATAAAGTATTTTATAATGTTAAGGTAGTTAATATTCAAATATAGTATAATAAGTTTTATGACATTAAAATTTTCCTTGAGAACAATTTTGATGGGTTATTCATCCAAATCAGTGAGGTTATTTGTGAAATTCATGTAATTTATGAATAAATAAAATATATTTATTTTGTAAATATTGTTATGAAAATATTTCAAACTATTATAATCTAAATATATCATCTCTTGAAGAAAGGAACATGATAGGACTTTTATTATATGATCTAAAAAAGTAGTTTGGTTATATATGAAATGTGGGTAAGTAAAAATGCAACATAATGTCACATAAATAGTGATAAAACATTCAAATATATGGAAATAATTGATATTTGTAAATATGGATATGATTTAGAATAAGTAAGTGATGATTTCTAATATCTAATGGAAAATAAACTCAATAGAAGAAATGATATATTTGAAGAAAAAATACCCTTGACTTTTTTATAGTATAGTTAATTTGAGAAAATTTCATAATGGTTAATAAAGAGATCTAATATAATGGAGGTGAAGAATGAATTATGTACATTACATGAAATATTTTCCCTCTAATTAAAAACAACATACTTGAAGATTCATCCTGAAAATTTTTAAAAGGAACATATTTGTGAAAAATGAAGAAGGCAACAATGAATATAATCAAAAGGAAGTGGAAAGGAAGTTTGAGATAGATATAGAAGTTGTTATGATGGATATAATAAGAAAATAAAAATAAAAAATGGAATAATATAATCATCCAGAATGTGTTGTTGTTCTCAAGGTGGAACTAGATATGGAACACAAAATTTTTTATTATCAATGAATGAAATATAAAAACATTGGTGGGGTATTTAAATAATCTTACAAAAATATAGATTATATTGGAGATAAGATCGGTTGACTTGGAAATAAAAGAGAAGATAAATCAACCAGTCATGTGAACTTGTAAGAAGTATTAAATCTCATAATTAATATTAAATATTATGATAAAGTAATTGATAACCGTAATTCATACATATAAGACTATATAGAGAATGAGGGATCTTCTAGGAAATTATTATAGAGATTATTGAGACAAAAAAACTTTTTCATAACTTGTTTTCAAATCACAAAGTGTTTTTTTATTTAAGAGAAAATTTTCATTTGTATTTTATTGTATTATGCGACATCAAATTCTGGTGAATTTCAATCAGGATTTTACGTCATCATATTTACAATAACTATAATAGTGTAGGTCTAACTTCATTAGAAGATGTGAAGATACATTGGATTCATTAAAATTTTATTAATCTATTTCTAATCGAGTGAAAATGACTTCAAAAAATGCATTTTATAATCATGGATGGTTTATTTATAAACAATAATATGACTTTATATTTATGGGGATATTTTAAATGAAGAGTAATATCACAATTTTAGTAAGTCTCTGGTAATTTTAATGTTTTTTAATTTCATGTTTTAGAGAGAACTTTTGATTAGTGTAATTGTTTTTTCTATGTGTATCCACTAAAAACAATGTTTTCTGAGATTTATCTATTTTAATATCTTTATAATTTTAAAATTGTATATTTCTTAATTTGGATCTCGTGTAATCAAGGGATTCTATGGATTGAAATATTGAGCTATGTTCGATCCAGAGTAATCAAGGTCTTAGAGAGATAGGATTATAGAGAACCTTCAAATGGGTTTAACTCAGAGGATTCCAGTGATAAGAAGACATGTACCTTAGATAATTTTAAAAGAACTTTGTTACACTTTGGATGATAGCGTTTCATTATAATATGATTTAAATGGGTATTTAAATTTTAATTTAATACACTATGTTTTGTTAAATATTTTCTTTTCAAATATTTTGTACATTTACATTTTTCGTATTTTTCTTTACTTCTAAAAAAATTAAATATTGACGTGCTTACAAGATTCACATTTTTATATATTTCAATTATACTTATATCAAGTTACCAGTTGAAAATTTTTACTGTGTTTAATCTATAAACTTTTATTAATTCTATATTTACATTAATAAACATTGATTTCATTAAAAGATAGTATTTCCAATCAACGTACATCTGGAGGTGGTTAAAAATTTTATGTCATGTTTTATATTAAAATGAACCCCTGTTGTAGTTTATTTTATTTTCATAAATGGGAAATCACATCATATCTAATCCTATTTCAACTAAAATAGATATTATTTGGAATTTTTATTAGTTTTGTCGAAATTATCTTAGTTTTACTTCAAACACTAATTGTGTTGTAGATTAAATATTCTCTATTATTTGTTATATTGTGGGACTTCCAATTGGAAAACCAGAGAACATGAATCCTATAGGACAACTGATTATTAATAGAACAAATTATGAGCATTGGTGTGAATGAATGAATATGTTCATTATAAATATTGGTGCAGATAGCTTTATTATGTTGATTGGTGGGTAAAAAATTCTATAGATTGTGGTTGTAAATATATCACATGAAGAAAAGATGAATATCCAAAAATTCACAAAGTTTGAGATACATTATTGTACTTGATGACTAAAAATATGTACTACCAAATATATTATTGTGAATCCAAAAATAATAATTTACAATAATTTGGAAAATACTCATTTTTTATCTTTTAATGTTTTATGAACCAGAATTGCTATGTTATAAAAAGATTGTCATGTATTTAGTTTTTTACCTAGAGAGACTATTTCATAGATGAATCAGTGCTTCATAAATATTATAAATAATATATAATCACTTGAGGATAAATAGTTATAATATAATCAGTTAGTGGAGAATGTGATATATATTCTTCCCATGGAGTAGGATTATATGAATACAACTATTGATAATACAATCAGATTAATAAGTTAATTATTGATGATATAATTATAACTCTCATGTAATATGATAGTATATTATAATGATATTTTATGAAAGAAAAGAGGAAAATGGGAGTAACATTTTTATCTAATATTTCATATGGAGTTCTAAATACAAGATATATTCCTAAAAATGAGAATGTTTGAGCATTCATTGGATATTATAAATGGATAATTTAGTGAGGATGAAATTTAACAATTAGCATGGAGAATTATTATGATGGTTGTAAATAGTATCTTCTAATATAATCATAGGAATGATATAAAGGAGAAATATGGGATGAAAGAATCTTCGGATATCATTTTTATGAATGTAAAAATACTAGCCATATAAGACATTATTGGCATAGTCTAAAAACAAAATATAAAAATATGACAAGAATTTATAATAGAAAAGTGAGAAAAAAACGTCTAAAATATTTTTTTATATGGAGTCTAAATGGAGGAGACACAACTTATGATAGTTAATTGGAATAAAGTTGAATTAACAGTCAAAAGATTATTGGTTTCTACAAAAATATTCATAAATATGAGATATGTTTCATGGTTAAGGTAATTGTTAAACATGTTACTAATTTAACATTGGAATATAAATTTTCATTTAAATTTTCTGAGGATTATTCAACTTCATAAGGTGATAAATAGTTTACTGAATGATGAAAAATTAAATTCATCAGATGATGTGGAATATTTTCCTACATATGATGAAATTGGGATATTTGTAACTGATATGGAAAAAGTGAATAAATAGTTAAAAATAACTATGACTGTGCTAAGGATAATGTAAATAATAATTAATGTAGTATTAAATAATTACTATAGAAATTTCGAAACATTCATTATAATTAAAAGATAAATTTAGTTATAGTGAAACTACATATTGTCATTATTCAGATGTTAATCATAAATCTGAATTAGTCATGTTAATAAATGTAAATTTTTCACCATAAGAGAGTTGTAATATATGGGTTCTAAAAAATTTATTTTCAAATATTAATGAACTCAAGGAATTTTGGCTAATAAGATATTATGTATGTTATTTTTTGTAAAAGAAGATAAGTACCAATAGCTAGAGTAGGTAGTATATGGAAAATTAGTATTCTCAACACAAAAAGGATAAAATTATAACTTTTATAACAAGAACATGTAAAAGAGTGTAAAATTCTCTTTTAAAGACAATGCATATGGCCAAATCATCAAAATCAGGGATTTTTCTATCCTAGTAAAACTGTTAATTTATGATGTTTTATATGTTTAGTGACTTAAGAACAAACTTATTAGTGTAATCCTATTATGTGATGGAGGTTACCTTATAAAATTCAAGAATAATAAATTCATTGTTCAATTTTTGGATGGTATATCCGTTCTATTTGTTAATAGGCATGAGAATGTTTACACCATAAAATTAAAGGATATTCGAATTGTAATTTTTCTTTGTTTAAGTATTGTTTAATATTTATCATTTCATTGGAATTGGAATTTAGGTATCTATAACTTAATTATTTTAGTTAAAATTACAAGGAAAGGTCATGTTAGAGATATTCCAGAAATTATGTTTAAATCATCCTAAATTTGGGATTCTCATCAACATGGTAAGAAGAAAAAGGATGGTTTAAAACCAATAAATGAAGTCTCAAATTTTGGATCTTCACAATTGGTTCACATAGACTCGGTTGATCCTAGAAAAACTAGAAGAATTATATTCCAGAATTATGTGTATTCCACTATATATAATTAAACTATATTTGCAAGGAAAAGTTTTCTCACCACAAAATACAAATTCTATTTTATTTTTAAATTTTTCATACTTCTGTTAAAAATAGGGAAAACTAACTTTTATTACCATCTAGAGTGATTGTTTTTATGAGTATGAAAATTATTATTTTTAAATTTTTTATACTAATAAATGTTTTACTCATATTTTTCCAACACCAATAAACCATAATGAAATGCGCTAGTTGAATGAAGAAAAAGAATTAATTCTCGAAATTACTCAAAATTTATTAATTGTATATTCAATTACTAATTTTTTTAAATAAGGATGTATATACTACTAGTTATACAATAAACAATGTTTCTCTTCTTCCATTTCATGATAAAATCCATTTTCAAATTTATACCAAAAGAACACTAAAACTTTCTTAATTCAGAGTCTAGGGGTTTATTGTTTTCAACATGTAACTAATGTCCAACTTCATAAATATGATCCCAAAGATAGTGAAGGAGTTTTTCATAGATACTCTTCAACTAGTACAACTTATCGATATTTTAAAAATTCAACAGACATTTTAAGGAAATGGTTCAAATAAAATTCCATGAAACTAGTCCTTATGTTTTTGTAAACCCTATATATATTAATCCTCTATATGAATTTTTTAATAATACATCTATTCATTTTCTTAATGTCGAACCACAACCATCAATAGTGAATCCTTAGTAAATTGGGAAAATAGATTTTCATTATCTGAAAATTAATTCATTGGAATATAAAAAATATATAGTTAAATAAAAAATATCTTTTTATCTAATAACCAGTCATTATCAAGAAATTATCCCACTGATTATATCCTTATAGATATAAATCTACTGGTCAAAACTCAAATTTTATTCAAAAATGAATCTGATCATTGTATATTCCTATCACAATTTGAACCTAAAATGATAAATTAATACTTGGGTGATGAATGTTTGATATGTTTAGTATAATAATATCTTTTTCAATATGAATGAAATCATGTTTGGGATTTAGTGGAATATCCTAAAGAACATATATTGGTCAAAGAAAAATGATTTTTTAGAAAAATAAATATGATGGGAATAGAATAATCATTAGGCATAAATAAATACATGTTATAGAGGGTTAAATTAATGAATAAGGCATAAACTATGTTGATACTTTTTAAAATTTTTATAGCATCAAGTCTGTCAAAATATTATGAGCATCGACATCACATCTGAATTTTACATTGTTACAAATGGATTTGAAAAGTGTTTTTCTTAATACTTATGCTTAATATAATGTTTTTATTAAAAATACTCATGGTTTTGAGGATAATGTTGTCCCAAAACATCTATTCAAACTTACCGTATCATTTTATTACCTTAAATAATCCCCAAGGTTTTGGTTTGAAAGAATTACTATATTTTTAAATCAAAATAATTATTATAATGAAAATTTTGACCAAATAATTTTTATAAAAAAACTAAAATATACCTTAATTCTTCATGATTATGTTGATTGAACATTATTTGGGTCAACATGAAATTATATTTCTTATAATTTTTCAAAAAAAAATTAAAAGTGTGGTTGAAATGAGTATCCTCGGTGAACTAAAAAAAATTATTGTTTCAAAATTACTCAAAGACTGTAAGAAAAAATACTATCTAAAAATAAATATATTATTGATTTACTATTTTTTTGAAAATACCTGTATCGCCCTTATATTTGTTATGAAATATTTATATTTAAATAATTTTATTTTCATGCTAGATTCTGTTTCACGCAAAAATGAGTTTAAAAGAACCGAGATATAAAATTAAAATATTATTATTTTAACACCATAATTATAATATAGTTGTTTCATTAACAGTTATGAATATGAATATCCGTATTATGAAATTTATATATATATTAATTCTTAAGAAATAAAAACTTAATCTTTATTATAGACATTTTATTCTTCAAAAATATGTTTTCTTAAAAAAATTACTCCACTCTATGAGAAAATAAATATAAATAATTTTGACAAATTTGGAAACTTTATTTGAAAAAATTAACTTCGTTTTTAATTCATCATTTCAAATTTATCAATTGATGAATATTTTATAATTTTCTAACATATTTTAAATTTTATTGATTATTGAAAAATATTAATTTACATTGAAAACTATATTTTCTTTTAAATAATTTAAAATTTATAAATTTAATTTTTTTATTAATTTTCATCATTAACTAGTTCCTTTTATTCAAAATATTCTAATTATGGACATTGAAATTAATTTTATACGTGAATTTAGAATAAAAACAATTTATTCATAAAAGGGGGATTTTTTTGAATTTTTTTTTGTATTTTTTCGATATCAAATTAATTTAAATTATTCCACTAATAAGTTTTTTTATTTTGAAATTATAATTCAATATTTTGAATTATGACATCCAAATCTACTAAATATACCCCTTTTATTTTTGGGGAATATGAATAGTAATATTCAAAAATATTGTTACCTTTGTTACGGGTAAATCTGGTAATTATGGATAACATTAATATGATAAGGATTAGAAGATGACCATAAAACGTGACCAAATTATATTAGTTGAGTAAATTTTGAACACATTTATCCATGGATTTATTTTATAACCTTTTAGAGCTACTTGGTTGACATTAAGTCATTTTTTTATTTTATTTAATGAATAGTCAAACAAGTCACACTATTGGTTTTAAAAATTCAAAATTTTTTATATGTGGTTATCAAGAATATATGTTTGACCATAATTATTATTTTGAAATTTAAAATTTTAATCTTCATCTTGGTAATTTATTTTTAATTTTTAGGGAATAAATAATTACCATAAATGCTTACACAATAGTGATGCTGTAATTATTAAATTAACAGAAATATAAAATAAATTATATGAAAAATATTAAAATATATAACCAATGAGATATTTAAGGTGAACCATGATTTCTATAGATTACTATGAAATTTAAAGTATATAATAATATTTTTTTGAATTTTAATTGTTCTATTAATGATTTTAACACAAAGTAATGAATAAAATCAAATTTGAAAACAATTATATTTTATGTGATAAAATTCATTAAAAATCATAAAAATATTAATTAATCCCAAATGGGATAATATATGCTCAAAAATTTATTCAAATATACATTTATTGTATATTTTAAATCATTTGGATTTATAATATTCTTATTATATTCTAATAATTTGAGAAATTCCAAAAACATCCCTCTCCTCCTTAAATAAATACCACCCCTCGCCACCCCTTTTCCCACCATCCAAGACTCTAATATTTCAAAATCGTTTCCTAAAACTCTTCTCCCCACTCACCATGGATCCAATTATAGCTAGTCTTACCAAAATGCCAATTCCATGTTCCCCAAGGGGTCCTTCAAAGATGTGATATTCAAGAGGTAACATTCTCAAACTACATATTATACATTTTTCTCACCTTTTTCATGCATAAAATCTTAATAAATAGAGTATCATGTATATACTATAATTTTATATTAAAAATGGAATATTACTTATCCATCCTTTTTATCATATCATCTTATTCAATGAAAGGAATCCATTTTCTAAATTATGGCGGGTAACCATCCCCATGGATAGTGAGATTTTATTTTCCATTACCACATTCAGGGCTGGTCATAAAACTATTATTATGGTTAAATAAGATATTAATTAGTATATTATTACTTTTTTAATGTTTTGGAACTAATATATGGAGATAATTTTAAATAAAATGAAACTAATTCATTCTGGTCAGAAAAACTGCCAAAATAAATGAAACATTTATCATTAAATTTTTATCAAATGAAACGTCTTAATGTTAAAAAAATATATATATCAAATAATTTAATATTATGGATTTGTATTGATACCATTTCATTTCTGTTATTGAATAGTATTACCATTCAATAAGAACTTCTATAATTATATATATGTGAACCGACCTTGATACCCTGAAATAAACACTCCCTTAATGATGAAATTGAACCTTATAAATCATTAAAATTGCCATAAATAAGGATAATATGTCAGCATCTATCCTGGGTACCCTAGAAACCAGATAACCGAGTTGTCTTTTACGTGACCCAAATGAAATTCTTAATCACCAAAGGCTGGTGTCTATCAATGATATCGTACAACATACTTGTAGGAATGATTTTTCCACAAGAATGCAGAAGTGAAAGATAAAAGGCAGTGTGCATATACAAAGAAAAAATCCAATAGGATTAAAAGTACCATAACACAAAGAGGCATAAAATCCAAAGAACTATAACCTAATGTACTAAATAGGGAAATATACCCAAGGTCTATAAGGACCAAACTCCCCATGTCCAAACCTCAATAGCTAGATCCACCTATAAGAGATCCTTTCCATTTGCTTGAGCCTAGAAGAATAATGTCTACAAACACCCAGGGAAAAATGTAGGTTGTGAGCCTAAGCATAGTTGTATGCCACTAAGGATTCCATAACATATTACTAATATATATTATCCCAACAAAATCATTCATTTTTCAAAATAAATATTTTTTGCAATTCAAAATAATATTTAAACAAAACATGCTAAACAGTTTTGATATAATGGAAAACTCATTTAAAGCACATTATTTACTATAAAAGAGATGGAATATTTCTAAAATAATTCCTTATGTAAATAATGTTTATAAAATAGTTTATATAAATTCGGTAGGAAATATAATGTAGTTCTATCAAACATTGGCATACATTTATATCTCAAAAATAAATAAACAAGCAAGCAACATGGTCATATTCCAAAAGGTATAATTGTATTAACCAGTTATAGGATTTAGAGTTGTCTATTTGAATTCATTATAATGTGTATAAAACTTTCCTTATGACACCAGCCATAGGATACTAATCACCAACTCGTTAGAGATGTGACCCACCACATGTATGTTTGAGAATGTTGTCATAGCGTAGAGTATATCCAAATATGTCACTAACTACCTAAGGATTACATGAACTCTTACATGATGGGTGGACTATTTTAAGACTTATTAAAATACAATAAATCCCATTATTAAATTTCAAAAAATCCAATTTATTTCCATTTAAATCAAAAATAGGTTTCATTCAAAAACATGGCTTTTTAACAAGATAAATCCACCGAGATCCAATCAAATTATTTAAGCAATTTTCATCTGTTTGATATATATTCAAAAACAATTCATTCATTTTTTCAATTAATTTCCACAATTATATTCATCAATTTAATGGAAAACATTACCATCAACTCTATAATTTAAATTCAACAATTTAAATCGGCCAATTTCCATAAACCCACCCCAATTTAATTGAATTTGGTTTTTTTCCAAATTTCCGTTCCAAAACCATTTCAAATATTCAAATTCATTAGAATTGGATTTTATTAAAATAAATTGAAATCATGATTAATATATTGAAATAAAATAATAAATTGAGGTAAATTAAGAAATTTGATGGTAATAAATTTGGAAAATCCGGACAGAACCACCTAATTATTTTTGGAAGAACGGCACACACAACGACACCTACCAATGAGAAAGAAGGTGTAAAAGGCCTCGAAACTCTACCTAGTAGCAATATCCAACCCCAAAATAGAAGGATCCATAAATCCCAAGATGATCCATTGAACATCCAAAATTATAGGAGGATATAAACATGGTTAGGGAGGGGGAACACTTACATGGGAATCACCCCGCGAGAAGAATGATGATCCCAAGCCATTTGGTTCGATCTGAAAGGAGTTGAGTCCATCCAATACAAACAGTAACTTCTCTAGGAAAAGAGTCATGAAGTCTTGAATGAAAAGGACTGAGTGAAATATCCAAACACATGAATTTAAGCTAGGAATAGGCGGAGTCACGATGTGAACCTTGGAGTCACGACGTGTAGGCCATGCAGGATAAGTATGTCAAAGAACCTGTCACCTCATGGTACAAATTTGATAATTATCACCTACACAGCATGTACTTTAGGTACATGGTGTGTACCAACTCATAGTGTGGCCTCACTTTTCCTATCCTAAAACCAGATCCATGTACATGGTGTGTACATTAGGTGCACGACTTGGGAATATGCTAAAAACTACAATAAACCCTAAAAAACTATTTTTAATGATTTTTGACTGAAAGGGGACTTAGAAAAAGTGTAAAATTACATTTTCAAGGTAAATAAATGTTACAAACTCCCCATTATAAATGGTTTTTGTCCATATAATTCCTATGAATAATTTCCATGCCAAAGAGATGAGGAAACTGCTTTCTCATCAGTGCCTCCATCTCCAAATATAATGAGAATCAGACCAATGATTTCATAGCACAGAAACTAGATGTATCATCCTCCCATGAAGTGACCTGGTCTCAAAATTAACTATCCGGACTGGCTGTTCAGTCAATGATAAATTAGGCTTGATCTCAAGATCACTGAATATAAAAAAGTGAGAAGAATCATATAGATACTTTCTTAACTATGATACATGGAACACGATATGTATCGACATTAGCAGTGGTGGAAGTTCAAAGTGGTACGAAACATTTACCACCTTCTCAGAAACCATGAAAGGTCTCACAAAGTGAGGATAATTCTTCCCTTTCTTCCCAAGCTGTCAATTATTTAACTGAAGTGAATCCTTTAAGAACACCTGTTCAATAACAAAAAACTCTAACGGTATATGACTTGGATCAGCATAAGACACATATCAGATTTGTTATATCAACTTTCTTGGAATAATTAAATGAATCTTTTTTATCTCCTTCACCAATCTTGGTCTAACTAAAGAACATTTACTGACCTACAACCAACACAATATAGATTTATAAAGTCGGCCATACAATGCCTAAAAATGTGCCATTCTGATCACAACATGGTAACTATTGTTATAAGAAAACTCAGCAAGCCCCAAGTTAACATCCTAAGCCCCACCGAACTCAATAACACAAGAAAAAAGGATATCCTCATGAATCTGTATAGCCCTATCTGTCATGCCGTTCGACTGTAGATGGTAAGCCATGCTCAAACAGACCTAACATCCCAGTGCCTCCTGAAGGCCTCTCCAAAAGCAAGAACTGAATCATCGATCCCTATCAGATAATAAAGATGATGAAACTCCTTGTAATTGAACAATATCTTTCACATGGAGATTTCTTAACTACTCAACTTTGGTCGTATCTCAAATGGTTATAAATTGATCGGACTTGGAAAACCTGGTAACCTGATAACTGATTCGGCCCTGATATCACCCGAAGGATTCATGTCCTTGGATTTCACTTATAGTCACATATAGAAATGAGAGACAAACTCAGAAATGTCCCATCTCATACCCAACTAGAAGAACTTCTGCCTCATTTCATAGAACATCTTAGTGGTTCCTCGGTCCACATACCACATAGAATTATGGAAATACCCCATCAATACATTTCTTTACATTAACGGTACAATGAAACAATTTAAATACAATATAAAAACTTCATTGTAAAAACAACATTGGAAAACTATCTTCCCACCATAACGGGATTATATAATGCTACAAAACTCATAATCAAGATCGTGGTCTTGGAGGAGTATCTCAAGAAAAGTTTACGTTAACTGCACACTGGCTAATGGAACATTAGCACCATCCTATTGAACTCTAATATGAAACTCTGCAAAGAGATCCATGAAATTCCAATCTTCTGAAGATTCATTCTCGGCCTAGGTTAGATGTTTCCTACTCAAAGAACCAGCAATGGAATTCCCTTTCCCTTGGGCATAGACAAATCCCTAGTTGAAATATTATAGGTACTCTACCTAAGACCTCAGTGGAAGATTCAAATCATATTAAAAAAAGATATAACTCATCCTTTTATTATTTGAATACACCAAAAACCTTTCTCCAAAAAGGTACTGCTGTTAACTTTTAAGCACATGCATCACAACTATAATATACGGATCATGGGTAGGATAGTTCTTCTATTATGGCCTAAGATAATGAGATCTATATTCTACTACATGATCACCCAGCATAAGAATGCAACCTAAGCCAGAACATGATGTGTCACGAAAGACCATATATCCCTTTCTAGCTTCTGGAAGAGTTAACACTGGAAGAGTAGTCAACATACATTTCATTACAACAAAAGAACTCTAACATTTATCATCCCATACAATCATCACCCCCTTCTAAGTGGGAATATTTATTGGAGAATCCCACATGGAGAAGTCATTCAAAAACTAGCTGTAATATCCACCTAATCCCAAGAAACACCAGATCTTGAAGACATTTCGTGTTTTCCCAACTTCATAAAAAAAATTAACCTACTCAGGATCAACTGATACTCCTTGTTCAGACACCACGTTTTCCAAGAATTTCAATTCCTAAATCCAAATAACACAATTTGAAATCTTGGAAACAAATTTCTGATTTCTTAACAGGCTAAAAAATATTCTCATATGTTGCACGTGATCCTACCGACACTTTGAGTAGATTAGAATTTCATCCAAAAAGACTACCACAAAGCTATATAGAGACTCATGGAAAATATTTTACATTAAATCCATGAAAAAATAAAGATAATTTTTCATTAAAAAAGTAATAACAAGGTACTTAATGTGAGTGTACATGATCTGAAAGGCGGTTTTCAGAATGTTAGATTCTTATATCCTCAAATGATGGTATCCAGATCGAAGATAGATCATTGGAAACCACTTCTCCACTTTCAACTGATCAAACATATCATCAATCTTTGGAAATGGATATTTTTTATTTTTCTTAACTCAATTGAGCTTTTGATAATCATCACATAAGTGAAGAGAAGCATAATAATTCATAGAAAAGAGAACTGACACAACCCAATGTGATAGACCTGGATGAATAAAGACATTCTAAAGATGTTCATCCAATTGAGACTTCTACTCTTTCATCTCAGCTCGTGCTGTGAGGTAAGAGGGGATAGAGACTGGTTGAGTGATGGGAATTTTGTAAATAGAAAACACAACCTCTCTCACTAGTAGAAGACCTGAAAAATTTGAATAGAACACCTTATAAAACACTGTGACAACTGGAATAAGATCACAACCAATTGATTCTCTATCTAGGTCAATAGTAGACACTGATATAACTTTCCCTATCTCTGTATAAGATAGTCCTTATCTGCTCTACATGGGGTCTCATTCATTTTATAAAAATTCTCACACCACTGTGTGTAGTAAAGTAGACCTGTCGACGATAACATTCAATTCGGGCTTTACTACCAATGAGCCAAACTATCCTAAATATGATATCACGATATTTCATATCATGAACCAGAAAACTCCAAGCTAGATAGAAATATGATATAGAGAATACATAGATATGAATATGGAGTCTCTACTCTCTCTTCATACTAAGGGGTGTAGTAATATCCATTGCACATGATAGTTTATCCTGGTGAAGATTAACAAGGTTACAAATACAGGTTGAAATAAATGATTGGGAATTACTAGAATCAAAAAGAGAAGTCAATAATGATGCATTAATGGTAATGGTATCTCTCACAGTCACTAGACTCGTGTATTATTCCATTTGAGACACTTGCGCTATGTGAAGAAGCTTCATTCCAGATGCCTGTGGCTAGAACTCTTTTGAATTTGAAGCATTTGATTTCCCCATAGTATTAAGTGGAACTGATGATCCTGTCCCACTATGTGGGGTAGAGAAGTAATTTAAGAACCTCTATATGTGTCCTGAATGTCCATAAGAGCTAATGTTCTTTGGTGTCTCAGTGAAAACCCTCCTAGAATTTCTTAGCTTTCCACACTGGTAAAAAATCAAAGAACTTCCTTTTTGAGATGGAGGATGTTTGGAATAAATCTTCTGTCATGAACATCCACAAGGATCATCATGATTATATTTTCCATTAAAGAAACCAACACTTCCATTGGGAGAAAATGGAACTCTCATCAACACAGACTTTCCAGCCATGTCCCTCCCAACCATCATCGCCCTATCTAGTACATCGGCATAAGTGTGGAGCTTTAACAAGAAAACGTGAGAATAGATATTTGATCGAATTCCCAACTCAGACTGTTAATCCTTTATCCTCTCATTAGATACTATCTTAGGAGAAAACTATACCAGATCCTAAAATTGATTTGAATACTCATTCATGGTTTTGTCGGCCTTCATCAACTTGAAAAACTCTACAACCTTATCCAGCACCATCAACTATTGATAGAACTAATTCATATAAATAACCATGAATTATTTCTATTATAAACCATCATGTTTCCCTACTATCACCCTTGTGTCCCACCATCTCTTAATAGGTCCCTCCAACACCAAGGTGGTGTACTTCACCCTAATCACTTCTGATGCATCCATGAACTGAAACAAATATTCTATCATTCCCAACCATTCCACAATATGTTGAGGATAAGTGGATCATTTGAAGACTAGGGGCTTCAGGAAAAGCAACTATTGGGAGATATTCAAAAGAATATCCCCCTGGGGATACACAGCTAGAGCCTGATAATGAATTAGAGGTGGTCTCTTTCCTAGAGCTTGGACTATGTGGACAATTACCTCAACTGGATTTGGGATAACAAGAGGATTTTATTGCTGAGGTTTAGCATCATCGTTTTCCGGTATTTGATCTTCACGTCTCCTCGGAGACCTGAAGATACACTAAATCATCAGATAAATGGTAAATGTTAGATTAACACTCAAACAACATAAAAAAAGAAAAAATTCACAATATAAGGGACAAAAAAATTGGATTTCAACCTATCCAAATCTCTATAGGGAAATTAATTTAACTAATCCATAAGATGTAATTACCTAACCACCCCAAGATAATTAATGTTCACTATAGTGAGATATGGGAAGGCTCTCAATTGCAACTACCGCCTAACTCCTGACAATATTTCAAAAATACATAATGACTTCAAGAAAAAGGAATATCAACAGCCTCCTTTGATACTATTTGTCAAGAACTGGCTTGGTTACCCCGGTAATCTGATAACTGAGCTAGATATAATATGACACAAAGGGCGTTTTTGATCCCCATGGTCTAGAGATGAGCACCTCACATCATACAACATACAAGTGGGAATATTTTTTCCGCAAGAATGTGGATTCAAAAGATACAATATAGTTTTCATATCAAAA
Organism: Viscum album; assembly: GCA_963277665.1. NCBI lineage: Eukaryota > Viridiplantae > Streptophyta > Magnoliopsida > Santalales > Viscaceae > Viscum > Viscum album. Next base: position 1,576,594,732 of record OY728120.1, on the reverse strand, counting down.
GGAAAACTCCACTTTGAGTAAAAGTAAAAGAAAACAAACTGTCATAATAGATAAAGTACTACAACACAATGTAATAATCAATAAAATAGCCCCAATACACTAAGGAAACAACTCACAATGTCCAAATCTCAAAAGTAGGATCGACCACCACAAGATCACTTTTTTTTGTTGGAGCATGGAAGAAGAATTTCTACAAAAACCAAAAGGAAAAAATTAGGGTGTGAGCCTATGCCCAGTAGGATACCACAAATTATTACATAAAAAACTCCAAATATAGATTATCCTACCAAAGAATTTAATTTTTAAAATAAACAAGTTTGTAAATTAAAAAACATTTTTAAACGAAAAATGAAAAATTGTTACGATATGATGAAAAATTCATTTAAAGAACAGGCTTTCAATTACTAGATATGAACTATTTCAATAAGAAAGGCTTATGTAAATCATTTATATAAATCATTTTATATAAATTTAGTAGGCATGTAAATTATTTCCAATAAACATTGGAATACATTTATATCTCAAATGTAAATAAACAAGATAGAAACATGGTCATCTTCCAAATGGTACAATAGTATTAACCGGCTATAGGATTATACACTCTATATGTGAACCCGGAAAAATGTGTATACATGCATCCCTAGGACACTGGCCAAAGGACACTCATCAGCAACCCTTGGTAGATGTGACCTACAACAAGTAGGTTTTAGAAAGTTGTCACAGTGTAGAGTGTATCCAAATAACTCACAAACAATATATGGATTTCTTTCACTCTTATGTGATGGGAGAACAATTTTAGGAATACTTAAAATATTATCAATCACATTCTTCTCTTTCAAAAATTCCAATATCTTTCCATTTAAAACAAAAAATAGGTTTTATTCAAAAACATGCCTTTCTCACTAGATAAAACCACTGGGTTTCTTTCAAATAATATAATCCATTTTCATGAGTTTGAAATCCATCCAAAATACATTCCTTATTTTTTTCAATTAATTTTTAAAATTAAATTCAACAATTTATTCAAAAACATTTCCATAAAATACAAATTTTATATTCATCAATTTAAATCGTTCAATTTCCATAAACCCACACCAATTCAATAGAATTGGGATTGCCCAAATTTTTGTTCCAAAAACCTTCCAAATCCTCCAATTCATTGGAATTGGGTTTTTATCAATGAAATTTAAGATAAATAATAACCAATTGAATTTAAATCAGTAATTGAGAAAAATCCAGCATTTCGATGGTAATCACATTGCAAAATTGGGATGGAACCACCTACCTGTTTTCCAAACAATGACACTGACAACAGTCCATGTCAATGAGATCAAAGGTGTAGAAGACCTCAAAACTCAACCCAATAGAAATATCAAACCCCAAAATACATGGATACATAAATACCAAGAAGATCCATTGAAAATACAATAGTAGAGCTAGAGTGAAACATGGATAACAAGAGGAAACACAAACCTTGGAATTTCACTATATGAAGAATGATTATCCCAAGACATTTGGTATGATCCGGAAGGATTTGAGTCTCTCAAAAATGCAATATAACTTCTCTAAAGCTGAGATCCATAAAGTATAGGATGAAAAAGACCAAGAAAAACCACCAATCACATGAATTTAATCTATGTGAAGGTTGTGTCATGACGTGTACCTTTGGGTCACGACTTGTAGTCCATTCTGGATAAGTACGCGGAAAAACACATCTCATTGGTTTACAAATTTGATATTTATCACCTACATAACGTGTACTTCAGGTACACGGTGTTTACCAACTCATAGTATAATATCCCCATTAAAGAACTGAATCCAGCTCCATGTACAAGTTGTTTACTTCAGGTACACGAAGTGTGTCTATCCTGAAACTGTAGTGAAACTCAGAAAACTATTTGTGAAGATTTTTTACTAAATAGGGACTTAGAAAAAGTGTAAAATTACCTGTTCAAGGTAAAATAATGTTGCATAATCAAATTATAATAAATCAAATACATGTGTAAGTGGTGATGAATTATGAAATTAATTATTCTAATTTAATATCATGTATATTAAGTATATTCTCATAATACATTCAGACATAAGGTAAGAGATCTCTCCTTACAAACATATTTAATTTAGGTAACATTTTATCTCTCTTTACCTCAAGTTATCTCATCATTATTCTTATATAATTCGAATATATTATTTATATATGTTCCAAAAATATATATCGATCTCAATTAATCCATATTGGATGGAGAAATACATATTTTAAAAGGTTCTCGTCTCAATTTCTCTCAATAAGAAAACCTAATTAATGTGAACTTCCCCATTTCATACCATATTCATGAACACTCCATAAACTATTTCAAGGCTTAGATATTTTTTGAAATAAATTAATTTAGCATAAAAAATCTTTTTTATTTAATTTCTGGTTTCAGGGAAATAATCACTCTTTTATCCTCTTTAAATACCCTTTATTATTTTCCCAAAAATTATGCTATAGTGGAAAATTTCTATAGTTACCAAAACATTATTTTTAAGGTTTTCACTCTTGTTTAGCGTCACTTTTTATTATATATTCTTAAATTTTATATATATATGTCCAATAATGATTTAGATCCCTTATTTCAGGAATAACATTAGGATACTCCCTTTGGTTATGACTTATAACATGATTATGAAACTAATTTTTTTACATGGGTAACCATAATGTTTATTCCTTATGGTTGAATATTTATGTGGAAAACATATACATGAACTTGTTATGATGGGTGTTCCCAGATACCTCCCCAATTCATTAGGTATTGTTTTTGTATCATGAGACGTTATATATTGTATTAGGAAGTAATCCTAATCGGTTGTGGGACTTTGTCCACCATGTGATATAGTCTTGGAAGTTAGTTCTGACACATGTATGCATCCTGTTATATGTTCCTACAACTTTTTTATGTTTTTAGTATCATATTATTTAATGTTCTATATGATATGATCCCAAATGTTTATTCATGATCCATTCCCTTTATGTTGTCATTTTATGCCTTCTGAATCATGTGTTATGATCCAATCCCATGTTTATTCCCCTACTAAGCAATTTAGCTCGTCCCTTTTGTCTATGTATTTCCCATGTTATCATATATTGTTGTTGGAGATCAAAGAGAGTTAGGAGCTCATTATAGATATTAATGAAAAGAGAGTTTATTCTAGTTGTATGTTTTATAATTATGTACCTGGTCTTCTAAAGACATTATATTTTGCAATACTTGGTTTTTATTTATTGGATATTTATACCTAAAATCATACAATAATATGTTTAAATTGATTGTGTCACCGTAGTTGGAATAAGAGGATGACCTTGTTATTTTCAGTGATTATGAATGGAAAACATTAGTAAGAACCCTATCCATAATTCTAACACCATTGATACCCTATATTGAAACATAGGGAATAAAATGTTTGGATATAATTTTTATTTATAATTTAATCCATCTATGTTTATAATTATATTTTCATATTATCAATAGCTAAGTATTGAATCCCATAGAGTTTTTTTTATTTTTTTAGTTAATGGGTAAAAAAAGGATAACATGTGCTAACAACCACTATAATAAGAAATTTAATGAATTTCTTAATGAGATTCTAAATCTGAATAGAATGGGAGCTGAGAACTTTATGACTATACTATCTCAAATGGCTTATGATATGAATAATAACTTGAATCATATGGAACTCCCTTCTTCTCCTAAAAAATTTCATGTTTTAGTCCAATCATTTATGTAAAAAGGCCTCCTGTCTTTATTGGGTCTTCTGATCCACTCATCATTGAATAATAAATTAACACCATTGAGAATAAATTCTCAGTCCTTCAATGCTCTAAATAAGAAAAAGATATTTTGGGGGTCTATCATTTTATGGGGAATCTGATCAGTGGTAAAAACAGATCAACAACACAAATTCTAAAGGGGAAAATGATTCCATGGATTGGGATGGATGACAAGAAATATTTTTAAATAAATAATTTACATGAACTCTTTATCATAAGATGAAGAAGGTGTTCCTCAAACTAGAGAAAAAGTAAGATGAGACTATCAGAGAATATGGGGAAAACTTTACAAGGCTAACATGATATTCCCCTGGCTTCATCATGAATACTAAAATCAATGTGGTTCACATTTATAGTGGGTTTAAGTCGATTCAAATAAAATATTTTGTGATTCCAGAATTTGAAAACAATAAAGATATTTTTTGTACTGCCATTATGGTTGGTATGGAAATTGGAGACTCTTTTTGGTCTTGCAGTCTTGGAGATAAAAAGAGGAAGATTGATTTTAATATGGGGTGATCGGTTGATAAATCATATGGTGGGTAGAAAAACCAATATCCCACATGTAAATAGTGTAGGAAGAATCACTCTAGGAATTATTTAAATGGAACTGTGATATGATTAAAATGTTAAAGGGAGGGGAATTAGGCAAATAATTGTGATAGGTATTTGAAGAATCCCACTGATGGAGAAGATCAAATGATCGTTCAGATAAACACTTATCCTATAGTACAATATTTATGTAGGTTCTGGGCATAGTAGAAGCGCGGGAGGGATGGTGACCAACATTGATTTTTAATATATTCAATGATCAATCCCATATCTATGCGATGATGAATGTCATGATCCTAGTAATTGAATCAAATAAATAATACAACACAATAGAAACCTGAATCCAAGAGAGGGAACAAAAAATATTTTTTTATAATTAATTAAATTAAATAGAACTATCCCCAAGGTGATTCGTTATTTCTTGATGCATATCATCGATGATGTGGAATGTGCCTTCTTTGTGTTGTATAGATCGTGGGTATATCTCCTCTAGTGTTAATCCACACATGCTCCACAAATATTTGGACATTGCGGAAGGAATTTCTGGGTGCTATCATGGATGATCCCTGTGCATGTGTCCTCCACATTTGATCTCTTTGAGAACCGCTTCCAAATATTTCTCCTTGATATAGTGGAGGAGGATCACCCTTATTCTTGAGAGAATTCTTTTAAAAGGAAGAACTCTCTAGTCTTGAGAGATTTTCTCAAAATTTTGTGCACAACACAATTGGGCGTCACTCAACATTAGCTTGCCTAATTAAGAGAATAATAAAATTGTACATTTATTTCACTAGGGTAATTATAAAATAATCTACAAAACTACATTTACTTTGTTCATTAATCCAAGAAAAAACCACATGTCATTTAATAGAAGCAATATCATTATTTCTTTACATGTTCATAACATTCAAATTATAATTTAATATCATTTAATAAAATAAAATTCAATATTATTATTTCTCACTGGATTATTAATCTTGGTCCACCAATCCTCAACAATGATTACTAATTATTCAACCCATAATATATTCTCTCAAATAACTAGTGATGAAAGAAATTATATTAGAATACATTAATAATTATTAAACCATGACTGTGAATAGTATTTATTTAACTCAGATTATGGATACACTTAGTGTGTGACCCTCCAGGCCTCTTTCTTAGTGGCATTAGGAAAACCTGCCTAAATTCAAAAGTTGGCGTCTAGACACACACCAATGCACCCATTGGGAAATAAATTAATTACTCAATGAAATGTATCCTCATAAGAATTTTTACATGTAATATAATCCCTTTATCAAAATTATCTCTAATCTAGCAAGTTTCATTCCACTGCCGTCAACTTATATGCTCGATATCTCATTCTTTAAATTTTTAGAAATAGAACATTCCTGTAGAACAATGTGTCCATGGAATAATTTAGGCTATATCATTTCCATCAATGGTACTGAGATATTAACTTCCATTAAATAACGGAAGGGACAAATATTTTATTTCATTATTCATTAAATCAATATTCCTCAAGACACACCAAACATATCCTACCTCACTACAAACATATTTCATCATGGTATTCATCCATACATCAAAGTACGCGACCCATAATATCCATTAATAATAATATTAAATTATAAGAACAAATACACACGTAAATAGGTATGAATATCCAATTACACATATAAATATGTATTTCCTACTATTGGGTCCTTTTATCATTATATCCTACTAGATATCACCAAGGGTGTACACCGTGAGAAGGTTCCTCAAAGTCCTATGTGTATCCAACACTGATAGCTTGTATCATCTATGTCCCCAAATGATATCATTCCAACCTATAAAATATATCTAATAATAGTTTCATAGCACTTCATAGTTCTCATCATAGTAGTGAACTACAATGACCTTTTAGTGCGACAGCTACCCTTGGTACATTATCACATGCAATGTAATGCAATATAAAAATCATGAGGTTATAAAAATATTATTAATAATAAAAAAACAATGAATATAAGTTATCATAATGAATATAGATTTTGGTTCTAGAGAAAAAACTCCAACATTTTCAACTATACAGAATATGGGAATTATGCGATCCAATTCCCTAAACCAATCCTTGTCAGATACAATCAATGAAAACAACCTACAAGGTAGTAAGGAAGGTAATGTTCTATACCTAATTCTAAGGAAGACCCTGATAATGATTTGGTGATAGATACACTAGTAATTCCTTCAATAATATTGACTATATTATTTGATTCTAGTACTAGGAATTATTTCATATCTTTCATATTTTATTAGATATTCAAACACCACCTCCAAATATAGATGTTGAGTTATTTGTGATAATATAAAAAGGGGAAATCATTGCATATAAAGAATATAAATCACCCCAAGTCAATATTTTCGGAATTAAAATTCTACCAAGTCATGCCTTACATTGTTTGGCTGTGTTTCATGCTATATTGGGAAAATATAGGATAAAATTAAACCAATAGAAAATAAAATTTTTTGACGGAAATATCACTCTTCACATCCTGAGGCATCCATCTATTATATACAACTGTAAGGAGGAGGATGAATCTCTTTAAGATTCATAAACTTAAATGTGGATATTTTTTTCTTATGATCAATAATATCTTTCTCAAATGATTGAGGCAAATGAGAGGATCATTTTTGAAGACATTCCCATTGCGAGGGACTACATCGACGTGTTCCATAACGAATTTTCTGGTATTCCTCTTGACTGAGAGGTTGATTTCTCAATTGAACATATACCTATATATCTTCCCATATAAAAGCATCATATAATATGGGCACCATTGGATGGAGAATTTGAAGAAGAAGTTACAAGTAACTCAGGAAATGATTTTCTTATGTCTGAGTACTTCATTGTGGACTGCATCGATCCTCTTAATTAAGAAGATGGACAGATCAATGCACTTGTGCATTGATTATCATGAGCTCAAAAAAAATCCCAATATGGAATAAGTATCCACTTAAATATAAATATTACTAGTTCTATTAGCTGTGTGGTTCTATGTAATGCATTACGGTGTACCTCTAGTCATGAAATCACTAATTAAAGATAAAGAAGGAAAATATTACCCATAATACATTTCAAATAAGGTTTGGACACTAAAAGTTCACAATGATGCCCTTATGACTAACTAATGCTCCAAAAATTTCATGGACATAATGAATACATTATTTATATATTTCTGTCACAACCATGTGGTAGTCTTCATTGATAATATACTAATATACTCAATAAGAAAGGAGGATCATGAGGAGCATTTGAATATTGTGCTAAACTCTTTCAAAGGGAGAAACTATATGCAATGTATATTAAGTGTGAGTTATGGATGGAGGAACTATCATTATTAGGTAATTTTACCACCATCAAACTGATATCTATGGACCCTTATAAGGAAATACGGATTGAGGAATGGTCCAGACCAGCATCTGTAAAAAATAACTATAGTTTCCATAGTCTATATGGGTATTACCGATGATTGTTTAGGAACATATCCCAATTTCCAAAACCACTAACCAAGATGACTTATAATGGAGTAATGTTCTTATAGACAATTGAATATAAATTCTACTTCAAAGAGTGGAAAAAGTGGCTTATCATTGAACCTGTACTTACACTACCCACAAGTTGAGAACACAAAGTGGTATGTGGTGATGCATAAAATAAGGGATTAGGATGTGTATGGATGAAAAATTATAATGTAATATCCTAAAACTCATGGAATTTGAAATTTAATGAGAAAAAATATCCCATGCAAGATCGAAAGTTGGACGTTATGATCTTCACATTTAAAATCTAGAAGCATTATCACTATGGGGAGAAGTGTGAAATATATAATAATCATAAGATCCTAAAATATAAATTCACAGAGAATGTGCTTAATATGATCTAGTGAATATGGTTTAATCTCATAAAGTATTACAACTTTTCAATTCCCTACCATATTGGTAAGGAAAATAAATGGGTATATGTTCTAAGTAGAAAAGAGCCTACACCATTATCAATAACGAAAATTTAGAATGATCTATTATAATTGGACTTATAATGGATTGAAATAGGATTCATAAGGGAAGAAACATCATCATTTCCCTCTCCTATGATTTATCAAAAATCATATATGGATAAGATAATGTATTATCAATGAAATGATGATGAAATTCAAGATAAGGTAGAATATATTAGAAATGTGAAATCCATAGAGTTAAAAAAGGATGAGTAAGTATTCATAACATTTGGGTCATGACTATGTGAACCATTAAATAATTTGGTAAAGAGGGAGATTTAGAATGATGCATATAGCTAGAACTTCTCCATTAACTTCGGGAGTGCAACGATATATCAAGATCTTAAGAACACTATCGGTGGGGAGAAATGAAGAACAAGATCATTGAATATATATCAATGTTCCTGGTTGGTCTTCAGGTGAAGGTTTCACAGATAAATTCTAAGGGGATGATGCTAAAATTACCTATACCATCATTGAAATGGGAGAAAATAATCATGTACTTTTTCACTATAATTGTAAATAAATCCAGAGGAAATAATGCCATATGGGTTTTATTGATGTTATTAGAAAGAAATAACATTTTATTCAAATTATATAGGAATTATCACCCCATAAAATTTCAAGGAAATACATCACATAAGTGGTGAGGCTTCATGGAGTACGATTATGGATTTTATCTGATTGAGATTCAAGATTTAACTCCATGTTTTGGAAAGCTGTCCAACATGTTCTAATCACTAAATCGAACTTCAGTATGACTTATCACCACCAAAATGATGGTCATCCATAGTGGATATTTCAAAAAATTTAATACATGTTGAGAGAATGATTAGTATACTTCAAAGGATGATGTGATTATCATCTTCCACTGGTTGAGTTATCTTACAACAATAGTTTCTACTAAAGAATCCAAATGGTTCCCTATGAATACCATTATGGGAAGAGATATAGAACAGCTTCATGCTGGGATGAAGTTGGATAACATAAGATACTAGGACCGATAATTGGTAAGGAAATGGTAGAAATAATGAAGACCATTCAGCAGCACATCAAGGCTGTCCAAATTCGATGGAAGATCAATACGAATAATTATTGATGAGACTTAGATATTGGGGTTGGAAATATGATATTACTCTGCATACCTCCTTCGAAGAGAGTCATGATATTTGGAAATAAGCGAATTTTATGTCCCAATTAAGTTTTCACCATTGAGATTCTTAACCACATCAGATTTATAGAATATCAACTAAAACATCCACTAACCATGTCTCAAGTATATAATTTATTTCTCATATACATCCTAAGGAAGTAATTACTAGATTCGTCACACTTACTAAATTCATAGGTGGTATAGAAAGAAAATGATCTCTCTTATGTAGAGAATACATTCAAGATCATGCACTATAGAGACACAGTTCTTTGCAACAAGACCACTCACTAGGATAAAGTACTATAGAGGAACCACAAATATGAAGAGGTGACATGGTAACTAGAGAAAGTGGTGAAGGAGAAATACCCCAGCCTGTTTTCACCATAGTTTGTAAAATAAATTTTTTCGGGAAAATTTTCTTTAGTGGGGAATAATGTTACCCCCATATATTTTTTATGAAATATTTTACTTTAAATAATTTCATTTTTTGGTAGCTTGTGTTTCATACAACAATAAGTTTTAACAAACCACAATATAATATTAATACATTATAATTTTAACAAGACTAATTTAACCAAACCATAAAATTAGTGGGTTTGATTAAGAATAATCATATTATGAAATATATATATTTATTAATTCTTATGAAATAAACACTTAATTATTAGTAAATCCATTTTATTCTTCAAAAATATATATTCATGAAAAAAAAATTTATTTCTATATATGATAAAATAAATTTAATTGATCTATAACATTTATTTGAAAAAATAAACATCATTTTAGAATTAATCATGTCAATATTATCATAGGAGGATTTTTTATAATTTTTTAAAATTTTAATGAAAATTAACAAATATTATTTACATTGAAAATTGTACTACATTTCAAAGCATTTACAATGAGAAATAATATTTTGTATAGATTTAAATTTTTATTAGTTCCTATTGATTATTAATATTATAATTTTGATCTTTTATATTAAATTTATACCATAATTTGGTAAAAAACATTTTATACATAAAAAGTTCATTTTTTTGAAAAATTATTTTCACATTGAATTTCTCCAGTTTAATAGTAATTTATATTATAAAAATTATATGTTTTGAAATTTGAAAAATGGATTCCATATTTTTAATCATGAGGAAAAAATTTATTAAATATACCCCTTTTATTTTTTGCCCAATATTAATAGTAACCTTAGTAAATTTTGTTACTACGGTTATGGGTAAATTAGATAATTAAGGGTAAATATTAAATGATAAGACATACAAAATACCCTAAACAATAAAAAATTATTTTTACTAATTATTTTTGGACCATAATAATCCATGGGTCAAATTTATGACCTCTTTAATCCACTTTATTGACATTAATTCCCTTATATTATTTTATTTAAAAAAATTCAAAAATGATGCACTATTGTTTTTTATAAGTATATAATTTTTAATGTGTGATTATCTAAAAGATATGTTCGAGAAAAAATAGTATTTTGAATTATAAATAATTTATCTTCATCATGGTAATTTACTTTTATTTTTAAGGAAGAAATAATTTCCTTAAATTCTTACACAATGAATATAGCGTAATTATTAAATTAACAGAAAAATCGAATAAATGTTATAAAAAATACTAAAATAAACATAAATTGACATATTTATGGTGATATAAGATTTATATAAATTATCATGACATTCTTAGAATATAATAAAATAGTTTTTTTTCAATTTTTACTTATTCTCTTAATGATTTTAATGTCTAAGTAGTCGATATAAAATATTTTTCAATGGTGATATTTTATGGGATTAATTTTTTTAAAAATCATAATATCTTAAATATTAACATGTTGGATAATATATGGTCCAAGATTTACAAAATTATTAATTTATAGTCCATTTGGAATAATTTTTCTCTGGAATAGTCTTATTATATTTTAATATTTTGAGAAATTCTTAAAAACCCCTCTCCCCACTTATAAACACCACCCTCACCACCACTTCTCCTCACACCATAAAATCAATGAAAAACCCAAAATATAAATAAAAACACTTCTCCCAACTCTCCCCATGTCCAAATTTTGTTTATCACCCCAAAATAAAAATTCTAGGTTCCTCAAGGGGTCCTTCAAGGGGGTGATATTCAACAGGTAACATTCTAAAACTACCTATTTTAGTTTCTTTTCTTCTTCCCCCTTCTCCCTGACTATTTCATCCATAAAATCAAAATAAATAATTTGTAATTTTTTACATTAATTTTTATATTTATAAATTAATATTTTTTATCTATTATTTTATTTATCTCCTCTTATTCAAATAAACGAAACCATTGTCCAAATTATGGAAGTCAACCATCTCCATGGATAATGAGTTTTCATTTTAAATTTCCACCTTTGGGGATTGTAAGAAATTATTTTTATAGTGAAAAAATATTGAAAAATTTATTATAAATTATTTATATACTATAAAAAATATATATACACATATTCAATAAAATGAAACTAATGTGTGATGGTCAGAAAAACCGCCCAAATAATGTAAACATTTATCATTAAAATTTTATCAAATAAATCATCCTCATGTTAGAATAAATGTTATATAAAGAAATTTAAAATTATATAAGTTTATGGAATGATTTAATTTAACTAATTCAATAGTATACTAATTTTATAAGAATATCCATAATTATTTAAAAGTTAACCGACCATGAAACTCTGAAACAGACAATCCTCAAACAATGAAATTGAACATTATAACTCAACATAATGAATATAAACGATTTTAATAAAATTATAATAAATAAAATAATGTGGAATAGGTTATGAATTTATAAATAAATAAATCACAGTTTATTATCGATGACATTAATTTCAAATTCATAATGCATTCAACATAAGGTAATGGGTCTCTCTGAACATCCATATTTCATTTGGGTAAAGATTTATCATTATTTACCTCAATTTATATCTTAATTAATCTTATATACTTCTCATATATTCTATATATGGGTATTAATAATATATATCTAACATAATACATCTTTCTTGGATGGGTAAATACATATTTTAAAAGATCTCACTCGAAATTCATCTCGATAAAAAACCCAATTAAAGGGAACTTCTCTGTTTCTTACATGGTTTCAACTACACTCCATCATCTTTTTTAAGCCTAATTTTTTTTGGAAATAACTAAATTTTTTATGAATAGAATTTTTAGTTCATTTTTAGTTTAATTAAATAATTATTCTTTTATCCTCTTCAAATACTATTTATTATTTTTCTTAAAACAACGCATAAGTGGCACATGTCAAAAGTTACCTAACCACTATTTTTAATGTTTTTACATATGTTGGACTTTGTTATTCATGATATATTATTATATTTAAATTATGAAGGTAAAATAAAGATATAAATATTTTATTTCAAGGATAAAATTATGATATTCTTTTTGGTTAAACCTTATAACTTGATTACGAAACCCATTTATTTCCACTGGTTCCACTTATGTTCATTCAATTTCATTGATTATTTATGTGGGAAAAATATGAATAAAAATGAAATGATGGGTGCACCAAAATAGTGCTCCAATGAATTTGGCAGTGTTTTATTCTCATGTGACATTGTGTGTGTGACTAGGGAGTAAACGTAATCCATTATGGGACTCTGTCCATAATGTGATATAGTCATGGTAGTTATCCTTGAATCATTTTTATATAATGTTATATATTGATTCCAATTTAATATTTTTCCATAATAATAATATTTTTCAATCAATATGTTATTATTTCATATTTATATTCATGATCCATTCCATTTGTGTTATCATATAATGCCTTATGACTAATGTGTTTTGGTTGAATCCCATGTTTATTTCCTAACTAGTAATTTTTTCTCATAACTACTGTCTATTTATTACCTAGGTTATCATATGTTGTTATCTCAGAACAATGTGAGTTACATTATCATTATATAGATTTATAAAAATAAGTTTTAGTTTACTTTCAGGTCTTAAAATTATGTATATATTCTTCCAAATACATTTTATGTTTCTATCAATAGGTTTTATTTAATGGATAATTATACCGAAAATCATGTAAACAATTGTTTAAAATGGACTGGTCACTATAATTTCTCAATTATTATTACTTTGACAGGTTTTTAAATAAAACATGACATTGATCAATCTATGAATCCTATAAAAATATATTTAGGTATGATTAAATGTTTATTAAATTCAATTTCTTATCAATGATAAATTATTTCATTATTATTTTTTGAGAAAAATGTAAAGAAAATACAAAGGAATCACATTTAAAAAATTTAAAATTTATTTTACATTAGTTGAATGTTTCATCGGATCTTGGTTTATTTTTTTCTTTCAGAACTAGATTTATTCTCAAAAGTTTCTCAGACACAAAGTTTTGAGGATATATATATAATTGGATGAGTAGTTCCGTAATATTATATTTCCAAGGAAAAGAAGTAGTTTTATGTTCTAGAAAAAGGAAATACATAGTTAAACTATCGACTCTTAAATCTTAATATTTGAAACTAGATGTTTTCATTCTTTAATGTTGTGTATGCAACACAATCTCACAAATTTTAGTTTCAAATTTACTCAAACTAAAATATGTTATGGTAATACTAGTGAAATTTAATTTAATACAAACTTATAACCTTACTAACCATCTTAGTACATATTTTTAAGGGACAACATTCTTAGATTTCATACACAAAAATAAAATCTTTTTTCAACTTTATCGAAATAGAAAATCATCTTACTGAGATTTTTTCTAAACCAATAAATTTTGATAGATTTGAATACATTAAACATTAGTAGGGAATGATAAATTTAGAGTGATACCCAATTCACTCCACGTTTAACCTATCACCCAACATTGAAAAAGACACACCAGGTGTTTTGTTTTGGCTCTTAGATTTGGTTCTTTTTTGTCTCAATTTTTCTCCCAGGAGCCAGGTGTGACGGGTCTAAAAATTTGGTGTTAATTTATATTTATCTTTGGTCATACTTTTTCATTTGGTTCCTCATTGATTGATGGGAGAAAATGGGAAATTTGGTTCATACAGTATGATGGGCATGGTTGGTGCAAAGTTAGTAGATTTGATGTGCCCATATGAGGATAACCTTATGGTAAGTTGTGTTTTTTGGATAGAAGATACTGCATGACATCCACATAGTATGTTAGGCCATACAAACTTACCGTCTTTTAGGTTCCTCTTAGACAGAGAGGGGTTCATGGTCACCACAAATTTGTTAAAATTTTATGGGTAAACAATACGCCTTACTAGGTCATTAAAAAAGTGGGAATTTCCTAATCTACCCTCCATCAAATTTAACCTTAACTCCACCCTCATCCACCCCACTCATGATTTTATAACCTGGAAGCCTCCTATATTGTTATCCTAGTCTCCTTTTCACCATTTATTGGGTTGTTTTAGCTTCAAATTTTCAAGGATTCATCAATTATTTTCAATCTCCTTTTATTTCTTCCTACTTTCTAGGTATTCCGTCCATCATTTTTGTGTTCTCCTTTTCAAGTGGGGTGTTTTATTTAGGGAGGGTTTGTTATTGTGTCTTCGTGTCTAATCATGATGTATAGTTTCTGATCTTTCCATTATATTGTACTGTGGTGGTGGAGTTGTGGCTTCACACAATTTTCCAGATGCTTCTAATATCGAGGTAGGTGGTTACATGCACTAACAATGTTAGATGAATTTAATATGATTATTTGTGTATTTAAATATGTTCATTAGTTCCATTTTGTTGTGTGAAATATGTTTTCAAGCATTTTACCATTCATATATGATTAAAGTACATTTTTCTAAAGGAAAATAGTAATTTCATGAATATATTCCATTATAATGTTTCTTTAAATGGATTTTATGCCTTGTGTGGAAGGTAAAGAATGGGATGTGAAGGGATTTAAAGATGTAAATGATTTTTTTTTCATTTTTTCCTTCCTTATAGTAAACATTATATGTGAAATGTGAATTGTGTCAATTAAGTGATAAATATTTTTAACTGAAATTGGTTTTTGTTTGGATTTTGAGGGATTTTGTCACATGAAAATGTATAAATTTATTATGTGACTTTCTTGTGACAATTTCAAAGGGGGTATA
Source organism: Viscum album (assembly GCA_963277665.1). Classification (NCBI taxonomy): domain Eukaryota; kingdom Viridiplantae; phylum Streptophyta; class Magnoliopsida; order Santalales; family Viscaceae; genus Viscum; species Viscum album. Next base: position 1,576,579,046 of record OY728120.1, on the reverse strand, counting down.
TAAACTATACAAGTGGTAGAAAATATATTTGGATATGGTTTTATAGTGTGTGTATAAAATGGGAAGTGGTTTTGTGTATAGAAAATGGTGATTTTCTGTTGTATTTAAAATGTTTTTCTTATGTATTTGAATGTGGTGTTTTGTGTGACATGTGAAAATGGAATTGAGCACAAAATAAATATCATGTATCTAGGTGGGTAGACTAGAACTAGTGAACTTTTCATATGGAATTGGATTGCCTCTGTTTCACATGGATGGATTGATGATTATGACACTAAATAAACAGTGATGGTGATTGGTCGCCACTAGAATTATGGATGTTTCTCCACTATAGTGGCTCATGCATGACGAAGCTGATAGTTGTGGTCATTATACCATGTTTCACAGAGGTATGAGGTTCTAGTATCTCACTCGAGCTATAATACCGCTAGGGATTTACCCAAGGTGCACACTTTTGATGTGAGACTTATGGGGTGTGGTGCCATCTATAGACATACGGTGGAAGTTGGGTGTATTTAATTTTGAATTAATTTTATTTATGAAAAAGTTCATTTTTGAAATGTTACCTTAAAAGAATTTTTTTTTGAAAACAATTCCTTGAAAAAATTGATTTCTATGGATGTGTTCCCCTAGAAAATGATTTTCCATTTGAAATGTTTTCTTGAAAATATTTTAAGGACTTTGGTTCGAAGTGATTTTTTATATTTTTATTAATGTTATAGCATGTAACCTTCTCTTTTGGGTGGAATCCAAATGGTATTTAGATCACACCATACACACACCTTTAGGTGTTTATAGAGGTTTTTATGTATGGCCTAGGTAAAAGAAAGATATGTAGTAGTGGTGATGGTGGTTTGGGTTGCTAATTTCCCTTAATGTTTGTGGTGGTAGCATGTGGGTGATTCCCCTGATGTTGCAAAAATGTTTGGGATTTTTTGGTTGTTCCCTTTTTATTATATTATATTGGGTTTTGTTTGAATCCATAATCCATGAATATGAAATGTTTTTGTCCCTGTTTGGGTTTTTTATTTATTATTTTCATGTTTATGTCTGTTGGTTATTTTATTCCTACACAAATGGGTGATGTAATTCCAAAAGCATATTTTTGATACCCATGAACTAGTTTCCAGTCTGTGGGGATCAGGAACACCATTTGGTCCATGACACAGAACGGGTCGAGTTTCATGTCATATGGTACTACAGAAAAAATACGGAAAAAATGGTATCATAGGCTAGTTCTCTCTTTTGGGTAATGTTATTTAGGGAAGTGTCTTGATTGACTGAAGCTAGGACTATTGGGGTTTGAGTTTCAGGTTGCGAGTATGGTTCCTAACAAACATTCCTCATTATAGGACTTGAGTTTTCATGGGAAGTTGGGTTTTAATTGATTCATTTTTGTCTTGTGGTTTTTTTAATGTTTGTGAAAGGAAAATAGAGTTGGTTCCATGGTCTTTGTGAGCTTGCAGGGCCTAGAAAGCTATCTGGAGCTGGGGGAATGACCTTAGACAACTCTTTATGATTATGGTGTTAGTTTAATATATCTAGGAACCATATGGGAAAGTCACCCATCGATGATAATTTTTCCTTATGAATTGTTTTGAGTTCTTTTTGATTATAAAAATTGTTTTGGATCTAACATGATTATGAAAATATTTTGAGAACCCTTGTTTTGAAAACCGTGAAAGTTATATTTTAAAGAGGAAATGGTTTAGTTTTAGAAAGAAGGAAAATGAGTTTTCAAAATCATTTTGTATTAATATATTGAAAATGGTATTTTTATGAAATAGTCATTTTGTGAAATGAGTACGATTTTAATGAAATTGGACTTTTTGATCAAAGAATAGGGGTTGATGAAATGGTTTTTCTATGAAATGAGATTCGGTTTTGAAATTTTTTTTGGAAACATGTTTTAAAGTATATGAATTGTATTATTAATCAAATGGGATTTGGTTTACTGAGATTTGTTTTGTAAATGAAATATTTTTGTAAATGGATGAATTGTATTTTTAGATGGATTCCATGGGATTTAATTTTGATAAAGAATGAAATGGTTTGGTGTAGGGAGTTTGAAAATAGTTCTTCAAAATAGTGGTTTGTGGAATTTTGAAAAGTATTATGAATTTTCGAAATTTGGATGTGTATTTAAAAGATGAATGTGTTTGTTTAATGTATTGTTTTGAAATGAAAAAATGTTTTATTTTGACGTCTGGTATTTCCATGAGTGATCTCATGCATGTATGTATGGGAAATGTGGATTGATAATGGAACATATGTGTGAGTTCTTGGGTTGGAATGAAGGGATGATTGCACAGTATGGCAGGATAATATTCATGTGTGAGACTCTATAGAAGACCATCAGTGAGTGTGAAACCCACCAAGATTATGTTAATTTCAAAAACTCTTTTATGAGAATTTGTGATGTTTTGATAACTTTATGTTGTGTGGTGTATCACCTTGTGGTTAGGTAGTGCTATTATGGGGTGTTTTGTATTTGATAACAATTATGGTTTGAATTATTTTTTAAATCAATAGTTTTGTCCATGAGTTATACATGAAAAAATGGTAGGTGATTTCTTTTGAAATTTTTTTTTTGACACCATTGAGTTGGTTCCCCTTTGTTTGATCAAAGCATGTTTGTGGTGAGTTTGGTAGATGGGCTGGTTGGATCAGGATTCGTTGTTTCCATTTTGTAAAGTGTGTGCCCTAATAAAGAATTATTGCATATTCTATGTTTGGTTAGGGATGGTTCATAGTTGGAAGACCCTATAATTGATCAATGTATGGTCACTATTCTTGGTTTTGGAGATTGGATCCACTTCTCTTTTTTTGTTTATGAAGATCATCACATTGTAGAAGATTGAATATTAGTGGAATTTTAAACAAACCATAATTTCTTGTGTTTCTTGAGTTATCAAAGGTGAATTTTTTCATTCTTTAAATCGGAAGGTCCGACCAAGAAATAGTGAAGGAAAATTCTTGTAATCGAATGCATTTTAGGGTTGTTGGTGTTGGTTGCAGAATTAAATGGAATTTCGATATTTGATTAGTTTCCTCTAAGAGAGGGATCATGTTGTGCCATCAGTGTGAAAGATCTGGGTATAAGAAGTCATCATGTCCACCTGTAGAAGCAGTGATTGGTTTGGGGCTCAATTTAAATTCCATTTCATTGAAAATGTTTTTGGTAATGGTCAAGCATAATGGTTTTTTTGTGTCATGTTCTCTATAAAATGAAAATGTAAATTTTGTGGTATATTTTGAGAACTTCTATTTTGAAATAAGCATGTTTTTTCTTTACAAACTCTGAATTTCTCCATTTTAAATGGGGGTGTATTATATGTGTTCTTTATTCTAGATGTTTCTCATTAGTAAGAATGGGGACAATTCATGCACATTTTCTAAGTCACTATCTTTATAAAATAACCATGTTGAGGCGGTTTATTCTCTTTGGGGTGTGGTGCATTGTTGGTTCAACCTAGATTGTCATGTGGTATCTCATGAATAAAAGAAGGTGTTCTATCTGGAGATATTCTACACATGACTACGAGGCTAGAGATTCTTCAAACATCAAGGCTACATCCATGAGCCCCGAAGTGAAGATGTCGCATAGATAGGAATCATGTGGGGTCTTTGGAAATTTGTTCTATATTAGTCCCCAGTGATGTATGGGTATAGTTTAATATTCTCTATTGAAACACTTTTTTGGAATGGTCATATTTTTTGGGTAGGGACATGAGGGCCTCATTTTTCGGTGTAACCTATGTGGGTGCTAGGATTCCTCATTGGGTATAAGGATGTAGAGTTGTATCACTTTCTTATATCCAATGTGGTTATTTATTTTCCATAAGAATATCATTTTGGTTGTCCCCATGTGGTCAGCATTGTAAATTAGTTTCGAAATTGGTTGTGCTCATCAGGATGTGGTGGTGTCCCATCGGGTTGTAGTTCATGTAGTGTTTTCCATTTGGTGCAGAGTATTTTTCGTCGGTCTTCTTCTGGTGGGTTATTGGTTGGTACTAATTGGTTAATTTGTTTTGTTATCATGGTGGGGAGACCTAGCATGGGTCTCATTGAGAATTTTTCTAGGTTACATTGGTATAAGCTCACCTCAAATGGTGGGGGCCCATTCGGGAAACCCCATTCCGGTATTTTAGTAGATTTTCTTGTCTTGGCATAGATATGTGTAGTATTTTTTTTGAACAATCTAATTTCAAGTTCCTTCTATGAGTAAACATTGGGGTTGGAGGGTGCCCAATAGTTTTATTTGAAATAAGGTTATAGAAGTATTCATCAAGATATGGTTTGAATTTGTTTTCTTGATTCAGGTAAGTGGTATGGGTTTTGTTTGATAATTTTCAAAGTGTTTTGGCTTGCGTGGTTGGATGGTGCATTGTGAGGATTCCTTTTATTTTGGCCAATCAAATAGAGGTTTTATTTCTTTTTGGTGGTAAAAGGAGTGCAGTGGGATTTACATTCATTCCGCTAGACTTTAAACTTGTGAACCTATTTTTTTATTTTTAGTGCTCTTATTTTCTTTCAATTTGATGTTTAATTGGAATCTCTTTGAGCTGTGAAAGAGTGTTGGTTTTTTATGATTATTACGTTATGTGGATTACCATGGGTGGAATGTGTTATTTAGGGGTGAATAGTCACACTTGGTTTTTTTACTCTTAGATATGGTTATTTTTTGGGGTTATGATTTTTTTCTCGATAACTGGGTGTAACGGGTCTAAAAATTTGAGGTAAAATTATATTTATCTTTGGTATAAATTTTTTTTCTTGTATCGTCATTTAGTTTTTAAAGAAAATGGTAAATTATGTTCATTTATTCTAAGGTACATAGTTGGTGGATAGTTAGTGGAAATTTATTTCCCATACCTAGATAACCATGTAGTAGGATGGGGTTTTTAGATAGAATCAATCTTATAGCTTTCGTATGGTAATTAGAACCTTGTGGTAAGTGATTCATGGATAGAGATGAGTGATTAGTCTCCACACGGGTTTTCAAAACATGCGGGCTAACCATGCGCCTATCCAAGTCATTAAAAAGTGCGAATTTCCAAAACAAACCTCCTTAAAATTTTACACTAACTCCACCCCCATAATCCCCAATCAATGTTTTCTTCTATATAAGCCTCATACAATCTCTCTTAGGCTCCATGGAACAATTTGTTTGGTGTTTTGGCCCCGATTCATCAAGTATTCATCATATAAGTTCCTTCTCATTCTATTTCATCCACCATTTTAGGGTTTCCTTCCCACATTCTTGGGTTCTCATTTTGCAGTACTGTGTTTGATATAGGGAGGGTTTTTACTTGGGTTTTTTCTGAGATATTGAAGTTAAGTGTTTGGTCTTTACTTTATAGGTTCATGTGGTGGTGTGGTTGTCATTTCACACTAATTTCCGGATGCTTCTATGATCGAGGTAGGTGGTCCTATGCCCTAATATTGTTAGATGATTTTAATATGCTTTTTTGTGTATTTAAATATGTTCTATGATACAATTTTGAGGTGTGAAATAAGTTTTAAAAGGGTTTTGGCATGAAAATATGATTAAAGTGGATTTTTCTAAAGGAAATTGATTATGTTTTGTGTATATTACCTTATAATTATTATTGATATGGTTTTTTTCATTGTGTGGAAGGTGTGTAATGGGATTTTAAGGTATTTAAAGGAGAAAATGAGTTTTTTCATGTTGGAATACTTGTAGTTTACATTTGATTAGAATTGTGAATTTTATAAATTAAGGGAAGCATTTTTTTTGCAGTTAAATTGGTTTTTGTGTGGATTTTAAGGGGGCCTAGCCCATGAAAATTATTAAATTAATTATGAGAATTTCAGGTGAAATTTTCAATGTGGTTTTATGAACATTCCATGTGGTGAAAAACATATTTGGAAATGGTTTTATTGTCTATATAAAATGGGAAGTGGTTTGGTATTTTGGAAAATGGTGGATTCTATGTGTATTTATAATGATTGATGTGTGTATATGAAACTGGGTGTATGTGTGAAATGTGATCATTGAATTGAGTAAAATGGTAATCTTTGGTATTTAGGTGGTTAGAATGGAACTAGTGAGCTAGTGATACAAAAGTGGCTTGTCCTCCTTTCATATAGATGGATTGATGATTAAAACACTAACTAAACTATGATGACATTTGACCTCCACTGGAACTTTTTTTGTTTCTTCTATCTATTAGTTCATGAATAAGGAAATCGATAAATAGGATTACTATAACACATTTATCTGAGATTCAACATTCTAGTGCATCACTTGAGATGGATTACCCCAAATTATTTCCCCATGGTGCTCACTTGTGACATGAGACTTATGGGGTGTGGTTACATACATCAGTATACAATGGACCTAGGGTGTATTTCATTTTATAGTAAGTTTATTTATGTAAATGTTTCTTTTTAAAATGTTACCTTTAAAAGTCTTCTTCTTGAAATTTTTCATTGAAGAAATGTTTTTCTATGGCACTATTCCTTAGAAAAATGATTTTCACTTATAAATTTACTATTAAAAATATTTAAGGGACTGTTGAATAATGAGTGAATGTTAATTTTTCTATTAATATTATAGCATGGAACCTTCTCTTACGGGTTTCATCCTATAGGGAATTGGATCACACCATATATACACCTTTGGGTGTATATTGACAATGTTATGTGTTGCCTAGGTAAAGGAAATATGTTTTGTTGTGGTAATGGTTGTCCAGGTTTATAGTGTCCCTTCCTGTTAGTGGTGGTGGATTAAGGGTGATATCCATCATATTGCATAGAGGTTTAGGATAGTTTGGTTGTTCTATTTTTTTATCCTTTTCTGTTTCGTATAATGTTTTATTCCTTGAATATGGAATATTTCTTTTCCCTATTTGGTTTGGATTATTTAGTATTGTGGCATTATTTCTATTGGTTATCTTATAATTACACAAATGGGTGAAATTATTCCCAAATCATATTAATGATACCCAAAAACTAGTTGGCAACCCATAGGGATCAGCACCACACTTCGGGAATTCCACATACATGGTTGGGAGTCCGGTTAGATGTCACCATGTCCTAGTTTTTTATAGAAAAACTCTTTGAAAAAGAGGGAATACATTTCAGAGAAATGTATTTTAACAATTTATATAATTTTAAAAAAATTATTTCATGATATTTTCAAATTTTAATTTTATATTCTTCAAAAATACATTCAATAGAAGATATTATTTTTATTGAAATTTCATATTTTCAAATCCATTTATTTTTGAGTTTTTTAATAGGTTTTTTAACTAATTTAAAAGAAATAGTTTTCAAATATACTATAGAAAGTGTAATTTTTAAACATAGAAACATAATCAATTATCATTTTAATTTTATCTAAAAATAATAATATAATATAGTCGTAAAAAATATAAAATCTGAGGAAAGGTATAATTTTTATTATATTATTGTTTTTTGAATGTTTCTGAAGAATAATATCTTCTAAAATGAGTGAAATGTATTTATTTTATATATATTGTTAATCAAACAATACATTGTATAAGTGTGTAATCCTTCATATTTAATTGATCACACATCTAGGTGATTAAAGAAAATAGTACTTCTATGTAATTGAAATTTATAGGAAGTCACCTTATTTTATTTTTTTATGTAACAAAAATAATATTTTACTTTCTTATTAATGGGGAAGAAAATTCCAAATAAAACTAATCTTTATAAAATCCTTTCTATTTGTATCAAGGGTGAGATTATATAAATTTTTCTAACTCACTTTAAAGGGAGTGATTAAAAAAATTAAGATAGAGAGACTTAATTTTCATCTTCAAGAACATTTCTTTTTAAAAATCACAATGGATAGAATCATAGAAAATGATTATCATAAAATTTTTCAATGAAATTTTTATATGACATGTATTAATTTTTTTTATTCATATATATCTTATATAATGTATAATGTTTCTTATACTTATGATTTTTTTGAGGTATTAAAAACAGGAATTATTCAGTTTTATATTTCATCTAAACTTTTTCATTTCCATGTGAATCATTATTTTTCTAGAATGGGATGTATAACTAAGGAAATTATATTGGATATTGTTGAGACAATGAATCCTTCTCATCTTTTATTTTATAAATTTCCATATAATTACTAGTGAGTTTCGATTTAACTTAAAATTTTATTTCTTATTTGATTTATTGTGCATGATGAAATGACTATAAAATGAATTTCATGCCAGATTTGATTTCACTATATTTCCAACTGTTGTTTCAGTGTAGGATTAAAATAATTGGATGATGTGCAGTTACGTTGAGTTCATTAGAGGACAGTGAATGTAATTTCGATGTTGTTATAATTGAATTTGAAGAATATGCACTCTGATTATTGATAGTTTGTCTATAAATAAGACCATAGCTTCAAGGATCAAAATATATTTTACATGAATAGAAATATCTATCATTCTAAAAGTAATTTTTTTTAATACTCCTTATTTTTGTGAGAATTTATGACTACTATAGTAGTTTTATTTCAGATTGTTTCCAGTTAGAGTTATTTTGTGTTATTTTTCCTGTTTGTAGTCTCTTTTAAAATTTCTATGTTAATTAATCGTGTTTATTACCATGTTTGATTAATGTTTTTCGAGGTTTGGAAGACAGATCACAGGATCAAGGGATTCCAGATATTAGAAGACAGAGCACCATCTAATTGTTTTATGCCAAGGGCCTATGGGGAGAGAAACACAGGTACCTTAAATCAGGTAGAAAGAACACCCTTACACATTGGAGAAAAGTGTGAATTTATAGTATCATTTAAAATATTGTTTGAATTTTAATTCATAACCCAATTTTTTTAAATTACAATGAATATTTTTTTATTATTATGCTTGTAATATTTTACTAAAATTATGATAAACTAAATTTCCACTGTATTTATAAGTTTTACACTTTTTTATATTTCCAATGATCTTATATTTATTCATTTTTTTAATATTCATTATTTTATTTACACTACATTTACTTTTATAACTCAATTTTATTTGAAAGATCATATTTTTTATAATCATAAATCATTAGGTGTAAGAGAATTTTAAGACTCATTTCTGAATTCATTCCACCCATATTTTTGTTTAACATCCTATCATGTATATGGAAATGGAATTTATTATATAATATGTTGTTTTGTTAAGAGTTATATTTGAATTAGAAATGAAATAAATTAACCAACTAAGATGTTGAATTTTGTAAAGTTCTCGGTTGGATAATTGATGTAACTGAAAAAACAAGGATCTAGAGGTGTTGAAAAAATATTTAATGAACAAAGGCCCAGTTTCATAGAACAATATGAATAAAACTATAATATTAATTCTTTAATAGAAGGAAAAAACAATGTAAAATAGAATATAGGTGAATTTTTCATCAGTAATAAGAAAATAGAAGCACGAGAAAAGATAACAGTGGGAAAGGGATATTATAGTGTTGGAAATATACAATAATACTTGATGGACAATCAACATCTAATATTGAGACCCTTCATTTTCATTCATATTATATTACATCTATCTAAAGGAAAAACACTAATTCATTACACAATGATGATCCAAATATTTAGAGTGTTTGGAAAATTAGGAACACACCTAACATTTAAAAAATAAAACATAAACATTTATTTAATTCATTCTTCTCTAACTTCTTATTGGCCCTTGAATTATCTATAGTACATGTAGTCACATGAGAATATACATAAAAATGGGGTGATTTAAAGCCCCATAAGAGGATAGATTATAAAGTGAATCAATATAACATGGTGTGAGAATAATATCATCATCATCATCATCATCATGAGAGAAAACATTAGATAATGTCAAAGAATGTGGAAAAGTATAAAAATGGCACATTGTGTCTTAGCGGTAAACTACCACTAATAGTTGTGAAAAAAATATAACATCTTTTTCATGTATATTTAATTTTTCTCATGAGAAAATTTATATTACCCAATGCCTTGGAGCACTTAATAATTCTGAGTGAACCCGTCACATCGTAACATTTACATTGCATTATATATTTCTGAGTGCACCCGTCACATCATAAAATTGTCATTTTCATGCGTGTCACATAGAAAATATATCAATCTTGAACAAAAAACAAATCATGCAAAGTAATGGTTTTAATATTGTTAGAATAAATTCCTAAACATTGGGTTTCCAAATGAAATAGGTAATAACATACATGCTGTAATAATTATTAACCTTGAGTGAAGAAGAAATAATCTTGAGAAATAAAATATATGTTTCATTTTTGAAAGAAGAGTTAATTTTAAAAACAATGTGTTTCTAATAAACTCAATTATAAAAGATAAATATCCTAGAAAAGGTAATATAATGATGAATAAATTATTTTTTAGGAATTACCAAATAGTAAATGGGGCTAATGAGGGAAACCCCAAAGAAAGAGTGTTGGATTTTATAATTCCCCTTACATTGTTTCTGAATGTTTTCTTTACATTATTATCCTAAATAATAAAATTATATTAATTAATTAAAAATTAAAAAACTCTAATACATTAATATGATTGATTATGATTTTATTATGTTTATTTATAATCCTTTGGATATGTTATAGAGTTCAATTTCATCGTTTGGAAGTGTTTGATTACATAGTTTTCATGATCAGTTCACTTGTTTTAATGAATTGATGTTCATGTAAAATGAGGATAATTATCCAGAATTATAATTATATGTTATTGATGATATTATATAATCATAAATGATCTTATAAATGATAATTTTATATGGGATCAGTATTAATCATTAGGTAAATGTTAATTATGATCATTTTAGGTTAATTTTGGTGGTTTTTCAATCACAAGGAACTCGTTTTATTTTTTTAGTAGTATTATGTATAATTGTTTGTTATATAAGATAAATATTGTTTTTTCATAAAAATTAAAATCTATTTTAAACCATTTAACTGTTTTATTAACATCCTTTAATGCATTTAAGGAAAATGAAAGTGAAAATTACATGATTTCGTTAAATTGCCACATCACAGGCGACGATTTCAATTTTTTAATGAAAGAGTGAGAGGGAGGATTTTATTGTTGATTATTCAATTATAATGATATAATTATATTAGATCAAATATATGTTATTTATCATTCAATTTTTATGAAGGGAGGTTTGGATAGAAGAAGAAAATAAAAAAATAGAATGGAAGTTAAAAGAAATAGAGAGAGGATTTTCTTTATAAATATCTCATCCTTGAGATACTCTATAGGGATATTTTTTATCTGTTAAAGATAAAAAATGATCTATGACATGGGTATGGGTCTATGGATGATTATTGGGAAAATTTTAGGCAATGCTCGAAGATTAGATGTGTGACGAGAAGAGGGTGTGAGGTGTGGTATTTATAGTTCATGGGGGTCTTTTCTAAATTTAAATCATTAGTATATTATCATTCTAAATACAATAAATATTGAGTGTTATTATTACTAAATACTGTAATTAATGCAAGTGTGTTAGAACCAGTGGTCACTTATATCATCCATGACTCAAAAATGACAAAAAAATCACATTTATAGCATTTATTATATATATCATATTTTACTATTCACCAAGTATTTTAGAAAAATCCCAAAAAATAACCCTAACCATATTTCAATGTGTATAAATCAAAAATGAACTCCATTTTATGAACATATTTTTTGTTGTATGATTAATTTAATTTTTAATTAAAATTATCTTTTACTTGGAAAATACAAATTTTATAATTATAACTGATTTTATAACTCTTTGAAAAAATACTTATGGTATCATAAAATTATATTAAAATAATATAAGATAATAATATTTATTTATGAACACATTTTATGAAAATAAAATTTATTTATATTATTTATTTAACCATAAAATTAAATTAAAAAATTATGACTTATAAAAATACCAAAACATAATTAGTAATTTTTAAAATATTTAATTACATATATTATGATATAATTATATCATAGTTTCACTTATAATATGCCAAAATATTATTTTTACCTTCGTTATCAATGATGTTCTTCTTTTGGCCAGTTTCCTATTCATAAGTGTTATATTACTATTTCTAAGGTCTTGTTACTTTTTTACTGATATTGGTTCCTTAACTTCTCTAAATAGTTAAAATTTCATTAATTATTCATTTGTAATGTTTTATTAGTGTTTATAAGTGATTTTATTAGATTTATAAAATATGAAATTACTTTGATAATGGTTAAATTTCATTGATAAATGTCTGGGTCGTTACATTCTTCCCCACTTTTCATATTTCTCCTTCGAAAGTTCAATTTATTTAAACTAGTGAGGGTGCTTCTCTTTTATCGTCTCATATAGATCTGAATTTTCTCCTTAATTCCTATGGTTTCTCCAAAACAATTTGATATGGTGGGTCATTCATTTTCTTAAGGCCTTATCTCTTCTATCCAAGATCCTTAACGGATGGTCCACATAAGAGATATCTTCTTCATGTACCACCTCTGAGTTCACTAAATGTGTGGGATCTTATATGTACAAACTTAGGAGTGTTAAATGGAACACATCATGAACTTGATCCATATTTCGTGGAATTGCAAGGCCATATGCCACATCTTATATGCGATCAGGGATCTCAAAGGGGCCATTGTATCTTGGGCTTAACTTCCTGTTATTTCGAAACCACATGATCCTATTATTTGATGATATTCGGGGGAAGAATTTATTTCCGTCATCAAACTACAATTCCCTTAAATGAATATCAGTAATGATATTTTTCAAAATCTGAGTATCTTTGATATGTTATTGGATGTCTTGAACCTTCTGTATCATCTCTTTCATAAGATCACGTCCATGGATATTTCATTCTTCAAATTTATCTCCATAGCTTGGAGTTCAACATCTCTTTTAATATAGAGATTCATATGGAACCATCTGAATAATAAAGTGCAATATATTATTGTATGAGAACTCAAACAATAAGAGATGTTGATCCCATACTATATTTAATTCTTAAGAGCATTCTATTACAATATCTTTGAGCATCAGAACAGCCCATTCATATTGGCCATCAGTTTGGGGGTAATAGGCCATGTTGAAATTTAATTCAATACTCATATCAAGTTAATGACTCCTCTATAATTTTAATGTGATCCTAGGATCATGATCAGATTCAATCAATATTGAAACTATAGCATCCCTCCTTTTTATAACATAAACGTTCATTACATTACACAAAACTAAGGATCTTTAAGGATTAGTGTCTTGGAAACCAAGAACATAAAACATGAAAACATAAAACATTCTTCTTAAACACTTGAAATGCTTCTCCTCATGTTCATCCTAGGTTCATTACTGCGTCTCATAACCTGGGGACATACATCAAAAGAAAGGGTGAGAAGAAGGCCCAGTATGGCAAACAAGAGAAACATTTTACATGTGAACTTGAGATACTTCAATAAGGTCATGAAAAGATCTTTAAGGCATGAATATGAAATCATGAGGCATATCATAATAAAAATAAAATTTTTCATAACATGAAGATGTGGCTACAAAATTTAATATTGACAATCGTTTCGTTTCACCAAGGTCCATCCCTAAGGTGTCGTTAAAAATTACCAAGGTTATTTACCAAGGCGTCGTCAAAAATGGTCATCTCTAGAGATTAAGTCTTTACCCAATGCATTGGAGCGCTATCAGGGCGCACCCTTAAATTTTCCTTTTTTATCATGTGATCCAAATATATAATCATCAATCATTTCATAAATAACCCATATAGCATAAAATAAATGGGTTTCATTTCATAATCACAACGTTTTAAAAACTGCTTTAAAGACATGATCTTTACGTCACTTTAAAACCCACAGAAAAGGAAGGTGGGTCTCATGTATGTAAATCCGAAAATTTAAAATAGAAAATTTTGGTATATATGTGAATACCCCTTTAGAAGAAAGAGCTTTTAGTATTCACTTAATAATATAGAATAACTTTAGAAAAAGAGAGAGACATTTTGAGACGGAAATTCTGCAGCATTATGGCTATGTTACGAGGTTTTAGAAGACATTAAAAAGAGAGGGAAAATGGTTCAAATATTAATAAATGACAGATAAAACAGTAGATGGACAGAATAAGAAGGATACATGATCATGGTAATGAAATTTCAAGTACATACCATTTGAAATGAAAAACATGGAAGGAAGACAAAAATTAGATTTCTCTTATGAAAGTTCGGTAGCCTAATGGCATTACTTAAACTTCAACAAAAATGATTTGAAAAGATAAAATAGGGTCTCTCATCATGTGAAAATAACAGTTCAGTATGATAGATATAGAGATAATGCCCCAACATAATTAAAAAGTAACTTGAATGACTTGACATGAAAGTAGAACTTTGAAAAGAATGAGAAGGGTGAAAGAACCACTTAAAAATTCGGCAGCCTAACAACGCCACTTAAAACATAAAAATACTGAATTGACGAGATCAAATGGGGTATCTCATCATATGAACGTAAGAGTCCAGTATGATAGATATAGAGATCATAACCCAACATAACAAAAAAGAAACTTGAAAGAATTTACATGAAAGTAGAACTTCAAAACGAGAAGGGTGAAGAACCACTTAAAAATTCGGCAGCCTAACGGCGCCACGTAAAACGTCAAAATACTGAATTGAAGAGGTCAAATGGGGTCTCTAATCATATGAAAATATGAGTCCAGTATGATAAATATAGAGATCATACCCCAACATAACAAAAAGGAACTTGAAATACATTACATGAAAATAGATCTTGAAAAATGAGAAGGGAGAAAGAATCTGTTACAAAAATTTCGGCAGCCTAACGGTGCCACTTAAAACTTCATAAAACGAAATAATGAGAGTAATAGGGGATCTCTCATTATATGAACATAAAAAGGGCAGTAAGAGGAGTATAAAGGAACATTCTCCAACATATGAACATGGAGCATAAAAGGAATGACATAAAAGAGATTACTTGAAATGAAAGAGAGAGGTCGGATCCCTTACCTTAAAACGTAACTCTTAAAACTCAAAGGTTGGGACCTTGAGGGCTTGGGGGAACCTGGGGAGGACTCCTTGGGAGGTAATGAGACCCTAACTTCGTTGGGGAAGAGTGGGGAGTCGAATGGATGAAAGGATGGCTTGGTATTCATAGGGAAAGTGAGGGGACAAGGCATTAATGGCCAAGGGACACCTCATTAATGGTTTTGGAAAAACCATGGGCTTGCCCATGGTATTTGCCCATGGTATTGGCCAATTGGGACACCTCATAACTTATCTTACTATTCATAAGTCGAACATATTTATTACATACTTAATACATCATTTAATGATGTCATTAAACACCCGTAACTTAAAAACGGAATTTTCACTATTCATCAAAATTTCAACTTTCTCAGAATAATCCCAAAATTTAACCATAACCAAATATCAATGCTTTGATTTCAAAAATGAACTCCATTTTATAAATATAATTTTCTAAATATTTTTAATTTATTTTTTAAATAAATACACTATTCACCGAAAATTCATTTTTTCAGAAAAAAACCCCAAAAATTACCATTACATAATATCGATGCTCTGAGTTCAAAAATGAAAACCATTTTATAAAAATAATTTTTTCAATAATTTTAAATTAATTTTTAATTACAAAACACTATTCAATCGAAAAAACTAATACTTGAATAATAATTTATGAAACCATTATTTAACCATTTTATTGAATCACATTACTTAATCAAGGTGCCTAGATTATATTAATACTTTCTTTAAGTGAGATTACTAATCCATTTGGACACATTACTAATCCTAATCATAAAATCACTATTCATAATTTACTATTCATAAAAAATTAAGTTGATCTTATTAGACTCTAAATTTCGTACTAAACATAATTGTAGAAGACAATTTTTTGAAAATCATTACACATTTTTAATTATTTAAGGTTTCCATAAACATTTTTAAAATATCCTTTTTCTAAAATTCATCAAAAATATGCATACTATATTTATACGGTCATTTGAAAAGTCATAAACATCATCATAGGAAGAAATCCCAATTTTTATTTAAAACAAAAGATTACATAAGGCAGTTATGGTCTCCTTACATAGCCTCTTATCACACTAGCATAGGACCTAAGTGTAAGGTGTGCTAAGGTGAGAGAATCCGAGGGAGGCTCGGCCAACATCGCACGAGTAGTAATTTCTATCAATTTGAACTTCTCGCAAAGGCGATTCCGTTCTAGCTTCACACGATGAAGTTCGGCTTGGGTTTGGTCCAGAGAAAAGCCCAGTGGTGCTACCTCCTTCCCAAGTTCTGTTAGATGGGCTTCGATCGGTCCAAGACTACTGGGTGAGTCCATCGTATCTTCTTTCTATAATAATTAACCAAGATTACTTGTATTTAGATACAATAATCAAAATGTTTAGTTTCCAGGGGTCATATTGAACAATGGTCATATAACAGTCAAAACGCAATGGTCTAATTTTAATTATACTCATGTTATTAAATGAAGCATTTTTGTTGAGTATAAAAATAAAATAACACATAAAATTATGAAACAAGATTTATTCAAAAATTCGGGTCGTTATAATCTTCCCCGCTTAAGAAATTGCGTCCTCGCAATTTTTAAAATTGGGTTTTGAAATTTCATTGAAAGTCCCACATCGGAAAAGGAGTCAGTAAAACTATTACTTCAAAAGAATGAAAGGGAAGTACAAAGGTCACCCGAGTTAGCCCACACTAGGATTCCATGTAGGAAAACATGGATATGGAGGAGAAAACAAAGGGTCAAGTTCTGAGGGAGAGTGATAGAAAACATGATTAAGAGAAAGTTAACCATAAGAAAATCCCAAACTTATGATGTGTGTAAATGGTCTTTGATTACCTAGTAGGAAACGTAAACCAACAACATTTTTGTTTTACATTACTTTTCATAATTTTGAGGAATTCATTTACTAAATAGAACAAAAAAATAAGAAAATATACCTACCTTCATGTAGAGTTTCATCCATTAATATGTTTTTACCAAAACTAATCTTTTCTCCAAACAATGAGCATTCAAAACTACTTGGTCTCATCAAAACACAAGAATCATCCTCTAGAGAATCACATAATTCACAAAAGATTAACTATCTATTTCTTCTATCTTTAAAAATTATCCTAAAAACAGAAAGGGTAAGGTAAAACAACTCTTCAAAAAGAAAGAATCCCATAGGAATGGAAAGTACTTTTAAATCTTCAAAGTTCCATGGTACTACCCAAAGTTCATCATAGACCATTCCATAAATAACGGTCCTTAAAATTCCTCAAAATAAACCAATGTAAGATCGAAACCCAAATAGAAGAGGGATTTTATAACACATTCTTCCAAAATAAACTTCATTGTTCATCTCCAAACAACATCAACCACTCCTAACATCTTATAACAAAAGTAGATAACCGAAAAATATTTTACCCAAGATAGGTTAATCATTCCCATAAGTAACCTAAATTACTATAAGTCCACCTTAAATTCATCGATTCTTCAAAATATAAGTCAACCTTACTCTTCAATGAAAATACCTTAGTAATCTATTTACCTCGATCATATAGGATCCCAAAAAAAGTGAACCTCCTCTAAAATAATAATCATATTTTAATCCCCTAATCATCCATGTCATATTAATACGACAATCGTCGCATTTCCTATCACATTGGTTGTTGGGACATGTTCTTCCATTTCCCACCATTAACTAAGAAGAGAAAGCATAATTAGGGGCTTAAGTACATAGCCAATAATCATGAAAAGGAACTGAAAGCATATAAGGATAACTTGTAAAAGAAAAGTATACCCTAACTTGTGATCCCCTAGGTTCTCATCTAGGTTATCCATGATAATATATTCTTATGTGAATCTTTATTTTATTTTAACTTTGTTCCTTTAACAATGGTTCATACTAAGCTTATGAATTTACCAAAGCATATCCCCCCGGGAGTGTCGTAACCAGGAGTGCAGCAAGGCCCGTTTTCAGGTACCAATTCCCGTTCGAGTCTAGCTCAAAGCGGTGTTTTCAGGTTTTACCCCTATGTACATCTGTGCCAGAGCCACCTCTACCTGCTCGTATCCAGACAGGGATGTATTTGCTGGGCAACCCATTACTCAAAACTCACCAAAATACTTGGAATATTTCCTATATATAAACTTTTCTATAGGCTTCTTCCTAAAATTTTCATATCCTAATTTCCACAAATAACTAAACCATTCTTTGATACCAACTATATCATCCCACCTTTTTATAACATAAACTTTCATTACATTACACAAAAATGAGGATCTTTAAGGTTTAGTGTCTTGGAAACCAGGAACTTAAAACATTAAAACACAAAACATTCTTCTTAAGCACTTGAAATGATTCTCCTCATGTTCATCCTAGGTTCATTACTGCATCTCATAACCTGGGGACATACATCAAAAGAAAGGGTGAGAAGAAGGCCCAGTAAAGGAAACAAGAGAAACATTTTACATGTGATCTTGAGATACTTCAATAAGGTCATGAAAATATCTTTAAGGCATGAAAATGAAATCATGAGTCATATCATAATAAAAATAAAATTTTTCATAACATGAAGATGTGGCTACAACATTTAATATTGACAATCATTTCGTTTCACCAAGGTCCATCCCCAAGGTGTCGTTAAAAATTACCAAAGTTATTCACCAAGGCGTCGTTAAAAATGGTCATCTATAGAGATTAAGTCTTTACCCAATGCATTGGAGCGCTATCAGGGAGCACCCTTAAATTTTCCTTTATTATCATGTGAGCCAAATATAGCATCATAAAACATTTCATAAATAACCCATATAGCATAAAATAAATGGGTTTCATTTCATAATCACAACGTTTTAAAAACTTCTTTAAAGACATGATCTTTACGTCACTTTAAAACCCACAGAAAAGGAAGGTGGGTCTCATGTATGTAAATCCAAGAATTTAAAATAGAACATTTTGGTATATATGTGAATACCCCTTTATAAGAAAGATATTTGAGTATTCACTTAATAATATAAAAGAACTTTAGAAAAAGAGAGAGACATTTTGAGACGGAAATTCTGCAGCATAACGGTTATGTTACGAGGTTTTAGAAGACATTAAAAAGAGAGGTAAAATGGGTCAAAAATTCATAAATGACACATAAACCAGTAGATGGACAGAATAAGAAGGATAAATGATCATGGTAATGAAATTTCAAGGACATACCATTTGAAATGAAAAACATGGAAGGAAAACAAAAATTAGATTTCTCTTATGAAAGATCGGCAGCCTAACGGTGTTACTTAAACTTCAACAAAAATGATTTGAAAAGATCAAATAGGGTCTCTCATCATTTGAAAATAAGAGTTCAGTATGATAGATATAGATATAATCCCCCAACATAATTAAAAAGAAACTTGAAAGACTTGACATGAATGTAGAACTTTGAAAAGAATGAGAAGGGTGAAAGAACCACTTAAAAATTCGGCAGCCTAACGGCACCACTTAAAACTTCAAAATACTGAAATAAAGAGATCAAATGGGGTCTCTCATCATATGAACGTAAGTGTCCATTATGATAGATATAGAGATCATACCCCAACATAACAAAAATTAACTTGAATGAATTGACATGAAAGTAGAACTTCAAAACGAGAAGGGTGAAAAACCACTTAAAAATTCGGCAGCCAAACGGCGCCACTTAAAACATCAAAATAATGAATTGAAGAGGTCAAATGGGGTCTCTCATAATATGAACATATGAGTCCAGTATGATAGATATAGAGATCATACCCCAACATAACAATAAGGAACTTGAAATACTTTACATGAAAATAGATCTTGAAAAATGAGAAGAGAGAAAGAATCTGTTACAAAAATTTTGGCAGCCTAACGGCGCCACTTAAAACTTCATAAAACGAAATAATGAGAATAAGAGGGGATCCCTCATTATATGAACATAAAAAGGGCTGTAAGAGGAGTATAAAGTAACATCCTCCAACATAAGAACATGGAGCATAAAAGTAATGACATAAAAGAGATTACTTGAAATGAAAGAGAGAGGTCGGATCCCTTACCTTAAAACGTAACTCTTAAAACTCAATGGTTGGGACCTTGAGGGCTTGGGGGCACCTTGGGAGGACTCCTTGGGGGGTAATGAGACCAGAACTTCGTTGGGAAAGAGTGGGGAGTCAAATGGATGAGAGGATGGCTTGGTATTTATAGGGAAAATGAGGGGACAGGGCATTAATGGCCAAGGGACACCTCATTAGTGGTTTTGGCAAAACCATGGGCTTGCCCATGGTATTTAGCCATGGTATTGGCCACTTGGGACACCTAATACCTTATCTTACTATTCAAAAGTCGACCGTATTGATTACATACTTAATACATGATTTAATGATGTCATTAAACACCCGTAACTTAAAAACTTTATTTTCAGTATTCATCAAAATTTCAACTTTCTCAGAATAATCCCAAAATTTCACCTTAACCAAATATCAATGCCTTGATTTCAAAAATGAACTCCATTTTAAAAATATAATTTCTTAAATATTTTTAATTTATTCTTTAAATAAATACACTATTCACCGAAAATTCATTTTTTCATAAAAAACCCCAAAAATTACCATAACATAATATCGGTGCTCTGAGTTCAAAAATGAAATCCATTTTATAAAAATATTTTTTTAAAATATTTTTAATTTAATTTTTAATTATAAAACACTATTCACTCGAAAAAACTAATACTTGAATAATAATTTATGAAACCGTCATTTAACCATTTTATTGAATCACATTACTTAATCAAGGTGCCTAGATTATATTAATACTTTCTTTAAGTGAGATTACTAATCCATTTGGACACATTACTAATCCTAATCATAAAATCACTATTCATAATTTACTATTCATAAAATATTAAGTTGATCTTATTAGACACTAAATTTTGTACTGAACATAATTGTAGAAGAAAATTTTTTGAAAATCATTTCACATTTATAATTATTTAAGGTTTAAATTAACATTTTTAAAATATCCTTTTTCTAAAATTCATCAAAAATATGCATACTATATTTATACGGTCATTTGAAAAGTCATAAAAATCGTCATAGGAAGAAATCCCAATTTTATTTAAAACAAAGGATTACATAAGGCAGTTATGGTCTCCTTACATAGCATCTTATCACACTAGCATAGGACCTAAGTGTAAGGTGTGCTAAGGTGAGAGAATCCAAGGGAGGCTCGGCCAACATCACACGAGTAGTAATTTCTATCAGTTTGAACTTCTCACAAAGGCGATTCCGTTCTAGCTTCACACGATTAAGTTCGGCTTTGGTTTGGTCCAGAGCAAAGCCCAGTGGTGCTACCTCCTTCCCAAGTTCTGTTAGATGGGCTTCGATCGGTCCAAGACTACTGGGTGAGGCCATAGTATCTTCTTTCTATAATAATTAACCATGATTACTTGTATTTAGAGACAACAATCAAAACGTTTAGTTTCCAGGGGTCATATTGACCAATGGTCATATAACAGTCAAAACCCAATGGTCTCATTTTAATTATACTCATGTTATTAAATGAAACATTTTTGTTGAGTATAAAAATAAAATAACACATAAAATTAGGAAACGAGATTTATTCAAAATTTCGGGTCATTACAGGAACCCCATGTATTATCACCATTTCATTCACTTAAATATTTTCATGTAGTTCATGTAATAGTTCTTCTTAAATAGTGATAAAGTGGGATGTCTCGGTGAGTCGGTCCACCATATCCCATATCACATTGTTTCATTTGGATTTCATCAAGAGACCATTGACAAAGTCCATAGTGACATTCTCCCACTTCCACATGTGTATAAGAAATTTTGTCATCATTCCTTTGGAATTATGTCACTTGAATTTAACATCATGACTTATCACGCACCTTGAGATGTACTCAACAATCTCTTTCTTCATGTAGTCCTACTAGAAGTGTTCTCATATATCACAGTACATATTTGTACTCCTGAGATGGATAGAGAAAGTTGACTTATGGTCATTATCCAATATATACTTCTTTATCTAAGGTTGTGAAGGCACACAAATCCTCATTCCAGACGAAATCTCACCATCATCATTGATATTGAACTCTTATAGTTTCCCTTCCTTTAGAAAATTCACCTTATTTTGTAACTCTGGATCATCCCTTTATGCCTCTTAAATCATGTCTTGGATAGATGGTTTATAAATAATTTTGGGAAGGTAGGATGTATACCCTACCCTTATAATTTCCAAATCAATTATTTTTATATCCATGAAGATGTGGTCTTTCTCAATCCACACAATGGATAGAGTATCAAGTTCTTTTCTCCTAGGATCACTAGCTAACTTGTTCTCATTTCTAAGATGATAGTGAATAGAGAAATCATAGCCTTTGATTTGCTCAAACTATCTCATTTGATTCATTTTGAGATAATTTTGTGTGAATATATATTTTAGTCTCTTGTGATTAGTATATATGTCTCACTTCACACCCAAGAGTTTGTGCCACTAGATTTTAAAGGCAAAAATCACAACTGGTAGCTCTAGATCATGTGTCGGGTAGTTCTTCTCATGAATAATCAACTATATTGAAGGGTAGGCTATCATATTATCATTTTTCATGAGTACACAACCCAATACTTTCTTTAAATAATCACTATATATCTCAAAACATTCTCCACTTATTAGTAATGTGAGTACAGGTGCAGTGATCAGCCTTCTATTTATCTCCATGAAACATTCCTCACACTCATCCATCTAGACATACTTTACCCATTTCCTTGTTAACATAGTTAGATTTCTTGATAATCTGAAGAATGTTTTCACAAAATGTTGATATTACCCTTATAATCCAAAACAACTATGGATTTCTCTAACATAAGATAGTATGAGTCATTCCCCAATCACTTTTTTTAAGGGTCCATAGAAATTTCCTCACTTGTTATCAAATTTCCCAATAATGTGACTTTCTACATCCAAAAGTCAGGATTTTAGAACATGGAATACAACTTCTACATCCTTAATGCCTCCAACACAAGCCATATATGTTGTTTAGGTTCCTCCTTTACCTTGTAGTACATGGCAATACCATTGATAGAAACTACCATAAATTTGTCACGGTAATGTATAAAGTCTCTATTCATCAAATCCATGAAGATTATAGATGCATTAGTAAGTCTAAAGGGAATCACCAGAAACTCATTATGCTCATAACTTTTACAGTAGGTAGTCTTCTAAATATACCCCTTCTTCACCATTAGCTGATGATATCTAGAATGAAGATACACCATTGTAGAATTACTGAGATCCTTATATCTAATAAATCAATTCATCAATCCTTGTAAAAGGATACATGTTCTTTATTTTGATATTATTTAATTCTAAATAATCAATTAACAACTGCATTGATCTATCCATCTTCATAACTAAGAGAATTGGTGCATCCAAAGGTGATGCACTAGGAAATATGAACCCTTTTTTCCAAATTCTCTCATAGGTACTTCTTGAAATCCTCGAGTTTGATATGATCCATCCTCTAGGGACACGTTGATATAGGAGTAGATCTGGGTATGGGTTCTATTGACAACTCCACCTCATGATCCGGGGGGGATTCCTTATAACTCTTCTGGAAATACATCTCAATATTCCATCGTGATTGGAATTTCCCCTAGGATGATATCTTCCATTGAATCTACCATTTGAGAAATGTATGCTTCATCATAGGGAATCAATAGCCACATCATTGAATTATTTTCAAAAGGAGATTGATAATCCTACTTGTATTTACAGAGGATCAAGGGATGATTCAATATATGAAAAGATATTTCCATTTCCCAAAAGGCAATATGTGATCTATTTAATGAGATCTAATCCATCCCCATTATGGAATCAAATTCCACCAAGGGGTGTATTAAGATATTTTATGGAAGAATATCCCCACACACACCAACCGGAGAAGAGCCCAACACATG
Source organism: Viscum album (assembly GCA_963277665.1). Lineage (NCBI taxonomy): Eukaryota > Viridiplantae > Streptophyta > Magnoliopsida > Santalales > Viscaceae > Viscum > Viscum album. The sequence goes on along the minus strand of OY728120.1, from coordinate 1,576,555,027 downwards.
GTTTTCAATGATTATACCACTATGTCTTTTTACAGACATCTCAACTTCATGGTTTTAGGGATCTGATTAAATAGTTCTAGAAAACATACATGATATAAATGAATGTGTTGAACTAGAATCAAATAATATGTTTTACATTCTTGATTGAATAGGAATTGTACCTTGAATGACTTTGAGTTCATGATCCACTTCAGTAGTACTGATGGAATAATCCTTTCCTGGCTCCATTGGATTTTTTGAATGATGATGATGATTACCCACAAGGACATGAGGTTTAGAGCACTAGCTTGCACAGTTCCCATTATCCCTACATCTGTGTCATCGGGTCATGGGCAGTGCTGTCCTTTCCTCCCCCACATTCTCCATCCTTCTTAGGTCGTTTTGACATTGTTGAGCTTGGTGGCCTTCTCTCCCACACTTGAAGCATTTCCCCATCCCTTTGAGGTAGTTCCCATGATAATTTTTTCCCACATTATTGAGAAGTTGGTGGTTGAGTTTTCATTCCACATTTCTCATTAGATCCTCTAGGTTGAAACACCATCTATTTTTTCTTGTCACCATATCCATTGAACCATTATCCAAACTCCATCTCCAATTTTAGAGAACATAAATGTGCTTATTTACAACTCCTAAGGTATCAAATTTAATGATCCATTGAAAGGAGTGGTTTTAAACCACTAAAGAATTGATCAATTTTTCTATCATTATTGGAAAAAAACATGAAGAGTAACATGAATGCCTTGTGAAACATTCTTCATAGGACATGATAGATTCTACTTCCTTTTGATTCAACTATATAAATTTGTTCCTTGTATTTTTTGATGATTTGTCAGAAAATAATAGATAAGAACCATTATCATAATGTCTTAGCACACCATATATTCAAATTCTTGCTTTAGTTTGGGGTACATAATCGAATCCCACAAATGATTGGCCTCTCCATCTAGATGATAAATAGCAAGATACAACTTCTACATTTTAGAATAATGAAAAATAGAAAATATCTTCTCCATTGATTTGACAAACTATTCCAGAACTAGTGAATCAGAATATCCACTAAACATTGGTGGTTTTTTCAGCATAAAACACTCTATAACCAGTTTCTCCCTCTTAGGTGAAGGAGGATGTTCCACATTACTCAGGTTATTGTTCACTACCTAATACTTCTGGGTAATAATTTCCTTGAAAATTTGACATCCACATCCCAATGTATTAGGGGTTTTATTTAGGTAGTCACTACATTTTCCCTCACATAGGTTGTGGGTCAGGATTCTCCTAGTACCCACCATTTCATAAAATAGAAATTTTTTGAAAAAAATATACATCAAAAAGTCATGAATAAATAATTTATTCCTTTGTCAATTTATGTTTATGTCATATGATGTGAGATCCCTATTTTTAGAATTTAAGAAAACAAATCTTCTTGGGTTCTAACTTATACTTATTCTCATACTAAGGGTTTTCACAAAGGTTCTCTAATCCTAATTCTGAAATTATCTAAACCATCCTCTCATCCAAACTATAGAGACCCTAATTTTCCATTCATAAATTTCTACACCATTTTAAAAAAACAATATAAAATCATTACACAAGGAGGATACAAAGGTTTAGTGTCTTCTAAAAATTAAGAAAATTCATAACATTTAAAAAATAAAACATAAACATTTATTTAGTTAATTATTCTCAATCATCTTATTGGACATTTAATTCTCTTTAGTATATGTAGTCACCTAAGGATATGCTTCAAAATGGTGTGAGATAAAATCGCAGTAAATGGATTGATTATAACCTAATACAATATAAAGTGGAGTGAACACAATGATAATAATGAGAGGATACATTATATAATGGATTGGAATGTGGCAATGCAAAAAATGAAACATCTTGTCTTAGTGGAATACTACTAGACATTGTTTTGAACAAATATGGTATCATGTTCCCACTTATTTCAAATTTATCATGGGATAGATCACATTACTCAATGAATTTATGTGCTATGTAATTTCGGGAGCACCTGTCACATCAATACATTTAGATTGCGCTATATAATTTAGGGCTTACTTGTCACCTCATAACATTTTCAATATCATGCATGACACAAAGAACATATATTAATATTGAACATAAAAAAACCCAGGGAAATGAATGGTTTTCATTTAAAAATCATAAATACATAAAATTTTGGATCCTAAATGAAATAGGTAATAACATACTTGATATAATAATCATTAACCTTTAGTGAAGAATAAAAAATCTTGAGAACGAAATGGTGTGTTTTTTTGAAAGAATATTTATTTTCTACAACATGGTGTTTTCTTAAACTAAAGAATGACACAATTATATACAATAAAATGTGTTATAATGATGATTAAATTATTTTTAAGGAATTAAAATATATAAAATTGGGTGAAAGATGGAATACCCAAATAAATAGAGTTGGGTTGGAGAATTCCCCTTACCTTGTGTCAGAATTCTTTCTTCACTTTATTATACTATATAATAATATTATATTAATTAATTAACAATACCAGAACATTTTATACATTTATATGATTAATTATGGGTTTTAAGGTCTTTTATGGGCCTTTTGATGAGTTATAAAGTTTAATTTCATCATTCGGGAGTGTTCATTTTTATAATTTCCCTGATCAGTTCACCTATATTCATGAATGGAAGTTTGTGTAAAATGAGGATAAAAATCTAAAAATATTATTATATGTTATTCATTATATTTTATAAGCTTAAATTTTTATATAAATAATATTTCTATTTGGGATGAGGAAGAATCGTTTGATAAAAGTTAATGTTACCATTTTGGTTAATTTTGGCCGTTTTTAGATCACAATGAACTCGTTTTGATTTATCATTTAGTATTATGTATAAATGTTAGTTAAATAATATAAATGGGTTTTTATCACAAACAATAAATTTTTTTAACCAATATATTTTCTAATTAATATCCTTGAAGTATTTTATTGAAAATTAAAGTGGATCGCCCATGATGTCAGTATATTAACACATCACAAGTGGTGATTTCGTTTTTATAATAAAAAATTGAGCGGGAGAGTTTTAATGATGAATATTACATTAAAAATATATAATTACATTATATAAAACAAAATATAGTTATCTATCCTTTTTAATGAATGGAAGGGAAGAGGGAATATGAAAACAAATGAAATTGAATGGAAATTAAAAGAAAGAGAGAGAGGATTTACCTCTTAAATATACCCCCCTTGAGAACCTCATAAGGGAACTCTTTTGGTCATTTTACGAAACCAATAGATCCAATACATGGGTTATATGATAAAGAACATAATTGGGTATAATTTAGGAAAGTTTCAAGGCTTTAGAGGTGTGAGGAGAAGAGGGTGTGAGGGGTGGTAAGTATTGTCGAGGAGGGCGTATTTTCTCATTATTTTAATCAATAGTTTATTTGTTTTCTCTAGAATAGAAATGTTGGGGATTAATGTGAATAAATATAGTAATTAGTGCATGTGAGTTCAAAAAAATGGTCATTTACATCATCCATTACTCAATCCTGACTAAAAAATTCAGGTTTTTCGCATTTATCATAAATTATTTTATTTTATTATTCATCAAGTATTTTAGAAAAAACTAAAAAATTCACCCTATTAAGTATTCTATTTGTAGAATATAGAAATGAACTTAATTTTATATAAATATGTCTCTAAATATTAGTAATTTAATTTTTAATTAAAATCATTATTTACTAGGAAAATAAATATTTAAAAATTATAAATTATTTTATAACACTTTGAAAAATTACATAAGGTCTCATAAAATTATCATAAAATAATAATACCTTAAAATATTAATTTATGAAAACATTTTATGTAAATTAATTTTGTTTTAAATTATTAATTTAATTATAAAATTGTTATCAAATATTTATTACTTTTAAAAATACCTACACATAACTGATAATTTTTTAAATATTTACTTACTTATATTAGGATATAATTATATCATATTTTCACTTATAATATGCATAAATCTTATTTATACCTTAATGGGTGAGATTACTTTTCATTTTTGTGGTTTATTACTCATAAAGGTTATATTACTGTTCCTAAAGTCAAGTAACTATTTCATCAGTATTGGTTCTATAACATCTATAAATACTTATTATATCTTTAACTATTTGTTTATACAGATTTTATATTGGTCTATAACTGATTTAATGATATTTATACTATATGACATTGCTTTAAGAAGGGTAAAATTCCATTAATAAAATTTTATTCCATTATAATGAAGGAATTATTCAACGGATAGTGACATGTGGAGGAATAAATTTGAGAATATATTTACCCTTATAAAGTGTTAGTTTTGTTGTCAACATTGTCACAAAATGTCCTGTTATGAAGAGGTGGGGAGTTATGTTAATAAATAAGAACCTGAATTTTAACAAAGCGGGGTGAGATTATATCCTTCATTCAATAAAATAAAATATTTCAATGAATATTTTTTCCTGATTTTGGGTATAAATGTGTATATTACAGATAAATAAGTCATGGGGTTACCACAATGGAATTCAATGACAAAGGAATGAAAAAAACCAAAGATATTTCAATAAAAAAAAATCTCCCTAATCGAATAAAAATATAAGTATTATTATACTACTAGTACATAAGAGAAAGAAGATAGGTCATCATATGCCTCAAATCAACTGGGCATCTCATGGACGGAAAAAAGTGTAACCTAGTTCAAGTTGCTCTCAAAACTATAAAGAATAGTAAAACATATATCCTTGATAGTGATAGTTAATCCCAGTTGAGTGGGAAAATTATCGTTCTAAAAATAAGATAGTAAGTGTTGAAAGAATGGTTTGTTTCAGTAACAATGGAGCTTTAAATATCAATGGAAGTGGGAATATTAGATTAGATGATGATAATCTAAATAATATCAAACATGTCTATGTGAATAGATTATGACACAACCACTTTATGGTTATCAAACATACTGACTCTGTACTTGAGGTCTCATATGACCAAAATGGATGATTGATCAAATCAAAATCTAATGACTCTTTCAAGAAATGAAACAAGATGAGTAGAAATATATATAAGCTAGATATAAAAGATAACAATTATCTCAAAATAGTAGATTTAGATAATTGATTCTGGCATCAGAGGATAATCCATATTCACCAACACAACATAGAGAACATATCCAAGAAAAAGGTTTTAGTGGTTACTCTTATTCTGAATTTAAATCATGAATTAACCAATAATATATGTATGTGATGATACATGGTCTAAAATCTATATCAAAAAACGAATAAAATGGAATCCAATCTCATTGATCTATTCTAAACATACATATAATGTCTAATGAATCGACTTTTCACACAGAAAGGGAGGTATTTAATCCGTTATGTTGATTATTATAGTTTAATAAACACATATATGTTCATGTAAACTATCAAACAAATTATAATAGGCATGAATAGATATTTGATGAGAGTAAGAAATGAGACTATAATAAAAATAAAAATCATTAATTCCAATAATGGAATATATTTCACTTTTATTGTTGTGTAAAACTACCTAAAAACACATTGCATTAACCATGTGGTGTCTTTTAATATTACTGAATAACATAATTGAGTATTTTTAAATTGAAATTGGCTAGCAAATATTATGGCCATAAATATTTTCATCAAGTGTGGCGCCTCTCATAACTACTGTAAAAAGGTAGTATAAGTTTTAGTGCATACTCATAATTGGGTGTTTTTGATCCTAGGGTAGGATAATACACCCTATAAAATGTGAAATAGAATAAAACCCCTTTTGAAACGTTTTTATGTCTTTGGTAGCAGATACTACATCTTGAGTAAAGAGGTAAATCATGGAAAGTATTGTGATGTGGTAAATAAAGGGGTATTTTTAGGCTACTCGATAAAGAATAAGTCCTAAAAAAGATCCAATAAGTGGATAAATAAAATTATATAGATTAATGACATCAAAAACATTCAGGAGAGAAATGTGAATAATTCTAGATGATTAATCTTTGTTAAATTGTGTAATAAAGGTCAAAAGGCTGGTACAAATACATACGATGTACAAAGTTTCCAAATTGATGAATATTATGAATTGAAATCTGAGTAAGAGAACATTGTATAAGAAATTCCACAACCACATAGTGTGAGAAATATTAGTGTAATTTTATTCATAAAATATAATTAGAGATAAAAAAACATTCGATAAATTCCAAAATAATATTCAAAGAAAAGAATACTAATCTATTTTTGATTATGGAAGTAGTGGAATTTGAAGTATAATTAAAATATTAATCATCGAATAAAACCATGAATGAGGTAATAGAACAAATATATGATAATAAAACATAGGAACTTGTAATGAATCCAAAATATCATAATGATACCGGAACAAAATATGTCATCATGAATAAATTTAACGAGATACAAAATTTTGATCCAAAAAAATGTGTAACTAGTTTATAATTGCTATTCATATATTAGATGTGTTGATGTTGGTGAAAATTTTACACTATTTTCATGACTTGAGTAAATAAGGATCCTTTTCATGGATGTTGATTCAAATAGGACTCATGATTTATATGATATATTTACTAAAATAGTATTTTTCAATGGTGTACTTCAATATGGGGTTTATATTAAACATTATATGCTCTTATGTATTGGAAATGGTGATAAAACTGTTATTTAGGTAAAAAAAATTTAGGGTATAATATACAAAATTCAAGTATAGTATGTCAATCTTTTTTCATACCTAAAGATGTAGTAATTCAAAATATTCATCTTTGTACAAAATCTATATGTGAGAAAACATAATGAATAATAATTTATGGTGTTTATTTAGGTGGATAGTATAAAATTTAGTGTAATTAGGTAAAATTATGTTTATGATTTTTATACCATAAATAGTTTCGAGTTTGAAATGTTTATGGTTCTCAAACACACTTATTATTTGGGACGAAATGTTTTTTTATAAGGAGAAATTCTCTTTTATCTCTTAAGAAAAGTATGTGATAGAATTGGTAAATTAATTTGATATGCATGATTCCGATACAATTTTATCTTCCATTGTATTTGGAACTATTATTTTAAATTTTGATGATAAAAAAATATATACCATGACTTATATAGAAGTATAATTGGAAAATTATTATATTTGACAACAACATGTCCAAATAATGTTTTTATAACATATTTGATGAACCATTTAAAAAGTATCACAATAGATGAGAATCTCTCAATGGTATAATGGATCATATTTTAAATCCAAGGTACATTCATGTTTTTCATGTCCTTTAATGTATGAAAGGATAAGGATTTAGCAGTGTTTTTGAATGTGGAATGGGTTGGTGAATTGGTGGGTTGAATGTCAACAATTTTGGTTTGTTCTTCATTGAAAGTAAATGTGTAGGCGAGTTGAAAAAAATGTAGTAGGGTACTTAACTGAGCTAGGTAGAGGTGGAATAAAACAAATTAACTAAATCATTCACTCATATTATATGGACTAATTAAAAATTGGATGATATTAGAGAATAATTGATATAAAATATTATGATCATTTGAGACAAAAAAAAGTATTTTTGATCACATGAAAAATCTTACACAAAACTCTATTTCATAGAATATTGGGATCTAGTATCATTTGCACATAAGTGATCAATCACCTCCATATTTTTGATATGGTTTGGAAAATTTAACCTCTCCCCATTAATATATAATGCATTATATGGAATGATTTTTATTAGAAGATTAATTATATTTGAGTTTATTTTCAAACAATGAGAATGGTGAAATTTTATTTAAAATAGTAGATAATGGTGGAAATTCAATGGAATACAATAGGGAATGGATATGATTAAAAATAAGTGGTCTTAGTGACAATTTCATCTCATAAAATTGGATTTTATGGTATGAAATTTATAGTGGGATAAGATCTATGTGGAACAGAATTTGAAAGTGTTTGAAGATAAGGGATTTTTTGAAAGAGGAATGATATGAGGCATGTAATGCTGTCGTGAAATCATGTTATACACATTGATAATTGATCATATAGACATAGATTGATGGATAAGATATTCCACTACTATCTTTAATTAATAAATTATGTGTTTTGAACTGAGTTTCAATTTGGATGTCCAACAAACTCATATGTGTTGACTGTTGGATCAATGTGATCTCAGTTGGGGATGTGTGTTGTGTTTTTTTCAATCAATTTTTGGATTGATTGATTTTTTTAATGACGGGGGAATATTCTCTAAGTGGTTTATAGAGTTTTATTTTTATCCACTTATCTAATAAAAGGAATAATATCTTTTCAGAAGTTATATTCTTTATGTTTTTTTGTATTTTGATAAATGGGAAAATATTAGTAAAAGTATGTATGGTTTTTTGGATTTTAGAGGAAAAATTGAAGAAAATGAATAATTTATCAATAACACTAACCTAAATACAAATAACATTCATGGAAAATATTTATCGTGTGATTTATTTACCAAGTGGTTCAAGAAGTAGTTGTGAAAACGTTAAAAAATCACATAAACCCTGTCATTCTTGATGTTATGATGTAAGTGGTTTGTGAACCGTTTATGGATGATTTATGTGAATCTGTGAATGATTTTTGAAAAAGGACTTTTTATAAGTTAAAATATCAAAAATGGGTTATAAAAACATTTTAGCATGGATCTTATGTGAATTCCATAAAGGAGATAATTGTTTTTGGTTGATAGTGGTGTTCTTTTGGGGATCGTGTATAGAGTAGTATTATGTGAAGCCTGAATGGTTCTAACGGCATCATTTTTTTATTTTTATAACCCCCTTTAATGGGATGAGGGGGAACCCTTGCATGTCCCATAGTCTTAGAGATTACTAGGCCCATGGGATTATGTGATTACCTGACCCGAAGGTCTTAGGGAATTCAACCAGACTATATACAAGGAACTGCCCCTCCCCAGCATTTGTGTCATGATAATAGCTCCCCAACTTTGCATGGCCATCTGGCTAGGCTTCCCGTTCAAGAACATGCTGGTCCCAATGGCATAGTCATACCCTCTCATTCTGAAAAATCAATTTGGCTCTGCTCTGGTAAGTGCACTTTCTCTGAATCCACATCTGGGGCTTCTCCTTTTTTGTAGTTTGTCTAGGACAACTGCATGTGGCCCGAAGGCCTCGAGGTGGCCCAAAATCCTTACCGACCCGAAGGCCTGGTTCACCCAAAGCCTTAAGGTCTCCAATCCCAAACCGGTGGCCCAAGATGAATAGTTCCAGCTACTACTGTGTCGAACAGTACCTTCTTCAATACCTTCTACAGTGCTTTCTACAGTCCCCGCAAAATGTACAGTTCTACTACAGTACTAGTACAGTGTACAATTTTGCTACAATACCTGCACAGAGTATAGTACTGCTATAGTGCCTACTACAGTACCTACTATAGTACTGATAAAGTGCCCAGAAATATTCCTATACCTGGTTTTCTACCTACGTCTTGTGGATGCACATAAGGATATTATAGTAGGCATTGTAGGAGTAACCACACATTGTCCAATTATATATGAGGGAATAAGTCTAATATTTTCCATATAATTATTTTAATTTTAATTTTCATATAAAAAAACCCAATAATTAACTCATTATGTTTAGATTAAAAATTAATGTCATATTAAGGAATTAATCAGAGAAGATCGTTGAATGTAGACCATGTAGTGAAGCTATTTTTGAAGGGGGTACAATGAAGCAGCTTTGGAAGGATGATATCATAAAGTAATTTTTGAAGCACACTGAAATGAAACATAGAGTAGTTCATGGAGAATAATTCCATAAATCATAGAGTTGTTTTTGAATCACTGTAACATAGTGTAGATTAATTCTGAAAATACAGTTTGTGAAGTGTTAGAAACCATATATGTTATGTCAAAAATAGATTTGAGTCATTAATTTTACATTGAAAATAGTGTACCACATAGAACATACACACCCAATACTAGTGGTCATTCATAGATAAGTAAGAACATTAGAGCATCATATTATGGTATTAATGGGGAAAATAAATTTATATATTATGGATGTCATAAATGTGACCCACATGTTGATAAACTAAGGATACATAATTCAAGGAAGTCCCTAAAGGTGGATTCCACATAAGTGTTTAGATAGAGGCAGTGTGTTATTATCTCTACTAAAATTTAAATATGGCGAAACTAGTATAAGATGATCATAGATAAAAAAAATTCAACCAAAGTATTAGAGATTAGTGGGTTCTAGTACAATAGAAAAAAATTGTTTGTATGCTCCTAGGATTTTCCTTTTGTAGAAAAAAAAGTAAAATTGTAATGTTCAGTTTTAAATTTCTAAATTTTCTATCAAAGTAGATGTAACAACCAAAACTTTCATTAAAGAAAATTCCTCTTGATCTAATTAAAAGTATTATTATGTAAAATGGTTATGTAACATTTTCACTTACTTTGTTTTTTGTTTCTATATTTTAAAATATAGTTATGAATCATGATCGTTGCTAATATAGATGTTGAACAGTGAACCCTTGATTACTATAAATTTAGGGCTTTAGCAAATCCAATTTACTCGGACAAAGGAAGTGATAGCCTCATCTAGTAGGCTTTCCCCATATGAAGCCCATTTGTCAGAGCTCAGAAAGGAGGTGGCTTCATTGGGCTTCACACATGACCAATCCCAAGCCGAGATTCAACATGTCAAACTCGAACTGAACTGCCTATGAGAGAAGTTGAAGTTGATAGAGATGACCACCCGAGCAATGTTATTCGAGACACCCTAAGAGTCCTTCACCATCGTACACCTTACCCTTTATTCTTATGTGGGTGTTATAAGGGGTTATATAATAAGCCCGTATCACTATGATTATGTGCATTATTTTTTTATATAACAATGAATGTATATTCATTTTATTATACTTACTTTGTAAATAGCTTTTCAATCCCAAATACTATTTTTAGTTAATATTAATCTAAGAAATATATTTTGATGAATTAAAGGATTTTTTTAATTAAATATTATTTTCATGAAATATTATTATTATTAAATTATTTTTTATTAAATATAAATGATCATATAATTTTATGAATGAAATTTGATTTTTTATTAAGCTTTGAAAGCCGTTTTTTGTCAAAACCCATGAATTTTCAATAAATTTCTATTTTTATTTAAATATTAAATATTTACATATTTAAAAAATTATTTAGATAAAATGAATATTATTTTTGGAATCGGGACATCAAAATTACCCAATAGTGAATTTTCATTATTTTTTGAGACATTCGAATTTTGGGGTAAAAAATAAATACCATATATATATAATGTGTTTTATGACATCATAATGACCTAATAGTGATGTAATACAATACTATAAATGATATTTTCTGCCTATATATGTTTTAAATTTAAAATAATATGATTTTAGGATTGTTTGATTTATTTTAAAAAAATGTTTGTGGACCCTCAAAGGGTTATAAAACATCTTCCCTTTTAAAATGAATTTCCATGAGAGTGTGACTCACCTCCACATAAGCAATCATATTATTTTAAGATGATAGTCCATTGGACTTATAAAATATTGTTTTCAAATCACCTTTGGAAAAAACCATGGTCCAAAACCATGGGTTGGTTTCTGGTATTGATTAGTTTAATGTGGGGTGACCCAAACCTAAATAAAAATTAATTCCCTTTTCTTTCCCATATAAACCCACCCAATATCCCACTTCCTCTTCAGTAAAATCCTTTTTAGATCGTCCAACCTCTAGCCTCATCTATCTAGAATCCTCCAAAGGTTCCCCAAGCACCCAATAAGCCTCTCTCAAACCTTTCCAAAGCCTTTTGGATCACACTTTAAAGTAAGGGATTTCTCACTTTCTCATTTTTGTCAAATATTTTTTAAGTAGTTATACCCTTTGTTTTCAATTAAAAATTTAGTGGTATGATTTCTCACCTCCCCGATAATTCCCTATTTATGTTTGGATTATGGGATACCCCTTTCTCTCTCATTAATGCCTCCCATGTACACTAGTTACCAAGCCGAAATTTCGTGTGTGATTTCTCTCTCATCTTTTACATCCAAGTAATTATTTTGTATTTGGTATCTAAATTCCATTAAGTTTGTTGTTACATGTATCTATATGAACCCCTTACTATACATTTCATTTACATACACCCATTTCTCTCTCATCAACCATTTTTATTAGTCCTTACGTCACGCTGTTGTGCTACCGAAATGTCACCATGTTTTTTCAAGACAATATCATTGTGTAGTGAATATCATACCCATGTATCTATCAAGGGTATTCACCTTTATGCACATATACATATTTCATGGTACTTTCATTAATTTATTCAAATTTACATAATCATGGAATAACATATGATGTTGACGTATTCCATGTTATATGATCCATGTGGAAGACTTATGCATGAAATGAAATGTTTAAGAAGGGTGCACCGTGATATCACTCATATGCATTAGGTAAAGATTAGTATCATGGTACTTCAAGCGCATTGAAGGTTTAGTCATTCTAATTCAAGAGAAATGGGGATTTCATCATGTTCCACGTGCAATGTTCCTTGGCTCATGATAAAATCATGTTAAATGTTGTTTCCACATATCCATGTTATGTTAATCATGTTATATCATGCCTTTATATTCATGTTTATCTTATGCTCCATTGATATTTTTGGTTCTTAACATGTATTGTATCTTTTGTTTTATGCCTCGTTAACTCTCTAACTAGGATTTATAGCTCCTCCTTTTCTTATGCATGTCATCAGGTTATCCCATGCAATGCTACGTACGTGGGAATGTAGTGGTCATGTAAAGGATGTTTTCAATAAGATGTTTCATCTTATGTTTTATGTTGTTATGTAATGTTCCTAAGCCCCAAATAAAATAGACCTCATGACCTTCTATTTTGTATAACGTTACGTTTTCTATGTAAAAAATCATGTCAATGTGTGTTATAAAATGATGGGTTGTTATAGTTGGTATCATAGGATAGGTTTAGTTATTTTTGATATTAGGATTTGAAAACCCTAGAGAAGCCTTAGAGACAAGACTATGTATAATAATAAAATCCACAGTTATTGGTTGGTATTGAGTAAGTATATAATCAAGTAAATGAATCCCTATTTGTATATGAGTAGGTATAGGCAGCTCTGGCACATATGTACCTAAGGGTGAAAACCCCGACACAGAGTTTCGGGCTTGGACTGGGGTATCCTGGATCCCAAAAATGGGTCTTGCTGCATTCTTGGTTACGAAACATTGGGGCGATATGCATTGGTAAATTGAAAAACTTAGTATGAACCCTCATTATGGGAATTTCCCTAAGAATATATGTTAGAATTTAGATCATGGATAACATATATTGAAGCCTATTGATTCATATGTTATGTAAATAATACTTACTTACAAGTCCTCAATTATGTCCTAAGATTATAATTTATGTTTTACCCCTAAAAATCCTTTTATTCCATCCAATGGCCAGTAATAGAAGGACTCGGGCTAACAACTGTTATGAAGATAAATGTGATGATTGTGCTAATTAAATGCCCAATCTGATTAGAGTGGGAATCGCGAACTTCGTCACGCTTCTCTCTCAGTTAACTCTATCTTTGTATAGGAACATGGGTCAAGAGGAACGTTTAGGATCCCCTAATAAAGAACAAGTCCTTATGAAGAGCTTCATAAGACAAAGGCCTCATACTTTTAATGTATCATATGATCCCTCAATTGGCAAACAATGGATCGACTCCATTGAAAATATCTTCAACATCCTTAAATGTTATGAATAATAGAAAGATATCCTGGATACTTATCGTATGGAGGGTGATTCTTATCAGTGGTGGAATTGATAAAAAATACGATGCTTGAGGAGGAGATCGAGGCGTTCGAATGGAATGATTTTTTAATTATGTTTTTTTATAAATATTTTCAGTACACCCTCTGGATTAAGAAGAAAAGGGACTCCCTTGCCCTCCAGCTAAAAAATGAAAAATCTGTTAGAGTGTACGAGGATAACATAACAAGGCTTACACGATACACCTTTGGCTTTTTCGTTGCACACAAATTCATGGTTGACTGCTTCTTTGGTGGGCTGAATCCTAGAATGTGGAAATAGTTGGTGATCTGTGACTTCGACAGCTATGAGAAAATTGTCTGATGTGCCCTCATTGTCAAAGTAGAGATCAAATAATCTCATGGGTACCCGGGGATAAAAAGGATAATGTGGACTTTAATTCTAGTGGTCCGATAGATAAATCCAAAGGTGATAAGAAAATATAGTACCCCATTTTCCAAAGGTGTGGAAACAAATACCCCATAAATTAACTGAAGTGGACAAGGAAATTCTTTAGGTGTAGAATAGAAGGGCACTTGGTTGTTAACTGTCAGCTATAAAAATCCACGACTATGACAGAGGAGGGGAAAAATCTTCTCAACCTTCAACACATTTTTCTTTTCTTCAACTTAAAAGAACTGGGGAACATTGAAAACTATGCCTAAACCAGTGGTTTTCATAGGAAACCAACATCTTCCAAGGCAGCAAGGGTGAGATTTTTCCATCACTACCATTGAAGTGAACCCCAAAAATGAAGTGGCGATAGGTACACTAGTTATTCATTCAAGAATAAAGAACCGAATTTTTTATTTTGGTTCTACATATTATTTTATATCCTAAAATTCTAGTAGAACATTCCCAACAACCCAAAAAATCGTGGATGGAAAGATGCAGTTAGTGCAAAAAATGGGGAAATCATTGCATCCCAAGAATATAACTCCTCCCCAATCTTAATCGGTGGATTGAACTACCAGGCGAACCTCATTATACCCACTCTGGTGGAATTTTGTGCAATTATTGGCATGGAAGGGATTTCTTTATATAAATCCAACATAAATTGTTGTGAGAGGAAAAATACTCTCCATATAGAGAATCGACCTCGGATTATATATAAGTTCAAGGGGGAATATGAATCATCTTTAGCTCCATAATCTCATGCATGGATATTACTACCCTAAGAGCATGCGTATCTGGCTCAGATGATTGAGTCCAAGGAAGAAACCATCCATGAAGACATGCATATTGTAAGGGAATTTTCTGCAGTGTTTCCTGAGGAATTGTCTAGTCTTCCTCCTATAAGAGATGTTGAATTCTCAATTGACCTTATAAATGTTCGATTAGCTATGTGGGGCACAATGCTTCTCTAAGGTGGATTTGCGGTCAGGATATTATCAAGTAAGGGTGAAGAAAGAAGATATACCCAATACTGTTTTTCCTAAAAAATACGGGCACTATGAATTCATAGTAATTCCTTTCAGACTCATCAATGCTCCAGAAAAATTCATGGACATGATAAATATATTCTTTAGAGATTACCTCAAAAAATATGTGGCAGTCCTTATATATGATATTCTAATATACTCCAAAACCAGGAGGATCATGAGGAGAATCTAAGAACTATGCTAGAGACCTTGCGGAAGGAGAATCTCATTAGAAAGCATAGAAAGTGTGATTTCTAGTTGAAGGAGGTCTCATTATTGGGCCATATGATCCCAAGAAATGGGATATATTTTGATCCCTGCAAGACAACTGTAATTGAGGGGTTGTAGAGGCCAACATTGGTAATGGATATCCATAACTTCTTGGGGTTAGTTGGATATTATCAATGATTCGTGAGAAATTACTCATGATTTTCCAACCCTCTTAACATGATAAATTAGAATGGAGTATTGTTTTCATGGAGTGATGAATGTGAAAAAGCTTAAAGGAGTTGAAAAGGAGGCTTATAACTACACCCGATCTCACTTTACCCACATGTGGAGAACTTTTTGTGGTATTAAGTGATGCTTCAAAGAAGGGGATGGGTTGTGTGTTTATGAAAAATGACAAAGTCATTGCCTATGCATCTATCCTATTGAATTTTCATTTGGAAAATTATCCAACACCTGATCAGGAGTGGGATGCGGTGATCATCGATTTAAAATTTTGGCTGCATTATCTCTTTGGGGAGAAGTGTTAAATATATACGAACCCCAAAAGCCTTAGGTATAGATTCACATAGAAAGAGTTGAACATGAACCAACAAATATGGTTAGAGCTGATCAAAGACTATGACTGCTCAATCTATTACCACCCTAGGGAAAGAGAACAAGGTGGTAGAAGCTCAATGTATAAAAGACCAAACGATTCTATCATTGATTAGAATTGAGAATGATCCAATATTTTTAGATTTGATAAATATGGACATGGGAATCATAAATAAGGTAACATAATCAATCATTTCACAAATGATTGTTAAACAATATCTTTTGGAAAGGAAAATGGTCTCCAAAAAGGTATATGTGGGTATTCTAAAGAAAGTTGAAGCTATCAGAAAAGATTAATCTTCAGAGTTCAATGTTTATGAAGAAGGAATTTTGATATTTGGGAAAAGACTATGTGTTCCACAATGTCCAGAGCTGAAGGAGGAACTTTTGGATGATGCAAATAGTTCAAATTTCTATATTCACATATGAAACACAAAGATGTATTGTGATCCCCAAGAGAATTATTGATGGGATAATATGCAGAAGGAGATCATTGAGTATACATCAATGTTCCTGGTGTATCAGAAAGTGATGGTAGAGAGGCATAAGTCTATGCAGATAATCCAACCATTGCCCATACTAGCATGGAAATGAGAAAACATCACCCTGGTCTTTGTCACCGGACATCCGAAGACATATAAAGGAAACAATGCAATCAGGGTTGTTGTGGATCTTCTTACAAAGTATGCACACTTAATTACAATTTGGGAGGATTTCTCATTGGATCCACTAGCATATATATATATATTAGGGATGTGGAAAGGATTCATGGATATCCACCATATATTATATCTGATCGATATCCAATATTCACCTCTATGTTTTTGAAGAGTCTTCAACATGATCTGGATACTAAACTGAACTTCAGTACGGCCTATCATCCTCAAACTGATGGCTAATATGAGATAACTATTCATCCACTAGAATATATGTTAAGATCATGTTCAATGGACTTTAATGGAATATGGGATCAATATCTTCCTCTAGTCGAATTATCTTTTAATAATTGTTTCCACTCGAGTATCTGAATGGCACCCTATGGAGCCATGTATGGGAATAGGTGTAGAACACTGGCATATTGGGATGAAGGTATTGAGCGTAAGTTTCTAGGACCAGAAATGGTTGAAGAAATGGTGTAGAAGGTGAAAACCATTCGGCAACATATCAAGGTGGCCCATAGTTGACAGAAGAGTTATGATGATAACTGTCGACGAGACCTTGATTTAAAAGATGGAGACATGGTATTATTATACATATCTCCATGGAAGAAGTTCATGAGGTGTGGAAGGAAAGGTATGTTAGGTCCTAGGTATATCGACCCCTTTGAGATTCTTGATCGTGTTGGGGAAATGGTCTATCGACTAGAACTCCCAACTACCATGGCCAAGGTACATGATATCTTTCATGTATACCTCTTAAAGAAGTACATAGAAGACCCTTCACATGTACTCTCTTTAGAGGTTGTAAATTTAGTGGACAATCCTTCTTATGAGGAGAAACCAGGGAAGATCTTAGATTGTAGGGAAAAAGTCCTATGAAATATGAAATACCCCTCGTGAAGGTGTTGTGGCAAAACCACAAGTTTGAGGAAGAGACGTGGGAATTAGAGGAAGTGGTCAAGCAGAGTTACCCTCATCTTTTTTAGTGTGGGAAAAGGAAATGTCGAGGGTGAAATTTCTTAAGTGGGGATGATTGTAACAACCCAAACATTCATTAATGAAAATTCATCTTGATCAAATTAAATGTCTTATTATGTTAAATGTTTATGTAACATATGGACTTATATTGTTTTGTGTTTCTAGATTTTAAAATACCATTAAGAATTGTGATCATTTCAAATATATTTTTTGAACAGTTATCACCTGATTAGTATAAATATAGGGCTCTAACAAATCCAATTTTCTCAGAAAAAGGAAGTGATGGCCTAATCTAGTGGACTTGCCTCGTTTCAAGCTCATTTGTCGGAGCTCAGAAAGGAGGTGGAATCATTGGGATTAGTTCTTGACCAAGCCCAATCAGAGCTTCCCCATGTTAAGCTTGAACAGAACCACCTAAGAGGAAAGTGGATGTTGATAGGGATTTCCACCAGATCAATGTGATCCGAACCACCCCAAGAGTTTGTCACCGTCGCACACCTTACCCTTTGGTCTTATGCAGGTGTTATAAGGGGTTTTGTAAGAAGACCATAGCACTATGATTATGTTCATTACTTTTTAATATAAAAATGAATATAAATTGATTTTATTATTATTTCTTTGTAAATAGTTTTTAAAGTGCAAATAGTATTTTTAGTTAATTTTCAACAAAAAAATCTATTTCGATAAATTAAAGGTTTTTTTAATTAAATAATATTTTCATAAAATATTTTTATTATTATTATTTTTATTAAATATAAATATTCATATAAGTTTATGAAGGAAATTTTAATTTTTTATTTTGGATTGATTTCTTTTTTTTTCAATACCCATGAATTTTCTATAAATGTCATTTTTTATTTTAAAATCAAAAATTAAAATATTTATAAAATTATTTAGATTAAAAGAATATTATTTTTGGAATCAGGATGTCCAAATTTTCCAATAGTGATTTTTTCATAATTTTCTAAAACACTTGAATTTTTGGGTTAAACATAAATATAGTTTAAATATATAATGTGTTTTATGACATCATAATGAGAAAATAGTGATGTAATATAATACATTAAATGATATTTTCTACCAATATAGGATTTAAAATTAAAATAATGTGATTTTAGGTTTGTTTGATTTATAGCGGACCATCCAAGAGTTATAAAACATTTTCACTTTTTAAATGAATATCCATGAGAGTGTGACTCACCTCCACATAAAAAATCCTATAATTAGAATACGTTCATTTATTGGCCTTATAAAATATTTTTTTTCACTCCCCAATAGAAAACTCTCTGGGAAAAACCATGGGCCGATTTGTAGTATTGATAATTTTAATGTGTGATGACCCGAACCTAAATAATAAAGAATTACATCTCATTTCCTATATAAACCCACCCAAGCTCTCACTTCATCTTCATCAAAAGCCTTTTTAGTTCATAAAACCTCTTCCCTAAAATATATAGAATCCTCCCATGGTTCCCCATGCTCCCATGAAGCTTCTCTCAAGCCTCTCCCAAGCCTTTGGGATAACACTTCCATATAAGGGATTTTTTTCTTTCTCATTTTTGTCCAATTTTGTTTATGTTGGTATGCCCTTTTTTGAATTAAAAATGTTGAGGTATTATTTCACACCTCCCCCATACATCCCTCGTTATGTTTGGATGATGGGATTCCCATTTATCACTCATTAATGCCTCCCATGTACACTTGTTACCATGCTGATATTCTATGAGGGATTTCTCTCTTCACTTTTACATCCAAGTAATTCTTTAGTATAATGCATCTATATTCCATTAAGATTGTTGTGACACGTGTCTATATGACCCCCATACATTACATTTCATGTACATACACCAATTCCTATCTTATCAACCATTTTCATGAATCATTATGTCATTCCATTGTGCTGCCGAAATTCCACAACGTTTTTCCATGCCAAGATCATTGTGGACTAAATACCATACCCATCTCTCTATCAGGGGTATTCACCTAAATGCAGATATAAATATTGAATTGTACTTTAATTTATTTATTCCTCATTAGTTAATCCTGGGATAACTTATGTTGTCGATTGATTCCATGTTATATGACCCATGTGGCACAGTTATGCATGAAATGAAATGTTTAAGAATGTTGTGCCCGGATAGCGCTCCAATGCATTGGGTAATGATTAGTATCATGATACGTCAAAGGAAGTGAGGGTTTAATCATGCTAATTCAAGTTAAATGAGAATTTTCTAATTTATAGGTGCAATGATCCTTGGATCATTCTATAATCATGTGAAATATTCATTCCACATTTCCATGTTATGCTAATCAGGTTATACCATGACATTATGTACATGTTTATCTTATGATCTATTGATATGCCTATTACTTAACATGTATTGTATCATTCATTTTATTCCTCATTAACTCCCTAACTAGGATTTATATCTCACCCTTTTCTTATGAGTCTTCTCATGTTATCCCATTCATGCTAAGTACGAGGGAATGTAGTGGTCATGTAAAGGAATTTTTCTATAATATGTTGCATCCTATGTATTAAGTTGTTATATAATGTTTATAAGCCCCAAAGACATGAGACCTCTCATTTTTTAATGTCGTACCATGTGATGTTTTCTATGTAATAAATAATGTCTATGTTTGTAATAAAATGAAGGGTTGTTATAGTGGATTAATGATTAAATCTGATAAGTTCAATGAGTTCCTACCATTATGTGATAAAGAACAAATATAATGATAGAAAAATTTCACACCATGATTCACCACCCCTCTTAGGGTGTACTGAGTTACAACACAACCAGACTCATTATTCTTTAGATTTTATGAATAATTATAAGGGAAAAAGTTTTTTTAAACCATTATCAGTCTTCACAGTGAGATGAAATTCAAAATGATTGAGTGATGATAAAAACTACATCAGGTACATTGCCTGTGGCAAATGGTACACTTCCCATAAATACATGGTATCTAGTTTATAGGAGTGTCGGGGCATCATGTCATCTAGAATATGAGATGGATTTGAAAACATGTATTATGTCACCCATACCATAATAAGGGTATTAGTTGGTGATCATTATTTTTATTTATTTTATAGTGAACAAATAATTTATTTCAGAGCTATACTGACTAATAAATGTTTCCATTTAACCTATATAAACAATCAAAGAATAAAAAACCATGAAAAATAAGGATGTTTGGAGGATGAATAATCTAAAAGTATCTAAGTTGTTTAAAATTTTTAAGGATGATTTGAATGATAAATGAGGAATGTGAGGGTAGTTTTATGGTATTTGACATTCGAGCTGATGAACATCACCATCACATGTCATGATAAGTGGAATATTCTAATAAACAAGAAGAATGGGATATTTTATAATCAAATAATGATAAATAAAAAATAATATTTGATAAATGGATAATATATTTAATATAACTATCATGATTAATGTTCTAATAAATTATATGTATTTTATTTATTAGCATTTTTCTCTTTTAAGGTGTATGATGTCATTTTACATTAGTGAACCTTGAAAAAATTAGGGGAAAATCAAAACATTTCAATTGAAGGCTATGTTGTGTGTTCAATGATCGATATACTTATACATGCTTTAGGGTACCAGCTCGACTCAATTAGCCCAATCCAATAAAATTAGAATTGAGCCAAATTTTGGCATAAATATTAATATGGTTTATTTTTAATGACTGGTAAATAATAGGGTTGGGCTTAGGATTTATTATGTAACCCAGTATACGACTTGTTCATCCTAATTATTATATATAATAATGAAAATAAAAAAAAACTATAATATTATATATTTATTATTCCAAATTAGTTATTATTATATACAAATTCTATTTAATTTAATAAAATATTAAGGCCCAATAAAAAACATGATATATAATTTTAAACATTCATTCAATAAAACTTTTATTATTGATGGATTAATAAATAGATTACGATCAAAATAGTTTAACCACACCCGATTAATAAATGGGTTGGTGTTTTCTATGATGAACCTGATAGGTTTGGCCCTTGTAAAGGATTAGTGACAACTTATTAAGCATTTAACTAATTTATGATATGGTATTGGAAGGAATATCTATAGATAAGTTGATTTCATTTGTGGATAGGTTTTCTATAGATTCATATAAGTTATTTAACATTATTATATTAACATTTCACCAATTTCATAATAATAAAATATTTTATAGTAATATAACATTAATTATCTAAAACAATTCTAAGAAAAAAACTATGATTATATTGAAGTAGATTATCCCACACATAGAAAGGTAATATTTTAATTATTAGGAAATATATATTTTTTATATTATAAATATAAAGTAAAGGAAATAACATATCTTGCTGGTTTATACCACATCATTGTTTATGATACTACAAACCACATCTTAGTGACAATCACTATGAGGTGTATTTTTACATTGTAGCCTTATTTGATATGTGATATCATATTTCTTGATCTTCATCAACCACTCTAGTTATCATAAAATAGTATGGTTTTAAAATGACAATAATTTAATGAGTTTCAATGTCTATCATAATTGTTTAAAAATTAGGAAATAAATCACAGGTGATATACCATGAGTAACAACCATTGTAACTCATGATGCATTTATGAAATTTTTATTTAATTATATTTAAATGTTTTTAATCCAAATTTTCTATAGCTATATAATTTGGTCCTTATGTTGTTTTGTCTATGAATAGATACAATGTGAAACTCCTCAGGCCAAACACCTTTCTCTATATCTCTCCCTCTCTCATACTTTTTAAATAATGTTTTAAAAAACAATAAAGGAGAGAGATTCCTTTCCATGAATTGGGTGAATCATCCAGCCCATAAATACCATATGAGGGAGGATCTCATTGGCTACTTATCAGGGATCACTATTGAGATTATATATCAAATATTCTATTGGATAGATAATCAAATAGTATGGAACATCGTTATTCATTTATATTATTAAATTTATAACAAATGGAACGATCTAGTTCCATAATAAATTTTTGTTTCAATTTTCCAGTATGTTTATATTAGTGGTATCCTTAGAAAACCTATTTCGGGTATCAAAATAACTCCTTATTATGGAACAAATAGTTTTTCCACTATCATTAGAAAACCTATTTGGGGTATCAAAATCACTCCTTAGAAAACCTATTTGTTCCTTAATAATATTTTCCACTATGTTTTCCACTATGTTTATATAAATGGTATCATTGAAAATTAATAACATTTTTTTGGAAGACTATTAGATAGTTTAGAGGATTTTTATTATGGGTAAATGTTCACATGTGTGGTAAAATAAATTATATATCTTTTAATTCCTAAATTTAACTTAAATCAAAAGGATGTATGAATTTTGTGAGTTTATTTTGAGATACAATAATAATTTTAAATTTGTCAAAGTTTATCTTAGATAATATCACTTGGTATCAATGTTAATTTGTAAAATTATGTGTTCTTATCGACAATCCTTATAGTGCAGGTATTGGGAACATAATTTCATGAGTAAACAACCACGGATATTGGAACTTTAGATCATTATACTCACTATCATGAGATCATAGGATCTGTCTAGAAATGTGTGGGTTGACTATCTATCTGTCTCTCTATAATTACACTTTTGGTGATTTTTGATTTGATATGAAAGTAAGACGTTACATGAAAGGGTTTCATGTACCTTATAAATGTAATTAATTTATATTTTAATAAATATATTTGAATTTTAATTGGGTTCATAATTCAATATAACATTTGTGTAAATATTTATACATTAATACAATTTGAACATACTGATTTAGGGGAATGAACGTGGATTGAAAACTAAATCATTGTATGTATGCATACTTGTAAAGGGAGTACATGGTAAAATATGGTGAAATAATAAGTCTCATTATTAGTTTCATAGAAACATCTTTCAAGACCATAATCATTCAGTTTCGAAGATTCTTTCAAAGAAGTGTGTCCATGGACTATTTTAGTGATG
Source organism: Viscum album (assembly GCA_963277665.1). NCBI lineage: Eukaryota > Viridiplantae > Streptophyta > Magnoliopsida > Santalales > Viscaceae > Viscum > Viscum album. Next base: position 1,576,531,257 of record OY728120.1, on the reverse strand, counting down.
ATAAGAAATTTATGGAAAACTATAAGAGTGAGGTGCCTTTGTTAGGAATATTTTATATACAACACCAGCCGAGAACCCCTATGAGTAAATAAATTAGAGGAATATTTTTGAGATAATTCATATTAGGTACTAGGAAAATATTTTTCCACTCAACTAACAAATAACATTATATGATATGATTTGTGTGATATCCTACCAAAATTGCTATGTGTTGAGAGGAAATACAAGGAGGACTCATTACATAGTGAAATATAGATCTTTGAACACTAATATATATTATTTAATTAAAAATGGGGTAATCATATAGTGGGATCACATTTAAAAAATTTCTTAAATAAATGAATGCCAAATATGACACACAAATGATAAGGACATTTATTATAGGTAACATGAAATCAACATAATCAAACATAATATTGAGGTAAATTTTGGAAAATTATAATATAAATAGAATCAACTTCATAGATTGCTATAGGAGCTTAGAAATAGTTCTTAAACAAGAGGTAAAATTTTATATTTCAGAGAAACTCTTTCTGGAATAGTCGATAGGTGAGTCTAATAATCAAAAGTATACAGATTCTTAAGATAAACATAGAAAGACTGCATTATGCTTTCAAAGGAATCATATTTTTAATGACTGAGGAACTTTATCATCCATTCATATAATCAATATGATTTAGCATGTTAATAAATTTTTGAGACTTGTTGTTCCCTTAGAGGAATGTAATTGATATATAATTCCTTATGTGATTATTTTTGGAATGTTTTCAATAATATGAATGAGTTTTAAAAAAATTAACCAATATCTTCAAAGTGTTGAGGATATATGATCATCGAATGGGATGTCAGGAATCTTATGTTTGGTTGAGTTTATAGAAGGTTAATGTTATAAAAATAAGGTTATAGGGCCAAATAGTTAAACCCAATCAGTGAATCATAATGAAGATGTCATGAATGAGGGGAAATATTTCCATTGGATAAACTTTTCATGAATCCTAGATGGAGTTTAAGAGACTACATAGATATTTCATCACATTTTTTGTGTTATAGAATCAATTATTCGATTTTTGAAGGGTAAATGAGACGAAATGTATGTTTTAGAACTGTTATAAATATATAGTAGTTCAAAATAAAGCTAAGAAATATTGAAGAATGTAATATATCTTCAAGTGATGATGAAAAGGATCATTAAATCATTTAGTTGGATGAAAATAAATATTTCAATATTAGATAAATCAAATATAGTATATATATTTTCGTTTAGAATCTTTTATATGGTAATAGAACATATTTTTTAACAAATACTTATGAAAAAAACATGAGATAATGATTTTGATACACAAGTTTTATGATTTATAATATTATATAACATTATTGAAAATAAATTAATGATAAAAGAAATTTTATCTAATATAAAATAGCTTTCCAAAAATATTTCTAAAAATGATATGGAAAGAGATCCCACCACCTTATAGTGGTTTATTTTAAAGAATAAAATATTATTTTTATAACATTATTCAAATCACATATAAGACTTAATGAACCAGGTTTTATTAAAATGCTCCAATTTATATAAATATTATTTTCACTATTTTGTTACACACATAACACACAACCTTAACAAACGATAACAATTTTAATTAAAATAGATATTAACCAATGTATTAAATGTGTTGAGTATGTGTGAACAAAAAATTAAAAATAAAATTTGAAATTAATTTCCATTTTAATATTGATTCAATAAGGGAAGATAAACAACTAATAAAACAATTTTTTGTTAAATTTATTTTAAAAATAGTGATTTTTTAATATATATATATTTATGATTAGCACTATTTTTAGAATAATAGCTAATATAAAAAAAATTGATAGAAAAAATAGTTTTTCATAACACTTTTATTATTTTTTAAATTTAAAATTTAAAATTTTAGAATCTTAATTTGAAACAATTAAATTTATTTTTGAACATATCATAAAAATATTAATTTAATATAAATATTTGAATCTTTTCTAAAAATATTGATTTTTAGGTGAATAGTGAGAAATAATGACTCTACAAAAAATGAATATTATGAGATTATTAATATTTAACAATGAATTTAAATTTCATGAAATCTTTTTCTAAGATTTTTTTTTATTTTATAAGTAAATTTATATTTTTATAAATGTGGGTTTAATTTACATACCCATATTTTTCATTTTAGAACATATGATTTATTTTATACAAAACAATTATTACACTATACATTTAGTATTTCAAAAATAATTTTCATTGCTTCTAGAAAATTAATATAATAAAATAAATTTAAATTTGAAATCTTTAGGTTTAAATTATGTAATAAATAAAATTTTATTTTAAAACATAATGGATAAATTCATATAAGGAAAAACTAGTAACCTCAGAAAAAATAAAAATGTGTAAACAAGTTTTAACTAAGAGTTAAAGACCACAAAAATGTTTAAAACATGTGTGGTAATGGGTATTCGGGGCCTTAATTGACCTTATCCATTCACCTCTCCATTATTTCCCAATTTTGGAGCTACCTTCTTTAAGAGTGTCTTTTCATTATTAATATTTTTTGGGTATTCAATAAAATTTCATTCCTTTCACTTATAAAATGGGAACTCCTCTCCTCACTTCCCATAAAAAACCAAGTTATTTCATCCTAAACTATAATGACTCAAATCATTATATGTTATAAAATTAATATTTTAATTTAATTTCATTGATTTAGTGGATGGTTCATTCTAGAGACTAGAGATCAAAACAGGATTATAAGAGTATGTATAAACCAAAAGGGAATTTTAATATAGGGATCATGGATTGGGTGATGAACCATGAGTTTTCAAGGCTTTTGGAGGAGGAAGTGGATCTTAAAGTGTAGTAGGGGAGATGATGTAGAGGTTTTACACCACGAATCCCATATTCACACTATGAATGGTCAATATAGTGGGAAATCCTCTTAATATGAAGATTCATTAAGTAAATCTAGGATTTAAATTATGAAAAACTAATTTAGGGATTTTAATGGAGAGAGACCCCCTTTTCTCATTGGTGATCATGTGTGCATTGGGGGCCCAAGGTGGAGGCTCCTCGCACTTTCTTCCCACTATTATTACACTTTCTAGATACAATTTCACAGTGAAAAATAGGTATAGTCCCTATCATCTCCTTACATATTCTTCATAACTAATTAAAATAGATTATTTTTTTTTCAAGATTTAGGGTGTTTAGGGTCATTTAACTACAGGATGTTGAAATCACCTATTTTTATAGGGATTTTATACATCCTAGATTGGAGATATACCAATATGATATTCTCCTATCCTCATACATTATTTTTTTCAAAATCATTATACATCATGGATTTTTCAGTGGGTTTTCATTAAATTGAATTCATTTAATTTTATAAATGGTGGTGTCAGTTGTGGATATGATTTATTATGGTTTTGGGCATTTGTTGGGGTTGGACGGTAGCCCGTTTCTTAGAGAATGGTTGATTGTTGGATTCCATATGTTTTTTCTTTTCTTATTCCACATAAGGTTAAACTAAATATTATTTTTATAATTATTTATAAATTACTATTTATGATTAATGTATTGAATTATGAGCTTATTCTTTGGTATGAGCTCGATTAGGACTTAGATGGTCTTGGGAATTTCTTATCAGCGTTTGTAAATGAAATATAAAAGAATCAGGAAAATAATATGTGGTCCCGATATTAGATATTTGTATTTACACATGATTTTTAATGCATTTGGATACATGAAATTTCTAGTAGAGACGTGTCCCCTAATAAAATTGAATTGTTTAATAAAATATAAATAGTTCAACTTAAATTAAATTAATAAATTTTGTGAGGACTTGAAATTAAAGAGATAAAGTGAAAATGACACTAAGGACCTTGGGTAATAGCTTTTTGACTCAACCACTAATGGTTGTGGCCTAGAATTTGAAGATACCCAAATAATTTTACACCACTATGAGAGAAACTGTTTTTAGAATTGAGATGGATGACCCTAGAATGTCAAGTGAGGACCCTTAAGAGTTGTTAAGCCAAAATAGATAGAATTCTGGAAGAGTGGTCTTGGGTTAGGATGATTTGATCAGTTTTTGGTGACATGAGACATAATCATGGTCATCGATCCATATCTTAAGACTATCACCAGTGTGGTGTACACCTGAGGCCTCTAACGATGGGATATGTCTTTGATAATGTCCCGGTAATGGATGTCCTCCAAGCTTCTAGAACATGTCTGACAAACTAGTTATGATCATGGATTTCATGTATGGTTCCTCCATTGTGGTAAGAACCAAGAGTACACCAGTGGGTTCCCAATTAATATATTAACATGAGAGGATGTATATGGATATGGGTAAATACTGATGAATTCTTCACTTATAACATGTACTAATCATGTGATCCAAAGTGTCTCTATGCAGTGAGATGACCGTGGGTGTTCGTTCATCCCTTGATATATTGAATTTTATTTATATGTTGATTTGGTGTGTGATTTTTTAGTATTAATAAGAATAATCCATTGGTAATGGCTTGGTTATGATTTCCTAGGATACCCATGAATATTCTAATGAGACATATGACACCATTGGAAGCCCTATATGGTTCAGATCTAGTCTCCTTGTGCATTGGGGTGGATTCCTAGCTCAGATAGAATCCAATGATCTAATAATTGTTGGAGTGGATGGTTATAAGTGGTAACTAGTATCTAGTACTAAATAGAGTTTTTGAAAATATATATTGTATTTATTGGGGTGGCAAGGATTGTTATAATATTTTGATACCATTGCAAATGACTGGGTGCCGAGATTTGAATTGTGATACCAGTAGACCACTATGAATTATATCAATTATCAAGATTCAAATGATGGTATGAGATGTAGGGTGGGTGTATTTCCCTAATAATTGATGTTTTATATCTAGTGGGTGATTTCTTATCCCTTTGTTTGATGCCTAGGATACCGCCAAGGATTGGGTGGATGCACATCTGTTACATTGGCTGAGTATCCATGAGATATTTGATTCATAGTATATTGAATGTGGAATATATATAGGTTATTCCTTTTTATTTCATGAGTCCCCCAAGAACCATTCATGGTTAGATATATATTATTTTCTAGGGTCTCCCCCTCCACTGAATTAGTCATCAACCTGATGTTGAGAAATCGCAGTTATTACTCTTGGGTTTAGTCTGAGGGCTTGAGGATAAGGATGAATGATAAATCCTAAGGGTCAATTTCTCAATAATTTATGAGTGAGAACAAAATCCCTAGTGAGATGATAGATTCTCCCTTGATATGACTCCCATTCTCAGAAACACTCAGTCATTATCTTATGCAAGTAGGTTCAATCAGTTTCATGGACGAGAGGACTGGTTATGGTTGGGATTGGCCAAATTTATATGGATATACCCATGGGGATACAAATATATAGGTTGTAAAGGTCAACTTGAAATTTTTTAAAAAATTATAAAATATGGATGAAGAAATTATTTTTGTTGGTATTATTTATTTTGGCAAGTGGTTTATTTATTCATTTTGAGTATGTCACGTGCACATGCAACTAAATTATTCATTTAGTTTGGAACAAAATTGGTGGTTCCCTACTATGTTATGTACTCACACCATGATCAAGTGAAAAATTCTATGTGGTTCACAAGAATAATCCCACATATATGTCAGGATAAGTCTAGTTTTATCAGTTTGTTCTAGAGCAACATTAGTGGGACAACGATATTGGGATGAGGTATGGATCTGCCCAAGAGTAGAGACTAGTTTATTTTATTATTTTTTATTTTGTATTTTTTGATCAGTTTAGTGGGAGATGTGTCTATATTTACATTCCAGAGTATGACCATTTGAGATGTATGTTGCGTTTATTTTGAAATAGCAAATTCAGTCTTTTTATTCTTCCTGCATACTCTGAATTTTTTGATGTTGGGTGATCTACATTATTGTTTCTCACAATGATATAGGGGATATAATATCCTCCGGTTATTCCAATATACCCTTTCTACTAGCCAGAAGCCTCTGGTGTATGGGGAGGCATTCATAAGGTTATGTGGTAGTCTGGTCTGACTATTGTACGGAGTGAGCTGTGGTGGGTAATTAAAAAGTGGTATTGCAGAATGTATTTTTTAATTTTAATATATGGGATATGTTAGTCAATATATATGGAATTTTGTTAGATATTGTTACGGATATTAGTCCAGTTCGTCAAGAACACCTATTCTAGTAGGAGGTTGATGTTACAAATGATAGGATTGATGTTTTGGATTTTCAATATTATGGTTAATGTGATTTTGACCTACGATGACACACATGATGTTTGGATTATAAATTTATTATAGATTGTTGGCTCTTGGACCATTTTAAGGATACCAGTTATAGATTGGAATCATAGCCCATAGTGGAAACAGATATTTTTGGTATCATAATATGGAATGTAAGAATCCCATGACATATAAAGGCCATATATTGTGATTTGTATCTCTTATTCAAGTTTTGGGTTCTCAAATTTATAAGAATTGATCGTAGAGTTTTTTAGTATATTCATACTTGGGGGAATTATACACAACTGGACCAATATGTCTATTTATTTATTTCTGATAGAAGTTCATGTGGATATATAGTGATACACTTCTTAAAAATGATGGTATAGTCAATTGGTGCATGGGATTTAGGATGAATTTCTTATGTCAGGGAGTCACATGGTTCCTTAGTGAGAAACCCTTAGTGGTTTGTTAGTATTTTGGTTCGGTTAATAAATGTGTGGGTAAAAATTTATATGGTGTTTTTTTCGAATCATGGAATTAAAATATACTTAATTGAAAAGAGTGACAGAGGTTTTATAAATATAGATCACAAGAGAGATTTTAGTTTAATTCACCCTATATTTTCTGTTATTTAATGATCGAGTAACAACCCATATGGTTTTTTCTCATATATCATGGAATATAGTTATATTTATCTTATCATAGTGATTTTTGTTCCCTGATATGGATGACTAGAGGAAGATGTTAGTTCAGTGAGTATGGTTTCATCGAATAACCATATGCCCGTTTTTTAAAAATTATAGCAAAAACCTATGCGGTGTTTTCACATATATATATTTGAATGATATTTTTCATGACAATGAAAGAGACTATTTTTCCCTGGATTTGGATATTCTTGGACATTGTCTTTGTGTGTGTGTGTGTGACCCTGGTAGATTTGAGATAATGATTATCAAGGAAGAAGTCTCATAAGGGTATGATTATGGTGAATCGGTGATTGGAAATGATATTGAGTGGCATGGGATGTTGTTATAGTTATGAGACCCTTTATAGGATGTTTGGAATGTAGAGTTTCTATACTTTTGAGGAGGGTGCATTGATGATACCCCATGAGATATGTCCATTAAGATAATGAACCATTGGGCTATGTGGGAGACTAAGAGACAGTAATATGGGACTCGATGTTTAGTGATTCATATATTTTTCAATGATTGAGGGTAAACTATTATAGTGGTTGGCCTAGGTAATTGTTTTCCTCAAAAAGGTGGAAGGGAATTGGATTCATTGGTTTCCTTTTTGTGTGAAGATACCTTTGAGTTCTAATGATTTTGTTATTAAGGATGGTTTCAAAGGGGTGGTATCATGGGTGCATGAACCAATTATTTCAGGATAATCTTTAGAATCATGGTGCAAGCATGGGTTAACACTTTCTTTTTATAAAAGCATTGGATGGATACTAAGAATGTGGTGGGCAGATGATTTTTCACTCTATAAAGCATGTTCATCCTAGTTTGGAAACATGACTAACAAGAGTATGAGTTAGATCTTTGTTGTTAGGTGGTACTAGAGAATATGCATGTTCTCACCAAGATGATATTGAGTTGGAGCATACCTTTAACACATATAACATGTTGAGTTTTAGAATAAATGGTGGTATTTTGTGAGTTGAGTGCTGATTGTTTCTAATGTGATGTGTGAGTGTGACGTTGAGGGAGTGGCGGGAATTTAATTTCAGATAATGTTTTTGAGGTTGTTCTCCAGGAGTGGTATATGGTACGACATGTTATAGGGAGGGTACTATTTTCCATTTGAGATAATGACCCTCATTATAAATGGAATTTTGGTGATTTTCATGGACATATTCTAATGATTCAGAAACATGTGCTAGTTGGTGTTTCATATTATCCCTCAATAATGAGAATAATGGACACATCTAATCATTACAGGTGGGAATGTATGGATAATGAGTCATGATATAACTAGTTATTGGATGATTTATATAATTAAGTGAATCTTATTTTATTTGTTCTTGAGGTAAATACTAGGTTTGAGGCTCGAATGAGATGTTTGTTAGACACAGCGTGTTGGAATCATGATTGAGTTGATCTTAGGGTGATTCGAGAGAGATTTTTAGGGTAAAACCTGATTCATGACATATTTTAGGGGTTGGAAATCTATTTCTTCCCAAGGTACCGGGGGTGAGCTAGGGGATGAAATGTTTCATAACATGTTTCATGGGATGAATCCCAATTTTGTGACAAGGTTCAGGTGGTGAACTAGTTTGTTCCTCTATTTCAAGGTGTAAAGCCCTATTTCATAGCATGGTGTATGGGTGGACCATATAAAAAATAATGTGAGCATGTTTTTTTGGGTGTCAATTATTTTAAAGTAAGGAATGTTGGTGATATATATTGGGATATGAGCGGTACCCCATGTGTGGGGGTTGATTGTGTAAATACTATGTTACAGTTAGTTGTTTCTCTTGTGGACATGTCATAAGGTATAACTGAGTAATTTCAAGGGAATTTATCCATTGGAAATTAAAAAAGTGATTTTTATCAATGTTGGACATGGTGAGATGGGTACGGTGTTGGGAAAATTGAATGACTTGTGATTAGTGGGTCAGTGGACCACTAATGGACATGTTTTCAGTAGTTTTTTCCTATGTTGGGGAGCACTACATATTGGAATAGACTATTATGATCTAGGACAAATGGTGGGAAAAACTATTGATTGTATGATCAATTAGAAAAGAAAATCTTTGGTGTTGGGAGATATGGTTGTGGTGATCTTTTTATTGGTGTTTGTGTATGTTATTGAGTGGGTGGCTCAGCATCTGGTAAAAATCATTTTTATTTTTTAGAGTTGTGTCATATAAGTACATTATAAATTCATGGATCAAGTCTGATAAGTTGATCATTAGTTAGAAACCTACATAAGACATTTTCATTAGTGGAATGGTTGATGATACTTATTTGGGTTGAGAAGTTTTATGATGGATTTTTTTAATGGTACACATCTATTCAAGTTGGAAAATTCCTAAGTGAATTTCCAATTTCGGTTTAGTGGATAGATAATTTCAAATGAGGAATCATGGAATAGAATTTTTAGGGTTTCTATATTCCAAAAGGGTATTTTAAGATAGGTTTCAATGATTTGGTGATGAATTTGGGGTTTAGGATGCCACTAGAGGAGTAACGAGATAGTAGAGTATTCTAATAGAGCTACTACATGGGTTTCACATCATGAATCCTAGATTCATGGTGTGAATAGTCAGTATAAGGGGAAACTCCCTTTCCCTAAAGAGTCATTGTTCTAATCTGGTATTTACACCATGATAAAATTATTTATAGCTTTGTAAGGGGGATTAGCCCCATTTTTTCATAGGTTGATAGGAAAGCATGGGTGGCTGATGGTCGAGGCTCCTCCCCTACACTTCATCCCTCTAATATTATCCATTATTGAGGAGATTTCACAAAAAAAAATCTAGGTATAGACCCTATCATCCCCTTCCCTCTTATTCTCCCCAATTTTCCACCGATTCCTATATTGTTGGAAAATAGGGAATTTTTTGTGATTTCATCAAAGGATGGTTAAATCACCTATTATTTATGGGGCTTCTATACAACAAAGATATGGGTGCCATGAGATGTTGTCTTCCTATATTCATTCTACATTTTTAGAATGTAAATCATCCCATGTGTCTTTTTTTGGTATCTAGTTAAATTAAATTTATTTAATTATATAATTAGTGGCATAGGTTTTGGATTTACCCAGAATGGGTTTGAAGGTGTGGCGTGGGTGGTCAAAAAACCATTTATAGTAGAACCAATTATTTTTTGATTCCCAATGAGATTTTATTATTTATGAAGACTTAGGTCAAATTAAATAAAAAAATTTAATTTTTATAATAAATTATTTCTGATTTATGGATTTATTAATAATCTCGAGTGGCGGTATGGGCTCTGTTGAGACTTGGAAAAGATTGGGTAACTACTTACACCTTTGGAAATGAAATTAAATAACTTCAAGAAAAGAATATGTGGTCCGGGTACTAGTCATATCATTATGAATGATGTTTTTATGCATGTGGGTGTGAATCCTCTCCATGAGGGTAATGTACCGTAATATCATTGATTTTTTAATTAAATTAAAATATTTTAATTTATATTACATTGATAAATTTTATAAGAACCACAAAAATAAAGAGACAAAATGCCAAGCCTGATAAAGACCATGGGAATTGGCTTGACACCTTAGTCACTTATAACCAAATCTTGGACTAAGAAGATACCCAGATAATTAGACACCCCTTTAAGAGGGTGTGTGTCATTACTTGATATGGAGAGCACTAGTAGATCTCGTGGGGACCCTCGAGGTTTTTTTTGGATTATGGGGATAGACCATAGGTATAATAGTCATGGGATGGGATGACTTGACTAGTTCAGAGTGAACGAGTAAATATAGAAGGGCCGTGATCCATCTATCAATACCATCACATGTGTGGAATACTCATGAGTCCACTGAAGATATGTGATGACATGGACAGAGGTGAGGGATGTGATAACCATTATTCATTTGGCATAGTCCTGAAAGACTGGTTTTGAATGAGGATCCTGAGTGGGATGCCTCCATTGTGGTGATTCTCTAAGGTACCTATGTGGGTTCCCCACATAGAAACGAACCTGATTTTTTATGTGGATATGGGTAGAGATGGTATCCGGTGTCACATAAGACCCATACCAAACATCTGATGCTTAGAAGATTTGAACAATGTGATGGGCATGTGAAATAAACCATAACAGGATATGTTGTGATTTATTATTATGTGTATATGGTATGTGATTTCATAGGATGTTTAGGAATCCACTATTTGGACTGGCATGAATATGGTTTCTCAGGATTCCTAGGAATCACGTGATGTGATGGATGAGGCCTTGAGATGCTCGATATGGTTTGGATCCGATCTCACAACACTTTGGGGATTGATGCCTAGATGATCAATCATACAATGATCTAGTTGATTAAAGAGTGTATATCGAGATGTGGTACGAAGGATCCATCATTAGAAAGTGTGTGGAAACATAAATATATAGAATTCCAAAATTAGAAAGAATTCCACTAATATTATGATACCATTGTGAATGCCTCTAATATTATTTTACCATTGTGAATGATCAAATATCATAATTCTGAGTGAGATAGTATCATACTAATATGAATGCTCATGATGATCATGATTTTAATGGTGGTTTTAAATTCTTGGTGGGTGTATATCCTTGATCATGGATGTTTGAAATCATTAGGGTGACTATTATATCACACCTATTAATTCTCAGGATACCTCTTATGATTGGGTGCACGCACCCCTATTGGATTGTTTAGGATCCATGAGATATTAGATTCCATATATATTGATCATGGAGTATTGGGTAAATATTCCCATTGACTTTCTAGTTTACCCAAGAATCAGTCATGCATGGACATGTATGATTACCCAGGGTACCCCCCATGTAATTAGTCATAAACATATCATTGGAAATTCCTAGGTACTACCACATGGTTCATACTAATACCCTGAGGATGTGGGGTTACTAGTGACACCCCAGGACCCGTTTCTCATTAGTATAGGTTTCAACATGGGATCTCCATTACATGGAAATATATTCCCTTAATGGGATAATAATTCTTAGAGACACTCTAGATTTGAACAATCCATGTATGATCAATTGGGGTCAGAAACCTGGGAGTCAGAAATGGAAGGACTTGGCCCAATTTATATGTGTATTCTCATGGGGTGATGAAAATATTGGTTATAATTGTCATCCTGATGTGATCTGAGACATTCTAACATCTGGTCGAAGTAGTTATTTTTGTAAGTTTTAAATATTGTGTGTAGTGGATTATTTATTAATTTATAGAATGTTATATTCACATATCATTATATTTATGGTTTAGTACAAGTCCATGTTGGTGGATCCCATCTTCTTTATGTGCTCACACCCTACTCATGACAATATTTCACCAGGGTACCCGATAATTCTGTCACATGGAAGTGGGAACAGTTTTGATTGAGGCTCGGTATTATATATTTTAGTTAGAGATATTAATGTGTGAATTATAGATTATAATTGTGTATGGATTGGATCAATAGTAGATCTAGGTTTCTTTTAATTTTTTTATATTTCATATGTCAATCAAGATAGAGGGATATGTTTCTTTATTTTCTTTTTCGAGCATGACCATTAGAGTTGATTGTTGAATTTCATTCTGATGCTTTATATTCATACTTTTTATTCTTTCTAATTACTATGACATGTATGATATTTTTTATTTATATTTTAATTAAAAATTTTTATATATGGGGTATAGTATCCCCATCATATTCTGATAAACCTATACTACCGGTTGGTAACCTCTAGCGTATGTGGAGGTGCTCCTAAAGTTATATGGAGGTCCGATCTAGATACAATGTAGAGTTATATGGGGAAAGTTGTTTCCAAACATCGACCCAATCATCCCATAAAAATTCATATACATCATTAAGAGTTTATTATCATCTCAAAAAAACCATACCTCAAATTTATAACTCCCATTTCATATTTCATAATCCAAATAGTGAGGGATAAATATAAAACTACTCTTTCCTCATTTATATTTATTTATGTGCACATATTCTACTAAAAATTAAATTAATAAATCTTAAAATGATAATATAATTATAAGTTGTATAATATTATGTTATTATAATTATGATACAAGAATTATCCATATTTCCTTTTTCCCATTAAGAAAAATTAAAATGTGAATTGTGAGTTTGTGCGGACTACCGCCACCAAGAAGATATGTGTTTTGTTTTACTCCATTACATAACATGTGTGGTAATAAATGGTAATTAACTAAATATTTATGATATATATATATCATATTAAATTTCCAAAAATGATAATCTATTTTACTTATTTCATTCTTCATATAAAAAATGAAATCAACAATCATGCGTATGTTCGAACTACCGCCTTCATAGAACGATGTTTTTCATTTTGACTACAACCTTCATTGATGTTTTTCCTTTATATTTTTTGAATATATATGATATAAATAATTAATATCTATCATTAATATGGTTCTTTCAGAATAAAACATATATCATCAATAATTATAAGGTAATCTATCCATATTTTCGAATGACCAAAAACAAGTTCCTCACCATTTTAATATTCATGAAACATGACTAAAACTCACATTTAATAGAATTTTATCATTATAGTTATTTATAAAACCAAAAATCTATTAAGTTAAATATTTTTAAAATATTAAATTTTACTGAATAAGGAATATCAAAACCACTTTTATGAACCTAGTTCAAAACAATCATGATTATTTACACCTCATGTTCAAAATAGATTTTATAAATATAATACATGAAGATATTTTTTTCTTAATGAAGATTGTAAATATAAATTTATATTAACAAAGTTTCCAAAAAATTAAATTAAGATGTTTATCTTTATGTAATTGGAGATTAATTAACTTCTATGAAAATAAAAGGTAAAAGAAATGGAATTGGTCATATAAACTAATTTCTTTGAGTTATATAATTTCTTATTGAAAATATTTTTCACATGAATTTACATTTTGTTTGAAATAATCTCTTTTATTTCTGTGGAAAAGGATATTCTGATCCAAATAAATTTTGAAAAAAATATATTATATTTTCACTTCTTTTAAAAAACCATTGGAAACTTTTTAAAAAGAGTATTCTAACTATGCCTTTTACAATTATGAAAAAAAATGTTTTTAAAACTTTTATTCGTGATTTGGTTTTCATTATCATAAAATGATAATATCAAATGGATTTATATTTCATGATTGACCCAGTTTTTTAATTTATTATTTGATTAATTTGGGTGATTATGTTTTCAATATCAAATGATTTAATTCATGATTCCGTTATTATTTTTTATGTTATCCATTTTATTTCCATTAGTTATTTAGGAAAATAAATGATTTACATTTAGATGTTTTATGAAACCCGTTTTATTTTTTTGGGTTCTTTATTAAAATAGATTCATTTTCAGATGAATGTTTCATGAAACCAATTTTATTTCCATGAGTTCTTTATGAATTAAAAAGTAAATGATTTTATGTGGAACGTGTAAGAATGGAAGAATAATAGGTGGGGTTCTATATCGCCCTCCAATGAATTGGTTATGAGTATATATCTAATTCAATAAGTATTCATGACTATATTTTAGTTTCTCATGTCCATGGGAATTGATGGTGTGGATCTTGAAAGTTATAATTCTTTATTCAAATATTTATTCCACGAATAAAGTATGTTATTCATTCTCATCCTATAATATCATGATTCAAGGTTTATGTTAAATGCATATAAGACATTTTATAACTTTTATGCTTCCATGATCATATTTAATGGATTTAATTTATTATTACATGTACATTTTAGATCACTTATATATTATGATATCACTCATTATGTTATGACATGTCCATTATTCTCATGTTTTTCACTTATTTTTATGAACTCATCCTTGATAAATTTTTTCATCCCTTGTTAAGAATTCATGATCACCAATTTGTTATATTTTTAATAACCATGTTTTGAGGATAATACCTATGAATTAGATGTCAAAAATATGGTTTAGTATGGTTACTTTAAGAAGAAATAATCAGTATTTTTGTAAAAAAACATATTATATTGATATTCTCGAAATAAAATATACCTATCGGTTCATTGGTGATAATTATTTATGAAATATAATGTTTTAAATCAAGTATAAGTTATAAAATATATGTATTTTTAAATTTAGTATATATAGTTGGTATAATAAAAAAAGGTTTAGTTTATTTAAGTGATTAGATAAGTTATTTTTTAATATTTGATTTAGAAAACCATTTTTCAAACTCTAGATATGAGTCTAACTATAGGATGATATCATAAAATTTTATTAAAGTATAAATTATATATTTTTCCAAGAAATTCCTTCCCTACCTATATACTATAATAGGATACAAGCTCTTGAAATGATGTTACTAGGGGTAAAAACCGTCAAAAGTATGGATTAAAATTAAATTGATCATTTAAATTTTCATGAAAAATAGTCCTAACTATACATATAGTTTAAAAATCTTATGGGCTGTGGTTTTATTGATCACATGATCTTTAAAAACCATTATAAAGGGCTGATTTACTTATTATATTGATGGATTAGGTTAAGAAGTATTTGAAAACACAACCTAAAGTTTAACAAAGAATAATGTATGTTAAAGAAAAAGAATTTTATACTAACATTATTGTGTAAAATAGTAAGATATTATTCGGTTTAAATCCTTTCATGCAATTATTCCCATTTGATGTTAATTTTTCATCACTCATGGTGACTCATTTTTGGTTTTAGTAAGGGTTGGGACCAGAATAAATAGAATTAGAAATGGGTTTGAGTGATAATGTGATGGTTTTCCCAACAAACAACCCAATGGAAAAGGATAGGGAGTATAAGACCTTGAAAAAATTCCCACTCAACTATAAGAAGCTATTAATAATAATGTATACTACATTGATCTCTTGAACACACTAGGTAAAGGTTATCGTACAATTAATTATTTTATGTGGTAATGTACACCCATTTGAAATGGATCTTCAAATCTATTTAACTTCAATCAATAGATCACTGCAATTAGAAATATACTTTCATTAACCAGTTCTCAGAACATGAGATGTTTGTTATCAAAATTTTCTATTTAGTAGGTGAATCTGACCAATGGTGGAATCTCATTAAGAACACAACAAAACAAGTGGAAGTATAATCTATGGAATGGGATGAGTTTAAGAAAGTATATTTTAACAAGTATTTTCATCTTACTATTTTCATGAATATAGAGAGGGAATTATTATATTTAAAACCAAAGGAGGATAAACCCATTAGAACGTATGAAGAAAACATCATGAGGCATGTATGATGTTGCTTGGGTTTTATATTTTATTTTGAATGAAAAATTGATCATTTCATCAGGGATTAAAACATAGTCTTGGAAAGGATTTGGAGATAATAGTCATTAGAAGATATGATGAAATTGTTTGATGTGTTCTAAAGGTTGATATGGAATATGGGGTCTCTTAGTAATCTAGAGAGGGAAAAAATAAAATGGAATAATCTGGGAATCCTGAAGGTAATCCCCATGGGGAGAATAAATTTCAACCCCCTATATTATAAAATCATTGGAGAATGCACCTGGGTAATTTCCTTAAATGATCAAGAAGTGTTAAGTTTGGTAATTTAAGTCACAAAGCCCACAATATTTTATGTAAGGATAAGATATTGATTAACATGATGGAGGATAAGAATGTACCAAATAATGATTTACCAAAACAACAATGCTTCATGTTCATGGATTTTTTAAATTACTTGAATCAATGCCCCAACCCATGATACAAAAAATAAAACAGTCCCAAAAAACCTCCAAACAAGAGGGAATAAGGAAATGAATTCATAATCACTTCCATTGAGGTAGATCAGAAAAATGAAGTGATTTGAGGTTCACATACTCTTTATTCTATTTCAATAAAAACTATATTTGATTCATATTCATCAAAATTTTTCATATAACACAAGATTGATATGAATATAGAATCACTATTTGAATTGATGAATATCGAACTATCTATTAAATCTACTGGTGGTAAAATGATGATTTTTAAGATTCGTAAATCTTCCTTGATTGGGATTTCTTAGAGGATAATTTAATGATATCATATTCTTCTCCCCAAGGTTAAATTTGACATAATTTTGGGTATGGAATGTCAATTCCTACAAAGCTCCAATATCAATTATTGGGAGAAAGAGAACTCATTTTGTACCCCAAACCACTATATATCCATGTATCAACATAAGGATTACCTCCCCTTAGAAATAATTCTATAATATGGGTTTTTTTTACCCATTAATGGAGAATTTACAGCTCAAATTATCTGAGAGGAAGTCTGTATTGATGACATGCCTATTGTATGAGAATATATTTAAGAATTACCAAATCAACTTCTGAGTATTTCCACCAAAAAATAAGGTTGATTTTTCACAAGAACACATACCTAGATCTCTACCTATCTCATGGTGTCTATATAGAATAGCTCACATCCAATTACAAGAATTTAATAATAAATTACAATAAAATATTGAAAATGGTTTTATCCACCGATGTGATTCCCCGTGTTTCCCCACAATATTTTTTATCAAGAAAATTATGGAAATATTTATCTTTCCCTTGACTATAATGGGTTGAACAAGACGACATTTAGGAACTAGTATCCTCTACCCCATATTAATGACATGTTCAATCATCTCAGATGAGCTTAATAATTTTAAAATTTTGACCCATGATCTTTATATCATCAACTAAAGTTAAAACTAGAGGACATTTGAAAAACATATTTATAAATTAGGTATGGAAACTATGAGTTTATATTTCTGCTATTAGGATTGAAAAATTCCTCTACCATCCTTTAGGATCTAATGAATAGAGTGTTTAGAGACTACATAGACTAGTTTGTATTTTTCCTCATAGAATATATTCTAATTTACTAAGAGAGAAAGTAAGACCATGTATATCATTTTAGGCTCATTTTTATGACCTTAGGAAAGGATTACTATAATTCCAAATATATTAAATTTAATTTCTAGCTATAAAAGGTGTCATTAAAATGTCATATAATCACTTGGAAAGGAATATCTATAGAACCTTCAAATAAAAAATTTGTTGAAAATGGCCAAAACCAACTATAATAAATTATATTAATAGTTTTATTGGGTTATATGGATACTATCAGAAGTTAATGATTAATTTCTCATGGAGATCAGATCTATTAACCATGTTAACAATGAAGGAATTGAAGTTATTTTTGGTGGGGGAATGTGATAAATGTTTTATAGGACTAAATAATAGATTGGAAATGACATAGGAAATTACATTAACCAATAGAGTAGAGTGTTTTTTTATATAAAGTTATTCCATGAAAATGGTCTTCTTTGTTATTGTCATGAAAGACTAAAAGGTAATTTCTTATGCATCATGAAAATTAAAAAATCATAGGAAAAATTACATGATGTATGATTTAGATCTATTAGTGGTGATATTTTCATTAAATGATTATCATCATTTTCTATATGGTGATAAGTGTGTTATTTATACCAACCACATGATTTTGAAATATATATTTACATAGACGGAGTTAAATATGTTCTAAATGAGATAATTGGAATTGATTAATGACTATGACCTCTAAATAAATTATTACTCAACGAGGGGAAACAAGGTGGATGAAACTTTGATTATAAAATATCAGGATAATTTTTCTATGATAAGGATTATAGAGGCCTTATATTCAATGATTTATGAATGATGAATCTTGAATTCAAATGGAGATGGGAGAAATTGTACCCCCCCCCCCCAATATTTTGAAAGAGGAATATCATATTTGATATCATATATGGTATGAAAACCATGCCCTAGAAGATAATTTAACACCCTAAGATATTGTGAAATATTTTTTTTCAAATAAATACAATATCTTTGATATCTTGTGAACCACGCACCACTATGTTTGAATGGAACACGATAATCTAATAAAATATTATTATCAACAAGACCATTATAACCTACCCATTTATTTGGAGGGTATAAATAGTAATAAATAAATTATGTAAATTATAAGGTTTACATATTTATAAAATAAAATCAATTTTTATATATTTATTACAAATAAAATTAGAACTTTTTGACTAAAAAATTTCTCTAAAAACCTGTATTTTTCTAAAATGCGGGCTAGTCGTTCTTTGATCAAAAAAATTTAAAATTAATTTTTACCACTTTCATAAAATTTATTGGAATAAAAAAAAATCAATTAATAAATTTACATGTCAAAATTATATTGGGGTTAATTTATTATAATTTACTGAAATGATAATATATTTAATGTATATTGATAAATAAGGAATTTTAATTGAAAACATCATTTAAAATTCAATTTTTTACATGGATAAATTATTTTCTAAACTGATTTCAAAGAAAAAATATTTCAATTATATATATATTAATCCAATTTATGTCACTTTAATAACTTTTATTTTGAATTTAGAAATAAAACATTATAAACATTTAAATATTTTCTCTTTGAAAACCCACTTTCTCGTCGCATCTATGGGATGAATTTTAAATTAAAATATTCCACTTATGTCAATAGATTATAAAATAATGGATTCAATATTTGGAATAATAATAATTTATACTATATAATAATGTCATATTAATTTATTACAATAATTAAAATTAAAAACAATAAAAAATTATTTACCGCAGTTAAGGTAAAAACAAATTTATCAGGGGTCAAACAAAGAATATAAGGCTTAAAATTGAACCAAAACTTCTCTAAAACGCATCTAAAGGCATATTAAGCAATATCCTGTATAATTCTCAATAGAAATCCATTGTTGAATATTTTTTCATGTCAAAAATGCGGTCACTCATTTTTTATTTCAAAAATTACAAGTATGCCACTCACCTCACTTATAAATGGCCAATCAATCTCCTCTATTTTTAACAATGTAAAACACTTTTTGTTCAGAAAAAATTATAAAAATAAATTAAAAAATTCCATACCCTCATACTAGAATCATTTTATTTTATATGAATCCATTCGATGAATACTTTATGTATAATCTTAAAGAGGTGGTTAAATAAGGGGTAAACTTCCAAACTATGCATTTTTTATTTCTTCATCCTATTTATTAAACATTATTCATTTTTTTAATATAATAACACAATTATCCCTAGTATAATTATATTTTTAATATGTTGTGTTCATGACCTAAATCCACCTCCTCTTCCCTCAAATGGGAAATGATAACATTGCTTATGTATACGGAATAGTACTACATCACAAACTTACGTGGCATGTTTTCTATCAAAACCTATCAATGATGGGTATGATTATGTATATAAAGTATACATATGATATTTATAAAATAATTATATTTTTTATTTATTATATCATATATTCATTTTTTACTTTTCAATCCTTATGGGATGTGATAATGTTACTCGTGTATACGGGGGTCTACAACCTCAAGAATTGTTCGGATTGGTTTTTCACTAATGCTTTACATGGAAGGTAATAATGATACATTTAAAAAAATATATGTTATATATCAGAAAAAATTAGTATTTTCATAAAATATTTAACATTATTAAAGGAAAATATATCATTTTCTCTTATACCTTGTCCACTCACTCGAAGATGATAATGTCATTTGTGTATGTGAAGCGAAGTGACTCACTTTTCTTTACCACACAACATGGATAATATATATAATTTTGTTAAAATAAAAAAATATTTAGTATATTATTATCATTAATTTAATATAAAATATTACTTACCTCATTTCCATAACTATTGTTGAAAAATGGAATTATTACTTTTTCATATGCATAGCTTACCGTCTCCAAGATCATAACGTACTTCATTTCTCCAAACCATAATTCATGATTTCTATTAAAAGTATAATATATATATATAAATATGAAAATTATTTAACTATTATTATTCTAGATGTTTTAAATAATGATATCTTAGAATAATAGTAAACATACCAATGTCATTTTTGAAACATAAGTCAAATATCATCGAAACACCCGACATAAACAATATTGATTATGTAATTGTATATAACATAGAAATAAGTGAAATAAAAGGAATAAAAAATTAAAAAATTATTAATAAATTAAATAGTGAATATTGTTTTATTACTTTGGATGAAAAATAACATACATGATGAGTCAAACTCAAAGTAAGTGTTTTTCATCTCACTTTTACATCAATGAGACATATGTTATTTTCCCCACATATTTCCATTTTATGGTGTATATGCTACACATTTGATATATTATATCATGATTATATTCATCTTCATGTTATTTATGGTAACATTTTGTTTCATTTCTTTTATGTGGATTAGGATTTAGATGTTACGAAATTGGTAAGTGTTTATTTCCTAATCCTATCATTATTTGAGATTCTTTATGTTTAGGTATCCATTAGTTGAATTAAATAATATATAAATATTTAAATGAATATATTTTCTTCACATATGATTATTCATGAAATTATTCTAGTAATAATATCATTTTTACACTCTTTGGTACATAAAATGATTTAGACTATGTTTTCAAGAAAATGTAAATTAATTGATCCCTTCGGTCAGAAATCTATTTTCATCAAAACTCATGTTTTCTAAAAAATCAGAAATATTATTATACTTCTAAAAATGATTTTTAAAATACATTTTTACCCATTTTTAATTTTTATAACATATTTTTAACGGGATCTTCATGTAAATTTCAAAACAAATCTCATTTGGATTTTACTGAAAATGTGAAAAGATTATTTGTTTTAACATATATAGAATGAACCAAATTTTCCAACATCCTAGATAATGAGTGATTTAATTATAATTTTGAATGTTTTAAATGGTTATTTTTATTATAAACAATTTTAAAAATGTTTTTGAATTCATTTTTTCACAAGGTGATTTTTAAAATGAAAATTTTATTTTTCTCATAAATGTTTGAAAGGATCTTTTCATGGAATGTATATTCAAGAACAACATAAGCATAGTAATTTAATTATGACAAAAAAAGAATATATTGCATTGAAACCATCCTTATTATTTCTTTGTGTGTTTTATGATCAGATTTATTGGGGTTGTACAATTTTATTACCATTCGTTATTTTACATTTGATGGTTTATGATTATGATTGTTGATCGAGGTAAGTATTAACATTTTATATGTTAGTTTTTAACAATGAATTTTTATGTTTATTATGATTTTCCACATTTATATTAGTAATGTATTGGAAATTGTAATTGATCATTGAGGCCCACTATAACCCCTCGATCCATCAGTATGTACCATGAGACAAACTGGTTTTTGTTTTGGCTGATGACATACCCATTTATTTAGGTGTCATGGAATAAGGCCTTGATTGTATGTTTTATATTTCCATCATTAATAATTACAAAATTATGAATTAAATTATTTATGTTCCATGCTATTATTCTATCTGTTAGAATATTCATTGTTAAGTTTCAATATCATGTGATTATTTATATGGAATTATTTGATCAAAATTTATCCCTAAAATATTACACTCAATTTTTTGATTAAATGGAATTTTTTTTAATATTTACCATAACATAATGATTACGCCTTATTTATTCATGGCTTACACTGTATTCTTACCATTTATAAGCATCTAATCTCACCCTTTTATTTTTTTTATTATCCCTATGATACCAGGATGTGTTTGTTGATTGGTAAACAGGGATACACAATGAGGAAAAATTATTTTATAAAATAAAATATGGTGTTTATTTTATGTTTTATATTGTAATAATAATTTCAAGTGTGTAACTAGTTTACCCAGACTACTAAACTATCATTTCCTTTAGGATGTAATTAATTATATCTGAATCCAGTGTAATAAAATAGACACCAACTTTGGGATACTAGGGGTGGGGTTTCTATAGAAATCATATGCTTGTAAATTCACTACTAAATCATCCATTCATTTAAAGATCAATGATTCCAGAAAAGATGATGTAAAGCTACAGAAAAAGTTTATGAATACTATGGAGTTAAATTTTGATAAAAATGGATTTATAAGGTCTGAAACCTAGATATGTGTCCCATTGAAACTATAATTAAATCGGTAACTATTGGATTATTCACATAGAACATCCTTATATATTCATCTAGGGAGTAAAAATATGTATAGATACTTAAAACAGATCTTTTGGTGGTATAGCATGAAGGGATATATTTTATAATACATATTTGGAAACTTGGAATGCTAGAATGTTAAGGTTAAATAGAAAAAGTTCAAGGGTATGTTGAAACTGTTACCCATACAAGTATGCAAATTCAAAAAAAATCCATGAATTTATTCATTGGACTCCCTAAAACGTTTAAAGGCCATAATGTTATCTAGGTTTTATTCGAATGATATTTAAATTCAACATGTTTAATTTCCTTCAAATAATATTTATATCTTTAATAAATCATTAAGATATACATAAGGGATGTGGAGAGGGTATGTGGAGTACCACCTTTATTGTATCTAATTGATATATAATGTTTACCACATGGTTGTAGAGAAGTATCTAGAAATAGTTAGAGATGGAGATGAGTTTCAGTATTTCTTATCATTCTTCAGTCAAATGGTTGATCCGATAAGATAATAAAACTCTTGAGGATATTTACAGATCCATTTACATGGAGTTTCAAGGATTTTGGGATAAAAACCTTACCTTAATATGGTTCCCATATATCAATAATTTGCATTATAGAATTCATATCGATCTATATCAGGCTCTATATGGGAAGAGATGCAGGACTCTGACATGTTGGGGTGATTTTTCAGTAAATAAGCCGACACAGCCTAAATTTTGTTCATGAAATGAAAGAGGAGGATCAAAATATTCAAAATCTCATTAATATAGCACAAATATTATGGAATAGTTATAATGATAAATGTATATGAAATCGGGATTTCAGATTTGGTGACAATATTTTCCTTTAGATATATCCTTGGAAGAATGTTATTATATTTTGGAAGAGAGGGATTTTGATCCCTATGTATATTGTTCCCTTTTATATCATTAACTATTTCATGGATGTAACTTTTCAACTAAAACACCCTCTGCACCTCTCCCAAGTACATTGTATGTTTCATGTATCGATTTCAAGATATTACTTACCTGATATTTCATATTTTTTGAGCTCTAATGTTATGAAATTGGAGCATGATATATTGTATGATGATGAAACAGTGTATTCCTAGATCATAGAGACAAGGTGCTATGAAAAAATACCACTTATATGGCAACATTTCAATGGATGAATCACAATTTTGAGAAATCTTAGTGGGAACTTGGGGATTTAATGAGGAAAAATTATCCTCACTTTTTCATTTTATAAATAAAATTCAAATGATGAAATTATTTTAAGGGGGTAAAATATAATGATATTAGATTTATTAAAATAACCCTCATTAAATAATTTTTTTATATATTTCTATATTGAATAGAAAACCCTAATGGAACCTTAATTTTTTTTAAATAGATATTGACCAATGCATGGTAGTCATTGTGTAAGAGGAAATAAACAGTTATAACCGACTTTAGAAATAAATTTTGATTTTAATAATGTCTCAACTAGTAAATATAATAATCTATTAAAATATTTTTGATTATAAAAATTTATTTTATAAAATATATATTTTTAAAGTATGATATATTTATTTTTAGAAAAAAATTTTGAAGTATAGTTAATATTCAAAAAAAGATTTCCTTTAAAAAAAATTAAAATATTTTATGATTTCATTCTGAAGATAAATTTATGAATTTTATAATTTGAATTTGATAAAATTAAATTAATTTTTTAACTCAAAGTAAAGATATTAAATTAAGAATAATTTTTTGGATTTTTCTAAAAAATTATTTTTAGGTGAAAAGTGTAAAATACCATTTTTTACAAATAAAATAACTTTTATGAAATTATAAGTATATAATTATGTTTTAGAAACTCATGAAACAATTTTATGAGAAAAAAATGTTATGTGTTAATTTATAAATTAAGAAAACTAAAATTAGAAACCTGAATTTTACATTTTATAACTTTATTATTATTTTTCATAAAAAATGTTTTAATAAATTATAAATTTAGTATATTAAAAATAATATTTATCACTAATATATAACTAATATAATTAAATTTATATCAAAATTTGAATCATTTTTTCCAAATTTTTTATCAATTACTATTTTACGTTCCATCAAAAAGGACAAATTACATTGGTAAAACTTTAGTAACCTCTAACAAAATTAAAAGCGTTAAATAGGGTTTTAATAAGAAAGTAAAGCCACAAAAATGTATAAAACATGTTTTTAAATGGGTAGTTGAGGCTTTAATTGAACTTACACCTTATTCTATCATTTTTCCCTATTTTGGAGCTAATTTCACTGTGGGAGATTTCTGATTCTAATTTTTTTGGGTATTTACAAAAATTCCATCCCTTTAAATTATAAAAGGGGGACTCCTCTCTTCACATTCCCTCGCACCAAAACCCACTTATTTCTGAAAAAAATATACTTAATCCTCTCATCAAAATTCCTATATATATTTAAGAGGATTCAGTCTAATAAAAAGACCATCCATAAAAGGCGTAATCCACATTGCAAATGAGACAATCTGATGAGTGGGGTGTAAATTTCTAACCAAAATTTTCGCATTTATATTTCTTTATGTGCACTTAATATTCATAAAATTAAAATAAAAAATTATAAAATTATAACATTAATATTTTTATTGTACTATAATTTTTTTATAATCATGTTACAATAATTATAAATCTTCTCCTTTTCCTCGAATAAAAATGTTTACATGAATCATGAAAATGTGTTGACTACTGCCTCCAAAAAAGAAGCTTGTTTCGTCTTCCATCACCACATAACCTAGTAGGTCCTAAAGTTTAATTAGTTAAATATATATTACATATATATAGATATATCATATTTAACTTCTTGAAATGATAAATCACGTTACTTATTTCTTCTTTCCTTTAAAAATGAAATCATCATTCGTGTGTATGTGTGGACAACTGCTTCCATGAAACGATCATTTTAATTTTTCACTACCACCATCACAGTTTGATGAGAATATAATATATATATATATATATTATAATTTATGGATAACAAAAAAAGTAATGATATTTATATGTCAATATATTGGTATTAGTGAATAATCCATACTTGTTCATCATTATTTTCATCCTTATTAAAAATGAATTAAACACACATGAAATTGAATAATAACATTATAGGTATTTAAAAATATTAATTAATGTACCTAAAATTGTTTTTATATGATTAAATTTATGATAATTATTAATATTAACCCCAATATTATGAACCTATTTAAAAATAGTCAAGATTATCAACACCCAATGCAGAAAATATATTAGAACAATCTAATACATGGAGAGAATTATTGTTAATGATGATTAGAAAAGTAAATGTATTTGAATAAGTTTATGAAAGAGGTAATTAATATATTTATATTTATTATGTTTTAGTTTAATGTACTTCCATGGAAATCAAGGATAAATGTAACGATAATGGTAACCCAAACTCTTTTCTTTGTATTGTACTACTTTTTGTTGATTTGTGTTTTTTCATTGACATACATTTTGAATTAATATAACTATTTTATTTTCTGGTAAAATGAACATTTTAAACAAATATATTTCCCTATAAGGATTTATTTTCACTTATTTTAAAAAAAATGCTAATTTTTTAAAGAGACTCATAACTATAACGTTTATAACGATTAAATGGAAAATTTCCGAAATCTATTTACCTGCTTTGGGATTCATTATATTCAAATTATCTATCTCCATTGGAGTTATGATTAATGATTAAAACTATATTTTATTTTAGTATGAGATTATTTTGGTTGATAATTTTTTCATTATCAAACAATTTTAATCATGATACCATTTGGATGATTGATTAAACCCATTTTTTTGCATGGGTTCATTATTAAAAGTGAATGACTTATGTTTGGATGTTTTATGAAACCAACATTATTTAGATGGTTTATTTATGTTTATATATTGATTTTCATTTATAAGATTTATGAAACCCATTTTATTTAAATGGGTTATTTATTATGTGAAAACTGAATGTTTTTAAGAGGAAAGGAAAAGTATAGATGAATGATGGGAGTATCCCTATATCTCCCATAAATTCATTTGTTAATAGTTTATATATCATCACATAAGTATTTTTTAGTACATTTTATTTGATCATAATAATGGGAACTGGTGGTGTGGCTTACGAAATTATTGTTTCCATATGTCAATTTATTCCATAGTTAATGTATGTTATTCATTATGATCATAGGATCTCATGATTCCAGGATTATGAGAAATGATTCTAAGCCTTGATATTTCAATAATTATTCCATGTAGATATTTTTTGTATCAATTTAATATCCCATATATGTTGAATATCACTTATGTCTTATGATTATCACTCGTGGTGTTAGGATGTTTTCCTTATACTAAGGTTATTCACTTATTCTTATGAACTTGTCCTTGAAGAAATATTTAGTAATAACATACTGAGCATTTGAGATCACATATTATATTTTAATTACCTCAGTTTTATGGAATAATATTACTAATGAAATGTCTATAATATCATCTAGTATGGTTCTTTTAAGGAGAAATGATCATGAGTTTTTAAATTATTATTATTATATAGCTAGTCACCAAAGACACTAAACCTATCATTTATTGGTGTTTTATTATTTATGAAATGAAATGATTCAAATCATATAAAATATATTAAATAATTACATGTTTATCTTTGGTCCCTCTATAAGATATTTTTGTAAATGTTTTATTTGCAAAATATTCCCATCAAAGTAACTAAAATAATTTCCTAAGTACAAAGGAGTTTGTGTCTCTCATATGGATATTATATAAATAGTATATTTTCTAAGATGAAAAAAGGAATATGTTTGATCGTTAAAATTTTCAAATTATTAAAAATAAAATATTATACCAATCAAACTCAAAGTAAATGTCACTGTATAACCTAAGATGGTTTATGATGTTGGTAAATAAATAATTTAATGTAAAGAGTTAAATTTAGTTTACAAAATTATATCAAAGTAAATTTTCAAAATAAAATCACTAAGATGATGATTATGATGAACATATAATGATATATAAATAAACAACATAATATATTGATATTTTAATATTTGATGATGTGAAGTTAATATGTTTTAATATTATGTTCAATAAAATAGACAATAGAATTAAATTCATAAGTCTCACTGTTATTTAAACCAAAATGTTTTCCAAATGTTAGACAATAAAATAATTTGGTTTGTGGTTTTTTCATATAGTCACATAGAGATGTGTTAAAAATTTTATAAAGATATAATGAGTTTAAAAAAGCCTAAAAGTGAGGGAAACAAAGGCCTCTATGGCATTCTATCATATACTATACGATTACACAAGTGTTTATGTATGGTTTTTATTATTATTAATGTATTTTAAAAATAAAAAATATATCATGTTATAAAAAATGAAGAATATACTCTATCATTTTCCATGTTTTATGCAAATATTTCATGATGTGAAATGATAATTATCCTCTCAAAGTATGACTTTGAGTTATCCCTAGCCGATTCTCATCAAGGAGCCTTATAGATTATGATGAATTGTTAAAGTTTTCATGGGTTGGATTTCTTAAGGAGATAAAAAAATATTCTCATGAGGCAGAAAATGAGTTTATTAAGGTAGATGAACCTTCTATGTTTACCATATTGAGTTTCATACATTTTCTTTGGTATGATAAGTGTTCATGTTTCATCTTGAATCCATATGTCTAGGCCTTTCAAGATACCTGGCACGATAACCTTCATACTTTGATTCCTTTCTTATTCTATCCTCGAATCTATGATAATCATGGGGTGGTTGAGTATGTTGCTAATAATGTCACCAGTTGAGCCTTAACTAATATTGTATTTTTTCTCTTATATGATGACTACAAAATTTATCCCATGATTGAGATGGACTAAATAAGTGTATTATCATGCCTATATATGGTATATTTGATGTTTTTATCTATTTAGATGTGGGTTATGGGAGTTTATCAATTTTTTGGATGAATTACATGAAATGTGTTTATCTATATGGTCAGTATATATTCATAGAATTGATAATTTATGTGTATTATCTATAGGTACTAACTTTCTATGTGTCCAATGGTCACTCAATGACACGAATAAACTCATAAAATGATTATGTATACATTAATATAGTACAATGTGTAGACATGGGTATGAATATACATGTTCTAGATGGATATCATGTCATATCCATTTGTGTCTTGAGTAGCATTGATTTTTTTCTAGTGATAATCCTTTTTTTAAATTTATGGATTTGGGGATTTATAATTGTTTTAAAAAGATAAAAAGGACCACAAGGTTACACTTAGTGGGTGTGTGACACATTTTATGTCTTTGTTATATTTTATCTTAAGATTTACTCATTAATTTATTTAAATCTAGAGTTTCTAGGTGTTAAAGGTAAAAAATTTGTTTTTTATGTGAAAACTATCCTTAGAACACAGTTTGTTCACAGTTAGTGAAATTGTGTGGCTAACCATGAAATAGGTATTATCGGAATATAGTTGGTTATATCATGACTTTAGAAAAAAATTTATTATCATGTGAGGATATCTAGAATCTATGAAGGTTTGGTTTTAGGAATATAGTGTCTCCCACATAGTTGGAACATGGCTTCTTTGATTGTTAAAAAAACCATTAAATTCATCAAAGTTATCAAAAAAGTAGTTTTTGACCATTTTCCATTATTAATATTTTAGCTATTCAACCTATTTTCTTCCACCATGCATGTGAATCCCTATTTCTTAGACATTGATCTCTCATTCCTTGTATTTTTTTGGATTCTGTGCTTCCTTTAGTTATTTCATTCAAGTTAGACTTGAGGTTTTCATTATATCATATTTTTGCTCACTTATTCAACCATGTTATTTCTATCCCATAGAATGTGGAAAACCTTAATTGAATGTTTGCAGAACATAGTATTGAATAAGGGGATTTTATGGTTATTTTTTTGTGGCCAAGTTGTGTGAGGAATGTACCTCCTTCACTCAAGTTTTTGTCATCTATAGTGATAAGATTTAGTTTGATATCGATGTAGGTGTCACAATTTAAGGGACATTTTCCATGGATTTACATTAATTTCTCATTTACCATAGTTTTTTAATAAAATTAGTATTTATTTTAGTTATTACTGATGTTTTATCTATGCTTGTTGTGATCTGTAAAATGTCTTGGAAATTTAACTGGTTAACGTGGCTTTTTAAAGGGAGTTAGATTTGATACGCACCATCTGTTTTTCGAAATGGATCAAGGAGTTTTTATGATTTCAAATTCAATTTTTAAATAACAATAAATTTTTATTTCTTATGGTTAACATCTTAAATTGTCATGGTAAGACAAGGTTTATGAAAATGGATTTTAAATTGATTATTAAACTAGAACATATTTACATTTTGTGTTTTGAATTCTGTATAACATGGCAGGCCTTAGGGGTGTGTGTGAGTGTGTATGTGAATTAGATAAATTAAATATTATCCTATGTATCATACTACTTGGGGATTATCTTCCAATGAATCATGGGATCCTTTTTGAGAGAAATACTAGTGGAGCTTTCAAACTGTGACAATATAGACTGACAGTTCCCCTAGGATTATTTTTAGGCCCCCGGAAGACTGAGAGAACTAATAATATTTTTATATATTACATTTTCAGCTAAAAACCCCTGAATTTGACTAATACACACTATATCCTTTCCTTCATACTCTATGTTGTGCATTACTTGTTATGGTTTTTCCCCATATGCTTTATGTATGATGTTAGTACCTTTTTTGGTTGTGATATATTATGATTATGCCATTTCAATTATTTAGTTATATATAAAATTTTTATGCTTATTCAATTTCCATTATTTGGTTATATATCAAGATATTATTTTTATTCCCATTTTTATTCCATGATTGGGTTTGTTAAACATGTTTATGTCCAGTATCCTTGTTTCTTTGTTTGATCAATGCTCGTTGAGCTTTGAATATATTGTTTGTTTTGGGAAACACAAAATGAATTTATAAATTACTAATTTCAAGTGAAATTTCTTTTAAATTTTTTACTTTGTTTTGAAAATTATTTTTTAAACTATAATTAATGTTTTTAATTGGTAAAGGCCTTACATGTAACGCCTTAGACCCACCCTCTCAAAATATAGTGTTAATAGTAACATAATTTACATACAGACATTGAAATTAACCAAGGAGATGAAATATTAACCATCCATAATAACAATATCTTCAATAAATTTGGAGTCACATAGATTCAAATGTCTTTTTAGGTTTATGGTTTTTGAGATTCAAAAAAACAGTTAACATAAATAGACCATGTTTATCGCATCAAAAAAATTACCATTATGTCAGAAAATACTTAATCCGTCATTAGTCTTTTACATATCCCAAAAAAATTATCTGCATAAGCTTCTTTGTTTTACATAACACGTGTAATTCATATCTTCATAACCTATGAAATGGAAACATAAGAAGGGTGAGCTCAAATTCTCAATAATATAAAATGTATGTCAGAAGTTGTCCAGGAATAAACTAGGCATAGATAATATGTTAGAAAACCAATTTCAATCAAATAATTCCATATAACTAACCACATGATCTTAAAACATATCTATGGTTAGAAATATAAATTAATACATGGATAACAATAACTTAATTCATGGTGATGGAGTTCATAATGTCATACATCTTGATATTTTCCTTAAATTCCTTAGCCCTAAAATTATTCTTATCATCAAGTTCAATGTCAAGACATTATTTTTTTAATCAACATCACAACCAATACATCATGCTTATATAGTGTATAAATACCCAAAATACCCAAATCTTTTGTCTCGTGAGACAAGATGATGAATCTTGGGGATATAAAATAATGGGACTCACCCAACACTTCTATAATTATAATGAATTCACCATATTGATGTTATGAGTAACAATATCATGCATAATCAGATTTCATTCATAAACATCTTTATTTGAAAAACAATATATTGAATGCCAACAATTTTCCCCATGTAAAAAAATGAGATAACATTATCATAACCCATCTTGGGAAATATGTATGATGGTTAAATGATTCATAATAAACATTCCTAATTAGAAAACAAACATCCATATCAAAATAAAAAATAAACATATTTTCAATATTTTCTCAATAAATAAATAGAATAGTTTTTTATGTAAACATCGCTCAAAATATAACTATATTGAGAAATTGTTATATGTTTAAGTCAATAATTATCCTAATAAATTGGAATATTAAATCTACGTAAACACCCTTCAATCAACAGAATTAAATATTGAGTGTACAAGGAGGAAATGAATTAGAAGGAAAATCATACTAGTAACAGAGGACGATCTGGAAAAAACAAGGCACTATGGAATAATTTCATTGGTGTAAATAAAGTTACATAATATATATATAATTAAATAATGTGGTTGATATAATTTTAATAATTACATTGATCAATCATAATATTGGAAAAGGGAAATGACTTAGATGAAAAACATTTTTTGGGTGTTTTAGAAAAATCACTTCAAAAATAAGAGATCTCTCAGATCTTTTAAAAAAATAATTTTATAAAAATAGGATATTTATAATTCCTTAGAAAAACAATGATGTTTCATAGAATATGTTTCAAAAAAAATTCAAATATGGTGGAAATACGTGTATATATTGATGAAAATCTTAAAAACATATTTTAGAAAACATTTTTCACAAATAGAAGAAGGTCCAGGTTGATAATGTGCGGTTTTAATCAATTACTTGGAGGAAATCAAGATGAAACAAGTAATATTATTATCTTTAAATGACTACGGTAACTAGATCCTTAGAATACCTATGGTACAACTCCAATTTGAATGATGATTTCTATTATGGTCAATATTTATTATATTACGATCCTTGATTATTCTATTTCCTCCTCATTGAAAGAGAGTTGTGTTATCATGTTGGAACCCATTCACTTTATCTATCATTTTCCTTTTTATTTAATGAATTTGGGGTCCTTAATACTCTCTTAAGCTATTTCAATGTAAAAATATGATGTTATATGTCAGTTTCATAAAGTTATTTTCAAAAAGGAGAAGTGAAATTTATGAAAGAATTTAAAGTTATAAAAACTCTAATAATATATCCATGATAATATATATCTAATATCGAAATAAATATAGGTGAAAAATAAATCATTATATTTTTAATGGATGGAAACCCTATTAAATATTTTGAAATTACTTTCTCAAAAAACCACATTGTAAAAAGAGGTAGTAAAACATCCCTTTGGAAAGATGTAATAGAATGTAGGATGCTCGCATGAGATAATACATAAACTTTATTTCCAAATATAATGGGGAACATTGGAGGGAAAGTAAAATATAGACAAATATTGGATATTTCCATTAAAGGGGATGGGATTCATTCTCAACAATGATATATTTGGGGGGAATCCATCTAGGAATATTATTGGAATAAAATTTT
Source organism: Viscum album (assembly GCA_963277665.1). Taxonomy (NCBI): domain Eukaryota; kingdom Viridiplantae; phylum Streptophyta; class Magnoliopsida; order Santalales; family Viscaceae; genus Viscum; species Viscum album. The sequence goes on along the minus strand of OY728120.1, from coordinate 1,576,497,647 downwards.
TAATTTTTTAAAAACAAAATAATAAAGTTCATTGATATAAGATATCATGAAGTATGAAACCAATATTGATATAAATAAGTTCATGAAGAAGAATTATAACTTAATGAAAGGTGGTTCAGATAACAAAATACCCTTAAAACATTGATATCTTTTCAATCAAAGACAATTTAAAGAAAGAACATGATATGGATATTCAAACCATATGAATTTTATGAATTTGGAAAAATTAATTCATTAGTTAGTAATTAAGCCACATAAAATAAATAATGGACCACAATATCAAACATGTCTCACGGATTTTAGAATGAGACAATAAAACTATTACCATGTTCCTAATTTGTTTTATTCATGTGTTTGACTTCCTGAATGATAAAATTAAGTTTACTTTATTCCTTTAATAATGATTATTTATATATATTTAATTTAATATTTTTTATTTATTATTATATTCTATTTATTAAACAACTTTTTCTTATGTTTTTATTAAAATTTAATCTATTTCGATGTATTTCATGAATTTTATTTGTCAAATATTATATTTTAATAATAAGTAATATGCATAACATAACATTTTCCAAAATAAAAAACAATAATTAATTTATTATTAAATTATAATAATATTAGTATTTATGTTCCCATATCCATCTATGATATATTTTTATAACATTTCTCAAATAGGTGGTTAAACGAAACCAAAAACATGAAAATGAAACATATTGATAGGTGAGTATGGTTAATTAAGTGTATAATATCATTATAAAAAATAATGATATTATTTAGATTTTCATGTTTTTAAAATATATTTTATTTGGATTGGATAAATAATGAAAATTAATATGAAAAACAAAAAATTTTACTTTGTGGTGGCAGTAGTCAACATAATTTACAATAAATTTTATTTTTTATATTCTTTGGGAATAGGAAATATAAAATAATGTTTTTTAATAAATATAATAAAACATTTGAATACTAATTATATAGAGGAATTTACATAACTATTTTTAGGATAGATTTGGAAGAGAATCAATAACAATAAAAGGATAAGTATTTAGTGATACTCAGTTTGGATCCTTGAAAATTATCTTGAAAGTATCATTATAAATGAACGTCTAATAGTGTATTATTTAGGAAATAGGATTAATAAATTTAGACTAGTTTCTATGATGATAAAAATTTTATATTCTATGGAATAAATTCAATGTAATGAGTGTGGCATTAATGGGTGTAAGTGTCCCCTTTTATAAGTGAAGAATATGAAACTTTTATGAACACCGCTTGTTTTTATTAATTGAATGACACTATTCAAGGGTAAATGGTTCCAAAAGTCAGAAATAATGTAAATTCGGGTGATATTGGGTTCATGAATCCTCAAAATATTATTCCCAGACATGTTTAAAAAATGTAGCAAGTCGTTTTTCATGATATTTTTACTCATTTTTTAATGTGGTAACTAGTTTTCATGCATGTAAAATATGTTTTAATAAACATATAAAATAACCAATATTAAGAAATTTTGGGTTTTTGAACCAAAATTTTTTCTCTATTTAATTTAATTAAAATTATAATTACAAAAAAATTAAATATTAAATTAAAAAATATTATATGAAGAATAACTATTTCTTAGAAAATGGTATTTTCAGCATTACATGATCTTAATTTTATTTAGTTTTTAATACCAACTCAAGTAGAGATAATTTATTTAAATATATTAATTCGAATTATATAAACACAATTTTTGAAAATTTATTAATTTATTTTTAAATAAAAAAATACACAACATTAAAAAAATTATTCTTTGAAAATTACAATTTTACCATTATCATGGTCATTAACATTAATCATAGTAATTATGATTTTATACCCAAAAATAAAATTTATATTTTTATATAACATGTTCATTTTGATATAAAAAATGAAATCTATTTTTTTATATTGAATTTCAATATGTGATGAAAACTAATTTTTCAATATAAGGGAATAAATCAGTTTTTAAAGTAAAATATTTGTTATGTTTCCAAAATAATATAAATGGGTTTTATAAATAAAACATAGTAATTTTAAATTTTTTATTTAACTTAAATATGATATATTTGAAAAGGTTTTAAAAACATTTATGTCGTTATTTTATTATGAAAATTTTATAAAAGCGATAGTATTAGAAAAATCATCATTTTAATAATATTCACATAAAAACCAATTATTAAAAAAAAATAAAAAAAATTATCATTAGATACTATTTTGATGTTAAATCCAAAAAATATGTTCATTTTTTAAAATTTTAGATTCGAAAAGATGATAATTTAACTTTTAAAAAATTAAATTATAATGAAAACTATTTACACAGGAAAATTATTTTTAAAATAAATATAAATTATTCTTGTTAATAATATGAGTGTTAACATATTAATCATATCAACAATATATTTTACCCACAAATTACATAGTTTCTTAAAAACACATAAAAATTAAATTTCTAGAAATGTTTCATTTTATATCATAAATCATTCTTATTATTTTGTTAGCTACACTAATTTAATTTATCAATTCCTTAGGATTTGTAATCACTATTAATTTTATTTATAAATATATTTCATAGTTCATTTGAAAATATTTTTACCCACAATTACTATGACTATATTTTAATGTATATATAATGTTTTTTTGGTATGTTTTGGTTCAGTGTTTCTTATGAAGAAATATATTGAACACATTAGATTTTTAAAGAAAATATAATTTAAAGTTTCTGGATGTTACATTCTACCTACTTGAATAAATCTTGTATTCACTGTTTTAATTTTTAATCACTATTTAAGGCTAGTGATGGTATTTTTAATAAATTTTTCATTAAAAAAATAAATTCTAATAAGTCCTCTCCATTCCTCTTTTTGGCCGGATTAAGTTTATTATATTTCCTAAAATAACATTAATCTTTCATAAAATCACATACTCAGGTGTTTATATAACCTAATCATAAATTCTCTAAGATATTGCTTTCCCCAAACCATCTAAATCTCTAACACATTTAACCATAGTGAAACCAAATATTCTTTTAGAATTTAAGTGTCTTATTTACCCTTTAATGGTATTAATTACTAGGTCATAAGATCAAACAATTTCAAATATATACCCCAATCCCGTAAATGTGTTGAACTTCACCAAAAATATCATGAACCAATTATATATATCAAGTTTAAAAATATTATCTTACAAAAAATTTTGAAATCAATCAACCATTTATTATGTCAAAATCAATCATATATTAAACTGAATAGTTATTCACACATCAATCTTGTATTCTTCCAAAGATATCAATAAAAAATAGTCATTTGTTGTTGAATTAATTTTCAAGGTTATTGTTCTAATTTAATATACTCTTCCAAAACAATTAATATATACTAATAAATAATATTCCTTATATATTTCACATAATCCTAATAACTTTTTGAATATTATATAATATCATCAATAAATATCACTCACTAAGGAAAATATATAAGAGTATTAGGAATTAATTTCTATTAAGATATAAAACACTTCAACTTATGTAACATGAGGAAACTAACTTTTTCCATCATAACAATAATATAATAATAATCTAAAACATTTATATTTGATCCCTTATTTGTTACAGAACATAGTGGTTTCTAAATACATAATTTTCTCATCATCAACTATGTGATCCAGTTTCAATCAAATAAAAAACCCATAAAGGTTATGATAATATCAGAAAATTGAATATGAAAACATCAATCTTAATATTTATTCCACTATGAAAACATCATTTTTGACATATGATACTTTTGGTTCAACCTATGACACTAATTGTTCAATCCTAAGTATTCCATTGTCATTTTTCAATTATTTCATATACCCGAATTTGATAAAACCAAACTCAAATACTTAAAAATGTTTTGTAAAGAGAATTTGATTAACAAAATAATATAACTTGGGACTTTCAAACCAAATGTGTATTTAGGCCTCCTTATCTTGCACTAGATGATGATCGATTTTATACCCAATCCACACTTTTCAAGGTCATTACACTTAGGTATACCTTTTCTAGAGCCTACATCCACTTTTAGTATCTATATAAGGATATAATTTCTATTAGAACCATATATTCTATAATTTAACCAAATTCCAGGATGTTATCATATATATTCACTTATCCCTTTTTCTTATCATAGGGTTTTCACTAAATCCCACTTATCCTAATCCCTAAAATATTAAAAATTACCTAAACTAACCTAAAGGTTTATCTATACCTCATAAATTAAGATAAAACATAACTTATCAAACCTAACATTAAATTTAACCTAAATCATAACATCTAAATTTCTCTAAATACTCATTTTATACCAATTGTAATGCCTCAGGTCCACACTATTGAAATCTGATGGGAATAAACTCCTCATTTTTTTAACGGCTTTGAAATAAACTAATATGATACAATTTTTTTCATAAATAATTACAATTTCACTAAAAAATAGTAAGTAACATACATTATAATGACCTATTAGGTTTAGAGTTTTAGAGTGTTTGGAAAAAACATTTAACTAAAAGATCCCATGTATATCTCATGAAATAGTAATCTTAACACTATATATGAAACTATTTAATCTTAAATAAGTCATTGAAATATCCCAAAAATTCTCCACACAATTTATTTTCTAATACATGTCATCTTTAATATATTTCTTAATATTCTAGTGAAATAGTATTATGACATGTGTGAGCTCAAATTATTAGTAATGGAAAATGGATATCAGAATCTATTCAAGTATACCAATTATAATCAAAAGATTTCATATATCTGACAACATGAGCATGAATAAAATCCATGGTTAACAATAAAAATATAAACATGAATAAAAAAATTGAATTAATTGTGTTGTAATGCATACTGTAGGACATCATGATCCTTACCAATTAGGCCTCAACCAATAAATTAGTCTTACAATCATGGTAGGGTCGAAGAAATCATCATTATCATCATGGTTACACCCATGACATCATGATTCCATTGAGTGGGAGTACATCAAATACCCATATAATTTATCTCATGATAAGAATTAATGAATCAAGGTGATATATCATATTATCCCGACCTATTTATTCTCTAATTCCAATGCATTAACCGTATGAATGATGTAAATTTTAATACCATGAATAATCCACATGACTTCATAAACATTTAAATTGTAATAACTGCATAAAAAAGGTAAATACCATTCCCCAAGTCAATAAAATGGATAAAATTATACTAAACCATTTAGATAAATATGATTTATGGTTAAATAATATATAATTAACTATCTGGAGTAGTTAGAAAGCATCAATATCAAAATAAAAAATCTAGAAATTTTAAATATTTTCTCAATCAATAAATAGAACATCATTCAATGTAAGAAATCCTAAAAATACAACCATATTGAGAAAGGCATATATGATTAGGTAAATAATTTACATAATCAATTATTGATGGAATCAATTTGAACACACATTAATAAAAGGAAGTAAATGTACTGCGATCAAAGAGTAAAATCTTTGGAATTAAAATCACGAATATAATAGAGGATTATTTTGATTGAAAAATGTACTGATGGATAATTTCTTTGGTAGAGAAGAAAATTACATAAGAAATATAGATAATGAATGTAGATGGTATTTTTTCAAGGATTTCATCAACTGAGAATAAGATTGTAAAATTGAAATAACATTGATGAAAACCAATTTTTGGGACTTTTAGAAAAATCACATTGTAAATAAGAAACCCCCTTGAACTTTTGAAAAAATTTATTTTATAAAAATTGGAGAGAAATAGATTCTTTGAGAAATCATTATTGATTTAAGATTAATTTTCATTGAATATAAAAATAAAGTGGAAATACTAGTTAACTTGGATGAAAAATATAATAATATATTTTAGAAAACAATTTTAACATAATGATAAAAATATGAAGTTATGGGTCAACATGAAAAGTTATTTTCAAAATGGTAATGTGAAATTTTTTAAAGAATTTATTTTTGAAAAAAATATAATAATATATATTTGGAAAGATATAAATACTATCATAATAAATTTGGGGTGGAAAATAAATCATTTTATTTTGAAAGCATGGAAAATATCTTTAATATTTTGAAATAGAATTATTGAAAACCTACTTTGATAAAATAAGTAGTAAAACATCCCTATTAAAAATACTAATTGAAATTAGAAAGGTAACATGAAATAACACATAAATGGGGTTTAAAATAAAATAGATAACATTCGTGGGAAAGGAAAATATGCACAAGGAGTGGATATCACCCATAAATATTATTTGAGTTATTTTAAATAATGAGAAAATTTTTATGGGGAAGAACGTCCTCACGTAGTTTGATTTGAATAAAATGTGTCGTTTTACAAATATGAAAAGATAATTCTCAGTGAAATAAAATATAATATTGTAATTAACCAATCTATAAATTAATAAGTTCATGAATACTCATTATAACTCAATGAAAGGAGTTGAGTTTTCAGAACCCCTTTCAATATTGTTATATTTTTAATCGAAAACTATTTGAATAAAGAAAATTATATGGATATACAAACCCCATGAATTTCATGAAATTCCTGAATTTTTAAATTGGAATTAATTAGTCTTTAATCGCACTATATAAAATAAATAATTGTGCCTAATATCAAATTTGTCTAATGGATTTGAAAATGAGACAACAAAACTCTTACATTGTTCCTGATTCATTTTGTGCATGTGCCTAACTTCCTGGATAATAAAATTAAATTTATTATATACCTTATTAGGTACCTTATTTTTCTATAATTCATTCAATATATACCATTTATAATCATATACTATTTATTATATATTCTCTTGTTATGTTTTCATGAAAAATGAGTCATTGTCGGCTTATTTCGGTAATTTTAGTGACTAAAGATGATATTTTAAAAATAAGATAAATAATAAATATAAACATTACAGAACAATGAATTAATTAATTATTATTTATTTATTTATAATAAAAATCATATTTAAGATCCCATAGTAATCCATGATATAGTTTTTAGCATTGCTCAATTAGGTGGTTAAACTGCCTCCGAACATGAACACGATATAACTAAATGGTTGATTATGGTTAAGGAATTTTCTAATATCATTAAAAAATATTAATATTATTTATAGTTTTTTAATTCATTGAATCATATTCTACGTGGTTTGGATAAATAATTAAAATCAATTTGAAAAAAGAAAAATGTTACTTCGTGGAGGCAGTAGTCTTCACAATGCCAGGTTAGCATTCTTTTGTTTATATAAGTGGATGGAAGGGAATAAATAAGTTATTTTAAATTAATATAATAACACTTAATTATAATAATTATTATTAATGAACAATATTTAAATGGTTGGGATTGGTTTCGAAGAGAAAGAATGTGAACAAAAAGATAAGGACTGAGTAATGATCACTTTGGGACCTTAAACATTCTCTCATAAGTATCCTAGGAAATGAAGGGATTGGGATAACTAATTGAGAATAGAGGCTTAACAAATTGAGATATTTTTATAGGAGTATAAAAATTTCATAGTATCAACAATAAATTCTATGTAAGGGGTGTGTCGTGAAGGTGTTAATGTGTCACCTTTTATAATAGAAGAAATTGTCTTTTTGTGAATACCCTTTATTTTTCAATAATTAAATGATGTTATTCAAGGATAAATATATATAAATGTGCTAAATTTTGGATCATGGGGTGATATTGGGTTAATATAATTATTCATGGTTTTCTAAACATGTTTTAATCATATTGGAAGTGATTTTTTCTTATATTTTTAATTTTTCCTTTTTTTATTAGCGTAACTATTTTTTATGAAAATATCATATGTTTTAAAAAAACGTATAAAATAACACATATTACCAAAATTTTCATTATTATATACCTTAATTTATTCTAAATTTAATCTAAATCTAATTCTAATTAACAAAAAAATTAAATTTTAAGTTAAAACATTTTATATATAGAAAAATTGTTTTGTGGAAAAATATTTTTTTCACATGGAAATAATTTTTATCTTATTTATTATTGATTACCAATTGAATGGTTGATAATTTTTAAAATATAGGATTAAAATTTATATTAAATATCTTTTTATAAGTGATTTATTTAATTTATTAGATAAAAATAACACAATATTAATAAAATAATTCTGTGAAAATAACATTTTTGTCATTATCATTTTTATTAAATTTAATTTTTGTAATAATAATTTTATGCCCAAAAATGAATGTATATTGTGAATTAAAATTATCATGTGGATCTAAAATATTGAAAACATTTTTTTGGATTTAATTCATATAAGTTATGAAAACTTATTTTTTAAATTCAAGTGAATAAATAAGTTTGTTGAGTAAAATATTACTTCTATTTTCCAAATGATATACCTGGGTTTTATAAATCTAAAATAGTAATTTTAAATGAATTATTTTATTTATAAATATATAATAATATATATAATTTTAAAAAATTGTAAACATTTAATTCATTCTTATGTTATGATAATGACATAAAAGTGACTCTATTGTCAACATATATATTTTTTATTATTCACAAAAAATGAAATAAGTTAAAAATAAATTCCAAAAAAATAATCTTAAACTCATTTTATGATTATAAATCAAAAAAATTCATTTCATTTTTTCAAAATTATATATTTTAAATTTTATCATTTAACTTTTAAATAATAACAACAAAATTAAATGAAAATTATTTTCATAGGGAAATAACATTTTAAAAAATATTAACTATTATTAATCTTATTTTATACCAATTACTTATAATATTTTTTTAATATTCTATTCATGTAGGTGATATATTTGATCAATAAATTATTTATTTTCATAAAAAACATAAAAATTCAATTTTTAGAAAGGTTTATTTTTAAATAATAAATTTGTTAATTTGTTATTTACCGAAACTAATTTAATTTCTAAATGTCTTAGAATTTATAATGACCATTACATTTACTTATTCACAAATTTCTTAATTGGGATACAGCTATTTTTACATACAATTTATACAACTATATTTTGAATTTTATAAAAAAAATTGTAGTTCATTTTGGTTCACTATTCAATGTGAAGCTAGCTATTGAATACATTAGGGTTTTAAAGGGTAATATATTTAAATTTCATAGGGTATTACTATTATACATGCCCCAAAATGTACATACATTGGATGAATGTACACAAGTATATGATGCATGAAATATATTTATAATACATGATTTAAAATTATATTTAATACATGAATATGATCGATATATTTTTCATGTATGTGGTTCATGAATATATATATATATATATATATATATATATGTATGTGTCTGCATGTGTCTTTGTGTCTGTTTGAATTGTTATTAATTTTCTACCGAATGGATTATTAATCAATCCATTATGAATGGATTAAAATATTTTCATTAGATTCATTAAAAAATATCAATTTATAACACCCAATAGATAGAAATGAATACGATACATTATGAATATGAGGATCCACTATCATGTACCTTTTAAGAGTTTGAGATCCTACCCTATTCTGTTTTTGTGTTGTAAATTGTAAGCCTCAACTAAACTCTTTTCCACCCAAAACTCTATTTATCTCTTTTGAGAAGGTTCCAAATCCCATTAAGATTACAGGTATCCTTGTGAAGTGTTTGTGGATCCATTTTCCAATTTAATCAATCAAAGGTAGTCTGATTAAATTGACTACTCCTTGTGAACTTCTTTAATCATTTTATATGGAAGTAAGTTTAATGTTGTTACTTTATAATAATTCAAAGTACTCAATTTTATATTTTTATTTACATGTTAATTTCTTGAATTTAGATCTCAAGTGTTTTGGATTTTCTTCCACTACATATGATCATTATATGGTCATATAAAACCCATAAGTGGTATTATAGAGAGTTTATTTAATATTTAAACAAGTTTGAATAATTGGTTTTCAAAGAAAATAATGATTCATATTTTTATAAAACTGGAGAAGGGTAAAAACACTTACGTGAGCTGTGTAAAGGTACGTTTTATATTTCCTTACATAAGTCAGTTATGTAAAGTTCATAACCATACATATAAGGTATATGTAAGGGTAATATTATAATATCCATTATTTTAACACACCAAGCATCCACGATACATTTCACTTTGAATAATGTAGTAGCTTGCGTTGTACGCAACTTGGAGATTTAACACACCATGACCAATCAAACTAGCCATTATAAAGAGTAATAACCACTTTTTAAAATTTTATAAATTTTATTTTTCAAAATGGACATCATTTTTTGAATTCATAATATCAATATCAGCTTAGGGTGAATTTTTGGTACTTTTATGAAAACTTGCAATTTTTGATGAATAGTCAAAAATAATAATTTTTTTAAAAAACAACTTTTTTAATCAAAAAAATATATAGTGTTCAATTATAAAATTGAGTGTTTTAAAAGTATCATTAGATTATATTTTTAACATTTATTATAATTTAGGTCATTTTATGTAATTTCACATTTAAACTAGACATAAATATGTGGCAATCTTTCCATAGTTATTATTTCTGAAAACATGCTTTTTGTTTTGACAATGGGAATTAATTTTAAATTAATTTCTGCCACTTATGTATTTTGAATTTGTAAAAATGGATTCCATATTTGGAATCTGGAGCTCAAAATTGGGTAAATAGGTAATTCTTATTATTAGACATTATGAATAATTACTTCTGTAAATATTTTATTCACAATGGTAAAAAGGTAAATCTAGTAAATATGGGTAAAAAATAATATTGTAATAATATTAAATTACAATAACATGTGTCCTATTACTATTGGTTGATAAATTTCCGACCATGGGCATCCTTGGTTGATATTGGGACCCCATGGAGCCACATGAGAGTGATAATGACACTTTATATTAAGTAATTAAAGTAGAGACAAAAATGACATAAACATATATCCTTTAGAAAAAAATTAAATGGGGTTATATAAGTTATATTTTTTACTATAAATACTCATTATAAATATAAAACGATTTCCTATATAATTTTATTTTATTTATATTTTTTAGACCTTAAATAATTAAATTTATTTATGACACAATGGAGATGCAGTAATTCGCTTATTAATGAAAAAAATCAATAAATGAAATTATAAATATAAAACTAAATATAATTTCTACGTTTTTATGAAATACACGAATTTTATAGGCTAACATGAAATTTTAGGGTTGATTCAATGTATTTGGTTTGAAGTAGGCAAGTTTTGATGACTTTCACAAAAAACCTATACCAAATAGTTTCAAAAGTGACATAAATGATTTTTAAAAAAAATATTATATTATTAAATAATATAATAGCCCAAAAAATATATGGATATGCCAAAGAACTTATATAATGATAGGTATATCATTAATGAACCACTTTAGGTTATTTTGGAATTTTATAGTAAGTTTATTAACCAGTTATTATTATAATACAAAAATGCATGGTTAAAGTTAAACAATTTAACTAAGAGTTAAATTTAAAAGATAAGGTTAATATATTGACCCAAACCAGTATAAAATGTATTGGTTGAATTTTTTTGACCCATTCCCACATTATCCTACAAATAAATCATTTAGGAGCCATTAGAAACTGAAAATGATTTTATTATAAAATAATATTTCAATCTTTTCCCAAGGCGCCCCTCACCTCTCTTATAAAAGGGAACTTCCCCTTCTCTCCAAATCCCACCTCCAAAGCCATTTGGTTCGTCCAACCGCTACCCAAATATCATCCCAATTTCCCTCACATAATCTTAGAGTACATATTTTGATCAGAAATCCAACCTATGGAGCCCTTTTGATCAAATCAAAAAGAAACTCCCGAAGAAGTTGTAATAATTTCCCCACCCTCTTTCAAGTCTTTTCTTATTCCTCATCCCATTTCTTAGTTGTTTCCATTATAAAATAATATCTCTAGTATATCTCTATATACTGTTATGTTATTAAATAAATTGTACAACCATATTCATTATTCTATCCATCATATGAATGACAATGTCACTGTATGTGTGTACGTACGACTTACCGTCTCTACATCATGGTGTAGTTTGTTATTCAAACACTTCATTATTTGGATGGGTATAATAATGAGTATAACTGAAGTAAATAATAAAAATAACATATTTATGATTCTTTATATATGATATACCATCAAATTATATATGATTTCACCATAAATTTACTGATATTGTCGCTCGTGCGTACGTACAGAATATCATCTCCCTGAACACGATGAGATTCATTCCCCATCGTAATCATTCAAGAATAATATTTATTATATTATTAAAAATAACATTTAAGAACATAATATCAGTTTTTATATGAATAAAATACATCTAATCCATAACAAACATGTCTTACATAACTAAGCATATAAAGGAAAATGGATCAGATAACACTGGAAACGATGATACTACTGAAGTATTATAAACAATGAAATATTAGAGGATCATATATGATATCATATTTATGTATATAGTTATTGTATAATTTACTAACAATGTTTTAACTATTATACAGGAGCTTAAAATACCATCTACTAAGGAAATTTACAAGGTAAGGGTTTATTTCACAATCTATTTATTATCCGAGCATGTTCTTACCTAAGTATCTACTGGGACCTCTTTATCATTCACACCCATGTTTTCATAAAAATGTAATTCAAAACATCTTTAATATTTTCTATAATATGGGTTTAAGTGATTTATACCCTTATTTTACAATATATGTTTTTAACAGAATCTTTTTTTTGTTTTCCAAAAAAGGTAGTATATGAACGTTTCGACAAAATTAAGGTAAGAATGTCTTTTTTAAACATATACGGTGGGTGTGGCTATTTTCTGCCGTTATATCATCGTCGAAGCTTACTATACAAGATTATAATAGTATTTTTCAAATAAATGTATTGTTTTATAATTATATTAATTTTACATTATTTCAAAATAGAAAGATATATATCTCTTAGAATGTTTTTATTTCATCTATGTCAACATCCTTTGATGGATTTTAATCATGTTTGATGTTGATTTGTTATGATACAAAACATCTATATTATATTGAAGGTTTTTGGATATGTCTGATTGTGGATGTGTTTCTTTTACATTATTCATGGATTATGGAGAATGTATTGACTTTTCGTATTCCAGTTATAATATGAATGCTTATGTAATATTTAAACCTCTTCATATGAGGAATGAAATAGACATTGTATGTGACAGGTGGAGCGCACAATAGCTCTTCGATCCATCGGTAGGTCTCATGAGACAAACTAGTTGTTTGGAACAATTCCATGAAAAAATCTTATTTGTATTCTTGGCATAAGGCCTGGACTATGTGGTTATGAAATCTGGCATTATGCATTCCATCATTATGAAAGTGGCTATTGATATTGCATGTGATTATTCGACTAGTAGAATATCCACGGTAATAATTAAATTTAATTATTTAATTTTATCATTGAAATATTATATTGAAGTGTATGATTAAAAGGATTTGGTTTTAGTCTTATACATTGCCTTAAATGTTTATGCTTATTTATGATAGTTTTGGATATATTGTTATCCTTACTGAGCATGTGAGCTCACCCCTTTCTATGTTTTATTTTTCCCAGGATGTGAATAATTATTTTATGGTTGACCTTCAGGGATAGGCTAAGGATATATGTGTGTTAAAAAATATGTCAAAATGTAATTGATGTTTTCATTTGTTGATGTAATTTAAAACATATGAATGTACCTATTACTTCAAAGGATAATAAACAGATCAGTCTTTCTGGACATGATTCATTGTATCTTTCCAATGTTATATAATAATGCACTGACTTTGGGTAACAGGGTTAGGGGTGTTACAATTATGAAAATCTATTTTGTGAAGTTAGTACCCTTACACAACATTTCTACATAAATGTAAATCAATTTTACCCTTATTCAACACCCTTACACAATACCCTTAAAAAAAAATATGCATATGGGTAACCCCAATAATACTATTATGAAAAATGTGTGTTGTAATGGTATTACCATTATGTGAGGGGTATACCAAAGGGTCATTGGTGATTTAAACTTATGTGTAAATGTAGTTGATGCATAAAGGTCCCTGGTGTTTACCTTTACACATTGTATGAAATGTAGAGATTTCCCTTACACAAATGAGTTTCATAAAGATGATACCTTTTTTGTTGGGATGATACATAATGTTAATCTATGTATTACCTTTACTAAGTGGATAAATACATTAGTACCCTTATAATGGGAATCTGCGTAAGTGTAATGGGAAGATACCCTTACACAGAATAGGGATTTAGAGTATGGGTAAGTAGAAAGTATATTTATTTATTTTTTAAATATTTATTGTTTTTTATGGTTTATAATTTTTTTAAAATTCATAATAATAGTTGTCCTGGGATATTTTAATTTTCAAAGATTTTATAATTAAATTAATTAAATTTATATTATTTAAAATAAATTTAATAAATGTTTATGAAAATTATTGAAAAATGATAAATGATAATGTTTTAAAATACCTTTTGAAAAATTATATTGTAGGACTATTAATATAGAAACAAACATTTTATTAATGAATCATAAGTGTTGATTTATAACATGTTTATATATATATATATATTTGATATATTGATTATATAAAATGTTTATATAATAGATATTAAATAATGAAATTTCTATAATTCATGAAATTTCATATAAACGACATTTAATATAAAATATAATGGGGTACATAACTAAATTAATAGAAAATGTTTAAATTATTACTAACATATAAAATATTTATCAATAGTATTTATAATTGAATAGTTCATAATTGTGTCATGTTTCAGAAAATAATTAAAATGTTTATTAAGTTGTTAATTTTATTTTATATGAATTATTATTAAATTGTTTATGAAATATAAATATTTTTTATTCCCATTTATATGATAAATTTCCTCTTTGACGGATCCTTTCATATGATTTTAGGTTTGATATCATAAAATTTAGTTTTCATCAACATTCCCCTTAGTTTTTATTCTCAGTTATGATCTAGAGAATAGTTGTTGGGAATAGTATGTTCATATTAGATGTTATATTTTTTGAAAATTTAATTCTCTCTTATGTAAAATATCCCTGGGTATAGGGTATTGGGGTTGGACCACCTTCTTTCTTGGATACTTACCTTTTCGTGGAATGTGAATGGGGTTGGATTTATTGAACTCTGGTGTAAATCAGGAAGAGATTATTGATTTCATATAACTCTATGTCATTACATTGAAATTTCATGTACCCTATACCAATAATGAATTTTGATATGTATTAATATACATTACTTCTGTTCTGAGGTGATTAACACATACTTGTGAGTTATGTAAAGAGTTGCAATTTAATGTTGTGTGAGCATATTAATTTAGTGGTTGAAATAGGGATTTAAAAAACTATATTTTTTTATGTTTGAATAAAAAAGAAAATGATAAATGAAAAAATAATAATTACATATGATTTAATTTTTATAAATTTAATAAGTTTATTGTTTGTACTAAATTGATGAAACATTATAATAAAACTTCATAAATAATAAGTTTTAGAATCCTTCCAAAGTGACACATTTCAATACCTCGATCATCCAACCGGACATATGATTATAATGTTGGTCACTCCTATATTATATTGTGTAGAGAAATAAAGTAATGAGTGACTCTAGATTATTATCTTGGATGGGTCAGACTATAGTCGGGTTCCCCTATATCATCCTTTTTAACTTGTTCTTAGAATTTTCATTGGGTTATACTATTTGAGAGACTCTAATATGAGTGGATTAACAAAGTAACAGAGTTGAGTATATGAATATGACGGATTTGGGATAAGGGTTATCCATATAACTATCCATGAACCACAACTATTGTGTTTTGAATGATTTTCAAACTAAACAACTATGTGTTTTGATAAACTCTAAAGTTGACTCATTTCTTAGTGAAATATAGATCATGTATCACTAAATGGATATCATATATGGGGTTATCAATTTGATGGGGAGAACCATCCTTGTTAGGGACTAATGAATAGATATAATACATGATATTCAAATGATAAAATTTTCTATTATAGATAAAATTTTCATCATCATTATACTAATAATTTAAATCAATCCTTGAAATGATAAGATTAAAGTAAACAACTCCTTGGTTAGGTATCTTAAAGATAATTATTAATAAGTTGGAATATTCTATGTTATAGAAAAACTCCTTCTTTAGTAACCAAGAGTTGAATTTATTCAACATGAAGATAATGACACTTATAGAATCGGGAATTGATTTATTTATGGTATCAAAGGCACTAGATACTAATTGACCTGATGAATTATACTCTCATATATAAAATAATATTGGGTCTTTCCTATGATATTCAATCTGATTTAATATGTTTGGAGAGACAAAATAATTCTTTTAAAGATTATTATTGTTAAACAATTCATTCAATTTTCATTTATGGAATTTTTCATGAAATATAGATGGATTAAATAATGGTTCTACCCAATATTCTCAAAGTGTTAAGAATTGATGAATTAGGCATGAGAAGTTTATGTTCTTGTACTGATAGATTGCACATTGATTTAAAATTTCAAAAACAGAAAGGGATAAAATTTTATAGTCTAATAATATTTATTCAAGAATCCATTTAATGTTATTTAAAACATATGGTTACTATCAGGCAAGAGTAATTATTAAATATGATGTGATTTTTAGGAATAATTGAAGGGGTTTTGGGAAATCCATTGAATTTCCATGTTATGTATTAATGTTATATAAATTTATTATTAGATTTTTAAGTGTACATGAATTGGGAATCTGTTTTATAAGTGTTTTAAATTTAGATGAGATTAAAATCAATGGAAGAATTGAATGATCTTGTAGTTTTTATTCAATTGAAATAGTAAAATGTTTCTATAGTATAACATTGAATGTAATTATTTTTACCATTCCTGGATAAATCTAAGATAGTTAAGTGTGTTCTTTTTACTTCTCTTATATGATAATTGTTTAATAAATTGTTTTTATGAACAACATGAGATGATTAATTTTATACATGCTTTTTATAATTCATCGAATTCTTTAACCTATTTTGAGAATAATATATGGATGGAAGTGTTTATCCAACTATTTATTAAATTATGGTGGAGTTTGATTCCCACCTAGCTATGGTTTATTTTAATGAATAAAGTATTATTTTAAAAATTTACCCTAAAAAATATAATTCCATATGATATTTTGAAACAATAGATTATTTTTTTTGATATTCTTACTAAAAGGGAAAAAAATTATTTCATGAAACACAATGAAATTTTTATTGTGTATTTGAAATATTTTCCAAAGGTATTATATTTTGAAATAGGATAGTCAGAGTATGTTTGATCTTATAGAAGTTTAAAGTTAAAAAATAAAAAATTGTACCAAATTTAGTTTAAGTGATTATTTACTTTATATAATAAATAGATAGGATATATGAAAGTAATGAAAAATATAAATAATTACATTTAGATACAGTGAAAAAGTGAATATCATTATTAAAAGAAGGATTATACCATTATAAGATTGTAGTTTTTCTTAATTTAATATCCTAATTATGTCAAGGGTGTGTGATGGTAAATAAAAAAATGAAAATAGATACAATCAGTTTCTATAACAATAGAACATCACTATTCCCTTATGGCCTATACCAGCCAATAAATAGAGTATATCACTTGTTATCCTAAAAGATTTTAGGGTATCGAGTTCAAGATAAATCTAAAGATTCACATTATTTACTATAAAAAATTGATATCACATTATCCTAAAATCGTTTAAGAAGTATTGGTAAAGTGATAATGTAAATAGGTACATTATATACAAAAGATTTCAAGGAAATTTTTTGATGGAAAAGGTTCCAAGGATTATGATGCACATATAATGATTAATAACTAGATAAAATAATATAACATTATAACATTTAATTTTTTGATGTTAAGTTGTTTGAATATAAGTTCTAAAAGATTAACTTATGGAAAATGATTCCTAACTCTAACCATTATTAAAACTAGATTTATTTATAAATTTTACTCATTAAGATATTGGTATGAGTATTTTATGATATGGTCACATATGTATGTGATAGGAATTATATATGATTGTAATGTTCTAAAAATATAATCCATTACTACAATAACCACATGAGGGTCATGTTATATATCTATTTGTGTAACATACAAGATATTGGTTTTAATTGTTGTAATGGTCATAAAAATATCATGTAATTATTAAAAAGGAAATATTTATTTATCCTTAATTATTATGTATTGGAACATTACTTTTCATTAACGGCTAAATGATAAATATCTCCTTAAATTACATACATTGATTTTCCCCGGACAGATGATCATCAAGAAGTATAGTTGTTGGTGGTGATATATAATGATTACCATTAATGTATTATTGTATCTATTATAAATAGTTTTATATATGATATGAAGGATAGATTCTTGGGGTTATATGTAGAGACCTGTTACTTGGAATGATCTATGAAATTATATCTTATGGAATGTCATATGGTCATATATATACATATGGGTGTATACTTATTATCAATCCTTCATACCTGAGGATGGAGAGATACCTAGTATGAGAACCTTCATACATTGATACCCTACATACAAAAGTCAACATTTTAAATTAGCTATTGAGGGAGTGTTTGAGTATGTTTGTTATCATGTAATCAGTGGGTGTGGGACAATTTTGGGATTTTTTTTCACATATGAAAAGAAAATAAATCTATCCATTGATAGAATTATACTTAAGAAACACATGGAAATTTTTAATAACATTACATATGATGTGTTAAACTACTGGGACAAGTGACATATGATGTACTTATCAGATAAATGAATTCCATGTGATAAATTCATGGATTCGTTAAATCGTTTTTGGTGAATCGTCAAATGTTTAATGGCCAACACTAGATTTAAATGCTCCATTTATAGTGGTCACATGAATTTATTGAAAATGTTTTTATATAATTATACATATGATGCATCCTTTGGTGGACATGTTCATACAGAGAAATGAGTATGATTGATGGATATCTCATCAGACCCCTTATTTGCTCGAGTGGCACTAATTATTTGATATAGGTTGCTCTTTACATTAATTTTTTAAATTAGGATTTCATAGTTTATATCAATACTGATAAGGCCCATAGGGTCACATTGTCCAGCCCTTGAATAAGGATAATATTTTATAATTGTGTCTTCGAAAGTAAGGTATTTTGATGAAAAAAACATATCCAAAAGATTTTGGATGGACTCACAACGAGTTGTGATGTTTTTTATAATGTCCTCATGGAATATTAGTGTTGTTTATAGATTGTTATATTTTTAGTAAAATATATATGAATGGAATGCATGTACACATACATATTATTTATTAAATAAATAAATATATGTAAAATAATTTTATATATATAAGTGTATATTTAATACATGTATGTGATGGTGGTATTTTACATTCATGATGTTGATGAATATAATAATATATGTGTGTGCATGTGTTTTTGATTGATATATATATATTATTTTTTATTCATCAATCCATTATGAATAGATCAAATTTATTTCATCAAATTCATTAAAAACACTCAATTAATTACACCTAGTAGATAGAAGCACACATGATGTGTTAAAAAAGGAGGATCCTAATGATTCACCTATATAATAGTTTTAGACCCTCCAATGTTCATTATGTGTGGTTTGATGTGTATAAGCATATAATAAACAGTCTTCCTCCTAAAATGTCATTTATTTCTTTTGGGAAGGTGGTATAACTTGTTATGGTTGTTCTTTTTCTCACAGAGTGTTCATGGATCCATTATTCAATTTACTCCTTCAAATATAGGGGTTTATTAATACTCCTCGTGATATTATTCAAGAATTCACCATGGAAGGAATATTGAAGATAATTTAATATGAAAAATATTTGTACTCTATTTTACTGTTTTATTTACACCTTAATTTCATGATGATATATCTCATATGCTTTTGGTTTCCTTCTAATCTATATGATCATTAAATCGTTATATGAAACCAATCAGTTAAATAACATATATTCATGCTAGAATCCTATTAGTATTTTCCCCTCACATGCTATATATGAATTTGGTTGTATGTAGACCATGTTTTGTATAACACAGGTAAAATCAAGGGTTCCTTGCAATTTCATAGACTTTCTGGATTACCAATGTCTGTGGATTTTTTGGGATGGTGGAGATAAGGACTCTTGGAATATTGAACTTATAGATAATTTTTGGTATTTTTATCATTGGAATATATGTATTATCCTTTTTTGGCCTTATTCCTTGTTTTGAGTTTTAACTATGGATAAAATATGTATATTTATGTTTTGACAAATGATATGATGATGTTATGATATATACTTTTAGTAATTTTTTAATTCAATATGTTGTATATTTATATTTATTTTATTTTTCATATTAGTTGATGTATCCATCCAATTTATGGACGGTTCATGTAGAATTTTCAGGGGTGATTCCATTCCTAAATGGTTAACTTTAATTCCCCAGTGTGTGTCCCCAACCCGTGGTGGTTGGGAACATGCATCAAGCCTTATCAAATTTCGATCCGAGTGATAGATCAGGCCAACCCAATATGGTTTACAAAAAATGGTATCATATGTCCTTTTATTCTTTAATTATTCGAAGATATTAGATAGGACTATCGGTACTCGAGTGGTGGGCACAGAAGAGTTTCTAGCCATCTATTCCTCATGCCATGCCTCAAGTTTACATGGGTTTTAGAGAGTTTATATTATGATTTGAACCCATTTTTTGGTAGTAGTTAATGAGATTTTATTTTTTTCATCATCTGATTTGTGTTTCAGGAGGAATCCATGAGAAAATTTTAGAAATATTGAGTCCTATGGTTGAATAAAGAAGAAACGTACCTACACAATGTTTAGAATCATGATTAAAGGTTGTAATGTAGATCATGTACATCTAGATATGTAATCTTCTAGTGTTGTTTTAGATGTTTGGTGCACGGTTTGTTTGACCATGTTGCTAAATATTTCAGTGTGGAAAATGGATAAAACATTTTCATTTTCACACCTTCTTCTTTTAAATAAGTTTTTATGTTGAATTTATTTGTTTTAGGCCTATTATACATGTTTGTTGTAAATTATTTGATGTTTTGTTATATTTAATTATATACTGAATAATTTATACCTTTAGTTTTGTGGATGACTCCTCCCATAAGGATCTCTTCAAAGCGTAGAGAGGGAGCTATGTAGCATGGTACATAGGAAACCACTATATTTTATTCCAATTTTGTGGAATTAATGATACGTACGATTAAGTCCTTAGCCTAAAATGTTAAAAAAAGATTTATCATGGATGGTAGACCATGCATTGGAATTCATTTAGCAGAATTCACTAGTCTTCCATGGCAGTAGAGGTACCCATGATCCTATGGAATGGATCGATAGGATCAAGTGTGTATTCCTTTTTTTGAAGACCCCTAATACCTCAAAAGTAATCTTCACCACTTACATTTTAGAAGTACTCGGTAAGAAATGGTGGGTATCCATGGTGAAATCAAAGAGACATGACGATCACACCCAGACTACTCTTAAAAATTATTTTAATTAACCATTAAATACAGATACACTAAAGGTGAAAAAGGACCATAGAGTATGACGCTCCTTTTTTAAGGTTAGATCATTTGTCTCATAGTCTCCTCATGAATGTCTATCCCAATGCAATATGTATTGTAATGGGAAGAAATTCACAAATGATATAAATGCTCACCTTCCTTTTCCTATCAACTTTTATCAAGGTGGTGGATAAATAATCTATGGATATGGTGGGATTAGTTGGGTAGATAGGCCTCAGTGAGGTTTCGTTAGTAGTGGATTCCTTCTAGAGTTATTCCTCTGGTTAGAAGAGGATATGCGATGAACCTCATTAGAGTAGTGGGAGGGGTGATCAACTACCATCAAGTCTGATGCAAGTGGTTTCTTTGGGGTGTAATCCAGTGACTTTCTATGAGTGTGGTAACTATATCCATATTATGCATAATTTAATAGTGGTTCAGAGTAAATTAAACCGATGTGGGCATCTAGGTTATCTTTTTTGATTCTATAAGGCCTCTATTAATAGAGTGACGTTAGTTCTTCCTTATCTAAGGGTTCATAATTGAAATCCAATTTTTCTAAGGGTGTGGGGAATCACCCTTAGTTTAATGGGGATTCCCATAAATATACTATGTCTTGGGGTGTGATTGAGTTATCAATCCCCTATATAGTATATATAGAACCTAAGGACTCTAAATAAAGATCATACACCATGAGAGGTATGGTGTTAATTACTTATTCTATGGATTTATTCTTTTTTATAAATGTTCTTCTCATTCATTTATATAATTAAATTAAATTGATTCATTGGGTATGTCAGTGGAGTTTATTCCATTTGTTATGGATCTACTTAACCCATTGGGAATGAAAAAGGACAAATGTTTTAAGTACCTAGAATGACGTACTTTGATCACTAATATGGATGAATTGTGGAACATCCTCTTATTGGACCTATATGTTTTTATCACATCATGGGAATGGATTCGATAATTAAATTTAAAAATCAAATTTAATATTATCATAAAAGGGTCAAATTTATATCTCCTAACATGAGCACTCATTCCTTCTAAGGTGAGTGGGATCGAAGGTTTTGGAGGGAGGGACCCATTGGTTTGGATGTGGGATCGATTCCATGTTAGTTGCCCAGGTTTTTCATTGATTTAATATAGCTGGGTTCATATCATCATCATACATTTCTTGTGGACTAGTACCCATGAGGTATTACTAAATGAATTTTCTAAGTTTTTACCCTAGTGAGATATAATGTTTACTATCGTTCTGCTACCCGAGATAAGCCCAATCAATTTTCTATCATACCGAATAAATCATTTTATGTTAAAGGAGTTAAATGTTCATTTGGAGTACATTTAATGTATGGGATTTATTTTTTCTAGCATTTCACCATGGGCATCACATGTGATTTTTACAAAGAAGAAAGATACGAGTCTATGAATTTTCATAGACTATCATAAGTTGAATCAAGTGACCCTTAAGAAAAAAATATGATTTTCTCAAATTGAAAATATTTTTATTAACTTTTGCATGCTTAGTGGTTATCAATATATTAACTATGGTTTATGTATCATATGATGAGGTTTTGGAAAGAGGATGTTTTTAAGACCTCCTTCGAGAGATAGTATGTTCATTTTGAGTATCTGGTTATGTCGTTTGGCCTTACTAATGATCAAGTGGTATTTATGAAATTGATGAACCATAAACATTCATTACTTTTTGAACATCCTCATAGTTTTGTTTTTTATGAAATCTTGTTGTACTCTAATATTAAGGATGGCGATAGATACCATCTAAATACTTTTTATGGAATCTTGAAGGGGAATCACTTGTACACAATGTTTTCCAAATGTCAGTTCTACATTAGGTTAGTAGATCTTTTAGGCCATGTGATTTTTGGGAAAGGTATTTTTATAGATATTTAGAAAATAAAAGATGTTATGTCATGAGGGAATCTCAAGAACATTTTTTAAATCAAGATATTTTTAGGATTATCTGAATATTACATGTGTTTTATTTATTTCTTCTCCGGCTTAGCTTCTCCCTTGACATTATTGACCCAGAAAAGGGTAAATTTTGAGTAAAGTGAGAAGTTTCAGTGTTCCATCAAGGATTTGTAGTTTTGTTTCGAACCATCTCGGGTTTTTATTAATCCTGATCTAGATAAGTGGTATGAAAAATATTTTGATGCCTCTGGTGTTGGTTTTGGGTGTCTGATGATGTAGGATAAATATGTGGTGGCCTACAACTCTTGTCATTTATGATCACATGAGAAGAATTACCCCACCCATAGCTTACATTTGGCAGTCCTAATGCATGATTTAAAATTTTTGTGTCATCACCACTTTAGGGATAGATTTAAAGTCTATTCATATCATAAAATCCAAATGTACATAATCTCCTAGAGGGAGTAAATAAAGGTAGAGGAGATTGAGCACTTATATGTCTAATATATCGTTAGGCTTCATGGTGTTCCTTCTATGGTAGTTTCTGACCATAATACCCATTTTAATTTTTGGTTTTGTATGTCTCTATGATGTCATTGCAACCGAGTTCATGATAATTGTGTCTTGTCACCTACATATGAATGGTTAGATTGAGTGGGTCATCTAGATTCATGATGTTATGCTTCATGCATTTTTCCTTGACATTGGGGGTTTATGGGAAAGGTATATATCCTTTTTTTAATTTTTATACATCAACAATTACCTAGTCTTGATAAAAAAAATTCCCTTTTGAGGTGTTTTATGGGTGGTGATTCTAGTCCCCATCGTGTTGGGATAAGCTAGGTGAGTGTTCATTATTGTGATTGAGACTCATCTAGGATATTACATAGTATTTTTTTGATCCAAAAGTTTTTGGAGATACCATATATTTGAAAACAATAATTTGTGGATCATCATTATCACTTGCTAGAGTTTGAGTATGGTGATCACATGTTCCTATAGATATTATTTTGACTGGGACATCATCGCTTGGGATAGCTGGGGAAGTTAGAAATACATTATGATAGGTTATTTTAAATTTCCAAGCATCTTGGATAGGTGGACTATCAGCTGGATCTTTTTTCATGTATAACATCATTCCATGATATCTTCCACGTGTCCTAGTCAAATAATTACCATCCAAACCCATATCATGTGATCGAGTAGGAAGACATGGAGTTAGATCATGATTCCACCATAGTAGATAAGCCCATTCAAATCTTGGACAATAATTATAAGGTTATCTATGGAATTTTCATCTATTTAGTCCATGTGATTTTTATGTATAACAACGATAACTATGTGACTTTGGATCAATATATTTTGTGATGGAGCAATGGTCTCAAATGCTATCTTCAAAAGTTCCTTGATGGCTTTCTAGGTGAATAAAGTGACATGATGGAGAGAAATTTGACCCCATTTTGGTCACTAGTATATTTTATTTTAAAATTTATTCATTTATTTATTTATTTTGGGATTCCCTGGGAGTTGGAGGTCAAAACCTCAATTTTTTAGAAAATAGATCCTAGAACAAGTGTGGTGCATGGTTAGTGAAACTATGAAACTAACCATGAGCGGGAAATATGTTTGGGGGATATTGGGGATTTGAATAGAATTAGAAAAAAAAATTAACCATTATGGGGTTTCCATAAATTTTATTGGTTATGTTTTGGGGAGATAGTGGCTCCATATAGTTGGTTCCTGATTTGTTTGACTATGTTGCCAAACCATATGATTTCTCTAGGCCATTAAAAAAGTAGTTTTGACCGTTGTTTCATTGTAAATATTTATGGTTTCCACACTCATTTTATCCCTAACAAATTTGAAACTCTCTCCCTTGGACTTTGATATCTCCCCCCTAGGATTTTGGTGGATTTATCGCATATATTGGGGATTTTATTTAAGGTAAACTTAGTTTTTTCATAATTTTTCATTTTTATACCTTATTCCTCCTTATTATTCATATATCATAGATTTTGAAAATCATAGATTGCGTTTTATATGAACCTAGGGTATTAGATTAGTGTATTTTATTGCCTCGTTGTGTTTTATCTATGTGAGGATTGTATCACCATGATTTATGTGGTTATCATCGAAGTTAGAAATATATAGTTTCATTTCATGGTAGGTTTCACTATTTAAGGATGTTTTTCCATGTATCTCCATTGATTATTGATTTCCATTATTATTTTATAAAATATACTTTAATTTGATTATTAGTTATGATTTTTCCATGCTTGTCTTGATTTCAGAAATGGGTTGGAAATTTAATTGTTTATAGAGTCTTTGCCAAGGGATTTTACATTGATGAAATCCATGAGTTTATTTTATTTTATTTAACATGATTTATTATTTATAATTGGTTTTTGAATTATTTCTAAAGAGGTCTTTCATGTGAATAAATTCATGACCTATTATTTGTATGGAAGGTTTCTGAAAATGGATTTTAAATGGCTTATGGAATTAGAACGTGTTAATGTTATGTGTTTGGAAATGTATAGCACATGTGAGGCAATAGGTGTGTCTGTGTCTGTGTGCGTGTGTGTGCATTGATAAGAAAAATAAAACAATATCCTATGTCATAGACTAGATTTGGGTGTTTTCTAAGGGATTCATCCAGCCCTTTTGGAGGAAGACTATGGGAGCTTCCAAAATACATTCATGCAGAATAAAAGTTCTTATGGGATTATAGATGGCTAAGAGGAAGACCAAGAGAGATTCCAAATATGTTATATATTTCAAATATTGCTAAACACCCTTGTCTTAACCTAATACACACTAGACAATACAGATAATATACCACAACGTTAACTATTTGTGCCAATTTGGTTTTCATAGGCTTTATGAATGACGTTGGAACCTTGTTTGGTTCTGATATGTTATACGTATGGTATTTCTATTATTATATTCGATATTTTAATGTCATTTTTATTCTATTTCTATTATTTGATTAAATATATTGATATTATTCTTATTCCTATGTTTATTTCATTTTTTGGTTTGTTTATCAAGTTTATGTTGAGTGGATTTGTTTCATTATTTGACTTATATTGACAAAGATTTGAAAAGATGGTTTGTTTTTAAAAAACCAAATGTGTTTATATAGTATTATTTTTAACTAAATTTGGATTTGAAAATGTGTTTTTAATCTAAACATAATGGTTTTCTTTGGTAGGCCTTATATAGATTAATGGAGACATCCTACTCAGATATGTGCCTCACACTTTTCATATTCCTTTAGTCATATGAATTCCCTATATTGGAAGACACTGGTATGGTAAATTGAACCTCATAGATCAATGGAACATCATTATTACTAATTTATGTCATCATTTAGGAATGGTGGAGATGAGGTCTCATTGAGTTTATCTCTTATGGAGCAGGTTTGGGAATTTATATCATTTGTAAATATATTTATTGGCATATTTTTCTCTTATACCATTTTTTTCACTATAGATATCATATATATATTTATATATATATTATTGTGTGTCTCACATGACTTTTGATTTACTATGTGATAGTAAATTGATACATGTCATCCACATTAAATAGAGGATATTTTAATGATTTTTCATGATTTAACGAATCTCTAATATTAAATTCTAGATAATTGGTCAGTTTGGGTTGAATTTTTTTACCATTGAATATCATTTTAAAATTATGAAATCTAGGTATTAAATTATTAAAAAGTTTTTCAATTTAATTTTATTTTATTATAAGAAAAATTATTTTGATTATTTTGAATTTTGATTGAAATAATGATTTTCTTATTTTTGGAATATGGAATTGAAATGTCAAAATTTCATGATATTTCCGATAAAATATTTTTTAGGGACCAATTTATTTTTTTGTTAAGTTTCAATTGTATGAAAAAATTATGAAAAAGTTAATTTCCAAAAGCCTTTAACAATTATCCATAATACTTATTCAAATTACCGTATCACTTGATCACTTTGTCAATTCTTTGTCACATTCTCTTCGTAATACTTGTGTTTATGAGTGTAAGGGTTCAACATCTCAATGAAAAGATTTAGGGGTTCCAACATAACACTTTATTTCCTAAACCAGATGTCCAAACTGCCATAGATTCGACAAGATTTTTAGATATTGAAGTCCAAAATATCCAGAAACTTAGACTCATGAAAAGAGGACCTAAAATCAAATACATTGAAATGGAATATGAGGCTTATCAAGGAATATATATCCCAATCCCATATGAAGGTGAGCTGGTGTTGAACCAATTAATTTGTATTTGGTCTAATGAAGATAAAGATGGAAAGCTTTCCAAGGTTACTGCTTGTTGAATTCTTTCCAACTTCTAACCATCACCTTACAATTTCAATGTTAGCTGAAATCCATTTGATGAATCTAAGATTCATTATTGAAGAAGAATGTCTAATCTGGGAAACAAGATGTTTACTATATTGTAAAAATGACACTAAATCATGTTTTAATGATTAATCAAGCACCAAGAATTAAAATATTTTTGGGGTTTTGGGAAATGGACATAAATAATAAGACCGAATTCTAATTTTTCAGTTTTATGTGTTTAATATGAATCATTTTTTGTCGGTGTTCCTTATGTGTCTCATTGATGAAGAAGAAGATGGTGGGGGACTTCATGACTCTTGAATACTATGTTTGTGGGATAGCATGAGTGTTAGACATCGGTGTCATCTGAGGATATCAACCGAGAGGGATTGATGCTTCGTCTAACTCAAATTAAGGAAAGAAGTAGATTCATCGACTTATATGAGTTTTTGAGATGATGTTGGACCAAAAAAATGGGTTCATTGGAATGGACAATTAAATCAATAGAAAATGGTACATTTAAAGAGAAGTTTCATTAGGAAGGTGTTTGGGATACTATATGGATCTTAGTAGATGAAGAATCTCATTTAAACTTTTTTAAAATCTTGTTCCCATATTCATAATGCATTAATTTGTGTTTGAGAGGCTGGGTATTTTATATAAGATAGTAGTAAAGAATGATACGAACCCTAATGATGTGTAAATTCATGATGATTTGGATGATTGTAAGATGAGAGAGTATGTGTATTAATCAGTTTCAATGAAGAAATTTTTGATAATCACCTATCAATAAATTGGATGATGAATGTAAATCAGTTGCATCCACCTAGTCAAAAAATAATGGTGTTGAAATTTTGAGAAACATGGGAAATGGAAATTCATGGTTTTATTCTAGAAGGAGGAAACATTCCAAGGGGTGGATTATTTTAATATTTAGATACAAAGATATGGTCATTTAGGGGGTAACACATACATTTTATTAGATATGGAAGATGAGGGTGATGTAAAACGATATTGAGAAGCTCGATCGAGACTAAGAGATCGAGGAAATATTATTTATATTTTTTTCTCTTTAATTATCTTTTATTAATCTTTACTATAATTTATTTTCAGGTTTTGTTTTGAATATGTTTTTTTTCTAAAACATTTCAAGAGGAATACAATTTATTCATTTTATTCTTTTACTTTTCCCTTGTCATAATTTCAAAATCATGTTTCATATCTTTTAGTTCACACAATTAATTTCAAAATCATGTTGCATATCTTATAGAATGGCCTAGTATGAGGGTTTTCCATCTCCCTGAAGTGTCAATAAATCCATATTCAATTAGAATAACTCATTGATCCTAAGACTATGTGATGAAATACCAACTCCACTCTTTCTTTCACATGTTTAATTAAATGCCTAATGGGGACTATTTAGCTATAATTATGTATTTTTATACCATAGTGAATCAATTTTCTATGAATGGTTTGGGTGATTATGATCTATAAATGAGAAAATTTCCCCTATTATATTAAATTTATTCCATAAATTGGTTTTTAGCTTTAGGTGAGAGTATTTTTGAAACATAGGATCAAATATATAACCCCTTTTTCAAAAATAATTATATCCTAATATATGTAAAGGATTGTTTAGGAACAAAATCATCAGTTATTACCAAGAGTATGGAGAGGCCATTCTTGAGGCATGAAATAAGTTTATGGATATTATGAGGTACTGGATTATTATTAGGATGGTCTTTATACTTTGTATCAGAATATGTTTCATCGATATGCGCAAAAGAATTATATAGAGAGAGTTAATAAGCCTCTTTGGAAAATTTATAAAACATTATCTCAAAAACCACAACATAAAAATTCATGGTGAATAATAATAAATAAATGAGATTATGACATTGTTTCCAAGATGGAGAAAAACTCCAAGGTTGTTGACATTGAATATCAACTTCAATCCCTATTGAATAAAAAATTAAAACAACACATTTATAATGTTGGTTGTAAAAATCCAAAACCATCACTTTGGAAAAAATTCCCTATATTTTGGAATGTTTATGAACACTTATAACCACTTATTAAATTTTGATATATCATTCTAAACACATGAGAATTTTAATTTTGCATGATAGGGTCCTTGGTTATAGGAAAAAAATGAATTATTTTTAAATAACTACAATCCCAGCTATAAGAACCATCCAAATTTATCTTGAAAAGAACATGGAATTATTAGTGAATTTCATTCTACTTAATTATCATTGACTGGTTATCTAGGAATGAGTTATTTTGTTTTTTTATAAATTTAGTTACAAATTTATCTCTACATACCCAAAAGAGTAGAAAAATAATACCTTCATATGATTATATGGATCATTTTCTTACTAGAGTATTCCATTTAGATAATGTCATGACTTGGATAAAATTTAAAAATGTATGATGGCCATATTTTCTAATATTATTTAGAGAATATTTGAGGTTTTCATGGTTGATTTTTCCATTATTGGGATTACATTTTAGAGATATCCCTAAAATATGTAATTGAACATACAAGGATTCTTGGGGACCAATCATTCTCCCAATTGGGGGAAACAAAAATTTATCGTAATATAGGGGATTTTTATAGATCATTAGATAAATAGGATGGGTATATAGGTTAAAAATTCTATGAAAGAGTTCATTAATAATCCTCCCCTTCTAAGAATATTAATTGTGTCAAAATATTTCTATGTCATACTAGTTTTTACCAGATATTCATAAATTTATTTTTTTAAATCAATAAACTTTTATGATTAGTATTTGAGAGAGATAAACTCATATTATTTATTAAAAACATTATATTACTTTAATCTTATTAATGAGAAACTAACTTCTTCACCCTTCATCATTGCCCCTAATGGGAAATTTCCATTTGAAATCAAGTATGATTCTAATTATGTGGTTGTTGGAGTAGTTTTGGGATAGTGAACATATAAGAGGATTTATGTGGAGTACTCTATAAGAAGGTTGTGATATAAAGATCAAAGAAATTAAATCATTACTAAGAAAGAGTTCTTCTATGTATTTTCACTCTTAATAATATTAAACAGAACCTTATAGGGTCCAAATTCATAGCCTTCACTACATATTCTTCTTTGTAATAGTTTATTTACAAAATTAGAGGCTAAAACAAGACACAATAGATGAATTATTTTTTTTATGGAGTTTCATTTAGAGATTAAATACAAACATGGTACTAAAAATATATCTTCATTTCATTTTTCTATGTTTTCTGTTACTCAAAATGATGATCCTAAGGAGATTAATTATTAGTTTTTGGATGAAAATTTCCTTTTTGATCTAGCAAAAAAAGATTTATTGTATGTATATTTTTAAAATTTCATGGATGTAAGGGTTTTTAACAAATAATTTACACTAAAAAATGAATAAATCCATTGTGAAGTTAAATTAATACTTTTGGGATGATATTTTTCTATTTTATTGGATGATATTTTTAGGATATTTGTTCCTGAGGAATTGATGTTTATCATTCTTGATATTTTTAATTATACACTATGGGGTTGTAATAATAGAGGAGATGTGGCTAATAAAAAATTATAACAATACAGTTTCTACTAACATGCACACTTTAAGGATTCTAAGAGTTTGGTAGTTAGTTGTGATTAGTATTAACGATCTAGGAATGTTGGTAGGAAGCAAGAACATCCTCAAATAGAAATTTTGGAATTTGAAATTATAAAAATTTAGGGATTGGACTTTATGGGACCATGTCCATATTAATATGGTAATTATTATATATTTTTTACAACCCATGTTTTTATAATAAATTTCCCTTTAACAAATTATATTTCATTAATAGTTTTCATTACACATAACACTATGTCTAAACAAAACACAATTATCTCTTAAAATGTTATTTAATTGTTATCACCTAGCCATTAGGTCGGAAGGTATGAATAAGACTAACTAAATTCTGAATAATATATGGTTTTCACATTTA
This sequence comes from Viscum album, assembly GCA_963277665.1. Classification (NCBI taxonomy): domain Eukaryota; kingdom Viridiplantae; phylum Streptophyta; class Magnoliopsida; order Santalales; family Viscaceae; genus Viscum; species Viscum album. Next base: position 1,576,465,594 of record OY728120.1, on the reverse strand, counting down.
TAAAATAAATTCATTTGTAATAAATTTATAAAAATGAAAATAAAGGAAGTTGTTTTTCCAAAAAAATGATTTTCATGCATGAAATCTGATTTTATCCTAATAAATTAAATTTATCCAAATTGGTGAATGATTTTAATTAAATTTATACATTATATATTTATTAAAATGTTTCATAATTAACCTTATATTTTTTTAGGAATGTGAAAAGAATATAAATCCAGTTTAATTTTTAAAAACTATAATTTTAGGAAAACATGGGTTTCATTGCATTTTGTGAAATTATAATAAAATAAATTTATAAAAACTATAGCTCTTGAATTCGAGAAAAATTTATTCCATATTTAGAATCATGAGGTCCTAATTTTTCAAATATTCTTCTTTCATTTCTTGTAATTATGAACATTAACTATGGTAAAATATATCACCTTAGTAAAGGTAAATCGGGTTTACCTTGTTAAAAATAAGGGAAAAGGTCATAATTTTTCATCATAATTCTTATTGGATGAATTTAATTCAACCCTTATCATGTTAGTCTCAAAATAACTATTTTTAATGGACAGGTTTCCATTAAAATGAACAATATAATATTTAAATTGTAGAAATTTACTAAATATCACTCTCTTAGTATTAAATATCTATTATGTGTCTACATAAGGGAAAAAGAAAGTTATGGATGAATATAAATGTAAATTGTTTTTATAAATTACATTATATTCATGATGATAGTTTTTTTAAAATTTAAATGAATAAATAATTGCCTTAAAAGTCTGTGCAACGCTAATACCATATTTATTCAATTAATAGACAAATAAAATAAATGATATTAAAAATATTATAAGTTATATAATTTGAGTTTTTTATATTGTTCCAAAAAAAATTATATAAATATTACATATTTTTTATTTTTAAATTAAATATATTTTAAATCAAAATTTGTATTGATTTTTTGGAATTCAAATTAAATGAAGTGTTAAAATTGACAATAATGTTAATTTATCAAAATAGTATTTTATTTAATTATTTAAAAATAATTAAAATTTTAATAAATGACAAATGGGGTAATATATGTTTAAAAATTTCATCCCTTTTCAATTTATGAGTAAATAATTACTTAATGGGTAAAATAATAACCCTTTAAGACTGAAAAATAAGTTAGTATGGTTAATGGTAAAATAGGTTAACTAAGGGGTTATATCAAATGATATGGTTTAAAACCCCACAAATACATATACAAATTTAATTGGATGATAATATTTAAACCACATCATACCTAGGTTCAAATCTTTTTTCATTTTGATTCTTTTTTATTGAGAATGACTTTTTTATAATTTAATCTTCTAGGAAATTACAAAAGCATCCCTCAACGCAATTATAAAATGGATCGACCTCCTTCACTTATTTAATCTACATTTAGACATATATATCAACTAAAACATACCCATTACTATTTTAAAACTACTTATACATGTTATAGATATTCTAGTTTTTCTAAAATGCATACTTTGAGTCCCTTTAGAAGAGATCTAAAGGAAGTCTACTGAAAAGAGGTAATCATCTTTACTGAGTCCTTCATGATTATTTATTCTTATACTTCCCCATAGAGTGTTTTACTCATCATATTATAGTAGATCTATTATAATAAATGTAATATATTTTTATTATTATTATAGTACTTGACGAAGCGTTGTCGTGTACGCTCTCAAAAATATTTATACTAAGTGCAGCATAGTGGCTGACCTAGGTCGTTCTCTTGAGGAGCTTTTGTGGTTAATAAATCACTACTTCTATTCCACCTATTCTAATTTCTTTTTGTTGTTTAATGTTTTATGAAATAAATGTAATTTAATAAAATAAATGAAATTTATAAATCATAAGAAACTTAAATTTAATTCTAAATTACCATGCAATGCTAAACAGAATGTAATTAGGGAAGAAAGGAAGTTCTCCCGAGAGAATATTCAGGGAGCACCTTCATTGGCCAGCTTCAAATATTCTTAGTTTACACACTCCATCGTATGTGTGCACACCTTATTCTACACCGGTTATGAATGAAATGTCTACTTAGCGATCGCCAAGCACACCTTCCATCCACCTCCTCAATCGAGGGAAAATGGTTGTAGATTAAGAAGTTAATCTTTAGACAACCATAGTGAGGATTACACCCACTATAAATTATCCTTAGAATTAACTCAAAGAATATGAAAAACATGGTCTTGGGTTCAAGAACCTGATTAATCCCTCGGGATATTCCTCGGATTAGTTACTCATGATCATGAGTATTATAGTTCACGATGGTAAGATGAGAGGAAGAAAAGAGGGTGAATCGGTGGACACAAAAATAAAAACAATGCATGAATTTATTAGAAATCTAAATTACAATTAAAAACTAAAAATAAAGAAAAGAAATAAAATAAAAAGAAAGGTGGAAGATTTGCGGCCGGCCTCCCTCGGCGGAGATCTCCTCCTTGGTGCCTTGAAGAAATGGATGGAGAATGGGATGGTTTGAGGGGAAGGAGCTCTCCTCCTTTTATAGGCAGAATTCTACCCCCGAAAGTTGTCGCGTTTTGGACCCCATAAATGACCTCTTCACGCGTTGAGGCCTTCTTCAATGTTGTTCATAATTGTCTTGGCCGTGTCCCCTCAAAATATCAGCGGATTTGGATAGGTATTCCGAGAGTTATGGCCAATTTCCTCTTCGTTTTTCTGGAAGAAATTTCCTGGAAGCTTCCTTGGTGTTCCTCAATAATCTTCAACTTCATTGAATTGTTTGGACCTCAAGATGGTAGAATCAGATCCTGGTCCAGAAGACAAAGTTGAAGGAAATAAAATAAGGATTCTAAAAAAATTTTAATCAGAAAATTTGGAATTTTATTTTTCCTGAAATGACCAAAATACCCCTGACGTAAAATTCTGTCAAAAATCCAGAATTAGCTTTTTTTCACATTTGGGTTCAAAATAGCACTAAAACCTAAAAACATGATAATTACCCATTCAATAACACTTTTGTGGGATTATAAAAAATGTTTTACAGTATAAAATATATGAAAATGTGAGCTTCATCACTCCCCCACACTTAAACATTGCACTCCTGGGCAATCATCTTACATCCAAATCAAAATCCACACAACAATCAAAAATGAGAAAATATCAATGATTTTATCCAAAATAGAATTCCATCATGTCTCATTTATGAATAATAATTCTCTCATTTTCATTTCAATCATTACAATTTGTTCAACCTCAAAAATCAATCCATGGCCCAATCACAACCTACCTCACATTGATTTTTATGTCACTCTTCACTCAAGAGAAATTGATTCTGGAGTTATGCTCATACTTGAAAATCACATGTATCACCATAGGTTTGTGAAAATTATCATTTCTCCACAGCGTGAAAAATGAAAATGAATTTAATCATGAGGGCTTTAATTAAAGGTTCAAATGATTCTGTGGCTTAGGGTCGGTGGTAAAATGATTGAAAAATGTTCCAAGCTAGAAAGAGGAGGTTGAACTTTTAAGTACAATGCATGATTAAATCAAGTGAAAACACAGGAAATTCCTCACTCAATACTGCTTGTAAATGTGAAAAACAACCCCACCCATCTTTATGACATGGTACATGAGCCAATAAGTGATTATATCATCTAAGTTCTCCTCTTTTTTTTTCAAAGCTCCAGAAAGGCACAACTTTATTTTCTTTTTTTTTTCTTTTTTTTATGGAGGATGAGCTGAAAATTGAATACAATGAATGAATGACAATTCATGCCCTTGATTTTTTTTTTGGGAGGGACATGAGTCATAAAAGAATGTATAATGAGGAATTCAAGCTCATCTCCATTTTTTCTTCTTTTTTTTTAGGAGAAATGGATGAACCAAATAAAGCACAATGAAATGATGACACATGCCCAATTCTCTTGTTATCCACTGCCCAAAATATTGACACACACTTCACACTACCGATAAATGATACACATTCCAATGAACGCACACGAAAGGCCCTTCCCCCACACTCAAACTTGAAATATCCATGCAAAAATACTAAAAGTGCGGGTAGGTATGGAAAAATTGGCTTGTAATGTGGCTTAAACCTATAAGGCAATTCATGGCATCTAAGGGATTACGAAGGATAAATATAAAGGTGGGTCTCAGGATAAAATGTGGCTAGCCAATGAGATGCCTCAATCATTTTAAATACATTCCATGAAATCCAAAGCTTCGAAAGAGAATATTCACAAATTCTGGTTCTCACACAAAATTCAAGTTTCCCTCAAGAAAGTGTGGGTATTAGGAAGAATATGTAAAAGTGGTTTAGAATACCTCACAGGATTGGGAAAAAAAATATTTTGAGACAGTGTTTCATGGTCATGGATTTCAAAAATCAGTCAAACTCATAAAAATGATTGACAATCCAATTCAAAAAAAATGTTTTCACATCAACAATCATTTAAAATCCATTATTTCAAAAATCATTTCAACTCTTTCAAAATAAATTGATGTGTTAAAAGTGATAAGAATATTCATTAAAGCTCAAAAATCCTAAAAAAAATGAAAAGAACACAAGAAGAACTAAGCAGGTTGACACTCCCCCACACTTAAATTTAACTACCCCTTATTTCAACTCAACAAAATATAAATATAAAGGTAAAAAAAATAAAAGGGAAGGAAAGATACAACCTGACATTATTTTAGAGGTGGATGCCTTGAGTTAAGCTCCTAGAAGCAGCCACTTTAAAACTACAAGAAAGTAATTAAAATACATAAGAAAAATAAATAAAAAGAATGAGAAAGGGAAAAGAAAAGAGATAATGCTTGGTTTAGACCCCCCCTAGTCAGGCAGTTTCAGTAGATTATCCCCAATCAGAAGGTGGATGTGGTTTCTTTGAGATGAACCACCACATGTGAGTTTTCCCGATGTCCATGATTAAACACTGAAAGTAGAGAACCCCAAATAAGATAAGAATGTTCCCAACTCCCGAGAAAGAATAAATAAGAAATTTGAGGTTTGAAGTGGGAGGGAATAAAAGATAAGGGTGCTCCCTGTTAACTTCGGTGGTGTCCTCCTCCATATGGTATGAAAATTTTTATTGAGGAGGTAGTCGCACCACCACCAGCTTCTTCAGATCTTCTTCCTCGATTACCACCACTTTGGTGGTATCATCATCAAAATCCAAGGCCTGATCCATTTGTGTTGTATCTGAAATTTCAGGAAAGGAGAAGTCAGAAAACAATTCAGTTTGAATAAAATTAAAACATGAAGAATCAATAAAGAAATCTTCCCTTTCAAGTAATTCAACTTGGTAATTGATCTCTTCAGGCATGACCATTGGAAACTCCATCTCAGCAGGTGAATCTTCTTCTTCATCTTCCAAAGCAATAGTGAGGTCAAAAGGTACTGATTGTTCAATATCAAGCATGGGAAGATCATGTTTCAAGTTATCTTCGACAATGTTATTCCAAGATTCTTTGAAAAAATGTTGACCTCCCATCAGTGCATCAGTTAAAATGTGTACTTCTGGGACCTCCTTGAGCAATGGTTGAGTGCGGGATGATGTGATAAGTTCTTTTAGAAGTTCTTTCTCACCCGCCTCAGGTTCTTTAACATAAAATGTGATTGGTGAAATCAATTTCACCTCTCGTTCTGGTTCAGGTTCGGGCTTAGTTTCAGATTGCTCTTGGGATGTGCGTACATATTCAGCAATCCATTCAATTTGGCTCTCTAGTTTTTGAACTTTATCACTAATCCTATGAAATTGAGCATCAATTTCATTGTAAACATTTTCTTGCACCTGAGATTGGTTAGTCCATGCAGAATAATCACCATTGAAAAACATCATGAACAAAAAGTTTTTTTTTAGTTTTTGAAATTTATGATTTTTTTGTTGTTTTTTTAAATGAAAGGAAAATTATTTACACAATGTGAATAAAAAATAGTGAATTAAAACCACTTGGCTCCCCGGCAACGGCGCCAATTTGACGAAGCGTTGTCGTGTACGCTCTCAAAAATATTTATACTAAGTGCAGCATAGTGGCTGACCTAGGTCGTTCTCTTGAGGAGCTTTTGTGGTTAATAAATCACTACTTCTATTCCACCTAATCTAATTTCTTTTTGTTGTTTAATGTTTTATGAAATAAATGTAATTTAATAAAATAAATGAAATTTATAAATCATAAGAAACTTAAATTTAATTCTAAATTACCATGCAATGCTAAACAGAATGTAATTAGGGAAGAAAGGAAGTTCTCCCGAGAGAATATTCAGGGAGCACCTTCATTGGCCAGCTTCAAATATTCTTAGTTTACACACTCTATCGTATGTGTGCACACCTTATTCTACACCGGTTATGAATGAAATGTCTACTTAGCGATCGCCAAGCACACCTTCCATCCACCTCCTCAATCGAGGGAAAATGGTTGTAGATTAAGAAGTTAATCTTTAGACAACCATAGTGAGGATTACACCCACTATAAATTATCCTTAGAATTAACTCAAAGAATATGAAAAACATGGTCTTGGGTTCAAGAACCTGATTAATCCCTCGGGATATTCCTCGGATTAGTTACTCATGATCATGAGTATTATAGTTCACGATGGTAAGATGAGAGGAAGAAAAGAGGGTGAATCGGTGGACACAAAAATAAAAACAATGCATGAATTTATTAGAAATCTAAATTACAATTAAAAACTAAAAATAAAGAAAAGAAATAAAATAAAAATAAAGGTGAAAGATTTGCGGCCGGCCTCCCTCGGCGGAGATCTCCTCCTTGGTGCCTTGAAGAAATGGATGGAGAATGGGATGGTTTGAGGGGAAGGAGCTCTCCTCCTTTTATTGGCAGAATTCTACCCCCAAAAGTTGTCGCGTTTTGGACCCCATTAATGACCTCTTCACGCGTTGAGGCCTTCTTCAATGTTGTTCATAATTGTCTTGGCCGTGTCCCCTCAAAATCTCAGCGGATTTGGATAGGTATTCAGAGAGTTATGGCCAATTTCCTCTTCGTTTTTCTGAAAGAAATTTCCTGGAAGCTTCCTTGGTGTTCCTCAATAATCTTCAACTTCATTGAATTGTTTGGACCTCAAGATGGTAGAATCAGATCCTGGTCCAGAAGACAAAGTTGAAGGAAATAAAATAAGGATTCTAACAAAATTTTAATCAGAAAATTTGGAATTTTATTTTTCCTGAAATGACCAAAATACCCCTGACGTAAAATTCTGTCAAAAATCCAGAATTAGCTTTTTTTCACATTTGGGTTCAAAATAGCACTAAAACCTAAAAACGTGATAATTACCCATTCAATAACACTTTTGTGGGATTATAAACAATGTTTTACAGTATAAAATATATGAAAATGTGAGCTTCATCACTCCCCCACACTTAAACATTGCACTCCTGGGCAATCATCTTACATCCAAATCAAAATCCACACAACAATCAAAAATGAGAAAATATCAATGATTTTATCCAAAATAGAATTCCATCATGTCTCATTTATGAATAATAATTCTCTCATTTTCATTTCAATCATTACAATTTGTTCAACCTCAAAAATCAATCCATGGCCCAATCACAACCTACCTCACATTGATTTTTATGTCACTCTTCACTCAAGAGAAATTGATTCTGGAGTTATGCTCATACTTGAAAATCACATGTATCACCATAGGTTTGTGAAAATTATCATTTCTCCACAGCGTGAAACATGAAAATGAATTTAATCATGAGGGCTTTAATTAAAGGTTCAAATGATTCTGTGGCTTAGGGTCGGTGGTAAAATGATTGAAAAATGTTCCAAGCTAGAAAGAGGAGGTTGAACTTTTAAGTACAATGCATGATTAAATCAAGTGAAAACACAGGAAATTCCTCACTCAATACTGCTTGTAAATGTGAAAAACAACCCCACCCATCTTTATGACATGGTACATGAGCCAATAAGTGATTATATCATCTAAGTTCTCCTCTTTTTTTTTTCAAAGCTCCAGAAAGGCACAGCTTTATTTTCTTTTTTTTTTCTTTTTTTTATGGAGGATGAGCTGAAAATTGAATATAATGAATGAATGACAATTCATGCCCTTGATTTTTTTTTTGGGAGGGACATGAGTCATAAAAGAATGTATAATGAGGAATTCAAGCTCATCTCCATTTTTTCTTCTTTTTTTTAGGAGAAATGGATGAACCAAATAAAGCACAATGAAATGATGACACATGCCCAATTCTCTTGTTATCCACTGCCCAAAATATTGACACACACTTCACACTACCGATAAATGATACACATTCCAATGAACGCACACGAAAGGCCCTTCCCCCACACTCAAACTTGAAATATCCATGCAAAAATACTAAAAGTGCGGGTAGGTATGGAAAAATTGGCTTGTAATGTGGCTTAAACCTATAAGGCAATTCATGGCATCTAAGGGATTACGAAGGATAAATATAAAGGTGGGTCTCAGGATAAAATGTGTCTAGCCAATGAGATGCCTCAATCATTTTAAATACATTCCATGAAATCCAAAGCTTCGAAAGAGAATATTCACAAATTCTGGTTCTCACACAAAATTCAAGTTTCCCTCAAGAAAGTGTGGGTATTAGGAAGAATATGTAAAAGTGGTTTAGAATACCTCACAGGATTGGGAAAAAAAATATTTTGAGACAGTGTTTCATGGTCATGGATTTCAAAAATCAGTCAAACTCATAAAAATGATTGACAATCCAATTCAAAAAAAATGTTTTCACATCAACAATCATTTAAAATCCATTATTTCAAAAATCATTTCAACTCTTTCAAAATAAATTGATGTGTTAAAAGTGATAAGAATATTCATTAAAGCTCAAAAATCCTAAAAAAAATGAAAAGAACACAATAAGAACTAAGCAGGTTGACACTCCCCCACACTTAAATTTAACTACCCCTTATTTCAACTCAACAAAATATAAATATAAAGGTAAAAAAAATAAAAGGGAAGGAAAGATACAACCTGACATTATTTTAGAGGTGGATGCCTTGAGTTAAGCTCCTAGAAGCAGCCACTTTAAAACTACAAGAAAGTAATTAAAATACATAAGAAAAATAAATAAAAAGAATGAGAAAGGGAAAAGAAAAGAGATAATGCTTGGTTTAGACCCCCAAGCGGGTGCTAGGTTTTTACTGCCCCTAGTCAGGCAGTTTCAGTAGATTATCCCCAATCAGAAGGTGGATGTGGTTTCTTTGAGATGAACCACCACATGTGAGTTTTCCCGATGTCCATAATTAAACACTGAAAGTAGAGAACCCCAAATAAGATAAGAATGTTCCCAACTCCCGAGAAAGAATAAATAAGAAATTTGAGGTTTGAAGTGGGAGGGAATAAAAGATAAGGGTGCTCCCTGTTAACTTCGGTGGTGTCCTCCTCCATATGGTATGAAAATTTTTATTGAGGAGGTAGTCGCACCACCACCAGCTTCTTCAGATCTTCTTCCTCGATTACCACCACTTTGGTGGTATCATCATCAAAATCCAAGGCCTGATCCATTTGTGTTGTATCTGAAATTTCAGGAAAGGAGAAGTCAGAAAACAATTCAGTTTGAATAAAATTAAAACATGAAGAATCAATAAAGAAATCTTCCCTTTCAAGTAATTCAACTTGGTAATTGATCTCTTCAGGCATGACCATTGGAAACTCCATCTCAGCAGGTGAATCTTCTTCTTCATCTTCCAAAGCAATAGTGAGGTCAAAAGGTACTGATTGTTCAATATCAAGCATGGGAAGATCATGTTTCAAGTTATCTTCGACAATGTTATTCCAAGATTCTTTGAAAAAATGTTGACCTCCCATCAGTGCATCAGTTAAAATGTGTACTTCTGGGACCTCCTTGAGCAATGGTTGAGTGCGGGATGATGTGATAAGTTCTTTTAGAAGTTCTTTCTCACCCGCCTCAGGTTCTTTAACATAAAATGTGATTGGTGAAATCAATTTCACCTCTCGTTCTGGTTCAGGTTCGGGCTCAGTTTCAGATTGCTCTTGGGATGTGCGTACATATTCAGCAATCCATTCAATTTGGCTCTCTAGTTTTTGAACTTTATCACTAATCCTATGAAATTGAGCATCAATTTCATTGTAAACATTTTCTTGCACCTGAGATTGGTTAGTCCATGCAGAATAATCACCATTGAAAAACATCATGAACAAAAAGTTTTTTTTTAGTTTTTGAAATTTATGATTTTTTTGTTGTTTTTTTAAATGAAAGGAAAATTATTTACACAATGTGAATAAAAAAAAGTGAATTAAAACCACTTGGCTCCCCGGCAACGGCGCCAATTTGACGAAGCGTTGTCGTGTACGCTCTCAAAAATATTTATACTAAGTGCAGCATAGTGGCTGACCTAGGTCGTTCTCTTGAGGAGCTTTTGTGGTTAATAAATCACTACTTCTATTCCACCTAATCTAATTTCTTTTTGTTGTTTAATGTTTTATGAAATAAATGTAATTTAATAAAATAAATGAAATTTATAAATCATAAGAAACTTAAATTTAATTCTAAATTACCATGCAATGCTAAACAGAATGTAATTAGGGAAGAAAGGAAGTTCTCCCGAGAGAATATTCAGGGAGCACCTTCATTGGCCAGCTTCAAATATTCTTAGTTTACACACTCCATCGTATGTGTGCACACCTTATTCTACACCGGTTATGAATGAAATGTCTACTTAGCGATCGCCAAGCACACCTTCCATCCACCTCCTCAATCGAGGGAAAATGGTTGTAGATTAAGAAGTTAATCTTTAGACAACCATAGTGAGGATTACACCCACTATAAATTATCCTCAGAATTAACTCAAAGAATATGAAAAACATGGTCTTGGGTTCAAGAACCTGATTAATCCCTCGGGATATTCCTCGGATTAGTTACTCATGATCATGAGTATTATAGTTCACGATGGTAAGATGAGAGGAAGAAAAGAGGGTGAATCGGTGGACACAAAAATAAAAACAATGCATGAATTTATTAGAAATCTAAATTACAATTAAAAACTAAAAATAAAGAAAAGAAATAAAATAAAAAGAAAGGTGGAAGATTTGCGGCCGGCCTCCCTCGGTGGAGATCTCCTCCTTGGTGCCTTGAAGAAATGGATGGAGAATGGGATGGTTTGAGGGGAAGGAGCTCTCCTCCTTTTATAGGCAGAATTCTACCCCCGAAAGTTGTCGCGTTTTGGACCCCATAAATGACCTCTTCACGCGTTGAGGCCTTCTTCAATGTGGTTCATAATTGTCTTGGCCGTGTCCCCTCAAAATCTCAGCGGATTTGGATAGGTATTCCGAGTGTTATGGCCAATTTCCTCTTCGTTTTTCTGGAAGAAATTTCCTGGAAGCTTCCTTGGTGTTCCTCAATAATCTTCAACTTCATTGAATTGTTTGGACCTCAAGATGGTAGAATCAGATCCTGGTCCAGAAGACAAAGTTGAAGGAAATAAAATAAGGATTCTAAAAAAAATTTAATCAGAAAATTTGGAATTTTATTTTTCCTGAAATGACCAAAATACCCCTGACGTAAAATTCTGTCAAAAATCCAGAATTAGCTTTTTTTCACATTTGGGTTCAAAATAGCACTAAAACCTAAAAACATGATAATTACCCATTCAATAACACTTTTGTGGGATTATAAACAATGTTTTACAGTATAAAATATATGAAAATGTGAGCTTCATCAGTACTACCTTATTCCATCATTGTTCCATCCTATGAAAAGGGAAAATATTGCTCGTGTGTAAAGATGAATTACTATCATCACAGAGTGGTATAATTATTTTTTAATAAACATTAAACATAGATGGTAATAAAGATATAAATATTGAACATATAGTATATTTTTAACTTAAATATTCATATATAACTAAAATATCACATATAACTTCTTTCCTCACAATCCTCTGGAAAACGATAATGTCACTCGTGCTTATGTGTGCACCACCACCACCACAATGTGATGTGATACATTTTTCATTTAAACATTACATTAATGTAAATATAGATGTATTTAATGAATATATATTATTTATTTAATATAATAATTATTCTGAAAATGATAATTATTATTTTATTTTAGTTTTTTCCATATGTTGAAAAATGAAAACATCGTTCATAAGTATGTACGACCTACAATCTCCCTGAATGGTGTCATTCATTTATTTATATATATATTCCAAATTTTCATATGACTTTGAATGTGTATATAATTAATAAAAATTATTATTAAATCATGATCAACATTTTTTAGATGATATACTAATGATCAAAGTACAACGGCCAAAACTAACTAACAAAAACATACATTAAAAACGAAGTAGTTATCACCCAGAACAGTAATTTTAATAATGAATTATCAATATATGGGTTATAAAAAGCTTATAAGTAAATAATATATTCTATGATACAAATAATTATGGAACTATAGTATATTTATCATAAATATATAATTATTATATAGGATGTTCAAACATGTATGATGTAAATCTGACTTGATGTAAGGGTTTTTTGTCTCACATTTACTTCTCTTAGTCGTATGCCATATTCCCCACTTATTTATTTTGTGTTGTGTATATACATATCATCTGATATTTTATATCATTAATATATTTATATTCAAGGTATTTCATTTTTCCTTTGAAGTAATTTACTTCATGGGGGCATTGATTTGAATGTTACCAAAGTTGTAATGGATTATTTCACAATATCATCATTATTATGGGTTATTTATATTTAATTCTCTAATAGGGAATACTTTTTTTCAGTGTACATTTTTTTCAAATATGTTTTCAAGAATTTTTGTTATTATTGTCCTATTATTATTTAAATTAATTTTTATCCATGTTTTAATATATAAAAAATATTTTAAAAGGAACCTTTTTTGTTTTGTGAGTAAGGAGCATTTAAAATTTGTGAAAAGAACTCCCTTTTAACATGTAAAACCTAAAAATAATTTCCTAACATAATTCAACATTAATGATATGAAGCTTCTTTTACATGTTTATTTTCAAATAAAATTTTTTCATTGATATTTGGTACATTTTTAGTTTTATTAAACTGGTTTTTAAAAATGGAAATGTTATTTTCTTCAAGAATTTTTTAAAGATAATTTTATGTTATGTTTATTCAAAAATGAAATAAACCCTTTATTTTACTTTTGATCCCCTAAGGATATGTTGTATTGAAACAACATGTATTATTTCTTTGGATGGTTTATGATTATTTTGACTGGGTAGAGTATTGATATTTTGTAGTCTATATCTTTCAATACAAGCAATTATTGATTTTTAAGGAATGGTTATTAAGTTGTGTTATTTATTCATATGATTAATGAATTTTAATTATTATTTGATGGGGGTATTAGAATTAAATATCCCCTAGATTTATCGGTAGGCCTTATAAGATAATCTATTTTGTCATTTTAGTTCATTTTTTACCAATTATTGTAATATGACTAGCATAAGGACTTTACAGTATGTTTAATATGTCTTGGCATGAGGCCTCGATGGTAAGTATCATATGTTCTTCATTATGAATTACATCATTACGAACACATTTATTTATTTCAATGTGATCATTTGGATAGTTTTTATATCCAAGGATATTTTTTTATCTCATGTGGTTATTTATATGGAATTATTTGATTACCATTTATTTCCTCACACATTATTAATTCCTTATTTAGCTTCATATTTACACATACCCTTACTGATCATCTGATCTCACCCATTTCTTATATTTTTCCCCAGGATACTAGGAGGTAATTTATGATTAATACATAGGGATATTCTAAATGGAATAGTTACATTCTTATAGAAAATACTATGTTGTATTTTATGCTATCAAATGTAATTAAGAAATGCAAGTGTGAACATGCTTCACCAAGTTTATTAAACTATCAGGTCCTTTGGGATGAAATTTCAAATATACAATGACAATGTAATATTGTAACCGCCAGCAATTTAATACAAAATTTGGGATATATATAGTTTGTATTAGATAAATTTTAGTATAAAAATTGGAAACTAGATTTAGGAAAACATAACTTAGGTAACATAAACCTATCACAAAAATTTTGAATATTTCTAGAGAAACTATTTTTATAATTTTGAGATTAGATTTGAATAATGCTTTAAATTTTTTTATGTGTTTTCCTATTTTTAGAATTATACATTATATTTCATAATGTTATATTCTAATTGAGTGTTTTACATTATTTATAAATGGTTCCTAGAAAAAAAGTGGAAATGTATCAATGTAGATAATCCATGTACATATTTTTTTCCTATTCAAGGTAATGAAGTTAGAGCTAGAGGTGTTGTTGGTTCTAAACAAGTTATAACTATACAGGGTCATATGAATCAGGTTATGAATAATAAACATGCTTTTATAGATCTTTATTCTAACCCAAAAAAATTTATAAAAATATTAATCATCTTTATGCATCAGAAACCTCCATCATTTAATAGGAATAAAAATATATTTGTAGTTGAGAATTGGATAAGTTCTTTAGAGAATATATTTTTAACATTGGAATGTAATGAAAGGTATAATGTTTTCATTGTTGTGTATAATATCTCTGAGTATGTGGATAATTGGTATACAATGATCCAAAACATAGTAGATGAGGAGGAAATATTGTGCATATAATAGAATTATTTTAAGGAACCATTATTGGAATATTTCCTTGCTCGTGAACAATGATCAGATATGGAAATAAAATTATTGAGTGTGAGAAAAAAGAAAGAGGAAAATTTTTCTTATAATGAAGATAATATTATAAGGTTATCAAGGCGTGTTTTAAAATACATACATAATCCAATGAGTAATATTGATCATTTAATTGATGTGATTAAGCCATTTTATTATAAGGAACTAGTCTACCAAAGAACCACATCGTATTTGGATACAGTATCGTGATCCAACAAGATAGACAAAAAATTATTCATGTCTTATGGATTTGAAGGAATGGAAGAGAAGAAGAAGATAGTAGATAAAAAATGAATAAAGGTTAGAAGAGAAAGATTAATTTTCCAACATGTGATACATATAGAAAGAAAATACTTAATACATTTTTAAGTAGAAAAGTATTTCATATTAAGTCTTGTGAAATTGTCCATTTTTCTCATTAATTCATGGGTAAGGTATAATTCCTCAATTTATAGTTATTTAACTATAAATATATGGGGATTTATTCTAACTAATTCCCTAAGATTCATTCCAACTTACCACAAAAGAATACCAGGGTACAAGGAAAATATTATGTAATTACTATAGCTAATATGGAAGTTCTTGATCATGTGGTGGAAGGTAAAATTAACATTCCCCCCAGAATTTAAAAAAAATTATTATAGATAAATCCACTCTTTTATATCTAAATTTTTTTAAGTGTATCGCATCACCACCTTAAGGATTAGATATTGAGTTAGTAGTGAAAACTCCCAATAGAATGATGGTCATGTCTAAATTATATTGTTCATCTTCGATTGATGTTTGTGGGAATGTTCTTCCTTGAAATATTATTATTATTCCTGATGAAAAAATTGAAGTTATTTTAGGCATGGATTGTCTTTATCTAAATAAATCCCATATCAATTTCGATTAATGGGACGTTTCATATGATATTATGAACCAATCTATTGTCGTGTATTAGTGTGACTGTAAATATGTACTTTTAAGGGAAATATAATCCATTATATGGGACTTGATTCCTTTTCAAAAATCATGGTTATCTCATATTTCTTGGGGAATGTTCAATATTAATAATGTTTCTATTTTTCAGGTTTTTTTGTTATATATTCATAATAATTTCATGGTCATACATGAAATAATGAAGTTAAGTATTCAATAAAACAAATACTTCATGTAATACCTATTTCAGAGAATCAATATATAATGGATTCAATTGAGTTATAGGGATTGAATAAAAATCTCAAAGAGAATCTTAGCAATGGATTCATTTAGTCAACAATGTTACCTTGGGGTGAACCTATTCTTTTTTAAGTAGAAATATGGATCTATGCATCTATATATTTATTATCAAGAATATAACAAGATCACTATTAATAACAGTCATCTTCTACCCTGTATTGATGAATTTCTTGATCAATTGCATAGATTATAATAATTTTACAAGATTGGAATTTATTTTATACATCATCAATTAATGGTTAAGAAGGATGATATACCCAATAAAACATTATATAAAAGGTTTGGTCACTATGTGGTGTCATTTGGTCTTACTAATTCCAATATTATCCTCAAGGATTTAATGAGTACAGTATTTATAGATTACCTTGATCAGTTTGTGGTAGTCTTTATAGATGATATTATTATATATTCAAATAGAACGTATGAGTATAAAGATCACATGAGTATTTCAGAAAAGTCCCTAATTAAGGAAATGTTTTATTAAACATTTACAATTTGAGAATATTGGATACAAAAATATTCATTTTTTGGGTCACATAATCTCAAGAAAGGGTATATCTATGGAACAATCAAAGATAGAAGTTATTAACTATTAGCCCAGACCAACCAAGATAACCTAGATCTATAGTTTAATCAGTTTGGAAGGTTCTTATTGACACTTTTTTATTAATTTCTCATGGATCACTAACCCACTCACTAAGTAAACATATAAGAGAGAAAGTTCCTTTGAATAGATAAATATGAGAAAAACATCAGGGAACTAAAGAGAAGGTTAGTTAATGAACCATTCATAAATTAACATGTAGTAGAGAATGGTTTGTAATATATGGTGGATCATTAATGAATGGATTATGATGATTCATCATTAAAATTTATATAGAGATAGACTATGACTCATGGAAACTAATGTTCCTTGATAAAATTTACCCAACTCATTATTTGGAGTTAACATTGGTAATTTTTACCTTAAATATATAGAGGAATTATCTTTATAGAGAAAGGTGTAAAATATATTATAATCATAAATTTTTAAATTATATTTTCACATAGAATGAGTTTAATATCCACCATAGAATATGGTTTTAGATAATTAAATATTATGACTCCTCAGAACATTATTACCTTGGGAATGTGAACAAGGTGGAGGATGCTATGAGTTGAGAGGATCGCACTAGCTTATCAAAGATGAGGATAAAAATATATCCATTATTTCTATAATTTTAAAAAATAGATCTAAAAATACAAATAAAAGAGGTAAAATCATATCTTTCTCTAATTATTATAAAACCATCTATACATGTGAGTATTAAATTTTCACAAAAGGAAGATGCGGGGTTTTATAAGAAGGTGAGAAATGTTCCTATGTTCAACCTTGATTATGATGGAATGATATAGTTATGGAATTGTGTGTGTGTCCTAGACATACCAAATTTGAAGAATGATATATTAGGATAATATAATTGTTATTCATTCTCTATTAATCTTGGAAGAATGTAGATTTATAATGAATTAAAAGAGTATTTTTGGGGGGGATACATGATGATAGATTTTGAATAATATATTTCTCATATCCTTTTTTATCAACTAGTTAAGACTATGACACTAAAATCTAATGGTATTTCATAACCGTTACCCATACATGAATAAAAAAGGGAATTATCACCATGAATTTTATCATCAGACTTCCCAAAACATCTAATGTGAATAATTCTATATGGGTTGTAGTCGATCACCTTATGAAGTCCGCACAATTCATTTTCATTAGAGAATAATTATTTCTTGTTCATATTTTTATATATTATCTTAATAAAGTGGAAAGGTTAAATGAAGTATCAAATTATATTTTATTTGATCGAGATCTAAGGTTTACCTCAGAACTTTGGCAAAGTCGTTAGTGATCATTGGACATAGAGATGAGTTTTATCTCTACTTATCATCCTCATATAAGTGATCTATCTGTGAGAACCATTTATGTAACGCCTGAGACTATTATGAGAAAATTTTTTTTTATCAAAATAATCGTTCACTACACACAACACTATCTTGGCTTGCTTTACACACAACCGTGTCCTTCCTCAATAGCTTGCGTCGTACGCAATACCGAGTTTCACTAAACAACGATATGCTATTAAAATATTTTTAAAACTAGCCATTATGAATAGTAATAACCACTTTTTGAAATTTTATAAATTTTATTTTTCAAAATGGACTTCATTTTTGGATTCGGAATATCGAAATTAGCCTAGGGTGAAATTTTGGTATTTTTCTGAAAACATTCAATTTTTGATGAATAGTGAAACCACTAAGTGGTAGTTAAAAAAACTGATTTTTTCATAGAACATAATTTTACCACTTCTGTGAGTGGAATTTTGAAAATCTGAGAGACACGGATAGTATCAAAGACTAAAATGTGGTTCAATGAGATGAAAATAATTTTTGGTGAATAGTAACTTTTTACTTTTTTTTACCACGGTTAAAAGTAAATAGGGTAATTAAGGGTAAAAGTGTTATTATTATTACCCTAACACATGTCCTAATTCTATTGGATAAGTTTAATTCGACCAAAAACAACCTTAGGAATAAAATATGACCATTTAGGCCCACATGGATTAGATTAGGACATTTATTATTAATTTATTTGAAGAAGGGTTAAATAGTTAAAATCAATGTTTAATAAGTAAATCATTTTTAATATGGGGTTATACATAAGATAAATTCGACTATAAATATACATTAGAAAGATAATAATATTTCCTACATAATGGTATTTTATTTGTAATTTTTAGACATTAAATAATTTAATTTATTTATGACACAGCGAAGATGCAGTAATTATCTTTTTAATGAAATATTGACATAATTGATGTTATAAATACCCAATTGAATGTAATTTGAGACTTTTTATGAATTACACTAATTTTATAGGTTAATATGACATGTTAGTATTTATTTAAGTAACTTGGTTCGAACTAATCATTCTGTTATGATTTTCACAAAAATCAATTACTAAATAGTTTCAAAGTTGACATAAAATAGTTTTTAAAACAAATATTATATAACTAATTGTTATTTTATTCCTAAAAATCTAAGGTTTGGAAAAATTACATAGATAAGGCTATATATATTAATAATAAACAACTTGGGGTTCGTTTGGCTTGATATGGTATGTTTATTAACCTTATAGTGTAAGAAAACAAGAAGACGCGGTAAAAGTTAAATTATCTAACTTAAAGTTAAATCTAAATGATAAGGTTAAAATTGATAAATAACTTGTATACATTCTATTGGATGAGAGTATTTCGACCCCTACCCACCTTATCTTCGAAATATATCTGTTTGGAGCTATTAAAAACCTAATTTGACTTTATAATAAAATAATATATTTAGTTATTCCAAAGGTGCCCCTCTCCTCCCTTATAAAAGGGCACCTCCTCCCCCTCTTCCTCACACCACATTGAGCCTCAAAGCTCAGAAAACCCCTGCCAATTTATTCTCTCCACTTCCATAGCAACATCCTAGAGGTTCTGGTCTTCTACAAAGACCTATTTTAGTGCCCTAAAAGGAGGTCTCAAAGAAGCACTTCAAAGAACAGGTAATGTCCGTTACCGATTCTTTCATCTTTATTTCTTCTTACACTTCTTCTTATTTAGTTGTTTCATTATGAAGTAATAACATCAGTATCACTCACATACTGATATGTTATTATAAGTATGAAACAACCCTATTTCACCATCTATCCATCCTACGGAAAAAGAAATCACCGCGCGTGCGTACGTACGGAATACCGTCTCCACGCCGTTGTGTAATCCATTTTCCACCACCACCTTACTTGGATGGGTATAATGGTGTAAATAATGACTATATATGACTATTATAAAGTTATATTGATTCTGAAATAGTATACATACACTCCAATACAATTCCACGATCATAGGAACGATATCATCACTCGTGCGTACGTACGGAATACCGTCTCCACGATGTGATGCGACTCGTTCTACATGATCTTCATTTCATAATGATTATATAAATGAAATGAATGAATAAATATGATATATATTACACTAATACCATTCTTGAAATGAGGTATCTATAACCTAAAGGGAATAATAAGAATTTATTCGACACAACACACAGAAGAACAAAAAGTAATAAACACCCGAATAACAAGTAGTAATGAAATATTACTAATAAGAATCTAATAATATGACCATATATGATATCATAACAATAAGTATGATTCTGGAATAATTCAATAACATTATTTAAATCATTATACAAGAGGTTTGGACAGTTACGAAGCAAATCGGACCTAAGGTAAGGGAAAATATCACAATCTCAATTTATCCGAGATTGATTATACTTTGGTATTTACTGGGGTGTATTTTATCATCCAGATCCATGTTTCCTAAATATGTAATATTATTTCCATCCACCTACAATTTTTTAAAATCTATTTTACCCTTTGGTGAGTTTTTAGTAAAAGATATGAAAGGAATCTCTTGTCATTTTTCGTACGAGGAACTTTTTGACTTTTCCGACAAAAGTACGAGAAGAATGTTTTTTAACATATACGGCATGAATGGATTTTTAAAACATTATTTCCAAAAACCTTCCTTTACAAGTTTTCAAGTTTATTTTTAACCAACTTATTTTAAAATTTAATGACATGTTAAGAAAAGAAAATGTTTTTGAAGTAGGAAGGATATTTTCCTCAAGAATGGAGTTCAAGTGTTTTATCAATATTATTTTCCATCTAAGATAATATAGGGTTTTGTTTATATCCCTATTATTACATTGATATGATTATGTTGTGATGGATATATTTTTATGAATTCATTTATCTTATATGAATTCTTTTATGATGTCATGATGTTTAAGATTCCCATTTTTATTATATGGGTTTTGCTATGATGTATGGTTTATGATTTTGTGGAACACATAAGAATGGTATCATTATGAGATGGGTGGGACCTATATCTCCCTCCAATGAATTGGAAAAAGATTTTATATCTCATGAGATAGACATGGCAGGAACGGTAGGTTATACCGGTTCAGCGAAACAGGACTGAAACGAGGAGTGAACTCAGTTCAAAAAGGGACTTTGTCCACTAAGATAATCTTGGAAATGAGTCTTGACTAATAAGAAATGATTCTCTATTATTATTTGTGTATGACACAAAGTTTCATGTTTAAAGTTATGATTATTGGGATTACATTTCACTATTATGATTTATCCCATGTTATGATATTATGATCTCTTTTGCAGGTTAAGATTTCCAAAATGTTATGTTCTTATGAATATGATGTGATAGATATTTCTTTTGTTTACCCTTACTGAGCTTTTGAGCTCACCCTTTTGTATGTTTTCTTTCCCCATGTCATGAAGAAGGTTATTAAGTAAGATATTCCAAAAGGGACTATAGATATGATGAAATAAATGGGAGACAGTGTAGATTCTTTATGAACCAGTTGTTTATTTTTCCCAATTTCTAAAGACACTATACCTATACGGTCCTATCGCGGTTTTATTATATGATGTAATAAGTATGCTTCAATTTTGAAGTATTAACAATGTATGTAATTTATGGGTCGTTATAGCTGGTATCAGAGGAAAGGTATAGTCAACCTTTGGAAACTAGGATGTGAAAGCCTTAGTAAGAACCATAAGGATAAGTATAAGCATAGAACACAATATTAGTGTTTTAGAAATGGCCATGAATAACCTAGGATAATACCTTAAGTGTGAAATTTTATTCTTGATTATGTCGTTTTCCTATTATAATTAGTGTTGCTCACACTATTATTCTTGGTTTTAGTCAATGGCTAGAACTCGAAGGAACTGTGTTAATGCGGAAGGAGACAGGAAATGCAATGATTGTCCCCCTGAGAAACCAAACGTTATGGGAGCTGGAATGCAAAATATTGTAGCCATGCTCACACAACTTTCTCAAGCTATGAATCATGCCGAACTTCCAAACGAGCAAAGGAAGGAGCAACATTCTATTGAATCCTTCATGAGACAACGTCCACCTTCATTTAGCGGGTCTACCGATCCGTTAGTTTCTGAACAGTGGATTAGTACTACTGAAAAGATATTTTCAGTTCTTCAATGTTCTGAACATGATAAAGTCATCTTAGCAGTTTATCGTTTGGAAGGAGATGATGATCAATGGTGGAATATTATTAAGAATACGAGGCAAAGGGATGAAATTGAGTCCATTGAATGGGACGAGTTCAAGAACTTATTTTTCAATAAGTACTTCCCGCGTATTCTCCAAACAAAGATGGAGAAAGAGTTTCTTGAACTGAATCAAAAGGATGATGAATCTGTTGGTACCTATGAAGCAAATTTTACAAGACTTTCAAGGTACGCTTCTTGTATTATTATCCAACCTGAGAGTAAGATCGATCAATTCTTTAGTGGATTAAAACCAAGTCTTCGAAGGGACTTAGCAATAAGAGAATTCAATAGCTATGAGGAAATCGTTCGATGTGCTCTCAAAGTCGAGATGGAGATTGGAGTAACCCATCAGTCATATGGGTTTGATAAGAAGAGGAAAATGGAATTCAAAAGAAAATTCTAATGAGCACACTAAAAAGAAGATGAGCTTTCCCTTATGCTCAAAGTGTGGAAAGAAACATGGAGGGAGTTGTCTTAAAGGGACAACTAAATGTTTCAAATGTGGAAAGGAAGGTCATCGGGCATTTGAATTCCGCGATGATGGGAAGAAGATGTCTAATGATGCAAACAAAGGAAGGGATACACAGAATGAACCTACTAAACTTCAATGTTTCAAGTGCAAGGAGATGGGACATTATACCAATCAATGCCCAAATCCAAGGGTTGATGATGATGGTCGACGTCAACAAAATCTTAAGGCTAAAGAAAAAGGAAAGTCACATGCAATTTCTTTCAACGATGTGGAGTACGATAACGATGTGGTGAAAGGTACACTTACCATCCAATCTAAAGTAGAACATGTTTTATTTGATTCTGGATCCACCCACTCCTTTATTTCTGAAGAATTTTCTAAGGATATCACCATATTACCTCAATAATTAGATGTTGAGTTAGCTGTGACAACCCCTAATGGCACAACAGTCGCATCAAAAGTTTATAATTCTTCTCCAATTGAAGTTTGTGGGAAAGTTCTTCCTGCAAATCTTGTGATCCTTCCTATAGTGGAATTTGATGTGATTCTTGGAATGGATTGGATTTCTTTATATGGAGCTCATATCAATTTCCAAAGAAGGGAAGTCACATTTCATAATCCAGATCAATCTATGATCGTCTATCGATGAAAGGATGAACATAACCTTCCGGTGGAAATTTCTTCCATCTTATGGGTCTTGATTCCACTAAATGAAGGTTATTTATCTCAAATGGTTGGTGAGAAACTCACGATTAAGAATATGCCCATTGTACGGGATTTTGATGATGTCTTTCCGGAGGAATTAGCGGGTCTTCCACCAAATTGTGAAGTTGAGTTTTCAATAGAACTCGTACCATGTGCTCTGCCTATTTCAAAGACACCTTATAGAATGGCCCCAATTGAGTTGCAGGAATTGAAGAAGAAACTCCAAGATAATCTTGATAAGGGATTCATATTCCCTAGTGCATCACCTTAGGGAGAACCTGTTCTATTTGTTAAGAAGAAAGATGGATCAATGAGACTCTGCATTATTTATCGAAAACATAACAAGATCACTATCAAGAACAAATATCCCCTCCCACGCATTGATGACTTATTTGACCAACTACGCGGAGCTCAATACTTTTCCAAGATTGATCTTCATTCAGGGTATCATCAATTAAGGGTCAAAAGGGAGGATATACCAAAGACGGATTT
Organism: Viscum album; assembly: GCA_963277665.1. Lineage (NCBI taxonomy): Eukaryota > Viridiplantae > Streptophyta > Magnoliopsida > Santalales > Viscaceae > Viscum > Viscum album. The sequence goes on along the minus strand of OY728120.1, from coordinate 1,576,441,813 downwards.
CCATACAAGGTATGAACAATATGAATTTATAGTGATGTTGTTTGGTCTTACTAATGCCCCTGCTATCTTCATGGATCTGATGAATAGAGTCTTTAGAGACTATCTTGATCAGTTTTTGGTAGTCTTTATAGATGATATTCTTGTATATTCAAAGAGCAAGGAAGAACATGAAGATCACTTGGGAATTATATTGAAGACCCTGAGAAAGAAGAAGCTTTATGCCAAATTTACCAAGTGTGAATTTTGGCTTCAAAAAGTCTCATTTTGGGCCACATAATCTCAGAAGAGGGGATATCTGTGGATCCAGCAAAAACAGAGGTTATCCAAAGATGGTCGAGACCAACAACAGTAACTGGGATCCGAATTTTTCTTGGTTTGGCTGGATATTATCGACGTTTTGTGAAAGATTTTTCAGGATTATCTCATCCACTCACCAAGATGACTCGGAAAGGAGTTATGTTTGTCTGGACGGAGGAATTTGAAGAGAATTTCAAGGAGTCGAAAAGAAGGTTATCTAGTGCACCTGTGCTCACACTGCATTGTAGTGGAGAAAGGTTTCTGATCTACAGTGATGCATCCAAGAAGGGATTGGGGTGTGTTCTTATGAAAAATGATATGGTGATAGCTTATGCCTCACGACAGTTGAAAATCCAAGAGAAAAATTACACCACTCATGATTTGGAGTTAGCTGTGGTAATCTTTGCATTAATGATTTGGAGGCATTACCTTTATGGTGAAAGGTGTGATATTTATATTGATCATAAAAGTTTTAAGTATATTTTCACACAAAAGGAGCTGAATATGCGCCAAATAAGATGGTTGGAGTTGATTAAGGATTACGACTGCTCAATTCATTAACACCCTGGGAAAGCAAACAATGTGGCAGATGCATTAAGTCGACAAAACCATGCCAGTTTATCCATGATGAGGATCACAAAAGATCCAATCTTTATGGATTTACAAAGGATGGATCTTGGAATTATAATGGAAGGGGAAAAATCTTATCTTTCTCAAATGAATGTTCATCCACCTATACATGTGAAGATTAAAGAGGCACAGAAAGAAGATGTCAAGTTACAAAAGAAGGTGAGAAATGTTTCTGAATTCAACCTTGATTATGATGGGATAATAAAGTTCAGGAATCGGGTTTGTGTTCCTCCCATCCTGGAATTAAAGAAGGAGCTGTTGGATGAGGCTCATATTTCTTCATTAGCTATTCATCTTGGAAGCACGAAGATGTATGGGGACCTGAAAGAGTACTTCTGGTGGGATGGCATGAAAAGAGATGTTGCTGAATATGTCTCTCGATGCTTGGTTTGTCAGCAAGTTAAAGCTGAGAGACAGAAGTCTAAGGGGATGTTACAACCATTACCCATACCCGAATGGAAATGGGAAAACAACACTATGGACTTTGTCACAGGTCTTCCTAAAACATCCAAAGGCAATAATACTATCTGGGTCATATTTGATCGTCTTACCATGTCTGCACACTTCATTGCTATTAGAGAGGATTTCTCTCTAGATCAGCTTGCCAGGATATATGTAAAGGAAGTGGAAAGATTGCATGGAGTACCACTTTCTATTATATCTGATCGGGATCTGAGATTTACCTTGAAGTTCTGGCGAAGTCTTCAGCATACTCTGGATACAGAGTTGAGTTTCAGCACTGCTTATCATCCTCAGACAGATGGTTAGTCTGAGAGAACAATTCAAACCCTAGAAGATATGTTGAGAGCTTGCTCTATGGATTTCAAAGGTGGTTGGGATCAACACCTACCTTTGGTGGAATTTTCATACAATAATAGCTTTCACTCCAGTATTCGGATGGCTCCTTATGAAGCTCTCTATGGAAAGAAATGCAGGACTCCAACTTGCTGGGATGAAGTTGGGGAAAGAAAGCTATTAGGACCTGATCTTGTTGATGAGATGGCAGAAAAGGTCCGATCTATTCAACAACACATAGGAGCAGCTTAGAGTTGACAGAAAAGTTATGCTGACAACCGAAGAAAAGACCTAGAGTTTGAAGTGGGTGATAAAGTGTTCTTACGAATATCTTCCTAGAAGAGAGTCATAAGATTTGGAAAGAAGGGGAAGTTGAGCCCTAGATATATCTGTCCTTTCGAAATACTGGATCGTGTTGTAAAGGTAGCTTACCGATTGGCGCATCCACCGAATCTCTCTCAAGTTCACGATGTGTTCCACGTTTCTCTCCTGAGAAAGTAGATACATGATCCTTCACATGTACATAGCTCAGAAGTTGTACCACTGGAGCAAGATCTTTCTTATGAAGAACAACCGATAGAGATTCTGGATCGTAGTGAAAAAGTCCTACGAAGCATGACCACTCGATTGGTGAAAGTTTTATGGAGGAACCACCAACTAGAAGAAGCTACATGGGAGCTTGAGGATATGATGAGGGAGAGGTATCCTCATCTGTTTGTTACAAAGTGACGAATTTCGAGGGAGAAATTCATTTTAAGGGGGGTAGAATGTAACGCCCGTGACTTTTATGAGAAATATTTTGTTTTTATCAAAGGAATCTTTCACTACACACAACACCAGCTTGGCTTGCTTTACATGCAACCGCGGCCTTCCTCAAAATCTTTCGTCGTACGCAATACCGAGTTTCACTAAACAACGATATGCTATTAAAATATTATTAAAACTAGCCGTTATGAATAGTAATAACCACTTTTTGAAATTTTATAAATTTTATTTTTCAAAATGGACTTCATTTTTGGATTCGGAATATCGAAATTAGCCTAGGGTAAAATTTTGTTATTTTTCTAAAAACTTTCAATTTTTTATGAATAGTGAACCACTAAGTGGTAGTTAAAAAAACTGAATTTTTCATAAAACTTAATTTTACTGCTTTTGTAAGTAGAATTTCGAAAATCCGAGAGACACGGTTAATATCAAGGACTAAAATGTGGTTCAATGAGATGAAAATAATTTTTGGTGAATAGTAACTTTTTACTTTTTTTTTTACCACGGTTAAAAGTAAATAGGATAATTAAGGGTAAATTTGTTATTATTATTACCGTAACACATGTCCTAATTCTATTGGATAAGTGTAATTCAACCAAAAACAACCTTAGGAATAAAATATGACCATTTAGGCCCACTTGGATTATATTAGGACATTTATTATTAATTTATTTAAAGAAGGGTTAAATAGTTAAAATCAATGTTTAATAAGTAAATCACTTTTATTATGGGGTTATACATAAGATAAATTCGTCTGTAAATATAAATTAGAAATATAAAAATATTTCCTACATAATGTTATTTTATTTGTAATTTTTAGACATTAAATAATTTAATTTATTTATGACACAACGAAGATGCAGTAATTATCTTATTAATGAAATATTGATATAATTGATGTTATAAATACCCAAATAAATGTAATTTGAGACTTTTTATGAATTACACTAATTTTATAGGTTAATATGACATTTTAGTGTTTATTTAAGTAACTTGGTTTGAACTAATCATTCTGTTATGATTTTCACAAAAATCAATTACTAAATAGTGACAAAATTGACATAAAATAGTTTTTAAAACAAATATTATATAACTAATTGTTATTTTATTCCTAAAAATCTAAGGTTTGGAAAAATGACTTAGATAAGGCTATATATATTAATAATAAACAACATGGGGTTATATTGGCTTCATATAGTAAGTTTATTAACCTTATAGTGTAAGAAAACAAGAAGACACGGTAAAAGTTAAATTATCTAACTTAAAGTTAAATCTAAATGATAAGGTTAAAATTGATACCTAAACTTGTCTAAATTGTATTGGATGAGAGGATTTATACCCCTACCCACCTTATCTTCTAAATATATCAATTTGGAGATATTTAAAACCGAATTTGACTTTATAATAAAATAATATTTTTAGTTATTCCAAAGGTGCCCCTCTCCTCCCTTATAAAAGGGCACCTCCTCCCCCTCTTCCTCACACCACTTTGAGCCTTCATGCTCATCCAACCCCTGCCAATTTCTTCTCTCCACTTACCTAGAAACATCCTAGAGGTTCTGGTATTCTTCAAAGACCTATTTTAGTGCCCTAAAAGGAGGTCTCAAAGAAGCACTTCAAAGAAGAGGTAATGTCCGTTACCGATTCTTTCATCTTTATTTCTTCTTCCACTTCTTCTTATTTAGTTGTTTCATTATGAAGTAATAACATCAGTATCACTCACATACTGATATGTTATTATAAGTATGAAACAACCCTATTTCACCATCTATCCATCCTACGAAAAAAGAAATCACCGCGCGTGCGTACGTACGGAATACCGTCTCCACGCCGTGGTGTAATCTATTTTCCACCACCACTTTACATGGATGGGTATAACGGTGTAAATAATTACTATATATGACTATTATAAAGTGATATTGATTATGAAATTGTATACATACACTCCAATACAATTCCCCTATCATTGGAATGATATCATCACTCGTGCGTACGTACAGAATATCGTCTCCACGATGTGATGCGACTCGTTCTAGATGATCTTCATTTCATAATGATTATATAAATGAATTGAATGAATGAATATGATATATATTACACTAATACCATTCTGGAAATTAGGTATCTATAACCTAAAGATAATAATAATAATTTATTTGACAAAATACACATAAGAACAAAAAGTAATAACCACCCGAATAACAAGTAGTAATGAAATATTACTAATAAGAAGTTAAGAATATGACCATATATGATATCATAATAATAAGTATGATTCTGGAATAATTCAATAACATTATTTAAATCATTATACAGGAGGTTCGGACACTTACGAAGCAAATCGGACCTAAGGTAAGGTAAAATATCACAATCTCATTTTATCCGAGATTGTTTATACTTTGGTATTTACTGGGGTGTATTTTATCATCCACATCAATGTTTCCTCAATATGTAATATTATTTCCATCCACCTAAAATTGTTTAAAACCTATTTTTCCCTTTGGTGAGTTTTTAGTAAATGATATGAAAGGAATCTTTTGTCATTTTTTGTACGATGTACTTTTTGACTTTTCCGACAAAAGTACGAGAAGAATGTTTTTTTAACTTATATGGCATGGATGGATTTTTAAAACACTATTTCCAAGAAGCTTCCATTACAAGTTTTCAAGTTTATTTTTAATCAAATTCTTTTAAAATTGTATGACATGTTAAGAAAGGAAAATGTTTTTGAAATAGAAAGGATATTTTCCTCAAGAATGGAGTTCAAGTGTTTTATCAAAATTATTTTCCATCTAAGATAATATAGGGTTCTGTTTATATCCCTATTATTACATTGATATGATTATGTTGTGATGGATATATTTTTATGAATTCCTTTATCTTATATGAATTTTTTTATGATGTCATGATGTTTAAGATTCCCATTTTTATTACATGGGTTATGCTATGATGTATGGTCTATGATTTTGTGGCACACATAAGAATGGTATCATTATGAGATGGGTGGGACCTATATCTCCCTCCAATTCATTGGTTAAATATTTTATTTCTCATGAGATAGACATGGCCGGAACAGTATGTTATACCGGTTTAGTGAAACAGGACTGAAACGAGGAGTGATCTCGGTTCAGAAAGGGACTTTGTCCACTAAGATAGACTTGGCAATGAGTCTTCACTAATAAGAAATGATTCTCTATGATTATTTGTGTATGCCAAAAAGTTTCATGTTTTATGTTATGATTATCGGGATAACATTTCACTACTATGACTTATCCCATGTTATGATATTATGATCTCTTTTGCAGGTTAAGATTTCCAAAAGGATATGTTCTTATGAATATGATGTGATAGATATTTCTTTTGATTACCCTTACTGAGCATTTGTGCTCAACCTTTTGTATGTTTTCTTTGCTCAGGTCATGGAGAAGGTTATTAAGTAAGATATTCCAAAAGGGACTATAGATATGATGAAATAAATGGGAGACAGTGTAGACGCTTTATGAACCAGTGGTTTATGTTTCCCAGTTTCTAAAGACACTATACCTATGTGGTCCATTCGTGGTTTTGTTATATGATGTAATAAGTACACTTCAATTTTGAAGTATTAACAATGTATTTAAAGTATGGGTCATTATAGCTGGTATCAGAGGAAAGGTATAGTCAACCTTTGGAAACTAGGATGTGAAAGCCTTAGTAAGAACCCTAAGGATAAGTCTAAGCATAGAACAAAATCATAGTGTTTTAGAAATGGCCATGAATAACCTAGGATAAGACCTTAAGTGTGAAATTTTATTAATGATTATGTGGTTTTCCTATTATAATTAGTGTTTCTCACACTATTCTTCTTGGTTTTAGTCAATGGATGGAACTCGAAGGAACCGTGTTAATGCAGAATGCGACGGTCAATGCAATGATTGTCCCCCTGAGAAACCAAATGTTATGAGAGGTGGAATGAAAAATCTTGTAGCCTTGCTCACACAACTTTTTCAAGATATGAATCATGCAGGACTTCCAAATGAGCAATGGAAGGAGTAACATTCTGTTGAATCCTTCATGAGACAGCGTCCTCCTTCATTCAGCGGGTCTACCGATCCATTAGTTGCTGAACAATGGATTAGTACTACTGAAAAGTTATTTTCAATTCTTCAATGTTCTGAACATGATAAAGTCATCTTAGTAGTGTATCGTTTGGAAGGAGATGCTGATCAATGGTGGAATATTATTAAGAATACGAGGCAAAGGGATGAAATTGAGTCCATGGAATGGGATGAGTTCAAGAACTTATTTTTCAATAAGTACTTCTCTCGTATTCTCCGAACAAAGATGGAGAAAGAGTGTCTTGAACTGAAGCAAAAGGATGATGAATCTGTTGGTACCTATGAAGAAAATTTTACAAGACTTGCAAGGTATGCTTCTGGTATTATTATCCAACCTGAGAGTAAGATCGGTCGATTCTTTAGTGGCTTAAATCCATGTCTTCGAAGGGCCATAGCCATAAAGGACTTCAATAGCTATGAGAAAATCGTTTGATGTGCTCTCAAAGGCGAGACGGAGATTGGAGTAACCCATCAGTCATATGGGTTTGATAAGAAGAGGAAAATGGAATTCAAAGGAAATTCTAAAGAGCACACTAAAAAGAAGATGAGCTTTCCCTTATGCTCAAAGAGTGGAAAGAAACATGGAGGGAGTTGTCTTAATGGGACAAGTAAATGTTTCAAATGTGGAAATGAAGGTCATCGGGCATTTGAATGCTGCGATGATGGGAAGAATATGTCTAATGATGCAAAAAAAATAAGGGATACACAGAATGAACCTACTACACTTCAATGTTTTAAGTGCAAGGAGATGGGGAATTATGCCAATCAATGCCCAAATCCAAGGGTTGATGATGATGGTCGACATCAACAAACTCTTAAGGCTAAAGACAAAGGAAAGTCACATGCAATTTCTATCAGCGATGTGGAGTACGATAACGATGTGGTGAAAGGTACACTTACCATCCACTCTAAAGTAGCAAATGTTTTATTTGATTCTGGATCCACCCACTCCTTTATTTCGAAAGAATTTTCTAAGGATATCACCATATTACCTCAACAATTAGATGTTGAGTTATCTGTGACAACCCCTAATGGCACAACAGTCGAATCAGAAGTTTATAATTCTTCTCTGATTGAAGTTTGTGGGAAAGTGCTTCATGCAAATCTTGTGATCCTTCCTATAGTGGAATTTGATGTGATTCTTGGCATGGATTGGATTTCTTTATATCGAGCTCATATCAATTTCCAAAGAAGGGAAGTCACATTTTATATTCCAGATCAATCTATGATCGTCTATCGATGCAAGGATGAACATAACCTTCCAGTGGAAATTTCTTCCATCTTATGGGTCTTGATTCCACTAAATGAAGGTTATTTATCTCAAATGGTTTGTGAGAAACTCACGATTAATAATATTCCCATTGTACAGGAGTTTGATGAAGTCTTTCCGGAGGAATTACCGGGTCTTCCATCAAATCATGAAGTTGAGTTTTCAATATAACTCATACCGGGTGCTTTGCCTGTTTCAAAGACACCTTATAGAATGGCCCTAATTGAGTTGCAGTAATTGAAGAAGCAACTCCAAGAGAATCTTGATAAGGATTCACATGCCCTAGAGCATCACCTTGGGGAGCACCTGTTCTATTTGTTAAGAAGAAAGATGGATCAATGAGACTCTGCATTGATTATCGAGAACTTAACAAGATCACTATCAAGAACAAATATCCTCTCCCACACATTGATGACTTATTTGACCAACTACGCGGAGCTCAGTACTTTTCCAAGATTGATCTTCGTTCAGGGTATCATCAATTAAGGGCCAATAGGGAGGATATACCAAATACGGTTTCCGTAGAAGGTATGGACACTATTAATTTATAGTGATGTCCTTTGGTCTTACTAATGCCCCTGCTATCTTCATGGATCTAATGAATAGAGTCTTTAGAGACTATCTTGATCAGTCTGTGGTAGTCTTTATAGATGATAATCTTGTATATTCAATGAGCAAGTAAGAACATGAAGATCACTTGAGAATTATATTGAAGACCCTGAGAAAGAAGAAGCTTTATGCCAAATTTACCAAGTGTGAATTTTGGCTTCAAAAAGTTGCATTTTTGGGCCACATAATCTCAAAATAGGGGATATCTGTCGATCCAGAAAAAACAGAGGTTATCGAAAGATGGTCGAGACCAACAACAGTAACTGAGATCCGATGTTTTCTTGGTTTGGCTGGATATTATCGACGTTTTGTGAAATATTTTTCATGATTATCTAATCCACTCACCAAGTTGACTCGGAAAGGAGTTATGTTTGTCTGGACGGAAGAATGTGAAGAGAATTTCAAAGAGTTTAAAAGAAGGTTATCCAGTGCACCTGTGCTCACACTGCCTTGTAGTGGAGAAAGGTTTGTGATCTACAGTGATGCATCCAAGAAGGGATTGGGGTGTGTTCTTATGAAAAATGATATGGTGATAGCTTATGCCACACGACAGTTGAAAATCCATGATCAAAATTACCCAACTCATGATTTGGAGTTAGCTGCGGTAATCTTTTCATTAACGATTTAGAGGCATTACCTTTATTGTGAAAGGTGTAATATTTATACTGATCATAAAAGTTTGAAGTATATTTTCAAACAAAAGGAGCTGAATATGTTCCAAATAAGAAGGTTGGAGCTGAGTAAAGATTACGACTGCTCAATTCATTAACACCCTGGGAAAGCAAACAAGGTGGCAGATGCATTAAGTCGACAAGACCATGCCAGTTTATCCATGATGAGGATCACAAAAGATCCAATCTTTATGGATTTACAAAGGATGGATCATGGAATTATAATGGAAGGAGAAAAATCTTATCTTTCTCAAATGAATGTTCAACCATCTATACATGTGAAGATTAATGAGGCACAGAAAGAAGATGTCGAGTTACAAAAGAAGGTGAGAAATGTTTCTGAATTCAACCTTGATTGTGATGGGATAATAAAGTTCAGGAATCGGGTTTGTGTTCCACCCATCCCGGAATTAAAGAAGAAGCTGCTAGATGAGGCTCATAGTTCTTCATTCTCTATTCATCCTGGAAGTACGAAGATGTATAGGGACCTGAAAGTGTACTTCTGGTGGGATGGCATGAAAAGAGATGTTGCTGAATATGTCTCTCGATGCTTGGTTTGTCAGCAAGTTAAAGCTGAGAGACATAAGTCTAAGGGGATGTTACAACCATTACCCATAACCGAATGGAAATTGGAAAACATCACTATGGACTTTGTCACAGGACTTCTGAAAACATCCAAAGGCAATAATGTTATCTGGGTCATAGTTTATCGTCTTACGAAGTCTGCACACTTCATTGCTATTAGAGAGGATTTCTCTCTGGATCAGCTTTCCAGGATATATGTAAAGGAAGTGGTAAGATTGCATGGAGTACCACTTTCTATTATATCTGATCGGGATCTGAGATTTACCTCGATGTTCTGGAGAAGTCTTCAGCATACTCTGGATACAGAGTTGATTTTCAGCACTGCTTATCATCCTCAGATAGACGGTCAGTCTGAGAGAACAATTCAAACCCTAGAATATATGTTGAGAGCTTGCTCTATGGATTTCAAAGGTGGTTGGGATCAACACCTACCTTTTTTTGAAATTTTCTTACAATAATAGCTTTCACTCCAGTATTCAGATGGCTCATTATGAAGCTCTATCTGGAAAGAAATGCAGGACTCCAACTTCCTGGGATGAAGTTGGGGAAAGAAAGCTATTAGGACCTGATCTTGTTGTTGAGATGGCAGAAAAGGTCCGATCTATTCAACAACACATAGGAGAAGCTCAGAGTTGATAGAAAAGTTATACCGACAACCGAAGAAAATACCTAGAGTTTGAAGTGGGTGATAAAGTGTTCTTACGAATATCTCCCTAGAAGAGAGTCATGAGATTTGGAAAGAAGGAGAATTTGAGCCCTAGATATATCAGTCCTTTCGAAATACTGGATCGTGTTGGAATGGTAGATTACCGATTGGAACTTCCACCGAATCTCTCTCAAGTTCACGATGTGTTCCACGTATCTCTCCTAAGAAAGTACATACCGGATCTTTCACATGTACTTAGCTCAAAAGATGTACCACTGGAGAAAGATATTTCTTATGAAGAACAGCCGATAGAGATTCTGGATCGTAGCGAAAAAGTCCTACGAAGCAAGACCACTCGATTGGTGAAAGTTTTATGGAGGAACCACCAACTAGAAAAGCTACATGGGAGCTTGAAGATATGATGAGGGAGAGGTATCCTCATCTGTTTGTTACAAAGTGATGAATTTCGAGGGTGAAATTATTTTTAAGGGGGGTAGAATGTGACGCCCGAGACTTTTATGAGAAATATTTTGTTTTTATCAAAGGAATATTTCAATACACACAACACTAGCTTGGCTTGCTTTACACGCAACCACGGCCTTCCTCAATAGCTTGCGTCGTACGCAATACCGAGTTTCACTAAACAACGATACGCTATTAAAATATTATTAAAACTAGCCGTTATGAATAGTAATAACCACTTTTTGAAATTTTTGAAATTTTATTTTTCAAAATGGACTTCATTTTTGGATTCGGAATATCGAAATTAGACTAGGGTGAAATTTTGTTATTTTTCTAAAAACTTTCAATTTTTGATGAATAGTGAACCACTAAGTGGTAGTTAATAAAACTGAATTTTTCATAAAACTTAATTTTACCGCTTCTTTGAGTGGAATTTCGAAAATCCGAGAGACATGGTTAATATAAAGGACTAAAATGTGGTTCAATGATATTAAAATAATTTTTGGTGAATAGTAACTTTTTCCTTTTTTTACCATAGTTAAAAGTAAATAGGGTAATTAAGGGTAAAAGTGTTATTATTATTACCCTAACACATGTCCTAATTCTATTGGATAAGTTTAATTCGACCAAAAAAACCTGAGGAATAAAATATGACCATTTAGGCCCACTTGGATTAGATTAGGACATTTATTATTAATTTATTTAAAGAAGGGTTAAATAGTTAAAATCAAAGTTTAATAAGTAAATCATTTTTAATATGGGGTTATACATAATATAAATTCGACTGTAAATATAAATTAGAAAGATAAAAATATTTCCTACATAATGGTATATTATTTGTAATTTTTATACATTAAATAATTTAGTTTATTTATGACACAACGAAGATGCAGTAATTATCTTATTAATGAAATATTGACATAATTGATGTTATAAATACCCAAATAATGTTATTTGAGACTTTTTATGAATTAAACTAATTTTATAGGTTAATATGACATTTTAGTGTTGATTTAAGTAACTGTGTTTGAACTAATCATTCTGTTATGATTTTCACCAAAATCCATTACTAAATAGTGTCAAAATTGACATAAAATAGTTTTTAAAACAAATATTATATTACTAATTGTTATTTAATTCCTAAAAATATATGGTTGGGCAAAATGACTTAGATAAGTCTATATATATTAATAATAAACAACTTGGGGTTCTTTTGTCTTGATAAGGTAAGTTTATTAACCTTATAGTGTAAGAAAACAAGAATACACAGTAAAAGATAAATTATCTAACTTAATGTTAAATCTAAATGATAAGGTTAAAATTGATACCTAAACTTGTCTAAATTCTATTTTATGAGAGGAGTTCGACCCCTACCCACCTTATTTTCGAAATATATCAATTTGGAGCTATTAAAAAACGAATTTGACTTTATAATAAAATAATATTTTTAGTTATTCCAAAGGTGCCCCTCTCCCCCCTTATAAAAGGGCACCTCCTCCTCCTCTTCCTCGCACCACTTTGAACCTTCAAGATCGGCCAACCCCTGCCAATTTAATCTCTCCACTTCCGTAGAAACATCCTAGAGGTTCTGGTCTTCTTAAAAGGCCTATTTTAGTGCCCTAAAAGGAGGTCTCAAAGAAGCACTTCAAAGAAGAGGTAATGTCTGTTACCGATTCTTTCATCTTTATTTCTTCTTCCACGGCTTCTTCTTTAGTTGTTTCATTATGAAGTAATAACATAAGTATCACTCACATACTGATATGTTATTATAAGTATGAAACAAATCTATTTCACCATCTATCCATCCTACTGAAAAAGAAATCACCGCGCGTGCGTACGTACGGAATACCGTCTGCACACCGTGGTGTAATCTATTTTCCACCACCACCTTACTTGGATGGGTATAATGGTGTAAATAATGACTATATATGACTATTCTAAAGTGATATTGATTCTAAAATAGTATACATACACTCCAATACAATTCCACGATCATAGGAACGATATCATCACTAGTGCGTACGTACGGAATACCGTCTCCACGATGTGATGCGACTCGTTCTACATGATCTTCATTTCATAATGATTATATAAATGAATTTAATGGATGAATATGATATATATTACACTAATACCATTCTGGAAATGAGGTATCTATAACCTAAAGAGAATTATAAGAATTTTTTCGTCAAAACACACATAAGAACAAAAAGTAATAAACACCCGAATAACAAGTAGTAATGAAATATTACTAATAAGAAGCTAAGAATATGACCATATATGATATCATAACAACAAGTATGATTCTGGAATAATTCAATAACATTATTTAAATCATTATACAGGAGTTTCTAACACTTACGAAGCAAATTGGACCTAAGTTAAGGGAAAATATCACAATCTCATTTTATCCGAGATTGTTTATTCTTTGGTATTTTCTGGGGTGTATTTTATCATCCACATCCATGTTTCCTCAATATGTAATATTATTTCCATCCACCTACAATTTTTCAAAACCTATTTTACACTTTGGTGAGTTTTTAGTAAAAGATATGAAAGTAATCTTTTGTCATTTTTCATACGAGGTACTTTTTGACTTTTCCGAAAAAAGAATGAGAAGAATGTTTTTTTAACTTATACAGCATGAATGGATTTTTAAAACCTCATTTCCAAGAAGATTCCTTTCCAAGTTTTCATGTTTATTTTTAATCAACTTCTTTTAAAATTGTATTACATGTTAAGAAAGGAAAATGTTTTTGAAGTAGAAAGGATATTTTCCTCAAGAATGGTGTTCAAGTGTTTTATCAAAATTATTTTCCATCTAAGATAATATAGGGTTCTGTTTATATCCCTATTATTACATTGATATGATTATGTTGTGATGGATATATTTTTATGAATTCATTTATCTTATATGAATTGTTTTATGATGTCATGATGTTTAAGATTCCCATTTTTATTACATGGGTTATGCTATGATGTATGGTTTATGATTTTGTGGCACACATAAGAATGGTATCATAATGAGATGGGTGGGGCCTATATCTCCCACCAATGCATTGGGTAAAGATTTTATATCTAATGAGATAGACATGGATGGAATGGTAGGTTATACCGGTTCAGTGAAAGAGGACTGAAACGAGGAGTGAACTCTGTTCAGAAAGGGACTTTGTCCACTAAGATAGTCTTGGCAATGAGTCTTGACTAATAAGAAATGATTCTCTATGATTATGTGTTTATGCCACAAAGTTTCATTTTTTAAGTTATGATTATTGGGATTACATTTCACTACTACGATTTATCCCATGTTATGATATTATGATCTCTTTTGCAGGTTAAGATTTCCAAAATGTTATGTTCTTATGAATATGATGTGATAGATATTTCTTTTTTTTACCCTTACTGAGCATTTGAGCGCACCCTTTTGTATGTTTTCTTTCCCCAGGTCATGAAGAATGTTATTAAGTAAGATATGCCAAAAGGGACTATAGATATGATGAAATAAATGGGAGACCGTGTAGACGCTTTATGAACCAGTTGTTTATGTTTCCCAGTTTCTAAAGACACTATACCTATACGGTCCTTTCGTGGTTTTGTTATATGATGTAATAAGTACGATTCAATTTTGATGTATTAACAATGTATGTAAAGTATGGGTTGTTACAATTTAAACTCTAGAAAAAAAATTAGATATTTTCTTTGGATTTCAAATGTGGTTGGGATGAACACATTCTTTGGAAGAATTGTTTTATAAAAATAACATTCACTTGAGAATTTTAATGGCTTCTTATGAAGACCTTTATGTAAATATGTATAGAGCTCTAATGTGTTGAAATAATGTTAGAGAAAAAAGCTGTTGGGACCCATCCAAGATAAGGAAATGGAAGACAAGGTCATATCTATTCAGAAATATGTAATAATAGTTTATATTTGACCAAACTATTATGATGACCTTCTTAAAAAAGATCTATATTTTGAAGTTGGTGAGAAGGTGTTACTATAAATATCTCCATTGAAGAGGGTGATGATATCTGGAAATAAGGAATAGCTATTCCCAAGGTATATCAGTACATTCAAAATTCATGACTATATTGGAATGGTATCTTATCAGTTAGAGCTTCCACAAAATTTCTCTCACGTTTATGAAACGTTCCATGTATCTCTCCTAAGGAATTTCATAAGTAACCATTCACATGTATTAATCATATAATTTGTACCACTGGATCAAGATAAATATTTTGACGAACAACCCATCATGATTCTAAATAATAGACATAGGTTCCTGTATAAAAATATCACTCGCCTGGTAAATGATTTTAGGCAAAACCATCAATTCAAGGATAGTACAATGAAACATGAAGATGTGATGTGGAATAACTATCAACATCTATTTGTATGATAGTAACAAAATTCCGAGGGAAAAAAATTTTAAGGCTCGTATAGTGTAACACCTCAATATTTTATAATATATTTCAATTTAATATATTTTATTTATTTGATATATTTCATTACAAGCTACACAAAGTGTAAAAAATCTTGATTTTCTATTCAAATATTATTTAATATTTATCACCCGATCCTTAGGTTGGAGGGAATTTGTAGGGATAAAAGAATTATGAAACATATATGGTCCACATATGTATAAAATAAATTCATTATTTATCAATTTATAATAAATGAAAATATAAATTATTTTAAAAATGAAGGAGATGTTTTTCAGAAAAAAAAACTTTTTTATACATGCAATGTTTTTTTATGCTAATAAATTAAATTTATCACTATGGGAGAATTATTTTAATTAAATATATAAATTATATATGCAATAAAAATATTATTATTCGTTTAAAAAAAATTCTAGAATGAAAAAATAATATAATTCTTGATTAAATCTAAATTTATGATTATCTAAAAATTTGTTTTCTTTTCATTTTTTTCACTTATAATAAAATAAATCTATTTCACTTATTGGTATATTATTTTATAAAATGGATTCAATAATTGATATTATGAGGTCCAATTATGGTAAAAATAAACCTTTTTTAGTCATTAGGAATAGTAACCATGGTAAAATTTATCACCTCGGTAAAGGGTAAATCAGGTTATCCTTGGATAAAACTAAGTTATAAGGACATATATTATTTTTATAATTCCTATTGAATGAATGTAATTAGAATCTTATCATACTATATTATAAGTTGATATGTTTAATGTACATATATCCATGGAAATTAAAAATATAATATTTAAATCAAAGAAAGAAACAAATTATAACTCTCTTAGTTTTTAATATCTATTAAGTGTCCACATAGATAAAAAATGTTATGAAAAAATATAAATATCAATATTATCCATAATTAAATTATCTTCATGGTGATAATTTATGTTGAATTTTTAGTTGTTATATAATCATCTTAAATTAATTCGCAAAGCTAATACAATATTTACTAAATAAATTAAAAAATATAATAAATGATATTAATTTGTATTAAAGTGATGTAATTTGAGTGATTTATAGTATTCCTTGAATTTTGAAGTTGAATATAAAGTATTTGTGATATTTAAATGAATTATATTCCAAATCTAAATTTTTCTTTGTAACACCCCAAAATTTTTATTAAATAAATTTTTCCAAATTAATTTAATATTTTTAATATTTTGTGTTACACACAACACTTAGTTTAGATTATTTTATATGAAACACTATGTTTTTCATGAATTATACGCAAAACTCATTTTAGTTTTCATTACGTGGGATATCGAGTTTATATTTAAATACATGCAATATTGAGTTTAAACGAAACATGAAATATTATTAAAATATTATTAATTAATATGATTGTTATCACCTTGTCGTTGGAATGGAGGGTATAAATAAGATTAACTAAATTAAAAAACTATGGTTTAAAAATTTATATAAGAGGAATTATCTGGTGACCAATTAATTATAAATTAAAATAATTACCATTTGAAAATAAGGAAATTCTTTTTCTAAAAAACTATTTTTTTGTGTACAAACACATTTAACCACAATAAATTATAAAAACATTTTGGTAGAATGTTTTTAATGAAATTTATATGGAATATATTCAATCAATTATTTAACAATCATTTTATGTGTGTCTTCTAGAAAAGGGGTAAGAATAAATCCAATTTTACGCTTAGGAACAATGTTTTTATAAAAATCAATTTTATCAATTTTTTATGAAGTACATATTTTAAAAATAAATACTCAAAATCATATAAAATCTTTTTGAAAAAATAAAATTTATTTTTAAACATTTTAATATAAAAATTATCTTAGGATGAGTTTTTCGGTTTTTTCATTAATATTTTATTTTTTGATAAATAGTGAAAAATGTTGAATTTGAAATGAAAAATTCATTTTCAATTAAATAATTTATAAAGATAAATTTTATTTTAAATTTGTTTTAATGTAAACAATAGTTCAATGTTATTTTAATTAATTTCATTTACTTAATTTTTATCATTTTATTATTTAATTTAGATATAAATAATTTTTAATCATCTAGATATTTCCACTTTAAAAACACGCTTTCTCATCACATATATGGATTAATTTTAAATTTTACTTTACAAATTCTATGAATTTAATTTTAAAAAATTGATTAAATAATTGGAATAATAATAATTTATTATTTTTAAAAATTTCAATTTATTTTTTTAACATAATTAATAATGAATGTAGTAAAAAATAATTATCATGGTTATAGTAAAAATGGGTTTACCATGAGTTGGACTAAAAGATATGTGAAAAAATAACCTATAAAGTAGTTCAAATATTATTTTGTTTCCATATTTATGCCATTACACCAAGTGTGTCCACTCCCCCACATATAAAAGGCCACCCTCTCCTCTCATATTCATCCTTTCAATCCCTTTGGGTTAAGATATGTCCAACCAAAATAAGTTACCAAAATCCCTCATCTCATCCAAGAATATTTTTTTTTGCATAAATCCATATTAGTAGGGCTTTTAGTTCAACCCTAATGATGATACCTGACGAAGATGTAATGGTCATCAATGAGATGTTTTATTTTATTTATTCATACAACAACTTAAATTATATTTATTCCATGATTATATAATAACATAAATTACTCTATATACTTATATTTTTTTATTTAAAATTCATTATATACAACAATATCAACTACCATTAAATGGTATATGAAATCATCATTCTTCTATATGACGAAATGCTACATTGTGAACCGATGTTGTTCGTTTTCCCATTACCACCTATCATGATTCTAATTAATGATATATTTATTGTTTATATTTTATAATTATGATGTTATTATTATTTTTTAATTTATATATCATACATAACTTCATGTTTTCCATTTTTGTGAATACGATAACGTCACTCGTGTGTACAAGAGACTACCACCTCGTGAAGTGATGTTATTCTTTCATGATTTACGTGGAACATATTAACGAGGGTTTGAAATAATTTTTTTGATATATATATATTACATAAAAAGTATTATGTAATGATATTAAATACAATTGAATTTTCTATCTTTCAATCTAACATGAAAATATAAGCATTGTTCATGCTTACATACAACACACCATCTTTTTGAATAGTGTATTTCATTTTCTACCACAAAATTTTATAGATCACTATATATAAATATATACTAAATATATATTATATTTAAATCCTTTATGTAATTATAGATATTATTTAATAATTATAAAAGTAATAGGGTAAAAAATATAACAAATCAAAACATATATGAAAAACAAATTAGTTATTACCCAAAACGCAACATTTACAGGGAATTGTTATTAAATGGGTAATAAAAGGTCATAATAAAATCATATATGGTATTATATGTATTAATATGGTATTATAAATATCTAATAAAGTAATATTTATTATATATGAGTTTTGAATGATTATTATGGAAGTCAACACTTAATGTAATGGATTTAACTCTCACTTTTTACTTATGTGAGACAAATGTCACATTCACCACATATTTCTATTATGTGGTTGTTTATGATGCATTATGTAGATGGTGCATGCCTTTTCATGTAGATGTGTGCTTATAGACCTGTGTTCCCACTTTCCAAAGGTGGGAGGCATTCATCACTACTTCAACGATGTTTACACCTTGATCAAAACAGGAGGATGGGACGTCGGTTCCTCCTTCCATGGATTCCTCCTCAGAACATGTTTCCTAGTCTGGGTCTCCCTCATAGATTATAGTTGTTGTTCATTAATATCATTAATGTTGCCACCTCTTTTTTGATGTCTATTAATTATGGTTCTTATTTCTAGAGATTCTAAGAGGTCTTGACATGGAAACAACCTTCGGTCAGAGTAGATGATAACATTATGCATTTTACAGCATCTATCTATGTTGTAATATTGGAGCACCTATATTCTTACTCATAAGAGAAATTCTCTATGGTGATGAAACATGAGGCTTCCCATGTTGATTTTAATTTATCTTATACCAGAGTCATGTCTCTGAGGTTTTCCTCAGCTACCCATGTTTAACATGGGTCATGTCATGAGTTAAACATCTAGCAGAGTCATTTATGCTAAAAGCTTTTATTCGGAGGTTTTCATCATATATATCATTTTTAAAATGATATATACCATGAGTTTAATGTCTTTAAAGATGGATCAGACTGATCAAAACACTAATGAAAGTGGATTAGGGAATCACAACACTAGGAGGGATCGCTTGGAGCTTTGACCAGATATAGGAATGAAAACACACAATAAGAGAAGACCTGATGTGGTGCATCTAAAAATGGAAAACAATTCACACCATGATGGTAGTTTAAATTCCATTGAGGATGGATCAAGAAAAATGTACCCTAGAAAAGGGGATTCTAATGTTTACCATTGGGTGGGATTGAACATCAGTGACTCTTCCTATGTACCCTATATAGAAGACAGGATCAAAAACCCATGTAGTAATAATGGGTGGTTTGGGTATTACACATGGATAACTACCCTTTTCAATAGGATCACTATTGATTGGAGGAATATAAATTGTGAGGGTCTTAGGAATGGTTAGCTAATCGGGTGATACAATAAGTAGTGATAAAGTGGATAGTATTATCTCACCCAGATGTGGCGGCCCTTATAAGACTCGGGATGGATGATGGATGATTTGAATGAAGTTCGTGAAATAAATGGGGGGAACCAATGTGATGAAGAAAATGTTGGGATTGAACCTCAGAGAGGTTTCCTATATATCCTGATAGCTGGGAATAAAATTACATGTAGTTCGGTGGGTTGATGGGACACCTAATGAGGTGGCCTATGAGAATGGGGAACATGGGTAAGGACTTTAAGGATGTAGAACATCTGGGTTGGGAATGATCTTATCAAGACATAAAGGCTTGAAGGAAAGTCCAGTATAGGAAATGAGTGAAGGTATTGAACCTGTGCGAGGCTTCCAACTTATCCTAGTGGATGGGAATCAAATTCCACATAGATCCATATGGAGGCATAGAATTGGGGAGTACACAAAGGACAGAAACCCGAAGATGTGACATGGACTTTTGTATGGTTAGCAGCACTTCTTATTGGGGATACTCTTTGTTGTAGTATGGTGAAGTGTGGGGATTATGCATGGTTAGCTGATCGAGTGGATCGGAATGCCTCAAAGGATGAATCTGAGAGATGTTCCCCATAAGGGGAATATGTCACATCATGGGGGTTCATCCCTAAAAGGTAGCACCATAGTTTACCATTCGATGTTAGTAATCCTCCAAAAGGATTCTTACATGCCCGAAAGGGATCAAACCCCCTGTAGTTCAATGATTATTATTTGACATCATGTGGGACGAGTTAACCGATGTGAATTATCTAGGATAAATGGACTGTGGGTAGTGATGGGATTGATCCTTGGGTGTCTACTTACATACCATATTTGGAATATAGGGTTCAAAGTTCACATATATTAGTAGAGAGGGGCATGGAATTGGGGCATACACAAAAGAAAAAAACCTGGAGACATACCAGGGGAGTATGCGTGGTTAGTGGCCCAAAATCATTTTCGGGCTTATGCATGGTTAGTTGCCCAAGCGGATGGATCATAACACCTTAGTGGGTGGGTCCAGGATATGTTCTCCAAAAAGGGAAGATTCCACATCACAGGGGTTCATACATTAGAGGGAGCACCAAAGTTTACCAATGTATGGATCAGAATTCCCTTTGAGAGTGGATCCAGGAGGTGTGTCCGATAAAGAGATGATGTCACACCGTGAAGGATGATCTGGACACTAATGGAGGTGGATCTGAGAGGTTGAAACCCTAGGAGGGGGAAACAATTCTCACTATTGGTCAGGAATGACCCTCAAGTAAGAATCCTACATACCCTGTATAGAATATAGGGATTAGATCATATGTAGTTCTAAGGGGTGATTTTGGGCTTACACAAGGTAGTTGTATGGGTTCCACTAGAGAACAACAATGATTAGTGGGGATTACATGTGGAAGTTACTTGGGTGCTTCTTGGGAGAGACAACAGTGAATGGGGCTTATGCATGGAAGCTACCCTGATGCCGCTATGTGGTGAAAATGGTGAAAGGGGAATATGCGGGGAAGCTTCTCGGGTGTTGATATGGATCTGTTATGGTAAATGGTGATGACATGTAGAAGATTACCAGGTGCCACTAATGAACTACAATGGTGGATGTGGATTAAACATGTAAGTTTCCCATGTGCCTATATGGAGTGCCAATGATGTATGGGGATTACCCATGGAAGCTTCCCAAGTGCTAACGAAGAGCGAAAATGGTGGATGGGGCTTACGTGTGGAAGATTCCCAAGTGCCTCTCAGGAATGGAAATGTGTGATGGGGCTTACGCATGGAATATTCCCATAATATCATCCTCATATAAGGTCACGAGGGAATCCCAAGTTCATTACAGGGGTTGAGGATTTAGTTTAACATATTTTGAATGGATGAGGCATGTAGGACTTATGAAATGAGTTTTCCATTATGTCTTCCTCATGTCAGACCATGAGGGAATCTCAACATGATTATTAGTCAAGGGAAAATGGTTTGTGGATTTCACCTTAAGAGGAGGCCCACAATGGTTTTTTTCTATTCATCTTAGGATGAGGAATATTACGAGTGATTCATATGGATACATATTATTGAATGATAGGGTATTCTAGATTTTAAATTCATGTATTGGGGACTATTGGAATCATATGCATGACATGTAAGGAATCTATTTTTCGGAAAAAGACGCATCCTATATTTTTCATAAAGGTTGTGATATTGTTTATTTTCATTTAGTGAGGACTATTAAGAAGAATATTCATATAAATGTTAGATTTATAATTTAGGAAAGTGTGTCCCTTTCTAGTTTAACCTAGCATTGAAGCCAGGTTATAGGGTTTTGAGGGGTTTCTTAAGGAATGGTTCAACTCAAGGTACTCATGGAATTGAAGATGAGAATGTCAACACAAAACCTAAGAAATGGACCAAGAGGAATATTTCTAGTTAAGGTGTTTCATGAAATGCAAAGGAGTATCTCGAATATGATATTCCATGGATGGAAGGTGGGTGCGCATAAGGATGTAAGGTAAAATATCGGCGACATAGCTCGAAATGTCTATGGTGTGTCTCTCCATTTTTCGAGAGGGTCAGTGAAGGTAGCGAAGGGACATGACTAAGGTACACGACTGAAGACCAACACTAATCCAAAGGGGGTGTGGGGGTGCGTCCCCATCAGTATGTAAAGGTGGGTGCAAAGGTAAGAGGTTCGTGAAGGATAGTTCTTTGTGAAAGGGATTCACGGTGAATTGGTATTCAGAGAAGAGGTTAATAGTTAATGCCCTGATTTATAGGGGTGATTCATGAAGGAGGAATGTTTCGTGAAGCCTCAAGTGCCTCAGAGGTCCTTCTTCCCTCATTAAGGGTTTATGCCTTTGTGAAGGGTATCTCAATGTGTAGTGGAGGCTCTCAAGAACACAAGAGAGGTTATTTTGCGAAGCCTAGGGGATCCACAGATAAGGATCTCATGGAGAACATGTCCTCAAAAAAATAGAGAGCACGAGGGTGAAAACTATTGTAATCTCCTATTATTAATGAAGTTATGAGGGGATTATTTATAGGAAAAGGGGGTCTCACGATGCTATTAAGCATGCCTCATAGGAAATCACGCTTCATGAATGGAGGAATATTCATCGGACTCACAGGGCATTCTGTCACTATTTCACATCATTCATGGAGATCGTTCGACTCATAGAGGCATCCTTCAACACTTAATAGTGTTCACGGAGCTCTTCAGACACAAGGAGGGTACTATCACGACATTGAGGTCGCATAGGGAGCTCCATGAATGGGCTTCATAAACCAACTTTTTGGCCTAACTTCAAAGGGTCATAAATTCTAATTCATAACTTTGTTTTGGATCTATGACCAATCAAATTGATTCATGTGGAACGAGATACACTCCTAGATCATGTATGGAAGCATTAAATTAATCATTTTGGTGTGTTTTCCAGTTCCCAAAAATTCTCCCCTATAAATGGGGTCCAACAAGGATGAGGATAGCGTGGGAAACTTGGTTATTAAGAAACCTATATATAAAATGCCTACCATAGGATACACTATATCTTGATATTATTGAGGAAATAACCATCTAAAAATCTATAATCACATGCGAGTCTAGATCATTATGGAAAATAAGAGATAATATAAGATCGACCACCTGTATGAGAGTTTCAAATAGAGGAAGAAGTGTTGGGATCAAACTAGGACATCAGTCACCATTGGGAGTGACCTGAATGAGAGGGTTTATTGATGGATAATGGGTCTCTCTAATCAGCTATTTTAATTTTCCAAATGTGCACTAGTGCAGGAGCATGATAACTCCAAGGGATTTGAAATCAATCCAAACAAATTAGAATGAAAAATTGGGATCAAGATGCCTTAAATTCCAAATCACAATGTGGATTACATGTCGGTATCAGATAACTTCTGATGTATTCAAGACACAACACTCGTAACATCATCCTAATATGGGTAAATACAAATGAGGGCTAACCTATGACCACATTTGCATCCTGGGACCTAACTCAAAATGTCCTACAATATCTTCTGTTGAATATGACTTTAGTAGTAGGTGAGCCAAATTGGCATTCCCAAACCATTAGGGGGTCCCTTTAGACATGAAAGAGGATGAGGATACATATTAGGGGCACAAAAAGTGTGGAAGTAGAGTGACGGAATGGTCAAATAGTTTCTATCACTCTCGAGGTTACTCCACCATGGCATGAATTGCATTGTTTGTGGGTGTATCAGTATGCACAAATATCAAACCTATCTTCGAGGGGGGGCTTCATCTCAGATGTTTAACGACATCATTATATGTGTGTAATGATTTAGATGAATATCATTGTGTGGAAGGAACTCCCATGTGAGTTATAAGATGATTTTCAGTTTTATATCATGTAAATGAGGATGATTAGAATATAGTTTGACATCATATGGTGTGGATGATACATATCATAGTTTGATTTCATATGACAAGGACGTTGCACATAGTTTATGGTCATAATTTCTCGACCCTAGTAAATATTTTTAAGTCAAGTTATATAGAATATAATGCCTATTCCTATCATGTTTTCATGGAATGAAAGAGATGAACCAGGCATGGATGATCTAAAGGAGGATTTTACATCGTAAAAATAACATAGAAAATACGTGAAGGAGGCATATGTGATGCAGTGAGGGAAAATCATGACACAAATAAAGTAAAAGGAGATGTACTCCCTTGCCACATATCCCTATGAGGCTCCTCGTTTAAGGTCATAGAGTTTTAGACTTTTGATTTCCATGTGGCTCAACCACATTGGTAACCACCCTATCAAAACTCCAAATCACACATGATCCAAGATCAGTGAAGGAAACAATGAATGATATAGGGAGTTTTACTGATATATGTGATCAAACATAGAAGGTGACACCAATAATAGAATCCCAGCATGATACAAGAATAGGAGAAGGAGAGTATGTTGAAACCTTCAAGGTGTGGATGAAAGGGTGACTGGTGAGTAAAGGTCAACATTTGACAATGTCCAAAACATATAGATTATAACTTACCATAACTGAATGGGAAATTATAATTTGTGATCAACTATTGACCATGTTTGAAATAGATAACTCTTTTCTTTCCTTCCAAAGATCCATTAGGGCTTTATCCAAGTATGGGAGGTGAGCCAAAGAGGCATGAGACTATAATCATTATGGGGTCTGTCTAGATTTCAAGGATGATGCAAGACCCAACAAAAGAAGGACTTGAAGTGTGGACTAAAAATATCATCAAAGTGTGGGATTTAGACACTAGTGCACAAATATTTTGTGTTTGTAGTGTGTGGACCATGGAAAATAGTTTAATGCTATGATGCTTGAACTAATATAAAATGATCAATATAAGGGTATGTACACAACATGTGGGGGGTAAATCCCTTCGTTAGTGAATCCAAAGAGGATTTAATGATGAATATGTTACTTAAGAGGAACTATGTGATGTTTACAGTCATAATTCATGGACCCTAACCAGTTCTAATGGTCTGAAAATGTTAATGAACATGTGGATGGGCCTAAAGACAATGTGCACGGGCATCGGTAGGTATCCAGTAATGAGGGGAATCAAGACTCATAATGTTCTTGAAGCACAATATGGTGATATACCAACAATGGTAGGGAAATCCTATATAGAGAGGAAGATAAAGCATACCTTAGTTATCCTAGGGAATCTTAGTCTTATCCAGGGTAGGGTTGCAGTTTGATGTTATGCACTGAGGATGATGTCTCTTAGTATAATGTCATAGAGTTTGGAAAATAAATATCCTAGTTTAATGTCATAGCGTTTGAACCATATATCATTTTGCTCGGACGGAAGACAATGTGTATGGGTGTCACTACGTATATTGTAATGAGGGGAATCAAGCCACATGTAGTTCTAAAATCAAATGCAGCTTAACAATATGTGGTTAGGATGAAAATGATGTGAAATTTGTCATTGTGAGACTAGGATATGAAAAGGTGAAATAATGATTCTAATGGAACCATGATCAATGATATGGGCATCACTATGTATCCCATAAGTATGAGAATCAAGCCATGCATAGTTCTTGAAGGGAAATTTCACCATGCAGGTTTGACCAATGCATGGAGAGAAGAGGAATTAGATATTTCATTCTGTTATTTTTTTTGAGCAACAGGACTATGATAAAAAATATGTGTCATGATATTGAAATCTTGAATTATGTAGGTCTTGAAATATGGAATAGTGGATGACTAATTAAAATGTTGATTCCCTCTCAATTGAGAACACCAAAATTTTGTTCCATTTTTTGTCAGGAATCCATGATGATGATGTCACATATTAAGGTCATATGATAGGATCAATACATTCATTTTAGCATCATGTAGTAAGAATTAAATATTTTAACACCGTGTGGGACAGTACATCATAGTATAACTTCATGTTTCTTGGACAAACGAGACCCCAAATCCAACATGATCCATTATCATCGTTGGAAACAAGGAGTGATGTAAGGATTCCCCATCATATGGGAGCACACAACAGTGGAAAGGAAATTCCAGGTAGGAAAATCCCAACCACATCAACATTCCCACTTGAAATTCATGAACGTAATGATGGACAACACCACGGGTGTTGGAAATCAAGAAAAACATGAGGGGATTAGGAAATGGAAATCACATCATCGAAAATTTGGGGCACCATGAGGGTGGAATGATGATGGAGGATAATTGATGACATAATTCACGATACAACACCCATATAGTGTAACATGGAATGGGAACAAAAAAATGAGGATCAATCACTGTTCATATTTGAAACGCATAACTTATCTCAAAATATCATTCAAAGTCTTCTAGGTTGTTGGCCCGGGATGCTAGGTGATTCATTAGGCCAAGCATACATACCCTTATAGGATACCATTAGATTTGAATGATGATGGATTCCTAGACAATGGAACTTGGGAATCATGGTAGTGGAATTGGGGGAATATCCCTATGAAATCCAATTCTCCAAGTCTTGTATAACAACACATTGAAACATGTCATTGTGGAACATCTACAAGTGGGATCAGATCTGTTTTTCAAAACAGGGAGGAGTTGGGAGTTGTTTAAAGGTCATGTTTCTCAGTCCAGGAGCTCTATGTTTAAAGTCATAGAGTGTAGACTATAGGTTCCCAATTTAATGGTGTGTGTGTGGGATGTACCCCTATAATTTAACGTCATGCGGTGAGGATGGAATTGTAATAATGTTTTTCAACGTGCGACTGGGACATGAAGAATCCTAGAAAAAAAATTGTGACATAGTAAATAACCCAATGTGAATGAGTACCGAAGAGATCCACACCACACCACACATTCTCTAAGTGGAACCCATGCCCAAAGGGAAAAAATGGTTCACTTATTATTCTGTAGCTGATCCTGAGGACAAAATCACTGGGCATCGTTATGTATCTTATAAGGGAAGGAATAAAGCCACACATAGTTCTTGAATTTCATGTTGTTTAACGTCTTTTATTGAGGACACAAGAAATGAGAATTGCTCCCATGGGAGGTATATGGTGTGGCTATTGTAAACCTGACGTTAATGAAGACCACTGTGGTCTCAATCACACCACAAACTCTTTGAAGAAACCTAAAGGAATTTTAATTTAGACCACAAACATATGTTCTATGAGTTCCTACATACCTCATTAGGATGGGAACCAATCCACACATAGTTTTGGGAGATATCACGATAGATATATAATGATAAAATGTGTGATATACTCTCCAGAATGAAAATCATGGTTGTTACGTAGTTTGTTGTCATGCGAATAGGACACAGAAAGTATTTTTTTCTAGTCATTGAGTTTGGACCGAAAATGGCAGAGATGTGTTATGTGGATCCATAAGGAAATCCCATTGTAAAAGGGGACCAAAGAGATCCTCACCACACCATACAATCATAAGGATGGAACCTGTACCAAGATGGGTGAAATGTTTCATGATTCTGCAGTTGGGACCTAGGAACAGAAGTGTGGGCATAACTACATTTTCCATAGGTATGTAACGAAAGCCACACGTAGTTCTCAAATATGGCCTGGTAATGTACCGATGCCAGAATGGGGGGGGGGGATATTTTCCCTAACCATAATATTGGGGTTGTTATGAAGTTTATTATCATGTGACTGTGACACTAAAAATCTTATTTTATGGTCATAGAATTTGGATTAACTAAAGTGGAGATGATTACTCTGGCTCCATGAAGAAACTTGATTTAAATGAGGAAAAAATTATTCCACAGTACATGGGACACTCCAATATTATACTCAGGCCTATGGTCCAAATGGGGGAGTATGTGACTATGCGGCTTGGCTAAGAGACAATATATCTGAGCATCACTACATATCCAATAAGGATGGGAATCAAGCCACACGTAGTTCTTGAAAATGTGGAATCATAATGTACCAATTACATATGAAATTTCTTTCCCAGAAAAGAGGTCATACTGCTGTGTAGTTTATCGGCATACATCCAGAATTTAGGCTACATAGTATAACATCATACGATATTGTCAAGGGATATTGCAAAATTTATCATTTTGCAACAAGTAAAATTGGAATATTAGTTTATAGTCATAAAAAATGGATAGTAAGGTGAGGTTTTTGAAGATGAAATGAGTAGTGTGGGACCATAAATAAACCCATCATGAATGAAGAACAAATTGGTCTCATCACCTCACAACATACTCCACTAGAGGAACTTGTTCATAGTTTAAAGTCATAAGTATTGGACTCAGATGTTCTGTTTAATTTCATGAGATCGGGACAAACACTCTTAGTTTAATGTCATAGTGTTTTGACCATAAAATTATGTAGTTATTCCATGTGGATAATTGGAGAATATATGATTATTATGAAACATGGAGACACAATGTAGGGGAACATGGGAGTTTGATTAGGGATGCCCCAATGATGCTAATCAGCCTACTCAATACCCAAAAGTGCATGGAGGGGTAACATTGAGGTTGTTGATGTTCTGTATGGACATACAGATATGGAATTGGATGTGATTCATAGTGTTTGATATTTGGGCCACAATGGTGTTGTCATAACGATGGGGGATAACTACTGACTGAATTTGGGAAACAAAATACATTTCGTATAACCTGGAAAGAGAAAAGACAAATTAGGTTTGGTAGATGACCATATTCAAAACTTGGATCCTGACTCAAAATGTCGTTAAATTTCTTCTGGTACATATGCCTAATATGGTAGGCAAGATAGAATTCTAAGAATCCACATCATTTTCAGGTCCCTTTAGATAATAAAGGATATGGATACCCAAGAAAAAGGGCACATTAAGCATGGAACTAAAATGAGATAATGTCCCAGTATAATCCAAAACTCTAGGTCATACTCCATAGTGCATCTGTGCATGCTAGTGAGGCATATCAGATATAAGAATCCAAAACCCTTCTTAAGGGATGAATTCCTTAATGTAATCCTAGATATGGCATTATAATAGATAAATACAAATTGGAGAGTATGGGGAGGAATAATAGTGTGTTAATAAACCTGGGCTAGACCGGAACCCAAGGTGTCTAGGCATTTTTATGTATCCCATAAAGATGGGAATCAAGACACACATAGTTATTTAAAATCTTATAGTTTAACATCATGTGATAAGGATGTAATCTAAATTAGTTTAGGGTCATAGCGCTTGGACTGTATTGTACTATTGTGATAGGTATACATGGCATGGAAAGGTGATAAACCCAATGTGAATGAGGACCAAAGAGGTTCGTCACCACACCACATATTACTCAGATGAAATGGGGTTATTAAACCTAGTATGGACCAGAATACAACATTCATATGAATTATAATATATCCCATAAGGATGGAAATCAAGTCATAAATTGTTCTTAAAATGGAACTGTGACTGACCAGTGCCTTTCCCTCGCAGATGAGGACATTGGGGAATAGTGCAGTTTACAATCATGAAACAAGGACTATATAATAGTTTTAACATTATGTGGGATGGGGTAGTTTAATTTCATGTGGGAAAAAAGGTAAATTTCATTTTATGTTCATGCAAAAAGGACCACAAATTCTAAGTAGTTTAATGTATTGCATATAGGAAGAAACAGTTTAACGTCATACGGGACAAGGCCCCACAGTTTAATGTTATGTTTCCTTGGTGAAGTACACTTATTTAATGGTTGTAGAACTAATAAGATAAGGTGGAGCTAACAACATAAGGGTGTTTAGTATGGTTCCATAGTTAAACCTAATGTGAATGAGAACCCATGAGGTCTTAGCACCGTACCACACACTCTTGAGGAAGAACCAGGCCCATAGGGCCGAAAAGTAAAATCGGCGTTTGGGCCATCGATGAAATATCTAGGTGTTCCTATATATCCAATAAGGATGGGATTCAATCCATATTTATTTCTTGAATTCCATTCTGTTTTACATTATGTGGGAAAGATGAAAGAGATCATAGTTTATGGATGTAGATATTGGACCATGTGTAGTTTATGGTCATGCAAGACATAATAGTAGTTTAACATCATGCAAGATGTGAATTTTTTTTGGCTCAATTGTGTAAATACACATCCTAAAAAAAACTACAAATCCCACTTTTGTGATGATCGGTGTGGGAAACAAGGAGTAGTGATGGGATTCTTTTGATATATGGAAGTAGATGTCAAGGGAAAGGAAATTATTTGTGAATAAAATCCCAATGAAACAGACCTGCCTACTCAAATCATATAGATGCATGGATGGATAAACCCAGGAGTGTGGGAGTTCCACCTAAATATAAGAAGGTTGAAAGATGTGAATCACGATGTATGAGATCTATATCACAATGAGGGTGCAACGATGATGGAGGATAACTGTTGACCGTATTCGGGACCAAACATCTGGACTGTGTTACCCTAGAATGAGGACAAAAAAATGAGGGTTGACCACTGACCATATTCTAGAAAAGGGACCTAACTCAAAATTTATCCCAAAAACTTATGTCCCATTGTCCTAAGACGGTAGGTAAGCCCTAAAGCCAAGAATCTGGACCGATAGGGGTTCCCTTCTGACATGAAGATTAGAGGGATCCAAATAATGGGACACTATGAAGCGTGGAAATGGATGGGGAGTATATCAATTTAGTGTTCAACCCTCAAGGTTCTACCACACATCTCATTTTAGCACCTCAACAAAACATATCAAAAAGAGGGAGTCAAAAAGTTTCTCAAGGTAAATGGTCCTAAGGTAGTTATGAATGTGGAACAGTAGTAAACTGAGGCTGAAAGAATATAACTCTATCATATAGGAGCTCATTGAATTATATATTTCATCGTAATGTTTAATTTCATGAGATTAGGATAAGTAGAGGTTGTCATTTATGGTCACATTACTTTGACCATGGTTCCTAAAGTTTTATGACTCATTTCTTTGACCAAAATTCCATACAGTTTAATGTCATGTGACCAAGACGTTGATCATAACACAGTTTACCATCATGAGACTAGTATGATAGTTGTTATTTGGTTTAATATCATATAACTATGACATTTAACAAGTAGTTTAATATCATATGGTGAAGGCGATGAGTGTAATCTAGTTTTACATCATACAACTAGGATTTTCAATTCATATGTTTATATCATACAGTGTGGATGGTGGGTGTTATGAAGTATAACATCATGCAACATGGATGTGGTTAATGGATCCATGGGGGCATGGAAACCTAGAGCATCTCTGGGTTGAGGTTGATGGATCCCAGAAGGAGTGTAAGCCTAGAGCGTTGGAATGAAGGGGGCAATTGATCCTAGAAGGTGTGGAATTTTGGAACATTGATATAGGGGGGAAAGAGAGCCCAAAAGGAAAGGAAGCCTGGAGCATCAGTATGATGGGTGTGATAAAGCCCTAAAATCATGGAATCTTGGGTCATCGGTATGATGAGGGTGATGAATCCTAGAAGGTATGGAATCCTGGATCATCGGTACAGTGGGGGAGATAGAGCCTATAATACATGGAAGTCTGTATCGATGGTATGACAAGCATGACGGAGCCCTAAATGTCTGGAATCCTGGATCATCGATATGATAGGGGTGATAGAGACTGGAAGGCATGGAAGCTAGGATTCTCAATTTGACAAGGTAAACAGATCCTGAAATTCATGTAATTGTGGATCATCATTACGATGGGGGCGATGGAGCTTGGAAGGAATAAAACCCTTGATTTTCATCATGATGAGGGTGATGGAGACAGAATGGTGGGGATGCCAGGGTCATTGGTATAATGGGGTTGATGGAACTTGGAAGGCACGAAAGCCTGGATAGTAAGTACAAAGAGGGTGATAGAACCCGAAAGGCCTGGAATCATGGAGCAAATCGCAATGTAGATAATCCAATATAGGGATATGATCTCCCTCTGGTGAATGTTGGTTCTTTAAAGCAATGCATGAATTTTATATGGGTAAGACCTCTATGGAGACATGTGGTAACTACATGGGGATGACCTTCATATTGTATGATGTCAGCAACATAGAGGAACATTGTGTTGATTGATGGTGGTGAAAGGAGGACATACACAATGGATGATGATGTTGATGGGGAGTACATCAGTGCCAAATGAATACAATGCAGGGAGGTCCACCGCAATAGATGATTATGGAAACAGGGAGGACCTCTCTGCCAGATGATTGCAATGTGGGGAGGACCTCCATAGTAGCTAATTATGGAGATGGGGAGGAATGTTGTGGATAATGATAGAGGTGCGGGGAATACCTCTTTAGTAGATGATGATAGTGATTGGTAGGACATTTCTGCTTGATGATAACTATGTGGGGAGGACCTATGAGGTAGCTAATGATGGCGATGTGGAGGACATCTGTGCCTTATTATAGTGGTGTGGGGAGGAACTCCACAGTATATGATGATGGTAATGGGGAGGAACATTGTGCTTTATGGTAGAGGTGTGGGGATGACATCCTCAATTGATGATGATGGCGATGGGGGGGGGCCGTTGTTCCTAATGATAGTGGTGTGGGGAGGACGTCTGTCATAGCTGATTATTTTGAAGGGGAGGACCTCCATGCCTGATGATTCTGGTGAGGGGAGGACCTCCATAGTAGTTGATGATGGAAATGGAGAGGACCTCCATTCTAAATGATAGTGGTGTAGTGAGGACGTCCATAGTAGTTCATGATCTCACCCAGAGGACCTATGTACCAGTTGATAGCGGTGCAGGGAGGACCACCTCAGTATTTGATGATTGTGATGGGGAATATGTGTGTTCCAGATGATAGTGGTGTAGGGAGGACCTCCATAATAACTAATTATAGAAATGGGGAGGACCTCTATTCCTAATGATATTCGGGAAGGGAGGACCTAGGTAGCAGATTTCTAGTGTTGTAGGAAATGCACTACTAGGATGGGGGCTGGCTTCCCCCTGTATGGACCATGAGGGTGGTGGAGTCGGCGAGGAGTCGATGGAGTCAGGGAAGATGTCCTCTGCTCAGACCATGGGGTTGTGTAGTCAGCGAGGGGCCAATGGAGTTAGGGGAAGATTCCCCCTATGCATCCCATGAGTGTTTCAAAGTCGGTGAGGATTTGATAGAGTCAAGCGGGGGATGCCCCCTCCGTAGCCCATGAAGGCAGCAGAGTTGGGGAGGAGATGATGGAGCTGGGGGGAGGATACCCCCGTGTGTCCGATAAGGGATGCAGAGTAAGAGAGGAGACGATGGAGTCAGATGGATAATACCCCCTGCGCAGCCCATGAGGCTTGTAGAGTTGTCAAGAAGCCGATAGGGTCAGTGGAGCATTCCCCTTCATGGACCATTACGGTGGCAGAGTCAGCAAGGAGTAGATGGATTCGGGGGACAGACACCCCCTGCATGGCCCATGAGCGTAGTTAAGTCAGTGAGGAGTCGATGAAGTCCGGGGGAGGATTCCACTGTCCTGGCCCATGGGGTCAATGGAGTCGGTGAGGAGCTTATGGAGTTAGGCGGAGAATTCCACCTATGTGCCCATGAGGGAAGTGAATTTGGCAAGGAGCTGAAGGAGTTGGGGGGTGGATTCCCCCTACGCGGACCATGAGGGATGTGGATTTAGTGAGAAGTCTATGGAGTCGGGGGTGGATTACCCCTACGCCGCCCATGAGGGAGGAAGAGTCAATAAGGATCCAATGGATTTGGGAGTCGGATTCCCATGCATGGTCCATGAGGGTGGCGGAGTCGGTGAGGACTCTATAGAGTCAGAGAGAGTATATCCCCTCCATGTTCCATGTGGTTTGAGGTGTCTATGAGGAGTCAATGGTTTCATGGGGGAGGATTCCCCCTACATGTCCAATGATGGACGTAGAGTTAATGAGGAGATGATGGAGTGTGGGGAGAATACCCCATGTGTGTCCCATGAGGGAGGCAGAGTTCGCGAGCATCTGATGGAGTCGATGGGTGGATTCCACCTATGTGGTAAATGAAGGTGGTGGAGTTAGTGAGGAGCCAATGGAGTCAAGGGAGGATGTGTAAAGACTCAGAAATTTCAAGGAATTTTTTTTCTAAAACTCTTTGTAATTTTATGAGTCCACAATTTCTAACGGCACCTGATTTTGAGGCCCATTGTGCCCGGAATCAATTTCCGAAGTTTTGTTCGGGTACATTCAGTAAACGTACGTGCGAGTTTTTTTATCTTTTGAACCGGTGATCAGAATCGAAATCTGAGGACACCGATGAACTCGCAAAGCCAGTATTCGCTTAAGGGGACCTTTACCGTAGTTTTTTTTGGACAAGAGTGGAAGTTATAAATTGGGGTTTCTAATTACAAATTAATTTTTGAATAAAAATGTATGTGTAACAAATTTTTATTTGGTGGTGGCTATTTTTCTCCAAAGAGGAGTTAGAGGTGGTTCCCACACCCCACATAACGTCCCATGAGAGGATAATATGTGGTGGGGTTCACACGAACACCAAACCTCTCAACTCCCCTTGAAACCCCCTTTTAACTTTTAAAACTCTCAACCTCCCCTCTTTTAATTTTAACCTTCCATATTCTCTAATTTAAGATGCCAACACTCTCTCAATTAATTGTCTAGCATGTAATTAATTAGTTGGATCATCTTTTTTGAATTAATTTTAATTCATTAAGTGAGCATAATAATATGGGTTATATTATTATGTTTTCATGGACTATACAGTGGCCGACGTATCCATACCCCAGTACCCTGACCTCTGATTTCCGACTCAGTGAAAGAAAACATTCTTTTCATGTGTGTTTCCTTTGAAAAGTTTTCTTTGTGATTACTTTGTGTCATCTCACCAGGTATAATGTTTTAACTTTAGCACACCTGTTTCTTTTCAGGATGTCCGCATGAATGCAGACAACTAGGGTTCCAAGTTACGTACGAGATGGTAGCCCACCGAGCGAAGAGGCCTCGGTGCGGGGCCCCATCACAGCGGAGGCACCCACGGTACCACTACCCTCTGGGACACTGATACCACCCGCCCCAACAGCAGAGAGTGCATGCTTCCTGTTTGCATTGCACAAGTTCCAGTGCCAATGGAAGGCCAGGTTTCAAGGAGAGATGGACCTAGAGGCAGCTGAGGATTTCTTAGAGGCTATCGTGAGAGTTTTCTGATTGGTAGGGACACAAGCCGACCTCATGGCTATCCATGCCGCGAGTCTCCTGCATGAAGAAAGAGGTAGATGGTGGAGCATGATTCTCCCAGTGCATGACGAGGAATCTTTACTTTTGACAGACTACAAGGGCCTCTTCCTCTCGGATTTTGTTCCAGCTACCCTTCATGCAGTGCAGATTCAGGAGTTACTTCATCTACAGTAGGGAAACATGACAGTAGCTCAGTACTTAGCGAGGTTCACTGACCACTCATGCTAATCCACTGATATGGTACGAGACCCATTCTTCATGGCCTGGACCTTCAAGAAGGGACTCAGGCAAGAGATCAGGGCTTCGAAAATTCCCCTCAGCATCCGGACGCAGGCAAGGGTGCTGGATCGAGCCCTTCTAGTGGAGAGTTTTCTCATTGAGCGGTCACCAGCGGCGAGGCCCACCACAGGAAGACACGTGGTGGAGTATTTTTTAGATAGCAGTAGACAGTTGACATAGAGGTCCATGCGGACCAAGCCATCTGGTGGGCGACCTCATGATACAGGTTCAGTTGTGCAGGGCACATGAAGCAGAGCCAGCCATACAAGGGGCAGGTAGTGCTATGCATGCGGCGGGAAAGGTCACATGGCTCGAGACTACCCGACCCGCCATACGGATGAGCAGTAGACAGTAGAGGGACCTCCCAGGTAGAGGAAGTGTTTTGACCGAGGTGGTTCGCTGGGATCAAGCTGACGTGGCAGAGGACCTGGCCGAGCAGCAGGTGGTGGATGACGTTTCGAGGCTCTACCACCACCACCACTATGAGGTCCACCCCGACCACAAGGAGTTGGCAGAGAGAGGCAGGCTCGTCTCTAGGCAATCGAGGCCTACGACCACAGCACCCCTGAGATGATTCGAGGTACTGTCTATGTCTACTCCACCCTTACAACAGTACTTATAGAAACATGTGCGAGTTATTCTTTTATTGTCGCTGACCTTGTTCGAAGCTCGGAGATTTGGATGGAGCTGTTGGCTTGATCCTTACGGCTAGAGACTCCTACATGAGGAAGCTCGATGATTACGCACTGGTTCCAGCAGTGTGAGCATACTCTAGGAGGTGAGATATTCTGTTTGGATCTCTTTGAAGCGGCATCGAGGCCTTACGACGTCATCTTGGGTATGGACTGGTTATCCGCAGATCATGCTCTGATTGACTGTTTTAGGCGCAAAGTGCGGTGTGTCTGCACAGATGGGACCAATTTCACCTTCACAAGCAAGAAGGGAGCCTTTGTAGTGCAGGATAGACTTATGCAGAGGAGGGGGCAGCTGATCACACATTAGTTGGCTAGTCTCATACTCGGAGCAGTTGATGTGCAGAGTTTGATTTTTCCTGCTGTGGTGGATCAGTATGATTATTTTTTCTTGACGATGTTCCAGGACTACCTCCATGTAGAGAGGTAATCATATAAATTGATATGTACCTTGGGACAGCACTGATATCTACTCCGACATATCAGATGGCTCCCACCGAGCTCCTTGAGATGCAGGTACAACTGGATGACTTATAGGGAAAGGGATTTATCTGAACTAGTGTTTCACCCTGGGAATCGCCCATTTTTTTCACCAAGAAGGCGGATGTGAGCTTGTAACTGTTTGTCGAATATCGTCACCTGAATTAGGTGACCGTGAAGAACAGGTACCCACTCCTGAGGATTGACGTCCTCTTTGATCAGCTCAAGGGAGCACGACGGTTTTCGAAGATAGACCTCAGGTCAGGCTATCACCAGCTCAGAGTTCCAGATGAGGATGTGCAAAAGATGGCATTCAGGTGTTGATATGGCCACTACATGTTCTTGGTTATTCCCTTCAGCATAACGAACGCACCAGCAGTGTTCATGAGCCTCATGAATAGGATCTTCTAGCCTTACCTAGATCGATTTGTCATAGTTTTCATCGACGACATTCTGATTTTCTTGAAAACTAAGGAGGAGCACACCTACCATTTGCGGGTGGTACTGGATAGACTCTGAGAGCAGAAGATTTATGGTAAACTCACGAAGTGCCAATTCTGGATTCGAGAGGTTCACTACATGGGACACATCATCTTGGAGCCTAGAGTTGTAGTGGATCCATTGAATATTGAGGACGTACATTCTTGGGAGCCACCCAGGAGTGTGACGGAGGTACGAAGTTTCCTGGGTCTGGTTAGATACTATCGAAGATTTGTACCAGACTTCTCCAGAGTTTCATCACCACTTTCAGCTTTGACAAAAAAGGGGAAACCCTTTCTGTGGTCGGATAGATTCCAGCAAATATTTTAGGAGCCTAGGTAGAGGTTGACTAGTGCACTCATCTTGAGGCTACAGCAGGAGGGAATAGGGTACGTAGTTTACTATGATGCTTCAGGGACTGGAATCGGGTCTGTCCTGATTCAGGAGCAAGTAGTGATCACGTATGGTTCATAGCAGTTGAGATAGCATGAGCAGTGTTGAAAGTGGGTTCCCTAGACCCAACTAGTATTGTACATTGATTAATGTTACATGTATTCAGTTTGTTTGTATACATGTGTTTATCTTTCCATGATAGTGTCGATAATTCTTCATCCACTTTGTTTATGGAAATGTCCTTAGATTACCTGTCGCATCAAATGGTTATAGCAGGTCCCAAGCTATAATGAGAACCCTGAGATGCCACGATATTAATCTTAATGTAACGTCCTATGGTCCAGTTAAATTATTCGGAAAGTACACAAATGATGTTTTACCATCATGTGCTGGGGGCTCATAAGCATTGAGACTTCTTCTCTGGAAGTTTGCACTTGATGATCTCTAGTAATTGAGATCATGAGGACACACCTGCTTAATAGGAACACCACATGTTTTAGGTGTCATTGGTGGTTCCTATCTACAGACATGTGTAATGGTCTCCTGACATGAGATCATTATCAATGAATGTCATTTAATTACGTACATTTTATATAAAGAGAAAACCATGGCGACAAAGTCGTGGTGAAGTAGTTTGTGTCGAGTACTTCATTAATGGCATGAAATTTATTGAATGATCGAGAATGTATTTGCCACTTCCGAGTTTAGGTAGATATATCTTGGTCCTGGTTGATTAGGATGGTTTCTCCTTTAATAAATCCATGGACATGGTAGTCGAAGGTATGACCGTGCAGACAAATAAACAAATAAAATAAAGAAAAATAATGAATTATGACACTAGTGTGCATTCTTTTTTAGTGAGATATCGATGACGAAGAGATTATATTACACAAACCATTTTTGTAGGGATCCAGTCATTTCTACGTTGTCTATTTATCTCTATAGGGCCCTTGATGGGTTGCTAAACCCCACTCTTGGTTAGTGGATATTATCCGCTACTATTGAGGTAAGGGCCTAGAGGGTCACACATCATAGCACCTTGATAATATTCCCTATTATGGGAATAGGAATATAGTACATTGTGGGCCCTACCAAAGGGTCCAATCACTATCCATGTTCTATGGATCACCAATGAATAAATAAATTCATTAATTATTTGAGTTTAGAATTATTCATTTGATTTATTTATAACAAGTATTTACAAGTTATATAGTAAATACAAGTATTAATATTATCTGAAATGATTTAAATATCCTAGGTTCCATTAATATTTGCAGGATGAATGAGTCGAGTTGAAGACTCAAATTATTCATGTAATATATTTATATATTATAAGTAAGTGATAAATTATAAATATTATTCATGTCATAATTTTATTTGTCATAAATACAAATTCTTATCCCTTATATAGAGGATGTCTATTACACGGGGGTCGGGTATCTATACCACATGTTTTAAACACTCCCTATATAAGTGAGAGAGAGGCTCTCCCATTGATATTATTCATGTGTCAAGATTGAGAGCATCTCTCTCCTCCTAGAATTTAGAGAGAGAGTCTCTGAAGCAAAGGTATATCTTTAAGTTCATCCTTCTCGGATTGAAGATTCTTCTTTTCAGGTGATCGTCATATCACCGAAGTGATCTTCTAAGATCTGCGCTAGCACATGGATCTTGACGAACGGTGCACGAGTAGATTTGAGAGGCGTGTGTGGATGATCTAGAGGGCTTCAACATTGGAGTCTTCAAGCAATGATCACTGGCGTCCTCCTGTGGACTTGCACATGCTAATTCCGAACAACGTACATGTTTAATTTATTTTTTGTGCTCTATATAATTCATGCATGATCCTCATACTGAACTAGGACAAGATCATCAGAGTTGACATGGTTATGTCACTTCGGCGATGTAGAAAAATTTTAATCTCCCAGCCCACCAGCTTCTGCAGCACCGTCCCAGTACCCAACAGTTGTATCAAAGGGAACGCAAGGTTTTTCTGAGTCAACAAAATCAAAATGCATTAAATATAAGTGTGGGGTGTTAAAATGGTTCATTCGGATTCAACCGTGTGTCGTTTCATTTTCAAATGATTGAGTTACGATCATTTAATAAATTTTAAACGGATCAACGTCAAAAGTTTTTTTTCTCCTTCATTTGATGTTAATCTCGATTTGATTGAGATAAAATTAAATGTTTCTTTTATTATTATAAATTATAATATTATATTTTATTATAAAATATTATTTTCAATACTTCATGTCAATTCTTGTTTTAATTAATAAATATTAAAAAAAGGGTGAGTACCAAGACCCCAATTTAGGTGTCTTCCGCTTTTATTTTTAAGAAATTTTTTAAAAAAAGTGGACTCCCTTTGGACAAATGAAATAAAAAAAATAAAAAAAGGGGAAGGGAGAAGACCCCCTTGGGGGTATCTTATCACGTGGTGCATAAAAGAGGCCTAACCCTAGACGGCCTCCCCTCCCACTGGATCGCCTTCAGCCGGATGCCCCAAGCCAGAGTCGGACCTCCCCCTCTGCCCCGGACCGCCTCCATCCGGCCACCCCAAGCCGACGCCGGCCTCACCCTCCACGCCGGACCACCTCCAGCTGGCCGCCTCGAGCTCGTGCCGGAACCCTGTGATGGACCTCCTCCTGTCGGCCGCCCTGAGATCACTAGCCGAGCCAGCGCCGGACCGGGCTGCCGCCTCACCGGCTCGCCAGAGCAGCATGTTCCCGACCATGTGGCTTGCCGGTTTCCTTCTCGGCCTCCTCTTGCTCCCCTCGGACCATGCTGGAAGATGCAACCACCATGACAGTCATTGGACACCGTGGTCATGCCGCGGTCAGGCCTCGGTGAAGCCGCGGTCACGCCGCGATACCCTGTTCCAAGACGACGTCTCCCAGAAGTACATAGTCTTGCCAGACTCCTCTCTGACTAGAGGTAACCTTGAATTAAATTAATTTTAATTAATTTAGTTTTTTAAATTAAATTAATTGAAATTAATTTAGGGGTTTAATTTTTATCTTAATCCGAAATATTAATTTAATTTAAGACTAAATTAAATTAATAATTTGATTTAATTTTAGACTTAAAATTAAATTAAACAAATGAACTGAAAAAATAAATTATTTTAATTTAATACAATTCATTTAATTTATTAGAACACCCTCACATTATCTAAATTCATTGCAATTTAATTTTATTTCACTTTTACCCCGACTGGTCTTGAGCTAGTGACCGAACAGTGTATTTATGGAAGTTATATATTTATTTAATTATTTATTCAATGCATGCGATGATTGTAATATTTAATTAGATAAATGATGGTCTGTGAATTTCCTTTTAATTCATATATGTATAAGGGCATGTGCGTCCATTGCACTAGTTGTATTTTGTACCACCAACCCCCTCGCCCGCATGCGAGTATATTTCTAATTATACAGTGGTGATCCAAGAGGCAGACCCCACCATGATGAGGTAGTAGTCCAGAAAGGAGTTGGGCGCTTCGCACTAGTGCAACAAGCGACATGAGTCATGTATCGACTGAGGTATGGATTCCTCTTGGTGAAGATTGATCAGTTATCGATCGATCATTATAGAATTCTCAAGACCAATCTGAATGCATGATTTACATTATGCATAGTTTATTATTTTATGTGTCTGCATGATTATTGCGTGATCACATAGAATAGTAAACAAGATAAATGCATAAAGTTGTGATGAATAATATTCTATTGAATGTTCAGTTGTGAGCGCAACAACCTAGTTTGAACAAAATAAATAGAAAATGTTTATATTTGTCAATAAATATGAAAAATCCCTCAAATATATATTATGTCTAAATGACTTCCATTTATCACATCTAAACAAAACCGTCTGTTTGGGTGCTCGTCAGCCTTAGTTGAGAGTGCCTCTTCCTACCGGTGCATTTTCATGAGAGAAATTGGTCAACATAACTTAATAGATTTGTCAAGGATTGTCCATAGATAGCTTGTTATCACTTTTTAGGA
Source organism: Viscum album (assembly GCA_963277665.1). Lineage (NCBI taxonomy): Eukaryota > Viridiplantae > Streptophyta > Magnoliopsida > Santalales > Viscaceae > Viscum > Viscum album. The sequence goes on along the minus strand of OY728120.1, from coordinate 1,576,399,940 downwards.
AAGATTTTGAGGGAATCAACTTCAGATTCCAAAAGCTGGGACTTTACTCAACACCATAAGGAACCACAAGAACAAGTGGTTGGCCAGCTTTGCGTCTACCTTGAAACCCTCCAAGTAGTGGCGTAGCCCTAGCTTATAGACTACAAGGGAGGTTTCGAGGATCCATGCCACTAGAATGCTCAAGCGATGGGGTATTCTGAATCAAATAGTGAGGGATATTAATCATCGTTAAAATAGTGGGAGACATTAAATGATATAATAATTTATTAATCATAAAATGGGAAAAGGTAATCAAGACAAAGTACTAACTGCTGAATGTTTATCTGATGTAGATTCAAAATGGAAATCACCAACACTAGAAGTACTTTATCACTGCGATAGATCTTGGATAAATAAAATATCCTGACTGGAAATAACTTCAAGGAGTTATACAGGTAGTTGCGCATAGTACTATTCCATGAAAGGAAGTTATATGTGCTGGAATCCCCAATTGCTGCTGAGCCTCCTCAGGGAGCAAACAAGACGGAAAAAGATTAGTGGAGAAAGAATGTAGATGATGAGCTTGATGTAAAATTCATCATGTTGTCATCGTTGTCCAGCCAATTGAAAAAAAACATGAGGAAGAGGATGCCTACAAGATGCTTTCACATCTCCAAGAACTATATGAGGAGAGGGCTAGGCAAGAAAGGTATGAGATCTCAAGTGCACTTTATAAATGAATGGTAGCATAAGGGCACTAAGCTGGTCCTTATGTAATCATGATGAATGGGTATATTGAGAGGCTTAAATATCTTGGGATTAAACTGAACCAAGAACTAGAAGTGGATATCATTCTTTTCCTCTTTACCGTCAAGCATCTTGACATTCATTGTAAATTATAATATGAATGATATGACAAAGTCACTCCCGGATCTATTGGCTTTAGTTTTCCAAGATGATAAGAACATGAAAGTGGGATCCCTAGGCCCAAATAGTATTGTACTTTTATTACTGTTACATGTATTTAGATTGTTTTTATACATGTTTTTATCTTTCCATGATAGTGTAGATACTTATGCATCCACTTTGTTTATGGAAATGTCCTTAGATGACCTGTCGCATTAAAGGGTTATAACAGGTCTCAGGCTTTAATTATAACCCTGAGATGCCATGAAAGTAATATTAAGGTAACGTTCTATGGTCCAGTTACATCATTCTAAAAGGACATAGATGATGACTGACAATCTGGTGCTCGGGGCTCAAAAGCATTGAGACTTTTTCTCATTAAGTACACACATGACGATCTCTAGTAATTGAGATCATGAGGACAAACCTTCTTAATAGGAACACCACATGTTTCATGTTTCATTGGTCATTCCTATCTACGGACATGTGTAACAGTTTCTTGACTTGAGATCATTATCAATGAATGTCATTTAATTACGTACATTTGATATAAGGAGAAAACGATGGCAACAATGTCGTGGTGAGGTAGTTTGTATCAGGTACGTAATTAATGGCATGGAATTGATTGAATGATCAAGAAAGGATTTTTCAGTTCTGAGTTTAGGAAGAGATATCTCAGGCCCGGTTGATTAGGATGGTTTCACATTCAAGAAATCCGTGGCCATGGTAGTCAAATGTAAGACCATCTAGACAAATCAACAAATAAAATAAAGAAAAATAAAGAATTATGACACTAGTGTGCATTCTGCAATATTGAGATATCGATGATGAAGAGATTATATTGCACAAAACATGTGCGTAGGGAGGTAGTCGTTTCTATGACTTTTCCTTATCTCTATAGGGGCCTCGATGGGTTTCTAGACCCCGCCCTTGGTCGGTGGATATTATCCGCTACTTTTGAGGTAAGGGCCTAGAGGGTCACACATCATAGCGCCTTGAGAAACTTCCCTATTCTTAGAATAGGAATATAAAACGTGGTGGGCCCTGCCAAAGTGTCCGAGAACTATCCATGTTCTATGGATCAACAAAAAATAAATAAATTCATTAATTATTCGAGTTTAGAATAATTCTTTTGATTTATTTATAACAAGTATTTACAAGTTATATAATAAATTCAAGTATTAATATTATTCGAATGGATTTAAATATCTGTTAATCGATTAATATTAGCAGGAGGAATGAGTCGAGTTGAAGACTCAAATTTATCATGTAATATATTTATATATTATAAGTAAGAGATAAATTATAACTATTACTTATGGCATAATTTTATTTTTCATAAATAAATATTTATATCCCTTATATAGCGGCCATCTATTACACGGGGGCCAGGTATCTAAACCACGTGTTTTAAAAACTCCATATATAAGTGAGACAGAGGCTCTCTCATGGATACTATTCATGTGTCAAGATTAGGAGCATCTCTCTCCCCTTGTAATTTAGAGAGAGTCTCTCAAGCAAAGGAAGATCTTCAAGTTCATCCTTCTTGGATTAAAGCTTCATCCTTTGCGGTAATCTTCATTGCACCGAAGTGATTGTATAAGATCCGTGCTAGCACCCAGATCTTGATGAACGGTGCGTGAGTAGATTCGAGAGGTGTGTCTGGATGATCTAGAGGGCTTTGACATCGGAGTCTATGAGCAATGATCGCCGGCATCCTGCAGCGGACATGCACACTCTAATTCCGAATAAGTTACATGTTTAATTTTTTTTCGCTGCTTAAATCTTGCATGATCTTCAGATAGAAACGGGACAAGTTATTCGAAGTTGACATGGTTGTGTCACTCTGGTGATGCAAAAAAAAATTAATCTCCCGACCCACCATCTTTCGCTGCGCCGTCCCGGTACCCAACACCCTGAACTACACTACCCATGACCTGGAGTTAGTAGCAACGGTTTTCGCCTTGAAGATGTGGTGGCACTATCTGATGGGTTAGTATTTTACAGTCTACTCAGAAAACTAGAGTCTCAGGTACATATTCTTGCTGAAGGACCTGAACCTGAGATAGTGGTGATGGCTTGAGTTCCTCCAAAACTATGAATTTGTGATATTATATACTCCTGGGAATGGGAACGTTGTAGCAGATGCTCTCAGTAAGAGATCGGGCATTCAGTTTCTAGGAGAGGTGACAGAGAAGCTGGTCGTGTTGCAGATATCCTTTGTGGATAGAGATAGAGCAGCCTTTCTACAGTCTCTCATAGTCACTCCTCCACTACTTCAGCGGGTCAGGGAGGCACAACGTGGGGACGTTGACTGTGAGATGCGACGTGCTCATATATTCTCAGGTCAGGCACCTGATGGGTTTTCTGAAGGTGGGGAGCACGTCATCCTCTTCAGAGGATGTACCAGGGTACCAGTTGCACTACAAGAGGAAGTGCTGAGGGAGTTTCACACTTCCTCTCTAGTGGTACATCCAGAAGTGGAGAAGATGTATTAGGACCTGAGAAGATAGAATTTGGGGATGGGTATGAAGAAAAGATTAACAGAGTTTTTATCACGGTGCCTCACTTTTCAGTAGGTGAAGGTGGAGCACCAGGTACCAGCAGGCTTGGTACAACCCTTAGAGGTCCCAGTGTGGAAGTGGGACGGAATATCCCTGGATTTCATGATGGGGCTTCCACGTACATCCCAAGAACACGACTATATATGGGTGATTGTCGACCGACTCACCAAGTCGGCCCACTTACTACCTATCAGAGATCAGGGCTTAGTAGAGAGCTTGGTATTCCTCGACGTTCAGGAGATCGTACGACTTAATGGTGTGCCATCGACTATCGTCTCTGATGGAGATGCTTGTTTCACATCCCAGCTATGGAAGGGGTTATAGGAGGCTTTTGGCACACAACTTCACTTGAGCACTGCCTTCCATCCTCAGACAGATGGTTAGAGTGAGAGGACCATTCGGACTCTCGAGGACATGCTCCATGTATGTTTCCTTGACTTTGGTCGTAGTTGGGAGGATCACTTAGCCTTGGTGGAGTTTGCATACAATAATAGCTAACACACCACCATCGGGATGGAACCTTACAAGGAACTATACGGCCGACCTTGAAGATCACCTCTATACTGGACAGACCCAGGGGAGTCAGCACTTGTATGAACAGAGATGGTTCAGGATACGATGGAGAAGGTGCATATCATCTAGGAAGAGATGAAGGCTACACAAAGCAGACAGAAGTCCTATGCTGATAGGAGACGGAGACCACTGGAGTTCGAGTATGGTGACCATGCCTTCCTATGGGTCTCACCTCGACTTGGTCTATAGAGATTTGGCCGAGGCGACAAGTTATCTCCATGATTCATTGGACCGTTCCAAGTCCTCAGCAGGGTAGGCGAGGTGGCTTACCACCTGTCCATTCCATCTCAGTTGCGCTGGGTGCATGATGTCTTCCATGTATCTCAGCTGAGGAAATACGTGCACAACCCATCCCACATCATTGACCATGGGGAGATGGACATCAATGACGGGGCGACATTCATGGAGGTTCCAGTGGAGATTGAGGATTGACAGGAGTGGGTCTTGCGTGGACGTTAGATTCCTCTGGTGCGTGTTCGCCGGCAGCACGACAACCTCCAAGAGAGCACGTGGGAGTGGGAGGCTTGGATGTGTGCTCAGTACCCTCTTTTGTTTTCCCTAGTGTGTATTGTAGCTTTACAGGGACGTAAATCCCAGAGGTGGGGGTAATGTAAAGACCAGAAAATTTGAAGGAAAATTTCTTTTCTTAAATTCATTGGGATTTTATGTGGCCGCAGTTTATGACCGCGCCTGATTCCGAGGCCTGGTGTGCTCAGAATCAATTTATAAAGTTTTGTTCGGGTACGTTCAGTAAACATACGTGCAGGTTTTTCAATATTTTGAACCGTTGCTCGGAAATGAAATATAAGGACACAGATGAACTCGCAGCACCGGTATTTTATTAAGGGGACCTTTACCATAGTTGTGTTTAGATGAAAGTTGAAGTTATAAATTGGGGTTTCTAATTAAAAATTAAACATTGAATAAAAATGTGCGTGTTACACATTTTTATTTAGTGGTTGTTATTTTTCTCCAAAGAGGAGTTATAGGTGGGACCCACACCCCACATAACCTCCCATGAGTTGATAATGTGTGGTGGGATCAACACGAACACCAAACCTCTCAACTCCCCTAGACACCCCCCTTTTAAATCTTAAAACTCTCCACCTCCCCTCTTTTAATTTTATCCTTCCATCTTCTCTAATTTAAGATGCCAACACTCTCTCAATTAATTTCCTAGCATAAAATTAATTAGTTGTCTCATTTTTTTGAATTAATTTGAATTCATTAAGTGAGAATAATAATTTGGGTTATGTTATTATGTTTGCGTGGGCATATTTTTTATGGTTGGGAGAATTGGTGGAGCCTTAGTGAAATAGGAAGATCCTTCCTCCAACGAAGAACGCCGATACCACCGAAGAATGACGACACGTCTTCTTCAACCTTCTTCAACTGGGGAAAGAAAGTGAGGCGACGCCCATGAAGAACGCCATCTACTTTAATCTTCTTCTGCATCATGGGAGAAGATGCCATTGTCGCCAACGACAAAGTCTTTTCCTCCAATGTTGACGGAACGACGTCTGACTTCCAAGACGCCCATTTTCTGTGACTACAACGAACGAACCTTGAATTGAGGTAGGGAGTTTTGAAAAATTTTATTTGAATAAAATTGTACCATGTTCATCCTTAAATACCTTAGATTGTCTTCAGCCTTTTTTTATCGCCTAACGTGGAGGGCGCGTGCCGAAGGAACACAGCCCGACGACCCTCCGTTGGTTCTTGAATATTTTGGTGGTAGCAACCGGAGGTGGCGGCGACCGGAGGCCGCATCCGCGCATCGGCCGCATGGAGGAAACTGCGGCCCGCATCCACGGGCCGCTCGGACGAACTGAACTGGCTGGCCGTAACCGGCCGGGCTGGTGAACCGCGGAACCCACAGGTGCCGCGGGGAGTAGGTGCGTCCCGCATCTGTGGGCCGCTTTCTGGATGAACCGGCCGGCTATGGCCAGCTGGGAAGGAGACCTTGGTGTCTCTTGGCGCCGTGCAGTGGGAAGAAAGTGTCCCGCTGTGCGGGGTGCATTGCAGGGCAAACCGGTAGGCCACCTGCCGGCCGGGCTGGGAAGACCGAGGCACCTCTTGGCACCATGTGCGGATGAACCACGGCCCACAACTGCGGGCTACTAGATCCGGACAAAACCGTCCGACTTTGGCTGGCTGGGCACCAAGGAGGGGCGGTGCTGCTCAGTGCTGCCGGGCGAGTCGAATTGGGCCGCAACCGTAGGACGGGACCACAGGCGGGCCGCACACCATTGGTCCAGGCCGACCCCCAAACGGGTCGGACTTGCCAGGCCGGGACCCTGGGAGGGTCGCACTCCACCAGGATAGGCCAACCCTCAGCCGGGTCAGACCCACCAAACCGGTTTGGGCTGACCCGCCAGTCCACTGGGCATGATGGGCCGAACCCGTTACGCTTAAACGCGAATATCTTCTAGACCGCCCATACGATTGACACAACGTCTACGGAACTAGGATAATCGCGACGAGGAGGTCCTTTTACGATACTCTAAGTTAGTTTTGGTCAACTTTGGAAAATTTTATGGTTTGGAACGAGTGTAATTTCAACTGGGCCCCTGGAACAGAAATACTAATAACTCTCAAACCAGGCATCAGATTGATGTGTCGTCTGTCGCGTTGGGTATCTTTTGATGATAGGAAACTATGAGATACATCAACTTAGGACTTCTTGATAGTTTATGTATCGACTCTTGGCTCAAGGAGCAGACCCTCCTTGAATCGAGCGTGATGTGTGCTGGAACCCTAGAGCCGGCTGCGACTGTGACGACTTCTTTACTAAGATCCTATGTGGGTTCAATAGTGACGACTTTTGTACTTGGATAATGTGTGGGTTGGACAGTGACAAATTCAGTACTTAGATCCTACATGGTTTCGAAAGTGAGGACTTCTGTACTTGGATCCTAAATGGGTTCAACAGTGACAACTTCTATACTTGGATCCTATGTGGGTTCAACTGTGATGACTTCTGTACTTGGATCTTACATGGGTTTAATAGCTTAGATAAACCAATTACTACAATTGATCATCTCTGTCGCTATACAAAAGATGTATAACTGTGTGATCTGAGTCTTGAATATCAATCATTATCATCGATGTGATTGACTTTACTTTCCTGTGTGGACTAGGTTGTGCTTGGGATCAAGAGTTGGACCTGAACTATAATTGATAACATAGGTATATGTATGGGCATATACCTAAGTAGGGTTGGCTGATACTTCTTGATTGTATATTTAAATTAGTGGTTTATTATTGGTGGATTTTGGAAGACCTTCGGGGGTCTCGAGGTCCCTACTGAGTATTTTTATACTCACACCTGCATGGGTGATGGCATCACTTTGTTGTGTTGGTCACAGACGACGGACTGCACTGATCGAGGTAGAATGTTGTGGAGATGGATGGTATCCAGAGGTGGAACACTTTTCGAGACATACACGAATTAGACAAACGGACTTGAGGTGCTGAGGAGGCCATATGTACCCACCCTTCAGGTGGGATTCTCGTAGGACTACTCAGTAGTTATTGTTTACTTTTCTATAGTTGAACTTTACTATTGGGATTTTATTTCCGGCCCCTTTCCTTTCATCATTTACTTTTTTATTCAGTTTTACTCAGTGTTTATTTTCAATTGTTGCCTCTACCGCTTATGTTCAGACTGTGTGTGTGTTACAGGTTTAAAAGGCAATACCTTCCCTTTTAATGGGATTACGCCTTTGGTGCTAGTCGCCAGCCCCTAGCCTGTAAAAGGTGGGCTTGGGGTAGTCACGGCATGGGCCCCGAGGACGGTTCGTGATAGGATGCCCCATATGTAAACCATGATTGAGGTGAATTCAATGAGGATCCGATGGAGTATTGGTTGGATTCCCCCTATACATCCAATGTGGGGGGCAAAGTCAGCAAGGAGATGATTGAGTCAGAGGCGGTTTCCCCTGCATAGCCCATGATGGCAAAGAAGTCGAGGAAGAGCCGATGGAGTTGGGGGTATCATGACCTCTGTGCATCACATTAGGGAAGCAGATTTAGTGAGGTGCCGATGGTGTTCGGGGTAAAAAGTTCCATGCATGGACCATGAGGGAGAAGGAGTCAGTGAGGAGCTGGTTGAGTCGATGTCAGATGCCCCCTGTGCAGCCCAAGAGGGCAACAGAGTTGGCAATGAACTAATGGAGTTAGGGGGTGGATGCCTCCTACGTGGACCATGAGGGAGGTAGAGTTGTCAATGAGATGATAGCGTTGGGAGTAGGATTCCCCATGGGTGGCCCGTGAGGGTGGTGATATCGATGAAGAGACAATGGAGTCGAGGGTGGATTCCCCTAGAGCATCCCACGAGGGTAGAAAATCCAGCAAGGAGTCGATTGTGTTGGGGGATAATTCCCCCTATGTGGCCCCTGAGGGTGAAAGATCTAGTGAGGAGCTGATAGAGTTGAGGGAGAAATGTAGCATGTGAGGCCCATGAGGTCAGAAAAGTCGTCAATGAGACAATTGATTCAGGGGTGGACGGCCCCTGCATTCCCATGAGGGTGACGAAGTCAATGAGGAGCTGATGTAGTCAAGGAGGATTCCCCATACATCACCCATGAGGGAGGTGGAATTGGTGAGGATCTAATGGATTCAAGGGAGGATTCCCCCTGGGTTTCCCATGAGGGTGACAGAGTTGGAGAGGATCCAATAGAGTCAAGAGTAAGATACCCCTAATATCCCCAATGAGGGTAGCAGATTTGGCGACGTGTAGATGGAGTTAGGGGAGGATGCCCCCTATCCGTCCCATGGGGGGGCAGAGTCTACGAGGAGCTGATGGTGTTAGGGGAGGATGCCCCCTGCGCCACCCATGAGGGGAGCAGAGTTGGAAAGGAGTCTATGGACTTAGGGGGAGGATTCCCCCTACATGGATCATGTGGGCGTTAGAGTCATCGAGGTTCCAATGCAGTCAGGGTAGAATCCCCCCCCCCCCCGCAAACCCCTTGTGGGTGACAGAGTTAGTGTGGATCCAATGGAGTTGAGGGAGGATGGCCCTTATGAGGCCTATGAGGGTGGTAGAGTCAGCTATGAGCCGACAGAGTTGGGGTGGATTCCCCCTGGGTGGCCCATGTGGTAGTAGATTAGGAAAGGATATGATGGTGTCTGGGGAGGATACCCCCTACACAGCCCAAGAGGTAGGCAGATTCGGTGTGTAGAAAATAGAGATGCGGGGCAGATGCCCCCTACACGGCCCATGTGGGAGACGGGGTTGGCGAGGGACCGATGTAATCGGGGGGAAATGTCCCTTTTGTGACCCATGACGGGGGAGGAGTTGGTGACGGTCAATTTATTCGAGGGTGGATGCCTATTGTGTGTCCTATGAAGTTTGTAGATTCAGAAAGGAGCAAATGGAGTGAAGGGGTAGAAGCCCCCTGCATGGCCCATGAGGGAAAAGGATTTTGTGAGTAGCCGATGGAATTGTGGGAGAATCCCCCCTGCATCTCCCTTGAGGGAGGAAGAGTAGGTGTCGATTCGATTTCCCCATGTCTTCATACACGAGTTGCTACTCATCCTCCTTGACATAAAATAGAGGGGATTCACATAGTTGATTTCTTAATTTGGACATGCCTGACATTTTTATCTTCTCACAGTTGATGGAGAACATATTCATGTTGGGTCCACCATTTTTGTTTTTGATATGTTCTGCGGCTGGCACACACCTAATCATGGTGACGCATGCTTGTGGCCCCATGTTCCATCTTTCCAAAGGCAAACGAAATTCATCACTTCTTCAGTGATGTGTGATCTTTGATCAAAATGGTATAATGGTATGTCGTTTCCTTCTTCTAGGGATTCCACCTGGGAACTCGTCCCCCCACCCAGATCTCCCTCATTGATTTGTGTCTTTGTTCATGATTCTCATTCTCGGTAGCATCTCTTTGTGGACAACGGTTTACTACCTTGCATCTGTAATAAAATTAAATGGGTTATTAACATGGTATCAACATTTTATTAGAGTGGATGATTACATTTGGCTTGTCGGAGTATCTTTGAATGCTGGAACATTGGAGCACCTGCATTCTCCCTCATAAGAGGGCTTCTGATGTGTGCAAAAACATGAGTCTTCCAAGGTCGATCATGGGGTATATTATTATAGGTGTATGTATATGAGATTTTCCTCAGCTTCCAATGTTTAACAAGGGGAATGTCATGTGTTTAGCATCTAGTGGAGATGGTTACACCAAAGGCGTGTCTTTTGAGGTTGATCATAGGTATCTCATGTCTAAAATGAGGTAGCCATGAGATTTACGTCTTGAAAAACCAAATCAGATTGATCAGAACATTTCTGAAAGTGGATAAGGTAGGAACATCCCTAAGAGGGATCTCCTTGAGGGTTTTCCAGATCGATGGATAAAAACTCCCAATAGGAATTGACTTGAGGTGGTGTGTCTCAAAAATAGAATATTTCACACCGTGAAGAGTGATATGAACACCACTGAGGGAAGATCAGAAAATGTGTACCCCAAAATGGGCGATGGAAGGGTTTTCCATTGTCTAGGATTAAACCCCAAGGAGGATTCCAATGTACCCTATGTAGAAGATAGATATCAACACCCACCTAGTTTGAATGGGTGGTTTTGGGATTACACATGGCTAGCTGCCCTTCGCAAGAGGATCAATATTGGTTGGGAGAATATTAATTGTGCATGGATTATGCATGGTTAGACTCATCGATTTTGGTTGATGTATAAATTAAGTGGATTTCACGATCTCACTAGGATGTGGCATCCCAGTTAAGAATCAGAAAATATGATGAATGATTTGAATGAAGTGGGTGAAATGAAAGGGATGGAACTAAGGTGAAGATGAATGTTTTGGGATTGAACCTCTAGGAGGATTCTTACATATCCCAATGGATCGGTATCAAAGTTCACATAGTTCGGTGTGGCAATGGGAGACCTAAGTATGTGATGCTTGAGAATGTAGAATATGGGTAAGGACTCAAAGGAAGTATAATGTCTGGGTTGGGGAACGATCTTACCGAGAGAAAAGTCTTGATGCAAAGGCCATTATGGGAAATGGGTGATTGTCATGGACCTATTGAAGTCTTCCTACATATCCCAGTGGTTGGTAATCAAAGCCAATGTTGTTTAATATAGAGGAATATAATTGGGGTGTACATAAAGGGAAATAACTGAAAGACGCTCCAAGGACTTATGTTTTGTTAGCAGACTTCAGTAAGTGGGATACTCTAGGCTGGAGGAGTATGGAGACGTGTGAGGCTTCCGTATGGTTAGCTACCTGAGTGAATCAGAACACCTCAGAGGATGGTTCCAAGAGATGAGTTCCAAAAATGGAATATGTCAAATCATTGGGAGAATCCAAAGGAGGGAGTACCATAGTTTATCATTGGGTGGGATTGGACCTCAATGAGGTTTACTACGTACCCAAATGGGACCAAAACTCAAGTAGTTTAGAGCTTGCAGTTTGACAACATGTATGACAAGTGAACTGATATGAATGATAAAGGAAAAAATTTATTGTGGTGAGTGACGGGATTGAACATTAGTGAGGATTCCTAGGTACCCTATTTGGATTACAGGGAACAAATTCCACGTAGTTTGGGAGAGAGGGTCATGGAAATGGTTCGTATAAAAAGTACAGAAACCTGAAGACATGACATGGGCTTATGCGTGGTTTGAGGTCCAAAATCACGTTGGGGATGATGCATGGTTAGAATCCTAGAAAGATATATTAGAACACCTCAGGGGCTTGATCTAAGAGATATGCTCCAAAAAAGGATGATTTCACATCATGTGGGTTCATCAATTAGAGGGATCACTGGAGTTTACCAATGGATGGATCTAAATTCCCTATGAGAGTCGATCTAATAGGGGTGTCCTATAAAGGCAAGATGTCACACCCTGAAGGCTGATATGGAAAACGATGGGGTGGATCAAGGAGGATGAAACCCAAAGATGGAGGCACAAATTCTTACTATTGGCTGGGATTGAACCTCAAGGAGTCATCCTACATACCCTGTGTAGATGATAGGGATCAAATTCCACAGAGTTGGAAGGGCTGATTTGGGGCTCACACATGGAATCTGCTCAGGTGCCACTAGGGAGAAACTATAGTGAATGGGGCTTATGCATGAAACCTGTCGGAGTGCTGCTAGGGAGTGATAATAGTGAATTAGGATTACATGTTTCAGCTTTCAGGGTAACTCAAAGGAGTAGAAATGGAAAATGGGGCTTATATATAGAAGTTTTCCAGATGCTACTAAGGAGTAGAAATGGTGGATGGGGCTTTATGAATGGATGTTTCCCAAGTGCTTCTATGGATTGGAAATAATGTAAGGGGATTACACATGGAATGTACCAAGGTGTCACTAAGGAGAGCCAATGATGGATGGGTCTTACGCATGGAAGTTTCCCAAGAGCTACTAAGGAGTGATAATGATGGATGGGGCTTATGCATGGAAGAATCCCATGATATCCTACTCATGTCAGGTCATGAGAGTATCCCATTTTCATTTCATGTAGTAAGGCTTTAGTTTAACAACATGTGAATGTATGAGGCATCCGAAGCTTATGAAATGACCTTCTTCTTTAGTCTCACTCATGTCAGACCCTAAGGGAATATCGACATGATTTCTGGTCGACGGGAAATGGTTTGGGGATTTCACCTTAAGAGGAGTCCCATGGTGGTTGTTTTATATGCATATCATGATGAGTAATCTTATTCTTGATGCATAAGGAATCCTATTCTTGAATGATAGCGTATGAAACAGTTTAAAGTCAAATAATGAGGACTATTGGAATCTTATGCTTGATGCAAATGGAATCTCTTGTATGGAAATGGAGGCATCCTATGTTTTTCATATAGGTTGTATAACATATTAATTTCAATTAGTGAGGAGTATTTGGCAGAATATTCCTTGAAATGTTAGATGTGGGAAATACGCCAGAGTGTCCCTTTCTAGTTCAACATTGCATTGGAGGCAGGTAATGGAATTTTGAAGAGTTTCTTGAGGAATGGTTTGACTCAAGGTACTCAGGGAATTGAATATAAGAATCTGAACTCACTACATGGGAAAGTTAACAAGACAAATATGTTGAATCAAGGTGTTTCATAGAGTGAGTAGGAGTATCTCAAATCAAGGTATAACAAGGGTGGAAGGTGGGTGTGAATAAGCACAAAAGGTAAATTATCATGACCTTTACCAAAATTCCATGTTGCAGCTCCCCATGTTTCATGGGAATTAGGTAAGGTAACAAAGGGACCCGCTCAGAGGGGTGTGACCACAACTCTGAACTGATCCTGAGGGTAGGTGCTAGAGAAAAACCCTTGTATCATGGACCGGTGGGTGTGAAGGAAGGTGCTTGGTGAATGATAGGTCTTTGCGAAGGATCTTTTCATTGAAAAGGACTTCAAGAAGGACCTTCATGGAGAATTCCCTAATTTATAGGGGGAGTTCTTCACAAGGGTTAATGCATCAAAAATACTGAACTTCCATAAACGGCATTCTTCCCTAGGGAAGGGTGTATGCCTTTGCAATGAGAATCTCTAGGTGGGGTGGAGGCTCTCAATAACACAAGGGAGGATGCTTCGGGAATCCTAGGGGATCCGCAAAAGAGGATCTCATAGAGCACGTGAGCACCACAAAATAAGAGCATGGGGGTGAAAACTAGTGGCATCTCCATTTCCAAATGAGGTTATGAGGGGAGTATTTATAGGAAAATGGGGTCTTGAGAGGCTCTGAAGTGCACAGTGAAGGAAATAAATCATTGCAAATGGATGTAGAGCTGTCAGACTCATGGAGAATTTCGTCACTACTTCACCAAGTTCATGTATATTTTCAGATATGCTGAGGTGTGTGATAGTGATTTATGGTGTTCGTAGAGCTCATCGAACACATGGAGTGTTCCTTTACCACTTCATGATCGAAGAGGGAGCTCCGTAAATGGGCTCTGTGAACTAGATTTCCATCCAAACTTTGAATGGTCGTGACATCTAATACGTAAATTTGTTCAGGCTCTATGACTAGTCAAATTGAATAATGAAGAATGGGATATTCCCTTACATCAAGTATGGAAGCATTCAATGCATATTATAGACACATTTTATGGGGGTAACAGTGATCTGTATACTAACAATGAATTTATATTACTATTTTTCTCCTTAACATTATTGGGATTTTAATATCCATTTATGTATCTATCTTTAAGGGGTTTTAGGGTTCTTGAGTTACTAATGTGTAATGGATTTTTCCTCCATTATCCTTCTTTGGCATTAACATTATGTTATGCACCTATATTCATTCAATGGTTGTATATACAACCCCTTTTAAATGTAATATCATAAATTTATTTATACATAGTATTTTTTAATGTTTTATTTGATTTTATGCTTTCATTGGATCTTATTATTCAAGGTTACCAAAGCAGTAATGACTTTCTATTATAATATCATCATTTATTAGGGTTGTTTATGATTAAGTCTCCAATGCTAAAATAAAATGATCTGCATCTTAATAATTCTCATCAATTTTATTATCCTATGGTTATTCATGAAATTTTCATGTAATAAAATCATTTTTTCAATATTTGGTATTTATATAATTGAGAAAATATATTTAAAAACCCCTATGTTATTACTCTCTTCGTTCGGAAATCAGTTTTCTTCCAAAACCATGTTTTCTAAAAATGTTTCCAAATTTTTTTTATTATTCTCCTATGATTTTTCAAAAGAAATTTTTACAAATTTTTGGATTTTGAAAAATGTATTATTAAAGTAATCTTTTTGTCACTTTCTAAAAAATTTCTTGTTTTTAGTTTACAAAAAATGTGTATGGAATCGTTTTTTTAGCATGTACGACATGAACAAAACATCCCATATTCATGAAACTTTTTTTACTTGAAGCATACTTTATAAGATTTCATTGTTTTTTGAAATAAATTTATTTTCAAAATGTATTACAGTTTAAAAATGTATTTATAAAATTAGAAATGATATTTTCCCTAATAAATGGTTTAAATTTTTTTAATGATTCCGTTAAAAGTCCAAAATGTTATTTAAAAAAATAATTTTGAAAATTTTTATGTTTCGAATAGTTATTTTCAATGAATTTTCTATTCCCTATGAAATTTTATAAGTGGTCATTCAAAATTCCTCTCCATATAAGATGACATTCAGTGATATATTTTAGGATTTACTGCGGATATAGACCAAAGATATGATCTGTTTTCATTATATGAATGGTTTATTTTTATAATGAAAATATGTTTATGAAACCTATTTATATTCCATGGGATTCACCTTGATAGAATTCTTATGAAACCTACTTCATTTTATGGGTTATGCTATATTGAAACGATAAAATAATTATGAAACATTCCCTTTTTTTCATATGTAATGATTTAATGCCATATTTATGAAACCCTTTTAATTTCATGGGTTATGATATGATAAATTTTTTATGATCTTCCTGTCACACATATGTATGAATTTCATTATGTGACATTGGTTACATTATAACCAAGTATTGTGGTTACGTTATAAAAATGGATGGGGGTTAAATTATAACCAAATATGTGTGGGACCTATATCTCCCTCCAATGCATTGGGTAAGGATTTATATCTCATGAGATTGGAAGGGATGAAACAAGGAGTGAACCCAATTTAGTAATACATGACAATAATAGGGAGTGAATCCTGTTTAGTAAGAGATAGATGGAATGGGGAGTGAACCCAATTTAATAAGATAGGACTAGAATGTGGAGTGAACCCAATTCAGTAAGACATGTCTGAAATGGGGAGTGAACCCGATCCAGTAAGACATGACTGGAACACAGAGTAAACTAGGTTTAGTATGGGAAATTTTCACCTATGATGGTTTTGAGAGTTAACCTTAACTACTATAATGGATTGAGGAGTGAACCCTATACACCATGAGAAACGGGATATCACTAGGGATGGTTTTGTGTCCCTCCTAGGAGGAGTATCCATCCATATAGTTCCCTGAAGTATTTTGGAAATGATCCTGTCTACTAAGGAAATGATTTTCTATTCTTATTTTCATGTAACAAATATATTTATTATGACAATGTTAAGCTTTCACATATCATGTTCTTTAATTTACTTATGATTTATGTCTTATAGAATATAAATTTTTATTCCATGAATAAATATTATGATATTTGATTTGTAGGGTATTATTTTCTAATATTATTCTCATTTACTCATACTCTTATTCTCATGTTATGCTTACATGTCTCCCTTTTTTCCTCATTGAGTATTTTACTTCGCCCATTCTAATTTTTCCTATACCAATGTTATAAATAAATGATTTTATATAGGATTAAAAAATGGGAAGATATTAATTGGAGGCATTGAATATCTTCAATGAATTATGAGGATTTTGCTCCATGTTTCCAATGGTACTAAACTATTACAGTCCTCGGGTGGGTGTTTGTATAATGTATTGCATATTCCTTTAAAATAAATAATATCCATGTATAATAATCCTTGGTATCTATATTTGGAATCAAAGGAAAGGATTAGTTATACTTTAGAATCAATGCTGAGATACACATAATGAGATCCCTTAGGACATGATTAAGGACAAGTATAAGGAAAATCCAAAGAATATGAAAATTTATAAGAATTTTTCTAAAGGATTGAGTGAGTGGTTTCATAGAAACATATCCATGATTATATACTAAAATTCGATTTTTCTCCAGTACAGATTTTCCTATGGGTAACAAAACCAAAAACACTATATTGATTTAGACTCGATTGGGAATTAGTGCCTGACAATTGGCCTTTCCGCACACCTGGTTTGAATCCCCTAGGGGATATTTATTGGAAATTTATAAACTATTTTTGAATCATAATAAAATATTTAAATAGATGATTTACATGAATTAACTAAGTTAAACCTACTGTTCATAGAATGTTTCATGATTTGGACTTCTTTATAAATGATTTTTTTCAATGATACATGGGTTTCCTCTATGTTTAGTGTTGTTAACACTATGTTTTTTGGTTTTATTCAATGGAGGGAACTATAAGGAACTGGGTTGACATTGAATGTGATGGAAAATGTGATGAATAGAAGAAAATAAGATGATTACTGGAGTGAAGGAAGTTTTTATTATCCCTAATCTGTTTTTAAGAAACATGATCCACAACATCTACCTTAACCAACTCTCAAACTCACCAAATAAAAAAAAGGAAAGAGTTCTGTAATATTTAGAGTAGTGGATACCATAGTGGAAATAATATTTAGTTTCCTATGTGTCACGAATGTGCAAAAAAACATGTAAGTGGATGTATTAGAGGAACGGGAAAATGTTTTGAGTATGGAAAAAAAGGACACAATACAAGTAACTAAAATTTTAAAATGAAAAGTTTAGATAATTCAGTGGAAATGAATAATGGCCTCCCTAATAAATCAATGATTTTTAATCCTTTAAATGTAGAAAGTATAGTAATTGTGAAAATAAATTTCCTAGGTGAAAATATCATAAATTGAATCTACAAGATTGTACAAGTAATGGTTTTTATATATATGGTGAAGATACTATGAATTAAATATAAAATAAATGAGGTATTAAGGAATAAGATGATGAACCCTAGTTGCTGGTTTAATAAGGAATTGGGATTATTAAAGTATTTATGTTTTTAATTCAATAATTATAATATATAACCATTGTTCATTATCTGTTTTTCATTAATGATTTGAATGAATATGATGAATGATGTTGATGACCTGGAAACTTGACGTAATGGGAAGGTGATATTTTGACTAAGGGAAGGTAACCCTTAATATGTCCCTGATATTTTTAAAATGGTGTTTACATTGGAGAAATAGATGTTGGATAAGAATAATCAAATTGGATAATACTTCTTACCTTGGAAAAAGTTAATTATTTTTTGACAATGTGGTTTATGCTATCACTGATAGTGTTTACAACATTTGTGTACTGAAGGAATATATCCAATAATCTCTGTTTTGTTTACCTAATAAGGAATCATAAATGTTTTTAATATGTTTTTATGGTATTTAATGTTATTACCATGTTTCAGGAGAATAAAAATGAAGGCATTCACATATTTGGTATGTCATAATCAAGTGTCACTTTAAGGTATATGGGGATTACTAATATGTACATTTTGAAAATTTAGTGATCTTCTTTCCAAAGTTTTTCATTTTATTCATTTATATGGTTCATAAGGTTATCCATTTATGGAATGGTTAAAGTTAAACTTCGGATGATCCTTCGGATATTAATGTATTACTTCACCATATGAATATTTATCCATATTGGATAACCTTTTCTGACCATTTTGTTTTGATGATTTCTAAAGATGGACGGAATGACTTATCATTCAATTAATGTATCTAATGATTCATTAGTCCTTCTTGAACAACAAATTCACCCTTATTTCTTAGATTTATGGATGAAGTGGAAATTGATCAAGGAACAACTAATGGATGATATTTTTTTATGGAATGGATTGAAATCAAGTAATTATATCTTCACATTAAAATTATTCAACTTTTAGAAATAGAACTTGAAATTAAATTTTGACATATTATCATCATTTTTTATAATTAGTTCATGACTTTTTTCTTTATTGAGTTTTATTTTTTAACCTTTAGTGGTTCTCCCTCATTCTTATGATCAATGTTATCGATCACTCACCATTAGTATTTGGGTTTTATTTTTCTCTACTATGACTTTTTTCCCACTTCCCACCTATGTTCTCCTATTTGAGAACCAAATATGTGTTATTCCAGATGACTTTTAAAAATCTTATTCTCATTTTCATGAAGTTTTTTTTATTAATCCTTTTTCAGATGTGGTTTTATATGAATAAATTTTCATATGTTAAACATTTGATGACTAAGAAAAATTTCAAGGGAGAAATCCATTTTAAGTGATGTATAATGTAACACCCTAATATTTTATGAAATATTTTTTCCAAATTAATTTAATATTTTTGATATTTCCCATTAAACAAATAATTGGGATTAGATTTAATTATATGCAACACTAATTATGGTGTGAATTAAACAAAAAAAACTTATTTTATCATGTTTTACATGCAACATGGAGTTTATCTTTGGTTACATGCAATATTGAGTTTAAACAAAACATTCCATATTATTAATATATTATTTATTTATATGATAGTTATCACCTAGTTGTTGGAATTGTGGGTATGAATAAGATAAAATAAATTATGAAAACATGTTTTACACAAGAATATAATATTAATTATTTTGTGACCAATTAATTTTAAATGAAAATAAGAACCACTTGATAATAAATAAAATCATTTTTTAAAAAACTATTTTTCTACGCACAAACATGGTTTACCTCAATAAATTAAATGAAACACTTTTGTTTAATAATTTTAATAAAATATATATGTTATATATTCAATAAAATATTTAAAAATCACATTAAGAGTTCACTAGAGAGTAAATAAGAATAAATATAATTTTATCCTTAAACGTATTATATTTCCAACAAATTGTTGAGTCCCCTTTTTATGACACAATTATTTTTTTAAAAAAAATTACACATTTGAAAATTTTATTTGAAAAAATAATTTTTTTTTAAAATTTGAATATCGAAATTACATTAAGGTTATTTTTTTGATTTTCTGTAAAAGGATTCATTTTTTGATAAATAGTGAAAAATATTGAATTTTAATGGGAAACTGCCTTTTCATTTAAATAATTTATAAATATAAATTATATTCTAAATTGGTTATAAAGTAAAATTAGTTCAATTTTATATAAATTAATCCAATTTAGTTTATTGGAATCATTTTCACATTGAATTTAAATATGAAAACTTTTATAAACTTTTGAACATTTTAACATAAAAAACATCCTTTTTCATCATGTTTGTGGGATTAATTTTAATTTAAATGTTACCACTTTGTTAAATTGAATTTGGAAAAATGGATTCAATATTTTAAATCTTCATATATTATAATTCCTAATACATTCTACTTAGTTTAGACAAAAATGAATAGTGAATATAGTAACAAGTAATTACCACAGTTAAGTTAAAAATTAGTTTACCAAGGGGATAAACTAAAATGATAAGTGTAAAAATGACCTATAAACTTGAGTAAAAAATATTTTATGGCCATATTACGATAACTACACCTATAATGTTAGAAAATGTTCCATTGTGGAACCGTTTGACACATAAAAAAGGTTGGAGCACTCAATTCTTTTCAAAAATACCAAATATTTCCTCTCCCCTTCTTATAAAAGGACACCCCTATACCCCCTTATTCAAAACTCATAACCGTTTGGGTTTAGAATTTACCTACCCAAATAACTTCCCAAATTCCCTCCCCTCGTCCCCTAAGGCTTATTTTGGTAATAAATCATTCCATGGATGGATTTTATTGAAAAACTAAGAAGGATACCCATCCTTCCAATGTTAAGAAAATTTATTAATAGGGGAAAAGCTCGAAAAATTTCAGGGGGTTGAAAATAATGGAGCCTAAGAGAATAAGTCTGTACAAGATTAACACATTCTAAGGGAAGGGATCTGATGGTATTATATGTGATACATGAACTGGAATGTGTGTCTCAGGGGGACAAGAAATCCACAATCATATTACCCACTCTCCAAGTGTGGGAAATAACAATGTGACTGGATATTGGATTTCGACATCTGCGTACAAGATCGAGGAAAGCCCATGTAATTGAAATAGCTAGTGTAATGGATTTGTCAAGAATGGATGAATATTTTTGCACCTCAATATGCATTATATTATGAGAAAGACACCAATATATTCCCTTGAGCATGGTTAATTCCCCTGATAAAAGATAATCACCATGAAAAAATAGAATCACAAAATGCAAAGAAGGATAATCGGTCATTGTCACGAATGAAACCTCTGCATCTGATGTTACTATTGGTACATAACCCGTCAATGTTTATTTTGAATGTGGAATCTAGTGGGGTCCAATGAACCCATTCACCCTCTAAGGTATATATGTGAGGTGAGTTATCAGAGACTTTACAATGAAGTAGCCTTCGTAGGGAAGGATAATTCTCCCAGTGTCTAATTAGAGGGTCCATTTCAATCTCCAGGGGTCGGGCCTTGACCATAACCACTTCAGTCGAGATTGCGAACTCCTCATACTAACTCTCATCGCGTGTGTTTCAAATAAAACAGCATATTACATCCATGAAAATATCCATTACATTGATTTCATGGGAGTTATCTTGTTTGTCTTTGAACCATGTATGAATAAAATTGATGATGGGAATGAACTGACTGATCTGCCCCCAATAGGTAGACTACCATCTTGAGAATCGATGTCATTTGTTTTTTCATCAACACCTCTAACGTTTGTACATAATGATGGATATATTGTTTAAATATGATATTAATTTTTTTATTATGATTATTTAATATTTATATCACATATTCCATTATGATTTATATTTTTTAGGAATATGATAACTTTGCTCGTGTATACGGTGGACTACCACTTTCTAAAGTGTTGTGATTCATTCAACCATTACATGGAAAGTATTTTGGATGGGTTTAATAAAAAAATTTATATATATATAACACAACCATGATTCTATAATGATAATATATTCCTTTTACTTTTCTTTCTTTTAATCCAACAATAAAATGGAAACAACGTTCATGCATACGTATGACCTACCATCTCAATGAAGGGTGTATTTCATTTATTATCACTAAATTTTATGGATTAATATAAATACATATATAATGAATATATATGATATTTATATAAGGTTTATAATTATGGATATGATGACCCATGATCAAATTAAAAGGACCAAAAATATTACAAATAAAAACCTATATGAAAAACAAAGCAGTTATTTCCCAAAACAAAACAATAACATGGAATTGTTAATAAACATTTAGTAAAAGGGAACAGTAAAATTATATATTTCATTATATATATGATGATGGTTATTTAATAAATTTATAACAAATTTATTTATTATTAAATAGGTTTGAATGAGTACGATGGAAGTTATGACATAAGGTAAGGGATTTTCATCTCACTTTTTAATTTTGTGACACACATGCCATATTCACCACTTATTTATTTTATGTGGTTTATGTTATACCCATAAATTAATATTATTATAATTCTCTTGAAAATTATTTTTATTTAAATATCCATTTAAGGATCACTCATTCATGGTGTTTAAGATTCAAAAGTTACCAAAGTGGTAAGGGATGTTTTCTCAATTTTCCTTCTTTGGTAAATGTTTTATGCTATGAACTAATATTCTTCCAAAAGGTATATATAAATCCCCTTTGAAATTTAATATCTTGAATTTATTAATCCTAGTGATAATTTAATGTTTCATTATATTTTATCCTTTCATGGGGCTTATGATTTAAGGTTACCAAATTGAAAATATTTTATGTCACAATCTCATTATTCATCTAGATTGTTTATGATTAAGTATTCAATGTTGAAATCTTAGGATCTAACTCATAATAACTCTCATGAATTTTTTTATCCAAGGTTTATTTGTCAAATTTTCTTATAATAATAAAAAATTTCAATTTTTGGTACAACAGATAATTGAGAAATTTTTTAAAGAAAACACCACTTTATTTATCTCTTTAGTAGGAAATCAGTTTTCTTCAAAAACCATGTTTCATAAAATTTATTATATTTTTTTATTATCCTATTATTTTGGAAAGCTATTTTTACGATATTTTTTACAATGTTTTTTTAAATGAATCTTTATTTATCTTTCCAAATAAATTGTTGAATATTTTACCAAAAAATGTGAAAGAATGTGTGTTTTAGTATGTGGGAATGAACGAAACTTCTCATCATCAAGAAAATTATTTTCATTGAATCTCCCTTTATATTTTTTCAATTTTATTTTCAAATTAATCTATTTTCAAAATGTTTTATGTTTTTAAAAAATTAATATAGGAAATTATATTTTCCTCATGAAATTTTTTAAATGGGTTTAAAGCTTCCTTTAAAAGTTTTCAACGTCACTTTCAATAAAATGGATTTTTCAAATGTTTTATGTTTTAAAAATAGATTTATATTGAAAAATTGTTTTCCTTATGTAATTTTTTAATTGATCTATCAAAATATTTCTCCATCTAAGATGACATCCTTGGATAAAGCTTATGATTTATAGGGTATATGAACCATTGTACCATCCTTATTCTTTATCTAAATGGTATATGTTTATCATGAAAATTTTCTTAGGAAACTAGTTTCTCTTCCACAGGTTACACCATGATAGATATATTATAAAACCTACTTATTTTAAAAGGTTATACTATTATGAAATGTCTAATTTATTATGAAACCTTCCAATTTTCCATAGGTTATGTTTTAATTAAATGTTTATGAACACATTTTCATTTCATGGGTTATGATATGATGAATTTTTTATGATATATTATCACGCATACATATGATTCTCATTATGATTAAGGGTTTATATTATAACCAAGGATAATGGTCACATTATAAACAAATTTAGGTGGGACCTATATTTCGCTCCAATGCATTGGGTTATGATTATTATGTCATGAGATAAATAGGGTTGGAACAGGAAGTGAACACGTTTCAGTAAGATAAGGCTAGAATGGGGAGTGATTCCAGTTTAGTAAGATGTTTCAGGAATGGGGAGGGTACCTAGTTCAGTATAAAAATACAAGAATGAGGAGTGTGTTGGTTTCAGACATAGTGGGAGTGTGTGATGGTGGGATATATATTAAAATTTATTTTAATAATAATTTTCCAAACCCATCAGTAAGGATCTTGAAAAATAATTTTACAATTAATTTATTTGAAATATATGGAAATAAATACCTGTGCTTAAGAACATTATTTTTTGATGTATGTAGATCATCCAAAAAGGCTTTTTTTTGGATTGTAACTACTGGAAATACAATCTTTACCAATGGTTTCAACCCATTGGTATCGGTAGAAAACCGTAGGTATACTATATACCAATGGGTTTGGAAACTGTGGGTTAGTAAGGTAATGGGAAAGGATTATACCAACAGTTTTTCTCAAATTGTTGGTATATGGAAGTGTATGTTTCAGTATAGTAACGGTTTCACATCAACTGTTGTTATATATTTATACCAATGGTAACTAAATTATTAGTATATATTTTAACAAAGTTTTATAATCCATTCATATATATTATTACCAATGGTTTATTAAAACTATTGGTGATACTAATATGTAATGACACATTACCAATAGTTCAAAACCACTGGTATAGTTTATTTCTAGTGGTTTATTCAAAAATTAAGTAAATTTAATATCTAAATACACATTACCAACGGTTTTAAACCATTGGTATAGTGTTTTTTCAGAAAATAGAAAAACATCCACCCATCCCCTCCATTGTATGCACCTACAAACGCACCTACAAATAGCTTAAAAAGACCTAGAATAGCACATAAAAACTGCAAACTCTTCCTACCATGGCATGTACCACAACATATTTTCCCCATTTCAATCTTCACATCACAATCACTCTTCCAACTAACCCATTTCAATTTCTATTGTCAAAACATCTCATAATCGTGATAGGTCACTCAACTTTCAGAGATACCATGATAGTTAGAGTTACATTTTTTGCTTGTGTCTATGGTTTTTAGTTTTTAATTTTGGAAATTGGTGCATGAGGGGTATGTGTGATAAGTTAATTAACATATTTTAGTAAATATATGGGCCTCAATAGGACTTATATGATCATTGAGTTTGATGTGGTATTTTACAGGCCTCATATATGGTGTGATTATAAAATGAGAATATGATGGTGTGTGGGAAATGATGGTGTTTGATGGTTCTATTATGGGTGTTATGGGATAATGGTCGGTGTGGAACCACAATGATATTATGACATTTGGTCCGGAAGTGATGAGGTAGGTAATTCCTATGGGGGGTGTTCCCAAATAAGGGATCCATTAATTATATTGAGTATTTGGGGTATACTAGTCTTGTGGAAATGATAAATCCACATTCAATGTCATATCAAATTTCATACAATGATGATCCGGAACATGAGATGGAAGAAAGTTTATGGTATGTGTATAGCCAAAATAGCATAGGGATGAGCTATTATATGTTTGGGATATGGAAAGGCATGTGTATTTATCATGTATTTAAAAACATTGAGGGTTGGGAGTGTACATGGCAGTGGTTTGGGAGATTCAAGAAGGTCTATATACATTCACAACGTGACACTATGTTCCATGGATTGAAATTATTGTAAAGAGGTGGCGGTCTGGATGACCCATGGAATGAATATACAGTTCACCCTATGAGTAGTTCTTGAAGAAATAAATGTTGTCTATTTGGATATTAAAATGGGTTTTTTTGGTTGGCCATTTAGCTGAGATACTCCTCTTTATCCTTCAATCGGAGTCTCAAGTAAGGGATTTCACTCTTTTCCATCATGATCTTGGAATCATTATAATAAATAAGTTTCTTCGAGAAAGGCAAATGTTATACATCGATTATTCTATTATTTATCTCAATTACATGAGTTATTGATGTATTTATGAATATTATTCCCTATTTTTATATTTTTATCTTCCTTTTCGATTATTCCAAATTGAATTTGAATTACAGTTCATTATTATATGACTAGGAATATATGATTATAAGGAAGGTGCTGCATAGATTTCTCCTAAATTTAGATGTGTGTTTTGTGAAGTGTGGAAAATAGGTGTGAGAGGGACGATCTAGGTAAGACCATTTATGATCTTATTATGATTGTTTTGATTATTAGTAAAACATTATAAGGTATTCTCACGTGTGAAATTTGTTGGTGGAGCCAATTATGGAATGGTAGGTGTGATTTATGACTCTGTTGCTAGTTTGGCATGATGATGTCGTGTATGAAAATTTTTTCATGATATGATCACTAAGATAGTTATATATATATGTGTTATGAAAGGAACATGTGACAATGGATGATGTTAATCACTATAAGTGAGGTGGAATGGTTTTTTAGAATTAGTTTGATGGTTTTGAAAAAAAAATTCTGGAATAATGGTTCGTAGATGGTGAGAGATTTTTTCCAAATGTGTAGCCTCAGATTTTTTTATATGCCTCTCACTGTTGTTATCCAATACAAGAATACAGTTCACGTGTGCATAGGATATAACCCATTGAGGTGGTTTTGACCACTATTTTTGGGAGTGAACCCTCTAGATTATGTGGAATAGAGATGGGGTTGTCCAGGGGTACGGATAAGGTGTTTAGAATATAAGGCCATGACTAGTGGTGTGTGATCCCCCCCCCCCCCCACAACACAACCCCCATGTAGCCCCCCTCCCCCACCTCCCCCAACAACCCCCACCCCCCACACTTCACATCCCCCCTCATCCCCTGCAGGCCCCCACCAAACACAGCCACCCCCCACAGCCCTCCGCCCTATATAGAGCCCCCCTACAACAACCCACTCAAACTACATAGCCCAACCCCCACCTCCCACTACACAACACCCCCCCCCCACAACCCCTCCCACTGCAATTCCCCTATAGACAACCCCTCCCACTACACAACCCCCTGTATCCCCCCTCTCTCCCACCTCCCCCAGCACACCCCCCCCCACAACCCCCCTATCCCACCCTACAGCCCCCTCCCCCCTAAATCCCCCACCCCCACACTGCACAGACCCCTCACCCCTTGTATCCCCCCACCCTACACAGCCATCCCACACCCACTCCCACTGCACGCCCCCCCCCCCCCCAAATCCCCCTCCCCCACCACCCCCCTATATCCCCCACCCCCACACATAACAACCCTACTCCCCCACCTCCCCACTATAGACCCTAGACCCCCACCATGCACAACCAACCCCCTATACCCCCCTCCTCGACTACAAAACCCCCTACATCCAACCCCCTACCACTGCACCCCCCCCCCCAAGGCCACATCCCACCATACGTCCCCCTTACAGCCAACCACCCCCTCCCACTGGACATCGACCACCCTCCCACAACACAACCCCCTCCCGTTGCCTTGGAAAATAAATTATGCAATAGAGACCCATAGTAGGTCTCCCTACCATTTAAGAACTCACTATCATGGGAGATCAGTATAATAGGACACCACTAAAATATTTATATAAGACATGAACCATGCTTCTAATGAAAACGATCTCAATAGAACACCTAAATAGAACACATATACAAAATGCACAAAGAAACATACAGTTATCAAAAAATCAAAGGTTATTAAATATTACAAATGGAAAGTGTGCCCCAATTAGTCTTATATAAATCCAAAAATACGGTTTTGACTCACCCATTAACATTCTTCTAACTTGAAACAAAAAGGGGATGAGGTATAAAATTAAAGAATGCACCATTATATCATATAACAATACATTGGTAAAACGTGTTGTCATTAAAACCGTATAGTATTTGGGCTAACCAAATCTAGAATAATGTGACCTATTTGATCACACATATATCCAGTCACAAAAAATCCGAAAAAATCAAATTTCTATAAAATTAGTCAAAAATGTAAAGGATTAATTTTTTCCTCATCACCATCACTGTCACAAACACCATCGTCATTGTCAGCCTCATCCTAGTCCACATATCTACCCCCATTTTCATCCCCAGAATTATCCTAGGACTCATCTTTGGCATTATATTTGGCATCATCCTCACCCTCATCCTCTACCTTGACCTCTGCCTATTCCTCAGCCCTGACTTCTTCCTGGACCTCAGTCTCGGCATCATCCTCACCCTCATCCTCTACCTCACCATCATCATCACCAGGATCAACCTCGTCTCGACCACCACCAGAACTGACACCTGCTGCACTATATATTGTATGTATCGACAAAATATATTCATCAAAAGATGTGCTAACCTTTTCTGGAAGTTCTGGACATAAAACATTCATCTGTTTCATAAATTTTGTTTTTTCCCAAGTAGACCTTTCTTCCACCTGTGTGGTACTTTTTTCCACATTTTCCTCTCATGCCTTAACCTATTCGAACTCGGTGGCACTAAAATTTGTACCTGAATAAAGACAATACCTCATTGGGACTATACTATTCCCAGGTCGACAACATAATTTTCCAGGGAGATCATCCCCCAATACCTGATGTAAGTGATCAGTTGGCTCAACTTTTCTAGGTTTCTAGGAATCATGGGCCTCTAAAGCATCCTGTTATAAATATATATTGATTACTATGTTGAAAAATAAATATTAAAATTTTAAATGAATAAATTATAACATACTATCTACTGTTATGTTAGTTAATTAATGGAAATTCCATATATTTTCCTTCTACTGATGAAAAACAATTTTTCTCGTGGCACACATACTTCAGTATTCAACTATTTCCTCTACAATGAAATTTAATGTTGGAACACAAAATTAAAAATAGGTTACCAATTTTGAATTTCATAACTAAAATTGTATGAAGACTTTAGAAATCAAATCAATTATGGAGGAAACAATAGAATGTGCATGCCCTAAAGAAAAATTATAAACAACTATCGTACTTGCATCCTCTCATGATCTAACATCGTAGTATGTACTAATGTGTGGAGGTATTTATTATCATTAATGTTTTTTTTATTTTTTATGAATGATTCCTAAAAATATTAAATAATACAAAATATTTTATTAATACAAAACATAAATAATTTAATTTAATTACCTCAAATGTGATTAATACCTTAAACTTGATAGTCATCCAATGAGTAATCATTTTCGGATAATGATCTATCATAAAATCATCCATGATAGGAACTACCTCTAACTCTATGAAACTCTTGAACATTATCCAATATACAAATCATTTTATAGGCTCTCTAAAGCTCACCTAACTCCTTTAGACGTGGTGGTAGTGCACCCTCACCATTGGGGAAATTAAATCAAAGCTGACACCAAAATATTAATTCATATAAAAATATATATATATTATATTGAATAAAATATATTTTTTCACCCATATCTGTGTCCAAGAAGTATCCTTCACATCATTTGGAAACTATCATGATGAGATTGGTCTAATGGGAATGTGGTTGGAGTATTTGGAAAGTGTCGCCAAAAAACTCCGACATTACTGTCATGTTTATTCAATCATTTGATTTTCATCGATATAGCCCACCATCAACTGCATGTAGTGGTTCCACAGCACATTCATGTGTGTAATACCCTTCACCCACCACTTATCAGTAGATGTATTTTGATATGAAATAAAAACAAATCTTATATCAATACATGTTATAATGATAATAAATAATGTTATAGAAATTTCGTAGGGGTTTATAAATATACCTACGGTGGTCTGATCAATGGGTGCCACTGGTTCCACAGAAACTGAAGGAACACACTGTACAGGAGCAGTGGGTCCTAGTTTTTTCTACGTAGGGATAGACTATTGAGGAGAAGGAGTTAAATAATATGGAATATAGAAGCTCAGTGAGAATGAAGTAGATGTAAAAGAAGATGGAATGGATGGCTGGACAAATTCATGATATGGATGATGTGTGGGGATCATCAACAGATATGGTATAGAATGGTGAGGAAGATCAGATGAAAAGGGTGGTGAAAAAATGGAGGACTAAATATCTTGTGTCACCCTAACGACGCACTGTGATTTGAATGGGGGATAGATGGTATGTCAGTTGGAGGGGAAAGGTATAATAGGGTACACTAACTAGATTGCATATTTCTCATACCACCCTCCCTCATAGCACCATCCTGAGTACTGGGACCATGACTAGGCTTCTCATCAAATAATTTTCTCCTCAGTGGTCGATCCTGAAAAAACATTTAAAAAATTAATAACATGAAAATATATGTTATTTAACTATATATTCTAAAAAAAATACTCATAACTGGAACTAGTGGAGGAACTCCCATCTCATCCATGCAATGATTATTGTCCTTCTTCCTTTTTTGTCACATCTCTTCAATAGGTTTCATTTCCTGCATTTGAAAATAAATGTTGAAGTTATTTGAAATGTATAACTAAGAATCACTTGTATGCGGTTAATATAAACCTATTACGAAACCACCAATGCATCCACAAAACAAGGGAACTATTATATAGTGGTGTATTACAATATGGAAAGGTAAATTAATTTACTAGAAAAGAAAATATCTTATAAAAGAGATCGTGCACTAACAATGTTGCAATAATCTTTGGTGGTACCATTATTGGTTAGAAATCACATGACATATATAATGATATGTGACTCTATTTTCCTTTACGAACAATATATGTTCCACATTTAAGTAACATCACCATGCCCACCTTGAAGGGAATGCCACACCTATAACCCATGGCTACTTTCTATCTGTTGAAGGCATATTTTCTTAGCAAATTTAATTAAATGGAACTCTACACATAAGTAAGGATGTTTCCCATTGGTATATCATTGTAGAATATAGACCCTTTTCAATGGAATGTGAAATTTACCACCTATAGTATAATCAAATTCCATGATCTAGAATTGTCCTTCCTATATCCATAGTAATGATTTTATAGTCATGTCCGGGAAGGACCCCTTTTAAGGGGAATACTTAGTCAAATTGGGTAACTGATATACTTGAACGATGAAAATATGGTACCACTAGCTATGTAAAAATATACATGTAAGCTATAACAAATAAAATAGAAATATATGCTAATAAGTACTACGCAATTTATGAAATAATACACAAGTAAGGAACAACATATTAATGAACAAAATTATTTATTCAATATTCTTCTATCTATGAATTTACCATCACTAATGCGTGACTAAGTAATGAATAAAAAATAAAAAATAAAAATATTTTTCACAAGATAACCATGCATGCCAAACAAAATATTTCATGTAATATTTTATGTACTAGTCACATATACTCAAGAGCATCATGTCAAGAAACATATAAAAGTGACTAATATATTATGGAATTCATAGATTCAGCATGTTGGTTCAAATATAAATGATTCACCAAAGGTTTACCCTCATATATTTCCCAAAAAACAAGGTTCCCTAGAAAAATTCCCAATACATCATAATATAGTCTCTAAAATTGGGGTCAATGTGGATATCATTCCCAGATAAGTAATCCACATCCAATTACCATAATTGATTCGTTTTCAATAGAAGGACTTGGAACATTGTTTGAGATGTAACTAATTCTCAAGATCCAATAATGACATATTAATCAATCATGAATCATTCTTTAGATATTGTGTATATTTATATATTTTTTCAACATGTCTTTAATATATGGTCATGTTTGGATGAAGAATAATAATAAATATTATAATAGATAGGTTATACCTTGAGTGTTCTAAAAAATCAATATAGTCTTCCAAAACATTATATGAGATAATGAGGAAGCCTAGATCCCAAAAGGATATCTCATTGGGAGGTTTTGTTTTTAATGGGGTTAAATTACTATGATGGTTATTCAGATAATCAACTTAGATAAAAATGATGAAAGAATATATAATGAAAATTCATCTAGGCACCACCAGGAGGCTAGTGAGCCAAGTAAGAATGATATCTTTCTTACTTGGACACTAGATGATTCTTGAGATATGAAAATTTTAATGATCCACTACTAGCACCACTAGATTTGTAGGGTACCCCACTCATCCACCATCCTCAATGAATTAACTCTAAGACCCCCATTATCTATAAGAAACACCTCCAAGGGAAAATAAAATAAACAACACATAATATCCTCAAAAAATACCTATAATTTCTAGGATGATAAAATTCACCTTCATTAATGGATTCTCAACCCCAAGTAGTGTCTTTAGTTTTCATTATCAAACAACTCAAGTCACAATGTCCAAACATATAAATCATGCCCCTAGTCCACTCTACAACCCAGCAATCCAACCATAGAACTTTGACAAGTGGTAGTATATTCCCTCACAAAACATTCTTGATGCGGTCTGATATATGTATCGAGAACTCCTATAATGATGTGTTAATATCCAACTTAATTTTATTACAATCATTAAAATGTGAAATACAAGGCATGTAACTCTATAGTAAAGACACAATGAATAGATAATGAATACCTTCATACAATGGTGGATGATCCAAAGGGAAATATGCTATACTAATATGGAATCATTCTCAAAGGATCTCTATGAAAGGTAATAACATTCCATAGATATAAATTTTTGAACTGGAGGAATACTACATTGAATAGATATTCTACTAAAGGAATCATGTATTATATTAGGAGAATTATGCTACCTTGTGTTATATTTAATTTGATGTGGAATAAAATACACTGACCTGAATCATGGATGGGTCACAAGTTGGAAATAAGGGTTCTCAAATAATTGGGGAGTCATCATTTATGGATAATAAAAAAACTAAAAAGACCCCTTTCCCTTAAATTAAATACAATTTAAAAATTTAATAAATAGAGGAATAACCTAAAACTCACTTATAACTTATAGATTTGATGTGGAAGAACAAAAAAATTGTTTTTTGGGAAGAAGGGTTCCCACGCTGGAATAATGAGAGCTCTTGTTTAGGACACAATGCAGGAAAATTAGGATCGGGATCAAGAGATGCATTGGAGGCATTTTTTCCAACATTTTTTTAAAACATATGGGAAATTTTATCGAAACTATCGCAACAGTTTCAATAAAAAGTTGGCATTTGGGGGGAAACATTCCACTATTCCAATGGTTTCAAAAAACCATTTGGAAAACACTCCACGATCCCAATAGTTATCTGTAACAGTTGGTAAATGTGTCTCTACCTAGGACTGTCCCAACGGTATTTCAAACCATTGGGAAATTACACTCTAAAAATGTCTTTAAAAACTATTTTCAAAAAACCGTTGTTATAGGTACCATATCCCAATGGTTCATCTAAACTGTTGGGATAGAGGCATTGGTATATGTGTGAGTTTTAGCAGTGTGTCTTTATTGTACAGTGAGAATCCAAGGCTAAAATCCCTCTAGCGGTGATCTACACATGATCCAATGATCTCTGAGAAATTTCACTCGACCTCTAGGTATTGTCACGATGAATTGATGTCTTGAATTTTTTATTTTTCCCCACTCATTCTTTGGTCTTGAAGAAATATTTCTTTAGTTATTCGTTCTGGAGAGGGGTAGAGATGGCGGAGTCTAGAGAGAGTTCATTGCCTCCAACAATTCATTATTCTCAATTTTTGATATATTACACAATAGAAATAATTGTCTATTTATAGAGTTATAATATTGGTTAAAATGTCATTCAATTAGATGTTGTATATTAAATAACATTTAAAACCTATAATAAACCACTGGCCATATAATAATAATAATATTATTTTGTGGTTATATAACTTATGGAACTTGATAAATAATATTTACCTACTTGTAAGTAATTATTGTATCACTAGATGGAGCCTTGGTCCTTTAAAAATCCTCAATATTTATTGAATACCTCAACAAATATTTTATTCATAAATAAATATTTCATTCACATACCATTGAATAAATATTTATTATATATTTATTTCAATAAGGAAATATATTTTTATTCACATTTCAGTGAATAAATATTTATTTAATTTGTGTGACCAATATAAGTTGAATAAAATTATTCTCTAGTCTTGGGAATAATATTTATTCTCACAACTAGAAACAAACCTTATATTTATGGCACAAAACCGTTGAAATAGGTCCAAAAAACGCAGCCATAGCCTATGGCCACAATTTTGGCCAACCGTGGCCGCTATCGCCATGGTAGTAGGTCCCAACCTACTGCCACGGTTTTAACGGTGGTAATAGCTTCGTATTGCCACTATGTTGAAAACTGTGGAAATAGGCCTCAAAAAATGCCACCATGGTAGTTGAACAATAGCCATAGTTCAAACTATGGCTATAGGAATCAATTTCCAAGGTTTTATCCATGGCTAAAGCCTCGGTAAACCGTGACAATAACCTAAATACAAAATATCATCAGTGAGTTTCGATCCTTGTACCTCCTCTTTATGAACCAGTGTACTTACCAATACACCGCACAACACCTTGGATATATATATATATATATATATATTATGATATATATATATATATATTAATATACACTGTGGGAATAGCCTCAAAATCGCGGTGGTAGGTCTTCCTGCCAAATTTTCGGCAGGAAAGTTTTTTCCCGCGGAAGCGTTGGAACCCTATTTCCATGATTTTGGAAAACCATGGCTATAGGTTATCAAAAAATTTGACCTATAGCCATGATTTTAAAACCATGTCTATAGGCCAAAAACCATGGATATAGCCATAACCTATTTCCATGGTTTTGAAAACTATTCTAATAGGCCCTAGAAAACTAACATGTAGCCACTGTTTTAAAACCACGGATATAGGCCACCTAACCGTGGCTATAGCCACCTATAGAAAAGAAATTAAAATGGTGGCGATAGGTATGTGGCCATATCCTCATTTTATAGGGGTGTCTATTAATTAAATTCAAATATAATTTAATTAGGACCAATGGAAACACTTAGTGTTTGACCATATGGGATTCTTACTCATTGGAATTAGGTGGGATTTCCTAAATTCCTATATCACTATATTGAAACAGTTCAAGACATCCAAGAGAAAGGACATAATGTCGCGACAATGAAAACAAAATATTAAATCTCATTGTGTAATATAATCCATTTTTTCACAATATCTCATCAATCAGGTTGCCCGACAGTGTAATCAATCTTTATGTTGGATACATCTTTCTTTAAAAAAAGAAATAAAGATGTTGTTACACCATAGTCATCGAATTTAGGTGATGTTTATATACCAATAAATGTTATGAGATATCAACTCCCATAAAGAAGTAAGTTAAAAATTCTTCCTCGATATATCCATTAATCACATGTCTATCATGACACACCCAACATACCCTACTTCCCACCAACATATGGTGTGATGGTTTTTGTTAGTAAATCAAAGTGTGTTAGTGATGACATGTATTAATGATAGTCATAAAGTATAAGGAACATTAAACATTCTTAATGATAGTAATATTTGATGACACAAAAACAAGCAGAATTCTTATTGGCGGGTCTATTCTCATAATCTCCCATCTTGGAGATTACAAAGTGTGAAATTCATGAGAATAAGCCTTATGAACTTATATGTACTGACACATAAAGGTCTAAATATTATGTGTTCTATAATTGTATGTTATCCAACCACATAACTATATTATGAATATTTTCATTGCACTTGAAGGTTCTCATCAATGTAGGGAACTACTATGACCTTATCAATGTGAAAAATACTCTAGAAAAATATTACATTAATTCCATAAAAATCAATGAACAAAATGTAATAATATGATTCATTAATATTAATTTCATATAATATACATGTAATAAAATTACAATCAATTGGTCCTAGGAAAACAACTCTAAAAAACTCCCACATTGACTATAGTCAACTGCCTATGGATTTTAGTCTATTATATCTCACATGATAATCATGTTTCTTCTGAGTCGAGACTTTATTCAAGAGTTATTTCATGTTGTATTCCATGGAAATACTAATCACTAAATCCTTGAATCTATGATATAAATACATCAATAGATGATTCTTTCAAATCATGTTCATTTTATATTGATATGTCCTTGGATCTTTTCCCAGATCCACTGTTGTATTATTATCACAACAGAGTGTTATGAGATCATTACTACTATGTTCCACATAAAACTGTTGGATGAAATTATGCATCCATATTACTTCCTTAGCTACATCATAAGATGAAATATATTCAGAATCTGATGTATAATCTACGACCATATCCCACTGTGAGCTCTTGTAACTCAAAAAACCTCCATTCAAAGTGAATATGTATCTCATTTTTTACATCATGTCATCTTGACCTATTTGGATACAAAAATCTATATATCTTATAATGACAGGTTTCTAATCTCTTCCATAAACCTGGAACATATCCTTAGAAGGCCTCAAAAACTTAAGGATTGCCTTGACTATCATCCAATGGTGGTCACCTATACTAGCTTGTTATCCTCCTACCACACTCAATGTGTAGGAAACATCTATCCTAGTATATATAATATCATTAATTGTGAACCCAATCAATTACATGTATAGAATACTTTCCATTTTATTTCATTCATCATGTTTATGAGGACACATTTTCTAGGAACGATGAATGACATGTTACATTGGCAACATTCCCCTTTTGGATTGTTCCATACTAAATCTCTTCAGTATATTCTCAATGTGTGTACTTTGATTTAGGTCAAAAAACCTCTTTGATATGTCACGAAGGATCTTAACATTAAAAATATATATTGCCTCACCCATATTCTTTATAGAAAATCATTAATTAAAGCACTTCTTAACATACTATAATACAGGTATTTCATTTCAAATAAGTAATATTTCATCAACATATACTATCAATAAAATGACCGCAGTTGCAGTAAACCATTTATAGACCCAAATCTTACTTTAATTCATTATAACTCCAAATTCTTTTATGGCCTCATGAAAATGAATGTCCCGTGACCTGGATTATTACATTAATCCTTAAATGGATCTTTTAGTCTTTCTTACCGTGTTGGAATCCTTTGGAATAAAAAACCCATAGTGTTGTGTGATGCTGAAATATTCTTGAAGGTTCCTGTTAAGGAATGTTGTTTTGAAATCCATTTTCCATATATCATAATCATGGAAGGTTGAAAAGTAATTTAGAAATTTGATGGATTTTAGCTTTGCAACTGGTGAAATTTTTTCATCATAGTCAATGATAAGATGTTGTTTAAACCCTTTTGCAACCAGTCATGCTTTATAGGTACTAAATTGTCCTTCCATATATAGTTTCTTTTTGAATAACCATTTTAAGAAATATTATTTATATCTATTAATGGGTATACCAAAATCTAGTCATTTTTATACCTGTAATCCATTTCAAAATTCATGGCTTCTGTCCACTTGGAAACATCTGTGCCACTTGCAACATCCTTTTCAGTTAGAGGATCATTATCATCAACTAATAATGAGTCACCATCCTTAGTAACTAGAATACCATGAAATTCTTGTTCTCTAACCTATATTTTACTCCTACACATTACTTGTGTCTATGAAACAGTTTCTTCTTCCAGGGGTCTTTGTGGAATATGTTCATCTACAAACTATTGTATGCCTTGAGACTCAACATCATCGATGTCTATCTCACTTCCATTGTCTCTTTTATTGATTTTATCCCTCTCAAGTAATATGGTGTGTCTTTCCACTATAACCTTTTTTATGAAGGTTCGTACAGGTAATATCCCGTCATTACCTTAGGGTATCCTATAAAAGAAGACCTTATGTTGTGGGGTGCATGTTTTTTACTTGAAGAGTCCTTAAAATGATTTTCTTCCCAACACATTTAATTTTGATAACATGGTTTTTTCCACTACAAAATTAATATGGATTACCATTTATCTATTTTTTGGTACATGTTTAATTATATTTGATTATTTTTGGAATTTGTATCCCCAAAATTTTAATGTAAAA
Organism: Viscum album; assembly: GCA_963277665.1. Classification (NCBI taxonomy): domain Eukaryota; kingdom Viridiplantae; phylum Streptophyta; class Magnoliopsida; order Santalales; family Viscaceae; genus Viscum; species Viscum album. Next base: position 1,576,362,385 of record OY728120.1, on the reverse strand, counting down.
CATTCATGAAACATCATTGATCTCATTATGTACAATAAGGTATTGTTAATCCTTTCAACTACATCATTCCACCATGGCTTCTAAGGAGGAGTGGGTTATGACAGTGTTCGAAACTCTCATATGTAATCAATGAAGTCAGGATTATGATATTCTCTACCATATCTAAAGAATAGTTTCTAAATATTCGTATCAAGATTGTTCTCAACATCATTCATTTATTCCTTGAATTTATCAAAATAATATGACTTATACATCATTAAGTAGACATATTCATATCTACTAAAATCATCAATAAATGTTATGAAGTAAGAGTACCCTCCCATTTCTCCAATAGGACATGGTTCACACACGTTGTTATGAACTAATTAAAGAATCTATTTATCACATTCACCTTTCTCACTAAATAGGGATTTGATAAATATTCCTTATAAACATATGTGACATACCCCATGTGTCTTTAGTTCAAAAGAATATAAATATCCATATTTATATTGATTATTCTAGCACTATTCATTTACAAGACCTTGCTAGTGATTCCAATGTAGGGTGTTGTATGATTAAAGTGAGGTAACTTCATTATTGATTTCCATTACTTGGTTCCTGTAATCCAACACATAAATACCATTATTTAAAAATTCCTAACTATAACAAATTATAGCTTTATAAAATAAGAATCATTTATTCAAATATTTGAAAATAAATCCACCTGTATGAAGTATGTATACAAAAAAATGATCTTTGTGATATATGGAACATAATAAGAACACATAAATACCATGATAATTTTAATTGGAAATGGGAGGTGGTAGTCCCCAATGGCTACAACATCAATTTCAACTTCGTTGATAGCTCATAGATCTACCTCCCCTTGGAAAATAATTCTGAATATAGATCTTTCATGTATTTGAATACATATATGACCCCCACAAGTAATATCTAACATGAAATTTGTATAAAAAGATAAATTTCACTTTATAAAAAATGCAGTTGAAGCATCCCCATGATTTTTTGCTTGGTGTAGTTTTTCATCCTGTGGCCCTTCTCACCACATGCGAAATAGACAACATAATGTTCCCTTGATTTTTCCTAGATCTTCCTCCTATAGAAAGGGTGTGAAGAAGCATGTGAACTAAATAACTTGGTTTTCCATTTCCATTTTTTCACCATAAGGATAAAATGATTTTCATGCTTTATATCCTAATCTACTTGGTGAAAAGAGTAAGAAGATCTTGAAGACACTTCTCTATGTTATTCATATTAAAATTAACAACAAATCTGGAGAAGATCTGGGGGAGGGATTCCATAATCAGATCAGTGAAAAGTTATTCAGGGAGTTAAAACCCTAGAACCTCTAAGTGCTCAAGGTATCCAATCAGCAAGAACAAATGAGGCCCATTTGGGGAGCCCTATTCCGTCCTAATTGTAAAGAGTTCCTAGAAAATATCAAAATGTTTCTTTCTATCCATCTCATAATAAACACCACAGAGGTGCTCAAGCATATGTATGTATCCATGTTTTTGTGATACTTCATGAGTTTACCTGAAAAAGATGAAAACATAAAAGATTTAACATTTAACATTCCATTCATATGTTTCTCATAGACTAGGAACTCTTCATCACTCACCTTCATAGTAGGAGGATTGAGAAATGAGGATTCTAGAATGTGAGATTCACATTCATGGTGTAGCACAAACCAAATGAATATATACCATTCATGTAAGTTACTATCGGTTAGGAGGTTGTCTTTATCCAATATTGAAAACACTGATAATGTGGATGAGGATCTATTCCGCTTATTCTCAAATTAAAGGTGTGGATTATTAGTATTTTCCCTCATTATAAATTGGGTTAGGTATAATAAATTAAAGGATTTTACTAAATCACCGAGTATTTTATCAAGTTAGAATCGACCTCACTAGTGCTATCAGAATGATTAGTTTATATAGCATTTGAATAGTAAGGATCCATATTTGCCTTTATATAACCCCAATAATGGATGTTCATGCTAATTAAAGGTATTTATGTAGGTAAGTGTTTTCTAACTATGGGTATGCAACTCCTTAATCCATTGAGTGGAATCCAATATAATGGAATCCTAACATGGATTTTCTCATCATTTGCTATCAAATTATTCCATTTCCAGCAAGGTATACTCATCTTAATGTAAAATTGTTATTTAAACCCAAAACTTTTATAAGAACTCCACTTATAAAATTATGTGTCCAAATAAGGGTTGGTCAAACACATAGCCTTGTTGAGTTTCATTCCAAATAAATTAATGGAAAACAATTCCTAAATTAATATTTAATTGGAGGATTTAAATTTATTAAACAAAAAATTTATCTTATTTTATCCTTTACATGTATTGTTAATATTAAGTGGATGATACATAATTAATTAACCATGTTGAATAAAACATTTACGCATGATTCATTTATTTAATTTCTTTATTTTCACATTAAATTATTTATTTATGTGATCACAACCTTTGATCCATAAAATAAATAATTTAAATGAAATCAATAAATAACCCATTAATGAGATTTATCTAATTTCTTATTTAATGAGTAGACATTAAATCAAATTTTGACTAAGGGGAAATAACTCTTATTGATAGTCTTGACATGAGTTACAACATTCCACATATGTATCACCTAAGATGGCATCATAATGGTCCCATTTTAATTTACTCCATGGGTTGAGGGATAATTCAATGATTACAAGTATTTATAAATAACATGCGGGCAAGGAGAACCAATGGATTGGTTAAAAGGGGATTACATATATATCTTTTGACATGTAGGACTTATCTAATAATGGAGGTAGGGATGAATCATAGGCCATAAATTAATTTAATATTAAATAATTTCAAACCCATGCTATAAATTAAATTAAAACATCCAAAACATACACATGTCTTGGACAAGATGATGAATAGTTATATATGCAATAAATACGAAAAAAGAAATTGGGTAGCATTCATTTCTTAATTTATTATTTATTATTAGTATAAACACATTTGAATTAATAATTTGATTAATTAATTAATTCCCTTATATCTTAATAATCATCTGAACATAATTGGAGATATCCATCATTTATGGATTTCATGGAAAAAAAATTATAGAACCAATAAAGATATATTTATTATTATAAATTAATTGGGAATATGAAATTATTTCAAACCATCATTAATTTTCAAAACACACAATGGTGTTCCAATCAATAAAAAAAGGTTTTATTATTGTAACTTTCCAATTTAATTTAATTTTTAATTCTTTCTATTAATGGTTTACTACACGGCGTGAACATCCAACTACACGCTGTGTATCCCACTTGTTGTGTATCTAGGGTACACACATGGTTCATTGGTGTGTACCTCATCTGGAATAGAATATGTTAATAGAATGACTACATGGCATGTTTTCCACTTGTCATGTGTCAGAGATTCACATCTAGGTATTTTGTGTGAGACCCAGTGGACAATACAATGTGCACATGCAAACTACAAGCCATGAATCTCTTTGAGTCCTCCATAAATTTTCTCACCAAGTCTATTGGTTTGTTCTTCAGGCATGTGAATTGATGAGCTACATGTCTTGTACACTGCATACACATCTTGTATATCATAAATGATCCATTTTGTCAGTTGGAAGTGGTTTTAAACATGTACAATGACCACATGGATTGCACGATTTACATCGTTATCCTATGTATACCACAAAATGTGTATTCCAACACACACCATGTATTCCATATGCTATATGTCATGTTAGATAGTGCATATACCTTGTGTAATTACGTCATTGTGTACTGTGAATCCCTCGTTGCATTGAGGAACATCACACTAGGGTATACAATATGTACTTCTGAGTACATGTTGTGTAACCCTATCTTACTGACAGAAAAATTGCAGTTTTTATGGCAACTTGGGTCATTATTCATATTTTTAAAAAAATTTAATAAAATAAAACAACTTGAATAAATATGATTAATATGCCAAATCATGTTAATTCAAATTGAATTAAAGAAATAATAATATGGAATGAAATTCAAAACACAATTGTTAATAGATCTGTAATCAAATAAATAATTGTAAATTTAAACATGATTTCTCTTATACCCCCTATTGGTTTCATTTATAGTAAATGCGTGAAGTGTTGATAAAAATATTAAAATTTATCCTAATAATAATTTCCTAAAATCGTGAGCGAGGATTTTGAATGTAAAATTTATAATTAACATATAGAATATCAGAAGAAATAAATACCTATTCTTAGGAACTTTGTTCATTGAAAAATTATGACCATTCAAAAATAACCTTTCATATTTTCTTCGTTATTCTATGAGGATCTAATGATATAATCCCTCTAGTAGGGATCCACACATGTCTCATTGATCTCTTAGTAATACCACACGATCTCTGGGTTCTAGTGTGTTGAATCGAATATCATGCATTGTCCATTCCTGATCACTCCTTCTTTAATACCAAATATACATCTCTTTCATTTCTCATTCTTCAGAGGGATAGAGGAGGAGTCAAGAGAGAATTTTTTATGCACAAAAAAACTCTATTATCAATTTTTAATGCAACACACAATTGACATAACTATCTATTTATAGATTTAGGGGTTAGGTTAAAGTATTTTTAAATTTCATGATGACCATTAAATGAAATTTAAAAACTTTAATAAACCCCATTCTGTATAATAATATTATTATTATTTTGTGGTGAACCAACATACACAATTTGTTAAATAATATTTACAGGATAGTAAATAAGTATTTTATCACTGCGTGTGGTCTTGGTCCATTATAACTCTTTAGTATTTATTGAATAGATGATTAAATATTTTATTAATAAATAAATATTTCATATGTTATTTAGATACCGATGAATAATTATTTATCAAATATTCAATAAAATAAACAAATATATTTTTATTGACATGTAGTTGAATAAATATTTATTTAATTTATGAGATCAATTTTAATTGAATAAATTTATTCCTCGGTATTGGGAATAATAATTATTCCGTTAATTAAAATATTATAGAATTTAGTAGAGGTCAATATTAACACTTAATGTGTGGATCTCTAGGATTCCTTCCCATTAGTATTAGGTGGGCTTGTGTAAAGTTCAAGAATGCCTTCTGGAAATGGGTCTATGTACCCAAGAGAAATAACATAATGTTTAAATTATGAAAACGACATATGAATGCTCACTATTTTTTATAATCCACATTCCAAAATATCTCATCAAGCAGGTTTCATGATGGTATCATCAACCTATATACATAAAATGTCATTCATTGTCAATTTAAAATAAACACATCATTACACTAAGGCCATATAATTCATGTGGTAGTAATATTCCAATAAAATTTTCAGTATATCAAATACCATATATATGGAAGGGGAAGATCCTTCCTCAACTTATCCATTAATGACATGTAATTCCTAACGCACCCAATGTACCATACTTCCCAACAACATATGGCAGGACAAGTTTTGTTAGAAAATAAAAGTGCATGAGTCATGTAATGTATTAATGATAATATTAAAGTATAAGGACCATTACACATGATTTCATATAAGAATATCCACTAACTCCAAAACACGTGGAATGTATATTGGCTATTCTATTCTCATAATCTCTTGTCATAGAGAATACTATGTGCGAGATTAATGAGGAGAATCCTCATCAGTATATGAGTACTTTCAGCTAACATTATAAATAATATGTATCCCATCATAGTATGTTATCCAACTGAATAACTATATTATGAATATTTTCATAGCACTTTATGGTTGTCATCATAGTGGGGAACTATTGTGACCTTATTAATGCAATAAATAATATCTGAAAATAATGCATTAAATCCATATAGAAAAATGAACGAAATGAAATAAGATGTTTAATAAATATTCAATAGATAGAATATACATGTAATAAAAATAAAATTAGTCAGTTCTATGACACCAACTCTAATATAGTGAACCTGGTTCAGTAAGACATAACTGGAATGGGGAGTGAACATGGTTTAGTAAGACAAGAGTGGAATGGGGAGTGAACTCGGTTCTGTAAGGAACTTTCTCTACTATGATGGACATGGGAGTAAACCTTTAATACTATAATGGATAGGGTAGTGGACCCATTCCATAACTAGGAATGTTCTTCCACTGTTATTGTGGTGGATACCTCCTAGGAGGTGTATCTTCCCCTAGAGTTCCATCATATGTTTTTGAAATGATCATTATTACTAAGGAAATGATTTTGTATACTTATGTGAATGTAAAAACTGTTTATATTATGTTAATTTTAGGATTTCATGACCCATTTTCTTTTATTTCACTATTATTCATTTTGTATGAGATACCCATCCTTAATACATTACTCAATATTATGATTTGTGATATGCAGGTTATGGTATTCAAATATTATTCTCATGTTCTCATATACTTATGCAAAGGTTATGGTTAAATATCTTGCATTTTTACCCTCATAGAGCATTTTATATCATCATCTATTATGTTTCCTTTGACCTTGGTTATAAATTATGGTTTTTACATTGGATTATAAAATGAAGATATCTTTATGGGATATATTGAAGCCCTTCTATGAATTAAGAAAATTGTGTTCCAAGTTTCCAATGGCACTAAACAATTATGGTCCTCCATCATGTGTTTGAGTAATTTATTTAATATTCATCTAAATATATTTAATATCCATTTATGATCATCCTAGGTCACTATATTCTTGATGTATTTGAATTCAAATTAAAGGAATAATGTCAAAATTGATATTAATATGAATTTATAAAAATAATATTTTATTGAATTATTTAAAAAAATTAAGAAATTAAAAAGGGATAAAGGTGATAATTTATTGTCTAAAATTTCATCCCTATTCTATTTATTAGTAAACAGTTAACAAATATGTGAAATTATAACCCCTTAAGAGTTAAAAATATGTCTCCACAGTTAATGTCAAATTAGGTTAACTGAGGGGTTAAACCAAATGATAAGGTTTAAAATGCCACAAAAACCTGGTCCTGTTTTATTGGTCTAGTATTTTTAAACCATATAATTCCATAGGATAAAATATATTGTCATTTTGATTAATATTTATTGATAATTAAATTATAATAAATTAATCTTTTACAATGTTCAAAAAGCAACCCTCACTCAATTATAAAAGGGAACCTCCAACTTCAATTATTTACACTTGTTTAAGCCATCTACAGCAACCATGACCTACCCATTCCTATTTTAAACATATGTATCAAAGTTCTAGAGGTTCTATTTATTTAAAAATACCTAATCTAATTCCCATAATAATAGATTTAAAGGAAGACTATCGAAGAATAGGTAATTCACTTTACAGAGTACTTCATGTTTATTTCTTCATCTACATCGGGTTAAAGTGGTGTACCCATATAAAGATAATAGATATAGTATCATCAATATACTATGTTTTTATTACCATTATGGGAAACTTTATTCCATATTTTTTCCATGCTAATAAATGAAAAAGCAGTGCCCTTGTGCATGTATAGCTTACCATCTTCACATAGTGATGTAATTCATTTTTTCTTCACCATATCACATGAAGGTTTATAAATATAAAAATAATGAATATAGATTTATATATTATGGAATAAATATTCTTATAGAATTAAAATATCATATATACATTCTTACTTTCCAATCAATTGGAAAATGATAAGGTCACTCATGCGTACATGTGGACTACCATTTCTATGAAGCGATGTGATCTTTTTTTCATTTACACTTTACATGGATCAAAATAGGGATGGATTTGAAGAATATATATGAAGTATATTATATAATAATTAATATATATATATTTATATATGATAATTATTATTTACCTTTCTTTCATTCTATCCTTTGAAAAATGAAAACAACATTCATCCATTCATACGATCTATAATCTCCATGAATGGTGTAATCCGTTTTTATATCTATAAATATAAATAATGACCCCAAATATGTCTATAATTAATATAAATTATAATTATATCATGAAAAATGTTTTTTGTATGATAGATCCATGGTCAATGTACAAAGACCAAAACTACCAAACTAAAACATAAATGAAAAATGAAGTAATTATCACCCGAAACAAGGATTTTAATATAGAATTGTTAATAATTGGGTGATAAAAATGTTATAAGTAAATATTATATGGTATGATACATATATAATTATGTTTATTTAATAGGTTTATAATAAATATATATTTATTACACTGGACATTCTGACATGTATGAAGGAAATAAGACATGAGTAAGGGTTTCTCATCTCACAATTACTTCTATGAGACATATGCCATATTCACCACTTATTCATTTTATGTTCAATATATAATATCACATTGAAATGTTATATCATGAATCCCTTTATATTTATGTTATTTCATGTTTCATTTAAATTTATTTATTTCATGTGTGTTATGATTCATATGTTACCAAAGTGGTAAGGCTTTATTTCACAATCTCATCATTATCCAGGGTTGATAATATTTAAGTCTCTGCTGGGGAATATTTCAATTTAAAGTCCATGTTATATAAATTATCTTTCAAGAATTTTTTTACTACTATACCAAGATTGTTTTAATTCGTTTTTTCCTATATTTTACTTTGTAAAATTTTGTTAAAGGGAACCTTTTATTATATTCCGAACGATGTATGTTTTGACATTGTGATAGTAATATTTTTTTTAACTTATATGGAATGAATAGAATTTACTATTTTCAAGAATGATCAATTAATTGAATATTACTTTACAATTTTACAATGATATTTTCTAGGAATATATTTTCCTTACTATTTTGAAAAAAACCAAATTATTAAAAGATATTTTTAACAGTGAAATGTTTATTTTCCTCAAGAAAAAATTAAAGGACATTTTATGGTATTTATATTCAAAAACGGAATCAAAACTTTATTTTTATTAAGATAAACTTAAGATATGTTTTATTATACCATATTTGTTATTTATTTGGATGATTTATGATCAGTTTGACTGAGGATCATTTTGAAATTCCATATTCTAGAATTTAAAATTCGAACATTTTTTATTTTAAAGGCATGTCTATTAAGTTCTGTTATTTATTAATATGATGAAGGCATTGAAATTATTATGTGATGAGTGGGTATTTGCATTACATAGACCATTGATGCATCAATAGGTCTCATGAGGTAAACTAGTTTGTGTTTTTAGCTGAGCCCTAACCCATATATGTAATATGTCATAGAATGAGGCCTTGATAGTATATTTTAGATGTTTTGGAATGAGGCCTCAATGACATTTTTTAGATTTCAGACATTATTAATTCCATCATTATGAACTCATTTATTAATTTTCATGTGATTATTGGAATTTTTTTATATTTATGGATATGTTTTAGCTCATGTGGTTAGTTATATTTAATTATAAGATTATCATTTATATCATTTCATATTATTCATGCAGTATTTAGATTACGTTTTATGCCTACCCTTACTGAGCATATGAACTCACCCATTTCTTATGTTTCTTTTCCATAGAATATCAAGAATTGTTTTCTGATTAATATGATTCGATATTCTAAATGGGATAGTGATTTTATCAAATAAAATACTATGTTGTGTTTTATGTTTTCAAATGAAAATCAGAAATTAAAGTATGTATCTAGTTCCTAAAGACTACTAAACCATTCTAAATATTTGGATGAAATTTCTTGTATCTAGTACCAATGTAATAATGTAACCAGTAGAATTGAGCTATTGGGATTGGGGTCATTACAATCATGGTGGGTTTTTACTATGTTTCAAAGTTGGTTGAAGTAGTGGAACTTCATAGTAATCTGATTAATAGCATAATCAAATTTATTAATAAGAACCTATTTTCTAGTTTTAGGGTTAAAAATATTTTTTCATAGGTTATATAAGAAATTTTAAGAATTATATGTTCAAATATTTAATGTAAAAGTATGTATATATTCACAAAACTAAAATTTCATTCCATCCACAGTCTAGTGGATAAGATGAAATATCAAACTACGAGTTTAAAAAAATTAGATAAAATAGTGTCCAATTACAAAAAATATGGGTCTTTGAAACATGATGAGGATTTATGGGGCTACAAGACTACCATTAAACTCATATTGTAACTATAACAACCTAGGTTTTAAAATGATATTTTTTTATTGAGAAACTTTATGTTATATTATATTATAATATATAAATAAAAACTATAGAGGAACCAACAAACCTTATCTCAATAATAATTATCATTACATTAGTCAGTTATAAAACCAATTAACATTCCAAGCTACAACTATTAACACAATATAAAATATAACAGTTAAAATTGGAAAATATGGATCAACCCAATCTAATAAAATCATCTCCCCCACTTCGAACACTATTTAAATGAAAAAAATAAGATTAAACCAATCTAGATATTAATAAATGAAAATATAACATTAGGTGGAGTTATAGAGAATATTGAGTGAATGGATAATGCAGTATTTATAGGGTATATTGAAAAATTTGACAATTAAAATTTGACTATTATGTGAACATTGGTCAATTTGAACGTTGGTAAATATAACCACTGCTGATAATTTTACCATTATAAATAGTCGTTATAAGTAGTAATGACTATGGATAATTGATGCCGAATGGAGAAATTATGGCATCAAGCAGTAGATTCATGTCGTTTGAAGACCATTTTTCAAAAACATTGGAAGAAGCTAGCGTCACTGGGGTTTGAACTTTACCAAGCCCAATCTGAGCTTCAATAGGTGAAGCTAGAATGAAATCGCCTATCGGAGAAGTTCACGTTAATAGAGATTACCACTCGGTCATTGTTAACTGAGCAACCACAAGAAACTACCACCATCACACACCTTACCCTTAGGGCGTACATGGGTGTAACAAAGGGTTTTGTTTCTAGGGATTATTTTCTTAAATTGTAATTTATATTAAATTAGTAAAATTTATATTCTGTCAATTTCTTTGTTTGAAAAGTTTTTCTTAATAAAATATATTTTTAATTGAGTTGAATTTGAAAAATCGATTTTTTGACATAAATAAAACATAATTATTTTTTTAGAAAAGATATACACATTTATAATAATCTAAGATAATATAAATAATATTTTAACAGGAATTTTAAAACCTTCTTTTCTAAATATAAATCGTAAAATAATTTTGTAATGGCATAGGGAATTTTTATAAGTGTTATAAAATTGAATCTACCTTAACAACTAAAAAAATTAAATAAATAAGGATTTTTGAATATTTAAAAGTTAAAATAATAATATATAGATAACTAGTATGAAAAATTAAAAATTATATTTTAAAATAGAACATCTAAATTATATTATGGTAAATTTATGAGAATTAACAAAAATATATTTTTTATTCATGAATAGTTAAAATACAGTTTTGTGTTTTTGTCTGTTTTATGACATTATATTTATTTCATAATGATGTAATAATTAATTTACAACAATACATGAGCTAAAATATTTTATTTAATTATTATTATGTATTTTAATATATTTTAATCAATTTCCAAACCTGTAAGTGACATTCCAAATTCTAAAATGAAATAATTGGTTTCAAAAACATTATATTGTGTACAATTTAATTTTCCCTTCCAATATAAATATTAAAAAATATATTTAGGTTCTAGAGGATTAGAATATCATAACTGTGACTCAAATATCCAAAACCATGTTAAAAAACAATGAGTCAGCCAATGGTTTTCATTTTCCACAACCTAGATTTCCGAGAACTATATTTAGAAATTATTAAAAAAATTCTCAACTTTTGCTATAAGTACCCACCCATTTCACCTAGATGTATAATTATTTATTGATTCATGTATTTGCATATATGAAACCTATATTCCTTTTTCATGGGTTAATAATGATGTAATTATCATGCCTTTGAGAGTACTTCCATGCCATGATTTTGATAAGAAATCCATTACTTATTTTCCATGGCAAATAATGAAATGATTTATTTTCATCTATGTAGATCACATGTAATTAATACCTATTAATAGATCACCCTGATATCACTCTAATTCATTGGTTAAAAAATTAAGATCAATAGATTATGTATTTTATGATACGTTGGGGAAAAACCTTAGTAATTTTGATTTATGACACCTTGGTGGTAAATATTTGTGATATGCTTATGAATATATCATTTAAATATGGTAGCGGAATTTTCATGTAGTGATTCATGTTATTTTAATTATGATATTCTACATGTTACATTGATTATGTTATATTGTTACACCTCATTTTCATATTGATATGTCTCATGATTATATTCTAAATGTATCCATTTTTTCGTCTCTTACTAGGCTCATGCTCACAACTTTCATTTAATGTCTATCTCGAGGATATGAGATGCAGTAAAAGTAGCTTAGGTTGAATCCATGAATGAGACTTTCACTTGTATTAGAATAATGTTTTATGTTTTATTGTATTATGTTACAAATTTCCATGAAACTAAAATTAAAAGGATTTTTTGTTTTGTTTTATGTAATGATATGTTTATATAATTAAAAGTTGTGATGTCATAGTTGGTATCAGAGAATTATTTATTTATAAGTGAAAATTAAGTCTTGAAAACTTTAGTAAGAACCCTAGGGAAAAGTCTAAATATTGAAAAACATCTTGGTTTTTTGGTGAGTAATAAGTAAATAGTTTTCATGAAAATACATCCTTTCTAGATACTAAAAGTGAACTTTTCTTTATCATAGATGTATATATGGGTAACCCAAAAAACACTACATTGATCTTGACTCAATCATGAACTAGTACATGACAATGGTCCTTGAATCACACCTGGTTTGACACTCCTAGGGGATATTTTTGGTTAATATCAAAGAATAACATATCTAAGTATGATGTTTTATGACTTAAACTCCCTTTAAAATTATAATATTCCAAAAAGTAAAACATTTATCACTAAGATTCTAATATTTTAGAAAAACGGAAGGAAATATAATGAACCACATAAATGATAACTTCAATAGACAATGCACTGATGGCCTTTTGATGGAATCTAGAATGTAATACATCATGGGGATGATGAAAAATTTTTATTGAGTTATGCATATTAAATTGGATCTAGTTGATAGACCATATTCACCTTGAAGGGGACAATATACCATTGAGTCATTCATTGTTCAATGACCACCTTCTTTTAGTGTATCTATTGACCCATTGATTACTAAAATTTGTATTACTTCTATAGAAAATATATTTTATAGATATATTTTTTAAAAACTATATAAATTCACCCTTATATTTTACCTCTTAGAAGTATAAGATTTTCATTTGTGGAAACTAATGAAAAAATGAATCTAGGAAGGGAGATAGATGATTTGATGTGGGGAGAGTTTAGGTGAATCTTTTTTAATAAATATTTTCCCCATTCAAAGTGAGCAAAAATGGAAAAGTAATTACTAGATCCGAAGAAGAATGAAAAGGAATTTGTGGGAAGATATTAAATGAACTTTGGAAGACTTTCTTGATGTAGAACTAGATTTGTTATGGATCTTAAGGGAAGGATTGATACATTCTTTGGTAAAATGAGACCCCAATTATGGGTGAATTTGGAAATTTGAGACTATGAAATCTATAAAGAGATAGTGTAGAGTTTTGTGAAGGTTGAATTGGAGTTTGGAGAGATACAATGGTAACATAAGTTAGATTAAAAGAATAATGAAATGGATCCAAAATCACAGAATAACATTGATCACTGAATATGAGGAAAGAAAGTGAAACTTACCATGTGCAGAAAAATATGGGAAAAACATCTAGGGAACTGCATTCTTGAGAGTAAAAAGTAAAACAAGTGCATAGTAGATGTCCATATAGATCATAATTTTTGTGGCTTGGTGTTTCCTCATCTTATCATCACTAACGATAAAGGGTAGATGGTGTTGGCCCAACAAAAATTTCAATCCATAATCTCTGGGAATCTTGGGAACGTTTCTAATCAATTATCATATTAGATGATAGTGGAGTGAAAAAACCATCAACCTTAGCATAGATCAATGGAGAAAGGTCAATAATTTTATACCATTACATATAAATTAAAGGCTCAAAAATAGGTTGTGGAAGGTACAATCATTGTGATCTCAAAGGTAGAAAGTACATTATTTGATTCTAGTTCAATGAATTCCTTTTTTCCATCCATATTTGGAAGGAATATAGAATCAATAACTGAACTGCTAGTTTTATATATATCATTCAAGTCACCTTCAGGGATTATCCTAGAATCAATAGTTTATATAAACTCTAGTATTAACATTATAGGGTATAATATCATAAAAAATCTACAAGTCATTCCCATGGTGGAATCTAACGTTATACTAGGGATAGAATGGCTCTCAATGAATAATGCTTATATGAACTATTGGAGAAAGGAAATTTCAGAAGTCTTGAATTGGAAACCGATAGTTATTTTTAAAGGGGATATATCACGGTCTGAGATTTTTATAAAATCACCCTCTATAACATTATTTATGGAGATAATCTATGAAGAGGGAGAAGGAAATGAATGTATAAGGATAAAAATATCCCCATCATTCAGGAATACATTGATTAATTTCCAAAAATGTTAATAGGGCCTCCCATAAAAATAGAGGTAGAGATATCCATTGAACTCATACCATGATCCAAGATAATATTGAAGAACCTATATCAAATGTAAAATGTGGAGTAAAAGGAATTAAATAAACAAATTCAAGTTCTTTTGGAGATGGGATTTATCTAACCAAGTATGTATCCTTTGGGAGAATATATTTTATTTATAAAGGCGAAGGGTTGATCAATTTAGTTAATCATTGATTATAGAGAAATTAACAAGATCACAATGAAGAACCTGTACCCTCTCTTCAAAAATTGATGGTTTATTTGACCAGCTTTATGGGGCTCAATTATTCTCCATGATTGACCTCTGATATTAGTATCATCAACTGTACTTCCTTCCATACAAGATATAGGAATTATGAATTTTTTGTTATTCCCTTCATCTGGACTAATGGTCTTTTTATATTTATGGAATTGATTAATATATCCTTTAAGGACTTTCATGATAATTTTTTTAGTAGTTTTATTGATGATATTATGATATATTAAAAATGTGATGATGATCATGACGATCATCTAAGTGTTATATTGAAAACTCTAAGGAAGGAGAAACAATAAATAAAATTCAAAAAATGTGAATTTTCTTTACAACAAGTATCATTCTTGAGGAACATTTTAACCAATGATGGAATCTTAGTTAACTCTACAAAGAAAAAGGTTGTAGAGGAGTGGAATCATCCTACAATAGTAGACGATATTCATAGTTTCTTCAGCTTATCTGGATATTATCATAGGTTTGTGAAAAAAAATTGATGACATTATAATCCACTAACCTAGTTACTCATAAAGGAACTATGTTCATCTAGGAAAAGAAGCATGAAAAATGTTTCTAAGAACTGAAGAAGATATTGGTAACATCATTCATGATATATCTACCCTCTGACATAGAAGGATTTTTTTTATTTATAGCAATGCATCTTAGAAATGGCTTGGGTGTTTTGACAAGAAATACTAAAAATTGATCACTTATGCATCTCGATAGTTAATTTTTCGTGAGTAGAATTATCCTATACAAGTCCTAGAGTTTGATACAGTCATTTTTTCCTAAAGATATGGAGGCACTATCTTAACGGGGGAAAATTTTATATATACACAGACCACTAGAATTTAAATAATATATTAATTCAAGAGGAATGGAATATGAGAAAAAGGATATGGTCAAATATTCATAAAGAATATGATGATTCAATTCATTATCAGCACAAAAGAAGAAACAAAATCATTGATTCATTAAGTAAGAAATACATTATTTTGATGGAAAAGATGAGGATTCAAGGATATCGATTGATAAATGACCTATTAACGTTATACATGGGAATCATGAGGAAAGGGGCATCATCAATCCCATACCAATTATTTCTCAACCATAATTACAAGATAAAATAACGAGATATCAAATACAAGATCCTTTTATACAAAATAAGATGGAGGTTTTGAATAATGTGAAGTTTCCAAAGATCAATATTGATCAATAAGATGTCCAAAATTTTCATACAAGGCCATGTGTCCTATCTATATTGGAGATAAAGAATATGATTGATGGAGATCATATCTCTACATTCTCTATACATTTCGGATGCACTGAAATGTAAAGGGACCTTCAGGATCATTATTGGTTGGATAATATGAAAAGGGATATTTCTAACTACACTGAACTATTCTTGGTGTGTCAACATGTTAATGAAGAATTGAAAATTCTTAATAGGGTATTTCAACCACTACTCATAACAACATGGATGTAGAAAAACATTTCTATTGACACCATCACTGGTATCCAAAGAATATCTAAAGGATACAATGTGATTTGTTTTATAATGGATCGACCCACCAAGACATATTATTTCATCTCTATTTGGTATTATTTATCTTTTGCAATACTTGATAAGATATACCTAAACATAGTAGTGAGGATTTATGGGGTCCCACTTTCAATAAATTATGATCTTGATTCAAGGTTTACATCTATCTTCTTGATAGGTATTTAATATTATTTGAATGATGAATTTAATTTCAGTATGGCCTATCATCCATATAATGATGGCCAATCATAATAGACTATTTAAACACTTGAGGAAATATTGAGAACTTTCTCTATGGAATTAAAAGATGGATGAGATCAACACCTCCCATTAGTTTAGTTCTAATACAACAACATTTTCAACTCAAGTATTCAAATGGCACCCTATGAGGATCTATATGATATGTGATATAGATTTCCTACTTTTTTGGATAATGTTGGTGATATAAATATACATGGGATCGATCTTATTTAAGAGATGATATAAAATTTTCATTTCATCCAAAAAACATATAAATGATACTCAGATTCAATAAAAGAGATATGTTGACAATCCTCTAAGGGGCTTGGAGTTTGACATAGGAGACAATGTATTCCTTCAGATATCACAATAAAAGAGAGTCACAAGAATTGGAAATATAGGGATGATCAACCCTCTGTATATTGGACAATTTGAAATCCTTGATTGCATAGTTATAGGGGTCTTTCAACTAGCACTTCCACCAAATCTGGCTCTGGTTCATGATGTATTCCTTTAATCCCTCTTGAGGAAGTACATAATTGATCTCTTATGTGTACTAAATCTGGAGGTGGTATAACTAGAACCTGGCCTCTATTATAAGTAAAAACTGATGGCGATCGTGGACCATAGATACAATGTTATATGCAAGAAGACTGACCAAATTATAAAATTGTTATGGAGGAACCATAAGTATGAAGAGGTGACATAGGGACTTGAGGAATCAAAAAACCAAATTACCCCCACCTATTCTCAACCGAGAATATGAATTTAAATATCTAGGAAAAAATCTATAAATTGGGGTGATTATAATGACACTGAATTTTTAAATGATTTTTTTCCTTAGAAAATTTGTGTTATATTATATTTTATTATACACACACAAAATCTAGATAAACCAACTAAACATTATCTCATTAAAAATTATTATTACAGTAGTTGTCTATAAAATCAATTAAAATAATAAACACTAAAACTGGAAAAAAATTTAAAATATTATTGATAAAATTGGAAAATATGGGTCACACCAATCTTTTAGAATCATCACCCACATAACCAACATTATTGAAATGAAACAAAATATGATTAAATAAATAAACTTCTTATGAAATGAAAATATAACCTTAGGTGGAATTTTAGTGAATATTGAGTGATGGAATAAAGTGGTTTTTATATGGTATAAAGGGAAATATGGCCATTGGTATTTAACCATTAAGTGAATGTTGGTCAAATATAAAAATTGGTCAATATGATTGTTGGTAAAATTAATTGTTGGTAAATTCGTACATTGAGAACTATGCCCACTGGAGAAAAGTTTACCATTATTATTAGTATTTATAAGTAGTAATGAAGACAAATAATTAATTCAAGAAGGATAAATGAAGTCCTTAACCAATAATCATGTCTTTTGAAGCCCATTTGTCATAACATGGGAGAGATTTAGTGTCATTGGGGATCTCCCATGGCCAATACCCACTCAATCTTCAACAATTGAATCTTAAATGAAATTTCATATAATATATGATCAAGTTAGTGGAGATTACCACTCTTTCAATGTTACATGAGCCACCCCATGAAACAACCCCCATCACACTCCTTACACTTATGGAGTATGTGGGTGTAATAATAGGTTATGTGTTTAAGAATTAGTTTCATAAAGTAAAATTTATTATTTATTAATAGAAATTTTATTCTATAAATTCCTTTTTTGGAATAGTTTTTCGTAATAAAATATATGTTTAATTGAGACAAATTCGATAAATTGATTTTTGGACACAAATAAAACCTAATTTTTTTAGAAATGATGTACACATTTATACTGATCAAAAGTATTCTAAATAATATTTGAAAATTTATTTTAAAACACTCTTATTTATGTATAAATTATATTCTAAAAAAATTATAAGTGATTAAAATTTGATTGTGCCTTATAAACTACTATTTTTCAATAAATAATATTTTTAATGTTTAAATTTTAAAATTGTCATGTTTATATAATTATTATTATTAAATAAACAATATATTTTAATTCATCAATCCAAAAATAGGTTAGGGTAAACTTATGAGAATTTTCTAAAATATTTTATTTTATGTGAATAGTAAAAATACAGTTGAGGGTTTTCAGTATCTTTTATGACTTCATATATATATCATAATGATGTAATATTTAATTTACCACTATACACGACCTATAATTTTTTATTTTATTAATATTTAGTATTTAAATATATTTTAATCAATTTTTAAACCTATAGGTGAGTTTCTAAAGTCTAAAATGAAAATTTTGATTTTAAAAACATTACTTTGAGGAAAATATACTTTTTCTAGAAAAAAAAGGTATTAAAAATGGTTTTTAGTTATATTGAATTAAAATATCCTAAAATGTGATTAAAATATCCAAAAATTTAATAAAACCCGTGTTTAAGCCCATGGTTTATTATTTTCCAAAACCTATATTTCCAAGACATATTTTTGGAAATTATTAAACAATTCCTCCACTTTTTATATTAAATAAAAAACTATTTCAACATTACCCTTCAATTTTAATCCACAATACACAAATTTTTGGTGTTTTTACCCCCAAGGTGCCCCTTTAAGGTGTTCTAAATCCCACAATGTTCTAATCCTCAATATTTTGGAACAAATCATCATGTTAAGGGAAATATCCAATACTCTTTTCCATTTACGTTTCCTTTTTTTCCATATGTCTTATATTTTCCAGACTAATTAATTTTTTTCCACTATATATTACCCCATTATTGTGTGAACTGTCTTTTATTATTTGAATAACCTTGTTCCCTCTAATTTTTATTTTCTTATTCCTTGTTTTATACTCGTCATGTTGCCGAGTTTATTTCTGCCTTCTACTTTAGAAATAATCATTTATTTTATTTTTATGAATACTCAAACCTATTCCTTTTAATTGGATATTTACCACGATGAAAAACGATTTATTGATTTGTGGTTTTACATATATGAATCCTGAATTCCCTTTTCATGGGTTACGGATGATGTAATGATCATTCCTTTGGAAAAATTTCTATTCCATAATTTTGATAAGAAATGCATTCAATATTTTCCATAGGGTATTAATGAAATGATTTATTATAATATAGGTGTCTCACATGAAATTAATACATTTGATGTTTTATCCATGATATCAATATTTTAATCTCTAGATATAACATGTTTTACGATACCTTGGTGAACAACCTTGTGGATTTTGAGTTATGATACCTTGGTCATAACCCTTGGTGACATGTTTATAAATATCTCATTTAAATATTGTCGCCACATTTCCATGTTATGATTCAGGTTATTTCTATTATGATATTCCTCATGCTATCTTCATCATGTTATATTGTTACACCTCATGTTCTTATTGATATGTATCATGATTTCATGATAAATTTCTCACTTTCTTTTTCCCTTACTGTGCTCATGCACACCCATTTCCTTTGATGTAAGTCCATAGTATATGAGATGTAGTAGAAGTAGCAGAGGGTGAACCCATGATGGAGCATTTAATTTTGATAAGAATAATTTTTTATATTTTCTTGTATTATGTTTCTAATTTACAAGAAACTAAACTTTAAAATATCCTACATTTTGTTTTATGTAATGAAAATTGTATGAAATACAAAGGTGTAATTCCATAGGATTGTTTACATAAAGACTCCTTTTTTTATAAGTCGTGTCATTTTCATGTGCTGTGGCATCATAAATTATTTTGGCAATTCAAGGCCATTAACATTGATTTCAAAACTATTAGTGAGAGATAATATATTTAGTAGAGTAAACTTGATGAAATTAGGAGAGACCCATTGTTACACCCCAATACTTTATGGTTTGTCTTCTTTTTAAATATATTTAATAGCATGTGTTGCATGCAACACCAAGTCTTAAAACATTACGATTAATTAATAAATGATTTTTATAACCCATACATTAAAATAACATGAATGAATATCACTATCCAAATTATGAAGTTTTTATATTTAATATCTTTAAATTCATCCCAAATATTTTTTGGCATAAGATAATAATGATTTAAATTTTATACATTAAAAGGCTATATTTTTCTAATAGCAATTTTATCACCTTTTGATGGCGTACTGGTTGTAAATCTAGTTTTTGACACATTTATAAGTTCTATTTGAAAAAATAATCTTATTACATGGAAAAGTAATATCAACTTTTAGTGTGGTTGAATTTTTGGTATTTTTCTAATAAGTTTTATGATTTAATGAATAGTGAAAAATTGTTGCATTTAAACTGAAAACTGATTTTCTTCCCAAAACATTATATTGTTAAATTGTATTTTTAATTGGATTCAAAGTATAATTAGCATAAATTTTTTTCATTAAATAAAATTTATGTTATTGGAATAAATTTCACATTGAATTTGGATATAAAAACATTTCAATCTTTTGAACGTTTCACATTAAAAACTCATTTTCACATTTCTTCAATGAGATTAATTTTAAATTAATTACTACAACTTCTAGGTTTTTGAATTTTGTAAAATGGATTCTATATTTAGAATCAATGGTCCCAAATTATTTAAACATGTATGTATTTTTTCATTATGAGTAGTTACTTTTGTAAAAAAATTATTAATACACTTATTTGAGAGTATAACATTTGTTATAAATTATTTAAAGAGAATTTAAAGATGTCAGGCTCATTTTTTAATAACTATATCATTTTAAATATAGGGTTTCAAGAAAGATGAATTCAACTATAAATATCCAATTTAAATATAAAATTTTTATCTTCATGATGATAATTTATTTTTAATTTTTGAGAAACATATAATTACCTTAAAGGCCTATACAATTATGATCAAGTAATTATTTAATTAAGGTAAATATCAAATAAATGATATTAAAAATATAAAAATAAATATAATTTTATATAATTAATGTCATCCACTAATTTTATAGATTACCTATACATATTATCAATGTATTAAATTTTTTTGGTTCGAAGATATCACGTTTTTTTTTGAAATTTTTAAAAAGTCAAGTAATGAATAGTATCAAAATTTACTTTCATTTTATATTAAAATAAATAATATTTTATTAAATGATATAAAATTCATAAAAATTTGAAATTATACCACCTTATTTGGGTAAAGATAAAAATATCATCCATGACTCATTTTATAAAGTTTTGACATTTTATCATAACTATATTAATCTTTATGTAGAAAAAACTAATGTTGGCATGCTAATAGTTTAATAGATTAAATAAGGGTTAAAACAAAAAGATATGGGTAAGAATGTGACATGAAATTATCTAAAAATTATTGGTTGAGATTATTTTGACACATCATCATTATATATTCAAAATAAAACACTTTGGTGCAATTTGTAATTAGAAATTAATTTATATTAATTTAATATTTTGATTGTTTCCAAAAGTGTCACTCAGCACAATTATAAAAGAGAACCTCCTACCTCACTTCTTCACACCACTTTAAGCCTTCTAGCAAGACCAACCCCTACCCATTTCTCTCTCAAACATCCTTAGTCATGTTCTTGAGGTCTTAGTCTTCAAAAAAGGCCAACACTAGATCCTGTGAGAAGAGATCTAAATGAATTCCACTGAAATATAGGTAATTGTTTTACAAACTCATTGAAGTTCAGTTCTTCTTATACTTCCAATTCATGTGTTGTTTTTCTGAAGTAATAACATTAGTATCATCTATATTATGAGATATAATTATGATTATGGTATAACCATGTTAATCCTTTTATCAATCCTATAAAAAATAGAAGCACCACGTGTGCTTATGTACTGTATACTGTCTCCACGTAGTGGTGTAATTTGTTTTTCATAACAGCTTTATTTGGATGGGTATAATGATGGATAAAATGGAAATAAATATCAAATATGACATGATATTGATTCTGTATAATCAATATTCCATCCAATTCCATACCCTGTCACTATTAAGGGAATGATATTATCGCTCGTAAATACCTACGGTCTAACGTCTCCATAACGCGATGAGATTCATTTTCAATGTTAACTATAACAACCCTATTCTATATTTATCATTAATACATGATTTTTTACATAAAATTTCACTTAATAAAACCCAAAAAATAATGAGAAGTATAGTTTCATTTGAATTAGATACGTGGAATAACATCTTGAATGTGGGATACAACAACAGTATTAAAAACTTCCATAACATGCTTCTAAAATTCCCTAGATTTTAAAACTGCATGGGATAACTTGGGGAAAACATAATAAAGGGGTGAGATTTATAGCTCAATAAGGAAATAAAAAAGACTTAACATTAGTAAGATAATACATGTTAGACAATAGGCATATTAGTGGGGCATACAAGGAACGTCACTATATGAAAATGATCGTTTGCGATGAGTTATTTACGACGAGCCCATTGTTCTATTGTAAGTAATAAGCCTTTGCGACGGGAGGGTAAGGACCCGCCGCAATGGTTTGGCTGGAAATGCACGCCAAACCACAGGAAGGGCATTTACGACGGGTACCCTATTCCCGTCGCAAATGCCCGGTGGCGGTTCTTACTATTTGCAATGGGAAAAGTATCCAGTCATTAAGAGTGTGTCCATAGCATGCCATCTGCGACAGGACCTATCATAAATAATTTTTTTGACCGATAACAATTAATGCGGGGGGGGGGGGGGGGCATTTGCAATGGGTCCCGTCAAAAATAATCTATCATATATATACCCACATTCATTTTTCCTCTCATTATACTTCTTTCTCAACTTCCCTGTCTATCACCTCTGAGAAATTGTCTTCTAAAATTTTTCATAGTTTAAACATTTTAATGGAAGCATAATTTGTGGCTTTCATACTTTGAAAGCTTCGGTTTTAGGTAATTTATCTACTTTTTTAATTTTTAGTTACATTATTTTATTTTAAAATATTTATAATTTTTGTCAGTTATATGGAATTTAATTCAATTAGAATTAAATATTTGTTTTTTCAGTATTTATATTTATGAATAATTATATCAAAGTTTTAATTATAAACATTTAGTAATAATTAATAAAAAATTGTAACAACTAGTAATAAATTTTTTTAATTAAAAATAATTTCTAATAATTTGAAATAATTTGTAAAGATTATCAATAATTAGGATTAATTAGTTATAATTAGTGTTAATAAGAATTAATTATGATTAATTGTAATTATTTTGTATTAATTAGAATTAATTAGGATTAATTATTGTTAATTACGATTAATTTGTAATAATTAGGATTAATTCCTAATAATTAGGACTAATTAGTAATAATTCTCAATAATTTGTAATAATTCTCAATAATTAGAAATAATTCTCAATAATTAGTAATAAATTTTAATAATTACTAATAAAGTATAATGATTAGAAATAAACTGTAATAATTTGTAATAAATGGTATTAATTAGGATTAATTTGAAATAATTCTCAATAAGTAGTAATAATTAGTAATAATAAGATATAATTTGTAATAATTAGTAATAATGTGTAAAATTAGTAATTAATTGTATTATTTAGTAATAAACTGCAATAATTAGTAATAATTCTTAATAATACGTAATAAATTGTAATAATTAGAAATAAATGGTAATAAATTGTAATAATTAGTACTAAATTGTAATATTTAGTAATAATTACAAATAATTAGTAATAAATGGTAATAAATTGTAATAAATATTAATAAATTGTAATATTAGTAATAATTAGTAATAAACTTTAATAATTACTTATAATTTGTAATAACTCGTAATAATTTGTTATAGTTAGTAATAATTTGTAATAATTAGAAATAAATAGTAATAATTTGTAATAATTAGTAATATTTAGTAGTAATTAGAAATAATTATCAATAATTAGGTTTAATTTGCAATAATTAGGATTAATTAGAAATAATTAAGTAAAATTAGAAAGAATTAGGATTATTTTGAAATAATTATCAATAATTAGTAATAAATTTTAATAATTAATATTAATGAGAAAAAATTGAAACAAATAGTAATAATTAGAGTTAATTAATAATAATTAGGATTAATTAGTAATAATTAAGATTAATTCATAATAATTAAGAATAATTAGAAATAATTACGATTAATTAGTAATAATTAGGATTAATTAGTAATAATTTTGAATAATTAGTAATAATTAGGATTAATTTGTAATAATTAGGAATAATTAGAAATAATTAAGATTAATTTGTAATAATTAGGATTAAATGGGATTAAATTTGATTATTTTGTAATAATTAGTAATAATTAGTAACAATTATTAAGAATGATTAATCAATTGTAATAATTTGTAATAAATGGTAATAATTAGAAATAAACTGTAATAATTAGAAATAATAAGTAATAATTAAATATAATTAGTAATAATTTGAAATAAGTGGTAATAAATGGTAATACTTTGCAATAAATGGTAATAATTAGTAATAAATTGAAATAATTAGTAAAAATTAGTAATGATTAGTAATAATTAGTAATAATGAGTTATAATTAGTATTAATTAGTCATGAACAGTATAAAGTAGTAATAATTAGTAATAAATGGTAACAATTAGTAATAAATGGTTATAAATTTTAATAATTAGCAATAATTAGTAATAATTTTTAATAATTTGTAATAATTAGTAACAAGTTGTAATAAATTGTAATAATTCGTAATTATTTGTAATAATTAGTAGTAATTAGTAATAATTAGTAATAATTAGTTTTCATTATTAATAATTTGTAATAATTAGTAATAATTTTTAATAATTTCTAATAATATGTAACAATTTGTAACAATTTGTAATAAGTTGAAATAATTGGTAGTAATTAGTAATAATTTGTAATAATTAGTAATAATTTGTAATAATTTGTAATAATTAGTAATAATTTGTAATAATTTGTAATAATTTGTAATAAATTGTAATAATTATTATTAATTAGTAATAATTATCAATAATTTGTAATAATTTGTAATAAATAGTAATAATGAGTAAAAAAATGGAACAATTTGTAAAAATTTGTAATAATTCATAATAATTATTATTAATTGGTAATAATTAAAAATAATTAGTAATAATTAGGATTAATTAATAAGAATTAGGTTTAATTAGTAATAATGAGAAATAATTAGGATTAATTAGTAAGTATTAAGTCTAATTTGTAACAATTAATATTTTTTGATTAATTTGTAATAATCAGCAATAAATACGATTAATTATTAATAATTAGGAATAATTAGTAATATTTTTGGAATAATTTGTAATAATTATGAATAATTAGAAATAATTAAGATTAATTTGTAACAATTAGGATTAATTAGGATTAATTAGTATCAATTCGTAACAATTAGAAACAATTCGGATTAATTAGTAATAATTAGGATTAATTGGTAATAAATTTGAATAAATTCAATTACATTGATAAACTAACACAATTTCTAGTTGATTGGCGACATTCCTTTTGATCGACACCTCTGATCCATATAACATACTTCCACTGAAATCAGTATTAAAAATACGGTCCAACATACGTCCGAGTAGATTTTTCATACTGATTTCAGTGGGAGAAAGTTTCAAGGAGTTGAGACATCAGAAAAATGTGTCTCTATTTCCCAAAGAATCATCTCCTTGAATCTTGTCTGGATTAAATCACTATTAAAAGTATGTTATGATGTATGAATATCAATTTTCATATGCACGAGCATGGAGAGCAGCACGGTGAGGCTTCCCTACTCTCCATCCTTGTGCATATAAAAAGGATATTCATACATCATAGTAGAGTTTTCATAGTGATTTGAGTCTCATGATGTTTCAAGGGGATGATTCATCAGGGAAACGAGCTACTGCCAATCCGTTGGAAATTATGCTTTTGGTAATTAACTATAATTAGTACAAAATACCTCTAATTAATAATAATTAGTGGTAATTAGTATAAATTACTATGATTGAGTGTAGATTAATATAAAACCTTAAAAAATAGAACGAATAACTATAAAACTATAGAAATTTTTATAAATTACTAGAAAAAATAATTTAATATCTTATATTTTTTGGATACTGTTTATTTTATATCTAATTATAAAAAATAACTATTTAGATCATATTTTTTAGAAAGATACAGAACAATGAAGTCAAAAATATTCATTATTAGATGATCATGCTTGGATAAATCAGCATAGGAATCACAATAGTTCTGGTTTAAATCCTGTATATATTTAGTGTGTTCTAGCCTTCTTATCATTTCCATCTTCAAAACCAAAATTTGTTTCAGATGTGAAAATTATGTGACCATGTAAAAAATATCATCTAAGAACATATGACACATTTAAATATGTGGGCGATCATTTATTGTGTATCGGTTTTCAACTGGATTTTATTTTTGGGTATCAACAAGGTGAACGCAGTTCCAAAGAAAATAATAATAATTTTTTTCTAGAACGAGCACCATTTCAAAATTTTGTATAGGATGTGGCTGGTCCATCTTTTCAAAAAACTCAAACTCACGATGAAATTGATATATCTTGTGAGTTGGAACCATATCATTTATATGAGTTGTCGAGGTCAGCTGAGGATTCCTTATATCCTGGTTGAAGGATAAGAAAGTTTGAAGTAGTTGCTAAATTTATGGTTAGTAAATCATATAATGGAATGTCAAATAGTAGTTTTGATTAGATATTCTCTTTGTTAAAATCACTTCTATTTGAAGGAAATGTGTTTCCTTAAAATTTCATTGAGAGAAAGAGTTTGGTTCGTAATCTGGATCTTGGTAATTATAAGATTCATGCATATTCTGATGATTTCATATTATATTATGGGGCAATGATTCATTGGATAGTTTTCCTACATGTGGACAATCAAGGTATAAAAAAACTCACCAAGGGAAGTTTGTATATTTTCCTGTAAAACAATTGATATATTTACCAATAATGCCCAGATTGCATCATCTATTTATAACTCAAAACACATCATCATTAATGTCATGGCATAAACAAACATTTCAACAAGTAAAATCCTAAATTATCCCTTTAATGGTGATTCATGGAAACATTTTGACCATGCACAAATGTTTTTCTTTAGAAGCTAGAAACATGATATTGGTTCTTTCTAATGACAGTTTATATCCATTTGGTTCTTATGGTAGTTAGTATTCATGTTTTATTATCTTTATAAGTCTGTATAATTTACTTCTATGGATGTTGATGAAGGACCCATATATATTTTTTACCTTATTTATTCTAGGTCATCTAAAAAAATATCAATGATTATTTGAAACAATTTATTACTGAGTTAAATTCATTGTGGAGTAATGATGTCAGTATATATGATTTTGTTGTGAAACAAAACTTTTTACTAAAAGTTGCATTGATGTGGACAATTAGTGAATTCCTAGCATATGGCATGTTATATACCTATAGTACACGTGGTCCAATATCATATTTTTACTATAAAAGAGACAAAAAAGTGTTTATGCTCATCAATGTAAAATTCCTTGTTTTTTCAAATTTCATCACAAATTTTATCCAACAGATCATCCTTTTCAAAAAATGTAATATCATTTCAAATAGGAAACATTTGGAAATTATGGTCCTCCAAAAATTATCTCAGCTATAGAGTTAAAATAAATGTTCTCTTCATTATCTCCAATCACATTTGGACCGACAATAAACCAACAAAAATTGATGGGTTTTGAAAAGAGCACAATTGGAAAAAACATAGCATTTTTTGGAATTTTCCATATGAGTCAAATTTTATGGTCTATCACATGTTGGATGTGATTTATATTGAGAAGATATTTTTTGAAAATTTATTTCATATAGTTTTGGATGCACCTGGTAATAGAAAAGATAATGTAAAGGCACGATTAGATATTGCCCAAATCTAAAAGCAACAAGAACTTGAACGGTTTGAAAATGTCAGATCACATAAGTTAATGAATCCAAAAGAAACTAATACACTGTCCAAAGAGAGATGCTTATTATTTTGTTAGTGGATTGTATATTTGATACATCCAGATGGTTATGATTCCAATTTGTGATGATATTTCAGAAATGGTCATTTTATCAGATTGAAACGTCATGATTGTCCTGTTTTATGGAAAGAATTCGTCCTATCAGGTTTAGAGGTTTGTTAAATCCTATGATTTGGGATGCACTAACAGACATATCATATTTTTTTCAAGACATTTTTGTGTCAAAAATAGAGTACGATATGATAATAAAACTTCAAGATGATTTCATTTTAATTTTATGTAAATTGGAAAAAACATTCCTTCCTTGTTTTTTTGACTCAATGGAAAATTTGATATTAAATTTTTAGTATGAAAAAAATATGGAGGTCTGGTATAGTTCCGATGGATCTACCATTTTGAGAGATTTATATATAAATTGAAAAAAAAGAATGTAACAAAGCATTAGTTGAATGCTAAAATGCAAAATCTTATTTTCATGTGGAAATTTCTTGTTTATCCTTATTTCTTTCAAACTAAATATCCCTCAATACACAACTATATCATATATAATGAGGGAAATTTTGATGATGACATGAGAAATCAAATGTTATTTTTCAATAAGTCTGAACATGGCTTCTGTGGTGTTGAAGAATGATGTCTTTTAGATGATGATCATCACATAGCTCATACATATAATCTACTCAACTATGATGAAATTACGCCATTTGTACTATGAGTTCTGCTATCATCTATTCTTTAATTTTTATAAAAATACATTAATCTTATTTAATTTATACGTTATATAATAATCATATCAAGAAACAGTTCCCACAAATTTCAAAAACTGCACTTCCAGAACAACGTCATAAAAAATTCCTTGCTGGTTGGAAAAACTGTTAACATAAAAAAATTCACATAAAAATAATCAATCGAATACTTGTTATAGTTATAATTGTTTTACAAATTTTCAGTTATATCAATATGCTCATAAAATTGATAAAGAATTATGTTTATTGAGGAACCCACCATTAAAAATGGTTAACTATTATAATACATATGTGTTGAATGGTTTTCGATTTCATACATGTGTATATAGGGAATAAAAAACAATGAATAGAGCTGTTTTCTTGAGAGGATCTCATCATAGAGAAACTTAATTTTACTTTAACAGCATGATGGAAGAAATCAAAGTTCTATATTATATAATACAATATTATATAATAGTGAATAATTTTTTTTGGATGGATACTGAGAGGGGATTGGGTGTTCATCTAGTCCATGGAATGGTTGATATTAAATATAAAAATATTCTTGTATTAAATGAACCATTTATATTGTCTCATTAGGTACATAAAATAAATTTTGATAATTATTGTGCTACTTCAATGGAGTTGGGTGATTAGAGGATGATAATTAAAATTAAATCTTGAGTGAATTTGGTTACTAAAATTGGATGTGGTACCACTATTGTGAAAGGAATTGAAATTTTTCAAGGCACTATTCTGAATACATCTTTTACACAAGGAGACACAAATATCATTGATTACAATCCATAGTTAATGGACGATGGTGACGATGATGTCAACGATGTTACAACTAAATTTGAATTGACAAGAAATGATAAAATAAAAACTCATATGGAAATTGATGATGCTGGGAGAAGATGAAGACATTGACATCGATAGCTTTGAAGATAAGGATGAAGATGGACATTGACATAGTGAAATACTAGTTATAATAATATATAATATATGTCTATATATATATTTAGTTGTTGTTATGAAATATTTTCTATCAATAATCATTTCATGTTTCCGATGGGTGAGGATCCATATCGTTTATTACAGGAGGATGATCTACCTTAGTATTAGTAGGAGGTAGGATCATCTGACCCTCATTATGTTGGTAGTTTAGGGGGAACTCAAAGGGTGTGTGGCCTTTCCTGACTAATAATTCAATATATAGAACTGACATTTCAGCGGCGCTTCATTAGTGGCAGTTTAATAAACCACCAGTAATTTTTTTTAAATTATTGAGTGGCATCTTACAAAAAATCTCCGCTAAACCATTAAATATTTTCATACCCATGACACCCCTGACCCCCCCCCCCCAACACCCTGGAGCCTTACTAATCCCATCACCACCCCTCATTGTGCCTTACCACCCTCGTTGTGCACCACCTCCCTTGCCGCCCATCAAATCCTCCACTAGAGTCGGTATTCTCTATAGTAACATAATTTTAGGAACATAAGTGATTTATTGTTTGTCCATTTCCTTCCTCATGAACACACATCCATCCTTCTTCCAATAGGTTTTATTATTTGGAAATGATCATTCAAGAACATCTATCATTGTGTTGCTAATCTCATCAATACATAGGTGTTTCTTGGATGCATCAACACACCTTCTCTGATGATTAGGGGATTTGTAAATATAGTTGGATCTCTACCTTAGATACAATTAAGTATATAAATTAATATTTAATTATAATATGTTCTTCTAAGTGAACACAATTAATTATTTTAACTTTTATATAAATCTCATAATAGAATAATATCATGAATAATTTTCTTTCTGAAATTGAAACTGTCAAACTGCATGAACATGAACAATATTTGTGATGTAATGTTTGAAGCATGTTAACATGTTCTTAATTTATCTCCTCATTAATTATTATATGAATTAGATTCATAGTCAACCTTTAAATTATCATCCAAACTCAAACATTCAGTAATTATGACATATTCCATAAAAAAACATTGATATACTCTATGTTTTCATGGAACAGTGACGTGGAAAAACCATTAATGTCATGGAAACCTACATATTATCATTTCACAACATCACATGTTGTTCGATACTACATTCAAAATATAAATTATACTAAATATATATCTTATTTTGATGTTTTATTTATTTTATGATCATTGCATTCATCATATTAATTTATTACCATTTTTTAAAATAAATTCATGAATCTACACTACCAATGTAAATTAAATAAAACCCCTAAATGTATCCTCTTAAATCAATCACTAGTTTCAAATCTCCATTAATTGACCACAACTCAATTATCAGTTCCCTTACATCAATAACACTAAAATAGACCCCATTATGATGTGATACATTCATGAATTCCATTACATCATCATCCTTACGTTGAGATCCTCCCATATTTAATTTTTTTAACCTAATCTTCTATAGGTGGTTGTGTCATCTGTTGATGCTCATATGTGGAAAAATATGATGTGAATCCCCATACATGAGTAACCCTATGTGGATCCAATCAGCCATGAATATAGTGTTTTAAAATAGAAACATCTTAACTTGTATGACCCTGACATGAATCTTCTTATGAAGTGGATTATTTGTGAATCCTTTTATGTGAGGACTTTTCCATTTTCTAGAATATTACTCTAACAGTATTTTAATTTCATCCGATTAAATCAGTTCTTTCTCAAACACATTTCATTCATCTAAATCAGTATACAAATTTATTAGGAAAAAAGAAATAATTCCAAGTCAATAATATTAAAGATCAATTTTCTCTCCCCATTAACGACCTCAAATCAAACCCCCATTATCGACATCTTGGGGTTATGGAGGAACATTATTCAACCATTTTCTCCTTCTCGAAATTTCATCAACTAAATTTAATTTAAGGCTTGAATATATATATATATGATGAAATTGGATTTTTTAATGTAGTAGGACTTGAGTTGGCTAAATTAATGTCTATGTGTTCCATGAATAGAATATATAAAAAGTGTTATAAACTCAAACAACATGGAAATAAATAAAATTTTCAATTTTATTTCCACTATTGTTAACTATTATTTTATGTGTTAATTTATCATATATTCATTCAGTATACATTCATTCATCTATCTCAACAAACAGATCGAAAATTAAAAACAGTAATATTTGATTTTCCCCCTCTTTAAAATATTTAATACATTTCCTTAAAAAATTAATACTTTCTTTCAAATTTAGACATTTTAATTTATATGAGAATAGTTGAGTATAAAAAAAATATGTTAAAGATGAAAACTATATTTTTTCTATTGATTTTCAATATATAGAACTTGAACAATACCTGTAGATTCTAATAATTAGGTACATAATAGTTGAATTTCTCATAACGTCATAATCTTTTGTAATATACATTGTTTTTTCAGAAAAAAATATTCCTTTAAAAATCATTGGATATATCGATTCATCAGCTTCCATTTTAGGGTTATAATTACCTTGGATTGCATCACAATAAATTCTCCTTTTCATTGAACCCTATAGAAAATTATTACCAAATAATGTACAACATCCTTTCACCGTTATTTAGAGCTATATGGTTGATAAATAAAAATTTTATATCCAAGAAAACATGTACTTAAATTCATTCCCTTGCAACTAAAGGCATGTTTAACATCTTTTTAGCTAAAACAATTTTAATAGGCTTTCTTAAAAACAATGAAATTTCACCTATAACTTAAATATTGAACAAATGAATTTTTATACCCAAATGCTCAATTACATCCATATTTTAA
Organism: Viscum album; assembly: GCA_963277665.1. Lineage (NCBI taxonomy): Eukaryota > Viridiplantae > Streptophyta > Magnoliopsida > Santalales > Viscaceae > Viscum > Viscum album. The sequence continues at coordinate 1,576,329,159 of OY728120.1, read as the reverse complement.
ATATAACTTCAATTTTGATGGGTTTTTTTGTATATATTTTGTTTATTAGTATTGGGCATATGTTATCATTTGTAATTTTTTTCTGCATTATTTTTTCTAAATATATGTTTTGATCATAATTTATTTTACTAAATAACATGAATTCCAAGGTGGAATCATTATACTATTTCATCAACCACACCAAGAGATGACGATTCATCTATCTCCCTCTATGTGACATCTAAGACACCGTACACTTTTCCTCCTTCACCATCATCTGTTGTACCATATCTCACACCCTCCATGAGCATCCCTTCAGCTGCTCAGTCAACACCTTCCATTTAAGGAGCCTCTGGAGGGAGGGATCGGGGTGCCACTTCAAGTTATTCTTGGTGATACCGGTGGGTGACTATTATAGGTACAAATTTTAATAGGAATAAGTTTGTTGCACTTTTTTTATACTAACTTTTTTTTCATAAATGATGGAAACATTGCATGTGTGGAGAAAATTATGAAATGTTCAGATGTATGGAATCTGGCCGAAGAGAAGATAAGTGTACCAATCAATTCCAATGGGGTCCCTACAGATAACTTCATAGGGATACTTCTTTATAATCTTGGACAGATGGTTGTGGAGCTGGTTTTTCTTCCAATTACAAATGATGATTGGATGCATATTCCGTCAACTTGGAAAATGGAAGTTTTTTATTTCCAAATAACATTAATTTTAATACATTGTGTTGTGATTTAATGTCATTATGTTAGCAAATAATAATATTTTCAAATGAATTTCTCTGTACATATGTTATTCCACTTTATGGTTTCTGATGTTCTAGCACGAAAGTGGGTTTTAAAACATCTGGGTAACAAATGAAAATACTTTAAATGGATATTGTGTAGTGACGTCAATGATACTTTGTTGACCACCAAACATATTTATGATAAGCTACCCGATGTGATACCCAAAGAGCAATGAAATGTTTTTGTTGACAGACATTGTGATGAGAAAAAGATGGTATTTAAATATATGTTATTATATTAATCTAATTTACATTTATATATGTATATGAAAAGAATATTTCATTTAATACATTAGTATTAAATTATGTTTCTTTTATTTCAGGATCTTCCAAGGAAGAATACATCAGGCCGGGCTAATCTAGTCATCCCTCACAATGCGAGGTCAATGTGATTTTCTAGAAGTTGATCAAATCTGGTAATATTTTCATTGGTTTATATATTTATAAGAAAATATTTTCTATTTAATATATTAAATTGTTGATTTATCTTTGTTTAACCTAATTTTAGAGTTTATGGTAGTAGACATCCCAAAACAAAGTGTGGTATGATTTTCCCAAAAACCTGAAGGATGTTTTATTAACAAGATTTCCAAAGATGTTGGGGTATGAACTTATTTTTCATTATATTAACTTATTTTTTGTTGTTAAAATGTTAATATATATTGTTTCTAATATGAATGATATTTTATTTATAGGTAAAAATTAACAAACTATGGGATGCCAAGCCCATGCAGTCCTACTCAGTCTCCCATGATGACACAGTTAGTAAATTCCTTGGGAAGAAACATCATGTTCGAGTGTGTAGGATGGGTTTTGGAACCATACCATCTCAAGTCTTTGGAAATTGAGTTGGGATTACAACTATATTTACTTCTAGTTGTAGTTTGGTCATACCGCCAAGATGCTCAGAAAGAGATTGTTTATCCACAAAACATTGTTTAGGAACAGGGGACTCAGATATCTACTTTCCAAAAAGTGTTGATTGATTTGTATATGATGATGAACTGATATATCCCCAGTGGTATTGCATCCACTAGTGATGAGAAAATAAATCAAAAAATTCAAAATCATTTATTTTTCAAAAATTTATTCATTTTAGGTTTAAATATAAAGATACAAAAGTATTTGATCTTCAATATAATGTTCTTACATATGCCGGTAGCATGATTGAGAGGTAGAGGTGGAGAGGGTGACGAGATGTGTTCATCATCAGACAATGAATAGTGGAGAGGGTGCTGGTAACATAATTTGTATATGTATTATGTGTGGCATAGTGTAGTACTCAAACATTTTCATGACCTAACATTTTCTTGATTTCTCAAGTTTAATTTTATGTATTATGAACCTAGTCGTAAAAAGACACTAGGAATTTACAATCCTTGTGTTTTATTAATGGATGTTTATATATATGAATCATATTATAATATGTGTAAAAAATCTATGTTGTTATTTGTGTGGTGTTTAGGATCAATTAGAGGTTTTCAATGCTATTTCTAAAATCATCATAGGTTTATCATAGAGAGAATGGCTTCAACAATGTGGCTAATGGTGTATTTTTTTGTGCTCGTACCTTTTTAGTAATATTTTGTCCATGGAGAAGGGATGTGTCCTAGCCTCTTCTTGATAAAATATGAAAATGTCTATTTATACATATGTATTTTTGGGTGTTTTTAGTTTAAAATTTGTATGTTTAAAGTTTTTTAGTTTCATAGGCATATATATTTACTATATTAATGTTTTAATGTTTGTAGGATTAAAAATTCATATGTTTATAGGATTATAGGTTATAGGGTTGATAGTATGGAGGATTTAGAGATATAGGTTTGATGGATTCGTTGTTCCTCACTAGATGTTTTTTGTTTATAGGTTTCCAATTTTTTATGTATTAGGTTTAATTTTTTTAGGTTTGTATGTTTATATATTTCTAGTTAAATATTTTTTGCCTTTTTTTAATTAAAAATATATATTTCTTTTTTTTTATGTTAATGTTTTATTAGATTTCACGTTATATGTTTCACTTTTTGTACATTTCCAGTGTTCAATTTTTCACTTTTCATGTTTTCATGTTTATGGGATGTATTTTACATATTTTAAATTCATATGTTCAAATGAATTATAGTTTATCAAATTTATAGAAATAGCTTATCCAATTTTAATTTTTTAAAATTTATATATTTCATATTTATTGTGTTTCATGTTTTCAGGTTGTAGACTTTAAAAATTGATGATTTCATAATTTTTTATTTTTAGGCTAATGGTTGGATGTTAAAAGATTTTTGAATTTCAATAAGGATGTTTGTAATAGTGTAGGATTTTAGTCACTGATATATCATGTTTAATGATCTATAAAGTTGTATGATTCTTGTATATAGGTATGACAACTCCATGATTTCGGAATTATAGTTTTTAGTTTGGTTTTTTTAAGAAATAAGTAGTTTTAATGTTTGTTGGTTGAATGATTTCTAGTTTGAAGAAATGCCTTTTTTGGAGATTAAAATTTTCAGGAATACATGCATACATGATTTCTTATTTTCTAGTAAAAAGATAGCAGTTCAGTATTTATATGATACAGAATTGAAGGTCCATATGATTTGGGGTCTCAATATTTGAGGTTAGTAAGTTCATTTTATATTATTTTTCATGAAAATGGTTGTAGCATTATAAAATATACAGGGTAACATGTTTATAGGTTTACATTATAGTGTTTTATAGGTCTGTATTTCATAAGAAATTAGATTATAGGTCTGATGGTATAAATTTTTTGCTTTTACGATTTTCTTTTTTCTTTGATTTGAAGTCTATAGAAATTAGGATTATAGGATTTATGTTTTATCAATTTATAGGTTTTCATGTTTGATGGTTTATAGTATTATTGGATATCAGTCTAAAACAATGAATGTTAAATGCTTTTTTAGTATGGAAGTTTTTAGTTTTTATGTCTTTCATGTTTATAGGATCAAATGTAATACCCCAAGCTTCCACGATACGCTTCACTTTCAATAATCCAATAGCTTGAATTGTACGCAAGTTCGAGATTCTAACACACCGCGACCAATCAAAATAACCATTATGAATAGTAATACCCACTTTTTGAAATTAAATATATTTTATATTTCAAAATGGACTTCATTTTTGGATTCGTAATATCAAAATTAGCCTATGTTGAATTTTTGGTATTTTTCTAAGAACTTCCAATTTTATGAATAGTGAAAAATACTTAAAAATGACTTTTTTAATGAAAAAAATTATAGTGATAAATAATACTATTGATTGGTTTTAATGTATAATTAGAATATATTTTTACCATTTTATCCAATGGTGTTCATTAGAATTAATTTCACTTTGAAATTGGACATAAACAATTGTCAATCTTTTGATATATATTGTTTCATAAAAACACGCTATTTGTTGTGACATCGGGAATTAATTATAAAATTAATTAATGAAACTTATATGTTAGGAATTTTTTAAAATAGACATCATTTTTGAATTCGGAATATCAATTCTAGCTTAGGGTGAAATTTTGGCATTGTTCTGAAAAAATTCAATTTTTGATGAATAGTGATACCACTAAGTGGTAGTTAAAAAACTGATTTTTCATTTATATGAATCATTACCACTTCTGCGATTTGATTTTCAAAAATCTGACATTCATGGTTGTCATTAGGTTGTAAAATTTGGTTCAATGGGATTAAAATAATTTATTGGTGAATAGTAACTTTTAAGTTTAATTAATCGCAATTAAAGTTAATTAGTGAAATTTAAGGTAAAAATGATATTATAAAAATATGAAAATACCTTTACACTTGTCATACCCCTATTTGATGAGTCATGGACGACCAAGACAATCAATGGGTCATCTTGGGGACCCCATGGAGCCACTTTGGTAGGAAAATGAAATTAAAAACCTTTTATTTAATGTTAAAATAAAAATGTCACAAACATGAGTTCTTTTACTAAAACAATTTTTAAATGGTGTTATACAAGTCATGTTTTTTACTATAAATATTCATTAAAAATATAAAATAATTTCCTACATCATGATATTTGTTTTATAATTTTTAGACATTAAATAAATGAAAAATTTTATGACACAATGATGATGCAGTGATTACCTCATTAATTAACGATTTAAATAAAATGAAAAGATAATATAAAATCTAAGGTTTACACTTGTCAAAAACCTATTGGATGAGGATATGTCCAACCCTTATCACCTTATCCTCAAAATATATCATTGTGGGACCATTATAATCCGAAAAGAATTTCATAATAAAGTAACATTTCATTACTTTCCAAGTGTGCCCCTCCTCTCCTCTTATAAAAGGCCCCCACCACTACCACCTTAATCACACCATCAAAGCCTTTTGGCTCGGCCAAGCTCTGCCCAAATACTCTCCCAGTTTCCCTATCTTACTCCTATAAGCCTCACTTTGTGCAGAACGCTTCCCAAGGAAGCCTTTGGCTCAAATCAAAAAATGTTACTCGATTTTAAGGTAATGTCTTCTCTTATGTTATTTTGTTTTATTTTGCTTCTCCAACCCCCTAAACTCTTTTTATTAATTTTTTTTGTAACAACAGCAGTATCCTCAATATACTAGGATGTTGTTATAAGATGGATTTTATCTACAATTACACACACCTACATCTAATGGTTAAAGAACATACTGTTTTTGTGGATGGAAAATTTCTACCTCACGAAACGATGATTGTTCAACACTCATATAACACCTTCAAAGGTGGACATTAAGATGTCACTATATTTATATATGATATATAATATGTTTATGTTTTACATAAGCTTTTTTATTTTTCATTTATCGCATACCTTTATGGTTTCCATTATGGGTGAACGCGATATTTTCATTTTAGGAATTGCGAACTACCGCCCCCTCAAAGTGATTTGAAACGTTAACAAAATATGTGGGATTTATAAAGGATGGAGTAAATGGTATTATACATTATATTATACTGGAATTATATTATACCTTTATATAATTATAACTTCATTCCATAAAATACGAAATAGAAATGAAAGTAGCATTAATGCGTACGTACGGCTTACCGTCTCCATGAACGGTGCATTTCATTTCCTACCTCTAAATGTTATATAATATTATAAATGAATGTATATACTGGATATATATGATGTATAGGTTATATAAATCATGAATATAATTATGGATATAATGAATATTTTACCACATGAAAAAAGTGTAATTATAAGATTTTTATTTTTGACTCAAGTACCTAAGATCGACAAAAAGACCGTTATTAACTTAAATAATTAAATAATGTTCATAACATGGTAATAAGTGATATAAAAAGAATAATGAACTTGAAAAATGTTCTTAAGCAGGTATATATTAACTCTAGTTTATTATTCAGAAGGTTAAAGAGCGGTCGAGTCAAGTCGGACAAGAGGTAAGGGAATTTCTTAACCCAATTTCCATTCTTTGGGTTAATCTCCTACTTTCAAATTATGTTATGATATTATTATGTAATATCTTGTATTTTTACTTTCATTATGTGTACTTATATTGAATACACATAATAGATCTATTTTATTTAAAAAAATGATCTTGGTAAGGACTTCGTCTCAAACTCCTTTCATTGAGGCATATTTTGTTTTATACACAATTTCCTTTATACGGTGTATAAACCCCTTTGACTTTTACTTTTATTCAAAAGGAATATTTTTATACGAAGCGTTTTTACTAAACTACAAAAGGAATGTTTTTCTTACGTATGCGACGACAATTACTTCTCCGCCGCCGTGACTATTATTTGAGTTTCGGCTTCCTCTACAAGCCATAACTTTTTTTCAATGAAAAATAAATACCATGTTTTTAATTTTATTTTATTTTGGTATTGAAAATGGTTTTGATAAAGTTTTTATTATATAAATGTGTTGTATTGATATCTTGTGATTTAAATGTTGAAATTTTATGTTCCCTTTATGCATGTTTTATGTGATACAATTATGTTATGGTTTATGATATGTTTAAACATATTCATATGAGGAATGTATTGGACTTAAAAAGTGACGGGTGGAGCCTGCTATAGCTCCCCGATGCATCGGTAGGTCTCATGAGACAAACTAGTGTCTTGACACGAGGCCTTGACAAAATCTTATTTTTGGTCTTGGCATGAGGCCTTGGCTACATGGTTATGGCAGTCTGGCATTATGCATTCCATCATTATAAAAGTAGTTATTGATATTGCATATGATTATTCGACTAGTACTATATCCATGTGAATAAGTAAATGGCATTATCTCATTTTATTTATTCCATATTATGTTGAACTTCATGTTTAAAAGGCTTTTGTTTTAGTTATACATTGCCTTAAATGTTTATGTTTATTTATAAAATCTTCTGCCATATTGTTATCCTTACTGAGCATCTGAGCTCACCCCTTCCAATGTTTTAATTTTTCCAGGATGTGAAAAAGTATATTATGAATGACCTGCAGGGATAGTATGAGGGGATATGAAGATAATATGTTGTTGTAGTTTTGTGTTACTTTATGATGTAATGTACGACTTATGAATGTATCTAGTGTTTCCAAGGATACTAAACTAATCGGTCTTTCGAGACTTGATCATTTGTGATCATGCCAATGTTACGCAATAATGCACCGACTCTGGGTAGTTGGGGTCGGGGCGTTACAGTTGTTATCAGAGGCAGTGTAGTACTAACCTTGGAATCTAGATTTAAATAAACTCTAATTATAGCACATAGCCGTAAGATAGACTTTGAGTATTAGTATAGAAGAACTTCCTAGAATTTTGGTATTATATAAATTTTCTGAATTTTCCGAGAAATACATCCGTGTTTGGATACGATAAGGTAGAGGTGGCTCTGGCACAGATGTACCAAGGGGTAAATGCTGAAAACACTACTTTGAGAAAGACTCAAACGGGAACTAGTACACGACAACGGGCCTTGCTGCATTCTTGGTTACGACACTCCCGGGGGATACACTTAGGATAATTATCATTTTCTTTAAAAACCATTATGAAGGGCTTATGAGTATATACTTTCTCAAAGAAAACATTTTTATGATTATGGATTATATCCATAAATAGTTCTATTTATGTTTAGTGTTTTACAAGTATGGAATTATGTATTTTAATTCATAAACTAATATAGTTTATGCCATTGTTTAGAAATGGCACCTTGTGGGACGAATGGAAACTGTATCAATGCACGCACTCCATGTAGGGATTTCCCTCCTGCTCAAGATAATTATTGTGGAGTTGGAGATACAACTGGTGTTGATCAACTTATTACCATACTGGGACAACTCACTCAGGTTATGAATAATAACCTTACTTGTATGGAGCACCCTGATCCGCAACGTGGAGGATCAATGTTAGACCGCTTCATGAGGCAAAAACCACCAACATTTAATGGGGGTAAAAATCCATTTGTAGCTAAGCAATAGATAAACTCCTTAGAGAAAATAGTCCATGCCTTGGGGAGTAGTGAAAGGGAGAAGGTTGTCATGGAAGTCTACCACCTCACTGGAGATGCCGATCAATGGTGGTCACTGATTCAAAACACAAAGGACGATGAAGAAGTACCATGTATTTAATGGAGGGAGTTTAAGGAAATTTTATTAGAAAAATACTTTCCTCGTGACCATCGAGCAGATATGGAAAGGAAATTTCGGAGTCTGAGACAAAAGGAGGATGAGAATATCGCAATGTATGAGGCCAACTATACAAAGTTAGCGAGGTATGCTGCATATTATATACGTAACCCAAGAAGTAATATTAATCATTTCTTTGATGGGTTAAAACCATTTCTCCATCGAGCTTTAGTATCACAATCCTTCTCATCGTACGAAGATATTGTCACATGTGATATCAAGATAGAAAAATAATTCTCTAAGTCTTATGACGACAAAGTAAAGAAAGAGAATAAGAGAATGGTGGAACAAGAGATGGATAAAGGGAAAAAGGGAAAGAAGGATTTTCCATTATGTGATAATTGTGGGAAGAATCACCCCGGTGCATGCCTAAAAGGAATGAGAGTTTGTTATAAATGTGGAGAAAAAGGGCACCAGGCTTGTGATTACAAGGGAAAGAAAGAGGCTATAATGTTGAATGCTACAATTGTAGGAAAATGAGGCATTATGAAAATGAATGTCCTAAGCGTCAGGGAAAATTACCTCAGAAAAGGCCAAGGTATCAAGGACAATCCAATGCTGTTATTATAGTTGAAGTGGAATAATTAATGTATTGGTTCTTTTGGACTCAAGGATTATATTTTGGTTATAATAATAATGGGATATATATAAGGATCGTACCGCAGTACTTGTTTTTTTTTCATAAAGGATTTAATATGATGAAGGTAATCATATTTTTAGTATATGACAATAAGAGAAACTTTACTTTGGTGAATCTGATGTTACAATTGATTTTGGAATTTAGAGACCTTTTAGAGAAAGTCTGGACAGAGGTATTTTGGATAACTATATAGGTTGGAATAAATTAAGTTGCACCTTGGATAGTATTGTGTAAGGTTAAAACATTTCTGAAGATTATTTTTGGAATATTATAATACTATAGTTTTAGGAAAAGGACTACCTGCAGGTTGGGGTATAACCCATCGCGTTGGACAAAGCTGTAGGAATCGAACCCACAACCATAGTGAGACATGCCTTTATTACCTACCACTATCCTACATGAAGTCCCTGGTTATTACAAAATAGTTTTCCTAATCTAAATGGTATGTGGTAATATTTGGAACCTTATACAATTAGGATAAATAGAATATTTTTGAGTTCTGTTATCGTTTGGAGTGAAAGATGGGTTTGTGGTAAAAATTTATTAAAGAATGAAAGTCTACATGAAAAGTAAGTATATTTACTTACGTTCTTAGTAAATCTCTTAAATAAATTCCTCAACTTTATGAAAGGTAACTTAAAACAAAAACGTTTTCGGTTAACTTTTTCAACTGGGGATTCAATGACCATTTAACCAATCATAAGTTTGTGGTTATCTTGTGGTTAACTTTAATCCTGTTTTATACAACTCTCCATCATACCTTGATGGTTTGTTTTTCATCTATATACATATTTTCATAGAATCTTAGTATGGGATATCTCGGGTGACCTTTTTACTTCTCTTTATTTCTTTTAATGTTATATTTTTATTAACCTTATTTCCAATGTGGGTTTTTCACAAAGGTATTTTTATTTTCAACCTTTTATTTTCAAAGAAAAAATTCAAAATGCAAGGATGCAATTTATTGAAAGAGGGGAGAATGTAACACCCCGAGATTCCATGATATGCTTCACTTTCAATAATGCAATAGCTTGCATTGTACGCAAGTTAGAGATTTTATCACACTACGGCCAATCAAAATAGCCATTATGAATAGTAATACCCAATTTTTGAAATTATCTATATTTTATATTTCAAAATAGACTTCATTTTTGGATTATTAACATCAAAATTAGCCTATGTTGAATTTTTGGGATTTTTCTAAGAACTTCCAATTTTTATGAATAGTGAAAAATACATAAAAACAACTTTTTTAATCAAAATAATTTATGGTGATAAATAATACTATTGAGTGGTTTTAATTTATAATTAGAATATATTTTTACCATTTTATCCAATGGTGTTCATTAGAATTAATTTCACTTTGAAATTGGACATAAACAATTGTAAATCTTTTGATATATATTGTTTTTTAAAAACATACTATTTATTGTGACATCGGGAATTAATTATAATATTAATTTATGAAACATATATGTTAGGAATTTTGTAAAATATACATCATTTTTGAATTCGGAATATCAATTCTAGCTTAGGGTGAAATTTTGGCATTGTTTTGAAAAACATCAATTTTTGATGAATAGTGAAACCACTAAGTGGTAGTTAAAAAACTGATTTTTCGTTTAAATTATAATTACCACTTCTGTGATTTGATTTTCAAAAATCTGACATACATGGTTGTCATTAGGATGTAAAATGTGGTTCAATGGGATTAAAATAATTTTTTGGTGAATAGTAACTTTTAAGTTTAATTAATCGCGATTAAAGGCAATTAGTGAAATTTAAGGTAAAAATGATATTATAAAAATTTGAAAATATCATTAAACTTGTCCAACCCCTATTGGATGAGTCATGGCCGAGCAAGACAATCGATGGGTCAATTTGGGGACCCCATGGAGCCACTTTGGTAGGAAAATGACATTAAAAACGTTTTATTTAATGTTAAAATAAAAATGTCACAAACATGAGTTCTTTTACTAAAATAATTTTTAAATGGGGTTATAAAAGTCATATTTTTGACTATAAATATTCATTAGAAAGATAAAACGATTTACTACATCAACATATTTGTTTTATAATTTTTAGACATTAAATAAAATAAAATTTGTATGAAAAAATGATGATGCAGCGATTACCTCATTAATTAACGATTTTAATAAAATGAAAGAATAATGTAAAATATAAGGCTTAAACATGTCAAAAACCTACTGGATGAGGATCTATTGACCCCTTATCACCTTACCCTCTAAATATATCATTTTGGGACCTTTATAATCTGAATATCATTTAATAATAATGTAACATTTCATTACTTTCCAAGAGTGCCCCCCTCTCCTCTTATAAAAGGCCCCCACCACTACCACCTTACTCACACCTTCAAAGCCTTTTGGATCAGCCAACCTCTACGAAAATACTCTTACAACTCCCCTATCTTACTCCTAGAAGCCTCACTTTGGTCAGAACTCTTCCCAAGGAAGCCTTTGGCTCAAATCAAAAAGAGTTACCCAATTTTACGGTAATGTCTTCTCTTATGTTATTTTGTTTTATTTTGCTTCTCCAACCCCCAAAAATCTTTTTATTAATTTCTTTTGTAACAACACCAATATCCTCAATATACTAGGATGTTGTTATAAGAAGTATTCGAGCTACACTTACACACACCTACATCTAATGGTTAAAGAACATATTGTTTCTGTGGATGGCAAATTTCTGCCTCACGAAACGATGATTGTTCAACACTCATATAACACTTTCAAAGGTTTCCATTAAGATGTCACTATATTTATATATGATATATAATATTTTTATGTTTTACTTAAGCTTCTGTATTTTACATTTATCTCATACCTGTATGGTTTCCATTATGGGTAAACACGATATTTTCATTTTAGGAAGTGCGGACTACCACCCCCTCATAGTCATTTGAAACGTTAATGCCATATGTTTGATGTATAAAGGATGGAGTAAATTTTATTATACATTTTATTATACTGTAATTATATTATACCTTTATATAATTATAACTTCATTCCATTAAATACGAAATAGAAATGAAAGTAGCGTTCATGCGTACTTACGACTTACCGTCTCCATGAACGGTGCATTTCATTTCTCACCTCTATATGTTATGTAATATTATAAATGAATGTATATAATGGATATATATAATTTATATGATATCTACATCATGAATATAATTATGGATATAATGGATATTTTACCACATGAACAAAGTGTAATTATAAGTAGTTTATTTTTGACTCAAGTACCTAAGATCGACAAAACGACCGTTATTAACTTAAATAATTACATAATGTTCATAACATGGTAATAAGTGATATAAAAGGAATAATGAACTTGAAAAATGTTCTTAAGAAGGTAGAGATTAACTCTATTTTATTATTCAGGAGGTTAAAGAGCGGTCGAGTCAAGTCGGACACGAGGTAAGGGAATTTCATAACCCAATTTCCATTCTTTGGGTTAATCTCCAACTTTCAAATTATGTTATGATATTATACTGTCATATCTTGTATTTGTACTTTCTTTATATGTACTTATATTGAATACACATAATAGATCTATTTTATTTAAAAAAAAATTTCTTCGTAAGGACTTCGTCTCAATCTCTTTTCATTGAGGCGTATTTTCTCTTATACACAATTTCCTTAATTCGGTGTATAAACCCCTTTGACTTTTACTTTTATTCAAAAGGAATATTTTTATACGAAGCTTTTTTACTAAACGAAAAAAGGAATTTTTTTTCTTACGTATGCGGAGACAACGACTTCTCCGCCGTCGTGACTATTATTTGATTTTCGGCTTCCTCTAGAAGCCATAACTTTTTTTAAATGAAAAATAAATACCAAGTTTTTAATTTTCTTTTTTTTGGTATAGAAAATGGTTTTGATAATGTTTTTATTATATCAATGTGTTGTATTGATATCTTTTGATTGAAATATGGAAATTTTAGGTTCCCTTTATGCATGTTTTATGTGATACAATTATGTTATGGTTTATGATATGTTTAAACCTATTCATATGAGAAATGCATTGGACTTAATAAGTGACGGGTGGAGACCGCTATAGCTCATCGATGCATCGGTAGGTCTCATGAGACAAACTAGTGTCTTGGCACGAGGCCTTGACAAAATCTTATTTGTGGTCTTGGCACGAGGCCTTGGCTACATAGTTATGATAGTCTGGCATTATGAATTCCATCATTATGAAAGTGGTTATTGATATTTCATGTGATTATTCGAACAGTAGAATATCCACGTGTATAAGTAAATGGCATTATCTCATTTTACTTTTTCCATATTATGTTGAAGTTAATGTTTAAAAGTCTTTTGATTTAGTTATACATTGCCTTAAATGTTTATGTTTATCTATAAAATCGTCCGCTATATTGTTATCCTTACTGAGAATATGAGCTCACCCCTTCCAATGTTTTAATTTTTCCAGGATGTGAAGAAGTATATTATGAATGACCTGCACGGATAGTATGAGGGGATATGAAGACAAGATATTGTTGTAGTTTTGTTTTACTTAATGATGTAATGTACGACTTATGAATGTATCTAGTGATTCCAAGGCTACTAAACAAATCGGTCTTTCGAGACTTGATCATTTGTGATCAAGCCAATGTTACGCAATAATGCACCGACTCTGGGTAGCTGGGGTCGGGGCGTTACATCGAATGTTGTAGTTTTAAAGGTTTTTATATTTTCAAGACTATAATTTTTTTGGCTAGTAGGTTATAGGCATGTATGATTATATATTTTCATGATCTATGTGATGTGGTGTTACTTTCCATGTAGTTGTAAAATATTTTATTAGTAATGACATTGAAATCGTTTTTTAAGGGTACTAGTACCGGGGTTGAAGATTCAATTGTAATTTTTTTAAAATCTAACTTTAACGGACTTTTAATCCTCCGCTATATAAATGGACCATATTTTGAAACGGTTCCTACCGCCACTATAGTTTAGTATCATACTATCGGCAATGGTTAAAACCGTAGATACATAAATTAATGGTATAATTTTTCTGTTGTTTGTTTGAGTTAGCGACGGTTATTGTGAAAAAATGGGGTTTTTTGTAGCGGTGGTTCAAAACACTGCTAAGAATTTCTCATTTTTCATTACCATTTCACGGAAGTTCACATAGGGTTTTCATCGTTTTTTCTAAGGAAAAATGAAATTATTTTTAGTGGCGATTTAAACCGCCGCCAAAAAAGATTTCATTTTTTAGGAAAACCACCGCTAAAACCACAATAACCACTGCACAATGTGTTTAATATGACAGTTACAAGAAACAGCCACTAAATTCATGAAACTCCCATGTATTGTATGATGACACCCAATTTAGTGGATGTTTTATAAAACTACCACATAAGCATATGGTGGCGGTTTAAATCACTATTATGAGGTGATTTTCTTGTAGTGATTCCCAACCCTATACTTGAGTGATGTCTATATCTTCAGTTCGATCCATGCATGTAGAGGTATGTTTACCTGTGTATTTAGGTTATTTTTCATTAATTTATTTACATTATAATTTTTTGATTAATTGTTATTTTTTTCATAGATTAAAGCATATAGCTATTTGAAAAGGGAGAGTTATATTGTGGAATTATTTTTCTTATGCAGAGGTGTCTTGGGAGCAGATTCCCATTGATGTTCAGAAGTGGATTTTCAAGAATTAGATGGTACTTAATTAAATAATATTTATTTTGAAACTAATTTAATTAATAACTTTATATAGGAACTATTTTTTGGGTTTATGGTATCCCATTGATGAGAGAATGTGTGAGACTATCTGGAAGGCATGGAAGGGAGATATGCATCCAGGTTGGACCCTTTCGTTTCACAATTTGAAAAGGAAAGAAATTGTGAAAGCTGGAGTGAAGGAGTTTGATGAGAGATGTCGCATCCAACATCCTGATTATATTTACTCTCAGGTATGGGATGGATTATGTACAGACTTGTTGAGTAGGTAGTTTCAGATTTGATCATCAGTAGGTCGAAAAAATTGGGGAAGACAGAAGGTGACATATAGAGCTTGTAGTCATACATTCAATACGCATAGGGATAATACGGTAGGTACATTTTTTTTAATATTATATATAACATTAAATGTAAAAGGTTTATATTATATTCATATAGGCGTCCGCACTGCCCGATATTATGGAGTATGATACTTATAAGAGGATGTCCAGTGATCCAGCCACATGAGATATTTGAGGTGCTCGATATTGTTAGATTGTGGTCAGAATAATTTCTTTTTATGTTCAAAATTTAAGTATAAATATTATTTTAACTATTTTAATTTTAAATTGAAATTGAAGGAGTTATATGAGGTCGCGACATCTCATAGACATGTTGAATGTCTGGATGAGACCGATGGTTAGACCAGTGCCCCTCGATTTTATGAGGAAGCATGGATCTAGGGAACCCAAGATGCCTTTGAGAATGGCAGAGTTGTTGGTATCAACTCTCGATTGACCCCTTGGGGTTTTATGGCACAACTATGATGTCTACATCTAGCTCAAGAGGAGCTCACTGAGTGTCTTCATCATCTAATTCATAGTATCAGGAGTAGCTGCGAGCTTAGAGAGAGTATATAGAGACTATACATATGTAGCAGGAGGAGATGTATCAGTGGTAGTAGCAGTATCAGGAAGAGTTCCTATGATAGCAGCAGCATCGGCAGTAGGAGATGTAGGATGAGATGCATCAATGGTGGAAACAGGAGGAGTAGGAGTAGATAGAGTACCTGCGATATGGTACTCATAGTTTAGGGATGGAGTTCCCTCTAACATCTCGTTCAATTCATCCAGACGACCCACCCCCTCAGTTATGTATGTTTATTTCATAATGAAACATTTGATTGTTATTTTTTTTAATATTAACTATCTAAATATTTAAATATTTCATTTTTTATTATTTCAAATATAACGGTATTTGTTATATATTGAAATTTTTTATTATAATTATTATTTTATTAATTTATATATTTTTATATTTTCTTGAATACCTAGGTTTTTATTATATTAGTAATATTAATATTATTATTTCATTAATACTAATAATAATATTATTATATTATTTAAATATTTAATAATTAATTTTATTTTATGAATAATATTATTATTATTTTATTTATATTAACATTATATTGTTATTATTATATTATATATAATTTTATTGAATTAATATTAATATTATGGTTTCATTTATATTTATATTTATATTATTATTAATATTATATTTTTTATGAACGATTTACGATGGGACCATCGCAAAATGGATTATTTTTTAATATTTTTAGCTGTATTTGTGATGGACCATCGCAAAAAAACAAAAAATTGGAAACTATTTGAGATAGGTGGATGACCTATCGTAATAGAGTTTTTTAAACAATCACATATTTTCTCAACGGTGCTACTACTCGTCACAATTAATAACTTTTTGCAATGATGTTTTCCACAATAGGTCATTTACGAAGGTCCCCATCACAAATAATTGATCACAATATGTTATTTTTCTAGTTGTTCATTAATAATAAGGCTTTACATAGCATGGTAATCATATCATGGTATATGGGAAACATCTTAAAACACTAAATCATAAACATTGGGAAGGGATAAACCTGCCAAGACATGAGGGTGGAAAAATTCTCATAAAGGAATCAGGTTCACCCCCTATCCCAATATAAAGTATCACAACTCTAAACAATACCCAATTCATTTCACCGCGATCTGGGTGCACCCATTATATTCATTTCATTCTCATTCTTAGGTGCGACATTTAGATCACAAAACATCGATTCATTCATCATCATAATTTATTCCATGATTTAGGAGTTTGGGGTAAATATGTTTAATTCCCCAATAATAAATTATATGTGCATAAATTTGGTCACCCTTGATTGAAAATGGGTTTGTTACCCACTACTTAATTTTTTTCATATGGAAGATCACGGTTAAATTTCGGCAACCTAGTGGTGTCACTTAAAGAATCGTAAAAATGGGATGACGAGAGAAAAATGGGTATCTCATAATGTAGAAATAAAATGGGTATTAATAGAGAAATTTAAAACCATATCCCAATATAAAAAATTTGGAAATATAATGAATAAGGTAAGGAATAAATTTGAATAGAGAAAAGAATCATAACTGTATTTCTCCTTAGTAATGGGTGTACATAAAGGATCATTGGAGGATTAATGAGAGGAAAAGGGGGGGTATAATCATTTATTAATTAAATGGATAATAATGTGAATAAGGAATAACATATTCCATCATAATAAAATGGAATTTAAGAGTATATAAAATATGTTCTTAAATTAAAATGAGAAGAGAGAAATATCTTACAAAATTTCAGCATGGAAATAAGTGTATATAGAGGATCATGGGAGTATTAATGAGAGTGAAAGGGGAATCTCATCATGTTTACATAAAAAGGATATTAATTTTTATATGTAATAACATATCTCCACATGAACAAATGGAAATTGTGAAGTATAACATTAAATAATTGGTTGAATAAAAAGGAGAGTGGAATATCCTTACATGAGTGTTTAACTCCATATTATTGGGGGGTGTTCTTGAGAGATTTAGATCACTATAGGAGAACTTTAGATATCTTAGGTATGGTTATAGATGTTCTCCATGTTTTTTTAATATAAAAGGGGGATTGTTTGGGTTTATTTTGGAAAATAGGAGTCTTTCATTATTATTTCGGTTTTGGACTCTACATATTAAATTATCCAAAAGCACAAATCATGCCATGGTTTTCACCCATGTTTTCTGAAAAATATGAGTGGTTTTAATTATTTTATAAGTTAAAGGGCTTCTGTTTTTAAAATAATAGCATTTTTTTTGTTGAGGTGAGTCACACTCTTAAAGAAATGATTTTAAAACCATAGAATATATAATAGGTTTTTGAGGATTCATGATGAATTTAAAAAATAAATAAAATAAAAATAAAATCACCTAAATTAAAATTTAAAACATTTATTATGTCTTTTATATCATTTATTGAAATTATTACTTCCCTTTTAGCTCATTATTATGTCATAAAATAGAAATTATATTTATACAATATTTATTTTTTAACTGAATATTAGGTTGTCTCAAAAAATTATTAAAATTTCACTGATAGATAATTTTGATATTCTAATTCCAAAAATAAAAGAAATTTTATCTGAATAATTTTCTAAATATGTGAATTTCAATTTAAAATTAAAATCAACCTTTATTAATAAATGTTGGGTATTTGAAAATAACAGTTTTCAAACCCTTATAAAAATTACTTCTGACTTCCTAAAAATTAGATGATCCTTTATATTTGATAATCATTCATTAATAATATTAAAATATCATTTATTTCCAAAATCAACTAATTCATAAATTCATTAATTTAATTTTAATATTAACCAAAAAACAATTTGTGCATTATTTTATCAAAATAAAAATAATTTACAAAGTAATAATAATAGGAAGAATATATATATATTATTCTATACAAAATAATGTAAATATTCTTATGGATAGGGTCTTGATGCATATCTCTTTAATACACTAGAGAATTCTCTAAGAGTAAGGTTCATGATTGTGGGACTTTCTTGGGGTGGTTCGGCGAACATGGTTTCAATTGTGATCTTGATGGGCTTGAACTTCTCTCGTAAACTGTTTTTCTCATTATTAAGTTATTATATATATACATAAGATTATTCAAGGGAAAATCATAGAAATTATATCTCCATCAGAATCTCTGATAAATGTGCTTCATAAGATATGATCCTACTAGTTAAATCCATAACTTCCTTTTCCCGTGTTAATTGGATTTGTTAAAACCATATATTTATATTAATCATGTGATCATTGTTCAATGGATATATATCAATGGTAAATATAATAAATTATATTTGAAATCCAATTGGATATAATAAAATAAAATATGTTCATATGTTTTCTATAACCATATTATATAACAATACATTTAATTAAATCAATAGGTAATATTTTATTTATAACAGTTTGGGTAGTTACAATATTCCCCCATTAAGAAATTTTTCCCCCAAAATTTCATTTTCCCACAATAAAATTGATTATGGTAACTCTATTCAACACCTCCTCTTGTTCCCATGTTTCTTCGTCAAACTTGTGGTTTCTCTACAACACTTTTACAAGGTCCGTTGTATTATTTCATAGAACTTGTTATCTATGACCTAATATCTTCAATGATTGCTCTGCATAGGAGAGATAATTCTCAAATGGAACCACCCATGGATTTATTACATGTGAGTGGTATGGTATCTAATTACTCAATAGTAATACATGAAATACATTATGTACTTTAGATAGGTTTGGTGGTAGTTCTAGTCGATAGGTCACCACTCTGATGCGATCAAGGATCTCAAAAGGGGCGATGTGCCATTGAATATGATTTCTGTTTTCCAAAATCTCACCACTTTCATCCATAGTGATGAGTGGAGGAATATCATGTCTTGAACATCGAACTCTATGTCTCATCGATGATTGTCAGCATACCTCTTTTTTTTGATTCTGAGCATCCTTGATGTGCTTCTGAATGAGATTAACCTTTTCCACCTTTTCATTGACCATTTTAGGACCTAGAATATTTCACACTCTATATTTATCACAGTACGTAGGAGTCATATATCTATTCCAATAAATTGATTCATAGGGATCCATTTGGATGATAGAGTGGAAAAATTTGTTGTAAGGGAACTTGACAAGAGGAAGATGCTGGTCCCATCATCCTTTGAAGTAAATTGATAATTCTCTAAAAATTTCTTTAAGTGTATAAATAGTCCTCTCAGATTTCCAACAGTTTGAGGGTGACGATTCATGCTAAAGTTCAACTCAGTATTTAGAGCATGTTGGAGGCTCTCCCAGAACATATAGATGAATCTTGGATATCAATCGAATATAATCAATTGTGGTACTCTATATAGCCAAACTACTTCACTGATGTATATCCCAAAAACTGGATCCAATGAGAAATCCTATTGAATAAAGATAAAGTGAGCTGTCTTTTTAAGATGTTCGATAACAACCCATATAGTATTGTTACCCCTGTATGTCTTTAGAATTTTAGTGACAAATTCCATGGTGATGTTTTCCCATTTCTATGTGTGTATGGGTAATGGCTACCTCATCCCCTTAGATTTTTACTTTATTCGTTCACTTGTTAAAATACAATACATCTTGATGTATACTCTCTGATCTCCTTATTTATATTGTCCAAAAAATATAATTCTTATAGATCTAGGTACATCTTTGTACTTCATAGGTTGATGGAGAAGGATAATCTATGTGAATCATTCAACAACTCCATCTTTATCTTAGGATTTGATTGTACACATGGTCTTGACCCAAATATTACAAATCCTTCTTCGTTTACATGAAATTTCTAGTATTTCCCTTTTCTTATAGTTTCTACTTTCTTATAAATTCCCACATCATCCATTTTAGCATCTTTTAACATCACCATAAGGGATGATGGAGCAATAATTTCTAAAAGGGTTTTTGATGTTACATATTATATGAATCTCATGTCTATCTATTATAAATCTATGAAGATCAGATCCCTCTTAATTATCATTAGTGATAGAATCATAAATCCATTATACTTAGATCATCCACTACACTATTTTCTTTACTAAGAATGTAGTGGATTGAGGATTTGTAGTCCTTGATCATTTCAAATCATCTTTTTGGTTCATAATCAAGTCTTTCTAAGTGAATATATACTTGAAGATTTTGTGATCTATATATATTTCACAATTCTCCCCAAAGAGATAATGACATCATATTTTCAATGTGAAGATCACTGCTTCCAACTCTATATCATACATTCAGTAGTTTTGTTCATGAACATTCAACTTCCTGGAAACATAGGCTATGACATTTCCATTCTGCATTAACACATATCCAAATCCCTTCTTTAAAGAATCTCTAAATACCATGAAAGCCTCTCCACTTGTGGGTAGTGTGATCATAGGAGAAGTGATAATATTCCTTTTAAATTCCTTTAATATATCATCATATTCCTTATTCCATGTAAGATTTTCTCCCTTCTAATTTATCTTGATTATAGGGTTTGAAAATTATGAGAAAATTCTCAGAAATCAAGGATAGTACCCAGAAAATCCACGGGAAACATGGATATCTATCCTAGATGTTGGATTCAACCCTCCTTCAATTTCTTTTCTCATTCAAGGATCCAAGGATATCCTATTTGTTGTGATGATATTCCCTAATAATGAGACTTTATTCAACTAGAACTCACATTTTTTGTACTTGTTATAAATCTTATCCATTCACAAGGTTATTAAATTATTGATCAGATGCTCCTCATGAACCTCCATGTTTTTTGAGTATATTATATTATCATTTATGAAGACTACCATAAATCATCTAAGGTAATATCTAAATACCTTATTCGTCTAGTCCATGAAGATTTATAAAGCATTAGTGATCCAAAATGGCATAATTATGAACTCAAAGTGCAAGTACCTTGTATGAAAAGTAGTCTTGTAAATATATTCCTTTTTCACCCTAACATGGTTATATCTCGAATGCAGATCCACCTTGAAAATGTATTGTGATCCATGTAACTGATTAAAAAAGACATCAATCCGAGGTAAAGGATACTAGTTCTTTATCATGATCTTGTTGAGCTCATGATAATCAATAAAATGGTTCATTGGCCCATCCTTCTTCTTGATGAAGAGGATTGTTTTACCCCATGGTCAAGCACTTTGGAGTATAATCCCTCTATCTTGATTATCCTATAGTTATTTATTTATATCCAAAATTTACACAACATCTATTCTATACTGAGTCTTGGATATTCGTAACACCCCAGGTATAATAACGATTAAAAATTTAACCACTCCACTAGGAGGAATACTAGGAAATTCCTTGGGAAAGACATCAACTTATTCCCTCAAAATGGGAATTTATTCAAGGATTATTCTTCCCTTATAATAAATCATTTGAGATAGATACACTTTTACATAGGTAAAAAATATTCATTCTTGAGATGTTTTTGCTAAAGAGAACTCATCTTCGTCCTTTCATTTGTATAGAATCGAGGGTTGATTCTCAATAGAGAGAGTGATTTACTTCTCACAACAATTTATATTGGCTCTAAAAAGGGAAATCCAATACATGTCTGAAATTTCATCAAATTCCACCAATGGAAGTATGAAAATGTTTCTAGGGAATTTCAACTCGCAAATTGTTATAGGATATGAGTTATATAATTAGGATGTAAAAATATCCCCATTTTTTATTTTCATCGACAAATCTTCCTCCATGATTTGTGGTGTTGTTTGAATTTTTATACTAATCATTCATGATATGAAGGAATGCATAGAACCAAAATCAAAAAGTATGATCTCTATTTTTGAATGAATAACTAGAATACCTATCTCGACTTCATTTTCAGGATCCACCTTATTAGTAGTGATAGAAAAATCTCACCCTTAAGGCCTTGGGAGTTGTTAGTTATCTCTGAAAACCCTTGGCTTGGGTCACTGGTTTGAAAAATTTCATGGTTCCTTGTAGTTTAAGTAATGGAAAATGCACTGAGGGTTGACTGAATTATTCCATTCATCTTACGCATTAGTGGGTTTCTCCTATCAATAATTTCTAGTAAGGTTTCCTTCCTTCCAACACCAAAATCATTTCTTCATTCTCCTTCAGAAATTTATGGGGTGCTTCTTCCTGCTCATTTGACAAGTAGGATGTTGATATTTCATGGTATGATTAGATTTAATCATTAGACTTCGAGAATTAAAATCCATTTTTTCACTTCTTATCCCCATGATTTCCTTTGGATCCACTGATCTACATTTCAACACAGAGGGAACATTATAAAAATTAATCATAGCTATCAAAGTAATGGATCACCAGAGATTTTGGAAGACTAGGTTATATCTCACCAAATAGGTGATCCACCTTGAATTTAAGGGTAATGAAAAATACATATCCATATCATTGAATTATTTTTATGTTTTCCTTATATTAAATGATAGATTCGTGATCTTTTTTTATGGGGGAAAGGAAGTACCATTAAATTTTATGATGAAGAGTTTGAGGAAATTATTTACTGAAAAATAAATCTAGAATTCTTTCCACACCATCGCTTAGATATCTTCCTTGGGCTTTATATTATTAATTAATTCCCACCGTTGATCAGCTTCTCCCTCTATATAGTAAACAACCAATAGAAACTTCACTCAATTGGAAGATTGAAGAATGGATAATATCTTCTAAATGGATTTGATCCATTGTTCCATGATTAAGGTATTAGATGATCCCTTGAAAGTAGGTGTAATTCTTTATATAAATATCTCAATCACAATATCTTCTCTCTTGGGGGGGAGGGGGTGAGATGATCCCCTTGATCTATGTTTCTATTCAAAACCTAATTCAGCTAAGATAGTATCATCATAAAATTCATGTTTCCCGCTCCCATCTAGTATAGCATCTCATAGAGACAATCATCACATTTTCTATCACATTTATTGGTTACCTATTTCCCCATATTTCCATCCATTATCTAAAATAAATTGAAAATTGTGGATGAATATTTTTTAATGTATTAAACACATAAAGGGGGGGATCTAATAATATTAAAGGGATAGCATATAAATTACATTTATTTCCTTAACATCTGAATTTCTAGGTTTCAATCTATGTTATCCCAGATTTATTTCTTAACATATAATTTTATACACATTTTTTGTTACCATAATAATGATTTGTAATGAGTTTATGTATACACCTATTCATATCCCCTATCCATGTCAAACCAGGTTCATAATAAGTCCCATTATCGTGTACTAGGTTACCCCAAGTCAGGTATGAGACACCTTGTTAGAGTGTTTACCTCTAGGTACATCTGTTACAGAACCACATCCACCTATAGTATCCAAACATGGATGTATTTTATTGATAAAACACATAATTTATGCTTACCAAAATTTAGTGATGATATTTTATACTTAGTATTATCACTGATGCTTTCACTAGATTTTTCTAATCGTAACCCAAAAAATTACTAATCTTTTACACTAATACCAACTATAACAACACATATATTTATTTCATATTAATAAATGATTGATTAAATTTAATTTCACTTAATACAACCCAAAAATATTGATATCTATATTGTCATTGGGAATTAGGTACATGGCATAACATCTTAAACATGGGATACCAAAACATTATTGAAAACATTCTTAACATGCTTTCCAAATTCCATGGATTTTAAAAATGCATGAGATAAGCAGGGGAAAACCTAAGAAATGGGTGATATATAAATCCTTGTAAAGGAATAAACAAAGAATAAAATGAATAATCGAATAAATGTTAGAGAATAGGCATATCAATGGGTTATAAAAGGAGTAAGAATAATATGGATTGATATAGTATGATAATCATAACAAGGGAAATGTGGAAACAAATTAAAACCTTGAATCCTAAACATAGGTCAAGGATAAACCCACCGAGACATCAGGGTGGAAAATGGCTCATAAAGGAGTCGGGTTTACTCTGTTTCCCAATGTGAAATATCATGATACTAAATATTTCACAATTCAATAGAGTAATATCTGGGCTCACCCATAATATTCATATCATTCTCATTCTTAAGTGTTCCACATAGATCATAAAACATGGATTCATTCATCATCATAATTTATTCCATGATTAGGGAGTATGTAATAAATATGATTATGTCCACAATTAAAAAATAATATGCTCATAAATTTGAACACCCTTGATAGAAAATTGGAATGATGTTAACTATATAATTGTTTTTCTATAGAAGATTGTGGTAAAATTTCTACAGCATAAAGATGACACTTAATGATTCGTAAAAATGGGATGATGAGCAAGAAAGGGGTCTCTCATCATATAGACATTAACATGGGAAGTAATAGAGACATGTAAAATCATATCCCAATATTATAAATTTGGAATTATATGTTATAAGGCAATGAGGAAACTTGAATAAAGAAAAGAAACCTAACTATATTTCAACATGGTAATGGGTGTACATAAAGCATCATGGGGGAATTAATAAGGGTAAAGGGGATATAAAAATTTATAAATTTAATTTAATTTAAAGGTAATATTTAATAAAATATTCCAAAATAATAAAATGGAATTTAATAGGCATAACATAGAGGAATTTCTTGAATGGAAATGGGAGGAGAGAAATCTCTTACAAAATTTATGCATAGTAACGGGTGTACATAAAGGATCATGGGAGGATTAATGAGAGTTAAATGGGTATATAATCATGTATACATAAAAATAAAAATATTTTGGATATCAAATAATAAATCTAAACATTAAAAAATTGAAATTAGGAAGCATAACATCAAATAAGTTCTTGAATAAAATAGAGAGTGGAAAATTCCTTACTTGAGTCTGAGACTCCAAATGCATGGGGGTATTGAGAGCTTGGTGAACCTTCAGAAGGCTCAAGAGAAGGTAGGATAGAGTATGGAAAATATACATGGATTTTTTAGTGAACATAAATCTGGGATTGGGTGGGTGTATATAGGAAAATAGGGGGATTTATTCGTTATTTAGGTTTTTGACTCTACATAATTAAATATCGAAAACCACAAACTATACCATTTTTTGAACATGATTTCTACTATATTGTAGTTTTTTTATTTTTTTATAAGGAAAATTTCCTAAATTATAAACATAACTCCCTTTATTATATGGAGTTGAGTCATACTCTCAATGAAATGATTTTGAAACATTATAATATATTATAGGTTTTGGAGGAATATTAATTGTTTTAAAAAATAAATAAAATAAAGATAAAATTACATAATTTTAAAGATAAAACATGTTTTTGGAATTGGATCCCATTTATTGTAATTATTATCTCACTTTTGGATCATTATGATTTCCTAAAGCACAACTTATATTTATATGATATTTAACAATTACATACAAATTTTCCTATCTACAAAAATTATGAAAATTTCACCATTGAATAAATTCAACATTCAGATTAAAAAAATAATATTTATTTTATGTAAATTACTTTCTAAATATTTTAATATTAACTTTTAAAATAAAATTCACATTTATTAAGAAATGATGGGTTTTTTGACAATAACAGTTTTTAAACACTTATAAAAATTACATTTGAATTCAAAAAAATTATATGATCCTTTATATTTGAGAAATATTATTTAATAATACTAAAATATTATTATTTTTAAATACATTATTTGATAAATTCATTAATTGAATTTAAATATTAACCAAAAATATAATTTTTTATTTATTGTATAAAAATGAAAATCCTTCATAAAGAAACAATAATAGGATTAAAATATATTCATTATTCTATAAAAAATAATGTACATATTCATATCGATAGGTTCTTAATACATGTCACTTTAAAACACCAGAAAATGAAATATGTGTAAAGTGTGTGATGGTGGGACATTCATGGGGTGTTTCAATGAACATGGTTTGGGTTGTGATCTCGATTATCTTGATCTTCTACCATAAATGGTTTCCCTCATGCTTAAGTTTTTAGGTATAAACTTGGTCTTGGTGAAGATAAAATCCTATAAATGCTCTACCCATCTGATGCTCTGATATATGTGCTTCATAGGGTGTGATCCTACTATTTGAGTTCATCACTTTCTTTGTCTGTGTCAATGGCATTTGATAAAATCATATATTTATACTAATCATGTGATCACTATTCAATGACTATATTATCAGTGGTATGTATACTTAATAATATTTTAAATCTAATTGGATAAAATAAAATGAAATAAGTTAATATTTTTTCTATAACCATATTAGAGAATAATACATTTAATCAAATAAAAGTTGAAACTTTTATTTATAACAGTTTTGGTCATTGAAATCTTCCCCCACTTAAGAAATTTCGTACTCGAATTTTTATTTTCCTACACTAAAAAAGATTAGGGTATCCTTGTTTCATCACCTCCTCTGGTTCCCACATTTCTTATTCAAACATTTGGTTTCTCTACAACACTTTTACATGGTGCATTGTTTTATCTCAAAGATCATGTTCTCTATGATCTATGATCTTCATTGACTGCTCTTAATAAGCGAGATCATTCTCCAATGGCAGCACATCTGGATTGAGTACTTGTGAGGGGTCTGATATATACTTCCTCAATAAGGATACATGGAATACATCATGTACTAGAGATAGTTTTGGTGCAAGTTGTGGTAGATAATCCACCGCTCTCATGCGATTCAGGATCTCAAAAGGGAAGATGTACCATGGACTATGCATTCTATTTATCCCAAATCTCATCAATTTCTTCCATGGTGATATACAAAGGTATATAATTTCTCCAACATCAAACTCTAAGTGTCATAGATTATTTTTAGTATAGCTCTTTTTTCAATTCTGAGTAGCCTTAATATGTTGCTGAATGATCTTATCCTTTTCCACCATTACCTGGACCATTTTAGGACCTAGAATTTTGTATTTCCCAACTTCACCCCATCATTTAGGTGTTATATAACACATCCCATAAATATATTCACAAACATCCATTTGGATGATTCATTGGAAACTGTTGTAATAGAACTCAACTAGTGGAAGATCTTGGTCCCATATTCCTTTGAAGTAAATTGAGCATGATCTCATTATAACTTCATGTGTCTTGGTATTCCTCTATGATTTTACATCATTTTCTGGGTGATAAGTTGTACTAATGTTCAAATCTGTATTAAGAGACGTTGGAGTCTCTTTCAGAACATAGAGGTTAATCATGGATCTTGATCGGATACAATCAATAGTGGTACTCTATATAGCCTTACCACTTCTCTGATGTATAACTAAACAATTTAATCCAATGATAAATCCTATAGAATTGAGATAAAGTGAGCTGTTTTTATTAGAAGATCCCCAATATCCCATATAGCATTGTCTTTCATAGATGTAATTGGATGTCTGGTGACAAAAGTCTATGGTGATGTTCTCCCATTTCCATGTGGGTGTAGGTAATGGTTGCATCATCCCCTGGGATTTTTTCCTTTTTGATTTAACTTGATAGCATAGAATATATCTTGATGTATACTCTACGATATACTTCTTTATAATTTTCCACATAAATAATTCTTGGAGATCTCATTACATCTTCATGCTTCCTAGGTGGATGGAGAAGGTTGGGTTATGTGCTTCATCCAACAACTCCTTCTTCATCTCAGGAATTGATGATACATAAATTCTTGACCCAAATATCACATCTCTTTCTTCATTAACATTGAATTTCTGGGATTTCCTTTTTCTTATAGTCTCTACTTTCTTCTAAATTCCCACATCATCAATTTTAGAATCATTTAACCTCTCTATAAGGGATTATTGAGAAATAAATTGTGAAAGTGTACATGATGGGCCTTCCTTTATGATTATCATGTCCATCCATTATAAATCTAGGAAGATCAGATCCCTCTAAATTATAATTAGTGATAGAATCACTAGATCCTTTCTTCATAGACCATCCACCGTATTATTCGCTTTACCTGGATAGTAGTGGAATGAGTAGCCATACTCTTTTAACATATCTAACCATCTTCATTGGTGCATATTAAACTCTTTATGTGAGAATATATACTTATGGATTTTGTGATCTATATATATTTCACACTTATTCCCAAAGAGATAATTCCAGCTTATTTTCAAGGTGAAGATCAATGATTCAAACTCCATATCATGAATTCGATAGTTCTGTTCCAAAACATTCAACTACCTTGAAACATATGCTATAAATTTCCATTCTATATTAACACAAATCCCAATCCCTTAATTCAAGAATTTTTTTAATACAATGAAGGACTCTCCACTTGTAGGTAGTGTGAGAACATGTGAAGTGATATGAATCAATTGAAATTCCTTGAAGATCTCTTCACATTTATCATTCCCAGAAAACTTTACTCCCTTTTAGGTTATATTGGTTAGAGGCGTTGACAATCATGAGAAATTTCTCCCAATCGATGATAGTACCCAACTATTCCAATGAATCTATGGATATCTATCAAGGATGTTTTCCTTGACCATCATTCAATTTATTTTTTCATTGAAGGATCCATAGATATATCATTTATTTTGATGATATTACCAAATAATGAAACATCATTCAACCAAAAATAACATTTCTTGTACTTAGAATAAAGCTTATTCTTTCGCAAGGTCATTAGCACAATGATCAAATGCTCCACATGATCCTCCATGAGTTTTGAGAATATTTGAATATCATCTATGAATACTGTCACAAACTTGTCAAGGTAATATCTAAATACTATATTCATTAATTACATGAATATTTTCAAATCATTAGTGATCCAAAAAGTCATAATTATGAACTCATAGTGCATGTACCCTATACAAAAAGTAGTCTTGGGGGTATATTCATTTTTCATGCTCATATGGTAATATCCCGACTGCACATCTACCTTGGAGAATTATTGTGCTCCATTTATCTAATCTAAAAATTCATTAATCTAAGGTAGAGCATACTTGTTCTTTATCTTGATCTTGTTGACCTCACAATAATCAAAACAAAGGTTCATTGACCCATCCTTATTCTTGACGGAGAGGACTGGTTCGCCTCTTAGTGAAGCACTTGGGAATATGAACCTTTTAACTAGATTATCCTATAGTTGTTTATTTATATCCTTAATATCCACAATAGCCATTCTATATGGAGTCTTGGATGTTGGTAATTCCCCAGGTATAATATCGATTGAAATTTAAACCTATCGGCCAGGAGGAAGACCATAATATTCCATGAGAAACACATCAACATATTCCCTCACAATGAGAATGAATTCAAGGACGATTCTCTCCTTATAATCAAACATTTGATATGGATAAACTTTATAATAGGAAAATAATGTTCAGGTTTGAGATGTTGGTGCTAAAGAAAATTTATCTTCATCCTTTCACTTATAAAGAATCTGGGGTCGATTCGCAATACAGAGAGTGATTTCCTTCTCATGACAGTTTATGTTGTCTCTATATAGGGAATTCCAATACCAAACCATTATAACATCAAATCCCACTAAAGGAAGTATGACATGGTATGATGGGATGTTCATCCCACAAATTGTGATAGTAGATGAGTTATATAAATGGGATGCAATAATTTTACAATTTTCAATTTCACCGACATATCTACCTCAATGTTTTGTGGTGGTGTTTGAATAGTTCTACCAAACATTCATGATATAAAGGAATGTTTAGAACCTAAATAAAAAAGTATGTTCTATATTCTGGAATAAATAACTATAATACTAGTCAACACTTCATTTTAAGGATCCACTTTAGTAGTAGTGATGAAAAAAAGATCTACCCTTGTTACCCTGGAGGTTTTTGGTTGTCTCTGAAAAACCTTAGCTTGGGTAATTAGTTTACAATGTTTCTTGGTTCCTTGTAGGTTATGTAATGGACTATTCACTGAGGTATGACTGGAGTATTCCGTTTCTCGGTTTAATTAGTGGGTTCCTCCAATCAAAAATTTCTAACTAGTTTTCCTTCCATCCAACAAGTAAATCATTTCTTCATTCCCCTTAGGCAATTTTTATGGTGCTTATTATCACTCCTTTTACAAGTGGGATGTCGAAATTTTGTGGGACCATTAGATTTCTCCATCGAAATACCAGAGCTAAACTCTATTATCTGCATCTTATCCCAATGATACCCTTGGGATTCACTGATCTCTACTCTGCCTTTGAGGGTACATCAGAAAAATTCCACATAGCTATCAATGTCACGGATCACTATATCATTTTTTAGACTATATTTTAGCTCGCCAATGAAGTGATCAATCTTGAATTTGTGGGTAATGAAATATAAAATGGCATATTGTGCAAGTATTGTGATGTTTTACTCATACACACCAATAAATTATTTATCTATTTTATTGAGGGAAATGAAATACATTTGAATTTTAATATTAAGAGTGTGAAGAAAATATTTATCTAAAAAATCTAAAATTCCTACCACTCCATTGATCCGATCACTTTATCAGGCTTTGTATTCTTGATAAAAGTCCACTACTGATGAAATTCTTCCTCCATATGATAAACATCTAGATGAACCTTCTCTTAATTGGAACACTAAATAATGGAGAATATCTTCTCAATAGAGTTGATACACTTTTCTATGATTAAGATATTAGATGATCCATTGAATTTCAGAGGCCTTTATCGCATAATTCTCTCAATCAAAACATTTTCGCTCATAGGGGGTTTAGATGCCCCCCTTTATCAAGGTTTTTATTCATAACCGGATTCATCTAAGATAGTATCATCATAAATTTCATGATTCCCTCTCCCATCAGTTTTCGCATCTCGTTGGGATAGTCATCACAATTTCCATCACATTGATTGTTTACCTGATTCCTTGTATTTCTATCCACTGAAGATAATAAAAGGAAAATAATGATGATTATTTTTTAAACTGTTAAACACAAAAAGTGGGAATCCAATAACATTAAAGGGATTACTTATAAATTACATTTATTTCGTCAACATATGAATTTCTTGGTTTCAAACTATGTCATTCCTTTCTTATTTCCTAAAATATACTCACATAGTCATTTTTGTTCCCTTAATAATGGTTTGTAATGAGATTTTGAAATTACCAATTCAAAACCTTCATTATTGTCAATCCAAGTGTCTATTAAAGCAAATTTTTCTGTACTAGGTTACCCTAACTCATGACCAGGACATATTGACAGAGTTGTTACCCCTATGTGCATCTATACCAAAACCACGTCCACTTATAGTAACCGAATAGGTATGTATTTTCATGAAAAAACACATAATATATTCTTACCAAAATTTATGGATTCTATATTATACATAGTCTAATCTCTAATGATTACACTAGATTTTTCTAATCCAAATCCCTAAAATGAAAAAACATTTCCTATGATACTATCTATTACAACACAACTCTTTACGTCACATTAATACCTGATTTATTACATAACATTACACTTAATAAAACCCAAAATAATTAGAAGAATATCATATTTTGTAATTAGGTACGTGGAATAGAATCTCCAGCATGGGATATGAAAACATTATTAAAAACTTATATAACATGATTCTAAAATTTCATATCTTTTAAAACTGCAAGGGATAACCTGGTGAAAATCATAAGAAAGGGGTGATCTATAAAGCCCAGTAAGGGAATAAAAAATTCATAATATGAGTAATAGAATACATTTTAGAGAATAGGAAAATAAATGGGGAATAAACGGAATATAAATACTAAGGCTTAATATAGCATGATAATCATAACATGGTTAATGTGGCAACAACATAAAACAATAAATCATAAACATACTTCAAGGATAAACCCACAAAGACATCATGGTGGACAAAGTCCCATAAAGGAATCAAGTTCCCTCCCCAATCCCTACATGAAAAATCATGATAATAAACATTACCCAACACATTTGAGCAGTATCTGCGTGCAACCATCATATTAATTTCATTCTGAGACTTATGTGTGCCATATAGTTCATAAATCATGTATTCATTCATCATCATAATTAATTCCAGGATTCAAGAGTATTTATAACAATTGTGTAAGTCACTAATAAAAAATTATATGTTTTTAAATGTGAACACCCTTAATAGGAAATGTGCATTGTATTCACTCCAAAATTGTATTACTATGGAAGCTCATGGTGAAATTTTAGTAGCATACCGACCTCATTTAAAGATTCATAAAAATGGGATTATGGGATAGAAAGGGGATTCTCATCACATATAAAAAAATGGGAAGTAATAGGGACATGTAAAATCATATCCCAAAAATATAAATTTGTAAATATAAAGAATAATGGAATAAATATACTTAAATTGAGAAAATAATCCTAACTATATTTCAGCATGGTAATGGGTGTACATAAAGCATCATGTGAGGATTAATGAGATGGAAAGGGGACTTCATAATTAATAAATTAAATGTAAATTAATTGGAATCTTTAACAACATATTCCAAAATAAGAAAATGGGATTTAATAGGCATAATTTAAAAGAAGTTCTTGAATGGAAATTAGAAGAGGGAAATGTGTTACGAAATTACAACATCGCAATGGGTCTACATATAGGATAATGTGAGTATTAATGAGTGTGGAAGTGGTATATATTCATGTTGAAATTAAAAAGTATAGTATGTGGGATATCAAATAAAATAATTCTAATAATAAAAAATGTAAATTAAAAATCATAACAAAAATTAAGTGCTTGAATAAAATGGTGAGGGGAAGATCCTTTCCTTGACTGTATGACTCCAAATGCATGGGAGGGGATTATTGAGATCTTGTGTGATCCTCAAAAATACTATAGATATGATAGGGAAGATCATAGAAAAGATCCATGTATTTTGAGTGAAGATAATTTGGGTATTGCGTGGGTTTATATAAAAAATATGGGATTTCATTATTATTAATTTTTTTGACTATACATAAATAAATATCCAAACCCACAAACTATAACATGGTTTATTCCCATGATTTATACCAAATGTGATTGGTTTTTTTATTTTATATGCAAAAGGGCCTAAAGTATTAAAATAATTTCCTTTTTATGTGGTGGTGATTCACACTCTTATAGAATTGATTTTAAAACCATAACATATATTATAGGTTTTGGGTGATTCATAACGGCATTAAAAAATAAATAAAATAGACGAAAAATTAAAAACTTTTAAAGGTAAACCATTTATATTGTATTATATCCCATTTATATAAATTACTACATCGAATTTGGATCATTATGATGTCATAAAACACAAATTATATATATACGATGTTTGTTTTTTTTTCAAAAATTTGGTTGTCAAAGAAAATTATGAAAATTTCACAATTACATAAATCTAAAATTCTGATTCAAAAAATAATATTCATTTTAGATAAGTAATTTTCTAAATATATTAATTTTATTATTACAAATAAAATTTAAATTTATTATGAAATGTGGGGTCTTTTGACAATAACAGTTTTCGAACCCTTATAAAAACTGCATTTGAATTCATAAAAATTATATGCTCATTTATATTTAATAAAAATTATTTAATAATATTAAAATAATAATTTTTTAGAAAATACATT
This sequence comes from Viscum album, assembly GCA_963277665.1. Taxonomy (NCBI): domain Eukaryota; kingdom Viridiplantae; phylum Streptophyta; class Magnoliopsida; order Santalales; family Viscaceae; genus Viscum; species Viscum album. The sequence goes on along the minus strand of OY728120.1, from coordinate 1,576,294,884 downwards.
AATTCATAAATTTATTAATTTAACTTTATTGTTAACCAAAAATAAAATTTAAGATTTATTGTATCAAAATAAAAATTATTTACAATGTAAAAATAATAAGATGGAAATACCTTCACTATTCTATAAAAAATCATGTATGTATTAATATTGATATGTTATTGATACATATCCAATTAATACAGCATAAAAATTTATATGAGTATGTTGTGTGATGGTGGGACTTTCATGGTGTGGTTAGATGAATATGGTTTGGGTCATGATCTCAATGACCTTGAACTTCTATGTAAATGGTTTCACTCATGATTAAGTTGTTAGATCTCAGCATGGCATTGGACAAGGGAAAATCAGAAATATCTTATCTACCTTTTAATCTCCAAAAAATGGTATTTTAGGGTACGATATTACTTGTTGAGGCCATCACTTCCTTTGTCTCTATCAATTATATTTGTTAAATCCCTATATTTATACTAATCATGTGATCATTGTTCAAAAGATATATTATCTATTGTAAAGATATATAATGTTATTTTAAATCCAATTGGATGTAATAAAATAAAATATGTTCATTTGTATTGTATAACCATATTATATAATAAGACATTTAATTAACTCAAAAGGGAAACTTTTATTTATAACAGTAAATGTCTTTGCATTAACAATTTATGAATAACAATAAAAATGTCCTTAAATATTATATATAATTTCTATGAACTTGATACCATTTTTTAAATGATATATATATATCATATTAATAATAAACAAGACTTACATGACAAAACAAGCATAAAAAATAAAGTTGTTAAACACCCGAAACATGGGTATGAACGAAATATTATTATCAAAATGATATAAGAAGATAATATATGATATCATAAAATGGATATGGTTCTGGTATAAATTAAAAACATGAATTAAACCATTATACATGCATTGAAATAACTATAAACTAACAAAAAGTACAAGTTAATGGTTCATTTCCCAATATCATTACAATTTGTGATTGTTTATACATAATTATCTCCTAGGGAAGACTTATAATCTATATACATTTTTGTTATAAATGTTTTTGGATATATTTTTACTATTTTACTTTTAAGTTTTAATGCATTTTTACCATGATTTAATTTTTTTTAATTTTTTTAAGGAATAAATTTTTCATTTTCTAAATGAGGTACTTTCAAAAATTTCAACAAAAATCCAGAAAGAATGTTTTTTTAACTTATTCGACATTAGTGTATTTTTCTACCATCATGAATCCATGATGTTATTATTCTTCCATTATAAGTTTATAAGGTTATTTTCAATGAAAAGGGTTTCATTTAAAATTTTACGTTCTTTTAAATAAATGTTTTCTAAGTAAAAAATGGTTATTTATCTCAAGAAATTTTTAATGATTTTGTTAGAGTATTTTCATCTATTCCAACATCCTTTTTTGGAGTTTTTTATTGAATGAGTTTTATCTTTTATGATACCATATACCATATTTTATTGAAGGTTTTTTGATAATTTTGAATGTGTATGTGCTATTTTTATACCATTGACGGTTTACGGTTGATGTATTCACATTTTATATGCTATTTTTCCAATACGAATGTTTATGTTGTTTACGTTTTACCCTTTTCATATAAGGAATGTTTTGGAATTAGTAATTGAGGTTTGGGGCCTACTATATTCCCTCGATATGTCGACAGGTCTCATGAGACAATCTTTTTTGGGTATAGGTTGATGTCTTACCTATTTATGTATGGTGTCCTGGACGAAGCATTGAAGGTATGTTTATGATGTCCAACATTATGCATTCCCTCATTATGAGATTAGTTATTTATATTCCATGTTATTATTTTATTAGTAGAATATCCTGGTGATAATCTATATGTAATTATATTATTTTAATTTCTAGTCTCCATATTATGCTCTAGATTATGTTTAAGTGGATCCTATTTTAGTTACACACCTTTCCATAAGGTATAGGAATATTATTCATAATAGATTCAACTGTATGCTTACACTCACTATGCATCTGATCTCATGCCTTTATTATGTTTTATTTTCCCAGGATTCCAAGATTTCATTATGACTGATATATAGGGTTAATCTATGAGATTAATGGTGTTCTAAAAGTATTTTCTATATTGTATTTTATGCTTTAAATTGTATTGAAAGGATCATGTATATAATATGACTTCCAAAATAACTAAACTGGTTGGTCCTTTGGCATTTGAATCTTGTACCTATGCCAATGTAATAACGTGAGGCCCCGGCTCTAGGCTACTAGGGTTGGGGTCTTTATAGTTGGTTTCAGAGAAAGCTTCATAGAAATCTTGGAAATAGGATTAAGAAAACATAAATTACGGAACATATCCATTTGATATAATTTTAGGAATACACTACAGGAACATCCTATAATTTAGTTAATGTAGATATTATGTGGGTATTCTTTGCAATACATCTATATCTAGATACTACAAGTGGATGTGGTACTAGAATATATATACCTAGGGGTAACAACTCTAACAAGGTATGTCATTCCTAACTCAACGTAACATGGTACACGACAACTGGCCTTACTGAGCACTTGGTTTGACACACCATCGGGATATGCTTAGGATAGTTCACATTTTCTTTACAAACCATTATAAAGGATATTAATGTAAATATGTACCCAATGAAACCATGTTTTTGATCATGAGATTAGCTATACATGAATTATAAATTTAGTTTTAGTGTTTCACTAGTTTTAAATTGTGCATTATGATTCATAACCAAATCTAATGTATGCCATCTTTTAGAAATGGAACCTAGTAGATGGAAAGGAAATTGTATCAACACATGTAATCCATGTAGGGATTTACCTCCAGTCCAAGATGTTTGAGAAATATACAATTGGTGGTGAACTACTTATAACCATACATGGATAGGTGCTATGGTTATGATCAATAATCTTTCCTAAATGGAGTATCATAATCTACAACATAGAGGAACAATGTTATACCTCTTCACGAGACAACAACCTGAATCATTTAATGGGAATTAAAATCTATTTACAGATGAATAATGGATATGTTTTTTAGAGGATATATTTCTTCAATTGGGAAGCAAAAAAAGGGAGAAGGTTTTCATGGAATTTTATCGCCTCTTGGGACATGTAGATCAATGGTCGTCATTGATTCAAACCTACAAGGAGGAGAAGAAATATAAAAATTCGAATTGAATTATTCTAAGGATATTTTTTCATAAAATGGTGTTTTCCCTATGAATACTGAGTAAATATGGAGAGACAATTCTTTAATCTGATTCAATAGAAGGATGATAATGTTTCTAAATATAAATCCATCTTTATAGAGTTATAAAGGCCCATTACAAATTATTTACATAATCCAAAGAGAAATATGTATTGATTATTTGATGTGTTTAATCTATTCATATAAAAAGAACTAGTCTCCCAAAATTTCTCATCATATGAAGATGTATAATCATGTGCTACCAAGATATATAAATAATGCTCTAGGCCTTATAATTTTATGGGAAAGAAAGAGAAGAAAAGGGTGGCTAAACACTCTAGAAAATGAAATAATGAAAAGGGGGAGATGATAAGAGTTATCTTTCCATCATGGAAAAAATAAAGAAAGAAACATCATACTACATGTCTACTAGGGATGGGGGTTTGTTACAAGTCTGGAGAATAAGACCAACAATCCTATAGTTGTAGGGGAAAGAAATAAGTTGGTAATGTGCATTTTTTTAACTTTAAAGAGATGAGACACTATGAAAATGATTTTAATAATCATTAAGGAAACATTCCCTAGAACATTCCAAGGATCAAGGCTAATCTTATATGTTCACAAAAGTTGACATTTAAGTTCATAATGATGTCGCGGTGGGTACATTAATCATCTCTTCAAACATAGCAACTGATTTATTTGATTATGGGTCATCTCATACTTCTATATCTTCCCAGTTTTCTATGAAAAGTACACATTTCCCTTTTGATATAATAATTTAGTTTTAAGATAAAAATCATAAGTGATGTTTCATTGTAAGAAAGATGTGTCATTTGATCTACTTCACGAAACCTAGATGTGCTTTACTTGCAAAACTTATCGTCATACATATGGTCAACTCTAATATAATACATAGTATAGAGTATATTTCCAAATATGATGTGAAAATTTATTACAAGAATAAGGAAATTAAAATTTTTGAGATAGAAGAAGAATCCCTTATCATTAAATAGAAACATTCGTCATCTGCTTCTTATCTAGATCCACCCCTAGTAGCTATACTGAATGAAATTCTTTGAGAGGAAGAAAAAATTACATATAGGGATGAATAAGGTAATCATTAAATTGAGTATGCACCTTTTATAAAGGAATAAATTGACATATTTCCTACTTAATTACCTTGCCTCCCCCTAGAGTGTGGTGTTTATTTTTTCATTGATTTAATCACTGGTGCAAGACCAATATCAAATAATCCTTATAAAATGGCACTAGTGGAATTATTAGAGTATAATAAATAACATGAAGAGTAGGGTAAAAAAGTATTTATTATTCCTATTGTTTCTCCAAAGGGATCCCCTATTCTCTTTATTATTAATAAATATGGATCCATTAGGTTGTGTATTTATTATAGGGAAATTTGTGCTATTACAATAAAGAACAAGTATTATCTACCTCACATTGATGACTTATTTGATCAAATTCATAGAGCTAAATGTTTTACCATGATAGGACATTATTTTTTAATATCATCTACTATGTGTAAATACGGAATGAATTACAAAGATGGATTTTTGGACGAGGTATAGATATTACAATTTTATGGTAATGCCATTTGGATTGAATAATGAACCCTTAGTTTTTATGGATGTAATGAAAAACATATTCAATGATTGTCTTGATGATTTTTTTGTGGTATTAATTGATGATATTCTAGTGTATTATAACGGAAAGGAAACCCATGAGAATCACTTAAGGATAATTCTTGATCCTCTCAAAAGGAATGAGTTATATGATTAATTTAAAAATCCTGAATTATGGATTTAGGAAATTTCTTTTCTTGGACATATTGTCTCTAAGGATGGAATCTCTCTTGTTCCATTAAAGAAAAACACAAACCATGAATGGATGGAACCAAAGATATTAACTGAGGTATGTTGTTTCATTGGTTTAGTAGGTCACTATCGATGTTTCATTCAGAATTTTTCCCGATTGGATATACCATTAACCAAGATCACACATAAAGGGGTTAAGTTCTTAAGTTAAATGAAATGCGATGAATGTTTTTAAGGATTGAAGAGAATATTTTTCAATGTTCAAATCTAAACTTTACGATCGGGAAATGGTGGATTTGTGATTTATAGTGATGCATCAAGGAAAGGACTTGGTTTTGTCCTTATGAAAAATGATAGATTTATTGAATATGCATCCAAATAGATAAAAATTAATGAATAAAACTATATAACTCATGATATTGAGTTAGAAGTTTTAATATTTTATTTGAAGATATTGAGACACTATCTCTATGGTTAAAGATATTAGATATATATAGATCACAAGAGTTTGAAATATATATTCTCATATAATTAACTAAACATGAGGTAAAAGAGATGGCTGGAACAACTCAGGGGTTATGGTTGTTCATTACACTGCCACCCAGGGAAGATGAATACGATGGAAGATACCTTGATAATGAATGATCATGGTGTTCGGAGGAAAATTTGAATCTAAAGGGATCATGTGTTCATAGATATAATAAATATGGATATAGGAATTATCAAGGATGGTGAAACATCAATACATTTTCAAAAGGTTTCCAAACCATCTTTATTGGAAAGGAAAATTTTCTATCATTTGATGATGTGAATTCCAAAAATAAAATCTAAGCTATGAATGAAGGGAAATTTACAGACTTCATATATGTAGATGTTATTTTGAAATTTGGAAAAGGGATTTTTGTTCCCTCTATACCTCATCTAAAAAAGGTAATTATTTGATCATTATCATAGCATAAATTTCTCAATACACCATGGTGGCACCAAGATGTTTAGATATTTGAAGGAACATTTTTTGGGGACAATATGAAGTGGAAAATTACTGAATATATATCAAAGTATCTAGTTTGTCAACAAGTCAAGGATGAGATACAATATTCTAGAGAATTCAAGCAACCTCTTTCTTTACCTATGTGTAAATCGGATGATATTGTGATGTAATTTGGCTTAGAACTTTTTAGTACTCCCAGAGGGAATGATGTGATTGTGTTATTGTTGATCACCTTACCAAATCGACACATTTTTATGTTACGAGAGTAGATTTACCTCTAAAACGCCTAGCAAGACTCAATATTAATGAAGTTTTAATACTTCATGGTGCACCTATTTCAATTGTGTATGATCATGATCCACAATTCACAAAACAATTATGAAAAAAATTATTCAAAAGGATCAATATACTATGCTTTATATGAGAAATTCTTACCTCTCTCAAACTGACGGTTAATTTGAATGGACTATCCAAACATTAAAAGTCATGTTGAGGTCCTTCTCACTTAACATTAATTGAATGTGGGATCATTATATACCTTTGGTATAATTTTCCTATAATAATAAATTTTATTTAAGTATTCAAATTCCACCATATGAAGTGTTATATGAAAAGAGATGGAGCACACCAACTTGTTTGGATAAAGTTGGTGAAAGAAAACTTGTAGACCCAAAAAATTTTAAGGAAACAATGGAAAAGGCGAAGACTATTCATACCCATATCACAGAATCTCAATGTCAGCAATAAATCTATGTTGATAACCGAAGGGTGGATTTGGAATTTCCAGTGGGAGATCATGTTTTCTTGAAGGAATCTCCATGTAAGGGTGTTTTAAAATTTGGTAAGAATGAAAAATTAAGCCCCAGGTACATCAAACCTTTTTAAATTATTGAACAAATATAAACTATGGATTATCATTTGGTAATTACACTTATCCTTTATAAATTTCATGATGATTTCCATATCTATTTCCTATGGAAGTACATGGTAGAGCCAATGCTTGTTCTCACTTTTGATGAAATAGAATTGGCACCAGATTTATGTTACTCTAAATAGCCTATCCAAATTTTGGATACTATATGACAAGTGATGAGGAATCAGATGACTTGGTAGGTAAAGGTATTATGGGAAATCATAAAATTGATGATATAATGTTGGAACCTGAGGAAATTATGATGAAGATCTTGTCAAATATTTTTATGAGGTGATATTCTAAAAAAATCAGGGAAGAACGTTTTTGAATTATAGAAAATATTACACCCTAAGATTTTATGGTATGTTTTTTAAATAAATTTAATAGCTTACATTGTACATAACATTGAGTTTGAATGCACCACAAAATATTAATAGATTAATATTAACACCTTACCATTAAAATTGAATGAATATATATCATTAACCACATTTTGAAAATTTTATATTTAATTTCTTTCCATTAAGAAAAAATATTTTATTGTAATAATATATGAACGAATCCAATTTTACCCATTAAAATGTTATATTTTGTTAATTGTAGTTTTACTGCCTTTTAATGTTGCACTTGTTCTAAATAATAATTTAAAAACATTAATAAATTATATTTGAAAAAATAAACTTCATAATTGAAATAGAATTATCAAAATTTAAATTTGTTTAATTTTTGGTATATTTCTAACAAGTTTTATGTTTTGATGAATAGTGATTAAATATTTCATTTTAATTGGAAACATATTTTAATCTAAATAATTTATAGTGTTAAATTATATTTTTAAATGTTATATGTATCACCCCAAATATTTTATGGTATGTTTCTCTTAAATACATTCTATTAATCACTGTGTACCTTTGAATCAACAATAGTATATTTAGGAGATAGTCAAAACCAAGCCATTAAATATAAATTTTCCACTTCTATATTTTGAATATCAAAAAATGGTCATCTAGAGTTGTGATTAGTAAGTCATTTGGAGTTTGATAGAATAAACCAGATTTTGGTGAATAGTAAGATACCCTTATAAATAGTAAATAATATTATTATTATTTTTTCTTAAGGAAATAAGATAATGAGATCTTAATTAGTTTTTTCAGTGACAAATAAATCTAATTTCACATTAAGATTGTTATTTTTAGAATTAACAATGACATTATTTAAAAATCAAATTAATATTATTTAGAAAATTAATTTTGAAAAAATGGAGTTCATTTTTGAATTCTACCCATCGAAAAATGGTTTGGGTAAATTTTTGGGACTTTTCCGAAATTCTAGAATTTTTTATGAATAGTGAAATATGATAAAATACCGTATATGCAAATTATCAGTTAAATACACAATTTATGACATCATAAGTGATGTAAGGACACTTTTTTCTAAATCACATGCACTTATTACTATTATGGGTCACATGAAACAACATTATTGGTTTTCCTAAGGGAAATAATAAAATAATGAATTAAATATTCAAAATTTACCCCTCTCCTCCACTATAAAACCCCCTCACCACTCCCTCCTATCGTCACTCCTCTAAGCCTTGAAGATCTTCAATGTTCTTCTCTAATACACTTCTCTAGTCACTCCCCATGACCAAGAAGCTCTTGGTCTTTCCAAATGACAAAAATTCTTTCCCTTAAGGAGGTTATCGAGGAAGTTATTTCAAGAGGTAAAACACCTTTCTTTTTCTTTTAGTTTCATTTGAATTTATCTTCATTTTTTATCCTATCCTCACCTCCTCTACCTGAATGATCATCATAACTCTAGTATCATCTATATACTGGATTTATATCATGAGAATGGAAGAACCATCATCAATATTTTTACTCCCTCCCTTTTATTTTTATAAACGAAATCAATGTCCATGAGGTTCCAATTTATAACATTCATTGTAGACGAAGTTTTGTTCTTTAATTATTCCTTAATTACATGTCATGAAACCATATTAATGGTTTAACCATGTCATAATATATGTATTTTTTCTTGATTAATGTTCTGGAATGTTTAAACTTACATAATATAGAATAATAATACAAAACAAGTTTATTGAGAACAAAACTGCCTAGCCAAATTCAAGTGTTTATTTTTAACTAATCAAATGAGTCATCTTCATGGTATATAAACAGAATCATTATAAGATCAGTTATATCTCTATAATGTCCCTCATAATGTATATTTAAAATTCTGGATGTTAAACCCTATTTCAATCCAACTTCCATTCATGAATACAAGTAAACAACTCATGAAACCAAGAAAGAAAATGCATCCAAAACAATAAAATTAAATCTATTAAACCCATAAAAAGTCCATTAATGGACATAATAAGGTTATAGTGTAGGACCCCGGGACACCCCGAGAGGGGAGGGGTGAATCAGGGTGGAAAATTTTTCCTTTTAATAGATGGATCTTGTTCTCATGTTGGTAGGAACTCATTAAACCTGTATGATGAATATGATCAGAAAGAAAAAATTCACAAACAGAGAGATAACACAACACTTTTTACTTGGTTCACCAATAAGTGCTACGTCCAAGGATCATACGTCGTCAGGTTTTCAGTCTTACCAAATTCCACTATTCTTCAGTAGTTGTGGATTACAATGGTTCGGGCACAATCACTATATCCCTGGCACACTATCATTACAAAGGTTTAGGGATAGCTCACTGTGTCCCTCTGGTCACTCCCGTAAACTCCCCTTGGCTCACTACCTTTGGTGAAGTCCCACATAGTTTATATATGTGAAGGTATCTTTAGTAGATTTGCGTTGAAGTCTTTGTCTCTACTCAACACAATACAATGCTTGCATCGAAGTACTTAATTGACGCTCTTGAACACACTAAACCACTGATCAAGATAATGAAAAACGCATAAACAAGTTTCACTGACAGTTGTGCGCAACACCTACCCTTTGCAAGCAAGACCTTACTGTTGTGTGCAAAATTACATTTTTCGCACGGAAAAATATTTCACGCAACAACACACTTTTTCATGCAACTGATTCTGTTACGTGCCGCTTCAATTTTTACGTGCAACTCTTCCTTTTTGGCGTAACCCAGAATTTTTCGTGCAACCCATAATATTTCACACAAAACAGACTATTTCACGCAATCCAAAACAAACTATTTCGTGCAAGCCCCTTTATGTGATCCTTTTATGTTCATCAGACCTTGGACCTTTTCTAAGTATTCAACATTACAGAATGAGGGGGTTCACCTCTTATTTATAGGCGTCTGAGACCCCCACGCGCAAAACCCCCTATGGAATTAAAAACTTCTCATCTTGTGCGTAATCTTTCATGCTGGTACTATTTTTCGCACACATGTCCAGATTTTTCAAAGAGCCTATTCATTTTCTAGTTTTTGATGTTCTTATTCTTAAACACTATTTGCGTGGAAAATCTTGATTCTCTATTTCGCACACCATGCGGTTTTTCACGCCCAGTTCTTGTATTTCATGCAAAGCCCTTATTTTTAGCGCACCACTTCCTCTTTGCATGCACCTGCTTTTACTAATAATCCATGTCTTCATTTTCTGATTTTGAGGCCCAAAAATTTGTCAAACACTGGGAAATGGTCCCACCTTCAGAACCGTTGTCTGCTTGAACAGTATGATCACCTTGCTGGTACACATTTTGAACTTCAGCTGAGGATTGACAAAAAACACAAACTATACTCCAATTCATTCATAGAATATCCATGGTTACAACATATACCATATCAATTACATGTTTCTTAGGTTCTAGAATTATTAATTAATGAATCTAAATTCTATTAGTCAGGTAATTAAGAACAATCAAGAACACATTCGAGCATAAGGTGAGGGATCCTCTCTCTCACTTTTGTTCAAGAATCTCCCCTATGTTGTGCCCTTTTATTTTTAATTCCTAATGATGGGGTATGTTTTTGCACAACCCCCATACTACCCTTGTGACATATAAATAATGGAATACTGCTGTACCTTTCATTAAGCTCTCACAATAACACTCGTTACCATGCAGAAATGTTTGTAAGGGGTTTCTCATCTCACTATCATTTCTATGAGATTTTCATTTTTCACCACGTATTTCATATATGTGTATAGTTTTACTTCCATTTGATATAAAATGACATGACTCTTTTTATATTCATGTTATTAAATTATTCATTTTATCTTCATTACGTTCTAGTCACATGATTCGAATGGTTACATTGTGGTAAGATATTTTCTCTCAACTTCTATTTGGTTGTGACTCACTTTGTATGGTGCACCTAATAATCCTTATGTGGTGTACCTACTTCCCATTTGAGATAAATTTTCATTTGAAATTATATTTATATTAAATATCCATAATCCCATATAGTGGATAGGTTTTTGTCTAAACTGTATACCACTTTACATATGGTGTTTCTTTAGAATGTTATTTTAGTTATGGAAATATTGATGAATCTGTATACTCTAATCTGTATGGATATAGAAAGGGAATATTGCTCTTGTATTGAATCAATGTATAAAGAATTATGTCAACATGCAGCGGAAGGTGGGGACCGCTATATCCCCTCAATATATCGGTAGGTCTCATGAGACAAATCAGTTGGTGACAAACCCTTGGAGTTTGTTTCCAAAAAATCTGACGGGTTTCTACCCATAGAACTAAACATTTTTTACGGTATTATGGTTTCATGTTCCTTATACATGAAATCCAATTAATAATCATTATATTTATTCATTATCAGTTATTATTTTTATCCATGAGGTTTTCTATATGAAAAAATCTATGGATGCAATTTCATTCTCAGTTTATTAATGGCATTAGTTATTCATTTATTCACTATGAAATATTGATTATATCAGGTTGATTATGATTCTCTTATTATTGTACACATGATTCTTATATTTGTAACCCTTAATGAGAATTTTATCTCACCCCTTTCATTTTTTACTTCCAATAAGTGACAAAGAAGAGATCATTTATTGTGTTTTTGAGGATGTTGTTTTTATTTTCATTATGTATTATATTTCGTAAACTATTACAATGTGATTTGAGTGACATCTATGTATATACTTTCTTCAAGACTACTAAACTGATCATTCCTTAGGTATTTTCATTCTTTCTAACCATGTTAATATCACAAGTAATGCACTGTCTCCAACCTATATGGGTCGGGGTGTTATAGTTCTTATTATATGAAGTTTAGTATAAAACAAGGAAACTAGAGTTGGAAATGTATAGTAGAGAACAAAGCCCTAAAGTAGTATTTGGGAACAAACATACAAGAATGTCAGGGTATTTTGGTAAAGAATAGATTATATGGATCATCCAATAAATACATCCATGACTGGATATGAGTAGGTAGAGGCGGCTCTGGTATAGATGTATCTAGGGGTAACACCCAAAAACACCGCTTTGAGCCAGACTCTAACGGGAACTGGTGTACAACAATGGGCGTTGCGGAACTCTTATTTTTGATACTCCCGGGAGATATGCTTAGGATAATTCATATTTTCTTTACAATCCATTATGAAGGAGTTTAATGTAAATTTTTCCTCAGAGGAACCATGTTTATTAGTTTAGCTATACATATAATTTCAATCTATGTTGCGTTCTTTTCTATTTTAGATTCATAAACTAACATATTGTAACCCATTATTTAGAAATGGAATCTAACAGAATAAGGGGAATCAATACTCATGGGCATGATATGGATCTCCCTATTGAGCAAGTCAACATAGTCAACATTGGAGCAGATCAGATCGTGAACATATTAGGACAACTTACTCAGTTTGTAATGAATAACCATTCTACACCTATGTTGGATCATTTCATATAGTAAAAGCCCCCTTCATTCTGTGGGACTACTAATCCAGTGGTTTCTGAGAAATAGATCAAGTCCCTTTAAAATATATTCATGGCATTAAGATGCAATGAAAATGAAATGGTAGTACTGGCAGTATATTGTCTCAAGGGAGATGTTGTTTAATGGTGGTCCTTAATTCAAAATACCACGTAGGAAGAAGAAATAGAAGATATGGAATGGATGACTTTTAAGGAAATATTCTTTGAAAAATATTTCCCTCATGTGCAATGAACCAAAATGAAGAGGAATTTTCTTGTATTAAAACAAAGGGAAGAAGAAAGTGTTGAACAGTATGAGGCTACCTTCACAAGGCTAGCCAGGTATTCCTTAGATAACCTATGTTACTCAGCATTCAAGATTGATCATTTACATGAAGGTCTTCATCCATGTCTTCTAAGGGCATTGGCTTCTCAATCATTTTCATCATATAATGAAATTGAATCAAGTGCCATCAAAATAGAGAGGGAATTTTCTAGATAAAATATTTTCAAAGGAACCCAACATAAGAACCGATGCTCTGATAACATCAGAAAAGGAGAAGCACCAAAGAATAGCAATGGAACAAAGCTATTCCCATTATGTGAGAACTGTGGAAAGATTCATCTTGGGAAATGGTTGAAAGGCACATGAGTCTAATATAACTGTGGAGAAAAGGGTCATCGATCTGATGAATGCAAGGGGAAGAAACAATTCAATGATATTCAATGTTACAATTGTAGAGAGATGGGACACTATGAAAATTATTGTCCTAAGCGTTAAGAAAACTCGACTCAGAAAAGGCCAAGAGAACAAGGGAGATCCTTTGTGATTACAACAATGAAGGTTGAAGTTCCTAATGACATGGTGGCAGGTACATTAATTGTTTCCTCAAAATTAACAACACTTTATTTGATTCTGGATCATTTCATTCATTTATATCTTCCTAGTTTTCCTAGAAAATTAGATATGTCCAATTTTATTTAATAAAGGAGTTGTCAGTCAAAACGCCTAGGGGATGTATCATTGCAACCAAGGCATGTCGACTAGTCCCCCTCCAGACACCAAAATGTTCTATAGTTTCTAACGTTATCATAATACCAATGATTAAATTTAATATAATTCTCAGTATGGATTGGTAGTCAAAATATGATGTGATGATTTATTGTAAGAAGAAGGAAGTTAGAATTTTGAAAATGGTGTAGAATACCTTGTCTTTAGGGTAGAAAATTCCCCACATGATTCTTATCTAGAACCACCCCCAGTAGCTGTACTGAATACAATACATGGAGAGGAAGATAAACCAATATATATGAGTGAGGAATTAAATCTTCAAATTGAAGATGTGCAGATAGTGAAAGAGTACATTGATGTATTTCCAGAGGATTTACCTGGACATCATCAAGAGCGGGAAGTTGAGTTCCCTATAGATTTAATTCCTAATGTAAGACCTATATCAAAGACTCCCTATAGAATGTCCACTGTGTAATAATTAATGCTAATGAAACAACTAGAGGATTTGAGTGAAAAAGAATTTATTCGACCAAGTGTTTCTCCATGTGGAGCCCATGTCCTCTTTGTCAAGAAGAAAGATGGATCCATGGGGCTTTGCATTGATTGGAGGGAAATCTATGCTATTACAATAAAGAATAAGTATCATCTACCCCGGATTGATGATTTATTTGACCAAAATCATAGAGATCAATAGTTTTAGATGATTGACCTTCGATTTGGATACCATAAGTTGTGTGTGAGGAAGGAAGATAGTCCTAAGACAGCATTTCGGACCAGGTATGGGCATTACGAGTTTACAGTGATTCCTTTTGGACTGACAAATTCACCCTCTATTTTCATGGATTTAATGAATAGAGATTTCAAGGAATATCTTGATAACATTGTTGTGGTATTCATCGATGATAACCTCGTATACTCAAAAAGATATGAAGACCATGAGAATCACTTGCGATTTATTTTGAGAACTATTAAAAGAAATAAATTATATATGAAGTTTAGCAAGTGAGAATTATGGATTCAATCAGTTTTTTTGGGCCATATTATCTCTAAGTATGGAATCTTAGTTGATCCAGTGAATACAAAGGTAATCCAAGATTGGCCCATGCCAACAATAATAACTGAGGTACACAATTATATTGGATTAGCAGGTTATTATCGATTTTTCGTTTAGAATTTTTCCTGACTGGCTAACCTGCTAACCAAGCTCACACATAAATGAGATAAGTTTGTATGGACAGAAGAATGTATAGAATACTTCGATTAATTGAAAAGAAGATTGGTCAATGTTCCAATTTTGACTCTTCCATCTGGAAGTGATGGATTTTTAATATACAGTGATGCATCAAAGAATGGACTGGGTTACCTCCATATGAAAAACGATAAAGTTATTACTTATGCATCAAGAGAGTTGAAGACTCATGAGAAAAATTATCCAACTCATGATCTTGAGTTATAAGCTGTAATATTTGTTTTGAAAATATAGAGGCAATATCGCTACGGAGAGAGATGTGAGATTTATACGGAACACAAGAGTTTGAAATATATTTTCACACAAAAAGAACTCAAGATGAGGCATAGAAGATGGCTCGAGTTACTCAAAGATTAAGATAGTTCAATACACTACCACCCAGGAAAGGCGAATAAGCTGGATGATGCATTAAGAAAGAAAGATCATGGCCTTATGACTCAAATGAGGATTGAAAGAGATCCTATGTTCATGGATATACTAAAGATGGATATGGGAATTGTTAAGGAAGGGGAAACATCACTCCTCTTTCAAATGATTACTAAAAAATATTTTCTAGAGAAGATAAAAATTTCTCAATCTGATGATGAGAATATGCACAAGAAAAATTATGCAGTTAAGGACGGGAGACTGGATGACTTCATTTATGAAGGAGTTCTGATGTTTGGGAAGAGGTTATGCATTCCATCAGTGCCTGAGATAAAAAGGGAACTATTAAATGATTCTCATCACTCAAATTTCTCTATACTCCTAGGTACCACCAAGATGTAAGAGATCTAAAGGAATATTTTTGGTGGGATAATATGAAGTGATAAATTGCTGACTACTTGTCAAGGTGTCTAGTTTCTCAACAAGTGAATGCTGAGAGACAACAACCCAAAGGATTGATGCAACCTCAACCTATTCATATTTGGAAGTGAGAGAAAATTACGTTGTATTTTTTCACTAGACTACCGAGGACACCTAGAAGGAATGATGCAATATGGGTAATTATTGATCGTCTCACTAAATCAGCACATTTATTTCCAATAAGAGAGGATTTACCACTTGATATCCTGGAAATACATTATATTAATGATGTTGTGAGACTTCATGGTGCACCTCTATCGATTGTCTCCGATCGGGATCCTCGGTTTACATCAAAATTCTAGAAAAGTCTCCAGAAGGATTTGAATACTGAGCTTCATATGAGTACTGCATATCACCCTCAAACTAACGGACAGTCTGAAAGGACTATTCAAACTCTAGATGACATGCTGAGATCATGCTCTCTTGACTTCCAAGGTATGTGGGATCCATACATGCCTTTGCTGGAATTTTCTTACAATAATAGTTTCCATTGTTATTTTCAAATGGTTCCATATGAAGCATTATATGGAAAGATATATCAAACTCCCACTTGTTGGAACGAAGTTGGTGAAAGGAAACTTATAGGCCCAGAACATATTGAAGAGACCACAACAATGGTGAAGAAAATACAAGCCCTATTAATGTAGCCCAAAGTAGGTAGAAGAGTAATGCTAACAACTAGAGAAAGGAATTGGAATTTCAATTGGATATCATGTATTTCTAAAAGTATCTCCATGGAAGGGTTTCTTAAGGTTAGGTAAAAAAGGGAAACTAAGACCCACACACATCGGACCATTTGGAATTCTGGAAAGAATCAAAGTTGTAGCTTACCATTTAACAATGCCGCCAAATCTCTCTAGAGTTCATGATGTGTTCCACGTATCATTGTTAAAGATGTACATGCCAGAACCAATACATGTACTCACATATGAAGAAATAGAACTGGAACCTAATTTGTCATACTGTGAAATGCTTATCATGATTCTTGACACAGGGGAGTAGGTATTGAGAAATCAGACAACTAGTCTAGTAAAGTTTCTTTGGAGAAACCAGAATATGGAGGAAGCAACATGGGAATCTGAGGATGTTATGAAAAAGAATCACCCACATATTTTTGGTGGGATTTATGCATAAAATTTTGAGGGCAAAATTTCCAAAGGAGGTAATAATGTAGTACCCCATACATTTTATGGTATGTTTCTCTTAAATAAATTCTATTCATCACGGTGTTCCTTCAAAACAACACTAGTTTATTTAAGAGATAGTGAAAACCTAGCCATTAAATAAAAATTTTCCACTTCTATGTTTTGAATTATGAAAAATGGTCATCTAGAGTTGTGATTAATAAGTCATTTGGAGTCGGATAAAACAAACGTGATTTTTGGTGAATAGTAACATACCCATATGATTAGTAATATGAATAGTAATATGATTCTTATGAATAGTAAATAATATTATAATTTTATTTTCCTAAGGCAATAAGATGATGTGATCTAAATTAGTTTTTAATGAAAAAATAAAACTAATTGCACTTTAAGATTGTTATTTTTTGAATTCACTATGACATTATGTAAAAATTAAATTAATAATATTTCAAAAAATAATTTTAAAAAATGGAGTTCATTTTTTAAATTCTACACGTTGAAAAATGGTTAGGATAAATTTTTTTGATTTTCTTGAAATTTTAGAATTTTTAATGAAAAGTGAAATACGATAAAATACCATATATGCAAATTATCAGTTAAATACACTATTTATGACATCATAAGTAATGTAAGGCCACTTGGTTCGAACTCACATTCACTTATTACAATAAGGGGTCACATGAAACAACACTATTTGTTGTCTTGATGGAAATAATAAAATAAGGAATTAAATATTCAAAATTTACCCCTCTCATCCACTATAAAAACCCCTCACCACTCCCTCTTGTCATCACTCCTCTAATCCTTGATGCTCTTCAATTTTCTGCCCAAATACGCTTCCCTAGTCACTCCCCATGACCAGTAAGCTCTTGTTCTTTCCAAAAGGCCAAAATCCCTTCCCTTAACGATGTTCTCGAGGATGTTATTTCAAGAGGTAAAACACCTTTCTTTTTCTTTTAGTTTCATTTGAATTTATCTTCATTTGTTATCCTATCCTCACCTCCTCTATCAAAATGATCATGATAACAACAGTATCATATATATACTGGATTTATATCATGTTAATGGAATAACCATCATCAATATTCTTACTCCCTCCCTTTTTTTGTAAACGAAATCAACGTCCATGAGGTTCCAATTTATAACCACCATGGACGCCGAAGTTTCGTTCTTCAATGGTTCCCTCATTACTGGTCATGAAACCATATTTATTATTGAAAAATGTCATAATATATGTATTTTATCTTGATTAATTTTTTGTAATCTTTACACATATAAAATATGGAGTAATAATACAAAACAAGTTTATTGAGCAGAAAACAATGAAGCCAAATTCAAGCGTTTATTTTTAACTAATCGAATGAGTCATCCTCGTGGTATATAACCATAATCATTATAAGATAATTTATATCTCTCTAATGTCACTAATAATTTATATTAACAATTATGGATGTTCAACCAAATTTCAAACCAACTTCCATACATGAATAAAAGTAAACAAATCATGAAACCATGTAAGAAAATGCTTCCAAAACAATAAAATTGAATCTCTTAAACCCATAAAAAAAGGACATTAATGAACTTAATAATGTTATTCCATATCAATTAAATTTTGATTATGTTCATTAGTTATTAATTAATGAATCCAAATTTGATTATTCATGTCATTAAGAACAATCAAGAACACCTTCGAGCATAAATTAAGCGAACCTCTCTCTCACTTTTGTTCAAGAATCGTCCCTTTGTTGTGCCCTTTTATGTTTAATTCCTAATAATGGGGTATGTTTTCACACATCTCCCATACTTCCCTTGTAATATATAAATAATTTAATACCCCTTTACCTCTCATTAATCCCTCACAATAACACTCGTTAACATGCCGAAATGTTTGTAAGGGGTTTCTTGTCTCACTTTCATTTCTGTGAGATTTTCATTGTTCGCCACTTATTTAATATATGTGGTATAAGTGTTCTTCCATTTAATATAAAATAACATGATTATATTTATATTCACTTTATTCAATAATTCATTTTATGTTCATTAAGTTCTGGTCATATGATTCAACTGATTACATTATGGTAAGAGATTTTGTCTCAACTTCTATTTGGTTGTGACTAACTTTGTATGGTGTGCCTAATAATCCTTATGTGGTGTACCTACTGCCCATTTGATATCAATTATCATTTGAAATTATTCTTATATTAAATATCCATAATCTCGTATCATGTATATGTTTGTTTTGTAAACCGTATAACATTTTACATACGATGTTTATTTGGAATGTTATTTTAGTTATGGAAATATTGATGAATTCGTAAACTCTACTCTATACAGATATTGAAAGGAAATATTTATCTTGTATTGAATCAATGTATAGAGAATTATTTTGACATGAAGTGGAGGTTGGGGACCACTATAGCCCCTCGATGCATCGGTGGGTCTCATTAGACAAATCAGTTAGTGACCAAACCTTCGAGTTTGTTTCCAAAAAATCAGATGGGTTTATACCCATAAAACTAAATTATTATTACAGTATTATGGTTTCATTTCCCAGATACATGAATTACAATTAATAAGCATTCTCTTTATTCATTATCAATTATTATTATTATCCATGAGGTTTTCAATATGACAAAATCTATGGATGCAGTTTCATTCTAAGTTTATTAATGGCATTAGTTATTTAATTATTCACTCTGCCATATTGATTATGTCAGATTCATAGTGATTCACTTATTATTCTACTCATGCTTACTCTATTTGTAACCCTTAGTGAGTATTTAAGCTCACCCCTTTCATTGTTTACTATCAACATGTGGCAAAGAGGAGATCATTTATTAAGTTCTTGTGGATGCAGTTTTTAGTTTAATTATGTATTGTATTTTGTAATCTTTTACAATGTAATTTGAGCAATATATATGTATCTAGTTTCTTCAATACTACTAAACTGGTTGTTCCTTCAGGATTTTAATTCCATATAACCATGCCAATATCACATGCAATGCACAAGCTCTGGCCTAGAGGGGTCAGGGTGTTACATTATAAAATTATAATTAGATTAAATTTTTATCATTTAATCCAATTTAGGTCATTATAATTATTTTCAAAATGAATTTGGATATAAAAACATTTTATTATTTGGAACGTTTCACTTTATAAACCAGTTTTCTTATTCCATTAATGAGATTAATTAAAAATTAATTACAGCAACATCTATCATTTGAATGATGAAAAATGGATTGTATATTTGGAATCAGTCGGTATAACTTATTTTAATAGGAATATTTTATTATTGGTAATTATGAATAGTATATTTTGAAACAAAAATAACATAGTTGAAGGTAAATCGAGTGATTATGGGTAAAAATATTATTATAAATATTAGAAAATTACCCTAAATTTTATCTAAATCTCATTGGATAAGTGGGTGTCGACCAAAAATATCCTTGAGACAAGATTATAACCCTTATAAAAAACTTTTATTAGTGTATGGAATTTATTATATTTAATTTAATGTGATGTTAATGATGTCAAACTTGAATTTTTAATAACTATATCATTTTTAATATAGGGTTATACAGAAGATAAATTCCACTATTAATAGTCAATTGAAAGATAAAATTTTAATCCTCATAATCCTGAATTATTTTTGATTAATAATAAATAAACATTTACCTTAAAATATTGTGCAATGATGATGCAATAATTATTTAAATAATGAAAATATAAATTTAATGGTATAAAAAATATTAAAATAAATATAATTTATATAATAAATGTCCTCCAAGAATTTTATAGATTACATAACCTATTAGGGATGTATTAAAGGTTTTAGTTTGAATAAATCATATTGTTATGGTATTTTTAATAAGTCATGTAATGAATAATATCAAAATTGACATTAATTTTCTATTAAAATAAATAATATTTTATTCAATTAAATAAAATTTATAAAAATATGAAATTAGACCAAATAATTTGGATAAATTTAAAAATGTCATCCATGACTGATTATATGTTTTTTTTCATTTTATAGTATATATACTAAACCTTATGTAGTTAAAACATATGTTGTCACAGTAAGAGTCAAAAAGATAAAATAAGGTTTAATGAAAAATATATGGGTAATAATGTGACCTAAACTAGCCTAAAAATTATTGGTTGAGATTATTTTGACCCATATTTATCATAGCATTGAAATAAAACACTTTTTAACTATTTGGAATTAAAAATTAATTTATATTAATTTAATATTTCGAGAGTTTCCAAAAGTGCCCCCACCTCGATTATAAAAGGGCACCTCCTCCCTCAATTCATAACACCACTTTGATCCTTCTATATCAAAAAAACCAAACCCAATTTTCCCCCAAACATCATTATCCATGTTTTGGAGGTCTTATTCTTCTAAAAAGATAAACTCTAGATCCCTTGAAAAGAAATATAAAGGAATTCCATGGAAAAAAACTGGTAATTGTTTTACCAACTCATTAAATTTCACTTCTTCTTTTACTTCTTATTCAGGAGTTGTTTCCATGATTAAGTAATAAATCCAGCATAATATATATTCTGATTTTTTGGATTTTGGTGCAACAATATTTCACCTTTTATCCATCCTATGAAAAAAATCACTACGCGTTTGTACGTACATATTACCGTGTCCACATTGTGAGGTAATTAATATTTCATTACCAGATTATTTGGATGAGTATAATTGGATATTAATAATAAATATGAAATTATATTTGTTCTGTATAATTAATATAGAATCTAATTCCTTACCCTTTCACAATTAGGGGAATGATATCGTCGCTCGTGCATACGTACGTCTTACCGACTCGACGACACAATGAGATTAATTTTACAATTAACCAATAAATAATTATTACAAAAATGTATATAATGATTATATATAATTTATATGAAATTAACATCAATATTTATATAAAATATTAAAATATATCCTATGCATAAGAAACAAGACTTACCCGACAAAACATGCATAGGAAAATGAAGCAGTTAACACACAAAAACATGGGTAGTAATGAAATATTATAATGAAACGATATAAGAAGATCATATATGATATCCTAAATATGTATATAGATCTGTTATAAATTAAAAATAGGATTTAATCCATTATATATTAGGTTAATTTAAATTCAACTAATAGAATGTACAATGTAAGGGTTAATTTCACAATCTCTTTATAATTTGGGATTGTTTATACATAAGTATCTACTGGGGAATATTTATCCTTTATCTCCATGTTTCTTATAAATGATTTCCAAATTATATTGACCAATATACTTCAAAATTTTTAATTTCTTTTTACCAGGTTTTTGTTTTTATAAAATGGTTTGTAAGTACTCTTTTTGACAATTTCTAAATGAGGTATTTTATGATTTTTCAACAACAATACAGAAGGAATGTTTTTTAACTTATGCGGCCTGAGTGGATTTTTCCTCCATCATTAAAACATAATGTTTTGATGATTCCTTTATATGTTTCCAAGGTTCTTTTAAATGAAAAATGTTTCTTTTAAAATGACACGACCTTCTAATTTAATGATTTTATAGTAAATAAAATTTCTCCTAAGAACAATTTAATACTTTTTATTAGATTATTTTCATCTATGTCAACATCTTTTGTTGGATATTAATCCTTATTGAGGTTGACATCTTATGATACCATCATCCAAATTTTATTGAAGGCTTTATAATCAGTATGAATGTGAATATCCTATTCTAATACCATTCCTGATTTATGGTTGAAGAATTCCCATTTCGTATGCTAGTTTTCAATATGAATGATTATGTTGTTTATGTTTCACCATTTTCATATGAAGAAGGAATTGGACATAGTAAGTGATAGCCAGGGCCATCTATATCCCCTTATGAAATGATAGGCCTAACGAGAAAAATTAGTTTGTGTATTGGATAATTTCTTACCCAATTTAGTGTGGTGTCTTAGCTGGAGCCCTGATGGTATATTTATAATGTCCGTCATTATGAATTCACTCATTATGAGACTAATTATTGATATTCCATGTGAATATTCGATTGTATGATATCCCTATTATTATTTTTCAGTATAATATCTATTTGATTATTTATATGGGATTATAATATTTTCATTTATTCTTTCCATATTATGCACAAGATTATGTTTAGGTGGATTGTGTTTTATTTATACACCCTGCCTTAATGTTTTAGCTTATTATTCATAAAATATTTTGTTGTACGCTTACCCTTACTAAGAAAATGAGATCACCCCTTTCTTATGTTTTGTTTTCGTAGGATGCTAAGATGTGTGTTATGACTGATATACAAGGTTAAGCTAAGAGAATAATGGCGTTCTCAAAGGAGTTTCTATGTTTTATTTTATCTTTCAAACTGTAATATAAGGTTCATGTATGTAATACGGATTCCAAAATAGCTTAATTGATCAGTATTTTTAGATAATATTCTTGTATCTATGGAAATTTTAAAAAGTGAAGCACTAGTTCTGAGATACTAGGTTCGAGGTTTTTACACCCATATAAAATGCTAGGATCTAAAAGGAAGGGGTCAAGGATATTCATGACTCTATTATCAAAAATTATTATTTTATGTATGGTTATAGATTGTTTCTATTAAATTCAAAACTCAAAAGTTTTCCTAGAAATATTAAATCCAAGTCATATGGACATTTAACTATCCTTATAGTGCTAGTTAATGTAGATTTAGAGCAGATATGGGTAGAGAATATAGATGTATTAGTAAAGGGAAAATGGTTTTATCATTACATTCAAGGGAATCCAGAGGGAATGGTTGTACTATTTATGATATAATATATAAATTTCACTTAATTTAAATTTAAGACATAAAATAATGTGTTTTAGGAGAATTAACCAATTTCCATTTTTTTGTTTTCATTTTCTTCTGCTAAGAATAAAATGTTGTTGTGATCTGTTCGTTTCTCCCAACTATATTGAATGAATTTAATTGTAGTATTTACTCTCTATAGAATGTTATTGTGAAATAATTTGGATAGAATAATTTCAAAATACATTGGGAAGAATTTTATTTGGTTAACACAGTTCAAGAGGAGTTAGGAGGTTAAGAACCATGAAAAGCATTAAGCTTTAAAATTTGGTTGTTTCCATTTTGATCTTTGATTTATTGGGTTCTAATATTTATATTTAAATTTTTTATTGTTGAAGTTTGATACCCAGATATTTTTTTTCTAGAAAAGAGGGAGTGTGATTATGAATTTACCTCAATGATGGAAACCTCCACTATAATGGAAGTTACAGATTTTAATTAGGAATTTGTTTTTTACTGCTTTTTATACGGAAATCTATCGATTGTTTTCATGCATAATGATGGAAATGTATTTGAGGGTGTTGTTGCATATTAGAATTAATATCCTTGGTTGTTACTAATATTTGAAACATTTTTTTACCTAATTTGTGTCATTACATTCTTGATTTTATGTTTTTTTGGAAATCCAATCACACCCTAATTTTTAATATGCATACTATTTTAAATCCACGTGTCTATTCTAAAAATATAAGGTAGAAATTGTCTTGAAATTTATTTGTATTCTAAAAATTTTCTCATTATTTCAGTTTGGTAGAAAAATGTTTTTAATTTTCTTATAAACCCTTAAACTCAACTTTTATCAATAAAATCAAAAATAACATATTTGAACTCAATTTGTTTTAATTCTTCCCCCACATTGATGTTCAACATTGGGGATAATATTTAGTTTTAAGTGTGTGTGTTGGGGGGGGGGTCTTCAATGTATCTAACTGTACATCATTTATTTTCACATCAAAATTCCTTAATTTTTTTATAAAATTTATATTTTTTTAACATTAAAATTTCTTAATTAGTAACTGAAATTTTTAATAATGAAAAAAGGTTGTTTGGTCATTTTGAGGAGGTTAATTTCTAATATTCCATGGATTTAACTGAATATATCATTTTATTTTCTTTTCGACACAACTTGCTTCTAATAAAATTTTGGAAGTATGTCATATAACTATAAATGAATTTAAGTTGTTTGACTTAAATTAAATTCATAAGATATGAATTCAATTAATATATGAAATGAAAATTCTAATTCAAGTTGAAATCTTTAGTCATTATTCTTATTCTAATGGGTGGTTTATTATTCATTATTTTTAATTATTATTCTCGATCATCCTTTTAGTTTTTTCTATTTATTCACTACAAAATTATTTGTGTTTTTTCACCTAGTGGTGATGAGAAGTTTGAATGTTTCAGTTGGATGCAAATTGATGTGTGTTTAAATAATTTCAAACTTTTCAATTTCAATAATTTATGTAAAATATGAACCTATCTTTTCACCAAAACAATTTAATTATTATAGGGAAAACAAATTTTCTACTTTAGAAAGTCTATAGGGGATTTTATTTTTGAAAATAATTTCATTGTGACATTTCAATTTTTCAGTCTTTTTTAATTGAATTTTATTAATTGTTTTTTAGAGTGAAAAAATATCTTAAGTGGGGGGAGTTTGATTTAACATCAAATTCATACATGTCTTCCACATTAAATTAATGATAATTATAATGATTTTTTTTGTGATTTAATGATTCTTTAATAGTAAATCCATGATATTTTATCCTCAAGTGTAAATGTTGTCTATAATTAAATATGTTGATTAAATTATGTTTTTATAGTCCAGAATAATTAAAACGTTCATCGAATAAATTTTCTTCAATTTTAAGAAAAATTATTTATTTTCATTAGATTTTTTTTTGGAATAATAATGTTTGATGATTTTTGGAATTTAGAATTTAAATGTAATTGTTCCATTGTTTTTATTATAACATAACTTTTTGGAGTCAATTATTTTTATTTTGAGTTCTAATTCTATGAAAAAATAAGGGAAAACATATTTTCTGTAATCCTTTAACAATTTTTGAAATGCCTTTTCCAAATTATCACATGACTAATCACATTGTCTATTTTTTGTTTCCATGAAGTGAATGTATGAATTCACAACCCTGAACCTTCTTTATTAGAATTAATTAATGTAAAACACTAACCATTTCATTCCTAAATATTTTTTCCGATCCACCATAGCCTCAATAAGATGTTATGAGATTGAAGTAATGAAATATGGGAACTCATACTCATCTGAAGACCACATGAAACCAATTAAATGGAAATTGAAGTCGAGGCTTCCCGAGGATGACATATCCCTAGCTCATGAAAAGGGTGGGACCTTAATTAATCTGTGATTATCCATTGAAGAAGAATTTATGAGCTAAGCTGATGTGATCCTAATGATTCATGCATATGCTAATAGAAGTTTGACTATGTTAAAAGAATGAAAACTGGAAGAGTTTGGAAGAAGAAGAAAGATCCAAGAAGAAAAACATTGGTTGGGGGTTTTTGAAACTGACTCAAATAAGAAGACAGAATTCAGAGTCTACTGGTGGGAGGTGCTGATGTCAATGAATTGGATTGGATGGTGCTCCATGTACAGGTCGTTGATGAAGAAGATAATGGTTGGGGCCTTCTTAGCTTCCCAATACTATGGTTATGAGATTTCTCAAGTGTGCATATGAGGTTTTGGAATTTTTTACTTAAGATTTAAAAGTCAACTGAGGCTGTGAATTGAGGCGGATTGAAGTTTCATCAGGATCTAGTGATATATGAATTGGAGTCTTCAACTTCCATGAGTTTTTGAGCTGAAGCAAAATCAGAAACTTGGATAATGTCAATATTATGGAAGAAGTTGATGAAAAATTGAATCAATGAATGATGAGAGGTTGAAATAGTATTTACACATGGAGAGTATTCCGGCTACTTTGGGGATCTCAGTAGGCGAAGCAGCTCATTTGAACATGTCTGGAATATGTAGTCCAATTTCATGGTGGATAGATTAGAGTTGGAGGAGGTGGGAATTTTAAAGGAGACAGTATAGAAGAATGATGAGGAACAATAAGATAAGTAAATTCATGTTGAGATGGAGGGTTGTTAGGTGAGCACATACATGCATTAATTAGAATAAATCTAAAATATTGGTGCTGAATGTCAATAAGTTGTCACTACCTAGACAAAAATTAAAAGTGAGGAATGATGTAGTTTGTTCTTTTCAGCTACCTTGGTATGTGGCTGGTGCACCAACCCCACCAACCCCATGCCTATTTAAATATTGGTTGATACACATGTTAATTTGTAGGATTCCATTGTTGAAGGATGTTTGAGTATGATGGAGGAGTTGTGTCAAACTCGACACCTCCTACAATGTATATATATGGAGGGTTAAGGGAGGATCAATAATTCTTTGTATTTGATCCAAGAGAGCCCCATATGAAAAAGAAAGGGAGGCGTGTGAGAGAGGTATTTAGTGACATTTTTTCCTACTGCAATAATTATTTTTTTCCCTCATTTCACCTTTCTTCGTGATCAATGAATCAAAAAAAGTGGAATCCAAGTAATTTGAGGTAAAATAGTGGTGAACAGTGGAGATTTTCCAGTGACCAGAAAATTAATGTTCTCTAGAATAATATTTTAAAGGATGATTCTGAAATATCATGTCGAGACGATTCCAATGTCACAAATGATGTTGAATATGGATCAAAAACAAGCTCCCTAGTCTTGTTCAATGTTCTTTCAATCTTCGAGTGCTAAAATACCCCCTTTCTATAGAATAATGTACTATTTGATGTCGGGGATATTTCTAGTGAGATTTCGGAAGCTTCTCTGGCATGCCATATCAATTCCACATCATCTCTACGTCATCTGTCGATTTATACCATTGTCACTAATTTAGTGATATTTTGATTACTTTGTGTCCAATTTCGATGATCCAAGAGTGGATTCCACCATTTTCCCCTATTCCAGATGAAATAGTTAGCTCTATTTTTCTAGATCATACATCTATTTTTACATAATTGAAATTCAATGGAGGGATTATCCATAGGAGGGATGATAATTTTGAATTTTTTGAACTGCTCCATTTGAATGTCTCAAATGAAAGATATACTTAATGTGAAATATCATTTTGAACCCATTGAGAACAAGGGAGTCACCCCTAATACCACCAAGGAAGTTGAGTGTAAGAAGATGAACAAAAATATGATCAGTCAAATCTTTCAATGGATCGATCACAATGTCTACCACCATGTTACACAAGAGACTGGCATGTATGAACTTTGGATAAAATTGGAAAATACATAGTAGTCATTGACAGCTTGAAATAAGATACCCTTGTAGAAATTGTTGATGAATCTTCAACTACAGAGTGAATGCTCTATACCATAGGACACCAGTGATTTTCAAAGCCTGGTGAACTAGTTGGTGGCTACAGGTAAGGCTCAGAATGATGAAATTCAGGAATACCAAATAATATACACACTTCTAGATAGCTTGGATATTCTTGTCATCTTAATTAGAAACATAGTGCCTAAAGGAAAACATACCCTTCTAATGGTAATGGATTCTCTATTCAATAAGGTGGCCCGAAGGAAGGATGTGAGTTACAACCATATGAAAACTCTTAGCTTGGAGAAGCGAGGGAAACATCAAGGAAGAGGTTGATGGGAGGAAAGAAGTGACCGAAGAAAGAGCAGAGTAATGTCCATATATTTAATGTAGCCAATATACAAATGCTACCATTTGGGAATGGATGGACACATGTAGATGAACAACAAAAATGTGTTACAATAAAAGAGCCAAAGTAGCAACCAACAAAGAAGAAATGGAGACACACATGCCATCGTCACAAGAGATGTTATGATTTTATCTAGAGATGGAGAAGATACATGATTTCATACAATAGTTTGGGATACATAATTTGTGGTTGACACTACAACATCATACCACGTCACTCCAAATTGTGAGTATTTAATGAATTATCATGTTTGAAATTTTTTTATAGTCAAGGTAGGTGATACCTGTTCAGAAGAGATTTATGGTCTGGGTGATATCCAAGACAAGACAAACATTGGATACAAAATAACCCTAACTGATGTTTGACATGTTTAATCCTTCAAATCAACCTATTATCAAATATAACCTTTGGTCAAGAAGTCCATGGAAACAACTTCAGTAATGGATCATGGAAGATGATAAAAGGATCCATCATCATCACTCGACGACACATATGCAATATGTTGTAACAAACTCATGTGAAGATATGTGTAGAAAGACTCAACATAGTGTAAGGATAGACATCACCCTATATGTGGCCTAGGTGACTCGTCCACATAAGTTAAAGAGGGTTATCTACCCTGACAAAGAATAAGTACATCAGGGTTGACAAGGAAGCATCACTTGATCACTATAAATATTGCTTGTGTGTGAAGCAACACAATGTCCAATTCATTTATAATTCATCAAAGAGATCATAGATGATGGATCTGGTTCACTCTGATGTATGTAGACCCTTGGAGGTGGATTCACTGAGAGGTAACAAATAGTTTCTATCTTTTAGTGATGATGCAACTTGAAGGGTGTGGGTGCTCTTCTTGTAGGCAAAAGACTACTTCAAGAATGTCCATGCCATTTTAAAGCATGAAAGTATAAGGAAGTTGAAGTGTCTTCACTTAGAAAATGGAGGATAGTACACATCTATGGAATTTGATGCCTATTGTTGGAGTTAAGGCATTCAACATGAGAAGATGATCCCACACACAGCACAATACAACGATGATGAAAAAAGAATGAACATAACCATCATAGAGAAGGTCAAAAGCATGATGAGTTTGACTACTAATCCTAATCCATTCAGGGGAGAACTTGTTAATGTTTCATCCTAACTCATCAATATATCACCATCAGTCTCACTATATTTTTTAAATTCCTAAAAAGAGACGTTCTGGTAAACATTCATCTTACTCTCATTTATGAGTATTTTAATGTCTGACATGTGCACATGTATCCAAGGAGCTCAGACAGAAGCTATACAGGAGATCAACTTCATGCATCTTCATCAGTTATGGAGTTGAGGAGTTCATATAAAATATTTTGGACCCGAAGGAGAAGAATGTCATCAGAAGTAGATATGTCGTATTCCATGAGAACCAGACAATTGAGGACAATCAAAATCCTAAAATGTATCAAAGGGTAGTTTTTGATGAATCAATTGATGATCCAATAACTGTACCAGTTCCACCTATTATTGAAGAGGACGAGGTGCAAAATTACTCAACTACGGTAGATCATGAGGAAGTGGAGGAGGATATTGAGTGGGAGGGACACAATCATATATACAAGAAGTTGAAAAATCATCACATGAGAATAGTGATGTTGTGCATTGTAAACCTAACATTTTATATGCTGGAAGGTCTTCAAGTGGAAGGATTCCATCAACAAAATTTTCAAATTTGGAGTACCTATTACGGACTGAAGAGTGGGATCCATAAGGATATCAAGATGCACATCAACCTTCACTATCAAAGGATACAAAAAATGATTGATTGATTTTTGTTGCTACTTGTGAAGATCCAAATAACGGAGAAGTCGACATTTATGTTAACAATGGTGGATTCTTGGTAAAAACTGGACCATTACAGATACTCTAGAAAATTTTAGCTGGAGGTGGAGAATTGATGGATTTTTCCCCTTTTCAACTTCCTTGGTAGGTGGTTGTTGTACCAACACCATTATCCCCTTGGATAATTCAATATTGGATGTTCCCATGTTAAATGTATAGGATACTATGGTTGAAGGTAGGAGGAGATGGGTGGGTGGTGGAGGGGTAGTTGTGTCAAACTTGACAACTCCCACCTTTCCTATTTATGGATGGCCAAGGGAGATTCCACAATTCATCATATTCGAGCCAAGAGAGATCTATTGTATCTAGTGAGAGAGCCAATAGGGAACCATGTGATAAAGAAATGTAGTTGTGTAGAAGAGGTATTTGGAATCATTTATTCCATCAATAAAAAATTCTTTTTCAACCCTCCCCCCATCCATCTATATTCACGATCAATGAATCACAACAATGAAATTACAGAAAACATGGGAAATGGGATTTCCAGGATTTATTCCGAAAATAGGGCACTTCCAGTGGGGTGGATGATTTTATCATTTAGATACAGAGGCACAAACTTAGGGGGATACATTTTCATGGTTATAGGTGCTAAATTTGATTCAAAAAAGATTACATAAGATCGATTGGGAGTAGGAGATCGAGGGAATATTCTTCATTTTATTCAACTTTTTTCATTCTCATTGTACTTGATTAAAATTTCTTATTATATTCAAATTTGAATATATTTCCTATCAAAAACATTTCTTGGGGAATATAATTTATGTGGTTTATTCTTTTACTTTTCTCATGACACCTTTTCAAAATATATTTACATCTCTAATAGTTCATTGAAATTTTTCAAAAAAATAATTTTAATGAACTCATCTTCTCTTTTCTTACAAATCATTGAATTTTGTTTTTGAAAAAATGTCAATTAAAATCAAATGAAAATCGATATTCTTAATAGAGGATATTGAATTCAATTTCCAAAATTTTAACTTAGTTATTTTACAACAAATTAGGAAATATATTTTTAATTGAACAATTAAAATTCCCATTACCTTCTCACTGTTTCCCCCACTTTTATATTATTATTCATAATAAAATTAATAACAATAGGATATTACCTTAATCTAAACTCTAGGGAACAATAAAAATTTTAACAAACATAAGGTAGGAGGTTTAAAAATATCAAGATACATATTCTCTATAATCAAATGTCACAGTACAAATTTCAAGATACATTCTCTAAACCCAACTCCGATATTATCTAGAGAGTCAGAAATGGTATTTACCTCTCTATAAATTTGAGACACAATAAAAAACTATTCCAGTCCTCCCATTCAACTACTAACCTCTACAATGGAGAGGAGATGATAAGATTAATGTATTGAACAATGTAAAGTGAGTCTAGTTTCAAATAGATTTTTCTCCAGTTTTTGAATATGGAAAACTAAATTGCCATAGTGACACCCTACATCATAGCTTCAAATGAAATCACTGATCCATAGTATTTATAAAATATAGACATGGATTCCCAACTCACATCCCTAAATATTCTTAGATATCTGGCTGGACCTGGGTTACCCTTTTTGGCTCCTACTATATTGATTTGTATCTATCCTTTTATATGGGATTCCAAAAAAAAGGTATAAAATCCATTATAGGATTTGAAACTACTAAATAAACCTTGGGCATAATATAATAATGAAAACATAAAATTTAAAATATTTCCTTCCTAATTCATGTTAAGATCACTAAATCCACAAAACCTTTTACAATCACTTCTCAAAGTATTACGTCAAAATAAATTTATGAATGATGAAAAAAATGTAAAAAAGCATAAATAGTAACTAGTTAATTTGAAATCCCCAAATTAATTTTCCAAAAATCAATGTTTCATGGATCAGAGGCTCCAAGATAGGAATCCTCTTGATTATCCATACATTAATCAAGGATATTTCGTCATTGATCTCCAATTAGAAGGTTCTATGATGGGAAATCAATGAACATTATGAGGTCACTTTGATCGCCTAAAGAGAACGTACTTGACCAAGAAAAATTGATTTATATAAACTTATTCTTCCTTTAGTTTATCACTATAAACATGAGAGATATGATATGAGAGTGATATCTGAATTTCATGCACATATTTTATGGTGTTTTAATATATTTATTTCTATATTTAACTGATTATTATTTCTAATGTTTGAATAGTTTAACTCATTTTGTGTTTTATGATAGGATACATAAGATAATTGAAAAAAGGTGTAAAAAATTTCAATGTGACACAATATTTTTTAGGATGATAATGGAACACATCCAAGGAACATATATGAAGAACTGAGGCAAAGCAGGTCTTATAAAGCATAAAACTGAATTTACACATTGTGTAACCAATGCACGTCATGAACCGATGCAAATCATGAATGAAATGCATGTTGAGAAGTGGAGGAAAGAATTCATAAGTGAATTTGACTTGTTTCATGGTGTGAAACATGTATTCCATGCAATGAAAAAAGTGATGATGGCTAGAAATGTTCCATTTCATGAATAAAAATCATGTGGTTCAATATTTACAAGTCATCTAATCACTACAAAACTTGTAAAAGGTAGGGATTGGAAGAAAAATGAAATATTTGATGTATCTTATATTTTTACATGATTTAATGCATATAAACCACCCAAGACCACCTTTTCACCATTCCTTAATTAAATTAAATACTACTTGGGCCCATATAGACTCTATAAACTGAGGGCCAAACTACTACTATGAAGGTTTCCTAGAGACCAAATCTTGTAGCAAGAAGATGTGTTATGCAAGGTCCTCCCCAGTTTCATCTTCGATTTAATTATGAATTATTTTTATTTATTTGTTACCTCTTATTCTGTCAGCACTAGGATGAGGAGGTAAGCCACCATGTGCAAGGTCTATGTAATTAAAATGGGAAGGTGAGGTTGGATTGATTTATTTTCCTTTATTCATGTATTTTGATGGTCCTGATTTCTTCATTCAATTCCCAATCCATTTATTTTAATTTTATCATGATCATTGGTTTTTTAATCTGAATGGAAGAAAAAAATTATACAAATGAATACCCTAAAAGAGTCATGACCATTTTCAAATTTAGGGGGATCGAGTTTAAATATGACATCGAGACAAACATGATTTAGAGAAACCCAAAATTAATGGACTATGAAAAATAAGAGATTACCACGTCATGGAGGGTATAACATGACTATTGGATCCCCCTATTCTGGAATTTGACACTAATCATGGATTAATCATCTTATTAATTAATATCTAATTTCACCTGAACCCTAAAATTACAAAACCCTAACACACTTTTCAAATCTGTTTTCAATCAAATCAATCAATCTTCTTCATATTCACTCTTCATTATTAAAATTAATCAGAACAATATTTTCTCACCTAATTATTCAATTTAATAAAAACAAATATTTTGAAAACCTAAATAAAAAATACATCATCTATATGGGTTCGACATCGAACTTTCTTAATACTATATTTTAATTAATTGAGTGGCATTGTTTTAGTTTTTACAATTTTTTTTATTAGACCCATAGGGAAGTATCGACACCCTACGGGAAAGTCCGAGATATCAAAATTCCTAAAAATGTGTTAGCACACTATTCCTGAGTCTAAAATTCAATTACATACTTAGGATATACTTTCCAAAATTTTATTTTGTTCCTTAGAAAATTATACCCTTCATTTTAGACCCTCATGAACACTTAGGTCTCAAGTATACTTTTCATAAATGTCTGGAACATTTTATCACTCACACGTAACACCTTAGCATGTTATGTGATAAAATAAGTGTCATTAACTCAACTCGTATGATCAAAAAATAATTCAACATAACTTGAGCATGATTTTTTTATTTGTAAAATTATATCTTCTTGTATTAACGTTTATGATAAAAAAATGTGTGAAGACCTTGACAAATAAATTCAAATATCAGCATTGTGAACTTGAATTATATTCTAAAAAATTCCTCAAGGTAATATTGCAGTGTTTTTAGGTTGATTGTTTTTGTTGTCAAAGTGGGTTTCTAAGGAAAATGGTGGAGTTCCATAGATATTTTTGACAAATACCCATGAAAAAGGAATGGATACTCAAGAGGCAGTGTAGAAAAGTGCATATATATGGTTGTCTTGTTTCCTAGTAATTGCCAAATTTTGGGGTCCAAAATCTGAAGGATGGAAAAAGTGTTTTTTGAAAAGGAATTAATTTCGTTTAAATGTACAAATTATCATGCAATGGTGATGGTGATTCTCAATGTTTCCCAAAAGTCAATATTTGAGATCACCACATCAAAATATGGTTAAAGAAATATGTGCACATATGATATACATTACACGAAATATGGGTTTGTTTACATAGGATTTGCGCATTGTAGTACTCATGAATGAATATTATTCACCACATAGGATGTCAATTCGTAATGTTTAGAACCATGATTAAGTTGCGTGCAATCACAAAATTCTGCAAAAAATTGGATTTCTTAAATTCAT
Organism: Viscum album; assembly: GCA_963277665.1. Lineage (NCBI taxonomy): Eukaryota > Viridiplantae > Streptophyta > Magnoliopsida > Santalales > Viscaceae > Viscum > Viscum album. The sequence goes on along the minus strand of OY728120.1, from coordinate 1,576,259,775 downwards.
AGTGGAAGACGAGCAAGGATTTTGCGCGTAGGGTTTTTCATGACTATAAATAGGCATATACACCCTCATTTTAGTAGCTAAACCCATAGATAAATTTATGTGTCGGACTCGCTTAAGCGTTTCATACAATGCATAAGAGTTGTAAGAAAAAGAGTTTCATGGATGAACGCTTTAAAAATTTCTTGTGCACAGAAATGAATTTTTCTCTGCATAACCAAGGGAGTAGCGCACAAAGTGTAAAAGTTATGTGAATGAGGATGTTTCACAACAAAAATAAATTCTCAAAAGATGATAGTTTCATGAAAAACCAAAAATGTTTTACACAAGTTGGTAAAGTTTCATGCAAGTCATCCAAATGTTGTGTGAATGGAAATGTTCTGTGAACTTGAAGGGATTTCCTAGGGAATCTATGGTAAAGTATTAGTCGTCATGTGGATGAAAGTAAAACATCAATAAAATATCTACATAAAGTAGATATTGAATTCATTATTGATAATGAAGAGAATTTTGTTTTCATAAACTCTGTGTGAATTCTTTTTATAGTAGTGATAAACAAAATAGGAATATGGTGATCCTTTCCACTATTAGAAAGCCGTGGATTGATGATTGAGGGAGTGACCCTTGGGAAGAAGTTAGATATACCTAAAAAATTTAATGGAATTGGTCATGAGAATATAATAGTTCTTTCCAAATCATTGAATCAGAAGCGAGCCTTAGTAAATTTTATACATCAGCACATTTTATGCTCCTTGGACTTAGCTCAGTGAGGGTCAAACGAGTAAAATCGTTGTTTCTCCTACGTGATTTCATTTTTGCGCATAAATTATTATTGTAAAGGTAGAGAAGATTATTTTGTTTATTAATAAAACAAGATCCAAATGGGTAGTTGATTTAATCTTTCATAACCTAACTCACCAACCCTCTCAGGGTATTTAACCATTTTGGGATAACAAAGAAATGAATTGAATTATTTTTACTTGTGATCTATGACACTCAAATGATAACCATCCTCTAAAAGTGGGGAACACTTCATCCTAAACTTTTATTCATCTGATTATGTGGAACATGGTTGTATACATTGTGTGTGACTATATAGTCTCTTATCTTGACAACAGTGGGTCTATCTCATAGACGAAGAGTGGCTTTCAGCTACCTACCATGGCCCCTAAAGAGAAGAGAAATTTCATTTCTAAAACTACCTCGTGTAAAACATCCTTTTGTAAAATAATATCTTTATCCCATGACATCTCATAAATTATGAAACACACTTGTATCATCATCATTTTAATTCATTATATATTTTTGGACCTTTTTTAATGGAATTTCCTACTTGTACCATGACCACGTATTTGATGAAGGTATTTCCATCATGGTCAAACCTGGATCATGATATATATATATATATACCTATTCTCTAATGAGAAAAATTCTATCTTGATCACCCCTACAATTTCATACCACCAATGATGCTCCCAACACAATCTAAATCGCCATATATTCAATATCATTGTTTTTACCTTTCATCAAAGTATGTGCTAAAATGGTACACATTGAAAATGATCTCAATTAAGGGGAAAAATACACAAATTATTATATTGGAACAACCTGTGACACCTGAAACATGTGGTGTTCCTATTGTTGGGATATCACTCATGATCTCCTCTATTCTAAATCACCATGTGAGAGCTTCATGAGATGAAGTCTTAATGCTTATGATCCACCCCACCTTATAGTTAGACATCATCTATGTCATATCAGTATGATGTGTCTTGATCATAGGACATATATTTAATATTTATGTCATACAATCTTTTTGTTCTCATAATAGCGACGAATTTCTATAAAATGTTAATACTATACGTAGTGTAAGGGAATTACCATGTAAATAGTTAATTCATAAGTATCATCACTACTATGGTAATTATAATAACATGTATATATCAAATTGTATACATGTAATAATAATCAAAATATATAAAGTGTTTAGGTCCAGGGAACCCACTCACAACAAATCTTCATGCACTAGAGAGAAATATTGACAACACCAAACCCACTCGCTCTCACATGAGAATCTTGTTTCTTCTGAGATATGAATTTAATCCATGGGTCTAACACGCTATCCACTAAAGATACATTTCAAAATGAAACATCAAATCCCTAATTAAAATAACTCATGAGAAAAAACATTCAAATTATATTCCTTATTCCTTTGGTGTGACATGGGATCCTTAAAAATAACCACTATCATAGTATTATAACAGTATACTGTAATAGGGTCTTCATAAATATGTACTACATCAAGCTCAGAAACAAATATTTTTCTCCAAACTACATTTTTAGCTGCATAAAAAGCTGATATATGCTCAGATTCTACTATAGAATCGGCAAATACATACTATTTCAGGATTCTCCAGCTCATTGTACCACCATTTATGCAAAATACATAGCTTAAACATGATTTTAGATCTTCTTGTTATGTTTATAAGTTAACATTAGTGTATACCCTCATGGATTGATCCTCATATACTCCATAAACCAGTAACATTTCCTCGGTATATCCCAAATACTTCATGATCATTTATAAAACATCCCAATGTAGCATTCTTGGATTAGCTTCATATCTACCCACTATGCTGAAAGAAAAGGAAACCTAAAATCTAGAATAAAACATGACATAAATGATAAATCCCATTACTGAAATATAAGGGATTATAATCATTCTATCAATATCCTCTTATTTATATGGAAACATATTTTTGGAGATATTAATTCAAGGTTACACTAAAAACCATATTCTCTTAGATTGAACTATAATTTACCTTTTTAGAACCTTTTCAATATATTTACACTTATTTATATCTTTCATTATTTGATATCTGTCTTTATATATCTCGATCCCTTAAATGTAGGATACATACCCTGATTAATTTGTGGATAAACATTCATTTAAGCAACTCTTCAGTAACTATAAGACATGTAATTCATTTCCCACTAATAATATATCATCAACATATAATACTTGGAAAACAATGGAAATCCCACTAACCGTCTTGTACACAGATAGATCGCTTTCATTCTTAATGAAAACAAATTATCTTATGGCCTAATAAGAAATGAAAATTTGTTGATAGTGATGCTTGATCCAATCAATACATGGATCTCTTTATATTTCATACTTTATTATCATGCTTTGAAATAATAAACAGTTTGACATGTTTCATGTAGTCATATTCAACTGACATACCATTTAGAAAATTTTATTTTTACATTCATTTTTCAAATTTCATAATCATGGTAGGATATTATTGTAAGTAATATTCTAATGGATTTCAGCATCACAACTATTGGGAATGTTTCTTCATAATTGATTCCTTGTTTTTTCAGGAACCCCTTCGCTACTCAGTGTTCCGTATATATGCTCACTTGACCATTAATTTCATATTTTTATTGAATACACATTTACACCCAATAGGTTTTACATCATCTAGTGGGTCTTCCAAAATGAAAACCGGGTTTTGGTACGTGGACTCCATTGTAGAATATCTGATTTCCTACCATTTATTTTCATCCTTTTCATATGTTTCTTCCTTGTAGTTTAGAGGTTCATCATTCTCTAGGTGTAATATGACACTTTAATTGATGATATTAAAACAATATCTCTCTAGTTATCTAACCACTTTAATATACCAACAAAGCATTTTTATCTCATCAACTTCTTCCTCTCCCATTATCTCTTGTCGATTCTATTCTCATATCAACTCTTGTGCATTTGGAGTGTCTACTTCTTCGAATAAAGTCTTCCTACCAATATCTACATTGGAAATATGTTCTTTTTAGAGAAATGAAGCATGTTGTTCCACAATCACATTTCAATCTAAATGGTTATTTAATTAATATCCATTAGTCTACATAGAATAAACCTATAAAAATGAATTTCATACTTGGAGATACTGATTTTTCACTAGGTACAACCTTGATAAACACCTCACATCTCTATACCAATATATGTGAAATAGAATTTCTCTTTATATAGAAACAATCACATGGAATCCCATTAACCGGTTTAGTTGGTACTCAGTTTAGGGTATATGTAACTTTCTGTAGAGCATATCCCCGAAATGATAATGGTAGGGTTTCATGAATCATCATTAATCTGACCATGTCAAGCATTGCATGATTCCTCCATTCACTAACACCATTCCACTAAGGTGCATAAGGAGGAGTGAGTAGGGAAATTATTTCACACTACTTTAACTGATAGAGGAATGTTTTGTTAAGATATTCTCCCCCATATTTTTTGTGGAATTTCTTAATCTTCCTACCATATTCATTTTCTAGTTTATTTTAACATTATATATACATTTTAAATGAATCTAACTTATACATCATTTAGTAGATGCATTCACATCTATAATAAAAATTGTTAAATGTAATGAAGTAATAAAAACCACCTCATACCCTCACTGGAAATGGACCACGAGCATCAGAACAAAACAATTCCAAAGGCCTGTTACCTCTTTCTCCTTTCTCATTGAAAGTTTCTTTGGATATTTTACCTTGTAAAAAGGATTGACATATGCCCAAGTATTTTAAATCAATATATTCTAACTACCATCCTTGGGTAGTTTACTTAATGCTTCTTTTTTACCTGACATATCCTGAAGTTCCATTGGTGGGTAGGATATGATCCCTTCTCGCTGAATGTTTTATTTATTTTCAAAACTCGATTTCCTAGTTCAAGTATATAAAACACATTGTTGATATATTCCATAACATGACATATTTAATCCTTATACCTAAGAAAAAATTTATTTCCAAAACATAAAATAAAATCATATAGTTTTTAAAATCGACATGGATATTAATTTTTTGGTAATAGATGGTTCATAATAATTATTATTATATACAAGAATTATTCCCCTCGACAAATTATTATGATAATAGTCCACTTGTAATACTACTAGTCATACACCATTTGTTGCTCAGAGATCCCATCATATTTTTTTAATCATCATAAATATAATTTTTTCTTTTATTTGAATAAATGTTTTTAGCCACATGTATTATCAAATACCCATCCTGTAAAAATATATAGATTGCATTTAATGAAAAATATACCTGAAGATGAGGAATCACCTTTCTTCTTCTTCCCAGCCATGACGTTCTTTTTATATTGTCCATTCTTACCACATGTGAAGCAGACTGCTTCCCACTCATTATTCTCCCTATGCTTCTTTATCTTCTAAGAAGGGTGATGTATTAGTGGATTTAACTGATTCTTATCTCTTTAGACTTTTTCCTTTCCTTTCCTCCACTTTCTCGTAATAAGGGTCGAATAATTGAAATTTTCATATCCTTATCTTCTTAGATATCCAAAGAGAACATGACTTGAAGTGAAATATTCAAGTTATTGATATTGTAATTAACGATGCATGTTGAGAAGCTATATAGTAAAGAGAAAATAATGAGATCATTTACTATTTATTGGTTCAGAAACCAATGGACTCCAATCTCTCATTATACCCAATAATCTTGAGTACATGAGGCCATTCTTGATTTCCTTAATCTATCCAGACATTATACATATCATTCGATATATCATATATTCATCTTCAATCTCTCTGTTGATTTAACTCTTGGAGATAAGACTACATTTGGAAAACATATTTCTCCTCAAGAATTTTCTACAGCTCACTAGACAAATATGAGACCATGGAACACTAGTAATCTAGAGCTTTATAATTAGGATTATTTTATTTATATTTATATTCATTTTTTACTCCCTGATGGGGCTTAGTAGTAAGTAGGTATTCCATCACACAAATACTCCACTCTTAGTGCAGTACTATACGTAAGTGCCTGCACAACTCCTAGAAACTATGGTCGGTCAAGATATTCTCTTTATCCAATATTTATCACATCCAAATTAAATTGGTGGGGGCTTATATTTGGTCTATATTAAATAAATTTAGAATATTAATGCTTTATCTTGATTACCAATAAACATTTTTGAAATATAAAATTTTATTTTCTCTTACTATTTTATCAGATCTTAGTATCCTTAAATTACAAGATTAAAAATACATAATTGATTGTGTATTATAGTGGAAATGATCCTAAAACCTATCTTTATAGCCTTTTCTATGAAATATACACAACTCTAACAGTTTAAGATAGGATTTTGACTGTCCAACCAGATTAACAAATGATTCATTTATATATTGTCCAGAGTCTCATCTTCTACAAAGGATTACCATACAATATGCAACATGTTTCCTATAAAGGTTTAAAAATATATCTATGCCTACTCCTTGGCGAAAACTATAGTAAAAAAACCCATCCCTCTTATAAAAACTCTTCGATTGTAAAAGTCACCCTTAACTATGGCTGATGAGCCCCTTGAACAATCAGTTGTGTCCAAATCCAAGTTATGAATGGTATTTAATGGAATAATATTTTCTTTGATGGATTTGTTAATTTAATCTCTGGGAATGATATCATTTTATATTTCACAAGGTTTTTCTGTGTCATATCACTAACCACATAAACATGCTATAAATTGAAAAAACCCACCATACATGTTAATTTTATTAATTCATGTTTTTTATTATATTATGTTATCGGTCATAATAAATACAAATTAATAGGATAATAAACCATGAATAACAGAAAATAAATAAATAATGATGGGATCATGATCCGTTAACTATTTTTCAATCCATTAAGTGAATAATGGATTAATAGAGATACTAGGCGAATTCCTTGATCCAATACTTGACTTGAATTTTAGCATCTAAAAATCTCGCGCACTTAACTTGTTTGATTTATACTAGCTCTCAAGTTGAACCACATAACCAAGAACTTATCAGATCATTTCAATGTATACTCACACATATGTGAGGAGACCTTGGGGTGAAAATTTACATTTTATTACTTAAATGTGGATATTCAGACCTTTATAAAAATTAAGGACATGGAGACGAACCACATATAATTAAAAATAAATAATTATTACATTTTAAAACTAAAATGAAATAATAAAAATAAATAAATAAAGAACCAAACCTGAATATGTCAGTCTCAGCTCATGATTAGTCAATAAGAAATTATATTTCATTTGAAAATTTAAATTTTCTAAATTTAAACATGATGGTATTTATAATGAATAAAATTGAATGAAAATAATTTTAATGAATCATCAATATATATCACAACATTAAAAATAATTTTATAAAATTATTGGCAATTAAAATAAATTTTTTATTTTTATTTTTTTGGAAATTGTTGGGTCCACTATGTCTTAAAGTAGATCTCTGGATATTAATTTATGGTTTGCGATGGGTATAATGGGTTGGGCATGTTGGGTCCAGACTGACCTGATTTTTCCAGAGATCGGGCAAGATCAGGCATCCTATGTTTAGATACCGAAAATATAAAGAGATATATGTGGTTTTGTATGTGTATATATATATATATATATATGAATTCAATTTATGAAATAGTCACCCCATTGATTAGGGTGGTATTTTTTCACACGGGTTGTATTTGGCCTCCCACCAAAGAATTTTTTTGGTAAAATCTAATACAATCAAGATTTTTCAATGACTTTTTTAGGTTTTGGAGTTTATCTTCTAGGTTTGCACACCAAACTATCTACCACCTGAATACTACTTCATGATACTAGTACCTCTGGCCAATGTGAAACATGTTTTTATTATGCTCTAACCAAAAATCCATTACACTGGAAGCTATAAAAGAGGAACAAAATATAAACCTATAAATCCTGTAATAATTTTTGATTAAAACTCACTGACCATCGATCAGTCAGATCGTGGACATATATACTAGGATCGACACACCATCAGTTTTTTTGGGACAATATCAAAACATAATATTTTAATATTAAAAAATTAAATAGTAATTTTATATTTCTCTACATAAATAATTATATGTTCCATCTGATATCAATTTATGGAACTCAGGGTACAGTAGAAACGTGAAAAATATGCAATATAAAATTTTGGGTTCATATTCATGTACAAATATTGAATTCAATAAAATTATTTTCTCTATTTATCAAATGATTTCATGAAATTAATTTTTAATGAAAAAGAAAAAAATGAACAAAACCATAAATGCTACATTGTGTACTTGAAATCTCTGAATTGATTCTCTCACCATCAGTATGCCATGGCTCTAAGACAGTAGTTTAGGTATCCTCTAGGTCGTCCACACATGCACCATATCTCTTGGATTGTCGATGTTCAATTACATTGGTTATAGCATGGGAAATAAAAGAGCTTGAGGACATCAAATTGATCATGTATAGAATGAAAACTCAATCAAGAATACAGTATTGATCCAACTGTGTTCTTACTTTGGTTTCTCACATTCATATTTTGAGAGAGGTGAGGAGAGCTCAAAATTCATAAAAATTGTAAGAACCTAGCTCATTCTTGAGATATGGAGCCTTTTAGTTTCTATTAATTTTATTAAAACACTTAATTATGGTCCATGTGATTTCCCATTGAAGGTACATATGTTTTGGGGGGTCAGGGCTTTGTTCATATCCCAGATCATATATTGTTTTTAGGAAAGGAAAATACACATGGTTAGTAGAAACTATTCGTGGTCAGATGCACGATTACTTCTAACCGTGAAAGGATGGACAATGGGTTGGAGGGGGCCACACAGTTTGAGAAACCATATAGATAGAGGTGAACACCAATGATACACCCTTTGTTTGTTCTTGATAGTGGGTTGAGACATAGTTTTCACAAGGTTATTCAAACCATGTATGCATACCAAATGAGGCTTCCCCTTCATAGAACAGTGGGCGCATGGTTGGAACACGGTTTGACCACCCATGGGACTGAGTAATTTGGGTGAAATTTCAAAATTTAACATAATTTTTTTATATTTTCAACCTAATTTTTCACTTCTCCTCTATTCTTAGCCATGGGAATTTTATATCTCTACATTGATGCATATTATTGGAATTTAGAGATATTATCCATCCACGCTTAGATTCAAGATCCGTCAGAAGAATCAGATCTATCATGATAATATCTTCATTCCTTTTGTCTCATTATTCATTTTACTTTGGATCAACAGAGTTATTTAAATACAAGCTAAAATTTACTAATTTTCTGGTTTATCATGGGTTCTTTATTTTTCTCACAATTTGAGTTGAATCAGAATATGATACTAGATGAGAAGTCCGCTACAGACCTACGGTAAGAGATTTATTGATATTACCTCAATGTTAAGGGGTCTATATATATTGTTGTGTTGCGTGTCTATTTTTCTATGTAACGCCCATGAAATGGAATTTAACCATTTTTTGAAATGGATAAGCATGAACTATGTAATTAATGAGTCCGTTGATAATGATTAAAGTTTATGGACATCAAATTCAAACCACACCTTAGATGTATTATATAATTAATTGGGCCAGTTTGGGGGGCTTTCAAACGTGGATATCTTTTAGGTGTGTTATTTACCCCTTTCCATGGGATGTTTAATAAGGATATGTAAATAATAAATGGAATTGATTGAAGTAAGGGAATATAATACCATGTCTAAATATATATGGCCATGTATTTTCTATATTAATCATATGTTGCCTCTTATGATGAAATTTCCACATGAGATATTTATTAGGCAAATCCTTCTAAGCTCATCTCATGACTTGAGCCATGTTCTGAGGTTAGGTTTAGATGACTTTATCACAATGATGACCTTGATACAATTAAATGATATTGATTAAATTCTTATTATGCCTTGGTTGATACATGGGTTCTCTTACAAACTCCATGGATAAACTTTTTTGGTGGTTTCTCTACTTATGCTTGAGTGATACTTGGACACCTTGGTGGAATTCCATGGAGAACTCAGAGGGTTGACTATATATACTACTGAGTGATACATGGACTCCGTATGGATTTCCAAGGATTGACTTAGAGGGCTGATTCTACATACCCCTAGAGTGAGACTTGGGCTCCCATAGTGGATAGTCAATGGTGGACACAAGCAGTAGTGGTGTTATACCACACCAAGAGTGATACCTGGGTTCTGATGAGGATCTCCATTTATGTACTCACATGGATTTTAGTTCATGTTATACCAAGAGAAATACCTGGATTCCAAATAAATAATTTCATGGATGGACTTAGGTACTTAGTTGAATATTCAATGGAATGATTTATATGATGTGTCTACCAAGAAAAAGAGCAATCTTGGATTCAGTTAGATACTTATAATATAATGATGGCCTGGTTTGGATACTCTGGACCAAATCCTCATGGGAGATACTGGGCTTGGTGCTAGGTCTCAAGACTTATTAATTAAATGACATTGTTTATAAATTGATAAAATATTGACAATTTATTTAGAGTCTTTCAAGATAATGTTGAAGGAGGCATAAGAGGATGAGTGGTCATGGAAACCCAAACCATTATCATTTATTTACATACAACCCTTCATACAGATTCTATTTCTGCCTACATGCTATTATTATTATATATTGATTGATTAGATGACATTGGAACTTTGGTTGATGGCCTATTGGGATTGTATCTCACACCCTATTTAGACCGCCTTTGGGTACTCAGATAGAATCTAGGGATATAGGTATGGATAAGGGTATGTTCTGTCATAAATGTTTTTCATTATTTCTTAGAAGTAGGGGATGAAAGGACTAAGCTGACCTCCTGATGCTAGATGGATTTTTTTTGGTCTCTTTGTCATTTTGATAAATGTATTCTAAATATTCCATGTATACCCTTTTTTATGTCTTGTAGAGACACTAGTACTCACCTGTGCATTCGGATGGTGATATTACACAATTCATTGATTATGAGTTCACACGTGATATGGTTCAATGCTTTCTTTAAATAGATAATACAACATTTCAATGTTAATAATAAACATAAATATTCAATATTTTGAAATAAAAAATAAATAATACTTATTATTTGAATACAATTAGACAAAATATTGAAACATCATTATGATAGTAGATTAAATTTTGGATAAATAAATTTGAAAAAATATTGAAGAATCAATAAGACATAAAAAATGATTTTCAGTATGGAGATTTGAATTCAATGAATGAAAAGAACATTGAAATTGACATTTGAAATTATGATAATTATGATAAATGATTAATTAATTGAGAACATAATGTTTTAAACAACAAAACATGGAAGAAATGACTAGATTGCAAAACATATTATCTTATAGTAATAATATAATACATATTATATTGAAAATCAACCTATTTTGGAATTTCATTCTTCCAATGATCTATACAGGGAAAATGACTGCAACATGGATGGAATCGATGGGCTGGGAACTATATAAAATGTCATCATGGTTGATTTGGATTTCGGTATTCTTCTTATAGGACAAATTCCAAGGAGATATGCATGTAGTTTTTTCTCCTTAACTAAAGATATCCTTGCAGTTATTAGTGGTGTGAAAAATAATTTTCCCTTAACATAGGGCATGTGTCTTGTTTATATATTTCTTCATGTATACTGGTTTGGCTAGCTTAAGATTTTCTATACTTGATACTATTAGTGAAAGAATTTTGTGGAATGCTTTAATAGTATTTCAGGATGTTCATGTGCCCCCCTCTCTCTATCCTCCCTTCTCAAAGTTAAACATTAGTTATTAGCTTGAGTTGAGCTAATGATAAATAGTTTATTTATGTGTTTGAGCTGGGATATTGAGAGATGGAGTAGAGGTAAAGAGGAGAGTAAGCATGAGAATGGATGACACCAGTTGAAATAGCATTAATAATGTACTATATCTCAATTTGAATGAAAAACAACTTTCAGACTATTTATTATGACTCGACATTCTATGGATTAAACCACAAATGGACTAAACTAAAACACTTGCACAATAAATTATTACTGTAAAGACTCCATTCCACCAATAGTAATCAAGTTTTTACCTTTTAGTAAGATATATCCATTGTAATGCAGTTTTAAAATCCTGCACAATAAATACTTCAAACCTCAACTATTTAGTTTTGTCCCTCACACAAACCATACATAAAATCAAATCAAATGTAACAAAAAGTATAAAATAAGCACATAAAGTCAGCATCAGCGTGGTCGTCATTGTAATACAGTTCGGGCAGCTATTTGAAGAACCGGATGTTTTTATGAACCTTCATGAAAATCTCCTAGTTCAAGTCCTTCAAGACTATTGTAAAGCTCAAATGATAAATGTTTTGTTTTAATATTCAATAAATGAAAATTTCAAATGAGAAATTTTAATAGAAAACGATAAAACATCGATCAATAATTCCATAAAAAATATCGATGCTTCTATTTTAAACATTCATTGAATTTTAGTTGAAGCATTCGAATGAACAAATGGTGATGTCACCTTAAACAAAATCTTGAACATCAAAATATTATGATGATGTTATGCTAGTAGGGCTTCTAATAATATAAGACTTCCAAATCTCCAAGGGATACCATATGATATCTCAAAAACCATAGGTGACCCTTGTAGAGAAAAACCACTATAAAAAAAGACACCAAAAACTAGCATCAATGATAATCCATTACTATAAAATAAGTATACATCAGCAATATAGTATAAATCATTAAGTATGAAGACATACAAAATCTGATTTGGAGAAGTAAAAAATATAATAATACATGATCCACTGACCCAAAAGAAACATATAACTGAAATAAAATAGAATAAAATGATCCTCTAATCCAAAAAAATGTCAGGTCATATTTTTTTGAACTAACATAACTATCTGCTATCCAAAAATACATGATACATTTCTCTAAAATACATGATATGTTGCTCTAAAAATTATCCGTTGATGAAACAAATCACATGATCCACTAGTCTAACAAATCGGATGATCCAGTACCTAAACAAAATGCATGACTACTGCTCAAATTAAAAACTTGTTCCACTACTCTAAAAAATGATCCAGTATTGAAATAAGATATATGAAAAAAAATATTCACTACTCTAAAACATGTCATATCAAATTTAGTAGAATTAAATGTACCTATAACATTTTTATGTTAACTAATTGTTGTCCAATGTGAACAAATTTTAAGATAATAAAGTCTTTTTCATTCCTGGGTCTTTATTTGTCAGATGGAGTTATAATGGTGGAATAAGAGGTAATAAAAAAGGAGTTGAGAACCTATGAATTCATAAAATATTTTTACCTGTAGAGACAATAATGTTTAAAAATAATAATAGATACTATTGAAGATTTCATTAGCCATAATGAGTAGTAAAAATTCATATCCTATAGGGACTCATTTTGAATATACTAATTCCAAATAGCAAACTATCCATATCAACCTACTATGGTGATCATATACAATATGGAAAAACATTTATAATAAATATGAAAATAGAAAATTATGGTGAGAAAAAATACGATGAAATGAGTTATACATAATAATAGAGTAGTAAAATATCTCGATAATTGTATCATCATCTGAATCAAATTATCTACCATGAAAAGAATCATCATCTGAATGAGTGTATCATTGAAAAATAGAAAGTGAACTATTATATGTGAATACATGGAATGTGATAGTTTTAGATTGTGAGAGACGGAGGGTGGGAGGGAGAGATAATATTATCCATTAGATTTTAAAGCTCCTTCTATAGGTATTCCATGTATACACCTCCCTCATGTATTGATATCTAGAGGGATAGAAAATAAAATAAATCAAAACCCAAACCTTGCCTACAAAGAAACTACACATGAACATCTCAAAACCATAGACATCAAATACATGGTCATGTGAGTGTATGAATTTTTTTCAACATGATGAACATGTTATAAAATCACTTATAAGTGTGATTTATGATGGTTGGAATGTTGTGGTGTCTACATGAATTCACTTCAGAGATAGTGATAATTGTATCTTTTCTAAAATTTACCTCCAACCTATTTTGTTTTGGAATAACCAACATGTTAGTACTCACGGTTAATAGAAAATATACATTATAACATTATCAGTCAAACCTATCACATCAAATAAATCAGATTATAATTCCTAAAGTTCAATAATTATTAATTTAAAAATTAAAAAAATCATAATTCATCGGGGGTACCTAATAAATTAACCATTTATTGAGTTCATACTTGCTACATTGCATTGATAACATTCCCTTATTTGAGACCCTTCCCCTCATGTTCATACCTACAATTTGTAAATATAAAAAGGTTGATGTGATTTCCTAACACTTTAATAAAGAAAATAAGAAAATATTTCTTTGAAAACTCAATGGAAACATAAATAAATAAATAGGAATGGAGAATCAATAATACTGAACTAAAACTAAATACATTGTGTACTTGAATAAGGTATACATAAGGTGATACTGAGACTCATGTTTTACTATAATGAGTTATTCGTTAAATAATTCTTTATCCTAAAAAATCTTCCATTAGTTACATTCTGTAGGTACAATAACATTTAAAATGATTGAGAAATAGTAATGAAAAATTGAGGCCATAAACATGAAATTTTCAAATTAAACTATTTTATAGAAAAAATATATAAAATTAACTAATTGAAAATAAATATAAAAAATTAAATTTATTTGGTTGTTTAATATCCACAACAAACATGTACTATGGTGGACAATGATTAAGGCTGAAGGATGGTGTTAGAGTTAGGGGAGAAATAAAATGAATAAGGAAATGAATAAAAAACGAATAAGGACTAACATATATCAAAATGGAAATGGATAGGTAGCGTCTAAAGTGACCACTCGATTTATTCCCAATCACATTGATCAATCTGCTATCAAGACACTTCTCTAGCTCCATCAAGGGGCAAAGATCATGCCCAAAATATCCTCCCCCTCACTTTTCTATTTTGTCTTCTTCTAGGGCATCAGCATGGGAAAATATAGTTAGACCACAGTTAGATTTAAAGATATAATAATAGTTTATAGATATACTTTCCACAATACCTATTGAACTAAATCTTAGTCTAAAAGAGTGATATGTGTCTAAAATAAATGGAAGAGTACACCAACCTGATTAAAAAAACTCAAGTGTGGGCTATGCTAGTGAATCCACGGTCGTTGATCACAAAGCATCAATTTCATGTATCTCACTTAATGGAATCAAAAATATAAATAACATGAAAAGAAGACAAAAAATTAAGAATCACATCACTATTTATTATTTTCCAACTCAAAGAACAAAATTAATAATCAGTTATAAGATTTTTAAACAAATATAAAAATAACGAATTTCTTCATAAAATATCAATAATGGACAATATCTTGTGAAAATTTACTTAATATATGGTTAAAATTCATCATACAATGGTGGGTGAAAAGAGATGATGTTCATAGTCGATTTAAAAATTGATTCAAAACTCACTCACAACCCTCTATAAATGGGTAAAAAGAATAATGCATGAAAACACGAGCATCCAGATCCTTTTAAAAGTAGTCAATAAAGGAAATTAAAAACCCAATGAATGTTTTCCAATCAATCCTTTTAGTAGGATTCAACCGCACCTTTGAGAAGACATTAAATCCTTTAGCCACAATATTTACTCATTATCAATGTCACTCCCCCTTAAAAAATTATGACTTCATGTCACATTTCTGAGTAAGAAGTAGAAGTAACCAAAATTTTAATTTGAATTAGTAGAAAAATCTATGAGGGGAATTACCTTGAATTAGTGTTACAAGTAAAGAAAAATGACCAAGAAACCTTCACAGAGTAATAGGTTCAAAATTAAAATTATACCAACATTATTCTTCAGCAATGACTACTCAACTAGATCTACCATGAGTCTCAGCAGAGCAGTTAAAATGAATATCAACATCAATGATAAACACATACTATAATGTCCTGGTTCTAGAAGCCACCCAGAGGTGCCCCGTACCCGGTCGGTCACATGGCCTCCAGCGCATTTCCCCAAATGCCAGAGTTTGCCGACTAGCAGCGAGGGCCTTGGGTGTGATTGTTGGGAAACTATGCCCTCATTGGCAGAGAACAAAGCGGAAGAAAAACAAATAGACAACAGCAGAAACTGTAACCATCCATAGAAGAGTAAACGATAAACAGTGGAAGACTAACAATAAACAACTAGAGCACACACAGATATATATAAAATGATGCATGATACATATGTCTAGGAAAATATCCAAACAAGTCACAATGCTGAATAAAATACTAAACCAAAGTGCAAAAGGAAATAGGTAAACTCCTTAGCATCGCAATCCATAGCTTATTCACATGCTCTCCGGCTCCACAACAAGTCAAGTACCTTAAGTAGAAGGGCATTTTCCCTTATCTATACATACAACAATATAGTCTATTTGGGCACAAAATCATGGCCCAAACAGGGTGTGACACAGGGTCCCAGTAGGAAACCACCCAAAGATCTGTGCCTAATAGTCAGTGAATACATGGCAAGTAAAAGTACAGGAAGAAGTAAACAGGAAATCACATAGAAGCTACAATCCACAATGTCTATCATATAAAGTACACAAGTAACAACCAATCAACAAGTAGAACAACAGGTAACCCCCTATGTAGTTCTCATAGCCTAACCATTATGGTTCATCCTAAAAGTACTATAAACCCTCTGGGAGGCACACATAATATCACCCCTCTAGTTCAGCTGAAGAATAGACTCTCTGAGGAAGCACCCACCGTCAATTCCCCCTATAGTCTTGTATCGTACTAAAGCCTTTCTGGGGAAGCACGCAATGTCTCATTCCCCCATGTGGCCTGCGTCGAGGAACTATAGACTCTCTGAGGAATCACTCATCGTCAATTCCCCATTTGGTCTCACATCGAATTAATAAGACACTTTGGACAATTTCTTATGTCCATTCTCCCTATGGTCCACTACACTAGGTTCTCAAGTCCCTATGTAAAACAAACATGCATAGCACGCGTATCGCCATACGTAAACCTCAAGAACTTCTTGGCTATCATTCTAAGGCAAAACAGTATAGCAGTACAACAGTTCCACTATCCTACAACTAGTCATGGCAACTGGAAAAATGCCTTACAGGAAAAACATGCATGGAAAAACATTCAGGGCATAGTAAAAATTACCCTATTCACAAGAATTGACCTCTACTCAAAAAAGAAAGAAAAGAAGTAAAACAACATGGGAAAAAATAGGAAACACACAATACCCTGTTCAAGGGAATTAGTGGAATTGCACAAAATATTGAAAGACATCCTACAGAAAGGCACAAACCACCTACCACGATGCTAGGAGATTGATATACATGAACCATGATGATTGATTCTTCTTAGAACATCGAACATATGAGAAAACATCCAAAACACCAAACCCATGATATCTTGAGAAAGAGGGAAAATCATGGAACAAGGCTAAAGAATAAGAGAGAGCTTACCGAGGCGATCCCAATGCAATCGACAGCGGCTGAAATGGAGATTGGACGGAAGCTCGGGGGCTCGGAAATGGATCGCGGCCGTACGGGAGCTCTCGGCCGAACGAAACCTAGAGGAAGGTCATTCTGGTGATTAGACGTGACCCCGGTGCGTTTAATGAAAAAAATAAGAAATTAAGCGGTGTGTACTAGGTATTTTTGTACTATTCTTTAAGCGGACTCCACATCGCCCCTACACACCATGTGTGTAACTCAGACACGGCCGCACACGACCTGCGTGGCTTCAAAGTACACGGCGTTTATTTCTAAAATTTCCAAATTTTCCCTTTTTTCTCAAAAATGACCAGAAAATAAACGACATACCTGAAATGAAGATCGATGTTCTTACAAACTTCACCCCTTAAGGAAATTTGTCCCCAAATTTTCCTAACGAGGAGTAGAAGAAGAAACCACAAACAGCTCTGGAAACTACTATCATACATCAGCCTCCCTCTCCTAGGACTCGTCCTGTACTCGCTCGTGCTGCCATAGCACCCGTACTAGAGGAACAGACCGCCCACAAAGAACTTTCGTATAGAGATCGACAATCCGGATTGGATGCTCCTCAAATGGTTCACCTGCATCAAGCTCAACCTCCTCGGACTAAAAGACATGAGATGGATCTAAAAAGTAACGTCGGAGCTGAGAGACGTGGAAGACGTCATGCATGGCCCGGTACCTCTGAGGTAACTGCAACCGATAGGCAACCGACCCAACTCTCTCCAATACCTCAAACAGCCCGACGTACCAATGTGAAAGCTTATGTTGTCTCTGAATCCTCTTATATCCCAACCTCAGTGCAACACCCAAGAAAACCTGATCCTCGACCTCGAACTCCATAGTTCATCTCCGCTGATCAGCATAGGACTTCTGTCGAGACTATGATGTAGCCATGCTCTACTGAATCAACTCTATCTACTCTGAGGTCTCCTGAACAAGACGAGGTCCCAGTAAAGCTGGCTCTACTGCCTCTAGCCAGCATAAAGGTTATCGGCATGGCCTACCGTACAAAGCCCTGTAAGGTGCCATATGAATAGTCTCCTGAAAACTGTTTTTGTAGGTGAACTCCATAAGAGGGATATGCTTCTCACAAGAACCTCCAAAGTCTAGGATACAAGCTCGGAGCATATACTCATGAACCTGGATTGTATGCTCAGACTGGCCATATGTCTGGGGATTGTATGTTGTACTCAAAAGTACCTGTGTACCCAAATCCCTCTGAAGCCCCTTCCAGAACCGAGATGTAAAGCGCCTATCCCCTTCTGAAACAATGGAGTGTGGAACTCCATGTAGACATATAATATCACAGATGTATAGTCAACCCAGATCATCAATATTGAAGATCTCCTTGAATGGTAAGAAGTGATAAACCTTCGAAAGCCTGTCGACAACAACCCAAACAGCATTGTTTCCTTGAGGTGACCTCGAAAATCTGGTCAGGAATTCCATCGGGACATCATTCCACTTCCACCCCGGAATGGGTAACTTCTGTAAAAGGCATGTTGGTCGCTGATGCTCTGCCTCACCTACTAACAAGTAGAACACCTCAAGGCTAAACCGGCAACATCTCTCTTTATATCTGGACACTAGTACTGGCGATGAAGATCCTGATACATCTTGGTTACACCTGGATGAACTGCCCCAAATGAGGAATACAAATCTCGCATCATCTCCTCACGTATGTCAACTGGCACCCATACGCGTCCCTAGAAACACAAGATCTCATCCTTGCTCACTGTCCATCCAGAAAGAGGGTCCTCTCTTGACACACTCCCCCGCATGACTATGAATTTTGAGTCTCATAGTTGCCTCATCCATACCCGATCAAGAAGTGTAGAGGTAACAGCTACAGAAGATAGGTATGTCTGACCCTATCTTTCGTTCACCTCCAGATGCCTCTTAGAGAACAAATCCATAAGCTTCCACTCACTGCTGGCCTCCTGAACTTCCTGAATCTGAGTTCTCTTTCTTAACGCATCTTCCACTGTGTGGCCCTTTCCCGACATATAGGCAAGCTCGAAATCAAAAGACTAAAGATAATCGACCCACCTGCGCTATCTCAGATTTAGATCACGCTCAGTAAAGATGTACACGAGACTCCTGTGGTCAGTGAAACCCACAAAGTGCTCTCCCAGAAGGTAATGTCTCCAACATTTCCAGGCATGAACAATAGCTGCCTACTCAAGATCATGCGTCGGGTAGTTCCTCTCATGTGGCCTCAACTGCTGAGACCCGTATGAAACGACTTCATCTCCCAACGTCAGCACGGCGCCCAGCCCGATACCTGAAGAATCATAATAAATAGTATAGATCTTTCCTGGCTCTGGAAAGACTAGTGTCAGTGCTGACGTCAACCTTCCCTTTAGCTCATGAAAGGCTATCTCACAAGTATCTGACCATAAGAACTTCACCCCCTTCTTGGTCAGACCTATCAATGGTGCTGCTAGGCGTGAAAAGCCCGGAATGAAGCGTCTGTAGTATCCAGCCAGCCCTAGGAATCTCCGTACCTCAAAAACATTCTCCAGCTTCTCACAGGAAACTACAGCTCTCACTTTCTCTGGGTCCATAGATACTCCTGCCTCTGAGATGACGAGACCTATGAAGTGAACCTGATCCATCCAAAAGTGGCACTTCGAGAGTTTATCATAAATCTAATGCTCTCTCAGTGTACTCAGAACGATCTCAAGATGGGTAGCAAGGTCATGTCGAGTGTGAGAGTACACCAAGATATCATCCACGAAGACCATGATGAAGGAATCCAAGTAAGGATGGAACACTCAGTTCATCAGGGCCATTAAAACTGATGGCGCATTCATTAGACCGAATGGCATAACCGTATACTTGTAGAGACCATACCTGCTCCTGAAGGCTTTCAGAGGAATATATGAGGTCTAACATACAACTGATGATAACCGGACCTCAAATCAATCTTTGAGAACACCCAGTATCGTCAAAGCTGGTCGAAAAGATCATCAATCCTTGGAAAGGGATATTGGTTCTAAACCGTCAACTGGTTCAGCTTCCGATAATCCACACCGAGCCTAAGGGTATCGTCTGCCTTCTTTGCAAACAGGACAGGCGAACCCCATGGAGATGTACTAGGTCGGATGAATCCCTTTTCCTGCAACTCCTCCAACTTCTTCTTGAGATCTTGAAACTCAGGTGTAGCCATCCTATAGGGAGGAATGGACATCAGTGCCGCTCCAGGCATGAGCTCAATAGAGAAGTCTACATCACGCTCTAGAGGAAAACCTAAAAATATCCTCTGGAAAGACATCTCTGAAACAATAAACCACCAGAGAAAAGTACTACTGTGAAGTCCCCTGATCATCTAGATAAAGACTAGCAATCTAGGCCACATCCCTTCCTAGCCCATGATGCTCGATTCATGCTCGACTCGCCTGAACATTCCATTCACCTCTATGAAGAAAAGATTCACCCTCTAGTGAAATGAAACTCAACCTGTGGCGATAACAGTTGACAACTGCCTGTAAGGGAACCAACCAGTCCATCCCGAGAATTACATCATAGCATGTCATCTCTAGGACATAGAGATCCCATAAGAAACGATACCCTGCAACCTCGAGAGGGAACTCTCTGCAATGACGTACACTAGATGTCCTCATCCCCAAAGGTGTGTCTAGTGTCAACATGTTGACAGAAGGAAAGATACAGAGCCCAAGGCTCTCCACAACAGCAACAGAGATAAAGCTATGCGTAGTACCAGTATAGAAAAGATATGAAGATAAAACTGGGGCTACTAAGATCATACCTCGAACTGTAGAAGGTTCAGGATCCTGCTCCTGATAAGTCTGCTGCAACACAAAATTCTGGCCTGCCCCACGGCCCTATGACCCTGCCTGACCACTCTGATCTGATCCTCCCTGCTGACACGGAAAGACTGGTGATTGACCACCACGGTCTCAACCTCCACCTCGACCCGAATGGCCGGAAGAACTTTGGTTCTCCGACTGGTGAGAAACTGGTGCTGCTGCTCCTGAACGAGGAGTCATGGAAGAACCCCCATCACCAGCTACTGGTGAGGAAACCTGGCAGAAACGCTGAAGGTGACCCATCTTGCTGCAAGATCGGCACTCCACAGGGTCTCTTTAGCACTACGGCCTCATGTGCCCTGCCCTTCCACACTGGTAGCATACTACCTTGCAACCTGAAGATGAATCTCACCTCCTCAGATCACCACACATAGACTCCCTACAACACTTCCTGCTGTCAACTGGAGGAATAGTAGCTCTGGAAGCAGAACTGCCCTGGCTCGCAGCTCCAGAGTCTCTCAGATTGTGCTCTGTAATCAGTGTCTGGTTGACGATGGAAGTGACAGAATTCAACTAGAATATATTCACCTGCGAGTGGGTCTCCCACCTGAGACCATCCTCAAACATCCTTGGTAAGAACATCCCATATCCACCCCAGAGGGGTGTGAAACGCTATAGCACAGTGAAATAAAAGGAATACTCCATAACAGATAGATTACCCTACCCTAGACTCATGAACTCCCAGGCTCAATCGGCCCTCAGGGTCTCCGAGTAGAAGTAGTCGTAAAACATGAGTTGGAACTCCTCCCAATCCATAACATGCTGATGACCCTCCTGTGATATCACGTCCCACCACCTCTTTGCGGAGACTCATAGCATATAGGTAGTGAGCTTGACCCACCTCTCTGGAGGCGTTTTCAGATTCTCAATGATAGTCAGCATGGCTTCCAGCCATGACTCTGCATCTTGTGGTCCTCCTTCCTTCGAGAAAGTAGGAGGATGTTGCTCTTGGAAAACCCATGTCAAGTCTTCCATAGTCATGGTAGGAGGTGGTGCTCCCTGAAAGGCCTACATCATTCTCATAAATCATTCCTTAAACTGTGCATCAGCACCAACAACTGGTATGATAGCCAGTGCCAAGGCTGGCACGACTGGAAGATCAGTAGGAAGTCCCTGATCAGCCATATCTGGCGTCTGATCACTATCCTACAACTGACGTACAACTTGATGACGCATCAGAGGCATAGATCTGAAAGATCAAAATCATACCTTAGATCAGGAATATCAAGGACAGAGAACAAAAGAGTACGAAAAGGAAATAGGAGAATGAAACACTCATGTTTTACAAAACATGACTACACGGCATGTATAAACTCTACACAGGGTGTACATACCTCTATTCCCCTTCCTGAGTCTCCTTACACGGCTAACCCACATGGTCTTCTTAAACTAAGACTACATGGCATGTTCCCTGTGGACACGGCGTGTATTAGATCAGGTTTCATTGACTGGTGTTGTTAGTTACACGGCTAGTTAAACTGCTAAGACTACACGGCGTGTTCCAACAAACACGACGTGTACTTGAAGATTTTTCTCGACCCGTGTTTTTGGTGACACGGCTGGGTACACGGCTGACCCTTACACGGCGTGTTCCAGACAAACACGGCGTGTATAGGAGGAGATAACATTGTCCCATGTTGTTCATGACATGGTCGTGTACCTTGAACAAGGCTACACAACATGTTTATACGAAACACGGTGTGTATTACATGAGCTTCCCCAACCCGTGTTGTGAGTGACACAGTCGGGTACACGGATCACTACTACACGGCCTGTACCTACCGTACACGGCGTGTTCCTAGATATTTTTCACAACCCGTGTTTCTGCTCACACAGTTAGTGACACGGTATAAAAACTACACAACATGTATATATAAAGTACATGCCGTGTATTCTGGGTTTTTCTGGGAAATAGCTCTGAAACTGCACCGAAGCCCAGAAAACACTAAAAAAATCATGAAGGTGCCAAATTCCAATCCCTGAGGGCCCATACTCCCCGTGAATCAAATATTGTCATATCCTACATATCATATATAAGGGAAACAATTCAATGTTCCACCATGTTCTGATTCATGAGGGCCCATAACACTTCAAGAACCAAAATTTGGCATTCATTTAAGCAAGGTACAATAGAAACAAACTCTCTATCAAACTGCATTGATTAGATCAAAGAATCAATCACAACAGCATGTATAATCTACACATCGTCTATCACAACAACATGAAATTGATAATGCACCCTAGATGGCTTGGAAATAATGAATGGCATGTGATTTCTAACAAGTGCCTCTATGATGCATGAGATGGTATACCCTTATCTCATCATCTTGCGACAGAAATAGAACCACAATATCAACAACAATAACAACACAAAGCATGTGAATCACTCTAGGTGAATTAAGATCAACTGTAACATAGCAAAACAATAAAACTTTAATAAGCGAGGTGGATTGTATTTTCTCTCTACATGGGTTAGCTATTCCCGAGCACAACTTTATACCATGTACCAAATCGGTCCTATCCCGGGATAAAGGCTCCAAACAATAAATCAAGAGAAAATAAACCCTCTGATACCACTTTGTAACATCCCAGTTCTAGAAGCCACCTAGAGGCACCCCGAACACGGTTGGTCACATGGTCTTAAGAGCATTTCCCCAAACACCAGAGGCTTCCGACTAGCAGCAAAGGCCATAGGTGTGATAGTGGGGAAACTATTCCCTCATTTGTAGAGTACACAGTGGACGAAAAAAAATAGACAACAACAGAAACTGTAACCATCCATACAAGATTAAACGATAAACAACATAAGAATAACAGTAAGCAACTAGAGCACACACACATATATATAAATTGATGAATGATACATATGTCAAGGAAAATATCCAAAAAATTCACAATGATGAATACAATACTAAACCAAAGTGAAAAATAATATAGGTAAACTCCTCAGCATCGCAATCCATAGCTTGGTCCCATGCTCTCCACCTCCACAGCAAGTCAAGTACCTGATGTAGACGGGCACTTGCCCTTATCTATACCTACAACAATATAGTCTATTTGGGCCCAAAAGCATGGCCCAAACAGGGTGTGAGAGAAGGTCCCGGTAGGAAACCACCCAAAGATCTATGCCTAACAATCAGTGAATACATGGAATGTAAAAGTACGGGAAGCAGTAAATAGGGATCACACAGAAGCTACAATCCACAGTGTCTAGCATATAAAGTATACAAGTAACAATCAATCAACAAGTAGAATAACAGGAAACCCCATGGGCATTTCTCATAGCCTAACCCTTATGGTTCAACCTACATGTACTAGAAACCCTCTATGAGGCACACACAGTCTCGCCCCTCTAGTTCAGCTGAAGAATAGACTCTCTGAGGAAGAACTCACCGTCAATTCCCCCAATAGTCTCGTATCACACAAAAGGCTCTCTAGGGAAGCACTCAATGTCTCATTCCCCCTGTGGCCCGATTCCAGGAACTACAGACTCTTTGAGGAAGCAGTCATCATCAATTCCACCTTTGGTCTCGCATCGAATTAATAAGACACCCTGGAGAAGCCCTTACGTCCATTCTCTCTATGGTCTACTACACTAGGTTCTCAAAGCCCTGTGTAAAACAAAAATTTATAGCGTGTGTATCTCCCCAAGTAAACCTCGTGAACTAATTGGCTATCATTCTAAGGCACAATATCATATTAGTTCAAAAGTACTACTATCCTACAACTAGGCATGGAAACTGTAAAAATGCCTAACAAAAAAAACATGCATTGAAAAACATCCAGAGCACAGCAAAAATTACCCTATTCACAAGAATTGACCTCTACTCAAGAAATCAAGCAAAGAAGGAAAACAACAGGGGGGAAATAAGAAATACACAATGCCCCGTTCAAGGGAATTGGTGGAATTGCAAAAAATATTCAAACACTTCCTACCAAAAGGCAAAAATCACCTACCTCGATGCTTGGAGATCGATATACTTGAACCACGATGATTAATTCTCCTTAGAACGTCGAAGATCTAAGAAAATGTCCAAAACGCTCAACCCATGATATCTTGAGAAAGAGAGAAAATCATGGAACAAGGCTAAATCAGAAGAGAGAGCTTACCGAAGCGATCCAAACACAATCTACGGCAGCTAAAATGGATATCGAAAGGAAGCTTGGGGGCTTGGAGAGGGATCGCAGCCGTTCAGGAGCTATTGGCTGAACGAGACCTAGAAGAAGGTGGTTCTAGAGATTAGACTCGACCCTGGTGCATTTAATGAAAAAAAAGAAAGTACACGGTGTGTACTTATGGGGTACATGGCGTGTACTAGCATTTCCGTACTCCGCTTTAAGCGGCCTCCACATCACCCCTAAACACCGTGTGTGTAGCCCGAACACTTCCAGCACACGGCATGCGCGGCTTCAAAGTACACGGCGTGTACTCATAAAGTACATGGTGTGTATTTTTAAAATTTTCAAATTTTCCCTTTCTTCTCAAAAACAACCAGAAAAGAAATGACATACCTGAAATAAAGATCCGTGTTCTTAAACATACCATCACTAAGGAAATGATCTATTGAAAAAAGGAAGAGTTTCTATTAGCATTCAATTTCATATGTGATGAATTCAAATGTCCCACATTATAATTTTCTTATCCACTCTATTTCAGGGTTTATCTCAGAAACTAAATCAACAGTCCATAATTGATAAATATACCATGAAGCACAATTCAGAAATCAGAGATAAGAGAATGAACCTCTTTAATCGAGAAAGAAATTACAGTGAGACCTCACTATCGATACTTCCTCGGATCGATGCTTAAAGACATGGACTCTCCATGAGTATGCCACTGGTAATTTCTCCTGACAAGAATGCCTGTAAATGATATGAAATCCATGAAATGGGGTACTTTCTATACAGTCGAGGGAAATAGGAACCATAGGTGGAGCAGAGGACCTGGGCGTTGAAGTGTCGAAGGTGTATTTTCCGATTTCGAAGGAGTCGAAATTGGAGGAGGAAAAGGCAAAGGATCCGTAGGTAGATGATTCGAAGGAGGAGGAGCCTAGGCAGAGGAGCCTAGGTGAATCAGTTGATGGAGGAGTAGGAGGCTGTAGAGAATATTTGGGAGTGGTAGCGGGATAGGGGATTCGGGGTGAAGAGTGCAAACCCTAGCAGACCAGAGGTAGATTCCAATTGGTGGCGTGATACGATGAGTATTTTTAGGGTTTGAAGGGAGAAATAGATGTTATGGATAAAAGACATGTAATGGGTTACTTTCTATGCACTCGAGGTCACCTGGAACTATAGGTGGAGCAGAGTACCTGGACGTGGAATAGTCAAAGGTGTAGTTGTCAGTTTTGAAGGAGACAAAGGTGGAGGAATCGTAGGCAGACGATCCGATGGTGGAGGAGCCAAAGTCTGAGGAGCCGATGGCAGAAGAGCTGAGGTGGAGAAGGCAGAGAAGGTGGTGGAGGAGTAATTTGCTATATATGATATTTGGTAATGGGACTGGGATAGGGGAGTCATGGAGGATAGCGCTAACCCTAGAAGACCAGAGGTAAATCCCGAATTGGGGAGGTATGCAATGGTTTTTGGCATCATAAACGGAAGGAGTGAGGGGAGTAGCTGAATGCAGAGGGAGTAGTTGAACGTGGAGGGAGGACGTGGAAGGTAGGAAGCAAAGTAGTGTGGAGCGTGGAGGGAAGGATGTGTGGAAAGGAGGAAAATCTAAGATCAGTATATTTAGTAGAGGACATATATAATCATAAATATGTATATTAGATTACTTATTCCATTGTATAGATCAATATTTGGATGTTATCAATTGTCTGATTGATTTACTAATTCTGCAAATTATCTATTATTTTATATATTAAATTCTATAATCTAGCGATGAAGGCATCACCTCCCCGTGGACACACCCTAGGCCTTTGCAGCTAGTTGGAAGCCTTTGAAATTTGGGGACAAGCACTTCAGGCCATGTGTCAAAACAAGATCAAGGAACGTTTCAATGGAATTCATGTCCGTTATATTACAAAGTCATATTAAAGGGTGTATTTTTCTAGCCACATTATTAATTTAAAATAATATAAAGGGATATGATTTATTAGGAATTTTTTAATGAGTAGTTCTTGGGAATAGTTAACTCATGTTCAGGAAAATCAAAACTGCCTCAAATGAAATTTGTGTTTTCTAGATTTTGATTATTACTATTGATTTGATTCCACCATTGGGTGATTTAGTTGTATTGTGATGTTATTATTGATATTATTTTAGGTTCTATTTTGTTTCAACCTGATTAGATGTTGTTATTCCAACTCAGGAATCACTTTTGGAACCTATTATAATTCACATGTCATACATTATTCCAAGGAATATAGGGTAAATTGCATGATTGCATGACCTTGTTATATGTGCCATGATTTATATAACTACTGCTTGATAAATTATTTTGTGGGGAATCAAAAAATATGGTTGGAACTTAGAGCCCCTTCCATACCTAACAAGTGGTTTCCATATTAGGATACAACTGAAACCCTAAATATCCAATTGTGGCACGTTGAGTCATGGAGCATGTGTCACGTGGAATGGAACATGTTATGATGTTGATTAGGGGGACACCATATTTTGGTTCATGAGGACAACCGAACATTATGGATTGGAATTTGGTGAATCATTTTGTTCAACAATTTTAAAGGGATTATGAAATAATGAGAATGATTATGAAAATGAAATGGAAATTTTAATTGATGAATGAAGAGATTGACCCCGGCCAGACCTTCATGGTGGGTAGTAGGTGGTGTCTCTTATTTTCCTTTGATCTATTTTTCACCCAGACCTGAGTCAAAGAGCAGGAAAAGGGGAGAATTATTATAGGGGAAGATTTATATATTCCCTATTTAAAAATCCTCACTTTTAGAACTTGATTAATCTCAATCGGAGGAGTGCACTTGGAAATTGTAGAGAAATTCCACCACAATATCCTCCAATCACCCTCCAGGAGGGTGGTAGTGATCATGAATCAGATGTGGTGGTATATGGGATACTAGTACATCCTCTATTGGTTCTAACAAAGGCACCAAAACTGGTACGTAACACAGGTGATGAGGCATAGTTATGCAAAGGCATTATGTGTTTCATGCAAACTATTCAAAGAGCACCACGACCTGTCCCAACTATGGTAATGTTGACACATGAGTTTCAGTAGTAGCATCTGCCCAAATTTTTGGGGGACAATGGACCATATAATATGGACTCATTATTAGATTCCATGTTATCCATATTTTATCTTATCGAGATGACTCCCAAGATGAGGGTAAATATTGTTACTTATATGTTGCGTGACTCCACCAATAGATGGTGTGATGTCATTACATTGAAGGATATTCATAAGGAGATTAATTGGAGGGATTTTATATGGCCTTCTTTGATTACATATATGCCATGATTTTTAGGGATGATAGATCCTATGAATTTATACACATAGAGCAGGTCATGTTATCAAGTTTGGATTATTCAGCTTGTTTTATTGAGCTCGAGTGCTTCACAGCTTTTCTGATGGGTGGCAAGTTATCTAAATCTAGTCGATTCAAGAATGGTGTCATGTATGAAATAAAATTGAAGGTGACTATATTTTAGTTAAATAACATTTACAAAATAGTGAATCATGTGCTTATTATAGATTGTAACTTTATAGAGACTTGGGATGTGATCCAGGGACGTTCTCCACAATGATCCGGTACTTCATCTACTAATTGTAGGAAGAATCATAAAGAGATTCCACATGGTGATAATTAGGTAGCTTGGTGACGTGCCACCAGTGTGGTAGGATGGGATATACGAGACCTTACTACATGAGAGACTGAGTCAAGATCCAATATTGATACAAGATGGGTTTTCTACAACTCTTTTTTAGATGTTTTCCCCTGATATCTAGGGATATAGGTTAGTCAATGACTCCACTTATAAGACTAGGGCCATTAGATTCTCATTGGAAGAGATTTGGATTATAGCTTTTCGATCAGGCACATGCTATGGTTGTGGTCATGGCAGTTAGACCCTAGATTTCCAATGATAGTATAGTTGATCTTCTTAGGATAGCCAGGTTTTATCACAAGGCCATAGATCAGGCCCAATAAAAGTAGTTCCACTAAAAAATGATGAGAATAATACAAAACCATATACTATTAGAGGTATATTCTAGGAGATTTAACTTTAGTATCTTCTCATTTTGGTAAAGGGGATTCTTATAGATTTAAATTTGTGCCCATTTTAGAGATCCTTGGTCTCGACATTCAATATTTTGATGGTGTTCTGATGATTACACTCCATGTGGGATTAAAACAGGGGAGTTACATCAGAGTAGGAAGTTCCCCCTTGATATTAGTGGGTTCCACTTCATATGGGACAACTTTATCCTCAATATGATGAGATTTAGCATCGTTCTTCGGATGGAATAGTTATTTCCCTTTCACTCTTTCATTGATTATTGTCGCTGAATGGTGACCTTTACATCACTAGATGGTGGAATGTTTATTCAAAAGGGTGAATGGGATGTCTAGGTGGGCCGAACTGGACCCACGAATCGTAGGATGGGAGAGATGATAGACTAAATTGTGAGGTTATATCTAGATGACTGGGGAACATGTGAGGCAGATTTCCCCCCAAAGGTTGATCATTTCTGGGACCTTTTCCTGGATTAATTTTCTGAATTACCCCCAGTGCGAGAGGTAGAGTTATTTATTTATCTAGTTCTATGAGCTACACCAGTATCCATTCCTCTTTATAGGATGACTATTATTTAGATGTAGGATCTGTAGAGATATTTAGAGGACATAGAGACAAATAGGTTTATCCGACCCAATACTTCATCATGGGGTTCACTGGTCCTTTTTGAGAAAAAGGTGAATAGTACCCTTAGGATATGTGTGGAATATATAAAATTGATCTACTTAATGGTTAATAACTGGTATCCTCTTCCGCATATAGATAATCTCATCAACCACCTCTGAGGTTCTTAGGTTTTCATAAAGATAAATTTGATATCTGGTTTTTATCAGGTGCATGTATGACTATCAGACATACCTGACATAACATTTCATAGTTGGTATGGTTTATATGAGTCTTTGGTTATGTAGATCAGTCTCACGAACATGACAATAGTCTTAATGAAACTGATGAAGTGGGTTTTCCATCCTTATATGGATGTTTCATTCATGGTATTTATGGATTATTTCTTGGGTTATTCTTACAATCATCATAATCATTCCAAACATCTTGATATCATACTGGATACTCTAAGAGAGAATTAGTTATATTTGAAGCTCACAAAGTTCCACTTCTTGATGGATAGAATTCACTTCCTAGGTCAAATTATCTTAAATAATGTAGTATCATTTGACCTTGAGAGGTGAGAGTTATAGTTTCCGGAAGTATCCCAATAATGTATTTGAGATACAGAGTTTGTTGGGTCTTTCTTGATATTACATGTGTTTCATACAATACTTATCATATATAGTATCACCGTACACGAGCATGACTAAGAAGGGTATGAAGTTTGTATGGTTATATGCATGTGATCCATCATTTTAGGAGCTAAAAGTGTGATTGAATCAAGACCTAGTATTGAATTTTATTGATCCAAATAAGAGTGACACTATTTAATGTGATGAATCAGGTATCTATTTTGGAGGAGTCCTCATACAGGGGAACAAATTCATGGTGTACAAGTATCGGTAGTTGAGGACACATGAGAGGAACTACCCAATGCACAATATCGATATAGCTTTAGTTTTCATTCCTTACACTATCAGAGGAACTATTTACTTGGAGAGTATTTTTTGAGCACATTGACCACAAATGTTATAGGTATATTTTCACGCATTGTGATATGAATTTGAGACAATGAAGGTAGGGAAAGTAAAAACTGTCTTTTTACATCGAGAAAGCCTATATTCCTTGTAAAGGAAATGAAGTTGCTAATGCATAGACCAGGAGGACTCAGATTCAAGAAGTTAAGTAGGCCAATAGCTAGTGGAAGCTTATGGATTTTTTCTTTGAGATGCACTTGGAGGCACTGGATAGTCTGGGCGAGGCTTTTGTTCATCTCTAGCTATTACATAGATCATTATGGGTAGTTTATGGTTGATACACCTATAATATTTTTAGGGAATACTCTTATTTGAGAGTGTGGTAGGTGAGGAACCTCTCCCTAGTTGGATTGTAGGTGGTGATGAAATTATGTGCATACATGGTCACATATCGATTTCAGTAGACATGGGCAATGAGATGTTGAGACACATTCAATATTTATCCAACTAAGTACATCCTAATGTCACCATGATGTATCTTGATTTACATCACCAATACATGTGTTCGGGAATGAAAAAAGATGTACTTGGGGTTTTCCTGATTTTTTCCACCTATTAGTAGGTGAAAGTGGAACACTAGTGACCAACATGCATTTTATAGCAGTTTTCCATTCATGAGTGGAAGTTTGTTGACATTATGATGGATTTTGTAACTGGGTTTCAGAGGATACCATGAGATAACAATTAAATTTGAATTGGTGTTGATAGGATCAAAAAGTCTTCTCATTTCCTACCCATCTAGGAGACCTTTTTTTAGATTATATTGGAAGGTTGTATATTTATGAGATAGTACAACTTCACAGGGTCCCTCATACTATCATTTCAGATAGGGACAACCAATTAACATCATAGTTTTGCAAATGGTTATATAGGGAGTTGTGTACGTAGGTACTTCTTAGAACAACATACCACCCACCGACCAATGACCAGTCTTAGAAAACAACTAAAGAGATTTAGCACATGCTTTGGGCATGTGTCCTAGATTTTGGGGGATAATGGGAGAGGCACATACCCCTAGTTGAATTCACCAACAAAAATAAATTTCATACCACTATAAATATGAGGCCTTATAAATATTTTTCTAGTAGTCCAGGCTGAATACCCTTGTGCTGGATAGAGTTAGGGGAGATAGCTATTCTTGGACCTCAACTTATATAGGAGTCTATTGGGTTGGTTTAGTTGATTCGAAAGTGGATGGATACTACATAGTCACAAAAAATCTTATGTTGATCATCAATGACAACCTCTATAGTTTGAGGTCAGGGATCGAGTTTTTATAAGTCCCACTAAGGCTAGGACATTGGAGTATCCTGAGTTATGGAAAACTCCCACAATGATATGTTTGTCCATTCGAGATTCTGGATAGAGACCGAATGGTAGCCTATCAGTTTCAGTTACCTGAGAGGTACTGATCCATGCACGACATCTTTGATGATTCTTAGATATGCCATTATCATTACATCTTGTCTCATGTTTTTCAGTATGAGGATGTTAAGTTATAGGTAGATTCAACCTTTAAGGAGAATCCAATTCATATTGTGGATTGTAGCATGACAGTTCTTTGAGGCTAGATAGTTCCTACAGTATGGGTGTTATGGTAGCATAACCATGTATAGAATGTGAATTGAGAGGGGGAGGATCATTTATGAGAATAATGGAAAAATGTGTTAAAAATTTACGATTTACCACCCTTGTATGGGAAATTCGATGATTAATTGATTTAAAGGTGGAAGTTTGTAAGAACATGGTTCCTTATTGAGGTATTACATCATTTTATATTCATTAATCATGAGTTTAAATGATTAATTATATACTAATGTGATTAAACGTTGAGTTTATGGGTGTTTCAGGGGGTTTGTGACTTGTTAAAATCATGAATCCATATGTTTTTGTTAAGAAAGGAAAGTCCACACGGTTAATAGAAACCATTAGGGGAATGACATATGATTAGTAAAAACCGTGGGAGGTTTGACACTGGGCTAGATGAGCTAGCAGTATTTGAAAAAAAAACTATTTAAAAGGATCCAGATACCCATACGACACAATATTCAGTTTGTATAATGGGATGAGACACAATTTACACACAGTTAGTCAAACTGTGCATGCAAACCATTCGGGTTTCTCCTCCTTACATCAGTGGGTTCACGGTTTGCACACAGTGTTTCCAATCATGCGGAAAAACTATGTAACATAGTAATTTGGGATAAATAAAAAAATGAATGTAAAATGGTCAAATTTTAAACCGAATTTCTTATTTCTCCTCCATTGTAATCCATGGGATGTTCAGAGATCTCCATTAGATCCTAATCCAAAAATTAAGAGATCTTCTCCATCTAAGCTCTGAATATAGATCCGTCGAAATCATATGATCCATCTTGGTAAGATATCCACTACTTTTATTCATATCTTCATATTAATTAATATCAAAATAGTTATTTTCGTTCAAACTAATATGCCCTATTTTTAGTATTCTCATTTGTTCTATATTTTTCACACAGTTTCCGTCGGATAAGGAGATGATATTGGATGATCACTCCACTATGGACCTATAGTTAGTGGTATCATGATTTTATATCAATGGTTAAATGTTTATATATATTAAATTCTAATGTGCATATATTTTTTAAGAGACTCTCAAGAAATTTAATTTAATACTTTTTAAAAATGGATAGGCATGACCTATGTAATTAATGAATCCATTGAAAATTATTAAAGGTTAACGGACTCAAAATAGAACCACCCATTTTCTGTTTTTTTTAATTAATTTTTCCACCGTTTGTGTCATTCAAACATGGATTCCTTTGAGTTTTGCAATTTAACAATTTCTATTGGATTTTTAGTAATGATTTGTCAATTATATGTTTAATTTATTAAAAGTAAGGGAATGGAAGACCATGCCCCTTGGATATGGCCATGTAGTTTCTTTATTAAGAATGTGTTGCTTCTTATGATGAGATGAAAACATGTTATATTAAGAGGTTAGTCTTTATAAACATGACCCGTGATTTGACACACCTTCTAAGTTGAGTTTTATGTGAATTGATCACTGTGATGATAATTAAATATTTAAATTTTGTTGATTGAATGTTTATTATTCCTATGGTGATACATGGGTTCTCATACAAATTCCATGTATGGAATCATTTGGATATTTATCTACTTATGTTTTAGTGATACCTAGACTCTATAGTGGACTTCTGAGGACAGAATGAGAGGGTGGATTCTATATACGCCCAAGTGATACTTGTAATCCTTATTTATAGAGACCCTTCTTTTTCTTACTAGACTATTACATTATTTTAAAGAAAAATATAATAGTGTTTCAAAACAAGGATATAAAGGTTTTGTATGTTGGTAAAATTAGTACCATAAATAACAATTACCTAATAAAATGGAAACACTATTTAATTCCATCTCGTTTAGCTTCTTAGTTTCCCTCACATACTCTTCAGAATAAGTAATCACCTGAGGATAAACATCAATGATGGGGGTGAGCTAAAATCCTGGTAAGAGGATTGATAAGAACAAGGATCAATATAACATGGGTGATTACAATAATAAAAATGATAACATAAGAATATAATCATCATCATAATCATTAGAGGAATCATTATATGAAGGTATGGAATAGGTAAATTCATAAAAATGAAACATCCTGTCTTAGTGGTCAAAAACCATACATAGTTTTAAACAAATCTAGCATCATGTTCATGTATAAAATATGTTAAAAATAATAAAATAATAATTTTGAACAAATATAGCATCATGTTCACAAATATTTCACATTATCTTATTAGAAAAATCACATTAACTAATTCATTGTATCCCTATATATTTTAGGTTGCACCTGTCACATCATAACATTTACATAATCATGCATGCCACATAAAATGTATATCAATCAAATTCACTATGTAACCAATGTAAATAAATGGGTTTCATATAAATTTAATCAATCATGACTAAACTTAGGGTTCCCAAATTTAATAGGGAGAACATATTTGGTATAAGTTCATCATTCTAGAGCAAAAAAGAAATATTCCAAGACGAGTCAAAATGTGATTTGGAAAGAAGAGTTCTTTTGGAAAATACTTGTATTTGTAATAAAAAGTATATTAGAATCATGTATATAATAGAAAATAAAATTTAAAAATCAAGATATTATATTTTAGCAATATTAAGAAAAACATCCACACTAAAATTTAGCATGAAATAGGAATAACCCAACGAAAGAAAATTGGGTTCAAGAAAACCCATTCCTTATAAACTGAGGATTTCTTTACTTGAATATCCTAGATAATGAAGTTATTTTAATAAATTAATAAATCAAAAACCTATTATATATTTTTTACATTCATTATAATTTTATTAAGTTCATTTATGGCCATTTTTAGGAGTTATAGAGTTCTATTTCATCATTCGAGAGTGTTCGTTTTCATGGTCACCAAGATCGATTAACTTGTATGTATTTATTGAAGATCGTGAAAAATGAGAATAGTTAGATAGAATTGAAATTATATGTAATTAATGAAAATCTAGATGTTTAAATGTTTTTATATACTATTTATTTCAAGATATGAGGTTGATTCATTAGATAAAATGTTAGTGATAATCGTTTAGATTAATTTGGCAATTTTTTAATCGGCACAAACTAGTTTTGTTTTACTATTTAATATTATGTATACAAGTTCGTTCCATATCATAAAAAAGGTTATAAAATACATTTTACAATATTTTTCAACCAATATAGTGGTTTTATGACCATCCATGAAGGCATTAAAGTAAAATGATAGAGCTTCATCCGTGATGGCGGGAAATCAACACATCATAGATGATGTTTTTCATTTTTAGAATAAAATTGAGAGGACAAGAGGCTTTATGATGTATTATTACATTAAATTAATAAAATTAAAAAATATATATAATATTATATAGTTATCATACCACTTAGATAAGGGGAGGTTATGAGATAATAAGAAAATAATTGAAATTTAAAAGAAATTAAAAGAAAATGAAATATGATTTTACCTCTTGAATTATTATCCCTAAGAACCTCCTTAGGGAAATTGGGTTTCGTATTTTATTGAGACCACATGAACTTTTACGTCAGGGAGAGAATTTGGAAGAGGATTGGGAAGAATTTGACTAATCTTTAAAGCTTTGGGGGTGTGAGGAGGAGAGGCGGTGGGGGAGGTATTTATAGGGGAGGGGAGAGATGCTTTTTTGTTATTTTATTTATTAACATATTATTTTGGTTGAATAAAATTAATAGTCTGAAACATATCACTAAATATATTAAATAATTATGTATAGCTGCAGATTATGGGATTACATAATTCATACATCTTATATGACTAAATAATTCATGTATTTTTTAAATACTGTAAATTATCATATTTCACTATTCCCCAAAAATCACACTAACTAATATTTTACATGTATAATTCAAAAATAAACACAAATATATGAAAATAATTTTATAAATATGATAAATATAATTTTTATTTAAAATAATAATTTATTCAAAAAATAACACTTTTAAAATTATAACTGATTTTATGAAACTTTTAAAAATAATGTAAGGTCTCATAAAATTATATTATAATCATAAGAAAAATAAATATTAATTTATGAATCAATTTTATGAAAATAATTATTTTTAAATCATTATATTAATTTTAGAATTGTAAATAAATGTTTATGTTTTATAAAAATACCAATAATTAATTTATCATTTTTTATACATTTATTTAATTACAATTTGATATAATTATATCATATTTTCATTTATAAGATGGAAAAATTTTATTTTTACTTTCATAGGTGAGGTTACTATTCTATTAGCCAGATTACTATTCCTAATGGTCACATTACTATTCCAAATGTCATGTTACTATTCTATTGGTATAGGTTTTGTAATTTGTATAAATACAACTTATTTAAATATTAATTCATGAAAATAATTTTTTAATTGGGTTATCTATTCTATATTTGTGTTATATACCATATAACATAATTATAAGAAGGGAAAAATCCATTGATAAAATTTTGGGTTTTAACATTCTCCACCCTTTTGAAATTTCGCCCTTGAATTTTTGCTTTACATACTAAGAAGAGAATAGGTGAGGACTCTTCAACTTCATTGCTTCTTCCAGTTCCCATGCCTCCTCTTCATACTAAAGGTTCTACAATAATACTTTGACCTGGTGAGTAGTCCTATTATATAGAACTTCATCTCTATGGACCAAGATCTTCGTCTACTTATCCTTATAAGAGATATCAATTTTCCAACTGTAACACCTCTGAATTCAGTACACACGAGAGATCTGGTATGTACTTTAAAAAGATGGATATATGGAATACATCATGTACTTGATACATGAATGGTGGAAGTGCTAGTCGATAGGGAACATCATTGAAATAATCAATAATATCAAGGGGGTCGATATACCTAGGAATTAGAATTAATTTCTTCGAAAATATCATAATCATATTATATATAGATATACGGAGGAATACCATGTCTCCAACCTTAAACCCCAGGTCTCATCGATGATTTCCTGCACAACTCTATTGTCAACTTTGGGCTTCCATAATGTGTTACTAAATGGTTTTCACCTTCTCTTCCATTTCATAGACCATTTTAGGTCTTAGTAGCATACATTCAATGAATTCATCCCAAAATGATGGTGTTATGCATATTATCTAATAAAGGGATTTATATGGATACATATCGATACTCAATTGGAAACACTTTCTATAAAAGAACACGACCATAGGTAGATATTGGTCCTACGTTTGAATAGTTTTATCAGATTTTCCATCACTTAGAGGATGATAAGTTGTACTGAAGTTTATATCAGTGTTCAGATCATGTTGGAGACTTTCTAGAAATTGATTGTGAATCTCATATCTTGATCAGATACAATCAATAGTTGTACTCCATAAAACCTTACTACTTAACTATTTTATATCCATGAAATTTCATATAGTGATAATTCCTATAAAATTACGATAAAGTGGGTTGCCTTTGTGAGATGATCCACCAAAACTCATATAGCATTATTTCCTATAGATGTCTCTAGTTGTCTAGTGACAAAGTCCATGGTGTTGTTTTCCCATTTCCTAATTGGTATGGGTAATGGTTTCACCATCCCCTTATAACTTTTCCTTTAATTATTCACTTTCTGATATACCAGGAACATTGATGTATATTTAGTGATCTATTTATTCATATTTTCCCACCAATAGTGATCTTGGGGACCTCGATACCTCTTTGTACTTCCTGGTGGAATAGATAATGTTGATCTA
This sequence comes from Viscum album, assembly GCA_963277665.1. Lineage (NCBI taxonomy): Eukaryota > Viridiplantae > Streptophyta > Magnoliopsida > Santalales > Viscaceae > Viscum > Viscum album. The sequence goes on along the minus strand of OY728120.1, from coordinate 1,576,221,326 downwards.
TATAAGTCATTCATTTTATCTTTTTTAATCTCAATATTAGATGGTACGCATAGTCAGGACCCAAATATTAAGAATCATTCTTCCTAAATTTTGAAATATGAGGATGACTTTTTTTAGATAAATTCTACCTTCTTCTGAATTTCAACTTCACTCCATTAAGCATCATTTATTTTCCCACTAGGGATATTTGAAAAATAATTTGAAAAAGGATGGATGATTTTCTTTCCTTAATGATGTCTATATCTATCCTTTACAAATGTAAGATGTTTGTATCCGTCTCAATTCTTATCATTTAAAATGTTTCAGGATCCTTTCTACTAAGAGAATATTCCACTTTATTTTCCTTATTAGGGTGGTAGTGTATTGAGTAGTCATAATCCTTGATAAGATCTAGCCATCTTCACTGGGTAATATTAAGATCTTTATTTGTGAATATATATTCATGTCTCTTGTGGTAAGACTATGTTTCACACTTCTCCCCAATGATTTAATTTCGCCAAATTTCCAATGTGAAGATAACAACCAACAACTCCATATCATGTGTGGGATAGTTTTTCTCTTGAATTTTCAACTTCCTTATGTCATAGGCTATCAATTATTCATTTTTCATTAATACAAAACCAAATCCCTTCTTTGAATAATCATTGTATTCCATAAAGGGTTTCCAAATTATTTGTAGTGTGAGTATTGGTGTAGTGATAAGCCTCTTTTTTAAATCGTTGAAGAAATATTCACATTCACAGGTCCAAACCAACTTTACTCCGTTCCAATTTAAATTGGTTCATGGGTTTGAAAATGGTTTGAAATTCTACACAAATCATTGGTAATACCTAGATAGAACAAGGAAACTACAGATCTCCATTACTATTGTTGGCTTGGGCTACCATTTGATAACCTTTGTCTTATAAGGGTCCTCAAATATTCCTTTTATAGTGATAACATTCCCTAATAATGACACTTATTCCATCCAGAACACACATTTACTGTACTTGGAATATATCTTATCCCTTAAAAAGTTCATTAGTATAGCATTCGTGTACTCTCCATGTTCCTCCTTGCTCTTGGAGTATATTAGAACATCATCAATAAATACTACCAAAAACTTTTCAAGGTAATCTCTAAAGACTCAATTAATTATATCCATGAATGTTTCTAGAGAATTAGTGAGTCTGAAATCCATCAATATGAACTCGTATTGTCCATACCTCATTCAAAAGGCAATTTTGAGAATATCCTACTTCCTCGCATTTAATTGGTGATAACTCCACTGCAGATCCACATTAGTGAAATAATTGGCCCCAAGTTGTCGATCAAACAATTTATCTATCCATAGAAGGGGTAATTTTTCATTGTCATTATTTTTATAAGCTCAGAATAATCATGTAAGAGGAATATTCATCCAACCATTGTTCTGATGAAGAGATCTGGTACACCCCATGGTGAAGCTCTATGGTGCCTGAAACCCTAGTCCAAAATCTCTTGAAATTTCCTCTTTAGTTCATCCAACTCAACCATTCCATGAGTATAATTTGAAATATGTAGAGATCTAGGAATAAGATAAATTGATAAATCTACCTCACGGTGAGGTGGAAGACCAAACAATTCATTAGGGAACACATTAATGTTGTCCCTCATAATGGGCATGTCTTTCATCTTGATTATCTCTTTTGTATCAATAATATGAGCTAGATATTATTACTCATAAGGAAGTAATATACAAAACAGATATGATTCTTAAGGATATGCTTCCTCTTTCTTACACTTGTACATAATTGGTGGATTTCTTAGGATATAAATAATTATCTCCTTTTCCAGAAAATTGATGTTGGATTTGTATAAGGATAGCCAATACATGTACAATATAGTATCAAACTCCACCATAGGACGTAATACCTAATTTTCTACGAGTTTCAGACCATAAAAATTAACTAGGGAGGATTTATATAGTTTGGATGAAATAATTTCTCTATTTTATGTTCTCATAGATAACTAAACCTCCATATACTGAGGTGGTGTCTGAATTGTTATACTAAACATCAATGATATCAATGAATGCATAGAACCATAATCAAATAGCACATTAACTTTTATTGAATAAATAACTAGTATATGTATCACCAAATAATTTTCAAGATCCAAATTAGTAGTAGTAATGAAATAAGATTTCACTTTCACATTTGGATTTGGTGGTTGTTGATGCTGATTACCCTCAAGGAATCAAGGTTTAGCACACTAACTTGCGTAGTTTCCTTACTCCCTACCATTTAATCATTGAAACATAGGTGTTTCTCTCCTTTACTCCATCAAATTTTCTAGATTCCTCATGTATCTTTGACATTCATGAGATTGGTGGCCTTCTCTCCCACAGATGAATCATTTCCATATCCCATAATGGAAATTCACACGATTCTTCCTTCCACATCTTTGGCATGTGAGTGATTTAGTTTTTATTCCCCCTTTTTCATTATATCTTCTCTCTTGAACTCCATCATTTTTTTCTTATCTCCATATCCATGGGATATTATCCAAACTTCTTATCCACTTTGAGATAACTTCAAACAAATTCTTTGTAACCCTCAAATTCTTAAATAGTTAGAGCCTTTTGAAGTTGTGGTTTTAAACCACTAAAGAATATATCTATTTTTCTATCATTTTTTATAAAAATCCCAAGTCATACCTTGAATGCCTTGTGAAATTTTCATTTTAATCCATTATAGATTCACATTCCTTTTTCTTTATCTATATGAATTATCTCTCCGTATTATTATGTAATGTTCATGGGAAATACATATTAAGAAATATTTTCTTAATGTCTTCCCACTCCTCTCCAATTTTTTCCTTTAGCTTGGTATTCTTAATCAAAAACTTATATTTATTATCCACTCCATCTAAACAACATATACCTAAAGTCGCCTTATTTTTAATGGAATAGTGATTCAAAAAAAAAGATATTCTCCATTGAGTTGACCCATTATTCCCTGATAAGTGGAACATAACATACACTCAATTTTGGTGGACGTTGCCACTAAAAAAATTTGAAAGCCAGTTTGTCCCTTATAGGTGAAGGAGGAAATTCCATATTATTTAGGTTAGTGTTCGTGGCCTAAGATAGGTAGGTAATCATATCCATAAAATATTTAGCTCCACCTTCTATGAAATCAGGATTGTCATTCGGGAATTTCCTGCATTGTCCCTCATATTATTTTTCAGCTAGGTTTCTCCTGGTTCACACCATTTACCAAAATAAAAATAGTTTTAATAAAAAAAAATAAGTCAACATGTCATGAATAAATAATTTATTCCAATGTGAAATTAACTCTAAATGCATATCTTGTGGGATCACCATGTTTATCATTTTTATAGAACAAATCTTCTTAGGTTCTTACATATACATAGTCTCATACTAAGGGTTTTACCTAATGTTCTCTAATCCTAATTACCAAATTAACAAAACCATGCTCTGATTCCAACTATCGTGACCCTACTTTTTCATAAAATTCTACTACATTATTTCAAAAATAAAACATAATAGTGTTACAAAACCACGTTCCAAAGTTTTAGTGTCTTGGGAAAATTAAGATCATGAATAACTATTATACAATAAAATTTAAACATTATTTAATTTTTTATATTCAATATTCTTATAGCCCTCAAGTATTCCATTGTATAATTAATCAATTGAGGATATAAATCGAAGAAAGGGGTGTGTTAAAGTAACAATAAAAGGATAGATACGAACATGGATCAGTATAACATCGGTGATCATGATCACAAACATCATTACATAAGCATTGGATCATCTTTATAATCATGGGAGGAATCATTAGATGAAGGCATTGAAAGTGACAATGCATAAAAATGAAACATCATGTCTTGGATGTCAAATGCCGCACATAGTTGTAAACAAATCTTACATCATGTTCACGCATAAAATATCTGAACAATCATAACATCATCATTGCAAACAAATATAGAATCACCTTCATGCATATTTCACATTATCTCCTGATACACATCAAATTACCCAATGTAATGGAGCACAATATAATTTTGGGAGCACCCGTCACATCATAAAATTTACATAATCATGCATGCCACATATAATGTATATCAATAAAAGTCATTAATTAAATTATATAATGAAATGGGTTTCATATGGATTTCATATATCATGAATAATCTTGGGTTCCCAAAAAAAATAAGAATACATATTTGGTATAAGATTCTCCATTCTTCAGCAAAAAAAGAAACAACTCAAGATGAGTCAAAATGTTCATTGGATGAAGAGTTCTTATGGAAAATCATTGTATTTTTCATAAAACCAGAATAGAAACATGTTTTCCCTCTAAAAATAAAAGTTAAAAACAATAAAATTATATTTTAGGAACATTTAAAGAATATGCCCACTGAAATTTGAAATGTAAGAGGAATAACCCAAAGAAAGGAAATTGAGTTTGAAAAACCACTTAAATTATGTATAAATGCTTCATTCACATTAAAATACTGGATAATAAAATTCAACTAATTAATTACTAAATCTTGAACCCATCATAATTTAATTAGATTCATTATAATTTTATTAAGTACATTTATTTCAGTATTTATGAGTTATAGGGTTCAATTTCATCATTCAAGGGATTTTGTTTTCTAGGTCTTAATGATCAGTTCACATGTATATATGTTTGGAAGATCATGAAATATGAGAATAGTTGTCCCGAATAGAAATTATATGTTATTAATGAACACCCAAATGTTTAAATGGTCTTATATATATATATATATTATTCCAGATATAATGATGATTCATTAGATAAAATGTTAATGATAACTGTTTAGATTAATAGAGTGGGTTTTTATCATCATGAACTAGTTTTGTTTAATTTTGTAATATTATGTATATATGTTAGTTCCAAAACATGAAAAAGGTTATAAAATAAATTTTACAAACAGTTTCAACCATTATAATGGTTTTATATTCATCCTTGATGGAGGTAAATGAAAATGATTGTGCACTATCCGTGATAGCGGTAAATTGACACATCACATATGATGTTTTTATTTTTATAATAAAAGGGAGAGGATAACTGGTTCGATGATGACTTATATCAATAAAATAATTAAATTCAAGTATATATAAGATACTGGAGTTATAATTCCACTTGGATAAGTGGAGGTGATGAGAGAATAATAAAATAAAATAAATTGGAATTAAATTAAAAGAAAATAAAAGATGAATTTATCTCTTGAATTATTATCCTTTAGAACCTCCTTAGGGAAATTGGGATCAATTTTTTGTTATGACCAAAGAATTTTGCACAAGGGGGAGATTATGGGGAAGGGGATTGGGTACAATTTCCAAAAGATTCAATGATTTTGAGGTGTGAGGAGAAGAGGTGGTGGTGGTGGTATTTATATGGGGGGAGAGGTCTGTTTTTTTATTATTTTATTCATTATTATATTATTTTGAATAAATACTATGAGTAGTTTGAAACTTATCTCTAAATATATTAAATAATGAAGGAGATATTATGATTATGGTCTTATATCATCCATGCATTATCTTTGACTCAATAATTTATGTATTTGTTAAATACTATAAATTATTGTATTTCACAATTCATAAAAAATGTGAGGGAAGAATATAAAAAGTTACATAAGATGGGGTGAATTGTGTCTTTTAAAATATCTTATAATTTATGTATTATTTAAATACCATAAATTACAGTATTTCACAATTCAAAAAAAAATTGTCAAATTATACAAAGTAACATTAGAGGGGGTGATTTTTGTCTTTCCAAAATTCATTCAGACTTCAAGATTTCAATACCCACCAAGATTTACACAGATAAGAAGTGTTTTCTTATGTATGAATAGAATATGTAGTGGAAAAAAAGAAATAAATAAAACATCATTTTATAGTGGTTCAGGGCACAAAGATCCCCTAGTCCACTCTATATATTACTCTCTCAACGAGCTTGGTAAATTTCACTAGTATGACCCTCTTATTAAAATACCATGAATTCACAACCGAGTTAAGGTAGATGACACCTTTATAATAAGACTAATAAAAAATACTTCTGGTTCTATAATAGAGAACCATTTATCCCTATATTATATCAAGAAGATGATATCTACCATAACTAAGTACGATATGTTGAATCTCCATTAAAGTAATAGAGTTTGATTTGAATGGTTCAGGTTGTTCTTTATAGTTGTTGCACCAGAAATGGATAAATGATGGATCATATTATTTATAAAATAATATATTCATGAATGCAACAGTCTGAAGTGATCTTTTTTGAAAAAATTATCTTTAATAATGTAGTAACTAAACAATAGTAGTAATCTTATAATTTTAAAAGATTGAACATGTATAGCTCCAAAGTGTACCTTATTTCAGAATCAATCATTTGTTGTAGTAGCACTATAAAATTTAATTTCTGTAATAAAATCTCATATGTGAATCACTTATCATGAAAATATTTTTTATTAGATACTCTGAAAAAATATATAGGAAAGATATCTTGCTTCGGTAGTCCAAATCCAAAAGAATAGCCCGATTGATCATGGAAGTTTTAATTATAATTGACTAGGGTAGTCCTAATATAACTTATGAAAAAGAGTGATTTTAAAAAATCTATTTGTTTTTTTTTTCAAATAATCATAAGTGATCCTTGAATCGGTCTTCAATTATGACTTGATTGATTCTGCAATTTCAAATTGTAAACGTGACTTAAAAAACTACATAGTTGTAAACACGGAATACGATTTAACTACGTAGCATATGATTCATTCTCATAAAATTGGGTTCCTTTGAGTAGGATAGGATTCCTTCCAATGTATGGTTTTTAAACTATACATTCAAATTGACATAACATAAGGAACAAAAGAAGCATAGGGATAATAATATATATATTTTCAACTTTTTAGAAAAATATTCCAAACATAGGATTGATTAACCATACATTGAAATTCCCAACTGTAGGGTTGATTAATAGTAATCCCAACTTCCAACATAGGATTTCTGACCTATATTTTTGAATATTCTCTAATCATAAGGATGAAAATACAAACAAAAATTGTTTAGCATAATATATGGTTGATACTTAAGATATGGTGAGTGCTCGGGACACTAGGGTTCGGGAATGGCCACCATCAGCGGTGATGGCCTCCGAGCAGCTCCCTCCTCCCATAGTGGAGGAGGGATTTCCGTAGTCCTCTAGAAATCGAAGATTTCTTCCCTTTTCAAAGCCCGATCTCATTCCTTCATTCCATGAAATTTCTCTCTCCCCTAAGGTTCCTGAGTTACATGAATGGATTCAGCAAGTTTCGGTCACGGCTCGGGAGGTCAACGATTCTTCGTCCCTGCTGAATCTAACATTGATAGCTCACTTCAAGATACGACGTCCACCTGTGGATTGCATTGATTGATTTATCTTCGATTCGTGGAATCTTCAAAAGCGTGCCACTATCGGTTTTCTTGATTCAAAACACATAATGTTCTGCTTTGAGTCGGTTGAAGCCTTGATCATGCCCTGTTCCTCTGCCCTGCGTACCTATGATGGTTGTCGGTTCCTAATCTTCCGATGGTCCTATGATCATTATATGAAGCGCGATTCCTCGACGATGGCAATTTGGGTAAGATTTCATGAACTACCGCTTCCATTTCAGAATCCTTCCATTATTCGCATGCTGGGAAATCTTGTTGGTCACTATTTGTTCTCTGATAATAGGACTAGGGCTATTTGTCACCTGATTTCACCGATAATTTGTGTTGAAGTAGACCCGTTGAAACCGCCGATTGAGTCGATCTTCATTGCTGTGAGTGAGGAGTTTAGATGTAAGCAGTCCATTGTTTTTGTGTCCTGGTTTGACTACTACTCTCGGTGTCTTAAAGTTGGTCATTTGATGGAGAAATTCATAGGAAGGAGGGTGGTTCCGCAAGAGGTTTTGGCCCCAAAGGTAGCAGAAGTGGTGGCCTTAGATTCTCAGTAGGGGAAGAAAGAACTGGGTAAGGGAGCTCGAATTGAACCTTGTTCACTGGTTAGACGGTGGTTGGGAGGAGTGAATGTGTATATGAACCTGAGGGTTGGTGAGGTATTTGGAAGAATTCGAAATGATCGTGGGGTGTCTCATGCAGTGAAGCAGGCTGTCCATTCGGTTGAATTGATCAGAGACCAAGAATTGGTACCAGTGAGGGGAAAGGAGGCTGTGGAAGGATCTGCTTTGGCCTTTCATACAGGGGCTTCTATAGAGGAAGCTGGTAGATGGGTGAGGGCATCTCCTCGGCTGAAGACACAACATGTGCATTCGGTTGAATTGATCCGAGGCCAATAATTGGTACCAGTGATGGGGAAGGAGGTTGTGGAAGGATCTGCTTTGGCCTTTCAGGCAGGGGATTCTACAGAGGAAGCTGGTAGATGGGTGCGGGCTTCTCTTGGGATGAAGACACATCATATGCAGTCGGTGGAGTGTATTGAAGTCAGTAATTGTTTATCTGGCCTGATGAATAAGGAACTGGAAGAGGGTCAGGGCCAGATTTCTCCTGAGTCTTCTGGCCGGATGGCTGTCACACCTGCTATGCAGGACAGTGGGGTGATGGGTCTGGAATTGGTGTGTGTTCCGAATGGAAGCAAGATTTGTGATAAGGGATTGGATCATGGGGGAATCTCCGGAGAGGTTTCTCTGAGGATTGAAGGATATATGTTTTCAGTTGGGTCGCAACAGCAAGATGTTATTTCTAGAGAAGGTTTTTTGTAGAATGGGGTGATTGAAAATAATGAGCCTGTGGTCCAGCCATTGTGTTTATCATTGACTGACAGTAATAGTCAGGTTTGGCAGCAGTAGGTCTAGAATGGCGGCAACCAGAATGTGGTTGTCCCTGAAAAATGGGGAGACATATCTGGCAGTGAAATGGAGAATTTTGGTCGAGGTCGAGCTTTTTTTAGTGATGTTGTGTATTATGGAAATAAGGTTGTAGTAGGGAATGTAGGTACTGTGTCCGCCCCACCAAGAAGAAGGCAGCGGAATGATTATTCTTATATGCTAAAGCTGATTTCACCCAGATCCTCCATTAGTAAAAGTAAAGGGATGAATTCCTCTGAGGAGTTTGTGTATTTGGAGAAATTAAACCTCAGTACAAAGTATGCGACGATCCTGAAGCAGTATGAATGTTCAGAATGGAAATGAGCTATCGCAGATGAGGCATTTGATCAAGGGGATGGCGACAGATATGGGGATGGGTATGGTTTCTAACATGTATCTATATTCTCTTGTTTGTTTTGCTTGCCTACTATACTTTTTTGTTATTTCAATAAATGGTCAGAGACTCTGTCTCTGACTGAGCTTTCCTTGTATATGGTTGATACCATACACAAGCATTTCAATTCTCCATCGTAACATAGGATTGATAACATATATTCATCTATCAAACATAGGTGTTTTAAATAGTTTCTCAAGAGTAATTCTTGAAAAAATTTATTACTTTAACCCATATATAAATTATTGAAGACTCACTCCTGGAAACTTCATTTGTAAACAAGAAAGTGTATCTGTGAGCATCAAAATCAGCATAATTTATTGAGTATTGTTGAGCCAATATTTCATGAACTGAATCTAGTCACCACCAAACCTGGCACCAAACCCTGCCCTCAACATGGCCCAAAGGGTGTTCCTAATCCCCATGGGCTGGAAAAAGTGCCCGAGTATGATGAACTAAAAAATGGGAATGAATTACCAGGTTTATAAACCTAAAACAACAAATGAATCCAATAAAATGAATACGGATTTCTCAAACCAAACAATCTTTTGAAAAAATTCAGAGCTAAATTACATAGATTAAAATAACTCACAATGTCTATAAAAAAGGTAAAAAAACTGAAAATAAATAGCCCATGGACCCACATGGAAAGAGGCACCACCCTCAATACATTCTAGCAGACATCACCACCAAGAATATGCTAGATACCCGAACAACTGGCACCATAAACTGTACCCAACCTACGACATCAAAAAAAATAAGTCTACATACACCCAAAGGTGTATGTAAGGAGTGATCCAAAGCCCAGTAGGATACCACCACTAAGATATTCTATGCCATAAACATTCAAAGATGAAAATCATGAAAGTTTTAAAGAACATGTAATTACTAGTTACAATTTATAAAAAATTCCACAGAAAAAACCAGTTTTCAAGTGGGATGATTTAATGAATCAACACGTTTAAAATAAATTAAAACACTAATTAATATTCTAGATAAATATATCATATTTTGACTGTAATTATAAATGATATAATGAGCACATGCAATAGGAAATAACCCCTATGCACTAGCTAGCTGTGTGTCCCAGGTACCTCGTATCTCGGTGAGAGTAACCACCAAAAATATCTATTATCATGCATGAGCCACTAGTATGGAACATTAAAAAAACCTAGTGGTCTCCAATCATCCTCATCATAGTTTTTTTAGAGTTTTATTCTTCAATCGTGCTAAGTGAAACTGAGGCCAAACCCCACGGATTTACTAGAATAATAGTACACGTCCACCCACCTAGATACTCATGTTTCCCATTGTGCTCAAATGAGTACAACAAGTCAATAAATATACTATGAACATGAAAATATCATTCTCACATCACAAATATATCAAAAATCCAACATTTATACCACATAAGTCACAAAATTCTACTTTTCATTCAAATTGATTTTGAAATCTGACTCACACTAAAATCGCTCATAACACTTTTCACATTTTTTTAACACTTTCAGAAATCCATCAATAAATTTTATATAACCATTATAATATATTCCAACTCAAATAATATCCCCCTCACATGTTACATGATACCCTTTTCATAACCATGATCCATTTTTCACATCACACTCACACAAAACATCCCACGTCACATTCACATCTCTTATACGCTTTCATAAATCCTTCAAACATTTTTATAAAACACTTCCAAGATGGAACACATCACAAAATACACCATTTAACATTTAAAATGTACCATTTAAAAATATACACACTCCAAAACAGTTTTCTAATATGGTTTCACTTCTTACATAAATCATTAAATCATTCAAATCTTTCATAAAACAATTCTAAAGAGTATACCCAAACTTTGCTCATGAAACCCATTTCAAAACCAAATATCAAGGACAAATCCACACCAAAACAATACCAAATTATAATTTACAGCCCCAGAGACATTTATAAAACCACATTCAACTATTATAAAATCACCATGAATATTAACACGAAAGATAGAAATGAAAACACCCGTTTTCATAAAATGATCTCAAGAAGTATTTCAAAGTTTTACACAAAAAACTATTCCAAAATCCCCCTTCCAAATCCCACATGACACTAAGGCATTAACAAAACATAATTTTCAGCCCCTTTAAACAACTAAAAATCAATTTTTTATTTTATAAAACTACCACAAATGATACAACATGAGTTAAATTCATAAATTTCCCAACTTCAACAAAAATACAATTATAAAATGAAATTCACAACAAAATCCCAAGAAAAATGTGTTTCAAACCCCACAAAACATATAGGGAATATGAAAAACCAGTAAAATAAGCAAACTAACTCATCAGGTAATGGTTAACTATGGAACCACCTACCTTTTTAGTCAAAACCGTTGAATCTTGGTGCGAAACATTAACCACACCACCACCGCTCCAAAAGGGAGATAAAACCAACCTAAATCAACTAGTATTTCACCCAAATTACAGAAACTCAAAACATAGGCTTGATCCCTAATTTCTAAACATAAGAGAACTTCTTGAAACATTGAAGAGACCCTAATGAAAGGGAAGAAATCAAATAGAGAAACACTTTCTTGAGGAGAAGTTGAATAAATCACCACAAATCAACCAAATGTTGGATCTCCAAGCAACAAAACCTGATAGTGAGTCTCTCATGAGGATGATGAGGTCATGTGGGGACTCAAATGGGGGAAAATAGTATAAAAATGAACGATTTATGATGAAATCATGTTACCCTCTAAAATCTGTAATTTTGAGAAACCCAGATAAGAATCGCCCTAATTTGTGTTTCAAATGAGCTCCAAAAATGTGAAACTGATAATGGGGGGTGATCTTAGCGATATTGGATTCTTGAGGGAGGTGGAATCATCAAAAAAATTTAACAAAAAAGAGATATTAAATAATTAAAAAATATATTTAAAGTATAAAATGGGCTTACATGCATGCCCAATACCTTAAATAAAAACCAAAATAAAACATGATTATGGATTTATAAATGCTCCAAATTGACATGGTGGGTTTAATTAGTTATGGAAGTCCATGTAAGTATTGTAATCGATGATTTATGTTGAAAAATGAAGGTGTTATAAAATAAACAAAATTGGTTTTTAAATCCGAAAATGGCCTCACAATACGGCCTAAATTTTTAAAACCAACCATTCCCACCAAAATGCACGAGAAACCCCAAAAACAAAAAAAGGATGGAAATTAAATTAAAAATAATATTAAAATAAGTCATATATGTGACAATTCTCCCCAACATGAAACTTTATGCCCCGGGAAATCCACAACAAGGCCAAAAGCAAAAACTATACTCAACCAAAAGACCAAAATGGACTCCTTTTCCAAGCTTCACCCACAAAGGCCAAAACACCTCCAGTGATCAATTAAAAAATGAATACATATCAACAAAAACATACACCAATTTTCTATAACAATCAAGAACATTCCAGATTAATCCCAAAAGAAAACTCATAAAACACTATCCAATCATGGCTTAAGAAATTTACCCAAACAAGCAACAAAATAGAACAAGTTTACACTTACATTGATATCACTGAACCATTGGGCACTCTCCAATCCAAAAATTAATTCAAATAAGATGCAGTTAGTTAGATAACTCCTTACTAGACTACCCACTTCTAAGACAAGACCAAGGACACAACTGAGTTTCTAGTACGAGGAGACATAAATGGGCTCCCCACCACATGAGATAACCTAAATTTTTTCCGAGATAGAATCGTGACACAAACTGATGGAGGCCCGAATGGACTACCTAGTATAAGAGGTAGAATTATATTAGAAATTTCCATAAGCACATACATGAGAACCCTGGTGGGTATCCCCACCATAATAACCAACGATCTTAACCAACCAGCATTGGCTGGAAAAGAAACACCAAAACTAAAAGATTATGGATGGTCGCACGGTTAGTCCGCACATTTTGGGAAACTGTGACCTAACCATGTGGATCCTTATATCTGCATGGTTTTCTAGGGCACAGCTACAACTCACCATGTGAAAACAGTATACTCAAACTGTCTAGCCAAATGTTAACCATTTCTCTAAAAATTCAATGGAAACCAAAGGGGGGAAGGAAAGACAATAGGCGACAAACATGGGCATGAGGCCCTCCACCTCTTTCCATCAAATAGGAATAAAATATGAAATATGATGACACCGAAGGTCTATACTCTTCCTATCCTTCATATTGAGGGTAGGACTTGAACAAAGGTTTAAACAACTCTGGAATTTCCCCTAACTATGTGCCAACTTCTCTCTGAGACCAATGGCTAGAGCTCAAAAGATTGAAGCATCTTCGGCCTCACAGTTAGGCTTTGGAAACCCATGTATGGAACTTCTTCTTTCAGTTCCATAGTCAACTAAACCACATACACCATGTGTTCCCCAAGACATAACACACTCCAAAAATCACAATACTGAAACATGACATTTCACTAATACAAGGTCTTATAAGATGCACACACATCACACCTTGTTTCTTCGGGTAAGAAAAAATGGTAGTGAAGGACACATGTAAACACCTTCCTCTAAGACAAAGGATTTTAGTGTTTTTCCAAGGAATACATACTCCAAACATGATATATATTCATAGATGATTTCAGAACCATCACCATTACAGTTAAATGAGCTTATGACATCACAAGGCGTCACCAAAAATGACCATTGCGACTAATAGAAACAATACATGGAAATGGACCTTATACAAAGTCCCCAAACAACACACAATTACAGAAAGTGGTCCTAATAGCCTCTCATGAACAGATCTCCCATACTAGTAGTTTAACCTAAACCCTTTATTTGAAGAGACAACAAAATACCTACTTTCCCTCTGAGATACCATCCTCACTAGAAACCCCAGACTACATTCACCTTTGATAAATCAGGTAGATTAAGAAGGAAAGGTCTCTTTCAACCTTCCAAGAGAACTCTCCTACTACAAGAAGGTCCACCAAAAGAAGAGATGAAAATGTTTAAACCAAAACAACAAATATTGATAAAAGATTCCTTATATTGACTAGGTGAAGGATTTTCCAACTGTGAAAAAATATGGGTTTCACTTCAGTTGTGCAGTAATGCTTAATGGGGGGATACCTTATCCAAGGAGAGAACCCAAGGACCCAACCAAGCTGGTCCACTTGTCAAAACATGTCATAAACCAGATCGAAATACATGAAGTGAACCACTATAAAGGTGTCCCGAAACATATCACATAAGAGACAACTAACAGATCCTTCTACCCTGCTAACCGACCAAATACAAACCCAAAACACGGTTCGAATAGGAGGGGTTCATTGACTCAAAAAATCCCACAACATTAACATTTTCCAAAAACAAAAAATATACATCATCCCAAAAAATTCATCAAGACATGATGTTTTCCATTAAAAACATTTCATTGAAAACTATTCAGTAGTTAGAGTATCCACCAATGGTGCCCTATGGGCCTGACACATCCATGTTTCTATGGGACACCAAGCACCCTCCTCATATTCATCCCGGCACTCATCCAGTTGTTCCATCAACCATCAATCATCCCATATAACCCCATGCATGTGTTCAATCATGAAAATACAAAAGGTTAAAACAAAAACTCATTCTACTTTTCAAAACCAAAACAATCAACCAATAATTACTTTTTATCAATACCGCTAACAATGAAATTGAACCCAAATTACTGCTTACAAAACTTTTCTGAAATCCACAATAATAAAAATGAAAACTATCATTCATGTCATACACTTTAATTTCAGAACATCTCATCCCATTAAAACACCTTTCAACATATTAGAAAACTCTATTGGAAACAATTTTTCAAACCCAACATTAACATACTTCTTAGTTTCAAAAGAGGCGTAAACACACCATTTTCCTAATTGAAGAAAAAATTATGAAATATTAGATCCACCAATTCAAAAATAAAAAACTTCCCTCTTTATTTGAAAATCATTTCACACAAACCTTATTCTTTTTAAAACAATGTTATTTTTACTTTAAAACTGAACATCAAAGATTTCAAAACTAAAGGACCCAAGACAATGCGGGGGGGGGGGGGGGGAACTAGCTCCGGTGGGTGACTTGGAAATATGGTTGGAGGCCACACGCCAACCACTTGACCATCATGGAGAGTGCTCTAGGAAAATATCCCCAACTCCACATGGCCTTCTAGGCCCTGAAAGCTCACTGAGACCATTACCCAACTGTATTTTCATTTCCCCCAATCATTATCAAACCAAAAAAAACCAAAGGAATTAATTAAGTCCTGACCTCCCCTGGTGACTTGAATCACATCATGAGGTGTGGGGATCAGGAACACTACCCATAACTGGAATTTCAAGTCCCGAAAATCCTAACTTTAGACAATCCTGACTGTTCCCTAAATAACATGACCCAAACAGTTAACATAAACCGCCTTTGATACCATTTTTCGACGAACCAAATCAGGTTGATGCCAAAACCAAAATAAAACCCGGCCTGCGACATGACCCAAATGGAATTCGCGGACTCCATGGGATGGAAGAAGTGCTCGGGTATCAATAAAAAAAATTGGGAATGATTTAACCAAGTTTATAAAGATCAAACAACAAATGAATTCAAAAAAAAGAATCTGCATTTTTCAAACCAAACAATCATTTACAAAAATTCAGAACTGAATTATGTAGTTTAAAACTAGTCACAAAGACTATAACAAAGTTTCAAAACCAAAAATAAATAGCCCATGAACCCTCATGGCAAGAGGCACCACCCTCAATCCATCTCCACAAGACATCACCACGAAGAACCAGCTAGAAACCCGAACCATTGCCACTATAAACTGTACCCAACCTGCGACATCACAAAAAAAAACAAGTCTACTTACACCCAAAGGTATAAGTAGCACTACGGAAAAAAGGCACTTAGCGGCGGTTTTGAAAAACCGCCGCGAAATTGTGGGTCGGGAAACTATTCGCAGCGGTTTTCAAAACCGTCACAGAACATTTCACGGCGGTTTTTTAGCGGCAGTTTTTTTATTTATTTTTATTTTTTTTATATTTTTTATTTTAAAAAAAAATTAATTTTTCATTTTATATATTTTTTAATTTTTTAATTTTTTTATTTATTTATTTTTCGTATTTATTTATTTTATTTATGTATTTTATTTATGTATTTTATTTATTTATTTTATATATTTATTTTATTTATACATTTTATTTATGCATTTTATTTATGCATTTTATTTATTTATTTCATTTATTTATATCATTTATTTATTTAATTTAATTTATTTATTTTCGTATTTATTTATTTTATTTATTTTATTTCATATTTATTTTATTTATTTATTTATTTATTTTATTTCGTATTTATTTTTTATTTATTTTATTTTGTATTTATTTTATTTATTTATTTTATTTACTTTATTTATTTCATATTATTTTATTTACTTTATTTATTCATGCATGCACATCCCATGCAATATAAAGAAATTCTGCGTTTGATGAGATTTGAACCCCTAACCTCTTGCATATTTTCCACAGACTTTACCACTCCACCAAGTTCGACATGTGGTTAATAAACAGAATTTAATATACTTATATATATTAATTGAAAAAATAAACAATACATAAATAATAGATATAAGCTCAAAAATAATAAATAATAAAAAAATAAAAAAAAATAAATATAAATAACAAATAATTAATAAATATAAATATTTAATAAATAATAAATAATAAATAATAAATAAGGAATAATAAATAATTCATAATAAATAATAAATAATAAATATTAAATAATAAATAATAAATAATAAATGAAGATAAATAATAAATAATAAATAATAATTATAAATAATAAATAAATATAAATAATAAATAATAAATAAATATAAATAATAAATAAATATATATAATAAATAAATATAAATAATAAATAATAAATAAATATAAATAATAAATAAATATAAATAATAAATAAATAAATATAAATAATAAATAATAAATAATAAATAATAAATAATAAATATTAAATAAAAATAATAAAGAATAAATAATAAATAATAAATAATAAATAATAAATAATAAATAATAAATAAATATAAATAACAAATAATAATTAAAAATAAATAAATAATAAATAATAAATAATAAATAAAGATAAATAATAAATAATAAATAATAAATAATAAATAGTAAATAATAAATAATATATAATATATAATAAATAATAAATAATAAATAATAAATAATAAATAATAAATAATAAATAATAAATACCTAATAGATATAAATAATAAATAATAAATAATAAATAATAAATAATGAATAATAAATAATAAATAATAAATAATAAATAATGAATAATAAATAATAAATAATAAATAATAAATAATAAATACATAATAGATATAAATAATAAATAATAAATAATAAATAATAAATAATAAAAATAAATAATAAATAATAAATAATAAATAATAAATAATAAATAATAAATAATAAATAATAAATAATGAATAATAAATATTAAATAATAAACAATAAATATTAAATATTAAATATTAAATAAATAAATAATAAATAATAAATAATAAATAATAAATAAAAAATAAAAAATAAAAAATAAATTATATAAATAAATATAAATAATAAATAAATATAAATAATAAATAAATATAAATAATAAATAATAAATAAATATAAATAATAAATAATAAATAATAAATAAATATAAATAATAAATAAATATAAATAATAAATAATAAATAATAAACAATAAATAATAAATAACAAATAATAAATAAATAAAAATAATAAATAAAAATAAAAATAAATAAATAATAACTAATAAATAATTACTAATAAACAAATATAAATAAAAAATAATAAATAATAATAAATAAATATAAATAATAAATAATAAATAATAAATAATAAATAATTAATAATAAATAATAAATAAATATATATAATAAATTAATATAAATAATAAATAAATATAAATAATAAATAATAAATAATTATAAATAATAACTAATAAATAAATATAAATAATAAATATAAATAATAAATATAAATAATAAATAATAAATAATAAATAAATATAAATAATAAATATAAATAATAAATATAAATAATACATAATAAATAATAAATAATAAATAATAAATAATAATTAATAATTAATAATTAATAACTAATAACTAATAAATAATAACTAACAAAAAATAACTAATAAATATAAGTAATAAATAAATAAATATAAATAATAAATAATAAATAATAAATAATAAATATAAGTAATAAATAAATATAAATAACAAATAAATATAAATAATAAATATAAATAATAAATAATAAATACATAATAGATATAAATAATAAATAATAAATAATAAATAATAAATAATAAATAATAAATAATAAATAATAAATAATAAATATAAGTAATAAATAAATATAAATAATAAATAAATATAAATAATAAATATAAATAATATATAATAAATAATAAATAATAAATAATAAATAATAAATAATAAATAATAAATAATAACTACTAAGTAATAAATAATAAATAATAAATAATAAATAATAAATATTAAATAATAAATATTAAATATTAAATAATAAATACATAATAGATATTAATAATAAATAATAACTAATAAATAATAACTAATAAATATAAGTAATAAATAAATAAATATAAATAATAAATAATAAATAATAAATATAAGTAATAAATAAATATAAATAATTAATATAAATAGTAAATATAAATAACAAATATAAATAATAAATAATAAATTATAAATAATAAATAATAAATAATAAATAATAAATAATAAGTAATAACTAATAAATACATAATAGATATAAATAATAAATAATAAATAATAAATAATAAATAATAAATAATAAATAATAAATAACAAATAATAAATAATAAATATAAGTAATTAATAAATATAAATAAAAAATAAATATAGATAATAAATAAAAATAATAAATATAAATAATAAATAATAAATAATAAATAATAAATAATAAATAATAAATACATAATAAATATAAATAATAAATAATAACTAATAAATAATAACTAATAAATGTAAATAATAAATAAATAAATATAAATAATTAATAATTAATAATTAATATAAGTAATAAATAAATATAAATAAAAAATAAATATAAATAATAAATAATAAATAATAAATAAAAATAATAAATAATAAATAATAAATAATAAATAATAAATAATAAATAATAAATAATAAATAATAAATAATAAATAATAAATACATAGTAGATATAAATAATAAATAATAAATAATAAATAATAAATAATAAATATAAATAATAAATAATAAATAGTAAATAATAAATAATAAATAATAAATAATAAATAATGAATATTAAATAATAAATAATAAATAATAAATAATGAATAATAAATATTAAATAATAATCAATAAATATTAAATATTAAATATTAAATAAATAAATATAAATAAAAAATAATAAATAATAAATAAAAAATAAGAAATAAGAAATATAAATAAATATAAATAATAAATAAATATAAAGATTAAATAAATATAAATAATAAATAATAAATAATAAATAAATATAAATAATAAATAATAAATAATAAATAATAAATAATAAATAATAAAGAAATATAAATAATAAATAATAAATAATAACTAATAAATAATAACTAATAAACAAATATAAATAATAAATAATTAATAAAAAATAATTAATAATAAATAAATATAAATAATAAATAATAAATAATAAATAATAAATACATATAAATAATAAATAATAAATAATAAATATATATAAATAATAAATATATATAAATAATAGATAAGTATAAATCATAATTAATAAATAAATATAAATAATAACTAATAAATAAATATAAATAATAAATAATAAATAAATATAAATAATAACTAATAAATAAATATAAATAATAAATAATAAATAATAAATAATAAATAAATATAAATAATAAATATAAATATTAAATAATAAATATTAAATAATAAATAATAAATAATAAATAATAACTAATAACTACTAAATAATAACTAATAAATAATAACTAATAAATAAATATAAATAATAAATAATAAATAATAAATGATAAATAATAAATAAATATAAATAATAAATAAATATAAATAATAAATTAATATAAATAATAAATAATAACTAATAACTAATAAATAATAACTCATAAATAAATTAAAGTATATTATAAATAATAAATAATAAATAATAAATATTAAGGGAAACACATGAAAAAGTATGAAAAGATGTGATAAGGGATGAAAAATCATGAAAACGCATGAAAAGTGATGGAGAAGCATATGAAGAATGAGGTATTAGAAAGAATGAGAACGCATGAAAACTCGTGACAACTCTGGAAAACTCCTTAATAATTCAAAATAATCATCATAATAACTCATAAAAAAACCATTGATAAAGATAACAAGTCATGGATACCCAAATAAACAGTAATAAATGGAGCTACCGTTAAAACCTGTCAAAACAGTCATAAAGAGACAAAAACATTAGACACACATTAACGGAGATAACTTATGATCCGAGAGTCCATTTTAGATCCGCGACCTGTCAAATCAAAGATCCTGAAATGATCTTCGACCTGGAAGGTGAAAGTGTCCGAATGGACAGGCGGATCAGAAGTTATTACCATTTAAAAAAAAGTTGACGGGGAACGGGTGCTAGAAACGAGGCATTGAAAAACATAACAAACCCGATACCCACTAAAAAGGCCATAACATATGATCTAGGAGTGCATGTGGTCGCCACGACCAGTCAAACTGAAGCTCATGGAACGAGCTATGATCTGGTAGGTGGAGGAGGCCGAACCGACAAGCAGATCGAAAGTTAGGTCTGTTTGAAGACAAGTTTTATGGGACATCAGGTTACGGAAACATGGTTTTGGAGGCCTTCGAATATGGTTTCACTTTTTACGTAAATCATTAAATCATTCAAATCATTCATAAAACAATTCTAAAGATTATACCCAAGCATTGCTCATAAAAGCCATTTTAAAAATATCTTTTTGGAAAAAATACACACCAAACCACTACCAAAGTAGCATTTCCAGCCCTATATACCTTTATAAAACCACTTTACACTATTATAAAATCACCTTTAAAAATAACATGAATGATTGAAATGAAAACACCAATTTTTATAAAAGGCTCCGAAGAAGTATAACAGAGTTTTACAAAGCAAACCTATTCAAA
This sequence comes from Viscum album, assembly GCA_963277665.1. Lineage (NCBI taxonomy): Eukaryota > Viridiplantae > Streptophyta > Magnoliopsida > Santalales > Viscaceae > Viscum > Viscum album. The sequence continues at coordinate 1,576,199,752 of OY728120.1, read as the reverse complement.
AAACCCCCTTCAATGACCCACATGAAAATAAGTCATTAAAAAATAGAATATTCATCCCCTTTAGTCAATTAATAAATAAATTTAATATTTTATAAAACTACAACAAAAGATACCACAAGTGTTAAATTCGAATGGTTCTCAACTTCAACAAAAATGAAATTATAAAATTAAATTCTGAACCAAATACCTCAAAAATGATTTTCTCACAACAAACAGAATATGGGGAATAAGAAAAAATAATAAAAAGGAAAACTAGCTCAACAAGGAATGGTTAAGCATGGAATCGCCTATCTATTTAGTCAAAACCCTTGAATATTGGTGTGAAACATTAACTGCACCATCGTCGCACCAAAAGGGAGATAAACCCAACCTAAATCCACAATATTTCAATAATAATATCTATACACAAATCCTATGTTTAAACCCTAACTTCTATACATAAAGGATCTGCATTAAAGCTGTAAGAACCCCTAATGAAAGGGAAGAAATCAAATAGGGAAACACTTAATTGAAGAGATGTTGAAGAAATCACCCCAAATCAACCAAATGTTGAATATCCATGCAACAAATTCTGATTGTGAGGCTAGACTAAGTCTGAGTATGTCATGTTGGGAACTAAATGGTTGAATAAGAGTGAAAAATTAATGATTTATGAAGGAAGCAAGCTACCCTATCAAATATAGACGGACTGAGAAATCCGGAAAATATTCCACCTAATTTGTGTTTCAAATGTGCTCATAAAATATGGAAATGATAATGGGGGTTCTCCTAGGGATATTGTCTTCGAGTGGGAGTTGGAATCGCCAAGAACAAAAATAAAATTAAGGAGCTATTGAAGAATTAAAAAAAACACTTAATGAAAAATATTGGCTTATGGGTAAGCCCAATACCTTAAATGAAAACCCCAATTAATGATGATTATGGACATATAGAGGCTCTAAATTGAGATGGTAGTGTTAATAGGTCAATGGATTCCATGTAAAAATTGGAATGGGTGAAAAATGTTGACAAAAATAAGGATTTATAAAAGAAACAAAATTGGTTTTTAAATCCGTAAATGGGCTCAAGGTTTGGCCTAAATTTTGAAAACCCACCATTTCCAACAAAATCCATGAGAAATACACAAAACAAAGAAAATATGAAAATTAAATTAAAAATATCTTTTAAATAAATCATGTGTGTGAGAATTCTCTCCACCATAAAACATCCCACCCTTAGAAATCTAGAGCAAGCCAAAAGCAAAAAAACAAAACTCAACAGAAAGACCAAAATGGACACCTTAACCAAGATTCTCCCCCAATGGCCAAAACTCCTCCAGTGATCAATTATGGAAAGAAAAAATCACTACCAAAACATACAACACTTTACTGAAACAATAAATAACATTCAGGATTTATCTCAAAATAAAAATCCTAAAACAAAATCTGAACTAGGCTCATGCAATTTACCCAAACAAACAATAACATAGAACAAAGTTACACTTACCTTGATATAACTAAACCATTGGGCATAATCCAATCCAAATGTTTACCCAAGGAAGTTGTAGGTAGTTAGATAGCTACGAACGAGACTACACACTTTTATGCCAAGACCAATGGCACAACTGCGTTACTGGTACATGGAGACACAAATGTGCTCCCCACCACAAGAGAAAACTTAAATTTTTCCCGATATAGAATGAGGACACTAACAGGGGTGGCCCTAACATCCTATCTGGTACAAGGGGAAGACTTCCATTAGTGATTTCAAAAATAACATACATGAGAACCATGGTGCGTCTCCCCACTATAATAACCAACAATGTTAATCGACAAGCATGGGCGGACACAGAAAGACCTCAAAACTCAATGTGTTTATAAATCTGCACAATTAGTCCGCACAGTTTTGGGAAATCGGGTTCTAAACATGTGGATCCTTATATCTCCATGGATTTATGGGGCACAACTATAAATCACCATGTGAAAACCATGTGCTTAACCTATCTAGACAAATTTAAAACTTTCCCCAAAAACACAATGGAATCCAAAGGGGGGAGGAAAGACATTAGGTGACAAACATGGGCACAAGGCCATCCACATATTTCAATTGAACCGAAATAATAGAATAAAGATAATGAATCCAAAAGGGTTACACTCTTCATATCATTCATACTGATTGTAGGACTTGTACATGGGTTTAAAAAAACCTGGGATTTCCCCTAACTATGCTCCAGCTTCTCTCCCGGGCATGTGGCTATAGCTCAAAAAGATTGAAGCATCTTAGGCCTCACATTTAGGCTTTGGAAACCATAGTATGGAACTTCTACTTTCGGTGCCACAAAAAACTACACTGCATACCCCGATGGGTTCACCATGACATAACACACTTCAGAACTTACATTACTAAAACATGAAATTTCACTGATATAAGGGCTTAGAAGATGCACACACATCACACCTTGTTTCTTTGGGTAAGAAACAATGGCAGCAAAAGAAAAATATAAACACCTTCTTCTAAAATAGATTATTTTAATGTTTTTCCAAGGAAGACATACTCCCAACATAATTGATACTCTCACAGGATTTCAAAACCACCACCTTTATAGTTAAATAAGAACACAACATCACAAGGAATCACCAAACATGAAGATTGCTACTGATAGAAAAAATACATGGAATGGGACCTTATACAAATTCCCCAAACAACACACAATTCCAAAAAGTGGTCACAACAACCTCTCATGACTAGATCTCCCACACTGGTGGATTAACATAAACCCTTTCTTCGAAGAGGCTACGAAGGACCTACATTCCCTCTTAGACACCATCCACTCTAGAAACCCAAGACTACTTTGACCTTCAATGAATCAGGTATCTTAAAAAACTAACGCCTCTTTCAACCTTCCAAGAGAAGTCTCCTACTACAATTGGGCCCACCAAAGAAACAGAGGAAAAGGAGTAAACTAAATCAACAAATATCGATAAAATATTCCTTATATTGATTAACTATAGGATTTTTCAAGGGAGAAACTATCCGGGTTGCACATTAGTTGTGCTTTAAACTTTAATGGGGAAACACTTTATCCAAAAAGAGAACCCAAGAATCCAACCAAGCTACTACATTTGTCAAAACATGCCACAAACCAGAACCAAACACAAGAAGGGAACCATTGTAAACATGTCCCGAAACATATCTCACAAGAGACTACTAACTGGTCCTTCCACACAGCTTACTGACCAAACAGAAACCTAAAACACAATTCAAACAGGAGGGGTTCATGGACTCAAAACATCCCAAATATCAAAATTTTGCCAAAACACATAATATACACCATCCCAAAAAATCATCAAGACATCATTTTTTCCATTAAAAACGAACTGTTCAGCGGTTAGTGTATCCACCAATGGTACCCCATGGGCCTCATACATGCATGTTTCTATGCCACACTGAGGACCCTGCTCATATCTGTCTCGAAACTCATCCATTCTGGCCATCAATGATCCATCACCCCATATAACCCCATGCATGTGGTCTCTCATTGAAATAGCAGTGTTTAAGACAAAAACTCACTCCACTTTTCAAAACCAAAACAATCAACCAATACTTCCTTTTTCTCAATACACAAACCATGAAATCGAACCCAAATTAGTGCTTACAAAACATTTTGGAAATGCACAATCATTCAAATGAAAACTCACTTTCAAGTCATAAGCATTAATTTCAAAACATCTCACCCCATTCAAACACCTTTCAATGGATTTTAAAACTCTATTGGAAACACTTTTTCAAACCCAACTTTAACATACTTCTTGGATTCAAAAGAGGCGTAAACACACCATTTTCCTAATTCAAGAAAAAACTATGAAATTTTAGTTCCACCATTTTCAAAATAAAAACCATTACCCTTTATTTTAACATCATTTCACAAAAACCTTATTCTTCTTAAAACCATTTCATTTTTACTTTAATTCCGAACTTCCATGATTTCAAAACTAAAGGAAAGAAGAAAAAGTGAGGGGGAACTGGCTTCGGTAGGTGACTTGGACATATGGTTGGCACCCAAATTCCAATCACTTCACCATCATGGAGAGTGTTCTAGGGAAATATCCTCGACTCCACATGGCTTTCCAGGCCCTGTGAACCCACTGATACCATTTCCCAACTCTCTTTTCATTTCCCCCAATCATCATCAAACCAAAAAAGGAATTAGATATGTCCTTACCTACCATAGTGACTTCAATCCCATCATGAGGTGTGGTGATCAATAAAACTACTGATAACTAGAATGCCACATCCTGAAAATCCTAACTCCTGTCTATCTCGACTGTTACCTAAATAACATGACCCAAACAGTTAACATAAACCAACTTTGATACCATTTTGACCCGAACCAAATCTGGTCTCCACCAAAACCAGCACCTAACCCAGCATGTGACATGGCCCTAAGGGAATTCATGATCCCCATGGGTTGGAAGAAGTTCCCAGGATTCATAAACCAAAAAATTGGGAATGATTTACCCATGTTAATAAACCTAAATCAACAAATGAATCCAACAAAACGAATCTGGATTTTTCAAACAAAACAATCTTTAAAAAAAATTACAACTGAATTAGATAGTTTAAAACAACACAAAAAGCCTATAAAAAGGAACAAAAACACAAATAAACAATCCATGAACCATCATGGAAAGAGGCACTACCCTCAAGACATCTTCATAAGACATCACCACCAAGAACCTGTTAGAAACCCGAACCACTGGCACTATAAACTGTACCCATCCAACAAAATTAGAAAAAAAACCAATTCTACATACACCCAAAGGTGCAAGTAGGGTGTGAGAGAAATAATAGTAGGATAACACCACTAATAGATTCTATGTGATAAAAAATCAAATACGAAAAGAAATCAAGTTTTAAAAAACATGTAATTTCTAGTTACAATTTCTAAAAGATGAAACTTAAAAAAATAAGCTTTCATGTTGGATAATTTAAATAATCAACACTTTTAAAATAAATTCCAAATATATTGAATCTTCCAGAACAATATACAATATGCCGAGGGTAAGTATAAAGGATCTAATGAGCACAAGAAATAGGGAATAACCCCTAGGCACTAGCCAGTAGTGGGTCCCAGGTACCTCGTATCTCGGTGAGAGTAACCACCACAAATATTTGTTCTTGTCCATGAGCGACTAGTAGTGGACATAACCATAACCTACTGGTCCCAAATCTTCATCATCACTATTCAGTTATATTTGTAAGCTTCAATCTTGTTAAGTGATGCTGAGTCCAATCCCAACAGATTCACTAGCATACTAGTACACATCCACCCACCTAGATACCTGGGTTTTCCCCTTATCCTCAAAAAAGTTCAAAAAGTCACAAAATATACTATGAACATCCAAATATCATTTCCACATAACAAATTCACCAAAAATACTACATTTATACCACACAAGTCACAAAATTCCTCTTTTCATTCAAATAGATTTTGAAAACTGACTCACACTAAAACAGCCCACAACACTTTTCACATTTTTTTAACACTTCCTCAAATCCATTAGTAAATTTAATAAATTCATTCCAGGATATTCCAACTCACATAACAGCCCAATCACATGTTACATAATACCCTTTTAATAACCAAAATCCATTTTTCACATCACACCCACACAAAACATCCCACATCACTTTCACATCTCTTACACACTTTAGTAAATCCTTAAAACTTTTTTATAAAACATATCCAAGATGGAATAGATCAAAAAACATCCCCTCTAACATTTAACATGTACTAGTTAAAAATATACACACTCCAAAATATTCTTCCAACATGGTTTCACTTCTTACATAAATCATTAAATCATTCAAATATTTCACAAAACTATTCTAAAGATTGTACCCAAACATTGCTAATAAAACCCAATTCTAGACCATTTTTCAAGGACAAAACCACACCAAAACTCTAACAAAGTAGAATTGTCTTTCATAGAGTCATTTATAAAACCACTTTTAAGTGTCATAAAATCACCTTGAAAAATACCACGAAAGATACAAATGAAAACACCCATTTTCATAAAATGCTCTCAAGAAGTATAACAAAGTTTTACACACCAAACATATTCCAGAAACAACCTTCCAATTCCCACAAGACACTAAATCATTAAAAATAATAATTTAAATCCCCTTTAAACAAATAATAATATAATTTCATATTTTATAAAACTACCACAAAAGATACCACATGTGTGACATTCGAAAACATCACAACATCAACAAAAATTTAATTTTAAAATTTAATTCTTAACCAAATCCCTCAAAATGGGTTTTTACCACAGACAACATATGGGACATATGAAAAACAAGTAAAACAAGAAAAATAACTAATCAAATAATTCTAAACAGGGAATAACCTTATATTTTAGTCAAAACCCTTGAATCATTGTGAGAATCATTAACCGCACCACTGCCGCACCAAAATGGAGATAAACCCAACCTAAATCAACAATATTTCACCAAAAAATAAACAACCTCAAAACCTAGGATCGAACCCTAACAACTAGACATGAGGGAACTTCATAAATTCTGGAATAAATCTTAATAAAACGGTATAAATCATGTAGAAAAACAATTACTTGAAACGAAGTTGAAGAAATCACGCCAAATCAAACAAATGTTGAATCTCCAAGCAACAAAACATGATAGTGAGTCTCGACTAAGGATGAAGAGGTCATATGGGGAGTAAAATGGGGGAATATAGTGAATAATTATTGATTTATGAAGGAATCAAGTTACTATCTCAAATCTGGACAGTTTGTGAAAGCCTGAAAATATTCTACCAAATTTGTAGACAAATGAGCCCTAAAAATTAGAAATATATAATGGGGGTGATCCTAGGGATATTTTATTCAAGTGGGAGGTGGAATCACCAAAAAATAAAAAATCAAAAATATATGATCAAATTAAAAATCTATTTAATTTATAAAATGGTCTTACAGGAAAGCCGAATAACTTAAATAAAAACCCAAATAAACCATTATTATGTACTTATAAAGGCACCAAATTGACATGGTGGTGTTAATAGGTCAGGGGAGGACAAGTAAGAATTGGAATGGAAGAAAATGTTTGAAAAATTAAGGAGTTACAAAATAAGAAAAACTAGTTTTTAAATCTGGTAAGGGGATCACGATTTGGGATAAATTTGGAAAACACACAATTTCCACCAAAATGAATGAGAAACCCAAAAAACAAATCAAGAATAGAAATTAAATTAAAAAAAAATTTAAAATAAGTAATTTATGTGACAATTCTCTCAACCATAAAACTTTCCGCCCTCAGAAATCCACAGAAAGGCCAAAAGAAAAAACCAAACTCAACCGAAAGACCAAAATGGACTCCTTTGCCAAGCTTCTCCCCCAAATCCCAAAACACTTCCAGTGATCAATTAAGGAAGGAATACATCACAACCAAAACAGACACCACTTTACTGAAACAATCAAGCACATTCAGGAATTATCCCCAAAGAAAACTCCTCAAACACTATCCGAACAAGGCTCATGAAATTTATCAAAACAAAAAATAACATAGAACAATGTTACACTTACCTAGATATAACTAAATTGATGGGCACTCTCTAATCCCAACGTTTACCCAAGGAAGATGTGGGTAATTAGATATATCCAAACGAGACTACCCACTCCTATGATAAGACCACAGAAAAAACTGTGTTACAGGTATGAGAAGACACAGATGTGCTCCCCACCATAGGAGACAACTAAAATTTTTCCAAGAGATTATCGGGACACTAACAGGGGTGGCACGAACGGACTCCCCGGTACAAGGGGTAGACTTCAATTATAAATTTCCAAAATAACATACATGAGACACATGGGGGGTCTCCCCACCATAATAACAAACCATCATAACCGGCCAGAATGGGCCAATACAGAAAGACCCCATTCCTCAAAGAGATTGTTTGGCCGCATGGTTTGACTGCACAGTTTGGGAAACTGTGTTCTAAACGTGTGGATCCATATATTTTCATGGTTCTCTGGTTCACATCTACAACTCACCATGTGAAAACCATATGCTCAACCTTTTTAGACAAATTTTAAACCATTTTCCAAAAAATTAATGGAAGAAAAGGTGGAAGTAAAGACATAAGGTGAAAAACATGGGTACGAAGCCCTCCACCTCTTTCCATCGAATATGAATAATAGAAGAAAGATGAAGACAATAATGGTTTAAACTCTTCATATCATTCATATTGAGGGTATGACTTGTACAAGGGTTAAAATGGCCCTTGGATCTCCCCTGACTACATGCCAGCTTATGTCTGGGACCTATGGTTGGTGTTCAAAATATTGAAGCATCTTCGTCCTCACAATTAGGCTTTGGTAACCCATGTATGGAACTACTTCTTTCAGTGCCAGCACCACATACCCTGATGGGTTCACCAATACATAACACACTCCATATTTCACTTTATCGAAACATGTCATTTCACTGATACAATGGCATAGAAGATTAACACATATCACCCCTTGTTTCTTTGGGTAGGAAACTACGATAGGAAAGGACACATATAAACACCTTCCTCTAAAATAGAGGATTTTAATGTTTTACCAAGGAATAAATACTCCAAAAATAATAGATACTCTCACCGGATTTAAGAACCATCACCTTTATAGTTAAATGAGCACATGGAATCACAAGGAGTCACCAAACATGACAATTGAGACTGACAGAAACAATAAATGGAAAGGGACCTTATACGAAGTCCCCAAACAATACACAATTCCAGAAAGTGGCCACAATTGCCTCTCATGACCCGATCTCCCAAACTGGTGGTTTAACATAAACCCTTTCTTCGAAGATACTATGAAGGACCTACAGTCCCTCTTAGAAATCATCCGGACTAGAAACCCTATACTACTTTCAACTTCGATGAATTAGGTAGCTTAAGAAGCTAAGGTCTCTTTAAACCTTCCATGAGAACTCTCATACTATAATAGGGACCACCAAACAAAGAGGGGAAAGGTGTAAAATAAATCAACAAATATAGATAAAATATTACTTATATTGATCATCTAGATGATTTTACAAGGGTAAAACAATTTGGGTTGCACTCTAGTTCTGCATTATCTCTAAATGGGGGTGTATCGTACCCAACGAGAGAACCCATGTACCCAACCAAGATGGTTAATTGGTCAAAAAAATCCACAAACAAGATCCAAACACATGAAGGGAACCACTGTAAAGGTTTCCCAAAAAATATCTTAGATGAAACTACTAACTGGTCCTTCAACGCAGCTTACTGACCAAACACAAACCCAAAATATGGTTCGAAAAAGAGTGGTTCTGGAACTCAAAACATCTCACAACATCAACATTTTCCAAAAACATAAAATATACACCGTCCCAAAAAATTATTAAAAAATAATTTTTTCCTATAAAAAAAAGTCTTTAAAAATAAATGGTTCATCAGTTAGCGTATTATCCAACGATACCCCATGGGCCTCACACATGCATGTTTCTGTGCCACACCAGGCACCCTCCTCATATCCATCCCGACATTCATCTAGTCGTGCCATTAAACATCAATCATCCCATATAACTTCATGCATGTGGTCTCTCACGGAAATACCAAAGGTCAATATAAAGCCTCTTTCAACTTTTCATAACCAAAACAATCAACCGATACATCCTTTATATTAATACATCTAACCATGAAATCGAACCTAAATTACCGCTTACATAAATTTTCAGAATGGCATAATCATTCAAGTGAAAACTCACTTTCAAGTCATACACATTAATATCAAAACATCTCATCCCATTAAAAACAATTCAATAATTTAGAAAACTCTATTACAAAAACATTTTCATAACAAAATTTTACATACTTCTTGGTTTTAAAAGGGGAATAAACACACCGTTTTCCTAATTCAAGAAAAAAATCTGAAATTTTAGTTATACTATTTCAAAAATCAAACCCAAACCTCTTTATTTGAAAATAATTTCACAAAAAACTTATGCTTTTTAAAATCATGTCATTTTTTCTTTAAACAGAAATTCCAAGATTTCAAAACTAAAGGACACAAGACAATGTGAGGGGGAACTTGCTTCGGTGGGTGACTTGGACATATGGTTGGAAGCCATACATCAATCACTTCACCATCACAAAGAGTGTTCTAGGGAAATATCCTCAGCTCCAAATGGCTTTCCAAGCCCTGTGATCTCACTAAGACCATTTCCCAACTCTCTTTTCATTTCCCCAAATCATCATCAAACCAAAAAAACAGAGGAATTTGATATTTTTTGACCTCCCATGGTGACTTGAATACCATGATGAGGTGTGGTGATCAGGAACACATACCATAAATATAATTACATGTCCCGATAATCATAACTCCAGACTATTTCAACAGTTCCCCAAATAATAGGACCCAAATAGTTTGTATAAATGGCATTTGATACCATTTTGTCAAGAACAGAATTTGGTCACCTCCAAAACCGGCACCAAACCCAGCCCGCGACATTTCCATAATGGAATTCCTGATCCCCATAGTCTGGCAAAAGTTCCTAGCTATCATAATCTAAAAATTGGGAAGGATTTACCCAAGTTTATAAACATAAAACAACAAATAAATCCATTAAACCAAATACGGTTTTTTTAAACCAAACAATCAATTACAAAAATTCAGAACTGAATTATGTAGTTTAAAAAACATAAAAAGACTATAAATAAGGTGAAAAACCAAAAATAAACATCCCATGAACCTTCATGGCAAGAGGCACCACCCTCTAGCCATCACCACAAGACATAACCACCAAGAACATGCTAGAAACCCATACCACTGACACTATAAAACTGTACTCAGCATTGAACATCAAAAAAACCAAGTCTTATTACACCCAAAGGTGTAAGTAGGGTGTGAGGAAAATTCTAGTAGGATACCACCACTATTAGATTTCATGCGACAAACATTCAAAGACGAAAATCATGCATGTTTTCAAAAACATGTAATATCTAGTTAAAATTTCTAAAAGATACAACTTTAAAAAAATAGTTTTCATGTGGGATATTTTAAATAATAAACACTTTTAAAATAAATCCCAAATCTACATAATTTTCAAGCCAAATAAAACATATTTCAATGGTATGTATAAAGGATCTAATGAAAACAAGCAATTGGAAATAACCCATAGGCACTAGCTAGCTATGCGTCCCAGGTACCTCGTTTCTCGATTAGAGTAACCGTCAAAAATATATATTCTTGTGAAAGAGCCCCTAGTAGGGAACATAAAAATAACTGAGTGGTCCACAATCATCATCATCGTAGTTTAGTTGGAGTTGTAAGATTCAATCTTACTAAGTGAAACTGAGGCCAAACCACACAAATTCACTAGCAGACAAGTACATGTCTGCCCACCTAGATACTTGGGTTTTCCCCTTGTGCTCAAACAAGTTCAACAAGTCAATAAATATACTATGCACATGAAAATATCATTTCTACATCACAAATTCACCATAAATTCCACATGTATACCACACAAATCACTAAAGTCTTCTTTTCATAAAAACTTATTTTGAAATCTGTCTCACATTAAAATTTCCCACAACAATTTTCACATTGCTTCAACACTTCCACAAATCCATTAATAAATTTTATAAAACCATTACATGATATTCAAACTCACATAAAATCCCAATAACATGTTATATAATACCCTTTTCATAACCAAAATCCATTTTTCACCTCACACTTTCACAAAACATCCCACTTCACTTTCACATCTCTTACACACTTTAGTAAATCCTTCAAACATTTTTTTAAAACTTTTCAAAGATGGTCCACGTAACAAAACAACCCCTTTAACATTTAAAATGTACCATTTTAAACTATACAAACTCCAAAAAAAAAATTTCCAACATGGTTTCACTTCTTACATAAATCATTAAATCTTTCAAATCTTTCATAAGAAAATTATAAAGAGTATACCAAAACATTGCTCATAAAACCCATTTCAAACCCATATTTTAAGGAAAATCCCACACCAAAACACTAAAAAAGTTGAATTGGAAGCCCTAGAGACATTTTTAAAACCACTTTCAGGTGTTATTAAATCACCATGAATAATACCACGAAAGATTCAAATAAAATCACCCATTTGAATAAAATTCTCTCATGAAGTAAAAAAAAAGTTTTATACACCAAAACTATTCCAAAAACCCACTTCCATGGCCCAAATGACACTAAGGCATTTAACAAAATAATTTTCATCCCCTTTAAACAAATAATTAATCAATTTAATATTTTATAAAACTACCACAAATGATTCCACATGTGTTACATTCGAAAAGTTCACTACACTAAAAAAATGAAATTCTAAAATTAAATGCTTAATGAAATCCCTAAAAAATTTATTTTTCACAACAAAAAACATACGAGGAATATGAAAAACTAGTAAAAAAAGAAATCTAACTCATCAAGGAATGTTTAACAATGGAATCACCAACCATTTTACTAAAAACCCTTGAATCTTGGTGAATAACGTTAACCACACCACCACCGCACCAAAAGAGAGATAAACCCTACCTAAATCTCCAATATTTCACCAAAAATACACAAAATCAAAACCTATGTTTGAACCGTACCTTTTTTGCATAAGGGAACTTCATGAAAGGTGGATGAATCCATAATTAAATGGAGTAAATCAAATAGGGAAACACATACTTGAATAGAAGTTGACGAAATCACCCCTAATCAACCAAATTTTGAATCTCCAAGAAATAAACCCCGATGGTTAGGATCTACTAAGGTTGAGGAGGTCATGTGGGGACTAAAATGGGGGGAAAGAGTTAAAAATGAATTATTTATGTAGGAAGAAAGTTACCCTCTAAAATCTGGAAGGTTTGATAAACCCGTAAGAGATTCACCCTAATTCACAGTTCAAAAGTGCTCCAAAAAATGTGCAGTAGATAATGGGGTTGATCTTAGGGACATTGGATTTGATATGGAGGTAGAATCACCGAAAAAATAAAACCTAAAATATATATTATAAAATTAAAAAAACATTTAAAGTAGACAATGGGATTACGGGCATGCCCAATACCTTAAAAAACCATAATAAACCATGATTATCAATTTCTAAAGGCTCCAAATTGACATGGTGAAGTTAATAGGATAGGGGAGGCCAAGTAGGAATTAAAATGGATGAAAATGTTAAAAAATGGAGTTACAAGGAAACAAAATTGGTTTTTAAATCTAGAAATGGGCTCACGGTTTGGCTCAAATTTTGAAAACCCACCATTTCCACCAAAATGCATGAGAAAACCCCAAAACAAATAAATAATGAAAAATTAATTAAAAATACGTTTAAAATCATTCATGTATGTGTCACAATACATTCCCAACAATCTTCTCCTTTTTGATGATCACAAAACCCATTCCATAATCCATAAACAATTTTAAATAAAATGTTACATTTGTAAACCTGAAAAAATAGACATGGAAGTTATTTTTAAACGTCGATTTCACATTATTATTTCGATAAAAGAAAATAAAATATTGGTAAAATAATTATTTTTTATGAAATTTTGTTGTTCAAAAATATTATTCCCTATATATATTCTCTAATATTATCCCCTTTATTACAAATATTCTCCCTCTTTTTGTGATATCAAAAGGATGGTTTGAAAGAATAAATGTTTTACGCCACAGTTAATGTAGCACATTACAATAAACGAATAGTTATATAAATTGATAAGATAAATAAATTTAAGATTAGAAGTTAAGTATTGACAATAAAAAAATATAATCCTAAATAAGAATAAATAAAATTGTGATTAAAAAGAAATAAAATGATTTTAAAATATAATAGAGTACAATCCACAACCAACAAAGGTTATTTAAAATGAAGGACTTTGATCAGAATCAGTATGTGGAGAAGGTTCATCAGGATAAGGAATTTATTAGACAACACCACTAATATCAATGAGCTTCAAATGAATGTTCTTTAAATTACTACTGAAGACTTAAGACCACTGATGAAGTTTCTTCATTAAATAATTTCCAATATTCAAATTTTCTCCCATATTAACTGTCATAAATTCATTCACAACTTCCTCGGGTTGAATGAATAACATCAATTAATCATTCACTTGATTAATAACTAATCCCAACCAGGATTCTTTTGATGTTAGTGAACTAATTAGATGCCTTTGATTGTCTAACAGAACACCTAAAGGAATACTCTCACAATAAATAGTTTGTAGCATATCATTGAAATTATGCATAACTAAATTAATAGCTTCAAACATTTTCATCTGGTCTAGTGGTGTCTATTGAGAGGTGATTGATGCTATATTGCTTTCCCAGAGAGATTAAATTTTTTTCCTTACCATTAGCTTTAGCTGATAAAAAATAAATAATATTCTCGTTTCATAGTCTTATATGGATCTTTCAACCATCAAATTTTGATCTCGTCAATATAGTACTTCTGAACTCTTCAAACTTCTTTTTCTCCTATTTTAATTTTTCTCTAAGAAATTTTTTTTCTGTCTCTAAAGTATTTATATTTATAACTAAGGATTCAACCTGAGAATCATAATATTCAATAGATTGTGCTCTATCTTGTCTAACTCCTAAAAAAGACAAACTTGAGTCACTATTTCCTTCTGATCTATCTCTTAAAGTAGACCCACCTATAACATCAGAATTAGGGACAAAACGGATTGATATTGATTATTAAGAACATATTACATATGATGTTCTTGACTGTGGGACTCTTTCTCAATATTTTGTTCTAATAGATTCTCATTTTCATCTCCAACATCAAAATAATCTAGTCTCTATAATCTATATTATTTTTCTTCTTAAATAAATAATACTATCTTATGGCCTAGATTCTACTTCTTAATCAGGTCTATGTGTTATATATCCAACCGACGAAGTCAATCTTTTCTCACCATATGCATCTATCACAAGCCTTTATGATTGTTCTACACCAGCAGACATAAGACTATTGCATGAATTACACCAAAAAAAGCAAAAATTCTTAACAAAACCAATATTTTAAATGTTGTTGTGATGACATATTTTACCAAAAAACATATTAAATATTTTTTGTCTTCATCCAAACAAAAATTAAATAATCCTTCCATATGGATAATATCTCATCTGGCATCCTTCTAGCAGTAGCGTTTTTTATACCTTATCATAAACCAACAGAAATTGTACCTGATGCGGTTCATGAACAAAAACATGACATACATTTTATGATAAAGGACATTTTCTAGATCATAAGTCCTTTGTAAAGTCCTATATTGAATACATTTCAGCATATCCTAATGGTTAGGAGTATGATCTTTTGTCATTACCTTTTCGATAGTTCTCGTTCCAAACAATGAAAAACAATTCCCTCTATTTTTTTCATTACCTATACTCCTCAAATCAATCTTAAACATTCCCTCATGAGGAAAATTTAACAATTCATGCATTTCAAGAGAAGAAATAGAAAATTCAGAATCATTAATCATAGGGAGAATAGTATCTTCATCGAATCTGAGATTGAATGAAGAATTTATAAAAAATTCCTTAAATTCAATTTTACATTCTACATCTGTATTATGTTCCCCAAAAGCATAAAATAGAACTTGGAATCATATTGCTTACTTGAGTGAATTTTTTTAGAATTTAATTAATAGAAATCGATTACCTATCCATTGAGAACTTTGTGATCATTCCATAAATGATAAGTAGCCTCATACATCTCAAAATCTTTAGATCTTCAAGAGGCTTCTATCTCTAAAGTTTTCACGATTAAAGGGATTGAAGGTTTAATGTTTCGAAAAATGGGAATCCAAAGAGTGAGATAGAGACTCTGTAAACTAAAGAGATGTTTGTGAGAAGAGAAAGAGGGCAGGAGAAGTTGAATGGTTTACTCGCGATGAATAAAAATATACTCATTTGGTTTTTAATTTAAAAATAAAATAAAATTATTTTCAAATATAATTTCCATATAACTAAATAAAATAATGAATGATAAATGTTTATATACAACATATACAATACATAAAAAATTAACAGATAGATTAATATAAAAAAAAATAAAACAAATCATTCATTTAAAAATTAAATCATCATAACCCCCTTAATAAAATCAAAACATCCAATACGAAGCATTTTAGTAAAAATATCTGCTAATTCATATTTGGTATTTACAAATTCTATTGTTATATCCTTTTTAAGGACAAGTTATTTTAGAAAATGGTGTCTTATATCAATGTTCTTAGATCTAGAATGACTTACAGGATTTTTTAGAAATATTTAGAGCATAAAATAGGTATACTATTAAAATTTAAACTAAAGTCTAGTAGTATGTTTTTCATCCATAATACTTATTAATGGAAACCACCAATATACCCATATTCTACCATCGTGGTTGATAGGTAAACTGCGTGTTTTTTCTTACTCAACCATGATACCAAATTTTTTCCTAAAAAGTGATAGGTTCCTAAAGTGTTTTTTCAATGTAATCTTATACCTCCAGAATCTGAATCTAATAATTAAATTAAATTAAAATCATAATATTTGGGGTAAAGAAGATATTGAAAAATAGTTACTTTTAAATATACAAAAATTATTCTACCAGAAATAAGATGAGAATATTTTTCATTTTTTTGAAATCTAGCTCAAAGAAATATAGAATACATAATATCTGGTCTGCTAGTTTTAAGATATAAAAACGTCCAATCATACCTCTATAAAACATGTTATCTACCTATTTTCTAGCATTATCCAAATGATGTTTTATATTGGTATGGATAGGATTTGTATATGTATTGTTGTTTTCACATCCAAACATATTCCACAAATCAATAATATATTTTGTTTGATTTAAAACATATCCATAATATTTTGATAGATATGAAATCCAAAAAAGAAATTCAGCTCTACCATCAAACTCATTTCAAATTATTTTTGCATTAATTTAGAAAAAACATTACAAATCATTTTATTAGATAAACCAAAAATAAAATCATTAATATAAATTCAAACTAATTAAATATTTGAAAAAAACGGTTTTATTAAAAAGTGTTGGATCTACCAATCCAACAGTAAATCCATTTTTCAAAAGATAAAAAATCAATATTTCATACGAAGATCTAGGTGCTTGTTTAAGGTCATAGAGATTATTAGTCAGTTTTAGAAAAAGAATTTGGTTTTTTATAATTTTCAAAACTAAGGGGTTGTTCGACATAAACATCCTTCACTAAATAACCATTTAAAAAGTCCTACTTTACCTCAATATGATATAATTTAAAACTCATATTAGATTCATTGGCTTAAAGGATTATAATGGATTATAATATAGATAAAAGGAAAAATGTATCATCACAACCTATACCTACATCGTAATAATATTCTTTGGAAACTAATCTGGATTTACTTTTGGTTATGATCCCTTGATCATCCAGTTTATTTATAAAGACCCCCTTAGTTTCTATAGCCAGATAATTTGATGGCCTTTCTACTAGATCAAAAAATCCATTACTTTTGAATTGTTTTAGCTCTTCTTGCATTTCTAGCATTCAACTCTCACATTTTAAGGCTTCATCAACATTCTATGGTTATAACTGAGATAGAAAGACAAAAAATTATGCTATATTTCCTCAATTTCCTCTAGTTGTAATTCCTATGTCTAGGTCCCCTATTACAGTTTATATAGAATGTTTCTTTAATGTTATTGATTGTATTTGAAGGGTAATTTCAGAGTATTCAACATCATGTTCTTTTGAACTAATCTTCATTTTATTAATATCATTTTTAAAATCATTTTTATGGATTTCAGGTCTCATGTTGTCAAAATAGTTAGTGAATTCATCATCCTGGGCATTTTCATTAATAAATTGGCTAGTTTCATAAAACATCACATGAACTTATTCTTTAATGATCCGTGAATTTTTATTAATCACTTTGTAATATTTATAGGTAGAGTAATATCCCAAAGACATTTCTTCATCATCTTCTGGATTGAACATTCCAATATTGTCCATAGTGTTCAAGATATAAACATTTCATCCAAAAATAATAAAGAATATTAATTTAGGTTTTCTTTTATTATAATTTTCATGGGGTGTATTTTTAAAAATGGGACTTATTAACACTATATTCATGATATTGAAGTCTATTATTACCTATTCTACTCAAATATAGGTAGGAAGACTGTATTTATTCTGTATTTTCCTTTCCATTTCATTAATAGTTCTCTTTCTCCTTTCAACAATTCGATTTTTAGAGATGTTCTTGGTGTAGAGAAGGTGTGTTTAATACCCAGATTTGATTAAGAAGAATTGAATTATTGATTATAAAATTCTCCCCCATGATCACTTCTCAATGAAATTATTTTAAAACCATTTTCATTTTGAACAATTTTACAAAAAATATAAAAAATTATGAAAACCTCACTTTTGAGTTTTAGAAAATAAACCCTAGTATATATAGAAAAATCATTAACTAAAACCTAAAAATATAATTTACCTGTAAAACTTTCTACTCATTATGGTCCAAAAATTTATATGGATAATTCTTAATAGTTTGAATATATAAATTTTTAAATGGATTTGGAAGATGATTTTTGCTGCTGGACAATTTGGCATGCATCACAGAATCTGTCACTGTTAAACTTAAGACTAGGAAAATCAGAAACTAATTGTTTCTTATATAATTTATGTAAAGAATATATATTATAGTGTCCAATTTTCTATTCCAAATACACAGTTCATTTGTCTTAATAGTTAAAAATCACCTTTTTTACACAGGGAATTTAAATCCAAAGTATAAACATTATAATTTCCAAGGTTAGTTATTTTAAGTGACATATCTTTAAATAATTAGCATGAATTTTTAGAAAAATCATCACAAAATATATCATCACAGTGATGAGATATACTTACCAGGTTATGCTTTAATCCTTTCACATACAATACTTTTTTGATTGACATAGTCTTTGGATCTCCAACAGTTCCAACTCCAATTATTTTTCCATTGTCATGGTCTCCAAAATTGACTAGTCCTCCATCCATTTGTATTATATTATGAATGTTTGTTGAGTCCCTACTCATATTAATAGAATAACCACTATCTATACCCCATATTGTTGTTCTTTTTCTGTAGCTATTTTACTAAAAAAGTAATTAAACTAATTTATGTTTTGGTACCCATATATTCATGGGTCCAGCAATGCTAGTAATCAATGATATGAGAATCCATATCTGCTTTATTTTTTAACAATTCATATCACCTTTTTCAGATAATCTTTTTGAAATAAAGTCCCTTTCAATACCACTAATTTGAGGATTTTTTAAATACAAATTATTATTGAAATGTCCTTTTTGTTCCACACTAAAAATATGTAACATTTTTAGAATTGGGAACAAAATAATTTTTATAAATTTTTTATCTTTCTCCCTTAATGAATATTCTGAATATTTTCATTTTAATGACATTATTTTAAAGAATTTCATTTAAAATGTTTTATCCTTTAGTAAAAACAAGAGAAAAAATTTTATAGGATTCAACTTCATCCTGCAATTCTTTAATCATTTTTTCTTGATTGATACTATTTGATTCCTTAGAATTGAATTTTTAAAGTATCACATTATGTTGTTTTAACATGGTATCCCTCTCACCTAAAACAACATTATAAATATTTTTTCAATGATTTGTGATTCTTTAAAAAAGAATCATATTTTTCTTCTATCATAAAATTGTAGGCCTCTAATTTATCATTTGAGAAACTACTAGATTCAATATCACAAGAGTAATAAGTTTGTACCTTTTCTTATTTTACCATGAACCACATATTGGATTTTATATTTATTACTTCTTATATGAATCATACATTGAAAGGATTTGGAATCTTTAGATACACTCCATATAGCTTTGATTTCTCTTTTTATTTTGTATTCATATTGAATATTCTTCTAATATCTCTTTTTTACTATTTTCATTCATCTTTCAATTGGGGAAAATCAATTCTGATATGACCCAATTTATTGCATTTATTGAATAAAACATCTCTGGGTTATTTTTCATCATTCATAAAGGTTTTTCTGAATCATATTTTCTTCTTGTTACACATTCTGACCTTTTTGGATAGTGGAGCCAATTCCATTTTCAAATCTGAGGAATCTGAAATTTTATATTCATTGAATTATTTCTATTCTCATTGTTATGCTTATAAGATGTCACCTTCAGAGAAATATTTTCCTCATTAATATAATATTACAACCTTCAAGTTTAGCCTATATTTCTGTTTCATACATCATTATTGTTCCAATTATTTCTTTCGTTTGAAAGTCTTTGACAGGTGAGGATTATAAAATTATAGAACATATTCAATTTCCTTTAAATGATATTACTCTAAATACTTTAAAATATTAATTAGATTAATTGATGGGTTCTCTTAAGGCAGTTATATTGTTGATAATTTATGTATGCCTTCCATTCATCTGTGTGATGCCTTCTCAATAAAAAATTTTAAATGAGTGGAATTTTAGATTATTTGTAGCATACATCATATTTCTGGAATTATCTGATCTTTCATAAGGAAATATAATAGCTTTCCACATATCATATGTAGTTGGACATTGTGATACACGATTAAATTCATATAGTCCAAGACCACAAATGATAGCATTCATTTATTTATAATTGATATCATACTGGACTTCTATTTCAACATTACAATTCTTTGTTTTCTCAGGAATCTTATTAGGAGCAGCGACCTTTCAGTAGAATTTTAAACCATGATTTTTCAAATAGATAATCATTCTATATTTCCTACATCGATAATCTTCACAATTAAAATATAAATCATGTACCATTTTAATTACTTCTATCATATCATATATTTTCATCTTTTAATAGACCGTCATATATTAGAATTCTATAGATCTATCAAAAAGCTCACATCTGACACCAATTTTAACGTTGGAATTTTAAAATTAACACTAGAGGGGGTTGAATTGTTTCTTTTCTAAAATACTTCTCACTTATAGCATTTAAAAACCACTTTGATTTATACAGATAATAGGGTTTTCTTCTATATGAAAATAATATGCAATGGAAAAAAATAACACATCTTTTTATAGGGGTTTGGGGAACAAAGATCCCCTAGTCCACTCAACCAATCACTGTCCCTATGAGCTTGGTAAATTTCACTAGAATGGTTTTCTTAGCAAAAAACAATGAATTCCCAACTGAGTGTAGAAATTTGACACATTTACAATAAGAGTAGTAAAAAATCCTTCTAGTTCTATAATAAATAACTGGTTATCCACATATTATATAGATAAGATGACACTCCAACACAACAGAGTATGAGAAGTTGAAACTCCAATAAATCAAAAGAGTTTTAATTGAAAGGACCAGGTTGTTCATAATAGTTGCAGTAGTATAAACTATAAGAAGGTGGATCTTTTTCTTCGAAAAATAATATCTTAATGAATGAAATAGTTTGAAGTGATCCTTGAGGAAAAAATGATATTTTATAAGGTAAAAACTAACTAGCAGTAGTAAGCTTATAGAAATAAAATATTGAACATGTATATCTCCAAACTGCAGCTTCTTTCGCAATCAATCATTCGTTTCAGAAACCATATAAACTATAATGTCACTAATATAGTCTCATATGTGAATCACTTACCACACACATATTTTTGAAGAGATACTCTGAAAAATTACACAGGATAGATTTCATTCTTTATTATTCTAAATCTAAAAGATTAGCCTGATCAATCGAAGAAATTCAAATTCTATTTGATCAAGGGATCAAAACAACCCTTAAGGACAACAGTGATTTTCTTTGATGAATGTGGTTCTCCGAAACAATAATAATCGATCCTTTATTTGGTCACCAATTCTGAATTGATCATTGTAGTAATATCTGATTGAAAATGTGGCATAAAAAACATTACAGTTGTAAACACAATGTAGGGTTGAAATGCATAGCATAGGGCTCATTCATTTAGAATAGGGTACCTTTGTGTAGCCTAGGTTTCCTTTCAACATATGGGGTTTTACCATACTTTTATCCTCACTTAAAATATTGAAAAAAAGTATCTTAGGAATGATAATCCGTACATTAACCATTTAATAAAAATATTTCGAACGTACCATTGATTAACCATATGTTGAAATTACAGAACATATGTTTGATGAATAGTAATCCCAAATTCCAATATAGGGTTGTTTATCCATACGTTTTATGATTCTTCACACAAAAGGATTCTAATCCAAATGGAAACTATTTTCTATAATGTAGGGTTGATTCCATAGAGAAGAGTTTCATTTTTTCCAGCGTAATGTAGGATTGATACCATACATTCATAAACAGAACGTAGGGTTTTGAAACATTATTTCCAGAGTAATTCTTATAAAGTTAAATTAATTTAAACCATATATAAATTCTTGAAAACTCAATCAAGGAAACATCATTAGAAAAAAAACAATGGTATTTTTGAGCTTCAAAATCGTCATAATTTATTGAGTATTGTTGAGGCAATACATACCCAACAAAAAAATCAACTATTTTATAAAAATACCAACAAATAATCCAATTCATTTTTTGACATGTTGAATTAAAAATGAACTCCATTTAATGAAAATAATTTTCTAAATTTGAGAAATTTAATTTTTTATTAAAATAATCATTTATTCAAAAATACAGAATTTAAAGTTATAAAAAAATATATAACACTTTGAATAATTAGTTAATATATCATAAGATTATCTTATAATACTAATAAAATAATATTAATTTATAAATCTATTTTATCAAAATTAAATTTATTTTAAATAAATATCTTAATAATAACATTGTAAGTAAACATTTCTGTTTTATAAAAATACCAACACTTAATTTATTAGTTTTAAAACATTTATTTACATAAACTATGATATAATTATATCATATTTTCATTTATATGATGGATAAATTGTATTTATTGTTTTAAATGTTTGTTTACTAAACTATTGGATGGATTAATATTCCTAATAGAAACATTAATATTCTAAAGGTTACATTAATATTCCAAAGGTCTAGTTATTATTCCATTGGTATAGGTTCCATAATTTCTATGAATACCAATTATTTTATTCTTAATTCATGAAAATAACATTTTAATGGGCTCTCTCTGCTATGTATGTGTTTTAAACCATATAACAAAATCACAAGATGGGAAAAAATTTAATTGATAATATTTTGGGATGTAGCATTATGGATTATCAAGGACGGACTCAGAGGGACAATTATATATACATAGAGAGTGTGACTTGGGATCCCTTTGTGTACTAATAAGGGTGAAATTAAGCGGCGATGATGTTATACCACAACTAAAGCGATACCTGGGTTCTGATAAGGGTCACCATTGATTGGGTTATAGGGTGTTTTGTTTATGTTATGTCTAGAGGGATACCAAGGTTCCTAATAAGAAATGTTAAGGATAGGCACAGGTTCTTAATTGAAAAATCAAGTGAATGATTTATAGGACTTGTATTCCAAGAAAGAGAACAATGTGGGATTCGATCAGAGACATATACTGCAATGATTCCCTGGTTAAAAAACACTTGATCACATCCTAATGTGGAAAGCTGGGAGAAATGTAATGTCCCGAGACTTATTAATTAAATTTACTTGATTATAATTTGATACAGGACTGACTATTTATTCTGATACATTCCAGCTAAGGTTGAAGTTGGTAGCAGAGGATAGATTTCCATAGATACCCAGACCTTTATGGTTTGTTGACATACAAGACTTCTTACATATAATATTACAGCTTGCACACTATTATTATCATATACCCACAGACTAGAAGGAATTATACCTTTGGGAGATGGCCTATTGGGATTGTATCTCAAACCCTATTTGGGCCTCCATTGGGTACTCGAACATACTATTTTGATGAAGCTATGGATAACAGACAACACCATGCTATAGGTTTTTGAATTATGCTTTTAAGTTAGGGAGAAAATTATTGAGTTGAGGCTCATGAAGCTAGATAGATAGTTTTTGGTCTTTCTAATATTTTGATACATGTATTTTACACATTCCATGTACACCTATTTTGGATGTTTTATAGAGAAATGACAATTTTTATCATCATTTTGTATATGATATTCCTTCTAGCTTTGTATATATCTATCTTTGGATGTTATCTATTTTCTGATTGATTTAATCCTTCCTCTACTTATCTATTATTGTATATTTATTGTTCTACAATCTAGTAATGAGGGAATAATCTCTCCATGTACACACCATACGCCCTAACTTCTAGTCGGAAGCCTCCGAAATATAGGGAGATGCACTTAATTCCATGTAGCCAACTATGATCGGGGCACCTTTCAGTGGCATCCAAGTCTAGGATGTTACAAAAATGTTTTATCGTGATTTTCGTGAGTCTACAATTCACTTATATACTTCGGTTATAAATTAAAAAAATAATACTTTTTTCCATGGAAAGTAAATATTTTCATTTTAGACCCTCATTCACCCTTATGACTTAATTAAACACGACATAAATGTCATGAAAAATTTATCACTCACTTTTAATACATTAACATTATACGTGATAAAATATAATCCATTAACACAATTCATAAGATCCCCAAATAATTTAATGACCTTTGTACGAGATATGCTCAATTAAAAAAATTATATTTTCTCATATCCAATTTTAGGAGAGAAAAAATTTGTGAATTCCCTAACAAATATATTCAATCATAATTATTATAAACTTAAATAATATAATTTAATTACTTATACTTATGATTGTACACACTCAGAAGTTAACCAGACCTATACTTGGGGGCCATTTCATCCTAAACTCATATTTATCCGAATAGATGGAACTTTTGGATACAATTAGTGTATGAAACTCTTGGACCATATCTCGAAATTATTGAGTCTATTTCATAGAATAAAATTGGATTCAAGTAACCTATAATACCCCCAAAGTATATAATGAATGTCTTAAGTACAACTACCTCCTACGAACAAACATTTTTTTATGTAATCTATTTTTCTCGTGACATATCCTAAATAAGGATGAAAAATATTTTCACTATCTTTTAGAATATTTATATATTTAATGACCTTAATAGATGAACATACCTTATTGTACCACGGACATGGATTTGATGAAGGTACTGCCATCCTGGTCAACCTATATAACAACCCTTCTTTTTATTACATTACTATTAAACAATTTTAATGATAAACAACATAAATGGATTTCATTACCATGATATAAAGGTTTAGAATATTGGGAAAATTAGAACTATACAAAAAATTTATAGAATAAGAAATAATCATTTATTTAAATCCTACTTATCTAACTTCTTATTATACCTTGAATTTCCTTAGTACAAGTAGTCACCTGAGGATATACATCAAAAAGGGGTGAGCTAAAATACTAGTAAGAGGATAGTTAAGAACATGTAATTATAAAACATGGGTGAGAATAATCATTATCAATATAAAATAGGAATGGGATCAGAATCATCTGATAAAGCATTAGATAAAGGAATTGAATGTGGCAATACATAAAAAAGAAACATCATGTCTTAGTGCTCAACTACCTCACATAGTTGTGAACAATGACAGTATCATGTTCATGCATATTTCAATTTTCTCATCATATATATAACATTACCCAATGTATTGGAGTTATAAATAATTACTAGAGCACCTATCACATCATAACATTTACATTGTGCTATATAATTCCGAGTGCAACTACCACATCATAACATTCCAATTATCATGCATGACACATAGAACATATATCAATCTTGGACACAAAATTACCAGTGTAAAGGAATGAGTTTCATTTCATAAATCTGAAATTAATAATTTGGGTTCCAAATTGAAATATGGAATAACATAATTGATATAAGATTCATCAACCTTGAGTGAAGAAGAAACAATATCGAGAAGTAAATGGTGTGTTTTTTTGAAAGACAAGTTCTTACGGAAAACATTATGTTTATAATAAACTCAAGTATATAACATTTATTTCCTAAAAATGTTTATATAATGATAAATAAATTATATTTATGGAATATTCATTCAAAAATGGTGTGAAAGATGGAAAACCCAAAGAAAGAGAGTTAGGTTTAAGAATTAACCTTAAGTTATGTCTGAATGCTTTATTCACTTCAATATCCTATATAATCACATTAGATTAATTAATTACAAATCCATGACATTTTATACCTGAATTTTATAAAATATAAATTTATTAAGATCATTTATGGACTCTTATATGAGTTATATAGTTTAATTCCATCATTTGGAACCTTCATTTTCAAGGTTTTCATGATCAGTTCACTTGTATACCAGAAAGGATGTTCATGAAAAATATAGATAATATATTGAATTTTTATTATATTTTATTAATGTTATTCCATATTTTTTAATTATTTGACAAATAATCTGGTTATATTTCATGGGGATGAATCATTATAAAAATGGTAAGGATGGTCATTTTTTGTAAATTTTGGCGGCATTTCAATCACAAATAACTCGTTTTGTTTTACAATTTATTATTATGTATATAAGTATACACATTCCAATATTTTTTCACACATTTTATGGTTTTATTAACATCCTTTATGGTTTTAAATGAAAATGAAAGTTCATTTTCCACGATGTCAGTAAGTTGACCTATCACGGGCGATGATTTCGTTTTTAAAAATAAGAGAGAGAGAGAGAGAGGGAGGGAGGGAGGAGTTTAATTATAGATCATTCATTAAGAAGATTTAATTAAATTATATCCAACATAATGGATTTATCTTTCATTTTGGATATGATGATGTGAGGATAATTGATAAAACGAAATGAAATTGAAACGAAATTAAAAGGAAAAGGGAAGAGGATTTTACCTCTTAAATATCTCCCCTTGAAAACCTCCATAGGAAAAACATTTTGCTATTTTGATGATACCAATATCTCTTATATGTGGGATAGGGGATTGGGGAGAGTTATGGGTATAATTTTAACAAGTATCAAAGCTTTATAGGTTCGAGGATAAGAGGGGGTGAGGGCTGGTATTTATAGGGGAGGGGATGTTTTCTCATTATCTAATTCCTTAGTTTATAATTTTTCTCATCACAAGAAATATTATGGATTCATGAAACTAAATATAGTAATTTTAACATGTGATTTATAACTAATGGTTCTTACATCATCCATGACTCAAGTAATAGTGTATTTAATTCATAACGTATTTATACCATAAATTTTCATATTTTACTATTCACCAAAAAATCAAGTATTTTAGAAAAATATCCAAAATTCACCATAACCATTTTATACGTTTAGAATTCAAAAATGATCACCATTATGAAAATAACTTTATAAACACAAGTAATTTAATTTTCAATTAATATCACCATTTACTAGATAAATAAATTTTTTACAATTATAAGTAATTTTATAAAACATTGAAAAATTACTTATGGTCTTATAAAATTATCTTAAAACCATAAGACATAAAAATATTAATTTATGGATATATTTATTGAAAAAAAAATTCATTTAAAATTTTAAATTAGTCCTAAAATTTTAATTAAATATTTAGAACTAAAAATTACCATCACATAATTAATAATTTTTTAAAATACCTGTTTACATAAAATATGATATAATTATATCATATATTCGCTTATGAGATAGATAAACTTTATTTATGAATTCATTGGTGAGGTTACTATTGGATTGTCTGGTTTACTATTTATAAGGGTCACATCACTATTCTAAAGGTCAAGTTACTATTTCATTGGTATAAGTTCTTTAACCTCCATAAATACCTACTATTTAATTCATTCATCATGTATAAAGTTATTATTGTGATTTTATGTGATTATACTAAATGAAATTATTATAAGAAGTTAATTTCAATGATAAAAGTTTTGGGTCGTTATATTCTTCCCCCCTTTTGAAAATTTACCCCTGAAATTTCGTTTTCATAAACATGTGAGGGTACTTCTCCTTCATCACTTACTCTAGTTCCCAGTTACTTCGTCATACTTATGGTTCCTCCACAAGACATTGACAAAGTGGGGTGTCTTATTTCATAGATCCTTATCTCTCTTATCCATATTTTTTACTGGTTTCACCTCGTAAGTGATATCATCTTAAAGTTGTACCACATATGCATTCAGTACATCCGAGGGATCTAGTATGTACTTCCTCATGAGGGAAACATTGAACCCATCATGAAATTGAGCCATATTTGTTAGATGTGCTAGCTGATATGACACATATCCTATGTGATCAAAGATCTCAAAGGGTCCATTGTACCTTGGGTTTAACATCCCTTTCTTTCCAAATAGAATGACTATCTTTCATGATGAAATTAGAAGGATGAATTTATCTCTAATTTTGAACTCCAAGTCCCTTCGACTGTTGTTAGTATATCTCTTTTACTGAATCTGAGGATCTTTGATGTGTTGTTGTATGTATTGAACCTTCTCTATTGTCTCATGCACACGATTTGGTCCATGTGAATTTATTTCACCAAATTCATCTCAACAGGATGGAGTTCTTCATCTCTTTCCATACAGAGCTTAATATGGATCCATATGAATACTCGAGTATAAGCTATTGTCATATGAGAACTCAATCTATGGGAAATGATGATCCCATACTCCTTTAAATTCTATAGAGTGGTATCTTAGCATATCTTTGAACATTTGAAAAGTCATTTTAGATTGGCCATCAGTTTGGGGATGATAGGTTGTGCTAAAATTTAATTTATTACCCAAAGAATGTTGAATACTCCTCCAAAATATATATGTTAACTTAAGATCTTGATTAAATACAATCGAGAGTGGAACCTCATGCAGTCTTACCACTTCCTTAACCTATATCATAAAAATTTGTTAGAGTGAGATATCTCTCTAAGTAGCGATAAAGTGGGTATCCTTGGTGAGTCGGTCCACTCCAGCCCATATCACATTATTTCGTTTGGATTTCTTTAGGAGACATGTGAAAAAGTCCATAGTTACATTCACCCATTTCCACATGGGTATAAGAAATGGTTTCATCATCCATTTGGACATTTTTCATTATTCTTTAACATGCTGAAATATAAATCACCTTAAGATATATTCCACAATATCTTTCTTCATGTTTTACTACTAAAAGTGTTATCAGAGATCACAATACATCTTGGTACTCCTAAGACGGACCAAGAAAGTTGACTTATATGCATTTTCTAATAGACCCTTCTTTATCCAATGTGATTAAGGCATACAAATCGTAATTCCAAATTGAATCATACCATTAATGTCAATATGGACCTCTTGAATCATACCTTCCTTTACTGAATTCACCTTCTTTTATAACTCTCGTTCATCCTTTTATTCCCCCTTAATCTTCTATTAGATGGATGGATGTAAAAACATTTGGGAAAGGTAGTATTTATTCCCTGTTATTATGATTTCCAAATCCATACTTTGAATATCCATGAAGATATGGTCTTTCTCAATCCAAAACATGGATAGAGTAGTAGGTTCTTTTTGGCTAAGAGCATCAGCTACCATATTCACCTTTTTGGGATGATAGTAAATAGATCAATCGTAGTCTTTGAATTGATCTATGTACCTTATTTGATTCATGTTGAGATCCTTTTGTGTGAATATGTACTTTAGGCTCCTAAGATTGGTATATATGTCACACTCCCCATGATAGAGGTAGTTCCACCATATTTTCAAGGAAAAAATCACAACAACTGGCTCCAGATCATGTGTCGGGTAGTTCTACTCACAGATCTTCAACTGCCCGGAGGCATAGGCTACCACATTATCATGTTTCATGAGTAAACAATCCAATCATTTCTTTTAAGAATCACTTTATATCACAAAACTTTATCCACTTCTTTTTAATATGAGTATAGGTGCAGTGATCATCCTTCTCATTAGCTCATTGAATCTTTACTCACATTCTTTTAACCATACATACTCTACCTAATTCCTTGTTAACTTAATTTGCGGTCCTGAAAATCATGATAAATTTCTCAAAAAACGTTTATATTACCATGCAAAGAAAATAAAAATATGGATTTATGTGCACTATAGGGTATGTGTCATTCCTCAAATGCCTCTGTTTATGAAGGGTCTATATAAATTCCCTCACTTTTTCTAACATGTCCCAATAATGTGACTTGTTGCATCCAAAAGCCACACATTCTAGACATGGAATAAAACTTCTCCTTTTTTAGTGTTTCCAACACAAGAATTATATGTTCTTAATGTTCCTCCTTACTCATAGAGTAGATGAGAATATAATCAATAAACCCAACAACACATTTGTTAAGGTAATGTCTAAAGAATATATTCATCAAATCTGTGATCATTTCATGGGGATTAGTATGTCTGAAGTGAATCACCAAAATATCATAGTTCTCATACCTTGTACAGAAGGAAGACTTCTGAATATCTTCCTTATTCACCTATTGATGATGATATCCAGAACAAAGATCCACCTTTGAGAAGTATTGAGATCCTCATAACTAATCAAATAAGTCATCAATCCTTGGATGATGAGACTTGTTCTTTATAGAGATCTTATTGAGTTCCCTATAATTGATACACACCCATATTTATCCATACTTCTTCTTGACAAAGAGCATGGGTTCACCCCAAGGTGATGCACTAGGCCATATAAACCCTTTCTCCAATTTTTCTTATAGATAGTTCTTTAACTCCTCCAGTTAGATAGGAACCATCGTATAGGGACAAATTAAGATGGGATTAGTTCTAGGTATGAGTTATGTTGATAACTCTGCCTAACGATCCAAGGGATGTGTGAGTAAATATTTAGGGAATAGATCACTATATCCCCTCGTTATGATCATTTTTAATAGGCTGATAACATTCTTTGACACAACCATTTAATTTATTTACTCTTCTTCACAGGGAATCCACACCCACACCATTGAAGAATTTTAAAATGGTGATTCATGATCTTTCTTTCATTTGTAGAGGAGAATGGGATGGTTCAGAATATGAAAAGATATTTTTGTTTCCCAACATTTTATGTGTTCTATATATAAATATAGCTAATCCATCGTTAGTATAGCATAAAATTACACCAATGGAAGTATTACGATATTTACTGGAAAAATATTCCCACATATGCAAAGTGGAGAAGAGCCTAACACTTGGGTTACAATGATTTCACCACTTGGTGATTTTATAAATATCTCTACATGAATATTTTAGGGCTTCAATTCAATAGTTCTAGAAAACATGAATGATATAAAGGAATACGTAAAACTAGAATCAATAAAACCTTATTAAATTCATGAGTGAATAGGAAGTGTACCTTGTACGACTATGTTTTTTCTATATTTCAACTATAGTGATGGAATAAGCCTTTCCTTACTCATTTGGCTTTGGTGGTTGCTGATGTTGATTACCCTTGAGGACTCAAGGTATATTTTGATGGCTTTCATATTTCCATTTCTCCATATATTTGTAGAATTGGACCATGGTTGGTGCTCTCCTCTCTTCCACCACATTTTCCTACTTCCTCATGTCTTTTAGACATTCATGAGCTGGTTGGCCTTCTCAACCATATAAGAAGCATTTCCCTATCACTTTGAGGTAGTTCCTATGATGATTCTACCCACATTTTTTACATGTGGGTTGTGGAGTTATCTTTCAACCATTCTCATTAGATCCTCTGATTTGAATCTCCATCTTTTGTTTCTTATCACCATATCCACGGGACTATTATCCAAACTCTGTATCCACTTTGATATTTCGTCGACTAACTTACTCACAATGCCCAATTTCTCGAATAGAAATATATTTTCAAAGGTGTGGTTTTAAACAAGTTAATAATCTACCAAATTTCCAATAATTGTTGTTAAAAAAACTGAAACATACCTTTCAAGCCTTGTGAAATTTTCTGCCTAGGCAATAAAATATTCTTCTTCCTTTTGCTTCTACTCTATGAATACTCTCTCTATCTTGAATGATTATTTTTGGGGAAATAAATGTTAAGAAACATTAACGTAATGTCTTTCCAATCCAACTATTCAATTTCGTACTTCTTCTTTGTGTTCTTTATCAAATCCCACCATTTATCGACCTCTCCATATAGATGATAAATAGAGATATTAACCTTATCCATCTCAAAATAATAATTAATAGAGAATATATTCTCCATTTATTTGACCCAATGTTCCTCAAATAGTGGATAAGATTATCCACTCATTGGAAATGGTTTATTCTCCATAAAGGACTCAATAATCATTTTCTCCCTCTTAGGTTAAGGTAGGCGTTCCCTGTTATTCAGGTCATTATTCATAACCTGGGACATTTGGGTACACATCGCCATGAAATTTTGAACTCCACCTCCCAAAGCATTGAGGATTTCTTTACGGAAATCTATGCATTATCACTGGTACCAGTTGTTGTCATGGTTTCTCCTTTATTAAACAATTTTGGAAAATAGAAAATGTTGGAAAAAATACCAAAAGTCAACAGGTCATTAATCAATAATTTTCTTCCTTTTCACAATTAGGTCCAAAGAAATATCTTATGGGTTCCCTTTGTTTAGAAAATCTTCTTGTATACTTACATATTCTTAGTCTCATACTAAGGTTTTTCACTAAGGTTCTCTAATCCTAATTTCGAAATAAACTAAATCATGCTCTGATACCAACTATAACGACCCTGATTTTTATTACATTACTATTAAATAATTTTAATGATAAATAAGAATAAATAATTACATGACCTGGATACAATGTTTCAGTGTCTTGGGAAAATTTGTACCAAACATAACATTTACAAAATAAAACATAATTATTTATTTAATTCTTTCTTCTCTTGATTATTATTGGCCCTTGAATTCTCATTAGTACAAGTAGTCACCCGAGGATATACATTTAAAATGAGTGAGATAAGAGCCTAGTAAAAAGGTAGATAATAACACGAAATGATATAACATGGGTGAGAATAATAATTATCATCCTATCATGGGCATAGGATCATAATCACGAGATGAAGTATTAGATGAAGGCATGGAAAGTGTCAATGCATAAAAATGAAACATCATGTCTTAGATGTCAACTACCACACATAATTGTGAAAAAATATAGCATCATGTTAACAAATATTTAAATTTTATCCTGAGATACATAAAATTACCCAATTAATTGGAGTTTTATATAATTATGGGTACACCAATCGTATCATAACATTTACATTGTTCTATATACTTTTTGTTCACATGTTACTTCATAACATTTACATTATCATGATTTACATATAAAACGTATATCAATATTGAACATAAAATAACCAATGTAATGGAATGAGTTTCATTTAATAAATAAATCATACCTAACTTGGGTTCCCAAATGAAATATGTAATAACATCCATGATAGAATAATCATCAATATTTAGTGAAGAAGAAATAATCTCATGAAGTAAATGGTGTATTTTTTTGAAGGAACAGTTCTTCTAGAAAACATTGTGTTTGTTAGAAACTATTGTAAAAAACTTGGACATCCTGGAAAATGTATGGTAATGATCAAAAATTTATATTTATGGAACAGCTCATCTGAAAATATGGTGGAAGAGGGAAAACCCAAATATATAGTGTTGGTTATGACAATCCCCTTACCTTATGTCCGAATTATTTTTTTTCACATTAATGTCATGTATAATGAAGTTATATTTATAAATTAAAAATAAAAAACTTGTTATACATAAATTTTATTCTTTACAGTATTATTATAATCATTTATGTATTCTTATATGAGTTATAGAGTTTAATTACATCGTTCAAGAGTGCTCATTTTCATGGTTTTCAAGACCAGTTCACCTGTATACAAGAATGGAAGTACATGTAAAATGTCGATAAATATCAAGATGTGTTATTATATGTTATTAATTATATTAATTAATTTTTATGACCTTATAAATAATTTGTTTGTATGTCATGAGGTTAAATAATTAGATAAATTTTAAGGACGGTCGTTTTATGTTAATTTTTGCGTTCTTTTGATCACAAATAACTAATTTTATCTTGTCATTTAGTATTATGTATATATGTTAGTTATAGAACATAAAATGTTTACGAAAATACACATTAAAATATTTTTTCAACAATTTAATTTCTTTATTAATAGCCTTTAATTTGTTAAACGAAAATGAAAGTGCATCGTCCACCATTTCGGTAAATTTACATATCACGGGCAATGATTTCATTTTTAAAAATAAAAGACAGAGGGGAGGGGGTTGAATATAATGATGGATCATAGATTAAAATTATATGATTATAGTAGATAAAATATAATGGATTTATCATGCCTTTTAGACAATAAATGGTGAGGATAAGATAAGAAAATAAATGAAAATGAAAAGAAATTAAATGAAAAAGGAAGAGGATTTTACCTCTTAAATCTCTCCTCCTTGAGAACCTCCTTAAGGAAAAGGTTTTGGTATTTTGATAAGACCAAGAGATCCTAGATGTTGGATAGGGTATTTGAGATAGGTTTGAGTAGATTTTTTTACAAGACTCAAAGATTGAGAGGTGTGAGTAGAAGAGGGGGTGATGGGTGGTATTTATAGTGGAGGAGGGCGTGTTTTCTCATTATTAAATTACTTAGTTTATAGTTTTTTACAAGACAAACAATAGTGTTTGTAACACCCCAAGCTTCTACGGTACGCTTCTCTTTGAATAATGTGATAGCGTGTGTTGTACGCAACACCGAGTTCTAACACACCATAACCAATCAAACTAGCCATTATGGATAGTAATACATACTTTTTGAAATCATATATATTTTATATTTCAAAATGGACTTCATTTTTGGCTTCGTAATATCTAATTTATCCTAAGGTGAAATTTTGGTACTTTTCGGATAACTTTCATATTTTGATGAATAGTGAAAATTACTAAATTTTAATTAAAAAAAACTTTTTTAATCAAAATAATTAATAGTGATAAATTATCAATTTTAGTAGTTTTAAAGTATATTTAGAATATATTTTTACCATTTAATATAATTTTGGTCATTGGACATAATTTTACAATTAAACCAAACATAAACAAGTGTCAATCTTTTGATAGTTATTATCTCTTAAAAACACGTGTTTTGTTTTGACAGCGGGAATTAGTTTTAAATTAATTTCTGCCACTTCTGTGTTTTGAATTTAGAAAAATGGATTCAATATTTGGAATCAGGATGTTCAAATTGTGTAAATAGGTAACTTTTATTTTTAGACATTTTGAATAATTACTGCGGCAAATATTTTATTTACCATGGTTAAGGGTAAATCCGGTAAATAAGGGTTAAAAACTAATATTATAATAATACTAAATTACCCTAAAACGTGTCTTAACCCTATTGGTTGATACATGGTCGACCATGGGCATCTTTGGATCGATTTTTGGACCCCATGGATCCACTTGTAAGTGATAATGACACTTTATTTTAATTAAGTTAAAATGAATACAAAAATGACACAAGCATATATCTTTTAGCAAAACAATTGTTACATAAGGTTATATATGTTGGATTTTAGATTATAAATATTCATTAGAAAGATACAAAGATTTAATACATAATGATATTTTATTTATAATTTTTAGACATTAAATAATTTATTTTATTTATGACACAATGATGATGCAGTAATTACTATAATATTGAAAAATTAAAATAATTGATATTATAAATACCAAAAAAAATATAATATGAAACTTTTAATGAATTAAACTAATTTTCTAGGATAATATGATATATTAGGACTGATTTAATTGACTTTGTTCGAAGTAATAAATCTGTTATGAGTTTCACAAAAATCAACTATTGAATAGTTTCAAAATTGACATAAAAGAGTTCTTAAAACAAATATTATATTATTAATTGATATTAAATTCCTAAAAATCTAAGGTTCGTCCAAGAGACTTATTTCATGATAGGTTCATCATTAATGGACCACGTGGGGTCGCTTGGATGTATGTAGTAAGTTTATTAACCATATTATATAAAAAATACAAAGATACATTGTAAAAGTGAAACTAATTAACTTAGAGTTAATACTTAAATATAAGGTTAATATAAGTACCCAAACCTGTATAAATTCTATTGGTTGAGTGGTTTTCGACCTATACCCACCTTAACCTTTGAATAATCAACTTTGGAGCCATTATAAACCGAATATGAATTTATTATAAATTAATATTTCTAGCTTTTCCAAAGGTGCCCCTCACCCCTCTTATAAAAGGGCACTCCTCCTTCTCATTTCTTCACACCTTCCAAGCCTTTTGGTTTGGCCAAACTCTGCCCAAATACTCTCCCAACATCCCTCACTACAACCTAGAGGCCTTAGTTTGATCAGAAATCCAACCTAAGGATCCCTTTTGATCAAATCAAAAGGAAGAACCCGAAGAAGAGGTAATGATTTCACCACCCATCTCCAAGTTCATTTCCTCTTCCACATCTTCTTCCTTTGTTCATACCATTCTAAAATAATAACTCCAGTATCTCACATATACTGCGATGTTATTATAAATATGGTACAACCATATTCAGTATTCTATCCACCCTTTGAATAACATGTCACCATACGTACGTACGTACGGCTTACCGTCTCCACGTCGTGGTGTAATTGTTATTCAATATATTATTATTTGGATGGGTATAATAATGATGTGTAACTCATGTAAATAATAAATATAACATGTTAATGATTATGTATATATGATATACCATCCATTTATATATTATTTTAATATCAAAAGAATGATATTGTCGCTCGTGCGTACGTACGGACTACCGTCTCCACGAACGTGATGAGATTCATTTTCCATCGTATCCATTCAAGTATAATTATCATTTGATGATTTAAAAATGATGTTTAAGGATTTGATATAATTCTAGATATGAATAATATACAACAAACATGGCTTATGTAACAAAACATATAAAAGAAAATGAGTAAGTTAACACCCGAAACGACGATAATTCTAAGATATTATTAACAAATCAATGTTAAAAGATCATATATGATATCATATTAATATATGTGATTCTTGTATAATTTAATAACAATTATTTCACCATTATACAGGAGGTTAACCTACCCCAACCAAGGAAAAGTACAAGGTAATGGTTATTTCACAATCTCTTCATTATCCGAGTTTGTTTATATGTAATAATCTACTGGGATCTCTTTATCATCCACATCCATGTTTCTTAAAAATGTATTTCAAAACATTTTTACTATTTACTTGAATATGAGTTAAAGTCATTCATACTATTTTTGAATTTTATAAGTGGTTTATAAAGGAATATTTCGGTTGTTTTCAAAACAAGGTCCCTTTTAACCTTTTCGACAGAATTAAGGTAAGAATGTTTTTTTAACTTATACGGCGGGTGCGGCTATTTTCCGCCGTTATAAAATCTTCAAAGCTTCCCTTACAAGCATATAAGATTATTTTCAAAGAAAATGTTTTATATGCATCTTAAATGATTTCAAAATAAAAGGAGATATTTCTTTAAAAAGAATTTTGATTTCATCTATGTCAACATCCTTTGATGGATTTTAAGATTATTTGAAGTTGATTTATTATGATACAAAACATCTATATTGTATTGAAGGTTTTGTGATATGTTTGACTGTGGATGTGCTATTTTTATACCATTCATAGTTTATGGTGATAGTATTGACATTTCATATGCTAGTTTTAATACGAATGTTTATGTTATATTTAAACCTTTTCATATGGGAATGCATTGGACTTAATATGTGACGGGTGGAGCCTGCTATAGCTCCTCGATGCATCGGTAGGTCTCATGAGACAAACTAGTGTCTTGGCACAAGTCCTTGAAAAAATCTTATTTGTAGTCTTGGCACGAGGCCTTGACTATGTGGTTATGATAGTCTGGCATTATGCATTCCGACATTATGAAAGTGGTTATTGATTTTTGCATGTGATTATTCGATTAGTAGAATATCCATGTGAATAAGTAAATGGCATTATTTCATTTTACTTTTGCCATACTATGTTGAAGTTAAAGTTTAAAAGGCTTTTGTTTTAGTAATGCATTGCCTTAAATGTTTATTCTTATTTATGAAAGTTTCCGCTATATTGTTATCCTTACTGGTCATTTGAGCTCACCCCTTTTCTATGTTTTATTTTTCCCAGGATGTGAAGAAGTAAGTTATGAATGACCTGCAGGGATTTTATGAGGGGTTAATAGTGTGGATTGTGGAAACATTATGTTGTTGTAGTAGTTTTTCATTTTATGATGTAATGTAAAACTTATGAATATATCTAGTGTTTCCAAGGCTACTAAACCAATCGGTCTTTCGAGATTTGATCTTTCTTGTGATCATGCCAATGTTATGTAATAATGCACCGACTCTGGGTAACTGGGGTCGGGGCGTTACAGTTGGTATCAGAGGAAGTTTAGTACAAACCTTGGAAGCTAGATTTAGATAAACTCTGATTAGAGCATGTAGACCTAAGATGAACTTTGAGGATTAGTATAAAAGAACTTCCGAGAATTTTGGTATTGTAGAGATTTTGTGAGTTTTCCGAGCAATACATCCCTGTCTGGATATGAGCAGGTAGAGGCGGCTCTGGCACAAATGTACCTAGGGGTACAACCCGAAAACACCGCTTTGAGCTAGACTCGAACGGGAACTGGTGCACGACAACGGGCCTTGCTGCACTCTTGGTTACGCCACTCCCTAGGGATATGCTTAGGATAATTCTCATTTTCTTTACAAACCATTATGAAGGGTTTATGAGTATATACATCCTCAAAGGAGACATTTTTATGGATTATATCCATAAATAGTTCAATTTATGTTAAGTGTTTTATAAGTATGGGATTATGTATTTTGATTCATAAACTGATCTAGTTTATGCCATTGTTTAGAAATGGCGCCTAGTGGAAGAAATGGAAACCGTATCAATGCACGCACTCCATGTAGGGATTGCCCTCCTGCTCAAGATAATTATAGTGGGGCTGGTGATGCAACTGGTTCCGATCAGCTAATCACCATACTGGGACAACTTACTCAGGTTATGAATAATAACCTTACCCGTTTGGAGCACCCTGATCCGCAGCGTGGAGGATCAATGTTAGATCGATTCATGAGGCAACAACCACCAACTTTCAATGGGAGTACAAATCCCTTAATAGCTGAGCAACGGATATTTTCCCTAGAGAAAATATTTCAGGCTTTGGGGAGTAATGAAAGGGAAAAGGTTATCATGGCAGTTTACCGCCTCACTGGAGATGCTGATCAATGGTGGTCATTGATTCAAAACATGAAGGAAGATGATGAAGTATCAAATATGGAATGGAGGGAGTTCAAAGATCTGTTTTAAGAAAAATACTTTCCTCGCGACCATCGAGCAGATATGGAAAGGCAATTTCTGGGTCTGAGACAAAAGGATGATGAGAATATCACAAAGTATGAGGCTAACTTTACAAGGTTAGAGAGGTATGCTGGAGATTATATTCGCAACCCAAGAAGTAAGATTGATCGTTTCTTTGATGGGTTAAAACCATTTCTCCATCGAGCATTAGTCTCACAATCCTTTTCATCGTACGAAGACATTGTCTCATGTGCTATCAAGACCGAAAAGGAATTCTCTAAGTCTTATGACTTTAAAGCAAAGCAAGAGAAGAAGAGGCCTGCTGATCAATCTGGGAATGGAAATAAGGGGAAGAAGGGAAAGGTTGAATATCCATCTTGTGGTAAATGCGGGAAGAAACATCCTGGTACTTTCTTGAAGGGAATGGGAGTCTGTTACAAGTGTGGTGAAAAAGGCCACCAAGCTCATGATTGCAAGGGGAAGAAGGAAGCTACCAACGTTCAGTGCTACAATTGCAAGGAGATGGGGCATTATTCAAATGCATGTCCTAAGCGTCAGGAGAACTTACCTCAGAAAATGCCAAGGGATCAAGGCTAGGCTTATGCTATCACTACTGCTGAGGTAGAAGCTCCGAAAGACGTGGTGGAAGGTAATTTAATGGTTTCCTCAAGTTTAGAAAATGCATTATTTGATTCTGGATCATCGCATTGTTTCATATCTTCCCAGTTTGCTAAGAAAATTAGATATTTCCAATTTTATTTAATAAGGGAGTTGTCAGTTAAAACTCCTAAGGGAAGTATCGTTGGAACAAAGTTTTGTGAATCAGTCCCCATTAGAGCACATAAATTTTCTTTATCTGCTGATCTCATCATCATACCTATGATTGAGTTTCATATAATCCTCGGTATGGACTGGCTTTCGGACTATGATGCGAAGATTTATTGTAAGAAGAAAGAGGTTACAATTCTTGATGATAATGATAAGGAACACCTTATTTTTAGAGCAGAATCGTCACCACCTAATTCTTATTTAGATCCACCCCCAGTAGCTCAACATAATTCAATTATTGGGGAGGAAGAGAATGAAATAACTGTCGATGAGGAAAGGAATGTTCAAATAGAGGATGTACCTGTTGTGAAAGAATTTGTAGATGTATTTCCGGAAGATTTACCTGGACATCCTCCAGAACGAGAAGTTGAGTTTTCCATTGATTTGATTCCTGGATCAAGGCCTATATCGAAGACCCCTTATAGAATGGCTACTGTAGAGTTAGTCGAACTAAAGAAACAACTAGAGGAATTGAGTAATAAGGGATTTATTCTCCCTAGTGTTTCTCCATGGGGAGCCCCTGTTCTTTTTGTTAAAAAGAAAGATGGATCTATGAGGTTATGTATCGACTACAGGGAGATCAATGCTATAACGATAAAGAACAAGTATCCCCTACCTCGTATTGATGATTTATTTGACCAACTACATGGAGCTCAATACTTTTCAAAGATTGAATTTTGATCTGGATACCATCAGTTGTGTGTAAAGAAGGAAGACATTCCGAAGACAGCATTTCGAACCAGGTACGGGCATTACGAGTTTACTGTAATGCCTTTTGGATTGACTAATGCACCCTCTGTATTCATGGATCTGATGAATAGAGTTTTCAAGGAGTATCTCGATGAATTTGTGGTGGTATTTATTGATGATATCTTGGTATACTCCAAAACCTACGAAGATCATGAAAATAACTTGCGCATTATCTTGAAGACTCTGAGGAGGCATGAATTATATGGGAAGTTTAGCAAGTGTGAATTATGGCTTCAGGAGATTTCTTTTCTTGGCCATATTGTCTCTAAAGATGGAATCTCTGTTGATCATTCTAAGACCAAGGCAATCCAAGAATGTCCAGAACCTACGAGTATAACTGAGGTACGTAGTTTTATTGGTTTGGCAGGTTATTATCGACGTTTCGTCCAGAATTTTGCCCGATTGGCTAACCCATTAACGAAGCTCACACATAAAGGGGTTAAATTTGTTTGGACAAAAGAGTGTGAAGAATGTTTCGAATAACTGAAGAGAAGATTAGTCAATGCTCCTATATTGACTCTACCATCGGGGAATGATGGATTCGTTATTTATAGTGATGCATCGAAGAAAGGACTTGGTTGTGTCCTTATGCAGAATGATAGAGTTATTGCCTATGCATCACGACAGTTGAAAATTCATGAACAAAACTATCCTACTCATGATCTCGAGTTAGCAGCTGTGATCTTTGCTTTGAAGATATGGAGGAACTACCTCTATGGTGAAAAATGTGAGATTTATACTGATCACAAGAGTTTGAAGTATATTTTCTCACAAAAAGAACTCAACATGAGGCAAAGGAGATGGCTTGAATTACTCAAGGATTATGATTGTATGATACACTACCACCCGGGGAAGGCAAACAAGGTGGCAGATGCTTTGAGTAGAAAAGACAATGGAGTTTTGAAAAATATGAGAATTGAAAGGGATCCAATTTTCATGGATCTAGTAATGATGGACATGGGAATAACCAGGGAAGGCGAAACATCATTTCTTTTTCAAATGGTTGCCAAACCATCTTTACTAGAAAGGATTAAGAGTACTCAGACCGATGATGAAGAATTTCAGAAGAAGATTAAAGCTGTGAATGATGGGAGATTGAGAGACTTTGT
Organism: Viscum album; assembly: GCA_963277665.1. Lineage (NCBI taxonomy): Eukaryota > Viridiplantae > Streptophyta > Magnoliopsida > Santalales > Viscaceae > Viscum > Viscum album. The sequence goes on along the minus strand of OY728120.1, from coordinate 1,576,157,647 downwards.
GTTTGAAGATGGAATTTTGAAATTCGGGAAGAGACTTTGTGTTCCCAATATACCTGATCTAAAAAGGGAATTGCTGGATGATGCTCATAGATCCAATTTCCCTATACACCCTGGGGGCACCAAAATGTATAGAGATTTGAAGGAACATTTTTGGTGGGACAACATGAAGAGGGAGATTGCTGATTTTGTGTCAAGATGTATGATTTGTCAACAAGTGAAAGCTGGAAGGCAACAGCCTAGAGGAGTCATGCAACCTCTTCCCATACCAGAGTGGAAATGGGACAATATTATGATGAACTTTGTCATGGGGCTACCAAAGACTCCTAGAAGGAACGATGAAATATGGGTTATTGTTGGTCGTCTTACCAAGTCAGCACATTTTCTTTCTATAAGAGAAGATCTACCCCTGGAACGTCTAGCAAGACTATATGTTAATGAAGTTGTGAGAGTTCATGGAGTACCCCTATCGATTGTTTCTGATCGTGATCCCCGTTTTACTTCAAGATTCTGGAAAAGTCTTCAGAAATCCCTGGATACTGAACTCCATTTGAGCACTGCTTACCACCCTCAGACAGACGGACAATCAGAACGGACTATTCAGAACTTAGAAGACATGTTGAGATCTTGCTCACTTGATTTTCAGGGTATGTGGGATCAATATTTACTACTAGTAGAATTTTCATATAACAATAGCTTCCATTCGAGTATTCAGATGGCACCATATGAAGCGTTATACGGAAAGAGATGTCGTACACCAACCTGTTGGGATGACATTGGTGAAAGAAAACTTGTAGGCCCAGAACTGGAGGAGGAAACGGTGGAAAAGGTGAAAGTAATCCAAAATCACATCAAAGCATCTCAAAGTAGACAGAAGAGCTATGCCGATAATCGAAGGAAGGATTTGGAATTTCAAGTCGGTGATCATGTTTTCCTGAAGGAATCTCCATGGAAGGGAGTCATACGTTTTGGTAAGAAAGGTAAATTTAGTCCCAGGTCCATCGGACCTTTCGAAATTCTAGAACGAATTGGGGTTGTAGCTTACCGATTGGCAATGCCGCCAAGTCTCTCCAAAGTTCACGATGTGTTCCACGTATCTCTGTTGAGGAAAAACATGCCTAATCCAACGCATGTACTCACCTATGAGGAATTAGAACTGGAACCCGATCTGTCTTATTGTGAAGAGCCTGTCAGGATTCTTGATACAAGAGAACAAGTACTGAGAAACCGGACGACGCGTCTGGTAAAAGTTTTGTGGAGAAACCATAAGATGGAAGAGGCAACGTGGGAACCCGATGAACTTATGATGAAGAACCACCCGAGTCTTTTTATGCAGTAATACCCTAGAAATTGCGAGGACGCAATTATTTGAAGGAGGGGAGAATGTAACACCCCAAGCTTCTACGGTACGCTTCTCTTTGAATAATGTGATAGTGTGTGTTGTACGCAACACTGAGTTCTAACACACCATAACCAATCAAACTAGCCGTTATGAATAGTAATACCTACTTTTTGAAATAATATATATTTTATATTTCAAAATGGACTTCATTTTTGGATTCGTAATATCTAATTTAGCCTAAGGTGAAATTTTGGTACTTTTCGGATAACTTTCATATTTTGATGAATAGTTAAAATTACTAAATTTTCATTAAAAACAACTTTTTTAATCAAAATAATTAATAGTGATAAATTATGAATTTTAGTAGTTTTAAAGTATATTTAGAATATATTTTTACCATTTAATATAATGTTGGTCATTGGACATAATTTTACAATTAAACCAAACATAAACAAATGTCAATCTTTTGATAGTTATTATCTCTTAAAAACACGCGTTTTGTTTTGACAGCGGGAATTAATTTTAAATTAATTTCTGCAACTTCTGTGTTTTGAATTTAGGAAAATGGATTCCATATTTGGAATCAGGATGTTCAAATTGTGTAAATAGGTAACTTTTATTTTTAGACATTTTGAATAATTATTGCGGTAAATATTTTATTTACCATGGTTAAGGGTAAATCCGGTAAATAAGGGTTAAAAAATAATATTATAATAATACTAAATTACCCTAAAACGTGTCTTAACCATATTGGTTGATACATGGTCGACCATGGGCATCTTTGGGTCGATTTTTGGACCCCATGGATCCACTTGTAAGTGATAATGACACATTATTTTAATTAAGTTAAAATGAATACAAAAATGACACAAGCATATATCTTTTAGCAAAACAATTGTTACATAGGGTTATATATGTTGGATTTTAGATTATAAATATTCATTAGAAATATAAAACGATTTCCTACATAATGATATTTTATTTATAATTTTTAGACATTAAATAATTTATTTTATTTATGACACAATGATGATGCAGTAATTACTATAATAGTGAAAAATTAAAATAATTGATATTATAAATACCCAAAAAAATATAATATGAAACTTTTAATGAATAAAACTAATTTTCTAGGATAATATGATATATTAGGATTGATTTAATTTACTTTTTTCGAAGTAATCAATCTGTTATGAGTTTCACAAAAATCACCTATTGAATAGTGTCAAAATTGACATAAAAGAGTTCTTAAAACAAATATTATATTATTAATTGATATTAAATTCCTAAAAATCTAAGGTTCGGCCAAGAGACTTATTTAATGATAGGTTAATAATTAATGGACCACTTGGGGGTCTCTTGGATGTATGTAGTAATTTTATTAACCATATTATATAAAAATACAAAGATACATTGTAAAAGTGAAACTAATTAACTTAGAGTTAATACTTAAAGATAAGGTTAATATAAGTACACAAACCTGTCTAAATTATATTGGTTGAGTGGTTTTCGACCTATCCCCACCTTAACCTTTCAATAATCAACTTTGGAGCCATTAGAAACCGAATATGAATTTATTATAAATTAATATTTCTAGCTTTTCCAAAGGTGCCCCTCACCCCTCTTATAAAAGGGCACTCCTCCTTCTCATTTCTTCACACCTTCCAAGCCTTTTGGATCGGCCAAACTCTGCCCAAATACTCTCCCAACATCCCTCACTACAACCTAGAGGCCTTATTTGGATCAGAAAGCCAACCTAAGGAGCCCTTTTGATCAAATCAAAAGGAAGAACCCGAAGAAGAGGTAATGATTTCACCACCCTTCTCCATGTTCATTTCTTCTTCCACTTCTTCTTCCATTGTTCTTACCATTCTAAAATAATAACTCTAGTATCTCACATATACTGTGATGTTATTAGAAATATGGTACAACCATATTCAGTATTCTATCCACCCTTTGAATAACATGTCACGATACGTGCGTACGTACGGCTTACCGTCTCCACGTCGTGGTGTAATTGTTATTCAATATATTATTATTTGGATGGGTATAATAATGATGTGTAACTCATGTAAATAATAAATATAACATGTTAATGATTCTGTATATATGATATACCATCCATTTATATATTATTTTAATATCAAAAGAATGATATTGTCGCGCGTGCGTACGTACGGACTACCGTCTCCACGAACGTGATGAGATTCATTTTCCATCGTATCCATTCAAGTATAATTATCATTTGATGATTTAAAAATGATGTTTAAGGATTTCATATCATTCTGGATATGAATAATATACAACAAACATGGCTTATGTAAAAAAACATATAAAAGAAAATGAGTAAGTTAACACCCGAAACGACGATAATTCTAAGATATTATTAACAAATCAAGGTAAAAAGATCATATATGATATCATATTAATATATATGATTCTTGTATAATTTAATAACAATTATTTCACCATTATACAGGAGGTTAACCTACCCCAACCAAGGAAAAGTACAAGGTAAGGGTTATTTCACAATCTCTTCATTATCCGAGGTTGTTTATATGTAATAATCTACTGGGATCTCTTTATCATCCACATCCATGTTTCTTAAAAATGTATTTTAAAACATTTTTACTATTTACTAGAATATGAGTTAAAGTCATTCATACCCTTTTTGACTTTTATAAGTGGTTTATAAAGGAATATTTCTGTTGTTTTCAAAACAAGGTCCCTTTTAACCTTTTCGACAGAATTAAGGTAAGAATGTTTTTTTAACTTATACGGCGGGTGCGGCTATTTTCCGCCGTTATAAAATCTTCAAAGCTTCCCTTACAAGATTATAAGATTATTTTCAAAGAAAATGTTTTATATGGATCTTAAATGATTTCAAAATAAAAGGAGATATTTCTTTAAAAAGAATTTTTATTTCATCTATGTCAACATCCTTTGATGGATTTTAAGATTATTTGAAGTTGATTTATTATGATACAAAACATCTATATTGTATTGAAGGTTTTGTGATATGTTTGACTGTGGATGTGCTATTTTTATACCATTCATAGTTTATGGTGATAGTATTGACATTTCGTAAGCTAGTTTTAATACGAATGTTTATGTTATATTTAAACCTTTTCATATGGGAATGCATTGGACTTAATATGTGATGGGTGGAGCCCGCTATAGCTCCTCGATGCATCGGTAGGTCTCATGAGACAAACTAGTGTCTTGGCACAAGGCCTTGACAAAATCTTATTTGTAGTCTTGGCACGAGGCCGTGACTATGTGGTTATGATAGTCTGGCATTATGCATTCCAACATTATGAAAGTGGTTATTGATTTTTGCATGTGATTATTTGATTAGTAGAATATCCATGTGAATAAGTAAATGGCATTATTTCATTTTACTTTTGCCATACTATGTTGAAGTTAAAGTTTAAAAGGCTTTTGTTTTAGTAATGCATTGCCTTAAATGTTTATTCTTATTTATGAAAGTTTCCGCTATATTGTTATCCTTACTGGGCATTTGAGCTCACCCCTTTTCTATGTTTTATTTTTCCCAGGATGTGAAGAAGTAAGTTATGAATGACCTGCAGGGATTTTATGAGGGGTTAATAGTGTGGATTGTGGAAACATTATGTTGTTGTAGTAGTTTTTCATTTTATGATGTAATGTAAAACTTATGAATATATCTAGTGTTTCCAAGTCTACTAAACCAATCGGTCTTTCGAGATTTGATCTTTCTTGTGATCATGCCAATGTTATGTAATAATGCACCGACTCTGGGTAACTGGGGTCGGGGCGTTACAGTGTTTATTCTTGAAACTAAATACAGTAATTGTATCATAAGATTTTGAGCCAATGGTTCTTATATCATCCATTACTGAAGAAATAATGTTTTTAATTTATAATGTATTTATAATGTAAATTATCATATTTTACAATTCACCAAAAATACAAGTATTTTCGAAAAAACCCTGAAATTAATCAGAACCATTTTTTATGTGTATAGTGAAAAAATGAACTAAATTTAAGGAAAATATATTTCTAAATATAATTAATTTTAATTTTAATTAAAATCACCATTTACATAGAAAATGTAGATTTTAAAATTATTACTACTTCTATAACACTTTGAAAAATTACTTAAGGTACCATAAAACTATATTCAAATAATAATACATACAATATTTAATTTTATGGATAAATTTATAGAAAATAATTTTTTAAAAATTATTAAATTAATCATATTATTGTAATTAAATACTTATAACTTACAAAAAAACCAAAAAATAATTATTTATTTTTTAAAATATGTATTTACTTGTACTATGATATAATTATATCTTATTTTAAGTTATAATATGGATAAATTTTATTTATACATTCATTGGTGAGGTTACCATTTAATTGACAAATTTACTATTCATAAGGGCCACATCATTATTCCAAATGTCATGTTACTATTTCATCGGTATAGGTTCCTTAACTTCTAGAATGACCTTTTATTTCATTTATTCATCCCTTATAAAGTTCGTATTTGGATTTTATGTGATTATATTATATGAATTAATTATAAGAATGGAATTTCATTTATAAAATTTCTAGGTTATTATATTCTTGGACCATGAGTTATTTTTTACACAACTCAGAAGCAGCAAATTATATTAAGATCATTCAACCAATGTCATACCACCAATGACACACCCAAAATGAGCTATATTTCCATGAATTCAATGTAATTTTTTTCCTTGCATAAAAGTATGTAATAAAATGGTAAAATTTGATAATGATTTCAACTCAAGAAACCAATATACATGTTTATAGATAGATACAACCAATAAAACCTAAATCGTGTGGTGTTCTTATCGGTGGGTCAGTCCTCAGGATCTCATCTACTCATGGTCACCAAGTGAGAACTTAATGAGAAGAAGTATCAATGATTATGATCTCAAACACTTAATAGTTATACATAATCTGTGACCTATCAGTTTGATGTATCTAGACCATCAAACATATGTTTATGATAATGGTAATAGTATATCAAGGTTCTCATTATAGTCAGGAAATGATATAACCTTTTGATACAACAAATAATCTAAGGACATTACCATGTAAATAATGAATGAAAAATTATAAACACTATTATGATTAATAGAAACATATGAATATATCAAATTGTATACATGTAATGGTGATAAATTCATGTATGGGAGTTAGTTCTAGGGAACCCACTCACAATAATTCCCTTTAATGCCTAATATTTCATAACTAAACAACTCCTTTATAGAATTTCAATCCAAGCAATATTTGATCATGGAAAACATTTGGACTATAGATATGATATTTAAAATGGAAATATTGAACTAGATATCACGCTCCTTGAAACTTTTAAGAATTCTATTGCTAGTATTCTTCTATAAACATACATTTCACCAAATTTAACATTTATAACTAATTGTTTACTAAAAAATATTAAACATGGTTATTTTTGTATGCATGTTTATTTTATTTTTCCTTGTTTTGAGTTTTATTTCCTAGTCCATGCAAAATTCAACTTACTTGAGGTTTTAAACAATAATCACCATTCTAGAAGATAGTATTTATAAATAAATTTGATATTTTTTACAAAAACTCCCAATGTGATGGTCTTATGATATTTTTTAGTCAATATTGTGATTAATCTGTTGGATATTTATATCTATTTGATATTTGTTAATGATTTGAATGGAAATCCAATTCATTGATGAGTTATGCCAAATTTTCATGGCTAAAACCATTACCAAATGGTTTTATGTGATTACATCATGATTATATTCAACCCGTGGTGATCAATAACATGCTTCAGTCCTTATAGAATGCATGTTCTGGTGATGGGTTAGGTTGACCTAGGCTGGTTCACTATAGGTTGTGTGAATGAGGATGAAGTATTGTTACAAAGTTTTTGTATAAAAATTTGGGAGCTATGTTGAGATAGTTTTGCAGGATATTTGAAAGAATTTTTGGATGTATTTTCAATGGTTATTAGATATCTTATATCGTATCATAAAAATGAGTGATTTCTTTTTCAAAAGGGGTTTTACAAGGAATTCAAAGGGAGTTTTTGACAATGTTCCCCATGTTGTTACATGTGATATAATATAAGGAGAAAACATAATACTTATATAATTATTTAGTAGAAGTGGTGTATTGATAGAAATATGCACTAAAGGAAGGACCAAATCTTGGTTGTTTAAACCATATGTTGTATGTGTTGGTATAAACCACATCATAGTGAAGGGCCACAATGTTTATATGTTGTTCATGGAAGTTTTAAGTGATATGTGATATCGTATGGATCACCATTCATCTTCTAATTTACATATCATTCGTTTTTTTGACTGTGATATGATCATAATTTGATGAGTTTATGTAACACCACAAGATTTTATGAAAAATATTCTTTTAATTTCATTAATGTCTTGTGTTTTATGCTACACCGTATTAGCTTGCAGTATACGCAACACTATTCTTGGATCGTGTTACACAAAATTTTGATAATAGTTATTCTACGCAACATTGAGTATATATATATATTCAATGTATAAATGAAATATGGTTGGATTATGTTATACAAAACAACTAAGGATTCTTGCACAATACGCAACCCTGACTTGGCTTGCATTACACGCAATCGCGACCTTCCTCGATAGCGTGTGTTGTACGCAATACCGGGTGTTACTAAACAACAATATATTATTATAATATTATTATGAACTAGACGTTATGAAACGTATTAACTAAATTTTGAATTTTATAACATTATTATTCATCTTACACATTTTCCAGAACATGTTATAAGAACAAAATAAATTTTTCGGGTAAAATAAGTATTTTAAAAAAAAACATAGTTTTGCCGCCTTTTGATGGCGCACCCACATTAAATCTAGTTTTTTAAATGTTTATAAGTTCCATTTGAAATAAAAATTATTATTTGGAATCAAGAAATAAAAATTTACTTTGGATAAATTTTTCATTTTATTCTGATGACTTTCATATTTTAATAAATAGTAAAAACACGCTATATTTAAATTAAAAACAACTGTTTTTAATTGTAATATCTTATGTGGTTAAATTATAATATTTTATGGTTTTAAAGTATAAATATAATATATTTTTACCATTTAGTATATTGTATGTCATTAGAATTGATTATACCTTGAATTCGTAGGTTAAATCAATTCAATCTTTTGCAATGTTTTAAAGAAAAACACGTTTTCTTTCGACAACGGGATTAATATTAATTTAATTTCTGAAAATTTTGTGTATTGAATTTGAAAAAATGGATTTCATATTTGGAATCAGTGGGTCCAAATTATGTTAATAAGCTACTTTTTATTTTTGGGCATTGTGAATAGTAACTACGGTAAATTTTATTTATATAGTTAATGGTAAATCGGGTAATTAAGAGTAAAAATTAGATTATAAAATTACCCTAACACTTGGAAAAATCCTAATGGATGACTAAAAGTCGACCCATATCACCTAAGAGTCGGATTAGATTCATTTAATGGGATTTTGTCCATGAAAATAAGTTAATTATTATTAAAACCAAAGAATGTGACAACATGTCACTTTCTTAAAACTTATAAGTATAATAATTTTAATTTAGTGATAAACATCATGGAAATTCGAAAATTAATAGTCTACAGAAAGATAATACAATTATCTACATCATAGAAATTTATTTAGAATTTTTAGAGATTAAAAAATTGTCATTTATTATGACACATCGATGATACAGTAATTATCTTATTAATGAAATATTGACATAATTGATGTTATAAATACACAAATAAATGTAATTTAAGACTTTTTAGGAATTAAACTACTTTTATAGGTTAATATTACATGTTATTATTTATTTAAATAACTTTCTTCGAACTAATCATTCTATTATGATTTTCAAAAAAATCAATTACTAAATAGTGTAAAAATTGACGTAAAATAGTTTTTAAAACAAATATTATATTAGTAATTGTTATTTTATTCCTAAATATCTAATATTCGTCCCAATGACATAGATAAGGTTATATATATTAATAATAAACAACTTGGGGATTTTTTTCTGCTTATAGTAAGTGTATTAACCTTATAGTGTAAGAAAACAATAAGACACGGTAAAAGTTAAATTATCTAACTTAAAGTTAAATCTAAATGATAAGGTTAAAATTGATATCTAAACTTGTCTAAATTCTATTGGATGAGAGGATTTCGACCCATTGCCACCTTAGCTTCAAAATATATCAATTTGGAGCTATTAAAAACCTAATTTGACTTTATAATAAAATAATATATTTAGTTATTCCAATGGTGCCCCTCTCCTCCCTTATAAAAGGGCACCTCCTCCCCCTCTTCCTCACACCACTTTGAGCATTCAATCTCGGCCAACCCCTGCCAATTTCTCCTCTCCACTTCCCTATAAACATCCTAGAGGTTCTGGTCTTCTTGAAAGACCTATTTTAGTGCCCTAAAAGGAGGTCTCAAAGAAGCACTTCAAAGAAGAGGTAATGTCCGTTACCGATTCATTCATCTTTATTTCTTCTTCCACTTATTCTTATTTAGTTAGTTCACTATGAAGTAATAAAATCAGTAACACTAATATACGGATATGTTATTATAAGTATGAAACAATCCTATTTCACCATCTATCCATCCTACGGAAAAAGAAACCATCGCGCGTGCGTACGTACAGAATACCGTCTCCACATCGTGGTATAATCTATTTTCCCCCACCACCTTACTTGGATGGGTATAATGGTGTAAATAATGACTATATTTTACTATTAAAAAGTGATATTGATTCTGAAATAGTATACATACACTCCAATACAATTCCACGATCATGGGAATGATATCATCGCTCGTGCGTACGTACGGAATACCGTCTCCACGATGTGATGCGATTCGTTCTACATGATCTTCATTAAATAATGATTATATAAATGAATTGAATGAATTAATATGATATATATTACAATAATACCATTCTGTAAATGAGGTATCTATAACCTAAAGAGAAGAATAAGAATTTATTCGACAAAAACGCATAAGAACAAAAAAGTAATAAACACCCGAATAACAAGTAGTAATGAAATATTACTAATAATAAGCTAAGAATATGACCATATATGATATCATAACAATAAGTATAATTCTGGAATAAGTCAATAACATTATTTAAATCATTATACAAGAGGTTTGGGCACTTACGAAGCAAATCGGACCTAAGGTAAGGGAAAATATCACAATCTCATTTTTATCCGAGATTGTTTATACTTTGGTATTTACTGGTGTGTATTTTATCATCCACATACATGCTTCCTAAATATTTAATATTATTTCCATCCACCTACAATTTTTTAAATCCAATTTTACCCTTAGGTGTGTTTTTAGTAAAAGATATGAAAGGAATCTTTTGTCGTTTTTCGTACGAGGAACTTGTCCACTTTTCCAACAAAAATACGAGAAGAATGTTTTTTTTAACTTATATGGCATGAATGGATTTTTAAAACATTATTTCCAAGAAGCTTCCGTTAAAAGTTTTCAAGTTTATTTTTAATCAACTTCTTGTAGTTTAAAATTTTATGACATGTTAAGAAAGGAAAATGTTTTTGAAGTAGAAATGATATTTTCCTCAAGAATGGAGTTCAAGTGTTTTATCAAAATTATTTTCCATCTGAGATAATATAGGGTTATATTTCTATCCCTATTATTACATTGATTTGATTATGTTGTGATGGAATTATTTTTATGAATTCCTTTATCTTATATGAATTGTTTTATGATGTCATGTTATTTAAGAATCCCATTTTTATTACATGGGTTATGCAATGATGTATGATTATGTTTTTGTGGAAAACATAAGAATTGTATAATTATGAGATGGGTGGGACCTATATCTCCCTCTAATTCATTGGGTAAAGATTTTATATCTCATGAGATAGACATGGCTAGAACGGTAGGTTATACTGGTTCAGTGAAACAGGACTGAAACGAGGAGTGAACTCGGTTCAGAAAGGGACTTTGTCCACTAAGATAGTCTTGGCAATGAGTCTTGACTAATAAGAAATGATTCTCTATGATTATGTGTGTATGCCACAAAGTTTCATATTTTATGTTATGATTATTAGGATTACATTTCACTACTATGATTTATCCCATGTTATGAAATTCTGATATCCTTTTCAGGTTATTATTTCCAAAAGATATGTTCTTATGAATATGACATGATTGATATTTCTTTTGTTTACCCTTACTGAGCATTTGAGCTCACCCTTTTATGTTTTCTTTTCCCCAGGACATAAAGAAAGGATTTAGGTTTAAAAAAAAGAAGATCTTTATGGGAGATTTTGACGATCTTTCACCACGATTAGAAGATTATATTCCAAGTTTCCAAAGACACTAAACTATTACGGTCCTTGTGTGTGTGTTTTTGTTATGTACTAAGTATTCCGCAAAAGTAATGTAATGTCCATGTACTTCAAGCTTCGGTTCTCTACAGTTGGTATCAGAGGAAAGGTTTAGTCAACCTTTGGAAACTAGGATGCGAAAACGTTAGTGAGATCCCTAGAGATATTTCTAATGTATGTCCAGGGATGTCCCTAAGGATAAGTATACGTATAGGATACAGTCCTAGAACTGCGGTAACGATCATAGAATTTAAATTAAGATGTTAGATATTGAGGATACTCCCCCTTTATTATGTTTTTTCCCTTGCATGATTTTTTCCTCTGACACTATTCTTTTTGGGTTTTAGACGATGTCTGGAACCCGAAGGAACCGTGTTGATCAATGTAATGGAAAATGCAATGATTGTCCTCCTGAACAAACAAATGTTATGGGAGATGGAGTGCAAAATCTTATTTCTATACTTACACAAGCTATGAATCATTCTGGACTTCCAAATGAGCAGAGAAGGGAACAACATTCTATTGATTCCTTCATGAGGCAACGTCCACCTTCTTTTAGTGGGTCTTCTGATCCACTTGTTGCTAAACAATGGATCAGTACCACTGAAATGATATTTTCAGTTCTTCAATGTTCTGAACATGATAAATTCATCTTAGCTGTATATCGTTTGGAAGACGAATCTGATCAATGGTGGAATATTATCAAGAATACAAGGCAAAGAGATGAAATTGAGTCCATGGAATGGGACGAGTTTAAGAACTTATTTTTCAATAAGTACTTCCCTCGTATTCTTCGAACAAAGATAGAGAATGAGTTTCTTGAACTAATGAAAAAGGATGATGAATCTGTTGGTATATACAAACTGAATTTTACAAGGCTTGCAAAGTATGCATCTGGATTTATCATCCAACCGGAGAGTAAAGTAGATCGATTCATTAGTGTCTTAAAACAAAATCTTCGAAGGGCATTAGCTATAAGAGACTTCAGTAGCTATGAAGAAATTGTGTGTTGTGCTATCAAGGTAGAAATGTAAGTTGGTGTTATTTATCCATCTCATAGTTTTGACAAGAAACAAAAGATGGAGTTCAAGGAGAAATATCAAAATAATGGTGAAAATAAGATGAATGTGTCCTTATGCTCAAAGTGTGGAAAGAAGCATGGTGGAAATTGTCTTAAATGGACATGTAAATGTTTCGAATGTGGAAAGGAAGGTCATCGGGCATTTGAATGCCGCAATGATGGGAAGAAGATGCCTAATGATGCAAACAAAGGAAGGGATACACAGAATGAACCTACTACACTTCAATGCTTCAAGTTCAATGAAATGGGGCATTATGATAATAAATGCCCTAATCCAAGGGTTAGTGATGATCGACATGAGCAACCACTTAAGGCAAAGGACAAAGGGAAGTCACATACGATCACCATTGGTGATGTTGAATATGACAATGATGTGGTGGAATGATTAAGTGTTTATGTAATGGGATTCCAGAATAATGTTGTATATAGTATCGTGGAATATTGGAATATTTATATTTTGGTCTATTCTGGTTTTCAATAATTTTATGGCATTGGTAACCATGAAAAGTGATTGAAATATTTTTGGAAAGCAGATGATATGCACATAATGAAGGGATAAAGAGAATCTAATATGTTTGATAGTATTCATGAGCTCATGATTGATATAGGGACTAAGTGATATAATGGTTTGAGGGTATAGAATTTTGAGGATTTTGGTATGTGGAAAGTGTTAACTTTTAACCGCATTCATGTTTTCACTAAGGTTCAATGGATATTCATTCTTCAAGAGAATACATGATTAAGGTATTCAAATGTTTCTAATTTGACCAACAAGATATATCTTATGATATATGGGGGACAAATGATGGCATTCACGTGATCATTTTCTTTATACTATGAGCTTGGACCGAAGTATTTTAGATAAGCCTAAAGATTGGAATGGATTATGTTAGACATAAGTTAGCATTGTTTAAGGATAAAACTTTTTTTTGATGGGATGTTATAGTAATATAGCTTTAGAAAAAGGACAACCTGTAGGACGAGCGAGAACCCATCACGTCGAACAAGGCTGTGGGAATCGAACCCACAACCGAAGTGCGACTAGCCTTTATCTCCTACCACTGGCCTACAGGAAGTCCCTGTTTAGTAGAAACTAGTTTTATTATATTAAGAAGTATAATATAGGAAGTATAAGTCCATTTTAGGAACCATATATGATTAATCTCACTATAGATGGACTTATGTATTTTTTGATAACTTTTCTAACCTTTTGTTTGAGACAGATGGAATGACCCATCATTCTATCACATGATCTACTAACACATCACGAATGACAAATTCAGCTTCATTTCTTTAAGAGATAAAGTGGGAATTGTCCAAAGAACGACCAACGGTGAGACTATACCAAAATCACGAAAGTATTTCTTCTCATTCCAATTTCATCAACATTAGGGAAATGATCTTGAAAACCAAAAATGTTGACCTAGTGCTCTTATATCTGACGAATCAGATGGTACCTTAGATCGTCACAAATTTATGGCTTTGTGATTGCTGGCTTTTTCATAGCCATGTTCTCTACCACTCTCCATCAGAACTTGATGGTTAGATTTTTCTTCCATATCCATATTTTCACCTATGTTCTCCTATGTGGAAACCTAGTGATGAGTTAATTTGGGTAACCGTTACATTTCATACTTTAGTTTTTAAATCCATGTTTTGGAATTCCTTTTTACGATTAAACAAACTTTCGAATAGTGAACCATTTATAACCCCGACGAATTTCGAGGGCGAAATTCATTTTAAGGGGGCTAGAATGTAACACCCCAAGATTTTATGAAAAATATTCTTTTAATTTTATTAATGTCTTGTGTTGTATGCTACACCGTATTAGCTTGCAGTATATGCAACACTATTCTTGGATCGTGTTACACACAATTTTGATAATAGTTATTCTATGTAACATTGAGTATATATATATATTCAATGTATAAATGAAATATGGTTGGATTCTGTTATACAAAACAACAAAGGATTCTTGCACAACACGAAACACTGACTTGGCTTGCATTACACACAATCGTGACCTTCCTCGATAGTGCATGTTGTACCCAATACTGGGTGTTTCTAAAAAACGATATATTATTATAATATTATTATGAACTAGCCGTTATGAATAGTATTAACTAAATTTTGAATTTTATAACATTATTATTCATCTTACACATTTTCTGGAACATGTTATAAGAACAAAATAATTTTTTTGGGTAAAATAAGTATTTTTCAAAAAATACAGTTTTGCCGCCTTTTGATGGCGCACCCACTTTGAATCTAGATTTTGAAATTTTTATATGTTCCATTTGACAAAATAAAATTATTCTTTGGAATCATGAAATAAAAATTTACTTTGGATAAATTTTTCATTTTATTCTGATGACTTTCATATTTTAATGAATAGTAAAAACACGCTATATTTTATTTAAAAACAACTTTTTTTCATCGTAATATCTTATGTGGTTAAATTATAATATTGAATGGTTTTAAAGTATAAATAGAATATATTTTTACCATTTAATATAATTTATGTCATTAGCATTGATTTTACCTTGAATTGGTAGGTTAAATCAATTCAATCTTTTGAAATGTTTTAAAGAAAAACCCGTTTTCTTTCGACAACGAGATTAATTTTAATTTAATTTCTGAAAATTTTTTGTATTGAATATGGAAAAATGGATTCCATATTTGGAATCAGTGGGTCTAAATTATGTTAATAAGTTAGTTTTTATTTTTGGGCATTGTGAATAGTAACTACGGTAAATTTTATTTACTATAGTTAAAGATAAATCAGGTAATTAAGGGTAAAAATAAGATTATAAAATTACCCTAAAACTTGTAAAAATACTATTGGACGACTATAAGTCGACCCATATTACCTAAGGGTCGGATTAGATTCATGTAATGGACTAGTGTCCATGAAAATAAGTTAATTATTATTAAAACCTAAGAATGTGACAACATGTCACTTTCTTAAACCTTATAAGTATAATAATTTTAATTTAGTGATACAATTCATGAAAATTCAAACATGAAAAGTCTCCAGATAGCTAATACAATTATCTAAATCATAGAAATTTATTTATAATTTTTAGAGATTAAATAATTATTATTTACAATGACACAACGATGATGCAGTAATTATCTTATTAAAGAAATATTGACATAATTGATGTTATAAATACCCAAATAAATTTAATTTAAGGCTTTTTATGAATTACACTAATTTCCTAGGTTCATAGGACATGTTATTATTGATTTAATTAACTTTTTTCGAACTAATCATTCTGTTATGATTTTCACAAAAATCAATTACTAAATATTGTCAAAATTGACATAAAATAGTTTTTAAAACAAATATTATATTAGTAATTGTTATTTTATTCCTAAAAATATAAGGCTCGGAAAAATGACTTATATAAGGTTATATATATTAATAATAAACAACTTGGGGTTCGTTTGGTAGCTTATTGTATGTTTATTAACCTTATAGTGTAAGAAAACAAGAAGACACGGTAAAAGTTAAATTCTCTAACTTAAAGTTAAATCTAAATGATAATGTTAAAATTGATACCTAAACTTGCCTAAATTCTATTGGATGAGAGTATTTAGACCCATCCCAACCTTATCTTCGAAATATATCAATTTCGAGCTATTAAAATCCGAATTTGACTTTATAATAAAATAATATTTTTAGTTATTCCAAAGGTGTCTCTCTCCTCCCTTATAAAAGGGAACCTCCTCCCCCTCTTCCTCACACCACTTTGAGCCTTCAAGCTAGGCCAACCCCTGAAAATTTCTCCTCTCCACTTCCCTGGAAACATCTTAGAGGTTCTGGTCTTCTTCAAAGACCGATTTTAGTGCCCTAAAAGGAGGTCTCAAAGAAGCACTTCAAGGAAGAGGTAATGTCTGTTACTGATTCCTTAATCATTATTTCTTCTTCCAATTCTTCTTATTTAGTTGTTTCATTATGACGTAATAACATCAGTATCACTCATATTCTGATATGTTATTATAAGTATGAAACAACCCTATTTCACCATCTATCCATCCTACGGAAAAAGAAATCACCGCGCGTGCGTACGTACGGAATACCGTCTGCACGCCGTGGTGTAATCTATTTTCCACCACCACCTTACTTGGATGGGTATAATGGTGTAAATAATGACTATATATGACTATTAAAAAGTTATATTGATTCTAAAATAGTATACATAAATTCCAATACAATTCCACGATCATGGGAATGTTATCATCGCTCGTGCGTACGTACGGAATATCGTCTCCACGATGTGATGTGATTCGTTCTACATGATCTTCATTACATAATGATTATATAAATGAATTTAATGAATGAATATGATATATATTACAATAATACCATTCTGTAAATGAGGTATCTATTACCTAAAGATAAGAAAAAGAATTTATTCGACAAACACGCATAAGAACAAAAAATTAATAAACACCCGAATAACAAGTAGTAATGAAATATTACTAATAATAAGCTAAGAATATGACCATATATGATATCATAACAATAAGTATGATTATGGAATAAGTCAATAACAATATTTAAATCATTATACAGGAGGTTTTGGCACATACGAAGCAAATCAGAATTAAGGTAAGGGAAAATATCACAATCTAATTTTTATCCGAGATTGTTTATACTTTGGTATTTACTGGGGTGTATTTTATCATTCACATACATGTTTCCTCAATATTTAATATTATTTCCATCCACCTACAATTGTTTAAATCCAATTTTACCCTTAGGTGAGTTTTTAGTAAAATAAATGAAAGGAATATTTTGTCATTTTTCGTATGAGGTACTCGTTCACTTTTCTGACAAAAGTACGAGAAAAATGTTTTTTTTAACTTATACGGCATGAATGGATTTTTAAAAAATTATTTCCAAGAAGCTTCCCTTACATGTTTTCAAGTTTATTTTTAATCAACTTCTTTTAGTTTAAAATTGTATGACATGTTAAGAAAGGAAAATGTTTTTGAAGTAGAAATGATATTTTCCTCAAGAATGGAGTTCAAGGGTTTCATCAAAATTATTTTCCATCTAAGATAATATAGGGTTCTGTTTCTATCCCTATTATTACATTGATTTGATTATGTTGTGATGGAATTATTTTTATGAATTACTTTATCTTATATGAATTGTTTTATGATGTCATGTTGTTTATGAATCCCATTTTTATTACATGGGTTATGCAATGATGTATGATTTATGATTTTGTGGTACACATAAGAATGGTATCATTATGATATGGGTGGGACCTATATCTCCCTCCAATTCATTGGGTAAAGATTTTATATCTCATGAGATATACATGGCTAGAACGGTAGGTTATACCGGTTCATTGAAACAGTACTGAAACGAGGAGTGAACTCGGTTCAGAAAGGGACTTTGTCCACTAAGATAGTCTTGTCAATGAGTCTTGACTAATAAGAAATGATTCTCTATGATTATGTGTGTATGCCACAAAGTTTCATGTTTTATGTTATGATTATTGGGATTACATTTCACTACTATGACATATCCCATGTTATGAAATTATGATCTCTTTTGCAGGTTAAGATTTCCAAAAGATATGTTCTTATGAATATGACGTGATTGATATTTCTTTTGTTTACCATTACTGAGCATTTGAGCTCGCCCTTTTATGTTTTATTTTCCCCAGGACATAAAGAAAGGATTTAGGTTTAAAAAAAAGCAGATCTTTATGGGAGATGTTGAAGATCTTTCACCGCGATTAGAAGATTATATTTCGAGTTTCCAAAGACACTAAACTATTATGGTCCTTGTGTGTGTGTTTTTGTTATGTACTAAGTATTCCACAAATGTAATATAATGTCCATGTACGTCAAGCTTCGGGTCTCTATAGTTTACACATCCAACTTAATTTTTTAAATATAATTAAATTAATTACATGTGATATACCAAGAGTTATAACCTTTGTAAATCGTGAAATGTTTCCAAAACATTTAAATCAATATAATTAAACATTACAAATCTAAATGGTCTTCATGGATGGATATATATGTTTGTTCTTAGTTTTTATTGGGTGTGTATTGAGGCACTATGAAACTCCTCACGTCATATATCTCTCTATCTCTCTAAACAAGGTTCTATCAAACTGCGGTGAAATAGGAATCCTTCCCACAGATTAAGAGATTCATCAAACCCATAGATACAATAGGATAAAGGATCCCATTTTATTAATCATAGTGATCACTATAAATATTGTGTGGAGTATATTGGATATGATGAATCATCAAAAAATATTGCATGTAGTTCTTCATTTATATTAACCAATAAAAATTGAATCGAAAGATCATAAAACATAATAGGTGTTAGTTTATATTTTCAACCATTTTTTCATAAATGTTATTGCCTCTAAAACAATTTTAGTACTTAGTCAATTATATTTTATAATTGTTATATTTTTACTTTAATGATATATGAAGAGGAGGTAGGTCATTATATTGGGTGAAATGAGATGAGATGTGGTTTGACGTGCATTGATAATATGTGGTTATGTTGAATTTTTATTTAAATTTCATTTTGAATAACCCTTGTCCATATTAAAATGTTGGTAAACTAAATTTTAATAAACTTTCATATTTTTTTGTGACGACATAAATAATTCCCTTGTTTTTTATCATTAATGAAGGAAAACACATGTAGTTTTTGGACATATGGATATGAATTGTAAAATTTCATTTTTTCATTATACAGATTAAAATTTCGATTTTATTTCATAAATATAAGCATGGGTTGGTTCATATATATTTATCATGGGAAAAGATCTTAAATCCCACAAAGAAGACCCATAATGTATCGCTGGTGGTTATATAACTCCTATTGTGCCGCTCATGAGTGGAGAAGGGATAAAGGGGGTTTCGTCACTACCCTGAGAGCTCAATACAGCCCAAGTTAAGTTCAATGAAAGAGATAAAAAAGATATAGAGGCCACTCCTTCACTAAAAGAGCTATGATCTAGGTCGTATGATGATTTAGAGCTTGTTACAATTTCCTTTTTGGGTGGTCACTATGATTTTCTACAGCTTCTCGAAGGACAAAAATTTCTTTTCATTCTGTGCAACATAGATTAGGTCATGCTTCCATGAGATATGCTTTAACGACCCAAACTTTCATTAATAGAAATTCCTCTTGATCTAATTAAATGTATTATTATGGTTATATAAAATTTGAAACTGTATTGGTTTTATGTTTCTGGATTTTAATATTCCGTTATGAATTGTGATCATTGCTAATATATCCATTGAACAGTGATAACATGATTAATATAATTATAGGGTTTTAACAAATTCAATTTACTCAGAAAAAGGAAGTGATGGCCTCATCCAATAGACTTTCCCTTTAAAAATCCCATTTTTCGGCGCTCGGAAAGGAGGTGGTGTCATTGGGCTTCACTCTTGACCAAGCCAAGTCGAGCTTGAATACGTGAACCTTGAGCGGAACCTCCCACGATTGATATGAAAGTTGATAGAGAGTACCACTCGAGTAATGTTATCTGAGCCACCCTAGGAGTCTGTCACCATTGTGCACCTTACCCTAAGGATTTATGTGGGTGTTTTAAGGGGTTATGTAACAAGACCCTAGTATTACGATTATGTACAGTATTCATTAAATAATTAATACACATTTATTTTATTATTCTTACTTTGTAAATAGTTTTTATAACACAAATATTATTTTTAGTTAATATTCAAATAAGAAATATATTTTGATGAATTAATGTATTTTTGAATTAAATAATATTTTATTAATATTATCATATTACTTTTTATTAAATATAAATTATCGTATTATATTATGAATGCAGATGTAATTTTTATTATGGTTTGTCAAAACCCATGAATTTTTAATAAATGTGAGTTTTCATTTTTAAAGTAAAAACTCACTTACATAGAAAATTATTTAGAAAAATGAATATTATTTTTGGAATCAGGACATTGAAATTTTTAAAGCCCCAAAATTTATTAGTATGTCATCTCTTCAAAGTAATTCGATAACTCGTGCTACATGCAACAACGAGTTCGAGCACACCATGAATTTCCAATCTTGCAGTTCAAAAAGATGTTATGAATAGTGTTAACTGAATTTTGAATTTTATATACTCCATGTAATTTTAGAATCCATATTATCTGTTTCTTAGACATAATATAAGAACAAATTCATTTTTTTCCGATAAAGGAAGTATTTTTCAAAAAATGCAATTTTACCACCTTTTAATGGAGAACCCTCTTTAATTATTATATTTAACACTTTTATATATTCAATTTTACAAAATATACTTCTTCTTTCGAATCGGGACATAAAAATTTAGTTTCGATGAATTTTTGGTGTTTTTCTGATAACATTCCTATTTGGGTGAATAGTGAAAAAAACTAAATTTTAACTAAATTTTTTTAATCCAAAAAATTTATAGTTTTCAATTATAAATTTGAATGGATTGAAAGTATAATTATAATATATTTTTATAATTTATTATAATGTAGGTCATTATAAGTAATTTCACATTTAAATTTGACATAAACACATGTCAATCTTTTGATAGTTTTTACTTTTAAAAACCCACCTTTTGGTTTGACAGCGGGAATTAATTTTAAATTAATAAATTCAAATTCTATGTTTTGACTCAGTAAAATATTCTTATTTTTTTAATTCATATTACCTAAATTAGCATAGGGGAAATTGTTTTGTAATTTTCTTGAAAACATTCAATTTTTGAAGAATAATGATTAACACTGCGTTATTGTTTAAAACAGACTTTTTATTTAAATAATTAGATATATTATTTTTATCTATTTTAGGTCAAAAGAGATTCATAATACATCTATATTTTCAACTTAATTCATTGGGGTCATTTTATAATAATTTTATATGTATATAATTTTATCGAATTTTTTACCATCCTTTACCCACCTTTTAAGAGCATTTGCAAATTTGCATGAAACTCACTTTTTCTGCTTCTGTGAGTTGAATTTAAAAAATCCAAGAGACAATGTTAATATCAATAAGTAAAATGTGGTTCAATAAGATAAAAATAAGTTTTGGTGAATAGTAACTTTTGACTTTTATTTACCACAGTTAAAAGTAAATAGGGTAATTAAGGGTTAAAATGATATTATAATTATCCTAATGCATGTCCTAATTCTATTGGATAACAATAATTTGACCGAAAAAACATTAGGAATAAAATATTACCCCCTTAGGTCCACTTGAATTAGATTAGGACATTAATTATTATTTTATTCAAATATGAGTTAAAAGAGTTGAATTCAATGTTTAATAACTAAACTATTTTTAATATTGTGTTACAAACAATATAAGTTCGATTATAAATATTCATTAGAATGAAAAAAAATCCTATATAATGGAATTTTATTTATAATTTTTAGACATTAAATAATTCAATTTATTTATGACACAATGATGATGCAGTAATTACCTTATTAATGAAATATTAAAATAATTGTTATTATAAATATCCAAATAAATGTAAATTGAGACTTATGATGAATTATACTAATTTTCTAGGTTAATATAACATTTTAAGGTTGGTAAAATTAATTTTATTCTATGTGTTAGAGTTTTAGTGGCTTTGAAAATAATTAAAATACTAAATAGTGTCAAAATTGACATAATTGTGTTTTTAATAGAAATACTATATTATTAATTGATATAATATTCATAATAAACTAATTATAGGAAGAAATACTTATATAAGGTTATATATATTAATAAGTAACCACTTGAGGTTCACTTCGTAGTTTATTGTAAGTTTATTAACCACATAATATGAAAATACCAGGAGACATGGTAAATGTCAAACTATATAACAAAGAGTTAAATATAATAGATAAGGTTAATATGGTGACCTAAAACTATCTAAAACCTATTTGTTTAGAGGTTCTCGACCCATCCCCACCATATACTATAAAAAAATTATATTGGATCCATTATAAATCGAAAAATAGTTTATTATTAAATAATATTTCAAGCTTTTCTTAAAGTGACCCTCACCCCTCTTATAAAAGGGGACTTCCCTTCTCTCAAAATCACACCTCCAAAGACATTTTTCATGGCCAAAACCTGCCCAAATATCCTCCAAAATTTCCTCCTTTCATCCTATAGGCATTCCATTGGTCATAAATACAACCTAAGGACCCCTTTTGATCAAATCAAAAGGAAGAACCCAAAGAAGAGGTAAATATTTCATCACCTCTTTAAAGATCTTTTCTTCTTCCACTTCCTATTTCTTTGTTGTTTCCAAACCAAAATAATAACCTGAGTACCTCCTATATATACTATGATTTTATTATAAATATGGTACAACCATGTCCATTATTCTATCTGTTCTATAAATGACAAAGTCACCATATGTGCGTACATACGGCTAACCGTCTCCACATTGTGGTGTAGTTTTTTATTCAAAAACATTATAATTTGGATGGGTATAATAATGAGTATAACAGATTTAAATAATAAATATAACATGTTAATGATTCTTTATACATTACATACCATCCAATTACATATTATTTCACTATTAATATAATGATATTGTCGCTCAGGCATATGTATGGATTACCGTCTCCGGGACGCGATGCGATCATTTCCAGGTTCACCATTCAACGATGATTATAAAAATATATATTATTAAAAAGTATGTAACATATTACATAATAATTATAATGGATATATATATAAATGTACATACATATATATTATTTACTTACTTTCGTTCAATACGATATGGAAATGGAAACAACGTTCATGCGTACGTATGACCTACCGTCTCCATAAACAGTGTCTTCCTTTTCATATATCTATCTATTATAAATATTTATATTCTAAATATATATTATTTATAAATCAATATTTATATTGTGAATGTATTTAAATCATTATCTAAATGATACGGTCAAGAATAAAAAGTTAAAACACGTACAATAAAGAAAGTGATTGTTACCCAAAATGTTAATTTAACATGGAAATCATTATTAAATGGGTATTATAAAGTCATAAATAAAACATGTATAATATAATAAATATGAATACGGTACTAGTATAATTTAATATCATACTATGGTCATTATACAAGAGTTTAAACGTACCCTCGACCAAAAGAAAGTGCCAAGTAAGGGTTAATTCTACAATCACTTCATTATCTAAGGTTGTTTTTACTTAAGTATCTACTGGGACCTCTTTATCAACCACATCCATGTTTTCTAAAAAAAAAATTAAAATATTTTTACTAAAAAATGGGTTAAATTCATTTATACCCTTATTTTACCTTATATGTTTTGAAAGGAAACATTCCGTCATTTTCCAAACAAGGTACTTTATGACCATTTATACAAAATTAAGGTTAGAATGTATTTTTTTTAAACTTATACAGTTGGTGTGGCTATTTTCCACTGTTATAACATCTTCAAAGCTTCCCATAAAAGCTTATAAGAATTTTTTCAAAATAATTTTTTTATAATTATATAACTTTTAAATGATTTCAAAATAGAAAGAAATATTTCTCTATTTTTTTTGATTTCATCTATTCCAACATCCTTTGATGGATTTTAAGCTTCTTTGAAGTTTATTTATTATGATACAAAACTTCCATATTATATTGAAGTTTTTGTGATATTTTTTACTATGGATGTGTTTTTTTTACACCATTCATGGTTTATGGATAAAGTATTGATATTTTTTATGATAATTTTAATACGAATGATTATGTTATGTTTAATCCTTTTTATACGAGGAATGCATTGGACTTAGTAAGTGACGGGTGGATCCTTCTATAGCTCCTCGATGCATCGGTAGGTCTCATAAGAAAATTAGACGTGGAATTAGCCAAGGCCTTTCCCAAATTTGATATATGGTTTTGGCAGAGGCCTTAATCATTTTTAGACATCTTGGATGAGGCCTTGACAAAATGTTCCAGAATTTATGACATTATACATTCCCTCATTATGAAAATATTATTCATGGTTCATGTGGTTATTGGACTAGTAGAATACCCATTTCTATATTTTATTATTGAATTATTTACTAAGATCATATTCCTTCCATAAAGTGTTCATTTTTATTATTAGTAAATGCATGTTTTTTAAAATATTCATCATGCCAAATGTTTATTTTATCTTCTACTGTATTGCTTACCCTTACTGAGCATTTGACCTCACCCCTTACTTATGTTTTATTTTCCCAGGATTACAAGAAGTGTATTATTATTGATAAACAGGGTTATGCTTGGGGATTAATGGAGTTCTCAAAGAATCTTTTATGTTGTGTTTTATTTTTCTATTGTGTAATGTAATGTTCATGTATGTAATGTATTTTCCAAGACTCCTAAACTAATCTATCCATAATGACTTGTTTCCTTGTATCCATGCTAATGTGTTAAAATAATGCATCGGATCTGGGCTTCTAGGGTCAGGGTGTTATAGTTGGTATCAGAGGAAGATTAGCAACAACCTTGGAAATAGATTTAGATAAAATCTGATTAGAGAACATTACCCTAAGATTGAATTGGAGGATTAGTATAGAAGAACTTCCTTGAAATATGGTAATTTAAATATTTTTGTAATTTTCCAAACAATATATCCATGTCTGGATACGAGAAATTAGAGGCGGCTCTAGAAAAGATGTACCTGTGAGTGAAAACTCTGACAAGGAGTTTCGGGCTTGACCCAGGGTATCCTGGTACATGACAACAGGCCTTGATGCACTCCTGGTTATGACACTCTTGGGGGATATGCTTAGTATAATTCATATTTTCATTACATTCTATTATGAAGGATTAAAGAGTAAATAATTCCTCAAATAATACATTTTATGATTATAGATTATATGAATAATATTTTAAATTTATATTAGGTATTTTACAAGTTTAGAATTATGCATTGTGATTCATAAACTAAGCTAGTGTATTCCATTTTTTAGAAATGGTGCCAAGTAGATGGAATGAGAATTCCAACAATACACATGATTGAATGATTAAGAAGGATAATATCTTTCATGGTATTAATCCAAAATTTAAAAGGGAAATAGTCACCCATGTATTATCATAATATGAAGAAATAGTATCATGTGTTAATAAGATATGTAAATAATTCTTCGATTCCTATGGCTTTGAAGGGAAATAAGAGAAGAAAAGGTTGGAAGAGAGAAATATGGAAAAAGGAAAGCAGTGAAAGAATGATTTTCCCATATGTGATAACTGTGGAATGAATCACCTTGTTAAATGCCTGAAGGGAATGAGAGTTTTTTATAAGTGTGGAGAAAAAGGAAACCAAGTATGTGATTTCAAGGGTAAGAAAAAGGTTTCAAATGTGAAATTATTCATCTAAAAGGAGTTGGGACACTACATAAATCAATGTATGAATCATTAGAGTATACCAAAAATGCTGCTATTAGATAATAATCAAGTTATTATACTACCAAAGATGAAGAGGAATGATTATAGTTCTTATGTTGTTAAAGTATTGTTTCATTTGAGTATTTTATTAATGATGTAAATGTTATAATAATTATAAAGTATATAAGGATTGTACTGTATTACTATTTCATTAATGATATGAGATTGTGTGGAACCCAGAAAAGAGGCTTAATAGTTGGTTAAATTTTTTGGAAAATATATTATTGACAAAAAGATAAACCATAATATAGTTCTGATACAGAGGTAGTGATTTTCGAATAATATATTATTGATTTGGATAAATTATATTTGATATTCTTTACTACCTTGAAACTGATTAATGATTTGTATATTCCATCATTGTTGGAGTTTACAACATTTTTTGGATTTTAGGAGTATATATAGTATTCTATGATTTACAGAAGGAATAAGGAAGTACATACCTATTCAAATATGGTTTTCTGGAAATTCATTTTATTACCACATTTTAGGAGAATACACGATGAAGGTATTCACATGTATATTATGTGACCTTCCTTATAAATTTTGGATTGTGAGTTCAGACAGTCGTATTTTTGATAAGTCTAAAGGTTGGAATCGATTAAGTTTGACATTGGATACAATTTTTAAGATTAAATCATTTCATGAGATTATTTTTGGATTGTCATAAAAAGGACAACCTAGAGGTTGAGAGACAACCCATCGTGTCCAGCATGACCGTAAGACTTGAACCCACAACTGAAGGGTGATTAGGGTGGATCACCTACCACTAGCATACACGATGTCCTGGTTTTTATAATATAGTTTTTTTATAGTATGAAAAATTAATTATAAATTAATTATTTTTATAACCCTACATGATTAGGATAAGTAGAATATTTTTGAATTCTACTATCTTTTGGAGTGAAAGATGAGTTTGTGGTAGGAATTAGTTGAAGGATGAAACTCTACTTGTCAATTATATTTTTTTCAGCTTATTATATGAATGAATTAATTATTAAACTTTAGGGAAGGGATCTTAAAACCAAATTTTTTATCCGAATACCTTATGTTTTCTTGAAGAGACTATATTTTAAATCATCATAGATTAATGGTTTTGAGGCCCTCAATTTTACATTTGTTTGTGATTGATGACCTCAATCAATTCCTATAAATATTTATGTTTTTCCTCCAAATATATGTCTCTAATTACCACCAATGTTCTCCTAATAAAGATCATAAATTTTTGGTGACATTTTCATTTCCTTTTCCCTCTTATCTAGACTAAATTTTATTAAACCAATTACTGATGGGGGGTTTCCACAAAGGTATTTTTCTAATTTTATTCTTTTATTTTCGAAAAACAATTTCAAATTGTGAGAATGTAGTTTATTGAAGGAGGGTATAATGTAACTCCCCATGATTTCATAGTATGTTATCTATTAAAAGTAATTCAATAACTTGCGCTACACGCAACAATGAGTTCGAGCGCACCATGACTTACCAAACTAGCCGTTCAAAAAGAGGTTATGAATAGTATTAACTGAATATTGAATTTTATATAATCCATATAATCTTAGAATCCATATTATGTGTTTCTTAGACATAATATAATAACAAATTTATTTTTTTTCAGATAAAGGAAATATATTTCATAAAATGCAATTTTACCACCTTTTAATGATGAACCTTTTTTAAATCCAAAATTTGACCCTTTTATGTATTAAATTTTCATAACTAAACTTTTTCTCTATAATCAGGACAAAAATATTTAGTTTCGATAAATTTTTGGTGTTTTTCTGATAACATTCATATTTGGGTTAATAGTGAAAAATACTAAATTTTAACAGAAAAGAAATTTTGTAATAAAAATAATTTATAGTGTTCAGTTGTAAATTTGAATGGTTTAAAAGTATAATTAAAATATATTTTTATAATTTAATATAATTTAGGTCATTACAAGTAAATTCACATTTAAATTTGACGTAAACACTTATCAATCTTTTGATAGTTTTTTCTTTTTAAAAACTGGCCTTTTGTTTTGACAACGAGAAATAATTTTTAATTAATAAATGAAACTTATATGTTTTTAATTTCGTAAAATATAATTCATTTTTAAATTCAGAATATCAATATTAACTTATGGTAATTTTATTGAATTTTTCTGAAAACATTTAATTTCTGATGAATAGTGAATTACACTGAGTTATTTTTTAAATCCGACTTTTTAATTAAACAATTAGCTATTTTATTTTAATCTATTTTTTTCAGAATAGATACATAATACCTTTATATTTTCAACATAATTCATTGGAGTCATTTTATAATAAGTTTAGATGTATAAAAGTTTATCGAACTTTTTACCGTCTTTTACCCACCTCTTAGAAGAATCTTCAAATTGCCATAAAACGTAATTTTACCGCTTCTGTGACTTGAATTTCAAAAATCCTAGAGACAGGGTTAATATTAGTAAATAAAATTTGGTTCAATAATATTAAACAATTCCTAGTGAATTGTAACCATTGACTTTTATTTACCACAGTTAAAAGTTAATTGGGTGATTGAGGAAAAAATGATATTAATATTACCCTAACACTTGTTCTAATTCTATTAGATTAGTATAATTAAAAAAACAAATTTAGGAATAAAATATTACCCACTTCGGTCCACTTGGATTAGATTTGGACATTTATTATTATTTTGTTTAATGAGGAGTTAAAAGATTTAAATTCAATGTTAAATAACTAAACCGTTTTCAATATACTGTTACTAACAATATAAATTAGACTATATATATTAATTATAAATATAAAAATATTTCCTACATAATGGTATTTTATTTATAATTTTTATAAAATAAAAAACTTAATTTATTTATGAGAAAATGATGATGCAGAAATTACATTATTAATGAAATATTAAAATAATTGATATTATAAATATCCAAATAAATGTAAATTGAGACTTCTGATGAATTAAGCTAATTTTATAGGTTAATATGACATGTTAGGGTTGTTTAAATAAATTTTATTCTTAGTGATAATGTTTTCCTAGCTTTCAAAAAAATCAAATACTAAATAGTGTGAAAATTGACATAATTGAGTTTTTAAAACAAATACTATATTATTAATTGATATAGTATTCATAAAAATATAACGTTCAGAAAAAAGACTGAAATAAAGTTATATATATTAATAATAAACCACTTTGGGTTCAATTGGAATTTTATATTACGTTTATTGACCATATAATATAAAAATAGAAAGAGACATGGTAAATGTCAAACTATTTAACAAAGAGCTAAATCTAAAAGATAAGGTTAATAGGGAGACCTAAGCTTGTCTAAAACCTATTGGTTGATAGGTTTGAGATCCATCCCCACCTAATCCTATAAATAAATCATTTTGGAGCCATTATAAACCAAAAATTATTTTATTATAAAATAATATTCCAAACTTTTCCTAAAGTGACCCTCACCTCTCTTATAAAAGGGCACTTCCCCTACTCTCAAAATCACACCTCCAAAACTATTTGTGTAACACCATGATATTTTATGAGAAAAAATCCTTTTAATTTCTTTGATGTCTTGTATTGTACACTACCCCAAGATTATATTGTGCTATACGCAAAACCGTATTAGCTTGTATTATACACAATAATATTCTTGGCTTGTGTCGCACGCAAGATCGACCTTCCCCAAAAGCCGGTGTTGTACACAATACCGAGTTTTACTAAACACTGATATATTGTTATAATATTTTTATGATCCAGCCGTTATGAATATTATTAACAACATTTTTAATTTAATAACATTATAATTCATCTTACACATATTCTAGAACATGGTAGGATAACAAAATAATTTTTTCGGGTAAAATAATTATTTTTTAAAAAAAATGCAGTTTTGCAGCCTTTTGATGGTGCACCCACTGTAAATATAGTTTTTGACACAATTATGAGTTAAATTTGATAATATAAAATTATTCATTTCAATAATTATATAAAAATTTACTTTGGAAATTTTTTTAATATTTTTATGTTAACTTTCATAAATTGATTAATAGTTAAAATATGCTAAATTTTAATTAAAAACAACTTTTTTCATAAAGATAATTTATATTGTTAAATTATAATATTTAATGGTTGTAAATTATAAATAGAATATATTTTTAATATTTAATATAATTTAAGTAATTATCATTTATTTTACATTGAATTCATAGGTAAAAACATTTCAATCTTTTGCAATGTTTTAATTTTTAAAACCCGTTTTTTCTACAACTGGATTAATTTTAAATTAAATAATACAAATTCTGTGTATTTAATTTGGAAAAATGGATTCCATAATTGGAATCAATAGGTCTAAATCAGGGTATTAGGATACTTTTATTTTTAGATAGTACGAATAGTAACTACGGTAAATTTTATTTATTACGGTTAATGGAAAATCAGGTAATTATGTATAAAAATAAGATTATAAAATTACCCTAACACCTACAAAAATTCTATTAGATAAATAAAAGTCGACCCATATCACCTAAGGGTAGGAATAGATTCATTGCATGGACTTTTGAGCATGAAAATTATTTAATTATTATTAAAACCAATGAAAGTGACGACATGTCACTCTATTATATTTTATAAGTGTAATAATTTTAATGTAGTGATAAACATCATAAAACATAGAACGTAAATAGACACCATAAATATAATAAAATTTTATACATCATGTGAATCTGTTTACAATATTTAGGTATTAAATAATTATCATTAATGGTGACACAATAGTTATGTAGAAATTATTTTATTGATTGAAATATCAAATAAATGGTTTTAAAAATAATAAAATAATCATTATATGAACAAATTAATGCGATACATGAATTTTTTAAATGTATATAACATGTTAGTAATTTGTTAAATATTTTGGATCGAATATATCTTCTGTTTGGAATATATTTTAATTCAAATAATTGAATACTTTCAAAATTGTCATTATTGATATTTTATAAAAATAACATATTATTAAATTGTTTAAAAATCAAAAAAATATTTAAAAATTATAAATTGTAATTTATATGGTCTGAAATTTTATAAGGTATCCAATTATGGAAAATTCACAAAACATAGTTATTATTTTAACAATTTAAAATTTAGAATATTATTACCACAAATAAAATTAAATAGATTAAATACGGATAAATCAAGTTGATAAGGTTTAAAATAAATTCCCAACATGTTAATATTTTATTGGTTGACTATATTACAACCCTGTCTCGTCTAATATTCTAATTTGAGTCATTTTTTAAGTTTTTATGTGGGGTTTTTTTATTAAAAATTAATATTTTTGAGGTTTCCAAAAGAGCCCCACTCCTCTCTTATAAAAGGGCACCTCCTCCCTCTCTTCTTTACAACATTTTGATACTTCATTCTCGGCCAAACCCTGTACATTTCTCTTATTCACTTCCATATAAACATTCTAGTGGTCCTGGTATTCTTCAAAGACCAACTTTAGTGCCCTAAGATCAGGATTAGAAGAGGCGCGTCAAAGAAGATGTAATATCCTTTACCGATTCTTTCAAATTTATTTCTTCTTCTACTTCCTCTTATTTATATTTTCATTATAAATTAATAACATAAGTATCACTCATATAATTATATGTTATTATAAATATGAAACAACCCCATTTCACCTTCTATCCATCCTATGAAAAACGAAATCACCGCACATACGTACGTACGGAATACCGTCTCCACACTGTGGTGTAATCTCTTATTCCACCACCACCTTACTTGAATGGGTATAATGGTGGAAAAAAACTATATATGATTATTATAAAATTATTATAATTATGAGATATTATATCATCCACTCCAATTTCATTCAATAATTATGGGAAGGATATCATCGCCCGTGCGTACGTACGGATTACCGTCTCCACGATGCGATGAGTTTTATTATCCATGTTAACCATTCAAGAATGACTATAAAGTATATGTAATAAATAATCATGTACTATGTTACATAATAATGACACTAGATTTATGTATATGTTATTTACTTACTTCTATTAAATTTTATATGGAAACAAAAACACTGTTCATGCGTACGTAGGGCCTACCGTCTCCGTGAATGGTGTATTTCATTCCATTTATCAATCTATCATATATATTTATATGCTGAATATATATTATATACAAATCATCTTTTACATTCTGGAATTATGTAAATCAGGTTATATGTAATAATATCAAGAACAACAAGTCCAAACACGTACTATAATTGAACCGATTATACCCAAAACGCTGTTTTAAAATGGAATTGACAACAGAACAAGTAATATAAAGTCATAAGTGAATCATATATGATATCATAAATATTATTATTGTTCTATTAAAAGTTAATAATATGTTTAAATCCACTATATAAGAGTTTTGGATATGTATGGAAGAAGCTGGACTTAAGTTAAGGGATAATTTTGCAATCTCATTTTTATCTGAGATTGTTTATTCGTTAGTATTTACTAGGGTTATATTTATCATCCATTTCTATGTTTTAGAGAATTTTTTCATAAATTATTTACTATTACTACATGAATTTTGATATTCTTGTTTACACCTTTTTGACTTTTACAATGTATTATGGAAGGAATCTTTCTTTTTTAACCATATGAGGTTCTTTTTGATTTTTCCGGCAAAAGTACAAGTAGAATGTTTTTTATCTTATATGGCGTGAATGGACTTTTACCATTTCATAATGATTTATTTCCATGAAGCTTACTCTACATGATTTCATGATTATTTTCAAAAAAAATCATTTTCATTTAAAATTTCATGGAATTTTATGAAAAGAAAATGATTTTGAATAAGAAAGGATATTTTCCTCAAGAATTCATTTCAAGTTTTTTATCAAAACTATATTACATCTAAGCAGATATTATTTAATATGTTTATGTTTCAAGTATAATGTCTCTATGATTTACAAGGTTTCATTTTTCATATGATAAAATGATATCCATTTATTCTATATGGATTATGTTATGATGGGATGATGTTTATGAAACCTTTTTTTATTCATTGGTTTATGACGAGTGATTTATGTTAAATTTGTGGCACACGAAAGAATGATTTCATTATGAGATGGGTGGGAACTATATCTCCCTCCAATTCATTGGGTAAATATTTATATCTCATGAAATAGACATGGCTGGAATGACAAGTGAATTAGGTTCTATAATACCGGGCTGGAAGGGCAACTAAACCCGGTTAAGTATGGGACTTTGTCCACTATGATTGTCTTGGCAGAAATTCCTTGGCTACTATGGAAATCATATCATTTTCTTAATGGTTTTCCACAAATACATGTTTTATTCCCATGCTATTTTATCATTATTAATGTTCCTTTTTGATCTATGCCTTATGTACTACCATGATTTACTTCACAAATCAAGATTTTGATGTTTAAACATTATGTTCATGTTTTTATGTTGAAATTTTTATGGTTTGTTTTATTTTCTCCATGCTTACCCTTACTGAGCATTTGAGCTCCCCCTTTTTATGTTTTATTTTCCCCTGGATATAAAAAAGGTTTTAGGTAAGAAAAAAGGGGAAGATATTTATGGGAGATGTTGAGGATCTTTCACCATGATTAGAAGATTGTTTTCTAAGTTTCCAAAGACACTAAACTAATATGGTCCTTGGGAGTCTATTTGTCATGTATTAATTATTCCTCAAAAGTAATGTAATGTCCATATACTTCAAGTTTGGGTCTCTACAATTTGACTCTGCCAACCCCTGCCCAAATTTCCTCCCAAATTTCCTCTCTTCATCCTGGTGGCCTTACTTTGGTCAAAAATCCATCCTAAATATCTCTTTTGATCAAATCAACATGAAGAACCCGAAGAAGAGGTAAATATTTCATCACCCCTTTCAAGTTCTTTTGTTGTCCACTTCATCTTTCTTTATTGTTTCCATACAAAAATAATAACTCCAGTACCTCCTACATACTGTGATGTTATTATAAATATGGTACAACCTTATTATTTATTATATCTATCCTATAAATGATAAATTCACCATATGTGCATATGTACGGCTTACTGTCTCTACGTCATGGTGTAGTTTATTATTCAAACACTTCATTATTTGGATGGGTATAATGATGAGTATAACAGATGTAAATAATAAAGATAACATGTTAATGATTCTTTATATATGAAATAACATCCAAATACATATGATTTCACTATCAATATAATGATATTGTCGCTTATGCGTACATACTGATTACTGTCTCCATGACGCGTTGAGATTCATTCCCACGTTCACCATTCAACAGTGATTATAAAAATATATATTATTAATAAGTATGTAATATATGACATAATAATGCTAATGGATATATATATATATATATATATGTATGTATATATGTACTTACATATATCTTATTCAGTTACTTCTGTTCAATATGATATCGAAACGGAAACAGCGTTTATGTGTACGAACGGCCTATCGTCTCCATAAACGGTGCCTTTCATTTCATATATCTATATTTTATAAATATTTATATTCTAAATATATATGATATATAAATCATGTTTTATATTCTCGAAGTATTTAAATCATGATCTAACTGATATGATCAAGAATAACAAGTTAAACCATGTACGATAAAGAAAGCGACTATTACCCAAAATGATAATTTTAAAAGGAAATAATTATTAAATGGGTAGTATAAAATCATAAATAAATCATGTATGATATAATAAATATGAATATGGTCCTAATATAATTTAATAACAAAATATTTTCATTATACACGAGGTTAAACATACCCTCGACCAAAGGAAAGTGCATGGTAAGGGTTAATTCTACCATCTCTTCATTATCCGAGATTGTTTTTACGTAAGTAACTACTAAGACCTCTTTATCATCCACATCTGTGTTTTATAAAAAATGTATTTCAAAAAATTTTTACTAGGAAATGGTTTAAATTCATTTATCCCCATATTTTACATTATATGTTTTGAAATGAATCTTTCCATAGTTTTCCAAACAAGGTACTTTATAACATTTTCGACAAAATTAAGGTAAAAATATCTTTTTTAACTTATACGGTGGGTGCCGCTATTTTCCATCGTTATAACATCATCAAAGCATCACATAGAAGCTAATAAGGATATTTTCAAAATAAATGTTTTCTTTTAAAATTATATAAATTTTAAATTATTTCAAAATAGAAAGATATATTTCTCAAAAAAAGTTTTGATTTCATATATGTCATCATCCATTAATGGATTTTAATCTTGTTTGAAATTTATTTTTTATGATACAAAACATCCATATTGTATTGATTATTTTGTGATATTTTTGACTGTGGATGTTTTATTTTTTACATCATTCATGGTTTAATCATAAAGTATTGACATTTCGTATTCTAGTTCTAATACGAATGTTTATGTTATGTTGAATCATTTTCACATGAGGAATGCATTGGACTTAGTATGTGACGGGTGGAGCCTGATATAGCTCCTAGATGCATCGGTAGGTCTCATGAAACAATTATATGTGGAATTGGTGGAGGCCTTTCCCAAATTTGATAAATGGTTTTGGCCAAGGCCTTAATCATTTTTTGATGTATTGGCCGAGACCTTGACAAAATATTTCAGAATGTCCACCATTATACATTCCCTCATTATGAAAATATTATTGTTGGTTCATGTGGTTATTTGACTAGTAGAATACCCATGGTTGTGTTTTAATATGGCATTATTCACTCATCTCATATTCCTACCATAATGTGTTCATTTTTATTATTTGTTAAAGAAAGTATTTTAAATTATTCACCATGCCTAATGTTTATGTTATCTTCCACTTTTTGGCTTTCCCTTACTGAGCATTTGATCTCACCCCTTTCTTATGTTTTATTTTCCTAGGATTCTAAGAAGTGTATTATTATTGATAAGAAGGGTTAAGCTAGGGTATTAATGTTATTCTCAAAGGATAATTTATGTTGTGTTTTATTTTTCTAATGTGTAATGTAGCGTTAATGTGTGTAATCTATTTTCCAAGACTACTAAACTAATTGGTCCTTCAGGACTTTTATCCTTATAATTGTTCCAATGTATTAAAATAATTCACCATCTCCAGGCTTCTAGGTTCAGGGCATTACAAAATTATCCAACGGTGAATTTCACATACTTTTTTGAGACAATCGAATTTTTGGGTAAAAATTAAATACCTTTTAAATATATAATGTTTTATGACATCATAATGACCCAATAGTGAAGTAATAAATTACTATAATCATTATTTTCGTCCAATATATGTTTTAACATTAAAATAATTTGATTTTGGGTTTGTTTGGTTTATTTTACAATGCTTTAGTGGACCATTCAAGGCTTATAAAACCTTTTGTCTTTTTAAATTGTTTTCCTTGAGATTGTGACTCACATCCAAATAAGAAACCCTATTATTTTAATAATTTTGGCCATTGGACTTATAAAATAATTTTTTAAACTCTCCTTTGGCAAAAAACATGGGGGGGATTTTGGTTTTTATTAGTTTAATGTGAGGTGTTCCAAACCTAAATAATAAAGGATTCCCTCTCATTTCCAATAAAAACCAACGCAAGATCCCACTTCCTCTTCATTCAAATCCATTGGAGTTCAACCAAACCCTGCCCTCATCTCTCTAGACTCCTACCAAGGTGCCACGAGTTCCCAATAAGACTCTTCCAAACCTCTCCATAGCCATTGGGATCACACTTCCAATTCAGGGATTTGTGCCTTTCTTTTTTATCAATGTTTTTTAATATAGTTATTCCCTTTTATTTTCAATTATAAATGTTGGGGTATGATTTTTCACCTCTCAAAAACATCCCTCTTTATGATTGAATGATTAGAGACCCCTTTATCTCTCTTTAAATGCCTATCATGAACACCTGTCACCATGAAAAAAATTCGTAAGGAATTTGTCTCTCCTCATTTACATTCAAGTAATTATTTTGTATCATGAAACTAAATCCCATAAATATTTATGGAAATTGTATCTATATGAACCCCTCACTTTCCATTTCATGTATATATGATGAGACAAACCATTCTCTCTCATCAACCATTTTTAAGAGTTCTCATGTCATGTCGTTATGCTGTAGAAATTGCACCGCGATTTTCCAAGAAAAATTCATTGTGTAGTGAATACCATGAACATTTCTCTATCAAGGGTATTCACCATTATGCACATTTAATTTTTTTAATGAGTTTTATCAATTAATTTCACATTATTTTATCGTGTAATAAATGACGATTTTTAATAAATCCATGTTTTATGATCCATGTGGCACTCTTTTTCATGAAATTAAAGGATTAAGAAGGATGTGCCCTGATAGCGCTCCAATGCATTGGGTAAAGTATAGTATCATGATACATCTTGTGTAATGAGTTTTGACTCATTATAATTAAATTTAAACAAGGTTTTACTCATGCTTCCTTTTCAATGAGGGTTTACTCATGCTCCATGTGCAATGAGCATTGGCTCATGCTAATTCAATGTTATGTGTTGTTGCCACATTTCCATGTTATGATTATCATGATTTATCATGCCTTTATGTTCATTTGTCTCTTGTTCTCCATTGATATGCCTATTTTCTAACATTTATTTCCTTCTTCATGGTATTACATGTTTATTCCCTTATTAGTATTTATACCTAAAATTTTTTTATGCATGTCCTCAGGTTATCATATGCAATGCTAAGTATGAGGAAATGTAGTTGTCATGTAAAGGATGATCTCAATAAGATGTTGTATTAAATGTTTTAAGTTGTTATGTAATGTTCCTAATACCCAAATAAACATGACCTATTAATCATCAATTTTGTTTCAAGTGAATATTTTATGTAATAAATAATGTTTTATTGTGTAATAATGATCATGGTTGTAAGAGTTGGTATCAGAGGATAGGTTTAGTTATTTTGGGGATTAGGATTAGAAAACCCTAGTGAAGAATTAGAGACAAGAATAAGTAAAATCAAAACATACCTTTTTCTTGGTCAGTATTGATTTTGTGGTTTATCATGAAAATACATCCCTGTCAGGATATGAGTAGGTAGAGGCGGATCTGGCACAGATGTATCCTAGGGGTAAATCTCAAAAACACTACTTTGAGCTAGACTCGAACGAGAACTGGTGCACGAAAATGGGCCTTTCTACACTCTTGGTTATGACACTCCTGGGGGATATGCTATGGTAAGTTCACATTATTAATATGAACTCTAATTAAGGGAACTAAAAAAATGCCCCTAATAATATATGATAGAAAGTAGATTATGAATATCATAGATTAAAGACTATGGTTTCATAAGTTAAGGAAATAAAAGTTATTTATAAGTCATCAGTTATTCCTTGGAGTCCCTTTATCTATTACCCCTAACATTCCTTTTATTCTGGACAATGGTCAATAATAGGATGACTAATGCTAACAACTGATATTAAGATCAATGTGATGACTGTGCTAATGAGATTCCCATTCTGATGGGAGCAGATATCACGAACATTGTCACGCATCTCTCTTAGTAAACTCATGATTTTAATACAAACATAGGTCAATAAGAATGTTCAACCCTCCCCCCCAATAATGAACAAGTCACTATTGAGAGCTTCATGAGACAAAGGCCTCTTACATTAAATGGATCATCTAATCCCTCAATCGTCAAACAATGGATCAACTTCATTGAAAAGATCTTCTACATCCTTCAATGTTCTGAACAAGTAAAGGTTCTCCTGGCTGCTTATTGTATTGAAGTTGAAGCTATTAAATGGTGGACGTTGATAAAAAAAATATGAAGCATGAGGAGGAGATCGAGGTGTTGGAATGGAAGGATTCCCAGAAGATGTTTTTTGAAAAATATTTTCCACGCACCCTCCGACATAAGATGGAAAGGTACTTCCTTGCCCTCAAGAGAAAAGGCGAAAAATCTATCAGAGCGTACAAGGAAAACTTTGCCAGTCTAGCATGATATGACTCTAGATTTGTTGTTACCCCCAAATTCACGGTTGACCGTTTCTTTAGTGGGTTAAAACATAGCCTACGGAAAGCACTATCGATCCATGACTTCTACAACCATGTAGAAATTTTTTGATGTGCCCTCAAGGTCGAAATTGAGATAGGAGAATCTTAGGGTTATCAAGGGGATAAGAAGCATAAGGTGGAATTCAATGTTAACGATTCGATGGATAAATCAAATAGTTCTAAGAAGATCATGCACCCTACTTTCCAAAGGTGTAGAAAGAAGCAACCCGGAAATTTCCTGAGGGGGATGAGGAAATACTTAAGGTGTGGAAGAGAAGGGAACCTAGCTATAAAAAGCTGACAAGAAAAACACACAGCTGCAATGGAGGAGAGGAATTCTCTGTTCGAACCACAACACATTGTTCATTTCTATAACTTCAAAGAATAAGGGTATCAGGAAAATCTGTTCCCTAAGGCAAGCGTTTTCAGACGCTACCCACAACCTCCAAGGCAGCAAGGGATGGATTTTTCCATCACGATTACCAAAGTGAACCCCTATAATGAAGTGGTGACAGGTATACTAGTTATTTATTAAATAATAGAGA
This sequence comes from Viscum album, assembly GCA_963277665.1. Taxonomy (NCBI): domain Eukaryota; kingdom Viridiplantae; phylum Streptophyta; class Magnoliopsida; order Santalales; family Viscaceae; genus Viscum; species Viscum album. The sequence continues at coordinate 1,576,117,730 of OY728120.1, read as the reverse complement.
ATTTTATTTTTGATTCTGGTTCTACGCATTCTTTTATATTCCAAAGGATTAGTTGAACAATCTCAGCACCATCACAAATCATGGAAGTAAAGATGTCAGTGAGTAGAGAAAATGGGGAAATCATTGCATCCCATGAATATAACTCCTCCCCTATCATATTCTGTGGATTGAATTTCCTAGAAAACATCGTCATACTTCCTCTGGTGTAATTTTATGTAATTCATGGCAAGGATTGACATTCCTTATGTAGAGCCAATATAAATTTCTATGAGAGGGAAATAAGTCTCCATTTGGAAAATATACACTTGATTCAATACAAGTTCAAGGAGGAAGATAAATATTCTTTAGCTCCATCGTCTCAAGAGTGGATATTACTTCTCTATGAGCATGCATAACTGGATCAGAAGATTGAGTCTAAGGAGACAATCATCCTTGAAGATATTCCTATTGTGAGGGGATTCGCTGAAGTGTTTCCCGAGGAATTGTGTGGTCTTCCTCTTAGAAGAGATGTTGAATTCTCAATTGATCTTATACATGGTGAATTTCCAATATCCAAGACTCCATATAGAATGGCTATTGTAGAGCTTGAGGAGCTGAAGAAATAACTTCAAGAGAATCTGGATAAAAGGTTATATGCCCAAGTGCATCACCTTGGGGTGAACATGTCCTCTTCATCAAGATGAATGATGGTTCAATGAACCTTTGAATCAATTATCATGAGCATAAAAATCACTATAAAGAACAAGTATCCTCTCCCACAAATCAATGACTTGTCAGATCTCCTACGTGGAGAAAAATACTTCTCCAAGGATTATTTTCAGTCGGGATGTTATCAAGTAAGGGTGAAGAAGGAAGATAACCCCAAGACATCTTTTTGTACAAGTTACAGGCACTATGAATTCATATTAATTCCTTTTGGACTCACTAATTCTCCATCAATATTACTGGACATGATGAATAGATTCTTTAAGGATTACCTAGAAAAAAAAATTTAGTCTTTATAAATGGTATTCTGATATACTCCAAAACAAAAGAGGATAATGAGGAGAATCTAATAACTATACTAGATACCATGCGGAAGGAGAATCTCTTTGAAAAGTATATAAAGTCCGAGTTCTGGTTGATGGAGGTCTCATTCATGGGCCACATCATCACTGAAAATAGGATATCTATGGATCCCTTCAAAATAGATGCAATTGAGGGATGGTCAAGGCCAACATCGGTAACATATATTTGTATATTCTTGAGGTATTTTGGATATTATCGAGGATTTGTTATAAATTTTTCATGATTGTCCAACCCTCTTACCGAGCAACTTATAAAGGAGTAAAGTTTACTGTAGTGATGAATGTGAAGAATGCTTCAAGGAGATGAAAAGGTGGCTTATCACTACATTTGTTCTTACTTTACCCACAAGTGGAGAACTTTTTGTGCTATTCAGTGATGCTTCAAAGAAGGGCATGGGCTGTGTGTAGATGCAAAATGACAAATTCATTGCCTATGCTTCAAGGCAATTGAAAGTTCAAGAGTAGAATTATCCAACACATGATCTGGAGTTGGCTATGGTGATCTTCGCTTTAAAAATTTGGTGGCATTATCTATTTGGGGATTAGTGTGAAATATATACGGACCACAAAAGCCTAAAGTATATATTCACCTAGAAAGAGATGAACAAGTGTCAACGAAGATGGTTAGAGCTGATCAGAGACAATGACTGATCAATCCATTACCACCTTGGGAAAGCAAACAAGGTGGCAGATGCTCTGGGTAGAAATGACTTGACAATTCAATCATTGATGAGAATTGAGAAGGATCCAATCTTCTAAGATTTTATGAAGATGGACCAAGGAATCATAATGAATGGAACATCATCAATCATTTCACTAATGATTTCTCAATCGTATCTTTTGGAAAAGTTAAAGTATGCTCAAAAGGATGATGTGAGAATTCAGAAGAAAGTGGTTTCTATCATTAAAGGTAAATCATCAGAGTTCAATGTTAATGAAAAAGGAATTGTGAGATTTGGGAATAGACTATGTGTTCCATAATGTCTAGAGCTGAACAAGGAACTTTTGGATGATGCACATAGTTCAAATTTCCCTATTCACCCTAGAAACACAGATATGTCCCAAGATATCCACGGTCATTATTGGTGGGATAATATGAAGAAGGTGATTGTTGAGAATATATCAAAGTTCCTGTTGTGTTAGAATGTGAAGGCAAAGAGGAAGATTTCTAAGGGGGTGATGAAACCATTTCCCATACGAGTATGGAAATAGGAGAACATCACAATGGACTTTGTCACCAGACATCCGAAGACATCCAAATACAACAATGCAATCAGGGTTGTTGTGGATATTCATAAAAATTCTGCACACTTTATTGGAATTCAAGAGGATTTCTCATTGGATTAACTGGAAGAGATATATATCAGGGATGTGGTAAGGATGCATGGAGTACCACTATCTTTTGTATCTAATCAAGATCCGAGATCCACCTCTATGTTTTGGAAGAGTCTTCAAAATGATATGGATACTAAACTGAACTTCAGTATGGCCTATCATCCTCAAACTGATGGAAAATCAGAATTAAGTATTCAAGCATTGGAGGATATGTTAAGATTATGTTCAATGGAATTCAAAGGAGGTTGGGATCAATATCTTCATTAGGTTGAATTCACATATAATAATTGTTTCCACTCAAGAATCAGAATGGAAACTTATGAAGCCTTGTATGGGAAGAGGTGCAGAACGCTGACATGATGGGATGATGTCAGTGAGCGTAAGCTTCTAGACCCCAAAATGGTCGAAGAAATGGTGGAGAAAGTGAAAAACATTCAGCAACATATTCATGTAGCCCATAGTTAACAAAAGAGTTATGCATATAACTGTTGATGATACCATGAATTTAATGTTGGAGACATTGAATTTATACATATATCTCCGTGGAAGAATATCATGTGGTTTGGAAATAAAGGTAATTCAAGTCCTAGGTACATCTTCCCCTTCGATATTCTTGATCATGTTGGGGATGTGGCCTATCGACAGGCACTTCCAGCTACCATGGCGAAAGTACACGATGTCTTTCATTTATCCCTCTTAAGGAATTACATACCAAACCCTTTAGATTTAATCTCTTCAGAGGTAGTATAACTAGAGGATGATCATTCTTACGAGAAGCAACCAGTGATTATCTTAGATCATAAAGAAAAAGTTATACAAAATAAGACAATGCCCCTCATCAAGGGGTTGTGGAGAAACCACATTTTTGAAGAAGTGATGTGGGAATCAGAGGAAATTATGAATGCTGAGTTACCCACATCTATTTTAGTGTGGGAAAAAGAAATTTCAAGGGAGAAATTTTTTAAGGGTGGAAGATTGTAAAGACCCAAACATTCATTAATGGAAATTCTTCTTGATCTAAATAAATGTATTATTATGGTTATATAAAATGTAAACTTCATGGGTTTTATGTTTCTTGATTTGAAAATACCATTATGAATTGTGACTGTTGATAATATAGTAATTGAACAGTGATCACATGATTAGTATAAATATTGGGATTTAACAAATCCAATTTACCTAAAGAAGGGAAGTAATGGCCTGATCTTATAGACTTTCCCCATACGAAGCACATTTTTCAGAGCTCGGAAAGGAGGTGGCATAAACGGTATTCTCTCTTGACCAAGCCCACGTCGAACTTGAATACGTTTAGCTTGAGCGGAACCGCCTACGAGAGATGTGAACATTTATTGAGATTACTACTTGAGAAAAGTTATCCGAGCCACCCCAAGAGTCTTTTACCATTGTGCACCTTACCCTATTCCTTATGCAGGTGTTTTAAGGGGTTATGTAACAAGACACTAGTACTATGATTATGTACATTATTTTTTTAATAATGAATATACATTCATTTTATTATTGTTACATTTTAAATAGTTTTTAAAGCATAAATAGAATTTTTTGTTAATATTCATCTAAGAAATATATTTTTATTAATTAATTGATTTTTTAATAAAATAATATTTTTTTATTATTGTCAAAATACTTTTTTTAAAATATAAATTAACATATAATTTTATGAATGCAATTGTAATTTTTATTATGGTTTGAAATCTCTTTTTGTCAAAACCCATGAACTTTTGATAAATGTCCTTTTTTATTTTAAAAGTAAAAGTTCACATATTTAAAAAAAATAGATAAAAGGAATAATATTTTTGGAATCAAGAAGTTGAAATTATCCAATGGTGAATTCTTCATAATTTTCTGAGACAGTCGATTTTTTGGGTAAAAACTAAATACCGTTTTAATGTATAATGTGTTTTATGACATCATAATGACCCAATAGTGATGTAATAAAAGACAAAAAAAATTATTTTCGTCCAATATATGTTTTAACATTAAAATAATGTGATTTTGGGTTGGTTTGATTTACTTTAAAAATCATTAGTGGACACTTCAAGGCATAGAAAACATTTTACCTTTTTAAATTATATTCCTTGAGAGTGTGCTCACCTCCACAAAAGAAACCATATTATTTTAAGCTGATAGGCCATTATACTTATAAAATATTATTTTCCACTACCTGTTTTCAAAAACCATTGGCAAAATCCATGGTATGGTTTGTGGTTTTGATTAGTTTAATGTGAGCAGTCCCAAACATAAATAATAAAGAATTCTCATATTCTTTCCTATATAAACCCATCCAAGATCCCACGTCCTTTTCACTCAAAGCCTCTGTAGTTCAACCAAACCCTTCCACTTTTTCTCTAGAATTCTCACAAGGTGCCCCAAGCTCCCATGAAGCCTCTCTCAGGCCTCTCCCAAGCCTTTTGGATCACACTACCAAGTAAGGGATTCATACCTTTCTTTTTTATCCAAGTTTCTTAATATAGTCATTCCCTTTTATTTTCTATTATAAATGTTGGAGTTTGATTTCTCACCTCCCCCATACATACCTCTTTATGTTTTAATGGTTATAGACCCCTTTATATCTCATTAAATTCCTCCTATATACACCTGTTACCACGCAAAAATTCCTTAAGTAATTTCTCTCTCCTCATTTACATTCAATTAATTATTTTGTATCATGAATCTAATTCCCATTAAAATTGATGGGACATGAATCTATATGGAACAATTATTTTCCATTTCTTGTAAATATGATGATACACCACTTTATCTCTCATCAACCATTTTTATGAGTACTTACGTCGCACCGTTATGCTGCCGAAATTACACCGCAATTTTCTAAGCCAATGTCATTGTGCGGTGAATACCATGCCCAATTCATTATCAAGAATATTCACCATTATGGACATTAACTTATTCATTAAATAGTTTCATGTATGAATTACACACTCCTTTATCATGGAAAAAATGATGATGTTTAATGAATACATGTTTTATGATCCTTATGGCACACTTAGGAATGAAATGAAATGATTAAGAAGGGTGCACCTAGATAGAGCTCCAATGTGTTGGGTAAAGATAGTATCATGATATTTTATGTGAAATAAGTGTTGAAACATGCTAATTCAAGTGCAAATAGGGTTTTCTTTTGCTTCTTGTTCTATGAGGGTTTACACATGCTCCATGTGCAATGAGAAATGGATCATGGTAATTCCATGTTAAGTATTGTTTCCACATTTCCATGTTATGATTATCATGCATTATCATGCCTTTATGTTAATGTTTTTCTTATGCTCCATTGATATGCCTATTGTCTAACATGTTTCGCATTCCTCATGTTATTCCATCTGTATTCCCTTACTGGGGTTTATAGCTCACCCTTTTTTTATGTGTGTCCTCAGGTTATCATATGCAATGCTATGTACTATGGAATGCACTGGTCAGGTAAAATAAGTTCTTAAAAAGATTTTGTATTTCATGTTTTAAGTTGTTATGTAATGTTCCTAAGCCCAAAATACACTAGAACTCTCAATCTTCCATGTTGTACCAAGTAATGAGTTTATGTAATAAATCATGTTTAAGTGTGTTATAAAGAGTAGGGTTATTCTATGATTGTTGGGAAATTTGTAAACAGATGAATGCACAAACAAACACCAAAGAAAATATATAGTGGAAATATATTTATTCCCCTTCAAACAATCCTATGAAACGTGAGTGGATGTGAAATGACCAAATAATATGTGTGTAGAAAATTTTTTTGACACCATACAATTTAACATGAAAAAAACAACGAGCGAAAAAATTATGGGGCATAGTCGGGAAAGAAGATAAACATTAATGAATAAGTACATGGTAGAGACATCCAAAAATTAAAGGGATCTCAAAAGTATAACTCTCTCTGATATAGTAGAAAAAATACTAGTAGACAAGAGAAGAAAAAAAACAGATCTGAAAAAAGGATAACATCTTAGAAAGAAGAAGAAACAATAAATTTACCCATACTGATTTGAAGATGATCGACTGAAAACCCAAGTGCTGAAAAATCATGACGATGAGAAGAAAAGTTATCATCAATCAGAGTTGGTCAAAAAATTGGAATTTTCCTATCATTTTGACATCATGCATCAAAAACACTAGCCACTGACTTCATTTATTAGAGAACCTTCTTTATAAAAAACAAAACCCCCCCTGAGAAACTTGTCATTGACCATTATTTATTTCAAGAGATGCATGAAATAGTTGAGGTGGTCCCTATCCAACTTGTCCACCAACTCATCTGGGGATCAACAGAAACCCTGAAATTAGTCAGTAAGTCTCAAATTTACCATTGTGTAAAGTCTTGGTCAATATGTATCACCCATTGTCATCAATGTGGATCTTATCAATATCTAACTATCTAAAATCAACGACACCATTGATCTAATTATGACAAACAATGACATGTTTTGAACTTCCATGAAAACTGGAATTCATTCCCAAAAAAATTATCACTCTGACTATAAAAAAATAAAACATACCTTTCCCGATTAAAATTGTTCTCTCAAATGAATTTTTTCGTCCAAAAAAAATCATTGCAAGCCTCTATAGATGAAATAAACTCTGACTCTATGGTAGATAAAGAAACACATCACTGCAAACTAGATTTCCAAGATATAACTCCCCTTAAAAAATATATCAATGTTTCCAAAGTAGACATCATAAAATTCATATCTCCAACCTCATCTGAATCTATAAATCCAAAAAACATAGGATTCTCATTGTGGAAATATAGTATAAAATAACAAGTACCATAAAGATAATGAAATATATACTTCACAACTCTCCAATGATCTCGAGTAAGATTTGATATAAAATTCCTGACCACACAAACTACATGATCTATATCAATTCTAGTAAAAACCATTTCATATATCAAAAAACCAATGACGAATGAATATGGTATGTAATGCATCTCTTCTCTATCTACATCGGTAGAAGGTGACTGACTAGTACAGAGTTTAACATATATATTAATAATAGTAATAACCACTTTCTCTATATCCATAGAAAGTCTCTAAAGAACTTTCTTAATATATATCTCCTATGATAACCACAATTTCTTTACCTTTCATTCATGCCAGATCAACATGCCAAGAATATATCGTAATGGACCCAGGAATTTAATCGCTAAAGACTGAAAAAGATCCTTCTTCATTCTTTCAACACTAGAAGAATCATCTCCAGCAATGAGAATATCATCAACGTAAATAAATAGTATAATCATATAATTATAATTAAATCTATGAACAATAAAAAAGTTATTAGTAGATGTCATCGGAAAATCTTGAAAAAAAAAAGATAGATTCAAACTTCTAATACCATTATCTCAGGGATCACTTTGAACCATACAAACTCTTATTTAACCTATATAAATGATTCATTTTACCCATTTTATCCAAACCATATGGTTTCTCTATATAAATCCCCTCCTCTAAATCTTTATATAGGAAATGTATCTTCACGACCATCTACTCAATCTGCAGATCTAGACCCACAGCTAAAACAAGAATAACCCAAATGTGAGAAATTTTTAAAATAGGTGAAAAAACCTCATCAAAATCAATGCCTTTCATTTTATGGAACCCTTTAACAACTAAAACTTCATAGTATTGTAGAACATAACTAGATTATAAATTGTTTATCCAATAAATCCACCAATTTTACAAATCTCTCTTTACAGTAGGTATCTTCAGCACCTCAAAATCATGAATGTTGTCCAATAATCTCATATCATCATCCATTTCCAAAAAAACCAACTATGCTTTTGTGCACATTATATCACCTCATCAAAAGATTCTGGTTCCCCCTTCAGTGAGGAGCACATAATCATCAGTGGAATACTTTGTAAAAATGGTATGATGTTGAGATAATATTTGAAATGGAACTACAGGTTCAATAATAACCCATAGAACCACATCATTATAAATAAAATTTGCATTAGAAACATCAACTCCATCCTATTCACCCTGAACATCATTTTTCACATCAATATAATCATAAGAATCAAAAATGTGAGGTAATTGTTAATCAAAACCTAGATCAAGATTAAAAAAACCATCCAAAGTTGGATAATTTTATTTTTCTCTCAAATCAATATATGAAATATGAGGTAAATGTGAATCAAAACATTGATCAATACTGAAAAATATATAATAAGTTGGTGAAGTTTATTTTTATCCCATATCAATATCTGTAATAATATGATCCTCTTTAAATACAACATCATAACTTATGAGATGCTTCTTCAATATAGGATCATAGAACATATACCCAAACTCATCATGTATATATCAACTAAAAATATTGTTCCATGACTTACCATTGAGCTTGGATCTCACATCTCTAGATACATGAACAAAAACATTGCAACCAAGAACATGTAAGTGATCATACCTGATCTCTTTTCCATAACAAAACTTGGTGGGATTGTCTATCGACAAAGAATCCAAATTTCCTAAATTGATAATATAAGTAGAAATAAATAAATCCTCGCCCCAAAAATGTCCAGGAAACATCTCTTTAGAAATAAAACAATGAACTCTTTCCAACAAGTCCTATTTAGCCACTTTCCTACAAAATTTAGCAGAGGTGTCATGGGTGGCTTCTTCTGGTGAAAAAAGATTCCTGCCAATAATACTGATCAAACAAACTACAATTCTCACCACTATTTCCAATGAGAATACATTTCAATTTTTTACAATAATATCTCTCAATGGAAACATGAAATTTTTTAAAAACACTGAGCACCTGACTTTTGGAATTCAAAACATAAACCCGAATCTTACACGAGTGGTCCTCAAATGTTATAATATTCTAATTCATGTACTTACGAATTCATGTGACATGGTTTACTACCGAAACTCACCCTTCTCTATTTTCAATCCGTATGAGGATCACACATGTCAAATTTGACAATGTTCAAATTTAAAAGAAGATTTTACTTAGTCAAACAACCAAGACCATTCTCACTAATGTATCTGAGCCTCTTATTCATTATCATGGATAAAAAACTTCACTCAAAAATTCAAGCTATATCATATGAAATATAAGATCTGGTATTTTCCACACCTGACTTATTCTATAAATGATCCATAATCAAATAAACTTTAGAAATGTCCCATTGTAAATCACCCAAAATACTGATAAAACCATCACCATCAATAAAATTGGTATAAATAAGATTCATACAATCCTTAGGTGAATGTCAAATATTCTCTAAAATCGGCTTACTTCATGTGCTAGTCTCCAAACAAATAGTCCTGATACGTAAAACATAAGTATGACCATCATTACCCATCTTAAAAATCAAAAATTTACCAAGGATATATGATGTAAAGAGATCCTCTTTTTATGTCACACAAAAACCTACACAACTTTTAACAATACAGTAAGAATAATCAGAAGAAATATTAATGGAGTCATAAACAATAACAAGATCACCCCATGTAGTAGTGGCAACATGATCATCTCCACGACTAATTTCATTTTACTGGTTTTCCTTCAGTATATTTTATCTTTTTAGTTAATAACAACATTTTATAACACACCCTTTCTTACCAAAATGATTACATTAATATTATACCAACTTCATATTGGACTTGGTTCTTCCTTTTCACATTCACAAACTACTCTATCCTCAATTATTTTTCTATATTTCTCCCTAGTTCTCTGTGACTGAAATATTTGAAGAAGATTTATCCTGTGTATATCTCCTAACCACTTCATTCAAAATATAATACTTTACAAAATTTAATACCACATCACCATTTGAAGCATAAATGGTCAGATTAGTACGTAAATTTTCTAAAAAATCATTTAATGTTTTAAGAAACAAATGTGATAGAACACCATCGTCAAAATTAGTTCCCGCACCAGAAAATTGATAAAACAAATCCATAATATTCACTCAAATAGTAAGAAATAGATGTAAATTTTTTCTGCCTCAAATTTATCATTTTTTTAAGAATAAAAAACTTATTGTTTCATATCTTCGATTCCCAGGTAGTCGAAAGCTTCTCCCACAAATTTTGGCATGAATGATGTTGACAATATAGTTCATCACATTGTATTCGAACCACTTGAGAATGAAAAAGAACTATTTCATGTTAAAACTCATATTCTTCATCTTATATTTCTTTATGAATTATGAGTAATAAACACCAAAAGATGTATTTTCTTGAATAAAATTAGATCCTTCATTTTTAATTTCTACTTATGGTAGTCAGTACCACAAAAAAATCATCTGACTATATTTAGCTTCCGTAATTTAAATGAAAAAAAAATTCTATAATACCATATGTTGGAAACTATGGCATGTTATGATCACGCAAACACACACAAAAGATATAATTCAAGAGAAATAAATTTATTTTACATTAAATAATCATTCAAAACTAAACTATATGCACATAATCCAAATAATATGTGTGTAGAAAAAAATGCTGACATGAGAAATTTTAACTTAAAATCCCAATGAGAGAAAAATTCACAGTACCTTGTTTTGAATGGTGATCCATTATAATGAATGAGTATATGGTAGATACCACAAAAATGGAAGGGTCATAAAATTTTAGATTTCTCTCGTAAAACCTAAGAAAATACTAGTGTAAAAGATAGGCAGAAAGAATATATGACAAAATAACATTGTCCGAGAAAGAAGATAAAATAATAAATATGAAAAAACATATATGGAGATTGTCGACTAAAAAATAGTGTGCTAAAAAATCAACAAGAAAAGGAGAAAATTGTTCGTCAATCAACACCAATTGAAAAATTTGAATTTTCTCCTCATATTGATGCCATATATTAAATTCCCAACTCACAGCCTCCATTTATAAGAAAATGGTCATCATCAAAAAAACATAACCCCAAATAGAAACACAACATTGACACTTATTTATTTCATGATATGTGTGGCCAATTTAGGAGGCAATAGAAAATTCTATGTCTGAGAAGGATTTCATTACAATTGATCATGTTGGTTTTCACATGAGGGTTTTCCACTATAGGGGTTCCCTGATGGATTTCGTTATGAAGGACTAGATGCAGTTTTATTTACACATGTTGGAGTCATTTATTTCACACTAGAGGGCTCATCTTCTTAAAACTATTTCAATATTTACAATTCATTACAATGTCTGGACTATGGCCATCAAAAATAAATGGGTTTCTATTAATTATAATTTCATTACATGTCATAGCTATTCCTTCATAACCATTCTCCATTCATGAGTTTGGTGTTTTGTGGAATGAGTCTCAAGATTGGAAACCAATGGAAATGAATATTCTTTAGAAGAATCCACATCTTCACATTCTTGAAATTTTCTCGCAAACCGTCTCTTTCATTTTTTTGTAAATCCTTTTTGCTTGTATCTTCATGATTCTGACCACCTCTTTCAATTTCATGTTGTAAAATTCTCTATCCATCTTCTACTTTAATCTCCTTTTCCATACCTTCATCTTGAAAAAATTCAAAATCTTCATATGTCGCATCTCAAACCAGTTTTTAGAAAAAATGATAATAGAATTATTAATATTTTTCATATGAATATCCTAATGATGTAACCCAATTTTCAGATCCAGGACCAAAATTTCTATGGTTTTGAGCCTATCATGAACTCACTCTCTACAAATATACCCCACCATTGCAAACAATGAAAACTGAGAGATAATGAACCCCTGAATCACACCTCTAGTAGGTCTTAGGTTGGTGACATGTACCAATGGTATAAATAAAGTCACATATATGGGAGACATTACCCTCCATAGAGAATGAAGTATGATTAATAGAGATGATATCAACCACAAAACAACTACATAAAATAAGGGAAAACAAAACCAACAATAACCACAATGAATGTAATTTCATTCGAATACAAATGAATTTATCCAAAAACCATACCAAATCACAATACAATGACATCAAATATATGAGTCCAAGATCTATGTTAGAAATGTCCATATCAGCCTCAAGCTCCTCCTAATTACCTGAAAAGTATTTTATATATATGTAGTGTGATTGTAGCATGTATACCTAGTAGGATATCACCCAAGGACTTTAAAAAATGTGAGAAATGTGTACTCATGTCATAATGAACAAACCATAAAATCAATGAGAAACTATCATTCAACATGTTCTCAGCCTCACCAAGGTTCACTCACTAAATAACGTATCCATGCATAGTAATATAAGAAGAAACGTATCGATAAAGGGGAATCCCACAAAACTTCCCTACTGATTTCCTCTCTCACACCCCAAAATTATACACTCTGGAACTTCAATCCCTACTGTACCCATCAGCTTCATATTACCAGAAGCCCCATCATAATGGGAAATCCCCAATCTTAACCCATGTCAATCACCAAATCATATCCTTATCATAATCATACCACATACCACAACAATCACATCATGATAATTCGATAACCACTGCCATCATAGGATATCATGAATGTGAAGGACATCAATCGTATTCCCTGCTTATATAATTAATGGCCCCCACTATAAATCACATCATCCACTTTATAATGATCAAATCTAGTGCACTATATCTGAATGTTCTTAGATCTTGTGTGTAACAACCTCTCATAGAAGAGAGAGAAGGCATGAGAGGGTAGCCAACCATCTAGTTTCTCCATCCTAGATGTATGGAGATAACACTCAAAATGTAAAACAATTAGGTATTGATATAAACACATGGACTGAGTGAGGGTGAATATAGAAATCAAAAGGAAAATAAAATGTATAATAGTTACACACAAGACCATCCTATGATTCCAAAAAACAAAACCAATTGACTAATACCCTCTCCACATCATAATGATTTCACCCACACCTCAATGTCATAACACTATCAACCGATTTCATTCAACATACCATGCACACAACCACACATTATTTTCATATTTATAATTAACAACATCAATTACAAACCATTTAGACATTAATTTATCATATTACCATTTTCAAACTAAATATCATTACCCTATTTACCACTTTTAAAGCATTCCATAACTATCAGGAAACAACCAGGCCAAGGGAAAACACCATCAACCATTCCCATATCAAATTCATGCATCCATTCCACAAATCATCACCACAGACCCAACTACCACATAACCACATTTCATGTCATAACCCCAACCCCAAAAGTCCGAATCAACAAGAAACCACACATCATAGCGAGCTTACATCAAAATAACTTCCGAAACAAGGGGGGAAAATGAATACTTGTCTGCACACAACGAGTTCAATTATCATTTTTTCTTTATTAATCAATTATGAATAGGTGATCACAACTAGTCTCACAAGAATAGAAACAACAATTGTCACTGCAAGAAAGTAAATAACACACTATCTTGAGAATATCATGTTGAAACATACAACACATTAGATCATAAGTCTCAGCCAATGATTTTAATTTATGAAATAGAAAATGTTAATTACTATTAACATGTGATAATTCTCATTTCAATTCTTTAATACTAGAAACAAGAAATTAATTTTCATTATAATTTATTAAGCATTTGAACACTGTAGTATAATATTATTTGATAATAGAAAATAATAATTATACAGTAACATGTGATTATCTATTTCTCTTTGTTAGATAATTTTCAATTCATCAAATAGAACATATCATGAGACAACTAATTTCATGAAAAATAATATTAATATTAGCAATCAACAATAAGTGAAATTTAATTTTTTTACTTCTAGATCATCAAATTATAATATTGTGTGAAATTCAATATACTTATTTTAATGAATTATAAATTACATTAATTATCTTCATGAGATAATCACTTTCTATTTCCATGAAAATTCTAGATTATAAAAATTTATTGATTCTGAGACAATAAAAATAATAATACTCTGCACATAAGATGATAATATTCTATTTATAGATATAATAATATCTTAGAATCATATGATAATACCTCTTCACAAAAATTAATTAAACTGATCTATGTGAAAATCATTTATAAATAATAATAATATTTTTAGTATGCGATGATATTTTTTTTTGAATCAATTATATGAAACATGAATAAATTAGGTAAATTATTGGTGTCACTCCATATTCCCATCAATTTCATGAAGTTTGATTAATTATATTTATTAGGCTAACTCTTACCACCCACCGAAAAGGAATAAAAAACATGTTATGATCACAAATTAATAGAAAATAAAGAGAGAAATTGATTCCACTACCTTTTAGAAGGATGTTCAAGAACAAAACACAATGAATTATAGAGATAAAGAGATAGATTCATAGAATATGTGGAAGACTAGAAAAACTCAAATGATAGGGCTTTGGATCAGAAGAATTTGAGGGACGAAAACGATAATGAATCAGAGGGATAAATCTTATTTTTAGAAATAATAGTGTATTCCTAGAGGACTCATTGGAGGCTCACTAAAAACATTCATTTAAATCACATTTAAAAATTCATTATTAAAAATTTATTCCTCACAAAACCCATTAAAAACTCCCAAATTTAAGGAAGGTCAAAAGCTTAATTTCAAAACTCATAACTAATGAAAACCCATCAATATCCCATGTTGAATCATGTTAATTGAATTTTTAATATGTTATAGGTAGAGAGGGAAAAATAAATGAATGTTTCATACAAAAAAGGCCACAATTACATAATAATCGTGTGTTAAATAAGGGTATCATGGTTTTCACCCTCACGTGGTCGGTTACCCATAGCAGTTGGTTACCCTTATGTAGGGTTTTAAAAACTCAGTTGACAATCACTTAGCCTAACGAAGACCCTTATATAATATTAAGGAACTCATAAATTCCCTTATAAAGAATTTTAATACTTGGACTTACACTCATGTGAGATTTTTGAACACCACAATATCATCACATAATGAGAGATATGGCCCTTATGCAAGGAAGGGAGGAGGTACTTACCTCTATATATGTATAAACCAACCTTTAAAAAATAATAACATGCTTGTAACATTACATAGTGCTCAAATAATTTATCAAAAAGGCCAACCATACATGAGATATGGTATCTGTATAAGGGTATCCAAAATTACCCATACGTAGGGGAGGGGTTTATATTAGAGTAAATAAAAATTTATAAAAACTTTTTTTATTTGATTAACTTATAAATTAAAAGGGGGGAAGTTTCTACGAAACCATGGACACTTTTAATACATATAAACACAAATAATAGAATTTAGAAATCTAAGAGCATACAGATTCAGTTCTCTATAAACATGGGAAAATATTTAACATATTCCACTTTTGTGAGTCAATTTCCACTTCTTTTTGTCAGTTTCCACTATTTTGAGTTAGTTCAGACTATTTTGGTTCAATTTATACTACTATGAGTTGGTTATTTTAATTTCAAAGTCAAGAACCACATTATAAATAATCTCTCTAGAAACATCCAATCTGATGTTAATCTGCTCTCAATGAAAGAACCAATTAACAACATTGTAGATACTAAAGTGAGTGGGAAAATGATTTTATTTATAGTCTGTTTATCGGCAATAGTAACAACATTTTATGAACCCAGAGATTATAGGATACAAAGAATAATAATGTGGGAAATTATGGGAAGAAGTATAAAAAATATCCCCTAGGAAACACCAATCATTGAGGCTAGTTCATAGACTCCTTTCAACCAAGTTAAAAGTAAACCATGTTTTGAATACCCTCCCCTATTTAATGTGTATTATTTCCCCTACATTTACCAACCCAACCCTCACATAAACACACCTATCCCTTTTCATATCACTAAAAGTAATTTTACTAATAATGTTTTCACTTTTATTTATTGTGAATATGATTGAGTGACACAATGGATTTCTCAAATAATTGAATACATTTTTCAATGAATAATAATCTTCCTTTAAACGAGAATAAAGATAAATAATAAAATTTCACTAGAAACTCCTTAGATCCATTATTGTTCTCACTAACCATATATTCATCCACCAAATCCTGTATATCTCCATCATTTATTTTATTTTTATATATTTGTTATGTTTTTTCACCACTAACCTTGATATTTCATTTTTAAAAAAATATTTTGAAACATAAAGAACCATAAATATTTAAGAAACAAAAAATTATAATAAAAAGAACATTGTTATTGAATAATTGTCTCCTCAAGATAATAATCCATGTGGTCCACCTCTATGCTATGTTAGACACCTTGTACTAAAAATCATATTCTATTGGGATACTTTGTATATTTAGAAGATGTGTGGAGTAAAAATTATAGAAGGATGAAGAAGAATTTTAAAATATGAAGTTTAAAAAGTCGTTTCACAATCTCTTTCCCAATACAAACTGTCTAATATTATAACAACTCCCAACACATTATCTCACCTCTGAACCTTTTATAATATCCCCTGTGTGGGATTGAATAACCTAAATATCTAACCCCTATAGCTTCCTCCTTTGGAACTCTTACCCCTTATAGAATATACTTTTAATGTTCCTGGTGTAATGACCAAAAAATGTTATTTTTTTATTAATGGATCCTTTACCTCTGAATAAATTTTATTATGTTTTAAAAAAACAATCACATATAAAGACATTTATACTTCGAGAACAATTTTTACATCATAGATGATATGATCTTTCACCTCTAATAATAGTAAAATGATATAATACACTTCCAAAAAAACCCACAACACTTTATTACTTTAAATAAGAATATTAATTTTATTATAATAAAATAACTATTATTAATCCAAATAATAAAATGGGAATATTAACATAGAATAAATAAATTAAAATAATTTTTTGGGTCACCTCGATCCCCTAAAATCATCCTATCTATGAATAGAGCTATAATAACGAAATAGGGAGTTAGTAATACCAAATTTATTCTATAAATGATACAGAACCTTTATAGAATCATATTGAATGATAATGTGTAATAATGATAGTATATTTTTAAATATATATGATCAACATAAATTATGTTTTCCAAATAATATATTTGGTTCCCATTATGTCTATTAGATAATAAAAAGGTTGTTCATTGTTATTTTTAGTTACGTAGATGCATTTAAATGATCGATTGGATTATTTAATGATATAACCAAAACATTATTATTTTTTATGACTAATTAAATTAAAATATTTTTATGTGGAAATGTTAATAATGTTATTTCATGAAATAATCTTTTAAAATACTTTATGAATGATGGTACATTTTAATTAATCTTTATGTAATTTTTATAATTCCGAGAATGTTTATTTTTCTATGAAATGGATAATTTTCATTAAAATAATGATTTATTTGAAAATTAAAATTCTCATAAATATATAAATATTTTAATAAAATTAACTTAATTTTAGGACTCAGTTTGTCAAAATTATCTTAGAATTATTTTTTTAGTAATTTTCTAACAAAGATGAATTTTTAGTGAAAAAGTAAAAATTGCCCCATTAAAAATAGTTGTGATTTTACAAAATAATAATTAAGTTATCATGACGAAAAACTAATAAAAAATTTTATTTATTCAAAATATAATTTAATAATTGTAATAATTAATTTTAAAAAAATAAATTTTAATTTATAAATTTATACCTTACATTTTGGAACCAAAAATTAGAATTTTTAGAGATAAAAATTATTTTTGAATTTTGTTCATTAATTTGGTGGTTTGGAAAGTATAATTCAGTTTAGGAAGGAATTTCAAGTCTTTAAACTCTCTCCCACTCTCAAATAGTACTTTAATATAGTTTTAATTGGTTTATCTCACAATTAATTGGCTTATATTTTAAAATAATCAATATTTAATCACGTAAAACCCACTCATCCTTAGCTATAAACACCACCCTTTCCCCACTCCTCTCCACTCAAAATTTTTAAGACACAATATATTTCACAATTCCCCATTATAAAAATTCTCCAAGGTGTTCCAAATGTGTCTATATGGTCCAAATGTTCCCCCCTCCATGGTTTAGGGAGAAACTCTTCATGGCATGGGAAATTCTCATCATCTTCTTTTTCATTCAAATACCTCCTTTTTATGAGATTACTTACAATGAACAATTTTTTTTTCATACACATTTGATTTCTCCACTACATAAAAAGTTAGGTTTTATCAATTTTGGACCTCATTTATGACCCATTATTCCCTTTCCACAATCCACAATGTATACTTTTATGCTGCCAAAATTTAGTAAGGGAATTCTCCAGTTCTTAATATTTTTATTCAAGTAAGATTCTTTTGAATGACTCATAAATGTAAAATATTAATTATTTTTATGAACTTTTTAAATTACATATTCATCAAAAATAGGTTTTAAATTATGGGATACTATCACTCTCTCCCATTATTACATTTTCTTAATCCACAATCTATACCCTAATGTTGCAGAATATGTTTCTTGAAATTTATCTTCTATACATTGGAAATTATCATATTATATGTCACAACCCGTCCTCGGGGCCTGTGTCGTGACTACCCCAAGCCCGCCTTCCATATGCCAGGGGCTGGAGACTAGCACCAAGGCGTAATTCCCAGTAAAAGGGAAGGCATTGCCTTTGTAAAGTAAACAAACACCACAGAGCAAACAAGAAGAAGTAAACACTAAGTAAAAACTCGGTAAAATAGAATGTGCGGTAAAGTATGTGGGCCAGAATACAAACCCAAATTGAAATTAAAGTATAACTGAAAGAGAGTACAACAACTGAAAATTAAAGCTGCACCGTCGAGCCATCCACTGGAAGTCCCACCTGAAGGGTGGGTACAGATATCCTCCACGGCTCCTCGGGTCCAGCCGTCCGCTCCGAGTACGCCCCACCCAGTGGTCCACCTCCGGGTACAGACCTGATCCTCGTGCCTCTACCAAGATTAGCGATGTCCGTCGTCTGCAACCAACACAACGTAGTGCGGGCGTAACCCGTGCAGGGGTGAGTATAAGCTACTAAGTTGGGACCCCGAGACCCCTAAAGGTCTCCCAGAATCCACCAAGGATAATCCACAAAGGAAAGATACAATCACGAAGTAACATCCGACACTGCTTAGGAATATGCCCATACATATACCTAAGTCATAAATTCTCATTCATCTCCAACATCCGAGCTCAAGTACAACCCAATCCACACAGGAAATAAAAACGTAATCCACACAGGATATCAAGTCAATCTTATCGATGATAAGGATTTAAAGTTAAGATTCAGCTCACTCATGTATACTTCTTCGTAAGACGATGGAGACGATCAGATATAGTCACTGATTCGTCTAAGCCATCGGACCCACACATGATCGATAGGTACTAACCCCAGCAATGACCCACAAAGATCGATAGGTAACTAACCCCCGCAATGACCCACACAGGATTGATAGGTAAATTACCTCCGCAATGACCCACAAAGGATCGATAGGTAACTAACCCCCGCAATGACCCACACAGGATCAGACCCACACAGGATCTGTTGGTGCTGGCCCACACAGGACCGCTGAGCGCTAACCCACACAGGATCTAACCCACACAGGAATGGTAGCAGTGATCCACGTTGGATCACTGAGTGGTGTAGTCGTCACCGTCGAATCCACGGAGGATTTCTGCACAGTCGTCATCGTCATCGCAGTCGCAGCAAGCTCTAGGGTTCCCGCACACAGCAAGCTGGTTCAGGAGGGTCCGATCCACGAGCTGAAGGGCTGATACATCAACCGACACATAGTCCAGAGTTTATGTATCCAAATGTTCCGTATCGTCAATAGGAACTTAATGTCACAGACAACGCGTCAATCAGACGCCCGGTCTGAGAGTTATTGGCTTTTTCGTCCCAGGGGCCCGGTTGGTTTTTAAGTCAAAACGAACCCGACCATACACCAACTGTGTCCAAACCTCGAGCTGAGTAATCAAAAAGGTCCGTCTCACTTAGAGGAATCCATCAAGGTCTACGGCATGTCAATCAGACGTCCGGAGCTTAAGTTATAATTGTTTCCGCTCCGAGGGACCGGTTGGTTTCGTGGTGAACCAACCTGGCTAAACCCAAATTACTCTGAAACCTTGAGTGTAATATTTCGAAACGATCGTCTCGTTCCAAGGATCGCATCACTGCTGACGGTGCGTCGATCGGAGGTCCGTAGACCATGTTATGGGCCAAAGACCGTGAGAGGTCTGGAAGTGGGGGTTTTGGGCCCGGACCGACCCGGCCCGAGGCCTCCTGGGTCGGCCCGAACTGGGTCGATCCAACCCGGGTCCGGGTCCGGTCCGATTGGGCGCGGCCCGGCACAGCTGGCGCGACCCGGCCCGGCCCGGCCGGGCCTGGGTGCGGCCCAGTCGCCAGGCGGCTCGACCGTTTCGGCTGAGCGGGTGGGGGGGGGGGGGTCGCCTACCCCCCTGTTTTGTAACCGCGAACCCTATGATGGGGGCCGCTCATGCTGGCCAGCCGGGGGTCGTAACCCCCAGCTCTTCCCTTGACCAGTCGGCCCACTCCGGACGACTGACTGTTGCCGCCACGGGACCGGCGATGGCCGGTCCCCCTGCTCCGATGCCGGTAGCCCGGAACTGGCTGTCGGTCCCTACTTCGCCGCCGCCTATGGCAGTGGCCTTGGTCCTCCCGGCGCAGCGTGATGGCGCTGCGCCCCTCCGTCGCAGCCCCGCTCCGGTCGCGGTGCCTTCGGGGTTCTCCGGCGCGGTGCGACGGTGCCACGATCTTGTTCGATTCAATGGTGTGGCGCGACAGCGCCACACATTCCTTGTCGCATGACCCTGTGCGGTGCGATTGAACCGCGCCATCCTCGTTCCATTCCACCACAAGGTAGACATGAGAAAAAGTGGAGGAGGGTCGGCCATGTTTGTGCGGTCCGGCCCCCTCCCGTTAACTGATAACAAGTGGTCCAATTGTATGAGTAAAGATGATGGAAGAATTCACGAATAGAAATTCATGAAACCCCTACCTCATCGAATTCTTTGAGCGAGGGTTCATCACAGAAATAACCATCGCGGAAGAAGAAGTTGCGGAAGGAGAGAGTCGCGTCGTGGAGAAATGATTCGTCGGCATCGCGTCGTCGATCTCTAAGGATTCGGCGTTCTTGTCGACCTTCATCGGAGGTCGGTGTTCTTCGTGTTCTTCGCGTTCTTCATTGAGGAAGAAAAACATCAAGAGCTTTTCCTTTTCTCCCAAAGACTCACACAACAAGATCCAACCAAAATAAAATAAGTACTTCACTTATTTTATTAACATGACTTATGTTTGAAATTCAATAGTTGAATTAATCCACTCAATTAATTAACTCAACTTGACTTAACAATTTGAGGGTTATGGAAGGTTAGGGAAGATTAAGGGGTCGGGTTCGTGTGGGACCCACTGACCTTATAACCACACTTGGGAAGTTGGGTGGTTTCCCCCAACTTCCACTCAATGGTTTTAACCACTTAGAAAGAAAAACTAAAAAATGTAGTGAAATCTTTATTTTTAACTTCCACAATTTTTAACAACATCTTCCGTGTAAAAGAAACTCCAAAAAAGGTGTTCCTAAGCAATTACCAGCGCTACGAATCCATCAGTGCCCTCAGAATTCGATTTCGAGCACTAGTTCAAAAGTTAGAAAAACCCACTCGTTCGTTCACTGAACGTACCCAAGCTAATCTTTGGATAGAAATTTCGGGCACACCGGGTCTCAGAATCAAGTTCCGTCAGAAACCGTGTTCTTGTAAAATCCCAATGAATATTAAGAAAAAATTTCCCTTGAATTTTACGGGTCTTTACATTACTCCCACCTCAGGGATTTATGTCCTCGTAAAGATACATCAAAAACTAGGGAAACAAATGTGGGTACTATGGATGCATTTGAGCCTCCTTCTCCCAAGTTCTCTCCTGGAGGTTCTCGTGCTGGCATATGATGCGCACTAGAGGAATCGACCGTCCACGTAGGACTTTCTCCTGTAGATCCACGATATCCACTGGGACCTCCACAAAAGTCGCTCCATCGTCTATGTCCATCTCCCCATGGTCAATGATATGTGTCGGGTCATGCACATATCTCCTCAGCTGGGATACATGGAAAACGTCGTGCACCCGGTGCAACTGAGGTGGTAGAGCTAGGCGATAATCCACCTCTCCAATCCTGCTGAGAACCTGGAATGGTCCGATGATGCATGGAGATAACTTTCCGCCTCGGCCAAATCTCTATAATCCACGTCGAGGTGAGACCCACAAGAAGACGTGGTCGCTATCCTCGAACTCTAGTGGCCTCCACCTCCTGTTAGCATAAGACTTCTGTCGGCTCTGAGCTATCCTCATCCTCTCCTGGATTACCTGGATCTTCTCTGTCGTGGCCTGGACCATTTCCGGTCCCACAAGTGCTGACTCCCCAGTGGCTATCCAGTACAAAGGAGATCTGGAAGGTCGGCCGTACAACGCCTCGTATGGTGCCATCCCGATGGTGGAGTGGTATCTGTTGTTGTAAACGAACTCCACCAAGGGTAGGTGGTCCTCCCAGCTGTGACCAAAGTCGAGGACACATGCGTGGAGCATGTCCTCGAGATTCTGAATGGTCCTCTCCATCTTGACAATCTGTCTGAGGGTGAAAGGTGGTGCTCAGATGTTGTTGTGCCCCGAATGCCTCCTGTAACCCCTTCCAAAGCCGGGAAGTAAAGAGAGAATCTCGATCGGAGATGATAGATTATGGAACACCATGAAGCCGCATAATCTCCTAAATGTAGAGACGTACCAAGATCTCTACTGAGCCCTGCTCTCTGATGGGTAAGAAGTGAGCCGACTTGGTGAGTCAGTCGACAATCACCCAAATGGAGTCGTGAACTCTGGAAGTTCGTGGAAGTACAATCACGAAGTCCATAGATATGGCATCTCACTTCCACTCCGGGACCTCCAAGGGATGCACCTAGCCTGCTGGTACCTGGTTCTCTCCCTCCACCTACTGTAAGGTGAGGCATCAAGAAACGAACTCTGCCATAGCCTTCTTCATGCCCGGCCACCAGTGCTGTCGTCTGAGATCCCGGTACATCTTCTCCACTCCAGGATGTACCGCCAAAGGGGAAGCATGAAACTCTCTCAGCGCATCCTCCCATAAAGCAACTGGTACCAAGGTACGTCCTTTGAAAAGGACATCGTGCCCTCCTCGTAAGGCGAAACCACTAGGTGCCTGTCCTGAGGATACATGTGCAGGCCGTGTCTCTCTGACCCGCTGCAGTAGTGGAGGAGTGACTGAGAGTGATTGAAGAAAGGCTTCTCCATCGCTATCCATGAAGGATATCTTCAATGCGGCTAGCTGCTCTGTCGCCTCCCCAAGTAGCTGAATGCCCGTCCTCCTACTGAGAGCATCGGCTACCATGTTCCCCTTTCCAGGAGTATAGACTATCTCAAAGTCATAGTCCTGGAGGAACTCAATCCATTGCCGTTGTCTCAGGTTCAGGTCCTTCTACGAGAAAATGTACCTGATACTCTAGTGGTCAGAATAGACTGTAAAGCGCTCGCCCATCATGTAGTGTCGCCACATCATCAGAGCGAAGACCACTGCTGCTAACTCCAGGTCATGGGTAGCATAGTTTTGGTCATGCTGCCTCAACTAACATGATTTGTACGAGATCACAACCCACTCCTACATCAGGCACATCTGATTCTAGTCCTTGATGCATCGCAGTAAACTACGTATTCAACTCCCTCCTCCAGTAGCCTCAAGATATGCGCCCTGGTCAATCTCTGTCTCAGCTCCTGGAAGCTCTGCTAACTTCTGTTTGACCACACAAAGGGTTTCCCCTTCTTCATCATGGCTGAGAGTGGTGTCGTAACTCTGGAGAAGTTTGGCACAAATCTCCGGTAGTACCCAACTAGTCCCAGAAAACTCTGCACCTCCGTCACGCTCCTGGGTGTCTCCCAAGCTAACACTACCTCGATCTTCGCAGGATCCACCACAACTCCCTCCTCAGAGATGACGTGTCCCAAGAAGTGGACCTCACATATCCAGAACTGACACATCGAGAGCTTTCCATAAATATGGTGCTCTCGGAGTGTGTCTAGTACAACCCACAAGTGGTAGGCGTGCTCCTCCTCAGTCGTCGAGTAAATCAAAATGTCGTCGATGAAGACCATGACAAATTGATTGAGGTATGGCTGAACGATCCTGTTCATGAGGGCCACGAACACTGCTGGAGCATTGGTTACACCGAATGGCATAACCAAGAAATCATAGTGGCCATACTGACACCTGAAGGCTGTCTTCTGCACGTCCTCATCCCGAACACTAAGCTAGTGATAGCCTCACTTGAGGTCTATCTTTGAGAACCACCGTGCTCCGTTGAGCTGATCGAAGATGTCATCAATCCTCGGTAGTGGATAATTGTTCCTCACTATCACCTAGTTTAGGCGACGATAGTTGACACAAAGTCGCAAGCTCCCGTCCACCTTCTTGGCGAACAATATCAGGGAAGCCCAAGGTGAAACACTGGGTCGGATGAATCCCTTGCCCTGCAAGTCCCCCAACTGTACCCATAGCTCTCGAAGCTCAGCGGGGGCCATCCGATATGCTGGAGTGGATATCGGGGCTCTCCCGGGGTACAGGTCAATATAAAAGTCTACCTCTCTGCGAGGAGGTAGTCCTGGAACGTCGTCGGGGAAAATGTTCGCATACTGATCCACCACTGCAGCAAAACAAGGACTATGCACGTCAACTGCTCCTAGGATGAGGCTATCCAAC
This sequence comes from Viscum album, assembly GCA_963277665.1. NCBI lineage: Eukaryota > Viridiplantae > Streptophyta > Magnoliopsida > Santalales > Viscaceae > Viscum > Viscum album. The sequence goes on along the minus strand of OY728120.1, from coordinate 1,576,092,617 downwards.
TAATGAGTGATGGGATATCCTCTCCTCTGCAGGTGTCCATCCTGTGCTATGAAGGCTCCCTTCTCACCGGTGAAGGTGAACGTGCTCCTGTCGGTGCGTACACACCGCACCTTGCACCTAATACAGTCGATCTGAGCATGGAATGTAGATAACCAATCCATTCCCAAAATGACGTCGTAAGGCCTCGACGCTACTACAAGAAGATCCCAGCCGAAGATCTCGCCTCCAAGAGTAAGCTCACACTACCGGCACCAGTGCGTAATCGTCGAGTCTGCTCCCGTAGGAGTCTCTAGCTGTATGGATCGAGCCAATGGGTCTGTCGGAATCTCTGAGCTTCGAACAATGGCAGTGACTATAAAAGAATGACTCGCTCCCGTGTCTATAAGAGCTAAAGCAAGGGTGGAATAGACACAGATAGTACCTCGAATCATCTCGGGCGTGCCGTGGTCGTAGGCCTCCACTGCTTGAAGTTGTGCCTGTCTCAGCCTGCCAGCTCCCTGTGGTCGGGGTGGACCTCCTGGTGGTGGTGGTGGTAGAGCCTCAAAGCATCGCCCACCACATACTGCTTGGTCAGCTCCTATGCCTCGTCCGCCTACTCCCTGCAGACCACCACGGTCGACCCTCTTCCTCTGCCAGGGCGGTCCCTCAACTGTCTGTTGCTCCTTTGCATGGCGGGTCGGGCAGTCACGAGCCATGTGGCCCTGCCCGCCGCATGCATAGCACTGTCTGCCTCTCGAAAGACTAGCTCCACGCTATGTGCCCTGCACCACTGAGCCAGTGTCCTGAGGTCATCTGCCTGAGGGTCTGGTCTGCTAGGACCCCTGAGACATCTGTCGACTTCCTACTGCATAAGACTCTGCTACGTGCCGCCCTGCGGTAGGTCTCACCACTGATGTAGGCTCAGCAAGGAAGCTCTCTATGAGAAGGGCTCGCTCGAGTACCCCTGCTTGTGTCGGAATGCTAAGGGAGATCAGTGATGCCCTGATCTCCTGCCTCAATCCCTGCTCGAAGGTCCGGGCCCGGAAGAATGGGTCCCATACCATGCCCGTTGAATAGCATGAGAGATCTGTAAATCTCGCCGAGTACTGGGCGACCGTCAAGCTGCCCTGCCGCAACTGTAGTAGCTCTAAGATACACACCGCACAGAGGGTGTCTAGGACGAACTCCAAGCGGAAGAGGCTCTCAATGTCCGTAGAGAGGAGAGATGCCTCATCGTGCACCTAGAGCATCAAGCTACACCATCATCCTGCTGCCGTGTGCAGGAGGCTTGCTGCGAGGATTACCATGAGGTATGCTGGTGTCCTCACTAACTTGAAAACTCATACAATTACCTCCAGCCGATCCTCGGCTGCCTGAGGGTTCGTCTCCCCGTGGAACCTGGGCGGCCGCTGACACTGAAACTCGTGCAGTGCACTAAGGTGACGTGCATCATCAGTGGCTGGGGCTGGAAGCATTGGTGGCTCGGCGGGTAGAGGTACCGCTAGTGCCTCTGTTGTCAAAGGGCCCTGTACCGAGGCCTCGTCGCTCGGTGGGCTGTCGTCACGTACAACGCTCGGAACCCTAGCTGGCTGCCGTCGTGGGGCCACCTTGTAAATAAACAGGTGCGACATGGTCAAATAGTATACCTGGTGAGCTTCCACAAAGTAATAACAATGAAAACTTGAGACACACATGCAATCAATGTTTTCATGCATTAAGTCGGAAATCAGAAGTCAGGGTCCTCGTGTACAGATACGTCGGCTGCCGCACCAACTCTGCACTCCCTAGATAGATAACCACACCCAATACGCTTAACACTATTGCTTCACGTAGAAGAAAGATCAGAGTCCAATGTTCTGCGGTAGAACCGAGCTCCTCTGATACCAATTTGCCACGACCCGTCCTCAGGGCCCGTTCCGTGACTACCCCAAGCCCGCCTTCCATAGGCCAGGAGCTGGCGACTATAACCAAGGTGTAATTCCTAGTAAAAGGGAAGTCATTTCCTTTTTAAAGTAAAAAAACACCACAGAGAAAACAAGAAGAAGTAAACACTAAGTAAAAACTGGGTACAATAGAAAGCGCGGTAAAGTATGTGGGCCAGAATACAATCCCAAATTGAAAGTAAAGTACAACTGAAAGAGAGTACACCAACTGAAAATTAAAGCCGCAGCATCGAGCCGTCCACTGGAAGTCCCAACTTAATGGTGGGTAACAATAGCCTCCACGGCTCCTCAGGTCCAGCCGTCCGCTCCGAGTACGCCCCGCCCAGTGGTCCACCTCTGGGTACCGACCTGCTCTTCGTGCCTCTACCACGATTAGCGTTTTACATCATCTGCAACCAACACAACGTAGTGAGGGCATAGCCTGTGCAGGGGTGAGTATAAGCTACTCAGTAGGGACCCCAAGACACTCGAAGGTCTCCCAGAATCCACAAAGGATAATCCACAAAGGAAAGATACAATCACGAAGTAACATCCGACACTGCTTAGGTATAGGCCCATACATATACCTAAGTCATCAATTCTCGTTCGGCTCCAACATCCGAGCTCAAGTACAACTCAGTCCACATAGGAAAGCAAAACGTAATCCACACAGGATATCAAGTCCATCTTATCGAAGATAAGGATTGAAAGTCACGATTCAGCAACGCAGGTATACTTCTTCGTAAGACGATAGAGATGATCAGATATAGTCACTGATTCATCTAAGTCGTCGGAACCACACATGATCGATAGGTACTAACCCCTGCAATGACCCACAAAGGATCGATAGGTAACTAACCCCCGCAATGACCCACACAGGATCAGACCCACATAAGATCTGTAGGCGCTGGCCCACACAAGACTGCTGAGCGCTGACCCACACAAGATCTAACCAACACAGGATCGGTAGCACTGATCCACGTAGGATCTCCGAGTGCTGTAGTCGTCGTTGTCAAATCCACGGAGGATTTCTGTACAGTCATCATCGTCGTCGCAGTCGCAACCAGCTCTAGGGTTCCCACACACATCATGCCTGTTCGAGAGGGTCCGCTCCATGAGCCGAAGGGCTGATACATCAAATGACACATATTCTGGAGTTGATGTATCCAAACGTTCTATATCGTCATCAAGAACTCAACGTCATAGACGACGCGTCAATCGGATGCCCGGTCTAAGAGTTATTGACTTTTTCGTCCTAGGGGCCCGGATGGTTTTTAAGTCAAAACCAACCCGACCGTACTCCAACTGTATCCAAACCTTGAGAGGAGTAATCCAAAAGGTCCGTCTCACTTAGAGGAATCCATCAAAGTCAACGGCACGTAAATCAGACGTCCGGAGCATAAGTTATAAGTGTTTCTGCTCAAAGGGCCTGGTTGGTTTCGTGTACGAACCAACCCGGATGAACACAAAGTACTCTAAAACATTGAGTGCAATATATCGAAACGACCGGCTCGTTGCAAGGATCACATCGCCGCTGACGGTGCATCGATCAGATGTGAACATCCCAAGTTATAGGAAAAAGACCGTGAGAGGTTCGGATGTGGGGGTTTCGGGCTCGGCCCGAGACCCCCCTGGGTCGGCCCGAACCGGGTCAACCTGACCCGGGTCTGGGTCCGGCCCGATTGGGCGCGGCCCGGCCCAGCTGGCACGGCCCGACCCGGCTAGCCCGACCTGGGCGCGGCGCGGCCCGGTCGCCAGGTGGCTCGACCATTTCAGTCGAGCATGTGGGGGGGGGAGCGCCTGTCCCCTGTTTCATAACCGCGGCCCCCATGATGGGCGGCCGCTCATGCTGTCCAGCCGAGATTCGTAACCCCCGGCTCTTCCCTTGACCGACCGGCCTACTCCGGTCGTCCGACTATTGCCGCCACGGGACCGGCGATGGCCTGTCCCCCTGCTCCGATGCCGGCGGCCCGGAACCGGCCACCGGTCCCTCCTCCGCCGGGGCCTATGGCCGCGGCCTTGGTCCACCAGGCGCGGCGCGATGGTGCCGCACCCCTCCGCCGCGGCCTCGCTCCGGCCGTGGTGCCTTCGAGGTTCTCCGGTGCGGCGCGATGGCGCCGCACATTCCTTACCGCATGACCCCGCGCAGTGCGACGAAACCACGCCATCCTAGTTCCATTCCACCACAAGGTTGACAATAGAAAAAGGGGAGGAGGGTCAGTCATGTTTGTGCGGTACAACCCCCTACCATTAACAGATAACAAGTGGTCCAATTGTATGAGGAAAGATGACTGAAGAATTCACGAATAGAAACGCATAAAACCCCTACCTCGTCGAATTCGTTGAGCGAGGGTTCGTCGCAGAAATAACCGTCGCGGAAGAAGACGTCGCGGAAGGAGAGAGTCGCATCACAGAGAAATGATTCGTCGGCGTCACGTCGTCGATATCTGAGGATCTGATGTTCTTGTTGACCTTCTTCGGAGGTCGGTGTTCGTCGCGTTCTTCGCGTTCTTCGTCGAGGAAGAAGAACTTCAAGAGCTTTTCCTTTTCTCCCAAAGACTCACACAACAAGATCCAACCAAAATTTAATACGTACTTCACTTATTTTATTAACATGACTTAAGTTTCAAATTAAAAAGTTGAATTAATCCACTCAATTAATTAACTCAACTTGACTTAACAAATGGAGGGTTATGGAAGGTTAGGGAAGATGAAGGGGTGGGGTTCGTGTGGGCCCCACCGCCCTCATAACCATACTTGGGTAGTTGGGTGGTTCCCCCCAACTTCCACTCAAAGGTTTTAACCACTTAGAAATAAAAAATATAAATTGTAGTTAAATCTTTATTTTTAACTTCCACAATTTTTAACAACATCTCCCGTGTAAATGCAACTCCAAAAAAGGTGTTCCTAAGCAATTACCGGCGCTGTGAATCCATCGGTTCCCTAGGAATTCGATTCCGAGCACCGGTTCAAAAGTTATAAAAACCCGCTCATTCATTCACTGAACATACCTGAGCTAAACTTAGGATAGAAATTCTGTGCACAGCGGGCCTCGAAATCAAGTGCCGTCAGAAACCGCGTTCTTGTAAAATCCCAAAGAAAATTAAGAAAACATTTCCCTTGAATTTTACGTGTATTTACATTATAAATACCCAAATCTCTTCCATGGTTATTAACCTATATTTTAAAATGTCTTATTTATTAAACTAATTATATATATTAAATCCATATTACCTTTTAATTGGTAAAAAATTATGTTATTTTTAAGTATTTAAGCACTTTGTATGCAATGGTTTTGATACGAAACCAATAACTACAATGATGGTTTTGAGAGTGAACACATTATACTATGGTAGTAATAGTATTGATCCTTGACTACTATGATACTCTATTGTGTGATTCTATTCCACTATGACAGTCTTGGGAGTGGATCATGACTACTATGATTGGTTGGGGATTGAACGCATTACACTATAATAGACTTGGGAGTGATCCTTGACTATTATGATGCTTCGGGAAGTGAACCCATTACACTATAATATGGGTTAAAATTAAATAATAGTATGGGTTTTTGAGTCAAAACATTCCACTATTATAGTATTGGAAAATATCCTTCACTACTAAGGAAATTATCTTTTATGATTATGTGTATTCCACAATTCCTTGTCTTATTCCATTGTTTTTTCCTTCGTGGATCATGATCCTTTATGATTCATATCTTCTGAATTACAATTATTTATTTTATATAAATATTAACGTTCCCTATTTGTGTTTTACCCACATTTCCATGTTATGATTTTTTTTCATTAGGTTATTATAAGTCCCATATTCATATAATCATGTCTTATTCAAATGACTCTTTCTCACATGCTAAGTGTTTCCTTTGATTATTTCCCTTACTGGGCTTTATGATCACCTCTTTTTTTTATGTATGTTCCATGAAGATTAATTATAGTTAGATTAATTTGGATATATTACGAAAAGAGACTCCCAAAATAATTGAATAATATTTATGTTTATGTTATCCTTAAGTAATTCACGTAATATGTACCAAATTTCAATAACACTAAACCTAAAAATATATTTTGAGTTCGTTAATCTCATATTTTGTTATGGATTTATGTAAAAGTCGTGTTTTTAAATAGTGGGTCCCCATAATTGGAATCAAAGGATTGTTTAGCTATTTGTTTAAATTAAGATTTAAAAACATTAGTAAAACCCAAAAGGATAAGTTTAAGTATAGGAAAAAATTGTTGTATGGGGTGAGTATTAAGTAATAGTTTTCCGTGAAAATACATTACTATTTAAATAATACAAGTATAGGTGGGTTTAGTATAGATGTATCTAGGGATAAAACCTTAAAAACCATATTGAGATAGACTCGATCAGGAATTGGTGAATAAAAACGACCATTGCTAAACGTTGGGCTTGATAATCCTATAGGATATTCATTGGTTAATCACAACATTTTACAATCCATTATGAATGCTATAAGGATAAAATAAAACTTATATTAAAATTAAATTATATCTTCCTAAAATAATGATATTAGAAAACATTATTATTAGTAATTATTTTATAAATTCTATGAAAAGATTATCAATGGTAAATAAATTTTCACTTAGGTTTTATTATTCTAGGAAAAAATGTAAGGAAATAGAATTACTTGTGAAAACAATGGATTCAAGGGAAAAATTAATGGTGATCATCCTAATAAGGGGGTGATGAAGTAATGAATATTTTGATTATGGGAAACTAGTTATCATGCGTTATGATAAAAATTGGAATATAAATGATTTTTCAAACCTAAAAAATAAAATAATGCTGGAATAATATTTTAGGGTGACCTTTATCATTTTAATCAACGTTATATATCAATAATATAAAATTGAAAGGAAAAAATTTATTCAAGGGGGATGAATGTAATGACCCAAAAAATGAACTTATTTTATGAACAGATATCATTCCTCCAAATAAATTTCATTATTTTTTATACATAAAAGCACATATAATGAATTTTATACATCATGATAAATTTTTTAATCATAGACTGAGATGAACATTCACAACCAGGAATAGAAAATGAAAAAAAAAACTTACTCAAAAACTAACAACTCATTATTCCTTTATTAAATAACATTAAAATTAGTGTAAAAAATAAATTTTATTAATCCAAATAAAAAAAATTAATGATTAAAAAAGAATAAATAAAGTAATATATTAAAATTTGGGTCGCCTCGATCCAGTAGAATCACCCCTCCCCTGAAAAATGCTATATAAAAAAACATATAGTTAGTAATACAAAATTCATTATTGAAATGATATAGAACCTTGATAGAATAAAATCGAACAGTGAATTATAAGAATTATAATTTATTTATAGGTAAATATGATTAACTAAATTTATGTTTTTCTGATAATGGTTGGTCGAATTAGTTTCCATTATTCAATAAAATAGTTTTTCGTTATTACTATTATTTACACAGATGTAATTAAATGATCACCTTGATTATTTAAAGATATAATTAAAATTGTATTATTTTATGAGATTAATTAAATTAAAATATGATTTATGTTAAAGTATAAAATAAAAATTTATTTAATGTAAAAATACTATAAATTATTTTTAAATGATTATATATTTTACTGAAGCCCTATGTTATATTTGTAATTGTTAGAATATTTATTTTTCTATTAAATGGTTAATTTTAATTTAAATAACACTTTATTTGAAAATTAAAATTATGGTACATAGGTAAATATTTTTATTCAATAAACATACTTTTATTATTCATCCTATAAAAATTATCTTAGGATGAATTTTTTTATATTTTCTGAGAAATGTTCAATTTTTGGAGAAAACTGGAAAATTATCGCTTCAAAAATCAATGTGATTTTACATCATCATTATTATGTAATCACGATTAAAAATTTATAAAAATTTATATTTAATAAAAAAATATTTTAATGAGAATAAATATATTTTGAGAAAACTAATTGTAATTTATAAATTTATACCTAGTAATTTGGAACAAACAATTTGAATTTCAAGGATAAAAATTATTTTTAAATTATGTGCATTAATTGGGTGGTTTAAAGGTATTTTTTATTTTATTAAATAATTTAACATCCAAAAAATATAAAAAAACAAAAAATTTCATGAATTATGGTTTTAATTTATTGATCTCCCAAATGGTTGGATAGTATAGTAAAATAACCAATATTTAATCACTTAAAACCCACCCCACCTCTTGTATAAATATCGTCCTTTCCCCACTCCTCTCCACTCCAAACTGTAAAGAGAAAAATTTATTCCCATTTAGCCTCTCTAAATATCATCAAATGTTACCACATGGTATCTCATTGTTCCAATGTTTTCCCCCTCCCTGATTTAGGAAGAAAGTCTTCAAGGTAATGGAAATTCTCATCTTCTTCATTCAAATTTGAGTGTCTCATTTTTATGAGTTTACTTGTTACAATATATTCTTTCTTTTAATGATAATTTTATATTTAATATAATATAAAATTATTCTTTATCAATAAAAGACCTTATTTCCCTCCTGTTATTCCCTTTCCATAATCCACAGTGTATACCAAAATGCTGTAAAAAATTAGTAATGGAATTCTCTTCTTCCATTTTCATTCAATTAAAACTCTCTTGGTAGTATTGTAAATTTAAAATATTATTTATTTTCATGATCGTTTTATCCCTTTACTACCAAAATAGTTTTCTAACAGTGGAATACTTTCATTCTATCCTATTTTTCTTTTTTTCATAAGCCACAATGTTTATTGTCATGTTACTGAATTTGATTCTTGAAATTTCTATTTTCTTCAAGAGAAATTATCGTATTGTGAATACCCAAATTTCAACCATTTTAATTAACATAGATGTAAACTGTATTATTCATTAAGGTGTTTACATATAATAAACCAATATTCCATTTTCATGGTGTGAAAAATATATTATATTCATTCATTTAATCAATTTGTAGGCAATTGTATTGATTTGAAACTTGTTACTACCATGATGGGCTGAGGAGTGAACCCATTACACTATGATAGTATTGAGAGAGAAACATTACTACTATGATGGGTTGGGGAGTGATATCATTACACTATGATAGTCGTGGTATTGAACCTTGATTACTACAATGGTTTGGGGAGTGAACCAATTCCACAATGATAGCCATGGTAGTGAATTACAACAACTATGATGATTTAGGGAGTGAAACCATTCCATTATGATGGAACTAAGACTAAAACATGACTACTATGATTCTTTGTGGAGTTAACACATTCCACTATGATAGTATTGTGATTGAACCTTGACTAGTATGTTGGTTTGGGGAGTGAACCCATTCCATTATGGTAATCTTGGAAAATAACCATGACTATTGAAGAAATTATATCCCATAATTTTTCTTATTACACAATTCTATTTCTTACTCAAATGTTATTCTCTCATGGATCATGTTTCATTATAATTCATATCTTGTGAACTAAAAATATTTATTCCATATGATTATGAATATCCTATTTTTATGTTTTATCCTAATTTCCATGTTATTATTCTGGTCCTTTCTATTATGATATATCTCATATTCATATGATTGTGCCTTATTCATGTGCCTCTTTCACATATGCTAAATGTTTCATTAATTTATTTCCCTTAATAGGCTATATGGTCACCCCTTTTTTTGTATGTCCCTATGAGATTACATCCAGTGATATGAATTAGCATTTATTAAAAAATGAATATCCCAAAATAATTTAATAATGTTTATTTTCATCTTATCCTTAAGTAATTTATTTAATTTGTACCTAATATCCAGCACACAAATCATAAAATGAACCTTTCTAGTTTATTAATGTAATTTTTTGTTAAGGATTTATTTAAAATTACTTTTTTTGAAAGGCGGGTCGGCACCCCTGGTCTCTCTTGGGCACTATTACTCAATGCTCCATGTAAAATAGTCTTTTACCTAACAATAGAAAGATGAAACTGGTTTCCGATGATGTATCCATCTTCTAACGTATCATCCTATATTTTATTCCCTTTTTATTTGATCAAACAGTAATTATTTTCGATGTTGTTTTTTTGCATGGGTTATTTTAAACAGGACTTCACCTGATTTTCACCAATATATAAAACCACCCTCTAAATCGGTGGGCAAAGTAGGGTGTATTTTATGGTGTCCCTCAACTTTTCTGAGTAATGAAACACATAATACTTATTTAATTTGAGTTAAATTGTAAAATCCAGATGATAGTGCATTGGTGTAATATGTTTATGGATGGAGAATGATCCATAAAACATGGTGATGATTTTTATTTAATCTATTGGTAGATAGACTATTGTTTATTCAAGAGAAGTTTCAAAATAAAAATGACCCCTTATTTGAAAAGAAACATCATGCATATGGTAGTCAAATTGATGTTTCATGTAGTCTTGTTTTCATGACAAGTGGGGCCTGGGTTATTTTAAATCCACGTCATGATTTATCATAGCAATGACCATGAGTTCCAATGGTAATTAAGATAGTATAAAATATAAAATAGTGGGTGAATTATTCTCATACAACACATTAAGTGGAGTGTCATTTATGAATGAATTCCAAGTAGTATTACCACTAAACATAATAGATGATAACTAATAAGACCATCATTTGGGATGTTCTCCTATGAAACATCATTAGTATATATTGAGATAGTAGTTGACCACTTTTTTGGGGGTAGTTTGTTTGTGGATGGTATGAGGAACTCAGCTACAATTTTTTCCATGAAGCTAGACTATCTCTATCCAAAAATGTATAATAAAAATCGGGCCTTGTTCACTGATAATGGAGGCTGTAACTCTATGTAAGAGGACCAATTATTTCATGAACATAGTAGCCACTTCTTTTGTTTTATAAGGATGAGTTTGACATGACCCAACCCACTGGGGCTCACCTTTCCAATATTGAACTGAGTGTTCCACCCCATGCCTTCTTCCAAGAGGCCAATGGATGTTGACTAGTACCAATTAGGAAAATAACATACATGAGATAGATTATTGTAATGCAGCAGTATATATGCACGAATCTTTATATATTAGAGTAACTAAGAAAATAAAATGGTTAAAACTGTAAATGAATGCACAACCTCTAATGCCACAACAGAGTGTAATGATAAATAAATAGAAATGCAAAAAGGGAACGATACAAACTCAATAATTAGAAAAGGTGTCTAAATTGATAAAAAAGGGAAACCATCACTGAAGTAATACTCTACACCCTAGTGATATATTTTAACAAGAATGACTATGCTCCACACACTTCTGATCTAGCTAGGACTCCATCAAAAATACTATCATTTGTATAAGACACAACATGTGTTGGATGAAACCATGTATGGGTCATTATATAAATACCTAGTAGGGAGCCCTGAAATAACCTTGATGTAAAACATCAAGAATAAATTCTACTAAGAATAATGATAGTAAAAAAAATAGTGAATGAAAAACCTTGACATTCCCAAGGGAGGTACTTAGGTCCCATAGTATGATCTAAGCCTCCATAACCTACTCAAAAATTCTAAATTTCATCCATTATATCTAAATAATCACATCCTTTAACCCACATAATCTCACTATACCAATAATGTTGGATCTTGTACCCTGGTAGTATAGAGGGGTATAATGACCTTAGTAGAGGATCCCACATCCAATATGTTCTCTTTAATTGGGGATTATAACCATACAAATAGAGGATACTACACCCTATAATGGTGGGAAATTATCGAACCTAAAAAATTACTCAGTAGAGGATACTATTACCTAAAATAATGAGGGATATTAATGACCCAACCCAATGAAAATAACAGAAAACCATGTCGTGACACACTCTCTTAGCATGATGGGTTTCCACTCACTAAGGATAACTGATATACACATCTGATATTTGAATTTTGGTGGCCGATATTGCTCGATTCTCATTATTAGTTATCTCATTTTCTATAAGTAAGTACAACATCACATTCCACACTAAATTCTATCATGAGAGGAAAACTCAAATTCTCTATACCGATCCAAAGGGAAGTACTCATCTTGCCCAATAGAGCTCACAACATGTCAGACCAAGACAAGGTTTTGGATGTGTAATTCCTTCCTACATGGTGTATCATTCCCCGTATAATCAACATGTTAATAATGTACATAATGTGTAGAGGTTGGGTCTATAATTTGGGCATATTTCTTACTATCTGTGTTATGTACCTCAAAGAGGTACATAGGGTGCGTCCCAAGAACACACAGTGTGTGGGATCACATGACTCTGAGGCATGTAATTATAGTACACACGTAGCTTATAGGCCTAGGTGTCACACAAATTTTTGATTTAACACATGGCCATGTGATATTTAATGATGCTTAAAACCCTAACCACCATAAGTTTTCAGATTCCCAACCTATGTTCTTTTGAACTAGACACTCTATTGTCATGAATTTTATAGAACATTTTCCCCATGAAGTGTCTCTAAATTTATCACCACTCCATTGGTACCCACTATTATTTTTTCTAGAAATTCATTCATGGGTAATTTATATTAAATATATTATGATAGGAAAAATATTTTCTGACCATTTCTATCTAGAGACATGATATTTATCAAATATTATCTCTCCACGAGTCTTGAAATAAATATCCATCGTCGTCAATCTTACCCTAGGTTTCTAGCATCCATTCTAATCCTTTTCAATGTAGTGATCCATGATGTTAAATCCCCAAAAATGATCTATAGAAATCAAGGAATGAATTATCAATGAAAAGGGTTCCTAGAATAAGTTAAATCCTAGACCAAAATGAATAACAGTGGTGAACACACATATAATGAGGGGAGGAATCTATAAAAAAAATCATGAATCAATGTTGGGAATGTTAATAATGTTCAATTTAATCAACGTAGAAATGGTTAATCGAATATATGTCATTACAATCAATCAAATAAAATTATTAATTCTTAATCATGGAATACAAAACAATTATCATGATATATTATATGAAGACCAGAAAAATTCTTAAGTAAATAATCAATGTTTATAAAAATATTTAGAATGCAGAGAAAACCAATAAAACAAATACCTACCTTAGATTAGGATTGATTTTTGGTAGAGTATGTTCCCACATGTTATGTCACTAAAAATTTATTTGAATCCAATCATCAATCCTCGAATATTTATGATCAATATTCAGAAGTTATCCTTATTGTTTAACTCCATCTTTATGGATCTCATATCTTTACTCAGTAAGATCCTAATGGATTGTGCAGAAACATAAGGTTGGTGGGGGGGGTATGAATCAGATGTACCGTTTTAGCAAATCTTATATTCTTTTAAATTATCACCTATTAAACTTGAACCACTATCCCAATTATGATATTTTTATCTATAAGGACATTTTTCACCTTTAACATGGTCATAAATATATAACATTCATGTAAACAACATTAAAGTATATTACGAGGATCAAATCCGCATAGAAAACCTACTCCTTTCCTTATTAAAATATTGTTCAGACAGATATTTTATTGTAACTAGATATTTTTAGTGATCACAAGTGGAGTTATATGTTACACCCAATGTTTGGGAAGGTATCATATACTTCCCTTATAGAGAATCCCACCATCTTCAGCTCTGGCTGGGTATGGCTTTGTTTATACTGGAACAAGTAGTTCTTCAAAAACACATCAAACAAATTAACAAGTCTTTAAATTCTAGGATATGATCAGCGATACTTCAGGATCATTATCCTTCTTATTCCTTAGTCTCACTATGATTTAGAAATATAGTGGATACCAATATTAAATATTCTTGGTGAAATTATCAAGAAAATATGCGTATCATCAGTCTCTTATCAATATCATCAAAAAGATCTATTTGTGCATGAGATACTTCAACAAAACTTGGTTTATCAAGCACATGGTATTTAACATCACTAGACAAAAATGATGTTAAAGACCTCATTCTTCAGTGCTAAAAATGCGATGTTAAAGGGAGACCTTTATCAGTTCATTTTAAAAAGCATTAATAAATGGGTTATTTTAACAACTCTTGTAAAAAAGCCCTTTAATGGGGGGGGGGTATTTATCAACACTTTTTTGTAATCACTGATAAATATTCCCTTTATCAATAATTTGTTAATAGCAATGATAAAGGTATACATAAAATAATCATTAAGAATAATATATTAATATATAAATATAATTATATTGTTATAAATATAATATATTTTTTAAATATGATTTAGATAAGGTAAATAGGCATTTACACTTAAATTACAAGATATTTTGTGAAAATGGATTTTATAATAATTTATACATATTTTTAATTAATAGTTTCCTTTTTATTAATGTGTAATATTCTTTTAATATAAATTCTCAGATAAAAAAGTCAAAAAAAATAAAGGACCTAAAATAAGGTGAAAATGTAAATCAAACTTCAAATGACAGTAACTTTTGATTCGGGTGTCCGTTTGAGCTCTACCACATATCAAATTGAGTCATGTGATGATTTTCATACCCTTAGTTACACATGTATACCTCTGTCACATTTTTTAAGGCCAAAAATACAAACAAGGCCTCCAAAACTGAGTTTTTAGTTGGGGCACCCTAATTTTTTTAACATTCTATGGATTTCCAACTGCATTTAATGGGGTATTATTATATTTTTTTGGAGATTAAATTTATTCCCAGGTATTCAGTCATATTGATATTATGGTATGGAAATTATATAAATTTTACAATGTAATTTTATTTATAATTAAATATATGCATGTATTCTTATATTTACTTATAATAAATCACTCATATAAATACATATATAAACATATTTATGAAAAAAAAGTATATTATATTATATTAAAATAAAAACGTATTTCAAAAATGCATTTTAAAAAATATCTAACCATTTTTTACATTATATACACATATATATATCTATGTATTAATAAAGAAATATAAATTTTTATTGCATTCTATTATATATAAATGAATAAAATATATAATATATTTAAATAAATATATGTATATATATCACACACACAAACATATATTGTATAAATTCATTTTCAAATAATTATATAAATATTTTTAAATATATATATATAAATAAATATAAATATCATAAAAGAGATAACAGAAGAACATGGTTTAGTTGTACAGGTGTTCCATCATTTAAGGAGAGGTATAGAGTTAAAATCTAGATGGGAATGTATAAGGGTGGAAATTATCAAAGTGTAGGTAAAAAGTGGTGGGGTAAAAATCCCTGATAAAGGGGAGAGGATCACTATTAAAGGGATCTTAGAAGCACTGAAAAAGGGGATTGGGGTCATAGGTTCCCAAAATAAAACACAATTTCTCCTACTTTGATAGCACTACCTTTATCAACGCTAAAATAGAACCATTAAAGACCCCATTTTATAATTCTGTTGAAAAGGCCCTTGAAATGTACTACAAAGGAACTTTTTAAGGACTCTCTTAGTAGTGTTTTTTATAACTATTAAAGGGGGATATGAAAAAAAATTAACATTGATAAATAATTCAAGCTTTCAACCACTCTCAAATTATCTACGTTTTTTCAGTAATGATAAAGGCATATTCTAGCATTGTTAAATTCCTATTTTGTAGTAGTGAGAGAATGAATTCAAAAACACAATGTCTTTCCTCTTCAATATATCTAATTTAGTAGATGACCATTTCTT
The DNA here is from genome assembly GCA_963277665.1 of Viscum album. Taxonomy (NCBI): domain Eukaryota; kingdom Viridiplantae; phylum Streptophyta; class Magnoliopsida; order Santalales; family Viscaceae; genus Viscum; species Viscum album. Next base: position 1,576,076,980 of record OY728120.1, on the reverse strand, counting down.
ATTTTTATAATCACTATCAAAGTATATCTTCATCTTTTTATCTCTTTTGGATTCACAAAAAAAGGAGCATCACTTTCAATGATGATAACTCTATCTATTATTTGATAAAGAAAAAAATTATCACTTGGGTTTCAGTGTTGGGATCTCACTTTACTATCTTGTTAATCTCCATAGACACACAGAAACACACATATATATGCATATAAGTATTGTGAATTATATTTTTATAATAGATTATGGAAACTCATTGAGATACGATAGCTAGATTTTGTCATCTTTAAATTCATTCAAACTCATTTGAAAGATCACTCAAAACACGAGTCAAGTTATTCTATAAAAATATCCTAAATAACAAAATCTTTTAATAACATGATATATTTGAATTATTAAATCTCATATTACAAAATAAATACATGGGTTTAAATCATTTTAAAACCATAATGTCCTGGAAATATATGACTACCATGTGAGACTCCAATAACCAGCATTAAAATTAACTCACCGTTCATTATTTATTCATTCTCACAAGGATCATGATCATTTAATTTGATAATTATATATAAACCATGATGAATAAATCATTTTCATCATATCATTTTTTTCAACACCTAAATTTAAATACCCAATGTCATGGGTATTCTTACCTTGGTTTATTTAATCGTTTTTCAATAACCACAACCTCAATTTACTCAATAAACCATTCCATTATTCTTATCATGAATATTATTCATATGGTAATCAAAATACCACAAAATTATTATTTTTATTATTGTTTATCTTTATTTTGGTTCCTGTAGACTCGATATGCATTGACACAACATGGATTTATCATGCATGAATTTTTTACATAGCTCATCCTTCTTCATTTCATCCATATATTAATTTAAAACATGTGACCTGCATTAATTCATGTCCTGAACTTCATAAATTCATGCATGGAGGTTTTCATGAATTTCACACCTTCCTTATTTCCTCTGTGGTGTCTTGTATACATAATTATAACACCTTCTTCAAGCCTGAACCTTACGGTCCAATTTCTTTCTCTCATGGATGGTTCTTTCTCATTATACTATAGCTTATATTACTTTCAAAATAACTTTAATTATGGAAGATCTATGTACTAGATGTATCTCATCTCACACATACCATATGTGACACAAAAAAGTTTTTCTTACTATCACTAAAATAAGGTCTTATGTTAGATCATGATTCTCATAGAATATATACTTCTCATACTCACAAAAGATCATCCGCCCTCGATATTCTCACACACAAAATGTTTATTCTCGTCATGTATAATATATATGTGTTCTCCACTATGACAGTGAATAATCTTGCATCTTAGCCTCATCATCTAATAGAAAAATATCGCAGGACAATGATATATCATGGTTTGATCGATTATTTCAAGACCAGTGGTGGTTTGATCTAGCTATTTTCACATGAAACATGAAACTAGTCAAGATGGTTTCATATAGGAAGACAATGACATGGATGATATCGAATGGAATAGATTAGATTAATAAAATTATTCAATTTATTTCCATGTTTTAAATTTTTCTAATAATAAACACAACTCATTTCCCCATATTGGAAATACATAACTACTGCCACTTCTTAGTAACCACCTTTCCCCCTTATCCACTCAAATTAAATAACAAAGTCCCCTACAGGAGCATCTAAAACATCTTTCTCATGCCACCCTATATGAGGGATCTTCCACTACACATTATATGATCTTTTTGCACTAAAAACATTCTCTTTATTTATTTTATATATTCAAGATTTCCTTATCTATGCTCCTCCACGCTACCTTAGGATACCCAAACATGCTGGTTTCAATGTGGTTAAGATGACCCCTTGGATTGCTATGGGATGGAAAATATTTACTAAACAATTATAAAAATAATTAGTAAATTATTCTTAAAATAATAAATTAATCTCATATACTATTCTCACATTTCTTCATACAAAAATAATATAGTTTTCCATAACATATCTTCTAATTTAATCAAGCAATTGATAGATCTTCATCATCAAAATATTAAAAATCTTCTAAGTTATTCCTTATTATAGTCAATTCATATTCGTCCAAAACCATTAGTATGTGTCTTTAAGAAATATGATTATCTCAATAATCATTATATAAAATATCCACTTCTTCTTGAACATCTCTAAATGATTTCACCAAGATTAAAGCCTCAATATTACTTTTCCATTTATGATGGAATATCATCTCCAAATCACATATTAACAAATTCACTTATTGAAAAAAATTAAATATTAATTTAGGCACTTCAATATTTTTCTTTCCTTTGTGTTTTTCCAATACCTAAAATATACTTTATTCAATAGGTGATCAATTTTATTCTTCCCCTTATTCAAAATAAATTTAATGGAATACCAGGGGATGAATCTTACTCATTTATTTATTAATATCCTATTTAAAATAGGATCTTATCAAATCAAATTAGTTTATCTTTCTTTTATTATAAATAATATATTGTTTAATTTATTGAGTTCATCATGAAACCATATGTGAATATTATCAATGATCCATCAACTAATCAATATAAGTATAGATGGAATAAATCATTATAGGAAATAAGATATCATAACCTCAACATCAATAATTCCCTTAAAAATTCTTAATATGTTATATTATTTTTAAACATTATAAATTAGGGGTATTATCAAATATAATTTTCAATAAATAATTGATCCCACATTCATATTAAAAAACACATAAAATTATTTCATGATCAAGATAGGCAACTTCTGCTTTCTCATATTAACCAATAACCCCCTTTATAAACACATCTATTATAATAAAACCAGGATGGAAAATGTCATTGAAATAACTTAGTATTTAATTTAATAGTGTTTTCTAGAAATTATAGATTCATAATTAAAATATTGTTTCAAATATTCACTTATTGTTTTATTCCCATAAAGGGATGTATTCACATTCATCATCATAATAGTGATAATAATTCATAATGGATAACTTTTTGTTCATTCGAATAGTTACAACCTCTTCAACTCTCCCTTTTGATTTCCTTCAATTCCCTTCATGCTTGTATATGATAATATAAAAGTTAATAATGAGGGGGTAAATTTCATATCTCTTTTGGTGGAGAAATATGGTTGATATTTTAATCTCAACCCAGAAAACTACTTTGCAGATCTAACATGTCTTGAGATCATTATGCTTGGATCTCCTTTACCTTTAAAATACTAATATTTCGTGGGTATTATGGAATATTTATATTCATTCATCTTCAAATTGTTTCTTTTTTCTTCTTTATATCTACCAATTATAAATTTGTTTGTTATGATTCTTTTTTTCATTCATTACCATCTCTTATAGAGTGGGTAGAATATTTTTAAATTCATTTTAATTATGTACTATATTCTTGAAACTTACACATAACATTTCTAAAACACTTGAGTTGCTATTTTTATATAATATCTCATGTAATTTTTGTATTTTATTCACAAGAAACAACTTTATTACCTCTAGCCTTTACCCTTACATCCACTTACTCTATTTCTCTATCCATCTCATGTTGTTTATGATAGATAGTTTGACACTCCATTATAACATTATTATATTTGTTGGACATTATACGTGTCTCTTCTATATTATTTTTGTTACCATTTTGGTCAACATCCTTAACTCATATTTATGTATCTCCTTAATCACAAAACCTATCCTCTAGTATCTCTATTGTATAGATTCATCTCTTTGATTCATTTTGACTTTAATAGATGTATTCCACTGATCCATAGTGAGACTATTTTTACCATAATAGAAGAAATTTATCTTTTTTGAAAATACATCCTTAACATCATTTTTTAAATCTTCTTAGGTTGTGTTTGAACAAAAAAATTCTTCTATTGAACACCTTCCTTTACCTGTTCTTCTCCCAATAAAAATTTATCTCCACTATTTATGACTTGATTCTATACGATTTTTCCCCTGTTCACATGAGTGGATGGATCATATGCGGATAATTTATACTGAAAATCTTCCTCTCTATGACCAATTAAATTATTATACTCATAGAAATCATCAAGAAATTTAAATATGTTTCTATTATAAAGGATTATATTCTTTTGTGGAGTCAGATTTTTCTCAATATATTTCTTAATTAATTTATCTCTACCACCTTAATATACGCATTATATAGTTTTCATACACTGGAATGTTGTGCCAATGCACTTTATCTCGATTCTGAAACATTCTGCAACACTAACAGTGACCCAAAAATCTATTTCTTTTCATTTTGTGTGTAGGCTGTCTAGATTTTAGACTTTACAAATTTTGGGTTGGAACCCCAATATTTTGAGATCTATTTGGGGTGAAACTTTTCATTGAAATTCATGTATAAAATCTTCATGATTTATTGTATTTATTAACATTTTGATTCACCAATTTTTTTTATTTTTCATTTTATAACCTGCACTTTTACAAAATACGACCTTATTCAAATCGGTATTACTTGGAAAATAGGTTACGTTTTTCAATGATATTGATATAGATACTTGTCTAGAATATTTTAATCTATATTTGAAATTAGTTTGAATATTTTTAGATACACGTTTGTCATATTTATCTTTTATTGATGAATATCTCCTCATAATATTTTGGGAAGTTTCAGCTTGTTTGGTTTCCAAATCTCACAGTTTCATCCCAAGATCAAGACACTTCATATTGAGTGAATATTTCTCATCATCAACTATTCTCATAATTTATTCCCAATATTTCTTAAATTCTTGTCACATACATGACATATTTTAAGGATATTTTTTATTTAATTTACATTCTTTATTTGTTTTGGGGGTTTTCCATTCATTTTTGAAGGAAATGGTGGGTTTCCAAAATTTGGGTCAACCCGAGAGTCCATTTCCAGTTTTGAAAATAATTTTTTTTAATAAATCCTTCATTTTCAATCTTTTTCACCCATTCAACATCCAAAATGACCTTCATTTAACTATTCAAACCAAAAAAGAAATTTGGGCCCATTAAAAATTTATTAGCATCTTGGATTTGGGTGATCAAATTAGGTACTGGGCCAACCTGAAATCTCATTTCCAGTTTTAAAATTGTTTTGTAATTCTTTCATAAAATATTAATTTTTTATCCTTTTTCGGAGATTCCACCTCTCACCTGCTCCCACTGTACATAGCCTCACCCCCAGCTTCGTCTCCCCCTCTTTAGAGATCGTATCTGTCATGAATTAGGGCCGAACGTCTTAGGTTTTTAAAATCGTCCAGATTTCTCAAGTAAGTGACTATCCTTCCAAGTTCCTTCCTTTTCCTTAAGATCTCTCCCTTTTTTCTTTAATACCCAATTTTACAAAAGATATGGCTCTGTAACTAGGGTTTAATTTTGAGTTTCTTGGTCCAATCCTCTAGTTGCAGGTTTGATCTCAATCCCTTGTGATGCGGTGGTGGGGCGGTTTAAGTTCCGCACTAGGATTTGCGGTTCTTGACACTTTTGATAGGTGATTCCATTGTGCATGCAATTTTTGTGACTTAGATTTCTATTTTTCTGGTATTTTCATGTTTATTTCATTTTAATGTTTCTTAAAAAATTGGTTTTAGTGGCATTTATAAAGCAAATGAATTTTAAGTGCCAATTGTTTGTGAAATTTGGGGTTTTACATACAAATCTTTTATGGGTTCATTTGGGGCTGTCCTATAATTACATAATTGATTTTATTGAATTTTATTAGGACTGGAAATAATGTTTCTAATGTTTATTGTTTTTTTATATTGCTGTGAAAGTTTGTTTAGATGGTGTTTGGGAAGCAAATGGTCTTAAAGTGTTGTGTTTTTGTGAAAATGTGGGTTTTTATAGGATATAACTTATTGGTTCACATGGAGCTGCCCCATAACTGAATTTTTTGTTTCATTAAAGGTTATTGAACTTCAATTTTTTTTTGTGACTTAAAAGTGTGCACATAGTGTGCAAAGTGGATATTTCAAAGAATTTTTTGTGCAAAATAATGTGAGATTTTGAGAGGTTGTTTTATTAAAAATCTAAGTGTTTTGTTGCATGTTTTAAGTGGTATAAAATGTGATAGCTACTGTATTGGTTGTTTTTGACCAGTAATGAATTTTAATATGAAAATTTATTTATGTTGCATGCTGAAATTGATTGAGCACAAAAGCGGAAGCCTGGGTACCGGGGTGGGGCGAATTTGTACTAGTATGGCTAGTGGATCGGATGAGTTTTGTCCCTGTTTCACATAGAATTTGGATAAAGAAAACTCTAAATAAACTATGTGGATGATTATTGGGGACCACTAGGTTATGTATATGTTCCCTACTAGTGGATCGTGCACGAGAATGGATTTTTCTATAGTTACTTTACACCGAGGTACAAGGTACATAGGGACCAAGACAACCTAGTGCCTAGCGGTGTTCCCAATGTTGTTGCTCATTGGATCTTTATTAAATACCCTTTTATTAGGGTGTTTTTGTTAATAAATTATAGTATCTACAATTATATTTAAATGTGTGGACATTCTGAAAATTTTGGATTGAAAACATTTTTCAAATGAAAGTTACATTTCATGGAATTTTAACACTGCTTTTTCTTGCCTATTAAAACTTCTTGCTTTATCACATTGTATTGAATGATATTTGGAATCATTGGGTGGTATCCTACTCGGGATAGTCTCACACCATACTTACACCCCTTGGGTGTAAGTATGCTTGGTTATGTTTGACTCAGGTAAAGGAAAGGCTAAGGGTGATGGCGGTTCGGGGTGTTAGTCCCCATCCTTGGGGCGGAGTTGCAGAGACGACTTGTGGGTGATGAACCGTAGTCGTGGGGGGTCAGTGCTAATATCTTTCTGCTGTATTTATTTGTATTTGGACCACTTTAATTATCTTTTAACCAAGTTATTCAGTTCTAGTTTCTATTTGTTAAGACTTGTTTGGCTCAAAAATTTCAAATTTATATTATGGATTGTTTTTAATGTTTTATGCTTTCATACTCGTGTAAATTGTTACCAAACCTAATTTAATGAATCTCGGGCACTTGTTCCAGCATGTGGAGATAGGGAACTCCCTTCGGGCCTTACCATGATCCGAGTTTGGTGCCGGTTTGCTAGCGACCATATTCAGTTTGGGAAAAATGGTATCAAAGAAGGTTATAGTTTTTGGGTTATATTGCTATTTTGGGATGAGTTGGGATAGACAGGAGCTAGGACTATCGGGGATCGGGGATTTGGTTGTGAGTAGGGTGCCTGGCCTACACTTCTCATGGCAGTCCATGAGTCACCAGGGGATGTTGGAATTTATGGATTGACATCACTTCCAGGTGAGATGTGTGGGCAGCAGACCACATGTGGACATCAGGCAGATGTGGTGTAGTTGTTTATTTTATTACTAGAATGTGTTTGGATTATTTATATTTGTTGTATTTGATTAAAATTTTCAGAATTTTGGTATTGATTATTGTTTTGTGACTGTTGCATTTTGTATCAACATGCCTCCCCAGAAAGCTCTAACACACCCACGAGAGGAAGCCGAAAAGAGTTCTCCCACACCAATTGATCAGAGGCTAGTCGAGCCCATGGTCCGGGCTGTCCAAGATCTAAGATATGGACCAGCTCTAGTTACAGCTCTTGTTAGAGAGGATGAGACTGATCCTAGAAAGGACAAGGCCTAGGAGTTCCTGAAAAATAAGCCTCCAACCTTCTGAGGCAGCTCAAAACCCCAAGAAGCAGAGGAATGGCTCGAGAAGATCACGCGTACATTTGAGTTATAGGAAACACCTGAGGAGATCAGATTGAAGTGTGACTCCTTTCTATTAGAGGGTCCTAGCCATAAATGGTGGGAGTCAGTGCTTCCGGCTGGGATGAATGAGCAGATGCACTAGGGAGATTTCAAGGCTGTCTTCAATGAACAATACTTCCTTGAGGTGTTGGCTTATTCTAGGTATAGAGAGTTCATGGAACTTGTTCAGGGGAATCTATCTATGATGCAGTATGCCAACCATTATACTGATTTGGTTCTGTATGCTCTAGAAATTGTGTCTAATGAGCAAGCGAAGGACCAAAGGTTTGAGAATGGCTGGCGACCAGAGATATACTCCCAGGTGTTCTTGTTCAATCTCAAGACCTATGATGAGGTCGTTGATCAAGCATGCATGGTGTAGATTGATAGGAAAGGCAGGGCTGGTTTCTATGGTTCAATATCAGCAGTGGGCAGTGGCAGCTCCTCAGAGAAGAAAATGAAGCTAGAGGATCATGTGAAGAAAGGAGGGGGCAGTTCATGCCACTCTTCAAGGCAGTTTTCTTCTGCGGCTTCTGATGCGAGATCGGTCGTGTTCCACCAATGTGGGAGGACTGAGAATATCTGACCAGTATGTCCACTTCTTCCGAAGCCTTGTTACCAGTGTGTAGGTGTGGGGCATTTGCAGCATTTTTCGGTGTGGCACGTCCACTTCTGAGTGGGGCTGGGTCAGTGGCTTCAATAGGAGTGCTAGCACAGTCTGAGCCATCGAGGACTGTGGGATCTTGATTTGGCGGTCATGGTCGAAGGGCTGGATCATCATCGGGGCAGATCAAGTTCAAGGCACAACCATAGACTAGTGATCATCCTTAGGAAGATACTGGACATCTCCATATAGTGGATCATGCACTATCAGGATCAGAGGCGGGACTCTCGACAGTTAGAGGTACCGTTATGATCGCATCTTCTATATATACTACTCTTATTGATAATTGTGCCTCTGTTTCATTAATTTCTGCCCATTTTGGGGACATTCTGAATTTTCCAACTCATTTGATGTCTTTCGCGATGGAGTTGGTGACACCCCTGGGAAAGAAGGAGCAGGGCCTTAGGTGCCCCTCGTGTGTGCTTTCTGTGTCAGGGGTCGAGATGGAGTGGGACCTCTTTGTCTTAGATATGGACCTTTTTGATGTCATACTCTGGATGGATTGGCTAGTACACTTCTAGGCACATATTGATTGCTACAGACGGCATGTGAGTTTCACGACACCTGATGGGAGTCGTCAGGTTTTTCATGGAGAATGGGATCCTTGGTCAGGTCGCGCAGGGCCTCCACTCCTAGAGTTGGGAATTTTTACCTTCCAGTTATCTTCTCTCATTCTAGAGGATGGTATTTCCCCTCATGGTTCACTACCTCATGTACTGAATGAGTTTTTGGAGGTATTCCCAGATGATTTTTCAGGTTTTCCCCTGGAGCGGGATGTGGAGTTTTCGATTGATTTGGCGCCGGGAACACAGCCGATATCTCTTCCCTCTTATAGCATAGCCCCCACCGAGCAGAGGGAATTAAAGATACAACTAGATGACTTAGAATCCAAAGGATTCATTCGCCCGAGCGTCTCTCCTTGGGTTGCTCATGTGTTGTTTGAGAAAAAGGATGATGGATCCCTTCGGTTGTGCATTGACTACCAGATGATAAATAAAGTAACAATTAAAAACAAATACCCTTTGCCTAGAATAGATGATTTGTTTGATCAATTGAAGGAATAAAAGTGGTTCTCAAAGATAGACCTGCATTCAGGGTATCATCAACTCAGGGTGAAGGAGTCAGATATCCCAAAGACAGCCATCTGAAGCAGGTATGACCACTTTGAGTATTTGTTCTTGACCTTTGGATTGACCAATGCTCCCGAAGTATTTATGGAACTTATGAATAGTGTGTTCCATCAGTATATCGATTCCTTTTTTTTGGTGTTCTTGGATGACATTCTGGTATTCTCTAGCTATGAGGTGGAACACGACCATCACTTTAGGATCGTTTTGGGTACATTACGGGATCACCGTCTCTATGAAAAGTTGTCAAAGTGCTCTTTTTGGATCAGGGAGGTGAGATTTCTGTGGCATGTGATCTAAGAACATGGAGTATCAGTGGACCCTAAGAAGATTAGTGTGGTTATGTCATGGGAGTAGCCAAAGAATGTGTTCGAGATCAAGAGTTTCATTGGCCTGGCTTGTTATTATAGGCGATTAGTTCGGGATTTCTCTCGGCTTTCTTAACTGATGAATTCCCTCACCCAGAAAGGGGTGAAGATTGTATGGGGTCCAGAATGCCTGGCGTCATTCGAGGAGCTGAAGAGGCGGTTGACTACCACCCCCGTGCTGATTTTTCCAGAGGCTGGTAAGGGATATGTGGTCTATTGTGATTCTTTAGGTATGGGTCTTGGGTGCGTGCTTATGCAGGATGATCACATGGTGGCTTAGGGATCTTTCCAACTCTGACCACACGAAAAGAACTAACCTACCCCTGACATGGAGTTGGCAGTGGTGATGCATGATTTGAAGACTTGGCATCACTACCTCTTTGGAAAGAAGTTTGTTGTCTACTCTGATCACAAAAGCTTGCCCTGTATCTTCTCGCAGAAGAACCTCAACTTGAGGCAGCGTCACTGGATCGAGTACTTGTACGGGTTTGACTTTGAAATTGTCTATACCCCTAGCAAGGGTAATGTGGTGGATGCTGCATTGAGTAGAAGAGTTCCAGTGCAGTCTTTCAGGAAGTCTAGTGATGAGTGGACATTGATGAGGCTCTTTTCTCAGATGCACGTGGAGACCAGGGAACACGGTGGAGGGGAATTCTTGGTGAGTGTCCAGTTGAATCCTTCTCTATTGGAGTTGATTCAGATGGAATAGCCCAGTGATGTGCTTTTTCAACGGTCGAAGCAGTTTCTTCATGGTGGGGAGACATCCTCTGATTGGTCGTCGTCGCCTGAGGGAATCTTGTGCTTCAAGGGCCATTAAGTAGTTCCATTATCTCTGTGGAAGGTGGTGATGCAGGATAACCAACTGTCTCAGTGGGCGGTCCATCCGGGTTCCACTAAGATGTATTATGATGTCCATCAGCTGTTTTGGTGGCCTGGTATGAGACGGGACATAGCTGACTTTGTGTAGAGATGCTACACATGCCAGCAGGTAAAAGCAGAGCACCAAAGGCCCTCTGGTTTTCTCCAACCACTACCCATTCCTACCTGGAAGTGGGACGAGGTTTCCATGGACTTCATTGTTAGCTTACCTCATACACCTCGGGGTAAGAATTCCTTTTGGGTGGTGATTCATCGTCTTACCAAATCATCCCACTTCATTCCAATCAGAGATACATCTAAAGTGGATGAGTTGGGTCGTTTGTATCTTCCGGAGGTGGTGAGACTCCATGGTGTTCCATTAGCAATTATCTCAGATAGAGACCAACGTTTCACTTCTCGATTTTGGGAAGGCCTTGGGGTCCCAGATTAAGATGAGCACAGCATACCATCCTCAGACAGATGGTCAGACAGAGCGGGCGAATCAGATTTTGGAGGAAATGCTTCTTGCATGTGTCCTAGAATTTTGAGGTTCCTGAGATACCCATTTGGGATTGGTTGAGTTTTCTTATAATAATATATTCCAATCCTCGATTCGAATGGCCCCTTTTGAGGCGCTCTATGGTCGGCCATGTCGGCCCCCTCTAGGCTGGGATGAGGTAGGAGAGACTTCACTGTTGGGGCCGAGCCTTGTGCTAGAGACCTCTGAGAAGGTCAAGTTGATTAGGTAGCATTTATTGATAGCTTAGAGTCTTCATAAATCATATGCTGACCGGAGGCTTCGAGACCTAGAGTTTTCTGTGGGTGACAGGGTATTCTTGAAAGTGGCCCCTCGTCTGGGGCATCGTCGATTAGGGAAGCAAGGTAAGTTGGCACCACGGTATGTCGGGCCGTTTGAGATCGTCGAGCATATTGGCAAGGTGGAAAACAGGTTGTCCTTGCCTTCTCAGTTGACGTCCATCCATGATGTCTTCCACATCTGTCAGTTGAATAAATACTACCCGGATCTGTCCCATGTGTTGAATTGGGAAGAGCTAGAGATAGAGCCTGACTTGTCTATTGTTGAGAGGCCAGTGAAAATTGTAGACTCCCAAGAGAAGATACTTAGAGGGAAGTCTATTCCATTATTCTGGGTTCTATAGAATCATGGGAATGATACACATGAGACATGTGAGCGAATGTCATGGGTTGAAGAAGAGTACTCGTTCTTGTTTTCCAATCAAGCTTCATGTTGACTTTCTAGGGCATAAAGTAATTCATGGTGGGGAGAATTGTCACATAAATGACATATTTTAAATTTATTTTTCATTTAATTTAAATTATGGCTTCTTTTGGGGGGTTTCCATGCATTTTTGAAGGAAATGGTGGGTTTCCAAAATTTGGGCCAACCAGATAGTCCATTTCCAGTTTTGAAAATAAATTTTGTTTCTTTAATAACTCCTTAGTTTTTCAACCTTTTTCACAAATTAAACTTCAAAAATGACCTTAATTTAACTATTAAAACCACAAAAGAAATTTGGTCCCATTAAAAATTCATTAGCATCTTGGATTTGGGTGATCAAATTAGGTATTGGGCTAACCCAAAAGCCCATTTCCAGTTTTAAAATTGTTTTGTAATTATTTCATAGAATATTCATTTTTTATCATTTTTCGGTGGTGCTACCTCTCACTTTCTCCCACTATACCTAGACACACCCCCAGATTCGTTTACCCATCTTTGGAGATCGTATTTGTCACGAATTAGGTCCGAACTTCTAAGGTTGCTAACATCGTCCATATTTCTCAAGTAAGTGACTATCCTGCTAAGTTCCTTCCTTTTCCTAAAGATCTCTTCCTTTTTTCTTTAATCCCAAATTGTCCGGAAGCTAGGTCTTAGTACCTTGGGTTTCATTTTGAGTTTCTTAATACAATCCTCTGGTTTTAGGTCTGATATCACTCCCTTGGGGTGCGACGGTGGTGCGGTTGAAGTTTCGCACTAGGATTTGCGGTTCTTGACTCTTTTGGCAGGTGATTTCATTGTGCATGCAATTTTTGTGACATAGAATGTTGTGATTTCGGTATTTGAATGTTTATTTCATTTTAATGTTTATAAAAAAATTGGTTTTAGTGGAATTTATAAATAAAATGAATTTTAAGTGCCATTTTTTTGTGAAATTGGGGGTTTTACATACAAATCTTTTATTGGTTCATTTAGGGATGTCCTATAATTACATAATTGATTTAATTAAATTTTATTAGGACTGGAAATATTTTTTTAATGTTTATTGTTTTTTTATGTAGCTACGAAAGTTTATTTAGATGGTGCTTGGGAAGCAAATGGGCTTAAAGTGTCATGTTTGTGTGAAAACCTGGGTTTTTAAAGGATATAACTTCTTGGTTCACATGGGGCTGCCCCATAACTGAATTTTTGGTTTCATTAAAGGGTATTGAACTGAAATTTTGTTTTTGCGACTTAAATGTGTGCGCATAATGTGCAGAGTATATATTTCAAAGAATTGTTTTTGCAAAATAATGTGAGATTTTGAGAGGTTGTTTTATTAAAAATCTAAGTGTTTTGTTGCATGTTTTATGTGCTATAAAATGTGATAGCTACTGTATTGGTTGTGTTTGAATAATAATTAAGTTTTATATGAAAATTGATTTATTTTTCATGCTGAAATTTATTTATCACAAAAGGGGATGCCCAGGTACCTAGGTGGGGAAGATTTGTACTAGTACGGCTAGTGGACCGGATGGGTTTTGTCCCTGTTTCACTTAGAATTTGGATAACGAAAACTCTAAATAAACTATGTGGATGATTATTGGGGACCACTTGGTTATGGGTATGTTCCCTACTAGTGGCTCGTGCATGAGAATGAATTTTTCTATGGTTACTTTACACCGAGGTACAATGTACATAGGGCCAAGACAACCTAGTGCCTAGGGGTGTTCCCAATGTTGTTGCTAATTGGATTTGTGTTATATACCCTTTTCATATGTGTTGTTTGGAAGTAAATTACATTATCTACATTTATATTTATATGTGTGGATATTCTGAAAATTTTGGATTGAAAACTGTTTTCAAATGAATGTTACATTTCTTGGAATTTTAACACTGCTTTTCCTTGCCTATTAAAACTGCTTGCTTTATCACATTGTATTGCATGATCTTTGGAATAATTGGGTGGTATCATATTGGGCATAGTATCACACCCTACCTACACCAATTGGGTGTAAGTAGACTTGATTATGTTTGACTCAGGTAAAGGAAAGGCTAAGGGTGATGGCGGTTCGGGGTGTTAGTCCCCATCCTTGGGGCGGAGTTGTAGAGACGGCTTGTGGGCGATGAACCCTAGTCGTGTGAGGTCCTTGCTGCTATCTTGATGCTATATTTATTTTTATTTGGACCACTTTAATTATCTTTAAACCAAAGTCTTCAGTTCTGGTTTTTATTTGTTAAGACTTGTTTAGCTCAAAAATTTCAGATTTATATTATGGATTGTTTTTAATGTTTTATACTTTCATACTTGGGTAAATCATTCCCAAACCTAAATTAATGATTCACAGGCACGTGTGCCAGCCCGTGGGGATAGGGAACGCCCTTCGATCCTTGCCATGATCTGGGTTTAGTGCTGGTTTTCTGGCAACCAGATTCGGTTCGTGACAATTTTTGAATATTATATTCATTCCCCAGGTCATATTCTTATAAAGTGTTATCAATCTCTTTTATTACTTTTCTCTTTGACCCCCATTTGAGAATATTTCACATTTATAGAGGTTTTAAAAAATTCTATCAATTCATGTGTTAACTATTCAAGATTTTTTTTCACTACATTATCAAAAACATGAATTTTTTAATTCCTTATCAACCATATATTTTTTTACAATTAAAAGAGAAAATAATTCATCTTTTTCTTCCATGAGTTGTCTAAGAAATTTTAATCTTCAGTACTTCATAGATAAAATAGTATTTATTTTTTCAGTTTCTTTTTCAAAATGTACATTTTAATCTTGTAGTCCCATGATAAACCCATTTTTATTTGTGATAAATTCTATAGGAACATTATTTATATTCCTTTCAATTAAAGAGTAAAATTCTTAAATAGTTTTTATAAACTCATCATCTTCTAACTCTTCATAGGTTGACCTTCCTTCATTAAAAGTATCACATTATCAAAATTAATAAGATGAATTATTAACTCTTTGACTTGATTTAAATAGTGGTATATCCTTACATGAATTATTTAAAATATCTTTCACTTTCCTTGCCTCTTTCCCCTTCCTATTTTTTATGGTTTAAGCTGAAACCTCTCATCCAGTTATAACAAGAATGGAGTTTAAATTCTATATCTGAGGAACTTCAATATTTTCTTCAAATTTCCACTTCATGTATTATTGTATATGTACATTGGAATAATTTATATATAATTATTGGATTATTTTTACCTTATTTGATTCCACTTATAGAGACTAATGGATCAAACCTACACCTGAGGGTGAATTAGGCATCCAATTTTTAACAAATTTTAACTTCTTCAAATTTATCCCCACTTACACTCAAACCCCTATCTCAATTAGATTTTTTGGATCTTCTAATGGATCTGTGACCCTTGATTTATTATATAAGGAAAAATAATAAATAACTCATAATGATTTTACAATGTTCATCTCTCCTCGGAAAATCTACTCCTTACATTTCTTGAATTTTTTTGTTCAATTTTTTTTATCAATATATAATTATAGTGGTAAATAAGGATAATATAAGTCCCAAATAATGTTTGTAAAAGTATAATTAACTTCCCTAAAATTAAATCCCACTATCATAGTCTCCCACTTGGTATGAGATTATTTAAATGGGCACCTCCAGTTATTGAAAACACTTCAAACTAATGAAAAAAGAATTCAACATCTAGGAAATGGTCAATTATAATTCATGCACATTAGAATTATCCTTTAATAATTATCACTATTATTTAAAAACATAGTGGATATAAATATTCTTGTGTCCTGAATCAATTATGTTGACATCAAAAATAAAATCGATCTCTTCTCAGGATTTTCAGGATGGTCAATTTGTGCATCAGATCATGCAATCACAAACACAATCTTATTCCTATTCAATATGTTTTATTAAATGAATGATATATATTTTCTTATTAAATTTAATTATCCCAAGGATTTAATTTCATTCTTAGTTATCTTGATCATATATTAACCTGCATTGATAATATTCGATCTGATAATGGATGGTAGGAAACCATTCAATATAATGATTTCCATTTTATGGTGTCATCACAATTAAAAAGAGATACCATGTCAAACTCCCTCCTTTGAGTGTCAAATAAAACTACTATTAGATATGTTTGATTTCTAAATCTCCCTTAGTAGGTATTTATTTCCAAAATGGTTTGGAAAAGGTTCCACTAGAATCTCCATATATCTTACTAGATAAGTTGTAAGAAAAGGAGTGAATCATACTCATATCTATCAAAATTGATTATAAAGTAGTGAAATAATATATAATACCTTATGTAATACTTAAATCCATAGTGTTATAAGTCTCCCACATATTAATTTATCCATATAATTTAAAACTAACTCACTATGCACGTCTTGGACTACCTTGAGGTGGATGTTCTAGTATCTGATCACATTGATGACCATCACTTGAAGCTCTCCTATATCCTCTACTACATATTCCGCCATGTGGACCACCCTTCTCAAGTCATATCATTTTCCTAGATTTCCCACCAGCCATATACCCATATAATTCTTATTTATTGAGTTGGAAATATTAATAAATAATCCCCCAACCCTTATAAACATGGTATCTTCTGTATCTTGGCTAACATGATTCCATGTGATATTCCTACACCACTAATCATCATCCATGTTGTCTCCTATTATATAACACTCCACTGACATGTAATGTACTAAATGTGCAAAATTAATATTATATATATTGGTTATTAGCCTCCACATCCATCAATTATAATTCATAAAATAACCTCTCAACCATATGGGTTCTCTACAGCACCCAGACAAATGAGGGAATGAAAAGAAACACTACACCAACATAAATATCCTAGAGAAGTAATTTCTTGAAGATTTATGCCTAGAAATATCCATCATGAACCATATCCATGGAGTATCATAACAGGTTGGTAAACCATGATGCATACCCTAAAATGGAAATTATTCCTTATTTAAGATCTAGAATCTTTTGAATTCATACTGACCATAGCATTAACAAGAAATAATTCTCTATAAAAAGACATTTCAACTTAACCTAAGGAAGTGTATCCTCATTGAGAATATAAATAAATTGAATCCACTAAAACCCAACTGAGTATTGGAGAAGGATATATACTAGAACCACCATCTAGTTAGGAGGGGAGGAAATGAGGTAGAATTTTCAAATTTTCGACTCAAGTCAATCCTCTGCTTGTTGGTAGTCAAGATATCCTAGAAACTTAGATTGTCTCTTCATGTAAAACATACAATGATCACTCAACCTATGTGTGTTTTCATCATGTACTACTAAAACCATATACTACTTTTTTCATCATAGGGAATACACCTTAACTACTATAGGTGGATCTACATACTGATAAATAGGGGGAATTACTGGTTGTTGTCTACCTAGAGGGAAAATATCATGATCTTACCCCTAAAATGAGGTCTCATAACTCAACAAGTCATCCCCACAACTCCATTGTGTAATCTTCACTAACAATCATTAGTGATACATACTATAATTTTAAAGTTGTACTATCATCAATAGATCACATATGAGGAGTTTTCATAAGGATATGAAAACCACAACCCATTCCTACATGATGCATGTATTATTGTTTTCCCTATAGCTGATGTCTCCATGTGATGAGTTGACAAGTCGGTAATCAGATTCTGGGATTATACATATGTCGGGCATTGCATCATCACTTAGTTCCTTGGTCTAAGAGACAATATTAAGACACTTCAACACTATTTCCATAATGACCCCAACTAATCCTCAAAACTATTCAATCTTCGATCTTGGGTCCTAAACAGACCCCAATGATACCACTCTAACACGACTCAATGGAACGAGGGACACACAACCAAAATTGAACTGTTTTTGATACACTAATACCACCTCCAATAAGCTAGGGGTTTGTACAAGTACTGAATAGGTAAATTACATACATGGGAGACCTTATCCTAATGAACTCGTGCACAAGAACACTTCTTCGTATACCTAAGTAATGTAGTAAAGTAAAGGAATAAAACTAAAAATTCATACGCAACCTCTAATCCCAACACAGAGTGTAACAATACAAAACTGAAAATGTAAAAAGGAAAAAAAAATAAAAACTCACAATCTAAAAATGGGGTCCAACATGATAATAACTGGAAACTGTCACTAAAGGAAATATCCACACACCATATGTCTCCCCTACCAAGAATGAATATGATCCACCAGCTCCTAGTATAACACGGACTATGTTAAATGTTCTATCATCAGTAAAATATGCTACATGTGTGATAAGAATCTATATAGGGGTATGTATATATATAACCAATTGGATAACCCAAAATCAACAAGAAGTAAAACATCAGGAAGAGAATCATCTTAGAATCATTATAGGATAGGAAAATGGGGAAGTAAGAACCTAGATATTCCAAAGGGAGGTACTCTAGTCTTAGTGTATGATATCAATATCCAAAGGCGTTCTAAATATTATGAATGTGGTGCATCATCTCTGAACCATTTGATCCTCCAATCCACAAATACTCTCTATATCAGAAATAGAGGATCTCAAACCCCTAGTCGTATATTGGGAAAAAATAACCCAAGTAGAAGATCCTTCTCCATGTATAGTCTATCTAATACTAGAAAGTATGACCCCATATATAGTGGATCCACACTTAATAATGGTGTGGGATACTGAACCTATCCAATCAATAGTAAATGGATCATGTGACCCAGTCTAGTGGGAGGGATTACTGACATGCCTAGGGATAGTAAGAGGAAACCTTGAATTGATGAACTTTGATACTAGTATGGGTTCTACTCACTAAGAGTATCTGATATCCAATCTAGATATTTGAATGTTTTTTATCAATTATGATCACTTTTCCTCAGTCCTCATATATTTCTTCGTATGTATGTTCACCATATTGTTCCACATGGAATTTTATTTTGAGATGAAAACTCCTTGTCTTTAATCCAATCCAAATAAAAGTTCATGACACTCCGAATAGGGTATATGATGTCTAAGGTCTAGTCCATGTTCTAAACATGTATTTCATCCCTAAATGGAATGTCATTCCCTATATAAATAATGTGTTATAAATGTGAATGACATTAGAGAATGAGCTTGGAACTGGGGTGTATGTCCACTATCCGAGTAGTGTTCCTCCCTGGGGTACATGGGTTATGGCTCCAAAACACATAGTGTGTGGGGTCCCATGGATCCTAGGAATGTAAATATATTACATAAAAAATCATGTTATTCCAATTATCACATGATGTGTGGATGTCAAAAAATATTGTGTGATAATTAATGTTTCCCAAACATTTATCCACCATAAGTATAATGATACACAATCTGTGATATTCTGAACTACGCACCATGCAGTGAGGTACTCTCCATATACATTTCTCCATGATGAATATATCAATTTATCACAGATCCCTTTGGATCCACTGTGTTTTTTTATATAAGCACTTTCCAAATTTTTCCCCTATGGAATTGTTCTGATCTGAAATCAATTTTCGATCCCTCACTCATTAAAGACGTGATCTTCAATGAAGATCATCACCACATGAGTCTTGAATCGTGAATTCCCCATACACAATCACACCATGAGTTTCTATCATTCTAATTGATCCTCCACTATTCTATGATCCATCATGCTGAATCCATATAAGAACTTCTTTTAGCCTGAATAGTAATTTCCCAATGTAAAGGGTTTCTAGAATAAGTTAAATAACTAGAAAACTGATTATCAGGGATGAATATGAGTAGAATGTGGGTAGGAATACATAAAATACAAAATTTAGTAATTGATGTTGTCTCTGATAGGTTTGACTAAATTTTATTCAAATGATAAATGAGTAATAAAATTGTTTTCATGATAATCAGGGAAATAAAATTATCAATTCTTAATATAGGAATAAATAAAACACAATTATCACAAGATAAATTATTTTGAACACAATATTAATTCCTAATGGAATAATTCATGTACAATAAAATATTTGGAATTTGTAAAAATACAATAAACATAAATACATACCTTGAATTCACACCAATTGTCACAATATGACATTTATCCATGTGACAGAACTGATGAATTTCATTCGATCTGATCATGGATCCTGAAATATTTATGAATGTTCATCATATGTTCTTCTTTTGCTGGTTCCCCCTCTATATGGATCACCTAGTTTTATGTGTGTAGATCACATTGAATTGGGTATACATTGATGGGGGTGAATCAATTTCCCCCTTTTACCAAATTTTCCCTTATTCTAAAAGACTCCCTTTTTGGAAGAATTATATCGAATAAAGTAAAAAAATATTATTGAACGAAATGGGAGATTAAAACAACACACTTATTTTTTGGTTGAAGAATATATATTGGGTGGAAGTGTTCGATTTATTTTTTAATGGTTTTCATAATTCTCTAAAACATTAAACCTAAACGATAATGATAATATAATATGCTTAAAAAACATTCTATTAAACTCATCATTATGGGTTAGTCGTGCATGGGTTTTTATGGTTACTATCAAATAAAATGTTTAAAAAATATGATTCTAGCATTGTAATCGTGTATTTATGTATGGTGAATTATAGTTGGTATCATAGAAAAGTTTAAATAAATTTAGAGTTTAGGGTGATGTTAAGAAAATATATAATTGAAATGATAAATTATGGTTATTTTATCATTAAATTGTTATTGAGGGTTTCCATGTTACTTCATCTAATATATGTTAATTTTAGAATGGTTATCTTTAGAGGTAACATGAGGAATGATGTATGAAGTTTGAAAGAGAAAATTTTCATTTCGAATCATTGACATAGAATGCTTGGAGTTGGAACTAATTAGTTTGTAGATGTCTTAACTAAATTAATGAAGTATATATATTGTGAAACCTATCAAAGAGAGAAATATAATTAACTATAGTGTAAAATTTCAATATTGGAATATTGAAAGAAACAAAACCCATTGAATTTTAGTTTATGTTTATATATAGTGGTATATTAAGGATGGATAAATTATTTGGAGAATATATTTTAGTTTTTGGGTTATTTAGAGCATCAGATGATATCTCTTGTAGTTTATTGTTTTGAAGGTGAATCCGATTAGTGGTGTTATTTAGTTAAAAATACCATGGAGAATAATAAAATTGATTCTATGACATTTACTCAACAAAAACATTTTTTAGCTGTTTGTTAAATATTTTAATTACAATTATTTTTATCATTATATGAACACCTAGCTGAATTTAGTTTCTTAACATGTGGGGAATTCATTTTTAAAAAATCTAATAGATTTGAGACTTTCAAATAAAGTGGTGACAAGAATATTACTTGTTTATATAATATTTTCCATTATCTAGTTTTATTCGGGATGTATATATTCTATTATTTTCTAGAAAATTTAATTTAGAATGGAAATATCACTTCAAAAGGTGGAACATAATTCTTGTTAAAAACTCATGGGGAAGTATTAAAATAAATAATATTTTTAGGAATCTCCCATTTATCACTTCTGGAATGGTTTTTATTGTAAATCATGTTGTCTTACACATAGTAGAGTTTAATTTTCTTTTTTTTATTAATTCCATTACTGCTTTTCATATTAAGATATATTTAATATATAAGGATGTTATATTCAATTTTAAGAATGTGTTGTAATTTTTACATCATAATGATTTCATACCAATGATAAAATATCAGGAAGATAAGAAATTTTTTAATTGTTGAAGTGAATGTTATATTTCTCATATCATTAAAATAAAGGAATTCTTTTTAATTAGTGATGTGGCCACAGTAAATGAATATAGGAATTTATTTCTTGATGATTTTTGTAATATTATACCTAATTTGGAGATTGAATTTACTATTTTATTAATTATATAAGATAATTCTAAATCAAAACACACTTATATAATATCTACAATAGAGATATTATAATTTAAAAAAAAGTTACAATAGTTTCTTTTAAGGATTTCATTCATCCTAGAGCTTTACATTGGTGTGCACCTGTTTTGTTTTTTAAAAATATGGATGGTTCTATGACAATTCTCATTGATTATAGATTAATTAATAAAATTTAAATTTTGAATAAGTATCATTTCCGCATATTTACGACTTGTTTCATAACCTTAATGGTGAATAGTATTTTTTTCAAATATTGATTTTAGGTCTGGATATCATCATATGAATGAAAAGGAAGAAGAAATTATAAGGTTATTGTTTCATACTAGGTATTTTCATTATGAGTATTTGGTTATTCCATTTGGATAATTTTTACGTTATATTTATTGGTCTTATTTTGGTAAATTAAAAAATTTATGAGGATAATGAGAAACATCTAATGATTTTTCTAAATACACTAAAAGAAAATATGTTGTGTAGAAAATCTAGAAAATAATAATGTTGGTTTCAAAAGATTTATTTACATAGATATAATGAAACTAAATATTGAATAATAGTTGGTCATGTTAAGACTACAGTGATGGGAGAATGTCCAAGACCAATTAATGTCACTAAAATTTAAATTTTTCTTGAAAAAATGGGTTATTACTAATGGTTTACTAAATCGTTTTTCATTCTCTAATCCACTATCCAAGTTAACTTGAAAGGGAGTTAAATTTATTATGAAAAAGGAGAGTGATGAATGTTTTATAGAATTAAAAATATTTGTTAATGACATGGTATTATCCCTACTGTCAAGAAATTGGGACTTTTTTATTCATATTAATGCACCATTGAAGTGAATTGGTCGTTATTTTATGCAAGACGATTGAGTAATTGCGTAGGAATCATAACAGGTGAAACATGTTGGGAAGAGTTATCTAATTCATGACTCTAATATTAGGGTGGTAATTTTTGAATTAAAAATTTGGAGGCATATTCTATATCAAGATAAATGTGACATATATAGGTACCATAAAATCTTGAAATATATATTCACTAAAAAATATTTGAACATGTTTTAGAGGAAATTTTTAGAACTAATAATGTATTATGATTATACAATTCACTATCACCCAGGTAAAGAAAACAAGGTAGTAAATTCCTTGAATCAAAAGAATAATATATCTTTAACCTTGCTGCATTTTTAAAATGATATTGTATTTAATGATTTAATGAAACTAGAATTGGTGGTTGTGTATACAAAATTCATTCCTCTTTTTGATCAAGTAAATATTTAATCATCATCATCTGAAATAATTATGTATTATTAAAAAGAAAACAATATTTTTCAATATAGGATCGAAAAAGTTGAAGAAAATGAAAATTTCTGAATTTTAATATTGAAAAATTAAATTTTATAAGTTTTGAAAGAGGCTATGTGTACTACTTTATTTTGATTTTAAAAAGGAAATTCCATGTGAGACTCACAAATCTAAAATTTTTGTTTATCCTGATAATATTAGATTGTATAGAGACTTTGATATATTTTATTAGTGGGAAATAATGAAAAAAGAAATTTTTGATTTTAACTTGAAATATTTGACTTTTCCATAGGATAAATATGCATAAAAAATGCTAAAGGGAGTGATTCAACTATTTATAGTTCCTAAATGAGAATGGAAGAATATATACATGGGTTTCGTAGTGCGATTACCAAATACATATCAGGGTAATAATGCTATTTGGGCTGTAATTGATCATTTGAGTAAATATATAGTTTCTCTTCCTATTTGGGATAATATTCCTTTAAATTATCGTTCTAGACTCTATATTAAATAGATATTTATGTTATATAGAGTACCCTACTATATTGTATATAATCTAGATTCTAGATTTACATCTAATTTTTTTAAATGATTTTAGAAGTTGTTAGGTATTGAGATTAGTTTTATTAAAACATTTCACTATCAATCTAATGGATAGTCAGAGAAAACAAAATAAATCCTGGGAGGATATTATCTATTATGTTATATTTTATTATCAAGGATTTTAGGATCAAAATCCATTATTAAGTGAATTTTCATATAATAATAGTTTTCATTATAATATACATATGGAACTACTTGAGGAGTTATATTGAAAATTATGTCGATCTTTAAAATATTGAGAAAGAGTTGGGGAATGAATGTTAATGATACTAGAATTAGTGGAAGGGTTGTTTTGAAAATTTAAGTATGATTCAACATCATATTATAGATATCAAAGAATGAAGAAATGTTATGCATATTACCAGATGTAAGATCATTCATTTTAGGAAGGTGATGCTGATTTTTTATGATATGTACTTGGAATGGTGTGATATCATTTGGTAAAAAGGATAAATTGGGTCCACAATTTATTAGTTCATATTAAATTATATAGAATGTGTGATTAGTTTCATAATGGCCAGCCTTACCTCTATGTTTATCATTGGTACATGATGTATTACATGTTATGTTTTTGTGAAAGTATTTACCTAATGCATCACTTATTTTGAGCCGTGAAGTGGTATAGTTAGAAGATAATTTTTTTATTAT
Organism: Viscum album; assembly: GCA_963277665.1. NCBI lineage: Eukaryota > Viridiplantae > Streptophyta > Magnoliopsida > Santalales > Viscaceae > Viscum > Viscum album. The sequence goes on along the minus strand of OY728120.1, from coordinate 1,576,052,458 downwards.
GATAATCTAGTTTTGATTCTTGATTTTAGAAGGAGTGTATTATTGAATAAGGTAACCCACCTAGTCAATTTTTTTAGGAAGAATAGTATGATTCCGGAAGCAACAAGAGAATATGAAAAGGCTATGATAGAAAAATATATCCAATTGGTATAGGATCCTTCTTGGATTTAAAAGACCGGGGATGAAATACGAGCATGGGAGGAATTCCCGAGTTACTCTAAAAGGGTACTGTAGTAGTACTATAGCAGCAGCAGAACTGTAGCAGTGGTGACACTGTAGCGGCTGAGGGTACTATAGTATGAACTGTAACGACGGCGTACTGTACCAGGAAGTGTATAAATAATATTCAATGAAGGGACATTTAGGAAAAAATGTGGTTTTGAGCCTTATATACATACAACTTGGTCTTGGGCCTTCATGAAATGTAATTGGTCACCATCTACCCAGTCAGAAAGTGGTCATTTATTTTATAATAAAATGAGGCTTTGGCCCCAACCTTAAAAAATGGTATTGTGATAACACATTTTTAAGGGGGTACGAATGTGAAAATTTATTAAATATTAATAGTAAATAATTTTTTGTTATTATCAATGTTAATAATTAGATTTTATATATTCACATTCAGTATAATTATTTTATATATTATTTTGTAAAAAAGAAAAAGTTTTATTCTAACTAAATTATTTTCCATGAATTATATAGTTTTATTTAAAAGTTAAATTTATATATTTTAGAATATTAACTTAATAAAACAGATCTCATTTGTTAATTTAAGAAGTCAAAATTAGTTTGGGTTGAATTTTTTTTATTTTCTAGAAAGTGTGGTCTTTTGAATGAGTAGTGAAAACACCAATTTTGAAAATATTGTTATTTTTATGATACTTACAAAATATAAGAATGAATTGAAAGAATATTAAACTATTTTATATAATAAATATGTATTTTGGATGTGGAATAAATAATTTAAAATATTATGTAAAATTCAGAAACCTATGTTGGACAACTTGACATCTATGTAGTTTTTTATTTTAATAAGAACTATGTTTTTTTATTTTCATTTAATTTAGTAATTACAAGGTTACATTTAGTTATGTATTATTTTTAATTTCAAATAAATATAATTTTTATTCACAAATCAATAAATGTCATGAAAATCATTTATATACTTTATTTTGGGGTAAATTCAATTTTAAGGGTCAAAAAGCATTTATCTAAAAACTGTTTTTCATTGTGTCTGACACATTTATATTAAAATTAATTTTTACAATTCTTGGAAATTAAATATGTTTAAATTATTTTCATATTAAAAAATCATAAAATTTGGTAATGTGTTCAATTTCAATTTTTTACATAAAAAAAGTTTCCACGGTAAAAAATTAGTCTCCTCGGTAGAGTGTTAAATGAGGTTAAAGGTTTAAAAATATATGATATGGTTGCTAAATATTATCTAGAACTCCAAACGAACTTCTTATAGGTCCTATTATCACCAGAAGACTATAAATAGAAGGCTTATGGTGTAAGCTAAAGGAGGATTTCCAAGGAACAGATAAAAGTCCTAAAAAAGTTATTTCAAGGTTCTTTCTTCTTCCACCTCCTTCCAAAAATTTATAACCAAATAAATATATTGAATATATTTAAATGTTATTAAATAGATTTTATAACTTTATTCCATTTCATTTCCTTCAAAGGCGAAATGTAAATGTTATCCATTTGTATGTGTGAACTACAATCTCTCTGAAGAACGTATCTCATTTTTCATCCCCAAATCACATTGATAATTATAAAAATAAATTTGATGAATATAATTGATATTTATGACATAATTATTATTATAAAAATTTAAAATATTATCTACTATCTTTCCTTCTAGTCTTTGGAAAATTGAAATTCTGCTCTACTGTATGTGAGGAATATCGCCACCATGAAACGATGTATTTTGTTTTTAATGACCAACATATATGGATGGTTCTAAATATTGATATAATGTATAAAAAATTATTATTAAATTATTGTTTTCTTATAAAATATGGAACCATGATCCCTTTTATAATTCTCAACTTAAAAATGTTCCTGATTTTTGTAAACTAATTCAAAACTTTTACTGAGTTTAAAAACCCATTTTCACTGAAAACATGTTATCTTTTGTATCAAATACTATAATTCAGTGTTCATGGTGATTTTTTAGGAGTTTTTATTGTAAGTTACTCATAAAGAATAATCATAGGAGAAATTTAAAATACATGGAATGTACTTTATAAACACGAGGCTTGTAAATTTTCATGGTACATGACATGACCAACACAGGTACCCTCCCCTATTATGGACCAGACCATACCTGTTGTGTACATCATAAACACATATCATGTATGAACATCCGGAATTGTTAGTAATATATAGTGAGGAAACAATACATGTATAGAATATTACACACCATTTACATACACCAACTAGCCAATGATCCAATAAATTCAATGTGTGGCACTGTCATCCACTTACTAGTAAAGAAACCCAAAAATTGGAAAGTTGACTAGAGCAGACATAGGGTACTTTTTCGTAAATGCCATATAATATAATTTTCTATGAATAGAGAGGAATCCCTATAAATTCAGGGTTAGATATTCTATGGGGATGTGATACAACTCTATTGACTTAGTCTCTCCCTGAATCCATTAGTAATTTTCATCATTTTATTTATGTTTTATTGTATTTCATTTATTGTACTCTTCTCCTCTTATATCCATTGTTGGGATTGATTTTATTTTCATTACGCACACCATTACCATGGTCATAAAAGGAAAATTTATTTATTCCTATTTTTTAATATTGTTTGGGTGCATTATAATGGAATTTATTTTTCATGTTTTTATTGTGATATTTCGTTATAATCACTATAATGAATTAATTCCACATTCACCATTGGTATCATATCGGACCAAGAATGACACTATAAGTGATAAATAAAGGAGTTCTCATGGGAGAATCCATCACCATTGGGTGAGCCTATTTCCAATATTTTAGGGTTAATAATCTGAAAACATGTTTTAAAGTAATCAATCAATTGAACAAAGGATTGATTTTTAAATACCCAAATATTTTTTATCAGATAGAGAAACAATAATTTAATTGATTTTTAAATACCCAAATATTTTTTCACTCCTTTTAATGATTTTATTTGCTTTCACAAATCATTTCACTCCATTCATTTATTTTTGATCAATAATTTATATGTATAATTGTATGAAAAGCTTCAATTTATGACTATAATTAATTCCTTATATTTATCTATGGTATTAACCCCGATATCTAATAGCTACCTAGTTAGTTTGTTTACAGAACTAATTTGGAACATCTCGCGACAGGAATGTCAAATTATCATCCCATTTCTAGGGAATGGATATAAATTAGTAGTGTGAGTTCTGAGTTATAGATGATTACTTAAAATTTTTATTATCCACTTCATTCCATTCCTAGGAACCTCAACCACAAATCAGCATGGATATTTATTCATCCATAAGATGGTATACTTCTCCTAGAGAGGATTTATATTCATATAATACTGAAATGATGTAATCTTATCAAGAAGAGTACAATACATACATGGGTGATGAGTTCTAGAATGATGACTTCCCATGCAGATCTATTACCCTATCCATTTATTCTCTTCTAGAACCAATATCATGTCACAGAAAAACTTTGTTATCGATGATGGGAGACCTTACCCCACAATAGTTAGACCAAAACAATAGGTTGGTAAGGATTGGATATATGTTAGACATAATTTCTAAGATAATTACTAATATGGTTAATCCAGTTGAGTGTGAAGTTTGGTGTTCCTATTATCTTTTTATCAGTGGAAGTATATAATGATGTTGACCGTTCTTATTTTTAAATAAATATTTCAGAAAATGATTTTCCAAAAAATAAATTTGAATATAGGAACACATCATGTCATGCTAATATGGAATTTAATCAGTTCATAAATTTAGAATCCTCAATTTATTTTTCACTTGATCTTTTGGAATCGTTCATTTGATTTTAGGTTATTATCACTTCGGAGAAACAATACGTGTAGGTGGATGATGTACAAGATCTAGAAAAGGAATGAGCCCACCTTCATCAACAGATGGCTAGGAATAAAGGTTACGATTTACCTCTCCATGTTTTAATGGTCACAAATAATTTTTATGTTGTGTTTAATGGTTTCACTATTTTTTTGGTAGAATTTTATAATATAAGTAAGTCTAGGAAAGTTTGGATATGTGTTGAAAAGACCCACCATTGAGGATGAGTCACTTCCAAAAAGGACTAACCGTTTAGTATGAGTCACCACCAGAAAAGACTAATTGTTAAGGAAGAATCACCACTAGAAAAGACTCACCATTGAGGATGAATAACTGCAAGAAAAGAGCCACTATTTAGGACGATTAAACACCAAGAAAGTATCACCATTGAAAAAGAGTCACTACCAAGAACGAATCACTATCTGAACTGACTCACCACTAAAATTTCCCCACCACTATATTAGAGTCACCGCCAGACTTAAACCATCACTAGATGAACTACTTTTAGAGAAGTCACAATTCATATGAGTAACCATTTATATGTGTCACCATTCATATGAGATGCCATTGAGATGAGACCCCATCAGATAAGTCACTTTTTAGAAGAGTTATCACTGAGATGAGTAACCATTGAACATGACCCAACTTTAGATGACCTATCATCGACCTGACTCACTATTGGGATTTCTCACTACCATACATGAGTCACTGCCAAAATGAATCCCCATCTCTATTATAGATTATTCAAATTAAATGTTTCTAATGACTATATTATTGAATTTAATGTTATGTATTTTTTAATGAGTATTCTCAAACAATTTCTAGAAATATTAAATGCTATCAAAACTCTGAATGAAGATGCAGAGTACCAAAATTATTGTTCCGCAAATGCTATATCCATTTAATAGTTCTATATATGCAATGAATTCAGAATTTTGTGTGGGATACAAGAAGATAATATAGGAATATTGGATGAAAGAAAACTGTTGATCAAGTGTTCCATTCAGTGAAGATATGTATATAGTAAATCTTGCCTACATCTAATTGTGAAAGAGTAGAGCTTACTAAACATCCATTTACTTTCTTATAAATAGAACAAGAGAGAATAAAATGTTTTTTTTACTGTTATTTTCTAATAAAAAACATGATATCCTCTCCAAGAAACATCCGAGTAGTCTTAATCTTTTAAAGCATATCAAATCAAGCAACACTATATTCTATTTTATTCCCACAATTATTGTGGAAGTGGTCCCTTTATGGCATGGATATCTTATAGTTGATGGCTGTTTACCTGATATAGGTAGCACATGAGGAATTTATTTTGATAATCCATTTACTAGTGGGTGATTTACCAGTTGAGGTGATTAGGTCAAGGATACATGTTTAACCTCTTATTTAAATTCCATTTTGTTTTTTTTAATTTAATTTATAAGTATTAAAATAAATTAGTTTTAAAATATATACAAAACCACTATTTTTGTTTTTCGTATTAACTAGTGTTCATATAGTGATTTTATTAAATAAAGTGATTTCAAAAGATAAATGAATTTCCATATATTTGTTTAACATAAACATTATCACTCTTGGAGAAATATTTTAAAAGATTAGAAGTTATATCGATATGCTAAATTCATAAACAGGGTTGGTTTAATAATGTTGGGATATTTTTTAAACTTTTTTTAACACAAAATTGGGAACTTAATTCAACCCCTCCTTAGATACTAACACTGACCAACATTCTGTATCAATTGGTTTAAAAATATTTTCAACTATTATTATAGTTATGTTTTAATGATCTTAAATTTATATCAATTCTAAATATAGTTCGTTAAATGCATAATCCTCAAGAAGGTTATTCATATAACATGACACATTTATTTAATGGAAATAAGTATTCTCAATAAGATATAATTATGAAAAATAACATTATAATTTTGGGTTTTGAAATATGGGCTCCTATAGAGGAAATATTTGAATTACCTCAAACTACTAGAGTCACATGGATGATGCTACTAAAAATGATTTTAACAATAATTGGAAAGCGATGAATTATTTTTTATTATGATTTAGGATATGAATAATTTAATAGGATATCTTCCTATAAAATAGAATTTGAAATTTGGGACACATTTCTCATAAAGGAACAACTAATATGAAGGAAATTTTATTGAATAATTATGCAATTAAATATGATAAATTATAGATGAAATATGATGAGATGATTTGTATTATATATCTCAAGATTAATGACATAGTGAATACCATGAGTTACTTGGGAAATCTAGTTTCAGATAAGGATCAAATCATGATAGTGTTGAGGTGTCTTCTATGGAGAAGGGGGTGTCAATTTCACTAAGAGAATATTATGATATCAAAAAATTACGTATCATGGAATTTATTGGGAATTTTATGATATATGTAGAATATATTAATGATAATCATCAACAGGAAGATGAACCTAAGATGAAATATATAGCCATCAATACCACTTTGTTAGTACAGAATGAGAAGGAAAAGGTACAAGAAAAATCTCTAGTGGTATGGAATCACCAGTTGAAAGTGATGGGGATATGGACCATCTGGCTAGAAGGTTTAAGAAATTTATATGATGAATATATTCTTTAGAAAACTGATTTATAAGGGAATTTATGATAATAGATGAAACTGGAATGAATAATGGAAAATAAATGATAATTCAAATGAAATAACCTTTAGTGAGTGGTAAAGAAAAGGGCATGTTATGTCTTATTATCCCAATTTAAAGTACAAAAAAGTATGATGACAAGGATATAAAAAATAATAAATCCCTAAAACCCATAAACAGTGCCTCTATGGAAAGCTCCAGTGACCTAGACACAACTTAGGAAGAAATGTCTGACTATGCAAATATGTTATTCATTAAGAACATATATGAGGTATCTTATATATATATATATTTTCTTAACTCTAATAATTTTGGAGATGAAAATGATGATGATATGTTAAAATTAAAACTGTTTGAATATTGAAATGTTATTGAATACACCTTCAATGATCTTATATAAAAATATAAAATTCCAAAGAAATAACAATCTTTATCTGGTTGAATTAAATAATATTTTCTATAAATAAGGAAAGGAATGCTCAATTGTTGAAAGAGAATATTAAACTAAAATTTGAAAATGATAAATTAATGAAATAATTAGATATATTGACTAATCATAGATAAACTGTCACTCAAATACTTTGTAAAAAATTGAACAAAAGTATATTACTAGATTTGGTTCTCAACCAGGACAAATAAGAATTGGGAAGAATAATTTTGTCCCTAAATATAATTTTGGAAATTTTACTGCTTTTTATAATTCAATTAGACCTAATAATGTTTTTATTTCAAAGAGATTAAAATATGCATATTATAACCAATTACAAATATGAGTTCCTAAATCTCTTGTTATTAGCTTTTTTAGACCCAAACAATTTTGGGTAAAAATTTATTTTTGGTATAAAATAGTTTTGTTGGGAACTTGATTGAAGAGATTTGGTATAATTATATAGTTCGTGGACAATATATGTTTCAAAAATATGAAAGGAAATTACTTAAACTTCAAAAACATGAAAAACTTTTGTGGTGGACATGGCACCTTTGGTGACAATGCTAATGGAAAAAATAGTTGGTGTTGGCCAAATTGCTAACACAAACACATTATTAATTTCTAAAGTAATTTTTATAAATAGAGTAAAACGAAATATTCAATGCATCTCATTTCTCTATGATGATGTTTTTATGTGTAATTTTAAATCAATGCCTATAATGTTTTTTATTCTATTTTTTTAGGTTTTCTACTTTGTAAAATTAAGACATATATGTTTTTAATAATGATTATTTAATTTTAGAAATGATTTATTGCTTAAGTTGTTTTCATAAATAAACTTGGAATTGGAATAAGAGACTAGGACACTATAATATTAACTCACATAGAATTATTACATGGAAAGGGTTAGTCAGGGATCTATCCAAACATGAATTCCCAAATGAAAAAGTCTGTAATCCCTATGATACATGGAAACATCACAAAATATTTTTTAAATTAAAATATAATTTTCAACTTCTTAACCTCTTGAGATTGTTCATGTAGACTGGTTTAGACCATCTAGTGATTCTTGTCGAAATGGGAAGCACTATGTATATGTACATGAAGATGGATTTTCAAGGTATACTTGGATATTCATTTTAGCTCACAAAATTTATGCTTACTCTTACTTTAAGAACAATTCCAAATCTATTAAAAACGTAAGTGGTCTTTGAATTGAGACCTTAATAAGTGACCATGGTCATGATTTTGAAAATTTGGACATTGAATCTTTTTTGTAAAAAATTGGCTATAACCATAAATTATATACTCCAAGGACCCCATAGAAAAATGGATTTATAGAAATAATAAAAATAACACTTCCATAGATATCCCACAAAATGATTAATAAACATATCTTACTAGTATTCTTTGGGTAGAGGCTACAAATACATCCTCCTATATAATTAATATATTTTTCATTAGACCAATCTTGAAGAAAACCCATTATAAAATCTGGAATAATAGAAAGCATAAGTTTAATTATTTTATATTTTTTGTTTACAATTAATTTATTTTTAACTCTAACCATAATATTGACAAGTTTACCTCCCAGGGCGATAAAGGTTTTTTTATTTTTATTTCAACTACAACTAAATCCGATAGAGTCTTTAACAAAAGAACCATGATTGTAGAAGTCTTCCCATGTCATGTCTGATGAGAAAGATCCACATGATGCAAAAACTACTTTATGAAATATTAAATATTATTTACCCACTGTGAACATAAATGAAAAACATCATCATAATACATTAAAACATGAAAAAATCATCTCGTTTTGAGGAACTTCCATAACTATAAACAAAACCTGTAGAAGACCCTGAGGTGACCAGACCTTCCTTTTGTAGATATTTTATGACTCGTAAATACCATCCATTAGATTTTTTAGTTGGAGACATATATATAGGAACTCAAGAAGGATATTATCCAAGGAATCATGTTGAACATTAAGTATTATTGTTACTACTTGAATCTAAGAACATAACTAATTTTATTAATGATAAATTCTATGTAAGGTATACGTATGAAGAACATAATTAATTTTAAAGAAATAATGTTTTGGAACATGATGGTATACCAAAGAACACCTTCACTATAGGAACAAAATTGGTGTGTAGAAATAAGGTTGATGAATCTAGAACAACAATAAAAAATAAGGCCAGACTTGTTGCACAAAGTTATATTGAAGAAGATGGTATATATTATGATGAAACCTCAACACCTCTTGCTATACTTGAATCCATTTGGATATTGTTTGCCAATATAGCACATCTAGATTTCAGACTATATCAAATAGATGTAAAAAGTGTATTATTTAATGGGTATATCATTGAGGTTGTTTTTATTGGACTACCCAATGTATTTAAAAACCAACATTTTCAAAATCATGTTTTCAAATCAACAAACTATAAATATGGTTTAAAATAGGCACCTTGAGCTTGGAATGATAAGTTCAGATCTTTTCATATTTCTAAAGGTTTTTTAAACAGTACAACAGATCCTACCATTTTTTATAAAAATAATTTCAAAAGATGTTTTAGTTGTTCAAATATTTGTAGATGATATTATTTGTGGATATTCTAAAAATTATTTGTGTACCGATTTTTATAAAATGATGCAATAAAAATTTGAAATGAGATTAATGGGTGAATTGAAATTAATTTTGGTTTTTCATATTTTTAAAAATAAAGAATCAATTTTATTAAATCAAATTAAATATACTAAAAAATTAAAAAAAATTATTGGATAACACTAAAAGTAGTGACACTCCTATTTGTACCACTTATATGATGGATCTTGATGAATCTAGGAAATCAGTGGATCAAACCAGTCATATAGGTATGATTGGAATTCTTCTCTACTTAACTGCTAGCTAATCTAATATTACGTTTTGTGTGTGTATGTGTTCTTGTTTTTAAGAAAACCCAATGGAGTCACACTCACTTACTATTAAATTAATTTTTAAATACTTCAATTATAAAACCTATTTAGGATTGTTCTATCCTAGAGTATAATAATTTGAATAGTTATTTATTTATTTTATGATTTTTGTGGTTTCAAGTTAGATAGAAAATGAAAATATTGAATATTTAACGTTTTGGGAAATTCTCTAGTTTCTTGGTTTAGTAAGAAACAAAATTGTTCTTCATTTTTACTAACGAATCTGGATATATTGCTTTAGGTAGCTTTTGTGATCAATTTTTGAGGGTGAAACCCAATTTTCTAGACTATGGATATCAATTTTGAAATGTCTTTATAAATTGTGAATGCATTTGTGCTTAAAATATTTCTAAGGACCCTGAATCTGAATCTTTAATAAAAAACATTTATGAAGGAACTCACTTTTTGAGATATGATTTTGAAAAGGGATATATAACTCTTGAATACATGGGAACTAAACCTCGACTTGTAGATATTTTCCCAAAGCCAATTAATTTTGAGATAATGGACTACAAAAAAACATTAATAAACAATATTAATTTTGGTTAGACATTATTTTATAGGAACCACCTTTTTATTTTACCCACCTTTTGAGTTTTATCCACCATTGGAATAATCCGCCTTTGGATTCTACCCACCTTTTATGTTTACCCATCGTTAGAAAAACCCAATGTTAGAAATGAACCACCATTGGAATTTAATTCACAATTTCTTATTTTTATATATTGGATATGTATTTAATTTATTTTCAAATTAATTTTTTTCTGATTTAAAAATCCCCAAAATGATATAAAATGGAGAATTAGTATAATTTCGACCCTCTCTCTTCATAGGGCCTAAAATATCCCCATAACTTTTTCTCTTATGAAATTTATCCTTCCTTAAGCATCATTTGATCCTTCCACATTGTTCGCAATGGTTAGAGTAATTTGTGTATATGTGTCATATCCTGATGATTCACATACTTCGTAGAAAAAAAGAGGAGAATCGAGCTGACTAGCTGGCGTTCTACAAAACCCACAACTGATGCGACATATTGTGGTATCTAAAAAAGAAGTGAGTATTGAGTGGTTGATGTGGAGCAGATATTTGGTTATTAGAGTAATTGAAGACTAGGTATGGGTGGTGGGGTTATAAAATAATATGTTACCATTCTATCTATGTTCAGGGCATTAGTTTTATCATAATGCATTATTTAGATTTTGTGAAGATAAAAATTCAGTTTGAAGATGGATAAATGGGAATAAAATTGTTTTATCATCATTTAAATGGGATAGATGTTTCAATATACCTCATGAAGGTGTTTTATATTATTATCAGTGATTGATTCCATGTGATAGTGATACTATTAAATATGGGGATTCCTTTGATGAGTTTATGGGATATATGATAGTGAGAAGACCTGCAATAACTGAGCTTGATGTGAGTGTCATTTCCAATTAATGTTTATTTTGCACATGTTGTTCCCGAGGAAAAGATATTTTGTACAAGGAAGTACTTTGATGTTTATCATCATTACATCATGAAAAGGTGAAATAATATAAATAATTTTATTTATTTTATGGTTAATATGATTGAAATATGTAGGAAAACATCTAGGTTAAACTCCCTAATTTACAATAAGTTCATTTGATCCATGCTAGAGGAAAGTGATTGCTTGATGGGGAAGAAAAAATTGAGGTAAATTGTGGAGGTTGTTTAATTAACAAAGTCTTTTGAAAAAGATTAAAAATTAGTTGGAACCCCTAAAATAGGAAATGTAGTGATGTTGTTGAAATCATTTATGAGGAGTAGAAACCTTTTGATCACCATAAAAGACCATGGAATCATTTGTATAATGGCATAGAGCTAGATGAATGGGTTGTGTATTATGATTAGGAATAGGAAGTAGATGACATTTCTATTACATTACATAATGAGAAGAATTAATTTTTTTGTCAATGAGGGTAGTGATGCTGACTTTCCTAACATCCCCTAAACTATAACTTTTTGTCCTCCAAGATCTCTCCCTATATGAGAGACTTTTGAAATCGGTAATTAATGGGGAAGAAACTAATATTTCTAGAGAATAATACTAAATGATATATTTTAGATATTCGATTAATGAGAATTGAAAAAATGAAATTGATAATGAAATTGGTGAGTATAATAATGAAGAAGGAGGGGGAGAAGAAAATACTAAAGAAGAAGAATAAGGAAAAGATAAGGAATTTGCAGATGTAAAATATGGGGGAAATGATCTTAAAGATAAAAATAATGGCGGTTATAACCATGATAGTCTTGATGATCATGAGATACCATAGAAGGTTCTTTCTAATACATGTTTAACTTTTTCTTTAGGGTCTAAGGAGTGACATATCATAGTTTGTGATATTGATATAGTTGATAGAGATGTGTTGGGAGCATCTGTTGAGGGGGTGGAATCCAAAATAATTTTTAGTCATCATTATGACCCTTCTGATATAGATAATTTTGGAAAAAATTATGGCGAATATGTTGTGCCTTCATTTTCTGAGAAGATTGTTATTGAGAAGATAGTTGATGAGAAGATGATTGTTGATCCTATAGTCGTTGAGCCAGCTAGTGTGTATTTTATCAGGTTCGGTTACCCAAATATTGAAAAATATGAAAAATATCTAGGGTATCTGAGGCTAGTTCTAGTCTACCCTGACCTAGATGATGATAGAATTCCACCAAATCATGGTGAACCTGCTATTCCAACTCAAGTAGAGATGGATCATATGGGATCAATGGTGGAAAATTTAGATGATGGAGGTGAGTTATAGAGAATTTCATCAAATATTCCTTTTATATATGAGCTATAATAGATTTATGTACCACCCACCAATAGTTTTTCGTCCTTACCTATTGATTTTTTTTCCTTAATGCCTATTTTAATTGTATCCTGAGCTGACCTGGAGTCCATCAGAGAGAGGATTCTCATTGATATTGGCATGTTTTTGAAACATCATGAACCACATTTCACTAAAGTTAGTGATAAAGATGATATATATACATTTTTGATCAAGTGATACACCAAATCTATAATAATGCGATTAATAACATTTGAGAAGTAGATATAGAGAACATATGACTTTCCAGTGAGCTGGAGTCTTTGATATCAGTGATGGAAGGGGTGCATAATTCTTTTACCTCTAGAATGGATGCATTTATAGAGAGGTTGGATTAATTACCTTTTGTGCCTTCTATTTCATGTGATCCACCTCCCTTGGATGTTGAGTTGATCAAATAAGTGGATAGAGAATAAATTTTAGATGTTTCAGGTGATGTTCAAGATCAACCTAAGGAGAGTTTGAGGCAGACTTGGAATAATAGTGATCATGTCAAAAAGATGGTTAGGTGTGACTAAATGAAGACAAAGATGATTAAAAGACAATTACCAAATCTAACAAATATTATTTCTATAGAATTTTTAATAATCCTGATCTCATATCTCACTTCATGTTTCCGACTATGATCCTCAGAATAGATTTTTTTACTCGTGTCTTAAAAAAACATTTCAATAAGCTGAAAGTATTGACCCCAGTGCTCAAGTTGTTTACGGGGGAGAAAAAGGACATTTTCACATCCATAGAGTATGGAGGAAACAATATCATAGACTTCATAAATATGATGAATCTATTTATCCATGTGTCTAGTTTAGTAGTGGTAGCTCAGGATTCTATTCCAATGACTCCACATCTCATTCATATAGCCACTACTCTAGATTTTTTTAGATAATCTATTGTTAAAGAACCCAAATCACCTTTACCTACTTGGTTCAATACTTTTAGTTTGACACCCATAAATGTTGTTAGACATCTTTGGAATACTATTATCTTAGAGCATATTTATCTACATACATTCCCTACAAACGCAACCATAGTTTCCTTCGTTTCAACCACTATGCACTTTAATTCTGAAAAGCTAAATGAACCTTTTGTTCCTACCACCCATGATGGGAAGCTTTTAATTTATGCTTTGTTTTTATAGGGACTTCATTATAACTTCTGTGGTATATCTTTTTTTATGTAAAAAAATTATTTTTGTCCTTAAATGAATGTTATCTTATTATTCATATTTTTCTTCTTTTAATTTTTTATTTTTATATTAACTTTTGAGATTCCCATTTTGGGGATAGTGATTATTGAATTTATTTACAACTATGTAATCCTTTGATACCTTCTTCAGTTTTCCTTTTTTCATTTCCTCGATACCATCATTAATGTTATTCCTTGGTACCACACCTTTGATGGTATACGTAACTACTCCATAACTTTCATACCATAATTATTAAATACCTTTGATACTAATTTCTACTTAATTTCTCTCATACCATTTTGTTTGAAAATATAAAGTTTAAACCATTACACAGGAAATTTAAAGTGTTAAGTAGATATATTTTGAGACAAAGTGTATTTTCTATATGCTATATAAAATTCCATAATTTGCGATCATTAAAAAGGGGGATTTTGTTAGGCCCTCCCTATTTTAATGTCCACAAATCATATTAATTATGTTATTAGAAGCTTCAATATTTTATGATACCATTTTATAAAATAATGGTGTCTTGAAAAATTTGGATAATTGTTGAAAAGACTCACCATTGAGGAACAGTCACCTCCAGAAAAGGCACTCCATTGAAGATGAGTCACCACCAGAATATACTCACCATTGGGGATGAGTCACTGCTAGAAAAGGCTCATTGTTGAGGATGAGTCACCACCAAGAATGACTCACTGTTGAAAAGGTGTCACCGTCAAGAATGAGTGATCCTCAGACCTGACTCACTACCATACTTCACGCATCGCTAGAGCAGATTCTCTACTAGACTTCACCAACCATAAGATGACCTAGCACTAGGCGAGTCCCTATTCAGAAAATTCCCCATTGAGATGAATCATCGTTAAAATGAGTCACCATTTAGACGATTCATCATTAAGAGGAGTCATCATTGAGATGAGTCATCATTGAACATAGCCTACAATTACATGACCTACCTCCAACCTGACTCACCATTGGCCAGACTCACTTTCAAACATGATCCACTACCAGAATGACTCACCATTACTATTCTAGAATATTTAAATTAAATTATTAAAATATATAAATAATCTAATTTAATTCTAAGGATTATTTTATTAATAATTAATAAACTATTGCATGAAACATTAAATGATATAAAAACTAAGTATGAGGATTCAGACTACAAAGATGATTATTCCGTGAATGGTCTCTTCATTATGTAGTGCTATATATTCTGAGAATTCATCCTTTCATGTGAGTTACTAGAAAAAAATACATTCATTCTACCCAGTGAAAGTATATGATAATGTGTGACATTTAGTGAAGGGGTTTACATTGTGTATCTTCCTGACATTTGATTGTGAAAGAGATGAGTTTATAGAGAATATAGATCCCTTCTTGTAGATAGAAAAAGACATCATACAATGATCTATTTTATTAATGTTTTCTAGGAACCAACTCAATATCCTCTATAATATACATACAAGGAGTATCAATCTTCCATAACACATAAAATCATGAAACACTATATTCTCTACATGTTTATTCTTTCTCTTTCTATTTGTTGCATTTAATTTCAACCAATGTGTGGCTTACCATTTTATTAAACAGACAATATCTTCTATTCTTAAACTGCAATATTGAAGACATATTCTTCATTATATTTACTTTTTTTTTACCCTTGGTGTTTTTTAATAGGTCTTTGTATTGTCTATTCTTGTTTTAATCCAATAGTAATTGTGGAAGAGGACCCTGCATGCCCTGAACAACTTGTATCCATTTTCTTCTTTACTCGATACAGGTGGTGAATCAAGATAATATTTTTAAAATATTCTTGTAAGATGGTGAATTATAAGTGGAGGGGATTAGGTATCTTCTTGAGACTAAACCTCTTATTGTCATTCCTTTATGAGTTTTGTTTTGTTTCATTTATAATCTTTAAATTAAATTTGTTTTGAACTATAAACAAAACCACTAATTTGATAGTTGGTTTTATGTAGTGTTTATATAAGGTGTTCATTAGGTAATTTGATTTAAAAAAGGTAAATTAATTTCCTTATATAGTTTTTACTTAGACTTAATAACTCTTTTATATAAATTTTAAAAGATCAGAATTTTTATCAAGATTTTGTTTTGATTAACTGGGCTTTTTTTATTAAATTGAAGGAATTTATTTGAAATTGTTTTAATAGAAAATTTTATTAGATTCTAAATTCACCCCATATTGAGATACTCACTCTGATCGAAAGTTATTATATTTGGATTCCCAAACCACTTGAAAGTAAATTATTTTTATTTCATGATTTGGATGTCAGACATGTGTGGTGGTTTTCACAAGGGAATCCACATCCTACCACAGATCATTGGTTGGTTCTCTTACTAAGTTTGAGGTACTAACATAAAACAAATTCTCTTTCCTAGAAGAAATCAAAACACCCTCCTTTTCTTCATCCTTCCTTTCACCAATAAGTATTTGGAATATACATCTCCTTCAAATGATATGTAACATCATATTTATATTTTCTTTGAAAATACTTTTTAAACTTGAATAAAATTTGGTTACATGGTGTGTTTGATTGAATATAAAAAATGTGTACAATTATATTTAGTGCATATTATAGTTATACTTTGTGTGTGAATAAAACCTGATTAAACCAATAAACAGGAATGATGCATGTACTGATGGAACGGTCACTAGAGTGTATCCATTTGGTCACCATCTCAAATACCTCTACACTCTCTTTAACAAATGATCAATTACTTTTGAAATTTTGTTTTTCTAATGGGATTTTTTTCATGTTATTTATAAATAATAATATCATTTAAAAATTTATGAAAACCAATGGCAGTGATGAATTGGTTGATAGGGTCATAGGCAAAGGTTCCAAAATTCTCGAGATCAAATCCTTCAAGCCAACTCAGTTTCATCCCTTTTCTACTAGAAAAAACACAAAGAATATCTTTCAAAATACTTCATGTGTCATGTATATAATATTTTCCTTAGTAAATTAAAAACTCTTTTAAAAATAAACAATTCACTAAAGCATGATGTTGGTTGATTTCAAAAACCATAACCCAGTTTCCAAAAGACTGAGGTTGAATTTAAAGATAATCTCCCTATATCCTCACAATATTAAAAAATAAATAACAAATCCCTACAAATTTCATTCGTCCTTTCACCATGGAGTGTTTAAATTATTTTTAAAAATTAAAAATAATAATAAAACTATCTGCACTATAAACATCTCTATAGTGGATGGATGAGCTCATGTTGATTGATCCGGTCATTGGTTTGAATCTAACCATGAGAACTAGAATGAATCTTTTTAGTTCTCATTTTCCATTTTCAGAACACATTACATGTATTTTTTCAATACACTATGTGTATAGGTTTATTTTTTAAAATTCATATATACATTTATTTGTAACCAATAATTAATTAATATTTTATAATAATAACTAAATATATTATATATATATAAACAAAAACACAGTGTGTACCATGTTTTACATGATGTGTACACCGACCATAAAATCTAGATCCTTAATCCTGGGTGAACCCATTCCCCCTATTTTCTCTCAGATTTCTCCCTGCACTACTCGACCCGTAATAAAAAATCCTCTATACCTATATTTTCTGAGACTATATTTCATTCTCATTTCATTCCATAAACCACGTATATAGTTCATATGATTTTATTTTGAAAAATATCTCAATTTTAGGTGATTTTAGGACCTAGCTGGAATTTATTTGAAAATCCATACTACACGATCACACTTTAAGAACACATGCTGTGTAATCTGTGTACACATGCACATTTTATGTATTTGAAATTTGAAAATAGAAAATATGTGCATTCGAAACAGACTAGGAACAAGTTCCTCTAACCAATATAGAAGATCCACTATCTTATTTCCCACATAGGTAGGCTAACCATGTAGTGGTAAACAAATTGTTCATTCTGTACACACTGTGTACTACCACTACTTTTATGTAGCCATGTTAGGGAACACAAACAACCAAAGTGCCCCTGTTACCATACATAGAATGTTAATCATTGCATGTCGTGTATCTTAAGATTGAAAATAGGGAGTTCATGTGCAAGTGTCTATAGAATACAAGATTTCATTCTCAATAAACTACATTCACTTTACTTTTAAATTTCTAATTTTCCTTATATTTTTATTTTTATTTTTATTTTATTAATTTTTAGATAATGGAATATGGGGAATGATCGAGGAAGAATTCACCAAAGATCTATCATGATGTGGAGTACTATAATCCATACAAGGTCTGTGTGGAGACACCAGAGTAGTCTTCTAGGATGGAAATATTAATTTAACTACCACTGAATCTGGCATAGCTACCTCCACTGCATCAAACTACCCCATATCCCATAGTTGACCCAACAACCATATCAACCACTCCTAGTTCTGTGGCTCCCATGAGGCCATCACAATCATCGACAACCCTTGATCCACCCATGTCAGTAACTTTCGTGACACCTCCAAAATCCCCCACAACATCATAGAATTCCACTCCAATGGTCAGAACCCCACCAGAGCCAATGACTGTAACATCCCAACCCTATTCACACCCCTACCTCATAATTGATGATAATAACCTTTATAGTAAAATTTTTTGGTGATTTTAATGTTGTATAATCCAACTTAGTAGTTGGTTTCTCGATATCATTATCCCAAAGTGACTATAGATTTGGGGGAGATTGAAGAGATATTAGGGCACACCCAAATTGTTTCCATTATTTAGGTCACCACTCCTACTTTAAAATAATTGTTTCTGGTGTTTGATGAGACATTTAATTTTGATAGAGTGACATATTGAGAGAATCTGAGAATCATGGAGACTCAGATCAGATTATGACTTGGTGGTATATTTTTTGAGATGACAATGGAATAGTTTATCCAAGGGTGAAACTTTTACCCTTATCCATACACTCCTTCCCCCTTCACTCCTCATACCTTCCCAGACCATTCAGACTTACCCTCCATATGGAGGGATCTTGTTGGAACATATGTCTTGTCTGATACCACCTCACAGAAGTGCATACTAATCATCTCCCCTCCCCATTTCTTTATCCACCACTGACTCATTTCCATCCTTTATCCTTAAGAGGAGGACCTGTGTGCAGTGTCTAAATGCAACATGGAGATTCATACTTGCATCTCCCAAAATTAATATCATAATCGCACCTAATATACCACATCAAAATTTCATTCCATTTTCACCATCTTTTAGGGTAATGAGAATTTTAATTTCTATACCACCTGACTGGTAGAACATTTAGGGGTTTTTGTGCCCACTCTCCCTCATGGTCTCCTAGGTTCCCCTCAATGGATAGACTATTCCAATTTTATTCACACGGGACTGGTTTGGAAGTAGGGGAATGTATACATTCTCATTTAAGATCACCCAAAACCCACTGTGTTGATAGGGAACCCAAATTCCATTGTGGTAGATGCTGGCCAGTTACAACAACCTCCAACTGACCTTACTTTTCCATCCCTTTCCACTTCATTTAATGACAACTCATCAACCAATATTCCACCTCCTAACCCATCCATATCTTCACCACTACCCACAACCTTCGATGCTCCACCATAATACTCCCACCTTGAAGCCATTGATCTTCACTTCAACGATTTGGATCAATGCTTCAATTTACTAAAGGATATGATCATCTTCCTTCTACAGAACATGGGTCTAGCATTCCTACTGGCCCCTTTTACCTAGACAGACCATCCACCATCAATTATTGCTACATTCAATGAGGTTCATTATTTAAATGGTTAGGGTGTGGCTTCTACTATTGAGGATTAGGAACTTTTCATCATGCCAGCTTAGCGGGACATCTCCACACACCACTAGCATCCACTAAAGCTTCACCCTCCCTACATGACCCCGGGCTCTGAAATTTCATCTTCAAAGGACACCTAGGGAATATTTTTCTACACATCATCGATACTCTAGCACGTTATGGGTGTCTTCATTTTAATTATTTACTCTTTTCTAGATCTCATTGTGGGGAGTATTATTTTTTCATTTATTTTCATTCAATTGCTTTGGATTACTTTTTTTGACTACTCTCCCTCATCCATGTTCATTTGTGTCATTACACATACTATCCTTCTATTTGGTGTTGAATTTGGAGGAACATTTGAGATATTAAGTGTGGGGGAGAGTCTCTTCGCAAAACAAGTCTCTTACTTTTGACTAGTCCAAGACACATCATTAATTTGATGAAATATTTTAGAGTGTGTATTTTTGATGATTTATTATAATTATAAATAATAAATACATATGTGTTCATTTTAATGTTACATACATATTTAATTTTAAAATATTTTAAAATAACTACTAATATAGTTTCATTTTTTGTATTAATTCATGTAAATTTTCATTTATTATAATGATGATATTAATACTTGTCATGGCCTAATTGGCCCATTTTTATCCTTACTCTTAAGAGTTGTTCTAAACTCTTTTGTATATTATTCATCATTCGCTAATTCTACATATACTATTAAGATATAAATAACTACTAGAACATTCATGTTTCTCTTTTCAAGACATTGAAATATTGATTCAAATTATAATGTCTGAGGCATTTAATTGATATTTTCACGCCCTGATGACTTTAAGACCCACCATAAACCTTATCACTATGAAACTCCTAGAAACCATGATGTAAATTTAAAATAAGACACATTATATGATATTTTATCCATCCTAACCTAATTATTTGATTATACAACATAACTATTCATTTTTTTAATAATGGAGTTTGAAGATTCATGGAATATTTTGGAGAGCAAACATGAAATTAAGTATGGGTAGAATATCACTTTTTTCAAATGGGAAAAAGGGTTCAAAACACCATTAATTGTATTCCTAATATTCTCTTAACAAAATTGAGAAATTCCAAAAAAAGTGCCAAATTCATTCATTACACTCTTTGATGTTTTACAAATCCATGTTGGAAAGGGAATAAAAGGGTTTTGTTGAAATTTGAGCGATTTTGAATGGGATTAATTTCCATTGAGCTTTCTCATAGAGTACAATTATTTATTACAAAATAATTTAGCCTCCTTTTTAAAACTCTGAAATTGTTTTCACATCATTACCAACCTTCCTATAGCCTCAGAATCATCCAAACCTTATTCCAAGATCTCATTATTTTTACTATTTAATTTATAAGTGGAGAGTTAGATCACCAAAAATCATATTTATGGTGTTAATATAATTTATATTGAGCATAAATAAAATTATGTGATACTGAGTGATCAGTGTATAATTTTACCAGGGAGGTAAATCATCATGTGTCATGCATATTTATGAAAAGTTAAATAATGAAAATAAAAGAAGATGGAATTATTTAATTAAATTATAAATTAGGAATGATTAGACTATATTTTCAATTTGTTTTGTGCTTTTTTAAAATACTCTATTATTACTATAATATTTATAAGTACAATTAATTGAATGTTTACCTTTTAGAGTGTGAATTATTTTATGGATAGGAGGGGGATGTATTTATAGCCCAAGGATGTGGACAGTTTGCATTCACATTCTGTCCCTCCACTTGTCTCGATGATTTGGACATCCAGAAAGCAGAATATAGTGATATCTACTTCTTGAAGTTTTAGATAATAATGTTTTCTGACTACTCTCAAATGTTGGAGGCATTTGGACTCAAGTAGTCATAGGTATGTATGGTTGATTAAACAATTTTAATCTATCCATTTCAATCCAGTCTTTTTGAAGTCCAAAATGTGAAAGGGTTTTTGAATAGGAATATTCTTTCAAAGACGAATGATTTCTTCAACAAAGTAGGCCTCCTATATCTCCTATTTCACACTACAATATCTCAGCTTGATTTTATGTTTATATCATGAGATATGTCATGAATAGTGTCCAGATTTTAATTTCCATCCAGAATGGTGAGTTGGATTTCATTGAATTAGTTGGGCCCCTTGTTATTGTAGTTGTAGCTTCCAATTTTTATCCATGATTCCTTTGGATAATCTGGAACATATGGTATAGTTTCATAAAATTTGGGCTTCGGGATATAGACCAATAACTCAATCATTATTGATTGTCCAGTTTCATCACAAATTCTTTTGGTCTTCTTCTGTTGACCATATGAGCCTTCAAGTGGTAGGATTGGTCCATGATTCCTTCTAATGATATGTGAGAAATTGAATAAGTAATCCTAAAAAACAATAACAACACAATTTTAATCCATAGGGTGAGATTTATAAATAAAATAGTAAACTGGCTCAATTGGATTACTTCTAAAAATGCTCAAAAATTATACTTAGTATTAAAAAATTAATATTTAACACAAATTATGAATATTTCATATAAAATCAGTAAAGGGGGTATATAATATGTCATGAAAATATTAATAACATCACTAATTTTTGTGGAGTTTTATGTTCTCGACTTTTTCATACTAACTCAAACAGCTTATTGAGTCTAAGAAACCCTTTTGGTCGAATAAAAGTTGTGTTATATTTCAGAGTTCATGGTGATTTTTATGGAGATTCTAGTGAAATACATGTATCGGAAAAAATTAAATTAAAAATGGAAAATACACAGTGTGTAATTTATAAGCACATATCGTGTACATTTTCATGGTACATGACTCGACCAGAATGGGTATACACCCATGTTTTGGCCTAGATCATACATGTTGGGTACAACATAAACACACGCCATGAATGTACTTTATAAAGTGGTTGGTAGATAATAGTGATGTTACATTACATGTATGGTAAGTACATGTAATGTACATCCACTAGCCAACCACCAATGCGTGAAATTAAATAGCTGGCATGGTTGGCCACTTACTGGAAGTGAAAATTGATAATTTTTAGGTTGACTAGATTACATGCTTTGTAGTTTTTAGTACTAACTATGTAATGAATATTTCAAAAAATAGAGAGGGAACCCTCCAAAATTAGGTTGGATATTCTAGGGGTGGTGATGCTACTCTTCATACTCAATATAACACCAAATCCATTAGGGTTTTTTACATATTTTTTATTCCTTTTTAGTGTTATTAGTCTATTATAACTTTCTCCTCTCATATCAATCATAAGGATTGAGTTTCTACTCAATCCTCACATCATGACCGTTTCCATAAAATACTAATTCTTTGTGTTGGGATTTTAATAAGGTTTGGGTGCATTGTAATATACTTGTTTGTGTTCTAATTTTATTATGATTTAACTTTATAATTACTTTAATGAATTAATTAGACATCCACCATTGGTGTTTTATCAAACCAAAAATGAAACATGTTATGAGAACTGAAGGACTTTCAATGGATGAATCCATGACCATTGGGTGGTCTTATTTCCACTGTTTTAAGGGTAATGATATGAAAGCGCATTTTTATGTAATTAATCACTGAAATAAGTGATTGAGCTTTTAAATATCCAATTATTTGTTGTCATAACAAGAATAAATAATTTAATTGAATCTCCGATGTCAACCACGTCATAAATGATTTTTTTATATTGAGGAAAGACTTTTCTAGTTAACCATAATCAACTTCAAACCCAGACACACTTGTATTCTAGGTTTTATTCTCCTTTTTCATAACTCAATTGTTTTCATAAATAATTTCACTCAATCCATTTATATTATATCAATCATTGGTCTGGATAATCGAATGACACTCACCAAATTACGACAATAATTTCTTGTGCCCTATTTTCCAATGGGATTGACCCTGACTTCCTCTAGATACTTATTTGTTTTCTTATGTAACTTATTTTGCGCATTTCAAAAAGGGAATTTCACTTAATGAAGTTGTTTTGGAAATTATGAACCAAAGAAACTAAAAATGTAGATTTATAACATAAATAATTCAATATCAAAATGAAACATGGTAATAGATAAAATCAAAAAGAAATAATAATAAAGTAATAAAAATAGAAAAGGTTTTTAAGCAAGAAAATATTTATTATTAGAATATTATTTAGGGAAGTAAAAACATTATGTGGCATGTTATGACTTTAGATAAGATACGTTTACTTAAAACCTTATCTTATATTTTTTATTTCAAATATTTCCACCCCATATCCATATTCTTTATGTGGTTTCGATAATTTTCTTCTCTATACTCTAATGATTTTTTGAATTCATTTTCAACTATCATTGACTTTCATTAACATTTAATGAATGATCTTCTTTTCCCATTTTCATAAAAATTATTCATTTGGAAAATTCCGATTCATGGATTCATGGTTTTAAAAAATAATTTTAGTTCCCATTATTTTGGGAAAATTTTCATTTAAAAATAGATATCGAAAGAAAATAATATTTTATCTTATTTTTATATGATGTTTGAAAGTTATTTTGATTTTGAGTCAAAAGTGTGTTATAAAAAAATGTGCATTCTTATATAATTATTTTAAGTGATGGTTCTTATAAATTATAGATGTTTATGAGGGCGATGAGATATATTCGTACAAATAAATGATTAATGATTTAATTTCATGAGAAATGATGATTGGAATTAAGTAATTTTAAGTTATATCATTACTAGTAAATACAAGTGGGAACATATGATGAATATGTACTCCCAAATTTTCTATTCCACTAATGGTCTGAAGGCCTTCATTTTTTTATTGATTTTTGATAATCCACCTTTCAAGGGATGAGGTGGAACCCTACAATGCCCGTCGGCGAAAGATTACATGCCCGTAGGCCATAGAGGAACCATTACCCGTAGGGAAAAAAATTACATGCAACCCAGAATAACAACTTGGAACTGCTCCTCCCCAGTATCTTCATCATGAAATCAGCTCTTCACCTCTGCATGGCTGTTCGGCTAGGCATTCTCGTGCATGAACAGGCTTGTCCTGATGGCAGGTTCCATACCCTCTCATTCTTGCAATCCATGTAGCTTCTACTATGGTGAAAGCTCCTTTGCTCATCCTCCTTGTAGAGCTTGTTCCTTGTAGTTTGGTCTGGTTTGTATCTGCAGGTGGCCCAAAGGCCATTTGGATGGCCCGAAGGCCCAACTAACCCGAAGGCCTAGGTGCCTGAAGGGCAATGAAGGACTCAGGGACCAAATTTTCTATTCTTGTTTTGGGTTTTAATGGTTTTCTTGATAAATTATTTATTTCACAAATTATTATGTTTAAAGATGAGTTGAAATTTTATTTTTTAAAAACACAATGTTTTTTTATTTTTCTTTTTTTTCAAAGGTCTAAGCGGTTTATTTACTTTTTTACCCCTTAACGAGATTTGTTTTTAAATATCACATTTTTAAATGTTTTTCACTAGGAACTAGGATGAGTATGCACATTAAGAAAAGTTAAAATTCAAATTATGGTCATTCATTTTCAATGATGAAAAAAGTTTCATGAATAAAGCATGAGTTTAAAATTAAGAACATATTATTATGGAAAAAATGTAAATTGAGTGGAAGTGTACCCATTTTTATGTAATGGTTTTCCAATTTCACTAAAAACAAAACCTAAAATATCAAGATAATATAAGAAGGTTCAAAATCCGTACAATATATTTAATTGTTTTGATTTATTTAGGTACATGTTGTTAAAGTTGGTATCAAAACCAATCTGTAAATAATATGTTTACATTACCAGATCTCTATATTTAGGTTTGGGTGATATATCTAGTCTCACACTCTCCCACCCAAGAAATGAATTCCAAAAATTTAACAAAAAATATCAACCACACATTCTTTCTCTACCATGTCTTTTACATTAGCCATCCCATAGGGTTAGAATATCCCAGCTAACTATCCCCAAAAAATTCATCTTTTTATACTCTTTTATCTTTTTTAGAATATAACTTCCATGCTATTTGTCTATCTTAGGCTTAATAATGCTATTGGAGTTTATTTCGTAAAATCAACTCCCTTGTAATTTTTTATAACTTTTATTCATTAAATTGAATACTAATAATGTTCTTATAAAAACATGATTATCCTACTAATTGACATAATATGTGATTACATCCAAAGAGTAATCATTAAATTTAATGTCATAATAGTTCCCTATTTTAATAAGATCCTAGAAGTGTCATGACACTATTATTAAATATATATTCTCTAGATGGATGATATTATTTTGGGGGATGAAAAAAATATCAGTTATCAATGGTGGATACTCATAGGACATTGAGATTCTTTCTCATGGTGTACATCCTAGGTAATTTTTAAAGTAAGAGATTATGAAAACATGGCCCGATAATAGGAAATCTATAATTATATGTATCATTTTATGTTCATATATATGGATTTGTGTATTGAATCTTATCATGATTTGGTTTATTTTATGTATTGAAGAGAACCATGAATAAATATGCTCGTACTAAGTATGATATATTGGGTCTATAATGAGTGATATTGCATTACTGAATAATGTATGAAATTATTTTTTCACATCTATTCTTTAACATAAGTTGATCTCACACACCATTGATGGAAATGAAACATCTTAATAAATTCCATGACCCTTGTGTTCTCTTGGAATGTTAATTTCTGATAAGTCAAATAAAGTGACATCAATAAAATATGTTGATGACACCAGCATGCAACCTTTATGATTAGAGATTTCATGATTAAAGGATTATTTTACATAGTGAGAATTTGTATAAGGTTTAATGTCAATATAACATTTACCTATTTCCTTATTAGTTGCTTGACAGGTTTTTAGATGCTTACCTTGGAATTTGCACAGTATTTACTAATCTCACTAAGGGGCCTAGAAGATCTCACAATAAGTGTATCCAAAACTATATCTAAATTCTAAGTGAATTTAACATGTCAGATAAGTATTATTCCTATATGTGGTTAAATAATTATTCATTTTTCATTTATTTCATGCATAGTTAGTAAACAATTTTTTTGAGAGAATATTAATGAGTTCAATATTTAATAAATATTTATTTTCTATTTCAGTTATTATAATATTTATTTATTTATTATTTAATAATCCTTTAGTATTTTTTATTAAATAAATAGTATTTGTGAAGGTTATGAGGTGTAAAGAAAGTAGTTGAGCTCATCCCCAACAATTCTTTTCATCAACAGTTTCATTTCATCCATGAATCTAGATAAAAATTTGTTCTATGAATCCACAAAGACACAATCTATTCACATGTAATTTATAATTAATTTATATAATTATGCAATTAACTTTAATTGATTTATATCTTTTTTGATGAAAATATTGACCACTCTTGTCATGGGATCACTAAGTGAGAGGAATAAAGTATATATTCTCTCTAATAGTGATCCACATGACCTCTAAGAACATTCAATCATCACTATATGATTCTGAAAGTGCTAGAATAGATGAATCGACATCCCGTGATGATAAATGTTTATTGCAACTGAATCCATAAATAGAGAAGGAATTCACTATTTTATAGGAGGAGACCTAATCTGCCTTATTTATAGTATTCTTAGGATTTATCTCTCTATGTAATGATTGGATTATCTCTAGAAATAATTGTTCATAAATAATTAATAGAGCTCTCTATTCTTTCAAAAAATATCATAACTGGTTCTATATAGTTATAGGGTTAGAAAAGAAATAATTGTTCAAGGGAAAATATTATTTAATTAATTCTCGAAGAACCCCATGTCTAAATTATTATTATAAAATTATTATTGTTTACCTAACATCAATAAACTCATGGATAAAATTAAATATTAATTTAAAAAAAAAATTAAAATTTACTCAAATAATTTTTAATATGAAATTTATCACAAGACCATTAATGTTGGTCCACCAATCCTCATCAATACGTATTAGTGCTTGAATAATAACTACATAATTAATTAAATAAATACAACTTCATTATTTTCCAATATATATATATATATTCTATTCATCGAAAAAAGTGAATAAATATTTTTAAAATATTTACGTTACTAAATGAATAAATATTTTGTTAAATTTTATATAGACTATAATAAATAAATATTTTATATTAACATAATTAAATAAATAATTACCTTGTGAGTAAATATTGATTAAATACTAAACCCACATATATATTCTCTCAACTAACTGATGATTTAATATTTGTGATTAAACAAACATGAATAATTATTAAATCACATACAAGAACAATATTTATCCAAAATGATAAATTAATGTATAATTTAAATGATTTTCTAAATACACATAGTGTGTGACCCTCTAGGACCATTTTTCAGTGCAATTAGGCAAAATTTCCTAATGTCCAATGTTAGCATCTAGAAACATGCCAAGGATCCCATAGAGAAATATATTATTTTTTCAATGACATGTAACCTCCTAAAAATGTATAAACTGTAATATAATCTATTTCTCTCAATATCTCTAATCATGTACGTTGCATTATATTTCCACAAACCTATACACTAGATGTCTCTTTCTTTGAATATTCAAAAATAAACTTTTCGACAACACTTTCATGGCCCTGTACATAATCGGGAAATTTAATTTCTATAAATCATTCAGAGAAATCTACCTCCATTAAATTATAAAAAGATAAATCCTTTCATGGATTATTAATTATTTCAACAGCACTTGTGATGCACCCAACATGTCCAACTTTACCTAAGAATATATCATCACAATTTTCCTATTACATCAAATTATGTGATTTATGAAATGTATTAAAAATAATATTAATTTCTACGGATCATTACACATTTATACTTATAGAATATCTACTGACACATATAAATTATTATTTATTATTAGTGGTTTATGTTATAATAATCTCTCGCACTAAATATTACTAATGGCACACACCATAAGAATGTTCATAAATGTACTATAAGTCCCCACCCCTGTTAGACTGTGTCATTTTTCCTAAAAAATGCTATCATTTGGTGATAGAGAAAATATTTTCAACTAATTTATATTGAATATCATTGTTTTAAACACAAAAAAGTGTTCCTCTAAGATTAATTGTTTCATTTTTATGATATTGGTGTTATTTTGAGATGAATAGTAAAAATTGGCCATTTTAGATTTTTAACAATTTTAAATTATTTATGTAGTTTTGACATAAAATCATCTACACTGATCCAAATTTAAAAATTATTTCTTTTAAAGATTAAAAACATCCATAGATTCATTTACTATTTTTGGACTAAAAGCTGAATCGGACATATGGAAGCTCAAAAGATGCTCACAAGTTGGAGTAATAAAACTGTTTTTAGTTCTCACTAGTTTTGGTGTGAGCTTCATAACTCATTCATGGTGGGCCCAAATATTGTGAAATTCGGTGGGTGGACGCGCACGGAGTTTTAGAGATTCTCTAATTAAGGAAGGGCCGTGTTAATTGTCCATTTACAGGGTCATAAAATCACCCTAATCTGCAGGTTTGCGATTTGGCGAGTCTAACTAGACAGAATAAATGCTCAGAGTAAAATGGCTATACCTATCGGAATACATGTCCAAATCCCCTGAAATTTTGAGGAGAAACGGACAGGATAATTATTAACAATAGTAAAGAAGGTATCAATGTGTGAATATGTCATTTAATGGGGCCAAAACGCGTCGACATCTGGGATAAATATTCGGGCTATAAAAGGAGGAGAGATCCACCCTCTCAAAGCATCTCATTCTCCATCCCATTCCTTCTGGGACACCAAGAATAAGATCTTTTCATATTTCTCTTTTATTTTTTTCTTTTTCATAGTTTTTTAATGCCTTATTCTTCCCCACTCATCCCGATTACCCTTACCATGGTGGGGTAAACTTTTGGAGTGATTGGGGAAGGGTTGGTTTTCTACATTGTAATGCTTGATTTCTTGGACGCAATTGAATAAATTTCTTTCTTCTTCAAATTTGTTTTCAATTTCTTATAGCGGATTTTATAATCAAGTGTGATCTTTCTTGAATATTAATTCTGTTATTGATTTTTTCCTTGGTAAAATAATCATTATCTCCCTCCACTAATCTCTGGTTTATATACGATGGAATAAACGAGGAATTAGAGGTGAAGTACTCGATGATCGTCAGTACGTGTAAAAGGTGTAGTGAATGTTATTCATTGTTTGGGATAAAAAAACCTGATCGGGTATTTCCCATTTCAATTAAGGATATTCAATACAAATATTTTACACATGGAAGGAGAGTTGACCAAACCAAGATCTTGGTAAGGTTTTTTCTCACAATAATTATTTCACCAAGGAAGTGAGAGGAAACGATTGTGGAAGCTCACATTAATAAACTTAGAAGAAGAGATTTGAATTAAATTGAACAAGGATAGCATTATAATTAGGAAACATACCCCAAACTAATCACCCTTTTAATTTCATAGTTTTTCAATCATTTGAATTTCAAATTTCCTTTCAAAAGCACAACATTTTTACCCCCGTTTTAAAGTGACAACTCGTTTTGTATGCACTCCTCTTCGAGAGACATCCTAGGTCAACCCCATTACTACATTTTATCATAGGAAATAATTGTTTTTTACTCCCTACGACAGTGGTGCGTCATTTGGATATAGAACATATGTTAATTAATATTGTCATTGTTATTATAGGTTCTCATAATAGTAAGTAACTACTGTGAACTTTTAGTGAGAGAAGTAAACTTAGGAGATTATCACATAATATTTGATGGATAAGAAAAATGGATATGTGATAAGATATTTTATTAATATTAAAAAACATGAATAAAAGTAAGTATATTTTACTTATAAGTTGTTTTTATGTCCCCAAATAAAAAATAATCCCACTATAACTTGAGAAAACAACTAACAACCTTCAGTCCACTGGATCTAACATGATTTTCATGTTACTACTAAAAAAATTAATTAGTCAAGTGGTCCACCACATTTATTTCCATGGAAAACATTACCACAATTAATTCAACCCTTTGAGAAAAATCCATTAAGAGGAGATATTAGTGGAGTATGTTCTTCATACATTATTGTGACCTTATTTCCTTCATGAGATTGACTACTATAGTATTGGCAAAAAATAATGCAATAGGATCTCTATAGACAGGAACCCCAAATATATCTTGGAAAAAATTATGAATCTAAACAACTTTTTAACTATATAAAAAGTCACTGTAAACTCCGAATCTAGAGTAGAATTAGTGAAAACTAGCTTCTTTTTAAATCTTCCAGTTTACAAAATCTCTATTGATTTGTAAGAAAAATCGTGATTGAAACTTCGAATAGTTCTGATATGTTTGTAAATTATCATCAATATATCTTCTAATAAAAAATTCCCCATCCCCTCTATATACCAGGAACATATCCTTAGTATGACTTAGAAACTTAAATATAACCTTAATAACAAAAAAAATTCCTTCCTGGATCATTTGAATATCTACCTACCATTATTATTGTGTAAGAAACATCGTGCATATTATATGAAATAACATACATGATAGATCCTACCATAGATGTATATGAGATCCTACTCATTATCTCCTTCTTTTATTTTTTATAAGGATGATTTTTATTGAAGATATGTATACCATATGACATTAGAACCAATATACTATTTGTTTGTTCTATAATGATTGTAATTATTATCTTTAAAATGCATATACTTTTACATAGTCCTAACTTCCTTTATTATTTTTCACGAATGACCACGATTCCAAGGATATATGCTACATAACCAAAGTAATTTATAGATAATCACATGTTTAATCTATCAATTGCTAAATTTAATACTAGTATTTTGTTTCTAATAAGTAATATTTCATCAAGAAATAATAATAGGATATGAATGCACTCCCACTAAACTTCTTGTAAACACATTGCCCACAATCGTTATTTATCAAACCAAATTTTCTTATGGATTCATCAACCTGAATGTTCTATGAAATAGATGATAGATTTATACCATAAATGGATAAATAAAAATTTAAAATATTATATTCATTTACAGAGTCACAAAACTTTTAGGTTGTGTTATATAGACTTCTTCATGAAGGTTTATTTTATGGAAATTTGTTTTGATATCCATATGATAAATCTCATAGTCATAAAAAATATACTATGAATGTACAATTATGATGGATTCAAAATTTCCCACTAGAGAAAAGGTTTTATAGTAGCCAATGGATTGATGTTATTTAAACCCTTATTCTACTATCCTTTCTTTATAGGTACTTAATTTATCTTCCAGGTCCAATTGTCTCTTGAACATCCTTTTTCACCCAATGATATTTACATCAATTGGTGAATCAAATATAACCCAGAAATGGTTTTGATATAAGGAATCCATCTCCGAATTGATGGATTCATTCTATATTATAGCTTCTGATCTCTTTACTACCTCATTATAGGAAAGAGGATCATTATTGTCAACAAACAATGATTCACCATATTTAGTGACTTCAAAACCATATCATTTTGGTTCTTTAAAATCTTTGGTGATCCAATTCAGTACTTGTTTTTTTGGAACAAAATATTCCACAGGAAATTGTGGAACCCATTCTTCTACCAACACTTTTGTATATTGAGCATCAGGTTCATTGAAATTAATAGTGACCCCACTATCCTTATTGAGGATGTGCTCCCTCTTAAGAAAATTATTGGTCATACAAAAGTCACCATATGGTTTAGGGGGATGTATAAATTATATCCCATATCTTCTTTGAGATACATAATATAGATAGAATTCATGCCTTAGGTTTCATAGTTTTTTGGTATATTTAACCTTAAAAAATTTCATACAAACCCATCCACGAGTATGTGACACCACAAATTTCTTTCTATACATTAACTCCTATGGTATCCTATCTTTCACCATACTTGGAGCTCCATTTAGAATATTTGTTACAATATGTAATGAATATCGCCAAAATGACAGTGGAAGAATTTCATGACTCTTCATTAACCATTCCTTATCAAGAAAGGTAATATTACTCCTTTCGCTAATAGTATTCCACAATGGTGTATAAGGAAAAGTAAGTCAGGATAGGCTGTAACACTCCCATAGAATGTTTATGAATAATTTTTTATGATATTCACCACTGAATCAGATTGATGTATTTTATTTTATTACCGTGTTTATTATATACTTAATTATTTAATTCTATGGATTTATAAAAAATTTCCTACTTATACGTCATTAAGTATTCATATTCATATATACTCAATTCATTAATAGAAGTAATAATTTAAGATTGAAAACCTCTATGTTCTATAGAAATGGTCCACACACATCTATGTGTACCAATTTTGGATTCTCTCTTGCCCTTTCACCTTTTCCATCAAAAGGTAGATTGTTTATTTTTCATGGTTAACTAGAATGACATATATCAATGGGTTTTATATCCATAGAGTCTACGTAACCATCCTGAAAGAGATTTGTCATATTCTTCTCACTTACATGACCATGTCTAGGACGCCACAACTTGTTGTGAAATGATTCGTGAGAAATTGATTTGTTATCCATTTCCAATACATTTTTTCATAATTTGATACAAAAATATCATTATTTAAAATCTCAACACCATAAAATATAATGTCTTTATAAAAGAAACAAATTTTATATCTAAAAATAAAAATTAAACCATCAGTTTCTAAGAAATATACATAAATTATGTTTTTGTTAAAAGTTGGAACATAAAAAAATCATTTAAAACCAAGTCAATCCTACTGGAATATAAAATATGGTAGTTTCTAAAGGCTAAATTAGTCATCATTTCACTATTTGTAGTCAGAAAATCAACCTAACCTCTGAAACTATTTTGAAATATAATTTTTTCCTACATTTAAATAAAAATGTGAGCACCATAAGCTATGTATAATACCAAATGTTTAGATATTGAAATATTAAACCCAATAAAGAACACACCTTAAGATTCCCCATGCTTCTTTAACTGGGTGTTGTTATTATACCAGTGGTCCAGCTTTCAACATGTAAAATACACTTCATCATTTTCTTTTTCCTATCTTTAGATCTCATTTTTTTAGAATGATGATGATTTTGAGCCTTAGAAATAATAAAATTATTAGACCCATTTTCCATTTTATTCCGTATATTGTTCACCATAAGGACTGCTAGTGTTTCATCAACATTTTCTTATCATCATAAAAAATAAGAATAAGGAGTTCTATAAGTGTTTTCTAACTATTAATCATATTTAAATTAGGAAAAAACTAGAGATACTCTTAGTAAGTAAAGATAAAGTGAGATCTATACATATATCATCAGGGATCAAAAATCCCATAATGTCTAACTATTAAATGTAGCCAATCATATTGACTATGTGATACCCAACTCGCAAAAACTCCTCAAGATTTCACAAGAAATGTCTATTAGTGATATCGTATATATATTGTCCATCCTTATATTCATAGATATTTTGTAGGCAGGACATAATGGTATACACTTCCATATCCATTAATTAAATTAAAAACTCACTAAACATGAAATATAACATAAAACATTGGGTATTTGAATAATTATCTAAATGTTTTGTATTGTGATAAATTTCTTCTTCACCTTACACTTTTTAGGCCCCTTGGGATTAGGATTTTCCAACACACAAAAAATACTTTTCATGATGTAGTATAACACATAATAATCTATACCATTCTTAAAAATTTGTGTTCTTATATAGAATGGATCACAGTGATATTAATGATGTTGTGTGAGTTTCAATTTATATAATAAATAAGAACAAAATTTTCGTACTTTATCTAGATTACAATGTAGATAATTATTTAAATTTAATTTCTTGATTTCCCACTATTTTATAAAAAGCATAATAGTCACCATCATTAGTTTTGGAATCACCCATCGTGTGGATATCCATGTGAAAAAATCCATATGTCCCTTCTCATAACCCATACTGAGGACTGGAATGCTACTAAAAGCGATTTTGGTAGGTCTAACATTTTAAATTCATTAACTTACAACTCATTTATTCGTTAAGAGAAATCCCCAATCCAAAAATCCTATATTAGGATTTCCTCAACAATTGGTTTTCTTATTGCACTATGTCCTGTAGTGGTGATCA
Source organism: Viscum album (assembly GCA_963277665.1). Lineage (NCBI taxonomy): Eukaryota > Viridiplantae > Streptophyta > Magnoliopsida > Santalales > Viscaceae > Viscum > Viscum album. Next base: position 1,576,017,309 of record OY728120.1, on the reverse strand, counting down.
ATCCTTAATGCATGTTAGGATAATTCACCCCAAAAATTAAAAGATATATTCCCTAATAATTAAAAACTACCCAACATAGGTTGGTCATGCACTTTGAACCATGGATAAATTTGTACCCAAAAATTGGATGGTTACAAAGACATAAAATTTTATTTGAGGTTTTTTTATTTTCATGTAAACAGCCCATTTTATCTTATCGCATGCAAGTTAACATTAAGAGGTTTTTAATTAAGTTAATAACCAGCTATAGATAAAAAATACACATATTCTAATATATATTTTACTTCCTTATTACCTGATCATTAATTGGTTTATTTAATGATTTAAATATCGATAAATAATTTACTATAAACTAAATGAAATAAAACTAATAAAGTTGAATGACCATGAAATTCTCTGATGGTTGGTCTATCCAGTGTGTGGTAATCCAAACCATTACCATAGGGAATTAACTCTTAGAACCAAGAATGGTTCAAGTTGCAACATTCCACCCATGCTATTATGTACCTCATGGTTTGGTTTCAATATGAGTTTGAACTTGAACAACCTCCACTCACCTTGGAGCTCCATCAACTTCATAATATTTCTCACACATCAGTGAGGGGAACCAAAGGGTTAGTTAATTAATGTTTACATAAAATAAATATTGGCACACATACCCTTATATAATGAGAGGAGTCGAATGACTCACAAGCCATTATTTAATTTAATAAATTAGTACAAAACCCATGATATAATATGTTAATTTAACCAATAAAATACACAAGCTTTTCTAACTCATGGACATCCACATACATGAAATGAATATGAAAAACAACATTATCCAACATCCACTTGAATTATTTATTTATTTTCATGATTAATATTAATGAATTAATTCAAACAATTAATCAATGAATGACTAAATTAATAAACCCTCACTATATTAATGACCGTCCAAAGTCTCTTGAAGTGACCATAATAATAGAAATTTAGAAAATAAATGGCTTGGACATTGATTATATACAATTACTTTGAATTAATGATTATATATTAATTTTGAAAAAAAATTACCTAGTAAAAAATATATAATAAAATTCATTAATTTGGGTTTTAATGATTTAGTTAATTATTCTTTATGTAGTTTTATTCCAATATTTATTGGGAGATTAAAAGTTTGTTCTAAATATCTACATGTCGCGTTCCTTAGTTTTTTTGTATCTATGATGAATTCTTAGAGACATGGAATGTATTGTGGCTTAGATTACATGGTGTGTACTAACTAGATACACATCGTGTGTTCTGCTTACCGAGATCCCACATAACCCACATGTTATCTTACTGTGTTCTTAAAACATAGGGATTAATGAGTCACATGGAGTGTACACCCACTACATATTTTTTCTCTCAATAATGATTCATGATATGGGTTTCATGGGATGTTATGACATGTATTAGACCACACGATCAGTGTGAAGCTATCCACAAAACCATGTAGACAATAAAAAATGCACACCATTTAATTTCCATGTGGTTCATTAGACCATGTTCTAGGATGGCTTAGTGAACATGCGGTTTTGATTAAATACTGTGCATGACACTACTTCTCAATGTATCATGTATCCCATGACCTGTCCAAGTGTTGAGAACATGGGTAAACAAGATGTACTTTCAGCCATAGCCCTTGTATCTATGACTTCGAACTAGAATTGTCATCACATCTTAATTGAATATCTTACTGTTATTCATCTATTATAATTTTATTTAATATTATATTAAACTTGAACGGTGATAATTAATATATCAAAAATATGTTAATTAAATAAAAAATACACTATAAGAAATGAACGAAGAAAAATTACATATAATCAATCAATTGTATTTAAATAATTATAAAATATTATGAAACCACACTAATACCACTTGAAGGATATAGGGCGTAGTATAAGTGTCTCGGTTCATGCCCAAATATTTTTCATAAAATTCTTCATAAATCTCCCCAAAACTAGATAAAATGTATTCCCAAAATCAAAAATACACGACCTTTTCACATATTATTTGTAATTAATTTATTTAATTAAGTAATAACCTTTCATTGAATTATATCTTCATTGTAGAAATAGTAGACCACTTTTACCGTACAGTCATTCCATAAGAGGAATCATGTGGAGATTCCCTCTAGTTATGATCCACATGTTCTCTATGAATCTCTAATCACTAATATAGAATTATCCAAGTTCTAGTGTGGATGAATATTTCACATGAAATGATTGATGTTGATCACGATTGAATACTTCAAGGTTGAAGGTATCCACTCTAGTGGAGAGTAGAATTTATCTATGTTCTACATAATTTTCTTGGGAGGTATCACTATAGATATTAAGAGGATTATCTTTATAACTCCTTGCACACAATAGAAAAATATAGCTCTTAAGGTGTGAAAATTTTGACATAACTTGGGTTATATTGTGCTTAAGTTAGAAAATAAATAAAGGGATATTATTATTTTCAAATTTCAATGTGAATATTATGTATAAATAATAATAATATCAATTTTATTATTATTTAATAGACATGCACAAAACTTAGAGATAAAAATAAGCATTATTTTTCTCGAATAAATACATTTAAATTTATTCAAATAATATTTAATATAAAATTTCTCACCAGACCATTAAAATCTGTTCTTTAATCCTCGTCAATATATATGTTTCATCGAATAATGACTAGTTAATTTAATAAATAAATACAACTTTATTATTCTCTAATATATATATATATATATATATTATTTTCATTGAAAGTAGTGAATAAAATATTTATTAAATATTTATGTTACTAAATGAATAAATATTTTGTACCTTGTGAATGAAAGAAATTATGTTCATGTAATTAAATAAATAATTGCTATGTTAATGAATATTTATTGATTCTTAAACTCGAATACATATTCTCTTGAATAACTCGTGATTGAAAATTTTCATTCAAACCATTAAGAATAATTATTGAACCACAAATGGGAATAATATTTATCCAACTTGTTAAATTAATCTAGAATTTAACGAAATTTTCTACTACACTTGGTATGTTACCCTCTTGCCCCCTATATTAGTGGAATTTTTCAACACTTCTTAAAGTCCTAGGTTAGTGTCTAGAAACACACCCAAGATCCCATAGAAAAATATGTTAACCTTGTAATGGCAAGTAACCTATTATAAATGTACAATGTGTAATATAACCCATTTATCACAATATCTATAGTCAGTACAGTTACATTCTTGTGCCATCTACCTATATACTTATTGTCTCTTTCATCACATATCTAGCAATGAACATTCCAACAACACCAACATGGGTATATACTAAATCCAGAAGTTCAATTCCCATAAAAGGGCTTAAGATATTTAAATCTATTAAATAATTTAAGAGATAAATCCTTTTTTACATTATTAATCAATACAACATCACTTTTGATGCACCCAATGTATCCTATTTGACACTGAGAACATATGTCATCATGATTTTCATCAATACATCAAATTACATGACATGTGATATGTGTTAATAATAATATTAAATTCTAAGGATTAGTACCAACATCCAAAAAAAGTAATATCCAATAAAACATATAAATGTGGATTTTTTATTAGAGGGTCATGTTCTCATAATCTCTCCCAGTGGAGATTACAAAGGGAATACACCATGAGAAAGGGTCTCATAGTCATATGAGTCTCTATCCCTAATATCCAATATAATTTTTATCATGTCAAATGATATCATATGGATATATAACTTATACATAAGGATAACATTGTAGTACTTTTAGGTTCCCATAATATCATGGAACTACTATGAACTTTCAATGTAACAAGTACAGTTAGAAAACTGTCATAAACAATGTCACATAGAATTACAATCATGTTGTTATAAGATAATTTATATATATTAAAATACCTAAATACAATTAACCATAAAGTACTTAGAAGTTAGTAATACATCACCAACCATAACGCATTTTTCAAGGATCGATAAATTTTGAGTTGGATATGTGGACCATGTCTAATGATCATGTGAGACATACATAATAAAAATTAGTTGATTAAATATTAATTAATTTATTTAGAGAAAAAATATTTATTTTATATGTGGGTTTATAACATGAAAACTAAATAATAATAACAACAATATTTTTTAGATTTGGGGTTATTTAGAGATTAAGTGAATATCAAGGCCCCATGTACAATAGTTATTCTATAATACCAAATCTATTTAAACGTGGTTATGACATTATCCAAATCCATATACATTCTAATTGTTTTGTACAAGAAATTCTGATGAATATTTGTCAACTATAAGATATCTCATTTCATAGAACTCTCTTAATAATTTAGAGTGATCCTCCTCCTCCAACCTCTCGATTTTGAAGAGAATAATAATATTCCTTCCACCCAAAGTGATTCATGTGGAGATAAATGATGAATTCTGAAAGTGTTGGGATGATCTATGCTAGAATGCAAATATTTATATGGTGATTCTTAGAGGTCTATAGTGGACATGAGGATAAATGATAGAGGGAATTTACCATTAATTTTTACAACTCAACAACACATTGACGTAAAAGCATCATCAACAAAGAAATAAATTTTACACAGTGAAATTATTTATTTAAAAAAATTAATTATAAATTATATGTGATGATCCGTCCTTCATAGTTCTATCTTAATATTCTACTAATTTTTTCTTTAATTATATTGGTCAAAAAGTTCTTCAACTTTTATATCTTAGATTATGCATTGATTATGGTAAAATTTTTAGTTAGATATAACCAACAAGTTCTTTCACATAACCCAAAACATTCATTTGGTATCAGAGTGATTATAAAATTAATTTATAATTAATTATAAATATTTGAGAGATGATATGTTTCTACAGTTAGTTTTAATTTCTCCATTATTTTTTCTTAAATCTAATTTTAGAAATAGTATATTATACATCTTCATTATTTATCATATAACAAATAAAAGGTTAAATCAACATAAATAATATTAAAATAATCCATTTGTAGATTCCTAGGGTTATGACTAGAAAAAAAACACTACACAACATGTAGCATACTGATACATGGCATGTACCCAAATTTATTTCACCAGGATGAACTGCGATAAATCTTGAACGTCACGAAATAATTTCAATCAAAATGAATTATATGTGTACCACATGTTGACTAGTCTAGGATGTCACATGGTTTTATGGACTATACACTATGTAACACTATAAAAAATTGTGAATTATATGTGTTTTCATAGTTGGAAACATTGGTTTAGAGTTATGTCATGCATTTATTACATGAAATGGGGACTAAAAACCATGAAACATCAAGGAAACAAAATGTGTATATGTAATACATGCCATTCACATCATGCACATCCTTGAATGAAAAAATACATAGTCCTAAGGTTTGTTTCATGGACATTAGTAAAAGAGATAACATGGTGTGTATCCATAGTACACACTATATATTCTAATATGCCTCATGTGAATAATTTGATATGGAAATGGAATTTTTGAAATAATTAAACATAATAAACATGTTTTTGTGTTTCATTAATTGATTGTACAGACCATGTTATATGATAATTAGGTATATATTAAATTACTTTCTTGTTAAATTTCAAACTACAGGCTTGATCAAGGACTATAATTGTAACACCCCCAGATTTTACGAAAAATATTCTTTTTAATTTCATTAATATCTTGTGTTGTAGGCTACACCAAAAGGAGCTTGAACAAAACCCATACCTGACTTGGATTTCATTACACGCAAGCACGGCCTTCCACGATAGCGTGTGTTGTACGCAATACCGAGTTTCTCTATATAACGATATGCTATTAAAATATTATTAAAACTAGCCGTTGTGAATAGTAATACACAATTTTTGAAATTTTATAAATTTTATTTTTGAAAATGGACTTCATTTTTGGATTCGGAATATCGAAATTAGCTTAGGGTGAAATTTTGGTACTTTTCGGATAACTATCATATTCTGATGAATAGTGAAAATTACTAAATTTTAAATTAAAAACAACTTTTTTAATAGAAATAATTAATATCGGTAAATTATTAATTTGAGTGCTTTAAAAGTATATTTAGAATATATTTTTACCATTTAATACAATTTTGGTCATTGAATGTAATGTCACATTTAAACCAAACATAAACAAGTGTCAATCTTTTGATAGTTATTATCTCTTAAAAAGACACTATTTCTTTTGACGATGAGAATTAATTTTTAAATAAATCAATGCAACTGATGTGTTTTGAATTTGGTAAAATAGACATCATTTTTGAATTCGGAATATCAAATATATACTGGGCCTAATTTTTGGTAATTTTCTTGGAAACTTTCATTTTTTGATGAATAGTGAAACCACTAAGTGGTAGTTAAAAAAACTGTATTTTTCATAAAACTTAATTTTTCCGCTTCTGTGAGTGGAATTTAGAAAATCTGAGAGACATGGTTAATATCAAGGACTAAAATTTGGTTCAATGAGATGATAATAATTTTTTATGAATAGTAACGTTTTACTTTTTTTACCACGGTTAAAAGTAAATAGGGTAATTAAGGGTAAAAATGATATTATTATTACCCTAACACATGTCCTAATTCTATTGTATAAGTTTAATTCGACCAAAAACAAACTTAGGAATAAAATATGACCATTTAGGCCCACATGGATTAGATTAGGACATTTATTATCAATTTATTTAAAGAAGGGTTAAAATAGTTAAAATCAAAGTTTAATAACTAAAGTATTTTTAATATAGGGTTATATATAAGATAAATTTGACTATAAATATTAATTATAAATCTAAAAATAATTCCTACATAATGGTATTTTATTTGTAATTTTTAGACATTAAATAATTTAATTTATTTATGACAGAAAGATGATGTTGTAATTGTCTTATTAATGATGTATTGACATTATTGATGTTATAAATACACAAATAAATGTAATTTCAGACTTCTTATGAATTAAACTAATTTTATAGGTTAATATGACATTCTATTGTTGATTTAATTAACTTTTTTCTAACTAATCATTCTGTTATGATTTTCACAATAATCAATTACTAAATAGTGTCAAAATTGACATAAAATAGTTTTTAAAACAAATATTATATTATTAATGGTTATTTTATTACTAAAAATATATGGTCCGGCCAAATGAATTATATAAGGTTATATATATTAATAATAAACAACTTGGGGTTCGTTTGGCTTGTTATAGTAAGTTTATTAACCTTATAGTGTAAGAACACAAAAAGACACGGTAAAAGTAAAATTATCTAACTTAAAGTTAAATATAAATGATAAGGTTAAAATAGGAACATAAACTTGTCTAAATTCAATTGGAGGAGAGGATTTCGACCCATCCCCACCTTAGCTTCTAAATAAATCAATTTGGAGCTATTTAAAACCGAATTTGGCTTTATAATAAAATAATATTTTTAGTTTTTTCAAAGGAGCCCCTCTCCTCCCTTATAAAAGGGCACCTCCTCCCTCTCTTCCTCACACCACGTTTAGCATTCAAGCTCGGCCAATAACTACCCATTTCACTTCTCCACTTCCCTAGAAACATCCTAGAGGTCCTGGTTTTCTTCAAAGACCAATTTTACTTCCCTAAATGGAGGTCTCAAAGAAGCGCTTCAAAGAAGAGGTAATGTCTGTCACCGATTCCTTCAACTTTATTTGTTATTCCACTTATTCTCCTTTAATTGTTTCATTATGAATTAATAACATCAGCATCACTCATATACTGATATGTTATTATAAGTATGAAACAACCATATTTCACCATATATCCATCCTACGGAAAACGAAATCACCGCGCGTGCATACGTACGGAATACCGTCTCCACGCTGTGGTGTAATCTATTTTCCACCACCACCTTACTTGGATGGGTATAATGGTGTAAAGAATTAAAATATATGATTATTGTAAAGTGATATTGATTCTTAAATAGTATACATACACTCCAATACAATTCCACGATCATGGGAACGATATCATCGCTCGTGCGTACGTACGGAATACCGTCTCCACGATGTGATGCAACTCGTTATACATGATTTTCATTACATAATTATTACATAAATGAATTGAGTGAATGAATATGAGATATATTACACTAATACAATTCTGTAAATGAGGTATCTATAACCTAAAATAAGAATAATAATTTATTCGACAAAACACACATAAGAACGAAAATCTATAAACAGCCGAATAACAAGTAACAATGAAATATTACTAATAAGAAGAATAGAATATGACCATATATGATATAATAACAATGAGTATGATTTTGGAATAAGTATATGACATTATTTAAATCATTATATAGGAGGTTCAGACACTTACGAAGAAAATCAGACATAAGGTAAGGGAAAATATCACAATCTCATTTTTATCCGAGATTGTTTATACATTGGTATTTTCTGGGGTGTATTTTATCATCCACATCCATGTTTCCTCAATATGTAATATTATTTCCATCCACCTACAATTGTTTAAACCCAATTTTACCCTTCGGTGAGTTTTTAGTAAAAGATATGAAAGGAATATTTTGTCATTTTTCTTACGAGGTACTTTTTGACTTTTCTGACAAAACTACGAGAAGAATGTTTTTTTAACATATACGGCATGAATGGATTTTTAAAACATTATTTCCAAGAATCTTCCTTTAAAAGTTTTCATGTTTATTTTTAATCAACTTCTTTTATTTTAAAATTTTATGACATGTTAAGAAAGGAAAAATGTTTCTAAAATAGAAAGGATACTTTCCTCAAGAATGGAGTTCAAGTGTTTTATCAAAATTATTTTCAATCTAAGATAATACAGGGTTCTGTTTCTATTCCTATTATTACATTGATTTGATTATGTTGTGATGGAATTATTTTTATGAATTCGTTTATCTTATATGAATTGTTTTTTGATGTAATGATGTTTAAGAATCCAATTTTTATTACATGGGTTATGCTATGATGTACGGTTTATGATTTTGTGGCACACATAAGAATGGTATCATTATGAGATGGGTGGGACCTATATCTCCCTCCAATTAATTGGGTAAAGATTTGATATCTCATGAGATAGACATGGATGGAACGGCAGGTTAAATCAGTCAGTGAAACAGGACTGAAACGAGGAGTAAACTCGGTTCAGAAATGGACTTTGTCCACTAAGATAGTCTTGGCAATGTGTCTTGACTAATAAGAAATGATTCTATATGATTATGTGTGTATGCAACAAAGTTTCATGTTTTAAGTTATGATTATTGTGATTACATTTCACTACCATGATTTATCCCATGTTATGAAATTATGATCTATTTTGCAGGGTAAGATTTCCACATTGTTATGTTCTTATGAATATGATGTGATTGATATATCTTTTGTTTACCCTTACTGAGCATTTGAGCTCACCCTTTTATGTTTTCTTTTCCCCAGGATATAAAGAAAGGCTTTAGGTAAGAAAAAAAAGGGAAGATCTTTATGGGAGATGTTCAAGATCTTTAACCACAATTAGAAGATTATATTCCGAGTTTCCAAAGACACTAAACTATTACGGTCCTTGTGTGTGTGTTTTTCTAATGTACTAAGTATTCCGCATAAGTAATGTAATTTCCATGTATGTCAAGCTTAGGGTCTCTACAGTTGGTATCAGAGGAAAGGTTTAGTCAACCTTTGGAAACTAGGATGCGAGAACTTTAGTGAGATCCCTAGAGATAATTATAAGGTATGTCTAGGGATGTCCCTAAGGTTAAGTATACATTATAGTCCTAGAATTGCACTAGCCATATTAGAATTAAACCTAATATGATAGATATTGATGGTAATCCCCCTTTATTATGTTGTTTTCCCTAGTGTGATTTTTTCCTCTCACACTATTCTTTTTGGGTTTTAGACGATGGCTGGAACCGGAAGAAACCGTATTGATCAATGTAATGGAAGATGCAATGATTGTCCTCCTGAACAAACCAACTTTATGGGATATGGAGTGAAAAATCTTATTGCTATACTTACACAAGCTATGAATCATTTTGTAATTCCAAATCAGCAGAGAAGGGAACAATATTCTATTGCGTCCTTGATGAGGCAACACCCACCTTCCTTCAGTGGGTCTTCCGATCCACTTGTTGCCGAACAATGGATCAGTAGCACTGAAAAGATATTTTCAGTTCTTCAATGTTATGAACATGATAAAGTTATCTTAGCAGTATATCGTTTGGAAGGTGATGCTGATCAATGGTGGAATCTTATCAATAATATGAGGCCAAGAGATGAAATTGAGTCCATGGAATGGGAAGAGTTCAAGAACTTATTTTTCAATAAGTACATCCCTCCTATTCTTCGAACAAAGATTGAGAATGATTTTCTTGAACTAAAGAAAAAGGATGATGTATCTGATGGTATATACAATGCGAATTTTACAAGGCTTGCAAGGTATGCATCTGGCTTTATCATTCAACCTGAAAGTAAAGTTGATCGATTCTTCAGTGGCCTAAAACAAAATCATCACAGGGAATTAGCTATAAGAGACTTCATTATCTATGAAGAAATTGTGCGATGTGCTATTAAGGTAGAAATGGATGTTGGTGTTACATATCTATCTCATGGTTTTGACAGGAAACGAAAGATGGAGTTCAAGGAGAAATCTCAGAATAATGGTGAATAGAAGATGAATGTTTCCTTATGCTCAAAGTGTGGAAAGAAGCATGGTGGATATTGTCTTAATGGGACTAGAAAATGTTTTAAGTGTGGAAAATAAGGTCATCGAGCAACTGAGTGTTGAAGTAATGGAAAAAGGGTTTCTAATGGTGTGAATAAAGAAAAGACTGCAGAGAACGCACCAACAACACTTCAATGCTTCAAGTGCAATGAAATGGGTCATTATGGTAATCAATGCCCTAATCCAAGGGTTAATGATGATCGACATGAGCAACCACTTAAGGAAAAGGACAAAGGGAAGTCACATGTGATCATTAATGGCGATGTTGAATATGACAACGATGTGGTGGAATGATCAAGTGTTTATGTAGTGAGATTCCAAAATAATGTTGTATATAGTATCATGGAATATTGGAATATTTATGTATTGGTCTATTGTGCTTTTCAATAATTTTATGGTACCGGTAACCATGGAAAGTGATTGAGATATTTTTGGTAATCAGATGATATGTGCATAATGAATGGATAAGAAGATAATGATATGTTTGATTGTATTCATGAGCTCATGATTTATATAAGGACTAAGTGATATCATGGTTTGAGTATAATAAATTTTGAGGATTTTGGTTTGTGGAAAGTGTTACCTTTTAACTGCATTCATGTTTTCACTAAGGTTCAATGGGTATTCATTCTTCAAGAGAATACATGATTAAGGTATTCAAATGTTTGTAATTTGACCAACAATATATATCTTATGATATATGGGGGATAAATGATGGAATTCATGTGATTGTTATGTGACATTTCAAGTAATCATTTTTTTTATATGATGAACTTCGACCGAAGTATTTTAGATAAGCCTAATGATTGGAATGGATTATGTTGGACATAAGTTATTATTGTTTAAGGATATAACTTTTTTCGATATTATTGATGAGATGATATAGTAATATAGCTTCAGAAAAATCATAACATGCAGGACGGGCGACAGCCCATCGCGTCGGACAAGGCTGTGGGAATCGAACCCACAACCGAAATGCGACTGGCCTTTATCGCATAACACTGGCCTACAGGAAGTCCCTGGTTAGTAGAAACTAGTTTTATTTTATTATGTGGTATGATATATAAAGTATAAGTTCATTCTTGGAATCGTATACGATTAACCTCACCATAGATGGAGTTATGTATATTTGATAACTTTTTCTAACATTTTGTTTGAAACAGATTGAATGACCCATAATTATATCACATGATCTATTAAAACTTCATGAATAACACATTCAACTTCATTTCTTTAAGATATGAAGTGTATATTGTTCAAAGCACAAACAATAGTCAGATTGAACCAAAATAAAGTAAGTATTTATTCTAATTCAAATTATTCAACTTTAGGGAAATGATCTTGAAAACAAAAAATGTTGTCCTAGTGACCTTATATCTGATGAATCAGATGGTACCCTAGATCATCACAAATTTATGGATTCGTGATTTTTGGATTTTTCATAGCCATGTTCTCCACCACTCTCCATCAGAACATGACGTTTAGATTTCTTTTCCATATCCGTATTTTCACCTATGTTCTCCTATGTGGAAACCCAGTGATTAGTTAATTTTGATAACCGTTACGTTTTATACATTAGTTTTTAAAGCCATGTTTTGGTATTCCTTTTTATGATGTGGGTTTCTATTAAAGAATCTTTCGAGTAGTAAACCATTTACAACCCCGACGAATTTCGAGGGAGAAATTAATTTTAAGGGGGTAGAATGTAACACCACAAGATTTTATGAAAAATATTCTTTTTAATTTCATTAATGTCTTGTGTTATACGCTACACCAAAAGGAGCTTGCACAACACGAATCCCTGACTTGGCTTGCATTACACGCTAGCACGACCTTCCACGACAGCGTGTGTTGTACGCAATACCGAGTTTCTCTAAACAACGATATGCTATTAAAATATTATTAAAACTAGCCGTTATGAATAGTAATACCCACTTTTTGAAATTTTATAAATTTTATTTTTAAAAATGGACTTCATTTTTGGATTCGGAATATCAAAATTTGATTAGGGTGAAATTTTGGTACTTTTCGGATAACTTTCATATTCTGATGAATAATGAAAATTACTAAATTTTAATTAAAAATTTTTTTATTCAAAATAATTAATAGTGATAAATTATTAATTTGAGTGGTTTTAAAGTATATTTAGAATATATTTTTACCATTTAATACAATTTTGGTCATTGAATGTAATTTCACATTTAAACCAAACATAAACAAGTATCAATCTTTTGATAGTTATTATCTCCTAAAAACACGCTATTTGTTTTGACAACGAGAATTAGTTTTTAAATAAATTAATGCAATTGATGTGTTTTGAATTTGGTAAAATAGACATAATTTTTTAATTAATAATATAAAATATAGCTTAGGCCTAATTTTGGTATTTTTCTGGAAACTTTCATTTTTTGAGGAATAGAGAAACCACTAAGTGGTAGTTAAAAAAACTGAATTTTTCATAAAAATTAATTTTACCGCTTCTGTGAGTGGAATTTCGAAAATACGAGAGACACGGTTAATATCAAGGACAAAAATGTGGTTCAATGAGATGAAAATAATTTTTTGTGAATAGTAGCTTTTTACTTTTTTTACCACGGTTAAAAGTAAATAGGGTAATTAAGGGTAAAAATGATATTATTATTACTCTAACACATGTCCTAATTCTATTGGATAAGTTTAATTCGACGAAAAACAACCTTAGGAATAAAATATGACCATTTAGGCCCACACGGATTAGATTAGGACATTTATTATCAATTTATTTAAAGAAGGGTAAAAATAGTTAAAATCAAAGTTTAATAACTAAATAATTTTTAATATAAGGTTATACATAAGATAAATTAGACTATAAATATTCATTAGAAAGATAAAAATATTTCATACATAATGGAATTTTATTTGTAATTTTTAGACATTAAATAATATAATTTATTTATGACACAATGATGATGCGGTAATTATCTTATTAATGAAATATGGACATAATTGATGTTATAAATATCCAAATAAATGTAATTTGAGACTTTTTATGAATTCCACTAATTTTATAGGTAAATATGACATGTTAGTATTGATTTAATTAACTTTTTCAGAACTAATAATTCTTTTATTATTTTCAAAAAAATCAGTTACTAAATAGTGTCCAAATTGACATAAAATAGTTTTTAAAACAAATATTATATTATTAATTGTTATTTTATTCCTAAAAATCTAAGGTTCGGCCAAATTACTTATATAAGGTTATATATATTAATAATAAACAACTTGGGGTTGGTTTGGCTTGTTATATTAATTTTATTAACCTTATATTGTATGAACACAAAAAGACACGGTAAAAGAAAAATTATCTAACTTAAAGTTAAATATAAATGATAAGGTTAAAATAGGAACATAAACTTGTCTAAATTATATTGTATTAGAGGATTTCGACCCATCCCCACCTTATCTTCGAAATAAATCTATTTGGAGCTATTTAAAACCAAATTTGGCTTTATAATAAAATGATATTTTAAGTTTTTCCAAAGGAGCCCCTCTCCTCCCTTATAAAAGGGAACCTCCTACCTCTATTCCTCACACCACTTTGAGCCTTCAAGCTCGGCCAATACCTACACATTTCACTTCTACACTTCCCTAGAAACATCCTAGAGGTCCTTGTCTTCTTCAATGACCAATTTTAGTTCCTTAAAAGGAAGTCTCAAAGAAGCGCTTCAAAGAAGAGGTAATGTCCGTTACAGATTCTTTCATTTTTATTTGTTCTTCCACTTCTTCTTATTTAGATGTTTTATTATGAATTAATAACATCCGTATCACTAATATACTGATATGTTATTATAAGTATGAAAAAACCCTATTTCACCATATATCCATCCTACGGAAAACGAAATCATCGCGCGTGTGTACGTATGGAATACCGTCTCCATGCCGTGGTGCACTCTATTTTCCACCACCACCTTACTTGGATGGTTATAATGGTGTAAATAATGAATATATATGATTATTGTAATTTAATATTGATTCTTAAATAGTATACATACACTCTAATACAATTCCACGATTATGGGAACGATATCATTGCTCGTGCGTACGTACGAAATACCGTCTCCACGATGTGATGCGACCCGTTCTACATGATTTTCATTAAATAATTATTATATAAATGAATTTAGTGAATTAATATGATATATATTACACTAATACCATTCTGGAAATGTGGTATCTATAACCTAAAATAAGAATAAGAATTTATTCGACAAAACAAGTATAAGAATAAAAAGCAATAAACACCCGAATAACAAGTAACAATGAAATATTACTAATAAGAAGCTAAGAATATGACCATATATGATATCATAACAATTGGTATGATTTTGTAATAAATCAATGACATTATTTAAATCATTATACAGGAGGTTCGGACACTTACGAAGAAAATCAGACATAAGGTAAGGGAAAATATCACAATCTCACTTTTATCCGAGATTGTTTATACTTTGGTATTTACTGGGGTGTATTTTATCATCCACATACATTTTTCCTCAATATGTAATATTATTTCCATCCACCTACAAATTTTTAAATCCAATTTTACCCTTCGGTGAGTTTTTAGTAAAAGATATGAAAGGAATCTTTTGTCGTTTTTCGTATGAGGTACTTTTTGACTTTTCCGACAAAAGTACGAGAAGAATGTTTTTTTAACTTATAGGGAATGAATGGATTTGTAAAAAATTATTTCCAAGAATATTCCTTTACAAGTTTTCAAGTTTATTTTTAATCAACTTCTTTTAGTTTAAAATTGTATGACATGTTAAGAAAGGAAAAAATGTTTTTAAAGTAGAAAGGATATTTTCCTCAAGATTGGAGTTGAAGTGTTTTATCTAAATTATTTTCCATTTAAGATAATATAGGGTTCTGTTTATGTCCCTATTATTACATTGATTTGATTATGTTGTGATGGAATTATTTTTATGAATTCCTTTATCTTATATGAATTGTTTTATGATGACATGATTTTTAAGAATCCCATTTTTATTACATGGGTTATGCTATGAAGTATGGTTTATGATTTTGTGGAACACATAAGAATTGTATCATTATGAGATGGGTGGGACGTATATCTCCATCCAATGCATTGGGTAAATATTTTATATCTCATGAGATAGACATGGCTGGAACGGCAGGTTAAACCGGTTCAGTGAAACATGACTGAAACGAGGAGTAAACTTGGTTCAGAAATGGAATTTGTCTACTAAGATAGTCTTGGAAATGTGTCTTGACTATTAAGAAATGATTCTATATGATTATGTGTGTATGCCACAAAGTTTCATGTTTTATGTTATGATTATTGTGATTACATTTCACTACCATGATTTATCCCATGTAATTAAATTATGATCTCTTTTGTAGGATAAGATTTCCAAATTGTTATGTTCTTATGAATATGATGTGATTGATATTTCTTTTGTCTACCTTTACTGAGAAATTGAGCTCACCCTTTTATGTTTTATTTTCCCCAGGATATAAAGAAATGTTTTAGGTAAGAAAAAAAGGGAAGATCTTTATGGGAGATGTTGAAGATCTTTCACCACGATTAGAAGATTATATTCTGAGTTTCCAAAGACACTAAACTATTACGGTCCTTATATGTGTGATTTTGTAATGTAAAATGTATTCCGCAAAAGTAATTTAATTTCCATGTACGTCAAGATTAGGGTCTCTACAATAATTATAGTGTACTCTATTTCTATTAATAGAATCACGTGCTGCATAATTTAAATGTTACCATATGTTATTTTTTGAAATTACACACCTTCTAATTCCATTCCATTACATGTATACTATATTCATTATAAATACATGATAAAAGGACTATGATGGGTAGTTTGGATGGTTACATGTCATTGCGACCAAGTACACATGTGTATTTTATTAATTATTTATAAAATTAATTTATTTACGAAGAAAATTAATTGTATTAATTCATGGTGTTTTATCTCAATTAAATAATGAATTGAAGTAAATTCTGGATAGATTGAAAATCAACCTTTTTTATGTGTGTAGGTGGTCATGTGATTAGTGAAAACTTATATACATGAATTTTTAATTCAATTTATTAAGTATAAATTAATTGATACCCTATACATCACCCCCTCCTATTATTATGTAAGGGTCAATGTGCCCATGGATTCTTTTATATAAAACATTTTACCAATTACATGGCTTCCCTCTCCTAGGTGTGTGTAAATATTATGAAATATATGTAGTACCCATGTGAGTGCAGGAACGCAATGTTTAGTTCTGACATAAAAAGACTCAAGGATATACATATAAGGATATGTAGAATGCTACTACATGATCCAAGTTATGGTTAAATGGGTTTTTCTTATAGGGTTAAAAAATATTTTAACTTCTGGTAGATAAAATAAACATCAGAAAAATATTGTGATCATACAATATTTTTTATTTTATTTCTATAACGTTGTATGGTTAATTACTTTATAGATAATTTTTTGTAATCACGTAAATTAATTAATTAACAAGAAAGAAATATGGAATTAAAATATATGTATTATGAAAAAATTTTATCTAAGACATCATTAATCACTTATGTAAAGTTCACATAATATTAACAACTATGTAGTAAGATTAAATGGTAAATTTATGCTTGAAGATAAAAAAATCCCTAAAATTAATATATTTAGTTAGTATATCCTTCCACTACATAAATTAAAAACAAAATTTATCTCAATGTGTGACAAAAAAATATTATATATATATATATATATATATATTTATTTAATTTTAAATAAAATTGAGGTATTTGATTCATTGCCTTACAAAAAACCCATAGTCTATATGAACTGCCATATAGTAAATCATCATAACCAAGCTGCTAAATTGGTATGAATGAATAATAATAAAAAAATTATAAAACATATTAATAGTTATTTTAATTATTTTAAATTCATTTATTGATGTATAATAAACAAGTATTCGATTTTTAGTATTGTAAATTTATGCTTCAAAATTATATTATTTTAAAAATGATTTTTATCACATTTTTAAATGTATTTATTATAATTAATTTATATTTTTTTTGGAAATTTTATATGATTTAAGTAGTATATTTTTTCAAATTATCTAGAAAATATTATCTTATGGTGATTTTTTAGTAATTTTGAAAATGATTTATTTCTTCAATGAATAACTAAAAAATACCATTTTTTAAAATGTTATTTATTTTCAAGTAAAATAATTTTCTGTTTGGAATTTAATATAAAATTTTTATAAGTATTCTTTAATTATAAATAATATAATTAATTAAATAATCATAATCATTATATTTTTTATTGGTATGTGTTTATTTTTTGTCTTAATGACATATTTTTCTAAAAACTGTTTTTATTTGCGCACTGTGTCATTATATTAATAAATTAAATAAATCTCAATAGATCATTGGTTTTAATGAAATTTATATATATTATATTTTAATTTATATATTTTATCATTCATATGATGATTTTTACAAGGATAGGAATGTATGTATATTATGTTTTATTCATAATGATTCAATTTTCTAAAAACTATTTTTGTTGGAGGTTGCAGGCATATTTAAAATCAAATTCTGACACTTATAGAAATTTAATCTAGTAAAATGGATTCTTTATTTATAGTAATATTAAGCAATATAATATAATAATTTCTAATTTTTTTTTAAAAGTGTGTAGTAAAAATATTAAAATTTTGTTAGCACACTTAAGGTTAAAATTGGTTTACCGGGTGTTAATCCAATAGATAAGGGTATTATTTCTAAACAAAACTATATAATTATTATTTTTAATTTTATTTAAACTTTATATTATCCTAAATTTTAATATTTGTATATTTGGACCAAATTTCTTACGAAAGTGACCATGTATCATTGAAATCTTTTTTGAAATTCCATGTGTATATCACCCCTTACATATAAATGGGCTCCCCTTCTCCTCCCTTGTATACGATTTAAACCATATATATCATCCAATACCAACTAAAAACATTCATATAATCCTACTTTTAACCCTATATATTATTATCTTATTTTAAGACAAATTCTTAATGTCTAAATTTGTAAGCCAAAGGGGGTCTCTCAAAGAAAAGGTATAGATAGTAACTATGATATTTCCATTTTATTTCTTATTATAATTTATGTAAACAATTTTTTTCGATAAATAATTGATTATTATGATATCCCAAATACAATGATATGTTATTATAGTTATGTAACAACCAATTACCACATTTCTACATCAAATAGGAGATGCAAGTATCACTCGTTCATACCTTTGGACTTCCACCTCCACATAGCAATACAATTCATTTTACATATACATAATTAATGGATGGTTATTACAATTGATTGAAGGTTTTTATACGATATTTATGAAATAATTATTTTATTTCAATTATAATATTATTTATTCCTACTTACCTTCCCATTTATTGGAAAACGATCATGTCAGTTGTGCGTATGTGTGGACTACCAACTCCACAAAGTGATGTGATTCATTTTTCTTTTTCAATTTACGAGGATTTTAATATGTATAAATTTATTTTATATATTTTTTATTTATAAAATAATAATTATTTTTAAATGTGAATTAATATTTTCCTTTCTTTCATTCCATCCGTCGAAAAATAAAAACATCACTTGGTCATATGTACGAACTACTGTCTCTACATAGTGATAAAATTATTTTTTCATCAAGCTTTATATGAATTGTAATTTGTCATGAACCATCCCACGTGGCTTGGAGGTGACTACCCCAAGCCCGCCTTCCATAGGACAGGTGTTGGTGACAAGCACCTGAACACTTTTCCTGAACAGGGAAGGAATTTCCATAAAGATCTATATACAATAAAAAATGAAAACTGAAGTAAACAACCCACAAAAGTAAGTTTAAACCACGAGAGTAAAGTAAAACCAAAATAGTAATGAACAACCTCAAGTACAACTAAAAACATTAAACCAAGGGTTATAATATAAGCACTAGAAACTGAAGGAAAGTA
This sequence comes from Viscum album, assembly GCA_963277665.1. Classification (NCBI taxonomy): domain Eukaryota; kingdom Viridiplantae; phylum Streptophyta; class Magnoliopsida; order Santalales; family Viscaceae; genus Viscum; species Viscum album. Next base: position 1,575,997,488 of record OY728120.1, on the reverse strand, counting down.
AAGAACTGTCACATCTTCCCTAGAACACTACCTCAAGGGTAGTAACTATAAGTCTAATGTTGAAGAATAGGATCTTGACTGCTCTCATCACCCCAAGCACCACCAAGTCTTGAACCTCTAAAGTCTACCTTGGAGTGTCATTAGTCTACACCAGACATACACGTGCGGGTGGAGCCCGTGCAGGGGTGAGTATAACAATACCAAGTAGGGGACTCTGAGACCCCGAAAGGACTCTCAGAAACCCATAATGAAAAAATATCACAAGAAATACCACAATGGTTATATCACCAGTATGATCTAAATCAAGAAGCACATGGAAAAAAGAGACATCTCACATTAATGGAATAAATTCGTGGTTAATGGGATTGGAATTACTAGTCATAAAGACATAACCTCATATCCATAGTAACTCTACTACTGACATGTATAGGTCTCTGTATCATAACATGTATTGGTTAGTAGATGGTGACCTGTATTGGTCGCTGGTTCTGACCCCTATTGGTTACTTGTGCTGACCAATATTGGTCGCTCGGGCCGACCCATATTGGTCACTAGTGATGACCGGTATTGGTCATTGGTATATAGGTAGGGATGTTTAGTCATAAAACTAGATCATCCCTCTCTGGAGTTTTTAATGCTGACCCAAATTGGTCGCCCTTCTTCTTCATGTCACAGCCAGCCACTGGATTTCTGCACGAAGCACGCCTGATGTCACGACTCGTCCTCAGGACCCGTGTCATGACTACCACATGCCCGCCTCCCATAGGCCAGGGGCCGGAGACTAGCACCAAGGCGTAAATCCTGAAAAAAAGGGGAAGGCATTGCCTTTATAAAGTAAACAAACACCACAGAGTAATCAAGAAGATGTATACACTAAGTAAAACTGGATACCATAGTAGTCCGGAAAGTAAATGGGCCAGAATACAAACCCAAACTGAAGGTAAAATACAACTGGAATGAAGGTACAACAACTAAAAGTAAAGTAGAAACTTCGAGTCATCCACTAGAAGTCCCACCTGAAGGGTGGGTACAGATAGCCTCCTCAGCTCCTCAGGTCCAACCGCCCGCTCCGTGTACGTCCCGCCCAGTTGTCCTCCTCCTGGTACCGACTTGCACCACAAGCCTCAACCACGATCAGCGTTGTCTATCGTCTGCATCCAACACAACGTAGTGCGGGCATAGCCCGTGCAAGGGTGAGTATACGCTACTCAGTAGGGGCCCCGAGACCCCCGAAGGTATCCCAGAATCCACAAAGGATAATCCACAAAGGAATGATACAATCACGAAGTAACATCCAACACTACTTAGTTATATTCCCATACAAATACCTAAGTCATCAATTTCAGTTTGGCTCCAAAGTCCAAGCCTATGTTCGATCACGTCCACACAGGAAAACACAAACCAATCCATATAGGAAAGCACAGCCCAATCCACATAGCAAAGCAAGTTAATCATATCGATGATAATGATTGGAAGTCAAGACTCAGCTCACATAGGTATGCTTCTTCATAAGGTGATGGAGATGATCAGATCTAACCACTAATTCATCTATGTTGGGACCCACGTAGGAAACTAAACCAACTAAGCTGTCGGACCCACAGAGGATTTCAGTGCAGTCGTCGTCACTGCCAAACCCACGGAGGATTTCAGTCCAGTCATCATCGTCGTCGTAGTCGTAGCCAGCTCTAGGGTTCCCGCCCACAACATGCTCAATTCCAGGAGGGTCTGCTCCTTGAGCCAAGGGGTCGATACATCAACTGACACGTAGTCCGGATTTGATGTATCTCAAAGTTCCGTCTCGACAAGAGGAACTCAACGTGACAGGCGGCGCGTCAATCAGACGCCCGGTCTGAGAGTTATTGGCTTTTTCGTTCCAGGGGCCCGGTTGGTTTTTAAGTCAAAACCAACCCGACCACACTCCAACTACATCCAAAACTCGATAGGAGAAATCCAAAAGGTCTGTCCCACTAAGAGGAAGTCAACAAAGTCAACGGCACGTCAATCGGACGTCTGGAGCTCAAGTTATAAGTGTTTCCGCTCCGAGGGCCCAGTTGGTATCGTCCTCGAACCAACCCTGTTGTACTCAAGGTTTTCCAAAACCTTGAGTGTAATATACCAAAATGGCCATATTAATTCAAGGATTGCATCGCAACTGACTGTGCGTCGATCGGAGGTCTGTAGCCCAAGATATGGGCAAAAGAACGAACCTATCCGGTTTTAGGGGGTTTCGGGCCCAGACCGACCAGGCCTGAGACCCCCTGGGTCGACCTGAACCGGGATGACCCGAACCTGGTCTAGGTCTGGCCGATTAGGGTGCGGCCCGGCCCAGTGCGGCCGGTTAGGCCTGGGCGGCCGGTTGGCCTGGCGCGGCGCCCCCCGCATGACTAGCTCGATGTTGGCCAAGCTGTTGCCGGAAGCGGGGCGCTGCCCCCCTTGATTGACTGAACCCCCCCCCCCCCCCCCGCATGGGGGGCCCGTCCTTTTCCATCTGGGGGTTACAACCCATGGGCTTCTTAGAAGCGGCCAGCTTGGCCGGCCGGTGTGTCACCGCGGGACCCCCGCGGGTCCCACCCTCCTTGCTCTGGGGGCCGACGGTTCCGGCCGCCGCTCCCCACACCACTACGGCCATAGGCTGCGGCCTTGTCAGACCGGCGCGGAGTGCCGGCGCCGCGCCCCTCTTCCATGGCCCCGCTCCGGCCGTGGCCTCTTTGTGGTTCTCCGGCACGGCGCGATGGCACCGCGGCTTTGTTCGGCCTCAACGGCGCAGCGCGATGACGCTACGCTTCTTCTCCCATTCTTCTTTGTTTTCGCGCGGTGTCATTGCACCGCGCTACCTTTAATCGTTCCATGAAAAACACAACATCAAAGGGGGAGGAGGGTCGGCCGTGTTCGTGCGGTCCGACCTCCTCCCTTTAATCCTATAACAAGAGGCTTAGGAATTAGATGTTTGGGCGGCAAAGAATATTCATGAACCAAAATTAAACCCCTACCTTGATGAAGTCGTCGAACGAGGATTGTCACGGGAAAGGGACGTCGCGGAAGATGGCGTCGTATACACGACATCATGGAGAAGAGGACCGTCAGTGTCGCGGTTCACAACATCGTGGAGAAGAGGACCGTCGGCATCACGGTACACGGCGTCGCGTCGTCGATCTCCGAAGAATCCGTTTTATTCGTCGTCCTTCGTCGGAGGTCGGCGTTCTTCATCGGTGGCAGTGCATTCTTGGCATTCTTCAGGGAGGAAGATGAGGATTCCATGGCTTGAGCAATTCCTCTCTAATCTTCTCGCACAACGGAACCACCTTTAATGAAATAAGACTTTGTCTTATTTAATTAACACACACAATCCAATATTGAATTCAAAATTCAAAATGAATTCAATAACTGATTACATTGAATAACTTAAATCAATTCATTAATTAAGAGAGTTGACTTGGTATTTAAAAGGGGGTGTGGGTGAGTTACATATTAAATGAACGAGAGGGTGTTTAAAAGGGATTTTAAGGGGTGGGGCTCTTGTGGGACTCACTTCACTGATATCCTACATAGTGGAGTTAGGATATTAGTGGGTCCCACTCCAACCACAAAGCATAGGTTAAAACTACCTAGAATAGAAATAAAATTTGTAGCACAATATTTTATTTTATACTTTAGTTAAACCATTTAATTAATAATCTCAACCGAGCAAACGCAACTCCGGAAAAAGTGTTCTTAAGAAATTATCGGCACTGCGGTTTCATCGGCGCCCTCAGAATTCGATTCCGAGCACCGGTTCAAAAGTTAGGAAATCCCGGTCATTCATTTGCTGAACGTACCCGAGCTAGACATCAGAAATTTATTCCTGGAACACCGGGCCTCGGAATTAGGTGCCTTCAGAAACTACATTCTTGTAAAATCCCAAATAAAATTTAGAAAAAAAATTCCCTTGAATTTTACAGTAATTTACATTACTCCCAACTCAGGGATTTACGTCCCCATAATTATACTTCATAACTAGGGGAACAAATGAGGGTACTGAGCACGCATCTGAGCCTCCCGATCCCAAGTGCTCTCCTGGAGGTTCTAGTACTACCATCTGATGCGCACTAGAGGTATCGACCATCCAGATAGGACCCGCTCCTTTCGATCCTCGATCTCCACCGGGACCTCCGCAAAAGTTGCCCCATCGTCAATGTCCAACTCCCCATGGTCGATGATATGTGTCAGGTCATGCACGTATCTCCTCAGCTGAGACACGTTGAAGGCGTCGTGCACCCGGTGTAACTGAGGTGGTAGAGCCAGGCGATAATCCACCTCGCCTATCCTGCTGAGGACCTGGAATGGTCCGATGAAGTGTGGAGATAACTTGCCGCCCCTGAAAAATCTCTGTAATCCACATCGAGGTGAGACCCTCAAGAAGACGTGGTCGCCATCCTCGAACTCTAGGGGCCTCCGCCTCCTGTCAGCATAAGACTTCTGCAGGCTCTGAGCTGTCCACATCCACTCCAGGATGACTTGGACCTTCTCTGTCATGGCCTGGACCATCTTCGGTCCCACAAGTGTTGACTCCCCAGGTTCTATCCAACACAGAGGTGATTTGCAAGGTCGACCCTATAATGCCTCATATGGTTCCATCCTGATAGTGTAGTGTCAGCTGTTGTTGTACGCGAAATCCACCAAGGGTAGGTGGTCCTCCCAGCTGCGACCAAAGTCGAGGAAACATGCACGGAGCATGTCCTTGAGAGTTTGAATGGTCCTCTCTGTCTGACCATCTGTCTGAGGGTGAAAGGAATTGCTCAGATGTAGCTTCTTCCTGAATGCCTCCTGCAACCCCTTCCAAATACGGGAAGTAAAGCAACCATCTCGATCAGAGATGATATATGATGGCACACCCTGAAGTCGTACGATCTCTTGAACGTAGAGGCGTCCCAAGCTCTCCACTGAGCCATACTCTCTAAAGGGTAAAAAGTGAGCCAACTTGGTGAGTCGATCAACAATCACCCAAATAGAGTCATTACCTCTAGAAGTGCGTGGAAGTCCAGTCACAAAATCCATAGATATCCCATCCCACTTCCACTCCGGGACCTCCAAGGGTTGCACCAAGCCTGCTGGTACCTGGTGATCTGCCTTCACATACTGACAGGTGAGACATCAAGAAACGAACTCAGCTACAGCCTTCTTCATACCTGGCCACCAGTGTTGACATCTGGGATCCTGGTACATCTTCTCCACTCTTGGATGTACCGCTAAAGGGGAAGTGTGAAACTCCCTCAGCACCTCCTCCTGTAAAGCAGCTGGTACCATGGTACGTCCTCTGAAAAGGACGACGTGCTCTCCCCCCACAGAGAATCCATCAGGTGCATGTCCTGCGGATATCTGTGCATGCCACATCTCACAGTCAACGTCCCCATGCTATGCCTCTCTGACCCACTAAAGAAGTGGAGGAGTGATTGTGAGTGACTCAAGAAAGGCTGCTCCATCTCTATCCATGAAGGATATCTGCAAAGCATCTAGCTGCTCCGTCGCCTCCCCGAGTAGCTGAATGCCCATCCTCCTGTTGAGGGAATCGGCTATTACGTTCCCCTTTCCAAGAGTATAGACTATCTCAAAGTCATAGTACTATAGGAACTTGAGCCATTGACGCTCTCTCAGATTCAGGTCCTTCTGTGAGAAGATGTACCTGAGACTCTGGTGGTCATAGTAGACTGTAAAGTGCTCACCCATCAGATAGTGTCACCACATCTTCAGAGCGAATACCACTGCTACTAAATCCTGGTCATGGGTAGCGTAGTTCTGCTCATGCCACCTCAACTAACATGATCCATAGGTGATCACGGCCCGCTCCTGAATCAGGACACATCTGAGTCTGGTCCCGGATGCATCACAGTACACTACATACCCTACTCCCTCCTCCGATAGCCTCAAGATAGGTGTGCTGGTCAATCCTTGTCTCAGCTCGTGGAAGCTCTGATGAAATTTGTCTGACCACACGAAGGGTTTATCCTTCTTTTTCAATGCGGAGAGTAGGGCCCCAACTCTGGAGAAGTCGGGCACAAATCTCTGGTAGTACCAAGCTAGACCCAAGAAACTCTGCACCTCCACCACGGTCCTGGGTGGCTCCCAAGCTAGCACTGCCTCGATCTTCACAGGATCCACCACAACTCCCACCTTAGAGATGACGTGTCCCAAGAAGTGGACCTCATGTATCCAGAACTGACACTTCGAGAGCTTACCATAAAGTTGCTGCTCTCAGAGTGTGTCCAGTACAACCCGCAAGTGCTAGGCGTGGTTCTCCTGAGTGGTCGAGTATATCAAAATGTCATTGATGAAGACCATGACAAATCGATCGAGGTATGGCTGAAAGATACTGCTCATGAGGCCCATGAACACTGCTGGAGTGTTGGTTACACCGAAAGGCATAACCAGGAACTCATAGTGGCTATACTGGTATCTGAAGGCCGTCTTCTTCACATCCCCATCTCGAACTCTGAGCTGATGATAACCTTATCTAAGGTCTATATTAGAGAACCACCATGCTCCCTTGAGCTGATCGAAGAGGTCTTCATTCCTCGGTAGTGGATACTTGTTCCTCCCGGTCACCTGGTTCAGGCGACGATAGTCGACACACAGTCGAAAGCTCCCATCAGTCTTCTTGGAAAACAATATCGGGGATGCCCAGGGTGAAACACTGGGTCAGATGAATCCCTTTCCCTGCAAGTCCTCCAACTGTACCCGTAGCTCTCGAAGCTTAGTATGATCCAATTGATATGCTGGAGTGGATATTGGGGCTTTCCTAGGGTACAGGTCAATGTAAAAGTCTACCTCTCTGCGAGAAGGTAGTCCTGGAACGTCTTCAGGAAAAACGTCCGCATACTGATCCACCACTACAGGAAAACTCAGACTCCACACGTCAACTGCTCCTAGGATGAGGCTAGCCAACTGATGAGTGATGGGATGTCCTCTCCTCAGTGTGAGTCCATCCTACGCTGCAAAGTCTCCCTTATCGCCGGTGAAGGTGAACCTTCTCCCGTCGGTGCGTACACACTACACCTTTCACCTAATACAGTCGATCTGAGCATGGACTGTAGATAACCAATCCATGCCCAAGATGACGTCGTAAGGCCTTGACCCTGCTACAAGAAGATCCCAGCTAAATATCTCACCTCCTAGAGTAAGCTCACACTACTGGAACCAGTGCGTAATCGTCGGGTCTTCTCCCGTAGGAGTCTATAGCCATAAGTATCGAGCCAACGGCTCCGTCAGAATCTCTGAGCTCCGAAAAAAGGCAGCGGAAATAAAAGAATGAATCATTCATGTGTCTATAAGAACTGCAGAAAGGGTGGAGTAGACGCAAATAGTATCTAGAATCATATCTGGCGCGCTGTGGTCGTAGGCCAATGCTTCTTGAAGCTGAGCCTATCTCTGCCCGCCAGCTCCCTGTGGTCGGGGTGGACCTCATGGTGGTGGTGGTAAAGCCTTAAAGCGTCTCCCACCACCCGCTGCTCGTCCAGCTCCCCTGCCTCATCTGCATGCTCTCAGCGGACTACCACGGTTGACCCTCTACCTCTGCTTGGGTGGCCCCTCAACTGTCCGCTACTCCTCTGCATGGCGGGTCAGGCAGTCACAAGCCATGTGGCACTGCCCGCCGCATGCGTAGCACTGCCTGCTCCTCGGAAGGATGGCTATGTAACTTGTTCCCTGCACCTCCGAGCCAGTGTACTAAGGTTTTTTGCCTGATGGTCTGGTCTTCCTGGACCCCTAGGAAATCTGTTGACTGCCAACTAAAGACAAATCTGCTACGTGCCGCGCTGCGGTAGGTCTCGCTGCTGGGGTAGGCTCAACAAGAAAGCTCTCAATGAGAGGAGATCGCCCCAGTACTCTTGTCTGTGTCAGAATGCTGAGAGAGATCATCGATGCCCTGATCTCATACCTCAGTCCCTGCTCGAAGGTCCGGGCCCGGAAGAATGGGTCTTGTACCATGTATGTCGAATAACACGAGAGATCGGTAAATCTCGCCGAGTACTGGGTGACCGTCATGCTGCCCTGCCACAACTGTAGATGCTCTTGGATGCGCACAGCACAGAGGGTGGCTGGGACGAACTCCGAGCGGAAGAGGCTCTCAAAGTCCGTCCAGAGGAGAGATGCCTCGTTGTACACTTGGAGCATCAAGCTCCACCATCTGCCTACTGCCGCGTGTAGGAGGCTCGCTTCGAGGATCACCATGTGGTCAGCTAGTGTCCCCACTAACCTAAAAACTCGCACAACCGCCTCCATCCAATCCTCGGCTGCCTAAGGGTCCGTCTCCCCATGGAACCTGGGCGGTCTCTGATGCTGAAACTCATGCAGTGCACTAAGGCGACATGCACTATCAATGGCTGGGGCTGGTGGCATCAGTGGCTCAGCGGGTAGAGGTACTGCCGATGCCTCCGCTGAAAAAGGGTCATGCACCAAGGCCTCGTCACTCGGTGGGTTGTCGTCACCTACAATGCTCGGAACCCTAGCTGGCTGCCGTCGTGGGGGCATCCTGAAAAGAAACTGGTGCGCCACGGTCAAACAGTATACCTGGTGAGCTAACACAAAGTAATCACAAAGAAAACATTTTAAACACACATGCAATCAATATTTTCGTGCATTGAGTTGGAAACCAGAAGTCAGGGTCCTGGTGTATATATACGCCGGTCGTCGCACAAACACTGGACTCCCTGGACTCCTAACCACACTCAATACTCTTAACACTATTGCTTCACATAGAAGAAAGATCAGAGTCCCGAGTTCTGCGGTAGAACCAAACTCCTCTGATACCAATTTGTCATGACCCGTCCTTGGGACCCGTGCCGTGACTACCCCAAGCCCGCCTCCCATTGGCCAAGGGCTGGCGACTAGAAACAAGGCGTAAATTCCGACAAAAAAGGGAAGGAATTGCCTTTATAAAGTAAAGAATCACCATAGAGTAAGCATGAAGAATTATACACTAGGTAAAATTGGATACAATAGTAGTGCAGAAAGTAAATGGGCCAGAATACAAGCCCAAATTGAAGCTAAAATACAACTGAAAAAAAGGTATAGTAGCTGAAAGTAAAGCAGCAATGTTGAGTCGTCCACTGGATGTCCCACCTGAAAGGTGGGTACAGATAGCCTCCTCAGCTCCTAGGGTCCAGCCACCCACTCCGTGTATGTCCCGCCTAGGGGTCCTCCTCCAGGTACCAACTTCCTCCATAAGCCTCAATCACGATCAGTGTTGTCCATCGTCTGCATCCAACACAACATAGTGCGGGCATAGCCTGTGCAGGGGTGAGTATACGCTACTCAGTAGGGACCCCGAGACCCCCGAAGGACTCCCAGAATCTACAAAGGATAATCCACAAAGGAAATATACAATCACGAAGTAACATCCAACACTACTTAGATATATGCCCATACATATACCTAAGTCATCAATTTCAGTTTGGCTCCAATGTCTGAGCCCAAGTTCGATCACGTCGATACAGGAAAACACAAACCAATCCACATAGGAAAGCACAACCCAATCAACATAGGAAAGGAAGTCAATCATATCGAAAGTAATGATTGGAAGTCAAGACTCAGCTCACACAGGTATACTTCTTCGAAAGGTGATAGAGATGATCAGATGTAACCACTGATTCATCTAAGCTGGGACCCACGTAGGATACTAAACTAGCTAAGCTGTCAAACTCACACAGGATACAGACCAGATACTCTGTCAGTTCCATGTAGGGTAGCAAGAACAGAGTCAAACACTGCCAGACCCACGTAGGATACAAGAACAGTAGTCCTCATCGTCAAACCCCTGGAGGATTTCAGTACGGTCTTCACTGCTGCCGAACCCACGGAGGATTTCAGTGCAGTCTTCATCACCGTCGAACCCACGAAGGATTTCAGTACGGTCTTCATCACTGCTGAACCCACAGAGGATTTCAGTGCCATTTTCATCACTGCTGAACCCACGGAGGATTTCAGGGCAGTCGTCGTCACTGCCGAACCCATGAAGGATTTCAGTGCAGTCCTCAACATCATCGCAGTCGCAGCCAGCTATAGGGTTCCCGCACATAGCATGCTCGGTTCCGGGAGGGTCTGCTCCATGAGCCAAGGGGTCGATACATCAACTGACACATAGTTCGGTGTTTATGTATCTCAAAGTTCCGTCTCGACAAGAGGAACTCAATGTGACAGACGGTGCGTCAATCAGACGCCCGGTCTGAGAGTTATTGGCTTTTTCGTTCCAGGGGCCTGGTTGGTTTTTAAGTCAAAACCAACCCGACCGCACTCCAACTGCATCCAAACCTCGAGCATAGTAAGCCAAAAGGTTAGTCTCACTAAGAGGAATCCAACAAAGGTGACGACACGTCAATCGAACGTCCGAAGCTCAAGTTATAAGCTTTCCCGCTCCAAGGGCCTGGCTAGTTTCGTGCTCGAACCAACCCGGCCATACCCAATGTTTTCTGAAACCTTGAGTGTAATATAATTAAATGACTATCTCGATCCAAGGATCGCATCGCAACTGATGGTGCATCGATCGGAGATGCATAGCCCAAGACATGAGCAAAAAAACGAACCTATTCGGTTTTAGGGGGTTTTGGGCCCGGACCGTCCCGGCCTGAGACCCCCTGGGTTGGCCCGAACTGGGTCGACCTGAACTGAGTCCGGGTTCGGCCCATTGTGGCGTGGCCCGGCCCATCCAGAGTGGCCCGGCCTGGCCGGGGCGGCGCGGCGCGGCCTGGGCGGCTGGTTTGCCTGGCGCGGCTTGCACCGCACGACCCGCTCGGTGCTGGCCGAGCAGTTGTGGGAAGGGGGGGAGGCTGCCCCCTTGATTGATTGAAATTCCCCCCCCCCACCCGCATGGGGGCCCCGTACTTTGCCAGCCGGGGGTTATGACCCCCGAGCTTCTTGGAACAGGCCGGCTTGGCCGGCCGGTGTGTCACCGCGGACCCCCCACGGGTCCCGCCCTCCTTGCTCTGGCGGACGGCAGTTCTGGCAGCCGCTCCCCGCACAACAGCGGCCATAGGTTTCCGCCTTATCCAACTGGCATGGCGCGACGAGTCCGCATCTTTGTTCGGTCTCAAAGGCGCGGTCTTCGCCCGTTCTTCTTTGTTTCTACGCTGTGTCGTTGCACTGCGCTACCTTTAATCGTGTCGCGACAAACACAACATTAAAGGGGGAGGAGGGTCGGCCATGTTCATGCGGTCGGACCTCCACCCGTTAATCCGATAACAAGTGGCATTCGAATTAGATGTTTGGGCGGCAAAGAATATTCATGAACCAAAATCAAACCCCTACCTCGATGATGTCATCAAACGAGGTTTGTCACGGGAAAGGGACCACGCGGAAGACGGCGTCGCGGAAGGAGGATCGTCGGCGTCGTGTTACATGGTGTCGTGGAGAAGAGGACTATCGGCATCGCGGTACACGACTTTGTGGAGAAGAGGACCCTCTGCGTCGCGGTACACAGCGTCGCGTCGTTAATCTCCGAAGAATCAGCGTTATTCGTCGTCCTTCGTCGGAGGTCGGCATTCTTCGTCGGTGGCGGTGCATTCTTGGCGTTCTTCAAGGAGGAATATGAGGATTCCAAGGCTTGAGAAATTCCTCTCTAATATTCTCGTACAACGGAACAACCTTTAAAGAAATAAGACTTTGTCATATTTAATTAACACACACAGGCCAACATTCAATTCGAAATTCAAAAATGAATTCAAGAATTGATTATATTGAATAACTTAAATCATTTTCATTAATTAAGGGAGTTGACTTGGTATTTAAAAGGGGTGTGTATGAGTTACATATTAAATGCACGAGAGGGAGGTTAAAAGGGATTTTAAGGGGTGGGGCTCGTGTGGGCCCCACTTTACTAATATCCAACCTAGTAGAGTTAGGATATTAATGGGTCCCACTCCCACCACCAAGAAAAGGTTTAAACTACCTAGAATAGAAATAAAATTTGTAGCACAATATTTCATTTTATTCTTTAGTTAACCCATTTAATTAATAACCACACCCGAGCAAACGCAACTCCAGAAAAAGTGTTTTTAAGCAATTATCGGCGCTGCGGTTTCATCCACGCCCTCAGATTTCAATTCCGAGCACCGGTTCAAAAGTTAGGAAAACCCGCTCGTTCGTTTACTGAACATACCCGAGCTAATCTTTGGAAAATGATTCCGGGCACACCAGGCCTCGGAATCATGTGCCATCAGAAACTGCGTTTTTGTAAAATACCAAAGAAAATTATGAAAAAAATTTCCCTTTAATTTTACGGGTCATTACACCTGATCTCTAAAAGACTCTTCTCCTCATTCCATAAGTCATATTTCTACTGATATAAATTACTCCAAAAATTATTCCAAGGGACTGCCCCATTATAGGGGTTCCAATGTGATAGACGTCGCATCGATCAGATGCCCGGTCTGTGAGATATGGGCACTTTTGTTGGAAGGTACTAGTTGGATTCATGCCTGATCCAACCCAGGTTACACGTAAAACTCCTTCAAAGCTAACTTAGAGTATATCCAAAGGACCACCTTGTCACAAGGGTCATTATGCCACAAATGACGCATTGATCGAACGCCCGTTCTATTAGTTACACATTGTTCTGTGAAATGAGGGTGATCACACCTTAGTCTAGCCCATATCGGTCGGGCCTTCTGGAATATTCCAAAGGGACCGCTTCCCAAAATGGGTCCCAATGCCACTAATGGCTTGTCAAATGGACACACGGTTCATCAGTTATAGGCGTTTCTTTATTCGGGGGTCATTTGGGTCTCATCCCAGTCTGACTCGATCAGGTCGGCCCGACTCAATGGGTCTCGGGGTATACCTGACACTGCCCAGGTCTGTCCCATTATGGTTCGGCCCAATTCCACTGGGTTCAGCCCATCAGGGTCGGCCCGACTAGATTTTGGGCCCTGTCCGCGGTTGTCCTAGTCTACCGGATGGTGCTCTGCACACCCTTGCTAGCCCACTGGGCCTTGGGTTCGGCCTGCTCAGTAAGCCCACGTCCGGCCCAGTCCGCCAAGAGGGGGACTGCATCCATTCTAGCACCGCAGATGTGTATCCATTTTTTCTAGCAGGGGGGGGGGGGGCAAGGCCCCATAGTATCTCTAGCTAGCGCGACGTGGGACAACACAGCCCCCTCATGTCGCGGCTCGCTGGCCGCTACTGTTGCCACCAGCGGTTCCTGTCTGCTCCGCCCCTTTCCCACATGGGCAGCTCGGGTCAGATTCCTTTGGCCACCATGGCACGTGACATGGCACTGCTTTCCCACCACCCGTGGCCGGTTTCCATAGGCCTCCTCCGACCACCATCGGTCGCCGTCGATAAGTCGCGCCAATGATTCTTTCGGTGGGCCTCCACACGTGCTCTGGTGGTCTGTTCTTGGTGCCTTCTGCACCTACGGCTCTTCCAAGATGTCTTCTTCATTGCATGACTAACTATTTCTCATTTCTGTCGAGTTGGAAATTGTCCCCCAAATTTCATATCAAGAACGAACCGGCGGAGGGTCTTAGCCTTTTTTATTTGGCCCATGCCCTCTGCGTTACATGATAACAGGTGGGAGAGAAATTTAGTTCATCAAAGAAAACATCAAAATAAACCCACTACCTTGAAGATTTTTTGTGACCGCTACAGACGACGGTACCTCTACATTCGAGTGTATGCGGCAGGAGTAGCGTTCGTGTTCGATGGAGTCGTCAGCGTTCGTCGATCACAAATTGTTGCTGCCCGAGCTTCCATCCTCCGTCGGTGCATGGAGTCATAGTACTTTTCCAAATATTGCCCACTTGGTGATCCCATGTAAAAACTTATCCTTGTGCCTCATATATATAGGAGGGGTAAAGGGTGAGTAATGAATTAAATATTTTAATGAGGTTCATTAAATGAGAAATTAATAAAACTAGTTTAATTCAAAATTGTACGGTTATGAAATTGATGAGTTGAGCCATTGAATGGATTGACATAACGTATATCCCACCAATGAATCTCATCTATTAGAGAAAATATAGATATAATAACAATAAAAATGTTATTTTATTATTCTATAATAATTCCAAAAACTATATTTTTCTCCCACCCAACTGCGGTCATAGTAAATCATCCTTTAAGAGAATTCTGGTGTTATAGATTCGACGGTGCTATAGGATTTAAATTCTAAGCACCAGTTCAAAAGATAGAAAATACTTCTCATGTGTTTACTGAACATACCTTTAAAAAATTCAGAAATTCATTCTGGGCACACAGGGCCTTGGAATCATGCACTGTCAATTTTTTGTGCCTCATAGGAATCCCATATAATAATTAAAATTACATGGAATTTTCTATGTATCTACATTATACCAACCTTGGTTCTTTACATCCCTAGAAGCCAAAATAAGGCTACACAAACAATGAGGGGTACTGGGATGTAATATGAGCATCTGGCTTCAATGTGCTCTCCTAGAGATTTCCATGCTGTAAGAAAATGTGCACTAGATGTATCAACCGACCATAAAGGATCTACTCCTGTCAATCCTCTATCTCCACCAGGTACTCTACAAAAGTCTCCCCATCATCAATCTCCATCTCTCCATGGTCGATGACGTGTGATGGGTTAAGAACGTATCTTCTCAGATGGGATACGTGGAAGAAATCATGCACCCTCTCTAACTACGGTGGCAGTGGAAGCCGTACACCACCTTTCCAATCCTATGAAATATTAGGAATGGTCAGATAAACCATGGCGAGAGTTTAACACCACAACCAAATCTCCATAGTTCCCATCAAGGGGGGACCCACAATAATACATGGTCCCCCTCCTAGAACAACAATGGTCTACATCACCTATCAGAATCAGACTTATGTCGGCTCTGTGTAGTCTTCATCCACTCTCGAATGACCTTCACCTTCTCATTGGTAGCATATAGCATCTCTAGGCCCACTAGTATAGACTCTCTTGGATTTGTCTGTCACAATGGTGATATGCATGGTCATCCATACAACTCATCAAAAGGGGCCATACCTATGGTGGAGTGATATCTATTTTTGTACATGAACTCCACCAAGGGTAGGTGGTCCACCCAACTATAACCAAAATCTAGGATAGATGCAGGAAGAAAGTCCTCCATGGTTTGGATGGTCCGCTCAATCTTATCATATGTCTACATGTGAAAATCTATGCTCTAGTGAAGTTGAATCCTGGAAGCATCCAGCAATCCTTTCCACAAATGGGATGTGAAGCGTGTGTCATGGTCTAAGACTACTGTTGAAGGAACCTCGTGAAGAAACATTATCTCTGGAACATAGAGATGTCCCAAGCTCTATACCGAACCATTTTCTTGAATAGCATGGAAGTGGGCTGACTTGGAGAGTATGTCAATGATCACCCAGATGTTATCGTGCCCTCTGGAGGTATGTGGTAACCATGTTATGAAGTCCATCGATATGCCTTTGAAATTTCACTATAGTATCACGAGGGTTTTGGACAAGCCTGCTGGTACCTCGTGCTCAACCTTCACATGTTGGTAGGTGATGCATCGAGATACAAACTTTCCCACAGTTGTCTTCATCCCTAGCCACTAGTACTGATGATGGAGGTGCAGATACATCTTCATCACTCCTGGATGTACTACCCAGGGGGATGTATGGAAATCCCTCTACACATTTTCTTATATCACCACTAGTACAACTATACGTCCTCTGAAAAGGATAGTGTGCTCCCCACCTTTAGAATATCTGCCAGGTGCCTGGCCTGGGGAAATAGGAGTACGTTTAGTCTCATAGCTGTTGTCTCCAAGTTGCACCTCCCTTACTCGCTGAAGGAGTGGAGGGGAAACAACCATCAACTGGATGTAGACTGTCTCATCTCTATCGAAGTAGGATATCTGAAGCGAGGATAACTTCTCTAAAGCCTCATTCAGTAGCTCCGAACTCGATCGTTGGATAAGTTCATATGTAACTATGTTCCCCTTACCAAGAGTATAGACTATCACAAAGTCATAGTCCAGGAGGAACTCTATCCAACATCTCTATCTCAGATTCAAATCTTTCTATGTGAGGATATATCTGAGACTCTTGCGGTCTGAGTAAACAATGAACTGCACACCCATAAAGTAGTGTCTCCACATTTTTTGTGTGAAGACTACTGCTGCCAAGTCCATGTTTTGAGTCACATATTTCTTCTCATGAGTCATCAACTATTATGAGCCATAAGAAATCACTGCATCATCAGAAATCAGGATGCCATCGAGTCTAGTCTTGTATGCATCATAATATACCATGTAGTCAGTGCCATCCTCAGGCAACCTCAGGATGGGAGCACTGGTCAAGCACTGCCTCATCTATTGAAAGCTATGTTGGCGTGTCTCTGACCACAAGAATGTTTTTTCCATTCTTATTAAAGGTAGTCATATGGGTTTCTAGTCTAGATAAATCGGGTACCAACCTTCGATAGTGGCCTACTAATCAAAGGAATATCCGGACCTCAGTAACACTCATGGGTGGATCCAAAGCATGTACTGCCTCGATCATTGCTGGATCCACTACAACTCCAGAATCTAAGATAATGGGTCCCAAGAAGCGGACCTTTCTTATCCCTAACTCACACTTCAAGGGCATTCCTTATAACCGGTGCACCCAGAGTTTGTCCAGAACTATCCTCATGTGTACATCGTGCTTTTCCTTGGACTCTGAGTACACGAAGATTTCATTGATGAAGAACACCACAAAGTGATCAGGGTATGGCTGAAATATATTGTTCATGAGTCCCATTAACTCTACTGGAGCATTGTTCTTTCCAAAAGGCTTCACCAGGAACTCGTAATAGCCATACCTACATCTGAAAGCTATCTTCGGAATGTCCTTGTCTCGTACCCCAAGCTGGTGATAAACTGATATGCAGTCTATATTCAAGAACCCCATCACTCCTTTAAACTGATCAAACATATCATCAATCCTCGGTAGAGGATAATTTTTCTTCATGGTCATCTACTATAGGTGCCAGAAGTCCATGCATAGCCTCAAAATTCTGTCTTCCTTCTCGGAAAACAGAACTAGGGATGACCATGGAGAAAAATTGGCCCTTATGAATCTCTTCCTATACATGTCCTCTAACTGTACCCTCAGCTCCAGGATCTATATAGGGGCCATCTAATATGTTGGTTTAGATATCAGTGTTTTTCATGGGTACATGTCAATGCAGATGTCTACATCTCTACGAGAAGGTAGTCCTGGAAGATCTTCTGGATAGATGTCGTCATTCTCATCCAGCACTGCTGGAAACTACGGACTCACCTCATCCACTGTGTTGAAGGTCAACAAGACAGTTGATATGTAATAGGTTTCACCCTCCTGAGTGCAAGTCCATCTCGTGATACACTATTTTCCTTCTCACCAACAAAGGAGAACTGGCCTCCATCTCATTGCGTACATCGCACTGGATGTCTGAAGCAGTAAATATATTTGTGAACTACTTATAGCCATTGCATGTATATTATGATGTCGTAGGGATTCAACGTCCCTATTAGAATATCCCATCTAAAAATATCTCCATTGTGAGTAACATCACATTGCCAGCACCAGTTTGTGGCCGTTGAATCTCCTTCTGTAGGAGTATCCAAACACAAAGGTTGAGATAAAGTCTTAGTCATAATCTCAAAGTCCTGAACTAAGTCTGCGGGCAAGGAAATAATGGCTAGAACCTATGTCAATAAGCACTACTGCTAAAGTAGAGAAGATATAGATCATACCTCATATCATCTAAAGGACATAAGGATCCTTTGCTTCTACTGCCTATAGCTGGGATTTTCCTCATCCACCTGCTCCCTAAGCTCATGGTAGACCATGTGGGGGTGGTGGTAGTAGTGCCTGGTGACCTCGACCACCTCCCGTTGCATGTCCTAATCCCCAGCTTCATCCTCCACCCGGATGAAACTCATGCACCTACCGCTGCCGCTACCTCGGTGGTCCCTCAACCATCTTCTGATCATCCATGTAGGTATTCATAACTTCACGGGAACTGTGACCCAGTCCCATGCAGGAAAAACAAATAATGCCTTGCTGGCGGCTCATACAGCCTCTCAATCCTCACATATCTGATTCTACATCCCAGGGATGCCCTCCGTAAGGCCTAGAATACTTAGGATTCTACATCATCTGTCTACTGCCATCTTTAGATGACACTGCTACCTGTCTTCTGGTAGGGTGTCTCAAAGTAGGTTCTTGATCAGTAAAGAAGCTCCCCATCAGCAATGATTAATATATCACCTGAGCCTGTGTTGGGATGATGCGAGAAACTATCATAGATCTAATTTATCATTGGATCCTTTTCTCAATGATCTGATCCCTAATGTACAGGTCTCGTTCCATGTCAGTGGAGCATCGGGAGACATGAGAAAATCTTGTCAAGTACTAAGACATATACTGCCTTTCTTGTTGTAGATGCAATAGATTCTGAATAAGCAAAGAGTGTAGTGTCATTGGCCTGAACACCTCCCTGAAAAGTCTCTCAAAGTTTGGAAAGGGGAGGATCATCTCCTCATGCACCAAGAGGATCAAGTTCCACCATCATCCTACCGAGCCCTGAAGATGGATAGCGACCAAGATCGCCATCTGCTCGACAGGGGTCACAACTAAGAGAAAGACCTGTGAAACTACCTCAATCTTGTCCACTGTTGTCTAGGGTTCCATCTCGCCTTGAAACCTCAAAGGACTCTGTCTCTGTAACTCATGAAATGCACTCAGCTGGTGTGCGTGATCCACTGGTATCATTGGCCACTCTATGGGTGGCGGTGTTTCTTGTACCCACCGGATGCTGCCATGATAGTGATTAGTCCATGTACCGACATCTCATCACTCAGTAGGCTGCTTTTATGAAATCTAACTAGAATACTGGATGGATGTCTTCATAGAGGCATCCTGTAAGAAACATATGTGTGATGGTCAATAAGTTATATCTAGAGATATGACTCAAGAAAGATTAAGAAAACTTATCAAAACGCTAGCAACTGATGTTTTCATGTACTGAGTTAGAAAACAGAATTCAGTGTCATGGTATATGGATATGTTAGCTGCCACATCAACACATAACTCTTTATACTAAAAACTAATCTCAATACACTTTACATCAGTGAATCATAAAAATATGACTATTAGTTATTCTTTTAAAACTGACCACCCTCTGATATAAATTTGTCATGACCCATCACACGGGGCTCGGACATGACTACACCAAGCCCGCCTTCCATAGGCTAGGGGTTGGCGACTAGCACCTGAAGGATTTTCCCGAACTGGGATGTCATTGCCTTAGAGATCTTTACACACTAAAAAAGGGAAAATGAAGTAAATAACCCACAAAAGTAATCTACAACCATGAGAGTAAAGTACAACAACAAGAGTAAAGTACAACCACATGTTTAACTATAAACTGAAAACTGTGGGTCAGAATATAATCCCTAGAAACTGAAGGAAAGTAAAAATATGTCACATAAGTCCTGGAGCTATACCTAGAGGGTAGTAGCTATAATTATAAAGTAGAAGAAGAAGATCTATACTACTCCCATCATACAAAGAACCACCATGTTCTGAACCTCCAAACTCTTCCTTGGAGTGTCAGAAGTCTGAACTAGACACACACGTGCAGGTAGAGCCTATGCAGGGGTGAGTATAAAAATACCCAGTAGGGGACCCAGAGTCCCCCGAAGGTCTCTCAGTATTCCACAAATGAAAATATCACAAGAAATAACACAAATCTAATATCACAAGCATGATCTAAATCATGAAGCACATGAAAAAAGAGGCAGATCACTCTAATGGTATAACTTCAATGTTAATGGGATAGAGGTGAGTAGTCATAAAACCATATCATCCTATCCATAATAACTCTACAAGTGACTCGTATAGGTCACTATTTGCTAACCCGTATTGGTTGCTAAATGCTGAACCGTATTGGTCACTGGTGGTGACATGTATTGGTCATTCGTGCTGAACCGTATTGGTCATTAGTATTGACTTGTATTGGTCACTAGTGGTTGCCCGCATTAGTTACTAGTATAGAGGTAGTGACGATTAGTTGTATAGGTAGATCATCCCACTTTGTACTTTCTGATGCTGACCCGTATTGGTCACTCTTCTTCTTCATGTCACAACTAGCCACTGGATTCCCGCACTATGCATGCCTGATCTCCGAAAGACTCCGCTCCTCAGGAAATCAGTCATATTTAAACAACCATAAAGTCTTGGAAAAATTATACCCCAGGGACTGCCCTATCATAGGGGTTCCAACGTGACAGATGACAGGTCGATTGGATGCCCGGTCTGTGAGATATGGGCCCTTTTGTAAAAAGGGCTCGGTTAGATTCAAGTCTGATCCAACCTAGACTGCACATCAAACTCCATCAAAAATCAGATAGATTATCTCCAAAGGAACTCCTTGTCACAAGGATACTTATACCACCAATGACACGTCGATCGAACGCCCAGTCTGTTAGTTACACCCCTTTCCATGAAATAGGGGGGATCTCACCTCATTCCGGCCCAGCTCGGTCGGGTCTGGCGTGGTCAGGACTGCTAGATTATTCCAAAGGTACCACATACAAAAAGGGGTTCCAATTACACTAATGGATTGTCAAATGGACACCCAGTTCATCAGTTATGAGCATTTCATCATTCGAGGGTCGATTGGGTCTGGGACGAGTCTGACTCCGTTTGGTCTGCCCAACTCAACGGGTCCTACAGTCCACCTAACGCCGCCCGGGTCTAGCCCAATAAGGGTCGGCCTAGTTCCACTAGGTCTAGCCTGTCTGGTTTAGCTCGACTGGTTTGCGGGCCCAGGTCGCGGGTGGCCCGATCCGCCGGGTGGGGCTCGGCCTACCCGGGGTGGCCCGTTGGGCTGCGAGTCCAGTCCACGTCCGGAATAGTCCTCCTAGAGGTAGACAGCTACCTAGTTGTCCCCACAGATGCGGGGATGTTTTTTTCCATCTGGTGGGGAAACGCCCCACCATTTCAATAGTTGGCGCGATGCGGCACGTGGCTGCACCGCCCCTCATGTCGCGGGGCCACACTACTTCCCTCCTACCATGGTCCGCTAGCCGCTACTGCTACCACCGGTGGTGCCCACAGGCATCACCCCTTTCCCGCATGTCCAACTAGGGCTATCTACCTGTGGCCACCGCGGCGCGCAACGGGGCGCCGCTTCCCCACCACCCACTGTAGGTTGTTGCGGGCCTCCTCTGACCGCCATCAGCATAGCGCACCGGCGTTTCTTTCTACGGGCCACCGTACGTACTCTATTGGTCTTTTCTTGGCCCCATCTGGACTACGGCTCTTCCGGGATTTCCTTATCATAGAGTGACCCGCTATTTTGTGTTTTTGTTCCGTTGGAAATTGTCCCCCAAAGTTCATATCAATAACGAAGTAGTGGAGGGTATGGGCCTTGTTCCTTTATAATTAACCCTTCCCGTTACATGATAACACACTGTAGAGAAATTTTATTCATCAAAGGCAACTTCAAAATAAACCCCACACCTTGAAGATTGTTGTTGACTTCTGCAGATGGAGGTATTTCCATGTTCGAGGGTTTGCGATGGGAGGAGAGTCCTCGTTGGATATAGTCGTCGGTGTTCGTCGATCCCGGATCGTTACCACATGAGCATCCATCCTCCATTTTTGGATGGTGTCGTGGTACATTGCCAAAGTTTCCTCGCTTGGTGAAGTCGTGTCAAAACTCATCTGTGAGCCTCATATATATAGACGGGGGAAAGGGTGTGTAAGGAACAAAATAATTTAATGAGGTTCTTTAAATGATTAATTAATGAACCTCATTTAATTCACAATGGTGCGGTTATGCAATTGATGAGTCAATTCACTTAATGGATTCAAATGTCATCGATCACACCAACACCGCTCATCTATTGCCAAAAAAAAGATAAAATAACAAAAAAATTTATAATTTTTTAATTTTTGAAAATTTCCAAAAACTATATTTTTCTCCCGACCAACTCTGGTCAATGTATTGCTTCCCTAATGCGAATCCTGGCGCTGCCGATTCAACAGTGCTCTAAGATTTAAATTATGAGTACCAGTTCAAAATATAGAAAATTTCTTCCCAAGTGTTTACAGAATGTACCCTAAAAATGTTCAGAAATTCATTCCAGCCACACGAGGCCTCGGAATCACAAGCAATCACTTTTTTTGCATACTCGTAAAAATCCCTAATAATAAATAAAACTACATGGAATTTTTCAGGTATTTACATAATAAATATTTATATAATGAATATATATGATATTTATATCATGATTACCATTATAGATAAAAATTAACCAGGATCTAAGTGCCTGAGAATAACCACTGAAACAAACTAAACAAGAAAAACAAACCATATAACACCCAAAATAATGAAGATAATGAAAGATTATTAATTAATGAGTGATAATATGTTATAAGTAAACCATCTATAGTATTATAAGTTTTATAATGGTGTATTTTATAATTATAACACAATTTTAAATTATTATGAGGTTTGTTAGAGTTCTTAAGAATAAATATAGACTTGAGGTAAAGATTTTATGCAATAGTCACTTTTTTACCGAGAATGTTTCTTCTAAAATTTATGATGATTAAATCATATGATCTATATATCAAAAATAGTATCTATTTTATCATAATTTTTTATGTCCTTATATTTAATGTTTTACTTCAATTTTTCTCTATTTAAGTATTTAATAGACTAAAATAATGTTTAAAATAAAAGAAACATTTTTTCCATTAGTCATGAATCTTTTCTTCTATGGTTATATTATCTTTAAAATAACTCTAACAATGTTTTTAATGTTTTACCTGAATTTTTTTAACTAATTATTTTTATTTTTTACATTCCTTACCATGTTTTAATATAAACTTTATTATCATTTTCTAAATGAGGCACTATTGATTTTTTACCAAAAACGTGAAATAATTTTTTTAACATACATCGCATGAACGGATTTACACAACATCATAAAGAATATTTTATTTGAAATTTAATTTTTAATATTCCATGTTAATTTTAAAGTACAATTTTTTCCTCTGATATTTTTGAAAATTTTTAATTATAAAAAATTGAATTCAAAATCAAAATGTTATTTTCTTCAAGAAATGTCTTGGCGATCATTAAAGGTATTCACGTCTATAAAAACATTATTTGATGTTTCTTATTTATTACCATGGATATGATCCAATGAATCATATTTATATATTATTTATATGTGTTATGAATTTTATGATAATGTGTTTATGAAACTCATATCTTATCCCTGTGTTATGATTCGATTTTATGAGTATTGTTTTACGATCATGGGGCAAATATTTGTTTAGTTTTAATTAAGTGAAAAAATGGACCACAATTATATATCCCTAAAATATATTTGGTAAAGAAGGATATATCATGATATAATAAGGACTGGAATGGGGTTTGAACCCAATTCAATAAGAAATATTGTCCACAATTATAATGAGATAAACAATATAAAACAATACTCATAATATATCCCTCCATAATTATAATGTTCATCTCACGTTGTTATACCCTTATAAATATCTTTTGTTCACTTCGGATAATTGATTTATATCACTTATGTTTCCCCTTCCTGATCATATGATATCATCCTTTCTTATGTTTTCCTTCCCTATGTTTTGGATAAAGGTTTTAAGTATGCTATTTCTTAGAAGGGTTTAATTTGTAAATAAATGAATGAGAAATGGTGTAGATGATTTATGAATTGATTTTTTATCTATATTTAATACCAAATGAGCTAAATATTTCCATTTTTAGTGTGCATCATATTCATATGTAATGTATATTTTTGTTAATAATATTTAGTATTTATATATTAAAAGTATGGATCACTATTAAAATTTCTTGATAGGCCCAAGTTATTATTTAATTATTAGTTAATTTTAGACAAAGTATTAGGTCGAATTAAAATTAGGCCACATCATGTGTTGACTACATGAGCTGGAATTCGTTTATCTAATATGCACGAGTTTAGGAAATTCTTATTTAGGATTTTAATATTGGGGCTCTGATAAACAAATCCATGAGTAGAGAGTTAATATAGTTGGCAAGTTATACCTACCAAGAAACGTTCAAATAAATTGTCTCACCCAATTAAGGGTTATAGGAAGTGGAATATTGATCCTTTCCATAAGAATATACATGTGATTGGATATTATAAAACAAATGGTGAAGCCTATCTGGTTTTAGTAAAATAGTGGAAGATGAATAAAATATTAAATTAAAAATTATTATCTATTTTTTTAATCCAGGTAAATTACTAAATATTTTTTCTTCTTTATTATAGAAATGAAAATAACCATGACTGAAAATATATCACTACAATCCAAATTATAGAAGGATAAGTCTCACCAGCTTGAATTTCCATGAATAGTATAAGTGCTTTCATGTTATACTACGCCATGAATAGAAATTATAGATGACGGAAAACCCAATTCCAAAGTCTCTTGAATAAGGGGCTTGAGATGACGAGGTATCTCCCTAACTACCACATGTGTATAATCCCACATATGTCCAATGATTCTTTCTATATTCCATGTACAGTGACCCAGTAAAGTAACATGGGGATATCGATGTGTATAACATAATGTTTAACCATTATGATCTTTACAAGTAGAAGAATATACAAGGGAAATATGAGAACCAAAATTCACTATTCACATGGAAAAATGAGGAGTTATCCTTGGATGATCTTCCTGTTTTCAAAATGATTGGATGCAAAGATCACTTAGAAATTATGGGCTTTAAGATCCCTGATAATAGTCACACATATCTCATTCAATTCTCACTACCTAAGGTCTTATTAAGTTTCATTGTGAAATATAAAATGAGAAGTAGTGAGAAGACTCTTTCTGAATTTATTAATATGAATCTCCAAGTTGATAAATATATGGGGTGTGAAAATCCTATAGTTCAAATGGTGAATAAGAAAAGGAATAACATGAAAAAAGTTCCTAGAGACTTATTCAAAGTCTATGGAACCTAATCATCATCCTTCTATGAAAATTTACATCAAAATGAAATAAAAGGAGCACAAATCGGTTTGACTCACATGTAGAAATATAGGACACTAGAAAAAAAAATTAACCTAGTTAAGGAAGAAAGGAGATTGTCAATGTGAATTCATAATCATGTGAAACCTTTTTATATATATACATTGGTTATTAGATATTTATTTTTTGGCTCATATCTGTATCCAAATGAAGGAAGGAAGTAGATCCCAAAAATATTTCCAATGGGGTGGTAGATAATCAATCATGAAACATAGTGAAACATTATTTTTTTGATATAGGAGACTACCTCATTTTATTTATAACATGGATGATATTAGTTATGAAATATATTCATGATGAACCTTTAGTTTAAAAAATCATTACTTATATATTCTTAAAAAATATAGATGATTTAATTCTCATGTTTGGAAATAAGAGTTGTTTCATTTAAATTGAAAAAAAATGTTATTGTATGGTGAATTTAAATAAGATTCATTATTTATTAGATTTAAAAATTTGAATCATAGAAAATGATATTGAATTAAATTGACATCACTCATTTAACAATTAGTTGTGGAATCACCATCATGGTCACATAAACAAGATTTATATGATAAATCTCTATCAAGATGATTATTTACACTCTTTCGAGATAAAAACCATTGATATTTGTTATTATTGTCTACATGTATGATAAAAAACTAAAATTTACTAGACAAGGAGAAAAATCCATGGATCTTCTCTAATTGGTACACATTAATGTGTGTAGACCTCTTCTAGTAGAAGTTATGGGGGGATATACTTACATTATAACATTTTCTAATGAATTGAGTATATATGAATATTTCCTCTTAATTAGGTATACATTTTAGTGATTTGAAAATTAAACTTCTTTAATATGGATTTTTAAAATAAAAATTATAAAAATAAAAAGAGACTTTGATTTTATCATGTTGGTTTATATCATAACAAATAGTTTTTTTTTGAATTCCATGATTCGATCTCAAATCACCCCAAATTAAACAAAAAAATGGATTTGTGTTAGAAAAAGTCATAACCAGACATTTCATAACATGTTAAGGTCGATGATGAGTCATGTAGATCTTCCATTAACCTTTTGGGGATATGAATTACAAAATATGAAATATACACTAAAACATGTATTTACTAAATAAGAAAATGATATTAAGTTTGAGTTGTGGAGTGGAAAGAGACATTTTTTGTCACATACTCATGTATTAGGTTTTGAGGAAAATTTTAACGCCATCTAGAGAATAAAACTAGCACCCTGGGGCTTGAAATTTACATTTATTGGGTATTCCGAGGAAAAAATGTGATCGTATCTATAAAACCCCTCAAATAATAAGGTACCAATTAAAAAGAGAACCATATTTTATGATAGGTAGAAATACTAAAGAAGGATAATGGGAGAAATATTTAATTTTATGAAGTTTATTCTCAAGATACACAAGAGTTAGTACAGGAATAGATTCCACAGATCCCCATGCAAAATGTTATTCCCAAAACACTAATAATACATAGGAGGACCAGATATCTTAGAGAACAAAAATGATTGTCACTATGTATAGTGACTCAATATTGATTGAAAATGATGAACCTATTTCAAATAATGTCGTTGTAGAGAGCTCATAATCTGTAAGATTGAAGGATTCAATGAATTCTCAGATAAATTCCATGTATCAAAACTATTCCTGGGATATAGTTGATCGACCAGTTTTTTTAAAATTTATTCTATAAAAATATATATTCAAGATAAAATTGGTCATTAAAGGTAAAGTGGATACCTGTAAATATTTACTAGTGGAAAAAGAGTTAAAAAATATTAACTAATTGATTATAGAAACACCTTTTATGTAGAATATATGTTTAAATTCATCATAATTCCACTTTTTTCAATAAAAACATGATTTAAATGATGTATTTCTAAAAAAATATTAATAGGAACCTTAAGGAGGATATCTATATAAATAACCCAGAAGGGTTTGTGACTTTAGGAAAGGCCAAAAAGTCATATAGGTGTTAGTGATCCATTTATGGATTGAAACAACCATCCATGTCATGGAAAATTCTGTTCAATGAAGTTATATAAGAATTTAATTTCATTAAGAATGAATGTGATCCATGTGATTATAAGAATTTGTGTGAGAGTTTTAATTTTATCATAGTGTTATATTTTTATAGAATATTACTTATTAGAAATTATGTACCGGTCATAGAGTCTGTTAAGGACTATTTGAAAACATGTTTCTCTGTGAAAGTCTTTGGTAATGTAGCCTATATCTCCAGAATAAATATCATTCATGATATATCCAATTAACTATTTGAGCTATGTCAAGATACATACATTAACAAGATACTAAAGATATTTAGTATTGAATAATATCAGATGGGATCAACTCTAGTGACATATCGAAAACATCTCTCTAAGAAAATATTCCCTCATAAACAATAGGAGAGAGTGGGATACATCTCATATGTTTTAGAGATAGGATCAACCATTTATATCATGTTATATACTAGGATTTATGATTACTATTCCTTTATCATGGTAAAAATATATCATGGTGATTCAAGTGAAAATCATTGGTTTACTATTAAGGTTATCCTAATGTATTTGAGTTAAAATAAGGATACTTTATATACTTTTAGAGGATATGAGGAGACAATCATCAGGTGTTTTTATATAGATTCTATCTTTTAGATAGATTAAAATGATCTGATGTCATAGCCAGGATATGTCATCTGTCTCAAAGGGGTAGCTTTGGAATATTAGGGTTAAAAGTATCCATTTATCTCTAATTCTATAGTGGAGTATGAATATATAGTGGCTTCTGATGAAACCAAAGAAGTAGTTTGGATATGAAACTTCTAAAAAGATCGTGATGTGGTTCCTTTCAATAAAATCCTATCATACTATATTTTGATAATACTATGGGTTCAGGTAAATATGTCTAGAGGATGGTGGAGGGATATTTTAATTTTTATATATATTAAAACTAAACCATATGAGATTAAGAAAATTAATGTGATAAAAAAATAAAAAGAGTAAAGCACATAATAAATATAAAATTAATACATAAAGAATAATATTTTGATAATAATGTTTGGAAATATTCCAAAAGGGATCTCTATATCCCCTACTCGCATGATACTTCAGTGGTTATTTACTAAACCCTTGATTTTTAATGGTTTTAGCCAGAAACACGATATCATTTTATTATTCCGTTGTTGTAAGAAACCCGTTTATAAATATAAGACCCTTCTATTTTATTATTTATGCTCATATACCCGATATCCATTTATTTTTTTTTGTTGTATCCAGAAACCCACTATAATTTTAGTGGTTGTGGATATAACCACAATCCCCACACATTGATGGAATGTGTACTAACCCCACACAATCAAATTATAGTAATAACGCAACTCCCATACTTAAGGCTATGAGAACCAATCCCCCTCACACTCAATAGAAGTGAGAACATAAGAAATAACAAAATGAAGAGATTTTCTATATGGAGTCCCTTCAAAGCACACTCATCATCCTCCCATAAAGATAAATCAAGAGAACAGTGAGAGGGAGATAGTGATCCAATAATTAAAAGAGATTAAGAATGTGATAAATTATAAAACTAGAGACCTAAAATAATCTTCAAGGTATTAGTATCCCTCCATGAAACGTTGTGGGGTAATAAATATATTCTGTTGTCATTAGGTTCATTCTAGATGTGTTGGGAGACAAATAGAGCCATTAAAATGTGAATTAAGGTTGTGACGACCACCAACAATAGATATTTTTTTATCAAAATGAAACTCTAGGAAGCTGGTGAGTGGAACCTTGACATATCATTTGTTTTCTCTAGATCCCATTGGATAACCATTGTTGTCCACTAGCCATCTGATGACATCTAGACAAAACTATTTTTTCTGGCAACTAATATCTTGCTAGTGCAGTCCCATTGGCCAATCACTAGTTACTGTCTTCGTAGGATTTCAAATTTGGACTTCACTAGATCCCTCTATTCGATAAAAAAACATATTGGAATGATTTATAATGTAAAAACACTAAAATTCATGAAATTAAATGGTTAGAAACACAATTGGGTGTTTGTGATCTTTAAAACCATCTAATAGATTGAGGAATAACAATCTCCCCCATTTTAGTAATCAGAAAAACTTATGTAATTAATAATACAAAGATAGGAATGATGCAATTATCATGGGTAAAACTAAAATAATTTCAATATTTTATAACTAAATTAAAAATACATTTTAAGAAAATTTTCAATGTATATAAAAAAATATTTAGGATAAAAAAATTAATGCAAATTCAAAATAAATTCACTTTCAAGGCTAGAATTAAATATTCTCCCACATTATGATTATCAAAAATCTGTAAGCACTACATCTTTACAATTAATTAAAATAAAAATTCATTATGTTTAATTTTTTTTTAAAACCTCTAACATAATGAACATTTCAGAAATACTTTCTTCCTTCTCTTAAAAAACCATATACTAAAAGGTAAATGTTCCTTTTAACATGGTTTCCTATAAAATATTTTCCCCTTATTGTTTTATCAAAAATATTTTAATCAATTCTTAGATAAATAAGGAAAATGAATCCATGATTGGATATTTATATATGAGAATATATATATATATATATATTATTTTAATTAATACCATTATTAAAATTAATTTGTGAGAGAAATATCATAATTTCTATAGAAATGTAAATGTATTATTTCCATAATAGCATATTTTGAAAAAAAATGTAAAACTAAAATATTTCAAAATTTCAAAATACACTTTTTAAAACCTGGAACTAAAAATCACATGTGATTTTGATTAAAAATTGATATTTTAACATCAACATGCTCGAAAAAATTATATCAAGTTCGTCAAGGGGCATTTTATATTAAAAAAGTGTGTATCCCCTCAAAAAATGCATACCTTTAAAAGTGTAGGAGAAAACACTTGTAAATCAATATCTAAATAAACAAAAAAACAATGAAATGAGAGTGAGATAAATTTATTAATAAATCAAATATATAAATGAAATTCGATATATGTATAAATTATATTGAGATTTTAAATAGATAACTTCCATTAATAATATTCCATATTTTTATGATAGATCAAAAATTTCAAGTTTTCAAATAAATCACATAGTTTAGTTGATCACAATGTTAAAGTAAAACAGACTTCAAAGAGGCTTAAGGTCAAAAATATTCGAATATAGTGAAACTACATAAAAATTAATTTTTTTTAAACAATCATTAAAATATTTAAACCATAAGAATATTATTAAAATTATATATTTAATGTTTAAGAGGTTTTAAATAAGGGTAGAGTAAATAAAACATTAAATTTGTGATTTAAAAACAATTATTTTTATATATCGACAAATTCAAGCTAATAAAATAAATAAATATAGGGATAAATTTAAGATATATTATTCAAGAAACTTATAAAAAATAAATATTTCCTCACTTAACATTTTAAAATTAATTAAAGGGTTCGACCCCCCTTAAATAAGGAATTATAAATACATGTAACTATGAAATAATTATTTAAAATATTGAAAATTAATTTCCATACTAAATAAATTCAAAAAAATTCATTATGAAATTAAAAGAGATTTTAAAAATGGTATTAAGATTATGTTGTCAAATTATCATAATTAAATAAATTACTTCATTAAAATGAAACAATTTTAGTATAAGAGTAATTTCAAAATGATGCAGTAGAAAACCATTAGAGAGAAAAACTGATTCATTTCCATTCATTATCCCCCCTTGCAATAATTTGAAACAAGAAAACTTTTATAAGAAGAAATGATAAACAATTATAGAGAAAAAGTTATTCATTTCCATTCATTATCCCCCCTTGTAAGAATTTGAAACAAGAAGATCTTTCTAAGAAACTATGATAAGAAGTTGAAAATGTATAAAGAGTAAGACATATATAGAAAAATGAAATTTTTTAAAGGTATTCCAAAAGGTTTGATTTAATAATATTTTAATAATATTGACAAATTAGAGCGAATATAATATAATAGATGTGTGAAAAAAAAGAAAAATCCCTAACATAAGAGTTCAAGAGGGCCTAGAAATAGGCAACTGATTATTTAGTAAATTATAATAGCTAGATGATGGGTAATAAGACATAATACAAGTTCTCTAAATGATCACTAACTATCTATTGAGGAGGCACTTGGAATTCATTATTTTCCCGGGCATCTAAAATAAAAATTTAAATTATAAAATAACAAAAGTATGAATTTTGATTCACAAATCATCCCCAAAAGATGTTAAAACAGATTGACAAATACCAATAATTATATATTTAAATATAAATATAAGAAAACATAAAAAAATCACAAAATTACAGAATTAAAAATAACTTATGGTATCCAGTAACAAAAAAATATAAACATGAATTTTTGTATCCTTTAAAATAGAAATTGTACGATTCGTTAAAAGATCAATTTTGAAAACATTTTCAAAATAAAATAATATATTCAATTTTGACCTCATTTTATGAATCAAAATGAAAACACAAGAACATATCCAAATAAATTTCATTATTTCAAAATTCGATTTAAAATATTAATTTGAAATAATGAAATGCTAAAATTGAAAGGGATATTGGAGTTGTAGAATCATAATTTAATTAATGGAAAAATTAGAATTTAAATATCAATTTAATGATAAGATAATTCATTAACATTATGATTTTCAAATTCCAAAGTTAATGTAATAAGATATCTATACCTAATTCCTTAATAATATAAAAATTTTCTTCTATAGGAGGTTTGAATTGTGTGAAATTAAAAATATATAAATAAATTTCAAAAGAATTTAAAAATGAATTTAAACAAAAAAAATTAAATTTCTCCAGATAAGTGTCTAGATAAACCCCATCATTGTATAATATTACTCCTTGGGAAATTATCTTGGCTTATTTTTCATAAAAAAATTAAGAAGCTAAATATTTGGGTACCTAAACTTTGGGGCCATAAATGTTACCTAATAAAGTCATAGGAACCCACATTGAGGTTGGATAGTAATTTATATAAAAAATAAGAGTAGTTATGGAAAAATATTTGAAGATAGTTTAATATATTTGGGAAATAATAATGATAATTTTTTAATTTTTAATCATAAGTCAAGTCCCCAATATTTATTAAATAATTAGAAATATTATATTTGGAGAAACCACTTAAAAATTAGTATTTTTATATTGAATGAGGTGCTTCATAGATTAGTGTAAAAAAGAATATAAGTACATTTCCAAATCCTTTAGTAAACAAAAATAAAATTCAAATTTTCACAACTTGGATGAACTTGGAAAAATATTTTTATGTCAACAATTTTATTTTCTAATTTTTAAACATTGGATTGATCCCTCAAATTAACAATTTTATTTTTGTCTTTATTTACATCATTTTTCAAGCCTTACTTTTTATACAATAAAAATTTGAATATTCATTCATTATTTTTATCATTTTCTGAAATAAAATATTTGTAATTTTCATTTTATTTATTTATGTTTTTATTTTATTTGACAATTTGATTATTTTCAAATACAAAATAATTGTATTACTTTTAAAGATATTTGTATTTTGATGTAATTTCATAGAATACTTCTTGTAATTGATCACTAGATTATATTATATCTTCATAATTTAAATGTATATATGAATAAGAAGAAGTATAATATGAAGATAAAGTGAGTGAATTTACCTCATAGTTTACCTCAACATCGTTCATGATACATTTGGGGCTTTCATCACTTGAATCAATTGTATAGGGGGAATCATCACTTGATCTATATTTTGACACTTTGGAACCCTTTTCATTCTCCTTATTCACCATTTTTTTTAAAATTGGGAATTGAATTTTATTTTTTCCATCATGGGTTACATCTTTAAATTTCCATGTTTAATGATTTGTTTGACAAGAACAAATAAGATTAAATTCATTATGGTCTTACCTATAATGAAGATAATATATGGAATTCCAATCAATATAAAAGGCTACATTATATTGGGGATTCCATTTGTTGTCCAAATAGTAAAAAAATGTATAATCATGCATTATTATCTTCCAAATGGGAAAACAAATATTTTTATGGAATTTAGATATTCATGTTTTCCAGTAACCACATTTGATACCTCAAATTATGGAGCACTTCCAATTCAGTTTCCATCCATACCACCTGGTAAATTTTTTTGTATATTATATCATTAAATGGTTATTCTTTGAAAATGGTTTCTATTTTTAAATAAAGGTTGTCTCTGATACAAATTATTAGTTCAAGTTACTATGTAAGGGGTTTGGGATTTCTTGTTAAATACTTTTAAAAAATGAAAACTAAACTAAGTGATATTAGAATAATTAAAGTGATAAAAAAAATTATAAGATTCAAGCATAATGGAAATATAAATATAAATTAAAAAGGACTAGATATTGATCAAGGAGTTATGAAATAGTCCATAAATGGATCCCCATATCCCATACCCTCATGATCCGTGAGAATTTTTTGATTAAACACTTTCTTTTAGATTATTGATTAAAACAATTCAAGTATCGCATACTTTTAATTAGTTGTAGAACTAAACCTATTTAAAAATGTAAGAACCTTGGTTTTTAGTGTTTTTCTCAAGAAATACAATATCAATTTATTTTTTATGAATGTAGTAAGAAAACATCTATACTTTTAGTGGATGTGGATAGAACCCCCATCATGACACTTTGATGGTTGTGTGAACTAACCCCTTATATTCATATGGTAGTGGGCACCTAATTCCCCTCAATTAAGGTTATGGCATCCAAAACCCATCACACTCAATGATATTAATAAAAAATTTAGAGGAAAAATAAGAAAATTTCTATATAAATTCCATTAAAGCACACTCCTGATCCCCCTAGAAAGATAAAATAATAGAAGAACGTGAGATAGTGAGAAAGGAGTGAAGTAGTATTAATAATGAATCAAACTAGAATAAGAGATCTCTAAATGATCTTCAAGGTATCCATATTCATACAAGAGTCCTTGGGTTTATTAAAAGACTCTAAAGACACTAGGATCATTCTATATGTGTTGGGAGTTGAATTTATCCATTGGGATGACATTTAAGGTTGTGGGACCAGTAAAAAATGGAACTTTTTTTGTCTTTAAAAGAACCACTGAGTAATTAGTGGGGGTAAGTGGCTTGTCTGTGGCATTTCAAAAAAATTGTTCTTCTATACAGCACCTTCCCACTAGAATTTTTCATATTACTATCCATCCACTGGAATTAGCCTTCTTAGGACTTAAAATTTGGCTTTCACATGCATATTGATCCCTCATTATAATCTGATAACTTAATGGAAAATTTTTAAAATCAAAACAATAAATTTATGTAATGAAATGGTTAAAACCCGATTAGGTGTTTATGATCTTCAATACTACCTAAGAGAGTGAGGCACAACAAATATTGTTTTGGTGGCTTAAAAACAGAGCCAATGTCACACCAATAGATGAATCAAATAATATGAAAGTGTAACCTCTTGATGGATTTTTCTTTTAATGGAGTGATTGTGGTGAGGAGAGTTTCAACAAAGTAGAACATGGAGGTCTTCTCTAATAAATATATATCTCAACAGAATCATAAATATCATGTGACAGATATTGGATGGAAATTAGTCAGTTATTATATCTAGTGCAAGTGGGATTTTTCTGGAGTTGGTTCTCTAGAACTAATGTCTATGTATTTTATGATAACCTATATTCATTGTTTTGAATATTAAGAATCTTGTATTAACCTCATGATTGATCTTCAAATTAGAATAGTATGGGATAATGATCTATGAGTAATTGTCATATAAAAGGTACCAATGGTTCTCTACTATGATGATCATAACATCCCATCTCTTCAAATAAATTCAAATTATGATAACTTTCATCACATGGGACATCATGTTTAAATGAACTATGATATATTAGGAAAATGTAATTTAATCATGGCCATTATAACCTAGCCATTAAAATTGAATATATGAATAGGAATAAACATAATATAAAAATTCTGTCTAATGGTTTTGAATAATTTAATTGTATTTATTAATTCTTAATAAATAAGTATTCAATTTTAAGCAATGTTATTTTATGATTGAAAAATCATTTTCTTCAAATATGTTTTTTTGTGGACTTAATATAATTTATTTATTCCAATTTTAGAGATGGTATTTTATGAAAGGATATAATTTTTTAAATCATCATATCAAAATTATATTACACTATAATATTCATATTTTTCTAAAAAGATTGGGTTTCTAGTGAATAGTAAAAAATACCGATTATTGCAAAACTATCATATATTTTGATTAAATCAGTTAATTTAAAAGTTCTAATATATTTTTAATTTGGTAATATAGTTATATATTATCCAATTTAATTAAAATAATACTATTAATTTCATTTCAACCACTACTTTTCATGATTTTGGTATATATCTATTTTTATGCTCAAAAACACATTTTTCTTAAAACATTTTCTGTGCATAATGTCATCCAATTTAAATTAATTAAAATATAATATAATGTGGAATGATTTAAATTAAATTAATATATTATATATCTCACTATTTTAATTTAAAAACATTTTATTCATTTTATTTTTCATAGAGTTATTGTAAAAAAATTTCCTTGAAAAATGCATTTTTTAGACAAAAAATAACTTTTCACCAAGCTTTTCAAGTTTAATTTAAAATTAATTTTTGAAAATTACTTAAATTTATTCTTGGAAAATGGATTCTATTTTTGGAATAAGGACATTAAATGTTTTCAAATAGATTCCTTTTATATGTGGTCATTATAAATAGTAACCATAGAAAATTTATCACCATGATAAGGGTAAAACATGTTAAAATAGGTTACAACTATAAGGAAAGAGGTTAAAATCACCCAAAAATTGTCCTAATAATATTATATGCGTGGATATATTCCATATTCATATAATACTATACATTTTAGAAATTCTATTAAATTTTACTCTTACAATGACATAAATATTATTTAAGTAAACTATAAAAAAATTATCACTCTCTGTGTTGAAATAAATGATAATATTTTATCATAAGGATTAAAATAACTTATAAATTATAAAAAATTAATAAATTCCGTCTGTAAATATTATTTTTATGATTTAATTTTTTTTATATAAATGATATAATTACAGAGAATGCTTACACATTACAGATGCAACATTGGTAAAATCTTATAAAAAATCATTGTAAATACAATTAAAAGTATTAAATTTGATGTTTTTTAAGAGATTTAGTGTCTTTAACGATTTTATATGGATATAAATAATAATTTATATTAATATTCCATTATTTGTATTGATTTTTAAAGGCATATTTTGATTAATAGTGAAAAATATAGTTTTTATGAGATGAAGTATATTTCATGATATTATCATAACATAAATATGTTATACAAATTTATAAAATTTGTGTAATAAAAAATATATGATAATATATTAAAAATACAATACAAGGATAATTTAAAACCTATAAATTAGAATTTATTTGATGATAAATATGAAAATCATTTTTAATGACATATCTGTGCTTCCACAATAATGGAAAAGTCAAATTTTGTGTCCTAATGATAATAATTGAAAAATAAAAAGTATTTGAATGAACTTTTAGTAAATATAATGTAAAAATTATTATGTTTTTTGTGGTTTTTTAAAAATTTGGATTTATACAACAAAAATATTATCCCAATGTTTGTGGAATGCTTGTGCACGATTTGAATAGTTAAAATAATATATTAAATATGTTTTCATGATATGAATGAGAATAGATATTCATTATTGAAAAATATAAATAGTAAAAATTATTATTAATAAATTTTTTATCGTAAAAAATTGTTTTTAACAATTAAAATTATTATAATAGTCTAAAACACTTGTGTTATGATAGCGTGATTTATCTGAAAACAGTTAAACAATTAAATAAATTAATTTAAAATTATTAAAATGAAAATATATAGACGAGAATGAGTATAAGATGAATTATATATATATTTATTATGGTTAATTAATTATATAAAATATTATATTTAAAATTTTTATATGTCATGAAGTTTATAATGTTATGTATTGTGAATAGTGATAAAAATGGCCTTAAATAGAATTTAACATTTAATTTTTTTAAATGATTAGAAAATTATAAACTAAAACCTATAATGATTTATATAGATATTTAATATTAAATAATATCCTTATTTTTTCTAATGTGTGCCATATTTAACTTTTATAAATACCTTCATACCACTAAGGATAGACAATATATGAAAACAGTGATGTTTTTTTAATTAAAATGAGAATTGTCTAATTATATTTCACACATCTCAAGTTTAGTTTTTATCTCAAAAACATTTCCAAAACCTCTATAAAAATCTATTCCCATATCCCTTGGACATTGGGGTGGTCATAGACCTCTCTTAAAAAGTCCATAAGATCAATCAAATGAAGGAAATGAAAAAGAAATGGTAAGTGTTTTTTGTATCACATTTATTTTCATGAGTCATATGCCTTATTCATCACTTGATCCATTTTTGTTGGGTAAATACTTCTACATTGATATTTTATATCAAATATATATATATATATATTTATGGAATTTATTTTTTTATTTGAATTTATTCTTTCAAGGGGTTATAAATTATAAATATCCGATATTGAAAGGGGATTATAAAATCTATATTCCTTCATTAGATTATAATTATACGGCATTGAATATGTTATTAATTAATTATATGTTAAATGACATCTGATTATATTATGTTATATCTCGACTATTTTTTGGTGGATTTAAATTTTCAAATGTAATCAACTCATTATTTAATTATCATATAAATGATACGATTTTTCAAGGGATTTTATCTCTATATCCGTTATTTGGTTCATGTATGATGTTATACACATGTTTATTATTTTGATTCATTTTGAAGATTTTACACTCACAATACTTAATAAATTCCATTATTTTGGGAATGTGTTTTAGAGAATAAAATGATCATCCAAATCACCTTGGGTTCATAATAAATCATTGATCATAATAAGGATGTGGTATCGATGTATTCATGACAATGATAAAAACCTAAAGATGATTTGTTATTTTTTATTTCAAAAAAGTTGGAAGTTGTCTACAAAAAATGTGATGCAATACTTATGAAAGAATGTGAAGTGATTCCAATCATATTGAGGTCTGTTTGGAATGAAAGATGTTGATGGAGTATTGAGAAGATAAAATACATTCTATTATAAGTTAGAGAATTTCGAAAATAATTTTAAATGTATTCACAGTTATGAGTAAGTTAGGATATAAGCAGATATTTGTGAAAAAAGAGGTTGATGAAGTAAAATATTTCTGGTTTTAGTCCATCGGTATGAGATTATCAGACACAGATATGTTTGAAGGATGAAAATAATGATCTAAATATGAACATGTAAAGATGATATATTTTAGTCAGAACAATAATATACTAGATAAAAATCATCAGAGTAAGAATTTAAGTACTGAAATTTCATTGGTATCATATTCATAAATGAAAATAATTTTCTGAAGTTGAAGCTACTGGAACCAACCCATCCGATATGGTATTCCACCAATGTATCATAATGGATTATTTCACCAATTATTAAAATTGGAATATGGATAATAGTATATGAAGATTTTTATTGGAGGTAGAATTGTTTTCTGAATAATTTTTCGAGACCAAAAGAAAATAAATTGGATGTGTTTAGAACTAATAAACACTAAGAATAGGATTTGTTTGTGGTGACTAAATAAAACCATAGATAATTCAATAATGTAGTCAACCATTTCCATCTAGATGAATTATTGGTTGTTTATAATTGTTTCAATAGGAAGAAGAACTCATATATATTTTTATCAATTGGGTCAAGATTATTGGACTAGGGAAAACATCGATAACTTCATCGAACCCAAGATCATCTGTCTGAGTAAATAAAGTGAAGGGGAATTACATGTTGTGGTTTAAGAAGTACTAATAATGGTTATAATATGTTTCATTTTATTTATTTAAATGAAAAGGATAATATGTTTCATTCATCAAAATGGATAAATCACAATGGGTAGTTGATTCTAAAGATTATAATTAGTAGAATACTTATTCTCATATGATGGATGTAATGTTTTTTCAATTGGTGTAGTGTTTTTGGTGCAGAAAAATGTAATGATGAACCAAAATTTGAACATATTTCTTCATCATAATGAGAAAATAATAACGGATAATTAGAATTAGATTGATGTTTGTGAATATTTTCATAAGTGAGGTGAAGTTGTGAGACATTTCGAGAATTTTTATAAGAGTTAATATGTTTTGATGAAATCAAATATATAGTCGATATTTAGGTAAAATTTGATGATTTTAGAAATCTGGTTGAGTGGGAAAGATTTTCATAATCCAAAACAAATCTCTATTGGGTCACCAATAAAAGGAGAGGGTACTTTGTAATTTATAAAACAGGTATTGTGCATGTAAAAGGAGAGAGAATCTAAAAAATTATAGGGTGAAGAAGTTTCCAGTTCATGATTTCCTAAGGGAGTTTTCCCAAAATAAGAAGAAATGAGAAGAGAGATTATGTTATATAGGGTTTCTAGATTTGGATTGAGGAACCAGACTTGGATTTTTAGACTCAGACATAAGTAGTTAAAAACTTTTTAAACTGTATTATGATAGAATTATATTTCTATATTGAGAAATCAAACTATAAAATAAGGTAGGTAAATCAGATTGAGTATCATTACAAATTCAAAGAAGTTATTTCTTATTTCTGGGTACATAATTAAATAATTGTTCAGAAGAACATATTGGTTAAGGTTAATAAGGCATCATAGTAACATGTTTCTTAACATGTAACAAAAACATTGTACTGTATCCTTTTTTTATAGAAGAAACTTACACACTATTGTATTGAATATAGTTCTACATGAGTGTAAGGGAATATCCTACTCATTGTATTCCACACAAAAGGATTGTCTTCTATTAGATAGTGTGGTATCAAAATTCTTCCATAACAAACCAATGATTTCGCTACTCTTATTGAGTATTGAACCTGGTAAATTCTTGTGTTCTTGTGGATGTGTTTTTTGAGTTATTTTTAGCAAGGTATCAACTATTTAATAAGAGGTGAGGGTTGTTTCAAAATAAAGGAAACATAAAAGAAAATGATATCAATGATTTACCGCTCCCTCTATTTATGATACTGATTCTAGATAGACACATATATGTGGTATTATAGAACGTTTCCCTTATTTTATAATTAATGATGTTTTTAAATAATAAGATGATGGATAATATGAATTGTGTCAACAGTAAAGGTATTTTGGCCTTCTATGGAATGAACTATCATATCTGGAAAGATATAATGGTTTCATATATTTTGATTTTTTGGAGTGATCTTCTTGAAGTAAAAATAGATGGATTTCATCCTATTAATGATAAAGTTCCTCTCATAATTGCTGACAAGAAGAATCTTGAGAATTATAGATGTGATAAGAATTATTTACTCTCATTATAATATGAAAGTGAGTTTTTAAGATGAAGGTTGTTACCACTACCAAATATATATGGTATAAGATGAAAAACATATATGAAGGAAATAAAAAATAAAATAAAGAAAAATTAAAAATATGGAGTCTCAAGTATGAAGTTATGAAAATTGGTGTGTATGAATATATTAAGGACTTATTCGCCAATGTTAATGACATTATCTTCACTATTAGATGTCCAAATGAAAAGTTGGAAGATTATAGTACTATTGAAAATATCTGATGAATTCTACCCAACAAGTTTGATGCTA
Source organism: Viscum album (assembly GCA_963277665.1). Classification (NCBI taxonomy): domain Eukaryota; kingdom Viridiplantae; phylum Streptophyta; class Magnoliopsida; order Santalales; family Viscaceae; genus Viscum; species Viscum album. The sequence continues at coordinate 1,575,956,578 of OY728120.1, read as the reverse complement.
ATATATCCTCATTGGAAGCTAGAGATCCTAAAACTCTATCTATGGATGATGTCCATAGTACTCTAATTACATATGAAATGTTAAGGGAGAAAGAATGGAATATAAAAAACTACAGTTCATAGAGAAATTATTTTTAGCGATGTTAAGAAATAAAAGTTTAAGATGGTTATTGAGGTATATTATGTTGATGACCATAATTAAAAAATGAAGTAAGTAAAAATATAGATAAAATTTTACCCTTATATTATAAAAATGTGGGAAGAAATATTGTTAAATATGAAGGGAAAATTCTCTTAAAGTGTTTTGAATGTGGTGACATTGGTCGCTTTAAGACTAATTATCCTTGAAGAAATAAGGAAAATGATATCAACGAAGAAGAAAGAGGTCCTCGATGTTTATAGAAGAAGGCAGGTGATCATGATATATATTCTTTCAAAGGCATAGATACCAAATTATCCAAATCCAAAAAGATAATTTTCTTATCTAAATTTTATGACGATGAAGACAATGAATTTGAATATTGAAAATATAATTAGAATGTTATGGAAAACAATTTCATTACCAAAGATAATAATGAATAATTAATTAGCAGTTTTGAGGAAAAAGTAACTCAATTAGAATTTCATCTTAAATTAGAATAGAATGAATGTCTGAAGAAGATTGGGAGGCTTGAAAATGAATCAGAAAGATGAAAAGATAAAAATAACAAAAGAATAATCAAGGAGGGTTTCCTGAGGATAAATTCATGTTTAGGAAATCGTTTAATGATTTAAATACATATCATTAGAAATAAAAAATCATAATGAAAATCTGGACGTAATGTTGATGGAAAAAGAAGAAGAGTTGGAATAAGACTGAGGTAAAAAAGAATATTCCGGTTGATGATAATAAGGTTTGGGATTAACAAATCTATGATAACAATTTTACTGAGAAACATTCCCACAACTCATGCAGTATGGACATTTTAGAGGCAAGTATTCCTTCTATGTCCACTACATGTATTGTGGTGGATTTGGACACATGATGAATATGTGTTTTTTAACCAATAACATTACAACTATTCCATGATTTATTGAAGACAAAGATTGAGTTGTAATATATCCCCTCAAAAGAATAAGTCTGAGAATGATGTTAAAAGATAGCATATAAGGTTCTTGTAAAATATGAAAATTGGTTCCAGCCTATGGAAACTATTTTTGAAATATGTGAACAACCGGATCACCTTGGAAAAGGATTTCTTATAGTTCTACCCCTATGGAAAATATATTTTACAAGTTATTAGAATACATAAGTTAATAAAGAAAAAGGGAATGAAAAATCTATTGTTCTGGAAACTGATCTCAAAGGTATATATAGATAAAGACCTTAGATTCTAGATAGTGGGTGTTCTTATCATATGAAAGGAGATTTTAAATTTTTGATGAATGTGAAAAACATAAAATAAGTAATGGTGAAATTTGGAAATGATGAATCTATTTGAATCAATGGTGTTGGATCATCTATAATTAGGGAGTAAAATTTTAAATCAAAGAAACATTTGTTTGTTTATGGGTAGAAACAAAACAATCTAAGTGTTTCACATCATTTTGATAAAGGTATGAAATTTAATTTTAGGAATGATGGGTTTTTGTGAAAATTTATAAAGATGGAATGATTGTTACATGAGTCCAATGTAAAAAAGGGAACTCATTACAAGTTGGGGGGGTTTCAAAATGCTTTTTACTTGAGTACGACTGAGTAGGATCATTAATGGCATAAAAGGTTGGAAAAATGTGTCAGATCAACTTGAGTTAGTTATTTAAGAGTGACAGTGTCCAAGGAATTCCTAATTTTTCAAGAAATGGGATTGTAATTTCACTTTGTTCTAGAGGATAAGAGTTAAAAGTTATGTATATACAAATGTTGAATTTTTTTCAAAAACACCCATGGAAATTATTCATTCCGATATATGTTTCCCAATGAGAAAATAATAAATAAATGGATATTAGTAGTTCATTACTTTAATTGTTGAATTTACTCTCATTAATTGTGTTATGCATATGAAGCATAAATTAGGTTCTCTAAAAATGTGTAAAAGTTTTAGGAGGAATGATGAGAAGGAATATGATTATTTGATGAAGAATTTGATAACTGATAATGGTGTTGAATACAAAAATGAATAATTTGATTACTATATTGAAAAGTGTGGAATTAAGCATATGTTAAGTACACCATACACTACATAAAAACTAGTTTTTATGAATGGAATAATTGAATGCCTATTTAAATGGGAAAAAATCTGTTAAATATACATGGTCTCTCTCATTACGTTTGGTGGAAATCCAAGATCAATGTTGTGTATATTTAGAAATGATGTTTCTGCAAACTATGTTCATATATAAATCTATACGAAATGTTTTTTGAAAAAAAAATACATGTTTGAAGAACCCAAGTGTTTTTGGGAGTTCATGCATCATAAAGAAAAAAATTTGAAAACCATGGAATGTCTATGTAGAGAGGTGAAGATGGAAATTTTCTTAGCTGTGCTCCAGATAAAAGGATATATATATGGTTCAAACATATATTCTGGAATAATAGTTTAATCTATTTATGTGAATGTTTTTGAAAAACTATTAAATAAAAATAATCTCATGCTGATATGGAAGATAAATAGGATGAAAGAATATCCGTTGAAAATTATGATAAGGATACCGATAATAGAAATCCTACTCAAGAGGAAGAATCAAACTCAACAATTTCCATTGATGAGGATGAAATTTGAAAATATCATCTAATGATGAGGATTAAAGTAGAAGCTCAAAAAATTATTGGTGATCAACATAAATAAGGTTTAAATAGTAATAACATCAACAACTATTACACATACTTACATGTACTCAAAACCGAGTTAAAATATGTGAATGAATCTATTGAATATCCAGAAGTGGTTTAGGCTATGAATGAGGAGATGTATCAAATAGAAAAAAATGATACTTTGGAAATCATACCTAAAAAAATGAGAAAAATTTTATTAATAGAAAGTGGGTTTTTTGGAACATGATGAATGAGAATTGTGATGTGGTAAGTAATAATGAATGATTAGTGTTCAAAGGTTTGTCACAGATTTAAAGCATAGATTTTAATAATACATTTTCTATGGTGGAGTAATTAGAAACAATCATAATCGTTCTTTCTATTACTGGAAAAAAAAGTTACAAATTCTCTCATATGGATGTGAAATCATCCTTTTTGAATTTTTATCTAAATGACCAAGATTATATTGATAAAATGTGGGTCTTTATTGTTTGTAAAGATTAATGTTATGTGATAAAGTTAAAGAAATACATGTATAGGATAAAACAAGCTCTAAAGGAATGACATTCCAAATTGGATACTTTCTTGAAGAAAGGAAGATTTTTAATAACATGCACATAAAATAAAATTATGATTTTTACCTCATCATAATTTTCTATTTTGATAACAATATATTTATGGGGAATGATGAAATAATTTGTGATAGATTTTCAGAGGATATGAAAAAAATTGAGATGTCTATGTTGGGAGAAATGAATTACTTTCTTGAGTTATAAATCTTATAAAATAAGAAACACATTTTTCTTTCTCTAGAAAAGTATGCTAATGGACTACTTAAGAGGTTCAACGTGAAAAATTCAAATCCTATTTCTACACCAATTTTATTGGGAACCATGTTTCCGAAATATCGTGAAGGAATGGAAGTTGAACAAAGTGTTTCTGAAGAAGGTATGATGTTTTATATTTGTGAATGTCATAAGACTTAACATTGTTTATGTTTTTACCTTATTTAAAATATTTCATAGTTCTCCAATAGATTCGAATTTGTTGGATGGAAAAAGAATTATCAGATATATCAAAGTCACATCAAATTTCCAATTAAGGTGTGACATCTAATAAAGTATTGATTTATTTAGGTATTCAAGAATATATTGTGTTGAAAATGATGATGAAAGAATATCCACATATGGTGGAGTTTTATATATGGGAAAATTTTGTGTTTTTGGGAATAAAAAGAAACTAAATTTAGTAACTGTTACTATGTTAGAGTTTGAGTATGTTTCTACCACTTATGAAAATACTAAACTTATATGGATGAAGACTCGGTAAGAAGATTTTCTTGTTTAATTGAAGTTGTTGTTCCTCTTAGGTTGTCATAATCAAAGTGAAATCAACCTTACCCAGAATATGATAAAAAATAATCATGAAAAACATCTTGAAATCGAGAACCACTTCATAAAAGATCATATGGAGAAGAATTATTTGTTGTTAGAGTATGTTCCTACATTAGAACAAGTTGCTGACATTTTTAAAAAACCTTCAATAAAGGATCCCTTTTCCAAATTGGAGTTTGAATATGGGTTTTCAACCACTTTTTCATCATAGATAAGGTATATATGTTTATGTGTACTATATTTCATATTATCTCTGGATACTATTTTCAATGGGGTTAATGTTCAAAAAACTATCCATTATTATGTGTTTAAACTATTAAGGAAGCATATAAAAAGTGGGAGTTGTGGGCATGCTGTTAAATCCAAAATTATAAATGAATTAACTGTTATAACTATTTTTTAGAGTGGTTGTAGGATTTTGTATAGGAAATGGAAGAAGAAAAAGAAATTGGTGAAGAAAAGATGAGGAGTTTTTGATAATCACAAACTTAGACAGCACGACTCTTCTTTAAGTAATTCTTCTTTCCTACAATGTTTTTTCTCATGTTGGCTTAGAATTATTGATTAATAATCCATTTCATGAGGTTACAACATTCGTTGATTTATAAATGTTTGTTTAAAACAAAATCAAAAGAGGGATATTGATTGGACCAAGTTGGAAATAAGTTGTTTTTGAATAATTAAAGCTATTGTTTTTAAGAGAATTTTCTTTTATTGTCAAAGGAAATAAATCAACTAAACTTTTTACTTGTTAGTGATTGGACTGACCATCATAATATGTATTTCTCACTCACAATTATTACCAATGTCTATCAAGTTAGGAAGATATGTTTTTTAAGAAAAGTCTCATCAGACTCACCTTAGGTCCATAATGAAACATAGATTCTGATTAGGAAGATGTATCAAAGTCTTCTTGAATATGATAAAGACCTGAAGATTCATTGACAATTTTTATTTTAAAAAAATCATTTTTTTCTAGGAAACATAGGATGTATTCCTTGTGAATGATATGGGACTCTTACCCATCATATGGAGTGCTAGTTGGATGGAAAGATATTACTGGAGGAACGAGATGTGACTATACTTTCCATTAAAATTTAGAAGATGATGAAACTAATCGTAACCATATTCACGGTTCTGAGGAAGTTGTGATTAAAGTAGATTTTGGGGAAAATGAAATTTGATGAAGCAGAATATTTTTTGTCATTGTACATATATTTGAAATTACCAGACATAGAATTGTTTGACAGATGAGAAGAATGATAGGAACATGAAAATGTGAAGATACTGGTTTTCATTCAGAATAATATTACACAACAAAAAATGATTGAAGTTAGAAGATGAGTGTTGAATGTTAATAGGTATCATATTCAGATAAGTAAAGATATTTTGGAAGTCGAAGCTGCTTGAACTGGTCCATCAAAAGTGGTATGTAATCGATGAAACGTAAATGAATCTGACACTGATTAATATTATTGGAATCTTTTGAGTATCATATTAAATGTTGTATCAAAGGAAGGATTTTTTTGGGAATAAATTTTTGGACCAAAAAAAATTAATAAAACAAAATTAAGAGTTTTTTTGGAACCAATAAAATGGAGAATAAGATAAGTTTTTGGGGACCAATACTAATATGAGAATAAAAAATTAATCAACAATATAGCCAACCATTTCCATCAAGATGAATTGTAGGTTGTTTACAACTCTTTCAAGAGGAAGAAGAACTATAATATATTTTTATCAAATGGGTCATGACAATTAGACCAGATCAGACACCGATAACCTCACGAGACATAAGATCATTGGTCTTATGTAATGAGGAAAATTATAATATAAGGACCCGGCATTAAACATTACAAAATACTGAATTAAAATAATAATTCACATTGATGGTCTTTTTAGGTTATGATTTTTAGAGAATTATGTCATAACTATTACATATCAACATGAATATTACAAGTAGACACTACATCTCAGTATCAATTTTTTCATAATAAAAGAAACAAGTCTAGTTCCATTTTTAGACAGCATGACTTTTCCTTGATCTCATCCTAGACCCTTAAACATCATTAATTGTATGGAAAACATTTCAAAAACATGAAATGAGTATAAAAATATTAGTAAGGGATATAAAATATGTAATGAAAACATTATCCCATCAATAAATAAAAAACAATGAAATCATACTTTTCAATCATAACATAACTTATGAAATCATAAAATTTATGAATAACACATAGAAATCATAAATCCTAAAGGTGAATTATGGAATTTATAACATACTTACATTATAGCTATCACAGCTACATAGAGAGTCACATTTGGAATACCCATCACAGTATATTACCTAAATCTATTAGGAGAAACATTAACATTTACCTCTGCCACATAACTCAATGCATTGGAGAGCTATCTCATGATCACCTGTACTAGGTTTATCACAGAACCACCCATATACGTAAACAATGCCCAATAATCATAATATTTTCATAACACATAAAACAAGAATAATGGAAAGATAACATTTCCACATGGAAATCATAATATATCATTTGAAGATATTGAAATAAACAATTATTTATCAAAGCTTTTTCAAAACCATTTAAAAAATTTAATAAAGAGTTTTTTGAATCAAAGTGTCCCACACCACTTTGAAACTTTTAAAGGAATTAAACTTTTAAAACATTATTGTCCATATAAATAAATCCTTAAAACCGTTTTTAAAACATGGAAATTAATGAGAAATATTTCGAAGAATAAATCTTTAAAATAATATTTTAGTTAAGGAGTTCATAACCAAATGAGAGATTCTTGAATACAAATAAGTGAGGAATTACATTTTTTCAAAATGTTATAATATCAAAAAATAAAGGTATCCATGACATAATATTACAAAGGACAATATATACACAATATAAAATTGAATCATTGCATAACAAATATGAAGTCTCAAGGGAATGTAAATTGAGAGGAAATACCTTATAAAGATGGTATCCTTATATTAAGGATAAATCAACTACATAATTATTTGTGAAAAATAAGAATAAACCAAATATAAGTGAATATTAACTATAAAATAATCAGATGAAATTCACACATATTCATAGTACAACATAATCAAGAAGTATAAGTTTAACCCAATGAATGGAAATTCGGTTAAGAAGTTCTCTTACAGAAATTTGACAACCTAACAACATCACATTAAAAATCAGAAAATGAGTTGATGATAGAGAAAAAATATTTCATCACCTGAAAATAATATTTACAAAAATAAGGATATATAAGAACATATCCCAAGATAAGATAATGTAAATTAAAATACTTAACAAAGAAGATGCCATTGATAAAAGAGTACAGTGAAAGGTTCCCTCACTAGTTTGGTAACTTACAAAACATACACCCCATGAAGGAAGGATCATAAAATGAAGATGTAAACACCCATAAATTAAATTATATTATAAAAATAATTCAATAATATGCAGTACATGGACCAAACCAAAGGAAATAGTGGCAAATATAGTGTGAGTCTCACGGAAATAAAAGTGACATGAAAACCTCTTACCACATTGTAATCAATCGATTTGTATGAAAAAAAGTTAATAACAACCAAATAAATCACAAATTAACATGAATATAAAAATAATCATGATAATATATATCAAATGGAAGTACATAATACAAAACATGAAAAACATATATGGGGAACAAAAGAAATCTCACAGAAATAAAAGTGAGATAAGAAACCCCATACCGCCTGTCTGACTAGACTCGTTTGATCCTTATTATTCTTGAATAACAAAAATATGTTAATTTAAAATTGATTAAGAAACTTTTTTATGTTTATTATTCCTTTTATATAACTTATTACAATTTTATAAACACTTTTTAATCATTTCAGTTAATAATGGTTGTCTTGTTGATATTTGGAACTTGAGTAAAAAATGAACAACTTATAATTACAAGTTGTCCATGTGGTCAAAATTCCATTATCAATAGAATGATATTCAGGATTTATATATCATATATATCATATATATCTAGTATATATATGTATTTATAATATTACATAACATTTAGATATATGAAATTAAATGCACCGTTCATGGAGGCAGTAAGTCGTACGCACGCATGAACGCTACTTTCATTTCTATTTCATATTTTATGGAATGAAAACATAATGATACATACGTATATTATAAATCCAGTATAATATAATATATAATTTTATTTACTCCATTCTTTATTTGTCCCACGTATGGAATGAACTAGTCATATCACTTTGAGGGGGCGGTAGTCCGCACTTCCTCAAATGAAATTATCGTGTTTACCCATAATGGAAAAGAAAACGGGATGATACAAATGAAAAATAAAGAAGAAAAAATAAAACCTAAACAAAATATATATCATATATAAGTACAGTTCCATCATAATTGACACCATAAGAGGTGGTAGGAGATGATTTAACAATCATCGTTTCATGAGGCGTCAGTTTTCCGTCAAGAGAAACAATATTTTCTTTACCCATTAGATGGAGGTGTCTGTAAGTTTAGTTCAAATACATATCCTAGAAACAGCCTAGTATATTGAGGATACTGGTATTGTTATAAAATAAATGAATAAAAAGAGTTTAGGGGGTTGGAGAAGGAAAATAAAACAAAATAACTTAAGAGAAGATGTTACCTTTAAATCGGGTAACTCCCTTTGATTTGAACCAAAAGGGTATCTTGATGTGCCTTCTACCTAAGTTAAGGATTCAAGGTGGAAGAGAGGAATCTATAGAGATTATTTGGTCAAGGGTTGGATGAGCCAAGGGGCTTGATAAGTGTGAGGAATGGGTTAGAGGTGAGGGTATTTTATAAGTGGGAGGAGGGGCTCTTTAGGAAAGTATGAAAATATTATTTTAATATATAATGATTTTCGGTTTCTAAAAGTCCATAACTAATTACTGATGAAGATAACATGACTCATGGTCGAAATAAAATCATATAATAAGAATTTTATTGGTTTTGGATATTGTTTTAACCATTATATTATTATTTATTTAAATCGCTTATTAATGAGGTAAACACTACATCATTTTTGTGTCACAAATAATATTATTTATTTGATTTCTAAAAATTATTAAAAAAATACCATGATGTAGGAAATAGTTGTATACTTCCAAATAAAATTTATAGTATAAATGAAAACTTATATAACCCAATGTAAAAATTAATTTACTAAAAGATATTTGTTTATGTCATTTTTCCATTACTTTAAGTTAATTAAAATAAAGTGTCATTATAACTCTTAAGTGGCTGCATAGGGTCCCAAAATAGTCCCAAGGATTCCTGTGGTCGGATATTAATCATACAAAAAGGACAGGAAATGTTTTAATGTAATTTTTTATTATTATGATATACTTTTTACCATGAATTACCCAATTTAACTTTAACAACGGTAAATAAAAGTCAAAAGTTACTATTCATAAAAAATTATTTTCATCTTATTGAACCAAACTTTACTTACTAATAACAAACATGTATGTAAGATTTTATAAATTCAATTCACATATGTGGTAAAATTTAATTTAAATTAAAATGTTGGTTTTTATCTACTATATAGTGGTTTCACTATTCTTAAAAAAAAATTGTTTTTCAGAAAAATACCAAAAATTCTACCTGAGCTATATTTGATATTCTAAATTGAAAAATGATGTCTATTTTATCAAATTAAAAACATAAAATATGGATTAATTAATTTAGAATTATTTCCCTCTACCAAAACAAACACCCTGTTTTTAAGAAATATTAATGACCCAAAGGTTAACACTTGTTTATGTCAAATTTTAATGTGAAATTAATTCCAATGACCAACATTGGATTAAATAGTAAAAATATAATTTAATTACACTTTAAACCCAATTAATAAGATAATCTAACCATATAAATAAATTTGATTAAATGTTCTTTTTGAATTAAAATATAGTATTTTCCATTATTCATCAAAAATTCATTTTTATCAAAAAAATACCGAAATTTTTTCCAAAGTGAATTTTGTAGTCCTGATTAGAAAGAAAAATTTTATTATGTCAAATAGAACATATATAAGTGAAAAAAAAAACTATATTTAAAGAGGTATCACCATTAAAAGTTGGTAAATCAACCATTTAAAGTAAATTATGCTTAAAATTAGATTTATTCACATTTTAAGCCTCTATCTTTTATTGGATAAATGTAAAAAACAATTAACAAACATATATAATCATATTTTAGTTAGTTTTGTTCATTCCTGCCAATACAACGTATAGGAGTTAACTACATTTAAAATAATAATAGTATTATATTATTTTTGTGTATAACTTAGCATTGTGTGCAACATAAGATTTCAAAGAAACACGTTGTTTCATATCGGGTACGCCACCAAACATAGCATCCCATATAAAGTAAAATTAATATTTAATTTAAAAATATTAATAAATTTGAAAAAGTTATATTCTATATATACTAGGGATGTTATAGATAATTACTTGAAGTAGTTGAAGAAGTATGAAGAATAGCCCTAAAATATATCATTTGACATATAGAAATATAGAGGTGAATTTTTTGTCTTCATCATGTTGAAGAAATCAGAATGAGCATTCGAATCTAAGGATCATAATGAGAAGACATATTATTCTCATATGATCAATGCATCGTTTTTTTTAATTGGTGTTGAGTTTTTAGTATGGAACAATGTAATTAAGAATATGTAGGTGAACATATGTCTTCGTCATAATGAGAAAATTAGAAAATATAATCAGAATTGTACTATAGTTTATAAAGATAGTCTAAGGTGAGATGATGCTATGAGAAGATTCAGTAATAGTTGATAAACATGGAATAAGTCAAATATATAGTATATATTTAAATTAAATTTGAATATTTTGGAAATTTTGATTAGGATAATTTTTTTTAGAATCCCACCAAAACCTCTTTTGGTTTTCCTATAAAGGATAAGGTTCTTTATACTTTCTTATAAAAGTTTGGTGCATGGAAGAAGAGAAAGAAACATGGAATTTCTAGGGAGAAGACGTTTTGGGATTGTTCATTCCCAAGGACGTTTTCCAAAGAGAAGAGGAAAGAATAAAGGAGAATATTGTATTCATGGTTTCCAGATTCAGACAGAGAAATCAGACAAGGATTTCTGGACTTAGACAGAAGCAGTTTAGAATTGTCTCAACGATATTCTAATAAAATCATATTTCCATATTGAGAAATCAGAGATGTGAATCAAAAAAAGAAATTGGACTGAGTATCATTACTAAGTCTAAGAAGTTCTTTCCTACTGCTCAGTAAGAAAGGGAAGAATTTCTTTAAGTGCATAATTATGAAGGTTCACAAGGCAACACAATAACATGTTTCATGACTTGTTACGAAAATTTTATACTACATCATTTTTACTAGATTTCAACACACACTATTATATTGAACATAGTTCTATATGAGTGTAGGGGAATATGATAGTCACATTATTCATCATAAAAGGATTGTTTTCTTATAAATTTTGTAGTATCTTATTTTTTCCATACCATACCATGGATTTGGTTACTTTTATTGAGTAAAAAACCATGAAAATTCTTATGTTCCTATGGATATATGTTTGGTTTTGTTTTCATAAAGGTAGAAACTCTTTAACAGGAGGTTAAGGTTGTTTCAAAACAATTGAAACTTAAAATAAAAATAAATAACTAACTCACCTCTTCCCCTCTCAGTGATACTAGATCTCGGCTAGACACTAATAGTAAGGATATATTTCATATTCTCGTCATTATTCAAGATTGGTTATGTTTATGTCCCTATTGAGAGAATTATATGATTTTTATATCTCAAAAATAATATATATTTTTTATCCAATAATTGTTACAAAAAATTAAATGTTTTTTTTCATTTTAATATTTTATGTACTCAAGTTCCTGGAATAAATTTTTAAGGAAATCTGATTTTGATTTCTATTCAGTTGAGAATCATTTTCTTCTATGTCAATTTTTTCATTAATATAAATTAAATATGGGTTTTACTATTTCACTATGATTATTTAAATTTATTTTTAACTATGTTTAACATTATATAAAAATGTTTCAAATGAATATTCTTTTCATTTTCCAAATTAAGTACTTTTTTAAATATTTATTAAAAATATAAGTGGACTATTTTTTCTTACTCGACATGAATTGAATATACCAATACCACGATCACTCAATGTTTTGATTATTCCATTACAAGTCTCCATGTTTATTTTAAGAGAAATTGTTTTCATATTATTATGGAAATTTTTTGTTATTTTCAATGTGAAAAAATCATTTTACACAAGAATGTTTTCAAAGGTTATTTTAATAGCATTTCTATTCAAAAAATATGACCACCATATATTTTACTTATGATCCACTCTTGAAATTTGTAATGATATCATCCTTATTCTTTGTATAGATGGCCTATGATTAGTTATACTGGTAAAATTACTGATAATCTGTATTCTTGTTATTCAAATATGAATAGTTATTGGTTATTATTGAATATATACTTGTTGTATTATATATTCATATGATGAATGCATTTGACATAGTTTGTGATGGGTGAGAACTATTAAAGCCCCTTTGATGCATCAGTAGGTCTCATGAGATAAAATAGTTTAGGTATTTGTGGGATGCCTTAATATTTAAATATGATGTATTGGAATAGGGCCTTGAAAAATAATTTATGATGTTTAACATTATGCATTCCATAATTATGAAATCAATTATTTATATCATTATAATTATTTTAATAGTTATTATATCCATGTATAAGTTTCACGCTTATGTTATTATTTATATGACATTATTTGATCATCATTTATTCCTACCATATTATTATTCATGTAGAAGTTATTGATTAAATGGATTGTAACTTTAGGTATTTACCTTTTCCATATTGATCATTAATTTTTTACTTATGATATCTTCCACTTTATGTAACCCTTAATATCTAAGATCACCCTTATATTCTACCTTTCCCATGATATAAAAAGGAATCTTTGATTGATTTCAAAGATGTAGATTATTTAATTTCACTATGTTTTATATTTTATTTCCAATGTAAAAAAATGTGAATCATGTATGTATCTAGTTCTTAAATACAACAAAACTATTCGGTACATCAGAATGTGATCTCTTGCATCTAATAACATTTTAATAAATTAGCTAAACTCTTTGGACTACATGTCTTCTAGTCGTAACTATTGATATTAAAGAAAGGTTAGTAGAAACCATGGGAACTAGATTTTGGAAATCAAAGATTACAGAAAATGACCTTACGACTGACCTTAGGGATAATTATATGTATATGGTAACATCATAAGGCTTTGGAAGGGTAGATATCAAATTTTTTTCCTAAAAGTATATAATTATTTGGATACTATATGTGGAAGTTGTTTTTGCAATAGATCAATCTAGGGGTAATAGTTTTGAAAAGGGTCGGTTTAGTATATTTCATCCATCATTATGGTACAGGGTGAATGTTCTCTTACTATGAATTTGGTCTAAAACTCCCTAATATATGATTAGGTTTACACACATTTTATTTATGAACTCTTATGACTAATGTGAGAATAGAATATATAGAGACCTATTAAATTTCATAATGATATGAGATAAACATAAAGTGTATTGGGTTGATAAGTCTAAGTTCAATCGCATGTTTAAATTCATAGATACCAATTTTTATATTTTATGTGATCGGAGTTTTTCTTGATTATGGATGTTTTGGGAGACATTTATAGTACTACAACCATTTGGTTTAGTATATTTTTTAGTGACAATGTTATTTGAGAAATAATGATTTTATATTTTGTGGAAATAAGGTTAAAGTTATTAAAAACATTTAATGTTTATATGATCCTTGATTCTAAGGTAATTATAATTAATTAGTATTGTCGAATATTGTGGGAAGAAATAAGTAGTATAGAAAACCTTAGTGGTAAAAAAGTGACTTAATATTGATGTTTTTTAGGATTTCCATCACATTTTTAGTAATGTTATTGGAATTATATTAAAATATTTTTATAAAAAGGATAACACTTAAGTAACGCAATAAACTATCTCATTTGGAATGTTCATAGGGCATGAACTTGCAACTAAATGGAGGCAATGGTTCAATGCCTACCGTTTTCCATTATAATGTCCGATAAAGAATATATATTATCATGTAATTGATTTTAGGGAAGAAGAGATATTTTATTCTGAGAATATTATTATAGGACAAAATAGTTTTTAATCTTTTGGATTTTTATGTGATTAATGATAATTAGGCTGATGTTTTACTTCTTTGAGGTAGATACGACCATTAGGTTTAATATAAAGGATTATTTAGAAAGAATTGTATTGTGTTTTTGAATATATATGTTTAAGGGTATGAGATAACCTTTTAGGTTAAAATTTTCAGAAATTTTGAGGTTATTGAGGCTATTCGGGACATATATATACATATATATAATGATCTATTTCAAGCCTTTGGATTTATTTTAGAAATTAATGTATATTTTATTCATATGAGGGTTTATTTATTTTAGGTATTATCTTATATTGTGATAACCATTTTTAGTTTTGGTAAACATAAGAAAAATATCATATTATTATTTTGTGGGTTATATAATCCATTATAATTTTATTTTATTTCCTCAGGAATGAAAAATTCTTCTTAAATACTCATTTTATAGTGAAAAGGATTATATTTTCCTATAAATTGAATAAAGGATAAAATTATACTTTTCATGTGAGTATATTTTCTTATGTTTTTAGTTTAGATGGTAAATTAAATTTGAAACTCAAGGAAAATGATCTTGAAATAAATAATGTTGTCATATTATATTCATTTCTAATGAATATATAGTCTTTTTAGACCTAAACAGTTTATGGTTTTTGGTTATTAACTATAACATGTTCATGCACATTCTTATGATCAATGTTTTTTTTCACTCCCAATCATTATTTAGAGATTATTTTCACTCCATTTTCATATTTTCACATCCCACTAATTTTATTCTATTCGTAATCCTAGTTATGTGTGATTAAAGATGAAATTCATATTTCCCTTTTCCATTTTTATGATGGTGTTTTATTAAACATTTTTACGATTAAGGTTTTCAATATATTTACATTCAAATGTTAAACCTTTTATTACCAAGATAAAATTATGAGGGTGTAATTTATTTAATGTGCGTAAAATATAACACCATAATATTTTAAATTTTTCTTCATAGAAATTTTATTTCTTTGATAGCTTTTGTAACACACAATATTGATTCTAAACAAACCATGATACACTGTTAAAATATTATTATTTAAATGTGAATATGATAACTTAGTTTTTTAAAATTAACAATATAAATCAAAATAAAAATATTATGAGAAATATTTATAATGTTTTTATATATTCAAAATATATTTATTAATTCATAATAAATAATTAATAAATTTTCATTATTCATTTTATGTTTTAAAAATACATTTTCCTCAAAAATGACTTTTTTCATTTTTATTCTCAAATAACATAATAAATTACTAAAAAATTTAAAATTTTAATTTACATAATTTATATAATTTTTTTAATCATAATATAAAAATAATATTATGGTCAAATATTCATAATTTTCTTAAAACATTGGTTTTTCAGTGAATAGTGAAAAATAAGCGGTTTTGTAAAGGAGTCATTTTATTTCCTTAAATCAACTAATTAAAAAGACTTGATAAATTTATGATTTGGTATTAAAGTTAAAAATGATATATTTTATTAATAATAATTTAATTAATTTCATTTCAATAATTAATTTTCATGATTTTTGTATAAATCTATTCTTATTCTTAAAAATGCACTTATGGAAAAACTATTTTTAAGTGCATAATATTTTTACATTTTAATTGATTAAAATAAACCCTAATGAGGAATGATTTACATAAAATTTATATATAATATATTTATCTATATGAAATTAAATTCATATAATAATGATTACCATTTTATAGAGTTAATGTAAAATCATTTTTTCCTTGGAAAATATATTTTCCTAAAAAACTGTTTTTCATAATGATTTGAGAGTTTGATTTTAAATTAAATTCTCATAATTATATGAATTTAATACTGAAAAATGGGTTCCATATTTGGATTCATGATGTTATAATTTGGTAAATAGGTTCCTTTTATTTTTTGTCAGTATGAATAGTAACTATAGAAAAATTTATCACCGCGATTAGGGTAAAACAGGTAAAACTAGATTCAAACATTGGTGTAAGACCTCAAAATCACCAAAAAATTTCCATAATTCTATTTTATGAGTTTTTTTCTTCCCTAATCTTCTATGTGTCTAAAATATGTGAAATTGTTTTTATTTTTCTTAGATAATGACATAAGTATTATATAAGTACAGTATTAAAAAATATCCTTCTCTTTATTTTAAATAATTTTAATTTTTCATCACAATACATAAAATATGATTGTATGGATAATAAATTACTAAATTTATTATGAACATATTGTATTAATTATATTAATCTATTTTTAATTTTTAGAAATAATGTAATTTCCTAGAATTCTTACATATCGTTGATATAGTGTTCATACAAGTAGGTAAATTTCAATGTAAATAATTTGAAAAGTAATAAACTTGATGGGTTTTAAATAATTTAGGGTAAAATAAATTTATATTTTTGAAATTAATATTAAAATTTCATCATTTTTTTGGAGTGTTTAAAGTAAAATTTTGATAAAAGTGAAAAACTATTTTTATGAGATTCAACATATTTTATGATATTATCATAACATAAATAGGTTATATAAATTTATAAGATTTATCTAATGACTCATGTTTGAAAATAAATGAAAAATATCATAAAAAATAATTCAAAACATATAAATTAGAACTTATTTCATAATTAATATGTAAATCATTTTTAGTGCATCGTAGTCTTTTCCCAACACTGAAATTTTCAAATTTGGTGATGATAATAACTAGGAAGGAAAAATTCTTTGAATTAATTTGTTAGTAAATATTATGTATAAATAATTATTTTAATTAAATGTTTTGAAATTTGGAGTTATATAACTAGAATCTTGTGGAGATTCTTGTGGAATTCATGCAAAAGTTATAAAAACTCAAAATAACATATTAAATATGTCTTCCTAATATGAATGACAATAGATATTCCTTATGAAATATATAAATTATAAACAAAATTTAAAAATATATATTTTTATTATTAAAATTTATTTTAAAATTTTAAAATTAATATAGTACTCTAAAACACTTACACTTTTATGACATGATGTATATGAAAATAGTAAAAAAATATATAAATAATTTTACAAATATTAAAAATGATATATATTAGATGAGTATGAGTAATCCTGTAATTATAAATATATTTATTTTGGATAAGTGGTGATCTAAAATATTAAATTAATTTTTTTTAGTTTTTATGATTTTTATATTGTTCGGTATAATGAATAGTGATGAAAAATACCATAAACTGTATTTATTAATTAAGAATTATTTTTTAATAATTAAAAAATTATAAAAAATATATATTTAATCATTGAAATATGAAATTTTTAATAATATCATTCTTGGTCCTCATGTGTGCCAATTTTTTGTTTTTACATTTCCTATTTTGATCCTTAATGATTGAAAAATATAGAACATGGAACTGATATTTTCCTATAAAAAGGGACTCGCTAATTTATTTTTCAAATAGCTCAAATATAAGGTTTATCTAAACCTTAATCTGAAATAAATATCTAAAAATATATTCCCACAACTCTAAACAGTTAAAATTATCTTAAAATAATCCTACAACGACCTTAATATCAATTGAAGAAATGCGACACACAAAAAAATGTAAGGGTTTCTCGTCTCACTTTCATTTCTATGAGACATATTCCCTATTCACTAGTTGTTACATTTGTGTTGTATAAATAATATCCATTTTATATTTTTTATAATTAATATATTTATATTCAGGATATTCAATGTTTTTTTAAATTATTCTTTCATGGGGATTACAAATCAAAATTCACCAAAATTGTAAGTTGTTTTTTAACTCAATTTACATTCGGTAGGAAATAATTCTACATGATTGAATATATTATACCACTATTATGGGTGAAATTGCCTTTTCTTTTATTATGTGGTATTTCCACTTGTTTTCCATGGATTTAAATTTATTACACATAATCACTTCGTTAATTAATTGTCTAATCAATGATACGATCTTTGTATGGTATTTTTTTCAATTTATCTTCATTAAGTAATGTTTTATTTTATACACAAATTTATTTTTATTAGGTGTATATACTACCCCTTTAACATGCTATACTATTTTCCCTTTATATTCATGGTATTTAAAAATTCATTTTAATTTATTATATCATGTGTCTAACGATCCAAAAGTTACAAAACCAGTAAGGATTTATTTCACAATATCATCATTATTGAGGATTGTTTATGTTTATTTCTCCATTTGAGGATTTATATGATCATTATATATTAAACAAAATATATTTTCTACAAAATTTATTATTTATGAAAATTAATAGTTTTTCTTTCATTTTCCTTTTTTAATTACTCAAGAGATTGAAAGAATATTATTAAGGGAAATTTATTTTGTCTTTTATCCATTTGGAAATCATTTTATTCCATGTCCATATTTTTATTAATATATTTTCAAGAATTCCAAACTATTGTACTATATTTGTTTTAAAGTTATTTTTACCCACCTTTGAGTTTTAATAAAGATGTTTCAAATTAATCATGTATTCATTTTTTAAACAAGGTACTTTTTTGACTTTTACTAAAAATGTGAATAGAATATTTTTTTAACATACTCAATAGGAATTTAATTTCATACTATAATTAACACACAATGTTTGGAATATTGATTTAAAATATTATATCGCTATTTTCAATAAAAATGATTTCCCTAATATTGTATATTTTTTAAAAAGTAAAAATGATATTTTCTACCTGATTTTTTAATGATCATTTTAAATATTAATTCATATAAAATAAAAATTTATTTTAATTATGCTTATCTAGGTAGTTTTTATAATGATATTATCCTCATTCTTTGTCTTGATAGTTTATGATCAGTTAGACTGTTGAAATTATTGGAAATCTATATGCTAGTTCTTCTAATATGAACAATTATTGATTATTATGTAATATTGATTAAGTTGTATTGTTTATTCATATGTTTAATAAATTAGATTTATTATGTTTGGTCATGTCCTATTATATCCCCTTGATGCACTGAAAGGTCTCATGGGATAATCTTGTTTGGGTATTTGGCATACACCATACCTTTTTATGTATAATGTCTAGGCATAAAGCCTTAACAGTTAATTTATGATGTCCAAAAATATGCATTCCACCATTATTGAATTAATTATTGATGTCCATGCAGTTATTTAAATAGTTATGAAATCTATGGAAAATTTTCAATCTTATGTGATTATTTATATGGTATTATCTGATCATTATTTGTCGATCCATATTATTCTTTATGCCCAAGTTATTGACTAAATATACTGTGTGTTTAGTTATTGACATTTTCATATTTATTATACATTATTTACTAATGATATATTCCACTATATTTTACCCTTTGTGAGAATCTGAGATCACCTTTATTTTGTTTCGTCCCCCACGCCCTGATATAAAGAAGGAATCATTGAATTATTTCATGGATATTGAATATTTAAGTTCACTATGTTGTACATATTTTTACAAATTAAAAAAATTGAATCATTTATGTATCCAGTTCTCTAATAATACTAAATAATTTGGCCCATTTTGAAGTTGATGCGTGTATCTTAATCCAATGTAATAAAGTAATCACCATATATGTGCTACTAGGGTCGGGGTGTTTTCAATGGGAACCAATAAGTTCCCCAATAATTTTGTTAAATATATGTTCTATATAAAAATGATATCATTTTAGAGGATGAAAATGAAATGGGATATCTGGTTCGGAGACTCAAAGGAAATTGTGACACATTCTCTTGGTGAATTCCCTTTGTATTGTTCAGAGTATGAGATTATTAAATCATTAACCACCCACATGAAATCAACATTTATATCTATCATTGGAAGTTCCAATCTACATATATGTTTATTTACCTTTATAATGATATATTATCATTAATATATATCTTGTGTTTCAAAATTTTATGTATTTAAGAAAACAATGATGAAATATGCTTGTGGTAAAGTGGGACACATTGAGTACATCCTAATTGATATACCATAAATGAATAATGCAGGAAATGATTTTTTTATTTTATTCTTTAATGGAAGTTGATATTAATGTACCTTTTATGGAAATGAAAAAACATAGTAATGTCCCCAGATATAGTTTTTTGTAGGTTTGATCATTTCTAGAAAGTCAATGAAAGAGACATCGACAACATAGGTTTATGACACCAGTAGGTAAACTTCTAGGTTAGAGACATCATGATAAATGGATTGTAATACATAGTTAGAATTCATAAGAGGTTGTATATTATTGAGACAATATCTTATTTTTCTATGGGAGCCATGATGTGTTGTTAGATACAATCATTTAGATTAGATGGTTCTTTCTAGTACTACTGAGAATGATTCATAGAGGGTTATACACTAAGTGTATCTATACCTTAGTTTAATTCTATGTGAATGTATGAAGTTGGATAAATATTATTCCTCTATTCTGTTTAATATTTATTCTCGTTTTTCAGATATCATGTATATTTAGTCACCAATTATTTGATATAATATTTATGAATTGAATATTTAAGAAATATTTATGTGTTATTTTACTTATTATAATATGTATTAATTTATTTATGAAAAACGAAATGATATTTATTTATTAAATAAATATTCATTATTGATAGCCTAATAAATTTTTAGGAGGATAGACAGGTCAAGATTAATAGTCTAGGGAGAAATGACAAATTAAATATTATTTGAATAAATATTAATTTATTTATTTAATGAAATAATATTTATTTTATCTGCATGTTCAGTGCATGTCCAGTAAAAAATCAAAAAAAAACTATTTTTATATTGACATGAAACTTTTTGGGATTTATATAATCATAAGGCTTTTGTGAAATTATTATTCTGTAACCCAAGATCTATTTAAACCTAGTTATGACATTCTCTTAAGCCGTATCCATTTTAAATAGTGTAAACAACGAATTCTAGAAAATTTCTCCCAATACCCAAAGAGATACTTTCCTAATACACTATCAAGAATGGGGAGTGATCATCCTCCCCTACCCTCGCGATTCTAGAGAGAGAATGGGGGTACTTCCACTCTATGTGATTCTGATAGCAATCAATGATTAATGATACACGTGTTATTTTGTTCTGTGATAACACCCAAATATTTCTATAACGATTCTTGAAGATTTATAATGCACTTGTGGATCCATGCTAGAGGGAATATACCCTTGATTATTGTGATACAATGATTTTATGATGTAAATACATCTTTATATTTATCAATGAAGAAATTATTTCCACATCAGTTACTTATTTATCTAAAATAATTAATTATATATTTTATGTGAGGATTTTTTAACTTAGTTCTATCAAAATAATCATTTAATCTTTGATTAAATTATATTGGTCATGGTATTTTTTATTTTTCACATATTGTATTATTTGTTGATTATGAAAATAATTTGTGTTGTTTATGACTATTAGGTTCTTTTGTTTTTCTCCTAACCTTAAGCAACCACATTTCATAACTTTTCACATATTTCTAAGGCATGTTCATTCATAATACATCCTCATTTTAAAAAACAAATAAAAATATAAAATAAATTTCATGAATTTATTCCTTCACTTATTACTTTTAGCCTCTAAAATTATACTTCATTTTATTGTTTTTAAAATGTAATTTTGGGTAGTGGAAAATGGGAACATATACAAATAAATTAATACTCATGTTATAACTATTATCTACAAACATCATGAAAATGATTATATAACAGACTATGGATTCCACTAAATAATCTTTAAAACCAAAATTCTTATGTGGTTGAAAATGAAAATCAAATAAATTCTATGAAAAAATAATAAATTTAGTTGTTATGTTTTATAGTATTTAATTTTCTTATCAAAATGAATGTAGTGGGTTACAAAATAAAAATTTTAAACTCAATAAAAATTTGAAAGAAAAAGAAGAATATAAGTAATTTTAAATGCATTTTTGGTAATATGAAGAGTTTATTATAATGATAAAATCAATAAAAAAATATTTTTAGGATATAATTGAATTATGTATCAATTTTGTTCAAGAACTTATAAATATTTTGGATAAGTTAAAGGAACATATATTATTGAACCTCAAAAAGGTTTAAAAGGATAATATTAATGTTAACATGCCAGGTGATGATGAAATATGAGATCAATAAAACATTATTAAATGATATACCATTCTTGTTCAATCTAAATAAACAATTGATCCTTCCAACCACCCAAAGGAATAATCAATTCGACATATAAAACACTTGAGACTTTTCGGTGTTTTGAAGAAACAATGGAGTATTATTTTTTACTATACCTCACCACTAACCACCACCCAATGTAATTTCAATTTGAATATAATATAAATTCTATATTTTTGGAGTTAGATTACATAAATTTAATTAAAATTATTTTTATCTTTCATAAAATGAAGTGAAACCTTCCTCCTTATAACCTATAATTGCAGAATCAGTGCCTATTTTCCTTACTTTGGTGGGTAATGATAAATTATGTTGGAGGAATAATATCATGAAAATATCATCAATGGTTGATTTAAAATATTATATGTTTATATGTTTTTTTGAGAAAAAAACATGAACTGGAAGATAAGATAAAAGAGTGGGGAGACTCAATTCTACCCTATTTTAATTTAAAATGTTTTAAATTTAAATTCTAATAATGCCTTCTTTTTTGGTATCCTAAATTTAGAACTAATGAAGTATGTTATAGAGGTTTTTAGAGAATAAAATTCTATAGTTTAGATGGATGAAATTGAGGAGAGTGTAGTTAAACTTGATGATCATTATTTTCTAGTTAATCGAGGTGTGTAATAAATAGATTACAATAATGGTATAATTTTATTCTTAGACCAATGAAGAGAATTCAACAATTAATAAAATGATTTAAAAGTTATTAAAAATAACATTCACCCAAAAAGAATTTAACTATTATGATCCCTAAATAATTCCACACCCAATTAGAATTTAATTCCTTACTGAATCTAAGATTGACATGTATGAACTCAAATACTTAAAGGAAAAAAATTAAATAAGGAAAACATTAAGATGAATAATATGTGATGGTTCATATTTTCTATGTTTATATGTCTAGAAGTTCAAGAGGGTGGGGAATTGAAATGTTAAAATTTAAAAAGATTGTAAATTAGAGTTTAAAATAGAAATATACAAATGAATGTGCATTGTTAAAATTAAACAATGAATATAAAATATTTTGGGTAGTTTGGATCAATGTGATCCTACATCTGTTATTTTCATCAATTAACTTCATGATAGAAATGTTATCAACTAAATTGATCTTTTTTGTAAGAGTTACAACACAATTATAACTCACATTTTCTACTATATGTATAACCAACCAACATTGAATTATTGCGGGACTCACACAGTTCTATGAAACTATCATTTTATAGTTAGAGGCATAATAAAATGTAGACACCATTTATAGTGGAGGTATAAATGATAAAATATATCTTTAGGTAATGAATAAATTTGACACAATTAAGAAAAAATAATAATTAAAACTCAATAACCAATGAACCATAAATGATGAAAACCCCAAAATAGTTGATGCAACTTTTATGAAATTGAGAAATCCATTATAAAATGACATAAATTATTCAATGATAATAGTACTTTTATAGTTTTACAAGAATTTTTTTTATTTTAGTATTATAATTCCCCTTTTAATCAGGTTCTTTTAATATTTATTTTTATATATATCTCCAACAATTAGTTCAATTATGTTTCATAATTCATCTTCGATAGTTGGATTAATCATGGTTTCCTAGTTTTATATTTATACATGTACTTTAAAATAGTTTCTAAATTTCTTGAGACTTCATTTAAACATTCATGTAATAATAAAAATACATTAAATAAATAAATATATATATATATATATATATAATAAAATAATAATAAAACATTCATGGTGTGAGAGATGCTTTAATAAATAAAGAGTGTATTGTCTGAAACACTTCTAGTTATATGTTCTTTCTTTGAATAATCATTTAAATTTAGAATAGGGTAACATAAATCATAAAAGTAACCTAATATATAAGAGTAACAATTTTTTTAAGATTAATATATAAACTATATAATATTCAATTACTTTGGGATTTTTAAAAAAATCATAGGATTAAAGTAGATTATGTAAAGTTACATACCTTATAGGAAATTTGAGAAACTAGGATTTCATAATAATTTTTTGGTATGGTTGGCCTTTATTATTTTTAATGTCTTTATGTATCTTTTTATGGTTTAAGTAAAATATTCATATGGTTAAAATTAATCATTATAAGTTTTATTTTATTCTTTATATGGTTAATTTTTATTTGATAAGAGTTCACACCCTCTAAATATTTATGAAATTTCCCTAGTTGTAGAAAAGGGAATAACAAAAATCTTCTCTCTAGAGGAGCCTTAGAAATAAATCACACCTTATTTTTAATTTAAATATGTTGGTTTTGAGGATTATTAAATGTATGAAAATAAAATAAGATATTAAAAACTAAACAAATGTAATAAGGATAGAACTTAATTCTAGGGTTAACTTATTAGGTTATATAGTTATCAATTATTATTGTCTAAATTAGATTTGATATTTTATCCCATCATACATGAAACATTATCCCATTATTTATATCTGAAACTTATTATGCCTAGGATATAACTTCAGTACAAAAAATATCACCTCCTTAAATAGTCATGAACGATTAACATAACTCAATTGAGTGTGTGAAACCTTTTGAAATACAACTCCTTCTTATGTCATTTCATAACATGAAAAAACTCAACTGCATCAAATGAAGAGAATGTGTGAGATAAAGGATGTAATTAATTTTTGGTAGCGAATTGAATAAAAAATGATTAATATCTTGAAATTATGGAAAATAACCATATCAATCCTAAATACACACACTAACCTATTACAAATTAAAAATAAACCTTGAGAATAGAATAATATGAATCCAAGAACACTGAGAAATCCTCCCCTAATGGCACACCAAGGGTCAGTTACTCACCATTATGAGTATTAGAGATGTATAGTGGGCAAAGAAAAATTTAAAATTAAAAAAAATATTAGAGGAATTAAATTAAAATAAAATATATTTAAAATATATTAGACTATTATAACATTATATCTCCAAAAATATACTCAAATTTTTATAACTTCTTAAAATGGATGTGGCGGTACATTTTTATATGCAATGGGTGAAAATTATGGATCTAAAAATTTTCCCTTGAATATTAGTGCATGGTAGGGTAATTAAATGAAATAAATTGTGAAATTAATATTATTCAGATTTCCCCCACCTCAATTTCTATTTCTACCCATAAAACATGGTATTGCATAGAAATGTGGAGAGAATTTTATAACACATTCACACCTAAAAAATATTATAGAATGGAGGATTGTTCTATTTTAAATGTATAGAGTTCCCATTAATTTATAAGAATTATGTAGGTTGATTCATATGCAGTCATGGTTGAGTAAAATTATCCTAAGAATATTGTATTTATCCACACCATATTTAACCATAATTAGTTTTTCCATTTGGCATATATTGTCCCATCTTTGAAAGTCTCCATAAATTGGAATAGATTCTAAGTCCCTATTTTCATTTCCATTTTTGGCATCATAATTTCATATTCAATTATTGGTATTTAAATAAATATATCCCCAGAATTGTTTAATAATAAAAAAATTAATTCTAAAATTTCGATCAATAAATAAAATGTTGTTCTGAATATATAAAAATAAATTTATGTAGTTTAAACCCCAAAATCGAAACATTTTTTATAATGAAGCTAAAAATAATTATTAAATATAAAAATGTGTTAATTAATCAAAAAATAATTTAATATTTAGATTAAATAATTTAAATTAAATAATTTTTTTTTGAAAATATTGGATTTTTGTATCCCCTCACACTTAAAAATTTCACTCTTAGGTAATCATCTAATACCATGGTAAAAATGAACATCCAAAGGACTTAATGAAAACAATACCCAATTATCACATAAATGGAAAATATCTTGCCTCTTAAATGGGTAAAATGTCTCCAAATGGTCACAAATAATAAAAACCCATTCAATATCATGTAATCCTAATGCACATATCGTGCCTACCCACTCATAAAATGTATCTCTGTTCACTCAGGGAATTTTTTTCTGATTGTATCTCATTCTAAAGAAATTTCAAAATAACCATACGCTTGATATCCTCACATTTTCTTCACTTTATAAAGTAAAAAATGTATCATTCATGTGGTATTTGTCATGGATTTTTCTAAGGATAATGATTCTCAGGTTATAAATTAAAATATATTAGAGGCAAAATGAGATGGGTTAAGATCTAAAGTGATGTAAATGTTTGAATACCATTTGTCTCATTTATGGAGTTAGCCTAAATTTAATAAAAAATTGTACGCATCCTAATAAATCATGATAAAATTGGGTAGCTTAAAATTTATCATTTCTACACCAACAGTATATTTATTCATTTCCCCCTCATTTTTAGCTTCTTTTTAATTATTTGATTAGTAATCTCATATAAAAAAAATGTTCTTTGAGGGGATGATATGATCCTTATCTTCAAAATTTGATGTGAACTCCCATATGATATTTCTAACAATATTTTTTCCACCCATAAATACTTAAATCATGCATTTTATTCCAAAAAGGAATCAACAAATAAGTAATCACGTTTTTTTCTTTTCAAATAAAAGAAATAATTCAAGAAATCATAATACAACTCATATCATACCCCATCACTTGTGTTCAACCATAATCATTCATTTAACTTCTAGTGTATGTTTGGAAGGTATAAATAGATTATAATGTGGATTCATAAAAAGTAATTACATGGATACCAAGGGTTTAATAAATTTCATATGTAAAGGTAAGACAATATATGAGTTGAATTTAATATGGGGATTTTGAAATGGTTCCTCATTCTTATATGACCCATTCCATAAACTATAGCATCTTTAAAAAAGATAAAAAAAAGAAAATTGTTGATTAAAAAAGTCTCAAGAATCTCATGAAATATATAAATTTAAACAATATATCAAAAAGGTTTATACACCTATTAGGATAGGAAATATTTATAATTTTTACAACACTAGTTTGCATGAGTTTAATATTCAATAAAACACAATTAAATGAAAATATTGAAAATCATGAAAAAGATCCATTAAAAATAATTTAATTCCTAAAATATTCAAATCCTGAAATTTTACATAAATACCAAGATGGTTTGTATTTCCCAAATAATATGATTCATCATTATAATTCTAAAAATAAACCCAAAATAAATTAAAAAGGGTATCAAATACATGAAAAATATAGAGAAAACATGAAAACAATTTAACCGAAAATAAAATTCATAAACACAATTTGGACTCCTCCACCCTTAGGATTTCAATACCCTTTATCTAAGATCAAAAAATGAAAAATATATGGTTATAAAATAAAAATATTAGGAGAGACACAACCAGACTATTTTCAAGTGTTAGATCTGAGTTACGCTCCTAGCTGCTATGAATTTATATAAAAGAAAAAAAGAAAAATAAATAAATTTATTTAAGTAAAAATAATAAAATTTGAAGATAAAGGGAACAAAAGGGATAAATATTGATTTAGGTCCCCCAAGTTGGTTATAGTATTTTACTACACCAAATCAGGTGGTTCTATTGGGTTATCAAAAATATGGAGGTTAGTGTGGTTTCTTCCTCATAGAACACCAAAGAAAATTCTTTACAATGCTATTATCTTTAAAAAGTATATAGACATACCCATAAATAGAGTACAATAGTTCAATCCCAATTTCAATGTAGTAAAACTCGAATGGTGAGGAATAGAAAAAAATAATGTTCCCTCATTCTTTGTGTGGGTCATAACCTCTTTTGTATCTTCATTATTAACTTCTTCCATGTCCTGATCATCTGAATATATTGTATCGATAATTTTAGGAAGGGGAATGTTAGTGTGAATTTTTGTATGTGAATTGAATCCAAATTAATTACCATTGAAATATTCTATTTCTATTAAAGTATCTTGTAATTTTGTTGCATCATGTGATCCACTAGGATATCCGCATATAATACCAATAATAATTTTTCAATATATCCTTGGAACTCTGTTAATTCCTCAATACGTGCATCATATTATTCTTATTCATCCTCAAATGTAGTCCAGGTGATGTCAAAATATAAAAAATTCAAAAAAGGGTACTTAATTCTCAATTATGTTTCAAAAAAATAATAGTAAATTGAGTTCAAGAAATGATTTATTAACTAATTTTTTTAGATTAAAGTTCTTATAATGTATAATTTTAATCCTCGATGTCAGTTATAATGTAAGGAAGTCATTATTCAATCTCTACCATATTTTCTTCAAATTTCCCCACATGGGTGGTTTCTTATTCCTTGGATAAGATAAAATAAAGGGGTAGAAATTCATCATTTTCAAAGAAGGGAAGATAATTTTTTTAGGTTATCTTTCTTAATGTTGATTCAAGATTCATAAAAAACATGATGATATCCCATAATTTAATTATTATTCACGTGTTCTGTTGGGATCTTCTCTATCCATGACATTGTTATAGCTAATAATATTAATTCATTGAGTGTATCCTACTCAGACTCCTTATGTTCTTTAATATATAAAAAACATTTGTGGAATCTATTCCCCCACTAGTTCTGGTTTAGTTTTATTTTAGGATGATCCAGGTATGCGATGACATATTCAACTATTTAATCTATTTTTTTCTCCATGATTTTTTCTTTTCTCTCTGACTCCCTAAAACAATACTTATTCATCATTTTGAAATTATTCTTACACATAATATTAGTTTGATCAAAGAGAATAATCTGAATTAAAATATATCATGGGAAATATATTTCTTTATTTTTTAAATGAAATAGACAAAAAATAATTGAAAAGATGAAAATAAATAGTTAGTGAATGACCACTTTGATCACTAGTAATGACGAAAATTTGATATAAATTTCCATGAAGGATCCCCAAATATTTATGAATTTTCACTAAGTGAACAAAAGGGCAGACCTAGGTTATATCTCATGAGGAGACTAAGGAATCAAGTAGTCACTATAAATAATTCAAATAAGTGGGTCTTGAGAATGATGAAATGCATGAAAATAAAATAAGACAGTAAAAACTAAACAATTGTTTTCATAAATAAATTTGATAATAAGGATAAATTATTGAGTTCCATAATTATCCATTATTATTGTCAAAATTATTTTTGATAGTTCATCCTATCACACATAAATAACAACCTCTACTTTTTTTATGAAACTTAACAAGCCTATGAGATCATTTTTTTCACACCAATATCACCTCATGAAATAGTCAATATTGATGAACATACCTCAATTGAGATTTCAAGAAACTTTTATACCTGGACCCATTATATATTCTTTCATCCCTCAAGAAAACTCAACTCTGTTGTATAGAGAGAATTCCGGAAAATGGAGAGAATTGAAGTTTGTTAGAGGGTAGAATAAAATAGTGGTTAATATCCTCAAATGATTTAAAATTGGTAAATCACCCATCAATACACCCACTATCATATTAATAAAAATAAACATTGATAATTAATGAAAAATAATTCATGGAATCTATAAAACTTCCCCCAAGTCCATGCTTAAGGTACGTTAATCACCATCCTGAGTATTAAATAGATATGGTGGAAGAATAAAAAAGTTAAAAATAATCAAAAAATATGAAATGAGTAAAATTAATGTAAAAATTATTTAAAATAAAATATACTATAAAAAATTCATTCCTCCTAAAAATATGCTATGAAATTTAAAAATACATTAAATTTAAGAGGACGTCCACTTTTATAGGAAAAAGGGTGAAAATTTTGGATCTAAAAATTAACCTTTGAATGTTGGATCATATTACCATTACTAAAGGACTAAATTTAACAACATGTGATAATTGGTTTTTGTTTCCCTATTTATCCTATATCTACTCCTGAAATTTGGGATTATTTGGAAATATGGATAGAATATAATGACATATTTACTTTAGAAAACTATTCTGGACTGAATAACTATTAGAATTCTAATTCCCCAAGTTCCCATGAGTTCATAACTATAATTTAAGGTGATTTACATGAAAATATAGTTGTAGAGAACAATTATTTCCTGTATATATTTGTACACATAAAAACTTTAACCAATTGATTGGGTCCTATATGAGATTTGGGCCCATATTTGAATGTCTCCATATTTAGACATGCATTTCAAGGCCCAATTTTCATTATCATTTTGGGAATCATAACATTGGATTTAACTCTTTAATAAAATTTATAAAATGTATTCAATGATATATTGAATTCCAAAAAAATTAATTTTATCATTAGGATCAATACAAAAAAATTTATGCCCGAAATATGAAAATAAATTTAAATAGTTAAAAACCCAAAATTAGGACATTTTTGCAATTAAAATAAAAAATACTTCAAAAATAAAAAAATATGAAATTTTACTTTAATATAAGTCATTGGTGGGATTAGATCATTGATATTTAATGTAAAATGATTGAAAATATTTACTATTTCAATATTATTCATAAGTATTTTTTTCAAAACATTTTAATGTTTTGAAAACACAATATGGTTTTGAAAATATTGTAAGATTTAGTTTAGTCTTCACAAGGTACAGTTCAATCTTCATATTGTCTCTTTCTTTAAAAAAACATACATGGACTTCCTAAAGATAAAAAACGTTTTTAATAATATTTTTTATATACTTCATATGTTTCCTTTTTATGCACTTTATATATATAATTTTTAAACTTTTGTAATATTGTTTTTGTAATAGTTATTTGATTTTTATAATTTTTTAAGAAAAAAAATTTCCTAAGAGGAATTTTCATTGAAATAATACTAAAAAATAAAAACATTAAATTTATAAACACAGAATGCTGATACCAAAATAAATAAAATAAACATAGAAACTCCATTAGAGAAATCATTATTCTTAAAAAAAAATCAAACAAACAAATAAAAAATTATAAAAAATAGAATAAATAATTGTTTAAAAATAATATATTTTAGTAACTTTTTTAGTAATCAAATAGTTTTAGAATTATACAACTAAAAAAACAACAGACTACAAAGAGTGAATTCCAAAAATAAAAATTTAACAACTATAAACAAGAGAACTAACCACCACCATATCGCAACATCCAATAGCAAATACATCAAAAAATAACTCATCATCAAGATAGGGATAAATCATTAAAACTATGTAACTATAGATAGACTAAACAAAAAAAATATCAGGGTTTACAAAATATAATCTATTCTATATAGATTCTATTTTACTTTGAGAGTATATTATTTTATAAACTATTTTATATGTTTTTATCTAAAAGAAACACTTGTTGTGAAGCCATTTACACTCATTCAAGACCGAAAAAAATTGTTTTCCACAAAAAAATAAATATAATTGTTTCTATTTATTCTTTATTTTCTATGTTAATAATTTTTTGTCATTCATCTATACAGGTTTTTTAAACATACTACCTCTATGCACCAAAATAAAGTTGTTAGAATAATTAGACAATAATGATAAAAGTCAATGGTATAATTTAGAGGGTTTAAGTGGGTTAAATTTTATTTATGTTCTAGACTTTATTTCATCTATAAATGAAGATCCCTACCACCATATTAGGTATAATATTTTACCTCAACCTGGTATCAATGGAGGATATGTAGTCCCTTGGTTACAAATTATTGATATCATAACCACACCCTCATGATGAATCCCCACCTATCGATGATACCCCCTCAAGATGGACCCCACTCTTGTGGAATCCCAATCCCCCTCCAGAAGTACCTGCACTCTATGAATTGTAGGATGCCCCCCTCTCAACTAATATCTATAGTGACCTTAATATATGGCTTCCTCCTGTTGAATAACACCAAGATCACACGTGTTCCACATATTCATATTCTCTAACATGATTTATCACAATAGTTTATAGTTCTATAATTTCAAAACTTTTTGACTACCAATTGTGAACCTTATCAATAGGAATCTTCAGCTATCAACAACACTTCAGTGATGTTGGACATCTATCAACCATTAGAATAATCATTTCCCTTGCTAGATATTATTACTGTATCCACCCATATTATGGATAAATGTCTCAATTAAACTTATTTTATCATGTTTAAGAAAAATGTTATTTTTTACTTGAAGTGACTAAGATTATATTCCCATATTTTAACATCCCCACCCTATCTCAAAGATGCCACATTTGGATAATTAGAAAAATAAGACAATAAGATATCCTCTATACTTCTTAAATTAATGTATCACTTGATTAAGTATGTTGTGAAGAATTCTAATACTTTGAAGGAATTATGGGACTATGTATTTATTATGTTCTTTGAAAACAAATATTTATTTAATATCTGATCTTTTTCATCAAAACATATCCCTCCAATAGGTAAGTCAACTATTTAAACTTAATTACAATGAGTGTGAGTCTACACAATTAGAAAAAAATGACTATTTTAATGGTTCAAAACTGTGGCAATAGGCCCGAAAAATGTGGTCATAGCCTACGGCCACAGTTTTGGCCAACCGTGGTCACTATCGATGTGGAAGTAGGTCTTAGCCTATTGTCATGGTTTTAACCATGGAAATAGCTACCTACTAGAACGGTTTTGAAAACCATTCCAATAAACCTCGTAAATGGCCACTGTGAAGGTTGACCTATACCCACGGTTTAAATCATGGCTATGGCCTTGGTAAACCATGGAAATAGCCTAAATACAAACTGTTCCCAGTGAGCTTTGATCCCTATACCTCCCCTTTAGAATCCATAATATTAACTACTACATCACAAAATAATTTGGGTATATATATATATATATATTATGATATATATATATATATATATATAAATATAAACCATGGGAATTGCCTCCAAACCATGAATGTAGTTATTCCCACAAAACTTTTTGTGGGAATTTGTTTTCTTGCTAAAGCGCGAGAACCCTTTTTCCATGATATTGAAATAACGTGGCTATATGCCATCAGAAAAAAGTTTCTATAGCCATGGTTTTTAAACAGTGGCTATTGGCCATGGAAAAATGTCCTATTGACATGGTTTTAAAAGTGTGGCTATAGTCCACAGAACTGTGGCAATAGGTCCATGGTCATAACCTGATTTTCTAGTTGGGTTATTATTGATGAGATCAATTATTTGTGGCCCATTCCACATACTCCAAATAAATATCGCACTCTTAATGATCACTTATAATTGTACTCCCAAATCGATGGTATAAATAAGAGGTTCTCTAATACTGTTACAAAAATATTGTCTAAAACCACCACATTACAAATGTCACTAGTTTATAGTTACCATATTCATGGGATTTTAACTCTAATAACACTAAGAACTAATTAATTTTATTATGTTTTTATGATGTCCTATACACCAACTGGTGGTAGGGTCTATTCTAGATACTATGGTTGACCCACTTCCCAAAAATATTTCACACATTATGAAAATATTATCACATGATCAATACCTGTTGACATTTTCATGGTGTTTTAGATGGTTATCTAATTCTAGGGTTCCCTCATTTTTCCCAAAGTGATATACAAGACCCTAATATTCCATTTTCATCCTTCTCATGGTGATGTCCAGTGACTTGTCTATCCCAATAGTTCACAATTGGAGTTCATGAATCTGGTGCCCCAGACCACATCATTGGGAATACAAGCATTCTATTTTATTATAGATCAATTTTTTATAGAGGTAATATTATTGTGGCTAATAGTCAGATAGTGTAGATTGGTGGTTATGGGAGTTTACCAATTACACCTAGACTAGGATGATATTTGTTTTCCTTTGTTCTTAATTATCACATTTAATTTACTATATATTAGTAAACATACAACTAACATTCTTCTACAAGGCATATTATCTCATATTTTGGTTATCTTCTAGGAGTATTTGATGACTTGGGTACTTGGTAGTGGACACCATCTGGGTGGTGTGTATCTGCATAAATCGGTTCATACTCTTGCATGTCCTATCTCTTTTGATCATTCCCCCCAACATCATTATCACCTTGTCTATCCACCTACCCCCATTCTTTATAAACTTCATCCATTTTCGGTTCATTTTTTCTTTCTAACAATGAGTCCTGTCATTACAGAAAGCATAATTGGTTCATTTATGTTCCCTAGGAGATCCCCCATGCATCCACTCATTTTCATTTGGTTTATTCTGAAATATAAGGATCTAGTCAAGGTCTATGTGAAATGGGTTATCAATATTTTCATACTTTTATTGATGATTTTTCATGGATGATTTTGGTTAATTTACTAAAAAATCACTCAAAAATTTATATTATCTTTTTCTCCTATTATCAATATATAAATTCACATTTTTATACCAAAATTCACTATTTAAATTCCAAAAATATCCTTGAATGTTTATCTAGACCATTATGGTCTCTTTGGTTGACTGTGTAATTATCTAATAGAATTATTGACTTTTTAAAACATAACAAAATAGTGATATTGAATGAAAGAATCATAATTTTCTATAATTTCCTCATGAAATTTTATTTTAGAAAATTTTTCTGATCGTTTTCTGAGGATATGTCATTCTCATAGCCACCAATCCAATCAACATATATTCTTCATTTTTTATTTATGGGGATACACTTTTAAATTATTTATTTCTTGTAATGTCACTCAATTCCCCACCCCTATGCATTTTCAGTTGGGCATGTTATTGTCATGTTATTCAACCATCAATTACTAATTTTTATGTGTGTGATATAAATTAATATCCTTTGGCAATTCGCAAACATAGTGCATATATTTTTTTATTCTATTAATTTTTTTTTAATTATGTTATTTTAGGTCTTTTTTTTTCAAATCCTTAGTTTTTTCTTATTCCCTATTTACCTCCATTAACAGTTGTTCCTGCTTCCAAAGTTATTTTACTTCTCTAAATAAACTATCACAACTTCCTATTATTATTGATATTTTTTATCATGATTTTCTCGATTTATACTCTCCATCCTTGAAAACCCACCACCCTAGCACTTGATGACGCTACCAAACTTGATGAATCACTTTACATTTATCCTATATCACTAGATTTTACAATTGGAATTTAAAAAGGTCAACACACATGTTATTTCCACCAAGTACTATCTATGACTACCACATAAGTTATTAAGACATGGGTTGGACACTCAAAACTGCACATTATTATTGACTCCAAATCGCATCCTGACTGGTTATAGGCTATACCACATGAACTTTAGGCTCTAGACACCAATTATAATTGGGATCAAATCCCTCTCCCTTTAGGTGAGAAAATTCATGGATTAAAATGGATATATATAGTGAACCTCAATGAATATGGTTGTCTTAATCATATTAAGGATCACCTTGTTTACAAAAGTTATAAATTGGCATATGGAATTGATTAATTTTATACATTTACTCCTATAGAAAATATGACATAAATTCACCTAATTTTAAATCTTTATACCTCTTATCACTACCATATCTATTAGTTGGATGTTAAAAATGATTTTTGATGGAGAATTTTATACGGTGAAACCAACTTGGTTTGTTGCTCAAGGGTTTTCCAGAAAGGATTTTCAACCTCCTAGATCATTGTCTGGTCTCAAGAAGTTACCTCATGATTTTTAATCCATTTTTACATGGTTATTCTTAGCTTTGAAATGAGTAAAATAATAAAGGATTCTTATGATTTCTACAATCAATATATAGATGGAATCACTTTTTCATGTGTTCGTGTGTATACAAGATCCCACCTAGGTGCATGATTCTGGGCTGAGAATCACATGAGATTCATTTTAGAGGCACATAGAGATATTCCTTGTTTAATATATGGAAAACATTCCAGTGGTAACTATTCATATTTACAAACACCATGAAGCTTTTTTGAGGATGAATATTGTCATGCACGCCATGCATGATAATGGAGATCCCTCTAAGCACTATGAATGATGGACGGCTTTATGAAAGTCTTGTTTCACCACCACCACCACCACTAAGCCATGTACTGGTAATGAAGAGCAGGTGTACCACCTCAAAGAATTGAGACCCATGTACAATACATGATCAATTGGTAAATCTCTTGAGTAAGGATGACGATTTTGGATCTTCACTAATGTGAATAAGGATAATCTCGGAGGAAGATGATGTCTTTGGCCACAATGGACTTCCTCATGGTGAAACAAGTAGTGATTTTTTAAGACACATGAGGATGTTCTTCCATTGAGTACTGATAGATTGTGGCATTGGTAGACCTGATATACCATTGGTGAAATGGTATATATGATCTAATATTGAGAACCTGTTGATTTAGGGAATGTACTACCATCATGATCTACCAAGGAAGAGGTTGAGGCTAAGTATAATGCAACAATTTAGGGTGGTTGAAGGAGGAATAAGATACTAGGGATGGTTTATGATATGTTTGATGTTGTTTTCTAACAATTATATATGTTATATAATATTTATCAAGTGGTAGATATGATATACCATTGATATAGCATTGGATCTGGAGGATTCACCCAATGCATGACCCACAGGTTGACCAACCACTACAGAGAAGGCCAATGTAGTGGATTCATTATGAATTCATGATGGAATATTGATAAAATGGAAGATATGGAGGAGTGTAATTGGTAGATTCTATAATGGTAGATATTATATACCATAATGACAACTATAGATTCCCAATTGTATATGTTTCTACTGTCCTAGTGGAATTGTATCTCAGTGCTAGAATTTTGAAACACCTAGGAATATATCATATTCAAAGAAAAATATCATTAAAAATATATATTCAACATTTAATAAGATATATAAATTTATGAATGAGTGAAATAAAGAGGTTACTACCATATAAAAATATTAGGATATTTCCCTACTAAGAAAAATTCGATAATTGGGGGATTGGGACCTCATTGCTTCTTACTTTTCTATTTCTACTGATTTTATTTTTTTATCTTTTGTTATTCCTTCAAAAACTTATAACTATATTTTCTCCCTTTTAAGGGTTGGGTATAACCTTTTTGTTTGGGTGAAAGAGAGGTGACCATGTGTGATGCTTGGGTCCTAGTTGTATTAACCCATTATTACATTTTTTTATTCTTTATATGGTGTTAAATTCCCAAATTAAGAATTTTAATTTGATAGGATTTTTTTATTCTAATATGAATATTTATTATTATATTTATTAAAAAAAATTCTCCCTGTTATTGGTTTTGGATCACACTTATTGGGTGATGTTGGGTCAAGTGGTGAAGTGTTTGTGATTATTAGTATGTACAGAAGAAGTAGTGGACTATTTTGAACACAAGGAATGCTCAATACCTGATCTATTATTTCCTAGGTGAACCACAGGAGAACCACTATGAATTTAAAACATTATAATAAGAATATTCAAACTAAGGAAATTTCATGAATTAATTTTTTATTTTCAATTAAACATAATCAAGGTTAAATAGGGATAAATGATAGTTAATCCATTTATTAATTAAATTAATAATTACAAGAGATTCATTTTTAAAGTACCATGATAACATTAAAAAATTTAATACAAACATAATACCAATTTATTTTCTCTAATATGAATTTCACAAGCAATGTTTCATCTAGACAATTAAATTCTATTATTTTATTTACATTTTCACTCATGAAAACTTTATTAAAAAATTTCTCTCTATAGATATCTTTTTCCACTACTACTATACTCTTATATGAAAATTAAATAGCATTTCCATATCCATTTCATGTTCATGTTAAAACATAGCATATCATTTAAGGATTAAGTGCTAATGAAACCCATAAATTGTATGAAGAGGTCCCCCAAAGAGGAACTACATGTTTTTGACCCTAAGATATAGAGGGATTTTCTAACTAGGAATTGGAATGTTAGTCTTGAAAACCACTTTTTAAAAATAAAATTATTAGACTCAAGTGAAAAATAAAGTTATCACTTTGTGCCAATAGACATGGAAATTAAACCACAACAACTCCTAAGGTTACTCTGCTCCCCAAAATTTTCTAACAAAAATAATAAATTAACTATTCATATGAAACAAAATTACTTGTAACAGTGATTTATTATTATTATTTAATTACCACAGATTTCTGTATGTGTAGGAGAGGACCTAAAATGACACATTCTAGTGTTCAACAATCTTTGATCAACATCAAGCAAATATCATATCTATGTAACAAGTCATGTTCATGGAATTCCACTTTTATCTTATGGTAGATTCCAAAGAGTGATTGTATAGCCTAAAAACCGGATAGTTCTATGAATAGGTTCATCTCCAAAGAATATTCATGTAAGGATTCTTCCGAACCTCCTAGTAGACCACAATAAGGAACGATATCTACACCCTCAGAAAACAAATTGGATAAACCATCTACGAATATTGGGAAATATTAAGAAATATATGTGCAATATATCCTCATCATGCTATGGGAGATCATCACATCCTAGTCCTTTTCTACAAAGGGATTCTGGAAAATGAGAGAAATATCATGGATGCATAATCTAGAGGATATTTTATTGATAAGCCACACATAAAATCTAGTGGCCTAATTGATCATATAGAATCGAATTCACAAAAGTTCGTAACAATAGGTATAATAAAATGAGGAATCTATAAGGTAAAAACATATGGATCATCACCCTTAATTGAATCCAAACATAAATAATTAAAATTACTTGTAAGATGGAAGGTTGTGAAATAAGTGAATGAACAACCAGACCCACCTCAGGTATGTTGTATTTGTTTATAACCACATCACTTAACTGATCAATGTGCTGAGGTATAGGGTATGGGGATCTGTGAAGCCACATTATAGCCAATAAAATTTCAAGAAAACAATCCAAGGAGAGAAGGTAAATACCAATAGGGATTTGAAGGTCAACAATGTCAGTCTAGACGCCCATTCTAGTAATAATTCTAGAATCCACCACATTTCCAACAAATGTACACAAAACAATACCAATAACTAGTTCATTAAACACCTTTTTTTCAAAAAAAATTCTATAGGAAACCCTAACATAGCGCACAATCAATTGAAATAATGCAATAAATAGAGATTGAGGAACTAAAAAATATAGTGAAGGATTTAGGAAAAAAATTTGAGAATATCAAGGACTTACTATCCAAAAACCCAGGAAATCCCATATCAGAGAATCCAAAACCCAAAGTAAAATATAAGCATGATAATCACAAGTAGTGGGAAGGATATTTAGCCACAAGAATCCAAGGAAGCTAGTGTATAATTAGATAAAGGTGACTTCAAAAATTATGGAAATTTGGGAATGATTATGGAAGAGAAACCACTCCGCCTTAATATGAATAAAAAAGACAATGGAAGAAATAAGGAAAATATTTATGAAGGAAAGAACTAGAAATCCAATGTAAAGGTATCAAAGGGGTAAAAGATAAATCCCATTTCTATTCCCTTCTATTGATGAGGAAAAACATCAAATAGATATTCAAGATATATTTTAATATTTAAAATTATTATACCTCTCCTACAATCCCTCAGGAAAATTTCAAAATATTAAAATTTCAACAAATCTATTTTCACCAAGAAAAAGAGTATAGATTTAAATGAATGGATTAATATAGGAAGGTGTGCCTCAGCCATTATCACACCACCACTATCTATTCATGTGTACATTTTGAGTTCCCTACACTATAGGTTTGTTGAAATATTCTGATTCTTTGTATTATCTTGATTTTTCCTTTAATTTCCTATATAACTTTATCTTTTATTCTTCGAATATAGAAAAAATGAAACCCAAAAGATTTTTTTTCCAATTTGAAAATTGATCCACTATATTTTCAGTTGATGTTTTAGGTGATATTCTAGTGGGAGCTGAAGGACTAGTTTTTATATCATACTTTTATGTGCGGACCATGGTGGAAGATAAAGCACCAGGGAATTCACCCATTATTATTAGAAGACCATTAATGAAGAATTTCATGATGATAATTAACATAAATGATGGAATCCTCAACATGGAACTAGATGAAATAATGTGTACTTCAATGTTCTTGACTCCAATAGGAACCCTTCAAACAATTTTTACCCTTTTCAACATTCTATGAAGAAGAAATTGATCACATTAAAGATTTAGGTATGCTTTTAGAATTATTATCCTTAAGAGATCACCTCATTATTGAAAACAATAAAGAACAATTATGTACACAAAAAATTAGAAACTATCCTTTTAATTTGCATGAAGATGGAAAAAATAAATGATTTGATACTAATATAAATAAAATGATATGATCCCCTTTACTAAGGATATTCAAGATTTTGATGTAAGAAATTTGAATTCAATATCAACTCAAGAATAACCCCAAAATTTGATATTCAAACCTATCCAATTGGGTTTAAAATATCTGTATCATATGGAATAAGAAAAATCTCTAGTAATCATAGCTAATAACATATCCTAATACTAGGATATACTTTTAATTTTCGCCTTTAAAGGAAATATGCAAGCTATAGTGTGGATCCTTAGAGACAAATTTGGAATAAATGCCAAGGTATGTTCCTATAATATTTTTCTAGGGGGGGATTCGTGACCTATTAGGATACACCAGATAAGATGTAACTCCACAATTATGGAAGTTCTTAAAAAGGATATAGGAAAAATTTTGGTAGTTGACATAATATACCCAATTTCTGACTCATAATGGATCAACCTCATGCAAGTGGAACCCAAGAAAACTATTTTGAAAATAATGAAAAATTATAAAAAATAATTTATTCCAATGAGAGTTCAAAAGAGTTTGAGGGTATGAATTGACTATAAAAATATAAACGAAGTCACTCAAAAGACCATTTTTTCATACAATTCATTAGACAAATGTTGAAAAGGATAGCGGGTTTAACACATTAATTATTTTTGGATGGTTTTATGGATATTTTCAATTACCAATTTCCTGATAAGAGCAAGATAAAAGACATTCACCTATCCTTTCAAGACCATTTTATACAAGAGAATGACTTTTAGAATATGAAATGCTCTAGGTATGTTTCAGCGGTGTATGGGAAGTATTTTCTCAAATCACATGGTGGAATATCTAGATGTATTTATCAATGATTTTACTATTTTTTGGAAACTCCATTGATCATCTCTTAGTGAATCTAGGGAATTTTTTGGAAACATTCATATAGAAAAAACTAGTTTTGAACCTCTAAAAGTTTCACTCTATGGTTGAAAAAGGGATGGTGTTGGGTTATATCATTTAACAAAAATACATTGAGGAGGATAAGTCAAAAGTTCAAGTAAAAAATTATTTTCCATAACTCACCATTTTGAGACATATTTGATAATTTTTTTGGCCATGTGATATTTCATAAAATATTCATCAAGGAATTCAGTAGGATGTGTATTCCTCTTTCCAGATTACTTTTAAATGTGGATGACATTTTCAATAAAAATTTAATGTTTTGGTGGATTAATTTATATAGAAAATATTTAATGATCAAGTCCTAAGAATAAGATTTATATCATGTGACATAGAATCATCATTTTAATTTTTTTCATACTCTTTCTTGTGGATTCCACTTTGGACCTCAAAGAATGGCTAGAAAATTCATAGAATATGAAATTAATTGTCCTTGGTTATTTAAATTTGATCATGAATATTTATTTTATAGGACCAAACCCCTTGTATTTTTGAAAATATTAAATTTTAATTGTTGTATATTATATCTTTAAATAGATATTATCTATGGCCACTAAGACTGATGATGCAAATGTTGTATTCTATTTTGTCGGGTCTAACATATTTTTTATGTTTTGATTGATAATGGACATTATCAGTTACCAAGGGACTCATTTTTTCAACAAAAATATAGATGATATGATTAATAAGTATGATGTACATCCCAAAACATCTAAACACTTCTATCCTTACACAAATGGCCGAGATCAACT
The DNA here is from genome assembly GCA_963277665.1 of Viscum album. Taxonomy (NCBI): domain Eukaryota; kingdom Viridiplantae; phylum Streptophyta; class Magnoliopsida; order Santalales; family Viscaceae; genus Viscum; species Viscum album. The sequence continues at coordinate 1,575,914,043 of OY728120.1, read as the reverse complement.
ACCCAATCGGGATGTTAAAAATATATTGGAGAAAATGGTTAAACCCAACCAAAATGATCAAATAAAAATGATTAAAGATGCATTATGGGAAAACCAACTTGATTAAAAGACACCAATAGGTATGACTGCCTACCAGTTTATATATCGAAAGAGTTGTCATCTTCTAGTGGAGTTGCAGCACCAATCATATTTAGTTATCAAAAAGATGAACAAGGATTTAGTAAGTGTCATTAAAGAGAGAAAAACTAGTTATAAGAAGTATTGTAAATAAGAAGAGAGTATTTAGAAAAATCAAGAAATTATAAAGAGATAACCAGAGTGGTACATGAAAAACAAATACAAAAAAAATACATTTTAACCAGAAGATCATATCCTACTCTCAATTTCTGGATTTAAGATAATTATAGGTAATATTAAATATATGTGGGAATAACCATTTATAGTTTCTATTATATATCACTTTATCTCCATTATTATTAAGAGATAAGAAGAAGGAAACCCTTTCACTATCAATGGGAAGAGGCTAGAAATGTTCTATTAGAATCTACCTCAAGAAATGATGGAGGAGATCATACTTATCCAATATATCTAATAATTTCCTCAAATTTAGTAGGGTCGATCTAAAAATACTAACCAAAGGTTATTATATGAAGAAACCCAAGGTTTTTTAATTTTAAGATTTAGGTGGACCACCATAAAAGAAGCCAATAGGCAGCCAAAAAAATGAGAAGGAATGACATTAAAATTATTCAAAGGAATATGAAGATCATTATTTAGTTACTAATGTTTACAACATATTGTATGTTTATGAAAATATATTTTAAACAATAAATTTTAGTAGCTCTGTTAACCTGAAAATTCATTTCCCATGCTTGAATTTATCCTTTAGTCGACGTATCTAGGAGATATAAATTTCATAGTAACACCATAATTCCATGTTTTATATTTTAATTATAATTATATTGATTGAGTATGGTAAAAAATTTAATGATTATATTGAGGGATAGATATTAAAATTAGGACTCAATATTTTAGGGTATTAGTTGAGTCAGGTGAATGAAATTTCCATATCCTTTATCATGCTTTAAATTAATGAAAATTACGTGAATTGATTTTTTATTTTTAGTTATTCCATTAGTGATTCTATAATGGTATATTATATTTTATTAAGAATATTTATTGACCAAGTAATTCATATTTAATATTTAGTATATTTATTGAGTGATTTTGGGATAAGAGACATATAAGAACTATAATTATAACTTTCCACAAAAAATTATTCTGAAAAAAACATATTTAAAATTATTAATAAATATTTTGATAAGCCCTTATCCTAGATACCACCATTTAAATTTATCTTTGATATCCTAGAGATATCATAAAGGGCCTTGATTGGAATTTTCCTTTGTTTCAATCCATTTTTTCCCTCCTCTAAGAATGTCTCAGGATAGTTTTATTGTTTAAGTGTGTGGGTTTGGGAAGTCATGGTAAAAGGGATAAAATTCATTGTAAGAAAAAATTATAGTGGTCTTCATTATCACTATTAATAATGTTATGTGATTTATTCATTATAAATTATTATTTTCCCCTCTTGATGAAAAAAATATAGAAATGGGTTAGGACTTTGTTGAATAAAAACTAACCATTATGAAACTGATGTTTTTATCATGTGTGGTTAGTTGGTGGGTGTGAGATTCATTCTAAACATAAATTTTGGAAAATTAATAAATATAAAAATTGAAAAAAAAATAATTTTCCTTTGAAGAAAAAAGTAGAAAATTACATAAAATTCAAGAGGGTGCACAAAATTCATTACACAATCATTGTTAATGGCCTAACATTAAGATTTTGAATTGGGATTTATCGTATTCTAAAAGGGGATTTCATTGATATTGTACATTCTATTTTATTATTAATACTTTAATAGATTAACCTACACTTTGAGATTTAATTATTTAATATCAATTCTCACTATAATTAATACTCCGAGTCATTTAACCCTTTATTAAAAACTCCTCATGCTTTTATATACATTTTTTCTTGATGAAGTATAGAAATTTTTTCCTTTAAAATCCTATGGAAAATGAGAATTTTCTACTGATATTATTCTAACTCTACTAGAATTTGTAACATGATTGATGCTAAAGAAAGATTAAAAGGGGAGGTAAATCATGATTTTTTATGTTTAATAATAATAATTTTGAAACATGAATTAATGAAAGAATAATTTACATCATTTTCAAAAGGGAAAAAGTAATATACAATAATTAATTATTTCTTTGAAAATTGATAAATTAAATTGATATTTTATGTGAATATTTGAAAGTTTGATTTAATATTGTTAATTGTTTTATTTAATTGCTTTGAATTTTGAATATTTGTAGAATTTATGATGTTTTGAATTAAATGTTGATAATTTATGAATATGGATATGCATAGTCAATGGTTTGGGGGATTTGAAACACTGATAATTTCATGAAATTATTTTAACAAATTTTATATTTTTTCATGATTTTTAATGAATAATTCCATCTATTCCAATGATTTAGTATTATATATGGATTTAAAATTAAATAAATAAAAATAAATCTAGAAATTTGTTTTTAATGGTTAACTTATTAAAGAATATTTTTGTGAAAATTATGTTTCAGTTTATTTATTTATTTATCATTTTTCAGGTGTTTAAAAAAATAGAAAACCAAAAAACCTCAACTCTTCTGTATGAATGACACTTAGTTGGCTTAAAGAGAGATATTCGGCCATACTGACCTGAAGATAATGATTCATAGTTGTAGGAGACAGACACATGAAGATTCTGTGATACATAGTTGTGATTATGCCTACACGATCTATGTGGCACAGAGCGACTGAATTTTCATGTATTTGTTTGTATTTGGGTTACCACCATCGTGCATGATTCTGATATGAGAACCACAAGTGAATCATTTTAAAAACTCATGGAGCCATTATTTACTTCCAATGTGAGACAAAAATATAGTGATTACTATTCATATTTATAAAACCACTTCCATTCCACATGAAAACCATGCCAACCCCTATTGGATTTTACCACCGTCGCTCTCTTCCCAACGTCCTAAACCATATCCATAAATAATTCCTAGAACCGACATGAATGCCTTTTGGAAACCTCGATCTCATTCCATTATCCATGATGAATTATAGGAACATAACGGATCATCTCTGGGATACCATCATACCACCGTGAAGCTCTTTCATGGAAGAATACTTTTGTTTATTCCATGTATAATAAGAGAGATCTATCTAACCACTACGAAGGATAGTTGGATGAAAGAATCATTGATTCATCTCCACCACCACCACTATGTTGTGGATTCACGATAAGGAGTGCTTGGTCCACCATGAAGATATGTGACCCATGTGTATTCCATTCCTAAAGGTGGAATCAGATTAGGAGGGACATTGAGTTAAAATATGCACAAATGTGAACTAGTAAGGAGAATCTATAAGTTCGATGATGTATTGGGCCATTATGAACTACCCATTGGGATACGTGCAATGGTTTTTAAGACATGCGAGGGTGTTATGTTGTTGAGAACTCGTAGATTATAGCACTAGTAGACATTATCTACAAATGATGAAATTGTAGATATGATCTTCCATTGAGGCACCGATTGATTTATCGAAATATCCACCATCAAGATCTACCGTGGAAGAGGTCGAGGCCCTGGATAATGCTACTATTTAGGATAGATGAAGGAGAAATAAGATGTTGGGATATGATGATGAAATGTTTGTTACTAGTTTCTTCCAATGATAGATGTTATCTACCATTGAACCAATAATATATATGATATATTATTAATCTAGTGGTAGATTAAGAGGAATCCCCTCACACAACATGCTCCAACTGATGTACCACAATGTAGAAGGCCATTGAAACATATAATTTGTGAATTCACCATGGAACATTGATACAACATATGATATAAAGGGAGAAGTGATAGTTGATTGCGAAATGGTAGATATGATATACCATCATAAAAATGGTTGATTGTCATGAGAAGATTCAACTACAGTCACTGTGGAACAGAATCGTAGTACTAGAATTTGGAAACACATAGCAATTTCATAGATTAAACATAGAGTATATTTAAAATGATATACTAAACAATTTAAAACATACTGAAAGATATAAATATGTGGTACAAATAGGCTACATCCCTCTATAAATAGAAGGATTCTGTACCACTGAGAGAGATCAAAGAATTGGAGGATCGAGATATGAATTCTATTGAATGATGTTGAATTCTATGTTTTAAGTGATTTTATTTTCCTCAAATTTTATTATGCATCCTCCCCTCCAACCTTCAATATTTATCTCTAGAGGGGTAGAAACCATTGTGTTTTTGTGATGTGGCGGTGACCATATGTGATGCTTGAGTCATGGTTTTATCAAAATCTTTTAATCTCTTTTTTATTTGTTAAACTGTTTAAAACTCATGATTTCATAACATTAATTTGATATGATTGATTTTTAATTTAAATTATGAATATTTAAAATTTCCATGATTATTAAAAAATTTATCCCTTTTATTTGTTTTTAATTACACAAATTGGGTGTTCTATGGTCACATGGAGAAGTGTTTGTTGATTTATAAATACGTCCATAATAATTAGTGGACTATTCTGAATGGCTGGGATACTCAATACCAGATATAGTATTCCCTAGGTCAACTAAAGGAGATCCACTATGAATTTTTATCATTGGAATAGGAATAGTCAAACCAGGGGAATAGTGAGGATTATTTTTTATTTTCAACCAACCTTAATAAAGGTTGATTAAGAAGAAACAATTTTTAATCCATTCATCAAACTAATTAAGAAATAAAAGAGAATCATTTGTAAGGACCATGATAGAATTACAAAAGGGAATCCAGGAATAAACCCAATCACTTTTCTCTCATATGAATTTCACTAACCATGTTTCTTTTCCCCCCATTTATTAAGGTCTTCTTATTTTATTTACTTTTTCAGACATGGAAACTTTATTAAAAAAATTTATTTAGATATGAATTTGGTCATTACTTCTACAACAACATTATGGGGAAATAAAATAGGTTTTTCCACACTCTAGGAATAGTGTGTGTCCATTTCCAAAAGCAATAAAGGAGTATTTTTATCATAAAGAAATTATGTTCTTATGTTATTGCAAGAGACTAGCATGACTCGAGGAAACTCAATGAACCACCTTTGGAACCTTGAGGAATGTCGCTTTACACTAACAATATAGCATACCCTTCACTTAAAAAATATAGACAAATTTTTGGGAAGATTAACTACTTGATGATGAATTGTCTTAAATTTAATTGCGTGGTTATAAAGGTGTGTCAACTCTTGTAATATCTAATAAAAACCTATCAAGACCCATCTTTTAAATTTGTAAGATATTTGAAAAAATAATCAGTCTTAGGTTTTCAATATTCTGATCATGGAAATAGAAAAATTAAAGTGTGTTTTGACATATATTAGGTAGGATGTATTTATTATATGAGGTATGTGTTGGGTTTTATAGTATTTTTTGGAGGTAATTTGATATCATGGATAAGTAATAAGTAATCACTTATCTCCCAATAAAGTATAAATTTACAATATGATGTTATCACACATGGGACCACAGATATTATTCAGTAAAATAAATTTTACATGAGATCAGTTATACTATCAAGAAAGCAGTACATATATTTTATGGCAATCAGGACAAAATAAAAAAATTCCACAAATATGATCTTCAATGAGTGAATAAAGAATATTGAAGTTGATTTTCACTTCATTTTAGAGAATTATAAGAATAAAATGATCTTATTTGACCACATATTCTGCTCATATGATCTTGAAGATATTCGCACAAAATTAGTTCCTAGAATGTGTGTTCAATTTTGGAGCGACAAGCTAGGCATTGTAAATCTATTTTTCCTTTATTAAAGGGGATTGTTTTAATATTTAAACTTGTATGATAAGATTCAATAGCCAAATTTTGACCATATAAATGGTCTAACATGTATTTATGTTACCAAATTTATTTCATCTACAAATAAATAACCCTACCACTATATGATATATGGAATTTTACCTCTACAAAAAATAATTGTATTTTTCAGCCCTACTACTTTAAAACTAAACTCAAAGTCAAAATATTCATTTCTAATTTTTTCTATACATTATTATATTAAAAATTAACCAATATTATATCATAAAATTTACGTGGGTAATAATGAATACATTAATTATGGGGTGTAGGTAAAACATTTTTGGTAGGTTATGATTATTGGGTCTTTTAATGTCATTTTTTAAAAAAATTGGTTTATTTTTTAAGTTAAGCTAATATAAAATGTTCTTAATCATTTTTTTTCATTATCATTTATTTTGAGGGAATTGTTTCTTTCTTAATGGGAGAATGTTATTATTGATATTTGAACTTATCCTTGACTTTGAATCTCAAACATTCTTATGAGTTTGGATAATTATTGAAATCAATGCTCATTTGTGACTATCCTAAATATTCTTCACTATCCAGTGAAGTAGTCTAATTATTTGCATCATCATCCAAGAACCCATTTTTCTTTATTGTACTCAATTCATGATTCGTAAAAATTAAATTAATGGCATACACTAATATTTTTTTGATAATAAATTGTGTATTAATATGATTGATGAATATATTTTTTTGCAATCCACTTTTATCCACATTGATACTGGACATTACATCCACCAACATTAAACTCATAGATTCGTTGAATTCCCTTATAGGTTAAATCCATGATATAAGACAACTTTATCTTTATTTATCCATAGTGTAAATACTCACATAGTTTTTTTAAGGATAAGAGTAGGGAAGGTCCTTCACATGTTAATTTTGGGAGGTATTACATTATTGGAAAAAATGCGAGGACGGTTTCACTATTAATGGTAACATTAATTAAAATAAGAAAGAGTATTTCATTCCACATATTACATGAATCAACCTATTCTAATAAAAAAGAAAAGGTGTAAATATTAAAAAAAATTAATAAATAATAGAAAAATAATGGAAAATAAAGAATATGGATTACAATTTGTTATTGAGATTTCTTGTATAATGCATTACCCAAGGGGGATTTTGGTCGATTTTTTTATAAGGGGACAATTGAGTGGTGTACTATCATTTGAGAATTCATGAATAAAAATGTGTTGAATAATGTTTCAAACATCCTATTATTTCCCTTTGGTTTTTAAATTCATACCCACCCAACCCTACCAAACATTAAAACCTTGAAAAATCCTCAGGATTATTACACCTTCTAATCTTACATAGATATGTGATAACTTTATTAATCTTATAGATTGTAATGCATATTCATAAGAAGAGTACAACCTTGTACATAAATTAAACTTGATAGAAGATTGAAAAAAAAATATGTGAGGTTATTTATGATGTGATCAAGGATTAATAATTAATGTTGAACAAATTTCATTATGAGATGAGATGATAATTAATGAATTTGTCTCATTAAAAACATGATGGATTTTGTTTGAAAAATGATTTAATGATTTCCCATTTTTGAATTTGGTGTGAAATCTAGTGTTAATATATTTTTTTAAATGAAGGGAAAAATATATTTGTTGGTTATTAATAATATGTTGTCATGTTGATTTTTTTAAAAATTTCATTGGAAAATCTATTATTTTCTTATTCAAATTCCAGGACAAACACATTTGATAGATTTTTATATGTTTTGGTTAATAAAAAATGGAATTATTTTTTAACATTAATAAATTATTACTAAATAAAATTATAACATTACATTGTAAATCTATTTTTAGTCTTAAAATATAAAAATTTATATGATTTCTCTTGTATTTTTAAATCTATATATTTTATTGGAATTTGGTAATGTTGGTAGAAAATAGTTTTCTATGAAAAAATACATGTCCAGTTTTGAATAGGGAAATGGAAATATTTTTATAAGTTGGGTGATTTTTTGATGATACACATAAAAATAAAAATATGTGGGTTTGTGTGTGTATTTGAAATATTTAATTGAAAAATATGGTTGTAATTTGAAAATCCATTTGGAATATTTATAATCTATATTTAAATTAATTTTTTTTTCAATTGTCTATTAAAAAAATTTATTTTTTTATATAAATTTAGGCAAGGGTTTTTTGAGTTTCATTTAATTTAGGTTTGGTTTTTAAATCCCATAATTAAGTCCCTCAATGTATAAACTATGGTTTCCCAGCCTCTACTGTGCTTCTCAAGAGTGGAGAGGCAAGGGATTCTGGTCATATGACTCCTGCCTCAGAATATTGATATAGATAAGTGTGGTTCTTGGATGGTGATAACACAAGGATGTGTGGTTACTGCTTCACTTAAGGAGTTTTAATCTAGTTCATGTTGTATCTTAGTACTCACAGTTATTAGTTTTTGGGGATATCATGGTTATCTATTATATCTTACAGAAGGTGGATTGATACTTCTGATTTGTTAAAACATGTATTAGTTGACATGATATTGGGAAATGCTTATTTTTTTATATTTATAACACTACTTAATCTCAGTTAAATAGTTCACAAAAATTATGTCAAATGCTAGTTTTCACATGAGGTTTTTCCATAACAAAGGTTATGTGAAGGACTGGAAGAACGGAGTGAGGTTATTGGTATAAAAAAGGAATTTCACTCAGACCATGTTGGATTCATCCACTAGACACTCAATGAATTGTTATCTTACTTAAATTAGAGTCTTTATTATTCACTTAGATATGGTTATGTGGTAATTAGGAATGGATGGAATACCGTTACTCATGATTTTTTCCACTTTTCTATTGTGATTCCCTGATCATGGAGAAAGAGAATGGAAGAATAAAATTTGTATGATAATGGTATTTATTTAAACTTGACCAATATTTACAAAATATACTCTCTACAATGCTATCATTATAAACATGGTTCTCTAAAGACTTTATCACCAGATACAATGAGTTCTCTTGGATTAGATAATGGTGATAGATGGCTCTCATACTCTTCCTTTTATAGCCATTGTGGGAGGAGTCCATATTTGAAAAAAAATCTTCCAACAACCCACACAAATCTTCACCATCTCCCATGGAATCCAAAGGTATAGTTCCATGACAAGAATCAACCATGGGATAATTATGTGGTGGGTAATGTTGGTGAACCAGACACCTTCCATGGAAGCTGGAAAAAAGCTCCATCAATTCTCTGCCTCCAGAGGCAATCCATTGAACTATCTTAAAAAAACATTCTTCTTCTGAGTAACCAAACATATCGACATATCTTCTAGGTTATACTTAATGTGTATCTTCACCAGTTGCAGTAGATTTTTATCCCTCACATCACCTATACAATAATAGTGAATTTCCATGTGCCTTATCTGAAAATAGTACATAAATCTCATTTTCATGTTCAAAGAAAATTAACTATATTAATAAATCATGTAATCCTTCAAGATAAATAAAATATCATAGAGAAAACTATTTTTCCAAATTATATCCTTTATATATCCCAATGTAGAAATGTACTCTACTTCTATCATGAATAAAGTGGCATACTTTTTCAACCTTAAATTCCATGAAACAACTCATCTTTAAAAAGTATAGGTATATCATGATGTAGTATTCTAAATATTACTATCTAAACCCCTATTTATATCTATATATACCTATAAGAGATTTACGCCACCCCCATAGCACAAATATATCCGTGAAGTACCTTTTTGATACCTTATAATCCATTTGACTATATCCTAGTGATTCTTTATGAGATTAGAGAGAAATCTGCACAAGATTTCCATTTGATGGGAAATTTGTAGCCCAGTAATCACCATAGAATACATCATGTTTCCAACTATTAATGATTATAGTATCAAATACATTTCCTTGATTTCATTCTATGATGATGAACCTTAAATCATTCTCAATTTCAAACGATTGGGAATATAAATGATCATTTTTAGACATATCAATGTTGAAATGTTTTAGGACACATTAAACAAGCATTCCATGAGATATGTATAAAACACCCATTTTTTTCCTAGTACCATATTTCCTTCTGGTAGTTCCATCAAGCCATTTATTTGGTGTTGTATCAAAACTCCATATAATCCTCCATTTCATAGAGACACTTGATTCTTTTAGGATGAGGCATGACTTCCTATTATCCTTATGGATACCTCTCGTTAGTTATAAATAGGCACTCAAACTCAATATATGTTTTTTATGGAATACATCCCTATAAATATCATTGAACTGGTGAAATGTTAGGTTCAGGAGAAAGAACATTACCTAGCATCCATGATAGTTATTTACCTTCTTTTGAGAGAGGATTTGAGTCTCCCCTACTAAATAACCTCCTACTCTACCTCCTAATCTATTTCTGATGAGTCTTATTATCACATCCCCTCTTCATGGATAGGTGGTGCTGATATAGGTGTTGGATCAAGAATTAATTCCTAAAATCTACATCATCAAGAAATTTTTTTATATTAAATTTCCTTGATCATCTGATTATATAGGAACACAACATCACTACTTTTTATCTCCTTATTCACCATAGTGTCCCAAATCATGTATTAGAACACATCATCTCTATATCTAATGAAGATTCATGGAGTATATCTATATTTTATCTTCACCTATTCTCATTGGATAAATTTTCAAATTCAAAAAAACAATAAATGAAACAAGGGAGTAACAAATATTTTAAATAGGCAATATCTTCCTTTGAATCATGAAATATAGAGGGATTCATGGTGATCAATTGATGAGTTATCATGAAACCCAAACAACTTCTCCCCATAAGGGATTAAGAAACATATCATGACTCATCATGCTCTAAGAATTATCTATGGATGTTATGTTCATCCTTTCCATAAATAATTTGTGTTTTGGGGTGCATGGGACCATCCACTCATATCAGATTCAATGACTCATGCCATAGGAATTAAATTCCCTCAATGTGTACTCTCTTCCATTTTTTGAATGAAGATACTTTAGAATCATTCTAGTTTCATACTTCACCATGGATGGGAACATGTTAATATAGTTCAGTAAATAGTCCTTCATCCTCAATAATAATTCTCACACTTTTTGAGATGCATCATCAATAAAGGATAGAAAATATTTTTGACTTACATGTGAATCAACCTTCATGGGACTACATACATAAGATTTCACTAGATATAGAAATGCTTATCTCATTGATGAAGCAGTATTGAATGAGACACTATGTGTCATCCCATACATGTTGTGTTTGTAAGAATCAATTGGGCATAATTTTTAGTACTGATGTAATTATTCTTTTTTAGGATAGATAACCCTCTTTCACTAATGTAGTTAAGTATCAAATGAAATATACTAGATAATGTCTCTCCTTCTAGTGTATTGTAGCTGTCTACACATATATTATCATGAATTTTTTTATAAATTAGTGTATATGTTTCCTCATGTTATAATGATGAACCCATTTTTTCATCTTCCATTCTCTATTAATGATAATTTTTTCATGTCCCTATTTACCAAAAGCTATACCAAATAACATGTTAATCCAATGACTTGGAATATGCTGAACATCATTCTAGATGATTGTATATCAAACATAAATCTTGAACTGGATATCACTCAAACCAACAATATCTGATGAAATGTTATTCCCCATATTAACCACCCCAAATTCACTATCTTGATTTGTTGAGAAATACTCATGATGTATAGTGACATGGTATGAGGTTTTCATATCAAACACCCATTCCCCATCTTCTCTTTATGTATGAAAGCATGCATATTCTTCATATTTGGTGTAATGTGTGATTTCATTGATGATTTTTACATGAACTTCTCTATTTATACATTATTGGTTATTACTTTTCCACTTTTCGTATTGAAACATTTGATAGTTCTTATCCAAGTTCTCCCCATGATAGAATTGTAGAATTTGTATATAGGTATCCTATCATCTATGGAGTTTCCGCTACTCTGGATTCGGTCACATTTTCCTAACCCTTGGCCAACTCCCATAGATGGTCCCTCTATTTGGTTTAAATTCATTAAATATTAGTATATAATCTATAAAATTTGATCTCAACATTTCATTTAAAATTGTCAAAAATATTGTATTTTCCTCATAGATAATAAAAAATGGGCACCAATTAATCTTCATATTATCGAATTAGGGGAAAAACCAAGATTAACTGATGATGTGGCAGGGATGTGGCAATGATGTGGCATGCTAGAGTAGCTACCAGAATCTCATTTTTTTTTGGAATCAGAACAGTGGTCTGTTCTCTGTAAAGGAGTTTTTGTATTATCCCTAACTTCTAACAAGCATTGAATGATCCTAGGGAGCACTTTTTTCTCCATTTGTGACATTTTTTACACCATTGGAATGGCCTGAACACGAGAATTCTGACTCTAGATTCAAAAAATGAATATGGAAAAATATAATTTTTGATCACTGTAAAATCTCATATGTCATACACAATTTTTCTACAAATAGCTCAAATACAACTTTTTTTGATTCACCGATCACCAATAATTGGAATAGAGGAATAAAAACATGAATAAAATAGGTTTTATTTCAACTTTAACAATGATTTACAAAACATACTCTCTGCACAAAAATCACTTCAGGCCCTCTTACCAGATGAAATGAGATCTCTTGTATTAGATGATGGTGATGCAAGTCTCCCATGGATCACATTTTTAATCCATTTTGCCAGGAGTCCATATTTCACATGAATCCTCCACCAACCCTCACAAATCCCCACCTACAACCATGGATACTGAAGGTAAAGTTTAGACACATATAGAATCCATGGGATAATTCCATGGTTTAGAGAGTTGATGCACTGAGAACCTACTAAAGAATTTAGAAAAATAATACATCATTTTCACTACTGGTTGTAGCCCAAGTCTCATTATAATTTTGTTTTTCATACTATAAGAGCTTTCTATCATTTAAATATGGGTCCTACTGTTATGATTTGAAAATTAGTGTGGATCTAAACATTGAATCACAACATTGGTTTTCAACTTTCATGGTCACACATTTCATGATCAATAAAATTTCCGAAGGAGTTGCTACAAGATTAGGGGTTATATTAATTTCAAAATTAAAATTTATAACCCCCTTAAAAAACATTAATTTTTTTATATCCTACACCAATTAATTACCAACAACTCATGACTACGGTGCATATCATTTTTATAGCCTAAGAGATAAAGTTGGAAATGATATTTCTTAGTTTAAAAATACACTTAATGTTTTCTTTCAATTAGATTCTAATATTCTAATGCAATGAGTGGTGTGTGTGGTGAAACACACTTTTTTCCAAATTAATAACTTACCTTCACAAAAAACATATCTCAATAAACTAGGTTGTGATATGAATGATCAAGTTGTTCTTTATTGAGACATTTTTGACAATCCTCAACCCCAGAAAGAAGAGATATTTCTATAATATTATGATCACTCGAATGGGTAGCCAACACCAAGAGAGGGTGAATCACTATTAATATATTTTATTCTTTCAATGCAAAATCATTGTTAGGAGTTTGGGATTATAGCCTTGAGGAAGGGACCTTCTTCAAATCTATAAAGGTTACACTTGTTGGATACTTCAGGGAAGACTAATGGGGTGGGATGACACTAGGGTGTTGTGAGTCATAAGTAATAGGTTGGCTATATTAGTAAATACCAGGGGAATATGTGTAATTATCATATAGATTATTGGAGGTTGTTGGGGGATTTATGTGTTAATAAAAAAAAGTGGAATACGTGTTTGGAGGGACTGTAAATGTATATTGGTAGCTTACAACATGAAAAATTATATGGGCTAAGCCATCTTCCCTATTTGTATCTCCACATTAGGATTCTTTCTTCTTTCTTATCCATCTTCTTTTTATTCTCCTTTTTTCTTGTAAATATTTTTTATAATAAAACTAAAATCTATAGAAACTATATGTTTCTTTTTATCTCTCACTCATCTTCCTATCAATTGGTTCTCTTGTTGAGAGGGAATCAGAACACGAAAAATAATTTCAGAAGAGGGAGGTTCTTGAATGTGAATTTTCTCAAGCAGAAATACTAGCTTGAACTAAGATACACAGGAGATTTGATTTTTTTATGCCTCTTGATTTAATGATGCATGGTGACTATTAGTTGAAAGTTTTTATAAAAATATGATAGTTATATTTCCATGTGAATAGATATCAGAGTTTCAGTCATTGAAGAATCTTTGTCATTTTTGGAAAATACTATGTTGAATATGACCATGTATGTGTCAAAACTATCAACTTTTCAGTAAAAATGAAGGTGATGTCAACTAATACATACATGGAATATTCAGAGAGAATGACACAAGAGGATAATAAGTAGATATATTCCATAATTGATGATGGTGAGTGTATCTAGAGGGAAAAAGTAAGAAATGTATATCAACAGTACATAGGAAACATGAAATGTTGAGTTACACAACTTGTGTATCAAGAGGGAATGAATTAATATACCAAGAAAGTAGAAATTATGACCTTTTTTGGTGCTATACGGTAACACGGATCATTCTCATGTACATATATTCTTCTATTCATTAGACATGGGAGGAGATGATGGTGATACTAGATTAATTGTTCATGGAAGGTATGATTCAATTTTTCAAGATTTTTTAGAAATCGATCATGTATGGGATAACAAGGAAGAAGCTCAAAGAGAAAATGCTTGTGTGGTATAAAAGTGATATGGAACAAGATCCTATAATTAAACTAAAACCACAGGGAAAATTTCAGTTTTTGTATGAGTATATATGTAAAATTGAATGAGTGGATTTGTGAATACCATACGTAACTAAGAAGTGGTGTACGATCTTTTTCATTGAATGTTTGAAGTTGGAGATTGGATGCACCATTCTAATGATTGATCAATAGAGTATGGAATGAGTAATAACATTAAATAGAAGATTTTGAATGGAAATATTAATGAAATAAATTATCAAATAGCTTAAGGTACGCTAATAGAGTAGAGTTAGAAGAGTACTTGAGATAGGCTAGAGCACTAATATGGTGGAATTTAATCCAACTAGTGATGGAAATGAACAAGAGCTAAGAGTTCAAACTATAAGAAACTGGAAGATAAACCAAAATTTATATGGATAATGATTTTGAAGAAAGTCCTACTAAGGGGCCTTGTTTTTTCTATTGAAAAAATTAAATCGATCATAAACATTTCCTTAATAATATAAAAACTAATAGGTTGGGAGTTAATAGATATGGATGAAGAGGAAGAAGTGAAACTTTAAGTGGATAATGTATATGAAGGTGTTTTATAGGATTCTTCATGGTTTCCATTTGAGGATAAGGTTAAATTTCAATCAATTGGTTATGATAGGAATGTGACATTTTAGAATTATAGAAGATTACTAATGAAATTATTTCAAGGGTTTTTTTAATGTCTGCATGAAGGAAAAACATAATTGTGAGGCTAGTTATCTGGTGTCATGAGATTCAGGAAGTAGGTCGGGAGTATTAGTTTTTGTCGGGGGAAGATAAGTAATTTTCATATAGAGTATTATAAATAGGAGGTGACTACAAGTGAGTAGGGAAAATATAGGAATTTTGGTAGCTTATGGTAGGAGAACTTGATTGGGATTTTCCACCATTCCTGGGAAAAATGACTCATAGGAATTTTTTTTCCTAATCCTACATCTTCTTCACCCTCTATTCTTGTAATTAGTTTTTTCTATAGTAACTATAAAAAATATAAATTAGATGTCTCTCTATCTATATCAATTTATATTATTAATATCAATTGGTTCTCTCATTAATATGGGCTAGGATATGGATAGGAATTCTAGAAGTGAGAGGTTCTTTAATGTGAGTTTTCTGAAGCCAACATAATAGCTTGAACAGACACGTATTGAGCGATTTGAGTCACTATACACCAATTTATTAGACAAATTATAATCATTGTTAATCAAAAATTTGAGAGAAACCCAAAATCTAGATTCCCATGAGAATTGAGGGAGGATTTGTTATCATGAAAACATCTATAGAAAGTTTGGAAATGATTTTGTCGACAATAATAACATCTTTGATGAAGATATCGACTTTGATGAATGTAGTGAATGTGATATTGACTCAGCTACACAATTCATAGGTGGAGAGAATGACACAAAAATTATTTAGGATAAATTGATCATAAATAAGGGTGGTGATTGAAAATTGAAGGTATAATTGGAAAGTGTAGATCGGTACCACATAATAGATGTGGAAGACAAAGTTGTGTGATCTCCAGAGCATGAGGGAATTTTCACATTCACTATGAAAGTATACAAACCTATATTATTTGGAGAGGATCTGATAACATGGATTAATTTCACAAAAAATATTTTTCAATTCATCAAATGTGGGATGAGATGATGGTTTCATTGGATCAATTTTACATTGAAGATATGGTTCAATATATGGTCCATATTGTTGAAATTGACCTATCCTTGGATCGCATGGAAGCACCTCAAGGAGGTAATTATTGAACCATACATAAGTGTTGTAGAAGTAGATATTATGATGTACCTGAAAGCACTATGATAGAATATGTTTTTGTAGTAGTATATAGATGAATTTTAATGAGTGGATTTAAGAATACAAAAAATTATCATGAAGTGGTATATAACCATGTTCATTAGAGGTTTGAAGCCGAATATTGGAAACATCATTCTGATTATTGATTCATAGAGTAACGAATAACTATTGAAATTTATTAGGATACTTAAAAGGAAAATATTAGTGAAAGGCATCATCAGACATATTGAGGTTAACCAATAGGGTAAAATTCAAGGAGGAAAGTTGAGATGTAGAAATAGTATTGTTGTGTAATTTGTTCCGAATGATAAAGGAAATGATCTAGTTTAGAGAGGAAATACTACAACAACATGGAAGAGATTTTGGAACCTATCTAGATAATAATATGATGAAATACATGTTTAGGGGTCTCTTCATACAAAAAAAATCACTCCACGACATAAATTTTCTGACAATGGGTATAACTCATGGTTTATGAGTGTATCAATCTATAAAAAGAAGATGAATCGGAACCAAAATTGGGTAAAGAAAAGGAAAGTGTGTTAGATGATTCATTAAATTTTCTACCATGGAGAAAATGTAGAATTTAATTAAAGAAATATTAATAGGAACATGGGATTGTAGCCTTGTTGAATGGGATTATTGAAACTATTATGAGTTTCATGTAATTGGATTCTTTATGAAATATCAATATGTAAAGGCTATAATGGTAGTGTTTTGGGTCATAGAGAGATGGATGGGAGTATTAGTTACTAAAGGTGGTAGGTATTTAATTGAATTTTATAGTATTTGGGGATTTTGGGGGATGGATGTGGTAATAAATAGAAGGAAAAAATATTTGGGAGGGACCATGGATGTATTTTGGTATCTTCCACTGAGATTAGTTGGCTGGGGTAGGCAATTGGATATGAGAACAATTCCAATTTTGGATTCTTTCTCCTAACCTACCCTACTTATTATTATCCCTATGTTCATGTGAGTCTTCATCATTATAGTTACTATAATTAATGTAAAATCTATTGTTATATTTCTCTCTCTCATTCTACTTCCTATATATTTCCAATATATTGATTCCAATTATGAGTGATAAATTTTATTTGATTTCTATTATATCCAAAAAAATAGAGGCAGGAATTATAGTAGCTCCACCGAACATGAAGAGGAATGAAATGGATAATAAGAAATACAAAAACAATGATAAGGAGATCTCTAAGGAAACTCCCAAAATCTAGGGTACCAACCCTTAGGATGAAGCTACTATTAAGACAAATTCACTATTAAACTATGTTATCCACCCTACATACTTGCCCCCCATCTATTACACGGTAGAAATTTCCAACTACCTCTAACAACTAGAAAGTAATTAAATAACAACTACTAATATTTTCTGAATGCACCCAACCTGCTACCAAAACCACTATGGAAGCAACACCCCCATGAGCCATAATAAGTATTTATCCCCACCCATATGAAACAAGAATCATTCCAACAAACCATATTCCGATGTTCCTATAATTCCTTACTCCTTCAAAACCCAAATTGTCATCAATTTGATTTTATGATTGTCCATCCAGTTGAATTAGAAACCAAATAATTCAGGATGGACTTGCCCATGGTAGTGGATTTTTTTGTGTCAATGGAAACCATGCGACTTGTTTTATTGTAGTTTTATCCTTGGGTAATATATTCCATCTTATATTATTATATCCCATTAATATTTCATCAGTTTTAATTTTTTGTAATATTCCCCTCCTCTTATGATTGTCAAATGAGAGGGATAAATGTAGCTTGGATATATCACAAGATACATTTTCTATTCATACTACCTTATTATAGGAACTGTTCCCCCAACAAATATCCATTCAATGTGGTGGATCATAAATATATCTGTCTCCCCTATAGATCCCAACCCCACCGATCTCTACTCATACATTGTTTGTATCACCTTAATGGAAACATTTAATCTACACTCCCATCCTTTCATTATTTAGTAGTAACATGTAATGAATGAATAGATGTAATTCTAGAAAGTGTCACTATACCATTAGATAAAATTTACCTCTTTCTATCCTTTCTCAAAAAATAATCCACAATCTTGATATCTTGGCTCGTATTTCTCCTCCATCCCTGTCTCACTAACATCTCCTTACTAGTCCTTCCACCGCTAACTTCTAATTTCTTCACCTACCCATATTTTCCTTTTTTATATTAAGTAATCAGATTACATCAGATTTTTCCCTTGTGAATTCTATAATTCATGTCGCTACTCTATTCTAGTCCCCTCATGTATAATACATGAATGAATTAACCCCTCCACTTACACATCCATTTGTTTGGATAACACATGAAACCCATATTGCTCAATAATCCACATTTCCTTAATTTATGACACCACTAAACTCCTTAGACTATTTTCCACCTCTAGATAAAGACTACAACCTATATCTTTTCCTATAACCAACTTCCCTTTTAGAGAAACCCATAATATACTCTCCTTTCATTTATACATGAATTCTGACACTTCCATGTCAACTCTGATATTTGGATCTCTAACTACTATAGGTCAATTTCATTTTACTATTGTTCTATCTTCCAATATGAAAATAAAAAATATTGTGAAATCAAATCAATCTCCATGAGTGTGAAAATTGAGTCACTATTCTTGTATTTCTTGTTGTATCTATTATGAGTAATTTTCCCCTGATGCATAGGCAAAATCGTTTACATCAAATTCACTTGAATTTTACTAAATCTATTTCGTGAGTTAAAATTTCTTGAATATATCTCTCCAATAGAAATTATCTCTCAATTAAAACACAAATTTATAGGATTCCAAATATGTGAGATAAATTTTAGAATATTTGTTTTATATCCTTAAAAATAAAGGATATTAATTATAGTATCTCTTTAGTATAAAGAGAATAAGAAAATGATGAAGAAGAAAAAGAAGTACAAGGAGACAGAGATCTTCAAGGATGCTCCATGAATATTAAGTATTAAAAATCTAGATCTAGTTAATCCAAAGATTAATCCACCACTAAACCATGATAAATTCCACCCAATGATCTTTCCCCTATTTATTACGCTCCGAACACTTCCAACTACTGCTAATAAATCTCTAATCATTTATATAACAGCCCCGGGTAGTTACCAAACACACCAAACCAACCACCACAGACCATATGAAAAAAATACCCCCAAGACCCTTTTGTAACACTCCTAGTTTTTAGGGATTATTATTTATACAAGTAAATTAAATTTCTTTGATATATTTTATTTCATGCTACACCATGTTATGTTTTCTTTATACCCTACACCACGTTATGTTTTCCTTATACGCTACAAAAAGTTATGTTTTCTTTATAAATTTTTTTTTATTCGTGCACTACATTCAAAAATTAGATTAGATTTTGGTGCACGAAACATTATGTTTTCATTATGTCACACATAATGCCATGTTATTTTGATAGCTTACGTTAAACAGAAGACCATGTTTTATCGAACTACAATATACTATTAATAATATTATTAAAATATTACTATAGTTATCACCTAGATATTGGAATGGAACATATGAATAAGATTAACTAAATTGTGGTAATAATATTTATACATGTATATAAAATGAATCCTTCAGTTATTAATTAGATATAATATAAATAAAAAATTATTTTAAAATAAAAAGATTCCATTACTTAGATAACTATTTTTATAAATCAATAAATTAAAGAAACAAATTTTAATGAATTACATAAATTATATATATATATACACATATTATCTAGTAAACTATTTAATACTCATATTATATGTTTCATAAAAAATATATAAAAATAAATCCAATTTTAAGTGTAAAAAGATATATTTTTCGAAAAAGTAGTATCACCTCATTTTAATGGAGAAGCTATTTTAAATATAATTTTTCATAATTTTATAAATTCTATTTGAGAAAATAATTATTATTTATAATATCATAATGTAAAAATTATTTTAGGTTGAAATTTTGCTATTTTGATGAGAAGTTTCATTTCTTGATGAATAATGAAAGATATTGAATTTTAATTGAAAAATGAATTTTTTTATAATTTATTTATATTATAAAGTTATAATTTATATTTTTTTAATGCATATTTATATCAATTTTACATCTAATAATACAATTTAGTTCATTTTATTCATTTTGACATTGAAATAGGATATAAAAACATTTAAATTTTTAACCTTTTAACTTTAAAAACTCATTTTTACTTCTCGTATGTGGGATTAACTTTAAACTGTATTTTGAAAATTATATTTTTAGAATTTGTAAAAATGGATTCCATATTTGGAATAAATATAATTTATAATTTAAATTAATTTAATCTTTGTTTTTTAACAATAATATTATTGAATGAAATTAAAAATATTCACAACGATTAATGAAAAAGAGTTTACATAGTGGTTAAACTTTTACTTAAGGGGCCAAATAACCTAGAAACATGTAAAAAGTCATTTAGATGGGAATATTTCAATAATATCATCCTTTTTATTAAAAATGTAAAATTATTGGAGGCTCGTGATGTAAGGGAGACCTATCAATATTTTTATATATTTATATTTACAAGAATACCACTCCTCCTCCACTATAAAATATAAACTCACCCCCCCCCCAACTTATTCACACATATCAAGCACTTTGTATCATACAAAGCCTTCACATATAAGCTCAAAAATTTCATAACTTAATCATATATTACTATCTTTTAGAATAAAGAAATAAAAGTTAGTCCTTTGGTGAAAATAAAAAGGTATCACCCAACGAAGAAGAAACATCCTTCATCAAGAATTTTGTTTAATTTCTATATACACCACATAAATTGTTATTATTACATTAATATTTACTAACATAATTATCATTAATATAATTTAATTTTTTATGTTAAAAACTATACCTACACCAACATAAACATTCATCAAATGGGATACACAATCATCGATTATGTTTAATAAAGACTACCGCCTCATGAACCGATGTTGTTTGTTCTTCCATTACCAGCCATCATGGTTGGGAATAATTAAGAAATTAATATTTTTATTTTATATATATGATATTTATTGTGTCTTTAGTATTGTTTAATTATTATATAACACATTCCTTAAGGCTTTCCATTTCATGGGAAAATGAAAACTTTGTTTTTGGACGTGTGGACTACCTCCTCCTCATAATTATGTGATTCCTTCACAATTTACTTGGAATATTTTAAGGATGAATTTATTAATAATATATGATATATTTGAAATAATAGTTATAATATATTATAATAAATTTATATATACATATATTTCATTTACTTACATTGTTTCAATATGACAGGAAAATGTAAATATTGTTCATGTGTACATACAGCATATCGTCTCCTTGAATAGTGTATTTCATATCATATGTATTTATTTTATAGATTATTATAAATAATTTTATACTGAATATATATTATATTTATATCTTGTATTACATTCTAGAAATAATTAAATCATTATATAATTAATAGGATCAAGAATAACAGGTTAAAACATATATGAAATACAAAGTGATTAATACCCGAAACTCAACTTTAACATGAAATTATTAATAAATGTTTAAAATAAATTAATAATCAAATAATAAATTGTATTATATATCATAATATTATTCTATTTTTTATTTTAATGTAAATTTATATTGATTATATAGGAGGTTTTAACGTGTACAAATAATGTCAAGACGTATGGTAAGAATTCTCATCTCAATTTTATTTTTATGTGATATATTTATATTCGCAACTTATTCTTATTTTGTAGTATATATAATTCCATATTACATGTAATATACTGAATTAAATTTATTAAATGATACTAAAATTTTCAATTTATTTTATACTTATATTGATTGGTATTTACATATCAATTTTATGAACTCCCTTTCAAGGTGTTTATGACTCAAAAGTTACCAAACAAGTAAGGTAAGTTGGCTCAATTTTCCTTGTTTGAGACACATGCCATTTTATACACGTATATTATTCTATGGGTGTATATAATTCCCTTTGACAGGTTATATCATGAACATTATTATTTTAATTATATTTTACGCTTCATGTAATGTTATTATTTTATGGGGATTTTGATTCAAAGTTACCAAAGTGGTAATAGTTTATTTGTACAATCTCATAGTTTATTAGGATTATTTATGATTATTATTCCACTGATGAAATATTACATTCCATATCTCAAGATCTCTCTTGAATTTTATTTTAATAGATTTATTAAATATATATTCAGGTAACAGTACAATTTTACACTCTTTGGTAATTAACATAATTAAAAAAGTGTTTTTAAGAAAACTCGGCCTTCTCTCTCTCTTCGGTCGAAAACCATTGTTTTTTCAAAACAATTTTTTCTTCATATTCTTTAAAAATGTTATAATATTATCATATGATCATTAAAATAAAATTTCTACCCATGTTTTACCATTTTTCCAAATAAAAATTCAAAAAAATAACATTCTTTTCATTATAAAATTAAGATTTTTTTTCTATATTTTTCACAATGAAAATAGAATGTTCTAAATGTACGAATTGATTTTCCATCATGACTATAATTTAATTGAATTATATTTTATATGTTTTCTTATTTATTTTCATGAACAAAAAATCAAAAGTAGTTATGTTTTAAAAATAATTTTTCCAGGTGGAAAGTATATTTTCCTCAAGAAATATAATAAATGATTTTTAAAGCTTACATCATACGGTTTCAATGTGGTTTTTAAAGAAAAGGATTTTATAAATTTTTAATGACTTTAAAAAGTGTATTTTCATTAAGAAATATTACATATGATCATTAAAAATAATTCTCCATCCATGATGACATATTTTGATATAATTTGTGATTTACTATGGATATTATACATGGATACCATTCATATTGTTTATCTAAATGGTTTCTATTTTGATGGTATAATGTTTATATAACCCATTTATTTTCCACAAGTAAATCATGTTTCAATGAGATTATTATGAAAACAATTTCTTTTACACAGCCTAATCATGTTTCGAATATATTGACATGAAACCCATTTCTTCCAAAAGTTAATCAAGTTATGAAGGAATAATTATTTGTACAGTTTTTTTTTGATGAGCTGCAAGCTCTTTGTACTTTATTCAAGTTTTGGTTCATGGAAATTACTTATACGATGGCATGGCCCATATAACACTGGTTAATCTAATTATATATTATAAGATGGGGTGGCCTAGACTGCACTAGGTGAACCCATTATAGCTTATATGATGGGGTGGCCCAAATAGAACCAAGTAATACAATTATATCTTATATAATAGGGTATCCCATATATCACATGGTAATCCCAGTTTAGAGTACATGATGGGTAGCCCATATAGTGTCAGGTAATTCTACTATAGCTGATATTATGGAGTGCCCTAGATAGCACCGTGTAAGCCTGTTATATCCTATATGATGGGGTGGACCAGATAAAACTCTAATACATGGGGTGAAGATCTATATCTCATAAGATAATGATGGGAAGCAAGTCAAGGGTTTGATCCAATATGGTAAGAAGGTGTAATCAGATCCACTATAAGGAAAGGTCCATGATTGGGGATAGTGGTGTGTCCCACCCAGTCGGTGTTTCCCCCAATAAGTGCCAAGATAATTTTTTGCAATGAGCATTGAATTATAGAGAATTATTTTACATGCTTATATGTGTGACACAAAATCTATGTGTTATTCCAATGCTTTGATTTCATGGATTATGATCTCGATTAATTTATAATTCATGTCTCATGAACTTCTAATATTTATTCCTTTTCTCTTGATTATGATCTTTGAAATGAGTGGAATGATATTCTATTGATAAGACCATATTTTTGTTCCCTTATTAACTCGTTATGTTTATATATCTCCCTTTTTACCCTTACCGAGCATCTGAACACACTCCTTTCTTATGTTTACTTTCCCCAGGTTATGAAGAAGGGTTTTAATAAGGATTTATAGGGGAAGATCCATAAGGGAGATGTTTATGATCTTTCAAAAAGATATAATGTTATGTATCCAAGTTTCCAGGGACACTAAACTACTAAAATACATAGGCATGTACATTTTTAATGTGATTAATTTTTGTCTAATATGATGTAAAATTCATGTATGATAATCTTTGGTCACAATAGTTGGTATCAAAGGATGGGATTTTCCAAACCTCAGAAACATGGATGAGAAAACATTAGTGATATCCCTAG
The DNA here is from genome assembly GCA_963277665.1 of Viscum album. NCBI lineage: Eukaryota > Viridiplantae > Streptophyta > Magnoliopsida > Santalales > Viscaceae > Viscum > Viscum album. The sequence goes on along the minus strand of OY728120.1, from coordinate 1,575,889,166 downwards.
GGATATTTCTAAGGATATGTCTAGTGATATCTCTAAGAATAAACCTGAGGCATCATAGATTAATGAATTTGGTGCTATTATTTAGACATCATATAATTATTTTTTCATGATTATGTGGTTCTCTTTTATGATATGTTTTTCTAAAACAATGATTTCTAGTCATAGTAAATAATGGTAGCTAGAAGGAAATGGTTTCACAGTTAATTTTTCAAATGTAAAAGTTATGAGAATTACAGAAATAGATGTCCTAATTGGAAATCTCATGAATAGAATCAAGAAGGTGGAACAAGTATTAGTTACACTTCTATGTATATAGAGGCCACAAATGACATGTGAAATTTATGGGATTTTCAAAGAGTATTATTTAAATTAAATGTAACAATTATGATTAAATTGGGGTGGGGGAACCATAAATCGTGCATCATATTTCACATTCTATGAAAGGGGTTTTACAGAATAAGGTGAAGAATCCTTAGTAATGATTTAAGAATAAAATTAGATGATCGAAGTGTATATGTTTTGTAATTAAATAATTGTGTATTATGAATCTTGAAGTATATTTTTTTTCTTAAGGATTTAAAAGAATATAATGAATTTTTCTAATAAAATATATATGTTATTTAATGAAGATAATATATTTTTATTAGTGGAAGGGAATAGTTTATTTGTTCCTGATGTTTGAGAAAATTTTGTTTGGATAAAGAGATGACTTATATGGATAAATTAAATTCAATATTATATATTACCATGGAATTTATTATTTATTTTTAAAAAAAGTAGTATATGTTTTCATGGATGATTTTTACAACATTTTTTGGATTATAGGAATATATCCAATAATCTTTCGAATAATAAATCATGAATATTTTAAAAAAGTTTTTTAGGTTATTCATGTTATTATAATGCTTCAAGATAAAACATGATGAAAGTATTCCCATGTTTTGTATGGGAAAACCAAAAGATACATTATAAAATATGGTGGACCAATTCTAAGATCTTTTTGAGAAAATTTAGTTAGCTTATTTCTAATGTCTTGAAATTTCATCTTTCAAAAGGGTAATAAGGATAACCTTTTATGGAACAATTTAAGTTAATATTAAGATGAAGTTTTAGATATTAAATTATTATCTCACCACATGCGGATTTGTGTATATTGGATAACATGTGATAAAAATTTTATTTCAATAAAGACATATGTAATAACTTATAATTTTATTTTTGGATCTTATGATCTTCTAATTATTTTGTAATTAAAAACACGCCTTCATTTATTTTCATAAGAGATGAAGTGGAAACTGATCGATGAACAACAAAGGGTGAGTTTATTCCAACATCAAGTATGTATATCTTATAATGAAAATTTTTCAACTTCAAAAAAGGGTTTTGAAATAAATTTTTTCCTATTATTATTTTTTTGATATCAATGAACTTTTTCAATATTCTTTGGTTTATGGATTAGTGATTTTTAACGTTCTCCTTACTATTTTCCCTATCTCTCTCTCTAAGAACATGATTTTTAGATTTATCTTCCATGTAAATTTTTTTCACATTTCCAAATCCAATATCCTATTTTTTTTAATCGAGTTATGAGTTACATTGGGTAACTATTATGTTTCCAACTTTTCTATTTTAAAGGATGTTTTAGTATTCAATTTTACGATGTGGGTTTCTAGGAAAGGAACTTTCAAGTAGTAATCATTTGATTGCCTAGATGAAATTAAATGGTGAAATTAACTTTAAATGGGTTAAAATGCAACACCCCAAGTATTGATGGATTAATATTTTTTTAATAAATTAAATTCCTTAGATGTCATTCATTGCACACTACACCAAGTTATGATTTATTTATACACTATACCAAGTTATGATTTCTTTATACACCACACCATAATTTTATTACTTTATAAGAAACATAGAGTGATTATAGCAATAATCACCAATTTTAGATTATATTATGGTACAGAAAACACTATTTTTTGTTTATGTTATATATAATACCAATTTCTTTCTACTTTTTTCGTCACACGCATGATATAGTTTTACCAAACTAAAATATACTATTAATATTTTTAATAAAATATTATTATAAAAATAACCTATTGGAATGGATGTTATGAATAATATTAACAGAATTTTGGAAATAAGGTTTACCCATGTATATAAAATGAATCCCCTCATTGTTAATTATTATGAAATGAAAGTAAGAACTATTTTAAAATATTGAGATTTTTTTCAAAGAAAAATATTTTTATAGTGTCTTTAAAGTCTATTTTGAAACATTTTAAATATTTTAGTCCAGTTTATGTCAATTGAATACATTTCAAATTAAAAATACTTATAAAAACATTTTATACCTTTGAAATTTTTACTTTAAAAACCTATTGTTACATCTCATCTATGGGATTAATTTTAAAATTAATTTCTACCAAATCTATGTTTTGAATTTTAAAAAATGGATTCCATATTTTGAATCAAATTAATTTATAATTTATTCTAAGGTAAACATTGTTTTTGAATAATATTTTTAGTAAAATTAATTGAAATTAATTATAATGATTAATGTAAGAGCATGTTTATATTGTGGCGAAACATTATATTTATATGAAAAATATCATAGAAACAAGTCCAAAATCCTTATTCTATACATATTTCTACCATATACTCCATATTATATGATATTGAAAATTATTGTAGGTAAATGACATAATGGATACCTCTCAATAGTGTTTACCCTTTTATATTTACCAGAATTCCACTCCTCCTCCACAATAAAAAGGGAACTCACCACCTCACTTATTCACATATATCAAGACATTTTGATAATTCACAACCATCCCAAGTAAGATCCAAAATTAAATTATTTTATCCTACAATTCTCTCTTTCTTCATAAATAAAACCAAGGATGTTTTTTGGTGCGAACAAAATGGAATTACCCTAAGAATATGTAACATCCTTCAAGAAGAACTTTTGTTTTATTTCTATCTACACACAATAAATTCTTCTTCTTCCACTATTATATAATCACATAAGAATACCAAATATAATGATATATTGTTATTTTATTTTTCTTCCACCTAAATTTGAACACACTTCTGTAAAATGGGATACAGAATCATTATTCATGTGTATTGGGGACAACCATCTTGTGAACCGATGTCGTTTTTTCTTCCACTAACACCATTCCAGGAAGGTAATAATGATGGAATTTATATTTCATATTAATTTTATGATATTTATTATTTATTTATTCTCATTTAATTTTTATATAACACATATCTTCATACTTTCCAGTTTGTGATAATATGATAACATCATTTATGGACGTGTGGACTACCGCCTCCTCAAAGAATGGGATTTGTTTACACTTTACTTTGAATGTTTTGAAGATTGGTTTAGTAAAATTATATGATAGATATATAATAAAAATTACACTATAATGATAATATATATATTCACATATAAAAGTCATTTACTTTACTTCTTTCATTATGACAAGAAAATGGACACATGGTTAATGAATATGTACAACCTACCGTCTCCATTAAAAGTGTACTTTAATTCAAATTTCTATCTTTTACAGGCTATTATGAATCAATATTTAAATAATATATATGATATTTATATAATTTATTAAATTATATAAATAATGAAATCATGATCTATGTAATAGGATCAAAAATTAAAAGTCAAATCATACATGGAAAACAAATCGGTTATTACCCAAAACCTAACATTGACATAAAACTATTAAATATGTGTAATATAAAGTCATAATAAAATCATATATGGTATTATATATAAAAATATGATTTTTATGATTTATTTTAAACTCATATTTATCATACACTAGGTTTAAATGTGTATGATGAAATTCAATACTTAAGGTAATGGTTTTCTCATCTCACATTTATTTCTGTGAGATATATGCTATATTCACAACATATTACCATTATGTGGTCTATATAAGGAAATATGAAATTTTATATAATTAATTTAATTTATTTAATGATATTATAAGTTAAACTTAATTTTATTCTTCCACGGATCTCATAATTCAAAAGTTTCTCGAGTATTAAGGGGATTTGAACTGTCACTTTTATTTCTATGAGACTTATTCTATTTTCCCTAATTGGTTATTTTGTGTGGTGTATATAATAACCTTGAATGTATTATATGATTATAATCATTATATTTATAGGTATCTAAATATAAATTTTATGATATATCTTTCAAATGGTTTATGGTTCAAAAGTTACCAAATTGGTAAGGTAATTTTTTCTCAATTTTCCTTCTTTAAGAAACATGCCATGATATGAAACTATATTATTATAGGAGGTGTATACTCTTCCCTTTTACATTTTATATCATTAATATCATTATTTCCATGATATTTTATGATTCATTTGATTTTATTAATTCATTGGGAATATGATCCAATGATACCAAAGTGGCAACAAATTATTGATACAATCACAACATTTATTAGGATTGTTTATGATTATGCTTCTATTGATGAAATATTATGAGACATATAATAATAAATCTAATGAATTTTCCAAACATATATTTATGAATTATACCTCCGAGTAATGGTACTATTTTTATGCACTTTGTTACATAATATATATAAGAAAGTGTTTTTAAGAAAATATGACTTTATCTCTCTCTCTAGTTGAAACTATGTGTTTATTCAAATCCATTACATCTAAAAATGTTTTGGAAAATGTTATAATATTCTCCTATGATCACTAAACGACATTTTTAACCATGGAATACCTTTTTTACCAATTTTTTTTTAAATAATATTCTAGTCATTTTCCAATCATGGTACTTTTCTAACCTTTTTATGGCGCAAAAGTAATCTTTGACATGTATGGATTTATCCTCCATCATGACCATAATTTATGTTAACATTATTTAATTATATTTATTAGTTATTTTCAAAAAAAATACTTCCATAATTTTTTTTTACTTAAACATAGTTTTTCAAATTAGAAAGTATATTTTTTTCTTGAAATGTTATAAATGATTTTTAAAGATTATATCATAATTTTTAAATTTTGTATTTTAAGAAAAGTATTTACAAAATGTTTTCTTATTTTCCAAGAAAGTTTATTTTCCTTGATAAGAGTTCCAAGTGATATTTTATAATCCCTATCCATCTAATATGAAATTATTTAATATAGTTTAGACTTTACTATGAATATGATCAAAGGATACCATTCATATTATTTATATGAATGGTTTATGTTTTAATGGAATGATGTTGATAGAGCCCATTTCTTTTCCAAATGTATATCATGTTTCAAAAATATTTGTTATAAAACCCAGTTATTTTCAATGGGCTAATCATGTTTCAAGGATATTGAAATGAAATCCATTTTTTCTATATGTCAATCAAGTTATGAAAGAACAATTGTTTTTATGTTTTTTTATGATGAAAAGAAAGATCTTTATACTTTATTTATGTCTTGGTTCATGTAAATTACTTATACTATGTGGTGGCCCAAATATTATCAACAAATCCAATTATATCTTATGTTAGGGGGTGGTCTAGATAACTTCGAGTTAGCCCATTAAATTTTTTTTGATGGGGTGTCCAATATTTCATTGGGTATGCTCGTTATACCTTATATGATGGAGTGGCCCAGATAGTGGCACACTTCTAGATTTTTTACCTATACCCATTATTCAAAACCATTGGTATAGCCTTTACTTACAGTTCTATGAACCATTTAGAGTGTATTTGTTAGTATAGAGCCATACACATTGTTTTTAAAACCTTTGTGTAGGAATTTTTTATGTAAATACTTATTTCCATGTTCTGACCAAACTGAGGGTATAGTTCTATACCCACAATTTGGTCAAACCTTGTCTATAGGTTATTTATAAAAAAATTATCTACTCGGATTTGATAACATCACCTTTCACCTTCATTACATTAACCTTACTACTATCCTATAACAATTTTTATGTTATTATGTCAAAATATATAAAAAATATTTGTACATATATAAAAAAATGATATAATTTTTTATTATTATTTTATTATTGAAAAAAATTCCCAACCTGTACCCATTGTTTCGTCAAACTTTGGGTATAAGTGTCTAGAAAATTTTCAGATTCCCATGGTTAACACGAACCATTGAAATATGTGGTTCCCTAAAAAAATCACACAAAATATACTTCCATAGTTTAGAATAACCATGGGTATAGGGGTGAACTATACCAAAAGTTTTTGGATAAACATGGGTATAGTTCATTCCTGTGATTTTTTCCCCAACGCAAGCTATACCCATGGTTCTAAAAAACCTATGGGTATAGGGGTAACTTATACCCATAGGTTTTGGATAAATGTTGGTGTGTTTCCTTCCTATGAAAACAATAGCAATGTGTTAAAGAAACAATGGGTATTGGGGGACCTATACACACATATTTTTAGAGAACCATGGGTATATCTTGGTTTTCCAGTAGTTCCAGGTATGATTGTTAATGCATATATGATGAGGTGGACCATATAGTTTTGAATAATCCTATTATAGTTTATATGATAGGGTGGTCAAGATTTAAATAGTTAAACCAATGATATATTATATGTTTCGTTTTCCTAGATAACACTCCAATGCTTTGGGTAAATATTTATATCTCATAAGATGGAGATGGAAAATAAGTTGATGGTCTAGACCCATAATGGGAAGATGGGTTCACCTAATCCAATATAAGGAAAGGGTCGCAACTGGGCACGGTGGTTTGTATCACCTAGTAGGTGTCTCCCCCATGAATTTCATGGATATGTTTTGGAAATGGGCCTTCAATTTTGTGGAATGATTTTACTGGCTTGTGTGTGTGACAAAAATTCCATGTCCAATTCATATATTATGCTTTCAGGGATTATGCTCTCGATTACCTTATGATTCCTGTATTATTAATTTCCAATTTTTATTCCATGAATCTTTATTATGATCTTTGGTATGTAGGTTATGATCTTATATTGGTACAATCAAGTTATCATACCCGTACACTCACGTTATGCTTATATTTCTCCCATGTTTACCCTTACTGATCATCTGAGATCACCCATTTCTTAGGATTCCTTTCCCCATGTTATGAAGAAAGGTTTTAATTAGGATTACTAAATAGGAGTATATTTATGGGATATTTTCAATATCATTCACCAAGATAGTTTATTATGTTTCAATGTTTCAAAATATAATAAACTATTACATTCTTTAGGCATATACTTTTATAATGTGCTGAATATTCATCTAAAATGATGTAATGTCCATGTATGTAAATATTGGGTCACTATACCCTAAATATAAAGTATCTGCTTCACTTCACAAAAAGAATCATCCTATCAAAACCTCTACCCAAGTTCCTAACAATTTTTCTCTTGTTTGTTCAAAAATCATATTCTCAGCTCACATTGTATAAAAAATAAATAGATGATACAAAAAAGTTCTTAATGAGTTTCATCTACAATATGGATGACTATATCCTTAGTTCTTAGTGGTTGTTACCCACCCCCACAAATCATAATTTAATATCTAGACAAAGATATGAGTAAGAGAATATATTTGAACTCATTGTAGTACTAGCATAAAATAATTAAATCAACCACTTATTATATTGTATCTTAAAAGAAATATTCTTTAAGAATAATCCCCAAGTAAATAACATGTAACAAATAAAATGGATGAAAATTATCTTCCACCTCTTATTCTATACAAAAATATCATTGGTATTATGTTTTCTCATTCCATCTCTTTCATAATTATTATAGCACCAAAACATTTATTTCATCATCTACCTCTCATCCTTTAATTACAAAAAAACGTTGTATTAATCATAATAATATTTAAAAATATTCAACTTTGGAAAATCTAATTTAAATTGGGTACATGATCTTCATATTTTATGATAGTCAAATATTCTATAAAAAACTTAATATTGTTAATTACCAAAGAAATTAAACAAATATTATTATTCCAACCTCCTTTAATCTCATTCAAATATATTCTCACTCAATTCATCAAAAGATCCTGGATTCTCCCTTTAATTATATTTTTGTAAAACATGAATTTACTTTTCCATTAGTCCATTCTTACACGAACATAATTTCTCATGTGCCATATATTTTTCCATAATAAGGAGACACCTTATCTTGATTCATTATTAATTGAAATTATCATGTTGTTAAATACATGAAAAAATACAACATTGTCACATTTAATCTTACATTTCACCTAAGAACTCATTTTAAATCCATTATGACCCTTTGAAGGATCTTACAAATTATTTTAAACCCCTATTATACACTTATTTATCACCATATTTATTCTTACAAGAGATATATTTTAAAATAAACATCATATAAAGTGTTTTAATAAAAATTATTTGTTATTGAAATTCAACTTATGAAGTAGTGAAACTTTAGAGTTAAATCGTACATATTGATGGATTAATCTTCTTTATGATTTCGAATTTTATTATGTGTCACAATGTATACATAGGATCTCCCATTCTTATTTCAGTACTTTTCCAATTCTGCTTCCGTGAGTTCTTCTTTAATACTTTTCCATTTCACGTCTCTCTCTAGGATATTACATATGAACCCAATACATTCCAATAAACTAAAAAATTCTTCATAATTCATTTTCAAAAATATTTGACCACCTCATCACATGTATTTAAAATAATTACAACATCATCTTGAATTGTATTTTTATAAATTTTAAATACTTCAGTTCCATCTCATATTCAACAATCTATCAGAGAAATATTCTTTTCTATCAAACAATCTATGAAATTTAAAGGTGAATTCATATTTTATCCCCCTTCTTGACAACAAAGAAAAAATTTCTTTCTAAATGGGTGGTATCAATGTCCTCATATAAATTAGTCATGAATCAATGTAATCTATGTATACATAAAATAATCCTATGTAAAAAACAAAAGATATTATTTTTAACAGAAAATATTTCTTTAAATTATTTTTGCAATTAATACCAACTTAAAAACATTCATTAAGGAACTTTTGAAGTGTATTTTCAACCTCACAATTTTATTGAACTCAAAAATTGTATAAAAAAATTCTTGTTCAGGTAGTACTCTCCACATAAATTTATTAGTAACGACATTATACCAAATAAAACATGACTAAAAATGTGGTAAAACATATAGACATACCTCCTTGATGTTGGGTAATGGTCTACATACCCATTTGTATCCTCAACATCTTAAAAGTTTTAATTGGGAGGTGTTTTGTAACAATGTTACCAACTTGATCCTTAGAAGAAATGAATTCATGTTTCAAAATGGATTTAGTCACTTTTCCCTTCCAGAAATGATATTTAATATTTTTTTGCTTTAATATAGTATGTTTCACAATATTCTTTGATAGATTTATTGAACCTTAGTTGTTACAACCCATAATCAGTGCAAACATAGCAAAAATATTCCTATTATCCAATTGATTTTTTTTTATCCAAATCATTTTTATATCTTCATATGATACAAAAACATAACCACATTCAGTAAAACTAAATGTGATAGAATATTATTTCATATAATATCATTGCACACACCATTCACAAATAAAAATGGTCATCCTGATGTAGACATTATAACATCAACTAGACCATCCGAGTTATCCATTATAGAGCCTTATAATTCTAACACAACTTTATTCTCTTACAATAGCCCGTATTTAGATACAATTTTGATATATCTCCTAATTTTATCAACTTTAATTAAGTGTCAATCCTTTTTATTTAATTGATATGTTGTATAGATAGTGAAAACATAAAAAAAATTATAGTCTTGATTTTTTAAATTAAAAAATACTACCAATTAGTTTTCTTAATTACTTCTTATTATCATCATGAACTTAATCAATATTGTTTATTTTTTTCCCTATTTTAATTTTTTTAGACACCCATCTTGATTATTCATTTCTAATTCTTTTTGAAAACACATTGAAATAATTTTCATGAGATAAAAAATATTACCACCAGTTTAGGTTATTTTTAAACCCAAAAAATAGATTTATCTCACTAATAAATAAAATCTAATTTTTTTTCTTCATTTGTCGAAATCAATGTATTTTTTTAAAAAAAATTTATTGAAGTTTCATGTAAAACAGTGAATATATATATATATATTCAATGTTTAGTTATAAAATACAATTGTAATTTGGACATTCATTTGTCACTTTATAATCAATTTTGAGAATTAATTTTTGTGATTGGAACTTCCTAATGCTCACATTTTTTGATTTTAGGACAATACATGTAGGTATATGTTTATAAAAATTTTATTAGGATGATTTTTTAAAACCATCTATTAATACCCACAACATATGGAAAAGGGATATCCTACCCCTCTTGTACCACTCAAGAGTAATGAGGTAAGGGATTCATATATTTCGACTGTTGTCTTGGGAGCATGATAAAGGCTAAGTGGGGTTCTTCGATAGAGATTTTACAAGGAGTGTGATGTCACTTATCTACTAAAGGATGTTCAATATATATTATAATATAGATTATATCATACAATTTTTGGTTCTTAGGGTAGTAAAAATAGATCTTTTCTAACATACATAAGAAGGATCAGTGCTTTTGATTTACTGTAACCTAGACTAGTTCACATTGGAATGAGAGATGCTTGGTATGAGAAGGATGTCACATAAAAGGCTTTTTTAATTCTTGGAAAATACAAGTGAGGTTTTTGGTACACAATTTTGGTTAAAAAATATTCTTTTAATACTTCTTTTGAAAATAATAATACTGATGTTTGTTATATTTGTTTTAACTTACGAGATCATTCAATTTGATGTCTATGGTATCTTAAGAAGCCATTGAAAATTACTCCACCTGAATTGGAATAATCATCCAATGATTAACGTTACTTGAAGGAATGTTAAGTAAGTATTTATGTTATACATTGCCTAAATTCTTCATAATGGGGTTGGTTTGTGTTGTTGTATTTTTTATGTTTTGATGTTGTAGTGTTGAACAAACATCATTTATAGAAGAAAAATAAGACTACATAAATTGGAAAAATAGTTTATGATTCCAAAAAGTATAAACAAAGTAAATAAGAAATTTTATATAGAAATAAATTAACTAAGAGTCTATATATAAAAATTGTAATTGTATCATAATAGAATAAAAAACATACAAAACCTCAAGTGTGTGCGGACATCACTTTCACACAAAGAGGAAAGGAAGTTTATATACCCAACATCAGGTATCCTTAATTATAATCATATCAGTAGGTATGTCACCAAAAACACTAGAATCCATAAATAAACATTATCAAGGGCATCTAAATGAAAAATTTGACTTATTTTTCTCATCCAATGTTGGAGTTACCCATTCCACACTAGAGGGATCTATATCTTTCAAATATTCTAGAGTTTATGATTCGATGAAAGTTAGGAATTTGATTTTTGAAAATGGATGGGATGATTCTAATTATAATTTCACAATTTTTCATCACTAGTCCCGATATAAACATTATAAACATTTTATTTTTCTTATCGTAGGACGTTCTTTTCACTACTATATAGGTCAAGATGTACTAAAGTGAAAATTGGAGTGGAGTTGATTCCCAAATCATTGATTCAATTTAATATATTCAATATTGCATAACATGTAAGATCCCAACCTTTTCTAGTGATATATCGAGAACATTTAAATTTATTACCTTTCCTTTCGTTGGGTATTTCATTTTTGGGTTTTACATTGGGGAGATTTCAAGAGAAATTGGAGATATTTGAATGGATTTTGGGCAGTGCACGGTTGGGGCACAGTTTTCCCACCAAACAGTGCATCCCCAACTAGAGGGTAATTTCAGGCCTAGTGGAAGGTTTGTTAAAATGTTTCCCCTCTTAGTAGAAACCATGAAACCCCTGAGAGGAGGCACAAGGTTAGGTGTAAAGTTAGGTAAAACCATGGGCCCCATACATAAGACCTGGAACATAGAAATAAAACTCATTGAAAATAATTACAAAATACCCAAACCCCCATATTATATCAATAAACACCCCTTCTTGACCCCAACTCGTTTCTCTTTTTAGGGGAGTCTATTGGATGGATTCCAAGGGCATGTAAACTCCATTCTTGGATAATAGAAGATTTTTTCAACAAATTTCCACACCTACTGGTAAGAGATCTCTACCCAATTAGTTTCATCCCTCTCCCTTATATTTATAACATCCTTTAATGGGATTTTTACCTCTATTGTTGATGGATGTAGATTTATATTTCTATATATCTTAAAATATTAAATTTTGGATCTGTTTTTTATCAATTTATAATAGTTTATATTGTAATTGAACAGTATGATTCAATTTGAGAATTTCCCTTAGTGGGTTTCTACCAACAATCATGAGTTATGTGGCCTAAATTGAAAATATGACACTCTTGATTTCATTGTTTGTATGTAATTGTGAAATTGAAACTTTCATGATTGGGTAATTACATTAGTGATTGAATTGATTAAATTGAATTTCCATATGATAATGAATTAGGTTATTCATGGTAAAATTGACATTCATTGATTTGTGATAATGAAATTGATGGGTTAGTGGGAATGTGTAATTAGTTAATTGATGGAATATTAAATTGGTTGATAATGGTAATTGAGGGATGTTTGTAATAACCTTGATATTTAATGGGTTTTATCTAAATGATGATACATGGTTTAATGGTGAATTGTTCATATTAATCCACATGATTATGTAAATAATTATGATTGATGAGATAGTTGAAATGGTATACAAATATATGAAATGTTTGTAGGAGGGTTAATGTTGATTAACCTTGTTAAATGTGTTATATGTGATAAATGTGAATGGTTGAGAGATGGAGTGCAGGACATGAAATTATGATCCAAATACCCATAGTGTGTTATCCATTACATTCAAGACCCAAATTCATTGATGTGATTATTATTGTGTTTGGAATGGACTGATTCTCCAAATACTAATGGGTTCTAGGACACATTCTTATTCTCCAAATACCCATGGGGTTCTATACAAAACGTTCTATGTACATGATATTGTCATTAGACTATGGTTCCAAATGATCATGATATAAATTGACTTGAGATAGTAAATGATAACCAAAGTATTGAGATATGTGGTATACCTTGGGATAGTTCAGACACTAGCATAGGATTAAGTGTGTATTGATGGGTTGGGTGTCTTCATGAAGATGATGAAATTTTGTGGATAATTAAAAAACAATTAAGTGTCATAACTATTTACTTAATGGATTGAAATTTATTATTTATAAAACATCATACACTATTATTGATGGCATATTTTTTTATATTTCATTTGTGGTGACCTAATGAATTTTACTCACACCCTACCCAGGCAACCTAATCGGTACCAAATTAGGCATCATGTTTTCAATATTGGATAAGGGTAAGAGATCTATCTTATATGTTTGAGTTAGGATAGACGATGAATGATGGATACATACTTTGTGTTGTCACCCTCTTGGGGGAGTTTTCAGTATCTTTATTTTGGGTTTCATTTAGGTTCTTGTTTTGAATGAAATATCTACTATTTACTTATGGATAATGTTTTTATATTTGGATCATCATTTTTACTAGTTTTTTCTGGTTATTTTATTATTCTAGTTGGTGGTTATTTTCTTTTTGTTATTTATATTGTTGATATTCTTTGATATAGAGGGTATATTTTCCTGATGTTATATATATTAGACCCTTGCTACTAGTCAGCAGCCTCTATAAATTGGGGAATCCCCCTTAAGGTCATATAACCAACGAGCTCAGGGAACTTTTATGTCACACCTACGTCAGGTTGTTACAAAGTGGTATTATAGGTGTTCACTTTTCATTATTATTTCATCATATTTTTGTAAATTTATCCAATATAATTGGATAAGTCAGTCCATGGTTAAGTTCTCATGCAAGGGAGTAGTTAACCCATCTACAAGGGTAAAACCAAGTACCTAAGGTTGGAATTGATGTTATTGATGTGTGATGTTATAGTTAGATGTTATTTCACCTCAATTGACACACTTGTTGTGTGATGTGATTATTATTTTTCATATTTTTTGGGATTTGACTCATTTCCCACTATGGAATGAGATATGGGTAAAAATACCTCATTATGGACACACAGGATTTGGTGTGACAAGCATCATATTAGGCACACATGGGAAAATTGGTTTTTCAATATATTATTGGAATTGAAAATATTTTCTTTTCTTGTTTAATTTAAATGAAAACGGTTCCCAATATGAAAATTTAAAATATTAAATGATGAAAAATATTGGAATTTGAATTGGATAAAATGATGTCTATTGATAACTTGAATATAATAATGTGTTTACCCTTTGTTAACCATGACATAGATGTATAATGGTTAAAAGTAGTGATAGTGCCTCAGTTTTTACCATGTTTTGGGAAAAGGGTATGACTTGTCATGGAATTATGTGAATACCTCTTGTTATCTATGTAAATGTTTTGTTATATGTCCAGAGATGTGTGTTGGGAATAATAGTGATATGCCTACACAATGACATGTGTTGATAAAATTAAAGGAGGTTATGGATGGAGATGATCCACCAGTATAGGAACATGAGGCACCAACAGTTCCAGGTGGGGAAGTCATAAAGTAGTTTCATGAGATATTTTCTCATTTTATGCATTGTATGGAAAGAGACTCGGGATGAATTTATAAGAGTATGTCATACTTGAGGTTAGATTTTTAGTTTCATGACCCTATGACTTTCACCAGATAGGGTGGACCTGAGGTAGATGGGTTTTGGATTGAGTATATCCAAATGTTTCTTAACCACATAGAGACTCCTTTTGAGAAAAGATTCAAGATAATAAATTTTATTTTGTGAGGATTAGCGAAGTTTTTGTAGGACATTCAAGATAAAAGTGAGTAGTTAGATAACTTGGAATAGAAGAAATTTTATGAGAAGATCCTAGAAAACTTTTACCCATTGACTACAAGACAAAAGAGGGAAGTAGAGATTATAAGGATGAACCTGGGGAGTATGTCTGTGATGGAATATACTAGTTTCTTTACCGACCTACAACACTTTTCTCCATCATTGTAAGGGGATACGAAAACTAATACTATATGTTTTTAGGATGTTCATAAATCAAAGATTATGTCCCATTTTAACATCATTCAGTTAAATAAATTTTCTAAGGTATTCGATCAGGATATAATATCTGAGGGGAGCTTCCAGAAATCTTCTAGAAGATGACACTTTGTTTCTAATGGATGGTTGATAGGTACATATTTTGATAGTAGGAAGCATCACTATAAGAATGTTATCCATATTAGTGAATGTTATAGTGTCCATGGGAAGGATCAATTACATAAGATGTTAACCATGTTCTTTTCCACCAGTGTGATAGGCCATGTCACTTTCATAGGAGTTTCTCCTAACCACGGGTAGAGTTCCGAGCATGCAGTATGAAGGGACATCTACATGGGTTCTGTAAGAGCCCATGATATGTGGGTAATTATTTAGGTTCCAGACAAAATTAGAGTGTTGTAAGGGCATCTCCATCCACATATCGGTCTAGAAGTTACAGTTCTACAGGCCTCAGTAGTTGGGAAAGTGGATGAGACTCTTCTGGAAAAGAGAACTTGTATCTACAGATTGGTGTATCTTAGGGTACATATATTGAATTATAGGGAAGAGGGGTAGGACAGTTGCATGCAGTTCATCCTACACTTTTGGATAGTGAGGTAACACCATTAATAGTTAGAGGTAATATTCTTCTAACTTCCATGCTAGCTAGTTCCTTATTTGATATTGGTTCCACTCATTCTTTTATATCTGAAAAAAATTGAATGGATTGTGTCTAGAAGTGGGGTTTTTGAGGGGGGTTATGATGATAAATACACACTTGGGAGTATAGTAGAGAGATATAAACTTGTTCCAGGGGTGTTATCTTGGGTTTGGGAAGTATCATTTCCTTTGGGGTATTTACATTCTGAATATGTCAGGTTTTAAATTTACTATGGTCATATAATTTTTAGTGGAATACCGAGCCCACATATATTTTTACTATATGATAGTAACGTTTACATCTCCTACGAGTGATAATTATATTGACCATAGAGTATGGGATATTCGGGTGGGCTGTGTATGGCTAGTTTATCAAAAAACATGGGAGATCACTACCTATGTTACTAGACTATTTCAAGATTTTGGAGGTTTAAATAATGAGTTCATTCTACTCATAGTGGATAGGTTACAAGATATGTTTCTTGATGAATTATCAGGGCTGCCTCTAGAGAGATGTTGAGTTTATAATTGAGATCATGCATGGAGATGAGCTAGTTTTTATTCCACAATACATAACCGAACCAATAGAGCCTCAATATCATAAGAATCAACTAGAAGAGTTGATGGATAATAAATTTATCCATACAAGTATATCACCCAGGGGTTCTATAGTTTTTAAAAAAAAGGCTTACAGGACATCGCACTTATGTGTTTCCAACCAGAAGTTGATCCGGGTGAAGCTGATAAAAATCTAGTATCCACTTATATGCAAAAATGATCTCTTTGAATAGTTTTCGGGAACCTGTGCCTTTTAATATATTCACATGAGATCAGGGTATCATCATCTGAGAGTTAAACCTTTTCGCATACCTCAGACTATATTAAAAGGCTGGTATAGTCTTTATGAGTTCTCCATGATGTCATTTGGGTTGATGAATGATTCTGTATTGTTTATGGTTTTGATGAACCAAAATTTCCACATAGACAAGGTTCAATTTTTGGTAGTATTTTTGGATGAAATCATGATGTACTCCAAGGCCCGTGATGATGATTCTCAACATCTCGACATCATCTTGAGTATAGTAAGATAACATTAACTATATTCCAAGACATTTAAGTTTCAATTCTAGATTGATCGGGTACATTTATTGGGACTCATAATATTATAGTAAGTTGTGTTAGAGGACCCATAGAAGGTACAGGTTTTGGATTATTGGGACTTACTAAAAAATGTTTTCGATGTACACATTTTCCTAGGATTATCAGGAAATTATAGGAGGTTCATTCTGGAATTTTCCCGCATGGAGACACCAATTTCAGGCTTTTCCAATAAGGGAGTTAAGTTTTAATAGAATAGGGAATTTAATAATACTTTCCATGAGTTGAAGAAGAGTTTGATAACTACTCCAATATTGATCCTACCGTAGATGGTCTGGAGTATATGTTATTTTTTGATGCTTCAGGGATCAGTATTGGCATAGTTTTAATGGAAATATATTGAGTAATTGCATATGTGACTCTTCAGTTGAGTCCACATGAATGGAATTACCCGAAGCATGTCCTTGAGTTTACTTTATTGGTTTATACTTTTATGTGTTGGTGGAATTATCTTTTGGGTGCAAATTTATTTGAGTACATTTCTGAGAAGACCTTAAAGAATATGTTTTTATAATGAGATTTTAATATACAATAGTGGGGATGGGTTGCGTTTATGAAGTCATTCGATTTTGAGCTACCATATACCAATGAAAATGGAATAAGTGTTTCTAAAACTCTAAGTTGGAAAAAAATTTATCAATAATTTTAGGACTCAATATCTGAGTGGAAGATGATAAACATACTAGCTGAGATTAATGTTGTGGTTCAAGAAGTCATGGAGCAGAGGAATATCATATCACATTCAGTGGAGACTACACTTTCTAGCAGGATTCAGGGGAGGAAGAATGACTATCTAGAACATTTTTCCATGAGGTAATTCCTTGAAGGTAGGGATTCAGCTTTTGATGGGACCATAGATATTTACGAAATCATCTATGTCTGTAATCGTGTTATTGTGCCTATGAGTGTGTGGGATGAGCTAATGTATGAATTTCATTTCCGTAAGTGTGTGGTACGTCCGCTTTTGACCAAAATCTATGGTGATCTATGATGATGGTATTGGTGGTTGTACATGAAAAAGAAGATTGTAGGGTTCGAGACATGATGCTACCCATGTCAACAAGTAAAGTCCAAGCATCAACAACCAGGGTGTTTACTATAGCCATTTACCATTCGGAAATGGAAGTGGGATGAAGTTACCTTGTAATTTTAAGTGGGACCCCAGAAGAATCCTTCGAAGAATATCACTATTTGGTTGATAATAAATTGACTGATGAAAGTAGCACAATTCTTTCCTATTCGAGAGACTTTCTTAGTAGATCACTTGGGAGAATTAGGCGTTTTGAATATAGTTCATCTGCATATGGTGACACGAAGTATAGTATTAGAACATGATGTATTTTTCACTTTGTGCTTCTAGTAAGTCTTTTAGGACACTCTTGGTGCATAGGTATTACTGAGTTTGACATTCCACCCACAAACAGATGGGAAGTTAAAACGTAATATATAGGTACTTGAGGATATGCTATGAGCATGCATTCACAAAGTTGTTGTTTCATGGAAGAAGAACCTAGAACTTATTGGTTTATACTAAAATGAATATTATCAAGATAATTGCATGTGGTACTATGTAAGGATCTTTAGTATTCCATGCATATCACCACTATGATTGATGGAGGCAGGTGAGTCAGAACTATTGGGATTGAGTCTCGACTAGGAGGCATCAGAGAATGTTTAGTTGTTTAGGAAGCATATGGATATGGATCATTGTAGAAAAAAAACTATTTATGATATAATTTTATGACCCCTTGAGTTTATAGTCATTGATCATGTGTTCTTATGGGTGTCACCTAGATTTGGTCACCATAGGATTTATAATTAAGGAAAGTCGGTGCCCAGGTTTGTCTGACCTTTTGAGTCTACGGAGAGAATTAGGCCTGTGGCAGACTGATTTGCTCTCCCACAAATTTATAGTGATATGAATGATGTTTTCCATGTGTCAAAAATTAAAAACATTCACCCTACACCTTTTTAAGTGATCTATGGGGATGATATTGAGATTAAGACTGATGTGTCATTTAAAGTGCATCTAATACATGTTGTGGATCATAATGATAGTGTTGTGGGGAAGGACCATGTAAATATTTCAGGTATTATGGAAATTTGGTCTTGTTTATTAGGAAATAAGGGATATTGAAGAAGATATGTGGGCTCAATGGCCCAACATGTTTACCTCAGAATCAAAGAGAGCCTTGGGGGTATCGCTTGCTGACAAGCTATTACATTTTGGGGAGATTTTAAGTTATTTAACTTTTATGGTGATGTATAGAGATTTTTTATATATACAATTTTACCTTTCATTGGGAATATATTGGTTGGGTTTTACTTTGTTGAGATTTTAGGAGAAATTAGAGATTTTTTGTGGGGTTTTGGGTAGTGCGCAGTTGCCACATAGTTTTCCCAAACCATGCACCTTTCCCCAGACTACTATGAACCCCAGAAAGAGGGGGATTTCATGGTTAGTGAATTGTTTGTCAAATGGTCCACCCTATTAGTAGTAACCATGAAACCCTTGAGAGTTGGCACACAGTAAGATGCACTGTTAAGGAAAAATATGTTACCTATACATGAAACCATACACATCGAAAAATAAGCCCCTAAAAATAATTAAAAATATAATGAACCACCGTCATAAATCCCTAAACACCCCATCTAGACCCTAACTCATTTCCCTCATTTTTTTAGGCTCTTGGGTGGATTCCAATGACTTATAAAATCTGTTATTGGTGAATCTTAGATTTTTTTTAATAGATCTGTACCACTCCCACTAAGATATATCTTCTCGGTTAGCTTCACATCCTATCAAATTTCTCTCATCTTTGGAAGGGATATTTCCGTCTTCAGGTGGTGGATCTCTATCTAGGTTTTGATAGATCATAATACATTCTGTTTTGAATATAGGTTTTCTATCTCGATCCCATTTTTCATTGTGAAATTGAACATCCCACTTCAATTTTAGGATTTTTTGTGAGTGTCCATCAATGACCTTGTGGTTGATTTTTTAAATTTGAAATGCCACAGTCTTGATTTAATTATGGGTATGTCATTTTGAAATTCCAATTTCCATAATTAGGAAATTTCACTAGAGATTGAATTGATTAAATTGAATTTATATGTGATAACTAATTCGGTTATAATTTTAGAAATTGAAATAGGTTGATTTGTTATCATGAATTGATGGGTTAATGGGATTCTGTAATTTTTCAGTTGACGGAATATTGAATTTGTAGATTATGGGAATTGTGGGATGTTTGGAATAACCTTGATAAGTTAATGGTTTTCAATTTAATGTTGATAGATTGTTTAATGGTTAATTTTTCATATTATTCTATGTGGTTAAAGGAAATAATTGTGATTTATTTGATATTTAAAATGGAATAATATGATATGAAATTTTTATTGGAGGGTTAATGTTGACTAACCTTGTTGAATGTGACATATGTGATAAATTTGAATGATTAAGAAATGTGGTGGGGGGGAAACTGATGCTCCAAATACCCACTAGGCGATATTCATGACATTCTACACCCAAATTTATGAATTTTACAATTATTATATGGGATAGGGACATACACAAAAAAAACACAAGGGATGTGGGGAAATGGTTGATGCTCCAGAAACCCATGAGTTACTAAACACAACATTCTATGCCAATGATATTGGAATTGAACTATGTTCCCAAATGGATGTGTTATAAATTTAATTGAAATAATAAATGTTAACCATAGTATTATTATATGTGATATCCCTTGGTTATAGTTTCGACTCTAGTACAGGCAGAAGCAGCTTTTGATGGGTTGGGTGTCTTCATGAACCCATGGAAATTACAAGTTTAATTAAGGAATAATGAAATTCCATAACTATTTACTTTATGCATTTTACATTATTCTTTATACAACTGAATACACTATTATTGACTAGATACTTTTTAGACATCATTGTTGGTGGCATATTAAGTTGTACTCAAACCCTACTCGGGCTTCCTGATCAGTACCCAAATTGAAATAATGTTTTTAGGGAAGGATAAGGGAAAGATCCCAATGTTAGATGGATGAGTTGGGACAGAAAAAGGATTAGGGAACCTGAATTGGTGTCAGGACCCAATATGGGGTGTTTTTAGTGTCTTTATTTTGGGTTTTCATTTTGATACATGAAACTTTTCTGGCATGACATATCCACTATTTTGTTATAGATGTAATTTTCTGTTACGGTTCATCATGTGATACTGGTTTTTTTTGTTATAGTATTATTCTTGTTGGGCTTATTGATTTTTGGTTAATGATTGTTTGTTTCCCCAATTCTTCTACTCTCATGAAATTGGAATACTCTCTTCATGTTATATATATATATATATATATTATAACCTCGCTTCTAGTCGGCAGCCTCTAGTGTATGGGGAGGCACACCTGATGTCACATAAACAACTAGCTCAGGGTAATGGTATATGGAACTCGGATCAGGATGTCACATAACACATGTTTAATAAAATCTCTAATGTAGATACTAGAATCTTTAGGGATCAGATTTATTTCATAATACTCATTGATGATCCTCTCACCTAATTTAATTTTAGTCTATCCCACCCAAATTAATCACCACTAGTTTGTGGAAAATTTTCACATATATACCGCTAATAACCACACACACCAATCACATATCCCTCTCCACACTTCACCCTACCCCAATATTTAAGGTCCATATTCTTTCCTCCACCTTCTAACATCTAACCAAGTCCATATCTATAGGAAAATAACTCACTTTATATTTCCATGCCACTTAATTATCAAAGGCATTGATAACTAATAAATCTAATCCCAAAAAACTACCTAAATATCCTATTAATACCAATGAAACCCAACCCAGGTATCTAATTACCACAAAAAAACTACACAACAAACCACTTTCGGGATACATCAACATGAAGACCCACTTTTTAACGTCTCAACGTTCTAGTTGACTGGGACACATGACCCGTATCTATGGAAATTGGAAATATTAAACAATTATGAATAATATTTGGAAATTTCAATGTGATTAGAAGACATGTACCAAGGTAATCAATAACTCCTCCCTCACATGCTTATAAATTCTGTAAACCTATTCTTTATAACCCCACAGAGAGAACACTTATCCTCCACCAAAAAAATTTCCCATTTAGATAAGGTATATATTATTTTTTCAATTATATTCTTCCATAAAATAATTCTCTATTAACTTTTGTTCTGTTTAAAGTGAATTTTGTTTATATTAAAAATAGTTACCTAGAACTAACATCTATGTACATTATTATTAACTTTATTACTGATTTAGAATGATAATAAAGTTACTATCCATCATGATTATTTTTTGAGGTGGCATTGTATGTGATAATGTTTTAGGGGTTCATGATGTTCTGAAAGGCCATAACATTTATCCACTATAATGAGAACATAGAATAAATATGATATTATTCTTCAATGCACGTTCTATGGATGGATGACACTGATTGATGAGATATTAATGTTACAAGATATCTCAGATAGGAGGATCACAATATATTGAGACGTATTCTCCTGATGTACATCCTAGGTGATCTTTATGAGAAAAAGTTTATGAGAACATGAACTTCAAGTAAGAAATACACCTTTATATATCATTGTATATTATTATTCATGGTAATTTGTAATGTTACTTAAACATAAATACAATTATTAATTAATATGAAAATTCATGTACTTTGATGTATAGATGAAATCCATTTTAACGTATGATTTTATTGAGTTTTGATATGATGGGTGTGTCAGAGGTGATATTTCATTAATGATTATTGTGAGGAAGGATTTTGACCATATGTTTTAAAAAGGTTCATATCTCAAGCCCTTTGATGAGAACTGATCTTACTGATTAAGTCCACGGTCATGGAATTATTTCAGAAAGCTAATTTTTAGAATTTCAAAGAAGGAGACATAAACAAAAATGTTGGTGACATCGGTGTGCAACCTGATTCTTTAGAGATATCATGATAATGATATTATACTATTCCATGTGAATTCATATGATGTTGGATGCCATTTAAACATTAACTTCTTTCTTTATGCATGCTTGGAAATGTTTCTAGATGTTATCCATGTAATTTAGCAGGTAATGCCTACTTCCATTAAAAAAGGTGCCTAGAGTGACACCGACAAAGAGTATTTAGAACATCATTTATATTCTATATGGAGATATACAATAATAATTTTGTCGGTGAATAATGTTGTGATATTTTATTATTTGAAAAAATAGTCTTTTTTAAAGTATGATAAATGTCGAGGAGGATAAAATGGCTCGAGTTAATGGTCCAATAAAAATGCAATATTAAAATTCATTTGAATAAATATAAATTTATTTATTCATGAAATGATATTAATATATTATAATGTTTAGTGCAAGTCTTGTAAACAATAATAATTTTGTTATTATTTAGACATGGGTTTTTTGAGATTAAAAGATTTATAAGGCCACATGTGCAATTATAATTATATAACCTGATCTCTATATAATCCTGATTAAGTCGTTCTTAACCCTAATCATATTTTTGTACAAACAAAACTCCAAAAAAAACCTTTATGTTCATTGGGGGATGTTTATCTGGAATTCCCTTGAGAACAAAGCTAAATTCTCCTCGTCCATCCTCTTATCTATAGAGATAGATAGTGAAGAATACTTCCACCTCAAACCAATTCTTGTGGAGATCATAGATGAATGACACTGGTGTCATAATCCTTCATACTAGAACCAGGGGATTTGTACATCAATGTTTGGAGGTGTTTGTGGAACTTATAGATCACCAATAGAAGGATTATTCCCTTTAATACTCTAATGAAACCTTGATATTCCTTGAATATATCATCCATTTTTTTAATAAATATTGAATTTAAATTTAAAATAATTTGTCATTATAAAAATTTATTATAAATTATATGTGATGACCTTATCATGTAGATTCTAGGGTTGCAATTAATCTAGTTTTTAGGGGAAATTCGACGAAGCTGTCAAATTTCCACTGTTGGGAGAGGGTCCAAGTTCTTCTATTATTCACCAAAACATTTAAATGGAATCAAAGAGGCAACATAATAATTTAAATAATTTATTATTATTTTATTTATTACAGAAATTTATGAATAGTTTTTAATTTATAGTTTATTAATTCATTAATCTGAAATTCAATTAACATGTTTTATCGATTAAACATAATTTTCACAAGTTTTATATGATATTACACTGGTTAAGAACATGTGATAAATGACCAGCGATTCCATTGGGAGGTGCTGAAGGTTCTGGTTGGTTGAAAAATTTAAACTGTATGTAACGAAATACACATATAATGTTCTATGGTTCACAAAAAAAGGATGGTCTATGTGATACATGACTCACATAAAGAAATATCACATTTTTTTAATTACAAAACTATGTGTTGACTGACCATACTGACGTGTGGTTTATTGGAGCACACAATATTTAGCTGGTACGCATGCTCTTTAACTATTTCTTTTTGTAGTGAAATTTATTGAATTAACCTGAAAAAATTTACATTTTTATAAATACATAATTCATGGGATTGATACCCTAGAAATTTTGAGGTTACAAATCTTAAATATGGTGTACACAACATCACTAAATAAGTCTCCATAATCAAGATACCCACCATGTCCTTAGGCATACATCCCAAACACATGATGAGTGACATATTTGGGTCGTATCTTTTCATACACACTGTGTAGTTACATGATAATTATTATAATTAAATTAAATAATTATTTAAAACATTAAAACCAAATTACATGGCTTGC
This sequence comes from Viscum album, assembly GCA_963277665.1. Classification (NCBI taxonomy): domain Eukaryota; kingdom Viridiplantae; phylum Streptophyta; class Magnoliopsida; order Santalales; family Viscaceae; genus Viscum; species Viscum album. The sequence continues at coordinate 1,575,864,399 of OY728120.1, read as the reverse complement.
AGTTGGTGTTCTTACTATAAGATAAGGTTTTCATAATTAATTAATGTTAAACTATCTCAGTGTAATTATCGGAACATATTAGTGAAGATATTTCTTTTCGAAATTTCCATAAATGATGGGAATATCCAAGACAGTTTGGATGTAAATTAAGATAAAATAAATAAATAAATAATAAAATTCAAGTGTTTTTATCTTTATAATAAATATTTAATTGAAGGGAATTCAGTCGAGTTTAAATTTTCATGTTTGTTACTTATGGGGATGATCATGAGATTAGAACAAGTTATTTGTGTGATTGGTGTCTTTTAATTTGGTATTATTAAATTAAAATTTTGGTCTATGTGTCATCCCCTCCTTTATATAATGTAGAACCTACATCGGCACTATTTATTTTATGAAAACACCATTAACCACTATATTAGTTCCCTTCACTAGTGTGTGAGTAAAAATATATTCAATTTAGCTTCTAGGTGAGTGTGGATAGTCTAAACATAGAGCAATAGTGAAACTAATTCAGGATATACATGGAGCATAGACGGAATGTTGTTAGTTGAAATTGGCATGGTTCCAGAAGTTCGTTCTCCATGGTCAAGTGTTGATTTATAAATCTCCTAACAAATTAAACACTAGAATATATCATTATCATACCATTTTAGTGTTTTATTTTTTCAATTTCATGTCTAATTATCAATGGATACTTTATTATAATCACTTAATAAATGAATTAAAATAAATTGAATTTTGTGTAAATTTTATCTTGACACAATTAATCACATAAGTAAAATCCATTTAATATTAACAATAATTTAATAAGAAAAAATAATCAATTTACTCATAAAGATGAAAATCCATAAAATCAAAATATTATTTCAATAAATCCTTCCACTACACAGGTTGAAATCAGACCAGAGTTTAAAATTCCATACCAACCTCTGTTAGGAAAATTCCAATTATTGGAGAATTCATAACATGAGTTTTATGTTGACTTACCCTAATTTACATTAAGGTTTCATCACCTATATGATAATTAGTGAATCTAGAAGGAAAGTGATGAGGAAATTCAATTCAAGGATTTCAAGATTAGGTTTTCCACTCAAAGGATAATGGAGTAGTGATTTATGCTAGTTGGTATGATTCACATACTTAGATACACAAGAATAACTTTTTAGGATTCAATATATGTTGTGAGAGGAGACATTCTAATCCTTACATCTTGAGTATACATGATATAGGATAGTATTATTCCAATGGTGCGAGCTATTGAAATTCAATAAAATAATGAGAGATTAATAAATCAAATTTTATTATCTATTTTTCCAAACCAAAAAAATGTATTAAAATATGATCTTTTATAGAAATGTAATGTCCTATAAAAAAATATTTATAACTATTATCTTTATAAAATAAGGATAACATTACCATAATCTTGAATTTCTAGGAATGGTATAACTGCTCTCACATTATAGAACACTACAAAAAAAATATATGTGATAGAAAGCCTTGTTCCTAAAGTGTTCGGTAAAGAGACTAGTGAGGAATATCTCTCTCTCTACATGGAACACTTTGATAATGTGGTAGATGTCAAATTTTTCATGAAATATTCAATTTCCATTGAACTCCTTAAGCACCATGAAGAAATATATGCATATAGTATGTCACCTTAATGATATTTATTAAGAGAATGTGAGATAAGAGATATATGAGATCTCCAAAAGACTATTTAGGTTTAATCTTCAAGAGTCAATGCCATTTGGGGCAAAAGTAGTCAATAATATTAGATAAATGGAGAAATTGAACATCTTGGGCTTTAAGATTCTAGATTATTTGCACACAAATATCATCTCATCCTTACTACCTCAGAACTCCTGCAGTTTCACTGTGAATTATAGTATGAGAAATACTGATAGGACTATCTCAAAGTCCCTTATCTTGATTATCTAAGATGGTAGTGACATGAGGCGTGGAAATATAATGGTCCTCATGTTGAATAAAAGGAGGAATAAGTGAAATAGTCCCAAAATCACTATAAGTATAAGAATACCATGAACCATCATTTTATGAAGAGGAATATCCAAATACATGAAAAGAGAAATTATTTATATTTCTCATGTGGAAAGATAGGACACTTGTAGAAGAACCACACCCAATTAAAGTAGAATGATGATACTATTGGTGTGTTTTCTATCAAGTGTTGTCTTTACATATCTACTAAATGGGTATTAGATATAGCTTTTGGTACTCTTATCTATATTCCAATTTAGTAAAAATATATATTTTGAATGATTTTTAGAAAAGAGTTTGGTCATTGTGTCACCAATGAAGAACAACTTGTTTCCTTCTATACAAGGCATTATTGGTTTCTATTTCCAATGATGATGCTATTAATTTTGAAAAATTGTTATTATGTACTCAATGTTACTATGAACATCATTTATGTATCCCTTCTAGATGAAGATTGTTTTGTTTTAAAATTTGGAAATAAATGAATTTTATTTTACAAAAAAATCATATATTATAAAATGACACATTTATGTAATTGTATTTATGTACTATATTATGAAATCAATGTTTTTGAAACTTATAATAAATTAGGTTCACATTACACGAATCACACCATGATGTGGCTTCATCGACACGGTCATGAAATCGAGAAGTGGTTGACAAAGTTGTACCGATATGGTAATTTAGATTCATTGGAACAAAAACCCCTTGATAATCATATTTCTTATTTCCAGGGGAAGATGACAATGCCAACTTTTGGTGATAAGGGGGAATGAACCGAGAATATTCTAGAATTAGTAAAAATTTATTTGAACAGACCCTTTTTAGTAGAACCTTAATGTGAGAATTCTTAATTCATTTTTTTATTTATGAATTGAGTAAACGTGAAAGTGTTTTCTTAATGAGTTATAAGTCCAAATCGTTTAATAAATTCAATGAAATTTTAAATTAAGTATATACTAACTTCATAAGAAGAAGAAAAATCTTTGATCCGACCAGGGTGGGGAATATCTAAGACAACATCTCATCGATTATCTTTCAAATTTTGGGATTATATCTCAACTCACTCCATATACACCACAGTTGAATGGTGTCAGTAAAAGGATGAAAACCACCTTTTTTTACATTCTAAGACTGATGAATTATCATGTAGATATTGCATTGTCATTTTGGGGATAATAATTATAGTATTTGATGTTAAGACCCCCTCTTTCTAGGGATACTCTTACAAGCATTAAAATAAAGGAAGAGAAATAATTACCCCAAATACTTTCCTCTAGTAGGCCTTGGGTTGGAGAAATACACTGGGGTGTAAAAATACCACTTATGGGAGACATTACCCTATAATATAAAATATGACCATGATATGGTATAAAAACCCACAATTAACACTAGTAGCTAATATAAAATATAACAAAACAATCCAAAAATTAATGATCAATGTCAACAAATACAAATAAAGGTCTCCAATGTAATGTACCAAAAGGTAGACTATATAGATGTGACTCAATAAAAACTCCAACCAAAGAAATAAATGTGTTGATAGGTCCCCTAGAAACCTAAAAATTACTTTATATATATATGGTGTTCATACAAGTTTTCTCAATTAGATCATCATCAAGGTCACAAGATTACATGTCGAATGAGAAGGTGAATATACCAGTGAACAAATATTAGGACCAATAAGAAACTAAATAGAACAACTAACAAATCCCATACTCACCATGGACTACTAAAAAAATGACATATCTGATATAGTAACATAGTAGTAAATAACATAATAAAACAAGGTTCCCCTTTGCTGCTACCCCATCGATTTTCCACTCCCATTCCCAGACAATGAAATACCTATGCTCCCATCCCTTCCACACACATATCATTAAATCACATTACATAAAATCACATCACATCACATAAAATATCTCTAAAAAACACTTGTCTCATCACTGCACATCTCACTTGAAGACATCGGGTCCATCACTGTGGAAGGAAGAGTGGTGAAGAGGGGTTATCCAACCATATATATCACCACTATCATGATTATTAGTGAAAACTCATGGAACCAAAAACCCTTGGGAGTTGGTAATATTATCCAACATAGTTGGAGAGTGTTTATAAACAACATAAAAATACATGATATATAGATTAAGCAAATTATCCAACCACTGGTTTCATTATAAATAAAATTTATACACCACAATACAACCACCACACCACACATCAACAATCAAAACCAATACTACCATTATATGAAATACACCACACAACCACCACAAAAATCAATATGTTACCAATTTCATTTATAAAACACCACTAACTTTTATTAACATCCATATTTCTCACATTTACACCACCATTATTTTATTCAATTCATTAATTCAATTCATTCAGTGTCATCATATATTCCATGGTTAACCAGGAAACTAACACAACCACACTACATCACATATTCCCAACTCACATCAACCATCATCATGACACCATGCTAACCAAACCAACTCCCCAAAAAACTACACATATCTTCCACCACACAAAAAAACCACTATACACAATTACCACTATGTACCAAAACAATCCAAAATCATATTCACAACCATCTCACACCACAACCTCAACATATAACACCATCTCCCAACACTACCCTACTACACAACACTACACCACCAAAAATAATCACCTCTGCACATCAAAACACGACATACCCAACCACCATGAACCATAGCTCAAAAATAACCATGTTATATCGATGGAAACCGTCCACCACATCACATATACACACACTACACAACCTATCCAGTCACCACCATCATTAGACAATAGCCTGGCCACACAAGGAACAAAACAAACATAAGCAAATACAACAACAAAACATCCTAGACTCCCCAATCTATTCAAGGTCTTTTTCATATTATTTTGATTTTTAGCATGGGTATTATCACAAAAACCATATATCCATGGGGAACTAATTATTATCCACATAAATATTTTTTAGCTTTTTATTCTCGGTGTGATCGAACAACAAAAGATAATGGGACTCATAATAGGTCACCTATAGCATAAATAAGACTCTCAATATACGTTATTTTTAGAATTGGACACAAGATTGAAAAATATCAACATTAATATCACCAAATTAGTAAAATTATGCAATTAATCTCTATCTCCGTCAATTTTAGTTATGACAATTAATTATATTAATTATGTTGACCCTTACAATCCACACAGTGGATATAAAAAAACATGAAATCCCCACCCATAGTATGTAAATAGGAAAGAACGAGGATCCCATGCCTCAAAGAATATTTCTAATCTCACTATTCACGGCGGGGAAAAGAAGAAACAACACACTAACCAAAACTGCATAGGGAAGCCATAGACCAGCCTACACCGCATCGATATATTATCAAAACAAAGCCAAAATCTCCCCCAAACCGAAACCCTGACTCCAAAGTGGATCTTTAAGAAACTATTTGGGGAAAATAAGGGGATAAATTAGAATAACACACCATGTATCATCAAAACACAACCAATGGAACTAATTTTCCATGAAAGTGGAAGGTGGGTTGGATGAACCTCCTCTTGTATCTAGGGTTCTCCATAAAAGAGAGAGAATATAAAAAAATAAGTAGAAAATTAGCCTATAAAGATATATAAATAGGTTATAAATAACATAATTTACACCATAAATTTTATATTTATGGTATAAATTCCACAAGTATGTGGATTAATAGCCATAAAAAACAAATTCAATCTGTGAACCCATTTTTTCTCAAAAGAAGGAACCTCAGTCTCTAAAAAATTTACACCTTGAATTTTTTTTTGAAAATGTAAACCAATTTAAAATTGTACTTCCATGTCGAACAAAAGATGTAAACAATTCTCCATACAAGCTGCAATCCACACAATTAAGTAGTAAACCCATATTTTATGATGTAAAACGTCCATTGTAGTTCTATTTCATCCCAAATGTCTAATAAAACTCCTCAAACCTCCTACGCACACCTATGACTACCCAAATTATAACATACTTGGTTAAGAATAAAAAATGTTACATTTTATACACATTATAAACTGAGTTAAAAATAATGTGTAAAATAGAAACACTTATGAATTAATGTATGGTAAGAAATTTTTGTGTCACATATTCATTTATAGGGATAAAATTAATTTTTAAGGTCATATTTGGAAATAAACTAGCATTATAGGTTATAAAGTGCATATTTATAGGATATCCCAAGGAATTAGGGGGTTATTATCTATACGACCATTTAGAAAAGAGTGTTATAATGGAATGAAAATTTATATATTTTGAGAGGGAGAACATATATAATATAGATATACGGTGAAAGATTGTCTTCAAAGAAGTTTATGCTCATCATATATAATATTAAGTACCATAAAATATTCCATAGGTCCCCTTGGAAGAATTTGTTCCTAAGACACAAGTACCATATAGGATAACCAAAGAGGTCAGTGAACTAGAAAAAAATGTTTTTCTAGTCACTAAATATGAAGAGTAATTTTTGGTTGAAAATAGTGATCTTGTATCCTATAAGAAGATAGTAGAGATTTAATAAGATTTAAGATGAAAAAATCCATGAATTTTAAGATATATTCAACATATCATAAGAAACTATGGGTTTTGGTCAATCCATCAGTTGTTGTAAATCTTGTTTAGTGAAAATGGGTATTCAAAAAATTGACATGAAAGGTAAAGTAAGTACCTTTGAAGAATGAATAGTGGATAAAGGGTTTAAACAAAATCAAGGTATGGACTATGATTAATATTTTATCTGGTTTCTATGTTTAAATCCCTGAAAATTTTACATTCTATAGAACCTTTACATTACTATAATATTTGATAGATGGATGTTAAAATATAGTTCCTTAATAGAAAAATTTCGGAATATGTCTATATGACACAACTGGAAATGTCTTGACACTAAATTATGTTAGTAAAGTATTCATGTTATAGAGATATATTTATAGATTGAAGTAAATATCCTTTTCATGGAATATAACATTCAATGAAAATATTCCTGAATTTTTTTCATAAAGAAAAAAAGTGAGCCAGGTGTTTGTAAGAGGTTTAGTGAGAGTGAAATAATTTTCCTAGTTTTATATTTTGATGACATATTACTTATTATAAATGGCATATCGGTCTTATTTTTAGTTAAGTATTAGTTAAAAAATTTCTTATCTATAAAGGACTTCTTTGAAGTGGTATATATTTCTGGGATCAAGATCATTCACGATAGATCTAAGAGTCTTCTGGGGATAATTCCAGATATATATAATGACCTGATATTGAAGATATTTCATATGTAACAATCCAAGAGGGGATTGGTTCTAAAGTATCATGGAAGACATAATTTTAATAAAATGTGTCCTCTAATATAATAAAAGAGAGATATATATAAGATAATCTAGATCCCATAAACTTCTATTACTGGATCCATCTTTTATTCCATGTTATATACTAGACATGATGTTTATTATTCCTTGGGATTTTTAGGAAGATATCAAGTTGGCCTAGGAGAGAAAATTTGGTCTGTTATTGAGGATATCATTAAGTATTTGAGGCATACTAAGGATATTTTCCTTGTGTGTATAAGATATGAGAATCTAGTCATTATGGGATATAAAATTTTTGTTTCAGATAGAATAAAATGATATAAAATCATTTTAAGATATATATTTAGTATTTATATAGTATTTTTGAGTTAGATGTGTCCAAATAACCCTATTTTAATTGATTTTATAATGAAAATCAGGTATATTGTGACATTTGATGTAGTAATGGTAATAAAATTAATCCAATATATTGATGTGGTTACCAATAGAAAACATCTTTTCACATTATGTTGTGATAATACTACTGTAGTGGATCTCTCAAAGGATCCATGGTCGCACTAACAGATAAAACACAAACTTTGAAAATATCACATATTGAGGGATTTTTTTCAATTATGAGAGTTCGTAATGAACCTATTTTCCATGGAGGATAAAATTTTGGTCCCCTTGACAAAATACTTATCTTTATAGAAGCATGGACATTATGTGAGTGCCAGAAGATTGAAAGTTGTTAACTATTGGATGTAGTGCAAGTGGGAGTCTATTAGAGTTGTTTTCCTTGAACTAAATTCTATTTTCATTATGATTACCTATCTTCAGGGTTATAAATTTTTAATAAATTTATTATCACACCAAGATTATTCTTCTATGTGAGGTTATATTTGATAATGTCTTAATGGTACCTATGACATTAGAAGTCATAGTGGTTCCCTACTATGTTGAGAACATAGAAGTGTTATGATAGTATTATTAAATAATTTTTAAATGGGATAATTACATTTTATAAAAGGGAATAAATGAAATAAGTTGTTAAGGATAGTAGACTCATAATACATTGATACTTCTTCTCATGTACTTCATCCTTGATAATATCTAAGAGAAGGAGTTCTGAGAACTTGACCCACTAGTATGAAATAGACATTTATATGTATCATTGGATATTCAAATATGCAAACATTTGTAATAGTCCATATAATTTATTATTCTTATTAATGCATATCAAGTGTCACATAATTTAATCTGTTGATGAAAAACTTTAGAAAATGTGATCGTTGTGAGGTTGGATATGTTAGGTGTTTCACAAGTGATATTAAATTAATGAATAAAGTGAGAGTGGATTTGTCCCTTATATTATTTAATAAAAATTTATATCTTGTGAGATTTCATGGGAATAGAACTTTCAAATTAATTATATGACCATGGAATTCTCTTGGCAAGTTGATTTCTGAAAATTCAATGAAAGACACATCAAAAATTGAGGTTGACGACAATAGTGTGAAACCATCTTGATTAATGATATCATGATTGAGAGATTATATTATATATTGTGTGTTAAAAATATGTTTTATAAAATTTCGACATTAACATATTTCACTATGGTTGTATTGTCAAATTTATAGATTTTAATCTTAGATATTAAACAGTTATGGCTAATTCCACTAAGAAAATTACCTATAGGGTCACACACTTAGTGTATTCCAAACAAAAATTAATTTTTTTATAAATTTAAAAAGTTGGGTAAATATTATTCTCATACATAGTTTCATAATTAATCATGTTTCATTAATCAAAAAAATTTAGTAATAAATCATTACATAGAATATATGTGAGTTTAATTTTTAATACATATTTATCATCTATTCTAGTGAATAAAATATTTATAAATTTATCATTAAATAATTCAATGAAACAAATATTATAAAATAAATATTTAATATTCATTGTTTGATAAATTCCAAGAGGGATAAAAAAATGTGAGTCGTTGGCCTAGTGAAAATGACATATTAAATATCATTTTAATAAATATTAATTAATTTATTCAATAAATGATATATATTTATCTATGATTTTAGCGCATGTCATGTAAATAATATTATTATTATTATTATTTTCACATGGGGTTTTCCATATATTAATAGAATTATAAGGGGCCATGTTAACTTAATATTCTCTAACCCAAACTCTATGTAAAACCAATTAAACCATTATTAACCTTAATCATCACTGTGAACAAAAAACCAGAGAATCCTTTAATGTCCTAGTGAAATCTTCGTCTATAATTCTCTCAAGAGCAAAGAAAAATTCTAATCCACCACCCACTAGACTCTAGACTGAACAATAATAATCTCGAAACCTCAATAGAGATTATTTTAGACTTCATTGATAAATGATAAATGAATTAGAATCTTCTGTAACTGTTTTATAGGATTTATAGAATAATGTTTAGAGTTTAAGGGTGAACACATGGATCATTTCTACAGAAATTCCAACCTTGAATACTCTGATACAATGATGGTATGGCTTCAAGATATCATTTTTTTCATAAATGAAGAAATAATTTCATAGTGAGTTAATTACTTATTTACATAAATCAATTATATATTGTTTGTGATGATCTTATCTTTTATAATCTAGGTTTCTTATTTTTCAGGTTCTGAGGACAAATCCAAAGTACTTTAAAATTTTCCATTATTAGGAAACGGATTAACCTCTTCCAATGAACCCCAAAACATTCACTATGATTCTTCTTCCTCACATGGGTTTCAACTACTTAGGGTGATTTTAATTTTTCTTCTGTTTTGAAATTTTTACTTGTTAAACTCTCATTATCCTTAACTTTGTGATTTTTTTTATGAATTAAGAATCGTTTCTTCAACTTTATTATGGATATTCTTGAATGAAATATATTCCTTAAAGCCAAATGCAATAGATGAATTTGGGAATCAAAATACAATGGACTTACAACATGAATGAGATACAATATTTTTCATTGATTTCATGAAGTATAATTATAACTATTATAATTTAGGAAATAATTCGACATAAAATATCATGTATGATATTCTTCATAAGTTTAATTGTATAAGAGGTGTTTTATTCATGTGTTGAATTTACAAATTGTATAAAGAATTAACTCATGTGATTCAATTCATAAATTAATGAATTCAACACAATTGAGTTTTCATGGGCCTATGTAAACCACGACCGTGAAATTTAAGTTGGTGAATATTTTTTCATGATGCATGGATGAAGCTTATGAGTTTGGGAGCTCTCATTATCCTTATCCTTTACACTGAATGAAATAGAATTCCCTAAGGAATAAATGGATCTCTCTAAACATTTGAGTAATTCAATCTGACCCTAGATACATAAAAGGTGGGATATATTCATCTATCACTTCTATGATATTTCTAAATTTCATGGGATGATGATAGAAATGTTGTAGTGGATTTTTCGTTGAGAAATGAACTTTCTTATAGGTTATTAATTTATATCTTTATACATATTTTATTTAGTTTTACATGGAGATATTGTATTTATGGTTTATTATGCTTCCACTACTATGATTAAATTCTGATAATCCTCTTAGAAATTTACAATGGAATAATAGAGATCCATGTTTCCGGTTTTTTGAAATTGTGTATTAGAAATAAAGAACAATGGAAAAAATAGTTCCATTTCCCTGTCACCACAACAGAGATCAAGTGATACCATGATACAAAACCTTCCATTGAACCTAAACAACCTATAACCATTCTAAATCCCGTGTAGAACAATGTCATGGGGGCACTTTCATCAAGCCAAAATGACATGTTTCTAAGAAATATTGAGAAAATGGTTCCCATTTCCAACAAGAACACATGAATCGCTCTCATGCTGACGCTAAAGCATCCCCCATTCTATGTTATATATATGGTTTTTCGTTTGAAGACACCTCAAGGAGTCCCTTGGTATAAAATTAGTTTTGGTCCTATGAAGATCATTCTTTAATTTATTTTCAATTTATAATTGAGTTGCATTATATATAAATCATTTATAAATAATTATATAAGGAATTATTGGGATATATATTAATTAATAAAATTTCAGTTACTTATTTAATTATAAAGGGTTTATAATTAATTAATAATTTCTTTTTGAAAGTTTTATTATTAAATATCCATAAATATAATTAGTATATATTGGAATAACTTTTAACAAATTATATTTATATCTTTGTGATCTAGAATTAAATTCTTTATTTAAAAATCATATAGAAAATTTTGTAAATTGTTTACAAACATCCAAATAAGGTAAAAATATAACATTTTTTATATTTAAATTATGAATTGGTCATAATTAATTATCTTGAATTTTTCAAATTAAAAAACGGTTCTTATTTAGAATAATTAAATATGTGATATTTGGATTATATAAAATTTTTTATAATATAAATTGGATTATAAATTATTTATAATTCAAAAAATATAATATATTTAAATAAAATTCTATATAATAAATATTAAATGTTTATATTGAAAGGAATATAAGGTGGTTATGTTCATTATAATGATTTTAATATAATAATTAGCTAAATTATAAAATATTTGTAGTTAGAATTTATTATTGAATTATATATAAAGGATTATCTCATATTAAAATATTTAGATTGTTAATTTGTTTAAAATTTGTTTTACTATTTTATTCATAGTTATAAATTGTCTATAACATGAATATATATTTTCCAAGATTTATATGATTAATTTATCTTATGATAGCACTGTAAATTTAATGCAATCTGTGACTCTATAAAATTTAGTTTATCTATTTTGACCTCTATTATAAATTAATGTTATGAACATAAATTTAGTTATAGAAAATATTTTATGCATTTTATGTGTTATAGATATAATGAATTAAATTATATTTTGAGTAAATATCCCCAGTGAAAAGGACATGGGGTCAGAATATTTATCAACCCTGAGGATTATACCTTGTATAGATAGGTGAATGAGGATGAATATTTATCACTCTATACATACTCATGTGGATATTATCAATCTAATATAACTCTAAAAAATTATATTAAATGTTCATGGACTATAGGAATATAACGAATTTAAATATGTACTGTATGTTTGGATCCTATATTTGGGAAAGTAACACAAATATGTGGGTTGTGTAACGAGTCACCCATCAATATGGATTAAATATATTGATTTGGTGCAGGTAAAATAATTCCAAAACTAAATCATTATAAGTATTCATACACAATGGAATAAAAATATGTTAAGATTGTGAGATTAGAACCCCTTCAAACATTAAGTGTTATATTTTTTCTAAAGTGGAACTTATAAATACTTCAATTATCTAACAAGGAAATTTGTGTTATAGTTAGGATCCCATGGTTTATCTTCTATAAAGAGTTTTAATCCTTAAATACACTTTATTACTTTATTTTTCACTTATATTTACAACAAATACAAACCAAGGATCTAGTGGTATAGTTCCATTGAAAGATTAGAAACATAAATAGATCATATTAAACATAAAAACAACATCTTTATTGGAAAATACACGTAGTTCTACTAATTATCCCATATATTGTAAATCTATAAAGGATACCTGGGGAAAATACAAAAGGAAAAACGATAAGCTATAAATACTTGTAATGGTATTAAAATGAGAATAAAATACAACATGACATTCCAAAGACATAACATGATAAGACAAAGAGAATGATCATAAGAATTGAAGAATAGAATAAGGAAATTAAATCATAAGAACATAGATTCATGAAATATGTGGACATAACATAAGGCATGGTATCACAATCATAAGTCAGGGGTCACTCCATAAGCCATCATCATAATGTTTATATAGTCCCATAGTGAACTAGGTTCACTTCCTAATACCTTACATAACTTCTAATGAGATATAATACATTATCCAATACATTAGAGGTCTATATAATTATGAGACCTCCCAAAACATAATAAAAATCATACATTTGTGTTCCACATGAGGAATATAAACCATACATAAATCAAAAGCATGATCAAACCTATGATAAGGAAGTGGGGGTTAAAATTCTTATTCAAGGAATAACTGAAGTAAAAAATCATAAGGATTCCTATGAAAATAATAAATTAAATAATATTTAGCATCCATGATTCAAAAAGTGACATTGTTCTTTAACATGGACTTCCAATTTAGTAAATTCATGAGAAGTATTTAGGATATGAAATAATAAAAAAGAACCACATGAGTTATGATTATTGAAATAAGTAATAGAAATATTTAAATAAGGAAAGAGATTATTATTTAAAAAACTTGAATTTCACTAATAGAATTATACAAAAAAATGAAGGTTTTTTATACGTTATCCATGGTATAAAAAATATTTATGGCGGTGATAATTGACCTGAGATAAGAAATTGGAAGTTTCTCTTAAATTTGTTTTACATTAAGGAGAAAATTTCGAAGGGAATTTAAAACATGTATAACCCCATAAATGAATAAATATAATTAACAAGGTAAATATGAAATGTAATATATCTATAAATATAATATTTTCATGAGAATAATACTTCATAAAAAATGGAAAAATAAATAGAATGTGTAACCGACAAGTAACATCGGTCGTACAAAAGATCTCGTACCTCATGTTCGAATTCACTCTACAATTGAGATTAAATTAATAAATAATATACATATAGTAATTAAATACATAAATATTAAACTTATTTATCTATATTTAATTTTATAAGGTCCATTTGTTATATTTTTTTATTATTCCTTTGTCTGTTACTTTAGGATGTTTGGTCATTTTCGTTCTAACATTTACGTTTTTTAATGTGTTAAAATGTATTGTAAAATAAATTCCTGACCTAAAAAAATTTATACGTTTATATAATTTTTTATTCAATTAGAAAAATACATAAGAATATTTAAAGTCTATCCCAAAATAGACCAATATTAAGGTTTCTTGATAAGTCTATTTATGGTAGTTAAAGATACTATGACCATTTCTTATTAATCACACAGATAGAATTACCAATATCATTCCTAAAAATTATTAATGTTGTCATAAATATTTTTTTAAATACTACATAAAATTATAAATTCATCCATGTTTGGTGGACTGGGATATGAAATCATTTCATTTTATGGAGGTGTTTATCTGTTTGTATTCACATGCGACACTTTCATTTTACAATCAATGGGAAGGGGGAAGGTAATGAAATTTAATAATTTTTCAATTATAATAATGTTATAAATAAAATACTATATAATTAAATTATTTTTATTAACCTCACATTTAATATGGTAATGAAAAATTGAATAAGTTGTTCATTGAGGTGGTAGTCCGCACATACGCATGGCGACGTTTTCATTTTTCTCAATGATCATGGAAAAAGGAGTAAAAAGGAATTATATTAGAATAATAACACATTACCATAGTATAATTTACAATGTTATCTTTCCTTTATGTATGGCTGGGACTTGAGATGTTTAGAAGAAGAAACAAAATAGAATGGTTTGGTTGAGTGTATTACCTCTCCCTTGAAAGTTCTCCATTAGGTAACTCCTTAAGGCTTCTAATCGTGGCATTTTGGTGGGACCAAGGCATCAAGGTTTTGGGTAGGGTCTTATCGATATACAATAATATTTTTTTATACAAATAATTCTAATTTTTAGATAAATTGGATGGATCTGAGCTACATTTATACATATGAAGAGTGATTTTTTTGTAAAATCTCTTTAATTTTTTTTTAAAAAATATTTTGTTACTCAAACAAAAACGCTCAAAAATAGCCAATAAAGGTGTGGGTAAATATATAAGGTATATCCTCATTACAAAAACCAATGTCACAATCTTTTATTACATGATATAACTTTTACACCTTATTAAACCACATTTACCCTAATTAACTCTTACATCGGTAACTCCACTTCCACCCTCGATAACTAATTTTAATGGAAAAAATTTAAGTTTAAATTAATAACTAATTTTAAAATTATGATTTCAAAAATAAAAATAATTTCATAAAAAAAAATTCTATGATGTAGTGAAATTAATTTTAGTATTATCTCACATAACATGTAAAAATGCTTTTATAGAAAAAGTTCATTTTAAGGTTTCTCATATGTAATAATTTTTTTTAAATAAATATATTTATGATATTTAATATTTTTCCTTAAATAAATATTTTAATAATTAAGTATTTTTATAAAATTATAATCCTCACTCATATACAGATAATGTAATAATAGTCATTATTTTGAAAAAAACTCTATTTTTTACTATTCATATAAAAATCAATAATTTTAGAAAAATCCAAAAACATCGTTATATGAAACATTTTATATGTGGAATTTAAAAAATTTATCTTATATCAAATTAAAATCTTAAAATTTATAAAATTGGATTTTAAATTAAAATTAAAAAATAAAAAATGAATAATATTGAAAAAATGGGTTTTTAGACATTATTTGTTCTTAATATTAATTAAATTAAATTAATTTTAATATATATAAATAGTAAAATTTATCTTCATTTATCGATAATTTATATAATCTATTTAAAAAATTATCTCATAAAAACCAATTTTTATAAAAATATATTTTTTAGTATAAAATGATCGTAACTTAAATATATTTATAATTATTTATTTATGTACTAATAAATTATTATATAAATATATTTATAATAAATTATTTATTTTAATTTTATCAAATCATTCATTAAGTAATAATTTATTAACACATTAAAATGAAATATTTTAATTAAATGTTATATTTTTGTTTTGTAATTTTTATTTATAAAATACATTTTTAAAACTAATTAATAAAAATACATAAATATGGTATACAATTTTTAAACATGTATATCCAATGACCCATTATAAAACAACAAAATTCAAAATGACTATGTTTGTAATGAAAATATATAAAACTATTAGTTTCCATTTCTATATATAGTCTCATTGTTATCGTTCATTATATTTTAACTTCTTAATTCACACTTCTCATTTCCATCATTTCCATTTTAGATATCACAACATGTTTTATATTTTCATGGTATAAATTCTAATTGTTTTTTTGTTATTCTAATAGTGATTCTTAAAGGTAATAATTTTCTTGGGTAGTTTGTAGTTCCAAATATGTCATTATTTTAATTTGTAATCCCATTTTAATTTTTTTAAATTTTAATCGACATAATATTTTATGTTGTGTAATAATCCATTGTATGTTATAGATATCTTTATGTAACTTTTTATTATGTTCCATTATTAATGAATAATGTGTATTTATATTTCATCATATCTTGTATAAACCAATATCTGGTAAATAATTAAATATTTCGATAGAATAGAGAAGAATTATTTATAATTATAGGAAAAAAGAATTAGTGGATCCTAAATCCATAGTTGTTAAATCCTCTTCCATTAAATAAATAGAGTCCTTGTAGTGTTAATTTTTACATACTAATTGAAAAAGATAAGTGTATCTAAAATTCAGTTATGACTCAATGTATACTTTATAGAGAAACATCTACATTACAAACTCAAGGAAGATATTTTTTTATAATAATAGGATTATATATATTATTGATTTTTTCAACAATAAATTGATCCTAGATTTTATCATTAATCATAATTGAATTGACATAACATCATAGGTTGATATTAAATGTGATTTCATTATTTTAAGAAATAATTTTTCCTCTATGTTGAGATCAAATCAATTTCCAAAATCAGATTAAATTTATCTAATGGATGGTTAATAAAACTAATAGGAATCATAATCCCCAAAATCCTTAAAGAAAAATAAAATATCTTAGATACAATAATGATAAAACTAGGTGTTTTTTTCAATAACAAATATTTGATGAAAAAATAAATTACATAAGACAAATGAAACTCCAGAGTCATAAATAAGTATAATTATCACCACTTAATAATCACTATCCAATTTAAAAGAGGTCGTTTTATATTATTTTCCATGTTCACATGGTCTAAAAGTTTTTTGATGTTAATTTATATATTAATCCATTATATTATTTCATTTATTTTTGAAATTTATAAATTCTTAACATCCATCCAATAGCCTGAAATCCTTTAAATATTTTTATTATTGATAAATCCCCCTTTTAAGGGAAGAAGGGGTAAACCCAAGGACTTCATGGACATAGGATAGTCACACATGAAGGATAAAAAGCATGAAAACCAAAACAAAAAACCTGAATAG
This sequence comes from Viscum album, assembly GCA_963277665.1. Taxonomy (NCBI): domain Eukaryota; kingdom Viridiplantae; phylum Streptophyta; class Magnoliopsida; order Santalales; family Viscaceae; genus Viscum; species Viscum album. The sequence goes on along the minus strand of OY728120.1, from coordinate 1,575,846,810 downwards.
CCCCTCCTATGCATAAAATTATATTGATGCACTCCAAGGTTTCTAGGTTAATCAGCAAGCAAGTGTCCTATGTCAAAGAACATTCCCTGTTTGATGGATAACAACATACCCTCTCAAACAACCAAATCATAAAAGCACTACAAAGGTGAACCTTCATCTCGGAATCCTCTTCTGGGCCTGATCCATGTGATCAAGTCTGGCTGCACTAACTTTCCACCTCTAAGATCAAACTATATGAACAAAACAACATCCACCAAAAACACCAAAAATATACACAAATCAATGAAACCTTCACATAAATATATACCTCCACCAAAGATAACAACAATCCCTATCGTGATATCACTACCACCGTTGACGCAGAAGCAGTTAAAAGATGATCCAAGGACCGTGAAGTCGTGTCATTGTCACCTAGGATCGAATGACCCAACACCACATCTAAAGAACATCATCAATGAAAATATATCTGGGCTGATCTCAATAAGAAATGATACTCTTGGCATGGATCAGATCATATCTGAACCACGAACGCACCCTCTCTGGTTTCTGAAATTAGCAGACTACATATGGTAGGAAGAGACCAACAACGAGTGATACCAACGATATGATGCCACAATATACACCCAAACAACCTAAAATTCATCCCCAATACAGAACATAAAACTCAAACCTACAAGAGTTTCCTAGACCCCTAAGGAAAAGTGAACCTCCCTCCTCTAGACCACTCACACACAGTCGGCAGGCCACCCATGGATTCCATTCTAGAACTGTCATAGATTCGTGTTGTTTCCAAATAGAGAAAGCCCGAGACCACCCTATCCACACTGAAAGTGCACTAAGGTCTTCAATACATGCTAAAATTGTCAAGCCATAGTGGATCCATGCCATCGAGACTACTAGAGACAACTCGAGCTACACCGAATCCATGCCATCATGACTACTGGAGACATCCTGTGTCACACCGGATCCATCACCTCGAGACTGCTGGAGACAAACCGGGCCGCACTGGATCTACAGTGTGAGGACCTCTAAGGACAACCCGCACCACACTAGATCCACACCATTGAGACCTCCAGAGACAAGTCATGCCCCACCGAAACACCGAGGAAAACAATCCACTGAAGTCATCAAAGTCACACCGCCACAACACGAAAGCAACCCTGGATCCACCGAAGAGGTGCGTTGGAGACCTGAGCCGCACTAACTCCGAAAAAAAAACTGAGGAAAATCTGACCCTGAGCCGTTGAGCATTGTCAGAGGAGGGGATGAGAATATCCCCTGGAGAAACCCTAAAAGCGGACCAGCAGTGGAACCCTCCACTCAGAGGCCTTCCCTTTCCCTCCCAATTTTTTCCTAACATATAAACCATCTATTTTATTTTGGATCTTTAGGGTATTTTTTCCTTAACAATTTTAACAAAATATTTCTTTTTACTCAATATAGTGTAACTCTATGATATTCTTTACCATAGATAAAATATATTTCGACTCCTTTTATATCTTAACCTAGGTGTCACTTCCCCCATTATTGACAAGAAGGAGATTCAAAATTCATTATTTTATCATATTCATCACCTAAACATCAAAAACAATTCATCCATCTCTTCAATGATGTGTTTGGAAACTCAAATAAGTCCTAATTGTTAATTATTCTTCTTAATATCTAGGATGAAATAATCATAAATTTTCTAATTTCATATTGTTATCCCACCATGTTTATCATTGATACAATCTCTACATTATCGAGGACATTGTTTTTTATATTGATTCTGTAGAGTTTCAACTATTACTAAAACTAATAGAGTTAGTAAAAGTTATGAAAATTTATTGTAAGATGGGATTAAAATAATAAATAACATAAAATTTATTCAAAATTAAAAACTTTTACTATTTGATATCATCACGTTAACCCATTATTCCTCCCGTTCATCCTACATCAGTATTAGTTTATCCTAGGATACTGTAAGATGTGTTTTCTTACTCTTCATAACCTAGTCTCTTAATGTAACTTGGAATTAAATCCATCATAGTTGTTCAAAAATAGATTATTATCAACTAAATTATGTCTCCAAAATATTTCTAAAGAGGTGTACAATTGTGCCTCTTTGTCATGAACTATGTGATGATTGAGTTAATACGCAACATTCCCTTTTTAGGTGTATTTCCCCTAGGTACATATATTCCTGAGTCTACATCCACTTGTAGTATCCATAGATAGATTTAATTTTTATTAGAACCACACAAACTCTACTTTAACAAAACATAAGGATGTTATCATATAATTATACTTTTTCCATGGTTTTTCACTAATGTACTTTCATTTTAATCTTCAAATATAACTAAACCTTTATATAACCCCAACAATATTGACATGTGACTTTGACACATATTATATCATAATTTTTTACATAAATTTACAACAAATACAATCAAATGATCTAAAGGTCAAGTATCTTATGATTATTAAACTTATAAATAAATCACCTTCAACATAAAAACACCAATATTTTATAATACCACACATAGTGCTCCTAAATAAACAATATATTCTAAATATCAAAGGATACACTATAGAAACTATATGAGTAAATGAGTGAGGTATAAATCCTATAAAGGGAATAAACATATAAATAAATGATAATATGTGAGTCAAGAAACATAATATGATATCATAAAGAGAATGATCATAATCATGGTTACATGGATTAAAGAAATGAAATAATAAGATCAATTAATAATGGAATATTTAACAACAATAAGACATGAAATTATAAAATTAAGTCAATGGTCACTCACAATACCATCATAATAAAGTGAAGAAAACCCATGATATATTTGTTTTACCCCCAAATCCCTTACATAACTTCTCATGAGAAATAAATCATTATGTAGTGAATTTAGGGCATATATAATTATAAAACTACCTGCTATATAATTAAAATAATACCTATTCAGGACATGTGAGTAAAATAAACCATCTACTAATCATTTACATGATCAAACCCATAGGAAAGAAGTGGGTTTCATAATTCTTATTCAAGCCATAAAAGAAAGATAAATAATTTTGGATCCTAAGTGAAAAAATTATTAAATCATTTTAAAAATTAATAATTTAAAATTTTAAGTATTTTTTTAACATGTAGTTATAATATATATAGTTTATGAGAAATAATTATGAGAAGAAAAAATAAAAATAAACTATTTGGGTGATGCTTTGTCAAATGAATAAAGGTTATATTTAAAGAAGGAAAGTAACTATTTTTTCCATAAAAAAAATTTAACCAAGGGGTTATCCATAAAATAATGTTTGTTTTTATAATATATTAATGGTTTAAAAAAATTATTTTGGTGATGCTTGACATGAGAAAAAAATAGGAAACTTCTCTAAAATCGGTTTTACTTTAATGAGAGAATTTTGAAGGGTACTAAAAACATGTATAACCTTTTAAATGGAAAGGATATTTAACTAGATATATATTGAAGAGAAAAATATATAAAAATATAGTATGTTCAAGAAAATAATATTTCTTAGAACAAATAAAATGACAGAGAAAATTTAATCGATAAGTAAAGTGGGCGATACAGAAGATCCCATTTTCTCATGTACAAATTTTATTTATTGTTTCTCTTAGATTATTGAATAATTAAATAAAATTCATTAAACATATACCCCAGAAAATTATTCATCAATATTTAATTTTCTATGGTACATTTACTATCTTTATTTATTTTTTTTCTTATAGTTTCTACTTATATCAGTTACTCAAGGTTGTTCTGTAAATTTCTACGTAACACATCTGATTTGATTTCCATGGCCACAGGTGCTGTAAAATTACTTCAGGGTTACCAAAATAATTTATTATTATTTCCTTAATTATTTAATTGGAATAATTCTTACTTAGTTTCAATGGTTTTCCCAAAATAGACCAAAAAAAAGAAAGGTGCCTTGATAAGTCCATTTAAGGTGGTCAAATTTAATATGAGTGTTTCTTGTAATCCCACATATAAAATTACCAATATCATTATTAAATGGGATTAATGGTGAATAAAATAAAAAATCTACATAGAAAATACATTTTTAATGTCATCTAAGTTAGGTGGTCATAATTAACAGTACATGTTATTTCATTGAGGTTGTAGTTGTCACATTCGCACAGACGAAGCTTATATATTTCCTGGAATTAGAAGGGGTAAGAAATGAAATAATTATAAATTACAAATTATAATCATGTTTTAAATATAATATTAGGTAATTAAATATCATTTTTAACCTTTTATTTAATCGGTTTATTAAAAATTAAACACAGATTTCCTAGAGCCAGTAGTCTACACATAATCATGATGATGTTTTTATTTTTCTCAATGATTTTGGATGAAATTATAAAATGGTTATTATTTTAGTATAATAAAAATTAGACTATTCAAAATGTTTTCTATTATGCCCTCCAATATAGAGGGCGCTTGTGGGGTATAGAAGAAGAAATGAACTAGAAAAGTTGGGTTGAGAGTATTACCTCTTGCTTAGTATTTCTTCCATGTGTAACTCTTTAAAGAACCTTATTATAATTTTTTGGTGATACCAGGGCTTAAATATAATGTAGAGGGTAATGAGGATAGATAATTTTAGAGTTTTGGTTAAGGTAAATCATTGGAATGGGTGTGGAAATGGAAAGGAGTTGAGATCCTTTTTGGGGGTAAATTTCCATATTAATCCATTGTATTAGTGGACTGGTTTTAATACTATATCTATACATTTAAAATATAGAATTAAAAGTGGATCATTAGGGATCATTTTTTTCCTCATCATGTTAACCAAAATACTTCTTTTTTATCAAAATATTTTCACTCGATTCCATCTTTAACCACAAATCAAACACCTTCCAGTTCCATTTACGTATCCCCCTAGGGAAATATTCTAAATATTTTTAGATGATTTAGATTGGGTATTATTTCCTTTATCATCTTCAACACTTGAACTTCCACAATAATTCATCATTCCCTTCTTATATTTGTTTGGAAACCCAACCTAGTCCACATTTTCAAATGTACTTCTTGAAATCTAGTTTGACATAATCACAAGTTTTTTCACTCCATATCTTATCCCATCAAGTTTATTATTGGGAAAATCACCACATTTTCCATTGAATCCATTTTTATCATAATTCTTTTAGGTTTCAAGTATTATAAATGTAATGAGTCATATTTTCCTGGTTTTATTTTTTGAAATTTTTTGGGAAAATTCTGAGACAAGGCACTAATATAGTGTGTGAATCTAAGACCCGGTGTTCCAAGACTACTTCAACAAAAAAAATTTAAATCTTTAATAGCGCATGTGAGTGGTTTTACTGAAAAAGTTTAATTACTATTAAACATGTGAATGTATTGGAAATCTGAGGGCACTGTTGAGTTTAGGATGGTGGGATTACCCAAGGTGAAACTTAAAATTAGTTAGTGCGGGTCTAGATTGAGAAGACATGAAAAGGACATAACGCTAAAAAAATTATTAAATAAAATCATTTTATTTTAAAAACATTGAAACTCATGAATGGTGACTCATATTGAATATCTAAGACCATTTCTGAGTTTGTAATATGGCTTTTTTCTTAGATGAGGCCTAAAATTGATCGGCATGGGTCTACTACTAAAGTTGATTTTTGAATTTTTTAAACTATATTAAAATAAACTTAATGAAATTTATTTTATTTCTTTTTAACATTTCACAGTGTGGTGATGCCTAGATGTAGTGATGGGGTAACCCATTCTCTTCCGTGAATGAAACAACATGGCGATCCTGCAACACTGCAACGATGACGCTGAAAGGCATTAGCTTCTTTTAACAGCTTGATAGGGATATGGGATTAGATGTAAAATCCTATATATTTTTCCTAGAATCATTGGAAAAAATGCATTGGCGAAAAGTGGTGTATCATCCACGTCAGGATCCTGTGAATAGAAGATCGAGGATCGAGGATCGGGGATTGAAAAAGGAAGATGATGAAACCACTTTTTTTAATGATCGAAATGATTCTATGTAGGATATTTTGTTTTGATTTCCATTACCAATACTCTTGAAATTCTATGATGAACATGGTCCAATACAAAAACAGATGGGCCCGCAGATCAGTCATTATTGGAGGATGGGTTTTACCTATTTGTGGCGTTATGGGACAATAATGTTGTATTTTTTTATTGGTTTATGTTTACCATTCACATGGAAACGATCCATGATCTTCATGAAAATTGATCAAGATTTATTCCTCCTTTTGGGTTCATGATTTTCTCCCTCTATTCATTGTTTGTCGTGAGCATTCTTCATTTTTCATGTGACTCAACAATCCAGGATCAATCGATTTTTGTGCACCATATTCCTAGTGTAACGATCTGATATCATGGATTTGGAACTGATAAGTCATGATGGAGGTGTGATTATGATAGTTTCAGATAGATGAAAGTGGAATAGAAGATATCACCATTTTATGGAATCCCACCTTTTTAAAATAACTTTTTATTACATTTTACTAATAGAGGACATTTAAAGTCTAGTGTCTTGGAAATCAGGAACAAAAATACATGAAAACCTAAAACACTATTTTAAATCCCCTTCAAAATCCTCTTTAAAAGTTTCTCTTGTGTACAATTATTGCATCTCATAACATAGATATATACATCAAAGTATGGGGTGAGCATAAAGCCTAGTAATGAAAGCAAGGGAATTAGTTTATTTGTGATATCAATAAGAATTTGATGAAAACCTAAAGACATGAGCAATGAAATAAAAGTAATTTCATATTTAAAATAACTTAAACCATAACATTAATATGTGGCTACAACATTTAATTTATACATTCAGGTACATATCACTAAGGTTCATCCCTAAGGAGTCATAAAAATTACCAAGGTTAGTTACACAGGTATCGTGAAATTTGTCATCTCTAGAGATTAAATTCCTTACCCAATGCATTGGAGTGCTATCAGGGTGAACACTAAATATGTATTTAATTTCATGTGATCTATGTAGATCTTAGTAAATCAATTCATAGATAACCCATAGAGAGTCAAATTAATGGGTTTCACTTCAAAATCGTGACGTTTTAAAAGTGGTTAGAAACATGATCGTTTTGTCTTTTATAACCCTTGGAAAAGGAAAGAGGGTTTATTGTAAACCAATTTCAGAATAAAATAGATAAATTTTATATCTTGATGTAGACCACTATAAATTAAAATATATTTGGGTGTTCTGATAAATAAACCAAGATAAATTCTTGAGAAAAAGATATATATATTTTGAGACTAAATTTCTATAACATAACAGCTATATAACATGGTTTTAGAAAACAATAAAATGAGAGGTGAAAAGGGTCTCCAATAAATAAATGAATCACATAAAATATAGGTACAAAATAAAAATAAATAAGTTCATGGTGTGTAATAACACGCCATATAGAAAAAAACTTAAAATAAAAGAAAAAATGTGATTTCTTTTATGAAAATTTGGCAGCTAATGGCGTCACATAAAAATTCAGAAAATAAATTGATGAGAGAAAAAAGGGTCTATCATCATTTTTAATGAAATGGAAATTAATAATAATATATGATAACATAATCCCATATAAAAATATGGAAATTGGAAGACATAACTTAAACGAAATCGTGACTAAAAGAGGGGGGTGGAAGGTTCCCTTACCTTGAAAAGTTACTTCGAAAGATTGAAGGTTGGGAACTTGGGGGGCTTGAGGGCACCTTGGGATGACTCCTTGAGAGTTAAAAAGAATAGAACATCATTGAGGAGGATTTTGGAATGAAATTAATGAGGAAATGTCTTGGTATTTTTAGGATAAGTGAGGGAATATTTAATTAATTTCTGAGGGACACCTCATCGGTGGTATTTACAAAACCATGGGTTTGCCCATGGTATTTTCCCTTGGTATTGGATTCTTGGGACACCTCATAGCATATATTACTATTCAAAAGTCGACCAGAATGATTACATCATTTCTGATGTCATTGAACACCCGAATCTCAAAACTGTATTTTCACAGTTCACTAAAAAACAAAACATTTTATAAAAAAACACATAAATTAACCCTAAAATGATATCAATTCTCTGAATTCAAAAATGAACAGCATTTAATGAAAATAATAATATAAATATTTTCAATTTAATTTTTAATTAAAATCATTATTTACTCAAAAAACTCTAAAACTAAAACTTATTTGGGAATACCTTGAAAAAGTAATCAAGGTCCTGTAAAATTATAGTATAACCATAAGAAAATAAAAAACAATTTATTATTACATTTTATGAAAATAAATTTTCATTTTAAATTATTAAATTAATTATAAAATTGTAAATAATATATTAATGACCTACAAAAATAACAAATCTTATGCTATGATCATTTTTTCACTTTTAAAATGTCTAAACTCTATTTATACATTCATGGCCAAAGTTTCTATATTTTGGATATTTTGCAATTCATTACCATTCATAAGGGTATGTTACTATTCATAGTTTACTATTTAATAAAAAACAAGTGAATCTTATTATACTCAAAATTTCTTACTGATCACAACTGTAGAATATCATTTTTTGAAAATCATTGCACATTATTAATTATTTAATGTTTACATAATTATTTTAATATACCCTCCTTCCAAAATTCATCAGTAATATTCATCCAATATTTATCTAAACTTTTGAAATTCCCAAATTTTACCATAATAAAAAATAACAATATTATTTATACTAAGGGATTACAAAAAGTATCTAAGGCCTCCTTACATATCCCCTTATAACACCTGCATAAGACATAACTGCAAGGTGTGATATGGTGATAGAATATTGGGGCAGCTCAGACAACATTTCCCGAGTGGTGATTTCTATCAGCTTGAACTTCTCCCTTAGGCGATTTCATTCAAGCATTCCGTGTTCAAGCTCAGCTTGGGATTGGTACAGATCAAAGCTTGGAGATTCTACCTCCTTCCCAATCTCTAATAGATGGGCTCTGTATGGTCCGAGTCTACTTGATGAGGCCATTGACACTTCTTTATGTATTAATTAACCATGATCACTTGAATTTAAAATAAATAATTGTAACATTAAGAGTATCGTTTCCAATGGTCATATTGACCAACAGTCATATTGACCAACGATCATATAATATTTGAAAACCAACCGTATCACTTCATTAATTAAAGGATATTTTTTTGTGGTGTAAAAAATGACACACTAATTTAGGAAACAAATATTGTTCAAAATTTTGGTTCGTTACATTCTTACCCACATAAGAAATTTTGTCCACAAATTTTAACTTGTACCCTTATAATATAAAATTTGTGGGTACTTATGCCTCATAGACTCCTCTCGTTCCCACGTGGCATCTTTGCAATTATGGTTCCTCCACAACACCCTAAGATGGTGGGTAGCCATGTTGTGTAGAACCTTTTCTCTATGATCCAAGATCTCCCTTGGCTTCTCCTCATATGAGAGGTCATATTCTAGTTGTACCACCAATGGGTTTAGTACTTGTGAAGGGTCAGGTATGTACTTCCTCATGAGGGATACGTGGAATACATCAAGAACCTGTGATAGATTTGGAGGAAGTGTAAGCTGATAGGCCTATGATCCTACACCATAAAGAATTTCATTTGGGGCCAATGTACCTAGGGATGAGCATCCCTTTCTTCCAAAACCCCATGACTCTGTTCCGTGGTGAAATTAGAAGAATGAATTTGTCACCAACATAAAAATTCAAGTCCCTTGGATGATTGTTGGCATATCTCTTTTTCCAACTCTGAGCAGCCTTAATATGTTGTTGGATGGTTTGGACTATTTCTATCATCTATTGCACAATATTAGGCCCAAGAAGCTTTCTCTCACTATCTTCATGCCAACAAGTATAAGTTCTACATTTTTTACCATATAGAGCTTCATAGTGTGCCATTTGAATGCTTGAGTGGAAGCTGTTGTTGTAAGAGAACTCACCTAAAGGGAGATGTTGATCCCATCCAACATTAAATTCTTTTGAGCATGTTGTTAGCATATCCTCATGTTTTTGAATAGAAATTTTAGTTAGGCCATCAGTTTGGGGGTGATATGATGTACTGAAATTCAATTCAGTGATCAGATCCTATTGAAGACTTCTCTAGTATTTTGATTGAACCTTGGATCATGATTAGACACGATAGAAAGTGGAACTCCATGTTGCATTACCACATCCTTCATGTAAATCAAGGCAATTTAATCCAGAGATAAATCTTCCCAAATGGAGATAAAATGGGTAGTCATGGTGAGATGGTCCACAATAACCCATATCGAATTGTTTCATTTGAAAGTTATCGGGCAACCAGTGACGAAGTCCATAGTGATATTGCCCACTTCCATTCTAGTATGGGTAGTGGTTGCAATACCCCTTTAGAAATTTGTCGCACTGCCTTCATTTACTGATATACCAGGCACCTTGGAGTGTAGTCAACAATCTCCCTTTTCATATTATCCAACCAAAAATGATCAAAAATGTACCTATACATTTTTTCACTTCCAAGATGTATAGAAAATTAGAACTATGAGCATCATCCATCAGCTCCTTCTTTATTTATGGAATAGATAGAACACATAGTCATGTAAGAAATTTCAGTGAACCTTCTTGATCAATATAGAACTCAGTAAACTTTCCATCATTCATAGCCTCAAACTTCTTTTGTAAAAAAGGATCTTCTTTCTGATCATTTTTGATCTTCTCTAGTAATGATGTTTGAGAAATCATTTGGGTTAGGATTGACGATGTCTCATCCCTTATAATTCCCATGTCCAGTTTTACAAGGTCATTGACTAAAGAATCTATTTGAATCCTCATCATGGAATGAACAACCGGGTATTTCCTTCTTAATTCAACTACGACTTTGTTTACTCTTCCAAGATGATAATGAATTGAACAATCATAGTCTTTGGGAAGTTATAACTGTCTTCTTTTCCTCATGTAGAATTCATTTTTTGTGAAAATTTACTTAAAAATTTGATTGTCTATGTATATATCACATTTCTCCCCATAAAGCTAGTGCCTCCATATCTTCAGAGCCAAAACAACCACAACCATCTCCAGATCATGCATATGATATTTTTCCTCATGAGTCTTCAACTATTGAGATGCATAATAAATGACTTTATCATTTTGAATTAGGACACACCCAAGCCCTTTCATAGAAGAATCGCTACAAATACTGTATCCTTCTCCACAAGAGGGTAGAGTTATCATGGGTGCAGTACACAATATCCTCTTTAGCTCATGTAAACATTCATCACACTCTTTTTTTCAGATGAACTTGAAACCTTTTTTAGTGAAAATTGTTAATGGATTAGAAAGTCATGAATACTTTATCACAAACCTCCTATAATATCCCGATAATCCAAGGAAACTACAAGTATTAGTTATTGTTGTAGGCTGAGGCTACTCCTCTATAACTTTTTTCTTTGTAGGGTTAATTGTGATTCTTTCATCGGTAAGAATGTGCCCCAGGAAAGGAACTTGTTGTATCTAGAATTCATATTTTATGAACGTCCCAAAAAGCCTCTCCTTCGGTGGAGTTTGAAAAATAACCCTTAGTTGATCCTCACGCTCCTCAAGACATTGAGAATATATCAGAATATCATTAATAAAAAATACCACAAATTTATCGAAGTAGTCTTCAAATACTCTATTCATCAAATCCATAAAAATTGTAGGTGTGTTAGTCTGTCTGAAGGTCGTAAAAAGAAAATCATAATGCTTATATCTTGATCCTTATGTAGTTTTCAGAATAACTTTTTCTTCACCCTAAATTGATAATAACCAGATCGAAGATCATTCTTGGAGAATAACTAAGCCCACAAAGTTTTTCAAATAATTAATCAATTCTTTGGAAGATGGTATTTGTTCTTCACTGTGATCCCATTCAGTTATCTTTAATCAATTCCTAGCTGCATCGATCCATCCTTATTCTTCACAAATAGAATGGGTTCCCCCCAAGGAGACACACTCAGTTGGATAAAATCCTTCTCCAAAAGTTCTTGGAGTTGTTTCTCTAACTCCTCCAGGGGCACATTTTCCATTCTATATGGGGTCTTTGATATCATATGGGATCTTGTTATGAGTTCAATGGAAAACTCTACCTATCTTTCTAGGGTAGGTTCGAGTAACACCTCAGGAAATACGTCATCATATTAATGGATGATGTGGAAAATTTCAATCCTCAAATCTCATTTCATTTTTCTTCTTCAAAGATCAACTCCATAAAGAAGGATATATAAGGTTCTTATAGACAAAGATCAGGAAGATATATCTCTCCTTGGAAGATAACTCTTGGTTTTCCATTCAAGACTACTGAGATTTTCTTGCATCTGCATTTGATATTATCATTATACGTTGAGAGCCAGTCAAACCCTAATATAATATAGAATTCTATAATGGGAATGACTACTATATTTTCCATAATATTGTGCACACAAAAGTAAATACTATAGTTTCTAAACACTGATGATTTTGGGGTAATCCCACCAGGATTCTTGACTAATAACTCTACTTTTAGAAAATCAGGGGTTGATTTTAAATTCATTGCAAACACGGAGGAAATAAATGAATGTGTTGAACCAGAATCAAACAAAGTAATTTCTAGAATTGTGAGAACAACAAGTTTACCTTCCACGACATCATTTGTAACTTTAACATCAGTCATAGTGATTGAAAAAGTATGACTGTGTTACCTTGGATGTTGATCAGGCCAATGGTGATTCCCATCAACTTCCCTCGAATTTGGATAGTGATTGGAAAATTGACCAAGTTTTCCACACTTATAGCATTGGACATCAGGTAGGGCCTACACCATCATCCCCCTTGACATTAGTGTTGGGAATTTGTGGCTCTATCTCACTACGACAATTCCGCATAATGTGGACATCTCTAACACACATGTAGCACTACTTGCTCCTGAGAAGGTAGTTCCCAGAATGCTTCATCCCACATTTATTACATGTGGGATGTTGTACTTTCTTGTCTTCCCATCCATAAACGAAGCTCCTTCAAAATTTTGACTCCATCGACCTTTTATTGTCATTTGATTTAATAGACCATTGGGTCTCACCAGACTGCAGTTTGATTTTCATCGCACTTCGCACAATCTCCTCATATCTATCATAATCTTGTTTGGCTATATTCTTCCGCAGATGAGGTCACTATCCACCGAATAATATATCAACCATATTATTTGGATCCATGAAAAAGCTAGATGTGTAACATGAGAGCATTGTGAAGTTCATCTTGTATCCTCCTATAGATTCATTCTCCTTCTGCTTCAGCTCGATAAACTCCTTCTCCATTCTTGTTCTCATCGAATGAGGGAAATTCTTGTTGAAGAATATCCCTCTAAACTCTTTCCACTCCATAGCTTCAACTTCCACTCTTGGACTTGTGTTTTTAATTGGTGACCACCACTGATCAACTTCTCCCTCAAAGAGATAGACAGCCAGGGTGACCTTCTCTTTCTCTGATCTACGGAGCACAGAAAAGATCTTCTCTATAGAGCTGATCCATTATTCAGTAATAAATGGGTCGGTAGATCCACTGAAGGTTCGTGGTCATTGACACATAATTGAATCAATTGAATTTTTTCCCTTCGAAGTAAAATCAGTCTCTTAGCTTGATTCAAGTTATTTCCCAGAACTTGAGTTAGTTGTTTCATCATTCCCATGAAAGTTTCCATTTTGGCTTCCATCGGAGGGTCGTTAGTGCATGGTCCATTATGGTCACCATTTTCATGGTTCCTCCTATTTCCTTCCATTTTCTAAAATAATAAAACCTTAGTGAGAAGATTATTTCATTTATAAATATTTTAACTATAAAGGATCTTTTTTCTTGAAACTTCATGCTTTAAACAATTACATTTCTATATAAATCCTTCATAATGATTAATAAAAAGCTTATGATTAACCAAAAATATCCCCAGGGATTGACATAACAAGAGTGTAGCAAAGAAAATTTTCATGTACCAGGATTCCCCAATTAAAGCCCTAAACTCCCTATCAAAGATTTCAATCCTAGCTTTATATGTTCCAGAGCCACCTCTACCTGCTCGTATCCAGGAAGGGATGTATAAGTTTGATAAACCACTTAATCAACACTGACAAAAATACCAGGAACTAATCCTATATATAAAAATTCCAGTCGGGTTCTTCCTAATGTTTTCATATCCTAATTTCCCTAAATAACTATGCATTCCTTTAATACAAAATATTTCATACCTCCTTCTTATCAAAATTTTTCATTGCATTTTACAAAATGAGGAAAATTAAAGTCTAGTGTCTTAGAAATCAAGAACAAAATACATGAAAACATAAAACACTCTTTTAAATCCCCTTGAAAATCCTCTTGAAAATTTAATCCTATGTATAACTATTGCATCTCATAACTTGGAGACATACATCAAAGGAAAGGGTAAACAGAAATCCTAGTAAGGAAATCAAGGGAATCAATTTACTTGTGATATCAACAAGAACTAGATAAAAACTAAAAAGACATGAGAAATGGAAGTTGAGAAATTTAGTAATGAAAATAACTTGAACCATAACATGAATATATGGCTACAACGTTTAACTTATACATTCATGAACATATCACTAAGGTTCATCCCCAAGGTGTCATAAAAATTACCATGGTTATTCACCAAGGTATCGTGAAACATGTCATCTCTAGAGATTTAATTCGTTACCCAATGCATTGGAGCGCTATCAAGGAACACCCTTAATATGTATTTATTTTCATGTACTATATATATATCATAATCAAAAATTTCATAAATAAACATACAGATTAAAAGTAATGGGTTTCACTTCAAAATTGTGACGTTTTAAAAGTGCTTAGAAACATGATTGTTATGTCTTTTATAACTCTTGGAAAAGGAATGAGGGTTTCTGTTATGTAAATTTCAGAATAAAATAGATCAATTTTATTTATTTATGAATACCTATATAAATTAAAATATATTTTGTTATTTAAATAAATAAAAAAAGTTAATTTCTTGAGGAAAATAGAGATATTTTGAGACAAAAGTTTTGCCGCATAATTGCTATATAACATGGTTTTAGAAGAAAAATAAAATGATAGGGGAAAGGGGTCTCCCATAAAGAAATGAATCATTTATATTAGAGTTATAGAATAAAAATAAATAAGATCATGGTGTGTATTGACACACCACATCAAATGGAAGCTTCAAAGAAAAGAGAAAATGGGATTTCGTTAACGAAAATCCGTCATCCTAACAGCGTCACTAAAAAATTAAAAAAATAAATTGATGAGAGAAGAAAGTGTCTATCTTAATTTGGACATGAAATAGACAGTAATAAGAATATATAAGAACATAATGTCACATAAGAAGATGGAAACTTGAAGACATAACTTAATGGAATCATGACTAAATGAGGAGGGTGGAATGTTCCCTTACCTTGAAGATTAACTTTGAAAGCATGAAATTTTGGCCCTTGGGGGACTTGAGGGCACCTTGGTAGGACTACATGAGAGGTAAAAATACTATAACATTGTTGAGAAGGATTTTGGAATGAAATGAATGAGGGAATGACTTGGTATTTATATGAAAAGTGGGGGAATATTTAATTAATTTCCATGGGACACCTTATTGGTGGTATTTGAAAAACCATGGTCTTGCACCTGGTATTTGCCCATGGTATTGGCCACTTGGGACACCTCATAGAATATATTACTATTTACAAGTTTACAGAATGATTACATCATTATTACATCATTAATGATGTCATTAAACACCCGAAACTCAGAACAATATTTTTACTATTCACTAAAAAACAAAACATGTCATAAAAAATCTCATAAATTTACACTAACCTAATATCATTGCTCTTAATTTGAAGATGAACTCCATTTTATAAAAACAATTTTCAAAATATTTTTAATTTAATTTTTCAATAAAATCATTACATATTCAAAAAAATTCTAAAACTAAATCGTATTTTGTAATACCTTGAAAAATTAATCAAGGTCCCATAAAATTATCATATAACCATAAGACAATAAAGTAACAATTAATGATTACAATTTATAAAATAAATTTTCATTTTAAATTATTAAATTAATTACTAAATTTTAAATAAAATATTTTTGACCTATACAAATAAGAAAACTTATACTATGAACTTTTTTTCACTTTCAAGATGTATAAATTGTATTTGTTCATTCATGGGTGATGTTTCTATGTTTGGGATGATTTATTATTCATTACTATTCAAAAGGTTATGTTATTATTCATACTTTACTATTTTCTAAAAATTAAGTTGATCTTATTAGACTCTAAATTTCTTACTGACCACAACTATAGAAGACCATTTTTTGAAAATCATTTCACATTATTAATTATTTAAAGTTTACATGAATATTTTAAAATACCCTCTTTCCAAAATTCATCAATAATTTTTATCATATATTTATCCGGACATTTGAAAATAAAATTTTTTACCATAATAAGAAATAAAAATTTTATTTATACCATTGGATTACAAAAAGAATCTAAGGCCTCATTACAAAGCCCCTTATAACACATCTATAGAATCTAACTGTAAGGTGTTCTATGGTAATAGAATCTTGGGGAAGATCAAAAAATGTTGCTCGAGTTGTGATTTATATCAGCTTGAACTTCTCCCTTAGGTAATTCCATTTATGCATCACATGTTGAAGCTCAGCTTGGGCATGGTCCCGAGCAAAGCCCAGAGATGCAACCTCCTTCCCAAGCTCTAACAGATGGGCTTCATATGGCCCAAGTCTACTGGATGAGGCCATCGACTCTTCTTTCTGTAATAATTAACCAATATCACTTGTATTTATAAATAATAATTCTATCATGAGGAGTTTAGAAAATCCTCATCCTCCTTGCGAATTTTGGAATATATCATAATATCATCAATAAAAAATAATACAGAGTTATCAAGGTAGTCCTTAAATACTATATTCATCAAATCCATAAAAATAACAGGTGCATTAGTTAGTCTGATCATCATTACAATGAACTCATGATGCGCATATCTTGATCGGAAGGTAGTTTTCGGAGTATCTTCTTTCTTCACCCTCAACTGATGATAACGATATTGAAGATCAATATTAGAGAATAATTTAGCCCCCGCGGAGTTGGTCAAATGACTAATCAATTCTTGGAAGAGGGTATTTGTTCTTCACTATGATCCCGTTCAGTTCTCTATAATCAAGGCATAGCCGCATCAATCCATCCTTCTTCTTCCCAAAGAGAATAGGTGATCCCCAAGGAGACACACTTGGCTGGATAAAACCCTTCTCCAAATGTTCTTTGAGTAGTTTCTATAACTCATTAAACTCCATATTTCCATTTTATATGGGGGTATTTGATATAGAATGGGATCTAAGTATGAGTTCAATGGAGAACTCTACCTCTATTTCTGGGGGAGTTTCGGGTAACTCCTCAGAAAATTCGTCAATGTGTTCCTGGACGATGGGGAAATTTTCTACACTAAAACTCTCATTTACTTCTCTTTCTTCCCTGATCAACTCTATAATGAAGGATATAAGTGGTTATTATAGACAAATATCAGGTTGAGATATCTCTCCTTTGAAGATAACTAAATGTTTTCCATTCAAGACTACTAAGATTTTCTTGCTTATGAATTTGATCTTAGCATTATAATTTGAGAGCCAGTATGTCCTTAGTATCATGCCAAATTCTAGAATGGGCATGAAAACTAGATTTTTGATAAGATTATTCTCACTAAAGTAAATATGAGAGTTTCGAAACATTGACGATGCTTGGATAATCCCACTCGGAGTCTTAACTGATAACTCTACTTTTAGAAAATCAGGAGTTGATACTAAATTCTTTGCAAACTATGAGGAAATAAAAGAATGTGTAGAACCAGAATCAAACATTGTACTTTCTATATTTGAGAGAACAATAAGAGTACCTTACACCACATATTTTGGAACTTCAACTTTGACTGTAGTGATTTAAAAAGTACAACCTTGTTCCCTTGGTAGTTGTAGAGGCTGATGGTGATTCCCCTCCACTCTGCTCAGATTTGGACACTGATTTAAAAAGGTCCAAAGTTGTCCACACTTATAGTATTGGAAATCAGGTAGGTCATGCACCATCTTACCCTTGGATTTAGTGTTGGGATGTTTTGGCTTCACCTCACTGTGATAATTTTTCCCAATGTGGCCATCTCTGCCACACTTGTAGCACTTATCGCTCCTGAGAAGGCAGTTCTTAGAAAGCTTCTTACCATATTTATTACACGTGGGATGTTGTAATTTATTTCCTCTTATTATTTAATTGAAGCTCCTCCCCATGATTGACTCCATAAATCATTTCTTGTAATTGGATTTATGATACCATTACGTCTCACCAAACTCATGTTCGACTTTCTTCTCACTACGCACGATCTCCTCATAGCAATCATAATCTCGGTTGGCTAGATTATTCTACAGATGAGGTCTTAGTCCACAGAAGAATCTTTCAACCTTACCATTTGGATCCATGACAAATCTATAGGTGTAATGTGATAGCCTTTTGATGTTCAGCTCATAGCTTCCCATAGATTCATTCTACTTTTGCTTCAGCTCGAGAAACTCCTTCTCCACTCCTGTTCTCATCGATCGAGGAAAATACTTGTTGAGAATATCCCTATGACCTCTTTCCACTCCATAGATTCAACATCCACTCACATCCTTGTGTTTTTAATCAGTTCCCACCACTAATGAGTTTCTCCCTCTAAGTAATAAACGTCCAGGGTGACCTTCTCTTTCTCAGAACAGTAGAGCACAGAAAAGACATTCTCTATAGAGTTGATCCACTATTAAGAAAACAATGGTTTGGTAGATCCACTGAAGGTTAGTGGTTGTTGACACATAAAAGACCCAATAGAACGTTGTTCCCTTCGTGGTGAGATCAGTCTCCCAGCTTGATTAAAGTTATTTAACATAACCAGAGTCAGTTGGTTCTTCAATCGCATAAAAGTTTCTATTTCAGCTTCCATCAGAGGTCCATCAACACATTTTCCATTGCGGTCACCATTTGTATGGTTCCTTGTATTTCCTGCCATTTTATAAAAGAATAAAACCTTATTGAGAAGATTATTGCATTTATGAATCTTTTAACTATAATGGATTTTATGTCTTAAAACTTCATTCTTTAAACAACTACATTTCTCAATAAATCCTTCATAATGATTCATAAAAAGATTATGATTGACCAAACATATCCCCTGGGAGTTTCATAACCAAGACTGGAGAAAGTCTCATTGTCATATACCCGGATAACACAGGTAATGCCCGAAACTCCTTGTCACCGTTTTCACTCCTTGGTAAATATGTGCTAGAGCCGCCTCTACACACTCGTATCCAAACTGGGATGTATTTTCTTGATAAACCACTTACTCCACACTCCCCAAAATAAAAAGAAGTTTTCCTATATCTAAAACATTCTATAGGGTTCTTCCTAAATTTTTCTTAGCCTAATTGCAATAAATAACTAACCATTTCTTTGATACCAACTATGGCATCCTGACTTTTTAACATAAATTTTCATTATATTTTACAAACATATGACATTTAAAGTCTTGTTTCTTGGAAATACAAAAAAAATACATGAAAACATAAAATGCACTTTTAAATACCCTTGAAAATCCTGTTGAAAATTTCATCCTATGTACAACTACTACATCACATAACCTGGAGACATCCATCAAAGGAAAGGGTGATCAGAAATCCTAGTAAGGGAAGCAAGTGAATTAGTTTACTTGTGATGTCAATAAGAACCTGATGGAAAACATAAATACATGAGGAACAGAAGTAGAGGAATTTAATAATGAAAATAACATGAACTATAAAATTAATATGTGTCTACAACATTTAATTTATACATTCGTGAACATATCACCATTTTTCATCCCGATGGTGTCATAAAAATTACCAAGGTTATTCACCAAGGTATCGTGAAACATGTCACCTCTAGAGATTAAATTCATTACCCAATGAATTGGAGAAATATAAGGGTATACCTTTAACATGTCTTTATTTTCATTTTATCTCCATAGACCATAATCAAACATTTCATAAATAACCCACAGAGAATAAAAGTAACGGGTTTCACTTCAAAATCAATACATTTAAAAGTGCTTAGAAACATGATCATTATATATTTTATAACCATTGGAAAATGAAAAAGTGTTTCTTGCATATAAATTTAAGAATCAAATACTTCAATTTTAGTTCTTGAGGAATACCTCTTGAAATAAAAATATATTTGTGTATTCAGATAAATAAAAAAGATAATTTCTTGATAAAAAGAGAGATATTTTGAGACAAAATTTATTCAGTATAACTGCTATATTACATGGTTTTAGAAAAAAATAAAATTAGGGGAGACAAGGGTATCCCATAAATAAATGAGTAATTTATGGTATACGTACATAATAAAAAGAAATAATATCATGGTGTGTAATGAAACACGACCTGAAAAGGATACTTGAAAGAAAAGAAAATTTGTGATTTCTTTTCCAAAAATTTTTGCAGCCTAACGACGTCACTTAAAAATTAATAATATAAATTGATGAGAAAAAGAAAGGGTCTCTCATAATTTGTTCATGAAATGGATAGTAATAATAATTTATAAGAACATACCCCCATATAAGAATATGGAAACTAGAAGACATAACTTAAAGGAAATCATAACTACAAGAGGATGGTGTAAGGTTCCCTTACCTTGAAGAGTAACTTCGAAAGCATGATGGTTGGGACCTTGGGATAACTGAGGGAACCTTGGGAGGACTCCTTGAGAGGTAAAAATACCAGAACTTCGTTGAGGTGTATTTTGGAATGAATTGAATTAGCGAATGGCTTGGTATTTATAGGCAAAGTGAGGGAATATTTAATTAATTTTTAAGGGACACCTCATCAAATGTATATTCAAAAATAAGGGCTTTCTCGTGGTATTTTCCCATGGTATTGGCCACTTTGGACACCTAATATCATATCTTACTATTCACAAGTCTACCTGAATAATTAAATCATTATTATGTCATTAATGTTGTCTTTAAACACCTGAAACTCATAACAGTATTTTCACTACTCACCGAAAAACAAAATATTATATAAAAATTTTCAAATATTCACCTTAAACTAATATCGATGCTTAGAATTTAAAAATGAACTCCATTTTATGAAAATAATTTTTTAAATTTTTTTATTTTAATTTTTAAATAAAATAATTATTTATTCAAAAAAACAACTCTAAAACTATAAATTATTTTGTAATACCTTGAAAAATTAATCGAGGTCCCATAAAATTATCATATACCCATAAGACAATAATTTAACAATTTATGATAAAATATAATGAAAATACATTTTCATTTTAAATTTTAAAATTAATTTTAAAATTTTAAATAAAATATTTATGACCTACAAAAATAACAGAACTTATACTATAATCGTTTATTCACTTTTAAGATGTCTAAAATGTATTTATACATTCATGTGTAAATTTTATAGTTTTTGGATAATTTA
This sequence comes from Viscum album, assembly GCA_963277665.1. Classification (NCBI taxonomy): domain Eukaryota; kingdom Viridiplantae; phylum Streptophyta; class Magnoliopsida; order Santalales; family Viscaceae; genus Viscum; species Viscum album. The sequence goes on along the minus strand of OY728120.1, from coordinate 1,575,825,227 downwards.
CTATTCATTACTATTCATAATGGTATGTTACTTTCCATACTTTATTATTTACTAAAAATCAAGTTGATCTTACTAGAATCTAATTTTTTATTGACCACAACTGTAGAAGACCATTTTTTGAAAATCATTTGACATTTTTATTTATTTAAAGTTTACATGAATATTTTAAAATAACCTATTTCCAAAATTCATCAATAACATTCGTCCTATATTTATCCAGATATTTGAAAATCAAAAATTTTACCATAATAAGAAATGACAATTTTATTTATACCAAAGGATTCCAAAAAGTATCTAAGGCTTCGCTACATAGCCACTTATAACACATGCATAGGACCTAAGTGCAAGGTGTGTTATGGGGATATAATCTTGAGGGGGATTGAACAACATTTCCTGAGTGGTGATTTTTATCATCTTGAACAACTCCCATAGGCAATTCTGTTCAAGCTTCACATGTTGATTCTCAACTTGGGCTTGGTCTATAGCATATCCGAGAGATGTTATCTCCTTCCCCAGCTCTGACAGTTGGGATTCGTACGACCTGAGCCTACTGGATGAGCCCACTGACTCTTCTCTTTGTATTAATTAACCACAATCACTTGCATTTATAAAGAATAATTGTTATGTTAAGAGTTTATTTTCCAACAGTCATATTGACCAATGGTCATATTGATCAACGGTCATATAACAGTCGAAACCCAATGGTATCACTACATTAATTAAAGTATGTAGTTTTTTTGTGTATAAAATGAAACAAAAATTTTAGGAAACAAATATTATTCAAAATTTCGGGTTGTTAGAGTTCGAATTACCTTGTAGCAGGATGTATTGTGGAATGGATCTAACCCCACAGTAGTGAAGGTGGGGACCCACCACTACAAAAAAAATAATTATACCAACAGAAATTTAGTAACAAATAATATATCTATTAATAAAAATGAGTATTTCCAATAGATATTAAGTTTTGTTGATATTAATTTAAGATACCAACAAATATTTTTACCAACAAATATATATTTTAATAATAATTGGTCAATACCAACAATTCTTTTACCAACTGTTAAATCTATTAGTTTAGTATATCAATATAAAATTTTTTTTACCAACACATGAATCTATTGTTAATAACCATTATTACCAACATATAATTCAACAGCAAAAAACTATGTTGAAATAAACAATCGAATAAAAAAATATTTCATCATTAACCAATTTTGAAAACTATTTTTGTATATTATCATTTTAAGACCAATGTTGATATTCAATTTATCATTTTTGGATGTTTTACTAAAATATCATGTTTTTTAGAGTACTTTTTTTAATATTTAAATCTATTAAATATAGAAAATAAATCAACATAAATAAAATAAATTATTAATATAACAGTAAAAAATTAAAAAAACATTAAAGTAAATTAGGTAATATTATTATATTAATAACTAAATTTACATTTATAAATTTTATTTTAAAGTATAGAAAAAAAACTAATTTGATCTCCTCTCCCCCAATATCCGAAATGGATCATCTTCCTTGTCGAGAACCCTAACTGAGCATCCTCACCTCTCTGACTATTGAAGACACCGGAGCTCAGCCAACATTTTTTTCAATCTCCCGACCTTCGTTATCTTTTTCGACCAGCCCTAATGCTGGTAATTAATTATTCATGATTCAGTCAATATTTCTCAATTAGGTTCATGTATCTTTGTTCAATTAGCATCACTGAATCTGTTAGCAGCAGCCAGCGGTCTCATTTTCATTTCAGGTTCTTGATGTATTACTGCTCACACAATGGTAAGAGATGGAGTCTAGGAAAAGTGAGAAGGGTGTTGGGGATAGGAAGGCGGGTGGTCCAAAGAAGAATAAAGTTTCCCACTCTTCAAAGGTGGGTCTGTAAGTTCCCATAGGAAGGATTGGTCATTTCCTAATGAAAGGTTGTTACTCGCAACGCATCGGTACCCGTCCTTTAGTTTATTTGGCCTCCATTTTCAAATACATAGATGACAAGTTACTTGAATTGGTTGGGAATGAGGCTTGTGATAACAAGAAGAAAATGTTTTTTCCAAGTCACCTGTTACTGTTCTTAAGGAATGATGAGGAGCTTAGTAAGCTTCTTGATAGACTGAACTTTTCTCCTGGCGTCGTTCTTCCTAACATCAATATGGTACTGCTTCCAAAGAAAACTGAGAAGGCGGGGGAAGAGGAAAAATCTCCGATGAAATCTCCAAATAAATTCTCGAAGGATTGAATTTTTCATTATCATTATTATTTTCATATCAGATCAGGTTATGTTCATCTCATCGATGGATTTTTCATGTCTGTTGTTGTTGGGAAGATGTTTTTTTTTGTAATTTTGGATCCATGGAGCATTTTCACTTGGATATATTTTAATAGAATGATGAGATCATTTGGAATTTGTATCATCGAGTTTCCACTCCCCCTCCATACTAGATATGATTCCCACTTGCTGTCAAGTTCACTTGGTGTTCATCAGTACATCATCTTGGATGGTATTCATCCTTAGGTTGGACCAGTCAGCATCCAGTAACTCTGATTCATTGAATATTTGGAGACTCTAATTCCCCCTCATATCTACTTGACTCAGTTATTCTTAGCAAAGCTTCAAATCCTAAATATCAAGTTCCCATATTTACAAATATAATTATCTAGATTCAAATTGCGGGTATTAATTTTCAGATTCTAATATCGATTTTATGGTACTAAATATCATGTTTTCAATTTTGGTATTTAATTTTTTATTTTTATCATATTTATACATAGAATCAAACATTTCATGTCTTAAAATTACTAAAGTTTTGGTCTTTATGATATTTGTAGATTTTTTGTTTGACATTTCAAGACATTATGTTTCATCTTTGATTGTATCTAAAATCCATTTATGATGGGGATTCTAAAACATGTTCATCTTTGATCGAATATTGATCCCAATTATATTGATACAATTTGGAAATTTCCTTCAAAACCATCTTTGCAAGTCTATCCATAGTGCCTATGGTTTTTCATTACACTAAATGGATTTTCATCTAATGTATTAGGTGTCATTCTCAATTGATTAGTGTCATTATAAATTGAAAAGTAGTGTCATTATAAATTGAAAACACCTTTACTTGATTATAGAATTTCATGCAGTGTTACTAGATTATAGAATTTTGAGTTATGGGTCACTCTTAATTGAAATTAGTGTTATTGTCAATGGTTTTTGGTCACCAGTTAGATAATCTTATTTTTATTTTTTTATAACGTGTTGTTGTTTTCAGTTGTTGTGGTCACAGATTATCTTCTACTAATGTGGTCACTAAATTTTTTAGTCAATGGTTTTTTTCATCTTTTTTTATGCTCAATGGTCATTTTTATATCATTCATTATGGAAGTTGTTGTGTTCATTGGTTATATATTATTTTTTTGGTCACTGGATGGATAATTTTTTGGTTGTGGTATCTAGATGGATTATCTTATGGTTTTTTCGGTATCTAGTCAGATTATCTTATGGTTGTTGATTCCACTGGTTAGATAACCCTCTTGTTGTGGTCACAGGGAGATATTTTTGATAGTGGCCTTATAAGAGTATACTATAACTAGTAAGTTTTTTTAATATTTTTATGTCTCAATAATTCGTGAACAAAAAATATTTTAATTTACTAGTTCAAAATTTTCTCGTTTAAGGTTAATTGACTATATGGGTCTCACTCTGCTCATAAATGATGTTTTTTGGTATATCAATACTAATAGGTGTGAACCACTATCAATTTATTCATAGACTTGTGACTTTATCTTTGTTTTCGGTATCGATTCACTCATTAAAGATCCAGTGGTGTTCCCATTTCCATGTTTATAGATTCTCCAAATTAGTTCTCTATTAAATCTTTTTCCAAAAACAAACATAGCTTTATTTCAACTCTCTTGAAGAGGTGGCATGATTGATTTTTTTTGTTAAAGGTGTATCTTCATGGACTAAATGTCGGAGATGGACCAAATTAATGATCACGCCAAAGGGGACTGTGGTTATGAGCGACTCTCCTGGAGTCATTATCAGAGTTTTCTGCATCACATCTATTGTACTCAATCCTACTACCTCCTCGTTTCTCTCTTCACTCAAGTTTATTGGTGTTCTTCTTCTTATGACATTATACAGGTTCTGTCTTCTATGGTTATTTCATCATTGTTTAGTTTTGTTTTGGTGTTTTCTCTTTAGTGTTTCTTCCTTATCATTTTGGATCGACCCTCGACTGGATTTTTACTTTCTCACTTCTTACATGGTTTTATCCTTCTTGAACTAAAATGACTGAATCTGATATAAAATTTGTTTCTTTTGTAGGTACTTCCATGAGAAAAATCAGGTTGAGTGCAATTTAAAAAAAGAAGGATGGATGGTTCATCATTTTCTAGAGGATAAAACCCTCTCATTGTATGGAAATACTTTCTTCATTTGATTTTAATTTTAATTTAACTTCTCATTCATTTGGTTACTTGTTGGAACACCCTTTTTTATGATTTATGTGTGTTGATGCTTAATATTTGCATTCAAATAATCATTGCACTAATTATGTACAACTTGGTTATTACAAAACTACATGGTTTCTTGTAATACATGCTGGGTGTTGAGTCTAAAGGCATGATGGTGTTGTTTTTACATGTATTTTTCATGGGATGTTTGATGGAAATAAGATTGAATATTCATCGGTTAACCTCATGTACATTGAACTATCTTCCTGCATGCTTTTAGAGTACTATTACAAGCTGATTTAATGTGATCTGTATCGTAAAGAGAATTTACTTCATGATGAATCCATTTCCATTGGAAATACTCATGAGTTGTAATTATAACATGCAATAATTTACTTCGATCTATTTCTCAACTCTTGATGGGGTTGAACTGTATAGATTCCTTTGTGCTAAATTTGATGTTGATTTGATCAAAAAATATATTGAAATTTGTCTCAAGAATGATGGTTATGGTTTTGTGAATCTGGCATAGCTTCAATGATCATTATTTCTTAGCCTTAAGCTTTATGCCAATGCTTTTAGTAATATCAAAGATTAAATTAATTCTTTTAATCGTATTTTACTAGTAGGTGTTGAATGGACCACCATGGGTTGACTTTAGGAAATTGAAATGGGGATGATACTCTTGGATTTAATTCAATGGAATGACAACAACCTAGTGCATTGATGATAGATGAACTTTTCTAGAGTGTAATCTATTATTACTGTTTTCATGCAATTTTTAGATCTTATACGGTTAAAATTGATGATGTTATTATCACCCTTTTTGCATGCTCGTTAACTCAGTGAAGTCTCTACATGAAATTTGCAGATTTTCTAGTTGGTGCAGTCTTGATTTTCAAGTTGGTTTATTTGTATTCTTTGCTTACTAGTTTTGTCTTTATCTGTGGTGAAAGAATAGTTTTAATGTTTGGTTTTTGGTTGTGTTTTGTTTATTGTGGTGTTAAAATATTCTTTTTGACTCGTTTATCTAAGCTGTTGATATTTTGGTTGTGTTCTGTACTCAGGGATAAATCTCCTGCTTTTGATTTTATATTAATATTCATTTGAGATTAAACTGTTTCAAGCTGGTGTTCTCCCCAAATTTTCCTTTACAAGTGTTTAATGTTCTACCTTTCTCATTAAAATAATATTTTTTTTGAACCTTCAACCTTTAGCATTGTGGGTGAACCTAGCGGCACAACGTCATCTATAATTTCGTAGAGTGCATATTTGTCATGAAATTGTTGTTGGAGCTTATCTTGTAGTCAAATCACCTCGTGATGGGAAAATTATGGATCATACTAGTCATACTGAGGGTCTACTGTATTTTGAGCACTATGGAATAGATTGCAAAGCTTGATGACAGATCCCCTTTATAGAATTATAGTTCCTGTAACAAACCCCATTGTTGTTAGAAGTATCCCTCCTCAACATGAACAAGTACTATGATCAATCCCCGTCTACTATTATGATCTTTTTTGATTCATTTCCATATTTAATTTCTAGCATGGTTGTGTTCCTTTATTAGAGTACTATTGCTGCATTGTTTTTTCAATAATCTGTTGTGTAGGTGATTTGAAGTAATTAATCAGGTTGTTTCGTTCAAGATAAAGGTGGATGTTTTTGTTGACTCAACCAGGATGATAATGATTCACTTTAGGGGATTAATTGGTTTTTTATGTACCCCTTTTTTTATACTCAATTTCTTAAATAGGTGGAATTTTTTAATTTTTGGTTTTTAAAATATGTAGATGATAAACCTTCACTTTAGGGGAGTAATTGGTTTTTTATGTACCCTTTTTTTATACTCAATTTCATAAATATGTGGAATTTTTCAATTCATGCTGATATTTTTCTTGAATTTTTGGGTATGATTTTTGATTGTGTGGTGTAGATCTTCGAGTTAAAGGGTGTCACATAACATCAAATTGTGGTTACTCAATGGTACTGAAGTTGACTTGGTTTGTTTCTTCTAGTGGACTACTAGAGGGTGATGAATGTTCTTTAGAGGAAGTAACTATTCTTCAACCATGATGGGTTCCAGAGGATTTTATTCAAGGGGTGACAGTGCTGGAGGATTACAGTCAAGATATAACATGGGTGGTGGGGGTGAGACGACGTCAACTGCATAGATGGATCTTGGGGTTTTGTGTTTTTATGGTCTTATCAATCAACTTCAACTATGTATTGATTCATTTGCTATTAAATTCAACTATTAATATAATTAATATTCTTGTAAATTTTAACAGGTGTGAAAATCATATTTGGATTGATAATTAAAACAGGAATATTATATATGATAAATTAATAAATATAATATGAAATTTTAATAACAATAAAAATTTATAACTTTTATATAAATATAATTTATTAACAAATAATATATTTTGGTAAAATTATTACCAATAGATATATCTGTCATGTTGCTAAACTGTTTGACCAAAAAATATATTATCTTTTGGTATTATTATAATTGTAAAAAAACTATTTTATATATCGTAATAACATTTAGCGATAATGTTTTTACCGAAAGTTTAGTAATAAGACATTTTTTGTTGGTAAAAGTTTTTACCAATAGAAAATGCACATTAAAAAACAGATATACCAATGTTAGAAAAAGATAATTATTTTGTAGTGAAAAAGAATCATGTAGCAGCTTTCCGATCAACAATTGGAGCACTGGAGTGAAACCTATGGTCCACAAAACAGACTGCCAATTCACCAACATCGGCGAACAGCACCAGTGCCAGTTGATGGTGGCATGTGGCGGAGGATGGATTCCCATGGCAGCTTTTGTGGGAACCTGTTACGGAGGCTGGGGGAACCCATGGTGGAGGTTGCGGTGCTGGATGGATGCAGTGACCCACCGTGTTGACCACAACAGCTCCCGTGCTGACTAGGATCACACAGATGAGCCATGTACTGGATCACCGGATTGTGTGAGTAGACCAGGATGGATGGGGGTAGCAAGAACCAACCCTCGGGGTGAGGTGGTACACGTCTAGGCCAAGTGTTGAAGAAGTCGTCACGTGTGATGCAGTCCAGACCAAAAGAGACGGTCCACGTGGCCCTGGTAGTGGGCCAGGCCGGGCGAGAAGAATGGGCGGAGTCCAGCGGGCCCTGGGTCAGGTCGGGTCAGTCTGACAGGGTTACACAGACCTAGACCCGATCAACCCCTTTTCACAAAAAGTCCCACAACATTCAAAAAGAAAGTATGTTTGACTAGTCATCTACTCCATTGAGACACTCGCAATGATAGAGTACTTTTGGGATACTCTACATGAGTTTTTGTGGATGTCAGTGTATAATCTATTTCCTCCAAATACTTGAAGTAGGTCTCCTACGAAGATGTGTAGTAGGTCTCCTGCGAAGACACGGAGTAGGTCTCCAATGGAGATGCAGAGTAGGTATCCTCCGAAGACGCAGTGTAGGTCTCCCACAAAGAGGAGGAGTAGGTCTCCTATGAAGACACGGAGTAGGTATCGTGCAAATATAAAGAGTAGGTCTCCTATGAAAATGCTAAGTGAGTCTCCTATAGAGACTGTATGTCTCATCAAATTCGAATAGTCCTTTAGCATAATCTTGTGACTAAGAATTGGATGTGATATCAAGACTCCTTGCCTTAGTGAGACCAGATGTCTTAGGGAACTTCATGATGTATTGGGAGTAGATGTTCTCACGGAAACTTTTTCTAGACTAGTTTTACGTGCTTACTATTTGATAGATCGAGGAGTGAGATCTCCTAAATTGAGCATACTAAGAGTGGGACCATATGGCTAGAATTGGATGAGACCTTGAGTCTTGGAATCCTTTATGAGTATATCAGGATGTTCTTGTTATATGTGTTTATGACACATACTTGTGTTGAGCCAACATTATCTTCTTAGTGGTGTTTCCTTTTTATCTTCTGCTTTTTATTTTGGGGTTTCCTACTGGGTATTGTTTTACTCACCCATCAATCGGCTTTTCCCACACGTGTTGTTTATTATGTAGATGATCAACTCTTTTATGGATTCCTTGGTGAACCGGGGCCAGGTGGTTCTTAGAGTGACCCAACAGATGAGGTGTGCTTCTGCAGCATTAGACAATTGTTTCTGTACCTACCATTTAGGTAGGGTTTTTTTCAGAGGACATCCAGAGACATGTACTTATACTTTTCCGTTCTGTTGGTCATATATTATGGACCCATTTACTTAAAACTTCATACTATCATACCTATTGTTTTTTTAATTATTTTTTTCACTTTCCAAAATATGTGGCTTATAGTTTTGTGTGTGCACACACGTAAAAAACAAAAATTCCTCCCATTTGTTTGAGATATTCTTACTTTGGGCTAGTCTCTAGCCCCTGGTCTATAGAAGGAGAGCCTGGGGTAGTCATGACACAGGCCCCAGGGGATGGGTCATGACATAGTGGTATCAAAGGACATCAGTTCAACCTTAAGAACCTAGAGTCTATGAGTTTGGTTTGGGGAAATAGTTTTAAGTGATTCAATTTCATTTTTTTAGTCAAGGGAATCCAGTGTTGGTGCGTTGGCCGATGGATCCATACACTAGGACCCAGAATTCTGAATTTCTACTTGGAAAATGAAAACACTAGTTGCAGGAAAAAATTATGGAACATGCATCATATGGAAATGGGTTGTGGTTTCCATGTCTTTCTTAGGTCAACTCACCATTTATACTCAATTGATCACGGTACATATTGTTTTTCTTCAACATTCTTCCACGTAGACAGTTAGCTATGATTCCACTACATGATCATGAGGATGATCTGTGGGGTGATGAGATATGGGTATAGGGATTTGTACCAGATACAACACATCCAAGTGGAGTGCCAGTAAAACAACCACCTATGGAGTAGCACATTGTGCTCGTATTACTAGTGGATGAGATGCGTGAGGTGAGCGCACTTCATGATTTTCAGCGATAGAGACCCCTCACATTCCCAGGAAATGATAACTCATAGGCTACTAAGGAATTTTTTGATTTGTTTACCAAGTTTTTTGTCTTGTGAAGACACCATTAGATCATATCATGTTCCAAGTAGTGAGACTTCTATATGCCTTATTTGGGTGATGGAGGGTGTAAGATAACACCAACTTACGATGAGGTGACTCTTCCATGGATAGAGTTGTAGAATCTTTATCATATAATGGGATCTAACGATAAAAGATAAGGGCTATGAAATCCCAAGAGCTTCTACATCTTCGGTAGGATTACATGTCCGTATCCGATTAATCATCGAGGGATACAAATTTTCCGAAGTACTCAATGGATATGATACGCAACCAGTGATTTAGTGATTAGACCATTGATCATGTTTTTCTTAAGGACGTTTAAGCTAGCGTTATTCTAATGTGAATTCCTACTTATGCTAGGGAAATAAAGAAAGCCTTTGTGGTTGAAAGTCCTTTGGTTGTGCAGATACAACCAGTGGATGTTATTAGTTGTAAATAAGAAGTAGAGGCCTCATGAGTAGGAAGACAATTTCTATCTCAAAGCCATGGATGTGTGAGATGTTCCAAGAGGAGGCCCCAATATAAGGGATCTACAACTCAGGGCTCATAGGGTGAGTCCAGTTGGCCTAGAAAGAGGAAATGATTTTCTTGATATGGTAGGGGACATCTTGATAGAGTTTTTCCTGACCATCGTGCTGCTAACAGGGAAATAGTGGATGGGCCATCGAGTAAGATACAATGAAAAGAACATATGGATCAGCAGGGTGGAAGACATGCCAGAGGAGCTGGGAAACCAGGATGTGGTGGTATAAATTTTGACATGTTACCACCACCACCCACACATGGTTCACACCAGGCTTAAGGAGTTGGAGGGCTGGGGAAGAGGTAACAACAAGTGGTCATGGAATATGACCCAAGGGCCTGAGTATTGATTCGGGGTATGATCATTGTCTACTCCTAGCTACCGTATTAGTTGACATATGTCATAACCATTCTTCCTTATTATGGATCTTGTTTGAGATCTAGGGATTCATGTTAAACTGTCAACTCTACACTTACATCACAAGATACCTATGGGAGAAGACTCGATAATCCCACTTATGCTGATAGTTTGATCTGACCCTAGTGGTGAAAGTTTTGTTTGGAAACTCTTGGTGTAAATTTCTTGGCCTTATGAAGCCATTATAAGTATGGATTTGTTATTGACAGTCCATGGCTAGGTTGATTGATTTAGGAAAAAGGGTTTTGAAATTCCCTTACAATGTAATGGGGATTTCCTTAGTCATAATAAAAGGAAACCTAGGAAGAATGAGATAGAATCATGTATAGAAGGGTGTAGTTGATCACTATTGAGTCATCTTTCCTTATTCTTAGGGCAGTGGATGTTATGTATTTTTAGTTCCTAATTGTAGAGTCGGTTTACAAGGATGACTATCAATAAGATGTTCTAGATTTACCTCCCCATAGGGATATAAACATATGCATTTTTCTACACCCTGAGATGGCATAGATATTAACATTAGTATAGAATATTTCTTTTTTAGAGCTTCACGAGCTGAGGGTGAAGTTGGAGGACTTCTAGAGCAATGTATTACTAAGATCTAGTATTCGAGGTTATGTATAGATTACCAGTAATAAAATCATGTGACCATGGATAATGATTATCCACTACTAGAGGTATGATAAATCACTTTATTCAGTTGAAAGGGGTATCCTTTAATGTGGATAAAAAGGTGTCTACAAGCTTATCAGTAGTTAATATAGAGTTTGACAAGCACCCCAAACATTAGTTATCCATAGGAGGGAGTCAATTACGTAGTTTTATATAATGCATCAAGGACCATACTTTCTTTTGTCCTGATATAGAGGAAAGAGTTTATTGCCTATGGTTCACGTCATTTGAGACAACATTATTCGAACTATGTGACCCAAGATCTTGTGTTGGAAATGGTAGTCCACACATTAAAGATAAGGTGACACTACATGATGGGTGGGAGATTTATCTTCTCCTCAGACCACAAGTGTCTCACATATATCATCAATCAGTAGGTTCTAAACTTAAGATAGAGGCATTGGATAGGGTTCCTCCATGACTATGACGTATAGATATTCTATACCCCTGTTAAGGGAAATGTGGTAGTAGATTATCTTAGTAGGATAACTAGATTGTAGTTGATGAACGAGGTGACATAGTAGTTGGCCTCGTTGCAGTTATCCTGCATGGATATAGATAATGCATCCCACCTCCAGTCGGTGGTTATTACCCCTCCTCTCTTATAGTGATTCAGGGAGGCACATCTGAGTGATACAGACAGTGAGACTTTATTTTCTTAGTTATACACAGGGAATGCCCCTGATGGATATTCGAATGGTGGGAAGCATGTCTTCCCTTTCAGAGGATTCACAGTAGTTGCAGTGTGTTCCTGGAGTGTTGAGATACATCAGGATACACATGTGGGTGTCAAGGCAGAAACTAGGGATGAAGAAACAGTTTAAATCTGAGCTTACCTATTGATATAAAAGATTATTACTTCATTGAATCAATTTTTTGGTATTTCAACTCACCATGTAGATCCCCTATTCTTGGACAGGGTTGTTATTTTGATCCATGGGGTTATAGGAAGGGAGAGAGAGATGATATCAATGGACCACGTGATGGGTTTACCGCATATGTCTAAGGGAAATTATACCATGTAGAAGATCGTTGAATGACTCACCATGTTGTCCACTTCTTAAATTTTCAGAAGCAGAGTTCTGTTGAATTATTGGGATGCCTTTGCATGCAAGAGGAAGCTCAACTCAATGGAATCCCATAGATGATAGTTCTGTTTAGGGTGCGAATTTTTCATCTTGGTTATGGGGATTGAGGAACTATAGGATACAAACCTCTGTGGTAGTCTATTCCTTTAGTGTGTTCCCAGTGGCAGTATGAGTATCTCTGGTAGAGCACTTGAGAGTAGGGGATTCATGTTCATTCTCATACCTTAAAATGTTTAGGTATCCCATGGTTTGGATTTTAGGTATGTAAATACTTAAGGTGGGGAGAATTTAATGACTTGGATATTCCATGTTTTTTTTGAAAATTTATAGAAAAGTTATGAGACCAAGTGCTGATACGACGTGCGATTCCGATGCCCGGTGTGCACAGAATGGTTCGATGAAAAATGATGAGTTTTTAATAGCATGCTTGAGTGGTTTTCCTAAAAAAATTGAATAAATCAAAAACAGGTTCCTGGATTGGAAATATAAGCGCACCGTTTCATTTAGGATGGAAGGATTACCCTAGGTGAAACTTAACTTTAGTCTGTGTGGGTCTCCAGTGAGAAAACCTGAAAAGGAAATAACTATAACTAAAATAATTTAATAAAATAATTTTATTTTAAAATCATTATAAATCATTATTGGTTACTCAGATAGGAAATCTAAGACCACCATTGAGTTCTAAATGTGGTGTTTCCTTAGCTGGGACCTAACATCGACCATCTCTGGTCGCCTGTGAGTTTCAATTTTTGGACATTTTAAAGAATAATCAAATAAACATAAAGAAGTATATTTTATTACTTTTTAATGTTTCAAAGATTGGTGATGCTGCGATATGGAAACAGGGAAACCCATTATCTTCCGTGAATAAAACAGTGAGGCAACGCTGCAAAAACTATGCTAAAACACATTTCATTTATTTAATAGCTTTGTAGGGATACGAGATTAGATGGACAATCCTAGGGAATTTCCCTGGGATCTCTGCAGAAAAAGCATTGGTGAATGGTGGTAGATAGAAAACCATAGGATCAGGAGAATCAAGGGTTGATGATTGATGAAATATGATGATGCAATCACACTTCATCAATGATCTTTCTGAATCTAGGTGTGATGTTGTGATTTGATTCCACCCCCCTCATTCTTGATATTCTATGACAAATGACCAATCCTAAAACTAATTGGCCCATGGATCGGTTGGTTTTGCGGGATTTTTTTTACCTATTTGTGTGGCTATGGGTAATTAATATTGTATTTTTTATTGGTTTATGATTTCCATTCTCACGAAAATGAACCATAATCTCTACAAAGAATGATATTGGTCTGTTCCACCTTGTTGTTTCATGATTTTCTCCCTCTATTATTCATTCCTCATGGGAATTATTAGTTTGTCCCATGAGTCGAAACTTTGTGTTCGATCGATTGGTGTGCACCAAATTTTTGGCACAACTATCTGATATTGTGGATCTGGTACTGACACGGCATGATGGAGGTGCAATAAAGAAACTTCCAGATGGATCAAAGCGGTGTAGAAGATATCATTGTTTTAATAAACATGCATCAAGATGGATTATGGCATTGATATGAGACCACGACAGTGAATGTGGCGACCAGAGGATCATGGAGTAGCTTTCAGATCAAAAATCGGAGCACCAGATTGAAATTGGTGGTCAGCCGAATCGGCCATCAGTGTACCGACACTAGCAACAAATGCCTAGGTGGAACATGGCAGCGGTCAATAGTGTAACATGGAGGTGGAGTACGAACACCCATAGAGGAGGATACAGGGCTGGCTAGACATGGTGGAGGCTACAGGGTTCACTGGACATGGCGGCGCCCGTGAAGACTAGGTGCATGCAGCTCAGTTGCATGTGGTATTGCTGGTCTGTGTGCGCATACCGAGTTGGATGGTAAGTGGTCCAGCCCTATGCTTGGAAGACGCGGAACGCAGTTTGGCTACGTGCTAGAGAACTTGGCTCTTGTGATGAGGGCCAGACGGAGGGAACCGGGATACCAGGCAGCTCTGCGGGAAGAACTGCATCACCCAACGGGCCTAACAACAGGTCAGGCCAGTAGAAGGGGCCTAACCCAGCCTGGATGGGCTACTTCTACTGGGTTGGGTCGGTCTGACTGGGTCGTACTGAACCCAGAGTCGACCAAACCCTTTCCACAAAAAGTCTCATTACATTCAAGCGTAACATCATTTTGGTGAGTAGTATGTGGTGTTTGGACCCTTGTGATGAGATGGTCCTTTTGGGTTACTCTACTTGAGTTTTCATGAAAATTAGTGTATGACCTATTGCTTGAAAAGATCCAGAATTGGTCTTGTGAGAATATGTAATGTAGGTCTCCTACGAATATGTGGAGTAGGTCTCTAATGAAGATGTGGAGTAGGTCTCCTGTTAATACGCAGAGTAGGTCTCCTGTGAAGATACAAAGTATGTCTCCTATGAAGATGTCGAGTGAGTCTCCTACATAGACTATATGTCACATCATATTTGAATATGCCTTTAGTAGAATCATATGGCTATGTATTAGCTATGATATTGAGACTCCTTATCTCTACAAGATCAATTGTATCAGGGAACTTTACGACATATCAAGACTAGATGATCACTAGGATACTTCTGGTATAAAGGTTCTAAGTGGTTTATTTCAGATAGCTTGAGCAGTGAGATCTTTCCCATCAAGTGTGCTACGAGTGGGACCATAAGGATGGTACTGAATGAGACCTTCAGTCTTGGAATCCTTTATGAGTATTCCTGGATGTTGTTGTTATTTGTGTATTGAAAAATCCATGTGTCGATCTAACTATATACTCTTAGTTGGCACTACGGCCAAAAAGGCATTTAGCGGCGGTTTTTTTCGTTTCGCGGCGGTTTAAACCGCCGCTAAATCGATTGGCGGCGGTTTTGAAAAACAGCCACGAAATCGTGCGTCGGGAAACTATTCGCGACGGTTTTCAAAACCGTGGCAGAATGTTTCGCGGTGGTTTTTTAGCGGCGATTTAAACCGCCACTAAATGATTTCGCGGCGATTTTTTTATTTTTTTATTTTTTTATTTTTATATTTTTTTTTTATTTTTTTAATTTTTATTTTTATATATTTATTTATATATTTATTTAATTATTTATTTATATATTTATTTATTTATTTATTTATTTTTCGTATTTATTTATTTTATATTTATTTTATTTATTTATTTTTCATATTTACTTATTTATTTATTTTTCGTATTTATTTATTTATTTATTTATTTATTTTTCGTATTTATTTATTTTATTTATTTTATTTATTTATTTATTTATTTTCCGTATTTATTTATTATATTTATTTTATTTCGTATTTATTTTATTTATTTATTTTATTTTATTTATTTATTTTATTTATTTAATTTCGTATTTATTTTTTATTTATTTTATTTCGTATTTATTTTATTTATTTATTTATTTCGTAATATTTAATTTACTTTATTTATCCAGGCATGCACATCCCATGC
Source organism: Viscum album (assembly GCA_963277665.1). Lineage (NCBI taxonomy): Eukaryota > Viridiplantae > Streptophyta > Magnoliopsida > Santalales > Viscaceae > Viscum > Viscum album. The sequence goes on along the minus strand of OY728120.1, from coordinate 1,575,809,508 downwards.
AATATAAAGAAATTCTGCGTTTGGTGAGATTTGAACCCCTAACCTCTTGTATATTATCCAAAGATTTTACCACTCCAGCAAGCTCGTCATGTGGTTAATAAACAGAATTTAATATACTTATATATATTAAATGAAAAAACAAATAATACATAAATAAAAGATATAAGCTCAATAATAATAAATAATAAATAATAAATAATAAATAATAAATAATAAATAATAAATAATAAATAATAAATAATAAATAATAAATAATAAATAATAAATACATAATAGATATAAATAATAAATAATAAATAATAGATATAAATAATAAATAATAAATAATAAATAATAAATAAATATAAATAATAAATAAATATAAATAATAAATAATAAATAATAAATAAATATAAATAATAAATAATAAATAATAAATAATAAATAATAAATAAATATAAATAATAAATAATAAATAATAAATAATAAATAATAAATAAATATAAATAATAAATAATAAATAATAACTAATAAATAATTACAAATAAATAAATATAAATAAAAAATAATAAATAATAAATAATAAATAATAAATAATAAATAAATATAAATAATAAATAATAAATAATAAATAATAAAAAAATATAAATAATAAATAATAAATAATAAATAATAAATAATAAATAATAAATAAATATAAATAATAACTAATAAATAAATATAAATAATAAATAATAAATAATAAATAAATATAAATAATAAATATATAATATATAATATATAATAAATAAATATAAATAACAAATAATAAATAAATATAAATAATAAATAATAAATAAATAATAAATAATAAATAAATATAAATAATAAATAATAAATAAATATAAATAATAAATAATAAATAAATATAAATAATAAATAATAAATAATAAATAATAACTAATAAATAAATATAAATAATAAATAATAAATAAACATAAATAATTAATAAATATAAATAGTAAATAATAAATTATAAATAATAAATAATAAATAAATATAAATAATAAATAAATATAAATAATAAATAATAAATAATAAATAATAAATAAATATAAATAATAAATAATAAATAATAAATAAATATAATAAATAAATAAATATAAATAATAAATAATAAATAAATATAAATAATAAATAATAATTAATAAATAATAAATAATAAATAATAAATAATAACTAATAAATAATAACTAATAAATAAATAAAAATTTTAAATAATAAATAATAAATAATAAATAATAAATAAATATAAATAATAAATAAATATAAATAATAAATAAATAATAAATATAAATTATAAATATAAATAATAAATATAAATAATAAATAATAAATAATAAATAATAAATAATAAATAATAAATAATAAATAATAACTAATAAATAATAACTAATAACTAATAAATAATAAATAATAACTAATAAATAATAACTAATAAATAAATATAAAAAATAAATAAATCATAAAAAATAATAAATAATAAATAAATATAAATAATAAATAAATATAAATAATAAATAATAAATAATAAATAATAACTAATAAATAATAACTAATAAATAGATATAAATAATAAATAATTAATAATTAATAATTAATAAACATAAATAATTAATAAATTTAAATAATAAATAATAAATTAAAAATAAAAAATAAAAAATAAAAAATAACCAGTTACAAATAATAGATAATAAATAAATTGAAGTATATTATAAATAATAAATAATAAATAATAAATAATGAATAATAAAGGAAACACATGAAAAAGTATGAAAAGTCGCGATAAGGGATGAAAAATTATGAAAACGCATGAAAAAGGATGGAGAAGCATATGAAGAATGAGGCATTAGAAAGAATGAGAACGCATGAAAACTTGTGACAACTCTAGAAAACTCCTTAATAATTCAACATAATCATCATAATAACCCATAAAAACCCAATGATAAAGATAACAAGTCATGGAAACCCAAATAAATAGTAACAAATGGAGCTACCGTTAAAACCCGTCAAAACAGTCATAAAGAGACAAAAACATTGGACTCACATTAACAGAGATAACTTATGATCCGAGAGTCTGTTTTAGATCCGCGACCTGTCAAATCAAAGATCCTGAAACGATCTTCGATCTGAAAGGTGAAAGAGTCTGAATGGACAGGCGGATCGGAAGTTAAGACCATTTTAAAAAAAGCTGACGGGGAACGGGTGCTAGAAACGAGGCATTGAAAAACATAATAAACCCGATACCAACTAAAAAGGCCATAACATATGATCTAGGAGTGCATGTGGGCGCCGTGACTAGTCACACTGAAGCTCATCGAACGAGATATGATCTGGCAGGTGGAGGAGGACGAACTGACACACGGATCGAAAGTTAGGTCTGTTTGAAGACAAGTTCGACAGGACACCAGTGACAGAAACTGGGTTTTCGAGGCCTTCGGATAGGTTTTTGGGATCGAAAAACTCAAGAGAAGCTTTCTTCTGTTTATTTAGTGTGTATCTCTCTTCGCTAGATTCGATTTGATGTGTGGTAGAGCCCAAACGGACACCCGGAGTGAAAGTTATGGTCGTTTGAAGTTGGTGAACTTTTTTCAACTTTCTTATAACTCTAATATCTTCCCCACCTTATATCGTCTCACGGTTTTGATTATATGTGCCTGTAGATCTCTTCATGAGCTTTGATTTGACTAGTCATGGTGCTTCAACGGACGTCCGGATCAAAAGTTATGGTCGTTTTAGTAATTTCGGGGTTTCTCATGTTTTTTTATTTTTTCTATTTCATTTCGCGGCGGTTTTTTAAAAAACCGCCTCTAATCCTCGAATAAAATTAAAATTAAAATTTAAAAAAAAATTAAAATTGCCGTTTAGCGGCAGTTTTTTCGCGGTGGTTTTCTTATAGTGGGGGTTTCCTTTGTTGTATTTTACTTTATGTTTCAGGTTTTCCTACTGATTATTGTTTTACTCACCCTTATATGGTCTTTTCGTGCACTTTTCATGTCTTGTGTAGACAATTGACATATTGATGTGGTTATTGGTGGATTTGGCCTAGGTGGTTCTTAGAGTAACCTGATAGATGAGATGTGCATATACAGCTTATGAAATATGTTTCTATACTGACCCTTCATGTAGGTTTTTATGTATAGGAGTTCTAGAGATTTATACGTTTACTTTTCCTTTTTTTTGGTCTTGTATTTCGTTCTCATTTACCTTCTATTTTCTACTATTGTACCTTGTTTTTGTTTACTTAGTGTTTTCACTTTCCATCATCTATGGTTGGGAGTTGTGTGAAGGTGTACAGGTACTTAGGAAAATGCCTCCAATTTTTTTTTTGGATATGCCTATTCGGTGCGCGTCTCTAGCCACTAGGCTTTGGGAGGTCGGCATGTGGTAGTCATGACACGGGCCCCCGGGGAAATGTCATGAAAATGAAAAACCAAAAGAGTTAATATGAGTGAAAACATTTAATATCCTATATGTATTACTATATTTAATAACATAAAAGGGATTCAACCTTAAAGTGGTTTATCTTTTGACATCATCATGGTAGTTATTAATTAAATTTGTTCAGACAATATCTATCTTAGTTTAATCTAGGTAAATTTATTTTGGGTGATCCTATCATTCATAAAATAGTTCCACATAGTACCTAGAAAATTGGTCCTTCATAGTGGTTCACAAATATCTTATGATCATCCGAAGCATTTTCCCAGGAAATATCAAACTAGGTGTGTAGTTGGGGCTCTTTGCTGTGAACCTCGTAATTATAGAGTTAATACCCAACATTCCCTTTTTAGGGTTATTACTTTTAGGTACATGTAATCCAATGTCAACATATATGTGTAGTATCTAGATAAAGATATTATTTCCAATGGAACTACTTAATCTCTACTTTACCAAAACATTAGGATCTTATCCTACACTTATAATTTTATATGGGTTTTCTATACTTTTTATTCATCCTAATCTAAAAAAATAATTACCCCATACTATGATACAAACTATATTTACTGAATCCTTAAAGAGAATTTATTTCCTAATTCTTCACTTATATTCACAATAAATAAAAACCAAGGATATAAAGGTCTAGTGTATTCTGAATATTAGAATTATAAATACAAAACCTTAACCGTAAAAAATAATAATTATTTAAAACTCCACATAGTGATACTAACTCCCATAAATCATCTAAAACTGTACAGAATACCTAGAGGGAAATACCTAAGTAAAATAGTGATCTAGATAGTCTAGTAAGGGAATAAACGTGGAAATAAATCATAACATCAGAGTTAAGAGACATAAAATGACATCATAAAGAGAATGATCATAATCATGGAAACATGGAGTAAAAATATAAAATATTAAGAACATGGGATCTTAGAATATGTGGAAATAACATAATACATAATATCATAAACATAAGTCAAGGGTTACCCCAAACACCATCATTATGAATTGGAAAACATCCCTTGGTAAATTTGGTTCTCTCCCTAATCCCTTACGTAACATTTATTGATATATAATTATTTTCCCAATGAATTGGGGGTCAATGTTATTCCAATAACACATAATAAATTATTAAAATAGTATATATTCATAACACATGAGGAAGAGAAACCATAAATAAATCATAGACATGATCAAACCCATGAGAAGGAAGTCGGTTTCTTAATTCTAATTCAAGTTATAACCGATTGAAGAATCTAAAGGATTCTAATGAGAAGAATGAATTAAATAATTTTTAACATTCATAAATTATAATGGGATATATGTATTTAACATATACTTACAATGTACAAAATTCATGAGAATGGTTGAGGATAAGAAAGAAAAAATGAACCACATGGGTGATGCATTATGAAATAACTGAAGGTTCTTTTTAATGAAGGAAAAAAGATTTTTATTTTTCAAAAAAATATAATGTAACAAAATTGTTCCCTAAAAAATAATATTTTTTATAATCTATTCATGGTTTTAAAAAATCATGTGGTTGATTCTTGACATGATACAAAAAAAGGATACTTCCCTTAAATCAGGTTTACATTAAATTGATAATTTGGAAGGGAAATAAAAAAAAATTAAACCCACAAATGGAAAGGACATTTAACAATGAATTTATTTATGTGACATATATAAAAAAATATATTATTTTAATGAGAATAATATTTCTTAAAATGAAATAAGAAGAACATGTAACTGAAAAGTGATGAGGCCAGTATAAGAGATCCCCTTAACTCATGTCCGAATTTTCTCTGCACTTTCCATAAACATCATGAATAATTAAATTATTTTCAATAAATACATAACCAATAAACTTATTTATGTATATTTAATTGTATAATTTCCATTTTCCAAATTTTATTTATTTTTATTGTAGTTACTGTTTATGTCATTTTTTAAGGTTTTTCTATTAATTTCTTTGAAACAATTCTGATTTTATAACCATAGTAAAGGGTGTTTTTAAATAACATAACGATATAAAAAAATATAGTATATTATTTAAATTATTATTAAATTATAACAATACTTATAATTTTTCAAATTTTATTCCAAAATAAACCCAATTTGAGACAGGTGTCTAGATAAGTCTATTTAAGGTCGTTAAAGTTACTTTAAGAATTTCTTATTGATCACACATATAGAACACACAATATTATTATTATTCAAAATTAATAGTGTCAAAAAATATAATTATAGAACAATAAATACATTTTTAAATTCATCTATGTTATTTGGTCATGGATAACAAAATATGTCATTTCATGGAGAAAGTAGTTTGCATGTTCACATGGATGATGCTTTCATTTTTCATGGAATGATAAGGGGATTATAACAGAAATAATTATAATTTATAAATTTCAATCATTTAATACATATCATATTAGTTAAACAACAAACCTCTTTGGCCAATAATTTTTGGTGATGATGAAAAATTGAACACGTCGTTCATGGAGGCGGTAGTCGACACATACACATGACAACATTTTTTATTTTTCTCAATGATTTTAGGGGATGGTATAGATTGGATATTCTATTAGTATAATAACACATCATAATAGTAACAATTATTTTTATTCCTTCATGGACAGAAATGACTTCAGGGGTATTGGTGAATAAAATAACTAGAAAATTTAGGTCGAGATTATTACCTCTCCCTTAGATATTCTCCCTTGGGTAACTCTTTAAGGATCCTTATATTAGTATTTTTCTAAGAAAAGGGATTAAATGGAATATATAGGGTGTTTTGGAGATACTAGATCATCATTTTTGTTTATCCAATTCCTTGGTATGGGTGTATAAATGTATAAGAGGTGATCTCTATTTATTGGTTTCGATTTTCATATTAATACATTATATTACTACACTGATTTGTATGGTGGTTAAATTAATAACATCTAAAACATAGTATTTCTAGTGGATATTTTGGAATAACATTGTTTTTTCCTATCATGTTAACGAAAATCTTTTTTTACTCTGAATCATGCCACCTGATGGATTTATTTACCAAATAACGAACATCTTACATTTCATTTTAGACATTCCCCTGGGTGTCTTTTCCCATATTTTTGACATGAAGGGGAATAGATCATATTTTATTTTTCATATTCAACACCTAAAAATTTTTGAGACTCTATCCTTCTCTTCATTAATGTGTTTTGAAAATCAAAAAAATTCACATAGTTAATTATGATTCTTAATAGATGGTTTCACTTAATCAAAAGTTTTTTCACTATATCAATTATCCCATCCAGTTTCTTATTGGTAAAATATCAACATTGTAAATGGGATCCATTTCAACCTTAATTACTTCTAACAAATCTGTTACTAAAACCAAAAAAGTTAATATGAGTGATTAACATTTATTATCATAGGGGGTTATCATAATCAATAAAATAAAAGGGATTTGGAATTAAAACCTATAACCCTTTGACATCGTCACATTAGCCCATAATTCATTTAGTTATGCCTATATCGGTCCTAGTTTAACCAAGGTTACTTTTTTAATCTTACACATCTTCACATGTTCCCACAAATTTAATAGAAAATCATTCCATCATAGTGGGTCATAAATAGATTTGGATCAACTAAATAATATCCCTCAAATGTGTCAAACTAAGTTTGCAGTTTGGGATCTTTATCATTCACAATGTGATGATTGAGTTAATATCCATAATTAAATTTTCAGGGCTATTACTCCAAGGTACATATATTCTTGATTCTATATCCACTTTTAATTTCTATACAATGATGTTATTTCCATGAGAACAACATAATCTATACTTTTCTAAAGTTTCATGTTCTCATCTTTTACTTATAATTTTTCAAGGTTTTTTATCTATTGTTATTTTATTCTAATATCAAAAAAATAAATATAACTTTCTCTGATACCAAAAATACTTAAATGATCCTTAAATATAGCATATTTTTTAATTTTTACATATATTTACAAAAAAAATAGAAGCCTAAGATTAAATGGTCTACAATACTTTCAATATTCCAACATAAGTACATATCATTAGACATAGACATCATAACTATTTAAATCTCCAAATAGTGCTCCTAACTCCCATATATATTCAAAAAATATATAGGATATCCTAGGGAGAATATATAAGTAAAATAAAGAGTTAGAAAGACCAGTTAGGGAATAAACATGGAAATAGATCATATTATGAGAGACAGGTGAAAAAAATGATTTTATAAAGAGAATGATATTTAGAATGGAAACAAGGAATGAATAAATAAAACCATTTGATCATGTAATCCTAGAATACATGGTAGTAACATAAGACATTATAGAATAAATAAATGTCAAGTTTCACTCTGAAGACCATCATTATAAAGTGTAAAAATTCCCAGGGTGGATTAGGTTTACTTCCTAATCCCTTACATAACATATCATGAGATATAAAGATTTTTCCCACATAATTTAGAGGGTATATAATTATAATCCTACCCATTACACAATATAAATCATATGTTATCATTCCACATGTGGAAAATAAACTATAAATAAAATATAAGCATTATCAAACCCATTATAAGGAAGTGGGTTTCAGAATTGTGATTCAAGGAATAGTTGAAGACCAAATCCTAAAGATTATAAAGAGAATAATGAATTAAATTATTTTTAACTTTAATTATTGAAAAATTGATATAAGCATTTAACCATGGAGTTACAACTTATAAACATTATGGTACATATATAGGATATGAAAGAATAATAAGAAACCTCATGGGTGATACTTTGTGAAATTAGTAAATGATATTTTTAATGTTGGAAAGAGATTATTGTATTCCATAATACTGTACTTTTAATAGGAGGTATCCATAAGTAATTATATTTTTTTATAATATATTCATGGAATAAAATAATAGATGTGGTTGATGCTTTACGTGAGACAAAAAACTAGAAACTTCAATTAATTTGGGGTCACTTTAAAGTGGATATTTTTAAGGGAATTGAAAAAATGTATAACCCTAGAAATGTAAAGGATATTTAAATATGTATATATTTAAGGGATATATAAACAAAAATATAAGATTTTACTGAGAATGATATTTTTTAAAAGGGATAAAAAGAAAGATAACTTATAACTGACAAGTAATGAGGTTGGTGTGGAGGATCCCCTAACCTCAAGCCCAAATTTATTATTCACTTGTCATTAAGTTAATTAATGATTAAATCGTGTTTATTAAATATATACCAAAGAACATTATTCATATATGTTTAATTTTATATGTTTATGATAGTATCTTTTGTTTTTAATTTTTAATATGGTTTTTACTTATGTTTGATACTCGAGGTTATTCAGTTAATTTTTTCGCAAAACATTATGATTTGTTGATGATGGTCAAAGGTGTTGTTAAATAAATTCATGATATCAAAAATTGTGGTGTATTATTTCCTTTATTATTAAATTAGAAAAATAATTATAAATATTAAAAATATATCCCAATATAGAACCAAATTATGAAATGGGCATTGATAAGTCCATTTAAGGTGGTCAATGTTACTAGGACCATTTATTGATAATCACACATATATAATATCCAATATTATTATTATATGGAATTAATGGTTTCAAAAATATAATGTTTACATATTAATACATTTTCAACATCATCCATGTTATGTGTTCTTGGATAACAAAACAAGGTGTCTCATGGAGCTGGTAGCCCGCAGATACCTACAGACGAAGCTTTCATTTATAATGGAATGAGAAGGGTGTAATAAATGATATATTTATCAATTATGAATAATAATAATGTTATAAATTTCATTTTAGTTAATTAAGTAACCTTTTTCTATATATAATTTACAGAAGTGATGAACAAATGAACATGTCATTCATGGAGGCAGTAGTCTGCACATAAGAATAGCAATATTTTCATTTTTTTCCAATCATAATTTAGGAAGTTATAAAATAGATATTACATTATTATAATAAAACTTAATCATACTAGTAATTCAGTTTTTATTATAACTTCATGTATAATGGGTAATTTAGGGATATATAAGAAGAAAAGAACATGAAATGTTAGGGTGAGAGTATTACCTCTCCCTAGAAAGTTCTCCCTTGTGTAACTCTTTCATTATCATTATATTAGTATTTTGTAAATAATAAGTCCAAAATAGAATGTTGAGTGTGTTTACGAGACACTATTTTAGTGTTTTTGTTGATCCAAATTCTTTAAATGTGTGAGAAATATGGAGGTGGTGTGCAATTTTTATAGGTAAAGGGAGTGACATTTTTGTAAAATGTCTTTACTTGTAAATAATTTCATTACATTACTCATGGAAAAAGTCTCAAAAAAATTCAATAATGATTTCGGTAAGGATTTAAAGACCATTCATCCTCCATAATCCAATATCATACATGTTTTTAGTTGCTTAAACATTTTTCACAATGTTAAAATAGATAGTATTTAATTATTTAAACATGAAAATTTAAAATACAGGAATAATTTTATAAAGTACAATTTCTATGATTAATTGAAATTAATTTTAGAATTATCTCACACAATGTGTAAAACCCATTTCTTAGAAAAAGTTCATTTTAAGATTAAAATTTAGGTGAGAAAAAATATTTTTTTTGTTTTTAAGACTTAAAATGGTATATCAAAAAAAATAAATGTTGTGTTACATTATAATTAATATAAAATAGAATTCTAACAAACTAATGTTTAATTAAATGAAAATTTAAAAATTATTTTTTATTATGACTAAAATATTGATTTTTTATATGGTTAAACATATGTTTTATAAAATTCATAAAATATAATTAAATTCATAAAATGATTACTTAAATCATATGTAATCAATTAAATATTTTTATAATATTCAAAGTCTCCCATATATACTAATAAAGTAATTAAACTCTCTATTTTTATAAAAATTTTATTTTTAACCATTCATTTAAAAATCAATTATTTTTGAAAATCCAAAAAATTCTTCTCATGATAATTTTTCTATGTTTTATTCAAAAATATTTCAATTTTATAATAATAAATTCCAATAATTCCTAAATATTGATTTTAAAAAATATATTTAAAAAAATAAAAAAACTATACATATAACAAAATAAGTTTTTAAGAATTTTGTTCTCTTTTTCATATTTCACATTAATTACAAATTAAATTAGTTATAATATATAATAATAATAAACTTTATCATTATTTAATAGTAATATATTTTATCTCTTAAATAAATTAATAGTGCATGAAAATCCAATTTTCAGAGAAATATATTTTTTTAATATTAAATTATCTTAACCTAAATATATTTTTAATAAATTATATATATCATAATAATTTGATTTTATCAATATATTGATTCTAAAATAATGTTTTAATTTTATAAAATGATTATTTTAATAGTAATATTTTAGCAAATGAAAATTAAAACATAAATTAGATATTATGTTTTTCCCATTATAGTTTTTTCTAAAATATATTTTTAAAACACATTAATGACAATACATAACTCTTTTTTCCAAATTGAAACATTTATATCGAATGACCTTTTCTGCCGTAACCATTTTAAAAATGAGAATATTTTTCATTATTATACTTTTTATTACTCTATTTTCAATGTCCAGATTCCATTTTAATATATAGTCTCACTAAATTCATTCATTTAATTCTAAATTTTTAAATCACACTTCTCATTTTTAGATTTTCTATTATAGATTAAAAAAAATATTTCTCCATTAATGGAATTATTTCTCATTGTATGTTTTTTTACTAATGGTGATCTTAAATAAAACAGTTGTCCATGGGAGTTTCTAGTTTTAAATATATTATTCTATTAATTTTATTCCACCCTAATTTTTTTAGTTTTTATAGATTCAATAATCCATTATTTTTAGTAATCCATTATATGTGGTACATGGTTTCATTAACCTTCATTGTAATGTTCCATTATAATTGAACAAAATGTCATTATCATGAATCCTATCTTGTATGTCCCATTCTATATTAAAGTATTAATTATTTTGAGATAATATTGAAGAATTATTTATAATTATAGGAGGAGAAATTAATGGCTTTTAAAACCTTGGGTGTTACATTGTGTAAGGAAAACAAGTGACGGGTGACACTGGAGAAACCTTGCGTATGTCATTTAATTTCTGAGTGCTCGTGCATTTTCCTTTTTTTGTTTTCATTCAAATTTCCATTAGGTTACCTAATAGAGAAACCCTACTGAGATTAGGTTACCAACTGAATAAAGTTGTTTTTTCTCTATGATGGATTGGAAACAGAGATTTTTTCTTGACTATCCAGTGGTTATATATAATATGATTGGGATTATAACCTACCTAAATAATTATGTGGTGAGTGAAATTCTATAGTTGAATTATTTATTATTGAAATATGAATTTTGGACCACTAACGGGTGTAATGAATTTTAAAAGGTGCCATCTTTTTAGTGGGAACCCACATGGAAAAATTCCTTAATAATCTTTATAATACATGATACACATATGATGAAAGATTGTTTTTAGAAAAAAAATCAATATAATCATCATTGAATTGAGATTTTAAATAAACCTTGAAAAGGATAATCCTATTGAAATTTATTTCAAGGACTGGTAACAAAAAAGTATTATTAATTAAATAAATATTAAATTTTTTAGATAAATACCTATTTTTGTGTAATCAATTGTTTATGTTATTCAAATTTTAATTAATATGATTATGGGAACATATAATAATTCAATTTAAGTCTCAAATTCATTCAATGTTAAATGATTTATTGAATGTTAGTTTCATATAATCAATATGGTAGGGTATTACAAATGATATCAGTGTGATTGAATATATTAATTATTTTTTGAGACTAAAGGTTTCCTTATGTATTATCCTAATAGATATATGATATCTATTTTATGTTTCACAAAATTTTTAAATATAATGGAGTTCATAAGAAAATAGATAATTAAATGATCTTGAATTATTATTTCAAGTAATATGGAAATGAAGGTACAACATTTAATACCTAGATTCTTAAATATTGAATAAACTTTTCATAACATGTTTATCTTTATCACATTTTTTCCGTGGGAAGGGCATGAAAAAAGTATTGTTTAATAAAATGAGATGGGTGTTTTAACACACATTGTTTATGAAATTTTCACTTCTATAACATGCTTTAAGTTAGAATAAAAATTGTATTATCTAGTTATGGAATCTTTATTTTTGTCATCCATGTAGAATTTTTGACAAGATAAACGAGTTCAACAACTTTTTATTTGAAATTCCCAAATTAATCAAGATAAATGAAATAAACATATGATTTCTAGATACTAGTTCCATGCAAAACACTTCTAGTGGGTAAAAATTCAAAACGTTTTAGAAAATCCATGGAATTCCCAATTTATGTATATGTGTTATAAAAATAAATTATTAAATTATTAAGGGCTTATGATATTAATGTATACATTAAAAGTTCTCTAAATATACTAGAGTTAAAAATTGAGGTAATAATTTATAGATCATATTGTATTCATTGAAATGGTGAAGTACAGATTCACGATAATAAATACTTGATTAGATAAGAATTTATCCAGATCATATAATTATTTTTACAGCATGTCTATCTTAATCTCATTTCTCTAATATGATAATAAAAGTGATTTGATATTAAATAGTTGACGTAAATAATATTAAAATTATTAATTTAATTCAAATGGTTTATGATTCATTAGTTTTGAAAACATGTTTTGAGAAGAAGATAAGGATTAAAATGATTCATATAGGATAAAATGTTTATCCAACTAATTATAAAAATATTATGGATAGATATTGCCACCCCTCAGGGGTGTATTTTGAAATTATAGTATTATTTTCAAATAAAATTTCCCAAAAAAATATAATATCAAATGTTATAGGATAATAACACATTATTTGTAAATTATTCCTACTAAAAAGAAAATTTGTGTCAATTCCTAACCAAAAAGATGATTTTGTATCTCAGAAATATAATCAGAAAAGAATGTAGTATCTAAGAGAATAGTGTAGGCATGTTTAAAATTTGGAATATTTAATGATAAAAAATAAATGAACTTACCTATTTTAAATTAAAGTGATTTTCACTAAATATCATAAATAGTTTAGGATATATGAAGATAATGAAAAATATAAACAGTTTCTTTTAGTTGTTATTAAAATTGAATATAAATATTTGCTAAAGGATTAACCCACTTAAATTTCATAGTGTATTACAATCTATATCAGAGTTGATGGTGCAGTAATAAAGATATATTTAAAGAGTTTTATTAGTTATTGTAATAGTGTGAATATCACTTTATCTTAAGTAATTTTAAGATTTTTTGCAATGGTTTAATTTAAGTAGTAACATTATTTATGAAAATATATAAAGGAAAAAAATTTATAGAAAATATTAATATGATTATAGTGATGATATTAGATGTGTTCTATGTAGAAAATAAAAGTTAACATCATGTATTTTATATTATGAGGTTAAGTAATTTGAACATGTTCAAAGAGTTGAATTTTAGGAATATGATTCCTAAGCCCCACCATTATTCAAAATAGCATTATTTATAAATGTTACTCAATAAAAATTTAGTGATAGGGTTTTATCAGAAGGTTATATAGAGATGTGACATGAATTATATACAATGTGGCGAGTTTAAAAAACTCTTGAAAGTGTAGCATATTTAATATGATCTATAAGTTTAACATATATGATATGATAAATAGGGTCTTATATTGGTTTTGTTAAATATTCCTTATATAATTATAAGGATATAAAATATATCATATTAAAGGGAATCTCCATTTTACCATTCTTTCACATTGTTAGTGTAATTTTATTTTTAGTTATACATTTCATAATTTGTAATGAAAATTGACCTCTCAAAGTATGAATTTTAGTTATCCCTAATCGATGTTAATTATGGCGTATTAAATTTTATGGGAAAAAATTTATTGTTAGTATGGGAAAATTTTCATACAATGATATAAAATATGATCATGATGCATAAAAATAGTTTCCTTCACTGGATGACCCATTAAGTGTACTACATAGCTTCCCATGAATATATCTTTATTATAATCGGTGTTCACGGATCATATTTGAATCTAACTAAACTGAGAATGAATAGATACCTAGAAAGAAAACCTTTATAATTTTATAACCTATTAATGAAATTATACATGTTGAATTAGATAATTATGGTGTGGTTGGGTATTTTACTGATTATGTCATTAGTTGGAGCTTAACTAAGATGAGATTTATCATATCATATAACAAGTCTGACATTGGGGACCTTCACTGGGATATATTGTAAGAGTGTGTCACACACCTTGATATTATATATATATATATATTAATATGGGACATGTGATATATTTATCCATAATGATAAATGACATGTGATGTATTCATCAACCATGCCTGTCTATACTCATTGAATTGAGAATGTGTGAGTGTGCTATACAGAATTGATATGATCAGTGTCCCAAGGTTACTTTATATCTTGGAAAAAGGTATAAATATGAGATTTCAGATTTTTATATGATACAAACTGGTGGACACGTGTATAATGATTCATGTTTTTGATAGAGATCAATCGAGATTCATTTTGAGTTGGGGTAACATTGATTGTTTCCCATATGACTCTATTTCAATACATTTATTGATATAATAATATATATTATTTTTCTAATCTATAAAGTACCTTGATGTTGGAATTTTTGGTTGACTGGATGGGGATTATGTTTGACTTAGGGGGATAATTTAAAAGTTTTATAGAGTTAATCCAAAAAGGAGTTTGGGATGGGTAACCACAATGTATTATATATGATATGATAGAAGTTTAAGATAATAAAATATTTCCAAAATAAATTTATAATACATCCAAAATATGTTTCTATATAATTTTAACATTATTGTATATGATATAATATAAGGTGAAAATTCACAAAGTATTTTAGGCATCAGTTCAACTGGGAGATTGAAGGAAATATATACCCTAAATCCATACCCATGAGTTTTATTTGGGAATATATGTACTATGGACTGACTGCATGCATGATATGCAAAAATTTCCTTTGATCATATGTGGATAAATGATAAATATTATCTTTCAGGTGATATATCCACACAATCTATCATTTAAGTTACATTTTATAAAATGAAACGTATGAGAGTTGTTTCATTCATGTGATGCATGTATGAACTTTACAAAGAATTGACTCTTGTATCATAATGCGAGAATTAATACATGCATCCCTAAGGAGGATCTTGAGGCCTATATTAACCAATGCCTTGTGATGGATATGGAATGTGGTGGGAATTTTGGCATGATGTTTGGTCAATTATCCTAGGTTTATAAGATCTCTTCAAATTTTTCCTTTGTGCACAACTTATTAACATTCCATGGTGATAGAATAGATCCCACTCAAACATTAAGTGATCCAATCTGCCCCTAGGTACCTAAAGAGGTCGGATGCCTTCATCTTCCACTTTATTGATCCATCTCAAACCTATAAAATTTAGTTTGGGATGTTGCAAAGGATTTTTAGTGAAAAGTATTTGATTTTACAGTTTCTTAATTTATATTTTTTATATGAAGTTTCTATTATCTCAAAAAGTGATCTTGGATTTATGGTTTCTTATACTTATACTAATATAATTATGTTTTAATCATCCCTTTATAAACCATAAAATTTTGCTTCCTCCATTTTTCATTTTTTTCATTTTTCTCATTGTTTCTCCCACTATTTCATTTTGTTCTTTTCATAATTTTTATCATAAACTTAAATCTCCTTAAATAGAGATCTAGTTAAAATATAGGGGTTGTGGAGCATGTTGTAAATAATATTTTGAGATTAAAAAATTATCACATTTATTTATATCATTTTTATTTTTCGATTTCAATGAAATTTGTTACTAATGAGGTGAAACATACTTTTTTATAATCCATGATTTCTTTATAATCACTTTAAAATCAATAGCTTCCTTCACTAAAAACCCATCATGAAAAAGTAGGTTGTGAACTAAAGGAGAATAGTTAATCTTCTTTGTGACATATGGGAGATTCCATTACACTCATAAGAAGTGAAAGCTCCATGCTATTAGGATCTCTTGAATAAATAAACAACACCCAGAATGGTTGAATCATTATTGGTAAATTCACTTATTTTAAGACACAACTTCTCTCATTCTTGTTCAGAAATCCGATCCTCGACTCATATAGTGATGATAATAAATAAAAAACACAATATATTTCCTCATGTGGTTCATCTCATATATTGGTGAATGTTTCCCCAATGTATGGTGGTTATCCCACAAATACAAATATCCTCATTTATTCTAAAGATAATTCTATAAGGAAAATAATATCCCTAAACTCATTGAAGTGCTGAAACTGGCCAAATTAAATAAGAACCCACTTTAAAAACTCCAATTTAAATCAGTATCATCCAACTTTCTATTTCATTTTTCAAATATCATTCTTTAATTCCAAAAACCCAGTATTGATGTTGAGGATATTTTACAACATTTACCTTTGGAAAATCCTATATAAATAATCTAGGTGATCTTAAAAATTGAAGTTAGCAAAATTACTTCTTGATAACTCTTTAACATTGATTATCAATGAAAATAAATTAAATATCCTTCAAACCTCCTATAATATCATTCAAGTATATTTTCATTTAATT
Organism: Viscum album; assembly: GCA_963277665.1. Lineage (NCBI taxonomy): Eukaryota > Viridiplantae > Streptophyta > Magnoliopsida > Santalales > Viscaceae > Viscum > Viscum album. The sequence continues at coordinate 1,575,792,297 of OY728120.1, read as the reverse complement.
TCTCAGTATATTTTAGATTTTCCCTTTATCCTAATTTCTACAAAACATGCATTTAGTTTTCTATGAATGAAGGCTTATATACACATTACTACTCATTTTCCATCTATTTTCCCATATCATGGAGAAACATTAGATATTATATTGATTAATAGAAATTATTGTGATGTTTAATGCATGAATTAAAAAAACATCATTAGATTAAATATTATGTTTCACTTTAGAACGTCTTTTATTCTTTTCTAACCCTATAAATGATCCTGAATATTCTTTGAAAACCTCAATTTACACTTATATATTATCTGAGTTATTATTACATGATCTATATTGCAACTAACATACCCTCTAAAACATGAAAATTATTTCGAGGAATTTTCCAAAATTATTTTTACATATGTTGTGAAACATCATAGTTAATCTTAAATATCACTATATTAATCTTCTGTATTATTTAGTTATTGATATGAATCATATTGTAGAATAAGGTCTATTCTAATATATTCTAGTAATTTTCCAATTCATCTTCAATGAGTTCTTATGAAAGCCTTTTCCATTTTTGTCTTACTCACTCATACAAAAGTGGGTTTATTCAGTGCTAGGGATTTAAAACCACTAACTAAACATGAAATTAAAATCTCACTCTTTCAGTACTAAAAGATAACAATTAATTAGGGGTCTTTAATATCCCTTTTTGCGCTATTAAAAGGGGGTTTTTAAAATTTCTAAAAAAAGTATTGTTAAAGGGTTCCGTTTACCAGTGCTTATAAAGAAGTGATGATAAATCCCCCCATAATCTCTAGTAATAAAACTATAATAAAGGAAATCATTATCAATGATTCTACAAAGAACAAATAATTGTGGGCCTTCATTTGTGCTTGTAAAAAATAATTGATAAAGGGGGTCTATATTGGAAACAGAAGTCCAAATTCAAAAGATAGTGCCTTTTGATCTGGGTGTCCGTTTGGGCTCCACCACATAACGAATCAAATCAAACGATGAGATCTACATCATCTAGACTAGTGGTGACCCTAGTCATGGTTTTTTCTAGGTCAAAAAGACCTAGAAGGGCTCTAAAACTGATTTTTTAGTTGGGGGACCATTTTTTAAATTCGATTGACATTCAGACTCATTTAAATGGGTCTTATTATCTTTTTTTGATGGGGACTAAATTTATTACCATGCATTACATACCTATTGTAATTATGGCAAAGAATTTTTTTTCATTTTTCACAATGTTGTTTTATTTATAATATAATATATATCCTTATTTTCTTATTTTTACTTATAATAAATCACATTTATAAATATATATATCAACATATTTATTTAAAATTTATTTTTAATATATAAAAAATAAATAATTATAAATAATTATGTTTAAATTAAATAAATATTCCTTTTTATATACCTTATAAAAATGCAATAATATGTAGATATAATTTTTATATAAACATATGTGTGAGTATTAATAAACAGATATATATATATTTATATCATAATATATATAAATTAATGTTTATATATAATTTATTTAAATAAATATAATTGTATATATTTATATATATATATATCACCCAGCTAACGATATATACAAATAAATATAAAAATCATTAAATATACAACAAAATACACAGGGCATCGTGGTAAACAACATTTAGTCACATAAGGGGGGTCATGGGATCAAATCCCGGCATACACAGGTATTATTCATAGCCTACTAGTGCTGAGGAAGGGGGATTGGTGCATAATGGAGTTTGGGTTAGTCGGAAGTGCTGAAAAAGGGTCTATAAGCATGGAAAACGTTGGTGACGGGGGTGTGTGAAAAAATAATTATTTTTTCCATATTTTTAATAGTCATTTTTCTTAGAGCTTTTAAAATAAAAAGTGTAACCGTGAAACAACAAATGCTACTAAAGTTACCCTTTAACTGATAAAAAAATGGAACGATAAATGGTTCCTTTAATAGTTCTTTTCAGTATTGTTAAAGGGTGACCATAATAGTAATTTTCTTAGCATTATTAAATATAACTATTGAAGCCTATATTTGTATTAGTGTCTCTAGGATATTATATATATAAACTAAAAAAGTAAAATAAATTCAAAAATTATCCAAAAATCATTTCTAAACATCTCCATCCATCTCGTCAAATATATTTATAAAAAATACAATATCATCCTCTATGAGATTAATAATCCACCACTTTGGATTTGTTTTCAATATCCTACATTTTAGTTTCATATCATCTTCAATACTCTTCCTTTGAAATCTTATATTCTACAACTTAATCAATGAACTTGAAATGTGAAGACTTATTTTCTCCACTTTATCGAAATTAAAGACAAAAGTTCATCTGAAATGGATGGTATCATTCTCCTAAAATATATTCTTCAGGAATCAACCAACTCTAATTTAACATTATCTAGCTCATTGTAACAAAAAATATATATTAATTCACACATAAATCTACTGATAATGATATTTAGTAATTTATTCCAACCAGAAAAACATCCATTAAATGATTTTTAAATAATATTTTCAACTTATATCATACACTCAACTCAATAAAAAGATGAAGATCATTCATTTTTAAGATGGTTTCTCCCATCACAAAATATATTTTCCCCTTTATTCCATTGAAATAATGAATAAAATGGGGAAATACTAAGATTCATACCTCACTGATGTTAGGTAATGGGTTGGTCACAAATTTCTAGCATCAAATCCTCAAAATTATTTTTTGTTAGAGGTTTCGTAAAAATGTTATAGTTGTTCTTTTAATGGTAAAAATTCATGATTCAATATGGAATTAGTCACATTATTCTTTAACAAATGATATAAAATATCTATGTGATTTATTATTGAATATTTTCCCTGATTCTTGGATGGATTAATTTCTCTTTTTTTTTCATAACCAATTACTAGTTGGAGCTTAGAAATAACAAGAATATATTCCAATTTCAACTTTATTCAAACCATTTTTGTAGCTTTCAGTGATGCAACAACACACATATATTCAGTGGAAATCAATGTTATAGATTATTTTTTCTTGGAATTTCCTGACACACCCATTCTAAGAATAAAAAATACTTATCCTAATAAGGAATTTCTTTCAATAACATGACAATCCTAGTAAAACATTATTGTAACTTCCCCTAATCTGTTACTCTCTTACATAGTCATAAATGATGGCTATGGGACCTCAAGAGAACCTCCTCGTACGCTAGAGGCTTCTGACTAGTAGTGAGGGTGTGAATAATATAGTGGAGAGAATATACCCCCTGGTATGAAGTGTCAAAGAAATAAAAATAATAATAAAATAGAAACAGTTAGAGTAGAGGCAATGAATGACACTACAACAAATACTAACTAAATAACACAATAAATAAATAATGAATAATGTAATTACTCTTTGGAATGTATCAAAATTTCATGTTATAAAAATTTAAGATAAAGACTATCAGACTCAAATAAAAGACTCAATGTCCCAGTTCCTGAGCCCCATGATTGTCCCATATCTAAACTCTATCCCAAAAAAACAAGAAATCAACAACAAGGTCCTTTTCCCTTGTCTAAACCTGCATCTATAAAATCTGCTCGAGTACCAAACAACAGATTGAATAGGATGTGAGTATAACATAGTAGTTCAACACGACCGTGTATAAATAGAACTAATAGGATAAAAAGTGTTCTTAATAAAGTGAAAAATATATGTATTAATTAATTAAACAATTAATAAAGTAGAAAAAAATATATTCTTCACCTCTATTTAGGAATATCTATGAGCAAGTTTTACAACCATGACGACCACATGCATATGACCAAGGCAAGAAAACATGCTTCGATTCCATTCTCGAATATCTCTAAGCATGTCTTACCACCATGATAACCACAACTATATAACCACTGTATAATAAAAAAAACAATCTCGGTCAAAGACCTATAGTTATTACAACATTTCTAGGTAAAATCCCTATAAGCATTATAACATCTCAGGTCCAATCCCTACAATCATTACAACATGATATGGGGCATAGCCTACTCTCTATAAGAATTACAACATGGGTCGGTCCAAGCCCTATCAATATTATCATTACGAAATATAAGTGTACAAGTTCCAAAGCTAAGATCGATATACAATCATTACAACATAGAACACAATCCCTATCATACATCATGGATATCACAATATCACATCATATATATCAAAGGTAAATTATGTGAATTACCATTATTCTTTCATATGGCCCATACAATTCAATTTAGAACTGATTAACAATTATATCAATATGAAAAAGTCACAATTCAGGGATTATATAATAAGAAACCACCATATGTCACATGTTAAGATAAACATACAATAAGACTTTATCCAATTCATTTAAATTCAATTAATTCAACGCACACTACATTGGTGGTATCACAATATTGCACAACTTTTATAATTGTAAAACCATAGGGTTAATATTTGGACCCCCTTCTTGTAATTGATGATCCAGCAATTCTTCCAATGGATAGAACCCGGGAGGAAGAAGGTGTGGATGATTTTGAAGAGGTTCTTAGATCAAAACTAATTAAGATCAAAACCAAAAATTTATTCGGCCAAAGAATTTCACCGCAAAAATTAGATAACCAAATGTAATAATGAAGAAATCTCACCAAATGAACATACATGGGATTGAAGGAAAAAATATAAAATTCATAAGGGAGGTTGGAACTCCAAAATTTACTAGAGAATTCTCTATGATCGAGAGGAGAGAAGATGTAGTTAAATTGAAACAATTCCAACCACTTATCATGTTTAAAACTATAGGTTAGACATTTACATAGTGTGTAATTTGATTACATGTCATGTAAATGTTTCTAATGGGATTCTCCAAAACATATATCCCCTCAGATTTAATTTATCAAAACCCTCAAATAATTATATGATGTGAAATCCCTTTATATGATGAATAAATTTTCTACAGTTGTTTTTATCCAATTTTCCAGGAACGCCCTATAAATCTTCTCAACATACCAAGAACCCATATTAACACTTAGTCCCATTTATACCCAGACTCCATTAACTCAGACAAGAATACATCCCTAAACATTAGTTCATTTTATCCAAAAAATTATCTCCATCTTTGTAAAAGCCATGGCCACCAAGTTACAGATAAAAAAACTCATAGAGAAACGTACTTAAAAAAGATGGTATCTTACAACCTTCTTTCCTTATAACAGATCATCCCTGAGATACTCCATTCATCATTATGAGGTATTAGCGAACAAGTTTGGTTATAAGTTTCACATATCATACTCCATCTCCCATTTATTCTCATAAACTCTCCCATGCCACCACTACACACAAACTAATGGTATAGTCTAACCCTGAAGATATTTTTCACTATGATCCCCAACCCAAATCAGGTTCTCCTCGAAGACGCATCAAAAACAATGATCAAATTTTGATATGTCTATCACATGGTATGGTTCTTGATGAAATCTTCATAGTTACAAGATGTGGAACACATTGTGCATAGAAATGTAGCACTGTGGAAGGGACAAATGTTATTCCACTAGACTGACCCATAACACTATTTGAAAAGGCCTAAAAACTAGGGTTCTTGCTTCTCATGTTGGTCCTCATATAAAAACTCCACGATTAACATATGTTGCTCCCACAAGCCCCTGAAATCCAAAACACAAGCTCGCAGTATTTCCTCCAGAACTGGAATTGTCCACATAGATTGACCATCAGTGTATAGAAGATAGATTATTATTAAAATAACTCATGATCCTAGGGATTTTTTGATACCCATCAAAAAACATGATGTAAAATGAGGATCTATATCTAAAATGATACTCCTCATAACACCATGAAACTACAACCACCTTACACACGTAATGATTTCTCATATCTTCAACTTATAAGGTTTCCCTAATAGGTAATAAGTGGACTACCTTTCCCCTTGATCCAAAACCATCCATACAACCTAGTTCTTACGGGTCATCCTAGGTAATACCATCACAAAATCCATCATTGCATCATTACATTCCCACTCGTGAATGGGTATATATTGAAATATCATTGTTGGCCTCTAATGTTGGATTTCACCTACTTAAAAGTGAAGTAACTATCCAAGAATCCTGACACCTCCTTCTTCATTCCTGACCAGTTGTACTATCTTTGGAGATCACGATAAAAATTTATTATACCATGATGCAATGCCATTTAGAATCATAAATCTTCCTCATAAGATCCTTGAGTAAGCCCATAGTAAATCATTATTGGAAACATAATGGAAGAGAATTCACACTACTAAGGAACAATCATAATGGAGTCTCCCTACATATAATTTTTCTCTCAGAACAGATGCCCCTGGATCAGAAAACTTCATAGTCTTAATCTGGTTCAAAAGCATGGGTATAACAGATGTCAAAGTTAGAGCTACTCACCCCTGATATTCTTCAACATCCAGATGCTTGCTTGCAAAGGGGTCCATTATCCACCACTAATCAGAAGACTCTCGTACTACCTCTATCGGTACCTTCCATATTAATGATTTGGAAACTATTTTTCCTTTTAATGGTGTATAATCCAATTCAGAGTTGAAATACTGAAGATACATGAACCACCTCCTCGGCCAAAGTTTAAGGTCTCACTGATAAAATATGTACTTTAGGATCTTGTGATCCGTGTATACAATAATACTATCACCTAGGAGATAGTGTCTCAAACATCTAATTGAATATACCATGGATACTGACTATAGATCATGACTAGGATAATTCATCTCAATCGGTCTCATCTTCCGGGAGCCATAAGAAACAACACAATCCTCTTGCATTAGAGCTACATCGAGGCCAACTCTGGATGCGTAATAATATAAGTTATAAGATTTCCCCAACACAGGTAAAGTGGGGATATGTAGTGAGGGGATATTTGCTTTCAACGCATGAAAATCTCACTCAAAATCAAAAAACCAGAAAAACGTCACGCAATTCTTGGTCCGCCCAGAAATTAGTGCTATCAAACTGCCTAAATCTTGGATAAAACACCGGTAATAACCTACCAATCCCAAAATGCTCTAATGTTAGAAGTTTTTCTGGGACTGTTCCCAAGATACCACACCTACAACTTAGTATTTGTCTATCAATAATTCTTCTATTGAGGTGACATGGCCCAAGAAGTGCACTTTATTTATCCATAATATTCACCTAGTTATCATGGAGTTAAGTTGATGCTCACTTAACGTATCCAAGACGATGTCAATATTTTTGACATGATCATATGTGGACTTGGAGTATACTAAGATATTTCTAAAAAGTCACCAAAATATATATCTAGAAATTGATAAAAGATCTTGTTCGTTAATTCCATGAATACTGCTTTCAAATCAGTCAACACCCTTGACATCACTATGAATTCATATAGGCCATACGTTCTCTTAATATTAGTCCAAGGTATTTCTGATAGTATCACCCTTAACTGATGATATATTCCTCTCAAGTCAACCTTAGAGAAGATTTGTTCACCTATTAACTGATTTAAAAGATCATCAATGTGTGGAAGAGGATAATGTTTTATGACCATCATCTGGTTCAACCTCCTTTAATCCACACATATGCACAATGATCCATTAGCCTTTAGGTATAAGATAATCGGAGAACCCTGGGGAGATGTACTTGTCCATATGAATAATATTGATTATAGATCTTCTAACTGAACATTTAATTCAAAAATCTGTTTGGTTTTTATTTGGTAAGGTTAGATAGAAACTAGTTCTATTCTTGGTACCAACTCGGTCGTGAACTCAATCTATCGCCCAGGTGAAAATCCATATAACTCAATAGGGAGAAATCAAAAAAATATATACCACTAGAGGAAAATAATCATACTACATTCCACCATTTTCTAGAGAAATACTAGTGATGTGAGCTGTGAGGTAATCCAATATGCACTGAATTAGTCCAGCATGACCAGCCTTTAGTTCCAACTCACCATTGTGAGAAGATTTGGGCCCCTCTAGTGATTGGATGGTAAATCTCCTCGTGTAATTGTAGGTATGAGTCTGGTATAAAACTAACCAATCCATATGAAGAATTTTGATGAAACCTATCATTTCTAGCATAAATGATTCCTAAAAGAAATGGTAACCACCAATATATAGAGATCATACATTGCAACATTTGATATTCTCTAACTTCACTCCCAATGGAATTTCAATGGTTATGAAATCATATAATATTTCCATATCCCAGCCAAAACCATTTGAAAAAATATAAGATATAAAATAATGTGATATTCCTAATTCACAGAAAAGAAAAGCTAAGGTTGATGATACAAGAATTGTAACTCTAATGGTGGATGATCCTACATGCATGATAGCTAGAGTAGTCTTCATAACATGCAACTGAATTTATCCTCTACACTGGCCTCCAGTCTGGATACCCTGAGCTATATCCCTTTCATAGTACTATTTTTCATGCACTGGGGTACCAGATCCCCTACCTCGGCCAGAACGGCCTATGTAACTCTAGCTACCATCCTTCTGAGGGGTAGATGATCCCCTTTCCGATTCTGGTATCTATCCTGATCCTATGCCATTGTTCTTCTATGGAAATTTCTAATATATCCTCTGAATATGACCCAATATGCCACATATATGGTACTTTATTTTTGGTTAAGAAAAGTACAATTTCTTTATTCCAAACATGAAACATTGATAGCACTGGAATGGAACATGACTTTGATATGGTAGTTGACTACCCCAACTACTCTACCCACTACTTCTTTGGTAGAAACTATCATAATGACACTTATTACCACTTGAAGAATAAATCCTATATTTCCCTACTGAGTTACCTTATTCACTCCTCGGAGCATCTCTAAAATTAACTTCCTTGATGTGTTCCAAATTCATCACGTCTTGAAAAATTCTTGAACCAAAATCATTTACCTGCAAACTGATCTCATAAAGAAGACCGTCCTAGAAATTTCCCACCTTGGAGATCTCAATAACTTTCAAGGAAAGCATAAAGTGTTGTAAGTTAGTAAAACTTCTAGAATAGTCAAGAACTAATAATCCCTCATACGTTCGATGCATCAACTAACAAGATTTTTCATTCCTCAAGGTTTCATGATAGAAATGGATCAGGAACATCATCTCGATGCCCTTCCAAGATAGCTCATCCTACTTCTCGGATTCCTCCAAAATTTACCACCAATGATTTGAAGGTCTATAAAGCATATTCCTAAAAACATTCAATCTCCCATTCATGGTTGTTTGAGATGGTTGAATATTGTATGGACTTAATAAATTCGGAAATCAGGTTATAGGGGTCCCCCTTTCTTAGTAAACATAGGTGGATGGTAAAGCTGAAACTCTATGGTCATATGATACATCGATGGAGTGGTATAAATACTCTTCCTTTCCATGGATCGCATGACCCATAAGAAGCTATTGTGAAGATGAACATCGATATGCTCCTCATGAACTACATGAAGGTCCAATTAAAATACATTAGAGAAAGCTGATTTCAACTCTCCTAATGATCAAGTCAAATATAATGAGGATTAATTTTCTCAATAAGATAAACATACACCATAGATAACTAGATAATAACAAGGTCAACCCAACATGTGACTATAACAGAGAACCACTAACTCTTTGTTTCTCAAGACATGGATTATAAGTATTATATCATGACTCGTCAAATCATTTCATCTATCCAGGGAAACTTTTATCTCTTATTGTAGTTCAATAGGAAAGTATATATCATACTAAAAAATAGATATGCCCCTATTATGAATAATTAATGTCAATATATACTTATTTACATATCATGGAGCATGTATTATCAGCTCATGCCATACCAGGCCATGAGTACAAATCTCAAGAAACTACAAGTTCATAAAACTATAACCTCACACAACATGTGAATCACCCAAGGGGAAATAACATCAAAAATTACAAGACCAGAACACAAAAAACAATCCAATCCCTGGGTACTCAGATTTTACCTCTTACATGTTTTAGTTACTCCCATGCACAAACTCATTACCAAGTCCCAACACATCTTGGTTTTCTTTCTACATTTACCCAAATATTAAAGAAAAATAAAATATAACTACAGGATCTTATACCACTTTGTAAAATCCCCCAATCTGGAAATATCTCACATGGCCAAAATGGGTTGGTTACGAGACCTCAAGCACACCTCCCCATACTCCTTAGGCTTCTGACTACTAGTAGGGGTGTGAATAGTATTGTGGAGAGACTATACCACATAGTATAAAGTGTCATATAAAGAGAAAAAATACATAATAGAATGAAAATAATAAAATTATAGATAGTGTGGAAGACAATAATAAAATAAAATAGAACAATCCAATAAATAAAAAAAATTATGACATACAAGAATCTAACTAAAAGTCATACTGGAACAATATAAGAAATATACTAATAGGCTCTAATAAAAGACTCAATTTCCTAGTTCCTGATCCCTATTCTAGTCCCATATCCAAACATCATCCCAACAATAAACATGAAATCAAAATCAAGGTCCTTTTTCATTTTCCAAACTTGCATCCCTAAATTATACTCAGGTAACAAACGTTGGTCCAAATAGGGTGTGAGTTTAACTCTTTAGGTTGACACCCCCATGTCAAAACAAAACCATTTTGATAAGAAGTGTATCAAATAAAGTGATAAATGGGTGTATTAATTAATTCAAAAATTAATAAAATATAACAACAACCTACTTCAGCTCCGTGCCAGAACATCTCTAAGAATGTCTTTCAGTAATGCCAACCACAAAAATATTACCTAGTATAGATAACCTACATCACTTCTAGGTTGGAAAATATCTAAAAATATCTTATTTCCATTCCATTAATAACCATCTAACCATGTTATAATCACACAAAAAAAATTGGGTTGAAACCCTCTAATCATTACAACTTTTTTAGGTCAATTCCATATAATCGTTACAAAATTCCAGGCCAATGACCTATAATAATTAGAGCATGGGACTAGGAATATCCCACTCTATATAAGAATTACAAAATGGACTGGGCTGAGCCTCTTCAATATCACCATCACGTCATAAAAGTGTGAAAGTTATAGGGCCGAGCCTAATATATAAGCATTATAAAAAGGAACAAAATCTATTTAATACAACTTGATATCACAACATCACATCGTATATCTCAATGGTTAATTATGAGAATTAACATTATTCTTATGTATTCCATGTTTAATTCAATTCAAAATTTATTAAAAATTATATCAATAAGAAAAGTCCCAATTTGGAGACTCTATAAAAATAAATCACCCTAGGTCACATGTCATGCTAAACATACTTTAATTTATTACCAAATTAATTTACAATGAATTAATTTGGGTGCACACTATGTTAGAGCTAGCTCAATATTGAATAACTTTAAAAATAATGAAACCAAAGGGTTAATATTTAGACCCCTACATTCAACAGATGATCTAAAAATGCTTTCAACGGAAAAAACCCTTGAAAAAGAAGGTAGAGATGAATAAAAATAGGTTCCTAGATCAAAATTGTTCAAAATCAAAACCAAAAACATAATCAGCCAATGGATTTCACCATAATGGTTGGAGAAACAAAGGGAAGAAAGAAGAAACCTAACCAAAGGAACTTACCATAGATTGAAGACACAAAAAGAACGTCAAAAAGGGAGGTTGGCAGTAATGTCTCGGATTTTTCCATGTATTATTGGTTAAATATTATATGAAATTAATTGGAAACTAGACCTTTATATTTCTTGTGATTCTGAGGTTCGTAGTGCCCGAAATCAATGTTTGAAATTAATTAAACATTAAACATCACACGGGGGAGGTTTCCCTAAAAAAGTGGAATAACTTTTAAATGGTTGTCCGGATAAGAAATCAGAGTGAACTGTTTCATTTAGAGTTGCGACTTTACATTAGGCGGGGCTTAACATTAATCGGCTCAGTCAACTAAAGGGGTTAGTTTTTAGACATTTTATTGGAAATAAAATAAATTAATAACTTCTCTTATTTAAAAAAATCATTTTTGCACAGTGACTTAATTACTCCCTTTTAAATACATTCTAATGTAATGTTCACAGGGTTAGCCTCATAACCCAGTGAATTGAGAGAGAGAGCCTCTTGGATCTTTGGAGGATAAATCGTTGGAGGATGATGATGACGTGAACGATCGAGGCATCTCGTATTTGATAAACCTCACCACCGAATGCGACATGAAGATAGTTCTTCAAATGGATAAAGGTAGGGGTTTTTGTTTAGATTCTTCTTTTCTACATTTTTGGATTTAACAACAAACACGGATCAACTCCCAAACATGTTGATCCGTGGATCATGCGTTCTAGTGGGAGGGTGTTATTTTCTGTTTCGTTGGGCTCTGAATTGGGAATATGATTGTGATAATTTTGGGATTATCATTTGTTTCTCCCTGTTTAATCCTTCTAATGGGAGTGTATCAACACCGTGACAAATAATGGTGGTGGTTCGTTCTTCAAATTGGTTTGTTGGATTTTTCCTTCCTCTTTTCTACGTGTTATTCTTGTTCTTCATGGGGTGACTAACAATGGATCGTTGCACATCCTTCTCACAACCCAATGATCCAAAATTGGAGAACCGACATCACGATGACTCGATTTTGGTTCGACGGCAATGGCGGACGACAAATCAGCTCAGATCGGGAGATACCATTCTTCGAGCATTCTTTGTGCGGGTGGATTGATATGTGTTTTCGACGCCGATCAGAGGCCCAAAAACAATGGAGACGACTTCGGGACATCAAGGCGACCTTAATATTCAATTTTCATGGAAAACAAACGACCATATCGAAGACCGAAGCTCCACCAGAGGCGCAATAGTGGAGGTTCATGATTTAGAAAATTTCCAGAATACACAGTGTGTGTCCCGAAGAACACAACATATAGGTCTGACTATGTGGCGGCTAGGGTTCTGGGGTTCATGAAGCAATTACACGACGTGTTATCCAAATAACATGGTGTGTGCGTCCTTACACATGACTCTACATGTATCCTAGGTGATACATTGACACAGGATGGACTACATGACTTAGCAACACAATGTGTAGACCTTACATGTCATGGAAGAGGCTGGTTACCTAGGTATCCCCGTGTATCGGTTACACGATATGGCTCACATGAGTTAAAGTCATGTACGGGCACAAGTCCACATACATGGAGGGATCCCTGGTTACATGGACATGGCATGTGGTCCATACTACATATTGTGTACTTACCTTTCTACACACCAAGCCTTGTGACACGGGTCGTTGTACATGGGCAGTCCCCAGTGTCAGAGGACACGGAGTGTGACCCTTCTACACACCATGTACGTTTTAGTACATGGCGTGATCCTCTTGTCCAACATATTTTGGGCATGTTTCGTACTATTTAGTGCCCCTTTTTCTCGTTCCCCTGAAGGTTAGGTATTGTTTCCATCCAAAAGAGTATGATCCCTTCAGCAGAACATTTTGAGATAGAGTTAGGAGTCCCTCTGAGAGGTCCAAAGAGAGATCCTCTATCCATTCATGACCCTAGGTCGAGTCAGGTATCGACGTGACTGTCCCAACAGGGCGTCAATCCTCTACATAGCTGGTGAATCTTGATGGGTCGCAGTATCTTCCAAGGGTCTGGTAGTGATCCTTGTCTATGTATCGAGATCTTTCCCTACCCAGGAGTATGTTCTCCCAAAATGAGTGAATATATCTCTCATGTCTTTTCCTGAGGAACATTACTTATTGGAAGGATGACATCAGAGCTATTAGACATGTGGAGTGAGTTCTCCCAGATGAGTTCATCATGAAAATATTATAAATTAATCCCTGGTGTGGGTATGGAGTTGTGTGGCCTGTCCCTAGACTATGGGTCATGGTTTTGTGTATATCGGTTTTGTTTTTCACTTGTTATATGTTCAGTAGACATATACTGTGTAGATATGACTGTACCTTTACTTTTTGTATTGATTTATTGTTTTGGGGGTCCCCTAATGAGTATTTTTATTCTCACCCCTACATGGGCTTTACCCGCATGGTTCATGTCTTATGCTGAAAAGATACCTTTTTAAGGAGTCCAGGGTGGACTAGGGTAGGAATGGGCTTTCTATGTACTCTACAGGCTGAGGTGTTCCAATGGCTACAAGCAGCAGTCACAGTACCTCTTTGGGATTACGGGTTGGAATTTTGTAGATTGCAGTCTCTTGTTTTTGGTGGGATTATATTATGGCCATGTATTCATTAGGTACTTTACATTCATTCATACTCAGTTTGGTTCAGTTTAGTTGTATGCATGAATTTTGTTCCTTAGTGGTTATTTAATTTCAATATTTTTGTGCTTGGAGACGTGTACATGTGTACAGGTACATAAACAATGCCTCCCATGTTAGTAATATGCCTACTCAATGCTAGTCACCAGCCCTTGGCCTATAGGAGGCGGGCTTCAGGAGTCCTGGTGTGGGCCCCACTGGGATGGGTCCTGACAGAGTGCTATCATAGGTGGTTAGATCTACCCTAGAACCAAGAGTCCTCTGAGATTTGTTTGGGGAAACAGTTTTAAGGGTTTTGAGCTCAGCTTTCTGGCCAAAGACCCTAGTGTGGGTGCAAGAGGCCGATGTATCTATACACTAGGACTCTGGTATCCTGATTTTTGACTCGGTACATGAAAACAGCAGTTAAGGGGAAGTAAATGAATGGTAAATGTATCACATAGGAATGGGTTGTGTTTTCCATGTCCATTGAGCCAGCTATCCAGATATACTCATTGGCCATGGGACATCTTTTTCCCTTAAAGGATGCCTACGTGATGCATACCCACTAGGATTCCGCAGCATGATCATAAGGATGAAATCCTCATTGAGGAGGTTTTGATAAAGGCACTAGTTCCCTAGGTGTTACCTCCAGGTGGTGCACCTGTTATACCACCACCAGTGGAGCATCCCTTGGTACCTACATTACTGACAGACGAGGGGCGTATACTGACCATGCATCAAGAGTTCCAGAGACAAAGACACCCTGGGTTCTGAGGAGAGTGCGAACCTCTAGCGGATGAGGACGGTCTTGAGGAGTCAATCGGAGTTTTTCATCTCATGAGGACACAAATGGACCAGATGGTCATCCTATGAGTGATCCTTGTTTAGGGTTCAACATGATAATGTTGGGGTTTGACCACAAAGACTCAGGATGAGGAGACTCTTTATTGGATGGAGTTTGAAAGACTCTTTAGGGATGATTTTTCACTGGTTACACTGGGAGAAGTTTGTATCCAGGATATTCTTCAGCTCCAGCAGGACAGTTTGATGGTGGATGACTATTCATCAAGGTTTAGCAACCTCCCCAAGTAATTGATGGATATGGTCAAGGATCATTACTTTAGAGCTCGGAGCATCGACTGAGGTCTATGATGGGATGTCTGAGCTAGTGTCGTGCCTCTATGCATCTTGACTTATACTAGAGTGCACGAGTGAGCCTTGGTGATTGAGGGCTTCTTGGTAGAGCAGAGATAGCCAACGGTAGTCAGTAGTAGGTAGACCGGTGTTGAGACCTTGGCAGCAGGGAGCCGACAAAAAACATAGGGATCAGGATGTGGGAGACTTCATAGAAGGACCCAAGACTGGGGTTTGGTAGTCTAGGGTTCTTCGGATATATCCAATCATCCTAGGGAGAGGTGGTGCAACTCGTGTGATAGTAGGGGACATCTCGCTAGAGACTGTCCAAACTATTGAGCTGCTAATATGGAGGTGGTGGATGGACCACCGAGGAAGAGGTAGAGAGTGGAGAAGATAGACCCTCTAGGCAGTGGATGTGGCAGAGGATCATGGAGAGCTATGGGTGGTGGCAGATGCATCGATCTACTTCCACCACCACCCCAAGGAGGTCTGCACTAGGCTCAGGGAGCTAGAAAACCTGGGCGGGGATAGCTTCTTGCGGTTGAGGTGTATGACCCAGGGACTCCAAGGATGATCTGAGGTATGATCTATGACTTTTCTACCTTATCAGCCTTACTTATAGACACAGGTTCCTGTCATTCCTTCCTTGCCACATGTCTTGGCAAAACCTTGAGATTTCGGTAGAGCCATTGACTAGGCCCTTACACTTGGAGACACCTATGAGTGGAGACTCGATGGTCACACACCTTTGCAGATAGTGTGATCTTACACTTGGAGGTGAGAGTTTCAGTTGGAACCTCTGGGTGGTAGCGTCAAGGCCATACGATATCATTCTCGGTATGGATTGGTTATCTTCAGTCCATGCCTAGATTAACTGCTTCAGGTGAATAGAGCAGTGTGTCCGCAGTGATGGGACGAGTTTTTCCTTTGTCCGCGAAAAGGAGACCCAAGCAGCACAGAATGATATCATGCATTGGGGAGTGTAGACAATCACTCAAGAGTTTCCTAGCCTTACCCTCGGACCAGTAGATGGTGTGAGCTTCCAGTTCCTATCAGTAGTGGCGAAGTACAAGGACATCATTCCCAAAGATGTTTTTGGACTATATCCCCACTGGGAAATTGACTTCTGCATCGACTTACACCATGGGATGACACCGATTATCTCAACATCATATCAAATGTCTCTCATAGAGCTTCGTGATCTAAGGATGAAATTGAAGGATTTGTAGAGAAAGGGTTTTGTGAAACCCATTATTTCACTCTGGGCATCACCAGTGTTGTTTAACAAGTAGGCAGATTGGAGTTTGAGGTTGTGCATGGATTATTAATGCCTGAATCAGGTAACAGAGACGAAAAAGTATCCACTGAGAAGGATCAACGTGTTATTTGATTATCTAGGAGGGGAAAAGTGGTTCTTCAAGGTTGACCATCTTTCAGGTTACCACCAATTACATGTACGGAGTCAGGATATACTAAAGATGGATTTCAGATGCCGCTACGGTCACTATGAGTACATGGTGATTCCTTTCAGTGTAAAGAATTCCCCCACAAAGTTCATTTGACATATGAACCAGATCTTCTAGTTATATTTAGACCGGTTTGTGGTGGTCTCCATCGAAAACATCTTTGTGTACTTGGCATTAGAGATGAAGCATGCGAGACACCTGCAGATGATTCTAGAAATACTATGAGAGCACTAGCTTTATGGGATGCTCTTGAAGTGCCATTTATGTATTCAGGTGGTCCACTTTCTTGTACATGTCATCTCAATAAATTAAGTGGTTGTGGACCCAGCCAATGTGGAGGTCGTGTTAGCATGGACGCCCCCTCAGAGCATGGTAGAGGTGTAGAGCTTCATTGGGTTGGCAGGGTATCACTGAAGATTCATTCCTCATTTCTCCTAGATATCAGCACCGATGTCATCCTTGACCTAGAAGGGAAAACCCTTCATGTGGACAAAGAAGTTTCAGCAGACTTTCAAGCAGTTGAGGAAGAGTTTGGCGAGCACCCCAATTTTGAGATTTCCGAAGGAGGGTGTCGAGTACGTAATTTTCTATAATGCATCTGGGGTTGGGCGTGGCTATGTCCTGATGTAGAGATAAGCAGTAATTGCTTATGGTTCGCACCGACATAGGCCACATGAGAAGAACTATGCAACCCATGATATTGAGTTGGCAGCAGTGGTCTTCACGTTGAAGATGTGGGGACACTACCTTATGGGTGAGTGGTTCATTGTCTACTCTGACCACAAGAGCCTCAAGTACATATTCTCGTAGAAGGATCGAAATTTGAGATAGTGGCGTTGTCTAGAGTTCATCCTAGACTATGATTTCTAGATCATCTATAATCCTAGGAAGGGAAACAAGGTGGGAGATGCTCTTAGCAGGATGTTGAGCACGTAGCTGTTGTGTGACATGATAGAACAGTTGGCCTTGTTACAATTACCCTTCATGGATAGAGAGGTTGTAGCATACGTTCAGTCAATGTTTGTCACCCCACTACTCTTTCCGTGAGTTAGGGAGGCATAGCTTGGGGATTTCGACAGTGAGGATTTACATGCTCAGTTATCCTCAGGGCATGCCCCTAATGGATATTCCCAATGTGGGTAGCACATAGTTATTTTCAGAGGACACATTGATTTACCAGTGGTGTTGTGGGAGGAGGTTCTAAGGTATTTTCATACATACCCCTTGGAGGTACACCCTGGAGTGGAAAAGATGTACCAGGATCTCCAACAATAGTTCTAGTGGTCAGTCATGAAGAAGGCAGTAGCAGAGCTCATTTCTTGATGTCTTGCATGCCAGCAGGTGAAGTCTAAGCATCGGGTTTCAAAAGGATTTTCTCATCCCCTATAAGTTCTAGAGTGGAAGTGGGATGAAATATCTTTGTAATTCGTGATGGGCTTACCACGAACACCTAAGCGGAATGATTCTGTCCTGGTGATCGTTGAACGACTCCCCAAGTCGGCCCACTTCCTAGCTATTAGTGAGCAGAGTCCCGTTGAGTGTTCGGGACGCCTCTATATATAGGAGATAGTTCAGTTTCATGGAATCCCTTTCAAAAATAGTATCCGATAGAGATTCCCGCTTCACATACTGGTTATATAAGGGATTGCATGAGGCTTTCCAGACTTAGATATGCTTGTGCATAGAGTTCCATCCCCAAATAGATGGTCCGATAGAGAGGACCATTCAGGTTCTAGAGGATATGTTGTGGGCCAGTATCATGGACTTTGGTCTCTATTGGGAGGACCCCCGACCACTGGTGGAGTTTTTGTACAACAACAGCTACCACTTCACCATTGGCATGTCACCATTTGAGGTGCTATATGGGAGACCATACCGGTCACCGCATTGTTGGACCGACCCCAAAGAGTCAGCACCCATGGGTCCAAAGTTGGTACGAGCTACCACTGAGAAGGTGCAGATCTTCCTGGAGTGGATTAAGAATGCACAAAGTTGGTATAAGTCTTATGCTGACAGAATATGGATACCTCTAGAGTTTGAGTAAGGGAACCATGTCTTCCTTAGGGTCTCACCTCAATGAGGGTTATAGCAATTTGGCCGAGGTGGCATGTTATCTTCGAGGTTCATCAGACCTTTTCAGGTACTGTGTAGAGTTGGTGAGGCAGCATACCACCTGGCTCTACCACTACAGCTGCACCGGGTACATGATGTCTTCCACATATCGCAACTGAGGAGGTACGTGCATGACCCATCACACATCATCGACTTGGGTGAGATGAACATCGAGGATGTATATACCTTTGATGAGTACCCGGTAGAGATCAAGGATTAGTAGGAGAGGATCCTTGATAGGCCATCAATTCCCTTGGTGCATGTTTGATGGTAGCACTGGAATCTTTAGGATAGAACATGGGAGCGGGAGACTCAGATCTATTCCCAGTACCCACATATTTTTAATAGACCTTGTTTTGCCTCTTCGGGGAGGCAAAGCCCCAAGGTGGGGAGAATTTAATGTCTCATATTTTTTCGTGTGTAATTTTTTGAATATTATACGAAATTATTTTGAGACTATAACTTTCTACAAGGTGTGATTTCACGGTCCGGAGTGCCTTAATTCTATGTCTGAAATTAATTATACTTTAAACAGCACATGTAAGCATTTTTCCAGAAAAAAATGGTATTACGTTTAAATGGTAGTCCGAATTAGAAATCTGAACATCTCATTGCGTTCAGAGTAGGGACTTTTTCTTAGGCAGGGCCTAACATAAACCGGATCAGGTCAATAGCAATGGTTAGTTTTTGGACGTTTTAATGGAAATAAAATAAATTAAAATTTTCTTTTATGTGAAAGTTTACTTTTTTCGCCATTACCTAATTCCTCCCATTTAAATACCTTATTATGGATAGTTCATAGTGTTATCCTCATAAACTAGTGAATTGAGAGAGAGAGCAACTTGGAGCTTTGGAGGAGAACCTGTTGGCGGACGACGACGACTCGATCGATTGATACATCTCATATTCGACGAACCTTACCATCGAACATGACACGAAGATTGTTCTTCAATCGGATTGAGATTGGGGTTGTTGCTTTGATTATTATTTTAACCGTTTTTTGATTTCACGATGAACTCTGATCAACCCATTAACATGTTGATCCACGGATCGTGTGTTCTTGCATTAGGGTGTTATTTTCAATTTCTTTGGGGTGTGAATTGGGAATATGATTGTGATAATTTTCAGATTATCATTTGTTTCACCATATTTAATCCTTCTAAAGGGAGCAGATCAACACTGTGATGAACGATGTTGGAGGACCGTTCCTCAATTTGGTTTGGTGGATTTTTCCATCATTTTTTCTTTGTGTTCTTTGTGTTCTTTGTAGGGTGATGAACAATTTATCATTGTACATCTGTTTCACTATGCAACAATCTCAAATTGGATACCCAACATCATGACGACTTAACGGAGGTGCGACAGCAATGGAGGATGACGATTCGTCCTGGATCGAGAGATATTGTTCTTCAAGCGATCTTCATGCAGTTATATCGATATGAATTTTTAGGGCTAATCGGAGGCCCGAAATCAAATGCGATGACTTCAGTACATCAGGGAAACCTTAATCTTCTTGTTCCGTGGCAAACAGACGGTCGGATCGAAGACCAGAGCTCCACTAAGGCACGAAGACGGAGGCTTGTGATTCTAGAAATTTCAAGAATACACAGTGTGTATCCCAAAGAACACAATGTGTAGCTCCGACTAACTGGTAGCGAGGGTTCCGCGGTGCGTGAAGTGATGACATGACATGTTCTCTAAATAACACGGAATGTGGGTCCTTAAACGGGACTTGGTATATATCCTAGGAAATTCACAGACATGAGATGGACTGCATGGCTTAGAAACACGGCGTGTAGACCTTACACGGCATAGAAGAGGTTAGTCATGCGGGTTGCCCCATGTATCAGTTACACGGGATGTCCCACACAGGTTAAAGTCATGTACAAGAACATGGCCGCATACACGGTGGGAACCCTAGCTACTTGGACATGGTGTGTGGTCCGCACTACAGGCCGTATACATACCTTTCTATACAACAACCTTACGTCATGGGCTGTTGTACACAAGTAGTACCCTGGGACTGAGTACACTGTGTGTGACCCTTCTACAGACTGAGTACTTTTTTGTACATGGATTTATCCTCTTGTCCACTGTATCTTGGCCATGTTTCCTTTGGGTTAGTGTGCCCTTTTCTCATTACCCTGATGTTTAGGTATCATTTCCATTCATATGAGTATGTTCCCATTAGCAGGAAATTCCGAGAGAGAGTCAGGTATCCCTCCGAGAGTCCTAGAGTGAGATCCTCTATCCATTCTTGACCCTAGGTAGAGTTAGGTATCGACATAACTATCCCCATTGGTCACCAATACTATACTTAGCAGGTGAATCTAGATGAGTCGTGGTATCCTCCAAGGCCCAGGAAGTTATCCTCATATGGGTATCGAGATATTTCCCCACTCAGGAGTGTGTTCTCCTGGAATGAGTGTATCTATCTCTCATGGATTTTCCCAAAGAACATTAATTCTCAGATGAACAACATCAGATCTATCAGACCCATGGAGTGAGTTCTCCCTAACCAGTGCATCATGGAAATATTTGAACTAAATCCCTAGTCTGGGTTTGCGATTGTGTGATGTGTCCCTAGACTAAGGGTCTGGGTTTTGGGTATATCTAGTTTTTGTTTCCATTGTTATAGGTTCAGTTGACATATACTGTGTAGAGATGACTATACCGTTAATTTTTGTATTGCTTTTTGGTTTTTGGGGTCCACTTCTGAGTGTTGATATACTCACCCCTACATAGGATTTTCTCGCATGTTTTGTGTCTTGTGCAGACGAGCAGCCTATTAACGGTGTCCAGGCTGGACCAGGGCAGGACCGAGCTTTCTGAGTTCCCTACAGGCCAAGGTGATCCTATGGCTACGAGCAGTAGTCCTAGTACCTCATTGTGATTACAGGTTAGACTTTGTAGTTTTCAATCTCTTATTTTTGGTGGGCTTCTATTTTGGCCCAGTTTACTTTCAGTACTTTACCTTTAGTCTTACTCTTTTTGGTTGGGTTTAGTTGTATACATGCATTTTGTTCCTTAGTTGTTTTTGCATTTCAACATTTGTGGGCTTGGGGATGTGTGTGTGTGTACAGGCACTTAGGCAATCCCTACCATATTAGTAATATACCTACTTGGTGCTACTCACCAGCACCTAGCCTATTGGAGGCAGGCTTGGGCAGTTGCGGCGCTGGCCCCACTGGGACGGGTTGAGATATTGGCCCTCAATAATCACTCAGAGAATTCCCTATGGTCGAGAGGACAGGATCTGTAGTTAAATACAATTAATTTCAGATTATTATCATGTTTAAAACTACAGGTCAATCATTTACATGACGTATAATGCGGTTAAACAACATGTAAATGTTTTAAATGGAATTCTAAAATAACATGTCGCCTAAAATTTAATTTATTAAAACCCTTGAACAACTACACAGCATGCAATCTCTTTACATGATGTGTAAATGTTCTATAATGGTTTTTTCATCCTATTTTCCTTTAAAACACCTCAAACCCTCTTTAAATATTCTCAAAATTATAGGAACCCATATTTACACTTTTTCCCATTTATACCCATACTCTGTTAACTAAAATAAGCATACATCCCCAAACATTAGATTCTTTTCTCCAAAAAAAGGGTCTCCATCTCCGAACAATACTTTCCCACCAAGGCTCAAATAAAAAACTGGTAGAGTGATGTACCTAAAAAAATAAGGGATCTTACATTTATAAATCTATGTAATTCATACATTCCTTTATTCACATACAATACGGTATAATTGGATGTAATTTTGATATATCTCAAAATTATATTGGATTCTATTAAGTGTGGATATTATTTATTTAATTGATATCTAACACGGTGAGTGAAATCATAAATAATGTATGGCCTTGTTTCAATAAAATATACAATACTAATAATTAGTTTTGTGAATTCCTTCTCATTGACAACAAGACCATCATCATCATTACTAAATTTTTTACCCATTTAATTGATGTATACATTACTCGTGATTATTCTATACTAAATAATTTTAATAACTCCTTGGAAAACTTTTATTGTGGGATAAAAATGTGACCAAAAGTTTCAGTAATTTTTAAACTCAAATTTAAATTTATCTTACCAAGAACAGTAATAAAAGATTTATTATACATTTGTATGGAAAAATACTGACACATTGTTTATTTAACACTTGAAAACATTATATCATAAATATATAAAATTAAAATGAGAGATGTATTGTTGGTATTATTCACATATAATATATTATTAACTTGTTCTTTTAGGAATTTCATGTTTTTGAAAAACTCATCCAGCTCGAAATAAAAATCCTTCGAGGCTTGTTTCATTCCATATAGAAAATTATTCAATATAAATAGTTTACTTTAATTTTAGTCAATAATTAATCCCCTAGGATTCTCCATATATACATATTATATTAGTTCACCATTAGAAAATATATATTTTACATCCATTTAAAATATTGTGTTGTCTATTTGTTCATTAATTGTAATAATTATCTTAATGGTCTCAATTATAGATTTAGGGGAAAATGTTTCAGCAAAATCACTTCCTTAAATTTGTGATAATCCCTTAAAAACTAATCAGACATCAATTCTTGGCTTGAAAATTAACTTTTTAAGATGGAATTTTTTTTGGGACAATTTGAGAAACCATGCATGTTTGAACCTAAGAAACATCAAACAGAATAGGAGACTAAAAAAGGTATTAAAGGAAAGCATGGACCTCTTAGAAGTAGGGCCCCTATAATGTTCCCAAAAAATATCATTATACTTTTGATCTAGTTAATATCTAATAACATCATTGAAGGTGTAATTCTTATTGTACCTTGCTTGAAAAAATTCACCCACTAATAAATTTTTTTCGTTTAATCCTCTTACCATGATTAAGTATTTCTTGTTTACCTAGCCACTCTAATCCTCAGTTATGTTAACCTGAACTGGTTTATCACCCATCCTGATTGATCCTTTCTAGAGGCACAAGTCACCAAATCATCCTCCAATATTTCTTCATTATAATGTAGGATAAGTTACCACTTTTCAACTTCCTCATCACCTTCTTCCTACTGAGTTCGAGTCAAAAGAATGAATGATGAATCTACTTCAACAGCCACATTTCTCGGAATCCCATGGTGAACTTTTAGGTCAACAATTAACACAGACTCTCCTTGGGGTCAAATAACCCTCATGACACCCATATGTTCAAATTGATCGTCTTTAGAGCCCCCATACTTGTCCATTTCATTTTTATTCATCATATTTAAGCTACGATAGTCTCCTTCACCTTCTCCTTCTTAGAATAAAAACTATCAATCTCCATGGACCCAATTTTCTTGGCCAAACTTTTCTTTATTTGTTTTGGAATATATAAATAATATTTACACCCCTTGGATATCATACTCTTACTTACATTACAAATCCCCAGATCCCTAAGACCCATATATCCCTTATTCCTCCTTAGGTTGTGCAAACCTCTTCTGAGCCCTTTATTATAACCAACATCCAATACTTGAGCGTCACTCCCCCCAACTGTACCCTTGAAAAGATGGATCCCTCAGCCCAAATTTCATCTCCCAAGCCCTCAAAACTAGTTTCTAGATTCAAAAAAGACATTGTCCATCCTAGTTTTGATCCCTTCTTAACCTCCACCCACTACTTGGACCTTTGAAAAGGTTTCTCCCAGATCATGTAGTCCATAAACCAGCATTAATTTTACAACGGTACCCCCTCATCGGGGGTAAAACCACTTCCATGTCATATCTCCCTTGCATAAGATCACTGAAATGTGTTTTATGGAATGGGAATCAAGTCACCAGAAACAGTCACCTCCACATTTCCCAATAAATCTAAAGGAACATGCACAATAGGCATAGGTTCATCTAGATCTAACCATAAACATTTAAATATGTCTACCAACATTGGGTAGTTCACATGAATAATAATATGAACATGTTTTTACTATATTTTATTCATAGTTACATCCAACTAATTCATATAGGATTCACTAGAAATAGGAACCAAGACTTGAACGATGCCTCCTACATTCGCATCCAACAATTGAGGTAATTTCTCTATCCCACAACAACAAAAATTCATTGAATTAGCCAATTTGTTACATGATGAACAGTAATATGAATATAAATCAAAGGAAACACATTTTTTGCTATGTAATTATTCTCCAACCATAATCCAATAAAAATCTACTATCATTCTTTACACATCAACAAACACATAGATTTTTGGAAGAATAGGCTGACCAACAGATTTGGTCATACTATCGAAGCACAAAAAACTACCAACCATATTTACAAGAATATAAAAAATTGAAGGATATTGAAATGGTAAAGGGAGATCAAGGGAAAAAACCAAGATTTCCATGGTTGGAGTATGATTTTTAATGTGATATTCTTTATACCAACTGAAAAATTAAATTAAAGGCCATTATAGGAGAGAGGTTAACTGGTCCATACTCTAATCA
Organism: Viscum album; assembly: GCA_963277665.1. Lineage (NCBI taxonomy): Eukaryota > Viridiplantae > Streptophyta > Magnoliopsida > Santalales > Viscaceae > Viscum > Viscum album. The sequence goes on along the minus strand of OY728120.1, from coordinate 1,575,766,815 downwards.
GGTCATCCCGAAAGAGAAACAAACCATTTTATATCTAATATCAATAAGTACCATTATTTCATGATCTTGAAACCCCCATAATCTGAAGCTATATCTATAAATGGAATCCACCAAATTATTTCACTGTCTGAACTAAGTAGTCAATGTTAGATTCAAAAGATATGATGCCTCATTGAACACTAAATATGAGATATGGAAGTGACAGAATCTGTCACACAAATCTAGAACATTAGGGAAAATTTAAATCAGTGGTAATGGGGGGAGAAATTTGAGATTGGGGGTGGTAAAAAAGGATCTAGGTGAAGCCTCCTTCCAACATCACTTTATTCATTCAACTAGTTTCTAAAAACCCATTTTCCCAATTATTTTTTCCCTCTTTAGGACAAGGTATAAGTTATCATGTATCATTATTTTGCATAATATTTAGTTCTTAATTAATTTCATCCATCCTTTCCTTTTTCTAAAAATAATCATCAATATCTTGAGGATCAATCTTTGAAAATAAAATAGTGTGTATATTTGGTACAAATATTTCTTCTTGTTTGTTCCACTAGATTATAATATTCAATGATATTGACAAAATCAACATTATTACCCAATCGTGTATTTTTTCCTTTTTTCTCAAATTCATAGCCTCATCACATAAAAGAAATTTCTATAAGAATCAGGGATTTTTGTATTTTCTTTAAAATAAACAATTGCTTAAGTAGTGATAATATCATCCTCATTGTCATACATGATTTATTTTTTAGACTCTACGACACTTTAAAAGATGATAACATCATTAAGGTCAATTATCATCACTGGTTTTTTGTTCTTAGTATCTATATAAACATTATTTTGTTGTATAACCAATAAATATTCCATCATTAGCTTTCTAATAATCTATTTCATCACTTTTTCCTTCTTATTTATCAAACATGGACCCTCAAGCACATTAAATTTTTTTATTTTTCTTCTATTTAAACAATTTTTTAAATAGAGTCATATTTGAATTTGGACTTAATAAAAACCAACTTTGAGTAATTATAATAGTTATAATAACATTCATCCATATGTACCATGATGTGTGATGCTCAACTAGCATGGTTCTAGCCATATAATGAAGGATCTTGTTCTTCCTTTTTGCAACTCCATTTTATTGTTGTGTGTATGCAGAAATGAAATTATACATTATTTCATTTTTTCAATATATTTTCAAAATTTTATATTGGTATATTCACTCACATTATTAGAAATCAATATATTTATAATAAAACAATTTTTCTTGTCTATAAGTCTCTAAAATCTTTTAAAAATGAATAAGGATTGGAATTTGTGGGACATTAATATAATTAATTTCATTTTGGCAGTCATCAATGAAGGAAATAAAATAATTATCTCAACTTGTTGTCTTTTTTATCATGGGTCAAATGATATCATCATGTTCCCACTCCATTGGTCTTCGAGTTTGAATCTCAAACACTATGTGAATTTTATTCCCTATATTTCCCTTTTGAATGTTTTACAAATAGAGATAGTGTATTCCTTTTTGGAAGGAAGGTTCCTAAAATCCTTTTTTATCAGCATTCTCATAACCTTTTGTACAAGGTAAAAAACTATTTTATTCCACTAGTTAATATAAGCTTCCTTACTTATATAATAAGAAATTTAGATTTTATAACAAAAAAAAAGTTACCATTGGTTATGAAACATTTATATATCTCCACCCCATAATTCATCCAATTAAATATACATCTATTATTTTTGAAAATCACTTCATTGATATTATCACACAATCATGATACACATAACATAGTATACTTTTAACCATCAAAAAATAGAAAAATTTCAAATTTTAACTAATTCTTATAAATTTTATCCACTCCAACACCTTTGATATTTATTATTCTATAATTGATAAATTAAATATCTCCCCACTCATATCTTTTAACATGTTTGAGGTTATTTAAATTATTTTTAACATCTAATGAACAACCATTTTCCATGATCAATAATTTTTCAAAAGTTCATGGATTCAAATGTACTTCTATAAAATTTTCCAAATTTTTGATTCATTTCATTTTTTTACCATTCTTATATCTTACATTTACATTTATCATAGATTGTATGATAGAAATAAACTCAAATAACATGTTTCCATGGTCATGCCTTTGATAAAACAAATTTCTGATTCTATAAACATTTATCATCCCAATATCTCTCTTAACTTATTGAAACAACTTATTTTTTAACTATTTTTATCTCCCCCTTTGTTCATGATCTCTCATTTCTCTAAGTAAAGACATATTTTACCAAAAACTATAATATTTATGATCAAATACATCATAACACTAGTATTAGACCTAAAATCTCATTCTTTTTTAATTTTTTTATTTCGTAGGTTGTTATCCAACCTCATTATTAGACAACCAATGAGATGATTTAAAAATAATTTTTTGGAATGATTATTTAGATATTTTTGTCTACTCTAAGTATTTTTATTTTTTTTTTCCACACCAATTTTTTAGGTTTTAAATTTTTTTCAGCAATCACATATAACACAAACAATTGATTCTTACTAAGTTATTTACAAAACATACCTTCCTTTTAAGTGTTTTATAATTCGAATCCTCTTATAAATGTAATACCTTTTAAGAATTAAGTTTTAATTCATTTTTGTCGTGTTTACACTCATTCAACAGTTCAGTTTAATTTTTAATTTAGACTACTTAGAGTTTTCACCAATTCTTATAACTACTTTATTATAATTATGGTTGTGCTCATCCTTTTACTCTCCAATTAATCAAATTTCATCTTTAATTGGTCAACATACCAATCTATAATAATGATAGTAGAATTCATATCATCAATGATGTTCCTTTTCTCATTATTCTCATCATCTAAATTTCCTTAACCAAAGATTATTTTTCTAATCAAGATTTGTTTGTATTCATCAAATTTTTTCTTAACATGTGAATTTTCATATCTTATCCTTATAATACCTTTCAAGAAAATCATGATCTAAATTATCATGGTGTATTACATTAATGATTCATATTTTTCATAAAAAAATTCACTGTTAATTTTTCATTCATCATATGTAGAAGAAATTGTTTCATTTTCTGGAACCATGAAGAATTTTTTTATGCCTCTTTAAGAATTTCCCCACCACTAAAACTCTTCCCAATACTAGAAATATATTATCAAATAGATATAAAGATAATTCAAAATAAATTGGATATAATATTCTTTTTACCTTTTAATTAATATTGACCACTCTAAAAGTAATATTCATTCCTGAAAGATCTCTTAGAGTCTTCATCATATATATTTTCATTACTAATTCTCAAAGGAATCTTCATAGATAATTGGTCAGTATAACCAAAATTATACAATTAAAGGGCATTTTACATTGATAAATACCTCTATCTCTTTTGAGGTTTCATAAAATAAGGTAGATGATCCCATCAAGACCATCTATATTATCATCTAAATTATAAATAATCTTCTCAGTTTTTTATCTTTAACGTCTTATAATATGGAAATTCAATTTATTTCTCCATCTTAATATTATTTTGAGGAAAAATCGTATTCGCATATCATAATGAACAGTAGTTTGTTGGAATTCATCAATTTGAAAACAATCATTATCTATAAATTTAGGAGGTAAAATATTTGTGTCAAACTTTATAGAGGTAATTATCGTCAATTTATTCACAACTATAGAGTATTAAAGAGTTTTAAAATAACTCTAATGGTGCTGATAATCACATTTACTTTGGTAAATAACTCATCTAAAGATTCATATTCTTGCATTCATACATATAAAAATTGAATTCTAAAATGTTTTTACTTTTCAACCATTAATTTCATGTAACCTTTATAGATGTTGTAATTTTTTTCTATATCTCCTTACAAGTTTTAAATCCCAAAAAATTGACTCTATCATTAAGTGATAATGAAAAAATAAAATAATTACTTGTCTTATCACCACTATCAATATTCATTATGATGTATGAGGGTAATGAAACGTTCACAAATCAGTACTATAAAAAATTTAAGAGCATTATTAAGGACATTAAGAGCAAGGGAGAGAATATAAGGTACCATTTATTCTATCCAAATATCAAAACCTTTCCAATAAAAGGATATAATTCATTTTTTTGACTAATTTGTTATGGTCTATAGAAATTCTCAGGATAGATTTTATGAACGATCCTTGGTTTTGATACCAATTGTTAGGATCACTTTTATGTATAACCAAAACAAGGGGTTTAATCAATGTTTGAAAATATTAATATTTCAATACAAAAATTCTATCTTACTTTCTCAATAATCAAATCCTCAACTCATAAAATAATAGATAATAAATATATGAAATAACGAGTTTGTTAATGATATATGTCTCCAATATAGATGACCATGTCCCCAATGTATGGTTTTTATTATCCACCCTTTACAAACACAACTCCTCTTTTATTACAAAGATGAATATATGATCAGGTGAAAATCCTTGTACTCACTATAGTAATGGCACCAACTAGTTCAAACAACCACCCACTTATTATATTGAATTATGAAATAAATATTATTAAAGAATGATCACCAAGGAATGAAAAAGTATTGAATGTATAAGATTAATATTACCTACTATTTTAAATAAAGAGGTCATGGGGAACTTTTTTCCTCACTCGCTCTTATAGAATTGGTGTAGTACCCACACTTCGATTTCATCAACTACCTATCCTAATTTTTTAATTCTAAAAAATTAGTAGTTCTCATTAGGATATTTTCTAATATTCATATTTTTATAGTACCATATAGATCGACGATGAAATATTTATATTTGAATCTAGTAAAATATCCCCCTATGAAACCCTCCAATGTTTATTCTCAAAAAAATGAAACTAATATTATTATTCTAACCAACTCCAATATCATTCAAAGATATTATCATTTAATTCATCCAATGATTTTAGCTTTTATATTTATTCAAACTTCCAAAAAACCCAAATATAATTTTCCATGATTACATACTTATATACACATAACTTGTCAACGATTTTTTATATAGTATAATTTCACCCTATATTGAATTTAATTTAACAAAAAAATATCATGTTTTTTAATATATGAAGAAAAAAAAACTATCACATTTAATCATACATGTTACCTGAGAATAAATTTTTAATCATTTGTAACCCTTAAAAGGATATTATGTATTCCTTTAAACCCCATTTATAATATTACATATCATCTGGGTTATTCTTATATGATCCAAATTGAAACTTACTTATCTCATGTATATTTATAATTATTTATTTATATCATTAAAATTCATATTTCATAATTAGTGAAACATCAAATTTAATCTTATATAGGAGAATATAAATATTCCATATACTCAAGGTTATTCATACTTGTCATATTATTGACTTTGTGTTACTCATAGACATTACAATACTTTTCCTATTCTACTAGCATGAGTTCTTAAAAACGCCTTTAGCATTTTTTTTGGTATCTCTATGATCATGTACATAAACTCTAAAAATATTCAAATAGACTCAAAACTTCCTCAAAACCTATTTTAGTACATATTTATCCATATCATCACATGTATTGAGAATAAATAAAATATCATCCTTGGTGATATTATCTCCTGCTAAATGAAATGTTATTAAGGAGTAATAGCTTATCTTCATTGTGAATAAGGTTTAGTGTGTTGAGATATCTCTCGCTAAATTGATACAATTTTTTAGAGTAATAATCATAATTTAAATTATAATAAGGATAAATCAATAATTTTCCATCCAAACTCCTTATGACCATAATTGTTCTCACTAAATTTTCATTCATCCACTATATACTATATCCCACTGTAAATTATTTTCTTTTTATTATTTTTTAACAATTATTCACCAAAAACCTTAACATCTTATTGTTTTAAAAATATTTAAATATAAAAATAAATAATTATTATTTTAAAAACAAAAAATAATAATATTAGAAATGGAACAATTTTATTGAACCAATAAATCTTTCTGAGAATGTACCCCAAGTTCAACCACTATGAAAAATCCATGTGATTTATAAATTTATAATGATTATTGATAGTCCTTTAACAAGTTAACCATGTTTAATTCATATAAATTCCAAAAAAACTATATGAATGAACCTTATTAACACAAAGGGTAAATATTTTTAAAATATTTATTCATTTTATAAATTTTATTATTATTTAATATTATTAATTGTGATGGTTAAAATTTCGGAGGAATGGAATGAATATCCCTCACTTTCATCACTGATTTCACAGGGAAATATTAGTTCCCCAATTTTGTGCAATGATCAACTAGGTCATGTATAAATGATGGTTTTTAGACGACCCCTCACAATAATTAGGGAGGCCGCAAACATCATCCACTGCGGAACATTCTCTAGTATCGGGTCCTAATAATGTTAATGATCCATAATTGTAGTAGAAAATTATGATATTGGAGACCAAATCATAAGATTTTGAGTTACACAAAATATCTTGGGAATAAAAAAAATTTATAGTGGGGGATACATTGGGTAATTTTTTTGGTATTTGATAAAAAGTTTTCTCATGGTGATCTCATCTGTGATACAAAAAATATTAGTAGGTACAAAAAAGTATTATTTTTTATATTTTATTATAATATTATAAAATACAATATAAATTAGGATTTTTATTTTTTTAAATACCTTCACTGCAGACACGATGTTGATGGGAAAATTAGGAGTATCAACCATCTCATGGTATCCATAATGACATTCATATATCACCTGATAGTCATTGATGAATTAAATTTATTTTTTCAAATGTTTCCCCTATTTGTATGATTGATATTTTTTTAATAATAAGTACCTTTTATGGTCATATGATAGAGGTTACCTTCTTTAACTTACTTCCATCAATAATAAGTAACTTTATATTTATATATATATTTACGAAATTTAGTGTTCTTGTATGACCTATTTTTTTATGACAATTATATTTTTTGTTACCATATTTTTTTTGTTAAAATTTTTTTCAAACATTTTGATATATAATCATTCATTGTAGGAGTTGTGATATTTTTGGGAATTTTTATTATTAGTGGTGTTGGTAAAAATCCCTTTCATATATTTTTATGTTGTGTTAGTTAACAAGGTTGGAAAATAAATTTCCAAATAAAATTTAGAGAGTAACGTGGAACATATATATCTAAAGTTGATAGTATTTTAGAAGAATTATGATGTGTTCTAGGTTAATTAAATTTTAATGTAGGTTTATGAATTTTGGTTAAGTCCTATTAATATGGTTTATCATGAATCTCATAAGGATAACCTTGGATTGTATGGGTTATTTTGAAGCAATGTCATAGAAATATCCTGTAACGTCCCTCCATCTCCTCATTGTCTTGAGAATGTGGGGGATTCTTATAGGCCTTAAGCGACATCCCCAAGTTGAAAAAGGTTGGATATAAATTCATAAGTGCTTCAAATACATGTGGGGGATGACTAAATCTTTAAGAAATAAAATAATTAACCTATAAAACCATAACCAAATAACTCACTATATCATGCATGAATAATTTAAAGACAACTCAACAACTTCATCTATATCAAAACCACACCATAGAGTACTATAGGGGAAGACAAAGAAACTATGAATGTAAATAGAAAAAAACAACTAAATACTCCAAGATTACCAAGACTCCATGCTCCATAGGATCAATGTTTTAACATCTCCAAATAGACCAAGAATCACAGGGTGGTGCTAAAGACATGTGACACTTTACCTTTTCCTATGACTTCGAACATAACATCTACAAAATCACCAAAGTCCCAAAGTAGGGGTGAGTATAATACTTAATATATTTTCCCCCAATGATTTCCCTACTCACGACACTATTATAGAAAGGGTAGACACATTTATATAAAATAGTTTATATAAAACAATTTCCAAAAATAGTTTACAACTAAATATAAAAAACATCCAAACCCATTTATAACCAAATATACACAAGTTCTATTTTAACCAATATTCGAGAAAGTCACATTTCCATAAAATAAACCATGAAAATCCTTAAAACCATTTTTCAATATTATTTTTTTCATAACCATTCCATTGATCACCACACACCCACACATTCTGGCTAGTTTGATAGTTCCATACTCATGAGCGGTCTCTCATCCAAATCACCTTGTGTCCCATTGAAACATTCCCTAAATCATGGATCATGTACCATGAAACCCACTGTTACATGACACTTATTCATGGAATATCAACATGAACTCACAGAATACCCAATGTATTCCAAAACCATTTTAAATGACTAATTCAAACTATTTAAATAAAAATGTTCTTTTATTTGAAAACCATTAAACCAACCAATTATAATCAACCATTTCATTTAAATAAAACATTAATTTTATTGAAATAATATTATTCAAATCTATTTTCCACTAATCTTGAAAATCCCTATTGAAAAATCCATATTTTAAGATCAATATCAAAAGAACATTTTCAAGAACTCCAATTTCCATGATTTCCACAATTCACCTAACTGTCACTCTAGAGGATTGAAAAAAAAAATTAAACTACAAATTAACCATAAATTCAACAAAAAATATTCAATTAGAATAAATTATAATAAGTTATACTAATAGGAGTAGAGATTAAAGCCACCTACCTCATCTGTTTTTGTAAAAAACAGGAAACGAACAAAGAACGCTTAATAAACTAGGTTGATTCTCCATGAAACTGTCATACATCACATCCCCTAACATTATCAAGACAAAATATAAACTTATATGGAATCCATGATATTATTTAAAACCACAAAAGTTGTAGATATAATAATCCAATAAGTGGGGCGATGTAGATCTAAAGAAATATGACAAGAAAGATGCAGAACGATGACATACTGCATGAATTAGGATTCTAAACAGAAAAGGAAGGATCTTGATCAATTCCAATTCACTTGGGAGAGGTTCTAAAACCTTAAATGTATTATAATCCTAGGTTAGGACTAAAAAGAAGAAAAATTATGGATTTTTAGTCACAAATGTCTTAGATACACTTTTTTTAGGATCTTGCTTTGATCTCCCTCATGGTTAGTTCGCATGATAAGACAAACCATGTGCTAATGGTTCGTTAGCTACTTTCTGGAAAGACCCTCAAACGACCTAATCACAGGTTCTCCCTTGTCGTGAGAACGTCATATCAAATCTTTTGTCCAAAATTGGCCAAATTGTGCAGTTTCTACTGGGATTTCTGCTTGTTTTAGACAAATCTTGTGTAGTCTGTGCGCTTCAAAGTTTTCCCCAAAAACATCTTGAAAGTTCCCCAGACCCTCCCAACCTTCACCCTTATAAATTATATACATAAAACCATAATGAAATATTTACATACCAGAAACCTGGGGTGTACTACATTCTCCCAACCATTATATATTCTTTCCTTAGAATGTAGAAATCCATCATTGCCCAAAAAGAGTTACAGCAATTTCACTTTCATTTCCTTCTCGCATTCCCATGTATTTTCCTGAATCTGACCATGTTTCCATGAAACCTGAACTAGAATGATGCATTCTATATGAATGACTTTATCCTTCCTATCCACAATCTACACTGGGAAATGTACCAATGAAGCATATGGATCTAGGTCAATGTGATCCCATCAGATCAAATAGTCCGGATCAGGCTAATACGTTTTCAACTGAGATATGTGCAACACATTTTTCACCAAACGGAACCACGGTGGAAATGAAAAAAGTTATTCCACCTCTCCAACCCATTACAGTATCTAAAACGGAATAATGAACCATGGGGTAACTTTACCTACTTCCCAAAATGATAATTTCCAAGCCCTGGAGAGATCCTTAAGAACACATGATCACCTACTGTGAACAACAACGGTCTTAGACGATGATCCACATATGATTATTGATGACTCTGAGTCGTCTCCATCCTCTTTCTTATCATTTGAATCTTCTTAACTATTTCTTGGATGAAGATCTTCCATGATAATGATGTATTACCTATTTCCACCCTACAAAGTGGAAAACGACAAGGACACACATACAATGCTTCAAAATGATCCATATCTATTAAGGCCTGATAACTTTTATTATATTAGAACACCACTATGGTTATATGATCATCTCATGAACCACCAAAATCCATTACACAATCCAACATCATGTCTTCCAATTTTTGTATCATCCTTTCATATTTATTATTCATCTGAGGATGATACATCGTACTCATAGTCAACTAATTCCCAGGGGATTTCTCTAAGGATTTCCAGAAATGAGATGTGAACCTAGAATCTCTATCTAAGACTATCAAAACTGGTATTCCATGTCACTTTACAACTTTTAATATTTAGATTTTGGATAGATCTTACATCATATTAGTTTCATGAATAGGGATGAAATGAGCCATATTTGTGAGTCGATACACTATCACACAAATGGAATCGTGTTTCTGAACTATTATTAAGAGAAATATAAACAAATATATAGCTATCTACCCTAATTTCCACACTATGATTGGTAAAAAATACAACACACCTACTAGACATTGATTTTCAAACTTAACTTACTGACAAGTTACACACTTTGCAACAAACTCAATCACCTTTCTCTTCATACCAATCCACAAAAATTGTGCCTTCAATGCTTCATACATCTTCTGTATTCCCATATGTACATATGATCTTGAATGGTGGTAATCATGAAGTAGTTGTTCTGGTAAATCCATAGGTATAACCATATGATCTCTGAACCACAGAGCTGAACTCTCGTTGTGTTTCTAGCACTCAATGGTCTCCCCCCAATGAGTTTTGAACTCATAACTAGGCTATATTCATTAGATGTTTGTTCCTTTTTAACCATCGTTACCAAATTGGGAATCATGAAAAATGAAAAAAAAAAGTTAACATCACCCCAATCTTCATAGTTTATATGCATATTGGCTAGGACCGACATTAACTATCACTCATATGAATATTATTTTACCAACTGAGTATATGAATTTATTCTTAATTCATCAACCACTAAATTACCTTTCCAAAGTGTACACATCAAGTCAAATTAAAATATATAATTATATTGAATTCAACTCCTTTTCAATTAATTCAAATCCCTTTACGAGAAAATATGTTTCATGCTCTTCTGATCATTGAACACAGTAAATTTTTCACCAAATATATAATGATGCCAAGTCTTCAAGGCATTGAAAAACACAAATAACTCCAAATCATGTGTTGGGTAATTCCTTTCATGCACTCTCTACTTCCTTGAACCACAATCAACCACATGGTCTCCATACATGAGAACACATCCCAAACTAGATCCTGAAGTATCATAATAAACATCCCACCCATGTCCTGATTCTAGAAAAATCAACATAGGTGATGATGTCAGGAAAACCTTTATCCATTGAAAAGACTAATGGAATGTTTCAGTCCATCAGAATGGAAAATTATTCTTTGTAAAATCTATCATTGGTGATGTTATTCATGAAAAGTCCTAAAAAAACTTCAATAAAAATCAGTGAGGCCAATAATTATTCATATCTCAAAGACAATTTCAGCGGTTTCTAAATGATATTAGCTTCTATATTTCCGGAATCCATTGAAACACATATTTTAGATATTACACGGACAATAAATAATTCAAAATATATCAAAAAATCACACATAAATAGTTTGGAATACAACTGATAATCTGTCAGGATTCCCAATACTATCTCAACGTATTTCTTATGCTCACCCCTTGCCCTTGAATACACCAATATTCCATCCAAAAACACCAACAAAAAAGAATCCATATATCTTTGAAATATATGATTCACCAATTCCATAATGATTGATGGTGCATTCGAAAGACTGGAAGGAAAAACTATGTATTCATAATGGCCCTATCTTCTTCTGAAAGTTGTCTTCGGAATATCCTCTTTCTGAACTCACAATTGGTGACATCCTAATCACAAGTAAATTTTAGATAACCATTGATCACCCCTCAATTTATAAAATATGACAACAATGGATGGAAGTGGATATCAATTCTTTATCATAACATGGTTTAGTTTGTAGTAATCCACACACACCAATAGAGGTCCATCTGTTTTCTTCATTAATAAGACTAGTACTGCAAGCAGAGACATTATCAACTGAATGAAACATTTTCTCTCCAGATCTTCCAACTACACTTTCAATTCCATTATCATTATTGGTTCCATCATTTAATATGGATGTGAAATAGGACTGGTCCCCAAGAGAAGATCAATCATAAAATCCACTTCCCTAATGGGTGGTAACCCAGAGAAGCTCTTGGTAAATAAATCTATAAATTGATCCACAACTATGAGAAAACTGATATCGTTGATCTATTCTATTGATGCCAAGGTCAATGCTACCAAATGGTAAGAAATAGTTCCCACTACTGGTGATAAAAATATTAATGCACCTATCTTTAAAACCCTTTATCCTATGAATATATTCTTAATGTCATCCTATGCTGTAAAACAAAATGTTCTATTATAATAATACATGTGATCCAAGTCAAGATAACACTCTCCTATGGAAGGGAAATGCGCTTTCAATGGTCAGAAGACTTTACCATGTCAAACATGTGGTCATCTTGAAATTGGATTATTATTTTATTTTGTATTCCTGGCCTGCCTCGGTGATCAAGACTCTAAATTCCATCATGATAAACTTCACGTGGAGCGGTAGTATCCTCAAACAAAAATCTATTACTGCCTCTTGGAAAAGATGTCGTTTTCCTCATGCTAAAGGAGGTCGTGGAGTCAAGAACCTTGTGAACTTTAACCAATCATTGTTGCAACAACTCATTCGGAGGCTTATTAATATTAAGGAACGGTCTTTAGACTTCCCCATATCCCAACTCCTTAAAAGACTCATTGAAGGGTATATGTCTTGTATTTAATCTTCTATCTGGCCTGGTCTGATAAAAAAATCTTCCTGAATATCAGTTGCCACTCTCGCAGGATGCTTAGTGCTCACTCCTCCATCAATTTTTGGAAGCATAACTAGAATGGGGATCCACTCATTGAAAGAGTTAGCACTTCTGATCTGAATACTGACTATGATTCCATCATTAGGAACCCGATTGAGAATTGTAAAGACCTACCGTTGCATATTGCTCACATTGTTGATAAGTGTGATTTCTTTGATAGTCATGACCTTCTCTTATGGGATCCTCTCTTTGAGGAAATTCTAGACTTGAAGGGATACTATAATCACCTTATCCAGGGTGTGAGTACCGGGCTAGAGGCCTTCAACAAAAAATGGCAGATTCCATCCCAATTTACACTGCTCTGGCACCTTCATCTCAACAAAATCCTGGTTGATGTGAACTTGTAGCGGGTGGTAATTTGTTTATGCTCCATCTGTGATCTATACCAGCAACACCGAGAGGAAATCAACCATGTATTACTCTCCTATAACACATCTTCATACCTATGGAATTTTGTGTTAGATTTTGTTTGATCTACACTACCTACCAACCAGCTCTCTCTCTCTCTTAATTTCTACTCGACCTGCTTGTTGTCCAGCTATCAAAGCAGGTATGTATCCTTTTTCTGGTTGTTTGTGCAGTTGTTTTTAATATTGTCTGGAATATGAGAAATAAATGTCAGCATGGGGTACATATTCTCAATCACAAAAAATATCCCTTTCTGCCATCTCGTTTGCGGCTCAACAAGCTAATTCTCTGCATGATGATTATTTTGATAACTCGGTCATAGATCTTGTGGTCCTTAGAAATCTCCACCTTCAATTAAATTACCCTAAACCTCTTGGAACTGTTGAAGTTTTCTTATTATCTTCGTTTGAAGGCTGGATAAAATGCAAGAAGGATGGTGTCTCAGGGGGAAACCCCAGACCTGCTGGATGTGGTATTATATTCATAGATCACAATGGTGATTTTTTGGATGGGGAACATGGCTCATGTGGTCATACTACAACACTTGAAGCAGAAATGAAGGACCTAATTAAGGCTATTGAGATAGCTCGACCAAGAGGCTGGAATAATGTTTGGTTTGAGAGTGACTCAACCACAATTTTTCAAGTGGTGAGGCTCGGTGAAATTCATCTTTCCTGGAAGCTTACTACCTAATGGATTAGATGCCTGACTACTCTGGCTTCAATGAACTATATTATCATGCACATCTACCATGAGGCAAATCAACTTGATGATTCTCTTGCTAAAAAAGGAGCCTTGGAAAGGACCTGCATACATTACTCCAATATACCAGGTGAACTGATGAACATTTTTCAATGTGATAGATGTAAATTTCCCTCATTCCAAATCTTGTAGCTTTGTCTTTTAATAATATAATCCTTCTACTTTCTTTTAAAAAAAATATTTGAGCCTTGAATGTTTTCAACCAATCTGTACTGAGAATTACATCAAATACTTCCATCTCCAATACTAAGAAGTCCCACTACAGCTCAGCACTCTAAATGGTTATAGAACATGCTCTACACACAAAGGATCGACATTCTCTTTTACTGAGAGAGGTTTTATGTTTTAACAAATAGGGAATCATCTCATGTTTCAGAAAATGGGAAATCAAAATCATGAGAAGCAATGAAATAATGTGATGCACCAGCATAAAAAACATGCATAAGGGTAGAAGTTAATTTAATTGTACCTCTCACCATAGAAGGACTAGCCTGATCATCCACAATCACCAGATCATATCCTTAAAATTTCTTCATTATTGCATTATGATCCTTGTTTCTTTTCTGATATTTCCCGTGTTGAGAAGTCATGGTATTCCCAGAATCACCATAGATAACTCTGCTCTACTAAAGAGTCTGATTCGGTTGTCCTTTCCCCATAAAAGCATATGATTCTTACAACACCTAACAAGTGTCTTAAACAACTAACCTTAGAGAACTATAAAAATAGTTCTTAAGATGCATGATATTCTTATAGTTATGAAATTATCTAGGATTTTTTGTATACTATCACTTTATGTGGTTAATATAACAACATTTTAAATAGATTTATTTTCTCATGCATCATGGAGGAAGGTTCACTGATCTAGCTTTCTGATTTTGAGTCCCGCTCCAACCTTGAAATTTTGTGTCCCTCTTCCTTTTACTCATAGAATTCGAGTTCCCACCATTTTTGTACACTCTCCTTCCTTATCCCTGATTCTAAGATGTGTGCCTTCATGGTCGTAGACGCTACTACTTCTGGTGAAAAGCTCACTAAATTCATGAATTTAGATGCATATTCTATGACATATATATTTCCCTGGATTAGGCTGAATATGTCTGTCATTCTCTGGATCCAAAATGTGTAACGATACAATTTTTTATTTAACAATTCCTCAAAATCCTCCCAACTAAGGCCTTGATACAATTTAGCATGGATTGTTGGGTCCTACCATTAGAATGCAGGATCCTTGAGCATATGTGTTGCTGGTTTTATTTTCAACTACACAGGTCTGCCAATGAAATCAAAGATATGATTCATCCAATTCTGCCACACCTCCACCTTTTTAGGTTTAGAATCACCTCAAAAAATGGGCAGATTCTGCTTTATCAACTGGTTGGAATGATCTACATGTCTTGGATCATCCTACTAGTTCCCCATGTTCAAATCTTGGAATTCATGGATGATACTATAAATAAACTCTTGGTTCACCTATGGTTTAGGTGAAACCACATATATTAGGTCCATTAGGCTAGATACCCTGAGAGGGGGTCGAATCATGGTATGACAGATTAAAACAGTTGCCCATTTTTTAGCTTGTTTTGTTGTTAGAAAAAACCCTCTTCTCTCTCCTTCTCGATGCAGAGTATGAATAAACCTTAAAGCATGCATAAGACACAACGATTTTTACTTGGTTCACACTCACTGGGCTACGTTAAAGGAGCATACATAGATAATGTGATGATGTACCAATTCGACTATAAGTGAACTGCTATTTAAAAGTTCAAAGTGCACTCACTGTCCCTCCTAGTTTACAACCACTCACAATTTTTGGGAACTCACTGCTCGCTCAACTGAAGTGAGCTCACTACTTCTTTAGAAGATCCACTGACTATTTATAGACCTGTAGGTATCTTCATTACCACAAATGAATGCATCCTTCATTATATGTAAATGCTCTATTGAAATCCATATTTCATCCACAAATGAATACCCCTTTACCTTTGAACACTGGGGAATTACTTTGGAAAAACCTTCGCAAAGCACCCTACGTCGCGAGGCTCCCAATTTTGCGAAGCTCAAACAAGCCTTTGCGAAGCTCCTGCCTTTTCGTGAATCACTCTCACGAAGCACTCTCACGAAGCTAAATCCTTTGGAATGATTCAGCCGTCGCGGAGCTTAAGTTGTCACAGAGTGACTTGCCTTGAGAAGCTCACTAATCCAATGCGGAGTTTGCAACTTTCACAGAGCTAGATTAGTCACCACAAATCTCTTCCTTCATGAAGTATAATATCTTCATGAACCACCTTCACGAACTGATAGCAAAATATGTTCTCTGAAAACTCTCTACTTCTCCCGAGGGGGTCGAGGTCTATTTATAGGCGATTCGACCGACCCTCGAACCTTCAACGTGAAGTCAATGCCACGTCATCTCAAATCATGAAGTTCCGAAGTTCCCACCGAAATTTTCTCAAAATCACGAAGAACCACGGAAATTTTCTGGTTGTGAAGCTCGTCATAATCACAGAGCATCACTATCAATTCCTTCGTACCTTTCTCCACAAATCTCTCTCATAAATCCCTTCACCACCGCAATGCGCTTCAACCTCTTCCATTCGTGAAGCTTGTCGTAATCGTGAAGCATCACCATCAACATTTTTCTAGTCTTCACAAAATCCAATCCATGATTCCTATCTTCGTGAAACTCATGCCTTTTCCATAATTAAATTAGATCTTCAAGGAAAGCCTATCATTGAGAAAACGTTTTCACCTTGTATCTGTTCTTTTATACCACCTCCAGATTGTCCAATCCTTGGTCATGGTTCTTTGTAAACATGGATTGTCAACAACATCTCTGGAACATGATTATTCACCATGGAAACCTAATTTTTCAACAAACATAATCAACCCAAAAATGATGCAATGTTACCTTGAGGTATTTTTTCCCAACAACAACCCCACTACTTCTTCTGGTTGGTTTCCACAATGCCTACCTTGTGTCATTTTCAAGACAAACAACAAACTCTATAAGGGTCAATCTCAATAAAATGAATGTTTATCACTTCAAATTCTATCACATCAACTATAATGTAATTTCTTTTTAAAGTCTTCCTTTTCCAAGATTAACTATTTTTGAAAAAACATTCTTTCATTTGAAAATCAACTCATTTTCAAAATTTAAAAACCATTCCCTTTTCAAAGTCTTTCATTTGAAAAAAAAATATCAAAATTTTTCTAAAAACAACCCAATGAATCCTATCACATATAATTTTTCCAAAATGAATTATGAAATCCTAGTGGGAAGTCATTCCTATAATTCATTTCAGGATTTTTCTCGTTGGAGAAACCCATGCCAATGAGATTTCCATATTCCTATAAGTGTCTCCAAAACACTTATGTACTTAAATCCATGGTAACCTTTAGTTTAGAATAAAAAGGATAGCTATGTATTTTATGGTAAACATTTCAAGTCCTGAAAATCCTACACCTTTCGAAGATTCTAACCCAAAGAATAGATAATAATGAATTTAACTCCAAGACCAAGAAACTGAAGACTACTGTCTTGGAATGGATCAAAGAAGTTGATACAATTTTTAACATTCCTTCTTATCCTCATTGTCTTGAGAAGGTGGGAGGATGAAACTAATCCTTAAGCGACATAACCAAGATGAAAAATGATTGAAATAAATACCTAAGGGTTTAAAATACAAGTGGGGGACTATTTACCCTTTAAAAAATTAAACCATTATCCCAAAAAACCATAACCAAACAAATCACTATATGAAGCATGAATAAATTAAAGACAACTCAACCACTTCATTTATATAAAAACAACACCAAAGTGTACTATAGTGGAAGAAAAAGAAACTATCAAAGTAAATAGTATAAAATCAAATAAAGACTCTAAGATGACTAAGACTCTATACTCCACAAGATCCATGCTCTAAAATCACCAAACAACACAAGTATCATAAGATGGTGATAAAAATGTGTGACACATTAAATTTTCCCATGTCTCAAATGATAACATCAATAAAAGTAAAAAATTTCCAAAGCAATGGTGAGTATAAAACCTAGTAGGTTTTCCCCAATGACTTCCCTACTCACATCACTATGATTAAAAGGTTAGAAACATTTATACAAAATATTTTATATAAAAAAATTTCCACAAACCGTTTACAACAAAATATAAACAAGTTACAAAACCATTTATATAAAAAAATACACAAGTGCTATTTTAACAACTTTTCTAGCAATTACAATTTCTAGAAAAGAATCAAAACAAATACTTAAAACCATTTCTCAATATTATTTTAGCATAAGCATTCAATTTTTCACCACACGCCCACATGTGAATGCTTGTTTGATAGTTGCACACTCTTGAGTGGTCTCTCATACAAATCACCTTCTGTCTCATTGACACTCACCCGCAATCTAGGATCACATACCATTTACCCCATTGGTAAATGTCCCTTATTTAGGTCCCATCAACATGAACTCACACAAAACCCAGTGTATGCCAAAACCATTTCAAATAACCAATTCAAACCTTTTCAATAAACCTATTCTTTTATTGAAAACCATCAGACCAACCAATTCCAATCAACCATTTCATTTCAATAAAACATTCCATTTATTTAAATCATATTAATCAAATCCATGTTCCACCTATCCATCCAATCCCCATTTTGATATCCATATTTTAAAATCAATATCATAATCATATTTTCAAGAACACCAACTTTATATATTACATTAATTCACTAAAACTTCACTAAAGAGGGCTTATATAAATGGTTAAACATCCAATTCATCATCAATTTATTTCAACTTATTCAATTTAAAAGCATTCTAATTAGTTCTAATAAGATTTGTCGAGAGTGAAGCCACCTACCTTGACCATTTTGGTGAAAATTGAAAATGGACGAAGAATTGTTATGAAACCGGGTCGATTCTCCATGAAAACGCCTTAGATATCTTCCACTAAAATTATAAAAGAAAAATATCAACTTTTTAGAATCCATAATCTTATATCTAACCATAGCGGTTGTAGATCTAATAATTTAAGAGGTGGGTTGAAGTAGATCTTAGGAAACCTGACATGAAATGTACCGAGTGATGTCATATTGTGAGAATTGGGCTTATAAACACAAAAGGATGGCACTAGATCAATTCCAATTCACCTAGGGGAGGTTATATATCCTTTAATGGAGAATAATACCATGTTAGGGACACAAATAAGAAAAAATTATGGACTTAGAAACAATCTGGGAAGACCTTGACATGGCCTCCTCACATAGTCTCCCTAAACACGTGCACATTGTGCCTAAGCTACTATCCAACATTTACAAGAGTTCACGGTTTCTCCTAGGATTTTTTCATGGTTTAGACAAAATGTTCCCATCATGTGCACATCACCTTTAACCCCAAAACTCCTTGAAAGTTCCCCAAACTATGCCAACATTCACCCTTATACATAATATATATAAAAACATAATGAAATGGTGACATAATAGAAATTGAGGGTACTACATATCATTTGATCATACGGTTTTGATTTGTGGAGGAAGAATAAGATTACTCTAAGAGGACTGGTGTATTGCTAAAGAATTTGACAGAATTAGGTTTTCATTTTGTGAGGGTTGTAAAACGGTAGGGTTGGTGTGGATGCTCAAAAATTTAACTAAAAAATATGTATCTTACTATTTTAGGTGAATATGAATATTTCCATACCGGCTCTTTAGATTAGCATATTTAGGTGACCTAAGTAAAAATCCTTATGTTTATTTTTTACTTTCTTTTTATTCCTTATTGATTTTGTGTAAGAGAAAAGATTCACTATCAAATTTTATATAAGATAATTATTAATAGATAATTTCCAATCCACGTACCCTAAATTACCCCCCCCCCCACTCCCACTTATGTACTAACCATTTTTTGGACCAAAAATTGTATTAAATATAAGGTTATTATTGGAATTTTATCTCTCTTATAATATGGTGATAGTTGTTAATCCTAAGGGAATTATAGTGTTTAAAGGAAAAAAATTCTAGTTATGGAAAAATAGAATCCAATGCTAAATCTTATCATTGGGAATTAACATGTACTGAAGGATATATTCCCTAAAACCATTTTATTTGTGATATATATATAAGCCATATTTTATGAATTTAATAAAAACTATGATTTACATTCATAATAGAGTATATTTTTCAAAAAAATACAAAGATAATAAGAATGTTTGGACACCTAAGAAACAACCCAACACTAGTAAACATTTATTAATATGTTACAGAGGATGTGATGTAGGAGTGGAGTTAAATTGATGCATGCAATGTATTAGCTGACCAAAGAATTAATCCATGCATCTTAATGCATGATTTAATAGGATAAATAAAAGAAAATAATTGGAAGTTATAAAAAACCACAACCATGAAATGGGTTGTGTTGGTGGATACTTGGTGGAGACTCCATGAAACATGAATCTCATGTATTCTTCATCATTAGAACGTTTAGGTGTTGGCTCATCTATGGGTGAAGTATATCCACATTCATACAAAAAATGATTTAGCTGTAATATATGGACACCTATGGAAGTGGTAGGCCTCTTTCTTCCACTCTAATGTTCTTCAACTAACCCATTTGAAGCAATTTTTATGAAATTATAGTGAAATATTCAGTGAATATTATTCATTTATATCAATTTATTAATTTCTAGTTTCATACGATTTAATATTTCATAAATAGAGTGTAACCTCTCGGTTCCGGGATCTACCCAGAGGTTCATAGTACCCAGTTTGTCACATGGCCACAAGCACATTTCCCCAAACGCCAGTGGCTGCCGACGTGCAGTGAGGGCCTTGGGTGTGATAGTGAGGAAACTATTCCCTCATTGACATAGTAACACAGTAGAAGTAAAACAGATATACAATAGCAGAAGCAGTAAAAGCATGCAATAAGTAAACAACTGAAGACTGAATAAATAAAGAACAAGAGTACATATATAACGATGCATGATACATATTTCTAGGAAAGCATCCAAATAAGTCACAATTCTGTAATAATGTAGTAAACCAAAGTAAAAAAAGAAAACAGATAAACTCTAGCAGCATTGAAAGCCTCAGCTTGGTCCAATGCTCTTAACCTCCACAACAATCATGTACCTAAAGTGGAAGGGTGATTTCCTTTATCTATACCTGCGACAATATAATCTGTCTAGGCCCAAAGCATGACCCAAACAGGGTGTGTGACTAATACCAGTACGAAACCAACCAATTATCGATTCCTAACAATCAGTGAATATATTTGTCATACAATAAGTAAAATGAAGCAGCAAATAAAGAAAGTACTCATAAGTAATTATTCTTGTAGTTTCATTTATAAAAATTTAATTTCAAAATTTAAATCAACGAAAAACAAATACAAGAAACCCACTAGGTAGTCCTCATAGCCTAACCCCTCTAGTTCATAATACAAGAGAAGATACAACAGAGACTCTCTAAGTAAGAACTCACCGGCAATTTTCCCTATAGTCCTGTCTAATAAAGGACTCTCTGAGGAAAAACTCACCATCAATTCCCCATATAGTCTTTTAACAGTAACCTATAGGCACCCTGAGAAAGCAGTCAACATCAATTCCTCTTGCGTCCTCGTAACATAACTGTAGACACTCTAAGAGATCACTCAACGTCAATCCCCCTTATGGTCTCGCAGCGTAATAATTATAACATACACTCTTGGAAAGACCTCAACATCAATTTCCCATATGGTCTCACTACACCAGGTTCCTGCAGCCTCGTGTAAAGAAATCATGGACAAATGATAATCATCTTCCAAAGTAAACCTACCGAACTACTTGGTTAAACAACTAAAACATATCATATCATGTCAAATAATAACCACTCTTTCATAATAATACTAGGAATAGAAAGCAAGCAGCAGCCTAACAGGCAAGGCTAGACCAAACGGTAAATAACAAGAATCATGGGAAAAACATATATATCATAACGAAGATAACACTATTCTCAAACAATTAACCTCTATCCAATCAAATGAGGTATAAAAGGAAAAAAGGGCTAAAACCATTAACACACAATACCCCGAATGAGTGTATTGGGAACTTTTGCATATATAACACAAAGACTAACTACGGAAAGGCACAAACCACCTACAACGACATCATGAGATTGATAAGTGTGATCCTCAAGCCTTGAATCACCCTAGAACATTGTAGATCTACAAAAAATCATAAAATGTTCCATTTAAGAAAACTCATGAGAGAGGAGAAATCTTGGGATGAAGTTAGAGAAGAAGATAGAACTCACCATGGCCATTCCAACATAATTGATGGTGGTCGATTCGGAGAACGAACGGCAAGTTGGGGGCTCGATGAAGATCAGAGGTCGTACGATCAATCCTAGACGAGACAGATGAAGAGGGAAAGGGATCTGTCGATTAGACGCGACCCCAGTCTGTTTAATTATAAAAAGAAGGTACATAGAGTGTATTATAAAAGTACACAGTGTGTACTTGCCTTTTTTGTCCTCCAATTTAGGCAGTCTCTGGGTCACCAAACACGACCATCTACTCGACCATTACACATCTATTACATAGTCACCTATGGAAACCGTGTACACAACGTTTGCATAAAGTACATGGTGTGGACTCCTAAAATTTCCAGAAAATCCTTTTTTCTCAAAAACAACCTGAAAATAGAAATGTACCTAAAAATAAGATTCTGGTTCTTACGAACATCCACTCTTAATGAAATTTGTCCCTTAATTTCCCTATAAAGGTGGAATAGAAGATGAACCCTCAAATTTGCTTTGGCCACTATGATTGTACATCGGCCTCCCTCTCCCAAGTATCGTCATGTACATGCTCATGCTACCATAACACTCGAACTAGAGGAATAGACCGACCATAGAGAACATTCTCACATCGATATACAATCTGGATAGGATGCTACTCGAAGGATTCTTCCACCTCTAACTCAACCTCCTCAGGTTGCAAAACATGAGACGGGTTTGATATGTAACATCGAAGCTGAGGAACATGGAAGACATCAGGCAAAGCCCAGTACCACTGAGGTAACTACAACTGATAGGAAACCGACATGACTCCCTCCAACACCTCCAACAGTCCGACGTACCTCAGTGAAAGCTTACCCTGCATCCTAATCATGTTTTTTCCCAACCTCAGTGTGAAACGCAGGAAAACCTGATCTCTGACCTAGAACCCCAGAGGCCATCTCCATCGATCATCATAAGACTTCTATCGAGACTGTGCAGTAGTCATCCTCTTCTGAATCAACTCTATCTGCTCTATGGTCTCCTGGACTAGTTGAGGTCCCAACATAGCTCCCTCTCCTACCTACCACCAATATAAGGGTGATCGACATGGCCTACCATACAAAGCCTCATAAGGTTCCATATTAATAGTTTCTGGAAAACTATTATTTTAATAAAACTCCACAAGTGGTATAAGTTTCTCCCTCAAACCTTAAAAATCTAGGATGCATGCCCAAAGCATGTCCTCACGCACCTAAATCATACCCTCAGACTGGCCATATGTCTAGGGATGGTAAGTTGTGCTCAGATGTACCAGTATACCCAAAGTCCTATGATGTCCCTGCCAGACACGAAAAGATAAATGTGCATCCCTATCTAAAACAATGGAGTATGGAACCCCATGTAGACGTATAATATCTCGGATGTAAAAACGTCCTAGATCATCATCACTAAAGGTCTCCTTGATCGGCAAGAAGTGAGAAACCATCATGATTCTGTCAATGACAACCCAAACTACATCATTACCTCAGGGTGACCTGAGAAAACTAGTCACGAAATCCATTGAAACGTCCCTCCATTTCTACTCAAGAATGGGTAACTGCATCCAAAGACCTGCTGGTTTCTGATGCTCCACCTTCACCTGCTGACAGGTGGAACTTCTCATTACAAACCCAGCCAAATCTCTCTTGATACCTGGCCACTAATACTAATCATGTAGATCATGATACATCTTCGTGACACCAGGATGAACTGCCCAAACTGAGGAATGAAAGTCTTACATCATCTCATCACGTATGTCCGATGACACCCTTACGTGCCCATGAAAATGCAATATCTCATCCTCGCCTATGGTCTATCCAATAATGGGGTCCTCTCCTGACACACTCTCCCATAGGACTAGGCCTTCTGAATCTGATAGCATCCTCATTCTCACTCATTCAAGTAGAGCAGAGGTAACAGCCACAGAAGAAAGAAACATCTACCCTTGACAATTGTGCACCACCAAATACATTACAGAGAATAGATCCATAAGCTACCACTCACAACTGGAATCTTGAACTGTCTATTTTAGTGTTCTTCTGCTCAACACATCAGCCATTGTGTTTCCTTTTCCTGGTGTATAGGCAAGATCAAAGTCAAAGGACTGAAGGCACTAAACCCACCTTCATTGTCTCAGATTTATATATCACTGAGTGAAGATATACATGAGACTCCTTTGGTCAGTGAAAACCATAAAATGATCTCCCAGAAGATAATGTCTCCAACAGCGTAAAGAATGAAATATTGTAGCCAACTCGAGATCGTGTGTCGGGTAGTTCTTCTCATGTGGCCTCAACTACTGAGACCCATATGTAACGACACATTCTCCCTACATAATTAGTGCTCCCAGACCGATACCAAATGTATCTCAGTATACATTATATCTCTTGACACGCTCTAGAAATTATAGAATTAGTGCAGAAGTCAACCTCCATTTCAACTCCTGAAAGGATGACTCGCAAGAATCTAACCACAAGTACATAGAACCCTTCAACCTCAGGTCTGTCAGTGGCACTACTAAGTGTGAAAATTCCTATATAAAACGCATGTAGTAACCAACAATCCCTAGAATACTCAGTACCTCAAAGAAATTTTCGGCTGCTTCTAGGAAACTACTGCTCTCACTTTCTCTGGGTCTACTAATACTCCTATCTCTGAGATAAAATGAACCAATAAGTGAATTTGGTCCATCAAAAATTGGCATTTTGAGAGCATAGAATATGAATGATGCTCTTTGAGTGTACTCAAAATTATCTCAAGGTGTGTGGCATGGTCTTATTGAGTGTGAGATTACCCCAATATATCGTCCACAAAGACAACCACGAAAGAATCCAAGTGTGGATGGAACACTCGGTTCATTAGTGCCATGAAGACTGCATGCAGGTTCATGAGACCAAACGGCATAACCACATACTCATACAAAACATACAAGATCCTGAAGGCTATAAGAGGTACATATGATGGTCTAACACGCAACTGATGGTAACCGAACCTCAGGTCAATCTTTGTGAACACATGGGCTCCTCGAAGGTGATCAAAGAGATCATCAATCATCAGCAAGGGATATCGATTCTTCACCATCAACTGGTTCAGCATCTGATAATCCGCACAAAGTCAGATGGTACCATCCTCTTTATTCAAAAACATGATAGGTGAACCCCAAGACGATGTACTGGGTCGGATGAAACCCTTTTCCTGCAACTCCTCCAACTACTTCTTGAGTTTTAGTAACTCTGCGGTAGCAATCTTATAAGGAGGAATGGACACTGGTTCCCTTCTTGGCACAATCTCAACAGAAAATTCTACCTCACACTCTGCAAAAAACCTGAAAAGTCTTCTGGAAAGACATCCTTGAAATGATCCACCACTGGAGGAAAGTTCATCTGTGAAGTCCCCTGGTCATCCAGATATAGACTAGTAATCTAGGCTATAACTCTTCCCTACCCACGATGCTCGGGTACTGCACTGCTTGCCTAAACATCCCATTATCCCCTATGAAGAAATGATCCTCCCTCTAGAGATGTTAAACTAACCCTACAGAGATAGCAGTTGACAACAGCATGGAAGGGAACTAACTAGACTATTCCAAGAATGAAATCATAACCCATCATCTCTAGGACATAAAGGTCCCAAAAGAAGTGACACCCACCAACCTCTACAGGTCACTACTTGCATTTTCGTACACTAGTCGCTCTAATCCCCAATTGAGTGTCTAACATCAAGATATCAGCAGAAGAAAAGTTATAGAGCCCAAGGATATCCACAAACGCAATAGATATAAAGCAATTGGCAGCCCTGTATTGAAAAGAGAAGAAGATAAAACCGAGGTAACAAGGATCATACCTCGAATAGTAGAGGATCTGGGATCCTGCTGCTGCTTGGTCTCCTCCACTATAAAAGTTGAACCTGCACTACGACCCTGTGACCCTGCCTGACCTCTCTAAGCTGATCTACCCTGTTGTCGCTGAAAGCCTTGTGAATGGATACCACAACCATGACCTCCACCTCGGCTTTAACGGCCGGAAGAACTCTAGTTCTCATACTAGTGAGAAATCGAGGGTGCTGCTCCCGAACGACGAGCCATAGAAGAACCCATGACACAAGATGCTGGTGAGAAGATCTGATAGAAGTGCTAAAGATGACCCATCATGGCACATGATTGGCACTCCACTAGGTCTCTCGGACAAAGTTTACATGTATGCCTTCCCCTTCCATACTGGTAGCATACCACCTGGCTACCTGGAGGTGCATCCTACCTACTCGGATCTCCACATGTAGACACCCTGCGGCGCTTCCTGCTATCATCTGGAGAAGCAATAACACTGGATGTGGAACTGCCCTGGCTTAGAGCTCTAGAACCACTCAGGTTGTGCTCCGTGATCAGTGCCCGGTTGACTATAGAAGTGATGTAAGTCAACATGAAGATGTTCACCTGAGCCTGAATGTCATGTTAGAGACCATCCTCAAACTTTCATGCAAGGAATAACTCATCTCCCCTTAGGAATGGTGTAAATCATTGTAGCTCTATGAAATGAGAAAAATACTCCATAAATGAAAGAGTAACCTACTCCAGACTCGTGAATTCTTGATCTTGATTGGCACTTAATATATCTGGGTAGAAGTGGTCGTAGAAGGTATGCTGAAATTTGTCCCACACCATAACATGCCAGCGTCCCACCTGTGAGATCACATCCCACCTTCTCTTGGAAGAATCCTGAAGCATATACATAGTGAGCGTGACCCTCCTCTCTAGAGGAATCTCCATATTCTTGAAGATCGTAAGCATGGCTTCTATCCACGACTCTGCTTCCAGGGTCCTCCATCCCCCGAGAATGTGGAAGGATGTTGCTGCTGAAATACCCACATAAATTCTTCCATCGATGGGGTCGGATATGGTACTCCCTGGAAGGTTTATATGATCCTCAAAATCCCTCTCGAAACAATGCCTTGGAAACATTATCTGGGATGATGACTGGTGCCAAAACTGGCACAAATGGAGTGTCTGCTGGTAGTCCCTGATTAGCCATATCCAGTGTCTAATCACTTCACTATAATTGGCAGACAACTGGAGGACATCTCGATGGCATGACTCTACAAGGTCAAGCAGACACCTTAGATCAAGATTAACAGAGACTGAAACTTGGAAGTGTAAGAAGGGAACAATAGAAAAAAAAAATTAAAGTTTTTATAAACATGGATACATGGTGTGTATAATTCCTACATAGGATATTCCATTAAACCTTCACATGGGCGTGTAATTATGTCATCCTAGGTCATGTGACACCCCAAACACACGACGTGTTGTCAAAACACATAGCTTGTACTTGAATCCTCTTCCCCTACCTAGTTCTTCTACATGGATAAGCCACACAGTTCCCCTAGAACTAGAATACACGGTGTGTTAGTGCAAGACACGATGGGTACTAGATGAACTTCACTGACCTTTGTTTTTAGGTACACGGCCGGTTACACTACTGACTCTACTCAGTATGTTTATGACAGACACGACATGTACTAGAAGTATTCCACCACCCTGTGTTGTTCATTACCTGTTCGGATATAAGAGTTATACTACACAGTGTGTTCAATCTTGGCATGTCATGTATAACCTATGATTTATTCATCTGTTTCCTTTGTCACACGGGTGGACACATGGTCTACACAACATGGGATGTACGTCTGGTACATGGTGTGTCTTACCAAATATTTCCAAACCCCATTTATTTGCACACACTTTAAGTGACACAGTAAGAGACTACACGGAGTGTACTTAAGAAAATAGTTCCTTCCTGAACAAAAGGACACATGGTGTGTATTCATCATTACACGCCATGTATTCTGGTTTTTTTCAGACAGTAAGCCTCAGAAAATACTCCAGAACCTAGAAAACACTGAAATGAACATTATGGCGCCAAATTCCAATCTGTAAGGGCCCATACTCCCCATGAATCCAATCTGGAATCTTATAGAGGTAATATATAAGCATAATAGAGCAATGATCCACCAAATTCCGGTACATGGGGCCCATAACACCTTAAGAACCAAAGTTTGGTGTTCATTCAAACTAAATCTTCACACCATTCAATACCCTATCAAATAGCTCATTTTCTATCCAGGTGTATATCAAAACAGTATGCATATCTTACACAACTTCTATCACAATAACATACAATTGCTAATGCACCCTAAATGGCATGGCAAGAATGCATGACATGTGATCTCTAGCAAGTACCTATACGATGCATGAGATGGAATACCCTCATCTCACTAGGATGCAATATAAATATATCTTCAATAACATCAACGATAACAACACAATACATGTGAATAAACTAATGGTGAAATCAAATCAACTCTAGAATTGCAAAACCAGAAAAATTTCAAAAACAAGGAAAATTGGCTTTTCCTTGTTCACGGGTTAGCTACTCCTGGTCACAGCTTATTACCAAGAACCTATTCATTTATATCCTCGTATATAGGTTCCAAATAGTAAGTTAAGAAGTAAATAATTTCTCTGATACCACTTTCTAATGTCTCGGTTCCAGGAGCCGCCCAGAGGTGCCACGTACCTGATTGGTCACATGGACTCAAGCGCATTTCCCCGAATGCTAGAGGATGCCGACTAGTAGTGGGGGCCTTGGGAGTGATAGTGTAAAACTACGACTTCATTGGTAAAGTAACACAGTGGAAGTAAAATATATATACTATAGGAGAATCAGTAAAAGCATGCAATAAGTAAACAATGGAAAACTAAAGAAATAAACAACTGAAGCAAATGATGCATGATAAAAATGTCTATAAAAGCATTCAAACATGTCAGAATGCTATAATAAAGTAGCAAACCAAAGTACAAAATAAAATAGATAAAGTCCAACAGCATCGCAAGCCTCATCTTTGTCCCATGATCTCCTTCTCCACAATAATCAAGTACCTAATGTGGAAGGGCACTTGACCTTATCTATACCTGCAACAATATAATCAGTTTGGGCCCCAAAGCATTACTCAAACAGGGTGTGAGACTAATCCAAGTAGGAAACCACCAAATGATCTATGTCTAACAGTGAGTGAATATATGTCATAGACAATAATAAAAAATAATCAGTTAATAAGGAAGTGCTCAAAAGTAAGCAGTCATACAGTTTAATTTATAAACATTTACTTTCAAGTATTTAATCAACCCAAAACATATACAAGAAACCCTCTGGGTAGTCCTCATAGCCTAACCCCTCTAGTTCGCAATACAATATAAGATATAACAAAGACTCTCTGAGGAGGCACTCACCGTCAATTCCCTCTATAGTCATGTGTGATCAAATAATATCCGAGGAAGCACTCTCCTTCAATTCCCCATATAGTCATTTAACGGTAAGCTACAGGCACTTTGAGGAAGCACTCAACATCAATTCCTCATGTGGGCTTGTAATGTATCTATAGTCACTCTGAGGGATCACTGAATTTCAATCCCATCTATGGTCTTCTAGCATAATAATTTTAATAGACACACTAGCAAATCCCTTAATGTTAATTTCCTATATGGTCTCACTACACCAGGTTCCAGCAACCATGTATAAAGCAATCATGCACAAAAAATAATCAGCAGCCAAAGTAAACCTCAAAAACTACTTTGATAAACAACTACATCATATTATATCATATTAAATAATAACAACTCCTTCCAAACAATACTAGGCATGGAAAGCAAGCAGCAGCCAAACACGCATGGCTAGACCAAAAGGTCAATAACAAGCAACATGGAAAAAATATCCATATCATGATGAAGATAAACCTATTCCCAAACAATTAACCTCTATCCAACCAAACAAGGAATAGCAGGAAAAACAAAGGGAAAAACTATAAACACACAATACCCTAAATGTGGGTATTGGACACTTTTGCACATATAACTCCAAGACTAACTACGGAAAGGCACAAACCAGTAACCTTGGAATCATGAGATCGATATACGTGAACCTCTATCCTTGAATTGCCCTAGAATTCCGTAGATATACAAAAACTCTTAAAACGTTCGACCGATGATAAGTCGAGAGAGATGTGAAATCATGAGATGAAGTTATAGAAGAAGGAAGAACTCACCATGTCGATTCCAATGCAATTGAAAGTGGTCGATTCGGAGAAAGGACGGCGATTCAGGGGCTCAGTGAAGATCTGTGGCCATACGGTCGCTCCTGGATGAGACGGACGATGTGAAAAAGGGTTTTGTCGATTAGATGTGACCTCGGTTCATTTAATGAAAAAAAGAAAGTACACGGTGTGTATTTTAAAAGTACATGACATATACTAGCCTTTTTTGACCTCCACTTTAGGCAGCCTCTAGGTCACCACTTACGGCCATGTAATCGGGCATTACATGTCTAGTACACGGTCACCCATGGAAACTGGGTACCCGACGTGTACTTAAAGTACATGGCATGTACTCTTGAAATTTCTAGAAACACCTCTTTTTCTCGAAAGCAACCTAAAATGAGAAACGTACATGAAAATGAGATCTTGGTTCTTACATATAGATCCTTATAAAAGGGAGATAATTAAATCCAATATATTTAATAATTGTTATTAAACACTAAAAATCCATTCAATGTTATCATAGTAATAAATGTTCTTAGTTATTTATATCATATTTGAGAAATGAAGGAAAAAAATAGACTATTCTGTGTTTTCCATCACCATGTCGAAGACCATGTGGAACTACATTTTAGAGGTTCTTCCCGCAATGTAAAAAGCCTCATCATTTTAAAAATGGTGTAGATCCAGTCATTTTTAAACAATTCATTAATTATTAGCATATATAAAATTGGAAATAAAATTAAAATTAACATGGAAAGGATGTTGTTTTTTACAAAACTTGTCTCATGATATAACCATTTAGCACAACATGCTTCATGTCATAGTACTACCCATATATTTCCATAAAAGTACCATTAAATTGAGAAATGGTAGGTTCCATGTTGAAGGAGTTCATGAATTCTATTCAAAAAACCCATAAAAGGTACACCACAACATGTAACATGCCTACCTGTTCTGAGGTAACCTCCTCATTACTTTTACATTGCAAGTGGTGTAAGGGTGTCTAATTTTAGCCTTTCATTTTCATTGAGTATCGTATATTTAAATTTAATTTAGATTAAATTTATGTATTTTTTCTTCTATGTAATATTAATCCAATATACTTTATTGCCACACCTAATGGTATAGAGGAAAAAATACAAATTTTTTATAATTTATAAATAGTTTTAAAATTATAATAAAAGGTATTTTGGGACTATGTTCCATACAGTCTCTATGAAGTCAAATGATTTTTGGGATATATGATGTTTAATCCATTTCAATAAAATAATTTAGAACACATATCCTTTAGGATACCATAAATGGAAAACATGTGACATGACGGGATTAGAAAAATGACCTGACACAACAGGAATGTGGTTATGTAGGACGACACATAGGCACTAATGGGGTTGGACACCAAAGATGGTATCAACCATCCATTCATACCCGAATATTTTTTAATGTGTGAAATATTAGTTCCCTACCACATGACTATCAATGAAGTGGGACCAGTAAGATGGTGTGGCATAATTGGAAGGTGATGTAGTAGGGTGTGCGGCAATCATAAGTGTGTGGGTAGATTGGAAGAGATATGAGTTTGTTGACACTTATCATACAATCTTATTTATACATGGTCATGTGATGTGGTAAGTATGGATTCCTGAGACTAGTTTTCCGCATGATATCATAATGAAATAGTTCTTTGCGGTGGGGTGTAACGTTTTCATTTGTAACACTGTGTGATGAATACTGAAAGGGACGGAATGATGAGGCGTATGAATGGTGAAACAAAATGAAAAAATATTTTCATTAAATATAAACAATTTTCTCATATTTTGGTCCATTAGGTATTTTTAGAACCCATTTTCTATGGAATTTGGGCCTTTGGGTCTTTGGGATACGTATTGTAACAAAATAAGTCAAGTGGGTGCTTGTCATTCCTTATGAGGTGGGATGAGGCTTCACCCACTTGGGTTCCTGGGTGTGTGTATTGTTTAGTTACTTGTAATCCCCTATGTCTATAATAATAATAATAATAATAATAATAATAATAATAATTAATTATTAAATGATTATGAAACATTTATTATTAAATATTTCTTAACTATAAAATATTAATATTTTAAATACCTATTCTAAATGTATGTGGCATGATTGATGGATTATAAATAAAAGGATTTATTATATAATCATAAAATGTGATTTATAAAATTTTATAAATTACTAAAATGAGGGTAAAATATTCGATTTGAATTGATCGTATTAAAGGTGCATTATTTTGGAAATTATTTTAATCACCCCAACAGTAGTTTTGGTAATTAAATTTATTTTATGTTTAAATAGTACTAATTATATAATATTTAATTATATAAATTTAAAAAAAAATCGTGTTGAATTATAAAATTTATAAGGTTCATAAAATCTCATAATACTTAAAATTAAATTGCACATAATGATTAAGAAACACCAATTATTAGAATATATATAAATTATTTATATTCATGCCGATGGATTGTATTTAATAATTTCCAAAATAATAAAAAATTTATAGTAATATTTTATTTATGAAAAGTTCCATAAATTTATCTCATGTTTAAATATTTTAAATGCTGATTTATTTTTAAATTATTCTTTTATTTATTCATATATATATATAATTGTTTTTAATGTGAAAATTATGTATTTTTTTATGCAATAAATTTTTTATAGGAGATAGAGCCTTGAATTTCATTCTAGGTACAACTCCATAAAATTTATTTTTCATCTACCTTCACCAAATTATTTAATTGAAGTTATTAACATGAATTTATTTATTAGGAATAGTTTGTGCATATTAT
Organism: Viscum album; assembly: GCA_963277665.1. Lineage (NCBI taxonomy): Eukaryota > Viridiplantae > Streptophyta > Magnoliopsida > Santalales > Viscaceae > Viscum > Viscum album. The sequence continues at coordinate 1,575,733,392 of OY728120.1, read as the reverse complement.
ATGTAAAAAATATAATGAATTTAATTCTCTCTTGAGTAAAGTCTCTTATGGTAGAGACAGTTGAGGTTAAAATACCTACCAGTCTAGATTATTTTTGGTTTTCTATAACGGTGAATAGGGTTGGATATCTATCACTTCGGGCAATGCATGTGGAGATTAAAAATATCATGCATCTCAAAACATATACATGAAGTGATCAGATAACTTTTTCATATTATGGATTGGGTTATTTATTAATATTTTTGGATTCTAAATTTGGTTGAGTAACACAAAATATTGTTTTTTGTAAAGATTTTCACATCAATATAGATTGAACATATTAATTCAATGGGGGAATAAGATTCCAGAACTAAATCCTTTGATGTATGCGTACATAAGGAAATAAACATGAGATAAGATAATTAAAATAAACCCTCTTGAAATAATTATTTTTAGATTCCTTACACAGTGACACTTATCAAGACCTCGATCATCCAACTGGGTAGATTATACCATAGCAGGGTGCGCTTGGAATATCTTGTGAGATTCAAGAATGTGATGGGTGGTACGGAATCATCATTGGGATGGTTCTACCATAGTAGGGTCCCCCTGGATTATATTTTTTTAACCTATTCTAGCCTTTTCTGGGTTACTCTAAGTTTGGAAAACCCTTAAGAAAGACTCGAGAGAAATAGAGTTGAGAATATTCATTAGATAAAGGGTTTTCATCTCGACTATAAAAGAATTTTATATGATATGTTGGGGATGATTCACTACCCAAATAGTTAAGTGGGTAGAGGAATTACCTACTGGAATAATTTCATTGAAAAATGTTGATCTTAGACCGCAGATGAATATGATGTATTTAAAAAGGGGGTCATCATTTTTCTAGGATCCAATTCAATATTAATACTTATAAAAAGCTTAATAAATCATGATACTCATATAATAAAATCCTATGTTGTAGATAAATGGAGTCATTATAATTTTTCTTGACCAAAGTATCAGACATTAATAAGTAGAAACTTAGTGTTTGTAACTTTCTTGATTGGTAATCTAATTTTACAATAGTTATCACATAAGAAGGAAGGTATTATGTTTTTGAACAACTACTTCCAAATAAACTATATAGATAATTTTTTCACCAAATGGATTTAGATTCCCATGATAAGAATCTGAAAGATTCATAGGAAGTCTCCACACTCATGCTTGTTACCATAGATTCTATGGGGGAAAAGTAATATGATGACATGAATTCCTATCAAATTATAGTTAACCATAAAATTATTTTTCTAGATAATGGTAGAAATTAATAGTATAAACTTTTGAAAGATCTATTTCTATTAAAAATGTCATAAAAATCATTCTTTTCTCATGAACTCAATATGATTGTATACATCACTGGTTTAGAGAGGTTAAGTTCACCCATGGAGTATAAATTTGCTATATATTTCATTCTGAAGTTACTATCGGAAGGGTTTTGATAATATTTTATGAATTATAATATGAATAAACTCTAAAATCTATTACCTTATCTCTTCAATGTATTGAGAAAAACATAATAGGACCCGATCGGTCTAGTCGGGAGTACCATGGTGATGGTATAGAATGTGAAAAGTAATGGTTACAACCTAAAAGGGAAAAAATGTGGTAATAGACAGTCCATCACAAGAGGAATGAAGTTATGAAGGAATTAAATATCAGGATTTTGATGTTTTCATTCAAGTAATGGTGAAATAGAGTTTCTGTATTGATGAATAAGATGATTTAATCTTAGATAAACTTATCATAAGATGTGCATTTATCGGTTTTTTCTCTTGATAAGAGTGTGTAAATGATACCTATTTGAATGAAATGATATGGGTGTTATTGATACACATAGTTATAATTTGTTTAATTATATTAAATTATTTGAAGGAGACTAAAAATGGATTATTTAGGTTAGGTAATTCAATATATTTTCACTTATTTAATTGTTTTGAATATTTGAATAAATTAAAAAAAATTTATCTGATGCTCTCAAAATGTGAGAATATATAGACTAGGAATTTGATGTTGAGGTTATAAGTGATTTATAGATAGAAATATTTTTTAAAATATTAAACAATAAGAATCAAAGGTAGTTGAAAAGCTCAAAAAAATCTTCAAACTTCCAATCAAGGCCATTGAGTCCTAGGAAAGTTTGAAAAAATTCAGACAATAATTAAAAAAATCATCTTAAAATAAGATGTTCCCAACACATAGATTACCATATATTAATAATAGATTATTAATAAAATATACCCCCCTCAAATTAAATAAGTGTTATTTTATAAACACAAGAAAGTTTTCTTATCTTAGTACGATATTCAAAAAAAATTACTGTTTAATAGACTAGTGGGAGTATGTTTAAACATAAATTAGTTTAAAGTTAACAAAAAAGATAATAACTATAAACTATTATGGTAATGTTTTACTTGATATCCTAAAAATGGTTAGGGTATGGTGGTAAAGACAAATATAAAAGAGTTACATTGGTTTCCAGAACATAGTGCATATCTTACTTCATCCTAAGGAAGTGTTGATAAATTGTTCATGTAAATATTTACATTATTTTTTATAGATTCCAAAGAAAGATTTGATAAAATGGTTTCATGTATGATGATTGTGACATCCTCAATTCACCAAGTTATGTTAATTCTAAAATTCTATGTTATTATTTTTTAAAATTCTATATTTTCAAGTTTTAAAAAAAATTCAAGGTTTTTTAGAGTTTATATTTTCATCCTGGGGAGATCAAAATGAACCCTAGGACGATGGACTCTACCGGCTAGGTGGTGGAGTTACTATAGGTTTGATATTTTTTGAAGAGGCGATAGGTCATATGGTGGGGTTCCATTTACCAACTGCTGTTACTGGAAGATCCTATGTTGTTTTTCTTCACTCATTGACAAACTGGAGGCTAGTCACTAGCCAACCCATGAGGCCCATTGGATGACTGTTGCAGCCTAGTGTGGTGTGTGATTAACGCACCCCATGAACTTACATTTCACTAATTTTACTATCTTAATCAATACCCAAATCTAAAACTAACCCAAATTTTGAACTAGTTACCTCCTCTAATGACTCTTGAGATCTTCTATTCAACTCCTCTTGACCTTTCATCATTGGATCAATCTGATGATGCAAGATCACTAAGTTTTCTCTTGATCTGCACCAAATTATTCTTTTCTCGTGAGATATGTGGCTGGATCTATGAATTCTTTGTGTATTTTATGTTTAACTACCCATATTAAAAAATATTTTATGGATCTATTGATTTAGAATGTATCTTTATTATATCTTGATCTACCTTTGACTATAAGACTTTTAGGGTAATGTGGTTACAGATATTATTCTTAAACCTCAAATTGATACAGGATTGATGATATAAAAATAACCATTTTCAGGTATAAATGTTCCTTCTAGATATAATTTTATTTTGATGATATTTTGGCATATGTATTATGGATTTAATGTTTCAATGGAATCCTTTTTATAAGATCTTGATCCTTTCGGAATAGTGTACATTTTTAGGTAAGTTGTCATAGTTCAGTCATCTTGAGAAAATATTCTTATTGGATCACATCTTGGGTCTCCATTATGATGAATTATTGATATTGGATTAGTGGTTATTTACTAGATTTGATGTTACCTTTTAGAATTGATGATGGATTTATGATCGGCTCTATAATTGACCATAGATCGGATGAATTAGTATTCATTATTTGATATATCTTGTAACAAGTTCAATTAATAGACTCTTTGAGGTACATGGTTCTAGAACTAACAATTAAAGCACGTAATCCAATTGCATGTCTTTCTTAAACCCCTTCATTAATTAATTATGATATGTTATAGGAACCCTTGTTGAGAACTAGTTTTTCATGAGTGTACAACACAATTCGGGCTTCAATCCTCTGATGAATATTACAATACTTCATCAATTTTTTAGTTAGGAAGTTCCTTACTATTTGGGTCCCCTGTATAAAAATTTTTCCATTATATGATTCTTTTCATGGAGTACATTTCCTGACCATGCTTGATAGTGATCAAACATATCTCTGCGTGTGACCTTTGATGCCCATATATGATAATTATTTCATGAGTATATACATGTAAATTGTTTACCATGTTTTATTGGATTGCATGTACTCGTATATTTCTTCTCATATCATGATTCCTTTCCATACTACACCTATTTATACTCCACCTTGTTTTGTATATTTACCAATCCTTTGGAGGTTTTGTTTCTGCTAATCAAAACATGTGGACTTTCATGGTATGGTTATCCATTATATAGGGAGTGTGAATGACATGAAATGATGATGATGATGGGCCCATAAAAATGGTAGGTTCATGAAAACCTTATGTCCTGACCCATATATTGAATTGTTCACTCAAATCCTTGAGGATGTCGAGCAACATGTTCATTGTTGGCCTTACGGCCTGACCTGAAACTCGATACCTTTTGGATAACTAGTATCATGTTTACCGACCATGTGGCTAGTTCTTAATCACTACTGTCATATTTTAATAACCCTTACGATGTAGAGACTGAGTATGTATTTTTCGGGATCATGGTGGATTGATTATCCCACGAATGCCCGATATATGACTATTTATGATTTGTTTCACATTTATTTTTATCATGGAATAGAACAAATATTCTGAATCACAAATACTAAGGATGTTTTCTTGTGTCCTACTGGGTTTTATTACCCACTCCATGTAGGGGAATATCAATGCATGTGTATACTTCAAGAATAAGTATCTAGGTAAGGTAGTGGATATTATGGAAGATTTATTATTAGTGGAGCATGTATCTTATCACATTATTGAAACAAACTCTAGAATATTTTTCAATGTTGTTTTATAAATTCACCGAATGTTCTCTAGTTTGGATTTTGATATAGGTATCATGGTTTTTTTACTTATATGATGTGTGTGATATAATTTATTAAATTATGTTACCTTATCTGATTTTTGGATACTTTGTGTTTTTGTTTATTCAATGTTTTTTTATTGTTTATACTTATCATTACTGAGGTTAGATTCTCCCCATTAATGGAATTCGGACCCTCACTACTTTTTGTTTTCCTCTTGTGTATTGGGAGGTGAACATGAGGTCTTATGGATATCTATCTCAAACCATGTGGGTTGGGATGAGTAATTATAAAATTATATCAGATCTATGTTTCCGTTATTTTATTTTTTACTAACCTGAGACATGGGTATAAATTAGAAAGGATACATGAAACTTGTTCAAGGGAGTTACTATGTGCTTGGATAGATCATATGTAACAGAACTCTAACATTCCATTGATGGTATTTCTGTTAAATTTTTATGGATTTTTGGGGAGTTAATGCATCATGTTTTGTTCATGTAATATCAAATTATATATATATATACTTTTTGTGTGTTTCATATTATTCCGTTAATTTAATTCCTTGATTTGTGATATCTTTTTGAGATATACTTTTTTTCTCTACTGAGTGATATATATATTTTAACTACTAATGTGATATATATATATTGTGGAATTAATTAGTTGATCTTGATAATGAATTATTTATATATATTTATATATATGTTTGTGACTAATGAGAAATTTTATAGAAACCTACTCTTTTCTTGGAGGGGTATAGATTAGATTATAGGTAGTATCATAGGAGAGCCCTTGTGTTGTCTCATAGATTGTTTAGTATCTCTCTTAATAGTTTTACATGCTTGAATATTTGCATTTATTTTTATTAAAATGAAGACATGGAGATTATTTAGTACTCCCTCTTCAGATGAATATCTAGTTCCACCATAGATTATGTAGGATAATGGACGTGATCATGCTCTGAAACCCACAAAAGTAGTTCAGGCATTGGAGCCACTCTCATCTAGAGTCTTCCAGATTGTACCTACCCATGGTAGAGGAGTATAGAGAACCATTTTTTACTATTCCCATAACTTCCAAATGATGCATCCACTATCCTTTCAGTGTACTTGAGTACCTCATCATGTCAAGGAATAGTTATACAACATTAAGGGATTATTAACATGGTTAAGACACCAATGGAATGGTGATTCAATCATTTGATTTTTATGCTTCATGGACACACCAAGGATGGTGGAGTGTCATGGGACATGAAGGTAGATATGAGGTTCATTCTTCAGAGGCCTTTGAGAACCTCTTCTTATAGGATTCCTTTCATGAAACATTTAAGATATAACATGCTCAACAATTCAAGGAGATTCAATATGGATCCATCACTGTTTTTGTAAAATCATCAGATTTGAATTATCTAGTATTTGTTTCCCATAATGGATGGAGACAATCCATATAAGTCTAGGATGTTTGAGATTGATGTTCTTCTTGATATTAGATGAAATGTTTTATGTTCTTACCTAATGGAATATCTGAAGGTTCTATGCAAGTCCATGACTATTTAGAAGTTCCAGGTGGAGGATCGAAATTTTTTTATTCTTACATGATTTAGTAAATAGGTGGTTGAACCTCTTACTCTTGTGATATGTTTCACTTATAGTAGTTGGAAAAGGAGGATTGATGATGTGAAATGAAGTAGTGGTATGCATTCTGAGGATAGTGTGGCTTCTTCATCCCCCTTAGAAGGAGTTTTATAGTGATTCAACTTTGGGAAGGTTAAACAATATCACAGTTTTTTCATACTACCATATAGGATGTGTCAAAAATGTGTTAAGATAGGGAATCTCCAAAATCTCTTTTTTGTTCGTTTGAGTATGTGTTGACACTAGGATATATAATTATCATTATCTTTAACACATGAATTTGGTATATTTCATCAGTAGAAGGCTCAAATAATGTTGACTCAGGTGAGTCATTTGTCTCTTGGTTGGGAAAGTGGATCTAAGAAAAGCCAAGTATATGTAGGGGATCATATTCCACCATATAATCGTGGGGGACCATATACAATTTGAGGTATGGTATTCACTACATCTACATTTTATACCGCGTTTTTGATACCAGTACTTCCCATTCCTTTATATCTTTATAAGTTGTTGATGAAATTGAATTATCATACATGTTTTCTTCTGAGTTATTGTCCCTTGAAATACCACTGAGTAAAAAAGGGGAGTTTCTTCATTGATTCCCTGAGTGTCCAATTATCATCATTAGGTTTAGAAATCTATGGGAATTTATAATTATGGTGATTAAAATATTTTATGTGATTCTTGGAATGGATTGGTGGATTAAATTTTGATCCCACATTGATTGCTATCAGAGACGAATATTGTTTATATCACACAATGGAGAGAAGTTTGTGAGGAATGATGAGTGGGAGTTGGGAGAAGGTAGAGTAAAACCATACATGAACTATCAAAGTATGATTATATTTTAGATTATAGGCTTCAATATTCATACATGATCCGGGGTGTCCACAACATATTTTACCCCATTTTTGGATCTATATCATGACGTCTTCCAAGATCACTTCATTGGTCTTCCCCATAATAGAGGAGCTAATTTTGAGATAGATCTCATTCAAGGTGTGATTTTCATTTCAATACCCCCTTATCATATGTAATCAACTAAGTTTAGAGAGATAAAAGTACAAATTAAGGACTTGGAACATAAGGGTTTTATCAGTCTAAGTACATCACTATGGGGTGTATCTCTTTTTCTATGAAGTTGGACTATGGTCTATGAATCTAAATATATTAATAAAAGATAAATAAGGTGACCATGAAGAATATGTACAACATTCCTCGGTTTATCAATCTATTTTATCAGTTATGGGAAGTTTAATGGTTCTACTATATTGAACTTCGATCAATATTTCACCATCTATGGGTTAGAGAGGAGGACATCCTAAGGACATCATTTAAGAATTGTAATGGGTTTGATGAGTACATAGTGATGTTGTTTGGATGAAGAATGTGAATGTAGTGTTTATGTATCTCATGAAGAGGACCATCCACTAACATATTGACCTTTTCTTTTTGGTGTTCATCGATGATATCGTCATTTGTTCTGTTTTTTCAGGTTTTAAGGCATGGAATGGGTTTCTCTTTATGGTTTGATCAGGGGCTCTAAGGCCTCGATCAACTACACGCATCGAGTTTGAAATCAATTCTCTCTTCCCTAGAAACTGAAAATGGTTCCTTAATCCATAGATGGGAATGAAATTGATTTCTAAAGGTTTTAAGTCTTTTAGTTTTTCAGGCCCAATGACTCTTGGGGACTCGTATTGGTTGAGAGGATCAAAGGTCGGGCTCATCGCATTCTTTTTGGGGGAATTATTCCCTACTTCAGGACTCCCTAAAAGATTTAATATATTTCTTTGAAATCCGTCCCAGACCTTGATGCAGGACTAGTTAACCTTGCTTCAATGACTTGATTATGAACATATATTGAATGGTACATTCTTCTGTATATCACATGTTATTTACCACTCAATTATTTAATTATGATACTTTAGGTAATGGCCATGTTTGATCACTCTGAGGATTATTACTATCTAGATATATGTCTAGTGTCATGGGGATGGGATTGAACCTCAAAGATACACCCTGCGTTTCTTGTGATAAAAAGGAATCAAAGCCCAAGTAGTTCTTTTGACGTAGTTTATGGTCTTATGACTAGACCCATCCATGTAGTTTAACATCATATGGAAATGACATCAATATCGGTTTCAGACCTTAGGGACCTGTCCTACATATCCTGTTTAGTATGGGAATAAAATTCCTTATAGTTATTTTGATAGGCATCTATGCCATGAGTGATGTGACATTAGAGGCCCTGGATTTCTTCATCACTAATATTAATCATTGAGGGAAGATGATATGTACTTAGGATTACACCCCAATGGTTTTTCCTTAATGAGGGAATTCTCGACATGTTGTTAGTACAATCATCACAGGTCTCCAATCCCTCATGATCCATGCTTAGTGTGAGAGATAAGAGATAGTGGTATATTAGACACGTTCCATGAGAGAATATCCATTCAAGGATTACAAATTAAAGATACACTTAGAGAAGAATGATAAACCTTCTCAGGTAGGATATGGTATGGGGATTGTGCCTTAGAAACGAGTCCTATATGTCTCAAATATAGAGGGAGCCAAAGTTCTTGTAGTTCAGTTGATTAGGGATTACAATCTTAGGTCACTCGATTTGTCGGGGATTACACTCTAAGGCAACCCAATTGGGGGTGACATATTATATTATATCATTATTCAAGGTTTATGTATTGATACCACCAATTTTATAAACTCATATCATTTCATTGATCAGGGATTACACTCTAAGGTTGCCTATTCGGTCTGAGCTTACACTCTAGGGCTGTCTTTTCTGTATACCCGTTATTTATCTTTGGACATATTAAATAAATTTATTCATGACCATGATGGTCTATCCAACAGAATGGTTTTGTTATGTTCACCTAGGGTCATGAACCATGATCATCAAGTACACTACCATTGTCAAATAGTTTTGCAGCTAAAGATTCTTACCTAGGGTCCACATGGAATGGGTCCAGGTTGGTCCACCGTACAAAGTGGGAATGTTGTAAGGGGTTTGACCGGCATACCATGTTTATGTACTAAGAAATTCATGATTGTCTGACTAATATGTTGGCTCACCAATTTGATATCGAAGACACATCCAAGCATGTCTCCTTTATCTATTATCATGCCTTGGATGTCTTGGTATAGGTGAAACATACATGTCCCAGACGCTTCGCATGACCGAAGATGGAATGTCATAGGTATCATGCATGACCATGTGACTTGTCTGAGATTCCTTTTCCAGATCAAAGAGGATATGTCTAGGGTCCTTCATGTGATCAAACCATACATAACCATATGATCTCACATGACTGACTAGACATTTCCTCACACTGTCTGAAGTCAATATGGACTTGTTTGTGGACAATCGTATGATCATTCTGATATGTAAATGACTCCTTTATATGATCAAATTTTGTTTTATAAGATGTATCTTCATGATCAATATCTGAAGATCTGAGGTGCTTCACATGATTTACATGACCTGTTGTAGAAATGTCAAAGGGATAGTCCCCTGATTGGCTAGTCTTGTAATGACCCAAAGTTTAATTAATGGAAATACCTCTTCATCTAATTAAATATATCTTTATGTTTATATAAAATGTCAACTTCTTTGGTTTTATGTTAACAATTTTGACCATTACTAATATATCCATTGAACAGTGATCACATGATTAGTATAAATATAGGGTTTTAACAAATCCAATTTACTCAGACAAAGGAAGTGATGGCCTCATCCTGTAGAATTTCCCCATACGAAGCCCATTTGTCGGAGATCAGAAAAGATGTGGCGTCTTTGGTCTTTACCCTTGACCAAGCCCATGCTGAGCATCATTATGTCAAGCTCGAATGTGACCGTCTACGAAAAAGTGGAAGTTGATTGAAATTACCACTCGAACGATGTTATCCGAGCCACCCCAAGAGTCTATCACCATCGCACACCTTACCATTGGGTCTTATGAAACTTTTTTAAGGGGTTATGTAACTAATCGATAGTACTATGTTCTTGTACATTATTTTTGTGTATAATAATTAATATAATTTCTAGTCATTTTTGATACATTTTAAATAGTGTTTAAAAGTACAAATGTTGTTTTTAGTTATTATTTAATTAAGAAATCTATTTTATTAAATTAAGGGATTTTTGAATTTAATATTATTTTAATAAAATAATAATATTATTATTAAATTTATTTTTATTAAATATAAATTATCTTATAATTTTATGAATGTAATTGTAATTTTTATTGAGGTTTGAAAGCCATTTCTGTCAAAACCCGTGAATTTTCAATAAATGTAGGTTTTTATTTTAAAAGTGAAAATTATCATATTTAGAAAATTATTTAGATAAAATAAATGTTATTTCTGGAATTTGGATGTCGAAAGTATCCAACGGTGAATTTTTCATAATTTTCTGACACTGTCATATTTTTGGGTAAAAATTAAATACCGTTTAAATATATAATGTGTTTTATGACATCATAATGACCCAATAGTGATGTAATAAAATACTATAATCTCTATGTTCGGCCAATATATGTTTTACCATTAAAATAATGTGATTTTGGGTTTGTTTGTCTTACTTTTCAAAGCATTAATGGACCCCTCAAGACTTATTAAACACCTTGTCTTTTTCAATTAATTTCCATTGGAGTGTGACTCCCCTCCACATAAGCAACCTTATTATTTTAAGAAGTTCGGACTTGGGACTTATAAAATATTGTTTTCCTCTTCCCTTTTCCAAAAACCATGGGCAAAAACCATGGGATAGTTTTTGGTTTGGATTAATTTAATATAAGGGGTCCCAAACCTAAATAATAAATAATTCCCTCACCTTTCCTATTTAAACCCACCCAAGATCCCACTTCCTCCTCACTCAAAGCCTTTGGAGTTCGTCCAACCTCTTCCCTACACTCTCTAGAATCCTCCCAAGGTTCCCCAAGCTCCCAAGAAGCCTCTCACAAGCCTCTCTCTAGCCTTTGGAAGCACACTTCCAGGTAAGGGTTTTTTCTTCCTTTCCCATTTTTGTCCAATTTTTTTAAAGTTGTTTCACCCTTTTAATTTCAATTATAAATGTTGGGTTATGGTTTCACACCTCCCTCATACTGCCCTATTTGTGTTTTAATGATGGGAGACCCTTTATCTCTCATTAAATTCCTCCCATATACACCCGTTACTATGCAGAAATTCTGAAAGGAACTTCTCTCTCCTCTTTGACATTCAAGCAATACTTTTGTATCATGAATCTAAATTTCATTAAAATTGTTGGGACATGTATCTATATGACCTCCTTACTTTCCATTACATGTAAATATGATGAGTAACACCTTTCCCTCTCATCAACCATTTTTATGAATTCTTATGTCACGCCGTTACGCTGCCGAAATCACACCGATTTTCTAAGCCAATGTCATTGTGTAGTGAATATGATGCCCATTTCTCCATCATGGGTATTCACCTTTATGCACATTTAATTATTGATTTTATAGTTTCAGGTATGAATTCCACATTCCTTTATCAGGGAATAAAAGATTATGTTTTATGAATTCATTTTTTTATGATTCATGTGGCTCACTTATGCATGAAATGAAATGTTTAAGAAGGGTGCGCCCTTATAGTGCTCCAATGCATTGGGTAAAGTATAGTTTCACGATACGTCATGTGCAATGAGTGTTGACTCATGCTAATTCAAGTGCAACAAGGGTTTACTCGTGCTTTATGTGCAATGAGGATTTACTCATGCTCCATGTGCAATGAGCCTTGGGTCATGCTAATTCCATGTTAAGTGTTGTTGCCACATTTCCATGTTATGATTATCATGCTTTATCATGCCTTTATGTTCATGTTTTTCTTATGCTCTATTGATATTCCTATTTTCTAATTTGTACTGTACTCCTCATGTTATTCCATGTGTACTCCCTTACTGGGCTTTATAGCTCACCCTTTTCTTATGCATGTCCTCTGGTTATCCCATGCAATGCTAAGTACGAAGGAATGTAGTGGTCATGTAAAGGAAGTTTTCAATAAAGATGTTGTATTTAATGTTTTATGTTTTTATGTAATGATCTTATGCCACAAAGACACTAAAACTATCGATCTTCTTTGTTGTATCAAGTGAAGTTTTATATAACAAATCATGTTTAAGTTGTAATAAAAAGCAGGGTTTTCATAGTTGGTATCAAAGGATTGGTTTAGTTATTTTTGGGATTAGGAAACCCTAGTATTGCTTTATATACAAGACTAAGTATAATAAAAACATTCCTATGTTTTGTTAAGTACTGATTAAGTGATTTATCAAACAAATACATCCCTTTCTGGATACGAGCAGGTAGAGGTGGCTCTGGCACAGATGTATCCTAGCGGTAAAACCAGAAAACACCACTTTGAGCTAGACTCGAACGGGAACTGGTTCATGACAACGGGTCTTGCTGCACTCTTGGTTACGAAACTCTCGGGGGATATGTTTTGATAAATTCACAAGCTTAGTATGAACCCTTATTAAGGGAATTAAAAAAAATTCCCCTACAAATATATGTTAGAAATTCAATAATGAAAAGCCAAGATTGAAGCCTATAGACTCATGAGTTAAGGAAATGAAAGTTTATTTATAAGTCATTAACTTTTTTCTTTGGATTACCCTTTATGTGTTACCCATAACTTTCCTTTTATTCCAGCCAATGGCCAGTAATATGAGGACTCGGGCTAACAACCGTTGTGAAGTTCAGTGTGATGACTGTACTAATGAGATGCCCAATCCAATGGGATCGGGAATCGCAAACATTGTCACGCTTATCTCTCAGATAACTAAATTTTTGAATAGAAACATGGGTCAAGAGGAACTTTCAACCCCCCCCCCCCCCCCTAAGAAAGAACAAGTCGCTATCGAGAGCTTCATGAGACAAAGTCCTCCTACTTTAAGTGGATCATCTGATCCCATGATCACTGAAAAATGGATCAACTCCATTGAAAATATCTTCTACATCCTTCAATGTTCTGAACAAGAGAAGGTTCTCCTGGAAGCTTATTGTATGGAGGGTGAAGCTGAGCAATGGTGGACGTTGATAAAAAATACGAAGCCTGAGGAGGAGATCGAGGGGTTGGAATGGAAGGATTTCCAGAAGATGTTTTTCGATAAATATTTTATGCGCACCCTCCAGCATAAGATGGAAAGGGACTTCCTTTCCCTCAAGCAAAAAGATGAAGAATATGTTGGAGCGTATGAGGCAAAAATCACAAGGCTTGTACGATACACTTCTGGCTTTGTCGTTACCCCCGAATGCAAGGTTGATGGCTTCTTTGGTGGGATGAAGCCTAGCATGCGGAATGCATTAGCAATCCGTGACTTCGATAGCTATGAGGAAATTGTCCGATGTGCCCTCAAGGTCCAAATGGAGATCAGAGAATCACAGGGGTATCATGGGGATAAGAAGCGTAATATGGACTTCAATGCTGGTGGGACGATGGATAAATCCAACGCTGCTAAGAAGATCTAGCACCCCACTTGCCAAAATTGCGGAAAGAAGCACCCTAGAAATTGCCTTTAGGGGACGAGGAAATGCTTCTAGTGTGGAAGAGAAGGGCACCTAGCTGTTAACTGTTGGCAAGAAAGACCCGCAGCTGCGACAGAGGAGAGGAATGCTCCGTTCGAACCTCAATGCCTTGTTCAATGCTACAAATTCAAATAACCGCATCATTTATCAAATCAGTGCCCTAATCCAAGGGTTTTCAGAGACAACCAACAACCCCCAAGGCAGCAAGGAAGATCTTTTTCCACCACTTCTTCCGAAGTGAACCCCAACAACAAATTGGTTACAGGTACGCTATTTATTCATTCAAGAATAGAGAACATACTTTTTTATTCAGGTTCTATGCATTCTTTTATATCTCGAAATTTTAGTAGAAAATCCCAGCACCACCACAAATCATGGAAGTGAAGATGTCGGTGAGTACGGAAAATGGGGAAATCATTGTATCCCATGAATATAAGTCCTCCACTGTTATAATATGTGGATTGAATTTCCCAGAAAACCTTTTCATAATCCCTATGGTGGAATTTGATTCAATTCATGGCATGGATTGGCTTTCCTTATATATATCCAACATAAATTGTCGGGAGAGGGAAATCACACTCCATATGGAGAATCGGCCCCTGATTCTTTACAAGTGTATGGAGGAAGATGAATCTCGTTTAGCTCCATCATCTCAAGCATGGTTATTAATTCCATATGAGCATGCGTATCTCGCTCAGATGATTGAGTCCAAGGAAGAAACCATCCTTGAAGAAATGCCTATTGTGAGGGAATTCGCTGAAGTGTTTCCCGAGGAATTTCCTGGTCTTCCTCCTAGAATAGATGTTGAGTTCTCAATGGAACATATACCTAGGGCTTTACCAATATCCAAGAATCCATATAGAATGTCTTTTGTTGAGCTTAAAGAGCTGAAAAAACCACTACAGGATAATCTGGATAAAGGTTTTATACGCCCAAGTGCTTCACAATGGGGTGCACCAATCCTCTTCGTCAAGAAGAAGGATGGGTCAATGCAGCTTTGCATCGATTATCGTGAACTTAACAAAATCATGATAAAGAACAAGTATCCTCTCCCAAGAATCAATGACTTGTTTGATCAGATTCGTGGAGCACAATACTTCTCCATGGTGGACTTGCGGTCGGGATATTATCAAGTAAGAGTGAAGAAGGAAGATGTCCCCAAGACTTCTTTTCATACAAGATACGGGGACTATGAATTCATAGTAATTCCTTTAGAACTCACCAATGCTCTATCAATATTCATGGAATTGATGAATATAGTCTTTAGAGATTACCTTGACAAATTTTTGGTAGTCTTTATAGATGATATTTTAATATACTCCAAAACCAAGGAGGATCATGAGGAGCATTTAAAAACTGTACTAGAGACTTTGCGCAAGGAGAATATCTATGCAAAGTACAAAAAGTGTGAGTTCTGGTTGAAGGAGTTATCATTCATGGGTCATATAATCACAAGTAATGGGATATCTATGGACCCCTCCAAAACAGATTCAATTGATGGATGGCCAAGGCCAACATTGGTAATGGATATCCGTAGCTTCTTGGGGTTAGCTGGATATTATAGACATTTTTTGAGAAATTTCTCACGATTTTCCAACCCTATTACCAAGATTACCCTAAAGGGAGTAAAGTTTTCTTAGAGTGATTAATGCAAAGAAAGCTTCAAGGAGTTGAAAAGGAGGCTTATCATTACGCCCATGCTCACTTTACCCACAAGTGGGGAACTTTTTGTGGTATTCAGTGATGCTTCAAAAAAGGGCTTAGGTTGTGTGCTGATGCAGAATGATAAAGTGATATCCTATGCCTCAAGGCAGTTGAAAATCAATGAGCGAAACTATCCAACGCATGATCTGAAGCTAGCGGCGGTGGTCTTTTCCTTGAAAATCTGGCGGCATTGTCTCTATGGGGAGAAATGTGAGATATATAATGACCACAAGAGTCTTAAATATATATTAAAATAGAAATAGATTAATATGAGCCAGAGAAGATGGATAGAGCTCATCAAGGATTATGACTATTCAATACATTACCACCCTGGGAAAGCGAACAAGGTGACGGATGCCCTAAGTAGAAAGGACCCAGTGATTCTATCAATGATGAGAATTGAGAAGGATCCAATCTTCTTAGACTTGATGAAGATGGACATGGGAATCATAGAGAAGGGAACATAATCAATCCTATCACAAATTATTTCTCAACCGTATCTTTTGGAAAGTTTAAAAGATGCTCAAAAGGATTATGTGGGAATTCAGGAAAAGGTGGAAGCTATCAAAAAGGAAAAATCCTCGGAGTTTAATGTTAATGAAGAAGGAATCATGCAGTTTGGGAAAAGACTATGTGTTCCATCATGTCTGGAGCTGAAGAAGGAACTTTTGGATGATGCTCATAGTTCAAATTTCTCTATTCACCCAGGGAGCACAAAGATGTATCATGATCTCCGAGAAAACTTTTTGGTGGGATAATATGAAGAAGGAGATCGCTGAATATACATCAAAGTGCTTGGTGTGTCAGAAAGTGAAGGCAGAGAGGCAGAAGTCTAAGGGGAGGATGTAACCATTTCCCATACCCAAATGGAAATGGGCAAACATCACCATAGACTTTGTCACCAGACTTCCAAGGACATCCAAAGGCAACAATTCAATCTGGGTTGTCATGGACCGTCTTACAAAGACTGCACACTTCATTGCTATTCGGGAGGACTTCTCTTTGGATCAACTGGCACAGATATATATCAGGGAAGTGGTATGGTTGCATGGAGTACCACTATCTATTGTGTATGACCGAGATCCAAGATTCTCCTATATGTTTTGGTAGAGTCTTCAACATGCTCTGAATACTGAACTGAACTTCAGTACGACCTATCATCCTCAAACTGATGGCCAATCAGAGCAGACTATCCAAACACGTGAGGACATGTTGATAGCATGCTCAATGGACTTTAAAGAAGGATGGGATCAACAAATTCCTCTCATTGAGTTCTCTTATAATAACAGTTTCCACTCGAGCATCCAAATGGCACCATATGAAGCCCTGTATGGGAAAAGGTGAAGAACACCAGCATGTTGGGATGAGGTCGGTGAACGTAAGCTGCTTGGACCAGAAATGGTAGAATAAATGGTGGAGAAGGTGAAAACCCTTCACCAGCATATCAAGGCAACCCCGAGTCGAGAGAAGAGTTATGCAGATAATCGTCGATGAGACCTTGAGTTTAAAGTTGGAGACATAGTGTTTCTACGCATATCTCCGTGGAAGAAGGTCATGAGGTTTGGAAGGAAAGGGAAGTTAAGTCCAAGGTATATCGGCCCCTTCTAGATTCTTGATCGTGTCGGGGCTGTGGCCTATTGACTAGCACTTCCACCTACCATGGCCAAAGTACATGATGTCTTTCATTTATCACTCTTAAGGAAGTACATACCAGACCCTTCACATGTACTCTCTTCTGAGGTGGTACAATTGGAAGATGATCTTTCTTATGAGGAGCAACTAGCGAAGATCTTAGATCGTAGAGAAAAATTTCTACGAAATAAGACAATACCCTTCCTCAAGGTGTTGTGGAGAAACCACAAGTTTGAAGAAGTGACTTGGGAATCAGAGGATATGATGAAGCTGAGTTACCCACATTTGTTTTAGTGTGGGAAAAGTAAAATTTCTAGGGAGAAATTTCTTAAGGGGGGGATATTGTAACGACTCAAAGTTTCATTAATGGAAATCCCTCTTGATCTAATTAAATGTCTCTTTATGTTTATATAAAATGTCAACTTATTTGGTTTTATGTTAAGAATTTTGACCATTTTTAATATAGTTGTTGAATAGTGATCACATGATTAGTACAAATATAGGGCTTTAACAAATCCAATTTACTCAGACAAAGGAAGCGATGGCCTCATCCAGTATAATTGCCCCACACAAAGCCCATTTTTCGGAGCTCGGAATAGAGGTGGCGTCTTTGGGATTCTCCCTTGGCCAAGCCCAAGCCGAGCTTCATCATGTCAAGCTCGAACGGGACCGTCTACGGGAAAAGTGGAAGTTGATTGAAATTACCACTCGAGCGATGTTATCTGAGCCACCCCAAGAGTCTGTCACCATCGCACACCTTAACTTAGGTCTTATGCAGCTGTTTTAAGGGGTTATGCAACTAATCGATAGTACTATGTTCATATACATTATTTTTTTATATAATAATGAATATAATTTCTAGTCATTTTTGATACATTGTAAATAGTTTTTAAAAATACAAATGGTGTTTTTAGTTATTATTTCATTGATAAATCCATTTTATTAAATTAAGGGATTTTTGAATTAAATATTATTTAAAAAAAATATTATTATTATTATTAAATTAATATTTATTAAATATAAATGATCTTATAATTTTATGAATGCAATTATAATTTTTATTGATGTTTGAAAGCCATTTCTGTTAAAACTCGCGAATTTTCAATAAATGTAGGTTTTTATTTTAAAAGTGAAAATTAACACATTTATAAAATTATTTAGATAAAATAAATGTTATTTATGGAATCAGGACGTCGAAATTATCCAACGGTGAATGTTTCATAATTTTCTGAGACAGTCAAATTTTTGGGTAAAAATTAAATACTGTTTAAATATATAATGTGGTTTATGACATCATAATGACCCAATAGTGATTTAATAAAATACTATAATCTTTATGTTCGAAAAATATATGTTTTACCATTTAAATAATGTGATTTTGGGTTTGTTTGACTTACTTTTCAAAGCATTAATGGACCTCTCAAGACTTATTAAACACCTTGTCTTTTTAAATTAATTTCCATGGGAGTGTGACTCACCTCCACATAAGAAACCTTATTATTATAAGAAGTTCGGACTTGGGCCTTATAAAATATTTTTTTCCTCTTACCTTTTCCAAAAACCATGGGCAAAAACCATGGGATGGTTTGTGGTTTGGATTAATTTAATATAAGGGGTCCCAAACCTAAATAATAAAGAATTCCCTCACCTTTCCTATTTAAACCCACCAAAGCTCCCACTTCCTCCTCACTCAAAGACTTTGGAGTTCGTCCAAACTCTGCCCTGCCCTCTCTATAATCCTCCCAGGGTTCCCAAATCTCCCAAGAAGCCTCTCACAAGCCTCTCTCAAGCCTTTGAAAGCGCACTTCAAAGTAAGGGTTTTTTCTTCCTTTCTCATTTTTGTCCAATTTTCCTTAAGTTGTTTCACCCTTTTAATTTCAATTATAAATGTTGGGGTATGGTTTCACACCTCCCTCATACTTCCCTCTTTCTGTTTTAATTATGGGAGACCCTTTCTCTCTCATTAAATTCCTCTCATGTACACCCGTTACTATGCCGAAATTCCAAAAGGAACTTCTCTCTCCTCTTTTACATTCAAGCAATACTTTTGTGTCATGAATATAAATTCCATTAAAATTCTTGGGACTTGTATCTATATGACCTCCTTAATGTCCATTACACGTAAATATTATGAGGAACCCCTTTCTCTCTCATCAACCATTTTTATGAATTCTTATTTCACGCTGTTACGCTTCCGAAATTGCACCGATTTTCTAAGCCAATGCCATTGTGTAGTGAATACCATGCCCATTTCTCCATCAAGGTTATTCACCTTTATACACATTTAATTATTGATTGTAAAGTTTCATGTATGAATTCCACATTCCTTTATTGTGGAATAAATGATTATGTTTTATGAATCCATGTTTTATGATCCATGTGGCACACTTATGCATGAAATGAAATGTTTAAGAATGGTGCGCCCTTATAACACTCCAATGCATTGGGTAAAGTATAGTATCATGATAAGTCATGTGCAATGAGTGTTGACTCATGATAATTCAAGTGAAATGAGGGTTTACTCATGCTTTATGTGCAATGAGGATTTACTCATGCTCCATGTGCAATGAGCCTTGGCTCATGCTAATTCCGTGTTAAGTGTTATTGCCACATTTCCATGTTATGATCATCATGCTTTATCATGCCTTTATGTTCATGTTTTTATTATTCTCTATTTATATGCCTATTTTCTAACATGTATTTTACTCCTCATGTTATTCCATGTGTACTCCGTTACTGGGCTTTATAACTCCCCCTTTTCTTATGCATGTCCTCAGGTTATCCCATGCAATGCTAAGTACAAAAGAATATAGTGGTCATGTAAAGGAAGTTTTCAATAAATATGTTGTATTTCATGTTTTAAGTTTTTATGTAATGATCGTAAGACCCAAAGACACTAAACCTCTCAATATTCATTATTGTATCAAGTGAAGTTTTATGTAATAAATCATGTTTAAGTTGTAATAAAAAGCAGGGTTGTCATAGTTGGTATCAAAGGATAGGTTTTTTTTTATTTTTGGGATTATGAAACCCTAGTAAAGCCTTAGATACAAGACTAAGTATAATAAAAACATCCCTAAGTTTTGGTAAATACTGAGTAAGTGGTTTATCAAATAAATACATCCTCGTCTAAATACGAGTAGGTAGAGGCGGCTCTTGCACAGATGTATCCTAGGGGTAAACCCCGAAAACACCGCTTTGAGATAGACTCGAACGGGAACTGGTGCACGACAATGGTCATTGCTGCACTCTTGGTTACGACACTCCCAGGGGGAAATGTTTTGATAAATTCACAAGCTTAGTATGAACCCTTATTAAGGGAATTAAAAAAATCCCCTATGAATATATGTCAGAAAGTAGATCATGAAAAGCCTAGATTGAAGCCTATACACTCATGAGTTAAGGAAATGAAAGTTTATTTATAAGTCATCAACTTATGTCTTTGGATTACCCTTTATGTGTTACCCGTAAATTTCCTTTTATTCCAGCCAATGGCCAGTAATAGGAGGACTCAGGCTAACAACTATTGTAAAGATTAGTGTGATGATTGTACTAATGAGATGCCCAATCCAATGGGAGCGGGAATCGCAAACTTCATCACACTTCTCTCTCAGCTAACTCAAGTTTTGAATAAAAACACGGGTCAAGAAGAACGTTCACCCCCCCCCCCCCCACCCCCTAAGAAAGAACAAGTCTCTATCGAGAGCTTCATGAGACAAAGGCCTCCTAATTTTAGTGGATCATCTAATCCCACGATCGTTGAACAATAGATCAACTCCATTGAAAAGATCTTATCCATCCTTCAATGTTCTGAACAAGAGAAGGTTCTCCTGGAAGCTTATCTTATGGAGGGTGAATCTAATCAATGGTGGTAGTTAATCAAATATACGAAGCCTGAGGAGGAGGTCGATGCGTTGGAATGGAAGGATTTTCGGAAGATGTTTTTCGATAAATATTTTCTACGCACCCTCCGGCTTAAGATGGAAAGGGACTTCCTTTCCCTCAAGAAAAAAAGATGAAGAATCTATTGGAGCATATGAGGAAAACATCCCAAGGCTTGCACGATACGCTTCCGGATTTGTCATTACTCCCGAATGCAAGGTTGACTGCTTCTTTGGTGGGCTGAAGCCTAGCCTGTGGAAAGCATTAGTGATCCGTGACTTCGACAGCTATGTGGAAATTTTTCGATGTGCCCTCAAGGTCGAAATGGAGATCAGAGAATCACAGGGGTATCATGGGGATAAGAAGCGTAAGGTGGAATTCAATGCTGGTGGGTTGATGGATAAATACAATGGTGCTAAAAAGATCCAGCATCCCACTTGACAAATGTGCGGAAAGAAGCACCCTGGAAATTTCCTTAAGGGGACAAGGAAATGCTTCAGGTGTGGAAGAGAAGGGCACCAAGCTGTTAACTGTCGGCAAGAAAGACCTGCGGCTGTGACAGAGGAGAGGAACGCTCCGTTAGAACCTCAACGCATTCTTCAATTCTACAAATGCAAATAACCGGGACATTTTTCAAATTAGTGCCCTAATCCAAGGGTTTTTGGAGACAACCAACAACCTCCAAGGCAGTAATGAAGAGCTTTTTCCATCACTTCTGCCAAAGTGAACCCCGACAACGAAGTGGTGACAGGTACGCTAGTTATTCATTCAAGAATAGAGAACGTACTTTTTGATTCAGGGTCTATGAATTCTTTAATATCTCAAAAGTTTAGTGGAACAATCCCAGCACCACCACAAATCAGGGAAGTGAAGATGTCGGTGAGTACGGAAAATGGGGCAATCATTGCATCCCATGAATATAAGTCCTCCCCTATTATAATATGTGGATTGAATTTCTCGTCGAACCTCGTCATACTCCCTCTTGTTGAATTTGATTCAATTCTTGACATGGATTTTCTTTCCTTATATATAGCAAACATAAATTGTCGGGAGAGGGAAATCACACTCCATATGGCGAATTGACCCCCGATTCTTTACAAGTGTAAGGAGGAAGAGGAATCTACTTTAGCTCTATCATCTAAAGCTTGGATATTACTGCCCTATGAGCATGCGTATCTGGCTTAGATTATTGAGTCCAAGGAAGAAACCATCCTTGAAGAAATGTCTATTGTGATGGAATTCGCTGAAGTGTTTCCCAAGGAACTGCCTGGTCTTCCTCCTAGAAGAGATGTTGAGTTCTCAATTGAACTTATACCCGAGGCTTTACCAATATCAAAGACTCCATATAGAATGTCTTTTGTTGATCATGAATAGATGAAGAAACAACTACAGGAGAATCTGGATAAAGGGTTTATATTCCCAAGTGCTTCACCATGGGGTGCACCAGTCCTCTTCGTCAAGAAAAAGGATGGGTCAATGTGGCTTTGCATCGATTATCGTGAACTTAAAAAAATCAGGATAAAGAACAAGTATCCTCTCCCAAGAATCGATGACTTGTGTTGATCAGCTGTGTGGAGCACAATACATCTCCAAGGTGGACTTGCGGTCGGGATATTATCAAGTAAGGGTGAAGAAGGAAGATGTCCCCAAGACTGCTTTTCGTACAAGATACAGGCACTATGAATTCATAGTAATGCCTTTCAGACTCACCAATGCTCCAGAAATATTCATGGACTTGATAAATAGATTCTTTAGAGATTACCTTGACATATTCGTGATAGTCTTTATAGATGATATTATAATATACTCTGAAACCAAGGAGGATTATGAGGAGCATTTAAAAATTGTACTAGAGACATTGCGGAAGGAGAGTCTCAATGCAAAGTACGGAAAGTGTGAGTTCTGGTTGAAGGATTTCTTATTCTTAGGTCAAACCATCACAAGCAATGGGATATCTGTGGACCCCTCCAAAACATATGCAATTGAGGGATGGCCGAGGCCAACATTGGTAACGGATATCTGTAGCTTCTTAGGGTTAGCTGGATATTATCTAAGTTTTGTGAGAAATTTCTCACGATTGTCCAACCCTATTACCAAGCTAACTCTAAAGTGAGTAAAGTTTTCCTGGAGTGATGAATGCCAAGAAAGCTTCAAGGAGTTGAAAAGGAGTCTTACCACTGTGCTCGTTCTCACTTTACCCACAAGTGGGGTACTTTGTGGTATTCAGTGATTCTTCAACGAAGGTATTAGGTTGTATGCTGATGCATAATGATAAAGTGATATCATTTTTCTCAAGGAAGTTGAAAATCCATGAGCGAAACTATCCAACACATGATCTGGAGTTAGAGGTAGTGATCTTTGCCTTGAAAATCTGGTAGCATTATCTCTATGGGGAGAAATGTGAGATATATACTGACCACAAGAGTCTTAAATATATATTCACACAGAAAGAGATTAATATGCGCCAGAGAATATGGATAGAGATCATCAAGGATTATGACAGTTCAATACATTACCACCCTGGGAAAGCGAACAAGGTGGCAGATGCCCTAAGTAGAAAGGACCCAGTGATTCTATCAATGATGAGAATTGAGAAGGGTACAATCATCTTAGACTAGATGAAGATGGACATTGGAATCATAGAGAAGGGAACATCATCAATCATATCACAAATGATTGCTCAACCATCTCTTTTGGAAAGGTTAAAGGATGTTCAAAAGGATGATGTGGGAATTCAAGAAAAAGTGGAAGCTATAAAAAAGGGAAAATCCTCGGAGTCTAATGTTAATGAAGAAGGAATCCTGTGGTTTAGGAAAAGACTATGTGTTCCATCATGTCCGGAGCTAAAGAAAGAACTTTTGGATGATGCACATTGTTCAAATTTCTCTATTCACCCAGGGAGCACAAAGATGTATCGAGATCTCTGAGAAAATTTTTGGTGGGATAATATGAAGAAGGAGATCGCTAAATATACATCTATGTGCCTGGTGTATCATCAAGTGAAGGCAGAGAGATAGAAGTCTAAGGGGATGATGAAACCATTGCCCATACCCGAATGGAAATGGGAGAACAATACCATGGACTTTGTCCCTGAACTTCCAAGGACATCCAAAGGCAACAATGAAATCTGGGTTGTTGTGGATCATCATACAAATACTACACACTTCATTGCTATTCGTGAGGACTTCTCGTTGGATCAACTGGCACAGATATATATTAGGGAAGTGGTAAGGTTGCATGGAGTACCACTATCTATTATGTCTGACCGAGATCCAAGATTCACCACTAAGTTTTGGAAGATTCTTCAACATGCTCTGAATACTGAACTGAACTTCAGTACGGCCTATGATCCTCAAACTGATGGCCAATCCGAGCGGACTATCCAAACACTGGAGGACATGTTGAGAGCATGCTCAATGGACTTTAAAGGAGGATAGGATCAACATATTCCTCTGGTTGAGTTATCTTATAGTAACAGTTTCCACTCGATCATCCAAATGGCACCATATGAAGCCATGTATGGGAAAAGGTGAAAAACACCGCCATGTTGGGATGAGGTCGGTGAACGTAAGCTGCTTGGACCTGAAATGGTTGAATAAATGGTGGAGAAGGTGAAAACCATTCAGCAGCATATCAAGGTAGCCCAGAGTCGACAGAAGAGTTATGCAGATAATCATCGATGAGACCTTGAGTTTAATGTAGGATACATGGTATTTCTACGCATATCTCCGTGGAAGAATTTCATGAGGTTTGTAAAGAAAGGGAAGTTAAGTCCAAGGTACATCGGCCCCTTCGAGATTCTTGATCGTGTCAGGGCTGTGGCCTATCGAATAGCACTTCCACCTGCCATAGCCAAAGTACATGATGTCTTTCATGTATCCCTCTTAAGGAAGTACATACCGGACCCTTCACATGTACTCTCTTCTGAGGTGGTACAATTGGAAGATGATCTTTCTTATGAGGAGAAACCAGTGAGGATCTTAGATCATATAGAAAAAGTTATACAAAATAAGACAATGACCCTCGTCAAGGTGTTGTGTAGAAACCACAAGTTTGAAGAAGCGACTTGGGAATCGGAAGATATAATGAAGCTGAGTTACCCACATTTGGTTTAGTGTGGGAAAAGTAAAATTTCGAGGGCGAAATTTCTTAAGGGGGGAATATTGTAACGACCCAAAGTTTATTTAATGGAAATCCCTCTTGATCTAATTAAATGTCTCTTTATGTTTATATAAAATGTCAACTTCTTTGGTTTTATGTTAAGAATTTTGAACGTTTCTAATATAACCATTGAACAGTGATCACATGATTAGTATAATTATAGGGCTTTAACAAATCCAATTTACTCAGACAGAGGAAGTGATGGCCTCATCCGGTAGAATTTCCCCATACGAAGCCCATTTGTCATAGCTCAGAAAAGATGTGGCATCTTTGGGCTTCGCCCTTGACCAAGCCCAAGCTGAGCGTTATCATGTCAAACTCGAACGTGAAATTCTACGGGAAAAGTGTAAGTTAATTGAAATTACCACTCGAGCGATGTTATCCGAGCCACCCCAAGAGTCTGTCGCGGTCGCACACCTTACCCTTAGGTCTTATGTGGATTTTTTAAGGGGTTATGTAACTAATCGATAGTAGTATGTTCTTGTAAATTATTTTTTTTATAATAATGAATATAATTTCTAGTCATTTTTGATACATTGTAAATAGTTTTTAAAAGTACAAATGGTGTTTTTAGTTATTATTTAATTAAGAAATATAATTTATTAAATTAAGGTATTTTTTAATTAATTATTATTTTAATAAAATAATTATATTATTATTAAATTAATTTTTATTAAATATAAATGATCTTATAATTTTATGAATGCAATTATAATTTTTATTGAGGTTTGAAAGCCATTTTTGTCAAAAACCGTGAATTTTCAATATATGGAGGTTTTTATTTTAAAAGTGAAAATTAACATATTTAGAAAATTGTTTAGATAAAATAAATGTTATTTCTGGAATCAGGACGTCGAAATTATCCAACGGTGAATTTTTCATAATTTTCTGAGACAGTCAAATTTTTGGGTAAAAATTAAATACCGTTTAAATATATAATGTGTTTTATGACATCATAATAACCCTAATAGTGATGTAATAAAATACTAAAATCTTTATGTTCGGACAATATATGTTTTACCATTAAAATAATGTGATTTTGGGTTTGTTTGACTTACTTTTCGAAGCATTAATGGACCCCTCAAGACTTATTAAACACCTTGTCTTTTTAAATTAATTTCCATGGAAGTGTGACTCACCTCCACATAAGAAACCTTATTATTTTAAGAATTTCGGACATGGACCTTATAAAATATTGTTTTCCTCTTCCCTTTTCCAAAAAACATGGTCAAAAACCCTAGGATGGTTTGTGGTTTGGATTAATTTAATATAAGGGGTCACAAACCTAAATAATAAATAATTCTCTAACCTTTCCTATTTAAACCCACCCAAACTCCCACTTCCTCCCCACTCAAAGCCTTTGGAGTTCGTCAAACCACTGCCCTACTCTCTCTAGAATCCTCCCAAGGTGCCTCAAGCTCCCATGAAGCCTGACACAAGCCTCTCTCTAGCCTTTGGAAGCACACTTCCTAGTAAGGGTTTTTTCTTCACTTCTCATTTTTGTCCAATTTTCGTTAAGTTGTTTTTCCCTTTTAATTTCAATTATAAATGTTGAGGTATGGTTTCAAACCTCCCTCATACTACCCTATTTATGTTTTAATTATGGGATACTCTTTCTTTCTCATTAAATGCCTCCCATGTACACCCGTTACTATGCCGAAATTCTGAAAGGAACTTCTCTCTCCTCTTTTACATTCAAGAAATACTTTTTTATCATGAATATAAATTCCATTAAAATTGTTGGGACATGTATCTATATGACCTCCTTACTGTCCATTACATGTAAATATTATGAGGAACCCCTTTCTCTCTCTTCAACCATTTTTATGAATTCTTATGTCACGCTGTTACGTTGCAGAAATCACACCGGTTTTCTAAGCCAATGTCATTGTGTAGTGAATACCGTTCTCATTTCTCCATCAAGGGCATTCACCTTTATGAACATTTACTTATTGATCGTAAAGTTTCATGTATTAATTCCACATTCCTTTATCATGGAATAAATTATTATGTTTTATGAATCCATGTTTTATGATCCATGTGGCACACTTATCCATGAAATGAAATGTTTAAGAAGGGTGCGCCCTTATAGCGCTCCAATGCATTGGGTAAAGTATTGTATCATGATATGTCATGTGTAATGAGTGTTGAATCATGATAATTAAAGTGAAATGAGGGTTTACTCGTGCTTTATGTGCAATGAGGATTTACTCATGCTCCACTTGCAATGAGCCTTGGCTCATGCTAATTCCATGTTAAGTGTTGTTGCCACATTTCCATGTTATGATTATCATGCTTTATCATGCCTTTATGTTCATGTTTTTCTTATTATCTATTGATATGCCTATTGTCTAACATGTATTGTACTCCTCATGTTATTCCATGCGTACTCCCTTACTGGGCTTTACAGCTCACCCTTTTCTGATGCATGTCCTCAGGTTATCCCATGCAATGCTAAGTACGAAGGAATGTAGTGGTCATGTAAAGGAAGTTTTCAACAAAGATGTCGTATTTCTTGTTTTAAGTTTTTATGTTATGATCCTAAGCCCCAAAGACACTAAACCTCTCGATATTCTTTGTTTTATCAAGTGATGTTTTATGTAATAAATCATGTTTAAGTTGTAATAAAAAGCAGGGTTGTCATAATTCTTGTCCCAAGGTTGTCGCATGATAATGGTGATAAGTTAGTGGTTTTTCGTGAGGTCAGGTCAACTTGTTAGAGTCTTATCTTGTTATCAAAATTTAATGTACATGGTTTCCCCATGGTATCATAAGACCATTGACAGATCCCTTTATAATGTTTCCTTGAACCAGTCACACGGTGGGGTCTCGCGGATATGTTTGGTGTCTTGCACCGATTCAAGTACCGTAAGTGTATGTACAAATTGATAATCCCCTATGTTGAAGGGGAAATGATATGTATAATCATATGTGTACATGCTGAATATGTATTCCATATGGGTTTCATGGAAGAGGGAGGTCTTATCCATGAGTTTATATGCACACTAATGGAATAACCAAATTACACTCCTTTGTCCATACAATTCGAATGAACTCAAAAAGGACTCATGAAAAATTCTTCCAATGTTCATAGAGGCTTCCCAATAAAGCCGCAATAATAAGTGGGGTTCCTTGGTAAGTATGGGAAATGGTTTTCCCACTGAAAATTATACAATCTAGGTGGTTTATTCATGACATTGCATGATGCCCATGCATTAACCATCTGCATGACCTTCATGAGGTCTCATGATGATATCTGGTGTGATATGCATGGGTTTACATATCAAAACCTCCACACGCATGGGTAAAGGAATGCAAGGAATAGTGAAGAGAAATGCATGGACAGACTCGAAGGGATGCTGCTTGTTGAGGTTTCCATTCTCAGGGCTGTGTGGATGCATCACAATACCAAGAGTTAGTGGTACCATATAGGGGATGGCATGTTTACCAGTACATTCCCATGCACATAGGAATAGGTGATCATGTAAAAATAACTTCACTGGGTAGCCCACCAGGGACATCGCAAGATCATGGGATTTTCGCAGTCAACACTGCATGGCCTAGAGATATTCATCGGAGCTTTATACATGCATCACATGATAGTAGTCTCTTGTCAATTATGTGACCACATGATCTCCAAAAGATTAAATAGGGGACTCTTAAAGCATGTATAAGGGACGAATCTTGGTCCAAAAGGAAGGATTCATGGATGAGGTGTTTCTTTGTACATCACCTCCTGGGTTCTCACATGATTTCTCCCCATGTAAGTCTCGCAACTCGCAAGACCTCGAGGGGGTCTTGCTGTAACACTCGAATGTTTCAATGAAATACCATCTATAAATAATGTTTTTCGTAGCTTTCATTGCATAAAATCACGAGTTTAAACTAATCTTGTGACACCCTTAATATAAAATTATCATTATAACCTTTTTGTTTTGATAGAAGGAATTAATATAACCAACTTATGAAAATGTATAAAAAATATAAATCAATTATATATTTATATATTAGTTATGTGAATTACTATTAGTAAATGAAATTAATGAAATATATATTTTATATACTTAATATATTTTTTTATATTCATCCAATGGATATTTTTTTCATAGTGTATGAATAATCCCTATTTGATGTATAAAAACATATATTTTTCAAAATGGAAATTTTCCACCTTTTAATGGATAAAACCTTTTAAGTTAAGATTTTGACACATTAAAATTTATTATATGGAATCATAAATATGTTCTTTTTTAGCGGGATATAAACATTTACTTTGGATGGATTTCTGATATATTTATGAAAACATTCATGTTTTGATGAATAGTAAAAATACTCTAAATTTTAACTGAATACATATTTTTTCATCCAAATAATTCATATGGTTGAGTTATAATATTAAATAGTTTAAAAGTATAAATAGAATATATTTTTACCATACAATATAATTTATTCCATTACTATAAATTTTACATTGAATTCAGATGTCAAACCATTTCAATCTTTTGTAGTGTTTTGACTTTCAAAAACGTGTTCTCTCATTCTGAAAACTTGATAGATTTTAAATTAACTAATGTAATGTATATGTATCAAATTTTTAAAAATGGACTCCATATTTAGAATAATTAGGTATAAGTTATTTAAATATTTTTATTTTATTTTTGGGAGTTCTGAATAGTAACTTCGGTAATTTTTACTAATACGGTAAAAGAGTAAACTGGGTAATTAAGGGTAAGAATACTGTTATAAAATTACCCTAACACTTGTATTAATATAATTGGATTATTTTTTATGACATAAATCATATTTTTATTGAAATGGTCTCCATTTTAATTCACTTTTATGAGATTAGTATATTTAAATTATTTTATTTAAAGAAAAGTAAAATATGTCTCACTCAAATTTTAATATCTATATTATTTTTATAAATAAGGTAATACAGAAGATAAATTAGATAATAAATACTCATTTGAATTATAAAATGTTTTTATTTATCGTGGTAATTTATTTGTAATTTTTAAGAAATAAATAATTGCATTAATATCTTATACATTAATAATGCATAAATTATTTAATTGATCAAAACATATTGTTTTTATTAAAACAATAATACCCCTTAAAAGACCCAAAAACTTTACTGAATGTTATTGGATGAGTATATCTCGACCATAATCATCCTAGGGTCGAGTTATTGACCATTTGGAGCTTTATAGAATCGATTATGAAACTTATATTATTTTATTTCAAGTGATCTTAAAGTTTCCACCTTCATTATTTGATAAGTATAAAACTTTAAATATTGGATTTTATAGAAGATAAATTCAACTAAAAGTATTATTCTAAAATATAATAGATTTCTTGTTGTAATTTTATGTTATTTTTTATTTTGATTCAACAAATAATCAAACTAAATAATTACCCAAAACTATTGTAGTAAGTATTTTATTACTAGATATATCAAATAAAATGTATTAAAAATGTTAAAATAAACATATTTTGGTATAATTAATATTTAAAATAAATTTTCAAGAATAAATTTACCTCATTTTAATATAATAAAATATTTTTTTCACGTAATCTTATTATATTAATATTTTTAAAAATTAATGAATTGTATAGTGTCAAAATTGATACTATAGATTGTTTATCAAAATAATGTTAAATTAAAATATTAAAAACTCATAATTCTTTAAATAACATATAATAATAATTATATGGTATAAAACGATCTAATTTATTTATTTATTGTCTATTTTACAACAAATAAGTAAATATTTCACCCCTTTAATATTGAATTATTTGTTACTCTAGTAATAAATTAAATAGAATAACTAAGTGCTAATTAAAAAGATAATTCTTAAACTAAGATAAATACTTGTAGAATTTTTTTTATGATATTAAAACCCTATATCATATCAAATTCAAAATTTTATCATTTTATAAATTTTTTGGTAGGGTGTTATTTTATTATAAATTATTATTTGTGAAGTTTCCAAAAGTGCCCCTCACCTCAATTACGAAAGGGAACCTTCTCCGTCACTTATTAACTTCACTTTGAGCCTCCAAGATCGTCCATACCATTTCCATTTCCCTTATAAACATCTCTAGTAACATTTTATAGTTTTTGGACATCTTTAAATATCAAATCGAGTGCTCTAAGAGAATATTTAAAGGAAATATGTCGTAGAAAATGTAATCTCCTCTACTAAGTCTTTCAAACTTATGTCATCTTCAACATCCTATTCATAAGTTGTTTCATTATAAATTAACAACTATATTATCACTTATATACTGATATTTTATAATAATTATGAAACAACCATATTTTACCTTCTATTTATCCAATGAAAAACGAAATCACCACACGTGCGTACGTTCGACTTACCGTCTCCACGTTGTGGTGTAATCATTTTTTTACCACCACCCTACATGGATGGGTATAATGATGAAAATAATAAATATAAATTATTATTTAAACATTATATTAATTAATAAATATTATACACCATCCAATTCAATACCATCCAATAAATATTGGAATGACATCATCGATCATGTGTACGTTCGGTCAATCATCTTCGCGATGTGATGTGATTCATTCTACATGATATTCATTAAATAATGATTATATAAATGCTAAAATTAAATAAATATGGAATATATTATGTTAATATCATTTTTAATGATATAAATATGACCTGATAAGGAGAACCAGCATTTATTCGATAGAAAATGCAAAAGAACGAAAAACAGTTAATATCCTAATAACGAGTAACAATGAAATGTTATTAACAAACGGATGATAATATGATCATATATGATATCATAAAATGAATATTATTCTGAAATAATTCGATGAGAATACATAAATCATCATACAAGATGTTTGGATTCATACAAAGGAAATCTGGCATATGGTAAGGGATAATTCCACAATCTCATTATCATTCTAGATTGTTCATATTTAAGTATTTACTGGGGTATATTTATCATCCGCATATGTGTTTCCTAAACATGTAATATTATTTCTGTAACGCCCTGACCCCAGCTACCCAAAGTCGGTGCATTAATTACATAACATTGGCATGATCACAAGAAAGATCAAATCCCGAAAGACCGATTAGTTTAGTAGCCTTGGAAACACTAGATATATTCATAAGTTTTACATTACATCATAAAATGAAAAACTACTACAACAACATAATGTTTCCAACGTCCACACTATAAACCCCTCATAATATCCCTGAAAGTCAATCATAATTTACTTCTTCACTACCTGGGAAAAATAAAACATAGAAAAGGGGTGAGCTCAAATGCCCAGTAAGGATAACAATATAGCAGAACATTCAAAATAAGCATAAACATTTAAGGCAATGAATTACTAAAACAAAAGCCTTTTAAAATTGAACTTCAACATAGTATGGAAAAAGTAAAATGAAATAATGCCATTTACTTGTTCACATGGATATTCTACTAATCGAATAATCACATGCAATATCAATAACCACTTTCATAATGTTGGAATGCATAATGCCAGACTATCATAACCACATAGCCAAGGCCTCGTGCCAAGACTACAAATAAGATTTTGTCAAGGCCTTGTGCCAAGACACTAGTTTGTCTCATGAGACCTACCGATGCATCGAGGAGCTATAGCAGGCTCCACCCGTCACTTATTAAGTCCAATGCATTCCCATATGAAAAGGTTTAAACATAACATAAACATTCGTATTAAAACTAGCATACGAAATGTAAATAATTTCACCATAAACTATGAATGGTATAAAAATAGCACATCCACAGTCAAACATATCACAAAAACTTCAATACAATATAGAAGTTTTGTATCATAATAAATCAACTTCAAATAATCTTAAAATTCATCAAAGGATGTTGACATAGATGAAATCAAAATTCTTTTTAAAGAAGTATCTCCTTTTATTTTGAAATCATTTAAGATCCATATAAAATAAAACATTTTCTTTGAAAATATTCTTATAAGCTTGTATGGAAAGCTTCGACGATTTTATAACGGCGGAAAATAACCGCACCCGCCGTATAAGTTAAAAAAAACATTCTTACCTCAATTCTGTCGAAAAGGTTAAAAAGGACCTTGTTTTGAAAACGACGGAAAGATTCCTTTATAAACCTCTTATAAAAAGTCAAACAAGGGTATAAATGACTTTAACCCATATTCTTGTAAATAGTAAAAATGTTTTGAAATACATTTTGAAGAAACATGGATGTGGATGATAACGAGATCCCAGTAGATTATTACGTATAAACAACCTCGGATAAAGAAGAGATTGTGAAATAACCCTTACCTTGTACTTTTCCTTTGTTGGGGTAGGTTAACCTCCTGTATAATGGTGAAATAATTGTTATTAAATTATACAAGAATCATATACATTAATATGATATCATATATGATCTTTTAACTTTGCTTTATTAATAATATCTTAGTATTATCTTCGTTTCGGGTGATAATCGATTCGTTCTTCTTAAATGTTTGGTTACGTAATACATGTTTGTAATGGATAGATTATATCTTATTCATAATCAGAATGATATTAACATTATTTCTAACCCTAAAATGAGAATAATACTTGAATGGATATGATGGAGAATGAATCTTATCACGTTCGTGGAGACGGTAGTCCGTACGTACGCACGAACGCTACTTCCATTTAATTTTCATTTTAAAAGAATCAAATCCAAATGATACATAGGTATATTACTATTCCTGTATAATATAATATTTTATATATGTTACTTAAGTTCATTAACACCATCCTTTATACGTTCCATGTGTGGTATGAACGAGTCATATCATTTTAAGGGGGCGGTAGTCCGCACTTCCTCAAATGAAATTATCGTATGTATATACAACATGAAACGAATAATGGTATGAAATAAAATGGAATTACAGAAGCTTATATATAAAATATATATCATTAATATCATATTTAATTACAGTGCCATCATAATGGCCACCATGAGAGGTGGTAAGATGTATTTGAACAATCATCGTTTCGTGAGGCGTTAGTTTGCCATCCACAGAAACATTATGTTCATCATCCATTAGATGGAGTTGTGTGTATGTGTAGTTTGAATCATTCTTATAACAACATCTTAGTATATTGAGGATACTGTTGTTGTTACAAAAGAAAGGAAATAAAAAGATTTTGGGGGTTGAAGAGGCAAAATAAATGAAAATAATTTAATAGAAATCGTTACCTTTAATTTACGTAACTCACTTTGGTTGGAACCAAAGGACTTCTTGAAATGCTTTCTGCCTAAGGGGAAGCTTCAAGGAGGAGGAGAGGGATGTGGGGAGCTTATTTGGGCAGAGTTTGGACGAGCCAAGTGGCTTGAGAGGTGTGAGGAAAAGAGAAGGAGGAGTGCCCTTTTATAAGAGGGGTGAGGGGAACCTTTGGAAAAGCTAGAAATATTAATTTATAATAAATTCATATTTGGTTTCTAATGGCTCCAAAGTTGACTATTCAAAGGTTAAGGTGGGGATAGGTCGAAAACCACTCAACCAATAGAATTTAGACAGGTTTGGGTACTTATATTAACCTTATCTTTAAGTATTAACTCTAAGTTAATTAGTTTCACTTTTACAATGTCTCTTTGTATTTTTATATAATATGGTTAATAAACTTACTATATACATCCAAGCGACCCCCAAGTGGTCCATTAATGAGGAACCTATCCTAATATAAGTCTCTTGGCCGAACCTTAGATTTTTAGGAATTTAATATCAATTAATAATATAATATTTGTTTTAAGAACTCTTTTATGTCAATTTTGACACTATTCAATAGTTGATTTTTGTGAAACTCCTAACAGATTTATTACTTCGAACAAAGTCAATTAAATCAATCCTAATATATCATATTATCATATAAAATTAGTTTAATTCATTAAAAGTTTCATATTATAATTATTTGGGTATTTATAAGATCATTTATTTTAATTTTTCACTATTTTAGTAATTACTGCATCATCATTGTGTCATAAATAAAATAAATTATTTAATGTCTAAAAATTATAAATAAAATATCATTATGTAGGAAATCTTTTTATCTTTCTAATGAATATTTATAATCGAAAATCCAACATGTATAACCCTATGTAAAAATTGTTCTTCTAAAAGATGTAATCTTATGCCATTTTTATTTTTATTTTAACTTTATTAATATAATGTGTCATTATCACTTACAAGTGGATCCATGGGGTCCCAAAATAGACCCAAAGATGCCCATGGTCGACCATGTATCAACCAATAGGGTTAAGACACGTTTTAGGGTAATTTAGTATTATTATAATATTATTTTTTAACCCTTATTTACCGGATTTACCCTTTAACCATGGTAAATA
Source organism: Viscum album (assembly GCA_963277665.1). Lineage (NCBI taxonomy): Eukaryota > Viridiplantae > Streptophyta > Magnoliopsida > Santalales > Viscaceae > Viscum > Viscum album. Next base: position 1,575,697,545 of record OY728120.1, on the reverse strand, counting down.
AAATATTTACCGCAGTAATTATTCAAAATGTGTAAAAACAAAAGTTTCCTATTTACACAATTTGAACATCCTGATTCCAAATATGGAATCCATTTTCCTAAATTCAAAACACAGAAGTGGCAGAAATTAATTTAAAATTAATTCCCGCTGTCAAAACAAAAAGCGTGTTTTTAAGAGATAATAACTATCAAAAGATTGACACTTGTTTATGTTCGGTTTAATTGTAAAATTATGTCCAATGATAAAAATTAAATTGAATGGTAAAAATATATTCTAAATATACTTTAAAACCACTCAAATTCATAATTTATCACTATTAATTATTTTGATTAAAAAAGTTGTTTTTAATTAAAATTTAGAAATTTTCACTATTCATCAAAATATGAAAGTTATCCGAAATGTACCAAAATTTCACCTTAGGCTAAATTCGATATTCTGAGTCCAAAAATGAAGTCCATTTTCAAATATAAAATATATATAATTTCAAAAATTAGGTATTACTATTCACAACGGCTAGTTTAATTAGTTGTGGTGTGTGTTAGAACTCGAGGTTGCGTACAACACACGCTATCGCATTATTCAAAGGGAAACGTACCGTAGAAGCTTGGGGTGTTACATTCTCCCCTCCTTCAAATAATTGCGTCCTCGAAATTTCTAGGGTATTACTGCATAAAAAGACTCGGGTGGTTCTTCATCATAAGTTCCTCGGGTTCCCACGTTGCCTCTTCCATCTTATGATTCCTCCACAAAACTTTTACCAGACGCGTCGTCCGGTTTCTCAGCACTTGTTCTCTCGTATCAAGAATCTTGATGGGCTCTTCGCAATAAGACAGATCGGGTTCCAGTTCTAAATCTTCATAGGTGAGTACATGCGTTGGTTCAGGCATGTATTTCCTCAACAGAGATACGTGGAACACATCGTGAACTTTGGAGAGACTTGGCGGCATTGCCAATCGGTAAGCTACAGCCCCAATTCGTTCTAGAATTTCGAAAGGTCCGATGTACCTGGGACTCAATTTAACTTTCTTACCAAAACGTATGACTCCCTTCCACGGAGATACCTTCAGGAAAACATGATCACCGACTTGAAATTCCAAATCCTTCCTTCGAATATCAGCATAGCTCTTCTGCCTACTTTGAGCTGCTTTGATGTGATTTTGGATTACCTTCACCTTTTCCACCGTTTCCTCCACCAGTTCTGGGCATACAAGTTTTCTTTCACCAACGTCATCCCAACAGGTTGGTGTACGACATCTCTTTCCGTATAACGCTTCATATGGTGCCATCTGAATACTCGAATGGAAGCTATTGTTATAGCAAAATTCTACTAGTGGTAAATATTGATCCCACATACCCTGAAAATCAAGTGAGAAAGATCTCAACATGTCTTCTAAGGTCTGAATAGTCCGTTCTGATTGTCCGTCTGTCTGAGGGTGGTAAGCAGTGCTCAAATGAAGTTCAGTATCCAGGGATTTCTGAAGACTTTTCCAAAACCTTGAAGTAAAACGGGGATCACGATCAGAAACAATTGATAGGGGTACTCCATGAAGTCTCACAACTTCATTAATGTATAGTCTTGCTAGACGTTCCAGGGGTAGATCTTCTCTTATAGCAAGAAAATGTGCTGACTTGGTAAGACGATCAACAATAACCCATATTGCATCGTTCCTTCTAGGAGTCTTCGGTAGCCCCATGACAAAGTCCATCGTAACATTGTCCCATTTCCACTCCGGTATGGGAAGAGGTTGCATGACTCCTCCAGGCTGTTGCCTTCCAGCTTTCACTTGTTGACAAACCATACATCTTGACACAAAATCAGCAATCTCCCTCTTCATGTTGTCCCACCAAAAATGTTCCTTCAAATCTCTATACATTTTAGTGCTCCTAGGGTGTATAGAGAAATTGGAACTATGAGCATCATCCAGCAATTCCCTTTTTAGATCAGGTATATTGGGAACACAAAGTCTCTTCCCGAATTTCAAAATTCCATCTTCATACACAAAGTCTCTCAATCTCCCATCATTCACAGCTTTAATCTTCTTTTGGAATTCGTCATCATCGGTCTGAGAACTCTTAATCCTTTCTAGTAAAGATGGTTTGGAAACCATTTGAAAAAGCATTGATGTTTCACCTTCCCTGGTTATTCCCATGTCCATTTTCACTAGATCCATGAAAATTGGATCCCTTTCAATTCTCATATTGTTCAAAACTCCATGGTCTTTTCTACTCAAAGCATCTGCCACCTTGTTTGCCTTCCCTGGGTGGTAGTGTATCGTACAATCATAATCCTTGAGTAATTCAAGCCATCTCCTTTGCCTCATGTTGAGTTCTTTTTGTGAGAAAATATACTTCAAACTCTTGTGATCAGTATAAATCTCACATTTTTCACCATAGAGGTAGTGCCTCCATATTTTCAAAGCAAAGATCACTACTGCTAACTCGAGATCATGAGTAGGATAGTTTTGTTCATGAATTTTCAACTGTCGTGATGCATAGGCAATAACTCTATCATTCTGCATAAGGACACAGCCAAGTCCTTTCTTTGATGCATCACTATAAATAACGAACCCATCATTCCCCGATGGTAGAGTCAATATAGGAGCATTGACTAATCTTCTCTTCAGTTCTTCGAAACATTCTTCACACTCTTTTGTCCAAACAAATTTAACCCCTTTACGTGTGAGCTTCGTTAATGGGTTAGCCAATCGGGCAAAATTCTGGACGAAACGTCGATAATAACCTGCCAAACCAATAAAACTACGTACCTCAGTTATACTCATAGGTGCTGGCCATTCTTGGATTGCCTTGGTCTTAGAAGGATCAACAGAGATTCCATCTTTAGAGACAATATGGCCAAGAAAAGAAATCTCCTGAAGCCAGAATTCACACTTGCTAAACTTCCCATATAATTCATGCCTCCTCAGAGTCTTCAAGATAATGCGCAAGTGATTTTCATGATCTTCGTAGGTTTTGGAGTATACCAAGATATCATCAATAAATACCACCACAAATTCATCGAGATACTCCTTGAAAACTCTATTCATTAGATCCATGAATACAGAGGGTGCATTAGTCAATCCAAACGGCATTACAGTAAACTCGTAATGCCCGTACCTGGTTCGAAATGCTGTTTTCGGAATGTCTTCCTTCTTCACACACAACTGATGGTATCCAGATCGAAGGTCAATCTTTGAAAAGTATTGAGCTCCATGCAGTTGGTCAAATAAATCATCAATACGAGGTAGGGGATACTTGTTCTTTATCGTTATAGCATTGATCTCCCTGTAGTCGATACATAACCTCATAGATCCATCTTTCTTTTTAACAAAAAGAACAGGGGCTCCCCATGGAGAAACACTAGGGCGAATAAATCCCTTATTACTCAATTCCTCTAGTTGTTTCTTTAGTTCGACTAACTCTACAGTAGCCATTCTATAAGGGGTCTTCGATATAGGCCTTGATCCAGGAATCAAATCAATGGAAAACTCTACTTCTCGTTCTGGAGGATGTCCAGGTAAATCTTCCGGAAATACATCTACAAATTCTTTCACAACAGGTACATCCTCTATTTGAACATTCCTTTCCTCACCGATAGTTACTTCATTCTCTTCCTCCCCAATAATTGAATTAAGTTGAGCTATTGGGGGTGGATCTAAATAAGAATTAGGTGGTGACGATTCTGCTCTAAAAATAAGGTGTTCCTTATCATTATCATCAAGAATCGTAACCTCTTTCTTCTTACAATAAATCTTCGCATCATAGTCCGAAAGCCAGTCCATACCGAGGATTATATCAAACTCAATCATAGGTATGACGATGAGATCAGCAGATAAAGAAAATTTATGTGCTCTAATGGGGACTGATTCGCAAAACTTTGTTGCAACGATACTTCCCTTAGGAGTTTTAACTGACAACTCCCTTATTAAATCAAATTGGAAATATCTAATTTTCTTAGCAAACTGGGAAGATATGAAACAATGCGATGATCCAGAATCAAATAATGCATTTGCTAAACTTGAGGAAACCATTAAATTACCTGCCACCACGTCTTTCGGAGCTTCTACCTCAGCAGTAGTGGTAGCATAAGCCTGGCCTTGATCCCTTGTCCTTTTCTGAGGTAAGTTCTCCTGACGCTTAGGACATGCATTTGCATAATGCCCCATCTCCCTACAATTGTAGCACTGAACATTGGTAGCTTCCTTCTTCCCCTTGCAATCATGAGCTTGGTGGCCTTTTTCACCACACTTGTAACAGACTCCCATTCCCTTCAAGCAAGTACCAGGATGTTTCTTCCCGCATTTACCACAAGATGGATATTCAACCTTTACCTTCTTCCCCTTATTTCCATTCCCAGATTGATCAGCAGGTCTCTTCTTCTCTTGCTTCGCTTTAAAGTCATAAGACTTAGAGAATTCCTTTTCGGTCTTGATAGCACATGAGACAATGTCTTCGTACGATGAAAAGGATTGTGAGACTAATGCTCGACGGAGAAATGGTTTTAACCCATCAAAGAAACGATCAATCTTACTTCTTGGGTTGCGAATATAATCACCAGCGTACCTCGCTAACCTTGTAAAGTTAGCCTCATACTTTGTGACATTCTCATCCTCCTTTTGTCTTAGACTCAGAAATTGTCTTTCCATATCTGCTCGATGGTCGCGAGGAAAGTATTTTTCTAAAAACAGATCTTTAAACTCCCTCCATTCCATGTTTGATACTTCATCATCTTCCTTCATGTTTTGAATCAATGACCACCATTGATCAGCATCTCCAGTGAGGCGGTAAACTGCCATGATAACTTTTTCCCTTTCACTGCTCCCCAAAGCCTGAAATATTTTCTCTAGGGAAAATATCCATTGCTCAGCTACTAAGGGATTTGTATTCCCATTGAACGTTGGAGGTTGTTGCCTCATGAATCGATCTAACATTGATCCTCCACGCTGCGGATCAGGGTGCTCCATACGGGTAAGGTTATTATTCATAACCTGAGTAAGTTGTCCCAGTATGGTGATTAGCTGATCGGCACCAGTTGCATCACCAGCCCCACTATAATTATCTTGAGCAGGAGGGAAATCCCTACATGGAGTGCGTGCATTGATACGGTTTCCATTTCTTCCACTAGGCGCCATTTCTAAACAATGGCATAAACTAGATCAGTTTATGGATCAAAATACATAATCCCATACTATTAAAACACTTAACATAAATTGAACTATTTATGGATATAATCCATAATCATAAAAATGTTTTCTTTGAGGAAGTATATACTCATAAACCCTTCATAATGATTTGTAAAGATAATGAGAGTTATCCTAAGCATATCCCCCGGGAGTGTCGTAACCAAGAGTGCAGCAAGGCCCGTTGTCGTGCACCAGTTCCCGTTCGAGTCTAGCTCAAAGCGGTGTTTTCGGGTTTTACCCCTAGGTACATCTGTGCCAGAGCCGCCTCTACCTGCTCGTATCCAGACAGGGATGTATTGCTCGGAAAACTCACAAAGTCTCTACAATACCAAAATTCTAGGAAGTTCTTCTATACTAATCCTCAAAGTTCATCTTAGGTCTATGTGCTCTAATCAGAGTTTATCTAAATCTAGCTTCCAAGGTTCGTACTAAACTTCCTCTGATACCAACTGTAACGCCCCGACCCCAGCTACCCAGAGTCGGTGCATTAATTACATAACATTGGCATGATCACAAGAAAGATCAAATCCCGAAAGACCGATTAGTTTAGTAGCCTTGGAAACACTAGATATATTCATAAGTTTTACATTACATCATAAAATGAAAAACTACTACAACAACATAATGTTTCCAACGTCCACACTATAAACCCCTCATAATATCCCTGAAAGTCAATCATAATTTACTTCTTCACTACCTGGGAAAAATAAAACATAGAAAAGGGGTGAGCTCAAATGCCCAGTAAGGATAACAATATAGCAGAACATTCAAAATAAGCATAAAAATTTAAGGCAATGAATTACTAAAACAAAAGCCTTTTAAAATTGAACTTCAACATAGTATGGCAAAAGTAAAATGAAATAATGCCATTTACTTGTTCACATGGATATTCTACTAATCGAATAATCACATGCAATATCAATAACCACTTTCATAATGTTGGAATGCATAATGCCAGACTATCATAACCACATAGCCAAGGCCTCGTGCCAAGACTACAAATAAGATTTTGTCAAGGCCTTGTGCCAAGACACTAGTTTGTCTCATGAGACCTACCGATGCATCGAGGAGCTATAGCGGGCTCCACCCGTCACTTATTAAGTCCAATGCATTCCCATATGAAAAGGTTTAAACATAACATAAACATTCGTATTAAAACTAGCATACGAAATGTAAATAATTTCACCATAAACTATGAATGGTATAAAAATAGCACATCCACAGTCAAACATATCACAAAAACTTCAATACAATATAGAAGTTTTGTATCATAATAAATCAACTTCGAATAATCTTAAAATTCATCAAAGGATGTTGACATAGATGAAATCAAAATTCTTTTTAAAGAAGTATCTCCTTTTATTTTGAAATCATTTAAGATCCATATAAAATAAAACATTTTCTTTGAAAATATTCTTATAAGCTTGTATGGAAAGCTTCGACGATTTTATAACGGCGGAAAATAACCGCACCCGCCGTATAAGTTAAAAAAACATTCTTACCTCAATTCTGTCGAAAAGGTTAAAAAGGACCTTGTTTTGAAAACGACGGAAAGATTCCTTTATAAACCTCTTATAAAAAGTCAAACAAGGGTATAAATGACTTTAACCCATATTCTTGTAAATAGTAAAAATGTTTTGAAATACATTTTGAAGAAACATGGATGTGGATGATAACGAGATCCCAGTAGATTATTACGTATAAACAACCTCGGATAAAGAAGAGATTGTGAAATAACCCTTACCTTGTACTTTTCCTTTGTTGGGGTAGGTTAACCTCCTGTATAATGGTGAAATAATTGTTATTAAATTATACAAGAATCATATACATTAATATGATATCATATATGATCTTTTAACATTGCTTTATTAATAATATCTTAGTATTATCTTCGTTTCGGGTGATAATCGATTCGTTCTTCTTAAATGTTTGGTTACGTAATACATGTTTGTAATGGATAGATTATATCTTATTCATAATAAGAATGATATTAACATTATTTCTAACCCTAAAATGAGAATAATACTTGAATGGATATGATGGAGAATGAATCTTATCACGTTCGTGGAGACGGTAGTCCGTACGTACGCACGAACGCTACTTCCATTTAATTTTCATTTTAAAAGAATCAAATCCAAATGATACATAGGTATATTACTATTCCTGTATAATATAATATTTTATATATGTTACTTAAGTTCATTAACACCATCCTTTATACGTTCCATGTGTGGTATGAACGAGTCATATCATTTTAAGGGGGCGGTAGTCCGCACTTCCTCAAATGAAATTATCGTATGTATATACAACATGAAACGAATAATGGTATGAAATAAAATGGAATTACAGAAGCTTATATATAAAATATATATCATTAATATCATATTTAATTACAGTGCCATCATAATGGCCACCATGAGAGGTGGTAAGATGTATTTGAACAATCATCGTTTCGTGAGGCGTTAGTTTGCCATCCACAGAAACATTATGTTCATCATCCATTAGATGGAGTTGTGTGTATGTGTAGTTTGAATCATTCTTATAACAACATCTTAGTATATTGAGGATACTGTTGTTGTTACAAAAGAAAGGAAATAAAAAGATTTTGGGGGTTGAAGAGGCAAAATAAATGAAAATAATTTAATAGAAATCGTTACCTTTAATTTACGTAACTCACTTTGGTTGGAACCAAAGGACTTCTTGAAATGCTTTCTGCCTAAGGGGAAGCTTCAAGGAGGAGGACAGGGATGTGGGGAGCTTAGTTGGGCAGAGTTTGGACGAGCCAAGTGGCTTGAGAGGTGTGAGGAAAAGAGAAGGAGGAGTGCCCTTTTATAAGAGGGGTGAGGGGAACCTTTGGAAAAGCTAGAAATATTAATTTATAATAAATTCATATTCGGTTTCTAATGGCTCCAAAGTTGACTATTCAAAGGTTAAGGTGGGGATAGGTCGAAAACCACTCAACCAATAGAATTTAGACAGGTTTGGGTACTTATATTAACCTTATCTTTAAGTATTAACTCTAAGTTAATTAGTTTCACTTTTACAATGTCTCTTTGTATTTTTATATAATATGGTTAATAAACTTACTATATACATCCAAGCGACCCCCAAGTGGTCCATTAATGAGGAACCTATCCTAATATAAGTCTCTTGGCCGAACCTTAGATTTTTAGGAATTTAATATCAATTAATAATATAATATTTGTTTTAAGAACTCTTTTATGTCAATTTTGACACTATTCAATAGTTGATTTTTGTGAAACTCCTAAAAGATTTATTACTTCGAACAAAGTCAATTAAATCAATCCTAATATATCATATTATCATATAAAATTAGTTTAATTCATTAAAAGTTTCATATTATAATTATTTGGGTATTTATAAGATCATTTATTTTAATTTTTCACTATTTTAGTAATTACTGCATCATCATTGTGTCATAAATAAAATAAATTATTTAATGTCTAAAAATTATAAATAAAATATCATTATGTAGGAAATCGTTTTAGCTTTCTAATGAATATTTATAATCGAAAATCCAACATGTATAACCCTATGTAAAAATTGTTCTTCTAAAAGATGTAATCTTATGCCATTTTTATTTTTATTTTAACTTTATTAATATAATGTGTCATTATCACTTACAAGTGGATCCATGGGGTCCCAAAATAGACTCAAAGATGCCCATGGTCGACCATGTATCAACCAATAGGGTTAAGACACGTTTTAGGGTAATTTAGTATTATTATAATATTATTTTTTAACCCTTATTTACCGGATTTACCCTTTAACCATGGTAAATAAAATATTTACCGCAGTAATTATTCAAAATGTGTAAAAACAAAAGTTACCTATTTACACAATTTGAACATCCTGATTCCAAATATGGAATCCATTTTCTTAAATTCAAAACACAGAAGTGGCAGAAATTAATTTAAAATTAATTCCCGCTGTCAAAACAAAAAGCGTGTTTTTAAGAGATAATAACTATCAAAAGATTGACACTTGTTTATGTTCGGTTTAATTGTAAAATTATGTCCAAGGATAAAAATTAAATTGAATGGTAAAAATATATTCTAAATATACTTTAAAACCACTCAAATTCATAATTTATCACTATTAATTATTTTGATTAAAAAAGTTGTTTTTAATTAAAATTTAGAAATTTTAACTATTCATCAAAATATGAAAGTTATCCGAAATGTACCAAAATTTCACCTTAGGCTAAATTCGATATTCCGAGTCCAAAAATGAAGTCCATTTTCAAATATAAAATATATATAATTTCAAAAATTAGGTATTACTATTCACAACGGCTAGTTTAATTAGTTGTGGTGTGTGTTAGAACTCGAGGTTGCGTACAACACACGCTATCGCATTATTCAAAGGGAAACGTACCGTAGAAGCTTGGGGTGTTACAATTTATATTATTATAATATTTTTGAAGTCAATTTTAGGCATTGGTTAATTTTTATTCAATGGTATGATAGGAATATTTGGTGGTTTTCGGTACGAGTTACTCTTTGACTTCCTCCAAAAGTATGAGGAAAATGTTTTTTAAACTTACACAACATGAACCAATTTTTATGTATTCATTATAAATTATTTCCATGAATTTACCTCTACATTATTTCATTCTTATTTAAAAATAAATTATTTTCATCTAAAATTTTGGATCATTTTGAAATAACATTTTAAAGAAGAAAATATATTTTCTTAAACAATTAATATAAATTGTTTTATCAAAATAATTTTCTATATATGATGAAATTTTTTAAATATGGTTATTTCGATATCACTATTATTACTATGATTTTATTTTTTTTATGGTGGAATTATTTTTATTAAATCCATTTATTTTATATGGATTTTGATGGAATGATACTTAAGAGATCAATTTTTGATCCTTGGGTTATGATATAATGAATGATTTATGTTTTTGTGGGAAATGTAAGAATGATTTTATCATAATATGGGTGGGACATATAACTCCATACATTATATTGTGGAAATATTTATATCTCATGAGATTCACATGACTGGAATGGAAAGTAAATATGTTTTAGTAATACAGGGCTAGAACTAGGAGTGAAATCAGTTCAGTAATGGACTTAGACCAATATGATGGTCATGGAAATGAGACTTGAATTATATGAAATTATTTTCTATGGTTATATATTTGATAAAGAATCATGTCTTATGTTATAAATTTTGGTATTTATATGAACTTTTATGGTTTATCTCAAGACATGATATCACTATCTTTTATGAGTACGATAAGATTTTCAAATGTAATGTTTCTTAGTCCTATGATTTTGATATGATTGATATCTCCCCTATTTACCCTTACTAAAAATTTTAATTCACCCTTTCTTATTTTTCTTTTTAGTAGGTCATGAAGAGTGTTATTAAGTAGGATATGTCAAAAAGGAATCAAGTTATGAAGAAATAAGTGGGAGACACTGTAGATGTTTTATGAACCAATTGTTTATGTTTCCTTGTTTCTAAATACATTATACATATATAGTCCTTTCATGGATTTATTATATTTTGTAATTAATATTATTAAATTTTTAAGTAATATCAATTTATGTAAAGTATGAGTCATTATATTTGGTATCAGATTAATGGTATAGTTAACTTTTGGAAACTAGGATGATAAAACCTTAATAAAACCCCAAAGGATATGTAAAATAATAAGTTACAATCCTAGTTTTTTATAAATGATCATGAATAACCTAGGATAAAATATAATGTGTCCTAAATTGAAATTTTGTTCTTGATTATGTGGTTTTGCCATTATTATTAGTGTTTCTCACACCACGCTTCTTGGTTTTAGTTAATCAATGCAACATGAAGGAACTAATTTAATGTTGAATTCCATGGGAAATGAAATGATTTTCCTCCTAAGAAACCAAATGATATGGGATATAGAATGAAAAATCTTGTAGCTATTCTCACACAACGTTCTTAAGATATGAATCATAAAGGACATCCAAATAAGGAATGGATGAAACCACATTCTATTGAGCCCTTCAAAAGGAAGCATCCACCTTTTTCCAGTGGATCTCCTAATCTATTAGTGGATGAATAATGGATTAGTACCATTGAAAAGATATTTTCAGTTCTCCAATATTTAAACAAGATAAATTTATCTTAGCAGTCTATTTTTTGGATGGTAAAGCTGGTCAACGGTGAAATATTATCAGGAATATGAGGTAAAGAGATGAAATTGAGTCCATGGAATGGGATGAGTTCAAGTACTTATTTATAAAAAATTACTTCACTAGTATTCATTGAAAAAATATCGAGAAGTAATTCCTTGATGTTAAGTGAATGTAAGATGAATTTGTTAGTACCTATGAAAAACAATTTACAACACATTCAAGGTATGCTTCTAGAATATTATATAACCTGAGAGTAAAATAGGTCAATTTTTTAGTGGTTTAAAACCAAGTATCTCAAGGGAATTAGATATAAGGGACTTTAATAACTAAGAGGAAATCATTCTATGTGGTCTCAAGTTTGAGATGGATATTGGAGTAACCCATCATTCATTTGTGTTTGATAAGAAGAGAAAAACGTAATTCAAGGGAAAATCTAAAGACCACACTAAAATGAAGATGAGTTTTCCCTTATGTAGAAAGTGTTAAAATAAATATAGATTAAATTGTCTTAAAGGTACTATTAAATGTTTTAACTATGTTAATTAATATCATCGTGCAGTTGAATGTCGATGTGAAGGGGAAAAGATCTCTAAAGTTGTGAATAGTGAAATGGCTAAACAAAATGCACCTCCTACACTTCAATGATACAAGTGCAAGGAAATGTGTAATTATTCCAATTATTTCCATTATAAAAGTTTTATTGATAATGATTTATTTCAAAAAAATATTAAGTCTAAAGATAAAGGAATATGACATGCGATCACTATCAGTGGTGTGGAGTATGATAATGAAGTGGTGTATACTTACCATCAACTCTAAAGTAGAAAATGTTTTAATTGATTCTGTATCAACCCACTCTATTATTTATAAAGATTTTTCTAAGGGTATCACTATATTACATAAACAATTAGATGTTTATATAGTTGTAACAACTCATAATGGAACAACGGTCCTATCAAAGATTTATTATTCTTCTATGGTTTAAATTTGTGGGAAAGTGTTTCCTAAAAATCTTGTGATCCTTTCTATAGTTGAATTTGATTTGATTCTAGGTATGGATTGGATTTATGTATATGTAGATCATTTAAATTTCAATGGAAGGTAATTCACATTTCATATTCCTGGAAAATCAATGATCATCTATCAATGCAACAATGACTATTATATTCCAAAGAAAATTTCTTCCATCTTATCAGTCTTGATTCCAATAAGTAATGGTTATATATCTCGAATGGTTGGGTAGAAACTAATAATTAAAAATACACTCATTTTATGATAGTTTTACGATACCTTTCTAGAATAATTTTTAGGTCTTCCACCAAATCATGAGGTTGAGTTTTTAATAGAACTCATAATGGGTGTTATTCCTATTTCAATGACACCTTATAAAATGGCCCCAATTGAGCTTCTCGAATTGAATTAGAAACACCAAGATAATCTTGACAAGGGATTCATATTCTCCATTGTGTGACCTTTGGGTTATCCTATTCTATTTGTTTACAAGAAATATGGATCAATTAGACTCTACATTGATTACCTAGAATATACCAATATCACTATCGAGAACAAGTATCCTCTTCTAGAAAATGATGAATTATTTGACCAACTACGTAGAGAACAGTACTTTTCCTAGATTGATATTCTTTTAGGATATCATCAATTAAGGGTCATGAAGGAGGATATACCAAATATGGTATTCTGTAAAAGGTATAGACACTATGAATTTATAGTGATTATTTTTTGTCTTACTAATTCCCCCATTATCTTTATGGTTCTAATGAATTGAGTCCATAGAAATTATCTTGACTAGTTTGTGGTAGTCTTTATTGATGAATTTATTTTATATTAAAGGAGTAAGTAATAACATGAAGATAAATTTATAATTGTACTAAAGAACTTAAGAAATGATAAGCTTTCTGAAGAATCTACCAATTGTGAATTTTGGATTCATAAAGTCTCATTTTTGGGTCACATAATCTCAATAGAGGGGATATCGTTGGATCCCACAAAAAATAAGTTATTTAAGGTTTTCCAATACCAAAAATGGTCACTCAGATCCAAATTTTTCTTCATTTGGATGGATATTATCGACCTTTTTTGAATGATTTTTCATGATTATATAATCCAATCATGAAGTTGAATCAGAAAGGAGTTATTTATGTGTGAATAGAATAATACGAAATGAATTTCAAATGGCTCAAAATAAGGTTTGCCAGTGCACCTGTGCTCACACTAACTTATAGTGGATAAAGATCTATGATCTATAGTGATGCATCTAAAAGGGTGTTGGGATGTATTCTCATGAAAAATGATATGGTGATAGCCTATGCCTCGTGACAGTAGAAAATCCATGAGAAAAATTACCCAACTCATGATTTGTAGTTACCTGTGGTAATCCTTTCAATAAATACTTGGAGGAATTATCTTTATGATGAAACTTGTGATATTTATATGGATCATAAAATTTTAAATTATATTTTCACACAATATGATTTGAATATGTTCCAAATAATATGGTTGAATTTGATTAAAGATTATGACATCTCAATAAATTACTACCCTGGGAAAGTGAACAAGGTGGTAGATGCTTTGAGTTGAAAGGACCATACTAGATTATCAATGATGCGGATCAAAAAAGATCAAATATTTATTGTTCAAATTATGGATCTAGAAATTTTAAAGGAAGGGGAGAAATATTTTCTTTCTAAATTGAATGTTCAACAATCTATACAAGTGAAGATTAAGGAGGCGTAGAGGGAAGATGTAGACCTACAAAAGACAATGAGAAATGTTCCTGAATTCAACATTTATTGTGATGGAATAATAAGGTTCAGGAATTAGGTGTGTACTCTTCCCTTGCCATAATTAAGGAAGGATCTATTTGATGAGGCTTGTAATTCTTCATTATCTATTCACCCAGGAAGAAAAAATATGTACATGGACTAGAAAGAGTATTTATGGTCGAATGGTATGAAAAGAGATGTTTCTGAATATGTCTCTCAGTGCATGATTTTTCAGAAAGTTATGGGTGAGAGACAGATGTCTAAGGGGATGTTATAGACATGACCCATACCATAATGGAAACAGAAAAACATCACTATGGAATTTGTTATCAGACTTCCCAAAACATCTAAAGTCCATAATGATATATGGGATACAATTGATCCACTTACAAAGTCTTACACTTAATTGATATTAAAGAGGATTTCCCTCTTGCTCATCTTTCCAAGATATATGTAAAAGATTTAATAAGATTTCATGGTGTGCCACTTTCCATTATATCTAATCAGGATCCAAGTTTTGCATCGATGTTTTGGTTTATTCTTTAGAAGGCTCTGGATAAAAAGATAATTTTCATTACTACCCCTCAGATAGACATCCATTCAAATAGGATAATTCAAACTCTAGAAGACATGTTGAGATCTTTATCTATGGATTCCAAAGGTTGTTGGTATCAACACCGACCTCTGGTGGAATTTTCTTACAACAATATCTTTCACTCCAATATTCATATGGCTCCTTATGAATCCCTCTATGAAATAAGTTTAGAGCTCCAACTTTTTCGGATTATTTTTGGGAGAGAGAGCAATTAATTCATGATCTATTTTGGAAATGAAAAAAAATAAGATCTAATAATAAACATATAATATCATATTAGTGTTGGGAAAATGTTATGCTCACAACTAAAGGAAAGACCAAGAGTTTTAATTGGGTGACAAGGTGTTTCAAAAAATATATCCCTGGAATATAGTAAAGAGATTTTTAAAGAAGGGTAAGGTGAGCCCTAGGTATATTGGTCCTTTGGAAATTATGGATCATGTTGTATAGGTGTATTACTGATTGGTGCTTCCAAAAATCTCTCCAAAGATCATGATGTGTTCCATATATCCTTTATAATAATGAACATACTTAATCCTTCACATGTACTAAACTCTTAAGTCATACCACTGCAGCAATATCTTTCTTACAAAGAACAACGGATAGATATTCTGGATTGTAGAGAAAAAGTTCTGTGAAACAAGACCACTCACAAGGATAAATGTTTTTGGGGGAACCAACAATTTGAGTAAGCTACAAGGGAACTTGAGGGTGTGATTAGGAGAATTTATCCTCATCTGTTTGTATCCAAGTGACAAATTTCAAGGGTGAAATTCATTATAAGTGTGGTATAATGTAACGCTCGGATGTTTTAATGAAATACTTTCTCTAAATAATTTTTATTCAAAAGCTGGAATTACACTAAATTGTGAGTTTAAATTCACCATGAGACACCCTTAATTTAAAATGGCCATTATAACGTTTCATTTATGTTAGAAGGAAGATATATAACTAACATGTGAAAATGTATTAAAAATATAAATCAGTTATAAATTTTTAAATTTTTTATTTGAATTAATATTAGTAAATGAAAATAATTAAATATATATGTTATATACTTAATGAAATATTTTTTATATTAATCTCATGGAATTTGTTTCATAGTATATGAATAAACCCTATTTGATGTATAAAAACCTATATTTTCTAAAAGAAAAATTTTATGCCTTTTAATGGAGAACACCTTTTAAATTCATATTTTGAACCATTAATAATTTTTATATAAAAACATAAACATCTTCTTTTGAAGCAAGATATAGAAATTTACTTTGAATGAATTTATGATAATTTTCTGTTAACTTTAAGGTTTTAATGAATAGTAAAAATACACGAAATTTTAAGGGAAAACAACTTTTTTATCAAAATAATTTATATGGTTAAATTATAATATTGAATTGTTTTAAAGTAAAAATATAATATTTTTTACCATTAAATGTAATTTATATCATTGGTAATAATTTTACATTGAATTCAGATGTAAAAATATTTTAATCTTTTACAACATTAGGACATTTAAAAACCATTATCTAAATCTGATAATGTGATTGATTTTAAATTAATTACTGTAACTTCAGTATTTTGAATTTTTAAAAATTTACTATATAATTTGAATCATTATGTCCAAATTTGGAAAATATATTTATTTTATTTTTGTTTGTTATGAATACTAACTTTGGTAATTTTTACTAAAACGGTAAAAGGGTAAACTAGGTAATTAAAGGTAATAATACTATTATTAAACTACCCAAACACTTGACATAATACTATTGTGTGAGAGTGTATCAACCTACATCTTGCTTTGGTATAAATGGTATCCATTTTAATCCACTTAGATGAGATTATGACATTTATTTTATTTTATTTAAAGAAAAGTTAACTATATCTCACTCAAAATTTAATTACTAAATCATTTTTTATATAAGTGTATACAAAAGTTAAATTAAATTATAAATACTCATTCGAAATATATTTTTTTATTTATCATATTAATTTATTTTAATTTTTAGTAAAAAAATAATTTCCTTAACAGTTTATACATTAATGATGAACAAATTATTTAATTGATGAAAAATTAATAATATAGTTGTAATTAAATTAATAATACCCATTAAAAGACCCAAAAATTTGAAAAAATATTAGTTATCAAGTATATCTCGACCATAATCATCCATGGGTCTATTTATTAACCATTTTAAGCCTTATAGAAGGGATTATGACACTTATATTATTTTAATTGAAGTGATGTTAAAGTCGTCGCCATCATAATATAATAAGTATAGAATTTTAAATATTGGATTTTATAGAAGATAAATTAGAATAAAAGTATTATTATGAAATCTAGAAGATTTATCTTCATTATAGTTTTTTGTTTTTAATTTTATGAAAAAAATATGCTTATTAAATATTTACACAAAACTATTGTATTAATTATTTTATTAGGAGAGACATCAAATAGATGTTAATAGAAATGTTTAAATAAATATAATTTAGCTAATTAATATTTCTAATGAATTTATAAATAACCTTGACCGCCAAGTAATATAACAAAAATAGTTTTTTGAAGTTCTGTTGTTATATTAATATTTTTAAAAATCAATAAATAGAATAGTGTCGAAATTGATAATATTGATTCTTTATCCGAATAATGCTTTATTAAATTATTTAAAAATATTAAAACAATTTTAAATATATATAATAATTAATATATGTTATAAAATGATCTAAGTTATTTATTTATAGTCTATTTTATAGAAAAAAGGTTAATATTTCACCCTTTTAGTATTGAATTTTTTTTTCCATAATAAAAACTTTAATAGAATAACTAAGTATTAATTCATAATATATGGCTTAAATTGAAAGAAATACTGGTTGAAAATATATTTTTTAACGATATTACAAACCAATATCATCCCATATTTCAAATTGGGAAATTTGTTAAGTTTTTGGGTAGGGTTTTATTTTATTATAAATAATTATTTGTGATGTTTTCAAAAGTGCCACTCAACTCAATTATAAAAGGGAACCTACTTCCTCGCCTATTCACATAACATTGATCCTCCAAGATAAGACAACCCCTATAAAATTTCCTTATAAAATTCTTTAGTTACATTCTAGAGGTTCTTTTCTTCTTAAAGGACCAAATCTACTTCTCTAAGAGGAGATTTATAAGAAGCACGTCGATGGAGAAGTAGTCTCCTCAACCAATACTTTTAAATTTATTTCTTCTTATACATACTCTTTAAAATTTGTTTCATTATAAACTAATAAATCCTGTATAAATTATATACTTAGATGTCTTTATAATTATGAAACAACTATTTTCTACTTTCTATACATCCTAAAAAAAATTCACCACGTGTGCAAATGTAAGACTTACCGTCTCCACGTTGTGGTGTAATCTGTTTTTCACCACCACCTTACATGGACGGGTATAATGATGGAACTAATAAATATATATGATTATTACAACATTATATTAATTATGAAATATTATAAACCATCCAATTCAATACCATTCAATAAATTTACGAATGATATTATCGCTCATGCGTACATACGACCTACCATCTCCACGATGTAATGTGACTCATTATACATGATCTTTATTAAAGAATGATTATATAAATGTAAAGAATTAATAAATATGGAATATATTATGTTAATATAATTTTTCAATGATATAATTATGGCCTGATACGGATAAATGGAATTTATTCGACAGAACATGAAAAAGAACATAAAGCTGTTAATATCAGAGTAATGAGTAATAATGAAATGGTATTAAGAAATGGATGATAATATGATCTTATATTATATTATAAAAATGAATATAATTCTTAAATAAATCAATGAAATTATTTAAATCATTATAAAGGAGGTTTAGATACATACAAATGAAATCAAACCTCAGGAAAGGGATAATTTTGTAACCTCATTATTATTTGAGATTGTTTATGTGTAAGTATTTACTAGGGTATATTTATCACCCACATCTATGCTTCAGAAATATTTAATATTATTTATATTATTCTAGAAGTTTTTAAATAAAATTTTACCCATTGGAGATTTTTTATTAATTGTTTTGAACAGAATATTTTTTCATTTTTGGTGTGAGGTACTTTTTGACCTTTCTATAAAAATTACGAGGAGAATGGTTTTTTAACTTATAAGGAATGAATGAATTTTTATCTCTTCATAGCACCTTATCTCTATGAATATTCCCCTACATTATTTCAAGTTCATTTTCATATAAATTCTTTTCTTTTAAAATTGTGCAGTATTTTGAAAAAAGAAAACATTTTTAAGAATAAAATATATTTTCCTTAAGAATTCATGTCAAGTGTTTTATCAAAATTATTTTCGTTCTAACATGATATTATTTAAATAGGGTAACTTTTCTATCCATGTTATTACAAATATTTTATTATGTTTATGATGTAATTATTTTTATTAAATCCATTTATTTTATATGGATTGTAATGGAATTATGTTTAAGAAACCCATTTTTGTTCCATAGGTTTTTCTCTAATGAATGATTTATGTTTTTCTGGAACACAAAAGAATGATTTCATAATAAGTAAATCTGGTTTAGTAATTTAGGTATGGAATGAGGAGTAAACTTAGTTCAGTAATGGTATTTTTCCACTATTATGGTCTTAGAAATTATCCTTGAATAATATGACATGTTTTTTTATGCTTATGTGTATGCCAAAAACTTTCACATATTTTTTTCACTTTGGAGATTATGTTGAACTTTTATGGTTTATCCCATGACATGGTATCACGATCTTTTATATTGGGGATAAAATTTTAAAATGTAATGTTTTATATATTATGATTTGGATATGATTGATATCTCCCATATTTACCATTAATGAGAATTTAACCTTATCCTTTCTTATGTTTCTTTTCACCATGTCATGAAGAGGGGTATTAAGTAACATATGTGAAAGAGTCTATTTATGAAGAAATAATAGGGAGACAATGTAGACATTTTATGAACCAGTTGTTTATGTTTCCCAGTTTCTAAAGACAATATATGTATACGACCCTATCTTGGATTTATTATATTTTTTAATATATATAATTCTATTTTGAATTCATATCAATGTATATAAATTATGGGTCATTATAATTGTGATGGATCTTCCAATGATGAATGGATTTATTAGTTGATGTCGCATGTACTGTAAAGGGTGAATATGCAAGACCAAAGGATGAAGAATTTGTCTTGTGTTCTAGGTTTCATGAGGGCTTCACATATGCGGAACACCCATATAATTGAATAACTTCCTTGTTTATCGAAAACAAGGAGGTAATCCCATGTGACCATGGATTCATGAGATCATGAATACCCATGTTCATGTGATTGGTGTGTCTTCAATGAAGGATCCCGTGATGGATTCTTCCATCGCGCCGAGGACTTGAGGGAGTTGTTTGCTTCCCAAGACAGCTATTTTGAAAGTTGTATAATAGAGACATGATCCAGGGAGGTCTTTTCCACTCAAAGGCTGAATTTGGAGATACAATAATGGATAAACTCTATACTTTGGTGAATTCGTGAACCTCATTAGCATGACACAGTCATATGAAAACCATGCAAGAACTAAGTGTCTTATGACATTTGGTTTGTCTTGTGACTTCCTGGTCATCAAAATATCATGCGGCCAGACCTCTTGATTTCCTAAGGAATTATATTGTATGTAGTTATTGACTTCCCTTCTTTTTTTTGATCCATTCTTCCTCCTACCATTGTGTTTCTTCTTCTACATGGGATATCATTTCCTAAATGACGTGTGTGGCTGAATCTCCTATCTCTTTTCACAAGATGAACATCGCATGCACTAGATGAAGTGGTAAAGATCGCATCACATGATTATTTAATTTGCTTATAGGATGACTATGTTTTTTCTCATGTGGTGTCATGTTATCAGAAAAATCCTAATTAATTCAGTTGGAAAATATGTCGGAGGTGGAGGGGTTCATGGTTGTTGAAATGTTTGGGAGGTCTTGGTGTTTGCCTCCACCTCGATCGCATGATCAAAGGATGATCATGTTACCACTTAAATCTCTATATTGGGTTTTTACAGAAGGCTACATAAGCTCATGGCTTAGATCTCTTGATGGCATGCATTTGGTTGTCTTGGACATGAAAATCCATCGGCAAACTTTTATAGGGATGGTTTTGATGTCAAGAAAGTGTCACGTGTACCCGTGGATGTCGAACTAGTGCATTAGGAGGTTGAAGATAATGGTCCTACGTCATGTGGGATCAACTAATTTCGAAATAAAATAGCCATAAGAATGGTTTGAGTTGAAATTTCAATGTGTGGGATTAGAAAAGATGGTATGGATTAATATAAGTTGTGATCAAACGGTGTATATTGAACTCATATTGAGTTCACGTTGTGCGAGATTGAAGCGAATAGTCGAGATTAGGGAGAGGTGTGATCAGATGGTCCAGAACTGTTTTCTATGGGAAAATCACATCACACATTGAAATAAAACATCCCTTCCATTAAAGAATAAAAGATACTTTATGACTTCCACCTCTTGAGCGAGCAATGGGGTCGGCACCCGTGCCATCTGCATCACTCCCACCAAGCTTGATTCATCTCAATGAGTCTGTGTCATGGGATATGGACACATACCTATAGTATTGCACAACATAGGACCTATAAATGGGCCCAAATCATATATTGTGGGATCTATCCCCCCCTTTTCTACTAGCTAGACCAGGCTGACTCCCGTTGGGTGTGGTTGACCTCTGGTACCACATGGTTCTGTAGTCGAATTGGTTTGGCTAGATAATGGCTGGCCTTTTTTGCTAAGGTTGGTAATAGAAAAACCATTAAAATAATAGGAATAAAATTTTTATTAGAATATATGTCCCACAATAATCCCCTCTATATCCAATCCCCTTCTTTAAAAAGTCCACACAAACTATATTGGTATGGCCACAAAGTCTTCAAACATCTAAAATATTCAACCACAAAGTGTAAGCTGCAAAAATATTAGTTCTATCGAAATCCCACCCACCTAGAATGATATTTATAATAACTAAATGAATTTTATTCTATGTTTAATGTAAATCAATATTCCACATATCTAAATATCTAACAATTAAAGATACTAAACTTCCTAAGAGAATTTTCATGAGCATGTATGAGGGACTCTCATGTATCATGAATATGATTCATCTAGAAATAATATCTTGACTGAATCCAATATAGGATGTAGCTTTGGTCCAAGGGATGGATAACTTGAAATTAAAATGTATATGCATTCCAAAATAGAATAGGGATTGGCAGAAAGAAAATAGTGGTTGGATCTGAAGTAAAACACTCAGATGTCTCTATGTATCCCACAAGGATGGGTATCTAACCAAACATAGTTCTAAAATATATCACTATGAAGATCAAAATCGTTCATAGGAGACATAGGTTCGTGGATAAAAAAATACTATGCTGAGCTTACTTATGTAGATATAACCCATACATAGGAGGGCACATGTCATTGTTTTGTGAATAAATCCGGAATAAATATCTATGTTTTGGCGGAGAAGTTGATCAGATCATGCACGATGCCCATCCTTTGTGGTTAATACCAAATAGATATGATTTCTTGGATTTGAATACTTGACTTTCAATAGGATTATTTTTTATAAATGTTCAAGAATACCCAATATCATGAAAGTACTCATTGTTGTAACTACTATAGTAGTATTGAGATCGCTGAATTTACACAGAAGATTTTCACATGATATCCATCCGAAATGCTTATATTTTTCCTAATTCATGGGACATAGTGAGAATATATTGATTTTTTATAAGGCTATATAGTGGTCCCCAAAATCTTTGTTTCTTTTACTATTTTTTCCCTAAAATTTTCTTAATCTTTATATGGGAGAAAACATTATTGGAATAGGCTTAGATTTTTTCTCAGGTTTCATTCTTACAAGTTTTCATACTAAAATGTTTCTGTTCTCCTTCCCTTTTATAGCTACTCAATTTTGAATGGATCACACAATGTGTATGTCCAGTGATAACACACTAAACGTTTCCCTAGGATTCCCTAATCGGGTTTTTATCTTGGTGAGAAACATTTCTATTTTAGTTTCATGGTCCTATAAACTAGAACCATCAGTGTGCTATAATTTAAGGTCTTTGAGCTTGGGACTTATTATCACTAATTTTTAAGGTCATATAGCTCAGACCTTAGGAAATATGGGTCAGGAAGACCTGGGATGACTCAAAACACTATGGGGTTCTGAGTTTTACCATGGTATTTCTAGGGATAAAAAAGATTGGAGGTCATTTCTTACAAGGAATAGATTCCATTAGTTGGTAGATTAAATCCCTTATGAATCGTTAGCATGGACCAAAAAAGATAATATCCAAACTTTTCTAATGTCATATTGAAGTTTCATAGGGTAAATATGGATAGGGGAAAAATACAACAGAATCTAGGACATCCTGGATAGTTGGAATGAGGGTGATATAAGTCACAACCAAAAAAGTCTAATCCAGATAATATGGGATGGGTTAAAACTCTCAAGTATTTCCCTTAACACTATGAGGTGTTAGGTTTAGCCATGGTGTCATTGAGGCTCAAAAGGATTATATAGCGCTTTATATTGGGCCATGATATCTCCGGTCAGTGGGTCTAAACATTATGTGTTGGCTACATGGTCGAGTTAAGAGATCAATTTTCATTTAAAGTGGCTAAGAAATATTTATGAAGACATGGACATCTACATGATGAAGTTGGTTATGGAAGGAATATTACCCAAGAAAATGTTTTGGACCCCTGGGGTAACATGGATCCAATTAAATAACTTCATCCCTATGCCTTATTGTATTGAATCATGAGGTTTGATCCATTAAAAGTTTAAGAATGAATGGATGCCTTTAGGCATTGATAAAGGGTACAAGACATAGTTATGCAACGTCGAGGATATCGAATCCACTTGAATAGTCTGATACAGATATTCGGAAACATAGTACAAAGTGCTTTGGTCATGAGAGATGTGTGAGACAACCACACTGGTGATATCTTAAAAAACGTGGTTCTAAGTTCCTTCGTGATGACATCAGGCTCACAAGAATCAGAAATTCCTTTATACTGGGCCAAGATGTCTCTGGTTGGTGGTTCTAAGCCCTTGCATCAATTAAATGGTTAATAAAAGAGATCCCTTTCATTCACCGGGGGAAATAAAGGGTTATGATGACCTGAGACTCTTTATATCATTTATTTGGATTCATGGGAAATGTACAATCCAAGAAGGGTTTGAGCTCCCAAAAAGTTGTGTCACCTTCTATTGAACATATTATTTTGGCAAGGAAATGTGAAAAATAATTGATCTAATTTTTTCATTGACTGGGGGTTCTAAAAATCATAGATTGGATTTTACTAGGGATATAGAGTAGACCCTATAATCATTATGTCTTATTTATTTATTCCCTTATTTTTTCAAAAATTCTGAAGATGTAGAGTTTAGCAAGTGAGGACATCACTTTCTCTGGCAGTCCTTTACGGGTTTTTAACTAGACATATTTTGTGTCTCTTTCACTATAATTTTAAAGACATGAGATTTAGACTATTAGAGGTTATAGTTTAAGGTCGTATAGCTTTGACCAAAGTGTGAGCAGTTTAAGGTCATCACACTTAATGATGTAACATGGGATATGTTACCCAAGAGCCTAATTTGGATACTCGGGGTCAAAATTAATCCAACATCATTATGGGCAAGAGGTGAAAGTGTTGAAAATCATGGATCAAGGTTCTGAGGTCAAGAGTGATGATATGGTAAAATCATTCTAGGGGTAAACTAAAACACGATGGGGTGATAGGTTTCATTATGGTGACATTAGGCTCATATAAATTAGAAATAACTTTATACTAGGTCAAGATGTATTTGGTATGTGTGTATGAGACCTTTTATCAATAGCATGGTCAAACAGATATATCTCTTTTCTTTTCCAAGGAAATTGAAAGGTTTTGATGACCTGAGGTGATTGATCAATGAAGTGTAGAATATGGATTGATGTGTTTAAAAAGATGATGGATGCACCAAATTCTCTTTTTGGTTTGGGTATGGGCCATGTGGTCTTTTGATAAAGAAGGATGATGAATGATGGTTTCCCCCGTTTGAATTCATGTACTGGGGACGTGCCTCAGTGTAATTTAATGTCAAGTTCTAAGGATTTTCTTCCATGTAGTTTAAGGTTATGTCGTAAAGACATACTTCTGTGTAGTTTAACATCGTGCGATAAGGATGTGGGAAATGACGTGAAAGTCAAAAAAAATTAGGGCTAGGCCCAAGGATGGAAATATAGGTGTCGCTATCTATCCCTTTTAAAAATGAATCAAACCATATGTAGTTCAGGAAATACCATGTACTTTAGCATCATGTAGTAATGATGTTTATGAAGTAACATGAAAAGTGGGAATGTTGTGGTTGGGACCAAATATGGATATTTAGGAATTATTATGTATCTCAAGAGAATGAGAATCAATCCAAATTTAGTTCTAAATAAATTCTCTTATGTAGTTCTGGCCCAGACACAAGGAGTGGAAATTTTTATATTTTTTTATTGTGAATAGGTTTGGTGTTGGAAATTCGAGCATTAATATATATTATATGAGGTAAGGAATCAAGTCACACATATTTCTTGAATGGGAATGACTCTACGAAGTTCTAAACCATATGTAGAGTTGGTCATTATTTCCATTAACAATTGTAGTTAGCCCTATTATTGGAGATCCAGGCATCACTATGTATACCATAATGATAGGAATTAAGCTACACATAGTTCTTGATTCTCTATAAAGTTTAAAATAATTTGGTGAGGATGAAGGTGGACTAACATGAAAAAATTGAAATGTTGCAACAGGGTTCAAGAATGGATATTCAAGAGTCATTATGTATGTCATAAAAGGTGAGACTCAATCCATAAATAGTTCAGGAAATTCTCTTTATTTTCACATCATGCAGTGAGGAAGAACGTGAATTGATGGGAACATTATGGTTGGGCCCAAAATTGGAAGTCTGGGCATCACTACATATCTCATGAGAATGATAATGAAAGAAAATGTTGTTCTTGGATAACTGTGCAGTTTAATGTCATGTTTGAAGGACATAAACCGTACATTTTAACATCATGCAACGCAGACTCATAATAGGCCTATTAGATTCCTTTACGCCTTGCTTGTAAGGGTATGTCCCTGCCCCAATTCCTTTTCTCACATGAGCTATGATCGATGTGATAAATAAAGAACAACATAAGAATCCCAATAATGCAGATACAGAACGGGGTACGATAAGGTAATTTCATATCATGTAGTGATTGAACCATGAAATAGGATTGTGGTTATGATAAATAATGGTACTTACTCTGATGTGGATGAACATTGCATTCATTAAGGCTTGTTATCGAATATTACCTCCTCATGATCTTGCTTGACCAAGACGATTGTAGTATTAGCTAATGTTTCAGTACAAACATTCTATGACTGGGGGGAATTATGAAATACGGTCTCAAAAGGGAACTTTTCTATCAATTCCCTAACATAACTTGTGATGGTTCGAATTCTTTATTTTCTATGGAATATTCACCATTTTCCTTCTTTATTACTAAATTTGAATCCCCTTCAATGTTTAGGTAGGCTATTTGTAGCTATTGGGAAACATCTATGCCAATAATGAGGGATTTTTATTCTACCACATTATATGAGTAGGATTTGAATATTGAGAAAGAGTAGGGGAAAGAGATATTTTAGGAGAAATAAATTCAATTCCTAGTCCAAACCGGTTGATCTTCAGGTTTTTTATCATTATTTCAATATGAAATTGTGAGGAACCATAGAAATATATCTCCCATGTCTGGGGAGTGTCATGGGTATAAAAGACATCTTCATCTAGAAGCATAGTGTCTTCCGGTATATTTTTCAGGGCAGGATGTTCCATTAAGAAATTTGTCAAGGATTGTCCTTTAATTAACATTTTTGACACAAAATGAATGTCATATCTTTGAATAATGACTACCCATCAGTCCAACCACCCTTTCAGCATCGGATGACAAAGGATTTACTTTAAAGGATCGATGCGAGAGACCAATTGTACTTCACGGTGCTGCAAGTAATACCTCATCTTTTCCACAGTGAATATGATTATAAGGTAGTTCTTCTCAACATCAGAGTATCAAGTCTCAGTACCTATCATATCCGGTGACGGAATAGAGACTATCCTAACTCCATGCATCATTCTATTGTGTGAAGGGGTGCCCAATGAGTGTTCCATGGTAGCCACATATAAGATGATTGGCCTCCTTTCCATTAGAGGTATTGGGACAGGTGGTTGAAGTAGCTACTGGTTGAGAATTTGGAAGTCATTTTGGAAATCATCATACCATTGAGTGGTGTTTCCCTTCATCATTAGCTTGGTGAAGGGGATATCTTTTTTTGGCCAAGATGGGAATGAAATGCTGAAAGTAAGAAAGTTTCCCTTGGATCCTCCACAATTATTCGATATTTATAGCGATGAATTTTCTAAGATAGCACTAGTCTTCCATGATATGACCTCAATGATAGGGTGGTGTTCCACCAAACCAAGGAATTTAACTGATGTTTTCTAGAAAGTTCATTTTAGTCGATTATCTTTAGTTTGTGTTATCACAGCTTGTTGAAAATTATTTGAAGATTCATGATGTGATCACACTACAGTCAAGATTTAACCACCATGTCTTAGACATAAAATTCATCTATGTTTTCCAGTAATTTCATAAATATATGGTGCATGGTGCGTTCTTATATGGAGTTATCATTACTCAACCCAAATGGAATGGCCTAATAGCCAAAGATCCCCGAAAAAGCTCTAAAGGAAGTGTATTCTTCATGTCTAGGGGACAACCTTATCTAATTGTACATCAAGTACCAATCCATGAAATAATGGTCTTAGAAACCATAAGTTGCATCGATCAAGAGTTTTTTGTTCATAAATATGAAATAATCCGTTGGGAAATGTCAATTAAGGTTTCAAAAATCAATGTAGACCCTAATATTCCCATTCTTATTCTTGAAAAGGATGATATTGGCAAGCCATATCAGGTAATAAACATCTAGATCAAAGTTTTCTTTGATCAACTTTCCAAATTCTATCTCTATATTGGTGTAATGAGAGGGACACATCCCCCTGGATTCCTATCATAAGCCTAGATGCTCCTCGGGTAGCCCAAGATGGTGCATAGCCACATCTGGGTTTATTATGGGCATTTCTATATAGTTTAAAATCAAAACATATCGGGACTACTTCATAAATGAAACATACATCTCATTCTCTTCAAGGGGCATGGTGGCACTAAACAGGGTAGGTTGCTGGTTTTCGTATGTTCCATGATTTTTCTCCCTGAGTTCATTGATGGTGGTGAAGACACCTTCCTTGAATACTAGAGGGGTGTTCCATAGATCATCCTAATCGTCCTCTATCTTTGAGCTTGTGGATACATTTATAGATAAATATGGGAATCTAGGTGATCCTTTGTTACTATCAGGGTGAGAGAGGCCATGAGAAGATACATTATCATACCCTGTTTAATTAGTCATTGTAGAGAGATATCAAATCTAATAGTCTTATATGTTGTCACTGGGGATAGGATAGTCTTGGAACTCTTAGATTAAATATTTAATCTCTAATAGGTTTATTGGGATCATATAGTCACTATCTATAATTCTCTAGGGATTTACATGGGTGTTACCCAATCCATTGGGAGAAACAACATATATATCCTCATCCACCACATGTAGTTTTCTTCTTTTTTATAGAAAAATTCTTTATAATTTGTGGACCCACAGGTCTCAAAGGGTTCATTGTCACCATTTGGTATATAGACTTTCTCATTTGATGTCGATTATGTCTCCAAGAGATCGAGATGCCATGCAGTTTATCATCCTATGACCAGGATCTGTTCTATTTAGTTCTTCATCTAGCGATTTCGATGAGAATACAGGTGGTTGGGATATGATATAGAATCAACATATACTAACATATCTTATTAGGATGATAATCAATCTGTACGTAGTTCTTGAATAACTAATCTTTTTTACTTTCAGGCCGAAAGGATAGAATTCATGCTATTTAACATCCTATGGTTTATACGGGATCCATATAGTTTATTGCTTCACAAAAAGAAAATTATTTGAGTAGTTTAACATATTTTTCTAAGGAAGATGGCCAGACAGTTTTATGTATTATAGTGAATACATAATCCAGGCAGTTTAACATATTTTTGTTATGAAGCGATTGATGTAGTTCAATGTCTTCGGGTAAAGAAATTAGTCGTTCATTTTAATATCTTGCATTAAGGATGTGATCCATGAATTTTAATGTCTTGCAGTAAGGATGAGATCCATTCAGTTTAATGTATTGTGGTAAGGATTATCTCCATATAGTTTAACACCATGTGTTTAGGATGAAAGATGAGTATCCTATTAAGAGGATGGCAATTCTCAAGGATCTTGGACAACTCTTATGCATATTTCACGAGTTTCATAATCTTTCAACTCTACCAATATAGTAGATACATGTTCCTCCAACCAATATTTTAATACAAAGAAACTTTCGATTTCATTATTGAGACATTGATGGCATGGGAATTAGCTTTCATGGCCTATCAACCCCACCTCATGTGTCTGTTCTATTTTTTGTAGTTCCATCAAACCGTTTTCCATGAAAAAATCAAAATTTTTGGAGACATGATTTTTTAGGGAGGAATTTGTTTTTTTATCCTGATTTGAAATACAGCCACTTATCCTGGGGGGGAATATGAATAGTTCCCCACTTTAAAACTGGTATATCCTACTCAGAGTGGTCAGATAACTCGAGTGGGAATTCAGGTGTTGGAGGTTCTAATATCCACTTGTCCATCTGTACATGAATCTAGTTATTAGAGTAAAATTAAACTTTTATAGTGTGTCCACGACATCTATGGTAGGGAAAACAATTATCATGGCCTATAAATCATACCTCCCTAGGATTTATTATCATCAATAGCTCAATGAAACCATTCTTTATGGAATAGTTGAAATATCATGGAACATGTTTGGCTTGGAAGGAATATACTTTTCGCTTCTTGTCATCAAAATAGGGGTGACAAGACCACTTCTCACACATGTTATATATTCCATTATTGGTGTGGTTGTATGGATGAATCTGGAGTCTAGGAATTATATTCTCAGTCTTTATTGATCTGGGGGAAGGTGTTGATCAATTGGGGTTCTTGGATGATGCATACGCTTCCCAATGATTAAAAGGTCCTAACTCTCCTGAAAGTTTTGTGGTGAGACTTGAGGTCAGATGGTTTCTATAATATCTTTGATGAGGAAGAGGAAAATATGGAAATTCCCCTAGATCATTTGGCTGGGATGAGGTGGACAATATTTTTATTTCTATCAATGAGGGGATGACAAATATGAAAATTCCCCCAAACCTGTGGGCTGGGGTACTTCAAAACAATATGGGATTTGATAAGTTCACACTGGAACAACATCCCTCAGTGGAGATATTCAGATTATTCCCATAATTATCACCCATAGATACTTATTCTCTTGTTGGATTTGAGCAATCTATTCTTTTGTAGAAACTACCTTATCATCTTTAAGGGGATGGTTGGTAGAAGACATGAAAACACCCCATCCACTATTGATGGCGGGGTGAGTGGATGATGATGTGAATTTCATTCTGGATTTAAAGACTAACTCCACAAATTTCATTGTCTATATGATCCATTTTCCTTACCTTATAAAATATCAACTTTATTGGTAACACCTTCTGTAGATTCATGGTGGATACCACCGATCCCTTCCTCTTTAACGCCAGCAGTATAATATAGACTATCCTACTGTGACATAGATGACTGAAGAAAGGTATGATTATACCCTTTAGAAGCATGCTCTTCCAGATCTAATGAAGAGTCTCTAGATCTGACTGATATCATATTGAATAAGACACAGTCAGGTGAGTACTCCTCCTTTATGGACTACTTCGTCTGAGGGGTTTTTGCCTGATGTACCATTTGGGTGATGGATCACATGATACCGTTTGGGGGTTCTTTGCCCATGATACCATTTGGGGGGTCAGTTCCCATAATGAAGATGATCATCAGGTAAAATATAATGAAACTTCCCTCCAGTCATGTGGTCTATGACATTCCTTGAGATTCCATTGTCACTGATTCTAACTGTGATGAAGTCAAATGCTCCTGGCTAGTGGTGATCTAATATTGATTTTGGGTAACTGTTAGAATAACACGGTGGACCTCAAAAAGATTTAAAGTAGCAGGGATATGATCCTGCTTCGGAATTTTAATGTTTAGATACCCCATATGGGCTCTCTTGCTGGGGGCCCCATCCTGGATAGTTGGTGTAGGGCCACCGCCTCTATAGCTCCTTATAGAATAATAGTAGAATATCATTTATGATGATCAGAATGGATAGAATCTTTATTAGGAAGCTCCTGGGTGATTTAATTTTCATATTTATTATCCTTATTCTGCTCCCTAGCATAGGGAAGTTTTACGTTGTTGCATTCCTTTAATAGGTTCCCAAAGAGGATGAATGCGGTGAAAAGGTCTGCTTCGTCTCATACGGCCTATCACGGGAAAGACGACCTATGCGAACTCATCATTTGAAGTATTTCATGAGTCGATCCCAAATTCTTGATGGAGTTATTCATGTGTTATTCCTAGACCAAGATGTTCACAAACAGATACTGGAAGTGGAGTTTTGGTGATAACATACGTCGGGGCCTCACGACCAAAGTAGCTTGTCTAATGACCTTGGAATCCATTTCGAACATTTAATAATGTCATTTCGATTGAAATTAATATCTATAAGTCCTAAATAATGAATCATTTCACCTTATCAGTGTAACGTCATTCATAATAGTGCATGTTTTATCAAAAACTTTCACGGTGAAAAGATATAGAGGCAGTCCCTTATTTTTACTCAATGTTCAGTGCGGTTAAAAAAAATTTAGGGATCATCATTTTATATTAAGGAGATCAACATAAATTGACCTGAATGGTATTGGAAAATATATCCTTTTTGACACATGAAAGGGATGAAGAAATTAAAGGATTCACATCGAGTTCACCATTTTGTTCCATCAGTTTTATGGAGTGGAATGGGTTTCACTCGATGATTTGATCATGGGGTGTTCTAATGCCTCGCTCAACTACACGAATTAGGTTTTCCATCTATTACATATTTATTATAAAATCCCAATGGTCCCCTCATCCATATCTAGGTATAGACCTACTTTCTAAAGGTTTGTGGTCGATAAGGTTTTCAGCACCAATGACTCTTGGGTACTCTCATTGGCCGAGAGGATGGGAGGTCAAGCTCATCATACCCTTTTGGGGGGAATTATTTCCTACTCTAGGAATCTCATATATATTTATGATATGTTCATGAAATCTTTCCCATACCCTGATGTTTGATTATTTACTATTCTTCTAATGAATCATTAATGAACATGTATTGATAAGGAAAATTGGGTGTATATCACAGGTTCTCTATCACTCTCTTATTTAATTATGACTCTTTAGGGAACAACCATGTTTGAGAACTATAGGGTTTATTTCTATGAATAGGGATGGATGGTGTCCCTATGATGGGATTGATCCTCTACGCAGTGACCTACGTAACTTTTGAAAATAGGAATCAAAACCCACATAGTTCATTTGACAGAGTTTAAGGTCCTATCACTGGACCCTTCCATGTAGTTTAATGTCATGTTGTAAAGACATGGATATCGATCTTGGACCTTAGTGAGGTTTCATATGTATCCTATATTAAATAGGAATCATATTCCACATAGTTCTTGTGACAGGCGTCTATTCCCTGAGAGATGCATCATTAGAGGACCTAGGTGGGACTTATGCATATGAGACTGCCCCATATTACTTAATTGGAAATATGGCCCTCTGAGTGGAGATAAGATGTAATCAGGCTTACATACCAATGGTGATTACTCTCTAGGTGAATTCTCAACATATTTTTAGAACAATCACCGCCGGTCTCTAGCGTCGCGTGAGCCATGATCAGTATAAGAAACACGATATTGTGGTAGATTAAACACATTTCATGAGAGTATATCCATTCGGGGATTACACAATAAAGTTTACCATTGAGAGGAATGATCACCCATATCATAGAGGATATGGTATGGAGCCCATGCCTTAGGAAGGAATCCTACATATCCTGGATATAGCAGGAATTAGAGTTCTCGTAGTTCATTTGATTGGGGCTTACACTCTGAGGTCACCCGATTGGACGAGGCTTACACTCTAAGGCAGCCCAATTGGTGCACACATAATATATTTTATCAGTATTCATGGATATTGAACTGATATTGCCTATTTTATATACTCATATCATGTCATTGATCATGGATTAAACTTTTAGGTTTCCCATTTGTTCGAGGCATGCATTATGGGGTTGTCCATTTGGTATACTCATTCTTTATCTTGTGACAGATTAACGAAAGCTATTATTGACAATTATGGTCTACTTGAGAGAATTATTTTCATAAGGTCACCTATGGGAATGATTCTATCTCTTCAAGGACACTTCCCTTCTCAAATGGGTTTGAATATGAATATTCATTGCTAGGGGTCAAAATGGCCTGAGTCCAAGTAGATCTTCCATATAATGTTAGAATGTGGTAAGGGGCTTTTGTGACATGTCTTGGTCATCTACTATGCTTGTCTTGATTGTCTGCCCAATATTTTGGGTAACCAATCTGATATGGAAGATATATCTAATGGTATATTCTTGATCACTTATCATACATTTGACGCCTTCTTATAGGTGAAACAGACGTGTATGAGATGCTTCTTGTGACCAACCCTTTAATATCATGTGTCTCATGCATGACGATTCGACTTGTATTAGATTCATTTTCCATATCAAAGTGAATATGTTTTGGTTCTTTCATGTGATCAATGTATACATAACTATATGGTGTCACATGATCGACCTGACTTGTCCTCAGACTTTCGCATGTCAATATGGGCATCTCTATGGAGAATCGCATAATCATTCCAATGTTTCCATGGCTCCTTCGTGTGATCAAAGTCTGTTGTATGTGATGCATTTTCTTGATAAATATGGGAATCATTGATGTTCTTCGAATGATTTACATGAATTTTCTTATAAATGTCAATTGAATTTTCACCTAATCAGCTTTTCTTATCCCAGGGATGTTTCATGATAATGGTGGCATGTCAATGGATTGTCATGATGTCATCCCAACTTGTTTGAGGAATGCCTTACGATCATTAGGGCATGTACATGGTTTTTCCAGGGTAGCATGAGACCATCGATGGGTCTTAGAATCATGTTTCCTTGGACCAGTCACATGGTGGCGTCTCACAGATATGCTTAATATATAGCGCTCATTCAAGTGCCGCAAGTTTATCTATAAAGGAATTATCCCCCAAGATTCATTGGAATATATATATATATATATATATATATATATATATTCTTGATTTTACATGGTTAAAGAATACTCTATAGAGGTTTCATGGAAAAGGGAGGTCTCATTCACGAGTTTATATGCACACTAAGTGAACATTCAAACAACACTCTATTATACATGTGATTCTCAAGAACTCAAAAAGGGCTCACCTAGATGTATGACAATGTGTATAGAAGCTTTAAAATGACACAGTGATCCTTATTGGGGTTCCTTGGAATATATTGGAAAGGTTTTTCTCAATAAAAATTTATAATGCTGGGTGGTGTGTTTATGAAATTGTATGATGCCCATGCATTTGTGATTTTCATGGCCTTCATGAGCTCTAGCAATGAGGTTTGGAGTGATACACAGGGGGGTTCATATCTAAACCTCCATGTGCATGGGTAAATAAATGCACTGTATGGAGTGGGGGAATGCATGGATAGGGACCATGGCTATTTTACATGTATAGGTATCTATTCTCATGGTTGTGTGGGTGCATTGAATGACCACGGTTTTGTGGTACCAAATGGGGTATTTCACATTTATCGGTACATTCCCATAGACATAAGAATGTGTGATCGCATATGAATAACTTTACTAGGTGTTTGAACAAGGAAAACACAAGATCAAGGGATCTTCTCTATCAAATATTCATGGCCCAGAGATATTCATCTAAGCTTCATACACGCATCGTGTGATATTGGTCAAATGTCTATTATGTGGCTGTATGATCTCCAAATTATTATACAAGGGACTCTGAAAGCATGTATAAGGGATGAATATTGGTCTGCAAAAAAGGATTCATGTTAGAGGGTTTTATTTGTACTACACCTCCTAGGGTGTCACACGATTGATCCCCATGGAAGTCTCATGAATCGCATGACCTCGAAGGGGTCTTGCGATGGATCTTCAAACCATAAATGGGTATGTTTTTTGGGGATGATGGTATTGGAAAAGGTGGACATGAAATACCAAAGGATTCAATCACAGTCTCATGTTTGATGTTTCATGAGGTAATCTCATATACTGAACACCCATATTGGGAACTACATGTCTTGGTTATTGAAATACAAGGGGGCATCCCACGTGATCACGGGTTCATGATATCATGAAGACTCATCTTAATGTGATTAGTATTTATTCAACAAAGGGTACCATGAGGGTTTCTTCCATCATGCCAAGGACATCTAGAAGGTTTTTGTTTTATAATATGGCCATGCCCAAGGTTCATGTGAGGGATGAAAGCCTGGGATGTCATTGTTCTTAAATCCCGAAGGAGAAGATACAACCATCGTCGAATGACTTTCATTGGTGAAATCAAGAACCTTGTGGGCTCACGTGGTCATGTGAATGCCGTTTAAGAACCATGAGTCGCATGATATTTGGTTTTTCATGCAGCCACTTGATCATCAAAGGATCATGTGACCGACCCTCATGATTTCTCGAGTAGTTCTCCGGAAGGCATTGACCAACATCCCTTATTTCTCAGATAAATTCTTCCTCTCACCCATTCATTTATTATTATAAATGGGAGATCAGTTTATATATTCCACATGTGGACATGTATTATGCCTCTTTGCATGTGATGTATTCTATTAGAACTAACTGACCTGGAGAAGATCAGATCACTTGATCCTTTTATTTAATTATGTGATACCTTGGTTTTTCTCCCATGGAATCGTAGGATCAAGAAAAATATGAATTAATATGAATGGAAAATATATTAATGGTGTAATAGGTTCATAGTCGCAAAAATTCTTACGACATCTTAGTGTTTTTATTTGCGTAGGTTGCATGATCAATGGATGATCATGAGACCCCTTCAATCACTATAAGGGGATCTCACATATAGCCATTGGAGATCACTATTTAGATCTCATGATGGCTCTAATTTGGTTCTCTTAGACTTGTGAAACCATTAGAAAAGGTTTGGATATATAGCAGTGATGTCGGGAATGTGTCACATGTACCCCCGGGATGTCGAACAAGATCATCATAAGGTTGAAGATGAAGGTTCCCCATCGTGAAAGGTAAGATGAGTTTTAAATCACATAGGAAAGAGATACATTTGGGTTTAACTTATGATGTATATGAATAAAGAGGATGGCAGGGATAAGAATATGGCGTGATCAGGTTGTACGGATTGAACTAATTTTTTAGTTTGTGATGGGCGAGATCAAAGTAGACAGTCAAGAACACTGGGAGGCACAATCGGATGATCCATATCTGGTTTATATGGAAAAATCACATCCCACATATAAATCAGACACCAATTCCTTTCCAGTAAAAAATAATCTCTATGAATTTTTCCTCTCTAGTCGGAAATTGGTTTGATACCCAAACCATCAACATCACTCCAATCCACTAGGTTGCTGCCCACTGAATCTATGGATCAGGAAATGTGTGCATCCCTATAGGATTTTACACCATGGGCCCTATATATAGGGCTAGATTGATTCTTGTGGGTGATATCCCCCCCCCCCGATGGTCCTCTATCAGACCCAAGCTAACTCCCATTGGGTCTGGTCGAACTCTGGTCACACTTGGGTCTATGCTCAAATTGGTATGGTTGGCTAGTGGGTATCCATATTTTTTTGGATTAGGGTGGTAATAGAAAAACACTTAAACAAGTAAGGATAAGATTATTATTAGAATATATGTCCCAAAATGATCTCCTATATATCGAAGCCCCTTTTTGTAACGAATACACAAAATCTATATTCATATTTTCACACAGTCATCAAACGTATGAAATCTTTGATAGTAATGTGCTCGATGTCCAATTATTGGTGCTAACATACTCACTGACCCTAGAGTAGCATTAAAAACATATTGAGAAAGACCTAAGTACACATTTCACACAACAGCATTATGCTAAGAAACCTAACTGTCACTTTTGTATTTGGGGGGTGGAATTATTAGGGAATTTGGTTTCTGAGATAATTATATTAGTGAAGTCTGAGAAATTAGAGGTGGTTGTGTCCTTTACACATCATCAGAATATCTCTGATATTAGGATCTTTTTAGGATTGATGGGATACTTTCGACATTTTATCTAGGGATTCTCCAATTTATTTTCATGCATGACTGTTAGAGTTAGTGTTCTAGATCCAATTATTTATTATCTAGAGTATATTTATATTAAAATAATTTAATATTAATTAAAATATCACATTACATATCATTCATAGTTACTCATGACATAAATGTACTAATTTTCCAGGGTATCTGTTGCAATAAAAATGGAATAACATTACACTATTATGATGGGAACCTTAAAACTTCATGTAGATAGTCTTAAACCAGGTTCTATGTTTGGATAACAGTATATGATTGGGTATATAGTACATTTATTTTTAGGTGTGATTACTAATAAGAAAATGATAATTTTTCTCTTGGATTTCATAAATGGTAATCTCTAAGATGAGAGATTAGGATAACATACTTTCCAATTGGAATTCCATATGTTTATGTGTTATCAAATGTTTTTTTGTGAGTGTGTGTAATGATCATTAGAATTTAATATTATTATTAATTCATTTCATGACTCATTCACCTATATTTACTGATCAAACCTATGAAACTATATGTTTTCAGGATGTAGAGTCTGTTACGAGTATCATGACTGAAAATTTAGTCATTAATAATTCAAGAAAGGATTAGAAACATAAATATTTATGGAAGTTGGTGTCTTGGAACATTGATTGAAATAGAACTGTAAAATTAAAATTCATGGAAATGGTGTAGCGAAGAGTTTATTTCAATATATTCAAATAAAGGCTTATAAATCATATAGGTCCATGACATAGGTGTGCAACTTTCTTGAGGAGATATCATGACAATTGGATTATATTGAAAAGTGAGCACTCATATGTGGTTGTATATATTGTGACATGAACTTATTTCTATTTAGTTCCATGACACATTACTAGATAGTAATTTTGAAATTTATTCAATGTCTATAATTTCTCAAAAGATTATCTATGTAATCTCCCATATAATTATACAACTATATCATATTTTGTTAAGTACCTACACCAATTGATAAAATATATATTTTATTATATTAATTTAAATATTAAAATTTTCAAATAAAAAAGTCCATAATAATTGAAATTATTATAATGGGATAAAAATATGAAATAAAATAACAATAATAGTAAAATTTTCAATTGGTCAATCTCATATAATAATCGCACTCATGAACAAAACTGTAGAAATGAAGCAGATTATTAGTAATTAAATATGGAATTTTAAATTGAAAATGTGTATATATAAATATATTATATATATAATATAAGTTAATTAATAATGTATGAAATATGTGTTATTTATAGAAATTAGGGACCTCATATGACTGTTATAAATATAAACATTGGAATAGTAATCTAAAGGTTGGAATAGTAACCTTACCATTGGAAGAGTAATATACCCATTAGGAATACTAAACTGATTATTAGAATGGTATCCTGACATATGAAAGAGTAAAATAAAATTTTGGTATCTTAAAAATGAAAATTTTATGTATATATACCACAGTTCAAGTAAATTAACATTTTCGAAATAATAAGTTAGGTGTTA
Organism: Viscum album; assembly: GCA_963277665.1. Taxonomy (NCBI): domain Eukaryota; kingdom Viridiplantae; phylum Streptophyta; class Magnoliopsida; order Santalales; family Viscaceae; genus Viscum; species Viscum album. The sequence continues at coordinate 1,575,658,717 of OY728120.1, read as the reverse complement.
GTATTTTTTGTAAAACATAAATGTTTTAATTGAAGTTTTTATGATAAATATAATTATTTAAAAGAAATTTTATGTTAATATAATGTATTTATATATTAATATTCTATTCTTTTATAATAATAAGATAATTTTATGGGATAAGTAATATTTCAATGGTTCATAAAATTGATCATAATAAATTTTTATTTTTCAAATAAATGCGGTGTTTAATTAAAAAATAACTTTAATATATTTTTAAAATTATTTTAATAAAATGGATTTCACTTTGGGAATATTCCAAAAAAATTGGTTAGGGTCTTTTTTTGAAATTTTTCTAAAATAGATTATTTTTATGAATATTGAAATATGGTAAAATATGATATATGACATTAAAAGTTAAATACATGGTTTTTGGAGTCCGTATTAATGTAAGAAACCATTAGTTCAATCTATAATGCAACATTTACTATATATAATCACAATAATAAATACTATTAATAAAAAAGACCAAAAATACTAAACAAATGAATATAATAGTAAAACACACCCCTCTTCTCACCTTATAAATAACCCTCTTCGCCACCCCTTCTCCCCAAAACTTATAATCCTTGGATATTTCCAAATTTAAAACCAATCCTCTGCCCAATATTATCATAAAATTCTTAGTTCTTATGGTCTCATCCAATTACCATTCTAATGAGCCTTAATGGGTCCTTAAAAAGAACATAACCTAAGGGAAAAATAAACACTAAACTAAATCCCTTTTTAATATTATTCTTCTTATACCGCTCTATATAATTTTAATCCAACTAGAAATAATAGAATAAGTATCCTAAATATGTTTATATATTATTATTATGGTGTAATTGTTATATTCTACCCCCTTTATTAGATATTAAAATGAAAACGTTGTTTATGATATGGTTGGTTCATCGCCTCTAAGAACAACATACTTTCTTTCCCATTTTCATGTTCTAGGATGGCGATTAAATTATAATTATGTCTAAATATAATTATAATAATTATTTTATAGCTTATTTCCTTTTTATTAATGTTTTAATAGTAATTTATTTAAATAAAATGAATCTAGTTCGTGATGGTCAGAAAAACGAACTAAATGAATTAACCATTAAATATAAAAAATTTTACTAAGTTAATATAAACTATATGGGAACACATATGGTTATTTTAGACCATTTAAATTTATATAATTATACTAATTCCATTTAATTTCACTTTTATAGTTGTATTCTCATTCGAAATAAACTTTAATAACAATATGCAAGTGATTTGACCCTCGAACCATGAAATGAACGCTCTTAAAACAATGAAATCATTTTTATATCTAAATTAAATAGCAGTAATTGGACATAATAAAATTGTAATGAATAAAATATTGACATAAAAATTTATTAATTATGTAAACAACTCATTTTTTTAATATTTTTGAAATTAATTGCAAGTGCAGAACAATTCAGGAACATAAGTTATAGGATCTCTTTGAACAATTCTTTTTCTATATGATATGAAATTTATCTCTCTAAATTAATTTATCTATCCATTAGATGTTATAAAATGATTCTAAATTATATATATTCCTCTTAAAAATATATACCTAGTTTCTTCTCCCTTCCTATTATTGAATAATACATGGCTTAAGTTCATTTCTCAAAATTCCTTCTTTAAAACCAAACTCGATTAAGATAGACCTTTCTAGCCCCTAATCATGACATTTTTTTTAAAATGAAACCCGTATTTTTGGACATATGATTAAAAACTCAGGTATGAATTTGAAAAAGTATTTAATTACTTATTCTCTTCGGAATCTTTATAAAAAATCCTTTGATTATGATTTGAGGCAAGATAAAGAAACTTATTTCTTTCCATGGGTAATTATTTTGTTGGTCCATTATGATTGATTCCCTTTTGTGGAACACATAAGGATATACATGTTATGATTGGTGAAACCAAATAACACTACTATTAATTAGGTAATTATTTTGTCTCATGAAAAATTAGGTATAACATTAGAAAGAAAACCTAATCCATGATAGGAATGTGTCTGCATTGTGATATTGTCTTGATAGTTATTCTTGATTTATATTTATGTTATGTTTCTTATTAATGACACATTCCTATAATTTCAGGATCTTATCATAACACATTATTTATTTTATTCCCCCATATGACTACTTATATCCCTTTTATCTTATGTTAATATGTTCCTCCTTTTGATTTAGATTTGATCATTTTTTATCATATTTATTATCCAATTAGGCTTTTATCTACCTTATTTTGTTTCTTTATTTCCTATATTGTCTTGTAAGTTTTTAGGGTATAAAATAAATTTAAATCTCAATATGTAGGATAAAATAAAGATGTTATTTTTTAGTTTTATTTTTCCGAATTATGGACCTAGTCATCCAATGATACTAGGCCTCATGATCTTGGGTTGTGTTCATAGGATATTTATATTAAAAAACATTTAATAATATTTTTTAATGGATTGGGTTATTATAGTTATAATCATAGAAATTTAAAGTTATTTCTTGGAATTAGGACTATAATAACATAGAGAGAACCACGGGGTTAAGTATAAGGATAGAAAAATACTTCTAAATTTATGTTTAGTACAGAGTAAGTGGTTTCCAAAAAATTACATCCCTGTTTGGATACAAAAAGACGATATGGCTTTGAAACAGTTGTTCCTAGGTGTAGTAACCTCAAAAAAGGCACACTGGATATTAATTAATTTGTCACCTAGTAAATGATAATAAGGCCTTGCTACACTGATGGTTTGACACTCCCAAAGAATATAATTTGGTAAATTCAAAAATTATTTATGACACAATATGAAGGACTTGAATGGATATTCAATTTAATAAACCTACTAGTAAATTACCATGGATAAACTATATTAAAATTTATATAATCATAATTTTTTATTTATAATTCATTCATAAGTTATTTCTTCTATTTTCATAGTTTCACTTTTTAAATAATTTTTAGTTTGAGTATTATCATCTATTTTTTTAGTTAGTGGAAGTAAATAGGAGGAACAGTGATAATATCAAGCATGGTATGAAATGTGATGATTTTCATAATGATATACCTAACCTTATGGGGTTGGGAGTTATGTGAATAATGATAGTATTGTCTCTACTAAAAAATTATATGAATAATAACTTGAATTATGTGAAACACCCCCTTATCATATTAAATATTATGTTTTGGTGGAAACCTTTAGGTGATAAAGGAATCCCACATTTAGTGGATCTTTTTGTCCCATCATTGTAAAACAATGGATTAAATCTATTTAAAATATATTATATGTTCTAAAATTCTTGAAATAACATAAATTAATTATGGATATCTATCATCTTGAAAGAGAATAAAATCAGTGTGGACACTGATTGAGAACAATAAGTCTAAAGAATAAATTGACTATGTTGAATGGGAATGATACAAAAAAAATTCAATAAATTTTTACAATAAACTCTAAATCATAAAATAGATATTGAGTTCCTCATACATAATCAAAAGGAAGACCGGACTATCAAGTCCTACATTGAAAATTTAACAAGGATTGAATGATACACATATAGTTATTTCATCAATAGAAAATTTAATATATAATATTTATTTAGTGGGTTAAATATAATTTTATAAAAATATTTATTTATTAGAGACTTTGATATCTATGAATATATTGTTCATTGTTCCATCAAGATCAATATGGAGACCGATGAGTCTCAATGGTATCATATTCTTGTGCACAACAGGCATAAAATTATGTCTTCTTTAGGATTATTAGTGGATAAATATCATAGAAGAAAGGAAACCCAAAATTTTATGCGTTAAAAAGTTGGATAATGCATCCTAGAAACTATCTAAAGGGAACCAAGAGATGCTTCATGTTTGGAAAAGAGGGGTACCGAGCTAATCATTGTTGAATGGATAAGAATAATCCCACTATCATGATAAAGGAAAAGAAGGTTTTTATAATTAGTCAGCCTATGGTAAAGATTTTCCACTATAAATTAAAAAGATATTATGTGAACCAATTCCATAATACAAGGGATTTCATAGAGAATCCATGAGAGAAACCACCAAAGACTAGTGAGCAAGGAAGGCATATGATATCACTACAAACGATGTGAATCCCAACAATAATGTAGCTATAGGAAAACTATTTATTCATTCAAGAATAGAAATTTTTTGGTTATGCACATTATTTCATGTTTTTAAAATTTAGTAGAACTATTCAAAAAATATATCACAACATTGGGTTTGATCGATATATGACGACCCCAAACTGATTAATAATTTCATCCCAAGTATTTAAATATGCCATGATCAATGTATGTGGACTGAAAATCCCAAAATATATTTCATTAATTATTTTAGGGGATGTTGATACTGTGTTGTGTATGGATTTATTGTCCTTATATAAATCCAATATCAACTTTTGGAAGAGGGATATCACTCTTCACATCCAGAGTCATCCTATGATTCTTTGAAATTTTATGGAGTAGGTTGAATCTCCTTTGTAATATTCTTTTCAATTGTGAATATTATTTAATTATGAGGAATAATATATAAACCTAATGGTCTAGATAAAGCATATAATTTTTAATGAAACATTCCCATTTTGAAGAATTATGCTGATGTATTCCTAGAAGATTTTTTTGGTATTCCAATTTATAGATAGGTTATGTAGTTAATTGAACTTATATTTGGATCTATACCTATATCCCATACTCCCTATAAAAATTTCCACCATTGAGTTGTAAGAACATAAGAATCAATTACAAGAGAATCCAGACAATGGTTTCATACCCCCTAGTTCTTTACCATGGGGTGATCCAGTCCTTCTTGTCAAGTAGGAGGACAAGACAATGCACATCTTCATTGAATATCATAAGCTTAAAAAATCATGGTAATTTTTTTTCCATTTCCATGGATAGATGACTTGTTTGATTAACTATGTGGGGACCAGTATTTTTTTAAGGTTGACCTTCGACCAAGATATCACCAATTAAAGGTGATAAAGGAAGGTACTACGATGACTGCATTTAGAATAAGTTATGTACACTATGAGTTCATAGTGATTCCCTAAGGAATCACTAATTCTCTAAAAATGTTATGGAATTAATTAATATAGTCTTTAGATATTACTTTTTAAAATTTTTGGTATTACATACAGATGATACTCTAACAAACTCCATGAGAAAGGAGGAGCATGATAAGTATTTGAATATCTTGCTAAATAATTTTTCAAAGGAGATGTTATTTTAGAATTACAAAAAAACCTTATTTCTAGATGGAGTAGTTATCATTGTAAAGGAATGTTATCACCAATAAAATGATATATGTGCACACTACAAAGATAATGAAAAAATTATGAGTCGATCAAACAAACATCTATAAATAAGATCAATAACTTCCTTAGACTATCAGGTAATTACTAATGATTTGTAAAGAACTTATTAAAATTTTCAAACCCACTAAACAAGCTTACTCTAATGGGGTTAAATGTTTTCTAGAATAATAAATGAGAATAGATGCTTAAAGATTTGAAAAATAATCTTATCACTAAATTGGTCCTCATGTATCCCTAAAGTGGGGAAACTTTCATGGTATAAATTGATTATTTAATGAAGGTATTATGATATTTAATAATGAAAAATAAAAAAAATGTGATAGTCTATTCCTAAAGTTGTGTGAAATTTCATAAGCATAACTACCCAACTCATGATCTGAAGTTGGTTGTAGTGATCTTCGCATTGAAATGTTGGGGGATGTATGTCTATGGAGAGAAGGGTAAAATATATATGGATCATAAGATCCTAAATTATATATTCTCACAAAACAATTAAACCCCAAATAAATTATGAAATATTTTGTTCAAAAAATATTTATTTATTCGATATCTTTTATAACATGTGACACAGAATTTAAATGAAAAATTTCATACTATTAAAATATTTTTTTTATTTTGACAGTTATTTCATAGATGGTGGAATGGTGTGTGTGAATAAAGTTAACTAAATTAGGAATAAATTATATTTTCCACATTTATAACATAATTTCATTGGTTTTTCTATTGATTATTAATAAAAATAATAAATCATTTGAAAGTAAAATAAATATTTTTCTCAAAATCTATTTTAATACCCACAATGTATTTTTATATTAGTAAATTAAGTTAATCACTATTTGTGAATGATTTTACATAAATATATATTTATTATATTCAGAAAAAATAAAATTCATTTAATAATATTTCTAAACATGGGATAAAAATAAATGACTTTTTATTCTTAAAACTGTCTTTCTAAAAAGTGGTTTTGTCGCACGTTTTACACTTATTTTAAAATTAATTTATTCCACTTATATAAAATTAATTTTTTTTAAAAAATATAATATTTAAAATAAGGTGGTTTAAGTTTGGTAAATACATTCATTTTATTTTTGGACAGTATTAATAACAACCTAATTAATATTCATCACCTAGGTAAAGGGTAATTCATGTTAATCTAGGTTAAAACTGAGTGATAATACGATAATGTTTCATATTTATTCTTATTAGATAAATGTAATTTGATATTTATCACCTTATATTGATGATTATTTGGTTAGTGGACACTTATCCATGAAAATGATCCATATAATATTTAATGTAAATAATGTTACAAAATGTCACTCTGTTAGTTTTAGATATCACTTATATGTCCAAATAAAGAACAAATCAAGTGATGAACGAATATAAATGACTGTTTCAAGATTAATTAAATTATTTAAATATTTTAATTTTATTTTAATTTTTATTACTTATATAATTACCTTAAATTCTTATGCAATGTTGATGCAATATTTATTCAATTATAATAAAAATAAAATAAAATATTTTAAAATTATTAATTGTAATATAATTTGAGTGATTAATGGTGTTCCAAAAATTTATAGATAAATATTACACTTTTTAATAGTGATTATATTTACATAATTTTTTTTTTAATTTCATTTAATTCAAATAAGTCGAATAGTTTCAAAATGGGCTTTAATCATATTTTATCAAGATAAAATTTTATTAAATTATTTAAAATATATAAAAAATTAAAGGGAAAAATTAGGATAATAAATTAACTATTATTTCATAATTTTTCTCTTTTATGATTCAATAGTTACCTTATAATTTAATTTATAACCCTTTAAGAGTGAAAATTTTGTTACCATGGAAAATGTTAAAGTAGGTAAACTAAGGGGTTAAATCGAAATATATTACATAAAACACCACTTAAAATGATTAAATTTTTTTTTTGTTTTCATTTAAACTTCATTCATTCTTTTCATTGAAACCACATCCTTTTTGAGGAATTTTGGAAATATAATTACTTTATTATATTTTAATCTTAAATAAAATTTAATAAGTGACCCTCCCCTCAAATTTAAAAGGTCACCCCTCATTTCTCTTCTTAACGCCACTTTAATCCTTATATATAAAACATTACCTAAAAATAACACATTAAATTCCTTATTCAAATTATATAGGTGTTCTAATTCCCAAAATACCAACCCTAGGATCCTTAATAAGACATCTAAAGGAGTTATTTCAAACAATAGGTAATCACCTTAAGATATCACTATATTTTTTTACTTCTTCTTTATCTTCTATAAAGATAATTTTTTTATAATAAAATGATAAATTAATTACAAAAAAATTTACTAAAATATTAATATGATCACTAAAACTACAATATTCACCGACTTTATCATCAAATGGGTAGTGAAAGTATTTCTCCGGCCTATGTATGACTTATTGTCACCACATAGCAATACAATTCATTTTCCACCACTATATTTCATAGATGTTTATTATGATTGAATTAATGTTTATATATTATATATATGAAATAATTATATGTATTTAATTATAATACCACATCTACCTCTTTACCTTCTAATCTGTTGAAAAAAATAGTTTTTCTTCTGCGTGTCTCTGGAAAAGCACCTATAGGAATCCATGTGATTCAGTTTTTATTTCTATTTTACAAGGATGGTAAAAATGATATATTTAATAATTATATAAAATATATATGATATAATAATTATTATGGAATTTTTAATCATTATTTTTCATTATTTCATTGTATCCATTGAAAATATATGACAATGTTCATGTATACATACAACCTACCATCTCTATGAACGATGTGATCCATTTTTCTATATATGATTTTATAGATGATTAGAAATATGTATATAATAAATATAATTAATAAATATGTATATAAAAAATATAAGTTATATTTATATCAGGATAATTAATTTTTAAATTATTTAACCAAGATCATTTTACGTGGACCAAACCTACTAAACTTATATATACCTGAGAAATGAAGCAGTTATTACACGGGAAAAAGATTTTAATAAAGATTTATTAAACCACAGGTGATAAAAATTATAAGTAAATAATATATATTATTATCTATAGTTTTATGTTTCTATAATATATATATAATTAAACTACTTTAACTATATAGGAAGTTCAAACACGTCTTAAGGAAGTCAGACATGAGGTAAGGTTTTTTTCATTTCAACTTTATCTCTTGTGAGACACATTTAATATTCACCCCTAGTTTCTTTTATGTGGAGTATATAATTCCCATGAATGTAATTTATGATTCTTATTATGATATTTATTATGATTAAAAAATTAATCTATGGTTTTTTATTTTATAATGATTATGATTAAAATGTCACCAAATCGGTAAACATTTTATATCATAATATAATTATATAAAAGTATTGTTTATGAATAAGTTTACAATGACAAAATATTATGATCTAAATCTAAATAAAATCATGTATTTTTATCTACTCTGATTATTAATTTAAAATTCATGATTTATTTCTATTTTTATTCAACTCAATTACTCATGATATATAAAATATGTCTTAATGAAAATCCCCATTATTTATCACTTAAATCGAAAGAACCTTATTCTTACATATCCATGTTTTCAAAAAATGTTTTAATGAGTGTTTTTACTATTCTAATTTGAATTATTACCTAAATTTTTACCCATGCTTAACTTATTATAAAAAATTTGAAAAGAAATATTCTAATTATTTAATGAATAAGGTTATTTTTAAATTTTTTTATTAAAGATTGAATATAATGTTTTATTTTAAAATATAACTTATGAACATAATTTCTTACTACCATGAACAATCAATTATTTTTGAATCCTCTCTTAAATGATTCTTAGTTTATTTTGAAATAAAAAAATTTCTTTAATATTTTTTAAATTTTTATGTTTTAAGAATGTTATTTTTAAATGAAGATGAAATTTTTCTCAAGAAACATTCTAGTGATCCATTAAAATAATTTCTTATCTATGATAACATCATTTTATGTGAATTATCCTTTATTGGGGATGTAATTCATTGATATTGTCCATAATATTTTTTTGTGTGGTTTTTGAATATGATGAAGAGATATTTGGGAAGCACAATTTCTCTATGGGTTGTGTTATTATGTTATGATTAACAATAGTATTGAATTTATATGAATTAATTATTATTATATGATGGTTGTGTTTATTAAATCCCTCCAATTCATTGGGTATAGATTAGTATCTTAAGATATAAATATTAATGGAATTGGGAGTGAACTCAGTTTTGTAAGGGGCTCTTTCTACTATAATAGTCATGGGAGTGAACCTTTACTACTACAACGGATTGAGGAGTAAACCCAATCCCCTTTGATAGCCTTTGGAGTGAACCTTGACTATTATGATTTTTTTGGTATTGAACCAAATCCACTATGATTTTCTGGGAAATAATCCTTTACTACTATGTAAATTATTTTATATCCTTATTTTTATGACACAAACATGTGTATTATGCCAATGGTATGCTCTCAGGGATCATGTATGTTGATTCATTTAGGATTAATGTGTTATGAATTAACCCAATTTATTCCACTATTTAAGATTATTTTCTATGATATACATAGTATGTTTTTTTCAAATCATAAGTTCATTTTATCATAACCTCGTGGCCATGTAATACTCATATAATCCATGAAATCTCCCTTGTTTACTCTTACATAGCATTTTAGCTCACCATTTTCTTATATTTATTTTTCCAAAGGTTATGATGATAGTTATTAATTATAAATTATTTAGAAGGTTCATATTTATGAATAATTTAATGAGAGACGATTTAAATATTTTATGAACTAATTTTTTATGTGTCTATTTTTCCAAAGATACTAGACCTATGAGATTCTGGCATGGATTGTTGTGATATATAATAAATATTCATCTAATAATATGTAATATAAATTTATGATAACACTGTACTTTTATAGTTGGTATTCAAGAAAGTTTTAATTAATAATTGTAAACTAGAATGAGAAAACATTAGTGAGAACCAAGGGTATAAGTCCAAGTACAATATAACTTCCTAATATTTTAGTAATAATAACGGATGGAATAGATTAAACCTAATGTTTCTTATATCAAAAATATGGTGTATTGATTTAGACTTCAAATAAACAATTTTTTGTGATTATGTGGTTTTCCACTGTGACTGTTGTTTCTAACACCTTTCTATTTTAGTCAATGGATCATACTTAGAGTAGTCATGTCAATAATGAATGCAATGGAAAAAAGAAATGATTTCCCTACCAGGAAACCAAATGTTACGGGAGTTGGAATGAAAAATACAATTTCAGTACAAACATAAATATCAAAAAATATCAATTATTCTAAACTTTAAAATGATAAAATTATGGAACAAATTTATATTGTGTCCTTAATGAGGCAACACCCACCTTCTTTTGGATGTTATTTTAATCCACTGGTTGCTAAAAAATGGATCAGTACCATTTAAATGATATTTTCCATTCTCAAGTTTTCAGAAAATAAAAAAATCATTCTAGTTTTCTATAATTTGGAAGGTGAAGCAAATCAATGATGGACTCTTATCAGTAATATCAAGCAATAAGAAAAAAATCACTACATGAATTGGGTCAATTTTAAGATCATAATTTCCAATATTTACATTCCTTAAATTCTTTCTATGAAACTAGAGTTGGAATACCTTGAGATTAAGCGGAAGGATGGTCAAGTTGTTGGTACTTATGAGGAAAATTTTACAAGACTAGTGAGGTATACTACTAGTATTATCATCCAACATGAAATTATGGTTAATTGATTCCTTAATAGATTAAAACCAAGTGATTAAAGGGAGTTAACCATAAGAGAAATTAGTATATATAAAGAAATAATTCGATGTTTATGAAGTTTGAAATATATATTAGAGTTACCCATCTCTATCAAGGTTTTGATAAGAATATAAATAAGGAATTCAATGGAAATTCAAAAAATCATAGAAAGAAGATGATGAGATTTCATTTATGCTCAAAGTGTGTAAGGAAAATTTATAGGAATTTTCTTAATCCATTTGCTAAATGTTTTATCTGTGGAAAGGAATGTTATCAAGAAATAAAATTCCAAATTTATTTGAAGATACTATTGAATGAAAGGAACAATGAAAAGGCACCAAAGAATGCACTAGCCACAATTCAGTGTTTCAAATTTAAGGAGTGTGGGAATTATTCTAGTCGATTACCAAACAAGAAGGTTAATAATGATGCTCAAAATTATCAAACTATTATGTCTAGATGACAAGGAAAATATCATACGATCAATATTGGTGATGTGGAGTATGATGACTACGTGGCGAAATGTTCACTTATCATCCAGTCTAGAACTTATAATTTATTATCTGATTCTAGAAACCCCACTCTTTTATAAATGTGAAATTTTATAAGGTTATAAGAACACCACCTCTATGATTATATGGTCAGATAGTATTAAAAATCCCTAATGGTATGAATATTACATATCAAGTCTATGGTTCTTATCTAGTGGATGTTTGTGGGAATGTAGTTCCTTGAAATCTTGTATTTGTCCCTCTACTTGAAGTTGATGATATTTTGGGTATGGTTCAGATGTCTTTACATAGAGATACTATCAATAGTAGAGGAATGGAATTCACATTTTACATTCCCACCCAAACATTGATCATTTATCAGTATAATGATAAATATGAACATTAAATGGAAATAAAATACATTATATGGGCCTTGATTCTATTTAAAAAGGGGTGTTTATCTAATATGGTTGGGGAGAAAATTATAATCGATTATATGCCTATTATAATGGATTTTGTTGATGTATTTCTAGATGGATTTTTTGTTCATATATTTAATCTTGAATTTGATCTCTCAATATAACTCATACCTGATTATACCACTATTTAAAAGACACTATAAAGAATGGACATGATTAAGAAATAATAATTAAAGAAGAATCACAAGGAAAATCTTGAAATGGGTTCATTTATCCTAGTCTATTACCTTAGAGTTCACATAATCTTTTTGATAATAAGAAAGATAGATTGATGTGACTCATAATTAACTATCAATAATTGAACAAGATCACAATCAAGAACATATGTCCTCTACCCTGTATGATTGACTTGTTTGATCAAATACACGGAGCTCAATACTTTTTTAAATTATGACTTTCATTATATAAATCATCAATTATTGGTCAAGAAGGAATATATTACCAAGAAAACATTCCATGAAAGTTATAGACACATGTAATTTATTGTTATATCAAATAGATATATTAATTCCTCACTATCTTCTTGGATTTAACGAATAAAGCCTTTAGAGATTACCTTGATCAATTTATAGTAGTCTTTATAGTTGATATTATTATATATTCAAAGTGAAAGGAAGATCATAAAGATTATTTTATAATTATATTGAAGACCCTGTGGAAAGAGAATCTTTATCAAAAATCCGCAAGTGTGAATTTTGTATTTGGATTGTTTCATTCACTGATCATATAATATTATGTGACAATATATATGTAAAAATATAAAATATAGAATTTATTAAGTGATGGTCCATACCAACAATAGTGATGGATACCTATAGTTTTCTAGGTTTGTATTGATATTATTATCACTTTGTGGATAATATCCCTCAACATTCTAATCTAACCACAATGTTAACTCATGAGAGAAAAATGTTCCTTTAGACTGATGAATGTGGAAGAAAAATCAATGAACTGAAGAGAAGGTTGGTAAGTGCACCAATGCTTATCTTACCCTGTAGTGAATAAGGGTTTGTAATCTACAGTGTTGAATATAATAAGGTATTGAGATCCATTCTTCTATAAAATGATATGGTGAGAGTATATAAATCGTTCTAATTCAAGGTTCAAGAGTAAAATTAACCAAATCATAATTTGCAATTATATGTGGTAATGTTTTTCATTAAAAATATGGTGTAATTATCTTTATGGAGAAAAGTGGGATATATATACTAATAATAAAATTTTAAAATATATAATCACATAGATATATTTTAATATGATCCATATAAGATGGTTTTAACTTATTAATGATTTGGAATACTAAATAAATTACCACACTAGGAAAAAACACAAGGAGGAAGATTCTCCGAGTCGAAATAATAATTCTAGTTTATCTATGATAAGGATCATTAAGTATACAATATTTATGGATTTTAAAATGATGTATCTTGAAATATTGATGTTGAGAAATATTATATTTCTAAATTGAGTTTTCAACCATCAATATAAGTGAATATTAAAGAGGTACAGAAGGAAGATTTATATCTAGAGAAGAATATGAGAAATTTTCATAAGAGATAAATATTGGATCTTAGAGACAAAATTCTATGGAACAAGAATTCTCACCTGGTAAAAGTTCTGTGGAGGAATTATAAATTTGAAGAATATATATGGGAACCAGAGGATGAGATGAAATAGATATATCCACATTTATTGTATCATAGTGATGAATTTTGGGAGAGAAATTCATTTTATGTGGGGTAGAATGTAACACCCATAGAATTTATGAAGTATTTTTAAAAAATATATTTAATTTATTTTATAGTTTTCATTACCCAAAACATCTTGTTTAAGTAAATAAAAATATACAATTAAAATATTATCACTTCTTGTGATAGTTATCTGCGAGACATTAGATTGGAGGGTACGAATAAGACTAACTAAATTATAAAAAATATATGATTTATAAATTTATAAAATAGATTCAATGTTTATCAATTGATTATAAATGAGTATAAAAGAATCGTATGAAAGGAAAATAATATTTTTTTGAAAAAAAATATTTTTATTCATGTAATGTATTTTCATATTAGTAAATTAAATTAATAATTATTGGTGAGTTATTTTAGTTAAATTTATATTTTATATTAAATAAAAAATATTAACATAAATTTAATATAGTTTATAATCATCTGATAAGAATAAACTAGGTCTTATTCTTAAAATATATTTTTTATAAAAATCATTTTTTCTCTCATGTTACATGCATATTTTAAAATAAATTCTATCACTTATAGAAATTAAATTTGATAAACTAGATTAAAATTTTAGAATCATTAGGTTCATATTTGGTAAATATATACCTTTTATTTTTGGTTAATATGAATGGAGACTTTAGTAAAATTTATCACCACGGTTAAGGGTAAATCAGGTTAATCTAGGTTATAACTAAGTGATAAGGCCATAATGTTTCATATTAAGTATTATGGGATGAATTCAATTCTACCTATATAAACATAGGGAAAATTACATTTTAATGTGAAATTTTCCATGAAAATGACCAATATAATTTTTAATGTAAAGGAAGTTAAAAAATGTCACTCACTTAGTTTTAAATATCTCTAATGTGTCTACATAGGGGAAAAAGAGAGTTATGAATGAATATAAATTTTCATTTTTAGTATAATGAAACTTTTTTCGTGATGTAAATTTATTTTAATTTATATATATTATATAAATATAGGATATTTATAATAATATAATAAATTAATTATCCAAAAATATATTTAAACTTTATTATTATTATTATTAAATCACCAATATCCACCTTCTTTCATATCAAATATGTAGTGAAAGTAGCGCTCTTCTGTACATATGACTTACCGTCAACACTTAGCAATACAATTCTTTTTCCATCACCATATTTCATGGATATTTTTTAATATGGTTTTAATGTTTGTTTTTTAAACGTATGATATAATTATAATTATATAATTATAATATAAAATCTAATGTATATATTCCAATACTTTGGAAAATGATAACGCCACTAATGCGTACGTTTGAACTACCACCTCCACAAAGTGATGGGATTCGTTTTTCATTTATGTTTTACATGGATGGTAATAATGATATATTTAATGAATATATTATATATATATATGATATAATAATTATTTTATAAATTTCAATTGTTATTTACCTTTCTTTCATTCCATCCATTGAAAAGTGAATAAATATATCATGTATACTTACAACATATCATCTCCATGAGCCATGTAATTCATTTTTCGATCTCTAGTGTTATTTATGACTCTAAATATGTTTATAGTTAATATATATAAAATATATATCATTATTATAATTTTTTAAATTACTTAATTATGACCAAAGTATGTGGACCAAAACTACTAAGAAAAAACATATATGAAAAAGGAATAAGATATCACCCGGAAAAGTGATTTTAATAATTAATTATTAATAAATGCGTGATAACTCATAAATGGTATGATATATATAATTATGGTTCTATAAAATATTTATAATGTAGATTTTTTTATTATATATGATGTGAGAACATGTATAAATGAAGTCAGACCTTAGGTAAGTGATTTTTATCTCACTTTTTTCTCTTGAGAGACATAGGCCATATACACCACTTGTTTCTTTTTTTGGTGTATATATTTCCCATGATCATATTATATGATGAATGCTAATAATTTTAAATGGATTTAAGTATCCATATATGTTTATTTATTTCATGGTATTAATTATTTGAATTTTACCAAAGTTGTGAATGCTTTATGTCAGAATCTCATTATTTGTTGGGATTGTTTTTGAAAAAGCTAACAAAGATAAAATAATATGATCTACCTATCAATAAACTCTTAAATTATCTTCAAATATTCTTATTTATTGAAAATTAATTTTTTAATTTCATTTTTTCTCAAATTAAGTACTCAGTAGACTAAAAATATATTTTTAGGAAAATTGACTTTATATCTCTCTTCAGTCGAAAAACCTTATTCCTCTTTATTCAAGTTTTATAGAAATGTTTTAAATAATTTTTTTAATATATTCATTTTTTATATTAATTTAATTTTTAACCAAGATTTAATTATGAATAAATGGTTTAAAATGAATCTTCATATCATTTTCTAAATGAGGTATTGGTTGTCATTTTCTATAAAATTTTTGAAAGAATGTTTTCTTTTAACATATATGAAATGGAAGGAATTTACCACTATAGTGAGTGGTAAATGCTTTTAAGATTCCAATATGTGTTTCCAAGGTCATTTTCAAAGAAAATTTTTTCATAAAAAATTTTGAAGTTCTTATGCTCTAAAAAGGTTATTTCAATGTGAGAGGGATATTTTCATCAAGAGATTTTCTAGTGATCCCTTTGATTAATTTTTAATCTATGCTGAAAACCATTGATGTTACATATGATTTTAGGGGATATGATATAATGATACCATCCATATTATTTCTCTATGTGGTTTATTATTATGATAATGAGATATTTTAAAAATACATTTATTTTCCATGGGTTATGTTATAAAGTTAAGATTTATTTTCTTATAGAATTTATATTAATGAATTACGATTATGTAGAAGTTGGTTCTGTGAAATTCCATTTATGAATTAGTTAATGATTTTTATCTCATGAGATAAACTAGACCGTAATGTGGAGTTAACCCATTTCAGTACGGGACTCTATCCACTATGACAGTCTTGGGTGTGAACCTTGACTACTACAATAGATTGGAGAGTGAACCCCAGCCACTATGATTGTATTGTGATTGAAACTAAAATTCTAATATGGTTTAGAGAGTGAACCAAATCCACTATGATATTTTGGTAAATGATCAATTACTACTAAGGAAATGATTTTTTACTCATATGTGTGTTCCACAAACTTATTTCCTTTTCCAATTATATGGCCTCAGGGATCGTGTAATTTGATTCCTTTATGATTGAATTCTTATAATATTCTATGATTTATTTCATGACTCGAGATTATGATATATTATATTTAGGGTAGAATTTTTCAAACGTTTAGTTCATTTTACCATACCCTTATTACCACGTTATTCTCGTTTTTTCAATGATATATCCCTCATTTATTCTTAATGAACATCTGAGCTCACACTTTTATTATGTTTCCTTTTCACCTAGATATGATTAAGTTCTATTAGTTAGATATGTGTTGGTCCATGTTTCCATATATACTAGACCTATATGATTCTGGCATGTATTTTTATGATATATAATGAATAGTAATCAAATATTATGTAATATCTATACATGAAAAGTATGTACCACTATAGAAGTTTTTCTATATTTTATAGTGAAAATGACTAGAGATGATAAAGAAATATTAATGGTATATCTAACAGCCTCAAAGGAAAGAAAATAAAGTGGTAGAAAATATAAGTAAAATGGATTTGAAAACCCTATCAATGATGCGAATTAAGAAGGATCCAATTATATTGGACATGAAAAGGATGGACATGATGATATTAAAGGAAGTAACATCATAATTCCTTTCTCAAATGAATGTTCACCCATCCCTTCTGGATAATAAAAATGTTTTTTAAAAAGATGATGTGAAAATATAGAACATGCAAGCTATAATAAAATATAAATTCTCTGTTTTTAGAATTGATGTAGAATATGTCGTAATATTTGGTTCATGAGTATGTGTACCATAAAATTATGAGATAAAAAAAGAGGTATTAAATGATTTACATAGCTTGAACTTATAAATTCTCCTAGTTAAATGGGAGATATATAAAGATATTTGAAAGAACTATTGGTGGGACATTATGAAGAAGAAGGTCGTGGAAAGTATATAAAATATCTTGGAATGTTATTAAGTGAATCCTAAAAGTAAAATATCTAAGGGGATGATGAAACCATTACCCATACCCACATGGAAATGGGAAAAGGTCACCATAGACTTTTTCACCATTCTTCTTAATACATCCATAAGAAATAATACTAGATGGGTTGTGGAAGTTCATATTATAAATACTACACACTTTATTACAATTTGAGAGAACTTATCATTGGAAGAACTTACAAGCACATACATCATAGAAGTGGGGAGGATTCATGAACAACCACTATCTATTTTATCTGATAGATGCCAAGAATTTCCTTTAAGTTCTCAAAGAGTCACTAACATTATTTAAATAATGAGTTGAACTTTATTATATTTTATCACCTGGAAAATGAATAACAATATTACTTTACTATCCATAAAATATGAGATATGTTAAAAGCATGATTGATAGACATAAAATCTGGATGGGATCAGCTTAATCCTTTGGAAGAGTTATCATAAAAAAATAGTTTTCACTCAATAATCTGAATACATCAATATAAATCCCATTATGGGAAGTGATATAGAATGCATGCTTTTTAGGATGAAGTTGGTGAATATAAGATTTTGGATCCAAAAATCGTTGAGGAAATGGTAGAAAAGTTCCAAACCATTCAACAACACATTAGGGATACTCAAATTTGATAGGAGAGTGATGCTAACAAACATCGATGAGATCTAGATTTTATGGTAAGAGATAAGGTATTTCTTTACATATACTCATGGAAGAGAGTCATGATATTTGTGAATAAGGTATAGATATTTCCTAGGAACATTAACCCTAATGAGATTCTTGGTCTCATTAGAGTTGTGTCTTGTCGACAGGCACTCCCACAAACCCTGTCTCTAGTTCATGACATGTTCCACATATCCCTCTTAAGGAAGTGCATAATAGATTTCTCACATTTACTGAATTCAGTTGTGGTATTACTAGAAAATTATCTCTCCTATAAGAAGCACCTGGTGAAGATATTGGATCATAGAAATAAAATTCTACATAATATGAAAACTCACATAGTCAAAGTACCATGGTGAAACCATAAGTAAGAGGTGGAGATGTGAGAATTAGAGGAAGACATGAAGTAGAAGTACCCTCACTAGTTTTCTCCTCAGTATGTAGAATAAAATATTTAGGGTGAAATTCCTTGGGGGGAGAATGCAATGAGCCAAAATTTTATCAATGTTATTTACCTTCAGGTTCTATAAATGTTTCATATTTATTTAGGCATATAAAACTCATAAAAAACAAAATATTAATTATATTAATTTAAAAATTAAAATTATATAACAAAAATGGAAATAAGAATAAAATTTATTACAATTAAAAAAAACTAGAAAATAATAATAATAATTAAAAATGTTGATCTTTTTGATACCCCAGAATAATCGCACTAATGAACAACATTATAGAAAAGAAGTAGAATGTTTGTAATACAATATGTATTTTCAAAATGAAAGTATATATATATATATATATAACTTTTATATAGAATATAATTAAATAAAAAATTAATAAAATATGAGGTATTTATAGAAATTAGAGATCCCATTTGACTATAACAATTCTGACAATTAAAATTCTAATATTACAGTTGAAATAGAAACCTGACCATTGGAATAGAATTCTGACAATTAAGAATAGAAATATCGATATTAGAATAGTATCCTATGCAATGGGAGTGTGAAATAATATTTAGGTATCTTATAAAATGAAAATGTGATATATTTTTACCATGGTATAAGTAAATAAATGTTTAAAAATGAAAAATTTTGGGTTGACATTTTTGAAAAAAAATAGTTTTAATTTCATTTTATTAATAAAAAATGATTTGAAATAAAGTTAATCTTCTTAAAATGGATTTAGAAAATTAATATTACATTATATTATAACGATAATATAATTTTATTGTACCATAAGTAATTTTTCAATGGGTCAAAAATTGATATTAATATTAAAATTGTTATATTTTAAATAATTGAGTATTTTAATTAAAAATTAAATTCAAAAAATTAATAATTTATTTTACTAAGATGGATTTCATTTTTGGAATAGACATACAGAAAAATAGTTATGTTTATTTTTTGGTATTTTTATAAAATTGCTTATATTTTTTAGGGATAGTAAAATATGGTAAAATAAGATATTTAACATTATTAGATAAATTAATGTTTTTTGAGTTATCAATGATGTAATAACACATTAATTTTAACTCAAAATAATTTTTTACTTTATATAGTCAAAAGAATCAAAAATATTGGTAGTCTGGATATAAAATAATAAACTAAATAATATAATATTTGAAAAAAACCTCTCTCATCTTCTTAAAAATACCATTGCTTCCCCTCACAACCTCTAAATATAAGAGATTTCCAAATTTCTACCTAATTAACTTCCAAAAACTCTCTTATATCTCTTAGTACTTTGGTTCTCATCCAAATACCATTCCAAGGGGCCATTAGGGGTATCCTAAAAGGATACATCCAAAGGGAGAGGTAAACAGTAAACTAAATCACTTTTTAATTTTATTCTTCTTCTTCCACCACATATAATCTCTATACACATAGAAATATTGAAATAAAAATCCTAAATATACTAATTTTTAATTATTATATTGTAATATTCATATTATACACTCTTTAAATTCTAAACTAGAAACAATGTTTAAAATATGGTTGGTTCACCACCTCCATGATCAACATACTTTGTTTTTTTCACTTCCTTAAAGGAAGGTAATAAAAAATTATAATGGTTAAATTTGATCATAATTAGTACTTTTTAACTTATTTAAATTTATTTAATTTTTAATTATCCTTAAATTAAATAAAATGAATCTAGTTTGTGATGGCTGGAAAAATGGCCTAAATTAACTAACCACGCAACGTTAACATTTTTATAAGGTTAATCATCCCTATGTAAGAAAAAATATGGTTAATTAGGAAGATTTAATAATTAATAAGTTCATTAATACCATTTTATTTCACTTTTCAAGTTATAGTACCATTATACATGAACTTCAATAATTACACACAAGTGATATGAATATGGATCTATGAAACAAATTCTCTTAGTGAAATGAAATTAGTATTTAAATATTTATGAAATGGTTGTAAATTAGCATAAGAAAAATATAATTACTAAAATATAGGTTTTAAAATTTCTAAATTATTAATTATTTAATTTAATTTTTTTATTTAGGATATCAAGTGCATGAGTAGAATGATTCTAGAACATAAGGTAAGGGATCTCTTCGAACCATCCGTTTTCTTTTGGTTATGAAAATTATTACTTTAATACACATTATATATATATTTTATATTATGAATTTTTTTAAAATTATTTATATATTTCTATTATATATATACATATCTTATTCTACCTTCTTTTTATGTGGTAATACATTTCTTGTGTTCATTTCTTGAAATGCCTTCTTTAGAATATAATTAGATTAATGGGAAATTTTTATCCTTTAATCCTGTTGTTTTTTTTTCAAATGAACTCTATATTCTGAAACATATGATTATAAACTCATAAATTAATGTAAAAATATTTCAATTCTTCTTATCTTTAGAATCCATCTCTAATATCTTTTAATTTTTATTTAATGCATGATTATGAAACCCATTTCTTTCCATTAGTGATTCTTATGTTTATTCCTTATGATTGATTTCCTTTTATGGAACACATAAGCATGTAAAAGTTTTTATTGGTGAACAAAAATTGTGATAAAATGAATTGGGTAATTTGGTTGTCTCATGATAAGTTATTTATAGGATTAGGGAGTGAACCTAATCCATGATGGGACTTTGTCCACCATGTGATTCTATATTGGAATTCAGCCTTGATTTCTGTTTAGGTAATTTTTCTTATTATTGTCACATTAAAATGTTGGAATGATCTTAGGATTCCAATTTCATTATTTAATTACATCATAATATTATTCATAAGTCATTCAATTTATGTTATCATGTTCTGCATTTTGACTAATATTTTATACTTCATTATCATGTTTATTCACTTACTGTTCTTTTTAGTTCAATATTTTTATATATGTGTTCCCCAAGTTATCCAGTAAATTTTTAAGATATCAAAGGGATTTAGGATCTCATTAAGTATGATAAAATAAATATGTTATGTTTCAGTTTCATTTTTTTGAATTATGAACCAATTCATCCAAAAACATTAGGCCCCATGATCATTGTGTTATATGTATTGGATATTTAGGTAAAAATCATATAATATTATTTGTCAAAGGCTTGTTTCACTATAATAACACCGAATACAAACATGAAATAATCATAGAGGGTCAAACACAATGTGTTTTTATTGATCATAGTTCACTTCTATATGAATTTAATTATTGGAATAAATATTATTATCATGTCTAGGGAATAATTTTATTGAAGATTTGTTGATCACATAAAATTAATAAATACTTATTTTCAAGGTAATTATTTAATTAAATGGGTGTCTAATATATATTTATTTTTTTATTGGATAAATTTAATGAAGGACTAGTGGACCCAGATTTTTTATGACGATAAATATTAATTTTCAAGCTGGTAAAATAATATTTCTGTTATGCTAGTTAGCGTTTTCTATGAGAAAGTAATAATAATAATAATAATGAATGGAATGGGTTATCTAAAGGTTTAATATATAATTTTAGGGAATTTTTACAATTAAATAATATTTTAACCCTAACTCAAACTCCACAAATATTCCACTATTTCTATTATGTATTTTTAATCAAAATTAAGAATCCTTCTACACAATGAAATCTAGAGCTATACCTCAAGATCGAAGAATTATTCATAGATTCTCCTTTCTCCCCCATCCTATCAGGAATGATTTTTTATGGAAAATTTTTCATTATTTAAGTAATTTTCACAATTATCAATATCAATACCTCAAAATGATCTATCTATCATTCTAGGATAATAAAATCCATTGGAATTGTTCAGAGATCATAAAAACTCACGGGGATCACTACTTGGGGTTATATACTTGTATTATATAAAAAAATGACGATTGATCAAAAAAATTTCTATTATCAACATATTAAGTGATACATTTCAAGATGGAGATATTGTTTTTTATGTTATATTAAAATTAATTAAAAATTAACATCTAAAAGATCTTCTCTTGGTTCTAGTGACCTTATTTTTCAATATTCTTTGGATTGTTTATATCATGATGTTTAATTATTATACAATATGTCAATGATACAATAAATTGGAAAAATTATTGTGTTAGGATTGGCCTCGATAGGCACTTCTGCTATTCCGAGGAACAAAATTTGGTATTAGACCATTCGCATTCAGAATTATAATTATTTATTTATTAGTTGATCAGTGAACATTTAAAAGTAAATTTTTATTTCAGTTTTTAATTTTTTCATGATCTATAATTTATGTATCTTCTCTATCTTCTTTATTTATCACTAAATTAACCATGATCAGTTAATAATTAATGATAAATTCATATGGGGAATCCAACCAGATGTTACAAAAAAATTGGATCGATAATATATGGTTACACAATGTGTATAATTTTTTAATACGTTGTGTATCCTTGTATATTTCACCAGGAATCCTATGTGGGTTCTAGTTCATTATGTAATAAATAAACACCATGTGCATTTAATTTACCAATTATTTACAAGCCATTGGTGGAAATAGTATTTTTCGTAATACACGCCATTTAGAATGTCTACATTCATGTAGTCCATGTGTTTTCAAGGAGGAAAACACAAAGTTATGATATGTTTTACTAAGACACTATATATATTTAATACATGATGTGTATAGGCTAGAAATAATGAAAATTGATTTTACCATCATCTATACCTACAACATTTCATGTACTTCATAAATGTCCACGGAAAGTATACATTGAGTCCTTAGGCATGTATTGCGGATATCATGTGAAGTAAGGTATGTGTCATGTGTCCAGCTTACAAACACCATGTAATTTACCTATTTACACAAAAATATTAAATTTAATTAATTAATCTATTAAACCTCATCAACATTAGCTCCAAGAGTTATTATGTTAACAATCCACATCCATCATTAGGTATTATATTATATTAAATTCTTAATTTATTTTGAGAAATATTATAAACTACAATTGATATACGATAATTGCATACTAAGGAATCAAACCATTAAAATGTAAAAGACAAATAATGTTGGTGTGTTTCATGTATCATTAATTTAAAAGTATATTACCTAAAATTATGATAAATTCCATGTACACAAAATGTTTTATGAATTCATTGTATATTATTAAACTATACTAAGTAGATCAGACTGATACTCGCAAAGTTACATCCAATTAAAAAACTATGTAATTTTTATTAAATAAAATAATTTAATTTATTGTATTTCATAGTAGATGGTAGTTTTAGGACAATTAGATGGAATAGGATAAAATGAATTGATTTATTAATAAGAAAAATAATTTAATTAATTGTTGTGTATATTAACTTAAGGAAAAATGATTTGAAATTAATTATAGCTGATTGTTTTGAATACATAATTTTTGCATTTGTATGGACAATAATGAACATTAACCAGAAGTATGTATGTTTTTGTTTTATTTAAATTAATGGTACTTCATGTATTTCATATTATTTTTTATTAAATTCAATATGATGGAAGGTATGTCATCCCTAATTATTTTATTATATATTTCCCATGTGTCTATGATTGTTTTATGTAATTCCCCTTTACAAATCGTTTGTTCCCCCATAAACCATGTGTGAGATATAAAATATATGTGATAAAAAAGGATTATCTGAAGGAATATGGAGTTTGTTCAATATATAGATGAGGAAGATTCAGTTCCAGATGAAACTAAGATAAAAACAACATAAGTGACACATTGGTGTATAGGTGGAAATCCATAACTCCAGCCAAGAAAAGCATGGGGCATTTTTACCTAGGATTATTTTCCACTAAATAAGTAAAAATTTTGATATTCACATGAGAATATAAAATATAATTTATAATAACTAGAAATTTTTTGAAGATAATAAGAAAATGTTATGCATAATTAATTAAATCACCTAAAAAAATATTAAGTCGTACAATGTATTTTGTAACTTGATTAGTTATAGACTAAGTGATAGAAAACCCCTTATTGGGAAATATAATTTTATCAAGGAGTTGTCCTGAAAGTTTTGGGTTTACTAAACCAATTTAGATAAAGAGATGTATCCCTCACTAAATTTTTTGTTACTTGGAGGAAATTGTTGAAGAAACTTGATTAATGGATTCTTGATTTGTGGGTGCACTCAACAAATCGTAGATATTCAATACCATAGTTGGTTAATTCATTCCAACCTAAACACATTTTAATATTTAACCAATACCCCCACATTATTATGAGAAGGATAACATGTATCCTTTACATTATAATGTATATGCAACTAGAAATTTTGAGCTATATGCATGGAGAGGGTAATTAAGATATTTCAAAATAGTGGAATAATTAATAAAAATAAAATTCTTATTATACCTCAAATAAAAAGTTATTGAGTGAAGAACTAATAATATGTTCTTTTATAATATATTAATTACAGTTTCATCAAAAAAAAATATCTGAATGATCAATTTTGGATGAATACCATCTTGTAACAGGAAGTGACTTCCTGGAATAATACAGTTGACTACGGGAGTATTGCACCCTAAATGTAAATCTTACACACTGTAATCCTCAATTATTGATCCACTTAAAAAGGATGTGAGTGATGAGGGTTTATTTTCTATGATAAAAACCTATGATTTTCAATTGATTTTAAACATTTAATGCTTTCAACCTTGTCAAATGAACTAATGAGGTCACATAAAGTTATGAATTCCTATACCATGCCCCATCATTTCCATGGTAGTTATTAGAATAGATAATGACAGGAAAATTTTGAGACCTCTAGGTTTAGCATTATAGCGACCCGATCTTTTATTAATAAAATTCTATTTCTTTTAACAACTTATATATATAGAAAACACATGGACTCTTTTTTTTATTTTTTTTATTGAGTTTAAGTGACCATTAAGTATCATTAACATTGATAATATAGTCTTTGAAAAGTAATCACATGACTGATATAAATATAAGGTTTTTAAAAAAATACTTTCAACATAGAAAAAGGGGAGGATGGACTCATCAAGTAGACTTGGGCCATAAATGCTCATTTGATGGTGCTCATAAATGAGGTAGTTTCAGTAGTATTTTCTCTTCACCAATACCAATCTGATCTTTAAAACATTATTCTTGAATGAAATCACCTGTGGGAGAACATCAAGTTAATAAAGATTACCTCTCGGGCGATGTCATCTGAGTCGCCCTAAGAGATTCCAACCATCACATACCTTACCCTTAGGGATTATGACGGTATTATAAGGGGTTATTTAGTAATGTATTAGTTACTTATTTTTTAATCCCTTTTTATAAATAAAATTCTTATTCCATCAATTCCTTTATAACAATAGACTTTCTTAAAAAATGATGAATTTGATAAAAACAATTTTCTGTTAAAAATGGTACTCTTTAAAAATATATACATTATTATATTAAACTATGGTTTTATTAATAATATTATAAAAACATCTCTTATAAATTATGATTATATTATTTCTTTATTTTTAAATGATTAGGTAGTCAGTTTGATAAGAGTTACATTTTATATACGATAAAACAGAAAGTGTATTTCAAATGATTTTATTTTAAAGAATTAATGATTTTTTGAAATAATTAACATTTTAATAAAATTTTATTACCAAATTAAATTTATGAATAATAAATTTCTAAACAATTTTTATGAATTCAAATGTAAAATCTATAAGGGGTTGAAAACTATTTTTTTCAAAACCCGTGAATTTGAAATAAATGTTGGTTTTCTTTTTAAAAGTTAAAATTCACATATTTAAGAGTTTATTAAAATATAATTAATATTATTTTGGGAATCAAGACATCTAAATTATCAAAAATTTAATTTTTTATAATTTTCTAAAATAGTTGAATTTTGGGGAAAAATTCAACATCAAATAAATAAAATATGTGTTTTATGAGATCATAATGACCCCAAAATGATGTAATAAATACTATAATGGTTATTGTCAACCCAATATATGTTTTATAATTAAAATAATATGATTTTAGATTTATTTTACTTATTTTATAATGCCTTAGTAAATCTTCCTAAGTGTGTAATATATTTTATGATTTTAAATTCATTTTTTTAAGGGTGTGACTCAACTCCAAAGAAGAAAGGACACTATTTAAATATGCTTGGACATTGGACTTATAAAATAATTTTTTACACTCCTTTTGGGAAAAACCCATGGGTAAAAACCATGGTAAGTTTTGTGCTTTATAATATTTAATTATATAGATTCCAAAACCTAATTTTGTGAAATATTAAAGAATTCCCATCTCATTTACTATATAAACCCACCCGATATCCCACTTCTATTCACTAAAAAAATTTGGATAAAATACCTTCTATTCCCTCCCATATCATTAATCCTCATAAGGCTACCCAATCACTCAACAATCCCATTTTCAATCTTTTGAAATCACATACTCAAGTAAGGGATCCTTACATTCTTCTGTTTCTCATTTTTATCCATGTTTCTTTATGTCGTTATACCCTATTATTTTCTATTTAAAATGTTTGGGTATCATTTATCACCTCCCACATTATACCCTCATTATGTTTTAAGTATTATATACTCCATTATCTCTCATTAATTCCTTCTGTGTACACCTGTTACCATGAAAAAATTCTGTAACGGATTTCTCTCTTCATATTTCCATTCAATCATTTCGTCTATATTATGTATCTAAATTAAATTTCATATGTTGTTATATTATATTACATGATACCCTTAATGTATATTTCGTGAATAAATTATTATGGACATATTTATCTCTCACCAACCCAATTTATGAATTTCCATATGATGTTGTTATGCTGCTGAAATTGCACCGTGATTTTCCAAGCCAGAAATCATTGTCCAGTGAATACCATACCCAATGCTCTATCAAGAGTATTCACATTCATGCACTTATAATTATTTAATTTTTCTTAAATTAATTTATTCCACATTATTTTATTGTGGAATAAATGATGATTTTTAATTAATCCATGTTATATGATCTATGTGGCACACTTAAGCATGAGATTGAAACGATTATGAAGGGTGTTCCCTGATAGTGCTCCAATGCATTGGTTGATATTTAGTATCATGATATTCCATGTTCAATGAGGTTTTACTCATTATAATTCATGTTAAATGAGGCTTTACTCATGCTAATCCATGTACAATTATCCATGGCTCATGATAATATCACGTTGTATGTTGTTGCCACATTTCAATGTCATGATAACCATGCTATATCATGCCTTTTTGTTCATGTTTCTATTGTGCCCTGTTGATATGAATACTACCAAATATGTATTTTATTCTTCATTTTAGGACTTTTTTACTACCTTAATAGGAATTATATCTCACCCCTTGCTTAGGTATGTCCTCGGGTTTTCTCATGCAGTGTTAAGTACGAAATAATGAGTTGGTCATATCAAAAAAGTTTAAAATAAAGATTTTGCATTCCATGTTTTAAGTTGTTATGTATTGTTCCTAATTTCCAAAGACACTATACCTCTTCATCCTTAGATTTATATTAAGTTTAATTTTATGTAATAAATCATGTTTAATTCCATAATAAAGATCAAGGTTGTTGTAGTTGGTATCATAGGATGGGTTTAGTGATTTTTAGGAATAGGGTTATAAAACTCTAGTGAAATCCTTAGGGATAAGATTGAGAATAAGAAAATAATACCTAAATTTTGGTGAGTATATATTAAGTTTTTTATCAGGAAAAAACATTGCATTATAGATATGAACAATTAGA
Source organism: Viscum album (assembly GCA_963277665.1). NCBI lineage: Eukaryota > Viridiplantae > Streptophyta > Magnoliopsida > Santalales > Viscaceae > Viscum > Viscum album. Next base: position 1,575,629,742 of record OY728120.1, on the reverse strand, counting down.
GGTATCCCTGACATAGATGTATCTAGGCATAAGACCAAAAAACACCACTTTGAGCTAGACTCGAACAGGAACTGGTGCACAAAAATGCACCATGCTCCACTCTTGTTTCGACACTACTGGAGGATATGCTTTGGTATGTTCATAAGCTTAGTATGAACCATTATTAAGGGAAAAATTTCCCTAAGAATATATGTTGGGATATAGATCATGGATAATGTAGATTGAAGCCTATAAATTCATAAGTTATGGTAGTTAATGTAATTTATAAGTTATCATTTTTTCATTGGATATCCATTTATGTTTTTAATATTTTAAAGTAACTACCCCTAAAATTATTTTTATTCTTGAAAATGGCCTGTAATAGACCTCAAGCTAACAACTAATGCAAATATCATGGTGATGACTATTATAATGAGTTTCCCAATCTTATAGGAGAGGGAATATCAAAATTTGTCATGATACTCTCTCAGTTAACTCATGTTTTGATTAGAAACATGGGTCAAGAGGAGCATCCAACACCCCCCCAAGAACAATTTGTAATCAATATCTTCATGGGAAAAAGGATTCTTACTTATAATGGATCATGGGATCCCTCAATTTCTAAAAAATGGATCAACTCCATTTAGAAGAACATATTCATTCTTCTATGTTCCGAACAAGAGAATATTCTTATGGATTCTTATTATATAGAGGGTGAAGCTTATCAATGGTGTACATTGATAAAAAATAAAAATCAGGGGGAATAGAATGAGAAGTAGTAATGTAAGTATTTTCAGAAAATAAAAAATTGATAAATATTTTCCTTGAACCCTCAGACAGAAGATGGAAAAAAACTTCCTTGCCCTCAAGTAAAAAGTTGACAAATCCATCTGAGCGTATGAGGAAAACTTCACATGGATTGCACGATACGCCTACATCTTTTTCATTACCCCCAAATGAATGGTTTAACTATTCTTTGGTGGGATAAAACCTAGCATACAAAAATCCCTTGAGATCTCTGACTTTGATAGCTATGAGTAAATTGTGTGATGTGCCCTCAAAGTTGAAATGGAGATCGTAGAATATCAAGGGTATCATAGGAATAAGAAACAGAAAGTGGAGTTTAATTCTGGTAGTCGAATGGATAAATCCAATGGTTCTAAATATTCTAGCTCCACACTTTCCAAAGGTGTTGAATGAAGCACTCTGGAAATTTCTTGAAGGGGACGAGGAAATACTTTATGTGTGGAAGAGAAGGGCACCTTTCCAATATTTTCCAATAGAAAAGACCCACTATTGCGGCAGAGGAGATGAACGCTCTGTTCAACCCTCAATGCATTGTTTATTTCTACAACTGCAAATAAATAGGGAACTTTACGAACCAATGACTTAAGTCAAGGGTTTTCAGAGGAAACTAATGACCTTCATGGCAGTAAGGGCAATATTTTTCCATCACTTTTTCTAAAGCAATTCCCAATAATGAAGTGGTGACAGGTGAGTGAGTTATTCATTAAATAATAGATAATTTATTTTTTTATTCTCATTTTACACATTGTTTTATATCGTATAATCATAGTAGAACAATCCAAACACCACCAAAAATCATGGAAGTAGAGATTTCGGTGAGAACGTAAAATAGAGAAATTATTGTATCCCATGAATATAACTCATCCCCAATCACATTTTTTGGATTGAACTTACTGAAGAACCTCATCAAACTCCCTCTAGTAAAATTATATGCAATGTTTGGCATGGGTTGGCTTGCCCTATGTAGAGCCAATATAAATTACCTTGAGAGGGAAGTCACTCTCCATATGGAGAATCTACCCCCTATTCTATACAAGTTCAATGAGGATGATGAATCTTATTTATCACCATCATCGCAAGCATGAATATTTCTACCCTATGATCATGCATATCCTGGTCAGATGATTGAGTCTTAGGAATGAACCATCCTCGAAGACATGCCTTTTTTGAGAGAATTTGCTGATGTTTTTCGAGAGGAATTTCATGGTCATCCTACTAGATGGGATATTGAATTATCATTGATATTATACTAGGGGTGTTTCCTATATCCAAGACTCCATATATAATGGTTGTGGTGGAGCATGAAGATCTAAAGAAACAATACGGAAGAATCGAGACAAATGGTCTATATGCCCAAGTGTTTCACTGTGGGTTTAGCCTGTCATATTCACTAAGAAGGATGGTTCAATGCACCTTTGAATTGATTATCTTGAGCTGAAAAAATTCAAGATAAAGAAAAGGTATCATTTTCCAAAAATGACTTGTTTGATCAGCTATGTGGAGCACAATACTTCTCCAAGGGGGATCTACGATCGAGATATTATCAAGTAAGGGTGAAGAAGGAGGATATCCCCAAGAACACTTTTTGTACAAGTTATGGGAACTATGAATTCATAGTAATGACTTTCAGACTCATTAATACTCTAGAAATCTTCATGGACATCAAAGATCACCCCAATAAATTTTTCATAGTCTTTATAGAAGATATTTTAATATAATCAAAAACTAATTAGGATCATGAGGAGCATCTATACACCTTACTAGAGACCTTGCGAAAGGATAATCTATATGAAAATTTCAACAAGTGTGAGTTCTAGTTGAAGGAATTATCATTCTTGGGGCATATCATCACAAGAAAAGAGATATCTAGGGATACATCCAAGATAAATTCAATTGAGGGATGGTCAAGGCCAACATCTATGATAGATATTTGTAGCTTCCTTGGGTTAGATGGATATTATCACTGATTTGTGAGAAATTTCTCACGATTGTCAAACTCTATTACCAAGCTCCCTTGGAAGGGACTCAAGTTTTCATAGAATGATAAATGAGAAGAGAGATTCAAGGAGTTGAAAAGGAGGCATATCATTACGCCCATGCTCACACTACCCACAATTGGATAACTTTTTGTGGTATTTAGTGATGCTTTCAAGAAGGGACTAGGATTTATATAGATGAAAAATTACAAATTCATTGCCTATGCTTCACGGCAATTGAAATTTCATGAGAAGAACTATCCAACACATGATCTGGGGTTAGGTTCAATGATCTTCACAATGAAAATTTGGTGGCATTAACTCTTTGGGGGAAAAGTGTGAAATATATATGGATCACCAAATCCGGAAGTATATATTCAAATAGAAAGAGTGGAATATGTTCCAATAAAGATGGTTAGAGCTGATCAAAGACTCTAACTTCTCAATTCAATGCTATCTAGGGAAAGAAAATAAAGTGACAGATGCTCTAAGTTTAAAGGATACGTCAACTATTTTCATGGTGAAAATTGAAAAGGATCCAATATTGTAAGTTTTTATGAAGATTGACATTGGAATCATAAAAAGGGAAAATCTTCAATCATTTCAAAAATTAATGTTCAACTGTATCTTTTGGAAACGTTAAAGGATGCTCAAAAGGATGATGTGGGAATTCATAAGAAAGTGGAAACTATCCCAAAATTAAAATCCTTGGAGTTCAATGTTAATAAATAAGGAATTGTGGGATTTGGGTCAATACTATGTGTTCTATAAAATACGAAGTTAAAACAATATGTTTTTGTTGATGCACATAGTTTGAATTTCTCCATTCACCCAAGAAACACAAAGATGAATCGAAATCTCTAAGAGCATTATTGGTGGGATGACATGATGAAGGAGATCAATGAATATACATTAAGTTTCATAGTATGTCAACACGTGAAGTCTGAGAGGTAGAATTATATGGGGATAATGAAACTATTACCCATACTAACATGTAAATGGGAGAACATCACCATGGACCTTGTCACCAGACATCCAAATACATCTAGAGGAAACAATTCTATATTATTTTTTGTGGATAATCTTACAAAGACTGAACACTTCATTGAGATTTGAGAGGATTTATCATTGGATCAACTAGAATGGATATACATCAGAGAAGTACTAAGGTTGAATGGAGTACCACTATCAATTGTATCTGATCGATATCCATGATTCACCTCTATGTTCTAGAAGAGTCTCTAACATGCTTTGAATATAGATTTGAATTGTAGTGCGGATTATCATCCTCAAACATATGGCCAATCAGAGCAGACAATACAAAAAATTGGGGACATGTTGAGAGCATGCTCAATAGACATAAAAGGTGGATGGGACCGACATATTCCTATGATTTATTTATATTATAATATCTGTTTCAACTCAAGCATCCTAATAACTCCTCATGAATCCCTTTATGGGAAGAGGTGTAGAGCACCGACATGTTGGGAAGAAGTTTGGGAGGGAAAACATCTAGGTCCAGAAATGGTCAAAGAAATGGTGGAGAAGGATAAGACCATCCAGTAGCACATTAAAGCTGCTCAGAGTCAACAAATGAAAAATTTTGAAAATCATTAATGATACCTAGAGTTTGATATTAGAGACATTGTATTCCACTTCATATCACCATGGAAGAGAGTTATGTGATTTGAGAATAATGGAAATATTATTCCAAGGTACATCATCCCTTCTGAGATCCTTGATCACATTATAGTAGTGGATAATCCAAAAGCACTCTGACTGAACCTATCTCAAGTATATTGTGTATTCCATGAATCACTCTTGAGGATGTACATACCTGACCCTTTTCATGTACTAAATCTAGAGGTGGTACAATTGGAGAATGATTTTTCATATGAATAGAAGCCGATGAATATCTTAGATCATAGATAAAAATTTCTACGAAATAAGATAATGACCCTCATAAAGGATTTGTGGTGAAAACACATGTTTAAAGAAGAAAAGTGGGAACCAGAAGAAGTGATGAGGCAGAGTTACCCTTATCTCTTTTAGTGTGGTGAAAGGAAATTTCGAGGGTGAAATTTATTAACGGGGAATGTTGTAATGACCTTATTTTTATGAATAAAATTACCATTATTTTAATTACATATAGATATTGAAAAAACATGAACTCCTTTTTATTGATTTTAAATGACCATTAAGTATCATTACCATTGATAATATATTAGTTGAATATTAATCACATGACTTATATAAATATAAAGTTTTTGAAGAAATATTTTTGACACAGACAAAGGAGAGGATGGCCTCATCCAGTAGACTCAGGCCGTACGAAGCTCATTTTTATGGTGCTTAAAAAGGAGGTAGTGTCAATAGGATTCTATCTTGACCAAGACCAGGCTGATCATCTACATGTTAAGCTTTACTGTAATAACCTATGGAAGAAGTTCAATTTAATAGGGATTACCACCCAAGTGATGTTATCTGAGCTGCACCAAGAGTATGTGATTATCTCACACCTTACACTTAGGTCTTATGAGGGTATTATAAGGGGTTATTTAATAAGTTATTAGTCACTTATTTTTTAATCCTTTTTTATAAATAAATGTCTTATTCCATCAATTCATTTAGAACAATAGACTTTCTTAAAAATGATGAATTAGAAAATTTTATTTTTTGGGTAAAAATGGTACTTTAAAGAAATATAAACATTATTAGATTTAAACTAAGGATTTTATTAACAATATTATAAAAAAATAATTATAAAAGATTATTATTCCAGTTTCTTATCGGAAAATGATTATGTAATCATTTTTATAAGAGTTACAATTTTTATATGATAAAACAGAAATTGTATTTCTAAAGAATTTATTATAAGGAATTAATGAATTTTTTAAATAGTTATTAATTTAATAAAACATTATTATCAAATTAATTTTATGAAAAATAAATTATTATATAATTTTTAAGAAGTCAAATGTAACTTTTATTAATGTTTGAAAACTGTTTTTGTCAAAACCCATGAATTTTCTATAAATGTCTGTTTCCATTTTAAAAGTGAATATTCACATATTAATAAAATTATTTAGATAAAATTATTATTATTTTTTGAATTTGGATGTCAATATTATCCAATATTTAATTTTTAAAAAATTTCAGAGACAGTCAAATGTTTGGGTAAAAATTAAATACCATATAAATAAAATATGTGTTTTAAGACATAATAATGTCACCAAAATGATGTATTAAATACTATAATGGGTATTATTGCTCCAATATATGTTTTAACATTAAAAATGTGATATTATATTTATTTGAATTATTTTATAATTCCTTGGTGAATCCCCCAAAGTGTATAATATATTTTATGATTTTAAATTCATTTCTTCGAGGGTATGACTCACCTCCACCAAAGCAAGTATAATATTTTAATATGTTCATACATTAGCCTTATAAAATAGTTTTTACACTTATATATGGAAAAAACCATGGGCAAAAAACATGGTAAGGTTTTTTGTTTTTAATATTTAATTATATATATTCCAAAACCTAATATTGGGAAATATAAAAGAATTCCCCTATCATTTCCTATATAAATGCACCCAATCTCCCACTTATCATCACTGAAAAACTTATGATAACATAACTACTCTTCTATAACCTCTACATAATCCTTTAAAGGATCCCCAAGCTCTCAATAATACATTATTCAAGCTTTTGAAGTCACACACTCAAGTAAGGGATCCTTACTTTCCTTCCTTTCTCATTTTTATCCATGTTTATTTATATTGTTATACCATTTTATTTTCTATTAAAAATGTTGGGTTAGGATTAAGAAAATCCCCCATACTTCCAAAAATATGTTTTAATAATTATATACCCCTTTATATCTCCTTAATACCTTCTGTGTACACCTGTTACCGTGCTGAAATTCTGTAAGGGATTTATCTCTTCTTATTTCCATTCAAACATTTCTTCTCTATTATATATATAAATTCCATTTCTTATATTGGGATATTATATTTAAATATCCTCTTACTATATATTTCATTTATAAATGATGAGATACCACTTTCTTTCTCATCAATGCAATTTATGAATTTCCATATGACACAGTTATTCTGCCGAAATTGTACCACGATTTTCCAAGCCTAAATCATTGTCTAGTGAATACCATACCCATTTCTATATCAAGGGTATTCCACTTTATTAACATATAATTATATAACGGTACTTACAAGTATATATTACAAATTATTTTATTGTGCAGTAAATGATGATTTTGAATGAATCCATGTTATATGATCTATGTGGCACACTTAAGCTTGAGATCAAAATGATTTTGAAGGGTGTGCCCTGATATCTCTCCAATTCATTGGGTAATATTTTGTATTATGATACTCCTTATAAAATTAGAGTTTAATATTTTTATTTTATTTGAAATTATGTTTTACTTAGAATAAGATGTGTGAAATGATCCTAGGCTCATACTAATATCATGTTAAATGTTTTTTCTATATTTCTGTGTTATGATAACCAAGATATATCATGCCCTTATGTTCACATTTCTCTTTTGCTCTGTTGATATGCATATTTCTTAACATGTATTGTATTATTCATGTTATTCCTTGTTTACTCTCTAACTGGGCTTTATAGCTCACCCATTTCTTATGTATGTCGTCAAGTTATCCCATGCAGTGTTAAGTGTGAAAGAATGAGTTGGTCATGTCCAAGAAGTTTGAAATAAAGATCTTTTATATCATGTATTAAGTTGTTATGTAATGTTCCTAATGTCCTAAGACACTAGACCTCTTGATCCTCAGAGTTTATTAAGAGAAAGTTTATGTAATAAATCATTTTTAAGTGTGTAATAAATCATGTTTAATTGTGTAATAAATGGCTTGGTTGTTATACTCATGAAGATAAAATATGGTTAAGGTTTACTATCTAGAAATTTTTTATTCAAAATCATTAACAAAATTTATCTCCTAGATATTTTAGGGTTTATTTTTCCTAATGAACCATGCATTGATCTCATTATTCTGTCACTCCCTTGGAGAATCTTTAGATTTGTTGTTAATTTCAATATGAATAATGTTGATAATTCTCTCGAAGTTCATATTACTCTAAATTACCAATTTTATAAGGATATGAATCACTAAAAGCCTCATTTCATTATGGTGAATAAAAGGAAAGGCCAGAATAATATCTCTAAGCCTAAATCTTATTCTCAATTCCCTTCCAATAAGATAAGGATAAAGGTAAAATTAAGGGATTACGATTATTTATGTTTCACATGTATCAAGAAGGGACAATGGAAGAAAAACCTACCTATAAAAAGGATAAAGGTGAAGATTTATGGAATTTATTATCGAGTTCAATGTATCAGTATCTACTAATTTGGTATTAAATTCATCATGTGGTGATCATATATGTATTAAAATATAACAACCAACTATATTATAGAATATTTCCAAAGGGGAGGTAGATCTATGGATATCCAATAGAGCGAGACTTATTGTTGTGGCTACTGTATACAACCACCTCACAGTGCCTACGGGAATGAACATGGTTTTAAAAAATTATAATTATTCACCTTCAGTCCCAAAAAATATTATATTTGTATCCAAAAAAGAAACTAATGGATCTATTTTCAAATTTTCGAATAAAATTTTATTCTTTTATAAATGATGTGTTTTTATGGTAAGTAATATTTATATAATTGTATTTATATGTTAGATTACACAAACCACGTAATATAAATCGATAATAAAGATCATTCACCTGATTCATACCACACCCAACTATAGAATCATTAGATAGGTCATATAAATGAAAATGTTTTGACCATATTACACTTGTAGGTATATTTGAAATCTTTTTAAATAAAACCACTTGGTATATGCCATGTCTGTTTATAAGGGAAAATGACAAAAACTCCATTTAGTGGAAAAAAGAAAAAGGGTTAATGGGATTCTTGTGTCTGTTAAGACCAATATGAATGGACCATTTCCCATTAAATTCAGGGTTGGTTACTCATATTTCATAACATTTACTAATGACTTTAGTATATATGGATATTCTTACTTAATAAGGTACAAGTTGGATTCCTTTGATAGATTCAAGGAATATTAGAAAGAAGCTAAGAACTAATTTCTTAACAATATTAATAAACTCCACTTAAAATATTGTAGACAATATCTTAATCAGTCCTTCGTTGATTATTTATAGTATTTTTGTATTCTATCATAACTCACTCCTCTTTATAGACTATAATTGAATGGTGTAAAATAATAGAGGAACCACACCTTGTTGAAATGGTGAGATCAATTATGAGTTATATAAGAATTTCATTATCCTTTTGGGAATACTCATTATATACTGAATAACATATAATAAACTAGGTTGTGACTAAGGTGGAATATGTTATTCCATACCTTTATTGGATTGTATGGAAAGTCATGTTATCATACATACATGTGTGGCATTGCAAAGCATTTTTTAAGGCCACTTTAGGTAACAAAATTTCACCTTAATGAATATGTATTCCTTTTATATACAAACATATGGAAATAAGGGTATATTATCTACATGAACCATCTAAAAAAAGAAAATTGTGTCCATGCACACTATATTCCTTTATAGGTATCACATCTATAAAAGATATAGTTAGAGTAAGATAGACTTTGATGAAATCCAGGATCATGATACACATGAGTTTGTATAATAATAGATTTCAAAAAGTCACATATAAGAGGAGGTTCTAGATACACATGTACTATATAGAAATTTAAGAGAAGTTCTAGAACCTGAAAGATAAGATTTTCTAGTTACCAAGTATGGTGACTCATTATCAGTTGATAATAATGATCATGTAACCAACAAAAAAGTAGTAAGTGACACAGAAATTGTCATGTGTCAAGAAGATATGAATTCAAAAATGTATTCCATGTATCAAAACAAAGTCAAGATTTTGGTATATCCTATGGTGGATGTAAGTACTATAGGTTTTAAATGGCCATTCATGAAGCAACTAGGCATCGATAGACAAGTTAGTACTTATCAGGAACAATTAGTTAAAAAGGGTCCAAATAATGTCTAGGAATAAACTAAGATGACACCTTTTCATTAATTCCTATGATAAAATCCGTCAAAAATATACTTTTTGAAGTAGATAACCATGACTATAAGACTTAAAAAATTAATTTCAATGAAACCTTCCTTAATGGGAACCTTCAAGAATATTTTTATATGATATAAAAAAAAGTGTTTGGGACTCCAAAGGGTGTTAATTGGGTATGAAAACTATAGAGATATATTTATTAACTAAACCAAGTATCCAGGTAGGGGAATATTTAGTTTTATGAATCCTTAAAATAACTTGGTTTTAAAAAGAATGAATATTAGTCTTGTGTCTATAAAATGTTTAGTGGGAGAATATGTGTTTTCTTAGTAGTTTATATTGATTAAATAATACTTATAATAAATGAAATACTAGTCTTATAGTCTATCAAATCATGGTTAAACAAATGCTTCTCCATGAAGTACTTAAAAAAGTATCATATATTCTTGGGATCAATATCCATCATGATAGATCCCAGACTCTACCAAGTCTAAGTCAAAGTGTATATATTAAAAAATTACTATAAAAAGTGAATATAGAATAATAAATTGGGGGATTTTTGAAAGTGTTACATGGAATATATCTTCCTAATAAAATGTGTCCTTATACACATGATGAGTGATAGATTATGTCAAGGATTCCATACACGTCACTGATTGGGTCAGTAATGTATGTTATATTGTGTATTATTCTAGAAGTTAAAAACACCTTAATAATGATAAAAATATATCTAACTGGCCTAGGTGACCACCATTGGAAGAAATTCAATACAATCATTAAGTATATGAGGTGAACATAGGATATTTTCTTGGTATATAGAGGTGATATTGCACTAGTCATAAAAGTAAGTGTAGATTCTACCTTACAAATATATCAATACGATATGAAATCACAGTTAGGATACGTCTTCAGTCTTAATTGATTTTTCTTTGTGTTATAGAAGTGCTCAGATTCGGTTGTGGCCATAGAATCTATAATATATTCCAATTGTAGTATGTATTTTGAGTAAACTAAATAAGTAGATTGGATATAAAAATTAATCCATGATCTTGATATGATTCATAGAAGTAAATATCCAATGACACTATTTTATAATAATATTTATATGGTGGATCTCATGAAGGTTCTGAGATAAAAAACATAGCACATAATTTATAATTATCATATCTTGATAGATTTTTCTCAGATATTTTAATTTGTAGTGAGTGGAGTCACCAAAAAATAAAACATGGCATAACCCTTGAATAACTCTTTAACTTAATGGAAACATGATCATCATTTTAGATCTAAAAGAACGAAAGACCTTGGTTGTGGGACCTAATTTAAGCTTCAGTTTGATGGAATTGATTTTATAAAAACTAATGAAATTTCATTGGATAAAATTTATATTCAAATAAGTGAGTATTGATTAAAATATCTTATTTAATAATTTTTACAGTTTTGTGGGACATTAATGTAATAATGTCCGGGGGTATCTGTCATGTTGAAAAGGGAATAACAGTTCCCTACTAGGATGAGAATATGAAAATTCCATGATGATATTCTTAAATATTTATCTATAGTTGGATAAAATTCTATAATGGGGAACATATTATTTTGACCTTCAATAGAAAGTACTCATAAGAATATGACACTTTATCACATGACTTTTCACTTGATAATATCTATGATGAGATATTATGAGAATAGACCTTCCAGTAGTAATTTTTAATGTTTTTGTGTCATAAGATATTCTTATATTGAAGAGTTTGTGATGGTACATAGACTTTAAAATTATTATTAATTCATTTCATTACTCTCATACATTATTTAAGGAAAAAAACCAGGACTCTAAATTTTTTTAGGAAGGTGGGTATATTGGGTGTGACATCAATGGAATGTTATTAATGAATAAGTCAATGAAGGATTTTTTTTCCTTCTATATTTATAGAAATTGATATTTTATCCCTTTTATTGAAATAGAACTATCACATTAAATTCCATGTTCATGGTGTGATGACAATTTTATTTTAGATAGTCAAAGAAACACATATTTATCATATAGGTCGATGACACTTGTGTGAAAATATCTTTATAATATATCATAAAAAGGTATTATATCACACTATGATCACTCATATGTAGTTTTTTAAATCACAAAATTAACATTTATATATTGGGTTCAATGACCTCCTGCTAGACAGTAATCTTGGACATTAAGCATCCCACCAAATGCCACTGAGAAATAAGACTAGAGGGATTCACTCCATTAGTTTCCATTAATACTAATTAAATTATATTTGAAAGTAACTATGGGAATAAATATTATTTTCAAGTACAATGATTAATTTTATTCAAGATTTATTGACCACATAAATTAAAAAAAATTCATGAGGTAGTTATTTAATTATAATGATATATAATATTTATTATTTTAGGTGTTTGATAAATGGTGAGGAAGATGAATGGACAAGATTGTGTCTGACGATAAATATAAATTTTCAAGGTGGTAAGATATTTTTTATCATGACACCAGTTAGAATACTCTTAGAGGGAATATTATTATTATTATTATCACATTGAAGAGGGTCTTGTAAAGATTAATATATTTTTTAAGGGTTATTGTGAAATTGTATAATATTTTAACTCTAACCCGAAATTTATAAATGGACAACCATTTCTATTGTGTATTTTTTATCATGATTATGAATTGATGTAAAAAAATAAGGTAAAGATATTTTCATCAAGAACTAGGAATGATTTATTGATTTCCCTTACTCTTCCATTATTGTCATGAACCGTCCCCAGGGGCCCATGTTGTGACAACCCCAAGCCCACCTTCTACAGGCCAGGGGATAGCGACTAGCACCGGAAAGGTGTTTCCCTAAAACAGGAAGGCATTTCCTTTTTTACTTATACAGACACACCATATAAGAACACGACAAGAAGCAACCACTTATTAAACTATTGTAGTAAAACGAGTGCTAAAAATAAAGGGGGTCATAATACAAGCCCAACTGTAAAAGTACAAGTACAACAGAAAGGAAAAATACAACTAAAAAGGGAAAACAGCTACCAGGTCACCCTTTGAGGATCCTACCTAAAGTGTAGGTACAGATCACCTCCAAATCACTCCACATCCACCCATCTCCTCTACATATTGCCTAGTCCTGGCTCCCTCAAACCTTAGCCCAGCTGCTCGTCATCTGCACGAGATACAATAAGGTGTGGGCAAAGCCCATGCAGGGGTGAGTATAACAATACCCAATAGGGATCCCGATACCCCCAAAGGTATCTCATAATTCCACAAAGGAAAATCACAAAGCATGATCTCAACCAAAAAGCATAAAGAAATAGACACAGCTCAAAAAGAGTCTCAACTCAAACTAGGTTCTTAGTGAAGTATATAAGTACAAATGATTAGTCGTGAAGATAGATCATCTCATTATTTGAAGAGGCACTTCTTTTAACCATACGGAGTCTGACCCACATAGGATCAATATGAACTTACCCCCGCAATGATCCACATAGAATCTGAACTTCCAAGATTCGATATTTAACTAACCCCCACTGACCCAAATAGGATCTGACCCACATAACATCAGTATGCGCTGGCCCACACAGGATCGTTGAGCGCTGACCAACACAGGATCTGACCCGAACATGATTGGTATGCACTAACCCACACCAGATCATTGAGTGTAGACCCACACAGGATCTAACCCACACTTGATGGGTATGCGCTGACCCACATAATATCGTTGAGTGCTGACCTCCGTTTGATCTGTCTCTAAACTCTACCTCACTGCCAGCCACTGGATTCCTTGCACCCGGTGCACTCGAGTTCCAAAGAATCTTCCCTCGAGATATCATTCGTACCTAAAACTACACTAATCTCCAAAATGGAGTAACCCAAAGGACCTCAATGTCATAAGGGTTCAAACGTTACAGACTGTGCATCAATCAAATGTCGGGTCTGTGAGTTATAACCATTTAGCTCCTAGGGCCCGGTTGGATTCAGGGTCAATCTAATAAGCCTATACTCCAAATATATCTAAAACTAAATTGGAGTATACCAAAAGGACCATATCTATCCAATTATCCCAATTTCATAGACGGTTCTTCAAACAGACATCTGGTTCTCACGATATGTCCCTTTAAGTGTTTTTGCACATGGTTGGGCCTGGGTCCGGTCTGACCCGGTCGTCCGACCTGATCTGTGCTGGGATACTGCGGACTCAACATGCTGGACTATGGTCTGGACCAACCTGCAAGGGCTGTGTCCCGCAAAGGGGAAGCCCATCCCACCGTTCTGGCATAAAAGGGGGTGTGGCCCACTTGGCAAGTAGCCCGGCCGCGTGAAGCGCGGCCCACTGGGTGGTGGCCCACTGGGCATGAGGCCTGGCCATTTGAGACATCAACTCCAAGGGGGGTCCACCCAAGCCAGCCCCAAGGGAGCGACCCCCAGTTTTCCTGAACGGCCTGAGGTCGTTCGGTCTTCTACGCAGCGGTGACGCCACGTCGCTATGTCATGTGGCACACGGGACCGGCTAGAGCGGGTCCTGCTGACTCTATCAGGACCAGTTGGCATGCTGGACAACTACTCCAATGGTGCATGATAGTGTTCCACTCTTCCTCCCACTATCGTTCGGTGTGTCGGCCGCCTTCCTCCGGTCCGCCACGGCTGACGAACCGCGGCCCGAGTCCTTCAGTGTTGCACTGGTCCCACCTCCCTCTCCTTCCATGGTCGGTCAGTGTTCCGAACGCATCCTCCGGTCACCACAGCTGGCGAGACGTATCCCTCTGCTCACGGGAGGCCTGCGTCAGCATACCTCACTTCCTCCTCGGTTGGCCGGTGCCTTCTGTTCTAATTATCGTCATGGATTTGTGTTGCGCCTCCTCTTACGATGTGCATCGACGCATGCCTTCTTCTTATCTGGTTGGTGTTGTCGCGCGACGGTCTTCCAAAGAGGCACAAGGATAGAATGATAGCAGAGGGTTCGGGTTAGGTTCGTTAGGCCCATTCCCTCCACGTTAGATCGTAAACAAGAGGGAGGATAGAGGGATTCCATAAATTCAATTGAAATAAACAAGAATCAAAACCCCAACCTCATAAAACTGTTGGAGAACTTCCACGCCTGAAGGTGGATCATTGTTCATCATTCCCGCAATAGGCTCCCAATGAAGCTTCTCATACGTCATCCTTCGGTTCATGGTTCGGTGTCACCCATCACCTCCCACTGGAGTCGGCTCCATCCTCTAAGGGTTCGGCGTCATGAAACCCCTTCAACACTTCGTTGCTTGGTGAAGCAGTGCCAATACCTCTCCCCAAGCTTCATATAAATAGGAGAAGGGGAAGGTATTTAAAGATGTGGATAATAAATGGGGGCTCATAAATTGGTAACCTTCTTAATTCTCCAATGATGTCATTACTTAAGATTGACAGGTGAAGCCATTTATTGTCTTGACACATCACGTGTCCCACAATCCACTGGTCCATTGGTGGAGAAGAAAGAAAATAAAATAATAACATTATTTCTTTTCTATTCTTTTAAAATTCAAAAAACATAACGTTTTCTCTAGACCTACTACTATAAAATTAAAGTCTCCCTTAACTGAATCTCAAGGCCACAGATTCAATGGTTCCCTCATATTTTTAATTTGTGCAATGGTTCAAGAGTTAGATAATACTGCCCACGTGTTTACTAAACGTATTCGAAAAAAAGATCACAAAATTTTTAATCGTCACACTCGACACATGCTAGTCGAGGTTAGGCACTTCCTAAAGAGACCATGCTATCACGAGCTCAATAGTACTCTCAAATTTTCAATCTGAGTTACCATTTAGATGTTATGGATTTTACAATAAAATAATTGTCACTTAATTTTTTTATTTATTGCCAAAAACTAACTTTAACTGGTGGCCCATTCTAGCCAAAGTTAGTATCAGCCAAAGAAAATCATACCCTCATAATTCAGCGATGGTCTCAGATTTTCAATCTGAGTTATTGTTCATGAGTTATAATCATTTGAAAAATAAAATAATTTTATTTAATTATTTTATTTACGATTATGCCATTTTCGGGTTTTCCCATTGGAAGCCTACACCGACTAAACTTATGTCGTGCCTAGGGTAAACCCCTCATCCTAAATGCAATGGAGCCCTTAGATTTCTGATCCAGGAACCCATTTAATATTTATTCCACTTTTTCAGTAAAACCTCTCATGCGCACTATTTTTAAACATAACATTTTTTGAAGGATCATTCCAGGCACTCTGGTCCTCGAAATTATACACCCTCAGATTTTGTGGTCTCAAAATAATTCCATATAAATAAAAAAATTATATGAAAATTTTGGGACATTACATTCTCCCCACGTTAGTTATTTACATTCCCAAAATCCAAAACAAGGAAAACCAAACCAAAGAGGGTACTGAGAACAAATCCGAGCCTCCTGCTCCCATGTGCTCTCTTGGAGGTTCTTGTGCTACCACAAACTCGCACCAGAGGGATCCACCATCCAAAAAGGACTCTCTCATGTTGATCCTCTATCTCCATCGAAAACTCCGTAAAATCCACCACATCGTCATGTCCAACTCGCCCCAGTTGATAGCGTGCAACAGATTATGCATGTATCTCTTCATCTGCGACACATGGGAAACATTATGCACCCATTGAATCTTGGGTGGAAGAGTTAGATGGTATGTCACCTTGACAAATATGTTTAAAAATCTAGAAAGGTTTGATGAACCTCAGAGAAAGTTTTCCGCCCTAGCCAAACCTTCACATTCCTCATTGGAGTGAGACCAATAGAAAGGCATGGTCTCCCTCATCAGACACCAAGGGTCTATATCTCTTGTCGGTGTAAGACATCTGTCAGCTCTGTCTAGTCTTCACATGCTGATAAGTGAGGCATCGTGAAACAAACTCTGCTTGTGCTTCCTTTATCCCTGGCCACCAGTACTGACACTGGAGGTTTCAGTACACCTTCGCCACTCCATGACGTACCGTTAAAGGAGATGTATTAAATTCCCTTTGCACCTCCTACCAAAGCATCACTAGTGACATGGTGCATCCTTTGAAAAGAATGAAATGCTCTCAACCTTTATAAAATCCTTCAGAAGACCGTCCTGAGGATACCTGAGCACACCGGGCCTCACAGTCAATGTCCCAAGCTATGCCTCCCAAACTTGCTGATGAATTGGGGGAGTGATAGCCATATACTGGAGGTAAGCTGCTCCATCATTATCCACGAAGTATATCCGCAGTGTGACTAGTTTCTTTGAAACCTCACACAGTAGTTGTAGACCATACCTCATGCTGAGTGCATTTTCTACCACGTTCCCCTTCCAATGAGTATAACTTATCTAAAAGTCATAGTCATGGTGTAACTCTTGCCTTAGTCACTATCTCCGGTTTAGTTCCTTCTTCGGAAGGATATACCTAAGACTCATGTGATCAGAGTTAACAGTAAATCGTTCACCCATCAAGTAGTGCCACTACATCTTCATTGCAAAGACCATTGTTTCTAACTCCAAATCATGGGTAGCGTAGTTCTACTCGTGATCTCTCAACTACCTTGATCCGTATGAGAACACTGCCCCTCCTACATCGGGAAAAAAACTTAGTTTGTTCCCTGATGTGTCGCAATAGACTACATACCCAACACCCTCTTTTGGTGGCCTCAATATGTGGGCACCCGTCAGTCTCTCTCTCAGCTACTAAAAGCTCTACTGACACTTCTCCGTCTATAATAAAGGCTCACCCTTCTTTGTCAAAGCTGAAAATGGTGCCATTAACCTAGAGAAGTCTGGTACAAATATTCGTTAGTACCCAGCCCAAGAAGAAGTCTCCCTCCCATCAAGGATGTAATTTTAGAAACATCTCTTGTAAATTTGTCCCTACACTCTTCCATGGCTGTTAGGGATTGATAAATCCAAACTCCTGCTGCCATGAGCGTAAGGATGGCCGACTCAAGATAGATCGGTTGCACCCCGCCCCCATGCATGAGTTTATCCTGTTCTTCCTGCAATTCATTTTTCAACAACCTTGGAAAACCCATTCCAATGTTGTAGATATACTACATTCTTTTTTCCTAATACATTCAATCTAATTATGAATTGTGGATTACCATTCCATACCCAAACTAACGTCGTAAGGCCTCGACGCTTCCACCAAGAGGTTCTAGCCAAAACTCTCACCTCAAGGGTCAGATCACACCGTTGGAATAAGTGTGATTAGGGAGTCTCCTCCCAAAGGTATGTCCAGACATTAGGGTCAAGTCATCAGTTTAACCAGAAACTCTTTGTCTTGAACAAGATTTATGGTAAGAATGAATGATGGGTACCTATGTTTATTAACACGGTAGCTAGTAGTAGACATAGACCATACCATGAATCATTCCCAGAGCCCTTGGGTCACACCCCTTGACCACATGCAGCTACTCCCTTCCCCTGTCCTCCAGCTCCCAGAGACTAGTGGGATCCATATTGGGGTGGTGGTTGTAACAAGAAGAAATGTATACCAAATCATTCTGCTCTCCTAGATCCACTTCCATGTCTTCTGTTTTGCAGATTCATCTGTCCCTATCACTTCCTCTTCCTAAAACAATTTACATTCCCAAGTCTCTGAGACTGGCGTCATTTTCCTGCTTTCTCACTGGTAACATTCACTAGTTGTATTCGCTTAGCCAAACAACATTTAACCACAATGGTTCTCTCTTTCACCCTAACATAAGTTGGAATGCTTAGAGTAATAGTGCTATATTATATTTCCCTAAACACACCTCGCTCGGAGGTCTAAGCCCTGAAGCACTAACCGTACTGTATTCATCGAGTACATGGGATGGTCGGTACGCCTCGATGAATACTCATCTATGACATGTCATCCTTCCGAAGCTGTAGAAGCTATAGAGAAATATCACCCCTTAGCTTTTTATGGAAAGAGACCCCCTACTCTAAGGAAGGTTCTCAAGCCGGTCCACTAAAAAGTCACCTCATCGTAAGATCAAGGTAATATAATCCTTGTCATCATCCTGTTGAGCCATGTAGAAGTCTCTCTACCAGAATCATCATCTATTTGAATGGTTCCCTATAAAGATGGAAACTCAGTAACATCCTCAAGACAGTCTGTAGCCACCTGTGAGTTTGGATTACCTCAGATCCTAAGGCGTATCTGATGCAGAAACACGTGTATGGAACCCAGCCTACATGTTTCCTCTGCTGGTACTGCCGGTTGTAACTATTGACCAACAAGCAGTGATATAGCTGGCACGATACCCAAAGGCACCGTCTTGTGAAACGATCCACGTACCCAAGCCTCATCACTATGCAGAAAATCCTCGTTGTAACTCACTGATAAATACTAGAATCTGGGATCACAATCTGATCTGTTGGTTTCTCAACTAGGCGGAAAACTCTTGCCACAGCCTCCAACCAGTTCTCAGCTGCCTGGGTATCTGTCTTGCCTTGAAACCATATAGGCCTCTGCCGTTGGAACTCGTTAAATGCACTTATTCAACGTGCATGGTCCACTAGTACCGTCTGCTTCCCAATGGGTTGTGATGTTGCTGGTGCACCACCAGAAGGTGCTAGCATAGTTAGAGGGCCCTGCACCCAAGCATCATTGCTCGGTGGGCCGTTATCGTGTACTCTCTCAAGAATCCTAACTAGTTGTCTACGTGGTGGGATTCGGATAAGGAATAGTTATTCCATGGTAATTAAGTTATATATGGTGAGCTGACTCAAAGAGATCATAAGAAAAACAAATTTTCAATAACACATGCAATCAGTGTTTTCGTGCACTGAGTCGGAAATCAGAATTTAGGGTCATGATGTATGGATATGTCGGCCGCTGCACCAACACTGGATTCCCCAAATTAAAAACCACACTCAACACACATAACAATATTGCCACATAGAAAAGATCAGAGTCCTAGTTATTTAGTATAACCTACTCCTCTAATACCACTTTATCATGACTCATCCCCTAGGGCCCGTGTCATGACTACCCAAGCTCGCCTTCCATAGGCCAGGGGCTGGAGACTATTACCGGAAAGGCATATCCCTAAAACGGAAGGCGTTGCCTTTTTAACCTGTACAGACACACAGTCTAAGAACAAAACAAGAAGAAAACACAAAGTAAACTTCTATAGTAAAAAGAGTGCTGAAAACAAAGGGTGCCGGAATAGAAGCCCAACAGTAAAATTACAAGTACAAAAGAAAGGAACAATACAACTAAAAAAGAGAAAATAGCTATTAGGTCGCCCACCGAGGATCCTACGAAAAGGGTAGGTACAGATCAACTCCTCAGCACTCCATATCTTCCCCTCTCCTCCACGTAACGCCTACTCCTGGCACCCTCAAACCTCAACCGAGCTGCTCGTCATCTGCACAAGACACAACAAAGTGCGGGTGAAGCCCATGCAGGGGTGAGTATAACAATAACCAATAGGGATCCTGAGAACCCCAAAGGTCTCTTAGAATTCCACAAAGGAAACCCACAAAGAATGATCCCAATCACAAAGCATAAAGAAATAGACGCAACTCAAAAAGAGTCTCATCTCAAACCAGGATTTCAATGAAGTATAAAAGTACATATGATTAGTCACGAAGCTGGATCATCTTATTCTGTCAAGAAGCACTGCTTCTGACCATACATAGTCTGACCCACATAGGATTGATAGGTACTAACCCCTGCAATGATCCACACAATATCCGACCCCCGAGAGTCGATAGGTAACTAACCCTCGCTAACCATAACAGGATCTAGCCCACATAGGATCGGTATGCGCTCACCCACAGAGGATCGCTGAGCACTGACCCACACAGGATCTCACCAACCAAGGATCAGTATGAACTGACCCACACAAGATTTCTGAGCACTGGCCCAACTAGATCTGACCCACATAAGATTGGTATGTTCCGACTCACATAGGATCGACGACCGCTGACCTATATATGATATGTCTCCAACCTCCGCCTCACTACCAGCCACTAGATTCCTCGCTCCCGGTGCACTCGAGTTCCATAGAATCTACCCTCAAGATATTGGTCATACCACGACCACCACTAAGCTCCACACAGAAGATTCCCAAAAGACTGTCTGTCGTATGGGTTCCAACGCGATCGACGGTGCGTCAATCGGATGCCCGGTCTGTGAGTTATAAGGGTTTTAGCTCTGGCGGCCCGGTTAGATTTGGGTTCGATCCAACCCGGCTATGCTCTAACTATCTCTAAAACTCAATTGTATTATACCAAAATGATCATATCGATCCTAGGATCCCAATGACACAGATGGTTCCTCAAACAGACGTGTGGTTCTCAAGATATGGCCCTTTAAGTGTTTTTAGGCCCGGTTGGGCCTAGGTCCGGTCTGACCCAGTCATTCGACCCAGTCTAAGCTAGGCCATGGGGGGGTCGGCCAGCAAGGCCAAGGTCTAGCCCGGCTTCCAAGGGGGGCATCCTGACCCTACATTCTAGCCCGTAGGGGGGCGCGGCCCACTGGGTAGGCGGCCTGGCCGCCTAAAGCTCAGTCTGCTGGGTCGGCGGCCTGGCCGCCTGAGGCACGACCCGAAAGGTGGGTCTTCCAGAGCCTCCAATGGGAGAGTGATCCCTAGTTTTCCCGAATAACCTATGTTTGTTCGGTCTTCTTCAATGCGGCGGCGCCACGGGCCGCCGCCAAGTGGCACACAGGACCCACTAGAGCAGTTCATGCCGACTCTGTCGCAGCCGGCCGGCGTGCTGGTGGACTTCTCCAGTGGTGCGCAACAGTGCGCCGCTCTTCCACCCATGACCGGCCGATGTAATGTCTTCCTTCCTCCGATAAGACACGGATGACGAGCCACGACCCTAATCCTCAGGCGGGTGCTGGTCAGGCCCCCCTCTCCTTCCGAGGCTAGTCGGTGTGTCGGTCGCCTTTTCTGGTCACCACGACTAATGAGTCGCGGCCCTCTACTCACCGGAGGCGTGCACCAGCGGGCCATACTTCCTCCATGGTCGGCCGGTTTTGGTCGCTCTAATGATCGTCATGGCTTTGTGTTGTTTCCTCCTCTTGCGACGTGCGTCGGCGCATGCCTTCTTCATAGCCAGTCATTGTCGTTGTGCCAACGGTCTCCCACGAAGATGCAAGGATAGCAAGGTAGCAGACGGTTTAGGTTGGGTTTGTTAGGCCCACTCCCTCTTCATTAGCTCATAAACAAGATCAAGGATAGAGTGGTTCAATAAATTCAATTAATATAAATGATAATCAGAACCCCTTCCTCATAAAACCATTGGTGAACGTTCCTGCTTGAAGGTGGGTTGTTGTTCATCATTCCTGAAATAGGTTCCAAACAACGCTGCTCATATGTCGTCTTTAGGTTTGTGGTTCGGTGTCACCCGTCACCTTTTGCTGGGATTGGATCCATCCTCTAAGGGTTTGGAATCACAATACTCCTTCCACAATTCGTTTCTTGGTGAAGTTGTGCTGATACCTCTCCCAAATCATCAGGTAAATAGGAGAGGGTGAGGGTACATAACGACATGGGGAATTAATGGAGTCTCGTTAATTAGGAACCTTGCTAATTACCCCAAATATTTTGTTACTTAAGATTTATAGGTCATGCCATTTATTGGCCTGACACATCACGGGTCCTACACCCTGCATGTCTATTGCTGGAGAGGAAAGAAAATAAAATAATAAAATTATTTCATTTCATTTCATTTAAAATTAACAAAACTTAACTTTTTATCCATCCCTACTGTGGTCAAAGTAAATTCTTCCTTACAAAAATCTCAATGTTATGGATTCCATGGTGCCCTCAGATTTTTAATCCGAACATCAGTTCAAAAGATAGAAAACGCTGCTCATGCATTTACTGAACGAGATGGAAAAAAATTTAGAAAATTATTAACTATCACACTCAACTTAAGCCGGTCGAGGTTAGGCTTCTCTTGAAAAGAACACTCCCTCAATTGCTCAATGGTGCTCTCAGATTTTCAGTCTGATTTACTATTTAAAAGTTATGAATTTTACAGTAATATAATTGTCACATAATAATTTTATTTACGGCCAAAAACTAACATTCACTAGGGGCCCGCGTCGTCCAATGTTAGTATCAGCCTAAGAAAATAATACCTTCCTAACTTCTATGGTGGTCTCTGATTTTTAATCTGAGTTACCGTTCGTGAGTTATAATAAATTGAAAAATAAAATAATTTTTTTTAATTATTTCATTTACGGTTACGCCATTTTCGGGTTTTCCATTTGGAGTCATACGCCGACTAAACTTATGTCATGCCTTGGGTAAACCCGCCATCCTAAATTCAATGTTGCCCTCATATTTCCGATTTAGGCACACATTTAAGTGGTATTCCACCTTTTTAGGAAAACAACTCACATGGGCTATTTTTAAAATTCAAATTTTTCAACGGATCATTATGGGCACTCTGGGCCTTGGAATTATACACTGTCTGATTTCACGATCTCAAAATAATTCCATATAAATAAAGAATATATATACAAATTCTAGGACACTAAAATTATCTCAAGAATGATATTAAATGGTATATTATTCAACACAAGATGAATCGTTTCAATGATCAATATGAACCTCACAAGATGATCAATTTACCATGATACCACCTGACGATCCATCAGTATTTCTCATAGATCACAGGAACAAATATTGATCCCCACTAGGGGTATTCTCTAATTGTATCCCATAAAATCAATGATTTTTGACCAAAAAGTGTTTTTTACTCTCAATATCATCATATAAGAATGATCTCAAGACTGAAGTATTTTTTCTTATGATCTATTTAAATTATTTCTAAAATTAATATAAAAAATATCATCACATGGTTCTGGAGACCTTCATTTTCAATATTATTTGAAAAAAATTCATTATTCATGAAGTTTTCATCATGTAAAATTTGTGGATGATCCATTGATTCAAATGACTACTTAGTTAGGATCGACCATGATAAGTGCTCCCGCTACACCAAGAACCACCAATGCTTTTTCTAATAAAAAAGCGGTGAATTTATAGTAGTCAACCAAGTGTGAGGAGATCATTCTTGAGCTAATGAATATGTTTAATACAACTCCATTTTTTACTATTCCTAATCCTATAATTAGTTATTCCATATATTTTGATGAATCAAAATATGGTTTGGGTGTTGTATTGATGATTTCTGATTAGGTGGTAGTTCATGGGTCACATCAGTTGTGACCCCATGAGTGGAAATATCCTACCCATCAATTGGTTCTGGTAACATTTCTCCATGATTTAAATATTTTGTGATCATATATTTTTGTAAGTTCTCTAATTCTGTAAATTAATCACAATATATTCCACTATATCTTCTCACAACATGAATTGGCTTTGAGGAAGTGGCATGGGGTAGAGTACCTGCTTATTTTAAACATTGTGATTGCCTATTAATAAGGTAAAGATAAAGTCATTCAAATAATATTATCTATTAAAAATAGGTATATCATAATATTGGTGAATGGTCATCGAATAAATAATGGATTCTTATGTTCTTATTGGCCGACTAGAGGACATATGATTTTTAGAACCATAGATCAATGGACTGTACCTCATTAATGATCAAATATTCTATAGTATAATAGTTTGAGGATGATAAAAAATATGACCTAGAGTGGGATGTGATGTGGAATTAGTTAGAAAGTGATGTCCCAATACCTTGTACGTTATTGTTTGGTGATAATGTGACCCTAGTAAATGAGAGATTTTCCGTCCTTACTTCAATCTGAGAAGATAAAATTATATATTTCCAAGACATAAACTATGAATTGAATCCTAGAGTGAAAAAGTTTGACAATGAATCTAGGTAGAAATTTTTGTGGCAATGGATGAATAAGTACATTTCTGGATGCATTTCTCGACGCCTAACCTACTAGAGGAAAACGTTTGGGCACCATTGTCTTGGTAGTTTTCTCCAACCACTTCATGTTCCCATATGGAAGTGTAAGAAAATATTGATGGAACATGTTATGTGGCTAACCATATTACTAAAGATTCATGATTTTTTGGGGATATTTTATCTCCTAATGAATATTGAACATTTTAGACAAATACATGAGACTCACTTAGTAGATGAGATGGGAAAGTTGTATTCCCATGAAATTGTGGAATTCCAGGGAGTTACCTTGATCATTGTATCTGATTGGGAAACATTTTTTAAAACATTCTTTCTTGGGGCATACAGAAGTCCTTATAGACTCAGCTGAGATTATGCATAATGTTCTAACCCCAGACAGATAGAAAAAAGAAGTGAATGATCCAGATCCTAGAGGATATGATTTGGGCCTACATTTTAGATTTTTTAGGAGCTTAGAATGATCACCTTGCCCTGGTTGAGTTATATTAAGGAAAAATTTACCAATATTTGTTACATATATAACCTCATGAGGCTCTATATGGTAGACCATGTCATTCACC
Organism: Viscum album; assembly: GCA_963277665.1. NCBI lineage: Eukaryota > Viridiplantae > Streptophyta > Magnoliopsida > Santalales > Viscaceae > Viscum > Viscum album. The sequence continues at coordinate 1,575,604,429 of OY728120.1, read as the reverse complement.
AATTATTTGGTATGAGGTTGGAGAGGCAGCGGTTTTGGGGCCTAGTATGTTACATGAGACTTCTAAGAGAGTGAAACTTATTTATAAGAGGTTGATCATTTCTCATATAAAGAATAAATATTATTTCAACTATCAGAGGATACATTTTAGTTATCAATAGGCTATCGTGTTTTTTGAGAGTGACTCCTTTAAAGGGTCTTCATCATTAGATAAATCAAAGGAAGTTAGTGCCATGTTATGTCGGGCCCATTAAGATCACTGAGTCAGTTAAGATAGTGCTATACCATATGGATTCTCCTTCATTATATCATGGTATTCCTGATTTTTTTCATGTGTCTCATATCATGAGGTACATTCTTTATCATACACAAGTCATTGATTACTAGGATGTTGATATGGAGCTTAACACATCAAACATGGAATTCTCAATGTGGATTTGTATACTAGAGCGAGAAGGTACTATGACGGAAGATATAATGATTTTCCTAAATTCTATGGTGTTATAGATGAATATAGGAGGATACATGGGTATGATAGATAGATATTCAGCATAATACCCCTATGTTGTGTGATCAGAACTGTGGAAGGTGCTTCCTAAGGATGAGAAGTCGTTAGAGGGGGAAAATTGTGAAATCATTAATTGACCAAAGTATTTGAAATTTTAAATTCTATTTTATTCTTTGGTTAGATTTCTTTTTGATATGTTTTAAATGTTGTTTCATGGTGTATGGATTTTGAAGTATGAGCGTAGGTTGATTAAAGTGGAAGCTAGTTTTGGTAGTGGAAGTAAACAAACATTGGCTAGACAGCGGACTCCACCAGCTCTCCGATGGAGTTGTCATAGGTATTCAGTCTTATGAATACCCCACCAAACTTATGGTGGTCCTGGAATAACCCAATTTATTCTACATTGTATGTCGCCCCGTTGGGGGTGATCCACCATCCGATTGGTGGTACATCCTGGACGAGTGTGCATTAAATGTTCCCCGTAAATTTAAATTTCACTTTTTTCTCACCTTAATTATTAAATAAATCAGACCATAAACCCCTATTTTGAACTAAGTACATCTTCCATTGACTCTTGAGCTCTCCTATTAAAATCCCCTTACCATTTAAATGTCATATCAATCTAATGATGCTATATTAGTATGTTTTATCTAGATCTACACCAAATTCATATTATTCCTTTAGAGATGATCATGGATTTGCAGTGGAACTTTGAAATATATGTGTATATAGTGAAAAATTATTCTCTCCCTCAATTGTTGGTGATAGAACTAGTTGATTGATGGAGCCTCTCTATTGGATATTGATCTACCTTTTAATATGTGAATCTTATGAGTATATAGATATGGATATTCTACCTTGACTTATTCCAAATGGTGGATTGATGATAGAACTATGACATATTGGAAAGAATTGAGTTCTCTTACTAGATCTAATGTGATTTTTATAACCCTTTCGTAGTTCTATGGATTATTCTATGTTTCAATAAAATCCCTTTATCTAGTTCTAGATCTATCAAGAATGGTGGAAGTTTTCAAGAACGCTATCATAGATCAATCATATTGAGACCATATTTGTCTTTAATATCATATGTGATCTCTATTTTTATTATGTATTGATAATGGATTGATGTTATTTTATTATATCTTCGGTTATCTACTAAAATTGATATGGGATTCATGATCCTTTCTTTAATCAACGACGAATCTGGTGAATTAGAATCCTATTCTTTGATATATAACTGATCTAGTTCCCTTGGTGGAATCTGTATAGTATGTTATTCTAGAAATACCCTTAATGGAATGGAATATCCTCAGATATATTTTATAAAAAACTTATTAGATGAAATAAAATCCATTATAGGATTTCTTGACATGAAAATTAGTTGTTTTTTGTGCACAACATGATTCTGGATTTGACCCTTTTATTAATATTTGATTAATTCATCATTGAGTTTGAGTTAGGAAGTTCCTCACTATTTGGGAACTTGTATAAACTAGTTTCCTTGGTATGATTCTTGTGATGGCTTATATTTATTTAACATTCTTGATAGTGATCGCAAGTCTATGTACCCCATGATACCTTTATATAATTTTTCTTTCATGAGTGTTCCTAAGTATCTTGTTATATATTTCTTAATGGATCATATGTAATTTTATGTAGCTATAAATTCTCATGATTCCATGATATGCTGGTTGTATGTTGTACCCTGTTATTAGGATTTACTATGCCTTTGGAGGAATTGTATTTGGTACTTTAAAAAGGTTGACCATTATGGTATGTTTCTCCCTTATAGGGTGACAGGTCATGACATAAGATGATGATAACGACCAACCCATACAAAGGGTAGGGGCACGGAAACATTTTAGCATGATTTATGATAGTTACATGTCCAATTGATTCCTTAAGGATGTCAAGCAAAAAATTTATAGTTAGCCTTGTGTCTCAACCTAAAACATGATTCCATGTGTGTACCAAATAACATTTTAACTTTCCTTGGGTCTAGTTATTGATTATTTTATGTACATTTTTACAACATCTCCATCATAGATCCAAATCAAGTATGGTCAAGGATAATAATGGATTGGTTACCACAAGAACACTCGACATATGAATGTTTAGGATTCATTTTGTATTTATTATTATCATGGAACGCACCTATGTTACTTGTTCACACATGTTAAGGATGCATTGGGGGTGTCCTATGAGGTATTATTACTCACACCTAGTATGGAAATATCTATACACATGTAGAAGTCATGTATAAGGATCTTGGTAGTATATAAGAATATACTTTACATACATATATATTACATAATATTAGATGACTATTCATTATATATCATAAAACTTCACGTCATAATCATATGGGTCTAGTATCTTTAGAAACATGGACACATAAAAACCCAGTTTAAAATGGATCTACATCATCTCCCATTAAGTTATTCATTACTAGATACCTTCTTAGAAAATTCATACTTAGTATCTTTCTTCATATCTTGGGTAAAATTAAACATAAAAAATGGTGATCTCTGATGCTCAGTAAGGATAAACAAGCGAGATATCAATAATGATATGAGAATAACATGAGCTTAAGTGTATGATAATAAGAGCATAAATTAAAAAAATTATCTACATATCACGAATCATATTCTTGAGTCCTGACATAAATCTTGAGATTTAATAAGAGAGTAATAATAAACGAATCAATGTACAAGATCCATGAGATCATAAAATGGGAATAAAAAATAAGTTTTTGGAATACACATAAGCATAGATATTTATTTATTTATATAGTAGTAAAGGATCATTTACAATACAATAATAGTGGATTGGGTTCACTCCCCAAACCATCATAGTAGTCAAGGTTTACTCCCAAGGTTTTCATATTGGATTGGGTTCACTCGCAAAACCATATTAGTATTTAAGGTTCACTCCCAAGACTATCATGGTGGAAAAGGTGTGTTATTGAACTTGTCCCATTCCACATTCGATTCCCATTTATGTCAAGAGATACCAATATTTACCCAACTCATTGGGTAGAATTAACACACCCAACCATCACATAATAATAATTCGTTCATATAAATGCCTTGATATCATAAATCATAACATTATAACATAACCCATGGAAAAATGGGTTTTGTAAATATCAAATCATCATAATCATAAACCATATAGGGAAATAATAAGGATCATATCATTTAAGTGTACATCCATTTAATCTTATGTAACATGAAAGGATTTTATCATAGATGAAAAAAATAATTTAAAGGAACACTAGAAAATTTATTGAGGAAAATATCATTTTCACTTTGAAATTAAATTTTTAAAAAATAAAATTTTCAAAAATATTAAGGAAAACATTTTATTTGAAAATAAACTTATAAAAATGTATTATAAGCTTCAAATTATTTACCATAAATAATGAAATAAATTCTATTCATGTTTTACATGCTATAATAAAACACTCCACTCACACTTTTGTTGAAAAAATAAAAAAGCACCTCATTCAGAAAATGATAATAAGTTACATTTTAAAACATTTTTTCACAATTAAATATAGTTTAAAAAACAATAAATCATATTATAATATTAAAATAATTATTTAAAACATTTTTATAAAACATATATATGGAAGAATATGTTTTTTCAATTGAAGAGATAAGTTAAGGTGACTTTCCTTAAAAACATATTTTTGATCTCTTGATTACTTAAGGTTAAGGAAAATGAAAGGAAAATATGTATTTTATTGAAATGACTAGAGAATAAAAAAATCATGATTTTCTTAATAGTAATATCATAATATTTCATCATTTGATACTTAATCTTAAATAATCATACAAAAATAATGAGATTGTGATGTAAAACATTTACTTACTGGAATTGTAAGCCTAAAAAAATAAATAACTTAATATGGATATTTACATCCATATAAATTTAATAAAATTCCACATAAGATAAATTAGTGGTTATTATATACACCTTATAAAAGAAACAAGTGGTTAATATTGAATATGGCTCACATGAAATAAAAGTGAGATGAAAATCTATTTCTTCATGTTCGAATACATTCATATGTGTTAAAAAGTAATGTATAATAATTATAGGTTTATTATAAATATATTATAGAACCATAATGTTAGGCCCACTAGGCTGGATACCCTGAGAGGGGGGGTGAATCAGGGTCTGACTAATTAAAAATTAATGCCCGTTCTGATCTTGTTTCGCTGTTAAGCAAAACACTCTTCTCTCTTTTTCCTGCTGCACGATATAAACAGAATGTAAAGCAAGCACAGGACACAACAATTTTACTTGGTTCACCGCTAAGGGCTACGTCCAAGGAGCATACGCCGACAGGTTGCCGGTCGTACCAAAATCCACTAATCTTCACTAGCTGTGGATTACAAGGTTCGGGCTAGATCACTTCTATGCCCAGGCTCACTGCCTTTACAATGTTTAGGGTCAGCTCACTGCTTTCCCAAGGGTCACTCCCTGTTTCTCTCTCTCTGGCTCACTGCCGGTGGAGAGGATCACCTTCTTCCTCTTCCTGAGCTCACTGCCCTTGGATGGAATCCACTCACAATTTATAGACCTGTAGGTCTTTTCATTTTCATGAAAGAATGCATCTTATTTTGTATGTAGATGCTCTGTTGAAGTTTAACTTTCACCCGTTTATGAATATCTCTTTGCACCGAAGCTATCGGGCAAACTTCCAGCTTCCACGCAGCCCGAAAAACACTGCTGGAACAAACCTTACTTGGTGCGCAAGTCAACCTCGGTGCGCAAGTATCGGCGCGCAAGTCACCCTCTAATACTTGCGCGACACGAGATTCCACAACTCCAAACTTGCGCGTCTCTCTGCCTTTTACGCCCAGACCACTATTGGTGCGCAACTGCCAACCGGCGCGCAACTTCTAACACCGGCGCACAACTTCAACCACTGGCGCGCAAGTCCCACCTGCGCGACCACACACACCACTTGCGCGACCACCACACCTGCGCGACGGGAGATCTCGTCTTGAACTCCGGTGAGAAATGAGGAGGGGTGGTCCGGTATTTATAGGCAATCTGACCACCCTGCGCGACGGCGCGCAAGTCACATGCGCGACCCAATCTCGGCGCGCAAGTCTTCTCTCCTTTTAGACACTTGCGCGACCAACTCCCAAACTTGCGCGAACCTATTTCCTTAGCCATTTTTTGATCTTCTGATCTTGAAAAACATATGGCGCGCAAGTTTCCTATACTCCAAGTCCACGGCGCGCAAGTCCCTTTGTCAAAAACACTTTTCTTCATTTGCCGATTTTCAGGCCCAAATTTTTGGCAAACACTGGAAAACGGCGTCACCTTGTATCTGTTCTTTTGTACCGCCTCCAGATCTTCCATTCCTTTTATCGACGTTCTTGAATCAAACATGGATCGTTGACCTCATCTCTTGAACTCGACATTCCATCATGAAATCCTCTTTGTCAACAATCACAAATCAGATGTCCACTTTGTCAACAAACACAATCACCTCAAAAAGGCTTCAATGATACCTTGAGGGATTTTTGCCCAACAATCTCCCCCTTTGGGTTTGTTGACAACTCTTACAAACAAAGATACGTCATTGATTCTTCAGCCTCCATTCGCCTCATTGCGATTCTGATAGCGACCAAGGATTTACTCAACACATACTCTAAGCCCACATGAGCAATGCTCGGCGTGAGAAACAAGAGTAAATGAAAAGTTCATCAATGAATCACTTTATCTCTGACATCCACTGTTGACACCAAACACTGTCCAACACCACTCTTCTGCTTTTATCACGATCCTCAGCTGTCGTGATATCTATTATTTGATCGATCACTTCTAGCATCGTCGGATTTAATACGCTCCCCCTTTCTGCTCACAGCTTCAACACCTCTTTAGCCATATTTCCTGTGTTGTCCAAGCTAAGCTCTGGCTAAGCACGTTCAACTAGCTTCAACTCCCCCTCTTTGGCTGCTCCACCTGTCAGCTTCTCCCCATATCATTCATGATTTATCAAATTTCCGCACTGTCTCCCCCTTGAACAACCACTATTTTCTCCCCCTTTGTCAAAGAACCCAAAGGTCACGCCTTTGTAGTCTGTAACATAGTAGAGAACACATTAGCACAGTAGGGAAAACACAGCATACCTCGGGGAGAGGGGGTGGGTCCCATATCCACACTATTTCAAGTGTGGGGAATCGACTGAACTCCCAGAGCCAGTCGATGCCTCTCAAAAGCTTCCTTGGGTAAGGCCTTTGTCAGAATGTCTGCAACCTGTAGCTCTGTAGGCACATACTCTAACTTCATGATCCCCTGCTCAACCTTTTCCTTGATAAAGTGATACTTAATCTCAATGTGCTTTGTCCTTGAATGATGGACGAGATTTTTGCTAAGATTTATAGGACTTGAGTTGTCGCACTGGATTCCGATCGGAGACTTCACTTCAACTCCCATATCTTCAAGCTGCTGCTTCATCCACAATAACTGTGTGCAGGCTTGAGTGGCCGCAATATACTCAGCTTCTGCGGTGCTTAATGAAATGCAATCTTGCTTCTTGATTAGCCAAGAAATACACAATCCACCAAGATAGAATGCACCACCAGACGTTGATTTTCTATCATCCGCTGAACCGGCCCAGTCTGCATCAGTGTACCCCAATAACTCTATCTGAGATTTGTCATTGTATGTCAAGCCGAAGTCCACCATGCCCTTAATATACCGAAGTATTCTTTTCACTGCGAGCATGTGACTTTCCTTGGGATTACTCTGATATCTCGCTGCTTGGCATGTGGCGAAAACAATATCAGGCCTTGTTGCGGTTAAGTACAACAGACTTCCAATGATTTGCCTGTATTCTGTGATATTAACTGCCTTGCCATCCTCATCTTTTGATAATTTCATCTGGGTAGCCACCAGAGTCTTCATCTCCTTGGAATTTTCCATTCCAAACCTTCTCAGGACCTCCTTGGCATATTTAGATTGAGAAATGAATGTTCCATTCCTTCCTTGTGTTACCTGTAGACCAAGGAAAAACGTTAGCTCTCCAATCATTGACATTTCAAATTCATTTTTCATGAATTTGGAAAACTGTCTGCACTGAGCTTCATCTGATCCACCAAATATTATGTCATCGACATAAACCAACACCATAATCCTTTGATTACTGTCATTACTGAAATAGAGATTGTAATCAACTCCTCCACGCTGAAAACCAAGCTTCTTCAAGTACTGATCAAGCCTTGAGTACCATGCCCTTGGTGCTTGTTTCAGCCCATACAATGCCTTCTTCAGCCTGCAAACTTTGTTCTCATCCTCATGAATGAGAAAACCATATGGCTACTCAATATACACCTCCTCTTCCAGAACCCCATTCAAGAATGCGGATTTGACATCCATCTGGAACACTTTGAACTTCCTTTGCACTGCGATGGCTAGGAATAATCTTATTGTCTCCAGCCTTGCAACCGGTGCAAATGTCTCATCAACATCAATTCCCTCGATTTGGGAGTACCCCTTGCACACTAGACGTGCTTTGTTCCGAATCACTGTGCCATCTTCATTCATCTTGTTGCGATAGACCCATTTGGTCCCAATGACATTCTTGTCCGCTGGCCTCGAAACAATCTCCCATGTCTGGTTCTTCTCAATCTGATCAAGCTCTTCGTTCGTGGCCTGAACCCAGTTTTCATCTTCAGCTGCATCAGAAAAACATTTCGGCTCCACTTGAGACAAAAACGATGCTTTCTGTGATGATTTCATTCTTCGAGTCTGAACTGGAGCTGTTTGATCACCAATGATATTCTGCCTATCAATCTCAGCTCGACTCTTTGGCTTCCTCGCAGACACCGACTTGACACTTTCCTCTTCATCATCAGTATCTTCTTCTGAGTCAGCTTCTGCCACTTCTGCTCCCCCTGGGTTGCTTATCTCATCATCACTTTCATCCAGGAACTGTTCACTGGGTCGTTGAGCAGTCTGTTCATTTTCGACTATAGTGACATCATTACTCTCAACAATTTTTCCCAGCCTCTTGTTGAAGCATTTATATGCTTTGCTTTTCCCTGAATAGCCAAGGAATATCCCTTCATCTCCTCGTGCCTCAAACTTCCTATGATGTTCTTTGTTGAGAATGAAACACTTACTTCCAAAGATTCGAAAGTATTTCAACGTTGGCTTCTTTCCGTACCACAGTTCATACGGAGTCTTCCCTTGCTTCGGACATAACAGGGACCTGTTTGAAACATAGACCGATGTCAAAACTGCTTCCTTCCAAAATTTCTCTAGTAGGTCCTTATCAATAAGCATTGTTCTGGCCATGTTGTTAATGATCTGATTCCTCCTTTCTACTACTCCATTCTGTTGGGGAGCTCTCACTGATGAAACTTGATGCCTTATCCCATGTTTCTCGAGATAGTTTTCAACCTGACTGTTTGTAAATTCTGTACCATTATCAGTACGAAACTTCAGAATTTTCTTCCCAAGCAACTTTTCTGATTCCCTCCTGTAATGATTTATGCAACTGAACACCTCTGTCTTATGGGTAATGATGAATACCCAGGCCATTCTACTGTAGTCATCAATGAAAAGAACATAGTACCTTTGCCCATCTATAGCTCGTGGTGAGATAGGTCCACATACATCAGCATGCACCAATTCAAGCACTCGAGTTCCTTTTTGTTCCTTTGGCCTGTATGTCTTCCTGATGATCTTCCCTTGTTGACAAGCATCACACGTATGAGTGCGATCACGTGATAGTTTGGGAAGGTCTCTAGCAGCATCACACTTTACCAGATCATCCATAGATGGTTGACATAGATGACCAAGTCGCTTATGCCACAACTGATTTTCTTCTTCTCTGGATAAAAGGCATGAATCTTCTTCCCCACCTACCAGGTAAAGATTCCCCTTTGTTCGTTTTCCCTGAAGAATGACTATTCCATCTTTTCCTTTAACAATACCCATCTTCTTGGTAAATAGTATAGAGTACCCAGAGTCACATAGTTGACTGACGCTAAGAAAATTATGACTGAGACCCTCTACCACCAAGACAGCAGCATGTCTCATTTCTTTGCCCCCAAACTTGGCTTTTCCTGAGCCAACAATCTTCAGGCCTTCATCATTTCCAAACTTGACAACTCCTTCTTTGTCATATTTTATGCCTGTAACCAGATCCTTATTTCCCGTCATGTGGGATGTGCAACCACTGTCAAGGATCCAAACACCAGAACGATCTGATGCTTTAACGGAAATTTCAGCAGCTACGGCCTTCTCAGTTTTCTTCTTCCTAGTCCATACTTTTTCTTTCATACTCGGCATGGATTGAGGCTTCTGTTCTTTCTCAGAGTATGATGGACCAGCATCATCTTGCAAAACTGCAAATCTGTTCTGAACTTTTAACTCACTTGTCGGTTTACTGATCTGCTGCTTGCGATCATTTTGATTCTGCTTTGGCACATTTTTCTGAATGGTCGGAGTGCAGTACCTAGATATGTGTCCAAATCCTCCGCACCAAAAACAGTTTCCTTCAAAAAATGTTCTGGAAAACCGTTCTCTGTTTGGCTGCCATCTCTGTTCTTGTTCCCTTCGATATCTTTTGGCTATGGAACACACATACTGTGAATGTCCCATCTTTCCACAACAATAACACCTGATATAAGGTGCATTCCTTCGTGTTACTTCAGCACTACGAGTTTCCCCTTTGGATCTCTGAGTATTCTGATTTTGCTTTGTGCTCAAATCCACTTTCAATCTCGGGACAGGTGCTTGCGGTCTAACTTCAACTGCCGTAGATTTTTGTTTCTGATTAAGCCATGAATCAGCCTTAACATCTGAGTTCAATTGCTGCTTCTTTCCTGCTGAACTACTAGGCTCTTCTTTCTTCTTTTCCGTCTTCGTAACGACCTGATTTCCCAAGAATGTGTTGGGATTCAAAGGTTTTTCCTGGTCTTTAACTTTTCTCCGCAGACCGACAACTTCCACTTCAAGCTCTTCAATACGCTTGACGTGATCTTTCACTTTTCGACTCAAGCAATCTATCTCTCTTTTCTGCTCTTCATTCTCGAGCTTATGCTCATCAACCTTTTCTGTGCGCTCTAGACTGGAAGACTTAAGATTTTCAATTTCTTTTTCAAGCTCAGACTTCTCTTCTTCTTGTTGTTGCATGTAGAGTTTGACATCACGTACTATCTTATTGGATTTCTTTGTTTTTGCTCGCCAAACATCTATCTCTTCAAGAGCTGCTTCTAATTCAGCTTCCATGTCAACTCTCCCTTCAATTTCTTCTTCCTCTTCATCAGTTTCAGTTTCTTTCTTTTCTAGAGCGCTACTAGCAACAGCCACCATCGCATTTTGACCACGATCTCTACAGTTTTCTATCTCTTCAACTTCTTCACCCTCAGACTCAGCTGAACTATCAATTTCTTGGGAAAGAAGATTCTTCTTCTTAAAGAAATTTCTCTTGAACTGCTTCTTCCCTTTCACATAGGCTGAAGATTTTTTCATGGGAATCTCAACTTCATCTTCATCGCTTTCTTCTTGAAACTTTTTGGGGCATCTTGTAGCAAGATGACCAACCTTTCCGCATCGGAAGCATGCTAGTGGAAGTTTCCCTTTAAACTTTCCTTTTCCTCTTTGCAGATTTGAAGAAAGGAACGACATCACCTCATCTGACTCTTCTTCCTCCTGAGAATCTTCAATAGTGAGCCTCTTCATGGCCTTAAATGCCACCTCTTTGGATTTCCCCTTTTCCACAGCATCATTGTCATCATTTCTCATTTCATATGCAACAAGAGTGCTGTGTAGGTTATCCAATGTTAGCTCTTTCGGATATTTTTCTTCCAACACAGAAACTTTCGGATTGAACCGAGGTGGAAGCTTTCTCAAGATGCGCTTTACGATTTTAATGTCTTCGATAATTTCTCCAAGACCCCGCATGTCTTCTACCATAGCATTTACCCTGTCAAATAATGCATCAACAGACTCATTCGAGTTCATTTTGAGATCTTCATACTTGTTCCACAACACTTGTAGCTTTGCCTCTCTGACTTTTGTATCACCTTCATAAATATTCAAAAGTTTTTCCCACATGGAATGTGACGTTTTTCATGACATCACCTTTGTATAAATGGGATTAGAGAGGGCTCCCCTAAGGCGTTTATTGCTTTGGAATCAGCATCCAACTCTTTGTGCTCAGCTTCTGATAATGCACCACTGGTAATATCAGCTGTGATACCATGCATAGCTGCTGAAAACACATCCATTCCCAGAGATCGGAAATAGTGTTGCATTCGATTCTTCCATATCTGAAAATTACATCCGTCGAAGATCGGAATCCCTCTATGATTAGTGACCTCCATTGAGAGAAGACCAACTGTTAACCTTTCCCTCTGATACCACTTGTTAGGTCCACTAGGCTGGATACCCTGAGAGGGGGGGTGAATCAGGGTCTGACTAATTAAAAATTAATGCCCATTCTGATCTTGTTTCATTGTTAAGAAAAACACTCTTCTCTCTTTTTCCTGCTGCACGATATAAACAGAATGTAAAGCAAGCACAGGACACATCAATTTTACTTGGTTCACCGCTAAGGGCTACGTCCAAGGAGCATACGCCGACAGGTTGCCGGTCGTACCAAATTCCACTAATCTTCACTAGCTGTGGATTACAAGGTTCGGGCTAGATCACTTCTATGCCCAGGCTCACTGCCTTTATAATGTTTAGGGTCAGCTCACTGCTTTCCCAAGGGTCACTCCCTGTTTCTCTCTCTCTGGCTCACTGCCGGTGGAGAGGATCACCTTCTTCCTCTTCCTGAGCTCACTGCCCTTGGATGGAATCCACTCACAGTTTATAGACCTGTAGGTCTTTTCATTTTCATGAAAGAATGCATCTTCTATTGTATGTAGATGCTCTGTTGAAGTTTAACTTTCACCCGTTGATGAATATCTCTTTGCACCGAAGGTATCGGGCAAACTTCCAGCTTCCACGCAGCCCGAAAAACACTGTTGGAACAAACCTTACTTGGTGCGCAAGTCAACCTCGGTGCGCAAGTATCGGCGTGCAAGTCACCCTCTAATACTTGCGCGACACAAGATTCCACAACTCCAAACTTGCACGTCTCTCTGCCTTTTACGCCCAGACCACTATTGGCGCGCAACTGCCAACCGGCGCGCAACTTCTAACACCGGCGCACAACTTCAACCACTGGCGCGCAAGTCCCACCTACGCGACCACACACACCACTTGCGCAACCACCACACCTGCGCGACGGGAGCTCTTGTCTTGAACTCCGGTGAGAAATGAGGAGGGGTGGTCTGGTATTTATAGGCAGTCTGACCACCCTGCGCGACGGCGCGCAAGTCACCTGCGCGACCCAATCTCAGCGCGCAAGTCTTCTCTCCTTTTAGACACTTGCGCGACCAACTCCCAAACTTGCGCGAACCTATTTCCTTAGCCATATTTTGATCTTCTGATCTTTAAAAACATATGGCGCGCAAGTTTCCTATACTCCATGTCCACGGCGCGCAAGTCCCTTTGCCAAAAACACTTTTCTTCATTTGCCGATTTTCAGGCCCAAATTTTTGGAAAACACTGGAAAATGGCGTCACCTTTTATCTGTTCTTTTGTACCGCCTCCAGATCTTCCATTCCTTTTATCGACGTTCTTGAATCAAACATGGATCGTTGACCTCAGCTCTTGAACTCGACATTCCATCATGAAATCCTCTTTGTCAACAATCACAACTCAGATGTCCACTTTGTCAACAAACACAATCACCCCAAAAAGGCTTCAATGATACCTTGAGGGATTTTTGCCCAACACATAATAATTTATATAACATCATATATGATTTACTTATAAATTTTTAGTAGTTATTAATTTACAATTATTTATTAAAACCGTTGTTCTAGGTCATAATTGCTTCATTTTTCTTGTATGTTTTGGTTCGGTAGTTTTGGTCCGTGTACATTCATTAGTGTTAAATAATTTATATAGTTTTAATAATGATATGAAAATAATATATATTCATTATATATATATATTTTTATTCATCCAAACATGTATAGATTCAAAAATTAATCACTCCAATAATGCAGACGGTAGGTCATATGAACGCATTAACGCTGACTTCACATTCTGATGGATGGAACAAAATAAAGGTAAATAATAATTAACAATTAAAGAATCATTATTATATCATATAAATATTATATATTAATTATATATATCTTTATTAACATCCAATTAATACTAAAATAAATAATGAATCATATCACTACGTGGAGGTGGTAGTCCATATGTACGCACTAGCGATGTTATCATTTTCCAACGGGTTGGAATGCAAGAAGGTAACTGTGATATTATAATTATAGAAGTATAATTATTTTATATGTATCAAATATAAAATTTAAACCAATCATAATAACAATCCATTAAATATGGTGATTGGAAATGAATAGTATTCCAACATGGAGATGGTAAGTCATACATACACACAAGTGATACTTTCACTTCCCATTTGATGGGAAAGAGGGTGGATATTGGTGATTTAACAATAATAATAAAATAAAATTATATTTAATATAATGAAGATATTATTTTAGGATAAATATCATAGATTTATATTAGGTAAATAAGAAGTTAAAAATGAATGTTATCGATTAAAACGATTATCTATACTTTAAGATAACTCCTTTAGATCGTCTCTTAAGGATCCAAGGGTTAGCCCATTAGGAATACCATAACCTCTATAATGTGGATAAGTAATTTTATAATTTATTTTCTATGGTATGGTCAAACTATAAGGAACAAAGTGGTGTGATGAAGAGAAAGGAGGGATACCCTTTTATAATTTTGGGGAGGGCCACTCTTAGAATTTCATAAATTATTAAATTATAATAAAGTCATTCTCTAGTATAAATTCCTCAAAAAGTATATTAATTCGAATATTATATAGGATAGGGTTTAAATACCATAAAAGAATAAAATTTTTACAAATTATAAGGGGTGTCTGAAACCTCATCCTTTGGTTTAACCCCTTAGTCAAACTATTTTAACATTAACTATGGTAACAACTTTTTCACTATTAAAGACATATAGTTCTATATACAGGGTAGCCGTTGATTCGTAAATGAAAAAAATGTGATATATTCAACATTATCAAATCCTAATTTTACTCTTTTAATATTTTTAAAAAAATTTATCAACTTAATAAAATATAGTTTTCATAAAATAACATTGTAGACAATTTTGAAACTATTTATGTAATTTTACTAAAAAGACATAAATAAATATTTTAAATTTGAATAAAATACATTTAAAAAACAATATTCCATATTATTCTATAAAATTAATGTAACTCTATATCTACATCAAATTATTTTACTTCTTATATTTTTAAAATCATTCATTTTATTTTTCTGATAATTGAGTAAATACTACATCATCATTGCATAAGAATTTATAGTAATTATATAATTTCTAAAAATTTAAATAAATTTATCTAATGAGAATAATTTCATTAACATAAAAATATAAATTTATATTAGTTCATAAAAAAGGAGGATATATCTATTTAATCACTACCCTAGGTTCTCATGTATCTTCTTCAAATTTGTTATTCATCCAGTGAACTTTCACCATGTGAGTATTCTTGTTCAATAGAAATATATCTCTAAGATAAAAGATTTATTCTGTTTATTCTTTATAATAAATATCACTATATAGTGTTATGATTTTTGAGTTAATTGCATGTGATGGAACCGGTGTGAACTATATCATGAGAGATACATGAAACACATCATGAACTTGAGAGAGGTTCAGTGGAAGAGCCAAGTGGAAACTACAATCTATACTGGATCAAGAATATGGAAGGTGAAAATATTTATAGAGATCAAGATTCCCCTTATTTATTAATTTAATAAACTTATTCCATAGATAAATTTTTAGAAACAACATCTCACCAACTTCAAATTATAGATCATACCTATGGTTTCCAGCATGAATTTTAGTCAACTCTAGGATTCCTAGATGTAATGTTGAAGTGCTCTAACTTTATCTATCTATTACTCCTCTAGATCAGGTTCCATTATATTTCTTTGTACAAACTCATCCCAACAAGATATAGTTATACATTTATTTGCATAGTTGGATTCATAAGGATCCATCTAAATGCTCTTGCGAAAGCTTTTATTATAAGTAAACTGAATTAGAGGAAGTTGTTGATCCCAAAAACATTTCAAATCCATAGAACATGGTCTCATAATAACCTATAGGGTTTTAATTGTTATCCCAGATTGACCATATTTTTTAGTATGAAAATTAGTTCTGAAACTCAACTCCACCCAAATCCATTGAAAGACTTTACGAGAACATTAAGGTAAACCATGCATCTTGGTCAGATATAATAGAATGTAGTAATCCATGCAACCTTACCACTTCCTTGATATAAATAATGGAATTATAATAAAGATATAACCCTTCTATAATAGTAATAAAGTGTGCTGACTTTTACGGAGTCTTAAGACAATGATCATGGTGATGTTTTCCCATTTCCATTCTAGTATGCGTAATATTTATAATATCCCATTGGACATATATATATATCTGTATTAACTAACTGCAATAGAAATCAGAAAGATAAATAATCTTCAATATCTCACTTCATGTTGTCCCACCCAAAATACTCAGATCTCTATATATATTCATACTTCCAAGATGAACATGGAATGATGAACTATGAGCTTCATTCAACAACTCCTTCAATTCTGGTGTGGCCAGAACACATACATGGTTCTTAAACAATATCATTATATCACAATCAAGGATAAAATTAGGAACATTTCTCAACTTCTTCTATATCTCTATATATTCCTTCTATTCCTATTTATTCTTCTATTGAATATATTATTGAACACTCATTTGATAATGATTACATTAATCCCCTTGTGTCATGATTTAATGATAAATCCTATGAAAATACTGAAATTTTGGATCTCTTTTTATCCCCATCATTGATAAATTATCATAACCCTTATGACATAGGAAATCTATAACCCTGTTTACTTTCTCTAGGTAGTAATTTATTGTGTTGTCATCATCTTTAATCAGCTCAAACCAACTTCTCTAGTACCTACCTAAATGGCCCAAAGGCATTCAATTTTTATTTATTTTTTGATAATCTCCCTTTTAAGGGTTGAAGGGAATCCCTTACATGTCTCATAAGATTAAAGACACATTACATGGACCTAAGGCCTTAGAAAAATTCATCCTAAACACACTACTTGAACTTTTCCCACTCCAGCAAATATAATTATTTTTTCACTCCATCTTCGCAAGGATAGTGGGCTAGTTATCTTGTGAAGAGATTCACATACCCGGTACTAATGGAAATTTCCTACACTCTAATTCTTCCATATCTAGTTAACACTGCCCAAGTGATTGTGTCTTCTCTTGAAACCTCAAATGGAGACATGTTCCTTGAAGTCTTTCCGGTTTTATCTACATTACATGTGGCCTGAAGCTCTTGAGGTGGCCTAATGGCCTTCAGGTAGCCCGAAAGCCTCAAATGGCACCGAAGGCCTTGGGTGGCCCAAATTCCTTGCAGGACATGAGGACTAAACCAGTGTTATGAAGGATGAAATAGGAGAATATTTCTAGCTAATACCATACCAAACAATACCCACTACCGTACTTCTACAATAGCCTTGAAAATATTCCTCCGCCCAGAATTGAACTCGATTCTCTTGGATTCACTTGGAGAGTCCTCACCAACCAGGATGAGGCCCATGTGCTCTTCTAAAATTAATAATCATCTATATCTATGTGAATATATAATTTAAACTTTTATGATCATTATATATATCATAGTTCTCTCTATAAAGATAATGAATCCATTTATTTAATTCAAAATTGTTGTAACTATTTCAAAATCATGAGTTGTTAAATTTTTATCACGAACCTTCAATTATCACGAGAAATAAGCTATAATCGTATCATTATTCATGAGAATTTACATCATTCCATTATTTAATAAATAACTATATATTAAAAACCTTTCTCCGTTGTAGAGTAAGGTAAAAAAATGTGGGCTAATTGACCTTCCCTTTATTTTCATGAAATTCTCATCCCACTCTTCAGTACGAAGGAACTTGGATCCCTTTCAAGTTAACTTCATGAGTGGAATAGATATTCTAGATAAATTCTCAAAAAAAGTGACAATAATATCCATCTAAGACAAGAAACTATAGATCTAAGTCATATTGTTTGGTCTTGTCCATCATTTAAAAACTTATATCTTTGAAGGATCTTCTGATATACTCCCACTTCATATTATATTTCCCAATAATGAAACTTTATGAAGAAAAAATTCTCACTAGATAAATTTTAAATAAATATTATTCTTCCTTAGTATCATAAAAACAACTCATAAATAAGCTCCATGATCTTCATTTCTTTTTTAATATATAATAATATCATGTATGAGACTTCCAAAAACTAATCAAGTTATTCTCTAGAGTCTCTGTTCATTAAATCAATAAAGATAGAGTGGGAATTAGTAAGTCCAAATGGAATAGTTATAAATTCATATTGACTATACCTTGTACAAAAATCTATTTTAGGAATATCATCATTCTAAAACCGCAAATGATGATATCTGGAATGAAGTAAAATCTTATAAAAATTATTCAGCTCTATATAGTTGATTAAACAAGTCATTAATATGGGTCATAGGATACATGATAATAATTTTTATCTCTTTCAATTCTCAATAATCAATACTGAGTTACAATGATCCATCATTCATATTCACAAAAGAATAGGTTCACCCCAATGTGATAGAGTTTTTTGAAAAGAAACCTTTTCAAGATATTCCTGGAGTTTCTTCTTCAATTATTACAACTCAATCATGCCCATTCTATATGGAGTATCATAATTATGTATAACATTGGGTATTAATTTTATCTAGAACATAGCTTCATGTTATAGGGGAAGACAAAAAAGTCTTCTAGAAATACATCATCAAACCACCTTACAAAAGGAATATCATCGGTGTTAAGTTTATCCTCAACTATTTGAGATAAACACCCATTTTGAATAGGAATCAATACCCATACAATAGGTGTTATTTTTATTAGAAGTTCATATTTATTATCAAACTAGTAGAAGATCATAAGTTGGTATGGAATATCAAATGCATATTCCATTTCTCATCAATTGTATTGGTATTTATATAAAACAAATTCAATATATTTCCCTAAATAACATCGAATTCAACCAGATAGAGAATAACCAGATTTACAAGAAATAGATTCCCACAAACATAAATTATAGAGGAATAATAGAATTGAAAAGATATCATCAGAACATTAAGGGTTTTTAATTCTAACATAACATATAATATTTGTGGTGGTACTATGATACATTAAGAAAACTCTTCAGATAAAAAAAGTTTGGGTAGATCCAAAATCAAATAAGACATTGGGGGATCTTAAGTGAAAGGTAATTGTACCTCTCATCCTTTATTTATCATATTCCATATCCTAAATAGTTATCACATTTGATTTCAATATGTCTCTAATATTAATAGGTTAATGCCATTGATCATCATCATTAAACTTTAGGTTTGATAATTGGATTGTTTAACGCTCGTACCCCTTATATTTGAAACAATGATGTGTGGAGGGTGTATTCTGTGGTGCCTTTTCATTGTTAATTTTTTATAATTATCTCCAAATAAAATTTATATCCAACATTCATATGACCTTTCTTTCCAAACCTAGATCATTTACTGATTCCCTTATGATAATTCCCACCATGTTCTATTCCTCACTTAGATCATAAAGAAAATATCATCTTATTCTCCCCATGTTTTTTAGAATTTTTTTTATTTCCTTCTTTAATTTATTTTCAAAACCATAATATTGATGGGTAAATCCAATATCTATTTCAACCATGACAAAACATCAAATCATTTAATCATAGATACTTAAGTCTCGTATGGATTATTCTATTAACTAACTTGTTTATAATCCACTAAAGATTGGATCAACCTTACATTCTAATCAAATGATAATCCCGAAAACATACCATGTAAGTCTCATAAAATTTTCATTATAGGTACCAATAGATTCATCATTTTTCTTCATAAGCACAAGTAATTCATTTTATATTTTCATAAAAATAATACAAGGAAAGAAATTAATGAAAATTAAGTTCTTAAACTCATCCCACTCCCTATATCCAATTTTTTACTACTACCTCTTATTCTTAATTAGTGCATACTATTTATCTGCTTCCCCTTCTAAATAATAGACAAAAAAATACTTTTTAATGCTAAAAAACACTGGATAATGGAAAATATATTTTCAATGGTACTGATCCAATGATCAACAACAAGTTGATCAATATAACCACTAAAGTAAGGTGCATGTTTCCTCATAAAGGACTCAACATAACACTGTTCCCTCCTATTATCATTTGGTAGTTCATCAACATTCATATCTTGAGAAAGTATTGTAAGAATATAAATGATATTTTTCATTATAGCTCCTATGATATTTGTTTTATCAGGCGGAAAATCGTTGTATTGTTTACCACATTCATCATTTAAATAATTCATTTAGGTTCCATTCATTGAATAAAACTAAAAATCAAAGTTTGAGAAGCCATAATCTTAAGGGAAAACAGGAAATCATGAAAAATAATTTTTAGGATATCTAAATCAAGTCACTTTATTTTTAATCTATTAAAACCATAGGTTTAACTTCATTCGTTTGTGATCATTACTAAATTTTTAGGATATTGTCTTATAATTATACTTATCCTCTGGGTTATTAGTAAAGTTTTATTATCCTAGTTTTAAATGGTTAACTAAATCGTTAAATCAAACATACAATGATGGCCCATATTTTTCATAAATAGATTTAAAATATTATTATATTATAATTCATTACGTATCATAAAAACACACGCTAGGATCCTATAAGTATAGTATATTTGGAAACATGGATGCTTCAATAAATTCTTTATAAATGATCTCCATCATATCCCATTGAGTTATTCATAACTCGAATATTTAATAGACATATCATACTTTGCACAATTCTTCATATCCAGGGAAAAAGAAACATAAGAAAAGGGTGAGCCCATATTCATAGTAGGGGTAAACAAGGGAGATATCAATGATCATATGAGCATAACATAAGCATAAGGCTATGAGAACATGAACTTTAACTTATGAAAAACTATACCCTACATATCATAGTTCAGAATATTGAGTCCTTACATAAATATATTAATTTCTTAAAACATGAATCATAAAGGAAACAAAATAATTGATCTATGAAAGCATGACATTAGCATAATACATAAGTTTTTTGCATACATGTAACTATAGAAAATCATTTCCTTAATAGTCAATGTTTATTTACAATTCTATCACAGTGAATTGGGTTTAGTCCCCAAACCATCATAATTATCATGGTTCACTCCCAAGACAATCATAGTGGATTGGGTTCAATCCTAAAAACATCGTAGGAGTCATAGTTCACTCCCAAGACTATCATATTGAAAAGAGTCATGTACTGAAATAGGGTCACTCTCCATTCCATTACTATTTGTCTCATGAGATACCAATATTTACCTAATTAATTAGAGGGATTTAATATTACCATCCATCACATAATCATAATTCATTTGTATTAATGACTCAATATCATAAATCATATCATTAAAACCAAACCCATGTAAAATAAATGTGTTTCATAAATATCTCATCATCATAGTCATAAACCACCTAGAGAAAAAAAGGATGGCATCAATGGATTATATCCCCTATAAATAATATGTAACATAAAACTATGTTATTATTGTATAAAAAATCTTCTAAAGGATCACTAGAAATTTTATAGAGAAAAATATCTTTTTCACTTTGAAATAACATTTTTAATAAATAAATATTTCCCAAATATTAAGGAAATTTTTTTATTTGAAAATAACCGCATAAACAAATAATTTAAGCTTAAAATCATTGACTATTAATGGTATTAGTAAAAAAATATGGTTCATACGTTAAAATAAAACATTTCTTTCACACTTTTGTAGAAAAAGTAAAAACCTACCTCATTAAGAAAAGAATAAATAGATTTAATTTAAATAATTTGTAAAAAGAATAACATAGGTAAAAATTAATTTAATAAATCATAGTAGAATATTTAAAACAGTATTTAATACATTTTTTTAAAACATGGATATAAAAGAATAAGGTTTTTTGACCAAAGAGTGAAATAATGAAAATTTTCCTTAAAATATTTTTTTAGTCTCTTGAGTACTTAAGGTGAGGAAAAATGAATAAAAAATATTTATTTTCATGAAATAACTAGAGTATAAGAAAATTCATGAGTTTTTTGAGAGGTATATCATAGTATTTAATCATTTAAATCTTAATCATAAACATTCCCCATAAATAACGTGATTGTGACACAAAACCTTTACCACTATGGTAACGTTAGAATCATAAGATACATGAAATAAAAAAACACAAATGGATCTAAAAATCCATATAAAATTAATTGGAAAATTTTTAAATTATATTCATGGTTAGTATATACACCAAAAAAAATAAACAAGTGGCGAATATGGCATGGGTCTTAGAGGAGATAAAAGTTAGATGAAAATTCCATATCTTATATCTAAATTCATTCGTACAAGTTTGAACCTCATGTATGATAAATATATATTTATAATAAATCTATTATAAAAACATAATAATACATATCATACCTTATATGATTTACTAATAACTTTTTATCACCCATTTATTAGTAATTATTTATTAAAATCATGGTTCCAGATGATATATTCTTTCTTTTTCATTTATGTTTTGTTTCAGTAGTTTTGGTCCACGTACTTCTATTATGGTTCCACAAATTAAATAATTTTAATCATCATAAAAATATCATATATATTTAGTATATAAATTTTTATATTCATCCATAAAAGTTTATATCGATAAATGAATCATAGCATTTTTTGAGATGATAGGTCATACGTACGCATGAACGACTTCTTCATCTTTTGATGGATGGAATAAAAGAAAGGTAAACAATAATTATCCTTTATGGAAAAATTATTTTATGATATATATCTTATATATTCATTAAATTTATCCTTATTACTATCCGAGTAAAATAGAAATGAAAAATTTATCACATCGCTTCGTGGATGTGGTATTCCACATGTACACACGAGCAACATTATTATTTCCCCAAAGATTAGAAGGAATGATGGTATATGTGATATAATAATTTAAAAATTGTAATTATTTCATAAGTTTTATATATAATATTTAATCCCATGATAATAAAAATCAATGAAATATGGCACCGAAAAATGAATTTTATCATTACATGGAGACAGTAAACCGTACAAATGCATGAGTGATACTTTCCCTTCACATTTAATGGGAAAGCGGGTGTATATTGGTTAATTACTAATGGTAATTAAATATAAAAAAAATTATACATAATTTTTTATTTTATGATAAATTACAGAGATTTGGAGGATGTAAATAAGAAGTTAAAAAAAGAATGCTACCGGTTAAGGAGATTAACTCTTCTTTGAAATAACCCATTTAGATCTCCTCTTAAGGATCCTAGGGATGGTATCATGGGAAGATAATAACCCATATAATGTTTATATTGATTTTTAGATTTTTTTTATCAGTTTTTAGAAGACATATAAATTTTAAAGTGTCATAAAGAAGATAAAGGTGGGGTACCATTTTATAA
This sequence comes from Viscum album, assembly GCA_963277665.1. Taxonomy (NCBI): domain Eukaryota; kingdom Viridiplantae; phylum Streptophyta; class Magnoliopsida; order Santalales; family Viscaceae; genus Viscum; species Viscum album. The sequence continues at coordinate 1,575,581,126 of OY728120.1, read as the reverse complement.
TTTGAGGGGAGGTCACTCTTCGAATTTCATAAAATATTAAAATATAATAAAGTTTTAATCATTCCCAGATTCCTCAAAAATTATAGGTATTAAAATATAATAAAGTATGGGGCTTAAATCCCATCAAAAAATAAAATTTGGGCATGTTTAAGTGGTGTTTTAAACCATATCTTTTGGTTTAACCCTTTAGTTAACCTAGTTTAATAATAACCATGGTGACAAAATTCTTCACTCTTGAAGTGTTACAATTTTAATAATAAGTTTACTAATGAATCATAAATGTAAAAATTATCAAATAATAGATCATATATTATCCTAATTTTCCTATTTCAATATTTTAAATATTTTTAAAAAAATTAATACAATATTCTTTTGGTAAAATATCATTAAAGTTAATTTTGACACAATTCATTTAATTTGATTTAAAATACAAAAAGACAAATTTGGAAATGAATATAATCCTTAAACACAATAATAAAATTTCATATTATTCTATAAAAAATTTCCATTATAAATCACTCAAATTATATTACATTTAATATTTTTAAAATAATTAATTTTATTTTTATAATAATTGAATAAATAATGCGTCGATGTTGCCTAAGTATTTTATGTAATTATATAATTTATAAAAATTGGAATTAATTTCCATAATTAAAATAATTTAGTTAATATCAAAATATAAATTTATATTCTATAATAACATGCTTCTTCTATATAAGGACACATATGAGATATTTTAAATTGAGAGATTGACATATTATAACTTTCTTTTCATTAAATATTATATTGGTCATTTTCTGGGAAAATATACTTTAAAAATATAAATTTGTAGTATAAGGTGAAAAGGGTATAATTAATTTATTTTAATAATAATTAAAATTAAACATTTTGGCCTTATCACATAGTTTTAACATATATTAACTTGATTTACACTTTATTGGGGTGATAAATTTTACTATGGTTACTATTCATATTGAAAAATAAATAAAAGGACACTATTTAAAATATTTTAACCTCAGGATTAAAAATATACAATCCATTTTATCAAATTCAATTTATATAAGTGGTAGAAATTACTTTTTAAGTAAGCATGAAACACGTGACAAAAACAGTTTTTAGAAAAATACATTTTAAGCATAAAACATTTTTTATTCTTATCTAATTCTTATAAAAAATATTAAATGAATTTTAAAATATTTTGTTGAATATAATATATAAATTTCATTTATATCTTTCAACAATATTGATTAATTTAATTTATAAAGATAAAAATTCATTGTGTGTGTAAAAAATAGTTTTTAAAACAAATTGTTTTCCTTTAAAATTGTAATTGTAATTTTTATTTCTAAAAAATTGATAACAAATGAATTTATGTTATATATGTGTAAACCATAAGTTTTTCATAATTTATTTATTCCTATTGATATCTTCCAATCCAACGACTTGGAAATAAATTCTATATTAAAAAACAATATTTTAATATTATATTGGTGTCTGTTTAATCTCAATGTTGCGTGTAATGAAAGCTATAAGAAAATAAATTTTCTTGAAAAATAATATTTCAAAAATTATCCTGGATTTATAGTCTAGGTAATGGGTTCTATGTAATATATTTTATAAGTTTATCTTGGATCTAATTCTAGCATTAAAATGGACTCTAGAGGATACCATAGTGTGTTTTATCTACTTTTAACATACATACTCTGGTGTGGATTGCCACATTTTAATCCTAGTTTATTTACTTGTATGACATTTACAAGATTATTAATTTCATTTTGTTAATTTATATTCAATCATGATAAACTATGTTTTTTATTTAGTTATGTTTATGGTGTATGGTTGTGATTGTAGAGGGTATTGTCCCCATACTATTTGTGTTCAGTCACTCATTACTTGTTAGTAACCTCTTGCATACTGAGAGGAATAAATGAAGTCTTGTGGATATATATCTTGTAACTGTTTGGTTAGGTATAGGAATTACAATGATGATTCACTTGGAATGAATTATAAGTATAATATAAAATTTGATATCATAACATTTGATGTCATGAAGTTGAGGAGTTTGAATAAGTCCAAATAATTAAAAATTAGAAATATAATTCCAAATCTCACCATAACTCAAATTGTCTAACTTCATAATTTTAACACTCTAAACAGTTTAGTGGTAAGGTTTTATTGGATGGTTACATAGATATATGGTAGAAATTACATAAAGATATAATGAGTTAAATAAACCTCAAAAATGTTGCATACCACCACCAATATTACGATTTTTATTTCAAATAACACCCCACACATGACAACAACAACAAATGCGGTCCCCCCTACGGAGGGCGAAAATAATGTAGCCCAAGTGCGTATCCCCTAATCAGATTGACTCCCTCAGGTGTAATGGGAAGCACATTATCCACCCAAACCATATTAACCCCCGAAACCGCAATTGAAGCAAAGTAGTCCGCAACTTTGTTCCCTTCCGGCCAGGTATGAGTAACCCTTACGTTCTTCCCCATGATCTCCTTGCACTGCCTAATAGTGTAAGAAATCCTCCACAGTATCGTGCCCTGTTCATGTAACACGTCATGTATAATTTTTGAGTCAGTCTCTATCTGCTCCACCACCAGGCCTTTGTCCAAACACAACGATATCCCTAAAAGGACTGCCAATGCCTCTGCCTGCACCGAGCTCCCCCTCTCTTAGTGTACCGTGAAAGCCAGCAACACACTACCGATGCCATCACGAAGCACCCCACCACCACGCAAGTTCTCTCCCGTGCATGCCCCATCGACGTTCAACTTCAGACCGCTTACTAGAGGAATCCATCGAACCCACAACCCCCGCCTCTTGAAAGTCTCCTGACCACCTATCATCCCCGGAGATATCAACCCCCGTAAAGAGGGAACATTTTCCCCAAAACCCGTCGTTTTCACAAGATCAAGCAGCAGACACCTTACCCTTGCCACCACTTCCCTCCTAGTGGATACACGTCCCTCATACCTGGATCGGTTCCGCGCATCCCACAAAACCCACCACCCCGCATTGTAAAGAACTAATTGAACCTATTTCTCCTCCACGTTGCCACCACCCCCCTGAAACCACAAGCCCAAAAACTGCTCCCATGTATCAGCATGACCAGAGTACCCTATGAGGATTCCCAAAAAGCTCCAAACCACTCTAGCCCATTCTCCTTTGAGGAAAATGTGCTCCATGCTCTCCTCCCTCCTCCGTTTGCAGCACCGACATCCAGATGTGAGGCTAACGCCCAGGAGTTTGATATTATCATCCGAGGGGATGGCGTTTTTCATGATCCTCCACGTTAAAAAATTCATTTTCGAGGGGACCCTTCTGCTCCACTCCACCCTGCTTCCTGACTCCTGCGTCTGCTGGTCATTGGCGCTCCTGCGGAAATCTTTCAAGTTGAACCTACCTGAGGGCGTGAAAACGCATTTATCCCTCTCATGGTTAATCACCACTGAATCAAAGATCCTCTGTGACTCCGCATCCAAAACCACTCTTAAAAACAGAGGGTGACTCTGGGCCTCCCTAAAAGAGATCCTCGGGGCCGGACACCCCGGGAACGCATGTACCCTTCCTGACCAGTTGCAATCCCAGAATCCGATCCTCCCCTCCCCGATGATCCACTAAGCATGATTTCCCAACACCGGGATTATATTACACACCTCGGCCCACATGGAAAACCCTCTCACTGGTAGGTCGGTGAAACTATCCTCGTACCTGCCCCGCATAGACCTGCCCCACAACGTCTCTCCGTTCGTAATTTCCCATTCCATCTTTGCACGTACTCCATGCACCATATCCGCCATGCATCGAACCCCGATCCCTCCTTCTGTGATCGGTCTCGCCATTTTCCTCCATGAGGCCCACTGTCTCCTCCCCTCCCGTGAGGTATCCCAGATGAAACGCGCTAGCACCCTGTCGATGGAGTTAATGACTCCCTTGGGGACGTTAACCGCCACAAGCGCATGCACCGGTATAGTCGCCAGCACACTGTTTACTAAGTTGATCCGACCCCCAAAGGATAGGAAGTGATTTTTCCAATCCATGATCTGGGCCAGCATCTTGGAAATAACCCTGTCAAAATCCCTGTTCCGCAACTGACCGGTAGACACCGGCGCACCCAGATACTCCATCGGTAAGGACCCTCTCCCCATGCCCAACACCGCTCTCACCGCATCCATCCTGTCCTCTCCACATGAAGTTGCCAGATAAAAACAGCTCTTCTCACGATTCACCAGTTGGCCTCTCCAATGACAGTATTCATTCAGTAAGTCATTGAACTCCCTCACAGACCTCATCCCATCATTCAAAAACACAATTGTATCATCCGCATACATGAGGTGGGATACCGAGAGACGCCCATGTTTCCTGTGGAATGGAAATATCGCCCCCCTGCCAATTCCCTTGTTGATAAGTCTACTAAAAGAGTCCTGCATTAGTATAAACAAGCTAGGGGATAGAGGGTCCCCTTGTCGCAGGCCACAGATAGATTTGAAGAAGCCATGCGTTCTCCCCAGGAAAGACACTTCCATCCACGGCGAACTAACGCATCTGAAGAAAATATCACATGCCCAGGCCGAGAACCCCATCCTCCGTAGAACTCCATTCATGAAGCCCCACTCCATTCTATAATATTCTTTTCTCATATCCAGATTTACCACCATATTGTCTCCTCGGGTCTTCATGTTTAAATCCCTCATCATCTCCTGTGTCAGCGCCATAGCTCCCTGTATCGACCTCCCTTTTACAAAACCATGCTGCTCCGTCGACACCCACCTCGGTAGCAAATTAGAAATCCTACTATTGATCACAACCGCCAACACTTTGTACGAAAAATTACACATACTAACCGGCCGGTAGTGATTGAGTGAGGTAGGGTCTTTGCACTTAGGTAACAGGACCAAGGTAGTCGCAGCCGCTACCCGAGGAAGAACACCCCCTCGAAAAAAGTCCCTAATGGCATGCACCAGATTATTCTTCACACAGTCCTAGCACCCTCTGTAAAAACACCCCGGGAAACCATCCGGCCCCGCAGCACTATCCGGGTTCAACTGCCATACTGCCCCCTGCACCACCCTTTCATCGGGAATGGCCTCAAACTGTTCGTTCTCCTGCCTTAACACCACCTCCGGTATCGCGTCCCATAACCGATAATCCCTAGAGGGAAACCCCTCCTGCCCATCGCCTCTCGAACCAGCCAACAAATCCTTGAAATGCTCCAACGCGCGACCCCCGACCACATCCCTATCATCCGAGAAAGAACCGTCCTCCAACTCCAAGTTGGGCTTCACCTCCCGCCGTCTCTCCCTTAAGCATGCATGGAAGTAGGCCGTGTTTCTATCACCCTCCCTGAGCCATCACACCCTCGACCGATCCCTTTACCTGCGTTCCTGGAAAAGCATCCTCACCGCCAAAGCCTCCTTCTTCTCTGAGAGCTCCACATACACAACCTCGTCCCACCTGCCTTCCAGACTAACCTCCAGCATATCTATGTCTACTTTGAGGGACTCCATCTCCCTATCCCACGCTGGTAAAGAACTGACCCACCGTATGAGCTCCTGTTTCAACCGCCACAACTTACCATGCAACGCCACCCACGTGTGCCCCCTGGAAGGCTCTCCCCAAACCTGCGTAACCATCCCAAGGAAAGAAGGGTCGTCAATCCACCACTTGGAAAACCGAAAGCCCTCCTGAGGCCTCTCAGCCCTTCCAAAGGATAATAGCAGCGGCGAGTGATCCGAAACCCCCTAGCCAAATGGAGAACCTTCACCACCTCGAGCACCTCAAAAGCCCGAAGGTTCGCAAGACACCTGTCTAGCCTGTCCCAGCTGCAATTCTCCCCTCTGCGGTTCTTACACCAAGTGAAAGGGTCCCCCGAGAAGCCAATATCCCTGAGACTTTTCCCCGCCATGAACTACACAAACACAATGCTCGCCCGGCTCTGAAATGCACCACTCCCCTTCTTCTCTTCCGGTCCTGCAACAATGTTAAAGTCCCCTCCCACTATCCACGGGAAATCCCCTGAGTCGAAATCATCTAGCTCCGCCCAAAGACCCTCCCTATGACGCGCATCACAACTCCCATAAACAAACGACATGAACCACTCCAACTCGTTCCACATCAACTTTGTCGTGATAACTTGATCCCCTACCTTCAACAATGTCACTGAAACACCACTCTTCCAGAACAACCAGATATGGTTATTCGACGGAGCTCCATGCATGGCTCCATGCATCTTCAGCCTTCTAGAAAACTCCTGTATCTTTTCACTCCTCTATTTATGCTTGATAACCGCCACCAAGACGAATTTATACTTTCTAACTTCTGAAACAATGTAGTCAGTTTTAACCCTAGCCCCCACCCCACGAGCATTCCAAATAAGAAAGGGAGACATTAATCCTCAGTCGTCCTGGTGCTGGCCCCAGGCGATGTAGCCCGCCGAACGGGGGAGATGGACCTCCCTCCAGCAAGTAGCTTCTTCCTCATCCTCCTGTTGATCACCCCGGGGCTCCCTCCCTCTAGCCCCTCCCAACTGCATCACCGCCTGCGGGAAGGGGAGGAGCCGCCCTCCATTCTAACGGCAGCCCTGGACGACCCACCATCCCCCACAGAAACAGGCACCGAAACCCGACCCTCCTCTGTGTTACACAGAGCCTGTGAAGAAACAAGAAACTCATTGAAAGGCCCCTCACACCGCCGCCTGCCATCCCAAAGCAACCCCTTCTGTGAACCACCACCCTAAGAGACCCGCTCTGCATAAAATCCACCCCTTTGAGGCACCACTGCATGCACGCTAGCCCCCCTATCCAACCGAGGATAACCAAAACGGGCCCCGAGAAACGAAGAGGCAGGGAACAACGTTAGACCAGAAATTCAGAGGCCCCTTAAGAATGTCCCTAGAATAGCCCCGGAGGCCGACGCAGGATCCAAAGGGCTAGACACTGGCTGACGACACCCAGCAACAACATTGGAGCCGCCAGACATAGTAAGACCACCACCCTGAACCGCCTCCCTCTCACGAGCAAGAGGTCTGCGAGCCGGCACCAAGGAAGAAAAAACAGGGTTACCAGGACGAGCCCCCGCAAACCGGGAAATACGACTGCCACCAGACGTCCAAAGAGAACCATGATGTTTGCGGCAAGACTGCACCGAGTGACCCTACAAAAAACAAGCCGAACAATACCGTGGAAACACCAGAAAAAAAACATCCTGCACCCACTCCACTGCACCCGGCACTAATAGAGTGATCTTCTCAGGTACCAGTAACGAGAGGTCCAGCTCCACGTAGAGCCTAGCCACCAAAGACTCCGCGCCAGACACCGAAGACTCTGCCACACACAAGAACCCCCCCAAGGCATCCCCAATCGCCTTTGAAAATGTGCCATTGTGGAAAGGTAGAGGTAGACCAGGAAGACTGATCCAAACCGCCGCCTTCGGCCCCTCCCTGCCCTGATGTGCCTCCATCGACCACCGAGACAGACTAAACCTCCAACGCCCAAATTCCCGGGGGGCCCTGCACCGCACCTGAAAGAAGTCATCCTTCGAGGCTAGCACCACACAGAAGGAACCCTGATGCAGCACCGACACCCGAGCGGCCCCCTGCAAACCCCAGGTGTCCACGAAACGATGGAAAACAGGGAGAGAAGGGTTGGGGAACCCAAACCTAGCCACCAGGGTCCATTTAAGGCCCGAAGCCGCCTCGGTGAAAGCCGCCTCCGGTGCCACCAGCGAAACCGAGGATCCCTCCCTCACCACCGAGTGCGAAAACAGCGCAATGTCAGGAAAACAAGGGCATGCAACCCCCACCCCCGAGCCTCTGACCGCATCCTGAAACGACCAACCAGGACGAACAGGCGCCGGAGCCGGCAGCACCGACGCAGAACCCGCCGTAGGAGGAGGGGCCAGAGCTGGAGCAGAAGCGCGTGGAGGAGCTGAGGCGGGAACACCCTGTGGATCCGACGGAACAGGTGCAACCGACGCCGAAAGCGTCACCTCCACCGGTGAGGACGGGACCGGAGAGGGCCACCGAGGGCCGGTAACAGTCGAAAAAGTTTGAAAACTTCCAGGCGCATGAGGCGCGTTCTTCTGAGAGCAAGAGGCCATTTCTCTAACTAATTCTCAAAAATGTTGCATACATAAAGCTAATTTGGTAGTTTATCATATATAATATGATTGAAAAGCTCTTATGTTTGGCTTTTTAAATATTCATATATGTTTTAAGGAAATAAAGTGTATCATGTTAGAGGAAAATTATACTTTAACATTTTATTCATGTTAGCTGCATAAATGTGTATATAGATTTATATTTCATGAAATGTAAGGGTAATCAACCTCTCAATGAATGACTCTGAGTTATCCCTAATCGATGTCAATCATGGAGAATTATATTTTATGATAATATTTTTCGGTAAGTGTGAGAATTATTTTTGTATAGAGGTAAAAAAAATATGCTCACAAGGTATAAAAATATGATTTTGTATCACTGGATGACCCATTATATATACCACATGATGTCTTTGGTATAAGAGAGGCTTATATACTATACATGGGTGACCACTACCTAAGGATGATGAATAAATAGCATGAGAAACGTCATACATTGGAACCCTACATATGTAATTTTACAGGTTTACTTAGATAATATAGGGGTGGCTTGGTATTTTTCTAATCATTTCGTCGATTGCATCTTAACCCAGAAGAGATTAATCCTCTAGTATGATGAGTATAATATCAAGTCCCTAAATTGAGATAGACTGAGAAGTGATTGGACAAGGTACCCTATACCCACACTCCAAGATCTGGTGCAAAAAAAACATAATATACATACTATATTTGATGTTAAGTGATATGACAGTTGATAAACATATATTTATTTTGCATCTTTCCCTAAGTTAACCATCGTATATCGTAAATAATCACATAATACCATGAACACAAGGTTTAGTTTCTTTGAGGACTATCTGAATAATTAACTTATTTTATAGAAAATTTCATCATTTTTATATAATCGAATGACACTAGATCGACTTCTAGACTCCTCATAAGTTATTCACATTTTCTGATCTTGGGTAATGAAAACATAATAATGGGGTGAACTCAAACACTCAGTAAGAGAAAAATTATTAACATATCATAAAAGGATAGATCATAAGCTTGTGTGAATACATGATCATGAGAGAAATATCTTATTAAAAGAACATGGAATATTAATAAATTTCCATAAGGCATACTAGTCGGAAAACTAATTGAAAATGATCAAACATACACCATGGAATAAGTGTGTGAAATCATGGGACAATAATCAAGATTCTTGAATAACAACAAATACATATAATATAGAAATATAGAATAAAATAATCATATAAATCATAACATAGTGTATTAGGAACCACTTCCGGTTACCCATAGTGATCAAGCATTAAAAATTATTTTCTATAGTTGATCAATAATCACAACATGTTTCCCATAGTAGATCGAACATAATTATTTGTTCCCCATTATTATCTCATGGGATGTAAATATTTACCCAATTAATTGGATGGTTATATTGGATCCACCCACAATATAATAATCAACCACACACATATATTCCACATGAAATTAATTATTCATCATATCATAAAAACTCATTGAGAGAAAATGGTTTTTGTAACATTTCTAATTGGTATAAAATAAAACAAATTCAATATAGATATATTGATACAAAAAATTCCAAAAACCAAAGAGGAATTTAATAATAGAATTTATAAGGTGATTTATAAAATAAAAAACAACATGATTTATATATTTTGATATTAAAAGAGAAAATTAAAGGGAAAAATAAAATGTATTTATAAAAAAATTACAAATATTTTTTTAAACAGAATGGGTTACGAGATACTTAAAAAATTAATATTATTTGTAAATAAATATCATTAAATAATATTTTAAAATGATATAAATGTTGTCAAAAAAATTGTGTAGTGGAATATAAAATTTATGACCAGGAATGGAAAATAAATTCAATCATTTTGAAAATAACTATATTGATACCCACATCATAAAAAGTGTAGTGAATAATTATTTTTAAAAAAGGTGAAGATAAATTTTAAGATAAACATAACTAGAAAATATGTTTATTTTAAAAATAATAAATGAGAACATTGGTGGGAACAGTAAATATAGACATTGAATAAAAAAACTTCTTTGGAGAGAATGGTAATTATTTTTTACATCATTAAATTTTTTGAAGAAATAATGGAAAAATATGTAATTTATTTTAAAATGTAATTAAAAGGAAAAAATTAAAGAAATTAAATTCAATATCAATGTAGGATATAAAAAAAATCTTATAAAACTATATTCTATGAAGAAACACTATGACTCATGAAAAGAAGTTTAGTCAAGAAAACCCATACAACTTTATTTAGTTTGAATCAAATTAATTTGAAAATAATAACATTAAATAGATTTTTAAATTTCTTTAGTTTCATTAAATTTATGAAACTTATATCCATATTGTACTTTATACACAATAGAGAATAAAAAAAGCGGTGAATATGGCACATGTCTTAATGAAAGAAATGTGAGATGAGAAAACCCTTACAATTACTCTCAACATCCACTAAAGTAATGTTACCTCACGTATCATAAAAATAACTATTTTAATAATATATTTAACAACCCTATTCACATCTATAACCATATATAATATTTTATTAAAATCATTTATTATATATTTATTAGTTATATACAGTTTATTTTCGTCTTTGGATGTTATCAATTTTTCATTGTTTCACACATACTTTTAAATATAGATGTTTATTCCCATTATTCGAAACCAAGTTAATAATTACTATATAAAATGAGGTACTATATAAAATTATTTATAATGATTTAAAATATTTTAATTTAATTACATGATATATTTAGTCATGATTCAGGAGGATGGAATCAATGGCAATCTTATTTCTAGAATTTCTAACAAACAAATGTTGGTGTATTAATAACGAGTTAAATATTAATATAAACTTTAAATAACCTTAATTAGGAAATAGACATCATTTTAATTCATTAAATGTAACATTTTAATCATTAAATTAGGTATATGATGAAAAATAAATAATTTTTTCTATATAGGTTATAGTCTACAAGTACACACAGACAACATTTTCATTTTTCATATAACATAAGAAACACGTAAAATAGTTTTTATTTTTGAAAAAATTAAATAAATTATAAATATAATATATATATTTTTTATATCCCTTTAGAACTATCCATGTAAGGTGATTATGAAAAATGGAACATGTTGCTTTGTGGAGACGGTAGTCCTCATCTATGCACAAATGAAGTTCACATTTTTCTAAGGAATGGTGGGGGTAGATAATAATTGTTCCATTAATATAATAACATTTGAGTATACTAGTTGTAATGATTTTATTATTTTAGGATGGTATGATATAATTTAAGTAGAATAAGAAGAATTAAATAAATAGAAATAAAAATGCACGATTTAAGAATGTTTACCTTAATCCTTCGAATAACACTTTTGAAAAACTGAGTAAGGCTTTGAGGGGAGGCTTCTTATGGAGAAACGAACCTATAGGATTTGTATATGAGTTTTTAGAAGGTATTTTAGAATATTTTAGATAAAATATTGCGTTTTTGGATTGAGGATTGTTGATTTTATGAAATTATTATTTTATAAGTGAGAGGAGTCTCATTTTTGTAATGAGAGGTTAACTATTCAAGGAAACTGGCTCCAAAAGTTGAAAATAAGGTATAGAGGCTGAGATAAAGTTGATCCACCTCACATAAAAACATTTGAATTGATTTTTTTCAAAAAACTGTTTTATACTTAAATCATCATTTATGATAATTTAATTTTACCACTGTAACTGATTTTTTAACCTTGGTAACTAATTTTTATATCAAAAATAAAATTCCAATTTTTAGATAACTTGGATATACTGATCCCAAAAATAAACACTATTTTAAAATATTAAATTTATAAAATTTATAAAAAGTAATTATAAAATAACAATTTCATAATACTTTAAAAATAGTTTTATAGAAATATATAACATAGGTTCAATATGTCAAATATAGGTTGGTAAATTATAATTAATATTTTCAAATGTATAAGTTAACTTATCAAATACATTTCTGGTCATCAAATAGTTTCAAAAAAAATTTAATTCATATACCCTAAAGGATTCATAAAGTCACTATATTTAAAAAATCATTATTTTTTTATTCAACTAAAAAATTAATGTTTTTAGAAAAATAAAAAAACATCCTATCATAATGTTTTCATGATAAATATATAAATTAACTTCATTTTAAAAATTAATACTATAAATTTTAGTAATTAAAATTTTAAATAGAAATGTAAGGTATAATGAAAAACAATTTTTGTAAGAAAATGGGTTTTTTAAAATATTTACTATAGTTATTATTATTTAATGTCTATAACTAATTAAATTATTGTTAATATATTATTCATATCAACAAAATATTTTATCATATTTTACTAATAATTTATTTAGTTTCCTGAAAAAAAAATATGTATATATAACAAGAAAATACAATTCTGGAAAAAAACATAATTTTAAGTATAAAATGATATTATTTGTTGTATAGCAATACTAATTGAATTTTATCAATTATTAGCACTAGAAATGAAATTTATTTTCCTTTAAAAGTTCAAATGTGAAATGTATAAAATACATGTGATATATAAATAACTTATTATTATAATAATTTCAAGTTTATATCATCCTAATTTCTATTTACTTAACCCCTAAAAATGTTTTTTAAGACCAAAGGATAAGATAAATTCTAATTGTAGTTTTGGGTGGTAGTTCAAGTAGAATGGATCTCATGGAATTTTCTTTTGGATTTAACATCCACCAAAAACTATTTTAATCAAACCATAATTATTTCAATTTATAATGGCCTTAGTTTAGAGAAAACCCCAGCCATGTCACCTCCTTCCCAAGCCGAGACAGGTGGATAACATAAGGATAAATCATACTTCTTGAAGTCATCGCTCTACCTTTCTACATAGTTTCATAGTGGGGTAACTTTTAATTACACCGACAAATTTGGAAACTATATTAAAATGGAAAATTTTAGTAATTTTATATTAGAATACCATAGTTTTGTTTTGGTTCATTGTTTCATGTGAAACAAGCTATTCAAATCAAATTTTTTAATGGGAACTTAATAGTAAAATTTTGGGGTCTTACATTCTCCCTCCCTAAATAAATTTCATCCTCTCAATTTTAAATATCACTTACTAATGAAAATCACTATGGGTATCTCTGTGATTTACATGAATCAAGATATAGATTCATATGAGATATAAAAATATCTATTTCAAGTATGGCATGGAAGATTTTGGTCTAAAATATACTGTTTTAAAAGCTTGTATAGATATACCTTTCACAAATTTATTTCATGATCACATTCCTAATGAAATAATCAATATAAAATGGTAATAATTATCACAAAAATCCAATTTAATTGTCATAATAATATGAAAAATCAATCTTGACATATCTTCTCCAAAGAAACATTCATATAAACCTATGATACTTTGAGTTCAACAATGATATAATTGGATCAACCTATTACTCCTTTTAATTAACCTAGGTTGTACATGTTCATCTTCCAATTAGGCTCTCTAACATAACAATTTATATGTTATATCATCAAATTCCATTCAAATCATTCATAATAGTTTTAAATAGTATATAAAAAACTAAAACATATCCCTCGAGACTATCAAACTAGGAGTGTAGTTATACCAATTTTTTCATACACCTGGTGAAGATCATGTTAATACCCAACAAATATTTTTAGGGTCATTACCCATAAAAATATATGTTCCATAGATTTCATCCACTTTCTTGTATACAAACAAGGATGTCACTACTAGAAAAAAACACAATCTCTTCCTTACCAAAACATAAAGCTGGTATAATATAAATAGATTTATCCCTAGGGTTTTCACTATAGTTATCACATCAAAATCTACAAAAATGACTAAATTAATCCCCAAAAACAACTGAACAGTATCTGATACCAACTAAGGTGTCCCATACCTGCACTCTAATATCAGATGTGAAAAAATCTAAATTAAATACTATATTTGATACTAAGAGAGTTGATAAAATAAAAAAAATATCTTTATATTAAATCATTTCCATAATTTAAACATTACATCTTAAAAATAACCTCATAATCCCATTAATCAAAGTGTTAGTGTATTCAAGGACTATCTATGTAACATCATGTTACTATTTTAGGGTATTCCTAAACACCAATTTTGATCATGCTTTAGTTTGGTTTTGTTTGGAGTTACATTGGGTGATAATTATGGAAAATTTAAAATTTCATAGGCTCTCCATGGTTGGAGTACAGTTTTCCCAAATGGTATTCCCTATCAGCATAAACATTGGAAACCCACACAATGAGGGTTTTAATGGCTGGTTCATGGTTTGAAAAACCAGGTGCCCACATAATAGAAACTGCACAGACCCATTAAAATGGGTACATGGTAAGAGATCATGGTTTGTTTAACCACATGAACCTGCCCATCAAACCATGTATATGAGATTCTTTAATACGATAATTAATTTTAAATATCACAAAACCCCCCTTTTAGGTTCCTGACAGACCTATTTCAACTTACTACAATATCTCCATTTAGGGGAGCTCCCAAGAGGTTATTTTATCCCTCCACACCCCTCTGTAAATGAATGAATGTTAGTAAAATAGAGTTAAATTACCACCTGGTTGGTTTCCTCTTCCAATTCATTTTCTCTCACTGCCTCTCCTTTCCTCCCTAGGGTTTTGTAGATCTCTATGTTTTCAGAGAATCTAATATCATCTATCTTAGATCTTGAATCTGCAGTTGATTTTTTAATCTTTGTGGACAGAGATCTTCATTGGAGTTTCCTGGTTATGTCTTGATGTTTTGATATCTTGTGATTATGAGTTAGTTGGTTCTATTATGATGACCAATTTTAATTAACCCCAAATTCCATGATTTAAATTCAGTTTTCTGATTTAAATTAAATTTCAGGAAATTACATTCAAATGATTTATTAAAATCCCAATTCCATTGAATTTTTGGATTCATATTTTAAATTTGTATTTGGCATAAAATTGGGGAAAACATTTATTTCCACTGAATTGGAGTGTGTTTTGAAATTGATTGTAATTTGGTTAAATTAAATTCTTGAATTTAATTATGGAATTTGAATTATAAAATTTATTTCAAATTATTATTTGATAAAATGTTTTGAAATGGTTTTGATATGAACCTATTGGTTTTATCATTGAAAAGGTATGTTTTGATTAAAAATATGTTTTTGGTTTTTAAATAGAAAATTGACATACATAAAATGGGAGAATGGGAGGAATTGTATTTTAAGAATTCTTATAGTAAATTGGCTATAATTGAGTATTATTTTATATCATGATGTCTTTGGTAGTTAGTGAGTTATTGGGACAAACTACTAGGTTTGAATTTCCCTAGTAATAGATTCACGCTTCACAACACTAACAAAACAATTATTAGCACCTGTTATTCCTTAGTTAGATGCATTTTAGTCCTATATATCCATTGTTGAGGGATGTTACTCCACATTGTATTTGTCATCATATGAGTGTATGAGGATCCCATAACCGGGAACTATCCTAAATTTTGGCATGTGACCATGTTTCTCACTTATTTTTATTTGAAAAATATATTCCAATGTTTCTAGTAAACTTTTTATCACACCTTTTGATTTTATATAATTTGTTTTATATAAAATATTTCTAATACATTTATTTAAATTATTTTACATCTTATTAAATGTACAACAAGATTTATTATAAATATGATTTCGATATTTCATATATGTTTATCTAAAATTGAAATATTTTTTTGGTTATTTCAATCTTTATATCTCTTATGTAATCCTTGGTCAGAACCTACTAATATTTTAGCTTACACCCTACTTTTGACTTCAGGTGTTTGTATATTATCTTGTTCCATGATTGAATTGGGGCAAGATTCCACTTAGAGGTAGTAGTATCTATCAATCCTAGGTCGTGGTGAGTTATGTCCGTTGGGACATATGTTTTTATCCTATTATTCTAGTACTTTGAGTTGTAATTTTGGTTTTTTATGTTTATTTGAATAATGTAACACTACTCCCTATATAATGTTTCTTGTATGAATATAGACTTCTTTTTGTTTATTCCAAAATGTTTGTGGAAAATTCATTCTAAATTTCATTTTGTATGATTGTATTTTCATGTATCTAGCCTTTCGGGATCAAGAATTCACTTTAGGTTATGTCGGTGTCATCTCAGTTATCAGGTTACCAAGCTACCTAGACCAGTTCAAGGAAATGTGGAATCAGATCTCAAGTTTGAGCTTCTTATATTGATGTCAGTATGTAGTTGTGTAATATTGATGGTACTTAGGAGGTAGTTTCAATTGAGTGTGTGGATATCTTTTAATGCAATAAGCCTTAAGTCACCAGGGGGTTTAGGAAATATGTTTAGAGGATTTGTTATAGTATCTTTCCTACTTTATATTCCATTATACATAAATAAAAATATTTTTTCTATCTATTTGGTTTAATTTACCATGTTACTCTATTTGAGTGTTAATACAATGTCTCCAATGTTTTCTATTAATGGTTTATAGGATCATGACTTAAAAAGATGTGAAATATCATTTAGGGGAAGCTGATGTTGTATCTAAGTGAGAAAATCCTCTCATAGACCCAAGCCTAGTTGAGGTGATTGTGCATACTATCCAAGCACTGGGATAGGCACCCCCACTAGTTCTCACTCAGGATCAATTTTTTGAACCTTAGAAGGATATCCTCCAGAATAATTCTTAGAATTTTCTTCTCCAAAATCCATCAACATTCAAAATCTCAAATTATCCTCAATAGGTTGAGGAATGGTTGGGTAGGATTGATAATTTGTCTCAGTTCTTGGAGACACTTGATGAAATCAAGGTGAAGTGTGCCACCTTCATGATGGATGGACCAAGTAGGAAATGGTGGGACGTTATGGTGAAAATGAAGAATTATGAGGTCTTAGAGTATAGAGACTTTAAAGATCTTTTCACAAACAAGTTCTATCTAGATTTGATGGTGTTGGAAAAGGCTATGGAGTTTTTCAAACATGACCATGCAGAAAAAACTGTGTCAGAGTATGAAAACACTTTTGCTGAGCTAGTATAGTTTTCACCTAAGATAGTATCAAGTGAAAATATGAAGAGTTGAAGGATTGAGCTAGTAATTAAATATAATATTCACTCTTAGGTTTTCATACTGAATCCAACTACTTATGTTGATGTACTGGAAATAGTGTTGATGGTCGAGATGGACCTGGATGGAAAGTCAAGCTCGATGAGAGTTTCTCTTTCTCCTAGTGGATGTATGTTCTCCTAGAAGGGGAAGATCAAACATGATGGTTCTCATGGTTTTTCTTGATATAAGTATTTTTGTAGTCCTCTTAAAGTGCATCTAAGAGGCCCTTTTATTTTCTACTAGTGTGGAAATCTTCGGCATTCTAAGTGGGTTCTGGTAGAGGTACCCAAGATTTGTGGCTCTTGTAGATGCTCTGTTCATTTGTATAATCTATTCCATGTAAATTACAATCCACATAGTGTCACGAGATCATCATTACCTTATAAAGCAATGAGGAAATCAGATGCTTCACATACAAAGGGGTTCCCACCATAGGCATCGTGAATAAACCTCTTTCTCGCATTGGAAGAGTCTCCAAAGGAAGATGATATGGGTACAGTGACTGTGAGAGGAACAATCACTATTTCTTCTTCCTTAGTGATTGATTTATTTGATATTGGTGCATCTCACTCATTTATTTCAACCCATAATGTCAATATAATAAATCTTCAAATGGATATTTTGACTTATGTGATAGATATTACTATATCCCTTAGAAAAAAGAGACAAAAGGGTCTTCATAGTTCAATTTGTGATTTCTCTTTATTAGATGTAGAAAATTCTTGGTGTTTCTAGATATCAACATGAAACCACCTAATTTCATATTTGGGAGGGATTGGTTAATTGTTTATAAATCCTAGATTGGTTGTTATCCTTTATGGATATCTTTTATCGCACCCGATGGGGTTTTTCGAATCATTCAACGAGAATGGGACCCAAGGTTGAGTAGATCGATACCATCTTAGATTCTTAGGCCACGTGAGAATTATTACCCGACCCATGACCTTGAAATTTTAGTTATGTTGAATGTGGTTATGATTCAGCATAATTTTCTTTATGGAGAATGGTTTATCATGTTTTTAAACCACAAGAGATGGAGTAATGTGTTTTCCCAAAAATATTTGAATCTATGCCAGAGGGGTTGGATATAAAAACTAAAATCCTTCAAATTCAACATTTTCTATACCCCAGGGAAAGATAATTTCATCATAAATTCATCGAGTAGGAAACTTTTAACCCAGGTCATGAAAGAATACTTGCAAGAGATGAACTTGATGGATCTATTTTCACTGTTTCTTATCGAAGTTTGGTAAGAAAGGGGTGATGTTTCTTTGGCCAGTGTTAAGTTGAAATCATCTCTTATTGAGATGATTCTTCAAGAATAATAGCTTGGTGATGATTTTCGTAGGATTAGAGACTCACATGATGCTGGGGAGACCATGTTGGACTAGTAGTTCTCCACCTAGGGTATTGATAATGGTTCAAGAGAAAACAATAAATATTTTGTTTATTCATAATAGATTTTGGATGTCATATATATATTATAAATCCAATGCTAATTATCTTCACAGGTAGTTTGAATTTTCAATTGGTGAAAAAGTGTTCTTGAAAGTTTCACACCATTTCATACATGAGTGGCTTGGTAGGAAACGGAATCTTAGTCCTCATTTGGGGGGACCTTTTGAAGTTATTGAGAATGTGGGAAAAGTTTATTACTGTTTACCACTTCCATCGCAGGTGACATAAATACAAAAAAATTTCCTTGTATCACAGCTCTGAAAGTATCTTTCTGATCCATCTCATGTTCTGAGATGGAGAGATCTTGACATTGAAACTAATTTATCTGTGACTATGCATCTTGTTATGATAGTTCATTTCGAATCCAGGGTGCTTTGTGGGAGGATTATATCTTTTTTTTGAGTGTTATGGAAGAACGATTATGTTTCTCATTAGATGTGGGAGAGAGAGTGGGAGAAAAAGCCCATTGAATGATTTTCGATCTTATCCCAATAGACTTCATCTTCCCGTTCTTTTTCTCCCACACTCTCTCATTTCCTCCTTAGGGTTTTATAGATATCAGTGTTATTGGAGAATCTAATATCCTCAATATTAGATATTGAATGGTTCATTATTGGATCTTAATTATCTATGATCTTCATTGTAGCTTCCACATTGGGTCTTGGTGTTTTAAGATCTCATGATTCTAAGGTAGGTGGTTCTGTTTTGATGGCCAATTTTGATTGACCCTATATTGCTTAATTTAAATTAAATTGTCTTATTTAAATTCAATTGATTGAAATTTATTTCAATTTATTTATTAAAAACATAATTTATTTGAATTAGGGTCTTTGGATTTTAAATTTGGATTTGGTATGAAATTGGGGACAAACCCTAATTCCATCTAATTGGGGTGTATCTTGAAATTG
This sequence comes from Viscum album, assembly GCA_963277665.1. Lineage (NCBI taxonomy): Eukaryota > Viridiplantae > Streptophyta > Magnoliopsida > Santalales > Viscaceae > Viscum > Viscum album. The sequence goes on along the minus strand of OY728120.1, from coordinate 1,575,561,433 downwards.
GATAGAATTTGGTTATATTAAATTGTTCAATTTAATTGTTAAATTTTAATTGTGAAATTGATTTCCTGAAATTGATTTCAAATTAGAATTACATGAAAGGTATCAAAATATTTTTGATAGGAACCCATTTGTTTTATCAATAAAAAATGTATGTCTTGATTAAAAACTCGTTTTTGATTTTTTAATTAAAAATCGGCATACATGAAATGGGAGAATGGGATGAATTATATACTAAGAAGTCTTAAAATAAAATTCCCATTATTTAATAGTATTATAGAACCTAAAATCCTAGGTATTTAGTGAGTTATTTGGGGAAACACACTAGGTTTTAATTTCACTTGCAAAGGGTTGATGCTTCACAACAATAAAAAAAATTATTAGCACATATTATTCTTCAATATGATACAGATGAGTCCTTTATAGCTAGTTTTGACGGACGTGTGTACACATTTCGGTTATCATTATAAGAGTGTGTGAGGATCCCATAAACAAAAACTATCGTAAATTTTGTCATTTGACCTTGTTTCTCACTTATTTGTATTTGAAAAATATATTCTAATCTTTTTCGTAAACAAATTATCATACCTTATGAATTGATATAAAATGGTTTATATAAAATATTTCTTAATCCATTTGATTAATGTAGTTTCCATATTTATAAATGTAAAGCATGATTTTTTGTAAATAGTCTTTTAGAATTCTATACTTATTTATTTAAAATTGAAGTCATTATATGGTTAATTAAATGTTGAAATCTCTTATGGAATCCTTTGAGAGACTCTACAATGATTTTTTCTCAAACTCTACCACTGCCTTCAGGTGTTTGTGTATTATCTTATTCTATGTTTAAGATAGGGTAAGGCTCCACTTGGGAGTGGTGGTTGTTGTTAATCATTGCGGTTAGTGAATTTAATTCATTAGGACTTAGGTTTTTATCCAATTTTTCTAGTACAATTAGTTGTACTCTGGTTTATTTATACCTTTTTTACTTGTGGTACACTTCTCCCCAAGGATTTTTTCTTGTATAAATACTAACATGTTTATATTTATTCTATAATATTTATGTTAAATTCTATAATATTTATGTTAAATTCATTTACACTTTCATTATTCGGATGTTAGGTGCTACTCATCAACCTATGGGGATTTGGAACACCTTTGGGGATATATCGGCATCCGCTTGGTTATCGGGTTGCTAGGGTACCCAGGCCAGTTCATGACAAGATACATAATAAAATTATTTTATAACACTCATGAATATTTAACCATAACTGAACCACAATATACCCTCTTTCATCCACTTCATAGGTTATACTCATTTTCATAATATGGGGATTGAAAATTTAATAAATAGGGGAGGTAAAATTCTTAGTAAGGGAAAACTTACCAACATGTCATCAATACCTAGATAATAAGCTTTTGAGAATACATGAGATCGTTAGAAATTTCTTATTAAAATTACATAAAACATTAAGAGATTAATATAAGGTACAACATAAGGATATGTAATCACAAATGATCAAACATATACCATATCATAAATGTGTGAAATAACAAAATAACCAAGATGATACATAAATAATCTCATACACATAAAATATAAAAATATAGAAAAAAATAACTATATATATCCAAATATAGTGGATCAATAATCACTTCCTATTTCACATTATGGATAAAGAATCACAACTTGTTCGTCATAATGGATCAAGCATCACATCCTATTTCCCACAGTGGATCAGAAATCAAAAAAATATTTCTCATAGTGGATCAAGCATCATCACTCTTTTCCTATTATTTTCTCATGAGATGAAAGTATTTACCCAATGAATTTTTGGGCTATATAGGACCCACCCATCACAATATCATCATACATATATATATTTACACGTAGAAATAAATCATTCATCATATCATAAAGTAACCATTGATATAAAATGGGATTTTACCATTTCTAAATGAAATAAAAAAAAATCAATACATAGATCAGTTGATACCAAACATTCAACCTCACAAAAGGATTATTTCATAAATGAATTTAAAAGATAATTCATAAAACATAACCCCATAGAATTTATAACCGGTATAGGTAATAAGAACAATAAAATTGAAACATAAAAATTCATTTAGAAAGCATTTCTTAATATAGTAATAAAGATAATAGTTAATGAACCACTTTTAAAAATACCATTTTTGATAAGTTGTTATGATATATTTTAAAAAAATGGTCCATAAATCTCAATAACTAATCCCTGAAGAAGACATAATTTTTTTCCAAAAACTCATTGAGTGGAAGATAAAATGTATGATTCGGAAATTAAACACATTTTTAATAACCTTAAAAATAAATTTATAGAAACCCACATCATAAAAAGGGTATCAAAGCATTCATTTGAAATATGGTAGAGATAAATTTGAATAACACCCTAAATAAAACATATTTCAATTTCAAAAATAATAAAGGCCTACATTGGGGAGAATATTGAATATGGATATGGAAGAAAAAGATCTTTTTTGGTGAGGATGAGAATTATTCTTAGAATTTTTATATTTTATAAAGAAATAATCCATCAAAGAATATTTATTTGAGGTAAAAATGTAATTCCTTTTGAAATGTATAATAAAGTAAATTTAATATTATCATAAAACAGGATAATAAAATTATATAAAACCATATTCAAAGAGGAATCATTATGAACTAGTAAAAGAAGTTGAGTCAAGAAAACCCATTATGACTTTAGTAACTTTTGACCCAAAAGCCCTTGAAAAAGATAAATTTAAATATATATTTAAATATTTAGAATTTCCAGAAATGTATGAAAATCACATCCATATGGTGGTATATAAACAAAAATAAATAAATAAAAGTTTGTAATATGACACACATCTTAAAAATAAAAGTGAGATGAGAAAACCATTTCATATACTCTAAACTTCAATAAAAGTGCTTCAACCTCCTGTATTATAAACATGACAATAATGAACTATCATGGTCCATCTATCCAAGGGATACTCAAATTATCCTTCCACTATCTAGAGGGGGATTCCTGATCCCCATGGGCAAACAACTAGTTCCCAAGAATCACAAGAACACACTTATGAATAGTTTCACCCAATAATTAGATTTTATAAATAGATGAAGAATACGCATGGCCCATCTATATATTGTAAATAATTAATAAATAAAATATATATCTGAATAAAAAATAATTAAAGAAAATCAAAAGAAATAAAAATGTAAAATACTCCCTTTGAGCACCCTAGTCTCTCTCCTCTATAATGCACATATGAATCAAAAGCTTCCCCCAGATGCCTTTTCTTCAGCCACAAGTATATATCACTACCCTCCATTGAATAAAAGTAGTAAAATCCTAATTATATAAGGTAAACCATATAAAGGGACACATTCCAGATATTCTATGAAAGTTAAAAAAGGTCCTACCAATTTATGTAATAGAAACCACTCAGTTAATGTAATAAAATAAACAATAAACCAAAATACCCTTAGTCAATAAAATATCCAAGAGGGTTCAAGAGATAATCCATGAAACAAAAACCAAGATGTAAATATATTTGTGAGCATATAATCACTCAATAAGACACCACCAATGTCACGACCTGACCTCGGGGCCTGTGACGTGACTACCCCAAGCCCGCCTTCTATAGGATAGGGGCTGGCAACTATCACCAAGGCGTAAATCCCAGTAAAAGGGAAGGCATTGACTTTGTAAAGTAAACAAGCACCACAGAGTAAGCAAGAAGAAAAGGTAAACACTAAGTAAAAACTGGTACAACAGTATGTGCGGAAAGGTAAGTGGGCCAGAATACACACCCAAACTGAAAGTAAAGTACAACTCGAAAGGGGAAAACAACAACTGAAAAGTAAAGCTGCAACGTCGAGCCGTCCACTGGAAGTCCCACCTAAAGGGTGGGTACAGAAAGCCTCCACTTCTCCTCGGGTCCAGCCGACTGCACCGAGAACGTCACACCCAGTGGTCCACCTCCAGGTACCGTCCTGCTCCGTAAGCCTCCACCACGATCAGTGTTGTCTGTCCTCTGCAACCAACACAACCTAGTGCGGGCATAGCCCATGCAGGAATGAGTATAAGCTACTCAGTAGGGACCCCGAGACCCCCTAAGGTCTCCCAGAATCCATAAAGGATAAACCACAAAGGAAAGATACAATCACGAAGTAACATCAGACATAGATTAGGTATATGCCCATACATATACCTAAGTCTTCAATTCTCGCTCGGCTCCAACATCCGAGCTCAAATACAACCCAGTCCACACAGGAAAGCAACACGTAAATCCAAAGAGGATAGCACGACACAATCCACATAGGAAAGCAAAACGTAAATCCACATAGGATAACAAACAGGATTCAGCTCACACAGGATATACTTCTTCGTAAGACGATAGAGATGATCAGATGTAGCCACTGATTCATCTAGCTATCGGACCCACAAAGGATCGGTAGGTACAAACCCCTGCAATGAACCACATAGGATCGATCATGAAGTTGAAACCATAGCTATAGGGAAACTCCTTCTCCATCAAGTACAGTGGTTATGCCGCTACAACCAAGAGCTTCCTTCTAACCTTGGACTGTTGTAGTACTCCACCTATCGAGTACTGTGGGCCTGCTGCTACAACCAAGCGCTTCCCACCATGGGTCTGCTGCTACAACCAAGCGGTCCCCCTCATAGCCTCTAGAGTTACTCCTTCTGTTGAGTACCATGGGTCAGCCGCTACAACCAAGCGCTCCTCCGCCATAGGTCTGCCGCTACAACCAAGCGCTCCCCCGTGCTGCTACAACCTAGCGCTCCTCCGTCGTGGGTCTGCCGCTACAACCAAGCGCTCCCCGGTGCTGCTACAACTTAGCGCTCCTCCGTCGTGGGTTTGCTGCTACAACCAAGCGCTCCCCCATGCTGCTACAACCAAGCACTCCTCCGTCGTGGGTCTACCGCTACAAACAAGCGCTCCCCCTCATAGCCTCCAGAGATATCCATCTGTTGAGTACTGCGGGTCTGCCGCTACAACCAAGCGCTCCTCTGCCGTGGGTCTGCTGCTACAACCAAACGCTTCCCACTGGGCTATCCGTAACACACCGAGGCGTTCGATCAACAGTAGTCAAGTCTCAACCGGCTCTAGAGTTTCCGCATACAGCATGCTCATTCCGGAAGGGTCCACTCCACGAGCCAAGAGGTTGATGCATCAACTGACATGTAGTCTAGAGTTGATGTATCCCAAGATGTACCGTAGTGGTCACTGCCGAAAACACGGACGATTCCCGTACTGTTTCCATCATCGTCGTAGTCGCAGCCAGCTCTAAGGTTCCCGCACACAACAAGCTCGTTCGGGAGGGTCCGCTCCACGATCCGAGAGGCTGATACATAAACTGACACATAGTCGAGAGTTGATGTATCCAAAAGTTCTGTATCGTCAATAGGAACTCAACGTCGCAGATGGCGCGTCAATCGGACGCCCAGTCTGAGAGTTATTGGCTTTTTCATCCCAGGGGTCCGGTTGGTTTCTAAGGCAAAACCAACCCGACCATACTCCACTTGCATCCAAACCTCGGTCGGAGTATGCCAAAGGATCCGTCTCACTTAGAGGAATCCATCAAAGTCGAAGTCACATCAATCAGACTACCAAAGCTCAAGATATGAGCGTTTCCGCTCCGAGGGCCCAGTTGGTTTCGTGTACGAACCAATCCGGATGAACCAAAACTATTTCGAAACCTTGAGTGTGATATACCAAAACAACCGTCTCGATCCAAGGATCGCATCGCCACTGACGGCGCATCGTTAGGAGGCCCGTAGCTCAAGTTACGAGTGAAATACTGAAAAGAGTATGGAAACGGGGGGTCTGAGCCCGGACCGACCTGGCCCAACCCCCCCCCCCCCTCCCCCGGGGTCGGCCCGAACCGGGTCGACCCGACCCAGGTCTGGGTCCGACTGTATTTGGCGCGACCCGGCCCGGCCAGGGCGGCCTGGGCGCAACCCGGCCCGGCGGGTCGGCTCGGCCGAACGGCTGAACGGAGGAAGCCGCGGGGGGGGGGGGGGGGCGCTGCCCCCGCGGGATGAAGCGCCGCGGCCCCACGTGGGGCCACGCTGGGTCAGTGGACGCGGCTTTGCCACGTCCCGTGTGTCACCGGACCCACGCGGGCATGGGTCTGGTCGGCCGCTGCCGCTGCCTCCGGCCGCCGGTGCCGCCGCGCCAGCGCCCCGCGCCGCCGGTGGATTCCGCGGGCCACCGGAGTTGCTCCGGTGGTCCGATTCCACTTCCGTCTGCGCCGTAGCTCCTCCCGGGTCCCAGACATCACTGCCTGGCCCTCAAATCGCCACTGCGGCTCTGTTTGTCATCGTCCGCCAATCCGCACATCAACGGAAAACTACGGAGGGTTGTCGGGCCGTGTTTTCTTGGTCCGCACCCTCCGCGTTAGGTGATAACAATCGGGAAAATATTCAAAACATGAATAACAAGCAAGACACAATTTTAGTCAAAATTAAAATTGAACTTTGATCCAGGTTCTTTGTTTTAAATGAAACAACCATGGGAATAAAGATAGTTCTCAAATAAAACCCCTACCCTGCCGTCGTCGTCGAGCATGCGTTCTTCACGGAATTGATCGTCGCGAAAGAAGAGGATCGTCGCGTCGCGGAAGGGTGTCGCGTCGTCACAGTATACGGCGTCGCGTCGACGATCTCCGAGGGGTAAAGAAAACACACGGATTTAATTTACATGAATTAAATCCAAGTCAAGTATAAAATTCACAAAGGAATTAAAAGATTTGTAAACTCCTACCTCAACCGGATATTCGAAGATTTGTCACGGAAGAAGGAATGTCACAGAAGAACATCGTAGGAGAAGAATTGTTGGCGTCGCGCAACACGGCGTCACGTCGTCGATCTCCGAGGGTTTGGAGTTCTTCGTCGCCTTTCGTCGAAGGCCAGTGTTCTTCGCGTTCTTCATGTTCTTCGTGTTCTTCGCGTTCTTCGCGAAGGAGGTTGAAGGACTTAAGGTTCTATCAAATCCTCTCAACGAACAACACACAAGAAGAAAAAAAATGTTGGTCTTATTTTTTTACATGCCAACAAATGAAAAAACTAAGTTATGTAATGACACATTAATTCAGAGAATTAATTCAACGAATAAAACCGCCCAATTAAAAGGGGCATTTAATAGATTAAGAAATGCCCCAGTTGACTTTCAATTAATAGGGGTTTTCGTGGGTGCGTTACTTAACGGAAAAGAAATGGTGGGGCTCGTGCGGGCCCCACCTCACAAATATCCTACCAAGAGGGTATGATATTTTGAATTGTACCCTATCCGCTTAAACTCAGCTTAAGCAGCTTTAAGTGGCTTTAACTGGATTTAAGTGAAATAAAATAAAGTTTGTTGTACCATGTTGTTTTATTTCTTAACTTAAAGCCCAAAAATTAAAAACCACACCCGAGAAAACGCAACTCTCGAAGAGGTGTTTCCAAGAAAATACCGGCAGTGCGATTCCATCAGTGCCCTCGGAATTTGATTCCGAGAACCGGTTCTAAAGTTAGAAAAACCTACACGTTCGTTCCCTAAATATACCTGATCCAAACATTGGAAATTGATTCCAGGCACACCGGGCCTCAGAATCAGGTGCCGTCTGAAACTGCATTCTTGTAAAATTCTAAAAAAAAATCCTTGAAATTTACGGGTCTTTACAACCAACCTTTCCACATTCCTAACCTGTTATTTTAAACCTACAATATGCTAATTTTATATACAACTTGAAGTAAATAGTTTTATACATGCATTATAAATCAAATCCAACAGAATATAACTCATAAATTTATCAAAAAAACACCATTTTATTTTATTAAACAAAGAAGGATGGTTAGTTAGTTTAAATGAAACCTAAATCCATAGAGATATGGATTTTAAAAATATAGGAAAACAATTCAAAATAATTAGTTGCCCCTCTTTCCAAACATCCCTTTAAATTTCCATTTTCAAGACCAAATCCATTTAAAAAACTTTTTTAAAACCCAATTAAAAAATTAAAAAATATTCCATTTTGAAAAAACACTTTCAAAACCGTATTTAAAACCAATTTGATAGTAAATAAAAACCAAAAAATTGAACACATCATAAAAGGCACCCATATAACACAAGGATTCCAAATGGATAATAGAATTATAGTTCCATGAAACAAACAAACAAGGGGAATCCAATCTAACCAAAAAATCCAATAAATATTCCTAATAAGGATGTTGTGTCATGGTAATTATCCCTAGGCTCTAGTAATAAAGGTTTCAACTAGAAATAATGAAAATGGTCTAACACTACTATACCTATCAGAATCCCTAATTTCCTCTACATACTAATTGGTAATAATCATCATAGGAGATCACATTCTTCCATAGGTTATAAAAATGGGTTCTATCTCATTAATTATTATCGTCTTAGTATAACATATGGAGTATATCTTGGAAACCTTCCCTATGAATACAATTAACAAACACTAGGGATTTATTTCATAAAGGCCTCATACTATATTCCTTGGAATCCCATTACAAGTCAAGTGGAGCTGATAAATCAATAATCACACAAAAGGTTTGAAAACATATAAAATAAACACATATCTCACCTCCCATACCCTCATATGAAGCATCCCAAAACATATCCATGTATAAACTCTTCACTATAATATAATCCAAACACCCTCTATATGGTTAAATCCATAATGGGAACAATAATCTCATTAGGTGAATGTTAGGGTATTTAAAACCTTTGTAAAAATATTAAAATTTCAAAACATGCCTATAAAACACAAGTTATGAAATTACGATCCATTTGTCCCCATTCATAAAACTATTTGAAAACACATTTAAAATACCACTTTTAATCCAACCTTTCAAAACACATCTTAAAAAATATAAAATGAACACCCACCTTATTTACCAAAAAGTAGGAAAATAAAAATCATTTCAAAAAACACAATACCATTAAAAAATATCAAGGGTATAAATAACCAACTATTAATTTTAATAACAATCCAAATAGGGTAAAATCAATTAAAGAACACCCCTTTTGTTTAAACCATTACCCAAATGAGTTAAAAAAAATTTAAGTCCCCACACATGAATTCAAATTAAAACTTTATACATTTGAAAAATACAAATATTTTAAAGTTCTATATGAAAAACCCCAAAATAAACATTATAAAATAAACTTTTATTTTTAAAATACCATTAGATAATTTTCTCAAACACATGGTATGCATGGTATATTAAAAAAATTTAAAATTAGACCATAAAATGGGATAACCTATAGAACTCCAACAAAACAAATTTAGAATAGAATTTAAACCTTGAGAAAAAATACAAGGAATTTCATAATTATAAAATTAAATCAGGTAATTAAAACACCAAACAATCAATTCTTTCATAATTAAATTAAGGACATGGGGAAATTATAAGGACCCAACCTTAAAACATTACATAATATTGAATTAAACATATAAATCACATTGAGGATCTTTTCAAGTTTAGAGTTTTAGAGAATTAGTAAATAACTATTACATCTCAAAAGATTACAAAGTAGAAACTTCTACGCAGTTTCCATTTTTTTCATAAAATAAAAACTCTTGAAAAAAAAGGGTCATGTTTAGTTCCATGTTTAAGATAGCATGACTTTTCCTTGATCCAATCCTTGACCCTATTCCACATTATGTCATGTGAAAAACATTTCAAAAACTAGGGATGAGCATAAAAAGCCCAGTAAGGGATTCACAAAGAAGGACAACTGTTAGGTTTTCAAAATAACAAGTAAACCATGAATACATTAAAATAAGTAATACTTTTCACATTTATGAAGTAGTATATACTCTTACCTGAATAAAATATCATTGCTCACCCTTTTGTAACCAAAAGATTACCATAAAACCCATATAAAGAACACATAACTTATAAAGGTAACTTGGGACATAAACATATTTAAATGAAATAACCATATGGTCAACTTCCACAAATATCAATAAATGGAATATCCATACGGCCGACTTCCATACCCAATGGATTGGAGGTTATAACCTAACCACCCGTCCTGGTTTATCACGGCACCACCCGTCATATGGTTTATCACGTAACCACCCGTCAAATGTCCAAGTACAATCATAACACATAAAATATTACAAATATAAGCATTTCACTAATAACATTTCATTTTAAATCGCAAGAAGTAATTTCAAGATATTGAAATAATCATTCCATTTTCATAAACCATTTAAAAAAAGATTTTTTAATCAAAGTGTCCCATACCACTTTGAAGCTTTTAATGGAATTATAATTTTTAAACATGAATGTCCATATAAATAAATACTCAAAACTTTTTTAAAGAATGGAAATTAAAGATAATGATTTAGAATAATAAATATTTAAAATATTTAAAACGATATTTTAATTAAAGAGTTTTTAACAAAATGGGAGACTCTTGAATACAAATAATTGAGGAATAGCATTTAATCTAAACTTCATAAAGTTGTGAGAATAATGGGATTCATGATATAATATGAAAAAGGACAGTATATACACCATATAAAAGTGAATTGGTGCATAACAACAATGAAGTCTCAATGGAAATATAAATTGAGATGAAATCCCTTATAATGATTTTTTTAAAAAGTTGGGGCCAAAGCCTCATTTTTTATTAAATCAAAGAATAGACCTCTTTAACTGGATAGAGGGAGACCCATTACATATCCTGAAGGCCCGGTGGGAATTTATCCCATTACATAGAACGTAGGCCCAATTTTTGGGCCCAAATCCCATTCTGTGAATAGTACTGCTATAGTACTCACGCTGCTACGGTATCGCACAGTACAAGCCACTACTACGGTACCCTGCCGCCGCTACAGTGACCTGCCACCACTACAGTTCCTACCACTGCTACAGTATTCTATAGTACTACTACAGTACCCTACGTCCAATGGGTTTTGAACCCCCATTTCTTAGGTAGGATTAGGGGCTGCTTACCAATATGCCAAACCCCAACTACTCCCTTATACGGACTGTATCCTTAAATTAAGGACAAATCAATCACATAATTATGTGTGAAAAATATAAATACACCAAATATAAGTGGATATTAAGTGTAAAACAATCAGAGGTCATTAAAACATATTCATAGTATGACATATTCAAGAAGTACAAGTTTAAACCAAAGAATTGAAAATTGGGTTAAGAAGTTCCCTTTTAAAAATTTGAAAAGCGTAACGACGTCACTTTAGAATTTAGAAAAAGAGTTGATGAGATAAAAAGTGTATATCATCACTTGGAAATAAAATTTACATCAGTAAGGATATATAATAACCTATCCCAACATAATAATATGTAAATAAAAGACTTAACAAAAAGAAGTCTTTTGAAAATAGGAGGGTGAAAGGTTCCCTTACCTATTTGGTAACTTACAAAACATATGCCACATTAAAGAAGGATCATAAAATGAAGATGTAAATACTCATAAATGAATTTATATTACACAAAATTACAATCATTGGTAGTACACACACCGCACAAATGTAAATAGTGGAAAATATAGCATGAATATCACGGGAATAAAAAGTTAGATGAAACCCTTTAACTCATTGTTATCAACTGTGTCATTTGATCAAAAGTTACTAACCATCAAATGAATCATAGAATACCAGGAATATAATGATAATCATGATAATATATATCAAATGAAAGTGCATAATACACCACATGCAATAAATAAGTGGCGAACAATGGAAATCTCACAGAATTAAAAGTGAGATAAGAAATCACCTTACATCGTGCCCGACTTGACTCGATCATTCTTTAATATCCTGAATAACAAACTAAATAAATTTCTACTCGATTAAGAACCTTTTTCAAGTTTATTATTCTTTTTATATCACTTATTACCATGTTATAAACATTACGTAATCAGTCAAGTTAATAATGTTCGTTTTGTCGATATTTGCTACTTGAGTCAAAAATGGACACCTTATATTTACAAATTGTCCATGTGCTCAACAATCAATTATATCCTGAATGATATTCATCATTTATATATCATATATATCATATATATCCTATATATACATGTATTTATAATAGTACATAACATTTGGAGGTAAGAAATGAAATGTGGCATTAATGGAGACGGTAAGTCGTACATACGCATGAACGCTACTTTCATTTAAATTTCTTATTTTAATGGAATTAAAACATAATTATAAATAGGTATATTATAATTACAGTATAATATCGTATATAATATCATTAACTCCATCCTTTATACGTCTCACGTATGGCATTGACGAGTCATATCACTTTGAGGGGGCGGTTGTCTGCACTTTCTCAAAAGAAATTATCGCGTTTACCCATAATGGAAACCATAAGCATATGATATAAAAGAAACAAATATAGAAGAATAAAGAAAACATAAACATAATATCTATCATATATAAATATAGTGTCATATTAATGTCCACCATGAGAGGCGGTATGAGGTAATTGAACAATCATCGTTTCGTGAGGCGTTAGTTTTCCAACCACAGAAACATTATTTTCTTCACCCATTAGATGGAGGTGTTTGTAAGTGTAGTTATAATACTTTTCATAACAACATCCTAGTATATTTAGGATACTATTTTGGCTATAAAATAAAGGAATAAAAAGATTTTAGGGGTTAGAGATGTAAAATAAAAGAAAATAATTTAAGAGAAACCATTACCTTTAATTTGGTTAACTTCCTTTGGTTTGAACCAAAATGGTTTGTTGAAGTGCCTTATTCCTAAGGTAAGGATTATAGGTGGAATATAGGGATGTATGAAGCTTAATTGGGCAGATTTTTGATGAGGAAAAAATGTTATAGAGGTGCAAGGTACTGGTTAGAAGTGGTCTCTTTTTAAAAGGGAGAGGAGGGGCTATTTTAGAGAGTGAGAAAGTATTATTTTATTATATAATGATATTTGGTTTCTAAAGGTCCAAAAATAAATATAGTATAAGATAATATGACTAATGGTAGAAATAAAATCATCCAATATTAATTGGATAGGTTTTGGATAATATTTTAATCATTATAATCTTATTTATTTAAATCATTTATTAATGAGGTAAATATTGCATCATTATTGTGTAATAAATAATTTAATTTATATAATGATTAAAAATTATAAAAAAACTAAGTTGTTGTACGAAATATTTTTATATTTAAAATTAATATTTGTAGTAAAAAATATTACTTATATATCACCATATAAAAATTAATTTACGAAAAGAGTTGTTTTTTGTCATTTTTTCCATTACATTAAATTCATTATTCTAAAGTGTCATTATCACTATTAAGTGGCTTAATGGGGTCCCAAAATCAACAAAAACATTCCCATGGTCGTCCATGAAACAAAAAATAATGTTAGAACAAGTTTTAAGGTAATTTGGAATTATTATAATATTCTTTTTACCTTGAATTACCCTATCTTCCTTTAACCGCGGTAAATAAAAGTCAAAAAGTTACTATTCAACAAAAATTATTTTCATCTTATTGAACCAAATTTTACTCACTAATAACAACTATGTATATAATATTTTCAAAATTCAATTCACATAAGTGGTAAATTTTCATTTAAATGAAAAAGTGTTTTTTAAATACTTCTAAGTGGTTTCATTATTCATCAAAAATTGATGTTTTTCAGAAAAATACAAACAATTAAACCTAAGCCTTATTTGATATTATGAATTCAAAAATAATTTTTATTTTTCCAAATTCCAAATATAAAAGTGTAATTAATTAATTTTAAATTTAATTCTTATTCTTAAAAAAATAGCGTGTTTTTAAGAGACAATAACTATCAAAAACTTGACACTTGTCTATGTCCACTTTCGAAGTTAAATTAATTACAATGACCAAAATTGGATTAAATGGTAAAAATATATTCTAATTAAACTTTAAGACAAATTAAAAATATAATCTATCCATATAAATAAATTATATTAAAGCAAAGTTTTGAATTAAAATACAATATTTTTCACTATTCATTAAAAAATGACCTTTATCAGAACAATTCCAAAAAGTTACAAAACGTAAATTTTGTTGTCCACATTATATATAAGGATTTTAGTTGGTCAAATAAAATTTATTAAAGTTACCAAAACTATATTTCAATATGTTTCTCCATTAAAAGGTGATAAATCGACCTTTTAATGTAAATTATGCTTCAAATAAGATTCATTCACATTTTAAGCCTCTAAATTTTATTGGATAAATGTAAATACATTTAACAAACATTTATAATCATATTTTAATTAGTTTTGTTCATTCTTTCCAATACAACGACTAGGAGTTGACTACCATTTAAAATAATAATATTATTTTGTTAGTGTGCAACGTATGATTTCAAAGAAACTCATTGTTGCGTATCTGGTACGCTATCGAACATATCATCCCCTTTAATGTAAAATTAATATTTAATTCACAAATATTAATAAATTTGAAAAGTGTCTTATTTCTTATTTATCTGGGATGTTACATCCTTCCCCCCTTTTGGGAATTGCGTCCTCACAATTTTAAAACTAGGGTTGGAAACATCATTAAAAGTCCCACATCGGAAAAGTGTCAATAAAAATATCACTTTAAAATAATGGAATAGAAGTACAAAGGTCACCAAAGATAACCCATACTAGGATTCCATATAGGAAAACATGGATATAGAAGAGGTAACAAACGGTCAAGTTCTGATGAGGAGTGATAGAAATCTTGATTAAGAGAAAGTTAACAAACAGAAAATCACAAACATGTGATGGGTTCAATGGTTCTTGATTCCCTAGTAAGAAAAGTTAATAGAAAAAGTTTTTTTAAGTTACTTTTAATTGAGGAATCTATTTATGAGATTAACTAAAAACATAATGAAACACACTTAGTTTTCATGTAGACATTTTTCCTTTACTATATTTCTAACACAAACTCATATTTCCTCCAAATGATGAGTATTCGGGAAGACTTGTTTACATTAAAAGTGCTATAATCAACTTCGAGAGAATCAAATAATCCACAAAAGATGAACTATATATTTCTCTTGTATTTATATATAAACTAAATCCAAAACATTAGTACAAGATCAAATAATCCCCAAAAGGATAATTCTTTATAAAAAGAAATACTATTCCTAATCTCCAATATTCAACAAACAGTACCCTAAGTTTAACAAAGACCATTCAATAAACAATTGCCCCCAAAATTCTTCAAAAGTAATCCAAACTGAGATTGTAACCCAAGTCTCATAAGTATTTAATTACATATACTTCCAAGATACATCTTAACATTTATCTCTAAGTAACACTAGTTACTCATAAAGGATCATATTGAAAAGTAATTAACCTAATCACATATTCTCCATGATAGGTTAATCATTTTCATAAATAAATCAAATCATCATATGTACATAATAAAAACATAGATTCTTCCAAATTAAAATTTAAACAATTATTCCACTATTGGAATCCCATAGTATTCTATCTTCCTTAGGTATATAGTGTTTCCTCAAAAGAGAGAACGTCTTCCACAACAACCATTATCACTTAATCACTGAATCATTTTTCTATATTAAGTATATCCATTTGATAAAATATAAGTTCTAAAAATGAACTTATTCTTTCTCCATAAAATAATTTTACTAAAATAATAAGTCATACTAACCAGGGACTCCAAGTACACTAGTGGTAGGCGATGTGCCCTTGTCGCCCTTCGGTTGTGGGTTCGATTCCTACAGCCTTTCCATATGCGATGGGTTGTCACCCATCCTATGGGTTGTCCTTTTTATAAAACACAAAAATAACCTTAACATGTTTTAACCTCAATGGTTTCCTTATACCTATCATTTTCATCCAAATTCATTATTATCTCAACAGCTTAATTCTGGAAGTCTTATTTCACCACCTTATGATAAAGTAAAATGATCCCCAAAATTAAGAACAGCATACCTTGATCATGGTGTCCATTTGGTTTAATTGTCATCTTGTTCACGTAGGTAGAAGTTCCATGCATTGCAACAATGATTTATAGATCCTTCAAAATCATTTGCTTCCTCCATCCAAATACACCTTGTATAACATGGTTCATATGGGTGTTCACAGAAAAAACAGTTTTGGAAAATAATCATGTATGACATATAATTTCAAAACATCTGGTAAAACTGGATTTCTATAAAACAGTCGAACCGAATTTGAGTTGGAACTTTAAATCAATGCTCCTTTTAAAATACCATACGTAAGTGCTTAGAGACTATATTATAAAATCAAATATAAATAGGTTGCGCAAGGGTATCCTTCTTCAGCACCTTTTTTAAAATAATAATATGCTTCAAAATCTTGTGATAAGGTAAAATATTTGAAAATTCCTTGATAATATTTACCATTCTTGAAAATATGAGAATATTGTGAAAATAGGATTTTTCTAAATACAACACATGATCCATGATGATAATTAGGTATATTGGAGGTGTTTTATATCTCAAAAAAACTTCTTTCAAGTGAGTTGTATGATATAAAACGTTTCACAATCATCTGAACATGACTTTGCAGTAATTATTGCAAGAAAGTCATCAGGAATAGATAGTAATTTTGTTTGAGATCCTCCTCCTTCCATTTGTAACTGACTTTCCTTGATCTGAAAATGTTATAAAACAAGTATTTAACTGAAATAATAGATAGGGACTAACCATATGTCTAATGAAAATTCTTAATCCCTAAAGTTGTCAAAAACAACCTCTGATACCAACTATAAGGACTCGACCATAAAACATATCATAATATTGAATTAAACAAATAATTCACATTGAGGATATTTTCAGTTTTAGAGTTTTATCGAATTAAGACATAACTATTACATCTCAAAATATTACAAAGTAGACACTTCTACTCACTTTCCATTTTTTCATAAAATAAAAACTCTTGAAAAAAATATCTATGTCTAGTTCCTTGTTTAAGACAGCATGACTTTTCCTTGATCCCATCCTTGACCCTATTCCACATTATGTCCTATGAAAAATATTTCAAAAATTGGGGATGAGCATAAAAAGCTCAGTAAGGGATACACAAAGAAGGGAAACTGTTATTTTTTCAAAACAACAAGTAAACCATGAATACTTTAAAATAAGTATTACTTTTTACCTTTATGAAGTAGTAAATACTCTTCACTGAATAAAATATCATTGCTTACCCTTTTGTAACCAAAAGATTACGATAAAACCCATATAAAAAACACCTAACATATAAAGGTAACTTGGGACATAAAAATACTTAAATGGAATAACCATATGGTCAACTTCCACAAATATCACTAAATGGAATAGCCATACGGTCGACTTCCATACCCAACACATTGGAGGTTATAACGTAACCACTCATCCTGGTTTATCACGGCACTACCCGTCATATGGTTTATCACGTAACCACTAGTCAAATTTCCAAGTACCATCATAATACATAAAATATTGCAAATATAAACATTTCACTAATAACATTTCATTTGAAATCACAAGAATTAATTTCAAGAAATTGAAATAATCATTCCATTTTCATAATCCATTTAAAAAGAGATTTTTGAATCAAAGTGTCCCATACCACTTTGAAGATTTTGATGGAATTATAATTTTAATACATTAATGTCCATATAAATAAATACTCAAAACTTTTTTAAAACACGGACATTAAAGATAATGATTTAGAATAATAAATCGTTAAAACATTTCAAACGATGTTTTAGTTAAAGAGTTATTAACAAAATGAAAGACTCTTGAATAAAAATAATTGTGGAGTAACATTTAATATGAACTTTATAATATTAGTAGAATAAAGGGATTCATGATATAATATGAAAAAGGACAGAGTATACACCATATAAGAGTGTATTTGTGAATAACAACAATGAAGTCTCAATGTAAATGTAAATTGAGATGAAATACCTTATAAAGACGGTATCCTTAAATTAAGGATATATCAATCACATAATTATGTGTGAAAAATATAAATACACCAAATATAAGTGGATATTAAGTTCAAAACAATCAGAGGTCATTCACATATATTCATAGGATGACATATTCAAGAAGTACATGTTTAACCGAAGAATTGAAATTGGGTTAAGAAGTTCCCTTTCAAAAATTTGAAAAGCCTAACGACGTCACTTTAGAATTCAGAAAAGGATTTGATGAGATAAAAATGGTATCTCATCACTTGGAAATAAAATTTACATCAATAAGGATATATAATAACATATCCCAACACAATAAGATGTAAATTAAAAGATATAACAAAAATAAGTCTTTTAAAAAGAGGAGGGTGAAAGGTTCCCTTACCGATTTGGTAACTTACAAAACATTTGCCACATGAAAGAAGGATCATAAAATGAAGATTTAAATACTCATAAATGAATTTATATTACAAAAAATTACAATCATGGGCAGTTTATACACCACACAAAAGTAAATAGTGGCAAATATAGCATGAATCTCACGGGAATAAAAAGTGAGATGAAACCTTTTACCTCATTGTTATCAACTGAGTCATTTGATCAAAAGTTTATAACCATCAAATGAATCACAAAATACCTTGTATATAAAGATATTCATGATAATATATATCAAATGGCATTACATAATACACCACATGCAATAAATAAGTGGCCAATAATGGAAATCTCACAGAATTAAAAGTGAGATAAAAAATCACCTTACCTCGTGTCTGACTTCACTCGATCGTTCTTTAATATCCTGAATAATAAACTAAATAAAATTATACTTGATTAAGAACATTTTTAAAGTTTATTATTCCTTTTATATCACTTATTAGAATGTTATAAACATTACATAATCATTCAAGTTAATAATGTTCGTTTTGTCGATATTTGGTACTTGAGTCAAAAATGAACACCTTATGTTTACAAGTTGTCCATGTGGTCAACAATAAATTATATCCTGAATTATATAATTTATATATCATATATATCATATATATCCAGTATATACATGTATTTATAATAGTACATAACATTTCGAGGTAAGAAATGAAATGCACCGTTCATGGAGACGGTAAGCCATACGTACACATGAACGCTACTTTCATTTCAATTTATTATTTTAATGGAATTAAAACATAATGATACATAGTTATATTATAATTCCTGTATAATATCATATATAATATCATTAACTATATCCTTTATACGTCCCACATATTGCATTGATGAGTCATATCACTTTGAGGGGGCGGTAGTCTGCACTTCCTCAAAAGAAGTTATAGTGTTTACCCATAATGGAAACCATATGTGTATGCTATAAAAGAAAAAAATACAGAAGAATAAAGAAAACATAAACATAATATATATCATATATAAATATAGTGTCATCTTAATGGCCACCATGAGAGGTGGTATGAGGTAATTGAATAATCATCTTTTATTGAGGTGTTAGTTTGCCATCCACAGAAACATTATGTTCTTCACCCATTAGATGGAGGTGTCTATAAGTGTAGTTATAATACTTATCATAACAACATCCTAGTATATTTAGGATACAGTTGTGGAAATAAAATAAATCAATAAAAAGAGTTTAGGGGTTAGAGAAGTAAAATAAAATAAAAGAAATTAAGAGAAACCAATATCTTTAATTTGGTTAACTTCCTTTGGTTTGAACCAAAATGGTTTTTTGAAGTGTCTTCTACCAAAGGTAAGGATTATAGGTGGAAGATAGGGATTTATGGAGCTTAATTGGGTAGATTTTGGATGATCCAAAAGGCTTTAGATGTGTGAGTAATTGGTTAGAAGTGGTCTCCTTTTATAAGGGAGAGGAGGGGATCTTTAGGAGACGGTGAAAATATTATTTTATTATATAATGATATTCGGCTTCTAAAGGTCAAAAAAAATTATATTGGAATATAAGATGACTCATGGTCGAAATAAAATCATCTAATAGGAATTAGATAGGTTTTGGATAATATTTTAATCATTATAATCTTATTTATTCAAGTCATTTATTAATGAGGTAAATATTGCATCATTATTGTGTCCTAAATAATTTAATTTATTTGATGTCTAAAAATTATAAAAAAAATACCATGTTGTAGGAAATATATTTATATTTCCAATTAATATTTATAGTAAAAAACTATTACTTATATAACACCATATAAAAATTAATTTACTAAATGATTTTTGTTTTTGTCATTTTTGCCATTTCTTTAAATTAATTAATCTAAAGTGTCATTATCACTCTTAAGTGGCTTCATGGGGTCCCAAAATGGACCCAAATATTCCCATGGTCGCCCAAGACTGAAAATATAAGGTTAAAACAAGTTTTTATGTAATTTTAAATTATTATAATATTCTTTTTACCTTGAATTACCCTATTTAGCTTTAACCGCGGTAAATAAAAGTCAAAAGTTACTATTCACCAAAAATTATTTTCATCTTATTGAACAAAATTTTACTTACTAATAAAAACCATGTATATAGTATTTTCAAAATTCAATTCACAGATGTGTTAACATTTCATTTAAATGAAAAAGTCAGTTTTTTTAACTACTTCTAAGTGGTTTCACTATTCATCAAAAATTGAAGTTTTTCAGAAAAATACAAAAAATTAAACCTAAGATTTATTTGATATTCTTAATTCAAAAATTATTTTTATTTTTCAAAATTCAAAATATTAAAGTGGCATTAATTAATTTTAAAATTATTTCCCATTATTAAAAAAATAGCTCATTTTAAAGAGACAATAACTATCAAAAGATTAACACTTGTTTATGTCCACTTTCAAAGTGAAATTAATTAAAATGATCAAAATTTGATTAAATTGTAAAAATATATTATAATTACACTTTAATACTAATTAAAAATATAATCAATCCATATAAATAAATTAGATTAAACCAAAGTTTTGAATTAAAATACAATATTTTTCAGTATTCATTAAAAATTAACTTTATCAGAAAAATACCAAAAATTTACAAAAAGTAAATTTTGATGTCCCCATTCTAGAGAAGTTTTTTATTTTGTCAAAAATAATTTATTAAAGTGACCAAAACTGTATTTAAATAGGGTTCTCCATTTAAAGGTGGTAAATCAACCTTTTAAAATAAATTATGCTTAAAATAAGATTCATTCACATTTAAAGCCTCTAACGTTTATTGGATAAATGTAAATACATTTAAAAAACATTTATAATCATATTTTAGTTAGTTTTGTTCATTCCTACCAATACAATGGCTTGGAGTTAACTACAATTTAAAATAATAATATTATATTATTAGTGTGCAATGTATGATTTCAAAGAAACTCATTGTTGCGTATCGGGTACGCTATCGAACATAGAATCCCCTTTAATGCAAAATTAATATTTAATTCACAAATATTAATAAATATGAAAAGTGTCTTATTACTTATTTATCTGGGATTTTACAGAAATTATTCCTCTAATTATGCAAAACCAAGCCACATTATACAGTAATATTTCATCATCGATGGAGGAAACCCAATCATGGAAGAATATATAGGTACGAAACCTAATCACAAAATAAACCACAAAAATTTTGTTAACCCTTTGACCTGGTGTTTGGTTGAAGTAATCAAGGTGATAAGGGAGGAAAAATTGATTGAAAATTGGGAGAGGAGGGAAATAGAGATTGTACTAGGGAGAGACGAATTTGAATCGTGAGTAAAAATAAGAGGAACGACTATAGAATAGGATTCCTAGAAGAGGTGTTCTATATTCCATAGGGTTAGGCCTAGGGGGTTTCATGTGTGAGTAATAGAGAGGGGAGTTTTGTAAAAAGAGGAATAAACCATGGGGGTCCATGTGAGGGAGGTCACTAGTAGGGGAGATTCTGGATATGGAGGTCACATAAGGAAGAGGGGGATACTGATGGCAGGTAGAGGTGAAAATACAAGGGGTGAGGGGATAAAAAATATAAACAAAAATAAAAACTAAAAAAAATGATAAAAATAATATGTTAAAATATAGGTTTGGGGCATGGTTTACCCACATGGTTTAACAAACCATATTAAAACTTTAGAATCTATACTAGGAACTCAAAAAAACCCTGAGCTATTACTCCCAATCATCTACATTGTTTAATATACCAAGCACTAACTATGCCAAATAAAAGTATCACGGTACAGGACCAACTACATGAACTCCACATAGTTCACTAACCATGTGGGCTAACCATTCAACCAAACAAAACCTTTAAATTTTAAAATTTCAAGACAAAAATTAGAACAACTAATGAAACTAAAAATAGACCAAAAATAATATTAAATAAGTACTTAAATAGAACCCAGTGGTAAAGAGGTTGTCACAATTCTCCCCACCATAACACTTTTTTCTCCCAGAAATCAATTGAAAAGGGATGGAATACAATAACGATCTAAAATTCTAAAACCCTAAAAAAAGTGTTTTTATATATGAGATGATACATGAGATCCTAAGTAGGAGGAATTTTCAATGGATATTATTCCTCAAAAAATCATGCAAACCATACAAAGTGGGAAGATCAAAATATAGATAACTCTTGAGTCATCAAAAGGATCAACATCCACCAAAAGAACAAAATCATAGCTTGTAACATCGCGTTAATTGTTTTTAGGTATTCCTTTACCCTAGATTTTATCTCATTTCCATTAGGTATTGTTCCTTTATGTTTTGGGAAAAATTTACAATATTTTGGAAGTCATTTGGGCTATGTAAGGTTTCTACATGGTTATAAAAAACCATGATATTGCTTCTGACAAACCATGTTCCCTTTTATAATCCACTGGATGAAGGCACATGATTATAGAGCATGGTTTTCCTAACAGTATAGATACCCCTCTAAACCGTGAAACAAGAAGACATTAGGTAATGCACAATTGTTTCTTGATTAGTTTAACCCTGAAGCCAAACTATACACCGCAAACAGAAGTCTAATAGGGGTTCATAGTTTTTTTAACTGTGTGGCCCTCCCAAGGAAACTGTACGCAGGGTTTTTAGTTGCAAAAAATTTTATTTTAAAATTCATGAACCCATCGATTTATGATTCTAATCACCCCAATTCATCAGATATATGTTTCTTTCATCCTTGGGGCTCCAAAGAGGAAATTATGGCTCCTCCAACCTCCTCCTTTGGCGAATCAAACTGGTGATGGAAGATCGTATCCCTCTCCAATGAGTGGATCTTTTTTGTGTGTTCTCTTCTGATCTTCCTTTATTTCCTCTTTAGAGTGTGTTAGATCATCGTGTTCTTAAAAGATCTAAACTTTATTTCTTTAGATATAGTCCGTATCATTATATATCATGACTCTATATCGAACTCGTTTATCTTCTTCAGTTTTTTCGTCATTGGAATTCCAATTGTGGGTGTCGATCATTTGATTCCATGATTAAAGGTAGGTGGGTTCATTTGTGATCTTCCATGTAATTGAAACTTTGATTTTCATGATTTTTTGAAATATATTTTAGTTGATTTATAACAACTTTAGTAGGAATTATTTTATTACAAAAATTGTAATGCCTTGTATTTTGGAAAAGAACCAAAATTCTAAGGGAATTCAAATTGTGGGATGATTTTTCAGAATGATGGATTGAATTTTGATAAAATTATTTGATTATATAATTGATGATATGATTTGATATTTTTTTATAAAATGGATTAAATTTAAATAATGTATCCCTAGGATTTATTTTACATTGAAAAGGCATGAAATGATGAAAAAACGTTTTTTTGGTTCTGAAATTTAATTGGAATATTGGAAACTAAAAATTGGGAAATTGAATTATAAATGATGAATGATTTCAAATGATATGTATTAACCATTATTCATTGATTTATTGATCACATGTGATTGTGTTTTGTGAATAGTTTATTTAGGATAATCACACTAGGATCCTGATCCCCTAGGAATGGATGAATGATGAAAACTCTAATAAAAACCTAGTTTGGGATGATAATCATCAATGGGATGTTGACAAATTATATTCAACTAGAGTCGTAGGGATGTGTGTGCACATTATTCATTGTGATCATTGATTCAAGAAGTATGAGAATACTATAGCCACAAACTAACATAATCCAGGAAATATTACTGTAGTCTGGGTTGTAACACCCCAAGCTTCCATGGTATGCTTCTCTTTGAATAATAGGGCAGCGTGTGTTGTACGCAACCTCGAGTTCTAACACACCGCGGCCAATCAAAGTAGCCATTATGAATAGTAATACCCACTTTTTGAAATTATATAAATTTTATATTTCAAAATGAACTTCATTTTTGGATTCTTAGTATAGGAATTAGCCTATGTTGAATTTTTGGTATTTTTCAGAGAACTTCCAATTTTCGATGAATAGTGAAAAATACTTAAAAACAACTTTTTTAATAAAAATAATTTATAGTGATAAATTATAGAATTGAGTGGTTTTAAAGCATAATTATAATATACTTTTACCATTTTATTCAATGGTGGTCATTAGAATTAATTTCACTTTGAAATTGGACATAAACAATTGTCAATCTTTTGATTGATATTCTTTCTTAAAAACACGCTATTTGTTTTGACAACGGGAATTAATTATAAAAATAATTAATTAAACTTTTATGTGTTCAATTTGGTAAAATGGAAATCATTTTTGAATTTGTAATATCAAATATATCTTAGAGTGAATTTTTGTTATTTTTCTGAAAAACATCGATTTTTGATGAATACTGAAACCACTAAGTGGTAGTTAAAAAAATGATTTTTTGTTTAAATGAAATTTTACCACCTCTGTGATTTTAATTTCAAAAATCCGACACACATCATTATCATTAGGAAGTAAAATGTGGTTCAATGGGATTAGAATAATTTTTTGTGTATAGTAACTTTTAAGTTATATTAATCACAATTAAAGGTAATTAATGTAATTTAAGGTAAATATAATGATATAATATTATGAAATTACCTTTACACATGTCCTACAATTATTGTATGAGTCATGGACGAACATGAAAATCCATGGGTCAACTCAGAGTCCCCATGGAGCCACTTGGGTAAGAAAATGACATTAATAACTTTTTATTTAAAGTAAAAATAAAAGTGTCACAAACATGTATTGTTTTCATAAAACAAATTTCACATGAGGTTATACAAGTCATATTTTTGAATATAAATAGTCATTGGAAAGATAAAAATATTTCATACATAATGGTATTTTTTTATAATTTTTAGACATTAAATAAATTAAATGTTTTATGACACCATGATGATGCAACGATTACCTCATTAATTAACGATTTAAATAAAATGAAAATATAATGTCACATATAAGACATAAACTTGTCTAAAACCTATTTTATGAGTATATTTAGAACTCTTATAACCTTATCCTCTAAATATATAATTCTGGGACCTTTGAAATCTGAAAATCACTTCATAATAATGTAACATTTCAAGACTTTCCAAGAGTGCCCCTCCTCTCCTCTTAAACAAGGCCTCCACCTCTACCACCTTATTCACACCTTCAATCCATTTGGCTCGGCCAAACTCTACCAAAATACTCTCCCAAATTCTATATCTTACTCCTATAAGCCTCACTTTGGGAAGAATTCTTCCCAAGGAATCCTTTTGGTCAAATCAAAAAGAGTTACCCGATTTAAAGGTAATGTCTTCACTTGTGTTCTTTTGTTTTATTTTGCTTCTCCAACCCCCTAAACTCTTTTTATTCATATATTTCGTAACAAAGCCAGTATCTTCAATATACTAGGATTTTTTTATGATATTTATTTGATTTACAATTACACACACCTCCGTTTAATGGTTAAAGAACATACTGTTTCTGTGGTTGGAGAATTACTGCCTCACAAAAACGATGATTGTTCAATATTCTTTTAACACCTTTCATAGTGGCCATTAATATGTCACTCTATTTATATATGATATATATTATGTTTATGGTTTCATTATTATTATGTATTATTCATTTATTGAAAACCTTTATGGTTTCCATTATGGGTAAACGTGATATCTTCATTTTAGGAAGTGCGGACTACCGCCCCCTCAAAGTGATTTGGTTCGTTAATTCCATATGTGGGACGTATAAAGGATGGAGTTATTGATATTATATATGATATTATACTGGAATTATAATATACCTTTGTATCATTAGGATTTCATTCCATTAAATACGAAATAGAAATGAAAGTAGCGTTCATGCGTACGTACGGCTTACTGTCTCCATGAACGGTGCATTTCATTTCTTACCTCTAAATGTTATGTAATATTATAAATGCATGTACCTACTGTATATATATGATATATATGATATCTAAATCATGAATATAATTCTGGAGATAATGGATATTCTACCACAAAACAACTTGTAATTATAAGATGTTTATTGTTGACTCAATACCGAAGATCGACAAAACGACCGTTATTAACTTCGATGACTACATAATGTTCATAACATGGTAATAAGTGATATAAAATGAATATTGAACTTGAAAAAGGTTCTTAATGAATTAAAAATTAACTCTAGTTTATTATTCAGGAGATTAAAGAACGATCGAGTCATGTCGGACATGAGGTTAGGGACTTCGTCTCAATCTCCTTTCATTGAGGCATTTTTGTTTTATACACAACTTTCCTTTATACGGTGTATAAACCCCTTTGAATTTTACTTTTATTCAAAAGGAATATTTTTATATGAAGCTTTTTTACTAAATGAAAAAAGGAATGATTTTTCTTACGTATGCAGCAACAATGACTTCTCCGCCGCCGTGACCATTATTTGAGTTTCGGCTTCCTCTACAAGCCATAACTTTTTTTAAATGAAAAATAAATACAATGTTTTACTTTTCTTTTATTTTGGTTTTGAAAATGGTTTTGATAATGTTTTTATTATATCAATGTGTTGTATTGATATCTTCTGATTGAAATATGGAAATGTTATGTTTCCTTTATGCATGTTTTATGTGATATTATTATGTTATGGTTTATGATATGTTTAAACCTTTTCATATAAGGAATGCATTAGACTTAATAAGTGAAGGGTGGAGCCCGTTATAGCTCCTCGATGCATCGGTGGGTCTCATGAGACAAACTAGTGTCTTGACACAAGTCCTTGACAAAATCTTATTTGTAGTCTTGGCACAAGGTCTTGACTATGTGGTTATGATAGTCTGTCATTATGCATTCCATCATTATTAAAGTGGTTATTGATATTTCATGTGATTATTAGACTAGTATAATATCCATGTGAATAAGTAAATGGAATTATTTCATTTTATTTTTTCCATCTTATGCTGATGTTCATGTTTAAAAGGATTTTGTTTTAGTTATACATTTTCTTAAATGCTAATGATTATTTATCAAAGTTTCCACTATATTGTTATCCTTACTGAGCATCTGAGCTCACCCCTTTCTATGTTTTATTTTTTCCCGGATGTGAAGAAATAATTTATGACTGACCTAAAAGGATAGTCTGAAGGGGATATGAGTGTGGACTATGGAGACCTTGTTATTGTAGTTTTTCACTTTATGATGCAATGTAACATTTATGAATTTATCTAGTGTTTCAAAGGATACTAAACTAATCGGTCTATCGAGACTTGATCTTTTTTGATCATGACAATGTTACGTAATAATGCACCAAATCTGGGTAACTGGGGTCGGGGCGTTATAGTTGGTATTAGAGGCAGGTTAGTACTAACCTTGGAAGCTAGATTTAGAAAAACTCTGATTAGAGCACATAGCCCTAAGATAGACTTTGAGGATTAGTATATAAGAACTTCCTAGAATTTTGGTATTATAGAGATTTTGTGAGTTTTCTGAGAAATACTTCCTTGTCTGGATACGAGCAGGTAGAGGTGGCTCTGGCACAAATGTACCTAGGGGTAAAACCCGAAAACACCGCTTTGATCTAGACTCGAATGGGAACTGGTGCACGACAACGAGCCTTTTTGCACTCTTGGTTAGGACACTCCCGGTGTATATTCTTAGGATAATTCCCATTTCTTTACAAACCATTATGAAGGGTTTATAAGTATATACTTTCTCAAAGAAAACATTTTTATGATTATGGATTATATCCATAAATTGTTCAATTTATGTTAAGTATTTTATAAGTATGGAATTATGTATTTTGATTCATAAACTGATCTAGTTTATGCCATTGTTTAGAAATGGCGCCTAGTGGAAGGAATCTGAATCATATCAATGCACACACTCCATGTAGGGATTGCCCTCCTACTCAAGATAACTATAATGGAGATGGTGATACAACTGGTGTTGATCAGCTTATCACCATACTGGGACAACTCACTCAGGTTATGAATTATAACCTCACTCATATGGAGCACCCTGATCCGCAACCTGGAGGATCAATGTTAGATCGCTTCATGATGAAACAACCACCAACATTCAATGGGAGTACAAATCCCTTAGTATCTGAGCAATGGATAAATTCCTTAGAGAAAATATTTCATTCCTTGGGGAGTAGTGAGAGGGAAAAGGTTATCATGGTAGTTTACCGCCTCACTGAAGATGTTGATCAGTGGTAGTAATTGATTCAAAACATGAAGGAAGATGATAAATTATCAAATATGGAATGGAGGGAGTTCAAAGATATTTTCTTAGAAAAATACTTTCCTCATGACCATCGAGCAGATATGGAAAGGCAATTTCTGAGTCTGAGGCAAAAGCAGGATGAGAATGTCACAAAGTATGAGTCTAACTTTACAAGGTTAGGGAGGCATGATTATAGAGACCCGAAACTTGACCTACATGGAAATTACATTACTTTTTCGGAATACTTTATACATAACAAACACAGACACACAAGGACCATAGTAGTTTAGTGTCTTTGAAAACTCCGAATTTTATCTTCTAATCATGGTGAAAGATCTCCAACTTCTCCCATTAAGATCTTCCCCTTTTTGTTTTCTTACCTAAAACCTTTATTTATATCTTGGGGAAAAGAAAACATAAAAAGGGTGAGCTCAAATGCTCAGTAAGGGTAATCATATATAACATAAAACAATCCATAAACATTTGAGTGCAAAAGCTTGAACATAAAATCTAAACATCAAAATCTTGAGCAATGAAATAAATCTTGTAAGTATATAAGGGATGTATCATAATGGAACATCAATATTGATAAAATATCATGGGAATAAATCATGTAATTGTGGAAACCATTCAGAAAATGTAATGATTTCCATAGTATCCAAGGCATTGCTGCCAAGACCGTCTTAGTGGACAAAGTCCCTTTCTGAATCGAGTTCACTCCTCGTTTCGGTCCTGTAACACTGAACCGGATTAACTTACCGTTCTAGCCATGTCTATCTCATGAGATATAAATCATTACCCATTGCATTGGAGGGAGATATTGGTCCCCCCAATCTCATAATTAAAACATTCTTACTTTTTTCACAACATAAACATAAATTATTCATCATAACCCAAAGAATAGAATGGGTTTCATAAACATCATTCCATCATAACATAATCCATATAAAACAAATGGATATCATTTCATCATAAGAAAAGTGAAACCATGTAAATAATAGAGACATTATACTTGAAACATACACATATGAAATAATTTCATCTTAGATGAAAAATGGTTTTGATAAAACACTTGAAATTAATTCTTGATGAAAATATCCTTTCTTCTTCAAAATCATTTTCTTTTCAAAAAATGTCATGCAATTTTAAAAGAAAAGGATTTTGTTGAAAATAGTCATGAAATATTTTGGAGAAAACTTCATGAAAATAAGGCTTTATAAAACCATAAAAATCTGTTCATTCTTTTAAAAAACATTCTCCTCATACTTTTGTCGGAATAGTCAAAAAGTACCTCGTATGGTAAATAAAAGAAAGATTCCTTCCATACGATGTGATAAAAGTAAAAAAAAGTAAAAATGACTTTAAACATACATGGAAGAAAAGTAAACATTTTATGAAAACATTTTCAGAACATATGGACATGGATAATAAACATAACCCCAGTAAATACTTAGGAATAAACAATCTTGGATAAGAATGAGATTGGAATAATTATCCCTTACCTTAGGTCCGATATGCTTCGTACATATCCAAAACTCCTGTATAATGATTTAAATAATGTCGTTGACTTATTAAAGATTCATATTCACTGTTATGATATCATATGTGGTTCAATTATGACTTTATAATACCCGTTCTTTTATAAATTCCATGTAAAAGCAGCGATTTGGGTAAAATCGTTTCATTTATTGTACGTGTTTTGACTTGTTGTTCTTGATATTATTACTTATATCCTTATTTACTTAATTCCATAATGTCAAACATTATTTATATATGTTTTATATTCATCGTATACATACATATATATATATATATCATATATCGATACATGGAATGAAATACAACGTTCATGGAGACAGTAGGTCGTACATACGCATGAACGCTGTTTTCGTTTCCTTATTGAGTTGAATGGAATTAAGTAGATCGCATATATATATATATACATAAATCCAGTATCATTATTATTTCATATATCTCATTATTATTCATTATATATACTTTATAATCATTCATGAATGGTTAACGTGGCGAATGAATCTCATCGTGTCATGGAGACGGTAGTCCGTACGTACGCATGAGCGATGATATCATTCCCATGATCGTGGAATTGTATTGAAGAGTATGTATAATATTTCAGAATCAATATCACTTTTCAATAATCATATATAGTTATTTATTTACACCATTATACCCATCCAAGTAAGGTGGTTGTCGAAAACAGATTACACCACGGCGTGGAGATGGTATTACGTACGTACACGTGCGTGGTGATTTTGTTTTCCGTAGGATGGATAGAAGGTAAAATAGGGTTGTTTCATATTTATAATAACATACCAGTTTGTGAGTGATACATATGTTATTACTTAATAATGAAACAACTAAAGAATAGTAAGTATAAGAAGAAATAAATTTGAAAGAATCGGTAACGGATATTACCTCTTCTTCGACAAGCCTCTTTGAAACCTCCTCTTAGGTGACTAAAATTGGTCTTTGAAAAAGAATAGTACCTCTAGAATATTTCTAGGGAGGTTTTTAAGGGAAAAGGGTAGGTTTTGGCTGAGATTGAAGGATCAAAGTTGTGTAAAGATGAGAGGGAGGAGGTTCCCTTTTATAAGGGGGGAGAGAGGCACCTTTGGAAATCTTAAATATATTAATTTATAATAAATCTAACCCCACTTGAAAACCTTCAAAAATGACTTATATTAGATGATTAGATGAGATAAGGTTGTAATATCATCAACCAATAAAATTCAGACATGTAGGGAAGTTATTTTAAACATTATCAACTTGATTTATCCTTATTTAATCTATTAAATTTTATTTGTGGAAATAACATTCTAAATTTTAAATTGTTATAAATAATTACTTATGTGCTATTAATTATCGATAATTAGATAATTTATGACATTTTAGACTATAAAAATTTCAATTTATAATTTTTAACTATTTTTGTGATTTTTAAACAATTTAATAATATGTTATTTTTATAAAATAACAATAGTGTCAATTTTGACACTATTCATTTATTTGAATTTAAATAAAATCCACACAGAGGATATATTCAAACTAAAATATTTAATAGGTTACTAACATGTCATAGTAATCTAGAAAATTAGTGGAGAACATTAAATAGTTAATATAATATTTATTTTACTATTTGTAAAACCATTTATTTGATATTTCTCTTAATAAAATAATTACAACATCATTTTTGTATAATTATTAAATATACTTATTTATTGCATAAAAATCAAAACTAAAATACTAGGATAAAGATAAATCTTATATATTTCATAAGAATACTTTTAGTCGGATTTATCTTCTGAAAAACCCATATTTTAAAATGTTATATATATTAAATTATGAAGGTGACGACTTTGACATCATATAAAATAAAATAATATAAGTGTCATAATAACTTTTATAAGACTCCAAACGGTCCTATATTCGTTCATTGTATTCTTATGGTGTAAATATACACTAAAAATAAGTTTTGGTCTGGTTTGTGAGCCTTTTAATATGTATTACTGTTTCAATAAAAACAATATTATTGATTGTTTTACTAAATAAATAATTTCTGCATAATTAATGTATAAGCTAATAAAGTAATTAAATAACTCTTAAAAATTGCAAATAAATTACCATGATAAAGAAAAATATTTTATCTTTCAAATGATAATTTATAGCCGAATTTATATTCTGTATAGCCTTATATTAAAAATACTTTAATTATTAAAGTTTGAGTGAGATGCATTTCACTTTCCTTTAAATAAAATAAACTAACGGTCTTAATCACCTCCAAGTGGGTTCTAATAGATTCAATTTAGACCCAAATATCACTTAGGACGAAATATAATCATATATTTTTATTAATACAAGTGTTAGGGTAATTTTATAATATTATATTTACCCTTAATTACCCGATTTACCTTTTACTATGGTAAATAAAATTTATCGTAGCTACTATTCTTAATGCCCAAAAATAACAAGTAGTCTATTAATATAATTTGGAACCACTGATTCCAAATATTGAATCCATTTTTCCAAATTCAATACACATAAGTTGCAGAAATTAAATTAAAATTAATCCCGTTGTTGAAAGAGAATTGGTTTTTTGTTTAAAACATTGCAAAAGATTGAATTGATTTAACCTACGAATTCAATGTAAAATCAATGATAATGACATAAATTATATTAAATGGTAAAAATATATTATATTTATACTTTAAAACCATTCAATATTATAATTTAACCACATAAAATTATTATAATGAAAAAAGTTGTTTTTAATTAAAATATAGCGGTTTTTACTATTCATTAAAATATAAAAGTTATAAAAAAATATCAAAACATTATCCAATGTAAATTTTTATATCCTGATTCAAAAGAAGAAGTTTATTTTGTAAAATTTAACTTATAAAATTGTCAAAAATTATATTTAAAATGGGTGCGCCATCAAAAGGCGGCAAAACTGCATTTTTTGAAAAATACTTATTTTACCCGAAAAAATTTATTTTGTTCTCATACCATGTTCTATAAAATGTGTAAGATGAATTATAATGTCATAAAATTAAAAATGTATTTACTAATATTCATAATGGCTAGTTTATAATAATATAATAACCATATATCGTTGTTTAGTGAAACCCAGTATTGCGTACAACACATGCTATCAAGGAAGGTTGTGATTGCGTGTAATGCAAGCAAAGTCAGGGTTGCGTATAGTGAAAGACTCCTTTGTTATTGCGTATAACAAAATCCAACCATATTTCATTTATACATTTAATATATATATATATATATATACTCAATGTTGCGTAGAATAACTACTATCAAACAAACTTGAAATTGTGTGTAACACGATCCAAGATTAGTGTTGCCTATACTGCAAGCTAATACGGTGTTGCGTATAGCGCAAGATAATCTTGGTGTAGCGTACAACAGAAGAGATAAGAGAAATTAAAAATAATATATCTTATAAAATCTCTGGTTGTTACAATGATTCAGATTATATACATAACCTAAGAAGTAAGATTGATCGTTTCTTTGATGGGTTAAAACCATTTCTCCATCGAGCTTTAGTATCACAATCTTTCTCAATGTACGAAGATATAGTCTCATCTTCTATCAAGACAAAAAAATAATTCTCTAAATCTTATTACAATAAATTAAAGCAAGAGAAGAAGAGAACGGTGGAGGAAGAGACATATAAAGGGAAAAAGGGAAAGATGGATATTCTATTATGCGATAATTGTGGGAAGAATCACCCTGGTACTTGCCTAAAAGGAATGGGAGTTTGTTATAAATGTGGAGAAAAAGGTCATCAGGCCCGTGATTTCAAGGGAAAGAAAGAGGCTTTCAATGTTGAATGATACAATTGTAGAGAAATGGGGAATTATGCAAATTAATGCCCTAAGTGCCAAGGAAACTTACCTCAAAAAATGCCAAGGGAGAAAGGCCAAGCTTATGTTGTTACTACAGTTGAAGTTGAATAATTATTGTATTTGTGTTTTTGGAATCAAGGATTATATTCTGGTTATAAGAATTATGGGATATATTTAAGGACTGTACTACAGTACTTTTTGTTTTTATTAAGGTTTTTATATGATGAAGGTAATCATGTTTTTAGTATGTGAAAATAAGAGAAACTTTACTTTGTTTGGGGAATCTGATGTTACAATTGATTTTGTAATTTATAGACCTTTTTGAGAATGTCTGGATAGAGGTATTTTGGATAACTATAAAGGTTTAAATGGATTAAGTTGAACTTTGGATAGAATTTTTTAAGGTTAAAACATTTCTGAAGATTATTTTTGGAATATTATAATACTATAGTTTTAGGAAAAGGATAACCTGCAGGTTGGGGGATAACCCGTCGCGTCGGACAAAGCTGCAGGAATCGAACCCACAACCATAGTGCGACAAGCCTTTATTACCTACCACTATCCTATAGGAAGTCCCTGGTTATTACAAAATATTTTTCCTAATCTAAATGGTATGTGTTAATGTTTGCCACCATATACAATTAGGATAAATAGAATATTTTTGAGTTCTATTACATTTTGGAGTGAAATATGGGGTTGTGGTAAAAATTTATTAAAGAATGAAAGTCTACATGACAAGTAAGTATATTTACGTACGTTCTTAGTAAATCTCCTAAATAAATTCCTCATCTTTATGAAGGGTGTCTTAAAACAAAAACATTGTCGGTTAACATTTCCAACTGGGGAATCAATGACTGTTTAACCAATCACAAGTTTGTGATTTTCTTGTAGTTAACTTTCTCCTAATCTTGTTTTCTACAACTCTCCATCAGACCTTGAGGGTTTTTCTTCTCCTCCATATCTATGTTTTCATAGAATCCTAGTATGGGCTATCTCGTGTGACATTTGTACTTCTCTTTCTTTCTTTTAAAGATATATTTTTATTAACCCTATTTTTGATATGGGTTTTCCACAAAGGTATTTTCTATTTTCAACCTTTTATTTTCGAAAAACATTTTCAAATTGCGAGGATGCAATTTATTGAAGGAGGGGAGAATGTAACACCCAAATCTTCCACGGTACACTTCTCTTTTAATAATAGAGCAGCGTGTGTTGTACGCAACCTCGAGTTCTTACACACCGCGGGCAATCAGAGTAGCCGTTATGAATAGTAATACCCACTTTTTGAAATTATATAAATTTTATATTTCAAAATGGACTTCATTTTTGGATTTGGAATATTGGAATTATCCTATGTTGAATTTTTGGTATTTTTCCAAGAACTTCCAATTTTCGATGAATAGTGAAAAATACTTAAAAACAATTTTTTAATCAAAATAATTTATAGTGAAAAATTATAATATTGACTAGTTTAAAAGTATAATTATAATATAGTTCTGCCATTTTATCCAATGGTGGTCATTATAATTAATTTCACTTTGAAATTGGACATAAACAATTGTCAATCTTTTGATTGATATTCTTTCTTAAAAACACGCTATTTGTTTTGACAATTGGAATTAATTATAAAAATAATTAATGCAACTTTTTTTTTTGTAAAATGGACATCATTTTTTAGTTTGGAATATCAAATATAGCTTAGAGTGAAGTTTTGGTATTTTTCTGAAAAATATCAATTTTTGATGAATAGTGAAACCACTAAGTGGTAGTTAAAAAACTGATTTTTCATTTAAATGAAATTTTACCACCTCTGTGATTTGAATTTCAAAAATCCGACATACCTCATTTTCATTAGGAAGTAAAATGTGGTTCAATGGGATTAAAATAATTTTTGGTGAACAGTAACTTTTATGTTTTATTAATCGAGATTAAAGGTAATTAGTGAAATTTAAGGTAAATATAATGATATAATAATATGAAATTACCTATAGACTTGCCCTACACTTATTGTATGAGTCATTTCCGACCAAGAAAATCTATGGGTCAACTTGGGGGTCCCATGGAGCCACTTGGGTAAGAAAATGACATTAATAACTTTTTATTTAAAGTAAAAATAGTGTCACAAACATGTATTGTTTTACTAAAACAATTTTTACATGGGGTTATACAAGTCATATTTTTTACTATAAATATTCATTGTAAAGATAAAAAGATTTCCTACATCATGGTATTTTTTTTTAATTTTTAGACATTAAATAAATTAAATTTTTTATGACACCATGATGATGCAGCGATTACCTCATTAATTAACGATTTAAATAAAATGAAAACATAATGTAAAATATAAGACCTACACTTGTAAAAAACCAATTATATGAGTATCTTCTGAACCCTTATCACATTATCCTCGAAATATATTATTGTGGGAAATTTGAAATATGAAAATAACTTCATAATAATGTATCATTTCATGACTTTCAAAGAGGGCCCCTCCTCTCCTCTTATAAAAGGCCCCCACCTCTACCACCTTATTCACACATTAAAGCCATTTTTCTCGGCCAACATCTTCCCAAATACTCTTACAACTTCCCTATATTACTCTTATAAGCCTCACTTTGGGCATAAGTCTTTACAAGGAATCCTTTGGCTCAAATCAAAAAGAGTTACCCGATTTAAAGGTAATGTCTTGACTTGTGTTCTTTTGTTTTATTTTTCTTCTCCAACCCCCTAAACTCTTTTTATTCCTATATTTTGTAACAAAAGCAGTATCTTAAATATACTAGGATGTTTTTATGATATGTATTTGATTTAAAATTACACATACCTCCGTCTAATGGTTAAAGAACATACTGTTTTTGTGGTTGGCGAATTACTGCCTCACGAAACGATGATTGTTCAATATTCTTTTAACACCTTTCATGGGGGCCAGTAAGATGTCACTCTATTCATATATGATATATATTATGTTTATGGTTTCCTTATTATTATTTATTTTTCATTAATGGCATACCTTCATGGTTTCCATTATGGGTAAACGCGATATCTTCATTTTAGGAAGTGCGGACTACCGCCCCCTCAAAGTGATTTGATTCGTTAATGCCATATGTGGGACGTATAAAGGATGGAGTTAATGATATTATTTATGATAATATACTGGAATTATAATATATCTTTATATCATTATGATTTCATTCCATTAAATACGAAATAGAAATGAAAGTAGTGTTCATGCGTACGTACGGCTTACCGTCTCCATGAACGGTGCATTTCATTTCTTACCTCTAAATGTTATGTAATATTATAAATGCATGTATCTACTGAATATATTTGATATATATGATATCTAAATAATGAATATAATTCTAGAGATAATGGATATTCGACCACAAAAACAACTCGTAATTATAATAATTTTATTTTTGACTCAAGTACCGAAGATCGAAAAAACGACCGTTATTAACTTAAATGACTACATAATGTTAATAACATGGTAATAAGTGATATAAAATGAATAATGAACTTGAAAAAGGTTCTTAAGAAAGTATAAATTAACTCTAGTTTATTATTCCGGAGATTAAAGAACGATCGAGTCATGTCGGACACGAGGTAAGGGACTTCGTCTAAATCTCCTTTCATTGAGGAATATTTTGTTTTATACACAAATTTCGTTTATACGGTGTATAAACCCCTTTGACTTTTACTTTTATTCAAAGGGAATATTTTTATACGAAGCATTTTTACTAAACGACAAAAGGAATGTTTTGTCTTACATATGCGGTGACAACGACTTCTCTGCCCCCATGACCATTATTTGAGTTTCGGCTTCCTCTACATGCCATAACTTTTTTAAAAATGAAAAATAAATACCATGTTTTAATTTTATTTTATTTTGGTTTTGAAAATGTTTTTGATAATGTTTTTATTATATCAATGTGTTGTATTGATATCTTGTGATTGAAATGTGGAAATTTTATGTTTCCTTTATGCATGTTTTATGTGATACGATTATGTTATGGTTTATGATATGTTTAAACCTTTTCATATAAGGAATACATTGGACTTAATAAGTGACGGGTGGAGCCCGCTATAGCTCCTCGATGCATCGGTAGGTCTCATGAGAAAACTAGTGTTCTGGCACAAGGCCTTGACAAAATCTTATCTGTAGTCTAGGCACAAGGCCTTGACTTTGTTGTTATGATAGTCTGGCATTATGCATTCCATCATTATCAAAGTGGTTATTGATATTGCATGTGATTATTCGACTAGTAGAATATCCATGTGAATAAGTAAATGGCATTATTTCATTTTATTTTTTCCATATTATGCTGAAGTTCATGTTTAAAATTCTTTTTTTTAGTTATACATTGCCTTAAATGCTTATGTTTATTTATGAAAGTTTCCGCTATATTGTTATCCTTACTGAGCATCTGAGCTCACCCCTTTCTATGTTTTATTTTTCCCAGGATGTGAATAAAATATTTTATGACTGACCTGTAGGGATAGTATGAAGGGGATATTAGTGTGGAATATGGTGACCATGTTATTTTAGTTTTTCTCTTTATGATGTAATGTAACATTTACAAATGTATCTAGTGTTTCCAAGGCTACTAAACTAATCAGTGTTTCGAGACTTGATCTTTTGTGATCATGTCAATGTTACGTAATAATGCACCAACTTTGGGTAACTGGGGTCGGGGTGTTACATGTGTTGTGTGTAATTTGACTGTATATGAAATTGTTTATAGAACTATTTTACTCATGAAAAATGGTTTATATAAATTATTTAATATAAAATACTTATTTAATCAATGTTTTAAATTTTTTCCATCTTTTGAAAATAAATATTTTTATTAATATTAAAATGATATGTCATGTAATTCCCTATTTTATTTAAATCGAAATGATGACTAGTTTATAATTATAGAATAAATTTAGGAATAATTTGTGAGACACTACTCGGGTTTTTAGATCATACCCTACCATTTACCTTGGGAATTTTTATATTTTCATATACTATGTCTGAGAAAAAGAAAAGTACCGCTTGGATGTATTGGATTTCCTCAATCCTTGCGACTATGGAGTGATGACGGTGACCATTGGAGCTGAGGTCCACTTGTAACATAGGGTTTTTGGACTATTGATAGATTTTATAGATGTTTGGGTTTATTTTTTGTTGATTTCTTATCTATATACTTGTGTTCTATTTTACTTGTTTTTTTATGGTACATTCTAAATGTGAAGTGTTGATATGGTGAATTAAATCTTTTTATATTTTTTCCTTTTGTGGAAAATTATTCCATATTTAATCATGTATGATACCAGGTGATGGTCTCCAACACATGGGTATTGAGAACTCCCTTTGGAAAATGTTATTTCTATCTCGAGTATTAGAGTTCCAGGTTACCTGAGCTGGTTTGTGAAAAAATGGAATTAAAGGAGGAACTTAATAGGATGTGTGGTGGCACTACCTGGGTTGTGATTTATACTCCAAAATGTGGAAGTTGTGATCTAAAGAGGGTGAATGTAACAGCACAAAATGTGAAAGGGTTAAAATAATAAATGATATAACTCATGTCAACAATGTGTACCTTTATTTTTGGGAGCTTACCTAATTAGAACTCTACAATTAAGCATAGTTGTTCTTGAGTAGTGGTTAGGATATCTGACCTCCTAGGATGTTTCTGAGGGTTTTTCATGTGAGGACAAAGCACAATGAAATAAGAAGTGTTATCCTATAAGTAAATTCAATAGACTGATGATCCATTCAGGTAAGTGTGTGGCACCCAGGTAGGGTGCCACTTGTCTACAAGGCAAATGGTGGTTCCAAGAAGGCCAGTGCTCAACGATGATGTTGTGGAAGGGTTTCTATACTGTTATTAGGTCCAAATTGTTACATTGGTATTAGATTAAAGGTTTATAATATTTCCTTGATGCTATTATGTGGTTTGGGATGTCTTTGTGGGACTTAATAGGTAGTTTTTAGCGAGTGCCTCTCCATCTATCATCATAATGAGCCATAAGTCACCATGTGTGTTCAAAAGTGTCTTTGAGGATTGTTTCATTCTTATTCAATTATTTTCCCACAATTTGGATTTGGGTATATTGAAATAAAAACTTTTTAATCTTATCTTATGGGATTGATAATCCTATTTCTCTTATTTGATTTATTGATCTGATTAATCTTTTGATGACTTTTGTGTGGTTTGTTGATGTTTCATAAAATCATTCCTCTGAGAAGAATAGTGAATAGGACATTGGATGATTCTTCTTGTGGACCACAATGATCATATCCTTATATGGATAAGAATATTTTTGAATTTATTGTGCATATTCTATAAGACCTGGTAAAGGAACCTACACCTATTTTAATTCATTATGCGGTCTAGGATGTCTTAGTGTGACTTAGGAGGTATTTGTGTGAGATTTTTTTCTCCATCTCTAATCGTAATAAGATTTAAATCACCATATTTGTTTGGTAAAAGTGTCTTTGAGGAATTTTTTAATTTGGTTATAGCCTTTTACTTGGTTTTGATTCAAGTATGTTCAAATCTAAATCCTAAATCCTTATCTGATGGGACTAATATTCTTGTTCATATTATTTGAGTTGTTGATCAGAGTAATCTTTTGATGTCTTTAGTGTTTTTTATTGATATTTTTTAGCAAAATGTCTCTTGGAAGATGGGGGAATAGGCCCTAGGATTATGGTTTTTGTGAACCAATGTGAGAATATCCTCCCATGGATTACAATCATGTCGATATTATTTTGTGTGTGGTCTAAGATAAGGGATAGACACCTAAACCCATTCTTATTAAGGATCTAGTTGTGGAACATCAAAGGTATAAATCTTAGAGTCGTGTTTAAGAGTGTCTTTACAATAATCCAACATATTTCCTAGGAACTAATGATCATGAATAGGCTAATATTTTATTAAACAATATAGGGAATCATTTTCCTTTTATGGAAATTCTTGAAGCTATTATGGTGAAGTTTGACACCTTTAATATGGAAAGAGATAGTAGGAAATTGTGGTACATAGGAGGTAGTTGTGATCAAGTTCCTAGATAGCTCTCATATTAATGAGCCTTAAGTCACCATGGGTGTCTGGGAAAAGTGACTTTGACGAATGCTCTAATTTGATTCAATTATTTTCACTGATTTTGATTTAGGTATGTCAAACTCTAGATCCTGAAATCTTAACTAATGGGATTGATATTCTGGTTTGTATTATTTTAGTTATTGATCTGAGTAATCTTCTGATGTATTCAGTGTTTTTTATTGATATTTTTTAGCATCATGCCTCTAGGAAGATCAGTGGATAGGCCCCAGGAGGAAGATTTTGTTGAACCATAATGACCAAGTCCTCCCATGGATAAGACTCATTTTAATATTATTGTGTGTATTATCCATGCTTTTGGAAAGGAAAATGCACCTATTTATATTTATTCTATAGTTTTGGAACCTCAAATGGATGAATCTTAGAGTTATTCTCAAGAGTTAATTCAACATAAGAACCCAAATGTTTATGGCACTAATGTGCCTCAAGAGGCTAAGGATTGTTTGATCAAGATAGAGAATCTATTTGATTTTATGGAAACACATAAAGCTATGAAGGTAAAGTGTTATATATTTAATATGTAAGGTCCTAGTAGAAGATGGTTAGATTCGATGGTAATGAAGAATAAGAATGAATTCTATGAGTGAAAATTATTTAAGGTCCTTTTTAAGGATTAGTTCTGTCCATAGTCCATGGTTTTAGAAAAATTGAGGGTGTTTCTTAACATCTATAAAAGTGATAAAACTGTGATTATGTATGCAAACCACTTAATTGATTTTTTTTTAATCCTTATATTGTGAAAATTGAGAATATGATTACATTAATATTTGATATGGTACTTCGAGCTGAAATTCAATCCTAGTTTTTTAGGCAATAGATGAATTCTTATGCTAATGTACTAGACATACAATTGATGGTTGGGATTGACCTTGCTGGTATGTCATGGTTTATGGGAGTCTGATTTCCCCCTGTGGTAGTTTCTTGAGTTCCTTTAAATTAAATATAAATCATGATGAGTCTCCCCGTGGTTCTCGATAGTTTGTTTCTTCCAAACATCTTGAAAGTCTTGGAAGAGGCCCTTTGAATTTTTTCAAGTGTGGAA
Organism: Viscum album; assembly: GCA_963277665.1. NCBI lineage: Eukaryota > Viridiplantae > Streptophyta > Magnoliopsida > Santalales > Viscaceae > Viscum > Viscum album. The sequence goes on along the minus strand of OY728120.1, from coordinate 1,575,519,310 downwards.
AGGTTTCTCATTCAAGACATGTTTGTACAGAGGTGCCAAATATATACAATTCTTTTGGTCACTCAGGACACCTACAAAATTTCCTCAATTTTTTTCACTCTATGTAGTGGCACATGCTCATTAGCACTTAAAATAACTACAGTTTAAATAGATACCTTGAGACCTAAGGTATTCCATCCTATGGAATCTCGAATAAATATTCTTCACATAGTGGATGTGTCTATAGAGGAAGATGATATAACTCCAGTGACCATTATAGGTACCATCACTATATCTTCATCATTAGTGACTTATTTTTATGATATAGGTGAACCTCACTCATTTATATAGACTTGAATTATGAACTTACTAAATCATCATATGGGTACTCTGTCTTATGTGATGGATATTACAACGCCACTCAGAATGAAGAGAGAGCATGGTCTCTGTTGTTCTATTTGTGTTTTATCTTTATCAGAAATTGAGATTTCCTAGAATTCTTGGGTTTTATACATGAAACACCTAGAACTAATTCTTAAGATGGATTGGAATTTTTCTAATAAGTCCTAAATTGACTAATATCTTTGATGGGTCTCTTTTAATATGCCATATGGGGTGTGTCATTTTTTCTAGGAGAATAGAATTCAAGGTTGGGTAGAGCTATAAATTCTTATCCAAATTTGGGGAATGTAATATTAGAGTTTCTTTATGACATAGAGTGAGAATATTTGATTTATGATCTCCCTAAATTATTATTTGAGTTTCCCAATGTTTTTCCTAAAAATTTATTTAGATTTCCATTGGTGAGAAAAAATGGAGTTTTCAATTAATTTATTAACTAGTACTCAGACTGTGTTTATTACTTCTTATTGTATGGAACTAGTAAAATTTAAATAGTTGAATACTTAGTTGGATTATTTTCTTAATAAATCTTTTATATGCCTGAGTGTGTCACCTTTGGCGGAACTTGTTATCTTTATAAAGAAATATGCTGGTGAGATTTGCCTACATATTGATTACCAAAAGCTCAACTAAGTTTAAATAAGGAAAATGTATCAGTTGAATAGGATAGATGATATTTTTAACTTTTGGAAAAGGTTTATGTGATTCTTAAAGATTGATATTTGGTCTGGATACCACCAATTTCAAATTAAAGGATCTGAAATCCCAGAAACATCTTTTCGGATTAGTTATGGACACTATAAGTATCTTGTAATTACTTTTGATCTAACCAATTCTAATATAGTTTTAAACCAATTAATTAATAGGATATTTCATGAGTACCTTGAAATTTTCATTTTAGTATTTATATATGAAATACTAGTCAAGTCTAAAACTAAGAAGGATCATGCGTGCCATCGGAGGACAGTGCTGGAAATTTTAAGAGATTACTAACTCTATGCCAAGCTCTCAAAATGTTGTCTCTAGATTTGAGAAGTGATTTTCATGGTAAATATCTTATCAAAACATAGTGTTTAGTCTATTCCTAATATGGTGAAAGAAGTTATTACATGGGAACAACTGCAATTTTTTTAGATTTATAGATTCTTAGGTTTTGCGATGTATTACCAATAGTTTGTCAGAGATTTATCAAAGTTGAATTCTCTAATGACCACACTCACTAAGAAGAAAGATAATTACTTATGGAATGAAAATCTTCAAAGTTATTTTGTTGAGATAGATCACAGTTTTTACTTTTGTGTTTTTTTTACTTGTTCATAGGCCGATTAGGGCTACGTGGTTTTCTGTGACACATCTAGTTCGGGTTTGGGTTGTGTTCTTATATAGGGTGACAACTTGTTAACCTGTGTTTCTAAAAATCATAATCAACCAGATAATAATTATATAAAAAATTAACTTAGACTTTCAACCATAGTGCATGTGCTTATGTGTTGGTTGAATATCCTTTTTATATAAAGTTTTATCAAGTTCTCCAACCACAAGACCCTATGTTATATCTTCTCTCAAAAGATTTTAACCTCCATCAGAGGCATTGGGTGAATTACCTATAGAAATTTTATTTCTAAATTTATTATACCTCAGGTAAGGGAAATGTATTCTCTAAACCTTTGAGTAGGAAACTACTGACTGAGTCCATGATTGAATCTTCAGATTAGTTTTATTTTATGGATCTATTTGCGCAACTACACTTGGGAGCCCAGGAGAATGGGTTGAAGATTGTTTTGACTAGTGTTTAGTTTACCTATTAACTTATCAAGATTATTCCTCAAGATTAATAGCATGATGATGAGTTTAGTGGAATTGGAAACTATTTTCATGATGGGGAGACCATCTTTGGTTGGTCATTCTCTATAGAGGGTATTCTATGTTTCTAGAATTGTTATGTAGTGACTTCATTCTTGAGGACAGTTGTGATGGGATACTATCATAGTTATCTATGGGAAGTTCACCTAGGTAGCATGTAGATGTTCTACGATATGTGGTTATGATTCTATTGTCTAGGTATGATATGATTCATTCTTGAATTTGTTTCTCATTACTATACTTTCCAACTAGTCATGGTTGAGCACTATAAAGCTTCAAGTACTCTCAAAACACTTCAAGTGTTGACTTAAAAGTGGGATGATATTTCATCAAACATTAGGGTGGGTTTAACTCATACACCTCAAAAGAAGAATTTGACATGGGTTTTGATCGACTGACTGAATAAATCATCTCACTTTATTCCCATCCAAGATACAACCAAATTTTAGGACTAAGGAAGCATGTATGTGATGTAGGTTGTCAGGTTTCATGGTGTTCTATCTTTGATAGTCTATTATTGGGATACATAGTACACTTCTCATTTTTTAGAGGCCTATATGAGGTAATGGGATATCAAGTGAGTCTAATCACAATGAATCAACTGCAAACAGATGACTAGATAGAACAAACAGTACAAATTTTGGAAGACATAATATATTCTTGTGTCCTTGATTTTGGTGGAGTTTTGGATAGCCACATGGGACTAGTTGAGTTTTCTATTAAGAAAATTTATCATTCATCCATTCATATGGTCCCCTTGATACCTTGTATGGACACCCATGTAAATACCTATTATGTTGGTTGTGGATTGGTGAATCCTCCTAGGTTGGACCAAGTTTGGTCTAAGAGATGATGGATAAGATTCATTGATTCATTATAGAATTGTGAAAACATAAAACTGATGTAAATCTTATTCTTATCATCATTGATGAAAATTTTAGTTTTTAGTTGGTGATCAAGTGTTTTTGAGATAATCACCTAGGTTGGGTCATTAGAATTATCAGAAACATGGAAAGCTTTCACTAAGGTTTGTGGGTATTTTAGAGATTGTTGAGCTTGTGGAGAAAGTGTTTTACAATCTAGAACTTCCACCAAAGCTCACACTAGTCCAAAATGTGCTCCATGTATCACATATTCATATGTATCACTTTGACCCTTCTTGTATAATGATTTGGGACGATCTGGATGTTGATCCTGATTTATCTGTGACTGAGCATCCATTTGGGATTATTGATTCTATCACTAAGGTACTATTTCGGAGGACAATACCTTTGGTCTGTGTGTTGTGGTAGCATGGTTTTTATTCCAATGACACTTGAAATCATGGGGAACTAATTATAGATTAGTTTCATGTTCTCTTGGATATGGTAATTTTGGACATGCTTTTTGGGGACAAATGTTTTTATGGTGGGGTGATTATAACATCTCGATACTTGTTTTTCGGGTATTCCTTGACCCCGGTTTTGATATCCATTTGGTTGGGTCCTATTTGGGGAAGTTTCAAGTGAAATTTGGTGAAATTTTTATATCATTTAGGCTCTTCTTGGTGGGTTCATTGTTTGGGGAAATGTACGATTTGGACAAGAAAATTGTGCTCTGTGTTGTAGCCACTAGAAAGGGGGATAAAGTTATAGAGCATTGCTTTTATAACTATGTGGAGACCCCTCTAAACTATAAACCCCATGGAAAGTGTGGAATTAATGGTTGTGGCATGATTATTTTAACTAAGTTTCCTAAGCTTTCACCCCAAAGAGATTTCTGGTATGGGCGCATGGTTAGAGAGAAAAGTTTTTCTAACCATGTGTTCCTCTCCAAAACAATTTGTGCTTGGTTTTTAGTTCATACTAATTTTATTTTAATATTACTAAACCAATGGTTTAAGTTTTAAATCACCCTCATTTTATCTAAAAACATTTTTTTATCCTAGGAGGCTCTCAAAAAGAAATTTTGGATCTTCCAACCTTCTCCTTTGGCGAATAAAAGTTCCAGTGAAAGATCGGATCCCTCTCTGATGAGTGGATCTCTTGTTGTGTGTTATCTACGGATCTTCCATTATATCCTCCATAGAGAGTGTAATGTCATCAGGTTATCTATGGAACTAAACCAAAATTCATTTTTTTAATCATTTAATATATATATATCTTGATTCCATATTCAATTTGTAGATCTTATTCCACTTCAATTGTCATTGGTACTCCCTTTGTGGGTGTTGATTGTTTGATTCTGTGGAGAATTGTGAGAGGGAGAGTTCTATACTTTGAAGAACTTCATCTTCCACATTGAAGAAAGTGAAGAACGGTTCTTCTCCAACAAAGAACATCGACCCTTCGACTTAGAAGACTCGGCGACCCAGATTCTTCCGTCTTCATCTTCCTCCACGACAAGGGAGAAGTCGCCGACCGCGGTGATCATCGCCAACGAAAACGTACCTTCCTTCTTTATCATAGTAGAAAGTGAGGAAATGTCGTTTCCTCCTCGGACGCACCTCGACGTCCACGGAATCTACGTCCGACCCCGCGACGCCGTTCTCCGCGACACCCGACGTGCGACGTCAAATATCCAGGTAGGGAAATTTTTATTTGGTGTTCTCTTATCTTTTGAGAAAAGAACGACGAGCGTGGACCAACAAATTCCAAGTTGATCCGCGGATCGTTCGTTCATGTAGATTGATGTTGAGGATTGTTGTTTTTTTCCTGAATTATTTCTTTGCCGTACGTTGACTTCTATTAGATGGCCACATGCTATCATTATAATGGGAGGAGGTCGGACCACACGAACACGGCCGACCCTCCTCCCCCCTTGTTGTTTGAATTTGTAGCGGCACATGAAATGCGGTGTGGTGTCGTTGCACCACGTGGAAATATTGAGGAAGGGCTAAGAAGCGCAGCGCCGTCGTGCCGCGCCGAGGAAGTTGAACAAGCCACGGCGTCGTCGCGCCACACCGGAAAATGACAAACGAATACGCACGGGCGTTGTGGGATCCTCGTAGTGAAGGACGGGTCCCGGAAGGGCCATTGGCGAAGACGACACGAATTTCCGACCACCGGAACCCGTCCGGTTGTCCGCAAAAGCCCCCGCCGGCGCGGCGGTGAAGCGCGGTCCCACGACCGTGCGGGACCAGAGGGGGGCGGTGGGACGCGGCCGGCTGCCGCGTCCGCTGGCATGGGCGACCCCACGCAGGGCCGCGGTTCTTCACGCGGGGGCAATGCCCCGCTCTGCTCCGCTTGGCCGTAACCGGCCGAGCCGACCCACGAGATGGGCCGGGTCGCGCACAGGCTGGGCCGGGTCGCGCCATCCAGGTCGGGTCGGACCCGGACCCGGGTCAGGTTGAGCCGGTTCGGGCCGACCCAGGGGGGTTGGGCCGGGTCGGTCCGGGCCCAGACCCCCCCAATTTCGGACCCTTTTCGGTGTTTCGCCCATATTGAGAGCTACAGACTTCCGATCAATGCACCGTTAGAGGCGATGCGATCATTGGAGCGAGACGGTCGTTTCGGTATAATACACTCAAGGTTTCGGAATACTTTGGGTTCGGCCGGGTTTGTTCGGATACGAAACCAACCGGGCCCTCAGAGCGGGAACGCTTATATCTTGAGCTCCGGACATCCTATTGAAGTTTTGTTGGCTTTGATGGATTCCTCTAAGTGGGACGGATCTTTTGGCTTTGGATTCCGTCGGAGCGCGGTCGGGTTGGTTCGCTCACGAAACCAACCGGGCCCCTGGAACAAAAAAAGCCAATAACTCACAGGTCAGGCGTCCGATTGACGCGCCATCTATCTCGTTAAATTCCAATTGATGAGATGGAACTTTTGGCATACTTCGCCCGAGTTTTGGTTGCTGTTGGATAGTGTCTAGGTTGGATTGTACCCGAAATCCAACCGGGCCCCTAGAACGGAAAAGCTGATATCTTTCAGACCGGACGTCCGTTTGACGAACTGTCAGTGGCATTGGTGATCTCATTGAGAAACAGTCCCTATTAGTATACCCTATGAGAGTTCGGGGTACTGTTGATATACGGTTGGATTGGTTCGCACACGAAACCAACCAGGCCCCGGGGACGAAAAGGCTAATAACTCACAGACCGGGCGTCTGATTGACGCGTCGTCTGTTGCGTTGAGACCCCTATGACGAGGTGGTCCTTTGAGTTACTTCTTCATGGGGCTTGTGATACTTGGAGTATCGACCTGTAGCTCATGGAGCGGACCCTCCCAGAGACGAGCGTGCGGAGTACGGAGACCGTGTAGCCAACTGAGACCTGACGACTGCTTGACCGACTCGACTTGGAGTGAGTCGACTAGCCCAGTGGAAGGAGCACTACTTTGTGAGGTGAACCCCATGGCGGACGGAGCACTACCTGTGTGACAGTGCAGACCCGTGGTACTCGTCCGGAGAGTACCTCTGCAGGCTACTAAGGGGTGTGCACTACTGTGTTTGGGTGGCATACCCCGGCGGGAAGCACTACTGTGTTTGGGTGGCTGACCCGCGGTACTCGACAGGAGGAGTACCTCAGCAGTCTTAGGATAGTGAGCAGTACCTCGGAGTCGTGACAGGACCATTGTACACTCCAGAGATGGAGCTCTTCAGCAATTACGATTTTGATAATGAAAATCGTGGTTTGAGCTGAGTCTATGACCTTTGTGTTTACCTATTGATTGAGATGGGTCACTTGATAACTTAGGTATATGTATGGGCATATACCTGGGTGGTGGTTATCCGTTGATTTCATGATCTTGGTGTCTTCCTCATGATTGAGATGGGTTACTTGATAACTTAGGTATATGCATGGGCATATACCTAAGTAGAGGTTATCTGTTGAGATCTTATTTGTGGTTATACATGTTGGTTTTAGTGAGACCTTGAGGGTCTCGGGCTCCCTACTGAGTATCGTTATACTCACCCCTGCACGGGCTCTACCGACACCTCGTTGTGTTGGTTGCAGACGACGGGCAGTGCTGACGGAGGCCGAGTGTTCAAGGACTAGACGGTACCCGGAGGTGGACTACACGACGAGTAAGTAACCGGAGGTGGACTACACGACAAGTCAGTATCCGGAGGTGTACTTCATGACGAGACGAAACTCGGAGGAGGCTGATGGGTGAAAGCGTTGTGGAGGCTATCTGTACCTACCCTTCAGGTAGGATCCGTGGTGGATGATCCAGGAGCTGCGCCATCTGTACCTACCCTTCAGGTAGGATCCGAGGAGGACGACCCAGGAGCCGCTTCCGTCCTTCCACCTGTTGTCTTTTTCTATTGTACATTGTTCAATTGTAGTTTTACTTTCATTTGGGTTTGTATTCTGGCCCATTTACCTTTCATCACTTCTCTTTATACTTAGTGATTTACTTCCGCTTGTACTCTGTGGTGTTTTGTTTACTTTTATAAAGGCAATGCCTTCCCAATTATCGGGATTTACGCATTTGGTGCTAGTCACCAGCCCCTGGCCTATGGAAGGCGGGCTTGGGGTAGTCACAGCACGAGCCTCGAGGACGGGTCGTGACAGCCTTGTGTTTTTTGCCTATGAGGAGGATATAATCTTTTGGTAAGATTTAGATTTATATCACCTAATCCAAATGACTATTATTGAGGAGTATCCAGCCCCATGAATCAATGACTTCCTAGACCATGGTTTGTGGAAAGGTGGTTCTCAGAGGTTGGCCTAATGATAGGTTATCACCAGCTCTAGGTTTGAGAGGAGGATGTAAGGAGTGTGGCTTCCTAGAGTCACTACAGTTTCTCTGAGTTCTTATTGATACCCTTTGGAATGTTGAACAATACATAAGATTTTAAGAAACTTGTGAACCAAATCCTCAACCCTTATTGAATTAGTTAATGAAACTATTCTACGATGACATCCTCGGGTATTTAGCATCATAGGTGGAGCACACGACACACTTAAGAATGGTTTGGGACATACATCGAGAGTTCCAAATTCATGGGTAAAACTAATGGTGATAATCTTGGATTCAATAATTCCACTTCTTTTGATGTGTCTTCTTAGACATGGGATTGATAGTGGGACCAAAAACTTCAAGGTAGTTCTAGCTTTAGAGACACTGAATTGAGTGGTCATGGAATCATACGCTCAAAGTAAATTTTTTTGTTCACAATTCTGAGTGAGTAAACAGTGTAGTTCACCTCCTTCTAGATGGTCCTCTGGGTGAGGATGGTTCATCACCCCTTTGAATGATAGATTTCAACCCACCACCTTTATATCAAGTTAGGAAGGCTCAACTTGGAGATACCGGCTATGAGAGATTGCATAATGAGATATCCACTAGATGTGATCCTGATGTATTTTCTAAAGGTGTAGAGAATGTACCAAGATCCTTTGGAATTAGGTAGGTGGCCAAGGATGTTGAATATTGCTTTTAAATTTAGATCTCCATGTCTCACCTATCTATAGGTAGAGGAAATTTTTGATGGATGGAAGTGGATATGAGATTATATAATTATGCTTTTCAAGATGGGATCTTCCATGATTATTGATAGTTCATGGATATATTTGAGTGATTGTGGACTGGATTTTCAAGTTGTTCCAGTTCTAAAGAAATATAAGGGAAGAGTTCAGGTAATATTTTGGACACTTGTTCAAGAACAATGTAGTCTGTATTTTTTGAATTCCCTCAAATATTGTTTCATACCATGATGGTCACTTCACGTTATTAACATGGATAGGATACACATGGAATTCGGGACTCATTTGTGCTTAATAATTGTGTTTCTACCCTATACATATGGATAGGGGAAACACACCATTCAGATTTAGTGTGCATGCTTCAGGTATGCGTGGTCATTCTAGTCCTTTGCTGGGAGGATCATATACCATTTTTGGAGTTTATATATCACAAAAATAACCAGTCCACATTCATTGTATCCTTATTTTAGGACATGATGGGGAGACCCCACATGCTATTGTTGCATTGGTCAGATCTAGAAGAAGATAATTCTTATGGACCTAGAGTTGGTGGTAGTGATGGTTGAAAATGGTATAGTTTATACAAGGGACGATGAGGACTACCCAGAGTCATCTGGAGCCCTTTTTGGATTAACAACGGTGAACTTTGGGGTTCTATGAGGAGATTATGTGTTCCTAGATATGTCACCACAACAAGGTTCATGGATATTTTCCTGAGATGGTATTATATCTTTGGGGTTATAGGAACTTTTCCAATTAATGAGTTGGGTTAGTAAGGTAATTGTACCACTTTACCCTATGAGTTTAATTATATCGTGTGTTAGATGTTTTCACTTTTTTAGCTAAGGAGACATGTGCACGACCCGTTGTGCGATGTTGACCAGGATGAGCTAGATGTTGTGGGTGGAATCACTAATCGAGGGGTTCAAGGTGACTGGTGTTGTCAAAAAACAACTAGGAGAATACCCTTCATGGGAAATTTTTTCTCCTGAGTGCATGTTTTCTAGTAGCATGGGAATCTTATGGAGAAATTTCTAGAGTGGAAGTCCCAGTTGAGAGCTCTTTTTTTACCTTGTGAGTAGGTTTTGACTTTTTGGATAAAAGAACTTAAAGGAGGGGAGATGTTAGGGACTCTTTTTTCCCTTGTATGACTTTGAAGAATTTATAGGAATATTTTTAGAGTCAGAAACTCAGATAGCATGAAATTACAAGACCTGTTCTGCCTGCAATTGATATTATAAAAATATTAAATATATTAATATCACATGTGCATAGTTTTATAAAATAGTGGAATAATAATGAATGAAATATCAGATTGGAAATATGAGACTATATTTGATTTTTTTAATATGGGGTTTACCTTAGGGGGACATAATGTTGGTTGGTGCAAGACATCCAGCTGAGGCAGTCATTGGGGTGTGTTTAATTAAAATAAATAACTAAATTTATTTATTTTATTTTTAATTACCTAACCAAAATTCCTTTATAAATACAGCACTATAGAAATTAACCTGGGTGAGATGCATAATCTTAAGAGAATTGAGAGAAGCATTGGATGTTCTTCATTGGTGGAATGCATCAGAGGATGATAGGAGATCTGATCAAGGTTGGTCGATAGGAAGTGAACATGGAGGATCATCTTCATCACTGGTGAAATCAATTTTTAATAGAGATAAATCTTAAATCAACATAGGAGGCATCAATTATGGTTTCTTCCTTCTTGGTTAAATTATAAAAGTATGGATCTTATCATATTTTAATTGGCTATTCACATTCTTTGCATGTGCCTTTTAAATAAATTGAATTACTGATTTCATTTTTTTTATTACTCCATTGTCTTAACCATGGAAGTCCCTAACTTGTATTTTCTTGGTCTAGAACACCAGGAAAACAACGGTTTAATAATGTTTCTCGTGATTTTCCCTAACCCTTTCTTCTTATTCTTCATCATTGGACCACGAGGTCACAATTTAACATTTTTTAAGGAATGTTTAAGCATGATCAAACCCTTAGATTCACTGTAGTTTGGTAAAAAAATGGATTTGTGTTTTGAAGATGGTTCGTGATAGATAATGGGATGTAGGTGATTACTCCATTGGTCTAGGATGTAGAGTAGTAATGGGAGGCACCACCAGATTTGGAAGGCACTGTAGGCTTTGAGTGGGAGATCAGATTCTTGACTTCTAGATATCATAGGTTATAGATCTATGGATGATGACCTAAACAAGTATTTCAGTCGATTTCAACTGGTTAATAAGAACAATAATAAGTAGAGAAGGAGGATATATAGAATCATGTGAAGGGTTTATAATTTAGTGAAAAAAATTACTACGCACCATATAGTGCCGAAGAATATATGTAACTTCTTCAGATTTCATGGAACCTGGGGTTTTAGACTAGTTAAGGATCACATGCAACGTGGCCAATCCCACACACTATGTGTCCCTCCCCGAGTAGCCAAGTTGTGTGCCAACTTCACACCCCTAGGACACCATGTATGAAGATACACTATGGAATTCAGAAGTATATTATCACACCCTTAGGTACACTAACATGGATTAGTACCAAGGTATGACCTTGTACATAGCTTAGTACATGTCCAGGTATATGGGTGTAGCCTGAAGTACAAGGACATGGTAGGAGAACACATGTAGGCCCTAAGTGGCTGAGACACACAGTGAACCACATGTACATGTTGTGTAGTATAACATGGCTTCCCAATTCATGTCCAAGGAAGAACACATAAAGGAAGCAATTTTGATTCATGAATTTTGTGTACCACCCCCCCCCCATTCACACCATGTATTCCCTCCATAAAATATTCATCTCCTATCTCCTTCTTTGGGATATGGATTTTGGCCCACGAGTATCCTTTCATGAGTGTTTTTTCATGTATAACATGATGTTTATATTTGTAAAGACCTGGAATTTTAAAGGAATTTTTTTTCTTAATTATTTGGAATTTTACGAGTTTGTGGCTTCTGACGGAACTTGATTCTGAGGCTCGTTGTGCCCGGAATCAATTTCTGAAGTTTTGTTCGGGTACGTTCAGTAAACGTACGTGTGGGTTTTTCTATCTTTTGAACTGGTGCCCGGAATTGATATATGAGGACACTGATGAACTCGCTACGCCGGTATTCGCTTAAGGGGACCTTTACCACAGTTGCATTTTATGTGGGTTGAAAGTTAAAAATTGGGGTTTAATTAAAAATTTAAATAAAAATTGATTAGAACAATTTTATACACCTTGGAGGTTAAATCCTACATGGGGAAGTTAATGCTGGGGCCCACCCCCACATAACTTCCAATGTGTGGATATTTGTGAGGTGGGGCCCACATGAGCCCAAACCTTTCATCTCCCTTAAACCTCCCTTAAACTCCCCAATTTAACTCCCCTTGTTTAATTCTTGTCAACTCCCCCATTTAATTGGGTGGAGCCTCTTCACATTCCACCTCCCTCTCTCCATTTAATTCTTTTCCAACCCATCTCAATTAATTAAACAACTCTTCAATTAAATAATTAAATAGTTTGATTTAATTCGAAAATACATGGCATGTTATATTATGGGAGGGCCGTTTTATTATTTTGGTTGGAAATATTAGTGGGAGAGCTCTTGAGAGGATTTAGAAGGATGTGTTCTTCTCCGACGAAGAACACCAACCTTCATCAAAGAATGACTTTCTCCCTCAATGAAGAATTCTCTACGATTCGAGGAACGCAAAGTCGCCAACAATGCTTCTTCTCTGGGTGCACTCCGACGTTAATGGAATCGACACGGATCTTCCGTGACACCCGACCACTGCGACGTTCATCTTCTGCGGTTCGAAGATGTGCGACGTCTTTTCGAGGTAGGGGGATTATGTTTAATTTTAATGGATTAAAATTGTTCTGGTTCTACATTGTAAAAATTGGATCGTCTTTGGCCAACTGATACCGCCTAACGTGGAGGGCGCGGGCCAAATGCACGCGACCCAATGACCCTCTGACGTTTCTTGTTCTTTTAGTTAACGAATGTAAGAGGCGGCGAAGGGAGAAGCGGCGGTCGTGTGCCGGCCTCATGCATAAGAATAGTGGCCCGCAACCGCAGGCCACTCGACCGAGAAAGAACCAGGCGGCTATAGCCATCTGGGCCGAAGGGAGGAAACGTGGCGCCCCACGGCGCCACGCTGCGGAGAACTGAGGCCCAAAAAGGGCGGGCCGCTTCGGTGGAAGAATCGGTAGGCATGTCGGCCAGCCGGGCGGAGGAAGGTCACGGCACTAGGGTACTGCACTGGACAAACCATGGCCCGCCCGAGCGGGCCGCTTGCGCCCAGAAGGTCATCCAGCTTTGGTCGGCCGGTTTGGGAGGGTGGCGCCGCTTGGCGTTGCCGGTTCCGGTAGCCGGAGCCCCCCCAACTCCAACCGCTCGGCCCCTTCAGGCCGAGCCGTGGCCGGCCGGGCCGCGCGTTTCATCGGGCCGGTCCGACCCCCTGTTGGGTCGAACCCACCAACTCTGGGTTGACCTGACCCGGCAACCCACTGGGCTTAATGGGCCGGGCCCATTTTCACTTAAACGTGAATAAGATGAAGACCGTGCATCCGATCGACGCGCTGTCTACAACACTAGGACCCCCGAGATGAGGCGTTCCTTTTTCGATACTCTAATTGAGTTTTGGACGACTTTGGAAAATGTCCGAGTTTGGAACGAACGTAATTCCAACCGGGCCCTCGGAGTGGAAACACTTATAACTTAAGGACCGGACGTCTGATTGACGTGTCGTCAACTAAGTTGGATTCCACTTGATGAGACAGTTCTTTTGGCATACTCCACATAGGTTTTGGATGTGGTTTGAGCATGGTCGGGATGGATTGTACCCAAAATCCAATCGGGCCCCTCGAATGAAAATGCTAATAACTCACAGACCGAGCGTCTGATTGACACGTCGTCTCTTGCGTTGAGACCCCTATGACGAGGCGGTCCTTCGAGATACTTCCACGTGAGATTACGTAACACTTGAAAGTATCAACTAGTAGCTCGTGGAGCAGACCATCCCAAAGACGTGCATACAGAGTGCGGAGACCTAATAGCTGTAGTCCTGATGACTGCTTGACCAATTCGAGTCAGAGTGATTCGATTAGCCCAGTGGATGGAGCGCCCGATTTGGCGACAGACCCATGGCGGACGGAGCTCCTGGTTTGGCAGTATACCTATAGTACTCGACGGGAGGTGTACCTCTATAGGATATTAGGGGGAGTGCTACTATGTTGGGGCGGCAGACCCATAGTGGAGGAGCACCCCATTTGGCAGCAGACCCACGGTACTCAACAGGAGGAGTACCTCAGCAGTCTCAGGTTAGTGAGTACCGCCACGGAGTCGCGACTGGGCCACTGTTCTCGACAGAGGAGGAGTTCTCCAGCATTTGTGATTTCGATAATGAAAATCCTGGTTTGAGTTGAGTCAATGACCTTTGTGTTTTCCTCATGATTGAGATAGGTTACTTGATAACTTAGGTATATGTATAAGAATATACCTAAGTAAAGGTTATCTGTTGAGATATTTCTTTTTGGTTTATCCTTGTTTGATATAGTGAGACCTTGAGGGTCTCGGGGTCCCGACTGAGTATCATTATACTCACCCCTGCACGGGCTATGCCCGCACCTCGTTGTGTTGGATGCAGACGACGGACAACACTGACCGAGGTAGGGTACACGAGGACTGGATGGTACCCGGAGGTGGACACTCGATGTGACGGCACACCGAGCGGACCGATAGATGCGGAGTTCTGAGGAGGACATCTGTACCTACCCTTCATGTATGAACCCAGAGGATGATCCAGGAGCTGCTTCCATCTTCCAGCTTTTTGTCTTTTCAGTTGTACTTTCTTTCAGTTGTAGTTGTACCTTTCTGTTGGGCTTGTTTTCTGGCCCCTTGTTCTTTCAGAACCATTTTTATACTGCTTTACATAGTGTTTTCTTCCACTTATACTCTTGTTGTGTGTGTTTACATTTTATAAAGGCAACGCCTTCCCAGTTTTTAGGGAGTTACCCCTTTGGTGCAAGTCGCCAGCCCCTGGCCTATGGAAGGCAGGCTTTGGGTAGTCACGATACAGGCCCCGGGGGACGGGTCGTGACTAATTGGTATCAGAGGATTCAGTTCTACAGCATAACTTAGGACTCTGATATTTCCTTTCGATGAAGCAATAGTGTTAAGGGTACCAAATGGGGTTTCAGTTTAGGGAGTCCAGTGTTGGTGCGGCGGCCGACGTATCCATACACCAGGACCCTGACTTCTGATTTCTAACTCAATGCACGAAAACATTTATTGCATATCTGTTTTAAAAAGTTTTCTTTAAGTCAGCTCAACCAGGTCATCTCACTAGGTTTAATCATTCGACCATGTCAAATCTGTTCAGGATGCCTCCACGTAGACAGTCAGTTGGAGTTCCGAGAGTGTATCTGATAACGGCCCACCGAGCGATGGGGCTCCATTGTAGGGCCCTCTTGCTATGTTGGAACCTTTGGGTGGTGTACCAGCAGCACCACCACCCATTAGGTTCCAGATACCACCATCGGCACTGGTGGATGGTGCACACCGACTGAGCATGTTGCACGAGTCCCAGCGGCAGAGGCCTCCGAGGTTTCAGGGCAAGACAGATTCCCAAGCAGTAGCGGACTGGATGGAGGTGATTGTTTGATTTTTCCACCTAGTTGAGACACCAGTAGAGTAGATGGTGATCTTAGCTACTGGTGTTTCCCAGTGAGTGACCATGAGGTTGGTCCGCATAGTGATGAGGCTTCAGTACGTGGACCGATGCCTGAGGTAGTACCTTCGGGTATTGTGCCAGCTATATCACTACCTATTGGTCAGTAGTTCCAACCGGAGGTACTGGTAGATGACATATGTAGGCTTAGTGCCATACACGTGTTTCAACATCAGATACCCCTCAGGTTCCGAAGAGAGCTTGACTCACAGGCGGCTGAGGACTAGCTTGATGAAGTGGCTGATAGTTTTCTAGAGCTTATACAGCTTCGGCGGGATGACAAGTCGGTATCTAAGTTTTCATCGAGGCGTATCGATCATTCCTAGTACTTTTTGACTATGATACGATCAGTGCTTTAGAGATCGGACCTCAGAGCGAGGTGTGTTTAAGGATATCCAAGATATCACTTTTCCTCTATGCATTCCTACTTATGCTAGGGTGCTAGAGAGAACCTTTGTGGTTGAATGTTATTTGGTTGAATGGATATAGCTATAGAATGTAAGGAGTGGGAAAGCAAGGAACTGATGCCAATCTCATAGAATTGGGCGTGTAAAATGTTTTAAGAAGAGGAGGTGTTAAGGACAGATGAATCTGCAGAGCAGCAGATGTGGAAGCATAGCTAGAAGGGCAGCATGTGGTGATGTACATTTCGACATGTTACAACCACCCGTCTTTGTTTTCCCCTCCAGGCTCATAGAGCTGGAGGGCAGGGGAAGTGAATAGTTGCATGTGGTCAAGAAGTGTGACCGAGGGGATCTAGGAATGATTCAAGGTACGGTCTGTGTCTACTACGAGCTGTCGTGTCAATAGACATAGGTACCAATCATTTCTTCCTTCCACAAATCTTGTCCCAGACCAAGAGTTTCCAGTTAAAACAATTTACTTAACCCTCACGTCTGGAGATACATTTGGAAGGAGACTCGATAATCACACTTATGTCGATGGTGTGATCTGACCCTTGAGGCAAGAGTTTCGGTTGGAACCTCTTAGTGGCAGTGTCAAGGCCTTACGATGTTAATTTGCGTATGGACTGGGCAACCATAGTTCATACACAGATTGAATGTAATAGGAAAAAAGGTTTTCATTTATCTAAAACATTGGGTTTTGGGTTTTTCCTTGGTCAGTGAAAAGGGAGTCCCAGGTAGCACAGGACGGAATCATGAATAAGTGGGTGTAGTCGATCACTCAAGAGTCGGCCAGACTTAGATTTGTGGTAGACTTCTCTAGAGTTACTGCACCGCTATTAGCATTAACGAAGAAGGGGAAACCCTTCGTGTTGTCAGAAAGATTCCAGCTGAGCTTTTCAGGAGTTGAGGCGGAGGTTGATTAGTGCGCCCATCTTGAGGCTACTGGAGAAAGTGCAGATCATCTAGGAGCAGATGAAGACTACACAGAGCAGACAGAAGTCCTATGCTGATAGGAGATGGAGACCACTGGAGTTTGAGGATGGCAACCACGTTTTCCTATGGGTCTCACCTTGACGAGGTCTACAGAGAGTTGTTCGGGGCGGCAAGTTATATCTACATTTCATTGGACCTTTCTAGGTCCTCAGTAGAGTAGGTGAGGTGGCTTACCACCTAGCCCTTCCGCCTCAGTTGCATCGGGTGCACGACGTCTTCCACATATCTCAGCTGAGGAGATACGTGCACGACCAGACCCACATCATCGATCACGGGGAGCTGGATATCGATGGCAGGTGACATTTAAGGAGGTTCTGGTAGAGATTTACGATCAACGGGAGCGGGTCCTACATGGACAGTCGATTCCTCTGGTGCGCATTCGCTAGCAGCACAGGAACCTCCAGGAGTGTACAAGGGAGCGGGAGGCTCAGATGCGTGCTCAGTTCCCCTTTTGTTTCCCTATTGTGTGTTGTAGCTTTATGGGGACGTAAATCCCTGATGTGTGAGTAATGTAAAGACCCCGAATTTTCAAGGAATTTTTTTTTCATAATTATTTGGAATTTTACGAGTCTGTGGCTTCTGACTGCACTTGATTCTGAGGCCCGGTGTGCCCGGAATCAATTTCTGAAATTTTGTTCTGGTACCTTCAGTAAACATACGTGCGGGTTTTTCTAAATTTTGAACTGGTGCTCGGAATGGAAATCTGAGGACACCAATGAACTCGCTACGTCGGTATTCACTTAAGGGGACCTTTACCGCAGTTGCGTTTTATGCGGGTTGAAAGTTAAAAATTGGGGTTTAATTAAAAAGTTAAATAAAATTGTCTAGAACCATTTTATTCACCTTGGTGGTTAAATCCTATATGGGGTAGTTAATGGTGGGGCCCACCCCCACATAACTTCCCATGTGTGGATATTTGTGAGGTGGGGACCACAGGATCCCCAACCTTTCATCTCCCTTAAACCTCCATTAAACTCCCCTTGTTTAATTCCTATCAACTCCCCCATTTAATTGGGTGGAGCCTCTCCACATTCCACCTCCCTCTCTCCATTTAATTATTCTCCAACCCATATCAATTAATTAAACAACTCTTCAATTAATTAATTAAAGAGTTTGATTTAATTTGAAAGTACATGTCATGTTATATTATGGGAGGTCCATTTTAATATTTTGGTTGGCAATATTGGTGGGAGAGCTCTTGAGAGTATTTAGAAGGAAGTTTTCTTCTCCGACGAAGAACACCAACCGTCAACGAAGAACGACTTTCTCCCTCGATGAAGAAGGCTCTACGATTCGAGGAATGCGAAGTCGCCAACAACGCTTCTTCTTCGGGTGCACTCCGACGTCAACAGAATCGACACCGATCTTCTACGACGCCCGACCACCGCGACGTTCATCTTCCGTGGTTTGACGACGTGCGGAATATTTATGAGGTAAGGGGATTATGTTCAATTTTAATGGATTAAAATTGTTCTTGTTCTACGTTGTAAAAATTGGATGGTCTTTGGACAACTACTACCACCTAACGCGGAGGGCGTGGGCTGAACGCACACAACCAGACGACCCTCCGATGCATCTTGTTCTTTTAATTCACGAATGGAAGAGGCGGTGACGGGAGAAGCGGCGGTCGTGCGCCGGCCTCAAGCGGAAGAACCGCGGCTCGCTCGACCGGGAAAGAACCGGTCATCTATAGTCGTCCGGGCTGAAGGGAGGAACTGCAGCACCCCATGGTTCCACGCTGCGGAGAACCACAACCCGCATAGGGTGCGCCACTTCGGCGGAAAAACTGGTCAGCTCGTTGGCTGATCGGGCAGAGGAAGGTCGCGGCACCATGGTGCCGTGCTGGACGAACCGTGGCCCGCCCGAGCAGGCCGCTTGCACCAAGACGGTCGGCCAGCTTCGGTCAGCTGGTTTGGGAGGGCGGCGCTGCTTGGCGCCGCCGGTTTGGGCACCCGGGGACCCCCCCCCCCCACCCCTCGGACCGCGTGGCCAGCCGGCCGAGTCGCGGCCAGCCGGGCCACGCCGCTCCGCGCCAGGCCGGGCCGCACCCCGCCGGGATGGGCCTCACCCTTCGGTCCAGGCCACGTGTTTCATCGGGCTAGTCCGACCCCCTACCGAGTCGGACCCACCAACTCTGGGTTGACCTGACCCGCCAGCCCACTGGGCTTAACGGGCCAGAACCATTTTCACTTAAAAGTAAATAACATGAAGACCGCACGTCCGATCGACGTGCCGTCTGCGGAACTGGGACCCTCGCGATGACATGGTCCTTTTTAGATACTCTAAGTGAGTTTTGGATGACTTTGGAAAACGACCGGGTTTGGAATGAACGTAATTCCAACCGGGCCCTCGGAGCGGAAACGTTTATAACTTAAGGACCAGACGTCTGATTGACATGTTGTCGACTTTGTGTGATTCCACTTGATGAGACAGTTCTTTTGGATTTCTATACACATGCTTTGGATGTGGTTTGAGCATGGCTGTGATGGATGGTACCTGAAATCCAACCGGGCCCCTGGAACGAAAATGCTAATAACTCACAGACCGGGCGTCCGATTGATGTGTCGATTGTTGCATTGAGGCCCCTATGACGAGGAGGTTTTTTGAGATACTTCCACGTGAGATTACGTGACACTTGGAAGTATCGACCAGTTGTTCATGGAGTGGACCCTCCCAGAGAAGAGCATACGGAGTGCAGAGACCTAGTAGTTGTAGACCTGACGACTGCTTGACCGATTCGACTCGGAGTGATTCGATTAGCCTAGGGGACGGAGTGCCCGGTTTGGAGGCAAACCCATGGTAGACTGAGTGCCTGGTTTGGCAGCATACCCGCGGTACTCGATAGGAGGAGTACCTCTGTAGGCTATTTGGGGGAGCACTATTGTGTTGGGGCGGCAGACCCACAGCGAAGGAGCGCCCGGTTTGGCAGCAGACCCGTGGTACTCGACAGGAGGAGTACCTCAGCAGTCTCGGGTTAGTGAGTAGCGCCTCAGAGTCGCGATAGGGCCACTGTACTCGACAGAGGAGGAGTTCTCCAGTAGTTTTGGTTTTGATAATGAAAATCCTGGTTTGATCTGAGTCAATGACCTTTGTGTTTTCCTCATGATTGAGATGGGTTACTTGATAACTTTGGTATATGTATGGGCATATGCCTAAGTAAAGGATATCTGTTGATATATTTCTTTGTGGTTTATCATTGTTTTATTTAGTGAGACCTTGAGGGTCTAGGGGTCCCTACTAGTATTGTCATACTCACCCCTTCACGGGCTATGCCTGCACCTCGTTGTGTTGGATGCAGATGACGGAGAGCGCTGACCGAGGCAGAGTGTATGAGGACTGGATGGTACCCAGAGGTGGACACTCGGCGTGACAGCACCCGGAGCAGACAGATAGATGCGGAGTGTGGAGGAGGATATATGTACCTTCCCTTTAGGTAGGAGCTCGGAGGACGATCCAGGAGATGCTTCCATCTTCCAGTTGTTTGTCTTTTCAGTTGTACTTTCTTTTAATTGTAGTTGTACCTTTCTCTTGGGCCTGTATTTGGGCCCCTTGTACTTTCAGCACGTTTGTTATACTGCTTTACTTAGTGTTTTATTCCCCTTGTACTCTGGTTGTGTTTGTTTACGTTTTATAAAGGCAATGCCTTCCCAGTTTTTAGGGAGATACACATTTGGTGCTAGTCGCTAGCCCCTGGCCTATGGAAGGAGGGCTTGGGGTAGTCACGATATTGGCCCCAGGGGATGGGTCAAGACAATCTTCTTAGAGGCATATGAGATATAATGTGAGGGGTTTCAATCATGACCCTTATTTAGGTGATACTTAACGACGGTAGTGATCAAAGTTGGGTCATGATTTTAGGGTTTTCACTCCCCTTTTGTACTAGGGAACGAGTTCTGCATACTCTTTATACAAATAGAGATGGTACTCCCTAACAATGGTTGTTAACACTCTATATATGGAGTGGTACTCCCCCATCTTTGAGCTCCAGTGGAGAGAGGTCCCTCCATGAGTGTTATGGATCCCTTGGATATGGAGAGAAGTAGTGAGGAAAAGTCTCCACCACACATATTCTGGTGAGGTTACACAGGTTCCATGGTTCAAATTTGTATCCCTCGTGGTTTTGGAGCATAGTGGGGTGGTTTGGTCCTTACATATGATTTCTTATGTGGTTTTTCTAGATGTTGTACATTAGAGAAGAACCATTGGAGTTGCAGGAAGACTAATCATTCTTAGGTGGGATGTAGAGATGGATATCCACTTTCTCTCTTATTTGGGATTCTTTTTTAACATATCTAGGTGTTTTTGGTTATTGTCTCAATTTTTAATTGTCAAGCCTTCAATGGGTTGAACTACCATTTTCTATATCCCCCATTTTCCCCCTTTTTGGTTTTTAGGGTGTCCTATTGGGTTTGTGTATACTCACCCCTCCATGGGATTTACTCTCACATGGCATGTCTTATACAAACAATAGATATATTGGTGGGGATTTGTTTAGATATAAAGGATACTTGGGTGCATTGTCAGTGCACGATGGTCGAGAATCATAGATTAGGAGTTAATTAACCACTATGTTTTCCATTATTCAAGTTGTTTCCAGGTTGGGACTTCATTTCTGGTTGGTAATGTATTTTTTCTCCTTCATTTAAGTTTACAATGTCACACTCTATGGTATTTTCCTATAGGTTATTTCATGCATGTTTAAACTATGGATATTACTGTATTTTATATTCCTCTATAATTATTTATAGAGATATTTGGGTGCAAGCATGCTGGTATGTTAGAAAAAGGTCTCCCATTTCATTTATTCCTTCTTGGTGATTGTCACCAACCACTAGCTTGTTGGAGGTGGGATTGGGTTTGTGATGGATTATCCATCCACTAGACTGGTGGGATTTGGTGGGTCATGTCATTATATAACCATAAGAAAATAGATCACCTGAACCCAAATCACACATGATAGACTCACTCCAGTATCCCCAAACACCCCAATAAGAAGCACACTGGTTATAGTATTCTCGAGTATGGTTCATGATCATGGTATATTATGGAAGAACCACTCGATTATGAATCTAGGTAGAGCTATAAATAAAAAGGAACTACACATATGCGACCAAGAGGGTCACCATAAAGTTGATCCCTCGAAACATGCTTTCAATCCCTTTTCCAAGACTTTCTATGGTGAGATAAGAAAAATAACATGTAACATGAATTTAAACTATTCATCTCCCAAAAATCATACCAAGTAGTCCCAATTTTAATATGGGACTTATTGAAAATCCAAAAGATAATAAAACATAGAACATAAATCATATATCCCAAAAGCACCAATTTCTTTAAAATTTAACAACTCACCCTAAAGGATTTAAAAATTGCTTTCCCAAAACATGTACATAGAAAAAACATTCAATAAAAGAACCCTTGGATTTAAAAACACTACCCCTTTTGAAAATCATCCCTTTTAAAGAAATAAAAAAGGTTAAATCTCATTTTTAAACAAAAAAAAAAGAACGTTCAAGGACCCATATTTCATAAAATCCATTTCTCCTCATCTAGAAATCCACCCAAAAGAAACCAATTTACAAAAATAAGCCTTATGGCCTCACTTTAAAACAATGTTAATTTTCTTCAAAACCCAATATTCACACACACAAGATCGATTTTAAAATAAGAAAAATGAACTAAACATATCCCAAGGTATCCATTAATTTACTCTTATCACCTTGAATCACTTAAGGATGGTCTATATATCTAGAAAACAAGTTGGGGATCCATGAATGTCTTAAACATCAGGTTAGAAAACCCTATTCCAATCTTGTATCAACCACTAAATAATTTCCAAAATAAATAATTTGGTCACCAAATGGGTTTTCAGAACATGAAATAAATCCTTAAAATAAAAATACCTTCACTATTTCAATTCCAAAAACTGGAGGAGTCCTTAGTACAACTCATAAATTCTCAAGAAGGCCAATATATCATCATCAATCTTCCAAAAAAAATTAAATTCAAAATAAAAAAACAAAACCACCTGTGGTAACCCAGGTGTCATCATGATGGGTGGTTATCAAGATATTATTCTTGACCAACCTTCCAATTTCTGGAGACCAATCATAAATCGATATTACAATGATTTAACCCATATAATAAGAGGGAAACTCATAAGAGTGTATGGTTTCCCCACTACAGAACCTTCTCTAATATCATTTGTAATAATCCAACCTAGGTATTCCATTAGATATATTCTTGAACCATATTTCTACTAAACTGAGGGGCCTTCCCATTATCCATAGGCTAGAAACTAGTTCCTGGGAATCATACAAACACACTTGATAACAGTTTTGGCCAAGAACAAGAGTCCAAGAAATAGAGATAAAATGTGTATGGTCTGTTCATATATAACACATCCAAATATCCCTTAAATAAACCATTTTTAAAAACAAATCCATTTATAAATCCATTATTAAAACTCATTATGAAATAAAAAACCCTTTCCATTTAAAAAACATTTGAAACCATCATTAAAACTTGTTGGAATGTAAAAAAATACAAAAAATATATCACACCATAAAAGGATCCCATATGATTTAAGAATTCCAAAAGGATAATAAAATCATGGTTCCTTGAATCAAAAAAACTATAGGAATGTAATTGAACCACAAAATTAAATCCCTTAAATCATCTTATTAAGGTCTTAAAGTCCAAGGAATATTTCCTGGCCTCTTGTAATAAACATTTTGGGAGCGCACATGCTTACACAAGCTATAAAAAGGGTAATAGAACACTACATGATATCCTATTAGTTTCACTGATGCGGTATAGTTTGGAAAAATTCACTAGGAATCCTATTACTAATCACTATGTATTTCTCTCATTCTTGTAACTAATTATATTCCTAAGACTCCCATAACAATTTAGGTGGAGATGGGAAATCAATACTCACACAACCAGTTCAAATCATTTAAAATAAAAACATACCTCACCTCCCTTTACCTCACTAGAAGTAGCTAAAAATATATCCATTCATAAACATCACACTAAAATATAATCCCAGCATCCCCAAAGGCTTGGGCTATGAAAGGGTTAGGGGGAGCTCAACATGATGGAGAGTCATGAACAAAAGGGGGAAAAGGGTGGGAAAATGAAATAAAAATAAATAAGAAAAAATGATAAAAAATAAAATAATAAAAATATTATTTTAGAACCTTATTTTACCACATGGTTTAACAAGCAAAAAAATAGTGATGCCTACAATGGGAACTGAAAAATACCCCACATAATTGCCCCTAATCTATTGTATGGTTTAATAAACAATGCACATACCATGAAAAACAATACTTTCCTTAGACTAAAACAACTGTACAGTCTTTAAAAGGTTTACTAACCTTGTGGGTTAATCATGAACCCCAAAAAAGTCTTTAAAATATTTAAATTTCAGGAAAAAATTAACAAAACTCACAAAACTCAGAATGGCCCAAAAATAATATTAAATAAATATTTAAATAAAATTGAGTGGCATAGTCGGTGTCACAATAACTATCTTAATAATATATTTCCAAAAATTGTTCATATATATTATCCTTTATACTCTTATAATAATTTATTATGCATTTATCAATTAGTTATATTTTATTTTCATCATCATATGTTAATGATTTTTTGTAGTTCCGCACATGATTCAAAATATCGATGTCGATTACAATTATTTAATACCAAGTTAATCATTCCTAGAGTGTCTAAGGTATTAGTATATATGGTTTATAATAATATAAATTATTCTATATTTATTCCATGCGACATTTTTTCTTGATTCATGATGATGGAATTGGTGATGTGCTTGTTTTGGTAATTTTTTGACCAACAAAAGTTTGTATATCAATAATGAGCTAAATATTAATATATACTTTTAAGAACCTTGATAATTTCATACATAAAATTTTAATTAATCAATATATTCTTAGAATCGTCAACAAAAGGTGATTATGAAGTACAAATACACTATTCCATAGAGGTAGTGGTCTATATATATACACAGGTGATGTTTTTACTTTCCACAAAATGAATGTAATACTCGAGAAACTATTATAGCTGGAAAATACCATATTATGAGTTATCATACAATGTACACACTAAATATCCTTCATTAATGAGAATATTTAAAAGATTAATTTATTAATTTAGGAGTTTAATTTTATAAAAATAAATTTTATATTGGAACTCTTCATAAATTTATTATCTTAAGATGATTTTTTTATTTTTCTGAAATATTTCATTTTGAAGTGAATAGTGAAGAATACATTTTCTATCAGGACTAAAGATTTTATTTATATAAGAAATACCTATAAATTTATAAGACCATTAAAATAGTAAAATATTTATTTAATGAGTAAAAATATACGTTTCTAGAAAACTATCATTAAATTTTAAAATCTATGTTTAGCATTTTATGAACTTGACTAATATTTTCCAAAAAAAGAAATTTTTTCAAATTTTTCAATTAATTAATTATTATTTTGAAAAAATTTGATTTTGGATTTATTTAGAAGCTACATAAAAAATTATAATAATCCATATTTTTTAATGAAAATCAAAATCATTGATGATTATATCCAAAAAATAATTTTTATTCTCAAATATATACTTTCTATAAATAAGTTTTACATGCACAATGTAAAAATAAATTTTAATTTTCCCTACCCAAATTAATTTCATTTAATAAAATGGAATTTATATTTATAATAAATATGTAAAAAATTTATAATAAGGACAATATTATTTTAAGGATTTAAATAAAATTAATTAGATTAAATATTAACTACAATGTTAAAAATAAAATTGTTGTTTTCAAAGAATTAATTTTATAATAATTTTATAAATTTCATATAAATAAATTAGATTAATAAATTTTAAATATTAATCAAATATATTTTTAATAAAATAAAAAATATATATATAAACACTCATTAAATTAATAATTGATAGGAAATAAGAATAATGAACATTTAATGTATAAAAATTCATTTTCTGTAAAAATAGTTTTTGTTACATCTTTTGGTTTAATTTAAAAGTTGATTTCCTAACATTTAAAAGTTTAATAAGATTAAATGTATTCTTATTTCAAATTAAAAAATTAAATTTTAAGTAATAGGCTCCATCATATATTTTTAGTAATAAAAAATTATCATCATTAATTTTAAATCAATGTTAATAAGGGTAAAAATGGGTAAAGGAAGTATCTAGATTTTTTAATAATTAAAAGTCACTTAAACCTTATATGAAGAATTTTTAGAGTAAAGTCATAAAAGCATGTCTGGCCTAACATTTCCACACTTAACTTGCCTAACCCTACTAACACCCATGTGATTCCATTATTACCCAATACCAAACTATAGTTTCCAAGAAAAAACCTATCTTTTCACCTAAAAAAGGAGATCACTCCCACACATTATAACATCCCACTCCACCACAAAGGCATTAATCCTAAATTTACCTTTCATATTCATATATAAATACAGTCCAATGATTTCTTGAAGTTATAACTATTCCTCCAAATCATTAAGAACCAACTTATAATGGTAAGGATTTCCAATCATTCTTTTTTAATTTTAATGGAATTATTTTATTATAATAAAAGTTCAACATTTTTAAGTTTTTAAAATTTCATGAAATGATCAACCGTTTGATATGTTTTTAATGAGATAATATTTATCCCATCCAATTATAGCCTTTTTTTCATGTGGTTATTATGCCAACATTAGGGATCTTATTCCAAAACATCTATTTTCAATTACAAACCATTTTTGAAATATCATCTTTCTTGAAATTATATGGAATTATCCTCCATTTTATATATCAAAACTAAAATATAATCTTATTAAACCCTTTTAATAAACAACCATAATGCCGAAAAATCCTAAATTTTTTGAAATTAAAGAGTGTATGGTTTTCCTAGAAATGATATCCTTATCTAGATTATAACACCACTAGAATTTACCATATTTTCATTTCACAATAATTTTCTTTATATATTGATTTATAACCGGACCATATTAATATTACACAATAAACAACAATGATTTGTCTTGTGTTACACCCAAGGCTCGGTTTTACAGAACACTAGTATATTAATAAAATGTTATTATTTATTATGATAAATAACCTTTCTGTTAAATTACTCTTTAGGATTATTGTTAACCTCATTTTGAATTTTATATATTTCATATATTTTTTACATTCATCTTATGCATTTTATATACATGGCATAAGAAAAAACCAATTTTTTAGATAGAAAAAGAATTTTTCAAAAAAATCGGTTTTGTCACCTTTTAATGGGGAACCCATTTTAAATTCAATATTTGAGACTTTATTATATTCAATTTGACAAAATAAACTTATTATTTGAAATGTTAATTTAAAAATTACTTTGGTTTGATGTTTTTTATTTTTCTAATAAGTTTCATGTTTTGATGAATATTGAAAGATAATATATTTTAATTGAAAACAAATTTTTTAATTAAAATAATTTATAGTGTTAAATTATACATATTAATGGTTTTAATGTATAATTAGATTATATTTTTATCGTGTAATAAAATTTTGGTCATTGGAAATAATTTTACACTAAAATTTGATATAAAAACATGTCAATCTTTTGATGGTTTTTACTTTAAAAAAACAACGTTTTCATATTTTGTTAATGGTGATTAATTTTAAGTTAATCACTTCATCTTATTTGTTTTAAATTTTGAAAAAATGTACTCTATATTTGGAATTATTGGGTAAAAATTATGTTAATAGGTTTATTTTTATTTTTATTTTTATTTTTTGATATTATGAATAGAAACATTAGTAATTATTTACCGTAGTTAAGGGTAAATCGGTAAATTTAAGGTAACAATAATATTATAAACTATCCCTAAAAACAATTAAAATACTATTGGATGACTAAATTACACCCTTATCACCTATGTTTCTAAATTTAATCATTTAATGGACACTTTTCTTGGAATGTTACATAAATATTATTAAAATCACGAAATGTGACAAAATGTCACACACTCATTTCTAATAAGTATAATAATTTTAATATAGAGATAACCACTAGAAAACGTTCGATATTAAATATTATATATCAGACTAAAATAATTACATACATTCTAGTAATTTATTTATAATTATTATATATTAAATAATTTCCATTAATTAAGATACAATAGTAAAGCATAATATTTTTTATTAATAAAAATATCAAATAAATTATATTAAAAATATTAAATGAAATATAATTTCAATTAATTAAGGGGATCCACAAATTTTATGGGTTATTATGACATTTTAGGAGTTTATTTTATAATTTTTTTCAAATTTATCTTCTGTTTGGATTTTATTTAAAGTCAAAGAAATGAATAGTGTCAGAATTGACAGTATTGATATTTTATAAAAATAGCATCTTATTAAGTTATTAAAAAATCATTAAAAAAATATAAAAACTAAAAAATCATAATTATAAGGTAAAAAAGGTTCAATAAGTGTCCGTTTATAGACAATTCAAACCATATAAGTAAATATTTTTAAAATTTTAACATTTAGAATATTCTTACTAAATTAAAATTAAATATATTACTTAAGGATAAGTAAAAATGATAAGGTTTAGAATAAAATTAAAACATGTATAAATTTTACTATTTTAGAGTATTTATATCCATACTCATATTACCTTTTTAATAATTCACTTTTTAACTATTTGGAATTGAAAATTAATTTATATTAATTTAATACTTTGAGAGTTTCCCCAAGTGCCCCTCACCTCTCTTATGAAAGGGAACCTCTCCCTCTCTTTTATTCAAACCTATAAAGCACTTTTATTGAAAAAAGCCTTCTAACTTCTCCTAAAAACTTTTTTAAATTCGTCCTAGAGATCATACTTTGGTCAAAAATCCAACCTATGGAGTCCTTTTGTGAAAATTAATAGCAGACACTCAAAGATGTGGTAATTGTTTAACCGATTCAATTCAATTTATTTTATTCTTCTACTTCCTATTCCTATGTTGTTTCTATACTAAAGTAATAACTAAAAAATCATCTAACTCGTGAGGTGTTATTATAATTATAGGACAATAATATTACCCTTTTACTCATTCTACGAATAACATATCACCATGCGTACGTACGTAGTACTTATAATCGCCATGTCGTGGTGTAATTTATTATTCAACACTACTTTATTTTGATTATTATAATGGATACAAATACTGAATAAAAAAACAATTATTCTTTATAATTAATATATCATCCAATTACAAACCTTTTATCCATCAAGGGAATAATATCGTCGCTCGTGTGTATGTACAACCTACAGTCTCCTCAATCTTGTGAGATTCATTCTCCATGTTAACCATTCAAGAATGATTTTAAAATTTATAATTTATCTAAATATAATATTTAAGAACTTAATATCATTATTTATATTTATAAAATATATCCTATTCATAAGAAACATGACTTATATAACAAAGCATGTATAAGAAAATGAAGAAGTTAACACCTGAAACAAGAGTAATACTAAAATATTATTAACAAAATGATATAAGGGGATCATGTATGATATCATAAATTTGGATATGGTATGGTTATAATTTATTACATGATTTAACCATTATAAAAGAGGTTAACGCACCCTCTACGAAAGGAAAGTACAAGTTAAGGGTCAATTTCATAACACTATTATTATCTAAGGTTGTTTATATGTATCCACTAGGACATCTTTTTCATCCATGTCCATTTTTCTAAAAATGAATTTCAAAATATTATTGAAAATTGTTTAAAGGCATTTTTACCCATGTTTTAATATTTATATAATGTTCTGAAATTAATCTTTCCATCATTTTCCAAATGAGGTACTTTATGAATATTTCGACAAATTAAGAAAAGAATGTTTTTTAACTTATATGGTGCGAGTTGCTAATTACACCATCATGATGCCTTATCATTTTGAAGATTACCATACAAGATTAAAAATATATTTCTAAAAGAAATGTTTGCATTCACAATTGTATGACTTTTAGGAAAAAAATGATATTTCTATCAAAGAGTTTTAATGATTTTATTCAATTATTTTCATCTATGTGAACATCCTTTGTTATAATTTATGCTTAATTAGAGTGGATTTATTATTATACAAGCATCCAAATTATATTGAACTTTTTATGATATGTTTGACTCTAGATGTACTATTATATACCATTCATATCTTATTTTTAAACTATTAAATTTTATATTCTAGTTTTAATATGATTGTTTATTTTGGTTATGTTTTACCCCTTTCATAATAGGAATGCATTGGACTTATTAAGTGACGGGTGGGGCCCATTATTGCTCCTCAATGCATCGGTAGGTCCCATGAGACAAACTAGTGTATTGGAATGAGGATTTTATGGTATGGTTATGTATGGTCTTGGCACAGGGCCTTGATAGTGTGGTTATGATGTTCGGCATTATACATTCCCTTATTATGATATTAGTTATGGATTTTACATGTGATTATTCAACAATTAGAATATCCATGTGAATGATTAAATGGAATTATTTGATTTATTCTTGCGATATTATTCAGAATATTATGTTCAAAAGGATTGTGCTTTAGTTTTATACCCTACCTTAAAAGTTTATTCTTATTTATGATATTTTCTCCTATATTTTTTATACTTAGTGAGCATCTGAGATCAACCATTTCTTATGCCTAAATTTTTTCTAGGATGCAAATATGTATATTATAACTGACCTTTTGTGATATTCTAAGGGATATGAGTGTTTTAAAAGGATACACTATGTTATTTTTCATTTCAATATGTAATGTAAAACTTGTGTTTGTTTCTTGTTTTCTTAAGGCTATTAAACCAATAGGTCTTTAATAATTTGATTTCTTATAATCATGAAAATATATAACAATAATGCACAGACTCTGGGAAACTAGGTTTGGGGTATTCTAGTTGGTGTTAGAGGAATTTTAGTACAAACCTTGGAAACTAGATTTTGAAAAATATCGATTGTGGAAAATTACCCTAAGATAGACTTTGAGGATAAGTATATAAGAACATCCTAGAATTCTTTTAAAATAGAAATTTTGTATATTTTACAAGAAATAAATCCATGTCTAGATACTACAAGTGGACTTTGTTCAGGTACAAATGTACCTAGGAATAATAAACCCAATAAGGTGTTCTAGGCCTGACGCGGGGCAACCTGGTACATGAAAACTGGCCTTACTGTGCACCTGGATTGACAGTCCCACAGGATATTCATAGGATAATTCAATTTTTTTAACCCGTTATGATGGATTTAAAACTAAATATGTCCCCTAAGAAACCAGTTTTATTACTATGAGATTAGATATGCATAAATTTCTCAATTTATGTTAAGGGTTTTACTAGTTTACAATTATGCAATATGATTCATAACATAATATAGTGTATTCCATTGTTTATAAATGGAACCTATTTGAAGGAATGTAAACAATGTCAATGCACATTATCTATGTATGGATTTACCTCCTACACAATAAAATTATAGTAGTGCTAGTGATACAACTTTAACTGAACATCTTACAACTATATTGGTGCAACTGACTCTAGTTATGAAAAATTACCTTACCTATATGGAGCACCAAAATCAAAAACACGAATGATCAATCTTTATACTCTTCCTGAGACAACAACCTCCAAAATTCAATGGGACTAAAAATCCATTTGTATATGAGTAATGGATAAGTTCCTTAGAGAAACTATTTCTTGATTTGGGGAGCAATGAAAGGGAAAAAGTTAACATGGAAGTTTATCATCTCTTAGGAGATGTGGGTCAATGGTGGTCATTAATTCATAACATTAAAAATGATTAAGATATAGAAAATATGTAATGGAAGGAGTTTAATGAACTTTTCTTAGAAATATGATTTCTCGTGATCTTTGTGTGGATATAGAGAGGTAATTTCTAAGTATGAGCCAGAAGTTGGATGATAATGTTAGAAAGTGTGAAGAAAACTTCACAAAGTTAGAAAGGTATGCTACATACTACATACATAACTCAACAATTGAGATTGATCGATTATTAGATGGGTAAAAACTATTCCTATGATGGGAAATAGTCTCATAACCATTCTCATCGTATAAAGATTTGTTCTCATGTACTATCAAGACATAAAAGGAGTTCTCTATATTTTATGAATTTAAAGTAAAGCAAAAGAAGAGGAGAATGGTGGAGCAAGAGATGAATAAAGGTAAGAGGGGAAAGAAGGATTTTTACTATATGAGATAATGGTGGTAAGAAAAAACCGTGTACTTACCTAAATGGAATGAGAGTTTGTTATAAGTGTGGAGAGAAAGGCCACGATGCTCATGATTGTAAGGGAAAGAAAGAAGTTATAAATGTGAAATGATATAATTGTAAAGATATGGGGCATTATGAAAATTATTTTCCAAAGTGTCAAGAAAATATAGCTTAGAAGAAGCAAAGGGATCAAATTAAATCTTATGTTGTTACTATAGTTGAAGTGGAATAATTAATGTATTTGTATTTTTGGATTCAAGAATTATGTTATGATATGAATTATAGAAACAAATAAGTATTGTGCAGGAGTAATTTTTATTTAAGGATTTGGAAGCATGAACATTTTTTTATGTATTTATAGTGATCAAATGTTTTATATGTGACAATAGAATCCACATTACAGTATTTATGGAATTTTATGTTAATATTGATTTTGGAATGTTAGAGACCCTATTGGATTCGTAATTTGGACAGAAGTATTTTGGATGAGTCTCAAGGTTGATATGAATTGAATATTACAGATCAAGGTAAAAAAAATTCTTAAGCATATTTTTTTTGTAATATTATAAATGATATACTTTTAGGAAAAGGAAAACCCATAGGTCAGGTGACAACCTATTGCATCCTACAAGGATGTGAGAAATGAGGCCGCAGCCTGAAGGGTGACAAGGGTTCATCACCTACCACTGTCCTCTGTGATGTCTTTGTAAATATATAATACTTTTCTTTATTAAAATGGTATGACAGAAGAAGTATAAGTTCATATTTTGAACCCATTATGATTAAGATAAATTGAATATTGTGGAATTTTATTATCTTTGGGAGAGAATGAGGATTTTGTGGTAGAAATTGATTAAAGTATGAAACCCTACTCATCAAGTAACTATTTGTCCTTAATTTCTTCATCTATTAAGTAAATTAATTCTTCAAATCTAGGGAATGGATCATGAAACCCAAAAAAATATATCATAGTACTTTTTTGACTAATCAAATGGTCCCTTAGATCATCACACATTTAGATATTTTTGATTTTTGACATAAACCTCATCATGTTCTCTATCACTCTCCATCAGAAAATGATAGTTTTATTTTTCTTCCAAGTCTATGTATCCCAACAAGGAACCCTTGTATGTGTTATCTCCAGTGATCTTAATACTTCCCTTTTTTTATTTTAAAGTGGGGGACTCATTAATTCATTTTCTAAGGTGTGATTTCAACAAATATGTTTTTCAATGTCAACCCCATGGTTTTTTATCCTGAGTTTAAATTGTGAGGATGTACTTTATTGAAGGAGGGGAGAATGTAACAACCTGAAACTTTACTATAAGTACATTTCTAAATAAATTTAAATTTTTTTCCTTTCTTTATTTTTATGCAACACCATGTTAATCTTACAATACACACAACAATTAGTTGTCTTGTGTTACACGCAAGGCCCAGTTTTACCAAATGATAGTATATTAATTAAATATTATTATTTAATATAATATTTAACCTTTCCATTAAATTAGAGGTTATGAATATTATTAACCAAATTTTAAATTTTACATATTCCATATAATTTGAACATTCATCTTATGTATTTTCTAGACATGTTATAAAAAAATCAATTTTTTGGATAAAAGAAGTATTTTTCAAAAAAACGCAGTTTCACCGACTTTTAATTGAGAACCCATGTTAAATTCAATATTTGAAACTTTTATATATTAAATTGAAAAAATAAACTTCTTAATTGAAATTGTAATATCAAAATTTACTTCGGTTCATTTTTTTGTATTTTTCTGATAAGTTTCATGTTTTGATGAATATTGAAAAATACCAAATTTTAATAGAAAACAACTTTTTTAGTCGAAATAATTAATAGTTGTAAATTATAAATTTGAATGGTTATAAAGTATAATTATATTATATTTTTATCATTTAATCCAATGTTATTCATTTGAAGTAATTTCACATTAAAATTTGATATAAACACATTTCAATCTTTTAATGGTTTTTACCTTAAAATATCGTTTTCCCATTTTTTCAATGGGGATAAATTTTAAATTAACTACAAAAACTTATATATTTTAAATTTCTAAAAATATATTCCATATTTGGAATCAGTGGGTCCAAGTAATTTTAATAGGATAATTTCTTTTTTGCGGATATTATGAACAGTAACTTTAGTAATTTTTTAGTGCGGTTAAGGGAAAATCGAGTAATTAAAGGTAAGAATAAATATTATAAACTTACCCTAACACTAGTAAAAAAAATTATGACTAAATTAGATATTAATCATCTATTTTTCTAAATTTAATCATTTAATTTGTAATTTTCCATCAATATGACATGAATTTTATTAAAATCATTCAATGTGACAAAATGTAACACTCTCACTCCCTATAAGTATAATAATTTTAATATAGGGAACACCAAAAGATAAATTTGATAACAAATAGTCTATAGAAGGATAACATAATTACCTAAATCATATTAATATATTTATGATTTTTAGAGATTAAATAATTACCACTAATGATGATACAATAGTGAAGCAGAAATTATTTTATTAATAGAAATATCAAATAAATGATATTAAAAATATTAAAATAAATATAATTTAAATTAATTAAGGTTATCTGTGAATTTTATAGGTGAATATGACATGTTATAAGTATAATAAATGTTTTTGTTCGAAGTTATATTTACTTTTTATTTTATTAAAGTCAAATAAATAAATAGTGTAAAAATTGAAACAATGGATATTTTATAAAAATAACATTTTATTAAATTATATAAAAATAATAAAAATATTTAAAAACTAAAAATTTATGGGAATTCCTTGTTTCAATATTTGAATTTCATATCCAATGTGGGTTCGATGTGGACATATTTTGGCTCTTGTCTAGTTAGATCCACGCCACTCCAATGTCCCGAAAGAAACTTTCTTCATTGGATTTTTCCCCAAAAACCGCTACAACTCGCTCCAACTTTTGCAGTTAAAAGGAACTATCATTGTTCCTATTATGGTTCTATAAAAATGGTAGTAATTCGAGATCCAACACTACTACCTATATTATATAGGCCCTTCGATTGAAATGGAATTTGGTCTGGAAGCATAGATGGAGTTCAAACTAGACACAGTGGGGGATAGAAATGTCACAACTCGAGCCGATAGGGAGGATGCTATTTATTGAAAATTTACACCACGTAAGTAAATATTTAAAACCATTTAATATTTATAATATTATTAAAAAAATTAAAATTAAATAGATTAATAAAAGATAAATCAAATTTATAAGGTTTAAAATAAAATTAAAACAAACCAAAATTTAATTATTTTAAATGAGTTAGACCCATAATTTTCTTATCTTCTAAATAATTAACATTGAAGCTTTTTGGAATTAAAAAATTAATTTATATTAATTTAATTTTTTGACAGATTTCTAAAGTGTCGATCACCTCCCATATAAAAGTTCACCTCTCCATTTATTTTATTCACATATAAAAATCCCTCTGGATCAGCCAAATAATTACCACTAATCCTACCAACTTCCCTAAATTCATCCTAGAGGTCATAATTTGGGCATAAATCCCACCTAATGAGTCATTTTGTGAAAGTCAAATGGACACACTCGAATAAGAGGTAATTTTTTTAAAGGATTGAGGCGCAAAGGCCTCTATATTAAAAGAAAACAGAAAAACGGGAGAGAAGTACCAAAGAACCACAAAAAAATACAGAAAACCAGAAAAAGAAGGATTCCCTCCTAAGGAAATAACCAGGCAATGTTGTCCGGCGGGAAAATATGAGAGCAGTACTCCTTCTCAAGCAAGGATGAGGAACAAAATAATGACTCTTATTTCCTTGTGATGAACTATTCATCCATCTCCAGCGCCAGAAACAGACTGGCCGACTCTTTAAAAGCTGAAACCGAATCCTCAGGACAAAACCAACAAGCAGCGCCTTTGCTGCACCTGGGAGTAAGCTCATCAGGGTCAAATCCAACCTTACAAGCCTCACCCGGAACCTCAAAAGAACCATATAAAGAGGAAAATGAATTAGAAATAAACAGAATAAAAAATATAAATAGAACAAAACAGGCCAGAAAAAGAAGGAACAAAAAAGAGTTCAAAAAGAATATAAAATCCCAAGTCTGAAAAATAGTAAAGGAACACAAGCTAAAGACCAAACCGAACTGATTAGTGCATGAGAAATCTACTACAATGAAAATATAAAAGAACCTGATCAAGAGATGATCCTAAAAAGTAGAGCTCTGTCAAGATCCCTTTTCAAGAGGGGTGAAAAAGAATCAGGAAGTTTGTCAAACCAAATGAAGACATCCCCTTCAGCTCCTTTGTTATCCAAACCATCTGCGACAGAGTTATCTTCCCTGTAAACATGAGTAATAATATGATTCATAGAAAAAAGGGAATCTAAACAATTAATCCATCAATTTTGAAGCTTCCTGGAAAGGTGACAGGAACCATCCCTAAGAGCAGAGACAATCCTAGTCGAATCACTCTCTAGCCAAATATTATTCCAGCCATATGTTTTGACCTGCTCCACAGCAACGATGATTCCCATCATCTCAGCTTCAATTGAGGAAACAATACCACAAGAACCGTAAAAGAAACCCACCACCATTCCTTTATGATCTCTTAATACGGCACCATATCCAGAAGGACAAGCATTTCCTTTCGAAGCACCATCCGAGTTAACTTTCAACCAACCAACAAAAGGCTGTTTCCATAGAACTTCAAAAGTGCCAACTGAGGGTTTAAAATTTCCTTTGATACCAATTCGGTTAAGAACATTGAAATCATGAATGGAATTATCACAATAATGCTTCTTAGGCAGGCCAGCCACACGTATCTCGAATAAGAGGTAATTATTTTACCAATTCAATTCAATTTCATTTCTTATTATACATCATCTTCCTATGTTTTTTCCACACTAAAGTACTAACTAAAATATCATATACATACTGTAATGTAATTATAATAATGGTACAAATATATTCCTCCTTTAATCCATCCTACTAAAAATAATATCACCATGCATGTTTGCGTATGACTTGCCCTCTCCACGTTGTGGTGTAATTTATTATTCAACACTAATTTATTTGGATGGGTATAATGATGGGTATAGTGGTTCTAAATATTGAACATAACATGATATTTAATATTTATAATTAATATAAAATCCAATTACATACCTTTTAACCACCAATGGAATGATATCACCGCTCGTGCGTACAAACGACCTTCCATCTCAACAACACGTCGAGATTCATTGTCCTTGTTAAACATTCAAGAATTATTGTAAAATTTATAATTTGAGTAAATATAATATTTAAGAACTTAATATCGTTTTGTATATGTATAAAATATATCATATTAATAAGAAAAATGACTTACATAACAAAACATGTATAAGAAAACTAAGCAGTTAACACCTGAAACAATGGTAATACTAAAATTTTATTAACAAAATGATATAATAGGGTAATGTATTATATCATTAATATGGATATGGTCTTTGTATAATTTAATAAAGTTATTTAACCATTATAAATGAGGTTAATTCACCCTCTACTGAAGGAAAGTATAAGGTAAGGGTTAATTTCACAACTTCATTATTATGTGAGGTTTTTTATATGATAGTATCTATTGGGACATCTTTATAATCCATGTCCATTTTTCATAAAATTTATTTAAAAATATTATCAAAAAAATTTAAAGAAATTTTTACTCATGTTTTACTTTTTATAAAATGTTTTAAAAGAAATCTTTCCATATTTTTTGAAACAAGTTACTTTATGAAATTTTTGACAAATTAATGAAATAATGTTTATTTAACTTATACAGCGCGAGTAGATATTTCATCCATTATGAATACTTACAATTTTGAATCTTACCTTACAATATTGAAATCTTATTTTTAAAATAAATGTTTTCTTTTATAATTTCATGACTTTTAAATGATTTCAATGTAAGAAAAAGATGTTTATCTCAAAGAGTTTTAATGATTTTATTAGATTATTTTCATCTATGTAAACATCCTTTGTTGGAATTTATGCTTAATTGTGGTTGATTTATTATGATATAATCTTCCATATTATATTGAACAGTTTATGATATGTTTCACTATGGTGGGGATATTTAGATATCATTCATGGTTTATGGTTAAAGTGTTAATATTTCATATGCCAATTTTAATAGGAATGTTTATTTTGGTTATGTTTTACCCCTTTCATAAGAGGAATGATTTGGAATTATTAAGTTATGTGTAAAGACCCAGAAATTTCAAGGAAATTTTTTTCATAATTTTTTTGGAATTTTAAAAGAACGCAGTTTCTGACAGCACCTGATTCTGAGGCCCGGTGTTCCCGGAATCATTTTCCGAAGTTTAGCTCGGGTACGTTCAGTGAACGAACGAGCGGGTTTTCCAAACATTTGAACCGGTGCTCAGAATCGAAATCGGAGGGCACAGATGGAATCGCAACGCCGGTAATTGCTTAGGAACACCTTTTCTGGAGTTGCGTTTTCTCGGGTGTGGTTATAAACTTTTGGGTTAATTAAATGAATAAAATAAAGTGGGGAAACCAATTTATTTTATTTAAAGTTGTTTAACCTAAGCTAAGTTGTTGAAGTGTAACCCACTATATCCTACTCCACTAGGTAGGATATTTTTGGGTTGGGGCCCACACGAGCCCCACCTTTTTAACTTCCACAAAACCCCCACCTTTAATTAGGTAACGCACCCGCACCCCCCTTTAAATGTAAGTCAACTCCTGCGTTTAAACTGAATAATAAACGCCTCATTAATTGGGTGGTTCAAACTCCTCAATTAATTCAATTAATTGATTGATTCAATTTTTGAATTTCATAACATTTGGCTTGTGTGTTAATAAAATAATACAAGTCTTATTTTATTAAAGGGGTTCGTTGTGCGAGTGGGCTTGGGAGAAATCACTCAAAATCCTTGAAGTACTCCTTCCTCGACGAAGAACGCGAAGAACGCCGACCTCTGACGAAGGTCGACAAGAACGTCAGATCCTCAGAGATCGACAACGTGATGCCGATGAATATTTTCTCCGCGTCGCGACGATCCGCCTTCCGCGATGCCTTCTTCTGTGACGTGTAATTTCGCGACAAACCTTCATTCAACTTTTTCTTCGAGGTAGGGGATTTTATTATTTTTGTTCGTGACTAACTTCATTGTTTTTTATCGTCAATATTTGAGCTGCCTAATATCGTAATAACGAGAGGAGGTCGGACCGCATGAACACGACCGACCCTCCTCTCCCCCCCCCCTTTTATTGTTGATTTGTTTGTGGCACGAACAAGGCGGCGCAGTGCCGATGCACCGCGCGGAAAATAATAAAGATTGGGCGAAGAATCGCGGCGCCGTCGCGTCGTGCTGGAGAACCTGGAAGAGATCACGGACAGAGCAGGGCCGCAGTGGAGAGGCGTGGCGCCGTCGCGCCGTGCTGGTCGGACCAAGGCCGCGGCCTTTGGCTACGGTGGAGCAGGAAGTGGAGGCCGGCTTCCGGCCGCCGGTGCTGGAGCAGGAGAGCGGGACCCTGGCGGTCCCGCGGCTGCAGCAACCGGTCGGCCGGACTGGGTCGGCCGGCTTCTGAGAAGGGTCGAGGGTCGTAACCCCCGGCTGGCCAGAAGGAGTGCCCCCCCCCCCCTCATGGGGGCCGCGGTTTCACACATGGGGGGGGGGCAGCGCGCCCCCCACGTACCCTTCCGCTCGGTCGTTACGGCAGAGCCGCCTTGTCACGCTGGCCAGGCCGAGTGGGCAGGCCGGGCCGCGCCCACCAGGCCGGACCCTGACCCGGGTCGGGTCGACCCTGTTCGGGCCGCCCAGGGGGTATCGAGCTGGGTCGGACTGGGCCTGAACCCCCTATTTACGGACCTCTTACGGTCTTTTCCCCATACCTTGGGCTACGGACCTCCGATCGACACACCGTCTGCTGCGATGTGATCCTTGGATCGAGACGGTCGTTTCGGTATGTTAACCTCAAGGTTTCGGAGAACCTTGGGTGTGGTCAGGTTGGTTCGATCACGAAACCAACCGGGCCCTCGGAGCGGAAACGCTTGTATCTCGAGCTTCGGACGTCTGATTGACGTGTCGTCGACTTCTTCGGTTTCCTCTTGATGAGACGGAACTTTTGGCATGCTTATCCTGAGTTTTGGATGCAGTTGGATAGTGGTCGGGTTGGATTGTACCGAAACTCCAACCAGGCCCCTGGAATGGAAAAGCTGATAACTTTCAGACCAGACATCCGTTTCACAAACTGTCAATGGAGTTGGTGATCACATTGAGAAACGGTCCTTATGATAGTACCCTATGAGAGTTCGGGGTACAGTTGAGATACGTCTGTGTTGGTTCGCACACGAAACCAACCAGGCCCCTGGGAAGAAAAGGCTAATAACTCATAGACCGGGCATCCGATTGACGCATCGTTGCGTTGAGATGCCTATGACGAGGTGGTCCTTTGAGATACTTCTTAGTGGGAGTTTGTGATACTTGGAGTATCGAACAGTGGCTCATGGAGCGGACCCTCCCGGAGACGAGTATTCGGAGTACGGAAACTGAGTAGTTGGCTGAGACCTGATGACTGCTTGTCCGATTCGATTCGGATTGACTTGCATAGCCCAGTGGGGAGAACTACTTTGTGAGGTGGCAGACCCATGGCAGAGGATCACTACTGTGTGAGGTGGCAGACCCGCAGTACTCGACAGGAGGAGTACCTTTGTAGGCTATGAGGGGGAGCACTACTGTGTGAGGTGGCAGACCCCTGGCGGAGGAGCACTACTGTGTAAGGTGGAAGACCCGCGATACTCGACAAGTGGAGTACCTCAGTAGTCTTAGGTAATTGAGTAGTACCTCGGAGTCATGACAGGATCAGTGTACTCTCCAGAGACGGAGCTCTTTAGCAGTTACGGTTTCGATAATGAAAATCCTATTTTGAACTGATTCTATGACATTTTGTTTACCTCATGATTGAGATGTGTCACTTGATAAATTGGGTATATGTATGGGCATATACATGGGTAGTGTTTATCCGTTGATTTCATAATCTTTTTGTTTCCTCATGATTGAGATGGGTTACTTGATATCTTAGGTATATGTATGGGAATATACCTAAGTAGATGTTATCTGTTGAGATCTTTCTTTGTGGTTATCCTTGTTGGATTTAGTGAGACCTTGAGGGTCTCGGGGTCCCTACTCAGTATCGTTATACTCACCCCTACACGGGCTTTACCCGCACCTTGTTGTGTTGGTTGCAGACGACGGGCAGGGCTGACAGAGGCCGAGTGTTCGAGGACTGGACGGTACCCGGTGGTGGATCTCACGACGAGTCAGTATCCGGAGGTGGACTTCACAACGTGACGATACTCGGAGGATGTTGACGGGCGAGAGCGTTGAGGAGGCTATCTGTACCTACCCTTCATGTAGGATCCGTGGTGGACGATCCAGGAGCTCCGCTATCTGTACCTACCCTTCAGGTAGGATCTGAGGTGGACGACCCAGGGGCTACTTCTTTTCTTCCAGCTATTGTCTTTTCTGTTGTAATTCCTTTCAGTTGTAGCTTCACTTTTCAGATGGGTTTGTATTCTGGACCACTTACTTTTCAACACTTCTGCTTGTACTTTGTGGTGTTTTTTTTACCTTTATAAAGGCAATGCCTTCCCAGTTTATTGGGATTTACGCCTTTGGTGCTAGTCGCCAGCCCCTGGCCTATGGAAGGCGGGCTTGGGGTAGTCACGACACGGGCCCCGAGTAAGGGTCGTGACAAATTGGTATCAGAGGATTCGGTTCTACCGCAGAACTTATAACTCTTATATTTTCTTTCTGTGAAGTAATAATGTTAAGGGTACCGAGTGTGGTTTTCAGTTCAGGGAGTCCAATATTGGTTCGGGTGGCCAACGTATCCATACACGAGGACCTTGAAAACTGATTTATGACTTTTTGCATGAAAACACTGAATGCGTGTGTGTTTTCAAAGGTTTTCCCTTAATACATCTCAAACCAGGTCAGCTCACCATGTATAAATCATTTGACCGTCTCACGTTTTTTTCTTTCAGGATGCCTCCCCGCGGACAACCAGCTAGAGCCCCGAGAGTTGTACGTACTGACAGCCCACCGAGCTATGTGGCCTCAGTACAGGGCCCTATTCCATTTGAGGCACCAACGGTACTACCACCCATTGGGCCTCTGATGCCACCAGCCCCAGCAGCAGCCGATGCACACCGCTTGAGCGTGCTTCACGAGTTCCAGCGCCAGAGGCCACCCAGGTTCCGGGGAGAGACGGACCCACAGGCAGCTGAGGATTGGTTGGAGGCTACGGTGAGAGTCTTCAGGCTAGTGGGGACGCCAGCAGACTTCATGGTGATCCTTGCTGCCAACCTTTTTTAGGAAGCAGTAGACAGATGGTGGAGCCTGATGCTCCAGATGCATGACGAGGAAACACTTCTATTGGCAGACTTCGAGATCCTATTACTGGCATAGTTTTTACCATCCACCCTTTGATCGGTGCGTATACAAGAGCTGCTGCATCTACATGAGGGTAGCATGACGGTAGCGCAGTACTTAGCAAGGTTCACAGACCTCTCGTGCTACTCCACAGATATGGTACGGGACATGTTCTTCAGGGCCCGAACCTTCGAGCAGGGGCTCAGGCGAGAGATTAGAGCTTCTGTTGTTTCTCATAGCATCCCGGCACAGACAGAGGTTTTGGAACGGGCCCTCTTAGTGGAGAGTTTCCTTGTTGAGAAGTCTTTAGCAGCAGGACCCACCACTAGCCGGCTTGCGGCAAAGTCTTCTGTAGCAGGCAGTAGATAGATGACACAGAGGTCCAAGAGGACCAAACCTACAGGTGGTCGACCACATGACTCAGGGTCAGTAGTGCGAGGCACCAAGGGGAATGACAGAGCCAGACCTTCCATGCAGTGTTACTCCTGCGGCGGGATTGGTCACATGGCACGTGACTGTCCGACCCGCCATGCAGATGACCGGTAGAAAAATGAAGAACCTCCCAGGAAAGGCAGAGGTTCGATCGTGGCGGACCGCAAGGAGCAGAAGGTCGAGAGAGAGGAGATGGTCGTGCATCTGGAGGTGGACGACGCCTCTAGGTGTTTCCACCACCACCACCAGGAGGTCTACCCAAACCTCAAGGAACAGGTGGACATGGGAGAGCTCAGCTTCAAGCAGGAGAAGCATACGATTATGGAGCTCCGGAAGCAGGTCGACAGGAGCGGAACTAGTGGTTTCCTTTTGTTCTTCGTACTTCTAGTTCCATGTTGTTGTTAAATTTGTGTCTTTGTACTATGAGCTGTAATAATAAAAAGACACTTACCTTTGTGACATTTTCTTCCTTCATTTTCTATACTAAGAGGTTCCGGTTTAAACTGTTGACTTGGCCCTCACTTTTGAGATTCCTACTGGAGGAGACCCAGTTACCTCACACTGATGCCGATAGTGTGACTCAACCCTTAGAGGCAAGAGTGATGGTTGGATCTCTTGGTAGAAACGTTGAGGCCTTACGACGTCGTCCATGGCATGAATACATCATTCATGTCCGGATTGACTGTATTAGGCAAAGAACTTGGTTCATCTAGGGGATGAGACCGGATTTCTCTTTTCGGCAAAGAAGAAATATTAGCAGCTCTTGTGGGACCAGAGATGATCCAGGCCACGACAGAGAAGGTACAGGTCATACAAGAGGGGATGAGGATAGCTCAGAGCCGACAGAAGCCTTATGCTGACAAGAGGCAGAAACCACTAGAGTTTGAGGATGTCGACCAAGTTTCTTATGGGTCTCACCTCGATGTGGAATTACGGAGATTTGGCTGAGGTGGAAAGTTATCTCTGCGCTTCATCGGACCCTTAAAGGTCCTCAGCAGGGTAGGTGAGGTGGTTTACCACTTGACCATTCCACCTCAGTTGCACCGGGTGCATGAAATCACCCATGTACCTCGGCTGAGGAGATACGTTCATGATCCTTCACACATCATCGACCTCAGGGAGTTGGACGTCGATGACAAGGTGACATGCGCAGAGATTCCAGTGGAGATCGAGGATGGACAGGAGTGGGTCCTACGTGAATGATCGATTCCTCAGGTGCGCTTTCACTGGCAGCACAGGAACCTCCAGGTGAGCATATGGGAGCGGAAGGCTCAGATGCGTGCTCAGTACCACTTTTGTTTCCCTAGGTTGTGTTAAAGCTTTACAGGGACGTAAATCC
The DNA here is from genome assembly GCA_963277665.1 of Viscum album. Taxonomy (NCBI): domain Eukaryota; kingdom Viridiplantae; phylum Streptophyta; class Magnoliopsida; order Santalales; family Viscaceae; genus Viscum; species Viscum album. The sequence goes on along the minus strand of OY728120.1, from coordinate 1,575,474,953 downwards.
CTGAGGTGGGAGTAATGTAAAGACTCGGAAATTTCAAGGAAACTTTTTTCTTAATTTCTTGGGAATTTTACAAGAACGCAGTTTTTTACGGCACCTGATTCCGAGGCCCGGTGTGACCGGAATCATTTTCTGAAGTTTAGCTCATGTACGTTCAGTGAACGAACGAGCGGGTTTTCTTAACTTTTGAACCGGTGCTCGGAATCGAAATCTGAGGGCACCGATGGAATTGCAGCGCCAGAAATTGCTTAGCAACACCTTTTCCAGAGTTGCGTTTGCTCGGGTGTGGTTATTAAATTTTGGGTTAAGTAAATGAATAAAATAAAGTGGGGCAACCAATTTATTTTATTTAAAGTTGTTTAACCTAAGCTAAGTGGTTGAAGTGGGACCCACTATATCCTACTCCACTAGGTAGTATATTTGTGGGGTGGGGCCCACATGAGCCCCACCTTTTCAACTTCCATGATTCCCCCACCATTAATTAGGTAATGCACCCGCACCCCCCTTTAAATGTAAGTCAACTCTTGTGTTTAAACTGAATAATAAACACCTCATTAATTGGGTGGTTTAAACTCTTCAATTAATTCAATTAATTGATTGATTCAATTTTTGAATTTCATAACGTTTGACTTGTGTGTTAATAAAATAAGGCAAGTCTTATTTTATTAAAGGGGTTCGTTGTGCGAGAGGGCTTGGGAGAAATCACTCAAAAGCCTTGAAGCACTCCTTCCTCGATGAAGAACGCAAAGAATGCAAAGAACGCCGACCTCTGATGAAGGTCGACAAGAACACCGGATTCTCAGAGATCGACGTTGCGAAGCCGATGAATCTTTTCTCTATGACGCGATGATCCCCCTTCTGTGACGCCTTCTTCTGCAACGTGAAATTCCGCGACGAACCTTCGTTCAACTTTTTCTTTGAGGTAGGGGATTTTATTATTTTTGTTCGTGACTACCTTCATCGCTGTTCATCGTCTTTATTTGAGCCACCTGATATCGCAATAACGGGAGGAGGTCGGACCGCACGAACACGACCGACCCTCCTCCCCCCCCCCCCCTTTATTGTTGATTTGTTTGCGGCACGAACAAGGCAGTGCCGTGCCGATGCACCATGCGGAAAATAATAAAGATTGGGTGAATAAGTGTGGTGTCGTCGCGTCGTGCCGTTGAAGTTGAACGAGCCGTGGTGCCGTCGCGCAGCGCCGGAGAACCTGGAAGAGATCGCAGCTGGAGCGGGGCCGTGGCGGATGGGCACGGCGCCGTCGCGCTGCGCCGGTCGGACCAAGGCCATGGCCGGCTTCTGGCCGCTGGCGCCGGAGCAGGAGAGCAGGACATCGGCGGTCCCGCGGCAGCAGCAACTGGCCGGCTTCCAAGAAGGTTCGGGGGTTGTAACCCCCAGCTGGCCAGCAGGGGTGCCCCCCCCCCCGCACCCTTCCGCTCGTCCGTTACGGCCGAGCCGCCTGGCCACGCTGGCCAGGCCGAGCGGGCCGCACCGCGCCCCCCGGGCCGGACCTGGGTCGGGTCGACCCAGTTCGGGCCGACCCCGGGGGTATCGGGCCGGGTCGGACCGGGCCCAAACCCCCTATTCGCGGACCTCTTACGGTATTTTGCCCATACCTTGGGCTACAGACCTCTGATCGACACACCGTTAGCTACGATGCGATCCTTGGATCGAGACGGTCGTTTCGGTATGTTACACTCAAGGTTTTGGAGAACCTTGGGTGCGGCCGGGTTGGTTCGATCACGAAACCAACCGGGCCCTCGGAGCAGAAACACTTGTATCTCGAGCCCCGGACGTCTGATTGACGTGCTGTCGACTTTGTTAGTTTCCTCTTGATGAGACGGAACTTTTGGCATGATTATCCTGAGTTTTGGAAGCAGTTGGATAGTGGCCGGGTTGGATTGTACCAAAAATCCAATCGGGCCCCTTGAATAGAAAAGCTGATAACTTTCAGACCAGACGTCCGTTTGACGAACCGTCAATGGCGTCGGTGATCACGTTGAGAAAAGGTCCCTGTGAGAGTACCCTATGAGAGTTCGGGGTATAGTTGAGATACGGTCGGGTTGGTTTTCAGTAGTCCGGACGTCTGATTGACGCGTCGTCTGTTGCGTTGAGACCCCTATGACGAGGCGGTCCTTTGAGATACTTCTTTGTGGGAGTTTGTGATACTTGGAGTATTGACCTGTATCTCGTGGAGAGGACCCTCCCGGAGACGAGTGTTCAGAGTACGGAAACCGAGTAGCTGGATGAGACCTGATGACTGCTTGTCCAATTCGATTCGGATTGACTTTCATATCCCAGTGGGGAGAACTACTTTGTGAGGTGGCAAACCCATGGAGGAGGATCACTACTGTGTGAGGTGGAAGACCCACGGTACTCGATAGGAGGAGTACCTTTGTAGGCTATGAGAGGGAGCACTACTGTGTGAGGTGGTAGACCCATGGCGGAGGAGAACTACTATGTGAGGTGGCAGACCCACGGTACTCGAATGGAGGAGTACCTCAGTAGTCTTAGGTAAGTTAGTAGTACCTAGGAGTCGTGACAGGATCACTGTACTCTCTAGAGACGGAGCTCTTCAGTAGTTACAGTTTTGATAATGAAAATCCTGGTTTGAGCTGAGTCGATTAACTTGTGTTTACCTCATGATAGAGATGAGTTACTTGATAACTTGGGTATATGTATGGGCATATACCTGGGTAGTTTTTATCCATTGATTTCGTAATCTTTGTGTTTCCTCATGATTGAGATGGGTTACATGATAACTTAGGTATATGTATGGGCATATACCTAAGTAGAGGTTATCTATTGAGATCTTTCTTTGTGGTTATCCATGTAGGATTTAGTGATACCATGAGGGTCTTGGGGTCCCTACTAAGTATCATTATACTCACCCATGCACGGGCTATACCCGCACCTCGTTGTGTTGGTTGCAGACGACGGGCAGCGCTGACAGAGGCCGAGTGTTCGTGGACTGGATAGTACCTGGTGGTGGATCTCACGACGAGTCAGTATCCGGAGGTGGACTTCACGACGTGACGATACTCAGAGGAGGATGACGGTTGAGAGCGTTGAGGAGGATATATGTACCTACCCTTTAGGTAGGATCCGTGGGGGACGATCTAGGAGCTCCGCTATCTATACCTACCCTTCAGGTAGGATCCGAGGTGGACGACCCAGGAGCTGCTTCTTTTCTTCCAGCTGTTGTCTTTTCTGTTGTACTTCCTTTCAGTTGTAGCTGCACTTTTCAGATGGGTTTGTATTCTGGACCACTTACTTTTCAGCACTTCCGCTTGTACTCTATGGTGTTTTGTTTACCTTTATTAAGGCAATGCCTTCCCAGTTTATCAGGATTTACGCCTTTGGTGCTAGTCGCCAACCCCTGGCCTATGGAAGGCGGGCTTGGGGTAGTCACGGCATGGGCCCCGAGGACGGGTCGTGACATGATGAGTGGGGCCCACTATTTTCTGTCGATGTATCGGTAGGTCTCATGAGACAAACTAGAGTCTTGGCATGAGGCCTTAACAATATGGTTATGTATGGTCTTGGAAGGAGGCCTTGATTGTGAGGTTATGATGTTCGGTATTATGCATTCCCCCATTATGAGATTAGTTATTAATATTAAATATGATCATTTGAATAGTATAATATCCATGTAAATGTTAAAATTGTATTATTTGATTCATTATTACTATATTATGTAGAATATTAAGTTCAAAAGGATTGTGTTTTAGTTTTTTACCTTTGCATTAAAATTTTATGCTTATTTATCATAGCTTCGGAAACATTTTTTACCCGTACTGAGCTTTTAAGCTGACCCCTTTATTATGTTTAATTTTCCCCTAGGATGAAAATAAGTATATTACGAATGAAGAACATGGATATTCTAAGGGATATGAGTGTTTTCAAGGGAGTCACTATGTTTTTTTTCATTTCATGATGTAAGGTAAAACTTTTGTTTGTATCTATTTTTTAAGGCTAATAAATTGATCAGTCCTTCGGTATTTGATTATTTATAATCATACCAATGTATTACAAAAATTCAACAACTCTGGGAAACTATGGTCAAGGTGTTACATTTATTCTAGCAAGTGGGTACAACTATGAAATAGATACACTTAAAGATAATCATCCTTAAAAGGGTTGGTTAGAGAATTGACTCAACCATCACTCTGATGCATGGTGAGTGGTTTAAATTCCACCCATATAGCAAGAAAATCTCAAGGTATATTCTATGGAATATTCATAGGCCCTTTATGAACATTAATGAAGTATTTTTCCTACCATTTCTATGGTATCCTACCAGTAAAAACCATTAAACTCATTCACTATCTTTTATTAATAACCCAACACTTTTAAATTACCCTTCTCTATTGCTTATATTATTTTCTTTGATAAGGTAACTTACATTTACATTGAGAATTCCCCATAGTTTCCTTTTTTTATTATGATTTTTTTTTACCATCCACCTTTTTCCTCAAGATGGGTTATAGTAATTTTACCCCTTTTATTGATAAGAGGAAAATTATTCATGTTTTTTATGTTTTTATTCAAATATGAATGATTGTTTTCAAGTATAATATTTAAAATTTTACTATCAAATATATTTCTCACTTTGTTCTATGCTCATGCTATCACTTTTATTAAAATAGGGAAACGTATTGGAATTTTAAATATTGTTATTCCAATATGTATGATTATTGGTTATGAATTTTTTATTCATTTTCTAATGTGACAATTTAATTGGAATTAAATAAATGATAGATGGGTCCTGACATTATATATCCCCTCAATGCATCAGTATATCTCATGATACAAACATGTTTGGGTATTTTGGTGTGTTCCTTCCAAGGATAAGAAGTTTCCTTGATAGTAATATCACTATGTATTAGATTATGGTATGTAATTATATATCAAAAAATATCCATTTCATTAACAAGGAAATATTTATTGTTATCCATGTGATCAATATATTTTCATTTCTATCCATGGATTTATTATGCACTCATTTTTAATTAATCAAGACATTATGTTGTTTATTTATTCCAACCATATCTCTTATGAAAATTTTATTTTATAAAAATATTCCACTATATGCTACCCCATATTGAGAATATATGGCCTTCCTTATTTTATTCCTTTACCTAGGAAACCTAAAGGATAACTATGAAATATTTTTTGGGATATGATGCAAGGTCTAATGATGTTCATGAAATGTGTTCATGTCTGTAAGAGCCTGGTTTTTCTTCGAGGTACAGAACCTTTAGTTTTGAGTTTGAATCCTAACTTGTATCCTAATAAATGTTCTCTTTGATTTAAGTAAGGGTTCAAGAGTAATAGGGGCTAGTTCATATATCAATTATATAGATTTCATAGGAAATAGTAGGGGTTCAAGGTTAGCAAAACATTTTTTAAAACCATGCCACTCAATCCATGCAGCCTTATTAGGGTGCCGCATGGTCTTTTTAAATCCATTAAAGGGGTGAATAGTTTATAGGGGGCTACATTAGATGGTGTTCTTCATATGGACATGGTTTTTTAAAATGTGCATCATAGGCCATGCATGGTGTGCCCCATGGGTTGGTGCATGATTTCTTAAATCGTGCGGCCATACCGTGAAGCCTTATAAAAGCTATGAAAATTTTATTTTTCCCCTTAGTTTTTTTTAATCCCCACCCACTCTTTATTTTCTCTCCCATGTACAACACCGCCTTCTCCTCCTCGCGTTTGAATCTCCCTCATCTCTTAAATATAGTATTTTAAGGATATTATCCATCCAATTTCCAATTGAAACACTATTTGTCTCGTTGTATCCCTCCAGATAATAGATTCAATTTTTTATTTATTTAATTTAATTCATTGTATTTGGTTTTATATTGGTGCAAGTTCATATGAACAATTTTCAATTTCTTTTTATATTCTTCTATTTTCTTCATAACTGGACCAAACTAAAGGTTGGCATTGTATGAGTATTCCTCTACAATAATAAGGTTGGTGGTCTATGACTAATCCCTAAAAGTATTTCCATTTATAAATTTGTTTCATTTTGAACACACCGTCTTCACCGAGTGTTGATCATTAAATCCATATTCCTTAAATTCAATCATCTAAATTGAAAACCAACTCCCTAAAAATACCTTTTTATCACCATCGAAGGTTGAGACCCAAATTCTAGATACCCCAAGTAGGGTGTGTTATTTGTTATTCCATTAATGCCCTATATTGTGATTACCTGAGACGCTATTTAGGTGTGCTTGGATTAAACTTTTTTTAGGTAAGTGTTTCATATTAATAAATAAATAATTAATTCTTTAAATGGAATGTATAGAACTTAACATATCAAATAGCCTTGATAAATTATAATTCTGTTGGGAATTAGTTTTATGTTCTTATCAACCTTGTCACTTATGATGAAAGGTAACAGGATGAACCTAATGAATTTTTAATTGGAATGAGTATTACATAGTCAATAATGATTAATGAAAAAATATAAACAAGAGTATATGATGCCCATTTCATATTGACCTTTTTCATTTGTATATAAATGGTTATATATGATCCCATCTTGGATTATATAGGGAATTTCTTGAGCACTCAGAGGATGCCATTATGATACATTAAGCAGATTTCCAATGGAGATACTCACCATGGAACTTAGTACATATCTCATTATATAAATTCCAAGGGTTTGTATCGATGATTCCCTTGAAACATTTTACAGATGTTAGAATTACTTAGATTCACACCTTTGATTTAGTGTGATGTCTTAGGACATGCAGAGCATTGGATTATTCTCCTTGGTCTGTAATAATGCTTATCCTAGGATTTACTTTGGACTTTATCCACAGACTCAGTTAGATATATTTCCATTTGAATTGCTTGGGTATACCCCTTTTATTATACATATCCCTTACAGATAGGATGGATAGTTGTGTACAATGAGATATCTTAAACTTATAAGGTCAATGATTCCTTTATTACTCATGGATCAATTTTAGTATTATCATTATTGATACCACAGTATTATTCATTATATTCCATAATCTATTGAATATATGATTAAATGAAAATTTGTTCATATACGTCCAGTAAATTCTAAAGCATTTATGGTCATCCAGGTGTCCACGGAGGAACCTAATCTCAACTTGGGTTATATTTATTTCCTATTTTAATTTGAAATACCTATACATTGTTACAGTTTATATTCAGAATATGTATTTGTATAAATATTGTTATCGGTGGACTACAAATTTTATCTCACAGCCTATATGGGTTGCAGATGGTAGATGATAATATTATATGATTTCAAGTGCGGAAAAGGGGAAGCATCTAGTTAAAAATGTATTATTTCTTGTATTAGGTTGGTATCATGGTACCAAATGACTAGACCAACGCTTGGGATGCTTGAATAGTTTTTAGTCTTTCGGTTCTTTTATATTTGTAAGCTTCTAGGTTTTCTTGATCTCTTTTTAGAAATGTAACATGATTATTTTGTCTAGAGTTATTTCAAATTGTGAGTTAATTATTTATATACAATATTTTTATTCCTTTTCCTCTTACTTTTCCATTATTAATGCTTTAATTGGTTTTTTATATATTTTTTACCATTTTCCATAGCTCTAATTATGAGTGCATAGTCTCCCCCTTATACCAACTTAGATACTCATTTCTACTCAGCAGCCTCTAGCATATGTAGAGGCATGCATGAGGCCATGTGATGAATTAGAAATGATAATCTTACTAGGTGAGCTGGTCCAGGATGTTACAAAGAGGTATCAAAGGTTTATTTTTATTTCCTTACTATTTTGTGATGGTATAAAGGATATTATGACATGTCAGAATTTGGTAATGTGTCTATGCTTGGGAGTATCTAACCCATGTATGGGCAAAAAGAAAAATTTCCAAGGATAGGATTTGATGTTCTCATTTATATCTATTTTATTTTCTTTGATTCCATTGTTGGGTGACGCACATGATATGTGATGTTATTATGGTTACAATATTGGATTAGATTTTTTTATTATCCTGGTATGGCAAGAAGGAATGGATCATGCATCATTTTAGGCAAGTTATAAGATTTAGATTTCATGAATTATACCATGACATGTAGGTTTCATTTCCGGACTTCATGATACTTATTTCATGTTCCTTGAGTGATATATTTGTCATGAAACTAACATTTGAATAGAAGAAAACGTAATTGAATGAATCGTAATTAAAATTTATTCATCAACCAAAATGGTGTTTTTCTTTATAGTTTGATGATGCCACCTTAATCAACTAATTATCACATGTTGGAGTTATGTATCTATGGTTAAATATACTAAAATGATAGTACATTTTTAATATGTGAATGCCATTTTAAATTTAAAGAGTGCATGTTCCTCTACAAATTTGGAACAATGATTAATCTATCTAAATCATCTAATATTACCTGTTACGTTCTATTATAAAACGTAAAGGTATGGATACAGTTATATGCAATACTAATTTCAATTTTTAAATAATGTACATGTATAAATTGGGAATGTTGATACAGTTAATTAGCTTATTACATAAATATAAAACTTTATAATCTTTAATTTTAATATGGTTCTTATTAAATAGTGATTGTGATTTCAATTTAAATGTTTTTTTCCTCTATAACATTCAATTATGACACTTTACACTAGAACCCTGATAAGAAATAACATAACCCAAACCCAAATTTAGTAGTAGAAAGTAGGAAGCATCCCAAGTGATTTATCTCAGTATTAAAAATACACCCAGGCCTGGCTTTATGAGTGGAAATCATGGTGTGATTTTTATATAGGAAGTCTTGTATCTATGCTATTCTTTTCTCTAAAATTTTTTCATGTGAAATATTATCTGAGGTGTGTTCTTAGAATATTTAGTGCTACAAAACCATGAATTCATTGAGTAGTGAAATAGGAGGGTGTTGAAAACCATGCTCTAGAGGTGGTCATCACTGAGCCAGTAGTGTTTCCTATAGTAGTTCCACCTGTGGCACCTCCTACTATACCTTATGTAAGAAATGATTACCATTTTAAAGAGAGGTTCCTATGTCTTTTGCAGACTTTTCTAGGAGCTACATGACTTTCCTCTTCTATAGTGGAGTTGACGTGTGAGTTTTACTTGTACAATACATCTATTTTTTGTGTGATGGTGGTCCTCAGTCTATGGATACATGGTTGGAGGCCAAGTTATCAATTTCCAATATTCTTGGAGACACCTCCTAATAGGAGACTAAATCTCTCTACTTACATGATTCATGATTCTTCCAAACAAGGTGGGTTGTTCTAAATCAGGTTGATCAGCACCATGGTATGACTTGGATTAATTTACTGTCTAGTTACAATGAATTGTTCTTATAAGAGATATTGAGATCTATTAGGTTTAGAATGTTTGTGAACCTTAAGTAGGGTACCTTGTATGCCATGGACTACATATCTCACTTTACAAAGCTTTAGCATTTTTCACCGACCCTTGTAGGAGATGAGATATCTAGGGTGAGTCACTTTGATGACAGGGTTTGGTAAACTATCTACTATTAATTAAATGTATTCAGAATAGAAATTGCCTCATAGATTGTAAATAAATCCCCATTTACCAAATATAATTTGAGGGAATCTGATGGAATAATGCATGGTGGTTTAGTACCAAGATAGATTAGTGGTTCCTCCAATGGCCACAAACTTTTCATAAGAGTTCTAAATAGGGAAGGGGTATATCGAGTATCCACATTGATAGTTCAGTAGTATTCCATCCTTGTGGGAGTTAAATCTACTTAAATCTTCATTGTGATAAGAACCCAATTGAGTTAATATCCTATGGAAAAATGTTCCATCATCATATGTTCTTCCAAACCTTCCCATTTGTTCTTAATGGGGGGGGATCCACATCAACTCCACCTTCCATAGCTGGATCAGTAGTTCAACCACGTGTAAGGAGATGGTTTAACACTATCTGGTTAGGCTGATGAGGAGTTCATGGTTTTGGTATCCAGATTTCTTTTTTTAATTATTAGCAAGGCGGACTATCTCAGGGTAGTCCAACTGTAGCTCAAGGACACGAATCATGCCATTTTCAGACAGTATAGCTGATAGAAAAAGAGATGAGTGCATGCCATATACTATATGAGGTATTATCCAAGTCTTCTATGCTATCATATTTTATTTTTTTGGTATAGGTTCTTCACACTCATTAATTTCTATATCCATAGTGGAAATCGTTAGTCTTGAAACTCAGTACTTATGTGACATGATGACACTTGATATTATATTGGGAATTCAGATAGAGATTTCATTCCATTGTAATCGATGATCCCTTAAGGTAGTTAGTTATAAATTCTTATGGAACCTCCTTGTACTTGAGAAAATGGGATTCAATTTAATTTTTAGGATGGGCTGGTTGGTCCCCAATCATGATTATGTTGAATTATATCATCTCAAGGTATGATTTACATCACTATAGGGTGATATTTATGCTCACCTAGGTGAATGGGATATCTAGGAATGTAGATATGGACCAAAGCATCATAGACTGGGTGGAGTAATAGCCTATATGGACAATACATATATAGAGGATCTCAGGATATATCAAACTAGTTTTCCTCCTATAGTTGATCATTTTAGGGATATATATCCTAATGATTATTCAATACTACCTCCTAAGAGAGAGAGGTATATTTTACTATTTATCTATTTATTGGACTATACATATATCCATTACTCCTTGTAGGATGGCTACTAATGTGTTGCAAGATCTCAAGAGGTAGCTATAGGAATTTGAATCTATGGGTTTTATTAGACTCAGTACCTCACCTTGGGGTCCGCCTATTCTTTTCTCTAGGAAGGTGGATGGGACTGTTAGACTAGGTGTGGATTACTGACAATTGAACCAGCTAACAGTTAATAATAGATATCCATTTCCTCACATAGATGATTTTTTTACCAGAATTGAGGAGCTAGATTATTCTTGAAGATCGATTAAATTTAAGTAGGTATAAGTTATACCTTCATACATAACTCACAAAATATTTCATAGCCAGTATGGTCTTCATAAGTATTTGTTTATGTAGTTTGTTCTTATTACAATTCTAACCATTTTTATGCACTTGAAAAATCAGGTTTTCTACCTATGATTTGATTCCTTCATAGTGGTGTTCATGGTTGACATATTGTTGTACTCCAAAACTCAAAATACTCATAAAAACATTAATATGATTTTTAGTACCTTGAGATAACACAGATAGTATTCCAAACTCAACAAATGTCTCTACTAGATTGAAAAGAAGTGACCAAACTCATCAAACTCACCTTGATATAAAACTCCCCAAACTAACCTTGATATCATTTTGAGTACACATTGATATAATTTTGTGTACTCATTTTGAGTTCACTTCCTGGGTCATATTATATCATAATTAGGTGTATTAACTGACCCAGGGAAGGTGAGATATTTAATTTCTTAGGAGAAACCGAATAACATGTTTAATATATTAAGTTTCTAAGGGTCGGATGGATATTCCATGTGTTTTATACATGATTTATAGTATCCTATATCACTAATTAAAGGATTGACCAAGAATGGTGTCAATTTTATATTGTCTAAAGAGTGAATGAAATTTTTTTCATAGTTGAAGGTAATACCTACCTCATCCCTGGTCTTCATCTTACTTGATCCTTGAAGAGGAATAGTGTTTTGTGATGCCTTAAGCATCTAGCTAGGTAAATTTATGATGTTGGAATATTTATAAATTGTATATGGGTCTCAAAAGTTGAGGCCTCATGAGTGTAACTACTTGATGCAAGATCTCAAGCTAGAAGTAGTTATCCATTCCTTATATTGTTGGAGACACTATATATTGGGAGAGAACATTGTGATGTATATAGATAAAAAATCCTCAAATATAAATTTACACAAAATTACTTGAACCACAGACAATTAAGATGGGTTGAATACCTTCAGTACTTCAATTTTTAGATTGCATATACACCTAGAAAGTGAAATGTAGTTTCCGATAATCCGATCTGTTAGACTTAGATGGAAGATACTCATGAAGCTAGTGGTTATTTTAGGTTAATGGAACTTCTTTATGAGATGTATTTAGAGGTTTATGAGAGTCATGGGCATCCTTTTATTATATAATTTATGGTATCCTCATCACTTCTAGATAGATTGAAGAGGTATAACTTTCCTGGTCCCAATTACTTGGCCCTGAGGGTGAGTATTTTAGGTGTAGACCCATCGCTATATTGGTCGGTCGATAGATATGGAATCCTTCTTCTACATAGGTGTATCTCGGTGCCTACTGAAATGTGATAATAATTGATGATAGAATGTCATGACTTAAAATGGGTAGTACACCCAAGGTTATCCAACATGTATCATGACATGCACCACCAGTATTTGATGCATGGGATGAAACATCAGATTTTAGGTTTTGTCACAAGGTATTCTGTCTATTAGTAGGTAAATATAGAGGAATATTGAACTTATATCATAGTAAAACCATATATGGTCCGGTAATGTACATGGGATGATTTTGTGATGTATTTTGAGACTAGTTTACCAAGGTAACCTCAAGGTAGTGATGTTGTTTAGGTATTAATGGACAGACTGAAAAAGGTATCCACTTCTTTCTTATTCATGATACCCTCTTAATAGATAATATAATAAGATTGTATGTTTGTGAGATTAAAAGTATACATGGGTTCTCCCATATAATCATTTATGATTGGTATTCATATTTTATATCAGGGATCTAGAAGGGGTTGTCAAAAGCACTGGGTATAAAGTAACTTCTGAGTATATATTACACCCTCCGACTGATGGTTAGCTATAATAGATAATACAGGTTTTAAATCCCTTGCTTGTAGTGTGCATCCTTGTTTCCCAAAGTTCTAGTGAGAAACATATACCATTTTTGTAATTCTCTTATAATAACAGTGATTAATAGACTGTACAAATGGTTACTTATGCGGCCTTATATAGTAGGTCGTTATAATCACCTTTGGGATAGCTAGACGCAGGAGAGGAACCTCTACCAAGACCATGTCTCATTTAGTAGACATCAGAGTAGGGGAATATTATTAGGAAGTGTATAGTGACTGGTCAATCTAGAAAAAAATATTATGTCAATCCATGTAGACAAACTTAGGAGTTTGAGGTCAGGTATTTTTTTGGAGTTTTCCCCTAGGCTGGGTTGTAGAAAGATGTAGAAGAAATAGAAGTTGACTCCTAGGTTCATTGGATCCTTTGAGATATTTTAGTGAATTGGTTTGTTAGCCTATCAGTTAGCTCTTCCTCAGAGGTACCGAGTTGTGCATAATTTAGTCTAAATATCCCAACATCTTTAATATTATGTCAACTCATCACATACTTTTGATCCATACGATGTTGAGTAAGATGAAATTGCTTCTTTTGAAGAGTATCATATTCATATCATCAATCTATACATAAAGGATCTTTAAGGTGGTATATCTCTGTAGTATAGGTTTTATGGAATCATGAATCTATAAAGGATGATACATGGGAGAGAGAGGTATATTTTTGTGTTCAATGGCCAATGTTATACTTAGATGATTTTTTACAACCCTTGGAAGGGAAGATCAGAGATAAAGTTCATTAAGGGGGAAGATTGTAAAGGCCTATTTTTCATTGATATAATAAACCATTAGTCTTCATTTTCTTAAGAATACTTTTATCCTTATAAATGTTATATATGATTTAAATAAGGGTTGAGGAGTGTTTAGGGATTTTCTTAAGCTCGTAGATTTAGATTTTAGAGGAAATTGCAGATCCAAACTATTAGTGTATGGTCAGTTATAACTATGCACCTCAAATTTTGTGGACCTGTGAGGATTGCAAATTGTTTCTTTAAACCATGAAAAGGGGAATTGGGCCATTTGGATCTATGATAGATAGTGGGCACATGATTCATGTAGTTTTTCTAACTTTTCATTATAGATCGTGTGGGGTGGGTATCCTATATAGTGCGGTGCTCATGGTTGGTGCACAGTTTTTTCAACCACGAGTCCTAACAATGTAACCGCTTAAAAATTGGTCAAATTTCCTTTTTACATTACTTATTTTAAATAATATCACTACCTTTCCTTTCCATCCCACACACAGTGGCCTCCCCTATCCTCTTCTCATTTGAACCTCCCCCCCCCCTTCAAAATATGCATTAAAGAATCTTCTCCATCTAACATCTGATCGATCCACCACTTTCTTTTTGGATCCTCCTAGGTAAAATAATTGATATGGTTCCTTATTTATTTTTTCTATCTCACCATATTTGGTTTTATTTTGGTGCAAAATCATATGCCATGTTTTTAGGATCTTTGTTTTCTCTTTAGTTTTTTTCTAATCTAGACCAAAATAATGGCCAATACATGATGAGTATTCATCTACGGAAATAAGGTTGGTGATCTAGGACATATCCATCAAAGTCTCACCATTTATAAAAAATTTTCATTGTGTACTTGTCAGTTTCAAAAAGGCATTATCCTTAAATTCATATGCCTTAAATTCAATCGTCTTAATTGAAAACGATGTCCATAGTGAGATCTTTTGATCTTCATCGGAGGTTGATACCACAATGTTAACCGCCCCATCATTTTTATGCCATTAGTTACCTATATTTTCATTACCTAAGGCACTGTTGGAGTGTGTTTGACTTGAAATTTGTTAGGGTAAGTGTTTCATCTTAATAAATAAATTTTTAATGCATCAAATAGAAAATATTTAAATAAAGATATCACTTGGCCTTAATAAATTGTATTTGGTTTGGAAATTGGTTGCATGTCCTTATTGACCTTGTCACTTAGGATGAAAGGTAATGAAATGAACCAACTGATTTATTAAGTGGCATGAGTATTACAAGGCCTAAAATGATTTATGAAAATATATAAACATGAGTATATGGTTCCTGTTTCATATAGACCTTTTTTATCATTATAGGAATGGTCTGTTTTGATCTCACCTTGTATTCCTAAGGGAATTACTTAAGCATTCATAGGATTCCATTATAATTCATTGAGATGATTTCCAATAGAGAAACCCACATTATATTTCAATATTTGTCTTATTATATGAATTCCTCAACATTGCATCAACAATTATCTAGACACTATTTTCATATATTATAATTCCTTAGATGCACTCTTTATATTTCGTGTGATGCGATACCTTGGTCTATTCTACTTGGGATTTATTCATGCTTATCAAGCGATTTACTTTGGAATTTATACAAGGACCTGGATAGAGATATTTTTAAAGGAGTTCCTTCAGTATACCCCTTGTAATACAATTGTCCCTTATTGCTTGGATGCACGGTCTTGTAACGGGATATAGTCTGACATTATGAGGTTAGTGGTGGATTTATTACTCATGGATCATTTTTAGTTTTATCATTATCGATCCCATTGTCACTTGAATTATATTCCCTAAACACTTGACAAAATGATTCAATGAACATGTGCTGAAAAGCATCCAGTAAAGGATGAAGCAAGTATGGTCGGCCAAGTGTCCTATAGCGACCCAAGATTAACATACATGGATATTACATCATTTTATATGAATATTCCTCACAATATAAAATTATATACATGAGGACTATAATATTTTAGTGTATTTAGAAAATTGGAAAATTAATTTTCTATCTTGGTGAAAGATATTCAACATATCCCTTAATGAACTTCCCCTTTTGTAATCCAACTTAAAACCATTATTCATGACCAAGGGTGAAGAAACATTAGAAAGTGGTGACCATTGATTTTTAGTAAGGGTAAATAAGGGAGATATTTAAGAATAACATGAGAATAAAGGTATGGTAACATGATCATAACATTATAAGATCATACCCCGCATATCAAAGATCACAATCAAGAGTCATGGCATAAATATTCTCGGTTCATAAGACCTGAATCATAAGGATATCAAATAACATGAGTTGTGAGGGAATAACTTTGGAATAATAAATAGACTTATGGAATATACATAAACATAAAAAATCAATCCCTATATTTTAAGGCTCACTTAAAATGCATGTCAGGGAGCTTCATGGGTGAAACACCTACTATGAAGGACTCACCTCCATACCATGTCACAACCTTTTCCACATTTTGGATCCGGTTATAAATTATTACCATAACATATCAAGCCTATTGAAATGTTCCCATAATTATCATATGAGACATAAATCTTTACCCAATTAATTAGAGAGTTGTGATGGGATCACATGGTGCTATATGGGATACTCCATCATATATACTATAATGAGCTTACTTGGAGGTATTTGGTCCATCCCATTGTATAATCTATAATGGGCTTAAACATTGCTATATGGGACCCACATCATATAATCTATAATGATCTTACCCAGTTCTATTTTGTTATACCCAATCATATATGTTATAGCGGGCTTAGCTGGTCCAATCTAGACCACCCAATCGTCTAATCTATAATGATAATACTCAATATTATTCTAGGCCCCGCAATAGTATAAGCTTTATCCATGAACCACAACATGAATAAAGTACAAATATCTTAAATATCATTATAAAAACACATCAAAAAAATTATTACTTCATAACATGATTAACCTATGTAAAAGAAATGGGTTTCATTTCAATCTCATTGAAATGTGAGTATCCCATAGAAAAAAATAGGTTTCACAACAATCTATATGAAAAAAAAATTACTAATTGAAAATATAGAGTTTTCATAAGCATCATCCCAGCAAAACACAAATCATTCAAAGAAACAATATGAATGTTATCCTTGGTTTATATCCCTATTAAATCATAACTATATCAAATTATTTCATCTTATATGGAGAAGGATTTTCAATGATCACATGGAATTGTTCTTAAGGAAAATTACATTTCTTTGAAAAGAATATAAAATATTCAAAATAAATCTCTTTAAAAACTACATTTAAAACTTATGAATTAATATTTATAAATAATTTAAAACATTTTGTGAAGAAAATATCACTTCCACTTTGAAAAACACTTTTCAAAACATAAAATATTTTGAAAACCTTTTTCTTTGAAAATAACTTTGATAACTTATAAAAGAATATTTAAAACACATTTTAAACACATTAAAACATAAAACAATTCTTTAAAATAATTTTCTATGAAAATGATATTAATATATAAGTTAATTTTATATTTTTGAAAACATGGTTGGTGAATAAAACAAATTTCTAACCAAAGTGATAAATAATGTCTTATTTTCTAAAAAATTAATTATTTATTTATTTTAAGTACTAAAGAGTGTAGAAATGGTACTAATATATGAATATTTCTTTAATAACCATAGGAGAAGAATATTTATGAGAGATATTTAGATAGGTATCATAATATTTCATCAATGGAAGAAAAATCATAAACATTCCTAATAAACAATGAGATTGTAGCAATAAATTATTACTTCTTTGGTAACATTGATTCATAATACCCTGGAAATAATAACATTACATAAAGCAAAAAATATCATGAAATAAATAGATTCATTACATAACATGTAAATTGGTAGTATCTACAACTCATAGAAAAATATATATGCATAACATGGCATGTGTCTCAATGAAGGAAAATTGAGACAAAATTACTTAACCAATTTGGAAAGTTTTGAACCATAAACACTGTGAAAGAGAGATCATAAAATTGATATGTAAATACATGTAAACATAATTATAATAATAATATAATAAATTAATTCATATTATATACACCACAAAAAAAAGAATTGAGTGGTGAATAAGGCATATGGCTTGCAGAAATAAAAGTGAGACTTGAAATCCCCTTACTACTTGAGTAAATTTTAAATCACGATCCCCATGAAAGATTAAGATAAATTGAAACTTTTAATAAAATTAAATTAATTATATTTATGATATAACATTTCATAGTTAATTATATAAACCACACAATAAGAATTATTGGTGAATATATCATATATCTCATAAAAATAAAATTGAGACGAGAAAACTCTTACCATAAGTCTTGAGTTTATATGTACATGTTCAAAAATTCTGTATAATAACTATAAGTATCTTATAAATATAAAAAATAACTATATTATTATTTATCATAAAATATATGATTTTATTATGACTTTATATTATCCTTTTACTAAAAATTTCATGTTAAAGTTATGTTTCGTGTAATAACCGCTGTGTTTTTTGTGTATGTTTTGACTTGTTATTCTTGATCCGCTTACATAAATCATGATTTACTTATTTAAAAAATTTAAAACATGATTTAAATATCATATATATTCATTATATAATTCTTACAATAATATATAAAATATATAAATATGAAATGGAATATATAGTTCAATGAGAGGGGAGGTTTGACGTGCACATTAATGCTATTTTGGTTTTATTGTCGTGCTGAAAGAAAGAAAGGAAATGAAATATATATATTTATATTATCATTTTATTAAAATTATTATTTCATATATATCATATATTTTTACTAAACCCATATATAATACATTAAATGTAATGTGTTAATAAATCACAATGATTTGAGGAGGTGGTAGTCCACAGGTGCACAAACGAAGTTATCATATTCCCACAAAATGGAAATACTGAAGTTATGTTTTGTATAATAGTTCCAGTAGAATAATTAAATAATAAGTATAATATATAACATATAAAAATAGTAATTCCATAATTATAACTAACCTTTAAAAGAGATAATGGAAGAAAAAATGACATCGGTCAAGGAGGAGTTATTCCTCTGTACACACGAAGAATGATTGTGTATCCCCTTTGATGAAAGTGTGTGAGAGTGTAGTTCATAATCTTAACATAATAACATCTATGTATATTTAAGATATTTAATATTTTATATAATCAAGTAATAAAAATAATTTAAGGGGTGTATAATGAAATAAAACAAATGTGCTTGTTGAATGATGTTACATATTCTTTAGGTTGCTCCTTTTCCCCCGAATGGCCTGAAGGCCTTCTTTTTTATTTTATTATGGATAATACCCCTTCCAAGGGTTGAAGGGGAACCCGTACATGACACGTAGGCCCAAGGCACAAGGCCTGACTGACCCTCAATACATGACTCAAAGGTCCAGAGGCATACCATGCCCAATACATGACCCTTAGGCCCAGCCCACTTGAACTGCCCCTCCCCAGCTTCTGCGTCTTAGGTAACTCCTTTTGGTTCACACCAAAGGGCTTCCTTGGTTGGATTTTTTCCCAAAGGGATTATTATAAGATGAATGAAAGGAATTTTTTATATTATTTGGGAATTTTTTTCATCATCTAAAGGGATTTAGAAGTTTTAATAAGTGGGGGGGTGAGTGTCCTGTTTATAGTGGAGGAGGAGTGACATTCCTGTACATACAAAAAGGTAAACACTATTTAGAGGTCTCCCTTACATCATGTGCCAAAATTAATTGTCTATTTTAGATAAAAATGATTATATGGTCTAAATATATTAATAAAATATATTTTTGACATGATTCTAGGTTATATATCCCAATAAGTTAATGTTTAACCACTATATAAATTTATTTCTAACTTAATATTCATTATTAATTTTAATTAATTCCAGTAGTATTTTTTGTCAAAAACTAAGTTTAATTTACTAAAAATTTTAAATTATGTTTATTAAAAATATATAATCTATTTTTATAAATTATAAACAGATAATTGGTAGAAATAAATTTAAAATTAATCTCATAGATGGGATGAGATAATAGGTTTTTATAATGAAAATTTTAAAATGATTGAAATGTTTTTATATAAAATTTCAAAGTGAAATTGATTCAAATGATCAAAATTGTATTAATCAATTTATAATTTTTCTAAATATACTAAAAAATAATTTAAAATATATTTTGTGTATATAAATAAATTAGACAAAAACCCATTTTTAATTAAAATTCAGTGTCTTTCATTATTGATGAAAAAATGAAACTTATGAGAAATCTAGCAAAAATTATCCCAAAGTATATTTGGATATTTCAATTTTAAAAATTAAGTTTATTTTTTCAATAAAAATTGAATGAATATATAATATATAAATTTTACTAAAAATCATTTTTCAAAATTAGTTTGTTTAATTCACTGAGATAAAAAAAAATTTAAATAGAAAAATATTTTTCTTAGAAAATGAATTTCTTCATTTTCAAATAGTTTTTACTTTTATTTTAAAAAAAAATATAAAAATTGATTTATTTTACATATATGCTTAAATAAAATATTCAAATAAAAATTAATACTATTTATTAAATTCATTTAAATGGCTTGTTGGTAACTATAATAATTTTTCAATAAGAATATTCACTGTATATTCTAGTTTGGTAAAACTTTTCCTTGCATGGAACACTAACTATAAAAGGAACTCAGCGTTGTTTGTAACCCAATCTAAACATATTTTCACCTATACCAAAATATAATATGAGTTTTCCATGTAGTGAAATATGAACTTGGTGTTTCATGAAATGAAATCCAAACTTCTTGCTTTCTTATAAAACAAGATATATTCAGTTTTTCAAGAAATGAATAATGTTGAAAAGATTAAATTAATTCAAAAAATATATTTTCAGAAATCTCAGGGTGTAACATCTCCCCTAAGGAACCTGACCTCGACTTGGGTTATATTTATTTAATATTTTAATTTGAATTACCTTCACACTATTACAGTTTATATTCACATGTTGGATTTTTATAGACACTACTGGTGGTGGCCTACTGAGTTTATCTTGCACTATATATGGACCATCGATGGAAACAACGTAGATTATATGATTGTATTTGTATACAAGGGGTGGAGTCTTGTTATGGATATGTGACTTATTACATTGGGTTGGGATATTGATAGTAGATGGAAGAGTTATTTCTTGGGATTTTTGGATTGTATTTTTTCATTTTAATTCTTCTGTATCTAACAGCTTCCCTGTATGCTCTCTCTTTTTATAAATTCATGATAATCTTTTTGTATCTAGAACCATTTCAACTTGTGAGTTGATTATTTATGGATTAGATGTTTATTCTTGTTTTTATATTTTGTTATATTATTATTTATTCAATTGGTTATTTATATATTAGTTACCACTATTTTTCCACTCTGATCGTGAGGGTAGTGTCTCCCCCACCATACCACCATATACCCTCATTATTAGTCAGTAGCCTATGGTGCATGGGGAGGCACCCTTGAGTCCATGCGGTCAACCATTTCAGATACTGTTATAGGGTGAGATGGGTGGGTACATCATAATATTGTATGTTATTTCTTCAAATGTAATGTATGTATGTATCTAGTCACCCTAAAATTATAAACTGTTGGATGATAACTATTATATTAAATACCAATAATGTAATATAAATATTATAACAGGGTTTCTAGAGTCTGGGGAATTATATTTTTATCTAAAAAAATATTAAGAACTTTGGGTACAATATTTAGAGGAACCTAATTAAATATAACGTGTACTACGAAAAAACCCCTTAATATTTCTCGGGAACACTCAGAAAATGTAATAAAAAATACATTTTACAATTCAATATCATGATATAATTATGTGTATACCATAACAGAAATTTTAAGACTAAGGAAAAATTGGAAGTGTATCAATACTCATTATCAATAGAGGGATTTTACCCCTGATAAATTTACTAATAATAGAGTTGAGGCTAATAAAATCATAATAATATTAGGAAACCTCACCAAGGTTATGAAAAATAATCTCTCCTGCATTGAGAGACCTACATATCCACAACATGGTGTAACTATTTTGTACTAATTCATTGGATAAAAACCTCTATAATTTAGTGAACATACTGCTCCATTTATTTTTTAATAAAGGATCAAGTCTTAAAAAAATTATCTCTCTCTTTGGGAAGTACTGAAAATAAAACATTCACCATCACAGTCTATCTACTAAAGGGAGATAATGACCAATGGTGGTTGCTAATTCAAAAAACAAAAAAGAACGATAAGATAAATAAAATGGAATAAAGAACTTTTGATGAGGTATTAGATGAAATATACTTTCTTCATGGGGAAAGAGAACATATGGAAATGAATATCATTGATCATAGACCAAGGGAGGAGGAAGTGGTTTCTGAGTTTTGGGTCAAATATAAGAGGCTATCTTGACATGTTTTAGGCTATGTACAAAGATCGAAAATAAATATGGATCATTGATTTTATTGGTTAATTTAAATCCTTCAAAGGAAATTAGTCCCATAGACCATTTCATCATATAAGGATATAGTCTCAAACACCATTAATATAGTAAAGGAGTTATCTTGGATGTATGTATCGAATGGAAATTAAGAGATGAATAGTACAACTGAGCATCCTGGGAATAATATTTCATCAAAGGTGAAGAAAGGAATTAATGGATTTAAAACATGTGATAATTGTGGTAAGAACCGCCTTATAGGAAGGGGGAAAGATTTTATTACAAGTATAGGGTAAAATTCCACCTAACATGTGAATACAAAAGAAAAGAAGAATCTCTTGATTTTTAATGATTTAACTATAACGGGAAGGTACATTATGAAAACCTATACCCCAAACATTAATATAATTTACCTTATAAAAGACTAAGGAAATAGGGCCAATCTTATTCGATTACCAAATCTAAAGTTAAAGTTCCTAATGATGTTTTGGAATGTAAATTGTTCATAACCTCAAAGTTTAATCATGTTTTTTTTATTATATATATTTCAATATTTTAATATCTTCTACATTTTCAAAAAATAATTAAAAATTTCCTTAGAATCATAGTAAAAAATTTATTAGTTAAGAAACCTAGTGGAAATCATAATTCTATAAAGATATTTTAGTTAGATTCAATTATAATGCATAGACGTACCCTATTTGAAAACTTGGTTATTATAACTATAGTTCAATTCAATATGATCCTTGGTTTGGATTAGATTTCAAATTATAATGTAAAATATTTTCTTCAAGAGGCTGATATTATGATTGATGAAGGTGAGGGGGAATATCTAATCTATAAAGGGGAGACACTGCCATCTAAATCATGTGTGGATCCTACCCCATTAGATATCTTTAAATAATTTTGGGAAGAGATGAAGATCAATCATGACGTTTGGATAAGAATGATAAATGAAGAAAATATGAAGTACCTGGGGTATAAAAATAATTCGATGTTTTTATAATATTTCATTTTGAATAATGTATGGACTATATGAGATACGAAAATGAATTTGGACTAACTAAGAACCATTTATATTTATGGATATGATGAATATAGTATTCTAGTACTATCTTGATAAAAAAATTGGGATTCATTAATGATATCATTATATACTCTAATATCATTTAATAAAATGAGAGTTATCTATAAATAATTTTGGAAACCCTCAATAAAAAAAGTAATTATATGAGAAATATAGTATGTATGAATTTTGGCTCAATGAAGTTTTTTTTCTTGGCTATATTTTCTATAAGGATGGAATATGTGTTGACCCTTAAAAGAAAAAGGTAATCAAAGAATGGCCTACACTAAGAACTATAATTGAGATACATAGTTTCAAAAGTTTATCAGGTTACTTTCAATGTCCAATCCTAGATTTCACCTAGTTGGCCAAACTGTTAACTAAGTTAATATGTAAAAAGGATAAATTCACAAGGGAAACAGAATGTGAGGAATATTTTTAAGAGATCAAGAGTAGAATTATTAATAAAATATGTTTAACTTTTCCTTATTTGGAATGATAATTTGATTTCATATGCATTAAGGAAATTCAATGTCCATTAATTGAACTATACAAGTATGGAACTTTATGTAGAAGTTGTAATAGTTTCTATGAAAATATGAAAACACTACCTATATGGTTAAATATAAAATTTATGAATGGACCACAAGAGTTTGAAGTATATTTTCTTTTAGAATTATCTCAACAGGAGGTAAATAAGATGGTTAAAACTACTCAAGGACTATGATTGCTTGATACACTACCACACTAAGAAGGAAAACAAGGTGGATGATGTATTGAGATTGAGGGACTATATAATTCTAAACATGATAAGTATTAATATTGATCCTATATATAATGATCTAGTAAATATGAATGTGATGATTTTTAGGAAATGGGGTGCGTCATTCCTTTTAAAAAAAATATTAATCATCCTAACTATAATGGATTGAGAAGTCCTGGTAGAATGATTAGTACTTAAAATGGAAAATTAAAATGGTAAATGATAATAAATTGAAATAATTATTCTATAATAATAGAGTGTTTAAGTTCTAAGAGATGTTTTGTGTTCATCCATACCAGAGTTAAAGAGGAAACAACAAGATAATGCACATAAGTCAAATTTCTCTATACACCTCAGTAACACAATGATGTATACAGATTTGAGAGAACATTTATGGTGGGATGGTATAAAGGAGGAAAATACATAATAAGTGTCTAGATTCTTTTTATTTCAATAATTAAATTCTAAAATACAACATCCTATGGGAGTCATGTAATCTTTTCCTATACCTATATGGAAGTGGGATAATAGTATAATGGCCTTTGTAATTGGACTTTTGATGACTATAAAGAATAATTATGTTATAGGTCTAATGGTCAATAACCTTACTGATTATACTTATTTATTATCGATAACAAAATATCTACCCCTTGAGCACCATTATAGAATCTATATCACTAAAATTGAAAGACTTCATGGGATACCTCTATTAATTGTATTTGATAGTGAAACATGGTTATCATAAAAATTATGGAAGACTATTAAAGGGTTATTGACACTATGATATGTTTAAGTACAACCAATCATCCCCAAACTATTGGGTTTCCTAAAAGTACTATCCAAAAAATGGAAGAAATTCCAAGATCATGTTCTCATAACTTCCATGGAATGTAGGATTAGAATCTAACTTTCATGGAATTTTCATAAAATAATTGCATTCATTAAACATACCATATGGAATCATATGAAGCATTGTATGGGAAAAGGTATTACAATAAAACTTGTTTAGAATAAGTTTTAGAAAGAAATATATTTATCCTAGATCTTGTAGGGGATAAAACTATTAATGTACAAATTATTCAGTATCATGTTGAAGCATCCCAAAGAAGAAAAAAGAACTATACTGATAACCAAAGTAAAATCTTGTAATTTTAAGGGGTCATGTATTCATGACGTTTTCTCTATGGAATAAATTTGTAAGATTTTGTAAAAGGGGGAAGTTAAACCCTATGTATATTGGACATTTTGAAATACTTGAAATAATTGGATTTGAATCTTATAGATTGGATATACTTCCCAACAATTATTAACTACATGAAATCTTCCATTCTTCAGTGCTAAGAAAATATATTTCTAATTCAATGAATGTAATATTATATCATGGAATATAGATAGAGCCTAACTTATCTTATAATGAATATTCTATATGTATTATTGACACTAGAGAGAATGTGTTGTGGAATCAAACAACTTTATTGGTGGAAGTCCTTTTGAGAAACCCCAAACTATAAGAGGAAAGATGAGATCCTAAAGAATAAATCAGTAATAAATATCCCCATTGGTTCAACATATGATATATAACCCAATTTCAAGGATACAATTATTTTAATTGGGATATTGTAAATAAATGACACTATTGTACCGAGAAAACACCATATCCCATACAGTCACACAACGCACTCTCAAAAGAGCCTTTATTCATGAGTATATTTAAAAGTTTAATATTTGGAACTTAGAAATTTAATTTTGAAAAATAAATTTCATATTAAAACTCTTCATTATTATATTAACTTAATATAAATTTTTTGTAATTTTTTCAAAATATATTATTTTTAAGTTAGTAATGAAAAATATAGTTCCTATTAAAATTGAAAATTTTATTTATTTAAGAGATGAAAAGAAGGTTATAAAAACTTATTAATGTTAAAAAATTTATTTAAGGAGTAAAACTAAATGTTTTTGAAAAACTATTATTAAACTATAAAACCTATGTTTAACATTTTATATACAAAAGTTATATTTTCAAACAAAAGAAAATGTAATTTGGATTTTACTTTAATTAAATAATATTTTGGGTAAAATTCAATTTTAGATTTATTTAGAATACACATAATATTTTTTATAATAATCAAATTTATTTCATGAAAATGAAGAACATGTATTATTTTATTCTAAACATAATTTTTAGGCATAAAATTATACTTTTTCTAAAAATTGGTTTTATGCATGATACTGTTAAAATTAATTTAAATTTTATCAAAACATATTAATTTATTTTATAAAAAGGAACTTGTATTTATAATAATTAGATCGAAACTATTTTACATGGCTAATTTATGTTCCCAAAAGGAATCATTGATTCCTTCGGGTGTGATCAGTTTATCAAATTATTTAACCAAACTACACTCTGTTAATAAGGAATAGTGAGTGGGAGTCTATGTTCGAACCGATAGAGACAACTTGTTAGAAAAAAAACCAATAATCAAAACCTTTTTTAGGATTCCTTACATTTACTCTATTTGGTTTGAATTGACTAAAACTAATTATCATGGGTTTTAAAATAGAATAACTAAAGGGTTTTGGGTTAATTTTAGGTTAAAGGCAAAGGGCAATCCTAAATCTAATGTGGGGTAGGCCTATGGAATACGATGAAGAGTGGTGCAAAGATACCTATTGATCTTGTTCAAACCAATTGTATCAAACTAATATGGAAAATACTCCATGGTTATGAGTAATTGATAACCTAAGTGAAGAAATATTAGATTTTAGGTGGAAGGAATTAATGGTTATCTGTCCTAGCCTAATATTTTTCTACTAAGTTAGGGTCGTTCAATTTCCCCCTCTAATGTTGAAAGATAGTGCAAAAGAATGAGATTCGAAATTGATTTAAATATGGTTTCTATCTATAGGGTTACTCAGTTATGATTTTAGATACTCACTAAGTTCAAACCACCACCACTCTCAAAACCTGTACCTAAGTGGGTTAGTTGTGCATGAAGAATTTTAATGAAAGAATATAAATGGTTTGCAACATGCTAGACATTAAAAATAGACAACATAAAAAAACAATTCATAATTAAAATCATGAAAAATAAATTACACACTAACTTTGATGATGAAACATGTAATAATAAAACATCAATAAAAGTTTCACGGAATATATGATTTCAAATGAAACATCAAAATAAAAATTATAAACAAACACATCTTTGAATTGAAAGTAGAAACAACTGAATGTGTATAATAATAAAATAAAGTAGTAGAGAAATATAGAATTGAAAAAAATGGATAATAATATAAGTAAAGAAGAAAATAAGTTCCAGTTTTAAGCGGTTCTCTATACGTCGAGGGTCATGAAATATTTATATAGACCAAAAGGTACATGGAATGTATATGGTTCAAATTCTGTACTTATTTAAGTGGTTTTTTACTTCAACACATACACAACATGTAAATTTTATTCACTCAACTTATTTTACATCCACAAGATTCTCTAAATATTTAGGATCTCACTAATTTAATGGCTTGACCCTTTATTGACCATTAGTTTCAGAAGTTCTCACATCAGGAAATGATTTCACATTATGTGTTCCTTGTCAAGTTTGTAATTTGTGTATTTTATGACATGTAATCATGATAAAAATTATGTACTTGGTTCAGGCCTTGTATTGGGGACTCACGATTTTTAATTCAATTGGAAGGTGGTATATTCAAGGAGTACACATTTTGTACTTCAATTTATCAACATGTAAGGATTATGTCTACCATTTTTCTACATTCCTCCTTGGATCCTTGAATTCATAATTCCTGATAAAATGCATCAAATCACAATGTATTATCGAGCACATCATGATTAAACATTAAATAAATTTTTCCAATATATATATATATATATACTAAAATTCATCTTATCAAATACCCCCACACTTGAGAATTTTCTTGTCCTGAAGAAAAAATCTTCTCAATAGGGTTTGAAAATGAAACAATATTTAAATAAGAAACATGCATTAACACCAGGAAAATAAAACTAAGTGTAAGTGGAAAATGTAAGTCCTCTAGATTCAATCATATAGAGAAAAACCGTCATGCCTCATAGTCAAGTTCTTTATTTAGATGCATTATTCCTTTAAGATAAATTTCATAGTTGTTTCTCAGAATCTATAACCATATTTTAATTTCCCTCAAAATGAATTTTCTCTAATCACTCAAGGTAAAATGTGTCTAAAGATATGATCATACTTGGAATGCATGTTCTTAACCATATAATTGAATTGTCCTTTACATCTCTAATTTGTGAATAAAAATAAAAAATTAATCATGATAGATTTAGAAATAAGGTTTTAATGTATCTTATGCTGAGTGAAGATAAAAAATGATAAAAATAAAGCTTAAGTGGAGGGTAAGCTCTAAAGTAAAATGCATGATAATTATCTATAGTACAATAAAGTGACTCCTCCTTGAAAATATGTGTATATTATCCAAACATCTCAAAGTGGTCTCTCAAATATATAAAGTAAGAATAAAAAATGTACCATCTTACTTCCTTTTTATTTTAATTTATTTTTCAAAAATCATTTTTAGTGTAGATCTACAACGATCTCATAGCCACATATGATCCAACACAGGATTCATCGTTCTCATAATGGTGATTATTTACCTTCCTAGTACAAAACCCAATATATATATCACTTTTTTATGGAATTTGGTGAGTATAGAAAAATCCAAAAGTAATCATAGACCACATCATAAAAATCTGGTGAAAGTTCCACCTTATATTCCCTCAGTAACAACATTTTTTTTCAATCATTAATAAAAATATTCCTACCATTGTTCAAGAGAAAATCATGCATTGTACCAATATAAGGATTGTAAGGGAAATAGGCTTGAAATAGATCCATCCTAACAATTTTATTCATGGATACTACAAATCAAAAAAGGAAATATGTACATGTGGGTCTTAGGAAAAAGGGATCAACAAATATTACCTCAACAAATTTAAAAGTATATTTTCCCAATTATAGCCTCAATAAGTTCTCAATTTATGTTATGATTTATTTACATGTCCAAAGTACCTATCATTAAATATTCTTATAAAATAATATAACAGTGTAATTCTTGAATACTCTTAATAATGGGATTATAAAAAAATAACTGGAAATCACTCAGGGCATAGTATCTAGTAATAAGTCAATAAAATGTAATTTCAATAATATATATTTATAATTATAGTAATCAAATTAGTAATCATTCTTCAAATCTATATATGAATAGAAATTTATTTCCCAAATCTTTAGCCTATCTTTGCCTTTTATTTAAATGGATGAAATGATTTTTCAAAATTAAATAATGATTTCAATGAAAAATTTCTCATAGAATAGTGACAATAGAAATATAAAATGTGTATTGATAATAAATCTCAAGAAAGAATCCCCCATACTTAAAAGGAGATAGTGTCCACAGTGTTCTGGAAATCCTCATGGAAGAGATATCAATAGAATCATATATGGGGATGAAATGGAAATCCAGATTTTAAAATTAGGTAATCAAGAGCTCTGTATAATGAATTTTATTCCATGGGTAAATATTTTGGGTTTGGATTGGAACTTTTTATACCTATAAAAAATCTGAGAAACCAAACACTTATACTAGATAAACCATTATTCCATAGGGTTTAAAAAATATGAAAGTGGAAAAATGGGTAGCTTCACACAATCAATAGTAATAGAATGTCACTCAGATAGATGAAATAATAGAAGATAATGATGTTTGGGATAAACTATGAATAAAAAATTCTTGTAAATGTAAAAGTAATGATACTAATAACTTAGATAAAATACATAAAATAAAATATTTAGGTTTCCTCCCATAATGTGATAACTATGTCATCATCAGCCAGATGGATGAATAAAGGAATTATTCAGTTTCATCCATTGGATTAGAAGTCCATTTCCACCTATTGGTACTTTTGGTAGTGTCATCGATATCTTGGGGACATTTATAGGGATTAAACACCCCACTAATGCATCGACGATGAATCACATGTTGTAGGAAAGGTTTTAAATCTAGTCCTGGTGGGGGATCTAATTTTGTATAGATATGTAGCTTGAGATCCTCAACTTTTCTTTGTAGGTCACACACATGATGATAGATCATAATAGGGATTCCATAGAATTGGCTGACATTCTCTTTAGTAGTCATAGAATAGGCACTAGATCTAGACATTTCTAATATAATGTATCTATAAAATAAAAATAATCCAAAAAGTAGTGATGAAAAAAATATCAAATATAGATATATAATAAATGATATATCATTGAAAATGATATATAATGTGAATAAAAAAAATAGACACCTAGTTATAGAACAATATGGGATGGGTAAAAGGATAAGGCTAAACTGTAGGGGCATGTTCATTAACCTCTACCTCAGATGTCCCCACCCAAATAGTGGGGGTCCAGATGAGCTATGCCAGATCGTTATCAACAATAGAGGTTCCATCATATCATATATCATGGGGCTAGTAGTAGTCTCAGTCAAGTATAATGGTAGGGAGGTTCCAATCCATACTAAGGTCATTTTTCTGGAATATAGATTTATCTAGGGCACCTATTAATAATATGGGAAGGCGGGTCCCTTTCCCTCTCGAGCCTCCATCACAAGATACTCTTGTTAATCCATGTGGTCGGTGATCTGGAAGGTAAATCTAATAGGGTGGGAGGACTTGTAGGTAAATACATAGAAGTGGGTGCAGAATGTGGGGGTGGGTGGGAAGATGAAGGGAATTATAGTTGGAGAGGGTGGTGAACTGAGATTGGTTGGTGAACGGGATGCGAAGTCAGTGATAAAGCTACCCCTAGTTCACCAAGATGGCCGAGATAAATGATAGTATGTCAGTGGAATGTGGAAAGAAGGTGTTGATATAGTATGGGTGGTCCTGGAGATGGTAGGTGGGGATGTTATGGTACAGGGGGTGGTGAAACAGTGGTATCAGCAGAGGGAGAGGTTGGGGTTGTGGTAAATGGAGCTGATGGATCTGTGGAGGAATGGGGATCATGAGATGGGGTTGAGGCTAGAGTAGGGTCATCTAAGTACTATAGGTCCCACTGATTGCACCACTTGACCTTATTAAATAGTCATATTTTTTGGACAATGAGGAGATCGATCAATTCAATCATTTCCAGGGAAGTGAGGGGTTGATAACATTAAAGATGTCAAGATGGTAGGCCAGATGTGTGATGAAACATCCCCAATGATATTCCATGATACCTTCATTCCTTAATCTCATATTAGTGGGAGAAATTTTTGCGCATATTGGCATTAGGGACGTCCATGGAAGAAGTGGGGATGAGGACCTCCATCTGGTTGATTCTCCCATGAGAATCTCCTATGTCCAAACATGCATGAGAAAGTTCCTAGTGAATAATCAATAAGGTGACACCTAGAAGATGGTTTCTCTTCACCATGTGTGGAATTGGAATTATATGTGGGTCTCGGGAAATTTGAAGATAATTCCCCAATGCATTCTCCTTGGTCGGGTAAAGCCTAATGTACAAGTAATCATGGGAGGCAGTGGACTCCTAAGTATGGAAATTGAGTCTGATGCCTATGTTTTTTAGGGTCATGTCCTAATGCCTGCCACCCAATTGAAAGGTCATGTGTTCAATGACGTGCTCCAGTGTCTATAGAAACTTGAGTAATAGCTCCCATAACGTATCTTCATGCACCATTGTGATGGTAGAGAGGTGAATCTAGTAAAAAAATCAATAACCTTCCCAAGCATGTGAATGGGATCTAAAACCGCTAGGTTAAACATCTTGTACGACTTCATGAGCATGTCCTAGAGAAGTACCAAGTGAATCTGATGTTATGGGTCAGAATATTGAATCATGGATATAGTTTTAGGCATTGGGTAACACTATAGGATGAGATGAAAGTTAAATTGGATGCCTTCAAAGTGGTTGGGGAGGTAAGATCGGAAAAAGATAATGAGTTTGATGGCTTTATGGGAGGTAGAACTAGTGAAACTATCTGGCGCTTGGGTGGTAGTGGATTATCACCTTAGGATTTTCATTTAGAGTATAAAATTTCAAATGGAAGCAATGAAAATGGATGATAGTGCATGGTTGGAATGAGAGGAATGAGTGGAAGCATATAAGATGTTGGGAGGGGAGTGGTCAAGCCAATAGTAAAGGAGGGGAGCCCGATGTTCTAGAGGAGGTTGTGCGGAAGAGGGAATGATTGGGGACCTGTTCATAAACTTAGGGATTACAATTTTAAAAACAATATTTTGATTTTCAAATAATTTATTATATACATGATGTATTAGATAAAGGAATTAATTTTTCACACCCTGACATTTTCACATCATGTACATGTGATACACTATATGAATTTGGGTTTTTTTTAATTTTTAATTTTAGAAATTAAAACTTTTGGAAGCAAACATTCACTAGTATAAATGAACATCCATAATTTTCATAAAATATAATCTATCCTAACCTTGGTTGCCTACTAATCAGTGATTTATTTATGATCTATATATAGACATTCACCCATTCATATGACTTCAAATGTTTGAAGACACCCATTATAGAGAGGTTCTTGAAAATAGAGGATACAAAAGGTGGTATGGAATTCTTTATTAGATGTGTAATGTAATTCACATTCTTGCGAGAACTAGATTCTTTTTCATTGGTAGGTGGGGCTTTTTTTTCTTCCATTACCATCCATTTTATCATATTTATTTTTAGTAAGAAAGATATATTGAAAATCCAAACACATTTTAGTTTTCTTAGAGTTCCTTATCAAATCAAACATAAGTTATTCTTCACTAACTCAAATTATTAATATTCCTTGGTTAGCATAAATCAACATCTTCGGGGTGACAAGAAATGTTCTACCTAAAATAAGGGTACTATCTACTTCTTCTTCCATGTAAATGATAAGGAAATCGGACGGGAAAAATAATTTTCCAACTTTTACTAAGATATCCTCCAAAAAAACATGAGGATTCATGAATGGGAGATTAGTAAGTTGGAGTTCCACACTCACTGGTTTTATTTCTCTAAGACTAGTATTTTTAAATATATTCATAGTCATTATATTTATACTTTTTTCTATATCGCACATGGCTCTTTCAAAATTGCATGTCCCTATAGTTCGAGGAATTGAGGAACTACTTTGATATCACATTTTCAGAGGCTGATTCCACTAAAAAACTACTTATCATTCTTCATTTTGTGAGATAACTCATAATTACTCTATCTTCTTCTTAATTGACTGAAAGGCATTAAAGAATATTGTATAAGAAATAACTTGATAAATTTATTTAGAAAATGTAATTGGATATGTAGTTGTTTAAACATCTCAAGAAAATTTTTAAAAAATCCACCTTTTGTAGATTATTTCATCCTTTCAGGAAAGGTTATAAGAATTTTGTATTGTGGTGGTGCATCACAGAAATTTTCCATTTTAGGATACTCCTTAACTAGAGTTTCCTCAATTGATTCTACTTCTATATTTTTCTCCTGACCAGCTTTATCAGATTCTTCTAACTAGTTTTTCTCAACTAAACATGGATGTGGAAAGATTAATATCTCTCTAATGCTAAAAACTATAGCTTTAGCCTCATCCCATGGATGAACTTTGGTATAACAAGGAAAAGTACTCGTTACTCAATCACATAAGTCCTAGATATTTTCTCCACTTGATGCTCAAGGCTGGGTAGGGCATCCTTGTGTTTTTTCATTTCATTCTATTGGGTTTTCATCCTTTGGTCTACTTTATGCAAAAAGGTAGTGACCCGGTTTTTAATATTGGATTGGAGAGTATAGGATTGTTGTGGTTGTCCGAGAAAATCCAGCAAGAATTTCTGCTGCTAAGCTGGTGGAAATTATTGTTCTCTAGAAATTTTTTGTTTAAATGTTACTACGGTCAAGTTGATGGAACTTGTGGAGTGTACCTAGGTGGTCCTTGATTCCTTGGTGGTTCCAAACCACTCCTATGCTAAAAATAACCCTTATTAGGTTGTTTGGATTTTGAACAATCCTTTGTTGGTAGTATTGTTACTGGTATGGTTGAGGGTTTTGGTACTATTGATTTTTTTTATTGTAATTAAAATAATTTAAATCTTGTAGTTGAGGTTCCTCTATAACCTCCCTACAGTATTGGTACTACTTTGGGACCCTACATATCATGCTAGATTGGATTTCTACAAAAGGATAAATAGGTGGTGATGGTAGAGCAGTAGGTAGTTTAATAGATTCTGGATTCTTGGTAAGGGCTTATACTTGGTCCACTGGGTGGGTGGTCTCTCATTATTTATGGATTCTATAATGAGGTGGCCATATATTACTTTTCCATAGACTTGAACTGTGTGAAATTTCATCTAAAAATACTCTTCTGACTTCGGGTATCTTTACTATGATCCCCCCTTCAATAGAGGCATCCACAACAGTGTGGTAGGGAGGATGGAGTCCCAGATAGAAGTTTTTTAATTACAGCAAAACATCTTGTTTTTTTGTGGGAACATATGGGTTATCTCTTTGAGTATTTTCGATACTTCCCATATTGATTCTCCATTTTCCTGATTGAACTTGTGAAGCTCATTTTTGATCTTCCAAGTTTAGATTGATGGGAAATAATTATCACGAAATTTCTTAGCTAGATCATCCCAAGTTGTAATGGAATTAGGAGCTATAATTTTAATCCAATCATCGGATTGGTTACAAAGGGAGATTGGGGTGATACGGAGTCTGGCTGCATTTGAATAAATTCCCTATTTTCA
Organism: Viscum album; assembly: GCA_963277665.1. Classification (NCBI taxonomy): domain Eukaryota; kingdom Viridiplantae; phylum Streptophyta; class Magnoliopsida; order Santalales; family Viscaceae; genus Viscum; species Viscum album. Next base: position 1,575,440,171 of record OY728120.1, on the reverse strand, counting down.
GAAGGTATCACAAACCTCAATGAAATTTGAAATATGATCATGGGGGGTCATCACTTTGAAGCCCACATAATTTCACAAAGTTTTTTATCTAATGAATGAGTGTAGTTTTTTTATAAATAAAATTTCATTGTTATTATTGAAGAAATAAAAGGGGATGAAGGTTTAAAGAGGCCTAAAGTGGTCTATCCCAAGAGAATCACCTCTAATTATGTCAATGAATTAAAAGTAAAAGATCTAATGATTGAAAAAAAATACTTGTACAATCATATTCAATTTGTAAAGACAATCTATCGGCAGCCCAATTCCCTTCATACTATGTATGTAGGAAATTAGTAGCTTCATTGATCAGTGCTTTACATCTATGGATAGGGTATGTGATCAACCAGGGTGTACTGATCTGACCTTTTAAGGAGTGGAGTATAATTTCTAAATCAGTGTCCATCATGGATAGATTGATGTGGGCCCTCTTACACATTTTTAAGCAGTCACAAATAGCATAATCATCCATAGAAATATAGTTTTCTTTCCTGTAAGATGCACTGAAGGAAACGAGTACTGAACCATCTGGATCCCGAATGGTACCACTACCACACATAAATCCATTCTAGCATAACCCATCAACATTAAGTTTTTATCCACTGGCAGGGGGAACCCAGTGGATCCATTGACCCTGATAAGATGTAATAGGGGTACCACATTTCAAAATAATGATTTTGAGAGATGGGGCCTTCTCCAATTGTTTAACAAGTAGAACTAGATTGATCAGCAAGAATCGTGTCCTAGAAACTAATACCCTGCATGATCAAAAGACACCCTCCTATAAAGATTTATTCATATCTTCCCAAAAACCCCAATAGCCTTACACCATACAGAGGACCCTATATTTTTTCTCCCCACTATTTCATGTATCCCACTTGAACTAAAGATGAATAAATATCTCTCTACTAAAATCATCTGGCTGGATCCCTATAAAATCTCTAGATGCACTCCAAATTTTTGTAGCCTGATCACATTCTTAGTAGATGGGGGAAATATTTTCCTCCTGAAGGATCCAAAAATAGGATCATTTCAAGGCTAATCTAACACATTTTCATTTGTTGTCCTCATTCATGGTAAGTTCATGGAATTGTATCCACCACAGCAGAAAATTTAAATTAGTTGGGATACCATTGAACCTCAAAGTGGTCCCCCATGCATCCTATTCTGTAGTATCATGCAATATTGTTGTTCTTTGGAATTATGAAGCATCAGTATGAAATAATTGATTTATTGATCTTGGGATTGAAAATAATGAATTATTGTGCTTAAAGGCTCCTTGAATGATAAAATTGGAACTGATGCATGCATAATAAGAGTAAAATTAGATTTAGGTTCTATTCTATGAGAAAAAAAGTACTTTAAAATGAAATATGGAAGGAAAAGAGAAAAAAAGAGGGGTTAGGTAATCTGAGGTTCATACTGAAGTTCATTATTCCTAAGCACAACAATCCCTTGTAATGACACTAAGATTTTATGTTCCCAAAAGTAATTTTTTATTTCTCTAGGTATGGTCAGATTAGAAATATATTTTCCCAAACTAAACTTAAAAACTAAGGTGTAGTAAGTGGAAGTTTGGGGTCAAATTCCTGGTGATAGCTTGTTAGAAAAGTAACCAAATAGTCCCAACCTTTTGGAGAATTAATCTTCTTTACTCTCTTTGGTATGTATTGACTAAAAATAAGTATCTTGGGTTTTAAAGTAAACTAAAGGAAGGGATTGGGTTCAATTTCATGGTAAAGGCAAAGTATGACACTAAATATAACTTGGGATAGACCTATGGTGTAGGCGTCAAAGCGGTGAAAAAGAAACTAATAGATATTGGTCCAACCAATTTGATCAAACTACATTAGAAAACATACCCTGGACAAAATTATTTGACAACCTAAGAATAAGAATCTTGGAATATAAGAAGAAATAATTTAAGGCTATTGGTCCTAGCCTAATCTTCTCCAACAAGGTTATTGTCATTCAATTTTCACCATTGATTGTTAGGGATAGTGAAAAATAATGATATTGAAAATTGTTTTAAAATTGGTTACTAGCCATAGGGTAAAAAAATTTGGATTATAGATATTATTTAGGTTAAACCACCTCTACTCTCAACCCATAACCCTAAGAGGATTATCCATGTATAACAGATTTAAATGAAATAAGAGAAATAGTTTTCAACACGATAGACATGAAATATATATGACTAAAAGAAAATAAATTCATGTTTAAAATCAAGAAAAATAAATTAAATATTGACCTAGATAAAGAAACAATTAAGAATATTGTTGTAATAGATGTTTTATGAAAAAAAATATAATGGAAATGGAACATCAAAACACAATGATCCGCAAAGACTCATATTAATTGATTTAAGCAAAAAAAAATTTAAAATCATAAAATAAATAAGTACATATTGATGGGATTGAAAAAAAGAATAAAAATAAATGATAATATAAGAAATAAAGAAAATTAATTCCAAAACTGATTGGTGTCCTACACGTTGGAGGCACAAAAATATTTATAAATCCCCAAAGATAAATGATGTGTAAATGGTTCACATTATGTGCTTATTTAAGTGGATTCTTTTTTGACACATACATGACGTATAAACGTCCTTCAAGCCATGTATTTTAGATCCAAAAAATTCTACAAACATTTAGGATCTCACTAGTTTAAGGTATTACCCCTTTGATTGAATTTATGTATTGAACTTCTCAAGTCTTAGAATTATTTCACATCATTTATTCTTCACCAATTTTGAATTTGAGTCTTTCACATTGTTTAATCAGGGCACACATCATGTACTTAGTTCATTCCATGTATTTCAGACTCATGGTTTCTAATTTATCTAATAGGTGGTCTTTTCGAGTATTACGTATCTTTAAATTTATTTTAATGATGTGTAAGGTTGGTTTCTACCATTTTTCCATCATTTCTATTTTGATCTTTGAATTCTTATTTACTAAAAAAATGCATCATAACCCAGTGTATTATCAATTAATGTACAATTAAATATTAAATAAATTTATCTAATTATATATATATATATATATTCATCTTATCACAAATATTATTTTTTTAACTGAAAACAAATTACTTATATTAAATATTAATTACCATGATGAAAGTAAAATGGTTGATTTCAAAGAATTGATTTCATAAGAATTATATAAATTTTATGAAAATAAAATAGATTGATCTATTTTAAATTTTGAATCTAATATTATTTTTATACCAATAAAAATATATATAATAACACATTAAATAAATAATAATAGTAATTAATAATAAAAAACACTTAATGTAAAAAAAATACATTTTTCAACAAAAATATTTTTTCATATTTTTTATGTTTTCATTTAAATGTTTATTTTCTCACATTTAGATGTTGAATTAAATTAAATGGGGTCCAAATTTGGATTTATAATGTCAAAATATTGTAATAGGTTTCATCTTATATTTTTAGTAATATAATTATTACCATGGTTAATATTTAATCAAGATTAATAATTGAACATGGGTAAAAGAAGTATCTCAGATTTTTAATAAATAAAATTTTATTCAAAATTTATATAAATATTTTTAAGGTATTAAATACTTACAAAACATTCTCACCTAAAATTTCTATACCTAAATCAATTAACTCAACAAACCCACCTAAAACCCTTGTGATTCTATTCTTACCCCTTTCCAAACATCATTTTCCATGAAAATCCCCTTTTCACCTTTAAAAGAAGCTCACTGCCACTAATTCTTTCATCCCACTCCACCCCAAAAGTTATTAATAATGAATTTTCATTCCATCCCCCTCTATAATTCCCTTTAAAGGAGTTCCTAAGGTTCTAATGAGTCCTCCCATGATTTAAGAAGCAACTTATCGAGCTAAGTATTTCTAATAATTCTCTTTCCTTTTCAATTGAAGTTATTTTGTTATAATACCATTTTAGAATTTTAAATTTACTATGATTTCATGGTATTATCTCCAATTTAATATTTCTTAATGAGATACTACTTATCCCTTCTCACTATAGCCCTCTTTCTATGTCGTTATTATGTCGATATAAGGGTTCTCATTCCACCCCTTCCATTTTCAATTACAATCTTTTACTATAGTGTCACCATGATTGTAATTATTGGGAATTATAAACTATTTTTTATATTTACACTAATATTTATTCTCATTAAATACTTTTCATAATAAATAATAATGCTCAAAAAACCTAAATTTTGTTAAAGTGAAGAGTTATGGTTTTCTTAGTAATGAAATATTTGTCTACATACTATCAAGTTGATGTGACTGTGGCATAGCTTCACCAAGGGTTAATCACCCCAAATATGGTTGTTTGAATCATTGAATCAACCATAACATTCATCCATGATGAGCGAACCTAAGACTACACCCTTGGATAGAAACTCCCAGGGGATGTTATTTAGAGTATTCACATGCACTTTTTGAACGATGATAAATGATTCTCTCTACCATTATTGTGATATCCTACCAGAGAAAACTATTGAACTGAATTACTATCTTCAATTGATTTCCCAACACTTTTAAAGTACCCGATTACACCAACTTATATTTATTTCATTGATTGGGTTACTTCCTTTTATATTGATAGCACCCCATATTTTAAATGTTGATTATGAATTGTTTTACAATCAACCTTCCTTCTCTATGTGGGTTATGATCATGTTTTCCCTTTTATTGTCATGGGGGAAATTAATATATTTTCATATGTTGATATTTTAATATGGATGATTATTGGAATGTTTACTAGGTATTTTTTAACCATACACCTTCTTTATCCAGATGGGTTATGAACAAGATTTCCCTTTTATTTACATGGGGGAAATTAATATCATTTTATATGTTGATATTCTAATATAGATGATTATTGGAAAGCGTACTATGAATTTTTTAATTATACACCTTATTTATCAAGATGGTTTGTGCTCATATTATACCTTTTCCTGACATGGGGGAAATTATTGGAATTCCATATGTTGTTATTCCAATATGGATAATTATTTTTAAGTTGTCTATGCATTCTTTAAACATCCACATTTTTCTCTAAACGGGTTATGATCATATTATCCCCTTAGTGACATGTATAAAAGTATTGGGATTTTGTGTTTCATTATTAAAATATGAATTATTATTGGTTATGGATTGTTTAATAATTTTCTTATATTATGAACACATTGGACTTAAATAAGTGATAGGCAAGACCTGACATTATCAATCCCCACAATGATTTGGTGTGTCTCATTATACAAATATATTTGGGTGTTTTGGTGTACTTTTGAAAAAAAAAAGATATTTTTTTAATTGTATGATCATGATTTGTAAGATAATAATGTCTTAAATTATGGTATGGAATTAGTTATCCAACATTGTGCATTTCATCATTAAGGAACCAGTTATTGTTATCCATGTGATCTATTTATTTTCATTATTATCCAAAATATATTATTTGAAAATATTTAATTGATTATGGATTCATATTTTTTATTTATTCTTTCCATATAACGTATTCCAATTTTATGTTATGATATCTTCTATGAAATGATTCTTCTTACTGAGCATCTGAGGTCACCCTTATTTGTATTTCTTTCCCAAGGAAACCTAGAGCATATATATGTATAATTAGCATGGATATGTTGGAAGGGTTAATAATTCTCCCAAAATGTATTCATTTTATATCTAAGTATTTCAAATTTATTTTATGTATGTATCTAATCATTCAAGATTAATAAACTATTGGATCTTATCGAAACTCTTTTATTTTTTACTAATAATGTTACATAACTATTTGAATCGGGTTTCTAGAGTCTAGGACATTATAAAAGAAGAAATTTAGAAAATATTTTATCCTTTTAGAAACATAAACATGTTATAGATATCATATTTATTAATTAAATACCATTTTAAACCCATCTATGATATGTGGTTATGAAAAAAACTCATCACTTTTTGGAAGAGGTGGTCTGCAGGCATGCACTAAGGAGGTTCTCATTTTTCTAAGGGGAAAGGTATATAATTATTATTCCCTGTATATAATATCATTAAAGTATACTAATGATATACATGTTATTATTTTAGTATCATTTAAATGATTTTCCAGTAGAAGAGTAAGATTTAATGAAATATAAATATAAAGGATCGATTTGGGAATTTTTACCTTACTCCTTAGACAAACTTCACTAAAAATAGATTATGGATTTAGGGGTGGTCCTTTTAGGAGACCAAAACTTATAGGATTTTTATAGGAGTGTTTTAGAGGGATTTGGGAAGAGTTTTTATGAAATAAGGGGCTTTTGATGTGAGTAGAAGTGGTGAGGTTAAGGGATCCTTTTATAAGTCACAAAAGGTACATTTTTGTAATAATAGGTACACTATTCAAGTAAATTTGTACAAACAGTGAACAATATTAAATAGTGGGTATAGAATGTTCTAGACACCTCTAATACATACATTTAGAAACTTGTTTTTATGATGTTTTTAAATCTATTTCATTTAAATAAACTTTTACAACAATTTAATTTTACCATGGTAACTCATTTTTCAACATTGGTAACTTATATTTATATCAAAAAAATTCCATTATTATCTAATTTATATATCTGATCCAAACAATAAAAAAAATTAAAATATTAATTTTTATGTGATAACAAATATTTTTAAATAATAAATAGATAACACATTAATAATAATTTTAGAGTCATATATAACTTATGTTTTAAAATTTCAAATATAGATTTGTAAATTAAACTTAATATGAATAAATGTATAATTTAAAATATAAAATAAATATTTTTTAATGAAAAGTTTCTTAAAATTTTATGTAATACTTATAACCTAACGATGTGATAAAAGTTTTTGTCTTTGAAAAAACAATATTTTTCACTATTCCCCTAAAATTAATGCTTTGAGAAAAGTCATAAAAATTCATTCTAAGATAGTATTATTATGATTAATATAAAAAGTAAGTTTATTTTTCAAAATCCAAATTTTAAAATTTAGGTATTTAATATTTAAATGGAAACATAAAATAAAATGAAAAATTTAATTTATAGGAAAATGACTATTATTTAAATACTAAATGTTATTATTCTTATTTCCCACTGATTATGAATAAAATTTGTATAAATATATTATTCACATCAAAAAAATATTTTATCACATTTTTTACATTATTTATTTACTCTCTTGAAATAAATATATGTATCACATCAACAACCAATTTTGGAAAAAGTGTATTTTTTGTATTTAACGATCATATTATTTTTTATCAATACTAATTAAATTTTATCAATTCCCATAGTTGGGGTTTGTATTATTGGTAAGCACCCCATAATCCTACTTGAAAAATGGGGGTTCAAAACCCATTGGGTGCAGGATTGTAGCAGTACTGTAGCGCACTGTAGTAGTGGAAGAACTGTAGCAACAGCATGCACTGTAGCGGTGGCAGGTCATTGTAGCGGTGGCAGGGTACTGTAGCGATGGCTGGGTACTGTGCGGTACTATACCAGCACAAGTACTATAGTCATACTATTCACAAAATGGGCATTGGGCCACAAAATTGGTCCTATGGGCCATGTAATGGGCTAAATGACCACTGGGCCTTCGGGTAATGTAATGGGTCTCCCTCTACCCAGTTTAAATAGGTCTTTGCCTTGATTTAATAATAAATGAGGCTTCAGCCCCAACCTTTAAAAAATGAATTTTATCAATTCCATGGTATGAAAAATGAGATTTATTTTTCTCTAATAGTTAAAATATGATATATATATATATATATAATAAAAGTAATATATAAATAACTTATTATATTAATAATTTCATGATTATATAATATTAATTTCAACCAAACGAACCCCAAAATATCTCCATATATGACCTAAGGATAATATAAGAGCTAGTGGAAATCATTGGTTGTTATTCGGCAAGATTGCATTTTTGTAAATTTTCTTGAGATCTAAGTTATATTATAAATGATTTCACTAAAACCATAATTATTGGTGTTCAGATTGAGAATGGTTTATAAAAAACCCGAGTAATGATAACTCCTTTCCAAGATCAAACAGGTGAGACTTATTAGTATGACTCATACTACTCAATCTAATCACTTATCCTAATTTTATTATTTTCATAGTGGGTTTACTTTTATTTATACCCTCTTATTTAATGGCTATATTGTAATGATGCAATTTTATAATTTTATTATAGATTAACATGGTTTTATTTTAGTTCAGTGTTGTATCTGAAATAAGTTCTTCAAAATAGTATTTATTTAATTGTGAATTTATAAGAAAATAGTGGGTGTAATAGTTGGTGCACCAAAAAAGTATATACAGAGTTCTTATCTATTTGGATGGGAGACATGTGATGTTCTCATCTATGAAAATGAATTACAAGTGATATATTCATTAAAAATTTCATACTATACTCAAATTATTGAGAATATATGAGTTGTTTATGTTCTATTGACATACTTCGTGTCCCACATTCACTAGATATCTTGGAAAATGGAGAATATTAGAATATATGTTTATTATGTGATGCATACTGGTGGAAACAAGTATAATGATACAAGTATTTTATAGATATCACACCAAATACATGTATAGCTTGAGCAGAATTGAAACTTTTCTATAGGCCGCTCTTTTCATACATTTATGGATATGGTGATTCATATTGTGTCCATTCTATAAAGGCCCATGGTGTCACACTTTTTAGTTGACTGAATAGGGATTGAGTCATAATTAAATAATATCTCTAAAAGTGATTAAAATTTGATCCAAAATTTTTTCTAGCTTGAGGTGTTCCTTGGAAGGTGTCGAATAGAATGTGTCGGTTATGGCAAAGATATGGTTGTGTTATCCCGCTACTAGTTCAACTTATTTTTAAACGGTGTCCTCTAGTGGGTTCAAAGGGAACGTGATTTTTCTAGTGAAGGTCCAAGAATCGATTTTAATAATGATTTCTTAGGAATTTTTCTCCATCTAAATCCATTTTTATGACTTAGATATATCCGGAGGCAATTTTCATCCAATAAATATGTCTTATGATTAGATACCTCCTCCTGGCTCAATTCAAATTAATGAAAATTTCAAATTCTTGGATGAAGCTATGATCAATGATTTTAACCATGAAGGGTGGAAGATTCTTATTATCAAGTGAAAATGTAAGCTTTATGGTTACAAGACCTAAGAAGATCCAGTGACGAATGATAAAGAATCAAATTCCCTCTCTAATTCAGATAGTGAGTAAGGTTATTTTTCAGTGGCCAGTGCTGATGGAATTCACTATAGGGGATTGCATTCCAAATAAGTAAGAAGGGGTGGAATGGAACTCTGAAGTTAGGGATCTTCATTGTGTATAATTTAAAAAAACATAAAGTGTTTAATGATTATTCCCACTTATCTAAATCCATGTAGACAAGATCTTCAAAAACAATCGGGCCAAGGCAATAGAATGTGAACACACTTCACGTGCCTTGTTTGATGAAAATATGGAAACTCTTTTTTAGTTTCATGGAAGCTTTATGGTTGTGGATGATTCTAACAGTGATGTCATCTTCAAAATGGATTATCCCATTAAGAATAGCTTAGTGCCTCAGAGATTAGTTCATACTAATGATCTCATATGGGTGTAAGTGAATGAGGAAGCTAAAAATGAAAAATGATTGGAGCTGATTATCCATTCCAAGGATGAAATACTGGAGGACTATTTTGAAATTAAAGCTTCGGAGAAGGATATAAATAGTTTTAATGCTAAATGTATTAATGTTGATTCTAATGAGGAGCAGAGGGTGTGGATCAATAAAAAAATCTCATTTTGACCTAAGGCTTCAAAGAAAGGAAGATCAATATAGATAAGTATATTCAAATTTGGTATAAGATGTATTATCATTTTTAAGATCTTACCAAGGATGATTTGAATACAAAGTTGACTACATTTCATTGGAGTTTATATAGGGAAATTTTTTCTAATTGTATTAAATTCTCCTTAAATGATTTCGCGATCTTTCGTGGAGTTTAATGAACCAACGTTATGATATTGTGTGGTTTCCCCTTTTTCATTAATATTTATTTTAACAATAAAAATTTAATTTTCAGTATGTTATATATGATATATATATATATATATATATTTCTGTGAGATATATTTTATGAATTTCATAAAAATTATTATTTTCCTGAATAATAGGAAATATCATTCTATATATACAATGATAAAAATAAGACTGGATGCCTGAGAAACTCTCTTGTATTGGCTATCAATTATTAAATCATTTCAAAGAATGTGATTTAAGAGAGGACTTTTATTCATGCATGAAAATCATGAACTAGAAAAGGAATTAACTCATCTATTGTAATACACAAATTATTGTGATAACACCAAATAAGAATACTAAGGAGTTATAAAAAGAAACAGTTATTTGATGAATGGTGTGGGTGGGTACTTGGTAGAGATTCCTTGAAAAAAAAATCTCTAATCTTCTTCATTCGTAACACATTGAGGTTATATCACATTTTGGGTGAATGAGAGTTATATTTTAAGGATTAAAAATTTAAGCGCAATGCCTAAACACCTCCAGATATGGGAGACCCTGGACTTACACTCCTGTAATCTTCATCAAATTCATTTCAGGGAGTTATTAAGAAAATTACAATGAAATATTCAGTAAAAATTATGTGTTTACTGTAGTTTCCTCATTTCTAGTTTCATGATATTTCATATTTATTTCATAAAGATGCTTAGGTATGGTATTTAATCACTTCCATTTTATCTAATAATTTTTATTAGATCCTAAAAATAACTTCATGTAAATGGTTTCCATGCATGATAACTCAAACATCAGAGATAGTGGCTGTATATTTGATAGGTATCATAAGGATTAGGATAATGATGCCACGGAGATTAATGTGTTATATGGATAATTTGATAACCATATCTTCATGATTGTAATGTCATGTAAACTTACTCATTCCATGTGGAAAATTATGCATAACATTTGTAAAGATGGAACCAACATTTGAGAGGGAGAGTTGCAGGTATTATGGAATAATTAAGAATACATTAGAATGAGAATAAAAGATATATTTTATATCTTTATTTATCTAGTTAACATTATTATAGATGATACGAATAGACTTGGATATATTTGTGATAATATCAAAATCATAAAAAGAATCTTGAAAATATTTCCTCCATGTTTTAGTATAAAACTTTTGGTGATTAAAGAAAAATATACAAAGTTGGTGACACAAGATTGTCTTTAGACTACAATCATTGTATTTAAAATAAAAAATAATGATAATGTGTATGATCCAAAATAAAATTATAAGGGTGTAGAATTCATTTCTAAGAAGAAAATATTACTATGATATGATCTTGAGGGTGAAAAAGTTGATGAGATGATGTCTTTTATATCCTATAATATTAAAATAGGAAAGATGAAATTTAAATTCAAGCATCCACTACTTGTTTCTTGGGTGGTAAGGTTTGGAATCTCATTTAAATGTGTCTAAAGAAGTGCTAAGATGATAATGAAGTGGAGGAACCTATGTAGAAATTGTTAAAATGTATGAAAATAAAAATTAAATCACAACATGAATTATTCAATAAGAAGAACTTATTATATGAAGAATATAAGATCTTATATGAGATAGAAAGGAAGTGTTCAAGGATTGTAGATACCTCAATGAAGAATTGCTTATGGTTGTTGTAGACAAGACACCATTGGAGGGAAATAGTGATTATGGGGATGGAATTGATGGAAAATTTTAACTTGATGATGAACCTGAGGATGATAGTGAAATTTTTTTAATTTTTATGTAAAAAAAATAAAGTGAATGAAGTAGTGCATGAATCAAAACACTATATGTGACAATGAGAAGAGGATAATTCTAAGTTGAAAGTTAAAGTTAACTGAACCAAATTTAAAAAATATATATGTTTGGGGAAAGGGTTTATCTCAAGATTAAAACTGAATAGAAGGACCATATTATTTATTATCTAAAAAAATTCAATGAAAGATCAATTCAAAAGAATTGAATAAATTGAAGGAAAAGTCATAATGATTCAATAGGAGCTAGATGTTCATGAAATAATCTTGTCTCTCAGCATGACATTGGTGAGTTTGACTAAACCAATCACTAAATATTCTATCTACATGTTCGTGATGTTAACAAAATAATTATATATTTTCCTATTATTATAGTGTTTGAAAGATAAAAGAAATATTTTTATGGGATTCAACCATATGAAAAAAAAAATTAGAGATTGATGAAAAGTCACAAATGCTAATTCTTAAGAATAAGGTTGATTTTGGTGAGGTGAAAATATCCAAAAAACCGAAGTTTATGTAATTAATTCTCTCAATAATTCACCATGTATTAAATTTAATTTTTACAAAAGGATGGAAAACACCCAATATAAGTGTTCCATAGAAAATATGAATCTTAGATCTCAAGAGAAACAAAAATCAATAAATTTTTTTTACTATACTCAGTATGTTTTTGATGACTATTATTTTTTAGGACGGTTTTAAACATATATCCATGTATTTCAAATCATGTTTATAAAGGGATATATCAAATAGGACTCTAAAAATGAAATTTCAGTTATTGGAATCTTTATAAAGAATAATTAAAACCCCGAATAGATATGTAACCTTGTAATATGAGGAAGAATATATGGATTCAGTGGTGGATCAATCTGATTTAAGATAAAAGGAAGTGATAGAGTGGATGTGGATTTGGAAAGGAAAATTAGATAAGGAAAACTTCATTGAAATTATTTTGAGTTAAACAGATAGAGTTGAAACATGGATTCTAATAAATTGTTTTTCTTCTATATAACATGAAATAAATATATTTTAAAAGGTACGAAGTATGAAAATTATGTTTTTGTTCAATTTGAAAATGATGAGGGGTTGAATATCACTGTACCTAGAAAGGATAATATAGGAGGTTGAGATATTGGACATAGATATAACTTTTTTGTTTAAGGTATTAGTCTTAACATACAAAGTGTAGGTTAGTTGTGTGACTAGATTCATGCAGTTAGTTCAATAAGAAAACCTGCACCATTAAATGAAAATTTAACACTATATTTTTTCATGGAAGGAACACCAATGTAAATCATTATCTTCTTAATGAAGAAGAAGTTAGATGTTTTTTGTACAAGGATGAATAATAACGTGTGGTATAAATTACTAGGTCATTTGAACCAAGATTATTTAGAGGACTTGGTGAAAAATTAAGGAGCTTGATAAATTTATAAACTCTCACATGATCACAATCAAACATGTGACAATTTTTAAAATTAGAAGATTATTTAAAACATATACAAGAAAAAGGAGGAAATTGATTAAATTACTAGAAATATTTTATATCTATATGTTGGGGCCTAGGACACCCAAATCCATTTATGGATAGGTATTATGTCTTATCCATTTATGACTATAATAGGATGGGATGATTGATTTTCATTGCTCACGAATGTATTGAGCATCAGCAGAGATTAGTGGAGAAAATTATTAGGAAGAAAATTTAGAGTTTTCAAACTAATAAAGGAATTAAATTCAATAATAATTAGGTGGATTAGTGTCTTAATAATCATGAGATAATATATCAACTGTCAAAGTTAAGGGCTCCTCAATAAAATAACTCCATTAAAAGGATGAACAAAATTTCCAATAATAGGGATTGGATAATTCTAATTGGAATGAATCTCTAAATGAATTTTTAAAATAAGGATATTATTACATCATTATATATATCCAATTGAAATTTTATATTTCTAAATAAATAGAATACCCTACACAATATTTGGTATGGGAGGAAACTGACATTGAAAAATTTCAATTTTTTAGATGTAAGGGTTTTATTCTCAAAAAAAAATAGAAGAAAAAAATTGTGGCTCATGGGAGGAATTAATTTTAGATGGTTATTAATCAAAACATAAATTGTATAAAGTAAACAAATAAACACATAGATAAACCACTAAAATAAAATACGTTACTATTATTTAAAATGGTCATATTTTGTAAAACTATGAGTAGATTTTTAGTCAAATAGTGAAAAAAATTATAAATAATGTCATGATGATGTGACTAGATTGGGGATAGATAATTCATCAATAGATTAATCATAGAAAGACATTGATAATGATTAAAATATATTGGGTTCAATTCCAGTAAATAAGATAAGAAAGAGAACTAAAATCATTGATGAAAATATAGTTGGGGATCGGGTTCTCCATTTTTGACTTAAAGGAATATGTCTTAGAAACAATACTCCTTTATATATCTAGTATGCCTAAAAAAATTTAAAAGGATATTAAATATGATAATTTTTTGTGGTTATCCATGAATAACTTGACTAAATTAAAAGGAGCCATACGTAAGAAATTGTTCCTGGAATGGATGCCAATAATTTCATCGAAACCAAGTCAGTGTTCCATAACAAACTCAATTATGAGGAAAATGTGACATGAAACATAGCCGATATGGGGTGAAAACGATATTCCCAAATTAAGGGTATAGATATGTATAGTATATTTTCACTTGAGAATCACTTGGATTCTATACAATTCTTCTTGGATAGGGATGTACAAATGGGCCTTAAGGTGTATCAAAGGTTGTTAATGAAAAATTATTAAATGTAGTCCTTGAAGAAGAAGTTTACACTGAGAAAATGGATAATTTTATTTTGGAAGATAATAAGAACAAGGTGTTCCAATTGAATAATTAATTATATGTCCGGAAGAAAGAATTGTGGACTTTATACTCTCATCTTTACCAGAATTTGAAGAAGATAGGATTCCAAAGAGGATGAGTCAGTCACAAACTATACATAAAATAGTGAAATGATAAAACAATACTGTTTCTTATATATGTGTATTATATCATTTTTGGATGATTAGATGATGTAAAATTTATGTCATTTTGAGAATATAAGAGGTCTAAATTCAACATTTCTTTGGTTGTAGAAATAATAGTTTTTCTTTGATTACATGTGAATCAAGGAATGAATTGAACATTTATTTCCCAAATACATATTCCAAATAATTTCTCAAGAGGCTTATAATGGAAGAATATAAACCGGCGAGAAATACAGTGTTCAACCAGATGAAAATTTTAAGGTATTTTCCACATATCAATATGAATTATGTTAAAGCTATCACAATGAAATTAATATAATAATGGTGAAGAGGATACCTTGTTATATCAATAATACAATGTACATTGGGAATTTTTATTATAGAACATCACAAATTGAGTTACTTGGTTATGTGAATGTAGATTGGGTGCATTTAGTATATGAAAAAAAAGTTGACATCATGTGATGCTTTTATCTTAGAGGTTACTACATTTCTTATCTAAGTAAGAATTAATATAGAATTTATTTAACCACCACATAAGATGAATACATAAAATCTAATCAAGCATGTACTCAACTTCTATGGATAAAACAATGGCTTGAGGATAATAGAGTTTATGTGCAATTTCCTATTTATGTTATATGTGATAACTCAAGTACTATTAGTCTTAGAAACAATATCTCACATTATTCTTGGAAAAATTATATCAAGATAAAATATCACTTTATAAGGATAATATTGAGTTAGGTCTGGTAAAGATGGAGTATATATCAACCCAATATCAATTAATAGATTTCAAAATAATGGAACTACCCAAAGTAGATTTCGAAGGGCATCAGTTGGCTCCTTTAGTCTAACCAATTCCATATACTCAAATACGTGGAAGGTGTATTCCCACTCCCCATGATATTTTCTAGGTATATTAATGTAATTATATCTTATCTAGTTATAGAGATTTTATATTTAGGTTCTTTTAAAAATGAGTAGAAGTTTTATTTGTATTAAAAGTGGGATATGTTATCTCTAGAATGTTCATTTATATTGAAAAATGGGGGAAATACTATTTTGTATAGGGGATATTGAATCAATGATTATTTTGGGGGGTAGTTTATTTATGGAGTGCTTGAAGAGTATGGTGACTGATGAAGTGTTTTTATAAGAATATTTTCACTCAATTATTATTTATCACATAGGTATAGAAAATTTGTTCTTATAATTGGTGTTTAGTGAATCTTTAATCTATTGTTTAAAGTAAAGATGATAAGATTGTGTTATTTATCAAAATTAAATATTTCTAAAGTTTTTTAATAAATAGGTCGTTAATCAATTTTTTAATTTTCAAAAACAATAAAAGGCTATATTTTTGGGGAAAAAATCCCATTATGGGAGTTTTAATGTTGTGTATACTGACAAGGTTTGTAAAGTAATTTCCAAAACATATTTCAAAGTCATGTAGAACTCAAATATTAATTTCTAAAAATATTTTGGAAGATTATATGGTGCACTGGTTGAATAAAATATTAGTGAAGGTTTCTAAATTTTGGCTAAGTCAAGTTAATAAGGTTCATAAGTAATCCAATAAGGTTTCACAATTATCATAAGGTGGAATTTTTATAAATGGTATGGAAAAATCCTATGATTATAAGGTTTGTATTTCAGTAAAGTAAATCTATGTATGATTATTTTCCCCCAATTTCATAAGGTTGGTGGGACTTCATAAGGTTTTTCTTCTAACTTAATAAGGTAGAAGAATCTTTAAAAGGTTGTGTCCCTAACATTTTATGATTTTTATAAACATTTTAAGGTTTATTCCTTAATAATTAAATAGACTTTTAATATTAGTGTATCTTTGTAAAGTTGCTTCTCTAGCATAGTAAGTTTGATCTAATATTTTTAAGGTTCAGTCCATAGTGAAAATTGTAATTTGTAAGGTTGGTTTCTCAACTTTATGAGGTTGATTCAAGTTTATATAGTACTTATGAGTGTTGGTCGATGAACATTATAAGTTATATTCCTTAGATAAATTCATTAATAATAAGGTTGATAAATTTGATTTCATAAGTTTTATTCCTTAGTGACATTTATCCACCATAAAGTACATCAAGGAGACTTCATATGGCTTATACCTTTTTGAAAACTAACTCTCTATAGGTGGTACAAGAAATATTCATAAGATTCATTCCAATATAATTTTTCAGTGAAAAATCAAATTAAGTAGTATAAAATTGTTTTAGTAATCATAATAAATGGTTAATATCATGGTCAAATTTATGAATTTAAAATCAATAGGAATATAAAGGAGGATTATCCTATGATTTCTCCAGTAATTTGAAATGATTATTTTGTGGTTCTGCATATCACACCACAACTCAAAATATCTTGAAAACATGGATGAATAAAAATGGAGTAATAAATTGTAATAATTGATTGATAACTTGGTCAAATTTGAATAAACAATATTTGGATTTTTTGGAGAATTAAATTGTAAAAACAATAGCTGCTTAAATGAAAAATCGCATCAATGGAATTATAGGTTGTCAATGTTAGAAAGGTGGAATAAATTTTCATTTAAATATTTCAGGAAAATATAAAAAGTAAGGAACAAAATAATCTCCTAAACACACTAGAAGAAATAAGAGAGATGTTCTTTCCAAATTAAAGAAATTAAATATCATTATTGTTTTACACTAGAAATTTAAAGAGGAAGGAATTCCCCACATCAATTAAAAATTGGGAAATAATTTTTCCATGTCCACACAGGAAAGTCAGATGTTAAGAGATAGATATTTTAGGAGACCTCTCAAAATATTTTTTTGTAAAGATATTTGATCTGAAGGAGGTGAGAAAAATATATACACCACTATTAGTGTAATATTATCCTCTATACATGGAGGTTAAAGATGAAAACTCGTAAAAGATTTGTGTGTTTCATGTGATTTTGAGAGCAGTGATCATTCTTCTTATGAGGGTTGTAAACTGGTAGGGTAATTTCAAATTCTTGAAAACTGTAACCATAGTAGTGAGCATAATATTTCCGATCCATAGGAAAAATTCCAAGAATTCTTCATCTATTACATCATTTGGAAGAACCAAGTAAATATAATTTTGTCTCTCTTTATTGATTTATTAATCAATATAAACTATTAGTATGAGAGAGAGAGAGAGAGAGAGAATAATAATTCCAAGTAAAAGTGGTACAAGATCATTATAGAGAAATAATTTTAAAATAATGCACCTTGATCCACCCCCCCCCCCCCCACCCCACACTAGTATATTGACCTTATTTAGGACCAAAATGAGGTGGATTAAAATACCGCTATTATGGGGAAAACACTAAAAAATGATACATGTTCGTTTTTATCATTGTTAACTACTAATTAACAACTTCTAATTGGGAGGTAATGTAAAAACCCATATAAAATTACTCACCAATGGTTTTATATAGCAGAACCACTACAAATAAAATAAATGATGGTTAGATTCAAAAATATATATATTGGAAAACAATATCATATTTTTTTATTTGAGGCAATTTAACCAACCACTAAATAAAAAATAATTAATGATGGTTATAATTGCCTCTATAATACAATTCAGAGAGGTTTTAAAACCCATTTCTAATATAAACATGTATCATTATAATTACCTACAATTATTACCAAAATTTATTTTTAAACCACCATATATACCTATATAAACTTCCATTATTTACTATATTTTCTATAGTGAAATCTTGAGACTAAAGTGTATAGTGTCCTCATTATTCTAATAGATGCTTTGGATGGTGATTCTAAATAGAGGGAGCATATGATCAAGGTTGTTGGATGTATTTTAGTCTCATGGTTCATTTACTAAGAAGTGATGTGGGACTTTCAGGGTTCATTATTGGTTCCGTATACAAGAGTGGAAAAGATATATCATACTCTAGGATTGTATTCTTGAGAGTTTGGGTGAAAGACAAATATAGTAGAGTATGTACCCAGAAGTCTTACCTATCATCAAATAAAGGAAGATCACCATGTTCTAAAATTTTTTATGTATTTCTTAAGGTTCTCAGTAATTTATATTAGAGCACCCCTTTATGGATTTTTCAATCAAGTTAGCTAATATAACCTGGGATCATGGTTTTATTTAGATTATATTGTTTTTACTAATGAAATCAATTCATTTTATTGCAATTATAAATTTTATTAGAATGAGTAATTGGGAACATATAGATATGAATGAGTTAGTGTGTTTTCATGATAATCCTTGATCGATATTATTAAATATTAATGCTTTGTTTATATCTCAGGAGAGGAGGAACTTGTATTGCGATTTTAAAATCCAACTATTTAAAATAATTATTCAACCTATAAGAAAATAATTAAATAGAATTAATGATCTATAAATTATAAGACATTTTTTTATTGTGCATATTTCATTTTAGTGTGTCATGGGTGGGAAAACAACAATTAGTATAGTATTCTTACAAAAACTATCATTATTTTATTAGCATGGAACTGTAAAAATATATTTATGAAATACCATTTTTTTACCCCTTATATGTTTTTAATATTATGGAAGTAGTTATTTTATATACCAATATGGTGAAAATAACAATTGAGAAATTAAATTTTATTCTATAGTGGATAGTGGAATAAATCATATTTCAATTGAAGGTATATGTATTTGGTCTTTATAGTCAGGTCCGTGTGTTTTTTCAATTTTCCTCACGACACAGGAAATAAAATTTTAGTGGAAGTAGAAATTTTTTTCTAAGGTTCATTGATCCTTTTGAAGTGATTGATATTTTTGACGAGGCAACTAATCTATTGGGCATTCCTCAGTAACTAGAGTGAGTAAATTGAATCTTTTATGTATGTCATCTTTAGAAGTAGGTTCCTGATTTCACCCATGTATTTTAGATGGGTGAAGTAGATTTAATTAATGATTTGACATTCATAGGGAACACAATAGAGATCTAAAACTCCAATGAAAATGTTTTTCATGAACATGTCATATTTTAGTGTGAGTGGTTTGGTGGAACAATGGATTTGATTAGAAAAAATGGAATTTCCCATGTTAGTTGAGGGTTTAAAGTCCTATTTTATTTTATATTTTTGTTATATCACCCATGTGTTTGTGGTATAATATTTAGAAATATAATTTATTATTTTTTTATAGGAAGTTTATGGTTAGTTCTATTATTTTTGTTCACCTCCCCCTTTATGTGGTGGTATATAAGTTTTTAAAGTAAGAGGATCTTAACTTAAGAATGATATAGAGACTCATAAATAATTTGTTTTAGATTCTTTAAAATTTCACTATCATTTTAATCATTTAATACCTTGAATGAACAATGGTGATTCTAACGTAAAAAATGACCTCAAATTATAGGATTGAGTGTGTTATAAATCAAACATTTATTTTTTTATAATGGGGATATGAGTATTGATTTTTTTTAAGACAATCAAATTTCCAGTCGTTTTAGGTGAACTAGATGTAATCAAAATTATTCACTATAAAATAGTTATTATATCCTAATCTATTCTGAAAATAATTATTTTATTTGGGTTATTTTAGATATTTTTTGCAATATTCATGAGTTAATAATGACTACCAGATATATAGATTACCTACTATAAATTGTTCAATACCATTTTTAAGTACATATGATAGAATATTATCTTACTAATCAATGTTATAGAGCACCATATGATGTTTAATTTTCATAGGAATTTTTAGAATATTAACTTCTCCGAATGGACTTGTACAAAACTTTCAAACCTTTAATCAAGGTAAGTGACATTGAAATATCCTCGTACTATGTAAATTAATTATTTTATTAAATTTTTTAAATGTTAACATATATTTCTTGAATATATCTTATCATAGTGTGTCCATTCAACATTTTTTTCTTGGTTTAAATTATTGTGATCGTTTGGCCTAAAAATTACATATCCCTCGTTGGATTTATAGATCTTTATATAAATTATCATATTCAGTAGTGAAAAATGAGAAAAATATGTTTAGAGTTATTATTGATTAAGATTTATTTTGATCCAATTCCTTTTAGACATTATTGTTTGAATATGTCTTTTCTTATTTTTTTTTCCAAAAGTTTTCCCAAGATTCATTGTTCTGAAATATATTTTAAAAATAATTTCTCAAAGAATCATCTTAAACCTTTTGGTTTTAAAATTTATTATAATCCTTGGATGCATTAAAGAATACATTTTTCATTATAATAATTTCCATTTTTTGTTGAATGAGTAAGTTTAGTTCTAGATGATGAATTACTATCTGAGTGATGGTTAATATAAAGATTAAAGTTCTATATTCTATTATATGGCTTTACTTTTAATAAACCCTTCCTCATAGAGATATTCCCTAAAGCCTATATACATTATATGTATTTTTACCAATATAATAGTGTATGTTATTGGTGTGTCTTATGGTATGACATGTATAACCCTAAGGAGTATTTTATTCTTTAGTTGTGAATATCATAAGGGGTGATAAAGATATGTCACTTCACTACCATAAAGTTATATTGTATTGTTTAAATAGTTATATCATAAGGGTTGCAACATATATTAATCATATCTCAGAATTATCCAATTAATTGAACGTTGAGTTTTAACATTCAAAATTTCTTAAATGTTGGGTCTCAATATTATCAATATTTCATATAATGAAAAATATAGGAGAATATAATGTTTTATTTATGTGATAAATCCCTTCATTCTTATTCGGTTGAGAGGTTGAAAAAGTTGTAACTATATTTTGTTTACTTGTACACTATAAACATATGAGTAAATTTATAGGAGGATTGGGGTGTTTCACATAGGAATATATAAAGAGTCCAAAGCCATAAGAAAGATGTTACATATAGTCTAAGACTTAAATTTATTCTCCATCAAAATGATATCTTGTCATTTTTGCTTCTCCATGAGATACATAAGCATGTCATGAAATGAAGGTGAATCCCACCCAAATGATGAGTGATTCATGTCACACTATAGATACACCATGGAGGATGGATCTTGTTTGTTTCTTGTTAGTGATATTTATCAAGATTTTGTTCTAGACAAGTGATTTACTAACTATGACATAAGGTACACACAAGTTGTAACACCCCAAGATTTTGTAAACAAATTTAATAATGAATTAATGAAACACTGAGTATCTACAAAACAACACTTTGTTATATCCTAGCCGGAAAACATAATTTTCCACCTCTATGTTTTTAATTTCAAAAAACAGACAAACATATTTGTGTTCAGCAAGATATTTAGAGTCTGATAAGAAAAACATAATTTTTGATGAATAGTAGCATACCCTTTTGAATAGTAACATACCCTTATGAATAGTAATGAATAGTAAATCAGTAAAAAAAATTAAAACTTCACCCATGAATGTATAAATATAATTTATACATCTTATAGGTGAAAATGATCATAGTATAAGTATTGGTATTTTTATATGTCATAAATATTTTAATTACAATTTGATGATTAATTTAGTAATTTAAAATGGAAATTTATTTTCATAAAATGTAATTATAAATTGTTATTTTGTTTTCTTATGGTTATAATATAATTTTATGGGACCTTGATTAATTTTTCAAGGTATTATAATACAAATGATAGTTTTAATGGTTTTTTGAATAAATTATGAATTAAATTATAAATTAAATTAAAAATATTTAGAAATTTATTTTCAAAAATGTAATTCATTTTTAAATTGTTCACGTCAAAAAATGGTAGGGATAATTTTTGGGATTTTTCTGAGATACTCGAATTTTTTATGAATAGTAAAATATGGTAATTTACCATATAAATACATTATCTATTAAATTCACTATTCCTAGCATCATGGCGGATTGAAGTACACTTTATTTGAACACACATAAACTTATTACTATTATGGGTCACATGAATCAGCACTATTGGTTTTCTTGAGGGAAATAACAAACTAATGAATTGGATATTCAAAAATCACCCCCTCTCCTCCACTATACCCCCCCCCCCCTCACTCCCTCTTCTCTTCACTCCTCCCAAGAATTGTTCTTGCCTAAATTATGATAAATTATCCTCCCAAGATACTCCCATACGTCTATCATCCCTTGGTCTCAAAAAAAGATCAAAACCCCTCCCCTAAAGAGGCTCTCAAAGAAGATGACTTCAAGAGGTAAATTACTCTTTTCATTTCTTTTATTCTAAGTTATTTTCTTTTCTTTTTCTTTCCTCACCTCCTTTCATCCAAATGTTGTGATGAATACATAACCTTACATGTACTGTAATGTTGTTATTATAAAGTAATAACTCTTCATTATCCATCATTTCACCTTCTTTTATAATAGAAATGAAAACACCATCCAAGATGTGTTAATTTATCACATTTAAGGACGATGGGTTTTCAATTTCAATTATCATCTTCAATTTTGGTCATGTAACCATTATTATGGTTTAAAAAGACTATAATATATGTATTATAACTTATTTAAGGTTCTAGAAACCTTTTTTATACAAAATATTTATTTATAAATCAAAATGAGTTTGTTGTGATCAAGAACCGCCAATTAATCGAAACAATTATCACTAAATGTTTATATAATGATTCATCATTACTCCCAATAAACAAAGGAATTTTATGACCATGTAATATTATGTTTGTTAAATAATAACATAAAACTTATATTCTAGATAACCATTCTCATTATACATGTTTATCCATAAAATAATATAAGTAACCAATCGTGGAAACCAAGGATGAAAACGCACCAAGACAATGAAATTGAATCAATTAACACTTAAAAGGGACATTAATGAACCTAATAAGGTTATAATAAATAAATTACATGTAAAATAGGTTCTATAATAATTAATTTATGAACCTAAATTTTATTATTCAGTTCATTATGATCAAGTGAGGAACGCCTTCAGACTTAATGTAAGGGTTGTCTACCCAAACCTCTGTTTTCAATCTGATTACTCTTATTCTCTACATGCCTCAATAAAATTAATACTTATTCATATTTAATACTAATATATTATGTGATAATGTTATATATGTGTGTACCAACCATAATCCTACTTTCATTTTTAGGGAGTTATATGTTTTAAAAGGATCATTCAAAAATCCTTCCCAAAATACAAGCCTGGTTCAAGGGAATTTCTCAAATTCTTACCTATTCTCAAGGGAACTCTATAATATATTTTTGGAAACCATTATCTTTATAAAATAACTTATTTTATTATTAAAATATTATCTTACTTAACTTCTCATTTTATACAAATAATTTTCCAAAATAACACTTCTTTTGAAAGTAAAAGTGAATTTATCTCAAGAATTGCCCGATGGTTTTATAAAAGTATCTTCATCTATTTCAATACTCTTGTTGATCATTATTTATTATTGGGATTAATATTTTATGATATCATCTACCATATTTAATTGATTTTTTAATGATTAGTTTGACTGGGGTTGTGCTATCGTAAACCCATTCACCAATTTACTCTGAATGGTTTGTGTTTATGCATAATGTTTGGGGATAGTTATTTACATTTCATATATTAGTTTCAATATGAATGTATATGTTTTTTATGTTATCCAGATGAATATGAGGACTACATTGGACTTAGTAAGTGTTGGGTGGGGCCCACTATAGCCATTCAGTGAATCGGTAGGTCTCATGAGACTGACTATGGTATTGGCACGAGCCATTAAAAAAATGGATATTTATGGTCTTGGCACAAGGCCTAGACAGTATGGTTATGATGTCCCGCATTATGCATTACATCATTATGAAAATATCAATGATAGTTCATGTGGTTATTCAGCTCATATAATACCTATGATTATGTTTTATTATGGAATTATTTATCCATCTCTTATTCCTGTCATAACGTGTTCAAGTTCATTTTTTAAAGGCATGTGTTTTTAGTTATTCAACATGCCTAATGTTTATGTTTATGATATCTTGGACCACATTTCTTACCCTTACTAATATTTTGAGATCACCCCTTTCTTATGATTCATTTTCTCATGACATGAAGATGTTTATTATCAATGACATGAAGAAATAACATAGAAGATATGGAAGTTGTCAAAGGAATTTCTATGTTGTTTTTCACTTCAAGTTGTGATATTGAACTTTTGTATATATCTTGTTTCCAAAGATACTAAACTACACTATCCTTCAGGATTCATATTCCCTGTTTATATTCCAATGTAATAAAATAAGACACCCGCTCTGGGCAACTAGGGTCGGGTCCTTATAGTTGGTATCAGAGGAAGTCTAGTATAAAACATGGAAACTAGATTTAAAAAAGGTACATTGGGGAACAAAACCCTTGGATAGTATTTGAGGATAAACATACAAAAACATCCTATAATCTTGGTAAGTCAATTTTTTTTTATCTTTCTAGAAAACATATCCCTCTCTAGATACTACAAGTGGACTTGGTTCTGGCACAGATATACCTATGAGTGAAAACTCCGACAAGAATTTTTCAGCTTGACTTGGGTATCCTGGTAAACAAAAACAGGCCTTATTGTACACCTAGTTTGGCACTCTGAGGGGGTATTCTAAGGTTAATTCACATTTTCTTAACAATCCATTATGAAGTATTTAAAAGTAAATTTTTCCTCAAAGAAACAATGTTTATGATTATGAGATTAGCTATGTATAGAATTTCAATTTATGAAAGGTATTTTTATATGTTGAGATTATAAATTATGATTCCTAACCAAATATAATGTATTTCATTATTTAGAAATGATTCCTAGTGGAAGGAATGGAAACCGCATGAATTCTCATCTTCTATGTTGGGATTTACTTCCTATGCAAGATAATGATGTGGTCTCTGTTGTTTTCATGGTCCTGAGAAACTTAAAACTATATTGGGACAGCAGACTCAGGTTATGAATAATAACCTTACCCGTATGGAGTATCTTGATCCAAAAAATGGGGGAACTATGTTAAATCGCTTTTTGTGATAATAGACTTCATCCATCAATGGGACTACAAACCCATTTGTAGATGAATAGTGGATATGTTCCCTAGAGAAGATATTTCTGTCTTTGGGATATAATGAAAGAGAGATGGTTATCATGGTTGTTTATTATCAATTGGGATATGCATATCAGTGGTGGTCGTTAATCCAAAACAAAAAGGAGGAGGAAGAAATATGATATATGGAATGGAGTGAATTTATGGAAATCATCCTAGAAAAATATTTTCACCTCGAACAACAAGCGGATATGGAAAGGCAAGTCTTGAAACTCAGCTGGAAGGAGGATTAAAATGTTTCCAAGTTGAATCCAATTTTATAAGGTCGAAAACGCATGATGCGGACTAAAAACATAATCTAAGAAGTGAAATTGATTGATTCTTTGATGTTTTAAAACTATTCCTATGAATGTCTCTCGTCTCCCAAAGTTTCTCATCATATGAAGATATAGTCTCAAGTGCTATCAAGATGAAAAAGGAATTTTATAAGTCTTATGAATTTGATGGAAAGAAAGAGAAGAATAGAAATGCCAAAAACTCTAGAATAGGAAACAAGGAAATGGGGAATAAGGGAAGAGTTGACCTTCCATCCTATAGTAATTGTGGGAAGAAACACCATGTCACTTGCCAGAAGGAATGGTAGTATGTTACAAGTGCGGAGAAAAAGGCCACCTATCTCAAGATTGTAATGGGAAGAAATAGTCTACCAATGTTCAATTCTATAGTTATTGGATCATCGAATTATTTCATATATTCCTAATTTTCCATGAAAATTATATATTTCCAATTTGATTTAATAAGGGAGTTCCCAGTCAAATGTCCTAAGGGAAGTATCATTGCAATAAAGTTGTGTCAGGTAGGTCCTATTATGGAATATAAATGTGCGTTATATAATGATCTTATTATCATACCCATGATTTACATTGATATAATCCTTAGTGTGGATTGGATTTCTAACCATGATGTGATTCAAGAAGAAGGAGGTTATAATTTTTTAGGATGACGGGTAATCCCTTATCTTTAGGGTATAAACATCATCATGTGATTATCATCTAGATCCACCACCAATGTCCCTACTGAATTCAATTATTAGAGAGTAAGGTAATACAATATCTATGGGTGAGGAAATGAATGTTCAAATAGAAGATGTACCTATTGTGCAAGAATATGTTAATGTGTCTCTAAAGGATTTACCTGGACATCCTCCAGAACGGGAATTTGATTTCTCTATTGATTTAATTCCGAGTTTGAAACATATATCAAAGATTCCTTATATAATGGCCACTATAGAATTAGTTGAACTAAATAATCAAATAGATAAATTGAGTTATAAAGGATTTATTCTCCCTAGTGCTTCCCCGTGGGGAGCCCCGGTTCTTTTGTCAAGAAAAAATATAGATCTATGAGGTTTTTCATTTCCAATTGGTAGATCAATTCTATAAAAATAAAGAAAAAGTATCCTCTACCTCGCATTGATGATTTATTTTATCAACTTCAAAGAGCCCAATATTTTTTGAAGACTTACCTTGGATCTTGATATCATCAGTTCCAATTAAGGAAGGAAGACATTCCAAAGATAGTGTTTCAAACCTGGTATGGCCATTACAATTTTTCAGTAATGCCAATTGGACAGACTAATTCACCCTCGATTTTCATGGATCTAATAAATATAGTTTTCAAGGAATATCTTGATGACTCTATGGTGGTATTTTTTGATGATATCTTGGTATACTCCAAAAGCTACGAAGATCAGGAAAATCACTTGCACACTATTCTAAATACTCTTAGAATAAATGAATTATATGGGAACTTTAGCAAGTGTAGATTTTGGATTCAATGAGTTTCCTTTTTACAAACATTGTCTCTAAGGATGGAATATCTAATAATCTTATGATGAAAAAGGATGTGCAAGAATGGACTACTCCAACGAACATAAACAAGGTTCATAGTTTTATTGGTTTAGTAGGTTATTATCGGCGTTTCTTTCAGAACTTCACCTATATAGCCAACCCAATGATCAAGGTTACACGTAAAGGAGTTAAGTTCGTATGGAAAAAAGAATGTGAGTAATTTTTTGAGGAATTGAATAGTAGATTAGTGAATACTCTGATCCTGAATCTACCATCATGGAATAATGGGTTTGTGTTCTATTGTGATACATCAAAGAAAGAACATGGTTGTGTCCTTAAGTACAATGATAGAGTTATTTCCAATGCATCAAGGAACCTAAAAATTCATTAACAAAACTATCTTACTATTGATCTTGAGTTTTTAGTTGTAATCTTTTCACTGAATATATGGAGACACTATCTCTATGGTGAAAGATGTGAGATATATATGGATCAAAAAAATTCTTAAGTATATCTTCTCATAAAAAGAACACAACATGAGGAAAAGTAGATGACTCGAACTTCTCAAGGATTATTATTTTTCCATACAAAACCACCTAGGAAAGAAAAATAAGGTAGATGATGCATTGATAATGAAAGATCATGGAGTTTTACACCAAATGAGGATTGAAAGGGATCATGTATTCATGGATCTAATAAGGTTGGACATGGGAATTAACAAAGAAGGTAAAACATCATTACTTTTTCAATTGGTTTCCCAAACATATTTATTATAAAGGATTAAAATCTATCATCCTAATGATGAGAACCTTCAAAATAACATTAATATTGTGAAAGATGTCAAGTTGGTTGACTTTGTATTTGAATATATAATTCTGAAATTTGGGAAGAGGATATGTGTTCCCTATAAACCCAAGATGAAAATGGAGTTAATTCATGATGATCATAGATCAAATTTCTCTATAAATCATGGAAGCAGTAAAATGCATATATATGTGGAGGAACATTTAGATTTGGAAAACTTAAAGTGGTAAATTGTTGATTATGTATCAAGATGTTTAGTCTTTCCACAATTTAAGGTCAAATGACAACATCCAAGAGGATTCATACAACCTTTACCAATTCCTATATGGAACTGGTATGACATCACTATGGATTTTTTCACTAGATTACCCAAAACTCTAATAAGGAATGATTGAATATGGGTAATTATTGATCGACATACAAAATCTGCACATTTCCTTTCTATAAGGGAGGTTATTCCACTAGAGCGGCTTTCAAGACTCCATATCAATGATTTTTTAATACTTAATGGAACACCTCTTTCGATAGTGTCTGATCTCGATCCTCAATTTAAATCGAAATTCGGGAAAATTATTCATAAATATTTGGATAATGTACTTCGTTTGAGTACTTTTTATCATCCTCAAACTTATGGGAAATCAAAAGGGACGATCCAAACCTTAGAAGATAGGTTGAGATCATGTTCTCTTGACTTTCAAGGTATTTCAGATTAATATATAACTTGAGTGGAGTTTTACCAAAATAATATTTTCCATTCAAGTATTCAAATGGCACCATATGAAGCTTTGTATGTAAAGAGATTTCATACACCAACTTGTTGGGATGAGGTTAGAGAAAGGAATCTTGTGGGACCAGATCTTGTAGAGGAAACAACAGTGAGGGTAAAGACTATTCATGGCCATATCAAAGTAGCTCAAATAAGACAAAAAATTTATACTGATAATCAAATGAAGGATTTGGAATTTCAAGTGGTAAATCATGTTTTCTTAAACGTATCTCCACATAGGGGTGTTATACGATTTGGAATGAAAGGGAAACTGAGCCCTTGGTACATAGTCCCTTCTAAAATTCTCTAGAGAATTAGAGCTATTACATATCATTTTACTATACCACCTAGCCTATCTAAAGTATACAATGTGTTCTATGTCTCATTACTGAGAAAGTACATGCCAAACCCAACGCATGTCCTCACTTTTGAAGGTATTGAATTGACACCTGACTTGTCTTACTATGAAGAGCCTATATAGATTTTGGACACTAAAAAACAAGTGTTGAGGAATTGGACGAATTGACTGGTAAACATACTTGGAAAAAATCATAAAATTGAAGAGGCAACATGGGAGCCTGAGGAGCTTATGATGAATAACTACCCCAATCTTTTGGTGAGGTAACATTCTGATAATTTTGAGGAAGAAATTTTTGTAAGGAGGGGATACTGTAACACCTCAAGATTTTGTAAATAAATATAATATTGAATTCATGAAACACTGAGTATCTAAAAAAACCACTTTTTTATAACCTAGCAAGGAAACATAATTTTCCACTTTTGTGTTTTCAATTTTGAAAAAATGACATACACGACTGCGTTCAATAAAATATTTTGAGTCCGATAAGAAAATCTTAATTTTTTATGAATAGTAACATACCCTTATGAATAGTAACATGCCCTTATGAATAATAATGAATGTTAAATTGGAAAAAAATTGAAACTTCACCCATGAATGTATAAATACAATTTAGACATCTTAAATGTGAAAAAACGATCATAGTATAAGTATAGGTATTTTTCTATGTCATAAATATTTTAATTACAATTTGATGATTAATTTAGTAATATAAAATGGAAATTTATTTTCATAAAATGTAATCATATATTGTTATTTTATTTTCATATGTTTATAATATAATTTTATGGGACCTTGATTAATTTTTCAAGGTTTTATAAAATGAGTTATAGTTTTAATGTTATTTTTTTCGAATAAATTATGATTTTATTTAAAAATTAAATTAAAAATATTTAGAAAATTATTTTCCAAAATGGAGTTCATTTTTAAATTTTACACATCCAAAAATGGTTTGGTTGAATTTTTTTGTATCTTTCTGAGATACTCAAATTTTTTAAGAATAGTAAAATACGGTAATTTACCGTATATATACATTATCAGTTAAATTCACTGTTAATAGCTTCATGGATGATGTAATCACACTTTATTGGAACTCACATAATCTTATAACTATTATGGGTCACATTAATCAACACTATTAGTTGTATGGAGTGAAATAATAAATTAATGAATAATATATTC
The DNA here is from genome assembly GCA_963277665.1 of Viscum album. Lineage (NCBI taxonomy): Eukaryota > Viridiplantae > Streptophyta > Magnoliopsida > Santalales > Viscaceae > Viscum > Viscum album. Next base: position 1,575,409,286 of record OY728120.1, on the reverse strand, counting down.
ACAAATCACCCCTCCCCTCCAATATAACCACCCCTCACTCCCTCTTCTATCCACTCCACTCAATCCTTGTGCCTTGTCAAAATTATAATCAAATATCCTCCAAAGATCTAACCCCAGATCTATTATCCCTTGGTCTCATAAAAAGACCAAAACCGCTCCCCTAAAGAGGTTCTCAAGGAAGATTACTTCAAGAGGTAAATTCCTCTTTTCATTTCTCTTAATTTAGGTTCCATTATTTTCTTTTTCTTTCCTCACCTCCTTTCATTCAAATGTTTTGATGACTCCATTACCTCACATGTACTAAAAAAATTTAGGATAAAATTATAATTCTTCAATATCTCTCATTTCCCCTTATTTTATACTAGAAATGAAAACACCATCTGAGATGTGTTAATTTGCCACATTCAAAAACAACAGGTTTTCAATTTCTATTAATGTCTTAAATTCTGGTCATGAAACCATTTTTATGGTTGAACCGGACTATAAAATATGTATAATCACTTATTTAAGGTTCTGGAATCCTTTTTTATGCATTATATTAAATTATAAATCAAAATGAGTTCATTGTGATCAAGAACTACCAATTAACCCAAACAATTGTCTTTAAGGTTTTATATAATGATTCATCTTAACTCCCAATAACCAAACAAATTTTATGACCATTTATTCTTCTGGTTTTTAATTAATAACATAAAATTCAAGAAAACCATGATCATTCTACAGGTTTATCCATACATTAATAAAAGTAAACCGATCATGGAAACCAAGGAAGAAAACACTCCCAAACAGTGAAATTGAATCTATTAACCCATCAAAAGTCCTTGAATGAACCTAATAAGGTTATAAAAATCAATTACATGTATAATAGGTTCTATAATCATTAATTTATGAACATAAATTTGATTATTCAGTTCATTATGATCAAGTGAGGAACACCTTCGGACTTAAGGTAAGGGTTTTCTGCCTAAACTTCCATTTTCAATTGGATTACTCTTATTCTCTACATAACACAATTAAATTATTAATTATTCATATGTAATACTAATATATTATGTGATTATTTTATATATTTGTGTACAAACTAGAATCCTCCTTTCATTTATAGGTAGTTATATGTTTTAAAAGGATCTTTCAAAAATCCTTCCAGAAATACAAGCCCGATTCAAGGGAATTTCTCAAATTCTTACCTATTTTCAAGGTCACTCTATAATATATTTTGGGAAAACATTATCTTTATAAAATCACTCATTTTATTATTAAAATAAAATCTTACTTCACTTATGTTTTTAAACAAATAATTTTCCAAAAGAACTCTTCTTTTCAAAGTAAAAGAGTATTTATCTCAAGAATTACTCGATGGTTTTATAAAAGTATCTTCATCTATTTCAACACTCATGTTGATACTTATGTATTATGGGATAAATATTTTATAATATCATATAAATTATTTATTTTATCTTTTTATTATTATTTTTACTATGGTTGTGCTATCGTAAAACCATTCACAAATTTACTCGGAATGGTTTGTGTTTGTGCTTAATGTTTGAGGAAAGTGACTTACATTTCAAATATTAGTTTCAATATGAATTTATATGTTTTTTATGTTACCCCAATTCATATTAGGAATTCATTGGACTTATTAAGTGTTGGGTGGGGTCCATTATAGCCCCTCGGTGCATTGGTAGGTCTCATGAGACTAACTATGGTGTTGGCACGAGACCTTGACAAAATAGATATTTATAGTTATGGCCCGAGGCCTTCACAGTATGGTTATGATGTCCCGCATTATGCATTCCATCATTATGAAAATAGTTTTGATATATCATGTGTTTATTTTACTGGTAGAAAATCTATGATTATGTTTTATTATGGTATTTTTTATTCAGCTCTTATCCCTTCCATAACGTGCTCAAGTTCATTTTTTAAAGGCATGTGTTTTTAGTTATTCAACCTGCCTAATGTTTATGTTTATGATATTTTCCACTATATTTCTTACCCTTACTAAGAATTTGATCTCACCTCTTTCTTAGGTTTTATTTTCTGAGGACATGAAAAGGTTTTTTATGAATGACATGCAGAAATAAGCTCGGAGTGATGTATGTTTTCGAAGGAATTTCTATGTTGTTTTTCAGTTCCTATTGTAATGTTGAACTTTTGTATATATCTTGTTTCCAAATATAATAAACTACTTGATCCTTTGGGGTGAATATTCCTTGTTGATATTCCAATGTAGTAAGATAAGGCACTGACTCCAGGCAACTAGGTTCGGGTCCTAAAACAAGTTTCTTCCCTTTATATTATTCATGGTTTCAATTTCAAAGCATAAACATCTTGGGTTTTGGTATTTTTTATGTATTCGTCTATATAATAAATGTTATTTGATCTCAAATAAACCTAATAGTTTTATCATTGCCTTTTTTTGACATGACCCTACCCCTCATATCCCATCCTATATGGGTGGTGAGCTGAGTGTTCCACCCTAGACCATCTCTAATAAGAGAGGGTATGTTGAGTTGTACCTGGTAGGCATAATACATATATGATAGGCCGAAACATATAAATCATGAAACAAATAAATCAACTTCAAACCATAATCATCACATCCACACATGATATATATATATATATAAGAAGTATAACATGTATGAAACACTTCCTAGACATCACGATGATATATAATACAAATGACAGTGCATAAGGGAAAAAATAAAAGGCCTCGTATCCTACAACATAAACTATACATTATTGATTGGTAAACTAGATCACCACATCATTTCAACTCCATACAAATCACTATAAACATTGGAAACCAAAATAATCTACCAAAATGCAGCTCCAATATCTCCACATCCATTGAAATCACCACTAGCATGCACATTATCAACAACAAAATAACATGTGTGGGAATAATTTTGTATAAGGATGCATATAATTATTCCTGATAGGATTCCCAAAAACACAAAGGGAAATAGGATATGGGTTGCATCAAAACCAATAGTTGAACTTTGAAACCACCCAACTCAAGTCAGAATTTAATTAGCTATAACCCAATCGTTTACTCAATCCCTGAGATGGGGACTCCACAAAAAAATCATATTTCGAGGGGAAACACCACCTCCTTACTTATCCATGACATGGTGGATCAAACCATGGTCGATCAAAATGAAGGTACATCAATCCAAATAACCATATAGTACCCCAAGGATATATTGATTTAGATCCCATACTAAATAGTATACTCACTAAAACATGAGACACATAACATGCACTAGTAACACCAACTTCTTGACATGTTGGTCGATAATATAGACTCGTTGGTATAAGATTGTTCAAAGAATAATTCCTCAATACAAAGAAGTTACATATAAACAAATACTTCTTGGAGTATTTTAATGATAGTATGATTGAATTGAGAGCTCACTCCTTATCAAAAAAGACACATACTAGTTGGGGGACTTATGAAAACCATAGATGGGTTACTTGTAGCCCATTCCATGAGGGATTTTTCTACCACATACTATAAGAATTAAAACACTCCAACTAAAATATTAAGGGAAAAAAGGATTCCTATGAACTATATTTTATCTAAGGGAATATTAACCAATAGAAACATATATCTAGACAACATAGATCATCTTCACTAGGGAATAATTCCAAATAGGATCCCAGATCATCCTATTTATTATGAATCCATAAGAATATGAACTATCCAAATTTCTAAAATACCATAAACATCATTCCACCATTAAATAATTTTAATGGGGACATATTAACCTCTATATTTTTTTAAAATGGTTGAGGGATTTACTAGCCCATAAGGAGGACCCCATACCACTTAGTAGTTCATGGTAGATTGAGGATAGTATTATATCCTTCCATGTAAAGGTTATCCCACACAATTAATGGAGTTTTATTAAGATGTTAAACATCATTGACCCACACCCAATGCTTCTAGGGAAATACTATATACATATAAATAAGTGATGAACCACACCTTTTCAATGATATTGTCTCTATATTTCCTAATCTCATGTCCATACTGTACTTACCACATAGTCAAAAGAGTCTAAGATTCAATAGAAGGTCCATTGAGAATTCTCTTAAATTTTGACTCTCCATATCCCATGATCACTCATGCGCTGGAACACGAGAGAGTGGGTACCTACCTTTCACAATATAAAATCTCCAAACATACCATACAAAATGGGAGTGATTGATGAACTCTCCTTCCACTTATCAAACCCACAAAAACCAACTCCAACCCTAGTTACATAAGAATGAGGGAATCTCTTTAAGTTCCATTTGGATCTATAAGTCCCTTCAAACTACCGTACTATAATAATGGAACTACAAAATACTATCCCTAACTTCTGAATTCACAAAACTCCCACCATCTTCTAAGGTAATAAATCTTCTAATAAACTCTCAAAGAGTATCAACCTCTAAAATACTTGAAAATGTCCCACTCCCATTGTATTTGAATACCTACATGGGGTTTTCCATCCCCACATTAGAATTGAATCATCCCCCCGAGGATAAGAAAATACAAAAAACCAAAAACAACTTTCCAATGGATTCTAATAGTGGATATGAATCCATAGTAATGATATTAATGGAATTATACTCAGAATTGGATATATATTTGTCTAAATATGAATCTTATGTAAGAAAAAATATAAAACCCCACCACATGGAAGATACATAGTGTGTTCTAAGGTATACATGATATTTACACCCAAAGCCTCTATCTAGGTGTGCATCATTGCTATCTCATTATATAATTTCAATATACATGGTGTGCCTCTTGGAGTACTTGTCATTTGTTCCACCAAGACCCTGAGTCATGTAGTCTCACACTACACAACATGTTCTATAGAACATGACAAGTGGAATCACAAGAGTTGAATAATCTACAATCCATGTACCCTATAGGGGGAATCTAGTTATATACCATCACATAAAAGATCAAGTGTGACTTGGTTCTAAGTCATTTAGGATGAACCATACAGTGTGTGAGACTGAATGACCATTTGGTCATGTACTTCTACCCATACAACAAAAACTATATGCACACTAGATAAAGTCAGAGTTAATATCTTGTTGGATACACAACATATAAATCCATATGAATTTTTTTTTTTTGATCTTTGTATCATACCCTAACCATGAAGAAAAACTATATAGTGTGTGTTCACAGAACAACAAATCATGTGATTGGGATTTCCAAATGAGGAATTTATGAAAACCGGCCTTTTCCATTGAAATCCTCTCCAATATTATTCATTATATACTAGGTAGTAAATTGAATTCATAAAAAAAATGATGAAAATATAAATAAAAAAGCCTATATCATAGTGAATCATTAATGCATTGAGGTTCGTACACTGATGTCAGCACTCCATCATCACTACCTTTTAATTTGGAAATGATTATCCTCCTTGTATGAGGATCCTCCTCCCTATAAATTCTCCTCCCTTATGGTAAAAAATCAATGTGGTAACTCTATCCATTATCCCATTGTGTGAATAGGGGAGTCCCATAGGGAGTGAGAAAACATTAAAAAATAAAAATAAAACAAATGGGGACCCACGAATGACTCAACCTGAGACCCGAAACCTACTCAAAATTTATAACTCTCCTATTTAAGAAAACACATTACAAACTCAAATTAAGAGTTTTAATTTCAATTTTAGTCCATGTTTATGATATATATATTCTCATTCACAAGATAATAATTTATTTAATAAATAATAAATATCTCAAAAATTCAAATAACATGGAATCTCTCTAAATTTCTTCCAAAGGGTAAATTCCGCATCCTATGTACAATGGAACCATTGAAAAATATTTATGACATTTTTATTAAGGAAATTTTACTATTTTACCTGTATTAAAGTCCTAGGTATCTAAAATATAAAAATAAGTTAAGTCTTTCATATGGGAAAAATCATATCACTGCTCTCTCCCCACCTTCAATAATTTTCATCCTCAAAAAGAAAATAATAAAAGATATATACTAGGAATCCCATAAAACTTACTCATGTGGGGAGATAAAGTATCCTCACATGACCACATCAGATTTTTAAAGGTCATAAAATCTATTATGGCCCAAAATGAAACCCTCTAAATAACTCATCCCCTTTTCATCACCAAGATCAGGTATTTCACTTAAAAGATTCTCATTATTATATGAATGAAAACCAAGATCAACTCATATGAAGATCCAAACATATTACCAACCCACCCTACAAAAATATCATCATGTATTTTCACCCAAATCCTTCTTCTACTGTGGAAAATTCATCAATACCAGCACAAAGAAAGACCACGAATGTTTTTCATTTGATTGAATTCACTAAACAATGAATTTCCTATAAAGGTGTAAATATTCCCAAATATTATCATTCATATAAAATATAATAAAAAAATCCCTCGACTAGGCTCCTCAAAAATATTTCCATATTGAATGATGATTTATTTCCACTACACCTCATAAAACATTGAAAATAAAAAATATTGATGTAATTTAGATCATCACATGAGGATAACATTGATCCTATCATTCACTACTTTTTAACAATGTTAGGTACAAGATTCCTACTCATCTCATATTATTATGGTTCTCATTATATATGGGTTACCTGATCTATTTATTTTGGATCCCAAGGTAGACACCTACCCAATACTCAAGAGGCCATAACTAAAATCTTATGGAACAATTCACCTCATTGCACTTATTAATGTTCCCCAGGTAATATTCCACCAAAACGCCCACTATGTCACTGGGGTTTCCATATATAAAGTATGATTTAATACCTATCATCAAGATACTAAAAATAATTGAACTCTTTGTGAATAGACAGTCCCTACCATAATGATTAGATGATTCAATAATGAAATAAATACTCAAATAAGTCATAATAGAAACATATATGGTTGATAAAGACTCTTGAACACCTCCTAGGAATATAAAACTATGTCAAAAATAAGGAAAAAACACTGGGTCGGATGAATAATCTTATGGAGCAATTCACCGCATTTAACTTATTAATGTTCCCTAGGTAATATTCCACCAAAACTCCCACTATGTCACTTGGGTTTCCATATATAAAGTATAATTGAATACCTATCATCGAGATACTAAAAATAATTGAACTCTTTGTGAATATCCAGTCCGTACCAATAATGATTAGATGATTCAATAATGAAATAAATACTCAAATAAGTCAAAATAGAAACATCTATGGTTGATAAAGACTCTTGAACACCTCCTAGGAATATAAAACTGTGTCAAAAATAAGGAAAACACACTGGGTCGGATGAATAATTTCCTATTAGAATCCTCTCACAGTTCCCATCTCCCCAACCTCAAATGAAGAATCTAACAAACTAAAAGGGATTTGATGTAGTCTAATAATTCAAATTGATACAAAGGTTTAACTCTTGATAAGGGGAAACCATTTAACATCTCATAAGGAAAGTATCATACCCCACTCTATAAATTCAAGATTGATCCTCCAAAATAATTGTAGTATATGACGTAAATATCTATAACTAGTTAAACAATGGCTTACAGCTTCCCAAGGGTTGTCCCCACTCATTCTGCATGGGTTCTATTTTCTGATGAAGATGAACTCTGAATAATATTCTCAAAAATAAAACATATCATATAGATATTCATCCAAACAACTCATACTATAGATATCCATCCATCACTCTCTATATGATTATTTGTTCAAACTCAACCATGGTGGGACACCAAGCCAAACCTCCTTTCCATATCTTACACACACTGATTAAAGAAGTGAGAATAGATGGTCACCTCCAATGGCAATCTTAAGACATAACTTTCTGGTCTAAATAATCCACCAAGATCTTTGGTTCCTAGGACAATGATGAAATAACTATAGGATAACATTTAATTATTTTAACATTTATGAGTGAAAGAGTGAAAAGGATCTATTTGGAATCTTAATCCACATGAAGCACTACCTAATCAATCACTCCTTAACAACCACCCATCCAGGTTCAAAAATACTTGAATTGAGTGAGGGCCACCTGAATGTAGGGGGGGGAGGAAGTTGATCAGTATTGCATCCACCTCATACCAATCTACAACCACTACAATAATCATACCCCATAATTTATATATCAATTTTAGAACAAAATATCTATTGAATGATTTCTCACATGAATAAAGGAAAAAATATCCTATCAATTTCATCCATCTATGGCTCCCTATCTTAGTATCCAATTCATCAAAGTTATCACCCTCTAGACTATTGATCCTAATTGAATATTTTTACACCAATCAATGGATCATCATTAGATTATAATCTAAACTATGAGATAAAAATTAACGCAATTAATTGGAAAAGATCCCATTAACCAATAGAGTATGGTGAGAGACCCTCACCTCACTAAGAGTATGCATCATTCAAGGGGGTAACAAAACACATTGGTGGATAACCCCATACCCTAAACTATGGGTAAGGAACCAAACCCTAAGTAAAATAATTATACTTTATATCAGTTTGAACATAAAACCCTATATATATAGGACTTTTTACCTATATCATAGGGGAATAAAAACCTCTCTAAAGTATGGGGGACCTCAATTCATTGGGATTTAGGGGGTGTTAACCTATGCTTGAATGGATATTCCATTCACCTATGAAAAATAGTTTACACTTTGGTATCCATAGGGGATCACCAAACTTTAAAACATATATAGGCAACCTTAAACTCACTATAAATTTACATAAACCAAGGGGGTACCCCCTCCCACCCATTAAGGACATGCAATCCACTCTGTGGGGGATTACTAACTCAAAGGGTTGAATAAACTACATCCTATCTTGTAATGAACACTAACCACTATAGATATAGTACATGCACCAAGTCTGGTAGGGAGTTGTTATTTGTACTACAATATGGGGTACATGGAAATCATTAAAATTTAGGGAGTACTGAATCTAGGTAAGAATAGAGGATTCATACACCCATATATGGTATATTGAGACTTATATTAGTGGGGGAGTATCGAATTCCACCATTCCAAATACTGGACCCATACCCTGTCACTGATATGATCCCAATATATTTACCAACCCCAAGTTTAGAGAAGTCATGTCCTATATTATAGGGGAGTAATATAACTCCATGTCAACTCCATAGAGTATGTGGGGGATCATTTCTCTAGTATCTATTTCATCAGAGGGTCACCAAATTTATTCAAACCAAACATCCAAGGTTATCGGGATCCCAATCTGTATGCTATAGTATTTCTAAGAAAACTCTCTGGCTATAAAATCACTAAGATATCGAGCGAGAATCACCCAAGAACCCATACCATGATTTGTTGTCCCATTACTCTCACCATCCATAGAAGGTCCATTCTCCACCTTTAGAAAAATCACTATTTTGAGGGAATCAACATCTTCATCACAAGATGACATATCCAAATGTGGAATTTCATGCATGAAAAAATAATGCACTAACCAATATATGATGCATTGACCTATTTAAATATAACCTACAAAATATTACCCAGAAACTCAGGTTTTTTTTAAATTATCAAATTCCTTACAATGTAATGCATGAGCCACCACACCTTGGCTAGTTCCACTGGTCTGATAATTAAACCAAGCTATCTTAAAGAATTTTTCACCATATATCCCAAGCCAAAGATCATGAGACACGTAACATCAAAACTTTGAACCTAAGATATACCTTATATGATACCAATATGACATGACTTATCCCCCCATAATCCCACCTAGGTCATATGTAAGCCAAGTGTGCCTCCCCAAGCCCACCTCTAATAGTTCGAGGTTGGTGAATAGAACTAAGAATGAAAAATACATATATAGGAGTCCACATAATGTATATATATATATATATTAAAAAACATACATCTCCATCCAATAAAAATATTCATATCCAAGTAGGATATACATATCTAAAAATATATATCATGTATGGAATACATAAAAAACATCCTAGTGACTTGTAATACAAATTTTGGTTCATAAAGGAAAAAATAAAATCCATAATAACCATAAACATTATTTTACCTATAGATATTTGTAAATGATATCACCATGTCATGAAAACTCCATCCCATTCACCACAAACATTAGACACCATAGGAATCCTATTAGAAAAAATCCATCAAGGTAACTTTTTAGAGTTTCAGGTTTATTTTGAAAAAGAATATTGATAAAGTGACTAAACCATGAATACCTTAAAATATTAATGAAGGAGTGTTCATGAAGGTTATTTAAGGTGTTTAATAAGTTTTATAGTATATTAGAGTAAAGAAAAAATTTCCACAAAATTGTATTCACGATCATGAAAATGAATAGTGTCATGAAGTTAGTGACGTAGCAGAGACCCAAAAAGGGTTAGTTTAACATAATAAATTTTAGATAACATGGTGAAATTCATCAATATATATGTCACAATTTCTAGTCACAAATTTTTGTGAGAAAAATTTGGTCCACCTATAAATAGGTTTCTAATCATTCATTAAAGTGAGTAGAAGACTTATAGAAGAGAAAAGTGCACTATTTTCTCATAAGATATATGTGAACGTACTTCTTGAGTGTAGTAATTTTATGGTACCACTAAATGTTAAAAAAAATTAATTATGTTATGAAAACCATTACTGTGATGATGTGTTTTATGAAAATAACTTTTGTGTAAAATAGGGGTTACAGAAACCTTAAGTAAATTGACCATAATTCCTGTAGAGAAGTGTACGTCGTCATTTGGATGAATAAAGAGCTTCATGAAAACCCATTTATGGTGTAGAACAAGTTTATTTAACACATATGAGGAATATTTTAAAGAAAAAATTATTACACTTTAGTTTAAAGTGCATTGAGTTCAAAAATCATAAAATAGCAGTGAGTTATTGAAGTGATAAGTGGACCTTCTCTGAACACTGTATAAAATAAGCGTGCATAGTAATTATTGAACATAGAAAAATTAATATTGTATTATACTTGTATTAGCATAGAATTGGTTAAATCAGAGAAAAATTATCATCCCTTTATTTACTTTCATTATCTCCTCATATCCTTTATAAGGGGGGAGATGTTTCTACTAATAGTGGAATAAGATCATTGGAAGGGGACTTTTGAAGAAATATACATAACCTGATTCACCCACCTCTTAGGGTACCTACCTTTCTTGGGTATAATAAGAAGTATCATAGCTAAAGGTTCAAGTAGATTAATTCTATCTTTAATTTATGAGACTTAAAGAATTATATCACAAAGGATTTTTTATCTTTGATGGTGATAATTTTTACCCATGTTAGAACAATATATAATACCATTTTAGATCTTTGGGGATAGATATTTATATTTATATTTATATTTATATTTATATTTATATTTATATTTATATATATTACTCCTGAAATTTTGTTCAATGTGGAATGTAAATATTATTCATTATAAGACCTTAAATAAATCAATGAAGATGCCAGAGAATCAATTCTTTAGGGAGATCCTTATCCAACATAATTTTGCACAAATTTTATGTCATGTAAATCCTCGAACACCATATGGTAAAATATGATTAATATCTATGAAGGAGACTCAAATGTACACAAAGGTAAATTATAGGTAATATGTGACATGTATAAGGTCTTGAGGAAAGACATTAATGAATATTTTGATCCATTCACTGATTGGGTAATTGTTATTATGGAGGATATGTGTGGTCCTAGAGAATCCCTCGATGATGTTACTATTTTCATGTGCATATTAAGAATATTTCTACCTCAATTTAATCATAAAGTCTCTATGATTGAGGATAAAGATCTAATGCATATAATTTTGAATAGTATTTAAATTATGGTTGTCTCACTTGAAATAATAAATGATGATAATGAAGATGATGAAAAAGGGAAGTCTAAGGATTTTCCATTAAAGGTTTTGAAGAATCTCATTATAGAGGATGATCAGGAAGAATAATTAATTGATGAATTATTTTTTATTCCATATTTAAAATCTAAAAAATGAAACTATATACTTAACGGGATACTTAAACTTATTTTATTTAAATGTAAAAATTTTGAGAACCTTATATTAAAGTGTCTTATAGGTATCAAGATAACTATGAGGATGGTTAAATTCCCAAGATGAAATATTTAAATGATTTTAAAGGTATGAGGAGTATTACGAAAAAATTATCCATGAAAAAGAAATGTTTTTATAAGATATTAATAGTTCAAAATAAATGGAATATGAAAAAAAAATGTTGATCAAAATGTCCTCAAAGAATATATTCTCTTAGATGTTGCAGAAATTTCATAGATAAATGAAGGAAATGATAATGACAGTGGATAATTATAAGGGAGAGTTGATATCAATGAAGTGTTAAAGGACGCACTTTGTCTAGATAGTAAAAAATAAATAAATCAAATGGAGTGTTTCATGATGCCAAACTCAATATGTAGTAGTAGGAAGAATAAGACACTGAGGTTTTCAATGGTTTGACTAATATAATGAAATATTAAGTCAATCATATCAATGAGACTAAGGAATAAATAATCATCTTGGGAAATATAGATGATCAGGAGAAACTCTTAACTCTCAGTATAACATTATGAATTTGGGTCCAACTAGAAAAACAAATAGTAATGAAAAATCATAGAGGTATAAGAATATAGTTACGGTATTTTTAGAAGAATAGTGGTACAAATTAGGATGGAAAATTTTGTATAAATCTTTATCTCAAGTATAAGGAACTGTTGGTTAAATCCAAACCACTAGCACCCACTCCAAATTTTAAGGCCAGTCTTGGTTTGATTTAGAATAAGAAAACAAAAATAATCCAAAATAACACTTATTTTGTTGAAAAGACATAAAATAGTTCACCAAGTATCAAGTGTTATTTTGGATGAAATATGAGACATTCTTAAAATGTGTGTTGAATATACAAGATGTATCATAGGGTATGACAACAAAAAAGGTGTCCAAGAAGAGTTTGACATTATAGTTATTCTTTTAGTGGTCACTATACTTGGTGTGGCAGATATGGAAATATGGTTAGGTAATATTCATCCAATATATAGATGAATTATCCTATGAAAACCCAAATTGTTCACTCACAATAACTTGAGGAACCATTATGCGGGATAAAAATGAAAAAATTATTTGATGCTTTTTAGGATGAAGTTGGCCCATCATATCCAGAGGAGTATCAAACATATAAGTCATCACCATGTGTGAATCAAGAGACATGGATCAAAAAAATGATGAAAAGGTAGTGTTTTTAGATTTTCCTTTAAATCATAAGATCATGTCAGCATATTGATTCTTAACAGTGGATGTATATCCCATGAGAATGGAAATAAAGATCTATTGAAATGAATCACACATGAAAAGGAAAGTTTCCTAAATTCTGGAAATGGAAAAGGTTTAAAAATTATTGGATCAAGAAAAGTAAGATTTAGGACCATGGATGTAACATCCCTAGCTTCGTACCCCCTCACATGACCAATCTAGGTGGGTTATTGGACCTCGAGTGAACCTTACCATAAGCTATCGATTGTCAACTAGTAGTAAGTTTATAAGGAATATAGTGGAGAGACAATACCATGTGGTACAAATTTTCAACAACTGTAGAAAATAACAGTATAGTATTGTAAAGAATATAAATAAACAAACATGCATCCATGGTATTATAAAAGCTAAACTAAACAATCCAAATAATAATATATTCATATAATGGAAATCTGAAGGTATCTAAATGATGTACTAAATGAATCATAGATAAAATACAAAACTAAAAAGATTAAATACTCCAAAATTTCCACCTCAATACCTATCTTAGTCCCATATAAAATCTCTAATCCATATAGAAATCATCAATCAACAATAGGTTCCCCTTCCCTTATACAAACATGTATCGATGAAAATCTATCTAGTTACAAAATGGAAGCTTGTCTATGGTGTGAGTACATCTTAGTAGATTTACACCAGCATGTATAAAAAATCTAATATAATAATATAGTTCACATAAAAAAGTGATAAAAAAGGATATTAATTAATAAACTAATGTATCACACTAAATAAACATGCCAACCCTCAGTTTTTAGTTTTACACCTATGGTCATCTAAGCCTACTTAGGCTTCATGCCAAATGTCTCTACCAAATGTCAGATCCTCCTTCATTAGGAAAGATCACATACATCGATGGTATATTATATTTTTAGGGAAGAATCACACATATAATGTCATTAACAACTATTACCTACCCTAATACCAACTCAAATATCACCCTTAAGAATACATTAAATCTCCCCCTCAAGCATCCAGTGATGCGGAAACTTTCACACCAGCATTTCATATATCATGCATCATATTCTTAGGTGGGAAAGTAACCATGACCCTTTCCCTCAAGAATCATGTCTTTTCTCTCCAACACCGACAGGAGAACAAGTCATGTAAAAACAATAACTCAGTAGGTCATATAAAATTTGTCCCTTAATAATCTATCACAAAATGATCATCCCAAAATATAAGTACTTGTAAGTAATATAAATGACCATGAACCAATCATAGAAGAAATTTAATCAATTAATAATGGTGAATTTAGTCAGTTGAAATTTATCTATCCATTATCATTTTATAAAAATTGGCTTCCCATTATCATAAAAAATTTAATAATTACCATTCAATTTATAGATTGATATATGGTTGTTAGTGTAACAATGTATATATATGTATCTGAATCTCATCATGTTAACATTACAGATCAACTGCATGCCAATATATCCTTTTTAGTCTATGTGATTCTATTTTAAGTAATCACCACAATCTCATGTTATGACAATTCGTCATATTAATTGAAAATTCAACTCACATTGTTAATCCAAAATCTGCAATGTAAAAATACTGATTCTTTATGATTTCAATGGTAGTATCACATCATGATTGGCCAAATTCGAGGTATCAATTCTAAGTGATCTAATGGGACCTAATGGTATGTCTCTATAATGTGATTAGCATTAAGTGTGATTTATTAAATTAGAGTGGTTGTGTGTGTGGCGATCCAACATGATCACAACCATTACACACATTAGAATAATTGAAATATACTTTTAGGGAGTTTTTTTAGACCACCTACCTCAATATTAGATAAGATTTAGGAAAATCCTCTCATATGAGGTAAATCCAAATTCATTCTTATTTCCCTTCATTGAAGACTGAGGATGCTTCACCCTCAGGATCTAGAACATGAGGATCTAATGAGGATGAGCCTCTAGATTGAAGAGGATTCTCATTCTTCAATGCTTGAAGGGCTTTCAAAAAATAGATGAGACTTCGCATTATCAAAACATTGGGTTCTCGGTTTAAAACATTGAGTGCGGCTAATTTACCGTGAAAATAGGGGATTTACATCATGAATACCATGATTTAAATATCCATTGAAAAACATATTACCAAAATTTAAAAACTATGTAAAAATAAATCTTATGATATAAAAATCTATTTTATGGAATAAACATTGTTTACAGATTTCCTTGACACTTTTACAGCATAAAATGGATTTATAGGTTCACTTATTGAATTTACATCATTAATTAATAATTTATGATCTAAATTAGTTTGGTGGATAGAACTCACACCTCTTCCTTGAAGTTCCACTCCAACCATAACCTAACTAGTCCAATCTCTTCTTACCAATGTTAAAATTAAGACAACCAACTACAAGAGATTAACTAAAACTCAAATAGAAATATACTCAAAATAATATGGGATCTTACAACCTCCCCACCATATAACAACTAATAAAATATATTCACCATGAATCACTATGGGGTATTGAAAAAAATGTCGTTGTGATTGTATATCAGACTCATACTCCCATATCTACTCTTCCACATGCCTATACTTCCACTACACTCGCACTTGGTGTATGGTCTTCGCCTAGAGATTTTTCTCCCTATGAATTACAATCCAAATCATATTCTCCTCAAAGGATGAATCTCAATCATCTTGAATTAATTAACTTCTATCATATAATAATTGTTGGGATAATATCTCTGAATTTGTGACACGTGAAATGCATCGTGCATGGAGTCGAAGAACTCTAGAAAGGCTAAATGGTGTGTTTTTGGACTAACCAATACCACATTATTGAATGGATAGAAAAACTAGTAACTATGATTGCCTATTTTCTGATTCATCTTTACCCCAATCTACTTGACACCAAAAGGAAAAAATTATTACCAACATCAAACTCTATAGGTTATCTCTGATAATTAGCATATTATTTTTATCATCTATGGAAGGTTTCCAACCACTTTCTGATCAACTGAACCTACTCATATGTCTCCAACATGAGACTAAATCCAAAAAATTGATGAATCACTTACAAATAACTAGAAATGAGGTTAATGTCATGAACATCTATAAAAATACTTGAAAGGAATAATTTAGATTGATTCCTATAAGCTATTTTTATAAGTGAACTATGAGAGTGACAAAAGCTACTCCCAAGAACCACTGAAACCCAAACATGGGCTTATAACATACACCCAGGAATGCAGATTTTCTATATAGATAGGCTTTCTATCTTAGGATGGTATGTTATATACAGAATAACCTATGATCCCAAATCCTTTTAAAGATAATTACAAAACTAAAATGTGAAATGATGGTCTTGATCAGAAACAATTTTCCATAGAATACGATGAAATTGAACTGCCTATTTTTCATAAATACTACCTAGATCCTAAATTATGATGGTCTCTATAATTATAAATAAGTGGGATACCATAATTATTTGATCCATAATCAACCATGCTATAAAAAACTTGAAAAGTTTCCTATGTAATCTTATCAAAAAATCCATAGTGAAATCATCCCACCTCCATTCTAGAATGGGTAGAGTCTATAACAACCTAGAATCCCTCTGATCTCAACCTTCACCTATTGATAATTGAAACAAATTTACATGAATCTCATTATCTCATTCGTTATTACTAGACACCATTATTTTCAATGGATATCGTTATACATATTTATTAGACAAGGATGTACATCCCATTTAGAAGCATGAAACGCTCTCATCAACTCATCACATCAACCTATAAGAACACATACATGGCCATGGAAAAAACATCATTATTGTCAGGATTCCACCTTGATGTTGGATCTCCACAATATAGGATGACCCTTAGAGATAAACACTCTAGACTAGATAACTTCTCCATCTTGACCTGGTCTAAAATCATGGGGATAACAAATTTTGATGTTAGAGACACTCATCCCTAGGTATTCAAAATATCTAGACATGTGTCTATAAATAGTTTCATCATTAAACACTTGTCGCAAGACTTCTCCAATACCTCTATCTACATCTTCTATCTTAATTCATCAACAACAATGCTTCCCATTATTCAATTATAAGCCACATTTAACTCAAAATACTACAGACACTCAACCTAATTTCTCTAAAAAAGGTTTAGGTCTCACTGAGGAAATATATAATTTAGTATATTGTGGTCAATTTAAACCACAAACCTCTATCTAATTAGATAGTTACACCAATATATTAAGGATTTTAGAACCACAGATAACTCCATATCATTTGTAGGATAATTCCACTCATTTGGTCCTAGTTGTCTAGAGCCAAAAGTAACCACTTGATCCTCCTGCATTAGAATAGATCTGAGTCCCACTCTTAATGTGTCATAGTACATGGTAAAATCATTTATCTACATAGTAAAAGTGAGGATCGGTGTTATGTTTAGTCATTTATTTAGCTCCTTAAAATTTCACTTGAAATAATCCAACTAAAAAATCATCACACCATCCTTTCTCAGACCATACATTAGAGCTTACAAACAAGAGAATTCATGTATAAAATGATGGTATTAACCTACTAAACACAAAAAACATTGAATCTCAATGTAATTTTTGGTTAATTCCAAAGATACTGCAGTTGAAAACTTATCTGGGTCCACTAATAATTTATCCTTTGAGATTACATGGTTAAATACATGAACCCTATCAATCTGGAAACTAAATTTAGATAGCTTGGCATAAATCCGATTCTATGTCAATGTACTCAAGATAATGTCTTGATATTGGGCATGATTTTCTATATATTGGAAGAAAAATAAGAATTAATTGAAAAAAACTACCACATACTAATACAAATAATTATGAAATATCTAATTAATCAAGTTCATTAACACTACCATTCCATTCGTTAGACATAAAGACATCACCCCATATTCATACTCACCATACCTCCTCCTAAAAGTATTCTAGGGTATGTATAATTGTCTCAACTTAATGTGATGGTACCCTAACTATAATTCAATCTTGTAGAATATAAAATAACCTCTTAACTAATCTAAAATATCATCAATTCATGGAAGCTGATACTAGTTCTTGATCTTCATCTGGTTCAGTCTTTGATAATACACACATAACAAAAAGTTCAATCATTATTCTAGGTAAAAAGCATTGGAGAACCACTTTAAGATGTACTAGTCCACATGAATTACTTTTATTCTATATATTCCAATTTAAATACAATTCATGAAGCTCTTTCTCATGTCATTATATAATGTGGAATAGAAACTTGTTCAACACCTAGCACTAACTTGATCGTGAACTTTATCACTCTCTTTGGTGGTAATCCTGAGAAGTATTCAGGAAAGACGTCCTAAAAATGTTCTAACACTGAAATAAAAGTATCCTATTAAATTTGAGAATCATAAATTATTAGGATTAATATCTAGGATGTGTGAAAAGATAATATACATTAAATTGGTCTGGCATGACCTACATCACGATCCCATTTTCCCTAGTGAGAAAATCTCCCTCCTTCTAGAGATAGAAAGGTAAATATCCTTTAATAATATTTGATATGAGTCTAATATATAAATTAAAAATCCATACCTTGAATCAAACAAAATATTATCATACAAAACATAAATAATACCAAAGAAAATTGGATTCCCTAATTTCAATAGAACAGTTTATGAAATGTTTGATATCCTCTAACCTCACTCCCAATTGTTTATCAATGGTCATAATTATATCCATGATCTCCAAAATCAAGATCATTCCATTTTCAAAAATATTATATAAAAAATTAAATTGATGCTCTAATATAAAAAAGAACACAATAGAGGGTAGAGGATACAAGAAACATACCTCTGATGTTCAATGTTCATATATCCAAACTAGTTTGAGTAGGCTACATTACATGAAGTTGAAGCACCCCTCTTCCCTAGACTCTAGTGTGACTCCCCTATATTTTTCCCTTTGGATGGTACTACTAATCCTAAATTATGACAACCCAATATTTTCATACATGAATATTAGATCCTATTTTAAGAATAAGTAATAAATTACACAAACACATGCCCAAACATTATATTTGTTTAGTGCCTTTGGAAAATTAGAACACAAAAGTCTGGTCTGGTGTAAGATCTTTATTGTTTCTCAATAATATCATTCTCTTTAGTACTCATATATAAAACTTTTCCTTATAACCTTGGGAAAGGAAACATAAAAATGGGTGATCACAGATGCTCATTAAGGGTAAACAAAAGGCATACATAAGCATAATAAGAGCATAAGGGTGTGATAAGATGATCAAAAAATAGAAGATCATACCCTACATTTCAAAGATCAAAATAATGGGACAAGGGATAAATATATTGGTAGTTCATAAGACATAAATCATAAGTAAATAAAGAATAGGGCCATTAAAGGAAAACATAGGAATAAAACATGGAACTTCGGAAGACACGTGAGCATATAATAATGATTTTCATAGTAGTCTAGGAATCACTTACAAGTCCACCTTGGTAGAATGGTTTCACCTTCCATACCATCTTGGTAGTCCTGGTTGTAACATCCCAGGTAAATAAAGAATATGAAATTTTCATATTTATTAATATTTTAAACTAATTATTAATTTTACTTTAAAGGGATGCTCTATTCAACGGCGAACCCGATACACAATAATGGGCTTCATTGAAATCTTACGTTGCACACAACGTTGGGTCATACTGAAAAATAATAATATAATAATATTTCAAATGGTAGTTAATGCCTAGCCATTTTAATGGCGGGAATGAACATAACTAACTAAATAATGATTATACATGTTTTTTAAATGTTTTTACATTTATCCAATAAAAGTTAGAGGCTTAAAATGTGAATGAATCTAAGTTTAAGCAAAATTTACTTTAAAATGTCGATTTACCACCTTTTAATGCTGAAACATCTTTAAATATAGTTTTGGTCACTTTTATATGTTTAATTTGACAAAATAAAATTCTTCTTTATAATTGGGACACCAAAATTTACTTTGGGTAAAATATTTGTATTTTTCTGATAAAATTCATTTTTGGATGAATAGTGAAAAATATTGTATTTTAATTCAAAATTTTCTTTTAATACAATTTATTTATATGGTTAGATTATCTTTTTAAATGGTTTTAAAGTGTAATTAGATTATATTTTTACAATTTAATCCAATGTTTGTTAGTAGAAGCAATTTTACTTTGAAATTGGACAAAAACACCTGTTAATCTTTTGATAGTTATTATTTCTTAAAAAACACGCTTTTCGTTTTGACAGGAGGAATTAATTTTAAATTAATTTCTCCCAATTCTGTGTTTTGAATTTGGAAAAATTTATTTCATATTTGGAATTATTAGTTCCAAACTGTGTAAATATATAAATTTTATTTTTAGACATTATGAATATTAACTTCAGTAAATATTTTATTTACCAGGGTAAAATGGTAAATCTGGTAAATAAGGGTAAAATAAAATATTATAATAATCTTAAATTACCCTAACATGTGTCATACTCCTATTTTTTGATACATTTATAACCATGGGAATCCTTTAATTGATTTTTGGGACCCCATGGAGCCACTTAAAAGTGATAATGACACTTTATATTAATTAATTTAAAGTAAAGACAAAAATGACCTAAACATGTATCTTTTAGTAAATAAATTTTTATATGGGGTTATATAAGTTATATTTTAGACTATAAATATTCATTTTAAATCATATAAATTTTTTTATAATTTTTAGACATCAAATAAATAAAATTATTTATGAAACAATAATGATTTAGTGTTTACATCATTAATGAATGATTTAAAAAATAAGATTATAAATATTAAAACAATATCAAAAACCAATCGAATTATTATTGGATTATTTTATTTATAATATGAGTCATATTATATTCAACTTTAATTTGTTTTGGACCTTTTTAAAATGAATATAAGTTTATAACAAAATATGTTTTCCAAACCTTCCTAAAGAGCCCCTCCTCCCCCTTATAAAAATCCCTCACTTCTAACCAATTCATCACACCTCTAAAGCCTTTTGTCTCATCAAAACTCTGCCAAATTAAACTACCAACATCCCTATACTCCTCCTAGAATCCTTACCTTAGGCAGAAGTCACTTCAAGAAGTCCTTTTGGTTCAAACCAAAGGGAGTTACCCGAATTAAAGGTAACAATTTCTCTTAAATTGTTTTCATTTATTTTACTTCTCCAACCCCTAAAATCTTTTTATTCCTTTATTTTATAACAAAACCAGTATCCTAAATATTATAGGATGTTTTTATGAGAATTATTTGAACTACACTTACACACACCTTCATCAAATGGATAAAAAACATACTATTTCTGTTGACGAAAAACTACTGCCGCACGAAACGATGATTGTTCAAATATCTCCTACCGCCTCTCATGGTGGACATTATGATGGAACTGCATTTATATATGATATATATTATGTTTATTTTTTCATTATTTATATGTATTTTTCATTTATATCAAACCTTTATGTTTTCCATGATGGACAAATGCGATAATTTCATTTTAGGAAGTGCAGACTACTGCCACCTCAAAGTGATATGACTCATTAATGCCTTATATGGGACGTATAAAGGAATTAGTTAATGATATTATATATGATATTATACTGTAATAATAATATAACTTTATATAATTATGTTTTCATTCCATTAAATATGAAATATAAATGAAAGTAGCATTCATGCGTATGTACGGCTTACCGTCTCCATGAACGGTGCATTTCATTTCTTACCTCTAAATTTTATGTAATAATATAAATACATATACATACTGGATATATGTGATATATTTTATATCTAAATCATGAATATAATTCTGTATATAATGGATATTTGACCACTTGAACAACTTGTAACTATAAGAAGTTTATTTTTGACTCAAATACCAAAGATCGAAAAAACGAACGTTATTAACTTAAATGATTAAATAATGTTTATAAAATGGTAATAAGTGACATAAAAGGAATAATAAACTTGAAAAAGTTTCTCAAGAAATTATAATTTAACTTTAATATATTATTCATGATGAACACAGAACAAACAAGTCAAGTCAGACACGAGGTAAGGGGTTTCTTATCTCACTTTTAATTCCGTGAGATTTCCATTATTCGACACTAATTTATTGCATGTGGTGTATTGTGTACTACAATTTGATATATATTATCATTATTCTCTTTATATTCATGTTATTATATGAATCTTTTTGTGGTTGTTAACTTTTTTCCCTACAACTTGATTGATTACAACATGGTAAGGGATTTTCATCTCACTTTTTATTCCCATGAGATTCATGCTATATTTGCCACCATTTCCTTGAGTGTGGTGTATGTACTGCCCAATATTTTATTCATTATGTAACATAGTTAAGTTTATGGGTATTATCATCTTCATTTTATGATCAATATTTCATGGTTTGTATGTTTCGTAAGTTACAAAATCAGAAAAGGAACCTTTTAACCCAATTTCCACTCCTTGGGTTAATCATCTAATTCTTAATTATGTCATGCTATGATTATGTGTGGAATCACTATTTATTTATTTATGTTTTAATTTACACTCCACTTTTTATGGATATAATTTTTATACACATGATCACTCCATTGATAAATTATGAAGTCATCTATATGAACTTGATAAGCAAAATTTTAACTCAATTTCCATTCATTGAGTTAAACATCCAAGTTATTAGTTTTATCTTAAAAAGAAAATGTGTGAATGTCCTATGATTTATTTAGACTTAATATCCAATAATATTGAGTGTATTTATATTTTTCACACATTATTATGTAATATATTTATCTTTAATTTAAGGATACAATTTTTATAAGGGATTTCATCTCAATTTACATTCCATTGAGACTTCATTGTTGTTATGCACCAATTCACTCTTATATAGTGTATATATTGTCCCATGGCATATTATATCATGGATAACTTTATTCTAATGATATTACAAAGTTCTGATTTAATGTTATTCCACAATTATTTGTATTCAAACATCTCTCATTTTGTTAAAAAATCTATAATAAAAATATCATTTTAAATGTTTTAAAGATTTATTCTTCTAAATATTTCTCATTAATGTCAATGTTTTGAGTATGGTTTTTTGGATTTATTTATATGGACATTAATGTTTTAAAATGTTAATTCCTTTAAAAGTTTCAAAGTGGAAAAGGGACACTTTTATTCCAAAAAAATATCTTTATTAAATGTTTTAAATGGTTTGGAAAATGGTTTGATAAAGAATTGTTTATTTCAATATCTTGATATGATATATTGTGATTTGAATGTGGAAATGTTATCTTTCCTTTATTCTTGTGTTATGTGTTATGATTATGTTATGGTGATTGGGCGTTGTTTACGTATACGGGTGGTTCTGTGATAAACCTTGGGTGGGTGAGCTTGAGATAGCTCTCCAATGCATAGGGTAACGTGATGGAGGTAAAAAATTAATGTTTTTACTAAGAGATTTAGGGAATATACTATGATGGGTATTCCAAATGTGAATCCCTATGTAGATATGATATGTACAATGTATGTATGTTATGAATTCCATAATTTACCTTAATGATTTATGATTTCTGTGTATTATTCATAAATCTTATGATTTTGTAAGGTATGTTATGTTTGAAAAGTATTTGTTTCATTGATTTTTATTTATTGATGGGATAATTTTTTTCCTTCCTTATTTTATAACCCTTACTAAGATTTTTATGCCCAAACCAAGTTTTTGAAATGTTTTCCACAGGACTTAAAGATGAATAGGTTCAAGGATGGGATCAAGGAATAGTCATCTTATCTAAAACATGGAACTAGACATGTTTCTTTATAAGAGTTTTTATTTTATGAAAAATGGATACTGATTAGTAGTGTCCACATGTAATTTTCAAGTTGTTATGTAATAGTTATGTCCTAATTATATAAAACTCTAAACCTGAAAAGATCCTAAATATGAATTATTCATTTAATTCAACATTTTGTAATGTTTTAAGGTCGGGTACTTTAAATGGTTCACTTCTATTTCCATCTTACTAGTATGATTTCACTCCCCATACTATCTTGGTAGTCATTTTTTACTCCAATGGAAATCTTACTAGTATGATTTCACTCCACATACCATCTTAGTAGTCAAGGATCACTCCCAATACCATATTATTCTATCTCATGAGAAATAAATCCTTACCCAATGCATCATAGAGAGATATAGGTCCCAGCGATATCATAATAAAATCATACATACATATGGCACAAGATTTTAAACAATAACATCATAACCCATGAAATGAAATGGGTATCATAAACATATAATGATAACATAACTTTTGGAAAAGATACTGTTTTCCTAATCATTTCATCAAAATCATAACCCTAGAAAATAATTGGGTTTTATAAACATAATTCTTTCTAAACATAAACCATTCTGAGAAATAATATGAATGGTATTCTTGAACTATAACGTATGTCATCTTAGATGGGGAATAATTTTGAAAGATCACTTGGAACATGAATTTTCCGAAAAAATAACTTTTTAAAGGATAAAAAAAATTACAAACCCTTTTCTTTGTAACCAATTTGAAAACATATAAATGAATCATGAAAAATCAGTTAAAACATTTCTTGAGGAAAATATCCTTTCTTCTTGGATGTTGATTAATTTTATTAAAATGCTACATAATTTCTAAAGAAAACATTTTATTTTAAAATAACCTTTTAAGATTATAAGGGAAGAATCAATGGAATAAGGCATAGTAAAATCATAAAAAAAAAATCATGTCGTATGAGTTAAAAAAAACTTCTCAAACTTTTACCAGAAAAGTCAAAAATTACCTCGTTAATAAAAGAACAAAATATCCCCTTCAAAATGTTTAATAAAAATTTAAACATAAGTAAAAATTAATTTGAACAATTTCATAATAATATTAATAATATTCTGGATTCATTTTTAATAAACATTGTCATCGATGATAAATATACCTCAATAAATAATTACATATAAACAATATTATATAATAATAATAAATGAAATTAACCTCTACAAATTTATAATATGTATAATTGTATTACACATGAATGAAAAGTAATTATATGGAAATTAAAATACCATAATATTAGGGTTAAAATTCATGAATTACATTAATGGTTAGTATATAAACCACGTAGCAGAAATAAGTAGTGTTTGAGGTATGTGTCTCACAGAAGTAAAGGTGAGACAAAAATCCCTTACCTTAGGTATGATTCCCACCATACTTATTTGAAAATATTTTATAGTAGTTTAAAACATATTATTAACTTATAACATAATCATAATAAAATGTATTATATCATATATGATTCATCTATTACTTTATATTACCATTTTATTAACAATTCCAAGTTAAAGCAACATTTCGGGTAATAATCGCTTCGTTTATCGCGCGTATTTTGATTTGTTATTGTTGATCCTATTATTTAGATCATGATTTTCTTACCTATATAATGTAAAATATTATTTATATATCATATATATTTAGTGTATAAATATATATAAAAGATAGATATATGAAATGGAATAGATCATTCATGGAGACGGTAAATCATACATACGCATGAACATTGTTTCTATTTTATTATCGTATTGAATGGAAGAATGAAAATGAAATATATATATATATATATATATATATATATATATATTTTATTATTATATTTGATTTATTATGTCATATATTTCATATTTTTTCATTATATTTATTTTTATAACCATTCTTTAAATGGTCAGCATAGAAGATAAATCTTATCGTGTCATGGAGACGGTGGGTCTTATATATGCCCGAGCGATGATATCATTCTCTTAATGGTAAAAGGGTGGGTAATTATATGATATATTAATTACAAATAATAAATACCATTTCATAATTATTATTTATATCCATTATATCTATCATTATACCCATCCAAATAAAGTAGCCATGAAAAACATATTACCCCACGGTATGGAGATAATAAGTCGTATGTACGCACATGTGGTACTTTCATTTTTCATAGGATGAATAAAATGTGAAATTTTTTTATTAAATAATAATAATAATATCTAATCATATACATGATATTGTAGTTATTAATTTAGAATGGTATCAATGCACGAATTGGAAGTAGAGAAGAAACAATTTTAAATGAATCGGTAAGGAGATTACCTCTTCTTCGACAATCTCCCTCTAGATCTCCTCATTTGTATGATGGAGTTGGTCTTTTGAGAAGCCCATAGCCTATATAATTTAACTAGGTAAGTTAATAAGTGAAATGTGTAGGTTATGTTTGAGATTGAAGGCTCAAAGTGGTGTGAGGAAGTGAGGGAGGAGGTGCCTTTTTATAAGAGGGTAGTGTATAAGTCTTGGCTTAAAAAGGTTATAATTTCCACCTAAGGTTGATTTTGTTAAAAATACACTTATCCAACGAAAGTATGATAAGTTTTAGGGTAATTTTATGATTCTTATAATATAATTTTTACACTTAATTACCCAATTTACCCTTTACTGTGGTAAAAAATACTCAAGTTACTATACAAAAAAAAATAAAGTTGAAGCCATTAGAATGTACATATCATACTGATTAAAATCATATATGTAAATTTTTCAAAATTTAATTCATAGAAGCGGAAAAATTAAGTTTAATGCTAATCCCGAAGACGTTGCAAGAAAGTGGGTAAAAGGAACATTCAAAAGTTCTGTAATTTT
The DNA here is from genome assembly GCA_963277665.1 of Viscum album. Lineage (NCBI taxonomy): Eukaryota > Viridiplantae > Streptophyta > Magnoliopsida > Santalales > Viscaceae > Viscum > Viscum album. Next base: position 1,575,382,176 of record OY728120.1, on the reverse strand, counting down.
TTAATATATAATTTTAATATAAAAATAAATCCAATGACCTGAATTAGATTAATATGTGTATAATTTTTCTACTGTGACTTTAAAATCAATCTAAAGTATAATAATTATTTAAGTAAAAAGGGCATTTTTTAACTATAATGCGGTATTTTTCACTATTCATCAAAAAATGAAACTTCTTAGAAAAATATTAAAAATTCATCCTAAGTAAATTTTTACATTCAAAATTCAAAAATGATGTATATTTCATCATTTTAAATTTATAATAGTTTCTAAAATTAATTTTATTATTGTTCACAGAAGGACGTAAAAATAATTTCCTTCAAGAAAATAGTATTTCCAAACATATAAAGACTTTACCAAAGATTATACATTTCATTATAAATATGTTTTATTTATATGAAAAAATAATAAATAAAATTTAAAATTCAGTTATTACTATTAATATTACTATTTTTAATGTCTAGGTTATAATTATATCATTTAAATAATTATAACAAAAAGTGTTGTTTTGTAGAGACTCAATGTTTCATGTAACGCATGACAAGTTGGTGTTGCGTGATGTACAGGATTAACTTGGTGATGTGTATAACTTAATACAAACATAGTGATTTTATATGATAATAAATATCTGCACTCATTGTTACGTGAAGTGAAAACTGTCAAAAAGATTAAATTAATTCAAAAATAATAATTCATAAAATCATAGGGTGTTAAGTTCTACCCCCTTAAAATGAATTTCACCCTAGAAATTCAACTAGTTTATCAAGGGTTTAATAATTGAAATTTTCATTCATAGAAACCCACATCATTAAAATGAAATCTAAAACTTCATTTTAAAAAAATAATTTGTAAAATAACATTTACCAAAATTAAATAATAACTAGGTAACTGCATAGAAGAATATAGGTGAAGATTTTGGTATGGTGGAAAAGCGTAAATAATCATAGAGATTGATAAAGATCACTGATCACGAGAAATTGGGTGATCTAGAGAAATTTGACAATCACAAAACCATAAACTAAAGAAGCATGAAAGAGTTCATAGATATCATCAAAAATGATGATAATATGAAAACCTTTTACATCATGATCTATTTTAATAATTTTGATGAATTTTCATGAGAAGATATACTTACTTGATTTCAGCACAATCTCACTCTTTTGTTATGACTTGATTAATTTCCACTTCATATCTTATTATAATAAATGAATCCGAATTTATCACTCTTGAATTGTTTCTAAATCATCATATCCATAAATAGAATGATAGGTCATTCCATCTGCCTTTATAAAAATAAAAAGTTTTGGACAAGTCATCAAATATGCATAAATCCACATATAGTGAGATAATACTTTAATCTAACAAACTTCATACGAAGTTTAACTTATACATTCCATAAATGGATAACCTAAAAATCCTTCTTAAGACTAAAAATACCAAACTTTATAAAGAGGTTAACTAAATCGCCTTAAAATTTATCTCCCATATCTATTAAGGTAGTTCTTGGTTGTCACATTCCAAACATGTCAATAACTTATTCATATATTCTCTTAAAACACAGTAATAACTTGGATTACCATATAATATTATTTATAACATGGATTTTTCTTTATTCCAAGGTTTATTGGATAAATTCCTTAAGCCCAAAAAGTTGAAAACATCATTCATGACATCATAACCTACTTGTCAACAAATCCTTTATCAATCCCAAGGAAATCAGTAACATCTAATTTACTTATTCATATCCAAAATATCTTTATCCAAAAATCATTATATTAACAAAAGTAATATAGTAAGTGTTATATTTACCTTAATAAAAATTTCATCATAACTTATATAGACCATCAGAACCATTTAATATATTCATGTAAATACTTTGTAAAAAAAATAAACTGAACAATCCTTGTATATTTCACCACTCATATAATATAATTCTAAAATCCAAATACATTAAAAATTTGATTATTCCACTTCATCGTTAATCTATAAGAAGGATAACTCATCCTATTACTTAATACCTTTTTTATTTTACATTTCATATGTATTCTCATCATCATCAGCAATATAACCATTACTCATTCCACCTTTCTGATTCTCTTTAGAATATTTCCACTTAGTATATCAATTTTAATAATGACCATTCATTACACACATAAAGAATTTTACCTTTAATGATGTCCAGGGGTGGCCCATATTCCCATCCATTCTATTAACCAAATACTTCATTTTTTCATTATAGTTACTTGATTTGCGTCGTTCTTTTCCACACTCAAAACATCTTCTTGTTCCTCTAAGACATTCACTCAGATGATTCTTTACACATTCTTTACACAAGTTAAACTGAATCTTCTTTATTCCATGGTATCCATTACCCAATCTCTTAGTGAACTTCTTGTTTATCTTGTTTAGTGAGTTAGAGACGTGGTTAAGGTACACATTATTAATCATGTTCCATGAAAACTAATTAGCCATGATCACAACATCCTCTACTCCAATGATCATCCCATTTGACTAATCATTAGAAAATTTTCCATTAAATTCACGGTTAATCCAATTCCTTCTTGTTCTCACCAATGTCAATAACCAGTTAGTAATGAGAAAAAAATGATTATCTTAGTTAGGAACCTCATAATCAAGAGAAAAAACTAATATGATGTCTAAATTATGACACCTTACTTTTTCTAGGTTATTCATATCCCACTTTCATTTAAATACTTCACGATGTTTTGTAAATAGTTTGTGAATTTTTGAATCATATCCCCTAGGAGTTTCGAATAAGGTGTGTAACAATACCCGTTGTCGTGTACCAGGTTACAATTGAGTTAGGCCCGACAAACCTTCTCAGAGTTAATACCACTCGGTACATTTGTTTCAGATCCACATCCATTGATAGTATCTAGACAGGGATTTATTTCTAAGAAACCACTCACTCTATCCTTTAACAAAATTCTTGGACATTTTAATATACTTTTGTTTGTCCTTAGAATTACCCTTAGATAAATTCCTATATATATCCTTAGAAATATCCTTAACTATATCACTATGTTTATTCCATCCTAGTTTTCAAAGGTTGACTAAAACATTTCTCTCATACCAACTATAACAACTCAAGATTTTCATAAATGGATATTACATCCTTTTTATTGAATACTGAATACATTACACAAACACACACCCAAAGACCGTATTATTTTATTACCATTGGAAACAAGGAACACACATGTCTTGTCTAGTGGAATATCATCAATGTTTCTCAAAAATATCATTCCCTTCAGTACTCCTACTTAAAACCATTCCGTATAACATGGGGAAAGTAAATATAAAAATGGGTGACCTTAGATTTTCAGTAAGGGTAAAAAAAGGGATACATAAGCATAACATGAGAAAAAGGTTATGATAAAATGATCAAAACAATAGGAGATCATACCCTACATATCAAATATAATAATCATGAGACCTGGCATAATGATATTGATAGTTCATATGACATGAATCATAAGAAAATAAAGAACATGATCCATGAAAGCATAACACAAGAATAAAACATTAAACTTTGGAAGACACATAAGCATTTAATAATTATTTCTATAGTATTCTAGGAAACACTTCCAAGTCCATCTTAGTAGTATAGGTTCACTTACTATGCCATCTTGGTAGTCACGGTTCACACCTATGGACATCTTACCAGTTGTATTTCACTACACATACTATCTCGATAGTCATGGTTTACTCCCATGTCCATCTTACGGGTATGAGTTCACTCCATATTCCATCTTGGTCATCATGGTTTACTCTCATGGTCGTCTTACTATTATGATTTCACCCCCCATAATATATTGGCAGTCATGGTTTACTCCCATGCCCATCTTAGTATTCAAGGATCACACTGAAGACCACCTTATTCTATCTCATGAGTTATGAATATTTACCCAATGCATCATAGGGTATTATAGGTCTCACACATCTCATTGTAAAATCATACAGGAATTTTCAACAAGATCAACAACAAACATATCATAACCCAGAAAATGGAATGGGTATCATAAAAATGTAATCATATCATAAACTATGGAAAAGATATAGGTTTCATAATCAATTCATCAAAATAATAACCCATAAAAATAATTGGGTTTCTTAAACATAATTAAATTAAAACATTAACCTTTTGGAAAAATAATATGAATGGTATTCCTGAACTATAAAAAACTATGTCATCTTAGATGGGGAATTATTTTTAAAGATCACTTGGAAAAGGAATTTTCGTTAAAAATAACTTTTTAAAACATAAAAAATGTTCAAAACCCTTTTCTTTGAAACCACTTTGAAAACATATAAATGAATCATGAAAAATAATTTAAAACATTTCTTGGGGAAAATATACTTTCTTCGTTGAAATTTTTTTCTTTTCTTAAAATATCATGCAATTATAAAAAAACATTATATTTGAAAATAACCATATAATATTTCAAGGTAATATTCAAGGAAATAAGGTTTCACGAAATCATAAAAATATATTCATTCCGTATAATTTAAAAAAAATTCTTATAGTACTTCTCATGGAAATGTCAAAAAGTACATCATTAGGAAAAAACAAGAGATTCCTTTCAAAAAATGTAATAAAAGTCATAAATGGTTAAAAATGACTTTAAAAATCATATGAAAATATTGAGAATATTTTTGAATACATTTTTAAGAAACATAGACGTGTAAGATAAATATACCCCAACATATACTTAAATATAAAACATCATAGATAATAATGAGATTGTGAAATTAACCCTTACAACTTTATAATCAGTAGAATCCTATGCCACATAAAAAAATAAATTATATGGATATTAAAATACCATATTCTTGTGGATAAGACTCATAAAATACATTCATGAGCTGTATATACAACATGTAGAATAAACAAGTAGTGTATGAGGCATGTGTCTCACAGAAGTAAAGGTGAGACAAAAATCCCTTAGCTTAGGTCTGATTCCCGCCATACATGTATGAAACTCTTGTATAGTGGTTTCAAACATATTATTAACTTATACCCGAAGCATAATAATATTATTTATATCATATATGATTTATTTATGACTTTATATTACCTGTTCATTAACAATTCTAAGTTAAAGCAACATTTTGGGAAATAACCGCTTTGTTTATCATATGTATTTTGACTTGTCATTATTAGTCATATTAGTTAGATAATGATTTTCATACCTCAATAATGTAAAAAATTATTTATATATCATATATATTTAGTATATAAATATATATATAATATAGATATATGAAATGAAATACGCCATTCATGGAGACAGTAAGTCGTTCATACGCATGAATGTTGTTTCCATTTTCTTATCGTATTGAATGAAAGAAGGTAAATGAAATATATGTATATATATTATTAAATTAGAATTATTATGTCATATATTTCCTATTTATTCATTATATACATTTTTATAATCCATCTTGAAATAGTTAGCATAGAAGATGAATCTCATCGCGTCGTAGAGACGGTAGGTCTTACATACGCACAAGCAACAATATCATTCACTTAATGGTAAGAGGGTGAGGAATTTCATGGTATAATAACTAAAAATAATATATATTAGGTAATATTTATTATTTATATTCATTATATACACTATTATACCAATCCAAATAAAGTTTTGTTGAAAAACATATTACACCGCGACGTGGGGACGGTAAGTCGTACGTACACATGTGTGGTGCTTTCATTTTTCATAAGATGAATAAAATATGGGATATGGTTGTTCCATAATCATAATAACATATCATAATAAACTTTATACTTTAGTTATTAATTTATAATTCAATCAACACATTAAGTGTATTTATAATAAGAAACAGTTTTGAAAGAGTCGGTAAGAAGATTACCTCTTCTTCAATGATCTCCCCCTAGATCTCCTATTAGGAACACTATATATGGATTTTTAGAATACCATAATCAAAATAATTTTAATATGGAAGTTTAGAATGTAAATATATATGGTATTTATGGTCTTGATTCCTCAAGGTGGTGTGACAAAGTGAGGGATGATGTGCCTTTTTATAAGAGAGGTGAGGGGCACTCTTGCAAACTCTAGAATATTAAATTAATAAAAAATTATTTTCAATTTAAACTAGCTCAAAAGTTAGTTATTTAAATTATAGGATGATTATGGGTCAAAATAATCTCAACCAATTATTTTTAAACATGTTTAGGTCATAATATTAACCTTATAATTTCGATTTAACCCTTAGTTAAACCCTTTAATATTTACTATGACAACTTAGATATTTACAATTTAGGGTTAATATAGTTACTATAAAATGTAAAACTAACCCCAAGTGGATAATTTATGAACTTTTTAACCTAATTAAAGTTATTTTTTATAATTTCATATTTTAATGAATTTTATATCATTTAATAAAATATTATTTATTTTAAAGTATCATTTATGTCAATTTTGATAAAATTCATTATTTGTCTTTCTAAAAATATACTAAAAACATGATAACTTATAAAAACACTTATAATATATAAATAACATATAAAATTTTTCTATAAAAATATTTAATTTCATTAATTATGTTAAATTATATTTATTTTAGTATTTTTAATATCATTTATTTAATATTTCAATTAATTAATCAATTACTACATCATCATTATGTAAGACTTTAATTAAATTATTTATTCTCTTAAAATTAAACATAATTTATAATGATGAATATAAATTTATTATATTTCAAATGAATGTTATATTCTAATTTATATTTTGTATGACCCAATATTAAAAATGATTTACTTATTAAAAATATGAGTATGACATTTTCAATATATCTTTTAATAAAATATAATAAATTTCATATCCTTAACCAAGTTTCTTAAAAAGAATAAAATTTCTGCCTAAGGTTTATTTTGTTTTAAATCCAATTATCCAATTAAATTATGATAGGTTTTAGGGAAATTTTATAATGTCTATAACATTTTTTAACCCTAATTACACGATTTACCCTTAACCATGGTAAAAACACACTAAAGCTAATATTCAAAAAAATTAGCTGATCTAATTAGAAATTAAATATAATAATGATTAAAAACATGTATTTATATTTTTCTAAATTTAGTTCATAGAAGTGTAAAAATTAATTTTAGAACTAATCTCGTAGATGTGGCGAGAAAGCGGGTAAAAAGAGTGTTCAAAAGATCAATAATTTTTTATCTAATTTTAATATAACAATAATTAAAATGAAATAAAATGGATTAATATATATATAATTTATCTATTGTGACTTTAAAAATCAATTTAAAGTATAATAATTATTCAAATTAAAAAGGCATTTTTTAAATACAATGTAATATTTTTCACTATTCATCAAAAAATGACACATCTCAGAAAAATACTGAAAAATCACCCTAAGTTAATTTTGTCATTAAAAATTAAAAAATTAAGTTTATTTCATAAAATCCAATTCCTATGAGTGTCTAAAATTAGTTTTTTATTCTTCATAGAATGACATAAAAAGTAGTTTCTTTAAGAAAATAGTATTTCCAAACATAAAAATAGTTTATCAAAGATTATAAATTTCATTATAAATATGTTTTATTTATATAAAAACATTATAAATAATAGTTAAAATTATTTATTACTATTTATATTACTATTCTTAATAGATAGGTTATAACTATATAGTTTAAATAATTATAATAACAAAGTGTTGTTTTGCAGAGACTCAGTATTGCATGTAATGCAAGACAAGACAGTGTTTCATGTTTTACAAGCTTAACTTGGTGATGAATATAATGTAATCCAAACTTAGTGCTTTTATATAATAATAAAAATCTATATTCAGTGTTATGTGAAGTGAAAAATATCAAAAATATTAAATTAATTCAAAAAATAATAATTTGAAAATCCTAGGGTGTTGCATACATTGGGTTATAATATCCCCTACCTTGTCCTAAACATATATTGTAACTCAAAATACCTATCTTATGATGGTTAGTTAGGTCCTTCCTAGACACTGGTTCCTATCCTAGTCCCCTATCAGTACCCTACTACTCAAAGATTCTATAAAACTTTTATAGATAGCATAACCTACTATAAGCATGGAACTCCAAAATAGGGTAACAACACTAAGGAATCTTGTAGAATAACTTGCCACACTGAAAGAACTACAACAAACCCCAAGTCAAAGATGGTTTCCCACAACCTTGGTTACTCATCCTGCTACTTTCTTGGATAAAATTGTCATAGTGGGGATTATTAATGCCAGAAGTAGAGCTTCTAGAATTATCTATTTAAATTTATTGGCCACCACTAGAATGCTCTCTAAGATTACGTTATGTTTCATGAGACTAATTCATATATTCCGAAAAACTTCTTGATAAACAATCATTCCCCTACGACCTGATCTAATAACAAATCCCATCTTGAAAACATCTCACCTTGGAAATCTCATCAGTTGGTAAAGATGGGAAAAATCACAACGAGGACGTAAAAATTCTAGAATAGTCTATCATTGGAATATATCCTGATGTCAAGTGTATAAAATCCCGAACATCCTCATCCCTCAACATATATAAATATAAGTGGCTAAGGAACTTCACCTTGAAGTCCCTCAAGGATAACTCCTCTTGCTTCTTAACACTATCTTCAATGTCCCACCAATTCCTGGATAGTCCTCGAAGCATGTATATAGTAATATTTTCACTTAAATATATATATATATATAAGTTTCTTGAGGTTCTTGAAGATCAGCTGGACTGACTCAATATAGAATGAAACTCCCTGGGGGCCTCCCTACCCGATGAATGAAGGTGGATCCTGCAGTGGGAATTATATCATCTAGCTCAAGAATTAAAGGTATTTTACAAACTAAATCCATCTCCATAGATCTCATGACCCTCAGAATTTTTCTATGAAGCTAATCATCCATTTGATTATTTGGAGCTACGTGAATATTTAACTTAGCTGTGTTGGGATTGTTTTCATTACCACTCTTCTGATGTTCAACTCTAAGATGAATAGGATGTATTTTCTCCTAAATATATTTAACAAACACCATAGAATGCATGTTACACAACAAGGATAACTACAATAGGTTAATACAGTTGAGAACTAGTTAATCAAGGTTCCTCTAAGCAAGGCTTTGTAAGTGAATTGGAATGAAATAACAGTTCATTTATTACATTCCATTTATCAAGTATAACAAGAGATTATATTTCATGGATCATATAAGAATATATATCCCATGAAATAAATATATAGATATAATGAACAATGAATGTCAACATATATCCCTATGTTCCTATCATGATCCATTAATAATCATCACTTTCCATACCAGCCGACGATTATAATCTCATACAATATTAACATCACACAACAAGTGATTCACCCAAGGTGAAATAATGACAAACTTATAACCAGTAAACAACATGAATAAAAATCCCATCTAGGGGGACTCATATTTTCCCCTTCACCATGGTTAGAGAATCCCATGGATGATCTCATTTCCAAGAACCAACATATCCTAGTCTACATTATACTTTTCAAAATTAGTAAAGTAACAGAAAAGAAGCATGATTCTCTAATACCACTTTTTAATTACCCCAACTCGAGACCCCCTCACATGACTGGGTCAGGTGAATCAATGGACCTCAAGCTTGCCTCCCCATATCCCTGAGGTTGTTGACTTGCTGTGAGGGTGCAATAAATATAGTGGTGAGACTATACCCTCAGGTAAAAAGTTATAATAACAGTGGAAAATGATATCTGAGTAGTAGAAGAAATATACATAATCAAACATGTATCCATGGTAGTGTAAAATCCAAATTTAATAATCTAAATAATAAAATTATCCTGTAATAACTGGCTGACTATATCTAAATGATGTTCTGAATATCTCACAAATAAAAGAAAACTGAATAGCTAAAATTCTCCAAAATTCCAAGTCTCAATCCTTATTTTGTTCTCATCTTAAATCTCCAAACCATATAGAAAAATATGTCAACCACATTATCCATTTCCATTATCCAAAACTATATCCAAGAAATATTTCTGGGTACCAAATTGGGGCACATCTAGGGTGTGAGTAAAAATCTGTAGGTTGACTCCACCATATTTCAAAAAAACCATAATGAGTATATAGTGCAAGAAATAAAGTGAAAAAATAGGGGATATTAATAAATAAACTAATACAACAGAATGAATAAACCTACCATCCCTTCGGTCCTAGGTTGACACCCTAGGTTGGCCAAACCTACTTCAGATCTATGTCGTATGTATCTATCAAATTTCGGGTCTTCCTATATTACGATGGATCACATACATCGATGGAAAATTCTCTTATCAAGGATGAATTTCATATATCATGTCATGAACAAATGTTATCTTCCCCCAATATAATAAGAATGACATCCTTAGGAATACATGAAATATATCCCTCAAGCATCCAATGACTGTGTATCTTTCACTAAAATGGTTTGTATTCTATTCATTGTACCATTATATAGTAACATAACCATGAAACTTTCCCTTAGGAATCATGTATGTGCTCTCCAACACCAACATAAGCACAAGTTGTGTTAAAATAAGAACTTTGTGGGTCCTGTAACAACCATACCTTAGGATTCTATCACAACATGATCATCACAAAATAAAAGTGCAAGCAAGAAATTCACATGACCAAGAAACAATCATAGAAAACGTTTCATCAAGTCACAATGGTCAATTCACTCAATTACCATTTATCTAGACATTAGATTTAAAAAAAACATGATTTCCACTATCATAAAAATTTCATCAATTCTCATTTCATTTATCAATTAAGCCAAGGATGTAATGTTCCAATGTATATATATATCCATATCTCACCATTCCAACATTATAGACCAATTGGATGCCAATATTGATATTTTCCCATGTGATTCCATTTTAATCAATCACCATAGTCACTCATTGTGACAATTTATTGTATTAATCCAAAATTCAACTTACGTTAATAAACCAAAATTGCAATGCCAAACTTCTAGTTCTTTTGGATTTCAAGGATAGGCTCGCCTCTTGGGTGGTCATAAACCCTATCTCAACAAAAATGGATCCAACCGGACCCAATGCAAGGTCCATGCAAAGTGATTAACATCAATAGTGATTTATTATATTAGAGGGGTTGTTTTCATGTAATTTCATAGTGATCAAAATCATTATATATACTAGAATAATCAAAATATACTTTTAATAAGTTTTTTTAGACCACCTAATTAAAGAGTAGAGAATATATAATAAAATATTTTTGTTTGAGATGAAGTTGGATTCTTTATTCATTCCCATTGTCAAATACCAAGGATGCTTCAACCTCGTGATCTTGAACATGATGATCTATTGATGATAAGCCTCTAGACCGAAGAGGATTATAATTCAGCATCACTTGAAGGGTTTATAAATGAGATAGGAGTCTGAGTGTTATAATAATTATAGGTGTTAGGTTTCAAACATTAGGCATAGGTAATTTTTGGAATAAATATGAGAATTATTTCATAAATCAAATGAATTACATATCCTCTAAAAAAATTTCACCTCAGATTATTACTACTTTCCTCAACAATTTTTCAACATAAAAGTGATTTAGGGTGTTCAATTATGGAATTTATGCCGTAAATTAATAATTTACTATGTAAATCGGTTTTATGGATACAACTCACACCACTTCCCAAAAACTCCTCTAAAAACCTAACCCAACCTGTCCAATATCTGATTACCGAGTTTCAAATGGATAACAACCAATTAAAAAAGGTTCACCAAAACATAAAGAGAGTTATACCTAGAAATAGATGGGATCTTACAATGGACATAAGACATGATTATTTATTAATTATTAAAGGTCTTGGTCACAAATTTCTAAGTGTCAGAAAATTATGTGACTTGAAACAAGTACATAATTTCAGTAAGAAGAATTATATCATTAATGGAATAGATGATACCATTGTGATGGAAGGGAAGTAAATAAAGGGGAATATTTACCACATCAGTGCAGAAGATAATATATATAATTTCTCTCTAAGGAAGAAGAAAATATATTATGGCATAAAATTCATTGTCATTTGAGCTAATTTTACATGGAATTTCAAGTAAAGGATGGAACTCAAGGTATCCCAATTTTATGACATGATCAAACACACACATGAAATAACTTCCAAAAATAAAGATTATTTGAAATACATAAAAAGTGAAAGATAAGAATTAAAAAGGGTTACTTGAAATAGTGCATGCTAATGTGTGTGTGATGATATCACCAAGATCCATTTATGGGAAGATATATTATGTCCTATTAATTAATGTGTATAATAGGATTTCATTATTGATGTTCATTACCCATAAATATAAAGTCTCTTGTTGTATTACTTGATATTTGAGGAAGGTTCAAAAGATGATTGGGTAGAAAATTCTATCTTTTTTTGTCTAATAATAGAAGGAAGTTTACCAATATCTATCCGTAGGGTTATCTTCAAAAACATGAGATAAGGAATCAAATCACAATGTTGATAACTCCTCAATGAAATGGTGTGGTTAAGATGGTAAATATGATCTTAAACAAATTAAAAGGAATGATTCTTATTAAAAAAGACATTCCATATAATATTTCGAAGGATTCTGTCAAGATATTTTTCTCTATTTATAATAAATATTTGTTATATATGGGGGGAGAAAAGATTGCATATTATATGTGACACAAAAATATCCAATGTTGTAATACTTTTAAAACGTCATAATTAATTACATTATTCTCAATGAGTATAAATAGAAAAAGTTTAATTATATGGAGATGAATGTATTTTTCTTGGATACCCAAACAAGTTCATGTCATATAAGTGTTTAAACAAATGGATTGAATAGTTTTTCAATATCCAATATGTTTCTATAATATAAATTTACAAGAATATTCTGAAAAATTGTGAGAATATTTGAGAAGAGAGTGATGAGGATTTGAAAAATTCAAGGGGAGAACAAAGGGACAATATTTATTTTGAAGAATATAATAATGATGAAAGCAATGATGGTAGTCCACTAGCTAAATAGAGGTATAATAGAAAAGATAAAATTTATGTGAATAATATCTTCAGTGACTAGATATCAAAAGTGCCAATTTGGACAATGAATTCTCTATATAATACATCACTCTTGTATTTGGTTGAACCAATGTGTTTTTAAGAAGTTGTTAAAGACGAGAATTGGATCCAAGCTATATGTGAAGAGCTTGGCCAAATTTAAAATAATCTTACATGGGATACTTTTTCAAGGCTAGAAGTTAAGAACGTCATCCGGAAGAAATGAGTTAATTATAATAAACTCAATGAATAAAACATTTTTATTCACAATAATTCTTGGATTATGCACAAATGATACTTCAAGATTTAATTTATCAATGTAGATGATATATTTTCTTAAATTTCAAGGTAATAAACAATTGGTATTTCTTGATTGCAGCGGTGTAGAGGGGATTCAATGTATTATAGATGGATGTTAAATTAGAATTTATAAATGGAGTACTTAAATAATATGTTTGTATCGAGCTGCTAAATGGTTTCATGCTTAAAAATATTAGAAAAAAATCTGGTTAAAGAAGTTATTTTATGGGCTAAGACTAAAAATCCTTTTTTTATTTTTGAAACACTTTTTGGTTAAGTGATAACCCACCATAAAAATAACTTTGAGGCTAAGTGAGAACCATCATATCATCAAAAGGAACCATTAATACTTGAAAAGGATCAATTTCTTTTGTGGTGTAGTTGAGAATAACCTTTATAACAGGAGGATGAGTGTTCAAAGGATAGCGGTGCTTATATATATTTATTAAATAATCTTTGGTGGATCAAAAAAATAATAGTGCAAGAATTTTTTTGAATTAATGAGGTGAAATTTTAAAATGTGGATGATTAGAGATTAGAAAATATTCTTGGGTCTATAAGTGATATAAAAAATACATGGAATAGTCATCTCTCAATCTAAATTTTCTAAATAGGTTCTAAAAAGATTTTTAATAGTGGATTCTATAATAATGAAAACACTGCTTACTACCTGAATTAAGCAATAAAGGGATAACAATGGAAAATCAGTAAATGTCATAGAATATATTAATATCATTGGGATCATTTTGTATGTAATAATGAAAATTCTCGACAATGTATTTTCCATTTATTAATCCAAAAGGTACCAAAGTAATCTCAAGGAAATCCACTTGATAGTGGTGAAGATAATATGGTTATATATCAATGACATGGTGAATTTTGGTTTTCTTTATAGTGCATTATTAGTGGATGACTTTTTAGGATTTACTGATGTTGTTTGGTCTAGTTTAGTAGATGATAGAAATTCACCATTTTATGGTGCACTATATCTTAGAGAATTATGTATGTATTGGATGATAAAATATTGTATTACATCTCATTGAGCACTATAGAAGATAAATATATTATAACCAAACAATATTTTATGAAACTATTATAGATGAAGTAAAATTTGGAATATATAGGATTTGAAGTGAAGTCTCTCATTATAATAAATTGTGACAATTGAAGTGCTATCAACATTAGAAAAAATAAAATCCATCACTCCTAGATGAAGAACATTGAAATCAAGTATTATTTAATCAATAATAAAGTGGATAATGGGTTGGTGAAATTAGAGTGTATGCTTGTAGAACTTAATGTTTCACATATCATGAAAAATGGATTACACAATGAAGTGTTTAAGAAGCATTGGCTGGGTCTCAGAATCAAATAAACCTGCCAAACATAGATAGTGTATATGTTAAACACTCACTACCCAATGTATTCTATGTTTTTCTTCATGTTTTGACAATTTTTATTTTCCTATTACATCCCATAAAGGAGTGACATCTGGGTTCATTGAGAAAGGGGGAGGTATTACTCAAACTCTTTATGGGGATGAGTAAAGCTAATAAAAGGAAGATATCTCTGCAATGTCAAATCAAGGAGAGAAAATATGTAGTGGGAGTAGTGAATTTTTAAAAAATATGGCTATAATGGTTTTGAAATGAGGTGAAGACCAAGAAATATATTAAATGATTAATTGATAATATTTTCATGAAATTCTTATATCTCATACTAACATTGACACATGTAGACTTAGAGTATGTTTTGAGTGTGAAAAATCCATAATTTTTTTTAATGTGTGATTTGTTAAAGTTTATAAATTTTCCATTTATATTTTACATATTATCTACTAGGGGTGGTTTAAAGGTTGGTTTTAAGTGAATAAGGGTTCTGATTTTTAATGTGAAAGACTAAGGGAAGGAGTAAGTCATTAGGTGTCTAGAAGGGAGTCAGTGGCTTCCTAGTGGAACCAACTAGCCATCCAATCGGATTTCAATGGTCCTTATAGGACCTATAAACCCACTAGCTCACCGGTGTGCCTAGTCTAGTGGTACATTAAAATCACCCCATAGGTTTTAAGTTCACATATTTATACCCATTAAATAATATCATATTCTTACCTTATTAGTGCTAATCTGATTTTTTGACCTTCCCCTTGGTCCTTAGACTCTGTAACATTTATCCCCTAGTCTCTCCAACTTTTAACCATTCTAGAAAGTAATGGCAGTGAGTATTTTCTCTATATACATGCTAAATCCAACTTCCTCCTTGAGAGATGTGGATGGATATATGTTGTATATTTGTTTTCCTTGATTAGATAGTTATGATTTCCATATACCTTTGTAGATTTCAAGTGTATATAGCATGTTCACATCGTTTCTTTATCAAATAAAAAACTACCTTTGACAATAATTATTCAATGGGTAAGTGTTTATAAATCATCTTCCTAGACCTCTTCTCGATGGAACATCAATGATAGAACCTTAATCCATTGATAAATTCATGGTATATTGGTGTGGACATTGATGTGTCAATGTCGACCTGTCCTGGTCGGAGCTAGAATTCTGAAGAACAGTGACATTTATGGTTAACTATTTTAATAACAATCATCAAGAGACATTTTTCTTCTTGAATCTCATCTTGAATATATTTTCTTTCAGTTGATTTATGTTGGATTTATGATCATTGGATAGACCTAAGGATTCCATCAAGAATCAATGATCAATTCCTAATTATGTCTTGAATCAAAAATTAATCTAGTTAATTGGCATACCTTCTTTTGACATGCCTCATAATTGAATTTTTGGATTGAAACCAAAAGGTATTTGATTCTAAAACAACCTTCATAACTTGGAATTCTCTTGATTATCCATTTTGAATCTCATTATTGATGAACTAAAACATATGTTAGGAACCCTTTACATGTGAGTTTCTTCTTAATAGTGTGAGACATGGTTTTTTCTTCAATAATTGATGAAATTTCGAGTTCTTAATAAATAACACTGAGGTAGGAAGTTCCTTATCATTTTTTGATTTCATATACACTTGTTTACATGGTATGATTCATGTGTTGGAATGGATGTGCTCTTGACTAATGGTGATTTCTTATAAATGTTTGTTTTTTACACTCATATATGATCCTTATATCCATTATAATTTCTATAGTATCTTCTTACCATGATTTATGCTTATTCACATTTTATAATATGATTTTGTACTATTTCTCATGAATCCATGCTATGCTTTTTTTCATGCTCCCCCTTTTTGTGTGATATATTTCCTTAAAAGTTTGGTTCTTAGTATCCATGATAGGTGGACCATCATTGTACGTGAACTCTTAAAGGGGGAGAATTCATAGTATAGGATGATTGAGATGATAGACCCAAACACAGGGTAGAGGCATGATATCCCTGTAGCAGGAATGGAACCCAATCCCTTGAGGATATCAAGGAACATATAAATACTTGATTCCTTGAAGATACTGAGTATCATTTCCAGTCGACACCTTGGTGATTATAAGTGAAATATTAATAATCTTGTGTCTATTTTTGATCATTTATAACATCTTTGTTCATCATTTTGGCATGGAGTTGAATCATGTATAAATAGGACTCATGGTGGCTTGGTTAGAATTTGGGTGCTTAGAAAGTGAATGTTATGCGTGTGTGAACATTTATTATCATCATGGAATACACCTATTATATTTTTCTACTTTTTTTAATAATTCATTGTTGGTGTAATACTTGGTTTTATTACTCACACCATGTACGAACATTTCAAAGCATGTGAAGACTTAATGTATAGGGATCTGAGAAAGGGAAAGTGGCCCATTGTAGATAGTTAATCCTAGGATCATGGACATGGGAGTGGTACCAGGACATACTCTAAAGGATACAATAGTTTTATTTATTTTTATCTACTACACTTATACTCTAGTTTGGCATGACACTTTAGGATCTAGTTTATTTATACGTTGGACATGTGTACCAATTGATTATTTAGTTTCCACATGTTACATTGATCATTATATTATCTCTAATATTTTTTGGAACAAGGATGTGATGTTGAGGGTATAGTCTCTCCACTTTCAGTTTTTGGAACCTTTCTTCTATTTTACAACTTCTTGGGTATTGGTAGGTGTTCATGGAGGCATGTGACTCTAAAGATCGGACCCAAAGGTTTGGTTCGGGGAAATACAAAATGGTTTTAATTTACAATTTTTTTCTTTTCTTTTTGACTTATCTAGTATATGATAGAAGAAGACAGTTGTGTGGGACTTGGGTATAGATGATTCCGTGATCCAATATAGATCATGTATAACAAACCTTTCAGTTACTCTTGATAGGATTTCTATTATAGTTCTATGATATTTTAGGTCTGTTCACACATCATGATAAGGTATATATATTCAAATTCCATATATATACTTGCTATTGTGATTAATATTAGTTCATAAATTTAGTTCCTTGATTTGTGTTATCTATTCAGAATATACTTGTACTCTATTGGGTAAAATATATTTCTTTCCATGTTGTTGTGATATATATACGTTGGAATTAATTATTATAACCCAAAAATGATATTATGTTTGTATATATATATGTGTGTGTGTGTGTGATGATGACTAACGTAAGGGGGTGGATAAAATTAGTTAGTGCTAGGAAGGATATAACTTTAATTATGGGTCTACTCCTAGGGAAACATTTGTTTGATTACTTAGAAATATTATGATATGTTTTAAATGTTCTAAATGCTTCTCTTTTTGTCACAGAAGATTATTCCTCATAGAAGAGTGGTGAGACAACCAGTTGATGTGGAATGTGGTCCCCCAACAAGGGAGTATTATCCTATTCCACTGTCTATTTTGTTGGAGGGTTCTATATATAATTCACCTGCACCTACTCCGGTAGTATACCCACTCCAACCGAGATCCCTTTCACTAATTCCGACCTAGGGTAAATGGGCTTTGAGGTTTATAGATAACTACGCCCGAGATATCTAGCTCTAGTATACACCATCCTTTTAGGGAATTTGGGGACCATAGGATGATGAGGACTATATAGAAATCATCTAGGATGTCTTTAACCTCATTCATACACCTAAGGACCAGAATATGAAGCCATAAGAATTCATGTTACAGGGACCCACCAGGCATTGGTGGAGCATCATGGGATGGGCTAGTAGACATGAGGATCTCACATGGAATTCCTTTAAGGATATGTGATATGGGGAATAATTTCTTCATATGATCAATAAATATTTACAATAGGATTTCATGGAGCTATAATAGGGATTCATGACAGTCTTCATACTCCACTCATTTCACGGAGCTTCTCCATTTTTCTCTACTCTTGTCTAAAAACAATGATTAATAGGGAAGGAATATGGATATTGGACTTAATTATAACATTAGGAATCAAGTTCATATTTTTAACCTAATTACATACCCAAAGGTTATATATAATGCCATGAATATATAGAAAGGTCTTGAGGAGGATCGAGAAGCTAGTTTTATTTTATCTATCATTACTCAAGTGGGTGGACCTCTTATTACTATGATGAGTTTCATTTTAGGTAATAGAAAGAGGAAGACTATGAATATAAAATATGATTGTGGTAATTATATTGAGTAGAGTATGGATCCATTTTCACCCCCTAAAGGAGTTCCATTGTGCTTCAACTATGGGAATGTTGGACATTATCACAAGTTCTATAAAGAGACATAGATCTTGTGTTGATAATGAAGTGTGATGGGGTATATCAATCTATTTTTCTATAGGTATTTTAGGATAAGGTTCCACATGGGTGGAATAAATATGAAATCTATGACCCATGGATCCATCTGAGTTCCTCAAATATAGGTTCAAATAATAATGACTCAGACCGTTCATGCTTCATAGGGATAGGGTCACAAAGTTGGGGTAGGTGTTTTTTATGTAGTGGACCAGGAACCAATTAATAGTGATGAGGTACCATCTACTATTTGAGGTGTGGATTTGATCATATATACTTTATATACCACCTTGTTTAATACTTGTGCCTCTCATTCCTTCAAATATTCAAAAGTTATATCAAGACTTGACTTACCAATCAAGTTGTCTTCTAAGATACTTTCCTTAGATACACCATTGGGTATGAAAGTGGAAAATATTCAGTGATTACTATATAATCCTATAGTCTTTTCATATTATGAACATCTATGGAACATCGTGATACTGGAGATGACCAACTTTGATATGTTCCTCAGTAGGTACTGGCTAACCAGTTTTCGAGAAAATATTGATTTCTATTGTAGATGTGTATATTATTTCTCCAAAATGGGAGAAGTATGTGATGAATAAAGAATATTTAATGTGATAAAGTATATTTTGTCCAAAATTGAGTCATATTGGGATGATCATGGTGCATATTTATGGCTTGGATCTTTCAGTAGGATCAATGGAATCCCCCTTAATGTTTCGTCTAATAATGGATATTAATCCAGATTTCTTCTTAGATGACTTTATAGGATGTACCCTAATAGAGTAGCTTAATTTGAGATATATATTGGGATAGGTGTGAATCACATTTTGATATCCCCTTATTGTATGGAATTGGCCGAGCTAATGGAGCTCCAATTACAGCTTGAGAACTTGGAGCAAAAGTGATTTTTCAGGCTAAGTAATTCACCATGGGGTGAACATGTCTTATTTTACAAGAAGGAGGATGGTTTTATTTGACACAAAATAGATTATAGAAAGATAAAAGTGGTGATGGTGAAGAACATATATCCTTTTACAAGGATCAAAAATCCTTTTGGTTAGTTAGAGGGAACCTAATGGTTCTCCAAGATTGATCTTATATCAGGCTATCACCAACTATGGGTTAGAGAGTTTGACATTCTAAGGAAGGTGTTTCAGAGAAGGTATGGGATATATGAGTAATTGGTGATGCCAATTGGATTAAATAATTCAATGAAAATGTTCATGGATCTCATGAATAATATATTCTCTGCATATCTTGACTTTTTCATTATGGTGTTCATTGATGGAGTCCCCATCTACTCACTAACCCCATATCAATATGTTGGACATCTTGGGATAGTCCTAATGTCACAAACTAGCCTGGGTATCCTAGTAACCCATTACCTGAACTATTTATAACATTTCCCAAAGGGAATTTCCAATTTCCATGGGTTAGAGACTAGCACCTGGCATCATGCAAAATGAAAGTGGGAATGAATTTTCCAAAAAATATTATAGGAGAAAGATAAAAAATCAGTATGCGTACAAAATAAAATCCAATGGGTGATAAGTACCAGAAGTAAAATAGTTATAAACAACCAAATGTACTACAGAAAATTAACAGAAAACAATGAAAAAAACTACCCAAGTGCCAATGGATGCAACTCTCAAATCCCCAATGATAAACATCTAATACCACTAAGTGGTTCCTTACCCTTGCTCGAACTAGGAAGAATATAATATATAAACACCCAAAGTAATAAGTATGGTGTGAGGTAAAATCAATATAGGGTATCACAAATGATTCCATAATAGGATTCCATTAATTAATTAACCAAATAAAGTGATTTAAATTTAAAAAAACAGGTTTTTCATTTCAAAAGCATATTAAAACAAATTATGATTTACAATTGAGATGATTGAAATAATTTTTAAAAAATGTCTTAAATAAACACGTTTATATAAAATAGTTTATATAAATCAGAATACATCTATACTGGTGTAGAAATATTGTAATACATTTATATGTCATATATAAACAAGTGAGAAACATGGTCATCTCGCAAGAGGTATGATAGTTCTGGGTTATTGGGTCCCCACACACTCATGTGATAGTAACAAAGATTCATAAAAACATCCCTCTACATAGGCAAGAGAGGACTCATCTATGTACCACTGGGAAATAAGATGTGCTAAAGATTTATTTTTTTAGTGTTTTAAAATATCAATCCAGTGCAAGGTCATTCCAATCCTAGCATGTTTAACCCAAATAACCCCCCAACTACTTAGGCTCTCGTTTTCTCTACAAAAATAAATTATTGGAAATTTATTTTAAGAAACCTTAAAAAAAATTAGATCCAATTCCACTATTTCAAAAGTTCCAAATTTTCATTTTAAAACCAAAAATGGGTTTTTAATCAAAACATGTGTTTCTTTAAGATAAACCCATTGGCTTTATATCAAAACCATTTTAAGTCTTTTTTGAAAAATAATAATTTAAAATAAATTAACAAATTTAATTTCACAATTCAATTTCCAAAATTAAATTCAATAATTTAATTGAAACAATATCCGTAAACATCATAATCACACCCCAATTCAATTGAATTAGGGTCTTTCGTAATTCCAAGCCAAGAATCCATTTCCAAAAACTAAAATTCATTGGAATTCGGTATTTAATAAATAAATTTAAATCTATTACATTTATAATATTAAATTAATTTAAATCAAAAATAAAGTAATTTAAAGTTAATAAAAATTGAGCATCATGATGGAACCACCTACCTTTCTCATGGAAACACAAGGCCTGCAAAGGAACCCGCCCACAATAACGAAGGTTTAAAAGATCTAGGATCTCAACATAGCGACAAGATTCAATAACATGGGATTTAGATCCATAAATACCTATATGGTCTAAAAACCTGAAGAATATAAATATAAAGAGATGAAGGGACAGGGAGAACGCTTTCCTGAAAAGTCACATTGTAACCACAACAACGATTAATCGCAGATTGAAACAACCCAAAAGGGTTTGAGGGATCCAAAATCACCTAGGAATGGCTCTTAGGTTGAGAGAAAAGAAATTTGGAAAGGTTAAAAATAAAAATAATCCATTCTACCTTTTAAAAATCAACCATCAGTACTTTACATGATGTGTAACCCAATTACATGTTGTATAATAGAAAAATCAAAAATTCTCTAAACCGCTCTTTACCTTTTGATAAAATACGGTTTATTATCATTAGAATTTACATGTCATCTAACCATATTAAATGACCTATAAATTCCCAACATACAGCAAAACGAGTATGTTTTTTTGCAAAGAATCCAATAAATCTCTTACTTCACCATCATAGGTATCTTCCAATTTCTTATCATCCCTACTTAGTTCGCAAAAAAGGAAAAACATGACAAGTTTTAAAGTATACCTTTAAAGAAGGTAATGGGATGTTAAAATCACCCCAGTATAATAACTTTCTTCACCATAAATCCTCTCAAGAGTATTCCATATCAAAAATGAGAGGCCACTACTCTCTCATCAGTGCCTCACTCTCCCATGTATCATAAAAAAATGAACTATGCTGCCATATCACTCGAATAAAATGTATCATTCTCTCAAAAAGTAACTTGATTTTAGAATCAAATATCCTAACTATATGTTCAGTCTTGGATAAATCATTTTCAATCTCAAGATCACTCCATCTCAAAATGTGAGATGGATCAAAAAGATACTTTCATAGCTGAGATACATGGAATATGTTATGTATCGACGTCAGTTGTGGTGGAAGTGCTAAATAGAAAAAAAATTCTCCACCTTATCAACAACCTCCAAAGGTACCACAAAATGAGGGTCAAGTTTCAATTATCTCCCAAGCCATCGATAACCCAATAGAGGTAAAACTTTCAAGAACACCTGGTCATCGATTAAAAACTCCAAAGGCCTGTGACTGTGATCGGTATAAGATTTATATCGGATCTATTCCATCAACATTCTATAATGAATCAACTGAATCTTTTTTTTCGTCTCATAAACCAAGATTTCTCCAACCAAGGATATTTCACCAATATCCAACCAACACAATAGATATTTGAATGGCCGGATATACAAGGCCAAAAAGGGGTCCATTTTGATCATAGAATGGTAGCTATTGTCATAAGAAAACTCAAATAGCCCTAAATGATCATCTCAATCTCCACTGAAGTCAAGAACACAACCGTATATAATATTCTCAAGAATCTTTATAGATCTTTCTTTAAATCCATCTGACTTTAGATAGTATGTCATGATTAAATGGACATGATATCCCAGTGCCTCCCAAAGGCTTCCCTAAAAGCGATAATTGTACTAAGTATCCCTATCTAAGACAAAAATAGATGGAATTCTGTGAAAATGATGAATCTCTTTCACAAAGAGATTTCCCAACTCCTCAAAATTGGTGTTGTATCATGAATTGGTATAACGTGTGTTGACTTGGTTATCCAGTCAATCAAAACACATATCACATTATTCTTTATATGGGTACTTAGAAACCCAACCATAAAGTCTATAGAGATCTCACCCCACTTCTAAGTAGGTAATAGAAGTGGATGAATCAAACCATAAGGTTTCTGGATCTTGTTCGTGACCTACTCGCATGTATAACAACAAGATAAAAATTAAGAAATTCCATGTCTCATACATGGCCACAAAAATCTATGTCACATGTCATAAAACATCTTCGTCGTTACTAGGTTCTCTACCCACTAGAAATTATGGAAAACCCCCATCATCAATTTCCATGCCACTAAAAGAAAAATAAAGTTATTATGATATCATAGAATTCCCCCTTTGGATAATGACTAGTCAAAAATTGTCTCCCCACCATAAAGAGAGTCTCTAATTCTATGGAACTCGTCATCAAACTTTTATTCCGAAATAATCATCTCAGTAAGAGTGGATGACAACTAAACACTATCCAAATAAACCTCATCCCCTCATTATTGGACACCAATATTTAACTATCAAAAGAGATCCATCAACTTCCACTCTTCTAATGAGTCTTTCACTACTTGGGTCAGAAGCTTCTTCCTCAAAGCATCTTCAATGACATTATCTTTCCCCAAGATATAGGTGATTTCAATGTCAAAAGTTTACAGGTATTCCACCCAACTCCTCTAGATGAGATTCAAATATTTTTTAGAGAAGATATAACTCAAGATATTGTGGTTTGAAAACATAGTAAACCATTCTCCATAAAGGTAATGTTACAAACTCATAATCATGTGAATCACAGTTGTAAGTTAAAGGTTTTGTGTTGGATAATTATTCTCTTGTGTCCTAAGCTGATGAGATCCATAAGCAATAAAATGATCACCTTACATAAGAACACAGCCCAAACCTAAACTTGATGCATCATAGAAGACCAAATAGCCATGCCCAACCTCTGTAAGAGTCAACACCATTGTATTAGTCAAAATATGCTTCATCTCAATGAAATAATTCATAAATTTTTCATTCCTATAAAACATGACTCCCTTTTGAGTCAGATAATTCATTGAAGAAACCTCTTTGATAAGTCCTTAATGAACTAGAAATAAAACCTAGCTATACACAAGGAGCTTTGAATCTCAAAAATATTCTCTAGTTGTTCCCATTTCATAACAGCTTTCACCTTTTCCGGATCAACTAAAATACCATGTTCTGACACCACATGTCCTAGGAATTTCACTTCTGGAATCCATAAATCACATTTCGAAAGCTTTTTATAATGTTGGCGATTTATCATCAAGCTTATAACTTTTCTTAGATGATAAACATGATCCTCAATGTACTTAGAGAAACAAGGTCATCTGTCAAGATGTACAATAGTTCCTGGTTATGGGATCCTAACACACTCATGTGATAATAACCACAATGTGTACATACATCCCTCATAACTAGCAAGATAGGACTCATCTATGTCCCATTAGGGAATAATATGTACTAAAGTTTTATTTTTATAGTGTTGTAAAATGCTAATCCAATGATAGGTATTTCCCAACATAGCATGTTCGTACCAAATAAACCACTAACTACCAAGCCTTTCATGTTCTCTAGTATAATCTGTTATGGGAAATTTATTTTAAGGAATCTTAAAATAAAATTAAATCTCATTACCCCATTTCAAAAGTTCCAATTTTACATTTTAAAAAACAAAATGGGTTTTTAATAAAAACATGCCTCTCTCCAAAAATCCCAATTCAGTGGAATTGGGTTTTTAATCAATAAATCGGAATTTATTTCATTTATGATAGTTAATAAATTTAAATCAATAATCAAGAAATTTAAGGTTAATAAAAATTGATCATCATGAAGGAACCACCTTCCTTTCTCATAGAAACACAAGGACCACAATGAAACCAGCCAATAATAATGAAAGCATAGAAATTCTAGGAACACGTCCTATAGAAAATATTCCACAACACAAAATTTAGATCAATTAATCCCTATTTGATCAAGGATATAAATATAAAGAGACAAAGAAACTGGGACAATTATTACCCAAAAAATCACACTGCAATCGTAGAGATGATCAATTATAGATCAAAATAAAGCCCATAAGGGTTTGAGGGCTCAAGAATCACTTGGGGAAGGATCATAGGTAAATAGAAAATAAATGTGGAAAGGGTGAAAATAGAAATAATCTAGGATAATTATTAAAAAACCCATTAGGAATTAACATAACATATAACCAAATTACACATCATGCAATTGAAAAATACCAAATTCACTAAAAACCACATAATCTTTTGATAAATTTTTATATGTTATAATTATAATTTGAACATCATGTAACCATATTACATGATCTGTAAATCCAAATAAAAAAGCACAACAAACTAGTTTTTATGTTGAGAATCCAAAAAATCTCTGACTTCACCATCATAGGAATCCAACAAATTCCTTCTTAGACCTACCTGGTCCACAAAAAAGGAAAACCATAAAAAGTTTTAATGCATACCTTTCAAGAAGGAAATATGTTGTTACACCTAAGTACACTTCTAGAAAATAAACATTATTTTAAGCTTTAAAAGTTTATATTTTTAATTATAGACATGAAATTATTATGGAATGTGGGGTCTAAGATAGGTATATCCATATACCATGATAAATTAAAGGTATTGATGTCCTGTACATTTCCCCAAAACATGCTTAATATTATGAGCTTTCTGGATTTATAATTATGCTATCGAAGTTTAATCCAGGACTTCCCTCATTTATATTCACCCATAACTACACAGAAAATTAAGATAATGAATTCGTAGTGGTTAGACCAGTGTGAAGATTATTTTCTTGAGTTGAACATGAGGTTGAATAAAGATCCGATGATTATTCTTCCCAAGATAGGGATTAGTTATTCTATTTATTTTGATTCATAAAGTGTTGGTTTGGGAGAAATATTGATGCAGAGGTAGTGGGTGGTAACTTGTTGGTCATTAAAATGATGACCCCATGAGTGGAATTATCCTACCCACAAATTGGATCTAGCAGGCATGGTCCATGATTAGAACTGTTGGTGACATTTTCTCTTTAGTGAGAGGATTTTTCTCTACACTGACATAAGGACCTTCACTATATCATCACTCAGTGGAACCCGAACATGAGAAAGAGATGTTTGGTAGAGTATCTACGAACTTATATCTTTGATATGGATTATAAACCCTGGAAAGGAAATTTTGTCGCATAATTTCTTATCCATAATATTCTTGTAGATTAGGAGCTTCATGAACGAACTTCAGATGAACAGTATCACCAAATGAGCATGTTGGATGATTGGAGGATGGATTATTCTAGGGATCAGGAAACAATGTCATGTGATACACTTTTAATTATATCTTCCTTGGTAGATTAATTAAAGGTTATATTTGAGACTGGAATAGAGTGTGATCTGACATGCGAACAGCTAGCAGGAGGTGACCCGATACCAAGGTAGTCGTTGGACAATAATGATGTAATCCACATACATGGCGGAGTACTAGGACTTATTTCCATCATAGAGGAGATGATGATGGATATACATACCTCTAAATGGGTGTTATATCTGAGAGTTAAAAAATGTACCATGACTTTAAGAGATAGTTCTGGTATCCATTGATGAAGAGGGACATTGATGGTTTTGTTTCCCGATGCCATACATGTTATAGGATAAAGGATGAGCACCAACATCCTAGTGGGTTGTCAAAACTACTTCCATTTCCCTTATTAAAGTGTAATGACATAATAATTGATTTTTTAATAGAGTTACCTAGGACCCCAAGGTGACCTCACACAATCTAGGTTATTTTCAATCGGTTGATGAAGGTTTCTCACTTTTAACTGAATTGTATGACTCACTTAGTAGACCAGATAGGAAAGTTTTATATCTGGGAGATCATACACTTATATGAAGTTACCTTAAAAATTGTAGGTAAAAGATACATAAGCTTCACAACACTATTTTGGAAATTATTTCAAATTTCTTTAGGGACTCATTTTTTATTGGGAACAATGTACGATCCCCGGACAGATGGAAAGTCCAATCAAACAATTTGTATACTAAAGATTATGCTTCAGGATTGAGCTATAGACTTTGATGGATCTAGGGATAACCACTTACACTTGGTTTAGTTTTCATGAAACAATAGTTACCAGGATTATATTCAGATGGAACCGTATGAGGCTCTCTATATGAAGTCAAGTTCTTCATCGCTCAATTAGAATGAGGTTGGGGACGTAGCAATTGTGGGGTCCATCTAGGTATAGGGTACCTATGAGAGAGTGAAAATAATTCAAAATATGTTTATCGTATATTATATCTATAAAAATTTATATTATAACTTTTGGATGAGACCTTTAGGGTTTTTTTCAATGATCAGGTCTTTCGAGGAGTGACTCCTTGGCTGGGCCACTCATGTTTGAACAAGGGAAACCATCATTTCACTCTATTGGACCCTTTGATATCACCGAATGGTTTGGGAGAGTGGTGTATAATTTGGATCTTCCTTATCTCTACTAAGGAATGCATGAAATTTTTTATGTATCACACATCTTTAGGTACTTTCCTGATACTACACATGTCATCGATTGCAAGTATATTGAGCTGGAGCCTCATGAATTGTACATGGAGAACCCGATGAATATTATAGACCAGAGAAAGAAAATTATTTGAGGGGATGAAATACCACTATCTCAATTTATATGGAATCTTGGATGGATCTAGGAGGAGACTTGGGAGTGATAGGGTAATGTTTGGGCTCAATTTATTGAGTTGTTTGAGGAGAACCATTAATGATACTTATTGGGGATGAGAAGTTGATGAAGGTAGAGAATCGTAACATCCTTTCTTTGTTTCGATGTATAATATATTAAAGGGAATAAATTCTAAATTTTTCTTTTACTTATTCTCTATTAAGGGTTGTTTAGGGGTTGGTTTTAAGCGGATAAGGGCCCATGTTTTTAAGGTGGAATATTTGAGGAACGATCATGTCATGTGGTGTCTAGAAGGAATCCACCAACTAGCTGGTGGAACCCAAAGGCCAACAAAAGGGATTTGAGTAGGCTTATAGAGACCTAAATGCCTCACTTCCTAAATGGAGGTGGTGACAAAACTGAGGTGGTTCTTCTAGGTCCGTTTTCCAACTAGTGGACTACCACTAGCCGACCAGTGGTTCTAGTGGCTTATTGGTAAGGCCCACTGGGTAGCCGGTGCACCCATTCCATGGGTGCATTAAATGAACCCCTTGGGTTTTAATTTAATTCATTTTTCCACCTTAATTAATAGTAAATTTTGACCCCATAGGAAATAATATAATTTTGATACCTCCCCCTTGATCCCTGGACTCTCCAATACTTCTCTACCCTTGTCTCTCTCTCCTTTGATTGATTTGAGAAGTAAGAACAGTTAGTATTTTCTATAGATCCATGCTAAATAATTATTCCTCATTGAGTGATGTGCATGGATCTATTTAAGGTTTGTTTTTTCCTTAGGGATCTAGTGATAATTTTCTCCTATGTTTTTATATCATTGGTAGATCTAATGTGTTGATTTCATTTCTGGATCAAACTGAGATTTATCTTTGAGAACAAGAATTCAATGGGTAAGTGTTGATGAATCATCTACCTATACCATTTATTTACATTGGATTGATGATTGAAACTTAATTTGTAAATAAATTCATGGTATATTATTGGTGACATCAATGTTTCAACAAGTACCTATCTTGATTAGAGATATAATTTTCAAGAATAGTGATGTTACTAGGTAATACTTTTAAGAATGATCCTCAAAATACCTTCTTCTTGAATATCATCTTGAATCTCTATTTCATTGATGGATTGGTGTTGGATTTATGAAAAAAAAGTAGACCTGAGACTTCCTTATATAATCAATTATTAATTCAGGATTTTTTCCTACATAAATAACAAATCTATGGAATTGGACCCATTAATGTATGTGATTATATAAGGACACTCTTGACATGGAATTATCTTGAGTCTCCATTTTAAATCTCTTTCTTGAGAAACTGGAACCTGATTTAGAAACCCTTGATGTGTGAGATTCTTCTCTATAGTGTGTGAAAGTGTTCATTCTTTTATCCATAATGAACTTTGTAGTTCTTATTCAACAAACTTATGATAGGAAGTTCCCTATCATTCAGGACTCTCATATACACTTATTTCTATGGTAATATTCCTATGTTGGAATGGTTTAGCTCTTGATTAATTGTGATTTCTTAGAGACGTGTGTGTTTCTATTACACATATATATGATCCTTGTTTCCATTATATTTAGTGTAGAATCTTGTTACCTTGTTTGATTTTTATTCTCGTGTTTTTATATGATTCTCATAATTTTATCATGATTTCATGTTATAATTATTTAATCTTGATCTATTTTCTTTTTTATTATCATGTATTTGTATTTTTGTTATTAGTATTAATTATAGGTAAACCATCATGGTTTTTTTACCATTAGACGGGGCATTCACAGTGTGTGATGATGATAAAGATTGACCCAAATATGGGGTAGTAGGATGATAGCCTTGTTTACTAGATATAACTCGATTCATTGAGTATACAAAGGAATGTTCCAAAACTCAATTCCTTTCAGATACTAAACAGCTTGTCCACATGATTCCTTGTGGATACTGAGTGACATATCAATAACCAAATGTCTAATTATAATCATTTATGACATCTTCATTCATTATTATAGCGTGGAGTTGAAGCAGGTATAGCTGAGACTTGTGGTACATTGGTTAGCACATGGTTTCTCAGTATGTGAATGTTGTGATTGCTTACGCATTTATTATCTTGATGGAATTTTCATGTTATACAAGTTTACGTTTTCTAAGAATGCATTGGTGGTGTCCTACTGGGTTTTATTTGTCACACACTATATGGTCATTTTGATGCATGCGAAGACTTCATTTATAGGGATCCAATTAAGGGAAAGGGACCTGTGGCATATATTTGATCCTAGGAACATGGATCTAGGATAAATTAAAGGATATACTCCAATGGATATCATGGTTTTATTTATTTTTATCTACCTCACTTATACTCTAGTTTAGATTTCCACTTTTCGAACCTATTTATTTATTTGTATTACATGTGTTCAATTTGATTTTTTATTTTCCACATGTAACATTATTCATTATATTATTTTTTATATTATTTTTTACAAGTACAGGATGTTGAGGGTATAATCTCCCCACATTCAGTGTTTGGACACTCAGTATTGGTCAGTAGCCTCTTCCATATGAGGAGGTGAACATAAGGTCATTCAAATCTCTTGATCAAACCAAATGGTAAATGTCAGGTCATTATAGAGTGAATCTATTATCACTATTTTGAGTTAAAAGGGTAAATATTTTTTTTGTAAGAGGTGAGAAATTTTTGTTAATTAGATAGATAAGGAGTTTTAAGTGTTGTCAACAAACCCAAAGTGGTTGATTATGGGAATAATCCATCTAGGTATCCTTTCAATGTTTTTTTTATATTTATTGAAATAGAATATTAGTAAAGTTCTAGAAACTTTAATACAGTAAAACATTTATAAAAGAGTGGTTCAGAAGGTACATGAAGGTGTTTGGGAAGTTTTGTAGAAAATCAAAGCAAAGGGAAAATTTTACTAAATAGTCAGGTGTGCTTTCACAAATGTGGATTTGTGTGAAGTTAGTTTCATGAATGTGAAACACAAAGTGCGAGTTACATATAGGTATGTTTCATGAACATATTAAGATTACTGAATGGTGGGGACAAAATGTTTAGGCATTAAATTTTGTGCGAACAGATAGGTTCTCCCTATAAATAGACCAATAATCCCGTCATTAAAGAGAAAATAATAATTTGAAGAAATTAATGGGCTCAATTTTCATGTATGAATTATGTGAATTTATTTCATACATGAAAAAAATTTACACAACCACTAGTTACATGTGCAAAGGAAGTTATCTTACGCAAACCAATGTTATGTGAATGTGTATTACATAAACATATTTTGTGCATAATAAATGTTATGTGAAACTTAATGAAATTTAGTATAATTTATATGTTAAGGTGTGGGTCATTATATTTATTAAATAAAATGTTCATGACACACCAGTTGTGTTGTTGACCAAGTTGATTCAAAACATCCAAGTAATCTTCTAAAGGAAAAATTAGTACACTTCAGTTGCAAGAGTAGTGAGTTCTCAAATTATAAGAGATCAGTGAGTTCTAAAATTGATTGGTTAGAAAGGGGAGATAGTGAATCCATTATAAACATTTTATGAAATAAGTTCACTTAAAAATTCTTATTCATCAACACATCCGCATTTTTTCACATCATGGATTCCCTAGTGTGGGTGAACCAAGTAAAAATTTCTTGTCTCTCCCTTTAATTTCATTATCTATTATATCTATTATAAGGGATAGAGGTGTTCCTAGTAATAATGGATAAAGATCATTAGTGAGGTTATTTTTAAAAAATATACATACCTTGATTCACCCACCAAGTTATGGTACTTACCTGGCTTGGGGAAAACTACTACACTAAGCTCTAGATCCACTATCTCTTCACCCATTGAAACTTCCACTGACTTATGCACCATCTACAGAGAAACATAATGTGTGGGAACAATCCCATGTAGGGGTGAGTATAAAAATACCCAATAGGATAGCAAGAAAATAACAAGGGAAAACGCAATGAGATATCTCACAACCAAGGGTTGAACTATACATCCACCAACCTCAAATCAAAGGGTTGCATGAAAACCAAGGAGGAAGTTGTGGATTCATATATAAAAAATACCATAACCAAACCTACCATGGGAATAGGGGATAACCCAATAGTATAATCATTACATGAGAGGGAGACTCAATAAATAAACCTCATTTTGGGGGTGAAAACTAAACCTCCATGTTTATTTGCGAAACAAAGGATCAAGCCATGGTTGGTCAGTATGAAGGTACCACAAACCAAATCACCACATCATACCAGGAGGATATTTTTGGGAAGATATCATGCCAAAGGGGAGGCCCAAAAAAATCCACATTATAAGCACTAGTAACACCACTCACTCAATACACAAGGAAGAATGAAAAACTCACTGGTGTATCATTGTTTAAATAACAATGACTCAATCCATAGAAGGTAAATTTTAAAATTTCAATATTATGTTCTTATAATGATATTATTATGGAAGTTGGGCACCCACACTTCTCTGAAAGAGACACATACTGGCTAAGGGAGTTACCAACCCAATAAATGGGCGACACACATCCTATTCCATACAATATTTTCCTCCCCATACTACAAGAGGAAGAAAACTCATCCTCAATTATGCTAGGGAAAAAAGAGAATCATGAGGCCCACATTTTCTCTAAAGGTAAGATCAAATGACATCAAAGTGTATCCTACTCACAAATATCATGTCTACTTGGGTAGCATGATAAAGGGGAACTTGGGGCACCCTATGAAACACAAATACCCAAGAATTTGAATAATTGATGTTAATTAAATACCACAACCATCACATCACCATTCCCTTATCTTAACAGGGAACTCATACCTCATAAGAGTGAATAAACAATCCAAGGGAGTTAATGACCCAAAAGGAGGACCTCATGTATTGTTGTAATCTATGATCGGTCAAGGAATCATTGTATCCTTATACATAAAGGTTTTCTCACATCATTAATAGATCTTTAAGAATATATTAAGCAAAGAGGAAATACACCCCATATCTATGGTGGAATAAAATTTCCATCTATATAAGGGATAAACCTCACCTTGACACTGATACTATCCTAAGGGAGTACCCAATCCTATGTCTAAACCATAATTTCCTCATATTCATAGGAGTTGGGGATCTGATGAAAGGCGAAATAAGAACACTCAAAAATAATCACTCTATATCTCTCATGGAAACTCATGGGGTGGTATATATGATATAGGGAACCTCTTGTGTGCAATATAAACTAGACACAATGACCATAGAATATTGAGAGTGGATAGTTAACTCCTCATCCTCCTATCCGAACCACAAATCAACCATAACCGTAAGGTATTAGAGAAGTATGGAATCACCTTATGTTCCACATCAATATATAATTTTATTAAGATTATCCCACTATGGTGATGGAACTTCCAAATAATATCTTGAAATCATCTTTTTGGGACTATTCAATCATTTACCAGGGGAACCACAACTTCCAATGAACTCTTAGAGAGTACCAGTGTAACACCCCCAGTTTGAGGTATATCATAATTTTATACAATTTCTTTTATGTTTTTGAATGATGAGTTAGTTACTCCATGTGTTTCTGCTAGAAAATAGGACAAGGACTTAGAATCTGACTGTAAGAAATACTATAGGGAATATTCCCATTGATAGTGGTGATTTCACCATGTGATTCAACCCTGGGAATATTCCCTGAATTCTTCATTAACATGAAATTTTTCACCTGTTAGGTGAATTATGTATTTTATGATGTGAATTGGGTTCAACATGTGAACATGTTTCTCCAAAAAATTAAATCATGGTTATGTGAATATCGATGTAAGTGACATATGGACTATTCATAACATATATGGAGAATTAACATCATAAAAAGTAATAACCCAACCAATTCTTACCTGTCCAGGGAAATTAAATCCTCACATGGTTTCTATATTCTCCCTCTAGACTCCCATGGTTACTCTTGTTTATTTATATAGATTTTCAATGTTCAACCTCCAATTCCAACAAATATTTAGAAGTTCAAATGTGGAAATAAAATGTTAGGATCTTATTATTCCTTATTATCTTGGATATCGACTGTTTTTCTTGAATGGGACCATATATCAGTGTATAATAACCATATCTATGGTCTTGGAATTTTTTTTATGGGATCTTCTTGAGTTTTTATAGAATAAACGAAGGAAGATGTCTGATTTGTGGAACCATCTTAGATAATTTGTACCAAGAGAACTCAAGATAGGTAGCTTATCTCCAATTATAATTTTCTAGAACTTGTTTTATTTTGTTTGAATAAATTATTATTGTTCTTTATTTGGATATATCTTGAGAAAGTTATTTGGAAAACCCCTATTATGATGTGGTTTCAAAAAAGAGGTTTTTAAAGTTGAATATTTTTTTTCAAAAGAGGATCTTTGGAATGAAATTTTTTAAAAAGTTTTTTAATTGATAATTAGAATAAATATATTATCATGTGTTCATGCTCATGTGGGATAGATTATGGATGGAATTACCATCGTCAAATTATTAGTTTGGGATAGATCATGGGTGAATGTACCATCATCAAGGTGCGTCACCAAGTGATGGCTTGGGAACAATATGAATCACCACTCATTAGTATAGGGGCCAAGGTAATTCATGTGTGTGTGGATTTATGTGAACATGGGTTGGTTATGAAAAATTTTATAGAATAACAATGTTCTTTGATTTACTATTTTCTTTATTGGAACTATGCTACATGTTTTATAAACTGATTTTTTGTTTCTTTTATATTTTGTATAAAATGTGTGAACCTGTTCTTATACTAGTGTGATATGTTCAAAATTAACTCAGGATAATCTATAGAGTGTTATGATCACACATTTCTTGGGAAATTTGGTGTGTTTACAGATGTTGTTTACTGAGATATAGGTAAGGGGAAGGTTTATTACTTCTATAGTGGTATTCCTTATAATTGTGATCGTGTTTAGAGCAGCTAGAGCTAGGCAGTTTCTATATCCTGGTATATTGGGGTTCCACCAGGGTTCCTAAATCTTTATATCATATATAATTATTCTTTTACATTTTTATTCATTTGTCCTGCCACTCTGATATATTTATTTTAATGGTATTTTATTGAGTTATGTGGTTTATCTCTCATGCTTCATAGATATTGGTTTAATTTTCAATCTTTATTTATAGAAGAATGTTTTTTCTTTAAGTAAAAATATCACCTAATGTTGTACTATAACTAGGAATTAATCTCAAGCCTTTGGTTTCTTAAGGATATCACCTAAGGTTAGTACCACTTCTACCTCATCTCAATCCAATGATATGGGATGGTATGTTATAAATGGTACCATTATTGTTCAGTCCTTAATTTGGGTTTGTATCAAGGACATAAGAATGTGAGAACTTGAAATTTAAAACATAAAAATACATAAATAACCTACTAATGTTGAACTTCAAGTTACTAGGGTGATTTAGGTAGAAAATTTTTCTAAGATGCTTTTAGGTAAGTTTTCGTCTCATCATCATGATTTTAGATGATTAGTGTAGCATATCATGCATTAATACATGGACTTCCACTAGGACTATAGTGTTTATATTTTTTTGATGATTTTTGAACAAAAAGTTTAAAATAATTAAAATTAATTATTTTTTAACTGAAAAATTGTATAAATGGTTTCTTATAGGTATTTGAAATTTTTTAGTCATTTATTTGTTATAGAGTGATAACAAAATTGTGTTTTGTTCTAGTTATTGAAAATTGTACCAAGTAAATTACACATAAATAAAAAAGAATAGGCTATATAAAATTTGTTTCCACATAATCCATGGGTTAAATAAAAACTTATACAAATCATAATGAATGTTTTTTAATTAATTGATAGAGGAAATCAAAATAATTAACCAAGGCCAGTGGGTCATTCGATGCAGTTTCATAAGTAGAATCAACTAGTACTTCATGAGGATTATAAGCCTAAAAAATATAAGTATGGATCAGTCGACTGGATATAATTTTCAATTTACATTGTATACTAGTGTAGATGAAGGTGAAGTTAGAGACCGATATATTAAATTCTCTTGCACACTAATGATGAGAATTATTTGAACAAGATAAAACCGAATAAGGAATTATGTGGGAGGACTTTGAGAAATTTTTCAAAAAACAATTCTATCCCCACACATTCAAGAAAAAAAGGATAACAGACTTATGTAGCTAAAAAAATAAAACTGTTATATGATATATAATGCATATAATTTTATGGACTAGGTTCGTTTCTCTCTAGAAATTCCAACTAGTGAATCCTTAAAGGCCCAAATCTTTGATTCAAGGTTATGACTAGATATTCTAAACAATATGGATATCCTCTATATTTAGGATTATAAATAAATGGTTTATATAGTGATAGTGGTAGAAAAGTATATTATTTGTATTAATATGGATTTAGTTTGTTTGTTCTCATTATAATTAGTCTAAACTAAAATACTAGAAACAAATGGAAGAGGAATTTTCACACTCAGGGTGGTAGGGAACCACCGACTCAGAATACTGATTCAGTTAATTTTCCTACAAGATCTAATATCAAACTAGGGTGTCTCCAATGTAGTTTACTTTTTCACAAAAGGAAAGAATTAACAACACCACTGAGGACTTTCCACCACTATAGAAAGAAAGGGAATCCTGAGATGTTTTTTCATAAGCTTATAAGATCAGCTGGTGGAACAGGCTCGGATTAGCCTCATGTATATTACACATGGATAGAACAATCCAATCAAACTTTTATTTTCCCCCTAGAACTAAGTGAACTATGAATATTTTAATAACCCTTCAGTTTCCCAGTTGATACCTCAACAAGAAAGATCTATCCTATGAAAACTGATCAATAGCTTTATAAAGTATAGCAGAATATCATGAGTGAGAAACTAGGTCCCTCTATGGTGTGATGTACCTTTCTTCTGAAGTAGGCTCTTATGAATGTATTTTTTCATACTAGTGCGTCCCATTCATTCCTTAATTCTTTTATGGTTAAAAAATTGGGACTACATGTGGAAATTATGCCTCAAGTCATGAGTATCAAAACACCCTTCGAACAAAGGGAGTGTAAAGGATTTAAATTCCCAACTAGTTCCCTTACCATTAATTCAGTATAGTTTTTTTGGGATTTTATAGTGTTTTAAATTGGTTTATTTGATTTAATATTTAGTATGGACTAGTTGGCAGTATTTAAATCCCATATCGACTTCTACACTCGACAAGTAACATTCACATCGCTATGTGGATATCTTTAGGTATTCAAGGTGGATTAGGATATAAATAAATGTAGATAAATACCATTAGTTCTAGTGGATGGAACCATACTTAGCTAGTTAGTATCAATGACCATTTCCACTTAATATTAAATAGTAAATGGGACTCTTCCTGTCATAGTGGATTGATACTCATATGTCTTTCTAAATGATTTCTCTAGGTTAGCACCAAAGTGGGAAATCAAAATTTTGACTAATATAGTTCTAGTAATAATCTCTATTTCATTACCATATTATAGTATGTATCCAAAAGAGTTTCCATATTTAAAGTTTTAGCTATAGGATTTGGAAAGTAAAGGTTTTATTTGACCTAGTACATCACCATGGGCATCACTAGTTTTACTTATAAAGAAGGTAGGAAGTATTCTCCTTTTAGGTATTTATTATCATAAAATGAATCAATTAATGACCAAAAAATAAATAACTTTTTCACTAAATTAATGATATATTTTATCAATTAAATGGATCTAAGTTGTTCTATGAGATTTATCTAGGCTCGGGATATCATCATCTTAGATTCAAAAATGAGGATATTATGAAGAGAACATTTCTAAGTCATTATGGGTATTATGAATACATTTTCATGACCTTTGGTATGAAAAATTCACTTTCATTTTTCATCGCCTTAACAAACCATATCTTCTATAGGTACCCTGATTCTTTTATTTTGGTATTTTTTGATGATATTTTTATTTACTCTCAAACAAAGAATGAGCATGAGAAACACTTAGAATGTTTAGAGTACATTATGGGATCCTTAATTGAATGAAAAGCTTTCCATGTGTGAATTATGGATTATAGAAGTCCATTTCCTTCATCACATTATTTCTGATGAGGCTTTATTAGTTTTCCCTATAAAGATTTATATAGTTTTCACTTAGCAGCCACAAATGAATGTTTTTGAGGTATGCGGTTTTCATAGAATATTAGGCTATTATTGAATATTTGTTTAGGATTTATCAATAATTTCTTATACTATATATACTTTTATGAGAAGGGTTTTTCCATTCATTTGGAATAATTACTGACAAAAAATCTTTACAGAGCATAAAACTCATCTCACATTAGCATCCAACATAATATTTTCAGAACAAGGTAACATCAATGTGGTATATTATAATGAATCTACATATAGTCTTGGTTATTCTATCATGAAGGGAGACCTTGTTGTGTCCTATGGTTTGAGGCAATTTTGATCACATGATAAGAATTATCCTATGCATGACTAGGAATTAGATCTAGTTTTCCATGCTTAAAGACTTAAAAACATTACCTCTTTGCATAAAATATCAATTTTTTACTTGCCATAAGAATTTGAAAAAAAGATTTTTTAGTAAAATTTGGACTGGACGTAGAAAATATGGATATATTACCTCTTGATGTTTTATTTTGTACTTAGTATATATTACTCATAAATGGAATTCTATGGTTGATGCATTGAGTCAAAAATCAAATAGCAAAGTGATTTGAGAATCATGTTACCAGTGTCAGTTGATGTGTATCATTACTAACATGCATCTATACTATACCTAAAGAAAATGAATATTCAATTTTCATTCCATATAGACTTTTTATTAACTTGATGGATTCAGTGAAATAGACTTGTATATCATATCCTAATTATATAACCATTCATTTAAACATAAATGGTGGGGAAACTTATCATAGCTAGACAAAGGATGAAAATTTTGTGTAACATTTTCAAAAGTGACTCGTTGTTCCTCAGTCTTTATAGGAAAAACTTCATTTAGTATATCACCATTTAAATGGGTTATTCACCCATTTATTTAGAATATGTGTAGGGAAAGGAAAGCATATTATTTGGGATTAGGGATGAAATGAAAGATCTAAAAAAAATATGATATTTATGACATATCAGTATGTAAATTTTGAACATCAAAAATTAACTAGTATGATACTATATATTCCAATACTTATCTAGAAGTGGGAAAATTATGGATTTTTTAAAATGTCTACTAAGAATGTTCTGAAAGTATGATTCTATTTGGGTGATTTTGGATTGACTCACCCTGTTAAAACACTTTCTCCCTATCAAATAATATAACATGATATAGGACATAGAAAATTGTACATCCAAGAAGTGGTCAGTTTGTATAGAGTTTCATTGTCGATTGTATTTGATAGTGATTCGTATTTCACTAATAGGTTATGGATGTTGTTATAAAAGGACCTCAGGAGTTAATTTACCATGAGATTGTCATACCATCCTCATATGGATAGGAAGACAAAACATACCATTTAGAAATTGGAATATATCTTCAGATCTTGTTTCATGGATTTTAGAACCACATGGGAGGACCATATCTATTTGGTGTAGTTCTCCAGTAATAATAGTTTTAAAGTGATTATAAATATGTCCTAGATCAAGGATATATATATCCTTCCAATTTATTATCCACTATGTTGGAAGGAAACATGAGAGAAATATTTTTTTGGTTCAATTCTTTCCCATGAAATTACGGATAAATTTCATATAATCCAAAAATGGATGTTAATAGCTCAAAGATGAAAAAAAAATATACATAGAATCTTCACTAACACATATTGTTTTATATGAGTGACCTATATTTCTTGAAAGTGTCACCAAATATTGTGATTGATTCTTTAGGAAGCAAATAAGTTTATCACCATGGAATGTGCAACTATTTAAGACTGTTGAATGGATTAGAATTTAGTTGTAATGGTTAGCCTTACCACTAATATTAGGTGTATTCCAAAACATCATCCATGTTTCTCAACAGAAGAAGTATCAATGGAGCCCCATTCATGTGATCAATATGGATCTTTTCACTCTTTAGAATAATAATATTGTTATCCATAAACCAATTCAGATTATTTTAAAACATAAAGTGACATTGCAAGGGAGATTTATTTCCTTGGTGTATGTTTTATGGGGGAATAATCAGATTCAAGGGTAAACATGGGAATAGGAGAAGTTTGTCAAGGATAATTGGCCAGCTTTTTTTAGATTCCTAAGGATGGAAATCCCAATTTTGGGGAGAATTTAACAACCCAAGTTTTTGGTACATCGTCATTTTATTCTTTCCATTTTATATTTCAATTAAAAGGGTTAGTTACTTAATTTTGTTAGAGGTGTAAAGAGGAGAATGGCCTAGAATCTAGATATAAGAAATACTACATGAAATATTCAAATCCTAAATAGTGGATTCACAATGTGAAAAAACCAAAGGTATATGTCGTTAATTTCTTCTTAGAGTAATATTTTTTCCTAGGTGGATGCCTTAAACGTTTAATGATGTGAAATAGGTACATTACATTAAATAGGTTCATGATGTGAACTCGTTTTTCTAGAAAATAAAATTGAGGTGAACAGAATATCAGTGTAAGTGACCTATTGGACATTCACAACATGAATGGGTAATTCACATTATGAATATTCTAGGACTATCCAATTTTAACATGGTTAGTTATAGTAAATCTTCA
This sequence comes from Viscum album, assembly GCA_963277665.1. NCBI lineage: Eukaryota > Viridiplantae > Streptophyta > Magnoliopsida > Santalales > Viscaceae > Viscum > Viscum album. The sequence continues at coordinate 1,575,341,073 of OY728120.1, read as the reverse complement.
AAATGTTTCCTAATTATCACTCTTAGATCTCAATGATATAGTGATTTTTTGTGATATTTGACATTCTTACATTGATTTTGACAAATCATTGTGGGTTTAATTGTGGAAATCAAATGTTATGATCTTTTTCTTCCTTCTCATCTTGGATATCTTCGATTTTTATTGAATGCAACCATATATAGGTGTGTAATACCCATATATATGGGTGTATATTTCTATTGATAAAATATTATTAGGTTTGGATAAAAGAATTGAAGAAATGGGTCTGATCCCTGTAATCATCTTAGATCCTTTTTGTTAAGAAAACTTGAGGTAGGTGGAATATTTCACACTCTACTATTCTAAATCTTTTTGTCTTGAGATTTTATATATTATTATTTCAATTTATTTGTAAATATCTTGAGAAAATGATTTAGAAAACCCCTATAAATATGTGATTTAAAATGGGTGGTTCTGAAAGTTAAATAAAGTTTCTTTCTAAATATTCTTTTTGGAATGAATGTTTCCAAGAAAGTTTTTAATTAGTAATAGGAATAAATGTGTTGACATGTTTTCATGTTCATGTGGTATTCATTATGGGTGGAAGTACCGTCATCAAATTATTAGTATGGGATAGATCATATATGGAAGTACTTCCGTCAAATTGGGTCACCAAGTGATGGTTTGGTGATAGGATGACTCACCACCCATGAGGATAAAGGGATCCCAAGCATGCATGTGTGTGTGTGTACGTGTGTGAACATGGGTTTTTATTATAAGTGTTAAAAAATAATAATGTGATTTGTTTTTTTATTTCCTTTATGGAACCTTTGATATATCTTTTATAAAATATTTATCAACTTATCGTCTATTTTATATAAAATGTGTAAAATAATTCTTTTCCTAATGGCATGTTTTGGGATGTATCTTGGGATTATCTAATAACAGTTATGATCACCCCCACCTTGGAAACTTTGGTGTATTTTTAGATGTTGTTTACTAAGATACAAGAGGAAGGGTTCTTACTTATATAGTGGCACTCTATGAGGTCATGATCTTATTTATTGGAGCTAAGCTATGGAGTGTCTATGTCTTGGTCTGTTAGGGTTCTACCTGGGTACTAAGTCTTTATATCTTCAAGTTTTATTCTTGTATCTTTTTATTTATTTCCTCTTTTACTCTAATATAGTTATATTATTGTAATTTTATTGAGTTATTTGGTTTATCTCTCATGCATTATATACCTTCGTTTCATTTTTAATCTTTCTTTATCGTAGTTTGGTTTTTTCTTTACAAAAAAATTTCCCACAATTTTTTATTAGACCAGGCCATTAATTGCAAGCCTTTGGTGTCCTAGGGACACAACCTAAGGTTATTATCACTTATGTATCCTCCCATTATAATGGTTTAGGGTGGGATGTTACAACTAGACTCCAAAAATACTTGTGAGAGTCCCACACTTCGGGTTTTTGAATACTTCCTAGGGGTTTCCCATCACTGCATTAGCTCCAAATCATCCCCATAGGGTTGTAATCATCAATAAAACTACAAAAACATCACACTAATGGACTATGATAGTGAAGATGACACTGATTTCATGATCTACAAGGGAATTTATTTACAATGGACTATTTATTTTTTCAAATATGAAATTTGGGTGAGAAATTTTTTAATTACCCACTACAGGGAAGTTACACAGTGTATACCATGGTATATATGGTGTGTACACCTAATTCCTCTATTTGGATGTTCACTATAATCTTATATTTTTTTTGTATCAATATATATGGAATACCTCTTCGATCACACAGTGAGTATTCAACATGATATCCCAAGTTATGTAGTTTCATACTAAACAACATGTACTATGTTACATCACGTGTAAACCCACATGGTGTGAACAAACTAAATTCCATGTACTTTATATGGGCTGCCTAGATGATTATCACCACACCATGAATCAAGTGGGACTATATAACATGGATTATGGGATGAACTACATGATGTATGTCAAATGTCCATCTAGTCATGTACTTATACCTTTATGTCCATAACCTTACACACTTAAATGTAATCCCATGTTATTAACACATATCCTACTTAGTTTGTAAAACCATACCACATAACATGTGATCATTTTCTCAGACCATAACCATGATTATGAACTACACCATACAAGGAATTTCTAAAAACCATCCTGATCCACTCCTTTCATCAAAATCCACTCCAACATTATTCATCATCCACCATGAAGGAAATAAAAATCCAAAAGAAGAATAAAAATGATGGAAAAAATAATGAGATAAGTTGAAATAAAAAATCCCTACCTAATGGTTAATTAATAAATATTCTAGGTTTATATACCAATGATTCATGCTTCATCTTTTCTCCCTTATGATATAACTCAGATCATCCTACTCGGATGAGGCTTCTCCTCCCTCTCTATAATACCTCAAATTTTAGGTACACGACCCTTAATCCATGTATTTTGAGTATATATAATTATAAGTTAAGTTTCATTAGTTTTTTATGTCTATTGACATGTTTTGGAAGAGTTTATGGAGTTTCTTAGTTTTCGGATGATTAATAGAAACCATATAGAATCTCCAGGAAACTATGTGAGCGATGAAAATGGGCACTGGCCAAGTGCATGGTTGGTGAATGATTTGGCCCAACTGTGTGAAATCCTAGGATAAAATATGCATCTTGAAACAAAGTTAAATCATTATTGTCACACATTTTTTCTATCCACGATATCCATCCATATGAGGGTGTAGAATTAATATAGTAGCACCACATGGTTGGTAGATAGTTTTCCAAACTGTTCAGCCTAACCGTGTGATGTATAGTTGGACCTACTTAAAATGTAGGTCTAATCTAAAATAATACCTTTAAACATCCTTTTCCCATAAACACTTTAGATTATAATTTATTTTTTCTCCCTAGTTATGAGATATGGTCCCCTTCAATCAGGTAGTGATCCGTAGGTGAATCAAAGTGCGTTGGAGGCCCAGATTCATTGGTAAGTACCTGTGATTATACATTCTTCTTAGATACAAGGTTCTTATCTCTCTATCTAGACCATATATCTAGTCATTTATGGATATATATATGTGCTATGAATGATATTATAATGAAATATTATTGGATCGGGTGAATGGAATGTGGGATTTGTTCGAATCTTGAAGTTTTGTTCTGTCATTCTTCATTTTCACCAATGTTTGAGAGGTAGGAGGATTCTATATTGACTCTACTTGATTAAGAACATTAATTCTTCTTTTTAATTAAATGTTTTCATCCAAGTGGTGTTGAAACCCTTGTGTGATTATTTTTGAAAATTTCTTTTATGGATATGGCTTGGAAATTATGGAAAGTTTTTGGCTTTTCTAGAAAACCCTATTTTTTATGATTTTAAAGTTTTGATTTTAAAATTATGGTTTGTTTTGATGCATGTAAAGTATTTGTTGCAATTATTTAAAGAGTTAAATTATTTGATTGAAATTAATTGTCATTATTTTGGTATAAACTATTTGGCATGAGTTGAATGGGATGTATAATGGTCATGAAGTACTACCATCAAAATGAGATGAAGTATGGATGTGAAGTTCCACCATCAAAGGTGAAACCAAGATTTTGTGTGTGTGTGTGTGAGGTTGTGTGTGTGGACATGGAAAAGAGTATTCCAAATAAAATGAGAAATGGTTTAATTAATTGTTTGATTATTTCCATGTAAAATTGGTTTATGTCTTTGATATGAACTATTTTTATGGATTTAAAATGTTTTATAAAATATGAGAACAAGTTTTTAACTATTGGTGGGAGTTGGGAAGTTATTGGAGAAATACTACTCAGTTTAGACTTACCCCCTACCTGGTCATTATTGTGTGTTTATATATATAATCTATCAATAGATAGGTAAAGGCAAGATATCTTAGTTTTTTAGTGATTATCGTTGATACCATGGGCTTGGCATGTAGATTTAGAGCATGGAGCATGTTGGGTGTCACTAGTTGACGTCACCTTGGAGTTTTGATTTTTATGATCTTTTGGTCCTCTTTGAGTATGTATTTTGGTTTTCACTTGTAGTCTGATATGGTATTTTTTTTGTTATGTTTGAGCTTCATTTTTTACTTGTGCATCATATAGTGGTTGTTCGATTATTTCTTATGTATTTTGGTTGTTTATTATTTACAAGGGAATATCATCCCCCAAATTATTTAAGGCCCTTAGAATTTATTGCTACCCTTTGGTGTCATGGTGATGCCCCATAAGGATTAATATATCCCATGTGACTCCTATATAAAATGATATGGGGTAGTATTTTACAACTGGTATCCATCTTGGTCTGTCCAAATATATTTTTGAGACAAATTATATCAGTATTGGTGAGTCAAAATATCTTTTTGAGACAAATGTTATCCCCGTTTTTATGTCGTTAACATAGGAATTGGTGTCAATTTTGGTTGAACTAGAGTTGGAAATAGTATCAATTTGTCTCTTGGGATGGTATTAAGTAATAATATTGTTGAAACTTGAAATGTAGAGCATAAAAAGGTGTAGATAATGAATTTATGTGGAACTTCAAGTTACCAGTTTGTTTGGGTACATGAGTGTTTTTATACACTTCTAGGTGAGTTTTCACCTCATCATAATGGTTTTTGCTGATGAGAATTTCCCGACATACGTTGATAGAAATAATTCCTAATGGGACTATATTTTTTATTTTCAGTAAATAGTTTATAAAAGGGTCAAAAAGTGTTTATCATCGAAAATAATAAAATTGGTTCTTTTGAAAAGCATAGACAGTGTATTTTCAAAAATGGTTAAAATATTGATGATTTATGAATTGTGTAAATCTATGTTGTGATATCTATTGATGTGGTAACTTTGAATTACTAAGCATTCAGTGGCTAATGAGTGTGATTACATTGAGTTTTGTTCTGGTTATAGTTAATTGCACTAGGTAGGCATCATATAAACCAACTGGAATAGGATTTTGAGAATTTCATTATACCTAATCCATATGTGAACCAAAAAATAGTACAAACCATTATATAGGATTTTCAAATTATGGATAAGGGTAATATGAATGATGAACTCTGGAAATAGGACCATTTGGTTCAGTTCCAAAATAAGTATCCACCCATCTTTCAAGGGGATTCCAAACCTAAAAAAGTTGTAGTCTAGTTGAAAAGGATAAATCAAATATTTTATTCTATAGGAAACCAATAGATATAAAAGTAAAGTTAGAAATATATATATTCTGGAGTATTTTTCATTCCAAGGTAAGAAATGTGTAGTTCAGACTAAATTGGACCAAGTCATGACATGTGAGGATTTTGATGAATTTTTAAACAAGAAATTCTATCCTCACACGATTCAGATTGTTACAACAGTGGAATTATTTATCTATAAAAAATTGAACCTTATAGTAGTAGAATATGTGGCTAAATTTATGAATTTAATCCACTTTTCCCTAGAACTTTCTACAAGTGAATCATTAAAGAAATTCATTTTTGATTTGGGATTATAACCAAATATTTCATCATAGATTTCTATCTTTGGTATAACATATTACATAGAGATAGTCAATAGATAGATTTTAGTAGAAAGGTATATCATGGTAAATATAGTTATGGGGAGTATGTTTATTTATATAGGAATATGTGGGAATACTAATGATGGGAATAAGTGGAAGAGGGACACCAACATCCATAGTCGTGGGATACCTCAGAATCAAACCTTTGGATCAGAAAATATTCCTCCTTAATCAAAATTTAATTCAGGATGTTTTTAGTGTGTTTCACCTGATCTCATCAAGAGAGATTGTACAAAACCACCTAGACCATGTCACAACTACTACAAGATGGGACATCTTTAGTAATATTATTATAGTGCTCCAAGGTTGGGTGCTAGAAACTCATCTCATATTTCTCATGAATATAATGCTTCAATGGGATGAGTATAGAATGACACCTCTCATCATTAGAATATAGTGAGAAAAGGTGATTCTAGAAACTCCATGACCCCTCAACCAGTGAAATATCAACACGGTAATAAAGAGAAAATTATAGTGAGTAATCAATTGTATGGATCTTATAAAAATATCATGGATGATAAATCTAGTCCTTCAATAGTGAGAGGTATGATTATTTTGAATTCTATACATATTCAATCCTTGTTTGATATGGGCACATCCTAATCATTTATTTCTTCTTGTATTGTTGATCATATGGGTTTTCGTATTGAGAGGAGGCCTTCTATTTTGAAACTTCAAAATTATCTTTGAAAAATAGAGTGTCGAGCCTTTATGTGTAATGATTTTTCTATACCTATCAATGAGGATAGGTTTCGTTTAGATTTATCTATGCTTGATATGGATTTCTATGAATTTATTTTGGGTATGAATTTGTTGACATCATTAAATGCCCACATCGACTATTATTCCAGAATGGTTAGTTTCAAATATCTGGATGGAATTAAGCATTGATTTAGAATAGATAGGGATGTAAAGGAAAAAATATAAGGAATTTTGGAACAAGTGGTTCAAACCTCCTCTAATCAGTTGTCAGTGAATACCTTGGAATCTATAGAGGATATTTTGAATGTATAATTTCCAACTATTTTTGATCAGTTTCCTAATATTTTCCCCAAAAAAATCCCCAATATTTTTACCCAAAATAGAAGTTGAGTATATAATTGATCCCCAAAAATGGACCAGTCCTACCTAACTTCATTATTATCATATGGATGCAACAGAATTAATGGAATTGAAATTTCATTTGGAAGAGTTGGAAAGTGATGGGTTCATTCAATCGAGAATGTCTCAATGGGCAACACTAGTTATTTTTGTGAAGATGGTTGATAAAACTCTTATAATATTTATGGATTTTCATAAGCTTAATACATTTACAATAAATAATTGATATATTATTACGTGAATTGATGATTTTTTTGATCAATTGAGGGGATTACATTGGTTCTAAAAAATAGAATTACATTTGGGGTATCACTAATTGGAGTTTGAAAGAAAGATGTTCCAAATAAATATTTCAGAAGTAGATATGTACATTATGAGTATGTGGTTATGACTTTTTGTTATAAAAATTCACAAAACATCTTTATGGAATTTATTCTTCAAATATTTTAGAGATATATGGATTCCTTTTATTGTTGTTTATTAATGATATATTGGTGTATTCTAGGAAAAAGTGGATCATGAGAAATAGTTGGATATAGTGTTCGGTATCTTGGAGGAGAATCGTTTGTTTTCCAAGTTATCAAAGTCTGATTTTTGGATACAGGAGGTATATTTCCTTGTCCATGTGGTTTTTAGAAAAGGATTTTCTCTAGATCATAAAAATATAGAATTGGTTATCTCATGGAAACCATGGGATGATTTCTTTAAGATACATAGTTTCCTTGGATTAAGAAGATACTAAATATTCTTTGTATATTATTTTTTACACTTGGAATCACCAATGAAACCTTTAATGAGGAAATATTTTCCTTTCTAATGGAACAAAAAATGTTATAAACCCTTTCCAGAACTTTTGGTTAGAATTACATCAGTAACTATCCTCATGTTTCCAAAATTTTATAGGGATAAGTAGTATATTTTGATTCATTGTAATCAAGGTTGCGATGTGTTTTCATGTAGGGAGATCATTTTGTTTCTTATGTTTTATGGTAGTTATAGTTTCCTGAGAAGAAAAACATAACACATGATTTGGAATTAGCTATTGTTGTCTATGATTTGAAAATTTGGTTTCATTACCTCTTTGGTTATAAATTCATAGTGTTTACATATCATAAGAGTTTCAAACACATTTTCTCTCAAATAGAATTGAATTTAAGATAGCACAGATGGATGGAGTATCCATATATTTTTTAATTTGACTTTATGTATAAATAGATTAAAGGGAACTCTATGGAAGATGAATAGAACCGTAAGTCATATGCTCAGTTGGATAGAGAGGCTTTGGACCAATGGAAAATAATTTCAGTTACAGTGGTTATGCATCTAGAATTCTTAGAAAAATTTGATTTTGTGGTTTTATTTATTGTTTTTGTTATTCCTAAATTGATTGAGAAAATTAGAAAGACCCAGACCTCAAATCATGAATCTGTTGCTATGAAAAAAAAACACAATGGTGGGGATACCATTGAGTGATGGATGTTAGATGGGAATTTATTATTCAAGTATATAGATCATATAGTAATACATTTTTCTAGTCGATAATAACTTCTCAGTGCTTACCACCATTCAAGATGGTCTATTCACCCTAGGATTCATAAAATGTATAAATTATTGAAAACACAGTTTTGGTGGGTTAGAATGAAAAGAGATATAGCGAAGTATGTCTAGAGATTACCCACTTGTCATTTGGTGAAGGTTGAGCATCAACTAATAATGGGTATATAGTATTCTTTACCAATTCCCATATGTAAATGGGAGTAGATATTAATGGAATTTTTAATAAGTCTGCCAACGATAGTTAGAAAACATGATTCCATATGGGTGGTAGTGGATCTACTCATAAGGTCAAATAACTTCATACCAATTCATGAAATTAATTCAGTGGAATACCTATCAAAAATTTACATTTAGGAAATTGTAAAGATGCATGGAATTCTAATCTCGATTGTATTGAACAAAGACCTCAGGTTTATGTCATGTTTTTTGGAAATTATTACAATAATCACTTGGAGCACTGTTGATTATGAGTACATACTATCAATATCAAATGGATGGATAGTCTGAATGGACAATCCAAACATTGTAGGACATTATTAGGTCTTGTGTAATGGATTTTGGTGGCTCTTGGGAGAGTTATTTACAATTAGTGGAGTTCTTTTATAAGAATGGTTATCTAGACTTGATACATATGGATCATTTTGATTCATTGTAAAGGTGTCCTTATCATTCTCTAATTTATTGGCTATAAATAAGGGAGACTTCATTAATTAGACCCAGCCTTGTACAAGATATAAAAATAAGATTCAGTTGACCATAAATATAATGGATATGGCTTAGATTCATTATAAAAAATATGTGGATCATCATCGATGACCATTGTCATTTGATAGGAGTGATCATCTGTTCTTCAGATTTTTTACAAGGATTGGGAATCCTCATTTTAATAAGAAGCTAAATTTATCTACAAGATTTGTAGAACCATTTGAGATACTTAAACAAGTTAGTGAGGTGGAAAATGAGTTGAATTTTCCACCAAGGTTCAATTCTATGAACAATGTGTTTCATGTATCTCAGTTGAGGAAGTTACAACCTAATCCTAACCATGTGATTGAATGGGATCACATTGACATAAAGTCAAAAGATACATTGATTCATGTATCTATATGGATTTTTAAGTAGAAAGGTAAGATATTTTAAGTGGAAATAATTGGTCTTGTGTGGATTTTATGGAAATATGGTCGGATTCTTGAGGAAAAGTAGAAGTGTGAGAAGGAAATGGTAGAGCAATGGCCAAAACGTTTTCAGGAAAAAAAGGGTTTTCAACATTATGGAGTTGAAAATATAATAGGGGGGAGAATTTATCACTACAAGTTTTAGATACAAGACCCTTTATTCCTAAATTTATTATCTATATAATGTTTGGGTTAATTTTGGGTAGGTTTTTAGAGGTTTTGGCACATTTTGGAGGCTTTTTTTGAGGTGCACGGTGTAACACCACGAATTTTTATAATCCTTTTCTTGAATAAATTAATTTTATTTGATTTCAAACTAAACTAAGTCAATATTTATTTATATGCTATACCAATTTACTCTTGTGCTACATGCAATACTTACTTGGCTTTTGTCAAACGAAATACTGAGTTTCTAAGAAACAACATTTAATTATATTAATTATTTAAATGGGATAATAATAACATATTCAATAAAACTTATTAAAATTAATACTGATAAAATACAAAAATATTATTCATAATTTTTTTAATATAAATAAATCATATTGATAATATGACATACAATTTTTAGTCCTTTATATGTTTACAAATACTATTTTATTAAAAGAACTTCTTTTTAAATCCTTCTATGAAAAATAATAAAATTAATTTTATAAATTTTATAAATTGAATTTTATAAAATAAATATAATTTTTTAATTCATAATTTCGAAATTATCTTAGGGTGAATTTTATGGATTTTTCGGAAAAATAAAATTTTTGGATGAATAGTGAAAAATATTGAATTTTAATTCCAAACTTCTTTTTCATCTAATATATTTATATAGTAAATTTATGTTTAAATTTATTTTTAAAGTTTAATGAGAATAATTGAACATAAAATAATCCAATTTTGGTCATTAGAACCAATTTCACATTGAAATTCAATATCAAAACATTCCAAACTTTTAATCATTTTCTCTTACAACCACTGTTGTCGTGACCCGACCATGGGATTTCATTTTAATTAATCTACCATTTATGTGATTATAATTTGGAATAAATAGATTATATATTTTTAAATAGAATAATTTATAATTTTTATTAAGTTAACCATAGTTTTTTTCCAAAAATATTAGTGAAGGTTATTAAAATTAATTACAATGATTAAGAGAAAAAATTAGCTTAACCTAGGACAAAACCTTAAACCTAAGTCCCAAAATGACCTATAAACTTGTACAAAATCCATTGAATGTTCATATTTTAAACATATCCTATTTTTTCATTGATTTATACCATTATTGGATCCACTTTTCAAAGAGAAAACATGGGTGGAAGTCCCTTTTCAAAAAATTACAAGAATGCCACTCAACCACTATAAAAAGGAAATCACCCATCCCATTTATACACAGCTCTAAAGAACATTTACTCATAAAATATATGCCTAAATATCCTCATAAAATCCCTATATTCATCCTATAATACTCTTTTTATTTATAAGTATATCCAAGTAATCCCTTTGGTGTAAACTAAAAGGAGTTACCCAAAAAAGAGGAAACATCCTTCCTCAATCTCTTTTGATTTATTTTCAATCTCCACTCACTCAAATATTCATATACCATGATTATATAATAAAATTAGTATCCAAAAAATACTTATATGCTTTAATTATATGGTTTATACCTACACTTACACACACCTCCATCTAATGGGTAATGAACTTACTGTTCTTGTGTACTCATCGCCTCAGGAAAAGATGTTCTTCGTGTTTCCTTTACCACCTGTAATGGTATGGAATTATGATGGAAACTACATTTTTATATGATATATATGATATTTTTTATAGTTATGGTGTATTTTTTCTTATTTAATTATTATATAACACATACCTTCATGCTTTTCTTTTTGTGTAAATATGGTAATTTCATTTGGGTAAGTGTGGACTACCGCCTCTTCAAAGTGATGTGATTCATTCAAACTCTACAAGGATTGTATTAAAGATGGGTTCTTTAAATTTATATGATATACATGAAATAATAATTCTACTAAAATTATTATATATATATACTTAAATATCATTCAATTTCTTTCTTATAATATTATAATTAAACAGAAACAGTGTTCATGCGTACGTACAGCCTACCATCTCCATGAACAGTGTATTCCATTTCACATTTATATATTTAATAGATTATTATATACACATATATAATAAATATACATGATATTTATATCATTTTTTACATTCCATAAATCATGATATGAGTATTAGGACCAAAAAATAACAAAATAAGACACATACGAAAAACAAAGCAAATATTACCTGAAATGCAACCTTAATATAGAAGTGTTAATAAGTGGTTAATATAAATCAATATATTGTATTAGATATAATAATATGGTTTTTTGGTATATATAAAATAAACATATATTTATTATACATGAGTTTTTAATGAGTAATATGATATTTAAGACAAAAGGTAAGGGGGTTTCTAGTATCACTTTTATTTCTGTGAGATTTTTTCTTTATTCACCGCTATTTTATTTTATATGGTGTATATAATACCATTGAATATATTAAATTATTATTATAATTTTATTTATGGGTGTTTAAATATCCATTTTATGATCTCTCTTTCATTGTTTTTATGTTTCAAAAGTTTCGAAATCTATAAATTAATTTTGTGTCAATTTTCTATCTTTGAGAAACAAGCCATGAATTTCAAAAAAAACATGTTTTCAAAAAGAAATTCAGTAACATTTTAAAAATGCTAAAAAATATGATCACTTAAAATAATTATTCAAGTAAAATGGATTTTAAAAATGTGTTATGGTTTCCAAGATCCCTTTACAAGTTTTCAAATATATTTTCAAAGAAAAATGTTTTTGAAAATGTTTTATGTTTTAAAAAGTGTTTTTTCAAATCTGAAAGGATATTTTCTTTATAAAATATTTTTAAAAGACCTTCACAAATTATTTTACATCTAATATAACATCTATTTTTTACTTATGTATTTATGGGTTATAGGATTTTGAAACAAACTTATTTTCATGGGTTTTGATTTGATGAAATTATTATAAATCATATATTTATTCCATAGCTTAATATATGATTTTATTTTTTTGAAAACCATTTCGTTTCATGGGTTATGATATAATATTTAATGATTTTTTGGCACATGTATGTCTGATTTCATTATGAGATGGGTGGGACCCATATCTCCCCCCAATGAACTGGGAAAATATTTATTTCTTATTAGATAATGATGGGATTCAAGTTGATTGGATTATTCTACTTTGTAATATGTGGAAACCATATCCACTATGGAATATGGGGAAACTCGATCCACTTTGGAAATTGTGAATCCCAATCCACTATGGGAAGATTGGGAAATTCTATCCACTATGGTAAGATGGGGAAACACTATCACTTGTAATGAAAGGACTACAACTAGGGATGATGGTGTGCCTCTCCCGGTAGGGTTTGTCCCCATGAGGTGACTTATAATGTTTCCAAAATTCACTTAAATGTAGAGGTAATGATATAACATGCTTATGTGTCTTCCATAATTCAATGTATTATTCCACTGTTATGATTTCATGGATTGTACTCCTTATTACCTTATGATTCTATCTTATGAACTAACAATCTTTATGTCATGGTTTATTTTTATGACCTTTTATATGCAGGGTACGATCATTTAATGTCATGATCACATTCTTATACCCTTATTCTCATGTTTATGCTTACGTATCTCCCTTGTTTACCCTTGATGATAATCTGAGCTAACCCATTTATGTGTTTCTATTCTCTAGTTTATGAAGATAGGTTTTATGTATGATGTTTCTAAGAAGGGTGATATTCATGAAGAACCTAGTTGGAGATAATTTAGCTCACTTGGGTATGAGATTTTATGTTTCCATGTTTCCAAAGGCACTAAACTAATATTTTCCTCGAGCATACGTTTGTGTAATGTTTTAAGTATTACAAAAAAAATTGTATAGTTAATGTATTAAAAATTAGGTTCATTATGGTTGGTATTAAAGAAAAAATTTACTTAAACATTGAAAACTAGGATGAGAAAACCTTATTAAGAACCCTAAAGACATGTTTATGGATAAGTATAAGGATAAGGAAAAGTATAGGAAAATGTATTGGAATTATGGTAATGAATATAGTGAGTGGTTTCCTATAAATGAATCTATGTTATGGATAATAAAAGTGTATGTGGCTTTGGAAAATATGTACATAGGCGTAATAACCCTAAAAACACCATATTGATCTAGAATCGATTGGGAACTAGTGCACGACAATAAGTCATGCTCCACACCTGGTTTGACACTCTCAAATGATATGATTTGGAAATTCACAAAATATTCAAAAACAATCATGAAGGTTTTAAATATGTGTTGTAAATGAATAATCTAGTATAAACCTAATGTTTCATATATTAAATAATATGTCATAATTTAGACATCCAATATATGGTTTTTCAAGATTATGTGGTTCCTCACTATGATAATTGTTTCTCACTCTAGGATTTTTGGTTTTAGTCAATGGTTTGAAACTGAAGGAACTATGTTAATAATGATTGAAATGGAAAATTCAATGATTTTATTCAAGATAATCCAAATTATATGGGATCTTTAATGAAAAATCTTACTTTTGTGATCTCCTAACTTTCTCATGATATGAATCATAGTGAGCTTATAAATAAGAAAATGAGGGAAAAATGTTCTGTTGAGTCCTTCATGAGGTAATGTACAACTTATTTCAGTTGGTCTTCTAATACACTTATGGATGAAAAATGGATCAGTACCACTAAAAATATATTCTATATTTTCTAGTGTTTAGAATATGAGGAATTCATTCTGGTTGTTTATCATTTAGAAGGTGAATCTAACCAATGGTGGAATATAATCAAGAATATAAGGAAGTAATATGAAATTGAATCAATGGTCCAGAATGATTTCAATAACTTATTCTTAAATAATTAATTTCCTTATGTTCTTTGTGAGAATATATAAAAGTATTTCTATGAGTTGAAGTAAAAGGATAATGAATCTTTCAATACATACGAATCTAATTTCACAAGACGTGTGACGCATGCTTCTGGAATTATCATCCAACTTGAAAGTAAAGTTGATAGGTTCTTCTTTAGATTAAATCTAAGTCCCAAAATGGAATTATACATGATAGACTTCAGTACCTATAAAGAGATTTTGAATTGTTTAATCAAAGTAAAAAATGGAGGTTTGAGTTACATATCAATCTCATGGTTTTAATAAGAAAAAAAAGATGGAGTACAAAGGAAAATCTAGAAACCATGAAGAGAAAAATATAAGACTTCCTTTATTCTCAAAGTTTGGAAAGAATCATGTAAAAAAGTTTCTTATGGGGTATAATAAATGTTTTTTAAGTGTGGGAGGGAAGGCTATCGGGAAATTGTTTATCGAACTAATGGGAATAAGTTGGCCAATTATTCAAATAGAGATAAATCTAAATAGAATTAACCTCCCACACATCAGTTCTTTACGTGTAAAGAGGATGGATATTATGATAACCTATTCCCAAACCCAATGGTTGGTGATGACGATCAGAATGAGAAACCTCTTAAACCAAGGGAAAAGGGGAAATCTCGTGAGATCATCATTTCTGAAGAGGTTTGCGATAATGACGTGGTGAAAGGTACACTTACCATCCACTCTAGAACTACTAATGTCTTATTTGATTCTCTCTCTACCCACACTTTCATATCTAAATAATTTTGTAAGGGTATTAATATTCCACCAAAATGTTTATATGTGGAATTAGTAGGGAAACCCACTAATGGTAATATGATTACATCTTATTTCTATAATTCCACTCCATTTAAGGTTTGTGGGAATGTGCTTCATGAAAATCTTGTCATTCTTCCTTTGGTTGAATTTTATATCATATTAGGCATTGATCAGATTTTTCTACATAAAGATGACATCAACTATTGAGGAAGGAATGTTACGTTTGATATTTTAAACCAACCTATGATCGTCTATCATTGTGATGATAAGTATGAACTTTTTGTGGATATAACATCCAATATATGGATCCTAATTCCAATTCAGAAGGTGTATTTGTATCAAATATATGGGGAGAAGATCAGAATTGATGATATGCCCATTGTTCAATAATTTATGGATGCTTTACAAGAAAATTTTCCAAGTCTTCCACCAAAATGTGTAGTTGAGTTCTCAAAAGAACTCATCCCTTGTTCCACACAAATTTCAAAGACTCCTTATATAATTACCCCAATTGAGTTGTTGAAATTAAAGGATAAACTCTAATAAAACCTTGATAAGGGATTCATTCGACCATGTGTTTCACCTTTGGTTGCACCCATTCTATTTGTGGAAAATAAATGTGGATCAATGTGACTCTACATTGAATATCAAGAGTTCAACAGGATCATGATCCAAAACAAGTATCTTCTTCCACATATTTATGAATTATTTGATCATCTTTGTGGTGATCAATATATTTCTAATATTGACCTTCATTTTGGATATCATTAATTGGGGTTCAAGAAAGAGGATATACCCAATATGGTATTTTTTACAAGGTATGGACATTGAATATATAGTGATTCATTTCAGTCTTACTAATTCCCCTACTATCTTCATGGATTTTATGAGTAGAGACTTTAGAGATTACCTAAATCAGTTGGTGGTGGTATTTATCAATGATATTATTATCTATTCAAAGAGAAATGAAGAGAATAAAGAAAAATTAATAATTTTACTAAAGATCCTAAGGAAGAAGAAACTATATGAATAGTTTAAAATGTTTGAATTTTGGATGAAAAAGGTTTCATTTTTAGGTCACATTATCTCAAGAGATTGTATAACAATAGATCCATCAAAGAAAGAGGCTACTAAATGTTGGCTTCGACCAACTATGGTGACTGAGATCTGTAGTTTTCTTGGATTAGATAGACATTATCAATGGTTTGTGGATAATTTCTCATGAATATCAAATCCACTAACCAGGATTACCCAAAATGGTGTCATGTTCCGCTAGATAGATGATTATGAGGAAAATTTCAAGGAACTAAAGAGAATATTGGTAAGAGCACCTGAACTAACATTAACATGTAGTGAAGATGATTGTTTTACCTATAGTGGTGCATCTAAGAGGGGATTGGGTTGTGTTCTCATGAATAATAACATGGTTATTTCTTATGCCTTTTGATAGTTGAATATCCCTTAGAAATATTTCCCAACTCATGATTAGGAGTTAATGGTGGTGATTTTTCATTAAAGATCTGGAAGAATTATATTTATAGAGAAAAGTGTGATATATGGACTGATCATAAAATTATAAATTATATATTCACATAGAAGGAGTTGAACATGTTACATAGAATATGGTTAGAGATAATAAAATACTATTACTTCTTAATTCATTAACACTATAGGAAAGAGAACAAGGTTGTTGATTCTTTGATTCAAAAGGATCATTCTATCATATCCATGATAAGGATCAGAAAAGATCCAATATTTCTATATTTTAAAAGGATGGATATAGTGATCATAAAAGAGAAAAATATTATCCTTCTAAGTTGAATGTTCAACCCTCTATCCAAGTTAAGATTAAAGATGTATAGAAGGAAGATATGTAGCTATAAAAGAAGGTTATAAATGTTACAAATTTTAACCTTGATTAGGATGAAATCATAAGGTTTAGGAACCATATATGTGTTCCTTAAATTCTAGATTCGAAGAAGGAGCTGTTAGAGGAAGATCATAGTTCTTAATTATCTATTCATCCTAGAAGTACAAATATGTATAGATATTTTATGGAATACTTCTGGTGGGATAGCATGAAGAGGGATATTGTAGCGTTTTTATCTAGGTGCTTGGTATGCTATAAAGTTAAGGTTGAAAAAAAAATATAAGGGGATGTTGAATCCATTACCCATACCAAAATGGAAAAGTGAGAAAATCAATATAGATTTTTTCATTGGACACCCCAAAATCTCAAAAAGTTTTAAGGATATATGGGTCGTAGTCTATTGCCTTAGTAATTTAGCACACTTCATTACCATTAGATAATAATTCTCTCTAGATCATCTTTCCAGGATATACATTAAGGAAGTGGTAAGATTGAATGGAGTACCACTTTCTATTGTATCTGACCGAGATTGAAGGTTTAAATCAAGGTTTTGGTGAAGTATTCAGTAATAACTTGATACATAATTGAGTTTCACTAGATCATGGCATCCTCAGATGGATGGTTTGTCAGAAATAATAATTCAAACCTAAGAGGATATATTGAGATCTTGTTCATTGGATTTCAAAAGTGGTTGTGATCCACACCTTCCTCTAGTGGAGTTTTCTTACAACAATATATTTCAATCAAGAATTCATATTGATCCTTATGAATAAATCTATGGGAAGAAACGTAGATATCCAACTTACTATGATGATTTTTGAGAAATAACTCTATAGGTAACTAAAATAACTGAAGAAATGGTAGATAAAGTTACAACCATTTAGAATCATATCAAACAAAATTAAATTCGGTAGAAAAGTTATACTGATAACCATAGATGTGACCTATAATTTGAATTTAGTGAGAAGTTGTTTCGATGAATTTCTCCATGTAATAAGGTTATGAGGAAAGAGAAGAAAGGGAAACTAATCCCTGTGTATATTGGTCCCTTTGAGATTATTGACCATATCAAAATGGTATCATATCACTTGGAAATTCCTCCAAATATATCACAAGTTTATGATGTGTTCCATGTATCTCTCCTGATGAAGTATATACTTATCCCTTCACATGTACTAAAGTAATAATTCACACCACTGGAGTAAGATCTTTCTTATGAGGAACAACCAGGTGAAATTTTTGATCATACAAAGAAAGTTCTATAAAAAAAGTCCACTCACCAGGTTAGTGTTTTGTGGAGAAATATCAAGTTAGAGGAATATATATGAGAACTTGAGGATATGATGAGGCAGAATTATCCTCACTTTTTGTAACAGAATGATGAATTTTGAGGGGAAATTTAATTTTAAGAGGGGTAGAATGTAATACCCTAAGTTTTTATTACCCTTTTCTTAATAAATTAATTTTTTTTATTTCATTCTATACTATGTAAAACTTTATTTATACACTATACCAAGTTAATCATGTGCGACAGGAAACACTGATATGGCTTGTGTTACCTGCAACACTGAGTTTATATGAAACAACATTTTATTATATTAATTATTTAATGGGATAGTTATAACATAGTCATTAAACATACTAATATGAATTTTAATAACTAATTTTTAAATATTATTCATAATTGTTTTATATGAATAAATCATATGTATAATAAGACATAGAAGTGTTAGTATATTATTTATATGTTTGAAAATACTATTTTCTTAAAAGAACTACTTTTTATGTCCTTATATGAACAATAAAAAAATTACTTTTAGTCACTTCTATAAATTCAATTTTATGAAATTAACATCATTTTTGAATTCAAAATGTCAAAGTTATCTTAGGGTGAAATTTTGGGATTTTTCTGAAAAACATCATAATGGATGAATAGCGAAAAATATTGAATTCTAATTCAAAATTTTTATCTAATATAATTTATTTATGTAGTAAAATAATATTTAATTTTATTTTAAAGTGTAATTATATTAATTTTAAATCAATTAAAAAAATTTAATTAATTGGAACCAGTTTCACATTGAAATTGGATATCAAAACATCCCAACCTTTTAAACAATTTTTCTTAAAACAAACCTATTGTTGCAACTCGCCTACAGGATTAAATTTAAAATAATTTTTGTCAATTATGTGATTGTAATTTAGAAAATTATATTCCATATTTTTAATCCTCATAACTTATAATTTCTAAAAAGTCTAACTTAGTTTTTTTCCAAAATTATTAGTGAAAGTGATTAAAATTAATTATAGAAATTAAAAGAAAAATTAATTTCACAAAGGACTAAACCATAAAATAAAAGCCTAAAATAACCAAGAAACTTTTCTAAAATCCAAATTATGTTCATATTTTTACCCTATACTATATTTTCTTATATTGGGACCATTATTTTATCCGCGTGCATAGGAAAAATGTGGGAGGAATTCCCTTTTCAAAAACCTATAAGAATGTCACTCCACCTCCACTATAAAAAAGAACTCACACCTCCCACTAATTCACACCTCTAAAGACATTTGGATCATAACCCCTATACCTAAATCTCCTCCAAACATCCATAAGTTCATCCTAGAAGCATCTATGTCAGAATAAATCCATCCAAGGAAGGCCTTTGGTACATACGAAAAGGAGTTACCCAAAGAAGAGGTAACGTCCTCCCCCAAACTCTTTTTTTATTTTCATTCTCCACCCCCCCCCCCCCAATCCTCATATTACATTATTATATAATAACATAAGTATCCTAAATATAGTAATATTTTTTTATACTAAGTTTTCTAGCTACACTAACACACACTTCCATCTAATGGGTAACGAACTTACCGTTCTTGTATACGGTGAACGACCACCTCACGAAATGTTGTTGTTTTTTTTCCTTTAACACCTCTCATAGTTGGTCATTATGATGTAAAATATTTTTTATATTATATATATGATATTTATTATTTATTTATTATTCTTTAATTACTATATAACATATAACTTCATGATTTCCATTTAATATAAATACGATAACTCTATTTGGGTAAGTGTTGACTACCGTCTCCTCAAAGTGATGTGATTCATTCAAACTCTACATGAAATATATTAAGGATGGGTTATTTAAAAATATATTATATATATGACATGATAATTCTAATATAATTTTTATATATATATATATATACATATATGTAATTTACTTTCTTTCTTTCAATATGGTAATAAAACAGAAACAACGTTCATGCGTACGTACGGCCTACCGTCACCATGAACGGTGTATTCCATTTCATATTTATATCATTAATAGTTTATTATAAATACATATATACTGAATAAAAATGATATTTATATTTTTTTTTACATTCTTTAAATCATGATATAATTATGAGGTCCAAAAATATAACAAATTAAGACACATGCGAAAAACATTGCGGATATTACCCAAAACGTAACCTTAACATGGAAGTGTTAATAAGTGGGTAATAGATATCAATATATAGGATTAGATATAAGAATATTTTTATTTTTTATATGTATAATAATCTTATATTTATTATATAGTATTTTTTAATGACTACGATGAGAGTCAATACATAAGGTAAGGGGATTTCTAGTCCCGCTTTTATTTTTGTGATAATTATGCCTTATTTGTAACTCGTTTATTTTGTGTCGTGTATATACCACCCATGAATATATTATATTATTTTTATCCTTTAATTTAGGGGTATTTACATTCCCATTTTATGATCTCTATTTCATGGGGTTCATTTTCAAAAGTTACCGAATCGGTAAAGTAATTTTGCATCAGTTTTATTTCTTTGAGGAACAGGCCATGAATTTAAAAAAATGTGTTCAAAAATATTTTAATAATGTTTTTAAAGATGATATTTTAATTCTATTTTCAATAAAAAATGATTTTAAAATTTTTTTTATAGTTTATAAGCTTCCTTTAGGTAATGACTTGACCCCAAATAGCTGAGAATCGGTGTCTACTAGTATCACATGGGCATGATTACAAGGAATCAAATCCCAAAGGACCGATCATTTTAGAAGTATTGGAAATATAGTTTGCATATAAGATACCCATAATACATTGGTAAATGAAAATAAAAGATGATACACAAAAAAAACTAAAATAAATTTCATCCTTGAAAGCATATTCAATGTTCATTTCTTCATAACCTCGGAAATAAACATAATAAGGGTGAAATAAAATTCTTATTAAGGGTAAATAAAAATAATAATGAATCAATCTATATAGAAAGGTAAATAATTGATAACACTTTCCATTTATATAACTAGATAAGGAATAATTAATATGGAAAGGAAAGAAACTGAAACACAAGCCATAAATCAATAAACTAAGAATAAATTACATCTATAGATATGTCGATGCAAAATATTATGGATAAATAATAACTGGAAAAAAATGAGGGAAATTTTTTATTAATGGACGTCATTTCTAAGTCATATCAAAACCTATAATATTAATACCATTCAAAAGACAGTTAATACTATGGAAAGAAACTCGTTTAATTTAGAAAACCTATTTTTATTATGATAAACTATGGAAGCATCGAGGATCAATATAATCCCCAGGCTCCATCCATCATTTCTAGTCGAAATAATTCCTCTAAATGAATAAAAAAAATAAATAATATGCCTTTTAAAATATCTGTATTGAATTTTAAAAACATATTTATCAATAATTTCCCAGTTAAACAAATAATTGTCAAAGTAAACATTGTGTGTAAGATGGTACACAGTCTAGGAAATGATAATATCCATTGTATGAGAATATGGATATTCAATTAAATTTACAATGAAAAATGATTACAATAAATTTATTGTTTTAAGATAAATTTAATAATCACAAAAAAAGTGATATTGCAAAGATAATCTCAAAGAATATTCTTCATGAGGATAATTTTAAACATTCCAAAGTGTCCCATATCAAATTAAAAAATTTAAATAATAATCCCCATGAAGGTATGACATTAGATGAAATATATATAATAATGATAATAAGGTTATTCATGATATAACATGAAAAATATAGTATATATACCAAATAAATATTAAGTGGAACATAATAAAAAATAATCCTCATTGGAATGTAAATTGAGAGGAAATTCCCTTACTAATATAGTAACAAATGAATTGGAAAATCCAAAGGTAATAATCATTTAATAAAAATTTTAAATACTATTAAGATAATATAATTCATGATATTATGTGTCAATGTAGAATTATGTACATCATATATAAGAAATTAGGTGCACAATAATAAAGTATGCAACATAGAAATAAAAGTGAGACAAAAATAAACTACCTTGTGTCTAAATTGTCTTGTATGCCTTTATATTCCTGAATAAAAAACTTATGTTAATTGTATAATTTCTTTATAACCTTTTTAAAGTTTATCATAACTTTTATTTAACTTATTAAGATGTCATATAAAACTACTTAAACAATTAAATTTACATCGGGGGTTTTTACTAAATTTGATTTGTGTGTGAAAATTAAATTTGGTAGGTCAACTGTGGTCAAAGGGGACATTATATAAACATATGCATAATAATAGTCATGAAATATTTATAATATTTTTATATAAATTATACTTTAAAATCCAATCATGAAATATGGTTTGTAAAAATGAATCAATGTTACAATCATGGAGATGGTTGGTCGTACATATGCATGAGTAACGTACCCATTTTTCAATGTTCATTGTGGAAAGAAGGTAAGTAAATTAAATATTTACAAAATTACCATTATATAATAAATACCATATTATTTAATCATATATACATATATATATAATTATTGTTATGTTAAAGGAATCACATCGTGTCGAGGAGGCGGTAGTCCATACGTCCACGAATGATGTTATAACTTTTTATGTGTGTGAAAGGGTAATAATGAAAATGACATATTATATTTACATAAAGGTAATTATTTCCTGAATATCATATATATGTTTTTTATGTCACATATTTTTTATTAAAACCATCCTTTATACATTTCATGTATCATGTGAATGAATCACATCTCTTTGAGGCGGTAGTGGTCCGTACTTACACAAATGATGTTATCATTTTTATACAAAATGGAAAGTATACAGATATTTGCTATAAAAGAATTAAATAAGATTAAATACATAAAAAAAAATATATAACATATATAAATATATTTTCCATCATAATGGTCACCATGAGAGTTGGTAAAGGAAAAATGAACAACCATCGTTTTGTGAGACTGTAGTTCACCGAAAACAAAAATAGTATATTTTTTACCCATTAGATAGTGGTGTGTGAAAGTAAAGGTAGAAAAATTAACATAAAAACATTATAGTATATTTATGATACTGGTTTTTTATATTATCATGGAATAATAAGAATTGAGGGAGTGTAAAATGGAAATAAAATAGGGCTTTAGGAAAGATGTTATCTCTTAATCGGGTAACTCCTTTTGGTTTGCACCAAAAGGATTCCTTGGATGGATTTCTAACCAAAATAATAATTAAAGGATGAAGGTAGGGATTTTGGGGATCTATTTGGACATATTTTTTCTAAAAATAAGTATCTTGAGAGGTGTGAGGAAGTGGCAGGAGATGAGGCCTTTTATAATGGAGGAGTGGCACTCTTGTAATATTTTAAAAGAAAGGGACTCCACCCATGTTTTTTCAACTAGAACAATAATAGTCATAGTAGAGAAAAGGGAGAATATGGTCGAAATATTTCAATCCAATGGATTTTGGATAAGTTTATTGGTCATTTTGGACCCTAAGGTTATGATTTAGTCCCTTATAAAGATTAATTTATCCTTAATCGTTGCAATTAATATTAATTACATTCACTTATCTTTTTAGAAAAATAATAAGTTGATCTTAAAAGAAATTATAAATTATTTTTACCCCAAAACTTAATATATTTTTACAAATTCCAATCAAAAAATTGGAAGAAAATTAATTTCATATTAATCCCTCGGACGGGACAAAAATGTGGGTTTTTAAAGTAAAAATGTCCTAAAGTTTGCTAAGTTATTATAGTCAATTTCAAAGTAAAATTGAAGACAATGACCTCAATTTGATTAAATGATGAGAATATGGTCTAATTATACTATAAAAATAATTAAAATTATTATTTAAACTTATAAATAAATTACATGAAAAAACATTTAGAATTAAATTTTAGTATTTTTTACTATTCATTAAAAATGAATCTTCATAGAAAAATACCACAAACTCACCCTAAGAAAATATTTATGTTTCTATTCCAAATAATAAGTTTATTTATGAAATATTAAATTTAAAAAAGTGTCAAAATTTTGATTTAAAATGGGTTCTGAATTAAAAGGTTGTAAAAGTGCCTTAATAAAAATATAGGTTTTTATTTTTAATATTGAGTTTATTCCTATCTTATGTCTATAGAATCTATTGGATGATTATAAAAAAATAATTGAATATATAAAATATTTACTTCATTATTATCATTAAATAATTGTAATTAATTTAATTTATCAATACAAAATTCCATTGTGAAAATAAAAATAATAATATTTCTTTTAAATTCAATTGGTTTATATTTTCATTTCTAATTAATTAGTAACCTATTTCATTTTATATTTTTGTAAACCATATATATTCATAAGTTTGATAAAATAATTTATAACCTCAAATTTTAATTTCTAGTTTAAGTATTATTATATTAAATAATAATATTTTAATAATATATTACTTTTCTATAAAACTCGATCTTGTGTGTAATGCAAGCCATTGAAGGTGTTCTCTCTTACATGTAACGCTTGATAACTCGGTGTTGCATGAATTTTAAGCTATAAAAGATATTGAATTTATTTAAAATAGTAAATATATTATAAATACTCATGGTGTTATATTACCTTAAGTGTTTGGTGTTGCGTTTCATACATGCAATTGAAGACAATGTTCCTACTTTAAATTTTCAGGGAGTTATATTCTACCCACCTTAATTAAATTTCTTCCTTGAAATTTAAACTAGATCTTGATAATATATTTTTTGATATTTTGTATGTTTAAATCATACATCATTAGAAGGGTTTTTAGGAAATCCTCAATACAAGAGATGATGGAAAGTACAGAGGTCACATGGACTGACATATAACTAGGTTCCCTTGTAGTAGAACATTGGTGGGAAATGGGAAAATGGATACAGAAGAAAAATAAAACAATCAAGGTATTATGGAGAGTGCTAAAGAACATTTTTATATGAATTTTATCGACCATAAATCCATAATCTAGAGGTGTGAATAAAGGTCTTTGATATCATCAAAAATGATGATGATAGGGAAACATTTTTGTTTCAAAACCCTCTTCGTAGGGTTATGTAATTCATTAACTCTCTTAGAATATACATTTTTATAAACATAATCTTTTCATTTGGTTACTCCTTGAACTATTTATACTTCACCTCTTAGAACATGATGTATTATATGGTGAAGTAACACATTAACCTCTAAAATCTCATCCAATTATAAACTTAAACCATTTTAAAAAATTTAACATTTCAAAATATTATAATCAAACACTTTAGAAATAAGGTCACTAAATTTCCACAATGAAGTTATCACTTTAATAAACATGAATCAGCTAAAAATTCTCACATTCCAAACATGTGAACAAATTCATCATGTATCCTCTTAAAATTTATTAATAAATCAAAAAACCATAAAACCTTGTTGGAAACAAGAATTTTTACATATGACTTATGTAAGACACATTTTATTAGATACATTCCATATATCAAAAAGTGTTGTAAACTTCATCAGTGATAGAATAAAAAACTTTTCAACAATTCATTAATCAGTTCCACGGTAGTCATCACTTGTCCAAATCAACCATTTCATTATCATTATCTCAACAATAGGAATATACTAATGGATTTATTTCCCTTAATCACATGTTTTAAAAAAAATAACTTTTTATTGAACAAAATTTCTTTGTACAATTCAGTATAAAATCTCAAATCCTTAAAGAAAAAGTATTACAGTACAATACTCATATATTCCATAATTCCTATAACCAGTACATTGATGATAAAATATTTAAATGAAATAATTATTGAAAAGTAATATTAATCATTCCTCTTCATCTATAGTAGAAGAATAACTTGATAATTAGACAATAACATCATTTGGGATATATTCATATGATTTTTAAGACATTCATTTGCATAGTGTCTCGTCTCCTTATAGTTGTAACACTGAATAATAGTCTTTTAAAAATGTTTTTAAATAAAAACTAAAAATATAAATACATCATATATTTACTTATACATATGTCCTTTTTTGGTCAAGAGTTTATCCTATAGAATATTTCATTGAATCAGTCAATGCCCAGGACCCCAACATTTAAGGAAAATAACTAAAAATGGATTCTTTGGATCAGTTTCATTTTCTTCCATCATAATATTCATTTTTCCTTGTAATTCATTTTCTTTATTCCCTTATTCCACACACATAAATAATTTCATTGTGACATTGAGACACTTTCTTGGGTGTCTCCTTCTACACTTCTTGCATGTTAGAAATTTATCCTTCTTTTCCGAGTCTTCACCTCTTGAGATCTTAGAAACCTCTATATTTCTCTTATTTAGTGTGTTTAGGAGTTGTTTAAGGTATATATTGTTAATCATATTTATGGAAAACTCATTTTTCATGAACATGACATCCTTAAATTCTTTAAACACCGCATTTGGTTTCTCATTTTTACCACATTTTTCTTCATGTTTGATGTTAACATGAATCCTTTTGGTTCCAAACATTGACTAAAACTAGAAAGAATAGTGTGAGAAACAACATTCATAGTGAAAAAATTATATAATCATTTATAAGATATCTAAATTATGACACCTTATTTTTCAATCAAAATTTCCTTAGGTTTAACTATAATAATTTTTATCAATATCCATTCAAATTCTTCATAATGGTTTTCAAAGAAAATGTGTATTATCCTAAGAGTATCCCCCGAGAGTGTCAAATAGGGTGCGCAATATGACATGTTTTCATGTACCAGGTGACCCTGAGTTAGGTTTGTAACTCCTTTTTGGAGTTTTTTACTCCTAGGTACATATATTCTAGAACCCCGTCCACTTTTAGTATCCAGACAGTGATGTATTTCTAGGAATACCCACATAATTTCTACCTTACCCAAATTCTAGGATGTTTTTCAATACTTATCATCAATTTCTATCTTAGGGTTATTCTCCCTAATCAAAGTTTTCTAAATCTAGTTTCCAAGTTTTCTACTAAACTTCCTTTGATACAAACTATAATGAACTGACCCCAGATATCCTGGCACCAGTGTCTACTACTATTATATAGGAATGATTTCAAGGAATCAAATCCTAAAGGACCGATCAGTTTTTCACTCTTGGAAATTCAGTTTACATAAAATATATCCATAATATATTTGAAAAAAAAATAAAACATGATACAGAAAAAACTCAAATGAACTACATCCTTGAAAGCTTATTCAAAATTATTTTCTTTATAACCTGGGGAAAGAAACATAATAAGGATGATCTCAAATTCTCAGTAAGAAAAAATACAAAGAAATCAATAATGAATAAATATATAGGGAAAGTTAAATAACTGAGAAAAATTTCCATTTACATAAATAAAAAAGGAATAACTAGTATGGCAAGGTAAGAAACTAAAAATCAATCTATAAATAAATAAAAAGATAATGAATTACATCCATAGATATGTCGATGCAAAATATCATAGATAAATAATAACTAAAACTAAATGAGGGAAATTATTTCTTAATGGAAATAATGTTTAAGGCACATGAAAACCTACACTGTCAAGATCTTTCCCAAGACATTTAATACTACAGATAGAAACTCATTTAATTAGACCAACTTATTTGTCTAATGAGAACATATCAATGCATCGAGGAGCTATATAAATTCTAGGCTCCACCCATCATTATCAGTCCAAATAATTCCTCATAATGAATGATCAAAATAAATAATATGCCTTTTAAAATAGCCATATTGAATTAGAAACATGGATTTATCAACAATTCCCCAATTACATAAAAAATTCTAAAAGTAAACATTGTATGTAAGATGGTATACAGTTTATGAAATACTAATAACCATTGTATGAGAATATGGATATTCAAGTAAATTAAAAATGAAAAATTACTACAATAAAATTATTGTTTCAATAAAAACTTAACAATCACAAAAGGAAGTGAGATTGCAAAGATAATATTTAAGAACATTCTTGAAGAGAATAATTTTAAACATTAAAAAGTGTCTCATACCACATTGAAACATTTAAATCATACTCCTCATAAAGTTATAACATTAAATGAAACTTATAATATCATGAGAATAAGTTTATTCATGATATAACATAAAAAAGGTAGTATAAATACCAAATAAATGTGAATTTCTTTATAATAAAAAATATGTCTCGATGGAATTTAAATTGAGACAAAATTCCCTTACAAATGTGGTAACAAATGAATTGGAAACCCAAAAGGTAATAATCATTAAATAAAAAATTTAAATACCATTAAGATAATATAATTAATGATATTATATGTCAATGTGACAGTATGTGCACTATATATAAAAAATTAGGTGCACAACAATAAATTATGCCTCATAAAAAGAAAAGTGAGACAAAAATCTCTTACATTGAATCTAACTTCTCTTATATGTATTTATGTTCCAGAATAACAAAATTGTGTTAATTATTTACTTTATTTATAAACTTTTTAATGTTAATCATAACTTTTATTTCACTTATTAACATGACTTATACAACTACTTAAACAATTAAGTTTAAGTTGGGTGTTTTGACCAAATTCGATTTATGTGTCAACAACAACTTTAGTAGGTCAACTATGGTCAAAGGGTTCATTATATAGACATTTCCATAATAATATTAATGAAATAATTATCATATTTTCCCATAAATTATACTTTTAAATCCAATCATGAAATATAACTTTTAAAAATGAACCAACGTTACAATCATGGAGGTAGTAGGTCATATGTACGCATAAGTAACGTTCCCATTTTTCAATGATCATTGTGGAAAGAAGGTAAGTAAATTCCTCCATTATAGAATGATCATTATATAATAAATACCATATTATTTAATCATATATTCTTGTATATATAATTGTTGTTACATAAAAGGAATCACATCTTGTCGAGGAGGTGGTAGTCCGCACATCCACAAACGACGTTATCACTTAATAAGTGTGTGAAAGGGTAATAATGAAATGATATATCATATCTCAGGAAATTTAATTATTTCCTTAATATAATATAGATTTTTGTGTCACATATTTTTAATTAGAACTATCTTTTATACATTTCATTATTATGTAAACGAATCACATCTCTTTGAGGGGTGGTAGTCTTCACTTCCACAAACGATGTTATCGTATTTATAAAAAATAAAAAGTATAAATATATGAGTTGTAAAATAATAAAATAATATTAAATACATAATAAAATATCATATATAACATATTTAAAAAATATTTTCCATCATAACTTAAACCATGAGAGTTCATAAAGGAAATATGAACAAACATCGTTTCGTGAGGCGTAGTTCCTCGTACTGTTAAATTGTATGTTTGTTTCCCATTAGATAGAGGTGTGTGTAAGTTTAGGTTGAAACATTAACATAAAAAATCATATTATATTTAGGATACATTTTCTATTATATTATCATGTAATAAGTATAATCGAGTAAGTGTGGAATGGAAATAAAATTAAAGGTCTTTAGGAATGATGTTACCTCTTAATCAGGTAACTTTGTATGGTTTGCACCAAAAGTATTCAATGGATTGGTTTTTTCCAAAATAGAGGATTAAATAAGTAAGAGAGTTATTTATTGGGTCTATTTGGGAATATTTTTTCCTATTTTAAGTTACTTGAGAGGTTTGAGGAAGTTGGAGGAGAGGAGGCCATTTATAATGGAGGAGCAGTGACACTCTAATAATATTTTAAAAGAAAAGGACACCACCCACGTTTTTTTATTTCAAGTGGATAAATAATGTTCCAAAGTTGAGAAAAGGGATAATAGTTTGGAAATAAATCTATCATATTTATTTTGTACAAGTTTATTAGCCTTTTTGGGCCTTAGGGTTATGGTTTAGTCCCTTATAAAGCTTAATTTAACCTTAATCGGTGTAATTAATTTTAATTACTTTCAACAATATTTTTGGTAAAAAAAACTAAGTTGATCTTATTAGACATTATAAAATATTATGATTCAAAAAATGGAATCCATTTTTACAAATTCCAATAATATAAGTTTAATAAATTAATTTAAATTTAATCCCGCAAACGGGATAACAATGTGGGTTTTTAAAGTAAAAAGGCCATAAAGTTTTCTAAGTTTTTATAGTCAATTCCAAAAGTGAAATTGATTCCAATGACCTAAATTGTTTTAAATGATAAAAATATTGTCTAATAAAACTTTAAAAAACAATTAAAAGTATAATTTAACCTTATAAATAAATTACATGAAAAATAATTTTTAAATTAAATTTCAATATTTTCACTATTCATTAAAAAATGAATCTTCACATAAAAATATCAAAAATTCACCATAATCAAATTTTTAAGTTTCTCTTCCAAATAATAATTTTATTTTGACATATTAAATTTATAAAAGGGTCAAAAAATTTATTTAAAATGGGTTCTTCCTTAAAAGGAAGTAAAAGATCCTTAATAAAAATATATGTTTTTATGTGGAATATTTAGTTTATTAATATCTTATGTATATTGAATAAATTGGATGGTTATTAAAAATATTTGAATAAATATATAGCATATATATTTTGTTAACATCGTTCAATAATTGTAATAAATTTAATTTATTAAAATAAATTACCTTTATGAGCATAAAAATAATAACATTTCCTTTATATTCAATCCCTTTATATTTTAATTTCTAAATAATTGGAAACCTAATTCATTTTAAATTTTTATAAACCATATACTTTCATATGTTAGTTAATACAATTCATAATTACTAATTTTAATATCTCGGTTAAGTATTATTATATTAAATAACAATATTTTAGTAATATGTTATTGTTCTTTAAAACTCAATCTTGTATGTATTACAAGCCATAGAAGGTGCTCACTCTTGAATGTAACTCATGCTTAATTTATTTTTCATGAATTTCAAGCTATGAAATATATTAAATTTATTTAAAATAGTAAATATATTATAAATACTTTGGGTATTATATTCGCTTATGCGCTTGGTGTTTCATGTCATACATGCAATTAAAGACAATGTTCCAACATTATATTTTTGGGGAGTAACGTTTTATAAGTTTTCAAATATGTTTTCAATGAAAAAAAAATTGAAAAACTTTTATCTTTTTAAAAGTGTTTTTTGAATACAGGAAAAATATTTTCCTCGAGAATTTTTTTCAACGATCTTCCCAAATTATTTTCTATGTAAAATAACATCCATTGGTGTTACTCATGCCTTTATGGGGAAATGAACCAAATGTCCCATTCAAATTCTTTCTATATATGGTTTTTGTTTTGATGGAATGATATTTTATTAAACACACTTCACTTCCACGGGTTATATTCTTATGAAACCAACTTCTTTTATTGGATTATTCTTTGATGAAATGATTTTTAAACCTATATTTTTTTCATAGGTTCAGAAGATTACATGTTTATGACACCCATTTGTTTTCATGGGTTATGATATGATTGTTTATAATTTTGTGGAACATGTATGTATAATTTCATTATGATATTGGTGGGACCTATATCCCCCCCTCAATGCATTGGGTAATGATTTATATCTCATGAGATAATGATGGGATTCAATTCAATGGACTTGATCCACTATTGAATATGAAGAAACCCTATCCACTATGGAAGATGGGTAAACTCAATCCACAATGGAAGATGGGGATACCAGATCCACTATGGGGAGATGGGGAAACCCAGACCACTATGGGAATATGAGGAAACCAGATCCCTTACAAGTAAAGGACTGTGACTGGGGATGGTAGTTATTTTCTCTTATTTTCTGTAGTCACCAGGAAGTTCCCTATTAAATTTTGGTAATGCACCTTGACTTATAGGGAATGATATTACATGTTTATGTGTCTTCCAAAATTCAAAATCTTATTAATATGTGATTATTTCACAATTTATACTCTATATTCCATTATGATTCATTTCTTATAAACTGGAAATCTTCATTACATGGTTCATGTTTATGATCTTTTATATGCAGGGTATGATATTCAAATGTCATGATCATGTTCCCATACCCTTATAATTAGGTTTATTTTTACATATCTCTTTTGTTTACCATTACCGAGAATCTAATCTCACCCATTTTCATGTTTCCATTCCCCAGGTTATGAATATATGTATTATGTATTATTCTTATAAGAAGGGTGCTAGTCATGAAGAACCTAGGGGGAGATAATTTATCTCACTTCTGTACCAGTGTTTATGTTTCCAGGTTTCCAAAGGCACTAAACTAATGTAGTCTTTAGGAGTATTTTTATGTAATATGTTAATTATTTTTCAAAAATTATGTAATGTTAATATATGAAAGAGTAAGGGTCGCTATACATGGTTTGTGCATTATTAATAGAAATCATACAGCATCTCTAAGAAACTATGCTTGGGAAGATTATGGGTACTAGTCAGTGCATGGTTTAGCCAAACCATGTTAATTCCTAAGAGAAGCCATGCATCTTAAAATATAGGAAAAATCAATTTTGGTGTACAGATTTTTTAACCTTGCAATACAAATGTGTGATGTGTGGCCTTAAGACAATATCACTTCACTATTGGAACGCGGTTTATAAAATTGTGTAGCCTAACCATGCGGCGTACATTTTCCCCTACTTAAAATGTGGATCTAATCTTAAATAATCAGTTTAACCCTTATTTTACCATAAAAAATTAGATTCCATATTTCATTTTCTTCCTAGGTGTGAGAGATGATCCACTTCGACCTGAGAGCAATTAGTGGGATAATTAAAGGGTTTTTGAGGCCCAGATTCATTGGAAAGTACAAATTCTCCATTTTTCTTCTTAGATTCATGGTTCGTGTCTCTCTCAGAACCATATATCTATTTTTTATGGATATATCTATGTGTTAGGAATGTTCTTATGATGAAATATTGTTGGAAATAGTAGAGGTAATATGGGTTGTGTTTGGATCATGATGTTTTGTTGTGTCCTTCATTATTTTTTGACGATTTTTTAGGGTAAGGGGATTCTATATCAACTACACTTGATTTATAACGTAAAGTCACAATTTTAATTAAATTATTGGGTTGAAATGGGGGTGAAATCCCTGTGTGATTCTTGTTGGAAATTCCTTTTTTAGTTATGGCCAAGAAATTTTGGGTAAGTGATTGGTTTTTTTATAAAACCTTGTTGTTTATAATTTTACAATGGTGATTTTAAAATTATGGTTTGGTTTGATGATTTTAAATTATTTTTTGAAATTATTTAAATAAATAAATGTTTTTTTGAAATTACTTGGAAAGATGTTGGCATATATTATTGGGTGTAAGTGAAATGGGATGGATAATGGTCGTAAAGTACCACTAAAAAAATGGGAAGAAATATGGATGTGAAGTTCCACTATCAATGGTGACAAAGAGATTGTGTGTATGTGTGTGGGTGGTTTTGTGTGTGTGTTTACATGGGAAAGAATATACCAAATAAAATGAGAAATTATTTAAGGTATCTATTGATTATTTCCTAATAAAAATAGTTTATGGATTTGATATTAATTATTTATACTACTTGTAACTATTTTTTTAAATGTTCTAGATGGTTTTTTCTTAGGGAAATAAGTTGAGAAGTCATTGGGGAAATATTATTAATTTTAGATCACCCCATTCTTGGTCATTATTGTGAATTTTCATATATCATATATTAGGTGAAAGGTAAAGTCAAGGTATCTTGATTTTTTAGTAATCCTCCTTGATACCATGGGATTCGAATGTGGTGTTAAATCTTGGAGTGGGATTGGTGTTATTGGTTAGTGTCACCTTATATTTTTTAGTTTTTTGGTCTTTTTTCCTCTTTGAGTATGTCATTTGGTTTCTTATTATACTCAGATATGTTATTTGTTTAGTTATGTTTGAGTTTAATTTTATACTGATGCATCATTTTGATGTTTTTTTCTTATTTATTATATAGTTTCTTCACTTATTATTTCAATAGGAAAATCATCCACCAAATTTTTTTGAGGACCTTGGAATTTATTACCATCCTTTAGTGTCTTGGGGATGTCACATAAGGCCTAGTAGCTCCACTATCACTCCTCAAGCCAATGAGGAGAGGGTGGATGTTACACACTCCCACATACTCCCTTATTCTCCCCAATGTAAATGAGGTGACTATCCCCATTACCCCCTAATGTGAATGGGGGAGTCCCATGGGGAGGGAGAAAACTAAAATATAAATATAATAAAACAAACAGGTAACTAAGAATGACTTGACCTTGGACTCGAAACCTAGTCATAATTTATAACTCTCCTAAGTAAAACTACCCCTTCCAAACTCAACCATGGATTCATAATATATATTTGAATATTTTTTTAAGTTATATATATTAAAAAATGTGTGGGATAACAATTTATAATTTATTTTATAAATAATAAATATCATGAAAATACAACTCACTCAGAATCCATCCAAATTCCATCCTAAGGATAAACTTCCCATCCTACGAAAAATGAAATAATTTTAAAATATTTATGAGTTAGTTTACTAGGTTAAATTCTCTATTTTACCCTTTCTAAATTTATAGGGATTTGAAACTCAAAAATGAGTTAACTATTCTGCATGGGAAATCCCAAATTGCTACATTCCATGCTTCTATGATTCTTATAATCATGTTTAAAATGATGAAGAATTTGATATCATTTTTAATATCATAAGAAATAATATAATTTGTATTTTGAAAAATATATATCATAATTAGCATTAAAAAATATGATATAGAATATTTGTTATGGATTTTCTTATAATATGTAATATTTTAATCCATGATTGTACCAGTACATATGATATGTGATATCATAACATGTAGCCCAGAGAAAATCCATTGGCTTTTTCATGTTGTAATGTATGATATGGAAATTTTTATTTGATAATGGCACAGATTACTTTAATTGAAGAAAATTAATTGTATTCCTTTAGTGATATCAATTCATATCGTAAAATATGATTCCCATATACTTAAGGTTTAAATAATGAACAATAATAAATAAGGATATCATGAATTATGATTGATAATGACCATTTTATTTTTTATAGCCTATGATTCACCAATCATAAAATGTGATTTCTTGTCTGAATTGAATCATGGATTACAATATACGGTATATCGCAAAAAAAATATATGCAAAAAAGTTACATTTTTACAATTTTTCAATTTTTAATTAAATTATATAATTTTTAAAATGTCTAAAAATTATAGAAAAAGGTTTTTTGAGATATTTATTTAATTTAAAAAAATTAACAATTTAATTAGTTATAAAGTTTTTTTATAAAATTATAAAATGTTTATGAAGCACTTAATAAATAAATATCCCTAATATTAATTTAAAATATTAAAAAACCTTTGGTTTATACAGAATGACATACAATTTAGATGTAAAGTATTTATATATAAATTAATAGGGTAATTTATAAAATTTATATATTAAAAAATAAGGAAAACATATAAAAATTATATTCAAATTATAAATAATTCATAACTATTAATTATAAAGTGTTAGATTTAAAAGGCCTTAGTTTGGAAAATCATTTGAACTATATCAAATGTACAAAAAGTGTTTTCTTTTTTCCATTTAAAAATGGTTTATTTACTACCTAATTTGAGTTTTATCCAGTTTAAATGCTTCATTTAGGTTTATTTGGACTACATGAAAGTTACCAAGTAAGAAATCAAGGGTTTGAGGTGTTTTTGGAGAATAATAAGAACACTTATTAGCGATACACTGTAACACCCTAGGATTTTGTGAAATATTTTTTCCATATTAATTTAATTTTTTCAATATTTTTCATTTCACCTCACACTAAATACAGATTTTTTATACAAAATCACCATGTTTTTCTTGAATTATATGCACCATCAGGTTAATCTTGTGATACATAAAATATTCAAATTATATTTAGATATAGGAAACATTGTGTTTATCTTGTGTTACACATAATTCCCAATTCTTCCAATAGCTTTCTTTACACACAAGATTGAGTTTTACTAAACTAAAATATATTATTAATATTGTAATTAGACTATTATTATAGTTACCACCTATCCATTACAATGGAAATTATAAACAAAATTAACTAAACTATAAAAATATGATTTAAAAATGTATATAAAAGGAATCATATGATGACCAATTAGCTATAAGTTAAAGTAAGAACTATTTAAAAATAAATAAATTACTTTCCAATGAAAACTATTTTTCTATGTATAAACACCATTTATCTAAATAAATTAAACAAACCGCAATAGATGAATGTTTTTAACAAAATATATATATATGAAATATTAAATCAAATTGCTTTGTTATTATCCAATATATTTTATTGGTATAAGATAAGAATGAATCAAATTTTATGAATAAAATTAAGTATCTTTAAAGAGGGTAATTTTTCTTCTTTTAATGGAGAACCCAACTTAAATAAAAATTTTGAAAATTTTATAAGTTTTATTTGAAAAAATAAACTTCTTATTTGAAATATGGACATAAAAATTTACTTTGGTGGTTAATTTTGTATTTTTTTGAGAAGTTTCATGTTTTAATGAATAGTGAAAATATGGCATTATAATTGAAAATTATTTTTTAATATAAATAATTTATTGTTTTAAATTATATTTTTCATTGGTTTTAATGAATAATTAGATAAAAAATTATCATTTAACTCAATTTATGTCATTGGAATAAATTTCACATTGAATTTGGATATAAAAACATTTCAATATTTTGAACGTTTTCACATAAAAAAAATGTTATCTAACCCCATTTATGGGATTAAATTTAAATTAATTTTACGTATTTTTAAGCTTTTAAATTTAAAAATGGATTAAATAATTTTAATAAAAATTTCCAAATTTATTAAATAGGTTCCTTTTATTTTTTTACAATATTAATTGTAACTTTAGTAATTTTTATTACCATGATAAATGGTAAATCGGCTAATTAAGGATGAAAATAATATTATAAATATTATAAAACTTCCTTAATATATGATAAAATGTTATTGGAAAAATTTAATTCGACCCTTATAACATAAGGTTATAAATTTAAGTATTCAATGGACACATTTCCATGAAAATGACTTAGAAAGTATTAAAATTAAAGAGAGTGACAAAATGTCACACTATTTCTATTAATAAGTATAATATTTTTAATATGGGGTTACATAGAAGAAATTATCTACTATATATATTAATCTGAAACATAAAAGTTTTATATACGTCCTGGAAATTTATTTTAAATTTTTATTTAATAAATAATTATCATAAATAATTACATGCGACCCATGCAAGCTTTGTCCCACCCAACTCACTGTGGGATTCTCCATGAATTTTTATAATTAATGCTCAAATGTCTCTTTGGCTTAAGGTTGGTAAAAATAGGTTGTTTAAAATTTAAGGCTCATGGATGAGGTCTATCTCTTAAAGAATAAACAAAAGATATTAAAAGTAAAAGAATCATGAAATTCTCCCCTTCAATTTGTAACAATTCTAATTTGCTTTAATAATAAATGATGTTTCAACCCCAACATTCTAAAAAATAATAAATAATTACACAATGACAATGATTAATTATTCACTTAATGAAAAAATCTATTAAATGATATTAGAAATATTAAAATAAATATAATTTCAATTAATCAAGGTGCTATAAGAATTTTATAGGTGAATATGAAATTTTAGTGTTGTATTAAAGTATTTTTTGAGGTTATATTTCTTAATTTAGTTTCTTAAAGTCAATGTAATAAATAGTTTCAAAATTGACACTAATGATATTTTATGAAGATAATATTTTAATAAATTATTTAAAAACAATAAAAATATTAAATAATTATAAATTGATGAGATGTGATTTTTAATATATTATATTTTCCATTTATGGTCTAATTTAAACTTTATATATAAAAATTACATCCTCTTAATGTTAACAAATTTGTTACCATAGTTACAATTAATATTGGTTAAATAAGAGTTAATCAAAATGATAAGGTTTAAGATAATAAAAAATATTGTATAAAATATATTGGTTTATTATATCTAAAAATTATCCTGTATTATATTAGAATAAATTACCATTTTAATTTATTTGGATTGATATTTAATTTATTATAAATTAATATTTTTGAGAAATTCCTGAAGTGTCCTTCCCCTCTCTTATAAAAGGTAACATCTTCTTATCTTTTCTTCACAATTCATAACCTATATTTCTCTGAAAAACTATGTCCAAATAACCTTCAAAATTCCATCCATTCATCCATTTATATTTACTTTTTATATAAATCCAACGAAATAATTCCTTTTGTGCAAATCAAAAGGATATACCCAAAGAAGAGGTGATGTTCATAAATGAATATTTTTCTTTTATTTATTCCTTAAACCACTTCAATTAATTTTATTTCAGGTTTATATAATAACCTTGGTATAATAAATATACCTATATGTTGTTATATTAATTATTACACCTACACTCACACGCACTTCCATCAAACGGGGTACACAATCATCATTCGTATGTACAGAAGACTACCCCCTCATGAACCAATGTCGTTCGTTCTTTTTTTCCACCTTTCACAGTTGGGAATAATGAAGTAATTTTTGTTTTTATATAATATATATAATATTTTTTCTTTATTTATTCTTTTTTAATTATTACATAACACATAACATCTTGTTTTCTATTTTTTTAAATACAATAACTTCATTTGTGGACATATGGACTACTGCTTCCACAAAGCAATGTGAGTCATTCACACCGTACATGGAATGTATTAAGGATGGGTTTAGTGAATTTATATGATATATATGACATAAAAATTATACTGGAATGATATTATATATATTTAATTTACCTAATTTCTTTTAATATGATAATAAAATGGAAACAGTGTTCAAGCGTACGTATAGTATACCATTTTCATTATATTTCATTTTATTTTCTATATTTTATAGAGTATTATAAATACATTTATACTGAATATAAATTATTTTTATATCATTTTTTAAAATCTTAATATAATTAAATAATGACACAAGTAAGAGGACCAAAAATATTACAAATAAAAAAAACATATGAAAACAAAGTGGATATTACTTGAAGTGTCACATTAATATAGAATTATTAATAAAATAGTAATATGAGGTTATAATAAAAAATATATGGAATTATATATTTATGGTTCAAAAGTTACCAAATCAGTAAGTGATTTTGGTCTCAGTTTGCCTTCTTTTAGATGCATGTTATGTTATGCACCTATATTATTTTAAAAGTTGTATATAATTTAATTTTACATGTTCTATCATGATATAATTATTTTCATGAAATTATAAGTTTCAAATAATTTTATTCACTCTTCATTCATAAATCTTTGTTCTTTCAAGTCAATATTTTCTAAAAGTGTTTTAAAGATTTTTTAAATGATATTTTATAGATTTTTATCAAAAATGATTTCAAAGATGGTTAAAATAGTTTTCAATGATTCATTAATAACTTTTCAAGGTTATTTTTAATGCAAAAGGATTTCTAGGTATTTTATGATTGAAAATTCATTTTTTAAAATG
Source organism: Viscum album (assembly GCA_963277665.1). Classification (NCBI taxonomy): domain Eukaryota; kingdom Viridiplantae; phylum Streptophyta; class Magnoliopsida; order Santalales; family Viscaceae; genus Viscum; species Viscum album. The sequence goes on along the minus strand of OY728120.1, from coordinate 1,575,301,136 downwards.
GTTAGGATATTTTCCTCAAAATTATTTTAAGTGGTTTTCAAAAAAAATCTTCTAAGACAATATTATTTGATGTTGCTTATGTTTTACTAGGGATATCATCCAATTATACAATTCTTATTATTTATATGAATGGTTTGTATATATGATGGAATGATATTTATGAAACATGTTTATTTTCCATGAGTTATGATATGAGGAAGTATTTATGAAACACATTTATTTTTATGGGTTCTGATATGATGAATGATTTTTGATCTTGTGGCACACATATGTATGGTTTTTATTATGTGATGGGTGGGACCTATATCTCCCTCCAATGAATTGGGTAAATATTTATATCTCATGAGATAATAATGGGGAAACCTGATCCACTATGGGATGATGGGGAACCCAATCCACTATCGGGAGATGGGGAAATGTCATCCACTATGGGAAAATTGGGAAACCCGATCCACTATATGAAGATGGGAAAACCCAATACCTTATAATATAAAAATTGAAATTGGCGGTGGTGGTGTGTCCTTCCTAATAGGTGTAGTCCTCATAAAGTTCCCTGATAAGTTCTGGCAATACTCCTTGGCATATAGAAAATGATATTACATGTTTATGTGTCTTCCATAAGTCCATGTCTTATTACTATGTTATAATTTTGTGGATTATGCTCCTAATTCCCTTATGATTCATGACTTATAAATTTTTATGATTTATTATATGACTCAAGACTATAATCTTTAATATGAAGGGTATAATTTTGAAAAGTTATGCTCATATTCTTATATCCTTATGTTTGTATTATCATTCATATATTCCTTGTTTACCCTTACTAGGAATCTGAGGTATCCCTTTCTTATATTTACTTTCCCTATGTTATAAAGAAATTATTTAAGTAGGAGTACTAAAGGAGAAGATCTATATGGGCTATTTTTAAGATCTTGCACCAAATTAGAATAATGTTTTCTAAGTTTCCAAAGGCACTAAAGTATTACAGTACTTAGGCATGAGTTTTTGAAATGTAATGAATATTTATCTAAAAAGTATTAATATCCACGTACTAAAATCCTAGGTCCCTATAGTTGGTATCAGAGAAAAGTTTTAGCCAACCTTTTCAAATGTGGATGAGAAAACATTAGGGAGATCCATAGAAATATTTCAAGGATATGTATAGGGATGTCTCTAAGGGTAATACTAGGGTGTTATATATTAAATAATGTGTCATAATTTATACATTATAGAATTGAATTTTCATATTTAAGTGGTTTTATACTATGGTCAGTATTACTCACACTATACTTTTGGTTTTAGTTAACGGATGGATCCTGAAGTAACCATGTTAGTGTTGAGTGCGTTGGGAAGTGAAATGATTTTCCTCCTAAATAACCATATTTTATGGGGGTTAGAATGAAAAATATTATTTCTATGCTCACAAAACTTTCTAATGCTATGAATCATGTTGTACTACCAAATGAGAAAAAGAGGGAACAACATTTTGTTGATTCCTTTAAAAGAAAGTGTCCCCCTTTGTTCACTGCATCTTTTTATCCACTAATGGATGAGCAAGGGATAAGTACCACAAAAATGATATTTTTGGTTCACCAATGTTCAGAACATAAGGAAGTAATTTTATTTATCTATCATTTGGAAGATAAAGTAGATCAATAGTGGAATCTTATAAATAATAAGTGGCAATAGGATGATATTAACTCCATGGCATGTGATGAGTTCAAGAACTTATTTTTTAATAAGTACTTTCCTTGTATTCTTTTTATGAATATGGAGAAGAAGTTCCTTCAACTTAATAAAAATGAATATGAATCCATGGTATATATGAGGAAAATTTTACAAGACTTACATGGTATTATTCTTGTATTATCATCAAACTTGAATGTAATTTTGACAAATTCTTCAGTGGATTAAAACCAAGTCTCCAAGGAGTATTATCCATAAGATACTTTAGTATCTTTGAATAAATCATCTAATATTCCATCATGGTGGAAATTAATGTTGGATTTTGGAATCAATCTCATGGTTTTGATAAAAAATATTATGATGGAGTTTAAATTAAAATATAAAAACCATGGAAAAAATAAAAGGATTTTTCCTTTCCTTTAAAATTATGGGAATAAGAATAGTGTATATTATCTAAATGGGACTAGAAAATGTTTCAAGTGTTGAAAGGAAGGTTATCAAGAAACAAATTCCTATGTAATGGGAAGAAGTTAGCTAATGATGTGAATAAATAGAAGGATTTAAATAATTCACCCCCCACACATGCACACACTTTAGAGCTTTAAGTGTAAGTAAAATGGGATTTATACTAACCAATGAAAAAATTCAAGGGTTAATGATGATGTTCAACATCTAAAACCTCTTAAGGGAAAAGACAAAGGGAAGTATCATGAGATCACAATTGGAAATGTAGAGTAATTCAATTAAGTGGTGAAATGATTGAGTGTATGTGTATTATAAATCAAGAATAATGTTATAGAAGTAATTTTATGGTATTATGGAATAATGAATAATCTAAGGATTGTTACACTGTAGTTTTTTCTTAAGGATTTAAGAGAAAATGTTTAATGGTACTAGTAACCATGAAAAATTATTGTGGTGGTAAGGTTATATTTTCAGAAAACATGTGATTAAGGGAAGGAAAACCATTAATATGTGCATGTTCTTGGGATAATTAAATATAGAGATGTTTTATTATGATGAAATAAATGGTATAGCATTGCTGACCTTGGGACTAAGAATATGACAAGATGGTTTACGATATCAAGGATTTATTTTATAGAATTTTATGACTTTTAGAATGATTAAAGAGTTAATTTTTGAAAGCATGCATGTTTTCACTGAGGTTTTATGGTAATTAAGGTTATTACCATGTTTCAAGAGAATACATGATAAAGGGATTCACATGTTTGGAATATGAAAACCAATAGATACTTTATGATATATGGGGATCAATGTTAAAATAATTTTTGAGAAATTTAGGGATTAAATTTTTATTTTTTTGGACTTTTATCTTTCTGAAGGGTTATAAGGTTAACAATTTATTAAATGGTTTATCTTAAAGTTCAAATGTTGTTTTAGATATTTAAGTATTATTTTCCATATGAAGATTTATGAATATTACATAACTTGTGATAACAATTTTATTGGACAAAGATAGATAGAATGACTGATAATTATATTTATGGAAATATTTATCTACTAATACTTTAAGAATCAAAAATTCACCTTCATTTCTAGGAATACGGGATGAAGTGGAAATTGATCAAGGTATAAAAAAGAGTGAGATTGTTCTAAAATCAAATAAATAAATCTTCTCATGAAAATAATTCAAATTTAACAAAAGGTTATTTAACTAAAATTGTGTCTTTTGATAATAATTTTTTATTATATCAATGACCTTTTCCAATCCTCTTTTGGTTATAGATTTGTGATTACTAGCTATCTCATTAGTATATTCTCTATCACTCTCCATCAGAACTTGATAGTTAGATTTCTCTTCTATGTCTTTGTTTTCACTTGCAACCTACGTTCTCCTATGTGGAAACCTTGTGATGAGTTACTTTGGGTAACCATTATGTTTCCATATTTCTTATTTTAAATGGTGTTTTAGTATTCATTGTTTTGATATGGGTTTTAATGAAAGATAATTTTAAGAATTATAGCATTGACAATCCAAAAGAATTTAGAGGGTGAAATAAATTTTAAGGTGGGTATAATGTAACTCCTTGATATTTTGTGAAATATTTTTCCCAATTAATTTAATCTTTTTTATATTTTTCATTTCAAAAAACACCTAATATATCATTATTTATATGAAAGCACAAATTCTGGTTTGCATTATACGCACCATCAAGTTAAGATTACACTACAAAAATACATAGATTGAATTCTAGTAGAGGAAACACTATGTTGGTCTTGTGTTACACACAATGCGAAGTTATTTCAATATCTTACATTACACATAAGACCAAGTTTTATCGAACTACATTATACTATTATTATTATAATTAAAATATCATTATAGTTACCACCTAATCGTTTAAATGGAAATTATAAACAAGGTTAACTAAATTATAAAAATATGATTTAAAAACATATATAAAATCAATTTTTAGTTGTCAAATATCTAGAAACGAAAGTAAGAACTATTGGAAAATAAATTTATTTATTTTCTAATAAAACTATTTTTCGATGTACAAACACCATTTTATATTAATGAATTAAACAAACTACTATTGATGGGCATTTTTAAAAAAATATTTGACATACTAAATCAATGTTTTTTGACATTTATCCAATATATTTGATAGGTATAAGATAATAATTAATCCAATTTTATGAATAAAGTGATGTATTTTTCAAAATGCTAATGTTTCCACCATTTAAAGGAGAACCCATTTTAAATATAATTTTTTGACACTTAAATGAATTATATTTAAAAAAATATACTACTTCTTTAAAATCAGGATATAAAAATTTACTTTGGTTGAATTTGTTTTTATTTATATGAGAAGTTTCATGTTTTGATGAATAGTGAAAAATAATGTATTTTAATTAAAAAAATATTTTTCATATAATTAATTTATAGTTTTAAATTATATCTTTAATAAATTTTAAATTATAATTATGTAAAAGTTTTATAATTTAATTCAATTTAGGTTATTTTAACCAATTTCATATAGAATTTGGATATAAAAACATTTTAATATTTTGAACTAATTCACATTAAAAACTTGTTTTCTCACCTCTTTTACTAGATTAAATTTAAATTAATTTTATCCATTTTTGTGTTTTTTATTTTAAAAAAACAAATAAATAATTGCAATTATATGTTAAAATTTTATTAAATATGGTCCTTTTATTTTTGGACAAAATGAATAGTAACTTTAGTAATTTTTATTACCATGATTAAGAGTAAATCGGGTAATTAAGGAGGAAAATAATATTATAAATATTTTAAAAATTCCTCAAAATTTTCTAAAATGTTATTTTATTACATTATTTCAACACTTATCACATAATTTTATAAATTAAATTATTTAAAGGACACTTTTCCATGAAAATGAATTATTTATTATTAAAATCAAAGACAGTGACAAAATGTCACACTCTTACTTTTAATAAGTCTAATAATTTTTAATATGGGGTGAAATAGAATATATGTATAACTATATATATTATTATAAACTGTAAAATTCTTATCTACATCATGGAAATATATTTTAAATTTTTATTGAAAAAATAATTATCATAAATAATTACAAAATGATGATGAAATTATTATTCAATTAATGAAAAAATAAATTAAATGATATTATATATATTAAACTAAATATAATTTGAAATAATTAAGGTGCTCCGAAAATTTTCTAGGTGAATATAACATTTAAAGTTTGTTCTTAATGATATTTTTCTAGGTTATCTTGCTTTATTGAGTTTCCTAAAGTTAGAGTAATGAATAGTAACAAAATTGACACTTCTAATATTTTATGAAAATAATATATTATTTAGTTATTTAAAAATCATAAAAAAATTAAATAATTACAATTGGTGGATATATGGTCTAAAATATCTTAAATTTGACTTTTATGGTCTAATTTACACATTATAATTAAAAATTTAATCCTCTTAATATTGAAAAAATTGTTAATATAGATAAAATTACAATGGCTTAACTAAGGGTTAATAAAAATGAAAAGGTTTAAAATAATACCACAACTTGTATAAAATATATTGGTTGATAATATTTCAACATTATACCATATTATCTTCAAAAAAATTTCCATTTTGAAGTATTTTTATTTATGTTTAATTTATTATAAATAAATATTTTTGAGAAATTCTAAGTGTCCATCCCCTATCTTATAAAAATTTGTATCTTCTTCTCTTTTATTCACACTTCATAACCATTTTGTTTAGAACAAAATCTATCCAAATAACCTCTAAAATTTAATTTCTTCATCCTATAATCCTTAATTTGGGAAGAAATCCAACCGAATGTGTCCTTTTTTACAAATAAAAAGGAGATACCCAAAGAAGAGGTAACGTTCTTCAGCAAAAGTTTATGTATTACTTATTCCTTAAACACATTAAATTGTATTTATTTCATGTTTATATAATATCATAATTATCATCAATATACTAATATTTCATAACATTAGGTTTTTACCTATAGTTACACAAACTTCTATCAAATTGGATACACAATCATTATTCATGCATATGACGGATTATCGCCTTGAAAACCGATGCCAATTGTTCTTCCATTTTCACCTCTCATGGTTGGTAATAATAATGTAATTTATGTTTTTATATGATATATATCATATATATATATATATGATATTTTTATGTATTTATGCTTCTTTTTTTATTATATGGCACATGTCTTCATGCTTTCCATTCTATGTAAATATGATAACTTCATTTGTGGATGTGCGGACTACCGCATTCTCAAAGCGATGTGATTAGTTCACACCTTACATGGTATTTATTAAGGATATTTTTAGTGAAATTATATTATATATAATAATAATTATTATAATATAATGATATTATATATATGACATTTACATTTTTCTTTCAATAGGATAAAAAATGGAAACAGTTTTCATGCATATGTACAACATACGATCTCCATGAAGGGTGTATTTCATATTCTATATTTTATATATTATTATAAATACATATGTAAAAAAAAATATATGATATATATATATATATTTTTATCATTTTTTATATAATTAAATCATTATAAAAGTAAGAGGACCAAATATATTACAAATCAAAACACATGTGAAAAATAAAGTGAATATTACCTGAAGCGTCACATTAACATAGAATTGCTAATAAATGGGTAATATAAAGTCATAATAAAAACATTTGTGGTATTATATATAATAATATGGTTCTTTAATATATTTAAAATAAAATTATATTTATTATACTGGAAGTTTTTACGAGTATGATAAGATTCAAGACTTAGGGTAAGGGGATTTCTAGTCTCAATTTTATTTTTACAAGAATTATTCTCACCACTAATTTGTTTTGTGTGGTTTATATACTACCCATAAATGTATACTATAATACTTATCCTTAAATTTATGGTTATTTACATATCCATTTTATGATCTCTCTTTCATGAGGTTTACAGTTCAAAAGTTAAAAAATTGGTAATGTGATTTTGTCTCAATTTGACTTCTTTGAGATACATGTTATGTTCTGAACCTATATTATTTTATTAGGGGTATATATTTTTATTTTACTTGTTTTATCATAAATATAATTTTTTTCATGACATTATAAGTTTCATAAGATTTTATTCCCTCTTCGTTCGTAAATTTGTTTTCCTACAAATCAATGTTTTCTAAAAAATTAAGTGGTTTAAATGATCTTTTATGATTTTTAAAGGAAAAGGGATTTTGAAATATGCTTAAAATAGATTAAAAAACTTCCTTATTAAGTTTACAAGTTTTTTGTTGAAAAAGTTTTGATAAATGTTTTATGATTTAAAATGTGTTTTTCAAAAAGGAAACGATAATTTTTTCCAATAATTATTTCAACTAATCTTTCAAAATAATTTTCCATCTAAGACAACATTATTTGATGTTATGTATGTTTTACTAAGTATATGATCCAATAATACCATTATTATTATTTATATTAATGGTTTATATTTATGATGTAATTATATTTATGGAATAAATTTCTTTTCTATGAGTTATGTTATGATGAAGTGTTTGTGAAACTTGTTTCCTTTTATGGGTTCGGATATTATGAATGATTTATGTTCTTGTGGAACACATATGTATAGGTTTCATTATTTGAGGGGTGGTACCAACATATTACTCCAATTAATTGGTAAAATATTTATATATGAGGTGATAATGATGGGGAAACCCGATCCACTATGGGAAGATAGGGAAACTTGATCTACTATGGTAAGATGGGGAAACCTGACCCACTGTGGGAATATGGGGAAACTAGATCCATTATAAGGATAGTAATGTGACTGAGGATAGATGTATGTCCCTCTAGTAGGTATAGTTCACATGCGGTGCCCTTATAAGTTTTGGAAACGTTCCATGACTTATGGGAAATGATATTACATTTTTATGTGTCTTCCACAATTACATATATTTTTCTTATGATATAATTTCATGTATTATGCTCTTCATTCACTTATGATTCATGAAATTTGAATTTTTATGATTTATTCTATGACTAAATATTATTTTCATTGATATGGAGGTTATAATTTTCAAATGTTATCCTTATATTCATATACCCTTTTGTTTATATTATGATTCATATCTCCCTTATCTACCCTTACTGATCATGTCAGATCACCCTTTATTATGTTTCCTTTACCCGGGATATAAAGAAAGGTTTTAAGTAGGAGTACTAAATGGGGAGATCTTTATGGGAAAAATTGAAAATATGTGACCAAATTATAAGAATATGTTCCAAGTTTCCAAAGGTACTAAACTATTGCAGTCTTCAAGAATGTGTTTGGGAAATTTAATAAATCTTCATATAAAAACATGTAATATCCTTGTATGAAAATCCAAGGTTTTTATATACATGGTTCGGAAACCATGAAAGTACACCCAAGAACCATGAAACATGAAAATGTTGAGGTAGAAGGACTTTCAATCTTACTGCATGATTTACCAAAACTATGCAGAAACTATGTGATATGAAAAAACCACTACCAGAAGCTACTGTAAGACACCTATATGGTTTTAAAATTGTTCTTATTACTCATCAATCACTTCATTACCCCACTCCCTAAACCACCTTTTTAACTTGGATTTTTTATTATTTATTATTTGAATTCATCCTAGAACTTAAGATAGATTACATAGAGGAAAAAAGAGTGGTTAGAGGAGGTTCCAAACACAACTCTAACCCAATAAGATTATCAACGGAAGGATTCTAAGTAATATTGGACTAGATTTCAAGTTGGGATCATCTTGATCCAAGGACAAATATTTAATAATAATCAATAATAGGGTTTGGTTCTCTATTTTTAATTATTCACAATCCAAATCCCTAGATTTATGTTTTATAAATTCTTTATTTATTTTCTCGTGGTGTATATTTGACAGATTTTGTTTTTTTGGACATAATTTTGATAACTTTATTGAGTTTTTAATTATGGATTGTTTTTTGACCAAAATTCCCTTAATTTATTACTTTTAATTACTATAGTAAGGAGTTGAGAGAGATAGAAAACCAATACAATTCGGATAAGAGGATTTTTTTAAATATTAAATTCCTTACCCTTCATATTTAAGGATCTTCTTTCAGGTAATTAAAATTAAATTGAATACTGGAATAAAAATTTGATTCAATTAGTGTTATTGTGTGAGTTTCAAAAAAATGACTCACTCATTCCATTGAATATCATTGTGAGTATTCATGAATTGAAACCATTTGAGTGATTAAGATTCCAACATGATATTGAAATTAGAGTTCACCTTAAATTTAAATCCAAATTTAGAACCTTACATACTATAGAACTAATAGATAATATTTTGTGATTTTTTCTACAATCCACTCACATTTTATTTCCTAGAAAATTTTTCAAATCCATAAATACATGGACAGCCATTTTTCTCTAGGGGATTGACCCCTACTTTCACTAACAACATAGTTAGTCAGTTTTGGGAAAACTTTGAATTTCTATTTTTTCACACTTAATAATAGGTGTTCTAATATGAAAATTAGTTTTGATAATTGATATAATAAAGGAAAAAGTAATTTTAAATGTGTGATATTTTTATTAACTAAAATTTTTAAAAAATAGATTTGAAATATAAAACTATTATATTTCAAATGTTGTATATTTAATTAAAATTAATATAAAGGATAAAATGAAGGATTTTTTATTATAAATAAATATAAATAATTTATATTAATTTTATTATATAATATTCTTAATTCAAAGAAATGTTATTTAAGTGTTTATAATTTCTTATTTATGAATTGTTCATAAAAGTTTATCTCATATCTAAATTTATGAATTTTTCATATATTTACTTTTATTCTATAATTTATTCAGGAATATGAATGTTATATTATTAATGGATGTATTATTTAATTCATAATGTTAAACTACTTCCAAAGGTTATCGTACATGTATTTAAGGAGTTTCATTCTATTTATGATAATTGATTTGGTTTAATTCTACCATAAATTTGTCTTTTATTAGGTTATGAGCTTGAATTAAAAAAAATTATAGTTTATACATAAAATGTGTTTAAATAATGATAGAATTGAAGTATCTCTTGAGTAAAGAACCATTGTTAAAGGTACTTCAGTTCATATTTCTGATTGTCCTAGGATCTTAGGCTTTGTCTACAAAAGTTGGTTTGGTTTCCTATCATTACATACTTACACTTTTGGAGATTTTTGATTTCATAAAATTATAAGCATTTATATTAATGGGTTTCATATAATTCATGTATATAATGCATTTGGATATGAGTATATATAATTTTTCTTTAAATTTGGGTTAGTAACACAAGATATGAGTTTTATAAAGAGATTCAAATCAATATGGGTTGAACATATTGATTTTGTGAAAGGAATATGTATTCAAAAATAATTTATTAGAATTATAAATTTATGTAAACGGAATAAATTACATGAGATGGTGAGATATTTAAAACCCCATAAAAATATTAACTATTAAATTCCTTCCAAAATACACTTTTCAAAACCTTGATCATCTAATTCGGTAGGTTCTCCCAATGTAAATTGCATATGGATTATCTTGAATAATGCAAGCAAGTTTTGAGTAACCTAAATATGATTAGGTTCCTGTATTTGGAATATGATTTAGGTTATACATAGGTTATAAACACTAGTGATTGAGATACCATAGGAATAGAGATGATTTTTTCTATATGATGGATTGGGAAAAAAGTTGTCCACTCAACTACCAAAGTGTCATATGTGGTATGATTGGCATGGTATATTTCCTTAATAGTGAAGTGGTGATATTAATTCCAAATATGACTCATTTATTAGTGAAATGTGTATCTTTTCATGTTAATGGATATGATGTAATTTAAAAAGGGGTCATCATTTTAGTAGAATTATAATTAATAAAATCCATTATTAAATAAATTTAAAACACGATACTCATTCAATAAAATATTACATTGTAGATAAATGAAATAATCATCATACAAATTGACTTTGAGATCAATATTATAGAAATAAAATATTAATTCAAGTTACATTATAGAACTTTATTGGAACTTGAGTGTATTAAATCAACCCCAGCCAACCTACCATGTTACATGAGATAGATATCCATAAGGTCTGAGGAACATTCCTGATTATCAAGGGTTGCAAACAAGTATTGAGGGTATAAATCTTAACTCACTAGGAATTTTTCTCGCCATAAAATATCAATAAATAAACCACAGACTACTAATTAGAATATTAAATGGTGTCTGCATATGTTGGTCTTACATTCATATCAAATAAATAATTTTGAATATAACATGAACCAAACATGACTTAACTAATAATAAAATCAAAACTCAATTCCAAATATAAATAATATATTGTATGAATAATAGGTACATACACAATAGGGACTAAAATAATAAATATAGGGTCACAGTGGCTGATATAATAAATCCAATATCAAACTATAAGCATTAAACTACCATATGAACATCTCCTGGTGACCCAAGTTCACCTCCATATCCCAAGAAATCCTTTACCCAGATCAAGAAATAATACTAACTCAACTAAGTCCAAACATATAATAATATATGAATATATAAGAACTAAAAACACACTGGGTGTATATATAGGATGTGAGCCAAATATTCATAGTAAAATTTCACTGAAGAGTTTATACAATTCCTTTTATAAGATATTTTCAAAATACAGGTTTGAAATACATTCAGAAAATATATTTAATTATGTGAAAGAATGAAATAAAATCAAACAATAATCCTCTATTCCTTGAATAAATTATGTCCCATTTTTATGTAAACCAAAAATTATGATTCCACTTAAAAATGAATTAAATTCCTGAAAAGATATTCCTATGAGTATAAAGAAAATGTGATAATTGTTATTTATCAATTTCTATATATATCATTCAATGAATACATTTGAAAAACCAGTTATACAAAAAATAAAACCACAAAAATATGGAAATACCAAATAAAATCTATAATAAACACTTCCAAGTAAATATAGTAAAACTATAACATCATTTTTAAAATAGATTCAATAAAAAATGAATATTATATGAGAATAAAGAAACATATTTCAAAAATAATATAAGATAATCAAAGTAAGAATGCAATCTAACATAATGATCATCATAGAAAACTCTCTAGGTCCTAATGAAATGATCTTATACATACTCATGTGGAACCAACTTTCATCCTATAATACATTGATAAAAAAATTACCTCCCAACTTACTCTCAACTAGAATCATTGGGGTAACTCCCCTAGACAAACTAAAATCCTATCTAGGTGACACTAATCAAAAAAATGACAACTATTGTAACATCAATATCGAATCCCCCACCTAGTTACCTAGGTTTCCCATGACAAAGTCACTAGGGGTGAGGATACAAGTAATCACAATATCAACACATATCAATACTATAAAATACTAAGTAATCCCATATCTAACTTCTGAACACCCTTCAAGAAAACATCTCCTTCAATTTAAGTATATAATAAATAAAAATAAAATTCATCTCACAAAATACACAATATTTAATAAATAATGACATAAATGGGATCAAAACCATGAGTGTTACAAGTGTGATAAAAACATTTTTTATAATGTGAAAAAATAGGCCTTTAGAGTACATTTGAAAAAATAATTCATAAAATCATATATTGAAAACCATTCACTAAGAAATATTTCCTTTGGAATAATATTTTAATTAATATCAAATCCAAATAACATATAAATATTATTAATATAAAAATTTCCAATAAAACTCTTGGATGAATCAATATATTCCAACCATATACATATATCTAAAAAACATTATTGAAAATAAAAAACCACAACTATTTGAAATCAATTGGATTAAAAATTCCAAATTCTACTCTAAAATTACTTGTGAAATTATTTATTTGCATTTACTTGAACACCTAGAGTGATTAGATTTTTGTTATAGAAATAGTAAACCATGAACCTATAGAAAATCCCCTTATATCAAGCTAATAAATAATTGAATAATTAGAGAAAATTTATAACCAAATAAATAATAACACATATAGGTATATTTTAATAAAACCCATTTTATAAATAACAATAATCAAATGATTTATTAAATAATAGGGATTTTAAAATAATACCTACCATAAGTTAATGGGAATAACCTGCCTTCAATGGAAGAAGAAATATTGTGGAAGAAGACTACCTCTATAATCCTTAAACAACCAAAACATTAAAATCAGACTAACCCAAAATAAGGCCTTATACACTATGACAATTAGGGACTATGGAAGAAAAGTAATATAGAAGAAATTGAAGAATGTAGAGTAGTGAGGGAAAATAAAGATGGAGGAAGGGGTTTACCTAAAGAAACGATGATGAAATTTAAGTAAGTAGAGCTTGGAGACTTGAAATATAAGAGAGTACAACACCCTAGGATCCTCCTTGGTCAACCAGAAGAAAATGATAAGTGGGGTCTAAATGTGCATAAAATTGAGAAGGGGTAAAATGGTAATTTCATAAATTCAATTTCGTAGAAGATCTCATGGTTTAGGATCATGGTTTAGAAAAATATTCTATAACAATGTTTTAGAAACTAGATTCAAGTTTAAAAACTCTCATGATTGGGTTGTATGATTCCAAAAATCATATATTAATCATGCATTTTCCACTGGAGAAGAAATACATGCCATGAATGGTTAATTTATGTGGTTACTCCTAACCATGCACCACTATAAATATCTAAAACTTCTCAAAAATTAAAATCCAAATTTTCAAAATTAATAATAACTCACTCTTGGATAAAAAATTTCACAAAAGTGAAATCATGGTGTCATAATTCTCCCCATGTGAACACTTTTTATGCCAAAAAAGTCATTAGTGATTTTTTTCAGGAGGAAAATAAATCATTCTCATTAAAAATAAGGATTAATTTTTATCTCATAAGAAACAATATAATAGTTATAATATGAATTTTTTATCTCATCAAATAATTCTTCTATACTATTATAAAATTAGTAGTTGATATAGATAAGGATTTCACATGATCATACTATAAATGGACATATGAAGGAGAAAAATCAAGTAAGTCTAATGAAGAATCAAATACCCAACAATATATGATCTGTAAATCTATTATAGAGTCAATAATTCTAGTATATTATCAAACCTAAATGATTTATCCTGAATCCTAAAGGATTGATTATTTTTTATAAATAATAAAGGGTGGTTCTTTTAAATTTTTATTGAAAACTAAAGAAGGGTCAAATGAATATATAGATAGAATACTCTCATCATATACCCAGCCAAATGTTATATAAAACTGTAATTAAATATTTCGCATTATTTCCAAATTACCAATAGCAATGTTGATTATCACAATGCACAATAGAAACACAAAGAATAATGATCCTTTAAAATGGAAATACAATTCATTATAGGTGTAAAGACCATGACCTGAATCACTTTAACGATGCATATATCGGACCAACACATGACCCTAGGATCACTCCTTAATACCCAAGGGAAATATATTATCCCTTCTAGTCTCCACGTATGGGTGGGGAGTTATTTTCATGATTGATTTTAACAAAAATAAATAGAGGAAATTAATATTGTAAGAATGACATAAATTTTATACTGCATAATAAAACATCCTTGGTAAGATAAAAAATATGAAACTCATCTCTAATAAGAATATATATGAGTCAAATATGAAATTTGGTCAGTAAATCATACTCTAAGAGGAACTTTTCCTATAAATTGATCATAAAAAACAAGAATATACAATCCAAATATTTAAAAGTACCTTTATGTATATGCAAAACAAACTATGGAACTACATATCCGTTGAAGTGAACATGCAATGTGTGATCATAACATACTCGATAAGAAACCACTAGGGTCATACAACAAATGGAATATACCCAAGTTCATGTATAATGTAAATATACTCATATACATAAATATAGTGGAAAGAAATGTTTAAAAATAGTCATTAATCAAAGAAAAATAGATTTAATAAATTATATAATTTCAAATAAATATAAATTGAAATAATAAATTTCTATACCAATAGGATCTATTATGAGTATACCCAATTCAACCTAAGAGCTTGGTTTTTAATAAGTACAAGTCATTGAAATCAAGATTATCACATTAAATATCAATGGTCTAATAAAACATATGCATACATATTCACCCACACATATGAGTAAATGAGTTTATAATTAGTTAGGTTAAAACACTCATCGCATACAGAGGATGGAATGGGGAAATTAATCATGGAAACTTAGTTACCCATCCGGAATGAATAATGAACAAGTACATTTGGAAAAGGATTTATGACCCTTCCACACCTTCAACTTTTTCACAGATAATGAAAATTGCACACATAGATAGGGATTTAAGACCCTTTACACACCTTCAAAATATTTTATAATATGGATTAACTACTCAAGAGATATTAATAGTAGGACATACTAGTCTATGCTCAAGATTATCATTTCTAGCAATATTAGTCAACATGAATGGTATAGAAATTAATTGGTAGGTTAAACGTGACAGGACACAAATAAATATGTTACAAATCATACGTAAACCTGTGAATGTCACATTATAAAAATTAATAGTGTAAATATACATCAATTCAAACATATCACAAAAATAGTGCAATTCATACTTTATAAAACCCTCTAGAAGCAAGTCAAAAGGTTGGAGTTAATTTAAAGTCGATAACTCTCCATCCAGACAAGGAACTAAGAATAACAAGTATAGATTTTGGTGCACATGATTAATTAATAAATGAGTAATATAGGAATACAAATAACCATAGTTGCTCTTAGTGACGCAAGTAATGGGTGAAAAAAGTTTCGCTATAACCTAGATAAATAAGGATCTAACTTTTATATGGGTAGTAACTAGAATAAATTTGTATATTATTAATTAAGATACCAAGTATATTTATGATCTTAGTTAATGCATACTCTAAGAATTCCCTATTAATAGATAAGTAAGATAAAATTTATAAATTTAAAACATTTGTTTTAAAAAATAGTTCTAAAAATGAATTTTTCATCCTTTAAGTTTACATTATGGAAAGAACATTTATGAATTTTAATGTCATAAAAACATTTAATTTAAACCTTCTAGTAAAGGATTAAATATTGTAAGGCATAATTTAAAAAGTTAAAAAAAAAATTGAAACTTATTTTTGGAAAAAGGTTTGTATTAAATCAAGAACATGTTCAAGGATTTATGAAAAAGAAACAAGTGATGGTTATTATGAAAAAGTATCTAATTTAGGATAAGAATAAATTTAATGAAACTAATAAAGTCTTGATATCATAACACTCATTTCCATTTTAATTAAACCCATCCATTCCCACACCACTTATGCAACTCTTATCAAAATTTAAGTTTCGATTGTGACTTATAACCCAAGCTGGTTAAAGATGGAAGCAATTTTTTCTTTAATAATAAATGTTAAAGTAAAAAAGAGTGGATACGTATATATATTTGTCTATATCATCCATATTTATCAAATTTATCCACCAATTATGTTATTCATATAGTAATTATGGGTTTACAATGGTTCAAAGAGGATTACATTAAAGTTATGTAGTAATATCTAATCCTTCCACAAAGTTTGTTTAATAAACATGGGTAAAAAACTCACACTATTATATACATAATAAATATTTTAAAAATATAATTAGAATTTTATAAAGGTTAAATCACCCTATAATAAAATTAGAATCAAATTCCAATATAATCAACTTACTAATTCTATTTAGGATCAATGTTACCTCTAAATTGTCATGATTATGTAATTAAAAAAATCTTGAAACATGTTCCCTACAATAAATTTTATGTTTAATCATAAATTTAAGTGAAGGTAATAAATTTTAAACACCAATCATATGAATAAGTCTAAATATATCAGAAATATTATAATGCCATCAAGTTTCAAACAATACCCAAATCACATATTAGAATTTATAAATTTATCACAAAGCATTGTGTACTAAAACAAATACGTTGTTAATTGTTACAAGTATTAAAGGTAGGTTTTCTTAATAAATAACTAGAATTTAAAACCAAATTATCCATCAAAAATAATTAATCTTTTTAATTACAAAACAAGATGAATTAGATTTACTAGATTAAAAACATAGTGGAAGATGAATCTAGGGAAAGCCCTGAGGAATTCTATATGAATCAGAACCACACACCAATGAAATTGTTTTTACTAAACCTATATAATGATCCAATAGAATCATAGATGACTCTAATAATCAACAAAACACTATCCATGATCATTTACAAGCAGTTTCCCATATATCCCAAAAGTAACATAGAGAAATTCAATAGAATTCTACCTAAAACTTTTGAAAATCACCACAATAACTGTGTTAATGATTATAAAATAAGAATACTAAATTAATTTATACCTAATATGACCCAAATAATGGTTTTGGAATAGTAATGCCCTAAATAATTCATTTTACATCTAGGATTTATAAATGTAGTGGAAACTTCATAATAGAACACTTATTAGGGATGCATTAATGCCTATAAGAATAGATTGAAGAATTGGAACTGATTTCACCATGAATTTAGTAAAATACCAATTTATAGAATCCAATTTTAGTAAATTAGAAGAGGTAAATATAATAAAAAATAGGGGATAGTGTTATAGTAGATATTACTATGTATTTTTGTATGAAAATCATATATTCATATTGGATCAATGGGGTAAGAGGAGAGGGGGAGAAGAACCTTAAGTTGTTATGGAAGAGTCTTACACCTACTAGGAGAAGATTAATCCCAAATAAAGAGAATAATATTTTAAAATTAATAAGGAAAAATAAAAAATAAATTCCCATTTTAAATGGTATATTTACTTTGGCCCAACGGGGAACCTGTCGGAACACGACCTACTACTTAATGGCACTCTTAAGAAACTCTCTCCTTGCCTCACTATACTGGGTTTCAAGTTTCATCTATTTTCTTAAGACTACAGGTGGCACCACTTATTCACATATAAACCCAAAAAAATCCTTAAGCCTCAAACCTAACCCAAAAACACCTATGAAATCTTCTAGAGACTTAAAATTCAATTATAAAATTACAAAATGAAAAATGAATCCCCTGTCCATTTTTAAAAATTTAAAATATCTCCTTATTTCAAAACTATATTTCCTAAAAATTGAAATGACCAAGGATAGGGTCATTATAAAATCTCCACCGTATCATTTTTCACCCATGAAAGACAAAAACAGACCACACAATTTACCTCTCCTATGTATCTAAATCATCATATTCATTAAACTTACTCTAATATACAACATCGGAATATCATCATAACAACAAATAATTTACTAAAAAATGCACGCATACATAATCATTACAAAACCAAAATATCAAGATAAGTATTCTATAATAATAAAAATAAATAAAATAACCAATCTATAAATTCCCATAATTATACCACCAAAAGGAAAATCACATAATCTTAAAATTACCCCATCATAATATTCATAACTATAATACATAACAAACACAAGCCTTATATGCCATGAGATTCTATACATAATTGAATTTAAAAGGTTACAAAATACTCACTTGAACAAATATTTACTTATTAAAGGTAATAAGTTTGGATGACTCTTTATTTATTATGTTATCTAGTTTTATTATCATACATAGTGTAGTGGAAGCTTCCTTTTGGGGAGACTTTGTGATAGTGGAAAGGGGTGGTGTTCAATGGCCATCTGAATCTATAGTTCTTTCAACCAAATTATCAGTGATTACAGATTTCTAGGATAACACATATTTCATTGATAAGGATTCTTTATGGAATTGTGTCTTTTTATGTTTTTTGTGTCTCTATGTTGAAATTCTGTAGTGTTTATATTTCAATCCAGAATGTTTGGCTCACGATGGTGACAATATTTGACCCATATTGAATATTCTTTCTTTACTCAAGGTATGTGAGGAATGAGTATTCTTTTCCTTATGTTTTAATGTCTGAAATCCAACTCAATCATCACGCTTTTTTTATCTTTCTCATATTATTTGGGGATGTTTTGGTTTTGGGAAGCCTTGTTTCCTTGTTGGTTTTTGTTGAGTTACAATTTTTTTAGTGGATTAGTATATGATTGTTTCTTTTTGTGGGATATCGATAATCCCTAAAAGGTGGTTTTTTTCAAAATCAAAAAAAATTGATTAGATAGTGGAGTAAATTCCCTTATTTCCATTAGAAAATATTAATAACTTCACATAATCATACCAAGGAAAACAATCCCCTATTTAACTTGAAAAAAGTACAGGTGAAAATAAATTAAAATAAAACTCAAAATTATAACATGATTGGGTCAATAATAAAACTCATAAGGGAAATAGATAATATTTATTTAATATAAACATGATTAGATGATCATTAATCTCTATAATGGTAACTATATGTCAAGAAAGTGATGAGGTAATACTTTAATCAATAATAAAAATTATAATTGATAAACATAATGGGAAATGGTAAGGCATGTTATAAACCTTATAAACTACTAAAATAGAGGTATTGTATTAATGAAATAACTAGGAATGATCTAAAATTAATAACACTAGAATGATAGAAAAATAATATTTTATATTCTTTGAGAATTTAATAAGGTAAGGAATAGCATAATCATGATTTGTAGTGAAACGTTTTACTAGAGTCTAGTTATTAACAGAAATGAGTACAATCATATCAATAAAAAGAACCAATTGGAGATGCCTATTAACCTAATCATTACCAATATATGTATATAGGTAAAATAATATATATATATATATATATATTATTTTTTATTTAATACAAACCCCCAACTGATTCTAGATACAACATGAACAAACATATGTTAGCACATGGTATAAAATGCTACAATATTTTACCAGCCCAATGGCAACTACCTATTATGAAAGAACCAATAGAAATGTTTCCTCCCATCAAAGACATAAAATGATATCAATTCTCACTTACCTAAAAATAAGGCCCTCAAATTAATACCCCGTCTATATTTTTAGATCCAACCAAACTAACCAAGAATTCCTAGTAACTAGATATTCCTTCATAAATTGGTTCATAATGCCTCTTTATGGGAGAATTCTCAAGATTTGACTATCTTATATCTAGTATACTCTCATTCCTGACCATCCTGATATCTCTAAGTGAGCCATTGTGTCATTTCCCTTTCTATGTTACCACTTTGTAATGATAGTGACCTGAATCACCTGAATGGTGCGCAGATCGAGGTTTCACATGACCCAAGGATCACTCCTTGATCTCTAGGGGATGACGACTCGCATAAAGTTTCTCAATATATGGGTGTGGAGTTATATTACTTCTTCTATTTGATGATAATAAATAAAATAAAACAATACTATAAGAATTTAAGGAATATTATATAGAAAAAAACACATCTCAGGTAAGATAAACAATATAATATCAGTTTATGACATGAATGGCTAAGTGCTAAACATTGAATCCAGTCTCTAACTCCTAATAAAAGTGGAACTTGACCCATAATCACATATATCACACACAAAAATAACAAAAAATCCAAATATTTACTAGTACCAGTAGGTACTAATAAAATAAACCATGGAACTACATATTCACCCCGGTTCACATACAGGGTGTGATTATAAGATACTCTATTAGAAACCACCAGATTTCCAAAACAAAGGTAATATACCCAAGTGCATGCATAAAATAAATATAATCATTTAAATATATATATTTATATGAAATATGGATTTATAAATAGTAATCATTCAAAGAAAAGAAACATTAAAAAATTAAATACTTAAAAAGGTCATATAAAATGAAATGATTGCTCTATATAGTAAGAGGATACATACTTGGAATACCTATATTGATCCAAGTGCATAGTATCTAAGACATACCAGTCAGGGTAACCATGATAACTGACCTAGAAATCTAGGTTCTAATAACACGCATGTATACATGTGTACCTATACATATGAGTAGATGTGTGTGTAAGACTCAGTCTATAACACTGGTCTTATGGGGTTAAAAAAATGAAGAAATTAGTTAGAGGTTATATACTTCCCCATACTAAATAAATAATAAACCGGAACATAGGGTTAGGGATTTTTCAACCAATCAACACCATCAACCTTTCACTGGTAATGAACAAGGCACATGTGATTAGGAATTCATGATACTTTATATGGCTTCAACTTTTTCTCTAATATGGAGTACTTACTTGATATATATATATAGCTAAATACATCATTTTATTCCCAAGATTATCATTTATAGAAATATTAATCAACATGCATGGTATATAAATTCATCAATAAGTTAAACATGTGAGGACACAAATAAATATGTCAAAAATTAGAAGTGAACTAATGGAGATAAAATTATATAAAGGAATCAAGTAAATGGAAATCAATTAAAACATATCATAAAAACATAGTAGTGAATACTTTTTCAAACCCTCTAGATTCAATTCATGCTATATAAAATTCATGAGGTGGGTGTAAATCCAAGGTTCAAAACTTTCTTAACAAACAAATCACTTAAAAAATAATTGATAGTATTTGGTGTGTATGAGTAATGTAGATCCAAAGTGTATAAATGGTCCTTGAGGTTCACGGAATGTTTGAGTTTTACATTTAGTGGTGGTCTAGTTCTTTATATTGGGATCTTAGGTAAGGTTTATAAGTTAAAAACCCATAAATATGTGTAATCACCTGTAGAATAGGTCTTAGAAGGTATCCTGAAGAAATGGGTGAACATCAGAGGGTTTGGGAGTGGTTGGGTCTTGCAGTTAAAAATTTGTAGTGCCACTGTATAGTCAATGTCCTTGGAAGTAGCCAACAATGGTTGGTGGGCTCACTGAATGTCTAGTGATCACATCACTGGCATGCTGATGGAGTTTAGTGGCTATTCAGTAACCTCTAGATAAGTTTTTTTATTCCAGGGAAAATTAATATTTTCCCCCATTTTACTGAAGATCTCATCATATAAATTTTCACACTAATTTCACAAATGTCGGTTTCCTAATATCCATCCTCTCTATAATCTCTCCATGGTTGGATCACCCTCATTAAAGGTCTAAATAAAGTTTCTTTGGTTGAGTTGGAGAGCCTAAGGTGATTCCACCACTATTATTCCATATATTTTGGTTTTCTTCCATTATCGAGTGCCCTTCCATTAGTTTTCGCTAATATTCCCTATTCTCAAGGAACTTTCTTAGTTTATCCCTCTTACAACTTAGGCCAAACTGAATGTTGATACTCAATCTGTAGTCTCTCTTAAGAATGAGGTAGGTGATACCTATACTGATGACGTAGTCTTATTTCAATTTTTAAGTGGTGTGTTGTATAGTCACACTAAATTCACCATGTTTTGACCTAGTTAAATTGTTGTATTTAATTGTTCCTTGTATTAATTGATCACCCAATTCTAAAATTTATAAGCCCAAGAAAATGGTGGTTCTGAGTGAAATTCATTGAGTGTGAGTTTGACCTTAAAATAGATAAACTAAATGTTATAAATTCCTAATAATAAAGTGGTGGGGGGTTTGAGTATCTTGGTTTCAAAACCTCAAGTGAGTAACAAAGTTTTAAATAAATGATTGTGAAATGGAATTTCAAAATCATATATGATCTTAAAAAATAACTTCAAGGATTTATATAGTTTCTTATAATATTAAATAGAGTTATTTTTGGTGTTGGTGAATTTTCATGGTAAAATAAATTTATTAATTATGGTTTAGAATGTGAATTTGGTAAATCACTTGTTTAATGGTAATGGGTACCCTATGTTTTGTAAATCCTATGGAATTTATAGTGAAATTCATTTTGTATAAAATGGTATGTTTTGGAAAAATGGATAATTATGTTTTGAAATTGATAATGGGTATTAAAATGTGATATGGTGATTATGGATCATGGTGGCCTGGGAAACTATGAACTAATGAATCATGAGGCGTGATTTAAGTTGATGCATTTAAAAGTGAATTTTTAATTCACATTATATAAATAAAATACTAAATTGAGATTTTGATGTTTGATGATTGGGAATGTAGGGATGTTCTCCTTATATTTTATATGATATTTTCTACTTTTTAATGATAGTATGAGTTCCATAATTCCATACAATAATCAATGTTTTGAAATATAGGTATTAGTACTTGGATTCAAGTGTTTTCCAATGGCTTGGGAAGGCCAATATGAGTGCCTCAACCTATATGATTATTAATGATTGGGATGTCATGATGTTCACTCATATTTTGTGGGAATGTTATGATGTGTGTCTAGATTATAAGTGATGACTAAGGAATAGTGGATACTAGGATTATATATTGGATTCTATAGGAATTTTAGGATGAGAACTCATAGACTATGTGATACTTCAGGATATTAGGAATTTCATGATGAACCCTAGATTCCATGTGGTTACTTATTATTGACATGGTATATGTGATGTACTTAGAGACACCCAGACACTGGATGAAGTACTTATGATCAATCGGGGTCATGGACATAAGGATCAAAAATGGTATAGCTGAACTCAAGTTTCATAATGAACTTGAGTCATTGATTATTGTTATTTCTTTTATACAAATTATTTTTTAGCAGTTAAACTATTTACCTTGAGTACTTATATGTGAACTTTTATTTTAGACTGAATATTTTATAAACATCATTGGTGGTATCGTACTATGTTTTAATCACACCCTACATGGGCTTCCATGGGACATGGATACATTAGAAGATACTATTAAAAATTTCATGGAAATGAATAGTTCAAGCCCTGATGTTGATGAAAGTTGACTTGGTATGCTATTATAGGTATGGATGTTGAGACTGGGAAGGAAATGAGACTAGTTTTTAAGGGTTTCCAATTGAGTTTTATTTTATTCTTATTATTATTAAATATTATCCACCCATGGGGATCCTTTATAGGTATGTTATACCCATTATTATGGCATTTTAATATTGTAGTTATTTTTTGGAACTTTCCATATCTTATTTTTGATATCTATCGGGATTTATTTATATGTTTTTTCTATTTTTATACTATATATACTCTGATAACAAGGGAGTAGTCTCCCCATAGTAACCTCATAGGCCCTTCCCATTAGTAAGTATCCTCTATCATATAGGGATTCATTCATATGGCCTTATGGTGCACAGTCCTAGGCCACTAGTTTAGGTCATTAAAAGTGGTATCAGGTCTATTTTTTTATTATATTACTACTTGGGAATGGTATATAGGAGAATAAGAGAGTTTAAGAACTTGGTAATGAGTTTATTCCAATAAGTGAGCAACCCATGCATAGGGGAAAACCAAGCTGTTATGGATGGGAATTATTATTATTTGAATTTTTTATTATTGTTGTATTTTATTTTCACTTTGGGTGAGGCATGTGTTTTATAGTGTTATAATTTATACTATTTTTACTCTTGGTCTAGCATGGAAAGAGTGGTTTCATTCATACATCATTTCATACATGTAGGGATTCACAAGACATGCATCATTCTAGGTACATGGGATTCATATTTTAGTTGCATGCTTCTAGTGATTAATTATTAGACCATTAATATATTTGTCTAATTTATAAATATATTTGGTTGTGACTACCTATTTTTAAAATTGGGTTGGTCGGTTAAAGTGTTATTTGTGTCATGTATGGTATTTTCCCACATAAGGATATGGTGTCATCTTACTTCTCAAATTCCAGAGGAGACCCCTTGATGTAAAGGAACATATCAATGTTTTTTTAAATGATGATATTTATTAAACTAAATTACAGTATGAACCCTATAATTAATTTTCCTTCATAGATTGTTAATGAAATTATATTTTCAAAATACTTGGAAATGTGAATTTTTTTTAAATATTTGTATAAAAATAATTTGAGTCTTATGATCCTTAAGAATTTACAAATGAGATTTTGATAAAGTGGTGGTTTTTTTAGCCTTGTGAAATTATAAGTTTTAAAATGTGAGTTTTGGAAGATAAGAAATATAAATTTAGCTTAGAGGGTAATTTTTGTGTCCTTATGGTGATAAGGAGATACCATGGAAATAATATATAAACCCCATGTTGACAGGGTTGGAACTCTTATGTACATGGATTAACCTTTCCCAAGTGTTATTGGGGTTTCTGAGAGAACCCAGATTAGGATACTTGTGTTCAGGCGGAACCAGGTAAGGGTTATTGGGATCTTGGTAGAGATCCTGGTTTGTGGAACCTTTCTTGATGTTTGGTGTCTAGAATATTGAGTACTACACATGTTGAGTTCTTAGCTTGAGTTGTGACCTTTAGGGCTATGATGATCAGTGATGGGTAGTATCCCCCTATCATTCCTTGTGGTTTATGTTTAACTCAAGAGTGAGTAGGATAATTTGGAACCAGACTTATGTGTGTGAGGACCTCAGAGTTGTGTCTTGGCACATGGGATTCCATATAACCTTGATATGGAAGTGAGTGTTATTTTTTGGGTTGTGGCCTTAGTGTGACCTTAATCAATGGACTATGTGGGAGGACCTGGTGAACTTTTAGATATGACTTAGGAATTTGGTGACTCCTTTTCTAGAGGTACTTGAGGGTAACCTAGGAAAGGGTTGGCCCTTTTTTTGAATTCCTTTGAAGATTTAAGGATTGGGTAGATATTTTAGCTTAATAAATTCACACATGTTCAATTATTCCTAGATTCAATGAGGTTTTGGTTGAGAAAATGTGGTGATAGTATGTTGTTTCTAGGTTAGTTTTATAGGGTTGCATCATTTGGATGCCTAATTATTTCATTTATGGATGTTATTTTGGTACAAAGTGGTCTAATAGTTAAATTAATTTGAATAATAGAATGAATAATAGGAAAAAATGTGGTCACATTCTTAGCCTGGATATGTATAAGGTGTCAATCCTATTATAAGAGTGAATTTGGGATACCTCTAGTTAGTAAAAATGAATTGTTAGAAGCATGTTATATTGACTGGTTAGGAGTGAGATTCGAGGACCATTGAGGGTTATCTCAGGGTAAATGACTTAATTCCTATAAGTTGGTCATAGTAGGTTGTGTATCCTTTAGGTTTCGATGAGATCAGGTGGTATGAGATCAAATACCTCTTATCAATATTGAATCAAGGTGGTATGATTGGAGAATCTATTAGTGTATGGGAGGTATGGATAGGTATATAGTATATGCGTCTTGATGACTTGTATGGTTTTAAATGTGAAATCAATTTGGGTATCGATGCTTGGTATCAATATTCTGAGTAAAGGGAAGGAGTGGTTGAGTGCCTTACCTTGTCAAGTTAGAGATATGATTCCAGTAATTTGGTGAGAGTGGGGATAGGTGATTACAGTTTTGTAATGACTCTAGTTGAAAGGTAGAAATGTGTTAGACCTTAGAATAAGTAAATTTTTTAATATTGAATTAGAGTACCAAGGGTGATCTTGAATAAGTAAGGTTGGCATGTGTGTGATCTTGGTCAGTAGTGTAGACATGAAAGCCTACATTGGATTCAATTTGACTCATGGGAGTGTGAGTTAGTTTATGATATTTAGTGGTATTGGATTTTGATCCTCTTTTGTTTCATTGGATCAATGCAAATATCACTAATAAGGGTAGTTCCTACCAAATTATGGATTGGTTGGTGATTGTTTATGATATGAGGTCGATGACCTAGAGTAAAAATCGTGATCATAGATTATTAAGGTTTGGGTGGAGAAGGAAAATACTATCCACTGATAGGGGAGTCATCAAGATAGATCAAGATTCCATGTCATGGTTGATCTGAACATAACCCTAATGTGGGTGTCATGGGTAATAGATGGTTGACACTCAGAGGGTGTAGAATGCATTCCTTAGTGGTGGAACCTATTCAAGATATGTTATATTGTTGGTATGGGTGAATCCAAATGGTGGGGATAGAACAATTTTCTGAGTGAGGGAATGGCCCTCATTGTGAATTAATTTTTTGTGAATGTCAATGATGAAATCCATGTGATCTAGGGGAAGAAAACTTTTAGTGTTTCATCCTAGAACCCATGTGTGAGTTGGAAGACCGTGTATAGGCTTTGAGTTCAATGGTAGACAGAGTGTGGATCATCATGATCAAAACTTGATCTAGTGGAAAAGAAATAAGGAAACTCAAGTTATCAGGGGTGTCATGTTAAGTCTAGGCATATGACTATAGTTCTATAAGGGTTTTTGTGCATAGGACCAATCCTTGGATGGTCATGAAGGCATAGAATACTGGAGAGATTTTCACATCAATGAAATCTATATTCCTCATGGAATCCCTTAAGTCAATTATTAATTAATATTTTTGGATTTTGAGTAATTTTTTCAAGCTTGAGATGGAAGTACATAATTTTAAGATGGTTCGATGTGGTGGCATGACGGTGCTCAAGTAAGAGCACAATGAATAGTGTGTTTGGTCAGAATTTTTACCATGGGATTGCACCGAAAAGTCATAGTTATACCTTGGTGTGTGATTAAGGTGGCCATGAGATCCTCTAGAGGATAAGGTATCATATTTAATAGTTTTTATAGGAACATCATTGGACAAATAGGAGCACTTTCATGGTAGGTTGGCCAAAGGAGGTCCGACTATTTTCTATGTGTGTAATTGGATGTAGTGTGTTAGAAATGCATCAGGTATGTCATATTAAAATAATGTGGGAATTTCTAGAGCTAGATAAGCATTTTTTAGGATGATTCAGCATATTGAGGTTGTGCTTGGATAGTAGAGGCATGTCTATTTAGTTTTAGATTTAGAAATGGAGGTGATATCCAATTTTATACTAGTGTTCACTTGTGTGGTCAGGTCTGGTGCATTGGAAATGGAACTGGGATAATTGTAAAACATGCTAATTGTGTTTGTAATCAATTTTATTGGCAGGGGTACTATGGATTAGAATTTTCATTCATGAGATAATTCCTAAGGTGGGGAGCACCATAGACTGGATGATCGACTAAATGATCACATGATGGTATCTCAAGGTGTATAGTCTCAATAAGCACCATGTCAATATTTTAAAATTTAAGTGACATAAGTGGATCATGTTTTAATGAGTAAAGCACTTGGTTTTTAGGAGATTTTATTTGGATGTGCATTGGGAATTCTAGAATTGAACCTGAACATTTGAAATTTAATTGACAACTAGGATATATTAGGGTGAAATGATAGGAAACCACTAGGACTTCTGGAGGACCATAAGTGCTATGGTGGGGAGTTTATAGTTCTCAAGTGTACAGACAGTCCATGATGATCAAGTAAAGTTTGAGTTTTTAATTTAGTGGTGAGGTTGTATTTTATAATTGGTCTTAGACATAAATTTATAAAGGTTATAACAACTTAAAAGTGTGTAATTAAACAAATAGTGGGGCCCGGAATGTATTTTGGAGGGATCGAGTGATCATTAGATGGTATGGGAGTGGTTGGGGCCTTCATCCATGTTGTCGTAGTGTCACCGACTAGCGGGTGGACTAGTTAGTTTCCATGGTTGGCTACTGGGCACACCAACTGGGTGGTGAGAATGGTATTGGCCAGTGATTTGAGTCCAATGGCTTGCCGATAGACTCTATCTAGTTTTTTATAATCAAGGGAAAAATGTCATGTTACTCCTTTTTCCTAGAGGTCTCCTCACCAGATTTTTCACCCCTATTTCACCTAGCGGTAGTGCCCAAAGCTTCCACTTCTCCTTCTTTATCCAATGGTGGTATTTCCCTCATCCAAGGTCTAAATCAAGTGTCATCACTTTTGTTGGACATCCTAAGGTGATACTTCCACTCTTATTCCCTCTATTTTGATTTATATCCTCTTCCAAGTGGTGTTATTTTAGTTTTGGTATATATTATCTATTTTTATGGAATTTCTATAGTTTCTCATTTTCTTCCAACATAGTTTGAACTATTAGTCTATACTTGATGTGTATAATATCTTAAACATGAGGTTTTTGGCCCAAAGTCTTATCCAATAGTATTGTTTTATTTCCCATGTGGTGCATTATGTGTTCATACCAGATTCATTTTTTTCTGGCCTAATTTAAATTATAGCATTTAATTGTGTCTTTTCCAAATTGAACTCCCTAGTCTACAATATATAGTCCCAAGGTAAATAGGTTCTGAGTATAATTACTTGGGTGTGAGTTGGACCTTAAAATTGATAAATAATAAGTTATGTCTTCCTAGGAATAAAATTGTGGGGTGAATTGAGTTCCTTGGTTTGAAATCCTCAAGTTAGTAACTATGTTTAAACCAATGAAATAGAATTTCAAAATCATTGATTATCTTGAAATGAAACTTCGAAAATTGATATAGTATTAAATAAAAAAAATGAAGTTGTGTTTTGTTATTGGTTAATTATTGTGGTAAATTAAATTGATTAATTATGGGTTGGAAATTGAATTTGGTAAATCACTTGGTTAATAGGAATTATTACCCTAAGTCTTGGAAATCCTAAGTCATTTATAGTGGAATTCAAGTTATATGAAATTTCATGTTTTCTAAAAAAAATTGAATTAGGTTTTGAAATTAGTAATGGGTATTAAAGTGTGATATGGTAATTATGGATCATGATGGATTGGGAAAATGTGAACTAATGAATCATGATGAATGGTTTAAGTTGATAGCTTGATAAGTGAATTGATAATACATATTATATAAAGAAAATGTTAAATTGGGATTTTTTTTTGTTTGATGATAAAGAATGTTGCGATGATCTCCTTAGATTCCATATGATATAAGCTACTTGGGAATGCTAGGATGAGTACATGGATTTCATATAACACTCAATGGTTGGGAATGTCGAGATGAGCACTCAGATTCCATTTTTTTACAATGAACCTAGAAGTCCAAGAAAAGTACCAAAACCCGTATGATTTCTGATGATTGGGAATGTTGATATGAGCGCTTGGATTCCATGGGAATTTCTGAATGGGTCTGGATTCTGCCTGATGACTAATAATTTTGGATTGTTGGGATGAGATCTTATATTCTATATGAATTCCATGATTAGTGATCATATTCTTGTTGATAATTTAGGATACCTATAATTCTAGGATGAACCCTGATGTGGTAACTTGTAGTTGGAATGGTCAACATGATGTGCTATAAGACACCCCGTAATTGGATAAAAGAAGGTATGGTTGAACCAGGTTATAGAACAAAGTATCGTTAATGGTATATCTAACCTTAGGTGTAATTATAAACTTTTATAATTTGAGACAGTTATTTCTTTTATATAAATTATTTTATAACTATTAAATTTTTTACCTTGATCACTTCTACGTGCACTTTTATTTTAGACTGGTAATTTTAGGGAAGTCATTGGTGGTGGCCTACAAAGTTTCACTCACACCTTGCTTTGGATTCTATGGAACTTGGGTACCTAAACATTCACTATTACTAATCATTAGTGAATATATAAGGAAAGTCATGATATTGAGGATAGTGGTCTTGGAATACTGGTTTGGGAAGGGATGATCAAATTAGGAATGACTCAGAACTAGTTTGGAATGGGTGCTTTTTGAGTTTTATTTTAGTATTTTATTACACTTATATTTGATCTCCCCAAAGGGGATCCTTGGCATGTAGAGTATACCCATTATTAAAGAATTTTAAAACCATAGTTATTTTTGAAACTTGACCTATCTTATATATGATGGATATCTAGATTTATTTATATGTTTATCATTATTTTTGGTGTTATAGTTACTCTGATAATGAGGTAATAGTATCCCCATGGTAACCTTGCAACCCTCAATGCTAGTTGAAAGCCTCTAGCATAAATGGAGGTGTGTCTGAGGGTTAATGGAATGTCAGACTTAGGTACCACCTCAATGGAATCCTATCCAGGGTGTTACAAGTATTAGCTATATGAGGAACAAAATAATGGATATAAATACACTTTATCTTAGCAACTAAATTAAGAGGTAAAATGGGGATCACTATAACTTATCCAAATAAGGATCTAACTTCTACATGGGGAGTAATAAGTATGAATTAGTAGTTTACTAAGTAAAAGAAAAATTGTATTGTTGGTATTATCCAATACATACCTGAATAATCCTATAATGAAAGTAAAAGAATGCATGAGTGTTGGATTTAAAACAATTAAAAAAATATTTCTTCTAAAATTTAATTTCTTAACTATGGAGTTTAATTTAAGAATATCACAAATATGAGTTTTAGTGTTATAAATAGAATTAATTTAAAACATTTTCTCATGTATTAAGTAGTATAATATATAATTTAAAAAAATAAAAGGTTTTATGAAACCATTTTTTGGTAAAAGTTTGTATTAAATCAAAAATGTGTTTAAGACTTTGTGAAAAAGAAAAAAGTGATGGTTTTAGGAAAAATTATTTAGTTCAAGTTGAGATATAATTTAATAAATCCAATCAAGTTTTGATGTCAAAACATTCCTTTTTTATTTTAATTAAATCCATCCATTGCCTTGCCATCGATGAAACTCTTAAATGAAGCTATATTTCAATCGTGACTTTTAACTCATATTGGTTAAAATGGGAAGTTATGTTTTCTTTAATAAAAATATTTAAAAGTCACAAGAACATAAGATTATGTATATAATTGATCATATTTCCCATGTTTCTTAACATACTCCACCAAGGAAGTTAAACCTATAATAATTATGGGTTTACAATTTTTAAAGGAGGGAAACTTTAAAGTTATGTAGTAATGTCCCTTCCATCAAAAAATTGTGTTTAATATACAAGGGTAGAGAAATTATACAAACTACTCAACAAATACAAAAAATTTTACAAACCCAATTAGAGGTTTATAAATGTTAGAACACCATATAAGGTATTTATAATCAAATTCCTATATAATAACATCACTAGTTCCATGTGAGATAAATCTTACCTATAAATAGTCATGAACAAGTAATTAACCAAGTTTTTAAACATGTTCTTTAATTTAAATTTTTCATTTTAACATAAATGGAAGTGAATGGAATAAATTTTAGAAACTAGGTATTTGAATAAGGATAAATAAACTAGAAATAACATACCATTTTCAAGTTATAAACAATACTCAAATCATATATTAAAATTTATTAATTTTTCAAAAAGCATTTGGGACTAAAATAAGTACTTTAAAAATTGTTCCAAGTGATAGAGGATGGTTTTATTAGAGAATAAACTTAAATTTAAAACCAATTTAATCATTGAAAACAAATAATCTATGTCATTACAAAATAAGAAAATTATATTTATTAACATAAGAATAATAGAGGAAGATGAATCCAGGGATTTTCCTAAGGAATTATATATGATTTGAAATAACATACCAATGAAATACTCCGGAAAACCCTTCCATCATGCTCCAAAAATATCATAAAATCCCTTAAAACACTAAAATTTCATCCATAATCATTTACAAGAAATTTATCATATGCCCCAAAATGAACATATTGAAATTCAACAAAATCAAACACAAAACCTAGTTAGTTCACCATAATAACTATTATAATCACTAAACAAAAGGAAGCCCCAATTAATTCCCACCTCAGATAACCTAAATCATAGTTTTTAATTAAGAAAATATTAAATAAATCATTGCACATTTAGAAATTATTAACATAGTGACCATTTCTTAAGAAAAACCTACAATGAATTACTTTAACCCATACACAAGGAAAGTAAAATATCATAATTTATAGTATAAAAATAGAGATAGGGTTATAGGATATATTACTAATTATTTCTTCATTAAAACCCCCCCACAAATATACCTTAGATCAAAGGGGTAAGAGGAGCGAGAGATATAGGAACCTTGAGGGGCTATGGAAGATGCCTACAACTACTATTAGAGGAGTAAGACTGAGTGAAGCACAAAAGGAGATAAAAAGGAATGAGATAAATAAAAATACCCATTTCAAATAGGATATTTTTCATGAGAAAACTAGGAACCCACTATAAGGTCACCATATTATCAATAGAACTCCAAAGGTACCCTCTCTCAGACTTAAAATAATGGGTATGTGGTTTCACCTACAGTGTTTTGATTATATATTGAACCACCCCCAATCAATTGAACCCCTAAACCATCACTAAAACCACATTACTAACCCAAAAACACCTTAGAAATCATATCAAGACATAAAATTCAATGTAAGAATTCCAAAATGAAAAACAAATCCCCTCACAAGATCTAAAAATTATATTTTTCTCTAAATTCCCCTAAAAATATAATTATCAAGGTCAAGATCATTATATTATATATTTCATAGTAATTCAAGACATGTTATTCATATCCCCACTATTTAGATTTCACCTCGTAACTATGGATCTAATAACACAATGTCACTATATGAATAAATATTAAGTTGACCCAAAAAATGAGGAACTTCCACCAATTTCATTTGTACAATTATTCACCTTAGGTCACCGGTTTGGGATTGGAGTCCTAAAGGCCTTTGGGACACTTAGGCCTCCGGGTCAGTAAGGATTTCGGGCCACCTCATGACCTTCGTGCCACCTCAAGTCCTTCAGGGCCACCTGATTTGTAGTTGCACAGACAGATTCTACAAGGAACTGCTCCAGAGGAGGAAAGAGTAGGGAACATTCATGAGAGAAGGGCAAAAAGGAATTTGGAAGAATGAGAGGTATGGAATTTTACATCGGTACCATGACTATGCACCTCTTCACATGGACATGATAGCCAAACAGTCATGGAAAGGTAGAGAGTTGATCACGATGCAGATGCTGGGGAGGAGTAGTTTTCAAGTAGTCATATTCTGTATGATTTCCTTAAGACCTACGGGTCATGTAATGTCTCTAAGCCTATGGGAAATGGAATTCCAAATCCTACGGGCCTTGTAAGGATTTTCCTTTATCCCTTTAAAGTGAGGTTATAAAAAAATCAATAAAAAAGAAGTCCTTTGGGCCATTCAGTCTCAAAATAAGGAAATACCAAAAATATTGTAATATTTAATTCAACGGTTCGATAACATATTATAAAATAGAAGGAAATATATATAAAAAAGTTATATAACTAATAAAATACATCGTTAATTGGTTCTAACACACTTTATACAAGTTGATCATAGGCCTACTACAAAAATTCAGGATACATCAAAGACTTCTTCATCCATTGATAATTCAGTTTCAAAAAATTCTAAATATGGACCAAATGACCACATTGATTAACGTTCATTGAATCTCTTATATGGGCTTAGAGTGGCCTAGTTTACCATATTAGGAACACATTATAGATCATTTATTATTATGAGGAGTTATAGTAGAATGATAATTCTTCCCCACATCCCCCAACTTTCTTGATTGGGGTTTATCTTTCTTATAATCAATACAGGATTAGGCTTTATTATACCAAAAAAATAGATGCTCCACTCATTATAGGTTTCCATATATGATTAGCGTTAATCATATTATAATTATGTAATACTTATCCATAGGAAGTAAGGAAAATTTTAAAAAACTATAGGTCTAAGATCTATTTGAAAATCCCCTTTCAAAAATCAAGCTTTTAGAGACTAGTTAGTTAATATATGTTGAGTGAAATGTTCTAACCCATAGAAACAATATGCATATTTTTCACTATTTTATCACCCTATTAGTGACTCGTGAGTACTATAACTTTCTCCAATTTCATGATTTCAAGATAAAACCACTATATGAACATTGTCATGAAGAATTCCTAAGACATGTCATCATGAATCTAATGTGGAACTATAGTCATCCACCATTATCAAGTCAGTCCCTCCAATATTATTTCAATTAGTTTCACTCTTGAGGCTTCAAAAGTTCCCAAATAATTGAATATTTCTTTAATCAACTCTCGCTACACCATCACCTCTCGCTACACCATCACCACATGAGGATTCCGATCAACCCAAAAAATAAGTGTACATTGATTCAAGAATCCTTAGATGTAATATTATAAAATAAAATTTCTAAAATGGGTTTATAACATGAATTTTTAGAAACCATTTTTATTAATATTTTTTTCTCATAATTTAATTTTTAATCGAGAAAAAAAATAATCTTCATTTATCTATCATGTCGGTTATTATAAATTAGACATGAAAGATGTATTTTTTACATCACATAAAAATGTAACTAATGTAAAAAAAATTTAAAACCCATATTATTATGTGTTTTTTGTTCATTTACACAACTTCAAACCCTCATTTTCTTCTGTTATTATTATCACTGTCACCATCATCATCATAATCGCCTTATCCTTCGTTAACTTCCTCTACTATTGATTCACTCTGATATCACTTTGCATTTTCTATTTGTTTTTTATAATTTCCATGCATCTAAGGTATGTTTGTTTTGATGAATAATGTTTTTTGATTATTTTATGATTTAATGATATTTTCCACCACATATCTTTGAAAAATCATCGAAATAAGTATTTTATATCTTATTATTCACAATTTTAAGATATTTTTAAATTAATGAGTGCATGTGTTATGATTATGGTTTATTTAAATGATTATTTTATGAATTTGGGTGATAAATAATGTTTATTTTCTAATTCAGGGGTGTCTATGGTATATTTTTACCTTTATTTTTCATCGTTTTTTTGAAGCTATAGTGGATTAGGGATTTTGAATAAAGAGTATTGATAATATATATTTAGATGATCATGCCAATTTTACAATCATATTGTGATAAAACAAACTATCTAACTTCAACTTAATCATGTCACAAATCAAAGATCTATTACACAATCATATTGATAATCAACAGATAATTTTAGTTTAGTACATCATTTATTAAAACCCCATAGACTAAATAGGGATGAATTTAGGTTAAACCCTGTATTGATTATAATATGTTGTTTTTTTCTATTTAAATGTCATAAATAACTCTTAATTTCATAATTGAATCATTCTATTTATTTTCTTTATAATATAATATGACACATTTAAAAATATTTGAGTTATTCTAATAAGATCAAATTAAAATAATTGGATATTTATTTTAATTTTATTTGTATGGGATCTATTTTATTTTATCCTAATGAGTGTGTTTTTATTGTCACCCATGCATGTCATTTTTTGGTATAAGTGTAAGCATGTCTTTATATTCTTTATCAAGTTTTGTGATATCATTTTTTTTACTCTCTAATATCATTTATATTATGAAATTTATTTAGTTACATTGAAAATAATAAATATATAACAATGAAATTACATAATAAAAATAAGGAATAATTTTATTTTATTTGTGTTCAACCTTTTAAAATAAATGTTAATATTTCTATACCATTATTTTTTTGAATTTTTCTCAAATAATTATAATTAAATATGTTCAAAATGGTACTTTTTTTATCAAATATGTTTATTTATTTTATTTGTAGAATATTTTATGTTTATTTTTATTATTAATTATAAAAGTAAATTTGAAATTAAATTTAAAAATATAATTAATTATTTTCAATTATTGATATTTTTATATATAATAACAAATCGAAGTTGGATTATTACACTGTGGACAATTTGTGAATATAAGGAAGGTTTTGATGCATTTTTTGAATTTTATAAATGAAATTTTCCAAACAAAACTCAATTTTTCTCTCCATTATTGAAATTTTTAATATAACAAAGTTAAAAAGTATATAAATAAAATATCATTTAATTTTTCATGGTTTCAATATGAGTTACAATTCTTGGATTTATCATGCTGAAATTAAGTAAAATTCAAGATCTCTTGATAATGTTGTTTTTTAATATGATAATTGTGATCCAATTGGAGAAATTATTTGTGATATTGAATTAGAGGAAATTATAAAAGAAACAATAATTGGTCATCTATATGGTAATTCTGAAAAAACATTATATCCAGGTTGTACGAATTTGTGGCTTTATTAATAGTGTTAAGATTGATTAACTTGAAGTCCAAAATTGGATAGAATGATAAGTGTTTTACAAAGTTTCTACATCTATTGAAAATCATACTTCATAAAGGAAATTATATTCGATATTAACATTATAATGTGAAGAGAATATTGTGCTTGATGGTTTTGGGGCATAAGAAGATACATTTTTTCCTGAACGATAGTGTGTAATATAGGAAAGAATATAAAGTTCTACCATAGAGTCCTAAATGTGGTACATAATGATTTAAGTTAAAATAAAAATCACGAGAATATTTAGTAGCTTGAAAGACTCATACTAAAAAAATTGTATATTCCTATAATTCATTATTTAAAATGTTTATTTTCATATTAAAATGACGCAAAAAGGTTAAGATGGATTGTAAATGAGCAGATATCTAATTGAGAATTACATTATCCAATTCATTGTTAATTGTGAAAGAAAATTGATCAATGGTTTCCTATTTTTATAAATGAAGTTAGAAATCAAAAAAATGGAATTTGAAAAAATGGGATGAATCTATGTCGAATCCTTAATTTCAAACAATGTGCATGGACAGTTTTATATTTAATTTACAACATATATCTACAATTTTGTATGAATTAGAAATATATCATATCTAGCTTAATGAATTCTATACCAAAACAACCTAGTAACAATATTGATATTTTTTGTGGATTTGAAACTTTTATGGGATGAAGTTATTAGAGTGTATGATTATTATAAAATAGAATATTTTCAACTACATGCAATGATTATGTTCATTATAAATGAATTCCTATCATATGGAAACTTATCTATATATTATTTTTTGGGGAATAAATTTTATCCAATTTATGAAGAATGGATTGCATATTATCAACAACAACATGGGCTAGAAACATTATAAGTAGGACACTTAAAGTTTTTTATATGGATTACTCTTATCAAAGATTCAAAAATGCATTCAATGCCTCATTGTAATTTGATATTACTCCAAAACTTTATTCCACTGATCAGTATTTTGAGAGGGTGAAAAACATTGTAGTCACATTAATAAAGAAACAAAAACTGGTAATGATAGAAATATTTACAAAAAAGAATCAATATTTTTTTAAATAATATATTTGAGATATCATGAGGTCAAATATAACATTTATTACATGCATGTGAAGAATAAGATCTATGATTTCATTATTATAACATTGTATGGTATCAAAGGAAAGGCTAAAATGTATTTAATGCAATATTGTTCTTAATATCAACGGGAATGTGTTTAGAGTTAGATCCAACCTCCAATAGAATATGAATATAACTGCCTTCATATTATAAAACATTATCCAAGAGAGTGAAAATTGGTTTTTTTTTAGTGCCTCCATTGTATCAAAAGTTCTGTAGATCTATTCATAAAATGTAAAAAACAATTATGTCATTAAAACAATTGAATTTTACAGACATGAAATATCGTGATTTTCATGTCTTTATGCAATGGATCCTTCTAATTTCATTTCATGGGATATTTCCACTCCATTTTCTAATGATTATCAAGAAGGTGTGTTATTTTTTAATTCAATTTGTAACAAAATGATTGATTTGAATTCGGTGAAAAATTTAATGAATGGTGTAGTTTCTATACTTTTTCATCTAGAAATTTACTTTCTTCCAAAAAAATTTCATATCATGATTCACTTAATGGTTTATTCAATATAATAAATAAATATTTTGGGGAGGATCGTATATATAATTTTATTGAGGAGCCTCTTAATCCTTCATAATAAGATCCATCTACTTCCATAGGTGGCAGAAAAGGAATCCAGTTTTTTCTAACATAGTACAACAAGTTTACCAAACTTATCAGTTGTCCATAGCCAGGACCAGAGGATATATGTTTATTTTGATGATAATGATAATCCTTGGGGTATTAATTAAAAAAAATTAAGAATTTTGTGTCAATTAAACTTATAGCTAAAGTTAGAATTTTTATTTGTTATTAGAAAAGTTTTGATAAATCCCAAATATATCAATTGTGAGAGAAAATTTTGGTAAGAAAATTTATTATTATTTTAATTATAATGAAATGTTTTTATTAATATTTGTTTTTCCATTATTATTTGATAAAATATTATATACTTGAAACTAGAGAAGTCCGAAAGAAATTTTTATCATTGGCTGCTAGGAGATGGATGGATTTTAAATTAACCCTCACGTCAACTTTCATTTTTTTGTAAATAAAAAATAAAAAACTGTTCAATATATATACTTTTCTTTAGGAAGATACATGGAAGCATTTTTATTTAAAGTTGATGAAAAGAATCATTTTTGGTGAGTGAACATCATGTTTTAGATTTTTTTTTAATATTAATAATCATATTAATGGTTTTTTATCTTTAATATACAATAATTGAGGAGATATCATCAAGTGATCCAATCCAAAAAAAATTATACCTTCATAATTTATCTCATGGAGGGTATAAATTATTGAAATAACAAATGATGGATAAAAAATTTTAAATATTGAGAGTCGAGTCTTCGGGCTTCACATAGGATAACCCTACTTCCCCTAGCTTTACATGAAAAAAAAAAGAAGATGGATCGAATGAGAAAATAGGGAAGATATCTTATAGAACAGTGGATGGTTGTCGCTAAGAGTATTATAAGGAGTTATTAAAGTTATTTTAACTATTTATATATTGTGTTTCACTAATGAAATTTTTAAATATTCTATATAGGAATCCCTTGAGGAGTATATCATGTGGGGTTACTGCAAATTTTAGGGTATAGAGGAAATTTCAGCTATGAAATATAAAGGTCTTGAACATTTGGTCCATGTATGTGGGTATTAGGTAGGTTTATCAGTAGAAAAAGTGTTTGTATATTCTGGGGATTCTTTAATGGAGGATGTATATAAATGAAAAATAGTTTCTTTAGAAGCTAAATTTCAAGATATGGGTGAGATGATAAAATATGGTATTAAAGATTCAGTACAACCAATTTTTATAGACATGAAAAGATAGTTCCAAGCTTCAAATCCCACTCCTCCACCCTTGTCTGCATATATCACTCCTCCATCTCCACCTTTATATCAAACTCCAACACCTCATCCTCCAAAAATTCATATCTATTGTGAGCTATATATTGATAATCCCTAGCATCATATTTTTGTATATGGGATTATATATTATATTGGGGATATCATTCATCATCAACATTTATAGATGCATCATCATAGGTTCATGGTGCAGCATATTATAGATAGATTAGTAAGAGTATTATTTCCTATAAATGTGGTCACTAGAGTTAGATAAAGTATCAACTATATTTTAGTTTTTTCATCTATACTTTTTATATATATTACCACCAAGGTAGTTAAAGATTACATACTTTATTTCATATTGCTCTTAAATTTTCCTCGACATTTAAAAATTTATATTATTTTATATTTTTTTATATAAAAACTTTCGAGTTAAATAAATACTGAATAGACAATGAAAAGTAAATCATTATAAGACTATGGAAACTACTTCTTCTCAACTTGATAGATTATCAAAATATTCATATCTGTTGTTAGAATATTATAAGCTACCAATTGATTCAAATATTCTTGGGAATGAAAATAATTATATGATTTTAAAAAGAGATATCATTTAACTTGTAACTAGATATTAGTGGGGATTAAATGTAATGAAAATATTTTCCATGTAAGTTAATTAAAATATCTATTTCTATCATTATAATTTAATAAAACTTAATACTTATGTTTATTTAATAATAGGTACCTTTATACAATTTGAATTCAGTATGTTACAACATCAGCCTATGGATTTTTTTACCAAAAATTCATTTCACCAATAATTATGATAATGAAATATAAATATAGAATAATACATATTGTTTAAAGATTTAAAAATAATGTAATTAAATTTTTTATTCTTCCTCATCTTGAAGGGTATAGAACATATATTTTTAAAGTGTTATTTATATTAACTTAATAACCAATAAAATTATATTTTTTTATATTACTGGTTATTGGATGTTGTGGGTTTTTTATAAAAAAAGAGAGGAGAACTTACTAGTTATGCACTATACATTTTGAAGTGTGAGAAAATTTATTAAATATATTGTACATGTGCATTTAATTGTTTCAATACTTTCATATTATAATAAATTTTAATTTTATTTCATACATACCATTTTAAAACAAGGAAAATAATTAATTCTGAGATAAAATATGAAGTATGGCATAAAAGATCAAATATATGTACGTAAAGGTGACTTCACAATTATAATTACTAAATTTTGGATGCAAGTACTTAAAATTTAATTTTGAATTGAAAACTTCTTTTAAAACAGAACTAGCATCATCAATGGGTAATGAAATGTGGATATTATGTTCTAAGATTTATATTCAAAATAATTTCAATTGAGATAGTAACAAAATTCCACAAGGTTAAATTTTATCATAACCTTTACTTTAATTTACCTAATAATTTTATTGTGAATACATGTTAAATAATTTCTTTTCAATTTTTATCATTTTTATGACCCATTACCTTATTCTAAAAATGATCTAAAGTAATTACAAGGATCATAGAAAGATTATTTAATAGGTTTTATTGGGTTTTAGTTTAAATTTAATATTTATATTTAATTTCAAATTTCAAATTATAAATTTGAAATGATTTGAATTTCTATTTTTTTCTGGCTTTTTTTTGTGTTTTTATTTTCTTATTTTTTATTTTATTTTTGTACTGTTGACATGTTGAAATTGATTTTATTATTTTTTTAATCATTTTTCATGATAGTTATTTTATAACCAACATAAATTTTTAAAATAAAT
This sequence comes from Viscum album, assembly GCA_963277665.1. Lineage (NCBI taxonomy): Eukaryota > Viridiplantae > Streptophyta > Magnoliopsida > Santalales > Viscaceae > Viscum > Viscum album. Next base: position 1,575,259,183 of record OY728120.1, on the reverse strand, counting down.
CTACATTTTTTGTTGGTTATGAAATAATTGACATGAAAAACCTTTCCTATTATAAAGATTTTGACGGATTTATATTAAGATCTTATAAAAACAAAAGTGATATTCATTTTCTAACATTTGTTAACAATAATCGATGTGAAATACATATTTAAAACTTGTCTTTCAAAAACATCGTTATGTAACTGGTGTTAAAAACCATGAAAACCCAATATTGAAAAACTATTAGCACCAGTAATATGGCCTAAGAGTAAAAAAGAACATAGATCCACCAGTATGTTCAGAGTCTAGGTAGATTCAAAAAAATATATATAATAATCTAGATATTAAATACACTAGTATAATAAAAACCACTAGAATATGTACTTTATCTTCTTCACTAATACCTTTTTCTAATTCATGCTCTAGATAAAACAAAATATAAAACCCAATCAAAAATTATTTCATAATTCAATTAACCTAATCCAAATATAAATCAAAATATCATAATAAAAGAAAACACTCACAAAAATAAAAAAACACACACATACAAACACACATATATATTACACAATAAAACATTTCTTTTACACTATAAGCATCTTATAAATATAAAAAATCCATTTAATAAAATCATGTACAAATTGAGAATAATATACCTTACTCTAAAATTAAATGAATCCCATTTTATTCCAAATTCTAATAATAGAGGATAATATGATTTCTATTAATTATAAAATGACAAACTATCCTTCTAAAAATCCATTATAATTTATAAATTTAATTGAATTTAAAATTACCCTATAATAAAATTCTAGTATATCTAAATAACAAATTGAAAATATTAGAAAAAATTTAAGAAACTAAGAAATTAATCATTTGGAAAATTTAGAAAAACATACCATTATTTCTATAGAGCCTAGATGGATCGTGCAAGGATATTAAGAGGGGGGTCAGTTTACCCAAAATTTATTGATTTTTACTTTCTTTAAATTAGACCCTATCACACTAAACCTCTTCTCTAGTAAGAATAATGGACCAGATAATGATATATCAATACTCGCTTTATAATGTAATGTAGAAATAGAAAATAATATCATCACATGATATTTACAAGGTTCATCCTCAATTTGATAGCCTAATACTTGTTGTATTAGACTCTTGTTGAGTACATTAATTGTAATCTCTATAAATTAAAATGATAAAAAGTCTAGTTCAAACCACACAAAAGTTTGAAGTAGGTGTCATCCACTTCCCCATGTAGGTAGGTATCATCCAATTCCTTTAGTTGAATTTTTATTGTTTTTATAGGAACCATATGTTCTTCAAAATGCTCCATTATCTACTCTGGTATGAAGAAAATGTTACATTGAAACACTAGTTTTCTAACCATCAAGAATATGACCTTCTTCTGAGATACTCAATATATCAGATGTATTCAAAATGTTATCAAGCACATAATCCTCTCTTTAGGATATTTAATATGATATATTCAAGAATGAGAGAATGCATGCATGAACAAAACATCATTCCACCTCAATAAGGGTATCAACATTATGATCTTAGATATCTATTACACAATTTGTCCCTTCTCATCTCCATATTATTTTTACTTTTTTGATGGGTTTTTTTCATCAGGAATACGCCATTTTAAGTCTTCCATTCATATTCCTCTCACTTTCAACTTCATATAATATATAACATAAACATCAGATTTAATATTATCTCTCTTTTTGTTCAACTTATAGAAGGTTTGTCACAAGAATAACCCAGTTTTTATTCTATTATCACTTATTTTAATATTTTATGTTGAATAAATACTTAGACATCCAATTTCCATAAATCTTAAAAATTATAACTCTCTAAAATATTACCATTTAATGTCAAGTAATCAAACTTAGTTAAACACTTCAATAAATATATGGAGTTCTCTTACTCATGAGATATGAAGATATCATGATCTTATATTCCTAATTCAGTGTTGATTTAGGTTATTCCATGTAGGAATGTAAAAAATTCATATTTCTTATATCTTAATAATTTTTTTTCGGTGTAATATACTCATAAATACTTTCCACAAGTCATGTAGTTTCATAATCCTCACATGCTTAACATTTTACGCTTGATCTATATCATCAAATTTCCCCCTTATTTTTCTTTTTATCATTTCCAAATTTCTTATCCAGAATTCTCTAACATGAAATTATCCTACACCAAACCAAATATCATACAAAGATAATCTCCTAATATGATATTTCATATGGGTAAGATAATTCTATTATGAAAATTATAATTCTCCTATGCATATGAAAATTTTCCTATATGAATGATAAAACTCCAACATATATGAAAATTGTTTTATGAACACAAAAATGACTTACACATATTATAATTTTCTTACACACTATAACATTACTCTATGGAATGATTCACATCTTTATAATTTCATCAAATTTAACTCAGCTGGGATCATGGAGTCCAAATTACCATGATATATCAATAAGGAATAAATAATAAGTCATCAAAAAAATTTATATAATTATTCAGAATAAGTATTCTTGAAATCTAATATTCTAAAAAACCATGACCCTTATGTAGGTCCTATCATTCAAAAAGACCTCTATATATGGGAACTAAACCATGGAATAAACCTTAAATATCTCTATATTACTTTTTAATTACCCTTATGTGAATGGAATGTGACCTTTATATTGGTTTAAAATGATATTTACAAATCTAATTAAATTCAATGATAACTCTTACATAGGTCCTTATTTTCTATGTGACCCATATACATAGAACACTTCTTACATTTATGAAAAATCAAATTACCTTTATACAATGTTTTTTACCTTTACATGGAAGTAATAAACTTAGATTTACCTTTACAAAGGTATAAATGTACCTTTATATAAAAGGCATAAAATTGGATTTACCTTTATATAGGTACTTAGATACCTTTAAGTAACTTCTCATCTTTCTAAATCAAATTCATCCACCTAAAATAGCTTCAGAAACTCTTCAAATATATTTAAGGACTTATCCTACCATTTAAATATTCTTAAATAAATTAAGAATCATCATCCAAATATCTTTTCATCAATGGATGCATTTCTCATGCATTTTATTATATTTACCTCTATGAATCTTAGTATTTACATCTCCTGTTTTTCAAAATACTCAAGACTATAATTTCTCCACTAATATAGCACTCAAGTTTTCCATGAAAAATATTATAGATAGTTTTCAATCAACATTTTTCTTGATATTTGTGAAGATAAACTCTACAATCATCATAATCTAATTACTTATACTCAAATATATCTAGTCAGGTATTCAAGAAGCAACTTCAATTTCCTCTCTTTTCATAGACACGTCCTCAAAAGTTTTACAATAGTAGAAACCTATTTTCCTAGTTTTGTATAGTTAGAAACTCACTCATCTTCCAGTGAATATTAACATTCTTTTATATTGAAAAAATATATATTACCTTTGATATAGGATCTTTAATCCCCCCCCCCCTTTGTTTTTCTTGTTAATAATGTAAAATACTTTTTTTAATATATGTTTCCACTAACTCTCCTTCATCTTACCCTTAATGAAAATAAATATTAATTAGTACTTATAGGAAGGAACTATTTAACTCTTCTTCATGATTCATCTTAAATTTTTTAAAAATCTTCTCCTCCCCATTTATATTATAATAATATATTAATTCAGTTTTAATATAAGGATGACACCACCTGAGATTATTTAGTGATGAGTCATTGGTTAATAAACTCTAAGTCTACAAGGATTAACCCAATGTAGAAAAAAAAAGAGATATAACCAAGAAAAAAAGTGATATATTAATCATTATACATGTGATACCGCGTTAAATTAATCTCTTTAGTGTCTAAAAATCAAATTTAGTAAGACGATTATAACTTTAAATGAAAATACCTAAAGATCTTTCCAAAAATATAATTTCTATTTCAACAAATACCTCTTATATTTTCTCAATATCTTCCCCATTTGTTTCTATCCAGGTTATCTTCATCATGGTGATTCTCTTATATGGATTAACTTCAATATTTTTAATGTAGAGAAAACACCAAGATAGAACAATTAAGGATTTCTCCAACTCTATAATTGTGCTTCCAACTTCCTTTTTTCTATATTATTGTCTATTTTTATATCTCTCACACATATTGGCCTCACCTTCATTTCCACATATAAAATTTAATAAAAATACAATATAAAAATTAAAGGAATAAGGTGGTTTTCCTTATTCTTAAATATAAACATTATGTTTGAGTAGTATTCTCAACCAAGTTTTTCCTTTAACTCTAGTATTCACGCTGGAACATTTTTTTGAAATCTATCCTAGATTTGGGTAGCATGGAACTATTCAATGAATTAACTTATTTATGTGGTAAGTTTATATTTTCATAATACATTAAGTAACATTAATTTATATATTCCATGTTTATCTTCTTTAACATCTCTTCTTGGGTTTAACTCATATTTAAACAATTTATAGAAATATGTTTAGGCTTATGAGACCTCTAACACAAATATTATAAAATCCTTGGGTTATATTTTGTTCATAAACTCTCTTGAAATTTGAATTCCTCATATATAATTTATTTTATTCCTATAGTACTAGTACTTTCTTTTGATTCTTCCAATTTTCTATCCTATTCCAAATCAATTGTCCAAATATCCAAACAATCTTATGAAACTTGCTCATCTAATTTGGAATGTCCACATGAATTATTATTAGTGATTTTCACTACATATATATTCCTATAACTTTTATATTTTACTTAAAATTATTTTATATTCTTATCTTTAATATTTAAATTTATACAAACACCCATGGATTGTTTTAATGAGTCCATGGTTTGCCCTATTTTACAAGAATAGAAAAAACACTTTCCTTTATTTTAGATCTTCTCTTTAACTTATAGGGATTTTTACCCAAGTATGGATAATAAATATTCCCTAAAAACTTATTAAGAGTGGTTTTTATAACTCTTCTATTTTTTTTTTGAACACCTTGTTTTAGATATTTTTCTCCCAAGTCAACTTTTTCTTCTTCTTTTAAAATTTACATCTATCTAAGTTGTGCAACTTATTTCTCCCTAAAACATGAGTGGTAACAAATGGGTGTATACTAGAACTCCTCATGGATATTACCACTCATAAATAAATAATCACATAAGTTTTTCAATTAATTTAACATATTATTTGGTAATATATTCTTCTCATTATGGGGATTTTTCTTTCACACACTAGGTATTTTCTTCTACTCAGGTTTTCTACACCACAATTTTTTCCTTCTTTGAACTTCAAAAATTGATATATTGTGCCAATAATATAAATCCTTATGACCAAACCTATAACAACACTAACATCGACCAAAAAATATTTTCTTATTTTGAGTGAATTTTTTCCAGAAATATTAAATTTGGATGGTTGTTGTTTTTTATCCTTTTTTTAACCATTTAGGATCCACTTTAGAAACCAACTCTTATGTAAATTATTTTATCCATACTTGATATAGTGATAGGATTATCATCATTTTCATCACCTATTTTATATAGAAATTATTTTGAAATATTTACTATCTAGAAAAATTGATTTAGCATAATCAATATATTTTTACTTCGATGATACCTTTTACAAAGATCTATAAGGGGATACTTCTTAAAATGATCTCAGGTTATTTTTTCATCTATTATGAGCCTTTTTTTGGAAAAGGTTCTCTTCTATATAATTTATTCCATCATACCTTTTATAAATAGTTTGGAAAGTTCTAGTTTGAGTAGTTTCCATATATTTTTACTTTTAACCCAAGTTCAACACACTTCATATTCAAGTACTATTTCCCATACTCAATTGATCACATATTTTCATCTCATTCTAAATTCATATTATGAATATTATATTCATGAATCTTGATTGATTATTTTAAATAGTTTTCATACTCTCTAATTCATTTTTTTTAACTCCATATAAACATATTTTACAATCACGTAGGTTTTATGCAATGTTGTCAGTGAATAGATTGATTCTTAAAGAACATTTTATGTCATTGTCTTCTCATAAACATATCCTTGCAACTCCATTTCAATCAATGAAAATTATTCATTTCAAAGAGATATAGATTTATCCTTGGATTCTACAAGTTATTTGAGGAATTTGAATATTTTGAATTTCCTATCCATATCATTTTCCAATTCTCTATCATCTTATTCAAGATGTTCTTTTTGTTTAAATAGTTTCTCAATAAATCAAAGTACATAAGTGATTAAGTCAAGTGGAAAATTCTTCACATACCTTTCTATTTTGGAGTAAAATTATTTTATAGTTTTGATAGACTTATCTTCTCAGTATTATTTATAGCTTAAGTTTTCATCTTAAAAAATACCACTTTCAACATATTTGATATATGAGCATAATCCACATTGATTAGATTCAAGTAGTGATAGTTACTTATTATCTCTGGATATTTTTTGAAATTTTTTCCCTTCCTCTTATTAATATTATTTAGTGATTTGGTAGGAACCCTCTTGTCTACTTCAAAATAGGTGAAGAAAAATTCTTCCACCTAAGGTTTTATAACCCTCTATCTCTTAGTAGTTTTAATGATCACAAACACCAATTGTTAATATAATTATTTCATTTGATGTGTTTTAGTTATTTATTCCATGTAAGTTAATTGAACAAAGGATGGGTACAAGAGGACCATAGAAGGCCATTTTTTAAGCTGTTGGTTGTTTCTAGAGGTTAGATGGAGGAGGACCATCAGCCAGCTGGTGGTGCTTCCAGTGGAACCTAATAACCATCATGCCCATAAGCTAGGTGGTTGAGCCCCAACTATACACTTATAGGACCTGGATATTCCAAGTGATCTCCAGGTATCCCATAATTTGATCATTGAAGCCTACCAATTGGCTAGAATCCCTTTTCTAGAAACTCAACCAAGTTGTTGTTGGTTTTCACCTATAATAATCTCCACTTTGAATGGATCTGTTGGACTCCAAAGACATCTGAAACCATCATGGGACCTCTTTAGGCTGAAAATAAACACTCCAAAAGGCTTAAACACTACCAGTTAATATTTTTCCTTCACTTGATCTATTTTTTAGCATCCATTATTATACTCAATTTATCACTTATTTCTTTCACTTAATTTCTGTCATTTTTCTATTTAGATATCACTAAGTGAAATGGGAGTGTGTTATAAAGGGTTTTTTTTAACTAACATCTCCTTCCTATTCTTCTTATTGGGTGATAACTACCACTAAAGTTAGATATTTCTTGGGTTCATTACTTTCCCCCCATAAAAGAAATGGTTTCATTAGGTTTCCTGGTTACACCAATAAAAAGAAAGTATCATCTTTCTTTTAGGTATCTTGGATACCATTAAATCCCATGGATTAAAAAAACCTCTCAACACTCTTGAGGGGATTCGACAAAGAAACTTATTTTATTATTTTTTAAACTCTTTTATTATCTTTTATTTTCATTTTAGTTTTTGATACAATTTGTATTTTAATCAATATTCTATTTTGTTTACTTCTTTAATTCAAATATTTTACACTTTAATTTTATTCATCTATTAATTTTATCATTTTATTCATTTTAATTTTAAAGAAAGGTAATTCAACACCCTCTTTCCATCCTCCTCAGACAAATAATTGGTATCATATCCATCCTTGGTTTTTAAACCTTCACCAGTTTCAAGGAACAATCATAAAGTATGGATACTTCCTCTAACACCCAAGGTGCTCCCGGAGGACTCTCAATGGATTGAGCACCTTTCTTTAATGTCTCATACTATATTTATTGCAAAAAAACATGTTTATATTTATTATAATCATATTTTATGCCATTTATAAAATTTTCATGCATGGTTATACACCCACTAAGGAAATATAGGACTCAAAAATATCAATGACATTGAGGCCTTTGAACTTGATGGAAAATCCATGAATTTCCTTCATTATCAGCTGGACCTCAATGATTTTAGTCGTATTTACATTTATAAAAATTCACATGAAATTTTCAAACTTCTTGAACTCACTAATGAGGGTACTAAAATGATCAAGCACACCACACTTGATATATATTGTGAAGACTTTAAAAGTTTTAGCATGTATACAAAAAAACTATTTCTAAAATGTTTACTCACTTTAATAAAAATTTTAATGGTTGAAAATATTTTGTAATATTCTTAAAATATATATGTCATTGAAGAATATACTTTGGATTTTTTCAAGTTCTTGGAAATCTAAGTTAACGAATATTCAAGAAACAAAAGATATCAAGAACATGTTTTTATAAGAACTCATTAAGTCACTAATGACATATAAGATCACCATAAAGTGAAAATACAAAAAGAATGATAAATAAATTGAGGAAAAGATTACTAGATACTTTAAATAATTTTATGAATACTATTATGGAAGTGATTATGAAATTTTACGCTTGTCCAAAAAGATGAGCAAGTTCATGAAGAAGAAGAAATCATTACATTATTACAAAAAAAAGATAACAAACAAAAAGAACCAGTGGTAACTTGGTATAAATTCAAGAATAAGGGGAACATAAAACTATAGTATGCCATATTAAAAAAGAATATGGATTAGAATAATCGAAGTAATAAAACCTTTAAAGTTCCTACATGTATTGTAAGTGATGAATCCATCCCTCAACTAGCTCAAGTAATGATAGTTCCAAATGTATCATAGCACAAATTGAAGTATATATTGAGGTAAATAATTTTTCATTTAACTCTTATTATTCTTAAATTAATTTATATTATAAATATATTAAATATAGTAGATATAAATTAGAGGAAGGGTTTTTTGAACTCAACTAAAAATTCAATGAGCTTCAAAATAAATATAATAATGTAATTAATGAGAAGGATCAACTCTTTAAAGAAAAGGATTAATTATCCATAAAATTAAAAGAGAAACCAAATATAAAAAAACTTAAAATCCACAATTAAATTACTTAAAATTTATCTTTTTAAGTTAACCCAATTTGAAAAAAAAATTAAATTAAATTTTGGGTTTCCAACATTAAAAAAAACATTTTTGGGACTAGCTCTTCAAATACACCTAGAACATTTAAAAAACCACTTTTGTGAGAGTATACTCTCAAGATAAATTTTTTAATTATTATAATAAAATAGGGAATCCCATTTTTAATATGATTATAAAAAATTCTATTTATGGTATACCCAAAAAAGTACATCACTCCTCAAATATTTTTTCAAGATAATCATATACTTAAGAAATATGGGCTCCAAAATAACTTTTAGCTAACATTAGTGGACCCAAATTTATTAGGGTACAAAAGGAATTAGTATATTTATTTTTTTTTAGAAAAAAAAATGTATCAAGATTAAATCCAAAGGGGCTACGTGGTATATGGATAGATGGTATTTGAGACACATGTGAAATGATTACTCTGAGTTTATCCTTCCTGAAATTCTTGATGGAGGGAATGCTGCCTTTAGTGATAAATCTGGGAGTAAAATCATTTATAAGTACCATTGTTTTTTTAAATTATAATTATATTAAATATTTTTTATATATTAAGGGTGTAAAAAATAGTTTTCCTAGTATCTGTTAATTGTGTGATAATGGTTTTAATATTTCATTTGAAATCGAGTCTTCAAATGTTTTTGATTTAAAAGGAAAAATTTATCTTTAGCCTCCTGATTTCATAACATTTATGTTATTAATTTAAAATCACTTACTCTCCAACATGTTAAATCACTAGTACAAAAATTATTTATCACTACTTCCTTTTCACATTGGTTGTTAATAACCAATGTGAAAATTCTTGTATATTAATTTATCACATCGACTATCCTATAACCGATGTAATAAATGAATTATACTGCTTTATCAAGTCAGTTATTCTATAACTAATGTGAGAAATCATTTTTTTACATCAATTATATATAATAACTGATGTTTTAAAGAAAATCCCATTTCGTTGTAACATTGGTTACTTAATAACCAACGTGTTAAATCAATTTATCATGTCTATTTTTAAATAATAGATATGAAAAATCAATAAATATTCCTTTATAATTTCGATTATGTAATAACTGACATGATAAATTATTTATAATTTTATGAATTCTTGTTTTGAGTGATTTCAGTGTTTTTCAATCAGGAGAAACCAAACCTGGTTCTCTCTCACATAGAATCCCTAACCTCATTTCTTCAATATAATGGCCTCCAACCTCATTTTCTACCTTAATATATCCTCATTTTCTATAGTGAATTCAAACTGATCATCTCTTAACTCTCAAGTAAGCCTCACACTCCTCGATTTTGGTTGTTCAATGTTACATATTCCCTAACTCTCCTTTTTCAATTATGTTTACAAAACTTTTGCAACACCATCTTGTTTAATATTCTCATGTTATCTCATATATTCCCTTTACAATTATCCATGATTATAATCATAATATTTCATATCCTTTCATCATGGTGGATTATTTCTCATGGGGGTATGTCTCAGGATATACTCCCTTAACATCAAAATAAGAATGATACATACTAAATACATGGGTCACAATTATGGGTCCATCATGAATAAATATATAGGTAACTATTGTCTAGGATGGGCGTTGAATTAATATATTTTCTTTAGAGGGGCCTTTTTGGTGGATTATGGATGAACATTATAGGTGAGATAATGAAACTCAATGTTAGGTTATGAGCATAATATAGTAGGTCTATCTGAATTCATTTATTTCATTAAGGATTTCTCTCATTGGAATAATCACATTATTCCATACCTAATCAGCAGATGGATATCTAACATTAATACATTCCTTCTAGTAATTAATAGGTAGGAGTAAGCATCTATGGTATGAATATTATTATAGAATACTAGTTTTTTTTATATTTATAATTCTTCATTCCCTAATCTTCTATATGGGATAATACAAAGGGAACTACTCCAAACACCAGAGTAATACTTCTTCGTGAAAGTAATGCATGGGTGAAGAAATTATCCCATTAATTGAAATCCTCTTTTATACATGAACTAAGTAATTCATCATGTTTAATTGAAAAGAGTGGTATATGAGGATTCTTTTAATCTAACTAACTCACAAGACCCATGGTCTTACAGGTGTTTATGGGATGATAATATATGTGGGGTGCAATAGTGATTGGGATTGGGATATCACCCTTCAAATCAACTAGATGGTCAATCTAGAAACCTTATTAACAATATATATCATCATTTATCTCATACTAGTATGAGAATAATGTATTATAGTATGATTTAGGAAATTTATTACAGTATCATAAATGGAAATTAGTCGATGGATTAGTATTCCACTGTCTATATTGAAAATATTATATTTATAGATCTTGAAAATCAATATTGTGATGGCCTAGTTATGGGTTTTTACTCATAGGAAAGTACTATGGGGATAGATCAAAAACCATTTGGGTGGTATGAATTAATCAACCATAAACCAATCAGGGGTTATTATTTTAGATCCTACCAATAATGAATTAGTTAAGTTAGTGAAATATAATTAAATGTATGAGAATTATCATATATTTTTTAACCCAAAACTAATTTCATTTTCATTTCATATGATTCCCAAACTAAATCCAACATCAAAAAAATAACTTACAACCTTGATGAATTTTCATATCAAATATCTCAATGAGTGTGTATATTAGATACCAACATTTATATTCTAACTATATTTTATTTTGTAAATTACTTCCATGAAAATATTTTTATGATTTACCATTTATAATTAAACTTATCTTACATTATTATATATAATTTATAATTATATTTTTCAAATACACATATATTTGTTTTATATTTCAAAATTGTGTTACATTCAAATTATGTCATATTTCATATAAATTTAAAATTGGATTGTCATGACAAGATATATATTTTTTATATTTTTTATAGATAATAATGAGTCAAAGTTGGATTACGACACTTCATATAAGTGATGAATAAGAGGAAGGTGTTGATGATTTTTTGGAATTTCTTAAATGAAATGTTCCAAACAACGACATGTTTTTTTATCCATGCCTCAAATGTTTAAACATGAAGAAGTTGAAAAGAATAGAGTTCAAAGATCATTTAATTCGTTATGGTTTCAATCCAATTTATAGCCCTTAGATTTGGCATGGTGAAACTATGAAGAATTTCATATCTCTTGATGATGATTCTTTTCAAGATGATAAGTCCAATAAAATTGAAGAAATGATTTGTGATATTAAAGTAGATGAAATTGATAAAGAAACGATAATTGATAATCTATAAGGATATGCTGAAAAACCATTGTATTTGGGTTGTAAAAACTTTATAGTTTTATTGACGGTGTTAATAATGATTAAATTTAAAGTGAAACAAGTATTGAGTGACAAGAGTTTTACCAAGTTGCTGCAATTGTTGAAACATATTCTTCCTAAAGACAATGATCTTCTATATTCACATTATAGAGAGAAGGAAATACTATGCTTGATAGGATTAGTGTAAAAAATACATTATTTCCTGAATGATTTTGTTTTATATAGGAAGGAATATGAATTTATTTAAGGGTTTCCTAAATTGTGGGACGCCACTATATAAGTTGAAAGAAAAATCTCATGCTGATTTAGAAGTTAATGAGACCCATGATAGGGCATTTTGGAATTGTTCAATAATTCCTTGTTTAAAACATTTATTTTATAATTAAAATGATGAAAAATGGTTAAAACGGAATATTGATGAGTGGATAAGTGATACAAAAATACATCATCCAACTGATTGTTCACAGTGGATAAAAAATGATCACTAGTTTCTTATTTTTGGAAATGAAGTTCAAAATCTTAGACTTTGACTGTTTATGGATATAATGACTTCATATCAAAGCCTTAGTGGCATACATAGTTCATGGCCTATTTTATTGGAAATTTTCAACTTATCTTTTAAATTTTGTGTGAAGTGAAAATATAGCATGTTGATTTTAATGATCTATGGACCAAAAAATCCCAGAAATGATATTGATGTTTTCTTATCACCATTAATTAATAATTTGAAATTGTTATGGGAGAAAGGTACAAGGGTGTCTAATTCCTATAAAATGGAATATTTTAAACTGCAAGAAATGATTATGTTCACTATAAATGACATCCCAGCATATGGAAATTTTTCTGGTTATAGTGTTAAGGGGCATAAAGCTTGTCCAATTTGTGAACAACAGAATTTATATTATCAACTATAACATGGGATAAAAATAGTATACATGGTTTATTGAAATTTTTTGATTATGGATTACTCTTATATAACATTAAAAAAGTATTTCAAAGGCTCACATGAATTTTTTATTACTCAAAAAATATTTATCCATTGATCAGTATTTTGAGAGGGTTAAAAACATCAAGGTGACATTCAGAAAGACACATAAATCTGGTAATGATAAGAATATTAGGAAGAAAATTTCAATATTTTCTGAGCTTCCATATTGGCGATATCATGTGGAGAAACATAAAATTGATGTCATGCACATGGAGAATAATATCTATGAAAGTTTGATTGGAACATTGTTAGATATTAAAATAAAGGATAAAGATAGGTTGGATGCAAGATTATATTTACTCTCAATGGGAATATGTTTAGAGTTGATCCCACTCCTGGTGGAAGGTGAACATTACTACCACTTTCTTGTCATACCTTATCCAAGAGGGAGAAAATTATATTTTTCCAATGTATTCATGACATCAAAGTTCCACATGGTTATTCTTAAAATGTAAAATATTTTGTTTCTTTAAAGGATTTGAAGTTGATTGGTTTGAAATCCCATGACTGTCATGTCATGATGCAACATCTTCTACCAGTTTCATTGCATGGAATATTTCCCACCCATGTCATAATGACTATCATGAAGGTTTGTTATTTTTTTAATTCAATTTTTAATAATGTTTTGATTTTAATTCTTTGAAAACTTTGGAGAAAGAATAAATTTCTATAATTTTTCAATTAAAAATGTATTTTTCTAAATATTTTTTTTATATCAGAGTGCATTAAATGGATTATCTAGTGTGTGAAATAAATATTTATAGACCTTTATATATATATTATATGTATCGTTTCGAAAGTTATATAAATATATTTAAGGGTTTTGTTAAGAATCAATATCGACCTGAAACATCCATTATTGAGAAGTGAATTTATGATAAGGTTGTAGAGTTTTGTACAAACTATTTTTCTATAGTGGATCACATTATTTTGCCTATATCTTTCCATAAAGGAGTTAATTATGGGGTAAAGGGGATTCATGGATTGAAAGTCAAATCATTTATAGGTGAATAGAAAAAGAAGGTACATTTATACATCTTGAACAAAATTTATAATGCTCAACCATATATAACATTGCATATTAATGTGTTGAAACAAATTCATCTAAAGAATAAAGATATATAGATTTTGAATGAGGATAAAAAAACTTTTTTTTCAGGGTTTAAAGAGACCATTCTTGGTAAACCAAATGCATTAGAAAATTTCATATGGTCAGTGGGTAGTCCAGATTTAAATTTGATAACATGGTCCAAGTATGACATTAATGGGAATACTTTTCATACGAAAGATCAAGACAACATAAGTACAGTTCAGAATAGTAGTGTATCGGTGTTCGGAGAAGAAATGCATTTTTTGAGTGAAAAATATGAAAACCCAATCTCTACATAAACTTCATATTATGGATTCATTAAAGAAATACGGGAGGTTGATTACAATAAATTTCAAGTTCTAGTGTTCAAGTGTAAATGGTTTATTGGTAAGAATAGTATCTGATACAATGAATTTGGAATGACACTAGTTAATCTGAATAAATTGGAATACACTAATGATGATTTTATAAGGGAAAGACATGAAAAAAATTATGTTCTTGAGAAATTATGGAAAGAATGGTATGCATTAACTTGAAAAAGATGTTGATTTATGTGAGATACCTACTTCTATGGAACGATTAACAAATAATATTGATGACCATATCGTAGACATGGTTTATTCTATATGGAATGATCATGATGAAGGAATTTGGGAAAATAATACTTTATCACATTCCTAATATTACAGGTAATATATGTTCAATTAGGTTTTAATTTTTAATACTTCATAAGTTTGGTATTTTAATTTGATTTACTTTATTAAAACGTGAATTATAACTAGAAAGTTAAATTTTTTGTTTATATTAATTTAGTTTTTCCAATTTTTTTAGGTCTATCCTTATATAAATTATCTATTAATTTATTTTGTTGAAAACATATTATTTTAAATTTAACATTTTAAATAAAACCCTAAAATATTTTCTATTGTAAAAAATCTTTTTGTTGTAAAAATTATTTATCATGTTGGTGAATTTTTACTATGTCATTTCATCTCTCATTAATATTTTGTAGTTTTACTTCATTTATATCATTTCATCTCTCCTTATAATATTGTTAAAAAATTTAACTATAATAAATATGAATAAAAATCCATTACGTTTAGTTTAATTTACTTTTTGTTTGATAATTATTAATTTTTTGTTTATTATTGTATTTAATTGTTTGATGTGTATATTTTTGTACTAATTGATTTTTCTTTGATTTGTAAGATAATGAAATATCAATCCTCTAATCCACCACATATTTCTGGAGATGATCATACTCATACCTCTAGGGAGGAATGTACACATGCTTTAATTGATGAGCCTCCTCATCCTTCTTTGCATGAGACATCTACTTACATGGGGGTAAAAAAGACTTCAAGAGTTGGTAAACATGGAACCACATATTTACAAAAAATTATCAGTTTCCCATAGCCAAGAATATAGTATACCATTAGAATTTCATGGTAATGATATTCCAAGAGGTATAAATTCAAAACAATTTAAAAAAATTGTATGAGTACACACTAAAATAACAGTAATTATTTTGTTTGATGATTGGTGAAGTGTTCACAAAGGGACATTATCACAATTGTAGGAGATCATTTTTATTTGATTTTTTGTTATTATTTTTCTTATCCAAAAATTTTATAGTAATATATTTTTTTCCACTTCTTAAATGATGACATATGATATACCTAATACTAGAGGAGTTGTGATGAAATTTTTATCAGTGGATGTTAGGAGATGGAGGGATTTTAAATCATCCCCCGTATCATAGTTCATTTTTGGGAATAGATAGCATGAAAACACATGTGATATATATCCATTTATAGATGAAGTTACATGGAAGAAATTTTTTGGAAGTAAATGATTAGAATATTTTTTGGTAAGTGCAGTGTTTCCTTTTTTTGATGTTTTTTATATTAACGACCAAGTTAGTGACTTATTTATTCTTAATTATTAATTTACATCAATCATAAAGATATCATCAGGATATTCAAGAAAGAAATGTATACCCTCATACATTATCTTTGGGATGGTATACATTATTGGAAGAACACATCCTAGAAGAAAAAATTCAAAAGCTGATAGCTGAGTCATTAGGGTCTACAGAGGTTTCCCATCCTCCCCCCCCCCCCCCCGCTAGACATGAAAAATGGAATAGGGCTTGGATGAGTAAAAAAGGACATTATCTTATGGAAGAGTCAATAGTTTTAGCAGATAATATTATAAGATGTTTATTTATTTATTGAAGTTAAATCAACTCTTTATATATTATGATTCATTACAGATTTTTTTGAATATTTCATACAAGATTCTCTTGAGGAGTAGAGCACACAAAGGTTCTTTATTACTGAGGGTATAAAAGATATTTTAGTTATAACATTAGGAAATCCCAAACACTTGGGTCGTGAATAAGGATACCTGGTAGGTGTATCGGTAAGAAAAGTGTTTCCACATTCAAAATCTTATTAAAAGGAGAATGTTTATCAAAAAAATTGAATATTTGGAAGCCAAATTTTAGGATATTCAAATGATGATGGAGGATAGGATCATAGATTTGGTACAGTATATGTTTACAGACATGTAAGGACAGTTTCAACCTTCCAATATAACTCCTCCACCTTTTCCATTAGATCCCACTCCTCCTTCTAATCCAACACACACATCTCTTCCTTCAGACCCCACTCCTTCTTATCCCACCCCTATACCCACTCACCCATAGCTTCTAAGTTACCTTGAGTTATATGTTGACGATCCTCATCTTATTGTTACATATGGGATGATATATTATATCAGTGATACCATTCATCATCAGCAGATTGAGATAGAGCATCATAGGGTAAATATACATAATATTATAGATATATCAGAAAAAATAACATGTCCTATAGATGAGTTGAGTATAGTTGGACAAACTATCAGTCCTTTTTAGTTTGGTCATCTAGACTACTACAACATATATTTATAGAGGTATGTATATATGTTATATTTTATTTCATTTTGTAAATTTATTTTTTTCTCATTTTAAATTTTATATATTTATCTAATTTTTTATATGAATAATTTAAAGGTAAATAAATACTATATAGACAACAAAAAATTAAAAGTTTCATGACTTCAGACATATATTCTACTAATATTGATAGATTGTCAGTATACTCAAATTTTTTACTGGGAGTATATGAGATTCAAATTTATGTTTCTATTTATGGTTATGAAATGATTTTGGTGATTTTGAAAACATATATCATGAAGCTTATAGCTGGATATCAATTGGGCATCAACATGATGCAAATTTTTTCCATGTAAGTCGATTAAAAAAATTGTTCCTTTAATTTATTGAAAATTTATAATAATGTTTGCTCTGTATTAGGTATCAATATATAATTTATATAGAAAAATAAATGAAAAATGTATATGGATTTATAGACATACGTTTTATTTCTCTTGTAGCTTTGAAAATGACTAATGCTAAAAGAATAGTTTATTTAGATAAAATATTTTAGAGTAATGTAATCATTTAGTTGTGGATGTTTCCATATCTTGAAGAGTGTGAAAAAAATTTCTCACAAAGAAGTATATATCAATTAACATATTAAAAATCATTTTAAATTTTATTTTATATCATTTTTCATTGGATATTGGGTTTTTTTGTCCAAGAGAAAAGATATTATATTGGATATGATCTATCTATGGTGAAGTGAGAGTAAATTTTCAGAATGTATTGATCAGGTAAGTTTGATTATTTTAATATTTTTTATATTATAAGGAATAAAATTTATTCTATTAAAATTATTTTCAAAAAAGGCATGGAATTTCTTTAGAGAGACAACAAGAAATAAGATCTCAAATATCAAATTCGTAAAATATAAGGTGAATTTTCATTTACAATTACTACATTTTGGATATATTAATTAAAATTGTTATTTTAAATTAAAATATATTTGAAATAGTGTCATAAATAAGAAGGTGGGAAATAATTTGGATATTATATTTCAAGATTCATGTACGAAATAATTTCAACTAAGATAGTTACAAAGTTTCATAAGGTTAGATTTCTTTATAAAGCTTTTCTTAATATTGCATATGTTTTATTGAAAATTCAAGTCAAATGATTTCTGTATTATTTTTTAGATTTTTTTATGACCCACATCCATATAGTGCATATGATTTGAGACATTTAAAAATTTAATAGGATAATCATTTTATAGGTTTTATTGATTTTTATTTTATTTTTAATATACTTTGAAAATTTGAAATTTCATTTATAAGTGTCTTGTTAGTTATCTTCTACCTTTTCTACTTGTTTTTTTTATTTGGGATTCTATGGTGGAGGATGAATCAGAGTCTAATTTAATAAAAATTACATGTTGGTTATAGGATAACTGATGTAAAAAACTGATAAAAATATTATTTTACAACATCAGTTTTAGTTAACCGATGTGAAAAGATTATTTAAAATGTATCCCCTAATAACGACGCATAAAAATCGACGTGAAAAGGTATAAAAATAACATGAAAATTTATTTATTCACTATTTAATTTTTATGTACACAATATAGTGAGTCATAACCATTTCTTACACACCTTGGACATTATAGTTCACACACACTTGTCAAACTCAATCCAAATCACCTAGTATGAAATTTTCATAAATTTCATTTAAAAAATGACATTGTGTGTTATCCTTGAAAGGTTGGTAAGAAAAAAAATCATCCCTAAAATATAAAAAGGGAGTTTCTACCTATAAGTACACTGATATTGGACACCTTAATGTATTTAGAACAACCTGAATTTGAAGTATAAGATGTAAATATTACACTTTTTTAATTGTTGATGATTATACAAGATTTACATGGGTTTATTTCTTAACTCACAAAAATGAGTCATGTAAATCATTTTTTAAATATACCAAGAAGTTAAACAATTAAAAAGGGTATAAGATAATATTTATTCTGAGTGAACATGGGGGGAGTTCAAAAATTAGGATATTTATGAACTTTGTACTTCACAAGGTTGTAATAATTTTTTTTCTCTATTAGGTATCCCCAAAATAATAGGTTTGTTGAAAGATAGAATCAAACTCTATAAGGTATTTCAAGAACTCTCATGAATTAATTTAAACACTATCAATATTTTTGTTTTGAGTTGGTCAATACCACTTGTTATACCTTTAACTATGTTCTTGTGATAATCATCCATAAGAAGACCACTTATGAGATTTGGAGAGTCAAAAAAGATAAAGTTGGTTATTCTAAGGTGTTTGGGTGTAAATTATATATTCTTAACATTAAATAAAACTTAGAAAAATTGACCTCAAATCTGATGAAGGTGTTTTTCTTGGGTACTATAACTCAATTATCTCATATTGGATCTTTAATAAAAGTTCCAAGACCATAGAAGAATCCATTCAGAATAAATTTCATGATACTTTACCTAAACCTCATCACTAAATTGATGATTTTGTGATTTAACTATAAAACTTAATCTTGAATAAATCACCTCCCTCTAAAAAAATTGAAGTCATGGAATAACCACTAGTAATCCCTTTACCTATGGAATTGGTGATGTCTAAAGACCATCCATTAGAGTATTTTATCAGTGATTTTCATGAAATTACTCATACTAGATGTTTGATTTTAAAAGATTTTGAACATCAAGATTTTTTCACACTAAGAAACAAAAAATATTGATGATTCCATTAATGATAAAAAATTGGGTACTTTTAAAGTTAGAAGAGTTGAACCAATTTTCAAGGAAAAAAATTGGAACATTTGTTGAAATACTTCATGATCATCCCATTATTTTTGAACAATGGTTTTTTGGAATAAGATAGATGAGAAAGGTAACATAACTCATAAAAAAGATATTCTCATAGATATATTCTATAATAAAGGGGAAGTCATTGATTTCAGTGAGACCTTTACACTCAATGCATAGCTTCAAACCATTAGAATCTTATTGGTGTTCACTGCACACTTAAATTTTAAGTGTTTTTAAATTGAAGTAAAAAAATATAATGGATTTATTATCAAAAAGGTTTTCTTGAAAAACCTATTGATTTTTAACATTCAAAATATTCAATTCATGAATTTAAGTTAAACAAGTCTCTTTATGGTTTATAGTAATCCCCTTAGGCTTGGTATGAATGGTTAACTAAATACCTATTAGAAATTTATTTTAAAATATTAAAATCCAATTCAACTTTGTTTTTAAAACATATTTAAAATTATTTATTAATTGTTCAAATTTATACCGTTGATGTTATTTTTGGTTCTATAAAATAATCTCCTTATAATGAATATTCATATTTAATGAGAAAATAATTTTAAATGAGTTTTTGGGAGAATTAAAATTGTTTCTTGGTTATCAAATTTCTCAAATTGAGGACGGTATTTTATAATCCAAGGAAAAAACACTAATTAACTTTTAAAATTTTTTGGAATGGATCAAGTAAATGATATAATTACACCTATGAGGACTTCGTATAAGATAACAATAGATTAAACTGGTAAAATAGTTGACAATAAGATTTATGGGGGTATTATTGGGAGTCTTATTTACCATACCACAACCCAAATAGATATTATGTTTATTGTTTTTCCTTATATTCATTTTTAATCCAATCCTAAATAATATCATTTAAAATATCTTGAAATAACTTTCAAATATTTAAAAGGCCCTAAAAACCTTAGTTTATTTTATCCAAAAGATTATTCATTTGAACTCTCAAGTTTTTCAGATGCCAATTTTGGTGGATGAAAATTAGATATGAAAATTATAAGTGGGACTTGTCACCTACATGTAAAATACCTATTGGGTTTGTTAAAAATAAAGCTTCACTGTTATTTATACACTTGAAGATGAATATATATCCTTCAGGATTTCTTATACCAAAATTATTTTGGATGAAAAAAACTCTCTTAGATTATAGCATAAATTTGATCATATACATATTAAGCATGATAACACTAGTGTGAATAGTATTTCTAGGAATCTTATTCAAAATTCATGCACTAATCACATTGACTTTAGGAACCAATTCTTAAAAAGTAACTTTTAAAAGAGATACATATTTCAAGAATTAATAAGTATAGATCTTCAATTTTATGATAATTCCCCTAAAACCCTTACTCTAGAATGTTTTGATTTTTTTAAGGGGGAGTCAGATATATCATACTTATGAATATTTTATTTAATGTAACACCCCAAGTTTCCTCGGTATGTTTCCTTTCGAATAATGCAATGGCGTGCATTGTACGCAACTTCGAAATTTTAACACACCATAACCAATCAAACTAGCCATTATGAATAGTAATACCTACTTTTTGAAATTTTATAAATTCTATCTCTCAAAATGGACTTCATTTTTGGATTCGTAATATCGAAATTATCCTAGGGTGAAATTTTGGTACTTTTTGGATAACTTTCATATTTTGATGAATAGTGAAAATTACTAAATTTTAATTAAAAACAACATTTTTAATCAAAATAATTAATAGTGATAAATTATGAATTTTAGTAGTTTTAAAGTATATTTAGAATATATTTTTACCATTTAATATAATGTTGGTCATTGGACATAATTTTACAATTAAACCGAACATAAACAAGTGTCAATCTTTTGATAGTTATTATCTCTTAAAAACACGCTTTTTGTTTTGACAGCGGGAATTAATTTTAAATTAATTTCTGCCACTTCTGTGTTTTGAATTTAGGAAAATGGATTCAATATTTGTAATCAGGATGTTAAAATTGTGTAAATAGGTAACTTTTATTTTTAGACATTTTGAATAATTACTGCGGTAAATATTTTATTTACCATGGTTAAGGGCAAATCCGGTAATAAAGGGTTAAAAAATAATATTATAATAATACTAAATTACCCTAAAACGTTTCTTAACCCTATTGGTTGATACATGGTCGACCATGGTCATCTTTGGGTCGATTTTGGGACCCCATGGATCCACTTGTAAGTGATAATGATACTTTATTTTAATTAAGTTAAAATGAATACAAAAATGACACAAGCATATATCTTTTAGAAAAACAATTGTTACATAGGGTTATATATGTTGGATTTTAGATTATAAATATTAATTAGAAAGATAAAAAGATTTAATACATAATGATATTTTATTTATAATTTTTAGACATTAAATAATTTAATTTATTTATGACACAATGATGATGCAGTAATTACTATAATAGTGAAAAATCAAAATAATTGATATTATAAATACCCAAATAAATATAATATGAAACTTTTAATGAATTAAAATAATTTTCTAGGATAACAGGATATATTAGTATGGATTTAATTGACTTTTTTATAAGTAATCAATCTGTTATGAGTTTCACAAAAATCAACTATTGAATAGTGTCAAAATTGACATAAAAGAGTTTTTAAAACAAATATTATATTATTAATTGATATTAAATTCCTAAAAATCTAAGGTTCGTCATTAATGGACCACTTGGGGGTCTCTTGTATGTATATGGTAAGTTTATTAACCATATAATATAAAAATACAAAGAGACATTGTAAAAGTGAAACTAATTAACTTAGAGTTAATACTTAAAGATAAGGTTAATATAAGTACCCAAACCTGTCTAAATTATATTGGTTGAGTTGTTTTCGACCCATCCCCACCTTAAACTTTTAATAGTCAACTTTTGAGCCATTGGAAACCGAATATGAATTTATTATAAACTAATATCTCTAGCTTTTCCAAAGGTTCCCCTCACCCCTCTTATAAAAGGGCACTCCTTCTCATTTCTTCACACCTTCAAAGCCCTTTGGTTCATCCAAACCCTGCCCAAATACTATCTCAACTTCCCTTACTACAACCTAGAGGCCTTAGTTTGATCAGAAAGCCAACCTAAGGAGCCCTTTTGATCAAATCAAAAGGAAGAACCCGAAGAAGAGGTAATGTTTTCACCACCCCTTTTCAAGTTCCTTTCTTCTTCCACTTCCTCTTTCTTTGTTATTTCCATTATAAAATAATAACTCCAGTATCATATATATACTGTGATGTTATTATAAATATGGTACAACCATATTCAGTATTCTATCCATCCTTTGAATAACATGTCACCATACGTGCGTACGTACGGCTTACCGTCTCCACGTCGTGGTGTAATTGTTATTCAATATATTATTATTTGGATGGGTATAATAATGATGTGTAACTCATGTAAATAATAAATATAATATGATAATTATTCTTTATATATGATATAAAATCCAATTATATATTATTTTAATATCAAAAGAATGATATTGTCGCTTGTGCGTATGTACGGACTACCGTCTCCACGAACGCGATGAGATTCATTGTCCATCATATCCATTCAAGTATAATTATAATTTGATGATTTAAAAATAGTATCTAAGGACTTGATATCATTCTGGATATGAATAATATACATCCCATTAATAACGAATATGGCTCACATAACAAAGAATATAAAGTAAAATGAACCTGTTAACACCCGAAATGACGATAATTCTAAGATATTATTAACAAATCAATGTTAAAAGATCATATATGATATCATATTAAAGTAAATGATTCTTGTATTATTCAATAACAATTATTTCACCATTATACAGGAGGTAAACCTACCATCGACCAAGGAAAAAGTACAAAGTAAGGGATTTTCTTATCTCACTTTCAATTCCGTGAGATTTCCATTGTTCGCCACTAAATTTTTGAAAGTGGTGTATTGTGTACTGCCATTTGATATATATTATCAGGATTCTATTTATATTCATTTTATTTTATAAATCATTTGGTGGTTATTAACTTTTGGCCATACGACTCAGTTGTTTAACGTGGTAAGGAGTTTCTTATCTCGCTCTTAATTTCTTGAGAATTCCATTGTTCACCACTTAATTATTACATGTGGTGTATGTGTACTGCCCATGATTGTATTCATTGTGTAATATACTTTAATTTATGGGTATTTACATAGTCATGGTATGATCCTTATTTCATGGTTGTTTGTTTCGTAAGTTACCAAATCGATAAGGGAATTTGAGATTTCAATTTCCACTCATTCGGCTTTACGCATATTTCATTGATTATATTACTCCAAGATTATGTGTGGAATCACTATTCATTTGATTATGTCATAATTTCCACTCCCCTTCCTGTGGATATAATTTTGATACACATAATAACTCTATTGATAATTCTCAAGTCATTAATATGAATTTTATAAGAGTAATTTTAGCTCTTTCACCATTTGTTGAGTTAAACATCCAATTCGTTGGTGTGGTTTCTACAAGAATATGTGTGAATATCCTTTGATTGTTTTACACTGAATATTCAATCATATTTAGTGTATTTATATTTTCACACATAATTATGTCGTTTATTTATCCTTAACCTAAGGATACGGCCTTTATGAGAGATTTCATCTCAATTTACATTCAATTGGGACTTCTTTGTTGATATACACCAAATCACTTTTATGTGGTGTATATAATGTACTTTGACATAGTATATCATGAATCCCTTTATTCTCATGATATTAAAAAGTTTTGATTACCTCAATTATTTGTACTCAAGTGTCTCTCTTTTGGTTAGAATCTCTAACCAAAATACGATTTTAAAATGTTTTAAAGACTTATTCTTCTAAATCTTGCTCATTAATGTCCATGTTTTTAAAAATGGTTTTAAGGATTTATTTATATGGACATTAAAGTTTTAAAATCAAAACTCCTTTTAAAAGTTTCAAAGTGGTATGGGACACTTTGATTCAAAAATCTGTTTTTAAATGGCTTCTTGACAAATAGTGTGACTTTTAAATGATTTCAAGAAAAGGGGGATATTTCCCTCAAATAGTTTTGATGATTATTTTCATCTATGTCAACATCCTTCATTATTCATGATTGAGGTTAATGTGATACAATAAAATCTTCCATATTGTATCAAATGAGTTATATTTGACTGTGGATGTTCTATTTTTATACCATTCATGGTTTGTGGTAGAAGTATTGACATTTCGTATGCTATTTTTAATACGAATGTTTATGTTATGTTTAAACCTGTTCATATGAGGAATGCATTGGACTTAATAAGTGACGGGTGGAGCCCGCTATAGCTCCTCGATGCATCAGTAGGTCTCATGAGACAAACTAGTGTCTTGGCACAAGGCCATGGCAAAATCTTATTTGTAGTCTTGGCACGAGGCCTTGGCTATGTGGTTATGATAGTCTGGCATTATGCATTCCATCATTATAAAAGTGGTTATTGATATTTCATGTGATCATTCGACTAGTAGAATATCCATGTGAGTAAGTAAATGGCATTATTTCATTTTACCTTTTCCATTTTATGCTGAAGTTCAAGTTTAAAAGGCTTTTGTATTAGTTATAAATTGCCTTAAGTGTTTATGCTTATTTATGAAAGTTTCTGCTATAATGTTATCCTTACTGAGCATCTGAGCTCACCCCTTTCAATGTTTTATTTTTCCCAAGATTATGAAGAAGTAATTTATGAATGACCTGCAGGGATAGTATGAGGGGATATTAAGATAAGATGTTTTTTTTTATGATGTAATGTAAAACTTATGAATATATCTAGTGTTTACAAGGCTACTAAACCAATCGGTCTTTCGAGATTTGATCTTTCTTGTGATCATGCCAATGTTATGTAATAATGCACCGAATTTGGGTAACTAGGGTCGGGGCGTTACAGTTGGTATCAGAGGAAGTTTAGTACAAACCTTGGAAGCTAGATTTAGATAAACTCTGATTAGAGCACGTAGACCTAAGATGAACTTTGAGGATTAGTATAAAAGAACTTCCTAGAATTTTGGTATTGTAGAGATTTTGTGAGTTTTCCGAGAAATACATCCCTATCTGGATACGAGCAGGTAGAGGCGGCTCTAGCACAGATGTTCCTAGGGGTAAAACCCGAAAACACCGCTTTGAGCTAGACTCGAATGGGAACTGGTGCACGACAACGGGTATTGCTGCACTCTTGGTTACGACACTCCCGGGGGATATGCTTGGGATAATTTACATTTTCTTTACAAACCGATTTAAGTAATATATACATAAGATGAGAGTAAATGACCTTGGTTAATCCTAATATGTTTCAAATTGAGAATATGGTGACATTTTAATCTCTAAATGATTTTACGACTACTATTACTCACACAAAGCTTTTTGGTTTTAGTCAATAGCTGGATTCCAAGGAAGTCATAGTGACTTTGAGAATGATATACAAGGTGGGAACGGTGGTGGCAATGAGTAACAAAATGGAATGTTGATAGGCGTAAAAGATATCGTCTTTATGCCAAATCAGTTTTCCAAAAATATGATCAACAACATATATATTGACCAACTCCCAGACTCAACAAGGAAGAGAAAGGTGATAAATGATAAGATCTCTAGCAATGGAGACCATGGAGAAAAGAAACCTCAATTTTCATCTTGCAGGAAATGTGGAAAGAGACACCCAGGAAAGTGTCTCAATGGGACAACGAAATGTTTTACGTGCGGGAAGGAAGGACATAAAGTGAATAATTGCCGAAGAAAAATGAATAGTACTATGGAAGAAGATAAAAATGGTACCAAGAGTCCATTTATAGTCATTTGCCGTAAATGTAGGGGACCTGGTCATTACCCGAGTGAATGTCCTATTCTATAGGATATTTTCTTGGTCAAAGAAGAAGCTATGTGGAAATAAATGGTTGGATAAAAATTTAAAAAGTATTAGCACTCCTTGTTGATGGGTTTACTTTGGAATAATTTTCTCTTGTATTTGTAACCCCGCAGTTTGTCATGTGAGAATGATATTTGAGGAATAATTGTCTCTTCTCTTGTGGATATAGGTATAAATAACCATTTGGTTTTATATGATCATTGGGGTTTGAGAAAATGATAAGTTATTATAATTTGGGATGAAAATGCAAAGTATGAAATAACATTTGTGGTTAAATTATGTTATTTTGAGGAATTTATCTCATTTTGGTAATATTATAAAATATAGTTTTTGAAAAAGGACAACACGTAGACCGTGTGACAACTC
Organism: Viscum album; assembly: GCA_963277665.1. Taxonomy (NCBI): domain Eukaryota; kingdom Viridiplantae; phylum Streptophyta; class Magnoliopsida; order Santalales; family Viscaceae; genus Viscum; species Viscum album. The sequence goes on along the minus strand of OY728120.1, from coordinate 1,575,231,739 downwards.
GTCGCGTCGGACAAAGCTGTGGGAATCGAACCCACAACCAAAGTGCGATTGGGATTTATCACCTACCACTGGACTACGTGAAGTCCCTGGTTAATGTGACTATTTTTTTTAAATGATTTTATTGATCAATAATAAGATGATTTGGGTTCTTATGTCTTATCAAATGAATACCCTTGGTATAGGAAAATGATTTGGTGATTAAGTGATAAATGTTATTTTGGAAGATGTTCGCTTTGTTGGGAACACTATATGCCCAAGGAAAATAGAATAAAATGGGGTTTCATTTGTAGAGTAATGGTGGATTTTTATCTACGTTTTTATTGTTGATTTATAGTGATTTGGGTTATTTATGGAAATTATTAACCTATAACAGAGAATATGTGATGATGTTAATTACTTTTAAGTATTTGACTTTAAGAGTATTTGATGTCATTTGGAGATACAATGTAACATGGGAGACTACATAATCAAATTCTTCTATGATTTGGGTTTCAATATTAGTTTGTATTATATTAAAGGATTTTAAGGACAATTGGTTATTGAATGGTATCTATTTAACTTTGGGGTATTGTTGGTTTAATTTTAGAAATTAAGATTAGTGCATATTTATCTCAATGAATATCCTTTTGGGGGATCATTAGATCATTCACTAACCATTTTGGTTTTGATTAATCTTCAAAGACAATGTAAATATATGTTTTATCCTGCATGGATCATGTGATTCTATAGAAGTTTATTCTAGCTCTTCCAGTGTGACCAAGTCTTCTTGAATACTCATCATTTTAAAAAAAATTGAGTTAGTGATGGAAATTTATTAAAGAATGAAAATTTACTTAAAATGTAAGTATATCTCATAATGTTCTTAGTCAATATCATAAATTAATTCCTCTTCCTTATGTAATGTAACTTTAAAAAAAATGTTGTCCGTTTACTTTCCTACTAGGAGACTAATGGTCGTTTGTCCCAACACAAGTTTGTGGTTTTCTCATTATTAACTTTCTCCTGATCATGATTTCTATCCCTCTCCATCAGAACTTGACACTTAGTTTATCATCCATATCCATGTTTTCTTACATGGAATCCTAGTATGGGTTATCTTGGATGACCCTTATACCTCTCTTTCTTTCTTTTAAAGTGATAGTTTTATTGACTCTTTTTCCAATGTGGGACTTTCCATTATATTCCCAAGAAAAATTTTAAAAATTGCGAGGACGCAATTTATTGAAGGAGGGGAGAATGTAATACCCCAAGTTTCCTGGGTATGTTTCCTTTCCAATAATGCAATGGCGTGCATTGTACGCAACTTCGAGATTTTAACACACCATAACCAATCAAACTAGCCGTTATGAATAGTAAAACCTACTTTTTGAAATTTTATAAATTCTATCTCTCAAAATGGACTTCATTTTTGGATTCTTAATATCGAAATTAGCCTAGGGTTAAATTCTGGTACTTTTTGGATAACTTTCATATTTTGATGAATAGTGAAAATTACTAAATTTTAATTAAAAACAACTTTTTTAATCAAAATAATTAATAGTGATAAATTATGAATTTTAGTAGTTTTAAAGTATATTTAGAATATATTTTTACCATTTAATATAATGTTGGTCATTGGACATAATTTTACAATTAAACCGAACATAAACAAGTGTCAATCTTTTGATAGTTATTATCTCTTAAAAACACGCTTTTTGTTTTGACAGCGGGAATTAATTTTAAATTAATTTCTTCCACTTCTCTGTTTTGAATTCAGAAAAATGGATTCCATATTTAGAATCAGGATGTTCAAATTGTGTAAATAGGTAACTTTTATTTTTAGACATTTTGAATAATTACTGCGGTAAATATTTTATTTACCATGGTTAAGGGTAAATCCGGTAATTAAGGGTTAAAAAATAATATTATAATAATACTAAATTACCCTAAAACGTGTATTAACCCTATTGGTTGATACATGGTCGACCATGGTCATCTTTGGGTCGATTTTGGGACCCCATGGATCCACTTGTAAGTGGTAATGACACTTTATTTTAATTAAGTTAAAATGAATACAAAAATGACACAAGCATATATCTTTTAGCAAAACAATTGTTACATAGGGTTATATATGTTGGATTTTAGATTATAAATATTCATTAGAAAGATAAAAAGATTTACTACATAATGATATTTTATTTCTAATTTTTAGACATTAAATAATTTAATTTATTTATGACACAATGATGATGCAGTAATTACTATAATAGTGAAAAATCAAAATAATTGATATTATAAATACCCAAATAAATATAATATGAAACTTTTAATGAATTAAAATAATTTTATAGGATAATATGATATATTAGTATTTATTTAATTGACTTTTTTTGAAGTAATCAATCTGTTATGAGTTTCACAAAAATAAACTATTGAATAGTGTCAAAATTGACATAAAAGAGTTTTTAAAACAAATATTATATTATTAATTGATATTAAATTCCTAAAAATCTAAGGTTCGGCCAAGAGACTTATATCATGATAGGTTCATCATTAATGGACCACTTGGGGGTCTCTTGTTTGTATATGGTAAGTTTATTAACCATATAATATAAAAATACAAAGAGACATTGTAAAAGTGAAACTAATTAACTTAGAGTTAATACTTAAAGATAAGGTTAATATAAGTACCCAAACCTGTATAAATTCTATTGGTTGAGTTTTTTTCGACCCATAACCACCTTAACCTTTTAATAGTCAACTTTGGAGCCATTGGAAACCGAATATGAATTTATTATAAACTAATATCTCTAGCTTTTCCAAAGGTGCCCCTCACCCCTCTTATAAAAGGGCACTCCTCCTTCTCATTTCTTCACACCTTCAAAGCCCTTTGGTTCGGCCAAACCCTGAACAAATACTATCTAAACTTCCCTCACTACAAACTAGAGGCCTTAGTTTGATCAGAAAGCCAACCTAAGGAGCCCTTTTGATCAAATCAAAAGGAAGAACCCGAAGAAGAGGTAATGTTTTCACCACCCCTTTTCAAGTTCCTTTCTTCTTCCACTTCCTCTTTCTTTGTTATTTCCATTATAAAATAATAATTCCAGTATCATATATATACTGTGATGTTATTATAAATATGGTACAACCATATTCAGTATTCTATCCATCCATTGAATAACATGTCACCATACGTGCATACGTACGGCTTACCGTCTCCACGTCGTGGTGTAATTGTTATTCAATATATTATTATTTGGATGGGTATAATAATGATGTGTAACTCATGTAAATAATAAATATAACATGATAATGATTCTTTATATATGATATAAAATCCAATTATATATTATTTTAATATCAAAAGAATGATATTGTCGCTCGTGCGTATGTACGGACTACCGTCTCCACGAACGCGATGAGATTCATTGTCCATCATATCCATTCAAGTATAATTATAATTTGATGATTTAAAAATAGTATCTAAGGACTTGATATCATTCTGGATATGAATAATATACATCCCATTAATAACTAATATGGCTCACATAACAAAGAATATAAAGTAAAATGAACCCGTTAACACCCGAAATGACGATAATTCTAAGATATTATTAACAAATCAATGTTAAAAGATCATATATGATATAATATTAAAGTAAATGATTCTTGTATTATTCAATAACAATTATTTCACCATTATACAGGAGTTAAACCTACCATTTACCAAGGAAGAAGTACAAAGTAAGGGATTTTCTTATCTCACTTTCAATTCCGTGAGATTTCCATTGTTCGCCACTAAATTTTTGAAAGTGGTGTATTGTGTATTGCCATTTGATATATATTATCATGATTCTATTTATATTCATTTTATTCTGTAAATAATTTGGTGGTTATTAACTTTTGGTCATACGACTCAGTTGATTAACGTGGTAAGGAGTTTCTTATCTCGCTCTTAATTTCTTGAGAATTCCATTGTTCACCTCTTAATTATTACATGTGGTGTATGTGTACTGCCCATGATTGTATTCATTGTGTAATATACTTTAATTTATGGGTATTTACATAGTCATGGTATGATCCTTATTTCATGGTTGTTTGTTTCGTAAGTTACCAAATCGATAAGGGAATTTGAGATTTCAATTTCCACTCATTCGGCGTTACGCATATTTCATTGATTATATTACTCCAAGATTATGTGTGGAATCACTATTCATTTGATTATGTCATAATTTCCACTCCCCTTCCTGTGGATATACTTTTGATACACATAATCACTCTATTGATAATTCTCAAGTCATTAATATGAATTTGATAAGAGTAATTTTAACTCTTTCACCATTTGTTGAGTTAAACATCCAATTCGTTGGTGTGGTTTCTACAAGAATATGTGTGAATATCCTTTGATTTTTTTACACTGAATATTCAATCATATTTAGTTTATTTATATTTTCACACATAATTATGTTGTTGATTTATCCTTAACCTAAGGATACGGCCTTTATGAGAGATTTCATCTCAATTTACATTCAATTGGGACTTCTTTGTTGATATACACCAAATCACTTTTATGTGGTGTATATAATGTACTTTGACATAGTATATCATGAATCCCTTTATTCTCATGATATTACAAAGTTTTTATTACCTCAATTATTTGTACTCAAGTGTCTCTCTTTTGGTTAGAATCTCTAACCAAAATACCATTTTAAAATGTTTTAAAGACTTATTCTTCTAAATCTTGCTCATTAATGTCCATGTTTTTAAAAATGGTTTTGAGGATTTATTTATATGGACATTAAAGTTTTAAAATCAAAACTCCTTTTAAAAGTTTCAAAGTGGTATGGGACACTTTGATTCAAAAATCTGTTTTTAAATGACTTCTTGACAAATAGTGTGACTTTTAAATGATTTCAAGAAAAGGGGGATATTTCCCTCAAATAGTTTTGATGATTATTTTCATCTATGTCAACATCCTTAATTATTCATGATTGAGGTTAATGTGATACAATACAATCTTCCATATTGTATCAAATGAGTTATATTTTACTGTGGATGTTCTATTTTTATACCATTCATGGTTTGTGGTAGAAGTATTGACATTTCGTATGCTATTTTTAATATGAATGTTTATGTTATGTTTAAACCTGTTCATATGAGGAATGCATTGGACTTAATAAGTGACGGGTGGAGCCCGCTATAGCTCCTCGATGCATCGGTAGGTCTCATGAGACAAACTAGTGTCTTGGGACAAGGCCTTGGCAAAATCTTATTTGTAGTCTTGGCACGAGGCCTTGGCTATGTGGTTATGATAGTCTGGAATTATGTATTCCATCATTATGAAAGTGGTTATTGATATTTCATGTGATCATTCTACTATTATAATATCCATGTGAGTAAGTAAATGGCATTATTTAATTTTACCTTTGCCATTTTATGTTGAATTTCAAGTTTAAAAGGCTTTTGTTTTAGTTATAAATTGCCTTAAGTGTTTATGCTTATTTATGAAAGTTTCTGCTATAATGTTATCCTTACTGAGCATCTGAGCTCACCCCTTTCAATGTTTTATTTTTCCCAAAATTATGAAGAAGTAATTTATGAATGACCTGCAGGGATAGTATGAGGGGATATGAAGACAAGATGTTTTTTTTTATGATGTAATGTAAAACTTATGAATATATCTAGTGTTTCCAAGGCTACTAAACCAATCGGTCTTTTGAGATTTGATCTTTCTTGTGATCATTCCAATGTTATGTAATAATGCACCGACTCTGGGTAACTAGGGTCGGGGCGTTACATTTAACATAGTAAAACTGAAGGTCTTTTTTGTCTCTATATTTTTCTAAAATAAAATTGATTCTTGAATGAATTTTTCATGTTATTCTTTCTCTTTAAATTGGATATTAATATTAATTTTGTATGACCATTTATGAGGAATGTTTAGTTAAAACATATGATCTTTATTTACTACATTTAAGGATTAATTTTACTCATTTTATTAAATTATATTATGAATTTATTTATGTATTCTATATTTTTATAATAATTTTTTTTATTTGAGCTGCCCAGGAGTGCACTAGAAAGTTGTTGGCTCCTCATCAGGCAGCTTGTGGGCATCACAACCATCAGTTCTAGAAAACCCCCACCATCGAGTCAGTATCACTCACTAGATACCCAGTTGTTTCAGGCCAAGACCATTTGGGATGTTTGAGGGAGGTTCTTTTATGGAACCCCCTTCTTCCACTTGAGTTCCACTTGATTTTACCTCCTATAAAGGAAAGGGAAAGGTCATAGAATCGTCCCCCACATTTTTTTGATAAGCTTGAACATATTTGGTTTGAAAAATAATAATAATTATAGGAAGGATTTTTGATCCTCAATGGGTTAAAAAATCTCATCTTGATTTGAAAAGGGTTTTTATTTTCAAGGGTGTTCCTTCTTTCAACCACCATCTAGAGATTTCTTCTATCCATCCTTAATCAAGTAATTTTATACCCATATTATTTTTTACCATGAGGATTATTATGATTATATAACCTCCAACGTTAATGGTACATATTTTTTTCACTTATCCTGAAATAGAATATTTCATGGAAATTACTCGTATGGGCCCTTACAGCTTCACCCAAGGTGGTTTTCCTTATGTTACAGATTTTTAACAAAAATCAATCCTTCATTTCCTTTAAAGAAAAGATGTCATTTCCTTTATTAAGCTCCCTGATATCTCCTTAAAAAATATATTCTCAATAATTTCATCCAAACTTCTATCAAACTACATCTCAATGATCATTACATGGCCAAATATATTAATTACATCTATGTCTTGTATTTCATTGAAAGGTACGTCCAAATATTACCTTATAGTCACTCCCACTCTCAAATTTGTTTCTATATTGTCACATCACTCAATGACATACCATTTTAGACACCATCTTGAGAGAGAATTTTGAACCATCTTATGGTTAAATGAATGTTTATTCAATGGAATATTGGGCACCATGAGAATGTATATGATTGATTGGTTCTCCATAAGAACTACTAACCTATAACCTAAAAGTAAATCCCTTTTATTTATATTCAGAAATAAATTTATGAGTCTTATCTATTAGATAATAATAATGGATAGGATGATAAATAGGATGGATATGATCACGATGGTGATGGTTATATTGGGATCGAGGCTGAAGGTGATGATGGTGCTAAAGGTGAGGATGGGCCTCCTCAAGATGATGCTCCAACTAAGGGGGATTCTCCAATTCTAGAAAATCCTTTTCATTATCCTCTTTATAGATGGGATTTATTCACTAATGGTATTCAGCTATATCATGATGTTTTTTACCATCTCCTCACTTCTATCAAGATTTATATTGATCGATACCTCTAGTATAGGGAGCTCGCCACCTCTTCCCATTATAACCATATAGAGCCGGTCACTTCTCCCCATCATGACCACATTGAGTTCATAACTATAGATACCCATGACATGATATGATCTATATATAATGATATTACCCATAAAAATATCTATTTCCATCCTTCCCATAGTTAATAGGATCTATTTTGCTTCTTCACTTTGAAGCTTTTGTCAATTATGGATTTTCTATGGCTTTGTATGGATTTCTTTAATGTCTTGTGAATAAAATGTTTTAATAAATAATTTCTTTATATATGGGTCTCTTTTATATGTCGTATCTTTTTTATTTTATTTATCCTTTATTTATCTAAAAATCTATAAGAATTTTGGTTTGGAAAATAACAAAGGGAAGAATGTATTAGTCGATTTAAAGGGAGAGAAAAAATTTCAAAGATTTATCTAGTCTAATTTATCTTTTCTTCACTAAATATTCAAGGATTGTTTTAAAATTAATTAGTTAAATAGTTGAAAATCCTTTCAAAATAACATTTTAAATTTCAGAATGAAATATTGAAGTTTTTCTTGAAATTATCACAATTATATTTATTTTAAATGAATCTTTCATTTCTTTAACTTTCTATATTATCTTTATTTCAAGTGTTAGTGATAAAAAAGGGGATATTGTTGTACCATTCACCCTATTAGTGGATTTAATGATCACAAACTCCTATTATTGATCCTAAATTCTCATTTTGTATCTGATTAGTTATAATGTTTATCTTTTATTTGAGAAAGTAAAAAATCAAAATAATGGGTTCAAGAGGACCATAAAAGGCCATTTTTAAGGTGTTACTAGTTGTTTCCAATTGACAGACATAGGAAGACCATCATCCTATCAGTGGTACTCCTAATAGAACTTGGGAACTACTAGGCCCATCAACCAATCCATGGAGCCCCATTGGCTCATCAGCGGGACCTAGACAAGCCAGGTGAGTTCCATGTATCCAATTGGCTAGTAGGTGAATCTTACTATCTAGTCAGTGGTACTTTTCCAGAAAGTCAACCTAGCCATTTTGGGTTGTCCCCTCCAGAATCTCTCACATAATAATGGCTCTATTAGATTCCCAATACCTAAATAATCACCATGTGACATCTAAAGGCTATAAATACACCCCTAATAAATCTTGGAATCTATCGGTTACTATTGTACCGTCACTTGAGCTAATTTTGATCTTCCATTGTTGTACTCAATTGATTCCTCAGTTATTTATATCTCCTTATCAGAATTTTCTATTTCAATCTTTGTGATATAATTCATATTGTTCTTTAAAGGTTTTTTATTTAAGAAACATCTCCTTCTTATTCTTATTTTGGGATAACTAATACTAATGTGATATATTTCTTGGGTTTTTTATTTCTCCACTAAAAAGAAAATATGTTATTGAGTTTCTTTATTAAAAACTTAAAAAGAAAGTTCCCTATTTGTTTTGGGTATCTTGGATACCATTAAAACCAATTGATTAATATAACCCTCTTAAGAATCTTGGGGAGGATAAATAGGAACTCATTTTAAGTACTGACCAAACTCCTTTATCATATTTCCTTATCATTTTAATTTTCATTACACTTTTTCTTTTAATCTATATTCTACTATGCTTAATTATTTAATTCATATTGAATACTCTTTAATTTTATTTATTGTTTATTTTTTTCACTATATTTATTTTAATGTTTTAAAAAAATTAATGCATACCCTTCTTTCCATCATACTCATACCTATATGAGTCACTTTTGGATCAACTTTCAATATTTATTTCACATATATCTTGTAAAAAAATGGAGGAGAAATTGGTCTAATTAGAGGAACACTTATATTTTGATACCACTTATAAATCCAAAATGGATTGTGAAAGGAAACTAAGAGTGGGGATGAATTAATGTACCCAAATTTTACTAAATTTTCCCTTTATTTTAATTAAACCATATAATACTCAAAACCCTTCCCCAAATAGGAGGAATGGATTTGTTAATGTTCTATCAATCCTTATTTTATAATGCAATACAAAAATTGACAAGAACAGCAGCACCGAATATTTACAAGGTTTTACCTCAATGTTAGAGCCTACTCCTTTCCATGTTCAACTCTTGTCAAGTATAGAAATTTTATTATCAATATAAATTTTAGTGATTACAAGTGTATTTAAAGTTACAAAAAAGTTACGGGAATGTTTTATCCAATTCCCTATATATGAAATTATAATTATCCTCTAGAATCTTAATATTCAGTTTTTTTTAGATAGAAACTACACGTTATTCAAAATACTCCTTCCTTTTCTTTTTTATGAAGAAAATATTTCATTAAAACATTAAATATCTAAAATTTAATAATAAGTCCTACTTCTAATAGAATTTGAATGATCATATGTCTTAAGAATTATCCAATGCACATCAGTCTCTCCTAGAGTTACTCGGGATGATCTATTCAAGTGTGAGATCATGTATGCACAAATACAACCTCCTTACTCCACAAAAGGAGTCTCAAAAATATGATATTCAATAACAGTAACACATTCGATCCCTTATCATATTTATATTCTTTTTCCTTCTTCAAAATATGTCATTTCTATATCAATTCACTAGTTGAAGGATTATATTCTACTTATTCCTCTCCCTTTTGACTTAAAAAAATTTGAAACATCAACATCAAATCTAATTCTCTCTCAATCTCTCTTATTGTTAAACTTATAAAAGGTGAAACAAAAAATAATAGATTCAAACCACCTCCATTTTTCTTATTTTATCACTTCTTTTTATATCCTATACTAAGTAAATATTCAGCCTTATAGTTTCCATAAATATTGATAATTATAACTTTCTATAATATCACTATTTTAATATAAGTCATCATACTTATTTAAAAACATCCCTGAAGATACGGAGTTTCCAAATTCAAGTGATTTAAAAATATATCACTCTTATATTCTAATTCTTCATTCCTCTAATTTGGTCCATGATAGAATATAAAGAGCACATATTTCTAACATCTTAATTTGTTTCAATGACATATCCTCACAGATATCTTCCATAGGGCCCATAGTTTCATAATCCCTGCATGAATAACATATTATACATGAGTTGTGCCTTTAAATATTCTCATTTGTTTTCTTCTTATCATTACCAAATTTTATATTTGTAATTTTATTGTGTGAAATTGTCCTATGACAAACCAAATATCATATGAAGATAATATCCAAAATTTAAATTTATTATGCATAATATAATCCCATTATATGGATGATAATTCTATTATTCATATGATAATTCTACTGTGTGAATGATAATTCTTCTACATGTATAACAATTCTTAAATGAACTCAAAATGATGTACATGCATTAAAATTTTATTATACAGTGGAATTATCCTTCGTGGCATGAATATCATCTTATAATGTTCAAGGAATTCAATTCAGTTAAGATCATGGAGTTTAAATTACTATGATATATCAACAATGAATAAACAATAAATCATATAAAAATTTATGATAATTATTTAGAATAAATATTCTTGAAATATCACCCTTAAATTGCTCCGGTAATTCATAGTGACCATTATGAAGCTATAATAAACCATGTAATGACCCTTATATAGCTCTTTTGGACTTCCAGATAACCCTTATGTAAAAGGAATGTGACCTTTAAGTAGGTTGAAGATAACCATTATGCAAACAGTGCAACTCCTAGATGACCCTTACATAGGTCCTTATTTTTAGTGTGACCCTTAAACAAAGCTCAATATTTACCTTTATGCATAATCAAATTAACTTTACAATATGTGGTTCTAACATTTATATAGACAGAAAAAATATTAAGTAACCTTTACATAGGTAGCCAGTTCCCTTTATATAGAACGTGGAAACTTGGAGTTACCTTTACATAGGTATCTAGTTACCTTTAAGAGCTTCTAATCTTCTCTAAAAAATACATCCACCTCAAATATATGAAAAAAAATTATTAATGGATGTATTTCTCATGAATTTTAGAATATTTTCATCCATGAATCTTAGTTCATATATTTCTCATTTTTCAAACTCCTCATGCCTCTAAGTTTTTTATTTTTATAGCACTGAAATATTACATGAATAATTATATAGACAATGTTCTATCAACACCCATCATTTATATCCTGTAATATCTACTCCATAATCATCATAATGTAATGTGTTCTGATCAAATATGTCAAGCCAAGTATTCAAGTAGAAACTTCATATTAATATTTTTTCAATAGACACATCCACAAAAGTTCTACAGTGGAAGAAACTTCTTTATCCAGTTTTTTATGGGAAATAACTCACTGATATTTTAATGCATAATTATATCCTTTCCAATTTAAAATTAAAAAAACCTTTGATATGGTCTCTTTAAGTTCAAAAATACATCACAATTCCATTATAAAATCCACACCCCTTTTTTGAAACACTTCATGAAACATGTGGTCTTTTATAAATAATCCCCAAAACCTCATTATAAAATCCAAAACATCTTATGAAATCCTTTTTCCACATAAAACTTCTATTTTATAAATTGAAACTTCATTTTAAAAAATAAAATATCAAACATGATTAAACTATATGACATTGACACCTCACAAAACTTGTTTTAATTCCACTCAAACAAGTGGGTTATACTTTAGAAGAAATTTTGGAATTAAGAGCGGTCAAATAAAAAGAGGATGAGGGTTTTATGGCTACACACTATTTATCAGACCATGGACCAACTAGAAATAATTCACTAGAAGGTATCTAGAACCTTATGCATGGGATACACATGATTTTCTAAACCATCCTCTATAACCATATTCCTTTAGTTCTCCTCCCATTTTCACCCCAAAAAATAAAGGTGACCTGACCCAACCAATCAGGACCCCTCCTTTGTGGTGATAGGTGGTGTGTTCCATCCCAAGTCTACCACAAATAGACCTAGTTCTATATACTTACACTAAGAATTCATAAAATATATGTGGGATGAATTATCCTAAATGTCTGGAAATAAATAGATTTACCACCAACCAATAAAAGAACACGCAGCCGCATAAGATATATATACTAGCTAAAAGGTAAAATATGCATACATGCTGCTACAGTGAATGGAATTTTAGTTTCACAACATCGTATCAAGTCTAATTTGATACCTTCTAGGTGTAAATATTACCTAATCTACTATGCTCTAGCTCCATAGAACCAAGTCTAAATGGAAACCAACTTGTACTATTTTCACACAGACATGAAATGTGTGGGCCTGAGGCCCATGTAAGAGTGAGTATAAAAATAACAATTAGGATACCCTGAAAAAGAGAAATGGATCTACTAATTAACCTACAAGAATGCTCAAAGCAAATGTCCACCTCATATAATAAGGAAAATGGAGATACCAATGGAGGGACTACCACTCCACCTCCCAAGAAGAGCACCACCCAAGACCAAATAATACTACTAGGAATAACCCCAATAAAATACCCAATACCACCTACTGAGGACTCCATAAAAAACTCACACCTCATGGTAAGACATCATCCAATCCATCACTATAATGGGAAGACACCTCTCAGTCCATCAGCTTCACCATGAAGGGTTTGAACCATCATCCTACAAGAGGCAATCACCATCCATAATAATACAATCACACCACAAGGATCTAGTGGGGGAGATCATGCTGAAGAAAGAAATAATGAACCATGAAATGAACTATATATAGTTTCATCACCATTGGACCTATATTCTAGGGAATATATTTTGAGTTACCCACATACCATCATTCCCATAATGAGGCCTCATTTATAGGAAGATTAAATGAACCTTAAACTATTAGTTCCTAGTGATGGGTAGCCTATAAAAGGTAATAAAACCACAGCCTGATTCATAGGGAAAGATACCATAGAGAAATTTCCTCCTTAACCATTATAAATTTATAATAAATCCTTAAATACAAGACACAATAAAAGGGGAAGATCAAAAATTTGATATAGAGAGATAAACCTATTTACAAATTATCTAGTTCCTCTAGGGAAGCACACTAAAAGGGGATGAAATTGGAGAAAAACATGCTTGCAAACATTCAAGATTCTAAACCATCCAAGAATCACAAATATCACCAGCACTATAATACTTTTTGAACCATAAACCTCATAGGTATTCATGTATCAAGATAAAATTCAAGAAAAACAAGGGAATTATTATCCCCTGGCACTTCACCCTCTCTATAACCACCAACTATTAACATTTTGTATCCACATCACAACTACATTGAAGATTCCATTCCTAAAAAATAGTCAATGCCAACCTAGGATAGTATCATTACTCTCCAAAAATGAAACATATTTCACCACATGGAATATCCAAGTAAACATAACCAAGCATGGAGGACTCATTCCCCATGAGATCTAGGGGACTACCAAATCCATCAACACAAGGGACAACTTGATCCTTGACTTGGGACACTAGCCCGAAGAAGTATCCAAAATTCAGTTCCACATTACTTATTCTACACCTTCATCATATTCAATGGACTGATGAAATGGATGATTGAAAATATTCTACAACCATTGATCCATATCTTTCAACCACAACTTGAGGTGAAAAGAGGGGAGAAATGAAACCTCTCTCGAGAATAAGAGATTATCCACGGAGGCCGATACGATTAGGGGGTGAATGACCTGACTTCTCATCTTCTAAATACAAACCACTTACACTAAATTTAACTTAGGGTTCATGGAAATATGAGGGGTCTCTTGGAGTTTCAATGTCCACCTTAGGACCCATCAATCAATCCTTCTATAAAGAGGCATCACCTCTGACTAGCTCAAACTCCTATATCCCCAACTATCCACCCTCTACAATCCTAAAATCATCATCATCTTCTAAAGGGTTATATTTTCTAAAACAATATGAGGGTTATATACCCCAGATTCATAGAACTACTTGAGGTTCCACCATTCACATTTCTTCTCTACATCACCTCTGAATATCTAATAATAGTCACCATATGCAATAATTCACTAATAACCTAAATCACCTCTCCAATGGACTCTAAGTAAGAAGAGAATATTTCCATCACATTCTATGAAAATTCATACTTATAACTGACTACCTATTTGTCTAAATATATCTTAAGGGAAATAAAATATATAAACCTATCCAAAAGGATCGTATATGGCATGCACTAGGATTACATGGTGTGTACACCCAAAGCCTCTCTCTAGGAAAGTACCTCATCCTAACTAAGTGAGTTATCTAAAAAGTATGTGGTATAAACCTATAATACATGGAATTTAATGTGCATGGGAACCATGTCATGTTCCCTAAGTAAATTCATGTCATGTAACCTAACATGTGTGTACTTATACACCCCATTTCCATTAATCAGGGTGTCTGGATATGTACATGGCTAAACCCTGCATCATGCATCTTAGAGATCTACATAGCATGTATATTAGGCCTAAAAAGCATGTGGACTTATTCTAAAACATTATATTCACCAACATTCTATGTGGAGTGATTTCTTAGGATTACACATTTTGTAATTAGGAAGTCCATACACATATTCCTATGAACAACCCAATATCTCCCAAAACTCCTCGAAATAGATATGTTTCCAAACAGAAGACCAATAATAGGAAATATAAATTGTATAAGAAGAATTAGAAATGAATTTAAACTTAAAACAAGCATGAATTGAAGATAATGAGCCCTACCTCATGGTGGATCACCAAACCTTCAAGATCGCATGCCTTTGATTCTCAATCCATCATTGTTGTGCCCTGATATTTACCTCTGATCACCTCTAGAAGAAATCACTTTCATCACTTCTCTCCCTCTAGATCCATATCACCACAAGGGATGTTAAGACCTTTGTTTTTTTATACGGGGGAAGTTAATAAGGGATAATTTAATTAAAACCCCAAATGAAAATAAAATGGATACCCATTCAATGGGCCTAAAATGGGGCTCGATACCATAACAAAGTTTATACATCACCTTGGTAAAACAGTCCACTCTAAACTCAACTATGAAGTTGTAATTATAATATAGATATATATTTTAGATATATTAATATTCAAACCTATAAGAATAAATAATATTTATTTGTTAAATATTAAATATCTAAAATATTTCACTTGACCTAGAACCTACCAAAGTGTATCCCATGGGTAAAATAAACATTCTAAAGAAAATGGAACCACTATAAAAACTTAATAAGGTCATTTTGTAGGAGAAAAGATACATTTTTACCTTCTGTAATAGCTTAAGGTTCTAAAACTCTAAAAAGTGTTATGTTTTCCAAACACAAAACTGTAGATTTTTATATAATCCTCACACTCAAGGATTTCTATCCTCAAAAATGGAAACAATGATAGTGGATCTATGAGAATACCAAAATACAACCTCATTTGGGAATTTATAACACCACCATATGAGTTCCTCCATCCTTTAAAATTCATTTAATAAATAGGATCCTAGAATACATCCCACTTAGGATCACACCCATTATAATATTTAGATATGGGATACTACAGCCAAAAATTATTTCCTCCTTAAATTCCTCAATCTCAACTTGTCATAGGGAAATATTATATCCCAAGAACAAATCTCTTTTCAGAAAAAATATCATGGATTTCCACCCACAACCTTAATTATCCTATAGTAGGAAACCCACTAATACCTACATAAAAAATCTATAAACCATCAGTATATATCAGACATAGTTTTTCAAGACAAGCATTTACCCATAGGGGAATCATGATCCCAACCTTTAAAAAGGGATACTTTAATGACTGATATATGAAGCTGATCGATTTCTATCAACATCCACTAACTATCCCCTTAACAAGATCACTACACCACAACATGATAGCCTAACACCACTCCTCATGAGAATCTTCAAGAACACAAAAATCAATGATGTTCATCTTAGGGATCAAGGTTAAATCAAACCTCTCACCCTCACCTCTTTAGAAATAGTAGAGACTTAATAATAGTGTCATTGATCTCATCTAGGTTCACATCCACCTTGTATGAACCGATCCAACCACTCTTCAACCCCTGGTCATCATCAACCTGAGTTCAATATCTACCATCACAATCCTACTAAATGATCCACTCTATAAACCTCCTCTGAGAGGCCATAGAAAAAACATTAATCAAAACTTTCCTTGTCACACTGGTCATTGTATAATTGAGAAGGCCAAATATTGGCAAATTACATACTCGTAATGGTTTAAATCACACTAAATATCCAAAAAAAATTACTTAGATCATATTTAGACTCAAATATAAGAATTTCATAGAGTACCCATATGAATGGATCTATCCTTTACCAAACATAAAGTAGGATCATCGCTCATCCCCTACCTCAATATCCTAGAAACTCCTGAAGAATGTATTTTCTGAAACTCAAAACTTCTTGAGCTCACTGGAAATACCACAAAGAAAAAATAATCATCCCTTTCTCATAAACTATGGGTATTATCCTTCAAAAAAAACCACAACACACTAAGAAAATCTCTCCAATTAGAAGTATAATTAATTACAACTCCTCAGTGATGGTCCACCTCATCTTCTAGGTCTCACTTCTGATAAAGTACACCTAAACCCACATGATCAGTCTCAAAACAATCCAAAATAATAGTCACCTATCTAAAATCACTCTGATGGTAATCACATTTCACCGATCACCATGTATCAGGTCACCATTGTGATATTTTAATGAAATATCCCCACTAAAAAGTTTTACACACCACTAGAGGATAAAGAGAGTGGACTTTCATCTCTAAGAGACCCCTCCAGCCATCCCTCAGTAGCCTAGAGTCCTAAATGAGACCTCTGGAACACTAACTATCCACACAAAATTAACGGTCTTGTATGAACCAGTGTTAACAAATAAGGGATCCAAGGAAAAATTCCATAGATTACCCCTTAATGTATATTAGTAACTTCCCGATCAAAACCCTCATAACTAACATTAGGAGAAAACTATCATGGTTAGCATCATCCATCATCTCAATACTGACCACAAGATTATATATCTACAAGATCTATCCAAAATTAAACGACATTACCCTATAATGTATATTCTATAAGATGCAAGGGTACTTGGTCATGTACCCAAAGTTAATTTGTGTCTTCTATTTTGACATGGCATTTACTTATAGACCACAGGTACCTCACACGGGGTGTATAGACATGTATATGAAAAAACCTAATGTCATGTATCATAAGGCCCTAAAAATCATGTACATTAGGCCTAAATTCTATGTGGACTTCATATATAACCTAAGAAACACCAATATTCTACAAGGATTTTTTTTCTAATGACTATATGTCATGCAGTTGGAAATTGAAAAAACAGATTCCTATAAACAACATAATCTCTCCCAGAACTACATGAAATAAATTCATTTTCTAACAAAACACCAACAATAGGAAAAATAAATCTCATAACAAGAATAATAAATGAATTTCAAATCAAAATGAGGATGAATTTAAAATAATGATCCCTACCTATTGGAAGATCACTGAAGCTTCAATATTGTACATCTTTGATTCATGATCCAAGGTCAGTATACCCTAATTTTCACCTCTGATCACCTATGGCTGAAATTTCCTTGATTGTATCAATATATAATGATTTGTATTGTTATAAGTGAGAATAGGACCTCTTTTCATGAATATGTGGGAAGGGAAGATGGGCCTGGGTAATTAAATTCCCTAATAAAATTAAAATAGATACATATTAAATGGGCCAATCCAAGGCCCAGTACCTAGATAATGTTTATACTTTTCCTAGGTAAAACTACCTACTCTGAACTCAATCAAGAAGTCATAATTCCAATCTAGGGTTTTGTTTCAGATATATTAACATTCAAAGTTTCATGAATAAATAATATTTATTTACTAAATATTAAATATTGAATAGTTTTCCAAGCAAGAAATATCACTAAATTCTTGCCCAAGGTAAAAATATGAAATCCAGAGACAATGAAACCACCAAAAGAATATAATTTTTAGGATTAAAATTACCATTTACCCTTTAAAGAGACTTAGGGCTTCAAAAATATGAACAAAGCTAAGTCTTCTGCACTGAAAAACCTGGATCACAACAAATGTTCTAAAAACAACCCATATATTCACAATGTATATCAAAACACGGTCCACTTTGGCCTAAATAAAAAAATATTAAATTCAAGACTCATCCTCTAACTACCTATGGTAACTCAACTCCAATCAGAAAAGGTATTCATTAGGTGCCTACTTGTGACCTACCTCTTGGGTTTTGGTGACCCTATCTCAATTATACCATTAATACATAAATAAAAAGAGGGAATTAATTCCATTTTATAATGAACTGGACTAGTTCAACCATCCATATCACATGATTCACGCTTTCTATAAGGCCCAAGGTATGTTACCAATTGCTATAGGATGGCGATAAGAATTAACGGTATCAAACATAACCAAGTGGGGATGTTTTTAACCTCAAATATCAATAAATAAACCATGGAATATTATCAAGAATATAACATGGTGTGTCTATACGTTAGGCTTCCATACATATCAAATAAATAATTTTGAATATGACATGAACAAAATAAGACACAAATAATAATAACATCCAAAATCTCATCCAAATATAAATAGTTTATTAGATGAATTATAAGTATAGATATAGGAGGGTCTAAAATATAAAAAAAATATGGTAATAGATACAAGAACATACTAATAAAAAAACATAAGACTTCAACCACCATATGAGTATCTCCTTGTGACCTAAGGTCAACTTCACATCCCTATACATACATAATCTAGATCAGTAAAGTATACTAACAAAACTAAGACCGCACAAAAAATACTTGCATGAAGACATAAGAGCTAAATATACACTAAGGTGTGTGTATAGGGTGTGAGTTAAACATGCCTGATAGGATTTCACCAAATATTTTATACAATTACTTTTATAATCAATTTCATAAACTAAATTTTGAACTATATTTAGAGAATAGTTTTTATTGTGTGAGGAAATTTCATCAAAACAAACAACGTTCCTTTATTCTATTAAGAAAGTATGGGCCCTTTTTATGAAAAAAAGTGATAATATCATTCAGAAAAAAAAATGAAGTCATGAAAATATATACTTTCAATTTTATTATAAATGAGATAAGAATTATTTACCCCCTTTATACATCCCCATTTGAAAAAACTATTTGAAAATATATTTGGAAATAAAACTAATCTATGAAAAGGTGGAAACACCAAATAAAATATATAACAAAAAATTCCAAGTAAAAATGGTAAATGTATAATAACATTTTTAAAAGTGATACAAGTAACCTAATGAGGATGATCTGAGAATAAAGATATAAATGAGAGACAAAAAACTCATATCATCAAAGTAATAATATAATATACCATAATGATCATCATGGGAAACTCACTTGGTCCTAATGATATGATCCTAAACATACTAGAGTGGTACCAACTTTTATCCTATGTTTCATTCCTATAAAAATTACATCCTAACTTACTCTCAACTAGCCTCATCGGGGGCACTCCCCTTTAAAGAGTGAAATCTTATCTTTGTGACACTAGTCATAGGAAAAATATAACTATTGTAGCCTCAATATCTAATCTCCCACTTATTTACCTAAGGTTCCCATAAACAAAATCTATAGAGGTTAGGATACTAATAATCATGATATAAACACATATCAATAATATAGCATTCCAATTAATCCCTCATATAACCTCGAAAAAACCTTCAAGAAAACATCCCCTTCACATTTACTCATACAAAAAACAATAATCAAGTTCATCCCATATATTACATTGGTTTCATAAATCATAAAATGAAGGGGATCAAAACCAAGGGTGTTATAAGTGTCATAAAAATACTTTTTATAAAGTATTAAATATGTCATTAGAATATTCTTGGAAGACAAAGTTATAAAATCCTACTTTAAAAATAATTTCATAAATAATACTTCCACTTAATCAATATTTGAATCAATATAAAATATTACTAAAACATAAATATCAAAAGGATAAAAAATGGAAAATAAAACTTAAGGATAGTTAATTACATGAAAATTGAACCCTTATATTGAAAACAAATTCTTGAAAATATAAAACACCCCACTTTGAAATCAATTATTAATTTAAAAACCCACTTTAATTGTCAAATTACTTATGAAATGCTTTATTGGAATTTCTTTAAATGCCTAAAATAATTAGATTTTAGTTATATAAAGAATAAATCAATATCCCATAAAAACACCATTTATGTTAAGCTAACAAATAATTAGAAAATATTTATAACCAAATCAAGGATAATACATATAGGTATATTTTAATGAAAAAAGGTTTTATAAATCATGAAAATTAAATGATTTTTTAAATAAAATACACTTCACAAAAACACCTGCCGCAATTTGGTGAAAATAAATCTCTATTGATAGCGGAATATAAATCATGGAAGAATACAACCTCTATAATCAATAAACAACCAAAACCATAAAATAATACCAAACCTATAGAAGGGATCAATCACTATGTCTATTAGGTTACAAAGAAGAGAAGGAAAGTATAAGAAATAGAATAAGGTAGAATATGTGAGGGATAATAAATAATGAAGAAGGGGTTTACCTTGAGAGACCAGGAAGAAATAAAAGTTTGAGGATCATAGGGACTTGAAGGGGAATAGTGGAGACAAATATAGGCTCCTCCTTATTCGTTTGACAAAAAATAAGAAGAAGAGGAGGCCAAATGAGAATAAAATCAAGAAAGAGTATAATGGTAATTTCATAAATTCAATTTGTGTGTAGACCACATAGTTTGACCTCATAATTTAATAAACCATGAACCAACCATGTAGAAACTACTCAACTCTAGTTTTATAACTTGTATGGTTTGGATATACGGTCCCCTAAACCATATTCCATCCATGAATTTTCCACTAGATAAGGAATTTACACCATGAATAGTGTTTCCACATTGTTACTCCTAATTGTACACAAACCATGTACCACTAAAATTTTCAAAATAAACTTCCCAAAAATAAAGATAACTCATACTTAAATAAAATATTACACAAAAGTACCATTAGTGTGTCACATTCAAAATCATTTTTAAGAAAGAAGGAAGATTATGTGTTTTATAGATTCCCCTTATTGACCTTCCATGTTATCACCCACTCCCTGCAAATATTATTCAATGTAGGAAGAGATATAATGATCCCAAAATCCCACCTCCAGTAGGCCCTAGGTTGGGAACTGTGTTGAGGGTATAAAGATATCATTGTATGGGAGACATTACCCTCAATAAATGTAATATTATTGGGAGATAGGATAAAAACCCACCAAGAAACTCTAGTAGATAATATAATGGTAAACCAGAAACTATCCCACAATGCATGAATAAAGTGAATTAATATATATATAAGTCTCTAAAGTAAATACCAAAATACAAGTTTTTATAAGCTACTCAACAACAACTCCAACCTAGTTAGTAATGTCTAGATAGGTCCCTAAAGTCCTCCTAAGAACCTGAAAATAGTTTATACAAATAGGGTTATCATACAAGTATACTCAGTAGGGACATAACCAAGGTCTCAAGTGCATATGTGAAAAGGTAATTCAAATTCACTAGTGAAAAAAAATAGTAGAACCAATAAGCACAAATGTAGGTTAATTAAATTGAACCCAACCTCACCAGGGCTCACTCACCAAATCACACATCCAATATAATAATATTAAATCGAGATCAAAGTAAGGAAAGACACCTCATTGCCTATTCTCCCACATATTTAACACTTTCATACCCCAACATAAAATCTCATGTGTTCCCATCCCTTTCATACATATCACATCACAACCATATCACATCGCATTGCATCGCATATCACCCAAAGATATCGGGGCCACCTTTGATGTAGTTTGAGACTCATCCCGACTTACCCCACCCTCAAAAGGTCTAGTATCTTGTTCTACCATTAGGAATCACCACACCATGTCTCGGCCGAAGAAACATGGGCCATCACATATCATCTCACCTAAAGACACATGGGATGTCTCACCAAATCTCATCATATAACCATATTAGTAGGGTGTAATAAATATGAACAACATCAACCTCATTCCCTCCTCCTACTATGAATGACACCCACCATATATCACATCACATCACAGCCTCATCACATAAAATATCACCTGAAAACACTTGGTTTATCACTGCATATTATGCTTGAAGACACCTGGGATATCACTACTAAAGGAAGATCGGAGAAGAGGGGGTATTCATCCATCTATATCACCACCATCCTAGATGTTGGGAAAACACCCAGAACCTAAAACCTGTGATCATTGATAAGTCCATCCAACACTGGTGGGGTTTGTATAGAAATAACATAAAGATACATGATATATAGATATCACATAATACCTGATATATGGGTTCCCAAAAACTACACTAGTTCACAACACATCACCAACATTGTACCACATTCTAACCATCACAACCATTCCCACCACTATATTCAACACATCACATAACCACCATAAATTCCATACAATTTTCCACTTTTAGTAACAGGCTCCACTGCATTTATTCATTTATCCATCCCACTTCACATCAAAAAAAACCCATTATTTCAGTCAATTCATTTAATCCATTTACCACATAGCCATTTTCAGCCCATCTCATTTATTTACCATCCTATTTAATTTTGTTTTGTCATCAAAATTTATTCCATGGATAAATAAGAAACTAACAAAACCACACCACTCCATAACTATCCCATCTCACACAACCATCACCATAACACCTCACATCCACCATCGTTGTTGTGCTACGTCACCCAATACATCTCACCACAATACCACACATCGCACATCCTGACCAAATATCACAAAAAAAACTTTAACACATAATAAACACACATTTTCACACTATTCATCACACCACTACACACCTCAACCTCACAACTATCCACATCGCACCCATGCCAACCAGCCACTACACATAGCCCCATGAATCACATAGCCCAACTGATCATATCTATCCCTGCACAACATCCCAAACTAAGAATGGAAAGCCAACATGTACAAGCACACACAATATCACACATCTGGGATTCCACAAATTATTCAAGTTATTTCATTTCATTACTTGTTTTTTTAGCATGGGGAATCAATTAATTACCCTTATATAAGTACTTTATCCTTTTATTTAGGGTTCAATCACAAAAAAACAAATAAATGGTCTCAACTCATATCATATACTATGAAAACAATTCTCTCAATAGTATTTATATTTAGTATTGGAAACAAGAATGAACAATATCATCAAAAACATATATACAAGAAATAAAGCATGTGATATCACCCCATAACTATCAATTTTAGTAATTAAAATTAATTATATTTATTGTATTGACCCTTAATATCCATTAAAAGGAAATAAAAAGAATGAAAATCCCACACATAGAATATAAACTAGTGATAATGAGGATCCATGACCTTAAAGAAGATTTTTGGTCTCATTGTGCACCGCAGAGGGAAGAAGAAACAACATATAACTCACAGTTGTATAAGGGAAACCATAGATCAACCTGTACAACATCAAGGGATCATAAAAATACACCCCAAAACATACTCAAACCCAAGTAACATCATCATAGTGGATCCTGGAATAATAATTCAAGGGAAAAAATGGGGAAAAATAAGATAAATCACCTCAGATTGGAAAAACTCAACCACTATAACCAAAGATCTAAACGGGATGATGCAGGGCTATGAGATCTCCTAAGGGAACCTAGAGTTCATCTAAAATAAAAGGACAGGGAGGTCAAATGAGAGAAACATCATCCAAACAAGGTTTATAAACAACCTGTAACTCACCCAATTTATAGTTTAAACCACACATTTACATCTTAAACTCCACCGGTCTACAAAATTTATACTATAAAACAAACCTTTAGGCCATAAACCCATTTTCTATCAAAAAACATGGCACCTTGTATGGGAATGAACTTATGGAATAAATCCCTTTCGTATGGAGTAAATAAATTTCATGTGGTTTTCCCTTTATTCACACCATTCATAAGCTACCATCTTGACAAGCTATAAAATACAGACTTGCACCGTAAACTCTTATTTTACAATATAAAAATTTGTTTTCAACTCTAACTCCATCGAACTTACTCTAGACTCCTATAATCACTCTCCAACCACAAAACTAGAAAAGTAACAACCCATGAAATCATGGACCATTAGATTAGATACCACTTGAATGATTCTCATCCTAGAGAATCAAAATCAATACCAATAAAAGGAAAAAATGGGTTCCAAACAACCACCCTACGAGATACCACTCAAGGATATCATTACACCACAACATTACCACCATAAAAACACACCCAAACAAGGTACCCACAAAACATACCATTCAATGATTTCACCACACAACCACATCACAGCCTCACACCAGGCATAACACAAATCATCTGATACTAGCCACAAGACACTACTTCCCATATATCTATCCATATAAACATCACAACCTCTACACAACCAAAACCAACCACCACCGCAACTAACACAAAGTACTACCCTAAGCATAAAAATCTGGTAATTCCATCTTCCATGTCAAGATATTATCTTCTTTAGGAGGCACTGGATTTCCCACATAGTTTTAATTACATTAGAGTATAACATGTCTTGGTTAGGATTCAGGTTCTCCCATTTTCATATGTCGAGAGATTTTTCACTCATCACACATCAATAAAATATAACATCTCATAAAATAGAAAGATCTATCCTCACAACATCTAGGAAAAAACAAAAAAAAGGAAATCAAACTCAAAACAACCTCTGGTATTGGGAACACATCTTCATCTCTCACTCCTAGGTTCTCTCCTCTAGTCCACCATGAATCTACAACAAGTGGACCAAGGGAATGGTTTGTCCATGTAGCACCTTCTCTTAATGTTTAGGAGTACTAGTCTCTCCACAAACATCATGTCATCCTTGATATCCAACTCACCCAATTAAATAATGTGGGAGTCAACATGTGATACTAAATAAGCTAAGGCACATGGAAGAAATTTCCAGTAGTAGTGGAAACACCAGCCGATAGGCCACCTCGCCAACATGCCATAATAACTCAAAGAGCCAAAAAAACTAGATAGAAAGCTTACTCCATCCATCAAACCTAAACTCCCTATACCAAGGGGATACTCTAAAGAACACATGGTCTCCAAACTCAAACTCTAGGGGCCTCCACCTACAATGATCATTGGCCTTCTAATAGTCTTTTGGTACCCTCAACCTATCTTGAACCAACTGGATCTTCTCAGTCATGCTCTACAACACATCAAGATTGAGAATTGTTGATTCCCCAACCTCTATCCAGTATAACAGAGAATTACATGTCCTCTCATATAGTGACTCAAATGGATCCATTCTAATGGATAACTGATAGCTATTATTATATAAAGCCTCAACCAAATGAAAGTGACTTACCCATGATCCAAAAAAGTCTAAGATACAATTTTTCAAAATATCATCCACTATCTAGATGGTATGCTCTGTCCTCCCAAATTTCTAAGGGTGGAAAGAAGTTTTAGGTTGCAACTAAGATCCAAAAGAATGTTAAAATACCCTACAAAATAGTAAGGTAAAACGAGGATCTTGATCATAGATGATGGTTTTCAGTACCCCGTGAATCCAAACCACATAATCTATATACCGTCTCACCAGAACATCAATGACACTTGACTCATGGATCTATGGGAAAATACAAAACTTTTTCAGTTCATCTATTATCACCCAAACCGCATCACAACCTCCCGGATCTCAAGGTAACCCTATGAAAAATTTCATTACGATGAATTCCTATTTCCACTCAGGATCATCTAAGGACTGAAACAAACCTCCAGGAACATAGTGTTCCACTTTTACTAGCTGAAAAACTAGACACCTTTCCACAAAATTTTCCACTGACTATGTTATCCCTATCCACCAAATTTATTTCCTCAAGCCATGATATATCTTTTTCACACAATGATTTACTACTAAATTTGATATTTAAAACTCATTGAGAACCCACTACAACAAAACTATGTTTATCCAACGCTAGCTAAAAGAACTATTAAAGACCCCTTTTTTAGTTCTAAAAAAATTGTTGTTAAAGGGGGTATTTAACAATGCTTTTTCTAGCATTGTTAAAGGGGGTCTTTAATATTGCTAAAAAATAATTGTTATAAGGTGACCTTTATCAGCATTTTTTTAGAAGCGCTGATAAAGACCCCCCTTTATCAGGAATTTTTTAGTAGCAATGATAACGGTATATTTCAAAAACAATATTTCATTATAAATAATATATTAATATATAAATATATTTATATTGATATAAATATAATATATATATTTTAAAATATGTTTTAGGTAATGTAAATAGGCATTTACATTTAATATATATAATATATTTAGTGAACATGATTTATAAAATAATTAAAAAATATATTTTTAATTAATAATTTGCTTATTATTACCAACTAATAGTCATTTAATATCAATTTTAAGATAAAAAAATAAAAAAAATTAATAAAATATCTAAAATAAGTTGAAAACATAACTCAAACTTCAAACAGACATAACTTCTGATCTGGGTGTCTATTTGGGCTATATCGCATATCAAATCGAATCCTACGA
Organism: Viscum album; assembly: GCA_963277665.1. NCBI lineage: Eukaryota > Viridiplantae > Streptophyta > Magnoliopsida > Santalales > Viscaceae > Viscum > Viscum album. The sequence continues at coordinate 1,575,204,650 of OY728120.1, read as the reverse complement.
TGAGCTTTACATGCTTAGTGATAGAGGTAAACCAATGCCACATTTGTTTAGGCCAATAAAGTCCTATAAGGCCACTAAAACTAAGTTTCTAGTTGAGATACCCCAATTTTTTAACATTCAATTGATTTTTTGCCTCATTTAAGGGGTCATATTGCCTTTTTTCGGGGAGACTGAATTTATCCCCGGGAATTACATTCATATTGATATTATTGTTTTGAAATTTTATCATTTTTTACAACATAAATTTATTTATAATTAAATTTATGTGTGTTTTCTTATATTTTTTATAATAAATCATTCATATAAATACATATATCAACATATTTACATAAAAATTTATGTTCTAATATATGTAAATCAATACATATTCTTAAAATATATTTAAAAGAAAATATAACCATTTTTTACATTATACAAATATATTTATAATGTTTATATATATAAATATGTGTGTATTAATAAAAAGATATATATTTATATTATATTCTAGTATATTTAAATGAATATAATATATAATATATTTAAATAAATATAAGTATATATATATAACACACACACATATATGGTATAAATTTATTTAAAAATAATTATATAAATATACGAATAAAAAATATATATGAAAATATATATATATATATATAGAAATATCATTAAACAGACAAAAAATAAATAGGGTGTAGTGGTAAAGGCATTCCATATTAAAAGTAGAGATGCAGGGTTTGAATCTATTCAGGTGCGCATGAGGCTGGAAATTCAAAAATTACTGATAAAAGGGTTGGGGTGAAAAGCAATGATAAAGGTGGTGGGAGCACTGCTAAAGATGTCATGGAAGCGTTGATAAATGGGGTCAGGATCATGGATTTCAGAAGAAAAAAAATACCACCTTTAAAAAACTGCCTTTATCAGTGCTAAAAATCATAGTTAAAGTCCCCATTTAACAGTGCTAAAAAATAAATGTTAAAGGGGGCCTTTGATAGTGCTTTTTTAGCGTTGATAAAAGCTTTGGTCCTTTAACTTCACTCAAATTATCATCACTTTTTTAGTGCTGATAAAGACCTATTCTAGCATTATTAAAGGCCTATTTTGTAGTAGTGACCCTCTTACGCAATTCTTATGAAATAAACCACATCTTCTGAAAAAAAACCGGTTCTGACCATCCTCCAGCCATCCCTCTTTAGCATCACCATAGCTAACACGGTCACATATCACCTCTGCCTATAAGTCTCCCTATTGATACTCCTCCACCAACCATATTAAGGATGACTCCAAGGTCATATGATAAAGGAAACCTCAGAAAATACTCTCTCCAATGTCAATGTGCATCATTACAAGCTCCTCCATCCCTTTATAAAAAATTTCATACTCCCAAATGACAGCTCCTTGGGACTTCCAAATCAATGCATTGAGAACCACATTCCCACTTCCCAGGGTTTCAGAGATCTCAAAATCATAATCCAGAATAAATTCCATCCACCACTAATGGTATAAATTAAAATTTCACTAATAGAAAACATATTTCAGGCTTTTTTTGTTTGTGAAAACCATATAAATCTCACCTATGAGGTATTGCTACCACAACTTTAGAAAAAACACAACTACCACCAAATCATGATAATGGATATAATATTTATGCTCGTAGGGAAATAACTTCCTAGACCCATAAGTGGTCACTACTCTCTACAACATCAACACGCATCCTAAACCCATATGGTATGCATTATTGAAAACCACAAACAACACACCCACCTATGGAAACCAAAGCATTAGAGAACTAACTAACTTCTCCTTTAGGTAACTGAACACTGCTTGATACTGATCAATCCACACAAAAGCTTTTTACTTCCAATTAAATGATATTAGAAGGGATGCAAATCAAGAGAAATAGGGCATAAACCTCTTATAATAGCCTCTAAGACCAAGAAAACTGAAAACCTCTGCCACGTTCTTGGGTGATTACCTAGAAAAAACTACCTCGGACTTGGACAGGTATACTTCCATACACTTATGTGACACCAAATACCCAAGTAAATGAACTTATCGCATATATAATTCATACATAGATAACCTTCCATAGATTTGGTATTGTATAAGGGCCTAAAAATAGCTATGAGATACTAAGAATTATCCTCCTCTTCCATCAAGTAGATTAAGATGTCATCAATTAATACAATGATGAACCGGTAAAGAAATCATGGAACACAAATTTCATGTGCCCCATGAAAATGGATGGTTTTTTTACACCAAATATTATGACTATAAACTCAAATCTCCTATACATACACCTAAAGGTGGTCTCTAGGATATCCTTATCCATCACCCTTAAATAGTGATATCCAAACCACGGACTGATATTTGATAACTAGAACCTTTAAAATATTTGAAAAGATCATTTTTCCTCGGAAGAGGTTAATAGTTCTTGACAACCACCAGATTCAACCTCTGGTAATCTATACACAACCGCAGACTATTGGCCGCCTTCTTGGAGAACAACAAGGATCACCCCACAGTGACACACAAGGTTGGATGAAACCCCTCTATATTAGATTATCCACCTACAACCTTAACTCATGAAACCATATAGGCGTTATCCAATAAGGATCCATGGAATCAGAGACGTTCCAGTCTACAAATCTATCTTGGATATGATGTCACATCTGGGGGTAGGTCTATAAATTCCTCTGGGAAAACAAATAATAACTCCTACACAATACTAGTAACATCCTTAAACTAATATTCCACTGATAGTTCCACCAACTACAATAAAATTGGCTCTAATTTTCTACCTCCCATATGATAACCTCACTCTCCAAATAACACCACTTTTTGGCCCTCCACATCAAAAAATAAAAATATCCTTAGGAAGTAGTTGATGAATTCCTACAAGGAATATAGCCAATAAATGTTATGGACAACATAATATGGATGATTCTATAATAATAAAAAGTCTCATATGGATTGGTGTAACAACATCACTAGCACATATCCTCGGCACACCTCAAACAATGAAGCCTCATCTCCAACCAGTGTGTATAATAATAAGGGCACTGGAATCCTATCCCTATACAGTCCCAAATAATATACTAAAGTAAAAGAAAAAAGGAGTGTGATCCTCCCAAATATAATAAATTACACACAATGGTAGATGATAAGTTAATCATACCTATAAAAACTCCTGGCTATATTAGTATTACTACCCTAACATGTGCATCTAACCATGCCCAACCTCAATGTCTCTCAGTAATTGGCATCCATGACCATTCTATAGCCAATTTTCCTATGTATGGGGACCATCATGAGGTTTATCTCTGCCAACTCTACCTGCTCTTGACTACTGAACAAACATCAGCGGTCCTTGCTGCTAAAACTACCTTAGAGGCAATTGTTGCTTCTTTCAGAAAGATCCAAAAAGACCCACATAATACTGGACTCCTTGGAGAGTTAGACACTAAACCTAATGATTCCTATGTCCCATATACACATATAATGAAAAATTAAATACTTCAATAGGTCCCTAGAAGCCACTTTCCCCTAAATAATGGGAGGATATTTACCGCATCTAGTTCCTGATTAGTCAGAACCCTGACTACCTGAACACCCGCTACCCACTACCTGAATCTCTAGTCCTCAAAATTCCCTATTGGAAACTCTATCAGGTATAAATTACAAAATATAGAATCTACTAAATAACCTCATATGTTTTCTATACCTCAAGATATATTAGGAGAATAAACGGAGTGACTGCATACCTGATCACTGTGTGTAAAGCCTCCTCCAAATATTACACTCTAGACTCCTCATCTGGAAAAACATATAGAGAAAAGTATAGGAGGTCATTGAACATGATCCCGAAGTCCCACATGCTCAAACTCCCCTACTAAATGGAGATCATCACCTACCACTTGTCTTCCCATGTCATCAATGATAGGAACTCAACCTAGAACTCCCTCTAAATTTCTCAACACAACACATTTTCCTCCTTATGGTCACCAAGAAACAGCATCCACCACTAATGTGTTTCTCCTTGCATAGAAATAATAGTAAATGGAACACAATACTCATATGGTGTTCAAATTAAACCAAAATTGATCTCGATATCCACCAACTTTCACTATGTCTTCTAATCTGAGACACTCCCCTTGTACTTTCCCAAAATATTCCACTAAAAGGAACACAAAGTTATCAATAAAGCTTTATCCTCCTCTATCATTTTAATCTTATTATGATCAACCAAATAATAATATTGAACCTAAACTACATGATCCACTCATATATGAAGATTGGTATCCATTCCTAAAAATAAAGGAGAGAATACTAATCACAGTAGCATGGGATTTGATATGATATTATTTATTTAATTCTTTTTATTTTCCTACAACAACCCAATTCAAACATGAACATGATCAATAATGATGCATGTACCTATCCTAGGTATCTACTCATAAAATAGGGCCACCTCACTTTTTTATTTAGTAAGATCAAATTATGTACACCAGATCATAGGGGGGATAAATCCAATGTTCTAAATGGTCTTCTTGGCCTATGTCACTCTCCAAGATCAAATTTCACTTTTCTATACCAACCCATGAAAACCTCACAGTGGATAACTGAAAAATATATCACATGTATCAATTAAAATCTTTGATACCACACTTTCATGACCCCACCCTCCAAATATGTCTCAATAAAGGAAGAGAGATAATTTCCCTTGAGTCCCACCTCCTATAGGCCCTAGATTGGTGACTATCACTAAGAGTATAAAATTTTCACTGTATAGAGGGCATTACCCATTATAAATAATACAAGTTCAGGAGATAGGATAAACAACCACCAAGAAACTCTAGTAGATAATATAAAGGTAAACCTAAAACCTTCTCACAATGGATGAATAAATTAAACTGATATACATAAAATTCTAAAAAGTAAATACCAAAAGACAAATATATGGAATGAATTTGAAAAATGATATAACCCAACTAGTAATGTACATAATGTAGAACCCTGGGGCACCCTGAGAGGAGAGGGGTGAATCAGGGTGTCAAATTTTTATTTTAAAGTATCTTAGCTTATTCCCAGATTAGTAGGAACATGTCTAACCTGTATGATGGATATGAACAATAATTAAACAATCACATGCAAAGAGAATACACAACACTTTTACATGGTTCACCACAAAGGGCAACGTCCAAGGAGAATACACCGACAGCGTGTCATTCATACCAAAATCCACTAATCTTCACTAGTTTTAGAGTACAAGAGTTCATACATAGTCACTGTATTCCAGGAACACTGCCATTATAATAACTTAAGGATATCTCACTACGTCCCTTAGAAAACTTCCATCGACACACCTTTCTCACTGCCATGGGAAAAGTCTTACTCAGTTTATTGACTTGAGGGTCACTTCCACAGATTTTCATTGAAGTCTTTATCTCAGTTCAACATGAGAAACTTCTTACATCGAAGTCCTGAATCGATGCACTTGAAAGCACAGATCACACAAACCAGATATTCAAAAGCCTATCAGAATATTAACACTACACTTTTGCACAATACCTAAACATGAGCACAAGATTTGGGATTTGTCACGCAAGATGACTTTCACAAAACCCCTACTTTCTGGGAAACCCTTATCTTTAATGCAACTACACCTAAGGGCTCACTTGGTCTTTTTAGACTAAAGTAACACATTGCGCATAGAATCTCTACAATTATTTTGTGCACAAATCTTTTGCGCAGTAGAGAAACTGAATTTTTATTGGAAAATTATTATGATTCTTCCATGGAGGTAACCACCTATTTATAGGCCCCAATGACCCTGTTCACAAGTTTCAGATGCATCATTTTTGGTGTGAAAAATATTCTTCATGAGAATGTAAACCCCTTTTGATGTCGCATTGGGCGCATAAGATTCTTCCACACAACATGTCTTTCGCGCAAATTTAAGTCTTGTGCGCACTTTTTTCCTTTGCTATATTTTGATACACTAATCCCAAATTAGTCCTTGCACACGAGTTTCCAAGAACTATTCAATCTTGTGTGCAAATCCATTTTCCAAAAACACATTTCTCCATATTCCACTTTTTGAACCCAAAATTTTGGCAAACACTAGGAAGAGATGCCACCTTCAATACTATTTCCCACTTGAACTGTATGATCCCATTCTTGGAAAACACTTCGAACTTACAATGAGGATTGAAAACAAATGCAAACCATAATCCATTTCCTTCATATAATGGTCTTGGTTCCAACACATATAATTCCCAAAATTAATCTTGGGAACCTAAAAAATAGTTTATATATGTAGGGTGAGCATACAAGTATACTCAGTAGAGACATAACTAAGGTAACAAGTGCACTTGTAAAAAGAACATGATAATGAACCAATGAAAAAATAAAATAACCAACATGTACTCATCCAGGTCAACTAACCAAAACCCATCCTCAAAATGGCTCACTCACCAAATCATGCATCCAATATAATAATATAACATCAAGATCATAAAAAACACATAGCACCCCACAGCCTCTTCTTCACTGATTTTCTGCTCTCACACCCCAATGTAGAATGTATTATGGTCTCATTATTTCCATACATATCACATAAAAACCACATCACATTACATCATATCACATCTTACCATAAGATACCAAATATATCCCTGATGTGGGTAGGGACACATCCCTACCTACCCCACCATCGCAAGGTCTAGAATCCAATGATAACATCATGAATAACCACACCACATCTCATCCAAAGACATTTGGTCCATCGCATCTCATCTCACCATATGACACATGGTCTATCACACCACATCTCATCACATAACCAGATTAGTAGGGTGTCATGAACATGAAGGAAATTAACCTCATTCCCTTATTTTACCACGTATGACCACTATCACATATTACATCACATCATAGCCTCATCACATAACATATTTTCTAAAAACACTTGGTCCATCACTGCACACATTTCCTGAAGACACGTGGTTTATCACTACTGAAGGAGGATCTGGGAAGAGAGTGGTATCCATACATCCATATCACCCCCATCCTGGATGTTAGGGAAAATTCTTGGAACCCAGAGCCTCTAATTCCTAATAAGGTCATCCAACTTATGTGGGGAGTGTATAAAAATTACATAAAGATACATGACATATAGATTGCACAAAATACCCAACCTGTGGGTTCAAAACAACTACACATGAACACACCACATCACAACCACCATAACACACACCAGCCAACACAATTATCGCCACCACTATAAGAAAAACAACATACAACATCCATACAAGACACAGAATATTTCCACTTTTAGTTATAGGTTCCACCACTTTTATTCATTAATCCATCCCATTTTATATTACACAACCTATTATTTAATTAAATTCATCTAATACATTTACCTCACATCCATTTCCATCACATATTGTTTATTTACTTGACTATTTCATTTATTTTTATCATTAAAATTTATTCTATGGATAACTTGGAAACTAACCCAACCACACCATTCTATAACTATAATATTTCACACAACTATCATAACAACACCTTGCATCCACCATCATCATAGTGACACATAACCTAAGTCATATCACCACAATAACCATACATCTCACATCCAAACCACATCTCACAACCCAACCACTACACACAATGACCACACATCAGTGCCATCGTGAATCACACCATTGCGCACCACAGCCTCACAACTACCCACATCACATAAATTCCAACCAACAACAACATCAAATCCCCATGAATTAAATAGCTAATCTAGTAACCTTCATCATCATACAACAATCCAAACTATACAGGGAACAAAAATAAGTACAAGCACACGCAATAGCACACATCCTGGATTCCACAAATCATTCAAGAGATTTCATTTCATTACTTATTTATTTATCAAGGGAAATAAATTTATTAACTATATATACATTATTTATACTTTTATTTAGGTTTTAATCACACAAAAATATATAAAAGTTCTCAAATCATATCATCTATAGTGCAAACAAGGCTTCTGACTTCCATTATTTTCAATACTGGAAACAAGCATGCAAAATATCATCAACAACATACATCATAAGTAATAAATCAATAAATTCCTCCCTATACACTTCAATTTAAATTATTCCAATTAACTATATTTATTATATAAACCCTTAATATCCACCTAAAGGAAATAAAAATTGTAAATACCCCAACCCTAGTATCCTAGATCTAATGCCTTACATTATTACATTGGTATAATAAAAAAGGAAGGCTTATCCTGAAGGATTGAATAATTTAGTTGTTTTGGAAAACCAGATACAAAAATGAGTTTTACATTACACATTTAAAGTAAAAAACAACATAACAACTCTATTATAAACATCTATAATTTTCTAGATTATCCCTACAATTCATTCATAAAATACATCTTCACATCCTTGAGAAAAAAATATAAGAAATGGGTGATCTCAAATGATCAGTAATGGTAAACAATACAGTGGAAAAATCATAAACATAAACAATAAGAAAAGGTGAATAACTGAAACTTGTTCCATTAAAACATAATCTTGAGCATAATATAGTAGGAATAAAAGATGAATAAATAATTCCATATACATAATTACGTGAAAATTAACCATAGATATTCTACTAGTCAGATTAACATGATTTATAAATTACTAATATCATAATAAGGGAATTAATATGTCATACATCATAAACATAATATTTAGGCCCTGTCCAAGATTTATAAAAATAAATGGTTAAGTCCTTGGCCAAATCCATTTCTTTTTTTCGCATGAGACCTATCGATGCATCAGGGGGCTATAGCGGGTCATGCTCGTCAGTTACTAAGTACAATGAATTCCTCATATATATAATAAAAATATATATTTAAATCAAAGTTTCCAACAAAACTTTGAAATATTTGAATCATAATCATAGTTTAAATACTCTGATAAAATCATTGATAAATTATTGAGAAAAATAAACTTTAAACATTCCTAAGTGTCCCATACCACTTTGAAACATTTAAATATTAATCCCAATGAAGGAATAACATTAAATGAATATAATAAGAATAATAAGACTCATGATTTGATATATTAAAAGGAATTTCATACACCACATTCATGTAATAATTGGTTAACATGGCATAAATATCACAAAAGTAAAAGTGAGATTGGAAAAAAACCCTTTTACTATGGAAAGAAGAGTTCTTTTGGAAAATCATTTTTATTAGTCATAAAATCATATTCTAAACATGTATGTCCTAGGAAATAAAATTTAAAGATAATTAAATTATATTTGAGGCATAAATTATGCCCAATGGAAGTGAAAACATGTAAAAAGAGTGTTTAAGAATCTTTAGAAATGATCATTTTTAATGTTGTTTAAGCAAAATCTTAAAGAGTCTTTAAAACAAAAAAAAAGCATAATTATATGTATAAAACTAGAAATGAAAAATGATTGTGTTTAATGATAAAATTAGTGATTTTATAAAAATAATGGTGGATTAAAACATATTATTGATGCCACATGATAATGGGTAAGAAATCTGGAAATTCCCTTTAATCGGGCTTGCTTATCAGGAAGATTTGAGAAGGGAACCTTTCAAAAACATGTATTTACCATCAAAAAAGGATGATATGATATAGATATATTATTTTGGAACATATTAAAATAATTTATAAGAATTAAACAAAAATAAAGAAGCATTGCATTAGAGTAAATATAGAGAAAGAGTAACCTGAAGGAAAAAATGGAGGTTCGGGTAGAATCTCTTACCACTTTTCAAATAGTCAAACTATATGCCCCAAAAAATTAATAACAAAAAAATGAACATTTAATACCATAAAAATAAATAAAATAATGATATTATACATCAAAGTTAATTATACGTACACCATGTGCAAGAAATAGTGGTGAATAAGTCATATCTCAAAGAAATAAAGGTGAGATGAGAAAAGCCTAACCTTATGTCTGAATATGTTCTGCACTTGATCTTAATGTCCTATATAATCCGATTAAATACATTAATTAATTAATTAAGAATTTTTTATACATTTATTTTATTTATTATAATTTTATTAAGATCATTTATGGTATTTTTTATGAGTTATAAGATACACTTTTATCATTCGGGAGCATTTGTTTCCTTGGTTTTCATTATTGGTTTACTTGTATATGAGTATGGATGTTCATGTAAAATAGGAATAGATATACAGAATTGAAGTTATATGTTATTAATGAACATACATAACATTAAATGTTTATATAATTCATTTTATTGTTTTGATTGATGATAAATCATTAGATTGGACATTCGTGATAATCTTTTAGATTATTTTTGGTGGTTTTTTCGATCATCACAAACTAGTTTTGTTTTATTAATTAACATCATGTTTATATAATGGTTCCATAATATTAAATAGGATGTAATAAATATATTATAATCTATTTTAACCAAAAAAAATTAATACTATAATTGAATGTGTTAATCGGAAATAAAAATGCATTGTCCATGATGTCGGTAAATTGACACATCACTGGTGATGTTTTCATTTATAGAATAAAAGAGAGAGAGAGAGAGAGAGATAAATGAGCTTGATGATGGATCTTACAATAACATGATATAATTAAATTATATAAATGATACTGGAGTTATAATTTCACTTTGTACAAGGGAGGTTAGGGAAGGATAAGAAAATAAAATAAATTGAAAAGGAAATTAAAAAAAAAGAAAGAGGATTTTTACCTCTTGAATTCTCCTCTTTGAGAACCTTTTTAGGGGATTTTTTTTTATTTTATTAAGACCAAAGTCTCCTATATGTGGCGGTATTGGGAAGATTATTGGGAATAAATTTTATAGGTATAAAATCTTGGAAGGTGTGAGGAGAATAGGTGGTGAGGGGTGGTCTTTATAGTGTAGGAGAGGGGTGATTTTTGAATATTTTATTCATTTGTTTATTATTTTGGCTCAAGGCTATAAATATTTTGAGAATTATCACAAAATATATTAAAATAAATAATTTCAGTTTTACGTTATGGTATTATACCATCCATACATCAACTATGACTCCATAATTCATGTATTTTGTTAAATACTATAAATTGCCATATTTTACTATTCACCAAAAATTCAAAAAAATTAGAAAAGTATCAAAAATTCACCCTAACCATTTTCTGGATGTGTATAATTAAATAATTAACACAATTTCATTAAAATAATTTTATAAATATGATAAACTAAAATTTTAAATAAAATCATCAATTATTCTAAAAATTCTGATTTTAAAATTATAACTCATTTTATAACACTTTGAAAAATTAATTACAGTATCACAAAATTATCTAATAATCTTACCAAAAAAAATTAATTTTTTAATACATTTTATGAATATAAATTTACTTTTAAATTATTATATTAATTATGAAATTGAAAATAAACATTCTTTTATAAAAAATACCAATACTTAATTAATAATTTCTAAAACTCTTATTTTCTTATACTATGACATAATTATATCATATTATTATTTATAAGATTTATAAATTTTATTTACACTTTAATAGGTGATTTTATTGTAATAATTCCCATATTACTATTTCTAAAGTTTACATTGTTATTCTAATGGTCACATTACTATTCATCAAAAATGAAACTTATCAGAAAAATACCAAAACTATAACCAAAGTAAATTTTGATATTAATATTTCAAAAATAATGTTTATTTTATAAAATATAAATTATAAAAGTATAAAATTTTATATTGAAAATAATTTCACCATTAAAAGGTAGAAAAACTACATTTTGAAAAATATAGCTTTTTTATGTGTAAAATTGGATTTATTCTTATCTTATGCCTCTAAAAATATTTTAGATGAACGTAAAAATATTTTATTGAATATATAATATATAAATTTAATTTATATCTTTCACTAATAAGGTTTAATTTGATTTATTAATATAAAATTTCATTGTGGTCATAAAAATAGTTTTTATAAAAATACATCATTTATGTTCAACTAGCTTTCATTTCTAATCAATAGTAACTGAGGAATTCATTTAATAAACATGTGTAATCCATATTTTTCTTAATTTAATTAATTTAATTCATTATATACATTCCCAAAATCTAGAATATAACTATAATAATTAAATAATAATATTTAATCATTTGGTATGCTCGTAAGATATTTGAGAAGTTAAATTTAAAAAGAAGCATACAGTAAAATCATGGGGTGTTACAAAAAGCCTGAAAATCCCACACATACCACATAAACACCCCTTTCCTCAAATAAGATTTTTATCTCACTAATCACCATAGGGTGAAATATAAAAAACCTAAAACTCATAGTCACACAAGGGAAACTATTGATTGACCAGTACTACATCAACGGGTCATCAAAATACACCCCAAAACATACCTGAACCTAGGAAACATCATTGCAATATATATATAAGGAAGAATATAGTGTAAAATGGGGTAAATGAGGATAACTAACCTTGTATTTCCAAAATTTGACCACCAGAACAAAATATCTAAATAGGAGGAAGCAGTACTGAGAAATCTCCCAAGGGTGCTTAGGGTTTGTTTAAAACTGAAGGAGAGGGTGTCCAAATGGGAGAAATATCTAAAAAAAGGTTATAAAAAACCTATAACTATCCCAATTTATTAAATAAACCACAATTTTACAACATAAAATCCATGGGTTCACAAAACCTAGATATTAAATCCAACCTTTAGGTCATAAACCCCTTTTCAGCCAAAAAATATGGTGTCTAAGGCAAGAATTGACTTGCAAAATAGAATCCTTTTTTATGGCATAAACACATTTCATGCAGTATTCCCTCGCCACACACAATCAGTAACTCACTAGATTTAAAATATATAATAAATATACTTACACCATAAACTCCTATTCTACGCTCTAAAAAGTCTATTATGGTTCTGCTATAACACCAACTCCAGCAAACCTCCTCTAGCCTCCTCCAAGCACTCTCCAACCACAAAACCAAAAAAGCAACAGGTCGGGAAGGCGCAAACTGTTACATTCAAAATTTTAAGTTTTTTAATAAGAGGATTTATATTCTTATAAGAATCATACTTGAATTCACTAAATGTAACATCCCAAATTTCCATTAAATTTTTTTATGAATTTTTTTCTTAAATTAAATATTTAAATTTTAAAATCATTTCTTTAATAATATTAACCAAAAATTTATGTGTGTGTGTATCACCTAATTTTTTTTATATATATATTTTTCAAGAATAATGGTATTTTACTCATTAAAATATTTTTTATACAAAGGGAAGATCATGGGCCAACTGACAATATGTCGCATCCAACAAGGTTGTGAAGATCGAACCCATGGGCAAAATGTGTGCAGCGCCTTCCACTAGATAATATGTTTTCCTACTTTCCTATTCCATACTTTATATATATACTTAGATATAATTTACTATATTTATAATTCTTTTTAAAAACAAAATTATATTTATTAGTTTTATTTCCATATAATCATTGTAATTAAGCCATTATAATCTAATAGTTAACAAAGTATGATATATATTTTCATAGTCACATATAACCATTAAAAGTAATTTCATATAAATTTTTATGTGACACATATGTTGTGTGGCTAAATATAATTTTTACACAAAAATAATATCTTTAATTCATTTTTTAAAGCACATGTAATTTCAAAATGGTTTTTATCATATTCCTTATACACGTTTAATTAGTAAAAATTTTCTTCTTGAAATGATAAGTAACATGTTTAAGATCTGGAGATAAGATAAACAACCACCAATAAACTCCAACACCCAATATAAAATTAAACCCCAAAACCATCCCATAATACATGAATAGTGTCAACTAATACAATAAAACCCTGCAAGTAAATACCAAAAGAAACAATACTATGATAATGACACAATAGAAGATATAAAACCCAATAAAGTAATATCCATCTTAGAACCCGATGACCTTTTTTAATCCAAAAAATTGTTTATATATGAATAGGGTGATAATAACATGTATACCCAGTAGGATCATACCCAAAGTCTCTTGTGCGCATGTGAAAAGAGAACACTAATGCACCTATAAGAAAATAATATAACCAACAACACTTAAGTGGGCACACTAAACAATCCCATCCTCATTAATACATACTCACCAAATAACACATCCAAGTGTAGTAATATAATATGAAGAATATTGATAAATAGGGTACCCCGCACCACTTTCTCAGTGATTTTACACTCTCACACCACAATGTTGTACATCATGTCACTCTCGTATCTTTTGTAGAATCCTGATTGAAGACACCTAGGAAACTTCATCATGGCAAGCACCCCATCCATTACTAGTCATCATATCCCACCCGAAGACACTAGGTCCATCACCTCATATCTCTCCCATAGAGACCTATTCCATCACATTTAATCTCACTCAAAGACACCTAGGCCATCACATCACATCTCAACCATAGTCATATATCTAGAATAGTAGGGTATCATGAAGATAAAGTACATCAACCTCGTTCCATCCTCCAACCATGAATAACCCCCACTATGATCCACTTCATCATCTCATCAAAAATCACCACTAGTACACTTTTTATTTCCATCTATCAGAGTCTATGAATATCAAACTCGCCTAGATGAGAGAGTAGGGAATAGGGGATATCCCCCCATCTATCCTTACCATTATTATATTGGGAAAAACACACCCCAAAACATTTGGGTATCAGAACATGTTGCTCGATATGAGTTGGGTACATATATAAACCCCAATTAAAATACAATATATATATATATATATATATATATATCACACACACATTCCCAACCTATGGTTTAACAACAAGAGTACCATCCCAACTCACAGCATCACCACAAAGCCTCACACCTCCCCCACTTTAACTGCCACCTCTAATGCATAATACCACATGAGAAATCTATAAGACAAAAACTACAATCCACATTCCATATTTTCTTTTCAATTTAATCCATTACCATATTTTCTAATTTAAGAACCATTATCATTATTAATACCATTCATTTTCACTTTTAACAAACCGATTTAACCACACTTTCAATTTTATTTCAATATTTCATTACCCTTTATAGCCTATGTCATTTAAATTTCATTATTAACATTTATTCCATTGTTATATGGAAACTAACACAACATCAAAAAGACACAGCAACCCATCCATATCTTGTAAACAAGGCCCAATACCACAACCACATATCATCACAACCACCACACCTCATCACAACTGCCATATATCACAACCACATGAGATGACATACCAACCAACCATCACATCACTACCCAACACATACTGCATCACATCTGGTCACCATCATCACCACACTACATCCCACACCACACAAAGTAACTTAGAAAGTACAAATAGAGCATGAAAACATCCCATATTTAACATATTTTATAATTAAATTTCATGGAATTTCATTAATTTATGTTCAAGTTAATTTATACAAAAACCAATATTTTACATGGGAAACCATTTATTTTTTCATATATAAGTGATAAGACATTTTATTAAACGTTATATAAAATAATCACACTAATTAGTTCCACAATAATATCAAATAGAACACTAACATGGATCCCAAAAACTATGATTTTCATCAAGGCATAAGTCACATATAAAATCATCGACAACAAAATTACAATAGTAAAGCATTTGAAATCTTCTCTTCCCACTTAAATTTCAATTAAATAAATTTTTATTATCTTTATTAATCTAGTACATACCATCTCCTCAAAGGAGAACAAAATCATGATCCCCCCACATGAACAACTAAATTGGGAAAGACAGATGATACCATATCTTAAAAAAGCATTCTGAAAAACCCTGGAAAATGGGGAAAAGGAGAAAAAATAGGAATATATCAACCACATAAGGAATCCCTAGATCAACCTGAACCACACTAAAGGTTTATCAAAACACTTTCCAAACACACCCATAACTAAAACAATTTCACTATTATGATTTTTCAATGGAATAACAAGAAGGAAATAAGGGAACAAAGAAGATAAATCACCTTGGATTTACAAAATCAAGCCTTCAGAATTTAAGGATCAAAGTTAAAGGAAATAGAAAAAATGATCTCCCAATATTTCCTAAGGTTCTCCTGTGCTTTGATAGAAATAAGAGTGGAATGATAGAATTTTAGCGAACCTTAAAATTTATCAAAAATATGGACCTCACTACTTTCACACCATGAAATACATATTCACATCATGAATATTGGTTAGGTCCTCTAATTAAGTATCTGAAATAAATTTACATCCTTAATTTATCAAACTCCAAACCTATCAAACATCTACTAAATTTCATGGTTCCTATTCACATCATGAACCATTACTTCATTTCATGAGCTCTTTGAGCATATAATTATAATCTATAACTTCAAGTAGTTAATTTCCAATAACCTAGACATGAAACAACCTCTTACATAGTCAACACATACACACATCATAAACCACCTCCAACAGCAAAATTCTGCTCCAAACTATATATATCTCTCCTAGAACCTCCTCCAAATATATCTAAATCCCAAAATATAAAATTAATGTTCCAATGAGGTATAGACCATTACAATTATAAAATAATATGTTGATATAAGTAAATTACCCAAAACAAACTCATTGTGGTTCTCGTTCTCGAATAACCATTTCCATTAAATGAATATAGGGTTGAAAAAATAATTTAAAATGATTTAAATTCCCTCTATAATCGAGTAATGATGAACTTGGTATCATAAAGTGGGGCTCAACGCTACCATATTAAACATGTGTGAAACTATCAAAATTACTAATATGTGATGTTGAAAATAAATATTAACTAGAAAACTAATGTATAATAAATAATTATATTAAAGTATTAAAAAATAAATATATGTGAATAAGGTTATAAAATAAGTCATTAATATGGTTATTTTTATTATCAAAAGGTTAAAGAACATTCATCAAATTTTAATATAAATGTATGGGATATTTATAAATAAAATATCCCTTATTTAAGTTTTAATGTTTCTTCTTGAACTTCTTTATTAATGCTTCAGTTATTCCATTATAAGATTTTATTACATGGTATTTTATATTCATATTAAGGTAAAATAAATTTTTAATTCAAATATCCTTTTGGGGTGAATTTATTTCTCATGAAATTAAAATGTTGTCAAGAATAATTCCTATCTTTCCCAATATTACCTTTCTCTTATATTGCATATGTATTCTTCTTGTAAATGTTTTCATTTATTATTTTGAAACATAAATATGTATTATTATTTTTTGATCTCTATATTTCTATTAATTTTTTAAGATTAATATTTATTACTCTTTTAATGATGTGGGTTCAATAAAGTTATTTTTTCAAGTATTAAAAAGGATTTTCCTTTCATGATTATATGTTTTATCATCCACTCCACATTAATTAAATTAAAAATTAATTCTATTAAAGGTTCCATTATTCAAATTTATTTATAAATAATGTTTTAAAAATTACTTCATGTAAACTTCTCAAAACTAACTTTTGAATGTGACTCATAACTTTTCCTTTTATGAGATTGTTAATAAATATTTTATAAAAAATCCTTTTATGATTTTTCTTCCATTTTACTCTTTATTTCAAAATTATCTATCTTCTATGAAGTAATAATTTATGAATCACCCTATAAATTCCTTTTTGAAATATTCCTTTTAAGTGATTGAATTTTTTGTATTAATCAATATAATTCTTGACATCATTTTATGTGATATAATTTTGAAATTTTATGAAACCCATTTTCTTTTCATGGGTTCCTTATGATACGATGAATGATACATTTCATATATCACACAAATATATGGATGTTTATGGGTGGGGTTATATATCTCCCTTAAATGAATGGTTAAATTTTTATAATCTCATGTGATAATTGAGAATATAAAAACTTGGATTTGTTCAAAACGTAAAGGGTGGACCTTT
Organism: Viscum album; assembly: GCA_963277665.1. NCBI lineage: Eukaryota > Viridiplantae > Streptophyta > Magnoliopsida > Santalales > Viscaceae > Viscum > Viscum album. The sequence continues at coordinate 1,575,186,637 of OY728120.1, read as the reverse complement.
CTAGATATGGTCATAATGTGATGATTTATTATGCTTATGTTAGTGCCTTATTTTTGTGATATTTTAAGTATCTATGACATGCAAATTTTTTATATTATATTCCTATTATTATTCTCCATGGAACATGTTTATTATCTCACATTTATACACTCTTATAACATGGTATATGTTTGTTATTTTGAGAATACATGTCATTATATCATGACTTATGGGAAACTCTTATTACTCCGTGTTTTTTTAATAAAATATTTCACCCATGCTAATTTTTTCTCATATTCTTATAATATAACTATATATGAATCATTAATGAGTTTTTAATTACTTATAATTTAATATCACTCCCTCTTTTGTATCAAATTACCTTATAGAATTATATGTGGTATTATGTGTAGAAGTAATTCTTACATAGAGATGTTCGGAGAAGTTTTAAAGAAATTGTGTGAAAGAACATTTTTATATAGATATTATCCAAATACACTAAACCATTAGGTTTTGGGGTGTGTGAGTATTTTTGAGATATAATGTTTAAGTAAGGTAATTATTATAAATTATATTCAAAATAGATTTGGTCACTTGAGTTGGTATTAGATTAAGGTTTAGTTATTTTTTAGGATTATGATTAGAAAAAATTAGTGAGAACCCTAGGGATAAGTATAAATATAGGAAATATATTAAAATTTTGGTAAATAATAGAGTGTCTAGTTTCATATTAATGATATCATTTTCAATATATAAACAAGTGGATGCAAGCTCTATAATCAATACACCTAATAACCCTGAAAAATTTTGCTTGGATATTAACTCGATCTTCACTTGGTACATGATAAAGAGACCTAACTTCACACCTAGATTAATAATCCTGTGGGATATATTTGGTTAATTCACATTCTCTTTATGAACCACTATTAAGGGTGTAAACATATTATGAAAATTTATTTCATTTGAGAGCCTCATAGGAAAATGACCATGGATAATCTATATTTAAACCTAGAGATACATAAGTTAGATTATACATGACATTTATAAGTTATTTATTTTAAATTAATAGTTTTATTTTTATAAGTATTCTCACACCTAAATTTCTATTATTTTAATAAATGGATTAAACTAGGAGGAACCATGTTAACAGTGGGTGTGAAGAACAATGTGTTGATTTTCCATATGATATATAAAATATGATAAGAGTTGGGTTGAAAAATATTGTGGTTATGGATAAATATCTATCTAAATATATGATTAATATCATGAACCTAACAGATTTTTAAAACACTAAAAATAAGACAAAATTTTAGTTTCAGGGAATTTCAGTAGATAAAGATCAATGAGGAAAGAATATCCAACTTCCTACATGTCAAGAATATGGGAAGAAGCACCCTATAAAATGTATCAAAGGAATAGTAAGATATTTTATGTGTGGAAAATAAGGTCACAGATCAAAAAAAATCTTAAGGGAAAATAAATATTTTAGTTAACACAATGGACGGAAATGAATTTCTTCCTAAGGTAGCACTAAATATTCAATTTTTTCAATGTGGATATTTTGGACACTGTGCAAACAAATTTCCCAACCCAAGGATTAAAAATGGGGATAGACTTCAATAATCTCCTAAACCAAGGGAACAAGGAATATATTATTGAAGCATGGTTGGTTTTTTATCATTAACCATAAAAGGTCCAAGGATCTTCTATATGTGTATTGATACACTCCAGTTTAATCCTTAGTAATGGTACTATATTTGGGAAATCAATTACTTAATATTTATATTATAAATGTGGGGGTTATTTACATAGCTTTAAGTTGATTTATTAATTTTTATTGATTAATTATTTTATATGGATAGGGTTTAGATAATTATTTTTAAGTTTAAGGCTTATGATATCTTTGAGAAATACAAATTATTACAAAAAATTAACATTTATTTCATAATATTATTTAGATTGGAATCCACAGGTTTGGAATTTAATCCAAGTCTCAACATGGGTGTTAATAAAAATCTAATCTCATTTATAGAAGAGTCAATATTCCATTAATCATTGTGAAATTGGTTTTAATAATCTATGAAATCCACATAAGTAACTAGATATGTCACTAACCTATGAAATATATAATTAAGTTACACAATGTTAATTCTTGTAAAGTAGAAACATTTAAAGCTCTAAATCACCTTCAATTCCCAACCATATAAATAACCCCAATGATTTATTTACTCATATATTAAAATGGTGATTATATTTGGTTGGGATGGTGGATATAATAATATAAAATAAAATAAAAATAATGGGATAAGAAAATAGTTGTGCACGCAGAATTCACACATAAAAATTAAGAAAGGAAAAAAATCAAAATTTCATGAAATTAAAATGGGGTTAAGGAAAGGGTTACCAATAGAATTGAAGATATTATATAAAGATAAATTAAAACTATAAAATTTAAATGAATATAAGATAATAAGATTAAAATTTCATTAATATTAAGGAACAATTACAATAAAAAGATTGCATGAAATGAAAGATGAAGAAGAAAATGGAAAAAAAAGGAAGGAAGATATTTTTATCTAGTAAAAACAAGAGTATGGAAAGTCATACCAAAACATTTTCAAGTATTGATCACGAAAATATATAATCATTTAGTGATAAAGTTCCAACACCATGTAAGTAAGATAAGGGAGTGTATTTATATCCTAGAGAAGTGGATTGTTTTCTGTCCAAATTTATTTTCTAATTTCACTCAACCTATAAACCTTTAAGATAGAATTATATTGGGAAATTATATTCCAAAAAATTGTAAATGGATGTTTATAGTACACCCCTAAATTTTCACTACCATTTTACTTTTTAATCCAAATATATGGTTATTTTTTTAAATCATGTGTTGTGGTCCTGGAATACATATAATTTTTACTAGGTATAAATGTGAAAAAAATATTTTGGCTATAAAGATGTCCAAATCTCAACCATACATAGTTAAATTACTTATTCCTCAAGATATTTATTTTATCCAAATAAAATTTGAGAAAATTATTCCAATGGTTTGAGAGATATAGTCAAATGTGTGAGTTTTACTTTAAATCTAGGAAGAATTGTAGGATTCTGTTTTGGGATTCTGTTGAGCCACTTAAAAGTTGAATTTTTCATTGAATTCTATATCAAATATGAAGATTAATTTTTCTATATATTTAATTAAATTTCACTAAATTTGATCTTAAATATTTATCCCATAAAATAAAACACTTCTCCTATTCCACTTTTTTGACATATTCGATGGGACCTCTTATGTGATCTATATGGCCCTTCAATTGGATGAACTATCCAAGGATCTAATTTTATTATTTTTAGGAGTTTGAATAAGTTAAAAAATAAAAAATCACAAAATTTTAATTAGTATAGTGATATTTATGATCAAAATATCACACTATATAATGATTTGAAGAATTTGAACAACGATCTTTATAAATTTTTATGATCAAAACATGATCATTGTTTAAAATTTATTCATTTTTCAGTGAAAACCCAGTAATTGGAGTAATTTTAATTCATGAATAAATATATAATATCACTTATTCAATAACTTTTATTGAATTCGACCCTGATGATGGAGTGATTAAAGTTGAACTTACTCTCCACTATAAACCTTCAAATGTTTCATTTGATCATGGATATACTCATTATTTCATGCTATTCAAGTTTTTTTAAAATATTAATTTTCTACCTCAAATAATAGGTTTTGAATTATCAATAAAAACATATAGTGGTGCATTGATTTTATAAGAAGTATAAAACTCTTCTATGGTCATGATTTTTGTGCAGACGCTTCCTAAAAATCTAGTTATTCTTACCTTGATAGAATTCAATGTGATTGTTGGCATTGATTACATTTATCTACCTAGAGATCATATCAATTTTCTATATAAGGAAATCTAATTTCATATCCTAAATCATCCAATTATAAAATATCAATTTAAGTATGATATCTCATTAGAATTTATATATTAATTCATGTCTAAATTATGGATACCATTAGCTATTTTCATTAGTGATTAATAATTAAAATTATGGGGATGCAATTTATTTAAGGGGGTATAATTTAAATATCCAATATTTCCAAGGAATATTTTTATAAATTTTTGATCTTAAATTAAATATGTAAATGTTAAATTCATTTAATTTATAATATTAACCAAGAATTTTTCTAAATATATATCGCTTAAGTTTTTTCTTTATATATTTTTTTTAAAGTATATTGTAATTGTAACGTCTCAAAATTTCCATGTAATTTTTTTTATTTGAAATTATTTCGAGACCGCAAAATTAAACGGCACATGATTCCAAGGTCCTGAGAGCCTGGAACGGAATTTTGAACTTTTTTAAGGGATGTTCAGTAAACGTGCGAGCGGGAATTTATATCTTTTAAACCATCACTCAGATCGAAAATATGAGGGAACTGTTGAATTCAAAATGTTGGGATTCTGTTAGAAATGACTTAACTTTGGCAAGAAAGGGTTTAGCAAAAAAGTTATTTTATGGACTTTTGTGAGAAAAATAATAAAATAATTTAATAGAATTATTTTATTTTCTTTCTCACTTTTGAGTGGCGGATGGCGACGTGACAGGGCGGTGACAGAGCGGTGTTGCTGGGCATCAATGAGGCTCATTAATGGCGCATTAAACTCACAGCATAATGATGCTTTAATGACGTGTAACAGCGACATTGTTTCTTAAATAAAACATCATAACAACGCAACGTCGCATCATAATGGGAACGTTGCGACATGCTCCTATTTATAGTTTGACGTGCTGGGGAAAATATGGATTAAAAAATTATAGGATTCTCTAGAAAACCTTTGATGGACTTCCACCCCAAAGAAGAATGAAGAACATCAGTGAAACTACATCTTCTTTGTCACATCTTTCAAAGATCGGAGCTGACAAGTGACGTCGACGTCTTAACCCCATGATTACGAACATGTGGCAATGAACTTCAAAGAGGTAGGGTTTTTGAATTTTTATTCTTCCCCGTCCTTTTCTTGAAACGGTGAACATGGGTCAACCCACGAACAGGTTGAACCATGATTCGTTCCTTTATGCAGGAGGGTGTTTCATTATCGGGGATTTATTTTTGGGGTTCAAATCTTGGAATGTAACAATTGAACGGAGACTCCCCAAACCTCCTCCACCTTTAAACCTTTTAATGCGTAGGATGCATCCTAACACGAACAAAGGCCTGAACCCCTCCGTTTTTGTGCACCTGGTGAATGATTTGTCTGAAGTGATGGTAAGGAAGCTTTGAAGGATTCGTGGTAAAAATGATGCTCCCCGGAGGCCGTGGGCGTAGGCAGCACGAAGAACGGACCACCGGAGTGCGCCTGGTGGTCTGCCAAAGGATCTGTCGGTGCACCGACGCAGGCAGCGGCAGCATGCGGCGGTGGCAGAGGCACGCGCCAACCGCATGCCGGATGGCAGGAGCAGGCAGTCGGCCATACCGGTGGCCAGGTGGATCGGCACGCCGGTGTGGTGGAAGCCATGGCCGATCGGGCCGCGGTGCTCAAGACCTGCGGCGCCAGCATGGCGCCGCCTTAACCGGGGTCAACCTATGAACTAAGTTTATCGGTGACATGAAGGGAGGTCGGTCATCACCAAATGCGAGCACGTGAAATAGCGGCCTGCTCCTTGCGGGCTGCGCTCATATAGGGAGGGACGTGGTGGTCCGCCATGTCCTACGCACACCCCACCAGCTGCTAACGCGACCGCTCTTCAGACCAGCGAGTCCCCCCTCGAGCGGGCCGCACCCCCCAGCAGGTCGCACCCCCCATCGAGCCTTGTTGGTCCCACTATCCAGCAGGCCGGACCCATGCCCAACAGGCTGGACCCGCGCCCAGCGGGCCGGGCCAGACCAGAACGGGTCGTCGGGTGACCCGGCGGGCTAGACCCTCGGCCAAATCGAGTCGGGTCCAGCAAGGCCTATTGGGCCTGGCCCACTGGCCATGCCGAACCAGACTGACCTCGACCAATAGCAGGTCAGGTTGAGTCCATCTAAATGAACTGGGATATGTGGAACCCCCGAGCTGGGTTGGTCAGGTCGGACCGACCGGGTCGGATCGGGGCCCATCGCAACTTGTCCCCTGAATACTAAAATATATGTATCTTGCAAATCACGCATCTGATTTACGGGTCATTTGTAGCATTGGGACCATCTAGAGGATGCGGATATTTTGTCATGATTTGTGGTGACTTTCATGGATGTCGAGATGTGACAAATGGATTGAGGAGTGTTTCTACCAAGCACACTACGTACGGAACCCTGTGGTTGGCTAAGACTCGATGACTGCTCGACGACAGCCCAGTGGGAAGCAGCTCTGTGTGACCCAATAGGCCCACGGTGGGGAGCAACTCTGTTTGACCCAGTAGACCCATGGTACTCGACAGGAGAAGTACCTCAGTTTTTCTAAAGTTAGAAGCGGCTCTGTCTGACCCAGGAGGCCCACGGTGGGGAGCGGCTTTGTGTGACCTGGTAGGCCCACCTTACTCGATAGTGGATTTCTCCAGTGGTCGAGAAGATTAACATTTGTGACTGATGATGCTACTATTACTACCCGAGAATATACCTTGTGTGAGTTGTCTTGTGTTTCCTGCTTTACTTTGATGAATTGTTGTGTAGTCTTTCCTTTTTATTTTGGGATCCCTACTGAGTACTGTGTTACTCACCCCTGCATGGGCTTCTCCCACACGTGTTCTGTCTGGTGCAGATGACTGATGTTTCGATAGGGGTGCTCAGGGAGACAGGACTGATGGATGATTCGACGGTGGACTTGGTGGCCTAGCACCTAGTAGGGCCTAGTAGGATTGAGCAGACAGGACATACTGCCAGTAGATTCACTATTCTCACAATTAGGTGGGGTTTAGTGCAGATGGCCATCAGAGTTTCCTTTCTGTACTTGTTGTTTTTAGTTCCTTGTTGAGTTTGTATTCTGGACCACTTACTTTCAGTTGTACTTGCACTCAGATTTGTTTTAGTGGTACTTGTTTCCCCTTTTAGTGTGTTATGATTTGGTTGGGTGTGTTCATGTGCATATAGGTACTTAGAAAAATTCCTCCCACATGCAAGTTAATGCATTCGGTGCTAGTCCCCAGCCCCTGGCCTTCGGGAGGAGGTATTAGGGTATTCAGGGCATGGGCCCTGGGGGACATGCCGTGATAGTATTTTTATTCATTAAAAAGGTTTTTTAGAAAAAGGGTGGTTTGTAAGCTGAATGATAACCTGTCACATCTAGTGTGTCTTTAGGGATTGAACCCAAATTCAAAGGGAGATAAAGTCACAACACCTGCCTCTAGATTATGTGTTGTCTTTCTTCTTTCTTTTTTCATTTATATATAAATACTTATATTTATTTTACTATATTCATGATTCTTTTAAATATTACATTACATTAATTAGTTTTAATTTCATGTCATTATTGTATTTATATCATTTTAATCTAATAGTAAACAAAGTATGAAACATGTTTTCATAGTCATATATAACCATTAAAAGTAATGTCATTTAACATTTTTTGTGAAACATATGAGGAATTGTTAAATATTGTTTTTACACTAAAATAATACTTTATCATGAATTTTTTATTACTAATTTCATTTCTAAATGGTTATTATCATATTCTGTGTACATTATTAGTAAAAATTCTATTTTAAAATGATAAGTAACATGTTTAATAATAAAATAACATTATGAAATATTTTTTTATTTGAAAAATTAATTGGGTTATTAACATATAAATGAAATCATAGTCTATAAAGTTTGTTGCACTAAAACCATTTTCTTGATTCTATATTTAAAATTTAAATTCCACCTAATTAGAAGATGAATTTCATAAAATAAATTTTTTTACATATATATATAATTAAATTTCAAACATATAAAAATTATTTAACAATAAAAAATATAAATGTAATCACTCATAACAAAAGAAATATATTTTATTCAAAATAAATTGTTTTCCATGTATTCTATTGTTTTATTTAAAGTTAAATTTATAATTTTTTTAATTTTAATTTTATAAAAGGGATTTTAATGTGAATTCATCATATCAAGATTATAAAAAGGTAAATTTTTGTTAATTTTCTAGAAAAAATGATTTTTCAGTGAATAATAAAAATATTGTTTTTATTATTTAATGCACACTAATATTGAAGTTAGTTTTTATCAGATTTAGAAATTATATTAATTAAAATGTATTTAATATTGGTAATTAGAATAATAAATGTTAGATAGTAAGTTTAAATTAATTTTTAGGCAATGAAATGAGTTACCATGGTAAAAAAAATTCATCATGATAAATGTTATAAGGGTTAAAAGGGGAGCTACAATTATAACTAACACATGTCGTAATTTGATTAATTGAGCAGATCTAAAACCAACCTCACCTTATATTAACGTTTTGAATTATTTGGTACCAATTTCCATTAAAATTTACTTTATTTTATTTTAATGTTATATGTATTTATAAGAGTGTCACTACCCTTATAAAAAGATCCCTTTAATACCCTCACTTATCCACACCCTTTGAGAACCTTATCATGAATAATATCTACTAAAATCACATTCTAAAACCCTTAGATGCATCCTATAAGTCCTGGTATAACAAAAATATCAACCTATGAAGGCTTAAGGGCAGATCTAGAGGATATCCAAGGAAGAGGTAATCATATAAACATAGTGCTTTCAAGTTTTATTTATTATTACACCTCACTCAAATATTATATAATCATCTTGATATAATAAAATCAATATCATTTTTATACTAAAACATAATTATTTTTATGTAAAAATCATTTTATACTTCCTAAATGTCGCTTGTGCATACATGAAGACTACCACCTCCATTCAATCAAACAAATTTCATAGTAAAACACCATATATAGAAATGGAATGTGATTTGGGAAATAATCATATCCATGATACAAAGAATATGGACATAGAAGAGAAATTTAATTTTCAATGAAATATTATCACAAGAAAGTGAATGTTTCGAAATAAATTTAATGACCACAAAACTATTAAGAGATAAATATGGCCATCAATTCATCATAAATATAGGTTTTGTAATAAAATCAAGTCTTTTAGAGAATAAAAGAAAATGGAATTAAAACATTAAAATAATTTTTCAATAAATATTTTTATTTATAAAACTATATAAAACTTTTATAAAAATCTAAATATCATAAAATGTTTATGGTGGTGGGAAAATCCATTAATGATGTATACGCTAAAAAGAATCATTCATTTTTCATTTTAAAAAGAAACTAAAAAAATGACCCTTCTAGAAAAAATTATAAATTTTCATTTAAAACCTTTTAAAAGTCAAGAAAAATATAAAATTTCCTAAAAAAGTAATCTGAGTAAATAAAAAGTACTTTTATAAAACAATTTTGAAAAATACAGGCACAAAAGAAAAATATACCCAGTCAAAAAGGAAAATAATATTGGGTTTTCTTTTAAAATTTTATTTGCTTGATTAAAGTTAAAAGAGAGGAAATTTTAGAATAAAACATGGAAACACATTAAATATAAAGTTTATAAGAAATTATATGTAGTTTATAAAGGATATGTTATAATATTCCTTCAATGAAAAGATAATAAATCACAAAAAACGATCCTATAAAATAAATTCTTACATCTTTGGTAACTTTTAAATTATAACCCATTGAAAAATTAAACTTGAATTAAAACATTAATTAAAATTATTAAATATATATTCATTTTATATACATAAAATGGTAACTATATAATCCACCTAAAAGTAAACTGGTTAACAATACCAAATATGTCTCAATGGAGTGGAAATTGAGATAAAATATCTTACCTCATGCTTCTACTTAGTTGAACTTGATTTAACCTCATACATAATAAATTTATATTTACTATAATTACATAACAAAACCATATAAATATCTATAATTTCAAATATTATTTAATTATAACATATTATCACCCATTTGTTAACAACCGTTCAATGTTATTATTGTTTCGGGTGTTAACTGCTTCGTTTTTCATTTTTATTTTCATTTTAAAGTTATGGTTATTGTATCTTGATTATGGATATATCAAATATTTAATTTTAATAATGATATAAAAAATCATAACTATTCATTCTATACATATTTATAATCATATATGAAAATAGGGCATGAAAAATGAATCACATCGCTTCATAGAGGTGGTAGTCTACACATATGTGTGAGAGATGTTATCATTTTTTTAAATGTGGATGGGTAAGGAAGTAGAAAATATATTAAATTTTTATAATCATAATTATTTCATAATTATCAAATATATTTATTATTTACACCATTATTACTAGGAAATTATGGTGGTGATGGAAAACAAATTACATCAGTTCTCGAGGTCGTAGTCTGTTGTACACTGAGCTATTATTTTTTTCCATTTGATGGAGAAGGATATGGATGAATATTATGATATAAACATAATAAAATATAGGTATATGTTATATATTTTTTTATTATATTGTAATTTTTAGTATAACGACCCATACTTTACATACATTGTTAATACTTCAAAATTGAAGCACACTTATTACAACATATGACAAAACCACAAAGGACCTTATAGGTATAGTGTCTTTAGAAACTGGGAAACATAAACAACTGGTTCATAAATCTTCTACAGTGTCTCCCATTTATTTCATCATATCTAGGGTCCCTTTTAGCATATTCTACTTAATATCCATCTTCCTGACCTGGGGAAAAGAAAACATAAAAGGGTGAGCTCAAATGCTCAGCAAGGGCAAATAAAAGAAATAAAAATCATATCATATCTTTTTGAAAATCAAAACCTGCAAAAGAGATCATAATATCTTAACATGGAATAAATCATAGAAGTGAAAATGAGATCCCCGTAATCATAACATAAAACTTGAAACTTTTTGGCATGCACACATAATCATGGAAAATCATTTCTTGTTAGTCATGACTCATTGCCAAGACTATCTTAGTGGACAAAGTCCCTTTCTGAACCGAGTTCACTCCTCGTTTCAGTCCTGTATCACTGAACCGAAATAACCTTCCGTTCCAGCCATGTCTATCTCATGAGATATAAAATCTTTACCCAATGCATTGGAGGGAGATATAGGTCCCACCCATCTTATAATGAATCATTTCTTATGTGTTCCACATAATCATAAATCATACATCATCGCATAACCCATGTAATAAAAAATGGGATTCTTAAACAACATGACATCATAAAACAATTCATATAAGATAAAGGAATTCATAAAAATGTTTCCATCACAACATAATCAAATCCACGTAATAATAGGGATAAAAACAGAACCCTTTATTATCTTAGATGGAAAATAATTTTGATAAAACACTTGAACTCCATTCTTGAGGAAAATATTCTTTCTTCTTCAAAAACATTTTTCCTTTCATAACATGTCATACAACTTTAAAATAAAAGAAGTTGATTAAAAATAAACTTGAAAACTTGTAAAGGAAGCTTCTTGTAAATAATGTTTTAAAAATCCATTCATGCCATATAAGTTAAAAAAAACATTCTTCGTACTTTTGTCGGAAAAGTCAAAAAGTACCTCGTACGACAAAAGATTCCTTTCATAGATATTACTAAAAACTCACCGAAGGGTAAAAATGGATTTAAACAATTGTAGGTGGATGGAAATAATATTACATATTGATGAAACATGGATGTGGATGATAAAATACACCCCATTAAATACTTACGAATAAACAATCTCGGATAAAAATGAGATTGTGATATTTCCCTTACCTTAGGTCCGATTAGCTTTGTACGTGTCCGAAACTCCTGTATAATGGTTTAAATAATGTTATTGACTTATTCCAGAATCATACATATTGATATGATATCATATATGGTCATATTCTTAGCTTCTTGTTAGTAATATTTCATTGTTACTTGTTACTCGGGTCTTTATTGCCTTTTGTTCTTATGCGTGTTTTTCCGAATACATTCTTATTATTCTTTTAAGTTTATAGATACCTTATATCCAGAATGGTATTAGTGTAACATATATAATATTTATTCATTCAATTCATTTATATAATTACTATGTAACGATGATCATGTAGAACGAGTCGCATCACATCGTGGAGACGGTATTCTGTACGTACGCACGAGTGATGATATCGTTCCTATGATCGTGGAACTGTATTGGAGTATATATATATTATTTCAGTATCAATATTACTTTATAATAATCATAAATAGTTACTCATTACACCATTATACCCATCCTTGTAAAGTGATGGTGGAAAAATAGATTACACCACGGCGTGGAGACGGTATTCCGTACGTACGCACGCGCGGTGATTTCATTTTTCCGTAGGATGGATAGAAGGTGAATTAGGGTTGTTTCATATTTATAATAACATATTAGTATGTAAGTAATACTGATGTTATAACTTTATCATGAAACAACTAAAGAAGAAGAAGTTGAAGAAGAAAGAAATTGAAAAGATCGGTAATGGATATTACCTCTTCTTTGGAACGCTTCTTTGAATCCTCCACTTAGGGAACTAAGATTGGTCTTTGAAGAAGACCAGGACCTCTAGGATTATTCTAGGTAAGTGGAGAGGAGAAAATGTCAGGGTTTGTCCGAGCTTGAGTGCTCAAATTGGTGTGAGGAGGAGGGGGAGGAGGTGCCCTTTTATAAGGGAGGAGAGGGGCACCTTAGGAATATCTCAAAATATTATTTTATATTAAAGTCAAAATCGGTTTATAATGGCTCCAAAGGGTCTTATTTCGAAGATAAGGTGTGGATGGGTCGAAATAATATCAACCAATAGGATTTAGACAAGTTTAGGGTATTATTTTAACCTTATCAATTAGATTTAACTCTAAGTTAAATAATTTAACTTTTACCGTGTCTTTTTGTTTTCTTTCACTATATGGTTAATACACTTACTATAACATGACAAAAGAACCCCAAAGTGTTTATTATTAATATATATATCCTTATCTAAGTCATTTGGCCAAACCTTAGATTTTTAGGAATACAATAACAATTAATAATATAATATTTGATTTAAAAACTATTTTGTGTCAATTTTGACACTATTTGATATATGATTTTTGTGAAAGTCATAAAAGAATTATATGTTCGAACCAAGTTTATTAAATCAACACTAATATATCATAGTAACCTATAAAATTAGTGGAATTCATAAAAATTCTTAAATTACATTTATTTTGGTGTTTATAACATCAATTATGTCAATATTTCATTAATAAGATAATTACTGCATCATCATTGTGTCATAAATAAATTAAATTATTTAATGTCTAAAAAATTAAAAATAAAATACCATCATGTAGGAAATATTTTTATCTTTCTAATGAATATTTATAGTCGAATTTATCTTATGTATAACCCCATATTAAAAATGATTTACTTATTAAACTTTGATTTTAACTATTTTAACCCTTCTTTAAATAAATTAATAATAAATGTCCTAATCTAATCCAAGTGGTCCTAAATGGTCATATTTTATTCCTAAGTTTGTTTTTGGTCGAATTACACTTATCCAATAGAATTATGACATGTGTTAGGGTAATAGTAATATCATATTTACCCTTAGTTACCCTATTTACTATTAACCGCGGTAAAAAAAAGTAAAAAGTTACTAAAAAATTATTTTTATCTCATTGAACCACATTTTACTTACTGATATCAACCGTGTCTATCGGATTTTCAAAATTCCATTCACAGAAGCGGTAAAATTTAGTTTTATGCAAAATTCAGTTTTTAACCTACCACTTAGTGGTTTCACTATTCATCAAAAATTGAAAGTTTTCAGAAAAATACCAAAATTTCACCCTAGGATAATTTCGGTATTCTGAATCCAAAAATGAAGTCCATTTTGAAAAATAAAATTTATAAAATTTCAAAAGGTGGTTATTACTATTCATAACAGCTAGTTTTAATAATATTTTAATAGCATATCGTTGTTTAGTGAAACTCGGTATTGCGTACGACGCAAGCTATCGAGGAAGGTCGTGATTGCGTGTAAAGTAAGCCAAGCTAGTATGTAGTGAAAGATTCCTCTGATGATTTATATAACATAAAAGTCTCGGTTGGTACATTCTACCCCACTTAAAAAGAATTTCGCCCTCGAAATTCTTCACTTTGTAACAAACAGATGAGGATACTTCTCCCTCATCATATCCTCAGGCTCCCATGTAGCTTCTTCAAGTTGGTGGTTCCTCCATAAAACTTTCACCAAGCGAGTGGTCTTGTTTCGTAGGACTTTTTCGCTACGATCCAGAATCTCTATCGGCTGTTCTTCATAAGAAAGATCTTGCTCCAGCGGTACAACTTCTGAGCTGAGTACATGTGAAGGATCTGGTATGTACTTTCTCAGGAGAGATACATGGAACACATCGTGAACTTGAGAGAGATTCGGTGGAAGCGCCAATCGGTAAGCTACCTTTCCAACACTATCCAGTATTTCAAAAGGACCGATATATCTAGGGCTCAACTTCCCCTTCTTTCCAAATCTCATAACCCTCTTCCAGGGAGATATTCGTAAGAACACTTTATCACCCACTTCAAACTCTAGGTCTTTTCTTCCGTTGTCGGCATAACTTTTCTGCCGACTCTGAGCTGCTCTTATGTGTTGTTGAATAGATCTAACCTTTTCTGCTAGTTCGTCAACGAGATCAGGTCCTAACAGCTTTCTTTCCCCAACTTCATCCCAGCAAGTTGGAGTCCTGCATTTCTTTCCATAGAGATCTTTATAAGGAGCCATCTGAATACTGGAGTGAAAGATATTATTATAAGAAAATTCCACCAAAGGTAGGTGTTGATCCCAACCTCCTTTGAAATCCATAGAGCAAGCTCTCAACATATCTTCTAGGGTTTGAATTGTTCTCTCAGACTGACCGTCTGTCTGGGGATGATAAGCAGTGCTGAAACTCAACTCTGTATCCAGAGTATGCTGAAGACTTCGCCAGAACTTCGAGGTAAATCTCGGATCTCGATCAGATATAATAGAAAGTGGTACTCCATGCAATCTTACCACTTCCTTTACATATATCCTGGCAAGCTAATCTAGAGAGAAATCCTCTCTAATAGGAATGAAGTGTGCAGACTTTGTAAGACGATCAACTATGACCCAGATAGCATTATTGCCTTTGGAAGTTTTAGGAAGTCCTGTGACAAAGTCCATAGTGATGTTTTCCCATTTCCATTCGGGTATGGGTAATGGTTGTAACATCCCCTTAGACTTCTGTCTCTCAGCTTTAACTTGTTGACAAACCAAGCATCGATAGACATATTCAGCAAGATCTCTTTTCATTCCATCCCACCAAAAGTACTCTTTCAGGTCCCTATACATCTTCGTGCTTCCAGGATGAATAGAGAATGATGAACTATGAGCCTCATCCAGCAGCTCCTTTAATTCGGAGATGGAAGGAACACAAACCCGATTCCTGAACTTTATTATCCCATCACAATCAAGGTTGAATTCAGGAACATTTCTCACCTTCTTTTGTAACTCTACATCTTCTTTCTGTGCCTCTTTAATCTTCACATGTATAGATGGTTGAACATTCATTTGAGAAAGATAAGATTTTTCCCATTCCATTATAATTCCAAGATCCATCCTTTGTAAATCCATAAATATTGGATCTTTTGTGATCCTCATCATGGATAAACTAGTATGGTCTTGTCGACTTAATGCATCTGCCACCTTGTTTGCTTTCCCAGGGTGGTAATGGATTGAGCAGTCGTAATCCTTAATCAGCTCCAACCATCTTCTTTGACGCATATTCAACTCCTTTTGTGTGAAAATATACTTTAAACTTTTATGATCAGTATAAATATCACACCTTTCACCATAAAGGTAATGCCTCCAAATCTTTAATGCAAAGATTACCGCAGCCAACTCCAAATCATGTGTTGGGTAATTTTGCTCATGGATTTTCAACTGTCGTGAGGCATAAACTATCACCATATCATTTTGCATAAGAACACACCCCAATCCCTTCATGGATGCATCACTGTAGATCACAAACCTTTCTCCACTACAAGGCAGTGTGAGCACAGGTGCACTGGATAACCTTCTTTTCAACTCCTTGAAATTCTCTTCACATTCCTCTGTCCAGACAAACTTAACTCCTTTCCGAGTCAACTTGGTGAGTGGATTACATAATTGTGAAAAATCTTTTACAAAACGTCGATAATATCCAGCCAAACCAAGAAAACTTCGGATCTCAGTTACTGTTGTTGGTCTCGACCATATTTCGATAACCTCTGTTTTTGCTGGATCCACAGATATCCCTTCTTTTGAGATTATGTGACCCAAAAATGCAACTTTTTGAAGCCAAAATTCACACTTGGTAAATTTGGCATAAAGCTTCTCCTTTCTCAGGGTCTTCAATATAATTCTCAAGTGATCTTCATGCTCTTCCTTTCTCTTTGAATAGACAAGAATATCGTCTATAAAGACTACCACAAATTGATCAAGATAGTCTCTAAAGACTCTATTCATTAGATCCATGAAGATAGCAGGGGCATTAGTAAGACCAAATGGCATCACTATAAATTCATAGTGTCCATACCTTGTACGGAAAGCTGTCTTTGGTATATCCTCCCTTTTGACCCTTAATTGATGATACCCTGAACGAAGATCAATCTTGGAAAATTATTGAGCTCCGCGTAGTTGGTCAAATAAGTCATCAATGCGTGGGAGAGGATATTTGTTCTTGATAGTGATCTTGTTAAGTTCTCGATAATCAATGCAGAGTCTCATTGATCCATCTTTCTTCTTAACAAATAGAACAGGTGCTCCCCAAGGTGACGCACTAGGGCGTATGAATCCCTTATCAAGATTCTCTTGGAGTTGCTTCTTCAATTCCTGCAAATCAATTGGGGCCATTCTATAAGGTGTCTTTGAAATAGGCAAAGCACCCGGTACGAGTTCTATTGAAAACTCAACTTCACGATTTGGTGGAAGACCCGGTAATTCCTCCGGAAAGACATCATCAAACTCCCGTACAATGGGCATATTCTTAATCGTGAGTTTCTCACCAACCATTTGAGATAAATAACCTTCATTTAGTGGAATCAATACCCATAAGATGGAGGAAATTTCCACTGGAAGATTATGTTCATCCTTGCATTGATAGACGATCGTAGATTGATCTGGAATATGAAATGTGACTTCCCTTCTTTGGCAATTGATATGAGATCCATGTAGAGAAAGCCAATCCATGCCAAGAATCACATCAAATTCCACTAAAGGAAGGATCACAAGATTTGCAGGAAGCACTTTCCCACAAACTTCGATCGGAGAAGAATTATAAACTTTTGATGCGACTGTTGTGCCATTAGGTGTTGTCACAGCTAACTCAACATCTAATTGTTGAGGTAATACGGTGATACCCTTAGAAAATTCTTTAGAAATAAAAGAGTGGGTGGATCTAGAATCAAATAAAACATTTTCTACTTTAGAGTGGATGGTAAGTGTACCTTTCACCACTTCGTTATCGTACTCCACATCGCTGATAGAAATTGCATGTGACTTTCCTTTGTCTTTAGCCTTAAGATTTTGTTGACGTCGACCATCATCATCAACCCTTGGATTTGGGCATTGATTGGCATAATGCCCCATCTCCTTGCACTTGAAACATTGAAGTGTAGTAGGTTCATTCTGTGTATCCCTTCCTTTGTTTGCGTCAATAGACATCTTCTTCCCATTATCACGGCATTCAAATGCCCGATGACCTTCCTTTCCACATTTAAAACATTTACTTGTCCCTTTAAGACAACTCCCTCCATGTTTCTTTCCACACTTTGAGCATAAGGAAAAGCTCATCTTCTTTTCCGTGTGCTCTTTAGATTTTTCTTTGAATTCCATCTTCCTCTTCTTATCAAACCCATGTGACTGATGGGTTATTCCAATCTCCATCTCGACTTTGAGAGCACATCGAATGATTTCCTCGTAGCTATTGAAGTCCCTTATGGCTAACGCCCTTCGAAGACTTGGTTTTAAGCCACTAAAGAATCGATCGATCTTACTCTCAGGTTGGATAATAATACCAGAAGCGTACCTTGCAAGTCTTGTAAAATTTGCTTCATAGGTACCAACAGATTCATCATCCCTTTGCTTTAGTTCAAGAAACTCTTTCTCCATCTTTGTTCGGAGAATACGAGGGAAGTACTTATTGAAAAATAAGTTCTTGAACTCGTCCCATTCCATAGACTCAATTTCGTCCCTTTGCCTCGTATTCTTAATAAGATTCCACCATTGATCAGCATCTCCTTCCAAATGATACACTCCTAGGATGACTTTAACTTGCTCAGAACATTGAAGAACTGAAAATATCTTTTCAGTAGTACTTATCCATTTTTCAGCAACTAATGGATCAGTAGACCCGCTGAAAGAAGGTGGACGCTGCCTCATGAAGGATTCAACAGAATGTTGCTCCTTACTTTGCTCGTTTGGAAGTCATGCATGATTCATAGCTTGAGAAAGTTGTGTGAGCATGGCTACAGGATTTTTCATTCCAGCTCCCATATCGTTTGGTTTCTCAGGGGGACAATCATTGCATTTCCCATCGCATTCCGCATTATCACGGTTCCTTCAGGTTCCAGCCATTGACTAAAACCAAGAAGAATAGTGTGAGCAACACTAATTATAATAGGAAAACCACATAATCAAGGATAAAATTTCACACTTAAGGTTTTATCCTAGGGTATTCATGGCCATTTCTAAAACACTAAGATTGTGTTCTATGCTTAGACTTATCCTTAGGGTTCTTACTAAGACTTTCACATCCTAGTTTCTAAAGGTTGACTATACCTTTCCTCTGATACCAACTATAACGACCCATACTTTACATACATTGTTAATACTTCAAAATTGAAGCACACTTATTACAACATATGACAAAACCACAAAGGACCGTATAGGTATAGTGTCTTTAGAAACTGGGAAACATAAACAACTGGTTCATAAATCTTCTACAGTGTCTCCCATTTATTTCATCATATCTAGGGTCCCTTTTAGCATATTCTACTTAATATCCATCTTCCTGACCTGGGGAAAAGAAAACATAAAAGGGTGAGCTCAAATGCTCAGCAAGGGCAAATAAAAGAAATAAAAATCTTATCATATCTTTTTGAAAATCAAAACCTGCAAAAGAGATCATAATATCTTAACATGGAATAAATCATAGAAGTGAAAATGAGATCCCCGTAATCATAACATAAAACTTGAAACTTTGTGGCATGCACACATAATCATGGAAAATCATTTCTTGTTAGTCATGACTCATTGCCAAGACTATCTTAGTGGACAAAGTCCCTTTCTGAACCGAGTTCACTCCTCGTTTCAGTCCTGTATCACTGAACCGAAATAACCTTCCGTTCCAGCCATGTCTATCTCATGAGATATAAAATCTTTACCCAATGCATTGGAGTGAGATATATGTCCCACCCATCTTATAATGAATCCTTTCTTATGTGTTCCACATAATCATAAATCATACATCATCGCATAACCCATGTAATAAAAAATGGGATTCTTAAACAACATGACATCATAAAACAATTCATATAAGATAAAGGAATTCATAAAAATGTTTCCATCACAACATAATCAAATCCATGTAATAATAGGGATAAAAACAGAACCCTTTATTATCTTAGATGGAAAATAATTTTGATAAAACACTTGAACTCCATTCTTGAGGAAAATATCCTTTCTTCTTCAAAAACATTTTTCCTTTCATAACATGTCATACAACTTTAAAATAAAAGAAGTTGATTAAAAATAAACTTGAAAACTTGTAAAGTAAGCTTCTTGGAAATAATGTTTTAAAAATCCATTCATGCCGTATAAGTTAAAAAAACATTCTTCGTACTTTTGTCGGAAAAGTCAAAAAGTACCTCGTACGACAAAAGATTCCTTTCATAGATATTACTAAAAACTCACCGAAGGGTAAAAATGGATTTAAAAAATTGTAGGTGGATGGAAATAATATTACATATTGATGAAACATGGATGTGGATGATAAAATACACCCCATTAAATACTTACGAATAAACAATCTCGGATAAAAATGAGATTGTGATATTTCCCTTACCTTAGGTCCGATTAGATTTGTACGTGTCCGAAACTCCTATATAATGGTTTAAATAATGTTATTGAATTATTCCAGAATCATACATATTGATATTATATCATATATGGTCATATTCTTAGCTCTTTGTTAGTAATATTTCATTGTTACTTGTTACTCGGGTCTTTATTGCCTTTTGTTCTTATGCGTGTTTTGACGAATACATTCTTATTCTTCTTCTAAGGTTATAGATACCTTATATCCAGAATGGTATTAGTGTAACATATATCATATTTATTCATTCAATTCATTTATATAATTACTATGTAACGATGATCATGTAGAACGAGTCGCATCACATCGTGGAGACGGTATTCCGTACGTACGCACGAGTGATGATATCGTTCCTATGATCGTGGAACTGTATTAGAGTATATATATATATTATTTCAGTATCAATATTACTTTATAATAATCATAAATAGTTACTCATTACACCATTATACCCATCCTTTTAAAGTGATGGTGGAAAAATAGATTACACCACGGCGTGGAGACGGTATTCTGTACGTACGCACGCGCGGTGATTTCATTTTTCCGTAGGATGGATAGAAGGTGAATTAGGGTTGTTTCATATTTATAATAACATATCAGTATGTAAGTAATACTGATGTTATTACTTTATCATGAAACAACTAAAGAAGAAGAAGTTGAAGAAGAAAGAAATTGAAAAGATCGGTAATGGATATTACCTCTTCTTTGGAACGCTTCTTTGAATCCTCCACTTAGGGAACTAAGATTGGTCTTTGAATAAGACCAGGACCTCTAGGATTATTCTAGGGAAGTGGAGAGGATAAAATGTCAGGGGTTGGCCGAGCTTGAGTGCTCAAATTGGTGTGAGGAGGAGGGGGAGGAGGTGCCCTTTTATAAGGGAGGAGAGGGGCACCTTAGGAATATCTCAAAATATTAT
This sequence comes from Viscum album, assembly GCA_963277665.1. Taxonomy (NCBI): domain Eukaryota; kingdom Viridiplantae; phylum Streptophyta; class Magnoliopsida; order Santalales; family Viscaceae; genus Viscum; species Viscum album. The sequence goes on along the minus strand of OY728120.1, from coordinate 1,575,165,551 downwards.
TTTATATTGAAGTCAAAATCAGTTTATAATGGCTCCAAAGGGTCTTATTTCGAAGATAAGGTGGGTATGGGTCGAAATTCTATCAACCAATAGGATTTAGACAAGTTTAGGGTATTATTTTAACCTTATCAATTAGATTTAACTCTAAGTTAAATAATTTAACTTTTACCGTGTCTTTTTGTTTTCTTTCACTATATGGTTAATACACTTACTATAACATGACAAAAGAACCCCAAATTGTTTATTATTAATATATATATCCTTATCTAAGTCATTTGGCCAAACCTTAGATTTTTAGGAATACAATAACAATTAATAATATAATATTTGATTTAAAAACTATTTTGTGTCAATTTTGACACTATTTGATATATGATTTTTTTGAAAGTCATAACAGAATTATATGTTCGAACCAAGTTGATTAAATCAACACTAATATATCATAGTAACCTATAAAATTAGTGTAATTCATAAAAAGTCTTAAATTACATTTATTTTTGTGTTTATAACATCAATTATGTCAATATTTCATTAATAAGATAATTACTGCATCATCATTGTGTCATAAATAAATTAAATTATTTAATGTCTAAAAAATTAAAAATAAAATACCATCATGTAGGAAATCTTTTTATCTTTCTAATGAATATTTATAGTCGAATTTATCTTATGTATAACCCCATATTAAAAATGATTTACTTATTAAACTTTGATTTTAACTATTTTAACCCTTCTTTAAATAAATTAATAATAAATGTCCTAATCTAATCCAAGTGGGCCTAAATGGTCATATTTTATTCCTAAGTTTGTTTTTGGTCGAATTACACTTATCCAATAGAATTATGACATGTGTTAGGGTAATAGTAATATCATATTTACCCTTAGTTACCCTATTTACTATTAACCGCGGTAAAAAAAGTAAAAAGTTACTAAAAAATTATTTTTATCTCATTGAACCACATTTTACTTACTGATATCAACCGTGTCTGTCGGATTTTCGAAATTCCATTCACAGAAGCGGTAAAATTAAGTTTTATGCAAAATTCAGTTTTTAACCTACCACTTAGTGGTTTCACTATTCATCAAAAATTGAAAGTTTTCAGAAAAATACCAAAATTTCACCCTAGGATAATTTCGGTATTCTGAATCCAAAAATGAAGTCCATTTTGAAAAATAAAATTTATAAAATTTCAAAAAGTGGTTATTACTATTCATAACGGCTAGTTTTAATAATATTTTAATAGCATATCGTTGTTTAGTGAAACTCGGTATTGCGTACGACGCAAGCTATCGAGGAAGGTCGTGATTGCGTGTAAAGTAAGCCAAGCTAGTATGTAGTGAAAGATTCCTCTGATGATTTATATAAGATAAAAGTCTCGGGTGTTACATTTAGGGCATAATTTAAGTTGGTAAAAGAAGAATAAAAAAAAGTGTTCGGTTAAGATGACTAACTCTTCATTGAAAGAGATCCTTTAGATATCCTCTTGAGGACCCTCAAGTTGGTATTTTAGGAATAAAAACACATCTAAACAAGTATAAGGATTTTGGGAGATATTTTAGTAGGTTTTTGTAACATCCCAAGTAAGTAATGAATAATAGATATTTTTATCTTTGTCTATTAATGAATTATATAGTGTTTTAGAGGCTTAAAATGAAAATAAATCCAATCTTAAGCATGGAATACACTAATATTCTTAAAAGATTGTTTTATTGCCTTTTGATGGCAAACCCGTTTTAAATCAATATTTTGACAATTTTATAATATATATTTGTCAAAATAAACATATTCATTATGATTGGGACATTGAATTTTACATTGGCTAAATTTTTGGTATTTTTCTGACAATGTTCATTTTTTAATGAATAGTGAAAAATACTGCATTTTACATCAAAACTGCTTTTTCATTTAATTTAATTATATGGTTAGATTATATTTTTAATTGGTCTTAAAGTGTAATATGAATATAATTTTACCATTTAATCCAATGGTGGTCATTAGGATTAATTTAACTTTGGAATTGGTCATAAAATAATGCCAAACTTTTCATAGATATTGTTTCAAAAAAACCCGCTATTTGTCGTGACAGCGGGAATTAATTATTAAATTAATTAATGTAACTTATATGATTTGAATTTTGTAAAATAGACATCATTTTTGAATTCGGAATATCAAATATAGCTTAGGGTGAATTTTTGGTAATTTTCTGAAAAACTTCAATTTTTAATGAATAGTGAAACCACTAAGTGGTACTTATAAAAACTGATTTTTCAGTTTAAATGAAATTTTGCCATCATTGTGTTTTGAATTTCAAAAATACGACTTACATGTTTGTCATTAAGAAGTAAAATGTGGTTCAATGGGATTAAAATAATTTTTTGGTGAATAGTAACTTATTAAGTTCTTAATCGCGATTAGGGGTAATTAGTGTAGTTTAAGGTAAAAATAATGTTTCAATAGTATGAGATGAGCTTGACACATGTCCTACCGTCATTGGATGTTCCATGGCCGACCAAGACAAGCCATGGTTCAACTTGGGTACCCCATGGAGCCACTTTGGTTGGGAAATGGCATAAATAAATTTTTATTTAATGTTAAAGTAAAAATGACACAAACATGAGTTATGTTACTAAAACAATTTTTACATGGGGTTATACAAGTCATATTTTTTACTATAAATATTCATTATAAATATAAAAAGATTTACTACATCATAGTATTTTTTTTATAATTTTTAGACATTAAATAAATTAAATTATTTATGACATCATGATGATGCAGCGATGACCTCATTATTTAACGATTTAAATAAAATGGAAAGATAATGTAAAATCTAAGACCTACACATGGCCAAAACCAATTGTATGAGTGTATTTTGAACCATTATCACCTTATCCTCGAATTATATCAATGTGGGACCTTTTGAATCCGAAACGCATTTTAAAATAAAGTAACTTATCTTTACTTTCCAAGAGTGCCCCTCCTCTCCTCTTATAAAAGGCCCCCACCTCTACCTCCTTACCCACACTCCCAAATCCTTTGGCTCGGCTAACCCCTACCCATTTTGTCTCTCCACATCCCTATATTACTCCTTGAAGCCTCACTTTGGGCAGAAGTCTTCCCAAGGAATCCTTTGAGCTCAAACCAAAGGGAGTTACCCAATTTTAAGGACATTAAAGAACGATCGAGTCAAGTTGGACCCAAGGTATGGGACTTCATCTCAATCTCCTTTCATTGAGGAATATTTTGTTTTATACACAACCTTCTTTTATACGGTGTATAAACCCCTTTGAATTTTATGTTTATTAAAAAGGAATCTTTTTTATACGAAGCTTTAACTAAACGACAAAAGGGAATGTCTTTGTCGTACGTATGCGGCGACAACGACTTCTCCGCCGCCGTGACCATTATTTGAGTTTCGGCTTCCTCTAAAATCCATACCTTTTTTAAAGAAAAATAAATACCATGTTTTACTTTTATTTTATTTTGGTATTGAAAATGTTTTTCATTATATTTTTATATCAATGTGTGGTATTGATATCTTGTGATTGAAAGGTGGAAATGTTATGTTTCCTTTATGCATGTTTTATGTGATACGATTATGTTGCGGTTCTTGGGAATTATTATGAATACGGGTGGTTCTATGATAGACTAAGGGCGGGTGAGCCCGATATAGCTCTCTAATGCATTGGGTAACACGAAGGAGTGAAACGTTAAGGTTTCTCCGAAGAGATTTAGGGAATATACTGTGATGGGTATTCCAAACGTAACCAAGAGGGTTACTCCCTACGTAAGAATGTTATGAATGCCTCAAGTTACCTTTATGTCTTATGATTTATATGATTTATTCATGATTTGATGAGGTATGTTAAATTGCATATGTTTTATGGGTAAAGTATGATTTCATTCTTATGTACATATGTACCCATGTTTCCTTTCCATATTTTTATATCCCTTACTGAGATTTTTATGCTCATCCCAAGTTTTTTTGAAATGTTTTTCATAGGTCAAGGGAAAGGTACATGATATGATGATAGTGTCAAGGAAGTGTCAAGAAATAATCCATGTTTTATTTTCAATGTGTTTCCATTGATGGGAATGAAGAATACTATCTTTATGTAACCACTTTGTTTATATGTGGAATGTAATGCAAGTTTTATGATCTAATTCTCTAAAACTCTAAACCGGAAAAGATCATCATTGTGTAATTTGTAATAACTCAAGATTAAGTAAGGTTTAAGGTTGGGGATTTATAGTTTTTGTTAACATAACTCACTCAAGTGGTGTTAAGAACCTGGGGGGAGGTTTGCTTTTATGAGTGAGGTGGGTGCCAGACTTGTAATTTATCAAAGTTTTAAAATATTATTAAGTCATGTTAAAGATGGATCCAATTTTAGTCTATTTATAATTTTAGATAATATAGGTTCAAAAAAAATCTAACCAATAGGATTCATGTAAGCTATTAGGTCATTTTAATCCTTATCTTTTTATATTAACCCCCTATTTTAACCTTAAATGTGGTAACCAATTTTTACTATTTTTACTATTCATAAGGACCAAAATTGAAAGTAACCTAATTAAAAAAAATTATATGATAATTTAAAATATTTAAAAAAAATTATAAAATTCTATTTCTATAATTTTTAGAAATTAATTTAAAAATAAAACCAAAAAACGTGATGAAAAACGTTTTTTCATGAAAATGAAATTTTCAAGCATGATATGATCTTCCATTAAATATATGACTAGTATTCTTGATTATATGAATTTAAATTCATATAGTTAGATATATAATATATATTTATATATATCATTTAAAACATTCATTATTATATACTATTTTAATAAATTAAAATGGAAAAATATTATGCACTTAAAAACAGTTTTCTTAAAAGTTCCCCTTTTTACCTCAAAATGATCTTGTATTTAATTTTATCAAAATTATAATCAATAAATGGTTAATTATTCATATTATAGAACATTATTATAAATAAAAATATGATTATTTAAATACTAAAATTTCAATTCTTCATAAAATATTATTTCTTATGGAAAATTTAAGAAAATCATTCTAGACTTATTTTGACATAGTATTTTAAAAATCGATATTCATCCTATAAAATTAGAATTTTTGTGACATTAAATATTAAAATGTGTATTGTAATATCATTCTTTATTTGTAGACTTTAATGAGTTGTTTTGGATTTTAACTCTTGGACCATAGAGGCATGGTTGTTTTTCTCATTTTTGATGTCATGTTGGGTTCCCCCTCTGCCCTTAAAAGGGGATTATGAAAATAAAAAATAAAAAAATTTGATTTTTAATCAGGAATTGTACTATCAATTAATGAAAATAAAATTTTCACATACTATAATTTAATATCAGGTGCTACAATTACCTCCATACACGACCAGTTATAAGAATATATTTAATAAATAAATATGTTATTTATAACATAATTAAGATCCTATAAAGATTAATTATACATTCTATTTACAATCTCATTAATTGGAAAATGAAAATATCTCATGTGTGTATGTGAAGACTACTACCTATATAGACTAAGGGTTTTATTTTCATCACCGCTTTACATGGATAGTTCTAAAATATATTTGATTAATATATATGATATTATTGATTAATATATAACATGAATATATTTTTGAAAGGATGGAATATTTGATGATCGTTATAAAATAATCTGTTGATATTGATAAATTACGAAAAAAAATCCTCATCGTGGATCCCGTTCTCTTGAACCATGCCCATAATTTCCATCAAATGAACATAGGGATGATAAAATAATCAAAAAACCATGATATAAATATTTTATATAATATTTTAATTATGAACATGGTGTCATATAATGGGGTTCAATGCCGTAATTACAAAGCATGTGGGAAATAATAAAAATTACTAACATCCAATAATGAAAATAAACAATAAATTGATAATTAATATATAATTAATGATTATAAAAAGAGTAAAAAAGGAAATAAATATGAATAAGTTTTTAAAAAAAGGTACTAAGTTGGTTATATTTTTTATATGTGAGGTTAAATCGCATACATGGAAGTTGAGAGTAATGTTAAGGGATATTGATAACTCAAATCTCCTTTATCTGAGTTATAATGTTTCTTCCTAGAATTATTTATTCATTCATGGGTTCTTAAATCCTAATATGTTATTATATGGTAATTTTTCTTCCTATTTGTTGAAAATGAATTTTTAATTCAAACCCCTTTCCATGAAAAAATTATTTCTCACAAAATTATGACATTGTTAAGAATAATTCTTACCCATTCCAATAAGCCCTTTCTCTTCTATGTCCATATTTTTTCTTATTTCCAATGTTCTCCTATATTATTTTGAAATATAAACATATATTATTTATTTTGATCTTCATATTTATTTTTTTTTTAATAGGACTCTTTATTACTATTTTAACTATTTAGATTTAAATAAAGGTATTTTTTAAATATTAAAAAAGGATTTCTCTTTAATGATTATATCTTTTTTCTTCCACTCAAAATTTATTGATTTAAACTTCATTTCTATTCAAGGTTTAATTATTGATATTTTTTTATAAATATTTTTTTAAAAAAATCTTCATGTAAACTTCTCAAAAGTTACTCTTGAAAGCGTCTCATAACTTTATCTTTTGCAACAATGTTAAGAAATGTTTTACAAAAAATATTTTTATGGTTTTTCTTCTATTTTACCCTTAACTTATAAAGTATTTATCTATTATGGTATCATGTTTTATGAATCAAACAATAAATTTATTTATTAAATACTCCTTTTGGTGATTAAATTTTTGATATCAACCAATATAATTCTTGATTTAATTTTATATGATACCATTTGGAGGTGTTATGATTCTCATTTACTTTCCAAGGATTCCTTAAAATATGATAAATGGTTTATTTCATGTGGAACAATTTGTGTGGATACTAACTGGTGGGGTCTTATATCTCCCTATAATGCAATGGTTAAAGTTTTATATCTTATGAGATAATGGGGCGTTGATATACTTTGACTTTTCATAACTTAAAGGGTGGGAATTCTTAGATGTACTCACAATGTGGTGATTTATTATTATTTGTTTGTGCTATATTTATTTTTTATGATACATATACATAACATGCCATGTGTTTTTATATGCCAATGATTATGCTCCATGTATCATGTTTGTTATCTCATGTTTCCACACTCTTATTCCATGGTATATGTTTATTAATTAAGATTTCATATCCTTCTACCATAACATATAGACAACTATTATCATTTTATGTTCTTTTTAATCAGTTATCTTTCTCATTTTCATGTTTTCTCATGTGATTATTCTCTAACCCTTTTTAAATCATTAATAAGTTTTCTCTTATTTATCATTTGAAATCACCCCTTCTTTTGTTTCCCATTTCCCTTGGGAATTATATATAGGATTATGTGTATAAAGAAGTCTTGTGTAGATATGTTTTTAATAAATTTTCAAGTAATTATGTGAAATAACATTTTTTGTAGCTAATATCTTAAGACACTAAACTTTTTGGTTCTGGGGTTGTGTGATTATTTTTGATATGTAATATTCAAATAAGATAATTCTTATAAATTATATTCATGTTTAGCTTGGATATCTTCACTTAAGGTTTCAAAGTCATTGTTTAAATGAAATTTGATCAAATGAACTTTAGTTGCCACTCATATAATAAATATGATTGAGCATTTTAGTGACTTGGAAATACTACAGGTTACCATTTTTAACTTGATTTTGATATGGAATTCATTCTTCAATCATCATTGGAAATGTTCTACTGATATGTATGAGTTGAACAGATGTTTATAATATTTCCTCAAGGTGTTGAGGATGGATGAACTAGGTATGATATGTCCATATTTTTATATAGTATTGATATTATAAATGGGTAGAAGTTAAAACTAGAAGAATAAAATTTCTATAGAAGTTATAGTAGTCAATCTTACAATAACCAATCCAAATTGTTGAAACATAAGTAGGTGTTAGGAAGGAGGTTAAATATTTCCATTGGATGGAATTATCATAGATATATGTAGGTTTTGAAAAACTCATTGGAGAGTATATATCATGTATCAGTGTTATAGAAATCAATTATGTTTCTTAGTGTGGTTAGGATTTTTATAGAGATAAAGAATAATAATATGAGACACAAAAAATAGTTTTGTGTTCTAGATAACCCATGAGGTATACCATATGGAGTTTCATACACTATGTCTTTGGTATAATAGGGTTGAATGTTTCATATTTGGGTTTCCCCATTGCCTGAGGTTGGAAAAGATACCTATCATGAGAAACTTTATACTTTAATATGTTTTTTATTCCATCCATGTGGTTTTGATAATCATGGGTGGTTGGGTATATTTTGGATCATTTCATTGGTTTATTTTAATCAAGATGGGATTTATACCCTCATATGATGAGTATGAAATATACACCATCGATTAAGATATAATGGAGGAGCATTTCGTATATAAGTGACATGTGATGTTCTAATTTATTGGATGCGGGTAATGTGATGTGTTTATACATCAGGGTTAACATAATAGACTATACTTTTTTAGGTTCATTATGCCTTATTTTTAGACCTTTTATATGTTCTTTTGAGTTTTGGTTTTATCAGGTGAATTATCCAGTATCTTATGGATGTTTTGGGTGGTTTTAAAGTTATTTAAAGGGGTGAATAGTTTTATCACGATTTGGGAACACCATGCAGTTCTCCCCAGAAAACAGTGTGGCTTGTTGGATAGGGATAGTAGGTAGTACATAGTTGGTACACAGCTAGAGTTAACTATTAAAAATTCTTTAGGAAACCTTGTGACTCGAGATAGAGGTAAAATCATGGTTAGTGTGTGATTTACTAAACCATTAAGGTTCCCTAAGGAGGTAGTGATCCTCACATGGTTGGAAAATGATTTGGTAAACTATGTGACCAAACCATGAGTGAATTTTTAATTAATCCAAAAATTAGAATTTTAACTTAAAACTCTTCTTTATTCCTTCTAGTCCTAGGGATATAAAACCTATTGACTTTGTTGGTGTAGTTCTTGGTGATTAATCTCCCTCCAAACTCTAATTCCAATGGATCTAGAAGCCTTATACTATAAGAATTCAAGGTAATGGGTCATTATTCTTTCATTATTCATGTTTCTTCAATATATCCTCGCATTTTCTTATAAGGAATCATAGATCCAAGTTTTCGTGGATAGATATATGAATTAGAATGAGATCTAATGAGAAATTATCATTTTATTAATGGATAGGTGGCCAAATCTATAGTATTTTCATCTTCCCTTGATCGATTCTAGATCCATTAGAAGTGGTGGCTTTCATTAGGTAGGCCTAAACTAATTCAATCTCTTTTCATGTTATCTTACGTGTATTTTGTTTTAGAAATCCTAACATGATGATTTGGGGATGGTTCTAAGAATAATTGGGGCACATGCTTGTTTTGGATAGTAATTATTAGCATAGGGAACCAATACTCTTGATGTATGAAGTCCTTGATATTTATTAGCCTTTATATATTAATTTTATGATATAAAATTCTTATGGGAGAATTTGTAGATAGTGAGACCCTTTCTTATTATGATATGCATGTGGGTATGTGTGTGACCTATGAAACCCTTTATTATTGTGATATCCATGTGGGTGTGGGTGTGGACCATGTGAACTTTCTTGATATTACATTATTATTACTTGTTATACTATGAATTAGTTCATGATGCAAGTATGTTTTCTATATGCCTAGTTTCAAGGTACCAAGTTAGTCTAACCCGGTTAGTTAACCCCTTAGAGGTGGATTGTCATAATTGTGACTAGAATGTTGTGATCTCACCTTCAAAGATGACATGTGGAATTTTTATTTCCATAGAGATGGATATTGGGTTGACATATGTGTGATATGGTTTACCCCATATCCAGATATTGGGTTGACATGAAGTAGTGTGACTTTCCCCAATGTTGTGAATTGGATTGACGTGTAGACATTGTGACTTGACCTTAAAGGTGGGCATGGAATTGTTCCCTGAAGGAGGACTGTTGATACTAAATAGTTGGATGAATTTTTCAATCTAGTATTTGGATAACTTGGAATGATCTAATTCATGCAATAGTTATTTTTCAACTTACTTCTAGTATGGTGTGGAAATGGGTACAGTCGGGGTTCTTAGAAGCTTAGTTAGTGCATGATGACTCAGCACATGATTGGTTAGTTGTGATTTCACATAATTATCATGGTATAAACTTTTATATATTATTGAAATTGTTTTAAAGATGAATTTTTGTTTTTCTACTAGGTTTATACTCACACCCTGCCCAGTCATCTCAATGCATGTATAGATTTAATGGTTAGGGATCTAAGGGAATGGGCCCTATATCAGGGAGATGAGTAGGTGGATATTGATGGATAGAGGTGATTCCAGGACAAACTTTGGACTATTTATTTAGTATTTTAGGAATTTTATTTGGTTATCATACATTATTTGACTTACCACATCAAGATTCTTTTTCTTTATATTTTATGAATTGGATACTAATTAGCATTTCATGATGATATTATTTTTGGTTTATGTTGTACTATTCTAGGATATTTATTTATACCTTGTTATGATTATGATGTATGGATATTATTATTGAGGGTACATTCTCCCCACATCAACAATCATACCCTCACCACAATCCACCAACCTCTTGCATATGGGGAGGTGCACATGAGGTCTTGTATAACTCCAACCAAGATCGGGTGATTTTAGTTAGGGCATTACAAAGTGGTATAAAAAGAGGTCTTTTTCATTTATTATTAACTATGTTTGGGGTATGGTGGATGAGAGATAGTCTATGTTGAACTCAGGTTGGGTAGTTAAACATATTCCTGGAAAACTCATATATAATGGACCTCTAAGTTACCTTGGTATGGGATTTTTATTATCAATTGAGCTTTTACAATTGGTTCATTTCACCTTGATTAATTCACATGATTTTTATGTGACAATTTATGGGATTTGTGTGTATTCATGTATGATGACTAAGCACATAGGTTCACGCATCATGTAAATAATTTCTTGTCATACATAGTAATTCAATTAACTAAATTTCATTGGTAATATATGATATGTGATTCTATGATATATTCATACTGACTTTTCAATTAATTGTACTGATCATGATAAATTTTGATATAAGAATATGATTGTTAATAATGTATAGGTACTAGATACTAGGGTTAGGTTTTGAGTAGTTCTAAGGGGTTTGTTCCTTGTGAATGTGGGTATCCTCTTAGGAAAGGTCTTCTAGTAGAATTCCTTATGTGGTCCTATAAAATTTCTGAGTTTTTATCTTAAGTGATCTATCATAGGTGTTTCTAAATGATCATTTTTCATTTCAAATAATGCCTCCTATGAGATGAATTATGGGAATAACTTGTGAAGAAAACCATAACACCCCTATAAAGGAGTATGTTCCAGTATTACCACCATACATGTAGTATGATGAAATTGAACTTGATCCTACACCCACTCTGGAAGTTCAGGAAAAAGAACCAATTCAGACTAGATCCTTTAAAATAGTGCCTATTTATGGTGGATGATCTCAAAAGGCGAGGTTCTATTATCCTCAGGATCTCCAACTTCAGCATACCCCATCCTTCCAAGGTACTAGATGACCCCCTGATCATTTAGGATTGGATTGACATCATTAAGGGAATATTTTTCTATTAGAGACTCCATAGGATCAACGAGTTAAATTAGATGTTTCCATGCTTCAAGGACCTATGAGGAGATGTTGAGTTGTTATGAACCAGGTGGGGATATGTGATGGAATAACATGGGAGGCCTTAAAGAATCTCTTATTTTGAGAGTTTTTTCTAAGATAAACTAAATATGGATCGATATTAGAAGTTTATAGAGATTAACAAGGAACGATGTCAATATCTTCCAATTCTACTCATTTCAAATAATTTCTTCAATTATATCCTATTTTGGCTAGTATTGAGACCCAAAAGGCCTAAAATTTCATGATTGGACTTTGACCAGAGTTGAGGAACTATGTTAGGAATCTATACCTGATAACTGACCTTGATGTGCTTCGAAAGGATCTCACAAATCGAGAAAGGACAAGATGAGAAAAAATTAATAGTCCTTCTTCCAGCACTTGGTGGACTGGTGAGTGGCATCACCACCAATGTTGTTGGTTACTTTTTTATAAGTAATAATATGAATTCAAAGGACATGTGCCAGGGTGAAAATAGGTAGATAGAGAAGAGCAGATGTTCTTCAGTATCCTCTATAGAAGGGGTTTTTTTCAAATGTTATAATTATGGATAGAAAGTACATTATCTCAAGTTCAATCCCAATACTCTTAAAGATTTCCATTGATTCAGAAATATAGGTCACCCACAATTCCTTTATGTGAAGGAATCATGGTTTAGTTTAGGGAGATCATGATATGGAGTGGTCCTAAGATATTAGCAGTAGATTCCTACTTCATAGAATTTTGTGGCCAAGTTGATTCACCGACCTAAGGGGTAGGTTCATAAATCTAATGTAGGAATATTTTATATAGTGTACCAGGTTCCAACTAATGGTTAAGAGGGATATTCTATATTTAAAGGTATTATTATGATTAACTCTATGTTTTCTACTATATTTTTTTATACAAGAACTTCCTATTCTTTTATATTATCTCAAGTTATTTCCAAGTTAGACTTAGTGGTTAAGTTATCTTCCTAATTTCTTTCTATTGATACACCATTGGTAAAGAAGTTAGACCATCTATAGATATGTCCAAAATTTCCTATATTAGTTTTTACTTATAGATATTTATGAGATATTATGAATATGAAGATGACTAGATTTTATGTGATTTTCAGCATGGATAGGATGACTAGTTATTAGAAACTCATCAACTGATACAGGATATGTTTAGGAAGAAAGAGATTGGTCCTGAGTTAGTTTGGATTTATTATGGTGTGGGTAGAAAGCATGGTTATTATAGTTAATTAGGAAATATCCCCATCCAATTTTCCTCCAGTGTTTGATAGTTACCAAGATGTATTTCCAGAAAATTTCTTAGGACTTCCTATAAATAAAGAAAATGAATTTGAGATCAAACTCATTCTATAAGAATAACCTATATTGATCCCTCTATATCATATGTCACCATATAAGTTAAAGGAACTCAAGGTGTAGCTTAAATATCTTGATCCAAGAGGTGTATTTTCTTAAACATGTGATTTCTAATGTAGGAATCCCAATTGATTAGATAAGGTAAAGGTAGTGATGTCTTATACATTTCTTATGAGCATGTTTGAATTCATGATTTCCCTAGGTTTTTTTGGGTAGTACATATAGTTCATTTGGGATTTTTCCCATTTGGTATAACCTATAGTTGTGATTACCAAGAAGGGGGTGATTTTTTTATTATATAGATCAATGTGAAGATACATTCTTAGAGATGAGGAGGTTAATGAAATCAACTCTGATTTTTACCTTACTTGAGCCTGTGATGGATATGCATTTTATCGTAATTCCTAGGATGTTGGGTTGGGAAATTTTTTTATGTAGAGAGATTAGATATACTCTTATGGGTCTAATAAACTACAAACTCATGAGTAGAACTACCCTTCACATGACTTGGAGTTTGTGGTTGTGGTCCATGTCCTAAAGTATTAGCATCATTATCTTCTTATTGAGAGACTTTTTTTCAACATGGACCACAAGATCTTTTAGTATAGCCTCTCTCAATAGGGATTGAGTCTTTGGTAAAGGTGTTGGGTTGAATATCTATAGTATTTTTAATTTCACATGGATTATTCTTCTAGAAAGGGTAATACTATTTCAAATACTCTTAATAGAAATACATAGGATCTTAGAGAGCATCCTTCATAGGAGGAAAGGAAACTGATGATATTTTTAGGTGAATGGTTTGTGGGTTTATATGTGTATAAAGGGGTGATTACATGTTCTCCCTTATTTATAACGTCTTCCTTGGAGTGCTAGGTGAAATCCATCCAGGAGTCAGATTCTAAGAGCTTAGTGATGTGGGAACGGTTGGTAGGGAATGCCCTAATTCTAGGATGGTCTTTAGACATAGATTATGTGATTTATGCTTATTGGAGAGTTGTGGTTCTTTCTTATATGAGGGAATAGATAATGAGGGAATATCATGATTCATAGTGGGTAGTGAACTCAGAATCAACGAAGATGCACCATGATATCAAACAATGGTTCTGGTTGTAACAACTAAAGTTTTAATAAGATATTTCTCTATAAAAAAATACTATGTTCTATAGCTTCCTCCACACAAAAAAATGAGACCATTAAAATATATACCATTTTAAGGTAGACATATAATTTAAAGTTATAGATAGTGGTAATGAAATTATGATATATATATATATATATATATTAAAATAAAATAAAGTTCACTGAAAATATCGACTCAACTAATGTAACTAAGCAACTGATAAAATAATTCTTTCTAATATTTAATTTTTTTTCAAGTATAATACTTTTTGGTATTAATGAAGAATTAATAATAGTTTAATTAGTAATTTACAGGAAATAAGAATAATAATAGATAATATTCCAAAATTATTTTTCTAAAAAAATAGTTTTTTGCTATATTTTATGTTTTTAATTAAAAAATAAATTTATAAATTATAGGATGTAAATTTAAAAAAAAATATCCTTATTTTTTTATTTACCCTATAAATATTATATTAATATTTTTTTTAATTTTTTACTAAAAAATCATTTTTAAATTAATAGTGTAATATACTATTTTTACAAATATTGTGCCTTTTATGTCAATGTTAGTTTATAAGAATGGTTTAGAAATTTATGAAACCATTTTATAGAAAAAAGTATTCATTTTATGATTTTTATTATAAATTTAAAATTATTGATTCAATTTTAAAAAATTATATTCAATTTTTTAGAACATGAATAATATTTTTCTCAAGAAATTGTTTTTAATGCATTATATATTTATTATTTTAAAATTAATTTTTATCACTTTTAGAAATTGAATAAAATTAAATGTGTCTAAAATTTTTAATTATTAGGTCCAAATTATATAATAACTACAATTTTATTTTTTAAACATAAAGGATAAGTTACTTAGGTTAAAACAAGTTACCGTAGTAAAAGCTAAAATGATAAAAATAAAAAACTAAGATTAAATGAAATAAAAAATGTTTAAAAATGTGTTAGAATATGTGGTTGATACCTTTATCAACCTTATCACTTATAACCTCCATTATTTCTCAATTCTTTTATCCATTTTCCTTGAGAGTGACTTCCCATTATTAAAACGTTATGGGTATTTAAAAAAATGTCGCCCCTTTTCACTTATAAAAGGGGTTCTCCTCTCCTCACTTCCCCTAACACAAAAACCCCCTATATTATTTCTAAAATATTACAAAACCTCTATTTAACACTCCTATACACCATAAATAGGTTATAGTGTTTTTAAAATACAATCCCTTAAAATTTTGACCTCATTCACAAAGGAAATAATCCAAGTAGTGAGGTATAAATTCCTAACTGTTAATTTCTCTTTTATATTTCATTATGTGCACTTATTATTCCTAAAACTCCATCACACCATCTTAAAATAATAATATAAATATAAATATTATACTTATATTTTGTTATAATTATGATATAATCACCAACCATCCTTACATTTTCCATTAAAAAATGAAAACGTGAATCGTGCGTATGTGCAGACTACAGCATCCATGAATAAACGTGTTCAGTTTTCCTTCATTGCCTAACATTGATAGTATAAATGGTGAATTTAATAAATAATTATGATATCTATTTCATTTTTACGATTATTAAATATAGAACTATATTTCTCCTTTATCGGGTTCCTTGAGAAATGAAATCACCATCCATGCTAACATGTAGACTACCACCTCCATGGTACGATGCATTCTGTTTTCCTATACCACCTTCATGGGTTATTTTAGTTTATAATTTTTGAATATATATGATATATATGATAATTTTATATCATTATTATTACTCTTTATGGAAATAAAATTTAATTAATGATTTTTATAAGGTAATTCATCGATACCAATAAATAACATGAAACTAGTTCGCCATTGAATTTTATTTAAAAAAATACAAAAAAAAACTCTCATTTAAAATAATTATAATATTTTAAGACTTTATAAAACCTAAATTATATTACATTTAATGGTTTTTTAATTATTAACTTTGTGAAAATAATAAATTCTGATGTTGTTATTGCAAAACTAGTACAAACAAACCACACCCATTTATAAAAGTCCAATACATGAAGAGAATTATTTAAAATTAAGGGTATAAATGGAAATTTATATGAATAAGTTTATTAAATAAGTAATTATTATATTTATATTTATTATATAGGAGGCTGAATCACTTCCTTGGGAATTAAGATAAAATTTAAGGGACTTTGGTAACACAGATCTCTTTCTTCGAGTTATGCAGTATCATTTAAACTCCAGCCTTCAATGTTCTCTATATTTTATGATCTCCTTTTAGATATGATGTACACTTTTATATCTCATGGTAAAATAAGTTCTTAATTTAAAACCCCTTCTATAAATTAATTTATTTTCTATAAAATTATAATATGATTTTAATTATTCTTATCCACTTAAGTGTTGATTTCTCTTAAATGGATCATTCATTCATGTACACATTTTCACTGATAACAAATGTTATTATTTATTATTTTGAAATATAGTTATGTATCAATTCATTTAATTTTTTTACTTTATTTTTAAATATAATCTTAATTAATCTCTGTTATGATTTAGTTTATGTTTTCCTATTTATCTCAAAAGGGATCTATTTTCCATGATGTTATTCTTTATAAATAACCCTCTAAATTATTTTATGAAGTTACTATTTTTCCTGATTGAATTTGGTATCAATTGATCTGGTTTATGTGGTTATTTATGAGATTATTTTTGAAATTTAATTTGAACCCCATTATTATTCCTAAGTTTTGATGAACAGATTATTATATGTTTTATTATAGAACACATGTGTATGGTTAATATTTAAGTAATGGATGGGAACTATATATCCCTATAATTAATTGAATAAATATATTAATATAATGAGATAATAATGAAATTAGTAGTGATAATAAATCCAAAATTTTAAATAGGTTGTGATGCTCGATCCTCTATGAGAAATAGGTTTTGATTCCAGCTCTAATATGGGAAATAGGTTGTGATGTCTTATCTACTATTGGAAATAGATGGCGATTCTTTATCTAATATGATGTATTTATATGCTTAAATCACTGATACACTTCTTTGATGTGTGAATATTCTATTCTCCCTAGATCATGATTTAAGTCTCAAGTTTTCATAGACTTTACACCGTGTTATATGATGGATCATATGGGGTTATTTTTTATCCTATCTTTCAATATGAAAAGTTTTTATGGTTCCATGTTATTATAATATGAAATTTATATCATACAGATTTTTTTTATAATTTTTATGATATAAACCTACATAGCATGTTTATAATTTTATTTCTCACTTACTGGTAATTTTAGATCACTCCTTTCTTATGTATCCATTTCCCAAGGCATGAGGATGAGTTCAACTTGGGTCATTTTTAGAATAAGATATACTATGATGAATTTATAGGGAAATGCTCACAAGAATTATAAAATAAGTGTCTTATATCAAATACATTAAACCTATATTTTCTCACTATATTGAGTTTATTATGTAATGTAATGTTTTAATTATGGAAATGATGTAGAATAAAGTCATGTTTATCTTGGGTTACATTAGTTGGTTTCAGAGCGAATGTTTGGTTATTTTTTAGAGATTATTTTAGTTTCCTTTGGTATTAGGGTTATAAAACCTTAGTTAAAATCCTATATATGGTTCTAAGTATAGGATGATATCCTAAAATATTGTTAAAATCTTGAGTATGTGGTTTTCAAGAATAACACCCTATCTAGATATTATAAAGTGGATGTGGTTTTGGTACAAATTCACCTAAAGGTAATCACCCTAAAAAAGATTTTTTGATAATTAACTTGATTATAACTATGATGAACGATTAGTGGTTCTAATACTACACTCATAGCTAGACACTTCTAGGGGATATTATTTGGTTGATTATATACTCTTTATGAACCACTACGAAAGATTGATTTCCTAGTTACTTTGAGGGATTATGTTGAGAAGTATAATATAACTCAACTTAAAGTAACCAATATTAAACTAAAAATGATATATATTATACTAAAGGAATTATAGGAAAACTTGATGATTCAAAAGATAAAAAGTTTTTAAGGATGAATCCATTTTATGTTGTTGATTATGACATTCCCCATATGATGTTTAATGTTTGTCACTCATGTTAACCCCTTTTGGTTTTATAGATGGTTAGAACTATAAGTAACCGAATTAATAATGGATGTGGGGAAAATGTGAAGACTACCCCAATTAACAACCAAATATAATGGGGCTATAATATAAAACCTCATATAAATTTTCACCCAACTCTCACAAACTATGAATAATAACACAAATCACATTTAACTCCCAAATTCACCAAGGAGGGAGAAATTTTCTATTAATACATTCATGAAGAAAAATCCACCCTCTTTTAGTTGATCTTCTAACAAACTTATCACTAATAAATGGATTAATATATAGAAAAGATATTTTATATTCTCCATTTCTCGAAACACAAGAAGGTTGTTCTAGATTTCTATTGGTTGGAAGGTGAAGTCGACCAATGGTGGACTCTAATTAAGAATATAATGAAGGAGGAAGTAGACTCTATGGTATGTGAATAGGTTAAGAAAGTGTTGTTCACCAAGTTTTATACTCAAAAACTTCACATGAAGATATATATGGGATTCTTGGAGTTGAAACAAATGATGATGAATCCGATAGCAATTACAAAGAAATTTTCAGAAGACTAGTGAGGTATGCCTTCATCTTTGTTATAGATCCTTAATGTAAGATCAAACAATTATTTATTTTACATAAATCAATTATTTTAATGGTTATATCTATAAGAGACTTGGAAGCTATGAATAGATTTTTTCTTATTTGAACTTAAGGTGGATATGGAAGTTGGGGACTCTCATTACTCTAGATTCAATAAATATAAGATGGATTTCTAGGGGAACTCAGATGAAAAATATCGATAAAGAAAGAATATTCAATCCCATAAATTATAAAAATATGGAAATAAACACCTAGTAAATTTCATAAGTGGGTTAGTGATATGTTTTATATGTGTTAGATTTGTCCATCATGCTTGTGAATTCTAAATTTATGCAAAAAATTCCAATGGAATAGAATAAAGTCCCCACTAGTGCTCTTCCTACTCTTCAATGTTTCAAATGCAAGGAGTTTGGGAATTATGTGAATCAATTACCTAACCCAATATCTAATAAAAATATTATTCCCTAGAAACCATCCAAGCCCAGGTAATAGGGAATATCATACACAATCACTACCACTAAGTTGGATCATTATAATGAAGTGATGTGAGGTACACTTATCCTCTATTATAGATCTATAGATGCCTTGTTTGATTTTGGTTATTCACATTCTTTTATATCACACAAGTTTTATAAGAATATTGAATCATCACCTAAATATTTGGATATTTTACTATTTTTTATAACGCTCGGTGGTGTGATGATCATATCTAATATATATAAATCCTCTCTAATAAAAATATTTAGGAAGATACTTCCTTCAAATTTAATTATTATTACCTTGGTTGAATTTGAAATAATATTGGGTATGGATTACTTATCCCAATATAGTGACCATATCAATTATTGGGAGAAGAAGATTTTATTTTATATCCTAGATCATACTATTATAAAGTATCAACATAAGTATGATCTCCCCTTAGAATAAAATTATATAATATGGGTTCTAATACCCAACAATGAGATATTTATATATAAAATTATTAGAGAGGAAGTCAATATTTAATTCATGCCCATTTTATGAGAATATAATGATGTATTCTTAGATAAACTATCTAGTATTCCCCTAGAGCATGAGGTTGAGTTTTTTATTTAACTTATACCTAGATCTATTCCTTGTAATGACCCAAAAATTCATTAATTAAAATTCCTATTGGTCTATTTAAATGTATTCTTATGGTTATGTAAAACATATGCACTTATTTGGTTTTATTTTTTGGATTTTAAAATACCATTAATAATTATGACCATTTCTAATATAGTCTTTGAATAGTGATCACATTATTAGTATAAATATAGGGCTCTAAAAAATCCAATTTACTCAGACAAAGGAAGTGACGGCCTCATCCAGTAGACTTACCTTGTACAAAGCCCATTTTTCAGAGCTCGGAAAGGAGGTGGTCTCATCGGGCTTCACTCTTGACCAATCCCAAGCTGATATTTAATAAGTTAAACTTGAGAAGAACCAACTATATGAGAATTGGAAGTTAATAGAGATTACCACCCGAGCGATATTATCCGAGCAACCCCAAGAGTCGGTCACCATCGCACACCTTACCCTTCAGCCTTATGCGGGTGTTATAAGGGGTTATGTAATGAGACCCTAGCACTATTACTATGTACAGTATTCTTGTATAGAGAATATACATTCTTTTTATTATTACTTTGTAAATAGTTTTTAAAGAACAATTAGTATTTTTAGTTAATATTCAACTAAGAAATATATTTTCATGAATTAATAGATTTTTGAATTAAATAATATTTAAATAAATATTATTATTATTATTAAATTACTTTTTATTAAATATAAATTATCGTATAATTTTATGGATGCAATTGTAATTTTTATTAAGGTTTGAAAGGTGTTTTTGTCAAAACCCATGAATTTTCGATAAATGTCGGTTTCTATTTTAAAAGTAAAAATTCACATGTTTAGAAAATTAATTAGATAAAAATAATATTATTTTTGGAATAAGGATGTTGAAATTATCCAATGGTGAATTTTTCATAATTTTCTGAGACAGTGGAATTTTTGGGTAAAAATTAAATACCATTTAAATATATAATGTGTTTTAAGACATCATAATGGCCCAATAGTGATGTAATAAAATACTATAAACATTGTAATTGGCCAATATATTTTTTAAGATTAAAATAATGTGATTTTGGGTTTGTTTGATTTATTTTAAAAATCTTTAGTGGAGCCTTCAAGGCTTATAAAACATTTTGTCTTTTTAAATTGTTTTCCTTAAGAGTGTGACTCACCTCCACATAATCAACCCTATTATTTTAAGAAGTTCGTCCATTGAACTTATAAAATATTTTTTCCCCTCCCATTTTTCAAAAACCATGGGCAAAAACCATGGGTTGGTTTGTGGTTTTGATTAGTTTAATGTGAGGTTTCACAAACCTAAATAATAAAGAATTCCCTCTCATTCCCTATATAAACCCACCCAAGCTCCCACTTCCTCTTCACTCAAAGCCTTTGTAGTTAGACCAACCCATGACCTCCTCTCTATATAATCCTCCCAAGGTTCCCTAAACTCCCAATAATCCTCTCTCAAGCCTCTCCCACACTTTTGGGATCGCACTTCCAAGTAAGGGATTTCTTCCTTTCTCATTTGTGTCCAATTTTCTTTAAGTTTTTATTCCATTTTTTCAATTAAAAATTTTGGGGTATGATTTTTAACCTCCCCCATACAGCCCTATTTATGTTTGGATGATGTGATATCCCTTTATCTCTCATTAATGCCTCTCATGTACACCCGTTACCATGCAGAAATTCAGTGAGGGATTTCTCTCTCCTCTTTTACATCCAAGTAATTCTTTTTTATTATGCATCTAAATTCCATTACGTTTGATGGGACATGTATCTATATGACCCCCTTAATTTCCATTTCATGTACATATGATGAGACACCCATTTATCTCTCATCAACCATTTTCATGAATCCTTATGTCATGCCCTTATGCTCCTGAAATTGCACCACATTTTTTCAAGCCAAGATCATTCTGTAGTGAATACCATAGCCATATATCTATAAAGGGTATTCACCTTTATACACATGTACATATTGAATAGTAATTTCATGTATTTATTCCACATTACTTAATCATGGAATAACTTATGATGTTGATTGATTCCATTTATATGATCCATATGGCACACTTGTGCATGAAATGAAATGTTTAATAAGGGTGTGCCCTGATAGTGATCCAATGCATTGGGTAAAGTATAGTACCATGATACGTCATGTGAAATGAGTTTTGATTCATGATAATTCAAGAGCAACAAGTTTTTACTCATGATTCATGTGCAATGAGAGTTTACTCATGCTCCATGTGCAATAAGCCTTGGCTCATGCTAAATTCCATGTTAAGTGTTGTTGCCAAATTTCCATGTTATGATTATCATGCTTTATCATGCCTTTATTTTCATGTTTCTCTTGTTCTCCATTGGTATTCCTATTGTCTAACATGTATTGTATTCCTCATGTTATTCCATGTTTATTCCCTTACTAGGCTTCATAGCTCACCCTTTTCTTATGCATGTCCTTAGGTTATCCCATGCAATGCTAAGTACGAGGGAATGTAGTGGTCATGTAAAGGAATTTTTCAATAAAGATGTTGTATTTAATGTTTTATGTTTTTATTTAATGATATTAATCCCCAAAGACACTAGACCTCTCAATATTCTATGTTTTATCCAGTGAAGTTTATGTAATAAATCATGTTTTAGTGTGTAATAAAGAGTAGGGTTTTTATATTCCTATCTCAAATAGTCCATACATGATGGATTATATTAAATTAGAGTAATTAAAGAAGAAGCTAAATGATAATTTGGAAAAGGGTTTTATCCATCCTAGTGTTTCATTATGGGGAGAACTATACCTCTTTAATAAGAATAAATGTAGATTAATGCACTTTTTCATTGACATAATGAGATTAACAAGATCAAAATTAAGAATATATATCATTTACTCTATATTGATGAAATGTTTGATCAACTCAAATGAGATCAATAGTTGTTAAAGATTGAGATTTGATCTGAATATCATCTGTTAAGAGTAAAAAGGAAGGATATTTCTAAAACAACATTCTGAAAATGATTTGGATACTATAAATATATAGTTATTCCATCCAGAATAACTAATGTTCCCTCTATAGTCATGTATATAATGAATAGAGTATTTAGATACTAACTTGTTCAATTTTTGGTTGCCTTTATAGATAATATTATTATATACTCAAAGAGAAAGGAATAGAATGAAGAACATTTTTGGATTGGGTTAAAGACATTGAAAACAGATAAAATGTATACCAAATTTAAAAATTGTGAATTCTGGATACATAAAGTATCATTCTTAGGTCATATAATCATAAGAAATATCATATCAGTAGATTCATCAAATAAGAAAGTTATTGAGCAATGGAACAGACAGAGAATTGTACTCGAGATCCATAGTTTTCCTAGATTATTATAGAATTATCAATGATTTGTGATAGATTTATCACCTCTATCAAATCCACTAACAAAGTTAACATAGAATGGATTAAAGTTATTTTGGATAAGGGGATGTGAATAAATTTTCAAGGAACTAAAAAATCTTTTAGCCACCACTCATGTACTTACATTACCTTGCAGTGGGGAAGGGTTTTTAATATACAATGATGCTTCAAAAAATGGTTTGGACCAAATCCTTATACATAATTATAGGGTAATTTCTTATTCCCTATTCTAAATAAATACTCATGAGAAAAATTACCCAACATAATATTTGGAGCTGGTGACAGTGATATTTTCATTAAATATTTAGTGACATTGTCTCTATAGAGAAAAGTGTGATATATATACTGATCACAAGATATTGAAATAAATAATCACGTAGAATAAGTTGAATATGTTCCAAAAGATATGGTTGTAATATCTACAAGATTATGACTTCTCAATACATTACCACCCTAGGAAGGAAAATAAGGTGGTTGATGCTCTAAGTATAAAATATCATGGTACCCTATCTGTGGTAAGGATTGAAAATGAAGATGGAGTTGTAAGTTTTGGAATCTAGATATGTGTCCAATCAAAACCTAAATGGACTAAGGAACTTTTTGATGATGTATATATATCATTATAATCTATTCATCTAAAAATTATGAAGATATATAGATACCAAAAACAGAAGAAAAAAAATTTGGGATAGTATGAAGATAGAAATTGAAAAATATGTATCTTGATGCTTGGTTTTCTAGAAAGTTGGGGCTGAACAAAAAAATCCCAAGGGTGTGTTGCAACCATTTCCCATACCAATATGAAAATGGGAAAATGTCACAATGGATTTCTTCATATGACTACCCAAAATGTTTTAAATCCATAATGTTATGTGGGTCATAGTCGATCATATTTTGAATTCATTTCATTTTATTTTCAATAAAGAATATTTATCCCTTGACCAACTCGCTAAGATATGCATAAGGGAAGTGGTGAGTCTATATAGAGTACCATTATCCATTATGTCTAATAGGGATCTAAGTTTTACCTTGAGATTCTATATAATCATTTAGAAATAATTGGAGAAAAATATGAGTTTCATTATTGTTTATCATACTTATATGGATGTACAATATGAAAGGATCATTAAAACTCTAGAGGATATGGTGAGATCTTTTTCGATGGATTTCCATGGATTTTGAGATCAACACCTCCCCCTGGTAGAGTTTTTATATAACAACAGTTTATATTATAGAATTTATATAGCACTATATAATTTTCTTTATGGAAAGAGATGTATGACTCCAACATGATGGTATAAAGTTGGAGAGAGGAATCTAATAGGTCATGACCTTTTCCAAGAAATGAAAGATAACGTTAAAATCATTCAGTGATATATGAAAGTGGCACAAAGTCAACATAATAGCTCTATAGATAATCATTTATTATATTTAGAGTTTAAATTTGGTGATAAGGTATTCCTTAAAATATCTATATGTAAGAGTGTTATGTGATTTGGGAAGAAAAGGAAGTTTAACCCTAGATACATCAGTCCCTTTAAGATCATTGATCATTTCAGTGTCATAGCCTATCACTTATCACTCCCACCACACCTCTATCAAGTGTATGATGTGTTCCATGTATCACATTTTAGGTAGTACATACCATATCCATAGCATTTTCTAAGCTCAAAATATGTACAACTTGAACATGGCATTTTATATAAGGAATAACCTATGGAAATCTTGGAGTTAAGAGAAAAGGTTTTGAGAAATAAGAGAACCCATATAGTCAAATTTCTATAGAGAAATCATAAGTTTGAGGAGGATATATGGGAATATGAGGATGTGATGAGAGAAAAGTACCCTCACTTGTTTTCTTCTATGTAATAAAATTTAAAGGAAAAAATTCTTTTAAGGGGTGTAGAAGGTAATGACCCGAGTGTTAGTAAAATATTCCTCCTTAAATAAATACTATGTTTGATAGGTTTCTTCACATGAAACACTGAATTCTATAGACCATTTTAAGGTATTTATATAATTTATAGTTATAAACAATAATAACAAAATTATGATATAAATATATATATATATATAATAAAACAAAATTCACTCTAAATATCGACTCAACTAATACAGCTAAGTAACTGATAAAATATTTCTTTCTAAAATTTTATTATATTCAAGTATAATATATTTTGGTATAAATAAAGGATTAAAACTAGTTTAATTAGTAATTTATAGGAAATTAAAAGAAGAATGGATAATATACCGGAATTCTTTTTCCTATAAAAAATAGCTTTTCGCTATATTTTATTTTTTTAATTAAAAAATAATTATTATAAATTTTAAGATGTGAATTTAAAAAAATTAAACAAATTTTTTTATTTATTATGTAAATTTTATATTAATAATAATTATTTATATTTTTTATAAAAATGATGGTTTGGTGAATAATGGAATATATTTTTTTTACAAATATCGTGCCTTCTATGCCAATATTAGTTTATTAGAATGATTTAGAAATTTATAAAATAGTTTCATAAAAAACATATGAATTTTATGAGTTATATTATAAATTTAAAAATATATATTCTAGTTTACAAACATATATTTAATTTTTTAGAACTTAAGTAATATTTTTTCTCAGGAACTTGTTTTTAATACATTATATACTTATTATTTTAAAATTAATTTTTTTCAATTTTATAATTTTAATCAGATTAAATTTATTTAAAATTTTAAATAAATATGTCCAAATTAAATAATAAGTTCCATTTTATTTTTTAAATCCCAAAGGATAAGTTACTTAGTAAAAAACTAGTTACCGTTGTAAAAGCTAAAATGATAAAAGTAAAAAATATAAGAGTAAATGACCTAAAATGTGTTTAAAAATGTGTGAGTATGTGGTTTAGGACTTTATTGACCTTATCACTTATAATATACATTATTTCTCAATTTTTAATCCACTTTCCTTGAAATTGACTTCCCATTATTAAAAATTTATGGGTTTTTACAAAATTGTCTTCCCTTTTCACTTATGAAAGGGGCTCTCCTCTCCTCACTTCACCTCACACAAAAAACAACTAAGTTTGGGCCAAACTCCACCCAAAACTCTCCTAAAAACTCTCATACATCTTAAATAGGTTATTTTCTTAACAAAATACCATACCTTAATGTTTTTACACCCTTATCAAAGGAGATATTTAAAGTAGTGAGGTATAAATTTATAACCACTCCTTTCTCTTTTCTATTTCTTTATGTGAACTTATTCTTCCTACAATTCCATTAAACCAAATTAAAATAATAACATAAGTATCACTATCATACTAATATGTTATTTTAATTATGGAACAATCATTAACCACTCTTCCCTATTCCATTAAGAAAAACAAAAATGTGAATCATGCATATGTTTGGATTACCACCTCCATGAATAAATGTGTTTTGTTTTCATTAAATAACTAACATGGATGGAATAATAGGGTAATTTAAAAAATAAGTATGATATATATTACATTTTATGATTCATAAATAAATAACAATATTTATCCTTTCTCCAATTCCTAAAAAAATGAAATCATCATCTATACATACATGTGGACTACCGCCACCATGGAACGACACATTCCATTTTTCTTTACCACCTTAATAACTGGTTTTAGTTTATAATAGATGAATATATTTGATATATATGAGAATTATATATCACAAAAATGACTCAATATGTAAAAAAAATTAATTAAAAATTTTTATAAGGAAATATATCGATACAAATAAATAACCAGAAACTAGTTCGTCATCGAATTCATTTTCATGAAACACAAAAAAAAACACTCATGTAAAGGAATTATAACATTATATTACATCATAAAACAAAAATTAAAGTAAATTTAATGGTTTTTTAAGGATTAGATTCAGTAAAAGAAGAAAGTTTGAAACCGCTATTACAAAATTAGTATAAATGATCGATACTCATTTATAAAGATCTAATACATAAAGAGAATTATTATAAATTAAGGTTATAATTGGAAATTTATTTGAATAAGGTTATAAAATAGGTAATTAATATGTTTATATTTATGATACTAGAGGTTTAATAACTAACTTGGTAATCACGAAAAAAGGTAAGGGACTTTCGTAACTCAAAACTCTTTTTTTGAGTTATAAAGTATCTTTTGAACTCCAGCCTTCAATGTTCTCTATATTCAATGATATCCTTTAACATATGATGTCCACTTTTATCTATTGGGGGAAATTAGTTCCTAATTTGAAACCCCTTACATGAATGATTTCATTTTCTATAAAATCATAATATGTTTTAAATAATTTTCATCCTCTTAAGTATTGATTTATCTTAAATTAATATTTCTTTCAAGTCCATGTTTTCACTTACCTCTAATGTTATCCTTTATTATTTTTAAATTCAATTATGTATCAATTCATGTGATCTTTGTACTTTCCATTTAAATATAATATTGTTTACTCTCTCTTGTGATTTGGATTTTGTTTTCCACTTTTTCTAAAAAGAGATCTATTTTATATAATTTTATATTTTATAAATTACCCTATTATGAATTTTATATTTTGGTTGATTTAATTTGGAATAAATTTATCTAGTTGATTTGGTTATTTATGTGTTACCTTTTGAAATGTAATGTAAAACTCATTCTTGTTCCTAATTTTTAATAATGTGATGGTTAGATGTTTTCTTATGGCGCACAAGTGTATGGTTTATCTTTAATTGATTAGTGGGCCCTATATAGTCCTCTAATGCATTAGGTAAAGATTTAAATCTCATGATAATGGTGAAATGAGTAGTGATTCTCAATATAAAATTGTAAATAGGTTGTGATTCCTGATCTTCTATGGGAATCAAGTTTTGATGCCTGATATGCTATGTGAAATAGGTTGTGATGCCAAATAAACTATGGGAAATAGGTGGTGGTGCATTATCCACTATGTTGTATTTCTATGATTATTTTGGTGAAACACTCCTATGATATGTGACTATACTATGCTCCTTGGATCATGATTTAAGTATCATGTTTTCCCAGTCTTTATGCCATGTTATATGTTTGATCATATGGGATTATTTTTTCTCCTACCTTGATATATGAAACATTTTTATGATTCCATGTTCTTTTAAACTAATATTCATATCCTGGTTATGCTTTCTCATATTCTTATGATCTCACCCCAAGTAATATTTTGATAAGTTTATTTTTTTTCTTTACTGAGCATTTGATCTCACCCCTTTCTTATGTTTCCATTTCTCAGAGCATGAGGATGAGTTTAACTTGTGGGATGTTTAAAATAAGATCTATTATAATGAAATTATGTTGAAATGATCAAAAGAATTATAAAATAAGTAGCTTATATAATAATTCTAATAAGACACTAAACCTCCTGATTCTTAGGATGTTGAGTTTATTATGTAATTTAATGTTTTAATCATTGAAATGATATAGAATAAAGGAAAATTTATCTTGGTCTTCCTCAATGGTGGCAAGCTATGAAGAGGTACATCATCAGTTTTGTATCTCATTGTCATACCATCCATCCAATGTCCCAAAGGCCTTCATTTTTTATTTCTTTTTGATAATCAACCTTTCAAGGGGTGAGGTGGAACCCTTAAAAGGCTCGTAGGCGTAAGTATTACATGGACCATAGGCCTTAGAGGAATTCAATTCCCGTAGTTTTCAAACATTACATACAACCCAAACTAACTACTTGAAACTGCTCTTCCCCATCATCTTCACTGTGAAATCAGCTCTCCACCTTCGCATGACTATTCGGCTAGGCATTCCCATGCATGCACAGGCTTGTCCCAATGGCAGGTGTCATACCCTCTCATTCTTCTAATCCATTTATCTTCTGCTATGGTGAAAGATCCTTTGTGCATCCTCCTTGTAGAGCTTGTTCATTGTAGGTTGTTTGGTTTGCATCTGCACTTAAGGTGGCCCGAAGGCCTTACAAACCCGAAGGTCTGGGTGGTTAAAAGGCCTTAAAGGACTCGGGGACCAAATCGGTGGCCCGAAGGCCCAAACGGGGGAATATTCCTAGTTGATACAGTGCCAAACAGTACCTACTACAGTACTATATACAGTACTGTACAGTTCTCACTATAGTGCCTGCTACAATACTGCTACAGTACTACTACAGTACCTGCTACAATAACCGGAAATTATGCCTTCACCTGGATTTGATCCTGGGTCACTTGGATGCACTTACAGAGTCCTTACCAATCGGGCTAAGGCTCATATTCTCTCATTATCATACCCATCATGGTATTATATTTGAACATCAATAACCAAGTGGTTTAATTCAACCTCTTCTTATTCCCATATGGAAGTGGTATGAGGTAACAATAGATTATGTTATGGGGTTAACTAAAACCCCAAGAGTCCTAGATTCTATGTGGTTTATGGTTTATTGTATAACAAAGTTTGAAATTTTCTTACTAATTCTAGAGAATAATTCAATTAATTAGTTTGGAAAGCTCTATATTTGTGAGATTATACCAAAGTATAGAGTGTCTATGAGAATAGTATCTGAACAAGATGCTATATTAACATCATGGTTTTATAAAGGCTTGAAAAATATAATGGGGACTCATTTAAAGTTCATTATGGAATATCATCCATAGATCAATGGGCAGTCAAAGAGATGATCCATATTTTGGAGGATATGCTTTGGGCATACATCTTGGATTTTGGAGGAGTATGGGAAGAACATCTGGCCTTTGAAGAGTTTGAATAAAATAATAGTTACCATTTTTTAAATCAAATGGTACTGTTAGAGGATATTTATGTTTCTTGGTGTTTTTCACCACTATTTTTTCATAATTTAGGTGAGGCCACTGTTGTTGGGATGAGTATGGTGTAGGAGACCTCTAACCGGGTCCAATTAATTCAGAAAAGGTTGGTTTCCACTCTAAGTGGGTAGTGATCATATGCTGATTAGAGGAGATATAATTTTGAATTCATTGTGGGTGATCATATTTTCTTACAGGTGTCACTTCATTTGGTGCATCAATTTTTTCAGAAATAGGGAAATTAGGTTTGTGGTTTGTGGGACCATTTGATATCGCCAAGCGTATTGGGGTGGTGGCCAACTGATTTAACCTCCCTCTATGATATCAAGGTATGAATAATGTGTTATATATGTCTCATATTAAGTGGTATAAGCCTGATCTTGCACATGTGATCGACAGTGGGGACATTGAGTAGAAATCTGATGCATTGATCACATAGTAATTCACTATTCATTTACACCCTTATACCACTATGTTAAACTGAATTCGTATTTTAAATTACAAACATAATAAAAATTTGAATTCAAATTTGGTTCAAATGTTTAATTTTTATTACTATTAAAATGGGAAATTTTCCTTTTTTAATTATTATATTGTAGATGGAGGTGATTTGGAGAGTCCATAATGGAATTCAAGAAAAACTAACCAAACTGTGCAAGAGCCCAAGCATGCATGTGGACTTAAATATTTCCTTTGGATAATTTTTGCATCCAATTAGACTAAAAATTGGTGGTTGAATGTAAAAATATATGGTATAAATTTATATATAATACCATGTATCCCAATTCATCAAATTGAATGTCCAATATAGGCCCATGATGCGAAGAAATTATGGGTGGGACATATTAGACCACCTTTATGTATTTAGACCATAACATGGGCCTCGAACCTCAAATTTGGATGATTACACATACATTGGATATATAAATTTAATTCCCAACTGTATACCTAATTTTAAGATAATTTCATGTGTTTTGGTTATTCAACCATCCATAAAAAGAAGGAAGAATAATTATTCCATGAATAGTCACCTGGCCCCTTAGGCACTTGACTTCTTTTGTGGAAATTTTGATGTATCATCCCATATAAATACCCATAAACCTCATTATCTAGGTTTTATATAACATATGGTAAGATTTTAGGATTTTGGAAGTTATTCTTCAACATATATGGCTCCCTCACTTTCTATGGAGTTATAAACTCCTTTTGATCATCAGAGGATGAACGTAATGTAAATTATGAGCTTCTTGTTTGTAATATTTAAATGATATTTTTAATTCTAGGTTTTTATGTTATTTTTATTCATCCTCAATTATTATTAAATTTATTTATGCATCATTATTTTATACTCAACTCCTATGATCATGTTTTTAATTACCCATTCATGTGATGTTTCACACATCATTCCCCACTTTTTCTTCTCTCTTTCAATTGTGATGTTTGTGTGGTTCATATTTGTAGATTGAATTCACATAAACACTTAAAATTACATGTACATTCATTTAATTATAACACATTAAAATAATATAAAAACCTGTAAAATGAATCGAGTTATTCATGTGTTTCCATGGTGATTTTTGGTAATGAAGTCAAACACAAATCACCTAATCATTAGAGATAACCAATGAATCATTATATGTTTTTGACTAAAACCTAGGAGTTATATTACTATAAACTAAATAAAATTATGGTTTTATGTGTTAAAAACCATATCTTAAAACATATATACCCTTTATTCTAAAGTTATGAAGGATAAGCATCATGAGATTTCCTCGGGTTGATCACACTTAATCAATTCTATTAATTTCAACATTGTTTTATTACTTTCCTATAACTTCTAGATTCTTAAATAAAAAAACTAAAAGTTTTATAAAATAACATTACTATTTTATTTTCATAATAAAAACAATTTTTTAAAATTAATAATCTAATCCTCCATCAAGAGATGACCTAGGGTTCCTACTATACTATATAAATTCTAGTAAATACAATTTCTAATTTGGAATGCTCGACAACGCGATCAAATTTTGGAACCAATGAGATAGTGACCTACTGATTAAACCTCCCTATATGATATAGAGGTATGAATAATATGTTACATGTGTCTCATCTTCAATTGTATGATCCTGATCCTACACATTTGATTGATAGCATGGACATCAACTAGGAATCGGATGCATTGATTGTGTAGCGATTCATTATTCATTCCCACCCTTATACCACTATGTTAAATTGAATTCGTATTGTAAATTTTAGACATGATAAAAAAAATTACTTGAAATTTGGTTCAATTGATTAATTTTTTTCTCTATTAAAAAATTTTATTTTACTTTTTTTTAATTATTATATTGTAGGAGGAGGTAATATGGAGATCCCACGATGGAATTCAAGAAAAACAGGCCAAACTGCACAAGATCCCAAGAACACATGTGAACTTAAATATTTATTGTGGATAATACACACATCCAACTAGACTAGAAATTTGGGGTTGAATGAAACACTCGATGGGATACATTTCTCTAGAAGATCATGGATCCTAATAAATCAAATTTTATGCCCAAAAGAGGCCCACAATGTGATGAAATTCTGAGTGGGACAAATTGGACCACCCTTCTGTATTTGGACCATAACTAAGGCATCAAACCTATAATTGGGATTATTACACATATAGTGGATATATAAATATAATTCCCACATATCAAACTAATTTTAATACAATTTAATTCATTTTGGATAGTCAACCTTTCAGATAAAGAAGGTATAAAAATTCTTCCATAAATAGTCACCTAGTCCCTTAGGCACTTGACTTATTTTTTCAAAAATTTGATGTATTTTCCCATATAAACACCCCTCACCCTCATTATATGTAGATTATATACTAGAGAGTAATATTTTAGGATTTGAAAAGTTCTTATTCAACATATATGGATTCTTTCCTTTCTATGGAGTTCTAAACTCCTTGTGCTCACTGAGGATGAATGTGATGTAAAACTTGAGCTTATGGTTTGTAACATTTGAATGATATTTTTAATTCTAGGTTTTTATGTTATTTTCATTCATAATATATTATTATTTAATTGTTTTATATACTGGTATTTCATAATAAACTCATATGATCATGTTTGGGGGTACCCATTCATGTGATGATTCACACATCGTTCACTAGTTTTTCTTATCTATTTCAATTTCAGTGTTTGTCTGGTTCATATTGGTAGATTGAATTCACATAAACACTACCAAGTCCATGTAAATTAATTTCATGGTAAAAAAATGAAATAATATGAAAATATGGTCACTGCATCAAGCTATTCGTGTGTTTTTATGATGAGTTTCAATTATGAATTCAAAAAAAATCACCCAATCATCGATGGTAACTGGTGAATCATTTTATGTTTTCTACTTAACCTTAGGAGGTATACTTGTATAAAATAAGTAAAATTATGATTCTAGGTGTTAAAAAAATTATATTAAAATATCTATACCCTTTCTCTTGAAGTGATGAAGGATGAGCATCATGAGATTTCTCTGGGTTCATCATGCTTAATCAATTCTATTATTTTCCACTTTGTTTTATTGCTTTACTTTATCTTCTAGATTCTTAAATAAAAAAACCCCAAGTTTTCTAAAATATTATACCCCTTTTATTTTCATAATCAGAAACATTTTTTAAAAATTAATGATCTAATTATTCATTGAGATATGACCTAGGGTTCCTTCTATACTACAGAATTCTAGTAAAAACAATTTCTAATTTGATGTTCTCGACAATGTGATAAAATTTTGGTACCACTGGGATAGTGAACTATCGATTGGACCTCCCTATACAATATATAGGTATGAATAATTTTTTCCACGTGTATCATCTTCAGTGGTATAATCCTAATCCGGCACATGTGATCGACAGTGGGGGTATCGAGTAGGAATCCAATGCATTGATCATGTAGCAATTCACTATTAATTTACACCACTATACCACTATGTTAAACTAAATTTGTATTGAACATTCCAAAAATAATAATAAATTTCACTTAAAATTTGGTTTAATTGATTAATTTGTATCATTATTAAAAAGGTTAATTTTACTTTTTTATGGTTATATTGTAGGAGAAGGTGATTTGGAGAGCCCATGATGGAATTCATGCAAAACAGGCCAAACTATATAAGATCCCAAGCATACATATGGACTTAAATATTTAATATAGATAATCCATGCATCTAATTAGACTGAAAATTTCTAGTATAATGAAAAAATATAAGTTATACATTTATCTATCAGACCATGGATCCCAATTCATCAAATTGGATGCCCAAAAGAGGCCCACGATGTGAAGAAATTATGGGTGGGATAGATTTGACCACCCTTCTATATTTGGACTATAACTTGGGACTAAGACCTCCAATTTGGATTATTACACATAATTTGGATATATAACTTTAATTCCCACCTATCCATAAAATTTTAAGATAATTTCATGTGTTTTGGTTAGTCAAACCTAAGGATAAAGAAGGGAGAAAAATTCTATCATGAATAGTCACCTAGCCCCTTAGGCACTTGACTTATTTTATGGGAATTTGATGTATTTTCCAATATAAAAAACCCCTAACACTAATTAGATATGGTTTACAGACTAGAGGGTAAAATTTTAGTCTTTGGTAAATTATTATTCAACATATATAGCTTCCTCCCTTTTCATGGAGTTCTAAACTCCTTGTGATCATCTGAGGATGAACGTGATGTAAATATCAGGCTTCTTGTTTGTAGTATTTGAATGATATTTTTAATTATAGGTTTGTATATTATTTTTATTCATTATAACTTCTTATTTAATTTATTTATATACTGTTATGTCATACTCAACTGATATTATCTTGTCTGGGGGTACCCATTCATGTGATGTTTCATACACCGTTTACCACTTTTTCTTCTCTCTTTCAATTACGGTATTTGTGTTGTTCATATTGGTATATTGAATTCATATAAATGATACTAATGAATTTTAAATTAATTTAATTGTGAAATTTTTAAATAATATAAAAACCTATACAACACATAGAGTTATTCATGTGTTTCCTTGGTGAGTTTCGGTTTTGAAGTCAGACACAAATCATCAAATCATCGGTAGTAATCGGTGAATCATTTTTTGTTTTTAACTAAACCCTAGGAGGTATAATCGTATAAAATCAATAATATTATGGATCTAGGTGTTACAAACTAGGGATTAAAATATATATTCCCTTTCTCCTTAATCAATAAAGGATGATCATCATGAGATTTCCCTTGGTTGATCATGCTTAATTAATTCTGTTAATTTCCACTTTGTTTTATTGCTTTCCTTTATCTTCTAGAATCTTAAAAAAACCCCAAATTTTATAAAATATCATTACCATTTTATTTTTATAATAAAAACCATTTTTAAAAAACTAATGATCTAATTTTCCATCGATAGATGACCTAGGGTTCCTATTATACAAAATAAATTCTAGTAAAAATAATTTCTAATTTGATATGCTCGACAAAACGATCAAATTTTGGTGCCATTGGGAAAATGGTATAACAATTAAACCACCATCTGTAATATTGAGGTATTCATAATTTTTTCCATGTGTATCGGCTTTTTTTTTATGATCTTGATCCAGCACATGTGATTGATAGTAGGGTAATTGAGTAAGAATTTGTTGTATTGATCGTATAGTGATTTACTATTCCTTTCCACCCTTATACCACTATGTTAAACTAAATTTTTATTGTAAATTCCAAACATAATAACAAATTTAACTTAAAATTTTGTTAAATTGGTTAATTTTTATCACTATTAAAATGGTAAATTTTACTTTTTTTAATGATTATATTGTAGGATTAGGTGATTTAGAGAGCCCATGATGGAATTCAAGCAAAACGGGCCAAACTATGCAAGATCCCAAGCATACATATAGACTTAAATATTTACTATAGATAATTCATGCATTTAATTGGACTAAAAATCTGTGGTTTAATGAAAAAATATGTGGGGTATATTTCTTTATAATACCATGGATCCCAATTCATCAAATTGGATACCCAAAAAAGTCCCACAATGTGAAGAAATTATGGGTGGGATAGATTGGATCACCCTTCTATATTTGGAACATAACTTGGGCCTAAGACCTTAAATTTGGATGATTTAAAATCCATTTGATATATAACTTTAATACCCTTCTAACCACCTAATTTTAAGACAATTACATGCGTTTTGGTTAGTCATCCAACTGTATAAATAAGGGAGAAAAATTATGCCATGAATAGTCACCTAGTACCTTAGGAACTTGACTTATTTTGTGTAAATTTTGATTTATTCGACCATATAAACACCTATCACCCTAATTATATATGGTTTCTATACCATAAGGTAAGATTTTAGTCTTTGTTAATTGCTTCTTTAAAACTTATGGCTTCCTCCCTTTCCTTGGAGTTCTAAAGTCCTTGTGATCACCCGAGGATGAACGCGATGTAAGTCCTGAGCTTCTTATTTGTAATATTTGAATTATATTTTTAAATAGAATTTTTTATGTTACTTTTACTCATCATTTATTTTTATTTAATTTATTTATGTATTTTTATGTCATACTCAACTCATATAATCATGTTCGGGGGTACCCATTCATGTGATGTTTCGCACATCGTTCACCCCTTTTCTTATCTCTTTCAATTGTGGTGTTTGTGTGGTTCATATTGGTATATTTAATTCATATAAACACTTAAAATTCCATGTAAATTCATTTCATGGTAACACAATGAAATAATATACAAACCTAGACAACACATTGAGTTCTTTGTATGCTGCCTTGGTGGGTTTTGGTTATGAAGTCAAACACAAATCACTCAATCATCAGCAGTAACTGATAAATCATTTTATACTTTCAAATAAACCCTATGAGGTATAATAGTATAAAATTAGTAACATTATGGTTCTAGGTGTTACAAACTAGGGATTAAAATATATATACACCTTCTCCTTAAGTGATAAAGGATGAGCATCATGAGATTCCCCTAGGTTGATCATGCTTAATCAATTCTCTTAATTTCCACTTTGTTTTATCACTTTGATTTATCTTCAAGATTCTTAAATATACATAACCCAAGTTCTATAAAAAACCATTCCACTTTTATTTTCATAATAAAAAACATTTTTTTTAAAATTAATGATCTAATTCTCCATCAAGATACCACCTAGGTTTCCTGTTATACTGTAGAAATTCTAGTAAATTCAATTTCTAATTTAACGCTCTCAATAACGTGATAAAATTTTGGTTCCATTTCTAGGGATCCAATATCATTGTTTCCATTTTATTTATTTATTTTATTTTATTATTTCTTACTTATTTCAATATTTCCCCTTCCCTTTTTTTGTTTATGTTTTTATTTTTGTTTGTTTTTGTGTGTTTCCTCTTCCTCTCTCTCTATCTCTTCTTTCCTCTCTCTCTAATTATGTAATATAACATTTTATTTTGTTTTATAATTTCATTTTTCTTAATTGTTTTTATTTTATTCATCTTTCTTTAAAAAAATAAAATAATAAAACAAAAACTACACAACTTATTTTCATGATCTATTCAGGAAAAGAAAAACTATTTGGACTATACCCAGAAATTGAAAAGACTCTCTTCTCAAAAATTAGGCCCTATAGAGTAGTAAGTTCAAGTAACATTTAGGAAACCCTTTTGGAACCTCAATTGGACCTAAACTAATCTAAAAGTGAACCAGATAAAATTCTTAAAAACCTAGCAATAAATAACAAGACCTTAAAATAATTGACCACCCCAAATGTGGAGTACCAACCTACATACATCAAATACCGTGAGGAAGCATCCAAATTTGAGTTGATATCGGGCCCTATCTGCATCCTTCCTAAATTATATGATCTTTATGGTGAGGACTCTCAGAGAAATCTCAAGGAGTTTTACATATTTTTTTCCACCATGAAACCCCAAAATTCTGAGAACCTCATAAAGTTTCAGTCCTTCCATTTCTCCCTTGATGGTGTATCCAAAGAAAGGTTATAACATATTACTACCATAATTTGAGGTTATAATTACATAAAATGACTATTTATATAGAAATTTTTTCTTACCTCCTAAACTTCATGAATTAGAAAAGAAATATGTGACATTATGCAATCACAATGAGAGACCATTCATGAATATTGGGAAATATTCAAAATATTTTGTTAAAGTTTACCCCACCACCAAATTAGTGAAAAAA
This sequence comes from Viscum album, assembly GCA_963277665.1. Classification (NCBI taxonomy): domain Eukaryota; kingdom Viridiplantae; phylum Streptophyta; class Magnoliopsida; order Santalales; family Viscaceae; genus Viscum; species Viscum album. Next base: position 1,575,126,985 of record OY728120.1, on the reverse strand, counting down.
TGATAATTAAATACTTATATGTAGTATTTGTAACCATTTATTGTGGAATGATAGATTTTATAGCTGGTGGAACCATATTTGATAAAAATTATGCTGCCGCTCGTGACTTAATAGCCAACATGGCTCAAAATGCACAACAATTTAGTACATGGGAAATTTCACCTACTCAAGGAGTTTATGAGGTAAGTAATTCATCCCTAGAAAAAAAGTTAGATAATAAAATTGATAAGATTCATACCCTTATAAGAAAATTAGTTCATGCTCAAGGTAATTCACATTCCCCACCTGTTCCATTACATTGTGGTATTTGTTCTAATAACACTCATTGTTTTGACTAGTGCTCATAACTTCAGGATTCTTATAAGTCTTGTGCATTAGTATTCCTTGGGAATCCTTTTTATAAAACAACTACCTTTAAGAAAAATAAAGTTAGGCAAAATCCAAAACCTGGGTGGAAAACACAACCACAATACTGAAAAGAACGAAACTCAAGCTACCCTAAACAAAACTGGTATCAATAAGGCCAAGGTATGGAACCCTATAATCCTTCACCATCTTGAAAAAATCATCCTCCTCCTTCATTTAAACCAATCCTCGAGGATATGGTGAAGAAAATGGAATCTTAGAACCATTGGTTCCAATAGACCACATAATAAGCTATTCAAGACCAATGAAATCAAGTGGGACAATTGGAAAACACCATTAATGAGATAAATATGAAAGGTTATAGAAAACTACCATACCAACCTATTTCTAATACTAAGGAAAAAAGGTAATGTGTTTAAAATAACACTTTTTAGTGGTAAAGAAATTTCTTATTCCAAATATTCTACCAAACAGGTATGTCCCCCTATTGAAAACTCTCTTTTTGTACCCTCAAAATATTCTAGTGAAGAAAAAAAATGGTAAACAAGTTATCATTGAGGATTATCTTCAACAATCCATTATACTTACCTTTCCCCAAAGACATTCTAAATCAAATAAAAATTTTGATAATGAAATTGAAAAAGTGATCATGGATACATTTAAAAAGGTATAAGTTAATATTCCTCTCTTGGATACAGTTCAAAAAATCCTTATTACACCAAATTTATTAAAGAAATTTGTAGATGGTGGATAAAGGGGAATGAGAGAGTCAACCTTGGAAGGAATGTCTTGGGCTTGATAAAACCATCAATGCCAACCAAATTCAAGGATCCATGAACTTTTATGATAACTTTAACCATATGGGAGACTTTCTTTTTTGATGAAATTCTTGATTTAAGTTCTTTTATAAATATGATGCCTCACTCTGTGTATACTTATATTCTAGATGGATAAATTCAAACAAAGGGCGCCATCATGAAAATTTCCAACCTAAGAACAACACACCCATTATGAGTGATATAGGATGTCTTCATAAGAGTGAATAATCTCATCTTCCCTAAATAATTCCTAATTCTTGAGATGGAAGATACTCAAAACCAAGGACATGATCCTCTCATGCATGTAAGGCCATTCTTTTAAATAGAAAATATGATCATCAACATTCACAATGGTACACTGTCTATGGATTTCAGTGAAGAAAATTTAAGTTTCAATATCCATGATACTATGAAACACCCTATTGAAGATAAATCCACTCTTCCTATTTATTCGATGGAAGTTTTCTCTAATGACACACACACACAACATTATATCCTAGACCAATAATATGATTTTTTTTCTCTTCTTTACTCTTCGATGATTTGGGTTGTGATTCATATTTTGAGTGTTGTTTGGGTTTAGAAAAGTGTAAATAGTGTTTTAATTGATGATTTCTTGAACATTGAGGATCCAATAATCATAGATGATACTAATAAAATTGTAAAAGTTCATTCCACATCTTGGGATGTTACCATTTAGAAGTTAGATGAGATCATTGACCTCTCAATTTCACATTAACTCCCATTAATCCAAAATTCCCCTGAATTGGAACTTAAATAACTACCTCAAAACTTGAAATATTCATATCTAGAGAATGGAAACAAGTTTACTTTCATCATTGTGAGTTCACTACCTCCAAAGCATGAATTGTTATTGTTAATCCTTTTGAGGGAGTATAAAAAACAATTAGGATGGACATTTTCTAACATTCTCGGTGTTATAACATAAATTTTCATGCATCGTATATTACAAAATGATGAGGATAAACTAGTGAGTCAGGCCCAATGTTGAATGAACTTGAACCTACTTGATGTTGTTAAAAAGGAGGTAACAAAATTATTGGTTATTGGAATAATTTACCCCATATCTGATATCCAATGGGTCAATCTGGTGAAAATGGTTCCTAAAAAAACTAGTTTAACTGTAATAAAAAAAATAAAAACAATGAATTGGTTCCAACCCATGTGAAAAATAGTTTATCATCAACTAAATTAGCACAATCGGAAGGAACATTTCCCATTACCGTTCATTTACTATATGTTAGATACACTAGTAGGTAAGTCCCACTACTATTTCTTTGATGGGTATTCTAGGTACTTTCATATCCATATTACCATAGAGGATTAGGAAAAGACAACCTTTACTTTCCCCTTTGGCACATTTTCATATCAGAAAATTATATTTGGCCTATAAAATGCTCCAAGTTATTTATAATGGTTCATGGTTATAATTTTTTAGATTACCTAGATAATTACATGGAATTATTCATGGATTATATCACTGTTTATGGATCCTCTTTTGATGAGTGTTTGAGTATACTTGGTTATATCCTATATTTCTATATTGAAAATAATCTTGTATTAAATTATGAGAAATTATATTTAATGGTGAAAAAAGGTATAGTTATTGGACATGTCATTATTCGGAATGGTATCCAAGTTGATAAATCAAAATTATACATCATTTGTTCCATATAATTACCTAGAAATGTGTGGGATGTGTGGTAATTCTTAGGTCATGTTGTATTTTATCATTGTTTAATTCATAACATTAGTAATATTTAACTCTCCCTCTCCCTTTTACACTAAAAATAAAAATAATTCATTTTTGATAAATAATATGTGAATACTTTTAATAAATTAAAATGGAGTCTCGCATCACACTCAATAATCCAACCACATCGATGGGATTTACCATTTGAGATCATGTGTGATGCCTATAACTATGTAGTTAGGGAAATCTTATCATAAAGGGTCAATCAATATCCACATGTCATAGACTATTCACCACACACATTAGAACCTTCCCAATAAAAATACACCACAACTGAAAAATAATTCATTTTCATTGTATTTTCCTTGGATAAATTAAGGTCATACCTTTTAGGGTCCAAAGTAATTATGTTATTAGACTAATAATCCCTCCGGTATTTTCTTAAGAAACCATAAGTTATACCCCACATCATATGGTTGATGATACTCCTCCAGGAGTTTGACCTAGAGATTTGATATAAGAGAGGTGTGTAGAATTTGGTATCTGGAAACATTATAAGGATTAACCCACCACTAGAACCCCATATTGACTCATAGCTCCCCATTGGAGAATTTTTTCCTCATGACCAACTTTGTGATGTTGTGGACCTTACCCCCTAGTATGATGACATTGTGAATTTTCTAGTAGAATCTATGGTCCCCACTAATTTTATCACTTCATAGTCACAAATACTTAAGCATGAGTTGCAATGGTGCATTTGGAATGAGTCGTACTTGTGGAGAATTTTTAGTGACCAGGTTGTTCCTCAGTGTGTCCCTGGACATTATTTCACAACTATTTTGAGATTCTGCCACACTTTGGCTTTTGGGGGGAACTTTGGCTCTCAACATACAACTCAATAGGTCCTTCACTTGAGAACTTATTGTGCAACATTATATGGATATGTCCATCAGTTTTTTAAGTCATGCACACAATGTCAATTCCTAGGGAATATCTCCAAGAGGAATGAAATTCCCCAACAACTCATGTTATTTTTTTAAACCTTAAATGCATGTGGAATTGAATTCATGTGGATTTTTCTAAATTCATTTGTCTTTGTGTATATCTTACTAACTGCTGAATATGTCTCAAAATGGGTGTAAGAAAAGGATACTAGTATCTATGACTCTAAAGTGGTTGTCGACTTTGTGAGATATCATATTTTTAGAAGGTTTGTTTTCCCAAGATTCATCATTATTGATCAAGGTTCACATTTTTGAAATCATAACATGAAAAACATTAAATATAAGTATGGTTTTGTTCATAAAGTCTCCACTTCATATTACCCCCCAAACTAATAGACAAGAAAAAATCTCAAATCAGTAAATTAATTGAATCTTGGAAAAAATGGTACAACCCAATAGGAAAGAATGGAGTTTGTGCTTGGATGATGCACTTTGGGCATAACATACATATTTTAAAACCCCGATCAGAATTTCACCGTATAGGATTTTGTTTATAAATTATTTTCACCTCTCTATGGAGGTAGAGAACCATGAATTTTGAGATGTTAAATAATGTAATATGAATCTTTCAGATGCATGTGAGCATAAGAAGTTGCAGAATCAAAAGTTAGAAGAAATTAGGAATGATTCATATGAGAAATCCTGAATCTATAAAGAGAATACAAAGGATATACATGATGATATGATTCATCAGTGGAAGTTTCATATTGGTGATAAGGTCCACATGTACAATTCTAGTTTAATGCTCCACCCAGGTAAGCTTCATTCGCAATGGATCGATCCTTACACTATTACTAATGTTTACCCTTTTGGTTTAATACAAGTTTTTCATGAGAAAAGTGGATAAAGGATTACCATCAATAGGAAAATACTTAAAAACTTATATGAGGATTTTTCAAGGCATCTAGTGGAGGAAATCCACCTTCAATAAGAAACATACTAGTGTAACCTATTCGGTTTTATCCTTCCTTCCCGTATTCTATTTTATTACAGTGAGTACACTGCACACTCTAGATGTGGGGGGATGGGGTACATTCCTGTGTTAGTTATAATTTTTTAACATCTTTCTTCCTTTTTCTATTTTTTTCTTATTACATGGTATTTTTAATTTTCCCCTCATTCCTAGTTTCATTAGGAATTTCATCATATTTCTTCTTTTTCCCTTTTTTTCTTGCTTCATAGTATTTTTAACCCCCCCCCCCCCCCCGTTGTTTTTTCCTAGAACAATCACTTTTTATGCTCACCTAATCATATAAATTATTGAAAACACATTTCAAAATTCCTGATTCTATGTTTTTTTAACATTTAATGGAAAAAATTCTCTATTATGGAATGTGAATTTTATCATGAATTTAACATTGGGGTGTAATTTTTAATAAATTGGTTGTTTTTTTATGATATAAATGGTTTTATATATATAAAAACTTTGAGGTGATTTATTCCATTTGTGTGAGTAGTTTTTGGGAAAATTATGTTACTTAATATCTCCACACATCTTTACAATCAACCATGAAGTTTGAATATTTATTACTTAATAGAAGGTAAATATAAGTTAATTTAATATTTATCAACTTTATAAAATTATTTTTCTATATGTTCATTCCTTATTAGATCTATTTTATTTTTATACTATATTTACCTATGTGTGTGTGCATGTTATCCATCTATTTTACTCCCTTAAAAAAACAAAAAAAACAAGAAATTAGAAATTAATAAAAAAAATAATTAGGGGAGTGATGAAATGTAAAACATATGGGGATATATAGGTTGGGAGATTAAGGTTTGAATTTAGGGAATGCTTAAGTGAGTGGATCTAGAAATTTGATTGTAATGTATTTAGGGTAGGTTTGGTGGAAAGAATCAGGCAGGCACAAAACTTTAAAATAACCAATATTTACTGGATAGAAAGTGGAAAGAATAGCATGAAATGGCTTTCAAACACACATGTAGAGTTAGTGGTATAGTTTAATTTTTAATTCCTTGATCATATTGGTATCATACATCTCCTTGAATTTAATTATTATATAATTTATGAGACATATTTTTTCATGGTCACTGTGAATAACTCCTTGGTGTGGTTTTTTCTTTGACCACATAGCTATAATGAATTATAATTTCATTAAATGTTAAATATTTATAAATTTGGGAATATATATGTGAATAATTTTTTGTAAATGTGACTTTACCAAGGAGTGAAAATGTTTAGGTTTGGGTCGTGATTATGTAGCAATTCACTATTCGTTTCCACCCTTATACCATTGTGTTAAACTGAATTTGTATTATAAATTACAAACATAATAACAAATTTCACTTAAATTTTGGTTTAATTTATTAATTTTTATCACTGTTAAAAAGTGAAATTTTACTTTTTGTAATTATTAGATTTTAGGATGAGGTAATTTGGAGAGCTCATAGTGGAATGCAAGAAAAATGGTCCAAATTGTGCAAGATCCCAAGCATACATGTGGATTTAAATATTTACTATGGATAATTAATGCATCCAATTGGACTAAAATTGGTGGGTGAATGTAAAAATCTATGGGATACAATTTAATAGAATAAAATGGATCCCAATTTATTAAATTGGTCGAGAAAAAGAGGCCCAGAATGTGTTGAAATTCCGAGAAGGACATATTGGACCACCCTTTTGTATTTGGTTAATAACTCAGGCCTTGAACCTCAAATTGATATTATTATACCTACATTGGATATATAACTAGAATTATCATATCTCCACTGAATTTCAAGATAATTTCATGTGTTTCGGTCTATCAACAAGTTGAATAAAGAAGGTAGAAAAATTATTTCATGAATAGTTACATATGCCCTTAGGCACTTGACTTATTTTATAGAAATGTTGATGTATTTTCCCATATAAACACCCCTAACCATAATTATATATGATTTCTAGACTATAAGGTAATATTTAAGGATTTTGGAAGTTATTTTTCAACATCTATGGATTCATCCCTTTCTATGGAGTTATAAACTCATTGTGATCACCCAAGGAGGAACATGATGTAAATCCTAAGATTCTTATTTGTAATATTTGAATGATTTTTTTAGTTCCATGTTTTTATATTGTCGTTTTTTCATACTATCTTAATATTTAATTTATTTATGTACTGGTATGTCATACTAAACTCATATGACCATGTTTGGGGGTACCCATTCATATGATATTACACGCATCATTCACCCTTTTTCTTCTCTATTTCAATTGTGGTGTTTGTTTGGTTCATATTGGTTGATTAAATTCAAATAAACACTACCAAGGAAATGTAAATTCATATCATGGTAACATATTTAAATAATATACAAACTTGGACAACACATCGAGTTCTTCATGTGTTGCCTTGGTGAGTTTCGGTTATAAATTCAAATACAAATCACTCAATCATCGGCGATAACCGGTGAATAATTTTGTGTTTCGGAAGGAATCCAAGGAGTTATCCCAGTATAAACTTAATAACATTATTTTTTTGGGTGTTATAAACTAGGAATTAAAATATCTATACCCTTTCTATTGAAGTGATAAAGGATGATCATCATGAGATTTCCCCAGCTTGATCATGCTTAATAAATTCTATTAATTTCTACTTTATTTTATTGATTTATTTTATCTATTGGATTCTTAAATCAAAAAATCACATGTTTTATAAAATCTCATTCCCCTTTTATTTTCATAATCAAAGCCTTTTTTAAATTAATGTTCTATGGGTCTGCCGTGAGACGACCTAGGGTTCCTGCTGTACTACAGGAATTCTAGTAAAAACAATTTCTAATTTGACATGCTCAACAAAGAAATTATGTACCTTTGTGGAGTGACTAGTTAGGATTATGTACTGGAGAAAAAAGGTGTTTTTATGGAAGACAGTTCCCCTTGTTTAAGTTTTATAGTGGCACTCTCATATCCAAGAGAACATTTGGGAGTGAGAATCTGATATATGGACTCAATGATCTAAGTTTTTTGAGTGGGAACTCTAAAGACACTTATCGATAATGAGAAGTCCTTAGAGGGGATGTTTGTAACAAATCATAATTTTTTAGGTGTGTTATTCCTTGTATCCAGCCATTTTCTAAGTGTTTTCAAGTTATGATTTTCTTGGGTGAAGTATTGGGTAGCTTATGGATAGTTTTGAAGGGTTTTGGAGGCCTTTAAGGGGCTTTATAGTTTTATAATGGTTTGGGAAAACTGTGTGGTTATCCCCAGGAAGTTTTATGGATTATTGGAGAGACACAATAGATGGTGCATGGTTGGTGCATGGTTAGAGCTACCAGTGCAACATTCTCTAGAAAACAATGTGACTTGGGAAAAGGAAAAGGTATGGTTGGTGCAGGATTTACTAAACTATGCATCAAAACTATGTGGGCAACCTAAAGTGGTAGTGGGCCTCACATGGTTGGTTCACGATTTAGTAAACTGTGTGACAAAACCATGGGCAACAATTCAATTAATTCAAAAACTCATATTTTAACCTGAAGCCTTCCTGTAACTATAACAACCTCATTCTTTATTACAAATTAATTCATGATTTATTACATAAAATTACACATAATACACCCCATAATATCAATAATTGTAGTTTATTTGGGAATTAGGTACAAATAATAACATATTGAAAATGGGATACAACAATATTATTAAAAATTTCATTAATATGCTTCTAAAATTCCATGGTTTTAAAACTGCATGGAATAACCTGGGGACAAACATAAGAAATGGGTGAGGTATAAATACCAATAATGGAATAAACCTATAATAAGGTGATACATATTATAAAATAGGAATATCAATGGGTAATAAAATGTGTGAGAATCATAAACATGAATAATAAGGCATGATATAGAATGATAATCATAACATGGGAAAAGTGGCAACAACTTAAAACATTGCATCATAAACATAGGTCAAGGATTACTTTCAAGACATCATGATAGAAAATTTACCATAAATTAATCAGGTTTAATAACTATCCCAACATGATGTCTCATGATATTAAACATTTACCAATGCATTGGTGCGCTATATAATTCTGGATGCACCTGTCACTTTCATTTCATTCTCATACTTAAGGGTGTCACATAGATCACAAAACATGGATTCATTAATAATCATATTTTATTACATGATCAAGGAGTGTGGAATAAATACATGTAATTCCCTATTCAAATAAGTATTATTGTATAAAGGTGAACACCCTTGATAGGAAATGGGTATGGTATTCACTACACGATTGTTTTGGCATGGAGAAATCGCAGTGAAATTTCGGTAGCATAACAATGTCCTAAAAATTCATAAAATGGGTTTATGAGATTTAAAGGGGTATATAATAATTTATAAATCATATATAAATTAATAGGGACATTTAAATACATATCCCAACATAATGAATTGGAAGTATAAGGCATAATATAATAAAGAAACTTGAATTAAAGATAAGAAGAAAAAGGATCTCTTACTTGAATGTGTTACTCCAAATGCTTGGGAGGGGTTTACTGAGAAATTTTAGGAACCTTTTGGGGACTTTAGAGATTTTAGGGAAGAGTATGGACATGATTATAAGAGTTTTAGTGAATAGAAATGGGATCTTGGGTGGGTTTATATAGGAAAAGAGATGGATTTCTTTATTATTTAGGTTTTGGAATCTGCATAATAAAATAACCAAAACTACAAACCATCCCATGTTTTATAAAAAATGGGATTGGTTATAATTATTTTATAATTCCAAGTACTTAAATTAATAAAATAATACCCTTGATTATGTGGAGGTGAGTCATACTCTTAAGGAAATGGTTTTAAAACCTTAAAATATATTAATGGTTTTGGTAGATTCATAAGGGCATTATAAAATTAATAAAATAAACATAAAATCACATTATTATAAAGGTAAAACATATATTTGGTAATTTATACCATTTATAGTATTTATTACCTCACTTTTTTGTCATTATATTGTCATAATACACAAAGTATATTTATATAGTATTTAACTTTTACCAAAAAAATTGATTGTCTTGGAAAATTCTGAAAAATTAACTATTGAATAATTTCGACATTCTGATTCCAAAAATAATATTAATTTTATCTAAATTTTTTTCTAAATATGAGATTTTTTACTTTTATAATATTAATCAACATTTATTAAGAAATTATGGGTTTTTTGGCAATAACAGTTTTTGAACCCTTATAAAAATTACATTTGACTTCATAAAAATTATATGAAAATTTATATTTAATAAACATTATTTAATAATAATATTTTATTAGAATATTATTTATCTTAAAAATACATTAGTTCATCAAAATAAATTTATTAATTGAATTTCAATATTACCCAAAAATAATATTTGTGTTTTATTATATCAAAATAAAAATCATTTATAAAGTAACAATAATGGGATGAAAATATATTCATTATTATATAAAAAATAATTTACATAATAATATTTCTAGGTTCTTGATAAATATCCCTGTAATACACTATAAAACTCCCTAAGGGTAAGGTGCACGATGGTAGGACTTTCATGGGCCAGTTTGGTGAACATGGTTTGGGGTGTGATCTTGATAAGCTTGAACTTCTCTCATAAACAGTTTTTCTCATGCTTAAGTTGTTGGATCTAAGATTTGGCTTGGTCAAGGTCAAATCCCAGTGGTGTAATATTCTTCAAAAGCTCTGATAAATGGGCTTCATAGGGTACAATCCTACTAGTTGAGGCCATCACTTTGACTATGCCAATTGGATTTTTTAAAACCCTATATTTATATTAATCATGTGATCACTGTTCAATGGATATATTATCAATGTTAATGATGATTAAAGGTATTTAAATAGTAAATAATAAAACCAAATAAGTTCATGTGTTTTCTATAACCATATTACATTATAAGACATTTAAATACATCAAAAGGGGGAAATTTATTTATAACAATTTGGGTCGTTACAATCTTCCCCCTTAAGAAATTTCACCCTTGAAATTTTATTTTTCCACACTAAAAAAGATGAGGGAGACTCTATTTCATCACCTCCTCTGGTTCCCATGTTTCTTATTAAAATTTATATATTCTCCACAACACTTTGACTAGGTTCATTGTCTTGTTTTATAGATATTTGTCTCTATGATCTAAGATCTTCACCGGTTGATCCCATATGAGAGATCATTCTCCAATGGTAACACCTATAGATTGAGTACAGGTTAGGGTTCTAGTATTTACTTTCTCAATAGGGATACATGGAATACATCATGTAGTTGAGATAGGTTAGGTGGGAGTGCAAGTCAGTAAGCCACCAATCTGATGTGATCAAGGATCTTAAAGGGGTCGATGTATCTTGGACAAAGATTTAACTTATTCACAAATCTCATCACTTTATTACATAGAGAAATGTGGATGAATACCATGTCTCTAACATCAAACTCTAGGTATTTTCAATGATTTTAAGCATAGATATTTTTTCAACTCTGAGCATCCTTGATGTGATACTTAATGGTCTTGATCTTTTCCACCATTTTCTCAACCATTTAAGGATCTAGTAGTTTTTATTCCCCAACATCATCCTAACATGCAAGTGTTATTCACCTCTTCCCATAAATATCTTTATAGGGATCCATTTGGATGCTTGATTAGAAACTATTTTCATAATAGAACTCGACTAGAGGAAGATGTTGGTCTCATCCTCATTTTAAGTCAATTGAGCATTCTCTCAACATGTCCTTAAGTTTTTGGATAGTCTACTTGGATTGGATATTAGTTTGAGGGTGATAAGATGAGCTAAATTTCAACTCATTATTTAGAGCGTGTTAGATACTCTTCCATAACTTAGAGGGGAATCTTGGATCTTAATTATTTACAATTGATAGTGGTACTCCATATATCCTCATCACTCCTCTGATGTATATCCATACAAGTTGATCTAGTTAGAAATCATCTCGAATCACAATTAATTGTATATTCTATGTAATATTATCCACCACAACCCATATATAATTATTACCTATTTATATATTTGTAAGACCAATGAAAAATTCAATGTTGGTGTTTTCCCATTTTCATGTAGTTATGGGTAATGGATACATCATCCCCTTGGATTTTTTTTCTTTTTTACTTTCACTTACTAACATACAAGACATCTGGATGTATATTTAATGATCTCCTTATTCGTATTATCCCGCCAATAGTATTGTCAGAGATTATGACACGTATTTTTTTTCCTGGGTGGATGGAGAAAGTCAAACTATGTGCATCATCTAAAAGTTCCTTCTTTAACTCAATATTTGATGGTACACATAGTTGTGACCAAAATCTCACAACTCCTTCTTCATTAACATTTAACTCTGAGGATTTCACTTTTCTTGTAGTTTCCACTTTCTTCTTAATTCTCACATCATCCCTTTGAGTAACTTTTAACCTCTCTATAAGGGACGGTTGATCAATAATTTGTGAAAGGATTGATGATGTTCCTTCCTTTATAATTCTTATATCCATCCTTTCTAAATATAGGAAGATTAGATCCATATAAATTATCATTAATTATAGAATTGTTGGATCCTTTATACTTATAGAATCTTCCACTTTATTTTATTTACTAGGATGGTAGTGGATTGATAATTCATAGTCCTTGATCGTCTCTAACCATCTTCATTAGCACATATTCAACTCTTTATATGTGAATATATACTAGAGGATTTTTTGATCTGTATAAATTTCATAATTCTCCCCAAAGAGATAATTCCACCATGTTTTAAAAGTAAATATCATTGTAGACAACTACAGATCATGAATTGGGTAGTTTTGTTCATGAACTTCCAACTAACTTTAAGAATAGGCTATGAATTTTTCATTCTACATTAACACGCGGCCCAATCCCTTCCTCAAAACATCGTTGAATACTAGGAAAAATTATCCACTTGTGAGTAGTGTGAGAACATGGATGGTGATAAGACTCATTTTTAGTTCCTTGAAGATCTCTTTAAATTCATCATTCTAAGAAAACTTGACTCCCTTTCGAGTTAGCTCGATTAGAGGGTTTGAAAATCATGAGAAACTTCTCACAAATTGACAATAGTACCCAGCTAATCTATGGAAACTATGAATATCTATCATATATGTTGGCCTTGGAAATCCTCCAATTGCTTTAATTTTTAAAGGGTCTATATATATTCCATTTATTATGATGATATATCCCAATAATGAGACTTCCTTAAACCAGAACTCACATTTGTTGTACTTTTCATAAATCTTCTCCTATCGCAAGGTCTTTAGCACAATGTTCAGATGCTTCTCATGATCCTCCTTGGTTTTATAGTGTATTATAATATCATATATAAATACTTCCACAAATTTTTTTAGGTAATTTCTAAAGACTCTATTTATTAATTCCATAAATATTATTGGAGAATTAGTGAGTCTGAAAGTCATCACTATAAACTCCTAGTACTTGTAACATATATGAAAAGCAGTCTTGGGGATATCCTCCTTCTTCACCCTAACTTGGTAATATCCTGACTAAAAATACACAGTAGAGAAGTATTGTACTCCATTTAGTTGATCAAACAAATCATCAATATGTGGAAAATGATGCTTATTCTTTATCATGATCTTGTTGAGATCATGATAATTAATGAAAATGTGCATTGACCCATCCTTCTTCTTGAATAAGAGGACTGGTGCACCCCTTGGTGAAGCATTTGGGCATATGAACCCTTTATCTAGATTCTCTCATAGTTGTTTCTTCATCTCCTCAAGTTCTATAACAGCCATTCTATATGAATTTTTGGATAATTTCAACACCCCAGGTATAAGCTTGATTGAAAATTCAACCTCCCAACCAGGAGGAAGACCAAGAATTTCCTCAGGAAACACATCAGTGTATTTACTCACAATAGGCATGTCTTCAAGGATGATATTTTCTATAGACTCAGTCATTTGAGCTAGATACGCTTCCTTGTAGGGAAATAATATCCATGCTTGAGATGTTGGTGCTAAATAAGATTCATCCTCCTCCTTATATGTTGGGTACTGGGACGGCATAGTGGAAGCCGGTGGTCTGGGAATTTAAAATTTTCTGCTTAACTAGAGTGACATAACCCTATCAACTCCAGTGATCTTGTCCTAGTTTGGTCCGAGGATCTCACAAGGTTTAAATAGAGCATGAAAATTAAACTAAACATGTACCTTGTTCATAATTGACGTGTGCAAGTCTGTCGCAGGACGTCGATGATTGTTGCTCGAAGACACCAACGTCGAAGCCCTCTAGATCATCCACACATGCCTCAAGAATCTTCTCACTCATCTTTCATCAAGATCTGGGTGCTAGCACGGATCTTCGATGATCACTTAAACGCAGCGATGATCACCGAAAAGGAAGAAGCTTAAATCCAAGATGGATGAACTTGAAGATATTCCTTCTCTTGAGAGACTCTCTCTCTAGATTCCAAGAGGATATAGAAGCTCTCAATATTGACACATAAATATTATCCATGGGATAGTCTCTCTCTCACTTATATAGGTAGTTTTTAAAACACGCGGTATGGATTCCCAGCCCCCGTGTAATAGACATGTGCTATATAAGTGTTATAAATAATTATTTATGACAAATAAAATTCTGCCATAAATAATATTTATAATTTATCACTTACTTGTAATATATAAATATATTACGTGATGAATTTGAGTCTTTAACTCGAATCATATCTCCTGCTAATATTAAAGAAACCTAGGATATTAAAATCCATTCGAATAATATTAATACTTGTATTTACTATATAACTTGTAAATACATGTTATAAATAAATTCAACGAATTATTCTAAACTTGAATAATTAATGAATTCATTTATTCTTTGGTGATCCATATAACTTGGATAGTACTCAGACCCTTTGGTGGGGCCCACCAAGTTCTATATTCCTATTCCCAGAATAGGGAAGATTCTCAAGGCGCTATAGTGTGTGACCCTCTAGGCCCTTACCTCAATAGCAGTGAATAATATCCACCGACCTAGAGCAGGGTCTAAAAACCCATCAAGGCCCCAATAGAGATAAGGCAAAGTCAAAGAAATGACTTCCTTCCTACGAACACGGTCCATGTAATATAATCTCTTCGTCATCGATATCTCAATAAATCATAATGCATACTAGTGTCATCGTTCTTTATTTTACTTTATTTTGTTTGTTTATTTGTCCAGACGGTCTTACCTTCCACTATCATGGCCATGGATTTATTGAAGGTGAAACCATCCTAATCAACCAGGCCCGAGATATCTCTTCCTGAACTCGAAAGTGACAAATCCTTTCTTGATCATTCAATCAATGTCATGGCATTAATGATTTACCTGATACAAACTACCTCACCACGACTTTGTCGTCATGGTTTTCTCCTTGCATCAAATGTACGCAATTAAATGACATCCATTGAAAATGATCTCAAGTCTAAAGATCATTACACATGTCTGTAGATAGGAACAACCAATGACACCTAAAACATGTGGTGTTCCTATTATGCGGTTCTGTCCTCATGACCTCAACTACTAGAGATCATCAAGTGTGAACTTTCTGAGAAGATGTCTCAATGCTTATGAGCCCCCAGCACCTGATGGTCACACATCATCTGTGTCCTTTAATAATGATGTAATTGGACCATAGGACGTCACTTTAAGATTATTGTCATGTCATCTCAGGGTTCTTATTATATCCTAGGATCTACTATAACCCTTTGATGTGACAGGTAATCTAAGGACATTTCCATAAACAAAGTGGATGCAGAAGTATCTACACTGTTATGGAAAGATAAACACATGTATTATAACAAATTGAAAACATGTAGTGGCAATCAAAGTACAAAACAAGTTGGGTCTAGGGCACCCACTTTCAACACTCCCACTTGCACTAGAGCCAACTGCTAACAGGTTTCAATCTGCTAGCTCTCACATGTAAATCATGCTTCTGCTGAGAAATGGATTTAGTCAGGGGGTCTTCCATGTTGTCCTCTGTGGCTACTCTGATAACTTTCACTTCACCTCTTTGAGTAAAATCCCTTAAGAGATGAAACTTTCGAAGAATATGCTTTTTTCTTTTGTGAGACCTGGGCTCGTTGGCAAGCACCACTGCAGCAGTATTATCACAATATACCGGTACAGGGTCTGCACTGCTAGGTACAACACCAATGTCTGAGATAAAGCTGTGTATCCAGACTGCTTCCTTTGTTGTATCGAAAGCTGCAATATATTTAGATTCTACTGTAGAATCAGCAACCACATCTTGCTTCAAGCTTCTCCAACTCACTGCACCACCATTCAGACAAAATATGTAGCCTGACTACAATTTCATATCATCATGATCTATCTGGAAACTAGCATCAGTGTATCCCCTCACAACTAGTTCCTCATCTCCTCCATACACCAAGAACATATCCTTAGTACGCCTCAAGTACTTTAGGATAGTTTTAACAGTTGTCCAATGTAGCTATCCTGGATTGTCTTGATATATACCCACCATGCTTAAAGAAAAGGTGACATTAAACCTAGTACATAGTATGGAATACATGATAGAACCCACTTCCGAAGCATAAGGGACTCTACTCATTCTGTCAATCTCATCCTATGTTTGTGGACACATTTTCTGGGAGATATTTACACCATGTGACACAGTTAACAATCCTCTCTTGGATTGTTCCATACTGTACATTTTGAGTACCTTGTAAATGTATATACTTTGACTTATCCCAAGCAGCCTTTGAGATATATCTCGATAGATCTTAATCCCTAGAATGTAGGCTGCTTCACCTAAGTCTTTCATGGAGAAGCATTCATTTAACCAAGTCTTAATTGGTTGTAAGACTTTCACCTCGTTTCACATAATTAATATGTCATCAACATATAATACTAGGAAAACAATGGCATTCCCTTAAACCTTTTTATAGACACAAGGCTCGCTTTCATTTTTTATAAAACCAAAATCTCTTATGGCCTCATCAAAATGAACATTCCATGATCTTGATGGCCTACTTCAATCCATAAATGGATCTCTGCAGCTTTCATACTTTATTGGCATTATTTGACTTGAAAAACCCTTCGGTTTGAGTCATATATACGTCTTCAATCAACTTCCCATTTAGAAAAGTGGTTTTGACATCCATTTTCCAAATTTCATAATCATGAAATTCTGCTATTTCAAGTAATATTCTGATGGGTTTAAGCATTTCTACTGTTTATAAGGTTTCTTCATAGTCAATGCCTTGACGTTTCCTAAAACTCTTTGCAACCAGTCTTGATTTAAAGGTATTAACCTCACCATCCATGTCCATCTTCTTCTTGAATACCCATTTGCATCTAATGAGCCTTACATCAGCTAGAGTGTCTACCAAAATCCAAACTTGATTTTGGTACAGGGACTCCATCTCAGAATTCATGGATTATTTCCATTTAGCAGCTTCTTTGCCTTCTACTACTTCATTTAGGTTAGAGTTTCATAATTTTGAAGGACTAATGTGTCACTTGACTCGGTGACAAGAAAACCATAATGCTCTGGTTCTCTAACCTCTCATATAGACCTACTCAGTATCTATGTCTCAGGAACAAATTCTTCTTCCACTTGTTCTTGTGGAGATTATTCCTCTACCAACTCCTGCGCATTTGGAGCATTAACTTCATCGAAGTCAATCTTGATCCCACTATTTCCAATAGAAATGTGTTCCCTTTCAAGAAATGTGGTGTATCTTGCCACAATTAATTTTCTATCTAAAGGGTTATATAGGTAGTATCCTCTAGTTTCCTTAGGATAACCTATAAAGATTCAATTAGTGCTTTTGGATGCTAATTTTTCACTTGGTAAAGTATTGAAAAATGTCTTGAACCCCCAAACATGTATGTGTGTCAGGTTGGGTTTCATTCCATACCATAACTGATATAGAATCCCATCTGCAGCTTTAGTTGGTAATCGGTTAAGGGTATATGTTGTTGTCTGCAAGGCATATCCCCAAAAGTATAATTGAAGGGTTGCATGACTCATCATCGATATGACCATGTCAATCAAGGTCTTATTCCTCCTTTCACTAACACCATTCCATTTTGGTGTATAAGGAGGAGTGATTTGGGATACTATCCCACACTCCTTCAAGTGATCAATGAATGCTTGGTTAAGATATTCACCACCTCGGTCTGAGTGAAGTTCTTTTATCTTCTTACCAAGTTGGTTTTCTACTTCATTTTGGTATTCCTTAAAAATCCGAAAGGAATCTGACTTATACCGCATTAAGTAGATATAGTCATACCTACTATAGTCGTCGGTAAAAGTAATGAAGCATAGAAAACCACCCCTTTCCTCTATTGGAAATGGACCACATACATCAGTATGTATTAATTCCAGCACTGCATTGTATCTTTCTCCTTTTCCTGAGAAATTTTCTTTGGTAATCTTTCCTTGTAAAAAAGCTTTAAATACATCTAAGGGTTCTAACTATACCGAGTCTAGATACCCTTCTTGATGAAATCTTCGTAATTTCTTCTCATTTAAATGACCAAGTCTGGAGTGCCATAGGCAGGAGTTATTTGAGTCATGTTGGCTGTTTTTGTCATTGATTTCCATTACTGAGTTTTCTAGTTCCAACATATATAAACCATTGTTAAGATGTGACATACCATAACATATGTTATCCCTATAAAAGAGACAACATTTATTTCCAAACTTGAAATAAAAACCCATAGTGTCTAGACTTGACACATAGATAATGATTCTAGTAACAAAAGGTACATAATATCAATTGTTAAAAACTAGAACCAAACCAGTTGGCAAGGTTAAGTGATAGTCTCCCACTACCAAGGCTACCACACTTGCACCATTTGCAGCTCATATATCCACTTGACCTTTTTCAATCTTCTTAAACCTACTTGGTTCCTGTATATGAATACAAATGTGTGAGCCACATGCCATATCCAATACCCAACTTATAGATAAAGATATATTGCATTCAATGAAAAAAATACCTGAAGTAGAAGCATCAGATTGCTTCTTCTTCCCAACTCTGCAATTCTTCTTCCAGTGGCCTTTCTTTCCATATCCAAAGTAGACAGCATCCTACTCATTACTTTGCCTCTGAATATTTGGCTTATTTGTAGGACGATGCATTAGTGTCTTTGGCCTTGACTTGGCCTTAGACCCCTTTGCCTTGCCCTTGTTTTTCTTGTTCATCATAAGGACAAATGAATTGGTATTTTTCATATCCTTATCAGCTTGGCTAACTAAATCCAAAAGGTCTAGGAGAGACTTTTTCATATCATTCATATTATAATTAATAATAAAAGTTGAGAAGCTTGATAAAAAAGAGGAAAAAATGAGATCCATTACTAGTTCTTGATTCAGTTTGAACCCAAGGGATTCAAGACTCTCAATATACCCAATAATCTTGATTACATGAGGACCAGCTTAGTGCCCTTCTGCTAGCCTGCACTTATAAAGTGCACTTAAGATCTCACACCTTTCTTGCCTGGCCCTCTCCTCATAAAGTTCTTGGAGATGTGAAAGCATCTTGTAGGCATCCTCATCCTCATGCATTTTTTGCAATTTGCTGGAAATGGATGACAACATGATGCATTGTACATCAAGTGCATCGTCTATATGCTTTCTCTATTTATCTTTTTTCACCTTTCTTTCTCCCTGAGGAGGTTTAGCAGGAATTGGGAATTCCAGCACATATAACTTCCTTTCTTGGCATAGTATTATGCGCAAGCGCCTGTACCACTCCTGGAAGTTATTGTCAGTCAGGATATTTTCGTTATCCAAGATCCATCGCAGTGATAAAGTACTTGTGGTGTTGGTGACTTCCATTTTGAATCTACATTAGATAAACATTTAGCAGTTAGTACTTTTTCTTGATTACCTTTTGACATTTATGATTAATAAATTATTATATCATTTTATGTCTCCCACTTTTTTAACGAACCTTAATAGCCCTCACTATTAGATTCATAATACTCTATCGCTTGAGTATTCTAGTGGAAAGGATACTTGAAGCCTCCATCATAGTCTACAATCTAGGGTTACGCCACTACTTGGAGAGTTTCAAGGTAGGCACTAGACTGGACAACCACTTGTTCTTGTGGTTCCTTGTGTTGTTGAGTAAATTCCCAGCTTTTGGAATCTGAACTTGATTCCCTCAACATCTTTCCTCTAAAGTGATAGCAAGTTAGTTAAGGCTAATCCTTGACTACTCACTTAAGTAAACTCGACCCATTTCTCTCATGAAAATGCCCTGGTAGTAAGATGCACTCTCAACTAAGGCTGACAAGCACCCAAACAACCATTTTTGTTTAGATGTGATAAATGGAAGGCTTTAGACTTAATATATCTTTGATGGATTTTTTATATTTATTGACGAATATAATCCTTTTCTATTTATTATGTTCAAATTGGGTTGTCGCGCTCACAACTGGACATGCAATAGAATATAATTCTTCATATCTTTATGCATTTTATCTTGTTTACTATTCTATGTGATCACACAATAATCATGCACACACATAAAATAATAAACTATGCATAAATTAAATCATGCAATCAAACTAGTCTTGAGCATTCTATAAAGATCGATCCATAAGGGATAAATCTTGACCTAGGGGCATCCATACCTGAGTCCTGACTTGACTCATATCGCAGCTTGTCCAGTGCAAAGTGCTTGGCTCTCGTCTGGTTTACCTCCTCATCTTGCTAGGGTCTGCATCTCAGATCATCATTTAATTACAAATGTACTCGCATGCAGGAAAGGGTGTCTAGGGGTACAAAATACATCTCATATAATTGACATGCAGGCCCTTATAAATATTTTAATTAAAAGAGTCAATTCGAAGATCCTCATTTATCAAATTAATTATTATAATCATCGCACGCATTGAATAAATAATTAAATATATAAATAAATACCAGACATACACAGTTCGGTCACTTGCTCAAGACCATTCGGGGTAAAATATGCACAAAAAAATTAAATTGAAATAAA
The DNA here is from genome assembly GCA_963277665.1 of Viscum album. Lineage (NCBI taxonomy): Eukaryota > Viridiplantae > Streptophyta > Magnoliopsida > Santalales > Viscaceae > Viscum > Viscum album. Next base: position 1,575,106,096 of record OY728120.1, on the reverse strand, counting down.
TTTAAATAATGTGGGGGTGTTCTAATAAATTAAATGAATTTGACTAAATTCAAATAATTTATTTTATTGGTTCCATTTGTTTAATTTAATTTTAATTCCAAAAATTAAATTAAACCATTAATTTAATTCTAAACTTGAATTAAATTAATATTTCATATTAAAATAATTTAAACCCCAAATCAACTCTAATTAATTTAATTTAAAAAAAACTAAATTAATTAAAATTAATTTAAAGCAGGGTTACCTCTAGCCAGGGGGTCCGGTGGGACTGCGAACCGCCACGGGGTGTCGTCCTGGAGCAGAGATAATTATGGAATTACCACAGTGTGACCGCGGTGTGACCGCTCGGTCCAGCGACTCCCATGGCAGCAGCAACTTCCGCAGAGGTCGGAAGGGAGCGAGAGGAGGCCGGGAAGCAAACCGGCTAGCCGCATGGCCAGCAACCCGCTGCTCCGGCGAGCTGGCGAGGCGGTAGCCCAGTTCGGCACGGCCTGGGGTCCGGCTCTGGCCAAGGGCGGTGGTTTGAGGTGGTGCGGCTGCTCTAGCTAGGCTTGAGTAGGAGGATGTCTGGCTTGGGGCTTGGGGTGGCATCCCGACACGGCGCGACCAGGTCCGGCAGGAGGCGGTCCGGCGAGCTCAGGGTGGCCGGGGTTCGGGAGGAGTGAGGCGATCTGGCGTCGCTCTGGGCGGAGCGATCAGGCAGCCCGATGGAGCTCGAGGTGGTGCGAAGAGGACCGGCAGCTTGGGAGGGAAACCGGCGAGGCGGTTGTGGTCCAATGCGAAGAGGGTGGCGGCTGTCCAGTGCGAAGAGGGTGGCAGCTAGGGTTTCCAAGGGGGTGTCGCACCCCCTTGTGCTCTACGTGAAGGAGGAGACCCCTTTGGGGTCTCCCAATTTTTTTTATTATTAGACCAAAAGGCCACCCCTTTTATTTTATTTTTTTTAAATAAATGGAAGAGCACCCCATTGTGAGGGTCTTGGTCTTCCCTTAAAATTTTTTAAAAAAAAGCAAGAAGACCCCATTTTGGGGTCTTGGTTTCTCTCCCCTTTCCTTTTTTTTATTATCAAAAATATTTTCCATACACATTTGTGGAAAATATTTTATAATAAAATATTTTATTATATTTTATAATAATAAAATATTATATTTGATGTTAATTCTCAATTTAAGATAAACATCAAATGAACGAAAAACACGACGTCGATCCGATTAAAAATTTTAAATGATCGTAACTTGATCATTTGAAAATGAAATGACGTGCGGTCATATCCGAAGGAACCATTTTAACACCCCGCAATTAAATTTAACGCATCTTAATTTTTTTGACTTAGAAAAAACTTGTGATCCCTCTGATACCACTAATGGGTATCGAGACACTACAACAAATGTCGGTCCTAGCGGCGGTTTTTTTCCGGTTTAGCGGCGGTTTAAACCGCCGCTATATCGTGTGGCGGCGGTTTACAAAAACCGCCGCTAAGTTTGGCGTCGGCAATCTATTAGCGGCGGTTTTTTCGATTCCGCGGCGGTTTTAGAAATGTGTCATAGGTCCGTCATTTAGCGGCGGTTTCTCTTCATTTAGCGGCGGTTATATGGGTATCTTATTCGCGGCGGTTTTAACCGCCGCTAAATTCAGGCGTTTGATGCGCCTATTCTGCGGCGGTGAATACCGCCGCTAAATATCAACATAATATATTTAGCGGCGGTTTTAACCGCCGCTAAATTCTGCCCAGTTCATCATTTAGCGGCGGTTTTAACCGCCGCTAAATGATTCCCGGTTATTTAGCGGCGGTTAAAACCGCCGCTAAATGCTCACAGGTATGGCATTAGCGGCAGTTAAAACCGCCGCTAAATGTTGAACTGGAAAAAAAAAATATGTTGGATCTGCTCCACCACTGCCCTAAATTTTCCAAAACCACAGCCACATCTCACCCATCAGCCCCACATAATATCACATCCACACATATTTGTAATGTACAACAGCTTACAACATTATTACATCATTACCATTTCATATTCCATCACTAAAAGAATACTACCACAAACCACTACACACAAAAACCAACATCCTCATAATAGTGACCATAACATCTCTTACCATAATAAAAACCAACATTAAAAACACCATCGCTCATAGACAAAACCACACCATAACAAGAAACATGTATCTCACTATGAGAACCAAATTCACCCATAACACGTCCACAATTAAAAACAAATTGTGAAACCAAACTTGTTGGTTCCATCATACTTCAAACCCCTTAAATCCCACACAAAAAAAGATTAACAACAGACAACCAAATGTACACAAGAACATATTTCAAGATATATGAAGACAATTTCACATTAATTCATCATCTCATGTGGTTGTTTTTTCATAATTATCAAAATTTTCAATGTAATTGATTCTTATCAAAATATACCTATTATTCCTTTTTCGATGGATGAGTTAAAATAATCATCCAAAAGAAGATTTTATAAATAGACAAATAATACATTCAGGAATCACAAGGAAGAAGAGAATGATACTGTGGAATAATAATGAAAAACCAAATATCTAGTAACCATATTTGAAATCACGGATCACGTAAAATCCATTTCAAAATCAATTAGTTATTTTTTCTTTGATTTATCTCAATTACCCACCCACATGGAGAAAACCACGATAATTTCATAAATGGTAAAATCAATAGAGATTAAGGACACCCTAATAGAATATACTATAATTATTTCTACACAAAAAAATGGAAATGAGAAGGAGATGTAATAGCCTATATATACCAAGGTAATGCTTTGATCAGTAACACAACCCATTTATAGAATGGAGGAATAAGGGAGGGGGACTAAAAACAACATCAAACTTCACATCACGGTGCAATCAAATGAAGAATGGTAGTAAAGAACATACCTAGAATTGCATGTTTGGGGAGTCCATGTCCCATATAGTGGATCTAAAAAATTAAAACCATATCTAAGGATTGATGAAACAAGATAAAAACAAGTTAATACATAATATAGAAGGAGTCCCCTAATTTAAGATTCAAAATTTAATTTACCAAACGTTATTGGGTTGTTATGTTTGTCAAAATTCCATTTTTTTGTATCATCAAATTTGGTTTCATTTAAATGATGGGTAATTGACCATTTAAAACCATGAATCATGATTATTTCAGTAATGTTGGGATACATGGATGATATTGTGAATTATTTTTATCAGTGGTTAGAGCTCCAACTGATATAACACCGCACCAATGTTCACCAAAACCTAAAAAATCCAGAACAACCTAGGAGAATCCACACTCCCTCACACAAAATATGCCTACACCATCATGGAAACAACCTCAAGAACACATGATCTTTTAAATATAACTACATGGGTCTACATCTATATTATACAGTGGTATTGAAATGATCCTGATCTTCTTTTATATTTTCTATAACTATTAGGATATTTTAAGTCATGCATTACACCACACTAGAAAAATATTTTTTTATTCCCTTACATAGACACATCACAATGTAAAAGTATACAACATCTAACACAACTCATAGAATATATACACAAAAACAGATGAATGATGTATATTTTTATCGGAAAACAAAAAAAATGGTGTTTTATTCACCCATAATGCAACTAGGTCAAAATTAAGGTTCCCAAAAAATCCCACAACTTATTGAAATTCAATTCCAGATTTCCATCGATTAGGGGATTGAAAGTCATTTTAAAGAGAGTTTAGGTAATGGATGGATTCCATATTCCTCCCAATAATGATGATATGAAATTGGAATTACATTCTAAACAATTAATTATGGTATCATGGGGAGTCCTAAAACCTCATCCATGTACAATCATTCTTAATAATGTATTTAACTGGACTCCTTGATTTCTATATAATGTTATGAAATAATTATTCAATATATGATCACATATCCTCCCTAATATTGGGGATACATTGTGACCATCACAATATTTGACCCTCCACCAAAAGGATTTAATGATTGTATACATAAGGAAACATGAGAAATCAAGAAAATGTTAGGACATGGAAATGTTTGGTGGCAACTATGTGTCATAAATGTTACATATACAAACCAACTGTTATCATACTTGTTCAACACATCAACAATACTACTACTCATCATCTGATGCTGCATCGTCACCCTCTCCACCTTCATCTCCACCACCTGCTGCCACCTGTAAGAACATTATATTGAAAATTAAATATTGTTGCATATTTATAATAAAAATTAAAACCAATAAAAGTTTGCAAACTAAATGATTTTGATTTTTTTGTGATTTACCTGCTCACCACTACCCGATGCACTACCACCGGGGGCATATCTGCTCATATGCTGACGTATTTCAAGCAACTCTTTCTGCAAATCAGATATCTGATTTCCCTGCTGGTGAACTGTGTTTCGTAGAGCAGAAATCTCCCTCTGAGCATCTTCAGGTATGAAATGACTATAACCAGGAGTAGATGAGGCCGAAATCCCTGATGGCATGTGAAAGACCTCAGATGGTACGGGTCCTAAACCCATCCCGTGCACTCTACCAGGATGCTCCTTCCCAAGGACTTTACCAACCGGGTCATCTTGGGAGACTGAGTAGGATTGCCCAGGATTGGCATCCCATATTTCTTTAATTTTTACCTATAAATCAAATATCAATATATATTAACACAGTAAAAACTAATATTAAGTTATTATAATAAATAATTGACTTCATACCCCAACTTCTCTGGCAGGTTCATTAACAAAACTTCCATCTGTTTTTTTATGAACATCCAGCCACAGTTCTGTTCGGGATGCTTCATGCCCTAAACTCTGTGACTGGATTAAACAAAGATAAATCATCAATCAAATATGTTAAATAGATAATATTATCTTATAAATATTTAAACTAATTAAAATATTACCAATGACATTCGGCTTCTTGAAAAGCTTTTTGAACCCGCAGTGTGCGGGATTACCTGCTTCGCCCGGTTTGAAGCATTCTTTCTTGAGAGATCCTGAAATAAATAAAATTCAATTTAACAGTATTGTATTCAATGTCTATCTCCTCTTCATGTACACGTATAAATGTAAAATGAGGATAATATAATAATATATATTTCAATACCATACGCTTCTCATCACGATGTCTATCGACAAAAACCTTCCACTGTTCTTTCGGTACCCCACTGGGTATCTTCTCATACATCTGCTGCACGGTCAACGAAGAATCGTTGACATCACACCACAACCTCCATTTGAAATCTTTCCATTTTTTTCCAAGATTTTTCAATGTCCACTTCCGTGCTATCACATCAGCAACGGTAAAGTGGAAGAACATCTGTATACAGAAATTCATTTTGAATATATTAGTAAAATGACATTCAATTAAACCATAAAGTAATAAAATTACCTTTATCTGAGAATCATAAACTTCATTTTTCCAGTTTGGAGGCATATGCCTCCAATCATCATACGAAATAGGCAGGGAAACGGGCTCCGCTGCCAGCTAACCTATAATCTGACCAAGTAAACCTGCAGCGTCATCCGTCGGGACCCCATAAGAATAAAATGGCACCACTATCTTCTTGCCATGCATGTTCCAAACATCAAAACTTTTTATGTCTCTTTCCACGGTTTCATTGTCTTCATCTGCAATGAGAAAACAATTACTATAAACAAAATGCAATAAATTTATTTAATTAAAATTTGTACCTATGACTGCGACCCTCTAGAATGTCCGTGATGACCTGGAGGGGGTGTGTCGCTGCCCCGCTGCTGAAGCTCCTGTAGGGGGAGGCGATGACTCATCCTCTAATGAGGGATCCACTGATGGTGTCAGAGATGGTGCAGGTGGAGATGATGCCGTGGGGACAAACGGATCGTCATCTGTCACAGAAGAAGAAGGAATAGTGTACCGCTTCTTCCTTGGCATTCCTGTCATTTAGTCAAATAAAATTAAGTTCAGAATATATATTTCAAAAAAATTATGCAGAAAAAAATTAAAAATGATAATAGATGCCCAGTATTAACAAACAAAATATATATAACAATGATAATGAATGACTACAGAAATGAAACAAGTAGTTGCTGAATGAATAAATAATTGTACATACAATCATTTTCCCCTTCAATCATGTCGGTTTCCTGCTCCATTGCTTCATCCACTTAATTCATCCTTGCTAGACCAATATTTTCAATATCATGATGGACAAATAATTCGGCTTCCTGTTGTTGATGAAATTCAGTTGCAGAGGTCAAATCTTCCACTTCATCACCCATATCATACAAATCTCTTTGTATTATGTGAGTAACTACACTCCACCCTTCATCCACAACATCATTCACATAATATACCATTTTTGCCTGCGATGCTAAGATATATGGATCATGCAGTTCACGATCACCAACATCCATCAAGCGAGAGAAGTTTACAGAAGTAAATTGCAAGGAATCTCTTTTAACACCTCTGATAAAATCGACCCTTTTTCATTTGAATAAAACAACAGAAAAATACCCGTGGTAGTTTAATTCAATAATATCATGCAGCTTTCCATAGTATTCCACTTCAGCAAATGTAAAAATACCACTATTCTGTGTTTTCAAACCCACTTCTCGATCGACTGTACGAAATCTAAAACCATTCACATTATAAGCGTTGAACTTTCTAACTTGTTTTATAGGACCTCTAGCAATAAACTTCAAATCTTCTGAAAAGTCAGCTCGAGTATCAGTATTCATGATCTGAAAAAAAAAATATAATTTAATAGATTTGCAAATTGTATGTGTCAAAGTAATATTCGTATTTATTGCAATATTTATAAACTTACACGTCGTGCAAACCATTCTACCATCTCTTTATTCACAACTTTCGTTATAACTTTTTCATTTCGTATTCGGCTTCTCATTCGTCTCTTTGTTTGTATCCTCAACTCTTCAATAAATGGATCTGCAATTTCACTATTCAGCAGCACATATCTATGTGCCTGTAATAATTCCAATTCTGTTAGTGTCGCGTATGAGGTCCTCCCAACTGATCGGCCAATAGCAGGAAATATTTTTGATTTCTGATGCATTTGAGATTGAGTTGATGTGTCGTCAACACGTCCAACCCGAGTAAATCTTGTCTCAATATCATCCAAATATCTGGAACAAAATTTGAGACACTCCTCGGCCAAATAGCCTTCAGCAATAGAGCCTTCTGGTTGAGCTTTATTTCTCACGTATGCTTTCAAATGCCCAAGATATCTGTGAAAAAAAATAATAATATTATGCATTTATTTAAATTCCAAAAAATGTTTACTTAACTGGAAACATATAAATAAAATACCTCTCAATTGGATACATCCATCGCTAATGAACGGGGCCTCCTAATTTAGCTTCGTCAACCAAATGCACAGTTAAATGCATCATGACAGTAAAAAACGATGGAGGGAAGATCATCTCCATTGCACAAAGGGTCAATACAAACCTCTCCTGTAGGTTGTCAAGCTGAAATGGATGTAGAGATTTCTCACATAACTGTCTGAAAAATGTGCAGAAATGGAGTACAACAGCAGTAACTTTTTCAGGTAATAATTTACGCAATGCCAATGGTAGTAACTGTTGTAACAAAACATGTGAATCGTGACTTTTCAATCCATATAACTTACGATTCTTCAAGTCAACACACCTCGAGATGTTACTCGAATACCCATCAGATACCTTCACATTCTTTAAAATTTGAAGGAACGTATCTTTATCCCTATTTTTCAATGAAAAAATGGCCGGAGCATACTTTTCATTCTCATCTGGCCAGAGATCACGTTTTATGTTCATTACTTGTAAGTCTTTGCGAGCATTGAGATGATCCTTCGACTTTCCATGCTCATTAAGTAATGTGAAAATCAAATTATCACATACATTCTTCTCAATATGCATCACATCAAGATTGTGGCACAAAGAATTAAATTCCCAATACGGAAGTTTGAAGAATATACTTTTTTTCTTCCATTGTTGCGTTTTGATTTCACTTGACGATGCACTTCGCACTCGTTTTCTGCTATCATTCAAATGATGAACCTTCCCAAATTCTGTTTTAACATTTTCAAGCTGTGTCAATATTTCAGAACCAGTTAACAACTTTGGAGGTGGTCTACGATCAATGCAACCATTAAATTTTGATTTGTTCAGCCGAAATCTATGAGATGCATCAAGAAATCTTCGATGGCACAAGAAGCACCATTTTCTACTGTGAGGTAGCCGTTTGGGCTCGAAATCAAAGTTACAAACGGGACAATCCAAACCCGTATAAGTGTTCCAACCAGATAAATTCCCAAGCCCAGGGAAGTCACTAATGGTCCACATTAAAGCAGCATGCATTTTAAACATTGTTTTAGAAGAAACATCAAATGTCTCAACAACGTTGCTCCATAAATCCTGCAATTCTTCAATCAAAGGCTGCAGATATACATCAATATCATTTCCAGGCATTTGTTTTCCAGGAATAATCATCGAAATGATAAAAGATGTTTGTTGCATACACATCCACGGAGGCAGATTATAAGGGATCAAAACAACTGGCCAAATGCTATAACTCGTACTCAAAGTCCCAAATGGGTTGAATCCATCGGCAGCCAATCCCAATCGAACATTCCTAGGATCAGCTGAGAAATCTGGATGTAATGAATCAAATGTCTTCCACGATTGGGAATCTCGTGGATGTCTCATTAACCCATCATTGTTATTATCTACAGCATGCCACTTCATGTGTTCGGCGGTTTTTGATGACATGAATAATCTTTGCAATCGAGGCTTCAAAGGAAAGTAACGCAAAACTTTTGCAGGTGTGTTCCTTTTCTTCTTCTCTGTGAAATTATGTTCAGTCATACTTCCAACATCACCCTTTGACTGCCATCTAGAAGAAGAACATTTCTTACAATTCTGTCTACTTGAATCCTCTCCCCAGTAAAGCATGCAATCATTGGGACACGCATGTATTTTTGTATAATTCAGACCAAGCTTGTTAACAACTTTTTTCATATCATAAAATGATTCTAGGATTTTTGCTTCAGGAAATGCATCACGAATCAATTCCAATAACATGGACATTGCCTTATTTGTAATTCCACATAGACATTTGATATGGTACAACTTCAGTAGAAATGAAAGCTTTGAATATTTCAAACACCCACTATACAACTCTTGATTTCCATCGTCAACTAAATCATGAAATGCATTTTCCTCACTGAAGTTTTCCCTTACATTTGGCTCCACAGAATCAAGAGTATCCAATGATATGTTACAATCTTGATCTGCTTGTGTTACAGTCTCAGAAACATCACTTGTCACGTTGCAATTTGTAGCACCCTCTTCTGGTTGTTCTGATATGTTTTGATGCTCATACTGGTGTCTTGCAGTGCCGAATGAATCATTTATGAGGTTTTGCATTTCATTTTCCATTGTCGAAGAACTTGGGACCTCATTCTGTGGATTAACATCAGTCCTCAATCTTTCTGTATTGTTTGATTCTCCATGCCAAATCCAACACAAATATTGCTCAGGGAATTGCTTCAGTATTAAATGTTCATAAACTTCATCTCTCTTCAACCATGTTCTAAATTTACATTTAGGACATGGACATCTTATTCTCCCTTCAACGGATCGATTAGAAATTGCAAAATCTAAAAACCCATTCAAACCCTTAACATATTGAGTTGTGTTCCTCGGTAATGTGATCCAGCTTTTATCCATGTATATCACAATGTGCCTACACAAAATATACGATAGTGTAAGATTACAGAAACATAATATAATAAAGATGAACCATTGACCATAAAGTATGCATAATATAATAAAGATGATTCATTGACCACATTTACCATTTCAGACCAACTGAACAAGTCTGGTCTATAGGAGACAGCGTCAACACCTCATTGAGGAGCAATAAGAATATCGGGATACACACTTATCATAACACCATCGATCACACATTTATGTTGCCTCAAACAACACCCCATTGATGTGTGATCGAAACTGATCATAATGCATTTTAAATCAAGTTAACTACATTCACTGAAACCATTTTCACAATGGGTAATGTTTGTTTTATTGTTCTAGGGGAATCTAAATGGCCACATTTAAGTTTTGGGGTTCATCTTGTGATGGAAGCATGAGACATGGTGTTTGAATTTCTTGAATAAATTAGTGATAATGACCCTCCTAAGGTGGATAGAATTATGTTAGTCATGGAAATGTGGAGAAAACTGTAGAGTGGATGTGGAGGAATCAAGGTTCCAAATAGAAACCTATAAGGGACATGTTTGGGGGTTCTTAGGGAAGGCCAGGTGGAACTTGGATATGGTGTGTGAGGTAAATTAAGTAGGCCACCACTAATGGTTTCTAATGCATAATCTAGTCCATGAATATAAAACAAACAATAGTTGTTGTACCCCTCTCTCTTGGATTTTAATGATCACAATCACTCTATTTGTGTTCAAACTTGTTTTCAAGTGTTTTTGATGTTAGGAAAAATATTTCCTAGGAGCTCGCCCAAGAAAGCTAAAAATGGATTGACTGAGTCTACCGGCCAGCCGGTGGTCTCTGGAAGAAGCATTGGCTTCTGTCCAGAGCCACCGGTCAGCCGGTGTGAGACCACCGGCCAGCCGGTTCCTACCCACCGGCCAGCCGGAGGAGCCAGGCAGTAGGCTTTCCCACTGCCTGGTGTCACCGGCCAGCCGGTGGATGACCACCGGCCAGCTGGTGAGACACCACCGGCCAGCCGGTGTGCCCAGTCAATCCTTCTGGTGGATCCTAAACTACGGAAAGTACTAATTATGGGTGTCATTTTTCATTGTTGTGATCCTGTGCTTACCACTTTGGTCGGACGTAGCGTCATGGATACTTTAGTTCTTCCTCAAGATAAAAAGCGCTTTAGCTGTAATGGTAAAATCTAGATTTTCTGCAAAGGATTACAGTGATCGTTTGGCACTTCATCTGATTTATGAGAGATGGAATGAAGCTGAAAAGAAAGGATCAGTGTATGAGTATTACTGGGAAAAAGTTCATCATGTGGAAACTTTAAAGACAATTCATGCTATTCAAAATTAATATTTTAGAAATGCTGGACTGTTGGATAGAAATGTGGGCTAGTCACATGATCTTCGATAAAGCCTGTATGGTTTGTTAAGTCATGCTATAACCATGAGGAATGGGTTATCCATTTCCACTTGGTTTATTCTCCCCCTTTCTTTATTTTTTCATTGAATTTACCCCACCTCTTGTAAATCATGGTTAGGGAACACAATAACTACTAACTGGGATCCGATCGTATTACTTGAGCTGGATAGGCACTTTTTCAACCTTTTGTGTCCTAAAAACCCTGGAAACCCCAAAAACTGTTCATACATCCAGTAAACATTTTGATATCCCAAAATTATCTATTTAACTTAAAATTGAAATGAGAAAGTACCTGAAAAAATCATAGAATATCATACCCTCCCTAACATGAAATGTCTTAGCTTTGAGCCACATTTCAAAGTATCACTAAGCTTTGTCAGAAAAGAGATTGAACCACTATGCCTACATATTCATCTCCCCTCCCATGTCTCTTCTTTAATGGTACTATATAGTAATAAAAGCTTTGTTAAAAAAGAGATTGGACCACTATGCCTACATATTCATCTCCCCTCCCATGTCTCTTCTTTAATGGTACTATGTAGTAATAAAACTAGAACAAAAGGTACAATACTACCTTGCAAAACCATCCCATTGTGATCCATAAAATGAACTAGATTCTCTTAAAGTATGATTCGGCCTCCAACAAAAATTCAGCCACATGGACTCTATAGAGAAGTCTAGGAAACATCACCTAAAATGAAACATAAAGAAATAATTCACATAAAGTCATACCATCATGGAATATCCAATATATTCCCCATCGGCCCGATCCTCTTCACAACACATTACTCAAAACGCTTGACACCATCTTACCATTTTTTCAAAACATTATCTCTAAACAAAAAATCACACGATAGAAAACTCACTTTGAAATCATGCTTTACACCTTAAAACACATTTTAAATGTTTAGGATAATTTCTATCAACCACATTGGGAGATACATTCCGAGAAATAAAACCAATAATATATATAAAAATATATACAATATTCAATTGATAAAATAATGAATAATAGATTAAAAAACATCCATGCTATCATGGAATTCAAATAATGGTAACATGAATATGGAAACTACCTAAAACTCAAGCCATGCTAAAATAGATGATGGAATCTCAAATTTTAATATTTTCAAATGCACACATATTCACCTTAACTTATATGTAATGATACCTAGTCCATATATACATATTAAGGTGTACAAATATGTATAAGGGATCTATACATATTTGACTATACTTTCATATACCCCTTTTCAATGATACACATATTCATTTTAATATACACATATAAGCACATATAGCCCCATGATATATATTAATACTTTCAAGGTTGAATATATATAAATGGAGAACTTATATATAGATTCTTAATTATGAATACACATGTAATCCTTTGATGATGACAGCTCAAACCTGCCAAAATGAAGACCAAAACACACTACAACGATATTTGGAATATAAAAATCACAATATCCCTAATTAAAATGTGGAAAAAATAAAAATTATATATAAAAAAACCTGAAAATTATGGTGGGAGGACTGAAATTATGGTGCGGGGGTTGCCGGAGGCCGCGGGGGGTGTGGCGGTCGCCGGAGGGTGCGGGGGGCGCGAGGGGCGCGGGGTTGCGGGGGTCACCGGCGGTCGAGGGGGGGGTGCAGGGTTCGCCGGGGGGCTCGGGGCCCGCGGGGGTCGCCGGAGGGCGCGGGTGTCGCCGGAGGTAGCGGGAGGGGGATCGGGGAAGAGGGGAGGGTTTGTGAGGGGGATTGGGGAAGAGGGGTACGGGATAGGGGCGGGGAAAGCGTCGCGGCTTATCAAAATAGATTGGGTTTCGCGGCGGTTTTTAACAAACCGCCGCAAAATCTTTCACTGATAACGTTTCGCGGCGGTTTTGTGAACCGCCACCACAAAACCGCCGCTAAACACTGTTTATGTTGTAGTGAGATGGCGCAGCGGAAGCCGGTGGGCCGGGGAATTTAAAATTTTCTACTTCACCGGAGTGACATAACCCTGTAAACTCTGGTGACCTTGTCCTGGTTTGGTCCAAGGATATCACAAGGTTTAAACAGAGCATGAAAATTAAATTGAACATGTACCTTGTTCAGGATTTTCATGTGCAAGTCTGTTGCAGGATGTCGGCGATCGTTGCTCAAAGACTCTGACGTCGAAGCCCTCTAGATCGTCCACACACGCCTCACGAATCTACTCGCGCATCATTCTTCAAGATCCGGGTGCTATCGCGGATTTTTGACGCTCACTTCAGCACAGCGAAGATCACTGCAAAGGAAGAAGCTTCAATCCTAGATGGACAAACTTGAAGATCTTCCTTCGCTTGAGAGAATCTCTCTCTAGATTCCAAGAGGAGAGAGAAGCTCTCAATCTTGACACATGAATAGTATCCATGGGATAGCCTCTATCTCACTTATATAGGGAGTGTTTAAAACACGCGGTATGGATTCCCGGCCCCCATGTAATAGACATCTACTATATAAGTGTTATAAATAATTATTTATTAAAAATAAAATTATGCCATAAATAATATTTATAATTTATCACTTACTTGTAATATATAAATATATTACGTGATAAATTTGAGTATTTAACTCGACTCATACCTCCTGCTAATATTAAACGAACCTATGGTATTAAAATTCATCCTAATAATATTAATACTTGTATTTACTATATAACTTGTAAATACATGTTATAAATAAATTCAACGAATTATTTTAAACTTGAATAATTAATTTATTTATTTATTCTTTGGTGATCCATAGAACTTGGATACTTCTCGAACCCTTTGGCGGGGTCCACCAAGTTCTATATTCCTATTCCCAGAATAGAAAAGATTCTCAAGGCGCTATAGTGTGTGACCCTCTAGGCCCTTACCTCTATAGAAATGAATAATATCCGTCGACCTAGATTGGGGTCTAGCAACACATCGAGGCCCCTATAGAGATAAGGCAAAGTCAAAGCAAAAAATTCCTTCCTACGAACACGGTCCTTGTAATATAATCTATTCTTCATCGATATATCAATAAAGCAGAATGCATACTAGTGTCATCATTCTTTATTTTTCTTTATTTTGTTTGTTGATTTGTCCAGACGGTCTTACCTTCCACTACCATGTGCATGTATTTATTGAAGGTGCAACCATCCTAATCAACCAGGCCCGAGATATCTCTTCCTAAAATCAGAAGCGACAAATCCTTTCTCGATCATTCAATCAATGTCATGCCACGTACCTGATACAAACTACCTTTCCACGACTTTGTTGCCATGGTTTTCTCCTTGCATCAAATGTACATAATTAAATGACATCCATTGACAATGATCTCAAGTCTAAAGATCATTACACATGTCCATAGATAGGAACGACCAATGACACCTAAAACATGTGGTGTTCCTATTATGCGGGTCTGTCCTCATGATCTCAACTACTAGAGATCATCAAGTGCGAACTTCCTGAGTAGATTTCTCAATGCTTATGAGCCCCCAGCACCTGATGGTCACACATAATCTATGTCCTTTCAGAATGATGTAACTAAACCATAGGACGTTACTTTAAGATTACTTTCATGGAATCTCAGGGTTCTCATTATAGCCTGGGATCTCCTATAACCCTTTAATGTGATAGGTAATCTAAGGAAATTTCTATAAACAAAGTGGATGTAGAAGTATCTACACTATTATGGAATGATAAACACATGTATTATAACAAACTGAATACATGTAGCGGCAATCAAAGTACAAAACAAGTTGGGTCTAGGTCACCCACTTTCAACATTATACTTGTACAAAATCAGGGGTCAATTTTTGATATATAAAGTGATTTAATTCTTATATAAATTAATGTTGGATCAATTTATGGAAATCCAATCCATACCAAGAATTGCATCAAATCCCACCAAAGGGAGTATGAAAAGTTTTTCTAGGAAGTTTATCCCACAAATTTTGATAGGGGAGGAGTTATATACTCGGGGTGCAATAATTTCCATATTTTCTATTTTCACAGATAGCTCTACTTCCATGCTTGTGGTTGTATTTTAATAGTTATAATAAACTTTCATGATATGAAGGAATTCATAGAACCATAATCAAAAAGTATTTTCACTATCCTTGAATGAATAACTAGCTTACCTATCACCACTTCATTGTTGAGATCCTCCTTAGTGGTTGTAATGGAAAAATCTTAACCTTACTACCTTGGAGGTTGTTGGTTGTCTCTGAAAACCCTTATCTTAATGTATTGGTTTGCAAAGTTCCCTAGTTCCTTATAGTTATAGAAATGAACAATGTGTTTAGGTTTTACTGAATCATTCCTTTCCTCTATCGCATTAGTGGGTTTCTCATGTTGGCAGTTGTTAGCTAGGTTTCCTTCCTTCCCACACCTAAATAATTTCCTCGTTCCCCATAGGTAGTTTTGGGGGTGCTACTTTCTACACCTTTGACAAGTGGGACATTGAAATTTCTTGGTACCATTATATTTCTCAATTGGACCTCCAGAATTAAACTCCACTTTCCACTTCTTGTCCCCATAATACCCTTGAGACTCACTAATCTCCATTTTAACTTTGAGAGTATATCAGACAATTTTCTCATAGCTTTTAAAGTCTTAGTTCTCCAAGTATTTTCGTAGACTAGATTTTATCCTATCAAAGAAGCAGTTAACCTTGCATTCAGGGGTAACAAAAAAGATGGAGTCATATCATGCAAGTCTTGTGAAATTTTCCTCGTACACCCTGATATATTCATTAACTTTTTGCTTGAGGTAAAGGAAATACATTTCTGTTTTAATTCAAAGAGTGTGAGGAAAATATTTATCAAAAAACATTTTCTGAGATTCTTTCCACCCCATCGCTTTGATCTCATCCTTAGGCTTCATATTCTTGGTCAATGTCCACCATTGACAAGATTCTCCCTCCATACGATAAATTGCTAATAAAACCTTCTATTGCTCAGGAAATTGAAGGATAGAGAAGATATTCTCAATGGATTTGATCCATTATTCTGAAATTAAGGGGTTGGATGATCCATTTAAATTTAGAGGCCTTTTCACAAAAAGGTCTCAATCGTAGCTTGTTCTCTCTTTGGGGGATTTGGGCACTCCTCCTGATCTGGGTTTCTATTCCTAAACTGAGTCATCTGATAGATTATTGTCATAAATTTTGTGATTCATTCTCCCATAGAGTTGGGAATCTCATTGGGGAAGTGATCACATTTCCCATCACATTGATTGTTTACCCAATTCCTCTTATTTTTTCCACTATATATAATAAAAAGAACTTTAGGGATGAGTATTTTAAACTATTGAACACATAAAGGGGAATCCAATGACATTAAAGTGATAATTTATAAATTACATTTATTTCCTAACTTATGAATTTCTAGGATTAAATTTATGTTATCCATGTTCTATTTCCAAACATATATTCTTATGGTCATTTTATTCCCTTAATAATGTTTTATAATGATCTTATAATTTACTAAAGCATATCCCCTGGGAGTTTCAAACTAGGTGCATAGTAAGGTCCATTTTCATGTACCAGGTTACACCGAGTCAGGATCGACATACCTTGTAGGAGTTGTTACCCCTAGGTACATCTATTCTATAACCACATCCACTTGTATTATCCATAGATTTTTATCCATAAGTATTTTATTTTAGTTTTCTAATCATAATCCTAAAAATAACTAAACTTTTCCTTTGATACCAACTATAACAAGATTTCTCTTTATTAAAAAATAATTCATGATTTATTACATAAAATTAAAAATAATAAAACCTATAAGATATATAGTCTAGTGTATTTAGGAATTAGATACATAGAATAACATCTTTAACATGGGATACAACAACATTATGAAAAACTTCCTTAACATGCTTCTAAAATTCCATGGATTTTAAAATATCACGGGATAACCTGGAGACATAGATAAGAAAGGGGTGATCTATAAATCACGGTAAGGGAATAAACATTCCATAAGGTGGTAAATGTTAGGAAATAGGCATATAAATGGGGAATAAAAGTTTTTAGGATCATAAAAATGAATAATAAGGCATGATATAGCATGATAATCATAACATGGGAAAGTAGAAACAACTTAAAACTCTTCATCATAAACATAATTCATGGATAACTGCCAATAAATTATGATGGAAAACATCCCATAAAGGAGTTAGGTTCACTACCTATCCCAACATGAAATCTCATGAGACTAAACATTACCCAATTCATTGGAGTGATATATAATTTCAAGCGCACCTGTCACTTTCATTTCATTATCATGCTTAAGTGTGCCACATAGAAGATGCAACATGGATTCATTAATCATCATATTTTATTCCAAAATAAAGGAGTGTTGAATAAACACATCTATGTCCCAAGTAAAATAATTATAAGTGTATAAATTTGAATAGTCTTGATATGAAATGGGTATGATGTTTACTACACAATTGTTTTGGCATGGAAAAATTGCGGAGAAATTTCAGTAGCATAGCAGCATCGCTTAAAAATTCATAAAATGGGTTGATGAGAGAGAAATGGGTATCTAATAATTTGGAAATAAAATATTTAGTAATAGTTACATGAAAATAAATGTCCCAACATAATTAATTGTAGGTATAAGGCATAAGATAATAAAGAAACTTGAATTGAAGAAGAGAATAAAAAGGATCCCTTACTTGAGTGTGTGACTCCAAATGATTTGTAAGGGTTTCTTGAGAGCTTGGGTGAACATTGGGGGGGATCTAGAGAGTTTATGGAATATAATGGACATGATACAATGAGTTTTAGTGAATATAAATGGGAGATTTGGTGGGTTTATATAATAAAAGAGGGGGATTTCTTTATTACTTAGGTTTTGGACTCTACATAATAATATAACCAAAACCACAAACCATACCATGGTTTTTGAACATGGTTTCTCCAAAATGGTAGTATTTATCATTATTTTATAATTACAAGGTTCAAAATTAATAAAATAATACCCTTTATTATGTGGAGGTGAGTCGTACTATTAAAGAAATGGTTTTAAAACCTTAAAATATATTAATGGATTTGGAGGATTCATAAGGGATTTATAAAATTAATAAAATAAATATAAAATCACATTATTTTAAATTTAAAACATATATTTGGTCATTTATACCCTTTATATTATTTATTAATTCACTTTTGGTTCATTATGATGTCATAATACACAAATTATATTTATACGGTATTTAATTTTTACCTAAAAATTCGACTATCTCAGAAAATTATGAAAAAATTACCATTGGAAAATTTCAATGTTCTGATTACAAAAATAATATTCATTTTATCTAAATATTTTTCTAAATATGTTCATTTTTACTTTTAAAATAGTAATCGATGTTTATTGAGAAATGTTGAGTTTTTTGACAATAATAGTTTTTGAACCCTTATAAAAATTACATTTGACTTCATAAAAAGTATATGATAATTTATATTTAATAAAAATTATTTAATAGTCATATTTTATTAAAATATTATTTATCACATAAATCCATTAATTCATCAAAATAAATTCCTTAATTTAATTTGAATATTAACTAAAAATACTATTTTTGTTTTATTATATCAAAATAAAAATCATTTATAAAATAACTATAATAGAATGAAAATATATTCATTATTATATAAAAAATAATTTACATGATCATATTTATAGGGTATTGATAAATATCTATTTAATACACCAACAAACTCCCTAAGGGTAAGGTGTGTGACTGTGGGACTTTCATGGGGCAGTTTGGTGAACATGGTTTGGGTTGTGATCTCGATGAGCTTGAACTTATCTCACAAACAGTTTCTATCATGCTTAATTTTTTGGGTCTAAAATTCAGATTGGTCAAGGTAAAATCCCAGTGATTATATCTCCCTCATAATCTCTGATAAATGGGCTTCATAGGGTATGATCCTACTAGTTGAGTCCATCACTTCCTTTGACTATGTCAATTGGATTTGTTAAAACTCTATATTTATACTAATAATGTGATCACTTTTCAATGGCTATATTATCAATGTTAATGGTTTTTAGTGGTATTTTAAATAGTATATAATAAAATAAATGAAGTTTATGTGTTTTCTATAACTATATTACATAATAATACATTTTAATACATAAAAAAGGGGAATTTTATTTATAACATTTTGGGTCATTATAGAAACCCTTCATTCTTCCTCCTATACCTAGGTCTCTCAAACCTTGGGACTTTAATGGTAGTGATGATTCCTCTTACTATTAACACTAATTATGGTGGATCTAAAGGTTTTGGCCCATGAAAATTCAAGGTAAAAGGTCATTCTTCCTTCATTTTTCACATTTCCTCTAGATATCCTCTCTTTTTCTTGGAATGAATAATAGATCTAGGATTTCATGACTATATCTATGAATTATAATGTGATCTAATGAGTAATTATCATTTTATCTATGGATAGGTATCTGGATATAGAGTATTGTCATCTTACCTTGGTCGATTCAAGATCCATTGAAGGTGGTGGTTCTTGTTGGGTAAACCTAATTGAATTCATGCCCTTATCAAGTTATCTTTCTTAGATCTTGTTTTTAAAATCCTCACATTGTGATTTGGGTTGGTTCTATGAATCATTGGTGTATGTGATTATTCTGGGTAGAAATTCTTGGTGTTGTTCACTGATACTCTTGAGGTAGGAATTTCTTATCATTTGATGGTATTTATATATTAATTGTATGAAATGACATGATTTTGGGTGAATTTGTAGTATGTGAGACCCTTTCTTATTTTGATATTCATGTGCGTACGTGTGTGGCCCATGAGACCCTTCCTTATTGTGATATGCATGTGGGTGTGGGTGTCTCCCATTAGACCTTACTTAATATTAAATGATTATTACTTTTTATACTGTGTTTTATGTCTTGATGCAAGTATGGTTTTTCTATGTCTGGTTTCAAGGTACTAATTTGGTTAAACTCAACTAGTTGACCCACTAAAGGAAGATTGTCATCATTGTGACTATGAGTTCTTGATTTCTCCTTCAAATATGACATATGGAATCTGTATTTCCCTAGATATAGATATTTTTTTAAAATTTTTGTGATATTTATTTCCCTAGATATGGATATTTGGTCGACATGAATTAGTGTGACTTTCCCAAGAGTTGTGAATTGGGTCAATGTGTAGACATTGTGACTTTCCGTTGAAGGTGGGTGTGTAATTATTCTTAAATGTGGAACATGGATACTTGATAGTTGGTTGAATTTTTTAATTTAACTTGTGGATCACATGGCATGATCTAATTCATAAAACAATTAATTTTTACATTCCTTCTAGAATGGTGAAAAGGCAGGAAGAGCCAGGGTTCATGGTATCTTGGTAAGCACATGATGGCTCGGTACATGATTGGTTATTTTTTAATTTACTTTATTGTCATGGCATACAGTTCTATATATATTTTCACTTATATTAAGTATGAATTAGTGATGTCCAACTGGGTTTATACTCACACTCTACATGGTCATCTCGATGTGAATGTAGATTTCATAGTTGGGGATCTAGCTAAGGGAAAGGACCCTTTATTAGGGAGTTTATTATGTGGAGATTTATGGACCATAACATGCATTAATAATTCCAATGAGAAAGACGAATCAAGCATATAGGTAAACCGGCTTGATATAATATTATGATAAAGGGATTATATTTTACAGTAAGTGTTCGTGTGTGGTTTTCGATGTTGTGACATTAACTTCTTTCTCTTGGGTGCCTTCACCCATTGATAGATAGTAATCTTGGACTTTAGGAAATCATGCCTAATGACAATGAGAAAGAATCCTAGTGGGTCACACGCTAAGTGTTTCCATTGATCTAAATTAAATTAAATTTTAATTTAATTATTGCAATAAATATTATTCTCAAGACTGAGGAATAATTTAGTTCAGGGTTTTTTGATCGCATATATTAAATAAATATTTTTTCACAACATAATTGTATATTAACATAAATATATAATATTTATTTATTTATTATTATTCACAAGGTAATAAATAATTATTTATTCATTAATAAATAATTATTTATTCATTAATAAATAATTTATTTAATTACGTGAATATTTAAAAAATATTTATTCACCATACTGTGAATAAAATATTTATTTTACTTATTGAATATTTAATATATATTTATTCATTAGACTGTGAATATAATATTTATTATATTTATGAATAAATATTTAATTAAATATTTATTAATTTTTTCAATAAATTTCGAGGAGGAGCGAACTAAGATTTTTTCCAGTGATAAATATTAATTTGTAAGCTAGTGAACTAATATTTATCATTATGTTAGTTTGAGCATGCTATGAAAAATAACAATATTTTTATTATTACGTGGCATGAGGTTAGATGATGTTTAATATATTATTTAAGGTTTTTTGTGCAATTAAATGATATTTTAACCTTAACCCTATCTCTATAAATAGATGGCTATGTTTATTATGTATAGGTTGATTGAGATAGATCAATATTGAGAATCATTATGCACAATGGATTCTAGATATATCTCTCTAGACCAAATAATGCTCTATATATTCTCATCCCTCCTCTACCCTCTCAAGAAAGAGTGTAAGAACTATACTTCAAGCCTGAAGGAATCATCAGAGCATTCAAGATGAACACCACAAGGCGATCGATCTACCGTGTTAGTACCTATAAATTAATTTATGTTGTTTTGAGATAAAAGGATCATGTTTGGATCACCGCTATGGGGATTTTAAACTTAGACCCTACAAATGTAATGATGGTAGACCAAAAAGGGTTTTGGGAGATCAACATATTCATTGAAGAAAAATATCAAGATTGAAGTATTCTTTCTTGAAATCTATTTAAATTAATTATAAATTTAATGTGAAAATATATTTTATTAGTTCTAAAAACCTTTCTTGTAAATATTATTTGGAAAATTTTCATTAGTCATGATGTTTACATCTTGCACAATATGAAAATGATCCATTGAATCCAACCATTTTTTTAGTCAGGATTGACCCCAAAAAGAGCTTCCAGTATAATCAGAACCATCATGTCATATCAGAGTGGTCATGTAAGAACCCGGTTTTTGCTATGAAAGACTTTGGAATATTTTTATGATATTCCAGAGCAGCACCTTCAGACGGCGTACGATTCCGAGCCCCGGAGTGGCCGGAATTAAATTTTCAGTGCGTTCACACTGGAAATGCTGAATAAATGTGATAACTCCTAAAAGTTGACCTAGATCAGAGATCTGAGTGTACGGATGGGTCCGGAATGGGGTGTTTACCCTAGGAACGACATAAAACTTGTCAGTGCGGGATGTTTGGACCCCTCGCTCGCTTTCGGAAGGTTAAACGGATAAATTAATTAATTAATTTATTCGTTTAATGTTGAAACTCTAGTAACTTTTAAACGGTGGCTCTGATTGGAAAACTGAGGGCACTGTTGAGTTCGTAATGTGTTGTTTACCCTAGGAGGGGTATAAGTTTTGTGGGCGCGGCCCGTCTGTGAAACAAATGGCCCCAGGGGCGTTTTTGTAATTTGGTGCCCTCGGGCGTTGAGTTTTATAACTTTTTAACGGGGTATCGGATTAAAATTCTGAGACCTCCGTTGTACTCAGGAGGTGGTGTTTACCCTAAGGGAGGCTTAACCGTGACCCCGTCGGGAGTTCGGGTTCGGGCCGACAGGCGGGTGGTTAAGCGTTTTCTATTTAAACGCTTAACACACCCACCGCCCTCTTCTCCTTCCCCTTTCCCCCTGGTAGCCTCTCCACCTCCCTCTCCACCTCCATCTCCGGCGAGGCGACTTCGGAAAGGTGCGGTGATGCCGGCGAACTCCCCGTGAAGCTCCGGGCATCGCACAAGAGGTAGGAGGTTTCTTTTGTTGCGTTTTATTCCCGAACCTCCTTTGAATCCAAATTTTAGCGTCGAATTGTTGTTGGATTTTCGAACGAACCACCTAATTGCGTAGTAGAGTTTTTGCTCCTTCAATCGCTTGCTTCGGTTGGTAAATCCGAGTTTCGGGGACCCCGCAATCATCCGCCGAAGATTGCGGGATTAAGGCTGTTTTCCGGTGGTTTTTGGGCGTTCTGGCGAGGTATCGCGGCGGTCCGGCGAACCAGCGCGGCGGCGCGGCATCCCGGCGGTGGTCCCGGCATCAGGCGGATGGCGGCGGCGAGCTCCGGCTCCAGGCGGCGATGGTGGGCGCGTCTCGGCAGCGGGGCAGCGCGGCGGAGGCGGCTACGGACGGCGGCTTCAAGCGGGCTCTCGGGCGGCACCGGCGTAGCGCGAAGGGCAGGAGGGGCCGCGGGGTGCGCGACCCCGCGTGCGGCGACCGCGACCCGCGTAACGCAGGTCGCTGTAGAGGAAAAAGGGACTGTCCATCAAGGCCAGTCGGTGGCGACAGGCCGCGGCCAGCTAGCCGTGGCGGACCGAACCGGACCCGCGGCCGGGCCGCGGGCCGGCTGTGGGCGGACCGGCCGGACTGGGCTGGTCCGGCCCAAGGGAGTTTCCCCTTTGGAATTTCCGACGCCCGTAGCTTTCGCTACGGGCGTCCGTTTTGCGCGCCGTCAGCGGCAACACGGACCTTGCGTCGAGGGGAATGTTTTGAGATAGTTTTGGGAATTTTTAATTCCCAAAACAAGGGGCCGCGGAGGCGCGACGCGTCTTTAAGTGGTTTGTCGTTTTCCGGGGGAACTTGTGTTGGACGGCGCGGACACGTCCGACATCCGATTTAAACACTGTCAGTGGCGTTGGGACCCTGGCACCGAGGCGGAGCTTTCCAGGGCGGTTCCATGCGTTGAGGCCGAAGTTGAGGCATGGGCCCCACAGCCCGTCTTTTGAGCTGCGTGCAGCTTTTAGCGGCTTTTTCCTCGGACATCCGTACGGGGCGTGCGAGCAGTCGATGTTGGGTGTTTTTCCGAGGGCATCGCGTTGGCGCAGTCTACCCGCTGTAATTCCGCACGATGGTGCGGGGCCCATGAGGGCCGTTTGGACGTCGATGGTGATTTTCCATCTTAATCACCAGGCGACCATTTTGGACAAGTGGATAGTCCATCTTGTGTGCTTTTTCGAGAGGATCGCAACGGTGTGATCCGTTCGTTGAGTTTCGGGACCGGGATGCGGGTCCCACGTGGCACCGCTCGTGTGCGGTGCACCGGAATGCACCTTTTTCTCCGGATATCCGTTGCACTCAAGTGAGTAGTGCTTTGACGTGTTTTCCCGAGGGGATCGCAATGGTGTTATGCGCCCGACTATTTTCGAGGCCGAGGCTCGGGATCACAGGACGTCGTTCGGGCGTGAGGCAGTGTTGGTGACTTTTCCGTCGGACATCCGTTGGAGGTGAGTAAGTAGTCGATCTCACGTGTTTTTTCACGAGGATTACAACGGTGCGATCCTTTTGGTTGTGCGGAGCCTCTTGCACGATCTTGTTAAAAGTGGAAGCATGGAAGGTGCTCCAGTGGTGGTTCACCCTACCTTGGTTGTAGAGAACCCTTGGCGTGTGATCGCACATTCTTGGGAGAGTGATATAAATGATTCACAAGATGTGGTTGGTCGTGCCTGGGCCTTTGAGGTGGAGTTGTTACGTTACGCCTTCGCTTTGACGCTGGGTGTCGTGTGCACGATAGCCTTTGGGCTAGAACTAGGTATACTCTGGGAGTATACGTGAGCGCTTGGAGGTACGTGTGGTTTGTACCTAAGACGTTTGTGCGCTTGGTTGGGGTTGAATTGGGGCCACACATTGTGTGGGCCCCACGTGCGTGTCGTGTTCTGCTTTGTGTACTTGGACCTCTTGCGGCGTAGAGGGTCCCTTTGTACTCGTTTGTTTGACTAGCAGGGTGGAGTTTATTTCCCCTGGCTTTGTGCTCGTTTGTTTGACCACCAGGGTTGAGTGGTCTCCCCCTGGTTTCGTTCTTGATGGATCGGCCAGTAGCGGTGCTAGTGGCACCCCGTGATGGAACAGGCGCAGGACCTCTTTTGGGAGAGAGTTGTTCTCGAGTTGGGTAGTTGCGCGATACCCAATCCGTGTTTGGTTGGCCAGTGTTGTACCCCCCCCCCCCCCGTAGAGATGGCCAGAGCAGTTCTGAGTTTTACCCTCCAGCGGGGCTGGGCAGTGGGTTACTCGTCGACTTCTTCGATTTTACCCTCCAGTAGGGCTGGGCAGGGGGTTGCTCGCTGACTTCTAGGGTTTACCCTCTAGCAGAGACTGGGCAATGGGTCACCCGACGCACTTAGGGTCTACCCTCCAGCAGAGACTGGGTAGTGGGTCACCCGACGCACTTAGGGTCTACCCTCCAGCAGAGACTGGGCAGCGGGTCACTCGATGACTTCTTAGGGTCCACCCTCCAGCAGGGCTGGGCAGTGGGTCACCCATCGTCTAATTCCAGGTCTACCCTCCAGCACGGTTGGGCAGTGGGTCGCCTGATGATGTATTAGGGTTTACCCTCCATCAAGGCTGGGCAGTGGGTCACTCGATATCTGGTTATGAATTACCCTCCAACAGGGCTGGGTAGTGGGGACACCGGTTGGCATTTCGGACTCAGTCCTTTTGACTAGGCTAGTTTGTGGCTTACCTCCATGATTACCGGAGCGGGACCCTTGGTTATACGGGTCAGTGTTGTGACGGCTTGACTTTGAGGAGACCTCTCGACTACAGGGCAGTGATGAGGTGTGGTTTGACTTTCCCTAGAACTCTCAAGTTTGAGAGGCACTTTCCCCACCAAGACGCGTTCTTGTGACGCGATCTAAAATTGTGCTGGCGAGTCAGTGCTGCCCAAAGCGGATAGTGTCGAGGTGCGGTGATTGAGCCCTTGGCTTGTGGTTCGGGGCAGATGTGCGGGGTGCTGGGCATCGATGATGGTGTTACTTATGGGACTGTTGGTGACTCACCTTTCTTGGGCTGAGCTACAGGACGGAGATCCCCTTATGGTCTTGTTCGGGCTTCTTGATAGAGCATATGAATATGTATATACCTCGTTTCAGTACCCACTTCTTGGGATTGGTTACTCTCCCTCTAGGAGAGGCGAAGACGCGCGGGGTATGCCACGTGCTTTCCGTGTCTAGCTTCTCGTGGTGGGACGAGTCTACTCTCCTGCTATAGGTAGCGAAGACTCGATGAAAAGTTCATCTTCTCACCGTTTCCATATCCTTGTGCCTGGATGAGTCTACCTTCTTTCTTTTGTTGGGTTGAGCTGGACTCTCTACTTGTATTCTACTGCACTTTCGATTCTACTCCATTACCTTTTCTCTGTTCGCTCTACTTCTCACCCCTTTGGTACCTCCTTTGTTACTCCCTTGAGATTTCGGGGTATCCTACTGAGTATTTTTATACTCACCCCTGCTTGGGCTTTTCCCGCACTTGGTGTTCCCTTGCAGACGACGGATAGGTGGAGTGTGACTTCAGTGGAGCGTAGGAGCTTGGGATCTTGGACCGCATGCGGTGGTCATGGCCGGGTTCCAGGTGGGAGACCCGTCAGCTGTTTCCTTTTTGTTTACCTGTTGCTGGGTTGTGGAACCTTTTCTGGTTGGGCACGTATTTTTCCCCTTTTTCCTTTTCAGCACTGTACTTTGTACTGTTAGAGGTCGATGCACATTGTGGTTTATTTATAGCAGTTTCCCTTTTATTTTCCTTTCTACTCTGCACTTTTGCATTGAGTGTGTTGCGTGTGTGTGTATAGGTACTTAGGAAAAGGCCTCCCTGAGTTTTTGTTCCTTCGGCGCTGGTCGCCAGCCCCTGGCCTATGGAGGCGGGCCTGGGGTAGTTGCGGCTCGAGCCCGGGTAGGGTCGGGTCGTGACAAAGTGGTATCAAAGGTGGTTCGTTCCTTGGGACGTTGTGCAAACATCCCTAAAACAGGAATTGGTTGGGATATAGGGCAACATTGTTAACGTGTCTCGAGAGCGGCTCTCAGGCCAGGGAGTCCAGTGATGGTGCGGCGGCCGACGTATCCATTCACCAGGACCTTGATAACCCGCTTGTCAACTCAGTATGCTGAGACACTTGTTACAGGGAAAATTTGTTTGTGCATCACATAGGACTGAGTCTTGACTGTCCTTATTGAGTCAGCTCCCCATCATTGTTGTTTTTGGTATATACATATATGCTCATCTGACCGCGGCACTCCTTGATAATATTCAGGATGTCTCCGTGAGGACAGCCAGCCAGGATACTAGCTTTGGGTGTGTGACGATGACCCTGTGAGCTACGAGGCCACAGTCCAGGACCCATCGTGCGATCCCTTTTCTCCGGGTGGGCCGGTAGCAGCACCCCCACCTGTTGAGCAGCAGACAGCTTCAGTAGAGCAGACGAGGCTTGAGCGCAAGTAGAGCGTGCTTCGTGAGTTCCAACTGCAGAGACCGCTGAGGTTCAGTGGTGATCCAGACCCTCAGGCAGCAAAGGGTTGGCTAGAGGCAGTGGTTTTCCTTTTCAGGCTTGTGCAGACGCCGACAGATCAGAGAGTGGCTTTGGCAGCCACCCTTTTTTCATGGATCAGTTTGGCGTTGGTGGAGCCTGGTGACTCAGTTTCTTGATGAGTCATCTCTTTCGTGGGGATACTTTCAGTTGTTGCTCCGTGAGGAGTTTTCCCCTCCTGCTTGTGCTCTGTTCGGATTCAAGTGCTCCTACAGTTTCAGCAGGGAGGGATGGCGGTGGCCGAGTACGCGGCTAGTTTTGCAGACCGTGCACGCTTTTACCCGGACTTGGTCCATGACGACAACTTCCGAGTGAGGAAGTTTGAGCAGTGTCTCCACCGAGAGATTCGTGATTTCATAGTACCCTTGGGCATTTCCACATATGCTGGGGTGCTAGAGCAGGCGATGGTGACAAAGGGCTTCCTGTCATTTTTTGCGGTTGGTAATGGCAGTGGGCGCGACGGAGCCGGGATGTCTGCCATAGCTAGCAGGTGCCAGAGGACAGGACCTCGATGCAGGTGGCCTTCCCACTGCCGGTTTCGGAGACGTGGTCGTATACCACTGTGGAGAAAAGGCACAGGGCCTCAGCCGAGGATGCCCTTCCGTGAGTGGATCACGGGTCGTGGTCGTACACCACAGTGGCACCGGAGGGCACTAGGGAAGCCCAGAGAGCGTCGGTGTTATGCTTGTGACGGGCGAGGTCACTTGGCACGAGACTGCCTGACCCGAGTTGCTGGGAGCTTCGGGCAGGCAGCAGGCGCACCACCACGGCAGAGGCAGCGCCGTGATCGGAGTAGTACCCAGGGAGGTGGTGCTAGCAGAGGAGCGGGAGGAGCTGGTAGTGGGGGATGACTTTAAGAGATCTCCCCATCACCACTAGGTGGTCCACGTCAGGCTCCGGGAGCTGACAGTTGGGACCGTGGGTAGCCGCGAGCTTTGGATGTCTACGATCCTGCAGATCATGGGATGGTGAGAGGTACCCCTTGCGACTCTTCTACTTCTTGTAGTAGAATTGATAGACTCTGTGTGTGTAATGATTTCCTCCCTGCTCCTTGCTTGAGGTGTTACCAGGGTGACGCAGGGCGTCGGGTGTAACCCTGTGTTGGTAAGGAAAAAGGCGTGAGACCTTTTCCTTTAGTCGATGGTGTCAACTCCTTCACCTTTCGAGCGTGTAAGAGAGCCTCGACTGTGGAATCTTGTGTGACCAGATATCCTTGGGTGTTCCACCATTTGGATATTCTGAAGGAGGGAATCACTGGGCCTTGTTCCAGGTGCGGGCGGTGATTCCAGTCGCGGCGTGTGACGCAGAGGTTTGATCGGGGAGGTGAGCTACCCCCGAGGGCCTTCGGGCCGTTTGAGACCGTGCAAAGGGATGGTGAGGTACCCTACCGCCTTGCCCTAACCCCAAAGTCTGGAGTGGGTGCACGACATCGGCAAGGGCCAACCTCGTGTGAACAGATCAATCCTTTGGTCTATGTGCAGTGACGCAGAGCTGTGCGTGGGTTCTTCTGGGTATGAGAAAGCCAGGTGTGGGCTTAGTACCCTGTGTTGCTCCCTAGTTTTGCTTTCCGGGGACGAAAATATTGAAGGAGGGAATGATTTAAGAACCCGGTTTTTTCTACTAAAGACTTTGAAATATTATTGATGATACTCCAGAGCATCTCCTTCAGACGGCGTGCGATTCCGAGCCCCGGAGTGGCCGGAATTAAATTTTCAGTGCGTTCACACTGGAAATGCTAAATAAATGCGATAACTCCTAAACGGTGACCCAGATTAGAGATATGATTGTACGGATGGGTCCGGAATGGGGTTTTTACCCTATGAATGACATAAAACTTGTCAGCGCGGGATGTTTGGACCCCTCGCTTGCTTTCGGAAGGTTAAACGGATAAATTAATTAATTAATTAATTCGTTTAATGTTGAAACTCTAGTAACTTTTAAATGGTGGCTCGGAGTGGAAAACCGAGGGCACCATTGAGTTTGGAATGTGTCGTTTACCCTAGGAGGGGTATAATTTTTGTGGGTGCGGCCCGTCTGTGAAAAAAATGGCCCCAGGGGCGTTTTCGTAATTTGGTGCCCTCAGGCGTTGAGTTTTATAACTTTTGAACGGGGTCTCGGATTAAAATTCCAAGACCGCCGTTGTACTCGGGAGGTGGTGTTTACCCTAAGGTAGGCTTAATCGTGACCCCGTCGGGAGTTCGGGTTCGGGCCGACGGGCGGGGGGTTAAGCGTTTTCTTTTTAAACGCTTAACACACCCACCTCCCTCTTCTCCTTCCCCTTTCCCCCTGGTAGCCTCTCCTCTCCCTCTCCTCCTCCATCTCCGGAGAGGAGACTCCGGCAAGGTACGGTGATGCCGGCGAACTCCCCGTGAAGCTCCGGGCATCGCCCAAGAGGTAGGAGGTTTCTTTTGTTGCGTTTTTATTCCCGAACCTCCTTTGAATCCAAATTTTAGCGTCGAATTGATGTTGGATTTTTGAACGAACCACCTAATTGCGTAGTAGAGTTTTTTCTCCTTCCATCGCTTTCTTCGGTTGGTAAATCCGAGTTTCAGGGACCCCGCAATCATCCGCCGAAGATTGCGGGATTAAGGCTGTTTTCCGGTGGTTTTTGGGCGTTCCGGCGAGGTATCGCGGCGGTCCGGCGAACCAGCGCGGCGGCGCGGCATCCCGGCGGTGGTCCCGGCATCAGGCGGATGGCGGCAGCGAGCTCCGACTCAAGGCGGCGATGGTGGGCGCGTCTCGGCAGCGGGGCAGCGCGGCGGAGGCGGCTGCGGACGGCGGCTTCAGGCGGACTCTCGGGCGGCGCCGGCGTAGCGCGAAGGGGAGGAGGGGTCACGGGGTGCGCGACCCCGCGTGCGGCGACCGCGACCCGCTTAACGCGGGTCGCTGCGGAGGAAAAAGGGACCGGCCGTCAAGGCCAGTCAGTAGTGACAGGCCGCGGCCAGCTGGCCGCAGCGGACCGAACCGGACCCGCGGCCAGGTCGCGGGCCGGCTGTGGGCGGACTGGCCGGACCGGGCCGGTCCGGCCCAAGGGAGTTTCCCCTTTGGAATTTCCGACGCCCGTAGCTTTCGCTACGGGCGTCCGTTTTGCGCGCCTTCAGCGGCAGCGCGGACCTTGCGTCGAGGGGAACATTTTGAGATTGTTTTGGGAATTTATAATTCCCGAAACGAGGGGCCGCGGAGGCGCGACACGTCTTTAAGTGGTTTGTCATTTTCTTGGGGAACTTGTCTTGGACGGCGCGGACGCGTCCGACGTCCGATTTAAACGCCGTCAGTGGAGTTGGAACCCTGGCACCGAGGCGGAGCTTTCCAGGGTTGTTCCAGGCGTTGAGGCCGAAGTTGAGGCATGGGCCCCATGGCCCATCTTTTGAGCTGCGTGCAGCTTTTAGCGTCTTTTTCCTCGGACGTCCGTACGGGGCGTGCGAGTAGTCGATGTTGGGTGTTTTTCCGAGGGCATCGCGTTGGCGCAGTCTGCCCGCTGTAATTCCGCACGACGGTGCGGGCCCCACGAGGGACGTTTGGACGTCAACGGTGATTTTCCATCTTAATCACCGGGCGACCGTTTTGGACAAGTGGATAGTCCATTTTGTGTGCTTTTTCGAGAGGATCACAACGGTGTGATCCGTTCGCCGAGTTTCGGGACTGGGATGTGGGTTCCATGTGGCACCGCTCGTGTGCGGTGCCCCAGAATGCACCTTTTTCTCCGGATATCCGTTGCACTCAAGTGACTAGTGCTTTTGATGTGTTTTCCCGAGGAGATCGCAATGGTGTGATGCGCCCAACTGTTTTCGGGGCCGAGGCTCGGGATCACGGGATGTCGTTCAGGCGTGAGGCGGTGTTGGTGACTTTTCCATCGGACATCTGTTGGAGGCGAGTAAGTAGTCGATCTTGCGTGTTTTTTCATGAGGATTACAACGGTGCGATCTGTTTGGTTGTGCAGAGCCTCTTATGTGATCTTGTTAAAAGTAGAAGCATGGAAGGTGCTCTAGTGGTGGTTCACCCTACCTTGGTTGTAGCGAACCCTTGTCGTGTGATCGCACATTCTTGGGAGAGTGATATAAATGATTCACAAGATGTGGTTGGTCGTGCCTGGGCCTTTGAGGTGGAGTTGTTACGTCATGCCTTCGCGTTGACGCTGGGTGCCGTGTGCACGATAGCCTTTGGGATAAAATGAGGTATACTCTGGGAGTATACGGGAGCACTTGGAGGTACGTGTGGTTTGTACCTGAGACGTTCGTGCGCTTGGTTGGGGTTGAATTGGGGCCACACGTCGTGTGGGCCCTACATGCGTGTCGTGTTCTGCTTTGCTCACTTGGACCTCTCGCGGCGTAGAGGGTCCCTTTGTGCTCATTTGTTTGACTAGCGGGGTGGAGTTTATTTCCCCTGGCTTTGTGCTCATTTGTTTGACCAGCAGGGTTGAGTGGTCTCCCCCTGGTTTCATTCTCGATGGATCGGCCAATAGCGGTGCTAGTGGCACCCCGTGATGGAACATGCGTTGAACCTATTTTGGGAGAGAGTTGTTCTGGATTTGGGTGGTTGCGTGATACCCAATCCGTGTTCGGTTGGCCAGTGTTGTACCCCCCAGTAGAGATGGCCAGAGCAGTTCTGAGTTTTACCCTCCAGCGGGGCTGGGCAGTGGGTTACTCATCGACTTCTTTGAGTTTACCCTCCAGCAGGGCTGGGCAGGGGGTTGCTCGCTGACTTCTAGGGTTTACCCTCCACCAGAGACTGGGCAGTGGGTCACCCGACGCACTTAGGGTCTACCCTCCAGCAGAGACTGGGCAGTGGGTCACCCGACACACTTAGGGTCTACCCTCCAGCAGAGACTGGGTAGTGGGTCACCCGAAGACCTCTTAGGGTCCACCCTCCAGCAGGGCTGGCAGTGGGTCACCCATCGTCTAGTTCCAGGTCTACCCTCCAGCACGGCTGGTAGTGGGTCGCCTATCGACTTATTCTAGGTCTACCCTCCAGCGGGGCTGGGCAGTGGGTCTCCTGATGATGTATTAAGGTCTACCCTCCAACGGAGCTGGGCAGTGGGTCGCCTGATGATGTATTAGGGTTTACCCTCCAGCAGGGCTGGGCATTGGGTCACCCGATATCTTGTTATGAATTACCCTCCAGCAGGGCTGGGCAGTGGGGACACTGATTGGCATTTCGGACTCAGTCCTTTCGACTAGGCTAGTCTGTGGCTTACCTCCGTGATTACCAGAGCGGGACCCTTGGTTATACGGGTCAGTGTTGTGATGGCTTGACTTTTAGGAGACCTCTCGACTGCAGGGCAGTGACGAGGTGTGGTTTGACTTTCCCTAGAAATCTCAAGTTCGAGGGGCACTTTACCCACTGAGACGCGTTCTTGTGACGCGATCTAAAACCGTGCGGGTGAGTCAGTGCCGCCCAAAGCGGATAGTGTCGAGGTGTGGTGATTGAGCCCTTGGCTTGTGGTTCTGGGCAGACGTGCGGGATGCTGGGCATCGATGATGGTGTTACTTCTGGGACTGTTGGCGACTCACCTTTCTTGGGCTGAGCTACGGGACGGAGATCCCCTTACGGTCTTGTTCGGGCTTCTTGACAGAGCATATGAATATGTATATACCTCGTTTCAGTACCCACTTCTTGGGCTTGGTTACTCTCCCTCTAGGAGAGGCAAAGACGCACGGGGTATGCCACGTGCTTTCCGTGTCTATCTTCTCGTGGTGGGACGAGTCTACTCTCCTGCTATAGGTAGCGAAGACTCGACGGGAAGTTCATCTTCTCACCATTTCCAGCTCCTTGTGCCTGGACGAGTCTACCTTCTTTCTTTTGTTAGGTTGAGCTGGACTCTCTACTAGTATTCTACTGCACTTTCGATTCTACTCCCTTACCTTTTCTATGTTAACTCTACTGCTCACCCCTTTGGTACCTCCTTTGTTTCTCCCTCGAGCTTTCGGGGTATCCTACTGAGTATTTTTATACTCACCCCTGCTTGGGCTTTTCCCGCACTTGGTGTGCCCTTGCAGACGACGGATAGGTGGAGCGTGACTTCAGTGGAGCGTAGGAGCTTGGGAGCTTGGATCGCGTGCGGTGGTCATGGCCAGGTTCCAGGTGGGTGACCCGTCAGCTGTTTCCTTTTTGTTTACCTGTTGCCGGGTTGTGGCACCTTTTCTGGTTGGGCACGTGTTTTGCCCCTTTTTCCTTTTCAGCACTGTACTTTGTACTGTTAGAGGTTGATGCACATTGTGGTTTATTTATAGCATTTTTCCTTTTCTTTTCCTTTCTACTCTGCACTTTTTCATTGAGTGTGCTGTGTGTGTGTGTGTATAGGTACTTAGGCAAAGGCCTCCCTGAGTTTTTGTGCCTTCGGCGCTGGTCGCCAGCCCCTGGCCTATGGAGGCTGGCCTGGGGTAGTTGCGGCTCGAGCCCGAGTAGGGTCGGGTCGTGACAGGTCATGTTTAAATTTATAATTATTTTATTATTGATCAATTATATGTAATTTTGGTTAGTTTTTCTCTTACAGGTTTGTTTGTTCTTTAATCTAAAGTTTAATTAACATGATTTCGACATATTAACTTTCTTAATTCTAGTTTTATATTTTTTGAAAGATATCAAGACTGAGATGAAGAACAATCGGATATTCCATCAGGAGGTGGTGAGGATTATAACCTATAGATAGGGTTGCATGGTGTGTAATTGGAGTACACATTATGTACCCAAGTTCACTGCATCTAGAAGTGTCACAGAATACATGGCATACTAAGAAATAATAACACACAATGCATTTATTTCACACCGCATATTGACTAGACCAGCAGGGCACACGGTTTTTCAGATTACACAGTTTGTAACTGGAATACATGTCATGTAGCCTAACTAGTTTAGTGGTGAAATCCATGCTAACTATATGGTCAAATACATAGTTTATACCACATAAAACTGACAATCTGCATAATTAATGAGACACATGGCGTGTAGCAGGTGTACATGTTGTTTTACCATTAATTAACACATATGAAGAATACTCTAAGTAAATCAGTGGGTTATGTGGAAACACATAAAATGAAACACATGGAGTGTATCTCATTAGTACACATTGTTTAATCTAGCCGAGATACATGCCATGTCCCTAGGCATTTATCCTGGATACATGGAAAGTAAGGAACATGGAATTTAGCTCATTACTGCACATTGTTTTGTCTACCAATAAATAATAGAATTAAATTATATTAAAAAATAATTGCATCATTAAAACCCTAATTACACTGTTAGCACCATATGTGTTGAATATGTAATGTAAGTTTTGAATAATTAATAAATTCTCAATTAATTCAGTGTAATTATCTATAATTATTGGTCATGCCTTATATTTTACATAAAATCATTTATGAGGGGTATCCACAAGAGACTTTGAATAATCATTAAGATAAAGGGAATTAATTGATTAATTAAATAATTAATTGAATAAAAACAAGCATGTTTATCTTAAAAATAAATTATGAATTTAAGTGAATACTTGTAATATCCCAACCATTATAGAGTTGTCTCGTAATTATTTTCATGTATTATTTGTAATTCCCCAACCCCAGTTACCTAGAGTTGGTGCATTATTACATAACATTGGCATGATACAAGGAATCATGTACCGAAAGACCGATCAGTTTAGTAGCCTTGGAAGTACTAGATACATTCATAAGTTTTACATTACATCATGAAATAAAAACATAAAAAATATTTTGTCCCCTTTTGAACACACTTATATCCTTATCCTATCCTTGCAGTTCAACCATAAAATACTTCTTCACATCCTGGGGAAAATAAAATATAGTAAGGGGTGAGCTCAGATGCTCAGAAAGGGTGACAATATAGCGGAAACTTTCATAAATAAGCATAAACATTTAAGGCAATGAATAAGACTAAAACAAAAACCTTTTAAACTTAAACTTCAGCATAATATGGTAAGGATAAAATCAAATAATTCCATTTACTTAATCATGTGAATATTCTACTAGTCAAATAATCACATGCAATATCAATAGCCACTTTTATAATGTTGGAATGCATAATGTCAGACTTCATAACCACATAGTCAAGTCCTTGTGAAAAGACACTATTTTGTCTCATGTGACCTACCGATACATCAAGGAGCTATATCAGGCTTCACCCATCACTTACTAAGTCCAATACATTCCTCATATGAAAAGGTTTAAATATAACATAAACATCCGTATTAAAACTAGCATATGAAATGTCAATACTTTATCCATAAACCATGAATGGTGTAAAAATAACACATCCATAGTCAAACATATCATGAAACCTTCAATATAATATGAAAGTTTTGTATCAAAATAAATCAACTTCAAAAAAGCTTAAAATCCATCAAAGGATGTTGACATAGACGAAATCAAAAAAAATTTAGAGAAATATTTCTTTCAATTTTGAAATCATTTAAAAGTCATATAATTATCAAGCAAAACATTTATTTTGAAAATATTATTATAAGATTTAGGGGAATCTTTGATGATGATATAATGGTGGAATATATCCACACCCACTGTATAAGTTAAAAAATACATTCTTGCCTTAATTTTGTCAAAAAGGTCATAAAGTACCTTGTTTGGAAAACGATGGAAATATTCCTTTAAAAACATATATGGTAAAATAAGGGTATAAATGAATTTAACCCATAGTGTTGGGCAAAAATACCTCAAGGTATCATTGAAGCATTTTTGAGGTGATTGTGTTTGTTGACAAAGTGGACATCTGAGTAGTGATTGTTGACAAAGAAAAACAATGACATACAAATTTGTTGACAAAGAGGATTTCATGGTGGAATGTCGAGTTCAAGAGCTGAGGTCAGCGATCCATGTTTGATTCAAGAACGTCGATAAAAGGAATGGATGATCTGGAGGCGGTACAAAAGAACAGATACAAGGTGGCGCCGTTTTCCAGTGTGTGCCAAATTTTAGGGCCTGAAAATCGGAAAATGAAGAAAAGTGTTTTTGGAAAAAGTACTTGCATGCCGAGGACTTGGAGTATAGGAAACTTGTGCGCCATATGTTTTTCAAGATCAGAAGATCAAAATATGGCAAAGTAAAGAGGTTCGCGCAAGTTTGGGAGTTGGTCGTGCAAGTGTCTAAAATGACAGGGGACTTGCGCGCTGAAACTGGGTCGCACAGGTGACTTGCGCGCCGTCGCACAGTGTGGTCAGATTGCCTATAAATACTGAACCACCCCTCCTCATTTTCAATGGAGTTCAACACTTTGAGAAATCAGAGCTCCCGTCACGCAAGTGTGGTGGTCGCGCAAGTGGTGAGTGTAGGTCGCACAGGTGAATTTGCGTGCCAGTAGTTGAAGTTGTGTGTCGGTGTTAGAAGTTGCGCACCGGTTTGCAGTTGCCCGCCAATATTGGTTTGGGCGTAAAAGGAAGAGAGTCGCGCAAGTTTGTAGTTGAGGAAGCTTGAGTCGCGCAAGTGTCTGAGGAGGACTTGCGCGCCCATTGTGACTTGCGCGCCGATACTTGCGCGCCGAGATTGACTTGCGCGCCAAGTAAGGTTTTGTTCCAGCGGTGCTTCTCGGACTGCGTGGAAGCTGGTACGTTGCCCGATACCTTCGGTGCAAAGAGATATTCATATACGGGTGAAAGTTTTACTTCAACAGAGCATCTACACACAGAGGAAGATGCATTCATTCATGCAAATGAAGAGACCTACAGTTCTATAAACTGTGAGTGGATTCCTTCCAAGAGTAGTGAGCTTAGGAAGAGGAAGAAGGTGATCCTCTCCACCGGCAGTGAGCCAGAGAGAGAGAGAAACAGGGAGTGACCCTTGGGAAAGTAGTGAGCTGACCCTAAACTTGTAAAGGTAGTGAGCCTGGGCTTAGAAATGATATAGACTGAACCTTGTAATCCACAGCTAGTGAAGATTAGTGGAATTTTGTACGACTGGAAACTTGTCGGCATATGCTCCTTGGACGTAGCCATTTGCGGTGAACCAAGTAAAATTGTTGTGTCCTGTGCATACTTCACTTTCTATTTACTTTGTGCAACAGGAAAAAGAGAGAAGAAAGTTTTACTCAACAGCGAAACAAGATCAGAACGGGCATTAATTTTAAATTAGTCATACCCTGATTCACCCCCCCTCTCAGGGTATTCAGCCTTGTGGACCTAACAATTGGTATCAGAGCGAAGGTTGAAAGTTGTTCTTCTCTCAATGGATGTCACCAATCATAAAGGGATTCTGATCTTCGACGGATATAATTTTCAGATATAGAAGAATCGGATGCAACACTATTTCCGATCCTTGGGAATGGATGTGTTTTCAGCAGCTATGCATGGTATCACAGCTGATATTAATAGTGGTGCTTTATTAGAAGCTGAGCATAGAGAGTTGGATGCTGATTCCAAAGTAATCATTGCCTTAAGGGGAGCCCTTTCCAATACCATCTACATGAAGGTGATGTCATGAAAAACGTCACATGCCATGTGGGAAAAGCTTTTGAATATATATGAAGGGGACACAAAAGTCAGAGAGGCAGAGCTGCAGGTGTTGTGGAACAAATATGAAGATCTGAAAATGAACCTGAATGAGTCTGTTGACACATTCTTTGACAGGGTAAACATTGTTGTGGAAGATATGCGAGGTCTTGGAGAAGTCATTGAAGAAATAAAGATTGTAAAGCGCATCTTGAGGAAACTTCCACCTCGGTTCAATCCGAAAGTTTCAGTACTAGAAGATAAAGATCCAAAAGAGCTGACATTGGACAATTTTCACAGTACCTTGGTTGCATATGAAATGAGGAATGATGATAATGAGGCTGTGGAAAAGGGGAAGTCTAAAGAGGTGGCATTTAAGGCCATGAAGAAGCTCACCATTGAAGATTCTAATGAAGAAGAAGAGACAGATGAGGTGATGTCATTTCTTTCTTCAAATCTACAAAGAGGAAGAGGAAAATTTAAAGGTAAACTTCCACTAGCATGTTTTCGATGTGGAAAGGTTGGTCATCTTGTGGAAAGATGCCCAAATAAGTTTCAAGATGATGATGATGATGATGAAGTTGAAATTCCCAAGAAGAAAACTTCAGCTTTTGTGAAAGGGAAGAAGCAATTCAAGAGAAATTTCTTCAAGAAAAAGAATCTTCTCTCACAAGAACTTGAAAGTTCAGATGAGTCTGAGGATGAAGAGGTTGAGGAAATTAAAAATTGCAGAGATTGTGGGGTAAATGCCTTGGTGGCGATTGTTGGTAGTTCTCAAAAGGGAGAAGAAGATGATGCTAAAGAAGAAGAAGAAATTGAAGGGAGAATTGATATGGAAGCCGAATTGGAAGAAGCTCTTGAGGAGATAGATGTTTGGAGAGCCAAAACAAAGAAAGCCAATAAATTGGTTCGTGATTCCAAACTCTATATGCAACAACAGGATGAAGAAAAGTCTGAGCTGTTAGAAGAAATTGAAAGACTAAAATCCTCAACACTAGAGAACTCAGAAAATATTGTTGAGTATAAGCTTAAAGTTGAGGAACAAAAGAAGGAAATTGATTGTTTGACCAACACAGGAAAAGATCAGGTTAGACATATCAAAGAGCTTGAAGAATAAGTGGTAAGTCTGCGACAAAAACTTAAGGATCAAGATAAACTCTTAACCCCCAATGTGATATCCGAAAAGCAGGCCATTCAGAAGACAGAGAAGATGAAAGCGGAGCCTAGCAGTTCAGTAGGGAAGAAGCAGCAATTGAGCTCAGATGTTAAGGTCGTTTCTGGGCTTAGTCAAGAACAAAAATTTGCGACAATTGCAGTCAGACCGCAAGCACTCATCCCGAAAGTGAAGGTTGATTTGGGCACAAAACAGAATCAGAATATTTAGAGATCTCAAAGGGAAAATCGTAGTGCTGAAATATCACGAGGGAATGCATCCTATATTAGGTGTTATTGCTGTGGGAAAATGGGACATTCACAGTATGTGTGTTCCATATCCAAGAGATATAGAAGGGAACATGAACAGAGATGGAAGCCAAACAGAGAACGGTTTTCCAGAACACATTTTGAAGGACACTATTTTTGGTGCGGAGGATTTGGACACATGGCTAGGTATTGCACTTCAACCATTCAGAGAAATGTGTCAAAGCAGAATCAAAATGTTCGCAAGCAGCAGATCAATAAACCAAAAAGTGAGTTAAAAGTTCAGAACAGATTTGCAGCTCTGCAAGATGAGGGAGGTCCATCATACTCTGAGAAAGAACAGAAGTCTCAATCCATGCCGAGTGTGAAAGAAAAAGTATGGACAAAGAAGAAGAAAAATGAGAAGGCTGTGGTGGCGGAGATTGCCCTTAAAGCATCAGCTCGGTCTGGTGTTTGGATCCTTGATAGTGGTTGCACATCCCACATGACGGGTAATAAGGATCTTGTTACAGGCATCAAATATGACAAAGAAGGAGTTATCAAATTTGGAAATGATGAAGGCCTGAAGATTGTTGGCTCAGGGAAAGCCAAGTTTGGGGGAAAAGAGATGAGACGTGCTGATGTCTTGGTAGTAGAGGGTCTCAGTCATAACTTACTCAGTGTCAGTCAACTATGTGACTCTGGGCACTCTATCCAATTTACCAAGAAGATGTGTGTTGTGAAAGGAAAAGATGGAGCAGCTGTTCTGCAGGGAAAAAGGTCAAAGGGAAATCTCTACCTTGTAGGTGGGGAAGAAGGTACTTGTCTTTTATCCAGAGAGGAAGAAAACCAGTTGTGGCATAAGCGACTTGGTCATCTATGCCAACCATCTATGGAGGATCTCGTAAAATATGATGCTGCTAGAGACCTTCCCAAACTATCACATGATCGCACTCATATGTGTGATGCTTGCCAACAAGGGAAGATCATCAGAAAGACATACAGGCCAAAGGAACAGAAATCAACTAGAGTGCTCGAATTGGTTCATGCTGATGTATGTGGACCTATTTCACCACGAGCTATAAATGGGAAAAGGTACTATGTTCTTTTCATTGATTATTATAGCATAATGGCCTGGGTATTCATCATTACCCATAAGACAGAGGTGTTCAGTTGTATAAAGAATTATAGGAGGGAATAAGAAAAGATTCTTGGGCAGAAAATCCTGAAATTTCGTACTGATAATGGTACAGAATTTACAAACAGTCAGGTTGAAAACTATCTTGAGAAACATGGGATAAGGCATCAAGTATCATCAGTAAGAACTCCCCAACAGAATGGAGTGGTTGAAAGAAGAAATCGGATCATCAACAACATGACCAGAACAGTGCTTATTGATAAGGACCTATCAAAGAAATTTTGGAAGGAAGCCATTTTAACATCAGTCTATGTTTCAAACAGGTCTCTGTTGTGTCCGAAGTAAGGGAAGACTCTATATGAACTATGGTACGGAAAGAATCCAACGTTGAAATACTTTCAAATCTTTGGAAGTAAGTGTTTCATTCTCAACAAAAAAATCATAGGAAGTTTGAGGCACGAGGAGATGAAGGGATATTCCTTGGCTACTCAGGGAAAAGTAAAGCATATAAATGCTTCAACAAGAGGCTGGGAAAAATCGTTGAGAGCAATGATGTCACTATAGTTGAAAATGAACAGAATACTCAACGATCCATTGAACAGTTCTTGGATGAAAGTGATGATGAGGAAAGCAACACAGGGGGGTAGAAGTTTTAGAGGCTGACTCAGAAGAAGATACTGATGATGAACAAGAAAGTGTCAAGTCTATATCTGCAAGGAAGCCAAAGAGTCGAGCTGAAATTGATAGGCAAAATATCATTGGTGACCAGACAGCACCAGTTCAGACTCGAAGAATGAAGTCATTAAAACAGACATCATTTTTTTATCTCAGGTGGATCCGAATTATTTTTCCGATGCAGCTGAAGATGAAAAATGGGTTCAAGCTATGAATGAAGAGCTTGATCAGATTGAGAAGAACCAGACGTGGGAGATTTTTTCGAGACCAGCAGACAAGAATGTCATTGGGACTAAATGGGTCTATCGCAACAAGATGAATGAAGATGGAACTATGATTTGAAACAAATCACGACTAGTGTGCAAGGGGTACTCCCAGATCGAAGGAATAGATGTTGATGAGACATTTGCACTAGTTGCAAGGCTGGAGACAATCAGATTATTCTTGTCCATAGCAGTGCAAAGAAAGTTTAAAGTGTTCCAGATGGATTTCAAATCCGCGTTCTTGAATGGGGTTCTGAAAGAAGAGGTGTACATTGAGAAGCCAGATGGTTTTCTTATTCATGAGGATGAGAACAAAGTTTTCAGGCTGAAGAAGGCATTGTATGGGCTGAAACAAGCACCACGAGCATGGTACTCAAGGCTTGATCAGTATTTGAAGAAGCATGGTTTTCAGCGTGGAGGAGTTGATTACAATCTCTATTTTAGTAATGAAAGTAATCAACGGATGATGGTGCTGGTTTATGTTGATGACATAATATTCAGCGGATCAGATGAAGCTCAATGCAGACAGTTCTCCGAATTCATGAAAAATGAGTTTGAAATGTCAATGATTGGAGAGCTAACATTTTTCCTTGGTTTACAGGTGACACAAGGAAGTAATGGCACTTTTATTTATCAATCCAAATATGCCAAGAAAGTTCTAAGAAGGTTTGGAATGGATAATTCCAAGGAGATGAAGACTCCGGTTGCTACCCGGATGATATTATCAAAAGATGAGGATGGCAAGGCAGTTAATATCACAGAATATAGGCAAATTATCGGAAGTCTGTTGTACTTGACCGCGACAAGGCCTGATATTGTTTTCGCCACATGCCAAGCAGCGAGATATCAAAGTAATCCCAAGGAAAGTCACATGCTTGCAGTGAAAAGAATACTTAGGTATATCAAGGGCACAGTGGACTTCGGGCTGACATATAACAACAAGTCTCAGACAGAATTATTGGGATATACTAATGCAGACTGGGCCGGTTCAGCAGATGACAGGAAATCAACATCTGGAGGTGAATTTTATCTTGGCGGACTATGTATTGCTTGGTTGAGCAAGAAGCAGGATTGTATTTCATTAAGCACCGCAGAAGCTGAGTATATTGCAGCCACTCAAGCATGAACACAGTTATTGTGGATGAAGCAGCAGCTTGAAGATATGGGAGTTGAAGTGAAGTCTCTGATCGGAATCCAGTGTGACAAGTCAAGTGCTATAAATCTTAGAAAAAATCATGTCTATCATTCCAGGAAAAAACACATTGAGATCAAGTATCATTTCATCAAGGAGAAGGTTGAGCAGGGCATCGTGAAGTTGGAGTATGTTCCTACAGAGCTACAGGTTGCATACATTCTGACAAAGGCCTTACCCAAGGAAGCTTTTGAGAGGCATCGACTGGCTCTGGGAGTTCAGTCGATTCCCCGCACTTGAAATAGTATGGATGTGGGACCCCCCCCCCCTCTCCCCGAGGTATGATGTGTTTTTCCCTGATATGCTGATATGTGTTCTCTACTATGTTACAGACTACAAAGGAGTGTCCTTTGGGTTCGTTGACAAAGGGGGAGAAAAGTGTTTGTTAAAGGAGGAGAAAATAGTGATTGTTCAAGGGGGAGACAGTGCGGAGATTTGATAAATCATAATTGATACGGGGAGAAGCTGATAGGTGGAGTAGCCAGAAAGGGGGAACAATGAGAAAGGGGGAGTGTATTAAATCTGACGATGCTAGAAGTGATCGATCAAAGAATAGATATCACGACAGATGAGGATCGTGATAAAAGCAGAAGAGTGGTGTTGGAAAGTGGTAAGACTATTTCCAAACCAAACATTGGTCTTCCAACAAATCCATCAATAATTGGTATCAGTTTGGTGTCAATAGTGGATGTCAGAGATAAAGTGATTCATTGATGAACTTTTCATTTACTCTTGTTTCTCACGCCGAGCATTGCTCATGTGGGTTTAGAGTATGTGTTGAGTAAATCCTTGATCGCTATCAGAATCGCAATGAGGCGAATGGAGGCTGAATAATCAACGAAATATCTTTGTTTTGGAAGAGTTTTCAACAAACCCAAAGGGGGATATTGTTTGGCAAAAATCCCTTAAGGTATCATTGAATCATTTTTGAGGTGATTGTGTTTGTTGACAAAGTGGACATCTGAGTAGTGATTGTTGACAAAGCAAAACAAAGACATACAAATTTGTTGACAAAGAGGATTTCATGGTGGAATGTCGAGTTCAAGAGCTGAGGTCAACGATCCATGATTGATTCAAGAACGTCGATAAAAGGAATGGATGATCTGGAGGCGGTACAAAAGAACAGATACAAGGTGGCGCCATTTTCCAGTGTTTGCCAAATTTTAGGGCCTGAAAATCGGCAAATGAAGAAAAGTGTTTTTGGAAAAAGGACTTGCGCGCCGAGGACTTGGAGTATAGGAAACTTGCGCGCCATATTTTTTTCAAGATCAGAAGATCAAAATATGGCAAAGTAAAGAGGTTTGCGCAAGTTTGGGAGTTGGTCGCGCAAGTGTCTAAAATGACAGGGGACTTGCGCGCCGAAACTGGGTCGCGCAGGTGACTTGCGTGCCGTCGCGCAGGGTGGTCAGATTGCCTATAAATACTGGACCACCCCTCCTCATTTTCAATGGAGTTCAACACTTTGAGAAATCAGATCTCCCATCGCGCAGGTGTGGTGGTCGCGCAAGTGGTGAGTGTGGGTCGCACAGGTGAATTTGCGCGCTAGTAGTTGAAGTTGTGCGCCGGTGTTAGAAGTTGCGTGCTGGTTGGAAGTTGCGCGGAAATATTGGTTTGGGTGTAAAAGGAAGAGAGTCGCGCAAGTTTGTAGTTGAGGAATCTTGAGTCGCGCAAGTATCTGAGGAGGACTTGCGCACCTGTTGTGACTTGTGCGCCGATACTTGCGCGTCGAGATTGACTTGCGCGCCAAGTAAGGTTTTGTTCCAGTGGTGCTTCTCGGACTGCGTGGAAGCTGGTACGTTGCTCGATACCTTCGGTG
The DNA here is from genome assembly GCA_963277665.1 of Viscum album. Taxonomy (NCBI): domain Eukaryota; kingdom Viridiplantae; phylum Streptophyta; class Magnoliopsida; order Santalales; family Viscaceae; genus Viscum; species Viscum album. The sequence goes on along the minus strand of OY728120.1, from coordinate 1,575,061,587 downwards.
CAAAGAGATATTCATCTATGGGTGAAAGTTTTACTTCAACAGAGCATCTACACACCGAGGAAGATGCATTCATTCATGCAAATGAAGAGACCTACAGGTCTATAAACTGTGAGTGGATTCCTTCCAAGAGCAGTGAGCTTAGGAAGAGGAAGAAGGTGATCCTATCCACCGGCAGTGAGCTAGAGAGAGAGAGAAACAGGGAGTGACCCTTGGGAAAGCAGTGAGCTGACCCTAAACTTGTAAAGGCAATGAGCCTGGGCTTAGAAGTGATCTAGCCCAAACCTTGTAACCCACATCTAGTGAAGATTAGTGGAATTTGGTACGAACGGAAACTTGTCGGCGTATGCTCCTTGGACGTAGCCCTTTGCGTTGAAACAAGTAAAATTACTGTGTCCTATGCATACTTCTCTTTCTATTTACTTTGTGCAACAGGAAAAAGAGAGAAGAAAGTTTTTCTCAACAGCGAAACAAGATCAGAACGGGCATTAATTTTAAATTAGTCATACCCTGATTCACCCCCCCTCTCAGGGTATTCAGCCTTGTGGACCTAACACATAGTATAGTAAATATTAAAAAAAATTGAATTACATTTTTAATAAAACATGGATGTGGATGATAAAGAGGTCCCAGTAGATACTTACGTAAAAACAACCTCGGATAATAAAGAGATTGTGAAATTAACCCTTACCTTGTACTTTTCCTTAGTCGATGGTATGTTAACCTCCTGTATAATAGTTAAAACATTTTTATTAAATTATACAATAAATATATACATAAATATTATATCATATATGATCCTCTAATATTTCTTTGTTAATAATATTTCAGAAGTATCATTGTTTTGGGTGTTAAATAATCCATTTTCCTTTATATGCTCGGTTACATAAGCCATTTTTGTTATGGATAGGATGTATTTTATTCATATACATAATTATATTAAGTTATTAACATTATTTTTAATCATAAAATTAAAATTATTCTTGAATTATTATGATGGGGAATGAATCTCATCGCGTTCGTGGAGACGGTAATCCGTATGTACGCACGAGTGACAATATCATTACATTGATGGTGAAATAGTATGTAATTGGATGTTATATCATATATACAGAATAATTAACATATTATATTTATTATTTACATCATTTATACTCATTATTATACCCATCCAAATAATAATGTGTTTGAATAACAAAATTCACCACGATGTGGAGACGGTAAGCCGTACGTACGCACGTGTGGTGATTTTGTCATTCATATGATGAATAGAATAATGAATATGGTTGTACCATTTTTATAATAACATCACAATATATATAATATATTTGAGTTATTATTTTATAATGGAAAAAATAAAGAAAGAGAAAGTGGAAGAAGAAAAGAACTTGAAAGAGGGTGGTGAAATTATTACCTCTTCTTCGGGTGTTTCCATTTGAGTTGATCAAAAGGGCTCCTTAGGTTGGATTTATGATCAAACTAAGGCCTCTAGGTTTAAGTGATAGAAATTGGTAGGATATTTGGGTAGGGGTTGGCCGAGCCAAATGGATTTGGAGGTGTGATTTTTAGAGAAGGGGAAGTGCCCTTTTATAAGAGAGGTGAGGGGTACCTTAGGAAAAGATTGAAATATTATTTTATAATAAAATATTTTTCGGTTTCTAATGGATCTAAGATGATTTATTTAGATTTTAAGGTGGTTATGGGTCGAAAACATCTTAACCAGTAGGTGTTAGATAGGTTTTGGTCACCATATTAACTTTATCTTTTATATTTAACTCTTTGTTAAATAGTTTAACTTTTACCATGTATTATTGTATTATTATAATAATTGGTTAATAAACTTACTATAAAATTCCAAGAGAACCTCAAGTGGTTTATTAATGATATAACTATCATTATGTAAGTTCTTTGGCAGAACCTTATATTTTTAGGACTATTATATAATTTAATAATATAATATTTGTTTTAAAAACTCATTTATGTCAATTTTGACACTTTAGTATTTGGTTTTTGTGAAAGTCATCACAACTTGATTACTTCAAAAACAAATACATTGAATCAACCCTAACATGTAATATTCACCTAAAAAATTCGTGGATTTCATAAAAACTTCGAAATTATATTTATTTTAATATTTATAATACCATTTATTTGATTATTTCATTTATAAAGTAATTACTGCATCATCATTGTGTCTTAAATAAATTTAATTATTTAATGTCTAAAAATTATAAATAAAATAAAATTATGTAGGAAATATTTTTAGCTTTATAATGAGTATTTATAGTCGAAAATATAACTTATATAACCCCATTTAAAAAAAATTACTAAAAGATATATGTTTATGTCATTTTTGTCTTTACTTTAAATTAATTAATATAAAGTGTCATTGTCACTCTCAAGTGGCTCCATGGGGTCCCAAAATCGACCCAAGGATACCCATGGTCATACATGTATCAACCAATAGGAATAGGATACATGTTAGTTTAATTTAATATTATTATAATATTATTTTTTACCCTTATTTACCAGATTTACCCTTTAACCATGGTAAATAAAATATTTACCAAAGTAATTATTCATAATGTCTAAAAATAAAAGTTACCTATTTACACAATTTTTACCTCCTGATTCCAAATATAAAATCCATTTTTCAAAATTCAAAACACATAATTGTCATAAATTAATTTGAAATTAATTCTCGTTATCAAAACAAAAAGCGTGTTTTTAAGAAATAATAACTATCAAAATATTGACACTTGTTTATGTCCAATTTAAATGTGAAATTACATAAAATGAACTAAATTATATTAAATGATAAAAATATAATCTAATGATACTTTAAAACCACTCAAATGTATAATTTAACACTATAAATAATTTGGATTAAAATGGTTGTTTTTAATTAAAATTTAGTATTTTTCACTATTCATCAAAAATTGAGAGTTTCCAGAAAAGTACCAAAAATTCACCCTAAGATAATATCAATATTCAGAATTCAAAAATTAAGTCTATTTTGAAAAATAATATTTATAAAATTTCAAAACATGGTTATTACTATTTATAATGGCTAGTTTGATTGGTCATGGTGTGTTAAAACACCAAGTTGCGTACAACGCAAGCTACTGCATTATTCAAAGGGAAACGTATCATGGAAGCTTGAGGTGTTACATTCTCCCCTCCTTAAAAAAATTTTGTCCTCAAAATTTCTAGAATATTACTTCATAAAAATATTTGGGTGGTTCTTCATCATAAGTTCCTCAGGTTCCCGCGTTGCCTCTTCCATCTTATGGTTTCTTCATAGAACTTTTACCAGATGAGTCGTCCGGTTTCTCAGGACTTGTTCTCTGGTATCAAGAATTTTGGTAGGTTCTTCACAATAAGACATATTGGGTTCCAGTTCAATTTCCTCATAGGCGAGTACATGTGTTGGGTTAGGCATGTATTTTCTCAACAGTGATACGTGGAACACATCATGAACTTTGGAGATACTTGGAGGCATTTCCAAATGTTAAGCTAAAAATCCAATTAGTTCTAAAATTTTAAAAGTTATGATGTACCTGGGACTCAATTTACCCTTCTTACCAAAACGAATAACACCCTTCCATGGATATACCTTCAAGAAAACATTATCTCCTACTTGAAATTCTAAATCCTTCCTTCAGTTATCAGCATAGCTATTTTGCCTACTTTGAGCTGCTTTGATGTGGGCTTGAATAATCTTCACTTTTTCTATTGTTTCATCAACAAGTTTTCAGCCTATGAGTTTTCTTTCACCGACATCATCCCAATAAGTTGGTGTGCGACATCTCTTTCTGTATAATGCTTCAAATGGTGCCATCTGAATACTTGAAGGGAATCTATTATTATAGGAAAATTCGACCATAGGTAAATATTGATCCCACATATCTTGAAAGTCAAGTGAGCAAGATATCAACATGTATTCTAAGGTTTGAATAGTCTGTTCTGGTTGTCCATCGGTTTGAGGGTGGTAGGTAGTGCTCAAATGAAGTTTAGTATCCAGGGATTTCTGAATACTTTTCCAGAATCTTAATGTAAAATGGGGATCATGATCAGAAACAATCGATAGGGGTACTCCATGAAGTTTTAAAACTTCATTAATATGTATTCTTTCCATACGTTCAAGTGGTAAATCTTCTCTTATAACAAGAAAATGGGATGACTTGGTAATACGATCAACAGTGACCCATATTCCATTATTCCTTCTAGGAGTCTTTGGTAGCCCCATGACAAAGTCTATAGTAATATTATCCCATTTCCACTCAGGTATGGGAAGAGGTTGCATGACTCCTCTAGGTTGTTGCCTTCCAACTTTCACTTGTTAACAAACCATACATCTTGACACATAATCAGCAATCTCTCTCTTTATGTTATCCCACCAAAAATGTTCCTTCAAATCTCTATACATCTTGGTGCTCCCATGGTGTATAGAGAAATTGGAGCTATGAGCAATATCTAACAATTCCCTTTTTAGATCAGGTATATCGGGAACACAAAGTCTCTTCCCAAATTTCAAAATTCCATCTTCATATACAAAGTCACTCAATCTCCCATCATTCACAACTTTAATCTTCTTTTGAAACTCCTCATCATCAGTCTGAGAACTTTTCATCCTTTCTAGTAAAGATGGTTTATCAACCATTTGAAAAAGTATTGATGTTTCACCTTCCATGGTTATTCCCATATCCATCTTTACTAGATCCATGAAAATAGGATCTCTTTCTACTCTCATCTTGTTCAAAACTCCATGATCCTTTCTACTCAAATCATCTGCCACCTTATTTGCCTTCCATGGGTGATAGTGTATAGAGAAATCATAATCCTTAAGTAGTTCAATCCATCTTCTTTGCCTCATATTGAGTTATTTCTATAAGAAAATATACTTCAAACTCTTATAATCAGTATAAATCTTACATTTTTCACCATAGAGATAGTGTCTCCATATTTTTAGAGCAAATATTATAGCTGCTAACTCAAGATCATGAGTAGGATATTTTTGCTCATAAATTTTTAGCTTCTATGATGCATAGGCAATAAGTCTATCATTCTGTATAAGGTCATAACCAATTTCTTTCTTTGAAGCATCACTATAAATAACAAACTCATCATTCCTCGATGGTACAGTCAAGATAGGATCATTAACTAATCTTCTCTTCAGTTCTTCAAAACATTATTCACACTCTTTTTTCTAAACAAATTTAACCCCTTTACGAGTGATCTTGGTTAATGGGTTATCCAATCAGGCAAAATTCTGGAAAAAATGCCGATAATAACCTGCTAAACCAATAAAACTGCGTACCTCAATTATACTCGTCGGTGCTGGCCATTCTTGGATTGCCTTGGTCTTTGAAGGATCAACAGAGATTCCATCCTTAGAGAAAATATGGCCAAGAAAAGAAATATCATGAAGCCAGAATTCACACTTGCTAAATTTACCATATAATTCATTTCTTCTAAGAGTCATTAGGATAATGCGCAAGTGATTTTCATGATTTTTGTAGCTTTTTGAGTATACCAAAATATCATCAATAAATACCACTAAAAAGTCATCAATATATTCCTTGAAAACTATATTCATTAGATCCTTGGAGATAGAGGGTGCATTAGTCAATCCAAAAGGCATTATTATAAACTCATAATGCTCGTACCTGGTTCGAAATGCTATTTTCGGAATGTTTTCCTTCTTCACACACAACTGATGATATCCAGATAGAAGGTCAATATTTGAAAAATATTTAGCTCCATGAAGTTGGTTGAATAAATCATCAAAGTGAGGTAAGCGATACTTGTTCTTTATTGTTATAGCATTGATCTCCTTGTAGTCAATGCACAACCTCATAGATTCATCTTTCTTCTTAACAAAAAGAACAGGGGCTCCCCATGGAGAAACAATAGGGCAAATAAATCCCTTATTACTCAATTCCTCTAGTTGTTTCTTTAGTTCTACTAATTCCACTGTGTCCATTCTATAAGGGGTCTTTAATATGGGCCTTAAATCAGGAATTAAATCAATGGAAAACTCAATTTATCGCTCTGGAGGATGTCCAGGTAAATCCTCTGAAAACACATCAACATATTCTTGCATAATAGCTATATACTCTATTTGAACATTCTTTTCCTCACCAATAGTTATTTCATTCTCTTCCTCCCCAATAATTTAATTTAGTAGAGCTATTGGGGGTGGATCTAGATAAGAATCAGGTGGTGACATTTCTTCTCTAAAGATAAGATACTCATTATCATCATTGAAAATTGTAACCTCAATATTATTACAATAAATTTTTGCATCATGGTCCAAAATCCAATCCATTCTGAGGATTATATCAAATTCAATCATGGGTATGACAATGAGATCAGCATATAAAGAATATTTAAATGCCCTAATAGGAACTGATTCACAAAACTTTGTTGCAATGATACTTCCCTTAGGAGTTTTGACTGACAACTCCCTTGTTAATTCAAATTAAAAATATCTAATTTTCTTAGAAAACTGGGAAGATATGAAACAATGAGATGATCTAGAATCAAATAAAGCATTGTCTAAACTTGAGGATACCATTAAATTACCTACCACCACGTCTTTCGGAGCTTCAACCTCAGTAGTAGTGATCACATAAGCTTGGCCTTGATCCCTTGGCCTTTTCGGAGGTAATTTCTCTTGGCGCTTAGGACATTCATTTTCATAATGCCCCTATTCTCTATAATTATAGCATTCAACATTGACAGCCACTTTCTTCCCCTTGCAATCACGAGCTTGGTTTCCTTTTTCACCACACTTGTAACAGACTCTCATTCCCTTCAGGCAAGTACCGGGGTTTTTCTTCCCACATTTATAATAGGATTTATATTCAACTTTTCCCTTCTTCCCCTTATTTCCATTTCCAGAGTGTTCAGTAGATCTCTTCTTCTCTTGGTTTTCTTTGAAGTCCTAAGACTTAGAGAATTCTTTTTCTCTCTTGATAGCGCATGAGACAATATCTTCGTACAATGAGAAGGATTTTGAGACTAATGCTCGATGGAGAAATGGATTTAACCCATCAAAGAATTGATCAATCTTACTACTTGGGTTACGTATATAATATGTCTCGTGTCTTGCTAACCTTGTAAAGTTAGCCTCATACTTTGCAACATTCTCATCCTCCTTTTTCCTCAGACTCAGAAATTGTCTTTCCATATCCAATTGATGGTCACGAGGAAAGTATTTTTCTAAGAAAATCTCCATAAACTCTCTCTATTCCATGTTTTATACTTCTTCATCTTCATTTGTGTTTTGGATTAATGACCACCATTGATCTGAATCTCCCGTGAGGTGATAAACTGCCATGACAACTTTTTCCCTTTCACTACTCCCCAAAGTATGAAATATTTTCTCAAAGAAACTTATCCATTGCTCAGCTACTAATGGATTTGTACTCCCATTGAATTCTAGTGGTTTTTTCCTCATGAATCGGTCTAACATTGATCCTTCACATTGTGGATCAGGGTGCTCCATACGGGTAAGGTTATTATTCATAACCTGAGTGATTTGTCTCAGTATGGTGATAAGTTGATCAGCACCAGTTGCATCACCAGCTCCACTATAATTACTTGAGTAGGATGGAAATCTCTACATGTATTACGTGGGTTGATACGGTTTCCATTCCTTCCACTAGGTGTTATTTCTAAACAATGGCATACACTAGATTAGTTTATGAATTGAAATACATAATTCCAAACTTGTAAAATAGTTAACATAAATTAAACAATTTATGGATATAATCCATAATAAAAAAAATGTTTTCTTTGAGGAATTATATACTCATAAACCCTTAATAATGGTTTTTAAAGAAAATGAGAATTATCCTAAGCATATCCCCGGGAGTTTCATAACCAAGATTACAGCAAGGCCCATTGTCGAGCACCAGTTCCCATTTAAGTATAGCTCAAAGTGGTGTTTTTGAGTTTTACCCCTAGGTACATCTGTGCCAGAGCCACCTCTACCTACTTGTATCCAGATAGGAATTTATTTCTTGGAAAACTCACAAAATCTCTACATTACCAAAATTTAAGGAAGTTATTTTATACTAATCCTCAAATTCTATCTTAGGTTAATGTTCTCTAATCAGAGTTTTTCTAAATCTAGATTCCAAGGTTTGTACTAAACTTTCTTTGATATCAACTATAACACCCAGACCCCAGTTACCCAGAGTCGGTGCATTATTACATAACATTTTCATGATACAAGGAATCATGTCCCAAAATACCGATTAGTTTAGTAGCCTTGGAAGTATTAGATACATTCATAAGTTTTACATTACATCATGAAATAAAAATATCAAAAATATTTTGTCCCATTTTGAACACACTTATATACTTATCCTATCCTTACAGGTCAACCATAAAATACTTCTTCACATCCTAGGAAAAATAAAACATAGAAAGGGGTGAGCTCATATGCTCAGTAAGGATAACAATATAGCGGAAACATTGATAAATAAGCATAAACATTTAAGGAAATAAATAATACTAAAAAAATCATTTTAAACTTAAACTTTATCATAATATGGCAAATATAAAATCAAATAATTTCATTTACTTAATCACATGTATATTCTACTAGTCAAATAATCACATGCAATATCAATAGCCACTTTTATAATGATGTAATGTATAATGCCAGACTTCATAACCACATAGTCAAGGTCTTGCTCCAAGACTACAAATAAGATTTTGTCAAGGCCTTGTGCCAAGACACTAATTTGTCTCATGAGACCTACCGATGCATTGAGAAGATATAACAGGCTCCACCCGTCACTTACTAAGTCCAATGCATTCCTCATATGAAAAGGTTTAAACATAACATAAACATTCGTATTAAAACTAGCATACAAAATGTCAATACTTTATCCATAAACCATGAATGGTGTAAAAATAATACATCCACAGTCAAACATATCACAAAACCTTCAATACAATATGGAAGTTTTGTATCATAATAAATCAACTTCAAACAAGCTTAAAATCCATCAAAGGATGTTGACATAGATGAAATCAAAACTTTTTTAGAGAAATATATCTTTCTATTTTGAAATCATTTAAAAGTAATATAATTATAAAAGAAAACATTTATTTTGAAAATATTCTTATAAGATTTTATGGGAAGCTTCGACGATGATATAACGGAATAAAATAGCCACACCAGCCGTATAAGTTAAAAAAAGGCATTCTTACCTTAATTTTGTCAAAAAGGTAATAAAGTACCTTGTTTGGAAAACGAAGGAAAGATTCCTTTCAAAACATATATGGAAAAATAAGGGTATAAATGACTTTAACCCATAGTATTGTAAATAGTAAAAAAATTGAATTACATTTTTAAGAAAACACGGATGTGGATGATAAAGAGGTCCCAATAGATACTTATGTAAAAACAACCTCAGATAATAAAGAGATTATGAAATTAACCCTTACCTTGTACTTTTACTTAGTTGATGGTATGTTAACATCATGTATAATAGTTAAAAAATTGTTATTAAATTATACAATAACTATATACATAAATATTATATCATATATGATCCTCTAATATTGCTTCGTTAATAATATTTCAATAGTATCATCGTTGCGGGTGTTAACTGGTCTATTTTCCTTTATATGATCGGTTACATAAGTCTTGTTTGTTATGTATAGGATGTATTTTATTCATATCCAGAATGATATTAAGTTCTTAAACATTATTTTTAATCATAAAATTAAAATTATTCTTGAATTATTATGATGGGGAATGAATCTCATCACGTTCGTGGATATGGTAATCCGTACGTACGCACGAGCGACAATATCATTATAATGATGGTGAAATCATATGTAATTGGATGGTATATCATATATAAAAAATAATTAACATGTTATATTTATTATTTACATTATTTATACTCATTATTATACTCATCCAAATAATGAAGTGTTTGAATAACAAAATACACCACGACATGGAGACGGTAAGTCGTACGTACGCACGTGTGGTGACTTTGTCATTCATATGATGGATAGAATAATGAATATGGTTGTACCATTTTTATAATAACATCAAATTATATATAAGATATTGGAGTTATTATTTTAGAATGGAAACAACAAAGAAAGAGGAAGTGGAAGATGAAAGGAACTTGAAAGAGGGTGGTGAAATTATTACCTCTTCTTCGGGTGTTTTCATTTGAGTTGATCAAAATGGCTCCTTAGGTTGGATTTCTAGTCAAAATAATGACTCTAGGTTGAAGTGAGGGAAATTCGGAGGATATTTGGGTAGGGTTTGTCTGATCCAAATGGCTTTGGAGGTGTAATTTTGAGAGAAGGGGAAGTGCCCTTTTATAAGAGAGGTGAGGGGCACCTTAGAAAAAGATTGAAATATTATTTTATAATAAAATCATTTTCGATTTATAATGTCTCTAAAATTATTTATTTAGAGGATAAGGTAGGTATGGGTCTAAAACCTCTCAACCAGTAGGTTTTATACAGGTTTGTGTCACCATATTAACCTTATCTTTTATACTTAACTCTTAGTTAAATAGTTTAACTTTTACCATGTATTATTGTATTATTAAAATAATTGGTTAATAAAATTACTATAAATTGTCAAGAGAACCTCAAGTGGTTCATTAATTATATACCTATCATTATATAAGTTCTTTGGAAGAACCTTATATTTTTAAGACTATTATATAATTTAATAATATAATATTTGTTTTAAAAACTCATTTATGTCAATTTTGACACTATTTAGTATTTGGTTTTTGTGAAAGTCATCACAACTTGATTACTTCAAAAAAATATTGAATCAACCCTAACATGTCGTATTCACCTAGAAAATTCATGTAAGTTATAAAAAATTTGAAATTATATTTATTTTAATATTTATAATATCATTTATTTGATTCTTTCATTTATAAGGTAATTACTGCATCACCATTGTGTCATAAATAAATATAATTATTTAATGTCTAAATATTATAAATAAAATAACATTATGTAGTAAATACTTTTAGATTTCGAATTAGTATTTGTAGTCTAAAAGATAACTTATATAACACCATTTAAAAAAATTACTAAATGATATATCTTTATGTCATTTTTGTCTTTACTTTAAATTAATTAATATAAAGTGTCATTATCACTTTCAAATGGCTCCATGGGGTCCCAAAATCTACCCAAGGATGCCCATGGTCTGAAATCTATCAACCAATAGGAATAAGACACATGTTAGGGTAATTTAATATTATTATAATATTATTTTTTACCCTTATTTACCAGATTTACACTTTAACCATGGTAAATAAAATATTTACTGAAGTAATTATTCATAATGTAGAAAAATAAAATTTACCTATTTACACAATTTGGACCTCCTAATTCCAAATATGGAATCCATTTTTCCAAATTCAAAACACAGAAGTGGCAGAAATTAGTTTAAAATTAATTCTCATTGTCAAAACAAAAAGCGAGTTTTTAAGAAATAATAACTGTCAAAAGATGGACACTTGTTTATGTCCAGTTTAAATGTGAAATTTTATAAAATGGGATAAATTATATTAAATGATAAAAATATAATCTAATGATACTTTAAACCCACTCAAATGTATAATTTAACACTATAAATTATTTTTATTTAAAAAGTTGTTTTTAATTAAAATTTAATATTTTTCACTATTCATCAAAAATTGAAAGTTTTCAAAAAAGTACCAAAAATTCACCCTAAGATAATATAGATATTCCAAATTCAAATATGAATTCCAATTTGAAAAATAAAATTTATAAAATTTCAAAAGGTGTTTATTACTATTTATAAGGGCTAGTTTGATTTGTCGTGGTGTGTTAAAACTCCAAGTTGCGTACAATGCAAGCTACTGCATTATTCAAAGGGAAACATAACATGGAAGTTTGGGGTGTTACATTATTTTACCCTTATTTTTATTATACCTTGGTTGGGTTTTTAATTGGGATTGTTTCATGTGAATTTAGAGAAATTTGGAATCCCATTAGTTTGTGCACGATTGGAGCACAGTTAGGGAAAATTGTGCGGTTTTCCCCAAAAAATCATGTACCTATTTTTGGAGCCACGAGAGGTGGGGCACAATTTGACCAAATCGTTCGGACACCCTCCCCAAACCATGCACCCTGAGACAGCGGGGTTTTATATGGTTGAAACATGGTTTTTCAAACGGTGCGACACTTATGATAAAATATTAACCCCATGAATTGGGGTGCACGTTTAAGGCGCATGGTTTAGAAAACCAGGAAACTCCACCTAAGAAACTGTTCTTATGGAAATTAAATCCCTGAAAATTTTATAAAAAAGTATTGAACCCCCCATTTATTACCTCTAATCTCCCCAACTCATCCTAATAAAATTTCCTTTAATTTTATAGGCTCCTAGGAGGATTCTAAGGCTCCTTGAACCTCTTCTTATGTGAATCTAAGATCTAGTGGAAGAAATATGCACCTATCTGGTATGTATTTTCTTCCTCATTTTGATTCTTCTCTCTCCTTTCCTTCTTCCCCTTTAGAGAGGTATGGTTTTTCCTATGTTTTCTATGGTTTAGATCTATGTTTTGATGGATATTGTTTCTTTGGATATTGATCTGATCCTAGATGTATTTCTCCATTGTAAATTTGGTCATTCTATGCAGAATTAAGGGTTATAACTTTGCAAGCATTCATCAACAATCTTGAGGTATATGGTCTAATTGATTTTTCCCATATTCCTAGTTATTATTAACATGTTATAGTTGTACCATTTATTTTATATTTTGGTAAATTTAAATTTAAATTAAATTAACAAATTTATTTTCCTATGTGATTATGAGACCCTTCACATGTCTTGTTGGACCTATTAGAGATGATGAGATCAGATTGATAGAAGCCCAAGGGGTGTGCCAAATATCATTGAATGGTAATCTTGAAATGTGAAAAGTGGAATGATGGGTGTATAAAATTGAATTAAATACTTGATTCATGGTTTATAAATGGGATTATGAAATTGGTTGAATAATGGATTATTAAAATTTTTGATAAATAGGATTATGGATTTGGTTAAATAATGGGTTATGGAAATGGTTGATAAATGGGTTATGAATGTGGAACCATGATATGTGATGTTTATGAATGATGTGAAACTATGTTTTAGGTTAGGTAATACTACTCCAAATACCCTTGGGGTTCTAGAATAGTTCTCTAGACCCCTAAGTTATATATATTTATTTTCATTTGATCACTGAGTTGTGGGTTCGGGGATGCAGATCCAAATACCCATGGGGTTCTAGACTTCTTCTCTAGGCCCCCAATGTATGAATGTGAAATTTAAATTAAATAAATAATGAAATCCCATGAGATAATGGATTGTGATATTCATATGGTGTATGTTTCAGACTCTGGCATAGGCTGAAGTAGGTATAAATGGTTTGGGTGTCACCATAAACTCAGGGGGGGCTATATGGTTAATTAAAGAATATTAAATGTGAAAATTGTTTACTTTATCTTTTGTTATTTATTATTTATACAACTGAATACACTTTTATAGAATCTATATTTATTTATATGTTGTTGGTGGTATCCTACTAAGTTGTACTCATGAACTACTCGAGATTCCTGATCAGTACCTGAATAGAATTCATGTTTGCCGGTTAGGATAAGGGTAGGATCCCTATATTAGATGAATGAGTTGGTATTCAGGATGGAGCATGGATAAGGTAACCAAACATGATTTCAAGAACTAATTGGGAGTTTTTAGTGTGTCTTTATTTTGGTTTTTCTTTAGGCACTTGACACTGATATGACATGGCATATTTACTGCTTTGGTTTTGGTTATTATTTTCCTATTTTGGATCAATCATGTGATACATGGTCTTATATTAGTTTTGGTTTCATCTTGGTTATTGCTTGTCATCATTTGGATATTTTTTATTTATTTTTTATATTTTGATTTTGGTAAAGAGGGTATAGTCTCCCCACATTATATATTAGACCCTCTCTGCTAGTCAGTAACCTTTAGTATATGGGTAGGAACACCTGAGGTCATGTAATGAACTGGATTGGGACACTGGTACGTAGCACCCAGGTCGTGATGTCACAAATTGGTATCAGATAAGGTTTTCTTTTCTTTCAATTTGTCTATTATTTGGGAATAGTATATAGGAGGCTAGGATGAGTTAGGCATTGGTCATGAGCTTCTTCATGGGAGTAGCTTACCCATGTGTAGGGGGAAACCCAAATACCAAGAGTGGGATTGTTGTTTTTTATGTTTTTTGTTATAGTTAAATGTTATTTCACATTGGGTGATTCACTTGTAGTGTGATGTTATTATTTTTTTGAGATTTTACTCATGTCCTGGTATTTCATGAGAGTTAAGTATACATGCATCATTCTAGACACTCCAAACTTTATGTGACATGAATCATGATAGGCATGCATGGAAAAGCATGTTATTAGTGGGTTTTGGGAAATGAAATTTATTTTCTTTATTTGAGTTGTTTAAAAATTAAATAGTGCCTCACAAGAAATTGATAACTATAAATGATGCTAAATGTGATATTTTGAAATGGATAAAATTGGAGTCTAATGATAAACTTTGATTTATGAAAGTGTTTACCCTATGTTGGTCATGAACTAGGTGAGGGGTGGTTGAGGGTAGTGATAATGCCTCGGTTTTGATCGTGTGAAGGAGTGTGGGTGATGAATTTTTATAGCCTTATGTGAATCCATCTTTTATAAATTTGATAAGGATGTATCATGTGTCATAATATGTGTATTTTTTATTGTATAGGAATACCTCCATGATGGAATTTTTTGATAGGATGACAGGAGCACATGGATGGAAATGTGCCTCCAATTGTGGAACTAAAGGCTTCAATAGTTCTAGGAGAAGGGTTTGGAGAGAAGTTTAGTGAGAACTTTTCACACTTTATGTAGTTCATGGATAGATACCCCAGGCGGGCTGTACAGAATATGTCAAACCTAACACAAGAATTCTAGTTACTACACCCTCCATCCTTCACCGGAGAGGGTAGACCTAATGTAGATGAGTTTTGGATTGAGCCTATCTAGATTATCCTTGACCATTTAGATACCCCTATATAAAGGAGATTCAAATTGGATACCTATATGTTGCACGTATTAGTGAAGCGCTAGTGGGATATTCAAACTCGGGATGAGCAGCTGGAGAACATGGTGTAGAAAGGCTTTCAAGAGAAGTTCTTGGAACACTTTTACCCAGATATTCTTGAGTATGAGAGAGTAGTAGAGTTTAAATAGTTGACTTAAGGGAGTATTTTTGTGATGTACTATGTTGGTAGCTTCACCGATTTGTATCATTTTATCCCAGCATTGGTAGTAGATGAGGAAAATATGGTGAAACATTTTCAGAATGGACTGAAATGTGAGATTAAGTCCCATATTAACATATTTTGGCTGCAGAAGTTTTTTGAGGTGGTGAATGGGGATCTCATTCCTAAGGGGAACTTAAAAGAGTATTCTGATGGAATATAGGTTTTTTCTACTAGATTTCCATGAGGTACGTCTTCAGAGATTAGCAAGTGTCGCTATAATAATGTCAACTAAGGAAATATAAAATAGAGTGGCTGGGGAGAATGATTAGTTACCTAGATAAGTAACTGAGTATATGTGGTAGGTAGGGTCACATTCATAGCCAGTGGCTACAACCACCAGTGGAGTGTCTATACTGTGGTAGGATGGGTCACTTACATAGGTATTTTAGAAACCCTTAACCAGTGGGTAATAATGGAGGATCTAGACTGAATCAGAGTACTAGAAGGGGGTCTTCTACTCCATATTTGTCAAGCAATTGGAGTTCTTTTGGCTATGGCGGTAGAGGTAGTGAACATGGTATGTCAGGGAACGAGCACCTATATCAACAGAGTAGTGCAACTCAAGGGAATCAGACTACAGCACAGGGTAGAGGGATAGGAAAATTTCATGTATTTCAGCCTGCACTTATGGATAACAAGGTTAGACCATCAATAGTCATAGGTTCTATTCTTGTATATTCTATGATTTCTAGTGATTTATTTTATACAGGAGCCTCACATTATTTTATATCTTCTCAACTTTTTAACTTTTTGAGTATAATGGTGGAATTTGTGAGTGGGGTTATGATGATCAACACACCATTGGGAGTATGGTTAAGGGATGTCTGTTTATGTAAGGGGTGTTCTCTTGATATTGGGGAGTATCATTTCTATTGGGATATTTACATACATGACATGTTAGGTTTTGACTTGATTTTTGGTATGGATTGGTTGGTATCATACCAATCCCACATATATTATTACCACAGGAGGGTGACCTTTACATATTTTGAGGGTGACAGTTATGTTCATCATGGAGAATGGGATATTCTGGTGGGCCAAGTTGGTCCAGTTCATCATAAAATTTGGGAGATCACTGCCTAGGTTGAAAATATTTTTTTGGATGATGAGGTTGTTAAACCATATTCCTTTACACCCATAGTGGACCAGTTTCAGGACATATTTCCTAAGGACTTCATAGGGATTCCACCAGAGAGAGATGTTAAGTTTAAAATTGAGCTCATTCCTAGAGATGAAACGGTTTATATTCAACCTTATAGGATGGAACCAATAGATATTCAAGAGATTAAGGCTCACCTAGAAGAATTGATGGATAACAGATTTATCTATCCAAGTATGTTTCCTTGGGGTTCTCCAGTTTTGTTTTCTAAGAAGTATGACGAGACATTTCACTTATGTGTTGATTACCTAAATTTAAACTATATGACAGTGAAGAACTGATATCTTCGTCCACATATTGATGATATCTTTGACCAATTGAGAGGAGCTTGTGTTTTCTCCAAGATTAAATTAAGGTTGGGGTATCATCAGTTGAGAGTTAGACCTTCTAATATACTATGGACTACTTTTATAAGTAGGTATGGCCTATAAAAGTTCTTTGTGATGACGTTTAGGCTGAAGAACACTCCGGATGTGTTTATGGCCTTGATGAACCAAATCTTACACCCGTACCCAGATCATTTTGTGGTTGTTTTTTTGGATGACATCTTAGTGTACTCTAATACTCATGACAATCATGTCAAACATCTTGATATCATCCTGAGTACACTGAGAGAGAATTTTCTATACACCAAGAAATATAAGTGTCAATTCTGTATCAACATAGTATATTTCTTGGTCTACATCGTCTCTAAATGAGGTGTGTTAGTGTACCTAGAGATGGTACAGGCAGTGGTTTCTTAGGAGCAGCCCAAGAATGTTTTTGATATCCAAATATTTTTGTGTTCGGTGGCTTAGTATTGGAGGTTTATCCAAGACCTTTACTATTTAGAAGCACCACTTTTGATATTGATCAAGAAGGGTATCGAGTTTGAATGGTTTGGAGCATGTGATAATTATTTCCAGAAGTTGAAGAAGTGTTTGACTAACACACTGATCTTGATTCTACCCAAGTCGGGTGAGGAGTATACTATGGGTAATGGTAGTTGATTCTATATGAATGGAATTACCCTATGCATGATCTCAAGTTAGTTTTAGTGGTTTAGGACTTAAAGTGTTGGTATCATTACCTTTTGAGTGAAAATTTTACTGTGTATACCGACCATAAAAGTTTGAAATAAATTTTTCACAGGGAGATTTGAACCTCTAGAAGAAAATATGGGTTGAGTATATACAGTAATTTGATTTTGAGATAGACTATATATCAAAGAAGGGAAATAGTGTTTATGATTATTTGAGTAAGAAAACACGGACTCGGGTAGTTCAGGAGTCCAGTTCTAAGTGGAAAATAATGACCTTGATAGCTGAGATGCATATTGAGGTTCAGGAGGGGCTATAGAAGATGACCCTCATATCAATATCCATGGAATCCACATTTCTAATTTGGATTATATAGAGACAGTATAATTATCTTGAGTGTTTTTCCTTGAGGTAAATCCTTTAAGGTGGGTATTCACCTTCTGATTGTACTATAGATGAGGATGAGATCATCTATGTCTAGGGTTGTATTTTTGTGCCTACATGTATGTGTGAGTAGCTGATGAGTGATTTCCATGCCATGAAGTGGGTAATGAATCCTAGTTTGAACAAAATTTACCATGACCTGCATCGACAATATTGGTGGCTATGCATAAAAAGGGAGATTGTGGGTTTTGTGACATGATGCTACACCTATCAGTAGGTGAAGGTAGATCATCAATAAACTAGTGTTTTACTACAGTTGTTGCCCATTTTGGAAAGGAAGTGGTACAACGTTGCCATGTAATTTGTAGTGGGTCTTTTGAGGAGCCCTCGAAATAATGATGTGATCTGGGTGATTGTGGACCGGTTGACAAAGGTAGCTCATTTATTTTCTATTCAGGATACTTTTACCATGGACCAATTGGGTGAGATATATGTTCAAGAGATAGTCCATTTTCACGGTGTTCTATAGAGTATAGTTTCAAACCATGACTCGTGATTTGATTTACACTTTTGGCGGGGATTATAGAAGGTGTTGGGTACCCAGGTATTTCTGAGTATGGCTTTCCACCCACAGATAGATTGGGAATCAGAGTGCACTATCCAGGTGCTAGAGGACATGCTGAGAGCATGTGTCATTTATTTTAGTGGGTATTGGGAGATGCACTTATCTATTGTTGAGTTATCCTATAACAAAAGTTATCAGGTGAATATTAATATGGAACCATATGAGGTACTTTGTAGTAGCCCATGAAAATCACCTTTGTGTTGGAAGGTGGCAGGAGAGTCTGAGTTGTTGAGACTGGGTCTCATGTAGGATACATTGGAGTAGGTTCAGTAGATTCAGAAATGTATGGTTATGGTTCAAAGTAGGAAGAAGTCATATGTTGATCAAAACCATCCTTCCCTTGAGTTTATAGTGGGTGATCATGTGTTCCTTTGTGTGTTGCCGAGATTGGGTCACCATGGGATTTAGAGGAAAGGCAAGTTATCACCCAAGTTTGTTGAACCTTTTGATATTATATATATAATTAGGTCAGTGGTATACCGATTGACTCTTACATAGAGTTATAGTGTTATGCATGATGTTTTTCATGTGTCACAGTTTCGGCATTATTATCCCAACCCTTATAATGTGATCAATGTTGATGATGTTGATCTTGAGGTTGATGCGTACTTTAAGGAGCATCTAATTCATGTTATTGATTGTAGTGAGAATGTGTTATGGGGAAAGATTGTGCTGATAGTCTGAATATTGTGGTAGCATAGTCGTGTTCAGGATGAAACAAGGGATAGGGAAGAAGATATTTGGGCATAGTGGCCTAAACTTTTCACCTTGGGGGCTTAGTGATTCTTGGGAGCATAGCTTGAGGATGATTTGTTATAAGGTAAGGATATTGTAAGATCATGATCTTTCTGAAGTTGTTCTGTACTCATTTTTAGGTATTCTTTTAGCCATGTTTTCATTATACCTTGGTTGAGTATTTCATTGGTGTTGTTTCTGGTGAATTTAGAGAAATTTTCTAGCCCGTGGGACAATGCATGGTTGGCACATGGTTAGGGAAAACCATGCGGTTTTCTCCATAAAATTATGTGCCCCTTTTTTTATCCATAAGAGGTGGAGTACAATTTGACCAAACTGTGTGGCCACCCTCCCCAAACTATGTACCCTGAGACAGTGGGGTTTTGTACAGTTGGCGCGCGATCTATTAAATTGTGCACTACTTAAGAGAAACTATACAGCCCATGAGTAGGGGCTCACAGTTAAGGTGCACAATTTGGAAAACCATGTGCCTCCACCCAGGAAACCATGCACACAGAAATTAAACACCTAAAAATTTTATAAAATTTTCTAAACCCTCTGATTATTACACCTAATCACCCTCACTCAAACTAATACAATTTACTTTGATTTTAGAAGCTCCTGTTAGGATTCCAAGGCTCTTAAAACCTCTTCTGATGTGAATCAATGATGCAATGGAAGAAATTTTCACCTATATAGTATGTATTTTCTTTCTTTATTTGATTCCTCTCTCTCCCGTCCTTATTCTCCTTTGGAGAGGGATGGTTTTTCCGCTGTTGTCGATGGTTTAGATCTAGGTTTTGATGTATCTTTTTTAATTGGATCTTGATCCTAGGTTCTAATCCTAGATCTCCTTCTCCATTGTAAATCCGGTCGTTATATTTCAAATTAAGGGTTACGGATTAGTGATCATTCATCAATGATCTTGAAGTAGGTGGTCTAATTGATTTTTTCCATAGTATTGGTTATGATTAATCTATTGTAGTTATACCATTTCTTTTCCATGTTGATAAATTTAAATTTAAATTAAATTAACAAATTGATTTTTCCATGTGATTATGAGACCCTTCACGGATCTCATTGGACCCGTTGAAGATGATGAGATCGTCTTGATGGAAACCCATGGGGTGTGCCAAATATCATTGAATGATAATATTGAAATGTAAAAAGGGGAGTAATGGGTGTATATAATTGAATTAAATCCTTAATTCATGGTAGATAAATGGGATTATAAATTTGGTGTAATAATGGATTATGAAAATGGATGATAAATGGGATTATGAATTTTGTTTAATAATGGGTTATGGAAATGGTTGATAAATGGGTTATGAATGTGGAACCATGATATGTGAAATTTTTGGATGATGTGAACACTGATTTATGGTTCAGGGACTGATGCTCCAAATATCCACAAGTTTCCAGATTGCTACTCTAGGACCCTGAGTTATATATATTTATTTTCATGTGATCACTGGGTTTTGGGGTAGGGACTGCTGCTCCAAATACCCATGGGGTGCCGGACTTCTACTCTAGACCCATAATGTATGAATTTGAAACTGAAATTAAATGAATAATTAAATCCCATGAGAGAAAGGATTGTGAAATTCTTATGGTGTGTATTTCAGACTCCAACATGGGCCAAATCAGGTATGATTGGTTCGGGTTTCACAATTAACCCGGTGGCCTATATGGTTAATTAAAGAATATTAAATGTGAAAATTGTTTACATTGTCTTTTGTTATTTATTATTTATAAAACTACATACACTATTATAGTACATGAATAGACTTTATGTTTGTAGGAAGGGATAAGGGGAAATACCTATGTTAGATGGTTGAGTTGGGATTTGGTATGGAGCATGGGTGAGGAAACCAGACAAGATGTTAGGACCCGCCTCAGAGTTGTTAGTGTGTCTTTATTTTAGTTTTTCTTTAGACACTTGACACTGATATGATGTGAAATATTTACTGCTTTGGTTTTGGATATTGTTTTCCTATTTTGGATTCATAATGTGATTTTTGGTCTTATATTGTATTTAGCATCATATTGGTTACTTCTTGTTATAACTTGGCTATTATTTATTTATTTCTGCTATTGTGTTGCTTTGATAAAAGGTTATAGTGTAACAACCCAATGTTTTATCAATGGAAATTCCCTTATTATAATTATGTCATATAATCACATGAAATTACAACACAATGAACTACTAAGTGCTATGTGACCTTTAAACATAATATTTTCACCTCTGTGATTTGAATTTCGAAAATCTAACATACACGGTTGCGATCAGTAAGATATTTGGAGTCCGATAAGACAAATTTAATTTTTGGTGAATAATGACCTACCCTTATAAATATTAATATGACTCTTATGAATAGTAAATCATCCAAAATAATAGTAACATCACCCATGAATGTATAAATAAAATTTAGGCATCTTATAAGTGATAATATGACCATAGTAAAAAGTATTGGTATTTTTGTAAGTCATAAATAATTAATTACAATTAATTAATTAATTTAAAAGAAAATGTATTTTCCTAAAAAAATTTCATAAATTAAAAATTTTAAGTCTTCTAGTTTTAAGATAATTTTATAAGACCATATGTAATTTTTTAAAGCATTATAAAATCAGTTATAGTTTTAAAATCTGTATTTTTCAAGTAAATTATGATTTTAATTAAAAATTAAATTAATCATATTTAGAAAATTATTTTTGAAAAATGTAGTTCATTTTTGAATTATACATGTCTAAAAATGGTTATGGTGAATTTTTTGGTATTTTTCTAAAATACTTGAATTTTTATGAACAGTAAAATATGATAATTCACGATAATTGCTAAAACCTAAATTTCTGCATCATGATTGAGTCATGGATGATGTAAATGGACTTTGGTTCGAACTAAAATGCACATATTACTATTTTTTGTCACAATAATCATCACTATTTCTTGTCTTATGGAAAAAAATGATAAACTAATGATTATAATATTAAGAAAACCCTTCTTCCCCCCATCATAAAAACCACCCACACTCCCCTCTTCTCTTCACTCCTCTCAAGCCTTGTGCCTTCCCTAAATTTAACCCAAATATCTCCCAAAGATCCTCCCCCATGTCTATAATTCCTTTTTCTCCTAAAACACAAAATCCTCTCCCATTAAGAGGCCCTCAATGGAGATAAACTCAAGAGGTAAATTCCTCTTTCTGATTCTTTTATTTTCTTTCAAGTTCTTTTCTTTTTTTTTCCTCACATACCTTCACCCAAATGGTTGGATAATTACAGTAAAATACATGTAATATAATTATATTATGATAATGGGATATTTTATCATAATCTCTCCTTACCCATAATTTTATACTATAAATGAAAACACCATCTGAGATGTGTTGATTTATCACATTCAAGGATGACGAGTTATCAATTTATTTTACAATATTCAATTCTGGTCATGAAACCATTTTTATAGTTGAACCAAACTATTAAATATGTATTTTATCTTATGTTTTGTTTTGGAATCCTTTTCCACACATGATGTAAAATAATAATACAAAACAAGTTAATTGTGAGCAAAATCACCAAATTAATCCAAGATTTTATCATTAATGTTTTATATAATGATTCACCTTCACTTAAAATAACCAAATGAATTTTATAACCATGTAATCTTTTGTATGTTCACTAATTTCATATAACTTTAATTCTATATATCCACTTTTATCATACATGTGCATCTGAACATGAATATAAGTGAACCGATCATTAAAACCAAGGAAGCAAACGGATCCGAACAATAAAATTGAACCTCATAACCAATCAAAAAGGTTGTGAATGAACTAAAAAAGGTTATAATAAATTAGTTACATATAAAATAGGTTCTGGAATTATTAATTAATGAACATAATTTTATTATTTAGGTCATTAAGATCAAGCTAAGAACACCATCAGGCTTAAGGTAAGGGATCCCCTCTTTCTCACATTTATTCAAGAATCTCCTCTATGTTATGTCCTTTTATGCGTAATTATTAATGTTGGGGTATGATTTTTCACCTTCCTTGTACTTCACTCATGATTTATAAAAATGATAAATCCATTTATCTCTCATTAATCCCTCCTAAGTACACCTGATACCATGATGATATTCTGTAAGGGATTCTACCCAAACCGTCTTTATTCTTTCGGGTTGCACTATCTTTCTTTTTACCCAAATGAAGTTTTCTTTTATTTTTATGTAAAAATTCTAAATAATATTTATATTCTCCAAACTCATGTTTCAATATCCACCCCTCATTATCTTTCGGGGATATACATTATTTTAAGTGATTCCCTCCTCGATATTTCCCAATAAGCAAACCCATTTTAAGGGAACTTCCCAATTTTTTACCCAATTTCAAGTGCACTCTACCATTTGTTTTCAGAAACCATTTTTTTTATAAAATAAGTATTTTTATTATGAAAACCTTCTTGTTTCACATCTGGTTTTATATAATATATTATTCCCTTTTCAATTTTAAATGCTCTTTAGTATTTTCCTTAAAATCGCACTAAAATGTTTTAATGCTAAGAATTTCCTAAATACTCTTCTTACATGTTGTAACTTATATTTTACATCACTTACCATGATATATGAGTATTTTACCTTATTAATGTCCATGTATGTTTTAATTCCTTTCTCTCATGAACACTTTTATGATACGCCCATTCATTATGTTTTATGACATGAATGTGATACCCATTCCTCTCCATGGGTTCCCTTATGTTTATGTGTGATTATTTATGTGGAAAGCATATTCATGAACATGTTAAGATGGGTGCACCTATATATCACTCCAATGCATTGGTTAAAGTTGAGTCTCATGTGATGTTATGTGCAACGGTCTTGGTGGTTATCCTTGACGCATGCTACCATATGTAACGGTCTTGGTGGATAACCTTGACCTATGATCCTCTGTGTGCAATGAGCCTTGAATCGTGCTAAAGTCATGATTTATGTTTCTACAACATTACTATGAATTCATGTTTATATTATCCCTTGTTTTTATTTTATGATTCTATATTCCATTTTATATCATTATATCATGATCTCTAACCCTTGTGCTAAAGTCTTATTATTATGTTTATTTCCTTACAGGGATTTGAGATCATCCCTTCATTCATGTGATCCCCAGGGTACCCTATGCAGATGTAAGGGCTCAAAGGAAGTTAGGATATCTCTTTGAGGATTAAATAAAGAAGTGTTTTTTTAGTCCCATGTTTTAAGTTTTATGTACCTAGTCTTCCAAGACAATATACTTCATTGTCCTTGGATTGTACTCTAATGTATAATTATACTTAAAATCATGTAATGTTGTGTTTAAAATTATAAGGTCACTATAGTTGGTATCAGAGGATGTTCTAGTTATTTTTGGAGATTGGGAATAGAGAACTTTAGTAAGAACCTTAAGGATGAGACTAAGTATAAGAATTCATATCTATATTTTGGTAAGTATAGAGTAAGTGGTTTATCAAGAAAATACATCCATGTCTGGATAAAAATAGGTATAGGTGTCTCTCGAACAGATGTATCTAGGGGTAAAACCCAAAAACACAACTTTGAGCTAGACTCGAACGGGAATTGGTGCATGACAATGGGCCTTACTGCGCTCTTTGTTTGACACTCCCGGGAGATATTATTTGGTAAATTCATGAGCTTGGTACAAACCATTATTAAGGTAATGAAAAAAAATATAAGAATATAAGTTATGAAATAGATCAAAGATAACCTAGATTGAAACATAGGGAATCACAAGTTAGGATATACTTATCTTTTACAAGTTTATCCTTTTATGTTGAATGTTTCCTTTTTTGTGCTCAATAGATATGTATTCAATCCCTCTAATTGTACATTATTTTTCTTATTTAATGGAAGGAAATAGAAGAACACATTCCAACAATCAATGTGACAGGGAATGTGAAGATTTCCCTAATGATATGCCTGATATGATGGGAATGGGTGCTCAAAACTTCATGACATTACTTGATCAGCTGGCTCAAATTATGAATAATAAATTGAATCATTTGGAACACCCTCCTCCTCTAAGTAAAGAGCAAGTTTCCATTGAATACTTCATGTGACAAAGGAATCCCATGTTTAGTGGATCTTATGATCCTCTCCTCATGGAACATTGGATTAGCTCCATTGAAAAGATATTCTTTGTCCTCTAGTGCTCAGAAGAAGAGAAAGTTGTATTGGCAGTCTATCATTTTGATGAGGAAGCTGATCAGTGGTGGACATTGATCAAGAATACGAAGCCCCAAGAGGAAATTGATTCCATGGATTAGGAGGAATTCAAGAGAATGTTTTTCAATAAATATTTTCCCCGAACCCTCCATCTCAAGATGGAAATATATTTCCTCAGACTCAAGCAGTAGGAAGATGATTCAATTGGGGTGTATGAAGAAAAATTTAAAAGGATTTCAAGGTACGCCTCTGGTTTTTTCATGAACACTGAAAGTAATTTGGATCACTTCTTTAGCGAACTAAAGCTGAGTGTATGAAAAGTGTTGGTGATTCGAGACTTTGGCAACAATGAGGAGATCTTCCATTTTCCCCTTAGGGTTGAAATAGAGATCGGAGACTATCAGTGGTATCATGGGTCCAACAACAAAAGGAAGAAAATGGAATCTAATTTGGATGATTTCACAAATAAATTCCATGATGGAAAGAATCCCAACCATCCCACGTGTAAAAATTGTGGGAAGAAGCATCTTGGGAACTATCTAAAGGGAACCAGGAATTGCTTAAAATGTGGAAAGTTGGGACATCTGGCTAAAAACTACTGAAGAGATATGAAAAACCCACTAATGTGGAAGAATAAAGGAAGTCTCATATCAACACTCATCATATAGTTCAGTGTTACAACTTCAAGGAGCATGGGAATTATGTGAACAATTGTCCTAAGCCAAGGGTTGTCAGAGGCAATCAACAAAAACCTCCAAGGAAAAAAGGAAGGGCTTATATTATCACTACTGCTAAGGTGGATCTAGAAAATGATGTGGTGATAGGTACACTAGTTATTCATTCAATAATAGCAAATGTACTATTTGATTCTGGTTCTACACATTCCTTCATATCTTGCAAGTTTAGTAGAACTATTCAAAGACCACCTCAAAATTTGGAGGATAAGTTATCTGTGAGAATAGTGACTGGGGAAATTATTGAATCCGTGGTTTATAACCCCTCCCTGGTTAATGTTTGTGGACTGAACCTCCCAGTAAATCTCTTCATAATTCCTTTAGTAGAGTTTGACGCTATCTTGGTCGTGGATTGGCTACTCCATACAAAGCCAATATCAACTGCCAGGAAAGGGATATCACTCTTCACATCACAAAGAATCCTCCAATTCTTTACAAGTGATAGGAGGAAGATGAATATACTTTAGAATAAATGTATCAAGTGTGGATATTAATTCCTTATGATCAATCATGTCTATATCAAATGATTGAGACAAAGGAGAAAATCATACTTAAAGAAATGATTATCATGAGGGATTACACTGATGTATTCCCTGAAGAGTTTCATGGTCTTCCTCCTGATTGAGTGTAACACCCCAGGTAAATAAAGAATATGACATTTTCATATTTATCCCTATTTGTGAATAAAATATTAATATGACTTTAAAGGGGACGCTATGCTCGATGGCGTACCCAACACGCAACAACGAGTTTCTTGGGAATCTTACGTTGCACTCTAATAATATTATTTTAAATGGTAGTTAACATGTATCCGTTGTATTGGCGGGAATGGATAGAAATAACTAAAATATGATTATATATGTTTTTAAATGTTTTTATATTTATCCAATAAAGGATAGAGGCTTAAAATATGGACAGAATTCAATTTTAGGCATATATGCCCTAGTTTTCACTAAAGTTTCACTTATCGCCTTTTGATGGCGAACCATCATTAAATATAGTTTTGTTCACTCTTATACATTCTATTGGACCAAATAAAACTCTTCTTAAGAATCGGGACATCAAAATTTACTTTGTGTAAATTTTTGGTATCTTTCCGATAATGTTCATTTTTTTAATGAATAGTGTAAAATGTTGTATTTTAATTCAAAACCTCTTTTTAATATAATTTATTTATATGATTAGATTATATTTTGAATTGGTTTTAAAGTGAAATTAGAAAATATTTTTACCATTAAATCCAATAGTGGTCGCTGGAATTAATTTCACTTTGAAATCAGACTTAAACTAGTGTCAATCTTTTGATACTTATTGTTTTATAAAAACACGCTATTTGCTCTGACAGCGGGAATTAATTATTAAATTAATTAATGTGACTAATATGTTTTGAATTTTGTAAAACGGACTTCATTTTTAAATTCGGAATATCAAATATAGCTTAGGGTGAAGTTTTGGTATTTTTCTAAAAAACTCCAATTTTTGATGAATAGTGAAACCACTAAGTGGTAATCAAGCAAACTGATTTTTCAGTTAAATGAAAGTTTACCACTAATGTGTATTGAATTTTGAAAATCCGACATACATGTTTGTCATTAGTATGTAAAATGTGGTTCAATGGGATGAAAATAATTTTTTGGTGAATAGTAACTTATTAAGTTTTTAATCACGATTAGTGGTAATTAGTGTAATTTAAGGTAAAAATGATATTATAAGAATGTGAAAACACCATGAAACTTGTCCTACACCTATTGGGTGAGTCATGGCAGACCAAGACAAGCCATGAGCCAACTTGGGGACCCCATGGATCCACTTTGGTTGGGAAATGACATAAATAACTTTTATTTAATGTAAAAGTAAAATTGACACAAACATGATATGTTTTACTAAAACAATTTTTAAGTAGGGTTATACAAGTCATATTTTTTATTATAAATAGTTATTGGAAATCTAAAAAGATTTCCTAAATCATAGTATTTTTTTTATAATTTTTAGACATTAAATAAATTAAATTATTTATGACATAATAATGATGCAGCGATGAAATCATTATTTGACGATTTAAATAAAATGGATAGATAATGTAAAATCTATGAACTAAACATGTCCAAAACTTATTGGATGGATGTATTTCGAACCCTTATCACCTTATCCACGAATTATATCAATGTGGGACCTTTTAAAACCGAAACACATTTTCAAATAAAGTAATATTTCTTTACTTTCCAAAAGTGCCCCTCCTCTCCTCTTATAAAAGGCCCCCACCTCTACCTCATTTCACACACTCCACAAGCCTTTGGCTCGGCCAAACCCTGCCCATTTACTCTCTCCACATCCCTCTCCTCATCCTAGAGGATTCCCTTTGGTCAGAGATCTTTCAAAGGAAGCCTTTAGGCTCAAATCAAAAGGAGTTACACTTTTAAAGGTAATTCATTCTCTCATGTTCATTTGTTTTATTTTACTTCTCCAACCCCCTAAACTCTTTTTATTTACTTCTTTTGTAACAAAACCAGTATATTCAATATACTAGGATTTTGTTATAAGATTTATTTGAGCTACACTCTCACACAACTACATCAAATGGTTAAAGAACATACGGTTTCCGTGGATGGTGAAATTCTGCCTCCCGAAACAATGATTGTTCAATACTCATTTAACACCTTCAAAGGTGGCCATTATGATGTCACTATTTTTATATATGATATATAATATGTTTATGTTTTATTTATGCTTCTGTATTTTTCATTTTTGTCTTAACTTTATGGCTTCCATTATGGGTATACGCGATATCTTCATTTAAGGAAGTGTGAACTACCGCCCCCTCAAAGTGATTTGATTCGTTAAATACCATATGTGGGATATATAAAGGATGGAAATATGATATTATATATGAAATTATACTGGAATTATAATATACCTTTATATCATTATTATTCCATTCTATAAAATACGAAATAGAAATGAAAGTAGCGTTCATGCGTACGTACGGCTTACCGTCTCCATGAACGGTACATTTCATTTATTACCTCTAAATGATTATGTAATGTTATAAATGCATGCATGTACTGGATATATATTACATATATGATATCTAAATCATGAATACAATTCTGGATATAATAAACATTTGGCCACACGAACAACATGTAATTGTAAGAAGTCCACTTTCGACTTAAGAACCAAATATCAACAAAACAAATATTATTAACTTAAATGATTACATAATGTTTATGACATGGTAATAAGTGGTATAAAAGGAATAATGAACTTGAAAAAGGTTCTTAAGGAAGTAGAAATTAACTCAAGTTTATTATTCAGGAGATTAAAGAACGATCGAGTTAAGTCGGACCCGAGGTAAGGGATCCTACTCCTCTCTTTCTTTTTAAGTACACACTTTTATGTCATTACTTTTAAAGCTCATCTTTCTTGTTATTGGGATGATCTTTTATATTACACTTACTGTAATTTTTATGTTCATGTGATGAGAGACCCTATTCTCTCTCATCAATCCATTTTGGAAGTTTTGAGTGGCGTCGTTAGGCTGCTGAATTTTCGTAAGGGATTTTTCATCTCACTTTTATTCTCATGAGTTTTATGCTACATTTGACACAAATTCCATTGAGTGGTGTATGTACTGCCCATTATTCTACTCTTTGTGTAATATACTTTCATTTATGAGTATTTACATCAATGATCTATTGTCCTTCTTTCATGGGGTGTATGTTTTGAAAGATACCCAAGTCGGTAAGGGAACCTTTCACCCTCCTCTTTTTTAAAAGACTTCTCTTGTTGGGTCTTTTAATTTACATATTGTTATATTGGGATATGTTCTCATATATCCTTTTTGATGTAAATTTTATGTCCAAGTGATGAGATACTCTTTTTATCTCTCATCAACTCTTTTTGATGTGATGCCGTTAGGCTGTCAAGGGAACTTTTTAACCCAATTTCGATTTCTTTGGGTTCAACATGTAGTCATTGAATATGTCATCCATTGAATATGTGTGAATGAACTTTTATTGTTTTACACTTAATATCCACTTATATTGGGTGTATTTATATTTTTCACACATATTTTTGAGATTGATTTGTCCTTAATTTAAGGATACCTTCTTTATAAGGGATTTCATTACATTTTACATCCCTATTGATACTTCATTGTTGTTATGCACCAATTCACTCTTATATGGTGTATATAATGTCCTTTGGAATATTATATCATGAATCCATTTATTCTCATGATATTATAAATTTCTGATTTAATGTTATTCCTCAATTATTGTATTCAAGTGTCTCTAATTTTGGTAAAAACCCTTTAACCAAAATATCGCTTTAAATGTTTTAATTAATATCCATGTTTTAAAAATGGTTTTAAGGATTTATTTATATGGATATTAATGGTTTAAAATGTTAAAATCTTCAAGGTGGTATGTGACACTTTGTTTCAAAAATATCCTTATTAAATGTTTTAAATGGTTTTGGAAAATGGTTTCTTTTTGAACGGATTCATTATTTCAGTATACGAAAATGTTATATTGTGATTGAAATGTGGAAATGTTATGTTTCATTTATGCATGTTTTATGTGATACGTTTATGTTATGGTTCTTGGGAATTGTTATGAAAACGGGTGGTTCCGTGATAAACTAAGGGCGGGTGAGCCCGATATAGCTCTCCAATGCATTGGGTAACACGAAGGAGTGAAACGTTAAGGTTTCTCCGAAGAGATTTAGGGAATATACTGTGATGGGTATTCCAAACGTAACCAAGAGGGTTACTCCCTACGTAAGAATGTTATGAATGCCTCAAGTTACCTCTATGTCTTATGTTTTCTATGATTTATTCATGATTTGATATGCCTATGTTTTATGGGTAAAGTATGATTTCATTCTTATGTAAATATGAACTCATGTTTCCTTTCCATATTTTTATAACCCTTACTGAGCCTTTTATGCTCATCCCAAGTTTTTGAAATGTTTTTCACAGGTCAAGGGAAAGGTACATGATGTGATGATAGTGTCGAGGATGTGTCAAGAAAGAATCCATGTTTCATTTATAATATGTTTCCGTTGATGGAAAGAATGAATAATGTCTTTTATGTAACCAATTTGTTTAAATGTGGAATGTAATGCAAGTTTCATGATCTAATTCTCTAAAACTCTAAACCTGAAAAGATCCTCAATGTGTAGTCTTGTAATAACTCAAGATTAAGTAAGGTTTAAGGCTGGGGCCTTATAGTTGGTATCAAAGGTCGGTTTAGATAACTTTAGAGGTTAGGGTATTCTTTAAGCATAAGTGACATTACCATAATGGTTAGGATTTCAGAAAGAGTCCAAGTTTTAGATAAAGTGAATGAGTAAGTGTATCTTAGTGTTTACCTTCCTCATTAGTACATGATGGTTTTGTTGATATACTCACACTGACATTTCTATTTTTAGTGAATGGATGGATCTAGCAGGCACCAAAGAGACAACAGGTTTGAAGGAAACTGTGGTGGTTCTCTGTTTAAGATACTAGATAAAATGGAGTATTCAATGTGGAAACTCATGGTTGTTCTAAACCAAATATCAAGGAGTCATGATCAACCACTTCAACCTTGGTGAGTTCTCTAATGCATCATGTACGAGATGGCCAACTCGATGTGGAAATTCAGGTAATAATTATTAAGGTAACCATTAGGGTTTATATGATCCTTACTTTTTAGGTAATTGTGGGTTACTCTATGATATGATGGAAAATGAAAGGAATGAGATAAACTTGAGGTTAAAATATGTTATGATTATTCTTGAAGATTTTATCTCATTTTGGGGAATGTTTTAAGAATTATATAGTTTTGGAAAAAGGACAACACGCAGACCGTGTGACATCCCGTCGCATCGGACAAAGCTGCAGGAATCGAACCCACAACCAAAGTGCGACTGGTATTTATCGCCTACCACTGGACTACGTGAAGTCCCTGGTTAGTTTGAATGATTCTTTCTGGTTATATGATTTTATGAATTAGGAGTAAGATGATTTTGGGTTATTTATGAAAATGATTAACCTATCATGGAGGATATGTGATTAGGTTAATTACTTTTCAATATGGGACTTTAGGAGCAACTGATGTTGTTTGGAGATAAATGTTACGATTTAACTTGGAAGACTATGTGACTAAATCCTTAAAATGTTTGGGTTTCAATCTTAGATTGGTTTACTTTGAGGAATTTTTATGGACAAATTTGTTTATCGGATGGTCCTCGTTGAACTTTGGATTTTGTTGGACAAATTTTGGAGATTAAGAATAGATTTTCTTTTTATAAAGGGTTATCCTTTTCTGGATTATCTGACCTTGTACTAACCTTTTTGGTTTTGGTTATGGTTAAGGTCTAATGATATGGGAAGTATATAGTTCTCTTTTGTGGATTAGGTGATTCTCTAGAAGTTGATTATAGTACTCTTAATGTGAACAAGTCTTCCTAAATGCTCGTCTTTTGGAGAAAATATGAGTTTGTGTAAGGAATCTAATAAAAGTTGAAAGTCAATATGATAAGTGATTATGTTTACTTATGAATAAATTCCTCAATAAAAAGTAACTTAAAACAAAAATGTTGTCTATTAACTTTTCCTACTGGGGAATCGAATACTGTTTAACCCATCACAAGTTTGTGATTTTCTCATGGTTAAATTTCTCCTAAACATGTTTTCTATCACTCTCCATCAGAACATGACCCTTTGTTTTTTCCTCCATGTCCATATTTTCATACTTGGAATCCTAGTATGGGTTAACTCGGGTGACCTTTATACTTATATCTCTTTATTTTAAAGTGTTTGTTTTACCAACTCTTGTTCCGATGTGGGACTTTCAAGGATGTTTCCAAGCGCAATTTTAAAATTGCGAGGACGCAATTTGTAACACCCCAAGATTTCATAGTGTGTTATTTCTTCAAAATAATTTAATAACTTGCACTACACGCAACACCGAGTTCAATTGCACCATGACTTACCAAAAAAAAAATCCATTAAAAGAGGTCATGAATAGTATTAACTAAATTTTAAACTTTATATAATCCTTATAATTTTAGAATCCATATTATGAGTTTCTTAGTCATAATGCAAGAATAGATTCATTTTCAGTATTGCACTTTTATCAACTTTTGATAGTGAAACCTTTTTAAATACAATATTTTAAACTTTTTGACTAAATGGAGACATCAAAAAATTTAAAATGAAACATCACAAGCTTCCACGGTACGCTTTCCTTTGAATAAAACAGTAGCGTGTGTTGTACGCAACTTCGAGTTCTAACATACCGTAACCAATCAAACTAGCTGTTATGAATAGTAATACCTACTTTTTGAAGTTATATATATTTTATATTTTAAAATGGACTTCATTTTTGGATTCGGAATATCAAATTTAGCCTAAGGTGAAATTTTGGTACTTTTCGGATAACTTTCATATTTTGATGAATAGTGAAAATTACTAAATTTTAATTAAAAACAACTTTTTTAATCAAAATAATTAATAGTGATAAATTATGAATTTGAGTGGTTTTAAAGTATATTTAGAATATATTTTTACTATTTAATATAATTTTGGTCATTGGACATAATTTTACAATTAAACCGAACATAAACAAGTGTCAATCTTTTGATAGTTATTATCTCTTAAAAACACGCTTTTTGTTTTGACAGCGGGAATTAATTTTAAATTAATTTCTGCCACTTCTGTGTTTTGAATTTAGGAAAATGGATTCCATATTTGGAATCAGGATGTTCAAATTGTGTAAATGGGTAACTTTTATTTTTAGACATTTTGAATAATTACTGCGGTAAATATTTTATTTACCATGGTTAAGGGTATATCCGGTAAATAAGGGTTAAAAAAAATAATATTATAATAATACTAAATTACCCTAAAACGTGTCTTAACCCTATTGGTTGATACATGGTCGACCATGGGCATCTTTGTGTCAATTTTGGGACCCCATGGATCCACTTGTAAGTGATAATGACACTTTATTTTAATTAAGTTAAAATGAATACAAAAATGACACAAGCATATATCTTTTAGAAAAACAATTGTTACAAAGGGTTATATATGTTGGATTTTAGATTATAAATATTCATTAGAAAGATAAAAAGATTTCCTACATAATTATATTTTATTTATAATTTTTAGACATTAAATAATTTATTTTATTTATGACACAATGATGATGCAGTAATTACTATAATAGTGAAAAATTAAAATAATTGATATTATAAATACCCAAATAAATATAATATGAAACTTTTAATGAATTAAAATAATTTTCTAGGATAATATGATATATTAGGATTGATTTAATCGACTTTTTTCGAAGTAATCAATCTGTTATGAGTTTCACAAAAATCAACTATTGAATAGTGTCAAAATTGACATAAAAGAGTTTTTAAAACAAATATTATATTATTAATTGATATTAAATTCCTAAAAATCTAAGGTTCGGCCAAGAGACTTATATCATGATAGGTTCATAATTAATGTACCACTTGGAGGTCTCTTGGATGTATATAGTAAGTTTATTAACCATATTATATAAAAATACAAAGAGACATTGTAAAAGTGAAACTAATTAACTTAGAGTTAATACTTAAAGATAAGGTTAATATAAGTACCCAAACCTGTCTAAATTCTATTGGATGAGTTGTTTTCGACCTATCCCCACCTTAAACTTTGAATAATAAGCTTTGGAGCCATTAGAAACCGAATATGAATTTATTATAAATTAATATTTCTAGCTTTTCCAAAGGTGCCCCTCACCCCTCTTATAAAAGGGCACTCCTCCTTCTCATTTCTTCACACCTTCAAACCTTTTGGTTCGGCCAAACTCTGCCCAAATACTCTCCCAACATCCCTC
Source organism: Viscum album (assembly GCA_963277665.1). Taxonomy (NCBI): domain Eukaryota; kingdom Viridiplantae; phylum Streptophyta; class Magnoliopsida; order Santalales; family Viscaceae; genus Viscum; species Viscum album. Next base: position 1,575,026,461 of record OY728120.1, on the reverse strand, counting down.
ACTACAACCTAGAGGCCTTAGTTTGATCAGAAAGCCAACCTAAGGAGCCCTTTTGATCAAATCAAAAGGAAGAACCCGAAGAAGAGGTAATGATTTCACCACCCTTTTCTAAGTTCGTTTCTTCTTCCACTTCTTCTTACTTTGTTCTTACCATTCTAAAATAATAACTCCAGTATATCACATATACTGTGATGTTATTATAAGTATGGTACAACCATATTCAGTATTCTATCCACCCTTTGAATAACATGTCACCATACGTGCGTACGTACGGCTTACCGTCTCCACGTCGTGGTGTAATTGTTATTCAATATAATATTATTTGGATGGGTATAATAATGATGTGTAACTCATGTAAATAATAAATATAACATGTTAATGATTCTGTATATATGATATACCATTCATTTATATATTATTTTAATATCAAAAGAATGATATTGTCGCTCGTGCGTACGTACGGACTACCGTCTCCACGAACGCGATGAGATTCATTCTCCATCGTATCCATTCAAGTATAATTATCATTTTATGATTTAAAAATGATGTTTAAGGACTTTATATCATTCTGGATATGAATAAGATACAACAAACATGGCTTATGTAACAAAACATATAAAAGAAAATGAGTAAGTTAACACCCGAAACGATGATAATTCTAAGATATTATTAATAAATCAATGTTAAAAGATCATATATGATATCATATTAATATATATGATTCTTGTATAATTTAATAACAATTATTTCACCATTATACAGGAGGTTAACCTACCCCAACTAAGGAAAAGTACAAGGTAAGGGTTATTTCACAATCTCTTCATTATCCGAGGTTGTTTATATGTAATAATCTACTGGGATCTCTTTATCATCCACATCCATGTTTCTTAAAAATGTATTTCAAAACATTTTTACTATTTACAAGAATATGGGTTAAAGTCATTTATACCCTTTTTTGACTTTTTATAAGAGGTTTATAAAGGAATCTTTCCGTTGTTTTCAAAACAAGGTCCTTTTTAACCTTTTCGACAGAATTGAGGTAAGAATGTTTTTTTTTAACTTATACGGCGGGTGCGGTTATTTTACGCCGTTATAAAATCTTCAAAGCTTTCCTTACAAGCTTATAAGAATATTTTCAAAGAAAATGTTTTATTTTATATGGATCTTAAATGATTTCAAAAAAGGAGATATTTCTCTCAAATAGTTTTGATTTCATCTATGTCAACATCCTTTGATGGATTTTAAGAATATTTGAAGTTGATTTATTATGATACAAAACTTCTATATTGTATTGAAGGTTTTGTGATATGTTTGACTGTAGATGTGCTATTTTTATACCATTCATAGTTTATGGTGAAATTATTGACATTTCGTATGCTAGTTTTAATACGAATGTTTATGTTATGTTTAAACCTTTTCATATGGGAATGCATTGGACTTATTAAGTGACGGGTGGAGCCCGCTATAGCTCCTCGATGCATCGGTAGGTCTCATGAGACAAACTAGTGTCTTGGCACAAGGCCTTGACAAAATCTTATTTGTAGTCTTGGCACGAGGCCTTGGCTATGTGGTTATGATAGTCTGGCATTATGCATTCCAACATTATGAAAGTGGTTATTGATTTTTGCATGTGATTATTCATTTAGTAGAATATCCATGTGAATAAGTAAATGGCATTATTTCATTTTATTTATGCCATACCATGTTGAAAGTTCGTATTTAAAAGGCTTTTGTTTTAGTTATACATTGCCTTAAATGTTTATTCTTATTTATGAAAGTTTCCACTTTATTGTTATCCTTACTGGGCATTTGAGCTCACCCCTTTTCTATGTTTTATTTTTCCCAGGAAGTGAAGAAGTAAATTATGAATGACCTGCAGGGATATTATATGGGGATATGAGTGTGGATTATGGAGACATTATGTTGTTGTTGTAGTTTTTCATTTTATGATGTAATGTAAAACTTATGAATATATCTAGTATTTCCAAGGCTACTAAACCAATCGGTCTTTCGAGATTTGATCTTTCTTGTGATCATACCAATGTTACGAAGTAATGCACCGACTCTGGGTAGCTGGGGTCGGGGCGTTACAGTTGGTATCAGAGGAAGTTTAGTACAAACCTTGGAAGCTAGATTTAGATAAACTCTGATTAGAGCACGTAGACCTAAGATGAACTTTGAGGATTAGTATAGAAGAACTTCCTAGAATTTTGGTATTGTAGAGATTTTGTGAGTTTTCCGAGCAATACATCCCTGTCTGGATACGAGCAGGTAGAGGCGGCTCTGGCACAGATGTACCTAGGGGTAAAACCCGAAAACACCGCTTTGAGCTAGACTCGAACGGGAACTGGTGCACGACAACGGGCCTTGCTGCACTCTTGGTTACGACACTCCCGGGGGATATGCTTAGGATAACTCTCATTTTCTTTACAAATCATTATGAAGGGTTTATGAGTATATACTTCCTCAAAGAAAACATTTTTATGATTATGGATTATATCCATAAATAATTCAATTTATGTTAAGTGTTTTATAAGTATGGGATTATGTATTTCGATTCATAAACTGATCTAGTTTATGCAATTGTTTAGAAATGGCGCCCAGTAGAAGGAATGAGAACTCCAGCAATGCACATGATCCAAAGAGAAAGAAGGATCATATCTTTCATGGTCTTAAGCCATAATTTATAAGAGAAATAGTCTCCCATGTATTATCATCATATGAAGAAATAATATCATGTGTTGATAAGATAAGTAAAGAGTTTACTGAGTCCTATGGCTTTGAAGGGAAGCAAGAGAAGAAAAGGATGGAAGAGAGAAAAATGGATAAAGGGAAGAGGGAAAAGAAGAATTTTCCCATATGTGGTAACTGTGGGAAGAAACACCCTGGAACTTGCCTGAAAGGAATGGGAGTTTGTTATAATTGTGGAGGAAAAGGGCACAAAGTACGTGAATGCAAGGGTGATAAAATGGTTTCAAATGTACAATGCTTCATTTGTAAGGAGTTTGGACACTATGCGTACTTATGCCCCAGTCATCAGACTATGCCGCAAATGATGCTATTGGATAATAATCAAGTTATGATACTACCACAGATGAAGAGGAATGATTAGAGTTCTTATGTTGATTATGTCAATTGAGTGTTGTATCAACAATGTACTTGTTATAATAATTATGGAGTATATAAGGATTGTACTGCAGTACTATTTCATTAAGGACTTGAGATTGTGTGGAACAATGAAAAGTGACTCAATAACAGGATAAAGTTTTGGAAAATATATGGTTGAGAGAATGATAAACCATAATATAGTTCTGATACCGAGGTAGTGATTTTCGAATAATACATGATTATTTTGGAAAAAATATATTGGATATTCTTGACTACCTTGGAACTGATTAATGATTTGTATATTCCATCATTGTTGGGGTTTAAAAAATTTTTGGATTGATGAAGTATATCCAGCATTCTATATGGAATAAGGGAGCATGAATGTAATCAATAAGGAATATGGTAATACATGATGAAGGTATTCATATGATATTACGGGGTTAAAAGGATCTATATTATGTTTACCTTCCTTATAAATGTTAGACTGTGAGTTTGGACAGAAGTATTTTGGATAGTTCTAGTTTGGATTATTTTGGATTGCCATAAAAGGACAACCCGGAGGTCGGGCGGCAACCCGTCGCGTCCGGCAAGGCTGCGAGACTTGAACCCGCAACCGAAGGGCGACAAGGGTGTATCACCTACCACTGGACCATGAGATGTCCTGGATTAAATAATGTAGTTTTTATTAAAATATCATGTAGATGAATTATAAATTAGTTTATTTTAGAACCCTATACGAATAGTGTAAATAGAATTTTTTTTACATTCTATTATCTTTTAGAGTGAAAGATGAGTTTGTGGTAGAAATTTATTAATGGATAAAACTCTAATTATAAAGTAAGTATATCTCCTTATGATCTTAGCCAATCTCATAAATAAATTCCTCAATATTAAGAAAAGCAACTTTGAACAAAAAAAATTTCCTAGATGGTACCTTAAATCATCACTAATTTTTGGCTTTGGGATTGTTGGTCTTTTTATAGCCATGTTCTCTACCACTCTCCATCAGATAATTGATGGTTAGATTTTTCTTCCATATCCATATTTTCCTACATGGAACCCTAGTATGTGTTATTTTCGGTAATCTTCATACTTTCGACTCTTTATTTTAAATAGAGGCCTCATTAATTCATTTTTCGATGTGGGATTTCAACTAGGATACTTTGAAACGTCAAAAATGTGTTATCCTAATACCCTATGTTTTGTTGAACCGATGGTATTTCAATTCATCATAGATTGATGAATTTAAGGACCTCAATTTTATACTTGTTTGTGATTGATGACCTCAATCACTACCTATAAATATTTACGTTTTTCCTCCGATTATATGTCTCCAATTTCCACCAATGTTCTCCTAATCGAGATCATAATTTGGTGGTGACCCTTTGATTTCTCTTTTCCTCATATTAAGACTAAATTTTAGTAACCAAATTTCCAATGTGGGTTTTCCCACAAATATATTTTCTACTTTCAACCTTTTATTTTCGAAGAACAATTTCAAATTGCGAGGACGCAATTTATTGAAGGAGGGGAGAATGTAACACCCCAAGATTTCATAGTGTGTTATTTCTTCAAAATAATTTAATAACTTGCACTACACGCAACACCGAGTTCAATTGCACCATGACTTACCAAAAAAAAATCCATTAAAAGAGGTCATGAATAGTATTAACTAAATTTTAAACTTTATATAATCCTTATAATTTTAGAATCCATATTATGAGTTTCTTAGTCATAATGCAAGAATAGATTCATTTTCAGTATTGCACTTTTATCAACTTTTGATAGTGAAACCTTTTTAAATACAATATTTTAAACTTTTTGACTAAATGGAGACATCAAAAAATTTAAAATGAAACATCACAAGCTTCCACGGTACGCTTTCCTTTGAATAAAACAGTAGCGTGTGTTGTACGCAACTTCGAGTTCTAACATACCGTAACCAATCAAACTAGCTGTTATGAATAGTAATACCTACTTTTTGAAGTTATATATATTTTATATTTTAAAATGGACTTCATTTTTGGATTCGGAATATCAAATTTAGCCTAAGGTGAAATTTTGGTACTTTTCGGATAACTTTCATATTTTGATGAATAGTGAAAATTACTAAATTTTAATTAAAAACAACTTTTTTAATCAAAATAATTAATAGTGATAAATTATGAATTTGAGTGGTTTTAAAGTATATTTAGAATATATTTTTACTATTTAATATAATTTTGGTCATTGGACATAATTTTACAATTAAACCGAACATAAACAAGTGTCAATCTTTTGATAGTTATTATCTCTTAAAAACACGCTTTTTGTTTTGACAGCGGGAATTAATTTTAAATTAATTTCTGCCACTTCTGTGTTTTGAATTTAGGAAAATGGATTCCATATTTGGAATCAGGATGTTCAAATTGTGTAAATGGGTAACTTTTATTTTTAGACATTTTGAATAATTACTGCGGTAAATATTTTATTTACCATGGTTAAGGGTAAATCCGGTAAATAAGGGTTAAAAAAAATAATATTATAATAATACTAAATTACCCTAAAACGTGTCTTAACCCTATTGGTTGATACATGGTCGACCATGGGCATCTTTGTGTCAATTTTGGGACCCCATGGATCCACTTGTAAGTGATAATGACACTTTATTTTAATTAAGTTAAAATGAATACAAAAATGACACAAGCATATATCTTTTAGAAAAACAATTGTTACAAAGGGTTATATATGTTGGATTTTAGATTATAAATATTCATTAGAAAGCTAAAAAGATTTCCTACATAATGATATTTTATTTATAATTTTTAGACATTAAATAATTTATTTTATTTATGACACAATGATGATGCAGTAATTACTATAATAGTGAAAAATTAAAATAATTGATATTATAAATACCCAAATAAATATAATATGAAACTTTTAATGAATTAAAATAATTTTCTAGGATACTATGATATATTAGGATTGATTTAATCGACTTTTTTCGAAGTAATCAATCTGTTATGAGTTTCACAAAAATCAACTATTGAATAGTGTCAAAATTGACATAAAAGAGTTTTTAAAACAAATATTATATTATTAATTGATATTAAATTCCTAAAAATCTAAGGTTCGGCCAAGAGACTTATATCATGATAGGTTCATCATTAATGTACCACTTGGAGGTCTCTTGGATGTATATAGTAAGTTTATTAACCATATTATATAAAAATACAAAGAGACATTGTAAAAGTGAAACTAATTAACTTAGAGTTAATACTTAAAGATAAGGTTAATATAAGTACCCAAACCTGTCTAAATTCTATTGGATGAGTTGTTTTCGACCTATCCCCACCTTAAACTTTGAATAATAAGCTTTGGAGCCATTAGAAACCGAATATGAATTTATTATAAATTAATATTTCTAGCTTTTCCAAAGGTGCCCCTCACCCCTCTTATAAAAGGGCACTCCTCCTTCTCATTTCTTCACACCTTCAAACCTTTTGGTTCGGCCAAACTCTGCCCAAATACTCTCCCAACATCTCTCACTACAACCTAGAGGCCTTAGTTTGATCAGAAAGCCAACCTAAGGAGCCCTTTTGATCAAATCAAAAGGAAGAACCCGAAGAAGAGGTAATGATTTCACCACCCTTTTCTAAGTTCGTTTCTTCTTCCACTTCTTCTTCCTTTGTTCTTACCATTCTAAAATAATAACTCCAGTATCTCACATATACTGTGATGTTATTATAAGTATGGTACAACCATATTCAGTATTCTATCCACCCTTTGAATAACATGTCACCATACGTGCGTACGTACGGCTTACCGTCTCCACGTCGTGGTGTAATTGTTATTCAATATAATATTATTTGGATGGGTATAATAATGATGTGTAACTCATGTAAATAATAAATATAACATGTTAATGATTATGTATATATGATATACCATTCATTTATATATTATTTTAATATCAAAAGAATGATATTGTCGCTCGTGCGTACGTACGGACTACCGTCTCCACGAACGCGATGAGATTCATTCTCCATCGTATCCATTCAAGTATAATTATCATTTTATGATTTAAAAATGATGTTTAAGGACTTGATATCATTCTGGATATGAATAAGATACAACAAACATGGCTTATGTAACAAAACATATAAAAGAAAATGAGTAAGTTAACACCCGAAACGATGATAATTCTAAGATATTATTAATAAATCAATGTTAAAAGATCATATATGATATCATATTAATATATATGATTCTTGTATAATTTAATAACAATTATTTCACCATTATACAGGAGGTTAACCTACCCCAACTAAGGAAAAGTACAAGGTAAGGGTTATTTCACAATCTCTTCATTATCCGAGGTTGTTTATATGTAATAATCTACTGGGATCTCTTTATCATCCACATCCATGTTTCTTAAAAATGTATTTCAAAACATTTTTACTATTTACAAGAATATGGGTTAAAGTCATTTATACCCTTTTTTGACTTTTTATAAGAGGTTTATAAAGGAATCTTTCCGTCGTTTTCAAAACAAGGTCCTTTTTAACCTTTTCGACAGAATTGAGGTAAGAATGTTTTTTTTTAACTTATACGGCGGGTGCGGTTATTTTACGCCGTTATAAAATCTTCAAAGCTTTCCTTACAAGCTTATAAGAATATTTTCAAAGAAAATGTTTTATTTTATATGGATCTTAAATGATTTCAAAAAAGGAGATATTTCTCTCAAATAGTTTTGATTTCATCTATGTCAACATCCTTTGATGGATTTTAAGAATATTTGAAGTTGATTTATTATGATACAAAACTTCTATATTGTATTGAAGGTTTTGTGATATGTTTGACTGTAGATGTGCTATTTTTATACCATTCATAGTTTATGGTGAAATTATTGACATTTCGTATGCTAGTTTTAATACGAATGTTTATGTTATGTTTAAACCTTTTCATATGGGAATGCATTGGACTTATTAAGTGACGGGTGGAGCCCGCTATAGCTCCTCGATGCATCGGTAGGTCTCATGAGACAAACTAGTGTCTTGGCACAAGGCCTTGACAAAATCTTATTTGTAGTCTTGGCACGAGGCCTTGGCTATGTGGTTATGATAGTCTGGCATTATGCATTCCAACATTATGAAAGTGGTTATTGATTTTTGCATGTGATTATTCATTTAGTAGAATATCCATGTGAATAAGTAAATGGCATTATTTCATTTTATTTATGCCATACCATGTTGAAAGTTTGTATTTAAAAGGCTTTTGTTTTAGTTATACATTGCCTTAAATGTTTATTCTTATTTATGAAAGTTTCCACTTTATTGTTATCCTTACTGGGCATTTGAGCTCACCCCTTTTCTATGTTTTATTTTTCCCAGGAAGTGAAGAAGTAAATTATGAATGACCTGCAGGGATATTATATGGGGATATGAGTGTGGATTATGGAGACATTATGTTGTTGTAGTAGTTTTTCATTTTATGATGTAATGTAAAACTTATGAATATATCTAGTATTTCCAAGGCTACTAAACCGATCGGTCTTTCGAGATTTGATCTTTCTTGTGATCATACCAATGTTACGAAGTAATGCACCGACTCTGGGTAGCTGGGGTCGGGGCGTTACACAATTCCCAAAAGGGGGGAAGGATGTAACACCACAGGTAAATAAAGAATATGACATTTTCATATTTATCCCTATTTGTGAATAAAATATTAATATGACTTTAAAGGGGACGCTATGCTCGATGGCGTACCCAACACGCAACAACAAGTTTCTTGGGAATCATACGTTGCACTCTAATAATATTATTTTAAATGGTAGTTAACATGTAGTCGTTGTATAGGCGGGAATGGATAGAAATAACTAAAATATGATTATATATGTTTTTAAATGTTTTTACATTTATCCAATAAAGGATAGAGGCTTAAAATACGGAAAGAATTCAATTTTAGGCATATATGCCCTAGTTTTCACTAAAGGTTCACTTATCGCCTTTTGATGGCGAAGCATCATTAAATATAGTTTTGTTCACTCTTATACATTCTATTGGACCAAATAAAACTCTTCTTAAGAATCGGGACATCAAAATTTACTTTGTGTAAATTTTTGGTATCTTTCCGATAATGTTCATTTTTTTAATGAATAGTGTAAAATGTTGTATTTTAATTCAAAACCTCTTTTTAATCTAATTTATTTATATGATTAGATTATATTTTGAATTGTTTTTAAAGTGAAATTATAAAATATTTTTACCATTAAATCCAATAGTGGTCACTGGAATTAATTTCACTTTGAAATCAGACTTAAACTAGTGTCAATCTTTTGATACTTATTGTTTTATAAAAACACGCTATTTGCTCTGACAGCGGGAATTAATTATTAAATTAATTAATGTGACTAATATGTTTTGAATTTTGTAAAACGGACTTCATTTTTGAATTCGGAATATCAAATATAGCTTAGGGTGAAGTTTTGGTATTTTTCTGAAAAACTACAATTTTTTATGAATAGTGAAACCACTAAGTGGTAATCAAGCAAACTGATTTTTCAGTTAAATGAAAGTTTACCACTAATGTGTATTGAATTTTGAAAATCCGACATACATGGTTGTCATTATTATGTAAAATTTGGTTCAATGGGATGAAAATAATTTTTCGGTGAATAGTAACTTATTAAGTTTTTAATCGCGATTAGTGGTAATTAGTGTAATTTAAGGTAAAAATGATATTATAAGAATGTGAAAACACCATGACACTTGTCCTACACCTATTGGGTGAGTCATGGCCGACCAAGACAAGCCATGAGCCAACTTGGGGACCCCATGGATCCACTTTGGTTGGGAAATGACATAAATAACTTTTATTTAATGTAAAAGTAAAATTGACACAAACATGATATGTTTTACTAAAACAATTTTTAAGTAGGGTTATACAAGTCATATTTTTTATTATAAATAGTCATTGGAAAGATAAAAAGATTTCCTACATCATAGTATTTTTTTTATAATTTTTAGACATTAAATAAATTAAATTATTTATGACATAATAATGATGCAGCGATGAAATCATTATTTGACGATTTAAATAAAATGGATAGATAATGTAAAATCTATGAACTACACATGTCCAAAACTTATTGAATGGATGGATTTCGAACCCTTATCACCTTGTCCATGAATTATATCAATGTGAGACCTTTTAAAACCGAAACACATTTTCAAATAAAGTAATATTTCTTTACTTTCCAAAAGTGCCCCTCCTCTCCTCTTATAAAAGGCCCCCACCTCTACCTCATTTCACACACTCCACAAGCCTTTGGCTCGGCCAACCCCTGCCAATTTACTCTATCCACATCCCTCTCCTCATCCTAGAGGATTCCCTTTGGGCATAATCCTTTCAAAGGAATCCTTTAGGCTCAAATCAAAAGGAGTTACACTTTTAAAGGTAATTCATTCTCTCATGTTCATTTGTTTTATTTTGCTTCTCCAACCCCCTAAACTCTTTTTATTTACTTCTTTTGTAACAAAACCAGTATCTTCAATATACTAGGATGTTGTTATAAGATTTATTTGAGCTACACTCTCACACAACTACATCAAATGGTTAAAGAACATACGGTTTCCGTGGATGGTGAAATTCTGCCTCCCGAAACGATGATTGTTCAATACTCATTTAACACCTTCAAAGGTGGCCATTATGATGTCACTATTTTTATATATGATATATAATATGTTTATGTTTTATTTATGCTTCTGTATTTTTTATTTTTGTCTTAACTTTATGGCTTCCATTATGGGTATACGCGATATCTTCATTTAAGGAAGTGCGGACTACCGCCCCCTCAAAGTGATTTGATTCGTTAAATACCATATGTGGGATGTATAAAGGATGGAAATATGATATTATATATGACATTATACTGGAATTATAATATACCTTTATATCATTATTATTCCATTCTATAAAATAGGAAATAGAAATGAAAGTAGCGTTCATGCGTACGTACGGCTTACCGTCTCCATGAACGGTACATTTCATTTCTTACCTCTAAATGATTATGTAATGTTATAAATGCATGCATGTACTGGATATATATGACATATATGATATCTAAATCATGAATAAAATTCTGGATATAATAAACATTTGGCCACACGAACAACATGTAATTGTAAGAAGTCCACTTTCGACTTAAGAACCAAATATCGGCAAAACAAATTTTATTAACTTAAATGATTACATAATGTTTATGACATGGTAATAAGTGGTATAAAAGGAATAATTAACTTGAAAAGGTTCTTAAGGAAGTAGAAATTAACTCAAGTTTATTATTCAGGAGATTAAAGAACGATCGAGTCAAGTCGGACCCGAGGTAAGGGATCCTACTCCTCTCTTTCTTTTTAAGTACACACTTTTATGTCATTACTTTTAAAGCTCATCTTTCTTGTTATTGGGATGATATTTTATATTAAACTTACTGTAATTTTTATGTTCATGTGATGAGAGACCCTATTCTCTCTCATCAATCCATTTTGGAAGTTTTGAGTGGCGTCGTTAGGCTGCCGAATTTTCGTAAGGGATTTTTCATCTCACTTTTATTCTCGTGAGTTTTATGCTACATTTGACACAAATTCCATTGAGTGGTGTATGTACTGCCCATTATTCTACTCTTTGTGTAATATACTTTCATTTATGAGTATTTACATCAATGATCTATTGTCCTTCTTTCATGGGGTGTATGTTTTGAAAGATACCCAAGTCGGTAAGGGAACCTTTCACCCTCCTCTTTTTTAAAAGACTTCTCTTGTTGGGTCTTTTAATTTACATATTTTTATATTGGGATATGTTCTCATATATCCTTGTTGATGTAAATTTTATGTCCAAGTGATGAGATACTCTTTTTATCTCTCATCAACTCTTTTTGATGTGATGTCGTTAGGCTGTCAAGGGAACTTTTTAACCCAATTTCGATTTCTTTGGGTTCAACATGTAGTCATTGAATATGTCATCCATTGAATATGTTTGAATGACCTTTTATTGGTTTACACTTAATATCCACTTATATTGGGTGTATTTATATTTGTCACACATATTTTTGAGATTGATTTGTCCTTAATTTAAGGATACCTTCTTTATAAGGGATTTCATTACATTTTACATCCCTATTGAGACTTCATTGTTGTTATGCACCAATTCACTCTTATATGGTGTATATAATGTCCTTTGGAATATTATATCATGAATCCATTTATTCTCATGATATTATAAATTTCTGATTTAATGTTATTCCTCAATTATTGTATTCAAGTGTCTCTAATTTTGGTAAAAACCCTTTAACCAAAATATCGCTTTAAATGTTTTAATTAATATCCATGTTTTAAAAATGGTTTTAAGGATTTATTTATATGGATATTAATGGTTTAAAATGTTAAAAGCTTCAAGGTGGTATGGGACACTTTGTTTCAAAAATATCCTTATTAAATGTTTTAAATGGTTTTGGAAAATGGTTTCTTTTTGAACGGATTCATTATTTCTGTATACGAAAATGTTATATTGTGATTGAAATGTGGAAATGTTATGTTTCATTTATGCATGTTTTATGTGATACTTTTATGTTATGGTTCTTGGGCATTGTTATGAAAATGGGTGGTTCCGTGATAAACTAAGGGCGGGTGAGCCCGATATAGCTCTCCAATGCATTGGGTAACGCGAAGGAGTGAAACGTTAAGGTTTCTCTGAAGAGATTTAGGGAATATACTGTGATGGGTATTCCAAACGTAACCAAGAGGGTTACTCCCTACGTAAGAATGTTATGAATGCCTCAAGTTACCTCTATGTCTTATGTTTTCTATGATTTATTCATGATTTGATATGCCTATGTTTTATGGGTAAAGTATGATTTCATTCTTATGTAAATATGAACTCATGTTTCCTTTCCATATTTTTATAACCCTTACTGAGCCTTTTATGCTCATCCCAAGTTTTTGAAATGTTTTTCACAGGTCAAGGGAAAGGTACATGATGTGATGATAGTGTCGAGGATGTGTCAAGAAAGAATCCATGTTTCATTTATAATATGTTTCCGTTGATGGGAAAAATGAATACTGTCTTTTATGTAACCACTTTGTTTAAATGTGGAATGTAATGCAAGTTTCATGATCTAATTCTCTAAAACTCTAAACCTGAAAATATCCTCAATGTGTAGTCTTGTAATAACTCAAGATTAAGTAAGGTTTAAGGCTGGGGCCTTATATTGAGAGGTTGAGTTCTCAATTGAACTTATTTCTGGATCCCTAACTATATCAAATAAACCTTATATAATGGATACTGTAGATTTGGAAGAGCTGAAGAAGCAGTTACAGTAGAATCTGGAGAAGGGTTTTATACGCCCGAGTGCTTCACCATGGTGAGTGTCAGTCCTCTTCGTCAAGAATAAGGATGGTTCAATGTTCCTCTACATTGATTATCATGAGATCAATAAAATCACAATAAATAACAAGTATACCCTTCCTCAAATAGATGACTTGTTTGATCAGCTTCGTGGGTCCAGTTATTTCTCTAAGGTGGGCCTTCGTTTGGGATATCACCAATTAAAGTTGAGGAAAGAAGATATTACCAAGACTGCCTTTTGAACGAGGTGTGGACACTATGAGTTCATAGTGATGCCCTTAGAACTCACTAATGCTCCAAAAAATTTCATGGATTTAATGAATATAGTCTTTAGAGATTACCTTGACAAATTTGTGGTGGTATTTATTGATGATATTTTGATATACTCTAAGAGCAAGGAGGAACATGAGGAGTATTTGAATACTATGTTAAAGACTTTGTGAAGTGATAAGATGTATGAAAAATAAAGTAAATGTAAGTTATGGATGAAGGAAGTATCATTCTTGGGGAATGTTATCACTTGCAAAGAGATATGTGTGGAACCTTCCAAGATAAAGGCAATTGAAGAGTGTCTTGGGTCAACATCTGTAACGAAGATCTACAGCTTCCTGGGTCTACCCGGGTATTACCGATGATTTGTGAATAAATTTTCACAATTGTCAAACCCAATGACCAAGATGACATGGAAGGGAGTGAAGTTTTTATAGACTCAAGAATGAGAAGACTAATTTAATAATTTGACAAAGAGGCTTATCATTGCACCGGTAATCACACTCCCAACAAGTGGAGAACTCTTTGTGGTGTGTAGTGATGATTCAAAGAATGGCTTAGGCTGTGTGCTGATTCAAAATGATAAAGTGATAGCCTATGCCTCAAGGTGTCTGAAAATCCATGATAAAAACTATCCTACGCATGATCTGAAGTTGGCGGCTGTGATCTTTACATTAAAAATTTGGTGGAATTATCTCTATGGGGAGAAGTGTGAGATATATAATGATCACAAGAGTCTAAAATATATATTCATACAAAAATAGATTAATATGCTCCAATGAAGATGGATAAATCTCATCAAGTATTATGACTACTCAATCCACTACCATCCTGGTAAGGCAAATAAGGTGGTGGATGCTCTAAGTAGAAAGGATCATGCATCTTTATCAATTATGAGAGTTGAAAAGGATCTAATCTTCTTAGATTTTATGAGTATAGACATGGGAATCATTAAGGGAGGAACATCATCAATCTTTTCTCAAATTATTTCTCAACCAACCTTCATGTAGAAAATAAAGGATGCTCAAATAAAAGATGTGAAAATTCAGAATATGGTGGAAGCCATTAAAATGGGAAATCCTTTGATTTCATGATTGATGAGGAAGGAGTTGTAAGATTTGGGTCACGATTATGTGTACAATCTGATCCAAAGATAAAGAAGGATCTTTTGAATGATGCATATAGATTAACCTTCTCTATTCACCTAGGGAGCACAAAGATGTATCAAGATCTCCGAGAGAACTTTTGGTGGGATAATATGAAGAAGGAGATTACTAAGTATACATCAAAGTGTCTGGTATGTCAACAAGTGAAGGATGAAAGACAAAAGTCTAAGGGGATGATGCAACCACCCATACCAACATGGAAGTGGGAGAATATAACCATGGACTTTGTCACTAGATTTCTAAGGACATCTAAAGGAAACAATGCTATATGGGTCATTGCGGATTGTCTTACAAAGATAGCTCACTTTATCACAATTCTAGAGGAACTTTCATTGGATCAAATTTCACGGATATATATCAAAGTGGTGGTAAGGATTCATGGAGTACCATTATCTATTGTATCTGACAGATATTTGAGATTCACCTTGAAGTTCTAGAAAACTCTCTAACATGCTCTAAACACTAAACTAAACTTCAGTACGGCCTATCATCCTCAAACTAATGGCCAATCTGAGCGAACTATTTAGACATTAGAAGATATGTTGAGAGAATGTTCTACGGACTTCAAAGGAGGATGGGACCAACATCTTCCACTGGTCAAATTCTCCTACAAAAATAGTTTCCACTCGAGCATCTGAATGGAACCATACGAATACCTTTATGGGAAAAGGTGCAGAACACTGACATGTTGGAATGAAGTCAGTGAGTGTAAGCTACTAGGACCTAAAATGGTCGAAGAAATGGTGGAGAAGGTGAAAACCATTAAGCAGCACATCAAGGTAGACCAAAGTCGACAAAAGAGTTATGCAGAAAATTATCGACGAGACCTTGAGTTCAAAGTTGGAGACATGGTATTTCTATGCATATCTCCATGGAAGAAGGTCATGAAGTTTGGGAATAAAGGAAAGTTAAGTACCAGGTACATCGGCCCCTTCGAGATTCTTGATCGTGTCGGGGTTGTGGCCTATCGACTAGCACTTCTACCTACCATGTCCAAAGTACACGATGTCTTTCATGTATCCCTCTTAAGGAAGTACACTTTACATGTACTCTCTTTAGAGTTGGTACATTTGGGGATGATCTTTCTTACGATGAGCATCCAATGAAGATCTTGTATTGTAGAGATAAAGTTATACGCAACAAGACTATTAACCTAGTCAAAGTACTATAGAGGAACCATAAGTACGAAGAGGAAATATGGGAACTAGAGGATGCAATGAAGGAAAATTACTTGCACTTGTTTATGGTTTAGAATGAAAAACGAAATTTCAAGGGAAAAATTTCGTAAGGGGGAATAATGTAACGACCTGATGTTTTATCAATGGAAATTCCCTTCTTACAATCATGTCATATAATCATATGAAATTATAACACAATGAACTACTAAGTGCTATGTGACCTTTAAACATAAAATTTTCACCTCTAGGATTTGAATTTTGAAAATCTAACATACACGGTTGTGATCAGTAAGATGTTTGAAATTCGATATGACAAACTTAATTTTTGGTGAATAGTGACCTACCCTTATAAATAGTAATATGACCCTTATGAATAGTAAATCATCTAAAGGAATAGTAACCTCACCCATGAATGTATAAATAAAATTTAGGCATCTTATAAGTGATGATATGACCATAGTAAAAGTATTGGTATTTTTGTAAGTTATAAATAATTAATTAAAATTAATTAATTAATTTAAAAGAAAATTTATCTTCCTAAAAGGTGTTCATAAATTAAAAAATTTAAGACTTTTGGTTTTAAGATGATTTTATAATACCTTATGTAATTTTTTGAAAGCATTATAAAATCAATTATAGTTATAAAATCTGTATTTTTCAAGTAAATTATGATTTTAATTAAAAATAAAATTAATCATATTTAGAAAATTATTTTTGAAAAATGAAGTTCATTTTTGAATTCTACATATCGAAAAATGGTTAGGGTGAATTTTTTGGGATTTTTCTAAAATACTTGAATTTTTTATGAATAGTAAAATACGATAATTCAAGATAAATGCTAAAACCTTAATTTCTGCATCATGCTTGAGTCATGGATGATTTAAATGGCCTTTGGTTCGAACTCACATCCACATATTACTATTTTTGTCACAATAATCATCACTATTTCTTTTCTTATGGAAAAATAATAAACTAATGATTTTAAAATTAAGGAAACCCTCCTCCCCTCCACTATAAAAAACAGACACACTCCCCTCTTCTCTTCACTCTTCTAAAGCCTTGTTCCTTACCTAAATTCTACCAAAATCTCTCCCCAATATCCTCCCACATTTCCATCAGCCCTTGGTATCATCATAATACGAAATCCACTCCCCTTAAGAGGCTCTCAAAGGAGATAAACTCAAGAGGTAAATTCCTCTTTCTAATTCTTTTATTTTCTTTCAAGTTATTTTCTTTTCTTTTTTTCTTTCCTCACATCCCCTCACCCAAATGGTATGATAACTCCAGTAACATACATGTAATGTAATTATATTATGATAATGGTATATTTTATCATAATCTCCCCTTACCCATCCTTTTATACTATAAATGAAAACATCATCTGAGATGTGTTGATTTATCACATTCAAGGATGACAGGTTATTAATTACTTTTACCATCTTCAATTATGGTCATGAAACCATTTTTATGGTTGAACCGGACTAATAAATATGTATTTTATATTATGTTTTATTCTGGAATCCTTTTTCACACATGATGTAAAATAGTAATACAAAATAAGTTAATTATGAGCAAAATCACCAAATTAATCCAAGCTTTTATCATTAATGTTTTATATAATGATTCACCTTAGCTCCAAATAACCAAATGGATTTTATAACAATTTAATCTTTTGTATGTTCAATAATTTCATACAACTTAAATTCTGTACAACTACTTTCATCATACATGTGTATCCGAACATGAATATAAGTGACCCGATCATTAAAACCAAGGAAGCAAACGGACCCGAACAATAAAATTGAACCTCATAACCAATAAAAAAGGTTATGAATGAACTCAAAAAGGTTATACTAAATAGTTTAAATGTAAAATGGATTCTGTAATTATTAATTAATTAACCTAATTTTATTATTTAGTTCATTAAGATCAAGCGAAGAACACCATTAGGCTTAAGGTAAGGGATCCCCTCTTTCTCACATTTATTCAAGAATCTCCTCTATGTTATGTCCTTTTATAAATAATTCCTAATGTTGGGGTATAATTTTTCACATTCCCTATACTTCCCTCATGATGTATAATAGATGATAAATCCATTTCTCTCTCATTAATCCCTCTTAAGTACACCTGATATCATGCCGATATTTTGTAAGGGATTCTACCTGAACCGTCTTTATTCCTTAAGGTTGATCTATCTTTCTTTTTACCCAAATGTAGTTGTCTTTTATCTTTATTTACAAATTATAAATATTCTTTATATTCTCCAAAATCATGTTTCAAGATCCATCCCTTATTCTCTTTTGAGGATATACATGCTTTTAAGTGATTCCATCCTCAATACTTCCCAATAAGCAAACCTGTTTTAAGGGAACTTCCCAAATTTTTACCCAATTTCAAGTGCACTCTACCATTTTTTTTAAGCCACTATCATTTTTATAAAATCTATATTTTTATTATGAAAACATTCTTGTTTCACTTATGGTTTTATATAAAAGATTATTCCCTTTTTTATTTTAAATGCTCTTTAGTATTTTCCTTAAAACTGCACTAAAATGTTTTAATGATAAGGATTTCTTAAATAATATTGTTACATGTTGTCACTTCTATTTGAAATTAATTACTATTATATATGCCTATTTTAACTTATTAATTTCCATGTATGTTTTAATTCTTTTCTCTCATGGACACTTTTATGATACTCCCATTCATTATGTTTTATGACATGAATGTGATACTCATTCCTCTTCATGGTTTCCCTTATGTTTATGTATGATTATTTATGTGGAAATAATATCCATGAACATGTTAAGATGGGTGCGCTAAAATATCGCTCCAATGTATTGGGTAAAATTGAGTCTCATGATATGTTATGTGCAACAGTCTTGGTAGTTAGCCTTGACTCATGCTACCATATGCAACGGTCTTGGTGGTTAACCTTAACTTGTGCTCCTCTATGTACAATGAGCCTTGGATCATGCTAAATTCATGATTTATTTTGTTTCCACGTTACTATGAATTCATGGTTATATGATCCCATGTTTATATGTTATGATTCAATATGCCATTTTATATCATTATGTCATGATCTCTAACCCTTGTGCTAAAGTCTTATTCTTATGCTTATTTCTTTACTGAGATTTGAGATCATCCCTTCATTCATGTGATCCCCAGGGTACCCTATGTAGATGTAAGGGATCAAATTAAGTTAGGATCTCTCTATGAATTTTAAATAAAGAAGTTTTTTTTTAGTCTCATGTTTTAAGTTTTATGTACCTAGTCTTCCAAAACCCTAGAATTCATGATCCTTGGATTGTACTCTGATGTATAATTATGCTTAAAATAATTTAATTTTATGTGTAAAAGGATAGGATCTCTATATATAGTCTCCGCCAACGAGCTCGTACCCGAGTGGTAAGGGCTCCTGCTTGGCATCCAAGAGACCCATGTTCAAAACCGGGTGGAGGCGAATTTTTGGGGGTACTGTAGCAGTCACTATAGCATTCACTATAGCAGGCACTGTAGTAGTACTATTCGGTACTGTAGCAGCCAGAACTATTCACCCAATTTGGGCCTTCGGGCCACCGGTTTGGGCCTACGGGTCTCAAGGGCCTTCAGGTCATCAAAGGCCTTCGGGCCACAGGGTATTCGGGTCACGTAGACCATGGAGTAGCCCAGTTCACACATAATAGGACCTAGAAGAGGATCAAAGTAATAAGAGTAGCAGTCACCAGAAGCAGAGCTAACTGGATTGGAAGAATGAGAGGGTATGGAAGTCGCCATTAGGACCAGGCATTGTGCAGCTTTGTACGGGGCAATGCTAGCTGATAAGCAATGCAAGGTGGGGAGTTAGGTGGTCAATGATGCAGAAGCTGGGGAGAGGCAGTTCAAGTGGATTGGGCCTACGGGTCATGTATTGGGCATGGTATGTCTCTGGGCCTTCGGGTCATGTATTGCGGGTCAGTCGGGCCTTGTGCCTTGGGCCTATGAGTCATGTACGGGTTCCCCTTCAACCCTTAAAAGGGGGATTATCCATAATAAAATAAAAAATAAGGCCTTCGGGCCATTCGGGCTATATATAGTCTCCCCATGTTACATATCAGACTCTCACTGCTAGTCGGCAGTGTCTGGCATACGGGGAGGCATGCCTTAGATCACCTAATGAACTGGATCGGGGCGCTTGTATGTGTAACCTGGGTCGAGACGTCACAATACTAGCCATTGTGCTTTTTCATATTCATTTCATGTGTAATATTGATCATGATATTTGAGAATATCTACTTATGTGTTGGTTTTATTTAATTTATTTTATTTCATGGGTTTGTAATTATTTATTATCAAACTAAATATGATGGTCTTTGTGTCATCCCTCCCTCATTTATTATGTAGGGCCTGTGGGTCTAAGTTTATTTTATATAATCCCCCTTAACCAATTTTTTGGTTCCTCCCACTTTCATGTGAGTTATAAAACTTATGTAATAAAAGGAATGTCCCAAGGTGCATGGAGGTGGTTCAAGATAGAACTGAGATAAAACCAACCCGGAAGATACATAGGTGGACAAGTGAGATGTTCTAATCCATACCAAGACTGGCATAAGGATTTTTCCCCTAGGGTCATAGGTTGTTTTATTATTCACTCAATAAATAAACCATTAGATAAAATCATGATAATGTAATTTATTTATTTATTTTAAATATATCTTATGCATGATTTATTTTATGGATGAAAGACTATGATCACATAAATAAGTGGACTAGTATGAAAAGGATGGAATTAAAGTAAATAGGTTATGCATAAATGTTTTATCAAAACATGGTTAATACCTTAAGTAAAATACACTTAATATTAAAAAGACATGTAAAATATAAAATAAGAAAATTTATGAATAACAAAAAAATCCCTTAATCATATATTAAGTTAGAATAATCCTTCAATTACTTTATTAAGAATGAAACTATAGAACTAAGCATCGAAATGGCCATAGTTTGGACACTTTTATTGGGGATTTCTCATGAGGATTTTGGGTCAAATTAACCAAACATGTATTAAATTTAATGCTCATAGTTTGTTCATTACATATTTGGAGGCAAGTGTTGAGGAAATCTGAGTCGGGATTTCAGGATTAAGGAGCCAACTCAACATAACAATGAACTAAAAGCTCAGAGTTGGCAAGACCGCCTACCTAAACACCTTCTTATGGTTTTTATGTCCATAGTCTAGATCATAAGGAGGGAAATATAGATCCTTTCCACTAGAATGTCCATGAAACTAGACATTCAGAGTTCAATGGTGAGGGTTTTTGAGAAGTAAAGTGCTAATAATTTGTTTTGATTATTATAGAAAAATGGAAAGAAAAACCATGAAAACACTACGATCGTTCCTTAACTCAGGGTATGTCCTTAAAAATAAAAATTTATGGATATAGTACAATCATTTATGTGATTTATTATTATCAAAAAAAATGTATTAGTTATTGGAATCCCCTATTCATGTTCTACCACCCAAATAGGTGAGTAAAGGTGAAAATGATTCCTAAAATATACATAAGATGCCTCATATGTCTCTTTCATTATATTATCAATTATGTATGTAGAATTAATGATACAAAATAAGGATATGTATTCTTAAGCCATAATATATCATCTTCTTTTTATTAAAAAGAGGAAGGGAAGGCTTGAAATAAATAATATTGTTAATTCACTATATCAGTGTAAACAAGAAGATGGGAATCTAGTTATTGATCATGATTTCAAAATGTGGGGGTATATTGACCAATTATAAAAATTGGGCTTCCACTTGGATTAGAAGTTATCCATTAATCTTATTTTATTATCCTTATTCATCTAATCCTGGATAAAGAAAATAGATAAGATACTCAGTAATCTTTTGATCATACCTCACCAAGAGGATAAGGATCAATTTAAACACATTTCTCCACCCCTTATAGTGAAATGTTTGAAAGAAAAGGATAAATGTCCCATGGATAATATAAATCCAAAAAATATCCTTTACAAAATCCTTCAAAAAGACAAAAGATTCAAGATCAGACTAATGAAAAAAAGACTATTTTCTTCTCATGTAGAAAAAATGGACATTATAAAAGAAATGGAAATGAATTGAAGAATAGAGAATATGAATCCACTTCAGGTATATTCATCTAGTTTCTATTCACCACTCATGTATTAAAATAAAATATGATTACAACATACATGTATTAGGAAATGATCAAGAATAGAAAGGTTATAGAGTTGACTCAAAAGGAGATGAAAAGGGGATATTTCTATATTATCCAAGGGGAGATCACTAATTCTCATTACTAAAAATGGATTGATTCAATATTTTAATAATTGTTACCAAAAAAAATTATCTCAGTGTCTAGCTAGATACAATGATACATTATTTCAAATTTGGAATAATTGTTGTTTTGGTACTTCAATACTAAACTAATGGTTCAGTAACTCTTGTATCATAAATATACATCACAATGAATGGTGAATATAAAATATAAGACTCTTACCTGATTTTGGAAAGATGATTCTTTTTCAAATAAAACTAAAATTAGTTGACTTTTTTATACCCATAAAAGTGTTTTAGTCTCAATTGAGCTAAGATACTGGATATAAAAACAAACTACTTATCATGTTTTAGATAAAGGTATGCCAAAAAGATTTTAAGAGTTAAGTTAAAAAATTTCATGTGAACTATTATAAATCTAAAGGTAACTTCCTATACTTCATGATATTCCTTTAAGAAATTTTAGAAATTCTCAATGAAGTAAATGAGTACACTTGGTAAAGATTGAAGAATCTATGAGATGGCTTGTCAGAGAACATCTTATCCAAGTATTCATTGATCATATATGTGGAGTAAAGGTATTACCAAAATCAAATTTCCTTATATATATCAATAAAATGATGGTAGTAAAAGGAAGATCAATGATGAATCTTATATATATTTAAAATCTTCCATAATTTCTTTTAAGACATGTTTTTGAAATAGAAGTGTCGCAACTAACCATATGACAACTGTATTTTCTAATGGATTTAATATCAATTATGATATGATAAGAATCTATTAGGACACTACCATAAGTGTTTGTTGAAAACTATTTGTTAAAAAGCTGGATTTAGCTACAAATGAACATCAAACACTAAGGTGCATCTGAGTTAATGATCCTATAGCCACTAAGGATATTAATGTCTAGTCAAGACTGAATATATTTCCATAAAGGAAGACAATCTATTTAAAGATAGTGGGAGAAGACTTAAATTCTATGGTTTAAGGCTCTAGATGCACATGGGTAGACATAGGAATGTTGGACTCAACTAAGAATAGTGGGAGTAGTAGTTCCAGAGACACATATTGCGTATGAATTCATAACCAAAAAGGTGTTTATGTTCATTGTGGTGGATGATACATATATTATGATTTCAGAATAAATATTCTTATAAATAAGAAGTAAATGGAAGCATTCTAAGGTTTAAAATCATGTATAAATTCAAGTAATGGACACCATGTATCGAGATTTGAGGGCTCTGTATCTTGAATGTTCCAAGGACATGATATTTCTGGTGAGTATTCAATAGAAACTAGACATGGATGGTACAAGATAGTACCAATAAAGCTTTATTGATTATTTAAAGGTTTGGTCTATGGAAAAACCTATACACCAATCATCATGAATAAAACCCTTTTGAATTCTACTTGTCAAATCATACTTTTATGATCATCATATTTGGATTATTGGTAGTCAGGACCATTTTATTTGGAGGAATCCATATAGAAGATATCTATATGACGTGACCAAAAGGAGACCTTATGGTATATGTCTACAAGGCGTAACTAGAATGGTTCAGTGACATCAATAAATGCCAATGAGATATGTGGTTTACATAAATTCATTTATGAATAAATCATGCATAATGATCATAAAATATTCATTTGAAGTGTGAGATATATACTGATCACAAGAGTCTAAAATATATATTCATAAAAAAATAGATTAATATGCTCCAACGAAGATGGATATATCTCATCAAGTATTATGACTACTCAATCCACTACCATCCTGGTAAGGCAAATAAGGTGGTGGATGCTCTAAGTAGAAAGGATCATGCATCTTTATCAATTATGAGAGTTGAAAAGGATCTAATCTTCTTAGATTTTCTGAGTATAGACATGGGAATCATTAAGGGAGGAACATCATCAATCCTTTATCAAATGATTTCTCAACCAACCCTCATGTAGAAAATAAAGGATGCTCAAATAAAATATGTGGAAATTCAGAATATGGTGGAAGCCATTAAAATGGGAAATCCTTTGAGTTCATGATTGATGAGGAAGGAGTTGTAAGATTTGGGTCATGATTATGTGTACAATCTGATCCAAAGATAAAGAAGGAGATTTTGAATGATGCATATAGATCAACCTTCTCTATTCACCCAGGGAGCACAAAGATGTATCGAGATCTACGAGAGAACTTTTGGTGAGATAATATGAAGAAGGAGATTACTGAGTATACATCAAAGTGTCTGGTATGTCAAAAAGTGAAGGATGAAAGACAAAAGTATAAGGGGATGATGCAACCACCCATACCAACATGGAAGTGGGAGAACATAACCATGGACTTTGTCACTAGATTTCTAAGGACATCTAAAGGAAACAATGCTATATGGGTCATTGCGGATTGTCTTACAAAGATAGCTCACTTTATCGCAATTTGAGAGGACTTCTCATTGGATCAACTTTCACGGATATATATCAAAGTGGTGGTAAGGATTCATGGAGTACCATTATCTATTGTATCTGACAGATATTTGAGATTCACCTTGAAGTTCTATAAAACTCTCCAACATGCTCTAAACACTAAACTAAACTTCAGTACAGCTTATCATCCTCAAACTAATGGCCAATCTGAGCGAACTATTTAGACATTAGAAGATATGTTGAGAGAATGTTCTACGGACTTCAAAGGAGGATGGGACCAACATCTTCCACTGGTCAAATTCTCCTACAACAATAGTTTCCACTCAAGCATCTGAATGGAACCATACGAATCCCTTTATGGGAAAAGGTGCATAACACTGACATGTTGGAATGAAGTCAGTGAGTGTAAGCTACTAGGACCTAAAATGGTCGGAGAAATGGTGGAGAAGGTGAAAACCATTAAGCAGCACATCAAGGTAGCCCAAAGTCGACAAAAGAGTTATGCATAAAATTATCGATGAGACCTTGAGTTCAAAGTTGGAGACATGCTATTTCTATGCATATCTCCATGGAAGAAGGTCATGAAGTTTGGGAAGAAAGGAAATTTAAGTACCAGGTACATCAGCCCCTTCGAGATTCTTGATCGTGTCAGGGTTGTGGTCTATCGACTAGCACTTCTACCTACCATGTCCAAAGTACACGATGTCTTTCATGTATCCCTCTTAAGGAATTACACTTTACATGTACTCTCTTTAGAGTTGGTACATTTTGAGGATGATCTTTCTTAAGAGGAGCATCCAGTGAAGATCTTGTATTGTAGAGATAAAGTTATACGCAACAAGACTGTTCACCTAGTCAAATTACTATGGTGGAACCACAAGTACGAAGAGGAAATATGGGAACTAGAGGATGCAATGAAGGAAAATTACTTGCACTTGTTTATGGTTTAGAATGCAAAATGAAATTTCAAGGGAAAAAATTCATAAGGGGGAATAATGTAACGACCTGATGTTTTATCAATGGAAATTCCCTTCTTACAATCATGTCATATAGTCATATGAAATTATAACACAATGAACTACTGGGTGCTATGTGACCTTTAAACATAAAATTTTCACCTCTAGGATTTTAATTTCGAAAATCTAGCATACACGGTTGTGATCAGTAAGATGTTTGAAATTTGAAATGACAAACTTAATTTTTGGTGAATAGTGACCTACCCTTATAAATAGTAATATGACCCTTATGAATAGTAAATCATCTAAAGGAATGGTAACCTCACCCATGAATGTATAAATAAAATTTAGGCATCTTATAAGTGATGATATGACCATAGTAAAAGTATTGGTATTTCTGTAAGTTATAAATAATTAATTAAAATTAATTAATTAATTTAAAAGAAAATGTATCTTCCTAAAAGGTGTTCATAAATTAAAATTTTTAAGACTTTTGGTTTTAAGATGATTTTATAATACGTTATGTAATTTTTTGAAAGCATTATAAAATCAATTATAGTTATAAAATCTGTATTTTTCAAGTAAATTATGATTTTAATTAAAAATAAAATTAATCATATTTAGAAAATTATTTTTAAAAAATGAAGTTCATTTTTGGATTCTACATATCGAAAAATGGTTAGGGTGAATTTTTTGGGATTTTTCTAAAATACTTGAATTTTTTATGAATAGTAAAATACGATAATTCAAGATAAATGCTAAAACCTTAATTTATGCATCATGCTTGAGTCATGGATGATTTAAATGGCCTTTGTTTCGAACTCACATGCACATATTACTGTTTTTGGTCACAATAATCATCACTATTTCTTTTCTTATGGAAAAATAATAAACTAATGATTTTAAAATTAAGGAAACCCTCCTCCCCTCCACTATAAAAAACAAACACACTCCCCTCTTCTCTTCACTCTTCTAAAGCCTTGTTCCTTACCTAAATTCTACCAAAATATCTCCCCAATATCCTCCCACATTTCCATCAGCCCTTGGTATCATCATAATACCAAATCCACTCCCCTTAAGAGGCTCTCAAAGGAGATAAACTCAAGAGGTAAATTCCTCTTTCTGATTCTTTTATTTTCTTTCAAGTTATTTTCTTTTCTTTTTTTCTTTCCTCACCTCCCCTCACCCAAATGGTATGATAACTCCAGTAACATACATTTAATGGAATTATATTATGATAATGGTATATTTTATCATAATCTCCCCTTACCCATCCTTTTATACTATAAATGAAAACATCATCTGAGATGTGTTGATTTATCACATTCAAGGACGACGGGTTATTAATTTCTTTTACCATATTAAATTATGGTCATGAAACCATTTTTATGGTTGAACCAGACTAATAAATATGTATTTTTTATTATTTTTTATTCTGTAATCCTTTTTCACACATGATGTAAAATAGTAATACAAAATAAGTTAATTATGAGCAAAATCACCAAATTAATCCAAGCTTTTATCGTTAATGTTTTATATAATGATTCACCTTAACTCCAAATAACCAAATGGATTTTATAACAATTTAATATTTTTTATGTTCAATAATTTCATACAACTTAAATTATGTACAACTACTTTCATCATACATGTGTATCCGAACATGAATATAAGTGAACTGATCATTAAAACCAAGGAAGCAAACGGACCCGAACAATAAAATTGAACCTCATAACCAATAAAAAAGGTTATGAATGAACTCAAAAAGGTTATAATAAATAGGTTACATGTAAAATGGATTCTTTAATTATTAATTAATGAACCTAATTTTATTATTCAGTTCATTAAGATCAAGCGAAGAACACCATTAGGCTTAAGGTAAGGGATCCCCTCTTTCTCACATTTATTCAAGAATCTCCTCTATGTTATGTCCTTTTATAAATAATTCCTAATGTTGGGGTATGATTTTTCACCTTCCCTATACTTCCCTCATGATGTATAATAGATGATAAATCCATTTCTCTCTCATTAATCCCTCTTAAGTACACCTGATACCATGGCGATATTTTGTAAGGGATTCTACCTGAACCGTCTTTATTCCTTAAGGTTGCTCTATCTTTATTTTTACCCAAATGTAGTTGTCTTTTATCTTTATTTACAACTTATAAATATTGTTTATATTCTCCAAACTCATGTTTCAAGATCCATCCCTTATTCTCTTTTGAGGATATACATGCTTTTAAGTGATTCCATCCTCAATACTTCCCAATAAGCAAACCTGTTTTAAGGGAACTTCCCAAATTTTTACCCAATTTCAAGTGCACTCTACCATTTTTTTTAAGCCACACTCATTTTTATAAAATATATATTTTTATTATGAAAACATTCTTGTTTCACTTCTGGTTTTATATAAAAGATTATTCCCTTTTTTATTTTAAATGCTCTTTAGTATTTTCCTTAAAACTGCACTAAAATGTTCTAATGATAAGGATTTATTAAATACTCTTGTTACATGTTGTAACTTCTGTTTGAAATTAATTACTATTCTATATTCCTATTTTAACTTATTAATTTCCATGTATGTTTTAATTCCTTTCTCTCATGGACACTTTTATGATACTCCCATTCATTATGTTTTATGACATGAATGTGATACTCATTCCTCTCCATGGGTTCCCTTATGTTTATGTGTGATTGATTATGTATGATTATTTATGTGGAAATAATATCCATGAACATGTTAAGATGGGTGCACCCAAATATCGCTCTAATGTATTGGGTAAAATTGAGTCTCATGAGATGTTATGTGCAACAGTCTTGGTAGTTAGCCTTGACTCATGCTACCATATGCAATGGTCTTGGTGGTTAACCTTCACTTGTGCTCCTCTATGTACAATGAGCCTTGGATCATGCTAAATTCATGATTTATTTTGTTTCCACATTACTATGAATTCATGGTTATATGATCCCATGTTTATATGTTATGATTCAATATGCCATTTTATATCATTATGTCATGATCTCTAACCCTTGTGCTAAAGTCTTATTCTTATGTTTATTTCCTTACTGAGCTTTGAGCTCATCCCTTCGTTCATGTGATCCCCAGGGTACCCTATATAGATGTAAGGTATCAAATTAAGTTAGGATCTCTCTATGAATATTAAATAAAGAAGTTTTTTTTTAGTCTCATGTTTTAAGTTTTATGTACCTAGTCTTCCAAAACACTAGACTTCATGATCCTTGGTTTGCACTCTGATGTATAATTATGCTTAAAATAATTTAATTTTATGTGTAAAAGGATAGGATCGCTATATATAGTCTCCACCAACGAGCTCGTACCCGAGTGGTAGGGGCTCCTGCTTGGCATCCAAGAGACCCATGTTCAAAACCGGGTGGAGGCGAATTTCTGGGGGGTACTGTAGCAGTCACTATAGCATCCACTATAGCATTCACTATAGCAGGCACTATAGTAATACTATTCGGTATTGTAGCAGCCGGAACTATTCACCCAATTTGGGCATTCGGGCCACCGGTTTGGGCTTACGGGTCTCAAGGGCCTTCAGGTCATCAAAGGCCTTCGGGACACAGGGTATTCGGGTCACGTAGACCATGGAGTAGCCCAGTTCACACATAACAGGACCTAGAAGAGGATCAAAGCAATAAGAGTAGTAGTCACCAGAAGCAGAGCTAACTAGATTGGAAGAATGAGAGGGTATGGAAGCCGCCATTGGGACCAGGCACTGTGCAGCTTTGTACGGGGCAATGCTAGCCGATAAGCAATGCAAGGCGGGGAGCTAGGTGGTCAATGATGCAGAAGCTGGGGAGGGGCAGTTCAAGTGGATTGGGCCTACGGGTCATGTATTGGGCATGGTATGTCTCTGGGCCTTCGGGTCATGTATTGCAGGTCAGTCGGGCCTTGTGCCTTGGGCCTATGAGTCATGTACAGGTTCCCCTTCAACCCTTAAAAGGGGGATTATCCATAATAAAATAAAAAAAGAAGGCCTTCGGGCCATTCGGGCTATATATAGTCTCCCCATGTTACATATCAGACTCTCACTGCTAGTCGGCAGCGTCTGGCATACGGGAAGGCATGCCTTAGATCACCTAATGAACTGGATCGGGGCACTTTTATGTGTAACCTGGGTCGAGACGTCACAACACTAGCCATTGTGCTTTTTCATATTCATTGCATGTGTAATACTAATCATGATATTTGAAAATATCTACTTATGTGTTGGTTTTATTTAATTTATTTTATTTCATGGGTTTGTAATTATTTATTATTAAATTAAATATGATGGTCTTTGTGTCATCCCTCCCTCATTTATTATGTAGGGTCTGTGGGTCTAAGGTTATTTTATATAATCCCCCTTAACCAATTTTTTGGTTCCTCCCACTTTCATGTGAGTTATAAAACTTATGTAATAAAAGGAATATCCCAAGGTGCATGGAGGTGGTTCAAGATAGAACTGAGATAAAACCAACCCGGAAGATACATAGGTGGACAAGTGAGATGTTCTAATCCATACCAAGACTGGCATAAGGATTTTTCCCCTAGGGTCATAGGTTATTTTATTATTCACTCAATAAATAAACCATTAGATAAAATCATGATAATGTAATTTATTTATTTATTTTAAATCTATCTTATGCATGATTTATTTTATGGATGAAAGACTATGATCACATAAATAAGTGGACTAGTATGAAAAGGATGGAATTAAAGTAAATAGGTTATGCATAAATGTTTTATCAAAACATGGTTAATACCTTAAGTAAAATACACTTAATATTAAAAAGACATGTAAAATATAAAATAAGAAAATTTATGAATAACAAAAAAATCCCTTAATCATATATTAAGTTAGAATAATCCTTCAATTACTTTATTAAGAATGAAACTATAGAACTAAGCATC
Organism: Viscum album; assembly: GCA_963277665.1. NCBI lineage: Eukaryota > Viridiplantae > Streptophyta > Magnoliopsida > Santalales > Viscaceae > Viscum > Viscum album. Next base: position 1,574,995,775 of record OY728120.1, on the reverse strand, counting down.
GAAATGGCCATAGTTTGGACACTTTTATTGGGGATTTCTCATGAGTATTTTGGGTCAAATTAACCAAACATGTATTGAATTTAATGCTCATAGTTTGTTCATTACATATTTGGAGGCAAGTGTTGAGGAAATATGAGTCGGGATTTTAGGATTAAGGAGCCAACTCAACATAACAATGAACTAAAAGCTCAGAGTTGGCAAGACCGCCTACCTAAACACCTTCTTATGGTTTTTATGTCCATAGTCTAGATCATAAGGAGGGAAATATGGATCCTTTCCACTAGAATGTCCATGAAACTAGACATTCAGAGTTCAATGGTGAGGGTTTTTGAGAAGTAAAGTTCTAATAATTTGTTTTGATTATTATAGAAAAATGGAAATAAAAACCATGAAAACACTACGATCGTTCCTTAACTCAGGGTATGTCCTTAAAAATAAAAATTTATGGATATAGTACAATCATTTATGTGATTTATTATTATCAAAAAAATGTATTAGTTATTGGCATCCCCTATTCATGTTCTACCACCCAAATAGGTGAGTAAAGGTGAAAATGATTCCTAAAATATACAGAGGATGCCTCCTATGTCTCTTGCATTATATTATCAATTATGTCTGTAGAATTAATGATACAAAATAAGGATATGTATTCTTAAGCAATAATATCTCATCTTCTTTTTATTAAAAATAGGAAGGGAAGGCTTGAAATAAATAAGATTGTTAATTCACTATATCAGTGTAAACAAGAAGATGGGAATCTAGTTATTGGTCATGCTTTCAAAATGTGGGGGTATATTGACCAATTATAAAAATCAGGCTTCCACTTGGATTAGAAGTTATCCATTAATATTATTTTATTATCCTTATTCATCTAAGCCTGGATAAAGAAAATAGATAAGATACTCAGTAATCTTTTGACCATACCTCACCAAGAGGATAAGGATCAATTTAAACACATTTCTCCACCCCTTATAGTGAAATGTTTGAAAGAAAAGGATAAATATCCCATGGATAATATAAATCCAAAAAAATATCCTTTACAAAATCCTTCAAAAAGACAAAAGATTCAAGATCAGACTAATGAAAAAAAGACTATTTTCTTCTCATGTAGAAAAAATGGACATTATAAAAGAAATGGCAATGAATTGAAGAATAGATAATATGAATCCACTTCAGGTATATTCATCTAGTTTCTATTCACCACTCGTGTATTAAAATAAAATATGATTACAACATACATGTATTAGGAAATGATCAAGAATAGAAAGGTTATAGAGTTGACTCAAAAGGAGATGAAAAGGGGATATTTCTATGTTATCCAAGGGGAGATCACTAATTCTCATTACTAAAAATGGATTGATTCAATATTTTAATAATTGTTACCAAAAAATTATCTCAGTGTCTAGCTAGATACAATGATACATTATTTCAAATTTGGAATAATTGTTGTTTTGGTACTTCAATACTAAACTAATGGTTCAGTAACTCTTGTATCATAAATATACATCACAATGAATGGTGAATATAAAATATAATACTCTTACCTGATTATGGAAAGATGATTCTTTTTCAAATAAAACTAAAATTAGTTGACTTTTTTATACCCATAAAAGTGTTTTAGTCTCAATTGAGCTAAGATACTAGATATAAAAACAAACTACTTATCATTTTTTAGATAAAGGTATGCCACAAAGATTTTAAGAGTTAAGTTAAACATTTTCATGTGAACTATTATAAATATAAAGGTAACTTCCTATACTTTATGATATTCCTTTAATAAATTTTAGAAATTCTCAATGAAGTAAATGAGTAAACTTGGTAAATATTGAAGAATCTATGAGATGGCTTGTTAGAGAACATCTTATCCAAGTATTCATTGATCATATATGTGGAGTAAAGGTATTACCAAAATCAAATTTCCTTATATATATCAATAAAATTATGGTAGTAAAAGGAAGATCAATGATGAGTCTTATATATATTTAAAATCTTCCATAATTTCTTTTAAGACATGTTTTTGAAATAGAAGTGTCGCAACTAACCATATGACAACTATATTTTCTAATGGATTTAATATCAATTATGATATGATAAGAATCTATTAGGATACTACCATAAGTGTTTGTTGAAAACTATTTGTTAAAAATCTGGATTTAGCTACAAATGAACATCAAACACTAAGGTGCATCTGAGTTAATGATCCTATAGCCACTAAGGATATTAATGTCTAGTCAAGAATGAATATATTTCCATAAAGGAAGCCAATCTATTTAAAGATAGTGGGAGAAGACTTAAATTCTATGGTTTAAGGCTCTAGATGCACATGGGTAGACATAGGAATGTTGGACTCAACTAAGAATAGTGGGAGTAGTAGTTCTAGAGACACATATTGCATAGGAATTCATAACCAAAAAGGTGTTTATGTTCATTGTGGTGGATGATACATATATTATGATTTCAGAATAAATATTCTTATAAATAAGAAGTAAATGGAAGCATTCTAAGGTTTAAAATCATGTATAAATTCAAGTAATGGACACCATGTATCGAGATTTGAGGGCTCTGTATCTTGAATGTTCCAAGGACATGATATTTCTGGTGAGTATTCAATAGAAACTAGACATGGATGGTACAAGATAGCACCAATAAAGCTTTATTGATTATTGAAAGGTTTGTTCTATGGAAAAACCTATACACCAATCATCATGAATAAAACCCTTTTGAATTCTACTTGTCAAAGCATACTTTTATGATCATCATATTTGGATTATTGGTAGTCAAGACCATTTTATTTGGAGGAATCCATATGGAAGATATCTATATGACGTGACCAAAAGGAGACCTTATGGTATATGTCTACAAGGCGTAACTAGAAAGGTTCGGTGACATCAATAAATGCCAATGAGATATGTGGTTTACATAAATTCATTTATGAATAAATCATGCATAATGATCATAGAATATTCATTTGAAAATGAATGAGTGGCATGTGTCTCTAACTGATTAGTGGGGGTACTATAAGTTTTCAAGATATATATGTTGATGAAATATAGAAAACAAATGTTGTGTCTTATAATTTTATTGAGACTAAGGAATGAAATTTCTTTAAACATGACTTAAAGTAGCAATTGTGTTATAGGGAACAAGATCTACAAAATAGATCCATGGGGTTTCTAAATCTAGTCATAGTACATATATTTTAACAATGATATCAAGAATTAGGTATTATTTCTTACGATATATTTAAATTAATTATAAATTTAATATGAAAATATCTTCTCTTGGTTCTGAAAACCTTTATTGTCAATATTCTTTGGAAAAAAATTGTTAGTCATGATGTTTACGTCTTGTATAATATGTGAATGATTCATTGAATTTGACAATTGTTGAGTCGGGATCGGCCCTGATAAGCACTTCCACTACAACCAAAACCATCATACAACACTTCTAAATCATACACTTGGTATCATATGCCCTTTAAAATCAAAGAACCGTTGTCTATAACATTAATATTTGACATAGACATTCCATGAAGTTCTCAAACCCCTTCAGATATTCGAGATAATCCTATTATACGAAATCATTACTTCTTCCTAATAATACCCTTAAGTTTCAAATAACCTTAACTAGATTCTTGAAGAAATATTATTGGAATTTCCAAGTTTTCCTCTTTCGGTTTTGATCCTTCTATTGTTTGTACAGTACCAAAACTTAGACACCATATGCCTAGTTCATATATTTTCAACACTGAGAATATTTGGTAAAATTTTATTGAATTTATCCATCTTATCAAAGCATTTCCATAGATGATAATAGAATGAATTCCCTGACTAGAATAATCCTTATAAGAATTTTTTTGTTTTTCCAAGTAAATTCAATCATATTGAATATTATTGACATACCCAATCATATTGAGTATATGTGACTAGAATTCCTTAGGTTAATTAGCATCTAGTGCCTTTAAAACCTTAAATGAACCATTCCATACTCTCATAAGCATCTAGATTCGCTTGTTAAACAATTCCAACAATTGGTTACTCAAGAAGGAACTGTTCTGACACAGAGAATATTTCTCTTGGTCGTGAACTTTTTTTAAGCTACCAATCTTAAGAGTTGCTTACTTTAAGCTTCTCTCTCTAAGGATTAATTTCAATGTTTATTTTGATGATGATGGTGATGTGTTTATCTACAACAGAAATTTTTATCAGATGAATATAATGTCTTATATCCATTCATTAAGGACTTTTAATGATAGTGATCCCACTAAAAATGATGACCCCATACATCATATCTATTTAGTGATACAAGATCCATATTTTACTAAGTAATGAGTCTTCTGTGGTGTATCTCTTCCCACTTAGTTATTTAGGTAGAGAATCGTCTCAATCACAACAGTTGTGACTCTTGGATAGTTGAGAGGATAACCACTTAACCAAATCCATCACATGGATTCACTCAACTCTATTCCTCGAGTAACTTAATCCTATTAGGGTCTCCTGGCTAGTGCAACCTAAAGAAAACACCAAAAATAGACTTACAAAGGCCAGTCTAAGGGCACCTATCTATGGCATGACCTACTCAAGAATGTTCCACGTCACTCATTACTTGTTTTCCTTACACAAGATAATCCATGGGCACCCAACTATTGAATGACCAACCCAGTTGGATAATAGAGGTCTTGAGAAACGTCTCTTTGGAAGGAGTATCGCTCTTAGTATTTGAGGGGGTTTCCTTTTAAAGTCTCACCAATTTGATATACATTATATGTATATTAAATTCATAATTATTACATCTTATGTAATCATTATCTTCTCATGTTTTATTCTCTTTTGTGTATGCATGTTTGTAACGATTTAGTTCTAGAATCTCTATTCCAACCACCAAATTAATGTGTCCATGCCACATTAATGTGTAACTCTTTACAAAGCTCACAAGTTTGCGTTATTCACCCAAAAAATATAAGATAAAAATATTTATACATATCTGAATACACCATAATTCATAAGGTACATGAACTCTTCTTGTAAAGGCATAGAGTTATATTAGATTGATAATGTCCACATGAGTAAACTCGGAGCGATAGATAGCCAACCTCATTCACTTTTCTAGACAAAGCATAAAGCTCCATGTTGGTAGGTGGTCTGACCCCAAGTCCCTCTACTCAGGGATACTTTACTTAATAGAGAATTCAATTCATGATATCCCTAATACTTAATATGCACAAACTATGCCCAACAACTAAATTCAAGCTAATAACTTCAATTACAAACCGAGATCAAGGTAAATGTAAAATAAACTTTAGAGTCGTGCATAGCATGTTATGCAACACATTCATAATATAAACAATTTATAACTATGAATAAAGTAGGGGATAAACTTTAAATAAATGAACAATTCAAATATTTTAACATGAGATAACCATTTATGAATGATTCATAAATAAGTGCTAATTATAAACCCTTTTATAAATTAGCTAACATTATGGATATTCCCTAATTTTGAATATAAACTCTTTTATTTTAAATCCAATATGAACACTTTCATATTTTTTATTATATGACATTTAAAGTTGTTATTTAAACTTTTGATCAAATTAATAATCAAAACCTTTTTATGTAGTTTAAACAATATCTTTAAATAAGGTCACCTTTAAATTTGAATAATTTCAAATTAATTAATTATTAAGAATTCATAATTATTAATATAAACACCTTTTATATTTTGACCATATTTATGAGATTTATAAACACTTATGCTAATGGGGTCCAGATCAGTTGGTGATCTGGATTATACTGTAAGAGTTTGTGTCCTAGAACCAATTGGTTGTACTTTGATTACATGGACATTTAATGTATTTAAATATTATATATCTTATTATATATTGTTCATTGTTATGCATGACTATGATATAATAATGTCATAGAGTATTTGTTGCATTGATAAGGTCATGGCAGTTCCCCGCTATGAAGAGAACCTTGAAATGTTATAACAATATTCTTAAATACAGTTCTACGGTTTGATGACATATTATGATGGGACACATAACATACAGACTGTCAAGTGTGGGTACTCGTAAGCAGATGAGATTTCCCCTCATGAAGTTTGCACTTGGTAATCTCTAAGATAGAAGATTATGAGAACATACTCGCCAGTAGGAATTATGCATGTTTTGGTGTCATCGGATATTTCTATCTGCGAGTGTGTGTAATGATCCTTAGACTTTAAGATTATCACTAATATGTGTCATGACTCGCGCACTTTGATTTACTGACGAAAATCATCACGCAGACAGTTGGCAGGAAGTAGGGTACGTTGGGTGCGTCACGAGTGGCATGTTATTAATGGATAAGTCGGGGAAAGATTTGTCCCTTCTATTTATAGAAGTTGATATCTCGATCCTTTGATTGAAATAGAACCGTCGCGCGGAATTCCATGGTCATGGTGTAATGACGAGTTTATATCAGGTAGTCAAAGAACGACGTATCAAGCATAAAGTTTAATGATACTATCATGAAACTTGCTTGATGAGATATTGAGATAAATGGATTATATTACACAGCGAGTGTTTGTATGTGGATGTCGTTGTTGCGACTTTACGTTCTTTCTCTTGGGTGTCTTGACCCATTGCTAGACAATATTTTTGGACTTTAGGCAAACCTGTCTAATGCCAACGAGAAAGAATCCTAGAGGGTCACATACTAAGTGTTTTTGGTAGTCTCGGTTAAATTCTATTTGAATTTAATTAATGAAATAAATATTATTCTCAAGACCGTGAAATAATTTTATTCAAGTTAAGATGATCGAATAAATTAAATTAAATAAAATTTATTTATTTATTTTATTGAACATTTAATAAATATTTATTTATTGGTTTATAAATAAAATATTTTTAAGAGAATAAATTATTTATTTATTTATTCAGGTGTTCAATAAATGGAAGTGAAGTTCGAGCGGACCAAGGTCGGTCCGGTAATAAAATAATTATTTGCAAAGACGGTAAATAATTATTAGTTGACACAAGTTAAAATAATAATGACACTGTTATTATTTTGTGACGCGAAATTTTATTCACAATTACGTTTTGCGCAAGTTGGCGCAACATAAATAATGACGCAGTATTATTATTATGAGCATGGGTTTTCTCTAAGTTCATGAATGTATTTAATTGTTGTTATGCAATTAAATATTGTAACTAAAGTTCCATGCATATAAATAGACAAGTACGTCTATTGTGTCATAGAGAACACACCGCACGCTTGGTGAATTGAGAATTGTTGAGTTAAACAATCTCTCTTGAATCCTCTTCCTGCCTCTCTCAAGAACGAGAGACGGTCTTCAAGGTCGAAGAACAAGCGATCAAGAACGACCGACACAAGACACTCGTTTCGCCGCGCTAGCACCCGAAGAACGAGTGGTGTCGATCGGAGGTCATCAGAGCATGTATGAATCACCGCTAGAGGGATTCTAGTTTGATCATCGCAAGCGCAACGAGATAATCCGAAAGGGTCATTCCGAACGATCAACATCATCAACGAAGAAAATACTGAAGATCCATATATTCTTTTCTTTATGAAATTAATTAAACTAATTATAGACATGATGTGCAATATCATCTATGAATGTTTCGAGTCTCTTCCTTTTTTATCTAAATCTTTGATTCTATTCCGTGAAGACTGGCGTTCATCGCTGTATTGGTCCTGAAATAATCATTAATCATGGTAAAAATTAAAGTTGAGTGTCGGGCCAACTGTGCTTCCGCTGCGCCGGGAACCTACATATACCCCCACAACATCAATTTGGAGAGACACATGATCAAATCCTTGTCCTCACTCGTTATTAGCCCGGTTTAATTCGGGAATCATGGGGTCGTCTATAGAAAGCGTGTTTATAGGGTCTATTGGTGCGGACGTCTGGTAGAAGCTATCAGCATGGGTGACCTGGGGCGTGCGGCGAACATAACCGGGGGTTGGCTGCGGATTGACGACGTGCGGCAGTTTGTGGGGGGGGGTGAACTTGAAGTGCGTTGATGACCAGGATTGACTGCTGCAGTCTTCGGTGTGGATGACGTACCTCGAGGAGCAACCCTATCAACGGAACTTCGATAGGGTGAAAGGGGGCCGCGCATAAGGCAACGATGACGATGGGTGCTTTGGGTCGATGATGAATGTGGTTGGAGAATGACTGCGGAACTCCGGTGTGGAAAATTGGGCTGCACAGAAGTTGTGGTGATGGTAGCGACTGCTTGGATATAGGCCAACGCAACACGATTGATGAAGGTATGGAAGGTGTTGTTGGGCAATCGATGTTCGTTTACAGACAGATCTAGCATTTGGTTGTGCGGGTTGGTGGACCAATGGCAACAATGGTGAGGCAATGGTGCAACCTTAAGCAATGCTTATGTGTTGGACTTAGAGAGGGTGCTTGTGTAGCGGAGAGGAGAGCTTATGCCGTGGAGGTTGGTCACATATATTCATAATATTAACTCTTTAATATTAAAGAAATATTTGTATTAAATGTTTCAAAAACATTTAATCGATCAACCAACATTTTATAGTTAATTAATTTATAAAATCCCATTTATAAATTTTTCAAACATTCCATAAAATCTTTTCATTATTTATAAAATCCCATTATTTATAAAACACTTTTATAAATAATTATAAAACACTTAAATTTTTTATAAATATTTGAAAATGTATTTTCCATTATTTATAAATAATTTATAAATAATTTAATTTAATTTATAAGTGGATTCTCACAATTAAAATAAATACTTTATTTATTTTCATAAATAAGAGTAATAAATATGAAAAGGAAAAATATATTAATAAATTCTTAAAACAAATTCTTTTATGCATGAATAACACAAAAAACTACATTCTCGAGTTTAAGTTCTTGTAAACAGAAAAAATGAGCCTGACATTAAATAGTGTTTTTAAAAGTGATACATACATTACAAATAAAATATAAATCATTTAATTATAAAATATATTTTCACAGCATGATAAAAAGTCATTGGCTAAGTACGTCGCAAATACCACCCACGAATAATTTAATAGAAAATATCACAAGCAATGTCCATTAAAATACACGACTCGCTAGGAATCAATCCGGTACCGTCTCCGGATGGCTCAACCGGTGGTGCACGCAAGGTCTCCTGCCAAAAAAACTCATTTATTATGCATCCTATATTAGTTACCATTTTTTAAAAAAACGGGAACCGACTGCCGACTAATCAAGCAACTGTACTTACCGGCGCCACCGGAGATGAGCATGCCGGTACCGGAGAAATCGCAGGCGGAATCCATGCCTCCCTGGGCCAGGTAGTAGGCATTCATGGCGTAGGAGGCGTGAGATCGGACGGTGTTGGGGTCGTAGCACGGCCCGCCGGCCTGAATCGCCTCACATCTCACGACGCCGCACGCGAAGTCCAGGTTATTCTGCAACGCATCGTCGCTGGCGTCGGGTTTCGGCACGCACCTCTTCTTCCCGGCGGGACTTTCCGCGGTCGGTGGTTGAGCCACTCGCTGCCACCACCAATTAACGATCAGGATCAAAACATTATAAATTTTCAAATTAAATAACATCTTAATTTGAATGTCATTGCCCCTAAACAATTAAGAATCGCAGACAAAAAAGCACCCATGATATGCACGTCTCATGTCAGAAGATTCACGGGAAAGGAAGGCCACCCGAAAAACGATGCACTTTTTAAAAGTGGAAATTTTCAAAATATCGTCTCGAAATTGCCCCTGGCTCACCTGCGGCTCACGGAGGACGCCGACATCGTAGACCTCCCTCAGATCTGGCCGGAACAGCCCGAAGTTCTGCTCCGGGATCGACGGCTTCAGGTTCTCGTTGAACAGGGAGAATATGTAAGTCTCGAAAGTCCGGTTGGGCATCAGCGGCGTGCCCGCGCCGGAGTTGACGTGCATCACCAGGTTCGCGTTGTACGAGAACGCGTCCTCCAGGCTCACCCCGACCTGCCCGAAATCGCCGACCGACGGCCATCCCGTCTCCGCCACCACCAGCCGGACGTCTCCGTACCCCACCCGCTTCATCGCCGAGTACACCGCGTCCATCTGTGCGTCGAACATGTTCGTGTACCTGAGTCCGGTAATGGAGTCGACGATGCCGGGGTTGGGCTTAAAGATCGCGTATTCGAGGGTTTCATTGCTGAACCCGAAGTACGGGTAGGGGTTGACAAGGAACGAGGAATTGGTTTGGCGGTGGAAGTCGAGAATGGGAGCGAAGACCTTATGATCGTACCCGCGCCTAAACCGGCCAGAGCTGGGAGGCTGAGACACAGACAGGATCCCGAGGGAGTGAGGCGTGGAGACCTCCACGTCGGCGATGCCGGCGAGTTTCAGTGCTTCGTGAAGGCATTTCATCGCCCGCAGGAGCGACGCTACGAGAGTCCTGTCGGAAGTGGCCATGACCTCGTTGCCGACGGCGATGCGGCTGATCCGAGTCTGGGGGTAGAAGGGAGCGACGTTGGCGGCCACCCAAGCCTGGGCGGCGGGGAGCTTGGCGAGAGCGGGAACGTCGCCGTTGGTGGTCGAGACGGTGACAGAAATGTTCGTGCCGGCGAAGGCCCGGAGGATGTCAGGGTTGGCATCGAAGAGCTTGATGCGGTCAATGGAGGTCTTCTGCTGCAGAAACGCCGCCACTGTTGAAGGGGGAGGCAGGTTGTTGGCGACGGTGCCGTAGTTGACGCCGACGGTGAACGCACCGGCGGCGGAACGCGGGAGAACAACTAAAAAAAAAGATATGACGGGTGGGAGGAGATGGAAGCGGCTCGCCATAGTCCGACAACGAGACGCAGCGGGATAGCGAGAGTCGAAGGGCTGCGAAGCGGAAAAGCTCTGCCTGCTGGGGCGTCCGGTGATTTGGAGGAAGGGTAAGGGCCAGGAGTGAAATTATTTAAATAGACGGCGGGACCCAGTAACGTGGCGTGGGTTTGTACCGTTGGTGCTTTACTTGAATAAAGGGGGCGGTGGCGCACTGTGGCGCAGTGGCCGCGTACGTGTCGGATAATTACGCCGGGTAAGTCTCGCCGAAGCTTGCCCGAGTTGCCGGCTCGAGATTGAGCTCGGGGCATTCATCTGAGTGGCGTGATCTGGACCCTCCATCGTATCCATGGATCCGGTGGATTGATTCGAGAATATCCGCCAACGGTCCCTTAATATTACGATTATCTATCCATCATTAAAACCATTTTTTATAAATAATCAATTTTTAAAAAATTTGTTATTCGTTTAAATTTCTTTTATTATTTTCATCTTATCTTATTTATTTATTCGTTATCATTACCTCGGTAGGAGTATCCTCACACCCATGTTCAATATGTTATAAGTTAATGACTAGTACCAACTATATAATCACATAAATATGAGACATTATCTAAAAAAGCTAACCAATAATTGTCCAAATGAGATTACAATATGAATATCAACCATCATATCCATGTATAAATATTTTCTGACACTTTCGCAACATGGACGCGCATCGTCATAGTGACGCACATTTCATTCCTTGCATTTCCGCTTTCCAAAGGCGGGTGGTCTCTACCACTGTAGATGGTAATGTTGGATTCTTGATTGAAATAAGATGATTGGACGTCGATTCTTTCTTTGGAGCTCCTCGTTTAATCTGGATCACCCTATTAGATTTGAGTCATGTTCGTGAAACACATTCTCAATGTCATCTCTTTATAAACGCCGGTTAATTACAATGTTTATGTCTTAACGTGGCAACAACATTTCGTCGGAGTAGATGGTAATGTCGAGCATGTCTGGGCATTTCTGGATGCAGAGGGCATTAGGAACCTATAAGTTCTTCCTCTTTTGAAGGGCATCTCATATGAGACATCTTAAACATGCAACCCAATACATCCTGTGTCGATCACGCAGTAATTAATGTAATGGACGTAAGTCTTCCAAGCCTTTTTGCCTCAAACATCCAATGTTTACAACACAAGGTTGGTATTTTGGATCAGGTTGCAAGTTTAACGCCTTGCGGAGACGGATTAGAACGTCTGGTTGAAACGAATCGAGGCACGAGTTTAACGTCTTGTGGACACTGAGTCGATTGATCAAGATGCCCCATGGAGGCGAGTCAAGGAGGCGCGTCCCTAGGAGAGAATATGTCACACTTGGAAGTTTATCGATGAATGAATCAGAACACCCCATGGAGGCGGGTCCGGGAGGTATGTCTCCTAAAAGGAAGATGTCACCCCATGAATGTTGATTAAAACACCCCTTGAAGTGGATCAGGGAGGTACATCCTTAGGAGGGAGCACCTAAAAGGTTTATCAATGGATGGATCAAAACACTCCATGGAGGCGATCCGGGAGGTGTGTCCCTAGGAACGAAGATGTCACACCTAAAAGGTTTACCAATGGATCGGGACACCCCGTGGAGGTGGATCCGGGAGGTGTGCCCCATAAAGGGAAGATGTCACACCATAAAGGTTGATCGAAACACCCATTAAGGTGAATCAAGGAGGTACATCCCTAGGAGGGGCACTTGGAAGATTAACTAATGGATGGATCAAAACACGCCTTGGAGGCGGATTTGGGAGGTGTGTCCTATAAAAGGGAAGATCCCACACTATGAAGGTTGGTAAGAATGCCCCTTAAGGCGAACCCTAGATGGATGGATCCGAACACCCCGTGAAGGTAGATCTGAGAGGTGTGTCCCTAAGAGGGAAGATGTCACACCTGAAAGGTTTACTAGTGGATCATGACACTCCATGGAGGCAGATCCGAGTTGGATGGATCAGAACATCCCTTGAGACGGACTCAGGATGATGCATCCCTAGGAGGGAACACCATGAGTTTACCATGGTCGAGATGCCCCTTGAGGTAGACCTAAGAGGTTGATCAGAACACCCCTCGAGGCGGATCAAGGAGGTACGTCCCTAGTAGGGAGCACCTAAGTTTACCGTTGGTCGTGATTGAACCTTAGAGAGGCTTCCTACGTACCATGTTTAGAGGATAGAGATCAAAATCCACGTAGTTCGATGCCACTATTTAAGATCGTATGATAGGACTGATCCGTGCAATTTAACATCATGCGATAAGGACACTCATGTCGCAAAAGGACTGCTGATGAGGGATGGTATGGGGCTCACACATCAAAGCTTACACAGGGACCTGTAGGAGATGTGGTCTCTCGGGTGAGGGGCATGATCTTACCAGGGATGTGACCTCGAAAACATTGGGGCAAATGTGGATGATGGGTGTAATGGCCCGAACCTCTCTAGTCCATTCCCTTGCTGAAATTTGGTGTTTGATGTGTTTTGGGAGGTCAAAATGACTTATCCCCAACACTTATCCAAAATTCCAAACTATTTCATGAAACAATGTCACTTTTCCTTTGCCAAAATTCCAAATTGTTTCATGAAATTGTGTCACGAAAATAGTGTCACAGAAACGGTGTTAGAGAAACGATGTCATAGAAATGGTGTTCCAGAAACGGTGTCGCAGAAACTGTGTCACAAAAACAGTGTCACAGTTACTGTCTCACAATTTCTGTCTCACAGATACTGTTTCATATTTCCTTTTCCAAATTTCCAGATTTATCCAGATTCGTCGATTTAACGTTTTCTTTGACGAAAAACGCATTAAAAGCCTTGTTTTAAGGTATTTAAGGCCGATTCAAAGCCCACAAATCATATAAAAATCTTCCTTAAGGTTCAGGATGCCTTTACTGTTGGGACCACTTTGTGTATAAGGTTGTATTTGTTGTCAATAGTTGTCAATGAAGATCAAAATGAAGGAGATCAAGAAGTACTCCAATGAAATGGAGGAATGGAAATTCAAAGGATTATTGTACTGATCATAAGTTCAAAGAACATGTGTCAAAGGTGACACATTGTTTACAACAGTGAAGAATGGTGAGGTACAATCCATCTGAGGATGATTGAAGAAGAAGGAAAAGTGCAAGGGATTGGAATTCTGAGATGGTCATGCACTTCACATTGTATCAAAATATAATGATGCTCAATCTGATCTATCAAAGGATATATATCATGATAGTGGAGTTTGTGATGAAAGAAGAAGAGTTGCCGAAGAAGGAAAATCATAGAAAAGAAGTTTTTTTGAGGTGATTGTGCTTGTTGACAAAGAAAACAATGACACAAAAATTTGTCGAAAAAGGAGATTTCATGGTGGCATGTCGAGTTCAAGGGCTGTGGTTAACGATCCATGTCTGATTCAAGAATGTCGACAAAGGAATGGATGATCTGGAGGCGGTACAAAAAGAGCAGATACAAGGTGGCGCCGTTTTATAGTGTTTGCCAAATTTTTGGAACTGAAAATTGACAAATGAATAAAATTGGTTTTGGCAAAGGGACTTGCGCGCTGTTGACTTGAAGGAGAGGAAACTTGCATGCCCTATGTTTTTCAAGATCAGAACATCAAAATATGGCAAAGGGATAAGAGCCGCGCAAGTTTTGGGTTTGGTCGCGCAAATGACTAGCGCGACAAAAGGGACTTGCGCGTCGATTACTTGGAGGCTTGGGAACTTGCACACCTATTATTTTTCAAGATCAGAACATGAAAATATGGAAAAGGGAGAAGGGCGCCCAAGTTTGGAAGTTGGTCGTGCAAGTGACTTGCAGGGGCAGAGACTTGAGCGCCGAGACTTGCGTGCCTAGGGGAGACTTGCACGCCGTTGCGTAGAGTGTCCAAATGCCTATAAATACAGGTCGACCCCTCCTCATTCTGCACGAGCTCAACACTTAGAGAAAATCAGAGCTCCCGTCGCGCAGGTGTGGTGGTCGCGCAAGTGGTTTGTGGCCGCGCAAGTAGTAGTTGCACTCCAGGTGATAGTTTTGCGCCCAAGGTGGTTAGGGCGAGAAAGGAAGTGAGTCGCGCAAGTTAGAAGTTGAAGAAGTGAGGGTCGCGCAAGTGGTTGAGGTGAACTTGCGCGCTGTTTTGGACTTGCGCGCTGAAACTTGTGCACCGTCTTGTGTGCCAGGCTTGGAGAAGCGCGCCAGGTGTTGCTGAAGCCCGTCGATCTTTTTGGAGCTGCACGAAAGCTGGAAGATTGCCTGATACTTTCGGTGCAAAGTGTGAACTTGCGTGCAAAGGGTTGTTGCTGCGCGAAATCATCTGTGTATCCTATTTGTACTTTCTGATTATCCGGTTCAGTGGTTCAGTGCATTCAAATGCATCATTACCGGTCTTCGATGCAAGCAGAGTCTCGTGCTAAGCAGAGGCAAAGACTTCAATGCAAATCTATTGAAGAGACCTTCACATCTATAAACTAAGTGGGACTTCACCAAAGGCAGCGAGTTAGGGGGAGTCAACGGGAGTGACCCGAGGGACGCAGTGAGCTATCCCTGAACCTTTGTAAAGGCAGTGAGCCTGGGGATAGAGTGACTGTGCCCGAACCATTGTAATCCACAACTAGTGAAGTTTAGTGGAATTTGATACGACCGAAAACTTGTTGGCGTATGCTCCTTGGACGTAGCCCTTAGCGGTGAACCAAGTAAAAATTATTGTGTCATCTCTTTGTATGTGAATGTTTCATTGCTGATCATATCCATCATACAGGTTTAACTAGTTCTCACCAACGTGGGAACAAGATCCTTGTTTTTAAAAGAAAAAGTTGACACCCTGATTCACCCCTCCCCTCTCAGGGTGTCCTAGGGTCCTACAAGTGGTATCAGAGGGAAATGTTCACGTATATTGGATACGCTATAATAATTCCATTCAGAAGAGGAATTGTGTTTCTTTCCTAAAGTCAACAATGAAGTGTAGTCTTGATGAAGATTTAGTCATTTCTGAGTAGAAGCCTACATCCAGAAAGACCATGAAAAACAGGAAAAAGAAAGAGAAGAATCAGTTGAAGAAGTCCCTCATATCCAAAGAAGATGCAGGGTCTGGTTCTCCATGCCCTTCCAATAATGAAGAAATATCAGGCTTGGAAAGTATCGAGTAGGTGGCTCAGGTTCCTACCATAGGAAAGGAATACACTTCTATCTCAAGTGATCAGAAGAAATTAACAAGTTATCTGTATGATATTCCTGAAGAAAGAGTTGCTACTATTTTTAGAATATTTCAATGCATGCAGGTTGAGATCAACCGATTGGAAAGTGAAGCTGATAATTTGGAAAAGGGCTTGTAAGGAAATTTTTTTGAATGCTTAAAGCTCACCAAACAGATTAAAGACTTTGAATAAAAAGAGGTAGTCACTAAGACTCTAAAAGAAAAGATCCATGCACTTGTAGCTAAGCTGAAGAAGTGCATTGAAGTCAAGAGTTTTTGTTTGGAAGAAACTTCCAAGAGATTTGTTGACGCTCCTTTCCGTCACAGAGTCTAACGACTGAAAAAAGGGAAATACCTTAGTCCAAAGTGATTCATCCTTTGAAGAAACATCAAAAATCGACAAAGGGATGCACAAGGAAAACATTGCTCATAGGTCGCGCAAGTTCTCTCATGGTCGCGCAAGTACACTTGCGCGCCACCTAGTGGTCGTGCAAGTCTACTTGAGCGACGCCTTATGGTCGTGCAAGTGACTTGCGCGACCTAAGTGATAACCGCCCGGTAACCGCTCGAGGTCTTCTTCTACCTATAAATAGACCCTGTGGGCCCCACATTCGAGAGGATCTTTTTCCAGAAACTCGGATTGAAGATCCCGACGCCCAAGTCTCTTCTCAAAGCTTCCAGAACACTTCTAAGGTAATTTCTTACCTAGAACGGAAGATCTAAAGAGAGGGAGGAAGGCCTAAGTGTTGAAACTCATCAACACTTGCACGCCTGAGTGGCCAGCCCTTAAGGGAAGTGGTCACACTTGCGCGCCGCCTTACTCTTTCGATAGAACTTGCGCGTCCCTTTTCTGGAAGAACCTCAAGAGGATTCTAAAGGCTTTAATAAAGAGTCGCTCAAGTATTTCAATGCTGGTTGACCATCGCGCAAGTACACCATGTGTCGCATAGGTATACCTGCGCGACCAATACTTGCGCGCCCACGTAGTACTTGCGCGCCTTCCAAGACTTGCGCGCCCCTTCCTTTTTGGGTGCCCATCTTGCCCATTTTACCCCTCTTAAGCCATTACTCCTTTCCTATTTAAGATTCAGTCTTCAAGACACTATTCAAAACCATTTATGGCATGATTTCTTGATTTGACCTCCTTATCTGAAAGGAATTCTGTGGAATATCTCTCAAAACCTAGTGATTTAAATATCCTTATGTCACTAAATATGGAGAGTTCATTCATTCAACCTCATCCTTTAAGATAAGAGAATCCTTAACCTGGGTCTCCTTTTCAGGAATAATCCCCAGTCATAAGTCCTCTAATTTGGGCATCCTTCTCAGGAGTAAGCCCCAAACCTTAATCCTTAACCTGGGCCTCCTTTTCAGGAATAAGTCCTAGTCATAATCCCTTAACCTGGGTCTCCTTTTCAGGAATAAGTCCCAGTCATAATTTTGGGATTCCTTTTCAGGAGTAAGCCCCAAGTCCCCTAACCTGGGCCTCCTTTTTAGGAATAAGTCCCAGTCATAAATTTTGGGCTTCCTTCTCAGGAGTAAGCCCCAAGTCCCTTAATTTCTCTTTAACCAGTCCTAATTTACATTTGATCTGGGATTCCTTCTCAGGAGTAAAACCCAGTTATCAATCCTCTCCTAATTTGGGTTTCTTTTTCAGGAATAAGTCCCAAGTTAGAGTATTCAAATCTCCATGAAGCACATATACCTTTATGGACCCTGTTCTTGGATTTTCTCCCTAAAGTAAATCCTAACCTTCATTTATCTGGGCAGTCATACATACATAAGACCCAAACCATTTCTTATGATTATATCTTTCATGGCCCAATTGTCTATTTTATTACCAATACCTCTTGTTTCTCACACTGAGCATGACTCACATGATCTTAGAGGGTAAAAGTAATTATGACATCCTGCTTTGAGCCATCAATCATAAACATCATACTCCCTTACTCGAACTACGTGGGTTCTGATTCCTTTTCCAAAACAAAGGATACGTAGGTAGCCCATCTACGGGTTCGATCCCAACTCTGAAATAATTCATGTCCTTCTGAATGACAATAAACTTCAAGTGCCCCACTGAGTGGCTTTAAAACCAGTCTGGTCATCATAATGACCAAGAGACTTTTATATAAATGTTTTGAAGGATACCATTGACCAAGAATCTCTAAATAGATATAGATGATTCTCTATTGATGAAGAACCTCGAATACATATAAAAGATTCTCTAAATTTCTTACATATTTAATCATTGATTGTTTAAAAACTGAAGGAAATCTCATTTTATACTTGGTAATGTAATAAGGATTCACGAACATAACTTAAATCTATAAAGAGAGTCCCGGAATAGACAATAATTCCCCTAAAAAAGGTGTGATGAGTCCGACCTCCCATCCTATCGACCAATGCAAATTCCTAAGCCTCATCAGTTCACAAGATAATGAGCGCCTACCTTTGGAAAGTAGGTCCAAATGGATGTGGAATCATTGGATGTTTCCGGTTCTACGAACAAACCCGTTAGAAACCGATCGGAACGTTTGGATCTCCCATCCAGGAGGTCATCCCTGAATTCTGAGGGAAACAAAAATGGTGAACCTGACATGAATCCTTAACCAAGTTAAAATGATATTTTACCTATTTGTTAAGACCCTATTTAAAACTCAATAAGAGGGCTAACAAAAACAATCATTGACATGTGTGCTCATCCAAAGGATGAAGTAGCTGAATTTATCTTGATTATGTCTGTTATATCAAACATGCACTATTTTCCAAGATCTTCTGTATTTCCATAATGGCTGCTCTCAAAATCACACCTGTGAATACTGCTGCTGCAAATACCACTGCTGCTATTCCTACTGGATCGTCATCTGCTCTGAGGATGACATCACCTACTCAGCATCTTCAACGCTGGGTATCAAATGCGCTGGTTAAGGAGTACCGTCAACACGGTACCATCCCAACTCTGGAGGCTGCCCGACAGGCCCTCCAAGTGAACAACTCACACAGGTTGTCCAAACAATGACGACCAATGATCAAGAGGCAGGCGGTGCTGACTACCGTCTCCAACCGTTTAGGGTCGTTATCCCCGGAACACAATTTCTATTCGCTCCCTTACTCTGAGGAAGTGAATGAGCAGGTCCCTCAGGGCCTTAATTAAAAAAGACAAGATTCCTTCCCGAGGGCTCCCATCAACAATCACCGCCAGAATCGTGCGACAGTGCGCCCTCAACATGATGAGGGTACCGACTCCAGGCATTCAGCTCAGGTTCCTTGAACCCGAGCAGGCAAGACGAACCGCCAGAGACGGAATCCGGTTAACAATGGGCAGGTTTTCATCTCTGCCATCTCCGGAGAAGTCCACCAACCTAACTTGGTGGCGAACAACGAGCAGGAACACACACCTGTCCGTTTTAATTCCGCTGTCCAGCAGACTCGTCTGGCAGCATCAAGCCAATCCCGCCAGGCAATTCCGGCGGAGTACTATAGGCAGGAACATACACCTGCTTATACATTATCAGTTAGTCAGCAGGCTCGCCTGACTACATATGATAGATCTCTTCAACCGCGTTTGGAGAAGTGTAATCAGCAGGCACATACACCTGCTAGTACTAATCAAGCCTACCAACAATCTCGCTTGGTAGCACACGGAGAAGTCAGTCGGAAAGCTCCGACGACAAACAGGAGGCAGAATCAAATCTCTGCCTCCACACTTGAGTACTGTCAGGATTCACTGACAGGAAAAGGAGGACAGGAGCAGGCACATACACCTACTCCAAGCCCGGAATGGACGTATATCCCTGTTCCGGCAGCTGAAGTCACCAAGCATATTTTTTCAATGGTGAAAGAGCAGAAACAAATTCCTGCTCATATTCTGGATTCTTGCCAGGATATCATAATAGCTTCAGCATCATCTCAGGGAAAGACACATAAATATATCCCTAGCAGTGGAGTGACACATCAACGATTCACTCCGGAACAGACACACACATCTGTTCCAGTCCAAGAGGGTTATGGGGCATACTCCCCCATATCATACGAACAACCAAGTCAGGCACATACACCTGATTTGAGTGGAGATCGTCATCCTAACCTGACCATCTTTCCTGATCAGGCACATACACCTGCTCAGAGCAACCACTTTCGTCAACAAGTGGTTTCCAAAGCGAGTAAGAAGGCATCTAAGAAAAAGATTCGCCCAGCACAGTCAGGAGATCAAAGGCCAATTTGTAACAAGCCCTTGCTCGATGTTGGAGTTCTTGAAGCTCTCAGACATTTATCTGTTGGAATTCAAGATTCTACTCCCTTAGTTCCCAATAACGGGAACATTAATTTCGAAGGTCTTCAATAGACACTTCCTCATGAAGACTTGCTTCATGAAAATTCGGTCAATCTTGAAGTTTCATCTTCAGATGAGAGCCACAGGAACCCTCTGTGTGGTCAGAAGACTAAGGAGTAAGAGATATCATCTTTTGCTATAACCCATTATGGTGGTCCTCCCCATGATGATGAATTTCGCTGCAAAAGTCCTCTCCACAGTAGTGATTCACATTGCCTGGAAAATACTCCAGTGGACAATGTAGTGCCGAGAAAGCTCTCTTACCTTGAGGCACTTGCAAATGCGAAACCAGTCATGTCTGATGCTTTATCGCTAGCAAGTGAAATACTTTCTCAATTAGAAGATATCCCAGAGTGTAGGTCATTCTCCGAACCACCCCTAAGTCATGCATCTTCTAGTTTGATCAATGATCTCTCTACCAATCTTGTTGAATCCGATGAAGCAACAAGGAAACACCAACTCTGGTCAAAACAGGTAGAAGAATCTTCATTTAATGATGAAGAGGAAATGCTGAACATGAGGAAAAACTGGCAAAAAATGAGGTACCAGTCATGTTTTGGCCTTTGGCTGACTCCCAGTATGACGTTCCAAAGATGTTGATGGAAGATGGAATCCATGATATTCGTCTCAACATATGGAAAACTCTTTGTCAATTGAAGAAGAAGGTATTATCTTATGATGAATATGAAAATCATCTTAAGATAATAGAAGGGCTACAACGTCAGATTGATTTGGCATCTCTATCAGTCTCTCGGTATCCGAAGGCTGAAAAGAAACAGAGAACCCTTCAACGTTCATGCCTTGGCGCACTAAGAAAATTGCGTCAGTTAATTGCCAATGCTCCATCTGGTGTTCATATCAAAGGATGGGGTGTTCACGGAGCACTACATTTCACAGTGCTTTCTAATTAGCAAAGCCCACTGAAAATGGTCTCATGCAATGTTATTGCCCATGGCCGGCCACAGTCAATGGGCTTTGTTCGTAATCAAAAGCTTGCTCAAGAACAGGCTTCAACTAGTTCCTCTCAAAATCAAGCATATAGAGAACAAGTTGTTGAATTGATCCTACATCAAGCAGGCAGGAATATTGCACAAGACTCTTGTATGGAGCAAACACATCATCAAATGACAAAAGTTTTGGAAATCATCCAACGGTCTGTTAAACCAGGTGATAAAAGTGGATATAGGTTAATGCATCCAGCTAATTTCCGAACTAAGATTCGCAAGATCAAAAGAGATTTTAAGAAGGTCTCAGACATAGTATGTCAAGAGCCACCCCAGCTTGTCAGACTGGGGACTCCTTTAACCCAACCCTCAGAGTCAACAAATGGGATTCGAGGAGTTGAGCAGAAGCAGCAGGAACATCCCCAGTTTACGAGACTGGGGACTCTTTCAAATCATCAATCCCCTTCTCAGAGAATATCGGTCTTTTCTCGATTGGGGAAGAAGCCCCAAGAGGAACGAAGATCCAAATTATCAGGAGATTCCCTCCAAGTTATAGCTCGTCAAGAAGTTCCTAAAGGATTAAATCAACAAAAGGAAATGTCTCATCAAAGACATGAAAAAAGACAATCTCACGGAAATGTTGATAGAAGGGATGTGATGCATTATGCATAAATCAATGTTATCAATGCCATTGTTACTAATCCACCAGGGGAGACTCACTCAAGGGACTCAGATGAAGAGTGTCCTGCTCAAGAAAATGTACGCGCCGATACAAATGAATAAGGTGTGTGTACAAGAAGTCAAAGGATTACTCATAACCTAGGTAATCCACTTCCTTCTCTCCAAAAAGTATCCAACAAAGGGAGGGGAAAGAATCAGGTTACATATCCTTCCTCTGGAGAAGGTCAATCAGTCTCATTAGAGAAAAGGTTTGCACAACAGGAGGAAGAAATGGAAGAATTAAGAAGGTTGAATGCAGAACTACTTTAGAGTAGTCTTCTTCTTAAGAATGCTGAAGTCCGACAGCCGAAGGAATTTGTTGCAGCTACTAAGATGGATCAGGAATATCCTCCTTTATCAGTGCACCCTCAGAGGTCTAATCCTACGGGTCAAATGCAACAACGGTTGGCAGTGCTACCATCAGTTGCAGCACCAATCACCACATCTGTCCAAGCTCCATTCATTGCACCTACACAATACCAAATTCAACCTGATGTTTCTCAAAAGTTAATAACTACTATTGAGTCATTAACAGCTCAGTTAGAAACTATGGAAGGGAAACGGGCGCAAGTTCAACCAGAAAAGAAAGTTTATCCTGAATGGGTAGATTCAATTTCTCCTCCATCCAGTTTTGGAAACCCTGTTTTCCCTACTTTTAATGGATCAGGCGACCCTGAACAACATTTGACGCATTACGTATCTTGTTGTGATCCTATGATGGGAACTCCAGAGCAGCAAGAAGCAGTGAAACTCAGATGCTTCGTACGAACCTTGCAAGGACCAGCTTTCGTCTGGTATACAAGCTTGCAATCCCGGTCAATTATCGGATGGGAGGATCTTCGCCAAAAATTCCTTCTTCAGTTTAGCTCAACTTTGCCAAAAATGACAGTTTTCGATCTTACAAACTGCAAGCAAAGGGAGAATGAAAGAGTCTCTTATTTCATTGCTCGTTGGAAGAGATTAACATATTCCCTGAGTTTAGCACTTCTTCAGGAAGAGCTATTGCCAATCTGTGTGGCAAATTTGCGTGATGAATTACGCACGCCATTGATCCCTGTGAAATACACAGGAGGGTTTCGAGACCTTACTTCAATCGCTCAGCAGATTGAAGATTCCCTTATACAGGCTAAGGCTAAATCTCATGTAATTCCATCAGCTCCAGGAAGGAGAATGGGTAAAGAGAAAACTGCTACAGTTATGCTTAAACAAGCGCCTGTACCTATTTCTACTTCAAAACCTTCATCTTCTCAAAGGGCTCTGCCTCCTGAACGCCAACAACAAAGGCCGTTTCATCCAATTAATCAAAGAGATCATCGACAAAAACAATTTGAGGATTTGAAGAGTAAAACATACTCTTTCCAAAATGAGCAAGTTCCTGGTTACTTCATTTCAGCTCTGGAAAATAATTTGGTTCAATTACCAATGCCCAAGAGGCCAAACAAAGAAGGAGATGAAGACCGTCCCAATTATTGTCCCTTTCATCAAATGTTGGGGCATCCCATCCAGGAGTGTTTTGTCTTCAAAGACCTCCTGCAAAAGATGGTCGACTTGGGACAAGTCAAGTTGAAAGGTTCTTCGACTCAGGTAGCATGTGTTACTGCTACAGTTCCAGAGGAGGAAGGTGAATGGAAAGAAGTCAAAAGCAAAAATGCACAGAAGTATGATGATTGGATGGTCAGAAAGACAATCAATCGGACTCATGCCATTTTGCAAACACAATTAAAGAAACCAATTGTGTCTTCTGCCATGAATATTGTGGTAAAACCCTCTTCGTCAGAGGGAAAGTCCTCAAAGAAACAGCTTGATTCAAAGAAGGAAAAAGAATCAGAAGAAGATGAGTATGCGTCAAAGCCTAAATTGTCTTTGACTATGGAAAACTTTATGCCATCTACTTCAAAGCCACGGGCACCGCCCCATCAAACGGCACAACCTAAACTGGCTAGTTAGGCAGAGTCTTTATTAGACGAAGAGTTAATCTTCGGTTCTGTTAATATGATTCAATTAACAGATCCGTATTCTAGTCGTAATTTCAATTTTGATGAGCCTGAATTCCCTGTATCAAATAAGGGAATCCGAGGAAGTTCCTGAGGTTCAGGATACAGGGGAAGACGTGGATCTTTCCGAAGCCACTACTCCAATTCTACCCCTGCTAGCACTGTGTATGCAGTAGAAACTCGTGGTAGAGCCCTTCAGAGAGCTCAAAAAGAACAAGCAAGTTCTTCTGCCAATAGTCAACTCAGTCTTGGCACAGTTATTTTGGAAGACCGATTGAAGATTCCATCTTCTTTATCTCAGCAAGTAAATGGATCTAATCTGTCTAATCTTCCAAAACCAAGGATGTTGCCAACTTCTATCCCAATACAAGATGCATCAGCTTCCAAAGCATCTACTTCCAAGGTACCTTCTAAACCGCATATTCCTATTGGGAAACGCAGACCTCTTGATCAAAAGTATGATATATTGAAACACTTGGCCCAAGTACCAGCCAAGTTATCAATTTTGGATGCTTTGAATCTGTCAAAAGATCTTCGGGAAGCACTCATCGAAGCTTTGTCAAGTCCTCAGGAATTTGGAGCTGAAATAGCTGCAGCTGAAGTCTATCACATAGAGAATAATCCTGCAGAATTCCATGCAGTGATATCTTTTACTAATAAAGATGAAGATGATGTTGTGCATGGGCACATAAAACCTCTGTACTTATCTGGAAAAGTTAATGGTGTAGATATCCAAAGAGTTTTCATTGACAATGGTTCAAGAGTCAACCTCATGCCCATTCGTACACTTCGTCGATTGGGCCTTACGGAATCTGATTTATCTCCTTCTTCCATGATGTTATAAGGATATGATAAAAATGAACAAAAACCACTGGGCGAAGTTACACTCAGAACTCAGTTTGGAGATCTTGTATCCAATTCGGATTTCATGATTGTTGATCAAGACTCAACTTTCAACGTCTTTCTTGGAAGACCCTAGATACATCAGCATGCGACTATCCCTTCATCATACCATCAATGTCTCAAATACTATTTCAATGGTCAAGTTGGAACATTGTATGGTGATAAGGCCCCGTTCAAGACATGTGAGTCTCAATACATTGAGGCAGAATTTTATCACATGAAGGGAAGAGAGAAATATACAATAAAGGAAATTACCAAAGTTAATGCTCCATATGGTTTGGAGAAGATTCCAATAAATCCATTTATACATGTGAGTACAGATTATGTGTTACCTATCAGTCAAATTGACAAAATAGGCCCAAATCAAAATACTCTTATGGAAAGATCCATAATGTCAATTACGGCAATCGAGCCAGACAACATGGGAGAAATTGGTAACCTACCAAACAGTGATGAAAACACAAGTAGTGACGTTTTCATTTCATCTGCTGAAATCCAACAGGTCTATACTTCTCCAATCAGGCCAGAAGAAGTTATAGCAACATCGGAGGTGAATAATGATGTCAATTATCATTCCATCATCTCCTCTTTATTTCCCAAAGAAGTCCCTTTATCATCAATAGGGTCAGAAATGGAAGCTTCTTCTTAAAAATGTGCAAATTTTGACATCTCTTCTGATCATGAAAATTTCGTTTTGTCATCTACTATGCAAGTAGAAACAGAAGAAATAGCACATGATGAAGAGGAAGAAGAAGATCTTAGAGATGCTCCTCCAGCATTTGAAGAGGGTATCTCTACCACTGTGGATGAACTCAGAGAAATAAATTTGGGTACAGAAAAAGATCCACACCCCACTTTAATTAGTGCGGTCATGACCCTTGAAGAGCAAGAGATGTATATTTCTTTTCTAAAGAAAAATAAAGATATTTTTGCTTGGAACTATACGGAAATTCCTGGGCTTGATCCTGATGTTGCTACTCATCATTTGGGTTTACCAAAAGAACATCGAGGATTTAAGCAAGCCATGAGAAGAACACACCCAACTTATGCTTCCAAAATTGAAGCTGAAGTGGATAAGCTAATCAAAGCTAACTTCGTAAGAGAAGTTCAATATCCCAAGTGGTTGGCTAATATTGTCCCTGCAACATGACACTAAACTGTGCAACACCAGTTCGTCCTTGATATATGACGTTAAACTATACAGTAATGGTCCAGTATGACCTTAAACTCCTCCTTGGTCCAATATGACCTTAAACTATTCACAAGATGTCCCTGCAACATGACACTAAACTGTGCAGCACCAGTTCGTCCTTGCTATATGACGTTAAACTATACAACAATGGTCCAGTATGACCTTAAACTCCTCCTTGGTCCAGTATGACCTTAAACTATTCACAAGATGTCCCTGCAACATGACACTAAACTGTGCAGCACCAGTTCGTCCTTGCTATATGACGTTAAACTATACAGCAATGGTCCAATATGACCTTAAACTCCTCCTTGGTCCAATATGACCTTAAACTATTCACAAGATGTCCCTGAAACATGACACTAAACTGTGCAGCACCTGTTCGTCCTTGCTATATGACGTTAAACTATACAGCAATGGTCCAGTATGACCTTAAACTGCAACTTCGTCCCACACGACGTTTAAACTATGAAAAAAGTTCCCTAAATGGTCCAGTATGACCTTAAACTGCAACTAGGTCCTGTATGACCTTAAACTGCATCTTCAACGGTCCATGTATATGACCCTAAACTGTATAAAAGTCCCTTACATCCGGAAAGACGTTAAACTACATAATCATCAAAGGTCCTGTAAGACCTTAAACTATACTTATGTCCAGCATGACATTAAACTGCACCATCCACGGTCTATGCATATGACCTTAAACTATTCGCACTTTCGTCCAACATGACACTAAACTATATCATCCCTTTTTCGTCCAACATGACGTTAAACTGTGGAAAAAATCCCCAATGCGTCCAACATGACGTTAAAATGGTGCACTCTTTTGTCCTCACTACATGACATTAAACTGCACAGTTTCCCCCCCATTTTTTTTCTTTTCTCGTCCAACATGACGTTAAACTCTATTGTCCCCATCGTCCTAACTACATGACGCTAAACTGTACAGAAAGTTTGTGATACGTCCTACATGAAATTAAACTGTACTTTGTCCCTGCTACATGACACTAAACTGTGCAGCACCAATAGTCCTAACTGCAAGACTTTAAACTGCATAGTCCCTTCATATTGTCCCTGCTACATGACATTAAACTGTGCATCGTTAAGGTTGTTTCTACCTCTTGTTTCTCACAACGAGTATGACTCACATGAGCTTAGAGAAAACCTCAACCATAACACTCTCTTTGGGCCGCTAACCACGTGTAAGTCCCAACAACATTTTTTAGGTCATTGTCCCCAAGAACAACATGATCATTAATTCATTCTTTAATTGAACTACACGGACTTTGATCCTTGCCTTCCAGGCTAGGTATGTAGGCAACCTTCCAAGGTTCAAGCCCAATACCAATCTCTTCACATCGGTTCACCGCCATCTCATATGATGTTGATTTGTGAAACCGCCCCTAGAATCAATATCTTTACATTGGTTCACATTCGTCCTTGTTATACGACGTTAAACTATACAACACTTTTGTCCGGTACGACAATAAACTACAATACTCTTTGATTTCCTCATTTGAGAGGGAACCATTATTTACATTGATTTTTCAATCATGTTTCATTTCAAAAGACTACGTGCATACATGGCAATGCCTAAACTTTTTTATCTCGGGTTAAACCATCATTGTACTAAAGTCCCTTTTCACCCTTCACATGTACGAACCAAATTTGTACAAAGGGTAGTTCTAGAACTACGTGGGCTTGATTCCCATCCTTATGGGATACATAGGAACGTTCGAGTATCCCTCGAATCCATCCCCAAGTCTTTTGGGCCTAACCCCAAATTTCACTTTCAGTCCCTTGACTGAGAATTACCCATGAAAACACACACTGTGTATTCATTATTATGGTCCGAGCTCTATGACTCTAAACTAAGATCTCTCATCCTTTCGTCCTTCACGATGTTAAACTGCATTTCAAGAACTACGTATGGCTTGATTCTCATTCTTATGAGATACGTAGTGAAGTCCAAAATTTCAATTCAGGACCCAGCCACAACATGCTTATGGTTATCATTGACCTATGTATTTCTATATACATTGGACAACACCCATCTTTATGTGTTATAGTCCTAACCTTAAATATTTTCAGATCTTCATAACCCTTTTCATGACTTTTAGTCACAAAAATGTCAAACTTCTGAGAATTCTTTTGCCTGACTATGCAGTACGTGCCCATAGGTGGCCTTGCATAAACAGTCCACATAACAGACTTGTTATCCAAAAGATACTATTTTATTTAACTATGCAGCCAATGCCCTTAGGTGGCCCTGCATAATTCAACCCCCTAACGGGTTTGTTAAATGATGGTAACTTCATTCTTGGGAAGAATGCCCCTTTTGTCCTTATTTTTCTTAAACGATAGTATGTAGGGATCTGCAAAAAATATCCATCCTTAACATATTTGTCCCATATCATTTTTCATGATCTGAAAGTATTCAAGTTTATGGTTTATTCTTCTTCCCTACGTTTGAGTCAGACCTTTGTAGGAGTGATATTCATCCAGTTCTTCGATAATCTTGTTTGAAAATATCTTCTCCATATTCAAGTACCTCTTTCAATACAGAAAACTCTATACTTTAGAAAATTTGAATCTCCATAGCTTTTAGCACTAGGAAAGTAAATTTCTGAGAATTCTTTTTGCCTGACTATGCAGCACGTGCCCATAAGTGGCCTTGCATAAACAGTCTACATAACAGACTTGTTATCCAAAAGATACTATTTTATTTAACTATGCAGCCAATGCCCTTAGGTGGCCCTGCATAATTCAACCCCCTAACGGGTTTGTTAAATAATGGTAACTTCATTCTTGGAAACTACTTCTTCTAATGCCTTTTAGCTCTTTTTCATATCATTCCTCAGATTCAAATATTCTTAAGTTATAGCTTATATATTTTCCCTCATACTTGAGTATGGTACTATGTTTTCAGATGAGTTTTCAAGGAATTGAGTCAATTCTAATCCATTTCGGTCAAATCTATTTCGACCTTAAACATTAGCCTTTGTATGTCCGACATGCATGACTTTAAACTGCCAGATTTCTTGTTTTTCTTTTCACCTCAAAGTCAAATCCTCTTTTCTCTCCGGATCCAACTCTGAGGGGGGACTTTTGTTGATTCTCCTTTCTGTCACAAAGTCTAACGACTGAAAAAATTGAAATACCTTAGTCCAAAGTGATTCATCCTTTGAAGAAACATCAAAAATCAACAAAGGGATGCACAAGGAGAAAATTGCCCATAGGTCGCGCAAGTTCCCTCATGGTCGCGAAAGTACACTTGCGCGCCGCCTAGTGGTCGTGCAAGTCTACTTGAGCGACGCCTTATGGTCGTGAAAGTGACTTGCGCGACCTAAGTGATAACCGCCCGGTAACCACTCGAGGTCTTCTTCTGCCTATAAATAGACCCTGTGGGCCCTGCATTCGAGAGGATCTTTTTCCAGAAACTCGGATTGAAGCTCCCGACGCCCAAGTCTCTTCTCAAAGCTTCCGGAACACTTATAAGGTAATTTCTTACCTAGAACAGAAGATCTAAAGAGAGGGAGGAAGGCCTAAGTGTTGAAACTCATCAACACTTGCGCACCTGAGTGGCCAGCCCTTAAGGGAAGTGGTCACACTTGCGCGCCGCCTTACTCCTTCGATAGAAATTGCGCGTCCCTTTTCTGGAAGAACCTCAAGAGGATTCTAAAGGCTTTAATAAAGAGTCGCTAAAGTATTTCAATGCTGATTGACCATCGCGCAAGTACACCATCTGTCGCACAGGTATACCTGCGCGACCAATACTTGCGCGCCCACGCAGTACTTGCACGTCTTCCAAGACTTGTGCGCCCCTTCCTTTTTGGGTGCCCATCTTGCCCATTTTACCCCTCTTAAGCCATTAATACTTTCCTATTTAAGATTCAGTCTTCAAGACACTCTTTAAAACCATTTATGGCATGATTTCTTGATTTGACTTCCTTATCTGAAAGGAATTATGTGGAATATCTCTCAAAACCTAGTGATTTAAATATCCTTACGTAACTAAATATGGAGAGTTCATTCATTCAACCTAATCCTTTAAGATGAGAGAATCCTTAACCTGGGTCTCCTTTTCAGGAATAATCCCCAGTCATACGTCCTCTAATTTGGGTATCCTTCTCAGAAGTAAGCCCCAAAACTTAATCCTTAACCTGGGCCTCCTTTTCAGGAATAAGTCCTAGTAATAATCCCTTAACCTGGGTCTCCTTTTCAGGAATAAGTCCCAGTCATAATTTTGGGCTTCCTTTTCAGGAGTAAGCCCCAAGTCCCCTAACTTGGGCCTCATTTTTAGGAATAAGTCCTAGTCATAAATTTTGGGCTTCCTTCTCAGGAGTAAGCCCCAAGTCCCTTAATTTCTCTTTAACCAGTCCTAATTTACGTTTGATCTGGGATTTCTTCTCAGGAGTAAAACCCAGTTATCAATCCTCTCCTAATTTGGGTTTCCTTTTCAGGAATAAGTCCCAAGTTAGAGTATTCAAATCTCCATGAAGCACATATACCTTTATGGACCCTGTTCCTGGATTTTCTCCCTAAAGTAAATCCTAACCTTCATTTATCTGGGCAGTCATACATATATAAGCCCCAAACCATTTCTTATGATTACATATTTCATGGCCCAATTGTCTATTTTTATTACCAATACCTCTTGTTTCTCACACCGAGCATGACTCACGTGATCTTAGAGGGTAAAAGTAATTATGACATCCTTCTTTGAGCCATGAATCATAAACATCATACTCCCTTACTAGAACTATGTGGGTTCTGATTCCTTTTCCAAAACAAAGGATACCTAGGTAGCCCATCTACGGGTTTGATCCCAACTATGAAATAATTCATGTCCTTCTGAATGACAATAAACTTCAAGTGCCCCACTGAGTGGATTTAAAACCAGCCTGGTCATCATAATGACCAAGAGAATTTTATATAAATGTTTTGAAGGATACCATTGACCAAGAATCTCTAAATAGATATAGATGATTCTATATTGATGAAGAACCTCAAATACATATAAAATATTCTCTAAATTTCTTACATATTTAATCATTGATTGTCTAAAATGAAGGAAATCTCATTTTATACTTGGTAATGTAATAAGGATTCACGAACATAACTTAAATCTATAAAGAGAGTCCTGGAATAGACAATAATTCCCCTAAAAAAGGTGTGATGAGTCCGACCTCCCATCCTCTCGACCAATGCAAATTCCTAAGCCTCATCAATTCACAAGATAATGAGTGCCTACCTTTGGAAAGTAAGTCCAAATGGATGTGGAATCATTTGATGTTTCCGGTTCTATGAACAAACCCGTTAGAAACCGATCGAAACGTTTGAATCTCCCATCCAGGAGGTCATCCCCGAATTCCGAGGGAAACAAGATTCAAGGAACTTGACTCTTTGTTACAAAACAAAGTTAAGATGCATGAAGATAAAGTTGAAAGATTTAAGAAGCCTTGTGAAGAGAAGATGATCATGATTGAAGATCAGAAGATCATTCTCAATATTGAAAGTCAAAAATTGGAAGCCCAATTTAAAAAACTTGAGAAGACACATATTGAGACTTCACAAAAGAATGAAACATAATCAATTGCTCTTGGTACTCAATGCTCACTGGAGGATCCTATTGTCAAAAGACCTCTAACATGTGATAATAAGATCATGACTTCACTCATTGATCTATCACAAGCAGCTATGAAAGTGAAGGTACCATCCATACAAACCTGTACTATTGTTTCTAAATATGTTCCTTCAAAAAGTGCAGGTTGCAAGAAAAATTCTAAATAAGTATGGGTGAGGAAAGAGGAGGATAAGAAACCTACCACTATGGCTAGGTTGGATGGGAAGAAAATGGAGGAAGTTGGTTCCTCAAATAGAGCACAAAAAATTATGAAGAAGGCCCAACAAACTCATACAGAAGATACAAAGAAGAAAAGATTTGTGGGTCAATGTTGGTGCTGAAAAAGATTTGGGCATTGTGCACTGGATTTTTGGTACAATACCTTTAATTAAAAAGCACAAAGAAAGCTTTTATCAAAGGGAAGAAATCCAAAGAAGAAGAAGCAACATCTGCCGGTCCAGAAGCATCTGTTTACAATAAACAGATTTGGAATGCTTGATAAAATCTATGATGTATGCAACGGTAGTGGTCACAAGGTAGGCACATGTCCATCTCAACATGATTTCACTATTGATAAGAAAAGAAGACCTCCTATGCTAGCTAAGTATGAAGCATGTACCTTGGGAATAAATTAGAAGAATATTGCGAACACACATTTCCCCAAGAAGACCTCAAGTAGGGGAGCTGAGAAGATCCATGATTTTAGATCCATGAAATTGAAGGGTCATTCATCCAAAAGAAAAACTAAGTGGGATAAAACTCAGATAAACCCATGTGGAAGATCCAAACTAGCTGCAACAGTTTTAAATGACATATTGGTCATCTGGCTGGAAGATTTGAAAATAATGAGGAAACTTGAAGATGAAAAGGCCAAGGCTGGTGACAAAGGAAAAGGAAAAATTTCATGCGATGAAGACAAAAATCATGAGAGATTGCAAACCAAGAGAAACACACGTGTCAAAGAAGTTCTGTGTGAGGGATGCAAAAAATCTGATCACATTGCAAAAGGTTGTCTAACCTTAATACCATAGCAAGAAGCAGTCCTCAAAAGGAGAAAGAATGCATCATTCAAAATGGTTATTAAGTAGAATAATTCTCCATACCACGCAGAAGAAAATGTGAAGGGAACCATGCCACATCAACACATATCAGAACATATGTTCAAATGTGCAGGCATGAAGACTAGAGTGAATAGAGGAACTTGGTTTAGAAAAGAACCTCAACCATGTAGCGCATGTTGATGAAGTAAGGAGGAACCACCTTATTCCCTTAATCATTTGTGTATTGTATTTGTGCTAATAATGCAGGGAATTGAAGGTGAAACATGCGCTCAGGGGAAGAACCTGTGAAGTAGTGAATGCTGTTAACTCTTGATAGCTAAGTTGAAGAAGTTTCCATCCTTGGAAGATTATTCAATTGATATTCAAAGATTAAGATGATAAAGTATCACTCTTGATGAAGATGATGAGGATTGTTTCCCTTGAGGGGGAGGAAAAAAAAATGAAGAAGCTTCCAAAATCATTTTTTTCTTCAATCAGTATCAACTCCGGCTGGTATTAAATGCAATTACTCTGTTAATTTATTGAAGAACATGTCATTGGAGAAGGTATGTCATTTATCAATCTCTCAACCTTGGTTACTCATAACAAAGATCATTCTACAAAGGGGGAGTAACTGAATTGATTAGTGGCATAAGAAGAATGAAATTGGTAAACCCTTGAAGAAAAAATACACGAGTTCTCATCTCATGTGGTATTATGATCTGTGAATAATGGAAAGACTTGTTGTCTAAATCAAATCCTCTTGTTTTCTATATCAAGCATTTCTCAAGTAGGCTTAGAGTGAAATTATTAATGAAACATTGCTTAAATATAGATTGATACCCTCCCTAACATGAGATTTGTATTTCTTGTTAATAAGGGGGAGAGAAAGTGAAATGAAAGTTTGAAAAGAAAATTTGATTGAAGAGAAGATTCTCATTTTGACATTGACGAATTCATTTTAGAAGATATGTAAGGTATTAACAACAAAATACAAAGGGGGAGATTGTTGGGACCACTTTGTGTATAAGGTTGTATTTGTTGTCAATAGTTGTCAATGAAGATCAAAATGAAGGAGATCAAGAAGTACTCTAATGAAACAGAGGAATGAAAATTCAGATGATTTTTATACTGATCATAAGTTCAAAAAACATGTGTCAAAGGTGACACATTGTTTACAACAGTGAAGAATGGTGAGGTATAATCCATCTGAGGATGATTGAAGAAGAAGGCAATGTGCAAGGGATTGGAATTCTGAGATGACCATGCACTTCACATTGTATAAAAATATGATGATGCTAAAGCTGATCTATCAAAGGATATATATCATGATAGTGGAGTTTGTGATGAAAGAAGAAGAGTTTCCGAAGAAGGAAAATCACAGAAAAGAAGTTTTTTTGAGGTGATTGTGCTTGTTGACAAAGCAAATAATGACACAAAAATTTGTTGACAAAGGAGATTTCATGGTGGCATGTTGAGTTCAAGGGCTGTGGTTAACGATCCATGTTTGATTCAATAACGTCGACAAAGGAATGGATGATCTAGAGGCGTTACAAAAAGAGCAAATACAAGGTGGTGCCATTTTCTAGTGTTTGCCAAATTTTTGGGCCTGAAAATTGACAAATGAAGAAAAGTGGTTTTGGGAAAGGGACTTGAGCGCCATTGACTTGAAGGAGAGGAAACTTGCACACCATATGTTTTTAAAGATCCGAACATCAAAATATGGCAAAGGGATAAGGGTCGTGCAAGTTTTGGGTTTGGTCACGCAAGTGACTAGCGTGGGAAAAGGGACTTGCGCACCGATTACTTGGAGGCTTGGGAACTTGCACGCCTGTTGTTTTTCAAGACCAGAACATGAAAATATGGAAAAGGGAGAAGGGGTTCCCAAGTTTGGAAGTTGGTTGCACAAGTGACTTGCAAGGGCAGATAATTGCGCACCGAGACTTGCGTGTTGAGGGGAGACTTGTGCGCCGTCGGACAGAGTGTCCAAATGCCTATAAATACATGTCAACCCCTCCTCATTCTGCATGAGCTCAACACTTAGAGAAAATCAGAGCTCCCATCATGCAGGTGTGGTGGTCGCTCAAGTGGTGTGTGGTCACACATTTAGTAGTTGTGCGCCAGGTGATAGTTGCGCACCCAAGGATGTTAGGACGAGAAAGGAAGTGGGTCGCGCAAGTTAGAAGTTGAAGAAGTGAGGGTTGCGCAAGTGGTTGAGGTGAACTTGCACGCCGGTTTGGACTTGCGCGCTGAAACTTGCGCGCCGTCTTGAAACTTGCGTGACAGGCTTAGAGAAGCGTGCCAAGTGTTGCTGAAGCCCGCCGGTCTTTTTGGAGCTGCACGAAAGCTGGAAGATTGCCCTATACCTTCAATGCAAAGTGTGAACTTGCGTGTGAAGGGTTGTTGCTGCGTGAAATCATCTGTGTATCCTGTTTGAACTTTCTTATTATCCGGTTCAGTGTTTCAGTGAATTCAAGTGCATCATTTCCGGTCTTCGATGCAAGTAGAGTCTCGTGCTAAGTAGAGACAAATACTTCAATGCAAATCTATTGAAGAGACCTTCACGTCTATAAACTGAGTGAGACTTCACCAAAGACAGTGAGCCAGGGGGAGTCAACGGGAGTGACCCAAGGGACGCAATGAGCTATCCCTGAACCTCTGTAAAGGTAGTGAGACTAGGACAGAGTGACTGTGCCCGAACCATTGCAATCCACAACTAGTGAAGTTTAGTGGAATTTGGTACGACCGACAACTTGTCAGCGTATGCTCCTTGGACATAGCCCTTAGCGGTGAACCAAGTAAAAATTGTTGTGTCATCTCTTTGCATGTGAATGTTTCATTGATGATCATATCCATCATACAAGATTAACTAGTTCCTACCAATGTGGGAACAAGATCCTTGTTTTTAAAAGAAAAATTTGACACCCTGATTCACCCCTCCCCTCTCAGGGTGTCCCGAGGTCCTACAAGTTGTATTAGAAAGAAAGGTTCATGTATGTTGGATACACTATAATAATTCTATTCAGAAGAGGAACTGTGTTTCTTTCCTAAAGTCAACAATGAAGTTTAGTCTTGATGAAGATTTAGTCATTTCTGAGCAGAAGCCTACATCTAGCAAGACCATGACAAATAGGAAAAAGAAAGAGAAGAAGAAGTTGAAGAATTCCCTCATATCCAAAGAAGATGCAGTGTCTGGTTCTCCACGCCCTTCCAATAATTAATAAATATCATGCTTGGAAAGTATCGAGCAGGTGGATCAGGTTACTACCATAGGAAAGGAAGACACTTCTATCTCAAGTGATCAGGAGAAATTAAAAAGTCATCTGCATGATATTCCTGAAGAAAGAGTTGCTGCTATTTTTAGAATATTTCAATGCATGTAGGTTGAGATCAACTGATTGGAAAGTGAAGCTCATAATTTGGAAAAGGGCTTGGAAGGAAAAATTCTAGAATTATTAAAGCTCACCAAATAAATTAAAGCCTTTGAAGAAAAATAGGTAGTCACTAAGACTCTAAAAGAAAAGATCCATGCGCTTGAAGTTGAGCTGAAGAAGTGAACTGAAGTCAAGAGTTTTTGTTTGGAAGAAACTTCCAAGAGATTCAAGGAACTTGACTCTTTGTTACAAAACAAAGTTAAGATGCATGAAGATGAAGTTGAAAGATTGAATAAGACTTGTGAATATAAGATGATCATGATTGAAGATCAGAAGATCATCCTCAATATTAAAAGTCAAAAATTGGAAGCCCAATTGACAAATCTTGAGAAGACATATATTGAGACTTCACAAAAGAATGAAATAGAATCATTTACTGCTGGTACGCAATGCTCACTGGAGGATCCTATTGTCAAAATACCTCCAACACGTGATAATAAGATCATGAATTCACTCATTGATCTATCACAATCAACTATGAAAGTGAAGGTACCATCCATACAAACCTGTACTATTGTATCTAAATATGTTCCTTAAAAAAGTGCAGGTTGGAAGAAAAATTATAAACAAGTATGGGTGAGGAAAGAGGCGAATAAGAAACCTACCACTATGGATAGGTTGGTTGGGAAGAAAAAGGAGGAAGTTGGTTCCTCAAATAGAGCACAAAAAATTATGAAGAAGGCCCAACAACCTCATACAGAAGATATAAAGAAGAAAAGATTTTTGGGTCAATGTTGGTTCTGCAACAGATTTGGGAATTGTGCACTGGATTGTTGGTACAATCCATTTAATAAAAAATCACAAAGAAAACCTATATCAAAGGGAAGAAATCTAGAGAAGAAGAAGCAACATCTGCCGGTCCAGAAGCATCTGTTTACAGCAAACAGATTTGGAATGCTTGATAACATCTGTCATGTATGCAACGACAATGGTCACAAGGTAGGCACATGTCTATCTCAACATGATTTCACTATTGATAATAAAAGAAGACCTCCTATTCCAGCTAAGTATGAAGCATGTACCTTGGGAAGAAATCAGAAGAATATTGTGAACACACATTTCCCCAAAAATACCTCAAGTAGGGGAGCTGAGAAGACCCAAGATTTTAGATCCATGAAATTGAAGGGTCATTTATCCAAAAGAAAAACTAAGTGGGATGAAACTCATATAAACCCATGTGGAAGATCCAAACCACCTACAATAGTTCCAAATGACATATTGGTCATCTGGCCAGAAGATTTGAAAAGAATGAGGAAACTTGAAGATGAAAAGGCCAAGGCTGGTGACAAAGGAAAAGGAAAAATTTCACGTGATGAAGACAAAAGCATGAGAGATTTCAAACCAAGAGAAACACACATGTCAAAGAAGTTCTGTGTGAGGGATGCAATAAATCTGGTCACATTGAAAAAGGTTGTCTAACCTTAATACCAGAGCAAGAAGCAGTCCTCAAAAATATAAAGAATGCATCATTCAAAATGGTTATTAAGAAGAATAATTCTCCATACCATGGAGAAGAAAATGTGAAGGGAATCATGCCACATCAACACATATCAGAACATATGTTCAAATGTGCAGGCATGAAGATTGGAGTGAACAAAGGAACTTGGTTGAGAAAAGAACCTCAACCATGCAGCTCAAGTTTATGAAGCAAAGAGGAGCCACCTTATTCCCTTAATCATTTGTGTATTGTATTTGTGATAATAATGCAGGGAATTGAAGGTGAAGCATGCTCTCAGGGGGAGAACCTGAGAAGTAGTGAATGCTGTCAACTCTTGATAGCTAAGCTGAAGAAGTTTCCATCCTTGGAAGATTCTTCAATTGATATTCAAGGATTAAGATGATAAAGGATCACTCTTGATGAAGATGATGAGGAGTGTTTCCCTTGAGGGGGAGAAAAAAAATAAGCTTCCAAAATCATTTTTTTCTTCAATCAGTATCAACTATGGCTGGTATTAAATGCAATTACTCTATTAATTTCTTGAAGAACATGTCATTGGAGAAGGTATGTCATTTCTCAATCTCTCAACCTTGGTTACTCAGAACAAAGATCATTCTATAAATGGGGAGTAACTGAATTGATCAGTGGAATAAGAAGAATGAAAGTGGTAAACCCTTGAAGAAAAAATACATGAGTTCTCATCTCGTGTGGTATCATGATCTGTGAATAATGGACAACCTTGTTGTCTAAATCAAATCCTCTTGTTTTCTACATCGAGCATTTCTCAAGTAGACTTAGAGTGAAATGATTAATGAAACATTGCTTAAATATAGATTGATACCCTCCCTAACATGAGATTTGTATTTCTTGTCAATAAGGGGGAGAGAAAGTTAAATGAAAGTTTAAAAAGAAAAGTTGATTGAAGAGAAGATTCTCATTTTGACATTGATGAATTAATTTCATAAGATATGTAAGGTATTGACAACAAAATACAAAGGGGGATATTGTTGGGACCACATTGTATATAAGGTTGTATTTGTTGTCAATAGTTGTCAATGGAGATCAAAATGAAGGAGATCAAGAAGTACTCCAATGAAATAGAGGAATGGAAATTCAGATGATTGTTGTACTGATCATAAGTTCAAAGAACATGTGTCAAAGGTGACACATTGTTTACAACAATGAAGAATGGTGAGGTATTATCCATCTGAGGATGATTGAAGAAGAAGGCAAAGTGCAATGGATTGGAATTCTGAGATGTCCATGCACTTCACATTGTATCAAAATATGATGATGCTAAAGCTGATCTATCAAAGGATATATATCATGATAGTGGAGTTTGTGATGAAAGAAGAAGAGTTGCTGAAGAAGGAAAATCACATAAAAGAAGTTTTTTTGAGCTGATTGTGCTTGTTGAAAAAGCAAACAATGACACACAAATTTGTTGACAAAGGATATTTGATGGTGGAATGTTGAGTTCAAGGGATATGGTTAACGATCCAAATTTGATTCAAGAACGTCGACAAAGGAATGGATGATCTGGAGGCGGTACAAAAAGAGTAGATACAAGGTGGTGCCATTTTCCAGTGTTTGCCAAATTTTTTGGGCCTGAAAATTGACAAATGAAGAAAAGTGGTTTTGGAAAAGGGACTTGTGCTCCGTTTATTTGACGGAGAGTAAAATTGTGCGCCATATGTTTTTCAAGATCAGAACATAAAAATATGGAAAACGGATAAGGGCCGCACAAGTTTTGGGTTTGGTCACGCAAGTGACTAGCAAGACAAAAGTTATTTGCGCGCCGATTACTTGGAAGCTTGGGAACTTGCGCGCCTGTTGTTTTTAAAGATCATAACATGAAAATATGGCAAAGGGAGAAGGGTTCCCAAGTTTGGAAGTTGGTCGCGCAAGTGACTTGCAGGGGAAGAGACTTGCGCAACGAGACTTGCACGCCGAGGGGAGACTTGCGTGCCGTCACACAAAGTGTCCAAATGCCTATAAATACAGGTCGACCCCTCCTCATTCTGCACGAGCTCAATACTTAGAGAAAATCAGAGCTCCCATCGTGCAGGTGTGGTGGTCACGCAAGTGGTGTGTGGTCGCGCAAGTAGTAGTTGTGCGCCAGGTGATAGTTGCGCGCCCAAGGTGGTTAGGGTGAGAAAGTAAGTGGGTCGCGCAAGTTAGAAGTTGAAGAAGTGAGGGTCGTGCAAGTGGTTGAGGTGAACTTGCACGCCGGTTTGGACTTGCACACTAAAACTTGTGCGTCGTCTTGAAACTTGCGCGCCAGGCTTTGAGAAGTGCACCAAGTGTTGCTGAAGCCCGCCGGTCTTTTTGGAGCTGCACGAAACCTGGAAGATTGCCCGATACCTTCGGTGCAAAGTGTGAACTTGCGTGAAAAGGGTTGTTGCTGCACGAAATCATCCGTGTATCCTGTTTGCACTTTCTGATTATCCGGTTCAGTGGTTCAGTGCATTCAAGTTCATCATTACCGGTCTTCGATGCAAGTAGAGTCTCGTGCTAAGCAGAGGCAAAGACTTCAATGCAAATATATTGAAGAGACCTTCACGCCTATAAACTGAGTGGGACTTCACCAAAAGCAGTGAGTTAGGGGGAGTCAACGGGAGTGACCCGAGGGACTCGATGAGATATCCCTAAACCTTTGTAAAGGCAGTGAGCCTGGGACAGAGTGACTGTGCCCGAACCATTGTAATCCACAACTAGTGAAGTTTAGTGGAATTTGGTACGACTGACAACTTGTCGGTATATGCTCCTTGGATGTAGCCCTTAGCGGTGAACCAAGTAAAAATTGACATGTCATCTCTTTGCATGCGAATGTTTTATTGCTGATCATATCCATCATACAGGTTTAACTAGTTCCTACCAATGTGGGAACAAGATCCTTGTTTTTAAAAGAAAAAGTTGACACCCTGATTCAACCCTCCCCTCTCAGGGTGTCCCAGGGTCCTACATTTACTTGGTCAAACCGTGGGGTTTAATGCAATCCTCTTTTAATGGAAAATCCAACATATATTAAACCACTGCCCCATTAAATCTTCTAAAGGGGTGAGATATCTTCCTCCCTTGTTCTTCCTCCTTGTTCTCTAGTGTGAAACACTCTAACATTTCCTTCCTTCCTGTGGGAGTCGTGCAATCAAACTTTCCTCCTTGGATTGGTTCCCCTTGAAGTTCTTCTTCCTGCCAGTGCACCCCCTATTTTGGTGCAACCAAGTAATATCGATTAATCTTCGATATAAGGTATGATTTATCATCATTATTTTGGGTTCATCTCCTTCTGTTTCTCCTTTACCTGTTATGGAATTCTATCTCCATGTTCCTAATGGATTTTTCTTGGGTGTTGTCCGGTGTGGTGGTGTCTCTGCATCCTCGGGTGGATGCAGTCCTCCAAGAGAGGTGATCGTGATCTATTTTGTTAGTCTGTTAAAAGAGCATCAGAAACCTTTTTAGGTAGGGGATTCATGTATTCTCTTTTCTTTTACATTAAACTATAGAGTTAGCATGTTTTATCCCTCTAGATCACAATGAAATTGATATATTAAATATTTAAACCTGATAAATAAATTGATATCGGTTATATGTTATTGCCTCTTGTTTTTATAGATAGTTTAATATCTATGCTTGCTTTGTTTAGATTTTCATTCTTGATAGAAATTGGTAAAGAACGTAAATTGGGATTAATTGTAAATTAATTGTCAAAGATAAATAGGCATGTAAATGAATGTGGTTCTTCTTATTGTAAATTGATGTAAATCAAATTG
This sequence comes from Viscum album, assembly GCA_963277665.1. NCBI lineage: Eukaryota > Viridiplantae > Streptophyta > Magnoliopsida > Santalales > Viscaceae > Viscum > Viscum album. The sequence continues at coordinate 1,574,954,384 of OY728120.1, read as the reverse complement.
ATGCAGTAAGCATGTTTAATTGATTTGTGATAGCTAACTATTTAGGTTGCCCATAGTTGGAACCTACCAATAATAAATCGGTTAATTCCAGTTGGATTAAATAACTAGCTATTTGATAAAAATATAATGCCTGGTAGGGTTCTAAGTTACCCTCTTTCTTGTAAGGCCGAGTGCCTTGTGGTTTGGAGACTTGAGAGCTCGTTATGTTTGAAGGTTGGATACCTTGTTTAAGGGCCAAGATCCCAATTGATATGATGTTTGTTTTCCTACTACTTATGTTGTGATGTTATCCTGGATGCATGGATGTTGTGATATGTGGGGGAAGGGAGGCCCATTGGTTGTGGTAGAAGTTGACGCCTAGAGTGGAAAGATGCATCGGTTTAGGTGTTGGGGAGGACACTAGAGATGATGAAACAGGTTGGATGTGAATGTTTGGATGTTTTCTGAATCTTATTGATTTTTTATCTTCTTTACTTTCCCCACTGTTCAAGGCAGCTAGTTTTCTTACCCTCCTTCCAAAATGGGTGAAGATGCGTGGGGTATGACACATGCCTTTTGTGTTTAGCTTATCAAGGGAGGATGGGTTTACGCTCTTGTAATAGGTGTCAAAGACTTGATGGGAAGTTCAATTACCCACCAGGTTGATCCCCCTTGTATTTAGTAGCTTAAAATGTGTATCTAGAATGCCCAAGAATATGAGAAAGTAATAATGATGTTAATAAATGATTGAATGAATGATATTAACCCATGGGGTTGGAGCTTGTTGGGACACAATGCGAAGGTTTCAATTTAAAAGAACAATGAAATTTGGGTGTGATTATAATGAAATATAATTGTTAATGGTTATTTAATGTTTAAAGATTTAATTAAAATAAATTGAAACTTATTAAAAGGGAATGAGGTAATTTAATAAAGACCTTTAAATGGTTGTGTTCTTATAGGATACTTAGTCTTAGCAGTGGCAGCCGGGAGTCCGAGAGACATTAGTTGCAGTTGAGTCTGAGACTAGGATTTTCCTATAGTGTGGCTGTGAGCTATATTATATCATGTACTTTTTGTGTTTCTATACGCTACTCTACCCCGTCAGTTAGGGAAACTGACACCCTAGGGATTCTGAGCCCTAGGGGGTTTTTCCTCAACATTTCAGTGGGAGGATGGATGATTGACTACCCCCTTTAGCCCTGCTCTCTTCTCTTGGTAGTTACTTGTGTTGGTAGTCACAATGGTTAGTTTTCCCCATATATGTGTGTAGAGGGATATAATGGCTTGTGTTTATTCACACACATATATTCTGGATATAGTTTCTTATGGACTACTACAGGTATAACGTGTATAGGCTATGATGGCTTGAGGATCCTTACTCGGTGTATGGGATATAATGTCTTGAGGTTCAATACCCGACGTATGATACACGTTATGCGAGCTATGGTGGCTCTTGGAAACTACCTAGTTACTTTGCTTACGTGGACATGGTTGTTTTGTTTCACAAGGTTCATGTTGTGGTGCTACACCCAGGGGTCTGCATGCAAGCCTTTTTAGAGAGAGATGCTTAGGACGTGCGACTTTGGGGAAAAGCGGCAAACCAGTGGGGAAGTAGTAGCGAGTTACCCTTGATATTCTTTATTATATTATATACTCTTGTATGTGATACTTGGTGAGAGTATCCATGGTGAGGTTGGGAACTTAGTATACTTGTTTATGCGATGAGTTAGTTTCACTTATTGTTCACTGTGCTTTAGCATGATTTATTTACTTTTTCATGAGAGGCTCTGGGGAAGATCCTACTGAGTATACTGTTATACTCAAACTATGTATATATAAACTGTTTTTTCAGGTCACTTAGAGAAGGTTGGATATCAGGCTAGTTATTACTAGCTTGGGGTTGTAGGAGTTGTTCGGGCTTCATGGTTGTTGCCATTTTTTAATTTCCTTTGGTACATGCAGCTTTTCCTTTTGGTTTTATTAGTTTTTCATGACATTACATATTTTTACTTGGGTTTTCTTTTATATTGATGTCTAAGTTGGAGTTGGTTGGTGTCTGTCTTATCTCTCTATTTTGTATGTGTTCTCTTAGAGGGTAATAACTCCCATTTGTGTGTTTACTATTCCCTCAGTGCTAGTCGCCAACCCGGGGCCTATTGGAGGCGAGAATCGGGGGTCACTATCTCCATTCTCACATTTCAAACCTAGGAGGGGTACAACTTGTGGGGAGGGGGTCATGAAAGAGTGGTATCAGAGGTCTGGTTGAGGGATAGAATGGAGTTTTGTGTTAGGAACATGCGAGGTTTCATGGGTTGGTAGGGCAACAATGCCAGTCAAGTTTAGCAAGTGATGTAAACACTGGAGACCAGTTGATACATAGGTGTTTAGGCCCCCCTGTGATCTGATGCATGGACCTTTAAGTTTACAATGGCTACTAAATGAGGTGATTCTAGTTATAGGGTAGATAACTTGGAAAGGATCATGCATCATTCTTCTTTGTGCTTGTGTTTGAATGGGTAGACCTTGGGATAGGTTAGCCTAAAATAAATAAAAGAAAAAAATTAATTAATTAATGTTGTGTCTTCCATATTCTAGGTTTAGGAGCTCTAACTGTTTGTTATTTTACAAGTATGGCTCCAGGTTGAAGTCCTTGTCAAGTTCACATAGAAGATATCCAGTAGGCTATGCTAGCAGATCGCCATAGAGTAGAGGTTGACAACGACAACACTTGGAGGAGGACACTCTGTGAGTTTTAGTGCCAGAATCTACAAAAGTACAAGGGATCCATTTCAGATGCAGTCATGGAAGACTGGTTGGAGGAGGTCGAGATAAGATTCAGTTTGATCCATGATCGGAAGGAGCACTGGGTGTCTTTGGTTGTGACGATGCTATGTGGAGCAGTGAGGCAGTGGTGGTTCTTGTTTTTTGGGTATCACGAGGAGTCGACGATCTCATAGGAGGAGTTTCGAGACAAGTTTAGAGTCGAGTTTATTTCTTCGACCATGAAGACGTCCAGTCACCAGGTGCTTCTTACCCTTTGATTGGGGAGCTCCAGTGTGTGAGACTTTGGAATCCATTTTAGGAGCCTTTTACGATATGCTTCAGAACTATTGCTAGATGAGGAGGCCAGGGCAAGGCATTTATAGGAGGATTTGTGTTCAGAGATCCAACGCCAAGTCACCCCATTTATATTGAAGACATATCTTGAGATACTGGAGAGGGCAGTGGTCATCGAGAATACATTGTCCAGAACCATATCATCATGAGAGGGGAGTCATCATGATTCCTCATGAAGCAAAGTTGTGGTCTGGGGTTCCCAATTTTTAGGGTAGAATAATTTTCGTTTGGTCGGGGGTAAGTCCCACCCCTCAGCATCTCATTTCTCCAGGGGCGATGGATCTCGGGACTATTATAAGGGATCGATCACTTGTTTTTATTGTGGAGTACGCGGTCATCAACAAAGAGAGTGCCTGAACTTTCAGAGCAGTCATCACGCACCAGGTGTTCCACTTTAGGTTCCTCTGTTGAGGCAGTTCCAGCCGAGGCAACAACAGCAGGTTTCCCCAGCTTTGGATTAGTAGAGGGAAGATGGGGTAAGCAGAGGACAACCCTGTGATGCTCCCTATCCTTAGAGATCAGAGTGAGGCCATGGTGTTGGTCTTCATCAGCATCAGAGAGGTCGTAAAGGAGTTCATATTCAGATTCATGCTTTTGCGTTGCCAGCGCCAGGTGAGTCAGACATCGTTTGAGGTACCCTTTTCTTGTTTTCTACTTGGGTGTATGCTTTGTTTGATTTAGAAGTGAAACAATCCTTCATATCACCTGCCCTTGTCCATGATTTGGGACTTTAGGTAGAGAGGCTTCCAATTCCCTTGGCGCTGACTATGCCAGTTGGAGGTTGAGCTAACTTGTTTGAAGTATGTAGAGACCGTGAGCTAGTGCTGGGGTAGCACCGCTCTTGAGGAGATTTCCTATGTTTACGAATACAACCATATGATGTCATCCTTAGCATGGATTAGTTGTATTCAGTGCAGGCCATCATGGATTGATTTAGGAGGTATGTGGTGTTCTTCTATGTTGATGGAGAGTTAGCGGTGTTTATTGGTGAGCGAGACCCTCAGATGGGTCAAAGGCATGTTCCGTCCTTATCATCCTTTATAGTTGAGCTGATGCTGAGTTCTTCAGAGGTTCAGCAGTTGGCGTTTCCCAGGGTCGTAGAAGAGTACCCTGATGTCTTTCTGGAAGATGTTGTAACATTACCACCTCGACGAGAGATCGAGTTTGGGATCGAGCTACAGCTAGGAGTGTCTTCTATCTCTATGTCTTCATATAGGATGACACCTTATGAGTTACAAGAGCTACGTATACAGCTTGATGGTATGTTATAGTTTGGTTTTGTTCGGCCGAGTGTGTCTCCATGGGGTGCACCAGTTTTGTTCATGAAGAAGGCTGACAACATTTTGTGGTTGTGCATCGATTATCGTCGCTTAAACAAAGTGAAAGTGAAGAATCACTATCCTCTTCTATGAATTGATGATTTATTCGATCAAATAAAGGATGAAAGTTGGTTATAAAAGAAAGAATTGTGGTTAGGATATAATCAGATTCATGTGAAGGATGAGGATATCCTGAAGACTACTTTCCACTATCGTCATGGGCATTGTGAGTTCATTGTAATACCGTTCGGTGTGACATATTCTCCAGCTGTCTTCATGGGATTGATGAACGTTGTGTTTTGTGAGTTCCTAGATAAGTTTGTGGTGGTTTTCATTGATGACATCCTTTTGTAATCCATGTCTGAGGAGGAGCATGCATAGCATCTGCACGCCATTTTGGGAGTTCTTCATCAACATCAGCTATTTGGGAAGTTGTCAAAGTGTGAGTTCTGGGCCTGAGAATTTCATTTCTTAGGGCATGTGGTGTCCCAACAGGGAGTAGCTGTGGATCCATCTATGATATAAGCAGTTGTGTCATAGGAAACCCCCAAGACAGTGGCAGATGTGTGAAGTTTCCTTGGTCTCGCAGGCTACTATAGGAGGTTCGTAGCTGATTTCTCTCGGATTGCGACTCCTATAACAACATTGACCAGAAAGGATCAAGCGTTCTTGTGGACTGATTAGTGTCAGGTAGATTTTGATTATCTGAAGGAGAAGTTGGTAAGTTCTCCAGTTCTTTGTCTTCCATCAGAGGGAGTTTAGTTTGATGTTTTCTACAATGCTTCACATCTTGGGTTAGGTTGTGTTTTGATGCATCATATATCAGTTGTTTCTTATGGGTCTTGTCAGTTGCGTTCCCACAAATGTAACTATTCTACCCATGATCTTGAGTTGGCATCTATGATTTTTTCTTTGAATTTGTGGATACATTACCTCATTGGAGAGTGCTTTGTGGGTTTCACCGATCATAAGAGCCTGAGGTATGTTTTCTCCCAGCATGACTTAAACTTATGTCAACATCAGTGGATGGAGTTCTTATAGGAATGTGACTTCTAAATCTCATATACACCTAGGAAGGGGAATGTTTTAGCTGATATGCTGAGCCGTAAGTCACGTAGTGATGCAGTGCGTGAATTTGGTGATTCATAGAGAGTAATGGAAGAACTTTCAGCATTACATCTCTATATGGGAGAAGTTGGGGGCAGAGGTTGTCTTTTTCAGATGATGGTGAAGTCATCTCTAGTGCAGCGGGTGGAAGAGTCTCAGTTGGGGGATCTAGAGGTGGAGGTCTGGAGAGACCGAGTTGTTTGTGGTGAGGACCCTGATGGTTGGTTTGAGGATGAACAACACCAAGTGTTGTATCATGGAAGGATTTTTGTTCCTTTGGAAATGTGTGAGATGGTTCTCAGAGAGTTCCATAGTTCACCTTTAGCGGTGCATCCTGGAATGAAAAAGATGTACCGAGGATTGAGGAGTCAGTTTTGGTGTCTTGGACTGAAGTGTGCAGTTGTGGAGTTTGTGTCTCGATGTTTGGTCTGCCAGAAGGTGAAGGCTAAGCACTGTGTCCCCAGTGGTTTGATCTAGCCATTAGATATTCCTCAGTGAAAGTGGGAGGACATCTCAATGGACTTTATTACTGGTTTACCTCGAGCTCAGGGAGGACATGATGCTATTTTTATGGTAGTTGATTGTTTAACAAAATCATCCCACTTTATAGAGATCAAGGAGTCAATCTTAGTGGAAGTTTTGTCGAGGTAATATCTGGAGGAGGTGGTGAGACTCCAAGGAGTCCCGAGGATGATCATTTCCGATCGAGATCCTCATTTTACCTCTAGGGAGTGGAGAGGTCTCCAACATGATTTTGGTTCTCAACTATACCTTATCACTTATTTTCATCCACATACGAATGGTCAGACAGAGCAGACTATCCAGACTCTTGAAGACATGTTGTGATCTTGTGTCCTAGATTTTGGAGGTTCGTGGATGAGGCACTTACCCTTGGTGGAGTTCTCTTACAATAATAGTTTTCAATCCACCATTGGAATGGAACCATTTGAATCCTTGTATATCCAACCTTTCCGTTCTTTATTGTGATAGACTAGGGTCATAGAGTTAGCAATTCTTGGATTGGAACTAGTGAAAAATACGACAGATATGGTTCATGTGATTCGTAAGAGGATTAAGACAGCATAGGATCATTAGAAATCATATGCCGATCAAAGGAGGAGACCTTTAGAGTTTAATGTTGGGGATAACATGTTTCTGAAGGTAACTCCCCGTCATGGGAAACGAAGGTTTGGTCATGGGAGTAAGCTTTCTCCCCAGTTTGTTGGGCCTTTCGAGGTGTTACCTCATGTTGGAGCTGTGGCGTATCGAGTAGCACTTCCCCCACAGATGATCCAGATACATGATGTTTTTCATGTGTCACAGCTCCATCATTATCTTCATGATGACTCTCATATCATCAATTGGGGAGAGATCAATGTTGATGAAGATGTGACATTCGAGGAGCAACCTGTGGAAATCCAAGACCACAAAGAGAAGGTGTTGTGTGGGCATTCTATCCCCTTGGTTCATGTCTTGTGGAGACACGGTGGTGTAAAGGATATTAACTGGGAATGTGAGTCGCAGATACGTGCTCAGTACCCCAAGTTGTTTGATGTTTAACTCTTTTCATGTAAAAATGTTCTCTTTGTGGTTATAGAGCTTTAGTGTTTATAATATGGCTTTCTTTTGTTGCTTCTTATGGCTTGCTCTCTTTTGATAGGTATCTCGATGGGTGGTTGTTTAGACCCCTTTTATGTTTCCTTTTGGGTTGGTTTTGGATTCTTGAGGACAATAATGTTTTGAGAGGTATTTGATGTAATGGACCAAACCTCTATAGTCCATTCCCTTACTGAAATTTGGTGTTTGGGGTGTTTTGGGAGGTCAAGGTGACTTATCCCTAACACATATCCAAAATTAAAAATTGTTTCATGAAACAGTGTCACTTTTCCCTTAACAAAATTCCAAATTGTTTTATGAAATCATGTCACTTTTCCTTTGCCAAAATTCCAAACTATTTCATGAAATGATGTCATAGAAACGGTGTCACAAAAACAGTGTCACAGAAACGGTGTCACAAAAACAGTATCACAAAACCGTGTTATAGAAATAGTGTCACAAAAACGGTGTCACAAAAACGGTGTCACAGAAACGGTGTCATAGTTACTATCTCATAGAAATGGTGTCACAGAAACGGTGTCACAGTTACTATCTCACAATTTCTGTCTCACAGATACTATTTCATATTTTCTTTTCCAAATTTCCAGATTTATCTAGATTCACCGATTTAACATTTTCTTTGATGAAAAATGATTTAAAAGCCTTGTTTTATGGGATTTAAGGTCGATTCAAAGCCCATAACTCGTATATTAATCTTCCTAAGGTTCAAGATGCCTTTACTTGGTCAAACCGTGTGGTTTAATGCGATCCTCTTTTAATGGAAAATACAGTGTATCTTAAACTGTTGCTCCATTAAATCTTTTAAAGGGGTGAGATATCTTCCTCCCTTGTTATCTGGTGCGATACACTCAAAACTTTCCTTCCTTCCTAGAGGAGTCGTGTGATCAAACTTTCCTCCTTGGATTGGTTCCCCTTGAAGTTCTTCTTGCTGCAAGTGAACCCCCTGTTTTGTTGCAAGGAGTATCAATCAATCTTTGATATAAGGTATGATTTATCGTCGTTCTTTTGGGTTCATCTCCTTCTGTTTCTCCTTAACCTTTCATGTAATGCTATCTCCATGTTCCTAATGGACTTTTCTGGGGTGTTGGATGGGTTGGTGGTGTCTCTGTATCCTTGGGTGGATGCAGTCCTCCAAGAGAAGAGATCGTGATCTGTTTTGTTAGTCTGTTCAAAGTGCATCAGAAACCTTTTGAGGTAGGGGATTCGTGGCTTCTCTTTTATTTTACATGCAACTGTAGAGTTATCATGTTTTATCCCACTGGATCATAATGGAATTGACATATTAAATATTTAAACCTGATAAATAAATTGATATCGATCGTATGTTATTGCCTATTGTTTTTTAGATAGTGTGATATCTATGATTTCTTTGTTTAGATTTTTTCTCTTGATGGAAATTGGTAAAGAACGTAAACTGGGATTCATTGTAAATTAATTTTCAAAGATAAAGAGGCATGTAAATGAATGTGGTTATTCTTGTTGTAATTTTATGTTAATAAAATTGATGCAGTAAGCATGTTTAATTGATTTGTGATAGCTTACTATTTAGGTTGCCCATAGTTGGAACCTACCAATAATAAATCAGTTAATTCTAGATGGATTAAATAACTAGATGTTTGATAAAAAGATAATTCTTGGTAGGGTTTTGAGTTACCCTCTTGCTTGTAAGACCGAGTGCCTTTTGCTTTGGAACCTTGAGAGCTCATTATGTTTGAAGGTTGGATGCCTTGTTTAAGGGCCAAGAGACCAATTGATATAATGTTTTTTTTCTTACTGATTGTGTTGTGATGTGATCCTGGATGGATATTGTGATATATGAGGGTAGGGAAGCCCATTGGTTGTGGCAGTAATTGATACCTAGAGTGGAAAGATGCACCAGTTTATGCATGTGGGTGTCGGGGAGGACACTAGAGATGATGAAACAGGTTGGATGTGAATGTTTGGATGTTTTTTGAATATTGTTGATTTTTTATCTTCTTTACTTTCCCCACTGCTCAAGGAATCTAGTTTTCTTACCCTCCTTCTAAAAGGGGTGAATACAGGTAGGGTATTCCATGAGATTTCCATGTTTATCTTCTCAAGGGAGGATGGGTCTACACTCTTTCTATAGGCGTCAAAGACTTGATGGGTAGTTCAACTACCCACCATGTTGATCCCCCTTGTGTTTAGTAGATTAGAATGTGTATCTAGAATGCCTGGGAATATGGGAAAGTAATAATGATGTTAATAAATGATTGAATGAATGATGTTAACCCATGGGGTTGGAGTTTGCTGGGACACAATGCTGAGGTTTCAATTTAAAGGAATAATGGAATTTGGGTGTGATGCTAATGAAATATAATTGTTAATGGTTAATTAATGTTTAAATATTTAATTAACATAAATTGAAACTTATAAAAAGTTAATGGAGTAATGTAATAAATCTTTTTAAATGGCTGTGTTCTTATAGGATACCTAGTATTAACAGTGAAAGCCGGGTGTCTGAGAGTAATTAGCTACAATTGAGTATGAGAATAGGATTTTCCATCTGAGAATAGGATTTTCCCATAGTGTGGTTGTAATCTATATTATATAATGTACTTTTTGTGTTTCTATATGCTACTCCACCCCATTAGTTAGGGAAACTAACACCCCAGGGATTCTGAGCCTTGGGGGGGGGGGGTGTTTTCTCCAATATTCCGGTGGGAGGATGGATGGATGACTACCCCCTTTGGCCCTGCTCTCCTATCTTGGTAGTTACTTATGTTGGTAGGCACATCAGTTAGTTTTCACCATATATGTGTATAGAGGGCTATAATGGCTTCTAGTTATTCACACACATATATTTTGGATATAGTTTCCTATGGACTGCTATAGGTGTAACATGTATAGGCTATGATATCTTGAGGATCCTTACTCGGTGTATAGGATATAATGGATTGAGGTTCAATACTCGACGTATGATACACATTATGAGAGATGTGATGGATCCCATAAACTACCTATTTACTTTTCTTATGTGGACATGGTGGTTTTGTTGCATGATGTGCATGTTGTGGTGCTATGACCCGGTGTATGTGGGCAAGACTTTTTGGAGAGATATTCTTAGGACGCGTGACATTGAAGCAAAGAGAAAAACCAGTGGGGAAGTAGTATTGAGGTACCCTTGATATTATTTATTATATTATATATTCTTTTATGCGATACTTGGTGAGAGTAGCCATGGTGAGGATGGGAACTTAGTATACTTGTTTAGGTGATGAGTTAGTTTCACTTATTGTTCACTGTGCTTTAGCATGCTTTATTTACTTTTTCACGAGAGGATATGGGGAGGATCTTACGGAGTATACTATTATACTCACCCTATATATATATATAAACTATTTTTTAGGTCACTTGGAGTAGGTTGGAGATAAGGCTGGTTACTACTAGCTTGGGGTTGCAGGAGATGTTCGGGCTTCGTGGTTGCTGCCGTTTTTTACTTTCCTTTGGTACTTGTAGTTTTTCCTTTCGGTTGTACTAGTTTTTCATGAAATTACATGTGTACTTGGGTTTTCTTTTATATTTCAATCTGAGTTGGAGTTGTTTGGTGTCTGTCTTATCTCTCTCTTTCGCATGTGTTCTCTCAGAGGGTAATGCCTCCCATTTGTGTGTTTACTATACCCTCGGTGCTAGTCGCTATCCTGGGGCCTACTGGAGGTGGGAATCATGGGTCACTATCTCCCTTATCACATTTTCGGCCCAGGAGGGGTACAACTTGTGGGGAGGAGGTCATGACAATGGGTTTGGAGCTTAGGGAGGCTTCCAACGTATCTCAATTAGTTGGGAATCAAAGCTCATGTAATACAGAATGGTTGGGGCTTATACCTAAGGAGGAGGCCCTATGGAGAATGTGTTTGGAGATTACATGTGTAAGCAACCCATATGGTGAGTATGGTTGGGGCTAACACATAGGAGCATCCCATGGGGTTTTTATGGTTGGGGATTATGCGTAGGAGCAGCCCATGTGTTGCTATGGAACAACTATGATGTGAAAGAGGCTTACATGTAGTGCCTTTCTCATGTCAGGTCATGAGGGAATACCATTTGCACTGCATATGGTAAGATTACAATTTAACATCTTGGGAAACGATGAGGTGTGCGAGGATTATGCAATGAGCTGTCTGTCATGTCTTCCTCATGTCAGGTCATGATAACATCCCATGTGCATTGCATGTGGTAAGATTAAAGTTTAACATCTTGTAAAAGGATGAGGTGTGTGGGGCCTATGCATTGAGCTACCCATCATGTCTTCCTCATGTCAAGTCATGAGGGCATCCCATGTACATTGCATGCGGTAAGGTTATAGTTTAACATCATGTGGAAGGACGTGGTGCACGAGGCTTATGCATTGAGTTTCCCATTATGTCATACACATTTCAGGGCATGAGGACATCCTGACTTGATGATGGGTCGAGGGATATGATTGGGGCTTACACTTTAGTAGGAGGCTCATGGGGGATTCTTAGGAGCAATAGAGATACATGTGGGGCTTGCACTCTAGGGATTCATGTTCACCTTTCTCATGTTGGTTCATGAGGGAATCTCGACTCACTAGTGGGTCATGGTATATGATTGGGGATTACACCATATGAGGATACCCATGATGGTTCATATAGGGTATGGTAAGTTTAAGGTCATGAATTTATGACTAAGGAATGTCTTCTCATGATCATGGAATGAGAAATCTTATGCTTGACACATAAGGAATCCTATTTAGGAATGATAGGGTATGATACAGTTTAAAGTCATATAGTGAGGATTGAGGAATTTCTTCTCATGATCATGGCATGGGGCATCTTATGCTTGATTCATAAGGTATCCTATTCATGAATGATATAGTATGCTACAGTTTAAAGTCATGTAGTGAGGACTAATAAATGTCTTTTCATGATCACGACACATTGAATCTTATGCTTGATGCATAAGTCATCCTATTAATGAATGATATGGTATGATACAGTTTAAAGTCATATAGTGAGGAAAGAGGAATGCCTTCTCATGATCATGGCACTGGGCATCTTATACTTGATGCATAAAGCATCCTATTCATGAATGATAGGGTATGCTAAAGTTTAAAGTCATGTAGTGAGGACTAAGGAATGTATTCTCATGATCATGGAATGAGGAATCTTATGCTTGATGCATAAGGCATCCTATTCATGAATGACATGATATTCTATAATTTAAAGTCATGTAGTGAGGACTACTGGGTAAAAGATGCCTAGAAATGGTTGGTGTGAGACTTACGTAAGAGCGTTCCTTTCTGATTCAACTTGACATAAGATCCAGGTGATGAGGTTTTAGAAGATGCTTGAGGAATGGTTTGACTCAAGTTACTCAAAGAATCCAAGATGAGAATCTCAACTTGTGGCATAGGAAAGAGACTAAAAGGAGTAGGTCAAATCAAAGTATTTCAGGGGGTGTAGAGAAGTATCTTGAATCATGGTAATATATGGGGTGGACGTTGGGGATTTATAGAGCTTAGGGTCTCATGAAGGTTTGGGATTTGGAGAGATTAGAGTCTCATGAATGTTGGGGCTTCATAGATCTCAGGGTCTCACGAAGGAGGTCCTGATTCCCAGGTGGAGTGATTCGCGAAGGCTCAAGGGAAAAAAGGGCCTTCTTCCTCTACGAAGGGAGTATGCCTTCATTCAAGGCATATAAAATTTGGGTTGAGGCTTTAAAGAATGAAATTGAGGAGGTTTCAAAATTTCTTTAGGATTCATAGAAGAGTGTCTCATGGAGCCCAAGAGCTTCGTGAATTGAAAGCATGATGCCACAATCCGACTGCATCTCCCCCTCCGAATGAAGGCATGAGGGGGGTTTTATAAGAAAGTGGTTTTGAGAATATTGGAGGAATTTTGAGAAGAACTTGGGGGATTCATGAATGGGAACAAATTCGTCAAACTCATGAAGAAACATCGGAAAGCGTTCACGCAGTCACAAAGAGTCGTTGGACTTGTAGAAGAACACTATAAAGTGTTTGTGTGGTCGCGAAGCACTGTCAGACTCACAGAGGAACACCATCATGTCTTCAAATGTTTGTGAAGGGATCTCCATGAATTCAGACATATGTTTTTCAAAGGTTACTGTTAAGGATTCGCGTGTTCACGAAGGGAGCTCTGTGAATCGAACCTCAACTAACTGGCTTCACGACCGGGCTCTGTGGACCATCTTCAACAACCTATCTTAAATGGATATAACTTTTTATCTGTAAATCCATTATGGATCTACAACCAGTAAAATCAAATCATGTGAAGCAAGATATGCTTTTGGACTAGGATAATCAATACTTGGTAAATTCGTGGATGTGTTCTCTTGGTGCCAACAATAACATAAACTATGAGTGAAAAAACAACTACAAGTATAAATAAATCCATATAAACATGATGAGGTTTCACTATCATACTTCTAATTACAATATATGTGCATCTATCACTAAAACTTAATGAGGTATATCAACTAACCCAACTACTAAATCCCAAAAATTTTACCAACCTGATTATGAAAATTTTCTAGAACATAAATAGGAGGGCATGGAATGTGCATGAAATATTGAGTATATAAATTCTTTCCAGGGTCATCTTCCGAAACCTCAATAAAATCAATGTGAATAAAATCATATTAATATAATAAAAAAAGATGAACTAAATCAATGAAGTCTAACCTGTACTCAAGATAAGGTCCTAACACATAGAGCTATCATATAACTCACCATAAAAATTCTCACCAAAGCACAAGTTATGAATACATATAATACACTAAAAAAATTTATAACAAAATCCCTACAAATAAACTCATGTTAACTAGACATCCAATGTCCCAAGGTCTAACATACATTCTCCAAAACTCAAAACCACCCATAGGGAGGGGAGTCAACACACACTCTACTGATAATCCAATAGTCCACTCATTACTTGGATGTTGGGTTATAGTTTCATAATTAATGATAGAAGTTTACCATTACTTAGATAACAAAACATTCAATAGATATGAATAAACTCAAACCACGATCAACAACCCAATTCCACTATATATTCATCATCATCACCACCTCAAGAATCATCATTGAGTCTTGCGCACTCCAATTATAATCAAGCTCAATCCTCTACCAAAAAAACATAAGAAGAATAAAGGTCACGATTAATGGTACTTCCATGGAAATCAAGCTTGATCATTGTCTCGACAACAATAGGTATAATGGTATGTGCATTCCTAATCTGTTACTTCGCTAGTTTTGTGGTTGTAAAGCATTTAGAGGAGGTCTTGGAGGGTTATGTGGAGTTGAAGTTGCAATTTTGTAGCAGCAGAGAGGTTTATGATGTAAAAGAGGGATTTAAACCATAAGTTTGTGGTTTACAACTTGAGTGGTAAGTGCTTTACGACTTGTTTGCAGCGAGGGGCGGAGCGTGAAAATGTTTTATATAGTAAGACATGAATTTATTGTGTAGGTTTAATCCATCCCAATGCACCATGTTTTTAGCAAAAAAAGAATTTATGGCCTAAATAATGGTTTTACAAAGTAAGTTTTGAGGACCCATGGAATTTATAGTATAAACTTGTAATTTACAATGTAAATTAGGTGAGTTACAGGTTGTTTATAAACCTAGTTTGGCCGATTCTCCTCTCATTCGACCAACAATTCTTCTTGGTTTTAGGGAAACCCTGGATGGTTTTCAGAGATCTTCCATCCCCTTTCCTTATTCTTTGATATGTGGGTTCTGATGATCGATTTCTAGTGATCCATGGTAAGTTATTCTCTTATTTCCATTATTTCCCTTGTTTTATTCTTCAATAAATTGATGCGATGGTGTTTTTTGATCAGTGTGTATGTTGGGATTCATTTTAAAAAACCCTTTCATGTGGTTTAGGTTGATTCGTTGTTCCCTCATGTGGTTGTGAGTTGCAGGTTGTTCCTTATTCACCCAGTGGTGCACAACAAGATCAATTTTTTTTGAGCTAGGTGATCCTCATTATATCCCTTTTTACATGCTATTTGTGGGAATTTCATGATTTTTGGATATTAAGAGTCATCATAATAAATATAATTAATTTCAAAACTTTAAATTGATGAGAATAGATAGATATTACATGTCTGCTTTGATATTGTTGCTGATGATATTATGCCATGTTGCTACCTTGTTGAAAATAATGGATGTTAAAAGACATGTTTTCACTGTGTATGATATGATGCGATGACCCTTTTTATGTTGTTTTGTGGTCTCACCCAAAATAAAAGGATAATAATGTATATTTGGCTAATGAATTGGTTTCCCATGGAATCTGGTTTTTATGATAATACCCATGATAAATAAAGAAGTAATGAAATAAAATACCTTGAATAAATTGTGGAAGATGGTTTGTGTTGTTGTGTGTTATTGTGCATGTTGTGTTGCCCTATGTGGTTTGGGTTGTTGTGTGGTGATGGAGGTGGCCGACTGGGCTGTGTGACGTGTGGGGCTGTGATGCGGTGGTTGATTGGAAAGAATGTGATGTGGGAAATTGTGTGATAGTGATGTTGTGTGGTGGCATTGTTCCATGTGGAGGTGTTGTATGATGAGGTTGTGGTATATGATGCGGTGTGAAATGGTTGTGATGTATAGCATTTGTGGTGCATGGTGGTTGTGATGTGCAGTTGTTGTGGTTGTGCGGTGGTTGCGATGTGTGGTTATTGTGGTGAGATGGTTTTCTAAGTGTGGTGTGACGATGCTGGTTGATGCGAGATGTGCGATTTGTTGTGTGGTGGTTGTGTTAGTTTCCTGGTTATCCATGTAATAAATTGCGATGAAAAATGAAATGAAATAGGCTGGTAAATAAACAAGATGGGAGTGAAATGGATGTGTGGTAAATGGATTAAATGTATTGAATGATAAATGAATGAGAAATGTAAATGTGAATGAAGTGGATTAGTAAATGAAACTAGAATAGTGTGGCTTGTTTGGTGGTTGTGTGATGTGTTGCATATAGTGGTGGATGTCGTTTATACTATTCACTACCACAAAACAGGGCAAGGGCAGCACTGCCCTTTATCAGCGCTAAACAGAAAGTGCTGATAACGGGGTATGCCTTTATCAGTGCTATATAAAAGCGCTGATAAATATTACATTTATCAGTGCTAAAATAAGCACTGATAAAGGGTACCCCTTTATCAACGCTTTTTTTAGCACTGATAAAAGGTAACATTTATCAGCGCATTTTTTAGCGCTGATAAAGGTAGCTCTTTATCAGTGCTAAAAAGCGCTGATAAATGAATGTTTTATTAGCACTTTTATTTTAGTGCTGATAAAACATACCTTTATTAGCGCTTTTAACGAGCGCTGATAAAGGTTCTGTCAGTTTTTATTTAATAACCCTAACAGGACATCCTCGCTTGCATGCGGTCAAGCTCTCGCGGAAGCTGAACCAGGCCCCTCGCCGCGCGACCTCGTCCTCCTCGTCCTCCTCCTCCCTCCTCCTTCCTCCTCCTCGTCCTCCTCGTCCTCCTCGTCCTCCTCCTTCTCCGCTGCCGCCACCGCCTCCGCCCCCACTCCTGCTACCACGACCGCCTCTGCCTCTACTGCCTCCACCCTCGCTGCCGCGACCGCCACCACCTCCGCCGCCTCCGCCGCCACCGCCGCCTCCGCTTCTACCACCGCCGCCGCCTCCACCCTCACTGCCACGACCGCCGCCACCTCGTCCTCCTCCTCCTCATGCTCTCAAGGTGGGAGGTGAGTTCCATGGATGGTATTCCCTTGGTATATTATTTATATATTGTGTGTGTGAGGACCAAATAGTGAATATAGATGTGAGATAGGAATGATACCATATCTTGAGCCTAATTCCAGTAAGGATTTCCATAATAGATAGTGTGGTCTTAATGTGATTATGATTATGTCTAGGGATGTGATTCATAATTAGTGATGAGTGTCGAAATAAGAGATGTTATTGATATTTAGCAACACAAGTGGGTTGTTTGTGAATGATGTGGAATTGGATACCCTATTGGTTCCATAGGGATATCTTGACTCTAAGATTAAGTATATGGTAATTGGTTAGTTATGATGGTTCACATGTGTGAGAGGTCTACCAAGGTTATGTGTGATGACTTCTGTGGATAAACAACCCTTGTTTTCATTTTTTTTTATTTTGAGTTTCCATGGGCAGTAAGTTCTACCCCTTCGAGTTGAATATTTATGTATGAGATACAAAGGAAATAGTTTTTAATCTTATGGTTATATGGATTCTCAAAGATTATCCCAATGGAAATGATGATGGATCCATATTAATTTTCATCACATAGCATAATCTCATAGTTATATGATTAGACAAAGATGAACCCATAATACAAAACATATCACCTAGTATGTCTGTCACATATACGAATAAATAAATTATAAAAAAAACATGCTACAAAGCATAAAGGTAGCATTAAATACTTACATTGGTTAACTTGTTTTAGAAATTGTTTATCTTCATCCATGCCTTGTACTTTCACCCATGAATTTGAAGGTGAGTATGCATACACGATAGTTGACCTTCTTAGAGAAGAGTTTCTGGAAGAGTATAAGAGACATGAAGAAATGAAGATCATTAGAGTGTTGGAGCAAATTTGGTTGCTACAAAAAATGTGGCAATCGGCTTGTGCAATGCGGCCTAAGTTACAACTTGCAGGTATTGTAACTTAGGCCACGTTGCACAAGCCGATTGCCATAATGAATAGAAAGATCTTCATTGCTTCATGTCTCTTATACTCTTCCAAAAACTCTTCTCTAAGAAGGTCAACTATCGTGTACGCATACTCACCTTCAAATTCATGGGTGCAAGTACAAGGCACGAATGAAGATAAACAATTTCTAAAACAAGTTGACCTATGTAAGTATTTAATGGTACCTTTATGCTTTGTAGCATGTTTTTTTCTTATTTATTTATTTTTATATGTGACAGACATACTAGGTGATATGTTTTGTATTATGGGTTTATCAGGAGTCTGTATGATTTCCTGTTTCCACATCTCATTTTAAATAGCATGTTATAATTATATATTTACTATACCCTAATGGCTCAAATAGTCAGGCATATTGTAGATGTTGCTAGAATGCTGTAGGATTCTTTTTCCCCAATGGTAGTACATTTTTAGGATGTTTTCACTGATGAGATATAAAATTTACTTCTTAATAAAGAGATAAACTTTATAATATAGTTAGTTTTGGGAGAAAATTCAGTTTCTATCACAATTTCTAAAATAACACCAAAAGAGCATCAGTTGTTTGAATTAAAATTTGATGATATAGAATATAATGGTTTCATATGGCATAGTACTTTACCATGGGGTTTTATAGTTCTCTAAAATAGATGGTTGATTGGTATTTATTATTTTGTTGGACTATTGGAGATTGAACCTGATGAGAGTCATGAATATGTATCCTCATCCACGCATTGATAGTCACATTGATCATCTATGAGGTTCTATGATCTTCTCCAAGATAGATTTGACATTAGGATACCATTAAATGAGTTGGACATCGATGGACCTACCATGGACTTCTTTTAGGAGTAGTTATGGCCTGTATGATTTTTTAGCGATGATTTTTGGTTTAACTAATGCATTGGTTGTATTAAGGGACTTGATGAATAGGATATTTCATCCTTTTCTGGATCAGTTTTTAGTAGTTTTTTTCAATTAAATATTAGTGTACTCCCAACCCATAGTTGATCTTGACCAACATCTTATCATCACCTTGAGTACATTGAGATAACATCATATTTATTACTGTTTTCTCCTATTACTCATTGGTTTCCTCTTGTTCGCATGTCATGTATTTTCTAAGGCATCATTCAGTCTTTGTAAGACTAACTTGGAATAAATTTGATATATGTCATATTAAATCAGGTATCTTATACATACACGATGTTCACCCTACTAGACACACCATGTATATGGATTTCACATGTGTTTAAAGGCATTTGTACCATGATTTGTTTTTATAAAACCCAATCAATGCTACCTGATTAATTAAAACATAATATTAGGAAAGTTCTCGAGATCAAACCCATAAATATGATGAATATTAATAAAGAATGGATGAATTCCAATCGGTTGACAAAAGAGTATGAAGATGGCGTGAAAGAGTTTATCAAGTTTGCAGAAGATCATGCATGTGACCCTTCTCAAATCCTTTGTCTGTGTTTACGCTGTTGTTATTCAAGACAAATTAGTCCAGAGGAGTTGGAAGAACACCTGATCTGTCATGGAATAGATCGAAGTTATACATGTTGGAATAAAAATGGGGAAAAAACCAATGTAGGTAGTGACTCATAGAACACGACATTTTATAGATCATCTGATATGATTAGAAGCATGAACAGTGAAGATGATCGTATGGAGGGTGTGATTATAGATGTGAAAGATGATGAAGATCATATTGAGGAAATGACAAGGACAATTGAAGATGAACTTCGTGATTTCCCAAAATTATTTGAGAAGTTAAAGAGTTGTGCAAAAACATCATTGTATGCTGGTTGCACTAAATATACAGCATTGTCAGCCGTATTGAAGCTATATAAATTGAAAGCAGGCAACAGGTGGAGTGACGCCAATTTTACGGAACTACTTGCTCTCCTGAATGACATGTTCCCAGAAGATAATGAACTCCCAAGCCGAACATATGATTCCAAACGAATGCTATGATCAATGGGTATGATCTCTGAAAGAATACATGATTTCCCAAATGACTGTATATTGTTTCGCAAGGACCAAAAATCACTTAAAGAATGCCCAAAGTGTGGTGCTTCCCGATACAAGAAAGATGATTCTAGTCCTACGAAAGTTGTATGGTACTTTCCAATCATTCCTAGGTTTAGATGCCTATATGGAAGTGAGGAGACTTCAAGACAGTTGACATGGCATGCAGATACAATAATTAAAGATGGGAAACTACGTCACCCTGCAGACTCTCCTCAGTGGAAGAGAATTGATCACGAGTATCCTGAATTTGGGAACGAGCCGAGAAACCTTCATCTGGCGTTATCTACAGATGGGGTGAATCCTTTTGGTTTTCAAATCAGCAGTCACAGTACATGGCCAGTTATGTTGGTAAATTATAATTTACCACCATGGTTATGCATGAAACAAAAATACATCATGTTATCTATGCTTATATCAGGACCAAAACAACCGGGTAATGATATTGATGTTTATTTGGCCCCATTGATTGAGGATTTGAAAATATTGTGGGATTCAGGTGTTACGATGTATGATGCTTACAAAAATGAACATTTCACTTTGAAAGCCATGTTGTACGGGATGATAAATGAATTTCCTGCTTATGGAAATTTGTCAGGATATAGCATTAAAGGAACTCAAGGGTGTCCCGTTTGCGAACAAGGTATACAGTCAATTAGGTTGAAACATTCATCGAAAACCGTGTTTCTAGGACATCACAGATTTATACCCCGATGACATAAGTACCGATCTTGGACGACATCATTCGACGGAAGTTCAGAGGAACGTACAACACCGTCTCCACTAACAGGTGATCAATTTTTTGATAAAGTGAAATATTTGGACACTACTTTTGGTAAACCGTTTTTAAAAAACCTTATGAAAACTGGTTGGAAAAAGAGATCAGTTTTTTTTGAATTACTATACTGGAATTGTTTGTATGTCAGACATTTTATTGATGTTATTCATGTTGAAAAAAATTTATGTGATAGTGTCATCGACACGTTTCTAAATGCACCTGAAAAAACAAAGGATGGAATTAAGGCTAGATTGGACATGGTTGAGATGGGAATACGAGAAGATTTGGCACCAGTGAAGTGTGAAAAATAAACATTTCTTCCTCCTGATACTTACACTCTTTCCAGGCAGGAGAGATATCAGTTTTTCAACTTCTTGAATGATGTAAAGGTTCTAGAGGGGTATTCATCAAATATCAAGAACATCGTGTCAATGGGAGATTTAAAATTAAAGGGTCTGAAATCACATGACTGCCATGTTTTGATGCAAGATCTAATTCCTATAGCTTTACATTGCATTTTTCCTAAGAATGTCCACCATACATTAACAAAGCTCTGTTTCTTCTTCAAATCTATATGCAGAAAAGTTATAGACCCAACGAAATTGCCAACTATGGAAAGATAAATTACTATCATATTATGTGAATTGGAAATGTTCTTCCCACCGACATTTTTCGATGTCCTGTACATTATAGATGGATGTACCCCATTGAACGGTATATGAAGATTTTGAAAGGGTATGTCAAAAACCGAAGTCGGCCAGAGGGTTGTATTGCGGAGCAATATATTGTTGAGGAAGCTATTGAATTTTGTACCGAATACCTGTCTGGTGTGGAAATCGTTGGCCTACCGAAATCTCGTCACACTGAGTGGCTTGAGGGTGAAGGAATTTCTGGAAGAGAGGTTGTCACAATCAATATTACAGATCGGGAGCAGGCCCACCTTTATGTTTTTCATAACAGTTTAGATGTTGACCCATATGTTCAAACCCACAAAGAAATTCTTAGGCATTTGAATCCTTCTAGGGATGAAAAATAGATATCAGATACACATAATCGACAGTTTATAGGATGGTTTCGAGACCATATTTTTAAGCAGTTAGATGAAAATCTAGACTCAATTTCAGAACGACTTCGATGGCTGGCCAGAGGAGCAAGTGTGTACGTATTATCTTACAATGCTTATGCAGTTAACGGTTATACATTCTATACTAATGAACATGATGAAGACAGCACCATGTAGAATAGTGGGGTTACACTTGTGGATGAGGCGATGCATGTTTCCGGTGCTAAGGACAAAAATCCAATTTATGAGAATATGTCATACTTTGGCATCATCAAACGAATATGGGAGTTGGATTATACGAAATTCAAAGTGCCGATTTTTCAATGCAAGTGGGTTGATAATAGGACTGCTGTTAAAATAGATGAATTAGGATTCGTGAAAGTTGATTTCAGTAAGAAAGGGGAGAAAGATGAACCATTTATAATGGAATCACAGGAAGTACAAGTATTTTATGTTCCAGACCCCGCAAACCGAAATTGGTCAATTGTTCTATTATCGACCAAAACAACCGAAGGGTCAGATGAAAGTTCAACGGAGGTTGGCCCTTTTATAGGGACTTCACAATCATTTCGCATTGGTCCAAATGTAGACGGCGTTTTGTATGTCAGATGAGACCACAATGAAGGAATTTACATAGTCGATAGAGGAGTCAAATCACTTCAGTCTTTAAAGAAAAAAAAGAGAGTACAATAATCAGGTTATTTGTTTATTGTAACATACATTGTGTTACGTTATGTTATTATCTATTCGTTGCTTTTTTTATGTAATCTAAATTAAATATTAAACCACTTCTGCAGATAATGACTTCTGCACCTACTGATGCGCCCAATCTCGAGGCACAAAAGGTCTCTCAACCAGCAGCTGGTGGTCCCACTACAGAGCAACAACAGGTTTCTCAACCAAATGCTGGTGGTCCCAGTGCAGAGCAACAATAGGTTTCTCAACCTGTTGTTATTGGTCCCAATGCTGAGGTACAACAGGTTTCTCAACCTGTTGCTGCTGGTACCATTGCCGATGCTAGCGCTCCGGGGGAAGATATTGATGCTACTTCTGAGGAAATGGTAGGAAATGAAACCCTGAAAGCGCAAAAAAAACAAGAGTGTCGTAGTTTGACAGTGTTGTCCAAAATCCTTATGGCAAAAGCAAAAGGCATCAAATTTGAAGTGGGATGGAATAAGCGAGGCCAACATGTTAACCCCAACAAAGCCATCTTTAGTAGCTACATTAGAATAATCACTCGGCAACGCATGCCGATTGATATACGGTCGTGGCACCATGTTGTCACCGGGATGAAGACACTAATGTGGGAAGAGATTATGGTAACATTATGATATCATTTTTTTAATTTATTAAAAGAAAATAAAATACCAAAACATTGACTTACTCTTCATCATCCATTGCAGAGTGCATTTATAGTAGATGTCTCCCACAAGGAATATGTATTAAGAATTGCAGGAAGGATTCATAGAGTTTTCCGCACAATTTTAACGAAATATCATCTTAAAGATGTAGAAGGGAAAATCAAGCCGTACCCACCTCCTCTTTACGCACACTTGATATCCCAAGGAGCATGGGATGCATTTAGAAACCGTCGCGGGGAGCATACTTTTCAGGTACATTGTGTGGGGTAATACGTTGTTTGACGTTTGCTCGTATTCATCACTCTGATTGACAGTTTTTTATTTATGAAATAGCTACTGAGTGCTAAAAATAAAAAATGCGCAACAGAACCAGCGTACTCTTACCGTAAAGCAAAGATGGGGTACGCTGAACTTGAGAAAAAATTGGTACATCTTTTAAATCTACCCTACTACTAGTATGTGACATAAAACAACACCATAACCATGTTTCTCTATTTATATGCAGATTGATGAATCGAAATCGAAATCCATATCCATCTCATGCCATGTGCTATGGAAGGAGGCTCGTGTAAATAAATAGGGGACATTGATAGATGAAAACACACAAAAAGTGTGGGAAACATGTGTAAGTATGACATAATATAAATTTGAGTTGCTTTAAATTGCTATTACATTACAATAACTACTTATTTTTCTATATTTTCTATCTGAAATAGTCACAAGAATCAACAACAACCGCACCAGATGCAGACATAATTTCAGAAGCCTTGAAGCAGTCAGAAAAGTATGGCCACGTCAGAGGTGCGGGTTTTGGGGTGACACCCCGAACATATTTTCAAAAACAAAAACAAGCGGAGGATCAAAATGAAAAAAATGGAAAAGCTGCAAGAACAATTATCTATTTTTCAAGAAGAATTACAATACCAGAGAGAGATGATAGAAAAATTGACGGGGGAGAGGCAAATAGAAGAAACAACTCAACAACAACCCATGCGTGACGATCTCGCCCCACCCCCACCAGCTTTGAGGCGATCCATTCCCCTAAAAAACCTAACTTAGATGAGGTAATAAATGTTTTAATAATTGTTTATGTGAAATGTGATTTACATATACACTGATACCTTTCCTGTACTAATATTCCATAGGGTGAAAATGATTGTGATTTATATTTATCAACTCCCACCTATCGCCTTGTAGCGAGGGCTACGGTGTTCAATACGCAAAATGACATGCTACACAATAGACAGCTTCCAAAAGATCATCTTAGAGTGTCAATTAACGTAGCTAATGAGCTGAGTGCCGAGCTACCTATTCCAAATGATAATGAAAACATTCATACGGTTGAACAAGCTGTTGGAACATTCATCGCATGGCCGACAGTTCTTGTAAAAAAACATGTCAACAAAAGGTATTCATTTCTTATTTATTTTTCAAGTTGGACCTTTAACATTTAATGAAAAAAGGTCTGAACCGATGAATGTTATTACAGAATGACAAAGACTATGGGGTGAAACGAAATATCAGCTCAAAACTATCTCAAGGATCAACCAACCGATTGAAACGGTCTACTGAGAGCACCTTCACCCCGCCTGTTCTATATCCATAGTTAATATCATTGCAGGCTCATGTGGATACAAAGTTGAAAGATGGAAATACTCACATAGTTGATTTCAAAAAATATATGTATGGAGAGGAGATATCATATTTCATTAGTGATGAAAATGTAAATGAACTCCTCAAGTATGAATGGCTAGGAACCTCAGTTTTAAATGTATACATGAGGTAAGTTTTCATGATTTGATTTTACAAAAGCTGATATACTCTGATAATTTTGACTAAATACATTTTATATTTGTCACAGACGTATATATGAAAAACAATTTAAGGGATTTCCCCATGAACAAAAATTTGGACTCGTTAGTCCTCACACCACATCTTCAAAAGACGAAATAGATTCTATTAAAGAGGTTGCAATAATGTCATCCCTACTCAAATCATTTGAAAACAAAATTACGGATGACAGACTCTTTTTAATACCAAAGATGCAGGGGTAAAACTCTACAATTTAATCATATCAACTATATTTTTATTTCTTTCTTTACTTATTCCTTTTTGTATTTTTAGGGAGTATTGGATGCTGATTGCAGTCAATTTGGATACTCCAAAGATTTATTTTCTGGATTCAATGCATGGATATCCAACAAACCGACCATGCATGATGGAATTTGTTAATTTGTAATACACTAGATCCAACATTTTAAAACTAACCATCTAGTTATATAATTTATGTTATCTTTTAATGAGGATTCTGTTATGATAGGGCAGTGCATCAATATCGTCTAATGCATAAAATTAATCCATGGCATAAGGATGAGCACGCCTACAAGATCTACAACTGGAAAAGTATTCAGGTATATATAATAACATTTCACTATCCAAACACATATCAAAACAAATTACTTATTGTTGTCGATGTTTCTGTAGTGTCCAAAACAAACAAACGGAAAGGACTGTGGTTATTATGTTTGTAAATTTATGAAAGAGATCGTTTTTCATCAACAAACTAGCATCCCTGATGAGGTATTTTCGAAAATAATTACGAGTTCATTTAAAATATTTATTAATCATTTGTATATTTATATTTTTTCAGTACTACCATGACTGTCGCAAAAACTCATATTCAGAAGATGATATACATGTGTTTAGAAACGAATGGGCAACATACCTGATGGAAGATTGTACACAAATAGGATGAAGGTGAATTCCTACCACTTATGTTATCTATATATGATCATTGATTATCCTCCAACCTTCTTTGGTGAATTGAGAATGCTCCGATGTATTGAAATATTAATTTATTACTCAATGTTTTCTATCCCCGGATTCATATTAGCGATCTTTGAACAAATCAATATTGAAGTAAGGAATGATGGTGTGTAGTGCGTATGGGGTGAATGACGAAACCACCAAGGATCAACAAAATCCATTTTCTATATCTCATTTTTTTGAACTTGTATTTGAGCACATGTGTTGTTGTTTGACTTGCACAATTATTTCTAGGTAGATGCATGAGATAATCAGTATCGTTGAGGGATTTTTTGGAACCAAAATATGTGTCCTTGGATAATTCAAGTAAGGGAAAGGCTGGTTGAGATGAAATCCAAGCTCAAACGACCAGTAAATCATCAAAAGAATCAACCCTGTGATGCACCATCATGTAGAATCTGGTCCTCGTGATGTTTTGAGGTGTTTATGGAAGGTATGGGGAGTCTGATAAGCCCCATGGACACCATAAATAATGTTTACAGACATATACACATGTTTTTTTGTGCCTCGTGCCTCTTTACAAGGATCACGCCATTCACATGGTCCATATTAGCATGTATGTCCCATTCATCCCATTGCTACTCTTGGAAGAACCTGAGAATCTGACAATGCATAAGCCCCACAAGACCCATACTCATCCAACCAAGAGTATTCCTAGTGTGAAGGGAAGCTAACCATGGGTAATACTCACAACATACCTCTTTTAAATATATGGATTTTGATCCTTGTATTCTAAATAGGGTACATAGGAAGCCTCCATGAGGTTAAATCCCAACCAATGGTAAACCATGGTGACCCCCTCACTGGGGTACACCTTCGCTTATTTTCCCTCTTGTATTTCCCTTAGTGGCATCCAAATAATTCTTCAAAATGAGAAACCTTACCTTTATGGGATGCACCACACTTGGGTCAGAACTCATTGGGCGTTTTGATCCATCTATCAGGTAAACATTCCAGGTGCTCCCTCCTAGAGATGTACCTACCTGATCCACCTTTATAAGTGTTTTTATCCACCCAATTCTTACATCTCTGTAAGACATTAAATCATGAACCTCTATCCTTGTGGGATGTTAAACTCATGGAATACCACAAGTTAAACATGGGTTTCCATTAATATATTAAATATTAATGTTTAATCAGTCCTTATTAAGGTATTGTGGAGGTGTGGTTTTATGTTTTCCAAAATATTTTGGAAGATTCCACGCTTTATGTAGGTGATTCCATGCTTTTACATTATATGATGATTTTATTATCCTGTATTTTCTTGCTAAGTGTACTATATGAAATGTTTGTGTGGTTAAAAATTTGTTATCAAAGGAATTTGGGGTGTGTATAGACTTGAAAGTTATTTTTAAAATGAATGCAGTTGTATTTCTTGTGGATTTTCATGCTTAAGTCCTTTAAATGTGTTTTAAGAAATAAGAAAGTTGTGTGATGGATGTTTTCAAATGGATTTAATGTGTTTGTGAATTTTAAAGAGGGTTTTCTTATGAGATGTAGAGATTCTATATATGTGTATTTACATTGAATGAAAGTACATGATAATGTGTTGATAATATGATGTGTATAATGTAAATTGAGCATAATTTCCATACAAGGTATTTTCTTTATGATGTGCAGGGGACAGGGTGAGAGGGCAGGGGTGGTTTTCTGGGGGAGGGGGAAGGGGGCAAAG
This sequence comes from Viscum album, assembly GCA_963277665.1. NCBI lineage: Eukaryota > Viridiplantae > Streptophyta > Magnoliopsida > Santalales > Viscaceae > Viscum > Viscum album. The sequence goes on along the minus strand of OY728120.1, from coordinate 1,574,926,797 downwards.
TGGTAGGGGGAAGGGGTAGGGGGTGTGTTGGGTTCTTTTGAAATATGTAGGGGGTGGGAAGGGGGTGTGCAATGGGCAGGGGGGAAGTGCAGTGGGAAGGGGTGTGCTGGGGAAGGGGGCAGGGGGTGTTCAGGGGGCAGGGAGTGTGCAGGGGTAGGGGGTGTGCTCGGGGGTGGACGTGTAGGGGGTGTGCTAGGGAAGGGGGTAGGGGTTCTTCTTTTTTATGGAATGGGGGGACATAATATTTGTTTTATGTTTTGTGCCTCACTAGTATAATTGGTTATTTTATGTTTTGTGCCTCACTAGTATAATTCCATTTAGCAACCCCATTCTTTATTTCATTATTGTATTACTAACATAATATTTGTTTTATTATGTAGGTGAAATCTTTTTCCTCAGTTCGAATGCTTTGTTCGGAAACCGCCGCCATGGACGACAATTTTTTAGAGAGGATGGATGCAAAAAAGGATGGAACATCATTGTTTTTTAACTGTTTGTTGGATAAATGTAATTGTAACCAAATTAAACATTGTTTGAAATGTATATAGAAGTGTGTTGTTTTGTATTCATGATTTCAAGTAAATGTATGTATCATTTTTTGTTCTTCTGTGCTTTGTGTGTGGGTGTTGTGTGTGTTGTGTGCAGGTTTTGTTTGGACTATGTGCAGGTGCTGTAATGTGTGCAGGTGCTGGGCAGGTTATGTGCAGGTTCTGGTTTTGGATAGGATCTTTGGCCTTTATCAGCGCTAGTTAAGCGCTGATAAATGGATAATATATCAGCGCTATTTTGAGCGCTGATAAAGGTAGTTTTTATTAGCGCTCACAATAGCACTGATATATTATACATTTATCAGTGCTGATAAATATTACCTTTATTAGCGCTTGCTTAGGGCTGATAAAGGGGCACTTTTATCAGTGCTTTTTTTAGCGCTAATAAAGGGGACCCCCCTTTATGTTCGCCGAGATTAACAGCACTTTTTTAGCACTGTTAAAGGCCATTTTTAGCACTATTATAAGCCATATTTTTAGTAGTGATTGGTGTATGGTATGATGGTGGTGACATGGTCAGTGCTAGTGTAGTTGTTGTTAACCCATAGGTTGGGTATTGTGTACTATTTATATATTATTTATATATTATGTTATTTTTATATGCACCCCACCTGAGTTGGATAACCTTTATAACACTCAGAGGTTCTTGGTTTAAGTGTTTTCCCCTACATCTAGGATGGTGGTGAGATAGATGGTTGAATACACCCTCTTCCCTGCTCTTCCTTCAATAGTAGTGATGATACTGGTTGGTGTTGTAGATTACCCAACATTGTTGGCACATGTGTTTTCAGGTGAGATGTGATGTGATGAGGAAGTGATGTGATGTGATATGTGGTGGAGGTCATGTGTTGTAGGAGTAGGGAACTAGGTTGATGTCATTCAAATTTATGATACCCTATTGCTCTGGTTATGTGATGACCCAGGTGTCTTAGGGTGAGATGTGATGTGGGCCTGGTGCTAGAAAAGGATGCTAAACCTTTTGAGGGTGGGGTAGGTAGGAATGTGTCCTGACCTACATCATAGATGGCCTAGGTATCTTTAGGTGAGATGATATGCAATGCGATGTGGTGTGGTATGTACGGAAGGGATGGGAGCGTAGGACGTTCGATGTTGGTGTGTGAAAGCAGAAAATCAATGGGGAAGTGGCAGTAGGGAACCTTGTTTTGTTAAGAACTCAATGTCATATTACTATATTAGATGCATGATTTGGGGAGTGATCCATGGTGAGACCAGGTTTGGTTAGTTGAACTATATTGGTGTTTATTGGTTCTATTGTTTGTTTACCGGCGCATTAGCATGCTATTTACACATGTGTGCTTAAGGCCTTGGGTATGATCCTACTAAGTATACTTGTATGCTCACCCTATGTATATAAACTATTTTTTTGGGTTTTCAAGAGTATTTTGAGGACCAAACTAGACATTTCTATATTGGGTTGGAGTTGTCATCGAGTCGTTGCTATAAGACTTGTCTTTTGGAACTTTACTTTGGAGAATTTCCTTATATTGGTTTATTTCTATTCATGCATTGTGGGATTGTTTTTGGGTTTACTTTTATATTATATACTGGAGTTTCTTAATGTTTTTTTATCTTATAACCCAATCCTATTTTATTTATAGAGTGATATGCCTCCCATATGTGAGATTTTTATACCCTCGGTGTTAGTCACCAACCTAGGGCCTATTAGAGGCGAGACTCAGGGGTCATTATCTCCCTTCCTTCATTTCAATATCTTTATAGGGAGGGAGTTATTATAGAGTGGTATCAAAGGTGATGGCTGAGAGATATGATGAAGTTTATAGTTATGTATGGTGGGAATTTCATGGGTTGGTAGGGAATCATTTCCAGTTGATCTTGGCATGTGATGTAAGTTAGGGAGACTGAATAGGACACAAGAATTTAGGGCACCCCATGATCCAGTGCATGGACTATGTTCTTATTGAATGGCTAAGTGAGATGGACCTCTTTGTAGGGTAGAGACCCATGAGAGGTACATACATCATGATTGATTGTGTTCATGTCTGAAATTGGGTTATTGTGGAAAATAAAATGAATCAATTAAGTAAGTTTGTTTAAAATTTAAATGCTATGAGGCTTTGGGTGTTCTCATTTCTTTTCAGGAATTACTTCTAGTCATCATCCATTATTGGATCAGGTGGTTGAGGTTCAACAGGCTAATAAGATTGGTCATTAGAGAATCAATTTGATAGAGGAGGATGAGGTATGATAGTGGGACTTTCATTCCTTTCAGTGGTAGAGTTTGGGGAAGTATGATGGGAGTATCTCAAACCTAGATACAGAGTGCTAGTTGGAGGATACTGAGATCGCTTTTAGTCTAATCCAAACATGAACTAAGTTTTGTGTGTCATTGGTAGTTAGTTAGTTGTAGGGAGATGTGTTTTAGTTGTGGACATTGTATCTTGGTGACTATAAGGAGGTAGATGTGTTGTGGATAGACTTTTAGAAGGATTTTCATTTAGAATTCCTATCGTTGATAGTGAGGAAATCCAAGAGGCAGGAGATGATCTCCCTTTATCCTAGGAGTTTGAGCATGTCGGATCTTGGGATCATGTTCAAATACCTAATACAATTTTATCCAAATGTTTTTCCATATGAGTATCCTAGAGCATGGCCTCTAGATGAGGCTTTGTTCCCAGTGATCTGGTACATGGTCACTCCATTTACACTATCTACGTATCTGAAGGTGCATAAAAAAGAAGTGGTTATCAAGGGGATGCTTTCCTTAGGAGTTGATCCCCAAGAGAGCGGCCAACAAGTTGTATCAAGGAGTAGAGTTTCAGGTAGTGGGCCATGGGTGTTCAGGTAGTTAGGGTTTTGATCAATGGGGAATTGACTGCAATATATCTCTTTATGTTATTTTGGGGCTGGTGGATCCTAATAATCTACCATAGGCTTTTTGTTTTTGTGCTATGTATTAAAAGGGAATGGGAAACACTAGGATCAATGCCTCACCACCCAAGGAGATTAGGATCAGGTGGGTGTTTAGGTCCCTTTTCAGTAGCAACATGGGTAGTTTCCTCTGAGACAGTTTCAATAGTAGGGATCACCAGTGCTTGTTTAGAAGCTGAGGAAAGGTTGTGTTAGCAGAGGGTAAACTCATGATGGTCCCCATACATAGGGAATTAGGATAGAGCATGGTCATAGCAGCCGATAGTAGAGAGGAAGAGGAGCTGGGTGTGGTCATATGTATACGTTAGAGGCAGCAACGCCAGTAGATTTTGGAGTTGTTTGAGGTACAATTAGCTTATCATCTACTCTTGTGTGTGCTTTGTTTGATTCAAAATACCCACACTACATTATTTCTCCCACTTTGTTCCATTATTTTGGACTGTATAGGGATATACTTCAAATAAACCTGGTTTTATCTACACTAATCGGAGGTTAGACTTCATTGTTTGATGTGTTTTGGGGATGTAGACCGATGATGGGGTAAAACCAGTCAATGGGAGACTTCTTATTTCTACAGATACAACTATACAATGTTATACTAGACATGTATTGGTTGTGTTCTATGTGTTCAGTCATCAAATTCTTCTGTAGATGAGTTTTGTTTTCCAATGTGGAGGGATAGAGAGTGGTGTTCAATGGAGAGAAAGGTTATCAGATGGGTGGTAGGAAATTGGAGCCTATTTTATCTCAATTGGAAGAACTTTTGGAGGAAACTTAAGGTAGGGGATGTTCCTAGAGTTTTGGAGGAGTTCCTAGATGTTTTCCCAGAGGAGGTTTTGAACCTACCTCCTTGACATGATGTAGAGTTTGGGATAGAGTTGTATCTAGATGCATCTTTCATTTTGATGGATCTCTATCAAATGATACCTATTTAGCTGTGATATTTGAGGTTATAGGTGGATGATTTTATGTAGAGGAGTTTCATCTGACCTAGTGTGTCACCATGATGTTCTCCAGTGTTGTTCACCAAGAAGGAAAACGATAGTATGAGGTTGTGTATAGACTACCAGATATTTAAATAGGTGACGGTAAAGAACTATTAAACTTTTTTGAGGATAAATTCTCTCTTCGACCAGCTGATAGGAGCTAGTTGGTTTTCAAATATCGATCAACGGTCTGGATATCACTAATTGATGGTGAAGGATGAGGATATCCCAAATAAATCCTTCAGTTGTAGGTATGGACACTTCGAGTTTGTAGTCATGCTATTTGATGTCACAAAAACACTAGCTGTGTTCATAGGGATTATAAAATCTATGTTCCATAAGTTTCTATACTGGTTTTTCATCATATTCATTGATGATATATTGATCTATTAGAAATCATAGGAGGATCATTCCAAGTATCTCAATGTTTTTTTGAAGGTCCTATGACCCCAATAACTTTATGGGAAGTTGTAAAAGTGTAATTTTTAAATGTAAGAGGTAAGTTTCCTCATACATGTGGTGTCCCAATAGGGTGCGGTAGTGGACCTGTCAAAGATCGTGGTGGTTGTTTCTTAGGTAGCACCTAAGAAAATGGAAGAAGTTCATAGTTTCCTTGGTCTCACAGGGTATTATAGGAGGTTTGTGTCCCTTTTATCTTGAGTTTAATCCCCTCTAACAACATTTACTAGGGAATACTAGGCTTTTTTGCGGAGTGATTAGTATCAGGCATCATTTGGTTAACTGAAAGAGAAGATGGTCTGTGCTCTAGTTCTTCAATTTCTTGAGGCGGGTGTGTTATTTGAGGTTTTTTATGTGCATCCCATATATGATTGGGATGTGTATTTATGTATCATAGGGCGTTGATCTATTATGGTTCTAGGTAGTTATGTCCCCATGATCTTAACTATGCCACCCATGTCTTGGAGTTGGTAGCAGCAGTGTTTGCACTAAAGTTGTGGAAACACTACCTCACCAGAGAGCACTTTTTGGTTTTCAAGAACCAAAATATTCTGAAATATGTTTTCTCTCAACAAGATTTGAATCTATGAATGTTATGGTGGATGAAGTTTCTTCAATATTATGATTTTGTGGTCACTTATACCCTAGGAAATGGGAATTATTTTGTCGATGTGTTGAGTTGGATATACTAAGGAGATTTGGTTTAGGAGTCTAATGATGTTTGGAAAGGGATAGAGGAGCTTGCAATAATGTATCTTAATATTGGACAGAGAAATGGTTATGGTTGTATTTATTAGATGAATGTGGAGTCATCCTTGATGCAATAATTGGAGGAGTTTCAATGGGGAGACTCAGTGGTAGATGCAATGTGTGATCGTGTTGACCATGGTGATGCTCTAGAGGGACAGTTAGAACTGGGTGTTGCTTCAGAGGAGGTTGTTTATTATGTTGGAAGTACATGAGGAAGTTCTATGTAAGTTTTATAGCTCACCCACAGTGGTACATCCTGGTGTGACCAAGATGTAATGTGGCTTGAGGAGGCAACTTTGGTGGCCAATGATGAAACAATTAGTGGTAGAGTTTGAAGAAAGGTGTTTGGTTTTTCAACAAGTGAAAGTGGAAAAACATGTTCCTGGAGGATTATTATAGTCCTTGGATGTTCCTAATTAGAAGTAGGAGGAAATATCAATGGATTTCATCATCGGGATACCCCGATCTCTGGGAGGTTGTGATGCAATTTGGGTGATAGTGGACCAATTGATGAAGTCAGCCCATTTTTTGGAAATCCATAAGTTGAGCCACATGGGTGTTTTGGTGAGGCTATATGTAAATGATATGGTTAGGCTTCATGGGGTATTGAGAACCACCATCTATAATCAGGATCCTCATTTTACCTTGTGACTCTAGAGGGGATTACAACATGATTTTGGCTCCCAGTTGCGCCTTATCACTAATTTCCACCCTCAAATAGATGGTAAGATGGAGTGGAACATCCAGATTCCAAAGGATATGTTGCAAGATTTCATTTAGAATTTGGTGGATCATGTTTAAGGAATTTTCCTTTGGATGAGTTTGCATAAAACAATAACTATCACTCATACATTAGCATGGATCCATTTGATGCATTGTATGGGAGGTCATGTCATTCCCCATTATGTTGGATAGAGGTTGAGGAGTTAGAAGTACTTAGTACCGATGTGGTGAAGAGCACGATTGAGAAGATACAATTGGGTTGAGAGAGGATGAGTGGAATACTGTCATAAGGCCTTTTCTAATTATAGGTAGAGGCCCCTGGAGTTTGAGGCTAGAGACCATGTTTTCTTGAGATCCTCCCCTCGATGAAGGAAATAGAGGTTTGACAGGGGGAGTAAGCTTTCTCCTGAGATTATTGGGCCCTTTGAGGTGTTGGGGTGAGTTGTTGAGGTGGCGTATCAGTTGGAGTTGCCACCATGGCTAAAGAGGATCCATGAAGTCTTCCATGTGTCACATCTCCATTGGTATCATCACGATAACTCCCATTTCATTGAATGGGGGGATTTGTACATCAAGTATTATGTAACATTCATGGAGAGACTAGTAGAGATACATGATTGTCAAGAGAAGGTGATGTATGGAATAACCATTCATTTGGTTCACGTATTGTGGAGGCATGGTGTCCTGGAAAAGAGTACTTGGTAGCGAGAGACACATATGTGTGACCAGTAACCAATGTTGTTTTAAACTATTCTTTGTTTTATTTTTCTTATGATGTGATGTTGGATATTTTTGTTTTATGAGATATATTTTTTCTTATTATGATATGTGACATGTGATAAAGATTTCAACATATGAAAATGGGAGGACCTAATTCCTAATCAACATGAATTATAACTTGACATGATTAAAACTACACAGTTAAGTCAGTGCCTCCCAATACAGATAATATCTTGATATGGAATATGGGATTCCCTAATTTTTATGTTTAGGGAAGTGCTGTGCATTGGTTTTGGATGTGGTTAGTTTGGACCTTGTGATAGTTGAGATGTTTGTATTGAAAAGTGGTGGATTATGGATGGTAATGGATGTGTGGTGTTGTGCCAGATAATAGGCAGTTATGTGGTTTTATAGTGATGTAGTTGTGTGAGATGTTTTGTGGGTGTTTCAGTTGATGAGTTTGGTTGGTGGCATTTAGGGTGTAATGAGAACCTTGAGAGGTATCTCACAGGGTGTTTATTCAGAACCCTTTCTTTTATTCATGTTTGGTTTTGATTATTAATGGAAATAATCATTTGAGAGATACCTAATGTAACAGTCTGTGCCTTCCCAACCCATTAATTTTTGAATTGTGTGGTTGGAAAGCACTTGGAGGAGGTCTCAGAGGGTTCTGTGAAGTTAGAGCTAAAGTTTTATAGTAGTAGGGAGGTTTATGGTGTAAACTAGGGATTTACTCCATAAGTTAGTGGTTTATGGATTTAGTGGCTAGTGGTTTATGGTTTATTTGTAGCAAGGGGTAGATCTTGAAAATATTTCTGTTGTAAGAAAATAATTTACAACATAAGTTTAATCCAGCCCGATTCACCATATTTTTCGATGGAAAATGAATTTATGCCCTAAAGGTTGGTTTTATAGCATAAGTTTTTTAGACCCTTAGAATTTATGGTGTAAAATTGTAATTTACGTCATAAATTAGGTGAGTTATATGTTTTTTATAAACCTAGTTCAACTGATTCTCCTCTCATTCAACTATCGCTTCTTCTCAATTTTGTGAGAACCCTAGACAATTTTCATATATCTTACAACAAATTTACTCATTCTTCAATATATGGGTTCTAGTTATCCATGATAAGTTCTTCTCATTTTATTATTGTTTCCCTTATGTTATTCTTTGAGAAATAATTATGGTGGTTTTGTTTTGATCAATGTGCGTGTTGGGATATATTTATGACAACCCTTTTATGCAGTGCTGGTTGATCCATCATTCCCTTGTGTAGTTTTGAGTTACGAGGTTTTCCTTCATTTCCCTATTGTGCACAACAAGATTGAAAAGCTTTCTTTGAGGAAGGTTATCCTTATTCTCTTCCTTTTTACATGATATGTGTTGGAATTGTATGATTTTTATTTCCTTTATGTGGATAGTAAGGGTTTACATAATAAATATAATTAATTGGTAACCTAAAATTGATGGTTATGGGGAGATATTGAATGTTTTGAATGCTTTGATATTGTTTCTGATGATATTATTCCATGTTGTTTCCTTGTTGAAAATAATGGTTGTTGGAAGCCTTGTTTGCACTGTGTATGATATGATGTGATGACCCTTTATGAGCTGTTGTGTGATTGCACCCTGAATAAAAGGATAAGAACATATATTTTTCTAATGAATTGGTTTCTAATGGAATCCATTTTTTATAATATCCATTCTAAATAAAGAAGTAATGAAATTAATTCCCTTGAATAAATTATGGAAGACAGTATGTGTTGTTGTCATGTGTTCTTATGCTTGTTGTGTTTCCCTATGTGGTTTGGGATGTTGTGTAGTGATGGAGGTGATCAGTTGGATTGTGTGATGTGTGGGGATTTGATGTAGTGGTTGGTTGAAATGGATGTGACGTGGGAAGTTGTATGATGGTGATTTTGTGTGGTGGTTTTGTGCCATGTGGCAGTGTTGTGTGATGTGGCTATGGTATATGATGTGGTGTATAATGGTTGTGATGCACATTAATTATGGTTCATGGTGGTTGTGATGAATAGTGGTTATGGTTACATAGTGGTTGTTGTGGTGAGACAGTTTGGTTGGTGTGGTACAGTGACGATGGTTGATGCGAGATGGGTGAGTTATGCGATGGTTGTGTTAGGTTCTTGGTTAGCCATGAAATAAATTAGTATGAAAATTGAAATGAAATAGGTAGGTAAATAAATGAGATGGGCTTGAAATGTATGTGTGGTAAATGGGTTAAATAAGTTGAATGATAAATGAATGGTCAATGTAAATGTGAATGAAGTGGACTAATAAATAAAAGTGGAATCATGTGTATTGTGTGGAGATTATGTGATGTGTTGCATATAGTGGTGGAAGTGGTTGTGATGATTTTTTGTGGTATAGTGGTGGTGATGCATGTTTAAACTAGTTCAGTAGTTGTGAACCCATAGGTTGGGTGTTATTTTCTCTCTATATATCATGTATCTTTATGTTATTTCTATACTCTCCCCACTTGATTTGGATAACCTTACCAACACTTAGAGGTTCTGAGTTCTATGTGTTTCCTCGAAAATCCATGATGATGGTTACATAGATGGATAACTACCCCCTCTTCCCCACTCTTCCTTCAGTAACAATGATTATATTGTTTAGTGTTGGAGACTACCCATCAGTTTTGGCCCAGGTGTTTTCAAATGAGATGTGATGTGATGAGGTAGTGATGTGATGTGATATATAGTGGGGTTCATGTGTGATAGTATGAGGGAATGATTTTGATTTCCTTCATGTTCATGATACCTTACTACTCTAGTTATGTGATGAGATGTGATGACCCATGTGTCTTCGAGTGAGATGTGGTGTGGTGATGCCAGATGCTAGCACAAGATGCTAGACCTTGTGAGGGTGGGGTAGGTATGGATGTGTCCTGAACAACATCATATATGGCCTATATGTCTTTAGACAATATGATATTCGATGTGATATGGTGTGGTATATATGGAAGGTATGGTAGTATAGGATGTTTGATATTGGGGTGTGAGTGCATAAAATCAGCAAGGAAGTGGTAACAGGGCACATTACTTTGTTATGACCTCGATGCTATATTACTATATTGGATGTGTGATTTTGTGAGTGAGCCATTGGGATGCTGGGTTTGATTAGTTGACCTATATAGGTTATTTTTGGTTCTGTTGTTTGTTCACTGGTGCATTATCATTCTATTTTCACATGTGCACTCGAGACCTTGGGTATGATCCTACTAAGTATACTTGTATGCTCACCATATTTATATAAACTATTTTCAGGTTTCTAGGAGTATTTTGGGGACTGATCTGGTCATTTCTAGCTTAGGTTGGAGCTACTGTTGAGTTGCTGCTATAGTACTTGTATTTTGGTACTTTACTTTGGAGACTTTATTTGTATTGGTTTACTTATTTTCATGCATCGTGAGATGGTTTTGGGTTTACTTTTATATTATATACTAGAGTTTCTTGGTGGTTGTTTATCCTATTTCCTGATCCTATTTTATTTATAGTGGGTAATGCCTCCCATATTTTATATTTTTATACCCTCGGTGCTAGTCACCAATCCGAAGCCTATTAAAGGCAAGATTAGGGGGTCTTTATCTATCTTCCTTTATTACAGTATCTTTCAATTGAGGGGGTCATGACAATAGGGAAAAATATAAAGGAATTCACATTAACTAAGCCTCAAGGAATCCTAATGTTATCAAGTCCAAATCAATATCATAATATCCCAAAAAATCAATTATATTACCCTCCACATAAGCACACCAATATCAAGTAAGGTTCTAGGGAGAACACATTGTATTCTCATCCACATCCCATATCCTAGGCATAACTATCTTCACCATCAATAATGATCTCACGTCAATAAACCAAGGGAAGATCATAACATCTCACAAGTCCATATCAAGGATGTAACACCATCATTACCCATATTATACCTTGAGACATGATAATATCATCACATCAGAGGTCCAAATAGGAACATATCATATCCATTAACAAAACACTAAGGGGAAGCATTGCATTGAACAATGAAAGAAAAAATTTAACACCCATAATCAACATTAAATTATAGAAAACTACCAGACTTCCACCTTTCAAAATCTAATGAGGAATAAACTTAAAAATTTTATACAAATGAATCCTTAATAAATGAGATGAAAAATATAATAAATAAAGAAGAATAGGTATCCAGATATGGTATAAAAAATCCTCTTAAACAAAAAAAAATCATTTAGTGGAAAGTGTTGGGGTTTTTAGGGAACAAATGGCACTTATTTAAGAAAAAAATACTTCAAGAAAACCAAAATCTAATATATTCATGTTATGAAACCAAAACCATATATAATATAAACTGAAGAAACTTGTGTTTACCTTACATCGCAGTTGGTCATAAAGTTTCCAAATTTAATAATCAAGATGGTGTTTTATTTTTTGTTAATCTGTTGTCAATATAGTTTTAAAATAAATTCAATGTATATTAAGTGTTGGGTTATGGAGAATTAGACCATAATTTTGTAGGTAAAGAAATTGGAGAAGTTGTTACCCTTGAATACATGGTTGGACAGATTCAATATAGTATATTTACAAATTTGATGATTATTGAGATGGTATTTATGGAAATCAATGCCAAGTGCTGAAGGATGATGAATGCATTGACTACAATAGTTTTTTATTGAGCGTTTCAATGGATTTGAAATCTGGACACTAAACTGACTACAAAACTGCTTTGAAAGTTGTTATTATATAATAGATTAAAGTATGTTCAATGTCTCGAGAAAATCTAGATAAAGTTTTGTAGAAACCATATGGGTGTTAACTATCATAAAGGTAGTTTCATTTAGTAATTAAAATTACTTGGATGGAGGTTGGAAGTGATTAAGTTTGAATATGGAATATTGAGGCGATGGTAATATATTTAAATACTCGAAATTGAGTATTTAAATTCTATAAAATAGTTTGAAAATAAGTTGAAGAGATTTAGAATTATTATAATAGTTATTCAAATTATTTGAAGCTATTCTAAGGTTATTTGAAGTGATTAATAAGGTCCTGAGTTGAACTGAAATTTTTTTAGATTTATTAGAATAATTTTGGAAATTTTGGTTGGGACTAAGAAAATGGATATGTATTGAAATATTCATAAGGTACATTTCTAATTTTCATAATGTTCTTGAAAACTCGGTAAGGTTCACTCAGAAGTGAAAAAAATGGAAAATAAAATCTTCATAAGGTTTATTTTTTAGAATTCGCAAGGCTGTCTCTTGAACTTTGTAAGTTTGTGAATCTTCATTAGGTCCATTTTGGATCTTTATAAGGTTTTCTTTGGAATGAATTCTGAAAAATGGAAAAGCCCTGGACTTCTTAAGGTTGTTTCAAAACTTTATAATATTTATTCTAAATTTCATAAAGTTTTTTTCCATCTTTATAATTTTTATATGATAACTTTATAAGGTTTATTAAAACTTTGTTAGGTTAAAGCTGAGAAAAAATATGAGAAATTAGCAGAGGAACATCGTAAGGTTATCTTCTGGAGTTCATAAGGCTGAATATAAACTTTGTAAGGTTCATTCTAGAGATAAATTAATCTTCATAATTTTTTTCCCCAAAATTCATAACATTTATACCATTTTTAAAAATGATCAAATAGAATTCATAAGTCTATGTAACTTCATAAGGTTCCTTAAATATTTATAAGGTTCCTTGGAACATCGTATGGTTTAACGCTTTGTGAAATTTTGAGATTGCTGAAGGATTAAAAATTCAAGTTTTCCATAATTAAATAACACAAAGAAAGAAAAATATATTTCAATGATGGAACTAATATTCAATGGATTAAAAATCAAAAATGTATTTTTGATTAAAGTTGAATGAATGAGAAATAAGATATTTATAAATGAAAAGAGGAAGGTAAAACTAAGATTTAATATGAGAGTTAGAGATTCAAGTTAAAGAATACTACTATTTTAGAAGCACTCATGCCATGAAGGAAAGTTCCATTCCATAACAGGAATATTATTGTATGATTTTCATATAATTATGAATAATAATTCATTGCATATATTTTTAGGTACATTTTTAAAAGAAGATTCCCAAGCTTGATAGTTGAATCAAAGGAAGAATTATTCATTAGGTTAAAATGAGAATAAAATAAAAGAATGGAATTATTATAATTACATTTGAGACATATGGTTGAGGGAAAAGGAATAACCGAGATCATAGGGATACACTCAATTGAAAAATTTTCATAAAAAATGGAGATCATGGATGAATGCCCATGAATTGTCATTAAAGAAAATGATAGGTGAATCATCACATTAATTTGATGAATATTATATATATAAAATATATAGAAAAATATATTGGTGATTTGAGAATATAAAATTTGAGGAAGAAGAAAGATGAGAGAGGTCGATCATCTCTTTGAAGAAAAACAAGGAACATCTATAAGATAATAAGTGAACCCAATACCCCTCAGGAAGAGAAGAAATATATGAGTATCAAATAATAAGATAAAGATAGAGATATTTTTTTGATGAAATATCTATTGCATCAAAGACGATTCAAGAAGAATAAGAATAAGTTCTTGAAATACCTAGTATTGCAGAAGTCTTAGATAAAATAAGAATAATAAGAAGAATAATTGAGGAAGGCCAACATGTAGGAGTTTCTATAGAACATCCATTAGCAGTCAAGATCTTTGAAGTTTGAGGTGTGTGAATCCATAAAATATATTATGAACAAGAAATGGGAGAAAAAATGTTTATAGAGACCAACTTGTATGTTGTTGTTCTTAAATATTTGTAGGCATTTGAATACTTTGATTGAGAAGAATATGATCTTGTAATGTTGATGTAGTGAAATCCTATATAGATTAGAGATCTATTTCAAGAAGGTTGTATGTAATGAACTAGTGAGATCTAGTATAAATAACTTGTGAGAAGTGTTATTTAATCACTTATGTAATATGATGAATACTCACCTATGTAATATAGCAAGAATGTGTTTAGGATAAAACATGGAAAAACCAATTGTAATTGATGATAAAATTATTAGTGGTAAATCTATGGCTCAAGATAACAACCAATCACAATAAGGAGTGAGTTTCCCACATTAGGTCCAAACCTTGTAAAAATACTATATGATGCTCTTTACCTTTATATTACTAAATTGCATGTGGTTGTTAAATGCTTGGTAAAAGGTAAATAAATCCACTCGTCTTAACTAAATATTGAGGTTCAAATACCAAAGGGGGTAAAATAATATAAGGGTATTTATAATTTGGTAAATGTTAGTAACACCCAATTCATCCACTCTTAGGTGTCTGCCCCTGATCCCAAGAGGATATCAGTTGGTATCAAAGAAAAGTATTCCCTCTGATTGTATCTAAATTTTTCTTTCCATGGTATTTTTTATTTTTCATGCCCCGACTGAATCACCGAGTTTGATCGGTGTTCCACATGACCTCAAGTGTGACTCCTTGTATTCAAGAGGCTATTGACTAGTGGAAAGGTCTTAGAATAATTGTGGGGAGACTATACCCTCATATCGAAGTCTAAAACAACAGTGAATAAAACAAAACACTAAACATCCACAATAATCATAAAAATATACAGTATAACACTAAACACAATTCTATAATAAAATTATGCTATTATAGAAACATACAACCAGTTTTCCACTGGTCCAACCATATGTACAAATAAACAAAAAACAAAAAAAGAGGCTCTCCTATAACCCCGAGCCTCATACACCCTATATCCAATGCACTCGAGCTTCCCTATCCTGATCCAATGTACACCCTATGTCAACATGAAAATAGAATTAAGGTTTTCACATACACCAGGGTGCCCATGTAGGGTGTGAGAAACACATCTCGGTAGGGTCTCACCAAGAATCCCTAATATACACTATCGTATGTGTGTATATACATAAGGGAAAGAAAATAAATAAATAAACATGCTCTCTAAGTTGTCGTGTGCTAACTAGGAAACCACAACACTTGGTGGGTCACACACACATCCGTTGAGTCTTCAGGTGCTAACCAGGACACCCCAGCACCCAACCATACCTGCTTTGGCACTATGCTGGAAGGAAAGTATCATATGCCATCAAATATTAGATCAGGCCACATGACCAACATCATCACCCATCAGATCAGGCTATAAGGACAACATCATCACTTATTGGTTTAGGACATAAGGATGACGTATGTCTCTAATCAAGGCCTATAACCAAGCAAGCCTGAGGTCAGGCCTCAAGGCCTTCACACCTCTAGCTCTACTAGGTCAGGCTATAAAGAAAATAAATCTATAGGTTAAGACACAAGGCCATCAAATCCCTAACTCTACTAGGTTAGGACACAAGGTCATCGTACCACTACCCTATCTCTAGACCCATCTTCCTTATTTCAACATGTCATGCTAGCACATACTCCCCCTCTAGTGGTTAACCAAGCCATGAAAATCCAATTTTCACTTTGAAACCTGATGAAAACATCCAAAAACTAAATAATCATGAACAACATGGAATAACACATAAGGGAACAAATATAACACACAATGGATAGGTCTCATGGGACACTCACACACACAACCATATGCAATCACATTAATCATAGGTCTTATGGGCCACCTACGCACGCACAAGCATACCATATCACAAAATGGTTCTCACCGCTACACACAAACACAAGCATGCCAAAGAAAATAATATTATATAAAATACCTCAAAGGTAAGGACCTACTAAGCTAAAACCACAGCCTGAGGGCTCTACTTAATCCTAGACTCAGTTGGCATGGTCCAAGTCCTACCTAAAAAACCCCTTGGCATCCCAATGCCAATCCCACCACCAATTATTCCTTAACCGATTCCCAATACCCAAGATAGGGTCTCATCTCATGTATATCTAGGGAGACCACATAACACTTGGCCACATTTGTAAGAACCCAGGTATTTATAGAATCATATTTATTTGTATTCTTGAATTAAAAAGTTACATTCACTATGTTAAGTAATTATTAAAATAAATTATTTATTATATGGTTATTTATGTAAAACATTAATTTTTAAATTATAGAATTTTAATTTGGAAAAATTAATTTCATTTTTTAATTCATAATGATACAATTATCTAAGTATGATTTTTTTGAGAATTTTCTAAAATAGTTTAATTTTTGGTGAATAGTAAAAATACAGGTTTTTTTAAATACGATATTTTTTTTGTGACGTCATGAAGACATAATTATGAAATAAAATTTATTGAATAAATAAATTCTGATATTATAAGAGTAATATTGTATATAAATAATTCAGAACACGTATGTTATAATTTATTTCATGATAGGTATAAAAATTATTATTAGTGCCGACACAGTGCCTGCGTAGGATTGACAATGTCAAATTTGGTTCCTTATAAATAATAATTGAGTGAGAAAAATTATTTTAAAGACTTTTTATTAAATATTATATATAAATAATATTTTTTCCTATTAATTTAGAATTTTTGAGTTATATTACATTAATATTATCTAAATTTAGGTGCAATGCCTACGAAGGGCAAGAAAAGACAAAAATAACAAATTTAAGAAGTTTTCTTAACATGTATATGAGTGAATATAAATAATTAATGAATATAGAACTTTATTTTGAACCTAATTTATTTATTTTTATAAAATAATTTTTAAATTTTTTATATATTAAATAATTAACATTAATGCCTATACAATGCTGATGTAGTGCTTGTGCAAGAATAAGAAAAATAAATAAAATGTTTTTAATTAAAATAATAAGAATTATTAAGTGACACATATTTTAGATAATTATTTTTCTATAAGTAAGTTTCAACCATTATCTATTTTTGATTCAATTTGAGGAGATTTTAGACCCACATGAATCACTTTAATCCCTTTATAATATTTTATTTCAAAAGGAAGTCAAGCTGTCACATTATAGTTTTTAATTAGTATAATATTTTAATGTATGGTTTTATAATAGAGTCTTTTGAACATAAATATTGCATTGAAATATAAAAAAATTATCTTCTCAATTTTTTTTTAAATTTTAAGAAATAAATAATTACCTTATTGGTTTCCACACTAATGATGTAATAAATATTCAATTAATGAATAAATCAAATTAATGATATTAAAAATAATAAAATAAATATAATTTAATATTTTTAAGCTAATTAATGAATTCCCTAGATTAATATGATGTGTCTATGATATAATAAAAAAATTTATTCGAATTTGAAACTTTTTTTTGATGTGTTTAAAGTCTTAATTATGAATAGTGTTTAATTTGACATAAATTATCTTTCATGAATAAAATATTTTATTAAATTATTTTAAAATCCAAAAAATATTTAATAAGGTGAAATGGGATAATATTGTGTAGAAAATGTAACCCCATTTAGTTTTTATTCCTTTTTGGAAGTCTTAAACCCTATAATAGATTTATTATATTTTAATAATTTGAGTAATTCCTAAGTTACCCTTCACCTCAATTATAAAAGGAGGCTCCTTCATTCAAAAAAATTCATCACCTTGAGCCTTATTTATCAACTATATTATGTAAAATTAACTTTTCTCATCCCTTTACACATTATAGAGCTTCACATCTCACAAAAATACCACTTCTAAGATCCTGAACGAGGTTCTCGAGGAGAAATTTTCTAGAGGTAAGATTCCTTCTTCTAAATTCTTTCCCACTTCTACCTTATCCCCACATCTTATAAAATGTTTTATGAAAACTTAAGTATTATTTATATAATATAATTTTGTTGTGTTTATCGTATATTCAAAATAAAATCTCTCATATTATCCTTTTATTCTTAAATATTGAAATCGTCTTCCATGGCGTGTCAATTCACCACCTTCGTGGACGATGTGTTTTTGTTTTCCTTTTAGCAAAACCATGGAAAGTTTAAGTTCACAATTAATTGTATAAAATGACATAAATATATATATTTTCTTACATATGGAGTATTATATATTTTTTACATGTAATTCTATAATAAATCAACCTTGGAAACCATGAAAAGTACGCACTCAAAACAATGGAAATAACAAAATTTTGTTAATAAGTGGGTGGAAAATGTTATAATAAGAACATGTAAGGTATTAAAAATCCTTTTAAATGTCTCTTTTATGAAATTCAAAAAGGATGTTCTTTTTTTATACGACATGAGCAGTTTCTCCCAATTTCATGACACTTTATTACTTTAATGTTTACTTTATGTGTTTTAATAGTTATTTTTTTAGAATATGATTTAATTATTATGTGCATGGTTTTTATATTTTAAAAGTGATTTTTTTTACGAAAAGGGTATTTTAATATTTGAATGTGTTTTTCTCATGGTTTTAAATGAGTTATCAAGGGTTTTATTCATGATATGTTCCTTGAAAATTGTTTAATATGGGTTGAGACCATTATAACTCAATATATTATTGGTTTATCCCCATTATATCTCAATATATGATGAATTGAGCCCCATTATAGCTCAAGATATGATAGGTTGATCCTCATTATAGATCAAGATATGATAGGTGAGGCCCATTATAGCTCTCCGATGCATTGAGTACTCTAGAAATGGAATTTGCCTGAAAGGTTATTCCATTTTTAAGGGTGAATGTAAGAGTGATATGGTAATGATTTCCAAAATATACTTTATGTTTTTTTTATGCATGCTTATGAGTTCTCAAGAAAAGGGTTTTTAATGGGTCTTCATGTTTTCACTAGACTAATGATTTCTTTCTATATGTACCTTACTAAGATTTTTCTTATCGTACCAAGTTTTTAAATGTTTTTTACAGGGTATAAGGATGGGTAAGATAAATGAGGAATTCATGTTGAATGTTTTGAATTTTTTTCAAAGAAATCATGTTTTATTTTTAAAAGTTTTATATTTTGGATGAAATGGATACTATTTTAGTAGTATCCACCTTGTATAAATATGGGATGCTATGTATGTATTATGTACCAATTCTTTAAATATCTAAACCTGAAAAGATCCTCAATGTGAAATAAGGTGAAATTCTCAACTGAACTAAAGATTATGTAATGTTTTAAGGCTGGGTACTTATATTTGGTATCAAAGGATGGTTTAGATAACCTTAGGGGTTAGGATGCTATTAATAGAATACCATAAATGATTTTTTCCTTTATGGTTAATTTAAAATTATATATAATTTAAATATTACCATGTTGCTTCATCTAAGATATGTCTGTTTAGAATGGTTTTCTATAGAAGAAATAGACAATATGAAGTAGGAAGGCACCGAGAGGCTAATATCTCTAAGAATCTGCAGCCTGGAATGGTGGGAATTGGAAATGAGCAATTTTTTACAGTAACAGATCAGTTGAATTAGGTGATAAATGGTGGTGGTATCCATGCTAAAGAGGAACCTGATCTACCATGAAGGAACATATCTTTTATGGATCATTACATGAGGCAACATCCCCCATCATTCAACGGATCATCTAACCCGGTGGTTACCAAAAGATAGATCAATGCTTTGGAAAATATATTTGATGTCATGGGATGTTTGTAACATCAAAGGGAAACCCTTTCCATTTATCATTTTGAAGGTGAAGCTGATCGATGGTGGTATTTGGTTAAGAATACCAGAGAGAAAGAATATATTAATTCCATGGAATTGGAAACATTCAAGGATATTTTCCTTGAGAAATATTTACCAAAGGTTATTTGACTTTGAATGGAATTTTTTTTATGAAATTGAAAAAAAAATGAAGATTATATAGTTTTATATGAAGAAAACTTCACATTATTTTCTAGGTATGTTCGGAATTTTTTTTGAGACATTGATAGAAAAATTAATCGGTTTTACTCAGGATTGAAATGGGGTTTACAAAGAGCTTTGGCTGTATGAGAATTTAAAAGCTATGAGAAAATTTTCTATTGTGATAAAAAGGTTGAAATGGAGTTTTCTGACACATATGTGTCTCATGATGATAAGAATAAGAATCATTAAGGTTGGAAAGCTTTGGGTAGGAATTCATCAAAGAAATTTGGAGGTAAAGAAACCAAATTCCCTTCTTATGAAAAGTACAGTAACAAGCATCCTGGAGAATGTCTTGTTAATTTTGGGAAGTGCTACCGATATAGAATTTTTGGAAACATGGATTGTGGGTGAAAATAAAATGATCAGAAGAATAATGAGAATCCAATGGTAAGGTGCTTTAACTATACGTAGTTGGTTCATTTTGTTAACGTGTGTGAAAATCTAGTCACTCAGGTAGGAAATCAGTGAGATTGGAAACAAAAGGGTGTGGAAAAATTGTTTACAACTACTTTAGCAGATGTTGATCCATCAAAAAAAGTGGTATCAGGTATATTTCTTGTTTTTATAGAATATTAAAATGTATTTTTTGATTCAGTGTCTACACATTCATTCATTTCTAATAAATTTTCTGGTAAATTTGAAATTCCACCTCGAGAAATGAATCCAGAACTTATGGTGAAAACAACTGGAGGGAATATTAAGGAAAAAAGAAACTATAAGAATCTTCCAGTCATTATTTGTAGAAGTATTTTACCTTCAAACTATGTTGTTTTTCCTTTAGTAGAGTTTGATGTTATATTGGGTATGGATGAATTTTTATTTACTATGCTAAGATGGATTGTATAGCTAAAGAAGTTGTTTTTCATAAAGAGTTTCAATTTGTGCACAAGAATGAACCCATACCATTGATAATATATTAGGAAGATGATAAACTATTAAAATATACAAATGAAATTTATCTTACACATATTATTGAAAATAAATGAACCATTTAGATTAATGATGCATTAATGGTAAATTAGTATCTTTATGATTTTACCAATGTTGTTCCCAACCGAGAGGTTGAGTTTACTATTGAATTAGTTCTTGATGCTAATCCAATTTCTAAACCCTCTTATTGAATGTCTTAAGTAGAACTTCTAGAATTGAAAAATTAGTTCCAGGAATTGTTAGATGAAGGACTCATCTAACCTAGAACTTCACCATGGGGTGCTAATGTATTGTTTGTTAAAAAGAAAGATGGTTCAATGAGACTTTTCATTGATTATAGAGCCTTGAATAACATCATTGTTAAAAAAAATATTCTTTGCCTCATATCGATGATTTGTTTGATTAGCTCCATGGAGCACAATATTTTTCAAAGGTTGGTTTTAGGTTGGGGTAACATCATTTAAAAGTAAAAGAATCAAACATTATGAAGACTACGTTTCATACTAGATATGGGAATTATGCATTTGTAGTTATGCCGTTTGGGTTAACTAATGAACATGATGTATTCATGGATCTTATGAATAGAATATCAAATGAGTTCTTAGATAAGTTTGTGGTTGTATTTATTGATGAAATTATGGTATATTATAAAAGTAAATAGGATAATGAAAGACATCTAAGTGTTGTTTTAAAAACTTTTAGAAAATTAAACTATATAGAAAATTTAGAAAGTGTGAATTTTGGTTGCAAAAAATATTTATTTCCTTGGTCACATTGTTTCTAAAGATGAAATAACTCTTGATCTTGCTAAAAAAAAGTTGTCAATGAAAGGACAATACCCAAAAATATATCTAAGATTCATAGTTTTCTTGGTTTGGTAGGATATTACTGAAGGTTTTTTGAAAAAATTTCACGGTTATCTATCCCAATGGCCAAGTTAACTTGAAAAGGTGTTAAGTTCACCTAGAAAAAATAATGTAATGATTGTTTTCAGGAATTGAAAAGAAGATGGGTGAATGCTCCAGTTTTGGACCTGCCTTTGAGAAATGGTGAATTTATTATCTTTAGTGATGCTTCGTTGAAATAACTTGGTTGTGTCCTAATTTAGAATGATCATGTAATTACTTATGCTTCACATTAGTTGAAACCTCATGAGTTAAATTACCCTACACATGATTTGGAATTAGATCATGTTTTTTTTAATTAAAAATTTGGAGGCATTATTTTTATGGAGTAAAATGTGCAATATATAATGATCATAAAATTTTGAAGCATATATTCACTCAAAAATAATTGAACATGAGACAAAGAAGATGGCTGGAACTAATCAAGGATTATTATTAAACGATTCATTACTAACCTAGAAAACAAAAAAAGTGGTTGATGCATTTGGTCATAAAAATAATGCTATATTAACTATGTTTCATTTGAAACATGACCCCTTGGTTGATGATTTGATAAATTTTTGATTCGAAGTTGTTGGTGTAGGAAATTCCTTTGTTTTGTTTTAGGTGTTAGTGCAATCATATCTCTTAGACAGAATTAAGAAAGTATAGAAGGAAGACTGTGAGTTATAGAAAATGGTAAAATCGGTAATGAAATGTAAGTTTCCTGAATTTAATGTTTATAGAGATTGTTTTTTGATATTTGAGAAGAGATTATGTGTGCCTTGTGATTCGCAGTTGAAGAAAGAATTGTTAAGTGAAGCTCATAGTTCTTCATGTTTAGTTCATCCTCGCAGCACTAAGTTGTACAAGGATCTTCAGGAGTATTACTGGGGGGATAGAATGAAAATGAATATTTCAAATTTTACATTGAATTTTTTTACATATAAATAGGTTAAAGTAGAGCAAAAACTACCAAAGGGAATACTTCATCCTTTTCTAGTCCCGGAGTAGAAATGAGAAAATATTTCCATGGACTTCGTGGTGGGACTACCAAAGACATCACGAGGTAACAATGAAATCTATGTTATTATTAATCTTTTGACTAAATCTACTCATTTTATTCCTATTAGTGACACCATATTTATAGATCAACATTCTTGGTTGTATCTAAAGGAGATAGTCAGGTTACATGGAGTTCCTCTCTCTATTGTATCTGATCCTAATCTCAGATTCACTTCTAAATTTTGGAAATCTCTTCAGAAGTCATTGGGAACTAAATTAAATTTCAGCATTGACTTTCATCCTCAATCTGATGGATAGTCAGAGTGAACAATTTAGAATTAAAGTATATTCTTTGATCTTGTTCGATGTATTACCAGGGAATTTGGATCATTATCTTTCATTATTTGAGTTTTCTTTTAATAACAGTTTTCATTCCAATATACAGATGACACCTTTCGATACATTATACTGAAATTGGTGTCGAACTCTAGTATTTTGGGATGAAGTCAGGGAAAGGAAGTTTATGAGACCATAATTAGTAGAGTAAGTGTTAAAGAAAGTTTAGTTGATATAGAGACACATGAGGACAGCTCAGAGCAGACAAAAACATTATGTAGATAATAGAAGTAAAGAACTTTCTTTTGAGGTAATTGATCATTTTTTCCTCAAAATATATCCATGGAAAAGTGTTATGAGTTTTGGTATGAAAGGAAAGTTAAGTCCATAGTTTGTTGGACCTTATGAAATCCTAGAGAAAGTTAGACCAATTTCCTATCGAGTATCCTTTCCTCTGAGTTTATCTCAGGTACACAATGTTTTTCATGTTTAGATGTTAAGAAAGTATGTGATAGATCCATCTCATGTTTTGAGCCTAGAAGTAGTTCAGATGGAAGAGAACCCTTCTTATGAGGAAAATCTTGTTCATATTCTTGACCATAGAGAGAAATTATTGCGGAACAAAGTAATTCACCAGGTTAATGTTTTGTGGAGAAACTACATGGTTGAAGAAGCAACATGAGAATCCGAGAATTCCATGAGGGAAAAGTATACCCATTTGTTTAATAAGTGAATAAAATTGAGAGGACATAATTTCAAAGGGGGGTGGGGGGTGGGTGGAGAATATAACAACCTAGGTATTTACAGAATCATTTTTATTAGTATTCATGAATTTAATAGTTATATTCATTATGTTAAGTGATTCTTAAAATAAATAATTTATTATATGGTTATTTATTTAAAACATTAATTTTTAAATTATAGAATTTTAATTTGGAAAAAATAATTTCATTTTTAAATTCATCATGAGGAAATTATCTTATTATTAAGTTTTGAGAATTTTCTGAAAAAGTTTAATTTTTGGTGAATAGTAAAAATACAGTCTTTTTTAAAAATATGGTATTTTTTTGTGACGTCATGAAGAAATAATTATGATATTTTTTTTAAATTTATTGAATAAATAAATTACGATTTTATAAGATTAATATTGTATATAAATAATTCAGAACATGTATGTTATAATTTATTTTACGATAGGTATAAAAATTATTGTCAGTGTCGATGCAGTGCCTGCGCAATATTGATAATGTCAAATTTGGTTCCTTATATATACTAATTGAGTGTCAAAAATTATTTGAAAGAATTTTTATTAAATATTATTTATAAATGATGTTTTTGGATGTAATTTCAAAATTTAGAGTTATATTATATTAATCTTATCCAAATATCTGTACAATTCTTGCACAGGGCAAGAAAAGAAAAAATAACAAATTTAAGAAGATTTATTGACATTTATATGAGTGAATATACATAATGAATGAATATAGAACTTTATTTTGAACCTAATTTATTTATTTTTATGATATAATTTTATTTTTATTTTTTATATATGAAATAATTAACATTAATGTATGTGGAATGATGATGCAATGTTTGTGCAAGCATAAGAAAAATAAATAAATTATTTTTAATAAAAATTATAAGAATTATTAAATGAAACATATTTTGGATAAATATTTTTCTATAAGTGTAAACTATTATATCTTTTTGATTCAATTTGGGGATATTTTTTACCCACATGAATCAATTTAAGGCCTTTATAATATTTTATTTCAAAAGGAAATCAAGTTGTCACATTATAGTTTTTAATCAGTATAATATTTTAATGTATTTCTTTATAGTATATTTTTTCAAAAATAAATAGTGCATTAAAATTTTAAAAAATACATTCTTCAGGAAATTTTATTTTTAATTTTTAGGGAATAAATAATTTCCTTAATGGCTTTCACAATAATGATGTAATAAATATTCAATTAATGAAAAAAATCAAATTAATGATATTAAAAATAATAAAATAAATATAATTTGATATTTTTAAGCTAATTTATGAATTACCTAGATTAGTATGATGTATCTATGATATAATAAAATTTTTTATTTTAATTTGAAACTTTTTTGATGTGTTTAAAGTCTTAATTATGAATGGTGTTTAATTTGACATAAATTATTTTTCATGAATAAAATATTTTATTAAATTATTTAAAAATCCAAAATATATTTAACAAGTACAAATGGGAAAATATTATGTCTAAAATGTAATCCTATTTAGTTATTATGACTTTTTGGAAGTCTTAAAGCCTATGATAGATTTATGATATTTTAATAATTTGAGTAATTCCCAAGTTACCCCTCACCCCAATTATAAAAGGAGGCTCCTTACTTCAAAAAAATTCATCACCTTTAGCCTTATTTCTTGACTATATTATGAAAATATCCATTATCCTCACCCCTTTCCACATTATAGAGCTTATGGTATCATAGAAAGACCACTTCCAAGATCTTTAAGGAGGATTTTGAGAAGAAATTTTCCAGAGGTAAGATTCCTTCTTCTTCTCATTTAAATTATTTCTCACTTATACCTTATCCCCACACATTATACAATGTTTCAGGACAACTACAATATCATATATATACTATAATTTTTTTTTTGCGTTTATGGTATATTCAAAATAAAATCTCTTATCTTCTCCTTTTATTCTTAAATAACGAAATCACCATCCATGGTGTTTCATTTCACTGCCTTCATGTATGATGTGTTTTTGTTTACCTTTTACTGAAATCATGGTAAGTTTAAATTCATATTTAATTGTATAAAATTACCTATATATATGTTCTCACTTCTGGATTATTATATCTTTTCTACAAGGAAGTCTATAATAAACCGACCTTAGAAACCATGAAAAGTACGCACCTGAAACAATGGGAATAAAAAATATTGTTAATAAATGGGTGGAAATGTTATAATAAGATAATTTAAGGTATTATAAACATGATTATATTTATGTAATAATGTAATAACACTCTTAAAATCATTATAAATGAGGTTTGAAAACTTTTAAAGGAAGTCAAACCGGAGGTGAGAGACTCTTTAACTAAAACATTATTTTAAATGTTTTAAAGATTTATTTCTCTTATTTCAAGAGGGAATATACGAGAGTGGCCTTTTTGAACCCTCCACACCTAGAAAACCACATCCACATGAAGAGGTCATCCGGATAAGGCCAAGATAATAAGGAGTCATTACCAACCGAGATGGAAGAGCATCCCACATGGTAACAGTTCGAGCAGCGATGGTTCGACATTACAATCCATCAGCTTGGCAGTATGTTCCCTTATTCCCACCCGGTGAGACACTAGGTGACCCAAAAAGGTGATTGGATCATGGGAGGTGGAAATTAACCCATGATCTGGCTCCTAGGAATCAAACCCCATACCTCATCGAACACCGCTACGATGGCCCTCAACCTTACACCACTACACCACCGCTGAAGTGGCTGTTTTAAAGATTTATTATTCTAAATATTTCTATTTTATGTCGATATTTTTAAAATAGTTTTTGTGAATGTATCTATATGGTTATTAATGTTTTAATTGCTCTCATGTTTTTTAAAATGGGATTTTTTTCATGTGTTATATAAGGGAATTTTTTTAAAATCCTTTTAAATGCCTCTTTTATGAAATTCAAAAAGATTATTCTTTTTTTATATGGCATGAGTGGATTATCCCACTTTCATGACACTTTATTATTGTAATTTTTACTTTATATATTTTAATAGTTATTTTTTAGAATATTATTTCATTATTACATGTGTAGTTTTTATATTTTAAAAGTTTTTTTTATGAAAAAGGGTATTTTAATATCTGAATGTGTTTTTCTCATGGGTTTAAATGAGTTATCAAGGGTTTTATTCATGATATGTTCCTTGGAAATTGTTTATTATGGGTTGAGCCTATTATATCTCAATATATGATGGGTTGATCACCATTATAGCTCAAGATATGATGGTTTGGTCCCCATTATATCTCAAGATATGATGGTTTGAGCCCCATTATAACTCAAGATATGACGGGTGAGCCCCATTATAGTTCTCCAATGCATTGGGTACTCCATAGATGGAATTTGACTAAAAGGTAATTTAATTTGTAAGGGTAAATGTAAGAGTGATATGGTAATGATGTCCTAAGGTGACTACATGATTTTCTATGTATGATTATGAGTATTCAAGAAAAGGGTTTTTAATGGGTTTTCATGTTTTAACTAGACTAAAAATTTTCTTTCTTTATGACCCTTACTGAGATTTTTGTAAGAACCCAGACCTTCTTTTCAGGTATGTTTTTCCTTTTTCTGGAGTTTTTGAGAAAAGAGGAGTTTCTGGAAATTTTTAAAGTACACGTCGTGTACTTTATAAGTACACGCCGTGTACTTTGATGCTGCTCAAGGCCGTGTGCTGGCCACACACACGGCCATGTAGGGGTGATGTGGAGGCCGCTTAAAGTGGAGGATGGAAAAGCCTAGTACACGCCATGTACTCCAAAAGTATACGCCGTTTACTTTCTTTTTTTTAAATGGACCGGGGTCACGTCTTAACCCCAAAAATTTCTTCTTCTCCAGCTTCTTCGACTGAGAGGAAGGGTACGACGACATATCTTCTTTGAGACCCTGAGCCTCCGTCCGTTCTCCGAATCGATCACTGTCGATTGCGTTGGAACCGTAGTGGTAAGCTCTTCCTTCTCCTAGAGCTTCTTTTTCCAATCCTCTTTTTTTTTCAAGTTAACGTGGGTTGAACATTTTGAATGTTTTCATAGATCTACGATGTTCTAGGGAGATTCTTACCTTATGGTTCAAGTATATCGATCTCCTAGTATTAAGGTAGGTGGTTTGTGCCTTTCCATTCAAATTCATTGAGTTTTATGCACAAATTCCACCAATACCCTTGAACGAGATATTGTGTGTTTACTGTTTTTCCCCTGTTGTTTTTCTTGACTTTCTTGTATTCTTGTGTAGAGGTAATCTGGATGTGTATGAGAATAATTGATATGCATGTATTATTTTCCATGCCTTGTTCTATTTATGACCTTTTGGTCTTGTTCAGACTATTGGCCGTTATACCTATTTTCCATGCCTTGTGATCGTAGGATAGATTGCTGTTCCCTGACATTTCTTGTTATGCTGTAGAATGGTTAGCCAAGTAGCTCTGTAGGTTTACTTTGGCCTTATAGAATTATTATGTACTGACTGGCACAAGGCTGAGAGAGCCTGGTGCTATAGACTATAAGGGTATAGACTGAGAGAGCTTCCTTAGAGAGTCTTGGACTTTATAGACTATAGGGGATAGACTGAGTGAGCTTCCCAGAGAGTCTTGGATATTATAGACTACAGGAGTGTAGACCAAGTGAGCTTCTTTAGAGAGTCTTGAGCTTTATAGACTATAAGGGGATAGACCGAGTGAGCTTCCTCAGAGAGTCTTTGTTTTATTTTCCTTAAACCATTCTAGGCTATAGGAGGAATTGACTGAGTGAGCTTCCTCATAGAGTCTGTGATAGACCTGAGGCTATAAGAGGAATTGAACGAGTGAGCT
Organism: Viscum album; assembly: GCA_963277665.1. Lineage (NCBI taxonomy): Eukaryota > Viridiplantae > Streptophyta > Magnoliopsida > Santalales > Viscaceae > Viscum > Viscum album. The sequence goes on along the minus strand of OY728120.1, from coordinate 1,574,898,149 downwards.
TTCTCAGAGAGTCTATAGTCCTTGGGGCTATAAGGGGATTAGACCACGTGATCTACCTCAGAGAGTCCCTGACTACCTTAGACTATAAGAGGAATTGACTGAGCGTGCTTCCTTAGAGAGTCTTATAATTTGGTATGACCAAACCAGAGGGGTTAGGCTGAGTGTACTTCCCAGAGGGTTGTTGGTACTTCTTGGATAGGACCAGAGGGGATGGCTGTGAGTACTTCCTAGAGGGATTACTGTTTGTGGTTAGCTATTTGTTTCACTACTGCTTGTTGACTGTGGATTGTTTACTGTTGTGTATCATCCTGTTTACTATTACTTTTTACTGTTTACTGTACTATTACCCTCCATATTCTCACTGACTGTTAGGCACATATCTTCGGGTGGTTGCCTACTGGGATTTAGTCTCACACCCTATTTGGGCCATGATTTTGGGCCCAAATAGATTATATTGTTGTAGGTATAGACAAGGTCAAGAGCCCTTCTACTTCAGGTACTTGACTTGCATTGGAGCAGGAGAACATGGGACCAAGCCAAGGCTTACGATGCTGAGGAGTTTCTTTTCTGTTTTTCTTTTGTACTTTGGTTTAGTATTGTATTCGGCATTGTGACTTGTTTGGCTGTTTTCCTAGACATATGTATCATGCATCATTCAATATATATGTGTGTTTGATCCTACTGTTTATTATATTTAGTCTTCCTCTATTCACTTGTGTATGGATTGTTTACTGCTTCCATTATTGTTATTATTTCTCTTTTCTACTTTGTACTCTACCATTGATGGCATAGTTTCCCCACTATCACACCCAAGGCCCTCGCTGCTAGTCGGCAACCTCTGGCATTTGGGGAAATGTGCTTGAGTTCATGTGACCAACCGGGTACGAGGCGCCCTTGGGTGGCTTCTAGAACTGGGATGTTACAAAGTGGTATAAGAGGAATTCCTTTCTCTTGACTTACTGTTTGGAGCCTATAGCCAGGGATAGGATGGAATAGGTACTTGGTAATAAGCTGTGCTTGAGAGTAGCTAACTCGTGTATAGGTAAAATCCATACTACCTTGTTTATTGCAGTTTTTCTGGTTTTCACTTTTACAGTTGATTTGATTTCACTGTTGGGTGATTCACATGATTTGTGTTGTTACCGTTGTTGTTATTGCAGTTTTATTTCTATCGCAACCCGATGAGATGAGGGTATTCCATCTCATGTATCATATAGTCACTTGTTAGAAATCACATGACATGCATTCTTTCCATGTCATCTAGGATTCATTAGCGATTGCATGATTGTTGTGATAGACGTGTGTAGATTATGCATACTGTTGTGATAAATGCTTTGATAGAATCTCTATTGTTTGATAGAGAGTTTTTTTGTATAGTACTTTGCTCATATGGATGCCAAACTTTGGTTCTTGAGGTGTTATGGGCCCTCATGGACCAAAATTCGGTGGATCGTCGTCTGGTTACCTTGTTATAACTTGTATAAGATGCCAAGATTTGATTCGCGAGGAGTATGGGCCCTCATGGATCAAAATTTGGCACCTTAACTCTTTTTTTTATGTTTTCCGGGCTTCAGAGAAGTTTCTGAGCTACTACTCAGAAAAACCTAGAATACACAATGTGTACTTTATGAATACACGCCGTGTAGTTTTCAAACCGTGTTGCTGACTATGTGGGAAGAAACACGGGGTTGCGAGAAATATTCAGAAACATGCCGTGTACGGTAGGTACACGCCGTGTTGTAGTGACCGTGTGTCTACCCGTGTGGCTAATGACACGGATGGATGAAACTTTGACTTTATACGCCGTGTTCTGTTTTCACACGCCGTGCCTTATTACCTAAGTACCTGACCGTGTCATGAACAACACGGGACGGGGAAAGCCTTCAAGTACATGCCGTGTTCCCATAGAGCATGCCGTGTAGAGTGAGCCGTTTAGTCGGCTGTATAACTAACAACACGGTTCATTGAAACCTTATCTAGTACACACTGTGTTTTTATTGAACATGCTGTGTAGTCTAGGATTAAGAGGACCGTGTGGTTTAGCCGTTTAAGGAGACTCGGGTAGGGGAATAGAGTTAAAGTACATGCCGTGTGTGGGGACAACATGCCGTGTGGTTTGGACGTTACACGACTAGTTGTGGCAGAAGTACACACCCATGTGAGTGGCTTTAGAGAACACACCATGTAGTTTTTATACACGCCATGTAGTCATGTTTCGTAAAACTTAAATGTTTCTTTCTCCTGTTTCCCTACTATACTTTTGTGCTCAGTCTTTGTTAATCCTGATCTAAGGTGTGCTTTTGACCTTTCAGAGTTATGCCACCAAGAAGTCCTTCTATTGTACGTCAGCTGTCAGACAGTGACCAGACACCAGATATTGCCAATCAAGGACCTCCTGCAGATCCTCCTACTGTTCCAGCCTTGGAACCAGCGGTTATACCAGTTTCAAGCGTTGATGCGTAGTTTAGGGAAAATTTTATGAGGATGATGCTGACCTTCCAGGGAGCGCCGCCTCTTTCATCGTCGATGGAAGAGTTGATGCAGGTTTTCCAGTAGCAGCATCCTCCTACTTTCTTAGGTGATGGAGGAACTCAGGCTGCAAAGTCGTGGATAGAGGCCACACTAACAATTTTTGAGCATCTAGAGATACCTCCAGAGAAGAGGGTGAATCTCGCGACCTATATGATCCGAGACTCCGCCAAGAGGTGGTGGGAGGTGATCTCATTGTCAGGACACCAGCAGGGTATGACTTGGGATGAGTTTCAGTGCATATTCTACGATTACTTCTACCTGGAGACCTTGAGGGCCGACCGAGCCCAGGAGTTTATGAGTCTGGAGCAGCATACTCTTTATATTATGGAGTACTCGTCTCGCTTTACCGAGCTACAATGTTTCACGCCGATTCTAGTAGGCGATGAGTTGTTCCTTGTGCAGAAGTTCGAGGATGGTCTGAGGCACGACATCCACTCGCAGGTGAACATCTTCAGGTTGACTTTAATATCCTCTATTATCAACCAGGAGCTGATCACCGAGCCCAATCTAAGGGATTCTAGAGTAGTGAGCCAGGGTGGTTCGACATCCAGAGTCAGTGTTCCTCCTAATGATAGCAGGAAGCACTATAGGGAGTCTACTCGAGGAGATCAGAGTATGTGGAATGTATCTTCGGGTAGCCAGGTAGTATACTAACAATGCGGGAGGAGCGGGAATACTTGGCCTCAGTGCCAGAGATACCCAATGGAGTGACGATCTTGTGGAAATATGGTCCATATTCAGCGTTTCTTTTAGATCTTCTCACCTACAACTGGTGGTAGGGGCTCTTCTATGACCCCACGTATAGGAGATGCATCGCCAGTTTCTCCCCAGTCTAGGAACTGGAGTTATTTTGGCCGTTCGGGCCGAGGTGGAGGTCGTATCTGTGGTGGTCAGTCACCAGGCTACCAATAATAGCAGAGTGGATCAGCTCAGAGTGGTCAGGCAGGGTCGCAGGACCGCGATACAGGCCAGACTTTTACAGTGGAGAAGACCCATCAGGATCAGGATCCCAGACCTTCTACAGTTCTAGGTACGATCTTAGTAGCCTCAGTTTTATCTTTAGCTCTTTTCGATACTGGTGCTACGCATAGATTTATCTCTATTTCATTTTCGGAGAGCCTTGGGATATGCATCTATTCTTATTCCGATTCTTTGACACTAGACACACTGTTGGGGACTAGAAAGGTTAGAATACGTTAGTGCAAAGAGTTCCCTCTTGAGGTTGCAGGGTGTTACTTCTTATGGGACCTCTATGTCCTAGGGATGACAAGCTATGATGTCATTCTCAGAATGGACTGGCTAGTTCCCTTCCAGGCAATCATTGACTGTTATTACTGCAGGGTGAGTTTTGTATCACCTGAGGGTGGATCCTTTCTTTATAGAGGTGAGTGGGATGTCCAGGAAAGTCGAGAAGGACCCGAGAATCATGGGATAGGAGGAGTTACAACCCATATTTCTAGTCTATATCTGGATGACCAGGGGAATTCATAGTTAGACTTTCCTCCAGTGGTGGATCGTTTCAGATATGTCTTTACAGAGGAATTTTCAGGTATTCCTCTAGAGCGTGAGGTAGACTTCTCAATTGAGCTTGTTCTAGGAGCGGCACCAGTATACATTCCTCCTTATAGGATGGATAAACCTGATTTGCAAGAGCTCAAGAAACAGTTGGAGGAGTTTCAAGCGAAGGGTTTCATCTGACCCAGTACTTCTCCTTGGGGTTCACCTATCCTGTTTGCGAAGAAGGAAGATGTTACCCCCAGGATTTTTGTGAATTATCTAAAGCTGAACTAGTTGATGGTCAAAACTGATATCCCTTTCCTAGGATCGATGACCTCTTTGATCAGCTTCGAGGAGCCCAGGTGTTCTCGAAGATCGATTTGAGGTCCAGTTATCATCAGTTGTGCGTTAGACCATATGATATACCTCTTATAGCTTTCAGGAGCAGGTATGGTCTATAAGAGTATATGGTTATGCTGTTCTGTCTCACGAACGCACCTGCAGTTTTCATGGCACTGATGAACCGAGTTTTCCATCCATACTTGGATCCCTTCATGGTGGTTTTCGTGGATGACATCTTGGTGTACTCTCACACTCGACATGACCATACTACCCATCTTGAGATCGTTTTGAGTACACCGAGATAGCATCAGTTATATGATAATCTCTTGAAATGCCACTTTTGGATGGACCAGATTCACTTCTTAGGTCATGTCATCTCAGATACAGGAGTATCAGTAGACCCAGAGAAAGTGAGAGAAATAGTTTCCTAGGAGCAGCCGAAGAACTTCTTTGAGGTACGAAGTTTTTTGGGGCTGGCTGGATACTACAGAAATTTCATACATTACTTTTCACATCTCGCAACACCACTGATAGGTCTGACCATGAAATGGGTGAAGTTCTTATGGTCATATTCTTGTGATTTGGACTTTTAGGAGTTGAAATGGATATTGGCGTCAGCACCGATACTAGTCTTTCCAGAGCCCGGAAAGAGCTATAATGTTTACTTTGATGCTTCAGGTATCGGGCTGGGAGTTGTGCTTATGAAGGGAGATGGAGTTGTTGTGTATGGGTATCGGCAGTTGAGGCCACACGATAGGAACTACCCGATGCACGATCTGGAGTTGGCAGCAATTGTTCATGATTTACACTATTGGAGACATTATCTTCTGGGAGATCACTTTATGGTGTTCACTGACCACAAGAGTCTCAAGTACATCTTCACTCAGCATGATCTGAATCTGAGACAATGCATGTGGGTCGAGTATCTTCAGTCCTACGACTTTGAGATTGCCTATACACCTGGGAAAGGAAATGTAGTGGCTGATGCGTTGAGCATGATAACTTAGATTTAGGCAGTTCAGGAGGCCAACAGTGAGTGGAAGCTTATGGTTCTATTTTATAAGATGCATTTGGAGGTGCATGACAGACAGGGGCATAATTTTTTTTTCTTTTGTAGTTGTTACCTATACTCTTCTCGATCGGGTACGGATGAGGCAACTATCAAACTCAGAAGGCGTAGTCTTGCAGGAGAGTGTGTCAGGAGAGGACCCTCTTCTTGGATGGACAGTGGGAAAGGATAAGATCTTGTATTTATAGGGACGCACATGGGTGCCAGAAGACATACGCGAGGAGATGATGCGGGATTTTCATTCCTCAGTTTGGGTAGTTCATCCTGGCATCACCAAGATGTATCGTGATTTACACCGTCATTATTGGTGTCCAGGTACGAAGAGAGATGTTTCTGGTTTTTTCATGAGGTATTCCACTTGTCAGTAGGTAAAAGCGGAGAATCAACGACCAGTAGGACTTCTACAACAGTTACCCATTCCGGAGTGGAAGTGGAACGACGTTGTGATGGACTTCGTGACTGGTTTACCGAGGTCACCTCGAGGGAACGACGCAGTATGGGTTGTCATTGACAGACTCATGAAGGTTTCTCACTTCTTTCTAATCAAGGAGACCTTTAGTGTTGATGAGTTAGGAAGGTTGTACATCTAAGAGATTGTACGTCTTCATGGAGTTCCACACTCTATCATTTCAGACAGGGATGCAAGTTTTACTTCTTGGTTCTGGAAGGGGCTTCAGAAGGCTTTGGGTACATAGGTACTTCTGAGTACAGCATACCATCCACAGATAGATGTCCAGTCTGAGAATACGATTCAGGTGCTTGAGGATATACTCAGAGCTTTCATTCTGGATTTTGGAGGTTCTTGGGAGAAGCATATAACTCTTGTGGAGTTCACCTAAAACAACATTTTTCAGGTGACTATTCAGATGTCACCTTATGAGGCTTTGTATGGTAGGCCATGTTGATCACCTTTATGCTAGTTGGAGGTAGGATTGGCAGGTTTGCTGGGACCTCATATTGTTCAGGAGACCTTAGAGTAGATAGAGTTGATTCAGAAGAGGATGGCTATAGCACAGTCATGACATAAGTCTTATGCTGATCAGTGAAGACGACCCCTGGAGTTCGAGGTCGGGGATCAAGTTTTCCTATGTGTCACACTGAGGTTGGGACACATGAGGATTCAGAGACAGGTTAAGCTTTCATCACGGTATGTCAGGCTGTTTGAGTTGTTGGAGAGAGTTGGGTTGGTTGCCTATTGGTTTCAGTTACCTCAGAGGTACTGGGCTATGCATGAATTCTTCCACATTTCTCAGCTCCGACATTACTTTTTAGACCCGTCTCATGTCCTTCAACCTGAGGAGGTTGAGATTAAAGCGGATAAAACATTTGAGGAGTATCCTATCTGGATTGTCGATCGCAGTATGAAGGTTCTCTATGGCCGATCTGTTCCTCTGGTACGGGTGCTATGGCAGCACGGGTGAGTACTGGACAAGACTTGGGAGAGAGAGGCCGATGTACGATCACAGTGGCTGGAGCTGTTCGAGGTTTCTTCTTCCATGCCTCGCTAGGAAATTTGGGGACGAATTTCTTTAAGGGGGAAGTTTGTAAGAACCCAGACCTTCTTTTTAGGTATGTTTTTCCTTTTTCTGGAGTTTTTGAGAAAAGAGTAGTTTCTAGAAATTTTTGAAGTACACGCCATGTACATTGATGCTGCTCAAGGCCGTGTGCTGGCCATGTCATGGCCACACACACGACCATGTAGGGGTGATGTGGAGGCCGCTTAAAGCGGAGGATGGAAAATCCTAGTACACCCCTTGTACTCCAAAAGTACACGCCGTGTACTTTTTTTTTTCATTAAATGGAATGAGGTCGCGTCTTAACCCCAAAAACATCTTCTACATCAGCTTCTTCGACCGAGAGCGAGGGTACGGCTGCAGATCTTCTCCAAGCCCCCGAGCCTCCATCTGTTCTCCAAATTGACCTCCGTAGATTGCGTTAGAACCACATTAGTAATCTCTTACTTCTCCTAGATATTTGTTTTCCAATTCCTCCTCTTTTGAAAGTTACCATGGTTTGAACGTTTTGTGCATTTTTGTAGATCTACGATGTTCTAAGGAGATTCAGGCCTCTTGGTTCAAGTATATCGATCTCCTAGTATCAAGGTAGGTGGTTTGTGCCTTTCCATTCAAATTCATTGAGTTTTATGTGCAAATTCCACCAATACCCTTGAACGGGGTATTGCATGTTTACTGTTTTTCCCCTATTGTTTTTCCTGCCTTTCTTGTATGATTGTTTAGAGGTAATCTGGCTATGTATGAGGATAATTTCTATGCATGGATGATTTTCCATGCCTTTTTCTATTTACGACCTTTTTTTATTGTTCAGACTATTGGCCATTATAACTATTTTCCATCCCTTGTGATCATAGGATGGATTTCCGTTCCCTAACATTTCTTGTTATGATGTAGACTGGTTAGCTAAGTAGCTCTGTAGGTTTACTTTGGCCTTATAGCATTATTATGCACTGAATCGCACGAGGTCGAGAGAACCTGGTGCTATAGACTATAAGGGGAAAGATTGAGGGAGCTTACTCAGAGAGTCTTGAACTTTATAGACTATAGGGGATAGACCAAGTGAGATTTCCGGAGAGTCTTGGATATTATAGACTATATGAGGGTAGAATGAGTGAGCCTCCTCAGAGAGTATTGAGCTTTATAGACTATAAGGGGATAGACCAAGTGAGCTTCCTCATAGAGTCTTTGTTTGTTTGATTTTCCTTAAACCATTCCAGGCTATAGGAGGAATTGACCGAGTGATCTTACTCATAGATTCTATGATAGACCTGAGGATATAGGAGGAATTTAATGAGTGAGATTCTTCAGAGAGTCTCTAGACCTTGTGGCTATAAGGGGATTAGACTGCGTGATCTACCTCAGAGAGTCCCTGACTACCTTAGAATATAAGGGGAATTGACTAAGTGTGCTTCCTCAGAGAGTCTTATAATTTCGTATGACCAAACCAGAGGGGTTAGGCTGAGTGTAGTTCCCAGAGGGTTATTAGTACTTCTTGGATAGGACCATAGGGGATGGCTGTGAGTACTTCCTAGAGGGATTCCTGTTTGTGGTCAGCTGTTTGTTTCACTACTGCTTGTTGACTGTAGATTGTTTACTATTGTGTATCATCCTATTTACTGTTATAGTTTACTGTTTACTATACTATTACCTGCCATATGCTCACTGATGGTTAGGCATAGATCTTCAGATGGTTTCTTACTGGGATTTAGTCTCACACCCTATTTGGGTCATGCTTTTGGGCCTAAACAGATTATATTGTTGCAGGTATAGACAAGGGCAAGTGCCCTTCTACTTAAGGTACTTGACTTGCATTGGGGCAGGAGAGCATGGGACCAAGCTGAGGCTTGCGATGCTGAGGAGTTGATTTTTTGTTTTTCTTTTGTACTTTGGTTTAGTACTATATTCAGCATTATGACTTGTTTGGATGTTTTTCTAGAAATATGTATCATGCATCATTCCATATATATATATGTGTGTACTCCTGCTATTTATCATATTTATTCTTTCGCTGTTCACTTGTGTATGTATTTTTTACTACTTCCGTTATTGTTATTATTTCTCTTTTCCGCAGTGTACTCTACCAATGAGGGCATAGTTTCCCCACTATCACACCCAATGCCCTCGTTGCTAGTCGGAAGCCTCTGGCGTTTGGGGAAATGCGCTTGAGGCCATGTGACCAACCAGGTATGGGGCGCCCCTGGGTGTCTTCTGGAACCGATACGTTACAATTTTTTTTCTCATCCCAATTTTCAATGTTTTCATAGGTTATAAGGATGGGTAAGAGAAAGGAGGAAGTTATGTTTAATTTTTTGAATATTTTTCAAAGAAATCATATTTTATTTTTAAAAGTTTTATATTTTGGAAGAAATGGATGCTGTTTTAGTAGTATCTACCTTATATAAATATGGGATGTTATGTATAAATTATGTCTTAATTATCTAAATCTCTAAACCCAAAAATATACTCAATGTAAAATAATGTGAAATTCTCGACTTAACTAAAGATTATATAATTTTTTAAGGTTGGGTCCTTATAACACCCCTCTTATGCCTTCCCAAAAGGTTCTAGGAGAAAAACTAGGCTATTTATATAACCCAATCATGTTCCTAGACTTCACAAGGTTTCCCTCCATTGTAACTAGCACCATTGAAACTTGGTGATAAAGTCATCAGAAGAATATGAACATACTAAGTGATTATAAGCACTTATCTGGGGTTTGGAGCATAATGTCACCCTCATCGTCTAACTTAAGGGTCTCTCGGTCCTCATACACTCTACCCAATCCCATAAAGAAATGGAAACACACATGAACACCATTCACAAGTAAGGTTCTAGAGAGAACACATTGTATTTTCTTCTACACCCCATATACTAGGAATAACTATCATCTTTATCAACATTGATCTCGTATCAACACACCAAGGGAATATCAAAACATCTTACAATTCTATATCAGGGGTATCACACCATCATTATCACTAGTATACCTTGATACATGATATTATTAACAAATTAGAGGCTCAAATGTGAATGTATCATCTACATCAACAAAACACCAAATGGAATATTAAACACTGAAATACAAAATACAACACCCATCATCAATACTGAAGTAGATAAAACTACTATACTTCCACCTTTTATAATATGAAGAGATCAAAACCTACAAAATTGAGAAAAATGAATCCTGAAGAATCGAGATGAAAAATCTAATAAAATAAGAATAATAGATATCCATATATGGTAAAATGAATCCTCATAAACAAAAAAAAAACATTTATTGGAAAGTGTTAGATTTATTAGGGATAAAATGGAACTTATTCAAGATACAAAATACACCAAGAAACCCAAAACCCAATATCTTCATGTTATGAAACTAAAACCATTTATAATATAAAATGAAGAAATTTGTGTTTACCTTGAACCGTGGTTAGTCATGAAGTGTCCAAATGTATTAATCAAAATGGTGTTATATTTTTTTTCAACCTATTTTCAATATAATTGTGAAATAAATTCAATGTATATTGGAGTGTTGGTTGATGGAGAATTTCCCATACTTTGGTGGGTAAAAAATTTGTGGATTTTTTTCTTTGAATACATGGATGGAAAGATTCAATATAAAAACTATATAAATATGATGATTGTTGATATGGTATTTATTGAAATCAATTTCAAGTGATGAAGAAAGATAAATTCACTAACTACAACAATTTTTCATTGAGCATGTCAATGAAGTTAAAAGATGGCTGCTAAAGAGACTGTTGAACTTCTTGTAAATATGTTATTAGATAATAGATTAAAGTAGGTTCAAAGTATTTAGAAAAGATATCTAAAGTTATGAAAAAACCATATGGGTGTTAACTAACATGAAGGTTGTTTTATTTAGTGATTAAAATTACTTAGATAGAGGCTATAAATAATTAAGTTTGAAGCCAAAATATTGAGGTTGTGGTAATATATTGAATTACTCAAAATTAAGTATTTAATTTCTATAAAATACTTTGGAAATGAGTAGAAGTTATTTGTATTTTTTTGATAATTCCTACAATTATTTGAAGCTTTTATTATGTGATTTGAAGTTATTAATAAGGTTCCGAGTTTATTTGAAGACGTTTTGAATTGATTAGAAGAATTTTGGAAGTACTATTTGAGACTGAAAAAATTGAAAAGTCTTAAAATATTCATAAGGTACATTCTTAGTTTTCAAAAGGTTCTTGAAAACATTATAAGGTTTACTCATAAGTGAGAAAAATGGAAAATGAAATCTTTATATAGTTCATTTTTAGACTTCCTAAGTTGTCTCTTGAACTTTGTAAGTTTGTGAATCTTTATAAGGTTCAAATTGGATCTTTGTAAGGTTGTATCTAGAATAAATCCTAAAAAATGAAAAATACCTAGAATTCATAAGTTTGTTTCCAAACTTCATAAGATTCATGTTGAATTTCATATGGTTGTTTTCCATATTTATATGTTTCATATGAAAAATTCATAAGGTTCACTAGAACTTCATAAGGTTGAAGATACACAAAAATCTTAAAAATTAAAAAAGGGAGGAACATCATAAGTGAAGGTAACAGGGCCCGTAGTGGAAGCCGGTGGACCAGGGATTTTAAAATTTTCATCAACAGGATAAAAAAACTTTTCCTTGCAGACTATCCGAGCCCCAGTATGGTTCGAGGATCTCATGTAAATTAAAAGATCACAAAAAAAATATAAACATACCTTTATATATCTGAAGGAGAGGTCAAAAACAACTTTTCGAAAATGATTGTTTCATGAAGAATATATACAAGGATCCCTCTATATCTTCCACACATGCTTCAAAAATCCTTAAAATCACCGATCATTGAATTCTGGGTGTTAGCGTGGCGATATGACGATATCTTCAACGTCTCAAAGATCACTGTGATCCTATACCTTTGATGCTTGAAGGTGTTCTTGGATTTCCTCTTTATAGGGAGAGAATATCTCTCTATAAAGTGTGAGGAGAGATGGGCTCTCATTCTAAATGAATGAATAGTTTCATTGGGAGATATCCTCTCTCTCTATTTATAGTGGAGGTTCTAAATAATAGGTTGGGTTACCCAATCCCATTTATTTAATGTCCACTAAATAAATAATCATGACAAACTAAACTCCATCAATATTATTTATTATTTTATCACATGACTTTAATATATTTAAAGATATATTACATGATAAAACCTAGTCATTTAACTCAACTCATCATTCCCTCTTAATATTAAATGAAACTTGAATATTTAAATAATATTCATTTGATTAATATTTTATCTTATTTACTTTACTTGTAAATAAAATTAAATAAATTCAACTCAATTATTAATAACTTGAATGATAATGAACTTCTTTATTTCTTCGGTGTTCAATACCTTGGACATCACTCAGACCCCATGGTGGGGCCCACCATGTCCAATATACCTATTGAACTGAATAGAGCGGATTATTGAATACACTATTGTGTGTGACCCTCTAGGCCCTTATCTCGATAACAGTGAATAAAATCCACATATCAAGAGAAGAGTCTAGAAACCCATCAAGGCCCCCAAAGAGATAAGGATTGTCATAGAAACAAAAAACAACCTATGAACACGTACTGTGTACTATAATATCTTTGTATTTAAATATCTCATAAATTTTGATGTACACTTGTGTCATATCACTTTTCTTGATTTATTATTTTTTGATATATCTAGATGGATTTACCTTTTGAATACTTTGGCCAAAGACTTATAAAGGCAACACCATCCTGATCAACCAGTCCTAAGATATATATCTTCTTTAACTTAGAAGTGACAAATCATTTCTTGACCATTCAACTAATGTCATACCACCAATTATGCACCCAAAACAAGCTACCAAATCACGATTTCATTATCATGTTTTTCGCCTTACATCAAAGTACGCGATCAAATGACACATACTAGTAATGATCTCAAGTTAGGAGACCAAAACACATGTCTGTAGATAGGAACAATCAATGACACCCAAAACATGTGGTGTTCCTATTAGCGGGTCTCTACTCATGATCCCACTACTAGAGATCACCAAGTGAAAACTTCATGAGAAGAAGTCTCAATGATTATGAGCCCCCAATTCCTGATAGTCAAACATATATTGTGTCTAGTCAGTATGATTTATCTAGACCATGGGACCTTTGTTTAAGATTAATGTCATAGTATCTCGAGGTTCTCATTATAGCTTGGGATTTACTAGACCCTTTTGATACGATCATTAATCTATGGAAATTACCATTTAATAGTGGATGCAGAAATGTATACACTAAAATGGTAAGAATACATCATGTATATCAAACTGTATACATGATATAGTAATAAAAATTAGTGCATAGTTAGGCCTAGTGCACCCAATATTTCAACACTCCCACTTGAACTAGATCCAATTTTCTAACCACACTTGTTAGCTACTCACATGATGAAGATCATGTTTATGTAGAGTAATGGATTTAGCTACTGGGATTGCCACATTTCCACTATGTGTCTATTCTGCTACATGTGACCTCATCTCCCTGAGTAAAACTTCTTAAGAGATGGTAAACCCAAGTATATCCCTTTTTTCCACTGCTATAACTTTACATCTTGGCTATTAAGAATATCATAATTTACATTATTACAATACCTTACTTACTAGGTGTGATTCCAAGAACTAGAACAAATCATTGCATTTATCTTCTTCTTTGCTACCTCAGAAGATGCAACATACTCATTATTTATAGGTATAGATACCACTGGATTTTATGAGCTTGACTCACTCATCACCTTAGTACAACTATGATATTAGATCAAATTGATATGAGGAAGACTAGTTAGCATCCGACCATAACTAGTATTATTTTTCTCCACATACCAGGTACTTATCATCTATACTTTCCGAATTATAATATGATAGTTTTGATTGCATCCCTTGCAGTGATCTTGGATACAACTAATATTTGCATACTATAAAGTATATCTTGGAAATATTAGTTCTTGTACATATCATGGAATACATGTTTAATACATTGATAAAGTGAATGGGTTTCAACTCACCATATGAATCTCATCCCATGTTCCGAACATGTCAACCTAGGGAGATTATTCCATATGACATTGGTAACAATTCATCCCTTGATTTGTTCTAATATTGTTTTTTTCAATACCATGTCACTATATGTATGATTGAATAGGTACAAGAAACTGTTAGATCTACCTTGATAGATCCCATTACCTATAACTTAGGTTGGTACTTTAAGTCAATCACTAGAGAATTAATTTCATCTTGGTCTTATCTAACTGTAAGAACAATATCTTTTTTTCATATGTTGTTGAACATATTTCACTTGGAAAACAATGGCGCTCCCACTAACCTCTGGCAGACACATGAAAAAGATTCATTCCAAATGAATTCTCTAAGATCTTATTGCTTACTTTAATCCTAAACTGTATTTAAGAAATTTTGAACCCTTATTGGAATCCAATGGTGTCATTATCCCTTTCTGGTTGCATCGTATAGATACCATCCACGAAAGTTGATCTTGACATCCAATGGACAATTTAATGATCTCAGAAGTTAGCTATGACAAGTTAAATTCTAATGGATTTAGGAATACGAAATTGGTATTACAAATCAAGCCTTATTGGTACTACACTTGTACCACCCACTTGAATACCCACCAAAGTATTCAATATATAACCCCCCTTTGTACTTTGATACATGAAATTTATTATTTAATTCTAATTGGCCTGGTCAATCTTAGCTTATTTCCATATACTGATTACTTGTAGGAATTATTATTCTCATTGAATAATTTATCATCGACCATGGTGAATAGTAAACCATCTAAATGGATTTAACCTTTCTATGCAGTTGGTGTCTCAGGAATATACTTTTTCTGGATGCACTTGTGGAACTAATTCCTATGACAACTACATGTGCATCTATGGAATTGACTAATCCCAAGTCAATATAGCTCCCACTATCACAAGTAGATATGTGCACCCTTTTATAGAAATTTAGACTATCGCTTGACTACATTTTTCTATATTAAGGATTTATGTAATATCCTAAGAAACTGTTAGGATAATTACTTAGATGCATAATGTGTTTCTCTTGATTCATGTTTTTTTAAATCCTAACAAACTTTTTTTGCATCTAAACAAATTTTATGCGACATAATGGATTTATATCATACTATAACTTGTATGATATCCATTTTTTAATTTTTTAGTTGGATTATTAGTTATGGGATATCAATTCTATTTTCAAATCACATCTTGAAATATGATGGAAGCTTATGCAAGTTGCAACATTGATACTACTTACATCACAACTTTGATGCATAAAATGTGCATTTAGGAATTACTCCACGCTACATTTTTTTGATCAATTTTAACATGTAAGAATCATCATCTATCATATTTATGAACATCAATGTAGTGATGTAGATAAGGTAATGTGAATTTAGGAATTACTCTATGCTACATTATCATGATCGATGAATTCTTGGTCAAGATATTCTTCGGCATGCCGATCTGAGGAAAATCATATCTTATGACCATGATTATAATTAAATTTCACATTCCTTAATAACTTAAAGGAATATTATGAAGTATTTTTACCACTATATTTCCCTTAGAATATTTAATTCTCACTTTTTGAACTAATTCCAAAAGCCTTGTGACATACCTTTTTTTTCCAAAGGTTTCTTTGTCCAAACTAAATACGTTAATAATACCAAAGGTGTTTAGTTGTACTAAGCCTAAATACCATACTAGGTGTATAATTTATGTCTACTTTTAGTTTTGATGAAAAATAATTATCTTTCTATAACTAGGTAAATAAGTCTTACATTTTATATTAATCACTTATTGTCTATGATTCAAGTACCACTAAACTATTTGTTGAGTATATTACACCACAAAAAACATTAATTCATGAACTTGGAATAATTTCTCCTCATTTAAAAAGGACACATGAGATAATTGTTTTGGTAATACTCAATAAAGGTTATACTAGAATCATTAAGTTGGAAAATAGATGTTATGTACTTCTCACTACTGATAGAGGAATCACCCTTTCTGAGCTGCTTGGAGAATTTACCTTACTCCTTGTAATGTTTCTATACTTACTTGGTTACTATATTTTAATATACATATGTGAAATAAATTGTATTTAATACCCAAGAAGTATGTTAGAAATAATACTTTTATATGATTAATATACACTGAATAAGAATTATATTTTTTCTTATTCAATTCAGTTCATTGCATTTTAAACTTCCATAAATTTATTTCATAATATGTGATGAAAATAATCTTTTATTTAATAACCAACCTATATTCTTTGAAGGACATTACAAAGGTTAATTTTTTATAACTTTCCACTAGCCTTTTGAACCTTTATTCCAATTTATTCTCTATAAGAACTAAGGATAGTACTTTCTTTAATATTCTTATTTACTTGGAGAACCTTACCTTAATAGGTAATGAATCATTTAATCCATCCTGTTAATTTTGTAACCTAAAATGAAACTGGAGTAATTGGGTGTAAGAATGGGATTCCTAGAAATATTTTGATCCATCTTTCAATTTATACAAAGCCAGTGTAATCATCACATTCTAATATTGCTTCAATTTCTACTCACAAACTTCTTGGATATGATACTACATGTGATGTCATCCATGATTCGATGTTGTATCTGCAAAAAACAATAGTCATTGATGATAAAATTATGAAAAAACCATCATATTCTCACTATATGAGTCTCATATAAGCAGTTTATCACCAATGCTTATTGAGGTGGCTTACCAGGTATAGGGGCACCAACACCTTAAATTTACAATATTGTAGTAATGTGTTCATGCGCCTGTACTACACTTGGAAGTTCGTGCTAGTTTGGACAATTAATTTTGTCCAATATTTATCAAAGTTTTTATTGCGGTATTACTTGACATTTTTCTAAAAAAATAAACTTTATCAGATGAGTACTTTTATATTTATTATTGAATTGGAAATTACCAATAATTTAATCATTAAATGTATACCACTATTTTATTGAATTCTCAGAACCCTCTGTGCTATAATTAGAATACTCTGTCTCTTGAGTATTCTATGGGAAAGGATACCTAAACCTCTCCTCATGGTCTACAAGCTTTGGCTATGCCACTACTCATAGGGTTCAAGGTAGACATTTGGCTGGCCAACCACATTAAATTGCGGTTCCTTGATTTGTTGAGTGAAGTCCCGGCTTCTAAAATCTTAACTTGATTTACTAAACTCTTGCCTCTAAAATTACAAAAAGTTAGCTTTAGCTACTTTTTTGCTGCAATTTTAGTTAATTGAACCCACCACTCTCATAAGAACTCCCCGGTAGTAAGAGACACCCTCATCTTTGGCATGAACAACACCCTAAACACTTGGTTTTTTTCAAACTTGAATGATGGAAGGCGGTAATGAATTAATATTACTTTGAGGGTTTTTGTGTTTTTCTCTCAATGAATGTAATATATTTCTATTAATATTATTAATCTATGTTGTCACACTCACAACTGAACATTAATAGAAAAATATATGTCACTTCTTTATGCATTTAATTATTTATTATTTTATGTATTTTCCCACTATTATAAGATGCATAAAATAATTAATAAATGCATAAATGTAAACTAATACCCGACTAGTCTTGAGCATCTAAAATGACATAAGGGCATCATACCTGAGTCATAGCTTGAATATTAATGCAGATCACCCCTACCTAATATCTATGCTTTTAGTCTGGAGTATCTCCTCATCTTAGAGGGGTGTACATCACATCTTGGAGTACTGCCTTGTCTTGGCAGGGTCCACGTTGTACATCGTCTTTTTACAATATAAAAAATTACTCACACATAGACGAGGGGGTATAGGGGTGTAAACGTACATTAGGTGAATTTGGGCATGTAGACCCATATACATTTTAAGTGAAAATAAAGATGATGCTCAAACTGTCATTTAATTAATTTCGAACATCGCACGTAGTTAAAAATTTAATTAAATAAAAGCAAACATAAATGGGTTGGTGCCCAAGACCAGTAAGTGGGTAGATTAAAAAACAATGAAACTAAATTTCATTAAATAATTATGAGGGTATTAATTAAATTAAATGAATTAATAATTTAAATAATTTAATTGTTTTAAGTCCCATAATTAATTTAATTTTATACCAAAATTAAATTAATTTTCCCGGGTATTGAAATTTGTGATTTAAACCAAAATTAATATATTAATTAATTTAATTTAATTATAAAATTAAATTAATTAATTAAATTAATCAATGTAACTCGGGGCCCAAAAAACCTATACAGGTCCAAAACAGGTCACGCCATACGTACGCAAACTCATTTTGGGCTGAGCAAAGATGTTATGGGTCAGATAGGTCTGCCCAGACCCATACCTAGTTGGGAAGACCCACCTGAACCCTTTTTGAGGCAATTTGGGTCCAACAAGACCTATTAAAGGGTACCTCACTAGGTCCGGCGGCTCGAAAAACCACGTTAGAACAGATCTGGAAGCACTGAAGGGAGGAAAAACTACACGGATGCCAAATCTGGGGGAAATGGCACCCTGCCAGTGGGTAAGACCACATACTCTATTACGAGGAAGGATAACCAGAGCTGGTAGCCACAACAAGCTAGGAATCCACTTGGATCTAAGCTTCGGGAGTGGGATGAGGTGTGCCGGTGGGTAGGAGAGTGAGGTGCGGCTGGACCTGGCTACCTCACGGTGGAGGAGAACTGTGGTAGTGGTCTGAAAGGGAGTCTGACTTTGAATATAGGCTGGATAGGGAGGTTCCACCTCAATTGGGAACATTGAGACAATAATCCAGAGGGAGGGGTGTGGGTGGAGTTTAGTGCTGCAGGATGGTTGGAAGCCACAACGGTCGAAGGAGATTCATGGAGGAGGAGCAGGGGGAGATGGTGGGATGAGCTTCAAGCGATGCGGGCGATCGAACCGGCAGAGATTAAGGTGACCAGCAGACTTGAGGAGGGCGGAGCTGGGAGGTGGGTTCTAGGGAGGGCCACCGTTGTTATGGGCTCACTAGAGGGCAGTGGGAGAGATGAATTGGTCCGACTTACCCCATTTTTTTTGACTTTTTAAATGTTTTTTTGATTGATTTAAGTTTAATAATACACCCTCACTTGAAACCCCTTTTGGGTTTTTTCCAAAGGATAAAATTATCCTTTAAATATAATATGTATAATAGTTATAATATTTATAAATTATAATTTCCAATAATCGATTTTATTTTTTAATAATCAATTTTATTTCCAATGAAATGAAACTGGCCAGATCCTGGCCAGATCCTGGTTGGATCTCTAGAATGATCGAAAATAATCAATTAAATTTTAAAGCTTGAGATCAAACCTCAAAATTGATTAGTATCAAAAATTTCAAATGGCCATAACTTGGTAGTTTGAAATCAGATTGACATGCGGTCTGAAATGCTGGGACCAATTTCAGACTCTCTATTTAATTTAATGAAAATTAATTTTAATTTGGCTCAGAAAATTTACTCGCTCACTCTGATACCTATTGAAGGTACTGGTGCCTAAAACAAAAGCTGGTGGGCCAAGGATTTTAAAATTTTCATTAACAAGATGACAGAACTTTTCGTCGCTGATGATCTGAGCCTCGGTATGGTCCAAGGATCTCATGTAAATTAAAAGAGCAAAAAAAAAAAAAACTGTAAACATACCATTACATATTTGATGGCATGGTCGAAAACAACTCATTTTCAGTGATCATTTATTGAATAATCCATATCAGGATTACTCTAGATCATCCACACGTTCTTCAATAATCCATGGGAGCTCCAATAATTGAATTTTAGGTGCTAGCCCGACGATTCAGCGATATCTTCAATGTCCCGATGATCATCGCGATCCTCTACCTTCAATTATTGAAGGAATTCTTGGATCACCTCTTGATAGGGAGAGACTCTCTCTCTAGAAAGCAAGAGGATAGAGTGCCTCTCATTCTAAATTAATGAATAGTTTTTTTTTGTGAGAGAGCTTCTCTCTCCATTTATAGTGGAGGTTCTAAATACTTGGTTGGGTTCCTTAAACCCTATTTATTTAACGTCCACTAAATAAATAATTATGATAAACTAAAATGTGTCAATATTATTTATTATTTTATCACATGTATTTAATTTTTTTAAAAATATATTAGGTGATAAACCTAAGTCATTTAACTCAACTCGTAATTCCCTCTTAATATTAAATGAACGTTGAATATTAAAATAATATTCATTCGATTAATATTTTATAGTATTGACTTAAATTTTAAATACAATTAAATAAATTCAACTCAATTATTCATAAATTGTATAATAATGAATTTATTTATTTCTTTTGTGATCGATACCTTGGACAACACTCGAACCCCATAGAGGGTCCCACCATGTCCAATATATCTATTAAATTGAATAGGTCAGATTCTTGAATATGATATTATGTGTGACCCTCTAGGCCCCCATCACAATAGCAGTGAATAAAATCCACAGACCAAGAGTGGAGTCTAGCAACCCATCAAGGCTCCTAAAGAGATAAGGACTGTCATAGCAATGACAATCAACCTATAAACAAATACTGTGTACTATAATCTCTTTGTCCTTAAATATATCATAAATTAGGACACACACTTGTGTCATCGCTCATTTCTTGCTTTATTATTTTTTGATCTATTCAGATGGATTTACCTTTTGACTACTTTGACTAAAGACTTATAAAGGCAACACCATCCTGATCAATCAGGCCTAAGATATATAAGTTCCTTAACATGGAAGAGACAAATAAATTTTCTTGACCATTCAACCAATGTCATACCACTAATGATGTAGCCAACAAAATCTATCTCATCATGATTTCATTATCATGGTTTTCGCCTTGCATCAAAGTACGCGATCAATTGGCACATACTAGTAATGATCTCAAGTCAGGAGTCCAATACACATGTATGTAGATAGGAACAACCAATAAAACCCAAAACATGTGGTGTTCCTATTAGTGGGTATGTCCTCATGATCTCACTACTAGAGATCACCAAGTGAAAAATTCACGAGAAGAAGTCTCAATGCTTATGAGCCCCCATCAACTGATAGCCAAACATCTACTGTGCCTAGTAAGTATAATGTATCTAGACCATATAACCTTTGTTTAAGATTAATTTCATAGTATCTAGAGGATCTCATTATAGACTGGGTTTGCTATACCCTTTTGATATGACCATTAATCTATGGACATTACCATTTAATAGTGGATGTAGAAATGTCTACACTAAAATGGTAAGAATACATTATGTATATCAAACTGTATACATGATATGGTAATCAAAATTACTATATAGTTGGGTCTAGGGAACCTACTATTTAAATAATAAGGTTGTCTTATGGACTTCATAAAGTTGAATATGAACTTCATAATGTTCATTCTAGAGACAAAGTAATATATGTAAGGTTATTCCCCAAAATCCAAAAGGTTTATACCATTGTGAAAAATGATCAAATAGAATTTATATGGCTATGAAACTTCATATGGTTCATAAAATATTTATAAGGTTCCTTGGGAATTTATAAGGTTTAACACTTTGTAAAATTTTGATATTGTTTAAGGATGAAAAATTCATGTTTTCTATAATTAAATATTGTAAAGAATGAAATAAAATTTTCAATGTTGGAACTAATATTAATTGGAATAAACAACACAAATGGATTTATGATTCAAGTTGAATAAATGAGAAAGACAATATTAATTATTGAAAAGAGGAAGGTCAAATTGAGATGAAATATGAGAGTTAGAGATTCAAGATAAAGACTAATGATATTTTAGAATCACTCATGTTGTGAAGGTGTGTGCCACACCACAACAAGAATATTTTTGTATGATTTTCATAAAGATATAAAAAATAACTCACTATATATATTTGTGGGAACATTTTGAAAATAATATTCTCTATCCTTATAGTTAAGTCAAATGAAGAATTATTTATCAGTTTAAAATGAGAATAAAATAAAATAAAGGAATACATAAAATTAAATTGGAGACATACAATTAAGACAAAATGAATAACCAAGATCACAAGGATACACCCAAGTGAAAAAGTTGAGGAAAGAAACAAAGATCATGGGAGAATACCCATATGATGTTGTTGAGGAAAATGAGAGGTTAATCACCATACTAGTTTAATGAAGATTTTATATATCAAATATATAGAAAAATATATTAGTGATTCGAGAATGAAATATTTGAGGAAGAAAAAAGAGAATAGTGGTCAATCATCTCTCTAAAGAAAAACGAGGAACATCTCTAAGAGAAGAATAAAACTTGATACCCCTTATGAAGAAGAACTCTTTGGGTATTGAAGAGTGAGAGGAATCCAAAGAGTTTTCTGTGAAGAAAGATCTAGCGCATAAAAAAAGATTCAAGAGGAAGAATAAGTTCTTTTGATGCCTAGTATTGTAGAAGTCTTAGATAAAAGAAGTATAAGAAGAATAAGTGAGGAATGTTGACATGAAAGTGGTTCTATAGAATATCCAGTGGTATTTGATAACTTTGAAGTTTTAGGTGGGTGATTCTATGTAATAGATTTTGAACAAGAACTAAGATCTAGGTTGTTAATAGAGACCAATTTGTAAGTTTTTTTATTAAAGATATATTGGAATTTAAAGTCTCTTATTGACAATAAGAGGACATTTTAATGTTTATAGAGTGAAATCCTATATAGATTATCAATCTAAATCAAGAAGGTTGGAAGTTATGAATTAGAGAGAGTCGATACAAAGAACCAATGAGAGCCAACATCTAATCACCTATGTAATATGGAAAATACTCACATGTGTAATATGGTGCGAATGGTTTCATGATGAAACCATTCCAAACCACTTGTAATTGATGATAATATTATTAGTGGTAAATCTTTGACTTGAGATAATAATCTATCATAACAAGGAGTGAGTTTCCCACATATGAGTCAAACCTTGTAAAAATACAATGTGTTTACATTTAATTTCTATTACTACTTTAAATGTGGTTGTTAAATGGTTGGTAAAAGGTAATTAGATCCACTTTTCTTAATTAAAAATAGAGGTTCAAAGATTAATGGGTGTAAAATAAGATAAGAATATTTTGAATTTGGTAAAAATTAGCAACACCTATTCACCTCGCCTCTTAGGTGTTTTCACTTGATCCTAAGATCATATCAATTGGTATCAAATCCAAATGTTACCTATGATTGGATCTATATTTTTATTTCAGTGGTATTTTTATCTATGACACCCTGACTGAATCAACGAGTTCAGTCAATGTGCCACATGACCTTAAGTGAACTTACCCATACGTGAGACGCTTCTGACTAATGTCGAGGTCCTAGAATAACAATAGGGAAAATATACCCTCATATCTAAGTCTAAAATAGCATTTTAAATGATGAAACAATGATCATATACAATAATAATCAAAGTATACAGTAAATCAAAAAACACAATGCTATAATAAAATGATGATGTCATAGAAACATACAACTGATCACCCATTGGGCCAACCAAATATATAGATTAACATAAAACAAAAATAAAAGGAGGCTATTCTATAATCCTGAGCCTCAAACACTTAGTATTCAACATTCTCAAGCTTCCCTGGCCTGATCCACTCAATTTCTTGTGCTCAATAAGAAAATAGACATAAGGTCCACATATGCACTAGGGTTCCTATGTAGGGTGTGAGAAACACATCTTAGTAGGGTCTCAGAAAAAACCCTAATATACATAGTCACATGTGTGTATATACATGAGGAAAATAAAATACATAAATAATCATGCTCACTAAGTCATCACATGCTAACCAGGCCACCACAACACTTGTAAGGTTACACATGCATCCGTTGAGTTTTTTGGTGCTAAATAAGCCACCCAACACCCATACACACTTTCTCAATTCTATGTCAAAAGAAAATTATCATATATCATCACATATCAGATCATGACATAAGGAAAACATCATTACCCAGTAGATCAGGCCATAAGGTCAACATCATCCTTTACTGGTTCAGATCACTTGGCCGAAACATGTCTTAGATCAAGTATCATAACAAAAAAAGCCTCGGGTCAGGCCTCAAGGCTGTTACACCTATGGATCAACTGGTTTAGGACACATATTCAATCAAGCTCTAGGTTAGTCCATAAGTTCATCACACCCATGGATCTATTAGGTTAAACCACAAGGCTATCATACCCCTAACCTATCTCAAGGACCATATTTATTATTTCCACACACTAGAATAGAACATTCTCCCCCTCTATGGGTTAACTATTAAATGATGATCCACCTGTCACTTTGATTCCAAACACAAACCTCCATAGGCCAAGAATTCATAAACAAGATGGAATAACACAAAATGGCACACACATAACACATAATGCATAGGAATCATGGTCCACACACACACACACCACATCTAATCACATCAATTATTGGTATTGTGGTCCACCCACCCACACACATGCATACCATATCACACAATGGTTCTCATGTTTACGCACACACATGCAAAAACATGTCAAGGCATACAATATTATATAAAGTTCCTCAAAGGTAAGGACCTCATATAGTGAAACCACTTCCCAAGCGATCTCCTCAATCTTGGCCTCACACAACATGGTCCAGGTCCTACCAAAAAATACCCCTGTCATCCCAATGCCAAGTCCTCAACCAACCAGTCCTTAACATATTCTCACTATCCAAGCTAGTCTATTATCTCAAATCTCTCTAGGGAGAATATGTTTCACTCAGTCACATCCCTCTTATGCCTACCCAAAAGTCACTAGGGGAAACACCTAGGCCATTTCCATAACCCAATAACATTCCAAGAACTCCCAAGGTCTATCTCCATTGCAATTAGTATTATTACCTCATGGTGACATAGTCATCAGATGGATCCGAACATCCTAAGTGATTTCAAGCATTTATCCCAGGATCGAGGAATAATTCCACCATCATCATTTAACTTAATGTTCTCTCAATCCTCAAACACTCTACCCAATCCCATTCATAAATTCACACACACATTCACACCCATTCGTAAATATATATATGATTTTTTATTATAGGGGCCACCTATCTCAAAGGAGTTATCAACCTCACTGAGCTCCATCAAGACTCTTATTAGCCCATCCATGCCTTGTCTGAGATTATACTGCCACTTGAGCTCCTTTTTTTACATCAAACCTCAAAATTAACTATTTATAAACCATTATAATTAATAAATTAATTTATTCTAATGCCACATAATTTCCAAAAAGCTCATCAAGCACCACCGTTTCATTGGAACCTTGACTGAACATACCTGAAGGATCCTTGAAACACTCTCAGTACTATCACACATGAAAGGACTATCATTAAAAATATATAAAACCATAAAATTCATCCAAATATAATGAAAATATTAGATAATTTTAGGGAACTACATTACATCCATCTAAATGGATTCCAATGGCGAGCAGAGGGTGTCTTGGGACATCCTCTATGCAAGCTGTACGAAATCCCCACCATTCTCTATTGATTCCACCATAATTTTGTGGAATCAAAAAAAAATACCTAAATTAAATTGAGGGAAATAATAGGTAAGAAAATTTAGTTTCAATAATGGAATAAAAAATATGATCTTACCTTGATTTTTCATCACAACGCACCTGAATTCGGCCCGGTTGAAGGGGATTGAAGGAGAGGCATGAGAGGAAAAAATTCATCCAAGGAATGGACTTTATAGAGTATCTAAATTAGATAAATACCAAGATACTTGATATATAAGAATTCATAAAATACACACTTAAAAAGTTCCCAGGATGAGCCTATTGACTGGAAGATGATCCCAGAAGTACTCTTAGTCCACTGGTTAGCCTACCGGCTAGCCGATGGATTCTAAAGACACCGAACTAATTTTATCCTTCTTTGAATTTCTATCAAACACCCAGGGATTTATATTAACTTTAAAACATGTCCATAAATACATTTTTAGGATGTATATACCATCGGTCTTCCAACCCGAGCCTCGATTTTCAAAACAGACCATCCACCAAATGGAAAGTTCAAATTCCATTGGGAATTTATAACCTATAACGGTGTAGGTCATTTAAACCTCCCCACCATAACTATTCTCATTCTATAGAAGCTATGGTATTAATAAAACCACATATCTCAAATTTCCAAGGTTTTTTGTTCATAGAGAAATTTCCACATTCCATCTTTGAACACCAACACACTATCACTGTAAAGATTTGAACCCCCATGAACAATATTCACCAAAATAAAATCCACCCACTTATTTCCAACACAAACACTAAGATGGTTTTCACCATACCCATCCCTTATAACATATATCAGAATATTCATGTAATGATACCAACTTTTTAAATGCTATTTTTTTCTATAATAATTGTTTATTACATATTATATCATACACATACAAAGTAAAGAGAAACCAAATTTTTATCTCTTCAATAATTATCATTACATTAGTCAGCTATGGAACTAATTAAAATGCCAAACATTAAAACTGGACAAAAAATATAAAATAGAATTTCTAAAATGGGGAAGTATAGATCTCCCCAATCTACTAGAATTATCACCCCCACTACAAATTCTATTGAAATGAAACAAAATGTTATTAAACCAATCAACATCTTAAGAAATAAAAATATAAACTTAGGGATAAATTATAGTGAATTTTGAGTGAAATAATTAAGCAGTATTTATAGGGTATAAAGGGAAATGTGACCATTGGGTTTCAACCATCATATGACTGTTGGTGAATATGACCATTGGAAACTACCCTTGGTTGATAATTTTACCATTATAACCAATGTTTGAAGCCCATTTGTCAGAACTTAGGAGGGAGGTATCGTCATTGGGGTTCACCCTTGACCAATCCCAAGCTAACCTTCAACAAGTGAAGCTTGAATGTAATTTCCTATGGGATAAGTTAAAGTTATTGGAGATTAACACTCGATCAATGTTAGCTGAGGCACCCCATGAAATTACCACCATCACACACCTTACCCTTAGGGCGCATGTAGGTCTAATTAGGGGTTACATGTCTTGACCTTAGTTTCTTAAAGTGTAAATTCATTTTTATAAATAATTTTTTATTTCATTAATTCCTTTTAATAATAGTTTTTCTTAATAAAATATAGGTTTAATTGAGATGAAATTGAT
Source organism: Viscum album (assembly GCA_963277665.1). Classification (NCBI taxonomy): domain Eukaryota; kingdom Viridiplantae; phylum Streptophyta; class Magnoliopsida; order Santalales; family Viscaceae; genus Viscum; species Viscum album. The sequence continues at coordinate 1,574,870,931 of OY728120.1, read as the reverse complement.
AATTTGATTTTTGGACACAAATAAAACATAATTATATTTTTATAGAAAATATATACAATTTTAATAATAAAAAAATGTATTTTGAATATTTTTTTTAATATATAGTCTTTTAAAAACTATTTTTTTAAATAATAAATGATTAAATTATTTTATAATGGCCTAGTAACTTTTTTATAAGTGTTAGAAATGTGATTGTACCTTAAAAACTATTATTTTTAAATAAATAAGTATTTTTATATTTAAAAGATAAAATTATCATATTTAGAGAATTTTTATGATAAAATAAACATCATTTTTTAAATCATAACATCAAAATTAGGTTAGGGTGAATTTATGAGAATTTTATAAAATACTTTATTTTTTTTGTGAATAGTAAAAAATATAGTTTTAGGGTTTCAGTATATTTTATGACATCATAATTATTTGATAATGATGTAATAATTAATTAAAAATAATGAACTAAACAATTTTATTTTATTAATATTAAGTATTTTAATATATTTTATTCACTTTTTAAAACTATAAGTTACTTTCCAAAGTCTAAAAAGGAAAAACTTATTTTTAAAACATTACTTTGTAGAATCTTTACCTTTCTATGACAAAATATGTATTAAATAATGGTGTTCGGTTCTATAGGATTAAATTTTCATAAAATGTGACTCAAATTTACAAAACCATGATAAAAAAACATTGGTAAGTCAATTATTTTTCATTTTCCATAATCTAGTTTTCTAAGGCCTATATTTGGAAATTATTAAACAATTCCCCCACTTTTGTTATAAATACCCACCCGTTTCACCTCTATACTTAAACTACCAATATATCCTCTAATAAGTTTTAGTGTTTTTTACTCCCAAGTACCCCCAAGGTGTCCTCAATCCCCCCGAGGTTCCATCCTCAAGTTTTAGGAACAACTCTTCAAGGTAAGAGAAAATCTCTACTTCTATTTTCCATTAAATTTTAGTTTTTATGTGGCATCTCTTCCAATTTACAAACTAGGTTCTTTTTCCATATAATTTTATACCCTTTCTATAATAGTAGTATTTTATGAGTGGGATACCCATGTTCCCTCTCATTTTACCATTTTCTAAAACCATGTTTTGTACCCGTCATGCTGCCGATTTTTCTTCTCAAATTTTCTGTTTTTTATATAAGTAATTCTATTTTCCTTTTTTTATTTGAATAACCAAACCTATTTTATTTTAAATAGGTATTCAAATATATTTAAAAAATGATTTTTTATTTTTTTATTTACATATATGAAACTCACATTTCCTTTCATGGGTTAAAAATGATGTAATGATCATGTCTTTAAACTCTTTTGTATGCCAAGATTTTGATAAGAAACCCATTCTTTATTCTCCATTGGTTATTTATAAAATTATTTATTATGATATATGTGGATCACATGAAATTAATATGTATTAAGGGTGTTCACTAATAGTGATCCAATTCATTGGGTAAAGAATTTAATCTCTAGTGATGACATGTTTTACAATACCTTGGTGAATAACCTTGGTAATTTTTATTTATGATACCTTAGTGATAAACCTTGGTGACATGCTTATTAATGTATCATTTAAATGTTGTAGAAATATTTTCATGTTATTATTCATGTTATTATTATAATTATTGTTATTATTATGATACAACACTTTCTCAATCCTTATCGTTATGCCTCATGTTCTATTTGATATTTATCGAGATCGTATGCTATATGTCTCTCTCACTTATTACTTTACTGGGATTCATGCTCACACCTTTACTTTGATGTATTCCCCTAGGATATGATATGAAATAAAATTAACCTTTATTGAACCCATTAATATGTCTTCCAATTTTTTTTAGAATAATGTTTTAAGTTTTCATGTATTATGTACTTTTTTACAAGAAACTAAACTTGAAAATATCCTCTATTTTGTACCATGTAATGAAAAGTTATGTAATAAAAAGGCAAGATTCCATAATTGGAATTAAAGGACAGTTTAGTTATTTTTGGAAATTAGGACTTGGAAACTTTATTAAGAACCCTAGGGAAAAGTATAAATATAGGAAAACTTCCTGGTATTTTGGTGAAGTATTAAGAAAGTGGTTTCCAAGAAATGAAATCCCTATCTGGTTGTGAACAAGTGGATATGGATCTGGAATAAATGTACCTAGAGGTAACACCCAAAAATAACACTTTGATCTAGATTCAAATGGGAATTGGTGCATGAAAATGAGCCTTACTGCACTCCTAGTTTGACACTCCTGGGGAATATGTTTTGTTAATCACTAGTGTTTTTTAAAACGATTATGAAGGATATATAGAAAATGTAATTTTTATTGAAGAAGATTAATAACATACTTAAGAATGATGTTTTGAGACATAAAATCCATTTAGAATTATAAGATTCATAAAATTAATATGTTTATCACTAAGGTTTTCTTCTTTTAGAAAATGGCAGGAAATAAGAGGTACCACATAAATGACAAGTGCAATAGATGATGCACTGATGGAATACCAATTGAAGCTAGAATAGAAAACATCACAAGGATGATGAATCAACTAACTCAAGTTATTAACAATAACTTGAATCAAGTCGAGATACCATATTCAACTTGAAGGGAACAAATTTATGTTGAGTCCTTCATACACCAATGACTACCTTATTTCAGTGGATCTACCAACTCAATGATTGTTGAAAAATGGATAAGATCTATAGAAAATATATTTTCTATACTCCGTTATTTAAAGAAAGATAAAGTCACCCTGGTAGTATACTGCTTAGAAGGATAAGCTGATCAGTGGTGGACACTAATTAAAAACAAAAATCTAAGAAGGGAGATCGATGATATGGAGTGGTAAGTGTTCAGTGGAATATTTTTCAATTAATATTCCCCTTGTTCGATGTAAATGAAAATGGAGAAGAAATTTCTTGAACTGAAGTAGAAGGAAAATTAATCATTGGAAAGCTATGAGATGAACTTTATAATACTTGTTCGATATTTCTATAGCTTTGTTATGGATCCTAAGGGATATGTTGAACGATTCTTTGGTGGACTGAGACCCCATATACAGAGGAATCTAGTAAATCGTGACTATGAAAGATATGAGGAGATAGTGTAGAGTTCTATAAAGGTTGAACTGGAGTTTTGAGAGATGCAGTGGTCATGTAGATCAAATGAAAAGAAGATATCAATGAAGCCAAACAGAGGGAGGATCTTTGATCATGGAATAGGTGGAAATAAAGTGAAATTTCCCACATGAAAAAAATGCAGGAAGAAGCATACATGGACTTTCTTGGGTGTGTAAAGTTCTAAAAGTGTGGAAGATATGTCTATATAGCTTAAAAATGTTGTGGTGAGGTGAAAATTAAACTTCTCAACACTAAATACATAGGGAATACAGAACAAGCCAAATTGGAAGTTCAATTATTCAAGTGTGGATAACTTAGGAACTTTTCCAATCAATGTCCAAATTAGAAGATAATTGAGGGGAATAACCATCAACCTCATCTTAGGACAAGGGATCAAGGTTGGGAATTTTTTATCACAACAACTAAAGTGGAGGCTTCAAATGACGTGCTAGCAGTTACACTAATTTCACTCTCAAATCTAGCAAGTAATTTGTTTGATTATAGTTATACATATTCCCTTATTTCATTCAAGTTTGAAAAGAATATAAAATCAATCCCTAAAATTCTAAAATTAAAGTTATCCATCGATACTCCCATAGGAATTATCCTAGCATCAACAGTGTATAGAAACTATAGTGTTAACTTTAACGAGTACAATATCATCACAAATCTAGTAGTCATTCCCATGGTGAAACTTGACACTATACTAGGGATGGAATGAATCTTAAAGTATAATGATATTATCAACTGGAAGATCAAGGAAATTTTAGTAGTCTTGAATGGAAAACCTATAGTTATTTTCAAAGGATAGATATCCCAGCCTTAGATTTTCCTAGAGTCACCTCCCATAACCTTCTTTATGAAGATGATCAGTGAAGATGGAGAAGGAAATGAAATTATAAAGATAGATAATGTTCTTATCATTTAGGAATACATTGAAGTATTTAATAAAGAGTTAACTAGACCTCACCCAGAAATAGAGGTAGAGTTTTCCATTGAACTCATACCTGGATCCAAGCTGATATCAAATAACCCATATGGAATAGAAAATATAGATTTAAAAGAATTAAAAAATAACTTCCATATTTTGTGGAGAAGGGATTTATCTGACCAAGTGTGTCTTCTTAGGGAGCACCTATTTTCTTTGTGAAGATTTAGTATAGATCAATACATCTATGAATTGGTTATAGAGAACTTAATGGGATCACATTGAAGAATAAGTACCATCTCTCATGGATTGATTATTTATTTAACTAGCTTCTTGGGGATCAATTATTCTCCAAGATTGACCTCTCATCCATGTATCATCAATTAAGGGTGAATAAATAAGATATTCCAAAGACTACCTTCCAAAGAAGATATATTAATTATGAGTTTTTTGTTATTCCCTTTGGCTTGAATAATTATCCTACTATATTTATAGATATGATGAATAGAGTCTTTAAAGACTACATTAATAAATTCATGGTAGTTTTTTTGATGATATTCTGGTATATTCAAAAATTTGTGAGGAGCATGATGATCATCTAAGGCTTATTTTGAAAACTCTGAGGAAGGATAATATTTTTGGAAAATTTAGAAAATGTGAATTATGGTCACAAACAACTGCATTATTGTGGAACATTGTAACCAATAAAAGAATCTCAGTTGATCCTATGAAGAAAAGTATTGTAGAGGAGTTTCATAAACCTATAATAGTAACTGTTATTCTTAGTTTCCTTGGTTTATAAGGATAATATAGGAGGTTTGTAAAAAACTTTTCATGAATTTATAATCTAATAACTAAGTTAACTCGAAAAGCATCTATGTTCATCTCGAAAAAGGAGTGCGAAGAAAGTTCCCACAAACTAAAGTAGAGATTGGTCACCGCTCCTATGTTAACTCTACTCTCTATTATAGAAGGATTAATTATTTATAGAGATGAATATCTAAAAGGGCTTGGGTGTATCCTCATGAAAAATAATAAGGTGATTACTTATGCATCTCAATAGTTAAAGTCTCATGAGTAGAATTATCCTATGCATGACATGGAGCTGGATACAGTTATTTTTTTTTGAAAATATGGAGGCACTATCTTTATGGGGATATATGTGATATATACATAGACCATAAATGTTTTAAGTATATTTTCACACAAAATGAATTGAACATGAGATAAAGGATATGGTTAGAACTTATTAAAGACTATAACTATTCAATTCCTTATCACCCTGGAAGATGAAAAAAGTTGTTGAAGCATTAAGTAGGAAAGACCCTCTTGTGCTGGCAACGATGAGGATTCAAGGAGATCCTTTGATCAAGGATCTAGTAAAACTAGACATGGGAATCATAAAGTAAGGGACATAATCAACCATATCCTAGATGATTTATCAACCATATCCTAGATGATTTATCAAACATCATTACTAGATAAAATCAATAAATATCAATGATAAGATCCTTTTTTACAAAGGAAGATAGAGGCTACGAAGAATGATAGGTTTCTTGAGTTTAATATTGATCAAGAAGGTGTACTGAAATTTCATACAAGTCTATTTACCTCACCTATCTCAGAGATAAAGAAGGATATGATGGATGAATCTCATAACTCTATATTCTATATACATCATGGAATCACTAAAATGTATAGAGACCTTCACGATAATTTTTTATGGGATAATATGAAAAGGGATATTATCGACTACACTATAAGGTGTATGGTGTGTTATTAGGTGATGGTGAAGTGACAAATTCCTGAAGGGGTATTTAAACCAAAACCCACACCAACATGGAAGTGGAAAAAATACCACTATGGACTTCATCACTGGTCTCCCAAGAACATCCAAACGAAATAATGTGATATGGTTTATAATAGATCGACTCACCAAGACTTCCTATTTCATCGATATTTGGGAATATTTCTCTCTTGACCAACTTTCCAATATATACGTAAAGGAAGTGGTGAGGTTGTATAGGGTGCCACTTTCAATTGTTTTTGATCATTATCCAAGGTTCAAATAAAAATTCTGGATAATTCTTTAGCATTATCTGAGTACTAAATTGAATTTCAATACGACCTATCACCCCCAAGATGATAGCCAATCTAAAAGGACTATTCTGACACTCGAGGACATGCTAAGAACATGATAAATAAAATTTAAAGGTGAATGGTATCAACACCACCCATTAGTTGTGTTCTCATACAATAAAAAGTTCCAATCATGTATTCAAATGGAACCATATGAATCTCTATATAGAAAACGATGTAGAACTCATACTTATTGGGAAGAAGTTGGTTATATGAAATTTATTGGGCCCGATCTTGTACAAGGGATGACAAAAAAGGTTCATGCCATCCAATAATATATAAAGGATGATCAGATTCTGAAAAGTATCTATGATTACAACCATCAAAGGGACTTAAAGTTTGATGTTGGGGGGATTTTTTTCCTTTTAATATCACCATGGAAGAGAGTCACGAGATTTTGAAAAAAAGGGAATCTTATCCCTAGGTACATTGGACCCTATGAAATCCTTGATCACATAGGAGCAGTGGCCTATCAGCTAGCACTTCAACCAAATCTATCTCAAGTTCATGATATATTCCAATTATCTATTTTAAGGAAGTACATACTTGATCCCTCACATGTACCGGATCTAGAGATGGTAAAACTGGAACATGACCTCTCTTATGAGGAGAAGATGGTGGAGATCTTGAACTATAGGGACAAGGTTATGTGAAACAAGACTACCCACCTTGTCAAATTTTTAGGTAGGAATCATAAATATTAAGAAGAAATGTGGTAAATAGAGGAGATAATGAGATATAAATACCCCCACCTTCTCTGAACTGAGATAATGAGTTGAAAATTTGGGGATAAAATTTCTTAAGGGGGGAATAATGTAATGACCAAAACTTTTTAAATGATATTTGTTTCCTGAATAAATATTTATTACATATTATATAATACATGTACAAAGTAATGAGAAACCAATTGTTTTATCTCTTTAATAATTATTATTACATTAGTCATCTATGAAACCAATTGAAATGCCAAACATTACAAGCAAACAAATAATATAAAATAGAATAGCTAAAATGGGAAAGTATGGATTACCCTAATCTACTAGAATCATCACCCCTAGTAAAAATTATATATAAATGAAACAAAATATTAGTAAACCAATAAACATCTTAATAAATGAAAATATAATCTTATGTAAAAATTTTAGTGAATTTGAGTGAAATAATGAAGTAGTATTTGTAGGGTATAAAGGGAAATGTAACCATTGGGTTTCAACCATTATATGACCATTGGTGAATATGAACATTGGTCAATATGACCATTGGTCAATATGAACATTGGAAACTATACCATTGGTTGATAATTTTACCATTATAATCAGTTTTTATGAGTATTGGTGACAAATGATAATTGTTATAGAAAAGAGAATTAATGGTCTCAACCAATAGAGTCGTGCCATTTGAATTCCATTTTTTAGTACTTGGGAGATAGTTGTTGTCACTAGGGTTCTCCCTTAACCAAACCCAAGCCAATATTTTACAAGTGAATCTTGAATGAAATCATATATATGAGAATTTCAAGTTAGTTGATATTACCAATCGGTCGATGTTAGCCGAGGCACCCCATAAAACCACCACAATCACACACCTTACCTTTAGAGCATATGAAGGTATAATAAGGGGTTATGTGTCAAGAACTTAGTTACTTAAAGTGTAAATTAATTTTTATAAATAAATTTTTTATTCCATCAATTACTTTAAGAATAGTTTTTCTTAATAAAAAATAAGTTTTATTTAGATGAATTTGATAATTTTATTTTTAGACACAAATAAAACATAATTGTATTTTTATAGAAAATATATAATTTTTTTATAATAAACCAAGGTATTAAGAATAATTTTTTAAATAAATATTATTTTAAAAATACTTTTATTTAAATAATAAATGATAAAATAATTTTATAAAGGCATAGGAATTTTTTTAGAAGTGTCAGAAATGTGATTGTGCCATAAAAACTATTATTTTTAAATAAATAAGGATTTTTAGAGTTAAAAGTCAATATTATTATATTTATAAATTTTTTCTCATAAAATAAACATCATTTTTTAAATCAGTATATTGAAATTATGTTAGGGTGAATTTATGATAATTTTCTAAAATACTTTATTTTTTTGTGAATAGTAAAAAATATAGTTTTAGGGTTTCGCTATATTTTATGACATAATACTTATTTAATAATTATTTAATAATTATTTAAACACAATAAAACAACTAAAATATTTTATTTTATTAATATTAATTATTTTTATATATTTTATTTAATTTTTAAAACTGTAAGTTACTTTTCAGATCCTAAAAAGTAAAATTTGATATTTAAAACATTACTTTGTGGAATATTTACCTTTCCATGAAAAAATGTATTAAATAATGGTTTTAGGTTCTGGAGGATTAAAGTATCATAAATGTGACCCAAATGTCCAAAACCATGAGTAGAAACCATGGGTAAGACAATGGTTTTTCATTTCCCATAACCTAGTTTTCCAAGGCCTATATTTGGAAATTATTAAACCATTACTCCATTTTTGCTATAAATACACAACCATTTCACCTATACCCTTCAATACCAATCCATCCTCCACTAATTTCTTTTGTTTTTTACTCCCATTTATCCCTTAAGGTTTCCTCAATCTCCCAGGTTTCCATCCTCAATTTTTAGGAACAACTCTTCAAGGTAAGGGAAAATCTCCACTTCTCATTTCCATTCAAGTTCACTTTTTATGTGGTATGTATTACAATTTAAAAACTAGGTTATTTAATCCACATTATTTTATCCCATTACTATAATAATAGTCTTTTATGAGTGTGAGACCCTTGTTCCCTCTCATTTTACCATTTTCTAAAACCATGTTTTGTACCCGTCATGTTCCCAAATTTTCTTCTCAAATTTTCCTCTTTTATATGAGTAATTATTTTTCCTTTTTTTTATTTGAATACCCATACCTATTTTATTTTCAATAGGTATTCAGATATATTTAAATATTGTTTTTTATTTGATGATTTACATATATGAAACTCACATTTCCTTTCATGGGTTAAAAATGACGTAATGATCATATCTTTAAACTCTTTTGTATGCTAAGATTTTGATAAGAAACCCATTATTTATTCTCCCTAGGTTATTTATGAAATTATTTATTATGATCTACTTGGATCAATTGAAATTAATACATATGAAGGGTGTGCCCTGATATCTCTCTAATTCATTGGGTAAATATTTTAATCTCTAGATATGACATGTTTTACGATACCCTGGTGAATAACCTTGGTAATTTTCATTTATGAAACCTTGGTGATATTCGTATGATTTTATCATTTAAATTATTTAGCCAAATTTACATGTTATTATTCATGTTATTATTATTATTATATACTTTTTTCTCAAGACTTATCATTATGCATCATGTTCTATTTGATATGTCTCAAGATCACATGCTATATGTATCCCTTGTTTATTATCTTACTGGGATTCACGCTCACTCCTTTCCTTTGATGTATATCCCCAGGATATGAGATGTAATAAAAGTAACCAAGAGTGAACCCATGAAGATGTATTCTAAGTTATTTTAGAATAATATTTTAAGTTTTCATGTATTATGACATTTTTTCAAAGAAACTAAACTTGAAAAGGTCCTTTATTTGTACCATGTAATGAAAAGTTATATAATAAAAAGGTATTATGCCATACTTCAACCAGATCATCCCAAATCTTGTGGTTCTCCCCACCATAAGGATTCACTCAGAACAACTAATTCCAAACTACGGTGCTCTCCACCATGGGAATAAATTTCCAAAAACATACCTTCTATAGTTCACTAACATGAAAACCATGTGTGAACAACACTTCCTATATGGATTCCATTCAATTTCATCCATATATTATGAAAAACACAAATCAAACCTCCTTCAGTTATCCCCTAGCAAAATGCATGGTTTCAACTACCAACATGTCACCAAGCTACCCTATCCTAATTCCTCAACTGTTAGTGGTATCCTATAATTTCCCAATGCATACACTATAATAAAAAACTAAAAATTAATGTAAAACCATGGTTAGGTCACCAACCAATTTCTCTTGCTTTCATGATCTCACCGTGATCATAACACTAGTCTGATCCTACTCTGCCCCAGATTAGACCTAACCACCCCAAGATCGATTTCAACTCACCAAATAAGAATCAATTTCTATAAAATTAATACCTGACTTGGACATTATATGAAGTTACTAAATCCCTCAAATTATTATAGATAACCCCATCATGTAGAATCATTACTCCTTACTGATAATATCTTTAGGTTTCAAATAACCTTAACTAGATTCTTAAAGAATTATTATTGGACTTTCCAACTTTTTTTTCTTTTGGTTTTAATCTTTTACCTATTTATACTATCTGTATAGTATAAAAACTTATCATAATATACCTAGTTCATCCCTTATCAACACTTTGATAATATAGGGTAAATTCAATCATATTGAATATTACTGAGATAACTAATCATATTGACTATATGAGACTATAATTCCTTAGGTTAATTAGCATCTACTGCCTTTTAAACCTTAAATGAATCATTCCAAGCTTCCATAAACATCTATATTGACTTGTTGAACAATTTCCACAATTGGTTACCCAATAAGGAAATTTTATAACACATAGAATATTTCTCTTGGCCCTGAACTTTTCTTAAGGTATCGGTCTTACAAGTTACTTACTTTAAGATTATTATTTCAAGATTTAATTTCAATGTTTAGTTTGATGATGATAATGAATTTATCTACAATATAAATTTTTATCAGATGAATATCATGTCTTATATTTATTCATTATGGAATTTTAATGATATTTTCCCCACTAAAAATGACGATCCCAAACATCATATCTATTTAGTGAGACAAGAACCATATTTCACTAATAAATGAGTCTGATATGGAGTTTCTCTTACCACTTAGATATTTAGGTATAGAATCATCCCAATCACAATAGTTCTGACTCTTGGATAGTTGAGTGGATAATCACTTATCTAAATCTATCATAATCAATCAATGAACACTATTCCTCTAGTAACCTAATTATATTAGAGTCACCTAGCTAGTGTAACCCAAAGAAAATTCCAAAAATAGGCTAACAAAGATCAATCCAAGGTCACCAAACTATGGAATGACCTACCTAAGGTTGTTTCATTTTCACCCATTACTTGATTTCCTTATACAAGATAATCCATGGGAACTGAACTATGGAATAACCTACTCAGTTGGATGTTCAAGGTCTTGACTGTTGTCTCTTTGTAAGGAATTTTAAACTTAGTATTTGAGGGGGTTTCCTTTTAAAGTCTCACCAATTTAATATAAATTATATACATATTAAATTTATAATTATTACATATTCTGTAATCATTATTTTCTCGAGTTTTATTATATTGTTTGTATGCATTCTTCTAACAATTTAGTTTTGGAATACCTATTCCAACCACCAAATTATTGTGTTCAGCCACATTAATGTGAAACTCTTTACACAACCTAAAAGTTTGTGTTATTCACCCAAAAAATAAAAGCTAAAAATATTCATACATATCCAAATGCTTTATATGAATAAGGTTTATGAAATATTCATATAATGTAATAGAGTTATATGATATTGATAATCGCTACATGATTAAGCCTGAAGTGACAGATAGATAACCCCATTCATATTTCTTAACAAGGCACAAGCCTCGAGACTGGTTGGTGGTCCAACCCCAATTCCATCTACCAAGGGAGACTTTACTCAAGAATAATTAACTTCATGACATCTCTAACACCTAATATTCAAAAATTATTCCCAATAACTAAATTCAATCTAATAACTTCAATTACAAACCAAGGTCAAAGTAGATGAAAAAAAAATTTTATGGAGTCGTACATAGCATGTAATGTAAGGTTCTATCTCCTAAAAGTGGTTTAACAGTTAAACTAAAACATACAATTTCATAATATAAAAAATTTATAACTATGAATAAAGTAGTTAATAAAATTTAAATAAATGAAAGATTAAAATATTTAAACATGATATAACCATTGATGAATAATTCATAAATAAAAGCTAATTACAAAACTTTTTATAAATTAACTAACATTATGGACATTACATAATTTTGAGTATAAACTCTTTTATAATCAATTCAATTTGAACTCTTTCATATTATTTATTATATTTTATTTCAAGTTATTTTTTAAAACTTTGATCAAATCAAAAATCAAAACCCTTTTGATATAGTTTAAATATTATCTTTAAATAAGACCCCCTTTTAATCTGAACAATTTCAAATTAATTAAATATAAACAATTCATAATTATTAATATAAACACATTTTATATTTTGAACATATTTGTGGGATTTATAAACACTTTTATAAATCATTTTTATTATATTTAAATAATCATTTTATTTAAATATTACAAAGATGACATATAATTTTATCTAAAAAGGTTTTAATATCCTTTATTATGATTTATAACATTTATAAATTACATTAATGTGAGTAAGATATTCTTAATATTACCTATTTAATATTAAAGGAATATTTTTAATAAATGTTTCAAAAACATTTAATTGATTAACCATAAACATTTTATAGTTAATTAATTTATAAAAATACTTTAATAAATTTTACAAATATTCCATAAAACCTTTTCATTATTTATAAAAAATTTATAAATAATACAATTCAATTATTAATTGAATTTTCTTTATAAATAAAGAATTTATTTATTTAACATTTTTTTGATAATTAATTAAAATAAGGACCCTAATTTGATCAACATCAAATTAATTATTTATGAATGATTCATAATTTCAAATATAAACTTCTTTATATTTCTAAACTAGTTTATAATTTAAAACACTTTATAAATTACCCATTATGATTATAAAATAATAATTTTATTTTATATCACATGGAATACCAAATAATTTCATAAAATACATTTTAATATTGATAGTTAATATTTGCAATATTTTGTTAAGAAATGTTTTATAAACAATTATAGGATTAATATCTAACAATTAATAGTTAATTAATTTATAAAGCATTTATAAATTAAAATCTTCTGAAAAATACCATCTACTATGATTTATAAACATTTTATAAACCATAAAAATTTGAAAAATATTTATCAATTAACCATAAACATTTTATAGTTAATTAATTTATAAAAAAATTCTATACACTTTTTTATAAATATTTAAAAAAATTTATTTTATTTATAATTTTTTTATAAATAATATAATTAAATTAATAATTTAATTCTCTTGATTAAAATAAATAATTTATTTATTTTCATAATCAAAATTAATAAATATGAACTTTTGTTATTTTATAATGTCTAATAATTTTTTTTATTAAAACAATTTTATCAATGTTATTCCCATTTTATAAAATATTTTATAAACATGAGTAACAAAAATCATTAAATGAACCTTTTATTTATTTATTAAAAATTAATATTAAATTTAATATTTATTTCCAGTCTTGGAATATCCCATTTCAGAATTTGTAAAACATGTTCTTCATTAAACAATAAAATGAACATGTTGATTTATCAAAGAAGCCTTCCCTTTAATACCACTATTGGGTTTTTGTTGTCTATCATATGGAAATGGCATTGGAAGAACAAGCATAAATATATATGATTTATATTTGATGGAATCAACATGTAATAAATGAAGAACATAAATGTGCTTACGAGACATATAAATTCCATAGAGTTCCCAAACCCCTTCAAAATTTAATAATCAATTTATATAACATTAATACCTGACATGGACAATCCAAAAAGTTCCCAGACCCCTTAAATTATTCTATATAATCCAATCATATGAAAACATCAATCCTTCCTATTAATACCCTCTGGTTTCAAATAACATAAAATATAATATTGAATAGATATTATTGAAATTTCCAACTTTTCCTCTTTTTTTTTTTAAAATTTTATCTCCTTGTACTATCTATAAAGTACCAGAACTTAGACATTTTATGCTTAGTTTATTTATTATCATCATTTTGAGAATATAGGGTAAAATTTTCTTGAACTCATTAATATTTTTGGCAGATTTCCATTAATGGAAATAGGATTAATTTTATAACTAAAATAATCCTTATAGGAAATCTTCAGTCACTCCAAGAATATTCAATCATATTGAATATTATTGACATACCCAATCATATTGAGTACATGATACTAGAATTACTTAGGTAAATTAGTATCTAGTTCCTTTGAAACCTTAAATTAATCATTCCATGAATCCATAAGAATCTTGATTTTCTTCTTGAACAACTTTAATACTTGGTTACTTGAGAAGGAACTATTCTAACACATAGAATATCCCTCTTGTTTAAGTACTTTTTTTAAGCTAATAGTATTATGATTTTATTACTTTAATCTTATCATTTCAAGGATTAATTTCAAATTTTTTATGATAATTATGAATTTATCTACAATAATTTTTTTTATCATATGAATATCATGATTTTATATATTTTCATTAAGGTATATAAATGAAAGTGCTCCCACTAAAAATTATGTCCCTGTACATCATATCCATTTAGTAGGATTAGATCCATATTTCATCATAACTTACATCGATTATTATGTAATAAATCCATGTCTATTTTGGAAGGTAATCATCCCAATTAAAATAGTTATGATTCTTGGATAGTTAAGCGGATAACCACTTATACAAATCCATCATATGAATTAACTCAAATCCATTCCTATGGAATCATAACTGTTATGGTTTCCCAGCTAATGTAACCTAAATCAAGTGATAATAATAATTCAATAAAGGAAAATAAAGTGGAACTCTACTGAGCTCTACCTACCCAACTGGATAATCTGAAGTCACTTATAACTTACTTTACTTATAGAGGATAATCCAGGGATACTCAACTAAGGCCGAAAATACTTGTTTGGATAATCAAGATATTGAAAAATATCTTTTTGGAAGGAATATCACACTTAGTATTTTTAATCATTTTTTAAAGTCTCACCAAGTTAGTATACATCATATGCATATTAAATTCATTATATCTTATGCAATAATTATTTTCTAATGTTTTTATTATTTTGTGTGTGCATGATTCCAATGATTTAGTTTTAAAATCCATATTCCAACCATCAAACTAACATGTTCAAACCACATTAATGTGTAAATTTTACACAACCCAAAAGTTTGTGTTACTCACCCATAATTATAAGTTAAATATATTCATACATATATGAATTCATAAAATGCATGTGGTACATAGAAATTTCATATAAAGGAATATAGAAACATGAGATTGATAATATCTATATAAGTAAGCTTTAAGTGATAGATAGTCAACCCCATTCACCTTTCTAGAGAATCTATAAGCATCTAGGCTAGTAGGTGCTCTGACCCCAAGTCCCTATACCTGGGGAGACTTTACTCAAGTGAGAATTCAATTAATTATATCTCTAAAACCTAATATGCACAAACACAAACTAATAACTAAATTCAGTCTAATAACTTTAATTAAAAACAGAGGTCAAGGTAGATGAAAACTAAATTTTATGGAGTTATACCTAACATTTAATGAAAAGCTTGATCTCATGGAAGCAGTTTAACAGTAAAACTAAAGCATAAAAATTCTTAATATAAATAATTAATAATTATGAATAAAGTATGGAATAATCATTAAATAAATTAAAAATTCAAAAATTTAAACATGAGATATCTATTTATGAAAAATTCATAAATAAAAGCTAATTATAAACCCTTTTATAAATTAGATAACTGTACATATATTCAATAATTTTGAATATAAACTCTTTTATACTCAATATAACATGAAATCTTTCATATTATGCATTATATGGAATTTAAATTTATTATTTAAACCTTTAATAAAATCAACAATCAAAACTTTTTTGATGCAGTTTAAATAATATCTTCAAACAAGGTACACTTTTAATTTGAACAATTTCAAATTAATTAATTATAAACAATTAATAGTTTTTAATATAAAAACCTCTCATATTTTACCATATTTATGAGATTTATAATCTATTTTATAAATAATTTTTATAATCCTTAAATAAAAAACTAGAAAAATGGGATATTGCCACGGTTTTTCCCAACCGTGGGCACTATCTCTATGGAAATAGGGTCTGACCTATTGCCATGGTGGAAAACCGTGGTTATAGCTTTGGTAAACCATGGCTATAGCCTAAAAAAATGTGTCCATGGCCAGATTCAACACCTCCACCTTACCTTTATGACTCATCCATCTAACCACTACACCGACGAACACTTTGGATATATATATATATTTTATGCTATATATATTATTAAAAACCATTGAAATAGCCTGGAAACCATGGAAAAAGAGCTTCCTATTCTTTTTTTGGCGAGAAAATTTTTCTCTCACAGAAGCGCACGAGACCTATAACCACAGTTCTATAGTACCATGGTAATAGGCTATGAAAAAATGGCTATGGCTATGGTTTTACCAAAATCATGGCTATAAATCTATAGAATTAGCCAATTTTTCTAGTTGTGAAACACTTTATTTAATAATTACAAATATTCCATATAATTTTAGATAAAATGGTTTTAATATCCTTTATGAATATTTATAACTTTTATAAATCATATTAATGTGAAAATGATATTATTAATATTATATCTTTAATATTAAAAAGTGATATCTACAATAATTTTTTTAAACAAATTTATTCCATTAACTATAAACATTTTATAGTTAATTAATTTATAAAACCCCTTCTATAAAATTTTCAAACATTGCATAAAACCTTTTCACTACTTATAAACAATTTATAAATAATAAAATTAAATTACTAATTGATTTTTTTTATAAATAAACTATTTATTTATTTACCAAAACGTTTTTTATTATCACTCAAAATAAGACCCCTTTTAATTTTAAAAATTCAAATTAATTATTCATAAACAATTCATAATTTCAAATATAAACTTATTTATATTTTGACCTCACTTTATAATTTATAACCCTTTTTAAATTACCCCTTATTAATCTTAAATAAAAATTTTATTTTTAGATCACAAGGCATACCAGATAGTTAGGTAAAAGATATTTTAAATATTAAAATTTAATATTTGTAAATTTTTAATAGATGTTTCATAAACATTTTTATAATTAATTATAAAAAATTTACATATAATATTATTTATAAACCATTTATAAAAAATTACTAAAATACCATCTACTATTATTTATAAACATTTTATAAACTATACATATTCACTACTATAAATTTGGGTTTATCTAGTGCAAGCTAAAAATAATGATAAAGGGGGATCTTTTTATTAGCACTAAAAAAAGTGCTGATAAAGGCCCACACTTTATTAGTGATTTTTTTAAGAGAATTGATAAAGGCCCCTCTTTATCAGTGTTTTTTTTCTTGCATTGATAAAGGGTATATTTCATAAAAATATTATATTTCATTAAAAATAATATATTAATATATAAATATATTTATATTGATATATATATATATATAATATCTTTTAAATATGAGTTATATAAGGTTAAATACACATTTACACTTAATATGTAAGATATTTTGTGAAAATTCTTATAAAATAATTAAAAAATATCATTAATTAAAAATTTTCTAATTATTATCGAGTAATATTCATTTAAAAAAATTGAATGAAAAAAATTAAACAAATTAATGGACAGTCTAAGATAAGTTGAAAACATGACTTGAACTTCAAACGACCATAACTTTTTATCTGAGTATCCGTTTGGGCTCTACCACAGATTCATACCATTTATTTCAATCATAATGGATTATAATCAATGAAAACACATAGATGATAAATGCACTTAAACTAAAAATTCCATTCTTTATTTTAATTCATATTCAACAGAAATCTTCACGATCGACTTTCCTTAAAAAAGTTTGTTGACCATTGGCCCAACATGGATAGGTGGGAAGAAAAGAAATTGATCAAATGGGATATTAGATGTTTATGATGGTCCAAAAAGATGTTTCCCTTACCCTGGTAGTAAGGTAGTGACTGAAGGTTCTGACATAGGATTTAGGTCATTCGCTCCAATGACTGGAGAGAGAAATCAATTTCCTTAAGATTTGGCTTCCCATCTTCATTTTCATGGATATATATCGAAGAAAAAAAAACTAAATAAACATAGAATATTTGATATATATTCACATAAAATCTATAATTAATTTATATATATATATATCAAATATTCTATGAAATACACACAAACATACATTATATATATTTATGTGTGTGTGTGTGTGTTTATAAAATAATTGATATATATCACAAAACTTTTAATGTGTGTGTATTTTTTTCATAGAATATTTGATATATACAATACTATAAAGTTCTATTAGATTAGTGATATCACTGAGAGGGGGAGATGGTAAATTAGTGATCCATTTTTATTTTTTATAAGTTCTACTCTTAAACTTAACCTTTGTGTCCAGTTAGTACATTAATCCTCTCAATCTATAATGACTCATCCTCACCTCATATACAAAAAATATGTAATAATCAAAGCACATAAGGATTTACAAGTTTTGACCATAAAATACTAGTCCTTATCATGGTTGGTTAGTGTAATGTCCTCTCCTAGGCTGTGACCACTAAGTGATGCCTGGACTGAAGAGTTTGACACTGATATTTTAGGAATGCCTCCCCATATTTTAGATTTTGACTAGCAGCAGGGGTCTAGGGTGTAACCATGGGGAGACTATACCTCCATATCAGAGTGAGAAATAACAAATAACTAACCAAAGATAATCCATCAATAATAACCATTAGAGTATGAAAAATAAATAATCATCTCAATCAATAATACATGAATGTGGAAGCATACATTCATACAAACTCACTGGCCACCCATTGGGACAACAACATATAAAAAAAGAATACAAGAATAAAATAAATTTATAAGAGGCTCAACTATATCCCTGAGCCTCACCTCATCCAAATATCAAATCCCATATAAGCTTATCCCAATCGATCATGCTACACTAGGCCTCTTCCCAAACTAAACCTAGAATAAATGAAGTATGCTCGGGTACCCAAGTTCTATGGATTCTTGAGTAGGGTGTGAGTACAAATTAGTATAACACCACTAAATCGGTTCCTCGCGTAATCAATAAATTCAGTGTATAGATGTTATATTATCAAATCAATAAATAAATAATTGAAATGTATAAGCATAAATAAATAACCACTACCAATCCCCAGGTTCTAATTTGAACACGAGATTGACTCCAAACTTATTTTTCCAATACCAAAGTGTCTATGAGCACATCAAGTAATTGTGCCAACCAATATCTTTATAATCTTCGATTCTTAGGACAAATTCCATATAAATTCAAACCAATCATGAAATGAATCCAAGGAACATTTTGAAGGCATTCCAACTCCAATACCATGCAACCTGAATCTAAGGAGAATGTCCAAGGAATTATAACCTAGATAACTAGAAAGATAAATCCCATGAGCATATCCATGGGGTTATAAATTGGATAACCTATGTGTCAAATCCAAGACACATGTACAAGGAATTACAACCCAGATAAACTATTTACTGAATCTAAAGAGCATGTACCAAACATTCTAACTCAAATAACCATGTTCAACAGATGATTACTAGGAGCGTGTACTAGGAAATTCAAACCAATTTCATGCATGAAGGCTAGATCCTAGGAGAATTTCCTAGGAATCCCATGTATCATATTACATATTGATGAGTAGTTCATCCCCCCAACCATATCATAATATACATATTGGTAGGTTTTCCATATACCCTAACTCATCCTAAAATCTAAATCCAAACTCTCATGTGATCGAACTATCACTGTCATATCCATAACAGACTTATATATTTGATTCAAGTTCTAAGGTGACACCCTTAATCACCACTAACCATTTCCTATACACACCCTCACTAGGGCCAATATATCACTAGGGGTACCCACTATGCCCCCTATGTATCATAATAATATAGATACCTCATAAGAGTCCCTCAATATTAACCACATCACTCAGGCTAACACCCATAAATCAGAGGGCATGAAGTTCTTTAACATCATAATCACCAAAAAACGACCTCACTAGCCACAAAAACATGCCTTAGTGGTATCACTCCCAAGATATGGCATAAATCCCATCTCAATACCCAAGTCATTACTAGATTCATCCTTATGCAATTAACCTATTCATATTCCACCTAGTGTGTGCCCACCCAATTACCCACATATTATAAGAGGAGGAACACTCATCCCATGATAATATTTTCTAGACCAAATGCTTCAAGGCATCTCAAGGCCCATTACTTCATACCCAACGCAACCATTTCTAGTCCACCACCCTCATCTACAAGGAGGCCTCTAAGGGTTCCTACACTAGGGCCATTACATTCTCATAGTTCATTCGATTACCACCCCTTAGGGTCCATGTACCTAAAGGGATATAAATATAATAAATGTCTCTACTATTGGTGGATGAGGTTTTCAATCCAGTGCGCAAGGGCCCCTAGTGGTCCTTGGAACTTTGCTTAAATTACCTAAAAATTTCATTTTAAATAAACAATTCATTTTAAACAATGTTATATCACCCATAATAGAGATACCACATATCAGATGTCATAAATAAAATGAATAATACCATAGGGGTATGTACAAGGGATTACCTACCTCAATTTAGAGTTATTTCCCTTTTCAAAGTATCCTGTCCATCCTCACCGAACCTCATCCAAGACTACATCAACCACCATCCATCACACATGGCCCTAACTCACATAAAAAAATCCAAATTAATTATTTATAATCAAATTATAATAAATAATTATAATTAATCACAATTTTTTAATTAATTGTAAAATTTAATTCAATTAGGAATAATTTTCTAAATACTCACTAGAGACCCTCATCGCACCAAAACTACAACCGAACATCCACAGTAGGTCTATGATGTAGTTTGGAAATTAACCCAGGGAAAATCCCTAACATACAACACTAATTTAATCTCTAATTTAAATTAATTTAATCCCAAAACCTTCGAAAAAATCAAATAATAATTCACCTCAACCAAAACAACATGAGACAGTATACAGATACTATCTCAGTATTCCCTCTATGCATGTTGAGAAAAATCCCCATCAGAATCTTCAAATTACATCATGATTTGGTGTAATTGGAACCAAAACCATAAAATGGGATATATGAAATTTGGGACAACCAAGAGGAAGAATAAGAGAGGAAGGAAGATGATGACTCACCTTGATCTGCCATGAAAATCCCACCAAAACCCTACCCAAAATAAAGGGAATCGAAGGATAAAGGTGGAGGGGAGTCCTGAGGTTCATTCATTCTTGAGGGAGGAAGAGAGGGGGATGAGGTATAAAATCCTAAGGGAAAATAAAGGTAAAATACTTCTATTTAATAGATTATGGTAGGACTTATAGTTTTTCAAACCGTTCATCAACAATATAGGTAACACTATCCAAAAGAATCACCTTTTCCTAATTAGGCTGCATAGTTTACCAAACCATGCACATACCATATAAAATTCCACTATAATGTAGGTTTTTTATGATTTTTCTGTAACCATGTACCCATCGTGTGCCAAGACTCACATCCAAACCACCTCAGACAATTTCTTCTCTAATCCACATAGTTTTTACTTGACCATGTTCTAACCATGCGCTAACCACATGCTATGAAAATTGAACTGAAAACCTTACTATATAAGGGTAACCACATGGTTTTCTTTAAATAATATGACCTAAACCATGCAATAGGGAAAAAATCATTCAAAAAGTTAAAAATTCAACCCAAAGATATCAAGTCTCACCCAAGAATCTAAGGCACCTCTCAGGACTTAAACCATTTCCAAAAACATAAACTTGGGACACTTGAACTATTGGATTATCTATATGAATCTCGGTTCTAAAAACAAACCACCCACCAAACTCAAAAATTTAAATTTCCCCAGGATTTAACACCCTAAAAAGGTATATGATTTTATAACATCCTCTCCTTAATAATTAACATACTTAAGAAGTTTTTAGATCTTTCAACCATAAATCCAGATCTACTTGGGTCACTAATTCATGATTAATTCACTAAGTTCTATCCTGAAACACCAAATGAGATTCCACTGCACCACTACAAAAATGAGGCTCACTATTAATCACAACCAGATCCATATCTCATAAACACCACTAAAACACTGTCAGGATGCTCACCCACACTTGTATAACCTGAGCCACCATGATTTCATTGATCAATTCATCTTCTATATTATGGTTCTTACCACCATAAGATTCTATTCACAAGGGATATCTTTGTTCCATAGTGATCTCCATCATCAAAATTTCCCAATAAAACACATTTCTAATGTCTAACAACCCAATAGGTGTAGACTCCATGCCAATTCACCCAATTATAATAAAAAATATTAGCCAAAACCTAATACCACCTCTTATCTCCAATTACCAAACCTAATTAGATGAGTACCTGCTGTCTATGAACAAGGCCCAAATACACCAAATTTTTAATGAAATGCCCCAACCAATTTTCAGAAAACATTCTTTATACTTGATGTAGAATACCCCATGTGCTTTTTGACCCCCAATATCCAATTATATGTAAATGAATCAGTCAAATATCCACTGGCTTACCCATTCATGAAACACTCAGTCAAAACTACTAACACACTATCTAATCACTCGAACATGATGCCCAACTCATCGAAGGCACCACAAGATCACATAATTTACTCACAATAAAGTCTAAACTAGAAATTTGGCCTAATTACATGCTTGGATCCGTGATCATCCAAATACACTACCATGTTCTCACATTGAGCATTGACATACCATTGATCCTACTCTTTCTCATATCATATCAACCCCCAAGAGCCTTGTTCCAACACACATACTCCATCAAAAATTGCATCCAACTCTTAGATATAATATTTTCTATAGAACCAGATATAATTGGATTCAACTACTCACTGGAACCCCAATGACACCTCGACTATCCATAATAAGTCACATCATTCTCACGACCCTTCTACCATGAGGGTAATTCCTCCATGGTAGAATAGAAAGGCCACTAACACCTAAGAACCATCATAAAACATAGAATAATTCCCATTCCCATCCCATGGGAATTTAATCCTCATAAATCCACCGAATCCCTAATTGAAACTAGTGTTACACCCTATAAACACCAATGGTTCATTCCCCACTATATGGACTCCCTCACACCACTCCTCAAGCATAATGATTTAAGGATCCCATCATCACATGCATTCCACTCCTCCCAAGATAAACTCATATTCTTTCTATGCCTGACACCATGAATCCATGATGTTATCATCATCCTATAGGATACATTACTCATTAAAACATGGGGCAACCAATTTTGAAATCATCTCATTTATTCCATCGATCCTTAGATAGCACATGACTGCTCAATGATCTACAATTCAATGGAACTAGACATAATAAAAAATATGCCACCTTAATATCATATAGACCCAACAAGTGTATGCCCCATACCCAGGCCTACACAACTACGCAACTACCTATTCCCCATCACATGTCAATCTCATCTATCGAGAATCACCCTTAGTAATCCTCTCCAAAATTAGGGATTTCACCTATTCTATATCCTATCATATGATCACACACTATATGATCATAGTTCTAAAACCAAAAGAATCCATCCACACTCTACCATAACACCAATTGGGAGTAAATAAAAAATAGGCAGCATTGGGCATTACACTGACCACAATGTTGAAATAAAACCATGAAACCAAAGAACCAACACTCAAGGTTCTCATCAAAATGGAAGAATAAGGCATCACCATACCTATGAAACATACTCAGTAGCAACTCACATGAACCAATTTCATAACCCAAAGCATCTAACCATGATTTCCGTACCTATGGAAATAATATGCCCGAGTTAACACCTCTCATTAGATACCCGCAAAATTTTTATCTCAAACATAATATCTATCTTACATATCTCAATATGTATATAAAAGCACTAGGCCCAACCACTTATCCCATAGGTCGTATCTTACATAAATATTATCTCAAGGGAAACACCTTCCTATTTCCATCCCCAAACAACATGACACCTCACATTCCAAACTACTAACTCTAGGTTCTTACATATCCATATCTGGAATCACATTCTAACTCATCAACCTATTCATAGGAACTAATTATCACTAGAAATCCATATATGGAACTACCGCCTAAATAATTTGATATCTTAGGATGATCCTTACTAGGCCTCCACATATGGGAGTGTCCCCTATTGAGGATTATGTTCTTATCCATCAACATATATATATATACATAATGACATCTCCCTAGATGATACATGTTCAGTATTCTATAGTCATAAGGTTCATTTAAGTAGTATGAAACCCCAATCTATATTGAAAAACACCATATAAGTTGTTAATAAAACTTTAAATAACTAAAATTATTTTTCTTAATCATCAACAAGGGGTTCATCATAATTCATCAAATTTCTGCATCAACATACTGGGGTCTCTATACATCTCGTACACCAAGAGTCTAAATAGTCATCATTAAGGAGCACCTCATCATAGAGCCACATGAAATGTCATTAAAAAGAAACTATATTATGGCCTAGATGTGTATAATTCCACCACCAAGTTATATGGGAAAAACCATATAAGTTGTTACTAAAATTTTAAAAAAATGTACACCATCAATAGTAATACCCATAAAAAGTAGTACATGAATGTCATGTGAATCATACATACCAAGTATACTGAATGAACATGACATCTTTCCAATGGGCCAATAGCAAAAACCACAATAAATCATAAATCATAAATTAGCATGTCTAAACCACATGAATGTCATTTTAAGTGAAAATAATCCAACTATAAAAGTAAGAACTAAGAAAAATAATACCACATCCCTGGTAACCTATAATTCCTAATAGAAATAGTGTTCTCAATGCACTAATCCAATACCCATCACAAGATCTAACTAATCCCTCTGTCACCTATATACCATCTCCTGAAATTTAAAGAAAAAATAAAACTCTAATAAAATATATGATATCAATTAAATAAATTCTATAATTTCACTTTTTAACATCCTCCCCTTGGTCACAACCACTGAGTAGTACTTGGGTTGGAGGGGTTATCACTAGGATATTAGGAACACATCCTTGTATGCTAAAGGGTGCGACTAATAGTGGGGTTTAGGGGTTAACCATAGGTAAACTATACTTCTATATCAGAGTGCACAATAACATAAAATTAACCAAACATCATCAATTAATAACAACCACCCAAGTATGCAGGATTAATAAAAATCACAATCAATAATATATTAATGTAGAAGCATATTGTCCTATAGACACACTGGTCACCCACCAAGACAACCACATATACAAAAATAATACAAGAATAAAATAAATATAAAATATGCTCAACTATATCCCCGATCTTCATGTTTTTCCAATCTCATATCCCATCAGAGCTTATCCCATTTGATCATACTACACCAGGTCTCTTCCCAACCTAAAACTATGATCAATTAACCCAAGTGCTATGGATTCCCAAGAAGAGTGTGAGTAAAACTTATTAGGGAACTACCAATGTGGATTCATACATAACTGGTAAATATAGTACAAAAATGGGATATGATCAGTTGAATAAATAAATAATTGTATTGTGTAAGAAAAAATAAATAACCACTGTCAATCCTTGGGTCCTAATCTGAACCTATAATTAAAAAAACAACTTTGACTAGTGTGAGAGTGTCTTTGATCATGTCAGGTAATCATTACAACCACTATTAGACTAATTACTAATTCCTAGGAAAAAATACTAGGCTATCCAAATCAACCCTAAGATAAATCCAAGGAGCGTGTCCAAGGTATTCCAACTCAAATACCCAGAAGCTTAATCCAAATAGCATCTCCAAGACACCCTCACTCCAATACCCTATGAGATGAATCTAAGGAGAATTTACAAGGAATTCTATCCCTGATTACATGTAATATGAATCCAATAAGCATGTTGAAGGAATTCTAAACCAAATAACCTATGTCTCGAATCCAAGGAGCATGTACAATGCATTCTAACCTGGATAACCCATAATCCAAATAAAAGGGGCGTGACTAAGGAATTCCAACTTGGATAATCATGTTTAAAAAATGATTCCTTAGAGCATGTACTGGGAAATAAAAACTAATGCCAGACATGACAGTCAGATCCTAGGAGCACTTTCTAAGCACCCCATGTATCTCAATATGTATTTATATATAGTGAATCCCACCCCAATCATTTCGTAATATGCACATCAATGAGTTTTAAATCTTCCCATACCCATCCTAAAATATAAGGTCAGACTCTTAAGTGCACAACTTATCATTATCATATCCATAATAGGCACATACTTTCAATTCATGTTCTTAGGTGACACCCACAATCATCATTACTCATTTCCCATGCACACCCTCACTAGGGGAAACATATCACTAGGGGTACCCACCACGGTCCCCTAGGTCTCATCCCAGGATAGACACCTCACTAGGGTCCCTCAATCTCAACCTCATATCTTAGGTTAACAACTATTACTCAGAGGGAATAAAGTTCCTCAAAATCATTTCCACTACACCAAAACCTCACTTGCCTCATAAAATATGCCTCAGTGGTGTTACTTCCAGGAGATGGAATAACACCTAACCTAATCGGAGCCTACCTAGGGCACACCCACCATGGTACTCACATATCATAAGGGTAGGAACACTCTCCCAATGATCATGTTAACTAGCCTGAAGGATTCAAGGGATATTGAGGTCCACTACAGTCTACTCAGATCGATCATTTCAAATCCACCACCCTCCTCTATAAGGAGGTGTTTATGGGCGTATACACCAGGCTCACTATGTTCTTATGGTTCATTATATTCTCACTTATTAGGGTCTATGTAACTCAAGGAATATAAGTATAATCAAGGCCTTGGTCATTAGTGTCTGAGATAGTTCACTCATTATGCAAGGGCCCCTTGTGGTCATTGGAACTATGTTCAATTTACCCTAGAATTTCATTTTAATTAAACAAATGGTCAATTTCCCTTAGTGGTGATACCATATATCACATGCCATAAAAAAATCATAATACCATAGGGGTATGTACAAGGGACCAACTGCCTTAATTCATAGTTATTTACCTCTACAAAGTAGCCCAACCATCCTCCCCAAGACCCACCCAAGATAGTACCAACCACTGCCCATCAAACGAGGCCCTAACTAATGTCAAAAAATCCACTTTCATTAATTATAATCATATTATAATTAATTAATTAATTATAATTAATCTTAAACAATTTAAATTAATTTTAAAATTTAATTCAATTAGGAATAATTTCCTAAATACTCTTTATACACCCTCATCACATAGAAAATGCAACCAAACACCCATGGGAGGTCGAAGACGCACTCCCATCATCTTCTTAGAAAAAATACCTAATGCACAATAATAATTAAATCACAAATTTAATTTAATTTAATTTAAAAACATTATAAAAAACCAAATGGAAACATACCTCATCCAAAATGACATGAGATAATGTTCAAATACCATAACGGGACACCCTCTATACAAGCTGAGAAAAAGGCCCATCAGAATCAGCCGATTCCACCATACTCTGGTGAAATCACAATAAAATCCCTAAATTGATACATCCAAAATTATCAAAAAACAAGAAGAAAAACAAGTGAGGAATAAAGAGGATGAATCACCTTAATCCTCTATGAACATCATACCAATTCCCCACCCAAAATAAGGGGGAATCAAAGGATAAATGGGAAAGGGAGTCCCCTAGTTTGCATGCGTGTGAGGGAGGGATAGGCTGAGGGATAAAATCTCGAGAGAAGAAAATGAAAAAATCACCCTGTTTAATGAATTATAGAAGGCTATATGGTTTTCCAAACTGTGTTCTAACCATGTGGATGGAACTATCCGAAATAATCACCTTAATATATTTTGACTGTATAGTTTACCAAACCATGTGAAAACTGTGTGAGATGTTATAATAACTAAATTATAGGTTTTTAGGGATTATCTATAGACATATTCCAAGCCCCAAGTCTAAACCACCACTTATGGTTTTCTATGTGATCCACATGGTTTTCCCTTGATTGTGAAAAAATCATTAATTCTAACCATGAACTATGAAAATTGAATTGAATACATTTACACATAAGGGTAACTGCATGGTTTTCCTAAAACTATGTGTCCCAAAACATGATCTAGGTTAAAAATCCTCTAGAACTTCTAAAATTCAACCTAAATCTCCCAAGAAAATCTTGTGCCTCAAACCATATTAAAAAACATCAACTCGGGTAGAAAAAAATATTGAATTATTGATTTGAATCCCATTTTTCAAAAAAAAAATTTCCCCAAAAGACTTGTTTACCTTTCAATAATAAATCACAACCCACTTGGATACCCAGTTCACACTTAATTTCCTACATTCTATCCCAAAAAGTCAAATGAGCTTCCACTGCTCCACTCTAAAAATGAGGAATACTATTCAGAGAAACCCATTCCATCACTCCTAACCACCACTAAAATACCAAGATGACACTCACTTGTGCCTATCTAATCCGAGACACCATAGTGTTATCAATTAATTAAATTCCAAGATTATGGTTCTGACCCTATAAGGCACTACTTATACTATCCAATTTCAATCCATGGTGCTTGACACTATCAAAATTTCCCACTAAACCACATCTACAGTGGTCCAATAACCTTACTCAGTGCTATCTTCACATCACTACACCCAATTCCAAGAAAAAAATCAGTCCGAATCTGATACCAACTCTCATATCCAATTCCCAAACCGAATCCAGTGAGTACCCACATCTATGAATAATGCCTAAATATGTTAGATTTTCATTGAAAAGACTTGACCAATTACCAAAACACATATTTCTTACTAGAGGCATCATAACCGATATAGTTTCTAAACCACCACATCCAATTACATGAAAAAGCATTAGTAAGATCTCCTTTAGCCAAATCATTTAAGAAATGCTCTGTTATACCTACTAACTTGTTGTATCATCACCCGAACATACTACACAACTCCTTAGAGGAACCATATGATCACTTAATTCAACAACACCAAATAACTAACCTATGATTTGGTGTAATTATACAGTTGTATCTTCATCCAAGAAAATCCACCACCAGGATCTCACCCCGATCTTTAGGGAACCAATGATCTGACTCTTACTCAGGTTATGTCAAAACCCCCTCGAGCCCAGTTCCAACGCACAAAATCTATCCAAAATCACATATAACTCTTTTATATGGTCTTATATATAGAATAAGATACAATTGGATTCACCTACCAACTAGTACCCTAGTTATAACTTGACCACCCACAACTGGTCACATCACACTCGTGACCCTTCTATCATGAGGGTCATTCCTCTATGGTAGAATGGAAATGATGCTTGCACCAGAGCATCATCATGGAACCTCAAACATTACATGTTCCCAGCTCGTGGGATCATCATTCCCAACAATCTAATAAATCTATAATTACAATGAGGACGATACCCTCTAATAAAGAATGGTGCACTCCACACCACACTGGTTCCCTCATGCCACTCCTTGAGCACAGAACTCGATAGATCCCATCATCACACGCATGTCACTCCTCCCAATCCATGCTCATATCCTATATATGAATGAAACTATGACTTATAAATTTCATCATCATCTTAGAGGATAAATTCCTTCTCAAAACATTGGGTAACCAATATTGCATGCATCTCATTTATTCCATCGGTCCTCATCTCTCACATGGCTGCTCACCGATATACAATTCAATGGCACTGTGCATAACCAACATGTACCACCTTGATATAATCCATACCCAATGAGTGTATACTACTATACCACCATATATAATCAATTGAATCATAATCCTATGAATCCTACCTCATCATACCTAATCCCACACACCTACATAATATACCATGCCCCACTACATGTCAATCTCATCTATCAAGAAACACCCTTGACACTCCTCTTCAAAACTTGGTATTTCACCTTTTACATGATCTATTATATCATCACCCATAATCCAATAATCATTACAAAACTATAAGTGTCCATCCATGATATACCACTACACCACTCAAGAACATATACAAAACACACAGGTATGGGTATCGCACAAATCCTACCCTCATGATACTAATGCACTAACACTCTAGGTGCTCATCATAATAAGTGTACAAGGAATCACCATGCCTAAAAAACATACTTAGTAAAATGTCACCTTAACCAGTATCATAACCTGAAGCATCTAACTATACTTCCCATACCTAAGGAAATAATAAGGTAGTCTAACCCCTATTATAGGTTACCCTTGAATTTTTCATCTCAATCATAATAACTAAATCACCTATCTTGATCCATATCTCAAAGAAATATTCCAGAACACCTATCCCATAGGTCTTATATCACCTAAATATTATCTCAAGGGAAGCACCCCTATCCTTATTCCCAAAACACACAACATCTCATGTTCCAAACTACCCACTCAACATTCACATGTATCTATATCTGACATCACAGACTAACTCATCATCCTATTCATAGGAATTTATTCTCACCAAACATCGGTATAAAAAAATATGCCCTAGAGAATATGATATCTCAATATGATCCTCACTAGTCCTTTGCATAAGGGAGTCACCCCACTCAAGGATTGAAAAACCATTTTGATGAATTGTTTTATTTTTTTTTGTATTTTTTGATGACTAATTTTTTTATAAGAATGTTTTTGTTTTTGAGGAATCAGACCTAGTACATCATAATGAGATAATTGGACTGAAAAAAATCAATTTTAGTTCATCAGATCCATCTACATCATATTCAGATCATCAGATCGAAAATAATTATAGGTAGAAATTTTTATTTGCTGGAAGTTTTCCTTTGTCGTAATTAGTGAAAGAATTAAGTTGCTGAGTGAAGAATTCATATTGTTGTTGAAGATTTTTAAAATAATATTATGAAGTTAGTAGTTAGAAAGTTTTTATACTTTCTAAACTACATCATATGATGATTTTCTGATCAATAAATTCTAAAAAATCATTAAGACTTTCATGATAAAATATTTTGTTTTCCCATTGGAATGGAAATTCCATCATAATGAGTTGGAGAGGGGAAAAAATCATAATTAGATGAAGAGGAAACGAAAATCATAATGAGATGAGAAAGAAACAAAAATCATAATGAGATAAAGAGTAAATAGAAATTGTAATGAGATGAAGAGGAAATAGAAATCAAAATGAGTTGAAGAGGAAACAAAAATCGTAATGAGATGAGAAAGAAACAAAAATCATAATGAGCTAAGAAGGAAACATATCATAATGAGATGAGAAGAAAATAGAATCATCATGATCTAATTATGAAAAAGAATCAAAAGGAAAATTATATAAGTTTTATAAAGATTTGCAAAGTTTAAATTTGAAATTCAATTTTTTGTAAATATTGGAGAAATCTAAGGAGGTTTGAATAAGTCAAAGTTAATGTTTAAATGATAGAGATATTCATAGATTTTGAAATTTGAGGATGAGGGTAATGTTTTCAAGATTCTCTATTCTGTTTTCTGATCCTCCTATAAATAATTGCTCAGAATTTTTTTTCATTCATAACTTTCATGAAAACAGAAAAAGAAGAGTGCTGTAGAAATAAAGTGAGAGTCATTACTGGTCATAGATCTCATCAGGAGGATCATATAGTTGAATGTTTTTTACCAAATTGAGAAATATTTCATTGAGAATATCATTTTTAGTTAATCATATATAGTCAATCAGAATAAAGAAGATCATATTGAGAATTTGAGTAGAGTTTGAGTTTTATAGATTGGGAATGCGTTTATCGTATTGAGTCTATCTTATTGAAATAATCAGTTCTAGAATCATCCTATTGATAGAATCTGATCCAGATTAATCATATTGAGAGAATTAGATCTAGTATCATCAAATTGAGAAAATTGGATTTATCCTAATCAGATTGAGGATTCGGGCCGAGCAATTGTGGAGCAGTTTCAACAAAGTCTTTATTATTCTGTTTGGATTGATTGTTATATAAGAAAACATTGTAAACTGACAGGTTTCATTATAATCATTCCTATAAGTAATTGGAAGGTGTCTAATGGGATTTTTCGCAAGTTTCATTCACTTATTCATAACAATGGATTTCCATAGACCCACAGGAGCGACTATGGCAAGGATGTAGGTTCTCAGACTAAGGCCAAACCTTATAAATCTTATGTGATTTAAATTATTTACTACTTTTTCATGCATGATTAATTTCTAAAACTTGATAAGAAAATAAATCTTAACTGGTTTCATGGGTTATGTTTTGAAAAGTATTGAAACATACAAAAAGTGAAGAACTGATTCATTCACCCCTTATCAGTTGTTATTCAATCCTTTGGAACTTCATTTGGCATCATAGGAAGGTTACCTTGTTGAATATTTATCACAGATAATATAAATTCTACCAATAATAGAGAAATTAATACATTTGATGACAAAAATTATTATGGATGAAAAAATAGGATGATTCCTTATCTCTTATCAATTTTCTTGGAAGTTTTTGATGCTACTACTATTGGTTTTCCACCTATTGAGAAATATGATCTTATGACGTTTGCTGATAAGAGAAATATATAGGTTGATGTAAAGGATAGAAATTCTATTCTCATATCCTTATTAGAAATTTTTTATCAAATGGTGATGGGTATAAAACCCTCAAAAAATATGTGGGACAATCTGGAAAGTGGTTCCAAAGGGAATAAAAAATTTAAGAAAATATAAAAATTTGGTATAGTAAGTATAAAGACATCGGAATGAGATATGAAGAAACAATTTATGAATAATTCACCAGAGTAAATGATTTTTTTGCAACATCAGAGGATTCAGATATGCATGATAATATTTTACAATTGTGAAGAAACTTATGAGAAACTTTCTAAAAGAGTTTGATTCTAAAATTTATTATATATAATATAAGGATGATTTTTATCTTGATGAATTTTATAAATTTCTTATTGCTTATGAAATGAGGAATAATCCAATGTTTAAAAGGAATATTAAAAATGATTTTTTTTTAAGATATGAGAAATTTTAAAATTCAAGATGTTGAAGATGTTGATCCTTATGAATCTGAAGATAAAGAGGATGATGAGTTGAATGAATAATCACATCTCTTATATCCAAGAACTATTGAAGAGGAAGAGGAAATTATAGAGGTAAACTTACTCTCAAGTGGTTTAAGTATGGTGGAATCAGAAACTCTTTTATGAACTTCACCAAGAATAAATTTAGAGAATATCAAGATGATTTTGATAGAAAACCTCAATGGATGAAGTGGAATAAAAATGATAAAGAAGAAAAGTATTACGAAAAGATACAATAAGAATTTTATTGTAAAAAATAAGTATTTTGAGTAAGAAAGTTGAATCAGACTCAAATGAAAACAATTATTGTGAATATGAATGTTCAGAAACATTTAGAACCTTCATTGCAAAAGTTGAGAAAACAAAAGATTCCTCAGAGAGTGAAGAAGGTAGTGAATAATCTTATCAAGAGTTTCATCTCAAAATAGAACTTATTTCATGTCTTAAGAAAAACAAAACTCTCAAGAAAGAAATTATTTTAGTGAAGAAATATTGCGAGGAAGTTTCTTATGGAATAAAATATTTCATCAAGTAGGAGTATGAATACATTTAGAATATTTTAAGATACAAACTTAGAATTGAAGAATAGGGAAAGATGATTAAAGATCTTAGTAAGAAAATGACAGATAAGGAATAAGAGGTTAGAATGTTTCAATAAAAAAATTCTTGAGTCCGAAAGTACCTTGAGGAAGATTAATTAAAACTTCAAAAAAGCTTCAAAAGTAAAATATTAGACTTCTAAAGATGTTGAGAAGTCTCAATATGAGAATTAGGGGAAATCTTTCCTTACCAAAAATAATATTTCATACGATTCTTTTAACATTTTAGGTTACAGAAGAAGTATTGGGAAATATTGGGTGGGTAAATGATGTGATAAACCTATCAATTATACAAAATTAGAAAACTCAATAAATAGAAAATATGGTCCACATCCTTAGTATATTATATATAAAAGAATTTTCCAACCTCAATAAGGTTTCTACAAAGAAATATCATTATTAAATAAAAAATCTAGATTTTATGGATATTTATGGTGTTTTAGAATCTATGGGAATAGGTCATATAATTGTTGGAACAACTTATCTCTACCTGGAAGAGGATTTGAGAAAAGTGGAATAAATAGTTGAAGTAGAATGAGTAAGTTTCCTAGATTATAGAAAGTTGGAAAAGTGAATTCTCAAGATGTTAGAAACTTTCCAAAAGAAAATCCATTTGAATCTTTAGAAGATGTTTATAAAATATGTGACCAAGCTAGTTATCATGCTGAAATATGTATGAAAATCCTTCCAGATCAAGTTTATTATAATAGAAAAGAAAATAAAGATGAAAATAAGAATGTTGAGGAAAGATCATTTATTGTTGAAAAATATTTGAAAACAAGTAAAGGGAACAAACCATGGATACTTGATAGTGATTTCTCCTCACATATGACATGTGATATAAAAATCTTTAAACATGTTTAAATTCATGATAGAGGAACAGTTAACTTTGGTAATGATAGTTCCATAAAAAGTAGAGGAATCAAAATTAATGAGATTGAAGCCAAAAAGTTGTAATCTAAGGAAGTTTTATTTGTTGATAGAATAAAACACAACTTAGTTAGTATAAGTAAACTTTATGATGATGGAAAATATGTTGTTTTTAGAAAATATTTCTATATCATCAAAAGTGTGAAAGATGGATAAGTCATTATAATAGGATAAAGAACCAGTAGGAATCTCTTCCAAATAAAATAATTCAATAACTCTTATCATTTGAGTGGAGAATATGAAAAACAATTATGGAATCGAAGACTTGGCCAACTTGGTCAGAAAAGTTTGAACAAACTTTCTATAGTTAATGTCATTTGAAACTTTCTAGAATTAAAAATAAGCGAAGAAGATGTTTGTGTAACTTTTAAAAAAGGGAAGATGACTAAAAAAAGTTATAAAAGAGTTGAGATTTAATCTACCAGACCACTTGATATTATTAATTCCAATTTATGTGGACCGATGAGACATAAATCAACAAAATAATATTTATAATTTATCACTATTATTTATGATTTTACTCAGAAGACACAGATCATGTTTATTAAGAATAAGTCATAGACTATTGAAAATTTCCAATTCTTCAGAAAAGATGTTGAGAAAGAAATGGGGGTTTCCATAAAGATGTTGAGAACAGATAATGGTACCAAATTCACAAACAATACTTTGGAAACTTATATGAGAAATCATGGTATGAAACTTCTGTATAGTGATATTTATACTCCATAACAAAATGGAGTAGTAGAAATAAAGAATTGAAGTTTGGGGGAAATGGAAAAAATTATGTAAGAAAAATATAAACTTTCCAAATTATATTGGAGAGAAGTTTTTAGTACTATTGTGCATGTTCAAAATAGATTCTGGTTAATATCAAAAAAAAATCATGCTTCTTTATGAAATGTGGTATAACCAAAAACCTTCATTAAAATAT
The DNA here is from genome assembly GCA_963277665.1 of Viscum album. Taxonomy (NCBI): domain Eukaryota; kingdom Viridiplantae; phylum Streptophyta; class Magnoliopsida; order Santalales; family Viscaceae; genus Viscum; species Viscum album. The sequence goes on along the minus strand of OY728120.1, from coordinate 1,574,834,975 downwards.
TTCAAAGTTTTTAGAAGTCTATATTTTATCAAAATCAAAATTCCGTATTTGGAAAGTTTTGATGTGAAAGTTGAGAAAGGAACTTTTATGGGTTATTCACCAAATGGAATAAGTTAAAAATATTAGAACAAACGTTTAAAAAAGTTGGTGGAATCATATTATGTGAAGGTAATTGAAAATAAAAGTTCCTTAAAAAAAGTTGTTGAGAATGCTGAGGAGGATAAACTAGATAATTACAATAATAGTGAAAGTAATTGAAAAAATCCTTATCAAGATTCAAAATAATCATGTGATGATGAAATTTAAGGTTGGAATGAAACTTTGAAATTTCTTACCTTACAAAAAACATGTTGAATTTGAATAAATTATTAGAAATCAGAAGGCTCCAGTTCAGATAAGAATAAAGTTGAGATTAGAAAATCAGACTTCACTTATCTCAAAAGCTGAACAAAAATAAGTTTCATAGGATATTTAACACAAATAATGGGTGGATTCTATGAATGAAAATTTGGATCATATTGAGAAGAATGAAACTTGGGAACTTATTTCATGGATATCAAATAAAAATTTTATCAGAAGCAAGTGGATTTATAGCTTTAAATTGAATGATCATGGTGAAGTTTTAAGAAACAAAAAAGACTTGTTTCTATAGGAAATGCACAGGTGGAAGGTGTATATTTTGATGAAACCTTTTTTCCCATTGTAAGGATAGAAACTATTCGAATGTTTCTTGTAGTGGATGCTCATTAGAATTTCAAACTTTATTAGATGGATGTAAAATCATCTTTCTTAAATGGTGCGATTGAAGAAGAAAATTACATTGAACAACCTTGTGGGTTTCTACTTGATGAGGATGAAAACAAAGTTTATAAATTGGAGAAATATTTGTATGGGATGAAACAAGATCTATGTGCTTGGTATTCTAAACTTGACAATTAATTGAGAATATTTAACTTTTATAAATAAAAATTAATAGAAACATATATGTGAAATATTATAACTCTATACATATAATTTTAATTGTTTATATGGATGATATAATTTTTTCCAAGGATAAAGAATATGTTTATAAAACATTTTTTTGAGGAAATAAAGATTAATTTTGAAATGTCTATTTTAGGAGATTAACTTTATCCCTTGGATTACAAGTTAAAAAAAGGAAAAATAAATTTTCTTATCTCAAGAAAACTATACTAAGGAATTGTTAAAAAATTTTGGGATGAAATAATCCAAAGAGTTTCAATTCCTATTTTAGTGAGCACGAATTTGAGTAAATATGAATCCAAAACAAGTGTGAATCAAAAAGCCTTTTGGAAGTTGATAGGAAGTCTTATTTACCTTACAACCTCAAGGACTGATATTATTTATACTGTGACTTGGTGTTCCAGGTATCAAAGTAATAAGAAAGAATTACATATATTGGAAACAAATAGGATTCAAAGATATTTCAAATTAAAAACTTCATATGGGTTGTTATACAAAAGAAATAATGAGATGAAATTTCATGGTTATACTAATTTTGATTTGGTTGGAGATTATAATGATAGAAAATTAACCTCCAGAGGAACATTTTTCTTTGGTGAATGTTATGTGAGTTGGTATAGTATGAAACAAAGTTCAATAACTTTGAGCACAACTAAATCTGAATATATTGAAGCTACTCAAGATTTTACTCAAATGTTATTGATGAAATTTCAGCTGTAATATTTGAAAGTAAAAGTTTCTAAACCATTAAAGATACTTTGTGATAATTGGAGTGAAATTTATCTTTCTATTATTCCTATCCAACATTCATGATCATAACACATTGATATAAAATTTAACTATATAAAATAGAAAGTTTTTTCCGAAATAATTTTAAAAAAAGTATCATATTGCTGATATATTTAAAAAAGAAATGCCATAAGAAAGTTTTGTAGAATTGTGGTTGAAACTTATTGTTCATCCTCTTACCATGTCTTCTTAAATCTCTTATGGAAGTAACCCCACCATGCTTTGGATTATGTTTAAAAATAGGGAGAGAAAGTAACAACTTTGTACTTGGTAAGAATTTTTTACATATCTTTCTTAAATGAATACGAGGTTGTGGTTATTAGAAAATGTGGCAGATAAAAAGAAAAGTGAGAAAAAAGAAAAGTGATAGAAGAAGAAAAGTGTGAGAGGGAAAGATAAAAGTGAGGGGGGGTTCATATTTACATGGCCATAATTGTTTTTCCACCAAGGGATGTAATTATTTCAAAAACAATACTTTATACAGTAGTGTAGTGTCAAGACACTTTCTTTTGAGAAATGATATGTTTTGATGAAGGTAAAAAACTTGATTTGTTTATAAAAGTTGAATTGTGAATTTTTTTTGAGAGTTTGAAAAGTTATTAATGAGGGTTGTTAATAATTCCAAAGGGGGGGGGATTGAGGTACCATTATGATGAATTGTTAGAACAATGTTTTTTATTTTTTGAAAACTAAACTTTTTGTATAATAATGTTTTTATTTTTCAGGAATCAGGCCAAGTCCATTGTAATGAGATAATCAGACTGACCAACATTGGTTTCGAATCATCAGATCCATCTATATCGTATTCAGATAATAATATCCAGAATAATGAGAGGAAGGAATTGTTGTTTGATAGAAGTTTTCCTTTTTGTAATCATGGAAAGAAAGAAGTTAGTGAGTGAATAATTCATATTGTTTCTAAAGAGTTTTGAAAGAAAATTATGAAGTTAGGAGTTAGAATGTTTTCATACTTTCTAAACCACATTAGATGATACTTTTCTGATCAGTATGTTATCACAAATCATGAATACTTTCATGGTAAAAGATTTTGTTTTTACACCATAATGGGATTTCCATCACAATGGGAATTCCATCATAATGATATGAGGAGGAAACAAAAATCATAATGAGATGAACATGAAATAAAAATCATAATGAGCTGAGAAGGAAACAAAAACCGTAATGAGCTGAAGAGGAAACATAAATCATAATGAGTTGAAGAGGAAACAAAAATTGTAATGAGATGAATAGGAAATAGAAATCATAATGAGTTGAGAAGGAAATAGAAATAATAATTATTTTATAAGGAAACAAATCATAATGATATAATAAGGAAACAAAATCATATTGATATGATTACGAATAAGACTAAAAAATAAAATTCGAGAAGTTTTATGAAGAGTTGAAGAGGTCAAACTTAAAATTTAATTTTTCATAAATATAAAAGAAATCTAAGAAGGATTGAAGAAGTCAATGTTGAAGTTTAAATGTTATAGATCTTTTGAGATTTTGAAATTTAAAGAAGTGGGGAAACTTTTCAAGTTTCCCACTTTTGTTTTCTGAGTCGTCTATAAATACTTGATTCTCTCAATATGATGAATCTAGATATGATTCTATCATGTTCTCATATATCACCATATATAATGAAATCTCCCTAGATTATCCATGTCAAATATCCTATGGTCATAAGGTTTGGTTAAGTATAGTGACACTACCATTTTATATGGGAAAAAAACTATATAGGTTGTTACTAACACCTTAAATAGCTGAACATATTTTTCTTAATCACCTGAAATGGGTTCATGAAAAGGAATTAAATGTATTAAATGGACTAGTAGGGTCACTATTCATACCACACACTGAGGTACTATATATTAATTATTTGGGATCACCTCTTCATGTATCCACATGACCTATTATTAGAAGGAAACTATATTATGGTCCAACTAAGTAGAATTACCCCACCAAATTATATAGGTAAATGAAATATAAGTTGTTAATGATAATTTTAATAGTTGGAATTCACCATTAATAATACGATTAAAATAATCACATGAATTTCATGTGAATCTTATGTTCCAATTATGATACCTGAATATGATCTCTTACCAATGATCTAAAATACAAATCCAAAATAAACCATAAATCATAAAGTGAAAACCATATACACATCACACTAGGTGAAAATCATCCAACTATAAATACAAAAACCAAGAACAATAATCCCACATAACTGGTAACATGGAATTACTACTAGAAAAGGAGTTCTCAAAGCACAAATTTTATATCCATAACAAGAATTGACACACCCCTGTATCACATGCCTACCATCTCCCCAAATAGTATGAAAAAATAAAACTCTGATACAATGTGTGATATCAGTCACATGAATATTTTTATACCACTTTGTAATGTTATCCCTCAGGCTATAACCATTGAGTGGTACTTAGACCAGAGGGGTTTTCACTAGGACCTCATGCGTGCCTCCCCATACACTAGAGGCTTATGACTAATAGTGGGGGTCAAGGGTGTAACAAGGGGGTTGGGAATACCTCCATATTAGAGTATTATAATAGACCACTAACCTAACATAATCCATCAATAATAACCACTAAAGTACACAGAATAAATAAACATATCAATCAATAATATATGAATGTCGAAGCATACAATCATATAGACTCACTGGTCACCCACCATACCAACCACATATATAAAAATAACACAAGAATAAAGTAAATGCACAAGTGGATCAACCACATCACCGGGCCTCACCTTGTACCAATATTTAATCCCATCAAATCTTATCCTCCCCGATCATGCTACACTGGGCCACTGACCAACCTACACATCCAATCAATGAAGTCTTCTCATGTACCCAAATGCCATGGCTACCTGATCAGGGTGTGAGTACAAATTAGTAGGGATCCACTAATGTCATCCTATACATAACTTGTAAATGAAATGTAAAGATGTCATATTATTATCTGAATAAATAAAAAACTATAGTGTGGTAGCATAAATAAACAACCACTATTGATCCTTGGGTTCTAAAATGAACCCGGTATTTACTTAAACCTACTTCGTCCTGGTCTATAGTATCCATGATAATGTATGGTAATTGTGACAACTAATATTAGGAAAATTACCAATTCCTAAGAGAAAATACTAGGAAATACAAACCAACTTTGAGTTAAATCGAAGGAGCAAGTCCAAGGTATTCCAACTCAAATACCTAGAATCTCAGTACAAGGAGTATATCAAGGTATTCCAACTCCAGTACCCTATGGAAAAAATCTAATGAATTCCAACCCGAATAACATGTGATCCAAATCTATGAAGCATGTCAAAGGATTTAAAAACTGAATAACATGAGATTAAAATACAAGGAGAAAGTACAAGGTATTATAACTTGGATTACCTGTGATCCAAATATAAAGGTAATTGTAACACCCCAAGATTTCATAGTACGCTATCTTATTAAAGTAATTCAATAGCTTTTCCTACACGCAACACCGAGTTCGAGCACACCACAACATACCAACTAGCCGTTCAAAAAGCAGTTATGAATAGTATTGACTGAATTTTGAATCTTATATACTCTATATAATTTTAACATCCATATTATGTGTTTCTTAGAAATAATATAATAACAAATTTACTTTTTCAGATAAAAGAAGTATTTTTCAAAAAATGCAAGTTTACCACCTTTTAATAGAGAAACCTTTTTAAAACCAATATTTGACACTTTTATATATTAAATTTAATGAAATTAAATTCTTCTTTAGAAACAGGATGTAAAAATTTAGTTTGGATAAATTTTTGGTACTTTTCTGATAACTTTCATATTTTGATGAATAGTGAAAAATATTATGTTTTAATTGAAGACACCTTTTTTAATCAAAATAATTTATAGTGTTAAATTATGAATTTGAAAGGTTTTTAAGTATAATTAGATTATATTTTTATCAGTTAATAAAATTTAGGTCATTATAAGTAATTTCACATATAAATTTGACATAAAAACATGTTAATCTTTTGATAGTTTTTACTTTTTAAAAACCTGCTTTTTGGTTTTGACAATGGGAATTAATTTTAAATTAATAAATAAAACTTCTATGTTTTGAATTTAGTAAAATATAATTCATTTTTGAATTCAGAATATCTAAATTATTTTTGGGTGATTTTTTATTATTGTTCTGAAAAATTTCAATTTTTGATGAATAGTGAAAAAAACTGCGTTATTATTTAAAACCAACTTTTTATTTAAATAATTATTTATTTTATTTAAATTTATTTTATTTAAATTTATTTTAAGTAAAAATAGATATATAATACCTATATAAGTTTATGTAATTAATTGGAGTCATTTTTTAATAAAATTAGTTGTATAAAAGTTTATTGAACTTTTTAACCTTTTTTACCCACGTTCTAGGAGCATTTGAAAATTGGCATAAAACATAATTTTACCACTTCTGTGAGTTGAATTTCAAAAATACAAGAGAAAAAGTTGATATAAGTAAGTAAAATGTGGTTCAATAAGATGAAAATAATTTTTGGTGAATAGTAACTTTTGACTTTTATTTACCGCAGTTAAAAGTAAGTAGGGTAATTAAAGGTAAAAATGATATTATAATTACCCTAACACATGTCCTAATTCTATTGGATAATTGTATTTCGATCTAAAAAAACCTTAGTAATACAATATGACCCTTTAGGTCCACTTGAATTAGATTAGGACATTTATTATTATTTTATTTAAAGAAGAGTTAAAAGTGTTAAATTCAAAGTTTAATAACTAAAACATTTTTAATATTGGGTTACACAAAATATAAATTCGACTATATATATTCATTATAAATCTAAAAAATTTCTGAAATAATTATATTTTTTTATAATTTTTATACATTAAATAATTTAATTTATTTGTGACACAGTGATGATGCAGTAATTACCTTATTAGTGAAAGAATCAAATAAATGGTATTATAAATATTAAAATAAATATAATTTCAAAGTTTTTATAAAATCCACGAATTTTATAGGTTAATATGACATTTTAGGGTTGATTAAATGTATCTTTTTCAAAGTAATAAAGCTATGATGAATTAAAAAAAAAAAAAATACCAAATAATGTCAAAATTGACATAAATTAATTTTTAAAACAAATACTATATTATTGGTTGATATAATATTCCTAAAAATATAAGGTTCATCCAAAAGGATTAAATAATATTATATATGTCATCAAAAAACCACTTGAGGTTCTCTTGGAAGTTTAGAGTAAATTTATGAACCATATAGTGTAAGAATACAAGAAGACACGGTAAAAGTTAAAATATTTAACTAAGAGTTAAATCTAAAATATATGGTTAATATGGTGACCTTAACCGATCTAAAACCTATTGGGTGAGTGGTTTTTGACCCATAACCACCTTATCCTAGAAATAAATTATTTTTGAGTCATTATAAAACGAAAAATATTTTATTATAAAATAATATTTCAAGATTTTCCTAAAGTGACCCTCACCTCTCTTATAAAAGGGTACTTCCCCTTCCCTCAAAATCACACCTCCAAAGCCATTTGGCACGGAAAAACCCTATCCAAATATCCTCCCAACTTCCCTCAAATCAACCTAGAGTCCTTACTTCGATTAGAAAGGCAACCTAATGATCCCTTTTGATCAACTCAAAAGGAAACACCCGAAGAAGCGGTAATAATTTCACCACCCTCTTTCAAGTTCTTTTCAGCTTCCACTTACTCTTTGTTTATTGTTTCCATAACAAAATAATAAATCTAGTACCTCCTACATACTGTGATGTTATTATAAATATGGTACAATGATATTCATTATTCTATCTATCCTCTAAATGATAAAATCACCATGCGCTTGTACGTACGGCTTACTGTCTCCACGTCGTGGTGTAGTTTGTTATTCAAACACTTCATTATTTTAATGGGTATAATAATGTGTATAAATGATGTAAATAATAAATATAACATGTTAATGATTATTTATATATGATATACCGTCCAATTACATATTATTTCACCATCAATATAATGATATTGTCGCTCGTACGGACGTAAGGATTACCGTCTCCACGATGTGATGAGAATCATTCCCACATTCACCATTCAACAGTGATTATAAAAATAAATATTATTAATAAGTATGTAATATATGAAATAATTATTCTACTGGAGATATATATATATATATATATATGTATGTATGTATGTATGTATGTACTTACATATATCTTGTTTACTTACTTCCGTTCAATACGATATGAAAACGGAAACATCGTTTATGCGTACGTACGACCTATTGTTTCCACAAACAGTGCCTTCCATTTCATATATCTATCTATTATAAATATTTATATTCTAAATATATATGATATATAAATCAAGTTTTATATTTTTTAAGTATTTAAATCATGATCTAAATGATATGATCAATAATAACAAGTTAAAACACGTACGATAAAGAAAGCTATTATTACCCAAAATGTTAATTTAACATAGAAATAATTGTTAAATGGGTAGTATAAAATCATAAATGAATAATGTATAATATAATAAATATTAATATGGTTCTTCTATAATTTAATAACATACTATGGTCATTATACAGGAGGTTAAACGTACCCTCGACCAAAGGAAAAGTGCAAGGTATGAGTTAATTTAATAATCTCTTTATTATCTGAGGTTGTTTTTACGTAAGTATATAATGGGACATATTTATTATCCATGTACATGTTTATTAAAATTGTGTTCAAAGGGATTCTTTTTAAGGGAATTTTTATTAAAACATCAATTTAAATATTTTAATGATTTATTCTTCTATCCCTTTCTCATTAATGTCCATGTTTTCAAAATGGTTTTAAAGATTTATTTATATGGATATGAATGTTTTAAAATTTTAATTACTTTAAAAAGTGTCAAAGTGGTATGGGAAACTTTGATTCAAAACTATATTTTAAATTTCTTCCTTTATATGACTTTTAAATTATTTCATGAAAAAATGATATTTCTCTCAAAGATTTTTACTGATCATTTTCAACTATGTCAACATCCTTTATTAGATATTATTCTTGATAGAGGTTAATTTATTATGATACAAATATTCCATATTGTATTTAGGATTTTTTGATATTTTTGACTGTGGATGTGTTATTTTTATACCATTCATGGTTTATGGATAAAGTATTGACATTTGGTATGCTAGTTTTAATACGAATGTTTATGTTATGTTTAAAACATTTCATATGAGGAATACATTGGACTTAGTAAGTAATGGGTGGAGCCCGCTATAGCTCCTTGATGCATCGATAGGTATCATGAGACAAACTAGTGACTTGGAACATGGACTTGACAAAATCTTATTTGTAGTCTTGGCATAAGGCCTTGAAAATGTGGTTATGAAGTCTGGCATTATGCATTCCGTCATTATGAAATTAGCTATTGATATTACATGTGATTATTAGACTTGTAGAATATCCATGTGAATAAGTAATTAGCATTATTTGATTTATCTTTGACATATTATGAGGAAGTTTAAGTTTAAAAGTATTTTGTTTGAGTTTTATACATTTCCTTAAATATTTATTCTTATTTATGAAAGCTTTCGCTATATTGTTATCCTTACTGAGCATCTGAGCTCACCCCTTTCTATGTTTTATTTTTCCTAAGACATGAAGAAGTATATTATGACTGACCTACTGGGATAGTCTAAGGGTTATGAATGTGGTCAATGGATACAAATTTTTCATTGTTTTTTCATTTTATAATGTAATGTAATGTAACGTTCATGTATGTAATCTATTTTCCAAGACTCCTAAACTGATCAGTCTTTCAGGACGTGATTCCTTGTAATCATGCCAATGTATTAAAATAATGCACCGACTCTGGGTAACTAGGGTCGGGGCGTTACAGTTGGTATCTTAGGAAGTTTAACAACAACCTTGGAAATAGATTTAGATAAACTCTGATTAGATAACATTAACCTAAGATAGAATTTGAGGATTAGTATAGAAGAACTTCCTAGATTTTTGGTAATGTAGATATTTTGTGTATTTTCCAAGAAATACATCCCTATCTGGATACAAATAGGTAGAGGCGGCTCTAGAACAGTTGTACCTTGGAGTGAAAACTCCAAAAAGGAGTTTCGGGCTTGACCCAGGGTATCCTGGTACATAACAACGGGCCTTGATACAATCTTGGTTATGACACTCCTGGGGGATATGCTTAGGATAATTCATATATTAATTACAATCCATTATGAAGGATTTAGAAGTAAATAATTCCTCAAAGAAAACATTTTACTATTATAGATTATATACATAATCTTTTCAATTTACATTAGTTATTTTACAAGTTTGGAATTATGCATTTCGATTCATAAACTAACCTAGTGTATACCATTGTTTAGAAATGGAGCCTTGTAGAAGGAATGATAATTCCAGCAATACACATGATCAAAAGATTAAGAAGGATCATATCTTTTATGGTATTAAGCCAACATTTAAAAGGGAAATAGTCTCCCATATATTCTTATCATATAAAGAAATAGTATCATGTGTTAATAAGGTAAGTAAAGAATTATTTGATTCTTATGGCTTTGAATGGAATCAAGAGAAGAAAAGGATGGAAGAGAGAAAGATGAATAAACAAAAGAAGGGAAAGAAGGATTTTTCCATATGTGATAACTGTGGAAAGAATCACCTTGATAAATTCTTGAAGGGAATGAGAGTTTTTTATAAGTGTGGAGAAAAAGGACACTAAGTACGTGATTTCAAGGGTAAGAAAAAGGTTTCAAATGTACAATGCTTCATCTGTAAGGATTTGGGACACTACGTGAATCAATGTCCAAATCATCAGAGTATACCCCAAATGCTGCTATTGGATAATAATCAAGTTATAATACTACCGAAGATGAAGAAAAATGATTATATTTATTATTTTGTTGTTAAAGTATTTTTTCATATGAGTATTGTATTAATGATGTACATGTTGTAAGAATTATAGAGTATATAAGGATTGTACTGCAATACTATTTCATTAAGGACTTAAGATTGTGTGGAACCAAGAAAAGTGACTCAATAGTAGGTTAATTTTTTTGGAAAATATATGGTTGAGAGAAAGATAAACCATAATATGGTTCTGATACTGAGGTAGTGATTTTTGTAATAATATAGGATTGATTTGGATAAATTATATTGGATATTCTTGACTACCTTGAAACTAATTAATGATTTTTATATTCCATCATTGTTAGGGTTTACAACATTTTTGGATAGAAGGAGTATATCCAGTATTCTATAAGGAATAAGGGAGAATAAATGTAATCAATAAGGTTTTATGGTAATTCAGGGTGTTACAGTGTTATAAAAGAATACATGATGAAGGTATTCACATGTTATTACGTGGAAAAAACTATCTTCATTGTGTTTACATTCCTTATAAATTTTGGACTGTGAGTTTGGACAGAAGTATTTTGGATAAGTCTAAAGGTTGGAATCGATTAATTTTAACATTGGATACTATTGTTAAGGTTAAATGAATTCTTGATATAATTTTTGGATTGTCATAAAAAGGACAACCCGGAGGTCAGGTGACAACCCGTCACGTCTGGCAAGGCTGCGAGACATGAACCAGTAACCGAAGGGCGACCAGGGTGGATCACCTACCACTGGCATACTGATTTCCTGGTTTGTATAATTTATTATTTTAAATAGTCTAAAAAATTAATTATAAATTAATTATTTTTTGGAACCCTATATGATTAGGATAAATATAATATTTTTGAATTCTATTATCTTTTGGAGTGAAAGATGAGTTTGTGGTTGGAATTAGTTGAAGGATGAAACTCTACTTATCAAGTATATTTTTTTCTCTTATTATATAAATAAATTGATTCTTAAACTTTAGGGAAGATATATTAAAACAAAAAATGTGTTATCCTAATACCTTATTTTTTGTTGAACTGATGATATTTTAAATCATCACAAATCGATGGCTTTGAGGCCCTCAATTGTACACTTGTTTGTGATTGATGACCTCAACCACTCCCTATAAATATTTACGTTTTTCCTCCAATTATATGACTCTAATTTCCACCAATGTTCTCCTAATAAATATCATAATTTTGTGGTGACTTTTTCATTTCCCTTTCCTTCTTATTAAGACTAAATTTTATTTACCCAATTTTCAATTTGGGTTTTCCAAAAAGTTATTTTTCAATTTTTAACCTTTTATTTTTGAAGAACATTTTCAAATTGAGAGGACGCAATTTATTAAAGGAGGGTAAAATGTAACACCCAAAGATTTCATAGTACGTTATCTCATTAAAGTAATTCAATAGCTTGCACTACACGCAACACCGAGTTCAAGCACACCACAACTTACCAAACTAACCATTCAAAAAGCGGTTTTGAATAATATTAAATGCATTTTGAATCTTATATACTCTATGTAATTTTAACAACCATATTATGTGTTTATTAGATATAATATAAGAACAAATTAATTTTTTAGATAAAAGAAGTATTTTTCAAAAAATGCAATTTTACCGCCTTTTAATGGAGAACCCTTTTTAAAACTAATATTTGAAACCTTTATATATTTAATTTAATGAAATTAAATTCTTCTTTAGAAGTGGGACATAAAAATTTAGTTTGGATAAATTTTTGGTACTTTTCTGATAACTTTCATATTTTGATGAATAGGGAAAAATACCATGTTTTAATTGAAAAAAACATTTTTAATTAAAATAATTTACAGTGTTAAATTATTAATTTGAAAGGTTATGAAGTATAATTATATTATATTTTTATCATTTAATATAATTTAGGTCATTATAAGTAATTTCACATTTAAATTTGACATAAACACATGTCAATCTTTTGATAATTTTTACTTTTTAAAAACCTGCTTTTTGGTTTTGACAATGAGAATTAATTTTAAATTAATAAATGAAACTTCTATGTTTTGAATTTGGTAAAATAGGCTTCATTTTTTAATTCATAATATCAAAATTATCTTTGGGTGAATTTTTGGTATTTTTCTTAAAGCGTTCAATTTTTGAAGAATAGTGAAAACACAGCGTTATTATTTAAAACTGACTTTTTATTTAAATAATTATTTATTTTATTTAAATTTATTTTAAGTAAAAATAAATATATAATACCTATATAAGTTCAATGTAATTAATTGGAGTCATTTTATAATAAAATTAGATGTATAAAATTTTATTGAACTTTTTAACATCTTTTACCCACCTTCTAGGAGCATTTGCAAATTTGCATAAAACTTAATTTTACCGCTTCTGTGAGTTGAATTTAAAAAATTAGAGAGACACGATTTATATCATTAATTAAAATGTGGTTCAATAAGATGAAAATAATTTTTGGTGAATAGTAAATTTTGACTTTTATTTACCACGGTTAAAAGTATATTGGGTAATTAAAGGTAAAAATGATATTATAATTACCCTAAAACATGTCCTAATTCTGTTGGATAAGTGTATTTCAACCAAAAGAAACCTTATGAATAACATATGATCCTTTAGTTCCACTTGGATTAGATTATAATATTTATTATTATTTTATTTAAAGAAGAGTTAAAAGTGTTAAATTCAAAGTTTAAAAACTAAACCATTTTTAATATAGGGTTACACATAATATAAATTAGATTATAAATATTAGTTATAAAGATAAAAATATTTCCTACATAATGTTATTTTATTTATAATTTTTAGACGTTAAATAACTTAATTTATTTATTACACAATGATGATGAAATAATTACCTTATTAATGAAGGAATCAAATAAATGGTATTTTAAATATTAAAATAAATATAATTTCAAAGTTTTTATAATATCCACAAATTTTCTACGTGAATATTCCATGTTAGGGTTTATTCAATGTATCTTTTTCAAAGCAATAAAGTTGTGATGACTTTCACAAAAACTAAATACCAAATAATGTCAAAATTGACATAAATTAATATTTAAAAAAAATACTATATTATTGGTTGATATAATATTCCTAAAAATATAAGGTTTGAAAAAAAGGCTTAAATAATATAATATATTTCATTAATGAACCAATTGAGGTTCTTTTGGAAGTTTAGAGTATGTTTATGAACCATATAGTGTAAGAATACAAGATGACATGGTAAAAGTTAAAATATTTAACTAAGAGTAAATCTAAAAGATAAGATTAATATAGTGACCTAAACCTATCTAAAACCTATTGGTTGAGTGGTTTGTGAGCCATACCTACCTTATCTGAGAAAAAAATCATTTTTTAGCCATTAGAAACCGAAAATGATTTTATTATAAAATAATATTTCAAGCTTTTCCTAAAGTGACCCTCGCCTCTCTTATAAAAGGGTACTTCCCCTTCTCTCAAAATCACACCTCCAAAGCAATTTTTCTTGGAAAAAACCTGCCCAAATATCCTTAAAAATTACTTAACATCAACCTAGAGTCCATAATTTGATCAGAAATCAAACCTAAGGAGACCATTTGATCAACTCAAATGAAAACACCCGAAGAAGAGGTAATAATTTCACCACCCTCTTTCAAGTTCTTTTCATCTTCCACTTCCTCTTTCTATGTTGTTTTTATACTAAAATAATAAATCCTATACCTCCTACATACTGTGATGTTATTATAAATATGGTAAAATCATATTCATTTTTCTAGCCATCCTCTAAATGACAAAGTCCCCATACATGCGTATGTACGACTTACCGTCTCCATGTCGTGGTGTAGTTTGTTATTCAAACACTTCAATATTTGGATGTGTATAATAATGAGTATAACTTATGTAAATAATAAATATAACATGTTAATGATTCTTTATATATTATATACAATCCAATTACATACTATTTAACCATCAATATAATGATATTGTCACTCGTGCGTACGTACAGATTACCGTCTCCACGACGCGATGAGATTCATTTCCACGTTCACCATTCAACGATCATTATAAAAATATATATTATTAATAAGTATGTAATATATGAAATTATAATGATAATGGATATATATATGTATGTACTTACATATATCTTATTCACTTACTTCCATTCAATATGATATGAAAACGGAAACAACGTTTATGCGTATGTACGACTTACCATCTCCATAAACGGTGCCTTCAATTTCATATATCTATCTATTATAAATATTTATGTTCTAAATATATATGATATGTACATAAAGGTTTATATTTTGGAAGTATTTAAATCATTATCTAAATTATACGATCAAGAATAACAAGTTAAAACACATACAATAAAGAAATCGATTATTACCCAAAATATTAATTTAACATGGAAATACTTATTAAATGGGTAGTATAAAGTCAAAAATGAATCATGTATGATATAATAAATATGAATATGTTTATGGTATAATTTAATAACATACTATGGTTATTATACAGGATGTTAAACGTACCCTCGACCAAAGGAAAGTGTAAGGTAAGGGTTAGTTTCACAATCTCTTTATTATCCAAGGTTGTTTTTACATAAGTATCTACTGGGATATATTTATTATCCATGTCCACGTTTCTTAAAAGTGTGTTCAAAGGGATTCTTTTTAAGGTAATTTTTACTAAAACATCATTTTAAATATTTTAAAGATTTATTCTTCTAAACCTTTCTCATTAATGTCCATGTTTTCGAAATGGTTTTAAGGATTTATTTATATGGACATGAATGATTTAAAATGTTAATTCCTTTCAAAAGTTTCAAAGTGGTATGAGACACTTTGATTCAAAAATATCTTTTAAATGAATTCCTTTATATTACTTTTAAATTATTTCATGAAAAGGGATATTTCTCTCAAAGATTTTTACTGATCATTTTCAACTATGTTAACATCCTTTATGGGATATTATTCTTGATCGAGGTTGATTTTTTATGATACAAATCTTCCATATTGTATTGAAGGTTTTGTGATATGTTTGACTCTGTATGTTTTATTTTTATACCATTCATGGTTTATGGATAAATTATTGACATTTCGTATGCTAGTTTTAATATGAATGTTTATGTTATGTTTAAACCTTTTCATATGAGGAATACATTGGACTTAGTAAGTGATGGGTGGAGCCCGCTATGGCTCCTTGATGCATCAGTAGGTATCATGAGACAAACTATTTTCTTGGAACAAGGCCTTGACAAAATCTTATTTGTAGTCTTGGTACAAGGCCTTGACTATGTGGTTATGAAGTTTGGAATTGTGCATTCCATCATTATGAAATTAGCTATTGATATTACATGTGATTATTCGACTAGTAGAATATTCATGTGAATAAGTAAATTGAATTATTTGATTTATCTTTTCCATATTATGCTGAAGTTTAAGTTTAAAAGTATTTTGTTTCAGTTTTATACATTTCCTTAAATATCTATGCTTATTTATGAAAGTTTTCACTATATTGTTATCCTTACTGAGCATCTGAGCTCACCCCTTTCTATGTTTTATTTTTCCCAGGATGCAAAGAAGTATATTATGACTGACCTGTAGGGATAGTTTAAGGGCTATAAATTTGGTCAATGGATACAATGTTGTTTTTGTTTTTTCATTTTATAATGTAATGTAACGTTCATGTATGTAATTTGTTTTCCAAGACTGCTAAACTGATCGGTCCTTCGGGACTTGATTCCTTGTAATCATGCCAATGTATTAAAATAATTCACCAACTCTGGTTAACTAGGGTCGGGGCATTACAGGAATATCTAAGGCATTCCAATGCAGATAATCATGTTTAATAGCTGACTCCTAGGAGCTTGTCCTAGAAAATTCAAAGTGATGTCAGGAATGAAAGTTAGATCCTAAGAGCACATCCTAAGAATTCAATGTATCTTAGTATGTCTTGATAGTCGGTGTTTTCCATGCCAACCATCTTATATTATGCATCTTGATGAGTTTTCCATCTGCATTAACCCATCCTAAAAATCTAAATTCGACCTCTCAAGTGCATGACCAGTCACTGTCACAACCATAACTAGCTCAAATGTTTGATTTAGGTTATAAGGTGACACCCACAACCATCACTACGCATTTCCTATCCACACCCTTTCTAGGGCCAACATTTCACTAGTAGTACCCAAAAAACTCCAAAGTAAGCATTTAGTGGTGGTCTAAACTGCAGCCAAATAGTTCCACGATGGTTTTGAAAAACCACAGCTAAATCATGGGTCAATAATCATTTAGGAGTGTTTTTTCAAAACAACAGTGGAATGATTTAGTGGCTGTTTAAACCGCCTATAAATCATTTCTGGGTAGTTTTTTTAAATTTTTTAAATTTGTTCTAATTAATTATTTTTTGATTATGTATTATGTATTATTTATTATTTATTTATTATTATTTGTTATCATTTATTATTATTGTATATTATTATTGTATATTATTATTATTTATTATTTATTTATTATTTATTATTATTTATTTATTATTTATTATTATTATTATTTATTATCAATAGAAAAAACTAATAATCCATAATAAATAGATAAAAACTAAATAGTTAATAGTTAACAAATAATAAATAATAAATAATAAATAATAAATAATAAATAATAAATAATAAATAATAAATAATAAATAATAAATAATAAATAATAAATAATAAATAATAAATAATAAATAATAAATAATAAATAATAAATAATAAATAATAAATAATAAATAATAAATAATAAATAATAAATAATAAATAGAATTAGAAATTAATAATTAACCAAAAAAATGAATAATAAATAATAAATAAATAAATAAATAATAAATAATAAATAAATAAATAATGCGGTGATAAATAGACAATAATAAATAGACAATAATAAATAATAAATAACAAATAAAAAATAAAAAATAAAAAATAAAAAATAAAAAATAAAAAATAAAAAATAAAAAATAAAAAATAAAAAATAAAAAATAAAAAATAAAAAATAAATACTAAATAATCCTTAATAATAATTAAGTAATACAAAGAGGCTCAGGAACTGAGCATGCTCGGTCCTAGAATTTCTTAATGAAAAGTAAAGTACAAAGGAAACATGGAGGTTGCAATGTCATAACATGTGGCACATATGCCACTATCAAACATGTCAAGCAAAGGGCACAATAAATCAACAAATACAAGCATTAATTCATCTTTTTTGTGTGTATTGATTTCCCCTACCCCGAGAGCCACCCTGAGAAGCTAGGTGTCAACCTCTACTCTATTGGGAAGTTTGTAGACATATTGTTTAATTCACATCTAAAGTAACCTCACCAAGAGTTTCTTCAACTTCATTTTGCTCAAACCCCTCTTCATCTCTAGATTTTTTAGGTGCAGCTCTTGGATGAGTCTCCTTTCCACAATCTAGGTCTTTAGCTCCATCAAAATTTCCTGTGAGTGGCTTCTTATCCTACTGTCTTGTAGGAGAGTCATCAGTATAGGCCTCTTGAGCTTCAAAGCTTCTCACCATTGATGATTCAACATACATTGAGGCCGAAATAGATTTCAGTACATGCATAGAACTTTTAATAAGATCAGTGTCATTTTCAATACTAGATAGCAGAGGTGAAATCATCCTATTATTTTTGTAGTCACTATTCTCAAGGCCATCAGGGTAGATTTTATCAAATTTAGGTGAATTGTTTGATTCCAACATAGAGAATACATTAGTGGCAAACATTCCCATTTCTTTAGCCTTAGATGACCTCATTTTAGTAGCTGTAGAAACTAAGCCTTGATGAATTGGATCCACTGGATAAGAATCAACCGATTTAGGAGAATTCCCAGGAGGTAACTCATCCTGTTCCACATGTGTAGGCACCTTGGGGGTCCTATCAAGATGCTTACCACCAGTATGCCTCTGGTGTTAAGATTTTTGTACAAGCTTCTAGGTGATGATTTCATTTGTGACTTTGGGATGATAAGTGAGGACTTATTGCCTTTAATATTTCTAGAATTAAAAAAATCATAACTAATCATATCAATAAAGTCAAGGATTTTTTCATTCTCAGATGATTCATCCTATTTCATTCTCTGCTCATGCACTATTGGATCAACCAGCCCAACCATTTTTGTATTTTGATTTCCAGTCTGATTAACATTCTAGTCTTGAGCTCTAGGTTCAACACCATTTTGTAAGCCCTATTTAGCGAGCAATGACTCACCCTTTTGCTGAAAATGTGCTTATGTTCCTACTGCATGTACCTGAGGAAAGTCCCCATGGCCCTGAGTAGCTAAAGAGGTACTTCCAATGGAAGACTTCTGGCTTGGAGAAGGAACAAGAGGAAAATCTAACAAGGAAGGACCAATTATTGCCTTATCTTTCCAAGAAGATTGACCACAATTTCTCACCTTCCATTGACTTACAACAACCACAACATAGGTAACTATAGAATAAGTCCCATCCATTTATTTACTAAAACATCCATATTTTCTTTAATCAACATCTATATCAGCAACCAACTTGAATTTTCATTTTTAAATTAATTGGCCATCTTTTTTGTAATTAGAAAAAATCAGATTCCTATGAAATTCTTCTGTCAAATGCCCAATACAGCTAAAAGACTTACAAAAGTTTGGGGTCTTTTCATATTTAATGGAAAGATCAATTTTAAAGTCAACAACAACCAATATCAAAGACTCAATCAAAGTTTATAAAAGATATATTTCAACTAAGATCCTTGTAAAATGTCCATACCGAGCCTTCTTGATCTCTCAGTCAAATTTATTTGGAATTCCAACAAATGAGGAAATATCCCAAATAATTTGTGGGTGCTAAAAAAACCAGCTAAGTCCATGGATTCTAATCCAATATTGTGTAATAGAGGACATGAACCTTATTAGATCAAAGAGGGGGTCCCAATCTGGGATCCTCAAGGTTCTAGGTTTAAGAAAAATAGAACTAAACCCCCAACTTTGAACTTGGGATGAAAGGTGGGAATACGATGTGATAAAATCCTTTACCAATTAATATAAGGTGCCATCCATTGAAGCCCCAAATTTGTACAAGATGATTCTACAGTGCTTTAAGATTTAAGGGATTCTCTTTCAGTGGAAGAAGAATGTGATCAAGAACTGAGAACTTACATTCCTCAAGACTGTCCTCAAGGACCTTAGGATTAGCTTCAACAATCATAAGGGAACCATTACATGTGATACAATTATGAGTGGGAACAAATCCAGTCCTAGGATTTGAGAAGAGCCACCAGTGCGCACCCTTTTCAGTTTCCATTACATCCAGATTCAAGGGTACATATCCATCTAAACCCAATCACGTGTTATCAAACCCACGATCGACACCAACCTTCCTCAAAGGACCAACAACCACCTTCTTTGGACAAAATAAATAGTTGAGGTTAGAAGTCATCCGAACGGCAGACCTAATCACCCTTAGGTTTTAAAGAGAGAAAGTCTTGATGCATCACAACCCTCTAATTAGTAAGTAATAAATTAATAATAAATAAATAATATATATGTACTTAATAAATAATAAACTAATTAAAAAATAAATTAATATATGCTAAATAAATAACAAATAACAAATAATAAATAATAAATAACAAATAATAAACAAATAAATAATAAATAAATAATAAATAAATAATTAATAATAAATTAATAATAAAATAACAATAAAATAATAATAAATTGAAAACAAATTAAAAACAAATGAAAAATAAATTAAAAATTAATGTATAAATAATAAAAAAATAATAAAAAAATAATAAAAAAATAATTAAAGATAATAAGAAATATATAATAAAATAATAATGAAAAATAAATAAATAATAAATTAGATGTTAATTATACATTAACAATAAAATAATAATATATTTAAAATAAATTAATAATTAATGTATAAAGAATAGCTAAATAATAAATAAATAATAAACAAATGAATAAAAAATAAAAAATAAAATAATAAATGGAAATAAATAAATAAATAAATAAATAAATAATAAATAAATAATAAATAAATAAATAATAAATAAATAAATAATAAATAAATAAATAATAAATAATAAATAAATAAATAAATAATACATTATAATTAAATAAACAATATATAAATAATAAATAATAAATAATAGATAATAAATAATAAGTAAATATATAATAACTAATAAATAACTACAAAATAAATAAAAAATATTATGTCAATTATAAATTATAAATAAATAGTAAATAAATAATAAATTAATAACAATTAATAATTGAATAATAAATTAAAAAGAAAATGTAATAATATAAAATATGTTATAAATAAAAAATAAATATTTAATATTAATTTAATAATAATTTAACAATTAGAAACAAATTAGTAAATAATTAATTGGAAATTAATTAATATTAAAATAATTAATAATTAATATTGAATAAATAATAAATAATAAATAATAAATAATAAATAATAAATTGATATAAATATCTATAAATATATATATACATATAACAAAATTTACATAAATATATATAAACACACATTTATGATACATAAATATATATAAACACACACAAATATGTTATTGTATATTAATATATATATATA
The DNA here is from genome assembly GCA_963277665.1 of Viscum album. Lineage (NCBI taxonomy): Eukaryota > Viridiplantae > Streptophyta > Magnoliopsida > Santalales > Viscaceae > Viscum > Viscum album. The sequence goes on along the minus strand of OY728120.1, from coordinate 1,574,813,621 downwards.
TATGTATATATATATATATAAACATAAGTAAATATAAATATCTCTATTTATATTTGCACATATAAGATATAAATTATATAAACATAAATATATATAGATATTTACAAATATATAACATATAAACATATATATATATAATAGATAATAAATTACCAAAATAGGGGAAACCACAATATTAAAAATACCATAAAATCAATAGAAATATAAATCAATGGAATAAAATCATAAACTATATAAAAATAATATGAAGACACTCTTAAACGAAGATGAAATTTCATCGAATGTTTAAAAATCCTGATATCTGAACAAAAAACTCAGTTTTGGAGGCCTTATGAGCCTCTTTTGAGCTAAAAAAATAACGACTACCCCGAATCAAAATGTCATAGATACCATTGTAGGATTCTATTTGATATGTGGTACATCCCAAATGGACACATGGATCAAAAGTTATGATCATTTGAAGTTGAAGTTTGATTTCCAAATTTTATTAAAACTATAATAAATTTTATTTTTTAAAATTTTAATAAGTTGTTATATAATTTGGTTTTAGTTAACTTCATAAGCTCTGATTTTACTGGTTGTGGAGTTAAAACAGACCCCCTGAATCAAAAGTTTTGGTCATTTGATAATGAAGACTGGTTTTTAACTTATTTAAGAATTATTTTAAGTTTGAAATTATTATTAACTAATAATTATAAATATTTATTAATTAACACATTATAATTAATTAAAATTTTAAATAATAAATCATAATAAAATAGTAAATATTTTATATTTTTTCATTTAATTTAGAAGTGGTTTTTTAAAAACGGTTGCGATTTAAGTAAAAATAAATTTAATTTTTTTTAAAAAAATTAAAATTTTAAAAAAATTAAAAAAAATTAAAAACACATTTAGTGGTGATTTTTAAAACCACCGCTAAAAAATCACCTCAAAATCCATTTTTTTCTATAGTACCATCATGGTTCCCTAGGTTTCATCCTAGCCTACACACCTCCTAAGGATCCCTCAATCTTTAGATCATCTCTCATGTCAACACCTTTCACTTGGAGGGAATAACGTTCCTCGACACCATCATCACCATGTCATTACCCCATTGGATTCATAAGACATGCCTTAACGACATCAATCCTAAGAGATGACAGAGATCCCATATGAATACCTAAGTCATCACTAGCTTAGTCCTCACACACCTAACCCATTCTGAGTCTACCTAGGGAACACCAGCATAGGTAGTCACATCTTAGAAGGAAAGGAGCACTCACCCAATTCTCTTCTAAACTAGCCCAAATACTTCGAGGCATGCCAAGGTCCATTATGGAATACTCTTGTTAATCATTCCCAATCGACCACCCTCCTCTACAATGAGGTGTCTAAGGCCACTTAAACTAGGGACACTATGTTCTCATAGTTCATTCGGTTCTCACCCCTCAAGGTCCATACGCCTCAAGGAATACAAGTATAATCAAGGCCTCAACCATCGATGGGAGAGAAAGTTAAAACTAGTGTGCAAGGTACCCACATGGTTCTTGGCACATTGTTGAATTTACCTTGGCATTTCATTTTAAATAAACAATTAATTTTAGAAAAAGGTTGATATACCTTAGTGGTAACACCACATATCACATGTCATAAATAAAATGCATAATACCATAGGGGGTTGTACAAGGGTCCACCCAACTCAATTTGAAGTTATTTCCCTTCTCAAAGTAGCCCGACCATCCTCACCAAGACCCATCCAAGATCGTACTAGACATATCCCATCACATGGGGACCTAACACATGTAAAAAAATCCACTTTAATTAATTATAATCAAAATATAATTAATCAAACAATTAAAAATAATATTAAATTATTTGAATTAATTTTAAAGCTTAATTCTATTAGAAATAATTTCTCAAATACTCACCAGACACCCTTGTTCCACCAAAATTGCAACTAAATACCCACGGGAGGTCCATGACACACTCTCGACACCACCTAGAGTAGAATTCCTTACCGAAAATAACAATTCATTCACAAATTTAAATTAATTTAATCCATAAAACATATAGAAAACCAAAATACAACATTTTTCAATTGAAACAACATGCAACGACATGAAAATACTATCTTAGGACTCCTTTTACACAACCCAAGTAAAATAACCATCATAATTAGATGATTCCACCATTACACAATGCAATTAGATGTTAAACCCTAAACCATGACATCCAAAATCAGTGGACACTAGTAGGAAGAACAATAGAGTAAGTAGGAGGAGGAATCACCTCGATATTCCCTAAAAATCCCACCAAAACACCAAAAAAAACAAGTGTTAATCAGAGGAGAAAGGGGGAGGGGAGTCCTCTAGTTTATGCACTCCTGAGAAAAGAATATAAGGGGACAAGGGATAAAATAACAAGGGTGAAAATGGTAAAATAAACCTCTTTAATGGATTATAGATGGTCATATGATTTTTCCGGATAGTTTTCCAAACCACAAAACAATCGTGTGGATGACCGTGTCCCAAACAATCACATTCACACTATTTCATATTCCAACCATGCAAAATGCCTCTACAATTGAATTAAATTTTTTTCATAGTTTTTTTAGTACCATGAACCAAGCCCTATATCCAAACAACATCTCAAAATTTCTTCTACGATATACATGGTTTACCATTAACCTTGTTTTAACCACGTGTGTTAACCATGTGCTATGAAAATTAAATTTAAAACCTTACTATATAATGGTAATCACGTAATCATACCTAAAATTTGAGTCACAAATCACACACTATGGAAAAAGTACTCTGAAACTTATAAAATTCAACCCAAAGCTCCCAAGTCACACATGAGCACCCGAGAACCTCTCATGCCTAAAAAAATTTCAAAAAAAAAAAAAATCAACTCAAGATACTCATACTCTCATATTATTGATATGAATTTCAATTCTCAAAATAAATCACCCACCAAACTCAAAAATTAAAATTACCCTGGGATTTCAAAACATAAAATGGTATGGGGTTTTATAATTAGTCCCCTAAACCCTTGGATTCTCCAATATAAATCTTTTTATTAATTTACAATGGGTGGGGATAGTTGTTATCATTTCCCATGGTGCTTCCCACACCAACATTGAGTCCCATTGTGTTCCTACTTTAGAGTCCCACTAGAGTATGAAACTTAACACTACACACCAATAAATTTTTATCCAATTAAATAAATACCATGAATAACTCATGTTTTCATTTTTAGCACTAGAAGATGATCTTTCTCCATGAACAGACTAGATCACTAATATGCTTGTATACCTTTCTTTCAGAACTTCAATATCCGACTCTCTTGATTGGTTCTTATGGTGTCGAAACACTTTCTAGAATATCAACTATTTTAATCTTCCTCACAAAACTGAATAGTCAGTTTTTGGTCTCCTTCTCCATACAACAAACTCCTGATTTCAGTGTTTATTTCTTCCTTTAATACTGTGATGTATCAAGTTTCTCAATATTTTTCTTTCTCAAAGTCTTCTTATTCTCTCTCAAATCACTCAATTTATCACACATAGACATCCTCTACAAAATATCTATAAATTTAAGTGATTCTACTCAATTTTTTGTATTGCAACTATAAATTTTCATTAAAGTAATTTTTATTTACATAAATGGTAATATCTCACATAAATCTTGCATGCAACAACCATTTCATGCAAAAATAACTTCCCATGATCCCATGCATGATTTTTCAATGTGTGTTATAACAAACTATATAATAAAAAACCCATAATTACATGACTTATACAAAAGGTTCCACTTTATTACATTTCCAGGATCTTTTAGTTTTAGAGTTTTAGATAATTAGAAAAGACATTGCATAAAAAAGTGGAAATTTCCATACATTGTACATTTTTACCATGAAAAAATGTGCTTATGTTTATACTCCAGTTTCATTCATGGCACCTTTTTCTTTATTTAATAGATGTCACCATTTAACTTGATATAATTTCTATACTTCTTAAGCCCTTATAAAAAATATATAAAAAAGTTGTTTGATCAAAATAAATCTCAGCAAAAAATAAAATAAAATTATTAGTCCCTTTGAGAAATATGAATATCTATAAGGATATTTACCTTTTAAAAAAATACACTTTGAGCTCAAATAAACATTTAATTACCCATTAAATTAACTTTATTTACCACTATTTTTGATAATTTTTTTTATCAATCATAAAGGAAAAATCATAACCAATATAGTTCTTTGAGAAAAAACAAGAACTCATGAAATTTTTTTATTAATAATAAACCACTAACCTTTAGAAGGTAATTTTTTTTATAAACTCATTTACTTACCACATAAAGTAAAAATACTTCCATTAAAATTCAAATAAATCATAAAAAAACCTTGTAGGTATCTTGTGAAATTATCCTTAAAATCACCCTTATAAGAACCCTTATAAAGAAACAATATTCATGGTTAATTACAAAATGTCTTTTCTCAAGAACAAATCATTACTCAATTCATTATAGCGTTATATTGACCAAACCATAAAATAAGAAAAATATGATTTTATTTTGAAAAAAATTAAAATTGAAAATTACCATAACAATAGGAATATTACATTACTTTAAAATATCCTTTTAGTGTAATATTGATAATGAATAATTCCCATTATGGAGGAAAATGGAAGTCATGTGATAAACATTAAAAATACATTTTTTCCATTTTTTTAAAAGAAGTAAAAAAATAATCGTACAAAAAACCTTGAAAAGATTTATTTTTAAACCTTTTTAAATAAAGTAAAACATAGTTGAAAATCAACTTTAAAAATATTTTAATTATAAATAATAACATTGTTGAAACATTTAAAAGAACATGGATATAGAGGAAAATGAGTTTAAAACATTTAAATCAACGTTTTAAAGAAAAATCCCAAACCTTGAGTCCTGACTTACCACATAAATTATAATTATAAATTATAAATTATATACTTTCTTAATAAAATTTTCCATGTTAATTCCATTATCATCATTCCTTTTATTCCATTTATTGTCATGTTCAATTTAGTTACTAATTTTGTTAAATTTATGTTTTTTGTTTTAAATTCATTCGATCTAGGAATATTTTGGTGTGTAGTTAGTGGTCAAAGGGGTCATGGTTCCATCATCTAAATAATCATAAACAAGTTATAGTTATAATTTTTATACATTTAATATACTTTTAAACCATCCATGTAAGAATATGATGAAAAAATGTGATATGTCGTTCATAGAGGCGGTAGTCTGCACGTATGCATGAACAATGTTTTCATTTTTCTAATGGATGAAAAGAAAATAAAGTAGATAAAGGTATACCTTTATTGAATCATAATAATATAATAAATATATTATTTATTCATTAAATTCATCCCTATTACTATTTATGTGAGGAAGTGATGAAAAATGAATGACATCACTTTATGGAGGTGGTATTTTATATGTTTGCACGAGAAATGTTTCCATTTTCCAAAATATGGGAGGTTAAGAAGGTATATAATATTTTATATTTATAGAATAACTATTATGTAATAAAAACAATACATATCCATTAAATCCATTTTTGTAACAATTCATGTGTGGCAGTGATGAAAAAAATTACGTTCCTTCATGGAATTAGTATACTGAAAGTACGCACAAGCGATGTTTTCATTTTCTTTAGGATAGAAATAAGGTTGAAAATAATTGTTTCATAAATATAATAATATTTTAGTATAGTAAAAATAATTATGTTGCTAGGTCCACAAGGCTGAATACCCTGAGAGGGGGGGTGAATCAGGGTATGATTAATTTAAAATTAAACCCCGTTCTGATCTTGTTTCACTATTAATAAAAACACTCTTCTCTCTCTTTCTCATTGCACAATATAAATAGAAAGTAAAGCATGCACAAGACACACAAATTTTTACTTGGTTCACCCTCAATGGGATACATCCAAGGACCATACACTAGCAATGTGCCAATGTACCAAATCCACTATAAGCACAATGAAGTTTACAAGGTTCGGGATAAATCACTTTTATTTCTATGCTCACTGCCTTTACAATATTTTGGGTCAGCTCACTGCTTTCCCAAGGGTCACTCCCTATTTCTCTCTCTTTGGCTCACTGCTGGTGGATAGGATCACCTTCTTCCTCTTCCTTTTCTAACTGCTTTGGAAAGGATCCACTCACAATTTATAGATCTGTAGGTCTCTTCATTATCACTAATGAATACATCCTCTATTGTATTTGGATGCTCTGTTGAAGTCCAACTTTCCCCCATAAATGAATATCACTTTACACCGAAGGTATCGAGAAATATTCCAGATTTCATGGAGCCCTGAATCTCTTCCATGAATCAACCTTACCTGGAACCCTTCTCTAAGCCAGCGCACAATTCTTGGCATTCAAGTCAACACTGGTACACAAGTCCACCTCAACCACTTGCGCGACACAAGCTTCTGGAACTCCAAACTTGCTTGACGCACACCCTTTTACACCCAAACCAATATTAGGGTGCAACCAACGACTTTAACGCTTCTTCAAAATATGGCGCGCAAGTGTCACCAAACCACTTGCACGATGCCTTCTTCTTCAACTCAAAACTTGCACGACTCACTTCTTTTATCGCCATAACCACCTTAGGCGTGCAGCTATCACCCGGCGCGCAACTTCTACTTGCGCGACCACACACCACTTGCACGACCACCACACCTGCGCGATGGGAGCTCTGATTTTTCTAAGTGTTGAACTCTACCCCAAATGAGGAGGGGTGAACCTCTATTTATAGGCATTTGGACACCCTGCGCGATGGCGCACAAGTTTAGGCGTGAAAGTCTCTGCCGTGCAAATCACTTTCACGACCAACCATAGAATTTGGTCACCCCTTATCCCTTTGCCATATTTGGATGTTCTGATATTGAAAAATATTAGCCGTGCAAGTTTCCTCTCCTCCATATACACGGCGCGCAAGTCCCTTTGCCAAAAACCAATTTTCTTCATTTGTCGATTTTCAGGCCCAAAAATTTGGCAAACACTGGAAAACGATGCCACCTTGTATCTACTCTTTTTGTACCACCTCCAGATCATCTATTCCTTTTTCGAAATTCTTGAATCAAACATGGATCGTTAACCACAACCCTTGAACTCAACATGCCACCATTAAATCCCCTTTGTCAACAAATTTTTATGTCATGGTTTTCTTTTTCAACAATCACAACGCATATGTCCTACTTTTTCAACAAACATAATCACCTCAAAAATGCTTCTATGATTCCTTGAGGGATTTTTTCCCAATAATATCCCCTTTGGGTTTGTTGAAAACTCTTCCATAAAAGGATACATCATTAATTCTTCAGCCACCATTCGCCTATTGTGATTACGATAGCGATCAAGGATTTACTCAACACATACTCTAAGCCCACATGAGCAATGATTAGCATGAGAAACAAGAGTAAATGAAAAGTTTATCAATGAATCACTTCAACTCTGACACCCACTTTTGACACCAAATAGATACCATTTTTTGGAAATATTCTTACCTCATTCCTACACCACGCTTCTACTTTTATCATGATCCTCAGCTATCGTGACATCTATTCTTTGATCGATCACTTCTAGAATCGTTAGATTTAAAATGCTCTGCTATCTGCTCATAGCTCACTATTTCCTGTGTTATCCAAGCTAACCTCTGGCTAAGCACTTTAAACTAGCTTCAACTCCCCCTATCTGGCTGCTCCACCTATCAGCTTCTCCCCGTATCTATCATGATTTCCCAAATAGCCACATTATCTCCCCCTTGAATAATCCCTATTTTCTCCTCCTTTTTCAACGAACCCAAAGGTCACTCCTTTGTAGTCTGTAACAGAGTAGAGAATACATATCAACACATTAGGAAAAAAAACATCATACCTCAGGGAGGGGGGGGGTTTCACATCCACACTCTTTTAAGTGCGGGGATTCGACTGAACTCCTAGAGCCAGTCGATGCCTTTCAAACGCTTCCTTGGGTAAGGCCTTTGTTAGAATATCTGTAACCTGGAGCTCTGTAGGAACATACTCCAACTTCACAAGACCTTGCTCCACCTTCTACTTAATGAAATGATATTTTATCTCAATGTGCTTTTTCCTTGAGTGATGAATTGGATTTTTGCTATGATTGATAGCACTTGAGTTATCACATTGGATTACGATCGAAGAATTCACTTCAACTCCCATATCTTCAAGCTTCTGCTTCATCCACAATAACTGTGTGAATTCTTGAGTGGTTTCAATATACTCATCTTCTGCAGTGCTTAATGAAATGAAATCCTGATTCTTTATTAACCAAGCAATACATAGTCCACCAAGATAGAATACACATCCTGACGTTGATTTCCTGTCATCCACTGAACCGACCCAGTCTGTATCAGTATATCCCAATAACTCTATCTTAGATTTGTCATTATTTGTCAAGCTGAAGTCCACCGTGCCCTTGATATACTGAAGTATTCTTTTCACTACAAGCATATGGATTTCCTTGGGATTACTCTGATTTCTTACTGCTTGGCATGTGGTGAAAATAATATCAAGCCTTGTTGTGGTCAAGTACAACAAACTTCCAATGATTTTCCTGTATTCTGTGATGTTAACTTCCTTGCCATCCTCATCTTTGGATAATTTCATCTGGGTAGCAACCAGAGTCTTCATCTCCTTGGAATTATCCTTTCCAAACCTTCTTAAAACCTCCTTGCCATATTTTTATTGAGAAATGAATGTTCCATTCCTTCCTTGTGTCACCTGTAGACCAAGAAAAAATGTTATCTCTCCAATCATTGACATATCAAACTCATTTTTCATGAATTCGGAAAACTGTCTGCACCGAGATTCATCTGATTCGCTAAATATTATGTCATCGACATAAACTAACACCATCATCCTTTGATTAATATCATCACTGAAATAGAGATTGTAATCAACTCCCCCATGCTGGAAACCAAGCTTCTTCGAGTACTGATCAATCCTTGAGTACCATACTCTTGGTGCTTGTTTTCGCCCATACAACACCTTCTTCCATATGAAAACTTAGTTCTCATCCTCATGAATGAGAAAACCATCTGGCTGCTCAATATATACTTCCTTCTCCAAAACCCCATTCAAGAATGCAGATTTGACATCCATCTGAAATAATTTTAACTTTCGTTGCACTGCAATGGATGGGAATAATCTGATTGTCTCTAGCCTTACAACCGGTGCAAATGTCTCATCAACATCAATTCCCTCTATTTGGGAGTATCCTTTGCACACTATTCATGATTTATTTCGAATCACTGTGCCATATTCGTTCATCTTATTGCGAAAGACCCATTTAGTCCCGATGACGTTCTTATCTGCTGACCTTGAAGCAATCTCCCATGTCTGGTTCTTCTCAATCTGATCAAGCTCTTCATTCATAGCTTGAACCCGGTTTTCATCTTCAGCTGCATCAGCAAAGCATTTTGGCTCTACCTGAGATATGAAAGATGTATGCTGTAGTGACTTCATTCTTCTTGTCTAAACTGGAGCTGCCTGATCACTAATGATATTCTGTCTATCAATTTCAGCTCGGGTCTTTGTCTTCCTTGCAGACATAGACTTGACACTTTCTTGTTCATCATCAGTGTCTTCTTCTAAATTAGCATCAGCTACTTCTGCTCCTCCTGCATTGCTTACCTCCTTGTCATTTTCATCCAGAAACTATTTACTAAGTCATTGAGTATTCTGTTCATCTTCTACTATAGTGACATCATTGATCTCAACAATTTTTCCCAGCCTTTTGTTGAAGCATTTATATGCTTTTCTTTTACCTGAGTATCCAAGGAATATCCCCTCATCTCCTCTCGACTCAAACTTCCTTTGATTTTCTTTGTTGAGAATAAAACACTTACTTCAAAAGATTAAAAAATATTTCAATGTTGGCTTCTTTCCATACCACATTTCATACATAGTATTTCCTTCCTTCGGACACATCAGAGCCCTGTTCGAAATATAGACCGATGTCAAAACTGCTTCCTTCCAAAATTTATTTGATAGGTCCTTTTCAATAAGCATTGTTCTGGACATGTTGTTGATGATCCAATTTCTCCTTTCAACTACTCCATTCTATTGGGGAGTTCTTACTGATGAAACTTGGTGCCTTATCCTGTGTTTTTTGAGATAGTCTTCTACTGTACTATTTGTGAATTCTGTACCGTTATCTGTATTAAACTTTAGAACTTTCTGCCCAAGCATCCTTTCTGATTCCCTCCTATACTTGTTGATACAACTGAACACTTCTGTCTTATGGGTAATGAAAAATTCCCAATCCATTCTGCTATAATAATCAATGAAAAGGAAATAGGACCTTTTTCTATTTATGGCTCGTGGTGATATAGGTCCACAAACATCAGTATGCACCAATTCGAGCACTCTGGTTGATTTATGTTCATTTGGATTGTTTTTCTTTCTGATGATCTTCCCTTGTTGGAAAGCATTGCATGTATGAGTGCGATAACATGATAATTTGGGAAGGTCTCTAGCAGCATCACCACCAACATTAAGATTTTTATTTCATAAAACACCCCACTACAAAATAACCACAAACACGGTCCCCCCTATTGTGGATGAAAATAATGCAACCCAAATGCATCTCCCCTAATCAGATTGACTCCCTCGGGTCTAATGGGCATCACATTATCCACCCAAACCATAGTGTCCCCAGGAACCGCAATCGAAGCAAAGTAGTCTGCAACTTTATTACCTTCCCGCCAGGTATGAGTTACCCTTACGTTGTTCCCCATGATCGCCTTGCACTGCCTAATTGTGTAAGAGATCCTCCAGGGCATCGTGACCTATTCATGCAACGCATCATGTATAATTTTTGAGTTCGTTTCTATCTGCTCCACCACCAGGCCTTTTTCCAAGCACAATGACATCCCTGAGTGTAATGCCAAGGCCTCTGCCTACACCGAGATCCCCCTCCCGTAGTGTGAAGCGAAAGATAGAAAAACACTACCGCTGCCATCACGAAGCACCCCACCACCACGCATGTTCTCTCCAGCGCATGCGACATCAACATTCAACTTCAAACCTCCCACCGGAGGGATCCATCGAACCCAAAACCCCCACCCCCTGGAAGTCCTCTGTCCAACCCTCATCCCCGGGGATATCAACACCCATAAAGAGGGAACATTCTCCCCAAATCCTGCAGTTTTCACTAGTTCAATCAGCATACACCTAACTCTTGCCACCACCACCCTCCCTGTGGATGCGAGTCCCTCGTTCCTGGCATGATTCCTCACCTCCCACAGTACCCAGCATCCCGCATTGTAAAACACTGCCTGAGCCTCTTTCTCCTACACGTTGCCATGACATCCCTAAAACCACATGCCCGAAAACCGATCCCAGGTGTCAGCATTAACAGAATACCCTATGTGTGTTCCCAAAAAGCTCCAAACCACTCTAGCCCATTCTCCTTCAAGGAAGATGTGCTCCATGCTCTCCTCCCTCCTCTGTTTACAACACTGACATCCGGATTCCAGGATAATACCCAATCTTTTTATATTCTCATCCGAGGGGATGTCCTTTTGAGTGATACGCCACGTTAAAAAGTTCATTTTAGAGGGAAACCTCCTACTCCACTCCACCCTGTTCCGTGACTCCTACAGCTACTGATCGTTGGAACTCCTACGAAAATCTTTCAGGTTGAACTTACCCAACACCGAGGGTTTGAAAACGCATTTATCCCTTTCTCGTTTAATCACCACCGAATCAAATATCCTCCAAGAATCCACATCCAGCACCTCTATGAAGAACAGAGGGTGACTCTTGGCCTCCCTAAAGGAGATCAGCGGGGCCAGACACCCCGGAAAAGCATGCACCCTCCCTGACCAGTTGTAATCCCAGAAGTGGATCCTCCCCTCCCCAGTGATCCACTGAGCCCGGTGCTACAACTCCGGGATGATATTATGCACCTCGTCCCACATGGAAAACCCTCTCATCGGAAGGTCGGCGATGCCATCCTCGTACCTGCCCCACAACGTCTCTCCCTCAGTAATTTCCCATGCAAGCTTCGCACGTAATCCATGCACCGTATCCTCCATGCTCCTAACGGCGATCCATCCTTCGTTGATCGACCTCACCATTTTCCTCCACAAGACCCACTGTCTCTTCCCCTCCATTGAAGCATCCCAGATGAACCACGCGAGCACCCTGTCGATGGAGTTAATGACCCCCTTAGGTAAGTTAGAGACCACGATCGCATGCACCGGTATAGCTGCAAGCACACTGTTAAATAAGGAAATCCGACCCCCAAAGGATAGGAAATTATTTTTCCAATCCATTATCCGTTCCAGCATCTTATCAACAACCTTGACAAAATCCCTATTCCGCAGCCGATCGGTAGACACCAGATCCCCCAGGTACTCCATCGGTAAGGACCCTTTCCTCATGCCCAACGTCCCTCCGTCTCTAGTAGCATCACACTTTACAGGATCTTCTATAGATGGTTGAAATATATGACTAAGTCTCTTATGCCACAACTTTTTTTCTTCCTCTCTGGATAAGAGACACATATCTTCTTCCCCACTTATAAGGTAATGATTTACCTTTGTTCTTTTTCCCTGTAGAACAACTGCTCCAACTTTTCCTTTCACAACACACATATTCTTGGTAAATCGGATAGAGTTACCAGAGTCACATAGTTGACTGACACTGAGAAAGTTATGACTAAGACCCTCTACTACCAAGACATCAACACGTCTCATTTCTTTCCCCCCAAATTTAGCCTTTACGGAACCAACAATCTTCATCCCTTTATCGTTCCGAAACTTGATAACTCCATATTTTTCATATTTTATTCTTGTAATAAGATCATTTTTTCCTGTCATATGGGATGTGAAACCACTGTCAAGGATCCATACTCCTGAACGATCTATAGCTTTAAGGGAAATTTTCACAACTACTTCCTTCTCATCATTTTTCTTTTTGATCCATGTATTTGACTTCACACTTGGTGTGGGTTGGAGAATTTGATCTTTCTTAGAGTGTGATGGACCATATTCTTCTTATAGAGCTGCAAATAAATTTTTTGTTTTCATCTCACTTGACGATTCCCTAACTTAATGCTTACGACTGCTTGAGTTTTACTTTGGTACATTCCTTTGTATGATTGATGTGCAATATCTAGCCATGTGCCCAAATCCTCCACACAAAAAACAATGACCTTCAAATGATTTTCTATAATATAGTGCTCTGTTTGGCTTCTACTGTTGTTCTTGTGCCCTCCAGTATCTCTTGGCTATAGAACACAAATTTTGTGAGTGTCCCATATTTCCATAGTAATAACACCTAATGTAAGGAGCATTCCTGTGTGTCACTTCACTACAAGTTTCCCCTTGAGATATCTGAATATTATGATTTTTCTTTGTGCCCAAATCATCCTTCAATCTCAGGATGGGTTCTTGTGGTCTGAATTCAATTTTCATAGTTTTTTGTTTCTGATCAATCCCTGAATCAGCCTTAACATCTGAGATCAATTACCGCTTCTTTCCCACTGAACTACTAGCCTCCTCTTTCATCTTTTCTATCTTCTGAATGACCTGATTTTCTGATATCACATTGGAGGTCAAGATTTTTTCTTGATCCTTCATTTTTCTTTGCACACTGACAACTTCTTATTCAATATCTTTGATACACTTGACTTGATCTTTCACTTTTCTATTCAATCCATTTATCTCTATTTTCTGTTCTTTAATCTTGAGCTTATACTCACTAACTAATTCTAAGTTCTCTGGTGTTGATAACTTGAGTTTCTCAATTTCTTCCATCAACTCAGACTTCTCTTCTTCCTACTACTACATATATAGTTTGACATCACGAAAAACTTTGTTATCTTTTCTTGTTTTAGCTCTGCAAATATCTATCTCCCCAAGAGAAGCCTCTATCTCAGCTTGCATATCTATTCTTCCTTCAACTTATTCTTCTTCATCATCACCTTCTGTTTCATTCATCTCTTGAGAACTACTGGGGACTTCCACCACATAATTTTATCCACAATATTTGCAATTTTCAATTTCCTCCATCTCTTCAACCTCAAACTCATCTGAACTATCTATTTCTTATGAAAGAAGATTCTTATTCTTGAAGAAATTTCTCTTGAACTACTTCTTCCCTTTCACATAGGCTGAACATCTCTTCTTGGGAATTTCAACTTCATCTTCATCATTTTCTTCTTGAAACTTTTTGGGGAACCTTATGGAAAGATGACAAACTTTTACACATCTAAAGTAAGCAAGTGTAAGTTTCCCTTTGAACTTTCCTTTTCCTATTGGAATATTTGAGGAGAGGAATGACATTACCTCATCTGTTTCTTCATCCTCCTGAGAATCTTCAATGGTGAGATTCTTCATGGACTTAAATGACACCTCTTTGGATTTTCCCTTTTCCACAGCATTGTTATCATAATTTATCATTTCATATGCAACAAGAGTGCTATGTAGGTTGTCCAATGTCAGCTCTTTCGGGTCTTTATTTCCAAAACAGAAACTTTCGGATTGAACTGATGTGGAATTTTTCTCAGGATGCGCTTCACAAATTTTATATCTTCAATAACTTCTGAAAGACCTGTCATGTCCTCCACTACAATATTTACCCTGTCAAAGAATGCATCAATAGATTCATTCGAGTTCATTCTAAGATATTCATACTTGTTCCACAACACTTACAACTTTTACTCTCTAACCTTTGTATCCCCTTCATATATATTCAATAACTTTTCCCACATGGAATGTGATTTTTTTCATGACATCACCTTTTTATATATAGTATTGGATAGGGCTCCCCCTAAGGAATTGATTGCCTTGGCATTAACATCCAACTCTCTATGCTCAACTTCTGATAATGAACCACTATTAATATCAGCTGTTATGCCATGCATTGTTGCTGTGAATACATCTATTCCCAAAGATCGGAAGTAGTGTTGCATCTGATTCTTCCATAGCTGAAAATTGTTCCCGTCAAAGATCAGAATCCCTTTATGATTGGTGACCTCCATTAAGAAAAGAACTAATATCAACCTGCCTTTAATACCAATTGTTAGGTCCACAAGGCCGAATACCCTGAGGGGGGGAGGTGAATTAGGGTATGGCTAATTTAAAATTAAAGCCCATTCTGATCTTGTTTCACTGTTAAGTAAAACACTCTTATCTCTCTTTCCCATTACACAATATAAACAGAAAGTAAAGTAGGCACATGACACATCAATTTTACTTGGTTCACCCTCACTGGGCTACGTCCAAGGAGCATACACCGACAATGTGCCAATGTACCAAATCCACTATAAGAACACTGTAGTTTACAAGGTTCGGGATAGATCACTTCTATTTCCAGGCTCACTGCCTTTACAATGTTTTGGGTCAACTCACTATTTTCCCAAGGGTCACTCCCTGTTTCTCTCTCTCTGGCTCTTTGCCGGTGGAGAGGATCACTTTCTTCCTATTCCTTTTCCCACTACTCTGGAAAGGATCCAATCACAGTTTATAGACCTTTAGGTCTCTTCATTATCACTAATGAATATATCCTCTATTGTATTTGGATGCTCTATTGAAGTCAAACTTTCACCCGTAGATGAATCTCACTTTGCACCGAAGGTATCGGGAAATATTCCATCTTTCACGAAGCCCTGAATCTCTACTATGAATCAACCTTACCTGGCACACTTCTCTAAGCCAATGCATAAGCCTCAGTGTGCAAGTCAAAACTGGCGTGCAAGTCCACCTCAACCACTTGCGCGACACCATCTTCTGCAACTCCAAACTTGCACGAATCACACCCTTTTACGCCCAAACCAATATTGGCGTGCAACCAACAACTTTTGCACTTATTCAAAATCTGGTGTGCAAGTGTCACCAAAACACTTGTGTGACACCTTCTTCTTCAACTCAAAACTTTCACGACTCAATTACTTTCTCGCCCAAACCACCTTAGGCACACAACTATCACCTACCACACAAATTCTACTTGTGCGACCACACACCACTTGCACAATTACCACACTTGCGCGACGGGAGATCTGATTTTTCTAAGTGTTGAAATCTACCCCGAATGAGGAGGGTTTGACCTCTATTTATAGGTATTTGGACACCCTGTGCGACGGTGCACAAGTCTCCCCTCGGCATGCAAGTTTCGGCACACAAGTCTCTGCCGCACAAATCACTTGCACGTCTAACCCTAGAACTTGGGCGCCCATTATCCCTTTGCCATATTTTGATGTTCTGATCTTTAAAAACATTAGGTGAGCAAGTTTTCTCTCCTTAAAATACACATCTTGAAAGTCCCATTGCCAAAACCACTTTTCTTCATTTGTTGATTTTCAGGCCCAAAAATTTGGCAAACACTGGAAAACAGTGCCACTATGTATCTGCTCTTTTTGTATCGCCTCCAGATCATCCATTACTTTGTCGACATTCTTGAATCAAACATGGATCATTAACTACAACCCTTGAACTCGACATTCCACCATGAAATCCCCTTTATCAACAAATTTTTATATCATGGTTTGCTTTGTCAATAATCACAACACAGATGTCCTACTTTGTCAACAAACACAATCACCTCAAAAATGCTTCAATGATGCCCTGAGGGATTTTTTTCCAACATATGTAATTATATTTTTTTATTTAAAATATATTTTATGGAGGAATAAGAAGTAATAAACTTGGAAAAATACTGTTAAGATTTATACCACCTCCTTAGATATCTTCTTTTGGATTATATATTAAGCCTTATAGGATTGATATTTTTGTAATACCAGGACATCTAGTAAGTGTTTTGGAAATTTTAAGAGGTATTATTGAATATTTTTTTTCAATATATGGCTCTGAAAGTGTGTGAATAACTGAGGAGATGAGGTTCCCTTTTATAAGCAAGAGGATTAACACCCTTGTAAATATTTAGAACTTTCAAATACAATAAATGTATTTATCAAGGAAAGTGGATCAAATTTAGTCAAATTTTAAAGATAGAATAATTTAATTCTAATATTTATTCATCCAATAAAAATTAGACTATTTTTATAGATATTTTATGTCTTATCTCTTCATTTAACCCAATCGTTAACCCTTTTAAGTTTTTTTCATGTTGAATTTTTTTTACCATGATAAATATTCTTTATGAATAAAAATACAATTGATTTCATTAAAAAATTATAACATTTTGATCCAAAATATGTAATACATTTCCTAAGATTGAAATTATAGAGGTGGTTAAAATTTATTTTAATATAATTTTTCAAAACACAATGAAAAGCTATTTTTAGAAAAATACATTTTTAAGCATAAAAAATTATTTTATACCAAAATAATGTATAATATTGATTCACAAGAAATTAATTGGATTATTTTTAATAAAATGAAAATTATTTTTCTTTAAAACCAAATCCAAATTGAAAATAACATTGATAAAACTTGATTACAATCGAGAAACCAAAAATAGTTTTTATTTGAATTAAAACCTTACATAGATTTAAAAAATGTCAATTATTGATTTCTATGTTAAATATTATATTTTTAAAATAATTATATTACTTATTAAATATATATTTGGTGTAGAAATTTTGTTTTATAAAATATTATGTTATTCTTATATCATGATAATTTAATAAAAGTGACAGTATTTGTAAAATCAATATTTTTTCATTATTCATCTTAAAATAAACTATTTCTTAAAATTCTCAAAAAAATCACCCTAAGATAATTTTAACATGATGATATTAATAAACATTAAACTTGATCAAATTGAAATTGTAAAATCTAGAATTTTATCTTTTAAATAAAAATATATATTCCATAGAAAACAACTTAGTTATAATAAAACTATTTCTTTCTTGAGTGAAAAATTACATATACTTATCATAGTGAATATGCCACCATAAAATCAAGCCATTAATATTAATAAAACATGAAATCAATTTATTATTAATATTAATTAAGTTGTAAAATTATCTCATTTAAATAAATTATATCATCATAATTTTATTCCTTACTTAAATAGTTGGAGATATTTTTCTCTCATAGCCTTTTTAGATTCACATGTTGTTTCTTCAATCACACAATTCATCCATAAAAATTTAACTAAGTGAGTTACATTTTTCCATTACACTTTCCCTATATAATATATAATATTAATTGTTTTCTCTTCATAATAAATATTATCTTCTAACTAAAATACTTCCAGGTTCATAACATGAAATGCATTAGGTATATATTTCCTTGACAATGAAATATGAAACACATAATATACCTAAGAAACATTTAGAGGTATGGATACTCGGTAAGAAACTGATCCCAATTTCTCCATAATTTTATATAGACTAAAAAATCCTGGAGTTAATTTTACTTTCCTACCAAAATTCATAACAGCTTTCCAAGGAGATACTTTAAGAAAAACATAGTTCCCTATATTAAACAAATGTTATTTACTCTATTTATTTGTATAAATATTCTTCCTATTTTGAGATACCAACATATGGTGTTAAATTATCTTTACCTTCTCAATCATCTCTTCTACCAATTTTGGTCCCTAAAAATTTCTATCACTGAATTTTTCCCAAAATGTTAGAGTTATACACCACTTTCTATATAATTCCTCAAACGGTTCCATCTGTATAATGGAAGGGAATATTTTATTATAAGAAAATTATAGTAATGAAAGATACTAATGTCAGCTTCCCTGATAATATAAGGAGAAATCCCAAATCATATCATCTAGTATCTAAATTATTCTCCTTAACTATTCAAACTATTGAGGATGAAAATATTCAATGAAATTTAATTCTGTACCTAAAAACTTATCGAGTGATTTCAATTTTTTTTATAAAAATATATGATCACGATCAAATACAATAGAGATAAGAACTCCATTTAACCCAAACTTCTATTTAATATAGAGTCTAATAAGATGATATAAGGATATAATATCTCATATAAGAATAAAATGTGTAGATTTATTAAATCGATAAAAAGTAACCTAAGTTAAATTATTACCTTGAGATGTATTTAGTAACACACCATGAAATTCATGAATATATTCTCCCTTTTCTATTCAATCACTAACAACTATTGAAGTATCCCCTTTGATAGTTATCATTCAACTTTAACATATTAATAAGTGAAAAATTTCATGGTAAAATAAAAAATATATTTATTCATTCCTTCTCACCAATAATATTTCCAAAGTTCTCTATAAAACTTAGTTCAACCAAGATGAAGAAAAAAAGGGAGGAGTAAGCATTATTTGACTATTCCTTTTTTTAGGAACCACTCAGCACAATTTTTTTTGAAATATTTAAAACCGTCTTTATAAAAGTTAAACTTAGGGAAATTTCCTTCCTTACACAATAATAACTTTCTTTACAAACCATGATCTTCCTTATCATCCACCCTAGCCATGGTGGAAGGTTTCTTCTTCTCACCTTTCCTCATCCATACTTGTTTAGAACTTTTCTTCCAACCTGCACCGATTGTAGGAACGTATTTCGAAACATGAGTACAAGATGGTTTGGATGATACCTTCACTTTCTCAGTTGCTTGTGATAGATCAATGAGTGAAGTCATGATCTTCTTATCACATGTTGGAGGTCTTTCGACAATAGAATCCTCCAGTGAGCATTGAGTACCAGTAGCAACTGATTCTTGATGTGGATAATCAAGAGTTGTCATAATCTTCTTGTCACATGTTGGATGTATTTCAGCTTTAGATTCCTCCAATGAACATTGAGTACAAGCATCACTCATTTCATTCTTTTGTGATGTCTCAATATGTGTATTCTCAATCTTGGTCAAATGGGCTTCTAATTTTTGACCCTTAATATTGAGGATGATCTTCTGATCTTTAATCATGATCATCTTCTCTTCACAAGTCTTCTTCAATCTTTCAACCTCATCTTCATGCATCTTAACTTTGTTTTGTAACAAAGAGTCAAGTTCCCTGAATTTCATGGAAGTTTCATCCAAACAAAAACTCTTGACTTCATTGCTCTTCTTCAGCTCAGGTTCAAGTGAATGGATCATTTCTTTTAGAGTCTTATTGACTTCCTCTTTTTCTTCAAATACTTTCACCTGTTTGGTGAGCTTCATACTTTCCATAACTTTTCCTTCCAACCCCTTTTCCATATTGTCATCTTCCCTTTATAATCGAGTGATCTCAACCTGCATAGATTGGAATAGGCTACAAATAATAGCAAACCTTTTTTCAGGAATATCATGAAGATATGTTTTGAGTTTTTCTTGAAAGCTTGAATTAGGGGTGTCATCCTTTCCTATGGAAGAATCCCGAGCCACCTGCTCGATACTTTCCAAGCCTAACGTTTCTTCATTATTTGAATGGCATAGAGAACAAGACACTGCAGATTCTTTGGATATGAGGGACTTCTTCAGTTGTTTCTTCTCTTTCTTTTTCCTATTTGTCATGGTCTTACAAGATGTAGACTTCTGCTCATAAATGACTGACTCTTCATCAAGGATGATCTTCATTGTTGACTTTAGGAAAGAAACTCAAATCCTCTTCTGAATAGAATTACTGAAGAATATCCAACATATGTGAACCTTTCCCTCTGATACCACTTGTAGGACCCCGGGACACCCTGAGAGGGGAGGGGTGAATCAGGGTGTCAACTTTTTCTTCTTAATGTTTTGGATCTTGTTCCCACGTTGGTAGGAACTACTTAAACCTATATGATGGATATGATCAGCAATGAAACATTCACATGCAATGAGATAACACAACAATTTTACTTGGTTCACCACTAAGGGATACGTCTAAGGAGCATACGCCGACAGATCGTCGGTCGTACCAAAATCCACTATGCTTCACTAGCTATAGATTACAAAGGTTCGGGCACAGTCACTCTGTCCCAGGCTCACTACCTTTACAAAAGTTCAGGGATAGCTCACTGCGTCCCTCGGGTCACTCCCGTTGACTCCCCTAGCTCACTGCCATTGGTGAAGTCCCACTCAGTTTATAGACGTGAAAGTCTCTTTAATAGATGTGCATTGAAGTTCTTTGTCTCCTGTTCAGCATGAGACTTTTCTTGCATCAGGGTTCAAAGTTGATGCTCTTTTTGGTTCAATCCTTCTTCTTTAGTGCAATGACTGAATGCACTAGATCCCCTTGTCCTCATTTTCCTGAATCACCATCACTCATGTGATTGCTCAATAAATGAGGCTCAGCTTACTTATCATCATCAGAATCAGTTCACCATGTATTCATGAGATCATGCATGTATCATTTAGATTTCTTCTTCAATCTCAATTCGCACCAAATGTATCGGGTAATCTCCCGGCTTTCGTGCAGCTCCAAATAGACCGACGGGCTTCAGCAATACCTGGCGTGCTTCTCCAAGCCAGGCCCACAAGTCTCACTATGGCGCGCAAGTCTCCGGTGCGTAGGTCCAAACTGGTGCGCAAGTATCACCAAACCACCTGCGCGACACTGCCTTCCTCAACTTCTAACCTGCGTGACTTACTTCCTTTCTCTCCCAAACTGCCTTGGGTGCGCAACCAACAACTGGCACGCAACTTCAGATAATGGCGCGCAAGTCCACCTACGCGACCACACAATACTTGCGTGACTTCCAAACCTGCACAACAAGAGCTCTGATTCTTCTAAGTGTTGAACTCCGTGAGAAATGAGGAGGGGTGGTCCAGTATTTATAAGCAATTTGACCACCCTGCGTGATGGCGCACAAGTCAACCATCGACGCGCAAGTCTCGGCGTGTAGGTCTCTTCCCCTGCTATTCACTTGCGTGACCAAATTCGAAACTTGCGCAAACCTCTTTCCTTTGCCAAATTTTGATCTTCTAATCTAGAAAAACCATAGGCGCACAAGTTCTCAAGCTTCCAAGGCATTGGAGCGCAAGTCTCTTTCACGGCGCGCAAGTCACCTGCGCAACCTCACATAAACTTGCGCGACCCTTATCCCTTTGCCATATTTTGATGATCTGATCTTGAAAAACATATGGAAAGCAAGTTTCCAATCCTTCAAGTACACGACACGCAAGTCCCTATGCCAAAAACCACTTTTCTTCATTTGTCGATTTTCAGGCCCAAAAATTTAGCAAACACTGGGAAACAGTGCCACCTTGTATCTGCTCTTTTTGTCCGCCTCCAGATCATCCATTACTTTGTCGATGTTCCTTGAATAAAACATGGATCATTATCCACAGTCCTTGAACTCTACATGCCACCATGGAATCTCCTTTGTCAACAAATTTGTATGTCGTTTGTTTTCTTTGTCAACAAGCATGATCACATCAAAAGCACTTCTTCTTGGTGATCTGTATCCTTCAGCAACTCTTCTGCTTTTATCACAAACTCCACTATTGTGATATGTATTCTTTGAAGGAATAACATTTGCATCATCATCTTCTATGACAATGTGATGTGCATGGCTATCTCAAAATTCCAATCCCCGCATAGCCTTCTTAGAATTCCAATCATTTTCACATTGTCTTCTTCATCAACTTTCATGATTGACTTCATGCAAACCGTATGATTTAATCCGTCAAGAAGTCTCTTGCATGGTTCTCATGAAATCATGAGTAATTTCATTGTCTTCATCAAAAACCCATGGGTCTCATGCAATAATGAGGAATTGCATGGACTTCATCAAAACCCATGGTTCTCATGCAATAAGGAGGAATTGCGTGGTGTTCATTCAATAACACAATTCTTCATTAATCATCCTCAGATGGAGTACACCTAACATTCTTCATTGTTGTAAATAATGTTTCACCTTGGAAACATGTTCTTTGAACTTATGATCAGTACAACAATCGTCTGAATTATCATTCCCCCACTTCATCAGAGTACTTCTTGATCTCCTTCATTTTGATCTTCATTGAAAATTATTGACAACAAATACAACCTTATACACAAAGTGGTTCCAACACTATAAAGTTTTCTAAACCCTTTCTCACATACCAACTATAATACACCATATCATAAAAAACCCATAATTACATTATTTATTATAAGGTTTTAACTTTATTAAATTTTATGGATCTTTTTGGTTTATAGTTTCAGAGAATTAAGGAATCCATTACATAATAAAGCGGAAATTTGAACATAGTATATATTTTTCCCAAAAAATAGGTTTTTATTTTTACACTTATATTTCATTAATGGAACATTTTCTTCATTAAACATGTTTCACTTTTGAACTTTTTATAATTCCTACACATACTTAGGCCCTGTGAAAAACATTGGAAAATGTTGTATGAGAAAAAAAGTCCCTGTAAGTGAAAAAAAAGAAAACCATTATTCCTGTTGAAAAAAATAAAAATACATAAGGAAGTTTTCCATTTTGTAAAATAAACTTTAATCCCAAATAATCATTTTAGTTACTAATGATATTAATTTTTTTGCCTGTATTTTTTATAAAACATTTTTTAGTAAGAAAAAAGGTAATATAATAACTATGATAGTTCCTTGAGAAAACATAAGAACTCATGGAAATATTTTTCATTAAAAACAAACCTTTCACCTTTAAAAGTTTAAAATCATTCATAAACTCATTTAGTTATTGCATGAAATCAAAATATTCACATTAAAACTCATATAAATTATATAAAAACGTTTTAATAATCCTGGGACATTATCCACACAATCATCCTTAAAAGAACCCTTATAAAATCCCTTATAAAGGAATAACCTTCATAGTAAATTCCAACATGTCTCTTCTTGAAAACATATCATTACCCATTGTATTGGAGGGTTATATCAGACCCAATTTTCATTATAAAAAATAAAAAATAACCATATCATGATAAAAACACAGAAAATTTGCAATTACATCATAGATATCATAACATTTAGCATTATAACCCCAAAGAAAAATTAGTTTCTATTAACTCAAAAAATGATAATAAATATCCTTTTCTTTTGAAAACATTTAAAAGTAAAAAGTCATAAAACAACAATAATATGATATTATTTGAAAAACCAAATAATTGTTTTGATAAATATTGATAAATAATAATGACTATAATGTAGGGAAAAATTGGTTATGCGGTAAATGTTAAAAATAAATTATTTTTTCAGTTTTTTAATGAAAGTAAAAATAACCCATTTAAAAAATGTTGAAAAAATTAATTTTTAAAACTTTGAAAATAATGGGAAAACTAATAAAATATTAAATTTAATAAAATTTTAATTATAAATAATATAATTATTTAAAAATTTACAATAATATGAATATAAAAGAGAAAGAGTTTAAAAATTTTAAATCAATGTTTAAAAAAAACCTTACCTTGAGTCCCAACTTTCCATACACGTCTTTTACCTTCCCAATTAATAAAATCATATTATTTATTTAATTTATTAAGATTTTTTTTATGTTAAATCCATTACTATTATTTATTTTATTTAATTTATTATCATGTTATATTTAGCTAATAATTTAGTTAAGTTTATGTCTATTATTTTGAGGTTGTTTGGTCTAAAATTACTTTGGTGTGTTAATCATGAAAAAAGGGTTGATGCTTCCATAATATAAAAAATATTAAACATGTTATACTTAAAAAATTTATTCATTAATTAAAATTTAAAACCATCTATATAAAGCGAGGATGAAAAAAAATGAGAAACATTGTTCATGGAGGTGGTGGTCCGAACAGATGCATGAGCGAGATTTTCATTTTTCTAGTGGATGAAAACGAAAAAGGTAGATAAATGTTTAAATATTAATAATACTAATCACATACTAAATTTAATATTTATTTATTAAATTTATTATTAGGATCATCCATGTGAGGCAGTAATGAAAAATTAGTTACAACGCTTTTTGGATGCGATATTTCACATGCACGCATGGACAACATTTTCATTTTTAAAACGATGAGAGGGTATGAAGGTAGATAATATTTAATATTTAAGTAGTAATTAATTTTTAATAAAAATAATATATATACATTAAATATATCTATATAACCATCCATGTTAGGAAGTGATGAAAAAATTATTTCATTGTTTCATGGAGGCGACATTCTGAAGATACACACAACCGATGTTTTTATTTTCCATAGGATGAAAATTAATTGTTCCATCTACATAATAAAATTTAATTATATCAAATATAATGATTTAATTATATTATGATGGTTATATTTTTTCTTAATTAGATATAATAAGAAATAAACCTGAAAGAATTTGGTTAAGGCTTATACCTTCACCTTAGATATCTTCCCTTTTCTTACAGCTTAATACTTCTAGGATTGGTATTTTTTTTGAGAATGGTACCTCTAGGACATGGGGTAGGGGAGTTTTTAAAGTATTTGGGTAGATATTAGTTTATAGAGGGTGATAACTTTATGTGAATAAGTGAGGAGAAGAGGTTCCATTTTATAAGTGAGAGGAACAACACCCTTTTAAATATTAAGAACTTTTAAATATAATAAATTCATTTCTCATGGATATTGGATTAAATTTATCACAATTTAGATTTTAGGATATTTTAAGGTCTAAATACACTCATAAAATCAAAATTATACAATTTAAGGGATATTTTAAGCCTCATTTCATATTTTTACTCCCCTCATTAACCCTTTAACCTTTACCACAATGACAAAATTTTACCATGATAACTATTAATTAAGAATAAATACGAAATTGAATTCATTACCAAATTATAAAATGATGATAAAAAATATTAAATAAATTTTATAATATTCAAATATTATAAGTGGTAAAAATTAATTTTAATATAAGTTATCAAAACACAATGAAAAACCATTTTTAGAAAAATGTATTTTTAAAGCATAAAAATTATTTTATACCAAAATCATGTATAATTTAAATTAATAAGGAATTAATAGGATTATTTTAATAAAACTATACTTATTTATATTTCAAACCAAACCAAATCAAAATTTAAACATTTCAAATCTTGATTAAAATAGAAGAACCAAAAATAGTCTTTATTTGAATTAAAACATTATATAGATTTCTAAAATGTTAAACATAGATTTATAAGTTCAAAATTATTTTTTTAAAATAATTATATTACTTATTAAATATATATTTGGTCTTTAAAAAGGCTTCATAAACTTTTAATTCATTCTTATATCATGATAATTTCATATATGTGTTAGTATTTTTCAAATCCATATTTTCCATTATTCACTTAAAAATAAATTATTTCTAAAAAACCCAAAAAATTAACCTAAACTAATTTTGATATAGTGATATAAAAAATGAAGCTTATTTAATAAAATTTAGAAATTTGAATTTTAAATAAACCCATATAATGCTTGAAAAACAACTTATATATAATAAAACTATTTCTTTTTCGATAGAATAATTACTTAAAACTATCATTGTGAATATAAATCCATAAAATATAATCATAAATATTAATAAAACATGAAATTGATTAATTATTAACATCATCTAGGTTTTCAAATCTATCATTTTATCAACTTAAGGGCTCTCTATTTTGGAGAATTAATTTAATATCATCAAAATTAGTAAACCAAAAGTGGAATACCCTGTGGGATTTTTAGCCTCTATCCAAAAGTCTCATCATAAAATAAATCCATTACCCCCCCAAAAATATACATGTTGTTATAAAAAATTATTAATAATGGAATATATCTTCCTATAAAGTTACCAAATTTACCTTGGATTAATTTATTCTAAAACTACCAAATTTGAGCCTCTAAGAAAAACTCAATAAGAATCACAAATGAATTTGTGATATAAAACTTCATAAGAACAACTCGAGATTTAAGTCTTTCATATCTGCATTATTCATGAAAATGCATGAAACAAACTTTTATCCTTTACAAAATAACCATTATTTATCAAAAGAGTTAATCTCATACATATTTTGTGCTAGATATGATTATGAACATCACATAAGAATACTGTCATCATCACAATAATATTTAGATTTATTCCTAAAAGTTTTCTCACTTTCTAGCTGAATAAATCACTCACTCCCACAAAATATTCAACTTTATTTTTACAGTCAATTTATTATTGCCTCACAAGTAATTTTATTCTATTTTTATCAATGAAAAATGATCATTTCATCACCCCATTTAGATTTCTATTTATATATTAAATATGAAATCTCATATTTTTATACAATATTATTCAGAAAATTCTTCAAAATCTATAATAACACATACTCAACAATCTTATGTCACATACACATAGTCATATTACACATACATAGCTTAAAAGGAAACTTATGCAGGTCATATAACCCATATACATAGATTTGTGACACTTATGAATGTTTCTTTCACTCATACATAGATGCCAATTCACTCATACAGAGTGTCAGAATGATTCATACACATATTTTTACCATTGAAATAAGACATATGAATATGGTAAATGAAACTTATGCTGGTTTAAGACTTAAATTTTTTTCCAAATTCACCTCCAATATTACATATTTATTCACTTAAGCTTTAGAACTCCTTAGATTAATTCTAGGCCTTCTCAATCACTTAAAACTTACAAAATGTTGGAGATAGTGTTTCTACATCTATCAACACATATCCTTAATTTTCTTGAATATAAGAACAAAAATCATCAAAATTAAAGGTATGATTGAATATTTTTACCCATTTTATTCAAGAATTATCTCCAACCCCTTGAATTCAACCTCCATCACACTAAATCTTTTTATCATACCAATTCATATTAATAGCCTTTATCAGACAACATCTGATTTTCTTATCCATCCAATGGCCCGAAGGCCTTCAATTTTTAATGGTTTTTGATAATCCACATTTTAAGGGGTGATTTGGAACCATTAAAAGGCCCGTAGGTGTAAGTATTACATTTCTCGTAGGCCTTAGAGGAATTAATTTCCAGTAGGATTCAAACATTACATACAACCCAGACTAACTACTTAGAACTGCTCTCCCCCAACATCATCATTGTGAAATCAACTCTCCACCTTCTCATGAATGTTCGGTTAGGCATTACCGTGCATGCACATGCTTGTCCTAGTGGCAGTGGCCATACCCTCTCATTATTTAAATCCATTTATTTTCTACTATGGTGAAATCTCTTTTTCTCATCATCCTTGTAGAGCTTGTTCCTTATAGGTTGTCTGGTTTGCATCTGCACTTAAGGTGGCCCGAAGGCCTTGAGGTTGCCCGAAGGCCTTACTGACCTAAAGGAATGGGTGTCCCGAAGGCCTTAAAGGAATCGGGGACCAAATCGGTGGCCCAAAGGCCCAAACAGGGGCATATTCCTTACTATTATAGTGCCAAACAGTACCTGCTACAACACCTGCTACAGTACTGTACAGTTCCTACTATAGTACTGCTACAGTACCTACTACAACCCTGCTACAGTACTATTACAGAGCCCCCAGAAATTATGCCTCCACCTGGATTTGATCCTGGGTCGCTTGGATGCACTTATGGAGTCCATACAAACCAAGCTAAGGATCATGTGCATCTGATTTTCTTATTGATTACAAATACAACTAATACACACGGGAACAAAAATCTAACCCTATGTTTTTTTAAATCCATAAAACCTCACATTTAAATATATGTGATAACACTCAATTTAATCTCCCCCTAATTTTAAAGAAATAGAAAAGGTATATGAGGGACTTAATTTCTCATATATCTTCTCAAAACATCTCAAAATTGTTACATTTTCTCCCTATTTCACTTAGGATGAAACTACATCAAAGATCCTTTAGTTATTACACTATAAGTCTATGTGGGATTTACTAGTGTAGAAAATATGTGGAATTTAAACTCTATTTTCCATGTTTTCTGTACACTCAAACACATGTGATACTAAATTAACTCCTCATTTGGTGTGGATAAAAAACAAATTTATCCAGAAAAATTTTAAGCTTGAACACATATCAATAAATACATAATATGATTCAAATAAAAAGAATAAAATTCTCACTTTTATTATTTTATCATAACCCCCCCATAACACCCTAATATTTTAAAATAAGAACATTAGTTTTTATATTCTATACAACACACAAAACTGATCTCAAACAACCTGCGAAATATATTTTATAAATATGACTATTATAACCTAGATATTAAATTAGAGGAAATGAATAGTACTAAATAAATTATTAAACATATATGGTTTAATTTTTTTTAAATAAAATAATTTTTCATCAATTTATTATAATAAAAATAAAAAATCAATTGATAGTAAAAGAAATATTTTTATAAAAAACTATTTTTTGTGCATAATGTGTTTTTATATTAATAAATTAAATCAATAACTACTAGATAATTATTTTTATGAAATTTATATATTATATATTCAATGAAATTTTTTATCATTAATAAAATATTTTTTCTAGTCATGATATAAGAATAAATCTAATTTTTTGTGTAAAAACTTTATTGTTCTAAAAAGTGGGTTTGTCGCATTTTCCTTGTTTATTTTAAAATGTATTTTTTCCCATTTTAGAAAATTTATTCTAAAAAATAAAATTAATTTTTTGAATAATAATTTAAAAATTATCTTAGAGTGAATTTTTTGTAATTTTCTAAAAAGTTGATTTTTTTGATGAATAATGAAATATATTGATTTTTATTACAAATTGTCTCTTCGTTTAATGAATATACAAAGTTACATTTTGTTTCAAATGGTTTTAAAAGTAAAATTATTTCATTTATATTATTATTAATACAATTTAGTTAATTTTAATTAATGTTATTTTGAATTTTTATATAGAAAATATTTATACTTAAGAAAAATTTCTCTTTGGAAAAGCATATTTTCATCTCGTTTGAGAGTTTAATTTTAAATTAAATTATGAAACTTATGTGAATTTAATTTGGTAAATTGGATTATATATTTGGAATAAAAATAATTAATTTTAGCTATTAAGTTCAACTTATATTTTTTTTCATATTGAATAGTAATGATAATAAAAATTAATTAGTAGAGTTAAGGGTAAAATAGGGTTTTGCGCATTACATTAACCTATTTTAAAATTAATTTACCACAAACATAGGACTTTTATTTTATAAATTGGATTTAATATTTAAAATAATTAGGTCAAAATTATAAAGAAATTATCATTTATTTTTATTCTTCAATAATAAATTATATAGGTAAATATAAAAAAACTAGTTACCATTGTGAAAATTAAAATGGTAAAAGTAAATAAACTAAGAGTTTAATGAATAAAATGTTTAAAAATGTTCCATTTTTTATGTTTTTGGTTATTTTAGAGCATATATTCACTCTAATTCATTATTTATTAATTTTTGTGGCACTTGGGTTGAGAACGACTTCCCATTATAGATTAGTTTTGGGTATTTATAAAAATTAAACTCCTCATCAATTGTAAAAGGGAACCTCCAACCCTCACTTTTCACACCTATTAAGACATTTTTCTCTACCCAAACCTAAAAAATATCTCTATAAAATCCTTATAAAATTTCTATATCTTATGTTATTCCCAAAACACTAGCCATAGGTTTTTTAATAAGATATCCAAAGGAGAATTTTTTAAGCAATGGTAATTGCCTTCACTAAGCACCTTGCTTTTTTACTTGTACTCTTAACACTTTAATTACTGAATTAGTAATTAAAATATAATAAAAAAATTATATATTATATAATTATATATAATTATATTTATTAAATAACTTATATCCATCTCCACTTCCATCAAATGTGAGACAAAATCGTCGATTGTGTGTACGGAGGACTACCACCTCACGAACCGATGTAATTCATTTTCCATAACCACCTATCATAGATGACTATAATGATGGATTTAATGTATATATATTATATTTAAGAAATAATTATGTTTATTTAATTATAATATCAAATCTACCTTCTTACCATCCAATCCGTTGGAAAATGATAATGTCGCTCATGCGTACGTGCAGACTTCCGCCTCCACAAAGCGATGTGATTCATTTTTTGTTTTATTTTGAAATAGATGGTAATAAGTATGGATTTTATGACCATATATTATTTATGTTATATAATAATGATTAAATAAAGGTTAATTATTATTTAACTTACTTTTTTTACGTCTGTCAAAAAAGTGAAAACAACGTTAATGTATACCTACGACCTACCATCTCCATGAACGATGTAACTCAATTTTCTATCTCTATATTTTATGGACTGTTATAAATTAATATATAATGAATATATATGATATTTATATAATTTTTAACATTATATATATTATTTAACCATGATTAAAGCACAAAGACTGAATCTACCAAACCAAAACATACAGGAAGAATGAAGCTATTATTACCCGAAAGAGTGATTTTAGCAAATAATTATTATTAAATGGCTGATAAAATCTTTTAATTAAATAATATAAGGTTATATATATATATGATTTTGTTTATATAATTTATTTATAATAAATATATATTTATAATACCATGGTTTCGAACACGTACGAATGAATTCAGATGTGATGTAAGGGTTTCTCATCTGACTTTTAATTTCATGAGACATATGCCACATTCACCACTTATTTATTTTGTGACGTTTATATACTTACCATTGATATGTTATATCATTAATAAATTTATCTTAATTTAATTTAAATTTTCATTTGAAGATATTTATTTTATGGGTGTTAAGATTCAAAAGTTACCAAAGTGGTAAGGGTTTATTTTACAATCTCATCATTATTTAGGATAGTTTGTGTTTAAGTATCCCTTATAAGAGTTAAATGATATTTCTATCTTAAAAAAAATATTATTATATTATGGTTATTAATATAATTTTCATGTTATAATACATTTTTAAACTCTTTGATACTTAAAATTATTGATAAAATGTTTTTAATAAAAGATGACATTATTTATCTCTTCGGTTAAAAATAATTTTTCTTCCATATCTAGGTTCTCTATAAATAATTTCAAAAATGTTTTTAACATTATATAAATTATTTATTAAAGAAAATTTTATCCATGCCTCTATTTTTATAAAATGGTTTGAAAGGAATTTTCTTTTCATTTTCGGAATGAGGAACTTTTTAACTATTTTACAACAGTTTGAAAAGAATGTTTTTCTAACTTATCTAGAATATATAGAATTAATCATCATCATGAACATTATTTTTTTAATATTCATTTAAAATTTTATAATATAATTTTTAAATATAATGTTTTCCTAATATTTTTGATTTTTTTTCATTTTTTTAAAGTTAAAAGGGTATTTTCCTTAAGACTGTTTTTAATGATTTTTAAGGGTATTGATTTTAATAAATGATAAGAAATATTATTTTAATTATGATATATTGGATATATGTTATAATGATACCATAAGATTTATTTATATTGATTATTTATGATTTGTCTGACTAGGGATGTACTATTTTGAAACCATTCACCTTATTACTCTATATGGTTTATGATTATTTTAATTGATTGGGGGAATTATTAACATTTCATATGCTAGTTTTCAATAAGAATGTTTATTTTTATTTGGTTTCTCCCATTTAATATGACAAATTAATTGGTCTTATTAAGTTATTATAGGGGCCCACTATATCTTCTTTATGTAATGATAGGTCTCATGAGACAAACTAGCTTGGGTATTTGGATGAGGCCTTACCCATTTATGTAATATATCTTAGAATGAGGCCTTTACAGTATATTTATGATGTAAATAATTATTAATTCCATCATTATGATATTAGTTATTTATTTCCATGTAGTTATTTTATTAGATATAATATCCATGGATAATTTTCAAGATTATGTGATTAGTTATATGGAATTATTTGATCAGTATTTATTCCTTCTATATTATTCTTCATGCTTAAGTAATTTATTAAATGGAATGTGTTTTTAGTTACATACATTTCTATATTTATTATGAATTAACTAATCATGATATCTTACACTGTACTTAAACCTTATTTAGTATCTTAGATCACCCTTTTATTATGTTTCCTTTCCCAAGGATTCTATAAAGTGAATTATGATTGATTTATAGTGATATGATAAAGGGAATAATGCTATTCTAAAAAAGTTGTATTTATGTTTTCAAATGTAATGTGAGACTCAAATATGTATCTAGTTTACCAATACCACTAAACTATTTAGTACTTTGGGACACGATCAGTTTTATCTAGTGCCAATGTAGTAAAGAAACCATCAGCTCTAAGATACTGAGGTTGGGGTATTTATTGTTGGTATTAGAGCATGGACAAGTAGAAACTCTGAGAACAAGATTTAGGAAAACATAGACTAGTGAATTTATCCATATGAATAACTTTGAGGATAATTATAAATATATGATAACATTTTAAAGTTTTGGTATGTTAGATATTATGTGGGTTTTCGAGCAATGCATCCCTATCTAGATACTATAAGTGGATAGGATATAGTGAAGTTGTATCTAGGGGTAATACCTTTGAAAATGGTTAATTGGTATTTGAATCAATCATCACCTGGTGCATGATAATGAGCCTTTCTACACACCTAGTTTGACACTCCTAAGGTATATGATTTGGTTAATTCACATTTTCTTTATGAACTATCATGAAAGATTTGAATAGATAATGAAAATTAATATCCTAGGTTAAACTTGATGTGTCTTATATAGAAAATATAGAGTCATGATTTATACATCCTATAGATGATTATATAGTTTTCCATTATGATTATTTTTTCTGATGCACCATATTTTGGTTTTAGTCAATGATTAGAACATAAAGGAATCATGTAAAAATTGAATATCATAAAAATGTGGTTATTTTGAGAAACCAAACAGGAATATGATGGAAGTAAAAGATATTTGGATTATGTATAATTAGTTCTCCCAATATATGATTAAAAACCTATACCTTTACCAACTCTCTGAATCACTAAACAAGATAAGGATAGCTTCCACTAATCCCTTGAGTCGTATAGACCATGGAGGAAAGAAGGATCAATTTCATTCATGTTAGAAAAATGAAAGTAAATTCCAAGTATAATTTCCCAAAAGAGTAATACAATGTTTTATGTGAGGAAAATAAGGGCATAGAGTTATGCATTTCAAATTAGAAGTGGGGAGTTTAATAGAGGGAAATAAATTTCACCCTAGAGATCTATTTTTAGTTCATTGTCATAAATGTGGGGAACCTAGGAATTATCCAATTCAATGTCCTCTTTTAAAGTTTTTATCCTAGGAAAATGAAATACCTATATTTTACTAATCATTCAAGTGATAATATTGAAGTATTTATGTGTTGGGATTTAAGAATTATGTTGTAGAATTATTTTTATAAATTGATTTTTGGTTATTAAAATCAGGAAACATCTTAGGATTGTGATGATTTTTGGATGCATATATTTCTTTATCTTAGATTAACTTAAGATTTATGGATAACATCATGGGTTTATGAGTTTAAGTTTTATCATAAGTTCAATGTATCAGACACCCTTTTTTAGGTTTTAAGAGATGATATTTTCATGTGATTAATGATATTTGGGATATATTTATTGTAATATAACCCTTGGGATTAGTATGGGTTTTAGTGAAAAAGTTATTTGAGGAAGAATGTATTTACTTTTTGTGGACATAAGTTTAATGGCATTGATAACCTTTTGGGTTTATATTTTTTTTATGAGGTAATTATGGGTTATTAAAATATGGGAATATATGTTTTATTTTATAGATAACCATGGGATTGAAAAGTGATATGATGATTAATTTTTTTAGGATGTTCATCATATTTTTGGTAATGTTATTGTAATTATATTAATATAGTTTTAGAAAATGGAAAACCTATATGCCAGGCGGGAACCTATCACATCACTGGACTACATGATGTCTTAGTCAGTATATTTTTTTAACATAAAAAATTTTATGGAAAAATATTAAGTTTATTTTTGGAAACATATTATAAGATAAACGTTTTTTGAATATTTATTATTTTGAGGTGATTAATTGTATTTTAGGAAAGATATTACTAGGTTTAGGTATATATATATATCCATTATTTTTAACACAATGGATTATTTGGGAAGTATGTTATTATATGTTTGTAGGTGTAAGATGAAGGGTATGAGATAAAATTTTAGGTTAAAACATTTTCTAATGTTGAGGTTATTGGTGTTACTTGGGATATATGGTTATTTATTTAAGGAATGATCTATGCTAAAAATTTAGTTTTATTATTCATTTTGGGTATTATCTTATATTGTGAAAACCATTTTGGTTTAATTAAAGATTTTAGGAATTAATTCTTATTATTTTGTGGATTATATGATCTGTTAAAAATTAATTTTATTGCTAGGGGCATAAAAAAAATTCATCTTGGATATTCATTTCATGGAGTAATAAATGAAGTGAAAATTGATCGAACCACAGCCAAATGATAAAATTATTATTATGAAATAAAAATATATAAAATAACTATATTTTTTGGTGTTATATATCTTGATAGTAAAATAATCACAAACTTTAAGAAAACTATATTTAAATAAAAATGATATACACTTAACTTCATTTCTGATGAATCAATGCTATATTCACCCATCATAGATTCATGGTTTTGTGGTCATTAACTTTCTCTTGATCATTAACTTTATTATGATCGTTAATATTTATCAGTCTCCATAATTATTTAAAATTTTCTTTTATTTTTATATTTTTAGTTCCCACTAATGTTTTCATACTATAGAACCTAGTTATGTGTCATTCTAGATTATATTTGTACTTCCCACTCTCTATTATCAAGAGAGATTTTTATCAACCCTTTTTATAATGTGATATTTCAATGAAGTTATTTTCAGATAGTGAACCATTATTTTTTGAGCACAAGTTAAAATTACAATGATGAAATTTATTTAAGGTGGGGGGAATGTAATACCTCAATATTTTTAAATATTAAGATTAGGTTTGATAGTGTATATGCCATGCAACCACGAGATTAAATGACCTGTGAAATATATTATTTAAATATGACCATTATAAAATAGCCATTAAATTGGTGGGTATTAAAAGAAATAACTAAATTATGAAAAGTATGTGGTTTAAAAATTTACAAACTAAATTTGTTGGTTATAAATTTATTAGAATAAAAATAAAAAAAATCATTTGAAAGTAAAAAAATATTTTTCTAAAAAAATCATTTTTATTCACATAATGTTTTTTATCTAAATAAATTAAATTATTCATTATTGATGAATTATTTTAATGAAATTTATATATTATATATTCAATAATATTTTTATCATTAATATAATTTCTTTCAAGGCATGAGATAAGAATAAATCCAATTTTATACTTAAAAACTATAATATTCTGAAAAGTGATTTCATCAAGTTTTCTAGGATTAATTTCAAATTTAATAATTTTTTTGAAAAAATAAAATTAATTTTTTAAATCCTCTTATAAAATGTATCTTATAGTGAATCTGTGAGAATTTTCTGAAAATATTTATTTTTCGATGAATAGTAAAAATACTGATTTTTAATAAAATATCTTTTCATTTAAAGAATTTACAATGTTATATTTTCTTTTAAATGGGTTAAAAGTAAATTAATTTCATTTATATTATTATTAATCCAATTTAGGCCATTTTAATCAATTTTATGTTGAATTTTTATATAAAAACCTTTCATACTTGAGAAAACGTTTTATTTGGAAAACCGTATTTTCATCATGATTGCAGGTTTAATTTTAAATTAAATTCTTCCACTTTCGTGAATTGATTTTTTTAAATGGATTAAATATTTGGAATGAAAATAATTAATATTAGATAATGATTTCAACTTAATTTTTTATCATAATGAATAATAAAGACAGTAAAAATTAATTTTTGCTGTTAAGGTTAAAACAGGGATTTATGGATTTCATGCACCTATGTTAAAATTAATTTTCCACACACATATAATTTTATTTGATAAATTTGATTTAACATTAAAAATTAATGGTTCCAAATTATCTAATAGGTCTCATTTATTTTTAGTCTTAAATAATAAATTACACAGGATAATAAATAAAAAAACTTGTTATCATGGTGAAAACTAAAATGGTAAAAGTAAGTAAACTTAGAGATTAAGGGATAAAATGTTTAAAACTTGTTTATTTTTTTTTGTGTTGTAGGGTTGGAAAAACCATATATTCAATCCAATCCATTATTTAACAATTTTTTAGGCACTTGGGTTAAGATTGACTTTCCATTATTGAATAGTTTTCGGTATTAACAAAAATGCCACTCCTCAATTATAAAAGGGAACCTATTACCATCACTTATTCACAAATATTAAGACATTTATCTCAAGAAAAACATGAAAAAAATATCTCCAAAATATTTATTCATGTTATAGAGATTCTGTTCTTCCTAAAAGACTAACCTGAGGGTCATTAATAAGATATTCAAAGGAGGTTTTTCTAAGAAAATTAAATTTCCTTCACTAAGCACTTTCTTTTTTTACTTATTATCCTACCACATTAATTATTGTATTAATAATAAAAATATGATTACAATATTATATAATATATACTGATATATTATTATTTTTATGGAATAACCTATATCCATCTCTTCACCCATCAGATGGGAAACGAAACCGTCAGTCGTGTGTATGGCGGACTACCACCTCATGAACCGATGTAATTTATTTTCTATCACCACCTCTCACAGTTAGATATACTGATTATTTTAATATATATATATATAATATTTAAAACATAATTATAATTCATTAATTATAATATCACATCCAACTTCTTACCTTCCAATTAATTGGAAAATGATATTTTTTCTCGAACGTACATGCAGACTACCACCTTCACAAAGAGATGTGATTCGTTTTTCATTTAATTTTGAAATAGATGATAGTAAGGATAAATTTTATGAACATATATTATGTATATGATATAATAATTAATCTTTAAATTAGAATTATTATATACCTTTCTTTTGTTTTATTTCTCAAAAAAGTTAAAACAACGTCCATGCATACGTACGACATACCATCTCTATGAACGATGTAACTCATTTTTCTATCTCTAAATTTTATGGATTATTATAAATAATTATATAATAAATATATATGATATTTATATCATGGTTAAAATTATATGTATGATGTAACTATTATCAAAGTACAAGGAATAAAGTTACCAAACCAAAACATACATGAAAAACATAGTTATTACCCAAAACAATGATTTTAGCAAATAATTGTTAATAAATTGGTGAAAGAAAACTATAAGTAAATGTTATAAGGTGTGGTATACATGATTATGGTTCTATAATATATTAAAAATAAGTTTATATTTGTTATATAAGAGCTTAAAACATGTATTAAGGAAGTTGGATGTGAGGTAAGGGTTTCTCATCTCACTTTTACTTCTTTGAGACATATGTCATATTCACAACTTATTTCTTTTGTGTAGTGACTAAAATAACCCTTTATATGTTATATCATAAATATATTTATCTTATTGGTATTTAATTTTTTATTTTAATTTATTTCTTTCATGGGGATTATGATTCAAAAGTTACCAAATTGGTAAGGGTTTATTTCACAATCTCATCAATATTTAGGATTGTTTATGTTTATGTATCACTTGGGGGAATATTTTGATATATATATCTTAAAAACAATATATTTTCTTCTAATATGGTTATTAATAAACTTTTAAAGTAATAATATCATTTTCCACTCTCTAGTACTTAAATAAATTGAGAAAATTTTGTAATAAAAGCTGAATTTATTTATCTCTTTGATCAAAAATCCATTTACTTACATATCTATGTTTTCTAAAAATATGTAAAAAAATATTTTTAACATTATCCAAATGATTTATTAAATATATATGTATCCATGTTTTTATTTTTGATTTTTTTAAAGGGATATTCTTATAATTTTCTGAATGAGGAACTTTTTAAACTTTTTACTATAGTGTGAAAAGAATGGATTTTTAGCATATTCCACATATACGAAATTACCCACCATCATGAACACTCATTATTTTGAAGATTAATTTAAAACTTTACACAGTTAATATTAAAGATAAAATTTTCCCTAATATTTTAAAGAAATTTAGTTTTTAAAAGTGATTTTAAAAGTGAAAAGTTTATTTTCCTTAAGTATGTTTTTATGAAATTTTATGGTATTTCGACTCATTAATTAAAATACCCTTATTTTTCTTATGATAAATTGGTTTTATAGTGTAATGATACCATAAAAATTATTTATTGAGATATTTCATTAGTATTTTGACTGGGGATTTTCTATTTTGATACCATTCACCATATTAATTTGGATTTTTTATGACTATGTTTATTGATTGGGGAAGTTATTAGCATTTCATATGATATTTTTTTAATATGAATGTTTCTATTGATTATGTTTATCCCCATTCATATGAGGAATGAATTGGAATTAGTAAGTGATGGTTGTTACCTTCTATAGACCCTCAATGCATCTGTAGGTTTCATGAGACAAACTAACATGTGTATTTGGCTGAGGAGTTACCCATTTATATAATAGGTTTTTGCATGAGGCCTTGAATGTGTGTTTATGATGTTTTTAATTTTTATTCACAGATAATGAGATTTTTTATTGATTTACATGTGATTATTTGATTATATATCATATCCAGGGATAACTTTTAAGATTATGTGATTAGTTATATGGAATTATTTTACCAAAATTTATTGTTTCCATATTATTCTTCATGATCAAGTTTTTGATTAAATGTAATGTGTTTTTAGTTACTTAACTTTCCATATTTATTATTACTTAATTAATGATGATATATTTCACTCTAAATAACCCTTATTGAGCATTTTAGATCACACCTTTCTTATGTCTCTTTTCCCCATGATTCTTGGAAATGTATTATGATTGATATTCTGAGATATGATAAAGGGAATAATGGAGATATCAAATAAAAATACATGTTGTATTTGTGTTTTAAAATTTAATTTGAGACTCAAGTATGTATATATTTTACAAATACCACTCAAATATTCCATCCTTGGGATGTGATCACTTGTGTCCATCACCAATGTAATAAATTAACCACCGGATGTGCGATGTTGGGGTTGAGGTCTTTACAGTTGGTATCAGAGTAACATTTTTTAGAAACCTTGGGAACTAGATTTATGAAAACAAAGATTAAAGAATATAGACATATTAATTACTTTAAGGATAATTATAATTATCAGATAACATATTAATGTTTTTTTAAGGTATAGATCATGTGGTTTTCCAAGAAATATATTTCTATCTAAATAGTACAAGTGGATGTGGCTCCAGTATAGTTGTACCTAGGGGTAATAACTCTAAAAAGGGTTCATTGGGATTTGACTTTATCTTCACCTAGTTCATGGTAATGGGACTTGTTTTACAATTGGTTTAACACTACCTAGGGATATGATTGGTATAATTCAGATTTCATTATGAACCAACTTGAAGGATTTGAATAGATGGTGACAACGAATGACCTTGGTTAAACTTAAGGTGTATTAGATTGAAAATTAGGTGTCATGATTTATACATCCTGTAAATTATTATTTGTATTTACACTATGATTATTTTTTCTCATGCTCTGCCTTTTGGTTTTAGTCATTGGATGGAACCCAAAGGAACCATGTTAAAATTGAATATGATGGAAAATGTGGTGATTTTAAGCAACAAAATGGGATGATGACTGAAGTAAAATATATTTTTATTATTTTTAATTAGTTATCAAAATATATGATAAAAAACCTATACCTTAAATAACTCTCAGACTCACCAAAGAGAAGAATGATGAAGTTCTCTAAGATCTTGAGTGGTAAAGTCTATACAAGAAAGGACACT
This sequence comes from Viscum album, assembly GCA_963277665.1. NCBI lineage: Eukaryota > Viridiplantae > Streptophyta > Magnoliopsida > Santalales > Viscaceae > Viscum > Viscum album. Next base: position 1,574,772,813 of record OY728120.1, on the reverse strand, counting down.
CAATCATCTTCATGTCATAAATATGGAATAAAACACGCATGAGAATGTCTCAAAGGAATAGGGAAATGTTTTTTTTGTGGAAAATAATGGAATATAGTAATTAATTTATGAAGATAAGTGAGGAGTTAAATGGAGATAAATAAATTTCACCTTAGAGATACATTTATACTTCATTTTTATAAATTTAGGGAACCTAGCCATTATTCGAGTCAATGAACTATTTTAAAGATCAACTCCTAGAACAAGGAATGACCTATGTTTTATCGATCATTGAAGTGTGAGTATTGAAGTACTTATGTATTGGGATTCAATAATTATGTTGTAGAATAATTTTTATAAATTACATTTTGGTTATAAGAATCATGAAACATATAAGGATTTTATGAATTTTTGGAAGCATATATTTCTTCATATTAGATTAAATTAAGAGTTATAAACACCATTATGGGTTTATGAGTTTATGTTTTATTATAAGTTCATTGTATTAGATACCCCTTTTAAGGTTTTAAGTGATGCAATTTACATGTTATTAATGAAATTTTAGGTGAACTATATGGTAATATAACCTTTGGGATTAGTATGGGTTTAGTGAAAAAGTTACTTGAGGAAGAATTCCTTTAATTTTTTTGGACACATGTTTGATGGTATTGGTAACCTTTAGGGTTTATATGATTTTTGATGATGAGTTAATTATGGGTTATTAAAATATGGGGACTTATGTTTTAATGTATAGATAATCGTGAAATTGAAAAGTGATTTAATTATTAATGTCATTTTTGAGGTTTTTCATCATATTTTTGGGAACTTTATTGTAATTATATTAATATATTTTAGAAAAAGGATAGCCTGTATTGAGGGAGATATCCTCTCAAATACAAAAATACCACATGTTTTGAACCCAAAACTGCTGGGTGTCAAGGGTGGAACGACTACCAATCGACTACATGATATCCTGGTTAGTATGAAATTGTTTTTAAATAAATAAGTTTTTGGGTAAATATTAATTTGATTTTTAGAAACATATTATATGATCAATTTTTCTTGAATCTTTATGAATTTCAGGTGATTAATGTTATTTTGGGAGACATATTATTGGGTTTAGGTATATATATAACCTTTAGTTTTAACATAAAATATTATTTGGGAATAATATTATTACCTTTTTGGAGTTGTAAGATAAAGTTTAACACCCCAATCTTCCACACTACGCTTCTCTTTGAATAATACAGTAGCATGTGTTGTACGCAACTTTGAATTCTAACACACCACAACCAATCAAAATAGCCGTTATGAATAGTAATACCCAATATTTGAAATTTTATATATTTTAACTTTCAAAATGGACTTCAATTTTGGATTTGGAATATCAAAATTAGCCTAGGGTGAATTTTTGGTATTTTTCTGAAAACTATCAATTTTGGATGAATTGTGAAAAACACTAAGTTATAGTTTAAAACCGAATTTTTTATTTAAATAATTATTTATTTTTTTTAAATTTATTTTAGGTCAAAATAGGTACATAATAACTATGTAAGTTCAATTTAATTCATTGGAGTCAATTTGTAATAATTTTAGATGTATAAAAAGTTTATAGAACTTTTCACCGTCTTTTACACACTTCTTAGGAGCATTTAAAAATTTACATAAAACTTAATTTTATCACTTCTGTGAGTTGAATTTCAAAAATCTGAGGGACACGGTTAATATCAAGGACTAAAATGTGGTTCAATAATATGAAAATAATTTTTGGTGAATAATAACTTTTTACTTTTATTTACCACATTTAAAAGTAAATAGGGTAATTAAGGGTAAAAATGATATTATTATTACCCTAACACATGTTCTAATTCAATTGTATAAGTATAATTCAGCCAAAAACAACATTAGGAATAAAATATGAACCTCTTTGGTCCACTGGGATTAGATTAGGACGTTTATTATTATTTAATTCAAAGAAGAGTTAAAAAAGTTAAAATCAAAGTTTAATAATTAAAACATTTTTAATATAGGGTTATACATAAGATAAATTCGACTATAAATATTAATTAGAAATATAAAAATATTTCCTACATAATTATATCTTATTTATATTTTTTAGACATTAAATAATTTAATTTATTTATGACACAGTGATGATGGAGTAATTACCTAATTAATGGAATATTAAAATAATTTATATTATAAATATCCAAATAAAAGTAATTTGAGGCTTTTTATAAATTCCACTAATTTTCTAGGTTAATATGACATGTTAGGGTTGTTTAGATGAATATTTTTCGAATTAATAATGCTGCTATGATTTTAACAAAAAACAAATACCAAATAGTGTCAAAATTGACATAAAATAGTTTTTAAAACAAATATTATATTATTAATTGATATAATGGTCCTAAAAATCTAATGCTCAGCCAAAAGTCTTATATAACAGTTTATATGACATTAATGAACCAATTGGAGTTCGATTGACAGTTTATAGTAATTTTATTAACCATATAGTGTAAGAATACAAGAAGACACGTTAAAAGTTAAATTATTTAACTTACAGTTAAATATAAATGATAAGGTTAAAATGGTAACCTAAACTTGTCTAAAACCTATTTGTTGAGATTATTTCGACCCATCCCCACCCTAGCCTTGAAATAAGTCACTTTAGTGCCATTATAAATTGAATATGAATTTATTATAAAATAATATTTTATGTTTTTCCTAAGGTTCCCCCTCACCCTCTTATAAAAGGGAACTCCCCCTTCTCTCTAATTCACACATTCAAAGCTATTTGGATTGGACAAACCTTGCCCAAATATCATCTCATATTACCTCACTTTATCCTAGAGGCCTTCCTTTAGTCAGAAAGCCAACATAAGGAGTCCTTTTGATCAAATCAAAAGGAAGAACACGAAGAAGAGGAGGTTAACCTACCCTCGACCAATGAAAAGTACAAGGTAAGGGTTAATTACACAATCTCTTCATTATCTGAGTTTGTTTATAAGTAATTATCTAATGGGATCTCTTTATCATCCACATCTATGTTTCTTAATAATGTATTGAAAAACATTGTAACTATTTACTAAACTATGGGATAAAGTCATTTATACCCTTGTTTGACTTTTTATAAAATGTTTTGAGAGGAATATTTCTGTTGTTTTCCAGACAAGGTACTTTATGACCTTTTCGACAAAATTAAGGTAAGAATGCTTTTTAACTTATATGGCGGGTGTGGATATTTTCCACTGTTATAACATCGTCGAAGATTCCTTTACAAGCTAATAATAATATTTTCAAAATAAATGTTTCCTTTATAATTATGTGACTCTTAAATGATTTCAAAATTGAAAGAGATATTTCTCTAAAAAATGTTTTGATTTCATCTATTTCCACATCCTTTGATGGAATGTAAGATTATTTGAAGTTGATTTATTATGATACAAAACATCCATCTTATATTGAAGGTTTTGTGATATGTTTGACTGTGGATGTGTTATTTCATACCATTGAAGGTTTATAGATAATGTATTAACATTCATATTTTAGTTTTAATATGAATGTTTATGTTATATTTCAACCTATTCTTATGATGAATGTATTGGACTAGTATGTTCCTGGTTGGGGACCGCTAAAAGTAATCCCTCTGGGTTGGGGTCCGGTTATAGTAGACCCTCTGGGATGGAGTCTGGTTACAGAGGCTCTCCGGGATGGAATCCAATTACAGAGGCTCTCTGGGTTGGAGTCCGGTTACAGAGGCTCTCTGGGATGGAGTCCGGTTACAGAGGCTTTATGAGTTTGGGTCCGGTTACAGTTAGCCCCTAGGTCCTGGAATGAGGCCTTGACACAGAAATTCAAGTCCGACATTATGCATTCCAACATTATGAAAGAGGCTATTGATATTGCATATTCGACTAGTAGAATATCCATGTGAGTCATTAAATAGAATTATTTTGATTTTATCTTTGCCATATTATGCTGAAGTTCATGTTTAAAAGGATTTTATTTTAGTTCTATACATTGCCTTAAATGTTTGTGCTTATTTACAGAAGTTTCCTCTATATTTTTATCCTTACTAAGAATCTGAGCTCACCCCTTTCTATGTTTTATTTTTCTTAGGATGTGAAGAATTATATTATGATTGACCTGTAGGGAAAGTCTATGGGTTCTCAGTTTTGTCTATGGAAACAATGTTGTTGTACTTTTCCATTTTATGATGTAATGTAAACCTTATGAATGTATCTAGTTCTTAAAATGCTACTAAACTAAATGATCTTTCGAGACTTAATCTTTTGTGATCATGCCAATGTTATGTAATAATGCACCGACTCTAGGTATTTGGGGTCGGGGCATTAAAATTGGTATTAGAGGAAGTTTAGTAGGAACCTTGGAAACTATATTTAAGTATACTCTGATTAGAGCACATAGCCCCAAGATAGTATTTGAGGATTAGTATAGAAGAAATTCCTAGAGTTTTGGTATTGTAGAGATTTTATGAGTTTTCAAAGCAATATATACTTGTCTAGATACAAGCAGGTAGAGGTGGCTCTAGCACAGATGTACCTAGGGGTAAAACCTGAAAACACCGCTTTGAGCTAGACTCGAACGAGAACTGGTGCACGAAAATGGGCCTTGCTGCACTCTTGGTTACGACACTCCCAGGGGTTATTCTTATGATAATTCTCATTTTATTTACAAGACATTATGAATGTTTTATGAGTATATACTTCTACAAAGAATTTTTTTTAGGATTATGGATTATATCCATAAACTGTTTAGTTTATATTAAGTGTTTTATAAGTTTGGAATTATGTATTTTGATTCATAAACTAATCTAGTTTATGACATTGTTTATAAATGGATACTAGTGGAAGGAATGAAAACCGTATCAATGCACACACTCCATGTAGGTATTTCCCTCCTACTCAAGATAATTATAGTGGAGATGGTGATGCAACCGGTGCAGATCAACTAATCACCATACTGAGACAACTCACTCAGGTTATGAATAATAACCTTACCTGTATAGAGCACCCTAATCCATAGCATAGAGGATCAATGTTAGATCGATTCATGAGGAAAAAACCACCAAAATTAAATGGGGGTACAAATCCACTAGTAGCTGAGAAATGGATAAATTTCTTAGAGAAAATACTCCATGCTTTAGGGAGTAGTGGAAGGGAAAAAGTTTTCATGGCAGTTTATCACCTCACTGGAGATGCTGATCAATGGTGGTCATTGATTCCAAACAAAAAGGAAGATGAGGAAGTGTCAAATATGGAATGGTGGGAGTTTAAAGAAATTTTCTTAGAAAAATATTTTCCTCATGACCATCGAGTAGATATGGAAAGTCAATTTCTGAGTCTGATGCAAAAAGAGGATGAGAATGTCGCAAAGTATAAAGCTAACTTTATAAGGTTATCAAGGCATGCTGTAGATTATATACGTAACCCAAGAAGTAATATTGAATATTTATTTGATGGTTTAAAACCATATCTCTGTTGAGAATTAGTATCTCAATACTTCTCATAATATGAAGATATAGTCTCGTGTGCTATCAAGATAGAAAAGGAATTCTCTAAATATTATGATAATAAAGTAAAGCAAGAGAAGAAGATAACGGTGGAGAAAGAGACAAATAATGGGGAAATTGGAAAGAAGTATTTTTCATTATGTGATAATTTTGGGAAGAAACACCCCGGTACTTGCCTAAAAGGAATGAGAGTTTGTTACAAGTGTGGCGAAAAAGGACACCAAACTCGTGATTGCAAGGGGAAGAAAGAGATGTCAACGTTGAATGCTACAATTGTATATAAATGGGGTACTATGAAATTGAATTCCCTAAGCACAAAGGAAACTTACCTCAAAAAAGGCCAAGGGATCAAGGCCAATCTTTTGCTGTTACTATAGTTGAAGTGGAATAATTAATGTATTTGTGTTTTTAGACTCAAGGATTATATCCTGGTTATAAGAATAATGTGATATATGTAAGGATTGTTCTCCAGTACTTGTTGTTTTCAATAATGTTTTAATATGACTAAGGTAATCATATTTTCAGTATGTGGCAATAAAAGAAACTTTACTTTGTTTGGGGAATATGATGTTACAATTGATTTTGGAATTTAGATACCTTATATAGAGGGTCTGGACAGAGGTATTTTGGTTAACTATAAAGGTTGGAATGGATTAAGATGAACTTTGGATAGTATTTTTTAAGTTTAAAACATTTCTTATGATTATTTTTGAAAAAGGACAACCTGTAGTTCGGGCGATAACCCGTTGCGTTGGACAAAGTTGTAGGAATTGAACCCAAAACCATAGTGCGATAGGCCTTTATTAGCTACCACTAGCCTACAGGAAGTCCCTGGTTATTACAAAATATTTTTCTTCATTTAAATGGTATGTGTTAATATTCGGAACCTTATATTATTAGGATAAATATAATATTTTTTGGGTTTTATTATATTTTTGGAGTGAAAGATGAGTTTGTGGAAGAAATTAGTCAAACGATGAAACTCTACTTGTCAAGTATATATATATATATATATATCTTATTTTATGAATAAATTTATTCTTAAACTTTAGGGAAGGGATATTAAAACAAAAAATGTGTTATCCTAATACCTTATATTTTGTTGAACTGATGATATTTTAAATCATCATAGATTGATGGCTTTTAGGCCCTTAATTTTACACTTGTTTGTGATTGATAACCTCAATCACTCCCTATAAATATTTACAGTTTCTCTCTAATTACGTGTCTATAATTGTCACCGATGTTCTTCTATTCAAAACCCTAATTTGGTGGTGACTTTCTCATTTCCCTTTCCCTATTATTAAAACTAAAATTTATTAACCCTATTTCCGAGGTGGGTTTTCCACAAAGGTATTTTCTATTTTCAACCTTTTATTTTTGAAGAACAATTTAAAATTGCGAGGAGGCAATTTATTAAAGGAGGGGATAATTTAGTAATATCCAATTTTTGAAATTTTATAAATTTTATCTTTCAGAATGGACTTTATTTTTGGATTCGGAATATTGAAATTAGCCTAGGTTGAATTTTTGGTATTTTTCTGAAACCTTTCAATTTTTGACGAATAGTGAAAAACACTGAGTTATAGTTTAAAATCAAATTTTTTATTTAAATAATTTTTTATTTTATTTAAATTTATTTTATGTCAAAATAGAAACATAATACATATGTAAGTTCAATTTAATTCATTGTAGTCAATTTATACTAATTTTAGATATATAAAAATTTTATAGAACTTTTCACCGTCTTTTACCCACCCCCTAGGAGCATTTGAAAGTTTACATAAAACTTAATTTCACGACTTCTGTGAGTTGAATTTCAAAAATAAGAGAGACACAATTAATATCACGGAGTAAAATGTGGTTCAATAAGATGAAAATATTTTTTTGGTGAATAGTAACTTTTTACTTTTATTTACCACAGTTAAAAGTAAATAGGGTAATTAGGGGTAAAAATGATATTATTATTACCCTAACACATGTCCTAATTCTATTGCATAAGTATAATTAGACCAAAAATAACCTTATGAATAAAATATGAACCTATTTGGTCCACTTGGATTAGATTAATACATTTATTATTATTTAATTCAAATAAGAGTTAAAAGAGTTAAAATCAAAGTTTAATAACTAAAAGATTTTTAATATAGGGTTACATATAAGACAAATTAGATTATAAATATAAATTAGAAAGCTAAAAAGATTTAATACATAATTTTATTTTATTTATATTTTTTAGACATTAAATAATTTAATTTATTTATGACACAATGATGATGCAGTAATTAATTAGTTGATGGAATATTAAAATAATTGACATTATAAATATACAAATAAATGTAATTTGAGAATTTTTATGAATTAAACTAATTTTATAGGTTAATATGACATGTTAGGGTTAGTTAGATAAATTGTTTTCGATTTAATAATGCCGTTATGATTTTATAAAAAAACAAATACCAAATAGTGTCAAAATTGACATAAAATAGTTTTTAAAATAAATATTATATTATTAATTGATATAATGGTCGTAAAAATCTATGGTTTGGCCAAAAGACTTATATAATAATATATATGAAATTAATGAACCAATTGGGGTTTTATTGGCAGTTTATAGTATGTTTATTAACCATATAGTGTAATAATACAAGAAGACACGGTAAAAGTTAAATTATTTAACTTATAGTTAAATATAAATGATAAGGTTAAAATGGTAATCTAAACTTATCTAAAACACATTGGTTGAGAGGATTCTGACCCATACTCACCCTAGCCTGAAAATAATTCACTTTGGAGCCATTATAAACCGAATATGAATTTATTATAAAATAATATTTTAAGTTTTTCCTATGGTGCCCCTCACCCCTCTTATAAAAGGGAACTCCCCCTTCTCTCTAATTCACACCTTCAAAGCTATTTGGATCGGCCAAAACCTACCCAAATATCCTCTAAAATTCCCTAGCTTCATCCTAGAGGCCTTAATTTAGTCAGAAAGGCAACTTAAGGATCTCTTTTGATCAAATCAATAGGAAGAACCCGAAGAAGAGGAGGTTAACCTACCCTCAACCAAAGAAAAGTACAAGTTTAGGGTTAATTGTACAATTTATTCATTATCCGAGGTTTTTTATACATAATTATCTACTTGGAACTCATTATCATCCATATCTATATTTCATAAAAAATGTATTCAAAAACATTGTTACTATTTACTAGACTATGGGTTAAAGTCATTTATACCCTTGTTTGACATTTTATAAAATGTTTTGAGAGGAATCTTTCCGTCGTTTTCCAAACAAGGTACTTGATGAACTTTTCAACAAAATTAAGGTAAGAATTTTTTTCTAACTTATAGGGTGGATACATCTATTTTCTGCCGTTATAACATCATCGAATCTTCCCTTACAAGCTTATAAAAATATTTTCAAAATAAATGTTTCCTTTATAATTATGTGACTCTTAAATGATTTCAAAATAGAGATAGATATTTCTCTAATTTTTTTTGATTTAATCTATGTCAAAATCCTTTGATGGATTATAAGATGATTTGAATTTGATTTATTATGATACAAAAATTCCATGTTGTATTGAAGGTTTTGTGATATGTTTGACTGTGAATGTGTTATTTTATACCATTCATGGTTTGTGGATAATGAATTGACATTTCGTATATTAGATTTAATATGAATTTTTATGTTATATTTCAACCTCTTATTATGATGAATGTATCGGACTAGTATATTAAGGGTTGGGTACCGATAAAAGTAAGCCCTCCAGGTTGGGGTCCGGTTACAGCAGACCCTCTGGGATAGAGTCCGGTTAGAGAGGCTCTCCGGGATGGAGTTCGGTTACAGAGGATATCCAGGTTGGTGTCCGGTTACAGAGGATCTCTGAGATGGAGTCTGATTACAGAGGCTCTTTGGGGTTGGGTCTGGTTACGGTTTTCCCCTAGGTCCTGGCACGGGGCCTTGACACAGAATTTTAAGTCCGACATTATGCATTCCTTCATTATGAAAGTGGCTATTGATATTGAATGTGATTATTCGACTAGTATAATATCCATGTGAGTCAGTAAATCGAATTATTTTGATTTTATCTTTTCCATATTATGCTGAAGTTCAAGTTTAAGAGGCTTTTGTTTTAGTTATATACATTTTCTTAAATGTTTATTCTTATTTATGAAAATTTCCTCTATATTGTTATCCTTACTAAGAATCTGAGCTCACCCCTTTGTATGTTTTATTTTTACAAGGATGTGAAGAAGTATATTATGACTGACCTGCATGGATAGTATATAGGTTCTCAATGTTGTCTATGGAAACAATGTTGTTGTAGTTTTCCCTTTTATTATGTAATGTAAACCTTATGAATGTATCCAGTACTTCCAAGGCTACTAAACTAAACGATCTTTTGAGACTTGATCTTTTGTGATCATGCCAACGTTATGAAATAATGCACTGGGTTTGGGTAACTGGGGTTGGGGCGTTACATAAAGGGTATGATAAATCCTTTGAGGTTAAAACATTCTTTAATGTTGAGTTTGTTGGTGTTATTTTGGATTCATGGTTATTTATTTCCGGAATGACCATTGTTAAACCATTAGTTTTATTATTCTTTTTAGGTATTGTCTTACATTGTGTGAATGATTTTGGTTTTATTAAAGATAATAGGAATATATTTTTATTCTTTTTTGGATTATATGATCTTTTAAAAGTTAATTTTATTTCTATAGAAAAAAAATTTAGCTTAGATATTCATTTATTGGAGTAATAAATGAGGTGGAAATGTATCAAACCATAACCGAATGATGGAATCATGCTTATGAAATAAATATATATCAAATAAGTATATTTTTCGGTTTTCTCTATGTTGATAGTGAAAAAATCCCTCAAATTTTGTAAAATGATCATGTACTAATTTTTTTATACATTTACTTTCATTTTTTAGGAATCAATATCCTTTTCACCCATTATATATTTATGGTTGTGTGTGTTAACTTTCTCTCGATGATTCAATTTCTTATGATCAATGATATCTATCACATTTCGCAATTATTTACACTTTTGTTCCGTGTTCGTATTTTCACTCCTCACTAATGTTTTCCTATAAGGAAACCTAGTTATGTGTTATTTTAGATTATGTTCACACTTCCCTTTATCTCTTATAAATAGGAAGTTTTATTAACACTTTTTATGAAGTGGGATTTCAACAATGGTATTTTCAAATAGAAAAACTTTTTTTCAAGCCCAAGTGAAAATTTTAAGGATGAAATTTATTGAAGGTGGGGAGAAAGTAATTCCTCAATATTTTAAAATAAGAACTCTAGGTTCAATAGTGTATACAAAATGCCACACCAAGCATAAATGACCTGTGAAATATATTATTTAAATATGAACATTACAACCGAGCCATTAAATTGGTGGGTGTGGATATGACTAACTAAAGTATAATAAGTATATAGTTTACAGATGTATAAATAAATTCATTGGTCATAAATTGAATATAATAAAAATAAAAAATCATTTGAAAGTAAAATTAATATTTAAAAAAAATTGTTTTTATAAGTGCAATGTTTTTTGTCATAATAAATTAAATTAATCACTATCAAAGAATTATTTTTTTATAATTTATAATTTATATATATAATACAATTCTTTATCATTAATATAATATTTTTTCTGGGCGTTTGATATTAATAAATATAGTTTTAGGCTTAAAAACTACATTTCTCTAAAAAGCGGTTTCGTCGTATTTTATACGATTATTTTAAAAATAACATTTCTTATAAAATTTTGAAAATTTATTTGAAATTATAATTTCATTTTTGAAATAATAAGGTCAAAATAAACTTAGAATTAATTTTTGAGAATTTTCTAAAAAAATTAATTTTCAATGAATAGCGAAAAATACTATTTTTTAAATTTTCTTTTCATTTATAGAATTTACAAAGTTTAATTTTATTTTAGATGTTTTTAAAAGTAAAATTAATATATTTATATTATTATTAATCAATTTTTGGTCATTTTAATCATTTTTATTGAATTTTTATATAGAACTGTTTTATACTTAAGAAAATTTTTTCTTTGAAAAACCACATTTTTGTCATGCTTGTGAGGTTAATTTATAATTAAATTCCATCACTTATATGAATTGAATTTGAAAAAATGGATTAAATATTTTGAATAATAATAATAATTAATATTTGGAAATAATGTCAACTTAATTTTTATTCATAATTAATAGTAAATAAAGTAAAAATTAATTATTGTCGTTAAGGTTAAAATAGGGTTTTTTGCATTACATGCACCCATGTTAACATTAATTTTCAACACAAATAAGACGTTTATTTGATAAATTGAATTTAATATTTAAAATAATTGGGTTAAAAGTTTCTAGTAAGGCTCATTTTTTATTATTTATGAATAAATCACCTAGGAAAATAATTAAAAATGATAGTTACTATTGTAACAAGTAAAATGGTAAAATTAAGTAAATATGGAGGTTAAGGAATAAAATGTTAAATTTTTTTGTATTTTTTTAATAGAGGTGGTGTGTCTCAACCATATATTCTCTCTAATACATTATTTATCAATTTTAAAGGCACTTGGGTTGAGAGTGAATTCCCATTATTGAATAGGTTTTGGTATTTACAAAAATACCACTCCTCAATTATAAAAGGGAACATCCTCTCCTCACTTATTAAAAACTATTAAGAAATTTAATATGAACAAAAACCTAAAAAAATATCTCCCTAACATATTTATAGATGTTACAAAGCTATTGGTATTCCCATAAGACCAACCTTAGGGTCCTTAATAAGAGATCTAAAGTAGGTTTTTCTAATTGAATGTAATTTCCTTCACTAAGCGCTTTATTTTTAATTCTTATATTACCACCGTATTATAAGTATTAATAACTCTAATATAAAAAACAATTAGCCACCATATACTTAAATATTATTATTTTTATTGAATAACTAATATCTATCTTCTATTCTATTAAATAGGAAATGAAACCGTCGACCGCGTGTATGAAAGACTACCACCTCTCAAACCGATGTAATTCTTTTTCCATCACCACCTCTCACAAATGGATATAATAATGAATTTAATGAGAATATATATGATATTTAAGACATAATAATACTTATTTAACTATAATTTCACAACTACCTTCTTACCTTATAATTATTTAGAACATGATAACATCGCTTGTGCATACGTGTAGACTACGACCTCTACAATGCGATGTGATTCGTTTTTCATTTTATTATGACAAGGATGTTAATAAGGATTTATTTTGTCAAAATATATGAATTATATGATATTATTATAATTATATAATGGTGAATTATTATTTTCCTTTCTTTCTTCCCATATATCAAAAAAGTTAAAACAATGTACATGCGTACGTACAACCCACCGTATCTATGAAGGGTGTAACTCATTTTTGTATCTCTAAACTTTATGGTATATTATAAATAATTATATAATTAATTTATATTATATTTATGTAATGTTTAAAATTATTTATATTATGGAACCATGATAAAATTACAAGGACTGAAGCTACCCAACCAAAACAAACCTGAAAAATGAAGCAATTATTATCTGAAATAGTGATTTTAACAAATAATTGTTAATAAACGGGTGATAAAATATTATAAGTAAATAATATAAGGTATTATATATACTAGTATGATTATTTAATATATTTATAATAAATTTATATTTATTATATAGGATTTTCGAACACATATGATGGAAGTCAGACATGAGGTAAGGGTTTCTCATCTCACTTTTACTTCTGTGAGACATATGCCAATTTCACCACTAATTTATTTTTTGTGGTGTATATACTTCCCCTTGATATATTATACCATGAATATATTTATCTTCACTATATTTAAAGTTTCATATCATGTTATTTCTTTCATGTGGATTATGGTTCAAAAATTACCAAAGAGGTAAGGTTTTATATCACAATCTCATAATTATTAGGAATTATTTATGTTTAAGTATCCCCTGGGGGAATTGTTTGATATTTTTATATTAAACCCAATATATTTTATTATAATTTGTTTATTCATGAAATTTTCAAGTAATAATACCATTTTACACTCTTTTTTACTTAAAATGACTGTGAAGTTGTTTTTAATAAAAGCTGAATGTATTTATCTCTTCGGTCAAAAATCTTTTTTCTTCCATTTCCAGGTTTTCGAACGATATTTTCAAAAATGTTTTTAAAATTATCTAAATTATTTATTAAAGTTATTTTTTTTTGATTTTTTAATTTTTAATTTGTTTTGGAAGAAATCTTCTTTCCATTCTTTGAACAAGGTGCTTTTCAACATTTTTACAATATTGTGAACATAATGTTTTTTAACTTATATGACATGTATATAATAAACCAACATCATGACCACTCATTATTTTGAATCTTAATTTACACGTTTTCAAGGTTATTTTTTTAAGATAATTTTTTCCCAATATTTTGGATTTTTTTTGTTTATAAAAGTTATTATCTATGTGAAAATTACATTTTCCTTAATAATGTTTTCAATAATATTTTATGATATTTCTATTAATTAATGGAAAAAACCCTTATTTTACTTATGATTCATTGGTTATATGTTTTAATGATACCATAAACCTCATTTATCTAGATAGTGTATGATCATTTTGACTTAGGATTTAATATTTTGATACCATTCCCCATATTACTCTAGAAGGTCTATGATTATATTTATTGATTTGGGAAATTATTAAAATTTTCTATGCTAGTTTTAAATAATACTGTTTATGTTGATTTTGTTTATACCCTCTTATATGTGGAAGTAATTAGAATTATAAAGTAATGGAGGATAGGTGATATATCCCATTGATGCATCAGCAGGTCTTATAAGACAAACTAGCTTGAGTATTTGACTGAGGTCGTACCCATTTATGTAAGATGTCTTGGAATAAGGCCTTGATGGTATCTCAATGATGCATAGAAATATGAATTACCTAATTATGAGATCATTTATTTATTTCCATGTGATTATTTTATTATATATGATATCTATGGATAAGTTTAAAACTTAAGTGATTAGTTATATAGAATTATTTTATCAACATTTATTCTTACCATATTATTCTTCAAGATCAAGTTATTGATTAGATGGACTTTGTTTTCAATCACTTACATTTACAAATATATTATGAATTAGTAAATCATGATATATTACACTATACATAACCCTTACTAAGAATCACCTATCACCCCTTTCTTGTGTTTCCTTTTTCTTAGGACTTCAAGAAGTGTATTATGATTGAATTGTAGGGATATGATAAAGGGAATAACGGTGTTATCAAAGAAAATTATATGTTGCATTTATGTTTTTAAATGTAATGTGAGACTCAAGTATGTATCTATTTTACTAATACTACTAAACTATTCAGTCCTTTGGGATGTGATCACTTGTATCTAGTACCAATTTTATAAGGTAACCACCAGCTCTCGGATAATGGGGTAAGGATATTTACACCCCCTTCATTATAAATTTGAGAGAATAAAAACTTATATTGTAATTGTGATTGAAATACCTAATTTTATAATTTTCTAAGTCTCTCTAGAAACTCTGTATTCACTACTTAGTGATAAAAAGACCACTTTATCTCTTTTTTTCTTCACCTTAATGGATTCACTCACTCCTCCACTTCTTGTAATTTGTAACATCATGAAAAAACCTTATTTATTTTCCAAATGTGTCAGATTCAATCTTCTCCTTCAATTCTATGCACTTTTAGAACACACACACACAAACACACATATATAAGAATAATAGGGAAAAATGAGGGATCACTCAACTTATCAGTTATAGAAGTAAGGCTTATAGTTTCCTCTCAACCAAGACTTCTCATTCATTTTGATCTTAGTATGGGAATAATTATCCATACTCAATTTTATAACCTTCATAGTGTTCATTTAAATATTATTTTCTTGACTTTTTTCCTTTTGTGAAGTATTCCTTTTCAACTTAGAAATATTGTAAACTTCATTTTCATGTTCTTATATAAACCTTATCATCATTTATTTATGACTTGGAAGATTTTACATGCATTATTTCATTCTATTCCCAGTTTTTCCACATTTCCCACAGAAATTTAGTTGAATTTTCAGGTTATAACATGTAGAAAACCTCTCACAATCTTCAACCTTTTATTTTAAAACAATTTTCTTTCCTTTAATTATAATATAAATTTGTTATTTATCTATTTTTTAGCCATCCTGAGTTGATTAGGTATACCAATTAAACATTCCTTTTTTGGTATGTTCAACCTCTTTTCTCACTTTCTAATTTTTATTCCAGTTCATTCCACAAAAAAATATCTCTTGGTAAAATGAGTTTCCCTCATATTTGTGACATTTGTATCACACATAAATCATTAATCATTCAAACACTCAAATATATTTCACATTGAAAAACTTGACATATTTTTAGTACTGGATTAATTTCTTTAAAAATATTCTCTTTTTTTCTCAGTGTGCCCCCTGGGTTTATGATTTCTTCTTTATAAAAAAGTATTGTTAAAATATAAATAATCTCTAGGTACATAACTTCCACAACACAAACAATACTCTTTGAACTTATATATTTCATTTTGATAATAAATATGTCCAAATTTTGGTTTTGGATATAATTCTTCAAACCATGATTTTTTTCCTAGGGGGAGTGATTTTATTAACTTTTCCTATATTACTTGGAGGTGGGAGTGAATATCTCAATTTTATTATTATTATAAACCTCCTTAGAATTATTTCTATGACTGACACTGTTAGCAAACACTAATTCACTTTGAAACTAATTAGGTATAGTTTTCATTTATTTTTTTGGATACATCAAGTAAAATCCCAGGTAAATAAATAATATTACATTCTAATGTTTATCAATATTTGTGAATAAAATGTTAATATTACTTTAAAGGGAATGCTATGCTCTATGGCGTACCCAATACGCGACAACGAGTTTCTTTGAAATCTTACGTTGCACTCTAATAATAAAATAATATTATTTTAAATGGTAGTTAATGCCTAGCCATTATAATGGAGGGAAAGAACGGAACTAACTACAAAATTATTATATATGTTTGTCAAATATTTTTACTTTTATCCAATAAATGTTAGAGGCGTAAAATGCAAATGAATCCAATTTTAAGCATAAATCCTCTAATATTCTTTAAAAGGTCGATTAACCGCCTTTTGATGGAGAAAAATTTTTAAATATACTTTTTACAATTTTATATGTTGTATTTAACAAAATAAAATCCTTCTTTAGAATCTGGAAATCAAAATTTACTTTGTGTAAATTTTTGTTATTTTTCCGATACAGATCATTTTTAGTGAAAATGTTGCATTTTAATTCAAAACCTCCTTTTAATATGATTTATTTATATGGATAGATTATATTTTTAATTGAGATTAAAGTGTATTTAGAATATATTTTTACCATTTAATCCAATGGTGGTCATTGGAATTAATTTCACTTTGAAATTGGACTTAAACTAGTGTTAATCTTTTAATAGATATTGTTTCTTAAAAACACGCTATTTGTTTTGACAACGGGAATTAATTATTAAATTAATTAATGAAACTTATATGTTTTTAATTTTTTAAAATAGACATCATTTTTGAATTTGGAGTATCAAATATATCTTAGGGTGAATTTTTGGTATTTTTCTGAAAAACTTCAATTTTTGATGAATAGTGAAACCACTAAGTGGTAGTTAAAGAAACTGATTTTTTGTTTAAATGAAAGTTTACCACTTCTGTGATTTGATTTTCAAAAATCCTACATACATGGTTGTCATTAGTAAGTAAATTTTGGTTCAATGAGATTGAAATAATTTTTGGTGAATAGTAACTTTTAAGTTTTATTAATCACGATTAAAGGTAATTAATGTGATTTAAGGTAAAAATGATATTATAATAAAATGAAAATATATTTACACTTGTCCTAAAACTATTGGATGAGTCATGGCCGTCCAAGAAAACCCATGGGTCAATTTTTGGGACCCCATGGAGTCACTTGGGTAAGATAATGACATTAATGCCTTTTATTTAAAGTAAAAGTAAAAATGACACAAACATGTATTGTTTTACTAAAACAATTTTTACATGGGGTTATACAAGTCAGATTTTTGACTATAAATAGTAATTGGAAATCTAAAATGATTTCCTACATCATAGTAATCTTTTTATAATTTTTAGATATTAAAAAAATTAAATTATATATGACATCATGATGATGCAGCGATTCCCTCATTATTTAACGATTTAAATGAAATGAAAAGATAATGTAAAATTGAAGACCTAAACATGTCAAAAACATATTTTATGGGTGTATTTATAACCCTTATCATCTTTTCCTCTAAATATATCAATGTGGGACCTTTAAAATCCGAAACTCATTTGAAAATAATGTAACCTTTTTTGACTTTCCAAGAGTGCCCCTCCTCTCCTCTTATAAAAGGCCCCCACCTCTACCTCCTTACCCACACATCTCAAGCCTTTTTATTGGCCAAACCCTGCGCATTTTGTATCTCCACATCCCTCTCTTCATAGTTGAAGCCTCACTTTTGGGCAGAATCCTTTCCAACTAAGACTTTGAGCTCAAATCAAAAAGAGTTACCCGATTTAAAGGTAATGTCTTCCCTTATGTTCTTTTGTTTTATTTTGCTTCTCCAACCATATAAACTCTTTTTATTCCTTTATTTTGTAAGAAAACCAGTATATTAAATATACTAGGTTGTTTTTATGTGAAGTATTCGAGCTACACTTACACACACCTTCGTCTAATGGTTAAAGAACATACTGTTTCTGTGTATGGTGAATTTCTGCCTCACGAAACGATGATGATTCAATCTTCTCTTAACACCTTTCATGGTGGCCATTATGATGTCACTATATTTTATATATGATATATATGGTATTTATGTTTTCTATATTCTTCTGAATTTTATATTTAAAACATGCCTTTATGCTTTTCATGTTGTGCAAATGCAATAATTTCATACGAGGAAGTGTGGACTACCGCCCCCTCAAGTGATGTGACTCGTTCATGGAATAAATGGAATGTATAAAGAATGAAATTAATGAAAATATGTGACCTATATAACATATATATTATACTGGAATTATAATATATATATCTATCAATTATTTTTAATTCTATTAACATGAAAAAGAAATGAAAGTAGCGTTCATGCGTACGTACGGCCTACCGTCTCCATGAACGGTGCATTTCATTTATTTTTATCTCCAAATGTTATGGAGTAGTATAAAATGAATATTTACTGTATATATATGATATTTAAATCATTAATACTATTCTGGATATGATTTACTTATAACTACATTGACAATCATTTTCAAACAAGTTCATTTTTGACTCATGTACCAAACATCGAAAAAAACGTCTGATATGAACTCACATTATTACCCAATTATTATAAAATTATAATATGTGATATGAACTGAATAATAATCTTTAAAAGAGGTAATTAAGAAATTATAAATTGACCAAAATTTATTATTCGGGAATATAAAGAAACGAACAAGACAAGTCAGACTTGAGGTAAGGGATCCAACCTCTCTCTTTCTTTTTAAGTACTCTCTTTTATGTCATTTCATTTATGCTTAATGTTATTATATTGGAGGATGTTATTTAATATTCACCATACTGTAACTTATATTTTCATATGATGAGTTACCCCCTATTACTCTCATCAATTCATTTTAATAATTTTTATGTGGCGCCGTTAGGCTGCCGAATTTTCATAAGGGATCCAACCTCTCTCTTTCTTTTTAAGTACTCTCTTTTATGTAATTTCTTTTAAGCTCATATTTATTATGTTTGGGGATGTTATTTTATATTTCCAATACTTTAATTTTTATGTTCATATTATGATAAACCCTATTTCATCTCATAAATCCATTTTTGGAAGTTTTAAGTGGCGTTGTTAGGATGCCGAGTTTTCGTAAGGGATTTTTCGTCTCACTTTTATTCCCGTGACATTTATGCTACGTTTGCCATTATTCCCTTTTAGTGGTGTATTTACTGCCCATTATTATACAATTTGTGTATTATAATTTCATTTATGGGTATTTACATCTTCATTGTATGACCCTTCTTCCATAGGGTGTACGTTTTGAAAGTTACCCAACTCGGTAAGGGGACCTTTCACCCTCCTCTTTTTAAAATACTTATTCTGTTATGTCTTTTAATTCACATACTATTATGTTTGGAAATGTTCTTATGTATCCTTATTTATTTAAATTTTATGTCCAAGTAATGAGATACCATTTTTTCTCTCATCATCTCATTTTCTGAATTTTAAAGTGACGCCGTTAGGCTGTCGGATTTCTTTAAGGGAACTTCTTAACCCACTTTCAATTCTTTGGGTTAAACCTCTACTTCTTGATTTTATTATGCCAAGATTATTTGTGGAATATCAATGTTGTAATTTCCACAATCCTTTGTATGGATATACTATTTCTAAACATAATCATCTCATTGATAAATTCTTACGAACTTGTATGGGAAATCATAAATCAATCTCATTTCATTGAGTTAAATATCTATGTCATTGGTTTTTGTTTTTCCAAGATTATGTGTGAATGGAATCTGATTGTTTCACACTTAATATCCACTTATATTTGGTTTATTTATATTTCTCACACATAATTATGTGATAGATTTATCCTTAATTTAAGGATACCATCTTTATAATGGATTTCATCCCAATTTAAATTTCCATTGAGACTTCATTATTGTTATGCACCAATTCTCTCTTATATGGTGTGTATAGTGTCCTTTGGAATATTATATCATGAATACATTTATTATCATGATATTATAAAGTTCAGATTAAATGTTATTCCACAATTATTTGTATTCAAGAGTCTCTCATTTTTTTAAAATCTATTTAACAAAAATATCATTTTAAATGTTTTAAAGATTCACTATTCTAAATCTTTATCTTTAATTTCCATGTTTCCAAAATGGTTTTCAGTATTTATTTATATGGACATTAATGTTTTAAAATTATAATTCCATTAAAATCTTCAAAGTGGTATGGGACACTTTGATTCAAAAATCTCTTTTAAATGATTTTTGGAAATGGATTGATTAATTCAATATCTTGGAATTACTTATTGTGATTGCAAATGAAATGTTGTTGTTGAAATGTTTATATTTTCAATATTTTATGTGTAATGATGGTACTTAGACATTTTACGGGTGGTTACGTGATAAACCATATGACGGGTGGTGCCGTGAATACCAGGACGGGTGGTTACGTTATAACCTCCGATGCATTGGGTATGGAAGTCGGCCGTATGTATATTCAATTAAGTATGTGTGGAAGTCGACCGTATGGTTATTTCATTAAAGTATGTTTATATCCCAAGTTACCTTTATATGTTATGTGTTCTTTATATGGGTTTTATCATAATCTTTTGGTTACAAATGGGTAAATAATGATCTTTTATTCAATGAAGAGTTTTCTACTACTTCATAAAGGTGAAAAGTATTACTTTGATAAAGTATACATGGTTTACTTGTTGTTTTGAAAAACTAACAGTTTTCCTTCTTTGTGTATCCTTTATTGGGCTTTTTATGATCATCCCAAGTTTTTGAAATGTTTTCCACAAGACTTAAAGATGAATAGGGTCAAGGATGGGATCAAGGAAAGAAATTCTATCTAAAACATGGAACTAGACATGTTTTTAAGTGTTTTTTATTTTATGGAAACTTAGTAGAAGTGTCTACTATGTAATCTTTTGGGATGTAATAGTTATGACCTAATTCTCTAAAACCCTAAACCTGAAAAGATTCTATATGTGAATTATTCATTTAATTCATGATTAAGTAATGTTTAAGGCCGGGGCCTTATAATTGGTATCAGAGGGAGGTTTAGATAACTTTAGAGGTTATGGTATTCTCTAAGCATAAGTGACATTACCATAATGGTTAGGATTTCAGAAAGAGTCCTAGTTTTAGATAAAGTGAATGAGTAAGTATGTCTTAGTGTTTTTCTTCCTCATTAGTACATGATGGTTTTGTTGATATACTCACACTGACATTTCTATTTTTTGTAAATGGGTGGATCTAGCAGGCACCAATATGACAATGGGTTTGAAGGAAACTGTGGTGGTTATTTGATTAAGAGACTAGATGAAATGGGGGATTCAATGAGGAATCTCATGGTTGTTCTAAACCTACTATCAAGGAGTCATGATCATCCACTTTAACCTTGTTGAGTTCTCTAATGCATCATATATGAGATGACCAACTCAATGTGGAAGTTCAGGTAATAATTATAAAGGTAACCATTAGGGTTTATATGATCCTTACTTTTGAGGTAATTATGGGTTACTATATGTTATGATGGAATATGAACGACATGAGATAAACTTGAGGTTAAATTATGTTATGGTTATTTTTTAAGATTTTACCATTTTTTGGGGAATGTTATAAGAATTATATAGTTTTGGAAAAAGGACAACACGCAGACCGTGTGACAACCCGTCGCGCCGGACAAAGCTGTGGGAATCGAACCCACAACCAAAGTGTGACTGGTATTTATCGCCTACCAATGGACTACGTAAAGTCCATGGTTAGTTTGACTAATTATTTTTAGTTAGATTATTTTAGGAATCAAGAGTAAGTTTATTTTGGGTTATCCATGGAAATTATTAACCTATCATGGAGGATATGTGATTAGGTTAATTACTTTTCAATATGAGACCTTAAGAGAAACTAATGTTATTTGGAGATAAATGTTAATTTGTACCTTGGGAGACTATGTGATTAAATCCTTCAAATATTTGGGATTCAATCTTGTTTGGGTTTACTTTGAAGAATTTTATGGAAAAATTGTTTATTGAATGGTCTTCGTTGAAATTTGGGTTTTGTTTGAAATTTTTTGGAGATTAGGAGTAGTTTTTAATTTTGTAAAAAAAATATCCTTTTTGGGTATTATCTGATCTCATACTAAACTTTCTGGTTTGGTTTTGGTTGAGATCTAAAAAAATGGGAAATATATAGTTCTATTTTTTGGATTAGGTGATTCTCTAGAAGTTGATTATTTCTCTCTTAATGTAAACAAGTCATCCTAAATACTCATCTTTTGGAGAAAATATGAGTTCGTGTAAGAAATATAGTAAAAGTTTAAAGTAAACATGACAAGTAAGTATGTTTCCTTATGTTTTAGTTAAGCTAAAAAAATTAATTCCTCAATGAAAAGTAACTTAAAAATAATCTTTTCAGTTAACTTTTCCTACTGGGGAATCCAATACCATTTAACCCATCACAAGTTTGTGATTTTCTTATGGTTAACTTTCTCCTAGACATGTTTAATATCACTCTCCATCAGAACATGACCCTTTTTTTTCTCCTCCATATCCATATTTTCATACTTGGAATCCTAGTATGGGTTAACTCGGGTGACCTTTGTACATCTCTCCCATTCTTTTTAAGTGATAGTTTTACTGACTCTTGTTCCGATGTGGGACATTCAATGGAGTTTCTAAGCCCAATTTCAAAATTGTGAGGACGCAATTCCCAAAAGGGGGGAAGGATGTAACATCCCAGGTAAATAAATAATATTACATTCTAATGTTTATCAATATTTGTGAATAAAATGTTAATATTACTTTAAAGGGAACACTATGCTCGATGGCGTACCCAATACGCGACAACGAGTTCCTTTGAAATCTTACGTTGCACTCTTATAATAAAATAATATTATTTTAAATGGTAGTTAATGCCTAGACATTGTAATGGAGGGAAAGAACAGAACTAATTACAAAATAATTATATATGTTTGTCAAATATTTTTACTTTTATCCAATAAATGTTAGAGGCGTAAAATGCAAATGAATCCAATTTTAAGCATAAATCTTCTAATATTCTTTAAAAGGTAGATTAACCTACTTTTGATGGAGAAACCTTTTTAAATATACTTTTGACAATTTTATATGTTGTATTTAACAAAATAAAATCCTTCTTTAGAATCTGGAAATCAAAATTTACTTTGTGTAAATTTTTGTTATTTTTCCGATACAGATCATTTTTAGTGAAAATGTTGCATTTTAATTCAAAACCTCCTTTTAATATGATTTATTTATATGGATAGATTATATTTTTAATTGATATTAATGTTTATTTAGAATATATTTTTACCATTTAATCCAATGGTGGTCATTGGAATTAATTTCACTTTGAAATTGGACTTAAACTAGTGTTAATCTTTTAATAGATATTGTTTCTTAAAAACACGCTATTTGTTTTGACAGCGGGAATTAATTATTAAATTAATTAATGAAACTTATATGTTTTTAATTTTGTAAAATAGACATCATTTTTGAATTTGGAGTATCAAATATATCTTAGGGTGAATTTTTGGTATTTTTCTGAAAAACTTCAGTTTTTGATGAATAGTGAAACCACTAAGTGGTAGTTAAAGAAACTAATTTTTCATTTAAATGAAACTTTAACACTTCTGTGATTTGATTTTCAAAAATCTGATATACATGGTTTTCATTAGGAAGTAAAATGTGGTTCAATGAGATTAAAATTATTTTTGGTGAATAGTAACTTTTAAATTTTATTAATCGCGATTAAAGGTAATTAGTGTGATTTATGGTAAAAATGATATTATAATAAAATTAAAATATCTTGAAACTTATCCTAAACCTATTGGATGAGTCATGGACGACCAATAAAACTCATGGGTCAATTTTTGGGACCCCATGGTGCCACTTGGGTAAGATAATGACATTAATGCCTTTTATTTAAAGTAAAAGTAAAAATGACACAAACATGTATTGTTTTACTAAAACAATTTTTACATGGGGTTATACAAGTCATATTTTTGATTATAAATATTCATTGGAAATATAAAAATATTTCCTACATCATATTATTTTTTTATAATTTTTATCCATTAAATAAATTAAATTATTTATGACATCATGATGATGCAGTGATTGCACCTTTATTTAACGATTTAAATAAAATGAAAATATAATGTAAAATGTAAGACCTAAACATGTCAAAAACCTATTGTATGGGTGGATTTAGAACCCTTATCACCTTATAATCTAAATATATCAATGTGGGACCTTTAAAATCCGAAACTCATTTGAAAATAATGTAACCTTTTTTGACTTTCCAAGAGTGCCCCTCCTCTCCTCTTATAAAAGGCCCCCACCTCTACCTCCTTACCCACACCTCTCAAGCCATTGGATAGGCCAACCCCTACCCATTTCATCTCTAAAAATCCCTATATTAATCATTGAAGCCTCACATTTGGGCATAATCCCTTACAAGGAATCCTTTGAGCTCAAATCAAAAAGAGTTACCCGATTTAAAGGTAATGTCTTCCCTTGTGTTCTTTTGTTTTATTTTGCTTCTCCAACCCTCTAAACTCTTTTTATTCCTTTATTTTGTAACAAAAACAGTATATTAAATATAATAGTATGTTGTTATGTGAATTATTCTAGCTACACTTACACACACCTTCGTCTAATGGTTAAAGAACATACTATTTCTGTGGATGGCGAATTTGTTCCTCACGAAACGACGATTGTTCAACCTTCTCTTAACACCTTTCATGGTGGACATTATGATGCCACTATATTTTATATATGATATATATGGTATTTATGTTTTCTATATTCTTATGAATTTTATATTTAAAACATGCCTTTATGCTTTTCATGTTGTGCAAATGCGATAATTTCATACGAGGAAGTGTGGACTACCGCCCCCTCAAGTGATGTGACTTGTTCATGCGATACATAGAATGTATAAAGAATGAAATTAATGAAAATATGTGACCTATATAACATATATATTATACTGGAATTATAATATATATATCTATCAATTATTTTTAATTCCATTAATATGACAAAGAAATGAAAGTAGCGTTCATACGTACGTACGGCCTACCGTCTCCATGAACGGTGAATTTCATTTCTTTTTATCTCCAAATGTTATGGAGTAGTATAAAATGAATATATACTAGATATATATGATATTTAAATCATTAATACGATTCTGGAGATTATTTACTTATAACTACATGGACAATCATTTTCAAACAAGTTCATTTTTGACTCATGTACCAAACATCGACAAAAACGTCTGATATGAACTCACATTATTAACAAATTATTATAACATTATAATATGTGATATGAACTGAATAATAATCTATAAAAGAGTTCCTTAAGAAATTATAAATTGACCAAAGTTTATTATTCAGGAATATAAAGAAATGAACAAGACAAGTCAGACTTGAGGTAAGGGATCCAACATCTCTCTTTCTTTTTAAGTCCTTTCTTTTATGTCATTTTATTTATGCTCCGTGTTCTTATGTTAGAGTATGTTATTTAATATTCACCATACTGTAATTTATATTTTCATATGATTAGTTACCCCCTATTACTCTCATCAATTCATTTTAATAATTTTTATTTGGCGCCGTTAGGCTGCCGAATTTTCGTAAGGGATCCAACCTCTCTCTTTCTTTTTAAGTACTCTCTTTTATGTCATTTATTTTAAGCTCATATTTCATATGTTTGGGGATGTTATTTCATATTACTCATATTTTAATTTTTATGTTCATATTATGAGAGACCCTATTTGATCTCATAAATCCATTTTTGGAAGTTTTAAGTGGCGCTGTTAGGCTGCCGAGTTTTCGTAAGGGATTTTTCATCTCACTTTTATTCCCGTGACATTTATGATACGTTTGCCACTATTTCCTTTGAGTGGTGTATGTACTTCCCATTATTATACACTTTGTGTAGTATAATTTTATTTATGGGTATTTACATCTTCATTGTATAACCCTTCTTCTAAGGGGTGTACGTTTTGAAAGTTACCCAACTCGGTAAGGGGACCTTTCACCCTCCTCTTTTTAAAAGACATATTTTGTTATGTATTTTAATTCACATACTATTATGTTGGGATATGTTATTATATATCCTTATTTATGTAAATTTTATGTCCAATTGACGAGATACCATTTTATCTCTCATCAACTCATTTTCTAAATTTTAAAGTGACACCGTTAGGCTGTCAGATTTCTTTAAGGGAACTTATTAACCCACTTTCAATTATTTGGGTTAAACCTATACTTCTTGATTTTATTATGCCAATATTATGTGTGGAATCTATATGTTTTAATTTACACAAATTGTTTTTTTGATATACTATTTCTACACATAATCATCTCATTGATAAATTCTTACGAACTTGTATGGGAAATCATAAATCAATCTCATTTCATTGAGTTAAATATCTATGTCATTGGTTTTGTTTGTCAAAGATTATGTGTGAATGGCCTATGATTGTTTCACACTTAATATCCACTTATATTGGGTGTATTTATATTTCTCACACATAATTATGTGATATATTTATCCTTAATTTAAGGATACCATCTTTATAATGGATTTCATCTCAATTTACATTTCCATTGAGACTTCATTGTTGTTATGCACCAATTCTCTCTTATATGGTGTGTATACTATCCTTTGTAATATTATATCATGAATCCCTTTATTCTCATGATATTATAAAGTTCAGATTAAATTTTATTCCGCAATTATTTGTATTCAATAGTCTCTCATTTTGTTAAAAACTCTTTAACAAAAATATCATTTTAAATGTTTTAAAGATTCATTATTCTAAATCATTATATTTAATGTCTATGTTTCCAAAATGGTTTTCAGTATTTATTTATATGGAAATTAATGTTTTAAAATTATAATTCCATTAAAATCTTCAAAGTGGTATGTGAAACTTTGATTCAAAAATCTCTTTTAAATGATTTTTGGAAATGGATTGATTAATTCAATATCTTGGAATTACTTATTGTGATTGAAAATGAAATGTTATTGTTGAAATGTTTATATTTTCAATATTTTATGTGTAATTATGGTACTTGGAAATTTTACAGGTGGTTACATGATAAACCATATGATGGGTGGTGCCGTGAATACCAGGACGGGTGGTTACGTTATAACCTCCAATGCATTGGGTATGGAAGTCGGCCGTATGGCTATTCCATTAAGTATGTGTGGAAGTTGACCGTATGGTTATTTCATTTATGTATGTTTATGTCCCAAGTTACCTTTATATGTTATGTGTTCTTTATATGGGTTTTATGGTAATATTTTGGTTACAAAAGGGTAAGTAATGAACTTTTATTCTGTGAAGAGTTTTTTACTACTTCATAAAGGTGAAAAGTATTACTTTGATAAAGTATACATGGTTTACTTGTTGTTTTGAAAAACTAACAGTTTTCCTTCTTTGTGTATCATTTAATGGGCTTTTTATGCTCATCCCAAGTTTTTGAAATGTTTTCCACAGGACTTAAAGATGAATAGGGTCAAGGATGGGATCAATGAAAGACATTCTATCTAAAACATGTAACTAGACATGTTTATTTTTAAGTACTTTTTTTATTTTATGGAAACTTAGTAGAAGTGTCTACTATGTAATATTTTGAGATGTAGTAGTTATGACCTAATTCTCTAAAACTCTAAACCTGAAAAGATCCTCTATGTGAATTATTAATTTAATTCATTATTAAGTAATGTTTAAGGCCATGGCCTTATACATCATCTCAGCAACATGAAAGAATCAGTTTTAACCTTCACCAAATTCCTGAAGTCTTTCCAATATTTCTTCAACTTATTTTGATATTTAAATTTTTTTATGTCTCATCTAAATCTTCTTCCATTATAGATAAATTCTATTCCATATCTTTGGATATTTTTTTCACATATACCATCAATTTGTTCTTGTTGATTTCATTGACAAGACCTTATTCATTATTGTGAAAATATTTATTGCCAACATCAAGTTTTATATTTTATTTCTCTAATTTTATTTTATCATTTTTCATATTTGTATTTTTCTTAATAGAATCATCCAAATTTAATTTCAGTATATAATCTAGTTCTATACTTTCATCTACATCATTATCCCTGCTTGACGAATCAAATCCTCTTTTAAAATGATAAATAAAATTAAACTTATATTTTGAATAACTACATGAAGATGAATCATCTTGTTCCCTTTTTCTTATTATATTCCTCTTCCTACTAATAGAATATTTATTCTTACTTTTACCCTTTTTATACTTTTGAGATTTCTTATCCTCCTCATCTGACTCAGATTCAATTTCCTTATTCTTTTGACACTTATTTGTGAAATGTATAATGCCATAATAGTTGTAGAATCTTGGTAGTTACTTTTCATTTAATTTTCATTTTATATTTTTCAATTTCTTTGATAGGTGAGATAAAATTTTATGGAAGTCTTTATCTCCTTCGTCATCATCTGAATAACTTGATTCTATAACTTCTTCAACTTTTATTTTACTTTTATCATAACTTAAAATCTTTCTCATATTTTACTATATTTTTGAATGATGGGAATTTTATCCTCTCACAAGCTATAAGAATATTATGATGTTCATCTACAGATAAATATTTCCTATTTTCCAAGGCTAAAAAATTGGGATCAACTCTATCTGTAATGTTTCTCATCAGTTTCTTTATAATGATAGTATCATCCAATTTCTCCCCAAAACCATAAACATTACTCACTATCTCATTATTTATTATGAAATAATCATTAATAATTTCCTCATCACCCATATTAATATATTTAAAATTTCTCATGTAAACCTACTTTTTGGATTCCTTAACTTTTATATTTACTTCATAACTACTTCTTATCGTATCCTAGACCTACTTTCCAGATTGTATTCACATGAATTTTGTATCTACCCTTTCTGACTGGGTCATAAATATGGAACTCTTGGATTTCCCATCCACTTCCAAATCTATCATATTTGTTATGGTCATCAGATCATCATTAAGTAGGGATGAAAATATTCCATTTCCTCATTTATTACTTCAAGACCAATAGAAAGATAATAGGGAAACATACTACCCATAAAACTATTCTATTTTCTACTATGAAACATTAGAACACCTATATTATTCATATAATTTAGGTTCTACATACTCAATAACTTTTGAGATATTTCAGAGGGATCCTAGATCTCATGTCTATTGAAGTTCCCTTTGATTAATGAGATCCTCAAGAATGGGAGTGGGTGAATCTGTTATACCATTTTATTTTTTTAAACATTATACTCTTAAAATCAACCTATGTGGTAGGTAATTACCTTGATCCACTCAAGATATAATTACTCACCCTTACCTCATATGAAAAAAATATGATATAAGAAAATCACACAAGTATTTATAAGGTTCTTCTAAAAAATCCAAGTCCATTTTAGGGTTAGTTAGTCACCCTAACCTGTTGATTCTCTACTATAAATATTATTATTAATTTAAAATGGGTGTGAGTAGTTATTATCCTTTTACATGAATATTAACACACCAAAAATTAGTCCTATAGTGTTCCATATCCACAGTCCTATAGGAGTATAAAAATTTTCACTCTGCACCTATAAAGTTTCTATCCACTTCAAGGAAGACCTCTTATAACTTTTGGTTTATTTTTAACTCCTTAAAAGTATATTACTATAAAATGAATTTATATTATATAATATCTAAAGAATATATCTGGCTTGACCACTTTCATATCTATATTATTTTTGAAAATTAATGAAAATAACTTTTCTCATTCCCAAACCACTTATGATTGACCCTTATCTTGAATCTTATCCACTTTTAGTCTCTTAATTTTTTATAAATATCATAGAATTGTAATGATAGTAATTTTTAGAATTATTCTTGTATCTAAGATGACTTTCCAACTCAATAAATCAATAAATTTCTATAAAGTTTCTCAATTAATTTTACTCTTAATTTATTCTTGAATCACAAGTAATTTTGTGATGCTTTTATCCATAAAGAATGATCCTTGTAATATCCCATTAAGATTGATCATGAGATATTAAATATCTAATCTTATATTTTAATATCGAAAAAATCACCAAATTCTATAAATACTATTATATAACATATGTATCAACCTCATAGAACATACACAAGGTCATATAATATATAGAAAACTTTGAATGACACATTAGCTAGTGAGATGACACATACTTTGAGCTTAATGACACTTATAGAGGGTTCCTTCACCCATATGAATATGTGAAGTCACTCATACATAGATCTATAATGACTTATATACATATCCCCTTTTCATTAAAATGAAGCATATGCATATGGTAAATCAATTATATACCAGTCAAGGACTTTTACAATTTTACAACTTCACCACTAATATTCCATATTTATTCAATTAAGCTATAAACCTCATTAGATTAATTCTAGGCCTCATTAATTAATTAAAAATGACTTCCAAAATATAATAGATAATGTTTCTACATCCATCTACACATGTAGTTGATTTACTTGTAGATTAGTATAACAAAAATCATAATTAAACAAATGATTGGATCTATTTATACATGGTCTTTAAGAAGAAAATCCGTTATCTTCACTTATGCATTTATCAAACTCAATATTTATATCACACCAACACATATTGAAATACTTCATCACACAACACCATATTTTTTTTATTAAAAAAAAATAAAACTAAAAAACATGGTCACAACATATTGAAAATTTGAAAACTAGTTTTTGGTGTGTATATGATATATGTTTTGTTAGAGTTAGTTTCCTAGAACCAACTAACTTTTTTAATTTTTCTTACCAATACATATATTTATTATCAAAACATAGTGATTTTTCTTCTGTATAACATTATTGTGATAATGTACTTAGAACATTTATTCCATTAAGGGGTTATAACAGTTCCCTTCTATGATAATTTGTTAATACTAAGACAATATTCTTAAATTACTAAGTAATATGGTCTAGATAGATATTTTTGATGGGATACAAATAATGTTGGAATATCAAGTGTGGGGGACTCATAATCATTGAGAATTATTCTCATAAAGTGCACACTTAGTGTTCTCTAAGAAGGATGGTCATGAGGGTAGAATCCCCAATAGTAATTCCATATTATTTATGAAACATTGGATATTCCTACCTGTGGAAATGTATATTAGTCCTTAGAATTGAGGTCAGTATTAATGTATGTTAGGAATAACTTAATTTTTTTGGTTGGAAACTATGATGACATATGCTTTCAGAGAGATAGCATACACCGAGTGAATCATAAGTGATATGGCATTAATTGAATGGTTAAGAAAGGACTTGTCTCTTGCATATCAATGGAATAAAATATCTTTTATCCTTTGATTGAAATGGATCTATTTAACCAAATACATGACCACTATTATTTATAGATGAGTTCATTCCATGAAGTAAAAGAAAGAAAAACCAAGCATATAAGGAAAGGACACAAGTATGCATTCCTCCCAGTGAGATATTTATTGAAAAAGATTTTATATTACATATTAGAATTTATAAGAAGGTTATTATGGTTTCTATATTAACTTCTTTCTCTTTGGGTGATATATTAACTTCTTTATCTTTGGGTTCCTCAATATGTTTCTAGATGCTGATCTTTTACATTAGGCAAGTTCATCTACTTCCATTGAGAATAGGTCTAGTGGGTTACATACTAATTGTATCCAAAATTTCATTAAATTATATTGAGTTTAAGTTTAAGAATAAATTTATTCCCTAAATTTTGGAATAGTATTTATTCAATAAAAATATAATTATAGAAATTCCATTATAAGATATACCAGTTTAAATATTTGTGATGAATTTTATCCCTTATTTAATTATTAATAAGATAATGAATATAATATTTATTCATTCATTATTTTAATGAAAAGATTAGAATATATATATTTATCCTAGTTAAATGAATTTTAAAATAAATATTTATCTACAAGTATAGTGAATATAATATTTTATGGAAGGATATGAACCGAGTCTAATGATCTAATGAAAAAATATATTTTATTTAATATAATTTAAATAAATATTAATTATTTTATTTAAAAATTATATTAAAATAAATACTTATAATGAGATAAAATAATAATAATATTTTATTTACCTGAGGATTAACTTAGAATAAATAAGTAGATAAGGTTCATTGTAAAATTATCATTATTTAAACCTAAGTATATATTCCTAAATAGATAATTTTTTAGAAATGTATTAGTACAGTGGAGAAATTATCTAGAATTATCTTATGCATTATATGGAATTTATAATTTCTTCCCCCTCTCAATAATTTATAGAGTGAATAAGATAATGTTTCTATGATTAGTAATGAATGGATAAATCACTTGATTCTTACAAGCTGGCACCCATGCTATCAAGAAAAATTGATTAAATATTTATGGATCATGTGTGGATACATTATATAGAATCCTCATTTGGATTCTTCATTATAATGAAAATAATAGTAGAGTAGAAATGAGAATTTGATCAAGGAATAATACCTAGAAAGTGTTAATTATTAATTTAAATTAATTATGAATTTAATGTGCATGATCCTATCTGTGAAATATAGTGCATATTCACCCAGTTCTTAAGAATTATTCATTGAGTCTAGTGAAAATCCAACAATCGGATTCCTCCCAATGCTAACACTACATCCCAAAACCTTCAACTAATATTAGAGGAGAAAGATTTAATTTAAAACTTTTTATAATTTATTTGATCAATTTCATACATTGGTATGCTTGTATTCATGTTCAATTTTTTTGAGTCCAATGATCAAGAAGAAACATTAATCAGACATTAGATGAACAATAATATGAAAAAACCCCATAAATACTACTCAAAGAACCTATTTGAAAAGATTAGGTCACTGAATACATGACACGATTACACAACATGCACTAGGTCAATACATACTATGAGACATTTTATGATCCATACAAGGTAGATTCTATAAAAATCACATTGCATCTTGTGGGTCAATATATAGAGTTATTACTTACCTTGTATTTTATATCAAAACTATATACTTATTGATAGGGAATACAAAACATTTATCTGGTTAGTACATGTTGTGTAACCTCACACATGGTAGACACCATGTAAATCATAACACATTATGTGGGTCAGTACATGATGTCAATACACACTATGTTTTTAAATACTAGCCCATGACACATCTAAGCTATAAAATGCGTAGTTGACATACACATCTTGTTACACATGTCATTACACACCAGGCACACCCTAAGTTATTTTCGATGTGTCATGTGGATCAATACATGGAGTAATTACTCACTGTATATTGACTACCAACACATGATGTGTAACCATCAATTACAAATTGTGTGATTCATGTGCATTTGAGTGGTACACACTGCATACAATAGTGGCACATCATGTGGTCATGAAATCTATAATGACTATATAGTTTAACCATGATGAAAAACACGTCTTGTATTTCATGACACTCACTATGGAGTAACATTCCATGTAGTATGTGGTAAACAATTCCAATGTCCTATAATATATTAATTTCCAGAAATTATATTTTAGTATTATGTTGGAAGTACATGACATGTGGCTTCTAAATTATATGAAATGAACATAATTATGTTAATTTAAAAAATTAAATTTATCTAAATATAATTAATGGAATTCTTAAAAGGCATCAAGGACCAGATATTGGGAAGAAGTTAAGATAAAAAATTAATTCGTTAATTTTTTTCTTAATTTATTAATTTAAGTCAATTTATATTAAAAGAAATGATTAGAAATGAATACTGGAAATATAAAATGTAGTTCATGTTTCATGTTGTGAATTATCATGGTCTTTAATGAATCTATGTATTTATTAGAATTATTCTTTTAATTTAATTATTTATTGCATGGTTATGAAACACCCATGACCCAGGGCCACTCAATAATGCCCAAAACAAAGATACCACATGACCTCAAGTGTGAATATGCATATACCATAGGCTTCTGAATAGTATTCAAGGTCTAGGGTAGTATTATGGGGAGAATATACCCCTTTATCAAAGTGAACAATAGTAAGGAAAAATAACAAAACATACATCAACATCATAAATAATCATCCATGAGAGGACATGGAATAATATAAAAAAATGATTTATAAAAATAAAATTTAGAAGCACAAATCACATATACTCATGGCTATACCAATATAAAAATGCTGATCTCCCACTAGAATGGGAACATATACAAGATAACTAAATGGAATATAAATTTACACAAGTCATTACTGCTATCCCTAAGCCGTACTTTGATCCTAGTCTCTAAATCCCCATCAATCTAATGTATACCAATAGTACAATAATATAACACTGAGCCTCTTCCCAATCCACTATATTTACCATTCTCAACATGAAATCAAACATATGGTCCACACACATATCAATGTTCCTGTACATGGGGTGATAAATAATTTCTCAGCTGGTCACCCCCAACAGTGTGCATATAATCTGCTCTCATACCAGGTTCCTTTGCACATGATATTCCCAACCTAGAAAGTAATAACTGAATTGAAATAAATAAATAAAACACCATCGATCCTTAGGCTCTAATGTGAAATCTTAATCGACCTTGACCTTCTTTAGCGAGTCTTTGGGTGTCTCTATGCATATCATAAAACTGTGCAAAAAAAAACCCATCACTTGGATATATGGAATGCTCATCTAGGAAAACATATCATCGGACTCTAGGGGTGTGACTCTAACATACTAGAAATCACATCATCCAGGTCCATGGATGTGGTTCCCCTCACCAGATATCACCTTGTCCATGTCTAGGGGGTGTGGCACTCCCCTTTTGGACATCACATCATTTGATTCTAAGGGTGTGGTTCCCCTTGCTGAATATTTTCTCATTTGATTTTAGGAATGTAACTCTACCCTATCTTAAATCACATTATTTGAGTATAGGGGCATTGTTCCCTCTACTGGATATCACCCCATCTGAGTCGAGGTGTGTGGTTCCCACTTTTGGAAATCACCTTGTCCGAGTCCAAGGGTATGGTTCTTTCTTATTGTAAAACACATCAATCAGATCCAAGGAGCATGTACAAGGTATCCCAAACAATTGTTTCTTTGTATAATTGAACTAATAATACCATCATATGGTTCTAAAGAGTGTGTCCAAGGAACCCAAAACCATGTGTCATTATCAGGATCAATAACCGGATCCTAAGAGCTTGGCCTAGGAATCCCATATATCTCGGTATATCTCGGTGGATAGTGAATCCCACCCCAGTCATCTCATGTAACGTATCTCAATGGGTCTACTATCTTCCCAAACCTATCCCATAAATATTTTTTAGCCTATCTAGTGCAAGACTTGTCACCATCATAACTCTAACAAGATAAAATTTTTGATTGTGGGTCGAAGGTGACACCCACAATCATCACTACCCATTTCCCATACAAACCATCTATAGGGTCAATATATCATTGAGGAACCCACCAGGTTCCCCTAGGTCATATCATAGTTAAGAAACCCCACTTTGGATCCTATTTCATGTAGTCATATCTTATTCAACACCCATTACCTAGAGGTAATAACATCCAATAATGTCATCTAAGGACAGCCTTCTCGCCCAACTTATCCATCTCCTTAGGTCATAACTCGACCTCACTAACTAGGGATAATATCTTTATATATTAAACCAAGGACCATAAAAATCCTATCTAAAGTACTTCAACTATACCAATGATCCACATCTAGGCCTCATGTCATGTATCCCTTAATATACCTATAAATCCATCATCAAAGGAAGGCATTGTCCATTGTATATTTCTTTCCCTGAATAATCTCTTGAAATTACTCAAAATTCCAAATGGGTTCCACCATCAAGTTATATGTAAAAAAAGTACTCAATAAATACTTTTATCAAGTCTATTTCTATATCCAAGGAATAAAAACACTAAAAAACCCCTTTTAAAATATTACACATATTGTACCACTGGGTACATTACATGTACACTCAACTCCCCACTATGAGCATATGCCTCGACCCTACATTGCATGTGTTACTAAATTACATGGTGAGTATTATACCCCTATGTTGTGTAACCCATATGGGGTACTTGTCTATGTACCTCACATGGTCATTGTAAAAATATCCCACATGTCCCCTAGTCATGTACTTCATATGGGGTGTGGATGTGTGCCTTACACGACTATGTGTCCCCCCACAATGGGTGTTTTTATGAGAACTCATCCACACCCTGATTCAACCTATTCAATGAATCCATAAGCACTATAAAACATGTATTATAATATTCTACCTCTCACCTAAATTAAGAACACAAAACCTATGTTCTATGGACAACCTGCTATGCATATGGGTTTCCTAAATGGAAATTCCCTATGAATCTCCCAAAACCCACGTTTCTCCACAAATTAGATCACAACAACCTTCAGTGGTCATCAAAAAATTCACATAAGAATTCATAACTAAAAAATAGTTAATCTATATAGTGATAAAAAAATAAAAAACCTACCTTAAGGTGAAATGTTATAGAATTGAGCTTTAATTTTCACTCTACATTAAATGCTCCATGATATAGTCTTGATCGATTCCTAAAAATAAGTCGACAGTTCCTCCTCCCTCCTTCCCTCAAGTTTCAGATTTCATTTGAAGATTTCATTTGAAGGAGAACCCCTTTCCCTCTATAATGTGTAGTAAGGAAATAGGAAGGAGGGTGGTAATATAAAATAAAATAATTTTTTTTGAATTAATATAATTTATTTTAAATGACTCAGCTTGAGTCGCAAAACTTGAAGTGATATTACACCTTTCTTATAAAAAAACCCCCATTCCAAAATTAACCACAAAGTTGGAATTCCAATTCAAGGCTCTATTTACAAGATATTAATGTTATTCACATGGAATAATTTATATTTATTATATAAATACTAATATATTATAAAAAATTATACCAACTCAGAATCTCCCCAAATGCTACCCCTAGGGTAAAAACCAAATTCTAAGGACAATAAAACGACTAAAAAAATATTAGGGTAAAATGAAACTTTTATCCCTGAAGAGTATCTAAAACTGAAAATTTAAATGCCCACTGAATTTCACTACCTGTAAAAGGAACAAGGTTTTATAATCTCCCCATTGTAGCACTTCTCATTCTCGAGAAGTTCCAACAGTCCTTATCCAAAAATCTAAACCTATCCCGACCATTCATCCATCACTAACTCTTAACATTATAATATATAATGAAAATCAAGTTTCCACTATTCAACACTAAAAATGAGGCACACTATTCTATAAAATCCATGATACCACTCATAACTATCATCGAAACATCTAGGTAATGATCCACAACACCCATCTAACCCAAGACACCATTGTGTCATTAGTCAATTCACAACCAATCTTATGATGCTCACCCCTATAGTCCTTTTCATATATGGGTTGATTCCAATCCATGGTGAACCCCAACATCAAAATCACCCATTGAAACACACACTCAATAATAAAAAGACTTTCTCAGTTTAGTTTCTATCTCACTATGACCAATTACTCAAAAAAACATACACATCTCTTATGTCTGATCTCTCCAAAAAATGATTGACTGCACCCTCCGATGTGCTATTTCATCACCCAATCATGGTACCTATAACCCTTGGGAATCCTAAGATCATTCAAATGACCAGACTAATGTTTGAACCTGACTCTCGATGAAATTATTTTGTTGGATACTCAACCAACGAAATCCATAATCACACTCCACTCATGAGAATTGACACATCTTGAACCTTAATCATTGTAGGATCACATAAAAAATATCATAATACCAATTATAATGCACAAAATCCTTCCAAAACCTCATACAAACCCATATTTAGCATCTTTCATGGAACCAAATAAATCAGATTCACTAGATTACCAATATCCAAATGCCATTTCAACGGTCCAACAATCGATGTTAAGAATCCATGATCCTACCCAAATAGGCTCATTGCTCTAAGGTCCACACTCCATCCATTACCACACATAATGAATTTATGTGACCATCCCACTCATAACCAAGAACGAACACAATACATCACTCATTTACCATTTTTTTCTTATAAAAATGTCATCCTCAACATCTGCCAAAATTCTATCCATTAGGAGGGCCACAACCTCCAATATCTAATTTTTAAATCCCCATCACATGGATTCCCTCATAAAATTCCTTAATTTCATCCTTGAGAGGTTCTTTTATCACATGAATACTACTCCCCTGGATCCATTCTCACCCATATTTTTAATATCGATACCATCCATCAATGATTTTATTGAAATAATAGAGGCATCACCTCTCATTCTCATCCAACATCCCAATCTACAATGCCCATAGGTATCTCATCAGATCAATTAGTCCTTGACTTGAACATAGAAAATCATTAAACAACAATTCAATGGCACAATGCATAACCAATGAATATCACCCAGATCTCATTAAAAACCAATGGGAATACACTCCCGTACCACCCAATCACATAACATAACTCACACTCCCATGAACCGCATCACATTAAACCTAGGATCACACACCTATAAAACTCACCACACTCTTTGGTATTTCAATCCCCTAAAGATAGTGGAAACCACACCACACTTATTCAAAATTGAGAATCTAACTTATTCCATGGTCTACAACATGATCACCAACCAACCTGGGAATAATCCAAAAATTAAAAGCATATACTCACACTCTCTCTTCTCTATCAAAAGCACTACCAGAACCAATTGTATTAGGCATCCTACCGATACTGCCCTTGAAAATAATTCTTGATACCAAAAGAACTCCAAGTGATTTATATGATGCACTTCCCATACATTAATCTAAAAAACAATTCATATAACTATACTTCTATCTAGAAGGAATTCATATGACTGGGAGAACCCCTCACTCATGTTACCCTTATAAACCTCATATCATCTCAACCATAATACTTGTCTTGATAATCTCCCAAGGCACATATCAAGTGCTAGAAAATTCTACCTAACCCATAGGTCATATTTCAAATTGGTCATGGATCAAGTGGTAAATATCTACAACTTTCTCAAATATCCCCCAACAAATCACATTCCAACACACCCACTCTATGGTCTCATGTATACATATCAGGCATCACATTCCAACTCCTCACCCACTCAGGGCACTAATTCTCATAGGGCATCTACATATGGGAGAATTAAAATCTTAGGACAATACTTATTAGGCCTCTTCATAAAGGATTCACCCCCTAAGGATTACATTCTCACCTAATATCATATAAATATATAAAAACATCACCCCACCATGATCCTTATCAAGAATAAAATAGTCCACCGATTCAGTTAAGTAGAATTCCACCAAGACGCTATACATGAAACACTGTATTGGTTATTATTGACACTTTTAATAACCAAAACTATTTTCTCAATCACCCCTATGAGGTTCATCATAAGGTATATAATTCCCACACTGACATACGAGGGTCACTGCATATCCCTTACTCTAAGGGAATACATAATAATCATCATCAAGCACCTCTCCAAAGATCTACATGACCTGTTATGAGAAGAAAATATATACTATGGTGTATCTAACTATAATGAAACCACCAAGTTATGTCGGAAAAAATCATATAAGTTGTTGATGATAATTTAAAGAACCCACATATTCAATAATATCAATCAAGGATAATCATGCGTATGTCGTGTGAATCATATATGACAAAAATGATTCATATACACCAACCTCTTATCGATGGGCTAAGATAAAAAAACCAATAAATCATAACTCTAAAATCCAAGTGAATCATGCTAGGTGAAATCATACAACTATAAAATTATTAACAATGAATAATAATCCCATTCCCCCGATAACTTGAATTTCTTATTAGAATTTTTTTTCACGATGAACCCTTTATATATCCATCACAATCTCTGAAAAATTACTATATCACCAGTCAATCATATCCTGAGATAGTAATACACACAAAAAATCTGATACACTTTGTGAAATCTGACACATAATCTTTGATACCTCCTTACAATATCCCCATCCTAAGGCCACTGAATAGTTTATGAAATGAATATGCCACTGACACCTTAAGAAAACCTCCTCATATGCCATATATTTTTGTCTACCAGTAGGGGTATATGATAGTACCACGGTGAGACTATACTACCATATCAGAGTGCACAATAGCATGGAAAAATAACTAAACATACATTAAGTTCATAAATAACCATCCATCAGGGTATTAAGAATTATAGATAAACAAAAATTCTATATCAAAATTTAATGAGGAAAAATACATTCACACAGACTCATGATCTTTCCAACATAAAAACAACTATCACCGATTGGGCTGACCACATATAAAAAATAAAAAAAGGAAAATAAATATACACAAGGCTCCACTACCAACCCTATTCCATAAATTGACCACAATCTCTCAATTTTTTTTTCAAGCTGATCCAGTCCAATCATGAAAACCTACAACATTGGGCCTCTACCCAATCTACTACATGTCCCATGATCAACCAAAAATAAGATATAAGGTATTAACTAACACTAAATTCATAAGGAAGTGGGGAGAAATAAAATCTCATTAGGCCAACCACAACAATGTACTTGTAATCTTCTTTCATAATAAGTTTCTATGCATGTGATATTTATAGACTAGACCAGTAATAACTAAATTTAAATAAATAAATGAAATATCATTGAACCTCAGTCATTAACATGAACCCTAATCAACCCAAACATGCTTTAGCCAATTATGGGGTGTCTTTGATCACATTACTGAATCATGCCAACCAAAACCCATCCCCAAGAGCTAGGGTGTTCCATTCTAGGAAAACACATCTTTTGAGTTTAGGGGAACAACTCTCCCTTACCATACATCACATCATCTAAGTATAATGGTGTAGTTCCCACTTTCGAATATCACCCCATCCATGTCTAGGGGTGTGGTTCTCCTCTATCAAACATCACATCATCAGGGTCTAGGGGTGTGGTCCCTCTTTCAGATATCACCTAACCTGAGTCTAGGGCTGTAGCTTTACCATACATGAAATCACATAATCTGAGTCCAGGGGTGTGGTTCCACTTTCCATATATTACATTATATAATTCCAAGGGTGTGGATACCCTACTAGTTACCTCCTTGTTTGAGTCCATGGGTGTTAGTCTCCCCTACCATACATCACATCATACGAATTCAAGAATCATGTCCAATGTATCCCAAATTGTTGTATCTCTTTTTTGGGGGATTTTTCATCCCACCATACATATCTAAGAAGATGTACAAGGAATATCAAGCTATTTTTTATAATCAGGATCAACAACTAGATCCTAGGAGTATTTCCTTGGCATCCCAAAATTATCACTACCCATTTCCCATACACACCCTATCTAGTGCCAATATATCACTGGGTAACCCATTGGGGTCCCATAGGTCACATAATATTAAAGA
Organism: Viscum album; assembly: GCA_963277665.1. Classification (NCBI taxonomy): domain Eukaryota; kingdom Viridiplantae; phylum Streptophyta; class Magnoliopsida; order Santalales; family Viscaceae; genus Viscum; species Viscum album. The sequence goes on along the minus strand of OY728120.1, from coordinate 1,574,730,818 downwards.
AACCCGACTTGGGATCCTCTATTATATACTTATATCCTGGTCAAAACCTATTACCCAGAGGGCATAACATCCTTCAACATTATCCTAGGCTAGTCCACTCAACCAACTTATCCATATCCTAGGTCAAAAATCAGTCCTACTAACTAGGGACACTATCATGCTATCACAAAATAAGGATCTTGGAGTTCCTATGATAGTTATTTCAACTATCTTGATGAACCAAATCTAGGTATCTTTTCATACCTCCCTTATGATACTTTGTAATCCTCAATTAAAGTAATAACCTCTCCATCAATCTTGGTAGCCCAAAATAATTTATTGAAAGTCAAGAAAATGACAAAAACGTTCCACCATCACATTATACATGAAAAATAATCATTATGGAATCTTCATAAGTCTATTTTTATCTCCAGGTGAAAACCCCCTAAAAACCCCCTTATTAAAATAGTATTCGATATGTACCCCTAGGTACAAGGCATGTACCCTAAATTCCCTACTCTAGGAATATACCTCAACCATACTTGGAATGTATTACTTAATTACATAGCATGTTTTATCCCTATATGAAATGGAACCCATATATGGTACTTAGCCCTGTGTCTCACATGGCCTCTGGCCAAATAATGCACACAACCCTTAGATATGTACTTCACATAGGGTCTATATGTGTACCATACATGACCATGTTTCCCCAATTGATTTTTATGGATTAGCACATGAAAACACGCAAGTCAACCTACAAGGTGTGACCATAATGAACACACACCATGTATTATAATATTCCACCTCTCACCCAAAACTAAGAACACACAATGTGTGTTATCTAAACTACACACTATGTAGATAGGTTTCTGAAATGTAAATCCCCTACAAAACTACCAAAACCCCAATTTCTACCTAAATCAGACTGCAATGACCCTCAAAGGGTCCCAAATAAATCATATAATTATTTAAAACTTAAAACAAATAATCTATGGTGATATAGAAAAAAACTAAAAAATAGCCTACCTCAAGGAGAAACCCATAGATTCATGCTCATATCCATTCTCATCATCCACCACACCACAATCCTGTCCCGATCGATGCCTTGGATGAAGGTTATAACACCTCCTCCCTCCTTCCCTCTTAGTTTGGTTGTCACATGAGGTAGAGAAATTATTCCCCTTTTTGTTCATAGGAAAGGAACAAGGTGGGTATAGTGATCTAGGATTTTCATACATGAATATTACATATTTTTAGATGAATATTCAATACATTACATAAACATGCGCTTGAGAACTATAATAGTTTAGTTCCTTTGGAAACTTGAAACACAATATTCTTAATTCATAGAATACATTTAATGTATTCCATAATGATCTTAACTTTTATTACACTTCACAAATATATCATACTTAAACCCTTTCTTCATAAACTAAGGAAAGGTAACATAAAAAAGGGTGATCTCAGATTCTCAGTAAGGTTAAACAAGGGTGATACATAAGCCTAACATGAGAATATGGGTATGGTAACATGAACACAACATTTTAAAACTATACCCTTTATATCAAAGATCATAATCTTGAGTCAGGGAATAAATATTGGAGGTTCATAAGACATGAATCATAAGGGAATTAAAGAACATGAGAAATGAGAGGATAAAATTTGTATAAGGCATAGATTTGGGGTATACACATAAGCATAGAAATTAATTTCCATAGTATTCAAGGCTCATTTCCAAGACTTATCAGGGAACTACATGGGAGGATACACCTTCTGAACAGGAAACACCACCATACCTAGTGGCAACCCTTTCCTCATAGTGGAATGATTTCACTCCCCAAACCATCATAGTAGTAAAGGTTCACTCCCAAGACCATCATAGAGGATAAATTCCTATACTAAATACATTTTATCTTCTATTATAGTATTATCTATCTCATAAGATATAAATATTTATCCAATTCATTGGAGGTAGATATATATATCACCCATCTTTGGTTTTAACAAAATCATTTTCCTTGGTATAACGTAACCACCCTCACATAATGAAAATCATAGAGTTGTGTGCCACAAGATTTTAAAATATTCACCATATCATAAACCATGAAATGAAATGTGTTTCATAAATATTTCATCATATCATTACCTATGGAAAATAGATAGGTTTAATAATAATTTCATTATTTTATCATAGCATAACCCACACAAAAAGATGTGGGTTTTATAAGAATTTTATCATGGTATAACCCATGGAAGAGAAATGAGTTTCAGAAACATCATGCCATCATAAAAATAAACCATTCTGAGAAAAAATAAGATTGGTATACTTGGATATTATATCTAGTAAATCATAGGATGTCATATTAGATGGAAAATTATTTTGAAAGATCACGTGAAACATTTTTTGAGGAAGATAACTGTTGGCCCATAGGAGACTGTTTGGCCACCCTCTCTAGTATTATTGGTTTTAATAATAAAAAATCATGTCAAATCCTATTAATAATGTATAATAATTAAAATCATGTTTATTAAAGTTTCAATATGTGTATTTAATATTATCTATGATCACATATAAGTTTAACACATTCTGATAATATTTATGTTGTAAGACAGTCCAAGAAAAAGTATTTTCTAAATATGACAGGCTGACACTAACAGAAGAGATGAGACACCAATAGTTCTACTGAGTCACCGACAGTGCAAAACGACTTTATGATAGATGACTCACTGAAATTATAATTGAACTACCGATGCAAGGACTTATCGACGCAAGAACCTACCGACATAAGGACATACTGACACAAGGAATTACCAACACAAGGACCTACCAACATAAGGACTTACCGAAACAAGGACCTACAGAAACAAGGACCTACCAATGAAAGGACTTACCTATGCATGGTGCTGCCAACACATTTATCTATTGATGCAAGGAATCACCAATAGTTAAAATGAGTCGCAAATGTAATGAGTCACCAACACATAGAAAGACCGATAGAATGTCACACTGATGGAATGAGTCACCGACCGAATGAGATACCGACAGAGGACTCAAAAATAGACAATTTAAATTTCCTTTTATTTAAAATTACATCTAACGGTCATATTTTGAGTGTTTTAATGTGACTGATTAATCTAATTATTTTTCTAACATATTAAATGATGATGTAAAAAGTACGATGTACAACATCCAACTCAGAACATCCACATTATTAGGATGTAAGAGTATAAAAGAAAAGTACATGAGATGAAAAAGATATAATAATTGCATGAAAGATATACACAAGAAGATAAGAGTATACAAATTAGAAGAACTACATGCGAAACATACAAAAAGGAAGATCACACGAGGAACACTTCATTCCTTCTTACTATGATCCAGAGAGATTTTGTTCATCAAAGTTTAAACATTTCTGTAGCATTCAATTGAACCTGAGGAGAATAATATCTCATTTTACTAGAAGATAGAACAAAGTGATTCAATACACTTTGTTTTAGTGTCTGCTTCCAAGAGAGGACACCATCTTCAATTCTGGTACATCAAAGAGTCCAAAGCTGAACTGTATAACACATAGATCCTTATAAACCCCATCTAATATTTATTTCTCTGTTGTGTGTATTTCTATTACCTTTTAAAGTAGTGTTTGAATATATATATTAAACAAAAACCATCTCCTACATTGAACTGGAGGATACTATATATCCTCACATAACTATCTTTCTACACTTCTTTGTCCCACATAAAACTGTGGTAGAGGTCTTGTGTGACCAGATTGTGTTTTGTTCCCTTGTAGAACTGTGGTAGAGGTCTTTAGACCAGGACTGTCTGTATACTGTTATGTAAACCACGATCCAGGTTTTAGATAAATTTTTTTATCTATATAGATTTCTTGGTGGCAGGTGATCACTAAGTGGAGAGGACTAAGTCTCAAATTGAGACGGAAACTCTTATTTTATATCCATAGTGTTTTCATGTTTAGTTTTCTCTATTTTTACCTATATTTCAGGAAACTAAATTTCACTTTGATAGTTAGTCTTGGATACTGTTTATAACTATTTTGTATTATTATATTAGTTTCAAAAGTTATATCAATATCTCATATTGTTATAACTAAGAAATAATCAACCTTTTTAGAAATTAGTTGAACTGTTAGACTATTATTATTTCACTACTTTGATTAACTATCCTATTAAGTTTAAAATTGGGTGAATCTTTTGAAAAATATTTTTAACCAAAATTTTTATAGGAACTCAATTCAACCCCCTCTTGAGTGTCCTACTCCAACCAGAATTTGGTATTAGAGGTTGTTTTTAAACTGATAGTTTCAAAAATCTAAAGGATTTTTCAAATCTTTTCAACTGTGATTTAGTTGTGTTTTAACAATCTAAAAATTCCTATTACTTGTAAATTTTTATCTCTTTAAAAATATTTTCTTCAGTATGGATAATAGATTGGATGGTGCTTCTACAAACAAACCTCCATACTTTAATGGAACAAACTATGCCCAGTGGAAGCTTAAGATGAAAATGAATTTAGAAAGTATGGTATTTGATATTTGGATAGTTATAAAAGATAAATATGAAATAACAAATATTTATACGAATACATGTAGTGATTCCACAAAGACTGCTTATAATAACAATTACAAAGTAATGAATGCACTGTTTTGTGAACTTGGAGATAAAGAATTTAATAGAATATATACCTGTACATCTGCCTATGAAATTTGGGACACTTAAGATATTTCACAAGAAGGAAATCCTAATGTTAAAGAAATGAGAATAAAAAATTATACTATTAAGTATGTTAATTTTAAGATAAATCCCTACAAGCCTATTTTTGACATGTGTCTGTGGTTTAATGAAATTGTGAACACCATGATCTCTCTGGGAGGAGCTGTTACAACCAAGGAGAACATCATGAGAATACTCAGATGCTTACTATATAGATGGAGAGGGACTTTTATATCAATAATATATTCTTTTGATCTCAACACTTTTCTAATAAAAGAGCTGATTGGAAAGTTGATGATGTATGAGGAAGAACTAAAAGTAAACAAAGAAGAGGATGATTAACCCAAAATAAAGTTTATTACTTTCAAATATACTATATCTAAATAGAAGTACAAATCTAAAGATGAAACTGAAAGTTCAAGTGATGAAAAATCATCAATAGAAAGGGATGAAGAGATGGATCAAATATCCAGAAGGTTTAAGAAATTTCATAGAAAGAAGAAATTCTTCATAAAACCCAACTACCAAGGAATTTTTGATCATAAGGGCCATTAGAAAATGGATTGGAAAAAAAGCGACACTTCAAATGAAATCATCTGTTATGAGTGAAATAGAATGAGACATGTAAAGGATGACTTCCACAAGAAAAATTATAAGAATAAATATGATGATAAGTACAAAATGTATAAAAATTCCATGAAGTCAACTTGGAGGGATTATGAGGACCACTCGAGTGACTTATAATCCTCTCATGATGAAAAGACTAATAAGGAAAATTTGTGTTTATTGATAAACATGTATGAGGTAACACTAAACTATCCTAAACATAATGCTTACTATTCTAGAGATGAAAGTGATAATGAAAATATGACCAATGAGGAAATGTTTGAATATTTTAAAATTCTAGAAAATAATTGTAATGAACTAAAAGATAAATACAAATATTTAGAGAAACAACATGCTTTGACTACCACTGTTAAATCTGAACTTGTTGTAGAAAAAGAAAAAAATTCTCAATTATTTAAGGAAAAAATGAGCTTAAATTGTCAGATGAGCAATTAAAAAAAGATTTAGAAACTTTTACCAATGGTAAATAAATCTTAGTTCAAATGCTTTGTAAATAAGTAGCTCCTAAATAGACTGCAGGAATATGATACCAACAGGGAAATAGGTATATAACTAAAACTCATTTTGTATCAAAATATGGAAAATCTAGTTTTATGCCAAATTTTGGAAAATTTTCTCAAAGTTCTATCCATGAAACATCTTGTACTGTCTCAAGTTTTTCTTGACCAAATAAAGTCTATTTTTAAAATAATTTAAATACAGAATATAGGAAACTGATGAAGAAAATGTGGGTTTCCAAAGATCTTATTTCTAATGTTATTAGACCCAAACAAATTTGGGAACTAAAATCTTTTCTTGTCTAATATGTTTTTGTAGAAAAGCTATTTGAAGAGCTCCTGCAAAAGCTTATGGTACTTGGAAAGTGGATGTTTAAGACACATGATAGTATATTTTTAATTTTTCAATAACTTGATAAATATTGATGGTGGGCATGTCACTTTTGGTGATATTGGTAAAGGAAAAATCATTGGAGTTGGACAGATTGGTAACTCTAACTCAGTTTTAATTTCCAAAGTAATTTTTGTTGATGGATTAAATTATAACTTACTTAGTATCTCTTAGCTATGTGATGATGATTTTAATGTTAAATTCAAAAAATTTTAATGCAATGTTTTTAATTCTAAAAAAGATTTAGTATTTTCTACTCTTATAGATGAGATTTTTTATGCTGTTAACTTAGATTTTTTGATTTCTCAAAATGTTTCATGTTTTAATGCTTTTTATAAAAAATATTGGCTTTGACATAGGATATTAGGGAACTAATACATACACTCACTTATAAATATTACTAGATAATTCTTATTCATGGATTTACCTAAACTCAAATTTCCAAATGACAAAGCCTGTAATCCTTATCAAAAGGGTAAATAACACAAAATATCTTTCAAAACAAATAAATGAGTTTCAAATTCTCAAGCTCTTGAGTTAGTTCACGTGGGTCTATTTGGAAAATCTAGAGTTTCAAGTCTAAGTGGAATGAACTTATGTATATTTTCTTGTAGATTACTACTCTAGATATACTTGGACCTTTTTCTTAGCTCACAAAAGTAAAGATTCATCTCATTTAACCAAGTATGCTAGGAATGCAGAAAATCTTAGTGGTATTAGAATTAAAACCCTAAGAAGTGAACATTGTCATGAGTTAGAGAACCAAGAGTTAGAATCTTTTTGCTCACAAAAATAGCTATAGTCATAACTTCTCTTCTCCCAGGACACCCTAACAAAATAGAGTTGTTGAAAGAATAAATAGAACCCTTTAATAAATTGATAGAACCATGCTTAGTGAGTATGACCTACCGATATAATTTTGGGAAGAAGCTCTCAATACAACATTATATATAATAAATAGAGTCTTTATTATACCGATTATTAAAATAAATCATTCTAAGTTGTGGAAAAATAGAAAACCCAAGTTTAACTACATTAATGTTTTTGGTTGTAATGTCTATATTCTTAATACTAAGGATAATCTATACAAATTTTTCTCTAAGAGTGATGAATGATTTTTCCTAGGTTATTAAATTTCTAGTAAATACTATAGAGTCTTCAATAAGAGAACCAAATGTGTGGAAGAAAATGTATATTTCAAGGTTTATGAGACATATTCACATGATTCAAAGACCACTTTAGAAAATCTTGAGGATGCTATGTCAAATCTGGACATCAATACAAAATATTTTGACCATCCTATTAATAAATCTATTAAAACTTAATGTTTTAGAAATTATTCAGATTCTAGTCATGATGAACCTAAACCTATTGAAGAACCTAAAATTTCTAGCCCTTCTTTCTTAAGACCTATTATAAATCTCAAGAACAATCCTTTAAATGATATAGTTAGATATTTAGACAAAGGAACTTAGACTAGAGAATCTCTCAGAAATCAAGATGAACATAAAGATTTATTACCACAACTTGGACCTAATAACATCAGTGATGCTATCAATGATGAATTTTTATTGATGGATATGCAAGAATAGATAAATCCATTTAAAAGAAAAAAATTCTAGAAACTGTTTGATAGAATCAAAGACACCTTGACTATAGGAAACAAAATTGGTGTTTAGTAATAAAGTAGATGAAGCTGATAATATAGTTATAAACAAAGATAAATTGGTTACACGAGGTCATAGTCACAAGGAAGAGATTGACTATGATTAAACCTTTGTACCAGTAGCTGTACTGGAAACTATTATAATCCTGCTTTCCTATAAAGCACATCTATACTTCGAACTTTATCAAATGGATTCCAAGAGTGAGTTCTTAAATGGTTATATAATTGAGGATGTTTTTGTTAAACAACCCCCTAGTTTTTCAAATCCCCACTTTCTAAAACATGTTTTTAAATTAACTAAAGCTTTATATGGTTTAAAGAAATATCCAAGAGGTTGGTATGATAGGCTCAAAACTTTTTTTGTTTCTAAAGGTTTTACAAAAGTTATTGTTGATCCTACCCTTTTTATAAAACGAATTTCCAAAGATGTTTTAGTAGTACAAATTTATGTAGATTATATTATTTTTGGATCTTTTAAAATTTTTTACGTGTTGATTTTTCAAAGATGAAGCAATTTGAATTTGAAATGAGTTTGATGGGTGAACTCAAATTATTTTTTGGATTTCAATTATTTCAAAATAAAGAAGGTACTTTTTTTAATCAAAGTAAATATACTAAGGGTCTTTTCAAAATATTTGGATTTGAAAGAACTAAAAGCAGTGACACCTCAATGAGTACCACTTGTTAGTAGGACCTTGATGAAGATGGTAAATTTTTTGATCATACCACTTACTAAGGAATGATTGTGAGTTTACTCTACGTAACAGCTAGTAGGACAGATATTAAGTATAGTGTGTGCATGCGTGCACATTTTCAAGAAAACCCAACATAATCTCATTTATATGCTATCAAAAGGATTTTAAAATACATCAAATATACAACCAATTTAGGACTGTTCTATCATAGAGGACAACCTCTTAATTTGGTGAGTTATTCAGATTTTGACTTTGGGGGATGTAAGTTAGATAGAAATAGAACATCTGAAAAATGTCACTTATTGGGAAAGTATCTAGTTTCATGATGTTGTAAGAAACAAAATTCTGTTGCATTATATACTACTGATGCTAAATACATAGATTCTTGTTAGTTGTTGTGAAAACATTTAGTGGATGAAACACACATTAATAGACTATGGATATCAATTCATACATGTACCTATAAATTTTTATAACTGAAGTGCTATTAATATTTCTAAGATTCCTATTTCACATTCTAGGACAAAACACATTGATGCAAGAAATCACTTTTTGAGAGACCATTATCAAAAAGGTGATGTAACTTTAGAGTTCATTGGAACTAAACATCAGCTTGGTGAAATTTTCACTAAGATATTGGTCACTGAAAAAATAAACTAAATCAGACATGAGTTAGGAATGATCAATATATGGGACCTTATGTTGTTATTCCTTTTATAATTTTAAGTGAATTTATCATACCAACTATAACAGTATGAATCTAACAATTTCATTCCAACACTGATGAGTTTGTCATGCCGACACAGTTGTCATACAGACACCGATGAATTTTTCATGCCAACAAAATTTTCATTCCAACACCGATGCTAGGTCATGCCCACATAGTTTTCAGGCCGAAACTGATGCATTGTCAAGCCAACACAGTTAGTGTTATGAAATTTTTTTCATACTGCTTCCAATGACTCACTGTTTTTATCTATTTTATGTTTTTACCAAAAAGATTCTGTTTTAGTAATTTTGTTGAACCAGGTTCATGATTTCATGATTTTTTGGTTTCAAATTTTCTAAATGATATAAATTTGATTCAATCCACTCTACTCCTTTACCCTTACACTCACTCAGCGGTTTCCATCTATACCCCCCAAACTTTCACCTTCTGACCTTCAAACTGAATTGTTGGAATGAAGAGTGTGAAGCGAGATCTTGAATTTGGTTCCATAAATGAGTCTCATGTAGCTAAGAAATAAAAAATGAGAATCAAGAAAATCTTATAGACTAGTGAATCCTGCTCTATAGAACTGTGTAGTGATTCCAAAAAAAAGAAGTTCTCATTGAATGGCTGTGGGAAGGCATGTATTTACTACGCAATGTGTTACAGGATTAGGGATGGATTCATTGGTTCTCATAAAATGAAATAACTTTTTATATGAAGTTATTTCTTGATTTTTATATGAATGTGGTGTTTCTTCTAGAAGGTAGTTATGTTTTCTGGATTAAGTTCATAGTGAAGGGAAAACAAATATCTATTTTATCTATACAATGGGATGAATGTATTAAGGTAACCCATGAGGTTGTGTTTGATGATTATCAGGGCAGTAATCCACCTAAAATTTATTTTTTCTACTTTGAGACAGCTTTGAAACAATTATCGCAAACTCCACCAAGATGAGAAAAGAAATGTCTAGGCTTGTCTCCGAAATCTATAATTTGACCTCTGAGTATAAAGGCTTTCTAAAGACTATTCTTAATGATTTAATGACTCATACCTTTGATACCAAATGTTTTTCAGAGTTGGACACTCAAGAGGGGGGGTGAATTGAGTTCCTATAAAAATTTCTGATAAAAATATTTTTTAAAATATTACCCCAATTTAAAACTTAATAGGACAATTAATTAAAGTAGTGAATTTATAATAGTCTGACTATTCAACTAATTTATCAAAATATTGATTATTTATTAGTTTTAACAATATGATAAATTGATATAACTTTTGAAAATAATATAATAATCTAAAACAGTTATAAACACTATCCAATACTAACTATCAAAGTGAAATTCAGTTTTCTGAAATATAGGTAAAAACTGAGGAAACTAAATTTGGAAACACAATCGATATAAAATAATAGGTTCAATCTCAAGATGAGAATTTTTCCTCTCTACTTGGTGATCACCTTCCACCAATAAATCTATATAGATAAAGGTTTTAATCCACCCCCTAGATTGGGGTTTACACAATAGTACACATTCTGTCTAGGTCACAAGCCCTCTACTACAGTTCTATGTGGGAAAAAAATACAATCAGGCCACAAATGACCTATACCACAGTTCTATGTGGGATAAACAAGTGTAGAAAAATAGTTATGTGAGGATATCTAGTATCCTATAGTTCAGTGCATGAGATAGTGTGTGTTTAATAGAGATATGCACACACTACTCCAAAAGGTAAAAAACTACACACAAGAGATAAATAAATATTAATAAGGGTTTAGAAGGCTCTGTGTTTTATTTTGTTCATCTCTGGACTCTTTGATGTGTCAGAATTGAAGCAGGAGTCCTCTTCTAGAAGTAGACACTAAAAAATAGTGTCATGAAACACTATGTTCTATATTCCAGGAAGATGTGATATTCCTCTCCTTAGGTTCAATTCAATACTACCAAAATGTTATAACTTTGATGAATAATAGTTCTCTAGATCATAGTAAGTGGAATGAAGAGTTCCTCATATGGTATTTCTTTATGTATGTTTATTGTGTAGGAATGATACTATATATAATCATTTCTTCATGTATATCTCTTTCATGTGATTCTTATATCTCTTTCATATTTATTCATTTTCTTTTATGCTCTTGGAGGCCGGTAATGTGCATGTTTTGAGGTATATGTTATACCTTGTACTTCTGACATCCTCATTTAATATGTCTACAAAAATCATTAGATAAATTAGTCTCATTAAAACATTCAAAATATGACCGTTAGAAGTAATTTTAAATAAATGTAAATTTGAACAGTCTATAGTTGAGTCGTCTGTCAGTATCTTCTTCTATCAGTGACTCATTCCATCAGTGTGTTATTATGTTGGTCTTTCCATGCATGAGGGACTCATTACGTCAGTTTCTCATTTTAACTGCTGGTTAGTCCTTGTATAGGTAGAACCATGCATCGATAACTCCAAGTATCTCTAAGTCCTTGAATTGGTAGGTCCTTGCATCGGTAGGTCCTTATGTTAGTTGGTCCTTATGTCAGTAGGTCCTTGCATCGATTGGTCCTTACGTCGGTAGGTCCATGTGTTGGTATGTACTTGCATGGGTAGGTCCTTGTGTCGGTAGGTCCTTGCGTTGATAGGTTATTTCATCGGTAGGTCCTTGAATCAGTAAGTCCTTATGTCGGTTGGTTAATTGAACTATCAGTGAGTCATATATCATTAAGTTGTTTTGCACTATCGGTGACTCAGTTGAACTGTTGGGGTCTCATCTCTTCTATCAGTGTCAGTCTGTCATACATAGAAAATAATTCTTCTTGGACTATCTTACTACAGAAATATTATCAAAATGTGTTGAAATTATAGATGATAATAGATAATTATAACTACACATATTGAATCTTAAATAAACATGATTTAAATTATTAGACGTGATTAATAGGATATGACATGATTTGGGATTTTTAAAACCATTAATACTAGAGAGGGTGGCTGAACAGTCTCCTATGAGCCAACGATATCCCACCTTTTGATGATAAAAAATCATGGCATTATAAAGTAAAATCATTTTATGTGGAATATAATCATTATACTTATCATCTCCCATTATTGATGAATTTTATCAATATATAGAAAAGGGTTATAGGTAAAATAAATAGTAGTGATATCAAAAGGAAACAAAAATAATAGTATCAAAGACTAATTACTTTACTTCCCATATGTAATTAGAGGTAAGAAAAATAAAAAACATAAAAGTGATATCAATGTTAAAGTAAATAAAGATAATTACAAACTATTCTCCCCCTTTCGGGATTATAAAAATGTGCAAGGGTATCAAAATTGTTATCTCTTTTGATTGTAACCAAGAAGGAAACCTGTATTGAAAGATTAAGTTATATCAGAGAAGAATAGATATATAACACAAATAGATGAAATAAAAAATAACTAAATTACTTTAATCAATGATGTATAATATATTACAAATTTCCAAGGAAAGACAAAAAAAGACAACCAATCATCTATATTAGTGATTTATCCACACTACTTCTCAGTATCAAGAGGTTCCTCCCTTTCTCAGAGGGATCAATAAAAGGTCCAAAAGGTGGTGATTGAGAAATAGGTTTGTCTGAAGAAATATTTAGAGGAGGTAGAATCACTCCTTCTAGAACATTTGGGGCAAGGCTTGGTTTGTGTTGAGACAAAACCTGAGGTTGAATTTGTTCTTGGATCACTGGGCGAATTTGATCGAAAGCCTGAGCAACTATTATCTGAGTTGGAGGCACTAAGCTAGTAGGTCCAATGGGTGAGACAGCTTGTACCACAATTTCTACACTTTGAACATGAAGAATTGGATTGAATATCTTTATGAAATACTCAATGATTTCATCACTATACATTATATCTTTCTCAAAGTCAACTTTATTTTCTATGAATTTTCCCAAAAGAGGGGTGAAGACTTTCAAATTCTGTACTTGGTCTTTGAAGGCTCCGGTCACTGGAGGCAAATTTAATTTCTCCGTAAAATACTTAAAAATCTTGGTCAACTAATGCTTTGTAATAATCTTTTTGAAATAGTAATCCACCTTATTGGAAAATCACTTTTTTAAAACAAAAAATTCATAAAAAATTTTAGAAACCAATTTTTTTTGAAAATAATCTTGAAAATTAATAAAGAAATCTTTAAAACTAATTTAAAACATTTATTTAGGAAAGTATCATTTCTAATTTGAAAAAAAGATATAAAACATAAAACATTTTTAAAATTTTTAAATTATAAATAACCTTTCGGACTTATAAAGGAAGATTTAAAAATCATTCAAAACATTTCTTTCGAAAAATATCATTTCCTATTTGAAAAAAACTTTTTAAAAAATAAAACATTTAAAAAATATTTTCTTTGAAAATAACCTTGAAAACAAATAAACGAAGCTTCAAACCAATGATTGGTTATGAATTTGGAAAATTATTTTCATACCATACATATTAAAATGAAGATTCATTTCACATTTTTAGTAATATCCAAACAAGAGTTGTTTGATAAATGACATATATATTCTATTTAGATTTTTTAAAAAGTAAAACATGGGTAAAAATGTATTTTAAAAATAATAGGAGAATAATAAAACATTTTTTTTAATTTTATTAGAAAACAAGGTTTTGGAAGAAAATGGATTTCAGACAGAAGAAAAAATAAAGTCATGTTTTATTAATTTTTTTCTCAATTATTTTAAGTACCAAAAAGTATAAACATGATGAAATCACTTGAAAATATCATTAATAACAATATGAGAAGAAAATTAATTAGTGTATTGAAATATGGATCGTAACATTTTATCATTTAAAACATAATCATAAACAATCCCAATAATCATTGAGATTATAACATACAATCTTTACCACATTGGTAACATTGAATCATTATAACCATGAAGGAATAACATAAAATGAAACTTAAAATATCATTAGGATAAGTAAATTCATGATATTACCTATTAAAGGGGATGCACACACACCTTGTAAAATAATATAGTTACATAACATAACATTTGTCTCTAAAAAGGAAAATTTAGATAAAAATACCATATCGATTTCGAAATAATTTGAATCATAATACCCCATAATGTATAGAATCAAATAAAGCATTAAATATCATAAAATTAATGAGATTAATGATATAACATGTCAATGGGAAAATATATACACCACACAAAATAAACAATTGGTAAATTTTCATATGTCTCCCATAAATAAACAAGAGACTAGAAATGCCATTACCTTAAGTTTTGAGTTATGTAATACATGTTCAAAACAACTGTATAATATCTATAAGTTTACTATAAATCTATTATAGAATTATATTTATATATATCATTCCATATATTATTTTATTATTACTTTATATTACTCATTTATTAATAATTCCATGTTAAAGTTATGTTTCAGGTAATAACCGCTTTATTTTCCGTATATGATTTGATATGTTAGTCTTTTGTTCATCGTTGATCATGATTTAATAATATCCATAATTTTAAATTTGATAAAAATATAATATATATTAATTATATTCGTTTTTAGAGTAATCCATACTATTTAGATATAGAAATTGAAATGTATCATTCATTGAGATGGTAAGCTGTACATATGCATGAATGTTGTTTCCATTTTCTTATCAGATTCAAATAAAGAAGAGTAAATGATACATATATTATAATTAAAGAATATTTTTTATTTCACATATATCAAATATTTTTATTAAACCCATCCTTAATATATTCCATGTAAATTTTGAATGAATCACATCACTTCGTGAGACGGTAGTCCGCCGTACACACTAGCAATGTCATTGTATTCCCACAAAATGGTGAGTATGAAGGTATGTGTGAAATAATAATTAAATAATAATAATAATATCATAAATATCATAAATAAATAATAAATACATTATTAAATCCTTCTTTGATAGGTGTTAATAGAATAATGAATGACATCGGTTCATGAGGTGGAAGTCCGTCGTACACACGAACGATGATTTCATAACCCATTTGATGGAAGTGGAGATGGTTGTAGGTAATAAAATTAACTTAAATAAACATTATCATATTTAAGATAATTATATTATTATATAATAAGGTTAAAATAAAAATTAAAGGATGTAGAGGAAGAAATAAAACAAAAACGCTCGTTGATGAACGTTACCTCTTCTTCGAGTATCCTCCGAATTTTTGCACCAAATGAATTCATTATTGAATTTATTTACAAAATAAATCTTTTGGGATGATAGGAGGGAATTTGGGGAGTTTTTTGGTCTGGTATTGGCCAAACCAAAAGGATGTGAAGGTGTGAAGATGAGAGGAGAAGTGGTGGCCTTTTATAATTGAGGTGAGAGACACACTTGTAATATTTTGAAAGGAAAGAATTCCACAAACATTTTGTTCATGTAACAAGAGTAAAAAATAAATTAGTATATATAATATGATATATAAGGTCTAAATATGGCCCAAATTTCTTTTTTGGAAAAGTTTTGTGTCATTTTTGACCCCTATCATTTTAGTTTAACCTCCAGGCAAATCCATTTTTACTTTAACCGTGGTAAATATTTATTACTTTTTTTTATGATTCATTTTGATAAAAAATAATTTGGCCTCATTAGATAATATAAACTATTATAATTCAAAATATAGACTGCATTATTATAAATTATATTCAAATAATTTTAAGAATTTAATTTAAAAATAATCCCGCAAATGCGACGAGAAAATGGGTATTTAAAGAGAAAATGTTCAAAATTTTACAATGTTTTTATATAGAAATAAATTTGAAAATGACTGAAATAAACTAAATAGGAATAATGGATATATAATTTAATTTTTTTAATTTAAAACTAATTTACAATATAATTCAACTTTATAAATAATTAATATGAAAATGCAGCTTTTAATTAAAATTCAGTATTTTTCACTATTCATCAAAAAATGAAACTTTTCATAAAAATCCCTAAAATTAACCCTAATATAATTTTGAAATGATTTTTTAAAAAATGATTTTTATTTTTTCAAATTAATTTTATAAAATTTTGTAAAATAAAATTTTAAAAAAACTCCGCAAATGTGATGAAAAAGCTGGTTTTTGAGAAGTGTATTTTTCAAGAAGAAGATGATTTTTTATTAAATATATGTCTAATAATAATAATAATTTTATGAATAAAATTAAAATTGATTTATATATAATCTATCAATATCATTTAAAACATTCCCCATTAGGTATTATTTTAATTAATTTAAATACAGAAACATTATTCATTTTAAAATAGTTTTCAGAAAAACCCCATTTTAAACACAAAAATAAACTTATACTAAAATAAAATATAAATTTGATTAAAACATATTTAATTGGATTAAATATAACTAAATAATAATTATCTTACTTTAAAACATAATGGTCCATTTAAATTACTTAATTTATTGAAATATGTTATAGTTTTACGAAAATGTATTTTTTACTATTCACTAAAAAATCAACATTTTTCGAAAAATACCAAAATTTCAACATAAGTTAATTTTAACTTGATTATTTCAAAAAAATATATAATTTTATCAAATATTTTTTTTAAATATCTGTAGATTACTTAGAATATTTTCTCATAAAAATAAATAAAAACCATTTTGAAGAAAACAAAATTTTCAAGAATATAATTACTTTACTAAAAATTGATTGACTATTTACGAAGAATTTATAAATAAATTTATATTATGTAGGAAATTTATTTGTATATTTAATGAATTATTTTATACTATTCATATACACATATTTAATGCATAGGTTATACTGATCATATTTAAAATAATACTATTTTATGATTTGTTAAAGTTTGGTATCACGTGTCATGCACACTATCAAAGAAAATCATTATTGCATGCAACACACGCTAAACTTGAAATATATAATCATTATTATGTATAATGAAAAATATCAAAATTATTAAATTCTTTTGAAAAAAAATTCATAAAATCCCAAGGTGTTACATTGTATACCCCTTAAAATGAATTTCACCCTCAAAATTTTTCTTGGTCATCAAAGGTTTATCATTTGAAAATTCCTTCATAAAAACCCACATTGTAAAAATTAATGATAAAAAATCCCTTAAAAATGGGAAGTCAAAAACATTAATGTTACCTAATGTAACTAATAACTAGGTTTCTATATAGGAGAACATAGTTGGAAAGTGAATATTTTGACATGGAAGAAAAGCATAAATAATTATAGAGAGTGATAGAGATCATTGATCACATGAAACTGGGTTATCTAGAGAAGGTTAATGACAACAAAATACTATACCAAATAAGTTTGAAAAAGTTCATTTATATTATAAAAATGATGATAATAGGATAATATTTTATTTCAAGATCCTTTTTCCTAATGTTGGGTAATTTTCAAGAGAAGATATACTTACCTGATTTCATTCCATTTCATAAGTACAATATCATACTTTGGTTGTGATATGATTAATTTACACTTTATATATTTCTCTAAGAGAGAATTTTTTCATGTCTGAAGCAATAAATAAGATCCATAAAAGAATGATAAGTCATTACTTCTATCTCTAGATAAAAAAATTATAGCACTAATTATCCAATATTTATAAATATTCATATGGTTAAGTAATATATTAGTCTCTAAAATGTCATCTAAAGTTCAAATTAAACCATTCAATAAATGGTTAACCTTATAAACCTTCCAAAATTAATAATTTAAAAAGTAGGTTACTAAATTTTTCAAAATGAACTTAACATTAATCACGCATATGTCATAAAGCACCTCTAGATTTTCACAAACCAAACATGTGAATACATTCATCATGTATTCTCATAAAACATGGAAGTAACCTAAATTTTCATAAAACCTTATTTAAAACATACATTCATCCCAATTACATAAATAAAACATAGACTATTGGATATATTGCCTAAATAAAAAAATGTTTTGAACTTCATCAATGATAATATAAACAAATTTATCAATAAATGGGGGGTTCAAAAACCCATTGGGCACATGCCACTGTAGCAGTACTGTAGTGTACTGTAGTAGTGGAGGCACTGTAGTGATGGTGGGCACTATAGCGGTAGAAGTTCACTGTAGCGTCGGTAGGGTACTGTAGCAGCGGTTGGTACTGTGCGGTACTGTAGCAGCACAAGTACTATAGCAGTGCTATTCATAGAATGGGATTTGGGCCAAAAAATTGGGCCTATGGGCCATGTAATGGGATAAATGCCCACTGGACCTTCATGCTATATAATGGGTCTCCCTCTACCTAGTTAAAGAGGTCTTTGTTGTCCTTTAATAATAAATGAGGCTTCAGTCACAAATTTTGAAAAAAAAATATCAATAAATCCTTTATCACTTCTCAGGTCATCAATAGTATCCAATTTAATTTATCCATATCAATCATCTCTTTATCCAAACTAAAATCCATTTTCACATCCCAAGGAAAATATTAAGGATTATATTCCATTAATCTTGTGTTTTCCATAAAATATTACTTTATATTAAATCACTTTTATAGGTCATTATTATTATTCAACATATTCTTGCATATCCTCAATAAAAAAACATATATGAAAAAAATCCTTATATGTTTCATGATTCATATAATATAACCCTTGAAATCTAACATATTAATACTTCAATCATCCCACTTATCAAACTATTAACATAGGTTCATTGTCTTTTTCCTTAACACTTATTCCCTTTAATATTTCATTTTTAGTCTTTTCATCATCAATAATATAACCATTACTCATAAAGAATTTCTAATTCTATTCATGTTATTTCAATTTTGGGAATCAATTTTCATAGTTCCCATACTTTACATAGTTAAAACATTCATACATTGATAATACCTTAGGTTGAAAAATATTCCCATCCATTGTGTTAACTAAAATTTTCATTTTTCCTTACTAATATCTTATTGTGTGTCCTTATTCTCCAAACACAATACATTTTCTCATCATTTTATACATTACCCACAGTACTTATTCCCAAATTATCAATATATATAAAACCAAATATTCTTTCCTATATGGTATACATTACCCTAACTCTTAGTGAACTCTATCCTTCTATTATTTGGTGAGTCCAAGAGTTGGTTAAGGCACACATTGTTAATCATGTTCTCTGATAACTGATTAGGAATAATAACAATATCTTTCACTTTAATCATCATCCCATTTAGCTGATCATCAACAAATTGTCCATCACATTAAATGTTATCCTAGTTTTTTCATGTTCCCTTAATTGACTAAAACCAAAAAGCATAGTGTGAAAAACACTAACTATAGAGGAAAACCACATAATCATCAAAAATAACTTATAGAATCTTTGAATCATGACACCTTCTTTTAAATATATGACACCTTAGGCTTAAAATAGTCCATTCATTATCATAATATATTTAAATAAATCATTATTATTCATAAATTTTTTTGAATTTACAAGTCATATCCCCCATAAGTATCAAACTAGGTCTGCAGAAAAGTTTGTTTTCATGCACTAAGTGATGATCGAGTTCTGTTCAATACACCATTTTTAGAGTTATTCCCCTAGGTACCTCTATAGTAGAGAAAAATACACTTGTAATATCCATACATGGATGTAAATTTTTGGAAACCACTTTCTCTATCCATTACCAATATTCCAGGACATTTTCCTATACATTAAATAATTCTTAGACTTATCCTTAGATACATACCAAGAAACATCCTTAGAAATATCCCATTGGGATCTTACTAAATCTTTCTCATTATATTTTACCAAGGTTTATTAAAAATTTAATCTGATACTAACTATGGGAACCTAGGATTTTCATACATGTATATTACATCTTTCTAGATGAATATTCAATACATTACACAAACACATGTCTAAGGACCTTAATTGTTAGTGCCTTTGGTAACTTGAAAAAAATCAGCTTAATTAATAAAATATTTTCAATGTCTCCCATAAGGATCTTACACGTCAGTACTCTTCACAAACATATCCTATTTAAATAATTTCTTTAGAACCTGAGGAAATGAAACATGAAAAATGGTGAGCTCAGATGCTTAATAAGAGTACAAAAGTGAGATACATAAGTATAACGTTAGAATAAGAGTATGATAGCATGAAAATAACAATTGAAAACCATAAAATACATATAAAATATCATAATCCTGGTTCATGGAATAAATATTGATTTTTCATAAGATATGAATCATAAGGGAATCAAATATCATGGTCCATGAGAGAATAACATTGGTACAATGCATAGATTTGTGGAATACACGTAAGCATATAAAATCCTTTCCATAGTAGTCAAGGATCATTTACAAGACTTATTAGGGAACTACCTGGGTGGATACACCTCTTGGGAGGGATACATAAACATCCAAAATGAAAATAATTTCCTCATAGTGTAAAGGTTTCAATCCCCAAAACATTATAGTAATAAAGGTTCACTCCCAAGACCACCATAGCAGAAAAATTCCCATACTAAACCGGGTTCACTGCTCATTCCAGTATTGTCGATATCATGAGATATAAATCATTACCAATTTAATTAAATGTATATATATATGTCCCAACTATCTTTTTTTATAATTATACCACCGTCCTTGGTTATAACATAACCATCATCACATAATTAAAAGCATAAATTTGTGTCCTAGAATATTTTTAAACATTGAAAATATCATAACCCACAAAATGAAATGGGTTTAATAAAAATTTCATCATACCATAACCTATTGAAAATAGATAGGTTTCATAATCCTTTCAACATTTTATCATAGAATAATCCATGAAAAAATAAGTGGGCTTCATAATAATCTTATCATGGTATATCATATGGAAGAGAAATAGGTTTCATAAACATCATTCCATCATAAACATAAACCATTCAGATGAATAATAATAATGTTATCCTTGGATGATATCCCCAGTAATTCATAAGATGTCATACTAGATAGAAAATTATTTTTGAAAGATCACAAGGAATGTTTTTTGAGGAAGACAACCTTTATTTAAAAATCACTTTTTTTTAAACTAAAATTTCATTAAACATTTTGGAAATCCTTTTATTTGAAAATAACCATGAAAAATATAATAAAAGATTTAAAAATAATTTAAAACACTTATTTAGAAAAATGTTGTTTTTTCTTTGAAAAACTATTTTTAAAACATAAAACATTTTGAAAAAAAATTTCTCTAAAAATTACCTTGAAAACTTATAAAGGAAACTTTAAATATAATTTAAAAATTTCTTGAGGAAAATATTTTTTTCAATTTGAATAAAACTTTCTAAAACCAATAAATTCTTAAATTATTTTTATTTAGAAATAACCAATAAAAACTATAATTTAATATTCTATGTAATTATTTGTCATGATGTTAGAAAATTCCATTCATTCTGTACACATTAAAAAAGAGATTCCTTTTATATTTTTGATAAAAGAAAAAGGGGAATTGTTTGGAAAATGACATGAATATTAATTTAAAAACAATATTGTAAATTTTTTAAAAATGGATCAAAATGTCTTTTAGAAATAATATGATAATAATAAAACATTTTTGATAATATTTTTAGAAATCATGGAATTGGAAGAAAACATATTTCCAATCGATGAAAGAAATAAAGTTATATTTTTTTAAGTTTTTTTCTCAATTATTTGAGGTAAAAAATACTTAAAAAATAATACTATCAGTTTAGATTATTATTAATAACCATTGCATAAGAGAATGTATTAGTTTATTGAGAGATAGATCATAATATTTTATCATCAGAAACATAATCATAAATAATCCTTATAAACGATGAGATTGTAACATAAAATATTTAAAACATTGGTAACATTGAATCATTATCCATGTGAAGGAAATGAAACTTAAAATATAATGAGGATAAATAAATTCATTATATTTCATGTCAAATGGGCTATATGTACTCCTCGTAAAGGAATATAGGTTCATAACATAACATATGTCTCAAAGAAGGGAAATTAAGACAAAAATCCATTACCGCTTTAGTAATATTTTGAATCAAAATACCAAATAAAGTAGAACATCAAATGAAAATTTAAATATAGTTAAAAATATTTTTATTCAGGAAATAACATGTCAAAGGGTATATATATACACCACACAAAATAAACGAGTGGTGAATTTTATATGTCTCCCATAAATAAAAGAGAGACTAGAAATCCCCTTACCTTAAGTGTCGACTTATGTCGCACACGTTAAAACATTATATATAATAAGTATAAGTTAATTATAATTCTATGAAAGAACCATATTTACATATATCATATGATATATGATTTACTTATGAACATTTTATACACATTTATTAAAAATTCCATGTTGAAGTCACGTTTCGAGTAATAATCTATTTGTTTTTTGTATATGTTTTGATTTGTTATTTTTTTGGTCCTATAAATTTGATAATGTTTTAATAATACATATAATGGTAAAAATGATACAAATATAATATATACATATATTTATTATATAATTATTTAAATTAATCCATAATATTTAGAGTTATAAAATGAAATGCACTGTTTATGGAGACGGTAGGCCATACGTATGCATGCATACTGTTTCCATTTTCTTGTGATATTGAAAGAAATAAGAGTAAATGAAATATATATTATCATTAAAATTTTTTATGTAATTTATTTCAAATATTTTTATTAAATTTATCTTCAATACATTCTATGTAAATCATGAATGAATCACACCGCTTGGCATGGCGGTGGTCCTCCGTACACATGAGCGACGTTAAAGTATTCCAAAAAAATGGAGAGTATGAGGGTATGTTTGATATAATAATTAAAAAATAATAATAAAATAATAAATATAATAAATAGAAAATAAATCCATCATTACAACCATACTTAAGTGGGGTTAATGTAAAATTAATTACATTAGTTTGTGAGGTTGTAGTCCGCCATACATACAAATGATCATTCCATAACCCATTTGACGGAAGTGGAGATGGTTTTAGGTATTGAAGTTAACATAAAAAATATCAGTATTTAAAAGATAAATATTTTATTATATCATTATGGTACAATAATAATTTAACGAGGTGGAGGAAGAAATAAAACGAAAATGCCCGTGGATAGACATTACCTCTTCTTCAGATATCCTCCTTAGGTTTGCACCAAAATCCTTCCTAGGTTGGATTTATATCCAAAATAAGGCTTATAAGGTGTGAGGATGGAATTAGGAAATTTATTGTTTTGGTATTTTCTAATCGAAATGTACTTTACGGTGTGAAGAGGAGAGGAGAAGGGGTTGCCTTTTATAAGTGATGTAAATGGCCGACTTGTAATGTTTTGAAATGAAGGAATTCCACATATGTTTTTTTTCGTATAACAAGGCTAAAAATTGGATTATTATCAATATAATAAGTTATAAGGAATAAATATTTCTAGAAAATGGGTGATTTAAATGTTTGGTTCATTTTTGACCCTTATCTTTTTAGTTTAACCCTTGGTAAATCCATTTTTACCTTAACCGAGAAAAACAGTTGTTAATATTTTTACTATTAATTTTGTCAAATGTTAAGTTGAACCTATTATATAATATAAATTATTATAATTAAAAATATGGAATCAATTTTTCCAAATTCCATTCACAGAGGTGGAAAATTTTAATTTAAAATTAATCCCACATATGCGATGAGAAAACAAGTGTTTAAAGAGAAAGTATTCAAAAATTCACAATGTTTTTATAGAAAAAATCAATATGAAAATTATTAAATGAACTAAATTGGTTTAATGGATGTATAATTTTACTAATTTTAATTTAAAAAAATTTAAAATAAAATTTAACTCTATGAATAATTTATATGGAAATGTAGTTTTCAAATAAAATTTTGTATTTTTCACTATTCATCAAAAATTGAAACTTTTTAGAAAAATCCCAAAAATTCACCCGAAGATAAATTTTAAATTATGGTTTAAGAAATTAAGTTTATTTTTTCACATTAATTCTCTAAAATTAGGAAAAAATAAATTTAAAACAAAACCCACGTATGTTATGAAAACGAGTGTTTTTTAGAAGTGTATTTTTCAAGCACAAGATGATTTTTTATTAGCTCAACGTATAATAATAATAATTATATGAATATAAATTAAAATTTATTGAAATATAATATATAAATTTCATTTAAAATGTTCCTTATTATATATTATTTTAAATAATTAAAATGGATAATCATTTTGCACTTTAAAATATTTTTCAGAAAAAACCTCTTTTTAGACGCAAACATATACTTACACTAAAATCCAATATAAAGTTGATTAAAAGTTAATTAACTCAGTTAAATATAAATAAATTATACTTTTGTTACTTTAAATCATAATGGTTCATTTAAATTACAACATTTATTGAAAATAATTTATAGTTTTACAAAAATTTGTTTTTTTCACTATTCACTGAAAACCCATCATTTTTGGAAAAATCCAAATATTTCACCATAAGTTAATTCTAATTTGATGATTTCAAAAATGAAGTTCATTTTATGAAATAAATTTTTTAAAATATCTATAAATTAATTATTATATTTTATCATAAAAGTAATAAATATCATTTTTAAAGAAAACATATTTTTGAATAATATATTCATTTCACTAAAAATTGATTGATTATTTATTAAAAATTTATAAATATATTTATATTGAGTAGGAAATTTATATTTATATTTAATAAAGTATTTTATACAATTGATACCCATCTATTTGACAGATAGGTTATAATGGTCATATTTAAAATAATACTATTTCATAGTTCGCTAAACCTCGATGTCTCATGTCATTCATACTATCAAAGAAAATAATTATTACGTGTAATGGAAGATTAAATCCTAAGATATAATCATTGTTTTATGTAACAAAAAATATCAAATTTTTTTAATTCATTTATAATAAATTTCACAAAATCTAAGGGTTTTAAAGTGGGGGCAAGTCAAGGTAATATAAATGTAAATATAAATTAATTTTTAATTAATTTAATTTAATTTAAAAAACCATTTAAAGAATCATCCCAAGTTTCTGTACCCATAGAGAGTTTAAACCTCACATAGGAAAATCTACCTATTCTAGACATAACTATAGAGTTAAAATTCCAATTTAATTCTAAGTTCAGAAGATATCAACATTCCCCAAGTGAAATAATTAATATATATCAAACAAATATTAATATTTTATGAAAACTTATACCATATAAAAATCTCACCATATTCCATCCTTAGGTTAAACACCCCATTATTAGATCATTAAAATCATAAAAAAAATTTTCTGATATCATTTACTCAGGGAGAATAATAATTTTACCCGCCATAAGAATCCAAAACAAAAAAAATTATATTCCTATTGAATTTCACCATGCATAAAAGACATGAGGTTTTACAGTTTATTATGAACTAATTATTATTAAATTAAATAAGATGTGTTGAAAATAATACTTCTGTCGTTTATTATATATGATTTTGTTTACCCATTGTTTATTTTGGGTAACCCTAAACCCTTGGTTCCCATCACTTGTATGTGAGTATACATTTGTAAAGGATGGAGTTTCTAGTTAGAGGAGATGGTTCAGGAATTGGGGTGAGATGAATCCAAACAAGAGGAAATATAGGATAATGGTTGTTTCTATAACTCTGGAAAAGTTAAGAATCACATATTTTAATTCCCCTAGGGTCAAGGTTGGTTTATTACTGATTGATCAACCAACTAGTAGACAAATATCATGATAATATCCTGCCATTATTTTATTTTATCAATTCATAGTTATTTATTTATTTTTGTGATGCATAGTTTATTTATATGATTAAATGTGATCATATATTATAAATAAATTAACAAAAATTATTAAATAAAATAAAAATAAAGTGTATAAGATTATTTTACCATTTATAGTTAATTAATTATGTAAGTCTCTTAGAAAAGTAATGAACTAGTATACTAAAGATGAAATAAGATATCTTATATAAGTAAGAAATAATATGTGTAAATTGTTTTATCATACATGGTTAATTATTTTTTAAAGTTTCATATAAAGTTAAGAATCATGTAATAAAACTACAGACATTTTCACATAAGTTATTAAAACACTCAACATAAAATAATAATTCCTCATAATTGTTTTCCATCACTTGAGTTAGAATAAAACCATAGTAAAATGTAATATTCTATCCATTGTTAGAATAATTTAAATTATCGTGGTGTACTAATTAAGGACTTGGGTTAACTGAAAGAATTTAGTATAAATAGAAGTTTCCCTAGACATACTTGGTATTACTCGGAGAAAATTATTAAGGAAATCCAAGTATACGATTTTAGGATCGAGTTGTCTACCCAATAGATCAAGGATCTATTAATTTAAATATTTATGAAGAAAATAATATGTAAATACCTTTGAGTAACTTTTTAATTCCTCTATATTGGTTATGAGAAGGGAAATATGGATCTATTCCACCAGAATATCTAATTGGTTGGATATTTGGAATCTAATAGTTATGGATATTGGGGTTTGATAAAATAATAGGAGACTTAATTAAAGAAATTAATTATGAAATAATCAGTAATCAAGTTAAATTTTAAAAACTGTTATTTTATTTATTATATAAAAATAGAAAGTAAAACCATTAAATCACTATGAGAAATATTATACAAAGAATGTATCCCAATATCCATAAATTCAGAAGAGTGCTATAGGATCTTATGCATAATAATACAAAAAAATAAGATTTGTGTGTTTGAATCTCCTATTCCTGCTTAGCCACCTCCTGAAGCAAGTGAGGGTGAGAATTATTACTATAAGACAAAAATGAAGGACGAATCCTATATTCATTACATCATGTTATCAGATATTTATAGTAATCTGAATTTGTAGCATTAGGATATATATAGGTATACCATATTGACTCTTTTCTAAGAAATCTATATAGATAAAGAGAGGAAAATGATAAATAAGATTATCACTACACCTTACATAGGTAAACTAGAATATTGATACCTAAATAGTGATTATGTACTCAAGATGATGAGGTACATCAATCAATTAACGAAGCTGGGGTTCTATATGGATAATAAATTTTACATAAATCTCATTATTTTATCCTTACCACATAGATTCTCCATTTTTCTTAATAATTATAAAATGAACAATATTTAAATGATACCTAAAAATATTTTTACTATGATTTTATAAGTAGACATGTATATGTGGAAATTTGGTTCATTAGTTATTATGGTAAATTAAGTGAAGTAAAAGGTTGAAAATCGAATGAAAAATTTATCATTTTTGGTGATGTTGCAACATCCATCAAAGAGGAGAAAGATAAAGAGGGAGATCAATGAGCATGAGGCTATGTTCTTTGCATTTGGTAAGATATTTCACTATAATAAGAATTGAAATGAATTTAAGAAGAAGAAGGTAGAATATTATACTTCATATATATTTATCATAAGATGAAATATTTATATTTCGCTTATTGGGTATTAAATATAACCCATGACTCAAATATTTGTATCCAAATACAAGAACCAAGGAAGACCAAAATGATTACTAAAGTGAAGTAAAAATTGATGGTACTAATTGTGATTAACTACTTTTCCAACTAAGAGAATATTATAGGTTGAAATTTCTATGGGAGAATATTCTGGTAGAAATATTGTTTTGTATCAAGTTTTACCGAAACATTATCTTAATGTCATGTTTTAGACATAGTGAGACATTATTTTATGTTTTATATAGATTTTTTATGGTATAACATACTTAATTATAAAATAATCATAGATATCTAATATAGATAACTAATGATGAGTATAAAATATATCACTATAATAACACAATTGTATGTAAAGATAATTCTTGGGTAAGTAAAACTATAACTAAATTTAAATGATATTGGAAGAAGGGTCTTCATAATATCTGGAGTAAACAATATTAGATAATTAGAATTTTTAGTTATATGCTTCAAAAAAAATAATTTTTTTAAATTAAATGGTGATAAATAAAAAAATATTATAGAATTAGTTTAATAAGATATATGTGAACTATTTCATCTTGAAGTTAGAGGTAAATTCATTTACTTCATGATATCCCCTTAAGATATTTGAGGAATGCTAAAGTGAAGTAGAAAATATAATTAGTAAAATACAAGATGTTATTAAGGTGGTTAAGCCAAAGAATATCCTAAACAAAGCATTTATCAGTCATTTAAATTTAGAGTGGGGTTATTCCTAAACTCACATTAATTTATAGACATATTAATGAAAATATTTGTAAAAGGAGGATCGATGAAGTGTCTTATAAGTATTACAAATTCTTATTTGTTTCTTTAAATACATGATTCAAAAATAGAGGCATTAACACTTAATCAAATGAAAATTATAATGATAAATTGATATCATATAATTAATAATATAAAATAAATCCATTATGTCACATAATCATGCATTTTTTATAAAAACTTTCTATTGAGTCTTATTTTAGAAAAAAATGCATCAAGAAAACACAATGTGAATCACTATTAATTATCCCAAGTTCCTAAGAATATTATAATCCCTAATATAGAAAATTGATAGTCAAGTGAAAGACTACACCATTATAATAAGGAAGAACATATCTATTTGAGATAATGGGAGTAATATTGACTTCAATGAAGTTAATTCTCAAGATGAACATTAGTTAGTATAGGAATATAAACTCTATGATACTTAGTGGGAGTAGTTATTCCAAAGAGAAAATACACAAAAGAATGATAAAACCAAAGAGATATGGTTTTATAATTTCCTATTTTGGTGATATATATATATATTATTCATTAAAAATAATGAATACTTATCTTATAGGGAAGTAGTAAATAGAAATAACATAAAGTTATAAAGTTTATTTGAACTCAGAAAAAGATTCCATTTTCCAAAATCAAGTTTTCATTTGGGTAGTTTCTCCAACAGATGTAAATATCACTAAGTTCAAATGGGTATTCCATAGATATCTAAACATAGATAGAAAAATAAATTATCTATAAAACAATATTGGTTGTTAAAGGTTTAAGAATAGTTAATCAATTAACAATGTGGAAATATTTTTTCCAATACAGTTGTTAAAATACTTTTTGAATTAAAGTATCTATAATTGCTACCACAATATTTACATAAAGGGTCAAGGATCTATTTGTTGATAATTTATAGATTGAAACATTCCTTGAATCATGGGGGGATTATTTTTGCATGTATTAATAAGCGGTTGGTGGGAGTTTCATAGTTTTTGAAAGTACTTTTTTTGATAACATAGAAAAAATAGATATCAATATTTTAAATAGTTACGTCTAGGTTGAAAAGTATTTATCCAATGAATGAATTAAAGTAGTAACAAAATTTCTAGGGAAAATGGTCAAAAAGGTTGATCCATGGGGGGGTTTTTAGACCAATTATTAGAACATAGATTGATAGGTAATTGAAAAATACAAGGTGTAATAATTCAATATTGAATTGAAACCTAGGTAAAATAACTTAAATCTATCCAATATGACATATTAATACACAAGAAGAGATTAATATAATGAGTAAATATCTATATGATTCTATAATACAATATATCATGAATTCCATGACACTTACTAATTTTTATTTTTTCTAAACATTAAAAATAATGATAAATCATTAAATAAATCTAAGATAACTACATGGGAAAATGTTAGAACAACCAAAAGTACATGAAAAAGTATAAAGGATTAGTCCCTAGTACTTGGAGAATATGGAGTGATAATTACAAAGGGGATATAAAACTGGTCTTCCTATAGATCATTTTGATACAGTACTGCAATTAGGATAAGGAAATGATCAAGAGTGTTTTATTAAATCTAGTGGAATCCATATCTAATTTTTTTTGAGTATATTCCATATTATCATTTATCTAAGGAAGTAGTATAGATACACAAATTCATAAAATAGTTTGGTGTTCTACCTATAAGTATAGATCCTCTTACCGTGAATTGTTATAATAAGACAAAAATGGTTCTTGATAAAGAGTCTAGGTCACATTAAAGAATCAAGTATATATGTTGTAATTATCATCTATTGATATATTTTACTTATAAGGGTGAATTTAGAGTCCATATAGTAACCACATAAGAAAATGTGGTAGATGCATTGATTAAATCAATACCTTAGTAAAAGCCTGAATATGATATGGGGGCTAGTGAGTTAAGAGTTTTTAGTAGTTAGATCAAGTGGAAGTGGGAGTCTGTAGGATTTTGTGTTTTATATGACCTAATGAGGTCCCACTTTCATTGATAATATGCCAAGTATTCGACCCCAAGCCTACCTATAAAATAAAATGTGATAGTGACTAGTATTAAGAAAGAAAATAACACTCCCAATATAAAACTACCAACCAACCAAAAAAATAGTCCCTCACTGTAATATGGATCCAATCATGAGTATCACAAACTACCACCAACTCTAGGTAACCCCAATATTCACCCACACTATATCCTCCAAAGTCATTAAGAATTATTGTAACATCCCGTTACTGATCTAGGAGGTCCGCCTTTAACCTTTTCATGATTTTTTATTTTATTTGATTTGGTAGGGTTGAGAGTGAATTGGGAGGACCCCTATAATAGAAAAGTCATATATTTGTTGGACTCTTATCTTTAACCAGTATTTCTTGCAGACTTCTAGAGGGTTACACATCGTGTAACTAGATTACATGACCTGCAATGGTTTCTAGAGGCAATTTTTGAGAGGCTTCACGCTGTGATGGTTACACACCATGACTGGCCTTTACACGCCATGATATATTTAATGAAGGTTTTTAATTAAAGGTGATGTGTTTTTCATTAGTTTCAAAATTTAATGGTTTTAGGACCTGTATTGGTGTTAAACGTTATGTAATACCCTAACTGGTATTTTTAAACAGGCAGTGGCTGAGTATTTTTTTCTTCTCCATTCTAGTTTTGTATCCCTATACCTATAGCCTTACTCAGGTGATCTTGGAGCTCTCTAAACCATCTAGATCCAGTTGTTTGGCATTCCGTTGTCTTTGTGCTTACAGAGTGATTTTTGAGTAATCTTTCTCCCACATACTTCATCTCTATCTCTCTCTCCTGCTTTGGGATTTTAATGGGTCATCCTAAAATTGAAGGATCTATCTCCCGTTGTGGTAGATATCATCTCTAAGTCATGCTTTGAGGGATTCTACACCTTTTTTCTCATTGTTGGGTGCCGTTACGAGTGTTGTTTTTTAGAAAAAAGGTAGGTGATTCTGTCTTATTTATCCAAATTGATTAACTTTGAAATTGCTTGATTTATTTTAATTATTGATTTAAATTAAATTTCTAAAAATTTCTTTTAATTGACTTGATAAAATCCAATTCCAATGAATTGGTATATTTGAAATTGTTTTGGAATAAGAATTAGAAAACCCACAATTTTATTAAATTGAGGCGTGTTTATAGAAATTTATTGATTTAAATTTTTTAATATAAATTAGAATTTTGATGGAAACGTTTTCAATTAAATTTTGGAATTTAATTGTGGAAATGAATTGTGAAATTGATGAAATTAGTTTTTAATGGATTTAAAACTTGTGAAAATGGATTAAAATGTTTTGATAAAAACCCATTGGTTTTAACTTATTAAAGATACATGTTTTTGATTGAAACTCATTTTGGTTTTAAATGGGAAATTGGAACTGAAATGGAAGAATGATATTTAATTGTATTTTAAGTATTGTTAAAATAAATTATACACCATTGATTGTGTTATATATCATGTAGGCCTTAGGTAGTTGGTGAATTATTTGGACACACTCTACGCTATTAAAACATTATAAAACATACATGCAGTTGGACACATCTCCGATAGGAGAGAGACAAGTCACCTTTTTCCTGTGTTAGGGGATGTGTTTATACACATATTCCTAAGAGAACTTAGAGAGTGCAGATTTCTATATCGAGAAATACTATCGCACCTATTTGGAAAATGAAAATGTTGTTCGCTTATTTTATATTTGAGATATAAAATCATGCCATTGTTGTTTTAACTGCTTTACATGCCTTTTGAATTTAAATAAACCCTTTTATGTAACTATTTTATTTAATCCATTTTTCTAGAAATATTTCATCATTTGAAAAGCCTTTACTTAAAGTATTATCCCATCATTTGAATTATATAGCAAGTTTTATTTAAATATTATTTGAAATTCCAAATCTATTTCCCTTTAAAATTGGAATTATTACTTTTTAATCTATTATTGGCATCTGTTATGGAATCCTTGATGAGAACCTACTGGGATTTTTAGCTCACACCCTACTTGTGCCTTTGGGTGTTTTTAGATTTTCTTCCTCCTGGTTCGAGCAAGGGGAAAATATCTCATGGAGGTGGATCCATATGTTGAACCTTGGAGGTGGTGAGTTGCATCCTTAGGGACTTGCGATGTTCTTCCCTATTTCTGTACTTGGTTTGTAACACCCCAAGATTTCATAGTAAGTTATTTTCTTTGAAGTAATTCAATAGCTTGCACTACACGCTACACCGAGTTCAAGTGCACTAAGACTTATCAAACAAGTCTTTAAAAAAGATTTTATGAATAGTTTTAACTGAATTTTGAATTTTATATACTCTATATAACTTAGAATCCATTTTATGTATTTCTTAGACATAATATAAGAACAAATTCATTTTTCCAAATAAAAGAAGTATGTTTCAAAAAATACAATTTTTCCACCTTTTAATGGAAAACCCTTTTTTAAAACTAATATTTGACACTTATATATATTAAATTTAATGAAATTAAAATATTTTTTAGAATCGGGACATAAAAATTTATTTTGGATAAGTTTTTGGTACTTTTCTCATAACTTTCATATGTTGATGAATAATGAAAAATACTAAATTTTAATTGAAAACAAAATTTTTAATCGAAATAATTTATAGTGTTAAATTATGCATTTGATTTGTTTGGAATTATAATTATGTTATATTTTTATCATTTAATACAATTTGGGTTATTACAAGCAATTCCACATTTAAATT
This sequence comes from Viscum album, assembly GCA_963277665.1. NCBI lineage: Eukaryota > Viridiplantae > Streptophyta > Magnoliopsida > Santalales > Viscaceae > Viscum > Viscum album. The sequence continues at coordinate 1,574,697,440 of OY728120.1, read as the reverse complement.
TGACAAACACGCATGTCAATCTTTTGATAGTTTTTACTTTTTTAAAAACCTCCTTTTGGTTTTGACAATTGGAATTAATTTTAAATTAGTTAAAAAAACTTATATTTTTTGAATTTGGTAAAATAGAATTCATTTTTGAATTCAGAATATCAAAATTAGCTTAGGGTAAATTGTTGGTATTTTTCTGAAAACATTCAATTTTTGATAAATAGTGAAAAACATTACGTTATAGTTTAAAACCGACTTTCTGTTTAAATTGTTATTTATTTTATTTAAATTTATTTTAAGTCAAAATAGATATATAATACTTATATAATTTCAATGTAATTCATGGGAGTAATTTTATAATAATATTAGATGTGTAAAATTTTATTGAATTTTTTACTGTCTTTTAACCACCTTCAAGGAGCATTTACAAATTTGCATAAAACATAATTTTACCGCTTTTGAGAGTTGAATTTAAGAAAATCCATGAGACATGGTTAATATCAATAAGTAAAATGTGGTTCAATAAGATGAAAATATTTTTTGGTGGAAATTATCTTTTGACTTGTATTTACCACAATTAAAAGTAAATAGGATAATTAAGGGTAAAAATGATATTAAAATTATGCTAACACATATCCTAATTCTATTGGATAAGTTTAATTCGACCATAAAAAACCTTAGTAATTAAATATTAACCTTTTTGGTTCACTTGTATTAGATTTGGACATTTATTATTATTTCATTTAAAGAAGAGTTAAAAATGTTAAATTCAAAGTTTAATAACTAAACCATTTTTAAAATAGGGTTATACATATGATAAATTAGACTATATATATTCATTATAAATATAAAACTATTTCGTACATAATTTTAATTTATTTATAATTTTTAGAAATTAAATAATTAAATTTATTTATGACACAATGATGATGTAGTAATTACCTTATTAATTAAAGATTAAAATAATTGATATTATAAAAATCCAAATAAATGTAATTTTAGACTTTTGTTAAATTAAACTAATTTTATAGGTTAATATTACATGTTAGGTATAATTAGATAATTTTTTTGAAGTAATCATGCTTTTATGATTTTTACAAAAACCGAATACTAAATAGTGTCAAAATTGACATAATTGAGTTTTTAAAACAAATAGTATAATATTACTTGATATAATATTCCTAAAAATATAAAGTTCAGCTAAAGGACTTAGATAAGGTTATATATATTAATAATTAACAACTTGGGGTTCTATTATCCTGTTATAGTGATTTTATTAACCATATAATATAAAAATACAAAGAGACATGGTAAATGTGAAACTATTTAACTAAAAGTTAAATATAAAATATAAGGTTAATATGGTGACCTAAACCTATATAAAACCTATTGGTTGAGATATTTTAGACTCATAGACACATTATCCTCAAAATAAATCATTTTTAATCCATTATAAACCGAAAATTATTTTATTATAAAATAATATTTCAAGCTTTTCCTAAAGTGACCCTCACCTCTATTATAAAAGGGTACTTCCCCTTCTCGTAATTTCACACCTCTAAAGCCATTTTGATTGGCCAACCCCAGCCCAAATATCCTCCCAACATTCCTCCCTTCATCCTAGAGGAATTAATTTGGTCATAAAGATAACCTAAGTAGCCCTTTTGACCAAATCAATAGGAAGAACCAGAAGAAGAGGTAAATATTACATCACATCTTTCAAGTTATTTTTTTCTTCTACTTCCTCTTTATTTATTGTTTCCATTATAAAATAATAACTCCATTATCTTCTATATAATTTGATGTTATTATAAAAATGGTACAACCATATTTATTATTCTATCCATCATATGAATGACAAAGTCACCATACGTGCGTACATATGGCTGACTGTCTCCACGTCGTGGTGTAGTTTGTTATTCAAACACATCACTGTTTTGATGGGTATAATAAGGAGTATAACTGATGTAAATAAAAAATATAACCTTTTAATTATTCTTCATATACTATATATCATCCAATTACATACGATTTCACCATCAATATAATGATATTCTTACTCGTGCGTACGTAGGGATTACCTTCTCCCCGAACGTGATGAGATTCATTCCCCCTCGTAATCATTAAAGAATAATTTTAATTTTATGATTAAAAATAATTTTTAAGAACTTAATATCATTCTCTATGTGAATAAAATACATCATATCCATAACAAACATGGCTTACATAATCTACCATATAAAGTAAAACAGATCAGTTAACACCCGAAATGATGATACTACTAAAATATTATTAACAAATAAATATTAGAAGATCATATATGATATCATATTAATGTATTTGGTTCTTTAATAATTTAATAACAATTATTTCACCATTATACAGGATGTTAACCTAACTTATACAAAGGAAAAGTACAAGGTCAGGGGTTTTCATCTCACTTTTATTCTTGTGAGATTCATGCTATATTTGCCAATATTACATTTTGTGTGGTGTATATACTACCCATGATTCTATTTTTTGTGTAATATAATTTAATTTATGGGTATTTACATACTCATTGGATGAAACTTCTTTCATGGGGTGTATGTTTCGTATGTTACCATATTGGTAAGGGAATTTGAAATTTCAATTTACACTCATTCGGTTTTACACAAACTTCATTGATTACTTTACTCCAATATTATGTGTAAAATCACTATTTATTTACTTATGTAGTAATTTACACTCCCCTTTGTGTGGATATAATTTTGATACACATAATCAATCCATTGATAAATTCTCATTTCATCGATATAAACTTGATAAGAGTAATTTTTACCCAATTTCTATTCATTGAGTTAAACATCCAAGTCATTGGTGTTATTTTTACAAGAATATGTGAGAATGTACTCTGATTGATTTGCACGGAATATTCTATCATATTGAGTGTATTTATATTTGTTACACATAATTATGTCATTGATTTATCCTTAACCTAAGGATACGGTCTTTATAAAGCAATTCATCTCAACTTACATTCCACTGAGACTTCTTTGTTGTTATGTGCAAATTAACTTTTATTTAGTGTATATACTGTACTTTGACATAGTATATAATCAATCACTTTAGTCTCATGATATTATACAATTTTTATTACCTCATTTATTTGTATTCATGCATGTCTCATTTGGTTAAGAACTCTAACTAAAGTATCATTTAAATGTTTTAAAAATTTATTCTTCTAAATCTTTCTCATTAATGTCCATGTATTGAACATGGTTTTAAGGTTTTATTTATACGGAAATTAATGATTTAAAATTGAAATTAATTTTAAAATTTTTAATGTGGTATGGGACACTTTGATTCAAAAATCTATTTTAAACAGCTTCTTGATAAATAACAAGACTTTAAAATGTTTTCATAAAAAAGGGATATTTCCCTTAAAGATTTTTACAGATCATCTTCAACTATGTCAAAATCAATTATGGGATACTATTCTTGATCGAGGTTGATTTATTATGATACAAATATTTCATATATTATTGAATGTTTTGTGATATTTTTTACTATGGATGTGTTATTTTTATACCATTCATGGTTTATAGATAAAGTATTGACATTTCGTATGCTAGTTTTTATAGGAATGTTTATGTTATGTTTAAAAATTTTCATATGAGGAATGAATTGGTCTTAGTAAGTGATTGGTGGAGCCTTATATTGCTCCTCGATGCATCGGTAGGTATCATGTGACAAACTAGTGTCTTGGAACAAGGCCTTAACAAAATCATATTTGGAGTCTTGGAACAAGGTATTGACTATGTGGTTATGAAGTCTGGCATTATGAATTCCAACATTATGAAGTTGTCTATTGATATTACATGTGAATATTTGACTATTAGAATATCCATAAGTAAATGGAATTATTTGATTTCTCTTTTCCATATTTTTCTGAAGTTTAAGTTTAAAAGGCTTGTGTTCTAGTCTTATAAATTACCTTAAATGTTTATTCTTATTTATGACATTTTCTGCTATATTGTTACCCATACTGAGTATTTGAGCTCACCCCTTTCATATGTTTTATTTTTCCTAGGATGCAAAGAAATAAATTATGATTAACATGTAGGAATAGGCTAAGGGATATAAGAGCGTTCAAAGGGGACACAAGGTTGTTTTTTTATTTCATGATGTAATGTAAAACTTATATATGTATCTAGTACTTACAAGGATACTAAACTAATAAGTCTTTTGGAACATGATTCCTTGTATCATGCCAATGTTTTTTAATAATGCACCAATTCTAGGTAACTAGAGTCAGGGCATTACAGTTGGTATCAGAAGAAGTTTAGTACAAACATTGGAATCTAGATTTAGAAAAAACTTTGATTAGGAAACACTACCATTAGATAGAAATAGATAATTAGTATAGAAAAACATCCAAAAATTTTGGTAATGTAAATATTATGTGGTTTTTCCAAGAAATACATCCCTATTTGGATACGAGCAGACATAGGCAGCTCTGACACAGATAGACCTAGGGATGAAAATTCCAACAAGGAGTCTCGGGCTTGACCTAAAGTATCCTAGTACACAACAATGGTATTTGCTACACTCTTTGTTATGACACTCCTAGGGGATATTCTTAGGATAATTCACATTTTCTTTACAAACCAATTTTAAATATTTTAATATAAATGAGAATAAATAACCTTGGTTAATCCCAAGGTGTTTTAGATTGAAAATAAGGTGTTATGATATTCTGTAAATGATTTTATAACTCACACTATCCTTTCTTGTGTTAGTCAATGACTGGATTCGAAGGAAGTTATAGTAACATTGAACATGATGTACACGGTGGGAACAATGGTGGAAATGAGAAACAAAATAGAATGTTGATAGTTGTAAAAGATATCGTGTTCATGTCGAATCACTTTTCCAAAAATATGATCAAAAAAATTTATATTAACCAACTATAGGACTCATCAAAGGAGAGAAATGAGGTTAATGATAAGAGCTCCAGGGGTGGAGACCATAGAGAAAATAAATCTCAATTTCCATCATGCAAGAAATGAGGAAGGAGACACCTTGGGAAGCATCTCAATAGAACAAATAAATGCTTTATGTGTGGGAAAGAAGGACATAAAGTAAATAATTGCTAAGGAAAAATGAAGAGTACTATGGAAGAAAATAAAAATGATCCCAAGAATCCATTTACAGTCATTTGACCTAAATATAGGGGACCTGGGTATTACCCGATTGAATTCCCTATTCTATAGGATATCCTCTTGGTTAAGGAATAACCTATGTTGAAATAAATGGATGGTGAAATTTTTAGAAGTATTAGTGCGCTTTGTTGATGGGATTACATGGGAATAAGTTTCCCTTATATATGTTACCCTGCAGTTTGTTATGTTAAAAAATGCTATTTTTGGAAGAATTATATTTTCTATTATTGATATAGTTATAAATAACCATTTGGGTTTATATGATCCTTGAAGTTGAGGAAATTACAAGTTATTAAATTTTTGGATGAAAATGTGAGGTATGAGATAAAATTTGTGGTGAAATTATTATATAGTTATTTTAAGGAATTTATCTCATTTTGGGAATGTTATAAAATATAGTTTTTGAAAAAGGACAACATGTAGACTGTGTGACAACCCGTCGCGTCAGACAAAGCTATCGGAATCGAACCCACAACCAGAGTGCAATTGGGATTTATCACCTTCCAATGGACTACGTGAAGTCCCTGGTTAGTGTGACTAATTATTTTTGGTTAAATGATTTTATTGATTAATAATAAGTTGATTTGGGATATTATATCTTATAATATGGATATATTTAGTATAAAAAAATGATTTGTTTATTAAGTAATAAATGTTATTTTGGATGATGTTCACTCTGTTGGGAACATTATATGCCTAAAGAAAATAGAATACTATGGGATTTAATTTGATAAGTAATGGTGGATTTTTATCTATGTTTTTATTGTGGATTTATATTGATTTGGGTTATTTATGAAATGACTAACCTATCATAGAGAATATGTGATTAGGTTAATTAATTTTAAGTATGTGACTTGAAGAGTAGTCGATGTTATTTGGAGATAAAATTTTGCATGGAAGACTGCATAATAAAATTATTTATGTTTTTGGTTTCAATATTAGTTTATATTATATTGAAGGATTTTAAGGACAATTGTTTATTGAATGGTATTTATTGATCTTTGGATATTGTTGGTTTAATTTTAGAAATTAAGATTAATATTTATTTCTCTAAGGGATTATCCTTTTTGGGGATCATCTGATCTTGTACTAACCATTTTGGTTTTGGTTATTCTTTAAAGACAATATAAATATATAGTTTATCATCTATGGATTATGTGATTCTCTAGAAGTAGATTCTAGAACTTTAGGTGTGACTAAGTCATCTTGAATACTAATTATTTGAAAAAAAGACAAGTTAGTGGTAGAAATTTATTAAAGGATGAAACTCTACTTAAAAAGTAAGTATCTTTATTTATGTTCCTAGTCAATATCATAAATAAATTCCTCAACTTTATGAAATGTAACTCAAAACAAAAAATGTTGTTCCTTTACTTTTCCTATTGGAAAACTAAAGACCGTTTATCTAATCACAAGTTTGTGGTTTTCTTTTTGTTAACTTTCTCCTAATCATGTTTTCTATTACTATCCATCTAGACTTGACACTTATTTTATCTTTAATATCTATGTTTTCATATATGGAATCCTAGTATGGGTTATCTCGAGTGACCTTTCTACTTCTCTTTCTTTCTTTTAAAGTGATAGTTTTATTGAATCTTTTTCTGATGTGGGACTTTAAATGAAGTTCCCAAGCCCAATTTTAAAATTGCGAGAATGAAATTTCCAAAAGGGAAGAAGAATGTAACACCCCAAGATTTTATAGCAAGTTATTTTCTTTAAAGTAATTCAATAGCTTGCACTACACGCTACACTGAGTTCAAGCACACCACGACTTACCAAACTAGCCATTCAAAAAGCGGTTATAAATAGTATTAACTTAAATTTGAATTTTATATACTCCATATAATTTTAAAATCCATATTATTTGTTTCTTATAGATAATATAAGAACAAATTCATTTTTTAGATAAAAGAATTATGTCTTAAAAAAATGAAATTTTACCACCTTTTAATGGAAAACCCTTTTTTAAAACCAATATTTGACACTTTTATATATTTAATTTAATAAAATTAAATTATTTTTTAGAATCGGTAAATAAAAATTTATTTTGGATAAATTTTTGGTACTTCTCATAACTTACATATTCTGATGAATACTGAAAAATTCTAAATTTTAATCGAAAACTTTTTTAATCGAAATAATTTAGTGTCAAATTATGAATTTTAATGGTTTAAAAGTAGAATTAGATTATATTTGTATCATTTAATACAATTTTGGTCATTATAAGTAATTTCACATTTAAATTTGACATAAACACATGTCGGTCTTTTAATAGTGTTTACTTTTTAAAAACCCACTTTTTTAGTTTTCACAATGGGAATTAATTTTAAATTAATTAATGATACTTCTATGTTTTGAATTTGATAAAATAGAATTCATTTTTGAATTTGGAATATCAAAATTATCTTTGGGTAAATTTTTGGTATTTTTCTGAAAACATTCAATTTTTGATGAATATCGTTAAACACTGCGTTATAGTTTAAAACCGACTTTTTATTTAAATAATTATTTATTTTATTTAAATTTATATTAAGTAAATATAGATATATTATACTTATATAATTTAAAAGTAATTCATGGGAGTCATTTTATAATAATATTAGATGTATAAAATTTTATTGAACTTTTTACTGTCTTTTACCCACCTTCTAGGAGCATTTACAAATTTGCATAAAACTTAATTTTACCTCTTTTGTGAGTTGAATTTCAAAAAATCTGGGAGACATAGTTAATATCAATAAGTAAAATGTTGTTCAATAAGATGAAAATAATTTTTGGTGAATTGTAACTTTTGACTTTTATTTACCACGGTTAAAAGTAAATAGGGTAATTAAGGGTAAAAATGATATTATAATTACACTAACACATGTTTTAATTCTATTGTATAAGTTTAATTCGACCAAAAAAAACCTTTGGAATAAAATATGATCCAATTTGGTCCACTTGGATAAAATTAGGACATTTATTATTATTTTATTTAAAGAAGAGTTAAAAGTGTTAAATTCAAAGTTTAATAACTAAAGCATTTTTAAAATTGGGATACACATAATATAAATTCGACTATAAATATTCACTATAAATATAAAAATATTTACTAAAAAATGGTATTTTATTTATAATTTTTAGACATTAAATAATTAAATTTATATATGACACAATGATGATGCAACAATTACCTTATTAATGAAAGATTAAAATAATTGATATTATAAAAATCGAAATAAATGTAATTTGAGACTTTTGTTTAATTAAAATAATTTTATAGGTTAATATGACCTATTAGGGTTGATTATATAATTTTTTTCTAAGTAATCATGATTTTATAATTTTCAAAAAAACCAAATACTAAATAGTGTCAAAATTGACATAATTGAGTTTTTAGAATAAATATTATATTATTAATTGATATAATGTTTCTAATAATATATTGTTTGGCCAAAGGACTTATATAAAGTTATATATATTAATAATGAACCACTTTGGGTTCTCTTGGATTTTTATAGTAAGTTTTTTAACTATATAATATAAAAATACAAAGAGACATGGTAAATGTCAAACTATTTAACTGAGAGTTATATCTAAAAGATAAGGTTAATATGGTGACCTAAACTTGTCGAAAATCTATTTTTTGAGATATTTTAGACCCATAACCACCTTAGAATAGAAATAAATTATTTTGGATCCATTATAATCCGAAAGTTATTTTATTATAAAATAATATTTCAAGCTTTTCCAAAAGTGACCCTCACCTCTCTTATAAAAGGGTACTTCCCCTTCTCTTAATTTCACACCTCCAAAGCCATTTGTATCTGTCAAAACTAACCCAAATATCCTCCAAATTGTCCAATCTTCATCCTATAGTCCTTATGTTGGTCAAAAATCCAACCTAAGGAGCCCTTTTGATCAAATCAACAAGAAGAGACCGAAGAAGAGGTAAATATTTCATCATCTCTTTCAAGTTCTTTTCTTCTTACACTTTCTCTTTATTTGTTGTTTCATTTATAAAATAATAACTACTATATATTATATATACCATTATGTTATTATAAAAATTGTACAACCATATTTATTATTCTATCCATCATATGAATGACTGAGTCACCATACGTGCGTACATACGGCTTACCGTCTCCACGTCGTGGTGTAGTTTGTTATTCAAACACATCATTATTTTGATGGGTATAATAATGAGTATAACTGATGTAAATAATAAATATAACATGTTAATGATTCTGTATATATGATATACCATCCAATTATATACTATTTTACCATCAATATAATGATATTATCGCTCGTGCATACGTACGGATTACCGTCTCCACGAACGCGATGAGATTCATTCCCCATCGTAATCATTGAAGAATAATTTAAATTTTATGATTAAAAATAATGTTTAAGAAATTAATATCATTCTGGATATGAATAAAATACATCCTATCCATAACAAACATGGCTTACGTAACTGAGCATATAAAGAAAAACAGACCAGTTAACACCTGAAACGATGATACTACTAAAATATTATTAACAAAGAAATATTAGAAGATCATATACGATATCGTATTTATGTATTTTGTTCATGTATAATTTAATAATAATTATTTCACCATTATACAGGAGGTTAACCTACCTTATACAAAGGAAAAGTACAAGGTAAGGAGTTATCATCTCACTTTTATTCCCATGAGATTCATTCTATATTTTCCACTATTACCTTTTCTGTGGTGTATGTAATTCCCATGATTGTATTGTTTGCATAATATAATTTAATTTATGGTTATTTACATCATAATTGGATTAACCTTCTTTCATGGGGTGTATGTTTCATATGTTACTAAATCAGTAAGGTAATTTCAAATTTCAATTTCCACTCATTCTGTTTTACAAAAACTTCATTGATTACTTTACTCCAAGATTATGTGTGAAATCACTATTTATTTACTTATGTAGTAATTTACACTCCCCTTTGTGTGGATATAATTTTTATACACATAATCACTCCATTTATAAATTCTTTAGTCATCGATATAAACTTGATAAGTGTAATTTTAACTCAATTTCTAGTCATTGAGTTAAATATCCAAGTCATTGGTATTTTTTTACAAGAATATGTGTGAATGTCCTCTGATTTATTTAAACTAAATATTCAATCATATTGAATGCATTTATATTTTTCAGACATAATTATGTCATTTATTTATCCTTAACTTAAGGATACAATCATTGTAAAGGAATTCATCTCAACTTACATTCCATTGAGACTTCTTTGTTGTTATTTTCCAATTTACTTTTATTTGGTGTATATACCGTACTTTGACATAGTATATCATGAATCCATTTATTATTATGATATTAAATTTTTTTGATTACCTCAATTATTTTTATTCAAGCATCTATCATTTGGTTTGGAACTCTAACTAAAATATCATTTAAATGTTTTAAAAATTTACTCTTCTAAATATTTCTCATTAATGTACTTTTTTTAAAAATGGTTTTAAGGTTTTATTTATATGGACATTAATATTTCAAAATTGAAATTCCTTTTAAAAGTTTCAAAGTGGTATGAGAAACTTTGATTCAAAAATCTATTTTAAACAGCTTCTTGATAAATAGTGAGACTTTTAAATGTTTTTATAAGAAAAGATATTTCTCTCAAAGATTTTTACCGATCATTTCAACTATGTCAACATTCTTTATGGGATATTATTATTGATCCAGGTTGATTTATTATGATACAAATCTACCATACTGTATTTAAGGTTTTGTGATATGTTTGACTATGGATGTGTTATTTTTATACCATCCAGGGTTTATGGATAATGTATTGAAATTTTGTATTCTAGTTTTAATATGAATGTTTATATTATGTTTAAAACTTTTCATATGAGGATTCATTGGAAATAGTAAGTGTTGGGTGGATCCCAATATATCTTCTCAATGCATCGGTATGTCTCATGAGACAAACTAGTGTCTTGGCACTAGGCCTTGACGTAATCTTATTTGTAGTCTTGGCAAAAGGCCTTGACTATGTGGTTGTGAAGTCTGGAATTTTTCATTCCATCATTATGAAAATGGATTTCGATATTACATGTGAGTATTCTACTATATTGTTACCCTTACTGAGAATTTGAGCTCACCCCTTTCTTATGTTTTATTTTTCCAAGGATGCAAAGAAATATATTACGATTAACCTACCGGAATAGGCTAAGGGATATAAGAGTGTTAAAAGGGGACACAACGTTGTTTTTTATATTTCATGATGTAATGTAAAACTTATGTATGTATCTAGTACTTACAAGGCTACAAAACTGATTTGTCTTTCTGGAAATGATTCCTTGTATCATGAAAATGTTATGTAATAATGCACCGATTCTGGGTAACTAGGGTTGGGTTGTTACATGGGTTGTAGTAATTTGGGATTGTTTAGAACCTATTGTATTTCCATACTTTAATACAAATGGAGTTTCTTTTGTTATGAAAACCGACCTATTTCATTTTCTTCCACCATGTTTTGTGGAAAATTCATTCCCACTTGCATGTTTTATGATTCTAGGTGCTATTTTCTGATCCATGGGGATTGGGAAGGCCCTTTGGGCAATGTCAGGGCTGGCTCAGTTATCGGGTTACTAGGGTACCTGGGCTGGTTCATGAAAAAATGATGTCAAAGGTGGCTATTAAGATTTTTCTTGAAGTCATTATGCATTTTCAAATTCTTTTTGGGACTTAGGGTGTAGTTGTGATTGAGATCCAAGCTAGATATCACTGCAATGAACCTTAAGTTGCCAAGGGTGGTTAGGGAAAGACCTCTTTAAATTAGTTATAATATTTTTACAATTGTGATTTGGATAGAGTGGAATCCAAATCTTGTTGTTCTATTTATTGGAATTAATTTACCTTGTTTCTCAGTTTGAGTGTTAGTCTGATGTATTCCTTGTTATCTTCTGTTGTTGAGTACGTTATTTCTCTGAGAAGAAGTGAAAATCAGATCTAGGAAGAATTTGCTATTGAACCACAATGAGTGAATCCTCCATTGAACCCAAATTTAATTGAGGTGATTGTGCCCACTATCCATGCTTTGTTATAGGCACCAACTCCATGCCCCTTTTTTGATATAGTTATGGATTCCCCGGGGAATGTTCTTCTAAATCATTCTCAAGAGTTCCTTCCCCAGAAGCCACCAGTCTTCAAAGGATCCACTAATCTTCAATATTCTGATGAATGGTTGGGAAAGATAGAATGTCTGTTTGAGTTCTTGGAGACACCAGATGAGATCAAGGTAAATTGTGATACCTTCATGCTAGAAGTACCTAGCAGGAGATGGTGGGACATGATAGTGACAACAAAGAAATATGAGGGATTATAGTTGAAATAATTCAAGTTTCTTTTAACGAACTACTTTTATGTAGAGTCAATAGTGCTAGCCAAGGTTGTGGAGTTTTTCAAGCTTGAGAAATCCGACAGAACCATAACTGAGTATTCAAATCACTTTGCTGAGTTAGTGCATTTTGTTCCTAATATTGTATCTAATGAGGGGATGAAGGCTTGATGGTTCGAGTTACAACTTTGATCTGATATCCATTATCTAGTTTTCATGTTAAAGTTTCCCACTTATAATGATGTGATGGATAGGGAAATTATAGTTGTGATTAGCCTGGATAGAAATTTAGAGTTGAAGGGAGTTCCTTTTTCTCCTAGTGGTAGCGTTAGTTCCTTTAAAGGAAAAAAGAAACATGTTGAATCTTATAACAGTTCTCAATGACAGTAATTCAAGACCTTCTACAACATTTGAAGGTTGTGCTTTACTTTTATATTAATGTGGTAATACATGACATTATAAGAGAGTTTTCACTAAGGAATCCAAGAACCATATCTCTTTTAGACGTTCAGGACACTTACAGAGATTCATCCATAACTTTTCTACTCCACATAGTGGAACAAGATCATCAACTCCTCCTAAAATTAAAAGGTAATTAGATGCTTCATGTATAAAAGGGTTCCATCCATAAGCATCTATAACGAAGCTACTTCACATAGTGGAAGAGTCTCCAGAGGAAGAATACACAAGTCCAACAACTGTGAGAGGTACCACTTCTATAGCTTCATCTTTAGTAACTGCTCTATTTGATGCAAGTGCATCTCACTCATTTATTTCAACCCATATTGTTAATATTCTCAATATTCCTATGGAGATTTTATTTTTTGCAATGGATATTACTACATCCCGTCCTACAAAGAGAGATCAGGGACTCCATAGTATTACCTGCATCTTTTCTCTATCCGATGTTGATCTAAATTGGAGTTTTATCATCCTCAACATGAAATCTGTTAACGTCATATTCAGGTTGGATTGGATCATTACTAATAAATCCTAGATTGATTATTATCTTATGAAGGTCTACTTGACTACACCTAGTGGTGTGCATATTTTCTTTCAAGGAGAATGGGACCCAAGGTTAGACAGAGCTAGAACTTCCTATCCACAGCTGGGGAAAGTAATATTAGTTATTTCTTTTCATCTTGAGTGGGAATCTTTGAGTAGTGATCTCCCTCTAATTTTTGTCGAGTTTGCTGAGGTGTTTATTTATAATTTCTTTGGTTTTCCTCTGGTAATGGAGGTAGAGTTTTCCATTGAATTAATGCATGGTACTTAACAAGTTTCTATTCCTTAATACCATATGTCCCTAACAGAAATGAAAGACCCAAAGTCCTATTTGGACGATCTCCTTAAAAAAGGCTTTATACACCCGTGTGTGTCACCTTAGGTAGAGTCAATTCTCTTCACTAAAAAAGCTGATGGTTCTATTCACTTATGTGTTTAATTTATAAATTTCAATCAAGTTATAGTAAAGAACAAGTATTTTTTCCATAGATTAATGATATGTTTGATTAGTTAAAAGGGGTGAAGTGGTTTTCAAAGATTGACCTTCGATATGGTTATGATCGGTTGAGGATAAAAGAATCTGACATTAATAAAACCACCTTTAGAAGTAGGTATGACTATTATGAGTACCTTGTTATTCCCTTTGGTCTAACTAATTATCCTTCAATTTTCATGGATTTAATGGACAAGGTATTCCAAGATTATATAGAAACCTTTGTGGTAGTCTTTGTGGATGACATCCCTATTTACTCTAAATCCATAGAGGACCATGTGAATCACTTGTGGATAGTTTTGAGTCTGTTGAGAAATCACCAACTATATACGAAGCTTTCAAAGTGTGATTTCTAGATTTGGGAAGTGAAATTATTGGGACACATGATATATGAGATGGGTAGATCAGTTGATCCTGAGAAGTTAAAGGATATTATGACTTGGAAACAACCACAAAATTTATTCGAGATTATAAGATTCTTGGGGTTAGCTAGATATTATCATCGGTTTGTGAAGGACTTCTTGAAGTTGGCTTCTCTGATGACTACTCTGACTCAAAAGGGGTGAAGTTTTCTTGAAATGATAAATTCCAGAGTTCTTCTATTGAGATGAAACAAATTTTCACAACTGCGTCAGTGTTGAATATTTTAGAGGCCATGCAGGGATCTGTTTTCTTCTGTGATGCATCAGTTTCATGCTTGGTATGTATTCTTATGCAGGTCAATAGTTGCTTATGTATCTCATCATATTAGGACTCAAGAGAAGAATTATACTACCCATAAACTTGATGTTTCAACTATGATTCCTGTAATTAGGATTTGGCAGCACTACCTTTTTAGAGAAAAGTTTACTATGTATTTAGACCACAAAATCTTGCATTATATCTTCTCTAAAAAATATTTGAATCTTTACTAGAGGCATTGGGTGGAGTACCTGTAATATTTCGACTTTGATTTCACTTATAACTTGGGGAAATGAAATGTCATTATAGATGTGTTGAGAAGTAAAATTCCAACCTAAGGAGTGAATTAATCTTCAGAAGAGTAGAATTTTATGGATATCATTGCATAGTTTCATATTAGAGTTCAAGAGGAAGGGCCCAGAGTTTCTTTATCTAGCATTAAATTGATATCGGCTATTCTCGTGACAACTCTTTAAGATCAAGAGATTTATGATGAATTAAATAGAATTACAGCCTCTCTTTATGAAGGGGATATAGTTTCCCAATGGTTATTCTCTAAATAGGGTGTTCTATGTTATCAGAATCATTTTTCTGCTATTAGTAGTAAGGAAGGATGTAATGGGGGATTTTCAAAATTCCCAGTGGTTGTGCACACAGGAACCACTAATATGTTCTATGAAATATGACAATATTTTTGGTGGATAGGTATGAGATGTTTCATTGTTGAGTTTGTCTCACATTTATCTACATTCCAACAGGTTAAGGAAAAGCATAAAAAACCTCCAAGTTTACTTAACCATTTCTAGCCCCTACTTTTAAGTGGGGTGAAATATCTATAGACTTTATGGTTGTGTTTTATCATAACCAAAGGAAGAAGAATGCAATATGGGTTGTGATTGATATGCTGACCAAGTCAGCTCACTTCATACCCACTCATGATAGAACCAAAGTTTAGGAGTTGGGAAATTTCTACGTGAGAGAGATTGTTCGATTTCATGAAGTTCTATATGCTATAGTCTCTGATAGTGATATTTGGGTAACTTATTACATTTTGAGAGGCCTTTAGGAGGCATTAGGATATCAGGTCCATTTCATCACAACCTACCATCCATAGTCATATGGCTAGGCATAGAGCCATAAAAATTCTTGATGATTTGCTTCACGCTTATTTTCTTGACTTTGGTGGGGATTGGGATGATCACTTGGGGCTGGTTGAGTTTTATTATAACAATATTTACCAGTGCGCTATCAGAATGACTCATTTTTAGGCCTTGTGGTTATCCTAGTAAATATCTCTTATTTTTTTGGATATTGATGAAGGTTCCTTGGTTTGACTGAGTTTGGTCCAATAGACGACAACTATGATTCAATTGATTCATCAGAGAATGTTGACATAATAGATATGATATAAATATTAAATTGATTATCATTTTATACCATTTGTGTTCTAATTTGGTGACCAGGTGTTCTTTAAAGTTTCACCCAGGTTGGGTTATCGATGGCTTGGGAGGAAAGGGAAGCTTTCTCCTCATTTTTTGGGACCTTTTGAGGTTGTTGAACAGGTGGGGAAAGTTACATACCATTTAGAACTTCCACCACAACTAACATAGATAAATAATTTATTCCATATCTCACAGTTGAGAAAGTGTTTTTATGATCCATATCATGTTTTGAGCTAGAGTGATATGGATATTGAGCCTAATTTATCTTTTATTGAGCGGTTAGTCAGGATATTTGATTTTGAGACCGAGGTACTTAATGAGAGAATGATATATTTGGTTCATATGCTATGGCAGCATGGTTCTGATAATAATGAGGCTGGTAATGATAAGAATTAATGAGAGAGTAGTGGCCTCATATTTTTTGGAATGGATGATTCTTCAAAGGAATTATTTGGAAAGAAACATTATATAGTGGGGAGTTTGTAACATCCCATTACCGATATGACATGTATGTATTTAACCTTTTCACAGTTTTTCATTTTATTTGATCAGGTAGGGATGAGAATGAATTTTAAGGATACCTAAAATGGTAATTTTTTTTATTTTTTAGACTCTCAGCTTTAACCAGTATTTTCTATAGGCTTCCGGAGGCTTAAACACCATGTAACTGGGTTACCCGATGTGTAACTGTTTCTGGAGGCAATTCATGAAAGGATTAATGTTGTGAAGGTTACACATCATGACTGGCCTTTACATGTCGTGAGGTATTTAATTAACTATTTTTCATTCAAGGCAACTCAATTTCAAATGGTTTTGGAATTTAATGGTTTCTTGACATATATTGGTATTAAAAGTCGTGTAATACCCCGAGTTTAGTTTTTAAATAGGAAGTGCAGTTGAGTTTATTTTTTCTCTCCTCCACTCAAGTTTCGTATCCCTCAACCTAAATCATTCCCCCGATGATCTTGAATCTCTCCAACCCTTTTGGATCCATTCGTTTAGCATTTGTTCATCTTTGTTCTTATGGGGTGATTTCTGAGTATTCTTTATCCCTTTTTCTTCATCTGTCTCTCTTTATACTCCTTTAAAATTTCAATGGTTCATCCTAAAATTGAAGGATATGTGTACCATTGTGATAGATCTCTCCTCAAGGTCAGTATTTGAGGTATTCTACTCCTATGTTCTCATTGAAGGGTGTCATTGCAAGTGTTGTTTTTCAGGAAAAATGTAGGTGATTCCGTCCTGTTTTTCCAAATTGATTAACTTTGTAATTGTATTATTTATTTAAATTATTTATTTAAATTCAATTGATCAAACTTTATTTCAATTTATTTGATAAGATCCAATTCCAGTGAATTGGGATATTTGAAATGGTTTTCACATAAGAATTGGGAAAAACCCCAATTCCATTGAATTGGGATGTGTTTATGGAAGTTGGTTGACTAAAATTGTTTAATTTAAATTAGAATTTTGATGGAAATTATTTCAATTACATTTTTTAATTTAATTGTTTAAATGAATTGTAAAATTGATGTAATTGGTTTTTAATGGATTTCAAACTTGTGAAAATGGATTAAAATGTTTTGATAAAAACCTGGTGGATTTATCTTATTAGAGAGGCATGTTTCTGATTAAAACTTGTTTTGGTTTTAACTGGAAAATTGAAATTAAAAAGGAATAATGATATTTAATTGTATTTTAACCAGTCTTAAAATAAATTTACCATCATTGATTGTGTAAGAGAACATGAAATACTTAGGTAGATGGTGAGTTATTTGGACACAGTCTACGTTATTACAATGTTCTAAAACAAACATGGAGTGGGTCACATCCCTGACGGGAAAGTGAAAAGTCATCATTTTCCAGTATCAATGGGATGTGTGTATACACATATTTCTAAGATCACTTATAGAGTGAGGAGTCCTATAGATGTAAATACTATCGTACCTATTTTGTAGATAACCATGTAACTCACTTGTTTTATATTTGAGGTATAAAAGTATTCCAATGTTGTTTGAACTAATTTACATTCCATTTGAATTTACATAAACTATTTTATTTAAACCTTTTTTTTAGAAATATTCCATCATTTGAGAATCCTTTTCTTAAATTTTTTTCCACCATTTGAATTGTATAACATATTTTATTTAAATTTGCTTTAAAATGTTTAACATGGTTCCCTTAAAAATTGAATAAATTAATTTCATTAATCTATTATTGGAATATGTTATGGAATCCTTGGTAAGACCCTAATATGATTTTTATCTCACAACCTACTTGTGCCTTCAGGTGTTTGTAGATTTTCTTCCTGTATGTTTGAGTAAGGGGAGATGATTTCTTGGTGGTGGATCCATCTGTTGAACCTTTGACATGTTGAGTTGTGTCCTTAGGTACTTGGGTTGTTTTTCCCTATTTTTTTACTTGGGTTGTAGTACTTTGGGATGGTTCATTCCCTGTTGTATTTTGGTACTTTAATCACAATGGAGTTTCTTTTTTTGTGCATACATAGTTGTTTATTTTTCTTCTGCTACATTTTCTGGGAAATTTGTTCCCACTTTCATGTTGTGTGTTTCAAGGTGATAGTTACCAATACATGGAGATAGGGAATGCCCTTCGGGCTATGTTAGGGATGGATCAGTTACCGGGTTACCAGGGTACCAAGGATGGTTCTTGATAATTAGCTTCAGACAATCCATGTTAACTCCATATACATAAGACCGACTTTGACTTGTGCCCCATCTATGTAGATAAAACATATGTAGGTTTGAGGTTTGTGCATGGGTGAGTATAAACATACTCAGAAAGACACATTGAAAACCAAAAATTAGTACAAAGATACATGTCATCTCAAATCTCTTAGTAATAAGGAGAATCCATAAGGATTTTAAGAGAATAGTCCCGATATGATCATCATTAAAAGTATCAGGGACCAAGATAGGTCCTTATCATCTCAAATAAAATCTAAAAAAGACACATTACATGAGTAGATAGAGGTTCTCAGATTATTGAAGAGTCCTCAAATCCTAAATTTCATATCTTGTCGTGTACCAAATCCCAAAATCACCTTAAGGGAGATGAGGAACCATGAATCCCACAAGATTCTGTAATTAACATGCTTCTATTATCTTTAAAACCACTAAAATCCAAGAAGGGGAGCATGGTTAACCTTGAACCATGCTCACCTACTGAAGTAAACTGCACCACCTGAGGGTAAGGATACACCTAGATTTTCATAGAGGGTAGAAACCATTCATCCATTATGGTCCTAGATATCTCAAGAAATGATAAAAGGAAAAAAAAATCACTAGAAGACACCTCATCGAAAGGAATTAAACATTAAATTAAAGGATCACACCCTTGGACACATGGGGATACCTTACTCTGTTTATGGAATTCAACTCTTAGATAGAGGATCACACTCTAGGTCATAGGTGATACATGAATCCATATGTACTGTCCCATAATAGGGAATCACATTCCTAGATTTAGGTAAAAAGATACTTGACCATACTTAGGTAAGGGAATATGGGATAAAGACATTTCCCGTATGGTGGGATACTTGAACCATCCATAACCTACCTTGAGAGAGGGGATAACACAACCTTTGTAACATGGTCGGATAAAAACTTGACCCTACATAGGGAAGGTAATAGAGGATCATGACCACAAACCCACAGAGAGATACCTAACCAAATCCATGATTGATCTATAAATAGGGGGTCACACAAAAAATATAATATGGTGGGATACACGAACCTATCTATAACTGTCTTGTAGATAAAATATTACATATCCTAAATAGTATGGTGTGATTGATAACACTATCATATTGCAGAAAATATAATTTTACATCATGTAATACCTAGAAACCTAGTCATAAAGGACCACACAGAGGTTATATTCCTATTGAAATTAAATTAAAATGCATTTCCAAAGGGGTACATGTTGTGTCACCCCATGTCGACAAACTGGTCATGTATATCTATAAAATATAGCATGTAAATGGTCAACTAGATGGTGTTTGAGATGATCTAAATGGTGTGTAGGACTGGGTTTGACACTTATTGGTTAGCCGCTAAAAGAGGATAATATTCATTGTTAATATTTTAATATTCACGTGTTTCAAATTCCATAAATATCATTTTTAGTACATTATAGAAATTTAACTTCATTTCTCATCTTAAGTGCAATTCATGTTTAAAATGCAAATTTGGCCCCAATAAATTATCTATTTGTGGAATTCATTTCTTTGATTTTTTGAAATTTATATTTTTGGATATGATTTATCACGTTATGTAGATCATTTTATATTTTATGATCTATAGATTAATCCCAAGGGAAGATGAATATTTTTGTGCATAAATGAAGAAACTTTCTGGACAAAGCATAATGACCCTAATGCCCATCAAACAAAAGTGTGGCCCATAATAAAAGCCCAATGAAGATCAAAATTTTACTATAGAAAGAGAAAAATATGTTGATCATTTCATTAAACCGTGGACAAAGATAATTCAGAAGTTTTCATGGAGATAAAGAGATCCCAAGTTGACATTTAAATGGTGGGCCAGATATGAACGCCCATAAAGTCATCCCACGGTATCAACCATAAATTTTAAAAAGATGATCCAATTTTCTGGAAATATTTACACCCGATATAGGATATATGGATGAAAATATTTTACTTCTATCACCATTTCGTATTTGGCCATCTTCAACAAAAAATTCACACATCAACAAGGGGGATGAATCTAGATGATTTTTTGGGTCAGCTTTGAAATGTCAAATTTCCCTCGATTTTCTCATCCTCGTTTTGACACTCTCAATTAATGGAGAAGGAATGTATTGATGAAAGGGTGACCTAAGGATCCAAATATTACTATATAAGGGTCTTGCGGTGAATGTAATTAGCATCACGGTTTTTCCTTCCAATCAATGTTCTTCCTTTCTATCTAGTAATCTTCTTTCAATTGTAATTTTACGCTTTTATTTGGCAATCGCTCCTTCATTTTTACCATGTAAGTTTTTAATTAAACTTCATTTATTAATAAAAGTTATTATTATTCTCTAATTTTATTCTTTTCAATATCACAATGATACTATTTCCATAAAAATCTGGTTATTCACAATATCTTTTGTGAAATTCCTCACACAACGGTGGAGTGATCATTATTTCAATGTTTTTCTTATTCAATCCCAATTCTTTATGTCGATTTTATTCTTTAATTTATATATGATAAAACAATATTCTGTTGAATATTTTATTGATAATAAATGATATAATTTCCCCACATTTATCTAAATATATTCATTTAGGAAATATTTGGGATTAGATCATTCATTTGAAAATTTGATGAAAATTCCAGTTTTACCATTTTAAAATGTACTATAGTATTTTGAAGATACATATTTTAATATTTATTATTTGAACATAATATTTTGTAAAAGTGTTCCTAACTTAACTTTATAAAACTTTTATTCAGTACACTAGAGCTAAAGAGGGCATATGAATGGATTAAATGGGTCATAAAGACAAAGATAGACTGAACTATCCATATTGGACATCACTTCACCATTTGGGCCGTATCTTCTTCATCTAGAATTAGATTGAGCCCAAATTTTGAAGCAAGCTCGGGGACATGATATAACACAAATAATCCTTCTAGAAGGCCACCCAAATTACGATTTTTGGAGGAAAAATATGTAGTTCCAATTGGAATAAAATATTTGTCAGAGTTTTTATATCACACTTAAAAAGTTATGTAACCCTAGCCCTCACAAACTCTATTTAAAGGGATTTTTCACTCTTTGGGAGGGATGTTAGAGGCTCTAGGAAGGTTTGGCCGAAGTTTTGTCTCTTGAGAGCCCCTAAAAACTCTTTTAAAAATTAAGTCTTTGTGAAAAACTCTATTCCAAAAAGGCTCTCCTCTCCCACCTCCTCTTTGTATTTCTTTTCTTTCATGTTTGTAGCCTGAATTTTTCTTCGAATAATATTCTGTGTTAATCCCTTTTCTTATTATCTTAATATTATTAATTGTGTTGGAATCAAGAGTGGAGACGAGATTGGGTTCGACCCTTTCAATCCTATACTCATGCAAAACGTCTCTACGATTACCACACAACCCATGGAAGAGTAAGTTTTAGTGATCGATCTATCTTCTACCCTCTTCATTTAATTATTTTGAATAATTGAGATATTGGAATTAACTTAATATGATCCGTGAATTGTGTTTTTAAATTTCAATAAACTAAGCAAGCAATTGAACAATTAACACAAAAACACGTGAGGTCGAGATTTTGTGTAAATTGTGAGAGCGCAATCTTAATCGGTAATACAAGAACACACATGATAAATTTGTAGAGTTCAAATATAATCCCTAAACACAATTCATAATCATTTTTAGAATTGATATTTTCTCTAATTAACCACTGACCATAAGCTAACCTTAGAACAAAAATCAAAGTTGGGTGTTGCGATTGTGTGTTCCGAAGCTAGCCTAGGGTTTAAGTAATTCCATCTTTGTGGTTAAGTTAACTCTTGTAGGGTTTGAGGGTTAACAAATTAGGGGATCATAATTAAGTTGATACTTGTTTAAATGATAGTGATTAATAAGTAAATAAAGAGGTAGAGTTATATCAATTACTCCTTTTAAATATTTTCTAAAAAGTATCTTTTTATTGTGTCATTTTTCGAACTACATTTTAAAACAAAAAACAAAAAAAAATACAATCTTCCTCCATAAAACTTATTCTAGATTAATAAACTATAAACAAACCCCATACTTTTAAGTATTGTTTTAATTATATTCTATTTTATATTTATAATACCTTTTAGAAGTTGTTTTAATTTACTTCCTCCTTTGAGAGACGACCTTGGTCAGCCACTCTGCTGCATCTAAGTACCCCAAAACCACTAATCATTTGAGGGTGCCCACGATAGCGCTCTTTCAAATTGACGCCATTTCCGGGGAGGCAAGTAATTTATTCAACCATTTAGAGATATTTCTTCTATTATTTTCTTCACCTCTCTCTTTCATCTTTCCCCTTTCTCAAGTTTTTATTTTTTTTCATCCTCTTCTTTTCTTTTTTGGACCATCAACTCAAACTTCTCATTTTTCTTATGGTCCACTTTTACTATTTTCATTTTTCAATTTATGACATGAAATAATCCCGAGGATCTCTTAGATCTTGACCCTGATATTGAACGTAGCCTTCAAGCTCGAATCAGACAGTCTCAGTCTACGAGAAGTTTCAATATTCAACTATTTGGTGAATTCCTCTCTTCAGGAAACATTGAAATTGAAAGAAATTCAAATTCAAACATAAAAGAAGAACCAATGGATGAAAATAATAATAATGAGATAAACAGAGCCATTCGAAAATTGGCTGCACCTGATATTAATTATCAACCAAATTGTATTGCATACCCAAATCTCGAATCGGACTTTGAACTAAAATCTGGGTTAATTCACTTACTTCCAAAGTTTCATGGCCTCTCTGGTGAGGATCCCAATAAACATTTGAAATAATTTAATGTGTTTTTATCAACCCTAAAACCTAGAAATGTATTTGAAGATCAAATCAAATTAATAGCATTCCCATTTTCACTCGATGGAGCTGCAAAGGATTGGATGTACTATTTACAACCTGAAGATGTAACATGTTGGACGATTTAAAACCTATTTTATTGCAGCGATTTTTTCCAGCATCAAGGACCACATACATTCATAAGGATATCTCAGGGATCAAGCAAGCACAAGGGGAGTCAATGTATGAGTACTGGGAGTGATTCAAGAAGTTGTTTGAAAGCTACCCACATCACTAAATCGGTGAGAAACTACTCATCCAGTACTTCTATGAAGGACTCACACCTATAGAGAGAAGCATGGTGGATGCTGCGGCTAGAGGAGCATTAGTGGACAAGACACCAGTAGCTGCACGTGCGTTGATCGACAAAATGGCCCAAAACACCCAACAATTTTGCGATCAAGGTACACCACATGTCAGGGGAGTACATCAGGAAAGTCCTTCTTCTCTGGAGAGTCATTTGATTGATACCAAGTTGTAAGAATTGAAAACTATGGTGAGACAGATTTCTTTGGCTCAAAAGACAACCCAACCCCCTCCTTCAAGGCCTTGTGTAATTTTCACTGAAACAAGCCACCCAATTGACTGTTACCCACAACTCCAAGAAACAGAAGATTGTGAAACAATGTTCCCTGGGAGACCATATCAACAATAACAACAACAACCATATCCACAAAATAAGTACAACTCCTTTTCACCAACATTAAACCAAGGGTGGAAGGATCAATCAGACATAAGGTATGGCTCTGGGCAACAAGACAGGCCCCCTTTTCAACCAAAATTCCAGCAGTCTCTACCTTACTAACAGGGTTTCCAACAAACCCATAGGTGATTTGAATCTCAAACATCCACAAGTTAGCAATAAAAGAATATACAACACAAGGTAGACTATAATATTGATGATCTTTTGAAAAAAATTGTTTTTAATCAATAGAATGAGATGAAGAGTCAAGGTTTATAGTTGAGGGAGTTAAAGACTTAAATGAGCCAGATTGCCACTGCCCTCCATGAACTGGTAAGTAAGAATTATAGAAATATTCCTTCCTAACCTACTCCCAATCCAAAGGGGAATGTCAGTGCCATTATATTGAGAAGCGGGAAGTGAACAACTGATACTTCTCCACCTATCATTCCATCGGGATTCACCTCAACTCTGGAGAAGCCCCATTCCATACCAATTGATGAGAAATTGAAGGACAAAGATAAAGGTAAGAAAAATATTGATGATGTTCCTACTAAACCTCTTCCCTTTCCAAATAGGGTTGTTCAAACCAAGAAGATGGCTGAAGAGGCGATGAAAAAATAGGTTTTGGACACATTCAAGCATGTTTAGATCAATATCCCTCTACTTGAAGCCATCAAACAAATCCCAAGGTATTCCAAATTCTTAAAAGAACTCTGCACCAATCGAAGAGGGCTCAAGGGAAATGAGAGGAACAACCTTGGAAGGAATGTCTCAGCACTCACTACACCAACTTTAGCAATTCCAACAAAGTGAAAGAATCCTGGGACATTAACCGTCCCATGTACCATAGGGGAGTTACACTTCTCTTATTCTCTTTGTGATTTAGGAGATTAAATAAATGTGATTCCTCACTCTATATTCTGTTCTTTACAGGTTGGTGAGTTGAAGCCGATGAGAGTAGTGGTGCAATTGGAAAATAGGGTTACAACATATCCAGTGGGAGTCCTTGAGGATATACTTTTCCGGGTAAGAGACATGATCTTTCCCGCAAACTTCTATGTGCTCAAAATGGAGGATTATTAGGTAAGTTATCATGCTCTAATTATCTTAGGTAGACCCTTCCTCAAAACTACAAAAACTATCATAAATGTTCATGAGGGTACTCTTTCCATGGAGTTTGGAGATGAAGTTTTAATTTTTAATGTTATGAACTCCATGAAGTACCCCTATGAGGACCATTCTGCTTTTGTTATCTACCATTTTGAACCACCAAGTAAAAACTCCAAGGATTTTTATTGTCCTATTCTTAGAGATATTATGAGTATTGGTTCTAGTTTGATGTCTAAGAGTACTTCCACACCTGTTTTTGATGAAAAAACCTCTCTTGAATTTGATTTTGATGTGGATTCAAATTCTAATCATATAAACTCCGATTATGACATGGATGTTGAGTATGCTGATGGATTTGATGAATTACTTTATAATTTTGATGATTTTTATTCTGATACTGATGTTCATTGTGCAGATATATCTGTTGCATCGATTTCTCCATCCATACATCACCCCCTACATTTGAACTCAATCCATTGCCCCCAAATCTTAAATATGCATACTTGATGAGTGGTGATAGGTTACCTGTTATCATTTCTAACAATATCTCTTTTGAACATGAAGAAAAACTTTTGAATATTTTGAGAGATAACATTAGGGCAATTGGTTGGACATTGGTAGACATATCAGGTATTTCCCCTCCATTTGATGGCATAAGATTCTCTTGGAGGATGGGGCTAAACCAATTAGGCAGCCACAAAGGAGACTTAATCCAACACTTTTGTAAGTTGTTAAGAAATAAGTTGAAAAATTACTTGAGGCAGGTATAATTTACCCTATTTCTGACTCACAATGGGTTAGGCCTGTCCAGGTTGTACCAAAGAAAACTGGTTTCACTGTTATAAAAAACGAAAATGATGAGTTAGTTCCTGTGAGAGTACAAAACAGTTGGTGACTGTGTATTGATTATAGGAAACAAAATCAATCCACTCGTAAGGACCATTTCCCACTTCCATTCATTGACCAGATGCTTGAGAGACTTGAAGGTAGGACACATTATTGCTTCTTGGATGGTTTCTCTAGCTATTTTCAGGTTCCCATTGCAGTAGAGGACTGGGAGAAGACGGCGTTCACCTGCCCATTCAATACCTTTTCTTAACAAAGGATGCCATTTGGACTTTTCAAGGCCACAGGTACCTTACAGAGATGCATGGTGAGTATTTTCTCAGATTTCATTGAGACCTGCATGGAGGTATTTATGGATGATTTTATAGTTTATGGATTCTCATTTGATGAATGTCTCTCTAGTTTGGGTGATGTGTTGCATCGTTGTATTGAGAGAAATATGGTCTTGAATTTTGAAAAATGTCATTTCATGGTCGAAAAGGGAATTGTATTAGGTCATATTATCTCACAACATGGCATTGAAGTTGATAAATCTAAGCTAGACATTATTTCATCCCTTCCATATTCTACATGTGTGCGTGATGTTCTGTCATTCCTTGGACATGCTGGATTTTATCAACTCTTCATCATAGATTTTAGTAAGATCGCACTACCCTTATCTCGATTTCCTCAAAATGATATTGTCTTCAATTTTGAAGATTTATGCAGGGTATCATTTGATGTGCTAAGGAAGTGTCTGAACACTCCACCTATCATACAACCTCTACGGTGGGAGATTCCTTTTGAGCTTATGTGTGATGCCTCCAACTTCTCAGTGGGAGCTGTCTTATCTCAGAGGTTGTAGGGACGTTCACATATGATTTCTTATGAATCGAGGACATTGGATTCTGCCCAATCAAACTACACCAAAACAGAAAAGGAGTTTCTTGATATCATATTTGCTTTAGATAAATTCTGTTCATATTTATTGGGCTCTAAAGTAGTTGTTTTTTTTCTGACCATGAAGCTCCGAGGTACCTCTTGAAGAAGCTAGATGCAAAGCCCAGGCTGATCCGATGGATGATCCTTCTTCAAGAATTTGATTTTGAGATAAAGGAAAAAAAGTGGTCAGAAAACTTGGTGGCGGACCACATGAGTAGGCTTACTCACACTCTAGTGAATGAAACCTTGGACCAGGTACCACTTCAGGACACTTTCCCCAATGAGCATATTTATTCCATCTCAGGTACGCATCCTTGGTATGCAGATTTAGTTAACTATCTCGTTGCCTCTAAAATCCTTGCAAATTTAAAAAACATCAAGTCCAAAATTAAAAAGTGAGTCTAGGTTTTATGTGTGGGATGATCCTTACCTCTAGCGCATGTGTAGTGACCAAGTCATTAGGAGGTGTGTTCCCGATCACGAGTTTGAGTTTGTTTTGCATTTCTTTTATACACTTTCTTGTGGTGGAAACTTTGGACCCCAACGAATATCTAGGAAAGTTTTGGACTCTGGATTATATTGGCCTAGATTATTCCATGATGCCCATGTGTTTTTTAAGTCAAGCTCTCATTTCCAACACACTGGGAATATTTCTAGGATACATGAGATGCCCCAACAACCCATACTATTCTGTGAGATTTTTGATGTATGGGGCATCGATTTTATGGGTCCTTTTCCTAGTTCCTTTGGTTTTTTTACATTTTGGTTTCTATTGATTATGTGAGTAAATGGGTGGAGTCTAAGGCCACCAGGACTGATGATTCTCATGTTGTTCTGGACTTTGTCAAAGCACAAATATTTTGCAGGTTTGGAGTGCCGAAGGACATCATCAGTGACCAAGGGACACACTTCTATAATCAAAATTTTTCTTCCCTTCTTCGAAAGTATGGGGTGACACACAAAACATCAACACCATACCACCCTCAAAAAATTGGTGAGGCTGAGTTTTCAAATAGGGATTTGAAGAAAATTTTGGAGAAAACCGTGCATCCAAATAGGAATGATTGCAGCAAGCTCTTGGATGATGTATTGTGGTATTATAGAACAGTATACAAGACAACCATTGGTATGTCCCCATTTCAGATTGTTTTTGAAAAAGTGTGTCATCTCCTCATGGAAGTTGAGAATCAGGATAATTGGGATATAAAGAAATGCAACATGGATTTGGCCCAAGATGGAATCCAAAGGTAGTTTCAAATTCAAGAGCTTGAGGAGATTTGATTGTCTTCATATGAGAACTCAAGGATCTATAAGGAAAAATCAAAAGCATCTCATGATAGAATGATCCAAAAAAAGGAGTTTCATGTTGGAGAGAAAGTCCTTATCTACAGTTCACGACTGAATTTTATGCCTGGTAAGTTTCATTATAGATGGTTAGGTCTTTATGTTGTGAACAATGTTTTTCCTTATGGTGCAGTGGAGATCACACAAGAGGACATAGGAAGGAGCTTTATAGTCAATGGGAAACGTTTGAAGAGATACATTGAGGGACTTCCTACTGATGTAGTGGATTTTCTCACACTGCATGACCCCATCATCGCTTGATCATATCAAGCTGTTCCTAACCCTTTAATTTTTTTTATTCTTTGTCCTATTTAAAATTATATATTTCATGTCCATATATAATCTCATGGGTTCACATTGAGGACAATGCAATATATTAAGTGTGGGGGAGGGAACCTTTTAGTTTATTAATTTCTATTGTTTTCCTATTAAAAAAACAAAACAAAAAAAATTGTGTGTTTTTCAAATTTTGTGTGTTTATTTTATAGTTTTCTTTGTGTTTTTGAAACATTTGAGATGAAATGATTCTCATCACCATTTTGAAATCTATATCAATAAGTGAAACAATTTATCCCTTGAAACTATGATTAAATTAATGCTAAAATGACTTTATTTCAAGTTCAAATATTTAGTAATTTCATGAAAATTACACTGAATTTTGAATCCCATGCCACATCTCATTGTCTCTATATTTGAAATCACTTTCCTATGAGGCTTCTGAACCATTTTTTTAATATTCTTTACATTCACCTCACTTATTGAGAGAACTAAACCATGCTTGATTTAACCAGAATTTGATCTATTACTGTCAAACCTTGAGGTTCTGAGGTACTTATGTTTAAATGATTGAGGCATTGTTTTGGTATTAAATCCCCTATTTCAAAGAATCCTTTTTTATAATGGCATACCTTGAACATTTAATCCTTTTATCCCATAGAATCCATGCACATCCTATTAGGATAGCCACTTTACAAGCCAATTTTCCCTATCTAACCAACTCTTGAAGTGAAATTGCATAATCTAGTTGAGATTAAGTGTAGGGGAAGCTGTCTTGTGTTGTGATGCGACATTTTGTGATACTTCGAGTGAAAAATTAAATTCTCACGAGATGTATTTTCTACTGAAGAAAAACATTATATTGAAAGCTGTGCCTACATGGAGCTTTTAAGAAAATCATGTTTGAGAAGATTGACATTTTTACTATGGAAATGTTGAATTGTGTGAAAATTCCTTTATTTTTCACGATGATGAACATGAATCAATTCTTTTTGGATTGAGGAGGAGACCATATTTAAGTGAAAATCAGACTAATGCAATTTTTCTTTAAAAAGAGTCAAGCCCTCCGCATTCAGCCTCAGAATTTTTCACATCTAAATCCTACCAACCGAAAGCCATAGAACAACCCTGAAAAGTCCTCATAATAAACATATTTCCTTGAATCACATTGGGTAGCGTTTTAGAAATTTATCAAGCCTATGGTGACCCTTTTATGAGTTTGGATGAGAAAGACATTGCAAAAAAATTTATATTTGTGTGATAAGAGAAAATTCAAGCGAGGTAAGTGTTTTGTGCATGAGAGGATAAATAAAGTGGAAATATATTAAATGATATAAATAAAGAAATTTAAATAATGGTTTTTTATGAGGCATGATATCTTTTGTTTCTTGGTGTGTAATTGTTTGATCTCAAGGATATGTGTTTTAAAATTGGTTTTGATTTGATATTGATGTTTACTTGATATGAGGTTTTTCTCAGGAGTGCAAAAGGGTAAGTGTGGGGGAGTTGATAAAACACTATTCTGTTAAATATTTTATTGATAATAAATGATATAATTTCCTTGAATTGTGCTAAATATATTCATTTATGAAATATGTTGGATTCGATCATTCATTTGAAAATTTGATGAAAATTCCAGTTTTACCCTTTTAAAATGTACTTTAGTATTTTGAAGATACATATTTTGATATTTATTATTAGAACTTAATATTTTGTAAAAGTGTTAATAACTTAATTTTCTACAACTTTTATTCAGGACACTAGAGATAAAAAGTTCATATGACTGGATTAAATGGGCCATAAAGACAAAGCTGGACTGAACTATCCAGATTGGACATCACTTCACCATTTGGGCCGTATCTTCTACATACGGGCTTGTATTGAGTCAAAATTTTGAGGAAAGATCAGGGACATCATTTGGAAAAAATAATCCTTCTATAAGGCCATACAATCTATTAGTGTTTGAGGTAAACTATGCGGTGAAACGTGGAATAAAATATTTGGCCTTGTTTTCATTTCACACATAAAGAGTTATGTAACCCTAGCCCTGACAAAATCTATTTAAATGAATTTTTCACTCTTTTGGAGGGCTGGTCGAGGATTTTGGAAGGTATGGCCAGAAGGGTGTCTCTTGGGAGCCCCTCAAAACTCTTGGAAGATGTAAGGCTTTGTGAAAACCTCTCTTCCAAAAAGGCTCTCCTCTCCCACCTTCTCTTTGTATTTCGTTTCATTCATGTTTGTAGCTTGAATTTTTCTTCAAATAATATTCTGTGTTCATCCATTTTGTTCTTATCTTAATCTTATTAATTGGGTTTGACTCAAGAGTGGAGATGAGATTGGGTTCTACCCTTTCTATCCATTACTAATGAAAAACATCTCCATGATGACCACACAACCCATGAAAGAGTAATTTTTAGTGATCGATCTATCTTCTACCATCTTCATTTAATTATTTTGAATCATTGAGCTACTATAATTCACTTAATATGATCCATGAATTTTGTTATTAAATTTCAAGAAACTAAGCAAGCAATTGAACAATTAACACAAAAACACACAAGGTCGATATTTTGTGTAAATTGTGAGAGTGCAATCTTAATCGGTAATACAAGAACACATGGGATAAATTTGTAGATTTCTAATATAATCCCTAAACACAATTCATCCTAATTTACAGAATGGATATTTTCTATAAATAACCACAGACAATAATCTAACCATATAACAACAATCAAATCAGGGTGCTACGATTGCGTGTTCCGAATCTAGCTTAGGGATTAAGTAATTACATCTTTGTGGTTAACTTAACTCTTGTAGGGCTTGTGGGTTAACAAATTCAGGGATAATATTTAAGTGGATATTGATTTAAATGATAATTATTAATAAGTAAATGAAGAGGTAGAGTTATATAGATTACTCCTTTTAAATATTTTCCAAAAAACATCTTTTTATTGTGTCATTTTTCAAACTTCATTTTAAAACAAAAAACAAAAAAAATAAAATCTTCTTCCAGAAAACATCTTCTAGATTCATAAACTATAAAAAACTCCCATCCTTTTAAGTAGTGTTTTAATTCTATTATCATTTATTTTTAGAATAACCTTTATAAGTTGTTTTAATTTACTTCCTCCTTTGAGAGACGACCTTGGTCAGCCACTCTGCTGCACCTAAGTACCCCAAAACCACTAATCATTTGAGGGCGCCCACGATAGCGCTATTTCAATAGAATAGAATAAATGGAGGTCTTAACTCTTATGGGTTAACCCTAGGTAGTTTCATTGGGTTGTGTTGAATTATATTTCATGTGATTTAATATAAATTCATTATTTTAAGATTCCCATTCGATGAGTTATTTTATTTTTTGTCTTCCAAAACTTTAGCGATAACACACTTTCAGTGCTAGTATGATCCAAAACCTTGGAAATATCATTAATATTATCCTCGAAGTGTATTTGTTATTATCCTTGGAATATTTTATGGATTAAATTGGTGAATTATGTGGCGAAATTATCTCATTTTGTGGACACATCTTGAATTAGTGGTCTCTAACATTCGAAGAAAACAAATACATCAAATCCACCCCAATAGACTACCTTGGATTGAATCATCTTAATTAATTGTTTTAGATAAAGTAAATTTGTTTTTTATTATTATTTAAATTAAATAATTAGTTCTTCAATCCAAATTAACCATGATCTTCCAAGTTGGCCATTTCATAGCCCAAACCGTCCATCAAATATGAGTGTCTTAGGGTTTCTTCTTTAGTCCAGTGGATTTGATCCTTATCTGTACTAACATAACTACATATAACCGTATGGTAAATTTGGGCACAACCAAATTTTGGTTATGTTGTTGGGTATTCAAGTAATTTACCTTAGAAACTCATCCTATTCTCCCCAAATTCTCTTTTCTCACCCCTATTTCTCTTATATTTTCTATTTAATTCACTTTGAATCATAAGTTTATTCTACTCCAATGGATAATAAACATCATTAACCAATAATAAACTAATTCTGAAGTAAAATTGAAAATAAATATTGGGAATCACTTCACATATGAAATTTTATCGATCAACCCTTGAATAAATACCCCACACTGGATGAGATGTACAATATTTGGGACGATGAACATTTAGAGGACATTTTCCAACCCTTTCAAGGATGGTTAATGAGATCAAAAATAATGAATTCCATGATTTACATATTCTTATCCAGCTCAATCCACAAAATATTATTTAATAATTGTGTAAACAAATGGAAAAAATGAATTCTGAAGTTTCATCTTTGAGATTAGAACTATAATGCATTAAAACATGTTAGGAACCCATCCCTTCACTGGATATTGCTTCCATAACCTTATGTAAAGAATATTGGGTCCCACAACTATATCATGAATTTACTAAATAACCAACATTTGGATTTGTGATAATTGAAGAATATCAAGGAATTTTTAAGGGTATTTAATTCTAGAGGAAATTTATTTTTTTGATTTAAAATATGGATATATGTCCTCATGGATTGAATATTATGAATATGGATCCATAGTTGATTTTTGAGGACCATTGATAATTGAAACATTGGGATAAATGACAAACATTGAGTCCATACCCACTTAGGACATTCAAATTTCAAATTTTTTGGATGTATCATATTTTCAAAAGGAACCAATTCTGTAAAAAAAATTGAAGAAGAAAGTTATTTTTGTTTCAAATTTCCAATCTTCTTTTGGAAATTTCAATCATCCCAACCTCAAAATTGTAATACTTCTTTACCCACTAAATTATACCTTTATATGGTACAAACAATACCTTTCAATTTGAATTGATCCATCTCATGAAACCAATAATGTTGGAATGATCCTTGACATCTTAGGAAAGACTATACAAGCGACTCGATCAACTATTTCTGATATTCCTTGTATTTTCCCA
Source organism: Viscum album (assembly GCA_963277665.1). NCBI lineage: Eukaryota > Viridiplantae > Streptophyta > Magnoliopsida > Santalales > Viscaceae > Viscum > Viscum album. The sequence continues at coordinate 1,574,663,556 of OY728120.1, read as the reverse complement.
CCCATTGTCAAAAATAGGATTTTATATAAAAAAAATTTAAATAAACAATCAATCTCAATATTGTTGAAGTAGAGAGATATATTTTCATGAAAACTTTGAAAGATAGTATTGGATAATATTGGGGGGGGGGGGTACAAGTAGAGTTATCAACTTTAAATTAAGTGATTTCCAAGAGGAAACCCAGGTTCTACATTTTTTTATTTTATTTTGTGCGTTTTTATGTTTTTTGAAGGGTACCCCTTGGGGTTTCCAATGAAATATGATGTCTATTGTTTGTAATATTTAGGCATTGATGCATTTTAGTATTTAAAAATAAAACCCTTTCCTTCTAAAGTTCAAAACCATCCATCAAACATATACAAAGAGTCTACATGTGATGTGAATGAAAAGTAATATATTTATTACTGATGGGTCATAAACTATAAAAAATGTGGTTTTATTCCATGGTTTAATTTCAAATAACATATCCCCTCTTTCTTCCCAATTTTAATATATCTATTTTCTTCCATTTAAAAACCATGGGAAGTTTCATTATATATTTGGGGGAGTAAAAATATAGGATATGAAAAAAATTGGAATTTTATGATAAAAAAGTCAATTAAAAAAAATTTGATTCATTATCCTTGAATGTATTAATGTACATTATCAAACATGAAAACCTATTTTCAGGTGATTTTGAATTCCTTGATTATGATTTGAATTCTTTTTTAAGTTCATGAGAATAGATTTTTTAAAGTGTAGTTGTTTGATTTGATTTCTAAATGTTTACATTTTCATCCTCTTAATCAAAATTCCATAATGCACTTCCATTGGATCATGGGTGTAAATTTGAGTTCTTGATTCCCTTTAATTATGACATAGGTTTTAGGACCACTTATTTTTTAATTTGAGTATCAAGAAAAAAATGAAAGAAATGGCAACATAGAGCAATGTTTTTTCCAAATTTGTGGCGTCTGACACTTAGGGATCGTGAATCCATAGTTTTCTTTTCTAGAGTGTGGATTTATATCTCTATTCTAGACCGTGTAATTGAAAATATATGTGTTATACAACACTTGGGGATCATGACTCCATAGTTTCCTTACTAAGAGTAGGACTTTTCATATATACTATTGTCAAAAAAAAAACAAAAACAACAAAAAAAATAAAAATAATTGGATACTCATTTTAAGGTTTAATGTGATTCCCACCTAGAGATTCCATTTCCCCCCTTGAACAAGAAAATGGGCCCCATGTTTTTTGTGATGCACAACATATCATCATAATTAATTGAAATTGGATGAAATTTGATGATGAATTTTAACAAAGGAATGGGATTAGGCTTGGGATATTATTGTGGAACTATCTTATTTGAAATTATTTTTAAAGTTTTCATGATTTTTTGGAATGATGTTTTTATGAGCAATGTTTGTTAAATTATTTTTGAAAAATGGAATTAAATTTCATGTATTTGAAGTACATTTTTCTCAGGACTAGCAAAAAACAAGTTGAGGGATGTGATTAGACACTGAAAGAGTATAATATTAATTGTTAATATTTTAATATTAATGCCTTTCTAAGTCCATAAATATCCTTTTTATTGCATTATAGAAATTTAACTTGATTTCGTATCTCAAGTGCAATTCATTTTTAAAGTGAAAATTTGGGCCCAATCAAATATCTATTTGTGGAATTCATTTATTTAATTTTTTGAATTTGATAATTTGGGATATGATTCATAAATTTATTTTGAACATTTTATCTTTTAGGAACTATGGATTAATCCTAATGGAAGATGAATATTTTTGAGCATAAATTAAGAAACTTTTTGAACAAAGAATAATGGGCCTAAGGCCTATCGAACCAAAGTGGGGACCACAATAAAACCCCTATAAAGCTTAAATTTTTTACTTTAGAAATAGAAAAATACGGGTATCATTTTATTAAATTATCTATAGAGCTAATTATGATGTTTTAATGGAGACAAATGTATCCAATGTTGACATTTAAATGGTGGGCTAAATTTGAACGTCCATAAAGTCATCCCATGAGATCAACCATAACTTTCACATAACTAGTACAATTTTCCTAATAAGTTTAAAACTGTTAGAGGAGAAATGGAAGAAGAAATTTTCATTATATAAACCATTAGAATTCATACATCTCCAGTTACATATTCAAACATCAACAAGGGGAATGAATTTGTATGATTTTTCGGGTCAACTTTGAAATTTAAAATTTCCCTTGATTTTCTCACCATCCTTTTGACTGTCTAAATTAATAGGGAAGGAATGTATTGATGGTGGGTTTAACTAATACTCAAAATATTACTATTTAAATATCTAGTGGTGAAGGTTATTATCATAATTGTTTTTCCATTTCATCCATGTTTTTCCTTTCTATCTAATGTTTTTCATTCAATTGTAATTTTAAACATTCATTTTTTAATCGCAAATTTATTTTTATCAAGTAAGTTTTTCATTAACATTAATTAATTAATAAAAGTTATTCTTATTACCTTATCATTTTCAATGTCACATTGATACTGCTCCCTTTTTGAGTGAGGTTATTCATAAAATCGTTTTTGAAATTCCTCACACAACGGTGGCGTGATCGTTATTTCATTGTTTTTCTTCTTCAATCCCATTTATTTAAGTTAATTTCCAAATTATTTTTATAAAATATCTTCAATGGAGTGATTAAATATTATGTTTTAACACTAGGTAGTTTCATGGGGTTTTATTGAAATCTATTTCACATGATTTAATATAAATTCATTATTTTAAAATTTCAATTTGATGAGTTATTTTCTTTTTTGTCTTCGCTAACGTTAACGATGAAACATTTTGAGAGATAGTACAATCCAATTCCTTAGAGTTCTCAATAATATTATCCTCTAAGTAAATTATTTATTATCCTTGGAATTGTGTAGGGATTAAATTGGTGAATGATGTTTTGGAATTATCTTGTTTTGTGGATACATCTTGAATTAGTGATCTCCTAGTTTCTAAGAAAACAAATACATCCAATACACCCCAAGAGAAAACCTAGGATTAAATCATGTTAATTAATTATATTAGATAAATTAATTTTTTGTTTTTGTAATTTTATTTAAATTAAATAATTATTTCTTCAATCCAAATCAATTCCCTCCCCCAATTTGGACACTTCATAGCCTAAACCGCCCATCAAATCTGCGTGTCTACTGGTTTCTTCTTTGGTCCTTGTGGATTCGATCCCTAAATGTTCTAAAACAATTGCATATAACTGTAGGTTAGCTTTGAGATCAACCACTCAGTGTGTGTCTCACTACCTGATTCATGTTCTACCATGGGGGTGGGGGGATACATATGGTGTTTCCTGGGAATACACGACATGTAGTCCACCCGGGCTCCATGGGTGTGTACTTCCTTTAAATTCAGTGCTAGTATTATAAGGTCACACCAAATGTGGGATGAACCAAATAGTTTTGTAATATTTTAATTGGGTTTAAACTTTATCTTCGCATCAATTATACACACTACATGTCTTTTTACAAACTACACACAACATGGTATTTTTTCTCAAGAAAGTATATACCTTTAACACATAACTAGATTTACTCACCTTTTTAGTTAATTAAAAATTTAATAACACATGTTTAATTTATTTAATAAGGAATAAAAGAATCCTATATCTTCATAAAACTATTTATAGAATTCATTTTTTAAAATCACGATCCTATGATGAAGCTTCTTCACCCCACATGAACTTTCCAACATCCAAATTCTTACTCGTAAGGGAAATCCACTGAAGATAACCAAAACCAAATCATTGTCATTTTATATGATATTTTCTTGTTCTGAAATCTTCTAAACTATATTCTCCATATTGGACTACAAAAACTAATAATAATTCACGCTATGAAAAGTTTTCTGTGGGGATAGTTGAACCACCGTCCAAATGATTACCGATGATGAACACACACAAAAAGGAGGGAAAATACATTAAACACATTAGAGGTGAGAAATAAATGATGGTGTGAATTATTCAATAGGTAATTTATAAATATAAAACACAATGAAATTTCAAAATATAAATTCTATGAAAAATAAATTAATGGAGTTTTGTGGAGGTCAATCAAGGATTAAATTCTAGTGGAATTAATCCATGATAACTATAATTTCAAATATAGTATAAAAATAAATAAATAAAAAATAAATTACTTGATTAATGGAATTATATAGGGAAAATAATTTCCCCACAGACATTTCCATTGACAAAGTTGAGTCGTTCACCATCGATCCCCGATCTCAAAATCCATCCGCCAATGCTTCCACCATGGATTGCTCCTCTCCCACTATCTAGTGTCATGTTGATAAATATAAAGATTATATATAAGGTAGTTTATATAGATTTGGTCTAGATTTAGATGATTAATCGAGCAATCAATCATTATTCTATTTAATTCACCCTTGACTAAACACTATTACAACTCTTGATGAGAACAATACTTTTATCATGCCTAAGGTAAAGCCAAAATTATATATTCAATCATGGTCTTAGTTTCCCAATCCTAGAATCCATTCAAGAGATGCATAAATTCCATCAAAAACACTTTCACACAAAATAAATATAATATATCATTTTTATTATATTATTTATAATTCAACACATCACTCACTTATCCACACTATCTCAACCTGGGGGTAAACCCCAAACTTTGAAACCAATAAAACACAAAAAATTTTAATTGAAGTCATCTTCTAGGGTAGTACAACCATTTTATTACTAGTAAGGTATTAGGACTCCTAAAATTATAAAATGGATATAATTACAAATTAGGGAAAATTCAAGCCACAAACATTTCAAATGGAAGAATTCACACCATCACATGGAAAACCTACAAATTTAGAGATGTGGCCTCTAAGATAAATCAATACATCACTATTCATCATGGGGAACTCCATTCATCCATGAATATGTCAAATACCATCCATTTAAATTATAGAGGAAACATAAACATGCATCTTTCGTTGACATAACTACTCAAACTCTGTTTTAAAAAACCAACCCCTAAGATAGTCAATATATCACATGGGATGAGAAGAAATTCAAAAATATCCAACTATATCCACAGAATGGTTCATTGACAAGTACAACTATTTTGGGAGTTCTCCTCTACCCACCTTTTAAAGAGTTTACCAAATTATTAATGAAATATATAAATTAATTAATTCCACACAACCACATTGAGTACCTAAGAAATTTCTCGGCTATAACTAGAAAAGATGTAAGGTTGTATGATTTTAAAAATTCACACGGGAAACCTCTTCCAACACCACAAAAAAGGAATAATGTCACACCCAAACCAAGATTTATTTAATTTTTATTTATTTAATTATATTTTGTCTCTTTTTTTGTTTTGGGAAAAAACATTTTCTAAATTTTAAAATTTTGAGGTTTTCAGCATAGGCACATAGTTGGTGGATGATCACTAGAAACTATGTGAATATTGTGAGAATGTGTCTATAAAATTTAAAAATCCAAATATAATGTTCAAAAAATGATTTTTAAAATAGTGTGTACTTCCTGTATGAAGTGTCAATGGGTTGTAATGGGGGTGCACAATTGGCGTATGGTTGGCCAACCATCTGGATAAACCATGCACATTTTCCTTGGGGATTTTTTTTTTAAAAATTACAATTTACTATATGTTTTCAAAATAACTAAAAGGGTTTTTTAGTTCTCCCCTCCCATATTTCCCTTTCTATTCACCAAGAACAAAAGGTGGATCCCTCATATACAACCTCGCTCTCTTCTTCCTTTATTTTGGTCAATTCCTTCTCTAATTCTTTTTTATGATCATGAAATGTTAGCTTTCCCTCTTCCCCACTTCATTTATTTCTCATTTATTCATGTTTTCACTTCCCTCCCGTGTGGTGCACACACCATGTCCAAAACTTAACCCAAATATGATGTTTATTTTGGTCTATTTTTGGTTCTTAGGGCTTGTGAGGTTGAAATGAGACATGTTCTAGTGATATTTTTCAAAGGTGATGAATCATGGACCTTTTAAAACTTGATTACAGAACTTTGATGTAGGTTACTCTTTGTACGAGCCTTTAAATTGGAAATTATGAATTCCTGAATTTTAAATTAGTTTTATCATTATATTATGAGGTATATAAATTATTGGAAATGGTTGTGCTGGTTGAAATTGGTTCCTCTTTGGTTTTCCATGATTTCCCTATGTTGTTTCCCTGGGATCCTCTTGATAAAAATGAATTTTAAGTTGGTTTAAAATGAAGATCACCATGGTCGATTGTTTGGTTTTCCAATGGGTTTCAATGCTTAAGATTGAAAATAATGACAATATTTTGGCCTTTCATCCATGTTTTCCATAAAGGCCTAATGACATTTTTTGGTTTTCTTAAGATAATTTACATGATTTTAATCATTCAATGTATCGAATGTGAATTAAATATATATAAATATATAGATCTATATATATAATCTCCCTCTCTATGCATATATTCACATGATATTGGGAATATGTTCATTGGGAGAGGGGGTATTTTTACATATATAATTTTGTATATGTATTTAAGTGTGAGTAAAATGTGAAATCTAAGGTATGGGAAGTGGTTTTCTAAATGATAAATATTAGTTTCTAAAAGTTTTAGTATCTATTACGACTTTCCAAAGTTTTCCAAAAAAATAAAGATCACTCTTATGTAAGCCCATCTTTTTTCATAGTTTTGGAATTTAGATTTTATATGATTAGTATGACAGTATGGTTTGGGAAAAGGGGGCTTCACATTGGTAGTATAGATAGGTGAGGTGTTTTTTATGCTATATTAGTACTTTTGTGTAACTGATAATTTGTTTGTATACTAAACCTCCCTTATTTATTTTTGTTGTGGGATTGGATCATGGGAATCCTTGGTACCTTAGCAGGTGGACCGAGGACTAGTACGCTGGGGCCTGATTGAAGGGATTAAACCTAGTATCCCTAGTTTGAATATTCTATAATTCTAACTAAACTATATTTTGATTATGTTATGGGTACCACTAATACTTTGGCTGTGGCCTCTCTAATGGATTGTGTGTGAGGGGAGTTACTTGATGCTTGATCAGTGAAGGTAAGAGGGTCCTAGGACCCCATTTAACTTGTCTTCATATAGAATACACATGGTTATTTCTCTCATTTACTCATGTTTTCCAAGGTATTTTTTTAATATTATTTTATTCTTTGTTACCTTTTTATGTTTACAGTGAAAAAAATCATGTTTTACTTTCCTATGTTTTTAGATTCTTGTGATATACATTCTAATGGTGGTCTTTAAACAGAAAATATTCTTTCATTACATGTTCCTTCTTATGAGTAGTTTTTTTTTGAAATTTTATCATTATTTGGAAATGGTTTTCAATATAAAAAAGGGAAATGGTTCTTCTAGGTATTGGATAACTACTTATTTTTAAAAACAAACAATAATTTTTTTATTTTATTTCAAATTATCTTTAAGTGGTTTTCTTCTTAAATACATGACATATGGCATCTTTTTTATTTTACTATCCCTACTGGTAATTTTTATGATCAAGCCTATATTCACTATAATTTTTTATTTATAGGTTTTGGATCATATTTTATTGTCACTCAATGAAAATCATGGTTCTTGTTTATTGTGATGTGGCTTTTATAGTCATAAGGAGAGAATTATAATTTTAGTTTAGATTTTATTTTAGTTTCCATTATCGTATCACCCACTTAATCTTTTACTACTTTCTATGGATGGAGGGTAACTATAGTTGTTTTCGGGTGAAGTATAAACATTGTATGTGAGCATATTTTCCTTATAGGAGAGGGTGTTAGGAGAGTGATGGAGGTTTTTGTGCTCACTAATGTTTCAATAATTTTATAGTTTTGATATTAGGTTGCTTTTTGTTATTTATATGGTGTGGAAATATAATTTATATATGGGTTATGATGATTTTTCTTAATTTACATTTTTTTATTAATGTTTATGGGAAAAATTATTCCCAAGTGGTGATTAGTTGATTCGCAGGAACTTGTTCTAGCCCATGGGGATTGACAACACCCTTTAGAACTTTTTTTAGACAGATTTGGTCATTCGATGGAGGGATGCATCAGTTAGGTTTGTGAAAAAATAGTACCAGAGCAGGAGTCAAGATTTCTCTATATAGGAACCTTGGATCTATCATAAGTAGCCCTTGTTATTTGGGATTTGTATTAAATTGGAGATAATATTACTGGGATTAAGAGTTTCATGGTGCAATCACAAAAATTTTTAACCTATGTGGATCCCATGTACTTGGTTTTGTGTTACTATTAGTGATGATTTTGGGTTTGATACATGGTACACCTAGACATTCAGTCAATTCTTGAATAATCACTAGTCCCTTCTTGGTTGGTTTTATTTTTTGTATTTTTGGTCAATTAATTTTTGACTAAAGTTGGTAAGAGTATTTTTTATTTTCAAGTAGTTTTCAAGAATTTTTTTAATATTTTTAAATTAAAGTGTGTGTTTTGAAATGGTTTAAGTGGTTAAAATCATTTTTTGACTTAAAAATGGGTTGATTATAAAATTTTTAATTAGTGATTTTTTTTGAAAAGTGATTTAAAAGGATAATTTATAAATATTAAGAAAAGTGGTTTTATTTCACGTGGGAACTTGATTTTGGTCATTTGGATTATTTAAAATTGATGTTTTGTGAAACACTTTAAAGTGAACATAGTTGGATTTTTCAAAGGGGTATGAAAAGTTTTCAGCACATATTTCTCAAAATAAGAATTGATATTTTAAATTCGAAGTTGGTTATTTTAAATAAAAATAGGATGTTTTGTAAAGATATTTCCATTTTCATGAGTTATTCTTTTAGTTTCAGTTTGTGATACTTATTGGGTATAATTAATTTGGACTAGGAAGCATGAATTGATAGATTCGTGTTCCACATTATTTTTGTATGCCCCAGAAAGGCCTCAATAAATGGTGGATGGTTGGTCTCTAGGATATCTTCCTATACTATTTAGTGTGGAAACCTGGGTCACCTGAATAGGTTCTGTAAGTTTCTCTACTGAAAGAGAAATTCTTGGTTCGGTATTATCAGCTCCTAACTCTGGGCTATTAAATGATTTACGTTATCTAGGATCCAACCATAGGTCTCAGTGTGAATGTTTTTTGAAATGGAGAAGCTGATGGGTGTGGTGAATTTTTATTTATCTTTTTTTCCAACATTGGAGTGTAACCCATTTTATTTTTCCATTTCTATGGTTTTCTAATTCTATAAACCTTTTTATTTTGAACATGTTGGTGGCTATCGTTTTTTGGTTAGATATTGTCAGTTTTAGGAGATCATAGACTTTGAGGAAATTATGAATAAGCCCTTATTTGGATATTTCCCTTTGACAAATACTTAGGTAGTATCAGCTGGTTCAGTGGTCTTATATTTTTATGAGATGCATGCCTCAATTTTGTTATCTTCTTTGGAATTTGAAAGTCCTGGGTGAGTGGTTAGGATAACAAGGAAGGTTGTTTTATGGTTTTAATCGATAAAGTTTTCTGAGGGTTAGTTATCTAAGATATTTGAACAGGTTTTACTCCCTTTTCCTAAGAGTAGAGACCATGTTGATATTATTGAGGCATGTTGGTTCGGGGTACTTCTAGCCTTATGTGGTCAACCTTCTTTGATCCACAAGTACTGTTTTTCATCATTTTGGTTGAGTTTCCTTCACATTTTTCTTTTTAGAAAGTGTTTAATGTTTTGGGTGGTGCCTTATTTTAGTGGTCTTGAATATTTGGGAATGGATTTGTGTATGGATAAGTGCCGTTAGTTTCTATTATTATCCTTTTGTTCTTTTCCTTCTCTTGATAATTCTGATTTTAATGGATGTATCTTTTGGTAAATTTCATATATTATTGTTTTGAAGTGGTGGTTCTCACTATTTTGTGCATCGTTCATATATCTTGGTTCTCATTGGGAGTCTTGATCTATTTCAACTTGGGAGATAAATGTTTTGATAGTTTCCAAATATGGTGGGGAGGCCACCATAGAAGGAACTTGTGGTGAACTTGGTCTTCAAGATTACTTGATGGGGGGTAATTCCTTATCCCTACCCCACTAGACCCTGATCATAGTGTTTTGGTTGGCCAGGACTATAGGTCATGTGATAGATGATCAAGAAAATACTGAATAAATTATGATTTATTTCTGTGGTGATTTCTATATTAGGGGCCAGGGTGTTCAATATTTTTAGGTTTCATTTGGAGATACGAGACCTTTTATGTTTGGATCAGATGTTTGGATCAATTTTTTTAGGATGATATCTTAGCATATTTTTGGATTTTGAGGCTCGGGGTTTGGGAAGGATGTTAGTGTAGTTTTTTTAGCCTTTGAGTTTTAGGTTCTGTTTGAGTAATAGTTCATCCTTGCTTTGTTTCAGATCAAGAAAACTTCTCGAGATTTTCTGGGGGGAAAAGGTTCAATATTGGGAGGATCGTCACACCATGATAGTGATTTATTAATTATTTTTAATTATTTAATTATATTTTGTCTCTTTTTTGAGTTTTGGTTCTAACCAGTTTTTATATTTTTAATTTTTAGGATTTTTAACATAGACCATGCGAGGGTTTCTATAAACTTTATAGGTGAAAATTTCATATCTAGTGCATGGTTTGTAAAATTGTGTAGCCTACCCATGAAAAGTGTCTAGGGGTTCTAGTAGGGGTGCATGGCTGGTGAATATTTTGGCCAACCGTGAGACCAAACTATGCATAGTGTTGTGGGGGTATGTTCTTTTTGGAAATTACCATTTTGAATTTTTGTTTAAAACCCCTCAAAGGGAATTTTATTTATCTCCAATACACTCTTCTATGATTGATACACCATGACCAAAATGGGGATCCCTCGCATGTGACCTCCCCTCCTCTTCCTCTAATTTTGGTCCAATTCATTCTTAGATCCTTGCTGTGATCATCCTAGGTTATCTTTTCCTTGTCACCTCTTCCTTTCCTTCCCCTTTATTCTTGGTTTCCATTGCCTCCCATGTGGTGCGCATGACATGGAAAATCATAAACCAAACATGGTGTTTTTTTGTTTATTTTTGGTTCCTAGGTCTTATGAGGATGATGTGAGACCCGTTCTAATGAGATTGGTAAAAGGTGATGACTCTTGGACCTTGTATGACTTGATTCTGGAACATTGAGAATAGTCATAATTTGTTCAAGAATTTAAATTGGAAATATGATTGATTTGGTTTTTAAATATGTTTTTTCATTATATTATGAGGTATATAAACTATAAAAAATGGTTTAATGGCTAGAAATTAGTTCCTCTTTGGTTTTACTATGATTTCTTTAATTTCTTATCATGGGACCCTCTTGATAAAAATGTGTTTTAAGATGGTTTGAAATGATAATCACCTTGGATTATTGTTTTTAAGGGGTTTAAAATCTTGGGTTTGAAAATAATTAAAGTGTTTTTGCCTTTTTTATGGGTTTTACATGAATAACTAATGTCTTGTTTTGGTTTCCTAAATATCCTCTAAGTTATTTAAAATATATTAGTGTATTGAATTTGGATTAAAAACACAAAAAAACACCCACAAAGATATATATATATATATATATATAAGTTCCCTCTTTTTACTTATCCTCACCTAGAGTTGGGAATATGTTCATTGGGACTAGGGGTATTTATATATATATATATATAAATAGAGGTGTATATGTGTTTAAGTGTGAATAATGGTTTTGAAATGTGAAATCTATGGTATAAGAAGTGGTCTTCGAAATGATCAATGTTGGTATTAAAAAGTTTAAGGCCAGACTCCCACTTTCCAATGTTTTCTTAAAAAGGAAGAGAAATATTATGGAAACCTTGATTTTTGATGGTTTTGGAAATCCAATTTGATATGATTCAATTGTTGGAATGGTTTGAGAAAAAGGGGATTCACATTGGTAGTGCAGGGAGGTTATGCGTTATTTTATTCTCAGTTTTAAATGTTGTGTGATTGAGACTTGGTTTGGATACCACACCTCCCTAATGTATTTCATTTGTGGGAATAACACATGGAAATCCCAGGTACTATGGTTTGTGGACTAAGGACTAATACACTAGGGCGAGACGGTAGGGCTTTAACCCAGTATCCCTAGTAGGATTACACTATAGCACTAACTAAATGATATAATGATGATTCTGTGGGTACCATTAGAACTTTGGTTGTGGCCTCTCTAATATATCGTTCATGAGGGGAGTTTCTTGATGTTTTATCATTAATTGTATGGTGATCCTCAGACCCCAACTAACCTAGATGCTTAGTGATTTTACGTAGTTCTTTATCTCATGTACTCACATATTCAATGGTACTATTATGAAATTATTTTCTAGTAAATCCCCCTTTTATTTATAAAGTGATAAAAAAAATATTTTAATTTTTTCTATCGATAGAATCTTATGATATATGTTAATTTGTTTTATTTTTCCCTAAAAATTTTCTTTCATTTCATACTATTTCTTATGAGTGGGTTTTTTTTGGAAATTCCATCATGATTTGTAGATGGTTTTTAAAATAAATATAGGTAATGGTTCTTTAATGTATCAACTTGATACATTTTTTTCAAATAAAGAAAAACCTTATTTTTACTATTTTATTTAAAAATAGATTGAAGTGGTATTATTCTTAATGTTAAGGAGCAGAGAATTGTTTTATTTTGGCATCCCAACTAGGAATTTTTATGCTCATGACTTTATTCTTTATCATTTTTTAGCTGTAGTTTTTAGCTTATATTTTATTCTCACTCAAGGAACATCATAGTTATTTTTTGTTGGGAGTTAGATTGTATAGTCATAATGAGACAGATTTTTTTTCTATTAAGTTTTCATTTTTTTCATTTATTGTATTGGCCACTTAGGCTTTTATTGCTTTCCACAGATGGAGGGTAGCTATAGTTTCTAGTTATTTCTTTCCACAGATGGAGGGTAGCTATAATAGCTGGTGGGTTAAGTATTTTTATTGGATGTGAGATTCTTTTCCTTGTAGGAGAAGGTGTTTTTATAGTGAGGGATGGTTTTTGGTGCTACTTCGATACTTTTATAGTTTTGATATTAGGATTATATTTGTTTTTTTTCACTGGTGCAGATGTCCAACGTCCAGACTGGTCATATAAAAATTTTATTTACATTCTACTTATTATTTAACTAATGTTTATGGGAGAAATCATTCACTTGTAGTTATTCATTAATGCATAAGAACTTTTTTCATCTTGTGTGGATTAGAAACACCCTTTGGTCCTTATCACTGACAGTCTCAAGTGTCTAATGGAGGGAAGAATCAGGTTGGTTCATGAAACATAGGATCCATCATTTCTTACCTGTAGTACAAGATCAACCTTGGATTCCATCCAAACTTTAAAACCAACATCCCTGAGGGTTTTCCATTCACTTCATGACTATAAAAAAATTTACACCCTTCATAAATGATATCATGATAGAGTTTTCATCACTTTCTTTTGAAAAATATCCATGAGAACATCAGTAGAAACAAACACTATAGCCAATTGATAAATGCTGGACCACTTCTCATCAGGTGACTCAATCTTATAAAATCCAAATTTAACAGTCTGAACATTCAAATAACCCTTATTTTTTGGATCCATACCCAAATAAAGAACCCAACCAAGTGATTAAAATTTATAATCCCCTAAGAGAAATTATTCCCTCACATAAACAGGTTACAATATGGGATTGGCATACTAAAACAAAACCACTATTCATAATACACCAAGGAACATTATTTAATGAATAAATTTATGATCAGAATTCCCAAAATAGTACCCATCATATGTACCATGGAGTTATCACTATCTACCAACAGAAGTGGATGGTATGCTTCCCACATTTAAGAGAACCTTTTTGGTCCCAAAATATCACTACTTTCAAATTACTTACATAATATCCTTCACAAAAAAGAAAGGTGTGTGGACACCCACATCGATCGCAGGTGAGATATTTATCCCTTTATTAGAAATAATTAACTGCCCAGTGACAACTTCTCATAATATTCCACCATTTTCTAGATATATATTCCTTACCGGGGAATTCCAATCACCACACCACAACTATGCTACTCTAATCTCCTCCGTATCCATGACCTTACTCTATAATGACCCAAACCACTCCATGAATATGAATTTCACACAATAATAAACCAAAGGCCTAATAAGATCTATCAAGAATCATATCAAAGAGATATTCATTCTAATACACATAAACTTCATAAAGGCTCTCTTCATCCCTAGATTGTGAGTCGATGCATACATCAACTTATTGCTATAGGTTAACCATATGTCACCCATTTGAAGCATCCACACATTCATCGACATTCATAGGAAGAAAATTTCTTCTCTATACATAGATAGAATTAATCCACACTCACCAATGATGGGAAAACATCCTAACATCCATATGGTTAACTATATTTTGAATAGTTTAGGGGTATTACACACTTTATAGTAAGAACCTACCCCATAAACATAAATTCCAAAACCTATTGATTCCCATAAATGGTACCAATTCATAATGATGAAGGTACCATCACACCCATTCACTATCATGAAGGAAATTTTGAAAAGGAACCTAACTCCACCAAAGTTAAAGTCACTCTACTAGAAAGTTGAGTAGATAACACACATCCCCAATGGAAGATTTCTAGATGACTTGGATTTAGATGGAGGATCCTCTAGAAATTCAGAACTCCTTGAAATACGACACTTGTTGAACAACACATTCCAATACAAAACATCATGAGGGTATGTATGGAAATAGACTCAAGTCATACTCTAGCTCACTATAGTTTTCTACGATGAATAGGTATTCACTATTCTCACCATCCCATAACATAGGATGTTTTCAATACACTCTATCTTAGATTCAAACCAAGGGTGGAGATCATGGGGAAGACTTAATATATCACCCAATGAAAATAACCCTCACACCAACATGTCTCCACCAACAACTTCCCCCCAACATCAGGGTCAAAAGAAATGATATTCCTAGATCTACCATCTAAAATGTGGATGTCCATACACAACATTTATATAACTTTATTTATGTAAAATATAACTCGTAACCATAGCTAGGGTGCATCTTCCACATGAATTGCTCGATTGGCTCCGAAATAGGTTGAATTGTAAGAAAAATAAACTAAAACTCAAAAATATTTTCATCTGGAGTCTTCCAAGTCACTAATCAAAAAAATAAACTACAAAAACATTTAAAGAAAACAACTTGTAATGACCACATGCACCAATGTGTACTTAAAACTTGCATGAATACTTATAGGAGGTTCAATTTTCTCCATTAAAAACTATATCTATAAAAGGCATTAAACTCCAATCACCTTAGAGAAGTGCCATCACAAGTTTAAGGAAAACCTCATCCTCTGATGTCTTACAGAGTTGTATATGAATCTAAAAAAACCAACATCTTGGTAGAAAAATTCCAAACTAGATGGAAAAGTCATTCATAGACTCTAACTAATCCCAAATCACATAAGGATCATGATCTCCTCACAAACTCACAATGCCTTTTCCATCAAAGACATGTAGTATAACCAATTTAAAATTAGTTTTTCCCACCCAGTAGGGACCACCATCCACTCTATGACAAAGATCCACACTAAATGTAAGATAAGAGAGGATATGTCAGATTTCAGGGAAATTACTTCTCCTGAAAGATTCTTAGGTTGAGATGCCTCATCACTCACTCTCTAGTGGTGAGAGGAATAAAAATAGGCATGGTATTATCATATCCTTTCATATACACAATCTATAAATTAGAGGGTATCACCATATAATCAATAGTATTCACCAATATTGGTTAGAGTATATCTAGATGATATGACACACGAAGAAAATTAAATATCATGATTGAGAACTATATAATTCTTGTATCGACACACTTGCACCCCAAAATTGATGTCTTGAGGATTTTGGTAAACTAAAAGGTTATTAAATTCCTTAAGAAAATATATATCAACTGCCACACCTACATTGGTTTCCTTAGTTTTTTTAACCAAACTTATGACATCTTTAACATTTTTTCCTTAAGCTCCCAAATCAATTCTCGCATGACTAAATTCTATGAATACCATCCTTAAGAAATACCTTATCTGACACTAATTTGATATGACATGACCCATTGAGGTCCCATATGGACCTTGGTAAGATGATTATTCCACCCTATGACCACCTCTAGTAGTCTATGTGATGATGAATAACATTGAATACGAAAGTCAACCACATGGGCCGCCTTAGGCTATTAAAAACCTAAAAAATTATCATATCTTTAATGCATACGGTAAGAAACAACACAAAAATGATATATATATTCAATTAAACGAATTGAATACAAAATATGAATGATTAATCTACTAATATCCACACCGACAAATCGAAAGAATAATGTAACGTCAAAATGGAAAAAATACACGACTTACATAAAATGGAAAACCAGCTATGAAAAATAGGCCATTACTGTAAGATATCTCCAATCATGGAAATCACCTACTACTATCTTCTCAAAGTTACACTAAGATCCACATAAACTTCTTACCATAGAGTCCATGGGTGGTAGATCTGAAGAAGCCATGTCAACTCTTCATCCACAAAAATATCTCTAAAACATTATCTATCTTCACAGAAATAAAATATGTGGGACCAAGGCCTATGAAATGGTGAGTATAAATATAATTAGTAGGATTACCCAAAAACTACAAAGAAGGAAAAACATGCTATCTCAAAGATTCCGATATTAAGGAATAACCATATGAAAGTTATGAGAATAAAAAAAATATTCTCATCACTAAAAGTCTTCGGGACACAGAGAGGTTCCAATCATCTCTGGTTCAACCTCAAAATCTAAGCCATACGAGCATCCAATGGAGATTAAATCAATGAATAAACCTGAAATCTTGATGTTTCTAGCCATATATGTACCACATCTTGAATTTAACCTGAATTTTTCTGAGGAACCATAAATCCAATAGAATTATATACTAAACATGATTACAGTAGCCACACCCCCACCAAAATCCAAGAAGGAGAGTCTACTCAATATTGAAGTATACTCAACTAAAATGGTATCCCAAACTACTTGAGGGTATGGATAAACCTAGATATTCTCATAAGAGGGACATCGGTCATCCAATATGGTCTCAAACATCTCAGGAAGTGCCTAAAGGAAAACACACCACATTGGAGGAAACCTTCGATGAGGGAGTACAACTCTCATATTGAGGATCATTCCCCTTTCTATAAAGGGATACAAAAATCCATCTGTATTTTCCTATAAGAGGGTATAACATGAATAGATTAGGGTAATAGGATACCATACCACACCTAGAAAATGTTATAAAGGAGTGAAGCCCTGACCCTTGGGGGGATACCAGACCTTATCCATGATAAACATATATATAGGGGATTATAAGGCTTTTATAATAGGGTGGGATTCCAAACCTTATCTATAATCATCCTGTATATAGAGGATCACAAAGTTTGAGTAGTATAGTGGGATAAATAACCCTATTAGAGGGGAGAAAGGAGGGTATACCATCACATCCTATATGGAAACCTACATAGAAAGACCACTTGAATATCCTAATCCAAGTGAAGGGAAAGTACATATTGTTTCAAAGGAGGTACACAATGTTTCACCCCAAGTTGAAAACCTATTCATGTACTACCATCCAACATGGCATGAAAAGACCAATTATATGGAGTGTGAGATGATTTATATAGCATGGATGACTGGTTTTGGAACTCAACTTGTGCCCCACTATCTAATTCATTTTCTATCAGGGTGGGGGTGGGGGGGTGTACATAAGATGTATCCTAGGAATACACAAGATGTAGGCCACCTGGGTTCCCTGGTCATGTACTTGCTTTACATGATAAATTGGTTAGATAGGGTCCCACACTACATGGAATTAGCTACATGAGCATGTGATGTTTAACTTAGTCTAAAACCTTAGTGCTATATCAATTCAATACATGATATATATTCTTATGAACAACACATTTTGTAGCTAGTGTTTCTATAGAAAGTCCACAACTTCAATGCATAACCCATTTTTTTTGTTTTTTCCACCAATTTTACCTTTAAATACACATGTATCCTCCATAAACATAATTATACAAGGATACACTATCTTATGAAAATGATTTTTGGACTTGGATTTATAGAATTGTGATCCTTCGATAAAACTTTTCTATCCCACACAAACCGCCCAATGTATGAAAACCCTCACACATGAGAAATCAACTCAAGTTAACCAAACCCACACTGCATCCATCATCTGTGATAATTAATCATTCCTTGATCATGGAACTCTTATTATCATTAATGAACCATAAAACCCAATAACAATTCATGCTATGAAAAATGATTCACAGTGATGGTCAAACTACCAACCAAATAATTACTAGTGAGGAAGAGACATAGAAAGGGGGGAGAAATACAATAAAAAATGGATGAGTAAAATATGATTTATGTGTATGGATTATCCATCATTCATATATTGTAATATAATATTCAATGGGTAATTTATAAGTATTAAACACAATGAATTTTAAACCATAAATTCTAGAAAATCTAAATTAATAGGTCCATGCGAAGGTTTATAAACAATTCAATTATAAGGTAATTAATCTGTGATAATGAACATATAAAATAGGGGGTAAAAATAAACAAATAACAAAGCCCTATCTCAATTAAAGGATTAATGGATGTTGAAGAATTCTCTCACATGTGTCACCGTTGATGAAACCGAATCATTCTCCATTGATCCTCATTCTCAAAGTCCATCAACTAATGCTTCCAATATGGAATTCCCAAATCCAATATATTGGATGGTTTTGATAAAATTAAAGATTATATGTAAGGGATATTATATAGATTTAGGTTAGGGTTTGGTGATTAATTGAGAAATTAATTATTTAATTAATTAATCTATTATTTAATTTTCCTTTTACTATACCCCATCAGAATTCCCGATGTGAACAAAACTTACATCGCACCTAAGGTTATGTATGTATTCCAGATTCAACCATGGTCTCTATTTCCCATACAATGCACCCCTAAATAGATACATGCATTCCATCATAAATGATTGTGAATGGAATAAAAATAGTATTATATTAGTTTTGAGGCCACCCAATATTCACTTTTCTATATAAGATCACCTTAGGGGTGAAGCCTATACTCTAGAACCAAAGAAACCCTTAAATTTTTTGACCTCGTTAATAGATTAAAATTAACATGTTACCCATTGGAAGGTCCTCAGATTATTAAACTTTAGAAATAAAACTGATTCCAAATTAGGGAAAATTTAGGCCTCTATAGTACCTAAGAAACAACTGATTTTTTTTAATTTCGATTATCAAAATATATATTTATTATTATCACATAGTGATTTTTTTTATATAATATTAATGTGATAGTTTTTTTATAATATTTTTTTCATCTAAGGGTTAAAACAGTTTCTATATATAATGGGAACATAGAAATTCCATGATAATATTCCTAAATAAATTTTTCATATGGACTATATATATATATTTTATGGAATATATATGATGTTGGATTATCAGGTGCTAATATCTCTTAATCATTAGGAATTCTACTCATGAAGTTCACTATTATAGATCTCCAAGAAGGGAGGTCATGAGGATATACCCACCAATATGAATTCCACATGTTTTATGTGTCATTGGAAATTCCAATATATCAATGTCTATATTCATCCTCAGGTTTGAGGTCATTATAAATGTGTATCATAAATTACATACCTTGATGTATGGATGATAACCATGACTAAACTGATCACAATATGGTAAAATATTCTAGGTGCATCATCAGTGATATGTCATTAATTTAATGGCCAAAAAGGATTTTTCTATTCTATATTAATGAAATAAGATATCTCTGGCCCTATGTTTAAAATGAAACTGTCTGACTAAATCCATGGAATGGTTGTTTATAGATGAGTTAATTTTGGAAATTTAATGAAAGATAAATCGAGCATCTAGGGTGATGACACAAGTATCCATCCTTATTGATGATATATTAGTTGGAAATGGGATTATATTATATAAAAACATTCATAAGAGGGTATTTATAGTCCCTAAATTAACTAATTTATCTTTGGGTGCCTTTGAATTTTTATATAAATTGATCTTGGACCTTAGTTAAGTTAATTTATTTCCATTGTAAAATGTACCTAAAGGGACACACACCAAGTGTACTAAAAATCTCATTAAATTTAATTGAGTGGAAGTTTAAGAATTTTTTTAAGTAAAATTTGATTATATAAATTCAATCACAAGATCATAAAATTTACAATACGTGAGTTGGAAATTTTCTCTTGTTAAATTATTCACAAGGTAATGAATATAATATTTATTTATTCACGAGTTTAGTGAATAGAGTAAAATAAGTATTTATTCTTGTTAAATTAATATTATAATAAACATTTATTCTCATGTATAATGAATATAATATTTTATGGGAGGATATGGATCAAGTTTAATTATTTGATTAAAATGATTTATTAATTAATCTTTAAAAAATGTAAATTTATTTATTTAAGAAATAATATTATAATAAATACATGTCATGGGATATAATAGCATTATTATTGTTATATTTAACAAAGGGAACAAATTATAATTAATAATACTACAAGGGTCATTGCGTAGTTATCATCATTTAACCCTAAGTAGATATACATAAATATATTATTTTTCTATTCAGAGAGGCATTGACACAATAGATACATTATATAGAATTCAATTAATCCATAAAGAGAAATTATCACTTATTCCCTCCCTCAAGGATATATAGAGATAACATGAAAAATTATTTTCATTAACAATGAATGGTTTTAATCACTTGATTCTTCCACTTTAACACTAGGGATACCAAGAACACTAATAAAAGATTCCTGGAGCATGCATGGATACATTTAGAGAAATACTGACTTAGATTATCCATCCCACTGATAATGGTAATAGAGATAAAACCATACTTTGATCAAGTAAGAATAAAATATACAAGGTAATTATTAATTAAAAATAATTATTAATTATATGTGCATGATCCTATCAATTAAATCTAGGGTGTGTTCATATAGTTATTAGAAATTATATATTGTTTTTGATGAAAAACCAAAATTGGGAATCATCCCAACCCTTCCGCATCAACCCCTAAAATTTATGTTTTACATTGAAAACTATGTATATAGTTTAAGGTCTTTCAAAATGAAAATAATATACCAAATTTTAGTGTATAGAGAATTTTTAATAGGGGAAAACATGAATGTATTTCAAAAAAAAATCTAAATATAAAAATCACAAAACATTTATTGTGAACAAAAAATCATTTGTTGTGATATGAATTATGAGAAAATGTAAAGACAAAGAATATATATAATTATATTTGGTATAATTTTAAATTACTAAAGTCTTATTTAGAAACAAAAAACATATTAATTAAAAAAATACTTAGATAAAACATACATTATGTGTTGATAAAAAATAGAAAACAAAACACATGTTCTAAATTGAAAAACCATCGAATGTTAGTAAAAAAACATGTATCTTTTTAGAATAGTCATTTTTTAGAAGTCATTTGTTGAATACATAAAGGTAAAAAATCATTAATTACATAAAAAATTGATTGAAGATGACATGGCACATAAAATATTACTTGATAGTATCGAACATATTTTCTTTGGGAAATAAATTATGTAAGTGAGTAGGACATAATATTTTAAAAGGAATAAAAATTTTTTAAAAGGAAAACTATTTTTTATATCTAAATTATTCTATCAAATGTTCTATGGATATGATAAATATTTAGTGTTTGAACTAAGTTTAATAGTTTGTGGGTGCACTAAAGAAAATATATTAGGTCATATTTTCATAATGTTTATGTAGTGATTGAAGAATATTACATCAAATTTGAATGTGTTGTTTTTAAATTTTTATCGATGTATTCCAAATAAAATTTAATGAATGAATTATTTTTAAGAAATTCATAAATTATTCTTTGAAAAAATATTTGTATGGAATACACATAATGTGTTGATAAATCATATTAAATTAAAAAAAAAATTAAATAGAAATATATTTAATGTTAAAGCAAAAAACATAAATTGATATAATAATAATTATTTTAAATGTTATTTTTTGAATAATCCATGTTAATAATGTTTTAATTGTATAGAATAATTTTTTGAAGATGTCATTATACATAACATTTTAATTGAAGAAAAAATATATGTTGTGAGCAAAATAAACTATGAAATATAGTAACATATAATATTTTTGATGAAAAAAAATAATTTTCAAGGGGAAGAACTTTTTTTATCATTAAATTTACTTATTAAACATTATGTGGGTGAAGTAAATGTTTTTTAACTAAACCATGCTATTTTTTTGGTTTTATTAAGGAAAATATATCAATTGTTTCCTAATGGATGTTTTGTGGAGATAATATTCTAGAAATATTGACTAACAGTTTATCAACAATAAATGTTCTTTAATTGAGAAAATCATATTTACAAATAAAAATAAATAAAAAGGTTTTCTTGGATAGAACATATGTTCAGTAAAGAATCGAAGTCTTTAATCTTCTCCAGACTACTCCCAATACCTAGTTCTGAGCTTATGAAATTTCATAGACATCATTAAATTAAAATTTTAATATTTCTTCACCAATAATTTCAACGAAAATTATCAGTGATTATATGTGTTCAAATATTACAATAAAAAAATATGTTATTTTGGATGTGAATGATGAAATATATGTGAATTATTTGTTTGTTTTCTATATACAGTCCACATAACATATATAATTGCAAACATATAAATATATGTTCATTATAAACATATTTATATTTAAAAAACATAAATAGGAATAATTTTTTTAAAATATATCATATCTAAATAAAATAAAAACAAAACATTTGAATTTTATATATATATTATCCATATTTATAATTTTTTTTTATTATAATCAAAATATGAAAAGAAAATATAAATAGATTATATATATTTCTAAAATATAAAAATGGTTTACTTTTAAATTCCCATATATTTTCATAGAACATTTTAATATATAGAACATTAAAATTTTACACACATATATGGATTATATAAATATTTAAATATGTAAAAAATATAAATATATTTGTAGATTATATGTGAATGTTTAATGTATATTGGAATTATATGTGAATTAAAAAAAATATATACTATTAAAATGTGAATATTTTATGCATGTTTGTGAATTTTCTATGTATATTTGAATGTTTTGTGTATATATTACTTATAACATGAGAATATATTTTTTACACATAAAAATGTTTTGTTTATATTTGAATGTTTTATGTGTATTATTTTTAATATGTGAATATTATGCATACAAATGTGAATGATTTATGTACATTATTTTTTAGGTAAGAGTTATATTATTGGATAGTAGTTCATAATTTTATTCAATTTCTCACTTATATCTTATTATAATATAACATGGTTAATTTCAAGAAGAAATAAAAGGTAGTAATTATAGGTCAGTGCTTCCACAAATTACAAACATTTAAGAAAACAATAATTCATTTAAAATATAAAATAAACCACAATAAATAACCAATGGACTAGAAATTAGTAAAGGAATGAGCTTTAGTAAAAAAACCTTGCCTTAAAAGACTTTTTTGTGAATAACTAATGTCCACACCATCAATACACACACGGTCCCAAACCTATGTCAATCCATTCTATAACATCTAGGATTTTGGAGTTTAATTAATATACGTAGAGATATCATTGTGTTCATTTATTAAAGTATATTTTTCACTAAGAAGATAAATTTTAATTATAACTATCATATTTTTTTATAAAATATTTCATGGCATGTATTTCAATGGAAGAATATTATTTTTAATATAGAGGAAATATTAAATTGATTTTAAATGGGAAAGGTTTAATTTAAATTTATTATGTTCAATCGGAGGATTTAAAGGGATGTTTAAACCATGGATATTATTTTGGATGGTATGGAATGAATAATATAATTTTGACCAATAAATTCTGGTGAGATAGGGAGTAATTATGATGGTGGAAAGTTAAATATTTTTGAATCATTAATTTAGAAAATTTTCATAGAGAATTTATGATGGGTTAGAGAGAATGGATTCTAAATAGAAGATTGATTTATCATATTCTCTCTCTATATTCTATACTGATATATGAGACAATATTTAAAAAGGTAATCAGATATTTTTGGGTTGGATAGATTATGGATAGATTATCAATGTATGTTCTATAACTTTGTTATATTACTAAGGACATGATTAAATTGTAAAATAATTCATATTTGAGGCCTAAAACTCATATTATAGTATTTATATCTCTAAAAGGAATTAATATTAGTTTTTGAATTTTGGAATTAGGTCATGCCACTTATTGGGGGTATTTTACTCTAATCCTGAGAGTCGCATCAGGGTTATTCCATTTTCTCATGTTTCATAGAAATTGAACACAATTACATGCCAAATGTGTATGTTTCATTCAAGTATAACTTAAAAAAAATCTTTTTTCATTTGATGAAACATCCATGGATTGTAAAGGATGTTTTATAATAAAACATAGTGGTTTATCATGGAAGTATCATTGGTTTTATAACTTGTGGGAATTAAAAAAATGAATATAAGGTAGGTGACCCTTAATCCTTCTTCGATTGATTATGCTTACTTGATGTGTTATTTTTAAAATCATTATGATAAAATATTTTTTTAAATAATTGTGTGAAACTATTTTGGAAAAATATATTTCATCTGTATTTTTGATAAATGAAAAAAATGAGTATTTTTTTCTAAGAAACTTGAATATTAAGTTTTCATACTCTTGGAATTTTATTTAGGAAAATGATATTTTTTATCTTAAGTAGTATTAAAATTTATGATGTGTTTATTTTATGTGGGAATTTTTTTAAGAAATAAATGGTTTTAAAGGATGGGGTTGTATTTTTGGTATAAATTATGGACATATGGTTAGGCATACCATATGGTGTGGTTCAGAAGTGACCATAGTTAATGAAGTAGGACCCATATGGATTCATATGGTTGGATGAATATTCATAGTGGCTACACTATGATAATAATTAGCTTGTTTTATGTTTTTTCATAAATGATTAATTTTTGTATGGCTCCTTAAATTATGGAAATGTTGTTTATCTATTAAAACATACTAGATTTTGGTATTTTTTTCTAAAAGGATTCTATAATTTGTTAGTATTTGTTTTTTCAAATGTCATTGTTTATATGGTTTGTAAAAAATCATATATGGGAATGTATGAGTGTGATTGGGGGAAATCCTACTGAGTAGATTGTTACACTCCCTTACCCATATATCTCAGTGTGCATTTAGTTATTTATTTCCACGATATAGTAGAATTAAAGGGTACTTTTTTATCTAAAAAGGATCATGGGGATTATTTTTATAGAGGTATGGGAAAAATTTCAATCATGAGTCATTGGAGGAGTTTGTATAATACCCCAAAATTTTAGTATGTATTTTACATTAAATAAATACCATGTTAAATAGATTGTAACACACATAACACCAAATTTAAATTATTGGAAATAGACTAAAATTATAATAATAACAATCCTTTAGTAAATAGAATGATTGAAACACTCAATTATTATTAATTTATAACTTTTAAAATATTTAAATGCATGAAATAATAAATTAACACTAAATTAATTATAAATTGATATGAAATAATATTAAGAACACTTGAAGTTTAAAAGATTATTTTCCTATAAAACATGTTTATATTTATATTTAATATTTTAATTTAAAGATAAATTTATACATGGAATATTCTTTATTTTGATTAAATGAAATTATTTTTTAATTTTATCTTATCAAAATTATATTAGGGTAAATTTTTATAATTTTTATAAAACTATTGATTTTTTGTTGAATAATGAAAAATAATGTTTTTTATAAATATCACCACTTTTAAGACATAATCATGATATAAGAATGACCTAAAGGTTTAATTTTTTTTTTATTGACCAAATATTTATTCAATGAGTGAAATAAATTATTTAAAAATATTATTTTTAATTTATAAACCCATGTTTTTCATTTTAGAACCATAGTTATGTTTTATTCTAATAAAATAAGTATCTTTAATCGCTTTCATTAATTAAGTATGTATAATGTTACATTTGTTTTTGGATTGGTTTTAAAGTTACATAACTTTACTATTTTTATTAATAAACAGAAAATTTCATGATAATCAATTTTATACACAATTTTTGGGTAAAATCATATTTTGGTTAAAAAAGCATTATTTATAAAATTGTCTCTCATTAAGTTTTACATACATAAATTTAATTTTAAATTTACCACCCATAGAAATTTAATCCTATAAAATGGATTATATATTTTTTAATCGTCGTATTAAAAATATCTAATAAGTCCCATTTCATTTTTAGTAATAATGAATAGTTACCATTGTAAAATTTTTTCACCATGGTAAGGGTTAAAGGGTTTAATGAGGGGTTAAACTAAGAGATATGACTTAAAATACCACTAAAACTTGAATAATATTGATTTTATGATTGAATTTAGACCCTAAATTATATTATCTTAAATTTTATTACCATTTTTTTCCACTTTACGATGAAAATAACTTTATATTATTTTATTGTTTAGATTATCTATAGGAGTTTCACTACCATCACTTATAAGAAGAGACCCTCACCCCCTCACTTCGTCATATAGTTTGAGAAAATTAGATAAAACAATATATATCCAAATAACATATAAAATCTTCCAAACATGTAATAGAGTTATTTTATCCTCAAAAGACCAAACTAAGAAGGCCTAAGTTGTAATCTAAAAGATGATATCCAAGGAATAGGTAAAAGTATTAACTAAGTTCTTTCAATTTTGTTTCTTACTCCACCTCATCCAGATCTATTATAGCCATACTCATATTTTGAACTAAATATATTTAATATAACTGAATGTTTTTATTTTTATGGTATAACAATTTTCTATATCTTTTCCAACTAATGGAAAATGGAAACGTCACCCACACATATGTTCAAATTACCACCTCCATGAAGGAACATATTCCATTTTTCATCACAAAATCACATGGATTGTTATATAGATATATTTGATGTATATATATGATAATTATGAAGTAATAATGATTCTTTAAAGGTAAAATATTATATAATTTTTCCTCTTATTATTTGAAAAATGAAAACACCAATCAGGCTTACATGCAGACTACCACCTCTATAAATGATATATTTCATTTTCCATATTTTCCTTATGTAGATGATTATAAAATTATATTTAATGGTTAAATATGATATATATTAAACTAATAACATTATATAGGTGATGAATCCATTACCAAAGCATAATCTCCAGAACCTCCAAACCAAAACACGCACGAGAAACAAAACAATTAAGACCTAAATAATTAATTTTTAATAAAGAATAACGATTAAATAGGTAAAATATGTTTTTAATAAGTGATATTCATAAATTTATATATAAATATGGAACTTATATAAATTAATAATAAGTATATATTTATTATCCAAGATTTTGGAATACATTGGCCAAGTAGGAATCCATGGTAAGGGTTTATTTTACAATCTCATTTTTAGTCAGGAATTTTTGTGATTAAATTTACATTGGGGGAATTATATGATCTTTACCCATTAAAATACATATATTATATTCCCCTATATTTATTTATAGTTTATTTTTTTCATTTTCTCTTCTTTTTTTCTCAATAATACTAAAAGAATGTTATTTATGAAAACCCACCCTTATTTCTTCCTTAAGGTCATAAATATTTTTCTCACTTGTACATGTTATTTTTTTTTAAATTTCCTTATCTATAATAAAATTATTTTTTAAGGTCATATAAATCTATATTTTATTTTTTTTGAAATATGTAAAAGGAAATATTTTTAATGGTTTCAGTATAGTTCACTTTTGACTCTCTTTACAAATGCAAGCAAAGAATGATTTTTAACATTTATTTCTTGACCACAATTTTTCATCCGCATAAAAGTTATTCATTATGAAGATTAATTTAGAATTTATATATATTTTAAAATAAAATCTTTTTCTCATTATTTTTTGGTTTTTTTATATTTATAAAGAAAAGGACATTATTTTTTTAAATATATTGAAAAGTAATTTCAAATATTTTGTGAATATTTTTATCTTTCACACAAAATTTTATTACTCAACCCTAATTTATTTTAAATATTCATTTTTTTTAAGATATTTTAAAAATAGTGTTTTAAAAATATTCTCGAATCCTTATGGAAACCGTTTTTTAAGTATTTTAGTTTCGTTTTTGTAACCATATTTCCAAAGTTCTAAGAAAGTTTTTTAAATGTTTTTATTATATTTTACTATCTAATTTTATAAAATACAAGAATTTGGTAAAAAAACTTTATTTTTAATGAATATATCATCTCCTTTAATCTCTTACTTATTTATGGTTTATACCTCACTTTAGTCATATTGATTTATTCTATATTTTTTTTCACTCTCTATTATTATTTGGACACAATTTCCCACTTTCATGACAATATTATTTTATGCCATGGATATAATTAACATAATTTCAATGTTGAAAAAACCCCGTAATCATTATTATATATGGTGTAAATTTAAGGAATATTACTAAGAAATTTATTCCATTTACTAGGGAAATATTGATATTCTGTATACTTGATTCAATATGGTTATTTATTGATTGTTGAGGATTATTTATGATGAATTTCACAATTTCTTAAATATGTGAGGAATAAATTGGAAAATTATAAGTGATGGGTTGGGTCTATTATTTACCTTAAATACATCAGGTAGGTTTCATTAGACAAACTAGAATATGTATCATCGGGTATGTATTCCCATATAATTCTGATGTACTAGTATTGGGACTTTATAGTATGTAAGATGACTTAGAATAGAGCCTTTAAACTAAGTTCATGATGTATTGGATTGATTACTTAATGGTAAGATCATGATGTCCTGACTCGATGATTAAGATGTCTGAAATTATGTATTCCATCATTATGAAATCAGTTATTCTTATCTATGTGATTTTTAATCCATGAATATATTTATTGTTAAGTTAATGAATATATGGTATGTTTATTGATTATTAAATTATTCATATTGTTTATAACTTATATATCAATATTAGATTCTACTATAACAAACAACTTATTCAACATTTTATTTATTTTCCTTTCCCCATGGTATTCAGAAGGGATATTTGAAATATATTTTCAATGTACTTAAAGGAATAATAATGATTTCAATAAGTTTTTAATCTTTTATTTATGTTTCTAACATAATATGGAAAGTACACATATTTCTATATCATAATACTGATAAACTATTAAATCCTTTTGTATGTGATCAATTATATCATATAACAATGTAATAATGTAATCATTGGATTTGGGTTATTGAATTTGGTGTTTTTAGAGTTGGTATCAAATCAATTTTAGTAGGAACCTTGGGAACATTATTTTAAAAGAGCTTATCTAGCATGAGAATTATTATAAACCCTAGAATGTTCATTATATTTTTAATTATTTTTATATTATAGATAAATATTCATAATTATTTTATATAATTAAGTGTATTACTTTATTTAGATAGATAACATAGTGTAAGGAATATAAAATGTATCAAAACATGTAATATATATAGGGATATACCTCTCGAGAAAGTCAGAATGGTTGTTGTTGGAGTTGAGTAGATTATGACTATATTAGGGAAGCTAACTCTGGTTATGATTAATAAACTTACCCTTGTGGAAAAACTAATTACTTCATAGTATGGTGCAGTGATTTTAGATGGCTTCATTTGATATAAATCTCTATCCATTAATGAAACTAATAATCCATTGATTTCTGAAAAATGCATTAAGTCTATAAAAAAATATTTTTGGATTTGTGTAGTAAATAAAGGGAGAAGGTTATTTTGAAAATTTATTATGAAACCTTCATGTTACTATTTCTTTATTATTTTATATTATATTATTTTATCTTTAGATATTTCAAGATTGGAATAAGTTTCATCTTGAAACATGAAGAAAATAGAAATTTTCCTTATATAAAAAATTTTCTCACATAGTTTCAGGGAAACTGTGTGGGTTCCCTTTTGTATAAAGATTTACAGTTCATTTTTTTCACTAAATAGTTTGTATGTAGGGGTATTATATGGTTCTATCCTAACCAATTGAAATATTGGGAAAACCATATAAGCCCCTTTGTGCATAGGGGTACTGGCGCACAAATTATGCATGGGTAGATGAAACCATACAGAAACCGTGAAACATATATATTATTCTTAATATAATGACATGGAATGGTTAGTGCATGGTTTATAAATCATGAATCAAACCATGTGAGACTATTTTTCTTATATAGTTCCATTTACATGGTTTGTGCATGATTTGGAAAACGGTGCATCCAACTGTGTAGTTTTCCCTGATTTCATTAGAATGGTGGAATGATTTTTTCTCAATTATTTTATTAATGTTTTAAATTCATATCCTTATACCCTACTTCATCCAATCCACATGGAACAAAAATTATCTTATCATCTCCTTAGTCTTTCATTTGGTGGCTACTTTTCGCTAATTTTAAGTAGGTTACACTAGGTAATTTTCTCAACACCTCTTCCCCTCTCTTCGTCATTACCACTTGTTTTGGTTTTCTATATTCTTATAAAACTTACTTCTATTTTATTTGTGATTAGGGTTTATATGGTTATAATTAATGGTCTTTGAGTATTCATGGGGGTTTGAGGGATTATCCTTTCCCAACTACGCATTCACCACTAAATTCAATATGTTTCGAATGAGTTCCCATTTAAATGAGGTAGGTGTTTCCTTGGATTTCCATTGTAATTCTTGTTAAAATTTTTTTAGGTGTTTTGAATGGATTTATTATAAAATTTTAAGCCTATGTTATACCCTTATGGGTTATGTATAATTTGAAAATGGTTTCCACACTTTCTATGAACTTTCCACATGAAAAATGTTATTTAAAAGTCATTAGTGTATATTTTAAATGGATTTACATGTTTTTAAAGTTAATTTGAAAATATACATATTTTTAAAAGATATTTTTAATTTTTTAAAAGTTATTCTCTATAAAAACTAGGGTATTATCCCTTATTTTATGTCTTTTTGTGATTGTTGGATATTTATGGTGTTTAAAATGATTCAAAGTGGCAATAATGGAGAATGGTTTATTTCCAAATGAATTTCATATTTCTTTTCTCGATATGTTAGTTTCAAGGAATTTTTGAAACTTAATTTTAAAGGGTTTAAGATGGATTTGAATCATGTTGTTCTTTTGTGGTTTTGGTTGCCACTCTTAATGTGTTTTTTCCAAAAATATATGATACACTCATTGACACTCATGTCATTATTATTATATTATAGATTGTGAATCCTTAGTGGATGTTTAATATTTATATCTCTTTTTATGATTATTATACATAGACGTGAATGGTGTTGTTTCATGTGAGGGTGTAGGAGGTGAGGTGAGGATTATTTATAATTTATTCTATTTGTTCCTTGTGATTTTCTCTAATTTTCTTACCTCTATTTGACATTTCATGTGTATCATAAGAGAATAATAGGGTCTATATAAGTGTAACCCATAGTTTTTAATTTCATATTTCCATGGGTTGATTTCCATATATGATGTGTTATCTAGGGATGTATCACATGCATATGGTAGCTTGAGAACTCATGGGATAGTTATAGGGCCCAACTAGTTTGACGAGACTATCAGGATGAATATGTTATTTTTTATCATCCTAGGGATCATGTATCTAGTTTAGACCATGTTCTTCAAGTAATAGGATGTTTCTTATGAAGCTAATATCATTATTAGGTGTTTTGGGGGATTTTTCTCCCACATATCATTTTTATTCCCCTAGATTTATTTCATCATAGGGAACCATTTACCAAGATTGGAACATTTATTTTGATTTATTAGAATCTCCATGCCTCTTGTGGTTATGTTTTGTTTCAGTTATGATTTTTGTTTTACTTTCAAGATAATATATAAAATTCTTTAGAATGTTTGGTTTAAAAATAAATATTTGGTTTCTTCTTAAATAG
The DNA here is from genome assembly GCA_963277665.1 of Viscum album. Lineage (NCBI taxonomy): Eukaryota > Viridiplantae > Streptophyta > Magnoliopsida > Santalales > Viscaceae > Viscum > Viscum album. The sequence goes on along the minus strand of OY728120.1, from coordinate 1,574,631,306 downwards.
GTTTTAAGAAAAATGTTTTAAATGAGGTTGTTTAGTAAAATGGCATTTAAAGATAATGTTTGTAAATAATAATGAAAAGTGAATTTCATTTATTTTAATGTTTTTAAAAACCCTCTTTCCATTTTTTAAAAATCGTTTAACTAAAATATGTTTCCATCATTATTTTATGAAAAAGTGTAGTTGTTTCCGAAAGGGTATTATTCAATGTTATTAGATTTATTTTCTAATTCACATAAAAACCAATTTTATACCTTTTTTTAAAACTAGATTTTATTTATTATCCTACAAAGGAAATTTTAGGGACTCCTTGGTCAGATCCTACTAGCCATCTTTAGCTCAAAACCTGTATAGGAACAGGTGACCGGGCATGTATGTGTAATGTACTCGGTTGCTAAAACTTTTTCTTTAGGAATCCCAAGGTCTGGAAGTGTCTGGGGTGAGTTTTATTCCTTTTCCATTTTTAATAATTATATATTTTCTCAAATAGTCACTTGACAAACTATGCAGTCAGTTTGCTTATTCACTTGGTTAATTGGTTTCTTCTTGAAAATGGTTTGTTTTTTCCTGGGGTTAGTTGGTTTCTTCTTGTGGGTAGTTGGGTTGTTCATATAGTAAGTGGGTTTCATCTTATGGTTAGTTGGTTTATTAATATGTCTAGTTAGTTTGTTTTTTCAATTAGTTGTTTTTTATGTGGTTAGTTGGTTTCTTCTTATGGTATGTTGGTTTTTTTCATGTGTTTAGTATGGTTTTTCTTACAATTGATTTCTTTGTTCATGAAGTCATTTGTTTTCTTCTTATGGTCCATTGGTCTGTTAATGCTGTCAATTGGTTCATTATTACAGTAATTTATATTATTCATGTGTTTTATTTATTTCCTCTTATGGTAGGTTGGTTTCTTCATGCATTCAGTTTGCTTCTTCTTGTGGTAGATTGGTTTGTTAATGCGGTCAGTTGGTTTCTTCATGTTGTTTGTTGATTTGTTCATGTGGTAAGTTGGTCTATTCTTGTTGTTAATCGACTCCTTTTTGGTATTAGTTGGTTCCCTATTGTGTTCAGGTGGTTCCTTATTTAGATCACTTGTTCTTTAATGTAGTTCGTTTCTTTTCCCAACATGGTCAGTACCTTCTCGTGGTCTTATCAACGATTTTCTAAATTTTCATGTTTTTATATATACATAGGTTTTCTAAAAAGTCATTAAAAATGTTTTTAATGTAAAATAAGTAATTTAAGACCTAAATAAATATTTTTAAATATATAAAGTGATAATTTAAATGTATCCTTTAATTCCATGACCCCTAGGGTTTTAAGTGGGTCGTTCACCATGTTTTAAATGAAACTAAATTAAATAAAAATTAAAAAGATAGGTTGAAAGTGTAAATATTCAGAGTTATTCCAGGTTCTGTATTTAGAATCTTAAAGAATGGGATTTAATGAATTTAAGTCTCTACTAATTTCTTTGAGTTCAGATTAACTATAACCTTTTTCTTAAGCCTTGGATCCATCCACCTTTGACAGAAGCCTTCCTTCTCATGCTTCCAGGTGTGTTTGACATCTTGGTTCCATCTCTATTTTCTAAATTAGTGTGTCATGTTTTAGGTATGAGTTTTTTTCTATTTTTTATTCCTATATTTTATATAAGTGTTTTATGGTTGTTCAGACCCTTTCCCTCATGATATCAAGGCAGCGACATCACCTTCTTTTCACCATAATTTTGGTATAACATGTCTCAAAACATCTTTTACACATTTGGGACCTTATTTTTAATGTACCAAAATTTACATATAAATTTTTTAAAAGTGTATAAATTTATTTTGAGACCACGCTCTTTAATGATGAAAAAAGAATGCTAGCAGGATCACTAGAATCGTCGACGCTTTATGAAGAATGGGACCAGGAAGTGTTAGATTCCAACAAAGTTTGAATCCCCTAGGGTATAGTTCTTCATTGACGAACGTTGATCGAGGTAGGGGTTTATTTTTTTTACATTTTTCTCGTTCATATTCTAAATAATGAACAAGGATCAACAAACAAACTGGTTTATCTACAGATAATCTATTCTTAGAGGTGTGTGATGTTTCTTGGGATTTCTATTGGAGATTAAATTATTGTTGATAAAACATTATCCCAAAACATCCCCCCGATTTTAAAACTATAACACGGAGGGCTCAAGCCATCACGAACAAGACTCGTGCCCCTTTTATTGTGAGTTCTTCATGTCCGAGCATTTAAAAGGTGCAGCAAGGCAGATTCCAGGCCTTCATAGGGAAGGTGATACCCCATATAGGCCGGAGGTGTAGTCGGCGTGATGAACGAACCACTGGTACGAACCCAGTGGCCCGCAGAAGTGCCCATCTGTAGTGGCCCACGATGGCGATCGTGGGTGGGGGGCAGCGCACCACGATGTTGTGTTGTAGTTGACTCCTGCAATGGCCTGGGCCATGATGTAGTGGGAAGGTCCACCGGCTAGGCCAGCGGTAGAGGTGCGGTACCTTGACCATGTCTATGGAGTGACCCGTAACCGCGGTTCATAGGAGCCCACAATTTATTGAACACGTGTGGGGAGTCTTACTAGCCACGTAGCAATAAGATACAATCACTTGAATGTGGAAGAGAGGGTGGTCCTGCGGACAACCCACATGGTGATGGGAATCCGGACGCGACTTCTATCCGTGTCCCGGTTAGGCAGAACCGATCCACCTATGGCAGACCGGGCGGGGCGTGGGCCTCCCTAGTAGTTCGGGCCTGCTATAGTGGGCCATAAATTCCCATTGATCCATACCCATGAATTTGGGCCAGAACTATAGCCCAATGGACCTAATACAGGTCGGATCATGTCTGGGTCGTTTCGGCAGACTCGGGTTGGGTCGGACCCAGACCCAACCGACCCCGTTTTGAAAAAATGCCAACATCTTTCAAACCAAGCTTCCAATTGATGATCCATTTTTGGATTTGGAACCCTCGCGATGAGGAGGATATTTTGGGAAAATTTGTAGAGGATTTCATGGAAGTTGAAATTTGAAGAATGACTTGCGGAGCGGTTTTCCAGAGATCAAGCATTCTACGTGCGGAAACCCTAAGGTTGGATGGAACCTACAAAATACTGATGAGAGACCCTATTTGGATTGAATACTATGACCCATTGGGAAGTAGCTTTTGTGTGACCCAACTGGCCCACAGTGGGGAGCAGCTTCTATTTGACCCGGCAGACCCACGGTACTCGACAGGAGGAGTACCTTAGTATGGACATAGGTGGAAAGTTGCTTCTATGTGACCCAAAATGCCCACATTGGGGAGAATATTGTGTGTTACCCAACACATCCAGGGTCCTCATCATGGATGAGCACCAAAATAGTACTAAGTTTAGTGGGAAGCAGCTTTTTGTGACCCGACAGGCCCACTGTACTCATTGAGGAGGAGTTCACCAGCATCCCGTGGTTTTCAATGTTAGGACTAATGATCCTACTTTCATACTCCAAAATATACCTGATGTCAGCTGTCTTGATTCTTGATCATTCTTGGTGATCATTCTTTTTGGTTTGTTTGAGGATTTCTTTTTGGAATTTCCTTTGGGTTTTTGGGTCCGTACTAAGCATATTATTACTCAGCCCTACACGGGCTTTGTGCGCAGGTGTTGTGCCCAGTGCAGAAGACCAATTCCTTGATGGAGGACTTGGAGGCCCATGACACGGTGGTGCCAAGTGATACCAAGCGGGTGGGGTGTACTTATACAGCTTCTAGAAGCTACTCTATACTTACCCATCAGGTGGGGTTTTCAGCGGATGGCTATCCAGAGTTTCTTTTGTTCCATGTTTTCTAGTGATTCTTTTATTGGGTTTTTATTCTAGCCTATTTGAATTTTAGTTGAACTCATATTCAGTGGTTATTTATAGTGGACTATTTTTTTTTTAATTTTATATCTTTGGATAATGGTTGTGTGTGCGTGTATATAAGAACTCAAAAAATTCCTCTCGCTTACAAGTTGACGCCTTCGGCGCTAGTCACGAACCCATGGACTTTGGGAGGCGGGATTGGGGTATGTTACTGCACATGTCCTGGGGGATGGGTCGTGACAAAGTGGTCTCAAAGATGATCGGTTCTACCTCAAATACCGATAGTCTTTAGTTTTTTTTGGGGAAACAATGTTGAATGTTTCGATTTTGAATTTCTGATATGGGGAGTCCAGTGTTGGTGCGGAAACTGACATATCCATACACTAGGACTTTGAATTCTACTTTTCAGCTCTATACATGAAGACACTGGTTGCATAAGTGTTTCCTAATGATCTTCTTGAATAAGACCCATCTCACTAGGTATTATCTTCTGACTGTGGTACATCATGATCTATTTCAGGATGCCTCCACGCAGATAGCTAGCTAGGCTTACGATACATAATTGTGTGGATAGAACTCCTAACGATGAGGCATCAGTTCATGGACCAGTCCCAGGGATAGCCTCGCCGGGTGGTGCACTAGTGTTTCCCCCACCTGTTGATCAGAAGTTACTGTTCCCATTACCTATAGAGGATGTACGCAGACTCAGTGCATTGCATGAGTTTCAGAGGTAGATACCTCCTAGGTTCAGGGGAGAGATAGATCCTCAAGTCGTTGAGGACTGTATAGAGGTTGTGATGCTGGTCTTCCACTTAGTGACGACACCACTTGACTAGTTGGTGATCATGGCCATGATCCTTTTTCAAGGCTCAGAAGGGATCTTGACCATCCATATGCATGATGAGATGACCCTCACCTAGAAATACTTCAAGTAGATTTTCTGGGAGGAGTTTTTCCCCGCGACTTTGTGCTCTGTGTGCATATAGGAGTTTCTTAACTAGTAGTAGGGCAGTATGCCAGTGGATAAATACTCTATATGGTTTATAGACCTCTCTTTATACTCCACAAACATGGTGTAATACTATTTATTTAGGGACCAAACCTTTAATCAGGGACTCAGATAGGAGATCAGAGAATCCATGGTATCCCTCAACATCCGCACTCAAGATGGAGTGCCTAATTGATATCTTCTTATGGAGAGCTTACTAGATGAGCAAGAACTGACAACCGGAGCCAACAACAAACTCAGGTGGTAGAGTATTTAGTGGTGAGTAGTATACAACATACACGGTGGCCCAAACAGGCCAGGTATTTTAGGGAATGACCTTAGGACTCGGGGTCTGTAGTACGGGGCTCCCAGAGAAGAGGGAGTCAGTAGTGAACCAGGCTATGCTTCACATGCGGTGCGTAGAGACACATAGCTCGTGACTACTAGTCCCTCCACATAGATGATATGCAGATGGTTGTGGGACCACTAAAGAAGAAACAAAGGTTAGAACAAGGAGTTTTGTAGTGCGGAAGACATGACAAGGGAGTAGCCCGAACAACTGGCGGTGGATGACGGTTCGAGGTGCTACCATCACCACCCCTAGGTGATCCACCATGGGCTCACAGAGCCTGCAGATAGGGGTAATGATAGCTTCAGGCGATGTAGGCCTATGAACACGGTGCTCCAAAGATGATTAGAGGTAAGATCAGTGTCTTCTACAATAAAGCTTATGTTTTAGTAGACACAGGTTTCAATCACACTTTCCTTGACATAGAGCTCGTTCAAGGATTAGAGATTTAGGTGGAGCCGTTGGATCAATCCTTATGATTAGAGACTCCTACAGGAGGGGATTTGATGATTAAAAACTTGTGCTGATAGTGTGAGATTACTCTAGGAGGCGAGATCTTTGGTTGAGATCTCTTAGTAGTTTCGTCGAGGCCTTACGACATCATCTTGGGTATAGATTGTTTATCGAAAGTCCATGCTCAAATTGAGTGTATTAGGTGAAAATTGTGTTGTGTCCTTGAAGATGGGACCAAGTATTTCTCCACTAGAAAGAAGGGAACTTTTTTAGCACATAACGAACTTTCTCGGAGGAGGGTGCAACCGATCACTCATCAGTAGGATAGCCTCACCCTCGGTGTGGTGGACGAGTGGAGTCCAAGATTTCCTATAGTGGTGGATGAGTATGAGGATGTATTTATTAAGGATGTTCTGATCATAACACCTCTTAGGGAGGTAGACTTCAGTATCAACCTTTACCCTAGGAAAGAACTGATATCTATACTAGCATATCGGATGGCTCTCGCAGAGCTTCATGAATTGAAGCTATAGTTGGTGGTATTGTAGGAGAAGGGCTTCATGGGACCTAGCTTTTCACCATGGGCAGCCCCAATGTTGTTTTCTAAGAAGATAGATAGTAGTTTGAGGTTGTGTGTGGAATTCTGTTTCTTGAACCAAGTGACCATGAAGAACAAGTATCCACTACTGAGGATTGGTGACATCTTCGACCAGCAGAAGGGAGCAAGGTGGTTCTTGAAGATAGGCCTCATATCAGGATATCAACAACTTCAGGTATGAGATGAGGACGTATGGAAGACAACCTTTATATCTCCATATGGCCACTATGAGTTTTTGGGGATTCCTTTTGGAGTGACGAAAGCCCCATCCATTTTCTTGGGACTCATGAATAGGATCTTCCATCCTTAAGTCGATCGTTTCATGGTGGTCTTCATTGATAACATATTTGTGTACTCGACGTCAGAGGAGTAGCACACTGCACACTTGAGGATAGTCCTGGATACACTAAGAGAGAAATAGATTTTCAGTAAACTCTTGAAATTCCTATTTTGGATTTAGGAGGTACACTTTCTAGGAAAAATCATCTTAGAGGCTGGTTTTTTAGTGGATTCAGTGAAGATAGAATTAGTGATTTGTTGGGATCCACCCAAGAGTGTGATTGATGTGAAGATTTTCTTGGGGTTGATCGAATACTACAAGAGGTTCATGAATAACTTTTCTAGAGTAGCATCACCTTTATCAGCCTTGACATGGAAGGGAAAACACTTCATGTGGACGGAGAAGTGCCAACAGAGTTTCCAGGAGCTAAGGCAGAGATTGAAGAGTGCCCCATCTTGAGACTGATAGAAGAGGGTATTGGGTATATAGTTTTTTTTCAAAGAATTAGGGTCCAGAATTGGTTTTTTCATGATGCAAAATGAACAGCGATCACCTATGGTTCATAGAAGTTGAGGTAGCATGAGAAGTACTATGCGACCCATAACCTAGAGTTAACGAAAGTGGTCTTCCCCTTGATGATGTGGCGACATTGCTTGATGGCTGAATGGTTTACTGTTTACTCCAACCATAAGAGTATTAGGTATATATTTTCACAGAAGGACATGAACATTAGACAACATTGACGGATTGAGTTTCTTTAGGACTATGAATTTGAGATAGTCTATTCTCATGGGAAGGGGAATGTGATGGCAGTCGTGCTCAGTAAGAGGTCTGGTTTACAGCTACTGAGTGAGGCGAACGAGAAGCCAACCATGATGCAGATATCCTTTGTAGATGATGTTGAAGAAGATTACCTTTAGTCAATGACTATTACTCCCCCACTATTACAGTGAGTTAGGGAGGCATAACTTGTGGATGTTGACTGTGAGGCCCAATGTGCTCAGTTATCCTGAGGAAAATATCCTGATGGATTTTCGATATGTGGGGATCACGTCATCCTTTTAAAAGGATGAACAGTTGTACCAGTGATGTTATTGGAGGAGGTGTTGAGGTAGTTCCATAGATCCCCTTTGGCGATGCATCCTGGTGTGATGAAGATGTACTAGGACCTCCGACTTCAGTTCCAGTGGCCCAGGATGAAGAAAGTGGTGGAAGAGTTTTTTTCACAATGCCTCACTTGTCCGCAAGTGAAGGCTATGCATCAGGTACCATCAGGCTTGGCACACCACTTGAGGTACTATAGTTGAAATGGGATGGTATCTCCATGGACTTTGTGAAGGGGTTACCACAGATGTCCTGGGGATACAATTATATCTGGGTGATTGTTGATCGACTCACCAAGTCAGCTCACTTCCTACCCATCCAGGAGTATGGATCGATAGAGGGATTCGAGCGCCTCTATGTCCAGGAGATATTGTGGATTCACAGGGCACCTTTGATGATTTTAATAGAATATGATGAACACTTTACATCCCGGTTCTATAAGGGATTACAAGAGGCGTTAAGGACTCAGCTGCGCTTGAGCACAACTTTTCACCCTCAGATAGATGGCCAGATGGAGTAGACCATACAAACCTTGGAGGATATGATTCGTGCTTGCGTCCTTGATTTTTCTTTGTATTTGGGAGGACCAGCTACCACTGGTGGATTTTTCATACAACAATACCTATCACTCCACCATTGGAATGGCACCATTTGAGGCCTTTTACGGGAGTCCATGTCGATCATCTCTAAGTTGGACAGACCCAGGGGAGTCACCACTCATGGGTCCAAAGTTTTTAAGAGATACCACTGAGAATATTCATATCATCTAGGAGAAGATGAAGATTTCATAGAGAATACCTAAATCATGTACCGACTGGAGACAAAGACCCTTGGAGTTCAAGGAGGGAGACCATGGGTTCCTCTGGGTCTCACCCCGATGAAGATTTTGGAGATTTGGACAAGGTGACAAGTAATCTCTGAGGTTTATCAGACCTTTACAAATTCTTAGGAGAGTTGGTGAGGTGGTATACCACCTAGCTCTTCCACCACAGATGCACCGGGAACATGATTTTTTCCACGTGTTAAAGTTGATTAGGTATGTTCATGATCTATCGCACGTCATTGACTGGGGCGAGTTAGACATTGATAATGGGGAAAGATTTGTGGAGTTCCCAATGGAGATATAGGATCTATATGAGCGGGTCCTTCGTGGAAAGTTTATTCCTCTCGTTCAAATTCGGTGGAAGCACGATAATCTTTAGGAGAGCACTTGGGAGTGGGAGGCTCATATCCGTGCTCAGTACCCCCATTTGTTTTTTTAACCTTGTTTTAGCTTACGAGGACATAAATCCCAATATGAGGGGAGTAATGTAATGTCCCAAATTTTTTGTATATTTTTTTCTAAATTGTATGGGTTTATTTAGTGACAACATTCTTTGACAGGAATGTGATTCTGAGGCCAGGTGATCTCAGAATAGATTTTTGAACTTTTTTTAAGTTCATTAAAGTAAATGTGCGAGTGGGTTTTTCTAACATTGGATCCAGTGCTCAGATACAAAATTTGTGGGAAATGTTGAACTAGGAACACAAAGATTCTTCTAGAAAGGACTTAACTTCGACCAATGAGGGTCGGATGGAAAAGTTAATTTTTGGACTTTTCAGAAAATAAAAAAATAACTTAAAAAATTGTTTTATTTTTCTTCCCTCACTATTGAGAGACAGACGATGGTGTTTCGGTGTATTGACAATGCAAATTAATGGAATATCCTTAGTGGATCATAAATAGAGTATAACAGATATGTTGTTTCATAAATTAAATAGTGTAACAACACTATGTCACTGTGTAACAAAAATGTTGCGGTGTGATTCCTTTTAATAAGCTAATGTGTTGGAGAGTTGAGAGATAAACCATTGAAATTCTCTAATGAAACTATGCCAAAAAATATCTCCAATGAAGAATGATGGCCACCGAAAGTATTTCTAGAGACATTGACGCTATACGAATAATGGGATCGGGAAGCGACAGATGCCAACGGATCTTGAATCCTCGAGGGCAGGGCGCTTTATCGAAGAACATCAATTAAGGTAGGGGTTTATTTGTTTTATGTTTTCCCCGTTATTATTCTAAACAACGAACAAAAATCAACCAATGAATAGGTTGATCCTCAGATCATCTGTTCTTGAGGGAGGGTGATGTTTCTTGGGATTTATATTCAGGATTAAATTATTGTTGATAGAACATCATCACAAAACCTACCCCAATTTTAAAACTCTAATGAAGTGGGCACGGTCCGACACAAACAAGAGACAAGGCCCTCCTCCTGTGTGTTCTTAGTGACTGAGCATTTGAAAGGGGTGAAAAGGTAGATTCAAGGCCTCATAGAGAAGGAGATACCCAACGAAGGCCAGAGGCATAGTTGGTGCGAAGAACGGTCCATCAGTGCAGACTTAGTGGTCTACGGAATGAATTGACGGTGTGCCAATGACCGTTGGAGGTGGCCCATAGTGGTGACCATGGGTGGGAAGTGGCGCACCACGATAGCATGATAGAGTTGAAAGGTATGGCTGGCTTGGGCTACGAAGCAGCGGAAAGAGCCAGTTATTGGTGGAAGAGATGTGGCCCCTCAACCGCATCGGTGGAGTGGTACACAGCTATGGGCTATGATTCGTAGGAGCATACAGATGATTGACCACAAGCGAGGAGTCCAGCTGACCAGATTGGTCAACAGGATAGCAGTTGGCCATGGTCGTTTGACTGCGTTGAAGTTGGAAACCTCATGGATGAACCGTAGGGAAATGGGGAGTCAGACATGACTTCTATCCACACCCTGACCAGGGGGAACTGGTGCACCTATGGGGGACTAGGTAGGGGACGTGATCCCTTAGTATGCCAGAACAACTCCAATAGGCTGGACCCTCCCCATCAGGATGGGAAAAACCCACTCCACTGGGATGGGCCAGACCCACGACCTAGTGGACTAGACCCAGGCTCGACCATGTCCGGTTTGGGTCAGCCCAACCGGGTCAGACAGGACCAGAATCCAACCGACCCCTTTTTAGAAAAACACCAATATCTTTCAAACCGGTCTTTCGGTTGATGAGACATTTGTGGTGTTGGAACCCTCATGATGAGGAGGATATTTTGTAGCTATCTATATAGGATTTAATGGAAGTTTAAATTCTATGAGAGACTTTTGGAGTGGTTCTTCCTAGATCAAGAGTGCTACGTGTGGGAACCCTATGATTAGCTAAGAACTGAAGACTTCTGATGAGTGGCCCTATGTAGATCAGACACTATGACCCTGTGGGAAGTGGATTCTATGTGACCTGGCTGTCCCACGGTGGGGAGAGACTTCTATGTGACCCTACAAACACAAGGTACTCAACAGGAGGAGTACCTCAGTATGTCCATAGGTGGGAAGCAGCTTCTATGTGACCTAGCATGCTCACAACGGGGAGCAGATTCTGTGTGACCCAACATACCCACAATAGTCATCATTGATGAGTACCAAAAAAGCACTAAGGTTTGTGGGAAGAGGCTTCTGTGTGACCCGACAGGCCCACTGTACTCATTAAGGAGGAGTTCTCCAGCAGCCCATGCTGTTCGATGTTGTGACTAATGATCCTACTTTCCTACTATAGAATATACCTTGTGTGAGCTGTCTTACTTCATGATCATACTTGATGATAATACTTTGTGGTTTGATTGTGGATTAATTTATGGTCATTCCTTTATGTTTTGGGTTCCCTACTAAGTATATAGTTAATAACCCCTGCATGGGCTTCACCCACACGTGTTGTGTCTGGTGCAGATGACCAATGGCTTGATAGAGGACATTGCGGCCTAGGACCTGGTGGTGCCCAGGGAGATCAGGCAGGTGGTGCATACTTCTACAGCTTCCAACAACCACTCTATAATTACCTATTAGGTGGGTTTTTTAGTGGATGGCTATCTAGAGTTTCTTTTTTTTTACTTTCCTAATTTCCTGTTATTCTTTTGTTAGTTTTGTATTCTTGCCCATTTAACTTTCAGTTGTACTTGTAGTTAGTGGTTATTTATAGTGGCATGTTTGTTTACTTTTCTAGCTTTGGGGTGTGGTTGTGTGTGCATACATACAGGTACTCTGGAAGATGCCTCTCACTTGTAGGTTGACGCCTTCAGTGCTAGTTACCAACCCCTGGCCTTCAGAAGGTGGGTTTGGGGTGTGTTACGACACAGGCCCTAGGAGATGGGTCATGACATTGTTCTCTCTTCTTTTGTGCATTTGTAGAACTTGGATAAATATTTTCTAGTGATTGAGTGGTATTTATTAAATAATAAAGGTAATAAACCAAATTAAATTGAATTGTAAGGATGAGGGAGTACTAACATGTGTTTATATATTCCCTTATTATTGAAAATTGTTTTCTCTTGAAACATATGCCCTATTGTTATGTGCATGTTTTTGAAACTAGGAATTTTGAACCTTTGTTGTGGATCGATAACCCAATTTTGAAATATTTTTTAAAACCACTATTCACAAAGGGATTAATATGTGTATTATTCTATGGATTGGTTTCCAGGGTAAATATAGAACTATGAGAAAATACGTATGCATGAGAAGATGATTTAATGATAAATCCCCTTGAAAATGAATCATAGTAAAATATATGGTTTGGAAATATTCTATTTTATGCTTCTAATATTATTTTATTGGACTTGTGTTTGTGTGAACACTGTGGTGTTAGTACAATAATGGTGGTGATTTTTTTTGATGTGAGATGTGTTATAGGCTGTCAAAGTGTGGTGTTAGGTATGTGGCTGTAGTGGTAATATGATGGTTTTATATGTGAATCGTTATTATAGTGTCCTGGTAGTGATGGAATATGTGGTTGGAAATACTAAAAGGGTAATAATGTGGGTTGGAATTTAATAAATTTCAGCTAGAAATACATATTTGGTAAATGAATTAACAAATTAAAATTTAATTAATGGGATAAAATGAAGTTGAAAATAAATTAAGATTTTGTTTAGAGTGGATTTTCAACAAATATGAATATAAATGGCCCAATTAATGAACAATGGATATTTATAAAGTATTCTAGAATAATTCTTGAAGCTGTAATTGAAATAAAACTACTGTAGGATGTGTGTGGTTGTTCTATTTAGTGGGTTGTATCTAGTTTTTGGTAGCTGGTGGAAACATTAGTATGGCGTTGATGATAAGTCGGAGGTGGGGATGTTTTTATATGAAACATTTAGGATGGACTGTGTGATTTATTTATGTGTGTGTGTGTATATATATATTCTTTTATTTTATTATTACTTTTATACACACCCCACTAAAATCGAGTACCAAGTACTGAAACCTTGTAATTTTGGTTGGTGTTTTCCCCAACTAATTTATGGTGAGGAATCTATGATTGATTACCCCTTATTCCCTTTCCTTCTCTTCCTCCAAAAGTAGTATCAGGTAATATAACACTTATTAAAAAATCATACCCCTTGATGATGTCACAATTGGTGGTGATGCCTAACGATGAGAGGATGTGATATGTAGTGGGGGTCATTCATGGTAGAAGGAGGGAAGAAGGTATATTTCCTTTATGTTTATGATACCCAAATACTATGTAAATAGGTTGTGGATGAATATGTGATGATGAAACCGTGAAACAAGAGATGCGCACAATGACATGTATGCAAACACGAGATGTTGGGTCCTATAAGAGGTTAGGGTTGGTAGGGTTATAACCCAACCCACATCAGAAACAATTGGATATGTGATGATTATATGGAATAGAAGGTATGATGTAACATCATGAGATTTTATAATAATGATATTATACTTGATTACAAGTATGACACACAACACCAAGCTTAAACGAATCACGAATTATTATTATACATCAATTTTGAACTAGCCATTAGATTAGAGAGTATGAATAATATTAACTAACTTTTTAAATATATATTAAGGATTAAATGAATACAATTTTTTTATTAATGATTAATAAATTATTAGGTCGTAATAATATAAAGACTACATAAGGGGGGGGGGGGTGAATTGTGTCGTTTATAAAGTCTTCCCTGATTCTTTATTTTGATTCCCTTTGTGATTTATGAAGATATTCTAGGTTTTATTCTGTAAAACATTTGGGCAACTAATAGAAAGAAATAATGTACACAACAATTTTATAGTGGTTTAGGGATCAAAGACCCCCCAAGTCCACTCCACTAATGTTCTCTCTGCAGGCTTGGTGCATTTCACTAGAAATTTCCTATTATGGCATGACCTGAAAATACGTAAATCAGTGATGGTAGTCGACAAAACTACAAAAAAGACTAAAAGATATCCTTATAGTTATTTTACAGGGAACTAATTATCCATAGCTTAGACCAAGAAGCTAAAACTTCACTAAAATTGAGTATGATCATTTTAAACTCCAATAGATAAAAAGAGTTTGATTTGAAAATGGTTCACGTTGAACTTTATAGTTACAACAGAAATTGATAGTAGATGTATATTATTCTTCAAAAAACTAATGTATTCAAGAAAGAATTACTCTGAAGAGATCTAGGTTGCAAATGAACTTCAATTTGAACTTCATTAAAGAGAAGTACGAGGTTGAAAATGAATGTATCCAAAGTGTAGCCTCTTCAAAAAATAAGAGAGTTGATCAAACATTGTATAAGCCCTATAAAATATATTCACAATAATACAATTGAAATTATATGTGAATTTATATCTTTTATATAATTGAGATAACTTTCTTAGGTATTCAGATCCAAGAAAATATCCTGATGGAATGCAGAAATTCAAATTCAAATTATCCAGAGAAGAGTCATAAATTCCCTTAAGAATAGGTTAAAATTATTCTCATGAATATAGTTCTTTGAATTGATCATAATGAGTTTTGAATCAGTCATAGAGAATATTTCAATTATCCCGAAATTCTATCAGGACTGTTGTAGAAATATTAGATAAAATCATGAATTTTAAATATCCATTGTCAAGTAAACAAACGTAGGGTTCCACTACATAGCGTAGGGTTACTTTGCGTAGTGTAGAGTTCCTTTACGTAGAATAGGGTTCCTTTTTATAGCGTAGGGTTCCTTTGTATAGTGTAGGGTTCCTTTACATAGTGTAGGGTTCAAAAATTAACATAGAGATAAGAATCCATATATTCATCCTTTCAATGTAAGATTGATTCCAAATGTAAGGTTGATTGTCCATATGTTCAATCTCATGAACGAAGGGTATGAATAACGATTCCAGATTTAATCCTTGGGTTGATATACAATATGTTCATCCTTTCAATGTAAGATTGATTCTAGATTTAAGAATTGGGTTGATATACCATACATTTATTGTCTGTCGAACCTAGGGTTGCCGAACCATACATTTAATATCCACTATAGGGATGTCAATCAATATGAAAACAATTCAGGATATTGTAGGGATGATAATCCATATGTTCATTTACTAAATTTATGGTTTGAATAGTGTTTCTAGAACACATCCCATAGCATTAAATTCCATTAAACACCATACATATAATTATGACATATAAATTATGGAGACACACTTAAAGAAACTTTATTAGAAAACAAGAAAGGGTATTTGTGAGAATAAAAATCATCATATAACACCGAGTATTTTTGAGAAAATACATGCCCAATAATCTCCTCCTTTTTTATGATAAAAAAACCCATAATTCAATTTAAATAAAATATAGGTCTTTTCAAAACTAACAAAAATGTTGTGAAAATTGAATTTCAATTTCACAGTCACTACTAGAAATAGGACCTATACCGATGGTTTGGACAAAACCATTGGTATTGGTCAATTATATGGACGTATACCAATGGTTTTTCCAAAACCCTTTGTATAGTTCAGTTATATAGACCTATACCAATGGTTTGGCCAAAAACGTTGGTATAGGTCACCAATTTAGACCTATATTAATGGTTTTTTTCCAAACCATTGGTATAGGTCCACCCTGTGCTAGTGGTTTCACCAAAACTGTCTGTATTTCTCAAAAAATAAAAGAACCTATACCAATGGTTCTCAAAACCATTGGTATAGGTCTATACCAATTGTTTTGATAATCATTGGCATAAGTACACATATTTTTTATGGAATTTGTTTTCAAATAACATTAAATAAATATAAAAGTTAAAATACTTATGAATATACAAATATATATTAATGAAATTATGTTCAAAAAAGTAAAGTTAGATTAATGGTTAGGTTATTGGATTATAAATGGGCGGTGATGAGATCATAACTAAGACATACTTTTTATTAATTACCTATACCAATGGTTTTATGAAACCATTGGTATACATTTTTCATATAACCTATAATAATAGTTTCTTAGAACCATTGGTATAGACCTATCCCAACACCAAACCAATGGTCCTCCAAAACATTGGTATAGGGTATTTTTCTATTAGTGAGAATTATTTCGATGATAAGAAATAGATACTCGAATAATTTAGTGTGTGTTGTGTTTACCCTTAATTTCTACCTTTGTTTATGGTATCTAAAAGAAATAATAATAAAAATGGATTAAAACACATTTAATATTGAACAGAAAAATAATTTAAAGTTATATTCTAATAAATAGAAAAATAAGACAAGCTATATGTTTGTATAATTTTGATCATAAAGAATAAAACTATATAATACTCAAAAATATAAATTTAAAGTAAAGTAAAACAAATTAAAATGCACATAAAATGTTTTGAAAATAATGAGTACATCCCATAATCAAAGAAAGAATTCTTCAAAATGTGGAGCTTTAATCAGATTGGTGTTCATGATCAGAATCTCTATTTTTAGAAGGTGAAGAAGAATGAGGAATGTTTTAAACAACACCTTGTATATCAGGTAGTTTCACTAACACGCTTTGGAAATATTTGTTGAACACATCTATCCATTTTTGAAGCATGTTCTTTTAATATTGTCAAAATTTCAAGCTTTCAACTAAATTTACCTTAACAAATTTATTCATTGTTCCTTCAGATTGAATGATAGTTTTCAACCTATCTTTAACTTGATGAGTGACTGGTCCCAACCAGGATTCATTAGATTTCAACTGACTTATCAAATATCTATAATTATATATAAGAACATTCAATGGAGTATAATCACACTAAAGTATGTGCAGTCTATTATTGAAATTAGCTAACACAAAAGTTATTTGACCAAATATTCTTATCAAGTCAGGAGGAGTCTGTTGAAAATAGGTTTAATCCTGAAGACTTTCTCTAATATATTGAAACTATTTCCCTAACAACTGCTTCAACTCCTCAAAATATTATTTCTTTATCGATTTTTCCTTTATGAATCTGAACTCAGATGATAACATTATAATAAACTCTTCAAGGTCACCCACAACCACAAGAGTTTCTTGAACTTGTCTTAATTGAGCTTGAAGTGGCTCAGATTCAGATCTTAAAACTATATAACTTATGAGTTCTTCAATTGTCTTCCTCTTAGAATGTAATTCTTCTATTAAAGAGAAATTTTATACATTCACATGATTGAAACATTGAACCAACTCTTCTGAATTTCTTTTCAATGAGTTAGAAGACTCAGTAGATTGAGCTCTGGGTTGACCAACTTCCACCATAGGAAAACTTGGATCATATTCCACTCTTGATGGATATACTTCAGTACCAACTGAATTAGCAATGAAAGAAGAAATATTTTTAGGGTAGCTTGATCAGTATTTGGAAAGAATTCCCTTGTTTGATCATCCCCTTGAGCAACTTGGTCAACATTCTAAGTTAAATAATCCACCTACTCACCAACTTCTTCTTATCTTGATTTGGAAACTACCACTCGATCAAAAATATTTATTGAATTTTTTATTATTTGATGAATACTAGCCACATCAACTCTTAACTCTACTTCTTCATCAGGAATTTCAACAAAACTCTTTTACATATATATCAAAAAAATGGAGAGTTTTTATCTCCAAAAATGAATTCTAGGAATTGAAATCATATCAAAGTCTTTAATGAATTATTTGTTTGATTTAGCCAATCAAAATCAATTACATTTTACAAAATAACTTTCATATATTTCAAATCATAAGAAGGATCACTTGGACCAACTTCTTCAACTGCAAGAAAAGTATCCATTTTTAATGGTTTAAGGTTTTAGGGTCTAAAGGTTTATGGTTTCAATAGATGGAAGGAGATACACACTATAAAATGAAGGGGCATAATGGAGTAGGAGGGAGAGTGGGAGACGTTTGACAGTTTAGTTTTTTGTTTTCATGTTTATATGATATGGTGTAATCATTAAAATTATAATTTCAACAGGCATGATATAAAAATAAAATACAAAAAAATATATTTAAACACATAATTGAAATAATAATTTGACAATAGAATTATCATTTAAAATAAATTAAAATGAATTAAAAGTATAAAATCCTTAATTGAAATAAGTTTCTAAACATTTATTTGAAATCAAAAAATCATGACTCCCCCTTAATAAAAAAACATATAGTGGGAATTGGTTTTGAAAAATATCATCTAATTAATGTTCATTATTTAATAATTCTAAAGATATATCCTTTTTAGGAGCATGATCTCTTAAAAAATGATGCCTTATATCAATATTATTAGTCCTTGAATGATTTATAGATTTTTAAAAAATATTTATTGCACTAGTATTATCACATAAAATAGGTATATTGATAGAATTTATTGCAAAATATTGTAGAGTGTGATTCATCCACAAAAGTTGTGAACAACAACTACTAGCAGATGCATATTATTCCTCACCCATTGATAAGGAAACTGAGTGTTGTTTTTTACTCAACCAAGATACTAAATTTTTTTCTTTAAAAGTGACTGGTCCCTAAGGTTCTTTTTCTATCTAATATAAAACATCCTAAATCAGCATCTGAATATGAAATTAAATTAAAATCATAAGTTTTGGGGTAAATAAGATATTGAACAATAGTTTATTTTAAATATCTATTTTTTTAACAACAATAATATGAGATTCTTTTGGATTGGAAAAAAATCTAGCACATAAACATTCAAAAAACATTTTTTATTATCTTCTACCAGAAAGATACAATAAACTACCAATAATACCTCTATATAAATTATTTTCAACTAGTTTTCCAGCTTCACCCAAATAAAGTTGTTTATTTATACACATGAGAGTTGTATAGGTATTACTGTTTTCATGTCCAACATTTTTTAAAAAAAATAATACATTTTCATTGAATTAAAACACTTTCAAAATATTTTTGATAAATCTAAAATCCTAAAAATAAATACAGTTCTCCCATTATACTCATTTCAAATCCATTTTGAATTAAATTTGAGAAATCATTAAAAAGCTTATTATTAATTGAATTGAAAATAAAAAAATCAACATAAATTCATATTAATAAGATATTATATCAAATATTTTTTATAAAAAGAATAAGATCAAATAATCCTATATAAAATCCATTTTACAATAAAGAGAATCTTTATCATTCATATCAAGGTCTAGGTTCTTATTTAAGGACATAAAGAGTTTTAGTAAGTTTAAAAACCAAATTTGTTTTATGAGGGTTTTCAAAACCAAGGTGTTGTTAAAAATTAAATTTTTCTATTAAATAACCTAAAAGTAAGATTTAACTTCCATCTGATATAATTTAAAATTCATATGAGATGAATAATCTAAAAGGATTCTATTCTAGCTACAAGTCAAAAGGTTTCATCATAATCTATACATTCTTATAAATTTTATCCTTCAGCTACTAATATAGGTTTATTTCTAGTTATGGATCCTTGATCATAAAATTTATTTCTAAATATCAATTTAGTTCATATCATTGGATAATCTGACGGTCTTTCCACTAAATCCTAAACTTCATTTCTTCTGAATTGGTTTAGTTCTTCTTGCATTGATAACAACCAAATTTTATATTCTAAAGATTATTCAATAGACTTAGGTTAGACAGAAAGACACAAAATTAAACTAGGTTTCCAACATTTTTTCTAGTTTTACTTTCCATTTCTTGGTCTCCTATAACATTTTTTAAAGGTTTGTTATTTAAGGTTCTAGACTATCTATGTAAGACACTTTCAGCTTCTTTAGTTTCATGTTATTCAGTTTCAAATTCTTCAAAACTAGATTGTATTTTATGAAAATCATTTTACAAACTATATTTAGTGGTTTCCAGTCTCATTTTATCAAATGAATAAGTAATTTCATATTTTTGATCTTTCTCTTTGATGAAAGCTTCAGTTTCATCAAACTTCACCTGAACTGATTCTTCAACAATCCTTGACTTCTTATTAAACACTCTATTGTATTTATAAGTTGTATAATATTCTAAAAATATTACTTTATCAGCTTTTGGATCGAATTTACCATGGTTTTATTTAGTATTCAAGATATACACTTTGCATCCAAACACGTTAAAGTACTTTTATTAACGTTTTCTATTATTTGAAAGTTCATAGGGTTTATTTTTAATACTATTAATTATTAAAACTATTTTCATGATATAAGAATATTTTACTATAGCTTATTCTAAAAATAATTAGGAATATTATATTCATTCAGTATAGTCTCCATTTCTCGAATAGTTATATTCCTTCATTCAAAAATTCCATTTGTTGAGGTTTTCATGGTGGAGAGAAGGTGTGTTTAATACCTAGATTTGAGAAAACAAAATTAAATTATTGATTCTAAAACTCTCCACCATGATAAATTCTTAATGAAATTACTTTAAAATCTATTTCTTTTTGAATAATTTTACAAAAAAAATGAAAATATTGAATACGTCACTTCTGATTTTTAGAAAACATACCCAAGTAAATATAGAAAAATAATCAATTAAAAAAAGAAAATATAATTTACCATTCAAAATTTCTAGTCTGGATGGTCTAAAAAAATATGGATAAGTTATAAAGGTTTAGATGTAGAAAATTTGTTAATATATTTGGAAGAATTTTTGAGTTGTTTTCCAATTTGACATGGCTGAAAAAATATTTCATGTTCAAACTTAAACAATTTGTTTTTTGTTTGAAAAGAATTTAAATCCAAATTATAAAAATTTTCCATTCTTGGTGCTCTAAATTAAAGCAGTTTTTTTTTGAAAACACAGAAGGAATTAATAACTAAATTAACATAAAATCCATCATCACGAAGTTGAGAAATACTTCTTAAGTTGTTCTTTAACCCTTCTATAGACAATAAATTTTGGTTTAGATAGTCTTTGGATTTCAAATAATTCCAACTCTGATAATATTTCCTTTTAAATTATCACCAAAAGGCATTAGACCTCATTATATTTGAGTTAGTGTATGGAAATTTGATGAGTCTATACTCACGTGTCAGGAGTAGCCACATTCTTTATACCATAGAGTTTTTCTATTCCTGTGGCCTTTTTCCTTCAAAAATAATTAAACATGTATTTTTTGGTACCCATATTTTCATGGGTCCAATAGTTTCAGTGAATAATGATCTGGGAATCCATATTTGCATTATTTTCCCAAAATTTATATCACTTCCTTTAGTTTTATTTTTAGAAATAAAATTATTTTTAATAACAATAATGTGATGATTTTTTAATTAATATTTGTTTGTGTAATGACATTCGAATACAAAGTAATATAAGGTAGCATTTTTCAAATTGGAAAAAAATAATTTTTTTATAATTTTAATTTTTCATCTTTTCTTCCTATTCCAAATCTTTCTCATTTAATGAAATTCTTTCTAAGAATTTCATTCAGAGTATTTTTCTCATTTAAAAAAAAAAGAGTATCAATTTTATAAGATTCTACTTCATACTATAATTATTTTATCCTTTTTTCATGATCAATACAGTTTGATGTGGATGAGTTGAATTTTTTAGTTAGATACTGATATTGTTTTAGCATAGTGTCTCTTTCACCTAAAAAATTATTATAAATATTTTTTGATGATTTATTATTCTTTATTAAGGAATCATATTTATATTCTAATATTGAATATTAAGTAGCTAATTTATCATTTGAGAAACTACCAATTTATAAATTAGAAGTGTAATAAGATTGTACCTCTTCTTCAACCTTAACCATAAAGCACATGTTGGCTTCCAGTTTTTGGTGCTCTTTTTTTGAATCAGATTTTGAAGAGTTAATAGAGTCTTTAGATTTATTCCACATAGATTTCTTAGATCTTTTCATTTATTAAAATAATCTATATTAATATGATATTTAATTTATGTCCTTATTCTTTCGTCTTTTAATTGGGGGTAGTCAGGACTGATGTGACCAAATTTTTTTCATTCATAGCATCTTACTCTATGGGGTTATCTTTCATCTTTCTTAAAGGTTTTTATTAAGACTCTATTTTTCTTGTATAATTTGCTCAGTTTTATGGATAGATATTCGAGTTCCATTTCAGAATATGAAGAGTCTAAATTTTTGATTTTGAATAATTCTTTTGATTTTATTTCATTATTTTGGGATGTCACCTTAAGGGTAATGTTTTCCATTTTTACTATTGTTTTGTGATCTTCAGCTTAATAATTCATTTCTTCTTCATACATCATCAATGTTCCAATAATTTACTTTATAGTTGAATTATTTACTACTGATGATTACTGAATTGCTATAGATATGCCATTCCATTTTAAGGGTATTACTCTAAGTACTTTTAGAGCTTTATCAGATTGACTGATGCGATCTCCCAAGGTAGTGATATCATTGAAAATATTTTCCAACCATCCATCAATTTGTGTTATGATCTCTCCATCAAACATTCTAAAGGGGAAAACATGAGTTTGGTAATAGTATACCTCATTTTTCTAATATTATCTATTACTTCATAAGAAACTAAAATAGTTTTCCACATATCATAGGTAGTGGGACATTGTAAAACTCAATTGAATTTATCCCGTCCAAATCCATAGAAAATTGAATTCATTACCATTGATTTGATTTCATATTTGGATTCTGTTTCATCCCTCAAAGTCTCTGGATTTTTAGGAATCACATATAGAGTGATGATCTTAGAATAAAATTTGAATCCCAAATTCTTTAGGTAGATAATCATTCTTGATTTCTAGCATCCATAGTTATCACCATTAAAATATTGAGCAAGAAATATAGACATACCTTCTTTTAGATCATTTTTCCATATTATTTTTATAGAACTTATTATCTTTAAACTTATTGTAGGTTTTATTCAAAAATCCCTTCTCTGATACCAATAGTTATATAAGAATAATGCAAAGACTACACAAGAGGGGGTGAATTGTGTCTTTTTGATAATCTTTAGTTATTATTTCTTTTGATTCCCTTTATGGTTTATACAGATATAATGGGTTTTATTCTGTATGAAACATGAGTAGCAGATAAACATAAAGAATGAAAAAAACAATTTTATAGTTGTTGGGGAAGTAAGATCCCCTAGTCCACTCCACAAATTATCTCTCTACAAGCCTGGTGAATTTCACTAGAAATATTTTCTTATCATAAGACATTAAATCCAAAAATGAGTGCATACAGTTGAAAAATTTACAAAAATACTAAAATATATCCTTCTAGTTCTTTTTATAGGGAACTAGTAATCCAAAACTTAGACCGATAAGGTAACACTTCAGCACAACTGAGTATGAGAAGTTGAAACCCCAATAAATAAAAAGAGTTTGATTTGAAGATGGTTCCGATTGAACTTCAGAGTTTCAATATCAATAGAAATTAGATGAATATTATTCTTTAGAAATGAATGTCTTCAATAAATAATAACTCTAATATGATCGAGGTCCCAAATATTCTTAAATTTGAATAGAAATAAATAGCAGTATGTGGTCGAAAATGCATGTCTCTAAAGTGTAGCCTCTTTCGAAAATAACAGAGTCGATCACACATTGTAGTAGCACTGTAAAATATATTCACAAGTATATAGTTGAATGCATATGTGAATGTATATGTCAAAAATAAATTTTGATAGAATATACAGAGAATATAGCTTGCTTCAGTATTCGAGACCCATGAAAATCACTTGATGGAATGAGGAAATTCAAATTCAAATTATCTAGAGAAGATTTCTAAATTCCCTTAAGAATAGGATAGAATTCATCCAATGAATATGATTCTTTAAATTGATCATAACTAGTTTTGAATCGGTCATAGATAATTTATCAATTACCCTAAAATTCTATCAAGATCATTGTAGAAATTTTAGATAAAATTGTGGATTTTAAATCTTTGTTGTTGAATAAAAAAACATTGGGTTCTACTATATAGCATAGGTCTCTTTTGCGTATCGTAGGGTTCCTTTTCATTGCATAGGGTTTGTTTGGGTAGCATAGGGTTCCTTTTTGTAGTGTATGGTTAAAAAAATAACACAGGGATCATAATCCATATGTTCATACTTTCAACATAAGTATAATTCCAAACGTATGGTTTATTATCCATACATTTATTATCTCAAACAAAAGATATGAATAATGATTCCATAT
Source organism: Viscum album (assembly GCA_963277665.1). Classification (NCBI taxonomy): domain Eukaryota; kingdom Viridiplantae; phylum Streptophyta; class Magnoliopsida; order Santalales; family Viscaceae; genus Viscum; species Viscum album. Next base: position 1,574,607,303 of record OY728120.1, on the reverse strand, counting down.
TTAAATGTTGGGTTGATATACCATATGTTTATTGTTCACCGAACGGATGGTTTCTTAACCATATATTTAATATCCAGAGTTGGGATACTAATCCATATGAAAACTTTTTAGTGTAGTGTAGGGATCATGATCCATATGTTCATTTACCGAATATAAGGTTTGAACAGTGTTTCCAAAACAAATCTCGTAGCATTAAATTCTATCAAACATGATACATATAATTATGAAATATAAATTCTTGAAACATAGTTACAGAAAATTTATTTGAAAAAAACAAGGGTATTTGTGAGCATAAAAATCATCATATAAAATAGATTATTTTTGAGACAGTTCATGTTTAATATAAATTAACAATCATTTTTTTTACTAAATCCATTTTATTCTTCAAAGATACATTTTCAGGGAATTATGAAAAAGCTGATTTTTATTGAAACTGTATTTTATTTTAAGTAATTTACAAAGTAAAATTATATTTTGGATTATTTTTCAAATTTAATTAGTCCCTATGGATATAAAATAATCTATTTATTTATTTTAAATTAATTTAATACTTTACTTTAGTATAAAAACATTTTATATTTTAAAAGGGTATTTTTCTGAAAAAATGTTTTCATCGCGTTTTGCAAGTTTAATTTTATATTAAATTATACAACTTAATCGTTTCTAAATTTTAAAAATAGATTCCATATTTGGAATTATGGGGTAAAATTTGTAAAATGGGTCCCTTTTATTTTTGGACATTATAAATAGTAACTTTTATATTTTTATTACCACCGTAAAGGCTAAATTAGGTAATTAATGTTAAAAATAGAATTATAACGACTAGAAAATTACCCTAAAACTATCTTTAATTTTATTGGATGAGTATATTTAGTCCATAATCATCCAATATTTAGTAGTATTACCTTTTTTTTCCATTTTTATGTGATTATTACTTTAATAATATTTTGTGTAAAAAAAGAAAAAAATGCCACCCTCTTGTTTTTAATAATTATAATATTTTTAAAATGGGGATAACAATATGTTATGATCAGTTATATGATTCAATTTTAAATATGAATGATTTATTTTCATCCTGGTACTTTATTTTTAATTTTTAGTGAAGTAATACTGACCTGAAAGTCCTACATAACATTGACACAAAAATTATTCAGGTAATGAAAAAATAAAATAAATGATAATAAAAATAGTAAAAGGAATATAAATTTAAGAAATAATATTATACAAAACATTCTAGATAAATATAAAAAATTATAGATGTATTAAAAGTTTTTATTAGAATTTATTTTTTTCCTAGAAGTTATTAAAGTCAAAGCAATGGAATGGTTCAAAAATTGACATTACTAACATTTGATGAAAATAATATTTAATTTAACATTATAAAATTCATGAAAATCCTATATTAGGAAAATTTATCAGTATATGGCTTGAAATATAAACCATGGTCTATTTATGGTCCAGTTTTCTTTTCATAGTACGTATCTTGTCCCTCAAAGTGTCAAAAAACCTTTTGTCATAGTAAGTGTGAAAAGGTTTAATAAAGAGATAAAATAAAAAGATAAGGGACAAAATATGATCTAAAAATGTAAAAATGATATATTTTTATAGTATTTAAAAAAATAATCATATTATATTTAAATATTATTAATTTAAATTCATTTATACTTGTTAATTAATTTATATTAATTTAATATTTTATAAAATTACAAGAGTGCCCCTCCCCTCTCTTATAAAAGGGAACCTCTAATTCTCTTTTATTCAAAACTTTAGAGAGATTTTTTTTGCAAATTACTTCCCAAATAAATTCCTAGAATATCTATACATGTTTTATATGTCTTCTTTTGGGCATAATACCATCCTTAAAATGATTATGGTATTAAGCAAAGGAGACTTCCCCAAGAAGAGGTATAGTTCTTAACTGAGCATTTTTATTTTATTTTTTCTATTAACTCCTTAAAATATTACTTAAACATGATGATATAATGACAAGAGTATATAAGAAATAATAACAATTCAATATTTTAATTACATATCCTATATCCGTCTCCCAACAAATGGGAAAGGAATTCATCGTTCATGGGTACGGTGAACTACCACCTTGCGAACCGCTGTAATTAGTTTTCCATAACCTTATATCAAGAATGGATATAATGATGTATATAATATGTATAAATTATTTTCATTAAAGATTTATTATTATTAAAGAATAATATATCATATAATTTCATACCTTTCCATTAATTTAAAAAGTATAATGTCTTTCATACGTACCTGTGGACTACTATTGGGAAACAAATCCCTCAAGGTGTTCCCTCAGGTTGTTTTGGGTGTGTTTGTGTTTGTTGAAAAAGCTAGATGACCACAAATGAGTATTGTTGGTGTTTTCTGAAGATTGGTTTTTAAGGTGGTGCAGTTTCCAAGTGTTTTCCAAATATTTGGACCTCAAAATCAGGAGCTTGATATTAGGAAAATAAGGATTTCTTCATAGGAGTGAACTATATAAAGAACGCTGAAGAAAATCGGAAAAGGGTGAGAACTACATACCATAATTTATGGGTCGTGTAACTTGTTCTGGGAACAGTACACAGTGTATCAAAAATAATATGCGGATACGGTTCTTGAAACCAAAAATCATTCGCGGCTGAGCCGAAGTGTGGTATGAATATGGCTTGGTGTTAGAGGAAGTGATCGACTGTGTTAGAGCCAATACGTTATGCGGGAAGTGTGGATTTATCTTTCTTGGATGACATGCAGTTTGCAGTGGCTGATGGATTGGTACGCGATGGAGGTTGGTTAAAAGATTAGGTAATCTTGATTAAACGGATTAAGTGGATATATTTTCTTATATAAGAATTTATAATCCCACCGATTACTATGGAGATTGAACATTATTAGACAATAAATTTTTCTCTGTAAATTCGGAAAATTCTGAAAGTGGTTGACACTGATGGTGTTTTTTGGAATTCATAACCCACAAAGGAAGCTTGGTATGCGGAGGAGGAAGTCCGGTTTGCGGAGGAGGAGGTCTAGTATGCAGAAGGCGTTTACTCGACACGCCAAGGAGGAATCTCTGGTATGTAGGATAGAGATTTCCGCAAGTGGTGCACATAGGGTGAGATCAGGTATGTAGAAGCAAAGGTAGTCTCCGAATAGAGAATCATTCGGAGACAAGTGGGTTTTCACATAGGAGGTTCACGGAATCGGTACGCAGTAGCGGTACACGATCACTAAGGAGGAGGTAGTCCACAGACGAAGGGAAATATGCTGTAGTGGAGATAGTACATGAAGAAGGTGTCCCATGTACCAAACCTGATACTCACTTTGCGGGAGAGGAAAGTGGTTCATGATTTTCTCAATGAAGCATGAAAAGGCTTCAATTCAGTTTGCGATAGTATTTTCTTGTACCTTATAATACCCGAGAAAGTGGATTTCATCTTTAAGTGAAAACATAACTTCAACAGAGCATCTACCTATATTTGAAGATGCAGTAATTCATGAAAATGAAGGGACCTACAAGTCCATAAACTATTTTTGACTTAGAAGTACATAAAGTGTGAGTGGATTCCTTTCCAAGAGCAGTGAGTGAAGGAAGAAGAAGACGACGACCCTTTCCACCGGCAGTGAGCTAGAGATAGAGGCATAAGGAGTGACCCTTGAGAATATAGTGAGAAGACCCTAAACCTTGTAATGGTAGTGAGAATGGGTATAGAAGATCCAGGCTGAGCATTGTACTCATTATTGGCCATGATCCTTAGTGAATTTGGTACATCTACATATTGTAGTTGTATGCTCCTTGGATGTAGCCCAGTGAGGGTAAACCAAGTAAAAATCGTAGTCCTATACATGATTTAAAACCACTCTATATATCTCCACAAGAGTAAGAGATAATTGAGTTTTTTCTAACAATGAAACAAGATTCAAAAGGGAGAAAGTTCTAAACTACCATATCCTGATTCACCCTTTCTGAGGGTATTCGACCTAGTGGACCTAACAACTACCACCTCCACAAAGCAATGTGATTCGTTTTTCATCACCAAATCACATGGATGATATATATAAGTATATTTAATAAAATAATATAACATTTATTATATGATTATAATTTTGGAAGGATAAAATTAAACTTCTATTCTTTTTATAACGATCATTGATAAATGGAAACGTTAGTCTTGCGTACATATGACCAATAGTCTCCATGATTGTTACATGGTTCACTTTTCATAACCATATTTCATGATTGTGATTAAAATTATAATCGATGTATACAATTTTAATTATTTTATGATTATTATTATGGTTGTGATGGAATAATGACCTCTTTGACCATAATTAACCCTCCAAATTCATTTTGGACTTATAAACCAAAAATCAACCAAATCTCTGACATGAATTTAAGTAATTAAGAAATTTTATATAAAATGGTAATGGATAAAATAAATATAATAATGAAATTTAAAATGTTTCTTAAGAAAAAAGAATTAACATAATTTCATTATTTAGGAATATAAGGAAGTTAATTGATGAGTTAGACTCGTGGTAAGAGGGTTTCTTTTAAAAATTATCTTTTAATGTTTCCCTTAAAACTATCCATTTATTCCATGTATATATTTATATTAAAATTATATTTTTAATTTATTAATATGGAAATAATTGATTTATAAAAGAAAATTTTAGTTTTCTTTAAATGGGTTTTCAAAAGTAAACTTCTTAATATTTTGACATTCTTTACGAAAGAAAAAAAGTAATATTCTATTTTAATTTATATGACAACAAGGAATTTTACCACCACCATAACCAATATTTGATGTTTATTTTGTAATATTTCATGTTTTATTCAACGTAAAACCTTATTTCGGTTTTTTCTTGGAATTTTAGTTTTGAAATAGGATTTTAAGTGGAACAAATATTTCAATATACAGAAATGTTTTCTTATGGGTGCAAAGAATTTGTCTTGGAGTATAATGTGTGAAATTGTATGATTTTATGTGTTGTGATTATATTATTATTCTTGGTATTTTTTATAAAAATGGATGGTTATGTTCTAAACCAAGGATGAGTGGATATATTATTTTATTAGGATAAATGGCTTCATTATATAACAAGGATGGGTAGGTCCATGATATCCCTCTAATGCATTTGGTATGAAAGGGGACTGTATGGTTATTCCATTTGTAAGAGTGATTTGGAAATGATTTCCCATGTAAATAAATGTTTTATCTATAGTTTTTATGTGGTTTTACTGAAATATTATGATTTATAAAGGTTATATACTGATCTTATGTTTAAACAAAATTACATGCCACTTTTTAATGGAAAAAAGTGTAACTTTGTAAAAAGGTTTTTATGAGTTTTTGACGAATCTAAGAAACCTTTTTAAGATTTATATTTCCTTTAATATTTATTAGGATTTTTTATGAATATATATGGGCATTTAGTTTAATTTTTTTGTTAATAAAATGTTTATTATGAATCCAAAGTTTATTTTTTTTAAAAAAATATTTCTATTACTATTCATGGAATAACCATTTAATTCTTTATTTTAAAGCCCCATACCAATATTTTTGGGATAATAACACGTTTTAAAATGTTTTTATAGGGTTTTAAGGATTATTAGTGAAAAGTATGAGGCCAAGATGAAAATGATGAAGACATAACATGAAAAAAAATGTGTTCCATTTTAAAATTTTGGTATTATGAAAAAACAGAAACTAAGTAGAAGAAGCCCGCTTTTATCGTATGGTTTTATTATGTATGAGTTATGAACTAATTATCTAAATATATAAACCTAAAATATATTTTGGAATATAAGAAATTTAATTCTATTTTAAATTCACTAGAATATATAATGTATAAGGTTGAGTCATTACTATTGGTATCCTAGTAGGGTTTAGAAAAATTTTAAACTTAGACTGTATTCATTTGAGTTAAATTAAGAGTTTTGTTTACCCTCATGGGTTTATTTGTTTTAGGTTGATCATAAATTCAATGTCTTATAAATACATTTTTTTAAGTGATGGTATTTTACAATGATTAATGAGATTTTTTAAAATGTTTTTTTATTTGAGGTATATGTGAACCATACATTTAATGTGAAGGATTATTTCCGAAGAATGCTGTTATATATTTGGGGATTTAAGTGGATAGGTTTGAGATAACCTTTGAGGATAATTTTTTTTTAATATTGAATTTATTAAGGTTATTTTTTTGGATAATAAGATTAAAGTTTTATAGAATTTATATGGGTATTGTCTCTATGAGAACCATTTTCATTTTAATATAGAATAACTAATTTCTATTTTAATTATGTTATTTTATACATATTATATATCATTTATCAATATGCATGGAAAAGGATATCACACAAAATTATTATCCATTCCAAATTATTTAATCTTTATTATCATCTAAAAATATTGTTCAAATTATTTTGAAATCTTTTTCAACATCCCAATCACATGCATGAAACTATTTGATCTATCCAAAACGTTTTCATTTCCCCAAAATTTCTATATATCATGGAATCTCTTTTATTTTATTTAAAAATATCAACTCATCTATCTCACTTTAAAAGGGAAATACCACAAAGGACTTGACTATTTTTTTAAAGATATAGGCTTCATGTTTAAAGATAAAGGGGATATTAACTTTATAAAGGAAGCCCTTAATGTCAAGATTTAAGGTAAAATTTATTTATTATGGTCAAAGTAAGAATCATGATTAATTTATTATTTAAGAATCACAAGGAAATATTTCATATCATTGAATAAGATGAAAAATCATGGTTTAAGGTTTAAGAAAGATATTGAATGAATGATGTGTCTGTCTATAATATTATAATATATTATAAATATTATGAGAATTATGACACATTATATAGTATATATATTTTTCAAAATTTTGACACATAAATTTGATGAAATCGATACATTTGAAAAGTGGAATTTTTTTGGATACAATCATTTATGGACTCATGATAAGGGGATAACTAAACCTTTGGAATAAAATGTTCTTAATGTTAAGGAAATGATAATAAATTATGATTATTTGATGAGCTATAAAGAAAAAATTAGAGGTTGAAAAGTAATTTGTGGATTAATAATATTTTTTAGGATATTAATCATATTTTTGGGAATGTAATGGGAATTTTGTTAATTTAGTTTTAGAAAAAAGACAAACAACAATCTAGTGAAAACCCGTTGAATCCAGAAAGGCAGTGGGTCTGGAACCCAAAATCTAAGGATGAAAAAGGTGAATCAACTACGATTAGCCCGCCTGATGTCCTAGTTAGTATTAAATTACAAATAGATATTGTCTTTATATTGGAAACATATGTTTTATTGAATAGATTACTATGGGAATGACAACTGATTTAGTGATTAAGTGATTAATGTAATTTGAAGAAAGGTAACAATATTTTTAAAGAACATTATATATATACAGTAAAAAATATTATTTGATCTTATTGGAGGATTAATGTTTGAGTTATCATTTGGAATATTATATGATTTTAATGTGGATTAATGGAGATTTAGGTGTTTTTTAGAAATTATTTCCATATCTTACTGACTATATGACCTTATCATAAACATTTTTAGCATGAGACAGTAAGAGTGACTGATGTTATTTGGAGATAAATTTTAAATTTATCTTTAAAGAATATATAATCTTTTTTTGAATTTAGGGGTTTATATATTGGTTGGGGATACTTTAATGAAGTTTTAGAATATATCTATATCAAACTTTGGGTGTTATTATCGAGTCTTCATAGATTAATGTTATATTTATTCATATTAAGGTTATTTTTTTTGGGAATTATCATAATTTTTTCAAACCATTATGGATTTGGTTAATGTATAAATATTAGAAGTTAGTATTTTCATCAATTTATGGATGTATATGATTTGATAAAACTCGATTTTCTTGCTTGAGGGATAAAAAAATCATATTGAACACTTATCATTTAGAGTACAACATGACATTATGGTGGAAATTAATTAAAGGATGAAATTTTACTTATCAAGTAAGTATATATACTTATGTTTTTATTTTATATTTTAAAGGAATTCTTCAAATCTAGGAAAAATATCTTAAAATAAAAATGATATCATATTACCTTAATTTATGATGAATCAATGGTTCTTTCACCCATCACAAATTTATGATTTTGTGGTCATTGAATTTCTCCCGACCATGTTCTCTATCATTAATTATCATCCCTTTAATGTTATTTTTCTCTTCCATATCCATATTTTCCATTCCCAATAATGTTATTTTATTTGGAAACCAAGTATGTGTTATTTCATATTATCTTCATTTTTATCTTTACCACTTTTTAAGAGAAGATTTATTAACCCTTTTTATGATTTGGGATTTCAAAAAACCTATTTTTATGAAGAAATCTATTGATTTAAAATTTCAAGTTCATGTTATGAGGAGGAAATTTATTAAATTTTGGGAGGTAGAATATAATATAAAGATATTTCAAAAGGACATTATGTTTGACAATATGTATGAAACACAACACCAAGCTTAAACAAATTGAAAAATATAATTGTATAACCATTATAACCTAGCTATTAAATTGGTGGGTTTGAATAGGATTTTATAAATTTTTAAATATTTATAAATATGTAAATAAAAAAATTTATTGATTAATGTTTAGGAAATAAACGCTTTATTTTTTATTAATGGAATTTTATTCATCAACGATACATGTTCTTCAAAAATGGATTTATTAATTTTCATGAGAAGATATTAAAATTAATTTCTAGAAAATTATTAGAATTTATTTTATAAAATTAACTTCATTTTTGAAATTATAATATCAAAATCAACTTAATGTGACATCTTTATAATATTTTGAAAGTTTGATTTTTCATTTAATATTGAAAAATACTAATTTTTATTGGTTTTTTAAATAGTTTACAATGTAAAATTCTATTTTGGATTAGTTTTAAAACTGAATTTGTAACTTTTTATTTTAAAAAATACAATTAATATTTTTGAAATTAATTTTATACTTGAATTTAGTATAAAAACATTTTATATTTTAAAAGGGAATTTTCTGAAAAACTATTTTTCATTGTGTTTTGCTGGTTAAATTTTAAATTAAATTATACCAATTTTGTGTTTTGAATTTAGAAAAATTGATTCTATATATAAAATTAGGTCTTCCAAAATTTTTAAAAAGTTCCTTTTTATTTTTGGTAATTATTAATAGCAACCCTAGTAAAAGTTTTACCATAGTAAAGGGTCAATTAGGCAATTAAAGTTAAAAATAAAATGTCAAGGACCAGGGAATAACACTAAAACTTAGATTAATTTTATTTCATAATTCAATTGTTTCCATAATATTTTGATATTTGTTTATATAAACCTTTATTTCCATTTGGATGTGATTATAACCTTTATAATATTTTCTGTAAAGAAAAGTAAAAAAGATCACACTCTTGATTTTATTAAATATAATATTTTTAACATGAATATAACTAGCGGATATGTTTGGTTATAAATATTAATTTGAAATATAAATGATTTATATTAACCATGGTAATTTATTTTAAATTTTTAGTGAAATAATAATTACATAAAATTATTACACAACACCGAAAATGTAATTATTCAATTAACAGGAAAATAAAATGAATGATATTAAAGATTTTAAAAGTAATATAATTTAAAAGAATTTTTTTGATCCATGAATTTTATAGATAAATATAAAATTTTACGGATATATTTATTTTTTTATTTGAACTTATTTTATTTTATTTATGTTATTAAATTAAAAGTAATGAAATAGTTCTAAAAATTAAATTATTGATATTTTATGAAAATAATATTTTATTAAATGATATAAAATAAATTGATAACTTATCTTCATCCATTATGTTATTATATGGTTGAAAATATCAGGTATCATCCATTTATGTGTTATTTTTCCTTTTATAGTAACTATCATGACCATTAAAGGGTAATAAATGTTGTTGTTAGGGAATGTGTGAAAAGGGTTAATGAAAGGTTAAGGCAAAAATATACAGGTAAAAATATGATCCAAACTTGTCCAAATTTAATTTTATGAGATGTTTTAGACTTATCCTCATGTTATATTCTAATATTATCAATTTGAATCCATTTATACATCAAAATTAATTTATATTAATTTAATATTTTATGAAATTCCGAGAGTTCTCCTCCCCTCTCTTATAAATGGGTAACACTTCTTCTCATTTATTCATAACACAATAATGTTTTGGTTCACCCAATACCATACCAAATACCTTCATAAAATCCATACCCATATTAGTAATGTCTTATTTTTGGAATAATCTACAACATCACGACCAAGGTGCCACACACCGGTTCCCTAAGGTGATCAGTTAGATAACCTCAAGCACACCTCCACGTACACCATAGTATTCCGACTACCAATGGGGGTATAATATTGATCATTGAGAGAATATAACCTCCTTATTAGAGTAAAATCACAAAATAAATAAATAAGAAACAATATCCAAATGTTATATAATTATACTCAGAACAACACCAGTATCAGAAGATGACCAAAATGTTAAATTCAATATAAAACTTAATAGTATATATGCCATCTTAATTACATGCCAATTGTCAAAATGAAACTCAAAAGTAAAGACCCTAACAATTCCTATGTGGTTCCTAAACCTCATTTGATTCCCTCATTCATTCTCTATCCAAAATCAACAATCTATCATAGGGAATTTTCGTTTAGTATATCCTATAATCATGAAATCTATTCGGGTACCGATCAGGTATCCCTAATTGGGGTGAGTAAAACTCATTTTTCCACCACCAATGACACCTAAAAAAATATCTAGTTAATAAACGTGTATTCAATTGTAAAAAATAATAATTACAACGTACAAGTGAACAATTATCACATTATCAATTGTTATTTGTTTAACCACATCAACCCCCGGGTCCTCGAGGATATCCAAACCAAAATACTTGCATCGATCCCTATTAGAGTTTGAACCATATCATATATTCAATTATAAATATATTATAAAACATGGTATTTTATTATCCATTTCATCTCAATTCATTACTATGACCAATTAGAACCTAGCCCAATGCCAAATCATGGGAATAAAACAACATTTCTAACACCCTGTGGGTATTTGGAGTGTCAGTCCCTATCCCACACCTCATTGTCACATGGGTATTTGGAGCCTAATTCCCTACCCCATACCTTTAATCATGTTTGGGTATTTGGAGCCTTAGTCCCTATCCTACACACAATCATTATATATGGGTATTTGGAGCATTATTCCTTGTCCCAGACATTTATCACATATGGGTTTTTAAATCCTCACTCCATTTCCCGAATATTTATTATATAGGGGTATTTGGAGCCATAGTACATGTCCCAAAAATTTATCATATATATCACATGTATCAAAATAACCCACTAATTAATTCAATAATTAAATAATTCAATATTAAAATTGCACATACACATCATTCCATTTATTAATTCATCAATTAATTAATCACATCAATCCCTTAAATTAATTCATCAATTAATTGGTCACATAATTTTCATTCATTAATTAAATAATTAATTATTCCATGTCTACAATCTCAATATCTAAAAATTTCCCAATCCCTTAATTAATTAATTTACCAAATTAATGAATTCAATTTAGGAAACTCAATTACTAAAAATATAATAGAAATTCTAAAATTACATAAACTTAATCAAAATAAATTATTTGGGATTCTAATAATAAACCTACTACCTAAATGTTATGACAATAACTTTCCAATGGAATCCCCAATTTTTGTGAAAAAACACTAATCACAACGAAGAAATAGATGATGAATCAAATACTAGAAATAAGATCAAAAAAATCATTATATAATAAACCTAGATCTAGATTCATCCCAATAGATAATAACATAGCTTAAATAATGATATAATAATGGGAGAAGGATGGAAAACCAACTATGATAAGATTCAATTACCAGGAGGGGTTTGAATATTCAATCGAGACTTCTAATAAAGAATAACAAAGGTTGGGAGCCCTAGGAATTCATCTAAAAATCTCCAAAATTGAGATAAAATATTAGGGGAATGAATGGGGTTAAATTTGGGTTTAATATTGGGGTTTAAGTATTTATAAATATATTTTTTGTGTTAATTAAAATCTTCAAAGTGAGCCTCCTCTAAGGGGGTGCATAGTTTCTCATTTTAGGGAACACGATTTGACAAATCATGTGAAAATTATGCAAACCCTCTCCATATAGGGTTGTTATGTTAGTTGGGATAGGGTGCACGATTTGGTAAAACCATGCACCAATCAGGCACATGCCCTGCTCCTTAAAAAATATATTTTTTCCCAAACAAAGCCCAAGGTTAAACCAAAAAAAGTACTCAACACTTGTTAAAAGAGAACCTGTAAATGAGCCCAACACTTCTCTAGAAAAGGTTGGGATCTTACAATATCCCCCCCACCATTATAACAAATCATCCTTATGCTATAATACCAAGAATATCTATGATTCTGAGTCAAAAGTATTGGGCCACTGAGTCCTAATATCTACTTCTCTCTCCCAGGTTTCCTCTTGAACACGTCCATGTTGCCACAACACACAAACTATCTGTGTGGTATTTCCTCGAAACACCTTCTAACTGTGATCCCACATAGGTATAAGATTCTATTTAATGGAAACATCTATCTCATGCTCAACATAATCCACATGGATCACATGAGAAGGGTTGGGTTGATATCTCTAATTCCTTGACACATGAAAAACTTAATGCATAACACTATATCTCTATGGAAGAGCCAATCGATATGACACTAGGCCGATTCTCTCCACAACCTCAAATTGTTTGACAAACCTAGGAACCAAATTGTCATGTCTCCACATCCTGTAGTGACCAAGTCTAGGTGATACTTGAAGGAATACATGATCACCCCTAAAAACTATAGGGGTTGTCATCATTTATTCGCATATGTCTTTTTTCTTCTCTAATCTATATCCATAAACTTTAAAAATTAGCTAAACCTACTCCAATGTATCCTTCATGAGAGTTAGTACCAACGTCTTAGACTCACCTTCCTCTATCCAGCATATAGGCGATCTGCATGGCCTACCATATTGATTCTCGTACGGTGCCATCTGTATAGTTTCCTAATAACTATTGTAGTAGGAAAACTCTACTAAGGCCAGGTTATTTTCCAAAGTCCCATTAAAGTATAGGACACATGCCCATAGAATATCCTCAGGAACTTGTATATTATGATATGACTACCCATCTATTTGTGGGTGGAAATCCATACTCAAAGTAACCTATGTACCAAGAACCTTCTCTAAGAACTGTCAGAAGTGACAAGTAAAACATGATTCATAGTTAGAAACTAAAGTCCATGGCACCCCGTGGAGGTAAAATACCTCCCAAACATATAGATATCCCAATATAATCCACAAATAAAGTCTCTTTCTTGGTAATAAATGTGCAAATTTTTTCAAATGGCCCACAATAACCCAAATAATTTCATTTTTTTGAGGCGTCCTCGAGAGTACCACCAAAAAATCCATGGCTACATTGCCCCATATTCATTATAAAATGGGAAATGACTGTAGTAAACCACTGAGTCATTGATTCTTAGCCTTCACCTTCTGAAAGGTGTACCAGGCTATCATAAACCCTGATATTTCCTTTTTCACGCCTGGCCACCAAAACTTTCGACATAGGATGAAATACATTTTGGCCACACCTAGATGTACCTCCCACTTAGAGTAATGAAAATCACACTTCAACTCCTCCCACATGCTTGTATTCACAAAAACCCAATTCCAAACATATATGATCTCATCATAAAATATGGTATATTATGAAGGTGACTACCCATCATCAAATATTTCTCTTAAAGTCAAACATTCTAAATCCTCATACTAATTGTCTCTGATCCATCTCAATAGTTTAGGCTCCACTGAGACTGAAATGAGAGTCATCTATCCCCGACTCTCCTGAGCAACCAAATTCATCTCATCCCACAAATTCATCATCTTCCACTTATCACTAGACTCCATAACTGCCTATGTATGAGTTTTCCTACTCAATGCATCAACATCATTGTTTCCCATTCCGGGCGTATATGCTAGCTCAAAATACAATGTCTTCATATAATCATCCATTATCCACTGCCAAAGATTCAAATTTCCCTATGAAAAAATATACTTCATGATCTTTTGATCCATGTACACAATATACTATTCACCAATAGATAATTCTTCGAACACTTCAAAGCATAAACCACTATATCTAACTCGAGGTCATGCATAGGGTAATTCTATTCATGTGACCTTAACTGATGAGACCCATATGCCACAAATCAATCTCCCTTCATCAAAACTTTTCCATAACCTATCCTAGAAGTGTCACAAAACACCATATACTCCTCACATGGAACTGGTAGGATCAAGATTGGTGCCGATATCAATCTCTTCTTCAACTTCGAGAATTAATTATCGCTTGCTTCTGACTAGTCAAACTTTATTCCCCATTTTTTAAAGTTTGAGAGTAGAACTTATAATTAGAAAAAGTCCCGGATAATATTAGATAGTATCCAAATAACCCCAAAATGCTATAGATATAAAAAAAATTCTTGGGATACTCCCATGAAACCACTGCCTGAACCTTATCTGGGTCCACTGAAACACCTTTATCCCATGAAATGTGACCATAGAAGTGTACCCGATCAATAAAGAATTGACACTTAGATAGCATGGTGTATATATTATGCTGTCTCATTATACTCAGGATGATGTCAATATGTTCAGAATGATCATCATGAGTATTATATGACACCGATATTCAATCCACAAAAAACCACAAACCGATCCAAGTACTAATGGGAAATTATGTTCAACATTTCTGTAAACACAACAAGATAATTCATCATCTAAAAAAAATTACAATGTACTCATATAGGCTCTATCTACTTCAAAAATTATTCCTAGGAATATCATCGGGTCAAAATCTCAACTAATGATACACTAATTTCAAATTGATCTTTGAGAAGATGCAAGCTCCCTACAATTGGGAAAATAAATCATCTATTTTTGGAAGAGGAAACTGGTTCTTCACAGTCATCTGGTTCCAAATATAGTGGTAGACACACAAGTGTACAGTCTTTCCAAACTTCTTAGAAAAAAATACCAGAGAGCCCAATGGGAATATTCTTAGAAAGATAAATCCCTTATCCTCCAAATCATTTAGATGTGTATTGAGTTATTGAAGATCTGTTGGTTGCATTTTTTTGGTGAAATAGATACTGTATCTACCGCCAAAATAAGATCAATTGTAAATTACAAATCTCTCTCTTATGGAATCCATGATAAATATTCAGAAAAAAAATCTTGAAATTTCTCCACTATTGGTGGAGAGACACTATAATTCACTCCTCCATTATCCAACAATAGTCTAGAATCTTGGGTAGTGATCTCCTCTAGTTGCTAATTAATTGGCACAACATAGCCCATCTGAAGATCCTAATCTCCATGGTGAATTTATCTATCAGCCTTAAAATTTTTAAAAGTCACTTTTCAATAGTAAAAATCAATGTAGGCACATTACAAAACTAACCAGTCCAAACCCACTATTAGGTTAAAACCTAACTTGTAAAGGATGTTAAGATCCCATAGAAAATGATACTCCTCAATCCTGGGAGGACACCCCTTACACAAAAAGATGTCTCTCAGTCGTATTCCTATAGGTTTGTCTATCATTAACACCTTGTTCACGAACTCCACAACCAGGTTTGAACCATTTACAAGTTGTGTAGAAATAAACTAATGAGTGTAACTAGTATAAAATAAGGCACTTGCTAATTTAAAAGCTATAATAATAGTACATCTTGCTATCGATTGTCCAACCCCATTATCCACTAGTGTAGGATGAAATTCCTTTAACCGTCTTACCCCTCATCCTTTTGATCCATTCTCTACTAACTAAGCTACACCCCTAAACTAATGTGGGAGCTATTTCCTTGAAGCACCACGTCCAATACCTATTTCTCCACAATAAGTAGTGCTCTTGTTTCTAGACTGATATGGTGTATAAGATCCCCTTCCCGCATTCCGGATCTACCTAGTTCCTCAATCTCCACCCAAATTTCATTCGTTCCTATAAAAACATTGTAGATTACCCATCCTGCCACTTGATAGACACTCTACTAATGGTTAGGAATAATGTTTAGGAAAGTGTTCCAACCTACTACATTGGTGGAAAATCACACAAGTAAGATCTTGAGTAAATTATCCCTATGTCTGGTTATTATACTTCACAATACTCTGGTTAACATTCTCATAATAAAGCTTTCTACTCTTGGAAGTTTTACCTTCTAATAATCCATTATTAGCCATTTTTCCTACACTAGAAGTCTCCCTTAGGATCTCCTTAGCTATGAGTGCTTGATCAACAACCTCATAAATCTTATTTAACTAAAATATATTGGATTGGAACTTAATATAACATTTAAGTTATTTCTTGAAATAGATTTCTATAGCTATATTATCCCTTTATAGTGCTATTGAAAAGTGTTGTATCTCTATAAAGAGTACAACAAATCATATCACCAAAATTATCTCCTCAGTAAAATGCATACAATCAACATCTCTCTCTGCACTCAAATTCTCTCGATAGAATTTTTATAGTAAATTCTTCAAAATTTCCTTTCTATAATATACTATCAAACTATCCAGTTCAAGCCTGAACATCCCACCAGAGCTTCACTAATCTTCTTAGAATATAACTATACAACTTGAAAATCTTATCAACAGGACTCTACAAGTGGTCAAGTATAGTCTGGATAAACTAAATCTAGAACTCTACACCCTCAGGTCCACCCACTCTAGTAAAAGTCACAGGGTGCTACAATTGGAACTCCTTAATCAGACCAGACATGATTTTAATAACCCACCTTAGGACTCTTTCCATGAATTTCATGAAGTGAGAGAATTTATCTTAGAAATTATCCCCTACTTCCTCACCCGAAACTACCAGGGCCTCAGGTTTAATCACAAAAGGATTATCCCAAGACATGTCCTCCCATCATCCTATAAAAAAGTATCATCATGGAGGAATATCTCAACAATGAAAAACACGTCTCAGGACACATAACCAAACATCAACACATTTTATGGGAGGTAATTCACATTAATCCATAACAATCCATTACTCTCTTTCGTACCACATGGTCAAAACCAAGGCACTATCACTTCCCTTAACCATCCTTTTTCTAGGTCATGGTTAACAAAGGGTAATCCCATTCTCATTTTCAAGTTACTTATTTGAAACCCAATTATTAACATTTTACATAATTTTACCACTTTCAATTTCATATTAGGAACCATTTTTAATCCAATTATACAAGTAATATTTTTTTAAGTCCAAAAAATTACCCAAAACATGTTTTCAGCGTATTCCTAAAATGATGCATGCCAAAAAATAATCCTGAGTGCATAGAATGATGCATGAATAATCAAATAACATGCCATTATGGGCCATGAGTCAAGTCTCATCGATTTAAAAAACAATTATCACATCACTCAATAAGTGAACCACCCAATGTGAAATTACATCCAACTATGACAACCAAAATCCATTAAAATCATCGCACCCTCTGTACTTTGGTTTCCCCCATACATGGGTTTGAAACTCCCAGGCATGAGCTCATTTCTAAGGCCTGACTCTTCCTAGTATCCTATTTGCCTTTCCCAAATAGTAATAAAATAATAAGAAAAAAAATTGAGCTTTGATACCAATTTGTAACATCCTGAACCAGGCACTACACACCGATGCCCGTAGGCAGTTGGTCACATGACCTCAAGCAGACCTCCCTATATACTAGAGGATTTGAACTAGTAGTGAGGGTATAATATCAATCATGGGAAGACTATAACCTCTTTAACTAAGTAAATCCATAAAGTAAATAAATAAGAAATAATTATCAAATTTTATATAATCACACTAAAAACAATACCAGTATCACAAGATAACCAAAACTGGGAATAAAATATCAAAACTGAACAATAGATATTCCATGATAAACTATGCGCTAAGCGTTAAAATGAAACTAAAAATTAAAGACTTTGAAAAATCACAAGTGGGTCCTAAACCTCATCTGGTTCCCTCATCCATTCTATATCCCAACTTAGCAATCTAACACTTGGATTTTTCACTTATCCTATTCTGTAGTCAGGAAATATATATTGGTAATGATCAGGAAGCTTGAGTTGGGTGTGAGTAAAAATGAATAGGCCACTACCAACAACATCTAAAATAATATCTATTTAATAGTAGTGTATGAAATTGTATGAAGAAATAAGTATAAATCACAAGTAAACACTTATCACATTATCGATTATTCTTTATTTAACCACATCAACACTTTGGTCCCTGAGGACACCCGAACCACAATAGTAGCTTTTTTCCATGCTATAGTCGAAATGATATCATATATTCAATTCAAATTAATTTTAAAACATATTATTTTATTATCCATTTCATCTTAATTCATTACTATATCCAATTGGAACCATATTTCAATGCCAAATCATGTGAGTAGAACATCATGTCTAACACCTAGTGGGTATTTTTAGCATCATTGTAACACCTAAAGATTTTGAAAATAAATTTATTATTTAATGCATGAAACAAAGAGTCTTTACAAAACACCAATTTGTTATAAACTATCCATTAAACATAATTTTACGATACCTATGATTTTAATTTTGAAAATATTACATACACGGTTGCGATCAAAAAGTTATTTAGACTATGACATAACCAACTTAATTTTTAGTTAATAGTATCATACCTTTATGAATAGTAATGTTACCCATATGAATAGTGACATACTATTATGGATAGTACCTTCAACTATGATAATATATATAGGATTTAAGCGAATCTATGATGTACCTGTTTTTTGGAATAAATAAATAATTGTTTTAAAACTGTATTTTTCAAGTAAATTATAATTTTAATTAAAAATTAAAATAGTCATATCTATAAAATTATTTTCGAAAAATGGAATTAATTTTTGGATTCTACACATTGAAATATGGTTAGGGTAATGTTTTGGTATTTTTTTTGGAATACTTGAATTTCAGGTGAATGGTAAAATACGATAATTTACAATAAATGCTAAATAATTGATTTACTGAGTCATTGATGATGTTATACTGATGTAACCACCAATGTTTCGAAATAACATTCACATATTACTTTTTTTGGTCATGGAATCATCACTATTTCTTGTCTTATGGAAAAATAATAAATTAATGATTAAAATATTAAGAAACCCCCCTCTACTATAAATACCACCTCTTACACCCTCTTATATTAACTCATCTCAAGCCTTGTTCCTTCTCCAAATTCTACCCATATATCCCCCCAATATACTCCCCCATGACCATCTTCCATTGTCCTTGTAAAAATACTAAATACTCTTCCCTTAAGAGGATCTCAAGGAAGGTTAATTCAAGAGGTAAAATTCCACTTTTCTTTTCTTTCATGATCAAATTCCTTTGTTCTCTTTTCTTTCCTAAGAACTCCTCATAAAAATGGTATGACAACTCCAGTAACATACATGTATTGTAATGTTGTTATGATAATGAAATAATTCATCTCCATTTCTACTTTTCCCCTCATTTGTGATAAAAATGAAACATCACCCAAGATGTGTTGATTTATCACATTCAAGGACGATGATGCTTTCAATTTGATTTGTCTTCTTTAAATTTGGTAGTCGAACCATTTTTATGGTTAAAAAAAACCATTATATATTTATTTTGTCTTATGTAATTTTTTGGAATCCTTAGGCACTCATGATGTAAAACAATAATACTAAACAAGGTAATTGTGAGAAAACTCGCCAAATTAATCCAAGCATTTATTATTAATGTTTTATATAATGATTCAACTTTAGTCAAAATAACCAAAGGAACTTTATAACCATTTAATATTCTAAATTTTCATTAATAACATATAAAATCAATTCTGGACTTCAACTCCCATCTTACATGAACTTCCATACTCTTTTATAAGTTAGCTGATCATAAATATTACGATAAAGAGCACTCATGAACGATGAAATTGAATCCCTTAACCCATCTAAAAGGCCATGAATAAACTCAATAAAGTCCTAATAAACCAAAAAAAATGTATAAATGGTTCTATAATTTTTAATTATTTAACATAATTTTGTTATTTAGGTCTTTACGATCAAGAAAATAACACCCTCATATTTAAGGTAAGGGATCATCTCTCTCACTTTTATTCAAGAATACCCCCTTTGTAATGTCTTTTTATTTTAAATTTATAATGATGGTTTATTTTTAATCAACTCCCCCATAATTCCCTTATGATATATAAATGATGGGATACCCATTTACCTCTCATTAATCCCTCATATGAACACCTGTTACCATGCTGAAATGTTTGTAAGGGTTTCTTCATATCACTTCCATTTCTATGAGATACTATGTATTTACTAATACTATTTCTGTATGGTGTATGTATAATAACCATTGAGGTTTAATATCATTAATATCTTTATTTTAATTATATTAAATGTATCATTTGATGATTAATGTTTTTGGGTCATACAATTTAATTAATTATAAATTTTTAAGTATTTTTTACCTAGACCTCTATTTTCATTTGGGTTGCTCTTATTATCTACTCACCTAAATAAAATTGTTATTTATTCTTGTTTACACCTCCTAAATTCTGTTTGATGGTTATATATATTCTTACCAATCATAATAATTATTTATTTTATGGGTAGTTACATGTTTAAAATAATCTTTCCAAACTTCTTCCGAAATTCAAGATCGATTCAAGGGAATTTCTAAAATTCTTACCTATTTTGAAGTTAACTATTTCATATGTTTTAAACCATATTTATATTTCTAAAATAACAAATTTTACCATGAAAAATATGTTTTGGTTCATATCTGGTTTTATGAAAGCAAACATACCTTTGCGCTTTAAAATCACATTAGTGAATTCCTTAAACAACAATAAAATGTTTTAATTCCAAAGCTCCTTTAAAAAATCTTTTTACGTGATTTCACATTAGTGGGACATAATTTATGCCTAAAATGTAATATCAATGTCCTTCCATTTTCTTTAATAGGATATAAATATTTAAAAGTAGATTTATTCTAAATACCAATGATTTCCCAAAAGAACTCTTCTTTCCAGAGAAAAATAGATTTTCCTCACCTAAATTAACTTTTATGAGATATATGCCTTATTAACCACTTATTACTTGAATGTTGTGTATGTACTACCGCTTATTATATCATATCAAGAGTTTTTGTATTAAAAATATATTATAAGGTATTATTATTTGAATGTTTCTAGGTGGTATGAGACACTTTGGAATGTTTAAGTATTATTTTCCCAATATTTTCTCAATGGTCTCATTTAAAAGTATCTTTATTTATGTCAACGTCATTATATAAATATTATAATTCAAAGATGTTTATATATTATAGTATCATCTTCAATATTTTGTTGAAGGGTTTCTGATTAGTTTGAATGTGGATGTTCTATGTTGATACCATTCACCAATTTACATCAAATGGTTTGTGTTTATATGTAATGTACAAGGAAAGTTATTTACATATCATATGTTAGTTTAAATATGAATGTATTTTTTTTTTATGTTTATCCCCATTCGTAAGAGGAATGCATTAAACTTTGTAATTGTTGAGTGGGGCCTCCTATAGTCCCTCATGGCATCAGTAGATCTCATGAGACAAACTATGGTCTTGGAATGAGGCCTTGACAATATATATATATATATAGCCTTGTAATGAGGCCTTAAAGGTATGTTTATGATGTCCCAAATTATGAATTCCCTTATTATGAAACAAGTAATTTAATGTTCGTAGGGTTATTCGACTAGTAGAATACCCATGTTTATCATTTAATATGAAATTATTTATTCACCTCTTATTCCAGCAAAAATGTGTTCAAGTCACATTTTAAATGAATTTGTTTTTAGTTATTCCCCATGCCTAATGTTTATGTTTACTATATCTTCCACTGTATTGATTACCCTTACTGAGCTTTTGAGCTCACCCCTTTCTTATGTTTTATCCTTCTAGGTCATGAGGATGATTATACTATGAATGAATTGCATGGTTAATCTAAGAGATTATGGGATTTTATATTGAATTTATTATGTTTTTTTACTTTAATGTTTTAATTTTGAGCTCTTGTGTATATCCTATTTACAAAACTAATAAACTGATCGGTCCTTTAGGAAGCATCTTCTTTGTATCTATGCTAAGGTAATAAAATAATGCACTGACACTAAGCTTCTGGGGTTTTGGCGTTACAGTTGGTATCAAAGGAATTTTAGTAGAAAACATGGAAACTATATATAGAACAAGTAGATTAGTGAAAAAAACCATAAGGTAATCTTTGGAGAAAAGAATACAAGGTCATTCAAGAATTTTAATAAGGAATAGATAATGTGGTTTGTTAAGAGAATACATATTTTTCTAGATACAAACAAGAAGAGGTTGATCTGGAACAAATGTATCTAGGGGTAAAACTCAAAAATACCTATTTGAGCTAGACTTGAATGAGAACTGGTGCATGAAAATAGGCCATGCGACACTCTTGGATCAACACTCATATGGGATATGCTTTGGTAAATTCACAAGCTTATTACAAAACATTATGATGGATTTATTCCTCTAAAGTAACCAAAGTATATGGTTTTATGATTTATGATGAATAAATTTAGGTTTTGTGTTGTATCATGGTTAGTGTTATATAGAGTCCATAATTTTAAGAGCTAATATAGTATATGGAATTGATTAGAAAGGTAACCTAGTAGAAGGAATGAGAACTTCACCAATGCACATGATGAAAAGAGTAAGAAGGTTCATATCTCTTATGGTATTAGGCCATCATTTCAACGGAAGATAGTCTCCCAAGTATCCTCATCAAATGAGGAAATAGTATCATGTGTTAAAAAGATACGTGAATAATTATTTTAGTCCTATGTATTTGAAGGGAAGGATAAAAAGAAGAGTATGGTCAAGAAAAATATGGATAAAGGAAAGAAAGGAAAGAGGGGTTTTCCCACATGTGATTACTGTGGAAATAATCAACCTAGTAAATTCTTAAAGGGGATGAGAGTTTGTTATAAATGTTGAGAAAATGGACACCAATATCATGATTTTAAGGGAAAGTAAAAGGCATCCATTGTACAATGCTTTAACTTCAAGGTGATGAGACACTATGCGAATCAATGTCCCAAGCATCAAGGGAATATGACCCAAATGATGTTACTGGATAATGGTCAAATCATGATATTTCCATAGATGAATTGGAATGATTAATATGACTGTTCATGAATAATATCATTTTAATATTCTATTAGTAATGTATTCATTATAAAAATTACAGAATATATGAGGATTTTACTGCAGTACTTTTTCTTTAAGGATTTGAGGTCATATGAATAATGGTACTAAAAAAATTTGACTATGTAGTAGGTCAAACTTTTGGAAAATATATGGTTGATGGATAGATAACCCTTATTTTGTTCATAATACTTAGATTTAAATTTTGAAATAGAGATAATATATATATATGGATAAACTAAATTGGATAGTACTAACTAAAATGGGAATGATTCTAATGTATTGGATCTTGATCTTTTGGAATGCTAAACCATTTATGAAATGGTTTAAATTGATCATTGTACAATGTTTTATAGGTTAATGAAACCACATGATGCAAAATATTCTATGATATGAAGTATAGGTAGTTCAAGGAACAATAAAAGGATAATATCATGTTTATGAAATATAAACATATATTTATACACTTATATAGTGTAATAATCCCTCAACTCTATGAAATGAGTCTTAAATGTTGTTCTTTTATCATAATCTTTGATACTATTAGGTAAATGTTTCAAAACTGTAGTTTATGGTTTTGTGGTAATCTACTTTCATCTAAACTTGTTTTCTATTACTAGAAATTCATAGTTTGGTCTTTCTTCTATGTCGAGGTTTTCAATTCCAATTAATGTCACTCCATTTAAAAGGATAATTTATTTATCTATTATTATTATTTTTGTTGCCCAAATCTTTTCCCTTAACCTTTCTAAGGAGGATATTATATTAACCCTCTTTCTAATATGGGTTTTTCAAAAGGAAATTTTCAAGTAACAACAAATAACTTTCAAAGTGAAATATCCAATTTCAAGGATGAAATTTTTGTAAGGAGGGGATAATGTAACACCCAATGATTTTGAAAATAAATTTAATATTAAATATATGAAACATTGATTATCTACAAAACACTACTTTTTTATAACCTTGCTATTAAACATAATTTTACCACCCCTATAATTTGAATTTTGAAAATATGACATACACAACTGCGATTAGTAAGTTATTTAGAGTCTGATATGACCAACTTAATTTTTGGTGAATAGTAACATACCTTTATGAAATAATAATGTTACCCATATGAATAGTGACATAACCTTATGAATAGTTACTTCACCTATGATAGTATATATATAGGATTTAATTGAAAGTATGATGTACCTATGTTTTGGAATAAGTAAATAAATGTTTTAAAAATAGTATTTTTCAAGTAAATTAGGATTTTAATTAAAAATTAAATTAATCATATCTAGAAAATTATTTTTGAAAAATTGAACTCATTTTTGGATTCTACATGTTTAAAAATTGTTAGGGTTATTTTTTGGGATTTTTCTGAAATACTTGAATTTTTGGTGAATAATAAAATATGATAATTTATAATAAATGATAAATAATTGATTTATTGAGTCATTCATGATGTTTTTATGCTTTAAGAACAAATGTTTCGAACTCACATGCACATATTACAATTTTTTTCATTGAATCATCACTATATATTGTCTTATTAAAAAAATAATAAATTAATGATTAAAATAATAAGAAAACTCTCCTCCTCTCCACTATAAATATCACCTCTTCCACCCTCTTCTATTCACTCATCTCAATCATTTTTCCTTCTAAAATTTCTGACCAAATTTATACTCAAGCTCTTCCCCCATTAATATCATCCCTTGGTTTCATAAAAAGACCAAATCTTGTTCCCTTAAGAGGATCTCAAGGAAGGTTAATTCAAGAGGTAAAATTCCTCTTTTCTTTTTTTTTAATTTTCATGTTCCTTTGTTCTCTTTTCTTCCCTAACCTCTCCTCATAAAAATTGTATGAAAAATACAGTACTATTAAATCACTGGAATGTTGTTATTCTAATTATATAATTCATCTTCACCTCTCTTTCCCCCTCATTTATTCTAAAAATGAAACATCGTCCGAGATGTGTTGATTTATTACATTCAAGGATGTTGATGCTTTCAATTTTATTTAAATTCTTAAACAATGGCCATGAAACCATTATTATGGTTGAAAAAAATATTACATATTTATTTTATCTTATTTAATGTTCTGGAATCCTTATGCACTCAGTATGTAAAATAATAATAAAAAACACGGTAATTGTGAGCAAAATCGCCAAATTAATCCAAGTGTTTACCATTAATGTTTTATATAATGATTCAAATTCACTAAAAATAACCAAATGAATTTTATAACCATTTAATCTTATAAATTTACATTAATAACATATAAAATCTATTCTGGACTTCAACTCCCATCTTACATGAACTACCATACTCTTTTATAAGTGATCTAACCTTGAATATTATGAAAACGAGCACTCACAAACAATGAAATTGAATCCCTTAACCCATATAAAAGGAAATTAATTAACTTAATAAATTAATAATAACAAAAATAAATGTATAAATGTTTCTCTAATTGTAAATTAATGAACCTAATTTTGTTATTCAGGTCTTTAAGATCAAGTGAAGAACACCCCCAGATTTAAGGTAAGAGATCCTCTCTCTCGCTTTTATTCAGGAATCCCCCCTTCATCATGTCCTTTTAATTTTAATTAATACTGATGGGGTATTTTTTAAAACTTCCCACATACTTCCCTTATTATATATAAAATATAGGATACCCCTTTACCTCTTATTAATCCCTCACAAGAACACCTTTTACCATGCTGTAATGTTTATAAGGGTTTCATCATCTCATTTTCATTTTTGTGAGATATTTTGTATTCACTAATACTACTTGTGTATGGTGTATGTATGATTCCAATTGTTGTTTAATATCATTAATATATTTATTTTAATTATATTAAATTTATCATTTTATTATTATTAATTTTGGGGCATATGATTCAATTGATTATAAAGTTTCAAGTATTTTCTACCCGAACCTCC
Organism: Viscum album; assembly: GCA_963277665.1. NCBI lineage: Eukaryota > Viridiplantae > Streptophyta > Magnoliopsida > Santalales > Viscaceae > Viscum > Viscum album. The sequence continues at coordinate 1,574,580,925 of OY728120.1, read as the reverse complement.
ATTTTCATGTGGGTTGATCTTATTCTCTACTCACCTCAATGAAATTATTATTTATTATTACTTACTACACATAAATTATATGTGAATTTTATATATACCTTACCTATAATATTCTTTGTTTATTTTATTGTTAGTCACATGTTTTAAAAGAATCTTACAAAAATTATTCCAAAATGCAAGCACGGCTCAAGGGAATTTCTAAAATTATTACCTATTTTGAAATTCACTATAGAATATATTTTAAGAAATATTTATCTTTAAAAAATAAAATAATTTAACATGAAAAATATATTATAGTTCATTTAAAGATTTATTAAATAAAACATGCATTTGTGCTTCAAAATCTCTTTAATGAATTCCTTAAACCACACTAAAATGCTTTAATTCCAAAGCTCCTTTAAAAACACTTTTTACATGATTTCAGTTATATGGGACATCATTTATGCCTCACATGTAATATAAATTTCCTTACCTTTTATTTTCTAGGATATATATATTTAAAAACAAATTTATTCTAACTACAAATTATTTTCTAAAAGAACTCTTCTTTCAAAAGTAAAATAGTTTTTTCTCACCTCACATTAAATTTTATGAGATATATATATTGTTCACCACTTATTCCTTGCATGTAATGTATTTAATTCAACTTGGTATATCATATCAAGAATATCCTTATTCTCAAGATATTCTAAGGGATTATGATTTGAATGTTTCAAGGTGGTATGGGACACTTTGGAATGTTTAAGGATTATTTCCTCAAGATTTTTTCAATGGTCCCATTTAAAAGTATCATTATTTATATTAACATCCATCCCGGAATCTTATATTTCATATAGGTTTATATCTTATGATGTCATATTCGATATGTTGTCGAAGGGTTTCTGGTTTGTTTGAATGTGGATTTTCAATATTGATACCATTCACCAATTTACTTCAAATGGTTAGTGTTTATGTTTAGGGTTTGGGGAAAGTTTTTTACATGTCATATATTAGTTTCAATATGAATGTATATTTTATTTATGTTTATCCATGTTCATAAAAGGAAGGCATTGGACTTAGTAAGTGTCCATTAGGGCCCACTATATCCCCTTTTTTCATTTATAGGTCTCACGAGACAAACTATTGTCTTGGAACGAGGCCTCGACAAAATGTATATATATATGGTCTTAGAACGAGGCCATGATGGTATGGTTATGATATCTCTCATTATGAATTCCTTCATTATGAAACTTTTAATTGAAAGTTCATGAGTTTATTTTACTAGTATAATACACATGTTTATGCTTTAATATGACATTATATATTTAACTCTTATTCCGGCCATAATGTGTTCAAGTTCATTTTTAAAGGCATGTGATTTTAATTATTCACCAAGCCTAACATTTATATTTTTGATATCTTATGATTTATTCATTACCCTTAATGAGAATTTGAGATCACCACTTTCTTATGTTTTATCCTTCCATGTTACAAGGATGATTATACTATTAATTAATTGGAGGGTTAATCTAAGATATTATGTGCTTTTATGTTGAAGTTATTTTGTTTTTTTAGTTTTGAGTTGTAATTTTGAACTCTTATATGTATATTGTTTCCAAAACTACTAAAAAGATCGGTCCTTAGGAATGCATCTTCCTTATATCTATGCCAATGTCATAAATTAAGGCACCAACTCCAAGCTTCTGGGTTTGGGGCATTATAATAATCCACTATCTAACACCTCATTTCCCAATGGGTATTTCGATACTCAGTACCTATCCCATACATGTTATCTCATATGGGTAATTTGGGCCTTAGTTATTTTCACACACACATTCATCATATATGGGTATTTAGAGAATCACTCCCTATCCCTAATAATTATCATATATGGGAATTTAGAGCCTCAGTCTATGTTCCAAAAATTTATCATATATGGGTATTTTGAGACTCTATTAGTGTCCCAAACATTTATCATATATATCACATGTATCACAACCACCCATTAATTAATACAACAATTAATTAATTCAATATAATAATTGCACATGCACATAATTCTATTAATTAATTCATCAATTAATTAATCAAATAATTCCCTTCAATAAATTTATCAATTAATTTTTCACATGTATTTCATTAATTAATTCAATAATTAATTAATCTCATTCAACACTATTAAATTAATTCGACAATTAATTAATCACCCCAATCTCATTTCTAATTCAACAATTAGTTTATCACATATATTCCATTAGTTAATTTACCAATAAATCAGTCTCAAAAATTATATTGTTTAATTAACTAGTTGATTAATCAAATTAAAAATCCTGGTATCCTCTAAATAAATTCAATAATTAATTATTCCAAGTCTATAATTTATATCCCCTAATTTCACAATCTGTTAATTAATTAATTCATAAAATTAATTAAATTAATTTAGGAAACTCAAATTCTAAAAATATAATAGAAATTATAAAATTAAATAAGAAAATTGAAATCAAGACTTTGTGATTTGAATTATAGACCACCTACCTCAATTTGATGATAAATTTTTTCAAATAAAAATCCCCAATTTGAGGGAAACAACCCTAATAACAATGAAGAACTGGATCTTGAATAAAATCATAGTATCAAGATAAAAAAATAAAGATATTGTAAAAATAGATCAATATTAATTACAATATATAATAACAACACTTAAATAATGGTATAATAATGGAAAACTAACTGGGATAAGATTCACTTACCGAATGGGGTGTGGGTCTTTGATTCGGGCTTTGAATTGCAAATAACGGAGGTTGACAGCCTTAAGAATTCATCCAGGACGCTTTAAAATTTAGATAAAACGTTATGGGATGAGTGGGGGGGGGGTGTCAATTTGGGTTTAATTTTTGGGTTTGAGTTTTTAAAGTCTAATTTTTGGGTTAATTAAAAAGATGCACATGTTTTGCTTGGTAGGGACGCACAGTTTGGAAAACTGTGCACCTCAACCACACACCTACTATAAGGGGGTGAGTGGTTTCTCTTTTTGGGGTGAATAGTTTTAAAAACCATGATACAATTTTTAAAACCCACTCTGTCAAGGGATTCATGGTTTTCTAGGCTTGGGCATACAGTTTGGGAAACTATGCACCAACCATGTACAGTTCATTCTCTTTCCAAAATTCATAATTTTTCACCCAAATGAATCCAAAGGAAAAAACAAATGAAAGTTAATAAAAATTATTCATATTAGTACCTGTAAAAGAACCACATATGTCTCTATAAAATTTTGGGATCTTATATAATATCAACCTTATAAGTTTCAAGGTATTAAGTAAAGGATACTTTTTGAAGAAGAGGTATAGTCCTTAACCTAACATTTTTGTTCTATTTCTTCTTCCACCTCCTTAAAATATTTCATAAAATTAATGATATAATAACATAAATATCTAAAATATAATGAGTTGTTATTATTTTAATAGAATAAAATATATCCATCTCTAACATCCATCAATGGGAAAGGAATTTATCATTCATGGGTATGGCGGACTACCGCCTCATGAACTGATGCAAGTCGTTTTCCATCATCGCCTATCACATATTGTTATAATTGTGGATTTAATGTGTATATATTCTATTAATAAAATATTAATCATTATTTAGGTATAAAATATCATATAATTTCTTACCTATCCATTTATTGAAAAATTATAAGGTTGTTCGTGCGTACGTGTTGACTACCACATCTACGAAGTGTGGAAGTTCATTTTTCATCAAAAAACCACCTGGATGATACATATATGTATAATAAAAAATATTATATTTACGATATGATTATATTTATATAAATATAAAATAATACTTACATTATTTTCATAATTAGCTTTGAAAAATCAAAATATTACTCATGCGTACATACGACCTACCATCTCCATGACTGCAACATTGTTCAATTTTCATAACCGTATTTCATGATTTGTTTTAAAATTATAATTTATGCATAAAAATAATAATTATTTCATGATTATTATCTTATATATGATGTAATAAAGATCTATTTAGCCATAGTGACCCCACCGAAATCATTTTGGACTTATGAACCGAATATCATTAAAACATATAAAGTGATCTTAACTGATTAAGTGATTGTATAAAAGATAATAATGGGTCAAATAAAAGGAATAATAAACTTGAAAATTTTAATTAATAAATTAATAAATTAAAATAATTTTATTATTTAGGAATATAATGAATATACGTGATGATTCATACTCAAGGTAAGGTATTTTATTTTAAAAATACACTTTTATAGTTTCCCTTAAAACTCTCTTTATCCTCAATTTCCATATTTTTTTAAAAATATTTTATATTTTTAATTATATGGACATAAATAAATTATAAATGAAATTTTATATCTGTTTATTTTTTTAAAAGTAATATTTTTAAAATGTTCACTTTCTTTACAAAATACAAAAGGAATCTTCTATTTTAATGTATACGAATCTGAGTTTTCCCACCACTGTAACCAATATTTGGTTTTATTCATTTTTTTATAATCATTCATATTTTTCCCAATGAAAAAAATACATCCTTTTTTTGGGATTTTAGTTTTGAAAAGTGGTTTTAAACGGAATATATATTTCAGTATTTGGAAATGTTTTCTTACAGGTGAAAAGAATATTTTTATGAGTATAATGTCAGAAATTATAATCATTTATGTGTTGGAATTATATTGTGGTTATTATAATTTTTTATGATGATAGATGGTTCTTTAATAAAATAAGGATGGGTAGTTATATTATTAACCAAGGATGTTTGGTTCCATGATAAACTAAGGATAGGTGGGTCCGTGATATCCCTCTAATGCATTGGGTATGAAAGTTGACCATATGGTTTTTCTATTTGAAAGAGTGATTATAAGAGTGATTTGGATATTGTATTCCAAGTGACCTTTGTGTTTTAGCTATGATTTATATAGATTTTTTTATTGAAATATTATGATTTCTCTAGGTAATATAATTATAATATATTTAAGTGAATGTGTATTATACATTTTAAGGGTGAAAATTATAAATTTGTGAAAAGGCTTTTATGTGTATTTCATGACAGAAATAAGACTTTGTGAGTGTTATTTTTATTTTAATATTTCTTATGAAATGTTTAACAAATTTTTTTGTGTAGTGAGGTTGATTTCTTGTGTAATAAAACATTTATTTTGAACCCAACGTTTATTTTTAATAAAGAAAAATTTCTATAATTATTCTTAGACTAATAGTTTATTTCTTTATTTTTATGTCCTTTATTGAGTTTTTTTACTCAATGAATTTTCAAAAATGTTTTTTCTGGTTATTAAGGTTTAAAAGGGATAAGGATGAGTTTATGATGAAAATTGTGAAGATATTTCATGAAAAGAAAATGTGTTCTATTTTAACAGTTGTGTTTTATAAAAAATATATACTGATTAGAAGTGTACACTTGTAATGTATGAGTATATTATGTAAGATTTTAAACCTAATTATCTAAAAAATATAAACTCAAAATATCTTTGGGAATTTAAAAAGTGAATTATAGATTAAAGTCACTAGAATATGTAATGTATAAGGCCATGTCGTTATAGATGGGGGCACATGACAATTGACATTGTGGAGTGGGATTAGAAACTTAGTGAGGCCTAAAAAAGAGGGTTTTAGTTATTCATAAGAGGAAGAACCATTATAAAATACTAAACCTAGAGAAAGGCGGAAAGAGGTGTGTTAGACTCACCCAGAGATTCAATCCAATCCCAACAGCACTACCAAAGGATTAGAAAAAAGGAGATCAATCCTTGGAATGTTTAGGGTGATTTTGTTTATCATTCTTTCTGCATCTGGAGGAATTGGAAGAAAACTAGGTGAGGTTTCATAATGCCTAATGGGGAAAATGGTAAATTTCCCCTAATTTAATGAGGCACAAGTTTTAGATGCAGGTTTTTCCAAACTGTGTTCAAATTCTGTGCCACTCTCTATCTAAGAGTGGGGCTAGGAAACACAGTTTCTTGGGGAGCCCGCATGGTTTGAAAAAATGTGAGGTAACCATGCAAATTGACTCTATCAATTTCCACATGGTTTGGCTCATCCCCATGCATAGTTGCATTTATCATGCGCTATAACTCGAGGAAATCATGGTTAAGGAGAAAAATCACCAAAAACTATTTACCAACCACGAAACATTCTGTAGATGTCCCTGTTTTGCCTTCTTTCATATGTAAAACCCCCAGAACATCCCAAACCTCCTCATAATCTCGATAAAAATTTCATTAAGCAATTTAAAGTGATTTAAACAAAAACCTAAAACAATAATGTAACTCAATATAATTCTAAGATCTTACAACCATCTTATTGAAAATATCTACCAAGAATACTTCCTTGGAGATAATATGGCCTTGAAAAGAATCTTTATGATGCTAGAAATCAAACTCAATAAATTTCACATATAAATATTTATTTATACGATTCTCAAAAAGGAGCCAAAAATTGATTCTCATGGTCCTCATAGATTTTATAATACACTAATTTATCATCAATTAATTTGAAAAAAATCATCATGATATGACTTCATTAATATAATAATTAGATCTTTTAAAGTAGGGGGTGTATTAGTCATTATTAATTTCATTACTATAAACTCTTAATGTCTATACCTTGTTCATAAATATATTTTTGGAATGTCTTCTTTCTTTACTCTCAATTGATGATACCGAGAACAAAGGTCAATATTTTAAAAAAATTGGGCACTATGAAGTTTATTGAATAAGTCATTAATGTTAGGTATATGATAATTTTTCTTTATCATAATATCATAGATCTCACTATAATCAATGCACTACATCATGGATCCATTAGGAAAATAACATGGGCTCCCTATAGAGAAACACTAGGGTGAATAAATCCATTGTCACACAACTAATCAAGTTGTTTATTCATCTACACGAATTCTATAGTGGTCATTCTAGAGGTAGTCCTTGATATTGGTCTTACGTGAGGGATTAAATATATGGAAAACTAAACATCTTGATCTGGTGTATATTTAGGTAATTTCTTATGAAATACATAAATATATTCCTATATGATAGGTACATCATCGATTTAATGATTACCATCTTCATCCCAAGATCTTTTCCCTTATTCCCCAAAGAATCTCATTCAGTAGAGCAACTGGGGATGGATCAATACATTTCTCAGATGATGATGTATCTAATCTAAAGATAATAAATTCTACTTTTTTATAATGAATCATAATTTCCTTCTTGTAATAAATGTTTGCATCATATTTTGAAATAAAATCCATTCAAAGTATTATATCAATGTCAACCATAGGTATTATAATATGGTCAGCAAATAAACCACATTTATGTGTCATAATGGGGACCGCTTGACACATCATTGTTGTAACGAGGCATCCACTAGGAGTTCTGTCTAACAGGTACATTCTTAAAGTGTTTGGGAAATATCTAATTTTCTTGGAAAACATAGAAGATAAATTTTTTTTTTGATGATCTAGAATCCAATAAATAATTTTTTAAATTTGAAGCCATGATGAATGTACCTTCCATCACATTATTGGGTAATTCTACCTCATAAGAATTGATTAAATAATCTTGGTATTCTCCCCTTGTCATCTTCTATGGTAGATCCCCTTGATTCTTGGGGAATTTGTTTTCATAGTGTCCCATCTTCCTATAATTAAAACACTAACTAAATATGTTTTATTTCTCCCCTTTTCATTCTCTAACCTAATGACCCATATCTCCACACCTATAACAAAATCCCAAGTTGTTCAATTATTTTCCATGAAGACTCTTTCCATAGTTATAACAATTTGAGAATTTCATCATTATCTTCTTCTTTAATTCATTCCCTTTTTCTTGGTGTTCATTCCACCCCTTATTATCTTTATTTCTCTTAAACATATAGGATCCAAATAATTCATTCTATGTTTTGATGGAACATAAAACTATTTCATTGTATAATGAAAAAGTTTGAGACATATACACCCTTAAGATACTTTTCTTAATAAATTCAAATAAACAATCAATCATACACTCTGTATTAAATATATAATCTATAACATATCTAAATAACCTTGTAAAGGTATCCTCATACTCAAAAACACATTCTTCATCATTTTTCATTTAGATGAGGGACTTTCTCTTCATTTATGTTTTTTTCTTACAAGAGAAATATTTATCAAATAATGTATCCTCAAAATATTTCCATTCCATAAGTTCTATTTCATCTTCCTCCCTAGTATTTTGGATCAATGACCACCATTGATTCACATCTCCTTTTCAAAAATACATTACAAGTGAAACCTTTTCCTTTTAACCACATCCCAAGTCCATAAATATCTTCTAATGAAACTTTATTCATTTACCAATTACCATTGTATTAGTAGTCCCACAAAATTATTGGGGATTCCATTTCCTGAAATGATCTAATATAGAAGAATAATTATGTGGAACATGTTTCCCCATATGAGCATAATTATTTTTTATAACCTGATTATGTTTCCCTAATATATTCATGATCTCTGTAGTTCTAACACTAGCTATATTTTCATACTCAACCGGGAAATCTTTACATTGGCCAGGCGTACTAATACCCTTCTTCTTTCCAGGTTCCATTTCAAAATAATGGAACATACCTGACTATATCATAAAATTATTATTTTTAAATCATAATGTATAATTCTAAATATGGAGTAATTATTAACATAAATTAAAAGGTTTATGCATTTTTAATCTCAGAATCATAAAATTGGTTTCTTTAGGGATATCTTTATTTTCAAATCCTTCAAAAGGGTTTTTAAAAAAATGTAAATTATCCTAACCGAAACCTCAGGGCATGAAAAATTAAGTGTTTAGTAAGACCCATTTTTGTGAACTAGGTGATGATCAGTTCAAGCCCAATGTTCCCTTTTTGGAGTTATTACCCTGAAGTATAACTACGTCATAACCACATCCACTTGTAGTATCTAGAAAGAGATGCATTGTTATAGAAAACCACATAATCTATTCGTTAACAAAAACATTAGAATGTTATTCTATGATAATACTCAAATTATATCATAGGGTTATGTTCCCTGGTCTATTTTTTCTTTAATATTGTTCTAATAGTGTCTACTAATATTCCTTTGATACTAACTATAAGAAACTCGAATCTAGTAACTCAAAGCCGATGCCTATTTCATTACACTTGAATAGATATAAAGGGTTAAATCACAAAGAGATGATTAGTTTAGTATTCATTGAGAACTAGATACATAGATGATACCTATTTTATAATGGTAAAAGAAAACAAAACACATCAAAATAAAATTCTCATCATCCTTGAAACTCATTCAAATGATTCATCTTCATATCATGGAGAAAGGAAACAAAATAATGATAAGCTCAAATTCTGATTATGGGATATACACACTAAAAGATAACAGGATTAAACAAATCATATTAAATATATAATTTAAAATAATTGAAAATACTTTCCACTTAATCAATAAATTGAGCATAACATAAGGAAAAATCAATATGGAAAGGTAACAAACATAACACACATTCCATTTAATCAATAAACTGCGAAAGAAATGTATCGAAAGATAATATAAATGGAAAAATCTCATGGAAAATAATAGTAAATTATTTATAAATGAAGGAAATTATTCATAATTGGACATCAAGATCTTATTAATCATGATACCTCTACTTTCAAGGCCTTTTATAGGACATTTTAAAACTATTCTTAAAAATACATTAGATTCAGAAATCTAATTTTTATAATGATACCTATGGATAAATCATGGGGATATATATAAATTTTCCCCACCCATAACTAAATTTGTAAATAATTCCTCAAATATCAAATAATCTATTTAATTCATGTATTAGTATTCCTTACCATCAAATTTCTTTACTGATTATGGATACAAATTTATTAAAATTTCACTAGATAATCAAATAAATTTCAAAGTAAAAAACATATGTAAAAATTGTATACAATTTAGTAAATAATAATTATATTTAATATAAATGTAATTTCTATTGAAAAATTATCATAGGAAAGTGTTTTTTAATAGAAAGTAAACAATCACAAAAGAAAGTGAGATTGTACAATAAATTATTTACCTCTTTGGTAACATTTAAAATGAATCACCTTAAGGAATAAAATTAAAACAATTGTTACAATCATTAGTAAATATTCATTTATGATAAATATATAAATGGGGAATTATATACACCATATAAAACTGAATAGTTAATGTTAAAAAACATGTATCAATGAAATGGAAATTGAGATGAAATCCATTACCTCACGCTTTCCTTTGGTTAAAAATTATTTAACCTCATAAAAAATGGTATTAATCATGTTATTAATTTATACTATAATAATAATAATATTTATAATATCATATATGATCCTATTATAACATTTTACAACCCGTTTGTTTATAAAATTTCATTATTTTCAATATTTCGGGTGTCAATTGTCTTGTTTTATCATGCATGTTTTTATAAACATTTCAGTTCACGTAGATAAGATATTAATGAATAATCTACATAATTATAAAAAATTTATAAATATAATATTCAATTATTATATACATTATTATAATCATTCTTGAAACTTGGGACTAGAAAATGAATCACATCGCTTTTTGGGGAAGATAGACCCTTCATATGCATGAGCAACAATATCATTCCATTAATGAGTGAAAGGTTAAATAATTCGGTGATATATTAATATTAAATTAATGAATATAATTTCATATATATCATATATATTCATTAAATTTATCTTTTTTTACTTTCCATGTAAAGCGTATGTGAAAAATGAATCACATCACTTTGTGAGGTGATAGTCCACTGTACAAACGAGCGACATCATCATATTATAAAGAGAATGAAAATTTAGAAAGTATATGTCATATTATTATTAAATAATTATAATAATATCATAAATATAATATATTTTTTTAAATCCATACTTATATCCATCCTTAAAAGGTGGTGATGGAAAATAAATTACATCAGTTTGGAAGTAGGTAGTCCACCATTCACACGATCGATGGTTTTTCCCATTTGATGAAATAGGAGATGGATATTTGTCATGAAATTAAAATAATAATATATAAGTATAGTTAATATAATGAGGTTGTTATATTATCATGGTTTAATAATATTCTAAGTAGGTGGAAGAATAAATGAAATGAAAATGATTGTTTAATAACACTACCTCTTCTTTGGATGACCTATTTAGTTTTGGAGCAAAATCATTAATAGGATGGATCTGTGATAAATACAAGTGATATAAGATGTTGTGGGGGGGGGGGGGGGGTGGGGGAGTAATTAATTTATTTGGTCACGTATTGGCCGGACTAAATATATTTGGAAGTGTGAATTGGGGGATATGGGGTGGCCTTTTATTAGTGGGGGAGACGACACACATTGAAATTTTGAAAAGAATCAATTACAAAAACATTTTAATCATGAAGAAGGCCTAAAAAACGGGGCATTTCAGACACTTAATGTTGATATGGTCTAAATATGTCTAGAAAAATGAGTTTTGGACATGTTTTTAGGTCATTTTAGCCATTATCATTTCAGTTTAACCGTCAGTAAATCAGTTTTAACCTTACTTGTTGTAATTAAGGTTTACTGCATTTACTATTCATAATTATGAAAAATTAGTTTTAACTAATTAGAAAATTTAAATTATGATGATGAAAAATATTTAATGATTTTTTTCAAATTCAATTCACATAAGGGATAAAATTCAATTTAAATTATACCCATAGACCCGATGAAAAAGTGGGTTTTCAAAAAGAAAATTCTAATAAGTATTGAAGGTTTTAATATAAAAAATTAATATTAAATTGATTAAACTAACCTAATTTTATTTATTATAATATAATTGAACTAATATTATATTAAAAAAATTTAAAATATTATTTTACTTTGTAAATAATTTAACTGAAGTGGTAGTATTTGATAAATATCAGTATTTTTCACCACTCATCCAAAAATAAAACTTTTTAGAAAAAATCATATTCATTCAACCGAATATAATATTGATATGTTATTTTCAAAAATTATGTTCATTTTATCAATTAAATTTTATGAAATTGTAAAAAATTAATTTTATGATAAGTTCATAAGAAGTGAGAAAATTGTTTCAATTGAAAAAAATACTATTTTCTAGAAAAAATGCCTTTAATTTCAATCGATTATTATTTTTATATAAAAACAATAGATAAAAAATTAATGTTTATAAACATTATATTTTTAATAATTTAGTTTTTAGTATTCATACCCACCAACTTAATGGGTAATTTACAATGGTCATGTTTAAATAGAGTATCATGGTTTCTTTTAAAATTAGTATTGTGTGCATTGCATGATATAAAAGTGATTGAATTTATTTGATAGTAAATAAATAATAAAATTTTGGGGTGTTATGGTCATTTTTCTATGGGACCCAAACTAAAGTGTGAATATTGAGGTATTTAGTTGAGAGTTATATGTGATGGATGCCGATAGGTGCATGCTATGGATTTTTTAATGCTAAAGGGACTAGAGGTTTCTTGTAGTAAAATAATTTTATCATCTACTTTAGCTTCCACCTTGTTTGATTCATTATATTTTTACTCCTTTTTTATACCCACTTTAGTCTACACATTTGGACTGGATGTGTAGATTATTTCAGTTATTTTAGAGTTATCTAGGCCAGTTTAAGGCCAAATTATTCCAAGGATGTTGATTGATTATGGGGAAACATCAATTAATAGGGATTTTCATATTATTGCCAAAACATCCATATGATGACATCCTTTTAATTGATTAGATGTGTTATGCGTGTTCTATTATTAAATAATTTAAAAAAATAATTGTATTTTTTATTATGGAGGTCCAGTCAGTGGTTTTCATTGGTGATCAGAGAAATTGGATAGGAAGTAAGCATGGAAAGCCTATTAAATCTAAGTTAATGGAGTTTTCAGTAAGGAACCAGGTGGTGGAGTCCCCCAAAGTTGTTGAGGATTTGCTTGATGTCTTCCTAGATTAAGTTTTGACATTACCCCCTCAATGTGTTATCATCTTTGGGATCGATTTTCAACTGGGTGCCTCTCCAATTTAAATGGTTTCATTTCATATGGCACATGTGGTACCATATGATTTGAGACTCTAGATTAGTTATTTGTAGAAAAATTCCTTTATTCTACCAAGTGTATCACCTTGCGATACTCTTTTATTTTTTTCTCAAATGTTGGATGGTAGTTTGAGGCTATGTGTGGACTTACAAATATTGTTTATACCGATGTTTACGAACCATTAACCTATTCTAGTAATAGAAAATCTATTTGACTAGCTGAAGTGGTCAAATTTGGTTTTTAATATCGATATACTATATGTATATCAGTAAATGGTGGTAAAAGTGGAGGATATTGAAAAGATTGATTTTCAATATATGTATGTGCACTTTAAGTTTGTGGTCATTCCATTCAGTATTTTGAATGCACCAAATGTATACATTGGGCTCATAAACTCTATATTATGTGAGTTCCCAGACTAGTTTATAGTCGTGTTTCTTAATGAAATACTTATATAATCTAGGTTTGAGGGGGAGTATTCTTATTATTTCAGAGTTTCCATGTATGTTTTTGGACACCATCAACTCTATATAAATATACCAAAGTGAAATTTTTGGACATGTGAGGTAAATTTCCATGGATATGTGGTATCTCAGAAGGGTGTTCCCATGAGTCCATCATGTATCATAGTAGTTGTTTCATTGGTAGTACCCAAGTACGTAGAGTAGTTTATCATATTCTATGGAATTACTGGATAATACTGGAGTATTTTAGATGATTTATCTCAAATTTGATCCCCATTGATAGATTTGGCATGGTTTGTCCTAGAATTCATTTGGAATGATTAGTGTTAGGATGCTTTTGAATACCCGAAGGTGAGGTTGATTAGTGCCTTTTTTATCCAGTTTATCGTGTAAGGGGTGATGTTTGTGGTCTTTTTTATGCTTCCTATATATTTTTTAGATGTATCTTTATATAGTAAATGGAAGTGATTACTTTTGGTTCTCATAAGTTGTATCCCTTAAATATAAATATCCAAATCTTGACCTAAAATTGGTAATAATAGTTTTTTCCATAAGGTTGTGGCTACATTAATTCATCATTGAGAGCTTTATGGTATTGACAGAAAAAATACAATGGTTTGTGTCTTCTCTAAGTGGGATTCTAAAAAAAATAAGTATATATGTATGAGGTTTTTTTAGTAATATTATTTTGATATCTTTTACATCCTAGTAAAGAGGAATATAGTCACTAACGTACTGAGTTGGAAGTCATAGGGAGATGTTGTTCGAAGGTATAAGATGTATAGAAAGGGATTGAAGAGCATGTAGTGATGAATTTCAATGTGAAAAAAGTAGTGGTAGAGTTTATCTCTATCAGATGATAGTGAAATAATCTCTGATATATTTTCTGAAAGATTATTTGTGGGGAGACATAGAGGTGGAGGTGATGTGAGACCATATTAGTCATTGTGATTCTCCACAGGGGTAGTATGAGGATGCTTAGAATTTGGTGTTTTTGGAGAGACTATTTTTTTCATTTTTCATATATGAGGGAGTTCTCTATGAGTTTCATAGCTCACCCTTAGCGGTGAATTTGAGTGTATGGATGATGAACTATGGTTTTTGGAGGTAGCTTTGGCGGCCTAGGGATGAATTCGTCACTGCTAGAGTTTGTGGGATGGTGTCTGATTATCAATAAGTGAATTCAGAGAATCATATTATTTGATGTTCTTTGAAACCCTTGTATGTACCAGTGTACAAGGGGAGGACACATCAATTTATTTCATCACTTGGATACCCCCATACTAAGGATGTTGGGATTCTATTAGGTAAATGATGAAGTCGGCCCATTTTTAGGAAATCAGGGTGTCGAGTGATATGGATTATATGAAAAGGAATTATGTGGATAAGGTTATGAGATGACATGGGTTACTAAATAATGTTATATCAAAATAGGATACTTGTTTTACCTCATGATTCAAGAGAGTATTTTAGTATAATTTTAGCTCTTAGTTACAACATTTCACTACTTTCCATCTCGAGATATATGAGAAGATAGGGAAGACAATCCAAAAAATGAAGAATATGTTTTAGGGTTTTGTTTTGGACTTTTAAAAATATTATGGATAACCTACCTACCATTGGTTATGTTTTACCACAACAAAAAATTTCACTCATATATTGATAATGTTTTTTTAAGGTTTCTATATGGGTAGTTGTGTCACTCTTTGTTGCGTTGGACTAAGATTGTGGGGTAAGAAGTCCTTGGTCCTCATGCAGTGTAGAGAACAACTAAGAAGATCCTAGTGGGTTTAGAGTGGATTAAGGTGACACGAGATCTCTAGAAGGCCTCTGATTATCATAGACTAGTGTCCTTGGATTTTAAGTTTAGATAACATGTGTTCTTTAAGGTTTACTCTCGTCAGGGTAATTGATGTTTGGCCAAAGGAGTAAGATGTATCCCTAGTTCATTGAGTATTTTAAGGAATTAGAGATCATTGGTGAGGTGGCTATGTTTTTGGATCTCCCATCATGGATTCATTGAATTCAAAATATGTTTTAAATTTCCCAAAATCATTGTTATATTTACAATGATTATCATGTCATTGACATGGGGTTTAGAAATTAAGGGTGAAATGAAATTTTTTAGTGATGAATTGAGATCCAAGATCATTGGGAAACGGAACTGAATGAGAGAGTTATCCAATTGGTTTATGTATAGTGGAGGCATGATGGAGTGAAGGATGGTACATTGGAGAAGGAGTTGTTGATTCCCCTCCAATACACCATGTTGTTTTATAATTGATTATTCAATTATTTCTACTTTACTTGTTTCTTTTTTTGAGATGATGTATTTAAACTTATGCTTTATATGATCCCAAATCTCCCCTTGGTCGATGATTTCTCTAGGTTATGTCTATTTCCTCCCATTTGTGACCGTATAGTCACCCAATCATAACATATATAGATATTACTTTTTTTTGAATAATATTAAATATTTCTCCCAAGTAAACATTCCTAAAAACCCTAAAGGTGAAGTGTACTTGGAAAATATACACATAAACATCTTATTTAAGTAAATTATTCATATTCCATGAAATATTTCATTAAAAAATGTACCTTTCTAGACTCATAATACTTAGTACCCTTCTTAAAAACCAGGAGAAAAATTAAAAAATATGAAGGGGTGATCTCAAATGATTAGTAGGGGTAAACTTAGAAGATATCAATCAAATATCATACATGACCACAAGGGTATGATAAAATTATCACAATAGAAAACAGTCATACACAATTAATTAAATATATTCAATCATGAATCATGGAATAAGGCTTTTTCATTATGATGGAAAAAAATCATAACAACAAGGAATCATTAATTACCAATCACGAATCATAATATAATTCCATATACATAGGAATTTGGAACAAGCATAAGATTATGATAATGAGAACATTTATAAATAATAAGATGTTTATGAATTTAGTTAAGGAAATGAAATAATGTCCTTTCATAAAGTTTTTTGCATGGAACCAGGTTCACACATAAACATATGGACATGAAAACAGGTCCACATGTAATGTTGTGAACATGAAATTTGGTTCATGCATGAAATAGTTATCTCACAAGTTATCCATCATTACCTAATGCATTGGGGGGATATAAGAGGCCCACCACTATATATTAGACAATATATCTTATGTATTTGAGTTCAGTCCCCAATCCGGTTTCATAAATAATTTCCATGTACCATATCATGAAATTAAACACATGGATCCTTTCATTTCATCATAATTATAGTAGATTGATTTACCCATGAAATAAAAATGGTTTTTCTAAAAATATATTTAAAAATCATCCTAAACCATTAAAAAAGATGAAGTGAATGGTATTATATGATTATATCCCTAATGAATCATATGAGTCATTTAGGGATATTGACATAGATAAAAATAATTTTCAAAGAACATTTGAAATATTTCTTTGAAAAAACAGAAAATACCATTTTCTAGCAGTATCATTTTAAATAAATATTCCCAAAATATTGAAAAAAATAATTTATTTGAAAATATCCATGATAAATTTTAAAGGAAAATTAAAATTTAATATATATCATGATGATGTAAAATTCCATTCATTTATTAAACATTAAAAATAGACTTTCTTTTCAAACTTTTGTAAAGAGAGTCAAAAGTGACCAGTGTAGAAAACATTAAGAAATTTAGTTTTTAAACCTTATAAAAGGAAAAAGATATTATAAAATTAGTTATATTATGAAAATAATATCCTTGAAATAATATAGAGACATAGAGTAACAGTTTGGTTGAAAGTCATTAGAATCATTAAAGCAACATTTTTTAATAAAAGCACTTTTATGACATTTTATGAAAAAATGAAACGAACCAGAATTTAATCAATGAAATTTATTTTCTTATAATACATTGCATAGAGAATCCAATAATCACATTATCCTCATAAATGAATAATTTTACTTTATTCAAAAAACAAACAAATAATTATAGTGGGATAATAAATACAAAATAAGATAACAACAATAGGAAAATTTGGAATTTCTTGATCCACTAGAATGGCCGCACTCATGAACAATGTTGTAGAAATAAAACACAGTGTTTGTAATAAAATATTAATAAAATATTAAATAAAATTTTGAGATATTATAATTGAAAATATGATATATTTATATCATGGTATAAGTAAATAAATTTCTTAAAAATGATAAATTAATTGTTTGTATTTTTGTGAAATATAAATGTTTATTTAAAATTTTATAATTAATATATTGATTTCATAGATAATTTATTTTCATAAAATAGTTATTTATATAGATATTTTTTATATTATAATTATAATATAATTTTATGAGACCTTAATTAATTTTTCAATGTGTCATAAAAGCGATTATAATATCAAAATCAATTTTTTTTAAATAAATGACGATTTTAATTAAAAATTAAATTTCTCATATTTAGAAAATTATTTCCATAAAATGTAGTAAATTTTTGATATCTAAAATTTGAAAAATTATTGGTTTTAATTTTTTCAATTTTTCTAAAATAGTTGATTTTTTTTGTGAATGGTGAAGTACAATAATTTACGGCATTTAACACTATAAGTAAATAGATGAATTTTTGAGTCATAGATAAGTCATGGATTATGTAATCACCCATTATCTCAAAATCACATGCTCCAGTTACTGTACTTAATCACAATAATCAACACTATTGATATTCTTGATACAAAATAATAAATAAGTGAATAAAACAATCAATGAAATCCTAGCCCCTTGAGGCTGATATCCTCTTCTCGGTGACGACGATGATGACTATAGCTCCTCCTCGGTGGGGTTGGGGGAATCATCATTAAATGAGAGCGGTGGGTTCTTCCAACCTTTCACTAATCCATACGTTCTCCCTTAATTCCTAGAAGATCCGCTTTGCCGGAAGGTTTCAGATATTCTCGATGGAATTCCTAACCTTCATCTCTCGTCATCTGAGTTTGCAGAAAGTTCAGCACTATTGAATCACACTCTGGTTTCTCGTTTTATGTATAGAAGGCCTTCAGTCAATTCCTTAGACCAGTTCATCTTCGGTTTTTGGGACCTCCAAGAAAGAGCGGTTGTTGGATTTCTTGATAGACATCATATAATGATTCACTTTGAATCGAAGGCGGATCTCATCAAGGCCTGGTTGAGGGCACTACGCAGCTTCAACGGATATCATTTCTTTCTCCTATGGTGGTATTTTGATTTTCATATGAATTGTGATTCTCCTGCTTTGGCGGTTTGGGTAAGTCTTCTAAATCTTCCTTTACCTTTTCAGAATTCTTCGGTGATTCGTATGATAAGAAATCTCATAGGAAGATTTATTTGTTCCGATAGCTGCACAGAGGCCGTGTGTAACCCGGTGAATCCTCGGATCTATATTTAAGTTCATGATTCTTTTTTTCTATTTTATTATATATGGATTACTATTGGAGAAGATTACAGGTGGTAGAAGTGGGTGGTTTTTGAGAATTGGATTGAGTTTTGTTCGTCTTGCAAGCTTTCGGGCAACCCTTTTGATGATTGCCAAAGGGGAGACACTGCTCCGTCGTTGGAGGTAAGCCATAGGGGGAAGTAAGTTATGGAAAGGAAAGGGTAGGCTACACAGGGTGAGGGCTCAGAGGCTGTTGTGAAAGCTGATCTGGTCAAGGAGGATTCGAGGTCCAAAACTGGGGGATTGCTCCAGTCGAGTCCCATGGTAAAGGACCTCCAAAAGGATTCTCATAAGGTAGAGATAATGAATGTCCATAGTTCTGAAGCTCCAAGATCTATGGAAATATAGGTTAACCTAAAAGTGGCTGAGGTTTTCAATAAGTTATGACAGGATTTGGAGGGCTCCTCTAATCCTTTGGCTTGGAAGGAGTCTGGTTCGGGTTATAAAGAGGATTGTTTGGAGCAGAGCATAGAGAGAGAGAACACGGTGATGGAACAGAGGGTGGGGAGGAAGGGAGCTACCTCAAGCATGGCTAGTCTGAATAGTTTTGGGGGTTCTAGAGGATTAGACCCCTCAGTGAGACCCTACTTCCCTCTAACCAATAGATTTGAAGGCCTTTCAGAAGGCATTTTTAAAGAAGGCTTGGATTCTGGTCCTGTGCGTGGTGGTGATGCTGTGGGGGATGGTGTGGGAAGTCCCTATGACATGAGAATAGGTTGATACAATGGTTGGTTATATTGTATTGATTGATAATAACACACCGGTTACTAGGAGGGGGAATACTTTGGGTTGCATGGATAATGGCCCAAGGAACAAAGGGAGAATTGTTTCTGGGGAAAATAAGGAAAATATGAGTGGCCCAACCTTCCTGTAATACAATGAAATTGTATAGAATGGGACTATAAGGATGGCTGAATGTGAAGTAACTCTATCTGATACTCTAAGAAGGCGAACATGGAAATACTACTCTTACCTTCCGCGACCGATGTGTACGAGATATTCCTTTAACAAGGACAATGGTGTGATTATTTCCTTTAGAAAAGACAGCTTGAACGAGCAACCTTCTCTAGTGAAACCTTTACTAGAGTAGACAAGGAACTTTGAGAAAAGTAATTACTTCTTGATGTGGTATAAATTGGCCTCTGAGTGGGAATCTACTACGACAGAAGGGGATTCTTGTGTGGGATACCGAGAAGATTACAGGTATTATGATGTGTAATCCTATGGTGAGATGGTTGGTTTGTGGTTGTTCTACATTTGTCCTTTTTGATTATGTGTCAAGTCGTAATCTGGTTTACGTTAAGTGTTGTGCAGTTTATCACTTTTCCTAAAAGTTTTTGGAAATAAAAATTTAATTCCCATTCAGAATAAAACAATCAATACACTTGTCTCCTCCCCTTAGAAATACCAACCCTCACCACCACTTCTCCAAACACTTCATAATATTTTTAGCTTGTCTTAGTTCTACCCAAAATCTATGCTAATCCTCTTACCAATATCCTTTTCTTACTACTCTCACCAAAAGTCCAATTCCATGTTCCTTAAGGAGGTCCTCAAGGAGACTATATTCAAGTGGTAAAATCGTCCCCTTTTTGATTTAATTTCCTTTATTTTCTTTTCATCCCCTAACCTCTTCTACCCAAAGTGACATGATAACTCCATTATTATACATATACTATAATATTATTGTGTTAATGTAGTATACATCATAAAAAATATTCTCTTTTCCTTTTAGTCTGAAAATAAAAACAATGTCCGTGATATGTCGATTCTCCACCTTCTTAGTTGGCGATTTTTTGTTTTACTTTACTACATACATGGATGGTTATAAAACCATTATATTGGTTAAAAAAGATTCTAAAATTTATATTAAAACCCTTTTCGTGTTATAGAACAAATATATATTCATAATACTAAAAAATAAAAGAACAACTAGTTTGTGATGATTGAAAAACCGCCAAAATAACTAAACATTTATCAATAATATTTTACCTACTAAATCATTATATTATCTAAAAAATGATATAAGTGACCATTTAAAATTATATAATTATATTAATATAATTTCATTCTAATTGTTTAGTTTTTCATTCATTTTACAGTAACTTCAAAAATTATACACAGTTAAACCGACTGTGAAATCCATGAAATTAACGCTCCCAGTACAAAACAATTAACCATTAAATCTCATCAAAGTAGCCATAAATGAATTTAATAAAATTATAATAAATAAAATATATGTAGATACTGTTTTGAATTAATTAATTAATGGATATAATTTTATTATATAGGACATTTATTTCAAGTGAAACACATTTATACATAAGGTAAGGGATCTCTCAGAACCTCCAAATTTACCGTTGGGTTACATTTTCTCTCTCTTCACCCAAATGAAATTATTATTTGTTTTTATTAAATTATCCTAAATTATATGAATATTTTCATAATTATGTATCCAGATTAGTTATTCCCTCTTTTATGTGGAAATACATGTTTTAAAAGGTTCCCATCACAATTCCTCCCGATAAGCTAGTCCGATTAAAGGGAAATTTACCATTTCTTACCAATATTCAAGTACACTCTAAAAACATTTTTCATACGCAATTATTTTATAAAATAATTAATTTAATCATTAAAGAAATATTTTTTCCATTTTTGTTTTTATACAAAAATTATGCCTTTTCCTCTTTAAATTATCTTTAGAGTTTTCCCTTAAACTGCACTAAAGTTTCTCATTTCTAAAGATTCATAAATAGAATTTTTACTGGTTTTCACATTATTTGGGAAAAATTTTTAATTATATATTCCAAATTTACCTTAAGAATTTCCATGTATGATTTAAATCCATTATTTTAGGTGTTCTATTATGATACGCCCATTAGTTATGCCTTATGACATGATTACGATACCCATTTTTTTCTATAGGAAACCCTTATATTTATTCCTTATGTTTGATTCTTCATGTGACACACATATTCATGAACTTGTTATTTTGGGTGATCCTAGATACTTCATCAATTCATTGGGTACTTTTTAGTCTCATGAGTCATCATGTATTGGATTAGTGAGTTAACCAAATCTGTTATGGGACTTTTTTCCCCATCTGATATAGTATTGGAAGTTATACTTGACACATGTTTCTATCATGTTATATGTTAATTTAAAATTCCTATGTTTCCATGATTACATAATCCCATGTTCTATATTTTATGATTCCACATGATTATTCATGTTTAATTCCATTTTATTTCATCAAGTTATTCCTTATTACTAATGTGCTATTCTTTATTCCATTTTTATTCCTTTAATAGAATTTTTAACTTGTCCTTTGGTTCATGTATTCCCTAGGATATCCTATGATAATGTAATAGGTACAGGGATGTTAGAATCTCATTATTTATATTAAATAAAAGATGATTTTATTTTGTTTTCATTCTTTCTAATTATGTACCTAATTTTATGTAGACACTATAATTTATAATAATTGGTTTGTATTTTTTAGTTAATTATGATTAAAATCATATAATAATATGTGTAAAAGGATAGGGTTTATATAGTTGGTATCAGAGCATAGTTTTGTTATTTGTGGATATTAGGACTAGAAAATTTTTGAAAAATCCCTATAGAAAATTCTATCACCATAGATAACATATATTGAAACATAGTGAATCACATGTTAGGATTTACTTTTCATTTTCAAGTTTACGATTTTATGTTAAATGTTTCCTTTTTTATATTCTTCTTATCTAAGTATTCAGTCCCCCCTAATAGTACATTCACTTTCTTTATTAATTGATGGTAATAGGATAACCTGTTCCAATAATCAATGTGATGGGAAATGCGATGATTTCCCAAATGAAATACCAAATTTGATGATAACAAGAGATCAAAACATCATGATAGCACAACTAGATCAAGTTATGAATAATTACTTAAATCATATGGAACTTGCTCCTTCTCCAAAAAAAGATCATTTTTCAGTTGAATCCTTTATATGAAAAAGGATTCCAATATTTAGCTGATCTTTTAATCTCCTCATCATAGAATAATAGATTAACTGTATTGGGAAGATATCATCTATCTTCCAGTTCTCACAAGAAGATAAATTTATACTAATAGTCCCTCATTTTTATGGGGAAGAAGATCAGTGGTGGGAACTAATCAAGAATTTAAAATCTAATGAGAAAATCGATGCCATGGAATGAGAAGCATTCAAGTAAATATTTTTCAGTAAATATTTTCACCAAACTATTTGTACTAATATGGAAAAGAAATTCCTTAGATTGAAGAAAAAAGAAGACAACTCTATCAGGGTGTATCAAGAAAACGTTCCCAAGATTGCATGATACACCTCTAGATTTTTTATGAAGACTAAAATAAAGGTTGATCAATTATTTAGCAGAATAAAGTTAAGTCTAAGAAAATCATTACTGATTCAAAAATTTGACAGCTTTGGAGAATTTTTCTGTTGTGACTTTGAGGTTGTAATGGGGATCGTAGATTGCCAATTGTGCTATGACATTAGATATAAATTGAGGGAAATGAATTCTAATATGAAAGGATTGATAGATATATCCCATGATAGATTGAAAATTCCAAATTCTACATGTCAATAGTGTGGGAAGAAGAATAATTGGAACTATCTAAAGGGAACTAGTAGATGATTAAAATTTAGAATATAGGGGCATTAATATAATTACTGCTAAAGGTATACCAAGAATCCCAAAAATGTGAAAGAAGAAAAGAATGTTTAGATCAACACTCAGCCTATATTGAAATGTTTCAACTACAAGAAACATGGTAATTACATGAGCCAATTCCCTAAGCTAAGATTTTTTTTGGGGAAATCAATAAAAACAACCTCCAAGGAATAAACTAAGGGCATATACTATCACTAATGCTAAGTTGGAACCCAAAAAATTATGTGGTGATAGGTTCACTGGTTATTCATTAAAAAATTTTGAACATACTATTTGATTCTAGTTCTAGGTATTCTTTTATAAATTTCTTGTTATGTATAAATATTCAACTGCCACCTTAAAATATGGAGGTTGAGTTATCCGTGAGAATAACAAATGGGGAAATTATTGCATACAAAGTATATGAATTATCCTTGGTTAATGTTTGTGGGATGAACTCCCATTGAATCTTGTATTACTTCCATTGTTGGAGTTTGATAGTATTTTGGGCATGAATTGGCTATATTTTTATAAATCCCACATCAACTCTTGAGAAAGGTAGATCACTATTCACATCCCAAGGCATCCCTATATTTTGTACAATTGTATGGTGGGGGAGGAGGATGAATCTATTTTAGAATCATCATCTCAAATTTTTATATTATTTCCTTATGGTTAATCATTTCTAGCTCAAATTAATGAGAAAAAGGACAAAATAATGCTCGAATACATGCCCATTTTGTGAGACTAAACTAATGTATTCCCAATATAATTTCACGGTCTTCGTCTTGAATGATATGTTGAGTTTCTGATTGAACTTATTCCTAGATTTCCCCCAATATCAAAGACTCCTTACAGAATAGAGACCATTGAGTTTGAAGAACATAAGAAGTAGTTACAATAGAATACAAAAAGGTGTTTTATATGCCTAAGCTATTCACTATTGGTGTGCCGGCCCTCTTCTTCAAGAAGAAGGATAGATCAATGTTCCGCTTCGTTGATTATTGCGATCTCAAAAAAATCATCATAATGACTAAGTATCTAATACAACAGATAGATGACTTGTTCAATCAACTATGCGGGGCCAAGTATTTCTCAAAAGTGGAAATTCGGTTGGGATATCACTAATTAAATGTGAAGAAGGAAGATATTCCCAATACTAAATTTTGAATGAGGCATGGAAACTATGAGTTCATAGTGATTCCCTTAAAACTCACTAATTCTCTAACAATTTTGATGGACTTAATGAACTTTTTCATTATATATTACCTTGAAAAATTTGTGGTAGTCTTTATTTATGATATTCTGAAATGCTCTAAAATTGAGGATCTTGATAAGTATTTAAATACTATGATAAAGACTTTGTAATGGGAGAAAATATATGCAAAGTATAGTAAATTTGGGTTATAGATTGAATAAGTATCGTTATTAGGGCATACTATCACCAACAAAGGAATATATATATGGACCCTTATAAAAAAATCCAATTGAGGAGTGAACTAGACCTGTATCTATAATATATATCCTTATTTTCCTAGGTCTATTTGGGTATTACTGATGATTTGTGGTGAACTACTCACAATAGTGGAACCCACTAACCAAGTTTAATTAGAAGGGAGTAAAGTTTTTCAGGACTAGTGAATGTAAATATTGCTTAAATGAGTTGAAAAAGTGTCTTATCACTAAACTAGTACCCAGACTTCCAACAATTGGGAAACTCTTTGTGGTATAAAATGATTCTTCAAATAAGGGATTAAGCTATGTGCTGATGAAAAATGATAAAGTGATAGCCCCTGGCTCAAGGAATCCCAAATTTGATAGAAGAGATATAAAAAATCATCGATGGGACCATGATTTTAAGGAGGGAGACATGATATTCCTCCACATATCTACATGGAAGAGTATCATTAGATTTGGGAAGAAAGTAAATCTATGTCTTAGGTACATTGGTCCCTTCAAGATTCTTGATCATGTAGAAGCTATGGCCTGTCGACTAGAACTTCCACCAACTATGTCTCAAGTACATGATCTGTTACACATATCCCTTTTGAGGAAGTAAATACAAGACCCCCACATGTATTGAATTCAGAGGTGGTATAGTTCAAAAATTATCACTCTTACAAGGACCAGTCAGGGAAGATCTTGGATTGTAAAGAAAAACATCAACACAACAAGACTACTCACATGGTCAAAATACTATGGAGAAACCATAAGTAATAAGTGGAAACCTCAGACCTAGAGGAAGTGATGAAGTGGAATTACCCTCACCTTTTTTCACTATAGTATGTAAAATGAAATTTCAAGGGTGAAATTTCATTAGGGGGAAGAATTTAAAGACCTAAAATTTTATCAATGAAATTTTCCTTTTTATAATACATCACATAGAGAACCCAATAAATAAATTAACTTAATAAATGAACAATGGTAATTTAGTCTGAAAATAATTATAGTGGGATAATAAATAGAAAATAATATAATAAGAACATGCAAATATGGATCTGCTTGACCCGCTAGAATGACCACACTCACAAAAAAGATATAGAAAATAAATAGAGTTAATAATGAAATATTCAAAAAAGTATAAATAAAATCTAAGTATCTTATAAATGAAAATATGATATATTTATATCATGGTATGAGTACATAATTTCTTTTAAAATGATAAATTAAGTGTTGGTATTTTTGTGAAAACAAAATGTTTATTTAAAATTCTAAAATTAATCTAATGATTTAAAAGATAATTTATTTTCATAAATTAGATACATAAAATGATATTTTTTAATATAATTGCAAGATAATTTTATGATAGCTTAATTAATTTTTCAAAGTATCATAAATGCAGTTATAATATTAAAATTAACATTTCTCGAATAAATGAAGAATTTAATAAGAAATTAAATTTATCATATTGAGAAAATTATTTTCATAAAATGGAGTCCATTTTTTTAATCTAAACATAAAAAAATGGTTTGGGTGATTTTTTTATGTTTCTAAAATAGTTGAATTTTTGGTGAAAAATGAAATACGTTAATTTACAATATTTAACATAATAAGTAAATAAATGAATTTTTAAGTCATGGTTGATTCATAGATGATGTATGTTACTATTATATAGGAATCATATTCTATTATTACTATACTTAGTCACAAGAATCAACACTCTTGATATTCTTGAACTAAAATAATAAAAAATGAATAAAATAATCAAAAACACAACTCTCCTCCCCTTATAAATAGCAGCTACCACCACCCTTTCTTTTCACACCTAATAATCCTTGTAGATTTTATAAGTTCTACAAATATCCACTCCCAAGCCTCTTCCCCACATGTTGGTCTTTTTGTTCTCACCAAAAGACTAATTCCTATTGCCTTAAGGAGGTTCTAATGGAGACCATATTCATGAGGTAAAATCCTCCTTCTTTCTCTTTTAATTTCTTTTATTTTCTTATCCTCCGCTCATCTACCCAATGAAAAGTGAAATGATAAATCCATTATCATAATTATAATAGAATTTTATTATATTTATTTAATTTCCATCATATAATCTCTTATATTCTCTTTTTATTCTAAAAATTAAAACATCATCCGTGATGTGTTGATACACTGCCTTCATGTTTGAGGATTTTTTATTTTACTTTACTGCCTTCATGGATGGTCATAAAACTATTATAAATGTTAAAAAAGATTTTAAAATTTATATTATAAAATTTTAAATTTTATGGAACAAATATATATGCATGATATGAAATAATAAAATAAACTAGTTCGTGATGATTAAAAAACCACCAAAATAAACTAAATGTTTTCCATTAACAGTTTACCTAATGAATCATTCTCATATCTGAATATAAAATGATATATGGGACCATTTAAAATTATGTATTTATATTAATACCATTTCATTAAACCTCAAGAGTTTTTCTTTCATTTTAAGATAAATTCCTTAATTATACACATTTAAACCGACCATGAAATTAGTGAAACAAATGCTCCTTAAATGAAAAAATTAAACATTAAAAATCATAAAATTTCCATAAATTATAATAATAAAATTATAATAGAAAATATTTGTGGATAAATTACTTAATTACATAATTAATTTATCTAATTTTATTATCCATGACAATAAGTGCACATGCGGAACACATTCAGACATATGGTAAGGGATCTCTCCAAACCTCCAAATTTGATATTGGGTTATGCTTTCTATCTCCTTAACTGAATTTAATTCTTCTTTATTTTTAAGTAATTATCCTAAATTATATGTATATTTTCCAAAACTATGTATCTATATCAATTTATCCTTCTTTGATGAGAAAATACATGTTTTAACAGGTTACCTTTACAACTCCTTCTGATAAGAAAGCCTGATTAAAGGGAACTCCACAATTTCTTTACCATATTCATGTACAGTATAAAATTTATTTTAATCCACAATTATTTTTTCCAAAATAAATATTTTAATCCTTAAAAACTATCTTAGTTAATTTATAGTTTTATTCAAAAAAATTACAACTTTACCCTCTTTAAATTATTTTTAATATTTTCCCTTAAACTGCACTAAAGTATCTCATTTATAATGTTTCTTAAACATTATTTTTAATTGTTTTGACATTAGTTGGATATTATTTTTTATGATTTATTCCTATTTTACCTTATAAATGTCCATTAATGATTTAAATCTAATCTTTCATTGACAACATTATGACACACTCATTGGTTATGCCTTATGACATGATTGCGATACCCATTTCGTTCCATTGGTAACCCCAGTTTTTATTCCTTATATTTAATTATTCATGTGACACACATATGAATATACATGTTATGATGGGTGTGACTATATCGATATTTAATGAATCAGTTAATTTTTAGTCTCATGGTACATCAAATATGGTTTTAATGAGTAAACCTAATCCATTATCAGACTTTGTCCACCTTTTGACATAGCCTTGGTAGTTAGAGTTGACTCAGGTTTATGTCATGTTATATGCTTCTTCCACATCACTATATTTCCATGACTATACAATCCTATGTTGTACATGACATGCTTCAATATGATTACTCTTGTTACATGACTTTTTATGTCACCACGTTATGACTTCTAACCCATGTGTTATGTTTTATTCCTATATTTATTCCCTTAATGGGTTTTTAGCCCATTTATTTGTTCATGTATTCCACATGATATCCTATGCTGATGTAAGATCTCAAAGGATGTTTTGCGCTCATTATAGAGATTAAATAAAAGATGTTTTTTTTCAAGTTTTCTACTTATGTACCTAGTCTACCAAAGACACTATACTCTATGATCGCTGGCTTCTATTAGATGACCAAATTTGATTAAAACCATGTAATAATATATATAAAAGGATAGAATTGCTAAAAAGAACAATTTAAAAATTAAAAATAATAAGGATCATAAAATACCTTGAGTATAAAAATAATACCAATATTATAAGTCAAGATTTATTTTATACACCATGTCAGTGAATATATGTGCAACAATTCAAACATGACTTAAAAAATTAAGTTTGAGATGAGAAACCCTTGAAACATGGGTAATTACTGAATAAAAATATACATTGAATGATGGAACATAACATAATTTTGTAAAACCCATAATTTTCATGAAATAATATATTAAAAAACATTCATGAGGAATTATTTTTACCACATAAAATGAATTGTGATGCATAACTTGAATTGTCTCAACGAATTGGAATTGAGATAATGTAAACCCTTGTAGCATTTTATAACATTGAAATATATATCTCAAGAAGAAGAGAAATTCAATGGAACTTTAAAAATTATGTTTAAGGATTTATTCATTATATAATATATCAATATGAATCATATATAACTTATAAATTTAAGTAGATGTATAATGCAGGACTTGTATCAAAGAAACAATATTGAGACAAATAATACCTAAAAATATAATATCATTGAGGTTAGAAATAATAATTGTAGTGATTATGTGTAACCATTTAAAAAAATTTAAGAAAAAATAAAATAAAATTAGAGGTCATTTAACACATAATCATGACTTAACATAAATATTTAAGTATAATCCAATGAATGTAAATTGACTTAAGAATAAAGTCACTATTTCAGGTGATAACTACTTCATTTTTAATGCATGTTTTTGTTTGGTAGTCCCAATACTTATAATTTAATATT
Organism: Viscum album; assembly: GCA_963277665.1. Lineage (NCBI taxonomy): Eukaryota > Viridiplantae > Streptophyta > Magnoliopsida > Santalales > Viscaceae > Viscum > Viscum album. The sequence goes on along the minus strand of OY728120.1, from coordinate 1,574,550,981 downwards.
GGTTCCAGAATCTCTATAAAGTCAATAACTTCATGAGTACAATATTTAAAAATTATATACAGTTTTTTAATTATTAATATAAGGAGGTTCTAAAAAATGAATTACAAAACATTATGGAGATGGTAGTCTATAGGTACGCAAAAGGGTTGATTCCACTTTTCAATGGATTGAGAAAAATAAAAGGAAATAATAATTAAAATTTATAGAAATATAATTATATCCTAAAAATTATATATAATTATTAAATCCATCACTATAACCATTAAGTTGAAGAAGTGATAAAAAACAAAACACATCACTCCATGGAGGTGAAAATACACTCGTATGTATGGGCAATGTTTTGGTTTCCCATAGGATAGAAAAAAAGTGAATAACAATTATTGAATCATAATAATAAAAATATGGTATATTTAAGGTACTAAATTCATTATTTTATAATGGATACCATAGATTTATATGTGGTTGAATATGAAATAAAATTGAAAGTACTCGGTTAAGAGTTATATGTCTTCATCGAGAAACCTCCTTTTTCTTACACCTTAAACATTAGAAGGATTATGTTTTGGAAAGAAAATAATATTTAGGGCATGGAGAAATAATATATGATGATATAAAGGTATTTATTGAAAAATTTATAGTGCTAATTTTTTTAGTAATATTGGAGAAGAGGTTTCCTTTTATAAGTGAGGGGAGGGGCACCCTAGGATTTACATAAAATATTTAGATATAATAAATAATTGATCATGTTAAAGTGATAATAAGTTGATAAATTTATAGTATTGGATGAGAATGTGTTTAAATACTATCATAAAATAAAATTTAACAATTTTATATGATTTAAACCCTTATCTGTTAGTATTAACCCCCTGTTAACCCTTTTGATGATTACCATGATATCAAAAGTTTTTACTCTTTAGGGGTATTGAAAGTTACTATAAAATGAAAAATGACCCATAAGTGGAAAATGGTATATATTATAGATTATAACTCATTATAATAGGTAAATATTATTTTTTTATAAATTTTATAGCATTTAATAAATTATTATTTAATATGAGATACCACTATAGTGATTTTCAAGACCATTCACAAAGTTTTAATTTAAATTCTGCAAGATGGAATTTAAATTAGAATGTAAAATTTTAAAGAATACCTAATATGCTATATTTTTAAAAAAAATCGTTTAAAATTATAATTTATAAAAATTGTATTACATTTGATATTTTTAAAACCATTTATTTGTTTTTTCTATGACATGAACAGGTACTATGTTTGCATTGTGTAAGTATCTAAAGTAATTATTCCATCCATTTAAATTAAAAATAAATTAACTTGATAAAAAAATTCATCAATATTTAAAATATCCATTTATAATTGAACATAAAATATTTTTATCCCTAAGAAAAAAAATACTATATATATTAAAGAATATATAGTGACATTTTGAATACATTCTATACATAGAATAATATTAAGGTCATTATCAAAGAAAATAAGAAATAAATTATGAAATATTTGAATATAAGATGATTACGGTTTTAAGGAACTTATACAATGAGATAAATTCAACTATTTCTGTAACTTATATGCCTTATCCCACAGTTTTAAACATGTTTTACCCATTTTACTCTTATTAAGGTGACAAATATTTACCCCATTTACTATTCACAATGGAAACAAATATAAGGGAAATATTTACCAAATCTTAACCTTATGATTATAAATATGGGATCCATTTTTTAAATTAAATTTCTGTAATTTTTAGAAATTAATTTTAACAAAAGTGCGTAAAACACAATGGGAAAAAGTTTTTATAAAAATGCGTTTTAAATCATAAAAATGAACTTATACTAAAATAAAATATATTTATATTTTTTATGTAATTAATTAGATTATATATAATAAAATTAGTATTATGTCCGATAAATATAAAATTAAAAAACATAAGGGTACATTTAATTTACTTATTTTTATTGAAAGAAAATATTATTTTACAAAAAATCAGTATTTTTCACTATTCCTTGAAAATGAATCTTTTCAGAGAAATCCCAAAAATTCATGCTAAGATAATATTTATATGTTAATTTTAAAAAATATAATCAATATATTAACTAAAATTCCAAAAAAATGGAATTAATTAATTATAATGTTCACAAAAAATGTAATAAAATCTATGTTTCAAAGAAAACATATTTCTGAAGCATAAAATGACTTTAATAAAAATTGATTAAGTATTTATTATAAATAAATAAATAAATAATCATTATAAAAGTATTTATACATATTTTTCAAAATTTAGTTTTTCATATTCAAACCACTAATTTAAATTCAAAGTTATAATGGTCACATAATAATATCTTTATAGTATATCAAAACTTGGTTGAATCCTGAGGTGTCATTTTAAGAAATTTATCTAGCATAATATTATTTTAAACTAAATTTTAAGGTTGTTACATCCTACAAATTAAATATATTCTGACATCGAAATTTTTATCTATATAATAAAAGTTTCAATATCTTTGAATACCTTTTTCAAAAACCAACTTCTTATAAAGGAGTAATAAAACATCATTTGAAAAGTTAATGTAGGTAACAAAAAGATTACTTTAAATAAAACATAATTAGGTTCCAAAATATGTTGAACATTATTGGTAAGTGAAAATATTGACATGGTGGAGAAAAAAACATATTAAGAATAATAAAAAGTATTAATGAATGTGATCATGAGAATTTTAAGGACAAAAAAACCATAAATTAGTAAGTGATAAAGAAGACCGCCAATTCATTATAAATGAAGGCAAATGGATAAAACGTTTATTTTGTGATCATTATCCTAGAGTTGATGGATTATTTTAATATCAATATATAGAACATGATAAAATATACCTAGTTTATTTTTTCAATTTTATGGGCACAATTTCATACTTCGGTGGAGATTTGATCAATTTAGTCTTCTATCTCATAATTTACTCAAAGAATTGAATATTCAAGATGATTTTTTGCATGTTTGAAACACTAAAAACAAATTTTTGTATATCATAAGTCTGAAAAAGGTATTTCATTAATCCCATATTTATATATTTACCAAAACTAAAGTTTTCATCACAAGTTATCCAATATGAAAAAATATTCATACACCAATCTCAAAAATCCCCATAAAAACACAAAAATATCAACTAAACTTAAAACTATTCAAAATATTCTAGAACAAACTTGAGACCCAAATATCAGAGTGATTTGATAATATATTCTTCCATGACCAACTTTAAAATTATCTCCAAACAATATAAATAATTCATATGGTCATATTGAAAAGAATATATTTATTTAAATCATATAATCACAAAAATATGCTAATTGTTTTCCAAAAATTTCTTTAATCACATAAAATACACAAGAAAATCATATATTATTCAAAAAATTAACTCTACAAAAACTGTCTAATCGAACTTATCAATATCATTCATCCCTTAATCCCAAATAAACATTATTATCTCACCATTAGGCATATATTAAATGTTATTTATCACTAAAGAATGTGTTTTCCAAAAATATCACCATACCATGAAATCATTTTTCTATGTTATTAGTACCATTACATATATTTTTGGAGAATATTCAATATATCTCGCAAATAAATATACCCTATAACCATAATGGTTTAGTGAAATTGGATACTAGAGACATAAAAATGTAATTTAAATAAAATAATCACCATCTATAACACCTTTATTTACATAATTTACCCTTATAGACTCATCATACATAACCCCATTATTCATAACTTGGGGAAAAATTAAAACATAAGAAGTGGACATATCAGATGCCTAATAAGGGTAAAAAATGAGAGATAACAATCAGTGATCATATGTGAGAATAATGATATAAAAACATGATAAAAAAAATAAAGATGCCATACCTAATCAATTGAATATATTTACTAATGATTCATGGCATACAACTCTATCATAATAAGAGAAGGAATTCATAACAGTACTGAACCATAAATAACTAATCTTGATCCATGATTGGATATCACAAACATTGGAATATGCAACAACCATAATATTAAAACATTGTAAACATTTATAAATAGTATCTTCTTCAATAAATAAGTTAAGAATAATAATTACTGTTAGTGGATAAAGTTTGGGACATGAAAATAAATAAACACATAAAATTATGGAAATGAAACTATGTCCACAAATAATATTGTGAACATGAAATCATGTTCACACACAACATAATAATCTTATGAGTTATTTTCCCTTTCCCAATGCATTGAAGAACTATAACATACCCACCCATCACATATCAAAGAAATTACCTAATGGATTATAGTTTACTACCCAATAACATTGTCATAAATAATGTCAACTTACTATATCATGAATCAAAACACATGGATGATTATATTTCATCACAATATCCATAACATGATTTACCTATGAAAAAGAAATTGGTTTTCAAACAGCATCTTTAAACCAACATTATAAACCATTTAATGAATGGAAGTTAATGGTGTTATATGATTTTGTCCCCAATTAATCATTATATTCATTTATTTATGATTACATAGAGGAATATACATTCAGAGTAACATTTAAAAAATTTCTTGAAAAACATTGAAAACACCATTTTTTATTGATATCATTTAAGTTGAAAATTACATGAATATTGAGAAAAAATATTTTATTTTAAAAAAACTATCATAAATTTTATAGGAAACATAAAAGAAAATATAGGTAATGATTGTGTGAAATTCTATCCATGTCATAAACTTTAAAAATAAGCATTCTTTTCAAATTTTTATTAAGATTCAAAAGGGACCAGTCTGAAAAATGTTAAGAAAATGAATTTTAAAACATTTTAATAGAAGATACAAGATCTTGGAAAATATCTTTAAGAATTAATTTTTGTTTATAAAATTAAATTATTTAAATAATGTAAATAACATGGAGAAATATTTTGGATAAAAGAATATAAAAACTTTAAAACAACATTTTTAAAGAAAAACCACTCTATAACATTTTGAAACAAAAAAAAATTTAAAAGAAAGAAAATATTAAGAAATATAAAATACTATGAGTATAAAAATAGGATGATATTATATTCTATGATTCAGTGTATACACCTTGTAAATGAATATAGGTGAATAAATTAAAACACATATCAAAGATGTAAGTTTGAGATGAGAAACCCTTGAAACTTGGGTAATGCTTGAAGAAAAAAATAAATTGAATGAATGAACATAACTTGATTATGGAAAAATAATAAATAACATGAAGTAATATTTTATAACACATTAATGTGTAACTAATAACACTATATAAAATAAATTAGGTAGAATAACATGAATTATGCCTCAAATAATTTAAATTGAGACCAAGAAATGCATTGTATCTTTTTATAACATTTGAGTAAATATATAATGAAAATATAACTTTGAGGGAAATTTAAACATAATGATAAAATATTCATTTATGATATCATATATCAATAAGAAATATATGCACCTTATAAAATGAGTTTTGTTTATAAAGAAAGAAATGCCTCAAAGAAACAATATTGAGACGAGTAATCCTTACAAAGATTGTATCATTGAAGTTTGAATTAATAAAGGAATTGATCATGTGAAATAATTTTAAAACCATAAAAAATTTAAATAGAGCATAATATAATAATATTTTATTTCAAAAATAATTACGGCACAATATATTCATTGAATTCAAATTGTAACCCAATTAATGTAAATTGAGTTAAGAAACCCCTTAACTTAAGTCACATTTTTCATTGTAAGCCTTCAAAACTCTTTTATAATGAATATAAATTTATTATAAATATATCATAGAACCATAATAATATATTTCATACCATATATTATTTAATTATAACATATTATCACCTTTTTATTAGCACTTCCTTACTAAACTCATTTTCTGGGGTGATAACTACTTCAATTTTCATGCATGTTTCGGTTCAATAGTCTCGATCCTTGTAACTTGATCATGGTTCCATAATTTAATTTTTTTAATCATGTAATTATTATAAAATTTAGTCATTATATACACTTTTATAACTGTTAATATAAATTGGTGATGAGAAATGAATTACATCACTTTTTGGTGACGGTAAACTGTACGTACGAACAAGGGATGTTTCTACTTTTTGATGCATGGAATGAAAGAAAATTAAATACTAAATCAAATTTAACTAACTATATTAAAATAATAAACATTATATATATTTAGTAAATCCATTATAATAACCATCAATATGAATTAGTGGTGAAAAACGAAATGCAATGCTTCGTAGAGGTGGTAGTCCACATGTATTCACGAGAAATGTTTTCTTTTTTCCATAATATTGAAAATTAGTAGAAAATAGTTTTTAAATCATCATAATAAAAATATATTATGTTTAAAAAACTTAATTAATTATTTCGTAATGGATACCATATATTTTAGTGAGGTATGAGAAGAAATAAAATTGAAAGTACTCGGTTAAGAGTCACACCTATTTGTTGAGAAACCTCCTTTTTATAACATATCAAGCCTTGAAAGTATGGTATTTTGGTTAGTAAAGTTGATATAGGACATGGGTTAATAATGTATGATTATTTAATGGTAGGTATTATCTCATATAGAGTGAAATGTTTTATGAATATTGATGGAGAGAAGGGGCCCTTTTATATGTGAGGGGAGGGGCACCCTTGGAATTTCTTATGAGATCTAAATTTAAAAAATTATTTTCCCTGTGAATGTGGTAAAAAGGTAATATATTTAGAATATATCATTAGTATGTGTCTAAATACTCAAATAAAAAAAGTTAGATATGTTTAGGTGATGTTTTAACCTTTATCTCTTAGTATTAACCCCCCGTTGACCCTTTTGACAATTAGTTTTTTAAACATTAGGGTTCATGAAAGTTACTATTAAAGGGAAAATGCCCCATAATTGGATAATAGTGGATAAGATAGAACATATCACAATAACTTTGAAAAAAATTCTATTTTTATGAATTTTAAATAATTTAATAACATATTATTTAATATGAGATCCCATTAAATTCATCTTCATAACTATTCACATAGTTTGACTATAAAGAAAAATAGATAGAAATATATTTTCGATATAAACTTTTAACACACAAATAATATAATATACTTACCTAAAAAAGTCTCAGAACACAAAAATTCATCCAAATTTTATTACTTTTAATATTTTTAAAATCAATTATATTATTTTTATATTATTTAAATTATTATTATGTGGGCGTTGCATAAGAATTGAAGGTAAATATTCCATACAGATTTTTCTAAAAATAGATTGATATATAAATAATTTAAATATAAATTAAATATTTAAAACTGAACATAACTTATTTTTATCCCTATGAAAAAAAATTGAAAATATTAAAATAAATAGATTGACATTTTTTATTTAATATTTAATTAAAATAATATTATGGACATTATCAACAGAAATTGGAAATAAATTGACAATACATTAAGATAAAATGATTTATTTTGAAATCAACCCATCTAATGAAATATATGTAAGTTTTTTGAATATTTATAGGCCTTATCTCCTAATTTTAACCCTTTTCACCTATTTTATCCTTACCGAGTTGACAAATATTTACCATAGTTACTATTCTTAATGTTAAAAAATAAAAGGGTTTTATTTATAATGTTTTAATATATTGATTAAAAATTGAGAATATATTTTTCGTGAATCAATTGATATAAGTGGTCGAAATACTTTTTAATATAAATTTGTTAAAAGCAATGAAAAATAGTTTTTAAAAAATAGTGTTTTATGGGAAAAAATGAACTTATAACAAAATAAAATATAATTATAATTCATATCTAATTAATTATATTTTATCTAATTAAAAAATATCTTAGTTACATTTATATACCATAAAAAATATAATTGGTTATTTAAATTACTTGATTTAATGAAAAGAAATGCCAGTTTTAAAAAAATCATTATTTTCACTATTCTCTAAAAAATTAATATTTCAATTTAAATTACAAAATTTTATGATAAGATTATAATTAAGTTAGAATTTAAAAATTATAACCACTCTCCCCAAATATAGTTTTCGAAAAAAAGGATAGAAATTAATTATAATGTCCGTAAAAATAATGTTATAAAAACCATTTTTTTGAGAAAACATATTTTTGTAGCGTAAAATGGATTTGCTGAAAATTAAAAGCTTATTTATTTACATTAATAAAAAAATATTCATAAAAACCTTTATATATATTTTCCATAATATAGTTATTCATATTCATACCACAAGTTTAACTGCCATGTTCTAATGATTAAATAGTAAAATTGTTACAGTATATTATAGCTCACTTAAAGCATAGTATTGTATAGATATAAACCATAAAATTATTTTAAAACACATTTTTGGAGTGTTATGTGAGGTGCTATTTTTAAAAGATATCCTTTAGAGGCATCACATAGGTAATTGTATAGACCCCCCTTTTATTTTCTTTTAGAGTTTTATTTTGATTTTCAAGGATGAGAATTGTGTAATAGGTATCTGATGTAATGTATAAGGTTCCTAATGTAATTACCCAATACTTTATGGTATATATCTTTTACATTTAACATATTTTATAACTACTGTTTCTTGTAACACTGAGTTTAAAACCATGATATACTATTAATTTCTAATATAAATGTTAGACTAGTGATGTGACTATTAGAAATAGTAATCTAGCCATTAGAATAAGTAAATAACCTATAATAGTATAAATAAAATTTAAATATCTCATAAATTAAAATACTATGTATTTATATCATAAAATAAGTAAATAAATATTCAAAAATGATAATTTAAGTGTTGGAAATTTTCTGACACGCAAATGTTTATTTATAATTTTATAACTATACTAATAATTAAAAAAAAACTTTATTTTGATAAAATAGATTAATAAATTAATATTATATTTCATTATAATTATAAGATAATTTTATGAGGCCATAATTATTTTTTCAAAGTGTCATAAAATCAGTTATATTATTAAAATCGATATTTTTCAAATAAATGATGATTTTATTTTAATATTATTATTTTCATATTTAGTGTTAATTTTCTAATACAATGGAGTCCATTTTTTAAATATACTTATTGAAAAATTGTTTGGGTGAATTTTTGGATTTTTTCTAAAATAGTAGATTTTTTAGTGAATTGTGAAATACACTAATTTGGATATTTAACAGTATAAGTAAATAAATGAATTATTGAGTCATGGATTATGTACTAATGAGGTAAGAACTAATTATTGAGAAAAAATGCTATATTTACTATATTTAGTAATAATAATCAATATGTTTCATAATATTGAACCAAAATGATGAACTAATAAATTAAATAATCAAAATGCACCCTTCTCCTCCTTTATAAATACCACCCATCACCAACCCTTCTCCTCACACCAATTAATACTTAGAGATTTCTTATACTCAACATAATTCATCTCCCAATCCTCTTAGCCATGTTTTAGTATTTCTGGTCTCACCAAAAGTTCATTTCGATGTTCCTTAAGGTGCTTCTCAAGGAGACGACACTCAAGAGGTGAAACCCTCCCTCTTACTCTTTTATTTTATTTTATTTTATTATCCCCTAGTCACTTAGCCTATTGAAAGTGGAATATTAAGTCCAGTATAATCCATATACTATAATTTTTTTATATTAATGTAATATACATCAGCATGTCTCTTCTCTTCTCCTTTTATACTAAAAATGAGAGCATATTCCTTGAGGTGTTGATTCACCGCCTTTGTGGACGAATTTTTTTTGTTTTCCATTACCGCCTTCACCTTTGGACATAAAAACGTTATTATGGTTTAATAATATTCTAATATACATATTATGAGTTATGTCATGTTCTAGAACCATTATATAAACATAATATTAAATAAAATGACATAGGTTTGTGATGGTTTTAAACATTGGAAAAATAAATTAATACATTTTCATCAACATTTGGTCTAATGAATCATCCTCATACCATATAAAAATAGATATATATTACCATTTAAACATATATAAGTTCCTTAATACTAAATATTTTCACTTTTGGAGAATTTATTCCCATTTTATAAGAACTCCCATATTTATGCTCAAGGGAACCGACTATAAAACCATGAAACAAATGCTCCCAAAACAATGAAATTAATCTTTATAACTCATAAAAATGGATATAAATGAAATTAATAAAATTATATTAATATATATATATAATTTATAGTTTATTAATTTTTTAATTAATGAATCTAATTATATTATCCAGGACATGAAGTTCAAATGAATAAATATTTCGATCATATGGTACGTGTTATCTCATATCACTTTTATTTCTGTGAGATATGCCTTATTCACCAATTATTACTTGTTTTTGGTGTATTTATGCTTCCATTTTATGTATAATATCACAAATATATTTATGTTTACGGTATTAAAAGTTTCATTTTGTGATCATAAATTTTTTGGGGCATACGGTTTGGCTGTTTACAAAGTGGTAAGTGAATTCTTAACCCAATTTCCATTATTTGGGTTAAACATTTACTCCATTGATTATGTTATGATATGATTATGTGTCAAATAAATACTGATTATCTTAAGTTTTATTTCCACTTGTTCTATGTTTATTTAATTATTATACAAATAATCGATTCATTTTGTTAATGCTCAAAGTTTTTTTTGGAAATACTCTTTTAAATGTTTCATTTTTTAAAGGAAATGTTTTTTAAAATTATACGACATGAGAGGATGTTACCACTTTGATAACACATTAGTGTCTTGAGTAATATACTATAAGTTTATAATTTCATTTTTAAATAATTTTTTTTATAATTGTGTATATTTTTAAATAAATGATCATAATGTAAAAGTGGAACTTCTCTCATTAAATTTTCAATGATTTTATTAGAGTATTTTCATCTCTGTCAGAACTATATGTTATAAATTTTTCATAATTGATGTTGATATTTTATGATACCGTCTACCATATTTTATTGAATTTTTTATAATCATTTTGAGTGTGGATATTCTATTTTGATACCATTTATCATATTGTACTGGATGGTTTATGATTATGTTTACTGATCGGGGAAATTGTTTACATTTCAAATGTTAGATTCAATATGAATGTATATGTTGATTATGTTTCATGCCTTATATTTGAGGAACTAATTAGGCTTAGTATGTGTCTATAGGGTCCCTCTATATCCTCTTTATTCATTGGTATGTCTAATAAGACAAAATAGACTAGTTTTTGGATAAGGCGTTTCCCATTTATGTATACATCTTAGCCAGGGCCTTGATGGAATGTTTATGATGTCCCACATTATTCATTCCATCAATACAATAATATATTTTGATAATTCATGTTATTATTCCACTATTAGAATATCCATGGGTAAGTATCATTTTTATATTATTATTTATTTATTGTTATTTGATCAGCTTTTATTCCTTCCATATCATTCTAAAGATTTTTATTTAATGGAATGCATTTTTATTAATTCAACACTCCTTATTGTATATGATTTTTCATGATAGATTCCGCTATATGCTTACCCTTATTGAGAATCTAATATCTCCCCTTTCTTATGTTTTATTTTTCCCTAGGATACTAAGATATAAATTATGATTAATATTCAGGGATAATCTAGGAAAATAGGGTTTTAGCAAATGGAGTCAATTTGTTGTATTTAATTTCAAGTTGTAATATATTGTTTATGTTTTCATCTATTTTTACAATGCTACTAAAAAATTTGGTCATTTGAGATGTGACTTCCCAATTTATTATGCCAATGTATTAAAGTAAGACACTAGATTTCTGCTACTGGGGTCGGGGTATTTATAGTTGGTATTAGAGGAAGTTTCGTAGAAACTTTGGAAACTAGATTTAATAAAATATATATTAGGAAAATATAACCCTATAAATTACTTTGAGAATATCCCCATGATAACCAAGATTATTATTTTGAGATTAGTTATACTGTAAGTGTTTCAATAGTTTTAAAATTTTATAATCTAATATAGTGTATACTATTATTTAGAAACATAGCCCAGTATAAAGAATGCGAACCATATCAACACACATATTCCATATAAGGATTTACCTCATATGAATGACCATGATTTTTGAGATGGAGTTGTAACTGTAGATGAAAAAATTATAACAATACTGGGACCACTGACTTAGGTTATGAGAAATAACATTACTCACATGGAGTTTCCAGATCCAACATGCAGTGTAGCAATGTTACACCACTTCCGGTGAAAAAAATATCTATCATTCAATGGGACTAAAAAACCATTGGTATATATGAAATGGATAAGTTCCATAGAGAATATATTTCTCACTTTGGGAGGTAACTAAAGGGAGAAGGTTATCATGGTAGTTTATCATCTCTGAGGAGATGCGAATCAATGGTGGTCATTCATTCAAAACACAAAGGATGAGTAATAAAACAAAAATATATAATGAATGTATTTTTTTAAAAAATTATTATAAAAATATAAACCTCATGAAAAATGAGAGAACATTGAAAGAAATTTTTTGTGTATGAGATATAAAGATGATGAACATTTTTCTAAGTATGAATCCATATTTACAAGGTTAGCAAGGCATTTCGCAGACTACAAACATAATCCAAGTAGAAAGATTGACCATTTCTTTGATGGTTTTAAACCAATCGTACAAAGGGAACTAATTTCATAAACATTTTCAGTATATAGGGATATAGTATCAAGTTCCATCAAGATAGAGAAAGAAATTTCCAATCCATATGGATTTAAAGGGAAGCAATATAAGAAGAGGGTTACTGAGTACACTGGAAAAGGAGATAAGGAAAAAGGGAAGAAGGGAAGAATAGAATTTCCAACTTGTAATAAATGTGGAAAGAAGCATCTGGACCATACCTATAGGGAATGAGAGTTTTTTTATAAATGTAGAGAAAACATTCACCAGGACAATGATTCCAAGGGAAAGAAAGAATTCGATAATATGTAATGATTCAGTTGTAAGGAGATGGGGTAATATGAACATGAATTTCCTAGACATTAAGGAAAATTTCCCTAGAAAATTCCAAGGGAATTAGGCCATGATTTTATAGTCACAATAATTGAGGTTGAAGTTTCTAATGACGTGGTAGTAGGTACTTTAAATATCTCCTCAAATTTCAGTTAAAAATTTATTAGAATCTAGAACATCACATTCTTTTATAAGTTCCAATTTTTTTTATAAAAATTATATATTTACAATCCCCCTTTATAAGGGTGTTGTTAGTAAAAATTCCTAATTAAAACCTTATTGAAATAAAGATATGATGATCAGTTCCAACAATGACTCATAAAACATACTCTAATTATTGATTTTATTATCATACCTATGGTTGATTTTGATATAATATTTTTTGTCGACTAGATTTAAAAATATAATGAAAAAATTTACTACAAAGTGAAGGAAATTGTGATTTAGGTTAATGATATGGAATTTATTATCTTTAGAGGAGAGACTTCATTATTTGTGTCATATCAAGATCCACCTCCAATAGGACATCTAAATGAGATTCACGTAGATGAAGAGAATATAAAACCTATTGATGGGAAATGTGATAATAAAGTTGAGGATGTGCCTATTATATAGGAATACTTTAATGTGTTTCTAGAGGAATTAACTGGACATCCTCTAGAGTGGGAAATTTCTGATTATGTATCAAAATATTTTTTTTTTCAATTGGTTATGGATAAAATGAAACATCCATGATGTGTCATACAACCTATAACCATTCCTTTATTGAAATGCGATGACATTATTACGAATTGTTTCATTAGATTACCAAAGAATCCAAGAATTAATGATGCAATATGGGTAATTTCTGATTGAATTCCAAAATATGCACATTTCCTCACTACAAGGGAGGATTTTCCATTTATGATCCTTGAAAAACTCTATATTATTAAATTTATAAGACTTTATGGTACACCTATATTGATTGTTTCTGATTGAGATCCCCATTTTATATCAAAATTTTCGAAAAATATTCAGAAGAAAATGGATACTGAGGATCTTTTAAGTAGTACTAATCACCCTCAAACAAATAGACAGTCTAAAAAAACTATTCAAACATTATAATATAGTTTAAGGTCATTGTCCCTTGAATTTCAAGGTATGTGTGATAATAGTTACATTGGTTATAATTTTCCTAGAACAATAGTTTCCATTCATGTATTCAGATGACACCGTATGAAGAGTTATATGTAAAGCCATTTCATACACCATCTTATTCAGATGAAGTTGGTAAAAGGAAGATTTTAGGCTTCAAAATTATTGAAGATAGGAAAAAAAGGTAATGATTATTTAGGCTCATATCAAACCATATCAGAGTAGGAAAAAGAGCCATGCCGATAACCAAAGTAAATATTTTGGAGTTTTAAGTAGGAGACCACATCTTCTTGAAGGTTTATCTTCGAAAGGTGTTATATGATCTGGAATGAAATTGAAACTAAGACCCAATGACATTTTTACTATTAATATTATGGAACTAATTGACACTATAGATTATCGTTTAACAATTCCACTAAATCAATCAAAAGTTAATGACGTGTTCAAATCTCTGTGTTAAGGAAGTACATTCCTGACCCTATAGATGTTCTAAATTCTAAAGAAATAGAATTGGAACCTAATTTTAATTACTGTGAAGTGCCTATCCATATTCTGGACACTAGAGAATAGGTGTTGAGGAATCATACATATCAAATGGTAAAGGTACTTTTGTAAAATCATAAAATTTAAGAGGTGATGTGGGAAAGAGAGGAAATAATGATGAAGAACTACCCAAATATTTTTATGAGGTGACATTCTAGAAATTTTGAGTATTCAGTTTCATATGGAGTGAATAATTTAATATCCCAATATTTCATGGTATGTCTCATATAAATTAACATCTTTGAAAACTTATGTTTCACACAACAATAAGTTTGAAACCATGATATATTATTAAATATTAATATAACCGTTGGAATAGTTTTGTTGCAGTAGAAATATTAATTTTCAGATTAGAATCAATAACTCATCAATGAGAGTATAAATACAATTTAGGTATCTAAAAAAATGAGAATATGATGTATTTAAATCCTGGAACAATTATATAAATGATTTAAAAATGAAAATTAAAGTGTTGGTATATTTTTGAAACATAAATGTTTATTTACAATTTTATAATTAATATAAAAATTTCAAATAAAAATAATTTTCATAAAATGGATTCATAAATTAATATTTTTTTCCTTATAATTATAAGATAATTTTATGAGACCATAATTAATTTTTCAAAGTGTTATAAAATCTATTATAATATTAAAATCAATATTTTTTGAATAAATAATTATTTTATTTAAAAAGTAAATTTATCATATATAGAAAATTATTTTCATAAAATGGAGTGAGTTTTTGAAATCAACATGTTGAATATGGTTAGGGTAAATTTTTGATATTTTTCTAAAATAATCGATTTTTTCATGAACCATGAAATAAGGTAATTTAGAGTACTTAACATTACAGGTAAATAAATAAATTATTAAAGCATGAATGACATATGGATGAGGTAATCAATCATTATTTTGAACTCACATTATCTATTAATTTTTTTAGTCTCAATAATCAAAATTGTTGACAGTATTGAGCCAAAATAATAAACTAATGAATAAAATAATCAAAAACACCCCTCCCCTCGCTAATAAATACTATCCTTCCCACCCCTTCTCATTAAACAATGTAATACTTGAATCTTGATTATATTCTATCCAATTACTCTCATAAACCTCTTACCCATGTTTGCTTCTTTTCTTTTTCTCACAGAAATACCATTTCTAAGTTCTTTAAAGAGGTTCTCAATGAGACGACACTCAAGAGGAAAAACCCTCCCTCTTTCTCTTTTATTTTTTTATTTTATTTTATCATCATCTCATCACTTACACTATACAAAGCGTAATGGTAACCCTAATATCATAAATATACTTGAATTTTATTATGT
Source organism: Viscum album (assembly GCA_963277665.1). NCBI lineage: Eukaryota > Viridiplantae > Streptophyta > Magnoliopsida > Santalales > Viscaceae > Viscum > Viscum album. The sequence continues at coordinate 1,574,534,911 of OY728120.1, read as the reverse complement.
TAATGTAATATTCATCATTAATTCTCTTCTCTTCAACATTTATTCTTAAAATGTAAGCATCGTCCATGGGTTGTTGATTCACAGACTTTATGGACGACGGGTTTTGTTTTACATCACCACCTTCAAGTATATCCATAAAATTATTATTAGGGTTTAATGAAATTTTAATATAAATATTATAAGTTATATAATTTTTTAAACCAATAAATTCCCATAATATTAAAAAAATGACACAAGTTTGTGGTGTTTGTAAAAACTACCAAAATAAATTAAGACATTTTCATCAATATTTTGTCTAATGAATCATCCTCATACCATATTTTAATGAGATATGCCCTATTCACCACTTATTCCTAGTTTATGGTGTATGTTTACCTCTCTTTGATATATAATATCATGAATCTATTTAGTTTTGTGGCATTTTACAATTCATTATGAGATCATTAATTTATGGGGGATACGATTTGAGTATTTACAATGTGGTAAAATAATTATTAACCTAATTTCCATTATTTGGTTTAAAAATTTAATCCCTTGATTATTTTATGATGTGATTATGTGTATAATAAATTTTTATTATCTTATGTTTTATTTCCAATTGTTTTTTGTTTATTTACATTTGATTCAAATAATCTAATTATTTGGTCAACGCTCAAGATTTCTTTTAAAATTACACTTTGAAATGTTTCTTTTTTTTAAAGGGAATGTTTTTAAACTTATTCGACATGAGAAGATATTCCTAATTTCATGATGCCTTATTTCCTTAGTAAATCCTTTACATATATACAATTCAATTTTCCAATAATTTTTTTCTTTTATAACTGCGTGGCTTTTTAAATCATTGACTTCAATGTAAAAGTGGTACTTCTCTCTTGAAATTTTCAATGATTTTATTAAATTATTTTCATCTATGTCAAAACACTTTGTTGGATATTTTTATTAATTGGGTTTGTTCTCTTATGATACCATCTAAAATATTTTGTTTAATTTTTTATAATCATTTTGACTATGTATGTGCTATTTTGATAATATTCATTAGATTATACTGGATGATTTATGATTTTCATTAATGATTGTGGAAATTATTTACATTTTATATGATAACTTCAATATGAATGTATATGTTGATTATTTTTAACTCCTTTCAAATGAAAAATGCATTGGACTTATTAAGTGTCATTCATGGCCCTCTATAGCCCCTCGATACTCCCATATGTCTCATGGCACAAACAGGATTGAGTTTTAGCTGAGGCCTTGGATGTTTATTTAGACTTCTTGGAGGAGGCCTTGACGGTATGTTTGTGGTTTACCACATTATTTATACACTTATTATGAGATTTGATTGGATAATCCATTTGATTATTCAACTTGTATAATTTCCTTGGATAAGTATCATTTTCTTGTGATTATTTATATGTAATTATTTTATTAGAATTTATTCCTCCCATATTATGCTCAAGATTATGTTTAAATGGATTAGGATTTTAGTTATTCACCTAACCAAATTTTTTTTTATTTTTTTTTATTTTTCTCAAGGATGCAAGGATGTATATTATGATTGACATTTTGGGATAATCATGGAGAAGAGGAGTGTATCCAATTGAGTTACTGAGTTTTATTTCATTTCATGTTGTAATTTATTTCTTGTGTTTGTATTTATTTTTCCAAAGTTACTAAAATATTTTATCCTTCAGGATGCCACTTCCTTATTTATTATAATAATGTATTAAAGTTAGACACCGAATTTGGGCTACTGGTTTTAGGGACTTTACACCAAATAAATATCTATTATGATTCAATAGGTTTTAAAGTGTTAGTATTGTGTTTTAGAAATTTTTATTTCTAGAAAATTGCAAATTTTCTTAGATGGTCACTTCACTGACCGCGTATTTGGTTGGTTTGATCATGCAGTCAGCTGGTTTCCTTATATAGTCAGTTTTTTTATTCATTTAATGATTTGGTTTTTTCTTATTGTTGGTTTGTTTTTTCATATGGTTAGTTGGTTTATTCTTGTGACCAATTGGCTGGTTCATACCATTAGTTGGTTTCTCCATGCTGTTGGTTGGTTTCTTCACGTGGTTAGTGTGTTTCTTATTGTGGTTGGTTGGTTTGTTCAGGTGATTAGTCAGTTTCTTCATGAATTTGATTAGTTTATTCATTTGGTTAGTTTGTTTATTATATCAGTTATTTGGATTTTTCTTGTGGTCGATTTGTTACTTATATGTTTTGGTTTGTTTGTTCAACCAGTCAATTGGTATTGTATTTTGGTCAGCCGGTTTCTACATGTGATCAGTTGGTTTCTTGTTGTGGTTGGTTTTATCATGCATTTATTTGGTTTCTTATTGTGTTCAGTGGGTTTGTTCATGTAATTAGTTGGTTCCTTCATGTGTTTAGTTGGTTCCTCCATGAATTTTTCAGGTTCCTTCCTGTAGTCACTTATTCTTTGATGTAGTTAGTTTCCTGGCGCAATCGGTTGATCCATTCTCTCGGTCGGTTTAATAATTTTTCAAATTTTTTCAAATTTTCAAAATACCAAGATTTTATAGAATATTGTGAATTTATAAATGTAAAATAAATAATTTAAGGTATAAATAAATATTTTAAATATATTAAATTTGGATTTAAATGTATCTTTGAATTTCTTGACCACATGGTTTTAAATGGGTCATTTAATGTGTTTTTTGTGAAAATTAATTAAATGAAAATTAAAATGGAAGTTAGACCACAAAAGTCTTTGGACTTATTATAGAATATGTTTCTGAAATCAAAATTTTTGGATTTACTCTACCATGCCTTTCCATGTTTCCTTCATGTCTAGTTGAACCAGAACATTTCTCTTGGGTCTTAGTGTCATCTACCTTTGACTGAAGCCTCCTTACTCCTGATTATAGGTGTTTTCAACTTCTTTTTCCCTCTCTATTTTCTACAGTAGTGTCTTTCATTTGAGATATGAATTTTTTTCTATTTATTATTCCTCTCTTCTGTATAAGTATTTTATAATTGATCAAACTGTTACATTCACAATTTCCAAGTAGCCACATCATTTTATTTCCCCATGTTTGCAGTGGATCATATTTTAAAAATTCTCTTCCAAGTAGGGTATTCTTGTTCTCTCTTATTTTTTATATCTGTTAAATTAACATGATTTTTTTTCTAGTGGTTGGGTGGTATGGATTAACTAATAAAGGTAACAAACCATATTAAATTGAATAAGAAGGTAAGAAGAGTTATTACATGGGTTTATCTATTCCCTTGTTATTTCAGATTATTTTATCTTGAAACATATACCATATATTGATATATATAAATTTTGGATAATATGAATTGTGAACCCTTATTAAGGATTCATAACCCTTTATTGAATTTTTTTTAAGACCACCATTCATAAAAGGATTAATACTTATATTTAACTATGAATTCTTTTCTCATGTGAATCTGAAATTGTGTGAAAATACCTATGCATGAGTAGAGGATTTAATGTCAAATCCCTGTGAAAATTTATCATGTTAAATTAAAAAGTTTAAAAATATATTGTTTAGTTCTTTTAGTATGTTTTTTGTCCTTTTTGTTGTGTGGACTTTTTCAGTTTTTTACAATAATTGTGGTTACTTGTTTGACATAGGCTGTATTGTAGGCAGTGGAAGAGTGGTGGTAGGTGTGTGGTTATTATTGTAATATGTTAGGATTCTATGTGATTCCTTGGTATAGTATCATGGAAGTGATAGAATATTGGGTTGGTAATGCTGAAAGGGTAATGGTGTGGGATAAAATTTAATAAACTTGGGTTTGGAATGGTTTTTCAGTAAATGAATTAATAAATTTAGTATTAATAAAGGGGGTGAATTTGAATGGAAACTAAATATAGATGTCAATTATAGTATCTTGTCATTAAATATAAATATAAATGTCCTAATTAATGAACTGTGGCTATTAATGCAATAATTTAAAAATACAATTGATACATTAAGTGGAAGAAAGGAATTGTGTACTATGTGTGGTTTTTTTGTGGTGGTTTGGATCTAGTAGGTGGTAGTATGTGGTAACATTAGTATGGTGTTGAAGATATGGTGAAGGTGATGAAATTTTTGTGTGAAACATTTTTTTTCATTTTTTTCTATATATATTTAAATATTATTTTATTTTCAGGTTACTTTTATATACACCCCACTCACATTGAATACCATGTACTGACACCCATATGTTTTGGGGGGTGTTTTCCCCAACATCAAGATAACGATGAATGAATTGTTGATTACATCATATTCCTTATGATTACTTCATCATTAATATAAAGCAATGGCAGAGTTGGTCAAAGAGCCTAGAACATGATGATGACACCATTAGCAATGATACCTGATGCTAAGAGGATGTGATACACAGTACGGGTCATAGGTAGTATAAGTAGGGAACACCATTGATATCCCTCACATTCATGATACAAAAATTCTTCAGAAATTAGGTTTTTGTTTATTGTGTAATGATTCAACAATGACATGAGAGATATGCGTGATGATATTTATTCCGTCAAAGGATTATAATCTTCATAGGGGTTGGGGTAGGTTAGGGTTGTGACCTGACCATCATCATAGATGGATGGATATGAGATGATGATATGGTATCAGAGGGATATTATCCTTGAATATTTGAAGTTTGAGTGTGACATTGGTTACTCACTGGGGTAAGTGTATGTGAGGTGTCTGTATAAATTTTTTCTTAATATTATCATACCATATTTATTTTTTTATTTAGTGACTGATACAAGTTGAGTTTTGAGAGGATTAATAAAATGTATAGGTTATTATATGTTCCGCTATTTTTTATTGTTGCATTTTTATTCTTTATTCAAATTATCATGAGTTTCATTAGGTATGATCTTACTTAGTAAACATTTTATGCTCACTATATGAATATATAAACTTGTTTATAGATTTACCAGAGGGGTACAAAGACTCCACTGGGAATTACTAGCTTGGAGATCAATGTTTTTGGACTCATTGCTTTAATTTATGTTTTAGTATATACATTAGAGATTATGATTATATTTCCTAGGATACATGATGGTATGGTTTATATTTACATATACTATGTGGTGGGGTTTTTTGGTTGATGTTTATATTTTCTCTTGACCCCTTCTACACATAGAGATCAATTCCACCCATTTGAGTGTTTTATACCCTCGGTGCTCATCCCTAACTTGAGGCATATTGAAGGTGGTACTCAAGGGTCACTCTTTATTTTAACTACAGGCCCAAGAGGGGTACCAATGGATGGGGTGGGTTTATTACAATATGAATCTATTATGTTTCCCATTTAGTTTCTTAGTTTAGGATCCATACTTTGACGTTTGGGTTGGTTCGTTGATAGATGAGTGTTTATGATGAGTAACCAGGGGCCACTAGTGGTGTTTTTCTATCCATTTGGGATCCATTTGCTTTTTATTTTGGGATGTTGTATCACTTAATTAGCCCATTGTTTTATCTTATATATTTATTTTATTTTATTTTACTTTATTTAATTATTATTTTTTACTTTAGGATGGGTGTCAAATTATTGTTCCATGTTGGATGATTTATTGCTATATTTCCATTGTTTGTTTATTTGATTACAATTGGTTTAAAAATTTCCTAAAAGTAAATTATTGTGACCCAGAAATTTGTTTCTATCCCATGGCGATCAGAAGCACCCATTATGACTAATGTCAAGCTATGTCAAGGGACATGTTAGGTTATCTCAAGCCGGGTTTTTACCATATAATTTTTAAAGGTATATTATGATCAATGTTTGTCATTGATTTCAAATACTAAGGTGGAGGTGGAAAAAATATCATTGAATGATATACTTTTAAGGTGATATTATTTGAGACATATTTTCCATGAGATAAATGAACTCATATGGGAAGGAAATTCTTTAATTTAAGATAGATGGAAGATGAATGTGTTGTTGAGTACGTGAAAAACATTATGATATTAACAATGCATTCTATGAGATATGTACATAATTCAGAAAGTGAGATTGGTAATTTATTTGAATGGATAATACAAGCCTCCAAAGGGTACTAGTCAATCAACCATTTTTATCATATGATGATATGTTATGAAGTTCCATCAAGACATATACAAAATTATAAAAGTATAATTTTTCAAAGGAACTCAAGAAAATAAGAGAATGACTAAGAACTAAATAAAAATAAATGAGGTGAAGGGTAAGAAGGAAAGGATAAAACTTATAATATGAGGTATTTTTTGAAATAAACACCATAACACCTTCTTTAAGGTAATGATAATATATTATAAGTACATAGATAAGGGCTCTCAAGATCATCAATGTTAGCGAATGAAATAATCCACTAATATCTAGTCCATAAACTATATCGATATGGATAAATAATCAATACAATACCATAATAATTAAGGTAATTGAAATTAGAAGATGTTCATTGAGAAAGTATAAGATTATTCTATTATGAAAATGAAATTTTATTTCCCTTAAGTTGTGATAGTAGGTAGTTTGATAATAAATAATTATTTATTTTGTTCTATATATATAAACTCTTTATATTTTTCATGGATATTGAATCATCCTTTGACACTCTATGGAATGTGTATTTAATTTAGTCACATAATGTGAATATAGTTATAATGATAATATATCATGTGATTTTTATCAAGATGAACTATTATTCCCTAGTTGAAAATATGGTTGTTATACCCACGATTGACATTGACATAATCCAAATTTTTGGGGTTTAATTAAATTTTAATATTATTAAATAATTAGATAATGTATAAAATAATTTATTTTTAACTAGTGGAATCATTAATAATAAAGGATTTGGTGGTTAGAATTTCTTTTGATGTTATTTTTACTCACACTCAATAATTTTTTAGTAAGTTTCCAATGACAAGAGGAATAAATAATCATTATTTTATATATATTAGAATCCATTAAAAGTTGATTTCTATTCTTCTGTAATGAATCTTTAATTATTGTTATTCATTAATTAGAATATTATATGATGAAAAAATTAGAAATTGATAAAAAAATCAAAATATTAAATTATGTTTATTGAATGGAAATAAATCAAGTAAGTATATTTTATTATATTTTATACCTCGAAGGTAAAATAATTCCTCAAACATCAATAAGGGAAAGATTTATTTAACACGTTTTATCTCAGAAATATCTCTGTGTTTGCATGGAAAATCTCTAGAAACTCATTCAAAAGTATATGTTTTATAATGATACATACATGGTGTTAAAAATATTTAATTAATAAATAACAAGTTTCGTAGTATTAAACTAGTAATTATTTATCATGATAAAATTTATATATGATATTATACTTTTGTAAAGATGAATTTTTTTGGTGGAGTGAGTAATTAAAGAGGGTGGTGAATTGATTACCAAATAAAAATTTCTATTAAAAGATGATTTTAAATAATATCTAGAAAATAATTAAAATACCCTAGTTAATGTAGATTGCCGGTCAATATAAATTTTGACCTTTTAAAATATTTCTCAAAGAGTGAGTGGGTCTTAGTTGAAAAAATATATAGAAATTTATTTAATTTTCTAAATCTTTATACCTAAAAAAAATTTATATAAACACTTGTTGGGATTAACTATCATGGTTTTGGTTTTTTATAGTTTAAAATAATTGAGCTTAATAATTTGAAATGAAACAAAAAAGAACCCATATAAAAAATAAAACAAGGGTTTCAGTCTCATAATAATATGTAATCCCCTCCACTTGGAAATGACCCACTTTCAAGTAAATTATATAAAATAATCTTTATTTACAACCTGGATTGAGTATAAATACAACAACTACATGTTGTCCATTCCAGGGAGGGACCTCCTCCAAAATAGCTGTGGGAATAAAACAATCACATTCCACGCAAAGAAATATTACACAAAACCATGGGTAAAAATATTTAAAGAGTGGTAAAAATATATATTGTATCTTCCAGTTATAGCGCAGAAGACAATATGCATTCAATAAAAAAATTAAACCACACAATGATTGAATCTAACTGAAATAAATAGATAGAAAAAGTATAAGGATGTAGAAATCATAGAGTTTCTCAGTCTAATGTGCATTGAATCCAGAGACCCCTCAAATGTATCTTGGAGAGAAGCCCGAGTCGATTCTCAAAAAAAACATAGTTTTTAATATTTTAAGGCTCTGAATGTTTCGTAAGCTCAACTTCTTTCACAGTCATAATTAAGGAAAGAATTATTCATGTAAAAATATTCAATAAATGGAACACATGACTATATGTTCATACTTGGATGACATTTAGGAATAATTACACTATCTTTCTCACAATTGTGAATTCTTTGAGCATATAGCACAAAAATATGTAGATACCATTCAAGAAACAATCATCCAAGTATCCGCATCCTCGTACTTAGTTTGGACATCATTTAATGTTCCCTGTAATAGTTTAAGATTAACCAATAAAATAATTGTATGCAATAAATTACATAATATAACTTTAGAAATTATTTAATTAAAATATCATAGGATAGAGACAATGAGTTATTATAGAAATGATTTAGGCCAATGGTGTGTCTTGTTGGTGATAGGTAATCCTCAGGGGTGACTCATGTTCAGTGGTGACTCATCTCAATGGTTACACATCTCAACGGTGCCTCGTCTCAATGGTGAATCATCTCAATGTTGAATCATCTCAATGGTGAATCATATGACTGTAGTTAATATTTAGAAGTGACTCATCTCTAGCAGTAGGTAATCTTCCGCGGTGAGTCATTTTCATTAGTAGGTAAACCCTGACGGTGAGCCTAGTCTGACAGTGAATCATTCTTGGTGGTGAATCATCCTCAAAGGAGAGTCTTTTATGGTGGTGAATCATCATCAATGGTGATACTTTTCAACACATAGACAATTTTTTTTCAAATAGCCTTTCATCATTAAAAGCTATCAAAAATCAGTAAAAACATTAAAACATAATTGAAATTCTTTGTGATCATTAAAACAAGGTGTTTACAACACATTTATTGTGTCAAGAAAAAAATAAAACCAAGAAGATGAAATTTATTCTAGGGTGGGGGGGATTTAACACCCCAATATTTCAGTACGTGTTTTCTATTAAATAAATACTATATTAAATAAATTTTAACTCACACAAAACCAAATTGAAATGACTTGTGACATATTATTGTTATAAAAAAAACCCTTTTTTAAATATAAAGATAGTTATCAGTTATGATACATACATTGTATTATTATTTTGGATTTATAACTAATGTTATATGATTAGTATCACTCAATGTTAAAAAGGGTAATTTTCCAATTAGATGTTGGTTTTAATGTTTTTTTTATTTTAATTGATAAAATTAAAATGATTTAAATTTATAAACTAATAAATTAATAATTGTAATATCTTGAGATTTTTGAAAATATATCACTATAAATAATTTTATTTCTTTGATGACTTGAGTTACACGTAAAACCATGTTCAAACAAACAATGATACACAATTAAAATATTATTATTTGATGTGACATATATAAATTAGTTATCAATTTGGTAGGTATGAATATGTTTAAATAATTTCTGAAATATTTCTATATTTCATACTCAATATTAATTTATTGATAAATTATTATAAAATAGTCACTCAATTTTTAGTAATATCATTTTAATAATTAAAAAACATGTTTTTTATAAAAATGGTTTTTCTAATGAGTGAATATTATAATAATTTTTTGAATTCCTTTAAACATTAATTTAAAAAATGAAAATTATTTTTGAATTTATCTTTTTAAAATTATCTTAGAATGGTGTTTTGATAATTTTTTGAAAGATTAATTTTTTAGTGAACAATGAAAAATACCGATTTTTATACTACCATGATTTTCATTATATTTAGAAGTCTATTTATTATTTCAGTTATATCTCAATGTAACTTATGTACTATTTATTTATATATATTATAATTAATAACAATTTAATTTTCCTTGTACCTTCTTTTTTATATGTAAAATTTTGGGCTTGCGAACATATTTTTCAAGAAAACCGTTTTTCGTTGCATTTTTTGAGATTAATTTTAAATTAAATTATTCCACTTGCCTAAATTGAATCTTGAAAAATTTATTATATTTTTATATTAGTGATTCCAAATTTAGTAAAAAGGATCCTTTTATTTTTTTCATTTTGAATAGTAACTATCGAAATTTTATTACCACAATAAGGGAAAATCAATAATTCTTAAAAAAATGTCAAGGACTATAAAAGGACCCTAACACTTTCTTCAACCTTCATTGTATGCGTTCAAACCATAAATTCTCATACAAGATTCAGATATATGGATTTTTTTGTCCCTTTGGATGATATTATTAACATTATAGTATTTTATTTAATGAAAAGTCAAACATGACTCACTCTTGTTTTTAATAATTATAATATTTTTAAAATGGTATTTTCTAAATGATATATTTTAACATAAATATTATATTTAAATATAATTTTTTTTCTCATAATTTTAATTTTTTTAATTTTTTGTGAATAAATAAGGACATTAAATGTGTTCACAATACTGATGGATTAATTATTTAATTAATGGAAAAATTAAACAGATGATGTTAAAAATATTATAATAATTATAATTTGAGATAATTAATGTAATATATGAATTTTATAGATTATAAAAACATTTTTGGGATATTTTAAAATAATATATTCAAATTATAAGTGTTATCTTGATTTTATTCTTGTCAAAGTAATGAATAGTTTTAAAAATTGACATTATTCATATTTTATAATAAAAAATAATTAATTAAATAATATAAAATTCCAAAGAATATTAGATTCTGATGATTTATTAGTATACGGTCCATAATAACAACCATGATACATTTATATTCCTTTTATACATTTATAGTAATTACCAATAGCTTAAATGGCTAAAAAACCTTATTGTCACGATAAATTTAAAAATGGTTAATAAGGGGGTTAAAACTAAAATATATGGACAAAAAATAGTTAAAACTAATCTAATATATATTTTATAAGATCATTAGGACCCATAATCATCCTATATTCTAAATAAATGAGTTTTGATCCATTTTTAGTTGAATACTAATTTATATTAATTTAATATTTTGATAAATTCCAAGAGTTCCCCTCCCATCAATTATAAAATGGAACCTCATCCCTTATTTAATTACACCACATTGAGACTTCTATATCAACCGCAATATACTAAATTATATTATCCAATTCCATATCCAAATTATATAGGTTGTTTTCTCCCCAAAATACCATCCTTATATGCCTTTAGAGGAGACCTAAAAAAGTTTTTTCAAAAAGAAGTAATCACCTTAACTGATCACTTTTTTTTATACTCTTCTTGAACTCCAAAAAACATATGATAGTTATCATAAAATAAGTATTTAATTAAACTAAATATGATTAGATTTTATTATGGTTATGAATACAACACTATAAACCCTCTTTCCCCTCACATAAGAATTGAAAGTATCGCTCTTGTATACGTATGACTTACTATATCCACATAGTGATACAATTAATTTTGTATCAATGTATTTTATTGATGAGTATTATGATGGGTTTAATATTTATATATTTTATTTATGTTATAATTATTCTTATTAAATAATAATATCACATATACCTACTTACCATCCAATGATTTGGTAAATGATAATGTCACTTGTGTGTATGTCTAGGCTACCATCTCCACAAATGTGATGTGATTCATTTTTCATTTATTTTTCACATAGATGGTAAGAAAGATGAATTTGGGGAATATATATGATACATATTATATAAAATATATTATTTAAAGGTGAATTTTTATTTACTGTTCCTTCATTCCTTCATTTGAAAATGGAAACAACATTTATGCGTATGTATGACCAACCATCTATATGATGGTGTAATTCATTTTTACATCTCTAATTTTTATGAATTAATTTAACTATGTATATTATGAATATATATTATTTTTTTACCATTATTAAAATTATTAAATTTTTTAGCCATGATCAATGTATAAGGAATGGGACTATCGAACCAGAACATGCTTGGAAAATGAAGAAATTATCACCCAAAATAGCAATTTTAATAACAAATTATAAATAAATTGGTGATAAGATTCTATAAATAAATCATAAATGATATTATAGAAATGAATATGGTTATGTAATATTTATGTATAATAAATCCATATTTAATAAATAGGGGGTTTGAACATGAATGAGGAGAGATGAGACTTGAGGTAAGGGATTTTCGTCAAATGTGTATTTCTGTGGGACACATGCCTTATACACTACTTGTTTCTTTTTTTGTGGAGAATATACTACCAATGAACTTATTTTATTGTTATTATATATAAAATTATGGGATATATATATACATTTAACTATTCATATTTCATAAGTCATATGATTCAAAAGAAACCCCTGTGGTAAGGGGTTATTTCACAATCTCATCCGTATTTGACCTTACTTATTTTTAAGTCTTTTCATGAGAATATTTATCTTCTATATCCATGTTTTCTAAAAAAAATAATTTTTTTTAATATATTACTAAATTGTTTTACAATCATTTTTTATGATTTTTTACTTTTTACAAAATATTTTAGATGGAACCTTTTTGTTTTTCCCAAATGATTTACTTTGTAAATTATCCAACAAAAATAAGGAAGGAATGTTTTTTTAACTCATAAAAAATGAGTGGATTTACCCTAAATAATTAAAAATAAATTATTTTAAGATTAATTTATAATAATACTATCTTATTTTGAAATAATTTTTTTTTGTTTTTAAGTTTATAACCTCTAAAAAAATAAGTGATTCTAAAATTGAAATGATATTTTCCTCTATAATTTTTCCAAGTGACATTTCAAAATCATTTTATATATAAGATGAAATAATTTGATAATAATTAAGAATTAATAGGTATATTATCCAAGGATACCATCCTTATTTATTTTATAGATTGATTATGATTACAATGAAAAATGATTATGAAACCTATTTTCATGGGTTACACTATTATGAAATGTTTGTGAAACCCATTTCTATTCATGGGTTCTGATAGGATAATTGTTTATTTATTTTATGGAACACATATGTATGTTTTTGTATGTGATTGTTGGGACCTATATATCCCTCCAATTCATTGGTTAAAATATTATATCACATGATATAATTATGGGGAACAAGTAATTTCTTTTGATCCATAATCTGAAACAAGTCGATGTGATTGATCTATAATGGGAAACTATTGTTGATGTCTGATCTAATAGTCGTGGTAGTTATCCTTAAAATATGAAATGGTTTCTAAACTTATAAGTATTCCACACACATTCTGATGTGAATTTATGATCCCTGATCGAGTTATTCTGAATTCTCATTCTTATGATTCATTTATTTTTAAATCGTAATGTTTTATTCTATAACTCATGTTTGTGATATTTGTTAGATTTTCTATGAACATTTTATGTTATGGTTAAGATCTCATGCTCTTATTATTATATTATTATTTCAAATTATCATAAAATGATATCTACCATGTTTACCCTTACTGAGCATCTGATAGAACCCTTTATTATGTTTTATTTTGAGGTTATGAAGAAACGTTTTATGTATAATAAGTCTAAAAGGGGTACTAGATGTGAATAAATTAGTGTTAGAAGATGTAGTTCACATATTAACCAAATTTTAATGTCTCCAAGTTTCCAAAGGCACTAGAGCTAAACTATTTTGGTTTGGATCATTATATTATGTAATTAATATTTATCTACTAAAATTTAATATCAATGAATAAAAAGTAAGGGTTGCTATAGTTGGTATAAGAGTAGGGTTTAGTTATCCTCTATAATCTAGGATGAGAAAGCTTTAGTAAGAATCCTTTGGATAATCATAAGTACCAGAGAACATCCTATGTTATAGTAAAGGTAGGAGTGTGGGTTTCCCAGAAAACATCCCTATATAGAAACTATAGGTGGTTGTGTGTTTGGGGCTATTGTACCTAGGGATAATAATCCCGAAAAGGTTGCATTGATATTAATGTGTTTTTAACATGGTGTATGACAATGGTGATAGGATTTAGAAATCATATAAATTCTTTTAATGATTACGTGGTTTCCATCAATTATTAATGTTTCTCACACTACGATTTTTTTTGGTTTAATCCAATGGATGGAACCCAGAGGATTTGTGTTAATAGTCTAAGTGGTGTATAGTGGAATGACTATCCTCATGAGGATACAAATGAAATGGGATTTGGAATTTAAAACCTTGTGATTATGCGTAATCACAAATATTGTTATATGATTATCAATATTAACTTTGATGAGTTTCTTAACACACCTAATAAGAGAAATATGGAGTTATTTGAAGATTATAGAGGTAAGAAGATTTAAATTTGTACATACTGATAATGATGGAAGAAGTTCTCAAATTAATGTATTATAAGAATGATAAGTTGTTTTGTGTGTGGAAAGGGACACATAAAAAGTAATTTTTGAGAAAAAAAATGAAAATTCGATTTAATAAAATTTAGGGAAATGTTGGTCTCCCTAATGAATTATGAATGAATTAAAGGTTTAAATTTAAAAATTACAAAAATTATGAAAATCATTGTCCTTTGGGGGAAGATAAAGAAGAGGATAAAAAAAGTTATATGTGTAATGGTTTTACTATTGATGATGATGAGAATACAAATGAAATAATAAATGAAGGAGGTATTTAGGAATAAAATGATGAATTCTAGTTACTGTTTCAATAATAAAGTGGAATGTTTGAAGTATGTATGTATTGGGATTGAATATTTGTCAATATAATTATGGATTATTAGAATCATGAAAAGTATATGGATTTTTATGAAGAACATATTTATAAAGGATTTATAAAAATATATTCAATGATACTGATGAATGAGGAAAGAGATTTAGTATCAAGGCGTTATTTGATAAGAAAACACATGATTAAAGAACGATAACCCTTAATATATGTCCAATTTGTGGATAATGATTTTTATTTAGGATTAATAGTTGATTAAAGTTGATTGTATAGTTTTTATGGCCATGGAATTGGGTAGTTATTTGATGATAAAGTGATTTTGGTATTATTTAATGACGTTTATTGAATTTTGGATTTCTATAATATATTCGATAGTTTGAGATTTAATTTGATAAATATGGATAATCCTATTTTTTAAATCAATAATGTTTTCATTAAGGTATAATGGTAATTCAGGTTATTACTATGTTTCAGGAGAACATATGACCAAGGGGTTCACAAACTAGTTTTATGACCCTAACAGATACTTTTGGGGATTAATGCTAAGTTGATTATTTAATATTATTTAATTTTTTTTCTAAATCTTTGGGGTTGTAATTTGGTCCGGTATATATTGGAGGAGGTTCAATATTACCTACTTAAGGAATGGATTAAGGTAAACCTTGGACATTATAATTTAAGTTTTAAAAACTATTGTATTTATATATATTAGATAAATTAGGAAAGACATTTGGTTTTTGGTCAATATCTAAAAATAGAAGGAGTATATTGTTATGATTTTTTGGATTATATCATTTTTTTGAAGTTTATCTTATTGATTTAGGTATGGAAAATTCATCTTGAATACTCATCATTTGCAAAAAAAAGATTATGTTGTGGTGGAAATTGATTAAAGGATGATATTTTAAATTTCAAGTAATTAGATTTCTCTATTTTCATAGTATAGATGATCATTTTATTGAATAAAATATAGGGAAATTATGGTAATACCAAAAATATATCCAATAACATTTAATTATAATTAATTGATGGTTTTCCCCAATATGTAGCTTAAAGTTTTGATATTTTTAACTTTCTCAAGATCAATCAATTTATTTTGGTCAATGATATATAGAAATCACTTTTATTCCATGTACATATTTCTCTTATTTTTAAAAATTGTACATGTTATCCAAAATTAACATCACACTTTTCTTTTATCTCTTTCTAATAGGATGTTTTACTAACCCTTTTTATGATGTTGGTTTCCACAAAGGAATTTTCAAATATATAAAATTTGATTACCAAACACAAGTTCAAATTATAATGATTAAGTTTATGATTGGGGGAGAGTGTGTCACCCAGATATTTTGGAAAATATCTCTCTTTAAATAATTTTATTTCGTCGATGACTTGCGTTACACGCAACATAAAGCTTAAATGAACTGTGATGCACTATTAAAATATTATTATTTAATTTTGAAATTGTAACCTAGTTATTAATTGGTATTGTATGAATAATATTATGTAATTTATTATATATATATATATATATAAATGTCCTTCTCAATATAAATTAATTGATAAATTCTTAGTGAATTGTAACTCAATTATTAGTAAATTCATTTTATTATTTAAAAAATATGTTTTCTACAAAAAATGGTTTTTCGTGGGAGTGAAAATTATAATTAATTATTTTATGTTTTAGAAAATTTCTTTTAAAAAATGAATTTCATTTTTTAATTCATCATTTAAAAATTATCTTAGGATTATGTTTTGATAATTTTCAGAAAAGAATAAATTTTCATTGAATAGGGAAAAATTAAGATTTTTATAAAACTGTCATTTTCCTTATATGAAAAAGTCCCTTCATGATTTCAATTTGATATCAAATTAAATTAATTAATATTTAGTCAGATATATTCTAATTAATTACTTTTTAATCTTCTATATACATTATTTTGGTATAAGAACATTTTGGGTTTAAAAACACATTTTTATGAAAACTATTTTTCCTTGTATTTTGTGGGATTAGTTTTTAACATAATTCTCATGATAATATGATTTTAATATTGTAAAATGAATTCCATATTTTGAATTAGTGGTTCTAAATTTGGCCAATTTTTCCTTTTTTGTATTTTTTCATCATGAATGGAAACTATCAAAGTTTAAAACCATGGTAAGGGTAAATCAGTTAATTTAGGTTGAAAATAAATTTACAAGGACTATAAAATGTTCATCGAAATTGACGTAACCTTATTTTATGAGTTAATTTATTCTATAATCATCTGAGATTCCATTATGTTATTTTTTTCCATTTGGATGTGATTATGACCTTTATGATTTTTTATTTCAAGAAATGAAAACATGTCACACTCTTATTTTTAATTACTATAATGTTTTTAAAATTGGGTAATACAGAGTAAATTTTCAACCATAATAGTATTTATAAATAAAAAAGTTTATATTAATCATGCTAATTTATTTTCAAATTTTAGGGAAGAAATAATTTCATTAATTTCCTTCACAACACTAACATATTAATTATTTAATTTATGGAAAAATAAAATAAATGATTTTAATAATTAAGCAATTTTATAGGTTGAGAAAATTAATGTGATAAAAACATTTATATATTGAAATAACATGTTTTTGATGTGATACAATAATTGGTTTTAATTACAGGTGTTATATTGATATTATTAAGGTCAAAACAATGAACAGTTCTAAAAATTGATACTGTTTATAGTTTCTAATAATTAATATTTTATTAAATTTAAAAAATACTAAAAATATTAGACCCATCCAAGTGATCAGGATATGGTTCAGAATATCAACCATGATACATTTATTTTCCTTTTACCCATTTATTGTAATTATCGTTACCCAAAATGTGTAATAAACCTTATTGTCAAGGTATGTTTATAAAGGGGTAATGGGGTGTTAAAACAAAAATATAAAGATAATTTTTTTAAAACTTATATATTTAGTATTTTATGAGATATTTTTACCGATAATAATATTATATTTGGAATAAATGAGTTTAGAAACTTTTTTAATTGAATATTAATTTACATTTCTTTAATATTTTGAGAAATTCTAAGAGTTGCCCTCTCCTCAATTATAAAAGGTTACCTCATCCCTCATTTAATTACACCAATTTGATCTTTCTTGATCAACCATAGTCTAGAAAATTTTTCATCTAAATTTTCTTAGACACATTTTATAGGTCATTTTCTTCCCAAATGACCAACCCTAGGACCCTTTAAAAGAGAGCTGAAAGAGTAATTTTGAAGAAAAGGTAATCACCCTAACTGATCACTTTCTTTTTAAACTATACTTTAACTTCTCTAAATATATGATATTTATCATAAAATAATATCATATGTATCCTAAATTCTTTGAAATGTTATTATTATTATGAAAACACCACTATAAACCCTCTTTCCCATCAAAAAATAACTCGATGTATTGCTCATGTGTACGTACATCTTACTGTCTCCACATAGAGATATTATTCATTTTTCATCACTATATTTTATTGATGGGCATTATGATGAGTTTAATATTTATATATTATATTTATTATATACATATACTTTTGGTATTATAATACCAAGTCTACCTACTTACCATCCAATCCTTAATAAATGATAATATTTCTCTTGTGTACGTATGAACAACCATCTCTACGAAGTGATGTGTTTCGTTTTTTATTTATATTTCACATGGATGGGAATAAGGTTAACTTTTATTAATATATATGATATATATTATATAATAATAATTAATTAATAGTTAATTTATATTAATCTTTATTTCATTCAATCAGTTAAAAAAATGAAACAACGTTCATGTGTATGTACGATCTACAATCTCCATGAATGGTGTAATTTAGATATATGTCTCTAATTTCTATGAATGATTGAAAATATTAATATAATTAATATATATTGTTATTATTATACAATTATTAAAATTATTTAAATAATTTTACCATGATCAATGTCTAAGGAATATGACTTCTTGTCCGAAAGACGCTGGGAAAACGAAGCAATTTTCGCACAAAAAAGCAATTTCAATATCAAATTATTAATAAATGGGTCATAAGATATAATAAATAAATAATAAATGATATAATAGATAATAATTTGGTTATGAAATATATTTTTAATAAATCCATATTTATTATACAATAGGTTTTATCCTGAATAATTAAATACGATACTTAATGTAATGGATTTTCGTCTCACTTTTAATTCTGTGGGACACATGAATTATACACTACCTGTTTATTTTGTGAGGCGTATATACTGAACATGAATGTATTTTATGACTATTATAATGAAAAATACAATATATTCATACCCATATAATTTTTTTTTCATGAGGCTTTTGTTTCAAAATAAACCCATGGGGTAAGGGTTTATTTCCCAATCTCATAATTATTCGAGATTGCTTATATTTAAGCTTATGATGGACAATGTTTCTATTCCATGTTTATGTTTTCTAAAAAATATTTTCTGAAATATTTTTAGTATTCTCCAACAATTTTTTAATATAATTTTTACAATGTTTTAATTTTTAAAATACCATTTAAAAGGAATATTTTTCTTATTTTCCAAGCGGGACACTTTATGACTTTTTGGATGAAAACATGGAATTAATATTTTTTTTACTTAGAAAAAATGTGATGATTTCACCCCCCCAACCTGAAAAATCAATTATTTGAATCTTCCTTTACAAGTTTACATGTTTATTTTAATTTATAAATTATCATCTTTTTAAAAATATATGTGATTTTAAAATAGAAAAGTTATATTCCACAAGAGTTATTTTAATTAATCTTCCAAAACCATTTTGTATTTAAGAAGAAATCCTTTGATGATAATTAAGATTTACAGGGGATATGATCCTAGGATTCCATCTATATTCATTTTTGTATGGATTATTATTACCATAAAAAATGTTTATGAAACCAGCTTTCATGTGTTATTCTATGATGAAATGTTTGTGAATTCTGTTTCTTTTCATGGGTTCTAATAGGATGAAATTTATATGATTATATAGAACAAATATGTGTGGTTTTAATTATATGAAGTGTAGTAAAAATATATCACTATCATGTATTGGATAAAGTATTATATCTAAAAACATAGTTATGGGAAAGAAGTCTATGTTCTTGATCTGTTATTGGAAAAAAGTGGATGTGCTTGATCTATAATGAGAAACTGTTACTGATACCTAAGTCTATGGTCTTGGTAGTTAACCCTAACATATGAAATTGTTTCTTTACTTATGATGATTCCACAAACATTTATGAATTTAATTTATGTTTCATGATTGAGTGGTGATTAATTCTCATTCATATGATTCAAGTATTTTTAAATGATAATGTTTTGTTCCATAACTCATGTTTATGATCTTTTTCATATTAGGTATAAAAATTTTATTTTTATGGTCAATATCTCATGCCCTTATGCTTATATTTTTCATTTCATAAGATAATTAGTTGATATCTCCCATGTTTACCCTTACTAAACAAGTGAGATCTCCCTTTATTATGTTTTCTTCTAAGGTGATGAAAAATGTTTTATGTATGCTAATTATAAGAACAATTCTATATATGAAGAACTAAGTCAGGGAATATGTAGTTCACCAATGAAATTGTAGTTTATGTCTCTATGTTTCTAGTAGCCCTATAACTAAATAATTATGGTATGGATATTTATTTTATTGAATGAATATTTAAGTATTATGATTTAATATATATTTATGAAAAGTATGGGTCCATATAAAACTTAATTAATTCTAAATTTATATCAAATAAAATGAAGAACACTTGAATTTTGAAAAGCCATTTTCAATAAAAGCTATTTTTAATTATATATAATATTTTCATATACAAATTTTAATTTAAATATTTTACAATTTTATTTTCATTAAATACATAATTTTTAAAATCATCATATCAAAATTATCTTAGGTTGAATTTTTGGGATTTTTCTAAAATGGTTGGTTTTTAAGTGAATAGTGAAAAATATAGTTTTTAAAATTTTTTTAGCTTTTAAGATATCATCCTGATATTAGAATGAATTATATGTTTTTGAAAATTTTTTCTTGAACAAATATATTAAAATTTATTAAATAAATTATTAAAAACAATTTTTTTGAATTAAAAAAAATCTGTGTTCCACATTTTAGAACCTAATTGATTTTGTATTGTAATTAAAAAAATTTGATCATTTTATTTTGTTACATAATTTGAAGGTTGCACTCAATTTTATATTTGTTTTAAAATCAAATAACTCACCTTAGTTTATTCATAATCCAATAAATTTTATGATAATAAATTCTATTCTTGATTAAAGTGTAAAATCATTTTTATGTTTAAAAAGGCAATTTTCTTAAAAACGTCTTTTCAATGTATTTGGCATACTTATATTAAAATTATTTTTTATCACTTATATAAATTGTGAAAAGACTCTAAATATAATTTACTAGTGTCTTTGGTCACATTATTACATTATCATAAGACGAATTTAATCTCATTGCAAAGGATTGAATAGTTTAGTAGTCTTGGTAGAGAAGATACATAGATGAAATTAACATTAAAATTTGAAAAATAAAATAGAAAAAGAATTTTATTTTATAATTCCATTATTCCACTTAATATATCCCTTTATATCAATCACATAAAACATATTCCTAGGGGAAAATGAAACAAAAGAAAAGGTTGACCTCAAATGCTGAGTAATGGAAAGCGTATATTAGAAACTATAAATAAAAAAGGAATAAAAAATATGGAATGGTAAATAACTTAAACACATGAAATTTAATCAATAATATGAGAATAATATGTCATTAATAAAAGATGATCAAATAGCTCCATATAGATAATCACCTGATAATAAAACATAACCGTGAATATTCTAATAGTTGAATTTTCACATAGAATATTAATAAATAATCTCATAATGATGGAATGAATAATGGGGGTCATCTGAAAATTATCATAGAGGCCTAATCTAAGACCACTGAAAATATATTTTAGGCCTTATTCCATGAGATATTAAATTAAATAGGTAAGGCCTCTACCAAAACCCAATCTAATTTGAATCCTGAGACATACCGATGCATTGAAGTGCTATAGCGGGCCACTCCCATCACTTAGTCGAATGCATTAATCATATAAAAATAAACATTAATATTGAAAAATTAGGATATAAAATGGGAATACATACCCCAATTAACAACATAACTATAAAACATCTAGAGTAATATAGAGAATGGTACCAAAACAACACATCCACAGTCAAACTGATCATAAACCATCCCTAAAAAGAATAAGGGTGATATCAATACAACATATACACATTTGCTTAAGAATAAAGGGTTTTTTTCATTGATGAATTGAAATACCATACAAATAAATTTAAAAAAAAATTAAAGGGAAATATATTTTTCATATTTAAAATCATTTTGAAAATCCATTTTATTGAAAATCACTTAAAAAAAATTTGATATTTTTTTTTGAAAATGAATTTCTTTGAAAATAACATTTTAAACTTATAAAATATGATTTAAAACATTTTATTGGTCATGATTAATGGAAATTTATTTCATTATGTACATGTTAAAACAATGTTTCCTTTTTCTTTTTTTGGGGTAAGCCAAACATGCCTTATTATGAAACGGATAAAAAATATTCGTTTGAATTTTTTTAAAGATTAAAAATTGGTTAAAATTCCTTTTAAAAATAATTTTAAAAAGTTTAATTTTTTTTTTCATTTTTTAGAAAATATGACTTTGGAATAAAACCTATTTTTTATTAAATAGATAAATAAAGTCATATTTTCATGAAGGTATTTTCTAAAAAATTAAAATAAATCATTTTGAAAAAGTAATTATTTATTCTATAAAAATTAGAAATGAATTACCATAAATGAGAGAAATATTTTATACTTACAATGAACATTTATAGTCTATCCCAACCTGTTCGTAACACTATATTAAAAATATTATATCTATAGAAATCAAGAATGTGACATCTTTGCCTTTTCTTTAAATAAAATATTATAATGGTCATAATCTCATCCAAATGAAAATAAATGGTCTTATAAACAAAATTTAAATGATTATGGATGAATATTATTCATAAAAAAAATCAGATCAAGTTTTAGTGTCAATTTCTAGTCATTATAGTTTTTAACCTAAATTACCCAATTTACCCTTTATCGTGGTAAGGAAAATTACTAAGGTTACTATTCATAATGACCAAAAAATAAAAGTGAAATATTTAATTAACTTTAACCATCTAAATAAAAATATTAAATCAATTTTAAATAATTAAAAATAAATAATTTGTAGAATTTAATTTAAAATTATTCCTGTAAAACACAACAACAAATAGTTTTCTTGAAAAATGCATTTTTAAGCCAAACAATTGTACTTATACAAAAAAAGAGGAATAATTATTATTAAAATTAAATTAAATATTTTATTTATAACAAAATATAACTTAAGTTAAATTTAAATCAAATTTAAATAATTATGGTAAATTTAAAATAACAAAATTTATTTTTTTTATAGAAAAACCAGTATTTTTCACTATTCTCTAGAAAATCAATCTTCTTAGAAAATTACTAAAAATTCCCTATAAGATAATTTTAATATGATGATTTATAAGATGATAATGGTTTTTTAAAATAAAATTTATATAAGTTATAGAAATTGATTATAATATTTATTCTCAAAAAGAATGAAACCCATTTTTAAGAAAATGTAGTTTTTGAAGAGTAAAATGGCTTTACTAAAAAATTATGCTTTTATTAATAAATAATTAATTAACACCTTAAAAATAAGATGAAAATTATATATTTCATAATTTGGTCAATAATATTCATTCCTATAATTATTATGGAAAGGTTATAATTACCACATAATAATATTTCATTGTTCATTTAAGCATAAGATATCTAGGAGTTTAAATTTATAATGAGACATTGCACAAAATCTTGGGGTGTTTAATTTTACCCTGCTTCAATAAATCATGCTCTTTCAATTTGAAATTTCACTTCAAAAATCAAAGGCTAATATTTGAAAAATTATTTATGGTAAACCCACATTATTAATAGGGTTAATAAAACATCCTCTTAATTAGATGGAAAAGGATATGTGAAGGTCACCCCAAAATTAGTATTTATAATAGGAGAACATTAAGGAAAAGTAAAAATGTGGACATGAAAAAAAATTATAACTATCAAGTTCTCATATAGAGTGATAGAGAACATGGTTATTAGAAATTTAACGTCCAAAAACAATAAATTGTTTTTGGGTTTAAAGACCATAGATTTCTAAATAAGAAAATTTAATAGATAATGTTTCTGTTCTTAAATATTCTTCCTAGAGTAAGGGGTTATATTATCATCTATACAATCAGTTTATAAAATAAATTTACTTGATTTATTTCCATGATATAAGAATAATTCAATCCTTTTACGTGCTTCAATCTATTTTCACTTTATCTCTTACCCTAGGAAATGGATGTTCAAGATGAATTTTTATTCCTAAAACAATTTTTATCAAAATATCCCTAAGTCATTCCTTTGGACTTTAAATATTTTACAAAAGAAAACTGGTTAGTACATGGAATCATACATTAACCTCAAAAAATATCCACTATTAACTATAATCCATTCTATAAGTCATTAACCGTATGACTCCTCCCAAATACATCTCTTTAAAAATGTATAAGGAAGTTCCTTAAATTTCCAAAAATCAACTTAAAATCATGTTGTCCCAGACAAAAAAAATGTATCTTTTATTATCACATAACAAACATATTAATACCTTAATCAACTTTAAACCTTAATGAAAAAATTAATTCTTTCAATAATTAACTCCCTCTCCTTATTCCTTAAATAAAATATTATATTAATGAATGAAATTTATAAATTCCAAAAGCACAATAAACTCCATCATGAATTACTTTGTCATCAAATAAATATCCATTCTATTGGTTACTAATACTATCCCATAAATATCTATTTATCATTGTTATCCCAAAAATTGGGCACATATTAAGGGTTATCTCTCAAAATCACACATTTTATAAAATGGTAAATTTGACACTAAATCAAATTTTCTGGTCACTAGTGCCATTCAACATATTCTCTCAAATCCTTATAGAAAAATTACCGTAATACAATCCTTATACATTTCAAAATTCTTATAACCAGATTTTATTGATAAAATACTCCATAAATCTTAAATCCAAACCCAATCACTATTTTTGACTCTTTCATCGGGTCATGCATCCATCCATGGGGGAACAATCGCTATTTCCCCACATACCCGCTTTACAATGGCGGGAAGAATCCGTCTCTTATTCAGGGACATCTGCTCCTTGATTGAAATAGGATAATGGGATGTCTGTATCTCTTTCTGTGGATTCCTCCTCATAATTTTTCACCTAGTCTGGGTCTCCCTTAAATATTAAGACATTGTTTGTGAAACTCTTCATTGATGCCATATCTTCATGGATTCAAGTGGATTACACTGCTTCTGTCAGGAAATTTCAAGGGGCCAGTTCAGGGAATCAACCTTTTATCAGGGGAGTGGTCACATCGAATATCACTGGTGTGTTTGGAAACTAAATCACTAATGCGTTTGGGTTTCTTCCCCATATGATAGGTCTTCTCGAGGGCGTAAAATCACAAGGAATCCCACATCGATTGTGGGGAATTATATTCCATAGGCATGTCTGTGAGGTTTTCCTCAGCTTCCCATGTTTAACAGAGGTTATGCCGCATGTTTAACGTCTAGTGGTGATGGTTATGCTATAGGTGTGTCTTCTAAGATTTTCCTCAGGAATCTCATGTTGAACACAAGGTATGGAACGAGTTTAGTATCTCACTGAGAGGGAATAAGAGTGATCAGAACATCTCATAGAGATATATCAGATTGGCACATCCCTAGGAGGGAGCACCAGGAATCTTTACTAGATGGATGGATTAGAATTCCCAATGATATCAGATTTAAAGAGGTGTGTCTCATAGAGGGAAGATATCACACCTTGATGGCTGATATGGAAACCATTAAGGGCAGATCAAGAAAAGTGCACCCCAGAAAGGGGAACACCAAGGTTTACTATTGGCTGGGATTGAACCTCAGGGAGGTTTCCTATGTACCCTGTGTATAAAACTGGGATCAAAACCCATGTTGTTCAACGGGGTGATGAATCATTGGGTTTATAAAGGACAAAAACCCAGATACATGGTAGGGTTTACACATGGATAGCTTCCCGAATGGATGGTATGATCTCACCAGGATGTTGTGGCCCTTGTAAGAATTAGGATGGATATGTATGGAGTGTCGAAGGATGGAGTGAGTGGGGATGGAACTGATGTTAAGATAATGGTGATGTTGCGATTGAACCTTTGATAGGCTTCCTACACATCCCTATGGAAGGGAATCAATGTCCACGTAGTTTTGTTGGGCAATGGGATATCTGAGGAGGTGGCCCGTGAGAATGGATGCATGTATAGTACCTAGACGAAGGAGAACCTCTAGGTTGGGACATGACATTCCTAAAACACAAAGGATCAAGGGAGAGACTAGGATGGTGCATGAGTGATGAGCTTGATCCTCAGGGAGGCTTCCTACATATCCCAGTGGTGGGGAATCAATGTCCATGTAGTTCATCAAGTAGAATGTAATTTGGGAGTACAAAAAGGACATCGACCTGACAACATGATTGGGGTTATGCGTCGATAGTGGCCCAAGAGTTGGTTTGACATCACTAATGTGTGAACCAAGGATGTGGGTGCCAACAAAGGGGATACAAAAGTTTTCTAGTGTTTGGTGTTGAACCTCAAGGAGGCTTCATATGTAACTTTCCTAGGAGATAGGGATCAAAACCAACATAGATTGAATAGGTTTACTAGTGCTTAGGGTTGAAACTCAAGGAGGATTCCTATGTACCCTTTCTTGGACATAGGGATCAAAACCCACATAGATCGAATAGGTTTACTATTGTTTAGGGTTGAATCTTAGGAAGGATTCCTGCGTACCTTGTCTAAGAGACACAAATCAAAACCCATGTAGTTTGAATAAGTATACCAATGTTTGGGGTTGAACCCCAGGGAGGCTTCCTACATACCCTGTATGGGAGAGAGGGATCAAACCACATGTCGGTTGAATAGGTATACCAATGTTTGGGGTTAAACCTCAGAAAGGCTTCCTACACACCCTATATTGGAGACATGCATCAAAACCCACGTAGTTCAAATAGACACAGTTAAGCATCATGGAGGATGAGGGTGAAAATATATGAAGTGGTCGAGACTGATGGCTGATAGGCTTGAACCTTAGGGAGGCTTCCAACATACCTTTCTTGGAAAAAGTAAAGGATCAAAGTCTACACAACTCAGTGGTGAGGGATGGTAGTTACACTAAGGAATCCCAAAAATAGTGTCATAGTTGATGCTTAATCTAAGCTCACATGAGTCATGCTCGATGTGAGAAACAAAAGGTAACAAAGACCTGGTGATCATGTCATGAAAGGTGCATCCTTGATGAATGGAAGGGGGATTACATGTAGTTAGTGGCCTGAAGAGGAAACATGGGATTTCTCCAAGGGGGCAGCCCAGTTCCAATATATCCCAAAGGGAGAGTGATGGGGTATTGATTTTCCCCTGTGCCCATATATCCTCTTATCAATGCACACAGAATAAGAGAGGAGGAGAAAGGGTGCTACCTTCTACAAGAAAGGCTAGGGGATTACACCAGGAAGGTTTCCCTACCCCATGGATATATGTCGTTCCATTTAAGGAGGATCTCATTCTATGTGATGAAGATCTCACTATTGTGGAGACTAATGGGGTTGGAAAATGTTTGAGATAGGGAACCCCATGTATAACGTGTGGGGTGAGGCCACAATTTAACATCCTATGCTTGGGATGATGATGCTCGGTAGTTTAACATCCTGCAGCTCAGATGATGTGGATTCAATCCCCACCCCTAGGACTTACACAACCAGAGTGCCTTAACCCTTGGAGAAGGGAAGGTACTAGAAATACAATGTGGAGATGGGGTTGAGGAGTGATCGATTGAGGGGATCATGTTAGCGTGGCTATGAGAATATGCAATATTCGTTAGTGTGACTATGTAAAGAAGCATGAGGATAATCAACAAAATATGAATCACCACCCAAGGGACCTTGAAATCACTATGTAAAAACATGGAGGGAAGTACTGGAAAGTTTTGAGCAATGCATTAGATCTAAGAGAGAGGGGATTCATGAAGTGGATGGGTTTCACGAAGTCTAGGAACTTCATTAAGATGATGGGCCTCAGAAAGGGAAAGGTCATCAAGAAGAGGGTGTGCCTCGCAAAGATAAAAGGATTCATGAAGAGGCTGGGATTCATGAAGAATAGAGTCTTCATGAATGAGAATTTTTAATGGAGTTGAGATTTACCTTTGCAAAAAAACCATTCTTTGGAGAGAGATTTGGGAAGGCTCTATGTTTTTGGAAACCTCAAGCACCCAAATGGGGATGCTTCCTCTCCGAAAGTTATATGCCTTCGTGAAGGGCATCCACACCATAGGTGGAGGTTGGGAAGAATACAAATAGGTATGGATCCTAGAGGCCAAGTGCCTTTGGCGATCCATCTGTAGGTTTTATAGAGGCCTATCTGAAATGGGAGCTCGAATGTTAGAAGGGTGGTTTCAAAGTGGTTTGGTAGGGGGTGAGCCTTCTATTTATATGCAACCAAGGCCAGTGAGGGTCACAGAACATGACATAGAGAAGAGTGATGCCTCAGAGTGGAGATGCTATGTTGGAAGGCATCATTCTCACAAAGGGTGCGAGACTCCGCGAAGAGGCCCGTCAAAGTGGCCGCTGTGGAGTGGGCCGTGGAGTCCGATGTTGGACTCACACTAAGCTACGATGCAGCAAAGATTATTTCATAGGCAGCATCATGGAAATAAGTTGTCCATGCATAGATTTTTACGAAGTATCCCCTTTGGGATGGTTTAGAGGTACTTAGGGACCTTTGGAGTGTTAATTCACTCTACCACATCCATGAGTCCACTCACTGAGTAAGATAAATTTTTCAGCTCCAAAAAATTCCGCCACATAGAATTCGATCTAATGAAATAGAGGGTCAAATTCTGAGTGTAAGATGCTGAAGATGCAAGGAATATTAAACTCGTGGAAAATCATGCAGATCGGTCGTGAAGGCGGGAACAAATATGTGTCGAAAAGTATGGCGTTCCATAGGATCAAGAAGCGATCCTCGCAAAGAGGCACCATTCAGCGGGGCGAAGGGTGCTACGAAGAGCCTTGATGGGCCTCTGTGAAGTTGACGCCAACGACTTCTATATATAAGGGCTCAGATTCATTTTTCTTTAATTTCCCACTGAAAGAGGGAATATTACCTATGGGGCCCCTCATATGTCCATAAGAATCACTTCTCGGTAAAGAGGGTTCATACTAGAAGATCCTAGAAGATAGCTAGTGGAAACTATGGGGATACAGTGTCAAGAATAAGCAACATCTGATAGTTAAGATGACCAAATTTATGTCAACATTGATCTATGGGTGGATATTACCAGTCAGAGATGCCCAAATGTGGGTAAAACTAAGTAGATTTATCTTAGTGGATCAACTGGTTGGTGGGACCGCATCAAAAATGGAATACCGTTGCTGGAGAAGCTGTACCATCTACTCCGACACATTATTGAGGAAAATAGGCCACTATGGGTGTGCAGGACATTCCACTTTTTTTATAGCTCGATTATGACACACATAGGGGGATACAAATATCTTAACCCCATTTATCCACCTGAGATACATTCTTGACTAGAAATTTTTAACATTGCAGGGTTCGCCCCATTGAAGTTGGATGCAGTGACTGTGTTGTGTAAGACGGGGCAAGCAGAACAATTCATCTTCCACACAATTCCTTTTGCAACGAAATCCTATACTGATGATGGTACAAACACCATAGAGAACCGTTCACATATTTTATCCTTCCATGATGGTGTGCTGGTGGAATGGGTATATTTTGAACCTATATGTGAACCATATACCCAGCACTGGTTCGCCCGATAATTCTGGTGCATGCAGTGGCTGACTCCCTATGTGTATACAAATATGGGCCACGTTAACCACCCATGTGTGATGTGCCAACTTTGGATAATGCTTATAAGGGAGTTTGGAAAGATGTGGTATGAGTTGCCTCCATCTAATGTTGCATTCAGACTAGTTCACGAGTACACATAGAGCTGGGAGGCTGCCTACCCTAGTAAGATGCTGATGCGAGTGACTATCTAGGCTAGAAAGGTGGCTCCTAGACCTCAACACTGAATAGTGAATATAGGGGGGAGTCAAGAAGGTGGTGCGAACACACACCAAGGTGGAAAGGATATAATAGTGGAGTCAATAGTCCATGAATCATCAAACCCCGGACCAGTGATGAATGGAAGTGAAGAAGGAGAGGTGGCAGTGTTGGGTCCAGTGGCTCCCCTTGGCAGGGGGGGGTCACATGAGGAAGGTGAATCATCTCAATGCTTCCATAGAGTTTCCTCTCAAGATCATGAGAAGAAATTTCATCCAGTAGCGATTCCCTCTAATACCATCTTTTCGGAGGCTTGGAGAGATTGGGAAAATAGAAAATAGTACCTCCACATTAACTGCCTATGGAAGAATGTAAAGATGCACGAGATATCACTAGGGGAGAAGGAATTTGTGAAGGGTGGATTCAATGCTACCCCTGATGAATGAATAATTTTTTTAATGGATCTTGAATAAGTATTAAATGCTCCTGGGGACATGTAGCCAATGTCGCACCAGAGAATGGTATTGCTGAACATGACTACTCATACATAACTGAAGGTGGATCAATTGGCTTAGTGTTTCCCCTTTCCCGGTTATGAAAATGAATTATGGGGGGATGAAGTCCATAAGGGATATTTTCACTGAGAAATGGAGGGGAATTACAGGGGAGCCTCTCCTAAAGAAGGTGAGAGAGTGTCCTTAAGGGGAATCTATTTTGGAAAATTCATTACAACTTTATAAGTGAGTTACTACTCCCTTACATTGCACTAGTTCCCTTCCTAACTTATCTTGGTTTCTCAGCTAACACTTATCTGTGTGGGAGATTATTCAATCTGTCACCCTCACTGGTGAGGAAGAAGGCACAACATGCACATAGAACCAAATACCGGGTCCTACATTTGGGGAAATGGTGGTTGCAAAATCCAACGGTGTTGAGGGAGCAGGGGAAGCTTCCCCAGAAGCTGTAGAGCCCAAAATCGTATACGGAGGCCCACATAATGTCCTCCTAGTGATGGTAGACCTGAGGTGAGATCATGCATCTAAATAGGGTGAGTCTCATACATCAGAGATATACCCATTGTCTGGTCTATAAAATTAGCTAACGCGACCCATTGCTTCACATTTTCCAAGATGGTGCACATGTTGTTGATGCATATGGCTGGAAGACCTAAGGCTCCACTCAAAATAGGGGTACTGATCCCTATAGAACTAAGTTCCAAAGCTGACTGGGCCCTAGTTCTTTATGAGGGGCTAGTGGAATCTTGAGATACTGTTGGCTAGACTGAGTCTAGAATTGACTGGGCGAACATCATTGGATTAGAATCTTGTGATGAAGACCTACTCGAGGAAGACCCTTCTCATGAACTCTTGGAGGCATTTCCTAAATATGAACCCACCGACCTAGAAGACTGGGAGGATACTACTTCCGATGAAGTGGATAGAAAGACTGTTCATCGCCTATCTTGAAAGCTAGTCAACCACTTTATCAAGGAGACCACACAAGCAGAATGGATAAGCCAGATGGGGAGGCTTCATTCCCAACTACATGATCTATGCACTGGAGGGGTAGATTCCCAATGCCCTCATGCGCTCATTAGAGATTACCTTACTGAGAGAGTGTGGGAAGACATGCGAAACTTTAGTTTTGGTTGGTAGTGGAGGAAGGCTGTCAATGTACAAAGACTCCTGGAGGATGAGCATGAGATCCAATGTTTTATGGTGTGGGAGAATAAGTAGTCTACTTTCCTCAATACACAATCGGGATTCATATAGTGACTGAAGTCCCAACTCCGATAGGATGTGTAATAGATGAGGTAAGCTTCTCAAGATATGGATATTACCCAATTTGATGAGGATCGGTCCAGGATCAAGGTCGATAAACTATGACCCATTTCCATTGAGGAGGAGCGGGAGCATAAGATGAAACAATAGATCCTGAACGGTATGAGCCAGAGAGTACCAAATCTTGTATACTCCATTAAAGAGGTCAACCCATCTTTGGGAGGGGCCAATCCCTGGGAGATGTAACTTTTGTAAACTTATAAATGTGCATTAATTATTTCCTTATTTGTGTTGGTTGTGTTCATGAGTTCTATTATCTATTTTGGTCACTGCATTTCCATCACATCTATGAAATATCCAGTGGTCGATCCCTAAGATCATGTGGGTCCTGCCCTGTAATGACCTGTAAAATTCAAGGAAATTTTTTTCTTAATTTTCTTGGGAATTTTACAAGAAAACAGTTTCTGACGGCACCGGATTCCAAGGCCCGGTGTGCCCAGAATCTTTTTCCAAAGTTTAGCTCGGGTACGTTCAGTGAACGAACAAGCGGGTTTTTCTAACATTTGAACTGGGGCTCAGAATCGAATTACTAGGGCACCGATGGAATAACAGTGCCGGTAATTGCTTAGAAATACGTCTTCCGGAGTTGCGTTTGCTTGGATGTGGTTTTTAATTTTTGGGTTAAGTAATGGAATAAAATGAAAATGGTGCAACCAATTTTTATTTTACTTAAAGTTGTTTAACCTAAGCTAAGTGTTTGGTGTGAGACCCACAATATCCTACCCACTAGGTAGGATATTTGTGAGGTGGGTTCCATACGAGCCCCACCATTTCTTTCAACTTTCTCAACCCCCTTTTAATTAAGGTAACGCACCCGCACCCCTAAGCAGAAGTCAACCCTTGAGTTTTTCTGTTTATGAAAGGCCTCAATTAATTTTGGAGGTTTAAACATTGTAATTAATTATTTTAACTGATTGTTTCATTTTTGAATTCCCAGACATTGGCTTGTGCATTAATAAAATAATACAACTCTTATTTTATTAGGGGTTGGTTGTGGAAGAGGGTTTGGGAGAATTCACTCGAGCTGTGGAGCCCTCCTTCCTCGACGAAGAATGCGAAGAACGCGAAGAATGCTGGATCCTCGGAGATCGATGATGTGACACCGACGAATCCTTTCTCCGCGACGCGACGATCCTCCTTCCGCGACGCCTTCTTCCGTGATGGTTATTTCCGCGACGAATCCTCGCTCAACGAATTCGACGCTTGAGGTAGGGGATTTTTTTTTGTTCGTGCATACTTCTATTTCCGTTCTTCGTGAAACTTTGCCCCTTACTATCGATTAACGGGAGGGGGGGACGAACCGCACAAACAGGACCGACCCTCCTCCCTTGTAATTTGTGTTGATGTGGTTCGAAGGAGAGCGGCGCGGTGCAACGGCACCGTGCATGATCATATGACAAGGGTGCGCGACGTTGTCGCGCCGCGCCGTTGAAGTCGAACAAAGGGGCGGCGCCGTCGCACCGTGGCAGAGAACCTTGAAGATACCACGGCCGGAGCGGGGCCGTGGCGGAGGGGCGCAACGCTATCATGACGCGCCAGACGGACCAAGGCCGTAGCTGAGGTCACGGTGGAGCAGGGACTGGCGGCCGGTTTTGGGCCGCCGGCGTCAGAGCAGGGGGATCGGCCAGCACCGGTCCCGTGGCGGCAGCAGCTGGCCGACCGGTGCAGGCCGGCCGGTCGGGGGGGAAACCGGGGGTTCGTAACCCTCGGTCGGCCAACAGGTGTGGCCCCCCACATGGGGGCAGTAGATTCACAACGCGGG
Source organism: Viscum album (assembly GCA_963277665.1). Classification (NCBI taxonomy): domain Eukaryota; kingdom Viridiplantae; phylum Streptophyta; class Magnoliopsida; order Santalales; family Viscaceae; genus Viscum; species Viscum album. The sequence goes on along the minus strand of OY728120.1, from coordinate 1,574,501,189 downwards.
GGGCATCATGCCCCCCTTCACAGCTCGGTCGTTACGGCCGAGCCACCTGGCTGCGCCCAAGGCAGGGCCGGGCCGCGCCCAAGCGGGCCGGACCTGGACCCGGTTTTGGTTGAACCGGTTCGGGCCAACCTATGGGGTATCGGGCCGGGTCGGACCGGGTCTGAACCCCCTAATACCGGACCTCTTTCGGTCTGCTGCCCATAACATGGGCTGCGGATCTCCGATCGATGCACCGTCAGCTGCGATGCAATCCTTGGATCAAGATGGTGGTTTTGGTATATTACAATCAAGGTTTAAGAGAACTTTGGGTTCGGCCGGGTTGGTTTGATCCCGAAACCAACAGGGACCTCGGAGCGGAAACACTTATATCTTAATCTTCGGACGTCCGATTGAGGTGCCGTTGACTTTGATGGATTCCTCTTAGTGAGACGGACCTTTTGGATTACTCTTCTCGAGGTTTGGATGCAGTTGGATTATGGTCAGGTTGGTTTTGACTTAAAAACCAACCGAGCCCCTAGGACAAAAAAGCCAATAACTCTCAGACCGGACGTCCGATTGACGCGCCGTCTGTGACGTTGAGTTCCTATTGACGATACAGAACTTTTGGATACATCAACATCGGACTACATGTCAGTTGATGTATCAGCCCCTCGGCTCGTGGAGCAGACCCTACCGAACTATCTTGTTGTGTGCGAGAACCCAAGAGCTGGCTGCGACTACGACGACGATGGAGACTGTACAAAAATACTCCGTGGATTCGATGGCGATGACTACAACACTCAGCCATCCTACGTGGATCAGTGCTACCGATCCTGTGTGGGTGATATCCTGAGTGGGTCAGCGCTCAGCGATCCTGTGTGGGCCAGCGCCTACATATCCTATGTGGGTCTGATCCTGTGTGGGTCATTGTAGGGGTTAGTTACCTATCGATCCTTTGTGGGTCATTGCCGGGGTTAGTACCTATCGATCATGTGTGGGTCCAAAGGTTTAGATGAATCAGTGGCTAAATCTGATCATATCTATCGTCTTACGAAGAAGTATACCTGTGTGAGCTGAGTCTTGAATTTCAATCTATATCTTCGATAAGATTGACTTGATATCCTGTGTGGATTACCTTATGCTTCCTGTGTGGATGTGAGTTGTGTTTTCTTGTGTGGACTGGGTTGCACTTGGGCTCGGATGTTGGAGATGAACTGGAATTGATGACTTAGGTATATGTATGGGAATATACCTAAGTAGTGTTGGATGTTACTTCGTGATTGTATCTTTCCTTTGTGGATTCTGGGAGACCTTCGGGGGTCTCGGGGTCCCTACTGAGTAGCTTATACTCACCCTTGGACGGGCTATGCCCGCACTACGTTGTGTTGGTTACAGACGACAGACAACGCAGATCATGGGTTGAGGCTTGCAGAGTAGGACAATACGTGGAGGTGGACCACTGGGTGGGACGTACTCAGAGCGGACGACTGGACCCGAGGATCTATGGAGGCTATCTGTACCCACCCTTCAGGTAGGACTTTCAGTGGATGGATCGAGGCAGCGGCTTTACTTTTTAGTTGCTATACTCCCTTTTTCAGTTGTACTTTACTTTCAGTTTGGGTCTGTATTCTCGCCCACTTACTTTTCCGCACTTAATGTTGTACCCAGTTTTTAATTAGTGTTTACTTCTTCTTGCTTGCTCTGTGGTGTTTGTTTACTTTAGAAAGGAAATTTCTTCCCTTTATACCGGGAATTATGCCTTGGTGCTAGTCGCCAGCCCCTAGCCTATGGAAGGCGGGCTTTGGGTAGTCACGGCACGGGCCCCGAGGACGGGTCTTGACAAATTGGTATCAGAGGAGTTCAGTTCTTCCGCAGAACTTAGGACTCTAATCTTTTTCTATGTGAAGAAATAGTGTTAAGAGTATTGAGTGTGGTTATCAGTCCAGGGAGTCTAGTGTTGGTGCGGCGGCCGACGTATCCGTACACCAGGACCCTGACTTCTGATTTCCGACTTAAAGCACGAAAACATTGATTGCATGTGTGTTTCAAGTTCTCTTTGTGATTACTATGTGTCAGCTCACCAGGTATACTGTTTGACCATGGCGCACCTGTTTCTTTTCAGGATGGACCCACGACGGAAGCCGGCTTGGGTTCCAAGCGTTGTGCGGGACAAGAGCCCACCGAGCGACGAGGCCTCGGTACATGGCCCTTTGACGGCAGAGGCACCAGCGGTACCTCTACCCGCAGATCCACCGATGCTTCCAGCCCCAACCGCTAACGATGCACGTCGCCTTAGCACACTGCACGAGTTTCAGCGTTAGCGATCGCCCAGGTTCTGTGGGGAGACAAACCCTCAGGTAGTCGAGGATTGGCTGGAGGCTGTTGTACGAGTTTTCAGGTTAATGAGGACACCGACTGACCTCATGGTGATCCTCACAGTGAGCCTCCTGCACGCGACATCAGGAAAATGGTGGAGCTTGATGCTCCAGGTGCACAATGAGGCATCTCTCCTCTGGAAGGACTTTGAGAGACTCTTCTGCTCAGAGTTCTTCCCAAACACCCTCCGTGCGGTGCGCATCTAGGAGCTTCTACAACTGTGGTAGGGCAACTTGACGGTCACCCAGTACTCGGTGAGATTTACAGATCTCTCGCGCTATTCAACGAACATGGTACGAGACCCATTATTCTGAGCCCGGACCTTTGAGCAGGGATTGAGGTATGAGATCAGGGAATCGATGATCTCCCTTAGCATTCCGACACAGGAAGGGGTACTGGAGCGAGCCCTTATCATTGAGATCTTCCTTATTGAGCCTACATCAGATGCAAGACCTACCGCAGGGCGGCACATAGCAGAGTCTTCTGCAGCAGGAAGTCGACGGATGACTCATGGGTCCAGGCAGACTAGACCCTCAGGTAGACGACCTCAGGACACTAGATCAAAGGTGCGGGGCACTCCGCACAGAGCCAGTCTTTCAAGAGGCAGACAGTGCTACGCATGCGGCGGGCAGGGCCACATGGCTCGTGACTGCCCGACCCGCCGTACTGTGGAGCAGCAGACGGTTGAGGGGCCACCCAAGTAGCGGTAGAGGGTCGAACGTGGCGCTCCTCCGGGAGCAGACGGACAAGGCAGAGGAGCTGGCCGAGTGGCAGGTGGTGGGTGACACTTTGAAGCTCTACCACTCCAACCACCCGGAGGTCCACCCCGACCACAGGGAGCTAGCGGGAAGAGACAATCACAGCTCCAAGCAGCGGAGGCCTATGACCACGACATGCCCGAGATGATTCGAGGTACTATCTGTGTCTATTACACCCTTGATGCAGTTCTTATAGACACAGGAGTAAGTCATTATTTCATTTCTACTGTCGTTGTTTGGATCTCGGAGATTCCGACAGAGTCGTTGGCTCAATCCTTATGGCTAGAGACCCCTACGGGAGCAAACTCGATAATTATGCACTGGTGCCGATAGTGTGAGCATACTCTTGGAGGTGAGAGCTTCAGCTAGGATCTTCTTGTAGCAGCGTCGAGGCTTTACGACATCATCTTGGGCATGGATTGGTTATCTACAGTCCATGATCAGATTGACTGTATTAGGCGCAAGGTGCGATGTGTACGCACCGACGGGAGCAGGTTCACCTTCACCGGTGAGAAGGGAGCCTTTGCAGCACAGGATGGACTCACGCATAGGAGAGGACAACCCATCACTCATCAGTTGGCTAGCCTCATCCTAGGAGTAGTTGATGTGCGAAGTCCTGGTTTTCCTGTAGTGGTGGATCAATATGCGGACGTTTTCCCCGACGACGTTCCAGGACTACCTCCTCGTAGAGAGGTAGAATTTTATATTGGCCTGTACCCGGGACAACCCCAATATCCACCCCAGCATATCGGATGGCTCCCAACGAGCTTAGAGAGCTACGGGTATAGCTGGAGGACTTGCAGGGAAAAAGATTCATCCGACGCAGTGTTTCACCTTGGGCTTCCCCGATATTGTTCGCCAAGAAGGCGGACGGGAGCATGCGAATTTGTGTCGACTGTCTTCTCCTGAACCAGGTGATAGTGAGGAACAAGTATCCTCTACTGAGGATTGGTGACCTCTTCGACCAGCTCAAGGGAGAACGGTGGTTCTCCAAGATAGACCTCAGGTCAGGCTATCATCAACTCAGAGTTCGGTATGAGGACGTGCAGAAGACGACCTTCAAAAGTCGGTATGGCCACTATGAGTTCTTGGTTATTCCCTTCGGTGTGACCAATGCTCTAGAAGTGTTCATGAACCTCATGAATAGGATCTTTCGGCCATACCTCGATCGATTTGTTGTTGTCTTCATCGAAGACATTTTGATATACTCGACCATTGAGGAGGAGCACGCCTACCACTTGCGGGTTGTACTAGACACACTCCGAGAGCTCCAGCTTTATGGAAAGCTCTCGAAGTGTCAGTTCTGGTTACGTGAGGTCCACTTCTTGGGGCACGTCATCTCTGAGGTGGGAGTTGTGGTGGATCCTATGAAGATCGAGGCAGTGCTATCTTGGGAGCCACCCAGGAGCGTGATGGAGGTGCAGAGTTTCTTGGGACTAGCTGGGTACTATCGGAGATTTGTGCCAGACTTCTCCAGAGTTGCGGAACCACTATCATCTTTGAAGAAGAAGGGGAAACCCTTTGTGTGGTCCGACAGATGTCAGCAGAGCTTCCATGAGCTGAGATAGAGATTGACCAGCGCGCCTATCTTGGGGTTGTTGAAGGAGGGAGTAGGGTACGTAGTTTATTGCGATGCATCAGGGACCTAACTTGGATATGTCTTGATGCAGGAGTGGGCAGTGATCGCCTATGGATCACGTCAGTTGAGGCAGCATGAGTAGAACTACGCTACCCATGACCTGGAGTTAGAAGTAGTGGTCTTTGCTATGAAGATGTGGCGACACTATCTGATGGACGAGCACTTTATAGTCTATTCTGACCATCAGAGTCTCAGGTACATCTTCTCGCTGAAGGACCTGAACCTTAGACAGCGGCGATGGCTCGAGTTCCTCCAGGACTATGACTTTGAGATAGTCTCTACTCCTGGAAAGGGTAACGTAGTAGCCGATTCCCTCAGTAGGAGGATGGGCATTCAGCTACTTGGGGAGGTGAAAGAGCAGCTAGCTGATTTGCAGATATCCTTCGTGGATAGAGATGGAGCAACCTTTCTTCAGTCACTCACAGTCACTCCTCTACTACTGCAATGGGTCAGAGATGCGCAACATGGGGACGCCGACTATGAGGCGCGACGTGCGCATATATCCTCAGGACAGGCACCCGATGGTTTCTCTTTAGGGGGGAGCACGACATCATTTTCAGAGGACGTACCTCGGTACCAGTTGCTTTACGGGAGGATGTGCTGAGAGAGTTTCACACTTCCCCTTTGGCGGTACATCCTAGAGTGGCGAAGATGTACCAGGATCTCAGACGGCAGCACTGGTGGCCAGTTATGAAGAAGGCTGTGGAAGAGTTCATTTCTCGATGCCTCACTTGCCAGCAGGTGAAGGCAGAGCATCAGGTACCAGAAGGCTTGGTACAACCCTTGGAGGTCCCGGAGTGGATGTGGGATGACATATCTATGGACTTCATGACTGGACTTCCACACACTTCTAGAGGTCACGACTCCATTTGGGTGATTATCGACCGACTCACCAAGCCGGATCACTTCTTACCCATCAGAGAGCAGGGCTCAGTGGAGAGCTTGGGACGCCTCTACATTCAAAAGATTGTACGCTTCACGGTGTGCCATCCTCTGTCGTCTCTGAACGAGATACTCGCTTTACTTCCCGGCTCTGGAAGGGGTTTCAGGAGGCATTTGGGATGCAACTACGTCTGAGGACCACCTTTCACCCTCATACGGATGGTTAGATGGAGAAGACCATTCAAACTCTCGAGGACATGCTCCATGCATGTGTCCTCGACTTTGGTCGTAGCTAGGAGGACCAACTACCCTTGGTGGAGTTCGCATACAATAACAGCTACCACTCCACCATCGGGATGACACCATACGAGGTGTTGTACGGCCGACCTTACAGATCACCTATGTGCTGGACATACCATGGGGAGTCAGTACTTGTGTGACCGGAGATGGTCTGGGCCATGACAGAGAAGGTCCAAGTCATCCAGGAGCGGATGAGGATAGCTCAGTGCCGACAGAAGTCTTATGCTGACAGGAGGCTGAGGCCACTAGAGTTCTAGGATTGCGACCACGTCTTCTTGCGGGTCTCACCTCGATGTAGATTACGAAGATTTAGCCGAGGCGGCAAGTTGTCTCCATGCTTCATAGGACCATTCCATGTCCTCAGCAGGATTGGTGAGGTGGATTATCGCTTGGCCCTACCACCTCAGTTGCACCGGGTGCACAACGTCTTCCAGGTATCCCAGCTGAGGAGATACGTGCACGACCCGACACATATCATTGACCATGGGGAGCTGGACGTTGATGATGGGGTGATGTTTGCAGAGGTCCCGGTGGGGATCTAGGATCGATAGGAGCAGGTCCTACGTGGATGGTCGATTCCTCTAGTGCACATTAGATGGCAGCACGGGAACCTCCAGGAGATCACTTGGGAGCGGGAGGCTCAGATGCGTGCTCAGTACCCACTTTTGTTTCCCTAGTTTATGATTTATCTTTACGGAGACATAAATCCTTGAGGTGAGAGTGATGTAATGACCCGTAAAATTCAAGGAAAGGTTTTTCTAAATTTTCTTGGGAATTTTACAAGAACGCAGTTTCTGACGGCACCTGATTCTGAGGCCCGGTGTGCCCCGAATCTTTTTCCGAAGTTTAGCTCGAGTACGTTCAGTGAACGAATGAGCGAGTTTTTCTAACTTTTGAACCAGTGCTCGGAATCAAATTCCGAGGGCACCGATGGAATCGCAGCGCTGGTAATTTTTTAGAAATACCACTTCCGGAGTTGCGTTTTCTCGGATGGGGTTTCAAATTTTTGGGTTAAGTAATGGAACAAAATAAAAATGGTGCGACCAATTTTTATTTTACTTAAAGTTCTTTAACCTAAGCTAAGTGTTTGGTGTGAGACCTACAATATCCTACCCACTAGTTGGGATATTTGTGAGGTGGGGCCCACATGAGCCCCACCATTTCTTTCAACTTTCTCAACCCCCTTTTAATTAAGGTAACGCACCCACACCCCTAAGTGGAAGTCAACCCTTGAGTTTTTCTGTTTATGAAACACCTCAATTAATTTGGGTGGTTTAAACATTGCAATTAATTATTTTAACTGATTGTTTCGTTTTTGAATTCCAAGACGTTGGATTGTGCGTTATGAAAATAAGACAACTCTTATTTTATTGGGGGTTGGTTGTGCAAGAGGGTTTGGGAGAATTCACTCGAGCTGTGGAGCCCTCCTTCCTCGGCGAAGAACACGAAGAACATTAAGAACGCTGAATCCTCGAAGATCGACGAAGAGACGCCGACGAATCCTTTCTCCGCGATGTGACGATCCTCCTTCCACGACGCCTTCTTCCACAACGGTTCTTTCCACGACAAATCCTCGCTCAACAAATTCGACGCTTGAGGTAGGGGATATTGTTTTTGTTCGCGAAAACTTCCATTTCCGTTCTTCATGAATCTTTGCTGTTTGCTATAGATTAACAGGAGGGGGGCCAGACCACATAAACACGGCCGACTCTCCTCCCTTGTAAGTTGTGTTGATGCGGTTCGAAGGAGAGTGGTGTGGTGCAACGACACCGCGCAAGATCATATGGAAAGGGTGCGCGACGCCGTCGCGCTGCACCGTTGAAGTCGAACAAAGGCGCGGCGCTGTTGCGCCGCCCCAGAGAACCTCGAAGACACCGTGACCGGAGCGGGGCCGCGGCGGAGGGGAGCAGAACCATCGCGCCGCGCCGGACGGACCAAGGCCGCGGCGGAGCAGGGAATGGCGGCCAGTTCCGGGCCACCGGCGTTGGAGCCGGGGGACCGGCCAGCGCCGGTTCCGTGGCGGCAGCATCCGGCCGGCCGGTGCAGGCCTGCTGGTCGGGGGGGGGGGGGAAACCGGGGGTTCGTAATCCCCGGTCGGCCAGCAGGTGCAGCCCCCACATGGGGGCCATGGATTCACAACGCGGGGGGCATCGTGCCCCCCCTTCACCACTCGGTAGTTATGGCCGAGCCGCCTGGCCGCGCCTAGGCTGGGCTGGGCTGGGCCGGGCCGGGCCGCGCCAGTCGGGCTGGGCTGCGTCCAAGTGGGCCAGACCCGGACCTGGTTTGGTTGGACCCAGTTCGCGCCGACCCTGGGGATATCGGGCCGGGTCGGACCGGGCCTGAACCACCTAATACCGGACATCTTTCGGTATTTTGCCCATAACATGGGCTGCATACCTATGATTGACGCACCGTCAGCTACGATGCGATCCTTGGATTGAGATGGTGGTTTCGGTATATTAAACTCAAGGTTTCAGAGAACTTTGGGTTCAGCCGGGTTGGTTCGATCACGAAACCAATCAGGCCCTCGGAGCGGAAACGCTTATAACTTAAGCTTCGGACGTCCGATTGACGTGCCGTCGACTTTGATGAATTCCTATTAGTGAGACGGACCTTTTGGATTACTCTTCTTGAGGTTTGGACAAAGTTGGAGTATGGTCAGGTTGGTTTTGACTTAAAAACCAACCGGGCCCCGGGGACGAAAAAGCCAATAACTCTCAGACTGGACGTCCGATTGACGCGCCATCTGTGATGTTGAGTTCCTGTTGACGATACGGAACTTTTGGATACACAAACATCGGAATACGTGTCAGTTGATGTATCATCCCCTCAGCTCGTGAAGTGGACCCTCCCAAACAAGTTTGCTGTGTCCGGGAACCCTAGAGCTGGCTGCGACTGCGACGACGATGACGACTATATAGAAATCATCCGTGGATTCGACGACAACGACTACAACACTCAACGATCCTACGTGGATCAGTGCTACTGATCCTGTGTGGGTCAGCGCTCAGCGGTCCTATGTGGGCCAGCGCCTATAGATCCTGTGTGGGTCCGATCTTGTGTGGGTCATTACGGGGGTTTGTTACCTATCGATCCTTTGTGGGTCATTGTGGGGGTTAGTACCTATCGATCCTATGTGGGTCCGACGACTTAGATGAATCAGTGGCTACATCTGATCATCTCTATCGTCTTACGAAGAAGTATACCTGTGTGAGCTGAGTCTTGACTTTAAATCTCTATCTTCGATAAGATTAACTTGATATCCTATGTGGATTACCTTATGCTTCCTGTGTGGATGTGAGTTGTGTTTTCCTATTTGGACTGGGTTGCACTTGGGCTCGGATGTTGGAGCTGAACTAGAATTGATGACTTAGGTATATGTGTGGGCATATACCTAAGTAGTGTTGGATGTTACTTCATGATTGTATCTTTCCTTTGTGTATTATCCTTTATGGATTCTTGGAGACCATTGGGGGTCTCGGGGTCCCTACTGAGTAGCTTATACTCACCCCTGCACAGGCTATGCCCGCACTACGTTGTGTTGGTTGCAGACGACGGACAGCACTGATCGTGGGTTGAGGCTTGCAGAGCAGGACGGTACCTGGAGGTGGACCACTGGGCGGGACGTACTCGGAGCGGACGGCAGGACCCAAGGATCTGTGGAGGCTATCTGTACCCACCCTTCAGGTGGGACTTCCAGTGGACGGCTCGAGGCTACGGCTTTACTTTTCAGTTTATGTACTCCCATTTTCAGTTGTACTTTACTTTCTGTTTGGGTTTGTATTCTGGCCCACTTACTTTTCCGCACTTACTGTTGTACCTAGTTTTTACTTAGTGTTTACTTCTGCTTGCTTTCTCTGTGGTGTTTGTTTACTTTACAAAGGCAATGTCTTCCCTTTCTACTAGGAATTATTCCTTGGTGCTAGTCGCCAGCCCCTGACCTATGGAAGGTGGGCTTGGGGTAGACACGGCATGGGCCCCGAGGACGGGTCGTGACATTCCCGATGTGAGAAACATGGTATGGTTGAATCGTTATTCTATTTGAATATGAGAGTGTCAACCAATCTCTAGGCATCTAGGGTCTGGATGAACCATCTGGGTTTTCGGGAAGAAAGAGGGAGTCATGGATGGAGAATGAAGTTCTCATAATAGTCGAATTGCTGCTTTCCCAACGTTCTCTAGTGCACGAGTGGTGTAATGCCAGGGTTGTTGGAGTAAATCCTAACAGAGGGGAGTAGAAAGTGTGAATCATGATACCAAAAATTCAGAACACTGTAGGGATGGAATGATAATGAAGGAAAACTATTGAATGTGTTTGGAACACAGTATCCCTATTGTTTTAGCCTGATAAGGGGACAAAAAATGAGGGCCCATCGCTGACCATGTTCAAAACACATGGCCTGACTTGAAATGTCACCCATAGTCTTCCAAAATGTTATCCCAGGATTTTAGGTGAGCCATAGGCTGAGCATCCATACTATTAGTGGGTTCCTTTAGATTCAAAAGAGGATGAGGATCCAAATAAAGGGCCTGAAAAGTGTGGAGGGTGGAGTGAGGGGTTGTTTTAATAGATTCCAACACTCTTGAAATTATGCAACCATGATGTATACAAATTAGGTTAGAACATTGGTCTGATCAGGGACCGTATTCATTTTATGAAAGTATCTCTATAGCAATAACCTAGAGTGGCCCATAATTTTACATCATGAAAATGAGGATGATTGACACATAGTAAAATATTTTACAATGAGGATGTAGTTACCCCAAAAGGAAATGCATGGTGGGGTACATATCCCGACATGATTGAGAACTGTAAGAGCCCACACGACACCAAATTTTCATAGTTGGATTATTTAGACCATTAACCAGAGGCAACCAAACTTGGGGCTAGGCCCGATGGAAAGTACTAAGGCATTCCTACGTATCCCAAGAGGATGATAATTAATCAATATGTAGTTTTGGAGGACCCATGTAGTTTAACATCATACGGTAGGATGAAGAGTGAAAGAGGAGATCTAAAAATAGGGGGAGTATGTGATGAATCCATTATAAACTCGACGTGAATGAGGACCAAAGCAGTCCATACCACACCACATAATCCCTGGGGAAATATTTGGTCAATGGACAGAAGACAGTGAAGTTTAGGATGGGCCTGAGATAAAGTGTTTGGGTGCTCCTACATACCCCATTAGGATGGGAATCAATCCACACATAGTTCTCAGATTGAAGTTGAACATCATGCGGAACAAAAAGGGTTTGTATGGTTTGGCTGCACCAGTACATGTCCAACCAAAACCACTAAGCCAACATGAGTCATGCTTAATGAGGGAAATAAGGAGCAGTGATGGGATTTCCTGGTACAGGGAGGCACACATTATGGGTGATGGGATGCTAGGTGAATGACGTCCCTACAACACCAAACTACCTTCTTAAAGCACATAAATATGTGGAGGTGTAAAAATTAGTGTGTTAAAGTTCCATTTTAACAGACGTTAGTGAAAATATGTGAACCATGACACCCGGAACATAGACTTTAATGATGGTGGAATGACGACAGAGGATAACTGTTGACTATGTTCGAAACACAGCATTCATTTCAAGTTAGTCCAGTTTGGGGATAGAAAATTGAGGGTCGACCATTGACCATGTTTGAAACATGGGACCTATCACAAAATTTTGTCTGAGGTCTTCCAGGGAAATGGCCCAAGATGGTAGTTGAGCCAATGTCGTATGAGACCAGGCCGTAAAGGGGGTCCCTTCAGACATGGAATAGGATGGAGATACAAATAAAGGGCTCATGAAGAATGTCCATGAAATGAATGAATGTTCATGTGTAATTTGAAACTTTGGGATCTATGCTACGATGCACCTGAGTATGACAATGAGATGTGTCAGATAGAGGGAGTCGAATCCATTTCCAAAGAAAAGGGTTTATATGATGAAAACTCCTAGTTTACGATCCTAGAGTGGACCATTGATAAGGGACTTAGTTTAATGGAATGTGCGTAGGGCGGCGAGGTAGAAAAATCAGATGTGGATGAGGGCCATAGAGGACTTCCATCTTGTGAAACATTCCTGATAAAAAACCACACACAGTTTAATGTCATGATGGTTGGACTAGTGTATGTAGTTTAACATCATGTTCATGGATGAATAAAGGTTTTTAGTGCCTAGGATTGACCTAAAGTCCATAAGTTCGGGCATTCCTATATATCCCATAAGGAGGGTAATTAATCCATAAGTAGTTCTGGAGGATATCATGGAATTTAACATCCTATCGTAAGGAAAAATCGGTGAGGTCTTAGTTTACAATCATTGATCTCAGACCGAAAGAAGTGGGATCCCTCCAAATGGCCGTAAACCTAGACTAAGTCTCTAATCCCACGTGATCTGCGCTTGATAGAGGAAAAAAGGGCGGAGAAGATCATCACAACATGTGAAATACAGATAATGGTGAAATGGAACTGATCCACGAATGACACCACACCGTGGATTCAACCTCATAACATGAAAATGGGTACTGAGGGATAACACCAAGAGTGTCGAAAATCCAGTTGGACATGATCACGTAGAAAGTGATGTGAATCACAAAACCAATGTTTAAGTCTTAATGGGGGTGGCGTGATTATGTAGGATAATTATTTACTTTATTTGAAATACAACATCCATATCCTAGGACCTTAAAAGAGAACGAACAAATGTGCGTTGACTGTTGACCATATTCGTAACACGAGACTTATGTTGGATTGTCGTTTGAGATCCTTTGGGACGTTGGCCCATGATATTAAGAGAGAACCGAGTCCTATAATCCATGTTGTTTAGGGGTCCTTTCAGATGTGAAAGATGTTGAAAGCCCAAATAAAGGGAAACATGAAGCATGGAAATGGATGAAAACAAGTCCATGTAGGACCCAACACTCTTGGTCCCAACCCGCAGTGTATCTAGTAACATTAGTGAACTACCAAAAAGGGTTGAGGCGTACATAGAAGGTCTATTTCAAACACAACATGAATGAGGACATAAGCTCATACCACACCATGTACCCCCTCCTGAACCAGGCTTGACCCAAAGATGAAATATCTGGGCCTTCCTACGTATCCCATGTGGATGGGAATAAAGCCATACATAGTTATGAAATGTCATGCAGTTTAACATCATGTGGTAAAGATGAGGGGAAGGGGTATCTCGAAGAGTAATTTGTATGAAATGGTGAATAACCCATCATGAATGAGGAAATAATACCAAATACTCCACACTATTCATAATTCCTGGAGAGAAATCAGGCCAAGTGGCCAAGAGAAAGAATAGATGAACCCGAGATGGACACGGAGAAAAAATGTCCAGGTGTCCCTAAATATCCCATGAAGATTGGAATAAAGCCATATGCAGTTCTCAAGATTCCATGTAGTTTAATGTCATGTGAAAAGGATGTGTTAGGTATTAGTTTATAGTCATAGAGCTCAGACCGTAGATTATTAGTTTAATATCGTGTGCATGGGATAGAAGGGAGAAAAAGGTGAATCACTTTGCCTATCATTTGGGAGACCATGTAAAGACAATAATGAATGAAGATAACTATTGAACATGTTCCTAACATAATATACCGCTCATGTGACCTAATGTAGGAACAAAAAATTGAGCATCGACCGCTGACCATATTTGTAACACAGGACTTGGGTCAAATTGTCATTTGGGATCCTCTGGGATGTGGCCGAAAATGGTTGGTGACCCAGTGTAGAATGAGACCAGGCCATTAGAAGTGGTTCTTTAAGATTTAAAGGAATGATGGATACTCAAATGGAGGGACGTGTGAAGTGTGGTGGTACCTATGCAATTTAACGTCTTACGGTAAGGATGCTAGATGAGGGGGGGGGGGGTGTCTCAAGGATATGTGTGTGGTGTGGAAAAAATATCTCAATGTGAATGGGGAAATAAATTCCATTGCACACAGAATAATTCTATGCGAGAATTTTGTCCAGGAGGCCGGAAAGGTCGAGGGACCTAATGTTGGCCTATAGACGAAATGTCGCAGCCATTTGGCAGTTTATCGTCATGTGGGACAAGTGCTAAGTAGTTTTACATTCTTCAGCTCGAACGGTTCATGTAGTTTTCCATCATGCAGTAAAAATAGAACATTTTAAAGTCATGTGGAACTATTAGTAAAAATACTTCTTGAGGGATTTATCATTGGTTAGAGGATTAATACGCTCACCATCCATGGTGACAAGGGAGTTTTCGCCATTTGGGTAAACCTTTTGAATGATATATGGTCCCTCCCATTTGGGCTCTAGCATCAGTGGCTTATTGATGAGTATCATTGGCGCCCTTAGATCCAATAATATGTTACGTTGTATGAAAGAGCAGTGGTAAATGTGGTCCTCTAGACAAGAGTCACTTTTAACATAATGGTAGGGGGGCCTCGGGGTCCTGACATGGAGGCACTGGCAGTAAGGTGTCTTACCTACTGGTTATCATCATCATCAGAAGCAAGGAGAGAGATGAATATCCAATGTGACACATGGATAATCAAATCATCCCAATCAAGCTCTGTAAGAGTTGTGGCCAGGCTAGCCAATGCGTCGGCTCGACCGTTCTGTGAATGGGGGACATGAGTAACTTTTGGTTGAGAAGGGAACTAGGCCATTTTCTAGATGGTACACTCAAACATTGGTACGAGATCTTGATTCTTTTAGATGTAGTCACTGTTGATATTCTTAGGGACTAGTTTGGAGTCCCCTTTCACATTCAAGTGGGAAACGTCAATCTTAAGGGCCAGCTCATGACGAGTGATGAGAGCCCAGTACCCTTAATCATTTTGGTACAACCTTATGACAATAGGAATGAATATGGTAGTACAACTTATGCATGCATGATGAAGATGATACCCATGCCCACTCTGTTGAGTCTGGGATCATTGAGTCTTCTGCCTGTAGGAATTTTAGAAGTGCCATAAAAGTATATTTTCCATCATGGAATGGATTGATCTAATGAGAGGATTGCATCATTGAGAAAATCAAGATCCTGAGACTAATCTACAAGAGATGGATGGGTGGAATGTAATTCTTCCAATTCCTGCCCCTTGATAGCCTTTTGGGGGAAAAAATTTCTGTCTAACTTTTAAAGGATCACTACCCACCGAGTTATATGTCTTATAAACATGGGGAAATTCAGAATGTACATCAGTGGATCCACTCAGGACACCAACTGTATCTTATGGTGCTGCAAGTAATGTCACAATTTCTACACTACAAATACTAGTGCTAGGTAGCTCTTCTTGATAGATAAGTATCTGGTCTTTGTATCGAGGATGATGTGGTTGAGATAATATAAACTGTTCTCTATTCTCTCATTGTTCATCTAGGAAATAAGGGAGCTGATAGATTATTCTATAGAGGTCATATAAAGGACCAGTGGATTTCTAGAAATGGGTGGAATCATAAACAACGGTTTTTGTAGGTATTACTCGATCTCCTCAAAATCATTTTAACACTCCTCATCCCACTGATAATTGGAACCTTTCTTCATGAGCTGGGAATAGTGCTTACACTTACCAGCTAGATTTGTGATGAATCAGCGTATGTAGGATAAGTGTCCTAGAAAGCCTAGAATATTCCATATTTTGTTCATAGGAGATGTCAGACTAATGGACTTGATATTCTTTGGATTGATCTAAATGACTCTATATCAAATAATGAAGCCGAGAAACTTTCTGGAGGTGACCTTGAAGGCACAATTCAAGGGGTTCATCCTCACATGGTGGGAACAGTTGAAGCCAAACACTTCATCAAGATCATTGAGATTGTCCTAAAACTAGTGAGATTTGACCAAAATATCATTCACATATCATTCCACCAAGGTTCCTAGGATCATCTTGAATATGCGGTGAACAGAATGCAGATAGGTGGAACCAGAATTCTTTAAATCGATGGGCATTACTTGGTAGTAGAAAGTGACTCGAAGTGCCCTAAAGTAGGTATAATCTTCATCCTTAGGGGCCATTGGGATTAGATTATATATAGAATGAACATCCATGAAGGAGAGATCCTAGAACCTATTGGTAGCTTTAAACAACAGTTCTGTCATTGGAAGGGGAAAATCATCCTTCAGACATGGACAGTTGAGATCCCAAAAATTGATGCTGACACTAATCTATCCATTCTTCTTCCTCAGGGGCATAAGTTTTTATAACCATTTTGGGTACTAGACCTCCTTGATGAGTTTTTCTTTGATAATCTTATCATCCTTGGCGTTACCCATAGCATAGTGAGAAGGGTGTATATTTCTGGGAGGCGGTTTGATCCCATGATGATTTTCTGGATGATCGAGATGGTGGATGAAGACCTGATGATCTAGCCCTAGAATATCATCTTAACTCTAAGAGAATACATCATGATTCTACTTCAGGAAATCCAAATTTCATTGTTTCTCTTTGATATTCATAACAACAATAATCAATATTGGTTTTAGATTCGTCTTGTTACCAAGGTTCACCTACACCAATTTATCAACCATGGTGGAGACACCCTCTTCGAAAGTAGGAGGAGAATCCCCAAAATCATATTCTTCATCCATGATGGAGGGATCATCAGTAAGAGTTCGTTATTCTATGTTGACAGATCCTGACTAGACACTGGTGCCATCCTGAGCGGTGGGGGACTCCTCATTAGGGAGCTCCCGTACTACCGAGACCATGGTGAAAAAAGTTGTTGACCTGATCGCATTTGTCCTTCGACCTAGGGGGAAATGTTTGATAATATTGAAGGAATAATGGTGCGTCATCTTGATCCAGTTTATCCCAGCCTGGTGAAACATGAAAGTCTAACATATTGTCATTCCATGGGGCGAACATCCTGATACCTTATGGGAGTTGGGTGCTCTGGAATCACCCAAGATTGATTTGTATAAGAATATGAGGCGATATTCTAGAGTTCCTTAGACTTGGTAATGCACTTATTCCTAGTTATATAGAAAAAAAATCATCTCCCCAAATCTAGGGTCATGGCCTCCAATCAGTGGATTAGGAAAATGTAGGCATCATCCATGTCTGTCCACGGGTCGGTCGCAGCCTTAGCGTGTTCAACCTAGTTAGAATGTATCTTCTTTTCCTTGATATTTTAATAGTTTTCATCCATGTAGTGATCTTAACAAGAGGAAAAGGGAGATGATTCACCTTGGAGTACGCATACTCGACCTTTGAGAGAGTACTTAATCCATTGATGATATGAAGAAGGGACTGTCATGTGCATGTGGAGCCATGGACTACCCATCAACGCATTGTAAGAGGTGTCTTTTGAGATATCCATGAACTCGGTGCAGGAAAATGAGCCACCGAACTAGGTCTTAGGAATATTTTTCCAACTTTTTTTTGTTACTTCCTCTCATAACCATGAATTTTCAGGTCAGAGGGACTCAGATCAGCCTTGGACATTCCCATATTTCGAAGTGTCCTGGTAAGGATATGGTTGATTCTAGAGCCTATATCAAAAAGACAATGGAGAAACTCCACACCATTTAAATGGATAGTGATGTATAGTTGGAATATTTTACCTAGTATAAGGGATCCTTCAACTTCTCCATTGAAATATATAATGACATGAAATTCCACATGCTCAACTACCTCAGCATGGGAGGCTTCTGCGGCTACTACCTCCACCTCAAATTGGAGGGGGATTCTTAAAGATTCATAAAGGGATTGACACATATCTTCTAATTGGAAAAGAGCCTTGAGGATATATAGTTTCATAGGAATGATAGCAATATGCTTGATAATATCATACTTCTGTGCCAGGTGTGAACTTCTGCTGACAAGAGGCCGCTCTGTGATAGTAGGTATGAGATGACCTTCTAATTGAACCAATGGCCATATGGTGCTTCGAATTTACCACTTCTCACTAGTAGAAATGCATGAACTGACTACCAGATGAGGTCTAGAAGACTAAGGCCAATCCACGACAAAACGTGGGTGACCGTAGCAGGATCAGGGTTAATTTTCCTGATCAAGTAGCACAAATGGCAGGGGAAGCAGACCAGATGAAACAAGATGGTAATGCTTTGTGTGCTGAGGTCTACACTAGGTCTTCTATTTGGTTTCAATGGGATGCTGATCGTATCATGATTCACTATTTTATTTCACCCTTATACCAATTTCATAAAGTGGGTTTGTATTGAAAATTATAAGTATAATAAAAAACTTCACTCTATGTTTTATTCAATTATTTTGTGTTTAACACTGTTAAAAAGGAAAATGTTACTTGTTTTGATAATTATATTGTAGGTGGAGGTGATTTGGAGGACCCTTGATGAATTCTAAGAGAAATGTGCCAATCTGCACATGATGCAATCACACTAGTGTACTAAAATGATTGCTGCTACTAAAAAATGTTTTCAAATGGGATGAAATTTTGTAGATTAGTACAAAATTTAATGGGATACATTTAAATGAAGGAACCCAAGCCCAATAAGGCCTCTAAAATTCCCATTTGAACTGATCTGTCTTGGGAATCAAATCTGCATAGGTCAAAAGAGGTGTTCTATATTTTATCAATATCTCTAGCATTGATTGTCCAAATGGAGCCAAAATAATCATGGAGATAGTCCTGATGTGGGGATAAAAATTTCTAGTTTTCTAAAAAGGATTATTATATTGTCTAGTGGCCTAAAACTAAAATACAAGTGATTTTACACATTCTGTGCGCTCAAAACCACCTTCCAATTTGCCTATAAAAGAACAAACTAGGCACCCAATTTTGGAGTTCGGACAGGAGTCAAGGTGCTTCCATTTTTGAGTCCCAAAAGAGTCTTCCCATCATCCATATAAGTTTTGTAGTATATGGTAAGTGCTACTTCAACATCTTCTTCTTCCTCCCCTCCCATGGATTTCTAAACCCCGTGTGATCACCAGGGGAGGAACGTGATGTAATCCCGAGCTTCGTGTTTGTATTATACTGAATGATCTTTTTAATTCTAGTTTTTATGTTGTTTTTATTCATACTCACTTCTAATTTAATTGATTTATATACTGGTATGTTATACTCAAACTCAAACGATCATGTTTGGGGGTGCCCTTTCCTGTGATGTTTCACACACCGTTCATCCCTTTTTCTTCACTCATTCAACTGCGGTGTTTGTGTTGTTCATATTGGTAAATTGAACTCACATAAGCACTATCAAGGTAATATAAATTTATTTCATGGTATAAATATGAAATAACATAGAAACCTTGATAGCACATAAAGTTCTTTAGGTTTTGGCTTGGTGAGTTTCAGTTATGATGTTGAACACAAATCACTTAATCATCTGCAGTGTCTGGTGAATCATTATGTGTTTTTGACTGACCCCTAGGAGGTATCCTAGCATTAAATCAGTAACATTATGGTAATAGATGTTAAAAACAAGGGATTAAAATATCTATACCCTTTCTCTTGAAGTTATGAATGATGTTCATCCTGAGACTTCCCTAGGTTGATCACGTTTAATTAATCTTATTTATTTATACTTTTTTTATTGCTTACATTTTATGTTGTCATATTTAATCTTCAAACCCAGGTTTTATAAAACCTTATTTAGCATTTTTACTTTAATAATCAGAACCAAAATTTATAATTAATGATCTAAGGCTCCTTCGAGAGATGACCTTGGGTTGCTGCTATACTGCATAAATTTTAGTCAAAATTAAACAACTAATTTGATGCACTCGACAACAAGATCAAATTTTGGTTCCGTTTCCAGGGATCCAAGTTAATTTTTTCTTTACTTACATTAATTTATTTATTTTACTTATTAATTAGTACTACTTTCAATACCTAACCCCCATTTGACTGTTTGTTTTGGTTTTTGGTTTTTATTTTTGGTTGTTTTTGTGGGTTCTTCCTCTCTTTATCTCTCTTTATTCATCATCTCCATCTCTCTCGCTAATTTTGTTGTATAAAATTATATTTTATTTCTTCCTTTCATTTATTAATTATTATTATTTCATTCATCTTCCATAAAAAAATTACAAAAAATAAAAATAAAAAAACCAACAAATAATCAATCAATCAAACTGGACATCATTATTGCGTGAAAATATCTCGTAAAGAAACACTACTTGAATTTTACCCTAAAATAAAATATTCAATCCATTACCAAATCAAAGAATCTAGAGAAGGTCAATCAAGTAACACATAGGAACCCCTTGTGGGTCCTCAAGTGGATATAAACCAATCAAAAATTAAACCCAATCAAACCCCATGAATCATGGATGAAATAACCAAACATTAAAAGAACAAACCACCCCAGATGTGGAGTACCAACCCACATACACCCAATATCTTGAGGAAGATGAAAACATTGAGCTGAGATCTTGCCTCATCCACCTTCTTCATAAATTCCATGGCCTTTTCAGTGAGGACCCTCTTAAACACCTTAAGGAGTTTCAAAAAGAGTGCTCCACCATGAAACCCTAAAATGCGTCTGAGGACCTAATTATGTTTAGGGCCCTCCCTTTCTCCCTTGATGGTGTAGCAAGACATTGGAAATAGTATTTGATTATTCACTGAAATTGGCCAATATTAAATGTTAATATCTTAATATTAATGTGTTTCAAAGTGCATAAACATCAATTTTATTCCAATTCAGAAATTGAACTTCATTTCCCACCATTGTGCAATTAATGCTTAAAATGTCAATTTGGGACCATTCAATAAATTTCTTGTGAAAAATAAATTTTCATAATTTTAATTTTATATTTTGGTATATTATTCATCAATTTTTTTGGAAAATTTTATATTTTAGGTCCGATGGATGAATCTCATGGGAGGAAGGATATTTTTGCACCTGAATGCAGAAATTTGCTAGAAAACACATAATGGGCCTAAGGCCCATCAAACAAATGTGGGGCCCACAAACCAAGACCAATGAAGTTAAAAGTTTTACAGTAGAAATAAAAAAATATGGGGATCATTTTATTCAACTGTGGCCAGAGCTAATTCTGAAATTTTAATGATGATAATGGGATTTGAAGTTGAGATTTAAATAGTGGGCCCGACATGAATGCACATAAAGTCGTCCCAGCATTTCGACCATAAAATCCAAAAGGCTACGCCAAATGTCTTGATATTTTTGTATCTCATAGAGTATAGGTGGAAGAAAATATTTATCTTCTACGACCCCTCCTGATTCGACCTTCTTCAATTACAAATTCACATGTTAAAATGGTGGTAAAATCTGGATGGGTTTTTGGTCAACTTTGTAACGTCAATTTCCTTTTGATTATTCACCCTCCTTTTGACTATTTTAATTGTTGGGGGGTGAATTTATTGTTGGGGGTGGACCTAAGGATCCTACTATGCCTATATAAGGAGCTGGTGGTTAAGGGAATAAGCATCTCATATTTTTTTTATCATCATTGGTGCTTTGTTTAATTGTATTGTTATGCTGTCAATTTGGTGTTGTAATCATTATTCATTCTCATGTAAGTATTTTGAATCACATTAGTTCTTAAAAAAGTTCTTCTTAATATTTTATTCTGTTCTTCTTCATATCACATTGATACAATTTCATTAATTTGTGAACTTTTTTCACACCAAACATTGTGATATTCTTCACACAACGGTGGAGTGATCATTTCATTGTTTTATTTTTCTTCAATCCCGCTTCTTTAAGTCAACTTCCCGCTTCAATTTATTGAATAGCATAAATGGAGGGATAAACCGTTATGGGTTGAACCTATGGAGTTTAATGTAGTGGATTGGATGTTATTTAATGTGCTTAAATTCTTAATCATTTCATTACTTTAAGATTTCCATTTGATGATTTATTTTCTTCTTCGTCATCACCAACTTTAACAATGACACATTTCGAGTGGTAGTATGATCCATTTCCTTGGAGTGATCATTAAATTGATCCTCTACGTGTATTGGTGTTTATCCTTGGAATTGTTTAGGGATTAAATTGGTGAATGATGTTGAGGAATTATATCAATTTGTGGATGAGTCTTGAATTAGTGAAACAAACATTATAAGAAAATAAATACATCCAATCTAACACAAGTAACAAATTAGGATCAACTTATCTATATTAATTGTTTTAGACTAAGTAATTGTATGTTTTTGATTATTTTTTTCATTAAATTAAATAACTAGTTATTGAAATAAATTCATTCTGAATAGTTGGCCACTTCATAGCCAAATCCTTTCAAAATCAGAGTGTCTTTAGGTTTCTTCTTCAGTCCCTGTGGATTCGACCACTACCTTTACTATAATGACCACATACCTGTAGGGTAAATTTGGGTGAAACCAAATTTTTTCACCATTTCTGAGAACCCAAGTAAGTCACCTTAGATACTCAATTTCTTTTCGCACCCCAAATTATTTTTTTTCACATCCATTTTTCTTCTCTCTTCCCCTTTATGTTCTTCTGTGTCCTAAAAATATGAAATCCAAATCTCTCTCTAATCCAATGGATTATCTTAAGAAATACTCCAACATAGTACCAAGTTGGAATCACATTGGAAATAATTTTTTGGAATAAAAAAACTAAGGTAATTTCTTTGATCAACCCTTGAATGATTACCCTGCACCCGATGATACGTACAATCAATGGGATAATGATTGTTTAAATGATCAATTTCCTTCCCTCTCAAGGATGATTGAAGAGTCCAATATTAGTGAAGTCCATAATGTTCAACCCCTCAATTTATCTATTCCTAAATCATTTCTTGATCAATTCTGTAATGAAATGGAGATAATGAATTCTGAGGTTTCATCTTTGAGGTTTGAACTACAAAACTTTAAAACATCTAAAGAACGCACTTTAGAGTCTGGGGAATCAGAGTTAGATAATGAAGTGAATTGGTCAAGTAATGTTGAAAGTTAAGCTAAAGTCTGTTTAAATTAGGGGGAAATTTATTTTTTGAATTCAAAAGACAATAACTTGACATCATGGATTGAGTTTCCTGCACATGGAACCAGTAGTGAATTTTTACGACCACCAATCACTGAAAAATTGGGAGAAATCCCAAACATTGAGCCCATACCTACTCCTAGAATTAAAATGAACACTTTTGGGGATGAATTATATTTTTATAAGGAACCAATTCATTCTAATGTTTTTGGATAAGAAACCAATTTTCATTCAAATTGAAAATCTTCTTTAGGAAATTTCAATCAACCTGAACTCAAAATCATTGTCCTTCCTTCCCCACTCGAGTATCCCATCATTTGTGACAAAAAAGAGCTTGGGGTTTTCATTCATTCATCTCATGAAACCAAAAAATGGGGTTTGATCTCTGATTTATTAGGAAAGACTACAAAAGAAAAAAGATCAACCATTTTTGATACTCCTTGCATTTTTTTCCATTCATTTTTGAAAACAGGATTGTTTATGAATAAAATTCAAAATCTTATTACCGACCATAAGGGATACACATTCTAAATCATGTTGAAGTATAGAAAGATGAGGTCATTAATATTTTTAAATTTAGAATTGGATAAGTTGGGGGGGTTCGAGTCGAGCTAACGATGCTAAACAAAAGCGCTGCATGGGAGGAAACCCATGGATTTCATGTTTCTAATCATTTTGAATCATTTTCTTTTTCATATAATAAATTACCATAGACTGTTGACCTGTTCTTATTTTATGAGTAAGTATGGGTATGAAATTAGAGCGCCATATTCATCTATGCCACGTGGTGTGATCTTTGAGTAATACCTTACCTAGAAATTTAAAAAGAAGGCAATGTATCATCAGTTTATTTAATTTTGTTTTATTTTTATGTTTTTATATGTTAAAAAAAATAAAAAGACAGGTCATAGGTCATCGAGAAAAGCCCATCACAACCATCCAAGACACTGAGACTTAAACCTAGGATTGACGGGAGACTGTGGCACAAGAATTCATCATCAACCACCAGGTGACGTCATTCCATGATTATCATTTTCAATTTCCTCTTTGAACAACTCTCCCATACCCCCTTCTATGATTTCTTTAAACACTGGGGATAATGTTATTCTATGTTGGGGGAGATAAAAAATGATTTTTTAATAAGAACATGAATTTAAAGAAAAATTCCATTAACCTTTAACATGATAACACACATTTCATACTCTGAAATTGGATATCAAATAATTTTGCATGCCTTGATTCTGATTTTAATGAAAGTTTAAGTTCATGAGAAATGTTTTTGGAAAGTGCGGTTGTCCGATGTGATTTTTCAATGTTTACATTTTCATCCTCTTAATAAAAACACCACAATGCACCTCTACTAGATCTGGGGTGTAAATTTGAGTTTTCGGGCCCCTTTCATTATAGAATAGGGTTCTGGGGTCACTTTTAGTTTAATTTGAGTATCCAAAAAAAAAAATAAAAAAAAATAAAAACAAATTGCAAAAAATAATGACCACATAGAGCAATGTTTTGTCCAAATGCATGGAATCCGGCACTTGGGGATCATGACTCCATAGTTTTCTTGCCCAGAGTTAGGATTTATATCTCTATTGTAGAGCATGTAATTGACAATATGTGTGGAATTCGACACTTGGGGATCACGACTCCATAATTACCTTTCTCAAAGTTAGTCTTTTCATATCAATTGTGGTAGAAAAAATTTGAAACTCATCTTAAGGTTTAATGTGATTCCCACCTAGCACTTACATTTTTTCCCCTTGAACAATAAAATGGTCCCCATATCTTTTGTGATGCACAACACATTATCATGCTAAATTGAAATTGGATGAAATGTGGAGATAAATATGAAAAAAGGAATGGGATTGGGCTTGGGATATTCTTATGCACATAGCTTGTTTTAAATGTTTTTTATGTTTTTCTTAAAATTTTTATGAGGTCTTTGGGTGAGCAATGTGTATTAAAATGTTTTTGGAAAAGGGGATTTGAATATCATATTTGTAATATATTTTACTCGAGACTAGAAAAAATCAAGTTGGGCGGTGTGATTAGTCACTGAAAGTGGAGAATATTCATTGTTAATATCTTAATATTAATTTGTTTCAAATTTCATAAACCTCAATTTTAGTCCAATTCAGAAATTGAACTTTATTTCCCATCATTGTGAAATTCATGCTTAAAATGTCAATTTGGGCCCACTCAATAAATTTCTTGTGAAAAATAAATTGTTCATAATTTTAATTTTATATTTTTGTATATTATTCATAACTTTATTTGGAACATTTTATCTTTTAGGTCCGATGGATGAATCCCAAGGGAAGATGGTTATTTTTGCGCCTGAATGCTGAAATTTTCTAGAAGAAGCATAATGGGCCTAAGGGCCATCAAACAAATGTGGTGCCCCCAAATCACACCCAATGAATCTCAAATTTTAACATTATAAATATAATATTATGAGAATAATTTTATTCAACTATGACCAGAGCTAATTCTGAATTTTTCATGATGATAAAGGGATCTGAAGTTGAGATTTAAATGGTGGGCCTGACATGAATGTACATAAAGTCATCTCACTATTTCAACCATTACTTCCAAATGGCTGATCCAAATTTCATGAAATTTTTACATCTCATATAGAATAGATGGATGAGAATATTTTTCTTCTATGAAACCTCATGATTCGGTCTTCTTCAATTACAAATTCACATGTCAAAATGGTGGACGAATCTGGATGGTTTTGTGGTCAACTTTGTAACGCCAATTTCCTTTTGATTCTTCACCCTTCTTTTGACTCTCTTAGTTGTTGGGGGGTGAATTGATTGTTGGGGTCTGGAACTAGGTCTCATAATATTCCTATATAAGGATCTAGTGGTGAAGGTAATAAGCATCTCATATTTTTCTTATCATCTTTGGTGATTTGTTTAATTGTATTGTTATGCTGTCAATTTGGTGTTGTAATCGTTCTTCATTCTCATGTAAGTCTTTTGAATCATATTAGTTCTTAATAAATGTTATTATTCATCTTTTATTATGTTCATCTTCATATCATGTTGACACCGTTACATTATGTTGTTAACTTCTCCACACTAAACCTTATGATATTCTTCACACAATAGTGTAGTGATCGTTTCATTGTTTTATTTTTCTTCAATCCCGCTTCATTAAGTCGAATTCCAGCTTCCATTTATTGAATAATATAAATGGAGGGCTAAACCCTTATGGATTGATCCTAGGGAGTTGCATGGGGTGTATTGGATGTTATTTAATGTGTTTAAATTCATAATCATTTCATTACTTTAAGAATTCCATTTGATTATTTATTTTCTTCTTTGTCTTCACCAACTTTAACAATGACACATTTTGAGTGCTAGTACGATCCAATTACTTAGAGTGTTAATTAAATTGATCCTCTAAGTGAATTTTTGATTAGCCTTGGAATTGTGTAGGGATTAAATTGGTGAATGATGTTGAGGAATTATATCAATTTGTGGATGCGTCATGAATTAGTGAAACGAACGTTAAAAGAAAATAAATACATCCAATCTAACCCATGTAACAACTTAGGATTAACTTATCTGCATTAATTGTTTTAGACTAAGTAATTGTATGTTTTTGTTTCTTTTTCTCATTAAATTAAGTAAGAAGTTATTCAAATCAATTCAATCTGAATAGTTGGCCACTTCATAGACAATTCCTTCCAAAATCAGAGTGTCTTTTTGTTCCTTCTTTGGTCCCTGTGGGTTCGACCCCTACCTGTACTACAACGACCGCATACTGGTAGGGTAAATTTGGGGAAAACCACTATTTTACTACCAAAATTGGGGGATGTAATGACCTGAAAAGACTCTTTTTAGGGAGGTTATTCCCTGCCTCCCTAATGGCATCAATTAGGAAAAAAAAAATCGCATTGGGAAATAACAAAGAGAGACCCCTCATGAATACTGGGAGAGATTCGAACGACTTTTCTCAAGATGCCCCCGCCAGATTAGGGAACAAATATTAATCCAATTATGCTATGAGGGACTTATCCCCATGGATCGTTGAATGATTCATGTAGTAGCTAGTGGTGCCTTGGTTGATAAAACTCTTTCTGCCACTCGTGACTTAATAGCCAATATGGCTCAAAATGCACAACAATTTAGTACAGGAGCTATTTCACCAATTTGAGGAGTTCATGAGGTAAGTCATTAATCCATTGAATAAAAGGTAGATATAAGGCTTGATGATATGCATACCCTTATAAGGAAATTATCTCAAGAACAAGGTAACTCACAATCTCACCCTGTTCCATTACATTTTGGTATTTGTTCTGACAATACTAGTTTTTCTGACTAGTGCCCACAACAGCAAGATTTACTTGAGTCTTATGCAACCATGTTCCTAGGGCGTCCATTCTAAAAATCACCTCTCTTCATGAAAGAACAATTCGGGTTACATCCAATCCTTGGGTGGAAAACACAACCCTAATACCAACAAGGAGGAAACCCAAGCTACCCCAAGAAAAATTGGTATCAACAAGGTCAATGTTAGAAATATTTTTATCCCTCCACTTCTCTGAATAATCCTTCTCCTACTCCAAAATGTGAACCAAGACTCAAGGAAATGGTGAAAAAAATGGCATCCCAAAACCTCCAGTTCCAAAAAAACCACACAATCAGCTATTCAAGACCTGTGAACTCAAGTGGGGAAATTAGTAAACACCATCAGTGAGATTAAGATTCAAGGTTCTAGAATTCTAGTATCCCAACCCATTTCCAATCTGAAGGAAAAAGGTAAGGTATGTGTTATTACACTTTATAATGGAAAATAAGTATATCCTTCTACTGATTCTACACAACAGTTATGTCCCCCTCTTGAAAACTCTCTTTCAAAACCCTAAAAAATTTCAAGTTATGAAAAACATGACAAAAAGGGTAATCGTGTTATCATTAATGATTTAAATGAATAATACATTCCTCTTACTTTCCCCCAAAGACTCTCTATATTTAATAAGAATTTGGATAATGAGATTGATAAATAAACAATGGATAAATTTTAAATGGTTTAAGTTAACATTATTTTATTAGATGTAGTGAAAAAAATCCCTTGATATGCCAATTATCTTAAAGAGAATTGCCCCCATTGAAGGAGACTGAAGGGGAATTAGAGAGTCAGTGTGGGTAAGAATTTCTCGGCCTTGATTCAACCAACAGTGCCAACCAAATTCAACGATCTGGGCACATTCACGATACCATGTACCATAAGAGAGACCTTTTGTTCTGATGCTATGCTAGATTTTGGTGCTTCCATTAATTTAATGCCTCACTTTGTGTGTACTTATCTGCAGGTTGGAGATCTTCAACCAAAAATAATTTTCATAAATCTTTCCAACAAAATTACTACGCATCCAACAGGAGTGATTGAGGATGTCCTTGTAAGAGTTAAAAATATCATCTTCCCCGCAGATTTCTATATTCTTGAGATGGAAGAAACTCGAACCCAAGGACATACTCCTCTCATACATTGGAGGCCATTACTCTAAACAGAAAAGAGGATCATCAACATTCACAATGGTATGCTGTATATGGATTTCAGAGGAGAAAAGGTAAGTTTTAACATCCTTGAGGATATGAAACTCCCCGTTGAAGAGAACTCCACACTTCATGTATATTCAATGTAAGTTATCTCAAAAGATGCACACACACACAATTATCTCCTCAATCCATACTCTAATTAATTTTCCTCTTCTTCACCATTGGATGATTTGAGTTTTGATTCATGTTTTGAGTGTTGTGTGGGTTATGAAATTTGTAAATTTTGTGCTTTGGTTTATGAGTGTTCATTCTAAGGTACCAATGATCGTCAACGATTCTGTAAATCTCATTTCAATAGATTCTCTATCCATAGAGAATAAACAAGAGAATATGGATAGTTTTATGGAACTAACTCCCCTTAAATCCCCTCACTAATCAAAAAACCACCGGTGTTGGAATTAAGACACCATTCTTATAATTTAAAAAATTCTTATCTTTAGGGTATTGACCAACTGCCCATCATTATTTCCAATAACCTCTCTCCACAACAAGAATCCAAACTACTCATCCTTTTGAGAGAGTGTAAAAAGGAAATAGAATGGAAATTGTATAATATTCTTGGGATTAGCCCATCTATTTTTATGCACCATATACTTTTGGATGATAAGCCTAAACCCTTAAGACAATATCAATGCCGGTTGAATCCCACTCTCCTTGAAGTGGTAAAATCGGATGTTTGTAAATTACTTGCTACATAGATCATTTATCGTATATTTGATAGTAAATGGGTTAGCCTAGTGAAAATTGGGCCTAAAAAATAGGAATACCAATTGTGTTGAATGAAAGGAATGAATTGGTTCCAACACATGTGAAAAATAGTTGGCAAGTCTGTATTGACTATCGTTGACTGAATCAAGCCACACAGAAGGACCATTTTCCCTTACCTTTAATTGACCAAATGCTAGAACGATTGGCTGGTAAGTCCCATTATTGTCTCCTTGATCACTATTACGGTTATTTTCAAATTAATATATCCCCTGAGGATCAAGAAAAGACAACATTTAACTTTTCATTTGGAACATTTAAATAAATAAGGATACCTTTTGGTATTTGTAATGCTCCTGGTACTTTTCATCTTGGTTTGTTGAGTATATTTTCAGAGTAACTTGAGAATTTCATGGTAGTTTTTATGGATGATTTCATTATATATGGTTCTTATTTTGATGATTTTTTGGAAATCCTAAATTCTTTTTTCGGTCATGCTGGTTTTTACCATCGATTCATTAAAGATTTTTCAAGATCGCACTTCGCTTGTACCAGTTATTACAAAATGATTCTGAGTTTTTATTTGATAAAAATTGTGAGGATGAGTTCAATTCAATAAAAAGGAGTCTTACATAACCTCCTTTTATTCAACCACTAAGGTGGGTTCTTCCCTTTGAGCTTATGTGTGATGCCTTTAACTTTTCAATTGGTGTAGTTTTATCACAAAGGGTGGAGAAAGCTCTTCATGTAATTGCATATGCCTCATGTACCCTTGACCCTACCCAGGAAAACTACACCACCAATGAAAAATTACTTCTTTCTATTATGTTTACTTGGAAAAATTCCATTCATATATTATCCGGTAAAAAATCATTGTCCTATTTGATCATGCGTCCCTTCGTTTCCTCCTAAAGAAACCTAAAACCAAGACCCACCTCATTCGATGGATGCTCCTCCTCCAAGAGTTTGACCTTGAGATTCGTAACAATAGAGGAGTGGAAAATGTGGTAGATGACCACATTAGTAGGATTTCCACACCACTGGACCATCATGTTGACTCACCCCTCCCCATTGGACAATTATTCCCTCACGAGAACCTTTGTGAGGTTGTGGACCATACCCCCTGGTATGCGGACATTGTGATTTTTTAGAAACATATAGGGTCCCCATTGATTTCGTCACTTCAGAATACCAAAGACTTAATCATGATTCTCAATTGTACATATGGTATGGACCATACTTGTGGAGTATTTTTAGTGACTAATTAGTTCGTTGGTGTGTCCCTAACCATGAGTTTACCTCTGTTTTGACCTTCTGCCACACTTTGGCATGTGGGGGCCACTTTGTCTCGCAATGTACTACTAAAAAGGTCCTTGAATTAGGAATTTATTGGCCAACATTGTATAGGGATGCCCATATATTTTTCAAGTCATGCAGTCATTGTCAATTCATAGGGAATATCTCTAAGAAGAATGAAATGAAACAACGACCCATGTTATTCTGTGAAACATATGATGCATGGGGCATTGACTTCCTGGGGAATTTTCCAAATTCATTTGGATTTTTTTACATCTTATTGGATGTTGACGATGTATCTAAATGGGTGAAAGCAAAGTACCCTAGGATCAATTAATCTCGAGTGTTTGATGATTTTTTGAGTTCCCAAATTTTTAGTAGGTTTGGTTTGATGAGATTCAACATGAGTGATTAGGGTTCACATTTTTGCAATCGCAACCTGATAAATTTTCTTTGTAAGTATGGGGTTGATCATAAAGTTTCTACTTCATATCTCCCCAATCTAATGGACAAGCAGAAATCTCAAATCGGGAAGTTAAGGGAATCTTGGAAAAAATAGTGCAACACAACAAGAATGATTGGAGTTTTCACTTGGATGATGGACTTTGGGCATACTGTACAACTTTTAAAATCCCAATAGGAATGTCACCATATATTATTGTGTTTTTAAAGGCTTGTAACCTCCTATTAGAGGCAGATCACCGTGTATATTGGGATGTTAAACAATGTAATATGAATCTTTTAGATGCAAGTGAACATAGGAAGCTGCAGATTCAAGAATTAAAAGAAATTCGATGTGATGCATATGAGAACTCCTGGATATATAAAGAGAAGAAAAAGGCTATCCATGATTGCATGATTTATCATCATATGTTCCATATTGGTGAGAAGGTACTCATGTACAATTCCAAGATAAAGCTCCACCCAGGTAAGATTTGTTCTTGGAGGCTTGGTCCTTATAATGTTATTGATGTTTATACTTTTGTTACTATACTGTTTTTGCATGAAAAGAGTAGAAAATATATTACTTTCAATGGGAAATGTCACAAACAATTCTATGAGAATTTTCTAAAGCATCTCGTGGAGGAAATCCAACTGATAGATGCCACAAAGGACACTACATATCATGATGTCCCTTCTCCCTAACTTTATTTATTATCTATTAATTTAAAATACTTTCTTTGAGGACAATGTAATTTTTAGTTGTGGGGGAGGGTGACATGTCATATATAGGATTAAACAAAATTAAAAAAAATGTGTTTTCATATTGGATTTCTTTTTTCCTTTATTTTTTGTTTTTAGATAAAAACTGATCTTAAAAAGAATATCCAAAATCATTTTTCATGCTTGAGTTGATTGTGGGGAAAATTACATTGTTTATAGAATTTTTTTGGAATGAATATTGATATGTAATTTTTTTCTAGAATTTGTATTTTAAAATAATTCTTAAGGGTTTGATGGATTTCTGAATCCCATGCCTCATTAGCACTAACCAATATTTTAATCCCTTACCTGAGAGACATTCTAATCCTTCTATTTCATATTCTTCCTTTTAGTCACATTCTTGAGAGACTCGGGTCATGTAGAGAAACTATAACTTTCCTTGATTCTCTTTGAAGCCATACTATTCAAGTATTCTATATTCATGATAGATGCAATGGTTCATTAAAAATCCCTTCATACAATTATCCTATATTTTCGTCCACCTTTACATTTTATCCTTCCTAATTCTTAGAGATCATGAAATTCTTATTGGTTATCCAAATTACAAGCTAATTTATCCCTAAATACCCATCTATTGTGTATATTATTGTTTTATTTTCAGCAAGTGTGGGAGAAAGGGTGTTTCTAGTGGAATTTTGGGAAAAGAATAATTATTATGGGTTGATATAAAGGGTGCCTACATTTTCCCTGGGCAATGGGTTTACAAGCCATATTACATCATTGTTTTACACATGTTTACCTCTTTATCCCCAAATAAACTATACAATAAAAATATATAATTCTGTAGGTTGATAGAAAAAACAGAACAAAAAGAAAAAAATGGAGGAAATAGGATGGTTACTCATTATTATTCACTGTTTAGTTGTAAACCACGGAAATGGACGTTGGGCGGAGGGAGTTGGAGGTGATTCACTTTGTGAGGGGTTGAGTGTGTACATTCATTGTGAACACTTAATTTTGAAATGTTTTGTACATAAGAGATTAAACACTCCTATTCTACATCTGATTTTTAAACATTAAATCCTACCAACCCTTGAACCTCAAAACAACATATTGGATGTCCTCTTGAGTAGCACACTAGTTTCTACCGGTAGAGAACTTAGAATCTTGGAAATCATATATTAAGATCAAATGAGATTTGGGAAAATAGAATAACTCCACCTTCATATGTTCCTTAAGTGAAGTGTAAAAATTTCTATGTGAGGTAGCTTGCGACATGTTTGCTTGGGTGAACAAATGAAGTTGATCAAATTTGAATGTGAGATCAGAAAAATGATAGGAAAATTGATTCCATAAACGTGACATGATGAATTTCATTTCAAACGAATCGTGGATATTTTCACCCCATTGATTTAGGAATGAGACATGATTATGATATTATAGTTTTCCTAGGAGTGAAAATTTTTAGGAGTGGGGGAGTGATCCTACCATGATTAACTATTTTATTTGACCCTTATACAAATGTATTAAAATAGTTTTTTATTGAAAATTAAAAGTATAATAACAATATTAAAATCATGTTTGATTCAATTATTTTGTGTTTGACACTATTAAAAATGGAAATGTTACTTGTTTTGATAATAATATTATAGGTGGAGGTGATTTGGAGGACCCATGATGAAGTCTTAGAAAAATGGGCCAATCTACACATGATCCAAGCACAGCATTTCACTAAAACGTATGATTCTACTAAACTATGAATTAAAATGGGATGAAAATTTTAACGATGGTCCAAAATTGAATGGGATACATTTAATATGAAGGAATCAAATCCCCATTCGGCTTATATGATTCCCATATGATCTGATCTCTATAGGGAATCAAATATACATAGGTCAAAATCAGTGTTCTGTATTTTATCAATATCTCTGGCTGTGATTGTACAAATGGAGCCACACTTTTAGTGGATATATTCATGATGTGGGGATACAACGTTCTAGTTTTTTTAAAGGATGATTCAAATTTCTAGTGGACGACAACTACAAGCCAAGTGGTTTTACACAATCTGTGTGCTCAAAACCACCTTCTAATTTGCCTATAAAAGAACACATCGGGAACCCTATTTTAGAGTTCAGCTAGGAGGCAAGGTGATTCCGGTTTGGAGTCCCAAAGGATTCTTCCCACAACCCCTAGAATTTTTGGAGTATATGTTAAGTTATAATTCAACATCTTCTTCTTCCTCCCCTCCCAAGGTTTTCTAAAACCCTTGTGATCACCCAGTGAGGAACGTGATGTATTCCAGAGATTCATGTTTTTATTATGTTGAATGATCTTTTTAATTCCAGGTTTTATGTTGTTTTTATTCATCCTGTATTCTTATTTAATTGAGTTTTATACGGGTATATTTTTCTCAAACTCTAATGATTATGATTGGGGGTACCCTTTCGTGTGATGTTTCACACACCGTTTATCCCTTTTTCTTCCCTCATTCAATTTCAGGGTTTGTGTCATTCATATTGATCAATTGAAATCACATAAGCATTGTCATGGTCATTTAAATTTAGGTAATGTTATCATAAATAAATAACATACAAACATGGATAGCACATCGATTTCTTAATGTGTTGCCTTGGTGAGTTTCAGTTATGATGTCGAACACAAATCACCTAATCATTGGTGGTGTCCGGTGAATCATTGTGTGTTTTCAACAGAACCCTAGGAGGTATCCTACAATTAAATCAGTAACATTATAGTAATAGGTGTTACAAACTAGGGATTAAAATATCTATACCCTTTCTCTTGAAGTGATGAATGATGAGCATCACAAGACTTCCCTGGGTTGATCACGTTTAATTAAACGTGTTTATTTCTTCTTTGTTTTATCTCTTTCATTTTCTATTGTCATCTTTAATCATAAATCCCAAGTATTATAAAACCAAATTTTCTTTTTTTTACATTCATAATCAAAACTACATTTTGTAATTAATTATCTATGGTTCTGTCAATAGATGACCTAGG
Organism: Viscum album; assembly: GCA_963277665.1. Lineage (NCBI taxonomy): Eukaryota > Viridiplantae > Streptophyta > Magnoliopsida > Santalales > Viscaceae > Viscum > Viscum album. Next base: position 1,574,466,618 of record OY728120.1, on the reverse strand, counting down.
GTTACTTATGTACTGAAACAATATTATCAAAATTAAACAACTAATTTGACATGCTTGACAACACAATCAGATTCACAGGTTGTCTATAATGGCTGACCAATGCATTCTGATGACTCACATAACCATGAATTCATTGACACTGGCATCAGCTGGGGACATTGGGAGGATCTATCTGGTCATCTTCATCAAAGGGAACCATATAGGGTTTTACCAGCTACTTGGTATTGACCGAAGCATACACTAGATTATCACTTTAAGAATCCTCCATCACTGGATGGATTCTAGGGGAAATATCCATCTCCAAGGGATGAAATCACTTAGTGTACGAGATGATGAACACATCATTGGGGGAATTTTATTTCCCTTGCCTCATCAATGGTTTCCCTTCTGGGAAGAGGAAGATTGAGATGTGGATGCAGAAAAAGTGGCTACAAGTAATGCAGTGACCTATAAAGGCTCAGGTTGGCTCAAACATGAATTGATATTACCATGGGCATGGGACAATACCTTTTAGGCCATCAAATGTTCGTATTTTTGAGACACGTGGTTAGAAACATATAGCTATTCACATAATTTCTCACCTGCTGTTGGCTTTATGAACACACATGCCACCTATGCCATGGCTAGACCAAACCTGACTATGTTGTAATCGACCAGGTCTTAGAGCCAGTCCTTAAACACATAGCACGACTTGAGGGTGAGCCCAATGATCCGATTATAGGGGTAGTAATTGGGGTGATTAGTGAGATCTGCCTCTTTAGGCCTCCTACATTCCGACAATCATAGTATTACCTGGTCCAAGGCTCTTCGGAAATAACTGAGGAACAAAGCCTCATTAAATAAGGAGGTTCAGTTCCTAATGTCTAGTAAGGGGGCTCTAGGAGTCTGGCCCTGACGATGGTCTAGAGGATCCTATCGATGAGGTGGAACCTGATTATCTCTCATAGGTTGCAGTGGCACATTACGCAGGGGTGTCTGCTAATTCTAAGGTGGGCACTGCTAGGCTAGAGGCTACGCCTGAGGTGGTGGGCCTCAGCAAGGCTGTGGAGATGGTCCCACTGGTAATAACTCCAACTGGTTGGGGGCCTTTATTTATGCTACCGTAGTGGGCTCAACCTTATCCACTCTTATTGTGGGGACAAAACTAGGAAATAGAGGTACCTTCTTTTCCTACTACAAGGCATCCTATAACTTCTAGGATTTTTTAGAGAATTCCCTAAATCCCCCATGGGTAGTTCTGAGTGATTAGAGAAGGGAACAGTTCATTTTTTTCATTCCCAACACACATTATTAGCAGCTATTATTATGTAAGTGGTATATCAAGGGAATATGTGAGGCCTTTCCACCTGGCGATAGAGTCTGCGATGCACTCGTCAGGCCTCTAGTTGAACTTGAAGATGTTAGGAATACTTGCCTTTTGGGTGGTGAAACTAACCTGGTAGCAAAACTTCCAATGGAGATCCTACAAATTGGATACTGACCTAATGTGTAGCTGGTTGTACTAGAAGAATGTGGAACCTTCCACTGTTTGTACAAAACACCAGAGCTTGGAGGCCTCCTATTGTGTTGGAGTTCCCAACATGGGTCCTCACCTTGAAATAAAGTGGGAAAGATGCTGTAGCGAGTTTCCTATCCTATTAAAGGGTGATAAGGTAGGATTTACAAAACCCATGGGTGATGGCATACCATCCACCCATTCCAAATACAGTTTTCCATTTGGAGTGATTTCTACCTCTAGAGTTTCTAGGGCCTATATATGGGTTATGAGTGTTGCAATTGGATCATTTTGGCGGGGATTCCTATCTTGATGAGGATTTATGACCACCAGTGCATTGGTAGGTTCTTAAACATGATAAACATGCCCGATGGCTTGTGGAGGGGCTGGTGGAATGACCTTTGGAAATTTTATGGGAATGACCTATGGAGTGACCAGGGGAACATAAGCTGGGTCTTGAGGAGGGTTATCACGCAACTCATGTGGATTTGGTGAGGCATATCACACCCTCTTTCCATAAACTCTAGTATATAGTCTATCTATATGGGCTGGATGGTCAGTGTCACCTAGAGAAAATTCACTAGGGTAGGGAGTTGTGACTACCCCTGCTGCCCCAGTAAATTATCACCGTAGTCTGGTCGTCGTTCTACAACATGTTCAGTGAGAAGGTCATCGACCATATTTTTATGTTCCTTGAGTTGTTGATGTAACCCAACATTTTTGTGGTTATCTTTCATCTTTTTCACTAATCTAGATGGGTTAGAGGGTTTGAGGACCCCAGTGTATTCTTTACCCTTATTGGGGTTCTAACCAAGGGATAATGACTCGGAAGTTTTGTAAAGACTTAGTAAATTTCATTGCTGGCGAGTAAGACTTCCCAAAGGATCCAAGAGGTGCGGAACCACCCTAGGGGTATGTTCTCTTCAAGGATATCTAGCTCAGTCTCTTACTCTGATAGATCACCCATATTAACTATGACTATAACTGAAGGCATATCCTCAATATCACCTAGAAAGTCGGGCTGGAGTTGGATAGAATAGAAATGAAGGGAAGCATACTTCCCCAAACCACACATCTAAACATGGGGTGGGGGGGGGGGGTGGGTGGGGGGAAGGCTCCTTAATAATTTTTCAGAGCACTATAAAGCTCTGGACACATCATTACTGGAAGGTCTGATAGAGATTGGGTGACTCAGAGTGCTGATCCATGGGGAGTGTACCCAAGTCAACCATGCAGAATTGATGGACAACATCTTCAAAGATTTACTGTATCTTAGTGTAATCCACCCACTTATGATGGAGAAGGAAGTGTGATTCCCAAAGAGTTTGGTGGAAGGACATGAACTCCTCATGGGTAAGAGATTCTGGAGTACCGATGTTCATGGTTGCAACTAGACAAAACATATATGGGAACTGGTTCACTACAAGGATGTCCCACAAGATACTCGACTTAGACATGGGATCCAGACCTTTGTTTCCTAACTCATCTAATGGGGGTGGTTGAGAGACCAACAACGACATCGATGTGGAGCATTATGATGGTGGGATGGCCAGAGGAGATTATGACGTGCGATCTAAGAAGCCGCCACATATTGGGCTGTCTTCCGAAGAATGAAATGACTGAGTCACCACATCCTGGAAAGAAAGACTAGTGAACACAACTTCCCACATAGGGGATTCCTTTTCTAATAGTGGATCATGCTGTTTCTCTTCCTCTATTGGTCCCCAGAACAACTCTTTGTGATCTATGGTTGAGGTAGAGAATGATCCTGTTGATGATAGGGAGAATTGCACAGACATTCCCTGGAAAGAGGCCAAATCTTCCTCCTCCTCGATGTATCTTTATAGGGATGCAGGTATCCGATGGAACTCACTTTTAAAAAGGATGAGGTTTATATTCATTGTTTCTACCCCGACCCCTGACATAGAGGATTGGGGAGAGGGTTCCATCACCGAATCACACTCTGCCTCAGGGTCTTATAAGAAGACCAATTTATTAATAGTCTGAAACATCTCAGTATTTTTCCTTTGGTGGTGGCGACCTACCATCCTACCCCAAGATTTTTCTTTTGGGCAGGGTAGGTTTTCTACATGTGGAGGAACTTTGGATGAGCTGGTACTATGAAAGAAAGGACTTCCTCCGGGGTGAGTCAGGGTGCAAGGAGTACCTAGAAAAATGTCAAAGGGACACGCGAAGGGCCTCTATGTCCGTTTAATGGCACATGGGGGGGGGACCTCTGTGGGAAGTGTTAGAGAGGATAGGACCTTCGGCAGAGAATTTTGCAGCATGATAAATACTTCCACATTTGTTTCCCTTGGGGTGACGGTAGGAGGGGTCCCTTGGTATTGGTCAAACAAACACGAGGAAGACCTCCACATTGGACTCGAATGAAGTGGGGAAAAACTCCACTTCTATAATTTATGGGATGAGAAGGAACTTCTTTGGTTGCAGTAAGAACATGGGTAAGACCTCCATAATAATTTTTTCTAGGGTGAGGTGGATATTTTCCTCGACGACCTATGATAGGAGGAATGACTCTATACCTGGGATCAAGGGTGCGAAGGAAATCTCCGTGATGGACATCAGTGCAGCGAGGGGGGGGGGGGGGGGGGGGCTATGCTCGGACTGATAGTTTCATGGAGAGGGCCTCCATCCCGAGCTTGGGAGTTGGGTGGGACTTATATCTCATTTATGGCGGCATAAGAAGGACCTCCGTGTTGGATTTCATCGCCATGGGTCAGCCCGTGACAGGTACAACCTGTGTCGATGGCCAAGTGACTCGTCCCAACCTACATGTAAGGTGGTTGGGGCCTTGATCCGGGTTGGGTGTATAAGTTCCCATGTTCAAAATAAATGGGGCATTGATAGTGTATATTGGTGGTGGCACGAGCCATCGTGTCCTTTGATGATGACACCCCTGGAAGCCAAGATCCTCAACTTTCACCCAATATTGGCGTCAGGTTAACTGGACTGGGGTCGGTGGTGTAGGTGGGTAAATCACCTGCTCCTCAGCTTGTGGGATTGGGTGGTGGAACTGACACCACCTAGTGTGAGCCCTTATTGGTGGCCCCTAGGATAGGATCACAGCTGAGCAAGCCTGGGAAAACCCTTCCCTCATGGGCATAAGGGAGAGACTCATCAAAGCATTTCGTGGAGAGACTCCCAAAATGGTTGTTGGTTTGAGTGGGTTGTAGTGTCTCCCTATGAGAACCATGGGGGTGGAGGATATTGTGAGGCACATAAGACTCTTGGTCCAGATTGGCTATATCATGAGTTTAGATAATCCCTTCTTCCTTATACTGTCGGATGGGGTCATTGATCCCCCACCTATGAATGCATTCAGATAGTGAAATAGGGTGTGGGTACACAACATCCATGGATGCAGAGGCTGTCACATAAGAGATGGATCTTTGTGAGATTTCGGCATTGGTGTTGCGTTGAACCTTGAATCAGTGGGTGGATGGTGATTGGTTTCTTTTCATAGCATTTTGGATCCCGAAAAGCAGGTAGATTCAACCATTTGCACTAATAGGCCAAAAGGGACAACTAGTTTCCCAGTGCCATTCCATCACTCATGATTGGTAAGAGGGATTCACATTGAAACCATTATAGTCTGGGATTCCCAACATTTAACTTCCCCAATCTATAGTGTGTTTCAATCCACTCCCACTTTTTTCTTGGAGGGACATGGCACTGAATAGCTAGATCTGGTAAAACACTTATCCCTGGATTCCGCGAACGCTACTAATATCCACATTGAGGAGAATATTTCACATCGGGTTCCCCATTTATGTTTCCAACAGTTTCATTGGGCATGAATCCATCTTTGGGGATGCACTGGCTGCTTCCCCACATTCCTACCTTCCTAAGGTGGGCAATATCCGTCACTTATTCAGTGATGTATACTCCTTAATTGAAACTAGATGATGGGATGTTAGTCTCTTCTTCGATGGATTCCTCCTCGGAATTCATCACCTAGTCCGAGTCTCCCTTAAAGATTAAGACATTGTTCCTGAATCTCTTCTCCAATGCCATATGTTCGTGGACTCTAGTTGATTACACTACTTCTGTCCGGAAATTCCAAGGGGTCAAGTCAGGGTAGCAACCTTCCAACAGGGGAGTAGTCACTTTGGACATCCCTGGCATGTATGGATGCTGAAACAATTATGTGTATAGGTTTCTTACCCTTATGATATGGCTTCTTGAGGGTGTGTAATCCCGAGGAATCCCACAACAAGTGTGGTGAATTAAATGTAATAATAATTACCCTGATATTTTCCTCAGCTTCCCATGTTTATCATGGTGTATGCCAAGAGTTTAATGTCTAGCAATAACGGTTACGCCAGAGGCATTTCTTCCGAGATTTTACTCAGGAATCTCATGTTGAATATGTGGTCAGCCATGATTTGAACATCTTATAGAGATAGTATAAGAGTGATCAGAACCTCCCATAGAGATGGATCAGATTGGAACATCCCAAGGAGGGATCACCTAGATGGTTTACTAGATTGATGGATCAAAATTCCCAATGAGGACAGATCCAATGTGGTGTGTCCCATAGAGGGAAGATATCACACCATGAAGGCTGATCTGGACACCACTGAGAGAGGATCATGGAAATTTAATACCATAAAGTGGAACACCAAGGTTTTCCATTGGCTAGGATTGAACCTAATGGAGGTTTCCTACATACCCTATATATAAAAAATAGATAAAATCCCACACAGTTCAAATGGGTGATAAATTTGGGTGTTCATAAAGGAAAACGACCCAAATACATACTTGGGCTTATGCATGGATATCGACCCAAATGGATGGCATGATATCATCGAGATGTGGTGGCTCGTGTGAGAATCAGGATGTATATGGATGGAGTTCCGAAGGATGAAGTGAGTGGGGATGGAACTGATGTGAAAATGATGCTGATGTTGGGCTTGAACCTTAGAGAGGCTTCCTACAAATCCCAGTGGAAGGGAATAAAAGTCAATGTAGTTTGGTGGGGTGATGTGACACCTGAGGAGGTGACCCATGGGAACAGATGCATGAATGGGACCCGAAGGAAGTAGAACCTCTGGGTTGGGTCATGACCTTCCTAGAACACAAAGGCTCAAGGGAGAGACAAGGATGTGACATGAGTGAAGGCCATGAATCTCTGGATGGATTCCTATGTATCCCCATGGTGAGGAATCCAAGTTCATGTATTTCAGGAAGGGTCATGGAATCTTGGTGTATGCAAAGGATAGTGACCCAATGACATGATGGGGGTCACACATGGTTAGCATACCAAGAGTTGGTATGACACCACTGAGGGACGGACCAAGGATGTGGGTCCCAACAAAGGGGACACAAAAGTTTACGAGTGTTTGGTGTTGAACCTCAGCGAGGCTTCCTACATACCATACTTAGGATATTGGGATCAAAAACCACTTAGTTCGAATAGGTTTACTAGTGTTTGTGGTTTAACCTCAGGGATGCTTCCTATGTACCCTGTCTTGGCGGCAGCGATCAAAACCCACACATTTCGAATAGGTTTACTAGTGTTTAGTGTTGAACCTTATGAAGGCTTCCTGCGTACACATTGTATGAGATAGGGATCAAAACCCACGTAGTTCAAACAGGTTTACCAGTGTATGGGGTTGAACCTCAAGGAGGCTTTCTATATACCCTGTCTAGGAGACAGGGATCGAAACCCATGTAGTTTGAATCAGTTTATCAGTGTTTCGGGTTGAACCTTTAGGAGTCTTCCTACATACCCTGTCTAGGTGACAGCTCTGAAAACCCACGTAGTTAGAATAGGTATAGTTTAACATCATGCGGGATGAGGGTTAACCAAAACGAAGTGGTCGGGACCAATGGGTGATAGCCTTGAAGCTTAGGGAGGCTTCCTATGTACCTTTCTTTGAAAGGGGAAGGGATAAAAGTCCACATAGTTAAGTGGTGAGGGATAGGGCTTACAAAATAAGGTGGCCCAAAAAGGGTTTCATGGTCGATGATTACTCTAAGATCACATGATTCATGCCCAGTGTGAGAAACAAGAGTTAACAAAGACCTCATGATCACGTCGCGAAAGGTGCATCCACGAGGAAAGAAAGGGGCATACACGTGGTTAGCAGCCCAAAGAGGAAACAATGTCTTACTATAAGGGGGAGTCCTGGTGGAAATAAAGCCCAAAGGGAGAGGGACTAGGTATCAAGAGTCCCTTGTTCCCATCTCTCCTATAGTATTTTCACATAGAAGATGAAAGGATGATCAAGGGTGCTGCCTCCTACAAGACATTATAGGGGATTAGACCAGGATGGTTACCCTCCCACGAGGATAGATGTTGTTCCATGTAATGAGGATATAAATCTACTTGAGGAAGATCTCACTTTGGTTGAGACTAGTGGGCATTGAAAATGACCGAGATGGGGAACCCCGTCTATATTGCACAAGGAGAGGCCACATTTTAATGCCATGCGTGAGGACGATGATGCTTGATAGTATAATATCCTGCATCTTGGACAATGAGGGTTTTCTCCACACCCCTAAGACTTACTCAACCTGTATTCTATAACCCTTGGTGAAGGGAAGGAACTGGTAATGTCGTGTGGAGACGGGGTTATGAAGGGATCCATTGAGGGGCTCACGTCAGTGTGGAAATGCAAAGAAGCAATATCCGTTAGCATGCCTATGAAAAGAAGCATGATACTAAGAAACAAAAAATGAAGCACCACCCCTAGGACCATGAATTCACTTCGTACAAACCTAGAGGTCTTTATGGTATGGGGGTGTGAAAAGCATGAGATCTTGGAAAGAGGTTCGTCCTGAAGAGGACAGGTTTCAGGAAGTCTGCTTGCTTCCTGAAGAGCATGAGACTCACAAAAGGAATTGTATTCATGAATAGTATGGGCCTCACAAAGACAAAGTTCTTCCCAAAAAGGTTTAGATTCCTGAAGAATAGGTTCTTTGTGAATATGAACCTTTAATGGAGATGAGCTTCACCTTAATAAGAAACCCTTTCTTTGGAGAGATCTTCACGAAGGCTCTATACTTTACAAAACCCTGAGCATCCTAAAGGGGAAGATTCCTATGAAAAGGTAATATGCCTTCTCAAAGGGAAAACACACGATAGATGTAGGCTAGGAAGAACACATAGAGGCATGGATCGTAGAGGCCAAGTACCATTGGCAATCCATCTGTGGGTTTCACAGAGGTCTGTTTGAAATGAGAGGTCAGAAGTTGAAAGGGAAGAGTCACCAGGGTTTGTAGGGGGGTGAGCCCTTTATTTATAGGAATATAAGGTCAGCAAGGGTCACACAACTCTCAACAGAGAAGAGTGACTCCATAGAGTAGAGACCCTCCATCTGCAGGCATCGGCCTCACAGAGGGTGTGAGATACCCCGAAGAGTCCTGTCGAAGCGACCACTGTGGAGCAGGCTGCAGAGATAGATGTCAGACATGCGTCGGGCCGTGACGCCGTAGAGATTATCACAAAGGTGGCCACATGGAAACTGGACATCCATGTGGAGATCTTCACGAAGGATCCCCTATGGAATGGTTTGGAGGGACTTAGGGCCCTTTGGAGTGCTGATTCAATCTACCACATCCCAGAGTCCATTCACTGACAAAGACAAATTTTCCAGCAACAACAATCACATTAATCATTTCCCTATAGTTCCAAATAGTTAACTATGCATCATTATATTATTCATTAATAACTATTTTCTTTCATATATTATTTTTAGTCTCTTATTCACTAGCAATATAACCTTTCTAGTTATATTGATGAGATTTCAACCTTGGACATCAATTTGAAAAATACTCATAATCTTCACATTTAAAACATTCAACTATTGAAAATATTTTATGGATACCATTATTCTCATCCATTACATTAACCAAAATTTCAATTTTTACTTGAAAATTACTTCATTTATATCCTTATTTTCCATATGTTCCTCTATGATAGTCACATGGGTGTTTCTTATGTCATTATCATTTTATAATAACCATAACCTTTTTCCCTCCATTGCCTCCTCTTCCTAAGCACTCAGTGAAATCTATCATTCTATTATTTGGTGATTCCGAGAGTTAGTGAAGGTAAATTTTTTTAGTCATATATCTTTATAAATGGTTAGGAATAATTAGAAGATCATTTACTCAAATAATTATCCCATTTGGTTTCCCATTAAAACATTTCCAACCACATTCATCATTAACCATATTCCTTTTGGTTCCATCCAATAACTAAAAACAAATTTTATATTGTGAGAAACACTAATCTAAATGGTAAATCACATATTTATGAATAATCATGTATATAATGTATAAATAATGAAACTATATCAATATATGAAACCATCGGTTTAACCGAGGTTATCCACTATCATTACCAAATCTATAGGATGTTATCCTATAATTAGACTTATCCTCAAAGTCAGTCATAGGGTTATGTTTTGTATTCCATGATTTCCTAAAAGTAGTTCCCAATGTTTCAATTAGACTTATACTGATAGATATTTTAAAGATCCTGACTCTAGTAACCAATGGTTAGTGGCTACATTATTACATTGGGATAAGATATAAGTAATCACATACCAAAGGAATGAACAGATTAGTAGTCCTGGTAAACTTGACACATACTTGAATTTCAAATTAAATTTTAAAACAAAAAATAAACAATTAAATTTCATTGAGAATTCCATTATCCCCTTAGTATATACCTACACACCAATCATTAAACACTTCTTTATATCTGGGGGAAGAATGAATTATAAGAAAGGGGTGAGATAAAATATCTAGTAAGGGTAAGCGTACATAAAAAATATGAGTAAATAAGGAAGAAACAACCTCGAAAGTTAAATAACTAAAACACCTTCTATTTAATCAATAAATTGAGCATAATATATCAGGAATAAATGTAACTCCCCAACCCTAGTTATCAAGAGTCGGTGCATTATTACATAAAATTGGCATGATCACAAGAGATCAAGTCCCGAAAGACCAATTAGTTTAGTATCCTTGAGAATAATAGATACATACCTAAGTTTTACATTACATTATGAAATTGAAAAAAAACAAAATTTTGTCCCCTTTGAACCCAATCATATCCCTTATCCTGTTCCTATAGGTTAATGGTAATATACTTCTTCACATCCTAGGAAAAAAAAACATAATAAAGGGGTGATCTCAGATGATCAGTAAGGAGAACAATATTGAAGAATATTTTGTAAATAAGAAAAAACATTTAAGGAAATATATAATACCAAAAAAATCCTTTAAAACATAAAATTCAGAATAATAGGAAAAAGATAAATTAAATAATTCCATTTACTTATTCACAAGGATATTCTACGAGTCGAATAATCACATGAAATATCAATATCTAATTTCTTAATGTTGGAATGCATAATGCCAGACATCATAACCACATAGTCAAAGTCACATCCGAAGACTACAAATAAATATTTTTTCATGGCCTTTTTCCAAGACACTACCTATCTCATTAGACCTACTGATGCCTCAAGGGTCTATAGCGGGCCCTGCCCATCACTTACTACATCAAATGAATTACTCATATGAAAAGGTTGAAACATAACATAAACATTCATATTAAAACTAGCATACTAAATGTCAATACTTTAAACATACACCCGGAATGGTATAAAAATAGAGAATCCAAATTCAAAAATATGAAAAAAACATCAATACAATATGGAATATTTTATCATAATAAATCAACTTCAAACAAATGTAAAATCCAATGAAGGATGTTGACAAAGATGAAATTAATCCAAAAAAACTATTTTAGTAAAATATCTCTTTCTATTTTGAAATAATTCAAATGTAAAGAAAAAATTTGTTCTAAAAATAATATTATAATCTTGTTATAGATTTATATGAGTTTTATAAAATTAGAAAATATCCTCACCCTCCGTATATATTAAAAACATTTTTTCCTTAATTTTTTAAAAAGTTCTTAAAGTACCTTGTTTGGAAAGAGAAAAAAAATCCCTTCAAACTATTTTATAAAAATTTAAAAAAGGGTATAAATGAAATTAAAACATAGTCCAGTAAATAATAAAAATGTTTTGAAATAAATTCTTAAGAAACATGGATGTGGATGATAAAGAGGTCCCAGTAGATACTCTTGTATAAACAACCTTGGATAATAAAGAGATTGAAAAATTAACCATTACCTTTTAATTTTCCTTAGTCAAGGGTTTTTTATCCTCTTATATAGTGGTGAAATCATTGTTATTAAATTATACAAGAACCACATAGATATATATGATATCATATATGATATCATAATATTGATTTGTTAATGATATTTCAGTAGTATCATTATTTTCGGTGTCAGTTGATTCGTTTTACTTTATATGTTTTGTTACGTAAGTCATATTTGTCACGGATAGGATGTGTTTGATTGAAATACATAATGATATTTTGTTCTTAAAAGTTATTTTTAATTATTAAATGAAAATTATTCTTGAATGGTTATTATGGGGAACAAAATCTCATCACGTCGTGGAGACTGTAAGCCGTACGTACGCACGATAAAAAATATCATTCTATTAGTGGTGAAATTGAATGTAATTGGATAGTATATTATATATAAAGAAGAACTAAAATGTTATATTTTTTATTTAAATCAATTATAATCATTATTATACACATCCAAATAATGAAGTGTTGAATAACAAACTACACCACGACGTGGAGACCGTAATCCGTACGTATGCACCAATGGTGACTTTGTCATTCATAGGATAGATTGAATAATTAATATGGTTCTACCATATTTATAATAACATATCAGTATGCAGAAGGTACTAGAGTTATTATTTTAGTATAGAAACAACATAGAAAGAGGAATTGGAAGAAGAAAAGAACTTTGAAAGAGTTGATGAAGTAATTACATCTTCTTTGGGTTTATCCTTTTGATTTGAGAAAAAGGGACCTTTAAGTTAGATTTCTGACAAATTAATGCATCTAGGTTGAATTTAGGGTAGTTGGGAGGATATCTAAGTAGGTTTTGGCCAAGCCAAAAGGATTTGTAGGTGTGAAATATAGAGAAGGTGAAGTACCCTTTTATAAGAGAGGCGAGGGTCACTTTAGTGAAATATGGAAATATTATTTTATTATAAATTCATTTTCGGTTTATAATGGCTCCAAATGGATTTATGTCGAGGATAATGTAGTTATTTATTGACAAACTCTCAAACAATAGGTTTTAGACAAGTTTAGGTCACTATATTAACCTTATCTTTTAGATTTAACTCTTAGTTAAATAGTTAAACTTTTACCCTATCTTCTTGTATTATTATCATACATGGTTAATAAACTTATTGTAAAATGCCAAGATAACCTAAAGTGGTTCAGTAATGACATATCTATCATTATACAATTCTTTTGGCCGAACATTAGATTTTTAGGATAATTATATAATTTAATAAAATTGTATTTGTCCTAAAAACTAATTTATGTCAATTTTGACACTATTTAGTATTTGGTATTTGTGAAAGTCATACCAATATGATTTATTAAAAAAAATAAATTCAATCAATTATAAAATGTCAAATTAACCTATAAATTTTTGGAATGCTACAAAAGTCTCAATTTACTTTTATTTTAATATTTATAACATCAATTATTCTAATCTTTCATTAATCAGGTAATTACAACATCATCATTGTGTCATAAATAAATTTAATTATTTAATGTCTAGAAATTATAAATAAAATACCATGATGTAGAAAGTATTTTTATATTTCTAATGAATATCTATAGTCTAATTTATCTTATGAATAAACCTATATTAAAAATGTTTTAGTTATTAATCTTTGAGCTTAAAACTTTTAACTATTCTTTAAATAAAATTTAATAAAAGTACTAATCTATTCCATGTTGATAAAAAAGAATCATATTTTTATCCTAAGGTAGATATTGGTCGAAATAAACTTATCCAATATAATTAGGACATGTGTTAGGGTAATTATAATATCATTTTACCTTTAATTACCCTATTTACTTTTAACTGTGGTAAATAAAATTCAAGAGTTACTATTCCACAAATATTATTTTCATCCTATGGAACCTCATTTTATTTACAGATTCCAACTATGTCTTTAAGATTTTTTAAATTCAATTCACGGAAGCGGAAAAATTACGTTTTATTTATATTGGAAAATGTTCCTAAAAGGTGGGTTAAAGGCGTTAAATAGTTCAATAAAACTATATATATATATATAATATTATTATAAATTGAATACAATTAATTACATTGAACTTATATAGGAATTATGCATCTATCTTGGTTTAAAATAACTTTAAATAAAATATAAAATTATTTAAACAAAAAGTCTATTTTAAACAATAACACAGTGTTTTTCACTATTTATCAAAAATTGAATGTTTTCATAAAAATACAAAAAATTCACCCTATGTTAATTTTGATATTCCAAATCCAAAAATAAAGTCCATATTGAAAAATAATTTTTTTTTGTTTCAAAAAGTGGATATTACTATTCATAATGTCTAGTTTGATTTGTAGTGGTGTGTTAGAACTTGAATTTGTGTACAACTCAAGATATTGCATTATTCAAAGAGAATCGTGTGGTAGAAGCTTTAGGTGTCACATTATTACCTCCTTCAAATAATTTCGTCCTCGAAATTTCTAAAATTCTACTATAAAAAATGATTCGGGAGGTTCTTCATCATATGTTCTTATGGTCTCCAAGTTACATCTTCTATTTTATGGGTTCACCAAATAATTTATACTAGAAGAGTCCTTTAGTTTCTCTACACTTATTCTTTGGTATAAAGAATCTTGATAGGCTCTTCACAAAAAGATATATTGGGTTCCAGTTCTAATTCTTCATTGGTGAGTACATGCATTGTGGCAGGCATGTATTTTCTCAATAATGATATGTAGAACACATCATTAACTTTAGAGAGACTTGGCGACATTAAAAAATGGTAAGGTACAACTCTAATTAATTATAGAATTTTGAAAGTTCCATTATACCTAGGAGTTAATTTACCCTTATTACCGAAACATACAACACCCTTCCATGGAGATACCTTCAAGAAAACATGATCACCTACTTGAAATTCCAAATCCTTCCTTTGGTTACTAGCATAAATCATTTTCCTACTTTGAGCTGATTTGATGTGGGTTTTGATAATCTTCAAATTTTCCATTGTTTCCTGAACAAGTTCTGGTCCTACGAGTTTTCTTTCATGAACATCATCCATACAAGTTGGTGTATGACATCTATTTCCATATAATACTTCATATAGTGCCCTCTGAATACATAAATGGAAGATATTGTTATAGAAAGATTCTAACATAGGTAAATATTGATCCCACATACCTTGAAAGTCAAGTGAGAAAGATCTCAACATGCCTTCTAAGGTTTTAATATTCCGTTCTGATTGTTTATCAGTTTGAGGGTGATAGTTCAGGCTCAAACAAAGTTTAGTATCTTGGGATTTTTAAGACATTTCCAGAATATTGATGTGAAATGGGGATCATGATCAGAAACAATCGATAGATCTACTACATGAAGTCTTACAACTTCATTAATATATAGTCTTGCTAAAAGTTCCAGTGGTAAAGATTCTATTATTGTAAGAAAATTTTCTAACATGGTAAGACGATCAACAATGAACTCTATTGAATCATTTATTCTAGGATTCTCTGGTAGCCCCATGTAAAAGTCCATCATAATATCATCCCATTTTCTATCATGTATGGGAAGAGTTTGCATGATTCCTCTAGGTTGTTGTCTTCTAGCCTTTACCTTTTGAAAAACAATACATCTTGACACATGATCAACAATATGCCTCTTCATGTTGTCTTAAAAAAATGTTCCCTCAA
The DNA here is from genome assembly GCA_963277665.1 of Viscum album. Taxonomy (NCBI): domain Eukaryota; kingdom Viridiplantae; phylum Streptophyta; class Magnoliopsida; order Santalales; family Viscaceae; genus Viscum; species Viscum album. The sequence continues at coordinate 1,574,451,259 of OY728120.1, read as the reverse complement.
ATCTATATACATCTTAGTTCTACCAAGGTGTATAGTGAAATTGGAGCTATGAGAATCATCCAAAAATTCTCTTTTTAGATCAGGTATATAAGGAACACAAAGCCTCCTCCCAAATTTTAAAATTATGTCTTCATATACGAAGTCAATCAATCTCCCAACATTCACAGTTTTAATTTTCTTTTGAAAATCCTCATCATCAGTTTGAGAAATTTTTATCCTTTTCTAGTAAATATGGTTTGGAAACCATTTGTTAAAGTATAGATTTTTCACCTTCCATGATTATTACCATATCCGTATTTACTAGATCTATGAACATAGGATCTCTTTAAACTCTCATCTTTTTCATAACTCCATAATCCTTTCTGCTCAAAGCATCTTGCACCTTATTTTCCACCCCTGGGTGGAAGTGTATAGTGAAATAATAATCCTTGAGTAGTTCAATCCATCATCTTTGCCTCATATTGAGTTACTTCTATGAGAAAATATACTTCAAACACTTTTGATCAGTATATATCTCACATTTTTCACCATAGAGATAGTGTCTCCATATTTTCAAGGTTTGGATTACAGCTGCTAACTCAAGATCATGAGTGGGATAGTTTTGTTCATGAATTTTTAGCTCTTCTGATGGATAAGAAATAACTCTATCATTTTGGATAAGGACGCAACCAAGTCCTTCCATTGAAGCATCACTAAAAAGAAAAAACCCATCATTCCTTGATAGTAGAGTCAAGATAAAATAATTGAATAATATTCTCGTCAGTTCTTCAAAACATTCTTCACACTATTTTGACCAAACAAATTTAACCCCTTTACGTGTGATCTTGGTTAATGGGTAAGCCAATTAGGAAAAATATGGACAAAACACCAATAATAACCCATTAAACCAAAAAAATATGTACCTCAGTTATACTCGTCAGTGCTAGCCATTCTTGTATTTCTCTTGTCTTAGAAGGATCAACATAGATTCCATCCTTAGAGAAAATATGGGCAAGAAAAGAAATCTCTAGAATCCAGAATTCACATTTGCAAAACTTACCATATAATACATTTCTTCTAAGAGTTTGCAAAATAGTGCATAAGTGGTTTTCATGATATTCGTAGATTTTGGAGTATAACAATATATCATCGATAAATACCATTAAAAGTTAATCAATACATTCCTTGAAAGCTCTATTCATTAGATTCATGAAAAACAAAGGGTGCATTAGTTAGTCGAAAAGGAATTACTTTAAACTCGTAATGCCCATACCTGGTATGAAATTATGTCTTCAAAATGTATTCTTTATTCCTGTACAACTGATGATATCTAGAAGGAATGTCAATATTTTAAAATTATTGAGCTCCATGAAGTTGATCGAATAAATCATCAATGCGAGGTAGGGGATAATTGTTCTTTATTTTTATAACATTGATCTCCCAGTAATCAATATACAACCCCATTGATCCATCTTTCTTCTTAACAAAAATAACAGGGGATCCGCATAGTGAAACACTAGGGTGAATAAATCCTTTATTAATCAATTCCTTTAGTTGTTTCTCTATCTCAACAAGTTCTACTTGTTCCATAGTGTCCATTCTATAAGGGGTCTTCGATTTGGGCCTTGCACCAGAAATTAAGTCAATGGAAAACTCAATTTCTCATTCTGGTGGATGTCCTAGTAAATTCTATGAAAACACATCAACATATTCTTGCACAATAGATGCGTAATCTATTTGAACATTCTTTACTCACCCATTGTTATTTCCATAACTTTCTCCCCAATAATTTAATTTAGTAGAGCTACTAGGCATGGATCTAGATGAGAATCATATGGTGATGTTTCTGCTCTAATGATAAGGGATTCCTTATCCTCATAAAAAATTGTATTCTCATTCTTATTATAATAATTTTTTGTATCATGGTCTGAAATCCAATCCGTACTGATTATTATATCAAATTAAATTAGAGGTATGGCTATAATATCAGAAGATAAATCATGTTTATATGCCATAATGATAACTTATTGAGAAAACTATGTTGCAATGATACTCACCTTAAGTGTTTTGACTGAAAACTCCCTTGTTAAATCAAATTTTAAATATTTAATTTTTTTATAAAACTAGGAATATATGGAAGAAAGAGATGATCCAGAATCAAATAACGAATTGGATAAATTTTGAGGAAATGATTCAAGTACCTCCTACCAAGTCATTATGAGATTTAACCTCAGAAATAGTGATCACATAAGCTTGGCCTTTCTCCTGTGTCTTCTCTGAGGTAAGTTTCCTTGTAACTTAGGACATTAATTTTCATAATTCACCATTTTTCTAAAATTGTATCATTCAACATGGAAAAACTCTTTCTTTCCCTTGCAATCACGTTCTTGGTGATCCTTTTCACCCCAATTGTAACAAATTTCCATCCCCTTTAGGAATATACTTGGGTGTTTCTTCCCACATTTACTTTAGGGTGGAAATTTAACTTTTCACTTCTTCCCCTTATCTCTATTTCCTAAGTGTTCAGTAGATATGTTCTTCTCTTTATTGGCTTTAAAGTCGTAAGACTTAGAGAATTTGTTTTATATCGATAGCACATGAGACCATATCTTTGTACGATGAGAAGGATTGCAAGACTAATGGTCGATGAAGAAATGGTTTTAAACCATCAAAGAATCGACTAATCTTGATTTTTGGGTTATGTATATAATCTGACACATTACTTTCTAGTCTTGTAATGTTCGCCTCATAAATTTTGACATTATTATCCTCCTTTTTCCTATGAAACTGCCTTTCCATATCCGCTCCATGTTCATGAGGAATGTATTTTTCAACAAAAAGTTCTTTAAACTCCCTCCATTCCATATTTGATACTTCTTCATCCTCCTTTTTGTTTTGAATTCATCACCACCGTTGATCCGCATCTCCTGTGAGGTGATAAACTTATATGGAAACATTTTCCCTTTCACTACTCCCCAATGAATGAAATATTTTTTCTAAGGAACTTATCCATTTTTCAGATAAAAATGGATTTTTAGTCCCATTTAATATTGGTGGTTATTTCCTTAAGAAGTGGTCTATCATTGATCTTGTACATTGTGGATCAGGGTGCTCCATACTTGTATGGTTATTATTCATTACCTAAGTGAGTTGTCCCTATATGGTTATAATCTATTCAACACCAGTGCCATCACTATCTCCTCTATAATTATCTTGAGTAGGAGGTAAATTCCTATATGGATTAGATGCATTGATGTGGTTTTCATTCCATCCACTAGGCACCATTTCTAAACAATGGCATACACTAGATTAATTTATGAATCACAGTACATAATTCCACACTAGTAAAATATCTTAAATAAATTGAATAGTTTATGCATATAATCCATAATAATAAAAAAATGTTTTTCTTTGAGGGAGTATTTACTCCAAAATCCTTCATAATGGCTTGTATAGAAAATGTGAATTATCCTAAGCATATCCCCTAGGAGTGTTGTAACCAAGAGTACATCAAGACCTGTTATCGTGCAATAGGTCCCATTTGATTCAAGCTCAAACCAATGTTTTAAGGTTTTACCCCTTTATACATATGTTCCAGAGCCACCTCTACCTGCTCGTATCCAGACAGGGAAGTATTTCTTGTAAAATTTACAAAATCTCTACATTACCAAAATTATAGGAAGTTATTCTATACTAATCCTCAAAGTCTATCTTAGGGTAATGTTCTATAATTAGAGTTTTTCTAAATCTATTTTCCAAGGTTTGTAATAAACTTCCTATGATACCAACTGTAATGCCCTGAGCCTAGTTACTCAGAGTCAGTGAATTATTACATAACTTTGTCATGATCACAATAGATCAAGTCTCGAAAGAGTTATTAATTTAGTATCCTTGGAAGTATTAGATACATACATACGTTTTACATGACATTGTGAAATGGGAAAACAACAACATTGTTTCCCAATTGAACACACTCATATCCCTCAGCCTATTCCTATAGGTTAATCGTAATATACTTATTCGCATCCAGGAAAAAATAAAAATAAGAAAGGGGTGAGCTGAGATGCTCACTAAGGATAATAATATAGTAGAAACTATCATAAATATGCATAAACATTTAAGGAAATGTATAAGACTAAAACAAAATACTTTTAAACATAAACTTCAGCATAATTTGGAAAATATAAATCAAATAATACCATTTAATTATTCACATAGATATTCTACTTGTTAAATAATCACATGTAATATCAATAACTAATTTCAAAATGTTTGAATGCATAATGCCATACATCATAACCACATAGTCAAGGCCTCGTGCCAAGACTAAAAATAAATGTTTTTTCAAGGCCTTGTGTCAAGATGCTAGTTTGTCTCATGAGGCCTACCGATGAATCGAGGGGCTTTAGCGGGCCCCGCCTATCACTTACTATGTCCAATGCATTCCTCATATGAAAAGATTGAAACATAATATAAACATTCTTATTAAAACTAGAATACGAAATGTCAATACATTAACCATAAACCCTGAATGGTATAAAAATAGTATATCTACAGTAAAACATATCACAAAACCTTCAATAAAATATAGAAGATTATATCCTAATAAATCAACTTCAAATAAAAGTAAAATCCAACAGAGGATGTTGACATAGATGAAATTAATCAAAAAAACTATTTAAGTAAAATATCTCTTTCTACATTGAAACAATTTAAAAGTAAAGAAAACATTTATTTTTAAAATAATCTTATATGCTTGTAAGGTAATATTAAAATGTTTTTTAATGATGGAAAATAGATGCACTCTCCATATAAGCTAAAAAAACATTTTCCCCTTAATTTTTCAAAAAGGTCCTCAAGTACCTTATTTAGAATGTTTCGGAAATATTCCTTTAAACCATTTTATAAAAAGTCAAAAAAGTGTATATATGACTTTAAACCATAGTAATTTTTTTTGAATTACATTTTTAAGAAACAGAGATGTGGATGATAAGGATGTCCTAGTATATACTCACGTATAAATAACCTCAGATAATAACGAGATTGTAAAATTAACCCTTACCTTCTACTTTTTCACAGTAGAGAATTGTTTAAACTCCTATATAATGGTGAAATAATTGTTATGAAATTATAGAATAACCACATACATATATATGATATCATATATGATTTTTTTATATTTCTCTGTTAATGATATTTCAGTAGTATCATTTTTTTGGGTGATAGATGATTTATTTTACTATATATGTTTTGTTACATAAGCCATGTTTGTGATGGATTGGATGTATTTTATTCCTATCCAGAATTATGTCATATTCTTAGACATTATTTTTAATCACCAAATGATAATTATTCTTGAATGGTTATGATGGGGAACAAAATCTCATCGTGTCATGGAGAAAGTAAGCCGTACGTGCGCACGAGCGAAAATATCATTCTATTAGTGGTGAAATAATACATGATTGAATTGTATATTATATAAAAATAATAATTAACATGTTATATTTGTTATTTTCATAAATTATACTGAATATTATACCAATCCAAATAATTAATTGTTGAATAAAAGACTACACCATGATGCGGAGACGGTATGCCGTACATACGCATGTATGTGGACTTTATCATTCATAGGATGGATAGAATAATGAATATGGTCTTAAAGTAATTATAAAAACATATAATTATGTATAATTTAATGAATTTATTACTTTATGATGGAAACAAAAAATAAATATGAAGTGGAAGAACAAAAGAACATTGAAAGAGGTGATGAAGTAATTACCACTTATTCGGGTACTTCCTTTTGATTTGAAAAAAAGGGCTCCATAAGTTGGATTTCTGATCAATGTAATACCTCTAGGATGAATTTAGGGTAGTTGGGAGGATAGTTGAGTTGGTTTTGGCTAAGACAAAAGGCTTTGGAGGTGTGAAATAAAGATAAGGGGAAGTATCCTTTTATAAGTGAGGTGAATGTCTCTTTAGGAAAAGCTTGAAATATTATTTTATTATAAAATTATTTTCGATTTTTAATGGATCTAAATGGATTTATTTAGAGTATAAGGTGGGGATTGGTCGAGAACCTCTCAAACTATAATTTTTAGACAATTTTAGGTCACCATATTAACCTTATCGTTTAGATTTAACTCTTAGTTAAATAGTTTATCGTTTACCATGTCTTATTGTATTATTATAATACATGGTTAATAAATTTACTATATAATTCCAAGATAACATAAAGTGGTTCATTATTGACATATATGTCATTATATATTTCCTTTGTCCTAACCTGATATTTTTAGGACTTTTATATAATTTAATAAAATAGTATTTTTTTTAAAAATAATATATGTCAATTTTGACACTATTTTGTATTTGGTTGTTGTGAAAGTCATAACAATAAGATTTCTTCGAAAACAATACATTTAATCAACTCTGACATGTCATATTAACCTATAAAATTCTTCGAATGAATCAAAAGTCTCAACTTACATTTATTTTAATATTTATAATATCAATTATTTTAATATTTCAGTAATAAGGTGATTGCTGCATCATCATTATGTCATAAATAAATTTAAAATTTTAAATTATAAAAATTATAAATAAAATAACATGATGTAGGAAATATTTTATCTTTATAATGAATATTTATTGTCTAATTTATCCTATGTATAACCCTATATTAAATATGTTTTAGTTATTAAACATTGAATTTAACACTTTTAACTCTTCTTGAAAAAAATATAATAAATGTCATAATCTAATCCAAGTGGATAAAAAAGAGTCATATTTTTTTTCCTAAGGATAATTTTGGTCAAAATAAACGTTTCCAATAGAATTAGGACATGTGTTAGGGTAATTATAATATCATTTTAGATTTAATTACCATATTTACTTTTAACCGTGGTAAATAAAATTCAAAAGTTACTATTCGGAAAAAATATTTTCCCCACTGAACAAAATTTTACTTACTGATGTCAACCAAGTCTCTCGAATTTTTGAAATTCAATTAATATTAGCGGTAAAATTACATTTGGATGATTAAAAAATGCACCTAGATGGTTGGAAAAAAAGTTATATAGTTCAATAAAATTTTATATATCTAATCTTATTATAAAATGACTCCAGTGAATTACATTGAACTTATATAGGTATTATGTTTCTATTTTGATTGAAAATAAATTTAAATAAAAAAAATAATTATTTAAAAAAAATTTAAGTTTTAAATAATAACAAAATGTTTTTCACTATTTATCAAAAATTGAATTTTTTCAAAAGAATAAAAAAAGTTCACCCTAAGCTAATTTAGTATTCTGAATCTAAAAATTAAGTCCATATTGAAAAAAATATTTATAATTTTTTTTAAAATGGGTCTCACTATTCATAACAGCTAGTTTGATTGGTCGTTATGAGCTAGAACTCGAATTTGCATACAACGGTAGCTAATGAATTTTTCAAAGAGAAGAATACCGTGGAAGCTTGGGGTGTTAAAATGAAACATGATGAAAAAAATCCATATAATTAATCACAAGATTATAAAACATAACCATGATTATTTTATTAATCGAATAATCACATTTAATATCAATAATAAATCTCATAATTAGGGAATGCATAATTTGAGACATGTGAAACATACCATTGGGTCCTTGTCTAAGATATCTATAAATAATATCAAGGCATTGTGCAATGACATCCACAAATAAATGTGTTAGGCCTTGACTGAAATTCAATCTAATTTATCAGATAAGACCTACTAATTCATCATGGGGATATAGTGGGACTTTCCCATAACAAAATAATTCCAATGAAATCCTCATATAAAGATAAACATTTATATTTAAGAAGTTATCATATAAAATGTGAATAAATTACCCAGTCAATAATGTAACCAAAAACTGTCCATACTAATATAGAGAATGATATCAAAATAACACATCCATAGTCAAAATGATCATAAACCATCCATATAAATAATAATCCTGATATCAATACAATATATACCCATTAATGTAATAATAAATAATTGTTTTAATTAATGAATAAATATTCTATTAAAATATCTTTAAAAAACAATCGAAGAAAATTCATTCCATGCTGTACAAGTTAAAATAATGTTACCTTTCACTATTTTTACAAAATCAAAATAAGAATTGTTTAAAAAAATACGTAAAGATTCAATGATTTTTTTAAAAGAGTAAAAATACGTGAAAATGACTTTAATAAATAATTTTTTTATGGTTAAAACATTTTTGAAAACATTTTAAGAAAATATGTTTTTGTAAGAAAACATATTTCTGACCGAAGAGAAAAATGATGTTAGATTTTCATGGAAACACTCTATAAATTATTTTAGTTACCAAATATTGGTAAAATGATAATATTAATTTAAAATATTTCATTAATAACTATAGGATAAGAAAATTTAAGGGTTTATTAGTAAATATCATGTAATTTTCTCCAACTGATATTCAGGAATAAACAATATCGATTAAAATTAGATTTTGAAATAAACCCTTTAAATGCTCATAACGTTGAAGTAAAAATTAATAAATGAATAAATGTTGTGTATAAGAATTATATACAAATAAAAAGTGTAAATAAAACATAAGATAATCAAAAGTCATTACACACATAATCTTATTAAGAAATTATCAATGAAGTATAAGTTAAACCTACTAAGTGGATATTGAGTTCATAAATCCCATACCTTGCGATTTCATTTAGATGAACATGATTTAAACTTCTATATAATGATTTAGATATTTTAATTAATTTATAACAGAACCATATTCATATTTATGATATAATATATGATCCTATTATATCATCTAATCACCGATTTGTTAATAATACTTTGTTATTACCTTTGTTTCGTGTGTTAACTGATTCGTTTTTCCATGCATATTTCATCATTTAAGTTCGGGTTTTGTGCATAGAATAAAGTTAAATAATATTTAGAATAATATTAAGTTAATAGTTATCATATTTATTCATTATGTATATTTTAATAATCATTCCAGAATGGTGGACATAGAAAATGAATCACATTGCCTCGTGGAGACGGTAAGCCGTACACAAGCATGAGCGACAATATTATTTCTAAATGGTTTGAAGGGTAAGGAATTATAAAATATATAAATTTAAATAACTAATATCTTGTAATAATTATAATATATATTCATTTTTCCACCATTATAACTGTCCACATAAAGTGGTGACGAAAAATTAATTACACTACTTTGTGGAGATGGTAATCCGAACATACGCACGTCCGATGATTTAATTTTCATAGGATGCATAAAAGGTAGAATATAATTATTTCATAATAATAACAACATATCAGTATATATAATATAATAGAGTTATTATTTTATGATGGAAACCACACTTGGAGAGGAAGTAGAAGAAGAAAAATGTTGAAAGATTCAGTAAAGATGATTATATCTTTTTCAAAAAAAGTCATTTTGATCACTTCTTAAGGACACTGGGGTTAGTATTTTGAGATGAAAAAAACTAAATTACTTTTATAATGAATTTAGGAAGGTAAATAGGTAGTCGTTTATTGAGCTAGATGGAGAAAACTGGTGTAATATGTGAAGGAAGGAGTCCCTTTTATAATTGAGGTGATGGGAACTTAATGAATTTACTAAAATATTAATTTTCTATAAATTAATTTTCATTTAAAAATAACTCCACAATTTTTAATTTATAATAAAATATGACTATTTTTCTAAATAACTTCATCCAATAAAATTTATATATGTTTTGACTAAAATCCTACCATTATCTTTTGGTTTTAACCCTTATTTGAACTCATTAACTCTTACCATGACGACATGGAGTTTTACTAAGAGAGGGTTAATATAGTTATTATATAATAAAAATATACACATAAATGGATCATTTATGAAATGATAAATATAATCCCAATAAGTTCAAAAAATTTAAGAATGTTTGGATTTTATATCATTTAATAAGTTATTATTTATTTTAAAGTATCCTTAATGTCAATTTTGAAAGTATTCATTACTTTTAATTATAAAAATATCAACAAAAAAAGGAAACTTAAAAAAATCTTTTAAAACATTCCTAATATTACAATTCTGTATAGAAAATTTGTATATGACATTAATTATCTTAAATTTTATTTATTTTAATATTTTAAATATTATTTATTTTATTCTTCCATTAATTAAATAATTACCGCATTAGGGTTGTGAAATAATTTAAGGTAAGTATTTATTCCCTAAAAATTAAAAATAAATTACCATGATTAATATAAATATTTTATATTTTCAATGAATATATATAGTTGAAGCTAAAATCAAGATTAAAATATATTTCAAATTTTATACTTATTGAAATCATGAATGTGAAATCATTGACTTTTATTTAAATAAAATATTACAAAGGTCATAATATCATTCAAATAGATATAAATGGTCATATAACCAAAACATGAATTATTATAGACGAATATTATTCATCAAATAAAATTTTATAATGTTTTGGGGTCATTTTATAGTCCTTATCATTTTATTTTTAACAAATATTACCCAATTTACCTATTACCTTAGTAAAACAAATTACCAATGTTACTATTCATATTGACTGAAAATAAAATGGAATTATTTTATAATATTTTAAATTATAAATAAAAACATGGAATTGAATTTAAAAAATAAAAAACACATCGTATTTAGATTTCAATTTAAAAGTAATCCCATAAAATGAAATAAAAAATAGTTTTCTTGAAAAATGCATATTTAAGCAAAAAAATGTACTTATACCTAAATAAGGTATAAGGATTATTAAAATTAAATTAATTAGATTATTTATAACTTATTTTTACATAATTTAAATTTAAATAAATGGAAAATCAGAAGGGGAAATTTAATATAATTAAATTGATAGTTTTATAAAAATCGATATTTTTCACTATTCACTAGAAAATCAATCTTGTTATAAAATTACAAAATATTGAACATAAGATAATTTTAATAGAATAATTTAAAATATTATTTAAGTTTTATAAAATAAAATTCATAGAAGCTCCAAAAATTGATTATAATATTTAATATTAAAAATCGAAAAACCCATTTATTAAGAAAACATATTTTTTGAAGAATAAAATGATTCTAAAAAAAATTAAGTGTTTATTAATAAAGAATTAATTAATACCATAAAAATATGTTGAAAAATTATATATCTCATAATTTTGTTTATACTATTCATTTCAACCGTTTTAACAACTAGGTTAAAATGATCACATAATAATATTTCATTGTTTATTTAAGTGTAAGCTATCAAAGAGGTTAAATTTTAAAAGATGCATACTATAAAATATTAGGATTTTGTATGTTGAATCCTATAAAATGTATTAAACATTTGTAATTTTAATAATCAATTTTTTTAATAGTCACCATTTCATTTTTAGTCATAATGAATAATTACCATGGTAAATATTTGTCACTATAGTAAGGGATAAAATGTTCAACCTGAGGGTAAAACTAAAAGATAAAAATTAAAATATCACCTAAAAATTATCTAAATTTAATTTTAGGAATGGATTATGATCATAAATTAAACTATCTTTTTAACAATTTTTATTTTGTGCCATATCCCCATGAAAATTGCTTTATATTATTTTAATGTTTAGTGTATTTACAAGTGTGACACTCTCACTTATAAAATAAAACACTCACCCCCTCTATTATTTACAGAATTTGAGAACCATTGATTGACTATTGTTCACCCAAATAACTTCTCAACTCCCATACCCACTTCATAAAGATCACGGTCACACTAAAATACCGAAATAAGATGGTTAAAGATGTAATCTAAAGGGGGATATCTGTGGAAGAGGTAAATGTCTTATCCAATTTTGTTCAAGTTTCTTTCTTGTATCACATACTTCAGATCTATTATAAAAAGAATAATATAAAAACCCAGTTTATTTAATATACTAAAATAATTTTATGTTTATATTACAACCATTTTCTTTATCATTTCTATCCAATGGAATCTAAATATGTAACCCTTGCATACATGTGGACTAGTAACTCCATGAAGGGGTGAAGTTCATTTTTCATTACCACATCATATGTATGGATATATATAATTTTTTAACAAATATTATATATATTATTTAATTATATTTAAATAAAGATAAAATATTTTATATTTTATTTTCCTTTTAATATGTTATAAAAAATGACGCCCATGTGTTTGTGCGGGGTATAACCTCTGGGAATGTTGTATGTCATTATTCAAAACCACAGTAAATGGATGGTTATAAGAGTTTATTTTTAGAGGTTGTTAAAACATGAATAGGGTTAAAGTATCATATCCATTAAATCAAAACATGCATGAGAAGCAGGATAATTAACACCTAATTAAGTTATGTTTAAAATTTAATTATGAGTAAATGAGTAAAAATAAGTTTCAAATAAATGATATAACATAGGATAAATATAAATATAAATATGGATATTATATAGATTAGTATTAAATAATGATTTATTATATAGGAGGTTGGAACATGTTCGACCAAGCTAGAATCTGAAGTGTGGGTTTATTTTACTGTCTCATTTTTATCCAGGATTGTTTATATTTATATTTCCATTGGAGAACTTATATTATATTTCTCTATTAAAACCTATATATTTTATTACTCTATGCATATTTTTGGGATTTTTTTGTATTAATTCTATCATGAAGAATCCCAGATCACCCAACTATCTAGAAACCTGAGCCAACCTTGACATGGCCCGAAGAGAGTTCCTGATCCCCATGAGCAAAAGAAAACCGCCTGATCATCAGGAAATAATTTTGGGAATTATTTGACCACAAATATAAAAAACAATATGATAAATATAAAGTGAACATTGGTATGAAAATAAAATTCAATATAAAATTATTTCATAAAGAATTAAAATATTGGTTCTAAAAACAAACACAAATCTAAGATAAAAAAGTAAAGAAATTGACTATATCCACATGACATGTAGTCAACACCAGATTCCTTAAACCTACTAATAAAAAAATCTACTACTATTCAATTCCTTTACTTTACCCATGGTATATAAAACAATATCTATATACACCCAAAGGAGTATTCAAGGTCTGAGAAAAACATTCACAGTAGGATCCCACCAAGTGTTTCATAAGATGAATTTATACTATAAACCAATTATTCCCATTTAAGGTAAAACTAGGATTGAAATACCATTTTAATAGTTTATATCTAAACATGAAAATCTATCATTTTAATGAAATTTAAAATATTTCTAAATAAACCAGTTTTCAAATCATTTCAAACAAACATTATAAAGGGTAAAAATATAGAAATTAGTACTTGGGCATATTACGTCCTTGATAGAAAGGGTTCTCAACTAATATAAGTGACCAAATCCAAATTTGTGCACACATTACTCTAGGACACTGGTTTTAGGTGGTAAGAATGCATTCCATATAGTTTCTCTTGACCTCCACAATATATGGTCACATGTTGCACAAATTACCCAGGGACACTTATATTTGGGGGTATGAGTCCAATACTGAGAGCGTATACCTAAATAAATGGTGACAAATATAGATCCTTATAATTTCTAAAAAATAAAACCATTCAATGATAATTTCTCTGATAAATAAAAAAAATCCATTAAAATTAAATAAAACAAGCTTTGAAATTCATATATAAAAATGATACAGAAGGGGATTCAATTTCAATTAAATATTCAAAACCACAAAAATTCATCAAATCATTGATCCTGAATTTAAAAATATTTAGAAACTAATTTTTATGAGAGATAATGAATGTTTTATCAAATTAATTCTTTTTATATATCCTCCCACCTTGAATCCCTTAAAATTACTATAACCAGAATAGATCTAAAAACCGAGGGAGGAAGATTCAAGTAAGATATTATAAAGGAACCTAGAATCAAAATTTCATATAAAAATCCTAGATCCAAAAAATTCCCATTCTTTTCATTATAACACCCTGAAATTCTAATGTACAACTTCGTAACAAACAATGTCTATGACACATAGCACCAAGTGTAAAAAGGGAATATATTAACCCAATACATTACAATATTAAATAAATATGACATATTATATAGATTTTAATACAAAAAAAACTATGTTAGTTTTAATCACGTGAAATATTTACCTTCCTTGATTGATTGTGTTACACGTAAGAGAGACCTTCCCCGATAGTCTATATTACAAGAAAGACTAAGTTTCACTGAATAACAATGTATTATTACAATACTTTTATATAATATAACAAAACATAAACTATTTGTTATGAATAGTATTAAATAACATATGAAAATATATGGCTTACAAAAATATAATAAGAATTAATTAGTTACCAGTTAAATATAAATGAAAATAAGAGACAATTGAAAATAAAGGGAATATTTTATAGAAAACTATTTTTATACTCATAATGATTTTTTATCATAATAAATTAAATAATGTATATTTAGTGAGTGATATTAATAAAATATATATTTCAAATATTCAATATAATATTTTTTATATTCATGAAATTTATTTTATAAGAATAAGATTAGAGAAACCCCAATGTTTCATATAAAAACCTATATTATAATTAAATAAATTTTACCACTATTTAATGGGGAAACTATTTTAATGATTTTTTGGAAATTTTATATATTATTTATCTTAAAAAACTCTATATTTTAAATTCAAATATGAAAATTAGTTTAGGGCAAATTATTGTAATTTTCAGTGAAGATTCATTTTTAATGAACAGTGAAAAATACCAAATTTTATTTCAAAACTACTTTTTCATATAATTTATTTAAAAGAATAAAATATATATTTTAATTCGTTTTCATGTTTAATTAGTTATTATTTATATCAATAAATATAATTTATTTCGTTATTATTAATTTCACTTTGAAATTGATTATAAAAACATAGTATATTTTGGGACGTTTTTACTTTAAAAACAAGCATTGCCTTCCCGCCTACGGGTTTAATTTTAAATTAATTTCATCCACTAAGGTGATTGGAATTTGGAAAAATGGATTATATATTTTTAATAATAAAAATTTATAATGTTTAATAAGGGAATTTGTTTTACCAAAAATATGCTTGAATATAATTAAAATTAGTTACAACGATTAAGGTTAAATTATGCTTAATAAGGGACTAAACCTTAACTATAAGGCCCAAAAAGACCAATAAAATTTTCAAAGAGATATTTTATGGGCATATATAAACCATATCCTATATATTATAGAATTTATTTTATTATTTGATCCACTTACAACATGAAAAATTTGGGAAGAATTCCTTTGTCAAAATATTATTAGAGTGCCACTCCTCTGCCACTATAAAAGGCCACCACATATACCCATTTTTCACACCTATAAAACCACTAAGGTTTGGAAAATATATTCTAAAACATATTCCTAAAATAAACACCCTCTAAATTGAAGCCTCCCTTTGTTAATAAGTACTTCCCAGGAATCCCTTCGGTAATGAACATACTGTTTCTTTGTACGATGAACTACTACCTCATGAAATGATGATTGTTTATTTTTCCTTTACCACCTCTCTTGGTGACCACTGTGATGGAAAATCACTTTATATATTATATATATTATTTTTATTATCTAATTATACTTATTTAATCCCTTTTTAAAAAATACCTTTAATACATTCCATTTTTCATTAAAACGACAACATCGTTTGAGGAACTGTGGACTACCGCCCTCTCAAAGCGATGTGATTTGTTCACATGATAGATGAAATGTATAAAAGATGATTTTAATTAGGAATATATAACATAAAAAAATATTACTTTTATGAGATAATTAAATTTTTGGAAATATTATATATATATATATCATTTTATTTGTTACCCTTTCACACACACTTAAAATGTGATTACGTCATTCAAGGAAATATAGAATACCACCTCATCAGAATGATATGGTTAATTTTACATCAAAATAATTATATTTATATATATATGTATATATGATTAAATCATATGGAATTTATGATATAATGACAATTCAAGAAAAATTAATGTTACTTACCTTCTTTCCATAACAATCATTGAAAAATGAGAACATTACTCATGCATACATACATCCTACTATCTCCATGATTATAATGTTAGATCTTTTTTCCATAACCATATTTAATTATTGGTTTTAAAATTATTAAATATGTATAAATATAATAATGTTTTCATGATTACTATTCTTAATATGTTACATAATGACCCCTTTGATCATAGTTGACCTACCAAATTAATTTTTGTCACATAAACTGAATATTTTCAAAAGAGTCGATGTAAAATTAGTTGTTTATGTAGTTGTACAAAATTTTTTAATAATTGAAAAAATTAATGATAAATAAGAATTTTTTTTTGAATAAAGAATAAAATTAAGATAAGTTTATTATAAAGGAAGGTAAATGATGTTCATTACGAAGGAAATGAAAGGTAAGGGATTTTATCTCAATTTACATCCCATTGAGACTTATTTGTTGTTATGTACCTAGTTCCTTTTAAAATGCAGTTTGTAATATCCTTTTCAAGAAAAATTATGAAACTCATTACTCGCATGGTATTATAACTTTCAATAAATTTTAATCAATCATAATTGTTTTGATTTAAAATGTTTCAATGTGGTATGTGACACTTTGGAATGTTTAAAGACTATTTTCCTCAATAATGACATTAATTATATTTTAATGATATTTCTATTCAAGGAAGTCATATGAAAATTATTCAATAAAACTATCCATTTTTCTATAATATGTTTATTCATGACCATTTTCAAGTATTAGAACAATTTTGACACTCTTTGGTACTTAAAATATTTTACAAATTTTTTTTTCTTCAGAAAACCCAATTTCATCTGTGTCTTTAGTCAGAGATCCTATTTTCTTCTAAAAACCATAGTATATTAAATTAGTTTCAAAAATGTTTTTAAAATGATTTGGTAAATAAATTTTTACCCCATTTTCTTTTACCATTTTTTTCATTGTAATATTCTAGTCACTTTCTAAATAAGACATTTTTCTTACCATTTTACAGTGAAAAAGGAATGTCCTTTTTACCTTGTATGGCTTGTGAGGATTCAACCACCATCATTTATTTGAGGATTAATTTGCATATTTAGAAGGATAATTTTTAGAGAAAATATTATCAAAATTTATTTTCAAAGAAAAGGTTTTACAAAATATTTTTCTTAATAAATAGATATTTTCCTATAGAAAATTTTTAAAATATATTTATACTATATTTCTATTAATCAACAAAAACATCCCTTTATTTTACTCCACATGGGGTTTTTTGTATTGATACCATCATTATTATTCCTCTATATGGTTTATGATTTATTTGGCTAGGTATAGTATTCACATTCACTTCCTTTATTTATTTGTTAGATCCCTTGACATATTCATTATCCTATGATCATTGAACATTGAATTTAATCTAAATTATCCATTTCATTTATCAGGGATATTACTATCTCTTAAACTATATAGAATTTTACATATGGTTTATATTTTGATAGTTATTTTATTATTTGTGAAAATATTGATAATTCTGTATTCTTTAATCCATACAGATATTTGATAAGGAATATTAGCTATTTGGATTAATTAATTTGATGAATGTTTTGGACTTGTATGGAATGGGTGGGGCCTGATTATATATACCCCCTCGAAGTATTAGTAGTCTCATGTGACAAGTCATTTGGCTACTCATATTAGATGGGTTTTTAATAGATATGTTGTAAACCATCTTGTGAAAGGTGTTGACAGAAAAAGTAACTAGTACCTACGAAACATGGCTTATAATAATCAATAATTTACCCCATTTAGTTTTAATTTTTATTCATCCGTGAGATTTTTGCATCAACATATCATTGGATACATTTCATTTTAAGTTCATTGATTTAGTATAATGTGAATCAGCTTCTTAGCTTGATATATTTATTTTTCCGTATCAATTTATTTGAATGGAATGTGTTTCTATTTAGTGGAATGGTTATTTTCCCAAGAATCAAATAAGAATACTAGGAAAGACATGCATAGATATACTAGATGGAATAAATTTATCCTTGAAGTTATTTATATGATTAGATAGATTTTTTTACTAGTGCATTCATTTATAATACAAGACACATTTATTTATCTGGTTTACCAATACTACTACACTCTCAGTCCTTCAGGATTTTATTTTATGTAATCATGCCATTATAATTGATCACAAGCATCAACTCTGATCCTTCTGAGGCTGGGTCGCTATAGTTTGTTTCAGAGGAAGTTTAGTAGAAACCTTAATAACAAGATTTAGAAAAATTTTGGTTAGGGAACATTACCCTAAGATAGAATTAGAGGATAATTATAGAAGAACATCCTAGAATATTGGTAAGGTGGAGATTAAATGAGTCTTCCTAAGAAGACATCCTTGTCTGGATACTACAAGTTGAGGTGGTTCTGGCATAGATTTAACTAGTAATAATAATTCTAATAAGGTGTTCCATGCATGACTCAGGGTAACCAGGTATACAACAATGCAACTTTTTGCACACCTAGTTTGATTCAACCAGGTGATTTTCTTGGGATAATCCACATTTTATTTACAAACCATAATGAATGTTTTTGACAATGAATAACCTAGGTTGTTCCTAAGGTGTTTCATATTGAAGATAAGGTTTCATGATTTATAAATCCTATAATAAATATTATGGGTAAATGTTAGACCAAGGAAGGACCTATGTTAAAATAAAATAGATGAAGTATTTATGTGTTGATGTTGTACTTAAAACCCTAGTTAAAGGCTATTTAGTGATTAACCTTATTTTCAGGATTTTAATCATATTTATCTTGGAAATTATATTAATTTGGTTTTAGAAAAGTAAAACCTATAAGACTAGTGACAACCAATCAAATCTGGAAATGATGTGGGTTATGAACTCATGAATATAGGATGATATGGGTTTCCTGCAAACCACTGATCTACATAATGTCCTGGTGATTTTTTTGTTTTTAGTTTTTTAATCTGACAAATAAATGTTAATGATGAATAAAAATACCACTTTTTAGGATTAGAGATTAATCTATTAAAAATATTTGTTTTGGAATATTGTTAGAGAAAATTAGTTAGACTTTTTACTCTTTTATATGCCTTACAAACGTTTAAATGTTTCTCTTAGTTCATCATGAATAAAAAAATTCACTAATAGTAATCACTTTATAGGAGTAAAGGGATGAATTATAAATTGGTAAAAGAAAACCCAAAAGTTAGGAATATTTATATCAAATTGAAACCTATCAGGAAATAATATTTTTTTATATTCTTGGTTAGTAAAATAATTACCCAACATTAGGAAAATGACATTGAATTAAAATTTTGTCCTAATACCTTGATTTTCATTAAAACGAAGGCCTTCTAAATCATTATAGAGTTATGGAATTGATGATGTCAACTTTCTATTGATCATTAACATGTTTTTTGATTGATGACCTTAAACAATCCCTAAAAATATTTATTATTTTCCTCTGATTATGTATCTATACTTTCCATTAATGTTCTCCAACTTATAGACCTAGTAATATGTTATTCCATGTGACCCTTTTACTTCCCATTCTCTTTTGATAAGGGATGTTTTATAAACCCTTATCATGATATGGGTTTTAAAAATTCGAAATATCAATAAATCTATTACCGTGAATGAGTTTAAATTATGCGGTCCCAATTTAATTAAGGTGGGGTGAATGTAACTCCCCAAAACTATAAAGTACAACATTGTATTCAATAGTGTTTATAAAACAAAAAACCAAGTGTAAAAAGGGAATATATTAACCTGATACTTTAAAATATTAAATAATTTAATATATTATATTGCTTTTAATGCTAAAAAACCTAATTTATCTTTCATCTCATGCAAGAGTTACCTTTCTTGATAGTTTTTGTCACACACAAGTGTGGCCTTCCTCGATATCTTGCATCATACAGATGACCGAGTTTCACCAAATAAAAAGATATTATTAATATATTATTATTTAATATAAAAAGACATAAACATGAAGTTATGAATATTATGAACTAAATTAATAAGACATTTTTCTTTAACAAATGTTAGATGAATTAATTAGTTACATATTAGTTATAAATAATGTAAGGGCCAGTTGAAAATAAGGAGAATATTTTATAGAAAACTATTTTTATGCTCACAAAACTGTTCCACCCTAATAAATTAATTAATAAAATTATAGAGTTATATTAATGTAATATATATATATATATTTTATTAAGTATAATATTTTTGACATTAATCCAATTTATTTGATAATAATAAGATATGAACAGGCCAAATATTCCACAGAAAAACCATTATTTTTATTAAAGTACTTTTACCGCCTTTTAGTGGAGATCCTATTTTAAATAATTTTTTTGGGAAATTTTATATATTATATATGTAATAATAAAATTAATATTTCAAATATATTTAAAGAATTATGTTAGGTTCAATTTTTGGTAGTTTTCTTCGAAGTTTCAAATTTTCATGAATAGTGAAAATTACTAAATTTTAATTCAAAACTACTTTTTCATCTAATTTATTTATAATGTTAAATTATATTTTTAATTTGTTTGAAATTGTAATAATATAATATTTTTATCAATTAAGACAATATATTTCATTGGAATCAATTTTATCTTGAAATTGATAAAAAAAAAATTAAAAACTTTCAGATGTTTTTACTTGAAAAACACGCATTTTCCATCCTGCCCACCAGATGGATTTTAAATTAATTTGTTCTAATTATGTGATTTAAATTTGTAAAAATTGATTAAATATTTTTAATGATCATAATTTATAATTTCTAATGTTAACATGTTTGTTTTTGACCTAGACCACTAGTAAAAGTAATTAAAATTACTTACCATGATTAAGTTTAAATGATGCTTAATAAGGGACTTAACCGTAAACATAAGGACCAAAAAGACCTATAAAATCGTAAAATATCTATTGGATGTAAATATATCAACCTAATAATTTTTGTTTTATAAATTTTTAGACTATTGGATCAACTTAAAACATGCAAAATTTGGGAAGAATTCCTTTTTCAAAATATTTAAAGAGTGGTACTCCTCCTCCACAATAAAAGGCAACAACTTATCCCCAATCCTCACACCTCTGAAACGGTGTAGGATTGTAAAATATCTACCAAAATAAATTACAAAAATACCTCCACTCAACATTTAATCCTATATTTTGGTATAAATCTTTCTAAGGAAGCACTTTTTTATAAAGTGAAAGGAGTTACCCGATTTTTAAGGTAATGCTTTCCAAAGATCACTTTTATTTCAATTAATTCTCCACCACCTAAAATATTATTTTTCCATGTGAATATAATAAAACCAGTATATAAAATAAAATATTATTTTTTTATTAAGTGTTCTAACTACACTTACACATACTTCTCTCTAATGGGTAACAAATATACTATTTCTGTGTATGACGAACTACTGTCTCACGAAACAATGAGTGTTTATTATTACTTTAACACCTCTCATGATGAAAATTATGGTGGAAAAAATTTCTACATTTTATATTTATTATTTCATTCTACTTATTCAATTCTTTTATAAAACATGACTTTAATGCATTCCATTTTGTGTTAAAATGATAACATCGTTTGAGGATGTGCAGACTACCGGCCCCTCAAAGTGATGTGATTTATTCACACGATACATGGAATGTATAAAGGATGGTTTTAGTTAAATTAATTTCACATTAAAGACATATATATATATATAATATTAATAAAACATTCACCTTTATAATAATATATATATATATATATATATATATAATTTTATTTATTACTATTTCACACACACTTAAAAAGTGATAATGTCATTCGTGGACATATGGACTACCGCATCCTCGACTTGATGTGATTAATTTTAAATAAAAGAAAACACACATATATATAAGTATATATGATAAAATTATTTTGTATTTGTTATGTAATGATAATTATAGAGAGATTGAAGTTACTTACCTTCTTTCCATAATGATCGTTGAAAAATGAGAACGTTACCCACACATACGTATGACTTACGGTCTCCATGATTGTAACATTGATTCATTTTCCCCAATAATATTTAAATATTTTTTTAAAACTATAAAATATTTATAAATTTAATAATTATTTCATGATCATTAATCTGTAGATGTTACATAATTTCCTATTTGACCATATATGACCTACCAAAGATATTTTTAACACACGAACTGAATTTGGTCAAAAGACACGATGTAAAATTAATTGATTAAGTAGTTGTATAAATCATTGTAATTAGTGAAATTAAATTAATGATAAACATTAAATTTTTTCTAAATATAGTAGAAAATTAACATAAATTTATTATACAGTAATTTTAAGGACATTCACCTGAATGAAAATGCTAGGTAAGTGATTTCTTCACAATTTATATCCCATTTGGACTCATTTATTTTTACGCTCCTAGATTCTTTTATATAGCGCATGCACATAGATTTTTCATGAAATATAATTAATATACTTACTCTTATGATATTATAACATTCATTAAATTTTATTCTTTCACGAGGATTATGATTCAAATTTTTTCAAAGTGGTATGAGACACTTTGGAATGATTAATGATTATTTTCCTCAACAATAACTATAATGATTTTTTAATTGTATTAAAATTTGAAGAAATTATTTGAAAATTTATCAATAAAACCATTTATTTTCTTCTCCTATGGTTATTCATGAACTTTTTCATATATTAGTATAATTTTTCCACTCTTTGGTGCATAAAATGTTTTAGAAAATGAATTTCAAAAAACCCTAATTCATTTATCTCTTTTTTTAGAGAAACTATTTTCTTCTAAAACCCAAATTTTGATAAAGTTTTTAAAAAAAGGTAAATTTATTTGGTAAATAAATTTTCACCCCTTTTTGTATATTACCAATGTGTTCAGTGGAATCAACTTATCACTTTTCATACAAGTCATTTTCTTACCTTTTTACTGTGGAAAATAAATGTTCTTTTTTCCTCATTCAGCTTGTAAGTATTCACCCACAGTCATTTGATTGAATATTAATTTGAATATTTAAAAGGTTACTTTTTAAATAAAATACTTTATCAATGTTATGTATAAAAAATGTCTTCCAATAGTTTTTTCATAATAAAATAAAATTTTCCTCAATAACGTTTTAAAATGATCTCTTAACATTATTTCTATTCATCATCAACAACAACTCTTTATTTTACTCCACTTGGGGTATGTTGTGTTGATACCACACTTATTCTTCCTCTATATGGTTTATGATTTATTTGGACAAAGATTGTATCCCCATTCACTTCCTTGAAATATTTTTTAGTCCCTGTGAAATATTCAATCTCTTATGATCATTGAACTTTGAATTTACCCTAAATTGTCCATTTAATTTATCATGGATATTACTACTTCCTAAACCATATATAATTTTACATATAGTGTCTAATTAGATAGTTATTTTGTTATTTTGGGAAAAATTAATAATTTTGTATTCCATAATCAATATAAATATTTGATAAGGTATATTATTTATTTTCATTAATTGATAAAATGAATGTTTTGGACTGGTACCACACAGGTGGGGCTTGGTTATAGATAGCCTCTCGATGCATCTATAGTCTCATGTGATGAGTCATTTGGATAGATTAGCTAGATGAGTTCTTACCTGATATGTTGTAAACTTTCTTATGAAAGGTCTTGACAGTAAGGGTACCATTTAACTTGGGAATATAGTATCCAATAATCAATAATATTCAATTATTTAATTTTAGTTCTTATTTATCCATGAGATTTTTTGTTGAAATATCTATGGATACATTTCATTTTCAATTCATTGATTATGTGGAATTTTATTCAATTTCTTTCCCTTCCATATTTATTTTTCCTTATATTGTCATTTGAGTGGCATGAGTTTCCATTTATTATCTTTTTATATTTCTTACACAATTACATATTAGTTTTTTTGAATACATGGTATGTTTATTTAGTTATTTACCATGACATAATTATTATTCTCATTGATTCATTATTTATTCCAACTTATTTTTCCCTTATTGAGAATTTAAGCTCACCCAAATTATGTTTCTTTCCCCAGGATTCTAAGAAATTTACTATGAAAGATATGCAGGATACACTGGATGAAATAAATTTATCTTGAATGATATTTATTTATAGTTAGAAAAGAATTATTTTTTAATTAGTGTATTCATTTGTAATACACGAATCATTTATATATTTGGTTTACCAAGACTACTAAACTCTCAATACTTCAAGATTTTATTCCTTGTAATCATGAAAATGTAATTGATAGTAGAGACCAGCTTCGAGACTTTTGCATTTGGGTTTCTATATTTGTGGATGACCAATAGTAAGAAATAAGCAGATTAGAGATATCTTGTAAAAAAGAAGTTTAGACTCACCAAAAGGGGTTAATGAAATAAATCACCACTTTGATCCACAGATAATTGATATTGGGAGGGCCAACATCATCCAAAGTGATCCTCTATATTTGTATGTGTTGAAAAAAAGTTGATGGAGGAGGATTAAGATATAAAATAGGGGATATGGTGTAAAATTATGATAAGACCCTTATTAATATTGTCCAGATAAGCCTAAATAATGATCCTTACCTCCCACTGATGGGCTGGTGGTGACCTGCTGGCTAGAAAATCATTGAAAGAAGAATTCATATATTCTATCCATTCCAATAGAATCTTGGCAGTTTGTTATTATAGATTTAGTGGACCTATAATAGCCTAGGTTATTGTAGGCCAGTCAACTAGCTAGACGATGACTCGTACCAAAAATTCTATAAACCACCTATAGCTTTTCCTATTATAGGTTCACGTCTTCACACATCCCAAATTTTTGATCAACTCCCCCGACATTTGAGAAGTATTGAAAAGAACCATAAACAACTATATAAAAAAAGAAATAAAATGATACAAGATGGAGTTTATAACTGCAAACAACACTGGGGTGTGACAGTTCTCCCCTCTATATTTCTTTCATACCCTATAAAGACAATTTGAATAAGGTTGGTCCCCAAAGAGTTGAATCCATTGGTCCCCAATAAAATACTCCCACTCCCATGAATCATTAGTATCCTTTACATGACACGATAGAACTAAAGTTAGTATTATAGACATCCCATTTATAAGCATTACATTAGAGTTAAAATTTTGAACCAATTTCTTAGTCACTAGTATATTGGGTTTTATGTCGAGGTATTCCCAATTTAGAATGCAAGACAGGTCATGTTGATTCGTTTTGAGTTGATACACATAGAAAAAATTGTGGATTTTATGTAATATGAGGTGGTAATGCAAATTGACATTCCACCTTTCTACGACATTCTCTAACCTCAAATGGTACCAAAAATAAATGATCTAGTTTCCCTTACTTTTTAACCCACAAGTGTCCCAACTAAGGAAATACTTTTAGGAAAATATGGTAAAAACAAAAATTAACAGGGGTGATGATGGTGACACACATAATATTGCTACTAGATTTAATACATCACCAAACCCCGATGTGTCACATGGATATTTATCATTTTTTTCTAAAACATGCTTGGTCAAACCAAGGATGCTTCACCCAACTCAAACCAATAGAGTGCGGAGTTACAAAGTCAAATATATAAATCTTAAAAGGATTCCATTTTAATATATTATTATTATATATTATTATAGGTGAACTCATCTAGCCCCAAATAGTTATCCCATGAACCTATAAAGTCATAGAAAAAAGTATAGCGAATATATTAGAAATTTTAATTGACCACTCCATTTTCTGATCCTTCTTAGGATGATATGATATGCTCAACTTAACCTAAGATACCATCTCCTCTTTGAGGCCCTTCTAAAATCTAAGGGTTGAATTTGGTTCTCTATCTGAGATAATGGGTTTTGGAGCCCCATGAGACCTAATGATCTCACGCACATACAACTTCCCCAAGTACCGCACATTGGTGGTGTCATGAATTATTATGAAATGTGTTAAATTGGTTAAATATTCAATCACTAGACCAATGGAAGTCATACATTTATTAGTTCAAGCAAATATGATAATTAAATTGATTATATATAATTCCCTTTCCATGTTTTCATTGGGCATGGATGATGAAAACCTAAAGGATTTTTGTGATTAGTATTATTATATTGGAAAGTATTGCATCGAGATACGAGGTTAGATATGTCTGGTTTCAAAAAAGGCACCCAGAATCAATGATCTATGTCATAAGACACATGTTTAGTTTTCTGTGGAAGATCTAATAATAATAATGAAACTCACCTATCATATCTTTTCTTATAGATAGATGAACAACATACTTTTTTTAGAAGAAAAGATACCTCATAGGGAGAGAGACCATTCAATGATAGTCTCCATACTATTTAAAGAATATTTTATATTCTAGAACTTTTTATCTTGTTACTGATCATGGAGGATCATATCAAGAAGAGGGGATAACAATTGGATTTTTTCAAGAATATTACCAAACTCTTCCTCCCAGAATCCCAAGTGAATTCATGTAAAGAGAGCCATAAAGATTCATTCATCGTTCTCTTTTTTCATGTAATGGGAAGTTATCTTCCTAGTTATAGTGTTAGAAATAAAATTACCCTTTCCTAGAGTATATGAAATTTTAAAGTCTAAAGAATGTTGTAACTTCATCCATCATCTATGTTGGAAATTCAAATCCTTTTAAGAGGTGTTTTAATCCGAACTCTTATGGTCTGAGTAGATGGTGGAATTATCCCTAAAATGATAGCATCACCAAATCTAAAATGGCATGCATAACTAATATACGTGGGTTCATTAATTTCATGAGTTGGAAGATGATTAGATCCATAATCCACCACATTGTCTCCATTAATGAGTA
This sequence comes from Viscum album, assembly GCA_963277665.1. Classification (NCBI taxonomy): domain Eukaryota; kingdom Viridiplantae; phylum Streptophyta; class Magnoliopsida; order Santalales; family Viscaceae; genus Viscum; species Viscum album. The sequence goes on along the minus strand of OY728120.1, from coordinate 1,574,424,284 downwards.
TATACCCCAAAATTGCAAAAGAAGCATCATAATAAATTACATATCCATGTATATCATCTGGTCATGTCAGAATTGATGTTATGGTCAAACATTTTTTTAACAAAAAATGCTTGAAACATCGAGTTCCATAAGAAATTAATCCATTTCAATGTCATATCATTCAATGGAGTGCAATTTTTTATAAATCCTTTTGGAACTATCAATAATATCCATCAAAACCTAGAAAGCATTAATTCTCTGAGAAAATTTACAGTTCCTCCCATGACATTACGTCATTCACCTTTCTAGTTTAACTAAGTCTCCATGTTCTAAAATCACATGTCTCAAAAAATTTACTTATTGAATGTAGCGTTAAAATTTTGTTAAATTTTTATACAGTTTATGATCCCTTCGGATTCCCAAAACATGTCTCAAGTGATGCACATGTTCTTATTAATATTTTGAGTACACCAAAATTTAATCAATGAATACCATGATGAATGTTTTATGATACTGGTGGAATATATATTTCATTAGTTTCATGAATACTAAGTGAGATCTAGTCAATCCAAATTGTTTCATGATGTAATTGAAATATACATACCTGCTCATGAAGAATGTATTTGCAAAATCTGACTCCATGATTCTGATCTGTTGGTAACTAAAGAAAATATTAGTTTTAAAGAACCATTTTCCCTTTCAGTAGATCAAACAAAGCATCTATGTTGTCAGTTGAGATTCTGATAATCAACACATAATAGAGGAATTCCACCAACCATCATGGTAAAGAGGTCAAGGGCTACCCAAGGTTATACACTTTGCTATATTATTCCCTTAGCCCCCAAATCTTCCAAATAAATTTTAAGATCATTCAACTCATTTAGAGACATACAGTATGATGGTATCAATATTAGTTGAGTTAGCAATATCATGTCTATTAAGAACACTACTTCCCTTTCTCGAGGAAATATAGAAAAGTCATCTAGACACATTATTGGAAATTTATGGACCACCAGATGAATCTCACCACTGAAGGATTCCCATCCCAGTTTGGACAAATAAAATAATTAGCTTACAATGATCTGGAAGAGATGTTATTACTTGACAGGACCTTGGATCCCATTCTCCTTAAAACAGATAGGAGTTCTCATGAGGGGCTGTAAAGGAAACCCACTAATAGTGGAAACAAATTCATGATTTTTATGAAATAAACCAATCAATTCTAATTAAAAAAATAAAGATGTATAAGTTTAGAATAATAAAATGAATTAAAAAATCAATATGATATATTAAGAAAGTATACAAGGGGAATCAAAAAACTTAATACGTCTTTCGAATAAGTGTCACCAACTATAAAAAATATCACATGAGTTTCATTATAATTTTTAAATGATAAAAAAAACATGTTGAAATGAAAGAGTTAGTGGAACCCATATCAAATAAAGTTGTTTCTAAGGTTAAAGAAATGAAATGGCACCTCTCACAGTCACATGACCCCCATTAAAATCCATTGGAAACCCATACAGTACATATTATTACTTCATTACTAAATCTTGTGTCTAGAACCATGTTTTTTATAATTATAAAACTACATAATAAATCTTATAGGGTCTAATGAGCCCATTCTAGTGAAAGGAAATGAAATATCCTTGAAAAATTCTATAATTGACCATATTATCCACAATAGAATAATTTTCTCGAATATGTGGTGAAAAAATTCTTCATTTTCCCCATTTGGCCACACTATTTATTGTCCATACCACTAATAGCTACTGGCAGTATAGAAATATAATTCCATGAAGAATAATGACCTTTCACACTATGAAAATTACAACACTTCATATTCCTATTATAAGTACAACTGAAGCTTCCCCCAATGGTAATAGGAACTCCAGTCACCTCTGGCTTTCCAACCAGGCCAAACTCATCCATCAATGGCTTATCCACTACCTTGAAATAGGTAGAAGGTTTTTACATATCAAATTGCAACAAAATATGAGATCAAAGGCCAGTATGAAACCTTTGCGCCTTCATCATATAATTTGAGACAATATCAGAAGAAAATTGAGTGATATTAGTGACGTAATTAGCATATTCAATTATTGAATGATTCCATTAGTCAAGGTCAAAGAACTTATTAAATTTAACCAAGGTCATATAATCCTGTTAGAATTTCTCTGTAAAGATATTCTTGAAGTATATATACTATAATACCATATTATTATTTTCCAAAACTACTAAATCCCTCCACCTTGAACAAGGTAATTTATGATAGAAGAAATAACAGTTCACCTGGACAGAGTATGGGGTCTCCCAGAATTCAGTGATTCATTAATATTATCCCAACTTGTATTCCACATAATCAGGATCATTTTTCTCTGAAAAATAGTTATTTCTATTTAACAATCTCATGGAATTAATGTCTATACTTTTTCATTAACGGTTACATCCCTTTTTCCTAAGAAGAGGAAGGTTACTCTCCTTGGTCCATGGCTTAGATTGTGCACAAAACTACTTCAATGAGATTCTAACTAATCGAAGGTTTTTTGTACTGAGGTTTTTCCACAACACCCTCCCAAGGATTCACAGGAAGTATTTTTGGGGGAATTGTACTACACACCAACAGACTTCAAGAATCCTGAAATTTTACAAAATAACTTGTTGTAACATAAAATAAAAAAATGAAACTAGAATTATAGTTGTACATGGAAAAAGAATACTGGAATTTGAACATTAAAGATTTAAAACAACTAAATTCATAACCATTTATTATAACGTAAGGCTTCTCATGATGAGTGTTGTCCTGGAATTCACTCACAATATACCCATTAAGTTCCAAAAATTTTATATCTTACCTACTAATACATCCTAAGATGCATACCAACGACAAAAACACACAAAACCTATCATTTATACTAGTGTTTTATTAACCAACCTAGATCACCCAATTAATTAAGAACCCATTCCATCCCTAACATGGAATGAATGAAATTACATATCCCCATGGGATGGGGATACACTAATGAAAATGAAGAAAAACCTCTAAGAATGATTTATCATGAATGATCGAAGTCTAGTATGATAAATATAATGAGAAATTTGTTATGAAAATACATGTCAACAACAGAAAAGTTTCACAAAGAAAAGAAAATATAGGTTCTAAAACCAAAACCTTAAAAAAAGATAAACATGTAATGAAAAAACCCATAGCCACATGATATGTAGTTGCCACTAGGATTCAACTCCATTCTAATTAACAAACCCACATCCACTATATACTCATGGCCATTATCTATCTTAGACAAAAAATATATACAATGACCCAAATCTGTATACATTATCTGAGAAAAACAAACCCATTTGGATTCCAACAACTATTTATTAAGAAATATTTATAAAATAAAAAAATATTCTCAATTAATGTAAAAATAGGTCCGGAATAACTTTTTCATATTTTATATAAAATCATGAAAAACCACCCTTTTTAAAACCTAAATAAATTTTAAAATAAACTTATTTTCAAAGAATTTCAAATAAATAATCCAATTAGAATAAACATATAAATGGGCCCTTTGTCATATTTGGTCTGGGTTGGAAAGGGTTATTATGTAATACCATTGATCAAAATCCACTAAGTGCACACATAACCCTTGGAAACTGGGTATAGGGGAATAGAGACCACTCTTGAGAGTGTCTCCTAACCTCAAAAATTTTAGTCCTCCTGGTGCACATATTAACCCATTACACTTAGTATAGGGGGTAAGAGTCCAATCTTGAGAGTGTCTCGTATCCTCAATAATGACCAAAATTTGGACCTTACCATTTATCAGAACTAAAACCATTTAATGGAAATTCTAAAAATATAAATAAACTAGAAATTGTTTAAACCTAATAAATAATGATTTGAAATTTAATTTCATCAATGATACTAAATGGGAATTACCTTTAACTTCAATATTTAAAACTACCATAATCCATCAAATCATTGATCATGTATTTAATAATTTTAAGAAACCACTTTATAATAAACAACATGAAATGAATAAAGAATAAATTATTTTCAGAAAACCATATAGATAAAAAAGTATTGAATTTTAATAACTAGAATGGATCCACAAATTAGGGAAAGAGGATATAAGAAAGAGATAAAAAAGGACCCTAGAAATCAAAATTCCAAATCAAAATCCTAGATCCAATGAATTCACAAGGCCTTCATGGATGATCAATTATATGAAAAAATATTTTCAGGGAAATCTAGTCCAAAATAAAGTTAAACTCACTGAAACTGTATCACAAATTTTTTTGAGTCTTAGATTCTCTAGGAATTGAGACCTGAAGATCCAAAATATCCAAAAGAGAGCCCCATAATTTTTATGGGTCATTAAAATTTTTAGGGAGGAGGATTAAGAAATAAAATTGGTATTCTAGTAGAAGATTATGATAAGACCCTTAAAATTCCTAGTCATATTGGCACCATTGGAAATCCATTGGTCCCAACTATCTGGTCTATTGCTTCACCAATTAGAGACTGGTTATAGGCACAATTCCTACATTATGAATCTTTCACCAGCTTTATAGTGGCAAGTCGTAGGCTTGATGATGGACCTTATATAGCCTAGTTTATCCAAGGCATGTCCATCACCTGCCTAGTGGTTAATACCGACAGACCGAGGGGCTAACTATAGATTTTCTAGCTATAGGTTAATATACACACTCATCCCAAACTCTTGATCAACACCCCAACCCTCAATAAAGACAATAAATAACCATAAACTGAAATAGATTAAAAATGTTAAAATAAAGCTACATAAGAATAATTGTTTACCGGATAACAATACTGGGGCGTGGAAATGCCCATTTTACCCCTCTTTAGTTATGAAAAGACTAAAAGAATGTTTTTAATCAAAGCATACCATATTTCTTGATTTTGGTTAGAAATTTTTTTCTTCCTTGTCCATGTTCTTTTTATTATTTCAATAATGTTATTGTATATAATAAAATAATTATTTTTGGTCATTTTATCCTTTTTTTTGACTTATTTTACAAAGGTTTAAAAAGAAATGTTTTAGTGTATTTTCTGAATGGGTCACTTTTCATTTTCTATTAAAAATTAAGAAAGGAATGTATTTTAATGTTTACCAATTGAATTAATTTTCCCACCATAATAACCATTGTTCATTATGAATATTTCTTTCATTGTTTTCATACTTTTTAAAATAAAGTAATTTTTTAATTATTTTATGTAATTTTTATCTTATTCCAAAATAAAAGGATAATAATTTATTAAAAATTTTAAAAAGGGTTTTGATTTTATTTATGTATATTCATATCTTCTACTATGGAATATCATACTTAAGAAGATTTTATTTTCAATATTCATTTGTTCTAAAATATTTTAAAAATTGTTTTTTAAAAATTATTTTGAGCTCCCCATGAAAAGGTTTTGGGAATTGATTTTTAAATTATATTCAGTGATAATGATACAAAAGTTGTAACAAAGTTATTTTCAAAGTCTCATTTCCATTTTCCTCCATAATTTTGAAAAAGATACACCCTTAATAAAAACACATTATTTCTAAAGAGTTTATCATCCCTTTACATTACTTAACAATTTATGGTTAATACCTCATTTTACACACAAATATTTATTCCATGTTCTCTATCAATCTCCATCATTCTTTTGATATTATGTTTCTCTTTAATGTCTATGTGGTTTTATTCCATGGTTATATTTTTCTTCATTTAAATTTTTAATATATAATATTCTCATTATTATATTTAGTGTGAATTAATGGAAGCTTAATAATAAACTTATTCCATTAACCTAGGAAATATTTTTGTTTTATATACTTGATTCAATATAGTTTTTTATTGATTGTTAAGGCATATGAATAATGAAATATTCTATTTATTAAATATAAGTTGAATGAATTGGAAATGTGTAAGTGAAGAATGGGTTAAATTAGATCCCTTAAATGTATTAAAAAAGGATTTGGATATAAACTATTGTGGGTATCCTGGTGAATGCCTACCCATACAATTACGATGTCTTAGATGAGGACTTAATGATACATAAGATGACATGGCGTGATGAATTGATGATAAGATCATGATTTGTTTGAATGAGGCCTTGATGGTAAGATAATTGTTGGATCTGAATCTACGGATTATACACAAGAGGGGGGTGAATTGTGTCTTTTTCAAATTATTACAATCTCTTCAACTTAGACAAATTCTGTTCACTATGCTTTTGCACGATTAAATATGCAGCGGAAAAAGTAAAAGCATGAACACACGGATGTATAGTGGTTCGGGGAACAGAAGGCCCCTAGTCCACTCCACCAACGCTCAAATCCACGAGCTTGGCGATTTTCACTATCTGGTCCTCGTTTCCACAGACCCGTCCACAACTGAGTACAGGCAGTTGACACCTTTACAAGATTCAGGCAAACACAGCCTTCCTGGTTCAAACACGAACCCACACAGCTTAGAACGAGAAGCTGATCACTCAAAAATAAAAGGGTTTCGATAAAGAAACACTTCTCCAGTTGTTCTTCACAATTGCAACAGAATGCAATTGACAGTAGATAGATCGTCGTCTTCAGAAAATAAAGATCTGTAATCAAAACAGTTCTGAGTCGATCCAGTTGCAATAGATATTACCAGAAGCTTCACAACTTCAGCAGTAGTAGATTCACAACAGATAGTCGATGTAGAACACGTGAATCTGCTTTCAAGATCTTCCTTTGGTAATAAAGATCTTACACTTCTTCTCGATCACCAGAAAAGAACGCTTTCACACAGTCTCTGTTTTCTTGCTCGTCAAAAGATCAATATATATCACACACTTTCCTGTGCATATATATATATATCTGAAGTTTCCAAGATAGAACATATATTCAAATATGAGAAAATCTTTCGCATAAAATAGATCCATGAAAATCTCCTTTAGATTCGCGATTTTAAATGAAACAACAGAGCCGTTGTAACTCTCCTGAAGAATCGGCACAAAAAGCTCCGTTTAAATCAATCATTAATCCGTTGTAAATCGTCTTTGATTCAGTCAAAGTCGTATTTAAGAATCAGCTCGAAATCCGCCTAATAATCCGCTTGCTTGACTAATTCAAAAAGAAATATCATCTGTCAAAAAATATCCCGACGCCAAACGTAGGGTTGATGACGTGGCTTCAAACGTAGGGTTCACAAACGTAAGGTTCAGAACGTAAGGTTCAGAACGTAAGGTTGAACATACATACTTTCTCTTCAGCATTCAAACGTAGGGTTGATCATCCATACTTTCTCTTGCTTCAACTCTCCAAAGAACGTACGGTTGATTATAAAGTAATGTTGATGATCCATACTTTTGAGAAACAAACTCAACACTGAAAACTAACGTACGGTTTCTCTTCCATACTTGTCCAACAACGAAAACGTAAGGTTCCTTCCAAACGTAATGTTCTTCTTCCATACTTTTCAACAACGTAAGGTTCATTAACCATACGTTTCAAAATAACATAAAAAGTAAACTTTTCATCCATACGTTACGTTCATCAACGTAGGGTATGAACAGTGATTCCAGTACGCGCTAAAATTGATCTTGCGCTACAGTGATTCCAGAATACGCGCTAAAATTGATCTTGCGCTACAGTGATTCCAGAATACGCGCTAAAATTGATCTTGGAATAAATGAAGTATAAAATCTCGTTATATAAAATAAATTCCTGCAAAATACTCAACGAAATAATTAGTAAATAATTAAGGGTATTTGTGAGCATCAAAATCATCATAAAGAGACAGAGTATTATTTAAAATAATCTCCCCCTTTAAAAAACATTATTTTGATTTGTTTAAATACATTGCTCAACAATCTCCCCCTTTTTGATGATCACAAAACCCATAAAATAATAGAACTAATTTAATTGCAATCTTTGTTAAAAAAATTAGTTTTATAAAATTTTAGAATTTTGAAAGGATTAAAACAATATTTAACTATAAAATTTCTCCCCCATAATTCTCATAAAAATAAATTTTCAAATAGAACGAATGAATTTAAATGTTGTGTTTATCCAAATTCTCCCCCTTTTTGTGATATCAAAAAGAATGAAAAATTACGGATTTGAACACATTCATTATTGCACTGAACTATAAGTAAATGCTATAATTAACTGTGTATGGATAAGTGAATATCTTATACTGGCTAACTTAATCATAAATCAATAAATAACAAAACAAAAAGATTAGAAAAGAATTTTCATTCACAAGCTACGACAGTGATATACAGAGGAATCAAGGTTTAGGGATAAGACAGGGGAAAAAAAAAAAGGTGTCTATCTCCTTTGGATTGCGGTCTTGATCTCTGTAAACTGATCTCGAAGCCTCTTCATCATCCCATCTCCTAACTTGATGATAAGATCTCTGTTCTCCTGAGTCATATGAATATCTTCAATCAAATTAACTCTGAAAAATTCATGCATTCTTTCTTCCTTTTCAACAAAAAGAGCCAGCTTTTCTGATAACTGATTCAAAAGAATCCTAATCGGTTGCTCTCCAGATGTCAACTGATCTACCAAAAATTTCTGATTATCTAGCAAAACTGACAAAGGGGCACTGTTGCACTGAAGATCGTGTAATCTGTCACTCATATTGCTCAGTGCTCCAGTTATTGCTTGAAATCTTCGAATCAAATCAGGTGAAGAACCTGATCCACTCACAGCACTATTTGCAACAGATTCAAATTTATTCTCCATGTAAATCTTCATCTCAGACAAATCATCTTTTGTTACCATCTCTGACTTCAACTGATCAACAGCATTCAACATATCAGTCTTAAACAAATCTACTTCTTGTCTTGAAACAGTAGATTCTCTCAGCTTCTGAAACTTCAACTGTTCTAAGTTCAGAGAATTTCTGAGACTAACATTCTCAGATTCCAACTGAGAAATACGCTTGTATAACTCAACAACTTCTTCTTTTCTCGAATCAGGGGCACCCTGTGCTTGATTCTCATGTCCAGAATCAGATTGATGAAGCAGGACAAGGGGTAAAGAATCTGCATCTGATTGTTCTTTGTCCTGAACAGGTTGATCTACTGAGCTATCCTTTGAAGCTTGAAACTCTTCCACTGAAAAATCTTCCTGAAGTACCTCTGTATTTACTTCAGAAGTATGTTCATCACGAACAGCAGTCTCTCTGACTTCTACTGAATTATCAAGAACAATATTTTCATGAACTTCTTGAGGTCGGGCCACTTCTTCACCAGGCACTGCCTCCATAAGTTGTTCTTGTGGAATTGCTTCTTCAATATCCACAGCAGCAGTCTGAGGTTCTAGTTGAATTTCCGGTTGAGCTACTGGTTCCTCTATCGGTGCAGTCCTTTCCACAACAGCTTCCCTCACAAATGAATAAGAAATTACTGGATCAGAAGATTTCAAGACAGGAGAGATGATTTCTTCATCAATTGACCTCTTCCTTCTAGATTGAAGTCCTTCTTGACTTCTCTCTTCTTCAACTTCTTCCATCTCAAGGCGAATTCTTCTTGCCACTGTACTAACTCTGGATTCTGCCTGTCCTTCCTTGGACTTAGCTGGTTGAGCCTGAGCACTCTCCGAGTCTTCCTCAGCTCCAACAGGTAAAAGTTTTCCTTTAATTGTGCTCCAGAAATATCCCACTTTCCTTAAAGTTCCAGCATTAAAAACATTACTGTGGTGACATTTCACCCCAGCACTTACCAGTCTGATCATTCCCCTTTTATATAAAAACAAAGAAATGAACCTTCCATATGGGAAAAAGGTCATTCTTGCTTCACTCTGACAGCAGTATCTTAGATATCTTATCATAAATCGAGGAAAATTAAACTTGATATCACTCATCAGAAGATACATTATATACATGTCAGGGTATAGAATTTTCTCCATTTCAGCCATCCTTGGTGCTAAACCGGTCTGAACAAACTTTACTAAGATTTTCTGATCGGGCTCCAAATCTTTAATAAGCACCTTCTTTATCACTTTTGTTCCAAACAGAAAAGACATAATGTCTTCAGACTTATGTACAGAATCTCCAATATTCCGTAAATCAAAATGAAAAACTCCTTCATGGGGGCAGTTAAGAATCTGACTTATTTCTACAGATGATATGGAAAAGTCCTTATCCTCTATCTGAGCCAAGAAACTATCCTCCGTATCCCCAAGGCTAAACTGAACAGTTCTAAAGAAATGTCTCATTTCTGCCTCATATAGAAACTCAGATTTTTCACTATTAAAGGCTTGCTCAAGGCCTTGAAACGACAACGCTTGCTTCAACAGCAAATTAGTTTCAAACAACCATTCTAAATCGATGACTTTACCTTGCAGTATCTTCCGACCAACTACTTTAGATTTCTTTGCAGCACTGCTCTCGGCTTCATCTGGACGCTTAGTCTTTGCCATTTCAACAACGATTTCTGAAGGTTCGAAAGTTTAGGGTTTGAAGATTCAGAAAAGGGTTTTGGAGCAGATGTGCGGTTTTAGGTTTTCGAAAGGGTTTCCGAAAAAGGTGAAAACAGTTTAGAAGGTGAAACGGTTCTGACAGCCTTGATTCCCGTGTAATCACTAATCATTACTTTTATTTAAAACAAAATAAAATTACTTATAGCGGGAAACAGAAAATTAAACAGAATTCGAAAACAGAATAAGATTAAAAAAAAAACTATTTAAAATTAAATAAACCTAACTCCCCCTTAATAAATTCAAACCTTGCCGTGGGAAGTGGTTTAGTAAAAATATCTGCTAATTGATTTTCTGTATTTACAAATTCTAAAAATATATCCTTTTTTAACACATGATCTCTTAAAAAGTGATGTCTTATATCAATGTGCTTAGTTCTAGAATGACTAATAGGATTTTTTGAAATATTAATTGCACTAGTATTATCACATAAAATAGGCGTATTATTGAAATTTAATCCAAAGTCCATAAGAGTGTTTTTCATCCACAACACCTGTGCACAGCAACTACCTGCAGACACATATTCTGCCTCGGCTGTTGACAGGGCAACTGAGTGTTGTTTCTTACTAGACCATGATACTAAAGACTTTCCTAAAAAGTGACATGTTCCTGAAGTACTCTTCCTATCTAATCTACAGCTTCCAAAGTCTGCATCTGAATATGAAATTAAATTAAAATCAGAGGTTTTTGGATAAAGCAGAGATTGATAAATAGTACCTTTTAAATATCTAAAAATTCTTTTAACAGCAGTTAAATGGGATTCTTTGGGATTTGATTGAAATCGAGCACAAAGACATACTGAATACATTATATCTGGTCTACTAGCAGTAAGATATAACAAACTACCAATCATACCTCTATATAACTTGTTGTCCACTGATTTTCCAGTTTCATCCAAATCAAGTTTTATATTAGTACACATAGGAGTTGTAAATGTCTTGCTGTTTTCAAGTCCAAATTTCTTAAGTAAATCAGTAATGTATTTGCATTGATTTAAAATATTTCCAAAATCTTTTTGAAATATTTGAAGACCTAAAAAGAAATTTAATTCTCCCATCATACTCATTTCAAATTCTTTTTGCATTAATTCTGAAAATTCATGACAAAGAATTTTATTGGTTGATCCAAAAATTACATCATCAACATAAATTTGAACCAACAAAACATTATTTTTCACAGTTTTCTTAAAGAGTGTTGGATCTGCTAGTCCAACAGTAAAATCATTTTTCAAAAGAAAAGAACTTAGTCTTTCATACCAAGCTCTAGGTGCTTGTTTAAGGCCATAAAGAGCTTTAGTAAGTTTGAAAACAGAATCTGGTTTTTGAGAATTTTCAAAACCAGGAGGTTGCTCAACATAAACTTCCTCCATTAAATAACCATTTAAAAAGGCAGATTTAACGTCCATCTGAAATAATTTAAAATTCATATGAGATGCATAGGCTAAAAGGATTCTAATAGCTTCTAACCTGGCTACAGGTGCAAAGGTCTCATCATAATCTATTCCTTCTTCTTGATTGTATCCTTTAGCTACTAATCTTGCTTTATTTCTAGTTATTATCCCTTGATCATCCTGTTTATTCCTAAAGACCCATTTAGTTCCTATTACTGGATAATCATGTGGTCTTTCAACTAATTCCCAAACCTTATTTCTCTTGAACTGGTTCAATTCATCCTGCATTGCTATTACCCAGCTCTCATCATCTAAGGCTTCTTCTATGGTCTTAGGTTCTTGTTGGGATAGGAAAGCAGAGAATTCAACTATGTTTCCAAAGTTTCTTCTAGTTTGAATACCAGTCTCTAAGTCACCTATCACAGATTCTAAAGGGTGATTCTTTAAGGTTCTAGACTGTCTAGGCATTACATTCAAAGGCTCTTCAGTATCATGTTCTTCTGAACTGGACTGAATTTCTTTTATATCATTTTCAAAATCATTCTTTAAATTCTCAGGTCTCATGTTTTCATTAGAATCAGGTTCATCTATTTGTTCTATCCTTTTCTCAAAAGGATCAGATTCATCAAATTTCACATGAACTGATTCTTCAACAATCCTTGACTTTTTATTATAGACTCTATAAGCTTTGGAGGTTGCAGAATATCCTAAGAAAATACCTTTATCAGATTTTGGATCAAATTTACCAAGATTATCTTTGGTATTCAAGATGTAAACCTTGCATCCAAAAACTTTAAAGTAATTTACTTTAGGTTTTCTGTTATTCCATAGTTCATAGGGTGTCTTTTTCAAAATAGGTCTTATTAAAATTCTATTCATTATATAACAAGCTGTATTAACAGCTTCTGCCCAGAAATATATAGGTAGGCTATATTCATTTAACATAGTTCTAGCCATTTCTTGAATAGTTCTATTTCTTCTTTCTACAATCCCATTCTGTTGAGGTGTTCTTGGAGCAGAGAAGGTGTGTTTAATACCCATGTTTGAGCAAAAGGAATTAAATTCCTGGTTCTCAAATTCTCCACCATGATCACTTCTCAATGAGATTATATTAAAACCTTTTTCATTTTGAACAGATTTACAAAAACCTTCGAATAAACTAAAAGCTTCACTTTTAAATTTCAAAAAGAAGATCCAAGTAAATCTAGAGTAATCATCAACTAATACATAAACATATAATTTACCAGCTAAACTTGCTACTCTTGAAGGTCCAAACAAATCCATATGGATAAGTTCTAGAGGTTTAGTTGTAGCAACTTTATTAACAGATTTGAATGATGATTTGTGTTGCTTGCCAAGCTGACATGCATCACAGAATCTGTCATTTTCAAATTTGAGACTAGGCAAATCAGAAACTAAATGTTTCTTAGATAATTTATGTAAAGCATATATATTGCAATGACCAAGTCTTCTATGCCAGATCCAGGATTCACTTATATTAGCAGTTAAGCAATTTACTTGTTGTTTACACAAGGAATACAAATCCAAAGTATAAACATTATCAGTTCTGGGTGCTCTAAACTTAAACAGTTTATCTTTAGAAACAGTACAACTATTGTTAGTAAAATCAACAGTGTATCCATCATCACAGAGTTGAGAAATACTTATCAGATTGTGTTTTAACCCTTGTACATAAAGTACTTTGTTGATTGAGACTGTCTCTGGATCTCCAACTGTTCCAATACCAATAATCTTTCCTTTGGCATTGTCACCAAAGGTGACAAATCCTCCTTCCTTTCGAGTAAGAGAAGAGAAATTAGCTGAAGTTCCACTCATGTGTCTTGAGCAGCCACTGTCCATATACCATATTTCTTTCTTTCTTTGGTGACCTGCTTCCTGCAAAGACATTCAAACAAATTGCTTTGGTACCCATATTTTGTTGGGTCCAGGAGTGTTAGCAAGCAGTGATCTGGGTATCCAGATTTGCCTTGTTTTCTTAAAATTGATTGAATCATATAGATCATTGGAAATATAAGCTTTCTTAATTCCACATATCTGAGGTTGTCTTAGAAAACAGTTTTTAGCTATATGACCTCTTGTTCCACAGTAGTTACAAATAACCTGTTTAGTGCTAGGAACAAAATAATTTTTGTATAACTTAGGTTTTTCTCCTTTACTTCCAATTCCAAACCTTTCCTTTTTAATTACAGTTTTTCCAAGTATCTCATTTAAGGTGTTTTCTCCTTTTGTAAAAACTAATGCAGCCGTTTTATAAGATTCTACTTCATCCTGTAGAGTTTTTATTTTTGATTCAAAATTAATTTTATTTGAGTCAGCAGAATTGTATTTGTCAATTAATTCCTCATGTTGTTTTAGCAAAGTATTTCTCTCATCTGAAATAGCTTTGTACAAGTTCTTTATAGATTTATATTTATTAAATAATGAGTCATACCTTTCTTCAAGCATATTGCAGTAAGCTGCAAGTTTTCTATTTGAGAGGCTTGTTTCAGAGTTTGATTCATTATTTGAGTCAGAGGAATAGTATGAGTGTACCTCATCAGTTTCAGCCATGAAACACATATTTGCTTTTAAATTGGCTTCCTCCTTTTCTGAGCATGATTCAGAATAATTACTTGAGTCTTCAGAAACACTCCAAGTAGCTTTCATAGCTTTCTTGTCTTTCTGCTCATAATCATCTCTTTTGAAGAATTTCTTTTTCTTTGCATCTTTCAATTTTGGGCAATCCGGTCTGATATGTCCCATCTTTTTGCATTCATAACATCTCACTTCCTTGCTATCCTTTTTAAAGGATTTCTTGAAGTCTTTCTTCTTACTATAGAACTTTCTGAATTTTCTGGCTAGCTGTGCCAGTTCTTCATCCGAATTTGAAGACTCAGAGCTTTCTGATTTAGCACTCACTTCTCTGTTCTTCATCTTTCTATCCTTTTGTTGAGAAGTCACTTTCAAAGCAGTATTTTCCCTTTTTATGTAGACTTTATGCTCATTTACCTCATCTTGCATTTCAGCTTCGTACATCATCAGTGTACCAATCAGTTCTCTCATAGTTAGATCTTTAACAGAAGTTGATTGTCTGATTGCTGCAGAGATTCCATTCCATCGAGTAGGAAGTACTCTCAGTACCTTCAACGCTTGATCAGCCTGCTTGATTGGTTCTCCTAGAGCTGTTATATTATTGACAATTTCTGTCAATCTTCCATTCATCTGAGTGATGCTCTCTCCTTCAATCATTCTGAAAGTATCGAATTTTAACTTAGCAGTTGCATATCTCATCTGTCTTACATTATCTGTTCCTTCATAAGCAACAGCTATAGTTTGCCACATTTCATATGCAGTCGGGCATTGAGATACTCTGTTAAATTCGTCTGGTCCTAGACCACAGATGATTGCATTCATAGCTTTTGAATTTATGTCATACTCAGCTTCTGTAGCAGCACTCCATGTATCGGGATTTTCAGGAATTTCATAGGGAGTCAGAATCTTTGAATAGACTCTGTAACCAAGATTTTTCAGGTAAATAATCATACGTGATTTCCAGCAGCCATAATTATCTCCATTAAAGTAAGGTGCTCTGACCATTGACATTCCCTCTCTCATATCAGCCATGATACACTATGTATAATCTTTAAATACTTCTAGGCCTGATAAGACTTTAGAAATAAGAAGCTCCTCCTTTGATACCAATTGTTGGATCTGAATCTACGGATTATACACAAGAGGGGGGTGAATTGTGTCTTTTTCAAATTATTACAATCTCTTCAACTTAGACAAATTCTGTTCACTATGCTTTTGCACGATTAAATATGCAGCGGAAAAAGTAAAAGCATGAACACACGGATGTATAGTGGTTCGGGGAACAGAAGGCCCCTAGTCCACTCCACCAACGCTCAAATCCACGAGCTTGGCGATTTTCACTATCTGGTCCTCGTTTCCACAGACCCGTCCACAACTGAGTACAGGCAGTTGACACCTTTACAAGATTCAGGCAAACACAGCCTTCCTGGTTCAAACACGAACCCACACAGCTTAGAACGAGAAGCTGATCACTCAAAAATAAAAGGGTTTCGATAAAGAAACACTTCTCCAGTTGTTCTTCACAATTGCAACAGAATGCAATTGACAGTAGATAGATCGTCGTCTTCAGAAAATAAAGATCTGTAATCAAAACAGTTCTGAGTCGATCCAGTTGCAATAGATATTACCAGAAGCTTCACAACTTCAGCAGTAGTAGATTCACAACAGATAGTCGATGTAGAACACGTGAATCTGCTTTCAAGATCTTCCTTTGGTAATAAAGATCTTACACTTCTTCTCGATCACCAGAAAAGAACGCTTTCACACAGTCTCTGTTTTCTTGCTCGTCAAAAGATCAATATATATCACACACTTTCCTGTGCATATATATATATATCTGAAGTTTCCAAGATAGAACATATATTCAAATATGAGAAAATCTTTCGCATAAAATAGATCCATGAAAATCTCCTTTAGATTCGCGATTTTAAATGAAACAACAGAGCCGTTGTAACTCTCCTGAAGAATCGGCACAAAAAGCTCCGTTTAAATCAATCATTAATCCGTTGTAAATCGTCTTTGATTCAGTCAAAGTCGTATTTAAGAATCAGCTCGAAATCCGCCTAATAATCCGCTTGCTTGACTAATTCAAAAAGAAATATCATCTGTCAAAAAATATCCCGACGCCAAACGTAGGGTTGATGACGTGGCTTCAAACGTAGGGTTCACAAACGTAAGGTTCAGAACGTAAGGTTCAGAACGTAAGGTTGAACATACATACTTTCTCTTCAGCATTCAAACGTAGGGTTGATCATCCATACTTTCTCTTGCTTCAACTCTCCAAAGAACGTACGGTTGATTATAAAGTAATGTTGATGATCCATACTTTTGAGAAACAAACTCAACACTGAAAACTAACGTACGGTTTCTCTTCCATACTTGTCCAACAACGAAAACGTAAGGTTCCTTCCAAACGTAATGTTCTTCTTCCATACTTTTCAACAACGTAAGGTTCATTAACCATACGTTTCAAAATAACATAAAAAGTAAACTTTTCATCCATACGTTACGTTCATCAACGTAGGGTATGAACAGTGATTCCAGTACGCGCTAAAATTGATCTTGCGCTACAGTGATTCCAGAATACGCGCTAAAATTGATCTTGCGCTACAGTGATTCCAGAATACGCGCTAAAATTGATCTTGGAATAAATGAAGTATAAAATCTCGTTATATAAAATAAATTCCTGCAAAATACTCAACGAAATAATTAGTAAATAATTAAGGGTATTTGTGAGCATCAAAATCATCATAAAGAGACAGAGTATTATTTAAAATAATCTCCCCCTTTAAAAAACATTATTTTGATTTGTTTAAATACATTGCTCAACAATAATGATGTCTTGGATTCAGGATTAGGATGTATCAAATTATAAATTCCATTATTATTAAATTAGTTATTATTTTCAATATGTTTTTTTATACATGAATATATTTCATTCTAAATTTATTGAATATATTGAATGTTGATTTATTATTAAATTTATCATATTTTTATGCCTTATTTATCCTTGATGGCTTCCAAGTTACTCAACCCCTTACTAGGTAACCGAGGTAAGCCTTTTATTTGTTTTCCTTTCCCAATGTTTTCATGATGGAATTTTTGAAAGATATCAAAGATGTTCTAAAAATAATATTAATGTTTTGATGAATTTTATAATATATTCTATATATTTTAAATGTAATATATAAATCCTATATAAATCTAGTCTCTAAATACCACTAAATAGTTTTATCCATTATGATGTGAAATCTTGTATTTTTTAATAATATAATAAAGTAAAAATAGAATTCGTGTTACTAGATTCTGGGTTATTATAGTTGGTGTTAAATAAAGTTTAATAAGAACTTTGGGAAATTGTGTTACTACCCTAAATCTAGTAACCTTGAGCCATTTTCTATTTTATTACATTAGAATAGATTCAAAGGGTAAAATATAAAAGGAAAAACTAGTTTAGAATTTCTAGAGAACTAGATACGTACAAGATATGAATTTTACATTAAGTATATAAAATAAAAATTAATACATAACAAAAGAAAATGAACTACATCATTGGAAAATCATTACAATAATTCCTTTTCATATCCCAAGGAAAGGAAACAAATTAAAGTGGAGCTCAAATGCTCAGTTAGGGGAAAGTACAAGAGAATTTATTATAAATAAATAATAATAATAATTTTTTTAATTTAAATAAATTAACACACATTCCATTTAAATAACATTAATATCATGATATGATAAGGTATAATCAATAAGTAAGGGTAAATAACAAAACATATAATCCATTTAATCAATAACTAAGAATTAAATGCTTCCATAGATAATATCATAGGGAAAATATAATAGATAATGATAATAACTAAATTCTCAAAGAAGGAAATGCTTAATTATTATATATAATTCTATCATGAATCATGATACATATACTATCATGATCTTTCTCAAGACTATTTAAAACTAGAGGGAAATAATGCATCTGATTTGGCTAACTAGTTGTCTCATGAGACCTGTCGATGCATTAAGGGGATATCTATATCTAGGACCCACCTATATCTACATGTAAAAATCAATACTCACATATCAAATAATAAATTTAATTTATTATTAAATATACATTATCTTCAAATATCTATATTGAGTAAACAATATTGATTTATCAATATTTACTTTTTTAATCAACTAATTTTGAAATTAAACAACTTAAATAAAAATGTTATATGGTTTAGGAAACAATAATATCCATCACAAAATAATATATATATTTAACATAAATTTTGGTTCCAATGGAATATTATCACCAGAATGTTATTTTTTCATTATTGAGAGAAAAATCACCAAGGAAAGTGGGATTGAACAATAAGTTTACCACTTCTTAATTATAAATTCAATCCCCTTGGATGAAGTAATTAAAATTGAAAATAAAAAGACCATTATGTATGAATTTATCATGATATTAAATGTAAATTTGTTAGTATATACACTATATAAAATTTATTAGGTGTATAACATTACAATATACCTTAATGAAGGTAAATACTGATGAAGTCCCTTATATTGAGTGTGCATCATCATGTACGTTATTTATAATCATGAATAATAAAGATATGTTAATTATTTTCTTTATCAATAAAATTTTTCAAATTTATTTTTCCTTTTATTTCACTTATTACCATGTTATAAAAAATCACTTAATCAATTATGTTTATGTTGTGTGTTTCAATGATATTTGACTTATGCATCAAATATGAAATCTGTTTGTTGAATATAGGACTAAGAGGTCATTATATTAATATATATAGAATAATGATAATGAAATAATTATCATATTTAAAATTATATAATATTTTTTTGACCTTTAATTTATGATTGTTTTGTGAAATTACATACAATATTTTTATAGAGATGGTAGGTCATATGTACGCTTAAGAAACATTTCATTTTTTCAAGAATCATTATGGAAAGGAGGTAAGGAAAATTTTAACTTTATATAATGATAATAATACCACTATAAACATATTACTTCTTTAAATATAGTCATATATATCATCCATTTGGTGTGGTGTTGGAAAGAGAGTCACACCGATTCCTGAAGGTGGTAGTCCACATGTAAAAGAACAATGTTATCATATTTCAGTGAGTGATATTGTAAAAAATGATGTATTATATTTTTCAGATTGATGAATATGTAATTAATATTATAAATATTTCATTTATACCATATATATTAATTAAATTTATCATTATCACCTTTCATGTAAAGGGTTAGTGAATGAATAATCACATCGCTTCCCGAGGTGGTAGTCTGCCATACACATGACTAACATTATCATATCCCATATGGAATGGTAATTAAAAAGGTATATATAATATAATTTCTCAAGTGGTATAATTATTTTATTAATGTCATATATATATACCTTATATTCATCATCATACCCAACCATGTGAGGTGATAATAGTGGAATGAATGAGATCAGTTAGCTGGATTGTGGTCCACCATACACATAGATGATGATTTTGTAACTCATCTGATGGAAGTGGGGATGGTTCTAGGTCATTAACATAGAATAAAAATATATATATATATATGGAAGATACATTGGTTGTTGTAAATGGATTATCTCCATTGACCACTATAAATTTTATATCTTTGTTCCCCTTTCCCCAAGTGTGCATGATTGAAGTCTTTGGGTTATGCATTCATTCACATTAAAGAATTTGATATATTATGGGCTAGTTAGATAGAGAAATTCAATATATAAATTTTATATTAAGTGATTAATCAGTTTTGATCAAAGATAGAGGGATAGTTATCCATATATAAAGAGACATACCAATATTTTGTTCCCTCATTCCAGCCTTGATCAGATATACCCCTCCATAGAATGCATTAAAGGAAAGGATAACCTATCACTGCATATTATGAATGATACCCCAACTCCTATAATCCTATTAGAGCATGATTCATAATAATTTTTCTTGTGCAATTATTATAGAAGGATCCATTGGACCCAATTCTCATGCCCCATATTGCTCAAATTACTTCGATATTTTATAAGATCACTATGTTGGACCTATAGAGAAGATATGAAATTTCAACCATGGAGTAGATGAAAAATGTATCTTATCAACAAGATCATCTTGATTTATTACAATATAAGCTAGAAACTATTGTTTTATTCATAGATTCATTTAAGATATCCCATATGGTCCAACTAAAAGGAAGAAAATCAATATTCGAAGCCCACCATGTGATGTAATATAATCTCTCCCCATGGAACCATTCCATATAAAAGATATCAAATGAGTTTAAATAGAGGAATATTTTCAATTGAGAGACATGGTATTATGATATAAATAATTATTAATATCTACTCAAACATTTTAAATCTTCTATCTCTATTTTTGGGTGTAGAGAACATTGGAATCTGGAAGCTGACTTAACACCATTATATAGAATAGGATTATCCATGCATAGTGCTTTATGGATTTCCTTCCAAACCAAAAATGATAAGATTAGATGAGATTTAGTTATTAAAATTGGGGTTTATCTATTATTATTGATCCTATTATGTATGTATATATATTAGTTTTTGTTAATACATCAATATGAAGCTTCCTAACTATGTATGTGACATCACTCAAAAGCATTTCTACTCCTATCAGGGAAGTCGAAGTAAAAAAATTAAGAACTCATATTTCACTAAAAACATTTAAAAATATAGTAAACTTAGATTCAAGGTCCATACCAAAATAATTAGAAGAAATTTATTAGGACTCTTTAGGAATTTAGATCGAAATTAATTGATATATGTTTTGAAAAGAGACCAAAAGAAGGAATAAAGAAAAAATGGGCTTTTATTATGATTTGGAAAATTAGGGAAAATAAAGTGAAGTATGTTTAGTTTTTTGTAAACTAATTTAAAGCATTTCAAGGTTATGTATATTTATGGTTTGGGTGAATGTGGATTTTGAAAATAATTTTACTAATTCATGTATGGTGATGGAGATGATATGAGGTAGATCAAATAGTCACGGTATCCCTTCCTTAATGGGACAATCCCCAATTTCTCATAGTTAGTTACTTTAGGGAATTTCTAAATCAAGTTTGTCTTAGTAAAATTTCAAAACTAATTTATATAAAATATTTAATGGTAATGAAATAGTTTAGGTAAATTAGTTGTGTAATTTTAAAATAACCTTTCTATATTTTTTCCAAAGGTCACTGGAAAAGAAAAAAGAATAGTATTAGAATGAAAATTAACTAATTAAGGCAAAAAATCATGAACCAATATAGAAAATACAATCTAAAAGAACCTTACCGCTTTCTATCTATCACCCTAACACATGGATGGTGTTAATACATCATTATAGTAATGAGGGAGTAAGAGGGAAGAAGAAAAATATAAAATATGGATGAAAATAGAGATGAATATTAGCAAATAACTCTTCAGTGGCGCAACATGTTACCCCAGAATTTGGCCTCTATATCAATTTATGGAACCATCAACCTATCTTTGGATTTATAATCCTTCAAGGTTCTTGGGTTTTCTTTAATTAACCATATATATGAATATAAAATAGTAATGGAACAATATCATCCATTAATGGTAGTTTTGGTCAAAAATTTGAATTCTCCCATTGAATATTCTCTAACCTCCTGAAAACTGGGACTGTATGGGAACTTTCACAGCATGAAACTTCTTTTAATTACATGAAAACCAAGGTACAAATTATTATTTTGTGTTTTAAATGGATATTATTTACATCCTAATTACTTTTCACATCCTCAATAAGATTCACATCCTACACCACCAATTCTTAGTAGGTTGGTGTCGATTTTTGCTTGATTCTTTTGTTATAAACATTCAAACAAATCCTTCATTTTCTAGATATCAAGGAACATATTTTTCATCACTAATATTTCATCATTTACCTATTTTTTCAAATATATTTTTCATGCTTCCTTAAATCATAAAATTAGTTAAAAAAATTAAAAAACAAGAATGAAAAATTATTTTAATTATAGAGATCAATGTATTAGAGTACCATAATATAAATTCATGAAATATATTTATCAAATCCACCCACACTTGAATGTAGGCTTTACCTCAAGGAAGGAATATCAATATAAATCAAAGAGAACTCACCTTACCATGCTTAATACATAATACCAATAAAATATATATGTCAAATCGTTTATTAAATGATTAATCATCACATAGTTACATTTCATTAACTCCTCAACTTATAAAGAAATAGTTCAACTATCTACTTTACTTTTCTCCTTTTCAATAATCCATGAATTTTCATTATTATATTTTAATTTTTAAATTATTTACTAATTTTAATTCCACCTTTACTTCGCCTCCCTTTAATTTATTTTCTCATCATCAAAATATAAAATTTTAATAGAGTTATGATCATACCTTAAAAACATTCCCTTTTGACTGGATTCTATGGCATATAACATCATTGCTCTGTAAATATAGATTCCATATTTAGTTTTGAGGACTTAATATCAAGGTTAAAATGTCAATGATCTTTAATGTAGGTGGTCAATGAAAAAAATAATTCTAAAAAGGAGGTTTTACTCTAACGAAAATATCCTGATATCAAAATATAAACACAATAAAATAAATTTTAAATTTTGAATATGTCATTTCCCTATATACCAAATCTCGAAGAGGGAACATTATAAAAGTAAGCAAATTTAATGTATCAAACTATATTTATTATTATTTTTTTTGAATTTTTTGAATAAGAAAAATCTAACATCCACCACCTAACCAGACATGGTTGAAGGATTGTTAGTCTAGAAGTGGTGATTTTTAATCCTCCCAAGACACAATTTTTATTTTATTTTAGGAGAGGTGAATAACAAAATACAATGAATGATAACATGGTCTCTCACCAAATCATATGAAACCCCCCAATAATGTTTCCAAAATAAAGTATACCCTCATCTATCCTAGAGAGCCTCTTAACCTCACTAATTATTTTGATTATTAAGAAAACCTTGAGATTAAGATAGGAATGGATATAATAGTCTTGAAATATGGTTATTATCCTACCAAATTATTTCCGGGATTCTTGGATAAAAAAGGATTAATGTATGGTGGGTACAAGGATAAAGATATAAGTAATAAAATTACTCAATCCTATTAAAATTTATTATATTTATTCATAGATTTGATAATATTTCAAACAAGTTATATAATAAAAAATGCCTAATTCTTTCAATAAATATACTATAAGAAGAGTGAGAAATATTATTTTATAAAATATTTCAAGAATGAGATGAATAGTTGGGACGATTACTCTTGAAAATGCATATGATTAATAAAAACAATTAATAGAAATATTATAAAATCCAGGAAACTCAAATCTCAAAAAAAATTGTTTGCAAAGTTTAACTACTCTCCATAAATCATGATTTATTAAATCACAATTATCATGATTATATCTACTAATTATTTCCCATATTTTCATTCCAATATTTTGATAAATAAATTTAAAAACATGGCTTGAAAATAATCTTAGGAAGTTTACACCTCCTAGATCATTGATTAAATAAATATTCAAGGTAGGGAATGAAATTGATAGAAATGATTCATTAACAAAATTAAATTTGGGGAGTGAAATAGATAAATAAATAATTAAAATGATTAATCTCATTTTCGATGTCACTTCAAACATGGGTTGTGCATGTTTTTCCTACACTAGGTTCATGATGTGGATTGATCCCAGGATGTGTACTGAGTTGATTTATTTATGTGAATTGCTTTCATAAAGTGAGTTAGTCTAGAAAATTCTTTTCGTGCTACATTGCAGTGTATTGATGGTTCTAAAAAATGAAAACAAAAAATTAATATTACATTCCATTTTAATGAAATTTTAATTATTTTTTGGGGAGTGAATGTGCCTAAAAAGAGAAAAATAAAATTATTAAAAACATAGGTTTCCTCCCAAAAGGACTTTGGTTATTATCATTAAGATCAACCATACCTCTATGATTTAAGTGATTGAGGGTAAGAAGGAGTTTACCCATTTTAAAACCACAAAGTTTTGATGATGTGATTCCACTATATAGATTATCCCTCTCCCATTTTTTGAAAATAACTTCCTTCTCCCTTTAGGTAATATGTTCTATAACTTTATGGTTCAAATAAATCAGTTTTTTCCTTTCATGAAAAATCATAGGGTCATTCACTGGTTGACCAAACAAGTAGTCCTTCCATGAATTATTCAAGTAAAACATTCCCTCCACTATCATCAGCTTCTTCCAGCAGTGTGTGAACATTGATCACATATTTTTCTACTTCCTATTTCATTTTTTCAGCAGATAAATAAGAACTTGTTCTATGTAAAATAGTGCCCTCCACTTCTTGTAGACTGTCCTCTATTATCTCATCACATGTTTCTTATAGAAATTTTTATCCCCTTGTGTAATTTTAATTTCAATTATTCTCCACCAAATCTTAAAATACTTTCCCAATTTTGAAAATCAATATGTTCCCTATCAATTACAATGAATGGTATTCCCAATATTATTGGGGCCTTCTCATCATCTATGCCCATATTAAGAAAATCCACTAAAAATTAGAACTTGTTTACCCTAAATATGAAATCTTCAAGTAGTCCTTCAGGATGTCTCACTATTATATCTACAAGTTGAATATTAACTTGAGTTGTCTTATTTTCTATGAATCCAATGCCCTTAATTATTGAGTATGAAATTATATTAACACATATATCTAAATAAAATATAGTACTACTTGACTTATTCGAACCAATATTGATCTAAATAAAAAAACTAATTTTAGTATTCTTTCAACTCCTAAATTTTAGATCATGTGGTTGTCACAAAATTTTCTAGGGTCTCCTCCAATTAGTGTACTTGACTTATATGTGATGTCCCTTGGTTATGTTATTGTAAACATTGTTGTCTTAGATAAAATCATTATCCATGTTTATGTTTTTTGTGGTTATTTTTAAGTATATCCCTATTAATAGTTTGGATGATTATAATCCACACAATCTATGTCTTCACAATAAATACCATGGGGATATTTATTGGCCATCATCACATCAAGTTTCATTAACATAACATTTATTTGGGTAAAAAGGCATATGTTGTACACCATGTTCACTCCTCACACTTGACATTCATCTAACTACCACTGAAAACTATTACTGGATATTTCATCCAACTACACATAACTCTCCTATGATGACTTCCTCATAATATAAACTCCTATAACAGTATCAAATATAGAATTATTTCCCTATAATAATACTATATAAAAAATATTTAATCAGTAGGCATGTTTTGATGCCTTGATGAGGGAATGATATTATTATAATTTTAAATCTCTCCAATGCAATATATAAATATTATTTATTCATTTTCCCAAAATTTATTATAATTAACTACAGATCAATAGTTTTTGTGGGTAGGAAAAACCATTTCAAATAATTTCATATCAGATCTTCCCATATGGTCATCGAGTGAGTGGGTCGAATTAGGATATACTCTTATTCTTTCTTCTTTATGGGAGAAGTAGAATAGGCATAACCTCATCCTTTCACATGGTTTCTCCCAAATTTACCCATGTTTTAAGGGTCAAGCGGTCGCTTGTAGTGTAGCTTGGGTTGTCTAATCCTCAGAGACCTAAGAAGAACCTTTAGACACACAATATAAAGAGATGGATTTTTGGATATGAAGTGGCCAACATGGGTTGATTTTAGATGTATTTTAAAAGAGGAAAAAGATATATATGTGAATTATATTTATTAGAAGATGAGTTGATCCTAGGTTATTGCTCAGGGGGGATTGGATGAATTACTTTTTTTACGATTTCATTTTCATTAACTCGAGAATGATTCATGAAATGAATTCAAACTACCAACATAAATTACTGATTAAACACCACCAAAAACACATTATAATCACCTATAAACTTGTAGGATCATTTCATGATCTCTTCAATGTAAAGGATCTAATTAGAACATAAAAGTTGCGTGAATAAATTCAATAAGGAAGAGGAAGAGAGAAACTCATTTAAAGAAAGAAACTCAAATAAAAGAAATTTATAACATTTAGAGAGTGAGAAATAACATCCAATACTGCCCCTCTATACTCCATTGGATCAACCCATAAAAGATATAGCCCTCAGTTGATAAAATGTTCTCAATGGAAGCAGGAAGTAGACTTACGAGGGTGGAATTGAAGAAGTAAAAAAAATGACCACTCCACCGTTGTGTGAAAAAAATCACAAGGTTTGGTGTGAAAAAGTTCACTCCTTGAAGAAAATCTATCAAGGTGATTTTAATAATAAAAAAATAAGATAATAAGAATAACTTTTATTGTAAACTAAGGTGATTCAAACAACTTAAATGAGAAGGAAAAACATTACAAAGACAAATTGGCATAATGACATTACAATGAAAAAAAAGCTCTAATATCCTCAAAATCATTTGACACTAATACCTTAAATAGGAATTTTGTAAGTATTTGGAAAATTCCCCATCATCCCATGTGCCTTTAATTTATTATGGTGGGGAAAGGTGGGTGGACAATTAATGGAGATGAGACTTTTCCACTCTACCCCCGAAATGGAAACCAGCTTGCAACCACGAAAATGACACGCAGAAAGGTCCTCCTAGATGACTGAATTAGAGTGGGCCATAGAAAGATCAAATTTATCCACTTATTTCATCTAAAATACTATAAATTTTAGTCCAAAATAATATGCATTTCTTGAGATATGATTTAAATGGTGGGCTGGTTTTCTGAGCCTCAGAGTTTGGCCCAGAATTTCATCATCAACTTGGGCTGCCTGGAAAACCATTAACAAATCTGAATAATATTGGTACACTATTAAATTAAATGTTCCCAATAATATCATCTATCTACATATATAGTTTCAGAATCATTGGGCACTAATTATGTCTTCTACAATACTTTTATTGGGCTGTTGTCCAAATCGCTTCACCCAGAATATGGATGGTTCAAAGCCCACTTTGGTGGTCTTACAAATTGAATATCCAAGTGATAAAAAAGAATGAATTGTTCCTCATATCATGGGAGACCTGAATATAAAATATAAACTAAAAATCAAGACCATTATGTGTTTTATGAGAATCTCGAGAAGGTACCTTGTAATAGTGCATTTTAAGAAGGAATTACAATCATAATGTGAAATAATGTTCAAAGTGTAAAATGAACTAATAATGGTGTCTATGATTAATAATGAAAATGAATATTATATTATAAGTAATTAATATTTTCCTCTTTTAGAGGCTAATCATAACTTGTGTTATTATTGGATTTTAATTCAGTTCAAAATTCTAGGAAACATTAAATTTGAGAATTGGGTTCTTCATGTGGTATTCTGGTGAATTAGATTGAGTGTGGGATCATTTATATGACACATATACTTGACCTTGAAATGATAAGAATATATAAGGGGTATGATATCACTAGGATTGGCCCCCATATTTGAGGGTCTTCCAGATTTGATCAATGCAGGAACCTTATTGATTCCTTCCTTAGAGCTCTTGCGTTTCTCCCTATCATTGCACCTGTTCATGTCCTTAATATCTAAATCCTACAGACATAATGTATTATTATTATTTTGAGTATTTATTATAAATTTTAGTGTCATTTTGATCCTAGGATTGGAGTTAGTATACCCATATTTTTAGTTTTCTCAGGTTGATTAATCGTGTAACACAGTTGGGAATCAAACAATATTAAAATAATAGAAGCATAAAATGGGGAAAAATTGAAAATGAAAAATTGAAAATTCTAAAATATTATAATAATTATTGATAATATATCTATGAATTTTTTTTATATTATATGTCTTTCTATCCATAAGTTCTTTTATTGGGGATATAAAATTAATAATTTATAAACTCTATTATCACTACTATCATTAAAAAATCAAACAAAGTGGGAATCATGGTTGATCCATAGAGAATGAGAAGAAATGACTTATAAAGTTTTAGGAATTTAGAATGTGATTTATTTATTTTTATTTTGAAATTATATTGAAATATGGAATTAATAAAACAAATTTTATATTGAATATGTTTTAGAAAATGAGAGAAAATTAAGAGAAGAAGGTTTTTTTTGAAAATCAGTTGGTCGGAATTCCATGGTTTTGTAGATATAAGTTCAAGGTGAAAAGATAATTTAAATTGTAATTGATTTATTTATTTTTCATTTTATAGTTGATATTAGAGAAATATAGTGGATAGTACATCCCCATTTGGCAAGAAAATACCTAGTCTCTAATGGTTTAGTACTTTAGAGAATTTCCAAATAAAGGTTTTTTCTTGAAACCATTTTAAAAAAAAAATTCATAGACTATTAATTGGTCTTGAAATAGTGTAGGGAGAATATTTTTACTGTTTTAAAATACACTTTACATTTTTTACCATTCATCATGGGAAAGGAAAAATAAATATAATAAAGTTAAAATTAATTAATTGCAGCAACCCAACATGAATAAAATAAAAAAAATAAAAACCAGAATCATCCTTTGACATTGTCTAGATCACCGTAGCACATAGAGAGAGTCAAAAAATAATTATAATAATGAGGTATTTTGAGGTAAAGATAAATAAAAAAAGAAATCATGAATAGAAACTAAGATGAATATTGGTAGCGGACTCTACAGAAGTGAAGTAACTCACCCCAGGCTTTGGTCTCCAGATCCATCTGTAGCATTATCTGTTTGAATTTGTATTATTAGGGATTAATGGTGAATGTTTTATTTAATTAGATAAAAATATTTTCATAAACGATTCTTTTGTCAATATTTTCCTTCCATGGAGTTTTGAGTTAGAAATTTGAAGTATTCCATTGAATGTTATATCAAACCTTCTCGAAACTGGGCTAGTCCAGGAACATTCACATCTTGAAACTTGTGTTCACACCTTGAAAACCATTGGATATCCTAAGGATATGTTTTTCTATGTCGTTCCTTTACACTCGGAATAGTATTCAAATCTAAAATTTAATTAACAGAATGAATGACCAATTTCTAGTAGGTTTAACTAAGTTTTATCTTGTTCCATTAGTTTTGAACCTCCAAATTGATCTCTTATTTTTAGATATTAATTAAACATGTATTTCATAAAAAATTCTTAAAAATTAACTTGTTCTATAATTTTTTTTTATTTATTTCAAAAAAATAACAATATTAGTTAAAAAATAAAAAAATTGGAAATAATATAAACTGGATTATAGAGATTAGTTTATTAAAAGATCACAAAATAAATATATGGAATGTATGTATCTATCAGAGTGAGCATACAATGATCAAACTATTACTCTAATTAAGATCCTTTAAATAAATCCATTTTTATTACGATGAACCATTTCTATGTGGATTAAAAGTACCCTGGACTCTCTGAATGTTTTCTTTAGGGTATGGAAAGAGGGAATGTTGAAAGAATTTTCCAACCCATTATCCCTTCAAAACATCATGTCCCCTTTTCCAATGATCAACTATTTGTTTCCAAGGAAAGTGTAAATATGATATTGAATATCAATACATTGAATTGAAGCCGCTGAAATTATATGTAGTGTTATGTCTATCCTTTTATCATATTGTTCTATTATATTATTCTTACAATGAGTTTCCATGATAAATTTATTTCCTAGTTTGTCCAACATGTCCAATATAGTTCTGTTGAGACTCAATGGGACAATACCTCCTTCATCAAGAGGTATCTCCAAGAGATTGTAGATTTCCTAGTGACACCCTCCTTCTTAGTGTGAATCCTAAATAATGGAATTTATATTAAATTAAATTCTTCTAATGAAACATTTATGAGTTATAAAAATTAAAAAAATATTCACGGGGATAGAAAATTAGACACCACTAATAAGTGCTTATCATACTCTAAAATAGAGAAGAAAAATATTACAATTGGTAATGTAATTTTTGAGTCTGGTAATCATGTTTTCCAAAATTTGAATCCAAATTATACTTATTAAAATTAGGTCTCCAAAGTACTACATATAAAATATGCTACTTTGGAAACCAAGACCATCATTTATCTTTTTAGCACCCCATCTCAAAAAACAGGTATAAATATATACATTTCTTTTAAAAAGATTATCCAGTTTCTCGAATCTCTAGAAATTTATATTCAAAAGTTCCTTAAAATCCCTGATGGAACTAATGTTTACATTAAATAAAAAGTGTATGTTATCTATAAAAAACAGGTGGGTTATTTCAACCGATTTGTAAAATAATTTAAAGGGGAAGTTGAGGCTGTTGTTGATCACATGATGAATAATTATGATATGTGAGACATGCAAAAATAAGAATAGTTATGAAGAATCTGAATCTCTTATTTGAAGGCCTTTATTTATTTAATTTTTTTGAAACACCTTCTTATTAGCAAAGTGATTAACCACAAAGTGCTAAAATAACATAAATGAAGGTCACAAAACCACTCAAAGAACACAGATTGTTACATGAATTTAATGATGAAGCTTACTTCTATTATGCCAAAGGAATTTTTCTAATCGAATTTGGTCATATTGTTGGAACTAAATTTTTTCCTACATAAGATATACAACTTCTATTCTTGTAGTCCTATGGATCAATGAATGCTCCTATTTGGGATGAATCCAGGTTTCTCCTCGAAAATCACGACGGGAAAACAAATTCATTTATTTATATTATTAATGATTTTTTATATATAAATAATGTTTTTAAATATAAATGAATGTATTAATAAATTTAAAATATAATAAATATCATATAAAAAATTATTTAATTTAATTTTTTTAAATATTTTTTTATTGAAATTTAATTAATTATTTTTTATATTAAATAGTAAATTTATAAAAAATTTAATATATTGTAGGATAATATTTATAAATTTATGTAATTAATTATATGTTTTAAATATAATTAATAAATTTTAAATATAATAATAAAAATTATAGGTATAATTAATAGTAAAGAAATATTTTTAATTGCACTTAATTATTTTAAATTAGTGTCAATATTTATAATATTAATTTAATATTTTACCCTAATCATTCAAATTTAAATACATATTAAAAAAAATATAAAATTTTTTATATATAAGTAAATAAATAAATGAAGATGTATCAGTTTATATATATATTAATAGATAAAAATTCCATATAAATAATGGATGACCTCGCTATGTAGAACACAATTTCCTTTTGATCCCCTACTCGAGCAATGTGGTTCAAAAACCTCCAATCTCCGAATATCAATATTTTTTCACATAATTGGAATGTATCAAAATTCATCTTTTCACTAATAAAAGAGGGATTTATCAGAACAAACCTTTTTTAATAATTAATAATGGTATTTCCCCTTTTTAGATGAATTATAGCCGCTACACCACTACTCCCTATTCTTCAAACTTTTATAGAAGATTACCCTTAGAAGTTTTTTGTTAAATCATTTAGATAAATTGACATAAAAAACTAAAGGTATGTAATTTGAAACATAGTTTTAAGGATTTTTTACACATTATATATATATTTATTGTTTTTTTGATTGTTCATCATTGATCTTTTGTGTGAATTATTATATTTAAATAAACAATTAGAATTCTGAATGCATATGTATATATAGTTATAATATTTCATTTGACACACAATATATATATATATATCTATTCTGAAAAAAATAAAACACATATATATATGAAACAAACACTTATAAACATAATTATCATTATATTTTTTTAAATTTATTAGTATTATTTTGTTTATTTCATATTTATATGTATTATAATTTTTAATCATATAATTGAAATTTATACTTTATGCTTTAAAATTTAATCTTCTTTATATATAAGTGTATCTTTTATTTCTTTTAAGTGTATATATATACATTTATACATAGTTATACAGTTTCACACAAATGCACAATTTATTGATATATATATGATATAAAATTAGATATATATAATAATAATAATTTTATTGTATGAGTGAATCTATCAAAGTATTATAAAATGTTGACTTTATTTATATTATTTTATATACTTTATTTATATTTTTATTATAATATATATATATATATAAATATATTTATTAAATTATTACTTTATATAATTTACAGATGACATAAATGATACCTTATATGCCTATTTTCTACGTATCTATTTTTAGAAAAAAAATTAATACCATTGTAAAAATTAAGAAAAATATGAATTGAAATTGTGTTGATGGAAATTTCATAACAAAAGAGTATGAGGATGATGTTATGGAATTTTTCTTTATCGCAATATTGCATGAAAATGTCCCTTTTCAATTTTTTCCATCTTTAGAATGTTTTTATTCATGTTGAATTTGTGTAGATTATTTTGAAAAACAGGCTTTATATCACATAATTAGATCAACGTTATAATGTTTGACTAAATATACTTTAAGACTAAATATATCAAATAATTGGGATAATAGTTTGATTTACGTTTTATATGATATTAAAAAAACTATATTCGGGGATGTTGATCATATTGAGGAAATGAAAAATAATGGTTGAAGATAGCCATTATGATTTTACAAATCTATTTGAGAAGTTAGTAGAAATATGATTATATATTATTATATTTTCAATGGGTATTATATATAAAATAATACAAGACTATCCTAATGACAACATATTGTTTCACATGGACTGTTTATCACTTAAAAAAGCCTTAGGTGCATTGTGAATCTATAAAATAAAAGTGAATAAAATTTTAAGAAAGCCATATTTTATATCCGAATAATTACAAGGTTTATATGGACATATGTATTTGATGAAATTAAAATTCAATTAACATGACATGAAAATAAAACAATTCAATATGGGAAAATTCATCACTTGGTAAATACTCAAAGTGGAAGAAACTTAATAACAGGATTCCTAAATCTTGTAGAAAATTAAGAAAACTCTATATTGTGTTATATACATATGGAATGCATACTTTTTTTATAATTAAACACTCATAGTAAATTTCTAGATATATTGGTAAATTATAACATATCACCATGGTTATGTATAAAATGCAAGTACATTATGTGGCCTCTACTTATTTTAGGATAACAAAAACTGGCAAAGCTATTATCATATACATAGATTCATCAACTAAATATCTGAGATTGATGTGAGATACACGTGTTGTAGTGTGATATCCTCATATAAATTAAGAGTCCACATTGAGAATAATATTTTTCAAGATGATAAATTACTTTATAGTATATAGAATTTTTTCAGAATGCAAAATTAAAAGAATATAAGGGTGTTCCATTTTTAAAGAATATACACAATCAATTGTTTTTGAAGTATTATATAAAGAAATTGTATCTTTTAAATCATAAATTTTTACCTCGATGACATAAATACTGATTCTAGATAACAACATTGAATGTGAATTCAGAAGAAGGTATATCACTTTCCCTATTAATAGGTGATGAAAAAATTGAGAATGTAAATGATACTATCATAATTTTTGGAAAACTATTTTTTAAAAACCATATGAAATATTTTTAGAAAAATAAATATGTTTTCAATAAATTACTATATTTTATTTTTTTGATATGCTGGAAATTTTCTTGATGTTATAAATGTAAAAAATTAAATGTGATAATGTTATTTTCATGTTACTAAATGCACTAAGAAAAAATGTTGGCATATTTTCTGTGTTATGAATGATTAAAATAGGGATACGGGATGAGTTTTAACTAGTAAAGTGTCTATTAAACTCTTTTCTTGTAACACTAATTGCTTCCACATTGTGCATCTTTTAAATAATTTAATAGCTTGTGTTACAGGCAACACTGAGTTCAAGCGCACCACGACTAGCTATTTAAAAAGTAGTTATGAAAATTATTAACCAAATTTTTAATTTTATATATTCAATATAATATTAATACTTATCTTATGTATTTATAATGCATGATATATGAATAATTTAAATTTTTCGAATAGAGAAGTATTTTAAAAAAAATGAAAATTTATCTCATTTTAATGGATAATCCTTTTTAAAACCAATATTTTATACTTTTATGTATTCAATTTTTCAAAATAAATTTCATCTTCAGAAGGGGGACATAATAATTTTATTTTTGATTTTTTTGGTGTTTTTTCCATAACTTTCATATTTTAATGAATAGTGAAAAATATTTGATTTTAATTCAAAAACTGCGTTTTCATCTAATTTATTTATATCATTATATAATAATTTCATTGGATTAAAAGTATAATTAGATAATTTTTTATCATTAAATATAATTTATGTCGTCGGAACTATTTTTACATTAAAATTAGATATAAAAACATGACAATGTTTTGATGGTATTTACTTTTAAGAAAGTCATTTTTGCATTTTGTCAATGGGGATTAATTTTAAATTAAATACTAAAACATACCTATTTTAAATTTTGAAAAATTGATACAATATTTGTAATCATTGGGTTGAAATTATGTTAGTAGGTTAGTTTTATTTTTTTGGATATTATGAATAGTAATTTTAGTAATTTTTTATTACCACGATTAAGGGTTAATAGGGTAATTAAAGCTAAAAATAATATTATAAAATTACCATAACACCTGTAAAATTCCAATTTGATGACTATATTCAGCCTTTATTACCAATAATTCTCAATTAAATCATTTTATATACCCTTTCCCCAAAATATGACATGAATATTTTTAAAATTAATGAATGTGAAAAAATGTCACACTCTCATTACTTATAACAATAGTAATATTAATATTGAGATATACCTGAGATAACATGTACTATATATATTCTATTGAAATATAATATAATTAACTACTTCATATAAATTTATTGATATTTTTTAGAGATTAAATAATTACAATTAATGATGACATATTAGTGACATAGAAATTATTTTATTAATAGAAATATCAAATAAATGATAGTAAGATACAAAAATAAATATTATTTTAAATAATTAATGACATTAAATAATTTTATATAAAATATTTACATGTTATTTACATATTGGAATTATTTTCTCTAAGTTATAATATTGTTTTTATATTTTAAAAAATTCAAATATTGAATAGTATTAAAATTGACATAAATGTTCCTTTAAAATAAATAATATTTTATTAAATATTATAAAATTCATAAAAATATCAGGATTACAAAATTATATATTATAGTGTTATATATGTCATCAATTATCCAATTTGGGTTCTTTTTTCATTTTATCATAACTATATTTACCTTATATTATAAAAATATAGGTAAGCATGGTAAGGGTTAAACTGTTTAACTGATGGTTATACCCCAAAGATAATGTTACTTTGGTGACCTAAAATTGTCTAAAAATATTTTTTTGTGAGTATATATACCCCTAAAAATATTATCCTATAAAGAAAATATTTTTTAGCTATTTTAAATTGAGAAAAAGTGATAATGAATTAATTGTTTTGGTGTTTCCAAAAGTGCCCCTCCCCTATACTATAAAAGGGTACCTCTCCTCCTCTCTTATTCACACATCTAAAGACATTTTTATCTGCCATAACCTAAACAATTCTCTTACCAAACTTCCCTTTCTTCATTATAGAGGACATACTTTGGGAAGAAAGCCATCCTATGTAGTTATTTTGTGAAAATCAAAAGGATATGCTCAAAGAAGAGGTAATTGTTTTACAATTTCCATTCAATTTATTTTAATCTTGTACTTACTCATCATTATATTATTCCATAATAAAGTAATAAATAATGTATCATCAACATTATAGATATGTTATTATGATTATGTTACCACTATTTTTTTCCTTTTATACATCCTACTAATAATAATATCACTATACGTGCATACGTATTACTTACCATCTCCACGCCCTGGTGTAATTTGTTATTCAATACTACTTTATTTGGATAGGTATAATAATGATAACAGGGGATATAAATAATTAATATAAAATTATAATTATTCTTTATAATTAATATAACATTCAATTCCATACCTTTTAACCATCAGGGGAATGCTACCATCGCACGTGCATATGTACGACCTACCGCCTCCACGACGCAGTGAGATTCATTATCCACATTAACAATTTTAGAGTAATTATAAAATTTATATGATGAGTAACTATAAGTATTAGGATCTTTAAATCAATATGTATATGAATAAAATATATCATATTCATTACAACCATGACTTACATAACAAAACTTGTATAAGAAAATAAAGAAGTTAACACACAAAAAAACTGTAATACTAAACAATTATTAAAAAAATGATATAAGAGGATCATATAAGATTCCATAAATATGGATATAGTTTTGGTATAGTATTATAAAATTATTTAACCATTATACATGAATTTAAAACACCCTTGACTAATGGAAATTACAAGGTAAGGGTTGAATTCACAATCCCATTATTATCCATGGTTGTTTATATGTAAGTATCTACCAGGACATCTTTATTATCAATGTACATGTTTCTTAAAATGTATTTAAATATATTATCCACAATTATTTAAATTATGTTTTACCCTTATTTTACTTTTCATTAAATTCTTTGAATGTAACATTTCTGTAATTTTCCAAATGAGGTGCTTTATGAATTTTTCAACAAATTAATGAATGAAATTTTTTAACTTATATAACGTGAGTGACTATTTTCCACCATTATGTTGCCTTGAAATTTCTAAGATTACCAAACAATATTAACTGGTTATTTTTGAGAGATTTAATTTTTTATAATTATGTTGATTTTAAATTATTTCAATATAAAAAATGGATTTTCATTCCAAGAGTTGAATTGAATTTATTTGATTATTTTCATCTATGTCAACAAACATTGTTGGACTTTATGCTTGATTGAGGTTGAGTAATTATAATAAAATCTTCTATATTGTATTTTATGTTTTATGATATTATTGAAAATGGATTTCCTATTTTTATAACACTCATGGTTTGTGGATAAATTATTAATAACTTGTATCCATGTTTTAATATGGATATTTAAGTTAGGTTTCACCATTTTCATATGAGGGATTCATTGGACATAGTATGTAAAGGGAAGGTCCTGCTATAGACCATCGATACATCGGTAGGTCTCATGAGACCAAATAGTTTCCTGGCACGAGGCCTTGATGGTATGATTATTTATGGCCTTGTCACAAGGCCTTGAGGGTATAGTTATAATGTCTCACATTATGCATTTCCTCATTATGAGATTAGTTGTTGATATTGAAAGAGATTATTCAAGTAGTAGAATATCCATGTGAATTCTTAAATAGAATTATTTGATTTATTATTGACATATTATTCTGAATATTATGTTTAAAAGGATTTTGATTTAGTTTTATACCATGCCCTTAAAGATTATGCTTATTTGTGTCAGATTCCGCAATATTGTTTATCCTTACTGAGCATTTGATCTCACCACATTCTTATGTTTCATTTTACCCAAGATGTGAAGAAGTATATTATGGTTTAACTGAAGGGATATTATGAGGAATATGAGTGTTTTCAAAAAGGATACTATGTTTTTTTCATTTAATGATGTAATGTAAATCTTAGGTTTTCATCTAGTTTTTCCAAGGCAACTAAACTGATGAGTCTTTCAGTAAATTATTTCTTTTAATCATGATAATGTAATTAAATAATTCCCAAACTCTAGGAAACTAAGGTCAGGGAATTATAGTTGATATCTGGGGATGTTTCTTACAATCCTTGGAAACTATATTTAGAAAAACCTTGGTTACAGAACATTACCCAAAGATAGACTTTGAGGATAAGTATCGAAGAACATATTAGAATTTTTGTTATTTACATATTAAGTGGGTATTACTAGAAAATAAACTCATTTATGGATACTACAAGTGGATGTGGTTCTAGCACAAATGTACCTAGAGTAAGAACTCTAACAAGGTGTTTCGGTCTCAACTCGGGTTTACTTGTTACACGACAACGAGCCTTACTGAACAAATTGTTTGACACTCCCATGGGATATCCTTAGGATAATTCACATTTTTGTTGTGAAACATTATGGAGGATTAAAAAGTAAATATGTCCTAGGAGAAACCATGGTTATGATAATGAGATTAGATATGCAATTTTTAATATTTATGTTACGTATTTTGAAATTCTGCGTTATGATTCATATCATAACCTAGTGAATGACATTTTTTAGAAATGGAACCAATTCGAAGGAATGGAAATTGAATCAATGCAAATAAACCATGTAGGGATTTCCCTCCTATGAAATAAAATTATAGTGGTGCAGGTGATACAACTATAACTATTCATCTTATAACTATACTGAGATAACTAAATTTGGTTATGAAGAAAAACATTACCTATATAGAGAATCCTAATCCACAATGAGGAGGAACAATGTGAGATGAATTCACGAAGAAAAACCCCCCGATATTGAATGATAGTTTATAAAATATCAGAAGATGTAGATCAATGGTGGTCATTAATTCAAAACACATAAAAGAATAAAGAGGTAGGAAATATGGAATTGAGGGATTTAAAATGACACTTCCTAGAAAAATACTTTCTCGTGATCTATGAGAGTACATGGAGATGAAATTTCACAGTCTTAAGCAGATGGAGGATAATAATGTTACAAAGTATGAATACAACTTTACAAGGTTAGCAAGGCATTTGGTAAATTACATTCATAACCCATGAAGTGAGACTAATCAGTTCTTTGATTGGTTAGAACCATTCCTCCAATGGGAATCTTCTCACAATATTTGTCATTATATGATGATATTATCCCCTGTGCTATCATGTCAGAAAAGGAATAATCTATGTCATATGACTTTAAAGTAAATAAAGGGAAGAAGAGGGCCACTAGACATTCTAGAAATAGAAATAATGGGAATAAGGGAAAAGATGACATTACACCCTACTGTAATTGTAGAAAGAAACACCCCAGTACTTACCTAAATGGGATGGTATTTTGTTACAATTATGGAGAAAAATTCCACCAAGATCATGATTTTATGGGAGATAAATAATATACCAATTTTCAGTGCTAAAAGTATAAAGAGTTTGGACATTATGAAAATAATTTTCCTAATAATCAAGGAAACATTCCCCATAAAATGCCTTGGTATCAAGGGCATGTTTTTGTGATCACAACTGCAGTGGTTTAAGTTCAAAATGATGTTGTGGAAGGTACTTTAATGATTTCCTCAAATTTATCCAAAGATTTTTCTGTTCCAGAATCCTCTCATTCATTTAAATCTTCCTTATTTTCTTTAAAAATTAAATATTTCCAATTCACATTAATGAGGGAGTTGTCAGTAAAAAACACTAATGGAAGTCTCATTTCAATAAAGATGTGTCAGGATATTCCAATTATGGAATATAAATGTGCTTTATATGATGAAATTATCATTGTACCTATGTTATATTCTGATTTAATCCTCAGTATGGATTGGCTATCAAAATATGATGCGAAAATTTATTGCAAGAATAAGGAAGTTTAAATTTGTGAGGACAATATAGAATGAATTATCTGTAGAGTATAAAATTCATCAGCTGATTCTTATCAAAAACCACCCTAGTAGATTTACTGAATGATATTATTAGAGAGGAATAGAAAATAAATTCATAGTATTAAGAAAAAACTATTCAAATTTAGGATATACCTATTGGATGATAATATATTGATGTATTTGTAGATGATTTACCATGAAATCATCCAGATCCGAAAGTTTAGTTTACTATTGATTTAATCCCTGATGCAAGGACAAAATCAAAAACACTCTATAGAATGGCCATTGTGAAATTTTTGGAGATGAGTATACAACCAGAGGATATGAGTAATAAGGTATTTATACTTCCTAGTTTTTCTCCTTTGGGAGACCCAATTCATTTTATTAATAATAATTATTGATAAATGTGGTTGTGAATTTAATATAGAGAAATCAATGCTATTACAATAATGAACAAGTATCCTCTGTCTCATCTTGAATATTTGTTTGGTAAACTTCATAGAGTTTAAAATTTTTCAAAGATTTCCCATCATTTTGGATATAATCAATTGTGTGTAAAAAAGGAATACATTTCGATGAAAATATTCTGAATGAGGTATGGTCAATAATAATTTATGGTAATGTCATTTGGATTGAATAATTCACCCTTTATTTTCATGTATCTAATAAATAGAGTTTTCGTGGAATATCTAAATGATTTTTATAGTATCTATTGATGATATATTGGTATACTATAAAAGATACAAATTCCAAGAGAACCACTTGTGGATTTTTCTGAAGAATCTTTAAAGAAATGAACTATATATGAAGTTTGGAAAGTGTGATTTCTGGATTCATGAAATTTGTTTTCTTGGCTATATTATCTCTATGGATGAAATCTCTTTTGATCCTTAAAATTAAAAGGTAATCCAATAATTTCTAACAAAGATGAGTATACCTTAGGTACACATTTTAATTTGTTTACCTTGATTCTATGGGAATTTCATCAATTTTTTTTTTATAGATTTGAAATTTGGTTGACCAAGCTCACATGTAAAGGGGTTAAATTCATTTGAAAAAAAGAGTGTGAATAATTTTTTAAATAATTGAAGAGAAGATTTTTCAATTCTCTTATCCTGACATTACCATATACGAATGATGAGTTTTTGATCTGTAGTGATGCATTAAGGAATGGAATTTGTTATGTTCTTATGAAAAATGATATGGTTATAGAATATACATCAAGGTACTTAAAAAAATGATCAAAACTATTCACCTGATGATCTTGAGTTAGCATTGGTAATATTTTATCTGAAGATATAGAGACACAATCTCTATAGTGAAGTATGTGAGATATATACTGATCATAAGAGTTTTAAATATCTTTTCTCACAAAAAAACCCAACACGAGACAAATAAGATATCTTGAGCTACTAAATGATTATGATTTCACAATACACTACCACATAGGGAAGGTAAATAAGGTGAAAAATTCATTGAGTATAAAGAACCATGTAGTTTTAAACAAAATAATAGTTGAAAGGGATCCTATGTTCATAGATCTAGTAAATATTGATATGGGAATTATCAAGGAAGGTGAAAAATCACTACTTTTTCAAATGGTTTCAAAACCATCTTTATTAGAAATGATAAAAAGTTCCCAGCGTGATGGTGATGAGTTTCAAAATAAAATTAAAGCTATGAATGATGGGGGATTGATTGAATTCAAATTTGAAGATGATATTATGAAATTTAGGACAAGGATTTATATTTTTTCTATACCAGATCTCAAATGGAAATTTTTGGATGATGATCATTGCTTCAATTTATCTATACACCATAGTGGTACTAAGATGTATAGACATTTGACAGAACATTTTGGGTGATAAAACAAGAAGAGGGATATTTATGATTATGTGTTGAGTTGTTTGGTTTGTGAATAGTTGAAGGATGGGAGACAACATACTAGAGGTGTCATGAAACCTCTTCCTATAAATGTGTAGAAATTTGATGATATTACGATGGAATTTGTTATGAGGCTACCAAATACATCATAATAAATGATGCGATATGGGTTATTATTGATCATCTTAGTAAATCAACACATTTTATTTCTATTATATATTATTTACTAAATGAAAATTTAGCAAGACTATATATTAATGATGTTGTGATACTTCATGGAGTACTCGTATCGATTTTTTCTAATTGTGATCTCTATTTAACTTTACAATTTTAGAAAAGTATTCAGAAGGACGTAGACACTGCTCTTCCATTTGAGCACTACCTACCACCCTCAAACTGATGGACAATAAAAGAGAACTATTCCAACTTAAGAAGATATGTTGAGATCTTTGTCACTTGACTTTCAAGGTATGTGCGATCAATATTTACCTGTAGTATAATTTTCCTTTTACAATATATTACATTCAACTATTCATGTGGCACTATATGAAGTATTATATT
Organism: Viscum album; assembly: GCA_963277665.1. Lineage (NCBI taxonomy): Eukaryota > Viridiplantae > Streptophyta > Magnoliopsida > Santalales > Viscaceae > Viscum > Viscum album. Next base: position 1,574,381,880 of record OY728120.1, on the reverse strand, counting down.
GAAAGAGATGAAACCCACATACTTGATGGGATGATTTTTGTGAAATAAAACTTATAGGCCTTGAACTTATTTAGGAAACAATAGAAAAGTTAAAGACCATTCGAAACCATATGGAAATAGCTTGGAGTAGGAAAAAGAGATATGCCAAAAATAGAAGGAACGATTTGGAATTTCAAGTTAGAGATAATATTTTCATAAAGGTATATCCATGGAAGGGTGTTATATAATTTTTTAAGATGGGTAAATTTCGTCTAAGGTACATCAGACCTTTTTAAATTCTTGAACATATTGGAGCTGTAGCTTACCATTTGGAAATGCCGCCAAGCCTCTCTAAAGTTCATGAGGGGTTCCACATGTGACTATTAAGGAAATAAATTCTAGAACCAACAAAGGTACTAATATATGTTTAAATAGAACTAGAACCTGATTTGTCTTACTGTGAAGTTCAAAAAAAGATTCTTGACACTGGAGAACAAGTGTTAAGAAATCAGACGACTCGTCTGGTCAAAGTTCTTTGGAGAAAGCATAAAATAGAAGGGGCAACATGGGAACTCGAAGAACTTTTGCTAAAGAAATACCCAAATCATTTCATAAGTGATATTATTGTAATTTTTAGAATGAAATTATTTGAATGTGGTAAGAATTTAACACCCCAAGCTTCCACGTTATGCTTGTTTTTAAATAATTGAATAGTTTTTGCTGAACACAACACCGAGTTCGAGCACACCACGACTAGATGTTTAAAAAATAGTTATGAATTGTAATAACCACATTTTGAATTTTATATATTCCATATAATTTTATTATTCATCTCATGTGTTTCTTAAACAAGATATATGAACAAATTAATTTTTTTAATAAAAGAAGTATTTTTCGAAAAATGTAGTTTTACCTCCTTTTAATGGAAACCCTTCTTAGATAAAATATTCTAAACATTTATATATTCATTTTGACAAAAGATACATCTTATTTTTCTGTGGGACACATAAATATATATTATACAAATTTGTGTTGTTTTTTCTAATAACTTTTATATTTTAATGACTAGTGAAAAATAATGCATTTTAATTCAAAACTACTTTTTCATATAATTTATTTGTATTGTTAGACTATACTTTTAATTGGTTTTAAAGTATAATTAAATTAGGTTTTTAAATTTCATATATTATAGGTCATTTGAATTATTTTGACATTAAATTAGATATAAACACATGTCAATCTTTGGATGGTTTTTACTTTAAAAAAACACATTTTCCTATTTTATCGATGAGTATTAATTTTAAATTAATTAATAGAACTTATATGTTCTAAATATGAAAAATGGATACCATATTTTAAATTAGTGGGTCCAACTTATTTTAATAGGGTACTTTTATTTTTTGGATATATGAATAGTAACTTTAGTAATTTCTTTACTACCGCAGTTACCGGTAAATCGGGTAATTAATAATAATAATAATATTATAAAATTATCATAAAACCTATATAATTCCTATTTGATGACTAAATTATACTTGAATAACCTATTTATCTAAATTCTATCATTTAATAGACCCTTGTCCATGAATATGAGATGAATACTATTAAAATTAATCAATGTGACAAAATATCACATTGTAATTTATTATAAGTATAATAATTTATTAAGATAACATAGAGATGACATAGTTTATAAAAAGTATCTGGAATTATATAATAATTACCAACATCATAGAAATTTATTTATTATTTTTATATATTATATAATTACCATTAATGGTGACACAATAGTGACGCATAAATAATTTTATTAATTGTTGTATAAAATAAATAATATTAAAAATATTAATGTAAATATAATTTGACTTAATTAATGACATAAAATATTTTTATAGATAAAAAATAAATGTTAATGAAATAAATGAAATATTTTTTTGAGTTGTAATTTTGGTTTACAATTTTTAGAAATGAAAATATTGAGTTGTATCAAAATGGATATAAATGATACTTTAAATTAAATATTATTTTATTAACTGTTATAATATTTCTAAAAATATATGGTTTATCCAAAAGACCAGTATAGTAATAATTATTCCATTAATAAAACAATTGGGGTTTTTGTTTCATTTTATAATCACTATATTAACCGTATTGTATAAAAAGACATGTAGACACGGTAAGAGTTAAATTGTTTAACTAATGGTTAAACCCAAATGATAATGTTAATTTTGGACCTAAATTTTTATGAAATTATTTTTTTCAGTATTTATACACATCCTCATTTAATCCTCAAAATAAATCACTTTTTAACAATTTAAAACTGAAAATGAATTTATAATAAATTAGTAGTTTTGGAGTTTCAAAAAGAACCCCTCCCCTCTACTATAAAAGGGAATCTCTCATCCTATTTTATTAACACCTATAAATACCATTGGATTAATAAAATCCTTCCAAATTATCATAATAAATCATCTCACTTCATCCTTTAATCCGTAATTTTTTCCTAAATCCATCCCATGAAGTCCTTTTGTGCAAATCAAAAGGAGACACTCAAAGAAGAGGAAATTGTTTTACCAATTCCATTCATTTTTTCTTCATCTTATACTTCATCATACTATGTTCCTTATTAAACAAATTTATTAATCCTCTATCATATATTTTATGAGATTTAATTATGATTATGGTATATACATATTCTTGTTTTTATCCATCCTATGACAAACAATATCACTATGTGCGCATACGTTCAACTTACCGTCTCCAAACCATGGTGTAATTTATTATTAAACACTACTGTATTTGGATTGGTATAATTATGAGAATAATGTATATAAATAATGAATAAAAAATTATAATGATTATATATAATTAATATAACATCAAATTACATACCATGTATCCATCAAGGGAATGACACCGTTGCTCATGCGTATATATGACTTACCATCTCCATGACGTAGTGAGATTCATTATTCATGATAAAAATTCAATAATGATTATCAAATTTATATGATGAGTAACAGTAATTATTAGGAACTTTATATCATTCTATATATGAAAAAAATACATCATCTTCTAAAAAACATGACTTACATGACAAAACAAGTATAAGAAAACAAAGCAGTTAACACCCAGAACTATGGTTATACTGAAATATTATTAACAAAATGATATAAGAGAATAATATATGATATCAAATATATGTATATGATATTGTTATAACTTAATAACATGATTTAAAGATTATACAAGAGGTTAAAACATCCTTAACTAAAGGAAAGTATATGGTAAGGGTTAATTTCACAATCTCAATATTATCCATGGTTGTTTATACCTATGTATCTACTGGGATATATTTATCATCCATGTCCATGTTTCTTAAAATTTATTTCAAAATATTATCAACAATTTTTTAAATTCATTTTCCAATGTTTTAAATTTTATTACATATTTTTAAATGAATCCTTTTATCAATTTCCAAATTTGATTCTTTATGAAATTTTCGATAAATTAAAGAATGAATATTTTTTAACTTATACCACACACGAAGGTATTTTACTCCATTATGTCCCATTAAAATTTTGATTCTTTCATTTTAATCTTAGAAGATTATTTTGAAAAGATTTGTTTTCTTTTATAATTTTCTGGATTATAAATGATTTCAATGTAAAAAATTGGATATTTCTCTCAAATAGTTTTAAGGAATTTTTTAGATTATTATCATCTATGTCAGTATTCATTGTTATAATTTATGATTGATTGAGGTTAATTTATTATGATACAGTATTCCATATTGTATTTGGGGTTTTAAGATATGATTGACTGTGGATGTGCTATTTTTATAATATTAATGGTATATGGTTAAAGTATTAACATTTCAAATTCTATTTTCGATACTAATGTTTTTTTATGTTTAAACCTTTTCATATGAGGAATTAATTGGACTTCGTAATTGATAGGCGGGGCTCACTATATCCCCTCGATGAAATGGTAGGTCTAAGTGACAAACTAGTGTCTTTTCACATGGTCTGGATGGTATGGTTATTTATGGTCTTGGAATGAGGCCTCGATGGTTTGGTGTTGATGTCCAAAATTATTCATTTCCTCATTATGAGATTAGTTACTGATATTTAATGTGATTATTCTACTAGTATAATATTCATGTGAATGTTTAAATGGAATTATTTGATTTATTCTTTCTATATTACACTGAATATTCTGTTTAAAAGGATTATGTTTCAGTTTTACACCATTCCTTAAAGTTAATGCTTATTTATGATATCTTGCACTATATTGTTAATCCTAACTGTGCATCTGAGGTCACCCATTTTTTTATGTTTCATTATTTCTAAGGATATGAAGAATTATATTATGACTAACGTATATGGATTGTCTAAGGAATATGATTGTTTTAAAATAAGATACAATTTTTTTTCATTTCATTATGTAATGTGAAACTTATGTTTGTATCAAGTTTTTATAAGGCTACTAAACTGATCAGTCCTTTAGGACATGATTTCTTAGGATCGTGACAATGTAATAAAATAACACATCAACTCTAGGAAACTAGGGTTTGGGTGTTACATTTCTTCCTTCATTGGATCACATACTTTCATGAAAAGTGTTATATTACTTTTTCTTCTTCATAAACTATGTACCCGTTCTAGAGGGGTAATCATCAAATATGATTAATATCATTTTGATGAAAGATTTGAAATTTGTGGGATTAAAATCAGGTAACTGTCATGTTTTAATGTAATATTTAATGAATGCGGATATATATAACATTTTATCTAAAAATTTATGATAAACTTTACCCAACATTAATTATTTTTCAAAGAAATGTCTATCAATGTTATAGACCCGATGAAGTAACAAAATACAGAAAATGAAATTTATGATATTTTATGTGAATTAGAGATATTTTTTTCTATAATCACTAATTTAAATAATGGTTCAATTGAGGTTCCATTTTTAGTAAGGGGGTAATTATGTGGGCATTTATATTACAAATGGATGTACCCAATCAAACAATAACTAAATATTTTTATTGGGTACATTAAAATGAAAATAAAAACAAATAGTTTTATTTGGGAGTGGATTATTATTTAAGAATATAGTGAATTTTATAGTGAAAATTTTTCCATTATGGATATTGTTAGAATAAAAAACCTCATTATATTGGGAAGCTCTTGGGGTATTAATTTTATGAAATTTCTATTATCATAATTACCATGAAAAATTGGGGAAATCTCACATTTATGTTATACATAATAGTATAGAGGTTTCTCGATATGTTAAAACTGATAAATAATTTATAAGGAAATTAAATCAATCATGGGATGAAATTTTAATATCAAGGAAAAATAAAAAATAGTTTATAAGATGGTTTTGAGTCCATATATAAAAGGAATTTTCTAAAAATATGAATTCAGCTCTTGTAAGACATTGACGGCTAGCCCGAATATCTAATAATGTAAATTTATTAGGACATAAGGTTTTGTTCCATCAGAATGGATGCTTTATAAATGAAAAAATTAGATATTATCTATTTAAAGTATTAATAACCAATAAATATTCTCATCAAGTTTATTTTAAGGAAAATTACACCTAATTTATTATGGTGGAGGAAGAAAATAGCCTTTCGCATTTATATCCTAGAAATATTAATAAAACATATTGTAAAATATGTCTTAGATAAATGTTGTGTTTAACTTTCCAAATATAAAATTTGATCAAGAGAATATATTTGATGCCATAATAAGAGAGAAATTGGTGAGAAATAGATATTTTAAAAGGAAGAAGAGACCCTGAAATCTTGTTGATCTTATCCACACTGATGCATGTGGCCCCCTGAAGGCTATCAGAATATATGGTGAGAAGTTATTTTTCACATGCATTGAATATTTTTAAAGAATTCGATTTTTAATGTTTTTACAAGATAAGATAGAGGTGATAAAGTTCATTATGAAGATTCATAGGAGAGCCAACAATGGATCTGGAAGACCAATAAAGAATATTTGATCTTCCAAAGTAATCAAGTACACCTCTCATGAGGTTGAAAATTACTCATAAAGAAATGGGATTAAGCTTGAATCTTCATCAGTAATATCCCCTCACCAAAATATTGTGTAGTAAATTTGAAATAAAATGATGAAAAATAAAAATAAAACATTACTCATTGAAAGTTATCCTCTCATCACTAATGAATGGAATCTATGTAAGTAGTTATATACATGTAGAATCATGATTTTCTCTGACCTAGAGAGAAGATAACCCCATAAAATATGTGTAATCTAATAAAACTAATGTTTAAACAATTTTTAATGTTAGTGAGAATATGTTTCACTCAGAATAAGAAAAAAAGCCAAGGAAAATATATAGGCACAAAAAATGAAGGGATATTTTTAAGGTAATACTTTATGAATAATGTCTAAAATTTTATAAAAAATGTTGATCAAGATCATAGAGACTGTTGATGTTAAAATTATTAAATAAAAATTTTGGAATAGATATAGAATTCTAAATCTGAGTGTGGTGAGTAATAGATATTAAAAACTAGTAATGAATATGACCATCACTCATTTCTTAATCTGTGAGGGTGATTCATTTTATGAATATTGGGATGAAGAAAAAACTAAAAGGAGTAAACTATTGACCCCATAGTGAATAAGATAAGATAAGGTCGATGAGTCAAATATCATATGTGATAAAAATATCCCAAAGAAAAATCAAAGGATATGAAATATAGATAACAAAACTCAACTATTGACCCCATACTAAAAGGTGTACACTTATAATAGATTTATGTTATATTTTAATAATTCTATCAAGTGATATAATGTTTGATGCACTTCGTAGAAATGATGGTTTAATTTTTTTTCCATAAATGTGATTTATAATAAAAATTTAACTTTCATTCAGTCAAGTGGAACTGCCCTCATTTGAAAGAACAGGGAGGGATTAGTCATGGGTCATTTCCATGAGTGAAGTGTTAGATAAAATTAAAAAATAGACTTGGAAACTTATTGATTGGTCAATAGATCACAATATCATTGGAAAAAAGTGCGTGCTAAAAAATAAACATGAAGAGAAATGAAAATTGATATTAACAAGGAAATATTAGAATGTAAGTGTTACTCAGAAGTTGAAGGATTTGGCATGGAATAAACCTTTTCACTATTATTGATACCTAACTCGATAATACTATTCACTGCTATAGTAGTTCATAGAAAATATACAATATTTCATGTGGTTTTCAAAATAGAAATTTTAAATGGTATTCTCCATTATGGACTATATAATATATTTTAACTAGTTGATAAATAAAAATAATTCTATGGAAATAAATGTAACCCATCTTTTTATAATCTAATATATAATTAGAATATTACATTTCATATATTTTCTCAAATCCTAAACCAATACACAATCTGGGTATGAATAAGAAGTGTAACAATAAATTCCATATAGTTTCCCCTCCTCTAGAAACTTATAATTGATTCACAACTTAATTTCCTTTATTGAACTACATATGTGTTTTATACATGAGAATTTTCATTACAAAATGAATTACTCAAAATTTAATTCAACACCACTAGATTTTAAATTGTTCACTAAACTTTCACTAATCCAATTTGTTCACATAGATTCGACCACATAAAGTCACACACCGATTGTATTATAATGGGTTTCAATTTTTTGGTATAATCCTTAACATCCCATAGATTTCTGGAAATTCTTAACTGTCACACAAAATGAATTTAATATTCTAATAAACCCCTAACACAATAGGGTCAAATTCAAATAAAATTGTAAAATTAATCCTCAATATAAAAGGAATTTGATATCTAGAAAAAGAAATATTGGTATCTGGGTCTGCCTTGGTCCTCATAAATTCATTACCTAGTTCCATGTGATTTTTTACGACCCACCATAACTATCTTAGCTCATTATTTTAACCAACAATGAAAAATGAAACATTACAATATCGAGAATACCTTCCAGCTAACTCCGAGAGAAAACATTAACATTGAACACATGGCATATGATGAGTGTGTTGAGAAATATTCCATTACTCTAATATATAAAAACTAGCCATAGATGAATTCAAATAAAACATGGCATAACATACTCTTGTCTATAATCTATTAGAATAATGATTGAACTTTCTTACTATCCTTGTTCAAATAATATTCTATCAGTTATATATCATAAAAATTAGTCATTCTCGGATTTACATGAACAAGTGAAATAAATGAGACATTCTATATTATGGAAAAATGTTTTCAAGATATTTAACATGAATCTCCCAGGACCATGCCAACCATTCCTAACATTTTACAAAATCCAAAATTCGACTTTTCACTCTATTAAAAATACATGAAATCATCCCTTGATTATATTGGAGATCTCTATTCCAACCTCCACTAGGATAAGGCTTAGAAAATATTTATGATATATCTACACAATAATGGCAGGAATTAGCTATAAATGTACATGTAACCTAACATCATATATCAATATCAACAAAAAAAATACATGAAAATTAATATGAATAATAGATATTAAGAAATCATATAACAAAAACCTAATATAATATAACCTGTATAAAAGGAACCTTCTGAATACAAAATTATCTAACATAAAAGAATTATTAGGTATAAAAAAACTAGATACAATAAAGGAATCCCAATTAGGAGACATATTAAAGGATAACTAACAGGTTGGATGTTATAACAAACTCCTCTTTACTAGTCATCTGCATCTACCACCATATCTAAGATACATGGCTATCCATCCTCAAAGTAAATAGATCCAAATGGACATATAGAGAAAAATTCTCTCAAAATATTTAAGGATTACATATACAATATATAAAGAATAAAAAATGATCACTTGTATCACCATAAATTCGCACCCCATTAATTAACCCAAAATGCGTTAATCATGAAATTGTAGAGGGAATAAATTTCTCCACTTATCTTTATAGAACTAGAGGAAATAAAAATCACCTATTATATTAACAAAACTAGATGAAATGAATATCTATAATAGATTAAATGAAAATATTTGAAGCTAGCGGCGTATCCATGTTAAGATACTCATGGAAATAAAAATCTCTACGTCTATAACTGTATGATGTAATATTAAAGGAAATATACATCTTTAGGGTTCCAACCAATATAATGAATTGATCTTTATTCAACACACAATTTAAATTTTAATTAAGAATAAATTTTATTACATCCCCAAAGAACTTTTTAGTTTTATAGTTTTAGATAATTAGGTTATAAATCATATATAATAAACCCATGCATTACAAAGTATACGCTTTAAATCAATGTCCATTTTTTACCAGGAAGGTTTAGATCAGACAAAAGTCTGATCTCCCAAATTATTATGAGAAAAAAGTAAAGTGAAAAGAAAAGAAAATAAAGGTGACTACAACACATCTAACCCATTCCCATCTCCATACCCATAATCAGGTCCCCCATCATCCTATGTAGCTGATTCCCATTCATAGGACTCGTATCTCTTGAAAAGTTCAAGGTACTGGTTCCTGCGGACAAGTTGCTCTTTGGTGAGATGATCCTTGAAAGTCTACCTTGCTCCATTACCTTTTTCCAAATCTGTTCTCTCTCCAAGACCCTTATTGTAGGCAGACCTAGTCACCATTGGTTTGGGGAGATCTAAATAGTCCTTTGCAGCCTTCTCCTGCCTTGTGTTTTCTCCCTCATCTCCTTTGCCATCATCTCTTTACTACTATTCTTCACAATGTCACTATAGGATGATCTGTTGTTGTCAAATTCCTTCTCATTATCAGATTCATCTCCTCATTTCCTATGTTGAACCACAAGGGGAGAGGCAAATTTACTTTTCTTCAGGTTCGTCCGCACACTTCCCGGATGGATTTCTATGCAAGGATCACAATCATTTGAGATATTCCTTCCAATAAGAGGACTTTCCGTCCTCGTCGCACCTTACTGCCCAACATCATGGCCATCTATCACTAAGCTAGTATTGAGGGTGCTTTCATGAATTGCTGAGCAGAGAGTCCTCCCCTCTTCCAGCCCTTCATTTTCCTTTATGTCAACATCCACCAGAGCTGCAAAACGATTTGATGAACATGTTATCAAGTCATTAGAACATACCTATGCCCTGATAAGAGGTATGTTCTGATGTGGATACCTAGGTTCATAAGAGATCTGTTTCTGATCAAGACCCCTTCCCATAAACTGAAAATATGAACTTGTATCCTCCATGCCCAAACCAGCAGCCTGAAAGATCAGATAATTCTCAAACTGATCCAAGCCCTCCTATCCCTATGTCACCGCTGGGCTCATGTAGGTTCCATTAACCTGCTGAACATCCTCCATAACCTCATGGCCGACAGACCCCATTGCCATGGACTCTCCATTCAATATATCTCCTGATGTCACCCCCCCTCTCCACCATAGGATAATTCACACTGTTTGCAGGGGTGACACCAGTCTGGACAGGATTGGTTTTATATGCATCTACAACTGGATCCTGGTCATTCGCATCAATACCATGAAAAGTAAATGATTGGTAGACAACACCATCCCCTGTAGCTGCGGCCACACCCAGCCTATCATCCATGATAATCATGCGACATCTCTCGGTTTCATGTCCCTAGTTATGATAATTGGAGCAATATGATGTCCAGGATTCATATAGAATTTTCTGAGCATACCTATACTCACCCTCAACGATGACCCAGAAAATCTTAGGTGGAATCCTTGAGAGGTGTATCTCAACGCATAACCTCGCGGTGGCTGGATTTGTCATAGAATCCGTCCTCTAATCACATCATAAGTATTATAAAGGGACATATAGAAAGATGAAAATAAACCAATTTTTCTTTTTCAAAACTATAATATCAAATAATAGTGTTTTCCTTTATCCTAATAATCATAGATATAAAATAATCATATAGTAAAAAATGAAATAAAAATTACTACCAGAAGTTTTTTTATCAAAAACTTTATAAGAAAAAAATTATAATTATTAACATTTCTTAGAATACATGTGAACCGGTGAAACATATTTTCTAAAAAACATACCGTTTACCCTTAAAGGGTATAATTAATGCTTTATAAAAAAATCCATTAGATTAACTTTTAAAAATAAGATATTTCCATGAAAAGTCATTTTTAGGAATATAAATTTTCTATAGGTTCCTTGGGACATCCTCATCAAAGAACCATAGAAAGAACCCTTACAATTCGAATAACCATCTCGATTAATTCAGACATAGTTATCTAGTGAACATAATCATTACCCAATATGTTAGTGAGATTTATCAGGCTAATCCATCATAATAAAAAATTTACAAGGACCATAAAATACATAAAACATATATAATATTGTCTTTCCATCAAGAATCTATAAAAATATACTTTAGAATCCACATGCAATTTTTTTTTCTGATATGGATATATCCTATTCCTTTACAAATCCATTTTCAAAACTAAATACCCAAAAAAAATGGGATGAATGGGTTTTCTTTGAGGAAGACATGAAATATTTTAAAGTAATCCAATTATAAAATAATATTCATGGTTGTGGGAATGACTATTGACATTTCATAAATCAAAAAAAATATTCTTTTCTCTAGCTTTAAAAGAAAGTAAAAAATTCCAAATGAAAAATGCAAAAATATTCCTTTTGGAGGCCTTTTAAAGAAAATAAAAGGTAATGTAAAATGACCTTTTTAATTAAATTTATTTAAATATTTTAACATCCTTCACAAAGTATAGACATGGAAGGAAAATATAAAAAAAATATTCAAAACATTTTAAAACTAGTTTTTATGATAGAATACCCCTTACCTTTAGTCTGACCTGTCACAAACATTAATTATCTTACTAAAAAATAAATTTATGTTAATTATTAATATTAATATTAAATTTTAATTTCATTATTATTTTTTATTCCTTTTATTTCACTTTTTACCATTTCATACTTAATCCCATAATTGACTATGTTTTATTTTAATGTTTTGAGGGTGTTTGGTTCATAAGTCCAAAATGAATTCAATAGGTTAAATTTTGTCAAAAGGATCATTATTATATCATTAATATACTATTAATAATGTTATAATTATTATTATTACAAAATAATTACACTTAAACAACTAACCATGTATGGTGGTTATGAACAATAAATTACGTTGCATCATGGAGATATTGTTCCATACGTACACATGAGTAATGATTCAGTTTTTCGAAAAATTTGGGGGAAAAATTTAAGTATTATTTTATCATTCTGGAATTATGATTATATGAAAAATGTGATAACCCATTCCATTAGGAGTTATGAATTTTAAAGGATGTTTGAACTATTCAAATAGTGGATGGCTTGTTTAAATAGCAGGGTGATGAATTGAGATATGACAAATTTGAACATTATAAAGAGGTTTTTCTGAATTCAACATAAACAGGGAGGGTAAATGAAATCATAAAATATAAAGGAGGAGGCCTATGTAAGCCAAGGTTATTACTGCTACTATTGACTAGACAGTGGTGAGGGTAGGAACCCTACTGCCCAACATGATTCATCAACCAACTGTTGAACTTACCCTAGGTGGCCAGTCGGACACTGACTAGCCGGTGGAAGCCGACCAATGAGCCAGTGGATAGAATTGGGAAGACTATATGTTTGGACCTTTTTGGACGTTTTAACCATAGATTCCCATTATAATTTATCTATTTGGCTCAGGTTTTGGTTTTCCATTCAGTTATGCACTCGTCTCATTCCCCCTCCTTAAGATTCCCTTGATCCAAGGTGGATCTAAATGTAAATAAATAGTGGATTTGGGTTTGAGTCATCATTATTAATCATCCTTGGCCGCCTTTTTCCTCACAAAGTGGTGGATCACTATTTCATTTTTTAGGGATGATCGTCTTGGTAATTCATGGCCCTTACAATCCTTAAATATCTTAATTATCCTTGAATACAATTAACCTCAATCATCTTGATAAACAACTGATCCTTAAAATGATCTTGATCAGAGAATTGGACTATAGTTCCATTGTATATTTATAGAATTATCTAACAATGATGCAGATTCAGGTAAGCATGGCTGGAAGATTTCTTGTGATGATGAATGTGTGTCATTATAGTGTTATTAATTGAAGGTATGTTCCTTGGTAATATGTTAAATGTATTTTGGTTGAATATTTTTGAATCAAAACTCATGTAATGGAATTAATTTGGATCTTTTTCTCATATAATAATCTTGTGTCTAATATTAGTGTCTCAAAATATATTAGATGATGTTACGACTAAGTTAGTTTTTGTTCGTGAATTATTCTAAGGGATCCTATTTAATTATATAAAATTATCCTTTGTTTTAATTCTAAACGTTAGGGATTTTTTCTTGAATGATTTTGGATGTGTGTTAGGACCTTCCATGTGTGGATAGTCATGGTTGTGGCTAGGTGATGTTACTCAGTATGTCATCCAACATGTATTCCTTACAACTTTGTGTGTGATTTTCCTTTGAATATTATAATTAGTTATCATTTAGTTTCAATTAATTATTTGGAAGGATTGGTAATAAGTGAAACCTCTTGGAGATGAATAGAGGTTGAATAGACTTGGAAAACTTAGACAAAGTAGTCAGGATTTGCGTGGATGGAGTTTACTCAATTTGAGTTAGGTGGTTACATATTCTCTACCACATGGTAATAAGAATTTTTATTAGAATGTGATATGAGATTTTACACTCTACGAAGAAATACCATAGATTCATAATATTTTACGAATAACAATTAACTATTAATTAATTAATTATCCTAAAGTCTTAATACATTAACAAAACCTTTGAAAATGAAATTGAACAAATTGAAGAGGGTCAAAAATGGCACTTTCAGACTAGATTTATGTATTCCACTTATTTCCTTGGATTTTTCACTATTCAGTACATTTTATTAAATGGAACGTCCTTATATTTGTGGTTGAGTTACATGAGACTTAGATCCCATGAGACCATGTTTGATTCCTTGATAAAATTTGGGTGTTTGTAGCCCATGAAACCATGTTTGATGCCTTTATCACATCTATGTTCATGGGTATCCCATGATACCATGTTTTAGGTATTTATTACATGTGTGTGTGAATATATACCAAAATTCCATATTCATGGTTTTGATCACATGTGGGTGTGTGTAGAACATGGGACCATGTATGATGCTTGATTTCATGAGTGTGTGTAGACTATGAGACCCATATATGATTATTTATTCCATGAGTAATATAATGCTTCTTATTATAAAATGTTTCATTATGATCACATGCATTCACATGTTTCTACTAAAATATCATGATGACGTTCCATGTTTTTCCTCTGTATGATCTGTCATGTTGTATATTATTTCATTGCCTTTAGAGGCATTTATTTTGTTCCTGGGATAAGTGGAATATCCTGACGCGGTAATCACTTATAGGGGGAGTTTGAATGGTTGGTGACAATAGCGATGTTGGAGTTTAGAACAAGGTAGGACATGAAGACATTGAGGCCAGACCCACCACTATAGAGTTATGATATGATGTCCTTTTATATTCTAAATGACATGTCATCTCAATTCCTTGTGGATTATGAGTGATATGTTTTATCGATTACTTCGGGATGTCGTGCGACATGTAATATCAATACCTTGTGGTTTTTTGTGACATTTAATGAAATACCAGGACTTTTACATATATTATTACATGATTATTCAACATAAATATCCATTAATATAACATCTAGATTGTAAAGGCCTAGTGTATTTCTTAAACTAAGTTCATATTACATAAAATGGAACTGAAAAAATAGTATGATTATTTTATTATCCATAGTGAGCTTCTAAAATCCATTTGAGATCCTAAAACTACCTGGGATAACATTTTGAATACATAAAGAAGGGGGTGATCTAAAAATCCATGCAAGATAATAAACGCGATAAGGAAACAGAACACGAGAGTCAAAGGTATAATTATATATCATAAAAAAGATGCCTCATGAGTATTTTCATAAAATAATATCATAAGGAACATGGAATCACAATACCATGGAAACATATAATATGTGGAAAGAAGAAATAAAATGACATAGACATGTGTCAAGGGTAACTACCAAGAAAATATCACATGGTGGAAAAATTATCATAAGAGATTAGGTTTACTCCCTAATTCTATTCTTGATGCCTCATGAGACTAAAGAATTACCCTAAGAATTGGAGAATTATATATGTTCACCTATAATAAAATTTCATGATTTATGTATGACACATAAAATAAATCAATCATAAGGAATAACCTAATAATTACCCATGGAAAAACGGGTTTCATAATCTTGCTTCATATCATAATCAATGGAAATTTCATTAGGAAAGAGTTTGAAAAATTTTCACAAGGTATATATAAACCCATAAAATAAAGGGAGAATACTATAGGTATATATATGATATATATATATATAATTTATCAGAAATACATATCATTAAAGAGTCAGATAAAGTGATTTCGAGGGGGAAATTTCATAACCTGAAGGAAATGGCAGTTTAGGGGGATCCCTTACCTCAATCCCAATTTTTCTTGTAAATTATTTATCTTCATGAATAATATAATTTTATTAATTATTTACTTTATTAAAAACCCTTTTAAAGATTATTTTCTATTTTAATTTCTTTCTTACATCGTCATATTCAATTACTTAACAAATTAATTTCTTGTTGGGTGTTTTATTGATAAAGGAAACATATATCCAAAATCACTTTGATAATTTGACTAACATGAAATTGATTATTAATTAATCACATTTATAATGGTAATAATGAAATAATTATAATTTTATTATTCTTAAATTATTATTTTTAAACAAAACATTAAATATGGTTATGAAAAATGAACTACCTTACAATCATAGATGCTGTAGGTCATACGTACGCATGAGTAACATTTCCATTTTTCGATGATAATAATGGAATTAAGGTAAGTGTTATTTTATATCTCAATTATTATAAATATATTATAACTATCATATTACTTTAATACATATCATCCATGATATGTGGTAATAAAAACAGATCATATCGTTTCACAAGGCGGTAGTCCACCATACAAACGAACGATGTTATCATTAATTAAATGGATAACAATTTAAGAAATTATATGATATATTAATTTTATAAAATGTTTAATATTTCGTTAATATCATATATTAAAATAAAATTCTTCCTTGTTACCTTCAACATAAATCATAAAAGAAAAATAAATCACATTGCTTCGTGAGGTAGTAGTCTGTGGTACACATGATCCACGTTATAATATTCTCTATGGATAGAAAATTAAGAAGTTAATTATGATATAAAAATTACAGAAGTAATATTATATAATAATTATTATATATAAATATCATATATATCATTTTATCCATCTTTTTGCAGAGAATATTAAAAATAAATTGCATCGGTTCATGAGGTGGTATTACACCATACATATGATCAAAAACAACTTTTCGTATTTGAGGGATGAGGAGATGGTTTTAGGTCATGAAAATAACATAAAAAAACATTATCATATGTGATATACTTATGATATCCTATTATAATTTTTTGATAATATTTTCATGAGGTGGAATAATAAATAAAATAAACCACTCGGTTAAAGACGTTACCACATCTTCAGACCACTTATTTTTATTGAAACCAAAAACCATTCTATGTTAGATTTATGAACAATAAAAGGATTATAGGATGAATGGAGTGAACTAGGTAATTTATTTTTTATATTTTGTATGATCTAATTGGGATTTTATGTGTTTAATTGGTAGGATAATGGGTGTCCTTTTAAAATGGGGGAGATGACACATTTGAAATGTTTGAAAAGAAAGAATTAAATCTGTTATTTTATAATGATACAGGGCTCTAAAATGTAAAATTATCAAAATTATATGATATAAGGTCTAAATATTACCATACAATTAGAATTATACATGTTTTGGATCATTCTTAAACCTTATATTTTTAGTTTAATCCCCCAAAAACTGATTTTAACATTAACTATGGTAAATAAGTTTTGTAGATATCAATATTAATAATGGTAAAATATTAATATGGCCTTATTATATAATATATTTTTTTATTCCAAATATTCTATCCGGTTTTTCCTAATTCAATTCACAAAATTATTAATATTTAAATTGAAATTAAACCTTCAAATGTGTTTAAAGAATAGGTTTTTTGAGAAATGCATTCTTTTAGGAAACAATGAACTCATATTAAATATTTGAAAAGAAATAATTATTAGAACAATTCCAATTAAAATTCATAGATATTTAATAAAAAAATTATTTAAGTAATTTTTTATTAGGGTTTATTTTCATTATTTAATATGGATTAACATTATTATCTTTAATTTTTTTTAAAAAGGTGTTCTTTAGCCTAAATAATAATTTACTAAAATATTTTTTAAATATGATTTGATTGTACTAAAATGGATTTAATATATCCAAATAATACTTGATTTAATTTTAAATCAAATTAACATGATAATGGGACTTAATTTATAAAAAATAAATGAAAATTTTATTAAAATCCGTATTTTATCACTATTTCTTGAAAAAACAATATTTTACAAATAATATCAAAATTTCCCCCCAAGTTAATTTCAAAATTATGATTCCGAAAATCATGTTAATTTTATAATATAAACTTTCTAAAAGTAGTAAAATTTAATTTTATATTATTCATCCAAATCGTGAAAAAATCATATTTTAGAATAATTTATTTTTTTATAAAACATTTCTTTTTATTGCAAATGGATCTTATTTTATGTATAATATATATTTAACCATTTAATTTATTTTATAACTTTGTAAAAAACATAATTTTAATAGTGTATGTATTCTTATTCATACCCACAAATTTATGTTCCATGTTGTAATGGTATATTATATAATGGTTTATTTAGATTTGGGTTTGCGTGTTCTATAAGAAATTGAATTGAATAAATATACTTAAAAAGAAACATATATTAAAGTCTTGGGGAGTTAAATTATTTTGTAATATTGGGGATTCATTTTATATATTAGATCAATCATGAAACTCTTCTATTAAAATCTATGGGTGTTAAATTCCAACCCATAAAATAAATTTCATCATCACAATTTAATAATATTATTTGAAATACAAGGTTTGACATTTGAAAATAACTACATGGAAAAATCGACATCATCAAATAGTTTAATAAAAAAATTCTCTTAAAAATAGGGAATGAAAAATTTTAAACTCATCACAAAATTTGGTTTATCCATATGAGCACATTATTTTAAAATAAAGATACGAATATGGGAGAAAAACATAAATAATTATGGAGAGTGGTAGATATAATATATCAAAAGAGTGTGAATGATCAAGGTACTGTTAAAGTCCATAAAACCATGAATATATTTTGATATAAAATACTTTTGATTCATCTTATATGAAGTTAATAAGATAACATATTTCAACTAATTACCTCAACAACAATAACATCCCTAAGATTACCTTTCCCTTAACTATGTGTTTTTTCAATAGAGTATCACCTTTAAATTAAATCCATATTCTAGGTCTTTTGAAATTTTATTAAAAATATTTAATTCAAAACTTCTACAGATAAATCCTTATATATATATATATATATTTCAATATTCACAAATTTTTTTTATTCTTCTACATATTTATTTCAATCATTTAATTTTTTTTAAACTATTAACTGGGGTTACCCATCTTATTCCTTAATACCTCCTTACTTTCGTATATCATTTTTTCCTCTTTATCATCAATATAAAAACCATTACTCGTATAAACCTTTTGATATCATTTGTGTTCTTTAGTTCTAGGATAATTATTTGCATTCTACCCATACTATTAATATTTAAAAATTTCAACCATTTATGTGTTCTTGGGGAAACCATTATTCTTAATCATTTTGTGGACTAAAATTATCATTTTTCCTTACAAATTACTTACCTTTTCCTCTTATTCTCCATACATAAAACACCTTCCTTTTATTTTTATGAAATCTATTCAGTGATTCTTCCCACATTTCGAGATATAGAAAATTTAATATGCTTTCAACTATGGTCTCCCCCACCTGAACTCTCAGTTAACTCTATCCTTCTATTCTTTAGTGAGTCTGTGAGTTTGGTAAAGTGAAAGTTACCAGTCATATATCACCATATATGATTAAGAATAATCACAATATTCTTCACTTGAGTCTTTATCCCTTTTTTATTTACATCAACAATTTTTCTATCACATTCAACATTAACCAAGATCCTTCTGATTCCATCCATGGACTAAAACCCTAAATCATAGTGTGAGAAAAAATATTCATAGTTGTAAACCACATAAAAATGAAAATTTATTTCTAATATGTCTAAATAATAATTAGTTCATTTAGATATAAGACACATTATGTTTAACCATGGTCATTAATTATCATCATCTATTCAAAAACATTATGATGGTTTGTAAAGTGTTTGTGAATTCTAAAATGCCTGTTGTCATGTACTAGGTAATTATTGAGTCGATATTGATGTTCCTTTTTAATAGTTATCACCACTAGGTAAATATATTCTAGAAATATGTCTACATGTAGTATCCATACATGGATGTTATTTATCAAAAACCATTTTCCCCATATTGAACAAAAATAGCAACATATTTTCTAATATATAGAATTATCCTAAAACTTATCCTTTGACCTATCCCTAGGGTTATAACTAATGTTTTTTATACTTATTAAAAAGAATAACTAAAAATATCATATAGTACCATATTTTGTGTCCCAAGACGTATATATATATATATATTGTTACATGATTCATAATCAAAAATATCTATTAATACAACAAAAGGATCGTAAAGGCCCACAATATTTGGAAAACTAGGTTAACATTACATAAAAAGGAACTTAAAATAAGGAATAATAATTTTATTCTCAATAGTGAGATCCTAAAACAGCAATGGATAAATGGGGGAATACATAAAGAAATTTGTGATCAAGAAAGATATATAATGGAATACACATGACCTGGAAACATAACATGAGAGTCAAAGGTATAAAATGATATTATAAAAGAGGAGGCTCGTGAGTAATTAAATAGAAGAATATAAAGACCAATTTGGAATAATAATATCATATAATCATACAAAAATTTTCATAATCAAATCACACGACATAAACATGATTCAATGATAGCATCATAGACATTATCAAAGAGTAGACAAAGTCCCAAAATGGATTAGGTTTACTTCATAGTCCCCTACATGATACCTCTTGAGACCAAAGATTTATATAATGTATTAGAGCCTTATATATGAACATAAATTATAATATTTTCATGATATATGAGTGATTTATAATGGTAATATATCCTAATTCATAACATAATAATAACCCATGGAAGGGAAAGGGGTTGCATAATCATTCTTCATACAATAATCAATGGAAATTTGATAATGAAGTCATTTGAGATATTGTTATATGGAATGTATTAAACCATAAAATGAAGGTATAATAATCTAGGAATATTTTTGAGATACATATATACATAATTAAAAATAATTATTAAATATTAAAGAGAAATATACTGTGAGTTAGATAGATAAAATTCATAACTCATCGGAAAGGGTGGTTTAAACCCCAATTACCTCAAGCCTGATTAGTCACATGTGTTATTTATATTCCTAAATAATAATTTTTTTAATTATTTACTTTAATAAAAATAATTTTTAGTTTTATTATTACTTTATTTAAAATTGTACCATTTTATATTTAATTTCATAACCAGTTCATTTCACATTAAATGTTTTAACGAGAAATGAATCAAATGTCCAAAATCACTTTTCGAAGTTGTATAAAGAAAAATTGATTCTTAATCTGCCATCAATATAATGGTAACCACGAAATTAATATCAAATTTATTCATAAATTATACTTGTTAAACCAATCATGATATATGGTTATGAAAAAATAACTGCATTATAATCATGAAGATGGTAGGTCGTACGTACACATGAGTAACAATTCAATTATTCAAAGATCATGATTTAAGGAAGGTAAGTTATATTTTATATTTACATGATGATAACTATAATAGAATTATAAAATTATACCTTTAAATACCCTTAAATATACCATCCATATGATGTGAATATAAAAATGAATCACATCACTTCATGAGGTGGTAATCCCACGAACACATGAATGACATTATCATTTTTTCAATGGATGATAAGGTATGAAAGAAAATGACATACTAATTTTATATATTATTTTGTATTCCATGAATATTATATATAAACAGAAAATTATTGCTTATTAAATTCAATATAATGTGTATGAAAAAATGAATCACGTCAATTTGCAAGGTGGCAGTACTTCATACACACAAAAACGTTATCATATTCTATGTGGAATAAAAATTAAGAGTTTATATATGATATTATGATTAAAAAACTATAATTATATCATAAATATCATATATAAACCTTATATAAATCATTATATTTATCCATGAGAAGAGGTGATGGAAAATTAATTACTTCTGTTCGCGAGGTGGTAGTCCGCCACACAAACGACCAATGATTTCTTTTCCCATTTTTGGGAGGAGGAGATAGTTTTAGGCAATGCACATTACATAAAATAATAACAGTAAAACATGTATACTAAGGTTATAATATTACCATGTTTTAAAAAATATTTATGGATGTGTAGGAGTAAATAAAATAAAAAACTCATTTAAGGACATTACCTATTCTTCGAAAAATGTACTTTTGGTTAAAAAACCTTCATAGGATTGATTTATGAAAAAGGCTTATAGGATGAGGGGAGTGAAGTAGAGATTTTATATGTTTAGGGATATAATTAACCAATGGGTTTTTAAATTGTAAGAAAGGAGGGGATATGGGATGTCTTTATATGTGTGGGGTGAGAAGACACACTTATGAATTTTTGAAAATAAAAAATTACACCCCTATTTTTCTAATAAAAAAGGGTATAAAATTAAAAATTTTATATAATCATAAGATATACAGTCAAAATATGACCCTAAAATATAAATTAGAATTTTTTTGGGTTATATGTGACCCATGTATTTTAAGTTTAACGCCTCGTTAAGCCTATTTTTACCTTTACCACAATAAATATTTATTTACTATTTTCCATATTCATTATGGTCAAAAATTAAGTGTACCATACCAGAGAATATAAATTACGATTTTTATAAATATGGAATACATTTTTCCAAATTGAAGTCGCAATAGTAGAATAATTTAATTTAAAATTGTACCTACAGAAATGTCGAAAAAATTGTTTTTCAAGAAATACATTTTTTTAGGAAAATACTATCTCATATTAATTATATTAAAATTAATAATAATTTTACTTGCTTAAATAAATATTTATATATATATCTATAAATTTTATTTAAATTATTCTTTATCAAGGATTATTTTAGTTATTTTAAATGGATAAACATTATATACTTTAAAACATTTTTTTGAAAAACATTCTTTTATATATTCAAGTATATATTTTCTCTAAAATATAGTATAAATATAATTTAATTTTTCCTAATTAGATATAATAAAACTAAATAATATTTTTTTAAATTTAAATCTAACTACAATATTAATGGGACTTAATTTACCAAAAGTAAATGACATTTTTATAAAAATCATAATTTTTTATTTATTTAATAAAAAAATCATTATTTTCCTAAAAATAACCAAATTCCCCCTACATTAATATAAAAATTATTATTTAAAATTATATATTATTTTTATAAAATAAGATTGAAAAAAAATACTAAAAAATAATTTTAAATTATCTGCACATTGCCTGACTAAAATGCATTTTTAAACAATATACTTTTTCAGAAAGTATTAATTTTTCTTTAAAATGGTTCAAATTCTATTTGTAATCAATATATAACCATTGAATATATTTTATACATGTTTAAAATAATTAATTACCATAATATATTTATTCCTTTTCACACCCTACTAATTAAGGTCTAGGTTATAGTTGTATATTATATTATAGGTCATTTAGATTTAGGGTAGCACATTCCACATGCTATAAAAGAAATTGGATTTATTTTAAAAAAGTATCATAAATTATTGGGGTGTTAAATTTTCTTCTAATATTGGAATTATGTATCATATACACCATTTTACATGATTTTTCTATTTGAAAATCTTATGGTGTTACACATGATGTCTTAATGCCTCATGGATGTCGAGTGACATGTCTTCTCTATGCCATGTTGATGTTTGGTGACATGTTTTATCAATGAAATATGCATTAACCACATTGATATCTTATGATATCTTGTGATATATTTGATTATATTTTGGGAACATAGATGAATAAGTTATAACCAGGGTTCATGGAAGCTTGGTAAGTGCATGATCTCATGACATATGGATGTTTGTTTCTTAGTTGTGCATTGGTGATAACATGTTATGTTTGTGCTTTTATGTATTGCATATTTTCTCATACTGATCTGATCACATGTATGTACACTTGATTTATCATTTGTCTACTCCATTTCATTGGTGGTGTCCTACTAAGTTTTACTCACATGATTCTCAGGTGGCCTTGGAACTTGGGAACCCGAGTAACCCTCTCTTCTTATTGGAATATGTTTGGATGAGGAATGGGTTTCATAATTGAGGGTTATAACTCATTATAAGTTGAAATATTTGAATTTTGTGAGGCTTGGAGTTTTATAATGGTCTTATAATTTTATTATTTTCTACCTTGTGAATTTTATCATCTTTGAAGGAATTATTTTTCCATATTTTTTTTATAACTATTGAGAATTTCGTTTCCGAATTCATTCATTAATGGTTATATGTTATCGATATTAGGGTATTATAATTGTTTTTTGATTACTTATTTGGTTATTTATATATTATTTTTCACTTTTATAGAGGGTATAATATCCCTATGAATTCACTTTACACCCTCTATGCTAGTAAGCTACCTCTGGAATATGGGGAAGCATGAATGAGGTTATATTACACTTCAGGTTAGAACCTATAAGTTAAGTTGGGATGCTAAAAAATTGTATCAGTGCCTCTTTTTTATATTTTTATTGTTTAGTGGATGAGAGACATAATAATATGTTATATCTTGTTATGAAACTTGGTTTGGTGCATCATGAAAACCTTACTCATAGAGGTCTAGTTTTCTAGGGCATGAGATTTTTGTTGTAGGTTTAAATTGTAATGGTTATATGATTTATCTTCTCAGGACACACATGAAATTTTTGGTTTCTAATTTTATATGGATTTGACTCTTCCCCTTATCAGAAAGATCCATCACATGCATCATTTTGGAAATTTTGGTTTCACAGGAAATGTATGCTTATTTTATGTAATTTTATTGGAAATAGAAAAATAAACTAATTTAGTGTCAAAAGCTTGTACCATGGTTTCAAATTTTCGTTCTTGGTGACATTTTATTTTGTTGAACCCCTATGCTTGTCTACTTATGATAGCAGGTCAAGTAAGACTATCATTTGATGCACCTGGGTGATGACGATGATGATGTGGATGATGTAATCCTTATCTTCCTGGGTGGTGTAGAGTAACTTTTTTAGGTTATTTTTTGGAATTAATTTCCTTAGTAAATAATATTGTGTGTGTATCCATTAGATATGTCCAGTTAATTAAGGTTCCAACTATAGATTTTATGGATTTATCTATCTTGTAACTTAGTAGCCCTAAGGACATCGTTAATTCCCACAAGGGTTACCAAATTTAGAAATAAATAACATGAATAAAATAATCAAATAAACTATATGGTAGTATAGTAATTGAAAGTTAGAGATCAAACCCAAATAGGTTGGTTTGGAGAAAATATTAATTGAAAAAATAAACCTAAACTAATTATGATTTGAGGAAATAAAATATCAGCTATAGATCATTTGATAAGTGAATAATGTAGGAGGGAAAATAATAAAAATGGGTTCTGAGAAGTAATGAATCCAAGATCATGGGATAAAAAGGTAAGAGATAAACTATTAATAGTCATAGAGTCATTAGAATTTGGTCTTTGCGTGTCCAATGTTTATGGTAAACACTCTCCAACCCAAACTCCACTTTTCTCATGGTGAAGTACTTCAGATTAAAAAGGATGGTTAACAAGAATCCTAATTTAAACATAAGGGAGATAAAAAACTGACAATCATTGTAGAATTATAAACCATAGATTCCACATCAGACAAATGAATTCAATCAACTTAGGAAATTTTCATGTTCAAAGAAAGAAAAAAAATAAACCAATTTTACTAATCCCACTCACAATGGTCATGAAAAACGGAGTCTAGGAAGGTATTGAATTGAAGAACCAATAGAAAAAACCAATATGAATTTCCATAAAAAAAACATCAGATACATTCAATAATCATTCGATATGAATTCCATGACACAAAGAAATCACCCCCTCATTCTAGCTGTGAGAGGGTGTAGAAAAGAATAAAGAAAATCCTAAAGAAAAGCAACAATAGTTCCCTAATTTATGTACCCACTGGTCTAAAAATAATCCATGTGTGTTACTCCTCTACCTAGATGTTCAAAAAGGCCAATGGGGTGAATAAATAGACTTTTTGGCAAACCCTTAGCTACTAGTGCATATAATTTTCTATTTTTTGAAACATAATTGACTTTTAATGCTTATAGATCATGTAATATTTTTATATTCATTACATGAGAAGGATTCATGAATTTTTGTGCATCTCTTCCAAAATATATTTTCCTGAAAAAATATTGTTGTGTAATGTTTATAAGACATGTAAATGTCCTAATCTTGTTCCACAGCTCCACTACATCATAAAAAATCTTGTCTCACGCCATGAGATTCCCTCACCACATGAATTGTACTTTAGCTCCAACAAATATATCTTATTTCTCCTTTTCCATGTATCCATTATATCACTCCACAAAAAATTAAACAAGTCTAACCAATAAAATATTTAAAAAATTATTCATTTAAATACAGAAATAAATTTATTAAAATATGTTAAATTACATGCATGAAATACAAATAACAAAAACCCCTAAACATGAATTCAAAATTTCACTCAAAGAGAGAATCACCACATACTATAAAGGATGTTAACCATACCATTATTTAAATCAAATTTCAATAAAATCAGTGGATAAAATGGAAAAAGAAAAAATTAAGCATCTCATAGGAAAATTCATCAATGTCTCACTTTTATAAGAACAAGACAATCATGTATTTTACTTTTCCCCATTAAAATAACCATGAATTTTCTGTAATCCAATTTTATTTTTTAATTTATTATTAATATGCATACCATTTTAAATTTACCTCACATTAATTTTTCTTCATATCATCAATGTATAAACGTAAATGGAATTCAGAACATACCATAAAAAAAATTCACTTACCATAGGCTTGTAAGGTACCTCACTTATCTACCATGTAAATAAAAAATAAAAAGTAATCAAGAGGGACTCACCATTTAGGATCAAATGAATCTGAGGCTTCATGGTATGTATGTAAATGATGTTAAAATAAATAATAAAAAAGGAATCATTACTATAAAGTATAATTCTTGATATCAAAAGATATTATTAAAAAAAATATCCCTCTACAGATTTAATCTCTCTCTTCCCCAGAAATTCTCAAAGTTGGCCCATGAAACAAGTAAGCACATAGAATAAATCAGCATGTCTTGATATTTTTTAGTTTTGTTTATATATATATTTTTGGAAGTTATACTTAAGAAAAATATCATATCCACCACCTAAACACATATGATCAAATGATTGGTGGTTTTTAAAAATCTACCCTTTGATCTTCCCAAGACACAACACATTTTTTTATGTATAAATATTTTATTAGAATGATTGTTGAATAATGAGTTACAATAAAAAGTGTATGGAATATCTTAAAATCATTATGGATAATCCCTGATAAAAATATCCTCAACAATGTCTAACATGATAGACATTATAAAATCCCTCCCCCACACTTATTAATTTGAATATCATGAAAAAATATTAGAGGATCATAGGGATGGATAAAAAAGTCTTTTAACTCAGCATATTACCAAACATGGATATTCAGGGATTCTAGGGGCCTAAAAAGAATTAATGAAAGATAGGTATAAGGAAAAATGTTAAAAAAAAATATTTACTCTATATTTCTAATAGAGTTTATATTTATTCATTTATATTATAAAATGCAAATAATGTTCTAGACGAGAGAATGCCTAGGTTTCTAAAGAAACATGTAATATAAATAATAGGAAATGTTAAGCTTAGAGGATATCTTAGGAATGAGGCAAAGGGTTGGAAAATTTTCTCATGGTAATGCATACGAATAGTTAAATCAATTAATGAAAATATCAAAAATTGAAAGTATGAAAATTCTAAAAAAAATCATTTACCAAAATCAACAAGCTCTTCTAAGTCATGTGTTTTCATATCCCAATCCAGAAGCTTATTTCCAATAAATATTTTATCCATTTTTTTCATTCAAATTTATTGATACAGAAATATAAATTAATGGAATGATAATTGTACCAACTAGTTTATGTTTAATAGTTTAGTTTATTAAAGAGATAATGAAATGAGAGGTATTAAATCGGTAGTTCATAACTTTAATTAAATGTGGTTAATATAATAAAAAATTTCAAAATTGAAAGGCTTACTCGCATTTTGAGTCTTTCTTTGAAGTTGGCTATGAAAGTTCTCCATACACCAGTTTCACGACATGTATTGATTAAATGACATGTAATGGTTTAGAAATATCCTTTTAATTATGCCTACTATAATTTCCAGTGACATTGATTGACTTGTAAATTAATAGATACCATTGAAAGCAATGGTCCATTCAATATTCTCCTAAATACATTGAGAAACAAAATTAAATCCTAATATAAAATCAAATCTTAAGAATGAAATGAATCTAAAGTCCTTGAAATCATTAAAAACAATATTTCAATCCTAGAAATACACTTTATTAATGCTATTTTAGCTCAACCACCCCAGGGTCAGCTTATTGGAGTGTGGTACTGAGATAACCATCTTCTGTTCACCCAATTCAAACTTTGAAATCCACTCATCTCATCTTCACTTCTCTTCAATAGAATTGGCATTGGACTCTGTGGTGTTGAATAGTGTCTAAAAAATATGAGTATAACTAACAATATTCTAGTATCTGTCTAGAATTGGTAAAAATATTATTTTCTTTAACTTATTTTATTTTTTCTACTTCTTTTTGTTCCTCTACGGAGTTAACATAAGTTGAAGATGGTTCTTCTTTCTATTCTTATGGATCTACAATATCTTCTGATTTTTTTTATAAACAAGGTAAATATATCTTCCTTTCCCTCTTATTCTCATTTTATAAATTAAATTATATTTCTGTGTAATCATTTTCTTCCACAAGGTCTCTATAATCCACTGAACCTACAACGTTTCGAGCGTAATAGTTAAAATGAATTTTAGTATCAGAAGTGTTACATACCTCTGATTAATTTTTAAATCATCTTTTCTCATCATGAAAATCTTTAAAATTTGGCACCATGATATGGGGTTATGTCCATACAATTGTTGAGTATGTTTTTAGTTTCTTAATAGATTGATTTTTAATCATTAAAATTTCATTGAATTGATGAGTCATATCCTCCAGTAAGAAGGAAATCATATCACTGGTTTTCATTTTTCTCTACAGCCCTGCCATTAAGAAAATACCTATTTTAGTAAAAAGTAATAAATAAATAAATAAATAAACTATGATAAAATAGAAAATAAGAAAGATGATAAATGTGTTTTCCTAAATTATTCAATTAAAAAATCCACCATTCTTATCCATGGAAAGAGTAGAAAAATCATATAGACCCATGTTCATAATTAATTATCATAAGGTTATAGAATTTATAAATGTAAAAAAAGAATAAATCAAACCAATTTAATATAGGGTATATAGTAATTTCAAGTATGAGATCAAACCTAAAGAGATAGTTTTAAAGAAAATATTAATTAAATAAAGCATATATAAAAATGTTAAAATTTATAAAAATAAAATCTAAGCTACTAAGAATTTGATATATAGAGAATGTGGGAGAGGAATATATGAAAATGTTTTCTAAGAATCAATGAGTCGAGGCTCATGGTGTAAAACTCCATGATTTCATAGTAATTTATTTTCATTAAAGTAATTCAATAGCTTGCGCTACACACAACAACGAGTTCAAGCACACCACGACTTACCATAATGGTCGTTAAAAAATAATTATGAATATTATTAATTGCATTTTGAATATTATATATTCCATATAATTTTAACATCCATATTATTTTTTTATTAAAAATAATATAATAAAAAATTCATTTTTTCAGATAAAAAAAATTATTTTTCCAAAATTTAATTTTACCACCTTTTAATGGAGAACTATTTTGAAATCAAATATTCAACACTTTTAAATATTAAATTTGACTAAATAAACTTCTAATTTAGAATTAGGATATAATAATTTAGTTTGGATAAATTTTGGGTGCTTTTCTAATAACTTTCATATTTTGATGAATAGTGAAAAATACTAAATTTTAATTGAAAAAAACTTTTTTTTTCAAAATAATTTATACTGTTAAATTATAAATTTGAATGGTTTTGAAGAATAATTAGATTATATATTTAATATTTAATAATAGTTTGGTCATTGGAAGTAATTTTACATTTATATTGGACAAAAACACATATCAATCTTTTGATAGTTTTTACTTCTCAAAAACCCGCTTTCTGGTTTTGACAATGGGAATATTTTTTTAAATTAATTAATCCAACTTCAATGTTTTAAATTTGGTAAGATATAAGTCATTTTTTAATTTAGTATGTCAAAATTATCTTTGGTGTTTTTAGGTATTTTTCTAAAATCTATAAATTTTGGATGATTAGTGAGAAACACTACGTTATTATTGAAAGCCGACATTTTTTTGAATAGATATTTTTAATTTAAATTTATTTTCAAGACAAAATAGATATATAATAATTATATTTTTTAAATTTATTTCATTGAATTCATTTTATAATAATATTTGATACATAAAATTTTATTGGACTTTTTACAGTGTTTTATTCGCCCTCTAGGAAGATTTTCAAAATTTGCATAAAATAAAATTTTACATCTTCTGTGAATTTAATTTCAAATATTTGAGAGACACGGTTAAAATTAGAAAGTAAAATGTGGTTCCATAGGATGAAAATAGTTTTTGATGAATGGTAACTTTTGAATTTTATTTTCCACAGTTAAAAGTAAATAGGATAATTAAAGGTAAAAATGATATTATAATTACCCTAATACATGTCCTAATTCTATTGGATAAGTGTATTTTGACCAAAATCAACCTTAAGAATAAAATTTGATCCTTTTGATCCAATTTTATTATATTATAAAATTTATTATTATTTTATTTAAAATAGAGTTAAAATTTTTAAATTCAATGTTTATTAATTAAACCATTATTAATATTGGGTTATACATAACATAAATTCTATTATAAATATTAATTCGAAAGATAAAATGATTCCATGCATCATGGTCAATGATCTACCAAGTGTGAAAGAGTAGGAACCTGATTCATGAGGACATTGATAGAACTCATATCTAGGGAGAGGGAAATAGGGTAGCCGACTTCCTCACTTCCAAAGCTCCTATTTCTAATGGTGTATCCTACTTCGACACGATTGGGTCCTTTTCTTATGATGGTGTAATAATTATTATTGGGGATGCTCTTGGTCTCCAGTTTTATAGAACCCTATGATAATTTCATCCATGGACCCCATTTCATCAGGGGGTCTCTATTTCATTAATAAAAAGTTTTATTGTGTTGTGTTATTTACGACACAATGAGGATGCAGTAATTACCATATTGATGAAAGCTTAAAACAATTGATATAATAAATATAAAAATAAATGTATATTGGGGATTTTAATGCCTTCAAATAAATTTTTTGGTTAATATGTCATGTTAGTATTTATTTAATGTATTTTTTTCTAAGTAATCATGTTTTTCTGACTTTCACAAAATCCACATACTAAATAGTGTCAAAATTGACTTAAATGAGTATTTAAAAAAATACTATATTATTAAATACACTAATACTCTTAAAAATATAAGTTTTTGTAAAAGGACATATATAATGATATATAGTTCATTAATGAACCACTTGAGGTTCTCTTGGAACATTATTGTATGTTTATTAACCATTTAATATAACAATACAAGAAGACATGGTAAAATTTAAACTATTTAACTAAGAATTAAATTTAAAATATACGGTTAATATATCGACCTAAAATTGTCTAAAAAATATTAGTTTATAGGATTTTGACCCACACCCACCTAATACTCTAAATAAATCCATTTGGATCCATTATAAACAGAAAATTATTTTATAATAAAAAAATATTTCAAGCTTTTCCATAAGTGACCCTCACCTCTCTTATAAAAGGGTACTTCCCCTTTTCTCAGAATCATACCACCAAATCCAGTTGTATTGGATAGAACCTACTACAATAGCCTCCCAAATACCCTCACGTGAACCTAGAGGGATTTTTTTGATCAGAAATCCAACCTAAAGAGCCCTTTTGTTAAAATCAAAAGGAAACACTGGAAGAAGAGGTAATAATTTCATCAAGTCTTTCAAAGTTCATTTCTTCTTCCTATTACTACTTCATTGTTTTTTCCATACAAAAATAATAACTATAGTACCTTATAGAAACCATGATGTTATTATAAATATTGTATAACCATATTCATTATTCTATCCATCCTATGAATGACAAATTCACCAAACGTGCATACATACGACTTACCGTCTCCACATCATGGTGTAGTTTATTATTCAACACTTCATTATTTGGATGAGTATAATAATAAGTATAACTGATGTAAATAATAAATATAACATGTTTATTATTCTTTATATATAATATACCATCCAATTACATACTATTTTACCAATAATATACTGATATTATCGCTCGTGCGTACGTATGGATTACAGTCTTGATGACGCGATGATATTTCATTCACCATCACAACCATGCAAAAATAATTTTTATTTGATTATTAGAAATAATTTTTAAGAAAATAATATCATTCTATATATGAATAAAATTCATTCTATCCATAAAAAACATGACTTACGTAACAAAACATATAAAATAAAATGAATCAGTTAACACCCAAAATAATGATACTACTGAAATATCATTAACAAGGAAATATTTGAAGATCATATATGATATCTTATTTATGTATGTGGTTCTTTTATAACTTAATAATAATTATTTATTCATTATAAATGAGTTTAAGAACCCTATACTTACAAAAATTACAAGGTAAGGGTTTTCATCTCACCTTTTATTCCCATGAGATTCATGCTATATTTTCCACAATTTCTTTTTGTGTGTTGTATATACTACCCATGATTGTATTTTTTGTGTAACATAATTTAATTTAAGTGTATTTACATATTTATTTTATGATCCTTCTTTCATGGGGTGTATGTTTCGTTAGTTATCAAATTTGTATAGGAATTTCTAATTTTAATTTCCACTCATTATGTTTTACATTTACCTCATTGATTATTTTACTCCATGAATATGTGTGGAATCACTATTTATTTTTTATGTAGTAACTTTAACTCCCCTTTATGTGGATATACTTTTTATACACATAATCACTCCATTTATAAATTCTCAAGTCATTGATATGAACTTGATAAGGGTAATCATAACTCAATTTCCATTCACTGAGTTAACCATCCAAGTCATTGGTTTTGTTTTTAACCAGAATATGTGTGAATGTCCTCCGATTGATTTACATGGAATATAAAATCATATTGAGTGTATTTTTATTCTTAACAAATAATTATGTAATTGATTACACTTCATCTAAGGATACAATCATTATACGGGATTTCATCTCAATTTACATTCCATTGAGGATTTTCTATTGTTATGCACCAACACATATTTATATGGTCTATATACAGTCCTTTGAAATATTATGTCATGAATCCATTATTCCCATTATATTATAAAGGTTTGATTAATGTTATTCCACAATTATTTTTATTCTAGCGTCTTTCATTTTGTTACGAACTTTTTAACTAAAATAACATTTTAAATGTTTTAAGGATTTATTCTTGTTAATATTTTTCATTAATGTCCATGTTTAAAAAGTGTTGTAATGGAATTATTTAAATGTACATGAATATTTTAAAATTAAAATTCCTTTTAAAAGTTTCAAGCTGGTATGGGACACTTTGATTCAAAAATCTATTTTTAATAACATCTTGAAAGATAGTGAGTCTGTTAAATGTTTTTTTAAAAAAGGGGATATTTCTCTCAAATAGTTTTACTATTTATTTTCATCTATTTCAATATAATTAATCATTATTTATTGAGTATTACTTATAAAATCTTACACATTGTATTAAATCACTAGTACAAGAAAACGTTATTTACGTCAGTTATTTTTCATTTTTTACGTCGGTTTTTTAGCCGACTTTAATACGGATGGCATTATAAATAATGTTTTTTATGTCAGTTATTTAAAAATCGATGTAAAAAACATAACATCGTGGTGTTTATCACGCCGGTTAATTAAAACTGACGTGAAAAAACTGGGGGGGGGGGGTGTTAATAACGTCGATTATTATATAACCGCCGTGATAAACTGGGGGGGGGGGGGGGTTATCACGTCGGTTATTAAATAACCAATGTGATAAACCCCTGGGAAATGGTCTATCACATCAGTTATATAATAATCGACGTGCTAAACCAGTCCGAGGGGGGGGGGGGTTATCATGTCAGTTATTAAATAACCGACGTGATGAAATATTTCATTGGCCTTTTATCATGTCAGTTATTAAACAACCGACCTGATAAACCATTCCACAGGTGTCTATCACATCGATTATTAAAAAACCGACGTGATAATACCTTCCCGAGTTATTTATCACACCGGTTATAAAATAACCGACGTGGAAGATTTTTTTTTTGAAAAAATAAAATGCGGTCCTCTTATCTCCCCCAGAAACAACCAGAAACCAAATCAATAATTCGTACCACAAAAATAGAAGTAGATCAAAACAAGAACTAAAGCAAAATTAAGCATTTACATTGATAACATATAAAACATACCCCACTGGACAACCCCCACCACACCCCTGGACCGCCCCTGACCCCCTGGATAGCCCAAACACCCCAGGACAGCCCCAAACACCTCGAGACAACCCCCCTCCCACTGGACTCCCACCACCCCCTAAACAGAACCCCCTCACCCCACTTGATAGCCCCCACCACACCCGTGGACTGCCCCCAACCCCCTGGACATCCCCAAACACCCCGGGACAACCCCCACCCTCCTTAATAGCACCCCCTCACCCCCTCACCCTAATTGATAGCCCCCACCACACCCCTAGACTACCGCCTACCCCCTGGACATCCCCAAACACCCTAGGACAACCCCTACCCTCATGTATACCCCCACACCCTGGACAACCCTCCCCCACCTCATTGGTGACCCCACCACACACCTGGACTACCCCCTGACCCCCTGAACAACCCTAAACACCCATGGACAACCCCCCACCCTCATGTATAGCCCCCACCCCCTGTACAACACTTCCACACCCCTGGATATCCCTCCCACACACCTAAAACAGACCAAAAAGTTTCTAAAAACAAACCAGAACCCCCTCACCCCACTAGACTGCCCCCACCACACCCATGGACTGCCCCCTGACCCCCTAGACAGCCCCAAACACCCTTGGACAACCCCCACCCTCATGTATACCCCCCACTCCCTAGAAAACACTTCCACACCCTTGTACAGCCCTCCTACACCCCTGAAACAGACCAAAAATTTACCGAAAACAAACCATAACCCCCTCACCCCACTTGATTTCCCCCACCACACCCCTGGACACTCCCCCCTAAACCCCTAGCCATCACCAACACCCCCTGTAAATCCCCCACCCTCCTGTAGACCCCCCACCCCTGGGACATCACTCCCACTTCCCTGGAAAACCCTCCCACACCCTTGAAATAGACCATAAAGTTACCAAAAACATACGAAAACCCCCTCAACCCACTAGACAGCCCCCAACACACCCTTGGACTTCCCCCCATCCCCATGGACACCCTGGACCCCCCCACTGAACAGCCCCCCAACCCTGGAAACCCCCCTCACCCCACAAGACAGCCCCACACCCCTGGACACCACCTGGACAACCCTTCCACCATCCAAGAAATGCTCCCACCCCCTGGAGTGCCCCACCCCCCCCCACTCTCAAGGACACCCAGGACCCCCAACCCACCGGACAACCCTCCCATACCTCTGGACAACCCCAACCCACTGAACACCCCCACACCCTTGGAACCCCTCCCCCCCCAGACCAGAATCCATACCAAAAAAACCATCATAAGTAGACCAAAACAAGAAGTGGAGAAAAATTAAACATTCACATATATGACATTCAAAACGTACACTGTCAACTTCAAAAAAAAAACTAAATCCAACCTAAACAACTACCAAATACACAATTACAATGAAAATATTCAAAATTGCATTTTACATGACAAACAACAAAAATTCAATCAAACCTATAAAATAATTTGACCACTCCACTTGTAAGTGTTTGATGTCTTCAGCAGTATAGGGTTGAGGGTCATCAAAAAGCTACAAATGAAAAGGATATTAGTTAAGGTGTATAATGAATAAATCAAATTGAAATATTATGGAAAATTTTAAGAGGAAATCTTACCATGTCAAAATTATAAACTGTCCCAGTTGTTATTATTTCATACATAAATCTTAACATATAATATCCACATTCATTGACACCGTGTTGTTCATGACAATTCTATTTGAATGTGTATAAATTAAATATATTTTTTTTTGTAATAAATCAATAAGTAAAAATTAAAAATGGATATTTACCTTTGAATTTACATATTTGATCTTTTCACTCCTTTTCTTTGTGTTTTTTCGAAATTAGGCCCATGCCCTATTAGATTATAATACGAATGGGGTAAATTTAAATTTCATTATAATATATAAAACTATTGAAAAATTGAAACTTAATTTTCCAATATATTATTAAAACTTTCCCGCACATCATCATGGACAGAGCATATCCAATAATGTGCTTTCTCCCTTGGGCAAAAAACCCCTAACATCCAATGATCACTGATAAAAGAAAATTTAAGGTTAGTGGTTTTTTATGTTAAAAGATAATGAACTCTTTGAGAGAGATGTGTTTCATACCTCTCAAAAAAAAGCATCATCCAACATTGTGTGACTATATTCTTTTCAAGTATTTCAGTAATATAAACCATTCTTTGTTCGTCGTCCAATGCACATGCATCAGGGGAAATCAATTTCAGGTCCACGAATCCATATAAATCGGTCAGCTCATTCCTCTAATAAATTTTATAAATACACCTAATACAAAACAGACATAAGTATACATTTTTAATAAATATAACACAGGGAAAAGGTGTTAAGACTTACTTGGAAAAAAATTTCACCACGTTGATGCCCAACTTATCTCCAGTAACAAGCTCCATGATATCAGTTTTCATAATCCCCACACTTATTTCACATCCACAAACATGAGCTTCCATTTGAAACTCATAATTACCCACCAATAAATTTGAATATCTTGACAATATTTCAAGACTACTAGAATCTATATCTGATGTCATAGCCATTTGTCTTTGTTGTTATATATATAATATTTCTTTAACTTTGAAGTATTCATATAAAAATAAATAAAAAAATATATTAGTTTTAAAATGATAAAACAACTTTAATAAAAAAATAAAATAAAAGATATAACATTCATACCTCTATGGTAATGAGGCGAAGAAGTCTGGATGGCCAAATTAAAAAATGGCCGATACTATTTCCAACTGTCATCACCTCATCTGTAGGTAATGGTACTCGAGCTAATCTATCTATAATATCCTGTACAATGACCCTATGATTCTATACCTTTAATTGTTGATGATGAACTATATCTCTTATACAATATACCAACCCATATGAAACTATATGATGTTGAGGATCAACAAAATACAACTTGAAATAAGTAAGAAGTTGCGGTGGAGGAGTAGGATAAAAAATGGGGTCCCCGGGCTGAGGTGGGGGAGTGGGAGCTACTGGTGGAGGTGGGGGATAAATAATGGGGTCTGCAGGGGGAGGTGGAGGAGTGGGAGCTGATGTCTCAAATTTTATTCGCATGTCTGCAAAGATAGACTATACCGACACTGTAATCTTTGCCTCAATCGTCCCATTAATATTATGAACTTCAGCCTCCAAGGATTCTATTTTTTTATAAACCCCCTCAATGTTAGAAGTTGAAGAACGTGGAAACACTTTTCTTACTGATACACCTGTTGGATATCCTCTTACATGACCAGTATGTTCAGTCTTTCCCAATACCACAGATAAAATATCTTGCCTCCCAATAGCTGTAAATTCCCCCTGTGAACTCTGCTCCTAAAGAGATTCCTGTATTAATTAAGTGAACAATTCTGTAATGATTGAAATTATATGAAGAAAATAGTTAACCTAAATAAATAAAATAGATATCATACAATCCTCTTAGCTACGATTCTGGAATCTTCCAAAAGATATTTCCCTTTTTTCCCTTATAAAATCTCTTCCATTTTTCATGTCAAGATAGAGGGGATATAGGGTCCACCTCTCCTGAGCTTGATGACTCAGCTCTTAGTTGTTGAAATTTCTCCTCCATCATTTGTTCTTCCAAAAATGCATACCCTCTCCGAGATAAACTATGAGGGTATACATTTTTTGATTGGATCTCCTGATGAGATTTCCTTGTTTGTTGTAAATTAAGAATAAGATATCATTAAAATAACATTAATAAGATCATTTATATAAGAAAGACTATAAAAGTTTACATTTCCCTTACCAAAAATGACTCTTTTCTTCTACTTTAAAAAAAATGTCTCCATGTGTCTTCATCTATAAAAGGATATATAAGACATGGATTTTAATGACTCCTATCACCATAAATGAAATCAGATGAGAGGGTTGATTTGAAATCCCTCCATCTCCTGGCATCCAACGATAAGCATTTCTTATTGACTCCTCCAGTGTCAAGAACATCAAATGTGATCTGATAAAGATGAGGTTAAACATATTATATTTACTAGAAACATTTAAAGAATTGTCAAACAATAGAAATAGATCTTACCAAAATCACCTCCCACAACTGAGAGATTATCTCTTTATCCACACTTCTACAGTCATAATATAGAATACTTACTTGGATATAATCCTGAGTTGATATAAAACTCCTAAAATAATTTTCTTTTGGACCTCTAGGAATGTCATCATCATCAAAATCAACGAGTATCCTTTGATCATACGTACAAGAAAGTTCTAATTTTGGTAAACCTGTGCACCCACGTTTACCAACCTTTGAACTCTTTATCATAATAGGAGCACATGAGGATGATTGGGGAACATTAAAAGGATCATGTGAATGTTCCTCCCCAGAGGTATGACCAATATGATCATCTCCAGAATCATGTGGTTGATCAACTGAATGATAAGTCATTATCCTTCATATCAAAAAAACAAACATTAGTTCACAAATATACAAATTCAAATATGTTAATACTACTGTAATCATAAAATAGAAAAGTTTACTAAGTTACGTAATAGTAAACATTGGTAATATGGTAAGCATGTTAAACAATGGTAAAGATGGTAAAGATGGTAAAGATGGTAAACATGGTAAACATGGTAAACATGGTAAACATGGTAAACATGGTAAACATGGTAAACCTGGTAAACATGGTAAAGTAATTTTCACTGAACAAAATTAATAGATATATAATTCATGTAATGGTAAACATGATAAATTAAACTAAAAAAACATAAAACAAACAAACACTTATACTTATTTTGTTTTAATATATGTTTTAATAAAGAAAAAACTTACAATATCAATCATTTTATGAAAAAAAATAAATGTAAAAAAAAAACAAACATATGTTACATATAAATTTTGGAATGGTCAAATGGATTGTTTTCCAAAATTCCATCATCGTGATCGTTCCTTATGGAACAAACCATGTCTTCAATATGATCATAATTATGTTATGTTAATCATTCCATTGATGTAGGGATCTCACATAAATTAGCATCTTCATCATGTTCATCCTCACCAACATATTGGTTTTTCCCTTGTAAAACAACATCCCACTGCATATCTGATTGATCTACTACATAGAGAATTTTTTTTTCATGTGTTTCCATTATAAAAGAATCATCTGTGTCTTTCAATCTATTCAGATTAATAAGTGTCATTCAAAATTCATTGTGTCTGACATTGTTGTTACTGATAAACCATTTATAGTTAAAAACATGAACTATAATTTTAAAGTAATCAACCTACCATATGTCTTCAATCACTCCATAATTTTCACTTGATGTATAAATTGGGATTTTGTTCTTAGCACTCGAAAAATTTGTTGCTTCTGCAAACACCAATACACCACTATTCTAAACTGCACTTCTGTTGTCCTGAGCTTTCATATGAAATGTATAGCCATTAATGTCATAACTAAACCATGTTATCAAATTTAAACATGGACCACCCACTATCCAATTTAATGTCTCTGATACATCTGATCTACCAAGCAAGGTCTTTTTAAACCATAAATTTTTTTTTGTGCTCATTCAAAATCCACATTTTGGACTTCTTTGGATGATGTTGTTTCAACTCATTAATATGCAATGTGATACATGGTTGAGCATCAGCTATGTTATTTAAGATGTATGATTCAAACTTCGTCATATGTTCAGCTAACAATGATTTGACTTTTATGCCACAAATCCCTATTCCCTCATTATTAACTCATTCATGGTGAGATGGAGGCAAACTTATGTGTGGCGCCATAACCAAGTATCTCGTACAAAACTCTGCTACCTCCTCAGAAATATACTTTTCAATAATAGAGGATTCAGATCGATATGGATCTTTAACATACCCCTTTAATATTTTCATATACCTTTCAAAAGGATACATCCAACGACGATATATAGGTCCCCAAAGGATTATTTCTCGAACCAGATGAATCATTAAATGCACCATTATATCAAAAAAATTTGGAGGAAAATACATTTCCAATTGACAATGTATAAAAATCTCATCCTTTTCCAAAATGTTCAAAGCATTCACATCAATCTCCTTGTTACAAATTGAATTTAAATAATTACACAACTTGATTATTGTCTTTCTGACACGGATTGGTAATATTCCACGCAATGCAACTGGTATAATTTGTTGCATCATGATGTGAAAATCATGTGATTTCATACCTATCAACTTCAAGTCCTTCAATGAGAAATATTTTTCTACATTTTAAGAATAACCTTGAGGCACTTTGATATCATGACGACACTGAAAATAGCTAATTTTGTCCCTCTTAGATAATGTATGACAAGCTAGGGGAAGAAATGTTTGTCTTCCTTTATGAGTGGGAGCTAACTCCAAACACATTCCCATTGATAGTAAGTCTAATCTTGCATTCAACCCATCTATTGTTTTTTCCTTTAATATATAAAAATGTTCCAATCAAACAATCACATATATTCTTCACCACATGCATGACATCAATATTTTGTTTAAATTCATGATACCTCCAATATGGTAGCTCAAAAAATAATGATCTTTTTTTCCAAATATTTCTATCATTACCAGATTTCTGTGTGTTTCCCAATGTCACATCAAGGTTTTTCACCCTCTGAAAATAAAGATCAGGGGATAATAGTTTTGGAACAGTATCAAAATCTTGGGAGCCATTGAATGCCTTTTTTAGTATTTTATAAGGGTGATCCATAAGCAAAAACTTTTGATGAACCATGTATACTGTTTTCCTCCCATGATGCAATTGACAATATGACGTCTGTTGTTCACAAATTGGACATGCTTTATGCCCTTTAACACTGTATGAAAACAAATTTCCATATTTTGGGAAGTCATTTATAGTGAACAGAAGCACTGAATGCAGTTGAAAATATTCCATTTTATAAGAATCATAAACCCTAATACCATCAGCCTATAATAGTTTCAAATAATCAATCAACGGTGACAAGTAAACATCAATATTATTTCCGGGTTGCTTTGGACCAGAGATAATTATAGTCAACATGACATATTTTCACTTCATACAAACATCAGGAGAGAGGTTTTAAATTACCAGTAAAATAGGCCATGAACTATATGTGTTTCTGAGGGTTCGGTATGGATTCATTCCATCTGTGCACAACCCTAGTATAAAATTTCTAATTTTATTTCCAAATGTAGAATAATGCGCATCAATTTTCTTCCATTGTGGACAATCAGCTAGATGACGTATTTTTCCATCACATACCCACTCATCAGCATGCCTTCTTAACCTTTTCGCATCATGTGAATTAGCAAATAAACATTTGAAATGAAGAATTATAGGAAGATACCAAAATACCTTTGAAGGGATCTTTGTAATATCTACATCCGCCTATGATTTTTCTTTCACCTTATACTGTGATGTCCCACATTTAGGGCACTTTGATAGAAATTTATATTCCTTGCTATATATAATGAATTCATTCGGACATGCTTGTATTTTCTTGTATCCCAATCCCATCGAGTATAATATTTTCTTGGCCTTGTAATGTTAATCTTGAAGATCATTATCTTTTGGAAGAATGTCTTTCATCAATTGTAGCAACACTCTAAAACTTTTTTCACTCCATCCATGTTTCTCCTTCAGGTTAATCAATCTTAACAACACCGACAAAAGAGTAAAATCTATACAACCAGGATATAATGGTTTTTCAACATCACCATATTGATGTGCAACTGTCAGTTCAATCTCAATTTGTTCTCCTACAATATCATGATTCATTTCTTCAATTCCATCGGAGTTACCATCTTGCAAATCATTATCATCAGTTACATTCCGTCCAGTTTCACCATGCCAAATCCAAGGGCAGTAACTCGGATTAAAACCATGACAAATAAGATGATCTTTTATCTCTCTATTTTTCAACTTCTTCATATTCAAACATTTTATCCAAGGACAGAAACAAATGTCACTACATGAAACATTTCATTTAGAAAATTCTAAAAAGGCATCAACACCTTGCTCATATTCATTGCTCATTTGATGTGCCGTAATCCAAATTTGACTCATTATTACCTATAACAAATATAATATATATATATTTTTATGATAAGACAAATATATGTTTATAAGAAAAAAATTATAATTTGAATATAAAACAATTTTGAAATATAAACGAAATCAATGCGTATTTAAAAAAATATGCTTGAATACTATTTTAAAAACAAAATATAGTTAGATATAACAGTTTTAAATTCCATTGAATCAAAGAAAACCATGGGGCCTATAGTGGTTGATAGAAAATTGGAGAAAATGGAGTATACCTGAGAATCGAATCAAATTTAAAATAAAAATTCAGATGGAGAAAATCACAGTGTAATGCTAATCATCACGACGCAATCATCGTGTCATAATCTTAGAAAGCACAATGCAGTAGTCAATCCCAACTGACAATTTTCCCCCACCCCCATGGAAACCCCTTAGACACCCCCCTTGTACAACCCCCACCCCCTTGGACACACCATGGACACCATCGCACCCTTAGACAGCCCCCCCCCCCCCCACTCCTTGACACCCCTACCCCCTTGGAGACCTCACTGGAAAGAACCCCACCCCTCTAGACATCACCCCCACCCCTCCTGAACACCACCCCCACCCCTACCACTTTGGACACCCCCCCGGACACCTCAACCCTCTGGACATCCCCCAACCCCCTGGACTGCCCCCACCCCTCTAGACAGCATCCCCACCCCTCCTGGACACCACCCCCACCCCTACCCCATTGGACACCCCCCCGGACACCCCCAACCCTCTGGACAACCCCCATGGATAGCCCCCACCCCTCTAGACAGCACCCCAACCCCTCCTGGACACCACCCCCACCTCCTACCGCCTTGGAAACCCCCTGGACACCCCCAACCCTATGGACAACCCCCACCCCCCGAAAACCCCGAAAACCCTCTGGACAGGCCCCTCCCCCTCTAGATATCACCCCACACCCACCCACCCCCTTGGACAACCCCAACCCTCTGGACAACCCCCC
Source organism: Viscum album (assembly GCA_963277665.1). Classification (NCBI taxonomy): domain Eukaryota; kingdom Viridiplantae; phylum Streptophyta; class Magnoliopsida; order Santalales; family Viscaceae; genus Viscum; species Viscum album. The sequence goes on along the minus strand of OY728120.1, from coordinate 1,574,338,591 downwards.
ACTCCCAAACAACCCCCCCAAACCCTCTGAACAGCCCCCACCCTCTTGGACAACCCTTCCACCCACCCACCCCTTGGAAACCCCCCCTGGACACCCCCAACCCTTTGGATAGCCCCCACCCCTTGGACAACCCCCACCCCTCTAGATAGCACTCCCCACCCCTCCTGGACACCACCCCCACCCCTTACCCCATTGGACACCCCCCTGGATAGCCGCTACCCATCTAGACAGCACCCCCACCCCTCCTGGACACCACCCCCACCCCCACCCCCTTGGACACCCCCCTCGACACCCTCTAACCCTCATGATATCCCTTACCCCCTGGACAGTCCCCACCCCTCTAGACATCACACCCCACCCCTCATAGACATCACCACCACCCCTACCCCCTTGGACACCCCCTGTACCCCCAACCCTCTAGACATCCCCCAACTCCCCAGACAACCCCCCAAACCCTCTAGACAGGCCCCCAACCCCTTGGACAGCCCACCCACCCCCTTGGACCCCCCCACACACCCCTAGACAGCCCCCACCTCCATGGACACCCTGGACATCCCCCAACCCCCTGGATAGCCACCAACCCTCTTAACAGCCCCCCCAAAACCATGGAATTTTAACCTCAAGCTAATAGTTTTAGCATTTCTAGATATTTTAACCTCAAGCTACTAGTTTTGGTATCATGCCATTATCCAAAATGAGAACCATGAATTATATCTACAACTAGTCTAAAATTATCTATTGTGGAATGAATTGGTTTTTAATAGCATATGAAGACTTATAATAGTCCACGAAAATAAGCGACGTAAATAGATTATGGAACAACAAAAAGTGATAGCCAAAATAGAAACAACCAAGGATCCAAAACAAACATTCCACCATGAAAAACCATATATATACTTATAAAATAACTCATACTGGTACACGGAATGGGTGTATCACAATGGTTTACATATAAATTGTAGTAATATAGGTGAATGAGATCATTAGTTGTCAATGAAAACAAAAATTACCATCAATATCGTGCATTCGCGAATAAAAAACATACGAAATAGAAGTAGGTGAGGATTACGTGAATATTGCGTGTCGATATAATAGATATGGGTATAATAAATAAGATATAGATGGAAAAACCAGGAAAGAGGGTTCAAAATTGAGGAATCTTACCAAGTTTAAACAGAGAAATCACAAAATGTAAATATAGACTATCCGGGATAAAAACATACGAAATAAAGTTGTGGGAGGCTTACCTAAGTGTTGCAAGTTGAGATGATAAATCTGAGGAGAGTAAAGATGATAAAATATGATGGAAAAATGTTTTTAATGCAATGATATTGACGAGTCGACTAGGGTTTACCGTGTGAGAGAGACAAGTTGTCGGACTGTCGATCGAAAAATTATAAATGACAATCCACAAGGCATGTTAATTTTTTAAATGTTTTATAACATCGGTTATTTAATAACCAACGTTATAAACTATATTTATTACATTTATAATGTCTGTTATTATAATAATTGATTTCATAAATGTATCATAGATGGATATTTTAAATCAGTTATTTTATAACCGATGTAAAAAAATCTGCGTGTTGGTTTTTTACGTCGGTTATAGAATAACCAATGTAAAAAATATATCAGAAATCCCAGTTTTTTACATCGGTTATTTAATAACGGACGTAAAAAATTCATAGATACTGCATTTTTACGTCGGTTATCAAATAACCAATGTAAAAAACACCTCGCTTGGGTTTTTATGTTGGTTAATTTATAGCCCATGTAAAAAATGAACACGTGTGATTTTTAACGTTGGTTATTAAAATAACCGACATTTAAAATTTACTCACCGCAATTTTTAGATCGGTTATAAAATAACCAACGTAAAAAAACCATGTTTCATAGATTATCACATCAGTTATATATAACCGACATAAAAAATGTTGACGAAAATAATGTTTTCTGCACTAGTGAATTTGTTATGTTTGACTATGGATGTGCAATTTTTATAACATTCATGGTTTGTTTTTAAAATATTAGCATTTGTCTTGCTAGTTTTAATACATATGTTTAGATTACTATTCAACCTTTTCATATAAGGAATGAATTAGACATAGTAAGTGATGTGTGGAACCTAGTATAACTCATCGATGCATCAGTAGGTCTCATAAGACAAACTTATTTCTTGGCATAAGGCCTTGACAGAATTATTATTTGTAGTCTTGGAACAAGGCCTTGAATATGTTGTTATGATGTCCGAGATTATGAATTCCATCATTATGAAATTTTCTATCAAACTTACATGTGATTATTCGACTAGTATAATATCCATGTAAAAAATTAAGAGGAATGAATTGATATATATTTTCCATATTGGGCTGTAGTTTCAGTTTAAAATGCTCGTGTTTTAGTCTTATACATTACCTTAAATATTTATGCATACTTATGATAGTTTCCACTATATTATTATCTCTAATGAGCATCTGATCTGACCCCTTTATTATGTATTCTTTTTACCAAGATGTGAAGAAGTATATTTTAATTAACCTGCAGGGATAGGACAAGGGATATGAGTGTTTTCAAAGGGGACACAATCATGTTTTTCTTTATTTCATGTTGAAATGTAAAACTTATGTATGTATCTAGTACTTCCAAGGATACTATACTAATATGTATTTTGAGACCTTATCTCTTGTAATCATGCCAATGTTATGTAACAATGCACTAACTCTGGGAAACTAGGTTCGGGGCATTACAGTTGGTATCAAAGGAAGTCTTGTACAACACTTGGAAGCTAGATTTAGGAAACAACTGATTAGAAAAGACTACCCTAAGATAAGCATTGAGGATTTTTATATAAGAACAATGAAAAATTTGGGTAATGTAAATAGTATGTGTGTTTTCGAAGAAATAAATCCCTTTCTAGATACGAGTATGCAGAGGCAGCTTTGGCAGAAATGTACCTAGGGATAAAACTAGAAAACAACGCTTTGAGCTAGACTCGAATGGGAACTGGTGCATAAAAATGGGCTTTTCTGCACTCTTGGTTGTGAAACTCATGGGGGATAAACTTAGGATAATTGACATTTTATTTACAAAACTATTTGAAGGATTTTTATATAAGTTGAGAATAAATAACCTTGGTTAATCCTAAGGTGTTTTAGATTGAAAATAAGGTTTCATGATATTCTATAAATGATTTTATGACTATTGTTACTCACACTATGAATTCTGGCATTAGTCAATAGATGGATTATAATTAAGTCATATTAACATTGAGCATGATGTAAAATGTTGGAACGATGGTGGAAAAGATCAACTAAATGGATTTTTGATTGACGTAAAAGATATTGTGTTTATGCTAATGCAGGTTTCTAAAAATATGATCAATAATATATACATTAACCAACTCTAAAACTAACAAATTAAGAGAAAGGAAGAGAATGAAAAGAGATCCAATAGTGTAGACCATGTAGAAAAGGAATATCAATTTTCATCATGTCAAAAATGGTAAGGATTCACCCAGGAAAGAATCTCAATGGAACAAAAAAATGATTTATTTGTGGGAAAGAAGGACATAAAGAAAATAATTGATGAGAAAAAAATGAAGAGTACTATAGAAGAAAATAAAAATGATCCTAAGAATCCATTTATAGTTATTTTCCATAAATGTATGGGACCTAGGAATTACCTGAGTCAATTCCCTATTCTATATGATAACCATTATGTCATAGAAGAACCAATGTGGAAATAAATGGATGGAGAAATGTTTAAAAGTATTAATGTTCTTTGTTGATAGGATTAATTTGGAAGAATATTCTCCTATATGTTTAACCCAACATTTCGTTATGTGAAAATGATATTTGAAGAATATTTATCTTTTCTTTTGTGGATATAGTAATAAATAACCATTTGGGTTTATATCATCCTTGAATTTGAGGAAATTATAGGTTATTATTATTTTTGATGAAAATGAATGGTATGAGATAAAATTTGTTGTAAAGTTATGATATAGTTATTTTGTGTAATTTTTATCATTTTTGGAATGTTATAAAATATTGTTTCTAAAAAAGGACAACACACAAACCATATGATAACCCATCGTGTCAGACAAAGTTGCTGGAATCGAACCCATAACTAAAGTGCGACTATGATTTATCACCTACCACTCGACTACATTATATCCCTGGTTAGTGTGACTAATTATTTTTAGATAAATTATTTTATTTATTAATAATAAGTTGATTTGGGATCTTATGTTTTATCCAACAAATATCATTATTATAGGAAAATGATTTGGTGATTAAATGATAAATGTTATTTTGGAAGACATTTTCTCAGTTGGGAACACTATATGCCTAAGGAAAATAGAATTCTATGGGATTTAATTTGAGGAGTAATGGTGATTTGTTTTAGAAGAATATATGTTTTTATATTTATTCAAGTTATTAATGAAAATGATTAACCAATCATAGAGAATATATGATTTGGTTAATAACAGATTTGTATGAGACTTTAAGAGTAGTTGATGATATTTTGTGATAAATATTAGGATTTACTATGAAATCATATGTGATTAAATTCATTTAAGGTTGGGGATTCAATATTTGGATTATATTGAAGTATATTAAGGAAAATTTTTTATTGAATAGTCTTTATTGAACATTCGGTATTGTTTGTTAAATTTTGGAATATAAGATTAACATTTATTTCTATAAATTATTATCCATTTGGGGGATCATCTGATCTTGTACTAAGCATTTGGTTTTGTTTAATCTCTAAGGAAAATGGAAATATATAGTTCATCCTTTGTATATTAGGTGATTCTCTAGATGTTGATTCTAGCACCTCAGGTGTGACCAAGTCATCTTAAATACTCATCATTTGGAGAAATGATGAGTTATTGGTAGAAATTTATTAAATAATGAAACAATACATAGAAAATTAAGTATATATTTTTTATTTTCTTTTCCATTCTCATAAAAAATTACTCAATTTTATAAAAAGGAACTTAAAACAAAAAACATTGTTCGTTTAGTTATCCTACAGGGAAACTAATGACCATTTAACCCATCATGAGTTTGTGGTTTTCATATTTTTAACATTCTACTCATCATGTTTTCTATCCCTCTCCATCATATCATGACACTTATTTTATCTTCCATATCAATTATTTATTACATTAAATACTAGTATTGGTTATCTCATGTGACCTTTCTAATTCTCTTTTTTTCTTTTAAATTGATAGTTTTATTGACTCGTTTTCTGATGTGGGAAATTCAATGAAGATCCCAAGACCAATTTTAAAAATTTATATGTTTCAATTTCCATAATGGAGGAAGGATTTAACACCCCATGATTTCATGGTAAGTTATTTTTTTCAATGTAACTCAATAGCTTCCGCTACACACAACATAGAGTTCAAGCACACCATGACATACCAAACCAACCATTAAAAAAAATAGTTATGAATAGAATTAACTGCATTTTAAATTTTATATACTCTATATAATTTTAAAATCCATATTATTTGTCCCATAAACATAATATAAGAACAAATTCAATTTTTCAGATAAAATAAGTATTTTTCAAAAATTCAAATTTTTCGCATTTTAATGGCTAACCCTCTTAAATATAATATTTTACCCTTTTATATATTAAATTTGACAAAAATAAACTTCCTCTTTATAATTGGTATATAAAATTTTTGTTTGGATAAATTTTTAGTGCTTTTCTAATAACTTTCATATTTCGAACAATAATGAAAAATATTATATTTTAATTAAAAACAACTTTTTTAATAAAAATAATTTATATTGTTAAATTATACATTTGAATGGTTTTGTAGTATAATTAGATTATATTTTTATCATTTAATCAATCTTTGGTCATATAAAGTAATTTTACATTTAAATTGGACATAAACACATATCAATCTTTTGATAGTTTTTACTTCTCAAAAACCTATTTTTTTGTTTTGACAATGAGAATTTTTTTGTCAATTAATTAATAACAATTAGATGTTTTTAACATGGTAAAATAGAAATCATTTTCGAATTTGGAATATCAAAATAAACTTTTGGTGATTGTTTTGGTATTTTTCTAAAAATATTAAATTTTTGATGAATAGTGAAAAATACTACGTTATTATTTAAAGCATACATTTTATTTAAATAATCATTTTTAATTTAAATTTATTTTCATTTCAAAATAGATACATAATACCTATATTTTCCTAATGAAATTCATTGAAGTCATTTCATAATAAGATTATATATATATATAATTTTATTGAACTTTTTACCATCTTTTACTCACCTTTTAGGCAGATTTTAAAATTTGTATAAAACATAATTTTACAACTTCTATGAATTTAATTTAAAAACTTAATGAGACATGGTTGACATTAGTAAGTAAAATGTGGTTCAATAGGATGAAAATAATTTCACTGAACAGTAACATGTGAATTTTATTTACCACCGTTAAAAGAAAACAACATAATTAAAGGTAAAAATGATATTATAATTACCCTAAAAATGTGCTAATTCTATTAGATAAGTGTATTTAGACCAAAATAAACCTTTAGAATAAAATATGATCCTTTTTATCCACTTGGATTGGATTAAGATATTAATTATTATTTTATTTAAAAAAGAGTTAAAAGTGTTAATTTCAATGTTTAATAACTAAACAATTTTTAATATTGGGTTATAAATAATATGAATTATACTATAATTATTAATTAAGAAGGTAAAATAAATTCCTATGGCATGTTATTTTATTTATAAATTTTATATATTAAATAATAAATTTTATTTATGACACAATGATGATGTATTAATTACTTTATTAATGAAAGATTAAAATAATTGATATTATAAATATCAAAATAAATGTAAATTTATGATTTTTATGCATTACACGAATTTTATAGGTTAATATGAAATTCTAGGGTTTATTTAATGTATATTTATCCAAGTAATCATGTTTTTCTGACTTTCAAAAAAACCAAATACTAAATAGTGTCAAAATTGACATAAATGAGTATTTAATACAAATAATATATTATTAAACGATATAATACTCTAAAAAATATATATTTAGTCCCAGGGACTTATATAATGATATACAAGTCAATAATGAACCACTTTAGGTTCTATTGGAATTTTATTGTATGTTTATTAACCATATAATATAAAAATATAAAAAGACATGGTAAAAGTTAAATTATTTAACTAAGAATTAAATCTAAAATATAAGGTTAATATGGTGATCTAAACGTGTCTAAAAAAATTTGTTGATAGTATTTCTAACTATCCCCACCTTATTCTCAAAATAAATTCATTTTGATTGATTATAAACTGAAAATAATTTTAAAATAAAATAATATTTCATGCTTTTCCTAAAGTGACCCTCACCTCTCTTTTAAAAGGGTACTTCACCATTTCTCAAAATCATACCTCCAAATCCATTTGGATCAGAAAAAAACATCTCAAATATCATCCCAACAACCCTCACATGAACCTAGAGTCCTTAAATAGATCATAAATCCAACCTAAAAATCCCTTTTGATCAAATGAAAAGGAAACACCTCAAGAAGAGGTAATAACTTCATCACCTCTTTCATTGTTAGTGTTTTCTTCCACTTCCTCTTTCATTTTTGTTTCCATCAAAAAATAATAACTTTTCTAACTTCTAAAAAAAGTTATTTTATCATAAATAGGGCACACCTATATTCATTATTCTATACATCCTAGGAATTAAAAAGTCACCATACGTGCGTACATATGACTTACCATCTCCACATAAAGGTGTAGATTGTTATTAAACACTTAATTATTTGGATGTGTATAATAAAGAGTATAACTAATCTAAATAATAAATATAACATGTTTATTATTATTTATATATAATATAACATCCAATTACATACTATTTCACCACTAATATAATGATATTGTCGCTCATGCATAAGTACGGATTACAGTCTCCACGACGCGATGAGATTTCATTTGCCATTGTAACCATTCAAGAATAATTTTCATTTTATGATTAAGAAAATTTGTACGAAATTAATATAATTATGGATATGAATCAAATACATCTTATCCATAACAAACATGACTTACATAACAAAACATATAAAGGAAAACAAATCAGTTAACACCCAAAACAATGATACTACTGAAATATCCTTAATAAAGAAATATTAGAAGATAAAATATGATAAAATATTTATGTATGTGGTTATTGTATAATTTAATAACAATTATTTCTATATTATAAAATTGTTTAACCTACCCTCTACTAAGGAAAAGTAAAAAGTAAGGGGTTTTTATCCCACCATTTTTTCCCGTGTGATTCAGGCTATATTTTCCACTATTTCCTTTTGTGTGGTGTATGTACTACCCATGATTGTATTATTTGTGTAAGATACATTTATTTATGGGTATTTAAATCTTCATTTTATGATACTTCTTTCATGGGGTGTATGTTTCGTAAGTTATAAAATCTGTAAGGGAATTTATAATTTCAATATCCACTAATTGGGTTTTACAAATACTTCATTGATTATTTTACTCCAAGATTATGTTTAGAATCACTATTTTATTGTAGTTAATTCCACCCCCCTTTGTGTGGATATACTTTAGATACACATAATCACTTCATTAATAAATTCTCAAGTCATTGATATGAACTTGATAATAGTAATCTTATCTCAATTTCCATTTATTGAGTTAACCATCCAAGTCATTGGTTTTGTTTTTTACAAGAATATGTCTGAATGTCCTTTGATTGATTTAAACTGAATATAAAATCCTGTAGACTATATTTTTATTATTAACACCTAAATATGTAATTGATTTACCCTTCATATAAGGATACAGCCTTTCTAAGGGATTGCATCTCAATTTACATTCCATTGAGACCTTTTTGTTTTTATGCTTCAATTAACATTTAAATGGTGTATATACCATACTTTGACATATTATATCATGAATCCCTTTATTCCCATTATCTTATAAAGGTTTTATTAATTTTATTCATCAATTATTTGTATTCAAGTGTATTTCATTTAGTTAGGAATTTTTTAACTAAAATATCTTACAAAATGTTTTAATGATTTATTCTTAAAAATATTTTACATTAATGTCCATATTTTAGAAATGGTGTTTTGAATTAATTTATATGGACATGAATATTTAAAAATTAAAATTCCCTTTAAGAGTTTCATGGTGGTATGTGACACTTTGATTCAAAAATCTATTTTTAACAGCTTCTTAATAAATAGTGATACATTTTAATTTTTTCAAGAAAAGGGGATATTTCTCTCAAATTGTTTTACTATTTACTTTCATCTATGTCAAAATCATTCATTATTCTAGATTGAGGTTTATTTATACAATCTTACAAATTGTATTAAATGATTTATGTTTGACTGTGGATGTTATATTGTCATTCCATTCATGGTTTGTGGTTAAAATATTGGCAATTGGTATACTAGTTTTAATATGGATGTTTAGATTATTATTCATCCTTTTTATATGAGGAATTCATTATACTTAGTAAGTGATGGGTGGATCTCACTATAGCTCCTCGATGCATCTATAGGTATCATGAGACAAAATTGTTTCTTTGCACAAGGCCATGAAAAAATTATTATTTGTAGTCTTGGGATGAGGCCTTGACTATGCGGTAATGATGTCCGATATTATGTATTCCATCATTATGAAATTATATATTGATATTACATGTAATTATTCTACTAGTATAATATCTAAGTTAATTTAATAGAATTATTTTATTTATCTTTTCCAAATTGTGCTGAAGTTTTAGTTTAAAATTATTGTATTATAGGCTTATACATTGCCTTAAATGTTTATGCTTATTTATTATAGTTTTTGCTATATTGTTATCCTTACTAAGAATTTGAGCTCACCCCTTTCTTAAGTTATCTTTTTCCAAGGATGTGAAGAATTATATTATGATTAATCTTCTTATATTGGAAAAAGGACATGAGTGTGTTCATTGGGGGCACATTATCGTTTTTCTTTATTTCATGAGGTAATGTAAAACATATGTATGTATCTATTACTTACCAGGCTACTAAACTAATCGATCCATTGAGACTTGATCTCTTGTGGTCAAGCCAATGTTATGTAATAATGCACTGACTTTGGGTAACTAGGATAGGGTTGTTACAATGGTATGGAACATTATGAAATATTAAATTAAAAATAATGTAGTTATCAAAATTAGGTTTAGTGAGTGCAATGGTTATAGTCCATGCTCTCAACCAAAAAATATCAATTTTGTCAGGGTCAAGTACATTAAATTACAAAGGATGGGTAACCTGAAACCTAATTTAAACATAGGATAGTGACAAAAAGAATGGCCACATTTTATGTCTAAACCTTAGATCCAACATCAAAAAATGAATTCAATAATCTTAGGAAATGGTCATGGTCAATGAAAGAAAGAACTATAATCTTTTTCCGAACCCTACATACAACGGTTATGAAAAAAAGGAACCCAGGAAGGGATAGAATTAAAAAACCAATATGAAACACCAACAAGAATTATAGAAAAAACTAAAATAATTCATAAAATCTATCCTTATTATTCATACATATCATTATATAAATAAATACCCCCAAATGCTAGCGATGAGAGGCTGCCGAAAAGAATAAATAAAATCCTAAAGAAAGGTGACAGTAGGGCACCGCAATAAGTGTGATCCATTCTGGTTGTCATTTGTGTGTGTTTATCCTCTCCCCAGATGCTCAAAAGGGATTCCAAGGTGGTGAATAAATAGACTTATTCCTCAAAACCTCATCCACTAGTACATTTAGTTTTCTATTCTGTGAAACATACACGATGTGTAAATCTTAATTGTTGTGTAATATTTAAATATTCACTATATGAGAAGGAATCATGAATTTTTTTCATATCTCTTTCAAAAAATATATATTTTTTTCTAAAAAAATTAATGTAATGTTTAAACAAAGTTTAAATGTCCTTCTCAAGATCTATAGTACTATAGCATCCTGAAAATTCTAATGTACTTTCTTGAGTGAAGCTCTCAGTGTGAAGTTTACTTTAGCTCATATATTTCTATATTTTTTGTCTTTTTATGACTATCCGTTGTATACTTCCATAAAACAAAAAACAAGTAAAACCATTCAAAAATTTGAAAGATTAATCAATTAAATATAGATATTAATTTTTCAAAATAATATAACTTACATTCATGAAATATACATATAATAACTTATGGAATTAATTTTATCCAAAAGAGACATATTTATACTCCACATGGTTTTTTAAAATAGAAAATATATCATGGAAGGCATATAGATATGTTCTTAGATGATTAAACATGAGCTATAACCATTTTTGAAACGTTGTGAATGTTTGATATAGGACCTTTTTTCCTTATGAATGTATTTCTGGTTACTAATGAGATGGTGTCTTATACTTTATGATGACAGCCTGAGTGATGATATTTCTTATGAGGGGATAGTTAAGGTTAATTCTTTAGTGGAAGTTTTTTTTTGAAAAAAATTCCCAGTTCAAATGTGAACCCTATAGAAGGATTAAAAGAGGCTCTTGAAAGTTTTCTTGTAACCTAGGAGTATGAATCACCTTGAGTTATAGTACTCATGATACAAGTTTGGGTTTTTATTGGTTATAACCTTTTTCAATTAGGGGTAGTAATTGGGGATATCTAGAATTTTTGTTTACAATATAACTCTTATTATTCATTGAGAAAAGATCCCAGGTGGTCGTATATAGTATATTTAGGGAATTGATAGATGTTCAGTTGCTTAAATTAATACACTGCTATGGGTGGTGTGCATTGACTCTTGGTAGAAAATGGATTCAAGTTTTAGAATAGAGTATTAAGAGTGCTTGGGAATGGTAATGATAATTCCTTGTGGAGTGTGGATAGACATAGATCCATGTGAATCTAGATTGTGGGTCTTTGACTCGAGGGAAATAACCATGTGTTGAGAAATAGTGATATCATCATGAATTATTGAAGTAGCCTTAATGCATGAGGGATCTAGATATTTTAACTCATGAGGTCTGTTGAACTAGTGAATGTAGGGGAGTGGGAATTTCATAGATAATGATTTTATTTTTTGATGATCCTGTAAGAACAAGTGGTAGTAGGTTATTGATGTGTTCAACTTATGGTCACGCTTAGTGTTAGAAATCAACAGTTAATAATGATGCTCACATGGGTTTATAACATAGAAGTTGTTGTGTATAGAGATATCAATGTGGTATGAGACAATATTTTCAACGTATCAAGGTTCCTTTGTGTGGTATATTCTAATTTTTCATTGTTGGAGATCCATGGGTTGGTCTTGCAGCTCACATGAGGGTATAAGACCTGTATGGTTCATAAGTTGTAACCCTGTAATAGACAAATGAATGTCATTATTCCCATCATGAATGGATCATTGAATATAGTGAAATATTTTTTGGGTATCAAAATGATTATAGAACATTACGTATAATTATTAAATGTGTTTTCTATCAAAATTAATATCAAATGGTTTTATGTGTTAAAAAATCTTTTCAAATAATAATTGGCATTTTTTCTCAAGAAATGATTTAAAATATAATTCAAAATTATTTTCTATCTAAGATGGAAACTTTTGATGTTACTCATTTCCATTTAGAAAATTATCTAAATGTTTCATTCATATTATATCTATTAACAGGTTATGCTTAATATCACGGCCTTTAAGAAACCTCTTTCTCTTTCATAGGTTATATGTTTATGAAATTCTTTTCTCTTTCTAGGGTTATGAATTTGATGAAATGTTTATGAAACATGTATCTTTTCCCTTAAGATATTATATGTGTACATGTTTATGATACCCATTTTGTTTCATGGTTTAAGGTATTATTGATTATGAATTCAATTACCATGTATGTATGATTTCATTATGATATTTATGGTACCGGTATCTCCACCATGGATTGGGTAAAGATTTATATTTCATGACATAGACTAAGATGGTCTTGAGAGTGAATTGGGACTACAAAGATGGCCATAGGAGTGAACCATGACTACTAATATGTTATGAGGAGTGAACTCATGATACTAATATAGCCATAGAAGTGAACCATGAATATAAATAATGTATTAGAAGTGAAATAATGCTATTAGTATGGCCGTGGTAGTGAACCATGACAACCAAGATAGTATTTAGAGTGAACCCATACTACCATGATGGCCTTGGTAGTGATTCCTTAACTATTTTTCACGAACCTGACTACATGTTCATAATGTTATGGATGGACCTTGTTTTATTTCCATAAGTTTATTTGACGTCTTGATCTCATGTACTTAACCTAATGAGTAAACCTATTTCTACTTATACATATTCAAAGTATTATAATCTTATGTGTCTATTACAATTTTGTGTTTTATTCCTATGTTATGATTTAATAGATTATGTTAATTATTTGCTTATAATTCATGTCTTATTAACTTCCAATATTTATTATGATCTCTAATATTTATATCACATTCTTCAAATGTTATTGTCAAGTTCAATACCATTTTGTTCATGTTATACTTATAGATTTCCATTATTTACCCTTATTGTGCATCTAAGCTCACCCCATCCTTTTCTTTTCCAGTCCCCTAGTTAATAATAATAATTTTAGGTAGAAGTACTAAATGTGGAGATGTTTGTGGCTGATGTTTAATATCTTCCACCCGGATATAATATTTTTATTCCATGTTTCCAAAGACAGTAAACTATTACGATCATTAGGCATGTCTTTTTGTAATGTTCTGAATATTAATATAAAATGATGTAATATCCATGTGTGTTAAGCCTGGGTTACTATAGTTGGTATCAAAGAGAGTTTTATTCATCATTTAGATTCTAGGAAGTGAAAACTTTAGTGAGATGTCTATGTATATTTCTATGGGAATTTCTAGGGATATCTCTATGGATACGTATAAATATTAATCAAAATTTTGGAAAATGTCTGGGAATATTGGAAAATGATAGAGTGAGGGGTTTTTAAGAAATGAATCCCTATCTAAAAACATGTAGATGTGGCTCTAAAATAGATGTAACTAAGGGTGACAAATCTGAAAAATGTTTCAGGCCTAACTCGAGGTAATCTAGTACATGAAAATGGGCCTTTCTACACACCATATTTGACACTCAAAGGGGATATGCTTTGTGAACTGACAAACTCTTCACAAATCATAATAAATTATTTAGATATAAGTTGGATATGAATAAACTAGTATGAACCTAGTGTTTCATGTATTTAGAAAGGTTTCATGATTTAAACATCCTGTAAGTAAATATTTTCATGATTATATGGTTTTATACTTTTATAAGTAATTATTACAATTTTCTTCATGGTTTTAGTTAGTGGGGGAGACTTGAAGAAACTTGGTTAAGACTGAGTCTATTGGGAAATATTGTCATTATGAGAAAATAAAGTCTGTAATGATAGGAGAGAAAGATATTAGGATTATTTTTAGCCAGCTATCATGATATTTGATTAATGATGTGAACTTTGTTGATATTCCAAACACATGTAATAAGAGGAATATTAAATTTTATAAATGTTCAAATTCTAAGAAGCATATAGGAAAAATGATTTAGATTCCTACATGTAAATACTAATGTAATAATAACTCTGAAGAATACCTCAAATAGAGGGTAAGATGTTATATATATGGAAAATACGGTCATAGATTGATGAATTATAAAGGAGTTCAATGTCTCATATGCGGAGAACATGAGCATTACAGAAATAAATTCTCAAACATTAGAATATAATTATAAACAAAGGATAAACCTATTCCAGGCCAATCCTTAAAGGGGACAGATTTAAGTATTTAGGTATTTAAATATAAGAATTATAAATGTTGAATTGTATAAGGATTATTCAGTTTATGTTTTTTGCTATGGATTTTAAAGAATATGTCGAATATATATGATGGATAAGAAAATTGATTTCATGACAATGTGATATTCATGGTATGCATACAATTAAAGGAAAGATAAGTATAAATGTTTTCATAATGTTAAGATATTTATTTTTGGATGCGGTAAATGTTGGATATAAATAAGTAAATTAGACAGTACTGATTATCTAGGATCTGATTGTTGATAGGTTGAAAAAGTACTCTATGTCATCGAGGACGAAGTTTATGAATTCTTTCATTTAAAGAATATATCTAGTAATCATAATATTAATTATGCATTCATGCTTTCCAAAATTATTTATTGTAATTAAGTTTATTACCAGGTTTCAAGGGAATATATGATAAGGGTATTCACATTCTTGAAATGTGACAAAAAAGTGGTTCTTTGTTATATATGGGTGTTAATGTTAAGATAATTTCATGAATTAATTTCTAATGATTTATATTTTTACCTGTAAAAAGGGTTATGTGGTTAAAAATTTATGGAAATTTTAAGTTAAACATTATATAAAGTCAGTATGATTAATGGGTTATCGCTCTATATTTGGATTTACTCATATTGGAAGGAATGTTTAAACTTCTTTATGTTGATGAAAACTGATGACAAATGAGATCGCATGTCATGGATCTAATGATCTGTTAGTACTTCCGAACTAAAAATATAACTATCATTTATAGGGAAATTGGTGGATTTTATCAAGAAAAAACAAATGGTGAGGTTTTCCTGAAATCATCAAAGTATATCATTCCATGAAAATTATTCATCCTTAAGAAAAAGAATATTGAAACCAAAAACGTTTTCTATGTACCTTCATTTCTAATGAATCAAAAGATCCCTTAAGTCATCAAACATTTATGGAGTTCTGATGGTTAACTTTCTCCCCACATTTTTATCTATCACTCTATATCAGAACATGATAGCTATATTTCTCTTTCTTGTCAATGTTTTCACTTCCAACCTTTGTTCTCCTATATGGAAACCCAATTATATGTTACTTTGGGTAACTATTATGGTCCAAAATTTCCATTTCAAGGTAAGTTTTAGTATTCTTTTTTTAAATTTGGGTTTCTTTGAATTGAAAATTTTAGTATTAAACCTTTAATAACCAAGATAAATTTCACTGGAAAACAAATTTTTGTGGAGGTATAATGCCACAACCCAAGAATTTTTGAATTGTTTTTTTTGATTCAATTTAACTTATTTCTATTTAGAAATTCATGTGACACTATAAATAGTTCATTAAATATATAAATATATATATTAAAAGACTAATTCAGTCATTCCTTTCATAGTAAATACAAACATTGCATTTGTTACATGCTACACTGACTTGGTATATGACTTGATTTATGCTACATGCAACACCCACTAGGCATACGATGCACACAACATAGAGTTTCTATGAGACATATATTTTTTTAAATACAGTTATTGAAATGAGAAAATTATAACCTATATTTTAATGAATTTATAAGAATACTAATAACTAATTTTCAAATGTTGTTTAATTTTTTTTATATAAATAAAAAATACTCATAATGAAGGATATTATTTTTAGTAAAGTCCTTCTATGTTTAAAATTCCTCTTTCATAAATAAACTGATTTTAAAAATAAAATTATTTTTAGACACATTTATGAAATTAATTTGATAAATTAAACTTCATTTTTGAATTTATATTGTTGAAATTTTCTTGGGATGAATTTTTGGGAATTTTTTTGAGAAAAAACATTTTGTTGAATAGTGAAAAATAATGTTTTTAGTTAAAAACTCACTATTTAAATTAATTATTAAAGTTAAATGAAGTTATAAATTTTTTTAAGGTAAAAATATATAAATATTATATCTATTAATACAATTTAATTCATTATATTCAATTGAACATTGAAATTTAATACAAAATCCTAACAAACTTTTGAATATATTTCTATATTAAAAACCCGTTATTTTGACCCATCTACAGGATTCACATTATTCTTAATTTTTCCTCTTCATTTCTTTGATTTTAGAAAAACTGACATAAACCATTGTATTCAGTATTACATTTTTATTCAAACAAAACCAAGTAAATTTTTAAACAAAATGACTAGTAAAAATAATAAAAATTAATTATAGCATTTAAGGCCATGTTAAGTTTAATTAGGGATTAACCTTAATATTATGGGCCCAAATGATCTATCCACTTATCCAAAACCCATTGGCTGTAAATATTTCTACCCTAAAACTTCATTTTTTGTGTTTAATTTGGTTTGGTATGACTTTTTTTAGGTAATAACATGTTTACACAAAACTTGTTTCAAAAATTCCAAGTGAGTCCTTTTCATTCCTTATAAAAGGCCACTAGTACTCCCACTTCCTCACTCCTCTAAAACCAATTATGTTCATCCAATAACTGCCCAATACACTTCCCATAATCCATATGTTCCTCCAATAATTATTTACTTTAGTAGAAGGCAATCGATGCAATCCTTTTGGCAGAAACTAAAAGGAGTTGTCCGATTAAGAGGTAACATCTTATCCCATGTCCATTATTTTATTTTCCTTCTCCACCCCTACCAATCACTTTATTTTATTCTTATATAATATAAAACGTAACCTAAGTATATATGGTTTTTTATTTAATATTTTTCGTACACTTACAAAATTCTCGATCTAATGGGTATGGAACACACTATTTTTGTGTACGATGAACTACTGCCTCATGAAACGATGATTATTCAATTTTCCATTACCACCTATCATGGTGGCCATTATGATGGAAAAAATAATTATATATTATATATATTATATTTATAATGTCATTATTCTTCTTTAATTTTTATTTAGAACATACCACTATGCTTTACATCTTATGTAAATGTAATAATTTTCTTTGAGAAGTGTGGACTACCACCCCTCAAAGTGATTTGATTCGTTCATACATTTCATGGATTGTATTAAAGATGGTCTCAATGAATATATATGATATATATGATATCACAAATTTTAGATAATAATTATATACACATATAAATATATATTTATGTATTCATATTTGTCTTTTATTTTCTTTCTCTCAACATGACAATTAAACAGAAATAACAATAATTCGTACATACGACCTATCGTCTCCAAGAACCATGAATTTGGTTTGATTCTTATATGTCTAATAGATTATTATAATACACATATACTATATATAAATTTATTTATATCATGTTTTACATTCTCTATTCAAGATATTTGTTTAAGGACCAATAATATAACAAATTAAGGCACATACAAAAAACAAAGCGAATATTACCCGATGTGAAACCTTAACATAGGATGGTAAAAAAGAGAGTAATATATGGTCGTAATGAAAACATATATAGTATTAGATATAATAATACAGTTCGTTAAAATATGTATAAAAATTTATCTTTGTTATATAGGTGGTTTGAATGAGTACGACGAGAGTCAACACACATGGTTTGGGGATTTCATCTCACTTTTTATTCCCATGACATACATACAATGATCACCACACTTAACTTTTGTGTTGTGTAAGTAATTACAATAAATTTATTTTATGTATATTATAACTAAATTTATGGGTATTAACATATCCTTTTTCTGAAATTTCATTCATGGGGTTTAAGTTTCAAAAGATAACAAATCGTAAAAAATTGTTTTGTCTCAATTTTACTTCTTTGAGAATCATGTTTTGTTATGAACATAAAATCTTTTTCAAGGTTTATATAATACAATTATACATGTTAAATAATGAATATAATTATTTTAATGATATATTTATCTTTATTTAATTTAATTTTCTTACATGTATAGTATGATCCCTAGTTACCAAGTTAAAAGAGTTTATTGAGACAATATCATCTCATTTCAGGAATGGTTATGTTTATAATTTCTTGGATGAATTATTATGTTACATATGTAAATAAATTATTGAATTTTTTTATTCTATGTTCATTCATTATATATTAATTTAGTGGTACCATTTATTAATATTTGGTACATAATATAGTTAATAAAGTGCATTTAAGAAAGCCCGACTTTACCCTCTCTTCGTTCGAAAATCTCTGTTCCTTAAAAAAAGATTTTTCTATTAGGGATTCCAAGAATATTATAAAAATATTCTTTGAGAATTAAAAGACATTTTTACACATTTTTGTTTTAAATATTATTAAATAAATCTTCTTCTTTTTTTTCAAATGATTTAATTTTCTACCCTTTTTACTGTTAATAAAGATTGTTCTTTTTTACCTTGTATGACATGTATGGATTTATCCACCATCAATTCCTTGAAATATTCATTTCATGTTTAAGGGTTATTTTTGTATGAATTTTTTTTAGAAAATATAATTTCAAGGAAAATTGAATTCAAAATTTTTTTATATCCATCCAAAGTATATTCAAGGAAAATAGTTTTCAAAACGTTTTGAAGAACTATTTATGAGTTTTAAAACTATTTTCAACTAAATAATTTTCAAAACTTTTTAGATGTTTCTTTATAAGTTTTAAAACTGTTTTACAAGAGAAAGGTCTCTTTTAAAAAAAATTGACACTTATTTTATAAGTTTTCATGGAAAAATGTTTTCAAATGATTTCAAGTATTGTTTATGAAATTTAAAGTAATTTTCTATAAAATGATTACAAAATGGTATTATGTATTAAAATTAATTTTTCAAATATGAAAGTATATATAATTGAAGAAACATTTTAATATATACTTCAAAATTATATTCCCTCTAATATCACATTTTTTTGATGCTACTCATGCCATTTTAAGAAATTATATAGGGTTCCATTCATATTATTTCTATGAATGATCTATACTTAATGTTAGGGTCTTTATGAAACCTGTTTCTCTATCACATGATATAGGTTTATGAAATCCTTTTCTCTATCACTGGTTATGATTTTGTTGAATTTTTTATGAAACTTGTATCTTTTTCCACAAGTAATGATATGTTTACATGTTTATGATACCCATTTTGTTTCATGGGTTAAGATATGATTGCTTATAATTTATTGGCACATGTATGTGTGATTTTTAAGGATATGGTTGGGACCTATATCTCCCTAAAATGAATTGGGTAAAGATTTATATCTCCTGAGAGAGACTATGGTGGTCTTGGGAGTAATCCTTGACTATTAAGATGGCTATGGGAGTGAACCAATTATTCAAAGATGGTATGAGGAGTGAACTATGGCTACTAAGATTACCGTAGGAGTGAAACATGACTACCAAGATGGAATGAGGAGTAAACTCATGCTACTAAGATGGCCATGGGAGTGAACCATGACTTCCAAGATGGTATGGGGAGTGAAAACATACAACCAAGATGTCAATGACAGTGATTACTTGACTTATTTTTAAAAACCTAATTACATGTTCACAATGTTATTCATAGAATTGATTTCATGTCTATAAGTTTATGAGATGGCCTGATCTCACGTCCTTAAACTAATGAGTTAATCTATTTTTCCTTATACATGTTCACAATATTATATACCTATGTGTCTTACACATTTCCATGTTTTATTCCTATGTTATGATTTCATGTATTATGCTCTTTATTAGATTATGATTCATATTTTATGGATTTCCAATATTTATTAATTTTTATCTCTCATATGTAGGGTATGATCTTCAAATGTTATTATCTAGTTCCATACCCTTTTGTTCATGTTATTCTTATGAATATCTTTTATATACCCTTACTGAGAATCTTTGATCACCCATTTATTATGTATCCTTTCTCCACATTTTGAATAAATGGTTTAGGTAGAATTACTATAGGTGGAGATATTAATGGGAGATTTTGATGATCTTCCACTGGGATAAAAGATTTTGTATTCATGTTTCCAAAGAAAATAAATTATTATTGTCGTTGGGATTGTCTTTTTGTAATGGAATTAATATGCACCTAAAATGATGTATTTTCAATGTATTTCAATCCTAGGTCTCTATAGAAATGAATTTTATCCATAAATATATTGATGTAAAATCTCATGGATGAATAATAACTAAAACTAAATGAGGGAAATTCTCGATTATTGGATGATGTGTTTCCTAGGTTCATGGTACCTTTACCATCAATACCTTTCAAAAGACGGTTTACAAAATATTGGGTAAAAACCTTACAAAGGATACTATCCAAATGGTTGATACTAAGAGACTATTGATAAATTTATGGGATATATATAATCGGGCCACAACTGTGTCATACCAGTCCAAAACATTTCTCATATCAATTATTAAAAATAAATAATATACCATATTAAATATTTGTATTGAATAAAGATTACAAAATTTTCAATATTTTCTTAATAAATCAAATAACTATCAAATTAGACACAACATTTAAAATAGTATATGGTTTAAGAAATTGTAATATCCCTAATAAATGAAATGGATAATTTAGGGGTTATTTAATGTTCAATGATTATATGTGATTGAAAATTTAAAGGGGTCAAAAAAATAATTCCAAGAAGTGAATGTGAATTATATCCTTATCCAAATCAATCATAAATCATCCATATAATGAATAAGGATGATATCAATACAACATATCCCAAGTGGATTAAAATAAAGGGTTATCATCTTTGATTAATAGAGATTTTATAACCAGATCTCTCAAGAACAATCTTGAGGAAAATATACAATTGTTTTGAAAAACCTTTTTAAAAAAATTATTTGAAAATAATTTTTTTAAAATTATTTAAAAACCAACCTTTTTAACATGAAGAGATAGATTCAAAGGAATGAAATATCGTTAATTCGTACATGATGTACAAGGAAAAAAGAACATTACTTTTTCTTGGTAAAAGGTTTGAAAAATGCCTTGTTCGGATAGTGATTAGAAGATTACACTGAAAAAATTTATAAAAGAGAAAAAAGGGTAAAAATTTCTTTACCAAATCATTTTAATTTCAATTAAAAACATTTCAATAAAACAATGATTTTAGAAGAAAATTGGTTCTCTAACTAAAGAGAGAAATGATGTCGTGTTTTATTAAAAAACATTTCTAAAATAAATGGTGATCCAAAGAGTTGAAAAAAGATAACAATACATGAAATAGGCCTTAATTAACTAGAAAAGTGGAAAATGAAATGTTTTATTGAATAATGGTCATATAATTTCCTTGAATGGTAAATAGTTATTAGTAAAATTATTCTTGAGGAAAAATATATTTAATCATTCCAAAGTGTCCCATAGAAGTTTGAAACATTTTAAATTAAAAGACCAATGAAAGAATAAAATTAAATTATTGTTATAATATCATGAGATTATGGAGACTCATGATATTTCGTGAAATCTATAATGATATGCACCATATAAAAGAAACAGGGTTCAAAACAACAAATAAGTCTCAATGAAATGTAAATGGAGACGAAATCACTTATAGTAGGTTACCTTTTAAGTTGAATGACCTTTAAATTTTTTTATATTGAAAAGTTATATTTATTTAACTAATTTAGAATATTATTCATTTTCATAATTAAATTTACTTCACTTATTAACATGTTTTATACAACTAATAATTATGTTTATGTCTGTTGTTTTGACCCAATTCGGTTTATCTATCAAAAAACATTTGGTAGGTCAACAATGTTCTGGGGGTAAATATATAAAATCTACCAAATAATAATCATGAAATAATTATAATATTTATAAATAAATTAATATTTTAAAAAAATCATTAAATATGGTTATAAAAAATGAATCATCATTAAGATCATGGAGATCGTAGGTCGTACGTATGCATGATCAATGGTCTCATTTTTTCAATGATCATTATGGAAAAAGGTAGGTTGAATTATAGCATTCTAGAATGACAATTATTTCATAAATACCTATTATTTAATCATATATACTAGTATTTATAATTATTATGATGTAAAACAAATAACATCATGTCGAGGTGGTCAGAGTCCACAAATTCACTAAAGATGTTATCACCTTTATTAGTTTGTGAAAGTTTAATAAAGAAAAGGATATATATTTTAATTAATATAATTATGTCATTAATTACAGATATAATTTTTTTTTAATATATTTACTTAAAACCATCAATTATACATTCCATGTATCGTGCGAAAGAATCACATCGCTTTGAGGGGCGGTATTCCACACTTCCTCAAACAATGTTATTGTTTTTATATAAAATGTAATGATTAAATATATGTGTTCTATAGTAATTAAATAGTTATAAAAAAATTATAAATATCATATATATCATATAAAAACATAGTGTAAATCATAATGGACACTATAAGGGGAGGTAAGGGAAAAATGACCAATCAATATTTCATGAGGCAGTTGATCACTGAACATAGAATCAGTATGTTAAATACCCATTATATGTATGTGAGTGTAATTGTAGGTCAAAAAATAGAATAAATAAAACATAGTATAATTTTTACACTATTTTTGTTATACAAGAATATAATAAGAAGTGTTTACGGGGTGGAGAATTAAATCAAAGAAAAGAGATAGTTGGAAAACATTACCTTAGAATCGGGTAACTTCTTTGGGTTTTTAACAAAGTGATTTCTTTGAGAAATTTATGTCCAAATTTAGAATTCAATGTATTGGGGAGGTATTTTTTAAGCTATTTGGGAAGATAATTTTTGAAACAATGTGGTTTCAGAGGTGCGATGAATGGGGGGTAGTTGTGGCCTTTTATAGTGGGGGAGGAGTGTCGCTCTTGTAATATTTTTTTAATGGAATGGAATATGCATTTCTCACATTTCATGTGGCTCCAATAAATTTAATAATTAGATAAAATAGAGTATAGGGAAGAAATATAGCCATGAAATATCTTTTATACAAGTATATTGGAAGTTTTGGGCCTTATGGTTAATGTGTAGTCCCTTATTAAGCTTAATATAACTTCAATCGTTGTAATTAATTTTAATAACATTAAAAAATATTTTTGGTCAAATAAAAATCATGTATTATTAAAAATTATAAATTATTTTGATTAAAAATACGGAATCCATTTTTCAGAATTCTAATCCTAAAAGTGGTGAAAATTGATTTAAATTTAATCCCACAGAGGGATGATAATAAGGGGTTTTAAAGTAAAAACATCCAAAAGTTTTCTATTTTTTTATAATAAAATTTAAAGTGAAAAATATTAAATTTACACAGATTTTATTAAATTATAAAAATTTGATCTAAATATACTTTAAAATGAATTAAATTTATAATTTTTCCTTATAAATTAATTGGATGAAAATTATGTTTTGAACTAAAATTCAGAATTTTTTACTATTCATTAAAAAATGAAATATTTTATAAAAAATATAAACAATTAAACCTAAACTAATTATTATGTTTAAATTTTAAAGGAAAATTCTATTTTTACATATTAAATCTATAAAAGTGTCAAAATTCATATTTAAAATGCGTTCTCCATTAAAAGGTGGTAAAATTACCTTTATAAAATATAGGTTTTAATGTGTGAAATTGGGTTTGTTCTTACATTATGCCTGTCAAAACTTATTGATGAATATAAAAAATATTTGATTTAATATATTAAATACATATTACCTTAAAATTATTCATTAATTTTAATTATTTATGTTTATTATGACAAATTTTTTTTGGAAACATAATAATAATAATATTTCATTTTTTATCAAATTGGTTCTTATTTTCATTTCCCATTAAGGTAACCAATTAATAAATCGTATATTTGTATAGACTGGTTAATATTATTAATAAAATCTTATATAATATCTAGGGTATATCATTTATATTTATTAATAAAATTCTAATAATACATTGTTATTTTTTGAAACTCGGTCTTTCATGTATTGCAAGCTATCAAGAAAACTCGTTGTTGGGTGTGTCACACTCAAACTTAGTATAATGCTATTTGAAAGATATAAAATATATTATTTTTATTTAATATTGTAATGTATTAGGTTAATATATTCCCATTTTACACTTGGTATTGCATTTCATAAAAACTATTGAATGTAAAGTTGTACTTTAGAATTTCGAGGTGTTACAGGAAATCATACCCTATGAATCATGGATCATAAATCAGTAAACATGACATGAATATTTGGGAATTAAATAAGATATCTACTATAATTACTAAAGCTAGGTTTTCTCCAGCTGACCTGTAATCTCCACAGGTGTCCAGGTCTCTAAATTAAATCGCTCCGCGAATTGTTCCTCCATCCAGTGCCATTCATCATGCCTCCCTCCCCCAAAAATTCATTCCATCGACCTAGGGTTTCATTTCAACTGATATCCACCTCTATCCCCTCACACGCCTGATCTCCTTGACCTCTCCTGGTAGTCTCTCCTCCATCCTCTATGGCCTCTGGTTCTCACAAGTTCTTGTTACACCTACCCACCTCTCCTCCCAACCTACACCTTCATATGGCTGCTCATCCTATCACCGCTCGACCAATGACAGCTCTACTTCCAACTTCCTCGGCACCTACACATCCATATCCTACACATATGGCTCTAACTACTCTGGATCCTAGACATTCATCTCACATGATTCCATCCCCCACAACTCTGTTACCACTTTCTTGGCCTCCGCCACCTCTGACTCCTGCACATTCAACTACTCTTCTTCGACTTGCTCCCCCTCTTCATCCTCCTATTGAAGTATATCATATGATATTGTACGTTTCACCTCCTAGGTTATATTGAATGTCTTCAGTTCTCCCTCCTTCCCTACCTCCCACCATCTCCTCTCAACTAAACCACTAGGCTATCTGAATCTTATTCTGTAATGATTCTTATTCCATTGTTCTAAATAGATTCATGTATTTCATTTGTTTTATAATTTTTATGATCATAATTGGGTCTTTTTATGTTTTCTTTTCACGACAGAGGATTTATTATGACTGCCTTCTGATTTTTTTTTCATTTTTTATGATCAATTTTGTAAGTTGTAGCATCTATTTCTGAAGCATATTATTTGGAATAATTAAGGTAAATTATTTTTAATAGAAAGGGACATCATTTTTAAAAGTGTTCAGCTATGAGTCTCATGAAAATTGTATGTTATATACAGAGATATATTGAAGAATAAAAAGCTATAGAGATCTAGAAAAACTCTTATTTTTGATAACTGATTTTATCCCCCATGTGTATAGGGCCTATTTAATTTTATTATAAATTTTTTATCATACTAATGGTTTTCACTTGAATTTGTGGAATTGGTTTTTGTTCTTTTAAGTTATACTTAGTTTCTTCTTGGTGTATCTCATAGTCTTAGATCAATCAATCTAATAGTTTTACATCAAATATAAATAATTTGTCTTAAAAAATGAAATCTTGCATATTTATTTTCCATATGATTATTTAGAATCCCATCGTTGTTTTTTTGTATTTCATACAGGGCAACATGCTATAGATGTTGTATTCTAGTTTCTAAGTGAAAAACCGAAAACAATAGAAGTAAGTCTTCGGGTACGTTTGTAATTTATTTTATAGAATTCTAGAAATACTGTGACAATTCAACTAATACTATATAGTATCTCATTTTGCACAATGTTTCATCAGTTCTCAACCCCTATTCATATTTAGGAAATCATCGATGACAAGCACTCTTCCACAGGTATATCAATCCCACTGTACAATGACTATTTAATTTTATTTTCAATGATTTATCATATGAATGGTTTTCAATTTCATTTATTGAATTGTTTTTTGTGATTTTTAGTTTCACTTAGTTTCTTCGAGGTGGATCTCATATTTTTAGATCAAAGATTCTCATAGTACTATATGAAATACAAATAATTCTTTTTTTCAAATGTAATCTAGTGTATTTTTTCACATATGATTATTTAGAAGCTCATGGGTGATGTTTTTTGTATTTCATAAAGCAAAACACGATATTGGTGATGAAGTGTTGTTACTTAGTGAAAACTCAAAATAATGGAAGTAAGTCATCAGGTGCATTTTTCTATTATTTTACATATTTCTAGAAATATTATGATAGTTCAAATCATGCAATATACTATCTTATATTGCATCGGGTTTCATCTCGTCTCTTCCCCTTATTTGTCTTCAGTCAATCGTCGTTGTCTAGACACTCTTCCACATGTATCTCAACCCCCCCTGTACAGTGCCTATTTCATTTTCATATCAATGATTTATCATACGAATGGTTTTCATTTTAATTTATTGATTTTTTTATTTTCAATTTCCCTTAGTTTCTTCATGGTGGATATCATAGTTTCAGATGAAATATTCTCATAGTTCTAGATCAAATATAAATAATTCATGTTATAAAATGCAATCTTTCAAATTTATTTCACGTATGATTATTTAGAATCCCATGGGTGATGTATTTGTATTTCTTATAAGGAAACATGATATTGGTGTTTCAGTCCTATAGATAAGTGAAAAACTCCAAATAATGGAAGTACGTCTTCAAGTGCGTTAGTTAATTATTTTAAAGAAATCTAGAAATATTGTGACAATTCAACTCCTTCTATATACTATCTTACTTTGCATTAGGTTTCATTTGAACTCATCAGGTCTCAACCCCTTATTTGTCTTTAGGAAATCAATGATGGATATACACTCTTCCAAAGGTATATCAACCCATTATACATTTCCAATTTCATTTTCTTATCATTTATTTATCATAGAAATGGTTTTCATTTCCATTTATTTAATTATTTTGTGCTTTTCAATTACACATTGTTTCATCAAGGTGGATCTCATAGTTTCTGAAAAAAACATTCTCATAGTTTTAGATCAAATATAATTAATTTTTCTTAAAAAATGTAAGCTTTAATATTTATTCCCATATGATCATTTACAAGCCCACATGTGGTGTCCTTTTATTCTTTACAAAGAAACATGATATTGGTGTTGCATTCCAATTGCTAATTGAAAAACTCAAAACAATGGAAGTAAGTCTCCAGGTGCATTTGTTTTTTATTTTACATAATTATAGAAATAAGTTGATAGTTCAACTCTTTCTATATATTATCTTATTTTTCATCAGGTTTCATCGGGTCTCATCTGGTCTTATCCCCCTATTTTTCTTCAGGTAGTCATTTATCGATATCCACTCTTACATAGGTATCTCAACCCCCCTTTATAGTACCTATTTCAATTTCTTATGAATGTTTTATCATATAAATGGGTTTCATTTGTAGTTATTGAATATATTTTTTTTGCTTCTAAGTTACACATAATTTCTTCATGATAGAGCTCGTAGTTTCAGGTCAAACTTTCTCATATTTTTAGATCAAATATAAAAATTTCGTCTTAAAAAATTTGATCTCACATATTTATTTTCCATATTATAATTTACAATCCCATGGGTGATGTTATTGAATTTCTTATAGAGAAACATGATATTGAAGCTTACTCTTGTTGTAGGGAACTTTAGGTAGAAAAATCATATTTTTATTTCATCCATGGTAAGCACGATGTAGTTGTTTTCTTTTACATGAAGCTTCCTCTAGTTGTGGGGAACATCTTTTTGAAATATCGTATTTGATTTAATGTTCATAAGAGATGAGTTTCTGATTGTAAATTCTATTTTATTTTAAATAATTTTCTCATAGTCTATTTATGACACATGAGAAAAAAAAGCTATATGAGTTTCCAAACTATTTTATTGATTTGGATTTGAATTTATTTGATATTTATTTTTTGGAAAAAATAGTTGAAATATTTTACGCCCTTGATTCTATTTTTATATCATTTCATCTTATTGTGGATATAATTTATAATAATTTTATTTATGTATCTCTCCCATTCCTGGAATATCGACAAAAATGCATACTATTTTAAACACTAGATGTTGTTTTGTTTCCTTTGAATAGAAGTAGATAAAGATTGGAAGTTCTTTTCTAGGTTCTATTATTAAGATTAAAACATTCCCATTTACCTTGTAGCATGTATAAATTGTGAAGTTTTATTATCATGTAATTTGATTACAATTGTGACATAATGGTTCATGTTTTTAT
This sequence comes from Viscum album, assembly GCA_963277665.1. Taxonomy (NCBI): domain Eukaryota; kingdom Viridiplantae; phylum Streptophyta; class Magnoliopsida; order Santalales; family Viscaceae; genus Viscum; species Viscum album. The sequence continues at coordinate 1,574,309,666 of OY728120.1, read as the reverse complement.
AATCTAATGCAGCTTATTGGAATACATTTTCTGATCATCCAAAGCTATATTTCATGCCAAGAAATATTTTCAAATTAATATCATTAATTTTTTATTATTTCTCAAGGGTATTGGAGGTTATAATGAAAATGAAAACTGTATGTGGCTTAAATTAAATGATTGCACCCATTGTAATGAAGCTCAAAGATCAAGTCATTTTCTTTTTCACCCAGGGTGCTGTTTCTTAGAGGGAAATATAGGTGGGAATATGATGAATATCCTAATGAAGAAAAACTTCATAAATCTAACCTAAGATGAAAAATAGAAAAGGGATACAAGCAGGTAGGAGAAGAGAAGAAATTTGTGATGAAATATCAAGAGTTCCCCAGGGAGCTCTTACCCAATCCCACTTGGACACATAAACATCTCAGGTATATGGTTTCCTTTTATTTAATTTATTTTATTTTCCTCACATCATTGGAGTTGAAATTAAATATATTTTTTCATTTCTATTTACCTTGCATGATTCATACTTACTGCATTTGATCATATAATTTTCCAATTCATAAACATCATATTTTTTCTACTCTACTAAGAGAACTCAAATATTTTTCAACTTATGGATTGAAGTCAGTTATTCATGTTGAAAAATCTACTGACTAAGTTTGATACTGAAGATGTGTTCCAATGAACTCTTACACCATGATAATCTGAGGAAACAATAATCCATGTACTACATCCCTATTTAAAGGGAAACTTTAAAAAGAAAACTGACAAACATGACTGAAATTTAGTGATTTAATAACAAGGTAACTGAAAAACATTACAAATTTTGTTATTTTCCAATTACTATTTACATTTTTTACTTCCGGTATTAATTTATATATATTAAATATACACAAAATGTGTATGAACGCGTATAAGGAACATCTAGACCCTTGCTGATTAGTAAATCACGTAAAATTTACATATTTACCAATATTTTCTCAATATTAGTGACCTGTGTAGGTACCAGATTACTATCAACCAGAAACCACAAGTACTTGTCCACTACAGCGCCGTATAAACCCACTTCTTGAAGGTTTTTAGGTGCACCATTTTCTGAATTTTGTTCAACTCCAAGAGGGACACTATCTATTGTTACAGTATTTAGTTGTTTTAGTATATTGTACCTATTTTTTGCATAATAAATCATCTTTCGAAACAATCTATTTTTATTTCCATATTTTCAACTCAAAATCATCTTTGATAAAACTATTGTTTCAATTGGAATGTTTCACTTTTTGTATTATATCTTTTAATTTCATCTGAATGATAATACATGTATTTTATTTAAATATGTTGACAATATATTATAATTTCTTTTCATTGATACATTTTACCTTTAAAAACAATATTGAATTCTGAGTAACACAAAAAAATTATTTCATTACATTGAGTACAATGACATTATATTTTTTTAATAAAGCAGAACTAGATGATTTCAATGAAAAATGAATTATCCCTTTCATTTTCATGGGTGGAGTACTATTGATTCATAAGAGTGGGGAATCATGAGTCAATAATCATGATAAAGTTACATTCATAATATATAAATTTGGAACAAACATAATCATACAAACCATAACATATTTAAAGGTTAAAAACTAAAACATTGGTATCATAATGGAATATGCTAACCACTTTCCCACAACATAATATAGTTACACTGACCACCCATGCCACATACTATTTTGGAATTAGGCTAACCATTCATTTGGAATCCTTTTATTTTTAGATATGAAAAATTTCCCAATTCATTTTAGAGATATAACCGAATCATCTATTACATAATGATAAACTATACTATTGGAAACATTTTTTTAATTGTTATTAAATCATGTTTCTTATGATATTAGTGAGATTTATGTGATATGAAATAATGTTATATTAAAATATAGTTTGGTGATAAATTTGGATAAGCATTGAAAACACTCACACCCAAAGAAAAATCACCATCAAAACAAATTTTTGGAATAGTATTGGAAAGAACCACCAACGTTTGATGATATATTGTTGAACGAGGATTTTTGGATAAGTGTTCGAAACAAATACCATTGAGGAAGAGTGTAAATTTTGATAAGTGTTGAAATTACATACAATCACATATGACCCATTGTATATTCGTAATGTATGTAAGATACCTACCTTCAACAGTAAGTCACCAACAAGATGGAAATTTGGTTGAGTTTAGAGATGACCTACTACGAGATGTTGTATCACTATCAGAATGAAAATTTTAAGAATTATTAAAATTTCCTACTACCATTGGTTGAATCACAATCAAAATAGAATTTTGACAAACTATTAAGAAGAACTATCACCGAGATGAGACAATATTGGAATAAATCCCCACTATACTAAGTCATCGCTAGTGTTGAGTACCTGTTCAAAGGATTCACCACCACAATTTTGGTTTATCTTGAAATAAATATTTCTAAAAGATATATTATCAAATTTAATTACATGATTTTTTTATTGATTGTTATTTATCAATTATTTGTTTTCATTAATGTTTGTGTTATTCATCCTATATGAGGAGTGGGTGATCTAGGTGATTATTATTACATTGTACTATTAAATGTTTTAGGAGACTCCCTCATGTGAATACAAGTGATACTGAGAGAGATTCACATACACATGAGGTGTGCTGAATCCATATCGAATGAACTATAAAAGAGAGTTCTCATAAGTGTTCCTCACATGAAGCATCCTTACCAGAAACCAATTGTGGATGGTTGAATCTCATTGAACATTAAGTTCCTTCCCACATTTAGAAAAAAATATTTCAGAACATTTTTTACAAGCATTTTAAAAAAATCATACATTAGATCATGCCCAATCTATATCAAAGAAGTCAAGAGCTTTAGATCACATCATAAAAATATGAAAACCCATTACTTATTTACTTTCTCTATCAATTAAATTATGAGATAAGTCTGTTTACTATGTATATTCAAAATAAACACTATCTCCTTTACATTAAATGGAAGATACTAGATATCTTCTAAACTTTAATTTGTTATGTCTTCGCACGTGTTGTGGAAGACATCCATGTTTCTCAGGTGTTTATTTTATTCCCATGGGTTATATGGAATTGGTCTACACGTGGCCTTGACATCTTCATTAACATTTTATACCAAATAAATAATGTGGATAAATGATTATTTTATATAATCTATTTTGTTGTAGGTGATTTCAATGTGGAGAGGACTAGGTCTTATCTTGATATTAATCCTCTTGTATTTTATTCTACAATGTGTTTTGCATTTTTTATAAATATTTAAACCGAATTTGTTTTAAACTATAAAAAACACTACTTTGATACGTAGTTTTAAATAGTATTTATATATGGTTTTGATTAAATAGATTGATTTACAAAGTTAAAATGATTTTTTAAATTGTTTAATATGAGTCTTAATCAATCTTAGAGAAATAATTTAAAAGATAAAAATGTATTTTAATGTCCTCTTTTTATTATTTAGGGTGTTTTAATTATTTGGGGTATTCAATTTAAAATTGTTTTGACAAAAAAATTTATTATGTACTCAATTCACCCCCTAGAAAAACTCACTATGACCAACATTTGGTGTCAAAGGTTTTCAAAATATTTTCAACTATGATTTTAGTTTTGTTTTAAAGATTTTAAATTTATTTTAATTATATATTTAGTTCCTTAATTAGATAATATACAAGAAGGTTCTGCTACCAAAATACCTAATGTATTTAATAGTAATAACTATTCTAAGTGGAAAATAAAAATAAAAATACATATTGAAAGTACTGTATTCGAAATTTGTTATGTTATAGAGGAAAAATATGAGTTACCTTAGACTCTTAGAAAGGGATGGGATGATTCTACTATACAATCTTATAATAATAATTGCAAATATACAGATTCTTTTACACTGTTCCTTAAGTGATAAAGAATATAATAGAATATCTATTATTAAAAATTATCAAGAAATTTGGGATAGATTAAAAATTTAACATTAGGGAACCACTAATGTGAAAGAAATGTGATTTAATACATATACAATTTAATTTTATTCAAACAAACTGAAATATGGTCAGTTGATTTGTGATATGTTTTTCAGGTTCAATGAAATATAAAAGACAATGATCTCCTTGGGGAATCATGTTTCAAGAAAAGATCAAATCATGATACTAATGAGATGTATTCTAAAGATATGTAGAGGGACATATGTTTCAATAAGAGAATATTGTGATCTCAAGAAGATATTATTCCAGGAATAGATTGGTAAGTAAATGATTTATAGATAAGATATAAAGGATAATCGTGAATATGATGATTAAGTAAATTGAAAATCTATTGTATTCATGTACACTTATTCAAAATAGAATGAAAAACAAGAAGTTCATGTTGAAAGGTCTAGTGATGAAGAACCACCATCAAATAGTGATGTGGAAATAGTATACCTATCTTGAATGTTTAAGAAATTCTACATGAATAATAAATTCCTCATGAAACTAAACTACAATGGAATGTTTGATAATAGATGAAATTGAAAAATGGAATGGAAAAGACATGACGAATCAAATGATATTACCTATTATTAGTTTAAATGAAAAGGAAAAGTTAAGGCTGACAGTCCTAAGTTGAAATAGAAGATGAAGTATGAGGATAACGAAATGAACTATAATAAAACTAGGAAATCCACATAGAGTGCCTTTAAGGATTTCTCTAGTGACTCTATCTCCACTAACGAAGTGAATTATGATGGAAAAAATATGTACTATATGAAAAATAATTCTTAGGTATTTACTGTATCTACCATACTTTATTATGATTATTCAAAAAATGAGCTAAATGAAGATGATATGTAAAAAATGAAATGTGTGTCTATTTTAATATACTGGACGATACCTTTAATTAGATTAAAAAAATATAAAATTTTGATTAATTAACATTCAATATCTATTAATATTATGTCTAATATTACTATAGGGAAAGAGTAAAATGAACAATTTTTAAAACAAAATACTACAATAAAAATTCCAAATGAGAAGTAGAAAAAAGAATTAGAGATATTTAGAAATGTGAGAGAAACTCTCACTCAAATTACAGGCAGAAAAATTGAACCAAATTTTTTTATTGGTTTTAGTTACAAACATGGGAAAAGAAGAATTGTTTAGAACAATTTTGTTCCTATGTCTAACTCTTGATACTATACTGCATGTTAATTTTCAAATGTAATTATTTTTTTATTTAAAAATGATAAAAATTTGATTATTAAATACCAATCAATAAAATATCACTTCATGAGTCCCCAATTTGTAATACATCTGGACCCAAGAAAATCTAGGCAAAAAACAAATTCTTGGTATAAAACTTGTATTGAAGGAAAACTGCTTGAAGAGCTCATATAGAAATTTGAGATACATGGATTGTGCTTGTTCTTGTAATATGATAGAAGATTACTCGAGTAAGAACTAGATAATGGTTTATGGTGTTCATGTCACCTTTGGTGAAAATTCTAAAGGAAAGATCATTTTCCTTGTCCAAATTTGTAGCACCGACACAATTTTAATTTCTAATGTACTCTTTTGTTGATGGTTAAAAATATAAATTTCCTAAAATCTCACAATTATGTCATGATGGTGTTCATGTAAATTTTGAAAACCATTATTGTATTTTTTTCATTTGAAAAATTATTTATAATTTATTACTCTGAGTAATTAAAATGTGTATGTTATTAAGCACGATTCTTTAATTTCACAAAATATTTTATTTTCAATTACCTTTCATAGAGAATATTTGATTTTTTATTGTATACAAGTCCACTCTAAGATCAAATCACATAAAAAGATCACTAGGAAAGGTTTAGTTAGGGATCTACCCAAATATGAGTTCCCAAAATACAATGTTAGTTACCTCCGTCTAAAAGGGAAACCACACTATATTTCATTAAAATTAATTAAGGAAGTTTCAAATTATCAAACTCTTGAGTTGGTTCTCAGGGACTTCTTGGGATCATCAAAAGTTTCTAGATTAAATGGGAAGCACTATGTCTATGTAGTAATTGATGAATTTTGTAGGTATAAATGGGTATTATTTTTAACTCAAAAATGAGAAGACGATTATTATTTTACCATGAATTATAAATCAATAGAAAATATAAATGGACATAGAATTAAGACATTAAGAAGTTTCAAAGTCCTTGAGTTTGAATATTCTGTCTCAAAATCCTTTTACACAAAAAATGGATATAGTCATAACATCTATGCTAATTTTAACCTTTAGTAGAATGGAGTTGTAGAAATAAAAAATAGAACACTCCAAGAGAGCGCCCACAAAATTATTCATGAGTATGATTTACTTGTCTACATTTTTCAAGCGGTTGTGAGTACATCCTGCTATATAATTAAAAGAGTTTTAATTAGATCTATCTTAAAGATAATCAATTGTGAAATTTTTAATAATAGAAAGCCTTAGGTTAATTACTTTATAGTTTTTTGTTGCAAAGTATTTATTCATGATAATAAGGCTAATCTTGATATGTTTTCCCAAAAAATTAATAAATGGATTTTCCATGGATATTAAACTTCTAGTAAATCCTATAGTGTCATTAAAAAATAAACAAGATTATGTAACATACATTCCATGTCATCTTCGATGAGACATATCCACATCAACCTAAAACCCCATTGTAAACCCTGGAGGATTATTTATCCACCATTAAAATAATTTTCAAACCATATAATTATGCTATAAAGAAGGATGTAAAATAATCTAGTTATGTGGAACTTACATCACCTAAACCTATACAAGATCTTGATATAGTGAACCTTTTTTTCTAGAGCTATTAGGACTCTTCAATACAATACTATATATGCTATTTTTTTGAGACATAGATAGAGGTACTGAATCTTGAGCTTCTCTAATAAATAAGTCTGATCATCAAGCGTTCTTTTCTCTACAAGAACTTGAGAAAATAAATGATAAAATTAATTATGGGTAATGGGTAATGGCTATGAAAGAAGATACTTGTCAGTTTCAATGAAATAAATTTTGGTAACTTGTTCATATACCCAAATACACCTTTACTATAGGGTACTAAATGGGTGTTTAGAAATAAGGATAGTGAATCTGGAAAAATTGTAATGAATAAGGACAAACTTGTAGTAGAAGGGTATATTCAACAAGAGTGATTAGAAATTGAAGAATCCTTCGCACCTGTAGCCATACATGGAGCCATTATAGTAATGCTTTAATTTGTAGCACAACTTGTTTTCCAACTATATCAAGTGGAAGTCAAAAGTGAATTATTGAATGGTTATATTGTTGAGGAGTTTTTTGGAACCACTCCATTTATTTGAAAATCCTAACTTTCCAAATCACATTTTCATGTTAACATAAGAATTACATGGTTTAAAACAAGCTCATAGTGACTGGTATGATCGGATCATCTCTTTTATTATTTTAAAATTATTTTTAAAAGGTATATCTAATCCTACTATCTTTATAAAAATATTTTAAAAATATTTTTTAGTTGTTAAAAAGTATGTACATAATAATAGTTTTGGATCTATTAAAAATTATTTAGGTATTGATTTCTAAAAAATGATGAAAATGACTTTGAAATAGGTTTAATGAGTGAACTGAAATAGTCTCATAGTTTTTATTTTTTTCAAAATAAAGAATGAATTATTTTAAATAAAGTATATATAAAAATAATATTTATAATATTTTAATTTGGATTCAACTTAAAGTACTAACACTCTTATGAGTAACACATGAAAGTTGGATATTGATGAAGCTGAGCGATTTGTCTATCAAATCAATTATAATGGTATGATTAGAAGTCTTTTATACTTATCTTCTAGCTGACTGAACACATTTTTTAGTTTGTGTGTGTGTGTGTGTGTGTATGTGTGGTCAATTTCATTCGAAACCAAAAGGGTCACATATAGTTTTAGTTAAAAGGATTTTTAAATACCTCATGTATAAAACTAAATTTGGATTGTTTTACGCTAGAGGAAATGAATTTGACTTAGTTAGTTACCCAGACAATGATTTCTGTGGTTGAAAGTTAGATAGAAAAGTATCCACTAGAACATGTCACCTTTAGGAAAAGTTTCTAGTTTATTGGTGTAGTATGAAACAAAATTGTATTCGATTGTCTACTAGTGATGCTTAATACAGAGCTATAGGTAACTCTTGTGCTCAAATATTGTGAATGAAACACACATTATGAGACTATAGATATCAATTCCGAACATTCCCTATAAATTGTGAGAATAAATGTTCTATAAATTTTTTAAGAACCCTATATATCACTATAGTACAAAACAAATTAAAGTTAGAAATCACTATATGAGAGTACATTTTAAAAAGGGTGATATAACTCTTGAATACAATGCTACTGAACATTATCTTGCTAATATTTTAACCAAACCATTGAATTATAATGGAATGAAATACATCAAACATGAATTCAGAATGATTAATTTTTGTTAAGATTAACATTCTAGGTCCCACATAAGAGTTTTTCCCACCACTCTATATTAGAAACTATTGAGTTTTAACCATAGTTGAGTTTTACCTACCATTGAAAACTATATTACATTGTTTATTTCTGGATGATTTGTTTTTAAATCCACCATTTTTAATTTCTATATATTTTTTTTATGATTTTATTTCTTTTAAATTATATTTCAATCTAGATTTTATGAATTCCTAATTCCCTAAATGATATAAATTAGGTGTTTATTGAATTCAAATTCTCACTTTGTCAAACCTTTTTTCTAAAGTCTTGTTGAGACCTTTTCTCTCCCGATTGTCGACCTTCATTCACAATCGCCTGAGCCTTCTAAGAAAATCACCATTGATAGGATGAAGATATATTATATATCTTCTTCAGATGATGTTCATCCTATAATGATGTATAAATGATAGTCGAGATATCTAGATAACGTTGAGCCGGAGAATCCATATTTTGATAAAAATGACATGGTACCTAAAAATTATGTGCATGATGAGTGGTTAATTTTAAGAAGGTATTTAGTGTTCAAAGTTGTATAAGACCAGATGTAGATAGAATGGGTTTTTTCTGACTAGTGACCTTTCAAACATTGTTTAATATATTACTTATATCGTTTTTTTGAGTTTCGTTAGGAGGAAAATGAATACTGGGTATGAACTATAATAAATGGATATAAATTAATTTTCTATTCATCTTAGTGGATTAAATGTTTTATATTCCTCATGAAGTATTTTGAAATGAATACCAATGAACTATTTGAGATAGCAGTAAAATGTTTTTATATGAGAATTTATTTTTCGAATTAAATGGAGATAAGATACAAATAAGAAAATTAGTTATTGAACATGATTATTGATGTTAGTTTTCTTAAGGCCAATCTAACATATTCTATAGATGAGTAAATGTGACATTTACACCATGAGGTATTAGGATCTTTATCGTTTATGTATTATGAAAATATGAGAAAATATTAATAAATGTAGATAATTGATTCTTCACATGATGTAGATGTGAAAACCATAATTGATGTAAACTTTCACAGTCTATCAAATGTCTATTTCAGGCACGCTGGTGGCCCAAGAGCTAGTTTTTGAAGGTGAACAATCTATATTGAACTATTGAGGTTTTTTCATTTCAAGAGTTATTTTCAAAAGGAATAAAATCAGTTGGAACCCCTGGAAGAAATAGGGGATTGATGATAGTGAAAGGATTTATGATGAATTATATCAAGTTGATCAACCATCTTGACTAAAGAATCTTGGGGATATTGGCATGGATCCAGATGGTGTTTCTGAGTATTTAGTTGAGGAAGAAAGGGCTTATACCTCCAATAATAAGAATAACGAGTTTTTAGTGGATACGAGTAGTGACCCAAACATACGTCAAAGTTATCCTTATATTTCCTATGGTGAAACTAGCCCTCATATGCCTCTCCCTATTTCAGATTCACTCATTAAAAAAGGAAGACTAGAAGAATAAAAAGATGTATATGGTGAAGAACCTTTCAAAAGAACTTCTAATTCTTCTAAGAAAAATGGTGAGAATAGTGATGATGAAAAAAGTGAAGTGGGATATGATGAAAAAGAAAATGTAGATGATAAATTTAAGGGAAATGAAAATGGAAATAGAGGTGGAGGTGATAGTGATGTAGGTTTTGACCAAGATGGTTCTAGTGGATGCCTTGGTAACAAGGATATTGATATGACTTTGGAAATTATCTCTTATCCAAGAGTTTTAGTTGTATATAGATATGAAGAGAGACCAAACACTGTTGAAAATGATGATAGGTAATTTAAAGAAGAGAAGGAAGCATCGGTTGATGGTGAGAAATCCCTATGTCTAAATAATCACACAGTTGTTAGAGAACATTTGGTGCCAACTGCTGAAGTAAAGATGGTTGTTGAGCAGTCATATGTGGTTTATGAGAAATTAAGAATATGAATTTTGAGCCTACTATTGTTGAGAATAAATAGGATGTCCAAAGACCTGTTAAGTCCCATGTGGTTGTACCTTGTATTTTTGAGTCCACAGATACAGAATCTACTATTGATAAATCTCATAGTAAGTCTTTTGTCAGTTTTATGGACATAATGTTTGAGAAATCTGATAAGATTGTTGGGTATTTCATAATTGGTATATAATATACTTTTTCTTATAACTATGAGTATCCACCAAAGAATGTTGGACCCACAAGTCAAGAAGCATGGTATCATAAGGGATAAATGGTAGATATAACAAATTATTATAGAGAGTAGAATATATTTGATTCTATGATATTTTCTACTCCTTCAATTCCTGTAGTTCTAGTTGATATTGTTACAAGAGGTGAAATAGATTATTTTAGAGAAAATATTATCTTTGATTTTGGTTTGTCTCTTAAAGATCAACCTCCCTTGGTTACCAAGTTATGTGATAAAGATTAAATCCAGTTGTTAAGGAATCCAATTCAGTATATCCAATCCAATATGATTATTCACATTCTATAAATATATGTAGAGAATATAATATCGGTAAATGAGATGGAATCTTTGAGAGCCATAATGGTTGAGATGAGGTATTCCCTTCTACATTCTATGGCGGAATTCCTGGAGAGGACAAAAAAACCTACTTCTATCAATTTTAAATCAAGTTCTACCCCACCTCATACTTTTGATGTTGACTTGATTAGACATTTTGGGATATAATAACATCATGCTACTATTTCATCAGGTGACGTACCTTTACTTCATTGGTAAAGTTTGATAAAATCCATAAACATAGTAATCATATTCATATGATGGTCAGATACTATATAAAAATATGAACTTTGATAGATTGAAAACCACAAAGGATTAAAATTATTATTTATCTCAGATTTACACTAAGCATGACCTGAATGCTCATTTAAATTTCCTTATTGAAAATCTATGAATACCTCTAGTGACTAAACCATTTAATTACAATGTGAATCAGCTAAAGGTGATGAACCTAGTCTTAATTCTTTTAATGGAAGAGAAAAATTATTTCATTAGTTCTATGGAATGGGGTGGAAACAATATTATGGATATTATAAATTTAATGAATCCCTTTATCCATGCATTTGGAAATTAAGTGGTCGATCAGGATTCCATACTAGTTATTACTCTTCTCCCACATATAGCATTTGATCCTGAGTTATTAAGACCCAATGTGACTAGATATTCTCATGAAACCTTTCTTACTTATTTCTTGAACTTTAGTTTCCCTCATAGAGAATCCATTCTGTATCTCTGACCTCTAATTATCTGAGAGACTCCATCTCTCATTAGTGTTCCTATAAAAACTCATCAAGTTACCTCTAGCTCTGATGATGAGCATTCGGCTTCAGATAATGGGAAGAGAAAAGAACCTTTGGTTCCTTCTACTCATCCTAAAACGCTTTGATGTTGGAATTTTATACTTTATTTTTAATTTTTAATAACACCAAATGTGGGTGAAAGTGTTATGGAATTTATTTATGTATATAGTAGTATTAAATTGATTCCATACTTATATTAATAGCTATATATGAATAATTAATTATATGATATCAATTTTTTTGAATACAGTCTTCTAGCTAATTTTATTTGATACCCTTCGTATCTTATTTACCTTTGCTGACATGGTTTATAAAATTCCATGATTTTTGATCATAAAAAAGGGGGATATTCTTTTCAACCTTATTTTAATAATCATGAAATAATTTATCTTAAGATAATAATGAGTTTTATGTGTAACAAAAAAATTATATAATATAAGGAATATTGGTGAGAAATTTGGATAAGTGTTGAAAACACTCACTATAAGGGATAACTCACCATTAAATTATAATTTTGGTAATGCGTGTGAAAGACCAAATACCGTAGGATGATATTCCATTAAACTAGTATATTTGGCTATGTGTTTGAAACAACTACCATTAAGAAAGAGTATAAATTTAGCTAACTGTTGAAATTTCCTACCTTGAGAGATTACCCAGGGTAGATTGGAAAATTATAGAAAAGACCTTCCATCAACAACAAGTCATCACTTGGATATATTCTTTGATGAGTTTTTAGATGATCTACTCCCATAGGTTGACTCACTATCAGAATGGAAATATGAAAAATCATTGAAATGAACTACTATAAGAGGATTTCTCAACATTAGAATGGAAAGATGAAAAGTATTGAGATTACATACCATTGAAATGCATCACCTTGAGCATGAATCACTATCGGCCTAAGTCACCACTAGTGTTGTGTCACTATTCAAAAGTGTCATCACTAATATTTCAGTTTATTTTGATTTAAATATTTATAAGGATTATATTATAGAATTTAATGCCAGATTTTTTTTAATGATTTTCCTTTAACTATTGTAGAGATGAATTAAAGTTTGTGTTAGTCATACAGGATAAGGAGTAGAGGATCTAGACAATTCTTATAGTATGTTGCTGTTAAAAGTAGTAGGATAATCCCTCATGAAAATAAAAGTGATACTGAGAGAGATTCACAAACACATGATGAGATACAAATACATATCAAAAAGACCCGAAAAGAGAGTGTGGGGATGTGTGCCTTACCTAAAGAATCCTTACAAACAACCAAATATGGTAGATTAAAGCTCATAGAACATTAAGTTCCTTCCCATATTTTGAATAAATGAGTTCATGGAACACTATTTGACAATCATTTTTAGAAACCTAACTATTGATCCTATTCTATAAATATGCCTGGATTCATAAGATTTAGAGCACATCAGACCAAGAAACAAATCCTTCTTCACACCATTACATGCCTTGTCTGTCTATTTTATTTACATTATGAGTAGTGTATGTTTACTATATATATTTAACCCACACAAACTATCTCTTGCACTTTAGCATGAAGATACCTGATATCTACTTAACTCCCATAACTCTTGATTTCCCATGCATTGGGGAATAGGTCCATGTCTTGAATGTGTTTATTTTATTCCACATGTTTTGTGGAACTAGTCTTAGTGTGGCCTGAACAACTTATTTGCTGCTATTCACATAATCCTTGTATTCAATAAAAAATTATATTATATAATCTACTGGGATGTAGTTGATTTATAATTTTGAATGATTTGGTCTTGGCTTAATACTAACCCTATTTTATTTTATTTCAATGTGTGTTTTGTTTCTTTTGTTTTGAAATCTTTAAACAATAGTTTTCTTAAACTGAAAAAACCCTTAGCTACATAATTAGTTTTAATTATAGTTTAAATAATATTTTTATTAAGTAAATTTATTTTAAATGTTAAAATTGTTTTCATAATAGTTTAAACTAATTTTTGAGTAATATTTTAAAAGATCAGAAATTATTTTGTTTACTATTTTTATTAAATGAGAGATTTTAAATATTCAGGGGATTTAATATAAACATGTTTTTAATATAATTGTGTTGGTACTCAATTCTCCCCCACTTGAGATACTCACTCCAACTAAAACATATATATGTGTGCCAAATTACCATGAAAACAATTAAAATCATATCATATCATTATTAAAGCATAGGTATGAAAGAGGTTTTATAAAAACCTCTATAAAATATGGTCATAATACATTTAGATAACGAAGGTTTATTTAGTCATTAGAGTATCCCTAGTTAGGAATTAGAAACATTAAAGGATATTGACATAGATAAAAACAGAATGATAACGTAAAAAATTATATTGAGAATGAAGAAGAAACACCCTGTATAATTTTTATACTTTTGAAAATAAGAAGAAATATAAAGAAAAACAATAATAATTTCTTACGAAAAACCAAAAAATATGTAAATGAAACATCATAAAGAGAACTAATGTATATGATGGGAAAATTAATTCTTACATTATATATTTTTAAAACATATTCCTTTCAAACCTGTAAATAAATACAATGTTTATTGAAAATAACTATACAAAAAATGAAAAAAGAAGGTTACATTAATAAATAAAGTCATGTTAATTGAAAAAGAACATATGAAATCATATATGTAATATAAGAACATAAAAAAATAAATAAATAATTTCAACATCTTGTAAAAAGATACCCTTCCAAAAATAATTGATATGGTTAGTCCCTCTTATAAACATCCTTTTTGTCGAATTTTGGTCCAAAGGGAAGTAAAATAGTAAAATGGAATTTAAAATGAAAATTTAATAGTAAGAAAAGAAAATATATTGGGATTCATATATAATGAAATAAAATTTTCCCAATGTGTGATTTTCAACAAAAAATATTGATTTTAATATGAGATTGGAAATAAAACCTTAACTTTAATCAAAATTTACATGAAGGTAGTTTTACCTCTTATATAATAAAAAACCCATAATAATTACTTATCCAAAAAACTTATTCATATATATTATCATTTATAATATTACATTATAATAATTTATTAAATATATATTAGTTGTTTTGTGTTATTTTTGATCATCATATGATTGTAATTTTAATAGTTTTGTACTTATCTCTTAAAGGTGATGTCGATCCTCATATGATGATAATAAGTTTATCATACCAAGATTAGTCAATTTAATGGAATATATATATTGAAATTATTTATTCCTTCATATATTTATTTTATGGAAGGTCTGTGTATGGATCTGGAGAATGGAACACATAACGAGCAAGTTTAAAGTAATTTACTGATAATAAGTTACGTTAAAATGACCATTTATTTGGGGTTTATCCATCATTAATTACATAAATTACTCCTAAATATCATATATTACCTATATTAATGTATATGATTATTCATTATAAAAATGAAGATGTTGGTATAGAATCGTTCTTGTTGGTGGTTGAACTGACCCAAGAAAGAACATGCTATACTAAGGATATGGGTTGGAGTTTAGAGTTATATAAAAGTAGTATAATTTTATAAAAATAATAAACGCATTAATATAATATAACTATATTTGTTAATGATATTTTGAAAGAGTATATTTAATACGTTAATTGAAAATTATGGTAAGGAATATAGATAATTGATGAATTCTATAATTTCCGATAAGGGTTTTTTTAGAATGACATCTTTGGGAATCATTAATAGGACTTGAAGAATACAAAAAAATAATACAGTTTATGAGATGAAAAATGGGTTGGGATTCAAGAGATAAAATAATGTTTTGAGTAGTCTAGAAGGGGTGGGGGAGAAGTGACTTTATAGGTGATTTTGAGTTTCATTTTCACAATTTATCCTTTCTTAATTTTTAAGGAAATACATTTTTAAAAGGAATTTTTCCACATATGTGGGAAAACCCCAATATGGTGGAGATTAAATTAATTTTACAATTTTATTCTAAATTTTGTAATATTTGTTAAATATTTTATTAATAAACTAAATTTTAGAGTATTTATATTTTACTGGTGTCATTCTCTATTCACTTTGGTAACTTATTACTATGTAGAAAAAATGAAATTATCTCTATTATATAAGGTTTACACATTGATTAAAAATTTTTACTCCATTTAATCAACTTATATCTATAAATATGATAAATTTATATTTTATCTAAAAAGTTAATGTAGATACAGAAAATTGTTTTTTTAAAATAAATTATCAGAACATTATGTTTTCTTTGACCTATTTCATATCAATAAATAATTTAACGTGGGTAAATCTATTTAATTTTTTTTAATAATCATTTATAAGATATCAGTTTATTTTTGTAAGACAAAATTTCACAACACTTAAAGAAAATTATATAAAAAATATACCCTTTTTAACATTAAATAAATTTAATCTCATCTATATTAAATTATATATGAGTATTCTTACCAATATATTATATCTATCCATTGGTTATTGTTATATATAGACACCAGATATATCCAATGACGATATAGTAGACAACCAAATGTCCTCTGACCATATTTCTATAGACCATATTCATAATGATTATATTACAATACTATATATATATATATATATATCCTTACATTCATTATTAGATTCTCTAGTACTATTAATTTTATTATTTATGAAATTTTATTTGTATTTCAAATCATTATATTTATTTCCATAGTAATTATTAATCCCAAGTTAGTGTTTCATATGTTTTCAATGATTCAATATGTGTTTAGTGTCTTTGAGATGAGGTAGTGATGCTTTTTGGAATTTATTGTATTAATTTAATGAATTTTTGATGTCATGCTTGTGCAATCATCCTTCTATAGTTATAGTGATTATTGATCTATTCATTATTGGAAATGACTCAGGTCAATGTTGATAAATTTATTACAATATGATGAAGAAGAATATGAATGGATAATTAATTGAAGATGAAGAAGATGAATTAAATATGGTTCTGAAAAAATATTTATATTTTTTTTTCATGAAGAAATGTTTAAAGAATATAATAAAAAATTGCTTGTATGAAGAATTGATGAAGAACTGGAGAAATGTATTTTATAATTTATAAAAATAAATTCCATGATTTTTAAAAATGGTCTTATATTGAGAATTATAATTTTTTATTAGATTTTGAGACGGTATGAAATTTTTTGTTGGATACAATTTTTTAACTCCTTTTATATGGTGGAGTGATAGTAAAAAATATGGCCATACCCAAAACAACTAAGAGGCTAGAACAACCAGACATGTGGTATCATGTCTCATTACACAGGATCCAGGCTGCACGACTAGCTTGAGGTTATATTTTTAAATTTAGATCGAGAGTCTACATAGGTTGGCCTTAGAATGCATATGAGAATATGTATTATAGTGTGGGGGATGAATAATGGTGGATGGGTGCCTGAATTGGTTTTTGTTAGTGAAGATCAAGAGAAGACCTAGATACTCACTTATTGATAGTCAAGGGAATGAGTTTAATTATGAAGCAAGGAAAAACTCACTAAAAAGTGAGGTGGGATTCAGCTTATACATACACTCCGACTTTGTAAAAAAAACTATGTATTGAACACAATCAAAATAATATATATAATCTAAGATGTCCATTCATTTGATTGCATCATCCCTTATCTTCAATCGAGGGATTATTGTGACATTCAGAAAAGTGCTCAATATCCATGATTTCAGCCATCTCCAATGATTAAACCCATGATTTCTATGAGTAGAATATTTCCATTAGTTCATCATTGTGAACAAAATTTACATTATTTCGTGCATATTTTTCTTACAAGCATGAAATCCAAAAAAATAATAAATATTATTGGGTAACATATCCACCATCAAATCCACATGGCTAAGGTCCATTTGATATAAGAAAAACATTTACATGCACTACATTTACAAGAATATTTATTTGAGGTGAATATATACATGAATAATTAGAGATCTTGATTCCATTGGGTATTCAAAAATGAATATATTGACTGAAGGAAAACATTAAACTATTGGTATTTTAATATGAATGACTTGTGGTGTTTTGATTCTACATGAAGAAACAATATATCCTAAATATCTCATGTATTATAAATGAGATTCATTAAAAGGGATAAGCCTGAGTTATGGAGTGATTTTAATTGAGATGAAAGAATTCCTTTAATGCAGTGGATTTTGATCAAAACCATGTAGAGGTGTAATTACTCGATTCATTCTGGTGTTTATAAATTAGGCTCAAATTTTAAGAGGATTGGAATAATACAGATCAAATATTGAGTATTTAAAATTAGTAATATAATGTGATTTATTATACAAAATTTAAATGAAATAGTATACTCGAGAGGTATGGTTATTATTGAAATGAGGATTCAATGGGATTTTAAAATAACTTTGAGAAGAAATTAAAACACTCATACCATTATGGGTATTGAAATTCAGAAAAATGTGTTATTAGTAACATATTTTTTTCATATAATAAGTGAGATATGATATGCACAATATTAACTTTATTTTGGATAAATGTGTCTATACATGTGATTAGATGAATAAAATGTTTTTTTAAAAGATCTTATATCTATTCTACTAGATAATTCTGAGATTCCTGACACATATTTGTATCAATGAAATGAGTCAGATATAGTATATTATGTCAGAATATGAACATATATTATTGGGAATTTTAAGAACATGATGGAGAGTTTTATTACTAGTGATGCTGATATTTATTGGTTACTACTGAAGATCTTCAAGGTGTACCAAAGTAAATGAAATATTTCATTTTTATGGGAGAAGACCATATGAAGATGAAGATATTTATATATATGGATACTTATTCAATAATAATCTTATAGCTATGGTGTCTATATAGACACTTGAGTCTTTTCACTATGTTGTATAAGCATTGAGAGAAGTAGAACAGTTGATGTTTCTCTCCAATTGATGAGGGATTTTAACTATGTAATCTAACTTGTTGTATTCACATGAATATATAGCGGTGAATCTATGTAGGGGGACTAAAATTTATGGGAATGAGTAAGTTATCTAGCTGAGCATTTTAAATACATTGTGTTTTGTTATACTCTACAACAATGACACACGAAGTGAGGATATGAGATAGAAGTGATTGGATCAAGATCATCAATACTTGAAATTTGTTGGGATTCAATGGAATATCTCATAAAAAGAAAATGGAATCACTAATTCACCCCTACCCCTCCTAGTGATTAATCCATAATGTGTATTTCAATTGGTATCTGATCTTAGGATCCTTCTTAATTTCCCAAATTCATTTTGAGACATAGAGAATATTGATTCATTCAGTAGTCAATGTGTTCCCACATTCTATGGGAGGAATTATCACATCTATAGGAATAATATTCTACCATATCTCATATCACTTATCCTATAAGTGAGAGATGATGTAAAAATGGGTTTTCTATCCATTATTGATGAAGGTGTATTGACTCAAGATGATAAAAAAATATGGAGTTAGAAAGTAATGTTCGAAAGAATATGTTAATGTCATTAAAAAAAGATATATTCATTGGTCATGGGTCATTAAAATTCTCATAATATCTAGGAAATATTATGAAGTAGTTAAGAAGGTAATATAATATTTAATGAATCCATTAAAAAATTATCAAGGAGATACTTTAAAGATATGAAGATGGGTGATTGTGGGGATATTCATGACTACCTTACATGATCCAAAGATATTTTTAGCGATATCATGGGTTTTATTTAGAATATTAATGATTCCATCATTACAAAAAATCTGATGATGAATTTTCATGATCAATTTGATTCAAAAATTTTAGCAAAGGAAGAAATATAGTGAGTATCTATTGATGAATTTGAAAACATACACATATCTTATGAGATGTGGAAAATTTTAATTTGGGAGAAGAAATAAAATTTTAAGATATCCATTTAAGAAATCATAAATAAAAAAATTGAATACGATGAAGTTTTTTAATCCAGTGATTTTGAAGATGTGAAAGGTGAAGAAGAATTCAATAATATTGGATCACTTTTTTTAAAATGGTCCAGAAAAGGAAAATGGAATGGGAAATGAAATAAATCACGGAAGAGATATAATTGAGATAGATTTGGGCCGTTTTCTTATGATTTTCTACTGAAGAGGGTAGAAGAAATTTATTATTAGGAGGACAATGAGAGAACTTAGAAACATAATAAGATTAAATACTTCAAAAATAAGAGGAAATTGATGAGTTAGAAAAGCAAGTTTAATCATCATGAAGTTCATTAAATACTGATGTTTCTTTCATTTCCCACATAAATAAAATATTTGATTCATCAGTTTTAATGGTGATAGAGAAGTAAGTTAAAAACATAACTAGGTACTAAAATGAAAATTGGAATCTTTCTTGAAAATATTTTATGAATCAAGAAAGAAAATAAGTTGGGTTTTAAGGAGAAAAATAATGATACTGCTGAGAAGGATGAGTATGTGAATAAAGAAGTGACATAAATTCACATGAATAAGAATCAAAAGCATATGGATGTGGAATATGACAGGATTATATTAATCATAAAGTAACATTTATTAAAAATGAATTAGATCATGTTGAGATATAATATATATGTATTATAGTTTCACCTCAGTTAAAAAATTCAGGAGAAGTATTCAAAAAATTACATGAGTTTAATAGATAATCATCTCAAGTTGGTGAGATTATGTTTTCCAATAAATAGGTATAATCTAATACTAAAATTAGGTTTTATATATATGATAATTTAGGTATTTATGATAATCCAGAACATGTTTGGACTAGTATATAGATTAATAGAAACAATTCCCCATTAGAGGAAGAAGGCGGTTCAATAATATCATTTCCCCATAAAAAAAGAAGGCTTACATTAGTGATAGATAAAAATATATAATGCCAGACAGATTTGGTATCAATATTGAAGATCAAAATTTATAGGGAATTTTGGTCTTGTAGAAGGTATATAAAAAATTACCATTGTTTTTAGAATAATATTTATATTTTAGGAATGATACAATAACCAAGGGGTAGTTTCAGTTTTTATATTATTTTAAAATATCAGACGAAACTACCTATGACCATATTTGAACCACAACTATTTACAAAAAAAAATTTAATATTCTATAATAACTCCATGGTAAATGTATCTTAGAAGGTAAAAATTATAAGGTATTCATGAGAATGTTAGAAGGAGATGTTCCCTAAGATTTCAACGGTAATATTATTCACATGTAAACCTGTGACATGTCATGTAAGGATTATGAGAAGATTGGGTGTGTCAAGAAGAAGTGTTTAGTTTTTTTGGCCAAATCAATTGATATTCTCTAAAATTCTAGAGTAATCTCAGAAATTTTATGAAGTTAAATTAAGGAATGTGGATTTATAAGGTGAGGTTAATGTTAATGATAATTTTTCCCCGAATAGAAAATTGAAGATCCATAATACTAATATGGAAAATGTACTCCACAAAGAGAAAAAGTTCAGTAAAAAAAGATAATGAAATAGATTATACTCAAAACAAAATGTTGTGCATAAAGAAATATCACCAATGATGATATTAAAAGAAAAAACTAAGATGATGAACTCATCCAGAATGTTACTTATGAGAAACCAATATATCATTCCTTGGTTCATATTCTCTTATTTGTTTGGAACTAACAAGAAAGGAATTAAGGGATATGTTTTAGGCAATCATAACTTGACAAAACAAAGTGATTTTACTTCATGGATTATTCTCACTACCATGAAATTTATAAAGTAGATTGTATCCATTGAGGGTCAGAAACATTGGCATGAATTTATTACTTCCATTAAATTTCAAAATTCTATAAATTTTTGAATTTTTTTTGAGGCTTTCCAATCAAAATCACATTCCCCATTGTTAATTTTTTATTCATAGTTTTATTTGGTAGTTCTTGGTTGACGAATATATGAGACATAGGTAAGATATTTTTTAATTCACTAGAACTTTTTGATTTATTTTTTGAATTTTATGTGGGTTTTTTAATTTAATTATTGATTATATGTAACCCCTAAAATGATAACTAATAATTTCTTCTATTGATTTTACATGCATGGTAGTTTATGGGTAGAAAATATAGCCTTGATTATATATCTGATATTTTATACTCTGGTTAAGCCCCCATAGAATATGATTTAATTATATAAATGTTGTTTTCCAAGAGACCCATGAGATATCATCTCTCTCTTATAATTGTTACAGAAAATATCATTTAATTTAGAAAAACATGTTTTTGGAAAATTGATGTGACGAATAGATAGAAACATATCCAGTACATTTTCATATCACTATATTTTGAATTTTATGATGAGAGGATATATTTAATTAAAATACAAATGGGGAGATTTTTGAGCTCATGTAACTATTTCATTGGATTTAAATGAGTCAATATGTGTTTTCTTAGATTTATATGAGGTCATGATTACTGGAGGGTTATTATTGAATAACTTATTGGCATTAGATTTAATTCTTGAAAATTCCCCCTTCAATAAGTTTGAAGACTTTTGATCTCTTCTTTAATTTAGAGACTAGTGTCAATAACAAATAATTGTTTATAACATGTCAAAGAATAATATTAATGGATGCTTAATTGAAGATGAATAATACTAAATAATAATGTCCATGAATTAGTTAATTATATTTATTTTATGAATATTTACTTTAAATAAGACCATAAAAAATAAAATTCTTACGCGAGGAATTATCGAAGAATTTTATAAATATGTTTTAGTATTAAAATAAATAAATTCCATGATTGAAAATAATAGAGAGGTTTAAAATTGGGGGATATAATTATATTTTAAGAAGTAATGGATTTATTCTTTTGAATAAATTACTTTTATCACTTTTTATATATATGTTTTGTAGTAATACATATGGATAACCCCAAGAAAAAAAAGTGGAAAACTCAACATAACATGTGGAATCATGGCTCCCCATGTTGGAGCCAGATTGCATATCCATCCAAAGTCAGAATAAGGAAATTGAGATTGAGTTCCTTCCTAGGAAATCATGAGAACACACATGAGTATAAGTTCCATTATCAAGGTTTATACAATGCTAATGGATTTCTCGTATGGGTTTTGGGTGGTGGGAATTAGGAGAGGACCCAAGTACCATCTTCTAGAGAGTTGAGGGAATGTGTTTACTTATTAAGAAATGATCAACCATGAAAATATGAAATTTGGGATATAGATTATGCACTCACTATATCTCAACTAAAAACTATACGTGTAAAATGTGATCCATATGATCTGACTAATTTGAGCCATCCGATATTTTATACTCTTCATCTCTGAACTCCAATCAAGAGTTTTCAGAGTTGTTTTGATAATCTTTTGAAATCCATGATTCTAGATATATCTAGTTCTTAAGTAATGTCTTTAAACTGTTGTAATACTAGGATAAATTATTCAGTGAGATAAAAAATAGATTATTTCATGCATCATCAACTTGCATACATGAAAATGAATTGTATAAGAAAAATTATTTAGCATCTTATCTATCATGAAAACAATGAGTTGAAGGACTATTTGGTTAATTGAAAAAAATGTGGATGCACTATTTTAATAGGTTTATTTAAATGAGGATGATATCTACACAAAGAATGAAGAGAGTCTGATTCCCCATAGTTTTTGAAAATGAATATTTTATAAGAAATAAAACTAAAATTTGTAGGTATTTTAATTCAAATGAACTATGCTGTTTTGTTTCTGCATAAATAAATATTTTTTCTAAGTTATTTAGGAATTATAAATATACATTATTTTAATTGAGAATCCGATGTAATTTTTATATTTTAAATGAGATTCATGCCTGGGGTTTGAGCCACTAAGATTGGAAAAAACCACATAGAGGAGAAATAACTTGTTTCTTTAGGGTGTATTTAAATGAGTATGAGGCTTCATGAAGATATGAATAGTTTTTATAGATTCTTATTTATTTTAAATCAGTATTATAAATTGGTTTCTCATAAAAAATTTAAATTAAATTTAATACCCGATGCATATGGGTATATTTAAAATAAGGATTAAAATGTGAATTTAAAATGATATTGAGAAGAAAACACATTTCCCAATCCCAAATGGGTACATAAATAGATAAAAATATATATTTTTAAAATAAATTTAAATCATGGAATAAATGATATATGATAGAAACAAGTTTTTTCATGTGGATAATTGTATGCATGTTAGTGAAAAAGATAAATAAAATATTTTGAAGAGACTATGAATCTATTGTAATGGGGAATTTTGATAATCCAGATACATATTTACATTGAATAAATAAGTTATTAAATATAGATAATAATCAAGAAGGTGAATAGATGTGATCGGGTGAAGAATACGATAGTGGGTTTTAAGACCATTGGTGTTGATCATTATTGGATGTTTTTGAAGATCTTAAAAGCACACATAAGTAATGGGTATAGATATTTATTATTGATTAATACCATCGGATGAAGGAACCTGCTATGTATTTGGATCCTCATTGAATACGAATCTTGTAGCTAGGGTGTCTGTCTTGATAATGTAGAGTTTTCACTGGCAGGTATAACCCATCATAGAAGAAAGGTAGTTAGGGAATCTAACCAATTGTAATTAGGGTGTCTCTCCATTTTATTCACTTGGGAATATAATGGATAATCCATGTTGGGGGACAAAAAACATGTCAAGGGGTAGGATTTTAAGATGAACCCTCTAAACCCCATGTTTTTCATTCTATTTTACTGCTACTACACATGAGGTGAGTATGTGAGATAAAATTGAATAGATCCATAACATGAACAAGTTATAGAAGTTGGGATAAAAGGTAATATATCATAAAAATAATGGAAATAAATTTTTAAAATCCTCCCCCTCTTGGTTATTCTTCTATCCTAGTATCTTTAGATTTAATCAGAAGTATGATCATTAATGTAAACCATGAGGAACACTATTATATATTTGTGGTAATTTAAATTACATGTGGATTTATCCTATTATATTTTTCTTAATATTATTTAATATTGAATCATTAATAAGTATTAGCTTTTATATTTAATGTTAATATTTTATCTGAATAAAATATATCATATTCATTTATGTTCAGTGTTTCTTGTGAAAAATGTTATTCAACAAATTATTTTTTTAATAAAGAAGATATACTATAATATCATGTCGTTTGAAATAATTTAACCATAAAATTTTGTTTTCTTAAATAAAAATATGATGATACTTCTACCTCATAACATCTTCGGGTTCCCATATTTTTCCTCAAACAGAAGATCCTGATAGAGAACTTTAACCTGACGAGGGGTTTTTTTTGCTTCATCTTTTTCTCTACTATCAAATATTTCTAACGGTTTTTCTTTTTAAGAGAGATAATTTTCTAGTTTTAATACATATAAGTTCTATAAAGGTGATGGATCAGTTATATAATTCCTCAAAAGTGATATATGGAACACATTATGCACTTGGGAGAGGTTTAGTGTATACGTAAAATGAGAAGATATTATCCTCATAATATTGTGTATTTAAAGGGGTGTAATATATTTAGGGATAAAAATTTATTTATTCATGAATATCATAACCCTCTTCCAGGGTTATATCTGAAACAATACATCATCACTAGCATCAAAGTAAAAATATCATTGAATATTATCAGTTTAACTATTTTGTAGAAATTGTGCACTTTTAACATATTATTAAATTATTTAAATATTACCTTTAATTTATTGAGAATGATCCCATACCCTTAGTATAAAATATCCAACATCATCCCATCAAAATTGAGTTCATCCCCTCTTCCCACACAGATCCTGATATGGTTTCATTTTAATGATATAACAAAAACTATTATTATATGAGAAGTCTACCAAGGGGAGGTGTTCATCCCAAAATCCTTTGAAATCCTCTAAAATAGATCTCAAAATATCCATGAGAGTTTTAATGGTGATTTTATATTGAACATCATTATGAGGATGACCAGAAGTGATGAAGCTTATATTTGTAAACAATTATTAGTAAATACTTCTCTAGTACTTTAAGGTAATATTCAGATATCGATTAGATATAATTGAGAGATATTATACTTTAATACATACCACTTACTTTATTTTATATCTTTAAAAGTTGAAGAAATATTAAATGATCTCAAATTGAAATTAGTTATTTTGAACTACTACGATAATTAACTACAAATCCAATGGATATAAGGAATTTATAAGTGTTAAAAGAACCTAAAAATCTATGGCGATGTTATCCCATTTTTATATAGGAATTGGTAATGGTTTTGTAATCCCCTAAAAGTTATTACATTCAGCCTTAACATTCTATAAAACCAATAATTAATATATATATACTCTTAAATATCCCTCTTTATATCATCTCACAAAAAATGATCTTCAATGTGCGTCATTCAAAAGTTACTTCTTCATTTTTTTTGATAGAAAACAAATTCATTACCAAAATATTATAATTATATCATTTTTAAAGTTAAAATCCATAATATTTAAATCCTTAATCTATATATCAATGTACTTCTTCTATACCTCCATGATTATCACATGGAAGGATGGTTGAGCCATCATTTTAGGAAGATAATATTTCTCTAATTCCATTTTTTTATGGTCACTCCACTGAAAATCCATGATTATTGGGTCTATTTAAATCCTAGTCATATATAAGTTAGCATAATCCTTTCCAATCAATGAATAAGCCTGTTTTTTTTCTTCTTAGGGATATATTTTATTGGTAGTTAGAGTCCTTGATGTACTCCAGTCGTCTCCTTTGTAACATGTTCAACTCCTTCAATGTGTATATATGCTTTAAGCTCTTATGTTCCTTATATATATATATATATATCGTTTTTTCACAATAGATACAATGAATCTATATATTTAATGAAACTATTTACTCTACTATCTTCAATTCTTGTGTTAGGTAATTTTTATCCAAAATTATTAGTTAAAGTAAGTCATAGGTTAACACCTTGTTATTTTTTCATGACGAGACAACAGAATACCTTCTAAGATGTATCATTATATAACACAAACCCATGTTTACTAGAAGATAGTGTGAGTAAAGGTGTTATTACTAAAAATTTCATGAGAAACATAAAATTTTATTCCCATGTATATAATCATAGGAACATTCCTTCCAAGTCTAGGTGTTCGGTGGATTTCATAATCATGATTAATTTATCACAATACATCAATTATATGAAACAAATGTAAGAAAACTATTTATATTTGTTATAGTTGTGGAACATGATAGTTATTTAATCTCATTTTTCATTAAAGGGTCCATATTTATAGCCTTTCTTACGATTACATGATTCAATAATGATAATTTTTGTAGTCATAATTCAGAATCACAAAATTTAGAATACATTTAATATTTTAAAAATATCCATTAAGAAATCCTCAAATGTTATTTTTCCTCTTGATCTCAGAATATAAGAGAATATAATTTATATATAATTCAAGAAATTGATTAAGGTAATCTCTAACGAATGCATTCCTCATATCCATGAATACAAAAATGGAATTTTTGAGTCTAAAATGACTAATTATAAATTCACCATACCCATATCTTATATGAATGGCTTCCTTGGATACAACCTCTATTTTAATAATATATTTATTTTATGAATTTTGAAGGTAATCCTTTTAGAATTATTTATCTCCATATAGCCTATCAAACAAGGAATCAATACAATACCCGTGATACTTTCTTTTGATAATGATTTTTTTATCTTCCCAATAATGAATGAAGAGATGCATTGATCCATATTTCTTGTTAATAAATAGGAATAGTGAACCCCACTATGAATCACATGGGTGTCTAAAACAAATCCTAGGTCATCCTAGAGTTTATTCATTATTTAATCTAATTCAATTGATTCCATTATATAAGGATTACTTGATATATTAATAACAACATATATAAGTTATATTTACAGATAAACCTCAAAATCTAGAGGAATAACAACTCTCTTCAAGAAAAAATCACTATATTAATTACAAAATTTAATGTTATCCAGGAACAAATATATGATCAATAGTTGATTTAGGATATGAAATCTCAATTCCCGATTTTTTCAATTTAAAATGAATTTATGTAGAGAGGGAACATCATTGCCCATAATAACATTAAATTCCTCTGAAGAGAAAATGATTTTAAAGTAACAAATTCACACAATATTCTATTAGAGAACAATTATATAATTAGGATGGAGCCATCACACCACTAGGAGTATTCATCTATAATTCAATATCCAGTCATTGGGGTTGTGTTTTGATTGTATTAAAAATATTCCCAAATATGATGGCATGGTTACATTAAAATTTAAATAAGATATTTTCATTTCTTGATTGGATGATGCATTTAACTTTCACCAATTTTTTCCACAAACCACTTTAGTATTTGTAATTAGATAGGATATCATTTTCTACCATATATTTGGAGACCACAGATATTGATTGTTGTTTTTGAACCTTGGATTTGTGTACCAGTTGGTGTAAATTACATAATATCTAAAATTTATGAATTTGCGTGTGGGAGGTATATTAGGTATATCCGTATTTTCATTACTTATTTCTCTTAAGCATTTATGTACTTAATGGCTTTCTCATCTTCACTTGAAGAAATTCCACATTCATTTGTGAAAATTCCACCATGATTCTTCCAATATCATTAGCATTTTGGAAGTTAAATATGTATTCATCCACGGATTTTATCATTATATTTTCAATTCAACTCTATTTTCATCATATTATCCCCAAAAATCATGTGAATAATGTGTTTATTCAATTTACCTTGAACCTCGAGAGCACATCGATCGATTTATTTATAGATAACAATGTATCCTAAAACAAAATCCTTTCAAAGGATTATATTTAAGACACTATTTAATCTATTTATTTTAATTTTAGGATTAATGATAAAACTATTATCATAAAATTAATTATTATGATGATTACTTCATATGTAAAAATAGATTTTGGAACATTTTATTTCACCTCTAGGAATCACCTCTTTATTTTTGTTCCAAGAGCTTGATGAAAATATATATTGAGAAATACATTATCAAACTCCATACATCCCATAGGGTTGGTTTATTAATAATTCCTTATATTCCTTATTATACTAAAAAAAATTATTATCACATTTAAATTTATATATAACTAAACAACCATTTCATGCTATGGGAACAAGATAACTGAAAATATATTTCTTGTTATTTTGATCCATTTCTTGATAATAGGTGTGTTGGAATTCCAACTAAAAAATAGTGGATATTTCCTCATGACAAAATCAATGATTATTTTTTCCTTCCATTGCATGTTATTCAGTTTTCAAATGAATCTTGTTGTTTTTATTTTTTGAGAAAATTGGGTGATCATCACCATGAAATTTTGTACTCCTACATCCATTTTGTTTGTTACCCAATGAGATACTCAATGAAATTTCTATTATAAACATAGGTTTTATTAGATCAAATTTTTTTAAAACTATTGACTATAAGTAAGGATAATGAGACTATCATGATACATTAATCACTATAAGAAATCAATTAATATAGAAAATCTATTATATGATGTTCAAAATTATGATACTCTTATTTTGATCTATATAAGCTTAGGTTCATTCTACATCACATTATGTTCATCAATGTTTATTGTGTGATCTTTCCTATTATTATTTAATAAATTATCCCCAAATATATCTAATCTATACTCTTATTATAATTGAGATGATCCAAGAACATCATATATACATATTAAATCATTTTACATTATTATAAATAATATATCACAATAAAAAATATACTAAAAGCTATAGGTATAGATTCCTTAGTGATTTAATATATAATAAAAATATTTTAAAACTATTATTCAGTATCTCGTAAAAAATTGTGTTTACAATGTACCCTTATAAGAAAATCATACATAATAATCTTCTTCATAACATGGGGAATTTTGTAAATAAGAAAGGTTGTTCTCACATTCTCAATAAGGGGTGAATAAAAGTGATATAAATTGAAGATTTTAAGTGTACATAATACAGATATGTCTGTATGATAATAGAATAAATGTACATGAAAAAACCAAAAGGAAATCATTCTCAAAAAAAGGATCACAAATTATGTGGCATGAGATAATTCTTTGGGAATAACATATGAGAAGATTTATAAGAGCTTGAAAAAACGAGTCAATAATTAGGATATAGGTACACTGAATAATATAACAATTTGGAAGAAATTTAATTATTGAAATAATATAATATTCCAAGTTCAACCAATAAAGAATTCATATCATAATGGACAAGGATAAAAAGCTACCCAAAACATGGTGGACTTTGGTGACCACCCATGCACTTTAAAATATTGTAATTGGGATAACCAATAGTGTACCATCCTGATATCATGAGATATAAAAAGAATTAACCAATACATTGGAGTGATATAATATACCCTCTTGTCACATCCTAATAAACCATATATATGAGTTCCATTTGAACTCTAAAATTATCATAATTCCATCATATCATAATTAACCAATGTGAATGAAATATCATTCATAAAAATTCATATAAACAAGGTCATAAGATATCCTTAAAAATAAAATAGATGGTATCATTTGATAATATCCACATTAAAATAAAATAAACATTAATGGATAAGGATAATTATGAAAACCCAATAATAAGAGGATTAAAAATTTATTGAAGAAAGAATAAGGAATACAAATTATATTTCTTATACCAATTAAAAGAAGATAATTTATAAACAAAATGAAATAGAAAATACTTTGGAAAGTCATAAAAACATAGAAATAATTCAGTGTAATGAAAAATAAAGTGCATGAAAATAAAACACATTCCCACTAAATGAATTTTATAAAGAGATTACATTCACACATTTGAAATGAAAATCAATGTTGTCATAAAATGAAAATACTGAAAGAGTTAAAAAAAGATTAATTTTGTAAAGAATGTCAACTTCTTTGAAAACTAAATAATGAAATCATAAAAGTATATAAATGTATATCTATATAACTAAATAATAAATTTGTAAATTGAGGTAAAAGATACCGATCTAAATATATGATATTAGGCCAATCCATTTGACATAAATCCTTTTAGTTAGATTCTTAAAAAAAGGAAGTGAAATGGAAAAAATACCTTAAAACTCAAAAATTACTAGATAAGAAGAAAATATATGAGATTTTAGAGATAAAAACCATCACAATTCATAAAATTTACATTCGATCATAAATAATAATGATTTTAATGTGAGATTGGATAGAAACACTTTCATTTACTATGGATTTAAAAGTGGGTCCTTTAAAATAATATATAAAAATGATTACCATATTAAAAAAAAAAATTTAGGACCTTATTCATATATACTACCATATATAATATTCTATTAAATTCATTAATAATGAATGTATTTTTTGATTTTTATTCAATTTTATAATTAGATGTTATTAATTTTGATAGTTTTGAACAATTTTTCTAATTTCATTATAGATCCTTATTTTTTTGTTAAGATTTCATCATTCATAGATTATTCAAGGTAGGGGAATAATTTTTTTCCCATTATTTATTTAGTAACATGTGCATGATGGACGGTAAAGTAATTTTTTACGGGAATGGAATCACTTAAGAGCATGTTTCATGAGGTTTATCGATAATAACATGTTACTTTGAAATGGCCATGCATTTATGTGTAATACTTAAATAAAAATAATCTAAATAAAAATTGATCCTTAATATACCATATTTCCATTTTTATTTCCTTGATAATTATTCCTGATGAAAATGATGATATTGGTATAACATCATTCACATAGGTGGATTAACCAACCCCAATAAAAACATTATAGATTAATGAAATGAGTAAAAGTTTAGAGTCATATAGTATTAGTAAAATTTTCAAAAAATCATAATGAAGTAACTAGAATAGAAAATGTGTATTGGATTTTAAAAGGATGTATATATGAAGTAAATTGAATAAAATGATGAAGAACTTAGATACTTACTTGACGAATTCACTCAATATTGAAACATGTTTCTTTGGTATATAGGATTTAGGGTTCTTTCATGGAAAATTAAGAAACCCAACATCTATGAAATAATTTTGACTGAAAAAATAGGAATATTATAAATAGGGAAATTAATGCTTTGTGTTATTAGGTAGGGGTGTTGGAGTGGTGAATTTATATGTAAGTTGGAGTGGTATTATTACAATTTCTCATTAATATATGGTTATGAATGGTAATTTATAAATGTAATGTAGCCCTATAAGTGAAAAAGACCATAATTTCTCGATACTAAATCCAAAATTTTTATTTAGTTTTACTTATATAAGTATTTTTAATTATTTTATGATCATAATATTTATAGAATTTTTTCAGTTTTTGAAGGTGATGTAGTATTCATCTCAATAACATATTGCTTGGGAAAAAAACTAAGTTGACTCACATACCAATTTTGACAATTTTTTTTTCAATTTTTACCTTCATTTATTTTAATTAAATATATAAATATTAATGTTTTTTATTTTAAATCAAAATATAAAATATATAGAATTGAATTTTTTGGATAAAATTTCATTTTAAAACATTAAATGTTCTTAATCCTATTTAATATCGATAAATAAATAAATTATATATATTTTTATATATTTTCATTATTTGAAGAATCCTAAAAGTGATAAATTTAATTTATTATGAAAAAATACACCATACTTAATAATAAATCATTTTTTAAAATAATCCTTTTTAATCATAAATTATTTTAATAAAATCCTATAAAATTATTTTTTCATCATATAACCATTCAATATTATCAATCCATTGGTATTAGTATATTTCTATTAATTTTATATATACATCAAATCACACTTTTTCTAAATAAGAATGAAAATGAAAATAGTAATATTATATAACGAATAAATATTAAAAGTACTATAATTAAATATTATCTTATTACTATATTCTAGAATTAGTTATTATTTTTGAATTATACTATTCATAATTTTTTCTAAATATTTGAATAGTAAAATATTCCAATTGGAAACCACTGTATACAACATCCATATAATAGATGACTATATATCCAAAAACTATATATGCAATGGCCATATGTCCAAATTCCTTTTTATAACAGTTATGTTAAATTTATATAAATAGCTTTACATTCATTCTTAGGATAATTTAACCTATTTATTTAATTCATTCTCAGAATGTATATAGTATCTATAATATTTTTTGTTTTTTTATAGTTATAATTAGAGGTATAATCATTAACCCAAAATATGAAGAAAAATATTACCTATTCATGGACATTTTATTTACATTTTTTTATTCTATTAATAGTTTTTAATGATTCATATAAATTTATCTAAATGTAATATTTTGTGTCTTGAATTGTAATATTTTATCTTTATAAAATATAAAATGGTTCTTTTTATTCCAGCATTGTGCTTGAAATAAGATATTTGACATTATTTTTATTTAAAATATAATACAATTATTCTTATGTCTGACTAACATGAAGAATGATAGTGTTTGAGGGATCTGTTTTCTTAGTTTTATGTTTATTTATATTGAATATTTTAGAAATATCACAATGATTACAAGAACACAAATTAAAAAAGTATCATATTACAAATACCAAACTTGTTTAAATGGATAGTTTTCATCTATCACAACACTGTTAAATAACATTAAGGTTATTATTTAATTATTTTAGTGGTAATAATATATATTATAATTAATATGGAGTTTTGATGATTTCAAAAATAAATTTACTGTCACATTAATTATATAAATTTATAACTTTATGATAATTTTCAATTTTTCTATTGACACATATGTAGATTAAATTGAGACATAAAAAGACTTAAATTTAACTTTTGAAGACCATATTGACACTTTCAGAGACTCATATAGAGCTTATGAAGGCTAAATTGGAACTTATGAGGATACAATGAAACATACATTGACTCCTATGTTGAAACGTACATAGACTTAATTCGACACATACATAGACAAAAATGACACATATATATATCAGTTTACATTATGTTTTTGTTTATAATTATAAAAAAACAATAAAAATACAAAATGGAACAAACATAAAAACAAAATTACCCATATGAATAAAAAAATTACACATACAAAAAAATAAAGACACATTAAAAAAAGTAAATGACACATAGGAACATAGAGTTGGTTTTTTTAAATAATGTATTATCTATTTTCTGTATAAAATTTTATTATTTTGACATAATACATATTTATAAGATAAGTTTTATCTATTTTATTGAATAGTATATATATATATATATTAAAATGAATCTATTGAATGTATTTTGGGATAATTTTTAGGAAGGAACAAAGAGAGATATTTCTAATTACAATTGAAGAATGTTATAGCTTGTTTTAATAATATCTAACTTTGGAACGATTCTATTTGTTCTTAAAAAAATCCTATGTTATTTGGTTGATTGGGAAATTAATGAAGGGGATATGAGGATTATTCTTTATCATGAGAGCATTTTTAATAGGTGAGATAGAGTTCATTTGTGATTAGACTAATCACAAAATACAAGATAGAGTTATATATTACTCAATATTATAGATAATTATAGATTTGATATCATCTGAGGAAAACTATTATAATTTTTTTGATCATTTTATTTTATTTAATATCTATTCCATAAGTTAACACTTCACTGTATTTCACTATTACTATATGAAATAATCAATATGATTGATTATATAGATTCATTAATATGATTAAAATTTTAAATGGTCCATTCAACCCACCTCTATAAAACTCTTCTCATCCTAGATAAGAAAATTATTTGTATCAGATATTATTCATGTTATATATATATTTTATGTCTCTCAATATTTTCATTAAGCTGACTTGTATTTCCCAAACCCAATTGTCTGAGGATAGTTATTTGGTATGATAAAAAAGATGAATTTAAATAATTTTAGGATTCTAAAAACAACCATATTTTTATGTAAATTATTATGGCTAGTGTAAGTCTATAGTGGATACATACATGAATGAATAATGTTATAATCATAGGAAATTCATGGAGAACCCATATATGTTAACAAATGATGATCCATTTTATCTTATTGGTAATGACATTGTAATGTTTATCTTGAATTATAAAGTAATATATATATTTTACTATGATATATGTCAAAGTGTTTTCTTCCATGTATCAATACGTATGAAAACTCAAGACATATGGATAATTTATCATGTTACACACTATGGATCAGAAAATCATAAAGGAAAAACATTGGGAATATGTCATGTGATGTACCAAGGATTATAGATGGGAGGGGATTCCTTAATAAATTCGATGTTCTGTTGATTCCTAAGAATCATAAGTGGTATGAATTATCTTTTAGAGGCCTTAGATAACATTTATTATAGTTAAAAGAGAGTATAAATCATTATAGAAGAAGTATCAAGTGATGAAACTGGAAATAAATGAATGTTTGAATTCAAAATAATACAAAATTGACAGACTAATCAACTCAATTCATATTATGAAATTCAACCCAAAAAATGTACTAATTGGAAGGATTCAATGAAGAATGGCATTTCATTAAAATCAAACAATAAAATTTCTAGGGATATTTATAATTTTAAGCTACAAAAATGTAAAAGGAATTAAATTTCCTACATAACTGAAGGATTTTATATATATATTAAATGAAAGGGTGAATTAAAGGGGGGATATTGAAGTGAAAATCATAAGGAAGTGAAAAGGGATGTTAGAAAGGTAACATTGGTAAACAAAAAAAATTAGAATTAACTTACTATAATTTTAAGAAAAAGGGGAAAAATAATCTAAAATCATCTTAAATTGAAACAATAATGTAAAGAAAAAACATATCAAAATAATTATAAGTGACATTTTTCTCTTAATATTATTTTAATTAGGAGTCATACTCGAGTAGAGATAATAATAAGAGTGAAAGAGATTAATAAAACCTTGTTCCAATCAATACTACTTCGAATAAGGTAGGCACTAATTTGGATTCTAGATTAGGTTTTGGTGCATGAAATTTTTGGTGCCTGAATTTTTATATGTGGTTTTGTCAGTAAAAACATTTGAGAGAGGACGCAAATATTAAATTCATTAAAAATGTAAAAAAAATGTGGATTCTATTTTAAATATACGAAATATGTTCAATTGATAGGAATCTAATATTAAATTCATTCCATGTGTTAACTGGAGATGATTACCATATTATTAATACTTCTTGTTTTTTCTAAGGAATTTTATCTTCAGTTTAAATTAGGATTTTACAATCATCTTTATTTGTATCATTACAAAATTGGATTAAAGAGTTCCTTTCAAAATCAAAATTTGTTGGTGTTCAATGTATAGATAATAATTATATTTTTTGTATCACATATAATGTATGTGATCATATTAAAATACTATTTTAACATGAGTGATTTGAGGAATGTTTATTTTCATATATATTATTTAGTTTTAGACATATAAGTATCTACTTATAGAAGAATCTAATGAAATTTACATGTATTTTGAGTTTCAATCATGTTAAAGATTATTTAGTGGTGGGATTCTTATAATTTTAATAGTTGAAATACACTTTATAGGATTATAATGGAAACATCATCATTAATTATTTTTTTAAAATTATTTTAATATTAAAAAGATTATGAATGTGGAATATATTAGGGAATAGTATATTTACAACTATTTTGAAACTGTTAATTGTATATTGAATTGATTTTTTATAAACCTGTATTTTTTTAAGTTGTTGATGCAACTATATAATATTTATTTATATGTCATTTTTTGAAGAAAGTGTTCAATTTAATTTTGATCAGTAAATATCTCATATAATGGTTTTTCCCTTGGTGACCTAATTATAATCAATACTCAAATGGAAATATTCCCAAATTTTATAATATTTTTTTAGTGTAAGATTTTATTAGTTAGTTTTTAGACAAATTCATTTTTTGTTAATAACCCATGATGAAGGGGTTGGGCACTACTTCAATTTAGGGTGATACAAAATGTTATTTCATCAAGGATTTGAAATATTTTATGTCAGTCTTCGTGTATATTATAAAAAATATTAGGTATACTATATATATATATGGTGAACCACCATATATTTTTAAGAAGAAATTTTTTTTTGATAAAATATATATTTTATTAATAAAAAGAACCATTATTCATTTTTTAAACTTGTTCAATGTAATTTAAATAGGGTAGGCTAAATGCAATAAAATAGAGGAATTAAAATAACAACACTTTATTAAATCATAGTTAAAAATTACAAAAATAACACATTAAAATATGTATTACACACAATGGATTATTACTTAACTTGAGTAATTACATCTTTTTAAAGTTCATAAATTAATAGGGGATAATAAATAGAAAAGAGTAAACGCTTAAATATTAAGAGATATCCTATGTTATCTTCTCCTTTAGAGATCCCCAATACATAAAGAAAACCTATAATTAGTAAGAACATCGTGAAGAGATAAAACTTATTTTATGACCTAAGAGGAAAATTATTGAAATGATAAGTGTGACATAATATTTTGAATGGAATGAATGAGTTTAATAAGAATTTATAAATTAATAAAATCTTGTTATAAATACATTTATAAAAAATATGGTCATTGGAAATATGGTCATTGGATATAATTGTATCCAATATGTAAACTAAATTTATGATTAAAATAATATAATTCATGAATAATAAATAAAGAAAAAAATATATAATATTAAAATATTATTGTATTTGTATATATAATTATGTGTTACATATTATTTATGACATTATAATTGATAATATATAAAGCTATGTACTTATGAAATTATTTGTAATAAATTAATATCAATGTAAAAAAATTAGATGTTTAGAATATAAATAAGTTATTTTAATTATAAATATTATGAATATAAAAGTAATAATTTGAAAATAACTATTTTTCTTGAAGTGTTGTACATTATATCCTAGTGAACCACTTTTTAAATATTTTATTTCCAAAATTTAAAATTTTAATTGTTATCAAATAATATTAGAAACATTTAACGTTCAAAATAGATATTTTTTAATGAAATAAGTTTTTATTTAGATTCTTCATCAAAAAAATAAATTTTTAAAATTATAATTTTAATTAGATAAAATGAATAGAATTTTTGAATTTTTAATTTCAAAATTATTTAAGTTTGTTTTTTTTATTTTCTAAAATAGATGATTTTTTAAGAGAATAATGAAAATTTTGTTTTCTATAAAAATTGGACTATTATTAAATTATCATTATTTAAGAAAGTCCTAGAAGTTTATAAAACCATTAAATTGATCACAGAAGTGACACATGAATAATTTTTCTTTATGTATTCAATGAATTAATATAAATGTAATGTGTTTGTTAATTATCTTTAAATTCATCCCCAAATAACAAAGAACAACAATAACTTTTATTAAAATTAGTATCTTCATTGTAAATTTGTTATAGGATAGAAACTTTTAAATAAGGGTAATTATATTAAGGTATTTATATAGAAAGAAAAATAATGGAATTTAATCGAGAAATTAAATTGGTATATACGAAGGCTAATAAATTAGTTTATGATTAGAATACGTTTTTCCTTAAAAAATCACATTTATATGCTATAAAGATTATTATATTATGGTTAAATGATTATTGTAATGATTTTTTTAATAATATATACTATGAAAAATTTTAATATCAATCAAATAATTTTTAATAAGAAAGTAATAAATATATTTTATTCTTGGTTGATTTGGGTTTCTTAAAATAATTTTATGTATTTATATATTATTATTTTTAAAATAATGTTTAATTTTATAGAAATAATTTAAATTATTCACATTTAAAATTTATCACTAATTTGATGTTAAAAATGACATCTGATTAAATTAACACTCAAAATAATTTTTTGTTGAATAATATTTAGAATTCCTGATGATTAATACCTCATGTTATAAAATACTTATTTTTCCTTCATATGATAAGTTTTAATTTAAAAATAAATTTAATAATATTTATAAATATATTTAGTTTAAATAGATCCAAAATTTGGATTTATAATGTAAAAAATTTATATAAAGGATCATCTTAAAGTTGAAGTGATAAAATAATTTCCATGATTAATATATAATCAAGATTAATATGTTTTAAAATTGGTAATCTATGGTGACATGATTTTTACTAATTAAACTGGACATTTATACATTCTAGAATATTTTAATTACGTTAGTTAGTTAATCTCACTTGTAAATGCAATATTTTTCAACCCAATTCACATAACTCACCAAACCCACATGTGATACCATTCACACTCATCACCTATAATTAGTTTCCCTAAGAAAGACCATCTTTTTAACATATAAAATGAGTTCACATATTCCCTATACCTCCCAACTCTCCACCGAAAAGGAGTTAATAATGATTATACCATCCCTTCCCATCTCTAAATCCCTCCCAAAGTGTTCATGTGGTTTTAAGGATTCCTCCTCAATCTTTGAGAATGTACTTAGTAAGGTAACAGTTCTCCAACTCCTCCTTTTGATTCAAGTAATTATTTTGTGATATGTCACATTTCATTCAATTTATTAGAATTCAATTGGTAAAAATCAGCATTTTAATGTCAAAATGATGAATTATTGATGAGAGAATACCCTTATATCTCACTAAACCAATTCTATAAATCTTTTTTCATAACCATATTCATCAAAAATCACTCATTTATTTTCCATGACATACATTCATTTCGTGATACCTAACCCTATTACATTCAAGGGAATTCACCTAGATATAAATATACATCCTTTTTTGGGGAATTAGATTAATGAAACACACATTTATTAATCATGGGATTGAAATGATAAAATAAATTCTTTTTTATATTATTGTTGTGACATAGATAATGATAGCCGTATGAGTGGTGCGCGATTCCTGAGCCCTAATGCATTGGGTAAAGAATTAGTCACTAGAGACAACATTATCGTAATTCTATGATAGAATGAATTAGTAATGTTTTAAGACACAGTGGTAAATAAACATGGTAATATTCGTTTACGAAACCTTTATGATGAACTTTAGTGATATGGTTATGAATGTCACATGGTTATGTTGTATCCACATTTCATTTTTATGACTCATGTACATATAATCCTTTCATTCCTTATATTTTTATGATTATTGAAATATACACAATTTATTTGGATATATGATATATTTTAGGATTATATATTTATGCTTATATTTTTTCATCATTGATATTGGGGTTAAAGGGTTCAATTTTTAGAGGAAGGATTCTGGGAATCGAAGGTTGGAATGGTGGTTTGTGGCCCAACCTTATCATGGAGGGAAATCAGCCTCGTATAGGTTGGTGGAACCCACTAGAATTCTGACAAAGTTATAGAATCTATTTATAATTATTTTGACTTAACTGACTAGCTGGTGTGTTTCCACCTACTGGCCTATGGTGGTGGTGGAACCTAGGTGGTTCTAAAAGGTGAAATAAAAAATTGGCGACCAGAAACCAGCCCATCAGTAGTGCCACCCACCCACCGTTGAGGCCCACAAGAACACCAATGAAACCATTTCGTGGTTTCAATAAATTCATCACATGATATTTTAAACATACCCATTTTTTCACAATCCTTAACAACCAAATGTGAAGCTAATAAACTGTTATTTTATTTTAGACCTCCCCACTTGTTAATAGAGAACTCTAATTCATCTCCCTTTGATTTTTCAAGGTATTTATGATATAAGGACACTAGTAGGGCAAGTTATTTTTAGATATCATCCATATTCTTCTCCGTCCTTAAGAGATATATGTTGAACTATGTCAGATATATGGTTTCATGAATATGAAATGATATTCATTCCATTATTCATATATCAATGTCATATATATTGATTTCACAGTGTTCCTTGATCAAATGACAATCTACAATCAAATATAGATGTTCTATGGGAAAGTGATTATGGAGAATCTTCATATACCTCTTCTCAATAGTGTATTAAACATAAAACCTTAATGTTTTAATTATTCTTTGGTAGATTGATGAAGTTATTGACATTCCACTGATAACCCCCTTAAACCGAGCTAAAATTATCATGAAAGACAGATTTTTTTCTGAATTCATCACAGATCAAGAATCATAAGAATATTTTATACTTTATTTTCATCTTGAATATATTATTTACTGACATATTAGAGATGGATTAATATTTTTTGGCTATACCCAATGTCATACTCTAGAATAGATGTTGAATTCATGATCCAATCACTAATGGAGAACTAATTAGGTGAATTATCGACAACTCCTTTATCATACCTAATATTTGGTTCCATTGGTAGAATCATTAAGATATGTGATTTTGAAACCACACTTCTGGACTAGTAATTCTCTTGTGTATTCTTTCAAAATCTATTCCATAAAAAACAGATCATAAATTAGTAATCTTGGATGTGTAACCATATTCTATATGGTTTTATGGAATGGTTTGATCTATGTATCTTTTACTAAACTTGTTGTTCATCATAAGTAACCGTGAGGTAATAATTTGCATATATTTTGAGTAACTTTTATACTATTTTTTCATTGAATCATGATGTGATGGAATGAAATTTTATTTTTGATTGATGTTTATTTCATGTGGGTGTTTGTGTAGATGTGATACCCATATCTGATCTTATTTCCATAATTATTATTATAGAAGATTGATATCATGATTTATAATGATCACATGTTGTTCCATGTTTTCTACTATATGACCTTGATGATTTGATATGATCTTCTTATTATTGTTTTACGATTTCAGTGTTACCATACCATTTTGGGTTTGTTCTAGGTATTAATAATAGGTGGAAAACCATGTAATGTTTATCACATTATTGGTGAGTGTAA
Source organism: Viscum album (assembly GCA_963277665.1). Lineage (NCBI taxonomy): Eukaryota > Viridiplantae > Streptophyta > Magnoliopsida > Santalales > Viscaceae > Viscum > Viscum album. The sequence continues at coordinate 1,574,267,802 of OY728120.1, read as the reverse complement.
ATGATGTGAGGCGATGATGATGGTGGATTTAGGAAGGAGGTGTGGGAATGATTTCCTTATCATTGGAACTGAAAATTAATTCCTTGTAGATTTCGAGTAACATTAAAAAATTTGATCCCTTCTAGATACTAAGTATCAAGTTTTTCATGATACCTTGAGGATACTGAGATATATGCAGCCAAAATTTTTGAATGATCTTGATCATTTATAATATCATGATCATCCCTTTGTCATAGAGCTGAAGAAGGTACATCTAGGGAGTTGGGTGGATTTATTAGTATATGGGTGCTTTAAACATGATTTTTAATGATTTCATGCATATTTATTGGTATAATGGAATTCACTAATTATAGATGGGAACATTTGTTAATAAAAAATTGGTGGTGTTTTATTGGGTTTATAACTCACACCCTACACATGTAGATTTTAGTGCATATAGACTTCATGTATAAGGATCCAAGAAAGATACAGGGGCCCATGGAAGATAGCTGAGACATGGATATTGGAGTTGGTGGAAGGACTAGGATAGAATTCCAAGTATTTCAATAGATTTTATTTATTTATTTTTTAACACTTTTAATTTAGTTTGGACTACCACACTGGGATCAAACTTATTTATTACATGAAATGTGTGATGTATGACATTATATTCACCCACTCAATTAATCTCAATATTAATTAATTTAATTTACATTATATGTGTATGGACAATATATTGAGGGTAAATCCCCCCACTGATAGAATTCAGAACCTAACTGGTAGTTAATATTCTCTAGTATATTAGGAGGCACACTTGTGGTCTATTGAATATTTGGATCAGACCCAGCGGTTCGAGTTGGGGAATTACAAAATGGTATTAGAGAATTATTTTTATGATTTTATTTTCAAGAACATTGTCCACGGTAGAAAAGATATATGCTATGTTGGAATCAGGTAGGGGGGATTCCATGTTCTTAGTCATCACATGTGTAACTGACATCTAAGTTACAACTGACTGGATTGTTATTATTATTTTATAGGTATTTAGTGTGTTCACAAAGAATGATTTGAAATGATGGATCACATTCTATATATACACCTATTATGTGTTTCATACTAGTTATTAAATTTAATTACTTGATGTGTGATATTTGTTCAGAATAAACTTGTATTCTTTAGATGAGTGATACATCTATTTTCTATGAAATTATGATAATTTTTTGACATAATAAGTTCATCATGTAATTGATGATATTTTTTTATATATATGTATATAATTATAACTAATATTTAGTAATGGACACCTTTCTTAGGGATGGGAGGGATATACCTTTAGTTATGTGGAGAATCCTAGGAGAAAATGTTTGTGACCCCATAGACTATATAAGATTTATCATAATAATTTTTGTTTTTTCTAATGTTTCATTTTTTGTTTTAGAACATTCCTCCGTAAAAGAGACTAACATGACCACAATTTTACTTGGAATGGGATGATGAAACTATTGAGGATAAATCTATTCCACTACCACAATGCAGAAGGGTGCAGTATATAATTCTCTAGAACATTCTCTATTGGTGTTTGTGGTAGGCCCATCTCTGTCGAGATTCAGTATCTTTGTTGATTCCCTAGGTGGAGGGGTATCCTTATCTATGGGTGAAAAAACCATATAATTAAAACTACAACATCCACTATAATTTCGATGCATTTTAGGACCACATAATACAAAGGAAAATACAGACATCATAGAGAGTTTCTTTAGTCTCATTGAGACACATGAGGATAGTAGGGTGAAGGTGGAATCATTCATGTTTTAGGGACCCAAAATGAGGTGGCTGGGCTTGGTGGAACATGCCGTTGGACATGAGCGTCTCATCTAGGAGGCTTTCAAGGGAATGTTTATTGAGGAATTATTTTCTGATATACTGAATCCAGACCAATTTTAAGTGTTCATAGATCTACAAATGGGTTCCATGATGATGTCTATATTCTCTACTTGTTTCATTAATCTTATAGAATTTTCTACTATCTTATTCGAAATTGAGGCACATAAGGATGGGAGATTCCAGTATGGTCTTTATCTCAACTTCAGGTGATATTTTTTGTATTTTAATCTAATAGTATACCCATAGATTTTGGGAAAGTACTTGACTATCAAGAAGGGTTGAGAGGAGGAATGAACAATTCGTGTTCTTCCAACCATTAGTAGCATGGAATGTGGGCGTTCTATGGATATAATGAGTGTAAATTATAGATGTGAAATGTGAAATACTAGGGATATATGACATGGTGATCCTATGAATTTGGACAAAAGAATGACTTCCTCAACTCTCTCATGGGGAGTTCCACTATGCGCTAACTATGGAAAGTCATAAATTATAACATCTTTTGCAACACACCTTTGAAAACATGTCAGTAGTGAGAAAATATGGGGAATCTATAGCAGTTATTAGATAGATATTAGAGGCTGAGGTTCTATATGGGTGAAAAAATACATTATCTATGATCAAGAGATTCAGTTGGGGTCCTCAATAGTAGGATCATACAATAATAACCCTTTTTTGTCATGCATCTCAGGAACATGGTTATGAAGTTGAGATAAGAAGAGTGTATAAAGTGGATCTATCTCCAAAAGATGTTATTGAGGGACCAAATATTGTTCAAAGTATGGTCTTGATCAATTAGATACTCTATACAACTTTTGTAATGACCCCTATTTTGTGGAAGGTATAATTCCACGGGAATCCAAATTTTGGTGTTTGTTGGATGATTCATTCTTTAAAGAAATTTTCAAAATGAAATTATGGGAGGTATAACACTCAAAAAAATTTTATAGACTTCGTTGAAGGCCCAAAGGGTTACTTCAGTTTTCTATTGTGTTTTGGAAGCACTAGGCCCCAGAAATTCATGATTGGGTTCCCTAGTATGGGCACACATTGTATCTAAAACTCTGCGTCTCCCTAGTGTAAATTGTACACCTTGCGAAGGTGATAAGAGGTGAGATACCTGGGATGTGAATAGTGTTCCAAAATTATATTCATAAACCACATGTTTAGTGATACTTTGGTATTGTGTGTGAACTTTTTAGTGCATGGTTGGAACATTTTTAGTCAAACAGAGTGGGAAAACTATGCGGGGAATGGTTCTTAAGTAGCAGAATTGGAACGATTTTTCCATTGTTTGGCCAACCTTGTGGACAATCCATGCAACCTGGTTTTTTAGTGTGAAATTTCCAAATATCCCATCATGAATTTTAAAACCTAATTTTCTTTTTTCCTCCTCCCATTATGGTATATGGCTCCCCCATTCTCCCCCGTCGAACTCTCCTACATACTAACCAAGGTATCTTGATATGTCATGGATCTAGACACCATTCTGAAAACAACGGGTAGGGTTGGATAGTTAGAGGTATGTTCTAAAATCCTCTAATTTCCTATTTTAGCTACTATTCCCATTTGATGGACTATTTTGGTGTGAGATCAGTCCCCTTATTTTTAATAAGTATTTCCATTGCTTCAATTTATTTCAAACTGGAAAAATCAATACTCGATATTGGATGAGTTAAGTGTAATTGGTATAATGTAGGTGGTCTATATCTATTTCCCATATTGCTGTTGAATTTTAAATGTCTCCATTGTGCTGTGTTCCAACCTTCATCATGCATCCCCTTAAAATTAAATTCTTCATTCTATATTATTATACGCACCATGTTATATACACGAGGATCATTGTTTAGAAACTTTAGGGGTGAAAACCTCAATCATAGAGACCCTTTGGGTGTTCCATCATGAATTTCTCCATTATAAATAATTAATTAAAATACCATAGTGACTTCTAAGAATTCATCTTGGATTACTAATGTAATTTACCTTTGGAGGTTATTTCCCGATGGATGGTAACACCTCCTAAGTTCTTTGTTGAACATTGTATTTTATTTTCCTTTTTCAGTAGCTATATAAATGATCTTTTTGGTGAAGTGAGTTATGACTATTTAATGTTATTATTGATTATTGTAAATGGATTTACTGTTAAACAATTTCAGGTTTTATAATAAAATCCCTCGAATGAGGTGCATTGTCTCATAAAATAAAATGTAGTGATTAGTGATTTAAAAAATAATTGTTCATATTTTCATTATTGTTTTCCTTTGAATTTATGTTATTACATGATATGTTTTATTCTTATTACATGGACTCACATGAAAGTATTAAAATTATTGATTGAGGGGAAATTTAATTCCTTGTGACTAATGGTTTCAATGGCCATCCACCTTCTTAGTGGGTCAGAATGACTTGAATCTAGAATGACTTTCCTTGATAAATGAAATGGCCTATTTGAATTGTATATTTTAAATAAAAACTAATTGAATTGGTTGGTCTGACCATGCCTCTTTCTATATTTAAATAATCTTTTTTTATGTGAATTGTATTAAATTTAATGGGTTTCAAGGCCATTACTCTTATATCTTTTTAATTTAATATAATTGAAATGACCTTGGTTATATTTGGGATTGATGAATATAAATTACAAGAGTTAATTCCCATATTAATATTATAAATATGATTATATCATTAATATAGAATATGGAATTATGGTAATTGTTTGGTTGGTCATGAAATTTCATGCTCCCATACATTAGGTATTGAGCATGTCGTCTCACACTATTGGTCCTATTCAGATTGTGTGCAAGACGTACCATGATCCTTGTTTCGGGAGTTGTCATAAGGACACACCCACTATCATAAGCGTTGGGAATGAAATCTCCAAGTTATTATGGATATAGTGATTGTAAAATTTTTACTGGGGCTTATATGATCGTTCAAACAAGTTATTCATGACTGGGTTACTCTCAGTCTAGCCAGAACCTTGTATTCCATGTATATGGATACAAAATTTTGTACGTATTTAGTTCATATAATAGAATACAATATATAAGATAAATATATGTACTATTAATATATTTCTTATTACTATATATATATGTGTGTGTGATTATTGATTATAAACTTATTCCAGACTATTCCAAAGATGGTAGAGTCATCCATGTATCCTATTGAAACCTGATCCTACAGGTAATTATTTCTTCATTATTTTTTATTATTATATAAATTTGAACATAGCTTTACCTTAAATTCATTGAATTGATTTTTCTACTGACACCATTGGTTGTGTAATAATTGAATTTTATCTCACACCCTTATTTGGATCCCCTTGTACTTGGGTATCCGAGGAGATATCATGATTGTAGGACCGTGGATTATTTCTTATGTTGTTATTGTGTTACATGAGAGTCAGAAGCAAGGGGATGAGCTAGAGGTCAAGATTATCCTAGATTTTTCCCTCGTATATTTTATTCTTTTTCATTATTAATGTACTATATTGTATCATGTTTCCTACTGCCTGTCTAATGTTTTAGTTTATGCATCATCATCTGGGCATTCATGCATTGTGGTATATTAGAGTTTACCATTATAAGTCAGTTGATATTATTTTTATTCTTACCTTTCTTCAATTATTATTCCTTCTGTTATATTATATTTAACTACTAATATACCGATGTGATACTAGGATCATAAGGGTATATTATACCCGCTCTCTCCTCTTTAGACCATCACTTCTTGTCGGAGGCCTTTGGCATATGGGGAGGTGTGCTTTAATCCATGTGGAACCCAGTCTGACAACTGGTTTGAAAATAAGTTGTGTTGAGATGATACTTTTTTTTGATACCTATTCTTTATATTCATTTATTTTTGAACATTTTATTACTAGTATTGTCTTACTTATAATGTTATATTTCTTTCCCCCCAAAAAAATCATCTTACACAAATTTTCACCGTCCGCAATGATGCCCATAGTGTCCTCTAATCATTTTAGGTCATGTAAATATTTGAGACATGATAATTTAGAGATGAAAAACTTTAATTTTATTCCTATTATGGACTAACTAACTAGTTCCTAATCTCACATTGATTACTATTAGAGGCATGTATTGTTCACATCACCCAAGGGAGAGAAGTTCGTGGTAACTAAAAAATGGAAATTCAGAGTAGGTATAGTGGGTCTAGAATTGATCCATCATGCGAATATCAAATTGTTCATTGAAGGATTTGATATTTATATAGAATTAGTGGTATGCCTTTTATCGTTTCCTATTGTTTTGATCTCTATCATGATGTCTTTCTAGATTTCTCTATAGGACTTCCTCCAAATAGAGGTGTTGAGTTCGAGATAGAGCTTGTTCCAGGTGTGAATCCCAATTCAATACATCCTTATTTTATAGTGCCAAAATATTTTATGGAGATCAAGGTACATCTTAAGGACTTATAATATAAGGTATTTATCAATCTGAGTATAGATTGAACCTATTTTATTTTCCAAGAAAGAGGATTCCAATCTTTGAATCCGTGCAGTTTAACATAATCTAAATTAGGTGATTGTGATGAAAAAAGATAATATAAAACATTTTTATGTTCTCTTAGATCAATTATGGGGAGCTCAATGGTTCTACTGTATTGATCATTAATTGGTATATCACCAGTTTCGGGTTATAGAGGAGGACATCCCAAAGGTTATGTTTTAGAGAAGGTATGATTTATATGAGTACTAGGTGATAACCTTTGGACTAACAAATGTTATTGAAATGTTCATAGATATCATGAAAAATATGTTACACATTCATTATCATTAATTAATCATAGTGATCATTGATTAAATCCAAATATATTCCCTGACCCAAGAGATGCATTTTACACATATCATGATTGTCCTAAGTTCACTTCAAGTACATCAGATTTATGACAACCAATAAAAGTGTAACTTTTAGATTTTGTAGGTGGAAATTTTAGGGAATGTGGTGTATGTAACATGTATATCTATGGATCATTATAGAAATCAGGTAGTGATATTATGGATTCAACCCCAGAAAATTTTCATGATCCAGAGCCTTATAGTTTCAGCAGGATACTACCATATTTTTATCCAAGAATATCCCTCTTTTTTTGGAACATATGACTGCACTGATGAAGAAAGGGGTAAGGTTCACGTGGTTTGAAAAATGTGAATAATTGTTTATTAATATGAAGGGGAGGTCCACTATTTCTCCTGTATTGATTTTTCCTTATATTGGAATTAGTTATTCTATTTAATTCAAAGCATCATGCATTACTTTTGCGACAATATTGATGGAACACGAGCAGGTGGTAGCGTTTGAGTCATGTCATCTATGAATCCATGAGAATAAATATTCTACCAATGTCTAGGATTTAGAATCTATTGTCCATGATTTTAATTATTTGATTCACTATCTCTTTATAGAGAGGTTTATTATCTACATGAACCAAAAGAGCCTTACCAACATATTAATATAGTAGGACCTATATTTGAGGTAGATGCACTAGGTACAATATCTATTGAAGTCCTACCATGATATTTCCAATGCACCAGGATAAGTTAATTTCAATATTAATTATCTTAACCCTAATATTAAGATAGATTTAGACATTGGTGAATGACCTTGGGACGATCAGTGGCACCAGATGAGATTGTTGGATTGTTGGAGGAAGTAGGATTCTAAAGACCTGGGAACAATGACATGTTCTTCAATGGTTGTAAAATTATGTTTAATAGTCCATTTAAATGTTGTATATGAGATTTACTTATAGTTTTATATGATTTTTGAACAATTCTATGATGATAATTTGATAAATGAGTGGTCATTAGATAGCAATAGTGTTATCCTTATACATGGTAGAATTGTTGTCCCTTCTTATAATAGGGAATAAATGATGAAACATTTCCATAACTAATCATAGTAGGTACATATTTTTAAGAAAATTATATACCATGACTTTAGAAATTTGTTATGGTGGACATGGATAAATAGGGACATTACTTGATTGTTTTCCCAGTTCCTTTCCTTCCATAGGATTGAGGATGAGCAACAATATCCTTAAGGTTTTCTCACTCTGCTTCCTATGATCATACGTACATATTTGGATGTCACGATGGACTTATTGATAGAGTAAAACAATTATACTAGGATATGTGACACTATTTTCAGGATTTTCAATTAGTTAATGAATGTTGCACATTTCTTATTGATATGTGAGGACCAATCAATTGATGTGCTGGGAAAGATTTAAGTCTATGTGACAGTATACATTAATGATTTTTCCTTTATAATTTTATCTAATATATATATATACTTTTAACATAATGATACTTAGATGGATTGTAGAGGGCATTAGGGAATCATCTTATATTGAGCACAATGTACTATTGAAAGAAAGACATAATGTTAGAGTATTTGATTCAAATATTAGTGGTTGTACTTGGTGATTTAATTTTAGACATTGAGAGTGATTAGTATGATCACCTAGCCCTGGTTTATTTCTCATTCAACAACAGTAACTAGGATTCTATTAAGACACATCCTTATGAGGGTCTTTATGGTATGTCATTTCATTCACAACTTTCTTGGACTTATTGGGGAGGTAGTAGTTGTGCAGCCCTATATAGTACTGGGGACATTTAAAAGAGTACATATGATTCATAAGGGTTTGATCATAGTTTAGTTCACTAAAATTTCTTTTTCCAATCATATGTGGATAGAATTTTAATTTCTTATAGGTGATCAGGACTTTCCAAAGGTGACTTCTTGGTTAGGTTACTGATGTTCGAGTAAGAAATGGAAGATAACATCAAACCATATTGGACCCTTTTGGATCACCATATAGGTTGGGATAGTTAATTACCATTTATATATTCCTTATCACAACCTTAGTATGCATGAATTGCTTTATGTATCCCATATTTAGAGGTATATTCCAAATCATATGCATGTTATCAGCAATAAAGATTCTTAATTGGATCCTAATGCATTTTAGGTGGACTTCTTGATGCAGATAGTAGACCAAAGAAAGAAATCCCTTCAAGGGCATAAAATAACGGTAATTTAGATTCTACGAAATCATAAATGGGTGTAGGAGGAGGATTAGAAGGGGGGGGGGTGCCTGATGTTTTGGATTAATGGCCTGTGTTTTTTGAGTAGAAAATTTAATGGTATTTTTCAAGGATTATAAGTCACTATAGTTGTATAACTATAATATCCACATGTTATTTTTATTTCTAAAACATTTCAATATTATAAATTTCTCCATTTTATTTTGTTTCTTCACTATTATTACATTTAAATGGGTTAGTTTGTAGTGAAACGTTTCTCTGAACTAAAGGTTGTAATGGCGGATTGAGGATTTTCCTTATGGCGAATGGAAAGTAGAAAAAAACTTTATGAGAAATGAACTGAACATACAATGTAGTTATGGGAGGTTTACATAATTCTATAGACCACATTATCCCTCTAATGGTGCTATAATTTTAGAGGTGGTTCTTCCAGGATCTTTGGCCTACTGTGGTTGAGACACCGCCTAGTCAGCGCGGCTCACAAACTCAGAGATACACCTAGTCCATGGGTGCATTAAATTCAACCCATGAAATTTTAAAGTGTCATGTAATTTTCCATCATCATAACTATACTCCACCCCTAATGCATTTATTCTTAATTATAGACCTGTAGTTATTGGACCTCTACCATTTATGTCCCCTTCATTATGTAATGATGGATGAGTGAAATGATGCTAGATTAGTGATTTATTCATATATCTTCTCAAAATTTTTCTTATTACTTGAGATATATACATATATCTATGTCCAATATATGTTTTACATGAATATTCAATAACATTTATTTCATTTCTTATTATATCATGGTTAAATATAGTGAGTTGACATCATTATGTGATCAAATAAAGACCTACCATTGAATATAGATGTTCTATGGGTGCGTGTTTATGTATCATCATCCAAGACATATTATTAATGCTGAATTAAAGATAAAACATTAATACATTGATGATTATTTGGTATATTAGTACTAGTATATATTTTTTAATGATAACCCACTTGATAGGAGAAAACATTCTCACGAATAGTTGATGTTTCTGATTGTGTCATCATAGTTTTACCATATTGATACTTTATTATCCTTGATTTCTATCTTGATATATTTTATGGTTATGGATTAGTGATTAAACATTTTTTTATTTTTATACTAAAGGTCCTCTTATTTAATTGATGAGGTATTCATGATACATTCCTCAACTGACATTGGATCTAGTGAATTAGAGATCTCTCCAAAACATATATTAGAAAATATTCTTTTGGTGGAATCTGTAAGCTATATGATTTTAGAAACAAATTTATTGACTTATGTCATCATGAGCCTACATCATAAATCTATTTATTGAAAAACTAGGGCCTAATTTATGCATATTTTATTTGTGAGTTCTTTATCTGTGGGAATATTCCCTGTTTTGGGCCTTTGGGCCACCGATTTGGTCCCTGAGTCCATTAAGGCCTTCGGGCCACTCATGCCTTCGGGTCCTTAAGGCCTTCGGGCCACCTCAAGTCCTTCAGGCCACCATAAGTGTATATAAAAACCAAACAACCTATAAGGAACAAACATCAGAAGTAGGATGATCAAGGAGCTTTCATCATTGTAGAAGCTAAACAGATTGCAATATTGAGATGGTATGGCACCTACCATTGGGACAAGCCTATGTATACACGAGAAAGCCTAGCCAAATATCCATGTGAAGGTGGAGATCTTATTTCATTATGAAGATACTGGGGAGGAGCAGTTCTATGTAGTTAGTCTTCATTGTATGCAATGTTTGAAGCCTATGAGAAATGAATTACTTTATGACCTACAGGCCATGTAATACATACGTCTACGGGCCTTGTAAGGGTTCCACCTCACCCCTTGAAAGGTGGATTTTCAAAAATAAATAAAAAATGAAATCCTTCAGGCCATTTGAGGGTGTTTTACATGGTTCAATATTTATTTCTTTAAAGATCATTAAAATACTTCATCAAAAACCTTCAGGTATGAAGTTCCTTACATTTTTAGAAAAATATATACTCTTGTTTCATTTATTAATTATGTGTTCACATGATATATTTTTTTGGATTGAGGATTATTGATTGTGGGTGTGTTTTTATCCATGATAATCATATAAAATATTGTTTACTTTAGTATTGTTAGATTATCTTGATGTCATGCATGATATTGATCACATGTCATTATTTGTTTTTTACTACAGTATCATGATGATGTTTTATTCATGTCTTTTTATGATCTAATAGTTTAGGTGTTACCATGACATTGTGGGTTTTTTTATTCATAATCAAAATAGATTGACCATAATGATATGTTAATACCTCATAGTGGGAGTGTGCATGATGTGAAATAATGACGAGGGACCCATATATGAGGTGGGAGTATGATGAACATGTAGCCCATCCTATATCATGATTGATTGAGGATACTGAGAAATGTTATAGAATATGATGAATTACAGATACCATGTAGCAAATTTGTCTTGATTCCATGAAGACATCAGGAGACATGTTTCTAGACATCTGGATTGTTCTTGATCATTTTGTACATCTTGATCATTCATCCAATAAGGAGCTTAAGTAGGTATGAATAGGGATCATGGTGCCTTGGATACACTACAACAAATAACCCTTTTATCAGCACTAAAAATGGACTTTAACAGCACTAGAAATGCGCTTTTAAAGAAGGTGAAGATAAAGGGGGGTTCCCTTTATCAGCGCTCTGAAAAGCACTGATAAAGACCCCTTTTATCTATGCTATAGAAAGCGCTGATAAAAGGGGTCCTTTATCAGCGCTAAAACAAAGCGCTGATAAAAGGGTCATTTATCAGCGCTTTATTTTTAGCGCTGATAAAGGAACCCTCTTATGAGCGCTTTTTTTAGAACTGATAAAGGTTAAAAAATTAAAAAAATTAAAAATTTAAAAAAATCTTGCCAATCAGGGGGTATTATAGTTCTTGAGCCCTGCTTTTACAGCGCTTTTCCACCCCCCTCAAGCACCCACATGCACCCCTACACCCTTTATCAGTGCTATCACCCACCCTTTATTAGCGCTATCCCCCAGATTCACCCATGCACATGCATCTCTGCTTCCACCCAGATTTGATCCCGAGACCTCTCCCCTGCGCGCCTGAAGCCTTTTCCAATCCCCTATATTGATTTGTTGTCCCACTAGTGATATATATATATATATATATTTATATTTATTCGTATAGTAATATATATTTATATTAATATATATAGTTATATTATTATATATAGTTATATTAATATATTTATATATATAGTTATATTAATATATATATTTATAGTGATATTAATATATATTTATAGTTATATTAATATATATATGTAGTTATATTAATATATATATAGTTAGATTAATATATAGGTATATAAATATTCATATATTTGTATTTTAAATAAAATGGAAATTATTTATTATTTAGATAAATCTAATATATTTTATATGTAAATATATTTTATTATTATTATTTATAATTTAATTTGTATGTGTGAATATATAAAAAATATGTATATATTGTTATATATTTGATTATAAATAGCAATGAATTATAAAAAATGATAAAATTTCAAAGACACAATATCAATATGAATGTAATACGATGGAATAAATTCAGTCCCCACTAAAAAAGCCAATAATACCCCCCCCATAAATGAGGCTAAAAATCCACAAAATTTTAAAAAATCGGGGTATCCAGATTAAAAACTCAGTTTTGGAGGCATTTTGGGCCCTTTTTGGCCTCAAAAAATGTCATAGAGTATTTTCTTAGCTTTATTACGTGTAGATCTCATCATAGGCTTCGATTTGATATGTGGTAGAGCTCAAAAGGATACCCGGACAAAATGTTACGGCTCTTTGAAGTTCGAGTTGTGTTTTCAACATATTTTGGATCTTTTTTAAATTTTTTAATTTTTTTGGCCTTCAAATTGTTATTAAATGACTATTACTCCATAATAATTAGCAAATTATTAATTAAAAATATTTTTTTAATTTTTTTATAAGCTATTTTCACTAAATATCTTATATATTAAGTATATTAAGTGTAATTATATATTAATAGTTATCTAACATTTATTTAAAAAGTATATATTATATTTATAAAAATATAACTATATTAATATATTATTTTTAATTAATTTTTTTTGATGTCGACCCTTTATCAGCGCCTTAAAAAAAAGCACTGATAAAGGCCCCCCTTTATTCATGCTACTAAAAAAAGTGATGTTAAAGGGGGTCCTTTTATCAACGCTAATAAAAAGCGCTAATAAACGGGGTACCATTATCAGCACTAAAAAAAGCACTGATAAAGGGGTACGTTTATCAGCGCTTTTTAGTGCTGATAAAGGTACCCTTTCTCAGTGCTTTTTTTATCCCAGATAAAGGTACCCCCCACCTTTATCAGTGCTTTTTCGTTAGTTCTTATAAAGGTTGGCACAGGGAAAAACTATTTTTGTGGTAGTGTTATCACATAGGTGATCGAAAAATGATTTGTTTATGCTTTCATGCACATTTTCTTTTATCACTACTTGCACCTGTTATATGTGTGTGAATTTTTTAAGGATGGATTGGTAGTATTAAATTTGTTTTATTACTCACATTCAACATCGGTATATCTATACATAAGTATAATTCATCTATAGGGATCTAAGAAAGGTAATGAGGCCTATTGAAGATAGCTAAGTCATGGTGCACGACTATGGTATAAGGAATGAGATTCATTAGAGTGGATTTATGAAAAAAATTATTCATTTAATGGCTTAAACATTAAATCTGTTTTGACTTTCCAAACTGGGATCCAATTTATTGACTACATGACATGTGTGGCATCTGAAATCATATTCTACTTCTTGGTGACTCTTAGTTTTTTATTTTTGTTTAAATTATTGGTGCAATGATATGGTTCTAAGGATATAAGCTACCCACTAATATCATTCAGACCCTCACTTCTAGTCGATAACCAATTTTGTATGAAGGACCACACAAGAGGATTTCTGACTCCTATGCTCAAGCCCGATGGTTTATGTAAGGGTCTTACAATAATGTTATGATTTTTTTATTATTATGGTTATCTTAAAATATACTTCATATTTTTCCAATGTTGTTTATTTATTCCACATTTTTAGTTTTCTGTCCCACAATATGCTTCATTCTCAAACCATTCTTTGGTAATTATCAATTTGAAATATTATGCAGTGGGGTGATCATGGAGGGAAAAATAAATAATCCTTTCAAGAGATATAAAATTTGATTAAATTTTCTTATGTGATCTATGTATTCCATTTATTTTTTTCTTAGTTTTGAAGATAATAAAACTAAAAAACTTCCTAAGGAAATCATCAATATATTATTTTCTATAAGGAATTATGATTCAAACAATATATGAATTTTTGGGTCATTATAGTTGGTATCAGAGAAATGGTTATTTATTTTTTGAAATTAATATTAGAAAATGTTATTGAATAGCCTTGGAATAAGTCTATGTTGAGGGAAAATCTTTAAATTTTGGTTAAATATAATTTATATGGCTTTGTTCGATGTTAAATCATTTTTTAGATACTAGAAAGTGGATGTAGCTAGTATATATGCACATTGGGGTAATGAACCTAAAAATGGAAGGTTGTGCACTAACTTAATCATCAATTTGGTTTTTTTATGAGTGGTCCTGAGAAATCACACCTATCTAGACACTCCCATGGGGTATGATTTTCAAAACCTCATTCTCTTTATGAACAAATATGAGGGATTAGACCATATTTAAAGAAGATACCCTCATAATAAAATGATCATTAATAAATTAGATAAAAACATACATATTTTTAGTTTGTGATTATATTAATTAATATTTACTTTTATGAAAAAATATACATTAAATCTTTATTCAATAGTTTTTAATGCTTTTTGGGTTTTGAATATTATAAAAAACGTCAATACAATTTTGGGATAGTTATTAGGTAAATATTTATGTGAGAATGAAATAAAAAGAAGCCTAAATATAATTGAGAATGATTTTGGTTGAAATAATAGTTAATGTGATGGTTTTAAATAATAACTATTTTTATGATTGAGTTTTTCATTAGACCATTTATGATAATTATATTGTCACTGTTTATCTATCAATTTAACCATTATTTTTGGGTTTAGTAATGGATGTATCTTGAAAGAACCAAGTTAACGATGGGTACCATGGATATTTCGGTGAATGTCCCATTGAGAAAATTAATGAGATAAGTATAAGAGTTAGAATTATTGTGATTAATCCAAACAACTATCAAATATTATGATTTCAAATATGAAAATGTTTTATTTCTCAATGAAAACAAGTAAGATAAATATGGAGTCTCTAGGAAGTAAGGGTGATTTTGATGATGAATTAATGAATGTTAAATTTCATTAAGGTCAAAATTGTTATAGGAATAACCAAGGATAATGTCTAAAGTATCCAGGAGTTATTATATGTGTGGATAAGAATAGCATAAAAAATAGTCTTTATTAGGAATTAATCAGTTGGTTAGCATGATTATGGGAAATGAATTGTTTTCAGGTTTTACCTTAAATATTAATGTAGACACCTCATTTGAAAATATTTTGTGATTCATGTCTATCTTT
The DNA here is from genome assembly GCA_963277665.1 of Viscum album. Lineage (NCBI taxonomy): Eukaryota > Viridiplantae > Streptophyta > Magnoliopsida > Santalales > Viscaceae > Viscum > Viscum album. The sequence goes on along the minus strand of OY728120.1, from coordinate 1,574,252,239 downwards.
TAGATACCCTTGGGTATTATTATTAGTATGTAATAATTATAATTACTGGGTTATAATTTATTTAATGGGGTGAATGTAACTCCCTAGGTTTTTAAGATAAAAATATTTATATAATATTTATGTTTACAAATTAAAATTTTATTTTATCCAATTTGTTCAAAGGAATATAAATAGATTACATAATAAGTCCTACATGATCGCAATTAAACTAACAACACTTTATTCATTAATTGTAAATAATTACGATAGATGCAAAAGGAAATATATTTCACACACTAAGGATTATTATTTACAATTCATTGTTACATCCTATAAAAGAGTATAAATTAAGGTGGGAAAACAAATAGAAAGTAATAAGGTATCAAACACTTGGAGATATCTAGGATTATCTTCTCCCTTAAGGATCACCAAAATCTAAAGAATACCTATAACAATAAAGAACATCAATAAAGGGGAAAACATATTATGAGATCAAAAATGGAAACTAGGGAAATGAGAATTGTGACATAACAAGTGTGTGTGTAATTAATGAGTTTAGTAAGGTTTTATATAGGAATTAAATCTTCCCAATATAAATTTGGTCATTGAAAATATTTTCATTGAAAATATGGTCATTGTAAATATGTTCATGGAATATACTATTATCGAATATGTATATTGAATTTGCCAATAAAATATTTCAATTTATGAATAATAAATAGTTAAACAAAAATGTAATATTAAAATATTATTATATATATATTTATACATAACATATTATTACTAAAACTAAATATTTTAATTTATGGTACTATATATTTAATAAATATGTTGAATTAAATTAATATCAAATTATTAGTAACATCCAAACTTTAAAATATAAATAATTAAATTTAATGGCCCATATTATTTAAAATAAAAGTAACATTGTTCATTATAAGGATTTTATTTATTTAATTTATATTCTATCATAAGATAAAACTTTTGAAATATTATATTAACATTTTTAAATTATAAGTTGATATGAAATAATATTAAAAACACTTAATTTTCAAAATGGAAATAATTTTCAATAAAAAAATATTTCATTATATTTAGTATTCTCATTTAAAAAATCATGAATATAGAATTTGAATTAGATAAAATCAATAAAATATTTTAGTTAATAATTTAAAAATTACCTTCATTTAATTTGTTTGGTATTTTTCTAATAAAATTGATTTTTGGTGAATAATAAAAATATTATTTTTACCAAAACTGTAACTTTGATGACTTTGACATTATATAAGTAAGTCTTATATGTTTATAGAAGCGTTTAATTAATCATGTATGTAATAAATTATGTTTTTAATATTCATATATGTATATATATATCCCCTAATTAAATATAATGTGTTTATTAACTTTCATCACATGCATCACCAAACATAGAAGAACCGTAACACCATTTATTAAAATTACTATTACCATTTCAAATTAGTCAAAGGATTGGATGGTGTAAAGAAGTGTAATTGGAGTATGAAATTATTATGGAAATGAATATAATTTTAATGAATTAATGCGTACAATTTGTGTATCTAAATGATCAATACATCACTTTATGTGAAAAATATGTTTTCTCATACAAATTATCATTTTATATGATATGAATTATGTTATATTTTACTAATATAATTATTTTAATGATTTTTTTAAAATATATAATAAAATACATTAACAATTATACAATTTTTTTAGTATGAAAGTAAAAAAATTTATTATTCTTTGATGATTAAATTTTATTAAAATTGATTTAACAATTTATATATTATTATTTTTTAGAAATTGTAAAAATTATTATTAAATAATTAAAATTAAAATATTTTAAAAAATGAAACTATTATGATATTTAATATTATATTCAAATAATTTAAAATAATATATAAATATATGTTAATATATATTAAGACCACTTAATGATTAAAAGATCAATTTCCAAAAAACTCATTTTCTACATATTTTATATTTGAAGTTAAATGTTAATTTTCTAATATTTAGAAAATTAATTTGGTAAAATAAATCCCAATTTTGGATTCATAATGTCTAAATTTGGTATAAAGTTATATATATAATACGTTAGGGATAAAATAATTACCTTTATTATTACTTAATCAATATTAATTTGTGTTAAAATTGTTAATCTAATATGACTCGGTTTTAAGTAAATAAAGTTGACATTTTTGAACTTCTAAAATACCTTTCCAAGGTTGGAATGTTAATCCCACACCTATCAAAATATATTACCCACCTAATTATTTTAACTCATTAAACCCACCTAACCCCCATGTGAAACTGTTCACAGTCTTCCCCCAAACATTCTTTCCACGAAAAGACAATCTTTTTAGATAAAAAAGAGCTCATTATCACCAATTTTATCATCCCTTTCTACCCAAAGGTATTATTTATGAATTCTACATCCCTATACCTATCTAAACATCTTCATAGGAGTTTTGAAGATTCTAATGAGTCTTCCCTAAGCATTGAGGAGCCACATAGAAAGTAATGGGTTCTTCACCTTTTCCTTGTGATTCATGTGCATATTTTTTAATAATCCCTTTGAGTCTCTACTGATTATGATTTCATATGTTATTTAATAGATAAATTATTCACTTTGGATGGAATACAACCCTTAACTCTCACTAATCCTTTTCAATAGCCATTTTTATAGTCGTTGGGCTTCATAAATCACATTAAGATTTTCCTTGCATTAATTTTATTCTGTGAATACCCAAATATATTCAGTCAAAGGGTATTAACCTAGGTATAATGATCCTTCATTAGTTTGGGATGTCCATATATTAAACTCACATTTATTAGTCCTGTGATATAAATGGTTAAATACATTCTTATGTTATATGATCGATGTGGCACACATAATGATTTATATATATGAAGGGTAAACCCTGATAGTGATCCAATTAATTGGGTAAAAAATTGATCTCTAGTGATCAAATAGTTTTGATACATTAGAAGCATGCCTTGGTAAATTTTTATGATACCTTGGTGAATAAACATGTTAATATTATTTAATGACACCTTGGGGATTATCTTTGGTTAGATTCTTTTGAATGTATCATGTTTATGTGGTTTACAAATTTCAATGTTATTATTCATGTACATATGGTCATGTTATTCCTAATGTTCTAGTGATCATGTTATAAATATTTTCATTATATTCATATTCTAATATCATTCCTCATGTTTTATCCTTGATGTTCAATTATTCAATGTTTTTATTTCTTATATCTTACTAGGATTTATAATCACCCCTTTGTTTTGAACAATTTCCCTAGAAATCCTATGCAGTGAGGAGATTTAATAGGGAAAAATAAAAATGTCTTTGAGGAGGGAAAAATATTATTTATGTTTTCTTATGAAATATAGGTATTTCATGTAAAACATTCTTAATTTTGAATACACTAAACCTCAAATATGCCTTTATTAAATGGTCAATGTATTAATTTTTTAAGGAATAAGGCTTAATACTATGTATAAAATCATGGTTCATTATATTCAAGATGCATAATTCCTATCAAAAACACATTCACCATATTTTTATTATGTATTTTTTTAAATTAACAAAGTGGTGATTGATTTTTTATCTATATTTAGTTGAAAGATATCAGATATCCAATTTCATAGGTAATGTTTTATTATTCCCATATGGGATAAATTGATAACTGAGCTTCAAGAATTATATAGTATCTCATAAAACATGGTTCACATATTTCTGGAAATTGTTATTTAGTGGTTTTCCATGAAAATTACATATTTAAATAATTCCACTATTGATAAAATTAATCTATGTTAATTTGAACTAAAGTACTATGGTTTAGTGGTAATTATTTGTATTTAAACCATCAACCATTTACAAAGTCTATTATTTGGAGCTATATGTTTTTTAAAATATCATATATAAGTTGTGTTCAATTTACTAAATTTTGAAAATTTTATTTTTCAATGATATATATTGTTTCAAAAAAATTATATAAACTCATTTTATATATTATTTTTTTGAATATATTTTGGAAATCTATATATTTTATTTCAGAATATTTAATCGCTTATTTTTATACATATTTTTTAAAAATATTTTCTAATACCTAAAATTTTATTTTTTTTATATTGATTAATTTTTTTATAATTTATTAGCATCCATAACTATTTTTTTAATCAAACAGTTACTTATTTCAATGAATATAAGATTTTAATCATTTTCTATTTCTAGAAAATACAGATATTCTACATTATTCTATGTAAAATTGGTTTCATATTTCTACCAAATGATAATTTTTCAAAAAAATATTTTTTAAAAAAACAATTTTTTTAAATAAACTACATTATTCATTTTTTTAATATAAAAATATTTTTTATTTTTTTAAATAATTTCTATACATTTTTGTATGATTGATCATTTATTTTGGAGAATATTCAATAATTTTCTATCAAATTTTCATATTTTGAGAAAATTATTCCGATTTAATTAAAATAGGATGGAATTTTTATATTCCTTTTATAAATTTGAAATAATTTTAAGAGTAAAACTAATAGACTAGATTTACATTGAATTTTTATTTTAGAATCCATTACCTAATTTTCATATTTTAATTTTTTATAATCAATTTATCACTTACTATAGCGGCTATTGGTTATTATACATGAGAATTGAATACATATTTTTAAAAAATCCCCAAATTTATAGGTGAGTAAAAATTATATTTTGAATTATGATTCCCTTTTTAAGAACCCGACTACTATTTCAAGTGAATTACCCATCTTTTTTTGATGTCTTTATTCTTCAATTTTTAAAAGTCTATTTAATTAGAGATTACGCCATTTGAGAACCATTTCACACATAAATACTTTTTTTTCCTTATAATTTAGGGTTAAAATAGTTCTTTTCAATGCATTAATACAATAAATACTAATTTTTTAGGTTTGTATCTTTATAATCAAATATCACTTTAACATTTTGAACCGTTTATTCGAGAAGAATTGTATTGAACTGGTTAATTTATTGAACATAAAATTAACATTATGATATTGTTATTACTTAAAAATAACTACATTATGTAGTTATAATATGAAATTACCAATTGTTTTCCACGATATAATAATATTAAACTATTGGGTTACCGACTTACCTTTCAAATAAAAAAATGGATATATTAAAAAAACAATTTACTATGATATTCTCCTATTCAAACCGCTAAAAATCATGAATTGTAGATAAGAGTGACCCCTTAATCTTTCCTCTAATATGCCATAAGTTGGAGAATATTATAAATGGAATAATTTGAAGAACATTGAAGGCATTTTCCAATTACCTTCAAGAGAAATTTTTTAAAATCCACCAAAATACATTATGAAATATAATAGAACCCATAATATGAAAATTAATAATATATATATAATATTTCAATAAAAGATATAAATTATATGTGAACAAAAAGAATAATCAACTTTTGTGTTATAAAATTTTACATTTAAAAAAACCATAACAACAACTACTAATGTGTAACCAATTTACGAACAATATTCGAAAAATCTGTGAAATTAATCTATATAAGTAGTGTGACTATACAAGTATACTACTAGGATCCTCCAAAAAATACTCATTGCAAAGTGGAAGATGTAGACTAAGCTGTTTGGGAATACATAAGGAAAATAATATGTTCACTTTGAACGGTCATGTACATATCATCCCACCAAATACGCATATATAAATAGTATTTGAAATCATGAAATTATATCAATTAAGGTTCCTTGAACCTATTTCCCCACCGATATAGTGTATGTAATGCCCTGGTTCCGGAATCCACCCAGAGGCACCCCGTACCCGGTTGGTCAGATGGCTTCAAGCGCATTTCCCCAAAGGGCATAGGATACTGAATAGAATCAAGGGACTTTGATGTGATAGTGGGGAAACTATGCCCTCATTGGAATAGTACACAGTAGAAGGAAATAACATGCTATAGCAGAAGTAGTAATAATCCATACAAAGTAAACAGTATAAAACTAAATATGATAAACAGCAGGAACACATATATATAAATGATGCATGATACAAATACATCTAAGAAAATAGACAAACAAGTCACAATGCTGAAATACAGTTCTAAGACCAATTACAAAAGAAAGAAAATAAACAATTCCTCCACATTGCAAGGGTCAGCTTGGTCCCATACTCTCCAGCTCCAATGAAATCAAGAACCTGAAGAAGAAAGGCGCTTGACCTTATATATACCTGCAACAATATAATATGTATAGGCCTGGAAGTATGACCCAAATAGGGTGTGAGACAAAAATCCTAGTAGGAAACCACCCGAAGATCTGTGCCTAATAGTCAGTGAGTATATGGTAGGTAAAAGTACAGAAATAGTAAAAATGAAATTACATAGTAGCAACAATCCACAGTTTCTAGCATATAATTTACAAACTAGTAACCAACCACACAAGCATATAGAACAAACAGGTCACCATCTAGGTAGTTCTCATAGCTTAACCCCTATGGTTCATCCTACAAGTATTGGAAACCCTCTGGGTGGCACTCATAGTCTCACCCTTCAGGTTTAGCTAAAGAAAAGACTCTCTGGGGAAGCACTCCTCGTCAATTCCCCCTATAGTTTCCTATCATACTAAAGGAACTATGGAGAAGCACTCAATGTCTCATTCCCCCTGTGGCCTATGTCAAGAAACAACAGACACTCTAATGAATCACTCAACTTCAATTCCCCCTGGGGTATTGCATCGTATTATAAATACACTCTGGAGAAGCCCTTACATCCATTCTCTATATGGTCTACTACACTCGGTTCCCATAGCCCCGTGTAAAGTCAGCATGTATCGCATCACGTAATGGCCAAGGTAACCAAATAAATTAATTGTCTAGAATTCTACAGCATCTCAACATAACATAAACAAAGTCACTCCATCCTAAAACTAAGCATGGAACTAGAAATAGCCTAACAGGAAAAAATAGTCCAAACAATCATAAACAGGAAACATATGCATGGGAAAAACATCCAAAGCATAGTAAATTACCCTATTTACAAATAATAACCTCTATTCAAAAATATAAGCAATGTCGGAAAACAACAAGGGAAAAACATGAAACACGCAATACCCTATTCAAGGGTATTGGTGGAATTTTCCCAAAATACTCAAAGACTTCCTACGAAAAGGCACAAAACAAATATCTTGCTGATAGGAGATCGATATACTTGTACCATGAGGCTTTAATCTCCTTAGAACATCGTAGATCTATGAAAACGCATAGACCATTCAACCCATGAAAACTAGGAAAATAGTGGGAATAGGAAAACGAAGCTCTAGAAGAATGAAGAGCTTACCGTTTTGGTTCCAACGCAATCGACGACGGTCGATTCAGAGAAAGAAGAGAGGCTCAGGGGCTCGAAGGAGATTCGTGGCCATATGGGATGCTCTCAGTCAAAGAAGCGGGAGAAGAAGACAATTTTGGGGTTAAGACGCAACCCTGGTCTGTTTAATGAAAATAACAAAGTACACGGCCTATACTTTTGAAGTACACGACATGTACTCAAATTTTCCGTACTCTGCTTTAGGCGGCCTCCAAATCACCCCTACATAGCCATGTTCATGTTCATGAAATGGCCAACACACGACCTTGATCGGCATCAATGTACATAGCGTGTACTCATAAAGTACACGACATGTAATTCAAAAATTTCTAGAAACTCTTATTTTCTGAAAAACACCAGATAAAGGAAAAACATTCCTAAAAAAGAAGGTTTGGGTTCTTACAAACTCCCCTCTTAAAGAAATTCATCCCTGAATTTCCATAGCGAGGCGTAGAAGAAGAAACCCTGAACTGCTCCAGCCACTGCGGTCATACATCGGCCTCCCTCTCCCAAGTCCCGTCCAGTAGTCGCTCGTGCTTCCACAACACCCATCCCAGAGGAACAGACCGGCCACTAAGAACCTTCGTACTACGATCGATGATCTGGATAGGATGCTCCTCAAATGATGCATCCACTTTGAGCTCAATCTCCTCAGGTTGAAAGACATTTGACGGGTCTGAAAAGTAACGTCAGAGCTGAGAAACCTGGAAGACTTCATGCATATCTTGGTACCTCCGAGGTAACTGTAATCGATAGGAAACTAGACAAACTCTTTCCAACACCTCAAATGGTCTGACATACCTTAGTGAAAGCTTACCCTATGTCCGGATCGGCTCGTGTCCCAACCTCGGTGTGACACATAGAAAAACCTGATCCTTGACCTCAAACTCTAAAGGTCATCTCCACATATCAGCAAACGACTTCTGTCGAGACTTTGCAGTAGACATCCTCTTCCGAATCAACTCTATATGCTCTGTGGTTTCCGGAACAAGACGAGGTCCCAACGGTGCTACCTCTCCTGCCTCCAGCCAACATAAGGGTGATCAGAATGACCTACCATACAAAGCCTCATATGGTGCCATCTAAGTAGTTGCTTGAAAAATATTATTGCAGTCAAACCCCACAAGAGGTATATGCTTCTCCCAATAACCTTCCAAAATCCAGAATGCAAGCTCGGAGCATATCCTCAAGCACCTGAATCGTATGCTCGGACAGGCCATCTGTCTGGGATGGTATGTTTTACTCAAAATTAACTATATACCCAAAGCATTCTGAAGCCCCTGCCAGACCCGAGAAGTAAAACGCTCATCTCTATCTGAAACAATGGAGTGTGGAACTCCATGTAGATGCACAATCTCACGGATGTAGAATCGTCCCAGCTCATCAACACTAAAGGTCTCCTTGATCAGAAAGAAGTGTGAAACCTTCGTGAGCCTATCGATGAAAACCCAAAAAACATCATTCCCTCAAGGTGATCTAGGAAAATCGGTCACAAAGTCAATCACAACATCATTCCACTTCCACTCCGGAAGGGGTAACTGCTGTAAAAGACCTGCTAGTTGTTGATGCTCTGCTTTCACCTGCTAACAAGTGGAACACATTATGAAAAAACTATAAACATCTCTTTTCATACCTTGTAACACCCCAATCCTAGTTTCCCAGAGTCGGTGCATTATTACATAACATTGGAATGATCACAAGGAATCAAGTCCCGAAGGACCGATCAGTTTAGCAGTCTTAGAAAATAGATTACATACATGAATGTTACATTTCACTTTAAGACATAAAAAACAACATAAATAATCATTATTAACGCCATTATTCCCTTTTCTTAACCCTGCATATCAATCGAAAATATACTTCCTGGAATCCTGGGAAAAATAAAACATAGAAAGGGGTGAGCTCAAATGCTCAGTAAGGGTAAGCAATACAGCAGAAACGTTCATAAATAAACATAAACATTTAAGGCAATGTATAACTAAAACAAAAGCCTTTTAAACTTGAACTTAAATATAATATGGAAAAAATAAAATAATTCCATTTACTTATTCACATTGATATTCTACTAGTTGAATAATCGCATTAAATATCACTAACCACTTACATAATGATGGAATGCATAATGCCAGACTATCATACCACATAGCCAAGGCCTCATGCGAAGACTACAAATAAGATTTTATCAAGGCCTCAAGTCATGACACTAGTTTGTATCATGAGACCTACCGATGCAATTTTTTTAGAAGATACTTACGTTTAAAATTGCACAAATATACTCCTGTGTTTTTTGGAAACCATTATGCATGATTTTAATAACAAAATAACTAATTTGGAGACTAATCAACTAATTACAGGCCATGATGGGTCCATTCCCAATTCCTTCCTGTCTACCACATTCGAGAGTCGTGTTTTCTGAAATCATTTTTAAGCTTGCATTAAATACATATAGATTTTCACTGGATTTTCATATTTTTGAGAGAAATATCTCTTTTTCAGGAAAACATTTCAAAGTCACACAATTTGGAAAAGAAGTCATCTAATGAAAATTTTGAATCAAAGTGTCCCATACCACTTTGAAAATTTTGAAAGGAATTAAAATTTTAAAAACATTCATGTCCATATAAATAAATCCTTAAAAACCATTTTGAAGACATGTATATTAATGAAAAATATTTAGAAGAAAAAATATTTAAAACATTTGAAATGATGTTTTAGTTAAAATTCCCTTAAAAGAATCCCTTTGAAAACACTTTCATAAAACATGTACATGGATAATAAATATGTCCCAGTAGACACTTATGTAAAAACAACCTCGGATAATAAAGAGATTGTGAAATTAACCCTTACCAATTTGGTAACTTAGTAAACATACACCCCATGAAAGAGATATAATACAATGAAAATGTAAATACACATAAATTAAAGTGTATTACATAAAGATTATAATTTTGGGAAGTACATACACCACACAAAAGGTAATAGTGGAAATATGGCATGAATGTCATGGGAATAAGGAGTGAGAGGAAAACCCCTTACCTTTTATATTTCCTTAGTCGATGGTATGTTAACCTCATCTTCATCGGGTTCTTCCTTTTGATTTGATCAAAAAGGATCCTTAGGATGGTGTTCAGATCAAAATAAGGCCTCTAGGTTGAAGTGAGGGAAGTTGATAGAGTATTTGGGTAGGGTTTGGCCGAACCAAAAGGCTTTGAAAGTGTGAGGAATTGGTTATAAGTGGTGTCCTTTTATAAGGGGGAGGAGGGGCTCTTTAGGAAAAACTTAAAGTATTATTTTCTAATAAATTAATATTCGGTTTATAATGGCTCCAAAATAGATTATTTAAATTATAAGTCGGGTATGGGTTAAAAACCACTCAACCAATAGGTTTTAGACAAGTTTGGGTCACTATTTTACCCTTATCTTTTAGATTTTACTCTTAGTTAAATAGTTTGATATTTACCAAGTCTCTTTGTATTTTTATATTATATGGTTAATAAACTTACTATAAACTTCCAATATACCCACAAGTGGTCCATTAATGATAAACCTATCATGATATAAGTCCTTTGGTAGAACCGTAGATATTTTTAGGAATTTAATATCAATTAATAATATAATATTTGTTTTGAAAACTCTTTTATATCAATTTTGACACTATTTGGTATTTGATTTTTTTGAAAATCATAACTGCATGATTACTTCAGAAAACATTAATTAAATCAATCCAAACATATCATATTAACCTATAAAATTCGTAGAATTCATTAAAAGTCTCAAATTATATTTATTTGGCTATTTATAATATCAATTATTTTAATATTTCACTAATAATGTAATTACTGCATCATCATTGTGTCATAAAATAAATTAAATTAGTTAATGCCTAAAAATTATAAATAAAATACCGTTATGTTAGAAATATTTTTATCTTTCTAATGAATAATTATAGTCAAAAATATAATATACATAACCCTATGTGAAATTTTTTTTTCTAAAAGATATAGGCTTATGTCATTTTTGTATTTACTTTAACTTAATTAATATAAAGTGTCATTATCATTTAAAAATGGATCCATGGGGTCCCAAAATCGACCCAAAGATGCTCATGGCCAGACATGTATCAACAAATAGGGTTAAGTCACGTTTTAGGGTAACTTATTATTATTATAATATTATTTTATACCTTTATTTACCAGATTTACCCTTTAACCATTGTAAATAAAATATTTACCGAAGTAATTATTCAAAATGTCTAAAAAAAGGTTACCTATTTACACAATTTGGACATATTGATTCCAAATATGGAGCATTTTTTTCCAAATTTAAAACATAGAAGTGGTAGAAATTAATTTAAAATTAATTCCCGCTGTCAAAACAAAAAGCGTTTTTTAAGAGATAATAACTATAAAAAGATTGACACTTGTTTATGTCCGGTTTAAATGTAAAATTATGTCCAATGACCAAAATTGTATTAAATGGTAAAAATATATTATAAATATACTTTAAAACCACTCATATTAATAATTTATCAGTATTAATTATTTCGATTAAAAAAGTTGTTTTTAAAAAAAATTAGTAATTTTCAGTATTCATCTAAATATAAAAGTTATCCAAAAAGTACCAAAATTTCATCCTAGGATAATTTAAATATTCCAAATCCAAAAATGAAGTCCATTTTGAGAGATAAAATTTATAAAATTTCAAAATGTGGGTATTACTATTCCTAACGGCTACTTTGATTGGCCGTAGTGTGTTAGAATCTTGAAGTTGCATACAATACAAGCTATTGCATTATTCGAAGGGAAACATATCATGGATTCTTGGGGTGCTACATTCTCCCATCCTTTAATAAATTTTTTCCTCTAAATTTTAAATTGTTCTTCTAAAAATAAAATGTTCAAGATCAAAAATATTTTTGTGGGAAAACCCACATCGGAAATTGGGTTAATAAAATTTAGTCTTAATAAGAGGAAAAGAGAAATGAAAGGGTCACCACAAAATTATGATCTCTATTAGGAGAACATTTTTGGAAATTAGAGACATATAATTAGAGTAAAAACGTAAATATTTATAGGTAGTGATTGAGGTCATCAATCACAAAAAAATGTAAAATTGAGGTCCTTAAATTTATCAATCTATGATGATTTGAAATACCATCAGTTGAACAAAACCTAGTGTGTTAGGATAACACATTTTTGGTTTTAGGATCCTTAAATAAAGTATAAGAATTAATTTATTCATAGAATAAGAGAAGAAAAATATATATTCTTGACAAGTAGAGTCCATCTTTTAACTAATTTATACCACAAACTCATCTTTCACTCTAAAAGATAATAGAACGTAAAAAATATATTCTATTTATCGTATTCATATAGGGTTCCAAAAAAATGAATATATTATTCATCTACCATATCTTTAAAAAAACTACATTATTTAATCTGGGGCATCACGTGGGCCAGTATTAGGTGATACACCCTTGTCACTGTTCGGTTGCGGGCAGCCTTGTAACACCCCGAGATTTTATGAGAAATATTCTTTTTAATTTCATTAATGTCTTGTGTTGTACACTACACCAAAAGGAGCTTCCACAACACGCATCCTTGACTTGCCTTTCATTACACGCAATCACAACCTTCCTCGATAGCGTGTGTAGTACGCAATACCGAGTTTAACTAAACAACGATATGCTATTAAAATATTTTTAAAACTAGCCGTTATGAATAGTAATAACCACTTTTTGAAAGTTTTTAAATTTTTTTTTCGAAATGGACTTCATTTTTGGATTCGTAATATCGAAATTAGCTTAGGGTGAAATTTTGGTACTTTTCAGATAACTTTCATTTTCTGACGAATAGTGAAAATTACTAAATTTTAATTAAAAACAACCTTCTTAATAGAAATAATTAATAGTGATAAATTATTGATATGAGTGGTTTTAAATAATATTTAGAATATATTTTTACAATTTAATACAATGTTGGTCATTGGATGTAATTTCACATTTAAACCAGACATAAACAAGTGTCAATCTTTTTATAGTTATTATCTCTTAAGAACACGCTATTTGTTTTGACGACGGGAATTAATTTTTAAATTAATTAATGAAACTGATATTTTTTAAATTTGGTAAAATAGACATCATTTTTGAGTTCATAATATCAAATATAGCTTAGGCCTAATTTTTGGAATTTTTCTGGAAACTTTCATTTTTTGATAAATAGTGAAACCACTAAGTGGTAGTTAAAAAAAATGAATTTTTCATAGAAAATAATTTTACCGCTTCTGTGAGTGGAATTTCAAAAATTCGAGAGACACGGTTGATGTCAGTAAGTAAAATGTGGTTCAATGAGATGAAAATAATTTTTGGTGAATAGTAACTTTTTACTTTTTTTTACCACGGTTAAAAGTAAATAGGTTAATTAAGGGTAAAAATGTTATTATTATTACCCTAACACATGTCCTAATTCTATTGGATAAGTTTAATTTGACCAAAAACAACCTTAGGAATAAAATATTACCATTTAGGCCCACTTGGATTAGATTAGGACATTTATTATTAATTTATTTAAAGAAGGGTTAAAATTGTTAAATTCAATGTTTAATAACTAAATAATTTTTAATATAGGGTTATACATAAGAAAAATTCGACTATAAATATTAATTAGAAATATAAAATGATTTCCTACATAATTATATTTTATTTGTCATTTTTAGACATTAAAAAAGTTAATTTAAATATGACACAAAGACGATGCAGTAATTATCTTATTAATGAAATATTGACATAATTGAGGTTATAAATACCGAAATAAATGTAATTTAATAATTTTTATGAAATCAACAAATTTTCTAGGTTAATATGACATGTTATTATTTATTTAATTAACTTTTTTCAAACTAATCATTCTGTTATGATTTTCAAAAAAATCAATTACAAAATAGTGTCAAAATGGACATTAAATAATATTTTAAAAAAATATTATATTATTAATTGTTATTTTTTTCCTAAAAATTTACGGTTCGGCCAAATGACTTATATAAGGCTATATATATTAATTATAAACAACTTGTGGTTCGTTTGTCTTGTTATAGTATGTTTATTAACCTTATAGTGTAAGAACACACAAAGACACGGTAAAAGTAAAATTATCTAACTTAAAAGTAAAATATAAATGATAAGGTTAATATAGGAACATAAACTTGTCTAAATTTTATTGTATGAGAGGATTTCGACCCATACCCACCTTAGCTTCGAAATAATTCAATTTGGAGCTATTTAAAACTGAATTTGGCTTTATACTAAAATAATATTTTTAGTTTTTATAAAGGAGCCCCTCTCCTCCCTTATAGAAGGGCACTTCCTCCCTCTCTTCCTCACACCACATTGAGCCTTCATTCTCGGCCAACACCTGACAAATTATCTTCTCCTCTTCCCTAGAAACATCATAGAGGTTCTGGGCTTCTTCAAAGACCAATTTTAGTGCCCTAATAGGAGGACTCAAAGAGGCGCTTCAAAGAAGAGGTAATGTCCATTACCAATTCTTTCAACTTTATTTCTTCTTCCACTTATTATTATTAGGTTGTTTCATTATGAGGTAATAACATCAGTATCCCTCATATAATGATATGTTATTCTAAATATGAAACAACCCTATTCCACCTCTTATCCATCCTACGGAAAACGAAATCACTGCGCGTGCGTACGTACGGAATATCGTCTCCACGTCGTGGTGTAATCTATTTTCCACCACCACCATACTTGGATGGGTATAATGGTGTAAATAATAACTATATATGATTATTGTAAAGTGATATTGATTCTAAAATATTATACATACACTCCAATACAATTCCACGATCATGAGAACGATATCATCGCTCATGTGTACGTACGGACTACCGTCTCCATGACGCGATGAGATTCATTCTCCACGTTAACCATTCATGATTGATTATAAAGTATATATAATAAGTAATCATGAAATATATGACATCATAATGATACTGGATTTATGTGTATATATATGTATGTCATTTACTTAATTCCATTCAACTCAATAAGGAAACAAAAACAACGTTCATGCGTACGTACGACCTACCGTCTCGATGAACGGTGTATTTCTTTCCATTTGCTGATCTATTATATATATGTATATTGTGAATATATATTATATATAAATCATTTTTTATATTCTAGAATTAAGTAATAATGATCTGATTAATCATATGAATAATTACAAGTGAAAACACAGATGACAGATGAAACGATTTTACCCAAAACACTCTTTAACATGGAATTTACAAAAGAACGGGTAATATAAAGTCACAAGTGAACCTTATATGTTATAATACCAATAATTATGATTCTTGAATAAGACAATGACATTATTTAAATCATTATACAGGTGGTTCGGACACTTACGTAGCAAATCGGACCTAATGTAAGGGAAAATATCACAATCTCATTTTTATCCGAGATTGTTTATACTTTGGTATTTACTGGGGTGTATTTTATCATCTACATCCATGTTTCATCAATATGTAATATTTATATCCTTCTACAATAGTTTATATCCAATTTTACCCATCAGAGAGTTTTTAGAAAAAGATATGAAAGGAATATTTTGTCGTTTTTTTGTATGAGGTACTTTTTGACTTTTCCGACAAAAGTACGAGAAGAATGTTTTTTTAACTTATAAGAAATGAATGAATTTTTAAAACATTATTTCCAAGAAGATTCCTTTACAAGTTTTCAAGTTTATTTCTAATCATATTCTTTTATTTTAGAATTGTTTGACATGTTATGAAAGGAAAAGTGTTTTTAAAGTAAAAAGGATATTTTCCTCAAGAATGGAGTTCAAGTGTTTTATCAAAATTATTTTCGATCTAAGATCATATGTGGTTCTGTTTCTACCCCTATTATTAAATTTATTCTATTATGTTGTGATGGAATTATTTTTATGAATTCATTTATCTTATATGAATTGTTTTATGATGTCATGATGTTTAAGAATCCCATTTTTATTACATGGGTTTTGCAATGATGTATGCATTATGATTTTGTGGAACACATAAGAATGGTATCATTATGAGATGGGTGGGACCTATATATCCCTCTAATGAATTGGGTAAAGATTTTATATCTGATGAGATAGACATGGTTGGAATGGCAGGTTAAACTGGTTTAGTGAAACATGACTGAAATGAGGAGTAAACTCGGTTCAGAAATGGACTTTGTCCACTAAGATAGTCTTGGCATTGATTCTTGACTAATAAGAAATTATTCTCTATGAATATGTGTGTATTCCAAAAATATTCATGTTTTATTTTATGATTATTGTGATTACATTTCACTACCACGACTTATCCCATGTTATGAAATTATGATCTCTTTTTCAGGGTAAAATTTACAAATTGTTATGTTCTTATGAATATGATGTGATTGATATTTATTTTGTTTACCCTTACTGAGCATTTGAGCTCACCCTTTTATGTTTTCTTTTCCCTAGGATATAAACAAAGGATTTAGGTAAAAAAAGGAAGATCTTTATGGGAGATGTTGATGATATTTCACCATGATTAGAAGATTATATTCCGAGTTTCCAAAGACACTAAACTATTACGGTCCTTGTGTGTGTGTTTTTGTTATGTACTATGTATTTCGCAAAAGTAATTTAATGTCCATGTACGTCAAGCTTCAGGTCTCTACAGTTGGTATCAGAGGAAAGGTTTAGTCAACCTTTGGAAACTAGGATGCAAGAACTTTAGTGAGATCACTATAAATATTTCTAAGGTATGTATAGGGATGTCCCTAAGGTTAAGTATATGTATAGGTTATAGTACTAGAATTACAGTAACCCAAGATGTAAGATATTGAAGGTACTCCCCCTTTATTATTTTGTTTTCCCTAGCGTGATTTTTTCCTCTCACACTATTATTTTTGGGTTTTAGGCGATGGCTGGAACCCGAAGGAACCGTGTTGATCAATGTGATGGACAATGCAATGATTGTCCTCCTGAACAAAAAAATGTTATGGGAGATGGAGTGAAAATCTTATTGCTATACTTACACAAGCTATGAATCATTATGGACTTCAAAATGAGAAGAGAAGGGAACAATATTCTATTGATTCCTTCATGAGGAAACACCCACCTTCTTTTAGTGGGTCTTCCGATCCACTTGTTGCTGAACAATGGATCAATACCACTGAAAAGATATTTTTAGTTCTTCAATGTTCTGAACATGATAAAGTCATCTTAGCAGTATATCGTTTGGAAGGTGAAGCTGATCAATGGTGGAATCATATCAATAATACGGGGCCAAGAGATGAAATTGAGTCCATGGAATGAGACGAGTTCAAGAACATATTTTTTGATAAGTACTTCCCTCGTATTCTTCGAACAAAGATGAAGAATGAGTTTCTTGAACTATAGAAAAAGGATTATGAATCTGTTGGTATATACGAAGCGAATTTTACAAGGCTTTCAAGGTATGCATCTGGCTTTAACATCCAACCTGAAAGTAAAGTTGATCGATTCTTCAGTGGCTTAAAACCAAATCTTCGAAGGGAATTAGCTATAAGAGACTTCATTAGCTATGAAGAAATTGTGCGTTGTTCTATCAAGGTAGAAATGGAAGTTGGTGTTACTTATCCATCTCATAGTTTTGACAAGAAACGAAAGATGGAGTTCAAGGAGAAATCTCAGAATAATGGTGAAAAGAAGATGAATGTTTCCTTATGCTCAAAGTGTGCAAGGAAGCATAGTGGAGATTATCATAAAGGGACTAGAAAATGTTTTAAGTGTGGAAAAGAAGATCATCGAGCAGCTGAGTGTCGAAGTAATGGAAAAAGGGTGTCTAATGATGTGAATAAAGAAAAGACTGCAGAGAATGCACCACCAACACTTCAATGCTTCAAGTTCCTGGAAATGGGGCATTATGATAATAAATGACCTAATACAAGGGTCAGTGATGATCGACATGAGCAACCACTTAAGGAAAAAGGACAAAGGGATGTCACATGCGATCATTATTGGCGATGTTGAATATGAAAACAATGTGGTGGAATGATTAAGTGTTTATGTAATGGGACTCCAAAATAATGTTGTATATAGTATCGTGAAATATTGGAATATTTATGTATTGGTCTATTGTGGTTTTCAATGGTACCGGTAACCATGGAATGTGATTGAGATATTTTTGGAAAAAAATATGATATGCGCATAATGAAGGTAAAATGAGAAAATGAAATGTTTGACCGTATTCATGAGCTCATGATTGATATAAGGACTAAGTGATATCATGGTTTTAGTATATAGAATTTTGAGGATTTTGGTATGTGGAAAGAGTTAACATTTAACAGCATTCATGTTTTCAATAAGGTTCAATGGGTATTCATTTTTTTTCAAGATAATACATGATTAAGGCCTTCGAATGTTTGGAATGTGACCAACAAGACATATCTCATGATATATGGGGATCAACAATGATACTAACATGCTAGTTGTATGAACTCTTTGGTAATCGTTTTCACTATAATATGAGATTAGACAGCATTATTTTGGATAATCCTAATGATTGGGATGGATTATGTTGGACATAAGTTATTATTGTTTAAGGATAGAATTTTTTTTTGATATTATTTATGTGATGTTATAGTAATGTAGTTTTAGAAAAAGGAAAACCTGCAGGATGGGCGACAGCCCATCGTGTCGAACAAGGATGTGGGAATCGAACCCACAACTGAAGTGCGACTGGCCTTTATTGCCTACCACTGGCCTACAGGAATTCCCTGTTTAGTGGAAACTAGTTTTATTTTATTAAGGAGTATGATATATGAAGTATAAGTCCATTTTAGGAACAATATATGATTAATCTCACTATAGATGGACTGATGTAAGTTTTGATAACTTTTCTAACCTTTTGTTTGAGACAGATGGAATGACCCATCATTCTATCACATGATCTGATAACACATCATGAATGAAAAATCCAACTTCATTTATTTAAGATATGAAGTGGAAATTCTCCAAAGAACGACCAACGGTGAGACTATACCAAAATCACGAAAGTATTTCTTCTAATTCCAATTTCATCATCTTTAGGGAAATGATCTTGAGAACCAAAAATGTTGTCCTAGTGCCCTTATATCTGATGAATTTGATGGTACCTTAGATCGTCACAAATATATGGCTTTGTGATTGATGGCTTTTTCATAGCCATGTTCTCTACCACTCTCCATTAGAACATAATGGTTAGATTTTTCTTCCATATCCATATTTTTACCTATGTTCTCCTATATGGAAACCTAGTGATGAGTTACTTTGGGTAATTGTTACATTTCAAACTTTAGTTTTTAAAATAAAGTTTTAGAATTACTTTTTACGATGTGGGATCTATAAATAGTAAAAGATTTATAACCCTGATGAATTTTGAGGGTGAAATTCATTTTAAGGGGGGTAGAATGTAACACCATGAGATTTTATGAAAAATATTCTTTTTAATTTCATTAATGTCTTATGTTTTACGCTACACCAAAAGGAGCTTGCACAAAACACATCCTTGACTTGCCTTGAATTACACGCAATCACGACCTTCCTCGGTAGCATGTGTAGTAGGCAATACCGAGTTTCACTAAACAATGATATGCTATTAAAATATTATTAGAACTAGCCGTTATGAATAGTAATAACCACTTTTTGAAATTTTCTAAATTTTATTTTTCAAAATGGACTTCATTTTTAGATTCGTAATATCGAAATTATCTTAGGGAGAAATTTTGGTACTTTTCGGATAACTTTCATAATCCGATGAAGAGTGAAAATTACTAAATTTTAATTAAAAACAACATTTTTAATAGAAATAATTAATAGTGATAAATTATTAATTTGAGTGGTTTTAAAGTATATTTAGAATATATTTTTACAATTTAATACTATTTTGGTCATTGGATGTAATTTCACATCTAAACCAGACATAAACAAGTGTCAATCTTTTGATAGTTATTATCCCATAAGAACACGCTATTTGTTTTGACGAAGGGAATTAATTTTTAAATTAATTAATGCAACTGACATGTTTTTAATTTGGAAAAATAGAAATAATTTTTGAGTTCATAATATCAAATATAGCTTAGGCCTAATTTTTGGTATTTTTCTGGAAACTTTCATTTTTTGATGAATAGTGAAACCACTAAGTGGTAGTTAAAAAAAATGAATTTTTCATAAAACTTAATTTTACCGCTTCTGTGAGTGGAATTTAAAAAATCAGAGAGACACAGTTGATGTCAATAAGTAAAATGCGGTTCAATGAGATGAAAATAATTTTTGGTGAATAGTAACTTTTTATTTTTTTTACCACGGTTAAAAGTAAATAAGGTAATTAAGGGTAAACATTTTATTATTATTACCATAACACATGTCCTAATTCTATTGGATAAGTTTAATTTGACCAAAAAAAACCTTTGGAATAAAATATGACCATTTAGGCCCACTTGGATTAAATTAGGACATTTATTATTAATTTATTTAAAGAAGGGTTAAAATAGTTAAAATCAAAGTTTAATAACTACATCATTTTTAATATAGGGTTATATATAATATAAATTCGACTATAAATATTCATTAGAAATCTAAAAAAATTCCCTATATAATGATATTTTATTTGTAATTTTTAGACTTTAAAAAAGTTAATTTATTTATGACACACAGATGACGCAGTAATTATCTTATTAATGAAATATTGACATAATTGATGTTATAAATACCCAAATAAATGTAATTTAAAATTTTTTATGAAATAAAAACATTTTCTAGGTTAATATGACATGTTATTATTGATTAAATTAACTTTTTTCGAACTAATCATTTTGTTATGATTTTCACAAAAATCAATTACAAAATACTGTCAAAATTGACATAAAATAGTTTTTAAAACAAATTATACTATTAATTGTTATTTTTTCCTAAAAATATATGGTTCGGACAAATGAATTAGATAAGGCTATATATATTAATAATAAACAACTTGGGGTTCGTTTGGCTTGTTATAGTATGTTTATTAACATTATAGTGTAAGAACACAAAAAGACACGGTAAAAGTAAAATTATCTAACTTAAAGTTAAATATAAATGATAAGGTTAATATAGGAACCTAAACTTTTCTAAATTCTATTGGATGAGTGGATTTCGACCCATCCCCACCTTTTCTTATAAATAAATCAATGTTGAGCTATTTAAAACCGAATTTGGCTTTATAGTAAAATAATATTTTTAGTTTTTCCAAAGGAGCCCCTCTCCTCCCTTATAAAAGGGCACCTCCTCCCTCTCTTCCTCACACCACTATGAGCCTTCAAGCTCAGCCAAACCCTGCCAAATTCTCTTCTCCACTTCCCTAGCAACATCTTAGAGGTTCTATTCTATTTCAAAGACAAATTTTAGTGCCCTAAGAGGAGGACTCAAAGAGGCGCTTCAAAGAAGAGGTAATGTCTGTTACCAATTCTTTCAACATTATTTCTTCTTCCAATTCTTCTTATTAGGTTGTTTCATTATGAGGTAATAACATAAATATCCCTCATATACTGATATGTTACTATAAATATTAAACAACCCTATTTCACCTCTTATCCATCTTATGGAAAATGAAATCATCGCGCGTGCGTACGTACGGAATACCGTCTCCACGCCGTGGTGTAATATATTTTCCACCACCACCTTACTTGGATGGGTATAATGGTGTACATAATAACTATATATGATTATTGTAAAGTGATATTAATTCTGAAATAGTATACATACACTCCAATAAAATTCCACGATCATGAGAACGATATCATCTCTCGTGCGGACGTACGGACTACCGTCTCCACGACGCGATGAGATTCATTTTCCATGTTAACCATTAATGATTTATTATAAAGTATATATAATAAGTAATAATGAAATATATGACATAATAATGATACTGGATTTATGTGTATATATATTTATGTCATCTACTTAATTCCATTCAACTCAATAAGGAAACAAAAATAGTGTTCATGCGTACGTACGACCTACCGTCTCCATGAATGGTTTACTTCTTTCCATTTACTGATCTATTATATATATGTATATTGTGGATATATATTATATATAAATCAAGTTTTATATTCTTGAATTGAGTAATAATGATCAGAGTAATCATATGAATAATTACAAGTCAAAACACGGATGACAAATGAAACGATTTTACCCAAAACGCTCTTTAACATGGAATTTACAAAAGAACGGGTAATATAAAATCATAAGTGAACCATATATGATATAATAACAATGATTTTGATTCTGGAATAAGTCAATGACATTATTTAAATCATTATATAGGAGGTTCGGACACTTACAAATCAAATCAGACCTAAGGTAAGTGAAAATATCACAATCTCATTTTTATCTAAGATTGTTTATACTTTGGTATTTACTGGGGTGTATTTTATCATACACATCTATGTTTCCTCAATATGTAATATTTATATCCTTATACAATATTTTATACCCAATTTTACCCTTCAGAGAGTTTTTAGTAAAAGATATGAAAGGAATCTTTTGTCGTTTTTTCGTACGAGTTACTTTTTGAGTTTTTTCGACAAAAGTATGAGAAGAATGTTTTTTTAACTTATACATCATGAATGTATTTTTAAAAAATTATTTCCAAGAAGCTTCCTTTACAAGTTTTCAAGTTTAATTTTAATCAACTTCTTTTAGTTTAGAATTGTATGACATGTTAAGAAAGGAAAAGTGTTTTTGAAGTAAAAAGGATATTTTCCTCAAGAATGGAGTTCAAGTATTTTATCAAAATTATTTTCCATCTAAGATAATATGGGGTTCTATTTATACCCCTATTATTAAATTTATTTTATTATGTTGTGATGGAAATATTTTTATGAATTCCTTTATCTTATATGAATTGTTTTATGATGTCATGATGTTTAAGAGTCCCATTTTTATTACATGGGTTATGCAATGATGTATGTGTTATGATTTTGTGGCACACATAAGAATGGTATCATTATGAGATGGGTGGGTCCTATATCTCCCTCCAATGCATTGGGTAAAGATTTTATATCTCATGAGATAGACATGGCTGGAACAGCAGGTTAAACCTGTTCATTGAAACATGACTGAAACGAGGAGTGAACTCGGTTCAGAAATGGACTTTGTCCACTAAGATAGTCTTGGCATTGAGTCTTGACTAATAAGAAATTATTATCTATGATTATGTGTGTATGCCACAAAGCATCATGTTTTAAGTTATGACTATTGTGATTACATTTCACTACAATGACTTATCCCATGTTATGAAATTATGATCTCTTTTGCAGGGTAAGATTTCCAAATTGTTATGTTCTTACGAATATGATGTGATTGATATTTCTTTTTTTTACCCTTACTAAGCATTTGAGCTCACCCTTTTATGTTTTCTTTTCCCCAGGATATAAAGAAAGGTTTTAGGTAAAAAAAGGAAGATCTTTATAGGAGATGTTGAAGATCTTTCACCATGAATAGAAGATTATATTCCGAGTTTCCAAAGACAATAAACAATTACGGTACTTGTGTGTGTGTTTTTGTTATGTACTAAGTATTCCGCAAAAGTAATTTAATGTCCATGTACGTCAATCTTCGGGTCTCTACAGGCCGTTCTGGATGCGATGGGTTGCCGCCCGACCTTCGGGTTGTCCTTTTATGGCAATCCAAAAATAATCCAAAATAGAACTATCCAAAATACTTCAGTCCAAAATTTATAAGGAAGGTAAATATGTGAACACCTTCATCATGTATTCTTTTAAAACACTGCAACATCCTGAATTACCATAAAACATTATTGATTACATTCATGATTCCTAATACCTTAAAGAATAATGGATATACTTCTTCAATCCAAAAAATGTTGTAAACTCCAACAATGATGGAATATACAAATCATTATTCAGTTTCAAGGTAGTCAAGAATATCCAATATAATTTATCCAAATCAATCATGTATTATTCCAAAATCACTACATCGGTATTAGAACCATATTATGGTTTATCTTCCTCTCAACCATATATTTTCCAAAAATTTAACCTACTATTGAGTCACTTTTCTTTGTTCCACACAATCTCAAGTCCTTAATGAAATAGTACTGCAGTATAATCCTTATATACTCCATAATTATTATAACAAGTACATTGGTGATACAACACTCGAATGACATAATCAACATAATAACTCTAATCATTCCTATTCATCTGTGGTAGTATCATAACTTGATTATTATCCAATAGCATCATTTGCACCATAGTCTGATGACTGGGACATTAGTTCATGTAGTGTCCAAACTCCTTGCAAATAAAGCATTGTACATTTGAAACCATTTTCTTACCCTTGCAGTCACGTACATAGTGTCCTTTTACTCCACACTTATAACAAACATTCATTCCCTTCAGGAAAGTTCCAGGGTGTTTCTTCCCACAGTTATAACATATTGGAAAATTCTTCTTTTCCCTCTTCCCTTTATCCATCTTTCTCTCTTCCATCATTTTCTTCTCTTGCTTCCCTTCAAATCCATAGGACACAGAGAAATCTTTACTTATCTTATCAACAAATGATACTATTTATTCATATGATTATAATATGTGGGATACTATTTCACTTATAAAGGATGGCTTAATAGAATGAAAGATATGATCTTTCTAACTCTTTAGATCATGCATATTGTTGGAGTTCTCATTCCTTCTACTGGGCGCCATTTCTAAACAGTGGCATACACTAGATTAGTTTGTGAATAGAAATACTAGATCCCAAACTTGTAAAACTCTTAACATAAATTAAACAGTTTACGGATATGATCCATAATCATAAAAATGCCTTTTTTGAGAAGTATATACTCATAAAACCTTCATAATGGTTTGTAAAGAAAATGAGAATAATCCTAAGCATATCCCCCAGGAGTGTCGTAACCAAGAGAGCAGCAAGGCCCGTTGTCATGCACCAGTTCCCATTTGAGTCTAGATCAAAGCGGTGTTTTCAGGTTTTACCCCTAGGTACATCTATGCCAGAGCCGCCTCTACCTGTTCGTATCCAGACAGGGATGTATTAATTGGAAAACTCAAAAAAATATCTACAGTACCAAAATTCTAGGATGTTCTTCTATACTAATCCTCAATGTCTATCTTAGGGTAATGTGATTTAATCATAGTTTATCTAAATCTAGTTTCCAAGGTAATTTCTAAACTTCCTCTGATTCCAACTATAACACCCTGATCCCAGTTTCCCAGAGTCGGTGCATTATTACATAACATTGGCATGATCACAAGGAATCAAGTCCTGAAGGACTTATCAGTTTAGCAGTCTTAGAAAATAGATTACATACATGAATGTAACATTGAACTTTAAGACATACAAAACAACATATATGATCTTTATGAACGATATTATTCCCTTGGATTAACCCTGCATATCAATCACAATATACTTCTTGGAATACTGGGAAAAATAAAACATAGAAAGGGGTGAGCTCAAATGCTCAGTAAGGGTAAGAAATACAGTGGAAACTTTCATAAATAAGCATAAACATTTAAGGTAGTGTATAACTAAAACAAAATAATTTTAAACATGATCTTCAACATAATATGGAAAAAATATAATAATTCCATTTACTTATTCACATGCATATTCTACTAGTCGAATAATCACATGCAATATCACTAATCACTTCCATAATGATTGAATGCATAATGCCAGACTATCATAACCACATAGCCAAGGCCTCGTGCCAAGACTACAAATAAAATTTTGTCAAGTCCTCATGCCAAGACACTAGTTTGTCTCTGAGACCTACCAATGAAATTTTTTTAGAAGATACTTACATTTAAAATAGCTCAAATATACTCCAGTTCTTTTCTGAAAACATTATGGAAGCTTCTGAAAACAAAATAACTATTTTTGAGATGGCTCGACTAATTACTGGCCATGATGGGTCCACACCCAATACCTTCCTATATACCACACTCTAGAGTCAAGATTTCTGAAAACATTTTTATGCTTGCATTAAATACATATACATTTTCACTGGATTGTCATATTTTTGAGAGAAATATCTATTTTTCTTGAAAACATTTAAAAGTCACAAAATCTGGAAAAGAAGTCATTTAACGACATTTTGGAATCAAAGTGTCCCATACCACTTTGAAAATTTTTAATGGAATTAACATTTTAAAAACATTCATATCCATATAAATAAATCCTTAAAAACCATTTTTAAGACATGGACATTAATGAGAAAGATTTAGAAGAATAAATATTTAAAACATTTGAAATGATGTTTTAGTAAAAAGTCCTTTAAAAGAATACTTTTGAAAACTCTTTCATAAAACATGTACATGGATAATAAATATGTCCCAAAAGATACTTACATAAAAACAAACTTGGATAATAATGAGATTTTGAAGTTAACCCTTACCAATTTGGTACCATAGGAAACATACACCCCATGAAAGAGGTATCATACAATGAATATGTAAATACACATAAATTAAAGTGTATTACATAAAGAATATAATTATGGGCAATACATACACCACAAAAAAGGTAATAGTGGAAATATGGAATGAATCTCATGGGAATAAGGAGAGAGATGAAAACCCATTAGCTTGTACTTTTCCTTAGTCGATGGTATGTTAATCTCCTCTTCTTCTGGTTCTTTCTTTTGATTTGATCAAAAGGGCTTCTTAGGTTGGCTTTCTGATCAAACAAATGCCTCTACGTTTAAGGGAGGGAAGTGGAGAGAGTATTTGGGCAGGGTTTGGCTGAACCAAAAGGATTTGAAAGTGATAGGAATTGGTTAGAAGTGGTGTCCTTTTATAAGGGGGAGGAGGGGCTCTTTAGGAAAAACTTAATGTATTATTTTATAATAAATTAATATTCGGTTTATAGTGGCCCCAAACTGGATTATTTATATTATATGGTGGGTATGGTTCGAAAACCACTCAACCAATAGGTTTTAGACAAGTTTGAGTCACTATTTTACCCTTATCTTTTAGATTTTACTCTTAGTTAAATAGTTTGATATTTACCATGACTCTTTTTATTTTTATATTTTGTGGTTAATAAACATACTATATACTTCCAATCGACCCCCAAGTGGTCTATTAATGATAAATCTATCATGGTATAAGTCCTTTGGCTGACCCTTAGATTTTTAGGAATTTAATATCAATTGATAATATAATATTTGTTTTAAAAACTCTTTTATGTCAATTTTGACACTATTTGGTATTTGATTTTTGTGAAAATCATAACAGCATGATATAATCGAAAAAAATTAATTAAATCAACACTAACACGTCATAGTCACCTATAATATTCGTGTAATTCATTAAAAGTCTCAAATTTTATTTATTTGGGTATTTATAATATCAATTATTTTAATATTTTACTAATAAGGTAATTACTCATCATCATTGTGTCATAAATAAATTAAATTATATAATGTCTAAAAATTATAAATAAAATACCATTATGTAGGAAATATTTTTATCTTTATAATTAATATTTATAGTCGAAAATATAACATATATAACCCTATGTAAAATGTTTTTTTCTAAAAGATATAGGCTTATGTCATTTTTGTATTTACATTAACTTAATTAATATAAAGTGTCATTATCACTTACAAGTGGATCCATGGGTCCCAAAATAGACCCAAATATTTCCATGGTGGGACAAGAATCAACCAATATGGTTAAGACATGTTTTAGGGTAATTTATTGTTATTATAATATTATTTTTTTACCCTTATTTACGGGATTTACCTTTTAACCATGGTTAATAAAATATTTTCCGAAGTAATTATTCAAAATGTATAGAAATAAAAGTTACCTATTTACACAATTTGGACATCCTGATTCCAAATAAGTATTCCATTTTTCCAAATTCAAAACAGATAATTGGCAGAAATTAATTTAAAATTAATTCCTACTATTAAAACAAAAAGCGTGTTTTTAAGAGATAATAACTATCAAAAGATTGACACTTGTTTATGTCCTGTTTAAATGTGAAATTATGTACAATGACCAAAATTGTATTAAATGGTAAAAATATATTCTAAATATACTTTAAAACCACTCAAATTCATAATTTATCACTATTAATTATTTCGATTAAAAAATTTTTTTAATAAAAATTTAGTAATTTTCATTATTCATCAAAAAATAAAAGTTATCCGAAAATTACCAAAATTTCATCCTGGGATAATTTCAATATTATAAATCAAAAAATGATGTCCATTTTGAGAGATAAAATTAATAAAATTTCCAAAAGTGGGTATTACTATTCATAACGGCTACTTTGATTGACCGTGGTGTGTTAGTATCTTGAAGTTGCGTACAATGAGAACTATTGTATTATTCGAAGGGAAACGTACCATGGAAGCTTAGGGTGTTACATACCTGGCCAAAAATACTGGTGGTGTAGATCACGATACACCTTGTTGATGCCAGGATGAACTGCACAAACCGAGGAATGAAAATCCCACATCAGGTCCTCATATATGTCTGCTGGCACCCATACACGTCCCTGGAAATGCAAGATCCCGTCCTCACCTACTGTCAATCCATGAATTGGATCTTTTCCTGACACGCTTTCCCGTAGGACTAGGCTCTCAGAATTTGATAGTTGCGTCATTCGAACACAGTCAAGAAGAGTAGATGTAACAGAAACAGAAGATAGAAAAGTTTGTCCTTATCTGTCGTGCACCTCCAGATGCATCTCAGAGAACAGAGCCATAAGATTCCACTCACTGCTGGCCTCTTGAACTTCCTGTATCTGAGTCCTCCTACTCAACATATCATCCACTGCGTTTCCCTTTCCTAGTGTATAGGAAAGCTCAATGTCAAAGGACTGTAGGTACTCAACCCACCTGTGTTGTCTCAAATTCAGATCACACTGAGTGAAGATGTATTTGAGACTCTTGTGGTCGGTGAAAACCACAAAATTCTCTCCTAGAAGATAATGTCTCCAAAAACATAAGGAATGAACAACTGCCGCTACCTCGAGATTGTGCATCAAGTAGTTTATCTTATATGGCCTCAATTGCCGTTACCCGTACGCAATGACTCCATCTCACTGTATAAGCGTAGCTCCCAGCCCGATACCTGAGGAATTACAGTAGACAATGTAGCTCTTGCCCGGATCTAGAAATACTAGTATCGGTGCTGAAGTCAGCCTCCTTTTCAGCTTTGGAAAGGATGTCTCACAATAATCTGACCATAAGAACTTTGTACCCTTGTTGTTCAAACCCGTCAGCGGTGCTGCTAAGCGGTAAAAGTCCAGTATGAAGCGTCTGTAGTATCTAGCCAGCCCTAGGAAACTTCGTACCTCAAAAAAGTTCTTCGGATGCTCCCAGGAAACTACTTCCCTCATTTTCTCTAGGTCCACTGATACTCCTGTCTATGAGAAAACGTGGCCCAAGATGTAAATTTGATCCATCCAAAAGTGTCACTTTTAGAGCTTAGTATATAACTGATTCTCTCTTAGTGTACTCAAAACGATCTCAAGATGGGTAGCATGGTCATGTCTAGTGTTAGAGTACACCAAGATATCATCCACAAAGACCACCAAGAAAGAGTCCTAGTATGGATGGGACACTTGGTTCATCTGTGCCATGAAAACTGCAGGCACGTTCATGAGACCGAAAGACATAACCATATACTTGTATAGACCTTACCTGCTCTGAAAGGATGTGAGAGGTATATCAGATGGTTTAACACACAACTGATGATAACCGGATCTCAAGTCAATCTTCAAGAACACTCAGGCTCCTCAAAGATGATCAAAGAGGCCATCAATCCTCAGTAAGGGCTATTAGTTCTTGACTGTCAACTTGTTCAATTTTTGATAGTCCACACACAGACTGAGGGTACCATCTGCCTTCTTCGCAAATAGGACAGGCGATCCCCAAGAAGATGTACTGGGTTGTATGAAACCCTTTGCCTGCAACTCCTACAACTGCTTCTTGAGCTCCTGTAACTCAGGTGTATCCATCCTATATAGAGGAATGGACACTGTTGCCACTCTTGGTACGAGTTGAATAGAAAAATCTACCTCACACTCTGGAGGAAAACATGATAAGTCCTCTGGAAAGACATCCATGAAATGATCCACCACAGGAGGAAAGTCTAACTGTGAAGCCCTTTGGTCATCCAGATAAAGACTAGAAATCTGGGTTGTAACTCCTCCAAGCCCATGATGGTCGGGTCCTTCTCTACTCTCCTGGACATCTCACTCACCTCGACGAATAAAAGATCCACCCTATAGTGATACGAAACTCACCCAGCAGTGATAATAGTCGACGACTACCTGGAAGGGAACAAGACAGTCCATTTAGAGAATGAAATAATAGCTCGTCATCTCTAGGACATAGAGGTCCCATAAGAAGTGACACCCTGCAACTTCAAGGGGGCACTCTTTGCACTGATATACACTAACCAGTCTAGTCCCCAACGGTGTGTCTAGAATCAAGGTATCGACAGAGGAAAAGATACAAATCCCAAATATCTCCACAATAGAAATAGATATAAGGCTATGTGTGTCACCAATATCGAAAAGAGATAAAGATAAAACTGAGGCTACTAAGATCATACCTCAAACTGTAGAACTGTCGGGATCCTGCTCCTAATTGGTCTACTCCACACTGAAAGCCTGGCCTATACGGTGGCCCTGCGATCCTCCCTGACTGCTCTGTGCTGATCCACCCTGCTTTCGTTGAAAGACCGGTGACTGACCACCACGGCCTCAACCTCCACCTTGGCCCGAATGGCTGTAAGAACTCCAGTTCCCAGACTGGTGAGAAACTGGTGGCACTGCTCCTAAACAAGGAGTCATGGACGAACCTCTGTCACCAGCTGCTGGTGAGAAAACATGACAGAAGCACTGAAGGTGGCCCATCTTGCTTCAAGATCGGCACTCCACTGAGTCTTTCTGGCACTTCGGCCTCGTATGCCTAGCTCTTCCACAATGGTAGCATACCACCTACTTACCTGAAGATGTGTCTCGCTGCCTCAGATCACCGATCATAGAATCCATACGACACTTCCTGCTATCATCTATTGAAGCACTAACTCTGGAAGCAGAACTGCCCTGGATCTCAGCTCCAGAATTTCTCAGATTGTGCTCCGCAATTAGAACCTGGTTGACGATGGAAGCGATGGAGGTTAGCCTGAAGATATTCACATATGAGAGGATCTCCCATCTGAGACCATCATAAAAATTCCTTGTCAAGAACAATCCATCTCCACCCTGGAGAGGTGTGAAACTCTGAATCTCGGTGAAAGGAGAGGAGTACTCCATGACAGAAAGAACACCCTACTCGAGGCTCATAAACTCCCGGGCTCGGTCGTCCCTCAGGGTCTCTGGATAGAAGTAGTCATAAAAGTTGAACTGAAACTCTCCCCATTCCATAACCTACTGATGACCCGCATGTGAGATCATGTCCCACCATCTCTTCGCAGAGTCACGTAGCATGTAGGTAGTGAGCTTGACCTGCCTCTCTCGAGGCATCTCTAGATGCTCGAAGATCATCATCATGGATTCTATCCATAACTCTGAAACCTGAGGTCCTCCTTCCCCTGGGAAGGTGGGAGGATGAAACTGCTGGAAAACCCACGTCAAGTCTGCCATAGACGTGGCATAAGGCAGAGCTCCCTGGAATTTCTGCATCATCCTCATAAAACCATCCCTAAAATTTGCATCGGTGCCTGTAATTGGTATCACTAATAGTGCCAAGGCTGGAACAATAGGAGGATCTGCGGGAAGTCCCTGATCGACCATATCGAGTGTCTGATCAACACCTGGAAACTGGCATACAACCAGAGGACATATCGGTTCCATGACTCTATAAGGTCAAACGTACACCGTAGATCAACATTATCAAGGACTGAAAAACTGAAGGCACAAGAAGGAACATGGAAATAAGGCATTGAAGTTATGCAAAACATGACAACATGACATGTTCAGGGAAGACACAGTGTGACTAGACATGCCTACCCTAGCCTGTGTTGTTAAAGACACGATCATACACAAGGCTCTACACTACATGGCATGTTCCGGACGAACAAGGTGTGTATAAGAAAGGGTAACACCAACCCATGTTGTTCATGACATGGCCGGGTACCTAGATCAGATGACAGGGCATGTAAAATTCCAACACAGTGCGAATGTGAAAGGATAACATGACCCGTGTTATTCGTGACATGGTCGGGGTACCTATTTCATATTACACGACATGCTAAACTAGTACACAAAGTGTTCCTACAAGATTTTACCCAACCCTGTGTCCATTCTTGCATAGTCAGTGACACAGATATAGACTAAACGCCGTGTAACCTTAAAGCACATGTCACGTATTCTAGGTTTATTCAGACAGTATCCTCAAAAACTGCTCCAGAGCCCAAAAAACACAGAAAACCAACATTAAGGTGCCGATTTCTGATCCGTGAGGGCCCATAATCCCCACGAATCAATGTTTGGCATCTTATACAAGTTAAAAACAAAGTAAACATGTCAATTATCCAAAACTTCTGGTCCATGAGGGCCCATAACACCTGAAGAACCAAATTTTGGTGTCCATCTAAGCAAAGAACTATACAAAAAAATTCCTTATCAAATAGTAGAGATTCTATCAAATCATTTATCACAACAATATGCATAATATACACAAAATCTATCACAACAACATGCAATCACTAATGCATCCTAGATTTCACAGCAAGAATGAGTGGAGTGTGATTTATAACAAGTTATTATATGATGCATGAGATGGCATACCCTCATCCCATCGACTTGCGACAGAAATAAAACAACATAACAACAATGGTAACAGCACTAAGCATGTGCATTACCCAACGGTGAAATCAAATCAATTATAAAATTTCAAACCAGAAAAATTACAATAAATGAAGTTTTATCGATTTTCCCTGTAAAAGGGTTTTCTACTCCCGGGCACAGCTCATTACCAAGTACCTATTCCATCCTATCCCAATCTATAGTCTCCAAATAGTACCTCAATAGAAAAGAGACCCCCTGATACCAAATGTGACAACTGGGTCCCAGTGACACCACAAACACCCCTCCTTAACATGTCCGTCGGGTCTCGGCCTACCAGGTACCACCAGTTGCCCCAAAGACACATGGGGCCCACCCTAGGGTCAACCCACCAGCATGAATAGGTCATCTGACTATTTATTGTCCGCACAGGCCAATATGTGTCCTTTCTAGTGTTCTTTTTCCTCACTCACACATACCTTGGGAAACTTCCCATAAGGTCACCCATCCTGATCACTACTCCAGGACAAGAACGCTTAACTATGGAGTTCTAATCAGATAGGCTCTAGAAAAGGAAGGTTCAACTTGTTGACATGAGTTATATCATTTAGTCATTTAACATTTTATCATTTGGGGGTGTTACAATCACCCCCCCATTAGATCACAATGTCCGCGTTGTGGGCCGTACATCACAAATCAGGTATGCACCGTACTTTAGGCTGGGTACCACCATAGATAACACTTTGTAACACCCCGGTTTCGGAAGCCACCCAGAGGCACCATGTACCCGCTTGGTCACATGGCCTCATGCGCATTTCCCCAAATGCCAGAGGATGCTGACTAGTAGCGAGGACCTTACATGTGATAGTGGGGAATCTATGCCCTCATTCGCAGAGTACATAGCAGAAGTAAATAACATGCAATAGCTTATGTAGTAACAATCGATACAAAGTAAACAATAGAAGACTAAATATGATAAAAAGAAGGAACACATATATATATAAATGATGCATGATAAAAATGCATCTAGGAAAATAGCCAAACAAGTCACAATGCTGAAATAAAGTACTAAACCCAAGTACAAAAGAAAGAAAATAAACAACTCCTCAGCATTGCAAGCCTCAACTTGGTCCCATGCTCTCCAGCTCCAATGAAATCAAGAACTTGAAGTAGAAGGGCGCTTTCCCTTATCTATACCTTCAACAATATAATCTTTTTGGGCCCAAAAGCATGACATAAACAGGGTGTGAGACAAAAATCACAGTAGGGAACCACCTGAAGATCTGTGCCTAATAGTCAGTGAATATAAGGAAGGTAAAATTATAGAAAGTAATAAACAGGAAAGTACACAGCAGCAACAATCCACAATTTCTAGAATATAATTTACAAACCATTAACCAGTCACACAAGCATCTAGAACAAATAGGTAACCCTCTTGGTTGTTCTAACATCCTAACCCCTATGGTTCAACCTACAAGTACTAGCAACCCTTTGGGAGGCACACACAGTCTCACCCCACTGGTTCATCTAAAGAAAAGTCTCTCTGGGGAAGCACTCACCGTCAATTCCCCATATAGTCTCGTATCGTACAAAAGGCGTTATGGGGAAGCACTCAATGTCTCATTCCCCCAGTGTCCTACATCGAGGAACTATAGACACTCTGAGGAAGCACTCAATGACAATTCCCCCTGTGGTCTCACATCCTATTATAAAGACACTCTGGAGAAGCCCTTACGTCCATTCACCCTAACATCCACTACACTAGGTTCCCACAGCCCATTGTATAGTCAACAAGTATCACATCATGTACTGGCCAAGGTAACCTAAAGAACTACTTGGCTAGCATTCTACAGAATCTCAGCATAACAGAAACAAAGTCACTCTATCCTAAAACTAGGCATTGAACTGGAAATAGCCTAATAGGAAATCTAGACCGAACGGTCACAAACCGGCAACACATGCATGGGGAAAACATCCAAAGCACAGTAAATTGCCATATTCTCAAGAAATAACCTCTACTTAGGCATATAATCAATGAAGGAAAACTACAGGTGCAAAATAGGAAACCCACAATACCCCGTTCAAGGGTATTTGTGGAATTTTCACAAAATACTCAAAGATTTCTTACGGAAAGGCACAAACCAACTACCATGTTTCTAGGAGATCGATATACATGTACCATGAGGCTTGAATATCCTTATAACGTCGTAGATCTACAAATATTCATAAAATTTTCAACCCACAATAACATGGAAAAGTGAAGGAATTGGAAAACAAATCTCTGGAAGAAGGAAGAGCTTACCACTGCGGTTCCAACACAATCGACGTCAGTCAATTCGGAGAACGGACAGAGGCTTGTGGGCTCAGAGGAGATTTGTGGTTGTACGGGGCGCTCTTAGTCGATCAAGCTGGAGAAGAAGACAGTTCTGGGGTTAATATGTGAGCCCAGTCTGTTTAATGAAAAAAAAATTACACGGCGTGTACTTGCCATTTCCGTACTCCGCTTTAGGTGGCCTCCACATCACCCCTACAAGGCCGTGTGCATGGTCAGGACACGGTCAACACACGACCTCAAGCTCCATCAATGTATATGGCGTGTACTCATAAAGTACATGGAATGTACTTAAAAAATTTCCAAAAACTCCTCTTTTCTCAAAAACATTAGATAAAGGAAAACCATATCTAAAAAGAAGGTCCAGGTTCATACAGTGTCCCTCATGTACTTATAGAAAACATGATTGTGTGATTCTCCCTTACAAAAACAACATACTACTAAAATATGTAAAATCGACATACCACAGCCATGTACCCCATTCATATAACAATACCACATACTATATGAAATGTCTAGAACCACATAACAACAATAACATACTATAAAAAACACATTCACGTACCATTTCTAACATACCATACATGCATGATGTAACTATATTACTACACCATATTAAGAAGGAAATCTAGGGTGGGACAGAAGTAAACAATTTCATTTAGAAAATTGCTTGATTTTGAGGGTTCACTTGTTATCCAAAACCATATTTTAGTTATTATTATACCAACCAACTCATGTGGTTCTTATGTATATATATATATATATACTTTAAACAAAACCAAAAAAATTCCAACAATTTCATCTCATTCCACCCATAATTTAAAATTTTATATTATTCATTTACTAATCAAATATACTTTATTAGACACATCAATTACCAAAATTATCATTTACATAAACAACATAACTATTTCAATATAATTTATCATAATTATGAATTTTACATATATATTTTTCCAAAAATGAAATTAATGTAATTATTCTTTATAACTAATCACTAAAACATATATCATTCCATGGTTTTTAATCTGTTAATTTTCCTTGAAAACACCATAGATTTGGAAGCTAAACCTTTTTACCGCACAAAATATACTACACTATTGGATTTATAACACCCATCTTTCTCACAAAAATAAATAAAACCAAAACATCTTCAACCGCCACTAATAATTCAACAACAAAACTCTACCATGGAAATAATTATAGATTTTTTTAACCCTTCATTAAAAATTAACTATTTATGATTAACACAACCTTAATAAATCAATATATTTATGTTTTTTACATTTTTATTGGATTTTTATATTTTAAATTATTAATTTTTTTTGAAACGTTACCCCAAAGATTTTATAATCATTTTTACTCAAATTGTCATACACACCACAACCATCAATAAATAATAAAAATATAAAATAGATAAAATATAATTTAAATATGATATAATTACATATGAATTCAAATTAATTCATAATATTTTCTAAATCCAATTATAAATATTTATTGAAAAATAAAACCAGGATTTATTAAAGAAAAACAAGTATAATAATAATAATAGTGGATGAATCTGAATTACCTTCCTCAATGGTCCCTAAAATAACATAAAACAAATTAGAGATAAAAAATGATGGTTATATCCCAAAATTTTACTAAATATATTAAAAAACATATAATATGTCACTAATACACCATGTAATGGGCATTTCGAGACATCATTAACATTAATACATCTTTAATAAGGAAGAAGAATGATAAGATTAAGAGAATAAAGAAGAAACAGAACTAAAATTATTAAAAAAATTTCTCATGTGATGAGGGACATAGAGATCAACTATGGAAATATATAATAATAAAAGATATGAAAAATAGGTAGCTAGGTATTTTAGAATGATGGAGTAACCATTTTAATGTAATGACATGCCTAAAATGTTTTTCAAAATATTAGGCAAAAACAATAGGGTGGGAAACCTAAACTGCAACGTGGCTTAGTTTGACTAATGATGATTCAAAAAAAATAACGTAAAACACATACACATTAATGTAACTCTTGTTATTTTTCTTCATAATACATGAATTTGACCAAACAACAAGATTGAACCAATAAACCATGATGATTTTTTCCTAATCTCACTCATTACATTTGAAAAAAACTTGTTCTTTCAAATTTAATTTTATAAAAAATCAACTAAATTTCATGAAAAACATAAAAAAAACCATGATATAGTTATTACCAAAATAATTATTTTCCATAACTATATATTTCAACCATCATTTTCCTTCTACCAAAGTAAAATAATAATTCTACTAAAATCTATCCAATGTCCATTACAAGGAAATTTGTAAACACATCAAAAATATGTCCAGGATTTCTAACCCTGTTGTAATATGTACCTACAATGGAAATACTAAAATAAATATTTTCCCCTAGAAAAACATCCTTTCTACCATGATTATGGAGAAAACCAAAATAAACCTAGAAAAATAATGACTTGGGGAGGAATAAACTAATATGTATTTCATATAGACTCCAAAACTCTTCAAATTATCAATAGATATCACTTAAAAAGAACATATTAAATCACTAATACATATAGAAAATGTAATGTAATAGAAAAATTTGTTTATTCTCATTAATTAACTCTAAATTGGGTCTCCTCCCCTAGAATAAAATAAAAATTTTAAAAACTATAATATTATGACAACCCTCTTTTTATTACAAACATAAACCTGATTTATTAAATAAAAATATCACTTGATACAACATGGAATATCGAGAGATCTATTGTCTTTGGGGCATAGGAACATTACAAAACAACTTAAAACATTAAATAAAACATCTTTATTGAAAACATCCATTACATGACCACTACATCCCTCGTACATAGAATTACATGGGATAACCTAAGGACATGCATAAGAAAAGGGTGACCTATATAGCCCAGTAAGGGAATAATCATGGAATAACATGAGGAATAAAATACATGTCAGAAAATAGGAATATCAATATATCACAATAGATACATAAACATAAATTCATGAAAAAGCATGATAATCATAACATGGAAATGTGGCAACAACACTTAACATGGAATTAGCATGAGCCAAGGCTCATTACACATGGAGCATGAGTAAATCCTCATTGCACATTAAGCACGATAAAAAAAAATTAAACGTGAATTAGAATGATTCAACACCCATTTAACATGACATATAATGATACTATACTTTACCCAATGCATTGGAGCACTATAAGGGAACACCCTTCTTAAAAATTTCATTTCATGCATAAGTTTGCAACATGGATCATAAAAAATTGAATCATTCAATATAATTATGTATTCCACGATAAATTAATGTGTAATACATAAATGAAAATATTTAAACAATAAGTAAATTTGCATAAATTTGAATACCCTTGATAGATAAATGAGCATGGTATTCACTACACAATGACTTTGGCATGAAAAAATGCAGGGCAATTTCGGCAGCATAACAACATGACATAAGAACTCATAAAAATGTTTGATGAGAGAAGAAGGGGTGTCTCATCATATTTACAAAAAATGGAAAGTAAGGGGTCAAATAGAAGCATGTCCCAACAAATTTAAGGGAATTTAGATTCATGATACAAAATAATTTCCTGAATGTAAATGAGGAGAGGGAAATTATTTTCAGAATTTTGTCATAGTAACGAGTGTACATTGGAGGCATTTAATGAGAGAGAAAGGGTAACCCATCATTAAAACACAAATAGAAAAGTATGGGGGAGGTTTGAAACCATACCCCAACATTTATAATTGAAATTAAAAGGGCATAACAATTTAATGAATATTGGACAAAAATGAGAAGGGGAGAAAAACCCTTACTTGGAAGTGTGCTTCCAAAGACTTGAGAGAGTCTTGAGAGTGGCTTCTTGGGATCCTGGGGCACATTGGGAGGATTCTAATTAGAGTTGGGTAGAGTTTGGATGTACTAAAAAGGCTTTGAGTGAGGAGAAATTGGTAGCTTGGGTGTGTTTATATAAAAAAGATGAGGAAATTCTTTATTATTTAGGGTTGAGACACCTCACTTTAAACTAATTCAAACCAAAAACCAGCCCATAGTTTTGACCAATGTTTTTTTCAAAAGGAGAGTGGAAAAAAATATTTTATAAGGCCAATGTCATAACTTCTTAAAATAATGGGGTTGCTTATGTGGAGGTGCATCACACTCCCATGGAAAATAATTTAAAAAGACAAGATGCTTAATAAGCCTTGAAGGGTCCATTAATGCTTTGTAAAATAAGTCAAACAAACCCAAAATAACATTATTTTAATGTTAAATCATATATTGGACGAACATAAGGATTATAGTTTTTATAACATCACTATTGGGTCATTATGATGTCATAAAACACATTATATATTTAAATAATATTTAATTTTTACCCAAAACATTAACTATCTCAGAAAATCATGAAAAATTTACCGTTGGATAATTTCAACATCCTGATTCCAGAAATAATATTTGTTTAATCTAAATAATTTTTTAAATATGTTAATTTTCAATTTTAATATAAAAACTGGTATTTTTCAAAAATTCACCGGTTTGGACAAAAATGGCTTTCGAACCTAAATAAAACTTATAATTGTATTCATAAAATTATACGATCATTTATATTTAATAAAAAAAAATTTAATAATAATAATAATATTTTATTAAAATCTTATTTAATACAAAAATCCATTAATTCATCAAAATAGATTTCTTAGTTGAATATTAACCAAAAACAATATTTGAGCTTTAAAAACTATTTACAAGGTAAAAAAGCATGAAAATATATTCGTTATTATATAAAAAAACAATGTACATAACCATAGTTCTAAGGTCTTGTTACCTAACCCATTATAACACCCACATATTACCAAAGAGTATGGTGTGGGATGGTGACATACTCTTTGGGTGGCTCGGATAACATTGCTCTGGTGGTAATCTCTATCAACTTCTACTTCTCTTGTAGGCGGTCCTGCTCGAACTTAACCTATTGAAGCTTGGCTTGGTCTTGGTCAAGAACGAAGCCCAATGCGGCCACCTCTTTTCTGATCTCCAACAAATGGGCTTCTTATGGGTAATGTCTATTGGATGAGGCCATCACTTCCTTTTTTTGGGTAAATTGGATTCATTAACGCCCTATATTTATACTAATCATGTGATTACTGTTCAACAGCTATATTAGCAATGGTAACAATTATTAACCTAAAACCAAGGAAGTTGACATATTATATAAACATCTAACATAAAGAGACATTTAATTAGGTCAAGAGGGATTTCCATTAAATAATTTTTGGGGCATTACAATCTTCCCTCCTTAAGAAATTTTACCCTCAAAATTTCCTTTTCCCACACTAAAAAAATATGGGTAACTCTGCTTTATCACTTCCTCCAATTCCCACATCGCTTCTTCAAACTTGTGGTTTCTCCACAACACCTTGATGGGGGCAATGTCTTATTTCATTTAACTTTTTCTCTACGATCTATGATCTTTTCTGGTTACTACTCATAAGAAAGATCATCCTC
Organism: Viscum album; assembly: GCA_963277665.1. Classification (NCBI taxonomy): domain Eukaryota; kingdom Viridiplantae; phylum Streptophyta; class Magnoliopsida; order Santalales; family Viscaceae; genus Viscum; species Viscum album. The sequence goes on along the minus strand of OY728120.1, from coordinate 1,574,211,122 downwards.
TAATTGTACCACCTCTAAAGAGAGTACATGTGAAGGGTCTAGTATATATTTCCTTAAGTCGGATACATGAAATACATCATGCACTTTGGCTATGGTAGGTGGAAGTGCTAGTCTATAGGCCACAACCCCAACATGATCAAGAATCTCGAAGGGGATGATGTACCTTGGACTTAACTTCCCTTTCCTCCCAAACCTCATGACCTTATTCCACGGAGATATGCGTAGAAATACCATGTCTCCAACTTTAAACTCACGTTCTCGTCGATGGTTATCTGCATAACTCTTCTGCTAAGTCTGGGCTGCCATGATATACTGATAAATGGTTTTCACCTTTTCCACCATTTCATACACCATTTCTGGTCCAAGAAGCTTACACTCACCGACCTCATCCCAACATGTTGGTGTTCTGCACCTTCTCCCATAAAGAGCTTAATATGGTGCCATTTGGATGCTCGAGTGGAAAATGTTATAATAAGAGAACTCAACTTGAGAAATATGTTGATCTAATCCTCATTTAAAGTCTATTGAGAATACTCTCAACATGTCATCATGTGTTTAGATAGTTCACTCAGATTGGCCTTCAGTTTGAGGATGATAGTCCATACTGAAGTTCAGTTAAGTATTTAGAGCATGTTGAAGACTCTTCCAAAACATAGAGGTGAATGTTGGATCTCGATCAGACACAATAGATAATGGTACTCTATGAAGTCTTACCACTTCTGTGATATATATACGTGCTAGTTGATCCAATTATAAATCCTCCTGAATAGAAATGTTGTGTTCATACTTTATAAGATGATCCACAAAAACCCATATTGCATTACAGCCTTTGGATGTCTTCAGAAGTCTGTTGAAAAAGTCCATGGTGATGTTCTGCCATTTCTATTCTGGTATGGGCAATGGTTGCATCATCCTCTTAGACATCTGCCTCTCTTCCTTCACTTGTTGACACACCAGGCACTTTGATGTATATTTAGCGATCTCCTTCTTCATATTATCCCACCAATACTGCTCTCTGAGATCTCGATACATCTTTGTGTTTCCTGGTTGAATAGAGAAATTTGAACTATGTGCATCATCCAAAATTTCCTTCTTTAGCTCCAGACTTGATGGAACACATAGTGTTTTCCAAAATCTCACAATTCATTCTTCATTAATATTAAACTCCGAGGATTTCCCTTTTCTGATAGCTTCCACTTTTTCTTGAATTCCCACATCAACCTTTTGAGAATCCTTTATCCTTTCCAAAAGTGAAGTTTTAGAAATCATTTGTGAAAGGATTGATGATATTCCCCTCTTTATGATTCCCATGTCTATCCTCATCAAATCTAAGAAGGTTGGATCCTTTTCAATTATCATCAATGATTTAATTGCTGGGTCCTTTATACTTATAGCATTTTCTACCTTGTTCGTATTTCTAGGGTGGTAATGGATTGAGAATTCATAGTCTTTGATCAGATCTAACCATATTTGTTGTTTCATATTCAACTCTTTCTGTGTGAATATATAATTGAGGATTTTGTGGTCCGTATATATTTCACACTTCTCCCCAAAGAGATAATGCCACCAAATTTTCAATGAGAAGATCACTGCAGCCAGCTCAAGGTCATGTGTCGGATAGTTCTGTTAATGACCTTTCAATTTCCTTGAAGCATAGGCAATGACTTTGTCATTCTGCATCAACACACATATTAGTCCCTTCTTCAAAGCATCCCTAAATACCACGAAAAGTTATCCACTTATGGGTAATGTGAGCACGTGCGCAGTGATCAGCCTCCTTTTCAACTCCTTGAAGCCTTCTTCACATTCATCACTCCATGAAAACTTTACTCCATTATGAGTTATCTTGGTAAGAGGGTTGGACAATCGTGAGAAATTTCTTACAAAACATCGATAATATCCAGCTAACCCCAAGAAGCTACAGATATCTGTTACTGATGTTGGCCTCAACCAACCCTCAATTGCATCTATTTTGGAGGGATCCACAGATATCCCATTTCTTGTGATGATATGGCCCATTAATGATACCTCCTTCAACCCGAACTCACACTTGCTATACTTCACGTAGAGCTTCTCCTTCTGAAAGGTCTGTAGTATAGTTTTTAGATTCTCATCATGATCCTCCTTGGTTTTGGAGTATATCAGAATATCATCTATAAAGACGACCACAAACTTTTCAAGGTATTCTCTAAAGGCTCTATTCATCAAGTCCATGAAGATTTTTGGAGCATTAGTGAGTCCGAAAGGAATTACTATGAATTCATAGTGCCCATATATTGTACGTAAAGCATCCTTCGGGATATCTATATTCATCACCATTACTTGATAATATACCGACTGCAAATCAACCTTGGATATGTATTGTGCTCCACGCGGTAGATCGAACAAGTCGTCAATTCATGGGAAAGGCTACATGTTATTTATCATGATTTTTTTGAGCTCACGACAATCAATGGAACAGTTCATTGACCTATCTTTCTTGATGATGAAGAGGACTGGTTCACCCCATGGTGAAGCACTTGGGCATATAAACCCTTTATCCAGATTCACCTATAGTAGTTTCTTCAGCTCTTAAAGCTCCACAAAATCCATTCTATATAGATTTTTGGATATTTGAAATGCCTCCGATATAAGTTTATTTGAGAATTCAGCATCTCTTCTGGAAGGAAGACCAGGAAATTCCTCGGGAAACACTTTAGTTAATTCCCACACAATAGACATGTCTTCAAGGATGGTTGCTTCCATGGACTCAATAATCTGAGCCAGATACGCATCCTCATAGTGCTATAATATACATTCTTGAGATGATGGATCTAAATAAGATTAATCTTCCTACTTGCACTTGTAAAGAATTGGGGGTTGATTTTCCATATGGAGAGTGATTTCCCTCTCATGGAAATTTAAGTTGGCTCTATATAAGGAAAGGAAATCCAAGCCAAGAATTGCATCAAATTCCACTAGAGGGAGTATTATGAGGTTCATTGGGAAGCTCAATCCACAGATTATGATAGGGGAGGAGTTATATTCATGGGATATATTAATTTCCCCATTGCCCATACTCACCGATATTGTCACTTCCATGATTTGTGGTGGTGATGGTATTGTTCTACTAAACATTCGTGATATAACTGAATGCATAGAACCTCAATCAAAAAGTACATTCTCTATTCTTGAATGAATAACTAGAGTACCTATCACCACTTCATTGTAGGGATTCACTTTGGTAGTAGTGACTGCAAAATATCACCCCTGCAACCTTGGAGGTTGTTGGATGCCTCTGAAAAAACGTGGCTTAAGGAAATTATTTGCAAGATTCCCTAGTTCTTTGTATTTGTTGCAATGAACCACACGTTGAGGGTCAAACGAAGCGTTCCTCTCCTCTTTCGCATCCACGATTCTTTATTTCTGCCACATAACAGCCATGTGCCCTCCTCTTCCACACCTAAAGCATTTCCTTGAACGCTTCAGGCAATTTCTAGGGTGCTTATTTCCCCACCTTTGGAAAGTGTCATGCTGGATCTTCTTAGCACCATGGGATTTATCCATCGGACAACCATCATTGAAGTCCACCTTACGCTTCTTATCCCCATGATACCCCTGAGATTCTAAAATCTCCATTTTGACCTTGAGGTCACATCAAATAATTTCCTCTTAGCTGTCAAAGTCACATATTGTCAGTGCTTTCTGCAGGCTAGGTTTCAGCCCACCAAAGAAGCGGTCATCCTTGCATTCGGGGGTAACGGAAAAGTAGGAAGCGTAACGTGAAAACCATCTGAATTTTTCCTCATACTCTCTAACAGATTCGTCATCTTTTTTCTTAAGGTCAAGGATGTCCCATTCCATCTTAAGCCAGAGGGTGTGCAGAAAGTATTTATCAAGAAACATCTTCTGGAAATCCTTCCATTACAATGCCTCGATATCCTCCTAATGCTTCATATTCTTGATAAACTTCCACCATTTATTAGCTTCACCCTCCAATCAACAATCATCTAGGAGAACCTTCTCTTTTTCAGAACATTGAGGGATGGAGAAGATCTTCTCAATGGAGTTGATCCATTGTTCAACGATTGAGGGATCAGAAGATCCATTAAAAGCAGGAGGCCTTTGTCTCATGAAGCTCTCGATAGTGACTTGTTATTTCTTAGGGGGGTGGAAAAAAATTTTACCCATGTTTCTATTCAAATGTTGAGTTAGCTGAGAGAGAAGCCTGAAAAATTTTGCAATGCCCACTCCCATTGGAATGGGAATCTCATTAGTACAGTCATCACATTGATGTTCACATCGGTTGTTAGCCCGAGTCCTCCTATTACCGGCCATTGGCTGGAAGAAATGGAATGTTATGGGTAACACATAAAGGGTAATACATGTAAAAAACTGGTGACTTATGAATAAATTTTATTTCCATAACATGTGAATCTATTGGCTTCAGTCATTGTTATCCATGATCTACTTTCTAACATATATTCTTCTGGGAATTTTCCCCTTAATAATTGTTCATACTAAGATTGTAAATTTACCAAATCATATCCTCTAGGAGTTTTATAATCAAGAGTGAAGCAAGGCCCTTTTTCATGCACCCGTTCCTGTTCGAGTCTAGCTCAAAGCGGTGTTTTTGGGTTTTACCCCTAGGATACATCTGTGCCAGAGCCACCTCTACCTCCTCGTATCCAGACAGGGATGTATTTTCTTGATAAACCACTTACTCAATACCCACCCAAACTTAGGGATGTTTTTATTATACTTAGTCTTGTCTCTAAGGCAATACTAGGGTTTTCTAATCCTAATCCCAAAAATAACTAAACCTATCCTCTCATACCAACTATGACATCCCTTCTTTTATTACAAACTTAACCTTGATTAATTAAATAAAACCATCACTTGATACAACATGGAAGATCGAGAGGTATAGTGTCTTTGGGGCTTAGAAACATTACATAACAAATTAAAACATTAAATAAAAAATCTTTGTTGAAAACATCCTTTACATGACCACTACATTCCAGCGTACTTAGCATTCCGTGGGATAACCTCAGGACATGCATAAGAAAAGGCTGAGCTATAAAGTCCATTAAGGGAATAATCATGGAATAAAATGGGGAATACAATACATGTTAGACAATAGGAATATCAATATAGAACAAGATAAGAATAAACATAAAGTCATGATAAATCATGATAATCATAACATGGAAATGTGGCAACAACACTTAACATGGAATTAGCATGATCCATGGCTCTTTTCACATGGAGCCTGAGTAAATCCTCATTGCACATGAATCATGAGTAAAACCTCATTGAACTTGAATTAGCATGAGTAAACGCCCTTTTCACATGATATATCATGATACTATACTTTACCCAATGCAATGGAGCGCTACAAGGGTGCACCCTTCTTAAACATTTCATTTCATGCATAAGTGTGCCACATGAATCAAAAAACATTTAATAATTCAACACAATCATTTATTCCATGATAAAAAAATGTGTAATAAATACATGAAAGTAATTAAACAATATGTAAATGTGCATAAAGGTTGATACACTTGATAGAGAAATGGGCATGGTATTCACTACACAGTTGCTTTGGCTTGGACAAAGGCGGTGTAATTTCAGCAGCATAACGGCAAGACATAAGAACTCATAAAAATGGTTGATGAGAGATAAAGGAGTTTATCATCATATTTACATGACATATACAGTAAGGGGGTCATATATATACACATCCCAACAAATGTAATGTCATTTAGATTCATGATACAAAAGAATTTCATGAATGTAAATGAGGAGAGGGTAAATCCTTTTGGAATTTTCGCATAGTAATGAGCGTACATGGGAGGAAATAAATGAGAGAGAAAGGGGTATACCATCATTAGAAAATAAATAGAGAAGTATGGGGGAGGTTTTAAACCATACCCCAACATTTATAATTTAAATTAAAAGGGCATAACAATTTAATGAATATTGGACAAAAATGAGAAAGGAAGAAAACCCCTTACTTGGATGTGTGCATCAAAAGACATGAGAGAGGCTTGAGAGAGACTTATTGGGAGATTGGGGTACCTTGGGAGGATTATAGGGAGAGTAGGGAAGAGGTTGGAAGAACTCAAAAGGCTTTGAGTGAGGATAAAGTTGGAGCTTGAGTGCTTTTATATAGGAACGGTGAGTGAATTCTTTATTATTTAGGTTTGGGACACCTAACATTAAACTAATTCAAACCAAAAACCAGACCATGGGTTTGCCAATGATTTTTTCCAAAGGGGAGTGGAAAACAATATTTTATAAGGCCAAAGTCCAAACATCTTAAAATAATGGGGTTGCTTATGTGGAGGTGAGTCACACTCCCATGGAAAACAATTTAAAAAGACAAGATGTTTAATAAGCCATGAATGGTACATTAATGCTTTGCCAAATAATTTAAACAAATCCAAAATCACATTATTTTAACGGTAAAACATATATTTTCCGAACATATGGCTTATATTATTTTATTACATCACTATTCGGTCATTATGATGTCATAAAACACATTATATATTTAAATAGTATTTAATTTTTACCCAAAAAGTTGACGATCTTAGAAAAGTAAGAAAAATTCACCGTTGGAAAATTTCAATGTCCTGATTACTGAAATAATATTTATTTTATCTAAATAAATTTATAATTATTGTAATTTTCATTTTTAAAATAAAAACCGACATTTATCGAAAATTCACGGGTTTGGACAAAAATGGCTTTTGAACCTTAATAAAAATCACAATTGCATTCATAAAATGATATGATCGTTTATATTTAATAAAAATTAATTTAATAATAATAATAATAATTTATTAAAATATTTTTTAATACATATAACCATTAATTCATCAAAAAATATTTCAAAGTTGAATATAAATTATAAACACTATTTGATCTTTAAAAACGATTTACAAAGCAACAAAAATAACATGAAAATATATTCATTATTATATAAAAAAATAATGTACATAACCATAGTGCTAAGGTCTTGTTACATAACCCCTTATAACACCCACATAAGACTGAAAAGTAAGGTGTGAGATGTTGACAGACTCTTGGGGTGGCTCAGATAACATTGCTCCGGTGGTATTCTCTCTCAACTTCCACTTCTCTCATAGGAGGTCCCGCTCGAGCTTAACCTATTGAAGCTCGGCTTGGGCTTGGTCAAGAGTGAAGCCCAGTGACACCACCTCTTTTCCGAGCTCCAAAAAATGGGCTTCAGATGAGGCACGTCTACTGGATGAGGCCATCACATCCTTTGTCTGTGTAAATTGGATTCTCTAAAGCCCTGTATTTATACTAATCATGTGATCACTGTTCAATGACTATATTAGCAATGGTAAAAATTCATATCATAAAACAAAAGAAGTTGAAATTTTATATAAAAAACTTACATAATGATACATTTAATTAGATCAAGAGGGATTTCTATTAATGAATGTTTGGGTGGTTACAAATATGATGCAAATATAAACACTTTATGAGACACCACTCACACATGAATACTTCCATACTAATAATTAATATTATACCAAACAGAAGTGAAAAGTTTCATCATTTTTACATTAATATATACCTCAGAAAAAATTCTAGAATCAATAATCATAAAAAAACTTATTGTGGAGTAGTAATATACTACTCTCACTCCCATATATATATTTCTTGAGGCCACCATACCTATATAAGACAAACACAGATGGAATAATTTATGCATGAAAAACATTATTATTTGTTGATTAATAATATCTTCAGTTTCATCTATGAATTTTACATAATATTTAATTTCCAACATGGCCAAATCAATAATATGATACGCATATTTAATATATTTAATAACCCATAATTTCGATCTATTTTATGTAATTTCAGTTATGTCTCACAATGCATATTTTGTTATGTTTTACAATATAATCACATAGAAGGAATTTATTTTTGGTTTCACATAATTTAATAATAATTATTGTAAAAATTGGGAAGGGTATAATTAGATAAACAACAAACAATAATGTAAAATTAATGGTAAAATTCATATTCTTGTATTGCCACATTAATATAACTCTTTCTCTAAAAATAGTAAAAATAAAAATAAGTCATTGGAATATGATTTAAATTATAAATGGAGTTGTATAACCTTTATTAGTAGAGTAGCGAGTGATTAATATTTGAAATATAGGAGTATATATAGTTTGTAATGGGAAATGTAACCGTCATTATCTTACTATTACATGACTATTACCTAATAGTTACTTAATATGATTGTTAGGAGTTTGGAGAATGGGTAGTATTATTACTCTAAGAATTAGTTTATATAAAGGGTAATATTGAGAGATAATTTTTTCATGATGAAAAAAATTATGGCCTAAACCAGTAAGATCATTCCATATAAATCACAATTATCAGATCATATGAGGGAGGTCACATTACTATGGTTCGTCCATTATGATGTTTAGAAAAAGCATTATCAAGAAAGGCTCAAGAATGATAGTTTATCAAAGACATTTTATTTAGTGGATATCACAATAAGATCAATGTTAGCTAAACCACCTCATCAATGTAACTCCATCACACACCTCAACCTTTGGGATTATGCTAGTGTGATAACAGATTATTTATATTGATCTTTGTAGTATAAGTGTTTAATTATTTTTAGTAAAAAGGAAATAATGGATATTTCAATCCCATTTGGGTTATTAAAAAAATTCATATTAATATGAGATGATTTTGATATATATATATTATCTAAATTCAATTAAAATAAAATTATATTTTTGGAAAATATAAGATTACCTTTAAAATACAATTTTATTATAAATTTTTTAAAAAAATTAAAATTTAATTTTCATAAAATAATCTTATAAATCCCTATTTATTTTAATATAAATTATAAGATAATTTTATGAATCCCACATAATATTTATAAGTTCATGAAAGTTGAATATGTAATAAAAAAAATATTTTTGAATGAAAACAAAAAATTTATATAAAGTTAAATTTATTATGCTGATATAATTTTTCATATAAAATATATAATATTCTAAAAATTATTATATTGAAATTTGTGAATGGTTAGTTTTTCATAATTTTCTGAGAAAGTGAAATTTTAGTGAAAAAATTAAAATATAGTATAAATATAGGGTGAGTATTTTGAAATCAAAATGACTTAAATGATATTTAACCAATAATATAATAGATTTCATTGAAAAATATTTCATTATTCATTAATATAATATATTTTAATATTATAGGATTAATTATATAAATCAATAATGAATCATCCAAAACCAAAAGTATTTTTTATGGTTTAAAAAAATAATTCATGAAAAGGAATATTTTCCACATCTACTATATTATTAATTAAATACAGTTAATCATTAAGATATTAAAATCATTTAAACCACTCCCTCTAGGAAAAAACAATGGGATAAAACCATGTTCCGGGAAATTGTTTTTTCTTTTTTTATTAATCTTTTTTGTAATTAAAATATCTAAAAATAAATAAATAATTCCACCCATTCTCCAATTTCTCTTTACCAAAAAGTATTCAATCATGTTTTCCCCTACATGTTCTTTCATTAGATACTTTAAAAGTAAATATTAATGTTCGTTGAACCTCCTCACAAGATTTAAGAAGCCACTTTGCAACTAAGGGATTCATTTCCTCTTTCATATTTTCATTCAATTAGTTCCTTGTAATACAACATTGAATTATTAGTTGGTCATGTTATACTTTTTTTCATCATTCATTAACCATCCATTTTATTACCTAATAATTAGGTAATTAAAATTTCTCTAATAAATTCCATTCCACAAACTTCTATGTATATTCATTTTTCTATCAAAATCATTCTATGATTTCCCATGCCACCCTTTTATATTTTGAATACCCAAACCTAATTTCATTTATGGATATTTTTAAAGAAGTAATTATACTTCATTTATTGAGGAATTCCATTTTTGAAACCCAATTCCATTATCTTGGGTTTAGAATAATATAAATTCTATGTATTTTAGAAGTTATGAACTCAATGGATTTTATATGAAACATGTTTATTATTCCATTTGGGGTATTAATGAAATTATTTAAAATAAATATGGATATTTTTGAAACACATGATTTTATACATATAAATGGAGTGACCCAATATCATAGATCGTACTGTTAGGGCACATCAATTTTATTATTATTTGAAGATGATTTTATAGCATAGATTATATCCCATGTCATCTTTCGAGGAGAGCTGGTGGTTTATAGTTTGTATTTTCAATAAAAAGTAATATACATTGGTGGCAGTTTGGAAAAAATCAATTAAATAATTTAATTTAAAGTGTTTAATAGTTGAAAATAGTCTATTTTGAAAAATATGATAAAAAGTGGTCTATATGGGTTCTCTAAAAATATTTTAAGTTGATCATTATTAGTGGTGAATATAGGTTTGGAGTAACACTTTGGTTGAGATAAATTGGAATCTTGATTACTCTCCCATATTTTATATTAATTCATGTAGAACAAAACCATAACATAAAATTAATATATAAAGGATCTGTCTTTTATTCAGGTCACAATAAATTCCAATGAAAATTGAAATCTAAAATAAGTTAGGAAAGAACATATTATTCTATTTTCCAATTATAATAACATAATCCACTCACTAAAAACATCACACCGATCTGTTAAAATTAAAAGGAATTCCATTTTGTTGAATCTAACAAAGAACTAAAATATAAATCGAAGTAAGATACTTCTAAATGAAATTTATTCAAACCCAAAATAAATAAATAAAATGTAAAAAAAATTTCATAACTCCCATTAGATGAACTGTATCTCCCTTACAATGATCAGTAACTATTTATCCATCCATTGAGAGGAGGATAAAGCTTGTGTGAAACTATGACTTCATCTCACCTATAATTTTGAGAATAGGGAGATCAATAACCTCTTAAAAGATTATAATAATCCTTTTTAAATCCAAAATTTAAGCACCTTTCCTCCCTGTAGAACATAAAAAAGGATTCCCCAAGGATATATTTTATAGGAAAAGTGGTAGGTGGTTTTGGGCACCTAAATTCAGAGATACCACTTGGAGAAAGGTTTTGGGAAAGAATACCAAATTATATCAATTTTTTAAAAATTTAAAAAGTTTTTTCCTAACAACTTTACTATATCCGATTCCCATTTTGAACCATTTGGAGTTGTTTATCCTGAGACATGGTCAAATTGCAAAAGTAACTACAAGACATTGAAAAGTTATGATTCTATAGAATGATGGCTCATTTTGAAACTCTAAATGGACAAATTTGGATCCATTGACTTCTAGAGAAATATAACCCACGTGTTTTTACATCAACTCCACGAATTGCATCCCCATCAGATCCTTTTAACATATTCAGTGTTAATTTTATTCCACACCCATGCTCATGAACTTGTGCAGTATAGACCACTTTGTTTGTATTCAAAAATGTAATCTCCAAAACACCACCACATAAATTTTAATTATAAAAACAAAAAAAAATTCCCTTTTTAATAGTGATAAAAAATTAATAATTGGGTAAACTGTGATGTGCAATTTTTTATTATACTATTTATTTTAAATACATTACCAATTTGAAACATTTGTGTAATGGTTAAATAAAACAGTGAATCATTATGTGATTACTCCTCCACACCAAAAAAATTTTACTCTAGGGAAATGTCACATTTAAAAAAATGATGCATGGATATATTTACAATGTAAGAACCTGGATCTTCTTTGTAGGTATGGATTTCAATATTAGTTTGTTTTTGAGCAAAAAAGATGAAATGATGATTTTTTAAATACAAGATGTGTACTTTTGAGTACACACCATGTACCTGGTTTCCGCGTACAACCATGTACTGGCTGTGTAATGGCTGAGTACATTTCTATGTGATGACCTGACAAATGGCTTAATCTGGGGTTCAATTAAGGATACTACACAGCATGTACATTTAATGGAATTGTTGTGTAGTTTTAATTTTAATTGACATATCAGAGTGGGGTCTCATATCATTCCCATAACCGAATTCTTCTTTTCATGTTTCATATAGGAAAGATTATGAATGAAAAATGAACATTAAAACCCTGATTCATGATCCAACCTCCGATTAAGATGTGTTCAGGTGTGTTGGAATCCCACTACTGAGTTCTCAATTAATCTAGACCCTTTCTTCATGATTATTCTTCTCTTGTGAGTTATTCAAGGTTGATCAGCCTTTACCTTTTGTGGATTTATGCCATTCTAGGACAATTCAAGGGCCGACATTCATGTATAAAATTTTTGGAAATCAAGGTATGTGGTTTGTTCCTTTTGTTTTTTCTCTTTTGATTATGAATTCTAAAAGTTCCGCATATCCGCATTTGGGGTATTACTTGATTGGGAATTTAACCCTATTTATTACCTTCTATGGGTTTTTGATTGAAAAAGGATTGTTGCTTATGTTTAAGGTTAGATACTTTGTTTTGGGACAACCCATGGGTGTGTTTATGACCATTTGGTTTAGGATTACTGTTAGGCTTAGATTGTATTCCATGCCTTTTTTTTGTTAGGAAGGACTGGTTGATTATATGAAATTCATATGAAATGAGTTGGGAATGTTTGACTAATATGAATTGGACTGTGAGAGTTTCCCAAAGGTGTTAGACTCTGAGAGATTCCCCGGTGGTAATTTATTATTAATTTGGTTATACCATGAGTGCTACCTAGGTGATAATTATTATTTGATTTAGTTAATTTTGGATCAATTGGAATTAACCATGAGAGATTATAGGTGGTCATTTATATTTTTTAGTGCTATGTTGACAAAAGGGTATTGACCATGAGACCTACCCAGGTGGTCATATGTAATTGACCTATACTATGTGGGACCAAAGGCGTTAGACTATGAGATATTTCATAGGGGGTCATTATTTAGTGAATTGATGTTATGTTAGAAAAGATGGGTTATATTATGAGAATGTTCCCAAGGGGTTATTTATGAATATTTGAATGATTGTGACGAGTCTTCCAAGCTAAAGCACATGATTGGACTCAGTTTTTCTTGATTGTTTTGGTGGTCTTATCAGACATCCGTTTTGTTACATTAAACAGGGGATATAGAGATTAGGCTAGATCCTAGGGTTACCTGATTCAATGGATGAATAATGAGTGTTAAATGAATGCTATTGAAAACTCTTGGGTTGATTACTTTTGAGTAATTCCTATTTTATTGCTATATTTTGGCATATTAAATGCTATATATATTCACGGACATTTAGGTATATATTTTTTGTGGTTGCCTACTAGGATTCATCTCACACCCTATTTGGATCATGTTTTAGACCCAAACAGATTATATGGTTTCAAGTATAGATAAGGGAAATACCCTTCATCATGAGGTACTTTATTACTGTTGGATCTGGAGATCCTGAGACAAAGATGAGGCTTTAGATGCAGCTAGAGTTACTTGTTTCATTTTTTATATTGGTTTCTGTATTTCTTTTTATCATTGTGACTTATTAGGTTGTTTTATCAGGTACATTTGACATTCATCATTTATATATATGCTCCAATTGTTTTATTACTATCAGTATTCCACTGTTTCCTTTTGTTTTATGGTATTATTAATTCTGTTATTATTTACTATTTGGTTTACTCTAAGTATACACTGCTAATGAGGGCACGTTTTCCAGATTATCAAACATTTTCCCTCTCTTATAGCTGATATCCTTTGGCATTTCGAGAAATGCACTTGAGGTTATGTGACAAACCGGGTTCAGGGCACCCTTAGGCGACACCTGGATCTGGGACGTTTCAAAGTGGTATCAAAAGAAGTTATTTCCTGCATTGCCTTACTATTCTGTGTCATTATACTAGGATATGAAAGAATAGGTAGTTAGTAGTAAATTGTGCCCAGGAGTAGGTAACTCGTGTATGGGGAAAAGCCATGTTACAATGAATATTGCATTTTTTTTGATTTTCAATTATGATAGTTGATATGATTTCACCATTAGGTGATTTACTTGTTTTTTCTATCATGAATTATATCATTGTGGTAATATTTCTGTTACAACATGATGGGATTAGGGTATTCCATCTCATGCATCATATAGGCACTTTCTAGAGATCACATTCCATGCATTTTTGTCATGACATTTAGGGTGCATTAATTATTGCATGTTGTCATGATATATGTTCATGTTGTTGTGATAGATGTCGTGATAGAATACCTACTATTTTGATAGGGTGTTGGTATAGGTAATGTTTGATTTGGATGAACACCAAGCTTTGGTCCCTGAGGTGTTATGGGACCGCTTGGATTAGAATTTTGTGGCTCTTGTTACAAATTTTATTGAATTCTATTAAGATATGAGATGAATAAGGATGAAAAAACATGATTCACATGGAGTATGGGCTTTCACTGATTTTAACTTGGCATTCCCTGGCCCAACATTTAAGATATTAGGGGTTCTAGAGATCTTTCATCGGCTTACTATCTGAAAACCCAGAAAACACGGTGTGTGATGTTATGAACACACAACATGTGTTATACTACTCTAGAAGAAATAAATTTTATTAAGTACATGTCATGCATTGTATGTACACACTGTGTACTGGTTGACTGTGTCACTGACTTTGTGATTAGTGACACACAGTCAATAAACATTTGGTTGAACATTACATGTCTAGATTATACACATCGTGCTATATTCAAATGTGTATCTGGTCGTTTGACTAATGAAAAGGTGGATGAATATTTGGTTGTACTTTCCATGTATAGGTTGAACACACCATGTATTGTTACACCAGCAGAAACATGTAGATCAAGGAATGTAGAAGTACTTTGGTAGGAGGGATCATTCAAGAACACGCCATGTCTCAGGAGGAACACACTGTGTGTATGGGGTGCCACACAACCAGGTTGACAGGAGTACAGGCACGCCCATGTTAATACATAAGGGAACATGCCGTGTAGTGGGTCTACACACCATGTAACCTTCTTTTGTAAAATAGGAATTCTATTATTCTTATTTTTCTCTCTTGAATTTATAAGTTTCATTCCTAGATATTCTTGAACTGAGGTGTGCACTTGGCCTTGCAGAGTTATGTCACCCAGACGTCCTCCGGTTGTACACCAGGTACATGGCAATGATTAGACCCCATAAATGGTAGATCAGGGACTAGCAGTATATCCTTCCATTGTGATCATCTTGTCACAAGCTGTTTTATCGGATGCAGGTGCAGATGCATAGTTCTGTGATGTACTTTTTAGGATGATGTAGACTTTTCAAGGGAGCACCACATCCTATCCCATCTATGGAAAAGTTGACACGGGAGTTCCAGAAGCCACATCCTCACACTTTTTTAGGGGATGGAGGACTAAAGGTTATAGAGTCAGGGTTAGAGGCCATAATTTCTATCTTCAAACATCTAGAGAAACCTCCTAAGAGAATAGAGAAGATCATGGCTTACATGTTACATGATTCTTCCAAGAGATGGTGGGATGTTTTCTCGCATGAAATACATCATCAAGATATGACTTTGGAAGAGTTTCAGAGGACCATATATTATTACTGGTACCCTGAGACGTTGAGGGCTGACCCAGAACTAGAGTTCATGCATTTGGAGCAAGGGTCTCTTTAATTGATGGATTATTCTTCTATATTTATAGAGCTGTAGCACTTCACACCTGTTTTGTGAGGTGATGAGTTATCCCTATTTAGGAAGGTTGAGGATGGACTTAGATATGATATCTGATCACAGGTGAATGTTTTTAGGCTAACTTCGATGACTTCTATAGTAAACCAGCTTTTGCTTACCAGGCCCAATCTTAGGGAATTTGGAGCAGTGATCCAAGTAGGTTTAGCATCTAGGGTTTGTAATCCTTTTATTGAAAGAAGGAAGTGTTGTAGGGATCTTACATGCAATGTTTGTTTGGGTAGATGAGTGGTGTGCTACCAATGTATAAAGAATGCGCATATGATACAGTAGTGCCTGAGGTACCAAATTGTGTGTTGATATTGTAGAAAGATGGGCCACATTCATAGTTTTTGTAGAATTTCATCATCTAATGTGACTAAAAGTGGATCTATTACGACTCTGCATTCAGGAGAAGGACCAATGGTTTCTCACCAGTCTGGGAATTTGGGTTTTTCCAGCTAGGGAGGTGGTCATGACCGTGGTAACAGAACATCATTTTTTCAAAGACAACATGGTGGATATTCTCAGGGTATCTAGGTAGGGCCACTGTTCCATAGTATAGGTCATAATTTTTAATGGAATATACCCAACATGAGAAGGATCCTAAACCCTCTATGTTTATATGTACGATTATAGTTGCATCATTTTTATCTTCTACTTTTTTGATATAGGGGATTCTCATATTTTTATATCTGTTTCTATTGTAAAGATCCTTGGGCACTGAATATTTACTTATGATGATGTTATGATTCTAGAAAATCAGTTTTGGAATAGGATGGATACTGTATGTTAGCAAAAGGAGGTCCCTATTGAGTTTGGTGGGTGTCACAACTTATGGGATCTCTATGTCTAAGAGATGACATGCTTATATTTCATTTTCAGAATATACTGGTTGGTCTCCTTTCAGGCCTTTGTTGACTGCTATCACCACAAGCTGAGTTTAATTTCTCGTAGGGGTAGGTATTTTCTACACTATCCTGAATGGGATGTCCAGGTGAGTAGATCAGGATCCAATCATCTTTGGTTAGGAGTAATCACACCACATATTGTTAGTTTTTATCTGGACGACCGTGGAACTTCATAGATGGACTTTCCACCAGTGGTGGATTGTTTTAGATATGTCATTCTAGATGACAATTCAAGTTTACCACTAGAGTGAGAGGTTGATTTCTCTATTGATCTTGTGCTAAGCGCGACAATGATGTCCCTTCCTCCTTTTAGGATGGCTACTCTAGAGTTATTGGAGATCAATAAGTAGTAAGAGGAGTTTCATAAAAATTGTTTCATATGACCTAGTACTTTACCTTGGGTTTCTTCTGTCCTTTTTTAAAAGATGGAAGATGGTATCCTAAGACTTTGGGTGGGTTATCAGAAGTAAAACAATTTGATAGTCAAGAACCGATATCCCTTGTTGAGGATTGAAGATATCCTTGTTCATATTTGAGGAGCTCAGGTGTTTTTCAGGATTGAATTGAGATTTGGTTATCCTCAGGTGTGAATTAGACCAATAGATATACCACTTATAGCATTTTAGTGTAGGTATGGTCTATATTCGTATTTGGTTATGTTGTTCTGTCTCATGATTGCGCCCTCAGTTTTCATGGCACTAATGAACCGAGTGTTCCATCCTTACTTGTATTCTATTGTGGTAGTATTTGTGGATGACATCGTGGTGTACTCTCACAGTTGACACGAACATGATATTCATATTGAGATTTTTTTTAGTACACTGAGAGAGCATCACTTATATTCTATGATTTGAAAATACCACTTTTGGATGGACCAAATTCACTTCGGGGGGCATGTAATCTCAGAGATAGGTGTATCTGTAGACCTAGATAAAGTGAGAGAAGTAGTTTCCTGGGAGTATCCGAAGAACATCATTAAGGTAATAAGTTTTCTAGGGATGGATGATTACTACAGACACTTTATAATGAACTTTTCATTCTTAGCAAAGCCACTGATGGAACTGACTATGAAGGGTGCAATGTACTTGTGGAAATATTCCTACAATTCAGCTTTTAGGAGCTGGAAGGGAGAATGAATTCCGCACTGATACTAATTTTTCTAGAGTTAGGAAAGAGTTACACCATTTATTGTGATGTATCAGGTGTCGGGCTGGGAGAATTGAATATACAAAGGGAAAGATTCTTTTCATATAGGTCTCAATAGTTGAGGCCACGTGAGAGAAATTACCCGACGCATGAGATCGAACTGGCTGTAGTTGTGCATGCATTGATCTGTTGGATACATTATCTTTTGTGAAACCATTGTTTGGTTAACACTGACCAAAAAATTCATCAAGTATATCTATACTCAGCATGATTTTAATTTTAGACAAGAAAGGTGGGTATAGTACCTTTAGTTATTAGACATTGAGCATGCCTACATGCTTGGGATAGTCAACACAGTGGCTTATGCGTTGAGAAGTAGAACTCAGTTATAGGTGGTTCTGGAGGCCAGAATTGAGTGGAAGGATATGGCTATATTCTATGAGATGCATTTGGAGGTCTACAAAAGGCAAGGAAATACATTTAATTCTTTTATAGCTATTATCTTAACTCTTCTGGATGATGTGTGATTTAGGAAACTATCAAATTCTGAAGGCCTAGTCCCATGTGAGAGTGTGTCAAGAGAGGACCCTACTCCTAGGTGGACCATAGATGAGGATGAGGTTCTGTGTTTTCATTGGCATGTATGGGTGTCATTAGACATGCACAAGGATTTGTTGCAATATTTTCATGCCTCAGTATGGGCAGTACCTCCTAGTGTCCCCAAGATGTATCGAGATCTAAATCATTAGTATTGGTGTCCTATTATGAAGAGGGATGTAGCTGGTTTTGTTATGAGATGTTCCACCTGTCAAAAGGTGATGGTGGTGCATTAGTGAATATTATGGCTTTTTCTATAGTTACCCATTCCTGAGTGGAAGTGGAATGATGTCATGATCGATTTTGGGATAGGTTTACCAATATTTCTTTGAGGTAATGATACATTTTGGTTTGTTGTTTATAGAATCACGAAGGTTTCAAATTTACTACCAATTAAAGAAACATTCAGTGTGCATGATCTTGGAAGGTTGTACAACTAGGATACTATACGTTTTCTTTTGCTACCCCACTCTATAATTTTATAGAGAGATGATAGGTTTACTTATCATATCTATTAGAAACTACAAAGGGCTTTGGGTATATAGGTGCATCAGAGTACAACTTACCATCCGTAGAAAGACGATTAGTCCAAGTGCACGATTCATGTTTTGGAGGACATGCTTCGAGAATACATTCTAGATTTCATGGGATCTTGGTAGAGACACATACCCCTAGTGTATTTTCCCTACAATAATAGTTTTCGGTCCACTATTTAGATGGTACCATATGAGGTTTTTTATGGTAGGACATGCCAATCTCCACTATGTTGGATAGAGGCAGAAGAGGCAGGTATGCTAGGACCTCGTCTTGTCTAGGATAAAATTGAGCAGGTGGAGTTGATTAGTTTGAGGATGGATATAACACAATCTTTCTATAAATCTTATGCTGATCGATAGAGATGACCTCTGATGTTCAAGGTCGGAGATTAGGTTTTCTTATGTGTCACACTGAGGTTGGGACATGGGAGGATTATGAGGTAGGGTAAGCTTTCATCGAGATATGTCGGGTTATTTGAGGTTTTGGAAATAGTCGGGATGGATTCCTATTGGTTTTGGTTACTTAAGTGGTACCGGGGTATGCACGACATCTTTCATGTTTCTCAGTTATGGAGTTAATTTTTAGACCAATCTCATTTTTTTTTGACCCGAGGAGGTTGAATGGGATTTAGATGCATCCTTCGAGGATCACCCTATTCAGATTTTGGATTGCATCATGAAGGTTCCCTATGTCTGGTTTTTTCCGCTGGTATAGGTGTTGTAGTAGCCTGGGCGAGTATAGGATAATAGTCGGGAGAGGGAGGTTGACGTACGGTCACAGTGGATAGAGTTGTTTGAAGTTTCTTCTTCACCACCCTTGGATTGAAAATTCAGGCATGAATATAATTAGAGGGGGTTTTTTTAAGAAAACAAATCTTCATTTTAGGTATGGATCATGATTTTGGGTTTTTTTAGGAAATAGAGGAAATGGGGATTTTCTAAGTACATATCTTATACTAGTGAATTCACGCCTTGTACCCAGTTCCTATTTTTAACCATGTGCTAGCTGTGTAATGGCCAAGTACATGGTCATGTGATAACCTAACAGACTGCTTAATCTGGGGCCAGCTAAGGATACTACACAGAATGTACATTTAATGAATACATCATGTATTTTTCTGTTTATTTGATATATCAGAGCGGGGCCACATCTCATTTCTAGAACCAACTTCTTCTTCTCGTGTTCCGTATAAGAGTGCTCAAGAACAACAAATAATTATCGATCCCCCAATTCTCTATTTGGCCTTTGATTGAGATGTAATAAGGTGCTTTGGAATATCACCGGTGATTTATCAATTAAAATACATCCTTTATTCCTAATTCATATTCTCTTTTGAGTTATTCAAGGTTGATTTCTCTTCCCCTTTTTATATATTTATGTCGTTCTAGGCTGATTCAAGGATTGACGTTCAAGTATATCAATAATGTGATATCATGGTATGTGGTTTGTGCCTTTCCATTATTTTATTTGGAATATGCATGTTAAATGTTAAGCATACCCATGTTTGGGTTATTTCGTGATTAGGAATTTAACCCTATATATTACCTATTATGGTTGTTTGATTGATAAATGGTTGTTTCGTAGGCGTATTGTTAGATAAATTGTTACAGGAAACTTCTTTGGTGTGATTCACTTGTTTGATTGTTTATGACCATTTGGTTTAGGATGCTTGTTAGGGTTTCATTGTTTTCAATGCCTTGTTTTGTTAGGATGGAGTTGCTGGTTATATGAAATCCCTATGATATGCATTGTGAATGTTTGACCAAATGTGATTGGACTGTGATGATTCCAAAATGGGTTAGACTGTGAGAGCTACCCAGGTTGTCAATTATAATTAATTGGGTTAGACCATGAGAGATTAAAATGTGATCATTATTATTTGATTAAAGGAATGTTTAACCCAGGGGCATCGAGCTTGAGAGATTCTAAGTGGTTGTTTATATTTTATTGATACTATGTTGACCAAGGGGTGTTGACCGTGACAGCCGCCCAAGTGGTCATTTGTAACTGATATATACTATATGGGATCAAAGGGGTTTTACGGTGATAGCATTCCTTTAGGGTCATTATTTATTGAATTGGTGTTTTGTTATACTAGAGGGGTTAGACAACGAGAAGATTCCCAAGGGGTCATTTCTGAATAGGTGAATGATTTTGATGAGTCTGCCAAGAAAAAGCACAAGATTGGACTTGGTTTTACTTTATTGTTAAGAAGGTATAATGAGACATCTGTTTTTTCACTTTACATAGGGGATATAGAAATTTTCCTAGATCCTAGGGTTATATGATTCAACAGATGATTAATGAATGTTAAATGAATGTAATTTCAAATGTAGGATTATTTTCTTTTGAGTACATCCTAGTTTATTGCTTCATTTCTCTATATTTCCTTCCTTATATATTCACTAAAAGTTGGGCACAAATATTTTGGTGGTAGCCTTTTGGGATTTTTCTCACACCCTTCTTGGGTCATCATTTGGACCTAAACAGATTATATGGTTTCCGGTATAGATAAGGGGAAGCCCCCATCTTCATAAGGTACTTGGTTGTTGTTGGAATTGGTGATCATGGGAATAATCTAAGGCTTGATATGCTACTAGAGTTACATATTTCTTTTGTAATTTAGTTTATGAATTTCTTTCCATTAGTGTGACTTTTTTTCTATTTTCTTTGTTACATGGGACATGCATCATTTATGTATATACAATATTTTTTTGTTACTATCATTCTTCCATTTTTTACTTCTGTTGTATGGTATTACTTCTTATGATATTATTTACTATTTACTTTGTGCTATGTATACTCTGCCAATGAGATCATACTTTTCCCATTATCACACCTTTGCCCTCATTTCTAGATAGTATCCTTTGGTGTTTTGGGAAATACCCATGAGGTTAAGTGACCAACCGGGTTCGTGGCACATTTGGGTGAAACCTGGATTCGGGGCGTTAAATACAATTTCATTAATATTTAATATTCAATGAAAATTTAATTCTCGATAGCAACATGATCAAAGAAAAAACCACATGAAGGTGTTATACTCAATGAAAAATGAATAATATATCTCACAAATTTCATCAGAGAAATATTTATGGAGATGTATGATAATATACTTAAAAAGGAATTCAAAAGTAAAACATGTAACTAACTGTCCACTTGGGTGTGTTAAAACCATTTAATGAATCTTTTACTTTTTATATTGAGTAAATATATGTTATTTTTTAAAAAATTAATACATGATTCTTTCCACCAAACCTTATCATTAGCAATCAAATTTTGAGAACTCCTCACTTAGAAAATATTGGAATTGAAACATTAATCTTAGGACCTTTAAATACCCATGTGTATTACATTTAATCACTCCCATCATTTATTATTATTTCTTGATGCTGTATAACACATAGATAATAGGTACACACACTATGCTAAATTCCATACAGTAATGAAACAAATCAGATAAGAATGAATCTATTGAAAAAACATTTTGGAATGATTATAAATATTACCTAACTTATATTTAGCTTCTGTTGAGTAAGAAATATTCACACCTGATGGTTGGGTAAAAAGATGCGTGGAGATGATTGTAGAATTATTATACCATAAACTACTCACATAGAGGGTGTCAATCATCATAATAGTTTCATGGAGATAAAACAATTTATATCATAATCAAATTACTAAAATATCACACATAAATGATAAATACTTAATAAAAGTCAGATTCCATCTGGGAAAAAATATTTATTAAAAAGTTAAAATAAATTGAAATAATGATTTTCATCATGCATTATTAATAATTTCCTTTATTAGGTTGGCCTAAAAAATGAGTGTTCCTACACAAATAAGTGGTATTGGGTAGGTAAAAATATTATATAGAAAGTGAAAAAAAGAAAACAAATAAAGGTGATGAAAATATTAATAAACATTATAATGTGGGGAAAATTATAAACACTATAAAATAGGAAAATAAGAGAAGAATAAGAAAAATATTATGGAAATCCTAATGAAGATAATAATTTAGGCATCCCCCATAGCTTGTGTGTGTAGTGTCCTTACTATAATAAAATATAATGCAGGATAAAAGGATAAAACAACATGGGTGTCACTGTTAGATTACTTCATGAAGGTGGATATCCTCTACAATGGACTCCAGATTGGTTTCATGAATTTCCTTCAACCACATTCAATTAATAGTGAGTGTTTGTTTGGTTTTTTTCATTTTGACCCTATATAACACCAAATGGATAAGCATTAGTAATAGTGTATGGGGTAAGTAAAGGGAAATGATGCTTACCTAGTTATAACATTAGCCTTTCATTTTATAAGAGGAACTACTTCCCAGTATGGAATTTATGATGATTGATGGGGTGGTAATGGGTATCCATGGTTATCTTCTTGTATATCCAAGAGATCTCTCGTAAGTCACATCAAATTTACTCCATCGCCTGAATTGGAAACATTTTATGCTTAAATACATTTTTTAGGATCATATTTGATTTTATAACATCCCAATATACATAGTGATATTCTTCCATAAGTAGGTTAAAATTAATTATAAATTGAATCCAATAAGGAAACATTTGGTTTGATGTTTTAAAATATACATATTACACCCAAAGAGAATCATCCAAGCGTAAACATTAATCTTACCTATTGGGTTGTACCATAATTTTCCATGATTTACTCAACTTCCAAATTTGAAATTTATTCTTTCCCACTGTATTGGGGGTTATTTGAAGTAGAGACTTCATATAGAAACCCATAATAATGGAGAAATTTTCTTCATATTTTTATTACAAAAATGTGAACCCTGATCGCAAATGATTAATCTTGGAAAACCAAACATGCTGAAAATCCACGATCTCAAAAAATCAAAAACCACTCAATAGTCATTAGTCCTAGTAGAATTTGATTCCATACATTTATAGAAATATTCAAGAGCCAGTAATATATAAATAAGTCAAAATAATTTTGAAAAGGCGCCATGATGTCAATTCCCCAAGTATCAAAGATCTCATAAGATTACATGGGTTTTTTAGGAAATTAATTCTTATAAGAGATATTCCTAGTGAATTTAAATCATGTTCCTGAATTAAAAAATTGATGGGAATCTCAATGGAATTTTGGCCAATAAATTCTAGATTCAAGGACCTTTGGAGGTGTTTGTTGAGATCCAATGTAGCCCTACTAGACAATTTTTGAAATAATATCAAATCAAAGGTGAACTCATGGTTGCGTACACATCAACAAAAAACATAGTCACTAAAAATTCTCCATATGTTTGGGTTATACCAAATTTAAAATAATGAATCATTCTCAAGTCTTTGGTATTGGGAATTTCATAAATATATGGGGACCATAGATTGTGCCTAAAAATTTAAAATTTTCACCTACCAAGGGGTAATTACCACTATATCACAAAGGTTATAATTACAGAATAATTCTAGAATGGGGAGGGATCAGTCAATGTGGTGGTCCAATGGCGGAGAAATACTTCTATTGTGGTCTTATACCACATTATATAATCATTTTTTATCCTTAATTATGGATTAAATTCTAAAAGTAAGAACATCTATTGAATGAGATATGGTTTGGACTTTAGTTTCCTAAGTAGATACTGAAGGGATTCATGTCCAAAGAACAAAATTACTTTGGACCCTCTAATGTGTGATCAGAATTTATCCATGGAAAAAATGAAGAGGAATTATTTTTCAGTTGTGGTGTAGTTTTCTTAGACATGGTCTAGTGTGAGTGAGGTGTAGTCTATTACGTGTGGTTCATGATCGAACCATTGTGATAAGTATTCCCCGACATCATATTTAGAGTCATCACACATGAAATCAAATGGAAAATCCAACCATGGTGGTTGGATTATCAGGGGTGATGTGAGACTCAATTTTAATTAGATAAAATCATCCTCAAAGTCTTTATTAGAAAAAATTATTTTTCTTTTTTGGAGTAAGAGGGAGAGAGGGATTTCCGAATTACTGAGGTCGTGAATGAAACAATGAAAAAAACGATCATAACCTAAGAAATACCACACATCCTGCAATTCATTTAGGAATTGTGGGGAAGAATCCATGCATACATCAGATTTATCTACTTTGAGACCATCTCCATAAATTACATGTCAATTTACTATACATTGTCTTCATATGAAATGGAATTTCTCATAATTTAATATAATATTATTTTCAATACCGAATCATATGATATAAGTAGGACTACCATAACACTCATAAAAAAGGATCCATAAATAGTGGAATTATCCATGAAAATGTCCATGTAATTATCCAAGAAATATGAAAATAATAATAATACTTTGTTGGTCAGAGTGATATTCTCAAGAGGGGGAGAGGGTTCAATTGAGTACCCACTAAAAATTCCTATTCAATAAATTTCAAAATAAAATTCGCTAATTAAGAATATGATAACTGAGTTAATCAAAATAACATATTGATATGAATTTTTATCGTTTAAAATATTTCTCAAAGAGTGATTCTGTCTCAGTGAAAACAGTATATAAAAATTACATTAACTATTGAAATAAATTTACTAAAAAACATTATAAACAAAGTAGTTAATATTAACCCTCCAAGTAATGATTTTATTACAGTAATAACCAAATTAATTTTAATGTTTTGATACAAATAGTGGAATTAAAACAAGTGGTGAAGTCTCAAGTTGAGAATTAATATCCTACAATAGGAAATCAACTACATCCAAGCAGATTTTATAAATATAAACAAGATCTAAAACAAATATTAGGTTTTCTTAAAATAGAATAAAATCATTCTAGGCCATGCAATGTACTCTTCCATAATAATTGTGGGAAGAAAACACTCTAAAGTTAGACATGGTCCTCTTCTATAACACTAGTGGGTATACATTAAAATAGAGTAAAAAAGATATCTTATGTCTTCTAGTTATAGAAAATGAATAGTGTTTGTTGAATAAATAGGGTAAACCAGACACTGCTCGAATGTAAATGACAGAAGCATAAAAAGAAAGTACAAATATATTGAAATGATGGTGTTTCTCAGTATGATGATAAAAAGATTCTTAAGACTCCTCGGATGAATCTGGGAGATAACCTGGAGATGATTATCTGAAAAATATAGTAAAGCAGACTGTCGTAAACTCTCTTTGTTCTTACTATAGGGAATGATTTTTTATATTCACAAGGTTTCACTATTTCACATTCAATATGTATATATTAATACTTCATACAATCTTTTTCATTGATAGTAAAAATTGATCATCAGTTCACACTCGTATAATCTATCAGCATCCTATTATATCAACACATGAGGTCAGATTCCTTTTAATATATAGCGCTACCTGAATGAGAGTTGTTTAAGGAATAATCCCCATGGATTTGTGAATACTTATATTGAGAACTGACACAACCTTTAATTTTTCCTATAATGTTAAATTATAATCATTAATATAATCCACAGAATTAAATTCAATAATATTTCTATTAGAATATTTTTATTCAAAATAAGCGAGATAGTGATGGTAGGTATTCTGGTGGAAAGTGAACTGTTGTAGTGATTCATTCTGATGGTGAATCTTCCTTAATGAGAGACATTAGGAATTCAGGCATCTAAGGGTGCCCATTAAGAGGTTATAAATCTAGCGGTGAGATTTCTAATGGAGAGATATATAGTAGTAGGTCATCTGATGTTAGGATAGGTATGGAAGAGACAGATGTTTAGTAGTGACTGATCTCAATGGTGACTTTTCTCAATGGTGACTAATCGCAATAGTGACTCATCTCAATGGTGACTCGTATCAATGGTGACTCAACTCAATAGTGAATCCTCTCAATGTTTACTCGTCTCAATGTTTACTCATTTCAACGGTGACTTATCCTAATGGTGACTCATCTCAATGGTGTCTCATCCCAATGGTGAATCATTTAATGGTTACTCATCCCAACGATGACTCGTCTTAAAGGTTTCATATCTCAATGGTGAATCAAATTCATTGGTGAGTCATTTTCGGTGGTGAATCAACTTCAATGGTGGTAGTTTTAAACCCTTATCCAAGTTTTTATCAAATTGAATTATTCGATAAAATGTTATCATAGAACATAAAACTCATTAAAAAACATATCATGATTTTTTTATCATAAAAGAAAATGTTATAAAAATCCCCTCTTTTAATTATAAAAATCATCTAATTTTATAAACCATGTATGGAATAAACATTGGATTAAATGGATCTGATTAAAACATTAAAAACATAATTTAAGGGTTTGGTCAGACCATTTAAAATAGATGATAAATAAATTAAATTGTTATCAGAGATATTAAATAAAAAATATTGAAAATATATGTCAAAGGTATGGTAAGAGATAATAACATAATCATAGATTTAAAGAAAAATAATTAATAAATATAGTATCCATGAAATAAATAAAATATAAATTAAATACCTTTGGTAAAAGAGAATAACATAAATTAAACAAAATTTCTATAACCATTAATTCTCACCCCCTTCTGAAATTATCAAAAAGTGTGTAAAAAAATAATAAAAATAATATAGAAAAATATTAATAATAAGATAATTTCTATTAATGATAAAATTGATTGTAATAAAAAATGAGATTCCTCAAAATTCATATAGAAGTACCTATTAAAAATCTTCTATTCAATGCCTCTCATTCAGTGTTCTAGGGACAACATATGATTTTCCCTTATTAGTGGTAGATGAAAAGGAATTACAATTTTAGGTAAAAATGGTAGTGGCTATAGGTATAGAAAAAGTAGCTGTAATGACATCAATTGAAGGTGGAATCTTTCTAATGATCCCTGGATGAAGCAGCTGAACACTTTCCAATGGATATAGACATTGAGGTTGAAACTGATGAGGTAGAGGTTCATTTCGATATTATGTAATAGCTATTTTAAAATAATCAGGTGTAGTGGCAAGATGATTCATATAACAATTCACTGGTATAGAATCATGTACTACCATTATAGACACATGCATGAAAGGCATCATCATATTGATGAAGTCCATGATGATTTGGAAACCTCAAACCATGGAACTAAATAATTATTGCTTCCCCTCTATAAAAAAATAGATCACATGTGTCCCTTATTTCAACTGACTGAATTTCTCTTTGAAAGTTCTCATAACTGGTGGAAACAAATTTTTTTCCATAAGAAACATTAATTGAGTGTTTAGATGATGCATGAAATATATCTGGACCTGGCGACACTTAACTACCTCTTTGATGGGTTATAATTATTTTTTAGTGTCATTCATACGTTGAATTACTATCTTATGAACACGATCACTATTGTGTTTGATATTCCTTAGACTCCTCTGAGGGATGTGAGGAACATGTCCTAAAATAGCTTGAAGTTCATCTCTAAAAACTAAACTGGTCAACTCAATACTAATAAGAGGGGGAATTCTCAAAATATAAACCACGAATGATATATTCACCAGAAGTTCTAACAAAGTATCCAGATAATTATCCAAATAAGATCCCTTCTCATCCACTATATTCCACATTATCTCTATCTCATTTTCTAACCTGTTATTATATATCTCCACTTCTTGGAAATGATGAATCAACATGGGATGGAAGTGATGTATCACTTAGTTAATATTGTTTATAGAATCTCTGTTATTATGATTTGTGAAAAGAGGAGCATACTTCATCAACATCACACTAAAATCAGAAATAAGAATTTCCCTAAAGGACACAAAGCCATATTCGGTAACCACATCTACATATATAAGAGAAACAATAGGTGAAGGCGTAGATACTCTCTCAGATGTAGACACTAATAGATTTGGTCAGGAAAGAACATCTGAATAAAATCTCTAAAGCTCATCTGTAACATCTATAGGTTCAATCATCGATCCCTTAGGATCTCTCTCCTCCAGAAATGGGATACCAGGTCCACCATGCTTTGAGGAACTGCTATCGACATCCTAGTCAAGGTAGTCCATGACTAGCCTCAAGTAACCTGGATATATATCCCATTATTCAAGATATGAATCACCTAATCTAATAGAATACACAATAGCACGATCGACTACCATATGCCTTTTATAGTCTCCACCAATATGGTCAACGCGGTGACTAACTGGGGTTGGGGATTTCCCCCCTTCAATAGATGCTTCCAAATCATCTATATAAGTTTTATCAACTTCTCTAACTATTATGGGTCTATCCAAAGACATAAAATTAATAAAAAATTCTATTAAAGAATCTGTTGCCTAAATCATCACATGATCATTAGGCCTATCATGTTCATAAAAACTACCACTAGCATATACATCACTATCTACTTTATTATTTCCATCTTATTCACTTCCATAATATTATTCTTCTTTATTTTCTTCTTCATTTTCCTATTCAACTCTATTATCATCTACCTTTTAACATTGATTTTCAATATCACTAGAAACATTAACAACTTATTTAGAATATTTGGAAGAGGATATATTATATTATTCTTCTTTTGAAATCCCAATTTTATATTCTTCACTTCCATATATTTAAAGAGTCTCTAAAACAAGTAACATCATTTGAGGAATAGGTAGGCACAAAGTGATAGCTTGAGGACTCTTGTGAATATCCAGGTTACTACCGTACTCAATTTAAGACTCTTGAACCTCATTACTAGAAGTAGCTGCTTCCTCTTTTTACTACTCATTTGAGTACACAACCACCTCTATGTCTCATATTCAAGATAAAAAAGATCATTCAGTCTGGAAGGGTGATCAACATGAATAAACTTTTCATATATCTTATCAACATAAAAAACGAGTTGCCTCTTCCAAGGGTTCGAATTTATTTTCAATCTATTTAAAATAAATTTTTTCAAACAAAGACCTCTAGATATCACTATGATTTCTTCTTCCCCATCAACCAACCCCAAGCCTCCAGCATTGACCAAATTAACATATGATAAATTAGAGAGATTTAGTCTGATTATAGTTTTCACATCTCTATAATATGAATGATCAAATATATGTACATGTTAATTTTATATCTTATTTTACAAATGTATATATGTTATAAAACCTAGCATAGTATTGTATTGAAATCTCATTTTCACAGGATCAAGTTGTTCCATATGGTCTTAAACAAAAAACAACACTCACCCTTAAGTTAAGTTATTACTATAATCCATAAGGTGTAGTTTCCAAGTAGCTCATCCAAGATATTAAAATATTTGAATGAATCATTGTTACTTGAAATCAATCCTTGATAATTAGTTGAAACACCCATTTTAGGTACTTTAAATTATTTTTTAAACTTTTTTGAAGAGGGATCCACCTTCTGCACATTTATCTGGCTTCCTACATAGTCTTTATCATCCCAAAATATGAACTCAACATTCTGATAAAACATATTCTCTATCCTTAGATAAGACAACATATCATTATTTGAGAACCAATAATCCCATATATGGTGTTAAATCACATTAATAACCGATGATATTCTCAATAGAAACCACCCATAATTTACCTCCATCTCATCTACAAATATTTTATTCATGAGTAGTAGTTTTCACAGCTCAAATGTAAGTTTTCGTGAATCTCCTTTATGATTCTTCAAAGGGAATAGCTCCTTTGGAGTCGATGCAGATACACAAATCACTCTAACCAAGAATTTTATTAGAAGGTGTATAGGAGGCTTATGGAAGGTGACGATTTAGGAGAGATGGTCACCAAGAAGTTCGAAAGGAATAGGTGAGAGGGAGAGCGTCAAAATTATACTAATTCCTAAATTTATATCATTTCAGTATTTTAATATCAGAAATAAAGATAATTTATTTAAATAAAAAGGTAATCAAAAAATTAAACAATAAATAATGATTAATCATGGAGGATTAACTCTAATGGAAGGTTATTACCAACTATGGGTTGTTCTAATGTATGGTAATCCACTAGGGGCAGGGGTTATCCAATGGTGGTTAATTTACATCAGTCGATAATTTAAAATGATTATTAATTTTCAATGGTGGGTAATATACAAAGGTGGGTCCCCAAAATTGATGTCTACAAAAAATTTATCATTCCAAATTCATCCTTGATATTGTTTAATCTCTCAAAATTTAATGGATTAGTGAAAATATCATAATCATTATTTTCTTTTCTAATGTATTTAAGAGTTATATCACTATTTTGAAATTTTTTCTCAAGAAGTGATCGCTTAGGTCAATGTAAATTGTTCTAGATTGAGAACTTGGGTTCATAAAGATATTTATTAAACTACAATTGTGACAATTCATAGCGACATTTCATAATTTAAATCCATAGTCTAGTATTTTTTGTTTTATCCAAAAAATTTGATCACAACATGTAACACCCCAAGTTTTTCTAAAAATAAATAGAAATGAATGGAACTTTGTTTTAAGTAGATATTTTTAACTATACATTGAAACATTACTTTTCCACTTTTATGTTTTGAATTTCAAGAAATTATCATCTACAATTGTGTTCAGTATGTGATTTGGAGTCTATTATAACCAACTTGTTTTTTGGTGAATAGTAACATAACCCTATGAATAGTAATATGAATATTAACATAACATTAATGTATAGTAAATTTTATTATTATGTTATTTTCATAAGGCTTTAATATAATAACATCTTGATTAATTTTTCTTCATGATATAGAAGTTTTCATAGAATTAGAATTGTTAATTTTTGAATTAAGTATGATTTTATTTAAAAATTAATTTAATAATATTTAAAAAATTATTTCCAGAAAATGGACTTCATTTTTTAATTCTACACATCGATAAATGGTTAGGGTGAATTTTTGGATTTTTCCTGAAACAATTGATTTTCCGGTGAATAGTAAAAAATACAGTTTTTAGTTTCGGTGTGTTAATGGCATCATTAATGATATAATAATGATGTCATAAATCTGGTCGACTTATGTATAGTTAAATTAGATGTGAGGTGTCCCAATTGGATTATACCATGTACAAATACCATGGGAAAGCCCATGGTTTTTCAAATACCACTCATGAGGTGTCCCTTGAAAATTATTAAAATAATCCCTAACATTTCCTATAAATACCAACTCCTCCCTTCATTGAATTCATTCCCAATTCTCCATCAATGAATATCTATCCTCCTTACCTTAATAGTAGTCCTCCCAAGGATTCCATAAGCCCCAAGGTCCCAACCTTCTATTTCTAAGGGTTACTCTACAAGGTAAAAAAATATCAATATCTTTCTTTTTTTCTTTCAAGTTCCCTTTTACGTGGTATATCTTTCAAGTTTCTATACCATGTTCTTATTTACTTCTTTTTATTGATATGTTATGTATTATTATTAATTTATGGATGGATAACCCATGTCCCCTCTCTTCTTAATGTTTTCTAAAACCCTGTCACATAGCTGTTGGGCTGCCAAATTTTTGTAAGAGATGTCTCACTTATTCTTTTATTTTGAGTTCCTTCCTTATTCTTTCATCGTATCACCTTACCCAATAGTCATGAAATCTCCATAAATAATTTATATTCCTGATTTTATCATTTTTATGGAAAATTAATCCTCAAAAGTCTTCTCCAATCCATCTTATTTAAGGAATAAAAACATTGTCCATTATGTGTCGAATTACCGACATTGTGGATGATGTGATTTCAATTTCCCTTAATTCATTCAACTATGGTCATGAAACCATTTATATGGTTGAACCAGGTTATAATATATGTGTTATGACTCACCCATGGTTCTGGAATTCTTTTTTACTCATGGTTCTAATTTATAAGACAAAACAAGGTTGTTATTATCAAAGAACCATTAAAATGATCTAAGAGAACATTATTAATGTTTAAACTTATGAAGCTACCTCATATTAAAAATCTAAATGATAAATGGTATAAATTATGGTACAAGAAATATGTTAATCACTTCCCATTCCAATTTTTTAATTTCACTTCCAATCGACAATAACATCCACCATGAACCAATCATGGAAATCATGTTAAGAACACACCCAAAAATAGTTCAGGGAGAAAAATACCAACAATTTAAGGCTGAAATGATGTTATGAAATCATAATATAAGATGTTATAAAAATAAAAAAATTTCTGTAAAATACTAATAACAATATTTTAACCATTATACATTTATTTTAAACAAGTTTTATGTAAGATAGACCCAACATAAGGGAATTCTTAACCCGATTTCCATTCTTTGGGTTAACCTTCTACTTCATTATTTATGTGCTATTTAAATTGTTTGTGTGATGGGTTCC
Source organism: Viscum album (assembly GCA_963277665.1). NCBI lineage: Eukaryota > Viridiplantae > Streptophyta > Magnoliopsida > Santalales > Viscaceae > Viscum > Viscum album. The sequence goes on along the minus strand of OY728120.1, from coordinate 1,574,177,975 downwards.
ATTTATATTATGTTTTATTAGGTGTTTTTATAGTATATATACATACTCCATACACTCTATTAAGTCTCTCTTAAATTGTATGATATTTATAAGGGTCTTTTAATTAAAAATCCTATTTTTAAATTCATTTTTACAAAATTCCAAAGTCATGTTTTTATGGAATTATTCATATTGTATGATTATGTTTTGGTTATTGGGAAAGATTTAAGATTAAGGGTGGGACCTATATCTCCCTCCAGTGCACTGTGTATGAGTATGTTGGAGGTCAATCGTATGGTTACTCCAAGTGTAACTGCGATGGTTATACAAAGTAAGGTAGTCGTGAGGGTTACAAATTATAAGGTAGCCAAGAATGGTTAAAAGATTATGTAAGTAATGACCCAAGATACATTTATGATTATATTTATGTTCTCATTTTTGTGTGGATATTGTGTAAATATCATGTTACACAAATTAAGTATATATGGGTGACAAGAATTTCTTCTGAAAATGTTTTCATACGTTTCGAGTATTTATGGACCAATGTGATATTTTCTTCTTTTTCATCCCATAATGAGATTTTTTACTCATCCCATGTTTTTATATGATTTTTACATCTTAATGGATGTGTAAGACAAGGAAGGAAGCCATGGTAAATGATAAAGAATTGTCAAAGAGTCATGTTTAAGTTTTAATGTTTTATATTTTGAAAAAAAGGAAACTATTTTTATGGTATCCACTCCCGAATAATGTGTAATGTTATGAATGTATTGTCCTAATTCTATAATGTTATAAACATGTAAATATCCTCGATGTGAAAGGATGTTTTTTTGACTAAATTCATGATTATGTATGTAATAAGGTTGTGACCTTATAGTTGGTATCAGAGGATTATTTAGATAACTTTAGGGGTTAGGGTGATGTTAATAGAATACCATATGTGATTTTCACTCTATGTTTAATTTGAAATGTTTTAGAATTTATAGATTACCATGTTGATTAATCTAAGACATGTTTCTTCAGAATGGTTGTTCGTAGAAGGAACGTGGGTGCTGAAGAGGAGAGGCACCGACAGAATGAAATCCTTCTGGAACTACAGCTCAGAATGGTAGGGATTGGAACCGAGTATTTTTTTGATAGTAATGGATCAGCTAACACAACCAATAAATGGTGGTGGAATCCATGAAATAGAACTAATAGAGGTGCCACAATATAACATGACAGAAGTAGAACATTTTATGAGACAAAATCCACCTGCATTCAATGGATCTTCTAACCCAGTAGCAACTAAAGGATGGATCAAAGCCCTTGAAAATATATTCGATGTTATGGGATGTTCGAAAAATCAAAAGGTAAGCCTTTCTATTTATCATTTTGAAGGGGAAGTTGATTAGTGCTAGTCAATTGTAAGGAATATCCAGGGTAGAGAGGATTTTTATTCCTTAGAGTGGGATGAATTTACAAGTATTTTCCTCGAAATATATTTTCTTAAGTTGGTGTGACTTATAATAGAGAAGAAATTCATTGAGTTGAAACAAAAGGAGGAAGACTCAGTTGTTGTGTATGAAGAGAACTTCACCCAACTGGTGAGGTATGCTCCAAATCTTATTCTGGATCATGATATCTAAATCATCCGCTTTTAATCAGGATTGAAGCCAAGGTATTGAAGGGATTTGGCCTCTCGTTAATTCAAAAGTTATGAGAAACTTGTCTGATGTGCTGAGAGGGTAGAGATGGAGTTTCTGGATGATCATGTTCAGTTTGGAAAGAAAGGGAAGGAGAGGTCTAGTTGGAATTCGATGGGTAAGAATCAACCAAATAAATCTGATGGTAAGAAAATAAGATTTCCAATTTGTGAAAAGTGTGGCAAGAAACACACTGGGGAATGTCTTAGCAAAACGGGGAAGTGTTGTTAATGTGGTAAGTTTAGACATATGACTCGAGATTGTAACAAAAAAGATCCAAAGGCTAATCCAGATAAGTAGAACGTAATGTGTTTTAAATGTGGTGAAATGGGTTATTATGAAAATGCCTACCCAAAGAGAGATCCTAATGATGAAAAGAAGCTAGACTACAAGCAGAAAGGTGTAGTGAGATCATTTGAGACTATGTCAGCAGATGTCAGGCCATCCAATGAAGTTGTATTGGGTACATTGTTTGTTCACTAAGATTTTGCAAAAGTTTTGTTTGATACAGGGTCTATACATTCCTTTATCTCTGAGAAATTTTCTGGTACTTTTGAAATATCTCCTCAACAAATGAGATGCAAAATTGTTATTAAAACACCAGGGGAAAATGTTATAACAAAGTGAGTTATAAGAATATTTATATTGTGGTATGTGGAAATACTTTGCCTGCAAACCTTGTTGTTTTACCCTTAGTTGAGTTTGATGTAATTCTGGGAATGGACTAGCTTTCAGATTATCATTCTATGATTGATTGTAGAGATAAATAAGTTGTTTTTCAGAAAGAGTTTTAGTTTGTATACAAGAATCAAACCATACAATTGATAACATATCAAGAAGATGAGAAACAATTGAAATATAGAAATGAATGTCATTTTCTCATATTGTTGAAAACTAGGGATGTATTCAAATTAATGATGTGCTGATATTAAATGAATACCTTGATGTTTTTCCAGATGAGTTACCCGGTGTCATACCTGATCAAGAAGTTGAATTCACAATTTACTTAGTTCCTGATGCTAAGATAATTTCAAAACCCCCATATCATATGGCTCCAATAGAACTTCTTGAATTGAAAAATCAGTTGCAGGGTTTGCTTAACAAAGGCTTCATTCTTCTTAACACTTCACCATGGGGATCTCATGTTTTGTTTGTTAAAAATAAAGATGGTTCCATGAGACTTTTCATTCATTATAGAGCTTTAAATAACATCACTATTAAAAATACATCATTTGTATCCTATTGATGACTTGTTTGATCAGCTCGAGGGAGCTCAGTACTTTTCCAAGATTAACTTAAGATCTGGATACCATCAGCTGATGGTGAAGGAGGATGACATCCTGAAAGCATCCTTTCGTACTAGATATGGGCATTATGAAATTATTATTATGCAGTTTGGATTAACTAGTGCACCTGTTGTATTCACGAAACTTATGAATAGAGTATTTCATTAGTTCTTGGATATGTTTTTAGTTGTATTAATTATTGAAATTATAGCATTTTCTAAAAATAAACACGAGCATTAAAAACCTCTAAGGGTTGTTTTGAATACTTTAAAAGAAAAAAAATTTATGGAAAATTCAGCAATTATGATTTTAGTTTGCAGCATATGTCTTTTATTTGACACGTTGTAAATAAATATGAAATAACTATTGATCCTGCAAAAACAAAAATAGTTGACGAATATACAAGACCCACAAATGTTACTAAGATTCATAGTTTTCTTGGGTTAGCAGGTTATTACAGACGGTTTGATAATAACGTTGCACGGTTATCTACCCCGATAACTAAGCTAACACGAAAAGGGGCTAAATTTGTTTGGATAGAGGAATGCGATGTTTGTTTTCAAGAACTGAAGAAGAGAATGGTTAATGCTCCATTTTTTTCCTTAACTTCCCGAAATGGTTAGTTTTCAATCTACAGTGATTCTTATTTGTAGGTACTTGGTTGTGTTTTGATTCAGAAGGATCGGGTAATTGCCTATGCTTTGAGACAAATTAAAACTCATGAGCTAAATTATACCACACATTATTTGGAATTGACAACTGTGGTTTTTTATTTGAAAATTTGGAGGCATCATTTATACAGAACTAAATGCCAAATATATACTGACCATAAAAGTTTGAAGTATATATTCACTCGGAAGAAATTGAAAATGAGGCAGAGAAGATGGCTTAAACTGATAAAGGATTTTGACTGTGCGATCAATTACCATCCAGGAAAAGAAAACAATGTATCAGATGCCTTATGTAGGAAACATCATGCATCATTAACCATGCTACATTTGGAACATGATCCCTTGATTAATTATTTACTGAATTTTAGCATAGAAGTTGTTGGTGCAAGGAATACATCTGTTTTGTTTCAGGTTTCAGTGCAGTCTTTGTTATCAGACAAAAATTAAGTGAGCGTAGAAGGAAAAATATAATCTATATAAAAAGGTAGAATTGGTTTAAATGGGCAAGTTTCCAAAATTTAACCTTGATAAAGATTGTGTTTTAAAATTTGGAAAAAGGTTGTCTGTGCCTAGTGATTCTAAGTTGAAGAAAGATTTTTTGTGTGAAGCTCATAGTTCTCCATTTTTTGTTCATACTGGAAGTACTAAGATGTATAGATATCTTCAAGAGTATTATTGGTGGGATGGAATGAAAAGAGGTATTGTTGATTTTACCATGAGTTGTTTGACATTTCACCAAGATAAAGCAGAGCGGTATTTACTGATGGGGATGCTTCAGCCTTTTCCAGTGCCAGAGTGGAAATAAGAGAATGTATCCATGGACTTTGTGGTGGGACTACCAAGGAATTCTCGAGGTAATAATGTGATTTGGGTTATTGTTGATCGGCTAACACAGTCTGCACATTTTCTTTCTATTCAAGATATAAAAAATTTGGATCAGAATTCTTGATTGTACCAAAAGGAGATTGTCAGGTTACATGGAGTTCCTCTTTCCATTGTATCTGATCGAGATCCCAGGTTCACTTCTAACTTCTGTAAGGTACTTCAGAATTCATTGGGCACAGAGTTAAATTTTAGTACAAATTTTCATCCTCAATCAGATGGGAAGTCAGAATGAAAGATTCAATATTTGTAGGATATGATTCGATCATGTTCAATGGGCTATCAAAGAAGTTGGGATCATCATCTTTCTTCAGTTGAGTTTTTTTATAATAACAGTTTTCATTCCAGTATTCTGATGGCACCTTTTGAGGCCTTGTATGGGAAGTGATGTCAGACTCCAGAGTTTAGGGATGAAGTTGATGAAGTATGTTGATGGGGCCATGATTTGTTGAATAAGTGGCTGAGAAATTGAGGATGATCCAGCCGCACATGAGGATAGCTCATAGCATGGATAAAAGTTATGCAGATAACAGAAGGAAATACTTATCTTTCGAGGTAGGTGACCATGTTTTGCTTAGTCTCTCCTTTGAAAAGTGTGATGCGTTTGGGAATGAATGGAATCTAAATCCACAGTTCATCGGTCATTTTGAAATCTTGGAGAATGTTGGAACACTTTCAAACCATGTATCTTTGCCTCTGAGTTTGTTTCAGGTACACAATGTTTTTCATGTTTCGATGATGAGAAATTATGTGCCAGATTCATCACATGTCTTGTGCCCAGAAGTAGTTCAGTAGGAAGAGAACCTTTCTTATGAAGAGAAACCAATTAAAATTCTTGATCGATGGGAATAGGTATTTCAGAATAAGGTAATCCACCAGGTAAAGGTTTTGTGGAGAAACCACATGGTTGAAGATTCAAGATGGGATTATGGAAAATCTATGAGGGAAAAGTACCCTCAGTTGTTTAATAATTAAATAAAATTGTGAGGACGCAATTTTCAGAATGTAGGGATAATGTAACACCCCATGATTTTGTAAAAATAAATAGAAATTCATGGAACTTTGTCTTAAGTAGATATTTTTAACTAGCCTTTAAAACATAACTTTTCCACTTCTTTGTTTTGAATTTCAAGAAACTAACATCTAAAATTGTGTTCAGTATGTTATTTGATGTCTTTTAGAAACAACTTGTATTTTGGTGAATAGTAACATACCCTTATGAATAGTAATTTGAATAGTAAAATAAACCAAATGAATTGTACATTTTTTTTATTTTATTTTCTTAAGGATTTAAGATAATAACATTTTGGTTAATTTTTCTTTGTGATATAGAAGTTGTTATAGAATTAGAATTGTTAATTTCTGAATTAAGTATGATTTTATTTAAAAATTAAATTAATAATATTTAGAAAATTATATTCAAAAAATGGACTTCATTTTTAAATTCCACACATAGTTAAATGGTTACGATGAGTTTTGGGAATTTTTCTGAAATAATTGATTTTTCGGTGATTAGTAAAAAATACAATTTTTAGTTTTGGTGTGTTAATGACATCATTAATGATATAATAATGATTTCATAAATCTGGTTGACTTGTGTATAGTTAAATAAGATTTGAGGTTTCCCAAGATGCTTATACCATGGGCAAATACCATGGAAAGCCCATGGGTTTTCAAATACCACTCATGAGGTGTCCCTTGAAAAATATTAAAATAATCCCTCACTTTTCCTATAAATTACAACACCCGAGATTTTTATGAGAAATATTTTGTTTTTATGTTCTATAAATTATCAAAGGAATCTTTCACTACACACAACACTAGCTTGGCTTTCTTTACACGCAATCACGGCCTTCCTCGATAGCTTGTGTTGAACGCAATACCGAGTTTCACTATACAACGATATGCTATTAAAATATTATTAAAACTGGCTGTTTTGAATAGTAATACCGAAATTTTGAAATTTTATAAATTTTATATTTCAAAATGGACTTCATTTTTGGATTCAGAATATCGAAATTAGCCTAGGGTGAAATTTTGGTATTTTTATGAAAACATTCAATTTTTGATGAATAGTGAAAACACAAGGTTAATATTTAAAAAACGACTTTTTATTTAATTAATTATTTATTTTATGTAAAAATTGATACATAATACCTATATAAGTTCAATGTAATTCATTGGAGTCATTTTATAATAATTTTAGATATATAAAAATTTTATTTAACTTTTCACCGTCTTTTACCCTCCTCCTAGGAGAATTTGCAAATTTACATAAAACATAATTTTATCGCTTCTGTGAGTGGAATTTAGAAAATTTGAGAGAAACACTTAATATAAAGGAGTAAAATGTGGTTCAATAAGATAAAAATACTTTTTGGTGAATAGTAACTTTTTTCTTTTTTTTCCACGGTTAAAAGTAAATAGGGTAATTAAGGGGAAAATTATATTATTATTACCCTAACACATGACATAATTCTTTTAGATAAGTTTAATTCGATCATAAACAACCTTAGGAATAAAATATGACCATTTAGGTCCACTTGGATTAGATTAGTACATTTAATATTATTTTATTTAAAGAAGAGTTAAAAAAGATAAAATCAATGTTTAATAACTAAAATTTTTTTAATATAGAGTTATAAATAAGATAAATTCGACTATAAATATTCATTAGAAATCTAAAAACATTTAATACATAATGGTATTTTATTTATAATTTATAGTCTTTAAATAATTTAATTTATTTATGACACAACGATGATGCAGTAATTACCTTTTTAAGGAAATATTAACATAATTGATATTATAAATACCCAAATAAATGTAATTTGAGACTTTTTAAGAATTAAACTAATTTTATAAGTTAATATGAAATATTTTCATTAACTTAATTAACCCTTTTTGAACTAATCATTCTGTTATTATTTTTACAAAAATCAATTACTAAATAGTGTCAAAATTGACATAAAATAGTTATTAAAACAAATATTGTATTATTAATTGTTATTTTATTCCTAAAAATCTTTTTTTAGGTTAAATGACTTAGATAAGGTCTTATATATTAATAATGAACCACTTGGGGGTTTTTTTTGGCTTGTTATAGTAAGTTTATTAACTATATAGTGTAAGAAAACAAGAAGACACGGTAAAAGTTAAATTATTTAACTTAGAGTTAAATCTAAATGATAAGGTTAAAATAGTAAGCTGACCTTGTCTAAAATATATTGGTTGAGAGGATTTCTACCCATACCCACCTTATCTTCTAAATAAAACAGTTTGGAGCTATTAAAAACCGAATATGACTTTATAATAAAATGATATTTTAAGTTTTTCCTAAGGTGCCCCTCTCCTCCCTTATAAAAGGGAACCCCATCCCTCTCCTCCTCAAACCACATTGAGCCATGAAGAACGGCCAAACACTGCAAAATTCTCTTCTCCACTTCCCTAGAAACATCCTAGTGGTCCTGGTCTTCTTCAAAGACCATATTTAGTGCCCTAAGAGGAGTTTAAGAAGAGGCGCTTCAAAGAAGAGGTAATGTCCGTTACTGATTCTTTCAACATTATTTCTTCTTATAATTCTTATTATTTAGTTGTTTCATTATGAAGTAATAACATAAGTGTCACTAATATACTTATATGTTATTATAAATATTAAACAACCCTATTTCACCCTCCATCCATCCTACGGAAAATGAAATCATCATGCATGCGTACGTACAGAATTCCGTCTCTACGCCGTGGTGTAATCTGTTTTCCACCACCACCTTACTTGGATGGGTATAATGGTGTAAAGAATAACTATATATGATTATTGTAAATTGATATTGATTCTGATATAGTATAAATACACTTCAATACTATTCCACGATCATGGGAACAATATCATCACTCGTGCGTACGTACGGCCTACCGTCTCCACGATGTGATGCGACTCGTTCTACATGATCTTCATTACATAAGGATTATATAAATGAATTTAATGAATAAATATGATATATATTACACTAATAAAATTCTGAAAATGAGGTATCTATAACCTATAAATAAGAATAAGAATTTATTCGGCAAAACACGCATAAGAACAAAAAACAATAAACACCCGAATAACAAGTAACAATGAAATATTACTAATAAAAAGCTAAGAATATGACTATATATGATATCATAACAATGAGTACGGTTCTGGAATAAGTCAATAACATTATTTAAATCATTATACAGGAGGTTTGGACACGTATGAAGCAAATCGGATGTAAGTTAAGGGATAATTTTGCAAATCCTGTTTTTATCTGAGATTGCTTATACGTAAGTATTTATTGGGGTTATATTTTTCATCCATGTCCATAATTTTTTTTTTCATAAAGTGTTTAATATTCTTCCATGTATTTTTAAAGTCATGTTTACCCCTCTTTGACTTTTACATTGTGTTATGGAAACAATATTTCTTTTGTTTACCATATGAGGAACTTTTTGACTTTTCTGTCAAAAGTATGAGGATAATGTTTTTAAAACTTATACGGCATGAACAGATTTTTACAGTTTCATATCGCCTAATTTTCAAGAAGCTTCCTCTACATGTTTTCATGGTTATTTTCAATAAAATCCATTTCTTTTAAAATTGTGTGGCATTTTTGGAAAAGAAAATGATTTTTAAGAAGGAAAGGATGTTTTCCTCAAGAATTCTTTTCATGTGTTTTATCAAAACTATTTTCCATCTAAGATGACATTACTTCATATGTGTATGTTTCAAGTATAATATCTCTGTGATTTACGTGGTTTCACATTTCTTATTTTGAAATGATATCCATTTGTTTTATATGGATTATGTTATGATGGGATGATGTTTATGAAACCCATTTATATTCTTTGGGTTATGATGAAAGATTTATGTTTATGTTGTGCCAAAAGTAAGAATGATTTCATTATGAGATGGGTGGGACCTATATCTCCCTCAAATTAATTGGATAAAGATTTATATCTCATGAGATAGACATAGCTGGAACGACAGGTTAATCCGGTTCAGTGTACAAGACTGAAACGAGGGGTGAACTCGGTTTAGAAATTGACTTTGTCTAGTAAGATAGTCTTGGAAATGAGTATCGAATACTAAGAAATGATTCTCTATGATTATGTGTGTATGCCAAAAATACTCATGATTTAATTTATGATTACTGGGATTACATTTCACTACTATGATTTATCCCATGTTATAAAATTATGATCTCTTTTGTAGGTTAAGATTTCCAAAATGTTATGTTCTTATGTGGTTGATATTTCTTTTATTTACCCTTACTGAGCATTTGAGATCACCCTTTTGTATGTTTTATTTTCCCAGGGTCACGGAGAAGAGTATTAAGTAGGACATTCCAATAAGGGATTCTAGATATGATGAAATAAATGGGAGAAAATGTAGATGCTTTATGAACCAGTTGTTTATGTTTCCCAGTTTCTAAGGACACTATACCTATACGGTCCTACCATGGTTTTGTTATATGTTTTAATAAGTATGCTTAAATTATGAATTAATAACAATTTATGTAAAGTTTGGGTCGTTATACTTGGTATGAGAGGCAAATGAGGTATTAATGAATCTGATCCTTGGGAACTCTCACATGTGAGCATTGGACGAAGCATAGCTCTCCGCACAAGGGATTCATGGGGAAATGGCTACCCCTAGGGATGGTGGTGTGTCCCGCCCAGGGGGTGCATCCACCCATGGAGTTCCCTGATAGGTATCAATTATAGTCCACTGGAAGTAATTCCAGAAATTTATAGTTGGTATCAAAGGAAAGGTATAGTGAACCTTTAAAAACTAGGATGTGAATGACTTAGTAAGAACCCTAAAGATATATCTAAGCATAGAAAAATCTTAGTGTTTTAGAAATGGCCATGAACAACCTATGATAAGACCTTAGGTGTGAAATATTATTCATGATTATGTGGTTTTCCCATTATAATTATTGTTTCTCACACTATTATTCTTGGTTTTAGTCAATGGCTGGAACCCGAAGGAACCGTGTTAATGTGGAATGCGATGGGAAATGAAATGATTATCCGCCTGAGCAACCAAACGTTATGGGAGATGGAATGCAAAATCTTGTAGCCATGCTCACACAACTTTCTCAAGCTAAGAATCATGCAGGACTTCCTAACGAGCAAATTAAGGAGAAACATTCTGTTGAATCCTTCATGAGGAAGCATCCACCCTCATTCAGTGGGTCTACTGGTCCATTAGTGGATGAACAGTGGATCAGTACCACTAAAAATATATTTTCAGTTCTTTAATGATCTGAACATGATAAAGTCATCTTAGCGGTATATCGTTTGGAAGGTGAAGGTGATCAATGGTAGAATATTATCAAAAATACGAGGCCAAGAGATAAAATTGAGTCCATCGAATGGGACGAGTTCAAGAACTTATTTTTCAATAAGTAATTCCCTCGTATTCTTAGAACAAAGATTGAGAAGGAGTTTCTTGAACTGAAGCAAAAGGATGATGAATCTGTTGGTACCTTTGAAGCAAATTTTACAAGACATCCAAGGTACACTTCTGGGATTATTATCCAACCTGAGAGTAAGATCGATCGATTCTTTAGTGTCTTAAAACCAAGTCTTCGAAGGGCCTTAGCCATAAGGGACTTCAATAGCTACAAGGAAATCATTATATGTGCTCTGAAGGTTGATATGGATATTGGAGTAACCCATCAGTGATATGAGTTTGATAAGAATAGGAAAATGGAATTCAAAGGAAAATCTAAAGAGCACACTGAAAAGAAGAAGAGTTTTCCCTTATTCTGAAAGTGTGAAAAGAAACATGGAGGGAGTTGTCTTAAAAGTGCCAAGTAAATGTTTCAAATGTGGAAAAGAAGGTCATCATGCATTTGAATGCGGCAATGATGGGAAGAAGATGTCTAGTGATGCGAACAATGAAAAGGCTACACAGAGTGAAACTCCTACACTTTAATGTTACAAGTGCAAGGAAATGGAGAATTATGCTAATCAAGGCCCTAATTCAAGGGTTGTTTATGACGATCAACGTCAAAAAACACTTAAGGCTAAAGACAAAGGAAAGTCACATGCAATTTCTATCAGCGATGTGGAGTACAATAAGGATGTGGTGAAAGGTACACTTATCAACTACTCTAAAGTAGAAAATGTTTTATTTGATTCCGGATCCACCCACTCTTTTATTTATGAAGAATTTTCTAAGGGTATCACCGTATTACCTCAGCAGTTAGATATTGAATTAGCTGTGACAACCCCTAATGGCACAATAATCACATCAAATTTTTATAATTCTTCTCTGATTAATGTTTGTGGGAAAGTGCTTCCTGCAAATCTTGTGATCCTTCCTATAGTGGAATTTGATGTGATTCTTGGCATGGATTGGCTTTCTTTATATGGATCTCATATCTATTGCCAATGAAGGGAAGTCATATTTCATATACCAGATCAATATATGATCTTCTATCGATTCAAGGATGGACATAACCTTCTGGTGGAAATTTCTTCAATCTTATGGGTCTTGATTCCACTAAATGAAGGTTATTTATCTCAAATGGTTGGAGAGAAACTCACGATTAAGAATACACCCATTGTATGGGAGTTTGATGATGCCTTTCCAGAGGAATTTCCGGGTCTTCCACCAAATCGTGAAGTTGAGTTTTCAATAGAACTCAAACTGGATGCAATGCCTATTTCAGAGACACCTTATAGAATATCCCCAATTGAGTTGTAGGAATTGATGAAGAAACTCCAAGAGAATCTTGATAAATGATTCATATTCCCTAGTGCGTCACCTTGGGGAGCACCTGTTATGTCTGTTAAGAATAACGATGGGTCAATGAGACTTTACATTGATTATCGATAACTTAAAAATATCACTGTCAAGAAAAAATATCCTCTCCAACGCATTGATGACTTATTTGACCAACTACGCGGAGCTCAATACTTTTCCAAGATTGATATTCGTTCAGGGTATCATCAATTAAGGGTCAAAAGGGAGGATATACCAAAGACGACTTTCCATACAAGGTATGAACACTATGAATTTATAGTGATGCCATTTGGTCTTACTAATGCCCCATCTATCTTCATGGATATAATGAATAGAGTCTTTAGAGACTATCTTGATCAGTTTGTGGTAGTCTTTATAAACGATATTCTTGTCTATTCAAGGACCAAGGAAGAACATGAAGATCACTTGATAATTGTATTGAAGACCATAAGAAAGGATAATCTTTATGCCAAATTTACCAAGTGTGAATTTTGGTTTCAAATAGTTTCATTTTTGGGTCACATAATCTCAAAAGAGGGGATATATATGGATCCAGCAAAAATAGTGGTTATCGAAAGATGGTCGAGACTAACAATAGTAACTAAGATCCGAAGTTTTCTTTGTATGGATGGATATTACCGACATTTTGTGAATGATTTTTCATGATTATCTAATCCACTCACTAGGTTGACTTGAAAAAGAGTTAAGTTTTCTTGGACAGAGGAGTGCGAAGATAATTTCATGGAGTTAAAAAGAAGGTTGTCCAGTGCACCTGTGCTTACACTGCCTTATAGTGGAGAAAGGTTTGTGATATATAGTGATGCATCCAAGAAGGTATTAGGGTGTGTTCTCATGAAAAATGATATGGTGATTTCTTATGCCTCACAATAGTTGAAAATCCATGAGCAAAATTACCCAACACATGATTTGGAGTTATCTATGGTAATATTTGCATTAAAAATATGGAGGCATTATCTTTATGGTTAAAGGTGTTATATTTATACTGATCATAAAAGTTTAAAGTATATTTTCACACAAAAGGAGCTGAATATGTGCCAAAGAAGATGATTGGAGCTGATTATGGATTACGACTACTCAATTCATTATCACCCTGGGAAAGAAAACCGGGTGGCAGATGCATTAAGTCGACAAGACCATGCTAGCTTATCCATGACGAGGATCACAAAATATCCAATATTTATGGATTTACAAAGTATGGATCTTGGAATTATAATGGAAGGGGAAAATCTTATGTTTCTCAAATGAATGTTCAACCATCTATACATGTGAATATTAAAGAGGCACAAAAAGAAGATGTAGAGTTACAAAAGAAGGTGATAAATGTTCATGAATTCAACCTTGATTGTGATGGGATAATAAGGTCCAGGAATCGTGTTTCGGTTCCTCCCTTTCCAGAATTATAGAAGGAGCTTCTGGATGAGGCTCATAGTACTTCATTCTCCATTTATCCTGGAAGCATTAAGATGTATAGGGATCTGAAAGAGTACTTCTGGTGCGATGAAATGAAATGAGATGTTGCTGAATATGTCTCTCGATGCTTGGTTTGTCGGCAAGTTAAAGCTGAGAGATAGAAGTCTTAGGGGATGTTACAACCATTATCCATACCCAAATGGAAATGGGAAAACATCACTATGGACTTTTTCACAAGACTTCCAATAACATCGAAAGGCAATAATGCTATCTGGGGCAAAGTTGATCGTCTTATGAAGTCGGCCCACTTCATTGCAATTTGAGAGGACTTCAATCTGGATTAGCTTTCCAGGATATATGTAAATGAAGTGGTAAGATTGCATGGAGTTCCACTTTCCATTATATCTTATCAGGATCCAAGGTTTACCTCAATGTTTTGGTGAAGTCTTCAGCATACTCTGGATACAGAGTTGAGTATCAGCACTGCTTATCATCATCAGAAATATAGTCAGTCTGAAAAGACAATTCAAACTCTCTAAGATATGTTGAGAGCTTTCTCTATGGATTTCAAAGGTGGTTGGGATCAACACCTACCTTTGGTGGAATTTTATTATAATAATAGCTTTCACTCCAGTATTCAGATGGATCCTTATGAAGCTCTCTATGGAAATAAATGCAGAACTCCAACTTGCTGGGATAAAGTTGGGGAAAGAAAGCTATTATGACCTGATCTTGTTGATGAGATAAAAGAAAAGGTCAGATATATTCAACAACACATAAGAGCATCTCATATTTGACAAAAAAGTTATACCGATAATCGAAGAAAAGACCTAGAGTTTGAAGTGGGTGATAAAGTGTTCTTACGAATATCTCCTTGGAAGAGATTAATGAGATTTGGAATGTAGGGAAAGCTGAGCCCTAGGTTTATCGGTCCTTTTGAAATACTGGATCGTGTTGTGAAGGTGTCTTACCAGTTGGCGCTTCCACCGAATCTCTCTCAAGCTCATGATGTGTTCCATGTATCGCTCATGAGAAAGTACATACACGATCCTTCATATGTACTCAGCTCAGAAGTTATACCGCTGGAGAATGTTCTTTCTTATGAAGAACAGCTCATAGGGATTCTGGATCGTAGTGAAAAAGTACTACAGAACAAGACCACTCTCTTGGTGAAAGTTTTGTGGAGGAACCACCAATTAGAAGAAGCTACATGGGAGCTTGAGGATATAATGAGGGATATGTATCCTCATCTGTTTGTTACGAAGTGACGAATTTCGAGGGAGAAATTCATTTTTAGGGGGGTAGAATGTTACACCTGGGATTTTTATGAGAAATATTTTGTTTTTATGTTATATACATCATCAATGGAATATTTCACTTCACACAACACTATCTTGGCTTTCTTTATATGCAATCGAGGCCTTCCTCGATAGCTTTCATTGTACGCACTACCGAGTTTCACTATACAACGATATGCTATTAAAATATTATTAAAACTAGCCATTAGGAATAGTAATACCCAATTTTTGAAATTATATAAATTTTGTCTTTCAAAATAGACTTCATTTTTGGATTCGGAATATCGAAATTATCCTGGGGTGAAATTTTCGTATTTTTCTGAAAACTTTCAATTTTTGATGAATAGTGAAAACACTATGTTACTATTTAAAAACCTACTTTTTATTTAATTAATTAATTATTTTATTTAAATTTATTTTAGGTCAAAATTGATATATAATACCAATATATTTTCAATGTAATTCATTGGAGGAATTTTATGATAATTTTAGATATATAAAAATTTTGTTGAACTTTTCATCTTCTTTAACCCACCTCCGAGGAGAATGTTCAAATTTACATAAAACATAATTTTACCACTTCTATGAGTGGAATTTCGAAACTCCTAGAGACACGGTTAATATCAAGGAGTAAAATGTGGTTCAATAAGAAAAAAATAATTTTTGCTGAACAGTAACTTCTTACTTTTTTTTACCACGGTTAAAAGTAAATAGGGTAATTAAGGGTAAAATGATATTATTATTACCCTAACACATGTCCTAATTATATTGGATAAGTTTAATTCGACTGAAAACAACCTTAGGATTAAAATATGACCATTTAGGTCCACTTGGATTAGATTAGGACATTTAATATTATTTTATTTAAAGAAGAGTTAAAATTGTTAAAATCAATGTTTAATAAATAATACATTTTTAATACAGGGATATAAATAAGATAAATTAGACTATAAAATTAATTATAAATATAATAATATTTCATACATAATTTTATTTTATTTATAATTTTTTGACATTACATAATTTAATTTATTTATGACACAACAATGATGCAGTAATTACCTTATTAAGGGAAAATTAACATAATTGATATTATAAATACCCAAATAAATTTAATTTGAGACTTTTTAAGAATTAAACTAATTTTATAGGTTAATATGACATATTATTATTTATTTAAGTAACTGTTTTCTAAATAATAATTATGTTATGATTTTCACAAAAAATCAATTACTAAATAGTGTCAAAATTGACATAAAATAGTTTTTAAAACAAATATTATTTTATTATTTGTTATTTTATTCCTAAAAATATTAGGTTCGGCCAAAAGACTTATATAAGGTTATATATGTTAATAATGAACCACTTGGGGTTAGTTTGGCTTGTTATAGTAAGTTTATTAACCATATAGTGTAAGAAAAAAAGAAGACACGGTAAAAGTTAAATTATTTAACGTAGAGATAAATCTAAATGATAAGGTTAAAATATTAACCCAAACTTGTCTAAAATCTATTATTTGAGCGTAGTTCGACCCATACCCACTTTAGCTTTTAAATAAATCAATTTGGATCTATTAAAAACCGAATATGACTTTATAATAAAATAATATTTTAAGTTTTTCTTAAGGTGAACCTCTCCTCCCTCATAATAGGGCACCTCCTCCCTCTCCTCCTCACACCACTTTGAGCTTTCAAGCTCGGCCACCCCTGACAATTTCTCCTCTAAACTTCCCTAGAAACATCCTAGAGGCCCTGTTAATCTTCTAAGACCAACTTTAGTGCCCTAAGAGGAGGTTAAGAAGAGGCTCTTCAAAGAAGAGGTAATGTCTGTTACCGATTCTTTCAACTTTATTTCTTCTTCTACTTCTTCTTCTTTAGTTGTTTAATTATGAAGTAATAACATTAGTATCACTAATACACTGATATGTTATTATAAATATGAAACAACCCTATTTCACCCTCTATCCATCCTACGGAAAACGAAATCACCGCGCGTGCATACGTACGGAATACCGTCTCTACACCATGGTGTAATCTGTTTTCCACCACCACCTTACTTGGATGCGTATAATGGTGTAAATAATAAATATATATGATTATTTTAAAGTGATATTGATTCTGAAATAGTATAAATACACTTAAATACAATTTCATGATCATGGGAGCGATATCATTGCTCGTGCGTACGTACGGCCTACCGTCTCCACGATGTGATGTGACTCATTCTACATGATCTTCATTGCATAAGGATTATATAAATGAATTGAATGAATAAATATGATATATATTACACTAATAAAATTATGTAAATGAGGTATATATAACATAAAAATAATAATAAGAACTTATTCGGAAAAACACGCATAAGAACAAAAAGCAATAAACACCCGAATAACAAGTAACAATGAAATATTACTAATAAGAAGCTAAGAATATGGACATATATGATATCATAACAATGAGTACGATTCTGGAATAAGTCAATAACATTATTTAAATCATTATACAGGAGATTTGGACACGTATGAAGCAAATCGGACCTAAGGTAAGGGATAATTTTTCAAATCTCATTTTTATCTGAGATTGCTTATACGTAAGTATTTTTTGGGGTTATATTTTTCATCCATGTCCATAAAAATGTTTTTCATATAGTGTTTAATATTTTTACATATATGTTTAAAGTCATTTTTACCCCTCTTTGACTTTTACATTGTGTTATGGAAAGAATCATTCTATTTTTTACCATACGAGGAAATTTTTGACTTTTCTGACAAAAGTACGAGGAGAATGTTTTTTTAACTTATATGGAATTAACGGATTTTTACGGTTTCATACCACCAAATTTTCAAGAATCTCCCTATATAATATTTCATGGTTATTTTCAATAAAATCCTTTTCTTTTAAAATTGTGTAGCATTTTGTGAAAAGAAAATGATTTTTAAGAAGGAAAGGATATTTTCCTCAAGAATTCTTTTCAACTGTTTTATCAAAACCATTTTGCCATATAAGATGAAATTATTTCATATGTGTATGTTTCAAGTATAATATATCTATAATTTACATGGTTTCACTTTTATTATGATGAAATGATATCCATTTGTTTTATATGGATTATGTTATGATGGGATGATGTTTATGAAACCCATTTTTATTCTTTGGGTTATGATGAATTATTTATGTTTATATTGTAGAACAAGTAAGAATGATTTTATTATGAGATGGGTGGGACCTATATATCCCTCCAATGCATTGGGTAAAGATTTATATCTCATGATATAGACATGGCTAGAACGGCAGGTTATTCTGATTCAATGATACATGACTAAAAGAAGAAGTGAACTCGGTTCAGAAATGGACTTTTTCCACTAAGATAGTCTCAACAATGAGTCTTGACTACTAAGAAATGATTCTTTATGATTATGTGTGTATGACACAAAGATTCATGTTTTATGTTATGATTATTGTGATTACATTTCACTACTATGATTTATCCGATGTTATGAAATTATGATCTTTTTTACGGGTTATGATTTCCAAAATTTTATGTTCTTATGTGATTGATATTTCTTTTGTTTACCCTTACTGAGCATTTGAGCTCACCCTTTTGTGTGTTTTCTTTTCCCCAGGCCAGGAAGAAGGGTATTAAATAGGATATGCCAACAAAGGATTCTATATATGATGAAATAAATGGGAGACAATGTAGATTCTTTATGAACTAGTTGTTTATGTTTCCCAGTTTCTAAAGACACTATACCTATACGGTCCTACCATGGTTTTGTTATATGTTGTAATAAGTATGCTTCAATTCTAAAGTAATAACAATACAGGTAAAGTTTGGGTCGTTATATAAATACCAACTCTTCCCTTCATTGAATTCATTCAAAATTCTTCCTCAACGAAGCTCTGGCCTCCTTACCTTTATATTAGTCCTCCCATGGTTTCCTCAAGCCCCCAAGGTCCCGACATTCAATTTCTAAGGGTTACTCTATAACGTAAGGAAATTACCAATTTCTTAATTTTTTCATTCAAGTTCTCTTTTATGTGGTCTATCTTTCATTTTTCCATACCATGTTCTTATTTCCTTATTATTATTGATATATTCTATATTTTCATTCATTTATGTATGTGTTACCCTTGTACCCTCTCTTATTAATGTTTTCTAGAACCCTGTTGCATATACGTTGGGCTGCAGAATTTCTATAAGAGATTTCTCACCTTTTTTTGAGTTCCATCCTTATTCTTTCATCATATCTCCTTACACAAGAGTTATTAAATCCCCAGAAATCATGTATATTCTGGATTTTATCATGTTTATGGAAAATTAATCCTCATTATTCTTCTCCTTTCCCACTTATTTAAGGAATAAAAACATTGTCTGTTATGTGTCGAATTACTGACATTGCGGATGATGTGATTTAAATTTCCATTAATTCCCTCAAATTTGGACATGAAACCATTTATATGGTTGAAGAAGGTTATTGTATATGTTTTATGACTCACCCATGGTTCTGTAATTATTTTTTACTCATCGTTCTAATTTATAATACAAAACGAGGTTGTTATTATCAAAGAACCACTAAAATGATCTAAACAAAACTTATTAATGTTTTAACTTATTAATCACCCTCATATTAATCATATAAATGATAAAAGGTAGAAATTATGGTACTAGAAATATGTAAATAACTTTCCATTCCAGTTTTGGAATTTCACTTCGAATCAACAATAACATTCATCATGAATCAATCATGGAAATCATGTTAAGAACTCACACAAAAATAGTGTAAAGAGCAAAATACAAACAATTAAAGGTTGAAATGATGTCATGAAATGATAATATAAGACGTTATAAACATGAACATGTTTCTTTAAAATAATAATAAAAATATTTTAACCATTTTATAGGATGTTTAAACATGTTTAAAGTAAGACAGACCAGAGGTAAGAGAATTCTTAACCTAATCTACATTCTTTGGGTTAACCTTCTACTTCATTATTTATGTGCTATTTAAATTGTTTGTGTTATGGGATCTGTTTATATTATGTTTTATTATGTGTATATACATTATGTGTACATACATACTCCATCCACTATATTACATCTATCTTCAATTGTATGATATTTATAAGGGGGTTTTCACGAAAAATACTCTTTTTAAATTCAGTGTTATGAAATTCCAATGTAATGTTTTTATGGAATTATTCATGTTGTATGATTATGTTTTGGTTCTTGGGAATTATTTATGATGAACGGTGGGACCTATATCTCCCTCCAATGCATTGGGTATGAGTATGTTGGAGGTCGGCCATATGGTTACTTGAAGTGTAACTACGATGGTTACACAAAGTAAGGTAGTCGTGAGGGTTAAAAATTATAAGGTATCCAATAATGGTTACAAGATTATGGAAGTAATTCCCTAAGATACCTTTATGATTATATTTATGTTCCCATGTTTTGTGTGGATCTTGTGTAAATCTCATGTTACACAAAGTAAGTATATGTGGGTGACAAGAATGTATTTTAAAAATGTATTCATAGATTATGAGTATTCATAGACAAATGTTCTCTTTCATCATTTTCACCCCTTATTGAGATTTTGTGAGCATCCCATGTTTTTAAATGATTTTCACCGGTTAATTGATGTGTACGACAAGGAAGGAAGACATGATAAATGTTTAATATTGTCAAGGAGTCATGTTTATGTTTTAATGTTTTATATTTTGAAAAAAAGGAAACTGTTTTTTTGGTATCCACTCTGTAATAATGTGTAATGATATGAATGTATTGTCCTAATTCTCTAAAGCTCTAAACTTGAAAAGATACTCAATGTAAAAAGTTTTTTTTATGGACTAAATTCACAATTATTTATGTAATAAGGCCGAGTCCTTATAAAACAACTACCCACAACTTTGTATTCAGCTTCTATAGTAGACAATGAAACTGAATTTTGTTTCTTACTACACTAAGATTCTATAGACGTCCCCAAAATTTAAACGGTTCCATATGTTCTTTTTTCTATCTAACATACCACCACCAAAATTAGTGTTTTAATAACTCACAATTTCAAATGATGGTCCACTAGGATAGTATATCCCTAAGTTGGTCATATACTTGAGGTATTTAAAAATACTTTTAATAGAAAAGAAGTT
Source organism: Viscum album (assembly GCA_963277665.1). Lineage (NCBI taxonomy): Eukaryota > Viridiplantae > Streptophyta > Magnoliopsida > Santalales > Viscaceae > Viscum > Viscum album. The sequence goes on along the minus strand of OY728120.1, from coordinate 1,574,156,814 downwards.
TGAATATTTTGGGTATTTTTGAAAATTAGAAAACATACACATACTAAAAATAAAGTTAGTTTATCTAATAATGTGGTAGAAAAGACTTCTAATCATACCACCATAACTAGTTTATCAACTACTTTCCAATCTTAATGAAGATCCAACATATGGGTGGTACTCGTTGGAGTGTCACTACTTATAGTTCTATTCAAACTGAAACATTTAAAAATTTAATTGTTGTACTTACATTGATTTCATATAATCTCTTATTTATTTTGAAAAATATGAGAACTATGAAACTTGTGTAACCTTACTTATTACACTATTCTTAACTATACCCTTGCTAAACTTGTGTAACCTTACTAATTAATATTTTACCAGATTCGTCAACATTTTTTCTAAATAACCATTTAGTTCCAATAGTCAATGTTATTTAGGTTTATAAATAAGTTACCAGACATAATTTCATTCAAATTGATTTTGTTCTTATTTTATATCCATTTCCCTTAGTTCATAATCAATTTCATTAGTGATGTTCTTAGGCTTATGATGTGGAAATAATTCTATATTTTCATCCATGTTCCTTAAATAAAATATATTTTATATATCTTTTCCATGGTATAGAAATATATCATCTAAAGTGTGGTATTTAAGAGTCCAATTGCTCTGGGAAGGGACAGGCTGGTCACCTCATGATATTTTATTGGTTCAGGATAAGAATTTGGAAGTTCCTCAAAACTAGAATCTTTTTCTTAAATTTTTAAAAACGTTTTAGATGGTTTTTCATTTATTTTCAAAGATAAAAAGTCATCCTTAAGGTTTTGTAATGATGTTTTAGGCTTATGTTGATCCATCTAATCAAACCTAACATGGGAAGATACTTCCACAGTATTGTTTTTTTGTAAGACACTCTATATGATTTACCTAGTGTTGAATAACTGAGGAAAATTTCTTCATCTCCCATAGAGGAAAACATGTCAATATTGTCCTTAGTGTTAAGAATAAAATATTTCTGACCAAAAAAGCTAATCTATTTAATCGCAGTCTTTGTATTATTCCAAAATTCATAACGCGTTTTTTTAAGAGGGGTTGAACTAAGACTCTATTTATTATATAGTCAGTTGTGTTCACATTATCAGTCCGAAAGTAGATTTTTAAGTCCACTATGGTTTTCTATAGATCTAGAATACATGGTAATATAATGAAATATTTACTATTGTGAGATAAAATGAATATCCAAGTATAACTAGAAGAGTCAACTACAAGTACATTAACATAGTTCTTCACTTTCAAACAAGAAACTGTATATGGTCTTAAAAATTCCACATCAACAAATTCTTAGGGTTGATAAGATCAATATTATTTCTTTGATTTGAATGATATTTTATGCTTTACCCTATTTTGATAGCTTTTACACACTTTATCGTTTGAGAATTCACATTTAGGAGGATCTCCAACTAACCCTTTCATAATATGATTTCTATTTGAGTGAACATTACTATGGCCTAGTCTAATATTCCAAATCCAAAATTCATTATGAAAGTCACTTAAAAAAAACATTTTTTAAAATTAAATAATCATGATTAAAAGTGTAGGCATTTTCAATTTTTAAAGGAGTAAACAGTAAAACATTTTCAAAATAAAAAACCATAAAATAATTGTTTTAAAAATTCATATAAAAATAATCATCAAATAGTTTTGAGATGCTATGTTGATTCTATTTTAAACCATCAACAATTTATTCTTTAGAAATAAAATCTCTATTAGACTTACTTATTTGGAATTGATCATTGATTTTACCTTTACCATTGTCACCATAGGTGAATTATCCACCATTATCCTCTATCTAGTTATTGAATCACAGTTAATCTGTTATCATATGTCTGGAATATGAACTGTTGAGGTACCATAGACTTTTATAGGAGGTATTTAATTAGTTCCCCTACAAATTAATATTTATAAAAATAATAATTTTGGTACCCAGGTTTTCATGGGTCCAGATATTTTAGTGATTAGGGATTGAGGAACCCATATTTTATTAATGTGTTTCCTATAATAATATTGTAAAATAATTTAAATAAATACGTTACTAGGTCCAGTTAAATAAAAACATACAGAAGAATTCACAGAATTGTATTTAGGGATTAATGTACTCTTTACAATTCTACTCTATCCCGTTTGGTAACCTAAAACACTAATATAATTTGGTGTTATTTCATTTCCCAGTATTTAAGTAAGATTATATCTTCTATTTGTGAATCTATTTAAGTATTTCTTTTACTTCTCTTTAGACAATTTTAATTTGGTATTTTATTTCAAAAATTGAGCATTCTTATCTTTCTCTCTAGTAAGTCTAGATTCAACACTATTATATATTGAATTATTTTTCATAAATGTTTTTTATTTATTTTTAATTTCACTAAAGTTATCCACAATCATATTACAATATTCAATCATTTCAAAAAATTTCATATTTTCATCATTATTCTAATATTTATAATGATTTGAATTATGTACAAGAGAAACAGTGAGCACCTCTATATGATGATTTTCTTCATGATTCTAGTATGATTCCCTAGATCTATACTCATAGGAACTCCATGTGGCTTTCATTTCATTATTTTATTTTTTATCCTTATCGTCTTGTTTTTTGGTATTTTAACTTTGGGTAGTAAGATTTGAAATGTTATTTTGTCTTACACCCATAACAAGTAATATCATTTGAATTACAATATATTTTATATTGTTTATTCAAATTCACTATATTATAAAACATTCCCTTATATGTCATTTTTATTAATAATTTTTTCTTCATGTAGAATTTTTTCAACCTTTTGGCCAGACAGGCCATCTCATCATCACTATCAGCTGGTGATTCCTTATCAGTAGATCTTTTAGGTTTTACTTTGTCATTTTTTATGTAGTAGTTCTTAAATAAAATAATTTCCTGTTGGGATCATCTTTCTATTCTTGATAAATATTATGACACGGTTTTTACATCATTGTCTTTCCAATTAATTCCATGATTGTTTTTTACTGATGTTTCAAGATTCTCTTGTTGATATTGATGTTCTCCCATATTTCTTGGGGACGCCTCATGAGTCACATGATTTCATATTTATTGGAGACTATATTTCCCATGAAACTCAATGTATTTATTTTATCATTTAACATAAGATACACATCCAAAATAATCACATCAGGTTTGATCATAAATCTATCATATTAAATAGTTTATGTATTTGGTCACATTTATTTCACATTATTTGTTCTTTCAAGATAAAAATTTAATGTATCCCATATTTCATATTATGTTTTATAATTAGATATCCCATTGAACTATTTATCTCATAATGCATAGTAAAGAAAATGCATGGATTTTCAATTTAACTTATGTGTAGTTTTCACAGCATCGTCCCATGTAACTCTAATAGTAGTTGGTGTAGCATCTCACCCCAGGTGCCACTTAACTATTCTTTGAGATAGTTTCTATAGGACCTCAAGCATGCCACCCTGAATTTCAGTGGCTGATGACTATCAGTGAGGACCTAAGGTGTTTTTGTGGGAATACTATGCCATCATAGAACACTATTTGTGTAGTAGTAAATAGAAGATAATGAAGAGAAAAATAATACGAAATGAATATACAATAATAGATATATAGAAAATAGTCATTCTGAAGGGATTAATAACAAGAAGAATCTTATTAAAAATAATAGGTATAAAAATGATGATCATAATGTCATGTGTAAAAAAATGGAGTACGTGAATCCTGTTATACAAACATATACTACATGATAAAAATATACCAATGGAAAAAACTACTACTATAATCATCTCAATCATAGGCTCAATCGTCTACCCCATGCTCCTTCCTAAATCATTAAATCCCTGAAGCATCATAAGCTGCAAGCTTCTCTTTATCCATATGTTCATAAAATATATTTCGGTTCTATGGGAGGCCTATGAATGGTGTGAGATATAATCTCTATATGTTAACCACTGTGTCTAGGATGGTCCATTTCATGCGTTAAATAAATGAGAGAGTAAAATAATAATTAAATGAGGAGAAATATTTCATTAAAATAGTAAACACATCATTTTGGGTTCCAAAAAGGATACACATCTGACACCACATGCTTCAACCAAAGCTGAATTTCTAAAAGTGGTACCTCTACAAGTCATAATATATATATTTATAGGATCCATAGTAAATAAGGATACTATATTATTCATACTCCATGATTATGTTATAGATTTGTGTCTCATTTCTATGTAATTTTGTATGAATGCCCATAATAATTAAATAAGAATCACATATGAATCAATAAATCCATCAATACATACATCAAACCTAGTAGTGGAGTCTTGATCCTATTCGTGGTGATCTAAATAGTATCCTAGGGGTTTCTATAGGGTCATCAAATATAATCAATTCCACCACGTCCATCTAATGAAATCCATATGATGTCCCTTTTATCACTCAAGAGATGGTGACTCTAATTCTGTATCATGTATCTCATATAGGGGACCAGGTATCACTTGAGGCATGTCATAGAAATATTTCCAATAGTTCAATATGTGGTTTCTCTCCTAGGGAATCAGTGTCACTCAAAAGTATGGAAATGTTTTTTCCTAGAGAGCACATATATAGAAAGATAATGCATCACTCCCTATGCTTCATGTAGAATCAACTGATCATGGAATGTCAATCCATGGAATCCTTAAATTGGGACACATGTTCTCTCCTGGCCTATAGCAGGTGGGCCATAGAAAATGAGGCCCATCATAAGGCAAGGAATCGATATATAATTACATGATTTCAAGATAACATCTCAATATTACATGCTCACCAAAACTAACCAGATCATATAATTAAATCTAGACTACTACGGTACAATTTAAATTGAAGGGAAAAGGAATAACGAACTTGTAATCACTTGTCATCAAATGGCATGGAAATATCTCATGTTGGCGTGTTATCCAGACAATATAATTCAAACCATTAAAAATGGTTTAATTATTTAAGCACAAATGTATGATCAAGGCTCGAAGGCATGATCACTAGGAAATTTAATATAAGAAAATCCCATGGAATACAATCATATTCCTGAGGATTTTGAATAGAATATATGTAAAGAAATGACATTTAGAAGGGAGAAAAAGTATCCAACCATCTTGCCTAAGAAATAATATGTGATACTTATGGATTAAAATGTATGTATCAAGCATAATAATTTAAATATAAGGCATGTGGCATAAATATCAAGGACTAATCTCATGGAAAAATCATTATCTTAATTCAAATATTAATTTAAGGCATTTACTGAAAATTTAATTCATGTTAAAATCTTTCCATTTAAGTAGTGGGAACTCGATTATTTTGTTAGGAACATCCAAAGGGGTGGCCAATATAAATGATAACACCCAAACAAGGGTTATTTAAACAATGTAGGGTCACCGAGGTCTTATAGAACCCATTTAGTAATTTTATTAGACAAAATTAAATTCATCTATGGAAGCATCTGGTCTGTGGAAAGATGACACATCATTAAAAATGAAATGAAAAGAGAAGGGATGACTAAGACCACCCACCTTAATGTTGTATCACTCCACTCATATATATTAATGTCTTGGTTTAATCTAGAATTGATTAAATCAATGTATTTTTCAAACAACCTAAAAATAGGGAAAAATATATTGCACCAAAACTTCAAAAAAGCTGGAGGAGGAACCCTAAAATATATTCTAGAGGTTGAAGAAACATACCTCATGCAAAATGTTTCTTCTGATGATGAGAGATGTTGTGTCTCGACAAAGAAGATGGATCAAACCCTATGAAGGATGGGAAGAAAGAGCTTAAACATTAAAGAGGGAGGAAAATACCACTAGAAAGGTATGAGTGAATGAATATGGGTGAAATAAATCATTAAATAGTTTTAAATTAGTAATTGCACCCCTAAAAACACTGTGCACAGTTTGGAAACATGGTTTGACCAAATTGTGTACCAACTATGCAACATTGACTTCTATAAGGGGTAACCTCACAAGGTTAGTGGAACCATTGGAAAAACATTGAAAAAACCATAAAAAAACACTATATAAAAACCTGCAAGTTGTCACACGGTCTTGTGCCCTAGGTTGCACAGTTGCTGAAAAACGTTGTGGCCTCCAGGTGCTCACTGTACATGTACATCGGCCTCCCTCTCCCTGATCTCATCTTGAACACATCTTTGCTTCCATAACACATAGACAAGTTGAACATACCTTAGTAAGAGAACCTTTGTGATATGATCAATGATACATATAGAATTCCACTCTAAGGATGCATTCACCTATAGCTTGATATCATTAGGGTCAAATGAATGAGATTGGTTTGGATGATATTGTCAAAGCTGAGATACAAGGAAGACATTGAGCATTTTATGGCACCTCTGATGTAAAAAAAGAATAATGTCCTAACTCTCTACACTATCTCAAAAGACCATATATATAAAGGTGACAACCTTCCCTATCTTTTTAATCATCTGTAACTCAATAGATGTGATACACATAGAAATACCTGATGTCCCACATCGAAATCGAGTGGTTTGTAGTGATGATCTGTATAATAATTCTTCATGGATTGAGTTGTATCCATTTTTTTTTGATAAACTGGGCTTCCTTTGATGTATCTTTAAAAATATGAGGACCCAATTGAGGTAAATCACCTACATCTAGACAGACTAAAGTTGAACGACATAGTCTACCATAGAGGACCTCATACGGAGCCATATGAATCATTTTCTAAAAACAGGTTTTGGTGGAAAACCAAACAAGAATAATATGTGTATCCCGTGGAACTCTAAAATCAATAATATTGGCCCACAACATATCCTCAAAAACCTTAATCATCTACTAGTATTGCTCGTCAGTATGAGGGTGATATGAAATAATCAAGAGCACATGCAACACATTTGTTTTTCAACCCTTTCGAGAACATCAATGTAAACCGGGAATCTTAGTCCAAAATGGAAGAACATGGAACACTATGAAAATGAACTATCTCTTAGATTTAACGACTTCCTAACTAATCAATAGAGAAAGTAGTTTAGATCAGTGGGAATTTCATGACCTTGTTCAACCTACCAATGATCACGCATACTAGATCTATGCCTCAATGATATCTTGACAAGCCCGTCACAAAATCATTCATGATTTCATTCAATTTCCACTCTAAAATGGATTGAGTGGTATAATTATAGCATGTCCATGGTTCTCTACCTTCACCTACTGATAGGTGGATCCCATAGTGATGAAACTTTATTCATTCATCTTCATACATGTCCACTAGTACTGATGACGTATATCTCAATACATATTTGTGAGACTAGGGTTAACTTACCATATATATTCATGTGATTACCTCATCAATACATCTCATATATCTGAAGTAAATCTATATTTCTATAGAATATTATATTTTATCATTCATCAAAAACCCAAATTTGAGGTGGGTTCTCTACTATGATGGGATCCCTATAATGAAGGCCCTTATAATTTTTCATTTTACTCATTTAAATACACTCTAAAATTGAATATATCACTAATAAAGCTGCTTAGTGTATCTTCATGTGCTATTCCTGAACCACTAAGAAAATCTCAAAAAACATATCCATCATCTTCCCATCATTGGAATCCTCTTAGAAGTATTGTACCATATTTTTATGGATTAAGGAATGAACCACTGAATTACCCTTACCAGATGTGTAAAAAATATCAATGTCAAATGATTGTATGTATTCCACCCACCTTTTCTACCATAGGTTCAAGTATTTCTGTGGGTAGATGTGTTTGAGACTCTTAATGTGGGTTTAAATGATGACGATTACTCCCAACAAGTAGTGCCTCCAACAACATAGACCATGAACATTTCCACTAGTTCGAGGCCATGTCTTTAATAATTCCACTCTTGAGTCCTCATCTGGTGAGATCTATAAGCCAGGACATGATCAACTTTCATAAAAATTTATCCTTGCCTTATTCCTAATGTATCAGAATAGACTATACTAATTCTTCCCAGATTTGGAAAGATCCAGATTGGTGCTAAGCTGGATCTTCCCTTTAACTCTGAAAAATCATCCTCACCAGATTCAAATGATTAGAATTGTACAACCTTCCAATTTAAAGATGTAAGAGGAATTTCTTAGTGGCAGAAGTCCTGAATGAATTTCATGTAGTATTATGATATACCAGTGAAGCTTCATATATCAAATAAAATCAAAGAATTCTCTCAGGAATCCACATCACTCACCTTCTCTGGTTCAACTGATAATCGTCCCTTAGATATGATATGACCCATAAATTTAACATTAATAATAAATAAGTTTCATTTAATGAGATTTTCATATTTCTAGTTCTCTCTTTTTTTACTGAGAAGAATATCAATATTATTGGAATGATGGTGTATAGTGTGATAATACATTAATATTTCATCTACAAAGACTACCATTAAGGAATCAAGATGTGAGTGGAAAACCTAGTTCATCAAGGGAATGAATAATACTAGTGTATTCATCTAACTAAATTACATGAATAGAAACTCGTACAATCTCTATATACTCAAAAACACAATATGTGGCACATCTGATGGCCCCACATAAACCTGAGGGAGGCACGAACTCAAATAGATTTTAGAGAAAATAGTTTCTTCTCACTATTGGTTGAAGAGGTCGTCTATACGTGGTAAAAAATAATGGTTCTTCACTATGATCTTGTTCCACCATCTATAATCCACACAAAATCTAAGGGTTCCATCCACCATCTTTGTGAAAAGGACTAGAGAACCCCATTGTTATTTGTTTTAGTTTGATGAAACCCTTAACCTCAAGAACTTTATGTTGCTTTCTGATTTATTGGAGCTCTATGGGTTCAATCCTATAAGGAGGAATGGACACTAGTGACACAATTGAAACTATCTCAATGGTGAAATAAAACTCTCTATCAGGAGGTAATATAAATAAATATTCCATGAATACATCCCTAAAAAGATCCACTATAGTAGGTAATTCTACTAATTGCGTTCCCTGGTTGCTCATAAAGAGACTCGCCAACTGAGATGTCACTCTTCCTAGCCCAATCGGTTTGGGTCCATCTTGGATTTCTTGGATATCCAATTTACCCTTTTAGAAATAATAATTTCCCCCAGGTGATGTGGAAGACACTTGGAGGTGATAGAAATCCACTTGGTCATGTTATGTCCTGAAAAAGTCCATACAGAGAATGAAATCAAAGCTATTAATATAGGGGATGAAGAAACATAAAAAATAATGACACCCACTTATTTCTAGGTGGAACCCATGATAATAAATTATACCCTCTATTTTGACCCCAAAAAACATGTCATGGGACATAACGCTACAAAATATGTCAATTTCAAGACTAAGACTTTCGACAACCACATCAGATATGAATGAGTTTGAAGAACCTATATCAAAATGGGAAGAAACATGAGTAGAGTGTACTATAATAGAACCTCTCACTGTAGATGGTTCTGAAGTCTTCTCATATAGCATTAAATACACAACATAAATATTTTTTGAAACACAACCCTGAGTTACTGCCTGACTAACCTGAGAAGATCCATTATACTAATTCTAATTCTTTGTGGCCTCACTAACATGGCCACAACTATAACCACCTCGGCCAAATCGAATGATAGAAGACCATCTCCCAGTATAATGTGGATTCTTATGGTAGGTTCTTACACAATGAATAAAAACTATAGGAATATCAGTGTGTGTCCCCTAGATGCTGTCTCCACTACCTTCACCAACAAATTCACATTTCATACATCTAGAATAACCATCTCCCTACCACAGAACTGAACTTCCATGGCTCACATTGAAATATTCTATAATATTTCATTTAGTAATATGTGTCAGGATCACTATCTATGTAATTGACATCGACTAAAATATGTTCACCTATGATTGGACAAAATTTCCAAGACCATCCTAAAAATGCCTTGTCGTTTTCAAATCATCACCAGTTATAAATGGAGTGAAATGTAAAACCATTGGGAAATAAGAAGAATTATCGAACACATTCATAGTTCCATGGTGAAGATGCAAGAGTTTTTGGTCATGATCAGCTCTTATAGAGTATGGAAAAATGTGGTCATAGTAAACATTCTAGAAGTATACATACACCATGCCTTAGTGACACTCAAACTATCATATAAAGTCCCACAAATTCTTTAGGGAGCCATATAAAATTCATGTTGCGGGCACAAACCTCCTCTTTATAGGTGCCTCAAGATGATCAATCATAGAATCCATGGCCATTAGACATGATTCTACAACATGAGGTCCACCATACCATGAGATGGTGGGATGCTGCTGCTGCAGGAAGTCCCATGTCAGCTCTTCCATGGTAGTGGCTGGCCAGGAGCACCCTGAAGAGACTACAAAAATCCATGAAAACTCACATAGAACTAAGCATCGACTCCAACCAGAAGGTCGGAATGAGGTGCCTATGGTGGAACTATAGGAGTTATCATAGGTTACTCAGTCCCCAGCACCTATGGAGTGTTCACATCACCACTCTTTTGATATAAAACATATGGACATTGTGGTTTCATAGCTCTACAATTTCCAATAGAACTCATCAGACATGATTTATAACAGAGAAAATTGATAAGGAAAATGATAAAATAAGCATAGGTATAAGGCATCCATGAAACAAGAAAAAATACATAGTTTTCTCTGAGATCCATGGTTAGATAATATAGAAAAGGTCACAACAGGATCACTGATATGCAGACTACTTCCCATAGGTATGGTTGGATTAGGGTCAATGTCATGTTTTATTCATATAATGTGACCATTTCATTTTAAATGTGTAGTTATTTTTAATTCCTTTATATGTTAAATCCCATTTTTAATTTGGATAAATTATATGAAATACCATTATGATTCTTAAGGGGCCATACACCTCCAAATATTAAATTTGAATACACTTAATCTAACCAGTAACATATCTTTACAAGTCAAGTCGAACAATTCTATAAATAAAAAAAATAGGAACTAAAAGGCTCAATAACCATGACACAACAACAATAACATCCATAATGGAAATGGATAATGAAAAGTAAATATGTAATGTCATAATTCATGGTACACAAATTTCTATTATTCCTATAATGATCCTTGTAATGAAACACCCTCATTTCCTCTGGAAAAAAATAGAAATAATCATTTTAATAATATCAATATAATCACAAAATAAAATAGGTGAATCACCCAATGGTGAAGTAGTATCAACCCTGAATAGGACAATCAATAATTTAAATCTCTTATCCAAGGTAATTTAGGATTCCCGATACATGGGTTAGCTATGTCAAATAATAGTGTTAATTTCCAATTCCAATATCATAGTATCTTCTCTAACCCAAATAGTAAGACCAAAAGAAAATGGTTCTCTGATACCACTCTATCACATCCTTCACTGGGTACCCCATAAAATTTCTCCAAGAATTTTTCTATAGTACATTAAGTGCGTCTCCACAAATTCCATAGTCTTCTGACTAGCAACAAGGACCTAGTGTGTGTTCATGGGGAGAATTTCCTCTTGTAGATCAGTGTATGATCAAAAATAAACAATGAATAATAATTATTGGAATCATATAAAATAAACAAGAAGTAGAAGAAATATAGAGATAAACCATTCAAAAGATATTAATAGCTAGTAGAATGTGATTAAAATAATAGATACAAAATGATGGTCATAATGTCATGGGTCAATAAAAAATGGGATTATGGAATGATAGGCATAAAAGCATATACTAAATCAATGAAAAATATAAAAAAGAAAAAAAAAATCCACTACAATCAAATCAAGCATTGGATTAGACCTCTTCCAATGCTCCTTCCTAATGATATAAATCAATCAAGCATCTAAACCCCACACAATCCTTTATCCATGCCTATGATCGTAAAATCTACTTGAATTCCAATGGAGGCCCAAGAGTGGTGTGAGATACAATCATAGTGGGTGGGAACCCATGATTTCTAGGATTTTACATTTATTGTGATGAAAAAATTAATCACTTCCATAATAAATAAAGTTATATTAGTAATAAATTAAAATAATAAACACCCCGTTATAGGTTCTGAAATGGTCACACGACCGACACCACATTTTTTATCCTAAGTCGGATGTCTGAAAGAGGTATCAATTGAAGTCATAATATATATATATATATGTACAAGGATAATTTTAAGGAAGGATACTCAAGAAGTAACACCCCAATCTTGTGATTTTCCTTAGGGCCTGATTTCCATTTAATTATGTAAGAATGCGTATAATAATTAATGAAGCATCACATCTAAATCAAGAAAATGAAATTAATCCCTCAATAAAATCAAGTGTATGAGTCCCATGCCTATCCAAGTAAATCTAAAAAATATCCTGAGGGTTTCTATAGGACCATAAAATATAACTAATTTCATAGAGTCCATACAAGGAAACCCATACGGTGACCCTTGTATCACTCAAGACATGGAAACTCTGAGTCCGTACCATGCATCTCACATAGGGGTCTAAGTATCACTTGAGGAATGGTGTATCCATATTTCCAATTGGTTCTTCCTAGTTTTATTCAGTAGTTAAATAGCACCATTCATGATTATGTATTAAAATTCACCTCTTGAGCCCATACATGGAATGCCATTTCATTGCTCTGGGTGTGTCAAGTAGAACGAACTGACCATAGTGAGTCCATCTATGGAATACCTTAATTGGGACCCATTTTCTCTCTGAGTCTATAGAAGGTGATCCATAGAAACAAGGGAATATCTCCAGGGAAGGAATCCATATATAATTACATTCCATAAAATGAAAATCTCAATATCACTCACTCCCCAAGCTAACCAAACCGCATTATTAAATCCAAATAAACATAGCACAATTAAAATGGATGGGAACAAGGCATAGAGAACTTGTAATTACATGTAATTAAATGGAATGGAAATATCTCATACTAATAATCTACATAGACGATACAATTCTAACCATTAAACATTTCATAAGGAATTAAGCACAAAGGTAAGCTCAAGGCTGCAAGGCATAATCACTAGGTAACATACAATATAAATTAGAAAGGGAATACTATAATAAGTCAAGGTAATTGTAATCGCTAATATTTAAAGAAATGACTTATGGTAGGAAGAAAATTTATCCAACCATCTTACCTAGGAAATTAAATTTGAGGCATATGGATTGAGATGTGAGCATAAAGAAAAGGCATTTTAATATAATGCATGAGGCATAAATATCTAGGATTACTCTCATGGAAAACCCATTATCTTAATAAAATTTAATTTTCATAATTTAATCAATATCCAACTCACATATCATAACATCTGAAAATTTAAGGCTTAGGAACTCATAAAATAACATAGGAACACCCCAAGGGGTGGCTTGGGGCAAGGCGAATAACCAACCAAGGGATTTATACACAAGTTAGGGTCACTAAGGACATAAGGAAACCATTTAATAATTTTAATAAAACAAAAGTGAAGTATCAATAGAAGGGTCCAATGAGAGGCATAATTAAACATAATTTAAAATAAAATGTAACAACAAGGAAAGACTGATACCACTAAAGTTAATGTAGTAGCACTCTAATAAAACTTTTAATGCCCTGATTCATCCAAGAACCGAAGAAATCAATGGATTTTTCAAACACCCTAAAAATTTGAAAATGAAGTTATAAAAAATAACGCAATATATAGAACATAAACCTTTGAATATATTATAACAAACGTCAGATCTTATCTAAATCCATTTTTTTGCTTCTGATGACGAGTGATTTGGTTTCCCAATAAAGAATTTGGATCAAACCCAATAAAGGATGGGAAGAAAGGACTTACACATAGATGAAGTAATAACCAATTGGAAATGTAAGGTAGAAAGAAGAGTGGTGAATGAAAAAATTAAATAGGGTTAAAATTTTAATTTCACCCACAAAACCTACATGCATGGTTTGGTCAAAATATGCACAAATTGTGCACCATTCACTTCAATAAGTGGGAACCTCACACCATTAGGAACCCAATTTTATTAACCATGTGAAAACCATTAATAAAAAATATTTCCAAAAACTGTAGGTGGTTACAATTTTTGGGAACCAGGACTGTGCAACGAAAGCTGGTGGGCCTAGATTTTAAAATTTTTCTGCTTCACCGGAGTGACATAACCCTGTCAACTCCAGTGATCTTGTCTTGGCTTATTCCAAGGATCTCTCAAGGTTCATTAGGAGCACAAAATTAAACATGAACATTTACCTTGTTCAGAATTGATGTGCAGGACGCCAGTGATCGTTGCTCGAAGACTCTGACGTTGAAGCCCACTAGATCATCCACACACGCCTCACAAATCTGCTTGCACGCCATTTATTAGGATCCGGGTGCTAGTGCGGATCTTCGATGCACACTTTGACGCAACGATGATCAGCACAAAACTAGTGTCTTCGATCCGTGAAGGCAAAACTTGAAGAACTTCCTAGTTTGAGAGAGTATCTCTCTACGAATCAGGAGGAGAGAGAGGATCTCAATTCCAATAGATGAATAGTTACAAGGGGAGAGCCTCTCTCTTAATACATATAGCGAATATCTAAAATACGCTGTAAGGGTTCCTGACCCCCGTGTATTAAACATTCACTATATATATTATAAATAATTATTTATGAAAAATTAAATTATGCCATAAATAATATTTATTATTTATCACTATACTTCAATATATATATATATATATATATATTACGTGATAAACATGAGTCTAACTCGACTCACACCTCCTGATAATTTTAAACGAACCCAAGATATAAATATCTGTCCGATTAATATTTAACTATGTATTTACTTAATCACTCGTAAATACATGTTATAAATAAATTCAAAGAATTATTCCAAACTTGAGTAATAAAAGATTTTTTTTATTACTTGGAGATCCATAGGACTTGTATAATTCCCGGACCCCGTGGTGGGGCACACCAAGTCCTATAATCCTATTCATCAGAATAGAGTAGATTATCAAAGTGTTGTTGTGTGTGACCCTCTAGGCCCGTATCTCAATAGCAGTGAATAATATCACCGACCTAGAGCTGGGTCAAGCAACCCATCGAGGCCCCTATAGAGATAAGGCAAATTCAAAGCAACGACTGACTTCCTACGAACACGGTCTGTGTAATCTAATCTCCTCGTAATCGATATCTCAATGAAGCAGAATGCATACTCAGTGTCATCATTCATCATTTGCTTTATTTTTTTGTTTATTTGTCTGGACAGTTTTAACTTCCACTACCATGGCCATGGATTTAATGATGGTGCAACTATCCTAATCAACCAGGCCCGAGATATCTCTTCCTAAAGTCGGAAGTAACAAATCCTTTCTTGATCATTCAATCAATGCCATGACATTAATGACGTACCCGATATAAAATACCTCACCACGACATGTCTCCATGGTTTTCTCCTTATATCAAATGTACGTAATTAAGTGACATTCATTGATAATGATCTCAAGTCAGGAGACCATTACACATGTCCATAGATAGGAATGACCAATGACACCAAAAACATGTGGTGTTCCTATTAAGCGGGTCTATCCTCAAGATCTCGATAGCTAGAGATCATCAAGTACGAACTTCATGAGATGAAGTCTCAATGTTTATGATCCCCCAGCACCTGATGGTCACACATAATCTGTTTCCTTTCAAAATGATGTAACTGGACCATAGAACGTTACTTTAAGATTACTGTCATGGCATCTCAGGGTTCTCTTTATAGCCTGGGACCTGCTATAACCATATGATGCGACAGGTAATCTAAGGACATTTCCATTAATAAAGTGGATGCAGAAGTATCTACACTATCATGGAGAGATAAACACATGTATAAAACTACATGAATACATGTAACAGTAATCAATGTATAATATAAGTTGGTTCTAGTGCACCCACGTTCAACACTCCCACTTTCACTAGATGCAACTACTAACAGGTTTCAATCCGCTAGCTCTCACATGTGAATCATTCTTCTGATGAGAAATGGGTTTATTCAGGGGGTCTGCCACTTTATCCTCTGTGGATACTCTGCTAACTGTCACTTCAACTCTTTGAGTAAAATCCCTCAAGAGATGAAACTTATGAAGAATATGCTTTGTCCTCTGGTGAGACCTGGGCTCCTTGGAAAGCACCACTGCAACAGTGTTATCACAATATACTGGAACAGGGTCTACCATGCTAGGTATAACACCAATTTCTAAGATAAATCTATGTATCAAGACTGCTTCCTTTACTGCATCGGAAGCTGCAATATATTCGGACTCTGCTATAGAATTAGCAACCACAACTTTCATTGAGATTCTCTAGCTCACTACACCACCATTCAGGCAAAATATGTAGCCTGATTGCGATTTTATATCATCATGATCTGTTTGGAAACTAGCATTAGTGTATCCCCTCACAACTAGTTCCTCATCTCCACAATACACCAAGAACATATCCTTAGTATGCTTCAAGTACTTACGGATGGTTTTAACAGCTGTCTAGTGCAGCTCTCATGGATTGGCTTGATATCTACCTACCATTCTTAAATAAAAGGCAACATCAAACCTTGTACATAGCATGTCATACATGATAGAACCCACTGCCGAAGCATAAGGGACTCTACTCATTCTGTCAATCTCCTCCTGTGTTTGTGGAAACATTTTCTTGGAGAGATTTACACCATGTGACATAGGTAACAATCCTCCTTTGTATTGTTCCATATTTTACCTTTTGAGTACCTTTTCAATATATGTACTTTGACTTAGGCCAAGCATCCTTTGAGATCTATCTCTATTGAACTTGATCCCTAGGATGTAGGCTGCTTTACCTAAGTCTTTCATGGAGAAGAATTCATTTAACCAAGTCTTGACTGACTGTAAGACTTGAACCTCATTTCCCATGATTAATATGTCATCAACATATAAAACTAGGAAAACAATAGCATTCCCTTCAACCTTTTTACAGACACAAGGATCGCTTTCATTTTTTGATAAAACCAAAATATCTTATGGCCTCATCAAAGTGTACATTCCATGATCTTGATTCCTTCTTCAATCCATAAATGGATCTCTGCAAATTTCATACTTTATTGGCATTCTTTGACTTAACAAACCCTTCAGGTTGAGTCATATAGATGTCTTCAACCAACTTCCCATTTAGAAAAGTAGTTTTGACAACCATTTTCCAAATTTCATAATCATGAAAGGCTGCTATTGCAAGCAATATTCTGATGGATGTAAGCATTCCCACTAGTGAGAAGGTTTCATCATAGTCAATGCCTTGACGTTGTATGAAACCCTTTGCATCCAATCTTCCTTTAAAGTTATTAACCTTACCATCCATGTCCAGATTTTTCATGAATACACATTTGCAACCAATGGGTTTTACATCAGCTAGAGGGTCTACCAAAATCCAAACTTGATTTTGGTACATGGACTCCATCTCAGAATTCATGTCTTCTTGCCATGTAACGGCTTCTTTGCCTTCTACTGCTTCCTTGTAGGTTAGAGGTTCATCATCCTCAAGGATTATTGTGTCACCTGACTCTGTGACAAGAAAACCATAATGCTGTGGTTCTCTAACCTCTTGTGTAGACCTACGCAGTTTATGTGTCTCAGTGACAATTTCTTCTTCCACTTGCTCTTGTGGAGATTGTTCCTCTACCAACTCTTGCGCATCTAGAGCATTGACTTCATCGAATTCAATATTTCTCCCACTATTTCTTGTAGAAATGTGATCCCTTTCTTGAAATGTGGTGTATCTTTCCACAATAACTTTTCTATCTAAAGGGTTATATAGGTAGTATCCTCTAGTTTCCTTAGGATAAACTATAAAGATGCACTTAGTGCTCCTGGCTGCTAATTTGTCACTTGATAAAGTCTTGAAAAATGCCTCACACTCCCACACACACATGTGTGTCAGATTGGGTTTCTTTCCATACCATAATTGATATGGAATCCCATTTTCAGCTTTAGTTGGTACTCGGTTAATGGTATATGCTGCTATCTCTAAGGCATATCCCCAAAAGGATAATGGAAGAGTTGTATGACTCATCATTGATCTGAACATGTTAAGCAAGGTCCTATTCATCCTTTCACTAACACCATTTTATTGTGGTGTATAAGGAGGAGTGATTTGGGATACTATCCCACACTCCTTCAAGTGATCAATGAAATCATGGTTAAGATATTCTCCACCTAGGTCTGAGCAAAGTGGTTTTATCTTCTTACCAAGTTGGTTTTCTACTTCATTTTGGTATTCCTTAAAGAAACAAAAGGAATCTGACTTATACCGAATTAAGTAGATATAGCCATACCTACTATAATCATCTGTAAAAGTGATGAAGTATAGAAAACCACCCCTTGCCTCTACTGGAAATGGACCACATACATCGGTATGTATTAATTCCAGTACTGCATTGGCTCTTTCTCCCTTTCCTGAGAAAGGTGCTTTGGTCATCTTTCCTTGTAAACAAGCTTGACACACATCTAAGGGTTATAACTGTACCGAGTCTAGATACCCTTCTTGATGCAATATCTGTAATCACTTCTCGTTTATGTGTCCAAGCCTGAAGTGCCATAGGCGGGTGTTATTTTAGTCATGTTGGTTGTTTTT
The DNA here is from genome assembly GCA_963277665.1 of Viscum album. NCBI lineage: Eukaryota > Viridiplantae > Streptophyta > Magnoliopsida > Santalales > Viscaceae > Viscum > Viscum album. Next base: position 1,574,138,123 of record OY728120.1, on the reverse strand, counting down.
GTCATTGATAGCCATTACTGAGTTTTCTAGTTCTAGTATATATAAACCATTGTTAAGATGTTCCATACCATAACATATGTTATCCCTATAAAAGAGACATCTTTTATTTCCAAACATGAAATAAAAACCCATAGTGTCTAAACATGACACAGAGATAATGTTTCTGGTAACAGACAGTACATAATAAAAATTGTTTAAAAGAAGAACCAAACCAGTTGGTAAAGTCAAGTGATAGTGTAACACCTCGATATTTTATGAAACATATAATTTTAATTTCATTAATGTCTTGTGTTGTATGCTACACCAATATTACCTTTCTCTATACGCAACACCGTATTAGCTTGCAGTATACGCAACACTATTCTTGGATCGTGTTACACACAATTTTGATAATAGTTATTCTACGCAACATTGAGTATATATATATATATATATATATATATTCAATGTATAAATGAAATATGGTTGGATTCTGTTATGCAAAACAACGAAGGATTCTTTCCCAACATGCAACCCTGACTTGGCTTTCATTACACGCAATCACGACCTTCCTCGATAGCGTGTGTTGTACACAATACCAGGTTTTACTAAACATTGATATATTATTATAATATTATTATGAACTAGACGTTATGAATATTATTAACTAAATTTTGAATTTTATAACATTATTATTCATCTTTAACATTTTCTAGAACATGGTATAAGAACAAAATAAAATTTTCGGGTAAAATAGGTATTTTTAAAAAAATGCAGTTTTGCCGCCTTTTGATGGCACACCCACATTAAATCTAGTTTTTGACAAGATTATATGTTCTATTTGACAAAATAAAATTCTTATTTGGAATCAAGAAATAAAAATTTACTTTGTATAAATTTTTCATATTATTCTGGTAACTTTTATATTTTGATGAATAGTAAAAACACGCTATATTTTATTTTAAAAAAACTTTTTTCATCGCAATAATTTATATGGTTAAATTATAATATTGAATGGTTTTAAAGTATAAATAAATATATTTTTACCATTTAATATAGTGTATGTCATTATAATTTATTTTACATTAAATTCGTAGGTTAAATCAATTCAATCTTTTGCAATGTTTAAAAAAAAACCCATTTTCTTTCGACAACGGGATTAATTTTAATTTAATTTCTGAAACTTTTGTGTAGTGAATTTGGAAAAATAGATTCCATATTTGGAATCAGTGGGTCTAAATTATGTAAATAAGCTAATTTTTATTTTTGGGAATTATGAATAGTAACTACGGTAAATTTTATTTACCTTAGTTAAAGGTAAATCAGGTAATTAAGGGTAAATATAATATAAAAAATTACCCTAAAACATGCCAAAATTCTATTGGATGGCTAAAAGTAGACCCATATAACCTAAGGGTCAGATTAGATTCATTTTATGGACTTTTGACCATGAAAATAATTTAATTATTATTAAAACCAAAGAAAGTGACAACATGTCACTCTCTTAAATATTATAAGTATAATAATATTAATTTAGTGATAAACATCATAAAACTCCGAACATGAATTGTCTCCAGAAATATAATAAAATTATCTACATCGTGATAATTTATTTAGAATTTTTAGGGATTAAATAATTGTCATTACTGGTGATACATTAATGATATAGAAATTATTTATTAAATGGAAAATAAGTAATATAGTTTTTATTGAAATAATAATACTCATTAAAAGGCCCACAAACCTGACCATAACTTGTTTTTAGTGTATATCTACACCTTAATAATACAATGACATAATATATAACCATTTGAAGCCTTATAAAAGTGATTATGACACTTATATTATTTTATTTTAAATGATGCCAAAGTTGTCACCTTCATAATTTAATAAGTATAACAATTTACATATTGTTATTTTTAGATGATAAATCAGAGTAAAAGTATTATTGTGAAAGGTAATATATTTATCTTCATCATAGGATTTTATTTTTAATTTTTATGCAACAAATATGTATATTAAATAATTATAAAAAAATGTTGTAGTATTTATTTTATTAAGAGATAAACCAAATAAATGCTTTTTAAAAATAATAAAATAAATATTATATTAACTATTTAATGTCATCCACTAATTTTATAGATACATATGACCTTTTATGAAACTATTAAATCTTTTATTTCTAACATATATTATGTATATATTTTATTTAAATTCAAATAAATGAATAGTTTCAAAATTAACACTATTGTTATTTTATAAAAATAACATATTATAAAATTGTTTAAAAATCACAAAAATATTTAAAAATTATAATTTTCAATTTATATGGTCTATAATTTTATAAAGTAACCAATTATGGAAGATTCACAACAAATAATTAATTATTTTTTATAATTTAAAATTAAGAATTTTATTACCACAAATAAACATAAATAGATTAAATAAGGATAAATCAAAATGATAAGGTTTAAAATAGGATCCAAACATGTCTAAATTTGATTGGTTGATTATATTACAACCCTATATCATCTAATATTAGAATATGTGTCATTTTTTGAGGTTTTTAAGTGGGTTTAGATTTATTATAAATTAATATTTTTAAGAATTCCAAAGGTGCCCCTCTCCTCCCTTATAAAAGGGCACCTCCTCCCTCTCTTCCACACACCACATTGAGCATTCAAGCTCGGCCAAACCCTGACCAATTCTCTTCTCCACTTCCCTAGAAACATCCTAGAGGTCCTGGTCTTTTCCAAGGACAAATTTTAGTGCCCTAAGAGGAGGTCTCAAAGAGGCGCTTCAAAGAAGAGGTAATGTTCGTTACCGATTCTTTCAACTTTATTTCTTCTTATACTTATTCTTCTTTAGTTGTTTAATTATGATGTGATAACATCAGTATCAATAATATAATTATATGTTATTATAAGTATGAAACAACCCTATTTCACCATCTATCCATCCTACAGAAAATGAAATCAACGCGCGTGCGTACGTACAGAATACCATCTCCACACCGTGGTGTAATCTATTTTCCACCACCACCTTACTTGGATGGGTATAATGGTGTAAATAATAACTATATATGATTATTGTAAATTTATATTGATTCTTTAATAGTATACATACACTCCTATAAAATTCCATGATCATGGGAACGATATCATCGCTCGTGCGTACGCACGGAATACCGTCTCCACGACGCGATGAGATTCATTCTCAATGATTAACCATTCATAAATGATTATAATAAGTAATCATGAAATATATGACATAATAATGATACTGGATTTATGTATATATATATATATATGTATGTCATTCAATTAATTCCATTCAATTCAATGAGGAAACGAAAACAACATTCATGCATACGTACGGCCTACCGACTCCATGAACGGGGTATTTCTTTCCATTTATCGATCTATTATATATATGTATATTATGAATATATATTATATATAAATAATGTTTTACATTCTGGATGTAAGTAATCATGATCTAATTAATCATATGAATAATTACAAGTCAAAACACGGACGAGAAATGAAAAGATTTTACCCAAAACGCTCTTTAACATGGAATTTACAAAAGAACGGGTAATATAATGTCATAAGAGAACCATATATGATATAATAACAATTAATGTGATTCTTTAATAATTCAATAACATTATTTAAATCATTATACATGAGTTTTGGATACGTACAAAGAATATCGGACCTATGGTAAGGGATAATTTTGCAAATCTTATTTTTATCCGAGATTGCTTATTCGTAAGTATTTACTGGGGTTATTTCTATCATCCATGTCCGGGTTTTATAAAGGTGTTTTCATGTATGTTTAAAGTCCTTTTACCCATTTTTTACTTTTACTACATGGTATGTAAGTAATATTTCTTTTTTTTATGTTACGAGGTAATTTTTGACTTTTTCGGCAAAAGTACGAAAAGAATGTTTTTTTAACTTATACGGAACAAACGGATTTTTACGGTTTTATAAAGCCTTGTTTTCATGAAGCTTCTTCCAAAATATTTCATGACTATTTTCAACAAAATTCTTTTCTTTTAAAATTTCTTGACATTTTGTGAAAAGAAAATGATTTTGAAGAAAAAGGGATATTTTCCTCAAGAATTTATTTCAAGTGTTTTATCAAAACCATTTTTCATCTAAGATGACATTATTTAATATGTGTATGTTTCAAGTATAATGTCTCTATGATTTACATGGTTTAACTTCTATTATTATGAAATTATATACATTTCTTTTATGTGGATTATGTGATGATGGGATGATGTTTATGAAACCCATTTTATTCGTTGGGTTATTATGAATGATGTATGTTTATTTTGTGGCACAAGTAAGAATGATTTAATTATGAGATGGGAGGGACCTATATATCCCTCCAATGCATTGGGTAAAGATTTATATCTCATGATATAGACATGGCTGGAACGGCAATTTAAACCGGTTCAGTAATACAGGACTGGAACGAGGAGTGAACTCGATTCAGAAATGGACTTTGTCCACTAAGATGGTCTTGGCAGCAATGCCTTGGCTACTATGGAAATAATATCATGTTCTTAATGGTTTCCACAATTACATGTTTTATTCCCATGCTATTTTATCATTATTAATGTTTCTTTATTATCTATGCCTTACGTACTTCAATGTTTTATGTCATTTTTCAAGCTTTTGATGTTAAACATTATGTTCATATTTTTAAGTTCAAATGTATATGGTATGTTTTATTTTATCCATGCTTACCCTTACTGAGAATTTGAGCTCACCATTTTTATGTTTTCTTTTCCCCAGGATATAAATAAAGGTTTTAGGTATGAAAAAAAGGGGAATATCTTTATTGGAGATGTTGAAGATCTTTCACCACGATTAGAAGATTACGTTCTATGTTTCCAAAGACACTAAACTATTACGGTCCTTGTGTGTCAGTTTTTTTATGTATTAAGTATTCCGCTAAAGTAATGTAATGTCCATGTACGTCAATCTTTTGGTCTCTACTATTGGTATCAGAGGAAAGGTTTAGTCAACCTTTGGAAACTAGGATGCGAAAACGTTAGTGAGATCCCTAGAGATATTTATAAGGTATGTCTAGGGATGTCCCTAGGGATAAGTATACGTATAGGATATAGTCCTAGAACTACGGTAATGATCATAGAATTTAACCTAAGATGTTAGATATTAAGGATACTCCCCCTTTACTGTGTTGTTTTCCCTAGCATGATTTTTTCCTCTCACACTATTCTTTTTGGGTTTTAGAAAATGGCTAGAAACATGAAGATTCTCGATAATGGAGGATATGATAGACAATGGAATGATTTTATTCATGAGAATCCAATTGAAACGGGATCTGGAAGTCCAAACATCGTTATTATGCCTAATCAGAAATCTCATAATATGATCAATAATCTCAAATTTGGTAAGTTTCCCGAATCAGATAATAAGAGAAAGATGGAGTTTCATGATGATCATAGAGGAAAGAATGTTCAATTTCCCTCATGTAAATCATGTGGGAAGATCCATCAAGGAGATTGTTTCAAAGGAACTGGAAGATTCTTTGGGTGTGGAAAAGAAGGACTCAAAGCCAGTAAGTGCAAAGGAAAAGGTTCAGTTAACACCATGGACAAGGACAATGGTATTGCTACGACATCAACAACGATTAAATGTTTTAAATGTGGAATGTACGGGCATTATGCAAACCAATTCCCTAATGGAAAATCTCATGAAGAGAATCAGCATGGTCATATGGGTAGTATTTATGTGGATGATGATGAGGAGACTACAAATGATATATGAGCTGAAAGAAGTGTTGAAGCTCAGCCGGTTGTTTTAAAAGGTATTTGAATGATTGTATATTTATCGAGAGTTATGTTGTATAGTTAATGGTACTATGGAATAAAGAATAATCTAAAGATTGTTACACTATTGTTTTTCCTAAAAGTATTTGAATGTATATTTTGAATGGTACAAGTAACCATGGAAGGTTATTCAGATATTTTTTTTAAGTGGATGATTTGTGAATAATGAAGGAATAAGAAGATAATGAGATATTTGATTGTATTCATGAGATCATGATTGATATAAGGACTAAGTGATATCATGGTTTAAGTATATAGAATTTTGAGGATTTTGGTATGTGGAAAGTGTTAACTTTTTACTGCATTCATGTTTTCAGTAAGGTTCAATGGGTATTCATTTTTTAAGAGAATACATGATTAAGGCCTTCGAATGTTTGGAATGTGACCAACAAGACATATCTTACAATATATGGGGATCAACGATGGTATTAAATCTCTGGTAATCATTTTCACTATATTATGAGAGTGGACTGCAGTATTATGGATAAGCCTAAAAATTGGAATGGATTATGTTGGACATAAGTTAGTATTGTTTAAGGATATAAGTTTTTTTGATATTATTGATGGGATGTTATTGTAATATAGTTTTAGAAAAAGGGCAACCTGCAGGATGGGCGACAACCCATCACGTCGGACAAGGCTGTGGGAATCGAACCCACAACCGAAGTGCAACTGGCCTTTATCACCTACCACTGGCCAACAGGAAGTCCCTGGTTAGTAGAAACTAGTTTTATTTTATTAAGCGGTATGATATATGAAGTATAAGTTCATTTTTGGAACCATATACAATTAATCTAACCATAATATGGACTTATAACTTTTTCTAACCTTTTGTTTGAAAGAGATGGAATGACCCATCATTCTATCACATGATCTGCTAACACATCACGAATAACAAATTCAACTTCATTTCTTTAAGGGATGAAGTGGAAATTGTTCAATTCACGAACAACAGTGAGATTGTACCAAAATCATGCGAGTTTTTCTTTTAATTCATCAACTTTAGGGAAATGATCTTGAAAACCAAAAATGTTTTCCTAGTTCCCTTATATCCGATGAATCAGATGGTACCTTACATCATCACAAATCTATAGCTTTGTGATTATTGGATTTTTCATAACCATGTTCTTTACCACTCTCTATCAGAACTTGATGGTTAGATTTTTCTTCCATATCCATATTTTCACCTATGTTCTACTACGTGGAAACCTAGTGATGAGTTAATTTTGGTAATCGTTACATCTCATGCTTTAGTTTTTAAATCCATGTTTTGGTATTCCTTTTTACGATGTGGGTTTCTATTAAACAAACTTTCGAGTAGTAAACCATTTATAACCCCGATGAATTTCGAGGGAGAAATTCATTTTAAGGGGGGTAGACTGTAACACCCCAAGATTTCATGAAAAATATTCTTTTAATTTCATTAATATCTTGTGTTCTATGCTACACCAAGATTAACTTTCACTATACGGAACACCGTATTAGCTTGCAATATACGCAACACTATTCTTGGATCGTGTTACACACAATTTTGATAATAGTTATTCTACGCAACATTGAGTATATATATATATATATATATATTCAATGTATAAATGAAATATGGTTGTATTCTGTTATGAAAAATAACTAAGTATTCTTGCACAACACGCAACCCTGACTTGGCTTGCATTACACGCAATCACGACCTTCCTCGATAGCGTGTGTTGTACGCAATACCGGGTTTTACTAAACAATGATATATGATTATAATATTTTTATGAACTAGCCGTTATGAATAGTATTAACTAAATTTTGAATTTTATAACATTATTATTCATCTTACACATTTTCTAGAACATGGTATAAGAACAAAATAAATATTTCGGGTAAAATAAGCATTTTAAAAAAAATGCAGTTTTGCCGCCTTTTGATGGAACACCCACTTTAAATCTAGTTTTTGACATTTTTATAAGTTCAATGGGATAAAATAAAATTCTTCTTTGGAATCAATAAATAAAAATTTACTTTGGATAAATTTTTCATATTATTCTGGTAACTTTCATATTTTGATGAATAGAAAAACACGCTATATTTTAATTAAAAACAACTTTTTTCATCGCAATAATTTATATGGTTAAATTATAATATTTAATGGTTTTAAAGTATAAATAGAATATATTTTTACCATTTAATATAATTTATGCCATTAGAATTTATTTTACATTTAATTCGTAGGTTAAATCAATTCAATCTTTTGCAATGTTTTAAAGAAAAACCCGTTTTCTTTCGACAACGGGATTAATTTTAATTTAATTTATGCAACTTTTTTGTATTGAATTTGGAAAAATGGATTCCATATTTGGAATAAGTGGGTCCAAATTATGTTAATAAGATGCTTTTTATTTTTGGTAATTATGAATAGTGACTACGGTAAATTTTATTTACCATAGTTAAAGGTAAATCGGGTAATTAAGGGTAAATATAATATTAAAAAATTACCCTAATACATGACAAAATTCTATTGGATGGCTAAAAGTAGACCCATATAACCTACGGGTCGGATTAGATTCATTTTATGGACTTTTGACCATGAAAATAATTTAATTATTATTAAAACAAAAGAAATTGACAACATGTCACTCTCTTAAATCTTATAAGTATAATAATTTTAATTTAGTGATAAACATCATAAAAATTCGAAAATGAATAGTATACAGAAATCTAATAAATTTATCTACATCATTATAATTTATTTAGAATTTTTAGGGATTAAATAAGTGTCATTAATGGTGATACATTAATGATACAGAAATTATTTATTAAGTGGAAAATAAGTAATATAGTTTTTATTGAAATAATAATACCCATTAAAAGGCCCAAAAACCGGAAAAAAACTTATTGGTAGTGTATATATACACCTTAATCATCCAATGACCTAATATATAACCGTTTGGATCCTTATAAATGTGATTATGATAATTATATTATTTTATTTAAAATGATTCCAAAGTTGTCACCTTCATAATTTAATAAATATAACAATTTAAAAATTGTGATTTTAAGATGATAAATTCGAGTAAAAGTATTATTGTGAAAGGCCATATATTTATCTTCATCATAGGATTATATTTTTAATTTTTATGCAACAAATCAGTATATTAAATAATTATACAAAAATGTTGTAGTAATTATTTTATTAAGAGATAAACCAAATAAATGGTTTTAAAAATAATAAAATAAATATTATATGAACTATTTAATGTGATACACTAATTTTATAGATAAATATGACCTATTATTAATCTATTAATTCTTTTAGTTCTAACATATCTTCTGTATATATTTTATTTAAATTCAAATAAACGAATAGTGTCAAAATTAACACTATTGTTATTTTAGAAAAATAACATACTAAAAAATTGTTTAAAAATCCCAAATTTTTTAAAATATTATAAATTTAAATTTATATGGTCTATAATGTTATAAATTATCCAATTATGGAAAATTCACAACAAATAAGTAATTATTTGTTATAATTTAAAATTTACAATTTTATTACCACAAATAAACTTAAATAGATTAAATAAGGATAAATCAAAATTATAAGGTTTAAAATAAGATCCAAACATGTGTAAATTTGATTTTTTGATGATATTACAACCCTATCTCATCTAATCTTCGAATATGAGTCATTTTTGGAGGTTTTTAAGTGGGTTTAGATTTATTATAAATTAATATTTTTAAGAATTCCAAAGGTGCCCCTCTCCTCCCTTATAAAAGGGCACCTCCTCCCTCTCTTCCACACACCACTTTGAGCCTCAAAGCTCGTCCAACCCCTACCCAATTATCTTATCCACTTCCCTAGAAACATCCTAGAGGTCATGTTCGTCTCCAAAGACCAATGCTAGTTCCCTAAGAGGAGGTCTCAAAGAGGCGCTTCAAAGAAGAGGTAATGTTTGTTACCGATTCTTTCCACTTTATTTCTTCTTCTACCTATTCTTCTTTAGTTGTATCGTTATGAAGTAATAAAATCAGTATCACTCATATACCTATATGTTATTATAAGTATTAAACAACCATATTTCTCCATCTATCCATCCTACGGAAAACGAAATCACCGCGCGTGCGTACGTATGAAATACCGTCTCCACGCCGTGGTGTAATCTATTTTCCACCACCACCATACTTGGATGGGTATAATGGTGTAAATAATAACTGTATATGATTATTTTAAAGTGATATTGATTCTGTAATATTATACATACAGTCCAAAAAAATTACACGATCATGGGAACGATATCATCGCTCGTGCGTACGTACGGAATACCGTCTCCACGACGTGATGAGATTAATTCTCAATGATTAACCATTCATAAATGATTATAATAAGTAATCATGAAATATATGACATAATAATGATACTGGATTTATGTATATATATATGTATGTCATCCAATTAATTCCATTCAATTCAATGAGGAAACGAAAACAACGTTCATGCATACGTACGACCTACCGTCTCCATGAACGGTGTATTTCTTTCCATTTATCGATCTATTATATATATGTATATTCTGAATATATATTATATATAAATCATGTTTTACATTCTGGATGTAAGTAATCATGATCTAAGTAATCATATGAATAATTACAAGTCATAACACAGATGACAAATGAAACGATTTTACCCAAAAAGCTCTTTAACATGGAATTTACAAAAGAACAGGTAATATAAAGTCATAAGTGAACCATATATGATATAATAACAATTAATATGATTCTGTAATAAGTCAATAACATTATTTAAATAATTATACAAGAGTTTTGGATACGTACGAAGCATATCAGATCTAAGTTAAGGGATAGTTTTGCAAATCTCATTTTTATCCGAGATTGCTTATTCGTAAGTATTTAATGGGGTTATTTCTATCATACATGTCCCTGTTTATAAAAGTGTTTTCATGTATGTTTATAGTCCTTTTTACCCATTTTTTACTTTTACTACATGGTATGTAAGGAATCGTTCTTTTGTTTACATTACGAGGTACTTTTTGACTTTTCCGGCAAAAGTATGAAAAGTATGTTTTTTTTAACTTATACGACACGAACAGATTTTTATGGTTTTATAAAGCCTTGTTTTCATGAAGCTTCCTCCAAAATATTTCATGACTATTTTCAACAAAATCATTTTCTTTTAAAATTGCATGACATTTTGTGAAAAGAAAATGATTTTGAATAAAAAGGGATATTTTCCTCAAGAATTCATTTCAAGTGTTTTATCAAAACCATTTTTCATCTAAGATGACATTATTTAATATGTGTATGTTTCAAGTATAATGTATCTATGATTTACATGGTTTCAATTCTCTTATTATGAAATGATATCCATTTATTTTATATGGATTATGTGATTATGGGATGATGTTTATGAAACCCATTTTATTCGTTGGGTTATTATGAATGATGTATGTTTATTTTGTGGCACAAGTAAGAATGATTTAATTATTAGATGGGTGGGACCTATATCTCCATCCAATTAATTGGGTAAAGATTTATATCTCATGAGATAGACATGGCTGGAACGGCAAGTTAAACTGGTTCAGTAATACATGACTGGAACGAGGAGTGAACTCGATTCAGAAATAGACTTTGTCCACTAAGATGTTCTTGGCATCAATGCCTTGGCTACTATGGAAATCATATCATGTGCTTAATGGTTTCCAAAATTACATGTTTTATTCCCATGATATTTTATCATTCTTAATGTTTCTTTATGATCTATGCCTTATGTACTTCCTTGTTTTATGTCATTTTCAAGCTTTTGATGTTTAAACATTATGTTCATGTTTTTAAGTTCAAATGTATATGGTATATTTTATTTTATCCATGTTTACCCTTACTGAGCATTTGAGCTCACCCTTTTTATATTTTCTTTTCCCCAGTATATAAAGAATGGTTTTAGGTAAGAAAAAAAGGGTAAGATCTTTATGGGAGATGTTGAAGATCTTTCACCACGATTAGAAGATTACGTTCCATGTTTCCAAAGACACTAAACTATTACGGTCCTTGTGTGTCTGTTTTTTATGTATTAAGTATTCTGCTAAAGTAATGTAATGTCCATGTACTTCAAGCTATTGGTCTCTACAGATAGTCTCCCACTTCCAAGGCCTCCAGAATTGCACCATTTGCAACTCGAAGATCCACTTGAACTTTTTCAATCTTCTTAAACCTACTTTGTTCCTGTATATGAATAAAAATGTGTGACCACATGATGTATCCAATACCCAACTTGTAGATAAAGATATATTTCATTCAATGAAAAAAATACCTGAAGCAGAAGCAACAACTTGCTTCTTCTTCCCAGCTCCGCAATTCTTCTTCCAGTGGCCTTTCTTGCCACATCCAAAGCAGACAGCTTCCTGTTCATTAATTTGCCTCTGAATCATTGGCTTCTTGGTAGGATGATGCATTAGTGTCTTTGGACTAGACTTGGCCTTAGACCCCTTTTCCTTGCCTTTGTTTTTCTTGTTCACCATATGGACTGATGTATTGGTGTTTTTCATGTCCTTATAATCTTGGCAAACTAAATCCAAAATATCCAGGAGCGACTTCATCATATCATTCATATTATAATTGACAATGAAAGTCGAGAAGCATGACGGTAAAGAGGCAAGAATGAGATCCACTGCCAGTTCTTGGTTCAGTTTGAACCCAAGGGCTTCAAGCCTCTCAATATACCCAATCATCTTGAGTACGTGAGGACCGTCTTGGTTTCCTTCTACTAGCCTGCACTTATGAAGCACACTTGAGATCTCATACCTTTCTTGCCTAGCCCTCTCCTCATATAGTTCTTGGAGATGTGAAAACATATTTTAGGCGTCCTCTTCATCATGCATTTTTTTGCAATTGCCTGGACATAGATGAAAACATGATGCATTGTACATCAAGCACATCATTTACATGCTTTTTCCACTTATATTTTTCCGTGTTTCTTGCTCCCTGAGGAGGCTCACCAGGAATTGGGGATTCCAGCACATATAACTTCCTTTCTAGGCGTAGAACTATGCGCAAGCGCCTGTACCACTCCTGGATGTTATTGCCGTTCAGGATATTTTCTTTATCCACAATCGATCATAGTGATAAAGTACTAGAGGTGTTGGTTATTTCCATTTTGAATCTACATCAGATAAACATTTAGCAGTTAGTACTTTGTCTTGGTTACCTTTTTGACATTTTATGACTAATAAATTATTATATCATTTAATGTCTCCCACTATTTTAACGAACCCTAATAGCCCTCACTAATAGATTTGAAATACTCTATCGCTTGATAATTCTAGTGGAAAGGATCCACAAAACCACCCTCGTAGTCTACAAGCTAGGGCTACGAAACTATTCAGAGTGTTTCAAGGTAGGCGCTATGCTGGCCAACCACTTGTTCTTGTGGTTCGTTGTGTAGTTGAGTAAAGTTCCATGTTTTGGAATCTGAACTTGATTCCCTCAACCTCTTGCCTCTAAAGTGATAGTAAGTTAGCTAAGGCAAATCCGTGACTACTCACTTTAGTTAAGTCGACCCATTTCTCACATAAAAATGCCCCAGTAGTAAGAGGCACTCTCAACTGAGGATGATGAGTACCCAAACTGCCGGTTTTGTTTAGATGTGAGAAATGTAAGGCATTTTGGACTTAATATATCATTGAGGGATTTTTTAATATTAATTGATGAATATAATCCTTTTCTATTTATTATGTTCAAACTGGGTTGTCGTGCTCATAACTGAACATTCAATAGAATATTTTATTCATCACAAATTTATGCATTTTATCTTGTTTACTATCCTATGTGATCATGCAATAATCATGCAGATGTATAAAATAATAAACTGTGCATAATGTAAATCATGCATTCTGACTGGTCTTGAGCATTCTATAATGATTGATCGATAACTGATCAATCATCACATAGAGGTATCCATACCTGAGTCGATACATGACTCGTATCACTGCTGGCCCTAATTCAAAGCATCTAACTCATGTCTGGACTACCGGCACATCTTGGCGGGGTCTTCCTCTCGGATCGTCACCGAATAAACACAAATATACTCACATGTAGGCGAGGGGGTTTGGGGTACAAAATAAAAGTGGTACAATGGACATGCATGCCCTTATACAAATTTGAATTAAAAGGCGATTCACAGACCGTCATTTATATAATTAAATATTACAATCATCACACGCATTGAATAAATAATTAAATAAATAAATACTTGCCACACATATACAGGTCGGTCAATAGCTCAAGACCAGTTGGGGTAAAAGTGCAATAAAATTAAATTGCAATAAATTTAAATTATGCGAGGGTGTTCTAATAAATTAAATGAATTTGATTAAATTCAAATAATTTATTTTTATCAGTTACTTTTGTTTAATTTAATTTTAATTCCAAAAATTATATTTAATTAAACCATAAATTTAATTCTTAAGCTTAAATTAAATTAATATTTAAGATTAAAATAATTTAAAACCCTCAATTAATTCCAATTAATTTATTTTAAAAAACTAAATAAATTTAATTAATTCAGTGCAGGGTTACCTCTAGCCGAAGAGGAGTCCGGAGGGACTGCGTACCACCATGGGATTTCGTCCTGGAACCGCGGCAAGACCGCGGTGTGACCGCGACGTCCGACAATTCCCGCGACGGCTGCATCTCTCGGTAGCCCTATGCTTCGACGAGTCGACAAAGTTGTTGTCCGGTCTGGTGCGGGCTCGGGTCGGCCGGATGGAACTGGTCTGGCGTGGTGGAGGAGCCCGGCGAGGGCTCGGGGTGGCCGGAGGGTGCCGGTCTGGTGAAGCCCGGAGGAGGAGGAGACCAGCGAAGGTCCGGCGTGGCCCAGAGGTGGAGGCCGGCGAGGGGAGGATGCCGGCGGGCAGGGCGGTCCGACGAAGGGGAGGCCGGAGCGGCAGCCGACGGCTGGCTAGAGGCGGGTCGACATTGGGTCGAGGCGGCCGGTGTTCATGGGGCAGAGGCGAAGAGGCCAGCACAAGGGGGTCAGGCGAAGGGGAGGCCGACGCGAGATTGGTTCCCGGCCGGCGGTGGCGTAGAGCGGGATCTGCGGAGGGAGAGGGAGGCCCTAGGGTTTTGGCCTCCCTTGGTGCGCCGCGGGAGAGAAGACCCGTAAGGGTCTTACTCCCCCTTATTTATTTATTTTTAAAATTTTTGTCCTTTGGACAAAAAAAGTCCAGCCCCTTATTGTTTTTAATTTTTAAAACAAAAATGAGAAGACCCCATTTTGGGGTCTTTTCTTGTCTCCTTTTTTTAATTAAATGGAGGAAGACCCCCAAGTCATTGTCTCCTGTAATTTATTATTAAAAATTTTCCACACACTTTTGTGGAAAAATAATTTATAATTAAATAATTTATATATTTTATTATTATGAAATATAATAAAATATTTATTATAAAATATAATAAAATATATTTTTGATGTTTTTCTCAATTTGAGAATCAACATCAAACGAAAAAAAAACATGCGATGTCGATCCGATTAAAATTTTCAAATGATTGTATCTTGATCATTCAAAATCGAAACGACACACGGTCGAATCCGAATGAACCATTTTAACACCTCACAATTAAATTTAATTCATTTTAATGTTTTTTACTCAGAAATACCATGCACTCGCTCTGATACAACTCTTGGGGACCGAGACAGTGTAGCGGAAGCCAGTGGGCCGAGATTTTAAAATTTCTCTACTTTACCGGAGAGACATAACCCTATCAACTCTGGTGATCTAGTCACGGCTTAGTCCGAGGATCTCGCAAGGTTCTTTAGGATCACAAAATTAAACTTGAACATTTACCTTGTTCAGAATTGACTTGCAGGATGCCGGCGATCGTTTCTCGAAGACTTTGATGTCGAAGCCCTCTAGATCATCCACACATGCCTCAAAAATCTGCTTGCGCGCCATTCATTAAGATCCAGGTGCTATCGTGGATCTTCGACGTACACTTTGACGCATCGATGATCACCACAAAACTAGTGTCTTCGATCCATGAAAGTTGAACTTGAAGAACATTCTAGTTTGAGAGAGTCTCTCTCTAGGACTCAAGAGGAGAGAGAGGATCTCAATTCCAATGGATGAGTAGTTACAAGGGGAGATCCTCTCTCTTAATATATATAGGGAATATCTAAAATATGCGGTAAGGGTTACCAGTCCCCGTGTATTAAACATTCACTATATATATTATAAATAATTATTTGTGACAAATTAAATTATCCCATAAATAATATATATTATTTATCAGTGGACTGCAATATATATAAATATTTATATTACTTGATAAACATGCGTCTAACTCGACTCGAACCTCCTGATAATATTAAACGAACCCAAGATATAAATATCTGTCCGATTAATATTTATCTATGTATTTACTTAATCACTCGTAAATAAATGTTATAAATAAATTCAATGAATTATTCCAAACATGAATAATAAAAGAATTTATTTATTACTTGGTGATCCAAAGGACTTGGATAATACCCAAACCCCGTGGTGGGTCCCACCAATTCCTATAATCCTATTCATCAAAATAGGGCAGATTCTCAAAGCGCTGTTGTGGGTGACCCTCTAGGCCCTTATCTCAATAGTAGTGAATAATATCATCGTCCTAGAGTGGGGTCTAGTAACCCATCGAGGCCCCTATAGAGATAAGGCAAAGTCAAAGAAAATACAGCCTTCCTACGAACACGGTCCATGTAATCTAATCTCTTCATCATTAATATCTCAAAAAAGCAAAACACATACTCACTAACATCATTCTTCATTTTCTTTATTTT
Source organism: Viscum album (assembly GCA_963277665.1). NCBI lineage: Eukaryota > Viridiplantae > Streptophyta > Magnoliopsida > Santalales > Viscaceae > Viscum > Viscum album. Next base: position 1,574,121,447 of record OY728120.1, on the reverse strand, counting down.
GTTTGTTGATTTGTCCGAACGGTCTTACATTCCACTACCAAGGACATGAATTTAATGAAGGAGCAACCACCCTAATCAACCAGGCCCGAGATATCTCTTCCTAAACTCAGAAGCGACAAATCCTTCCTCGATCATTCAATCAATGCCATGCCATTAATGACGTACCCAATATAAACTACCTCACCACGACTTTTTGAAATTGGTTTTCACATTATATTAGATGTATGTAATTAAGTGACATTAATTGATAAGGATCTCAAGTCAGGAGACCATTACACATGTCCGTAGATAGGAATGACCAATGACACCAGAAACATGTGGTGTTCTTATTAAGCGGGTCTGTCCTCATGATCTCAATAGCTAGAGATCATCAAGTGTGATGTTCATGAGATGAAGTCTCAATGCTTATGATCCCCCAGCACCTGATGGTCACACATCATCGGTGTCCTTTTAGAATGATGTAACTGGACCATAGGACGTTACTTTAAGATTACTGTCATGGCATCTTAGGGTTCTCATTATAGCCTGGGACTTGATATAACCATATGATGCGACAGGTAATCTAATGACATTTACATTAATAAAGTGGATACAGAAGTTTCTACACTATCATGGAAACATAAACACATGTATAAAACAACATGCATACATGTAACAGTAATCAAAGTACAATATAAGTTTGGTCTAGGGAACCCACTTTCAACAACAGTGTTGCGTGACTAAGGTCACAATGTTGTGTTACCTAGGACACAATATTGTGTCACCTAGGTTACAATTTTGTGTGACCTAGTTCACATGGTTTCGAAAAGACCATGTAGCCCCAAAGTTGTTATTGTCTGATAAAACATGATTTAGTCAAATTTTGTGGGCTGGGATTCACTGTTTTCTTTAATCAAGAAACCTAGTTTTCCTCTTCCCATTATAGGGGTCCATGTTTCAAATGATCCTTAGACACACACGAGACCTCCATTATGTAATTATAATACTTTATTAGGATATTTTTATAGAATCCCATTAAAAAATTAATTTTCCATACCTTTGAGAGAATATAGAACATTACAACGGGTAACACATATTTAAACCCTATAAGCATCCATATTTGAAACCACAAACATTCAATGTGAATTTTTATCTATATTTTCTGTTTATCATTTTTATTGCATTTAAATAAGTGATTTATATTGATAGAAAAAAATTATTTTCTATTATACATCTATATTATCTGAATTTATAAGTAACATAAATTTAGGATCATTAAATCGCAAATAAAATCACAATTGAAAATATTTTTTAAAACCCTTTTATACCAAATATTGGAAAGAGTGATTATCTAAGGAGGGTGGGGTGATTTTTTTTCATAATAATTTTTTTTATTAAAAACATGTTTAATTAAAATCTCCTTGTTAAAAATAAAAAGATCCAGTTAATCAGAACTATAAATCAATATAAATTCAAATCTTCTAAAATATATCTCAATGGGTGAATATGCCTCTCTAAAAATAATTTATGGAATTTACTTTAACTTTACAAATAAATTTACTTAATAAGTTTTTTAAACACTAGTAAATAATAAATATCAATGTTGTGTTTTTATTTAAATTTAAAATGAAATTATGTTTAATTATTTTAAATATAAATATTTAAAAAACATTGTGGAATTAAATTAAGGGGATCAATATCAAAACAAGAACTATTCCATTCAATATGGAAATCACCCAATTTGAAGAAAATTATAGACATATATGGTTTATCCAAAACCTATATCGGGTATTCTAACAATATCATAAAAGATATCCAATCCAAGAAGATACATCTTCCACAATAACTCTTGGAAGAAAAGACATAGTAAACAAAATGTCTTCTTACATAACACTCATGGGTATATAGATAAAAGAGAGTAATAAAGATGTTATATATTTTCTAGTTATTGTGAATGAATATTTTCTTTTGAATAAACTGGGTAAACCAAACATTCCTAGAATTTGAAGGCAACAAGAAGAAAGAAAAATAAAAAATATAGTAAATATATTGCATTGCTCGGTCTTCTATGCTCCATAATCATGAGTCTCCTCATATGTATCATACAGAGAATCTCAAGTTGATTCTCTAAATAGTTTAGAAAAATAGAGAATTGTATATGTTCTATCAATATTAAAGGATTTGTATGTTCTATAGGATCTACTCTTTCCCATTTGAAATGTATGTATGAATGCTACGTGTAATGTTTCTTAGTGAGCAGAGAAATTGATCATTAGTTCTCACTCGACTAAGCTATCAGCATCCTATAATATAAAATCATGAGGGAGGATTCCTTTTATTACATGGAACTATATAACGGAGAGTCGTTTTAAGAATAATCATAACGATCCTCCGCATCCTCATACCACACATGGAAACAACCTTTATTATTTCCATGTATATTCAACAATAATCATTAGAATAATCCTTATTATTAAACTCAAAAATATATCCCTTATATTTATTTAATTCAATATAAGTCATGATAGTGATGGTAGGTAATCCAGAGGCAAGTGAGCTCTGGAGGTGTCTCATTCTGACAGTAAATCATATTCATAGTAAGACATCTAATAGTGAGATATCTGGTGGTGAGACATCTTGAGGTGATACATATAATGGTGAGATGTCTGGTGGTAGGTCATCTGATGGTAGGTAAGGTATGGTAGTGACTCATTTTCAGTGGTGACTCATCTCAACAGTGACTTGTCTCAATGGTTACTCATCTCAATGGTGACACATCTCGATGGTGACCCATTGTAATAAAGACTCGTCTCAATGGTGAATCATCTTAATATTTAAATTCTTCAACAATGAATCATCTCCAAAGTGTCTAATATCAATGGTGAATGATTTCAATAGTGACTCATCTTCAATGGTGAGTCTTTTATAGAATTGACTAAACTTCCACAGTGAGTCTTTTCATCACATAGCTAAATTTTCCTCAAAACACCTTATTATATAAAATTATATAATATAATATAGACTCATTAAAAAACATAAGTAACATGATTTTTTGATCATTAAAATAAGGGTTCCAACACAATGCATTTCTAGAAAGTATGTAGATAATTGCATAGACAAAATGGAATCCTCTTATTTACAAATGTGCCAAAGGGGAAAGTAAAGTATGTCTTTTACCAATTCATAAGGGTAATATATATTTGAATTTATCCATAATACCAATAAATAATGAAATAATGGAACTACATTACAAGCCTCTCTAGAATCTTGTAAATGACCTACAATTTGAAATGGTTATTCCTAGTGTATTTGGTTAGTCAATGGTAGTATATACAGATACACAAATTATTATGTACATGGGTGGGAACCAATTAATGTTTTACCTTTTTAGTTGTTGAAAAAATATTTTCTTAGAAATTAACAATACCGGACTGAAATATTTACTCTAAAAGATGGGATAAATGATTCTAGTTGCCAATAATTTTTTAAATTCATTTAATACAACATCATGGAGGTTTGGGTTTAGTCATCTTTCGGCTCGAATCATGTGTCATTCCTCATCGATAAATAATATATGATGTATGAAAATTGATGGGCTAATTCCAAGAATGTCAGAAAGTGTACATCCTAATGATTTTTTATATCCCCTCACAATTCCAAGAAATCATAATTAAAGATCTGGAGTGAGTGGACTAGAAATAATGATATAAACCATGTTAGTATTCTCTATATGTCAATATTTAATGTTTTATGGCATTGGATTGTGTTCCATGTCAGGGGAGTTTTTATTAACATGTCTGAATGTGAAGGTAAGAGGTCAATGATCTCTTATAATAGCTCAATTATAAATTTCCCAGATGAGTAATAATATTATTTAATGTTAGTAGTATCATTGATATTCATATGATCCTCATTTCTCAACAAATAGTAAATTAAAACAAAATATTTACACTTTCCCAAACCCTAAAAACACTCTGCTGATAATTAAAAACCAAATTAATTAAATATTAAAGAATAGGAAGTCACATTAGATAATGGGTTGAGAAGTGAATCACTTCCATCGAATAGATAGGAAGAGTGGAGGTCTTTTCATCATGTTGTTTCACAACCTTATGTATATTGAAACACAACATTATCCCCCAAAATCCATGGATAGTGTTCCATTGTGAATATTGATGATTTTATTTGTAGTTTTATGTAAAGGCCTTACATGTATGAGTAGATCATGTCCTTGGGTCCAATTACCTTCCATCCCATTTTGGAACAACTATCACCCATCTTAAAAATATAGAGTTCTATAGGGAAGATGAGATTAATTACATGCACGTGGATGTCCTAGAAGACTCAAATTGAGTGTCTTGTGCTCTATTTGACAAGTTTCAAGATAATTAATATTGTTTTATGCTATGAAAAGTGAAGATAAATATATATAGAGTGAGGCATCACATTATTTGGAGTGCCTAAATTAGTAATTACATCAGAAAAGAAAGTCTCACTGATGTTGTATGGTGTTATAAAAGTGCATGGATCCTTTAATTTCATTAGAATTTATGGTTTAATCAAGGATAATACATTCCTTCGATGTTTTATACTCTCATTACCCTTTATCCACCATTTTTTTCTTGAAAACGCCTTTATGAAAATTATCATAGAGAGAAATTTGATAAATTGAATCCAAGAGAGGAATAATAGCTTGTAGTTTTTTAAATGTATCATTGACCTCTTCATCGATTTCACTCTAAATTTTTTTATAAGAATCAGAGTGTATTTTTGGAAAGTGTAGGGGAATAGATTTTATAGGGGAATCCTATATGAAAAATTATTCCCATTAGTTTCTTTGTTTTTATTCACATGAATATTTTGAGTGTATAGAAACTGAGTTTTTAAGAGGAGGACATACCTAATGTGTTGATTCACTGAAGGGAGAATGTATTTTACCATAATAAAGTTTTATTGAACACAAAATACCTTTTTCCTAGGGATTAAAAATAGGTTTGGATAGTATTCATCCAGACATTTGACATTATATTTCATCCACTATGTTTTCATGTTAGTAAAATTGAGTTTCTAGGTCATGTATGGTTGCTTGTATACTTCTTTGAAATCAGATATTATTTTCATCAATTTAGTTCATCATGTACTCAAGGATAGGTTTGTGTTATTGATGGACTTATTGGATTGTAAATTATGGATGTTGATGATTTTTAGGTTGTGGTAGAGGATGATTTCTCTACCTCAGGTGGTTCTATGACTTTTAGTTTAGTTTGAGTACCCCAATTTCTTGTAAACTTGTTTATCCTTCCTCTCATTATTATATAGACAATTTGGTTCTTCCTAAAAAGTTTTTTATAATGGTAGACTAGAAATATTTCCTCAAAAATCACATAAGATTCAATCATTGGGGGAACTGGATGTAATAGTGGAAATCAGTAGCATATATACCACAATGAATGAGAGGTGGAAGTTGGAATTTCCCATAGGAAAGAGAATGTGTTTGGAGTAGGGTACTTAGTTATATAAGCTTTGTTTCTACATTATTTTCTAATTAACAACATTTCACCTCAACTATACCTCTAATTGATACATTATAACATTTACGAATCTATTTACTATTTTGTGATATGTTTTCAATTAGAGCCCTTAGAGAAATCTGGGTCTTGTCCACTAAGAGACTACATACAACAACATTAATCATTTTTTGATTGATTTGAATTAAACCTTCTCAAAATTATATTATTAAATGTATCTTGCTTGTTTTTTGGTGTGGGCAACTTTAACTAATAACTTTAAAATGTTCTGAATATTAATGATGTTTTTCCACACTAGATTGTATTATTCCAAACATTTCTTTCTTTATTAATTTAGTTCAAAAGATAGAGAAGTATTTATTTCAAGAAGAAGTTGTCTCCTTTCGTCCCAACCTAAAACTATGGGGTAAAAATATTATAGAAAATATTTTTTAGATTATTATAATTAGAATGTTAATTACATAAGATTAACCAATTATTCGTCCCCATAAGCATATTTTAATGTCAAAAACATAATATGAAATTCCATTACGTGCTTATGTTGTTTGTTTGCAGATATTCCATGAAATTTTGGTAATAAATGAATTAAAATATATTTTAGTTTTATGTTTGGTGCTTTTCCAAGTGTTTGAAAATAGGAATGTTTGATATCCAAATTATAAAAAATGATTTCTTTTTGTATTCGATTATTTTATTCCATGTTATACAATTTATGTTAAGTTTCAATTTTAGTTATAGAAGAAGAGGGGTCCATAAGAGTCTCAAGTTGTAGTGTGTACTACTTCAATGGGTCGTATAGTGTGTCTCGGTGTGAATGATGTATGATCCTCTCCAGTTTAGAGTTAAATGAAGGTATATTTCATAGAGAAGAACACATCATGACCAGAACCTACACAAAAACTAAATAAGAACGTAAAATGATAATAAATGTTATACTACAAATCAAAAATGCATTCAAAAAATTCAAAAATATATTCATAAAAATGAAATTTGAAAACTGAATCACTCTGTGACAATAGTGCCAAAATTAGGTGGTATTATCATGGATCACCAAATTTAATAGAATTTAATGATGATTTTATAGCATAGGTTATACCTTAGGTCATCTCTAAAGGGTATTTTTTGGTTATAATGTGTATTCTAAAAAACATTGCAATGTCTGGGTGGTTTCGAAAAAAATTTAATTAAATAATTGAATTTAAAGAGTATAATATTTGAAGTAAAATATTTTTATTAATATAATAATGTAGGGGCAATGTGGGTTCACTACACATAGTTCAAGTTTGTTCTTCATAGTGACTATTTTTGTTTTGGAGTAAGTATTGTGTTGAAATTCATTGGAATCCTGATTACATTCTAGGACATTATAATAATTCATGTGAAACAAAATATTAAGATATAATCACATATCCATGTTCCTAAACTCATTCATGGAATAATAACATCAAAATAAAATAAAAATTTCAAAAATGTGGGGAATAAATGTTTTCATTTATTGTCTAATCATAAAAACACAAGTCACAAATTCAGAACATCAGACTGGTCAGTTATATATATGGAGCAGTTCATTAAATTGAGTCAACAAATAATTCAAATATGAATATGTGATAAAAAATTCAGAATTAAATGTTTTCAAACCCAAAATATGACAAACTAGAATTAAATCAAGTGTTAGAACTACCTTTTCAAGATGTGTGGCTCACTCACAATGATGACCCACCATTTATCTCTCTAACTAGTGGAGGAGGTAACTCATACCAAACACCAAATTCATGTTACCTATCAATATAAGGATATGGAGATCTAGAACCTCCTAATAGAGTATTAGAAGATTTTGGGACTCCAAAATGGAAATAACTTCATTCTATTTAAACATTCAAATAGGGTTCCTAGGGATCCATTTTATAAGAAAAGTGGAAGGTGGTTTTGGGGAACTGTTTTTATAGATACCAATTTCCCCATGGTTTTGGTCTAGATTAAATCATTAGATTGATTTTTAAAATATTTAAATGTTATTTTTCCTCATATTTAATATCTCCATCAACAATTTGGAACCATTTGAAGGTAAATATAAAAAATATTTTCATAAATACAAATGTAAAACCCCATGATTTCATAGTGTGTTACTTCTTCAAAATAATTCAATAACTTGCACTACACGCAACACCGAGTTCAAACACACCATGACTTACCAAACAAGCCATTCAAAAGCCATTATGAATAGTAATACATTTTTTTAAGTTTTATAAATTTTATATCTCATAATGGACTTCCTTTTTATATTCTTAATATCAAATTTATCCTAGGGTGAAAGTTTGGTACTTTTTGGATAACTTTTAAATTTTGATGAATAGTGAAAATTGCTAAATTTTAATTAAAAACAAGTTTTTTAATCAAAATAATTAATTGTGATAAATTATGAATTTGAGTGGTTTTAAAGTATACATATAATATATTTTTACCATTTAATACAATTTTGTTCATTGGACATAATTTCACAATTAAACCGGAAATAAACAAGTGTCAATCTTTTGATAGTTATTATATCTTAAAAACACGCTTTTTTGTTTCGACAACGGGAATTAATTTTAAATTAATTTATGCCACTTCTGTGTTTTGAATTTGGAAAAATGGATTCCATATTTGGAATCAGGATGTAAAAATTTTGTAAATAGGTTAATTTTATTTATAGACATTTTGAATAATTATTTCGGTAAATATTTTATTTTCCATGGTTAAAGGGTAAATCCGATAAATAAGGTTTAAAAAATATTATTAAAATAATAATAAATTACTCTAAAACGTATCCTATCCTTATTGGTGGATACAGTTCCGGCCATGGGTATCTTTGGGTCGATTTTTGGGACACCATGGAGCCACTTGTAGGCGATATGGACACTTTAGTTTAATTAAGATAAAGTAAATACAAAAATGACATACACTTATATCTTTTAGCAAAACAATTTTTACATAGGGTTATATTTGTTATATTTTTTATTATAAATATTTATTAAAAAGATTAAAATATTTCCCACATAATTATATTTTATTTTCAATTTTTAGAGATTAAAAAAGTTAAAATATATATGACACAATAATGGTGCAGCATTTTCCTTATTAATGAAAGAATCAAATAATTGGTATTATAAATGTTAATATAAATATAATTTGAATGTTTTGATGAAATAAACGAATTTCATTGGTTAATATGACATGTTATTATTTCTTAAATGAATTTTTTTCTTATTAATAATGTTTTTAATACTTTAACAAAAATCAATTATTGAGTTGTTTCAAAATTGAAATAAATGAGTTTTTGAAAAAAAAATATTATATTATTAATTGATATTAAATTCCTAAAAATCTAAATTTTGGAAAAAGGACTTATATCATTATTGGTGAATCATTAATGGACCACTTGGGGGTCTCTTGGATGTATGTAATATGTTTATTAACTATATATTATAAAATACAATGTGACATGGTAAGTGTAAAACTAATTAACCAAGAGTTAAAAATAAAAGATAAGGTTAATATAATGACCCAACCAGTCTAAAATCTATTGGTTGAAAGCATACCAAACCATTTACACCTTAGGATTTGAATAATCCACTTTTTATCCATTATAAACTGAATACTATTTTATTATAAATTAATAGTTTATGTTTTTACTAAAGAGCCCCTCCTCCCACCTATAAAAGGACACCACTTATAACCAATTCCTCACACTTATTAAGCCTTTTCTCTCATCCAACCTCTGAGCAATTAATCTCCCTACATCCCAATTCTCCTCTTAGAAGCCTCAACATAGGTATAAGGAACATCAAGAGTCCTTTTCGGTTCAAACCAAAGGGAGTTACCCCAATTAAAGGTAACAATTTCTCTTAGCTTCTTTTCTTTTATTTTAATTCTCCAACCCCTAAACTCTTCTCATTATTTTATTTTGTAACAAAACCAGTATCCTAAATATACTATGATATTTTTAAGAGATGTATTCAAACTACACTTACACACACCTTCATCTAATGGGTGAAGAACATAATTTTTCTGTGGATGGAAACCAAACGCCTCACGAATCGATGATTGTTCAATTATCTCCTACCACCTATCATGGTGGCCATTATGATGGAACTATAATTAAATATGATATTAATGAAATTTATTTTATATATAATCTTCTGTAATTACATTTTATGTCATACCATTATTCGTTTCATGTTGTATATTTATACGATAATTTCATTTGAGGAAGTGCAGACTACCGCCCCCTCAAAGTGATATGACTCATTTATACCATACATGGAACATATAAAAGATGGTATTAATGAACTTAAGTAACACATATAAGATATTATATTATACTGGAATAATAATATACCTTTTTATTATTTTGTTTATATTCCTTTTAAAATTAAAAATTAAATGGAAGTCGCGTTCGTGTGTACGTACGGAATACCATCTCCAAGAACGCGATGATATTCATTCCCCATCGTATCCATTCAAGTATAATTCTCATTTTATGATTAAAAATAATGTTTAAGGACTTTATATCATTCTTGATATGTATAAGATACAACCGATCAAGAAAAAACAAAGCTCATGTAACAAAACATATAAAATAAAATGAGTAACTTAACATGCGAAACGATGATAATACTAATATATTATTAATAAAGAAATGTTAAAAGATCATATATGATATCACATTAATGTATATTATTCTTGTATAATTTAATAACAATCATTTAACCATTATATAGGAGATTAACCTACCCTCGACAAAGGAAAATTACAAGGTAAGGGGTTTTCATCTCACTCCTTATTCCCGTGAGATTCGTGCTATATTGCCACTATTACCTTTTTTGTGGTGTATGTAATGCCCATAATTGTATTCTTTGTGTAAAAAACATTAATTTATGTGTATTTACATATTCATTTTATGATACCTCTTCCATGGGGTGTATGTTTCATAAGTTACCAAATTGGTAAGGTTTAATTCCTCAATGTCATTATTATCTGAGATTGTTTATGTGTAAGTATTTACTGGGACATTTTTATCATCAATGTCCATTTTTCATAAAAATAATTTCAAAATGATGATTTTAAGTATTTTAAAAGGTAATCTTTATCAATATCAAAATTTCAAGTGTTTTAAAATTTTATCTTTCTAAGTATTTTTAATTAATGTTCATGTTTTCAAAATGATTTTAAGGATTTATTTATATAGACATGAGTGTTTTGAAATGATAATTATTTTCAAAAGTTTCAAAGTGGTATGGGACACTTTGATTAAAAAATCTCTTTTAAATTACTTCTTTTATAAATGTGTGACTTTTAAATGATTTTACAAAAAGGATATTTCTCTCAAAAAGTTTTACTCATCATTTTCAACTATGTCAGCATCCTTCACTGAATATTATTTTGGATTGAGGTTGATTTATTATAATACAATATTCCTTATTTTATTAAATGAGTTATGATATGTTTGACTGTGGATGTGTTATTTTTATACCATTCATGGTTTATGGAGAAAGTAATGACATTTCGTATGCATGTTTTAATACCAATGTTTATGTTATGTTAAAACCATTTCATATGATGAATGTATTGGACTTAGTAAGTGATGGGTGGAGCCTGCTATAGCTCCTCGATGCATCGGTAGGTCTCATGAGACAACTAGACATGGAATTGTCCGAGGACCTTTCCCAATTTGATTTATGGTTTTGGACGAGGCCTTAATCATTTAAACGTCTTGGCGGAGGCCTTGAAAAAATGTTTCAGAATGTCCGGCATTATACATTCCCTCATTATGAAAATAATATTGATGGTTCATGTGGTTATTCGACTAGTAGAACACCCATGATTATGTTTTATTATGTCATTATATACTCATCTCATATTCCTTCCATAAAAGTATTCATGTTTATTATTGGTAAAGACATTGGTTTCAATTACTCACCATGTTTAATATTTATGTTATCTTCCACTGTATTTATTACCCTTACTGAGTGTTTGAGCTCACCAATTTATATGTTTTTTATTTCCCAGGATTCCAAGAAGTGAATTTTGATTGATATGCAGGGTTAAGCTAAGGGAATAATGGAGTTCATAAATGATTACTTATGTTGTGTTGTATGTTATAAATTATAATGTAACATTCGTGTATGTAATCTATTTTCCAAGACTGCTAAACAGATCGGTCCTTCGGGACTTGATTAGTTGTAATCATGCTAATGTATTAAAATAATGCACTGACTCTGGGTAACTGGGGTTGGGGTGTTACAGTTGGTATTAGAGGAAGTTTAGAAATAACCTTGGAAGCTATATTTAGATAAACTCTGATTAGAGCACATAGCCCTAAGATAGAATTTGAGGACTAGTAGAGAAGAACATCCTAGAATTTTGATAGTGTATAGATTTTGTGAGTTTTACGAGCAATATATCCCTGTCAGGATACGAGAAGGTAGAGGTGGCTCTGGAAAAAATGTACCTAAGTGTAAACCCTGAAAACACTGCTTTGAGCTAGACTCGAATGGGAATAGGTGAACGACAATGGTCCTTACTGCACTCTTGGTTACGAAACTCCCGGGGGATATGCTTAGGATATTTCTCATTTTCTTTACAAACCATTATGAAGGGTTTATGAGTATATACTTCCTCAAAGAAGACATTTTTATGATTATTCATTTTATCCATAAACTGTTTAATTTATGTTATGTGTTTTACAAGTTTGGGATTAGGTATTTCTATTCACAAACTAATCTAGTGTATGCCATTGTTTAGAAATGACACCCAGTAGAAGGAATGAGAACTCCAACAATACGCATGATCCAAAGAGTAAGAATGATCATATCTTTTGTGATCTTAAGCCCAAAATTAGAAGGGAAATAGTCACCCATGTGTTATCATCATATGAAGAAATGGTATCATGTGTTGATAAGATATGTAAAGAATTCTCGGAGTCCTATAGCTTTAAATGGAATCCAGAGAAAGAAAGGATGGTAGAGAGAAGGAAAAATAAAGGGAATAAGGTAAAGAAGGATTTTCCCATATGTGATAACTATAGAAAGATTCACATTGGAAAATTATTAAAGGGAATGAGAGTATGTTATAAGTGTGGAGAAAAAGGACACCAAGTACGTGACAGCAAGGGTAAGAAATAGATTTCAAATGTACAATGCTTCATCTGCAAGGAGTTTGGACACTATGTGAACCAATGTCCGAGTCATCAAACTATGCCGAAAATGATGTTGTTGGATAATAATCAAGTTATCATACTACCACAGATTAAGAGGAATGACTAGTGTTCTTATGTTGTTATTTTGGAATTATTTCATTGAAGTTTGATATCAATGATGTACTGGAAATAAATAAGGATTGTACTGCAGAACTATTTCATTGAGGATTAGAGATTTTATGGTATTATGAAAAGTGAATCTACAGTGAGTTCTGTTTTTTTTTAAATTACATGTTCAAAGGAAAGATAAACCTTAATATGGTCCTAATATTGAGTTACTTATTTTGGAATAAGATATGGTTGATTTGGGTAAATTATGTTGAATATTCCTGACTGCCTTGAAACTGATTATTGATTGGTATATTCCATTATTGTTGGGGTTTAAATCATTTATGGATGGATAAAGTATATCCAGTATTCTATAAAGAATAATGGACGATGAATATATTCAATAAGGTTTTATGGTATTTCTGGTTGTTTCCGTGTTTTAAAAGAATACATGATGAAGGTATTCACATGCTATTACGGGGTAAAAAGGATCTAAATTATGTTTATCTTTCATATAAATTTTGGACTGAGAGTTTACAGAAGTATTTTTCATAATTATAAAGGTCGGAATGGATTATATTTTACATTTGATACAATTGTTAAGGTTAAATCATTTCTTAGTATTATTTTTGGATTTTTATAAAAAGGACAACCCGGAGGTCGGGCGGCAACCCATTACGTCCGGCAAGGCCGTGAGACTTGAAACCACAACTAAAGGGCGACAAGGGTGTATCACCTACCACAGGCCCATTACATGTCCTAGATTAAATAAAGTAGTTTATTTTAAGAAGGTCTAGTAGATAAATTATAAATTCATTTTTTTAACCCCATACAAAGAGGATAAAGATAATATTTTTTAAGTTCTATTATCTTTTAGAGTGAAAGATGAGTTTGTGGTAGAAATTAGTTAAAGGATGGAACTATAATTTTCATGTATATATTTTTCTTCTCCACTTATTCTATGAAGAAATTAATCAAAGGGATCTTAAAACCAAAAATTAGTTATCCTAATACCTTATGTTTTGTTGAACCGATCATATTTTAAATCATCACAGATTGATGAATTTAAGGACCTCAATTTTAAACTTTTTGTGACTGATGACCTCAATCACTACCTATAAATATTTATGTTTTTCCTCCAATTATATGTCTCTAATTTCCACCAATGTTCTCGTAATCGATATCATAATTTGGTGGTGACCCTTTCATTTCTATTTTCCTCTTATTAAGACTAAATTTTATTAACCAAATTTCCGATGTGGGTTTTCCCACAAAGATATTTTCTATTTTCAACCTTTATTTTCAAAAAACAATATCACATTGCGAGGATGCAATTTATTGAAGTAGGGAAGAATGTAACACCCCAATATTTCATAGTGTGTTACTTCTTCAAAATTATTCAATAACTGGCACTAAACACAACACCGAGTTCAAACACACAATGACTTACCAAACAAGCCGTTCAAAAGCCGTTAGGAATAGTAATACCTACTTTTTGAAATTTTATAAATTTTATCTCTAAAAATTTACTTCATTTTTGGATTCGGAATATTGAATTTATCCTAGGGTGAAAGTTTGGTAATTTTTGGATTACTTTTACATTTTGATGAATAGTGAAAATTACTAAATTTTAATTAAAAACAACTATTTTAATCAAAATAATTAATAGTGATAATTTATGAATTTGAGTGGTTTTAATTGATATTTAGAATATATTTTTACCATTTAATACAAATTTGGTCAGTGGCCATAATTTCACAATTAAACCGCACATAAACAAGTGTCAATCTTTTGATAGTTATTATATCTTAAAAACACGCTTTTTGTTTTGATAGCGGGAATTAATTTTAAATTAATTTCTACCAATTCTATGTTTTGAATTTGGAAAAATGGATTCCATATTTTGAATAAAGATGTATAAATTTTGTAAATAGGTAACTTTTATTTTTAGACATTTTGAATAATTACTTCGGTAAATATTTTATTTACCATGGTTAAAGAGTAAATATGGTAAATAAGGGTTTAACAAATAAAATTATAATAATAATAAATTACCCTAAAACATGTCCTAACTTTATTTGTGGATACATGCCCGACCATGGGAATCTTTGGGTCGATTTTTGGGACCCCATGGAGCCACTTTTAGGTGATAGGGACACTTTATTTTAATTAAGATAAAGTAAATACAAAAATGATATAAGCTTTTATATTTTAGAAAAACATTTTTACATAAGGTTATATATGTTATATTTTCGATTATAAATATTAATTAGAAAGATAAAAGGATTTACTACATAATTATATTTTATTTATAATTTTTAGACATTAAAAAAGTAAAAATATATATGACACAATAATAATGCAGTATTTTATTATGGCATTATTTACTCAGATCATATTCCATCCATAAAAGTATTCATGTTTATTATTGGTAAAGGCATTTGTTTCAATTACTCACCATGCTTAATATTTATGTTATCTTCTTCTGTATTGCTTACCCTTACTGAGTGTTTGAGCTCACCACTTTCCATGTTTTATTTTTCCCAGGATTCCAAGAAGTGCATTTTGATTGATATGCAGGGTTAAGCTAAGGGAGTAATGGACTTAATAAATGATTACTTATGTTGTGTTGTATGTTATAAATTATAATGTAACATTCGTGTATGTAATATATTTTCCAAGACTTCGAAACTGATCGTTTTTTCGAGACTTGATTCCTTGTAATCATGCCAATGTATTAAAATAATGCACTGACTCTGGGTAACTGGGGTCGGGGTGTTACACAAACGTTTCCTTAAGACTAAGAACAGTGAATATTCTATCCAATGATGGCTCATTTTAGGCCTTTAAATAGATTAATTGGGCTCCTTGTTCTTCTCTAGAAATTTATCATACAAATTTTTTCATCAAAAAACTAAATTTAATCACTATTTGATGCACTAAATATATGAAGTGTTTATTTTGGTTTGTAAGTGTGATTGATATCTTGCTTAATTTGGCCCTATTTGATTGAATTCCATCTTGGTATCTCCAAATCACCTCCACATACAATTTAATAATAAAAAAATTAATCTTTACCAATTTAACAGTGATAAAAATTTAATAATTTAATCAAATGTGAAGTATAAAATGTAAATATATTTTTATTTTCAATACAAATACATTTTAATATAGTGGTGTTAGGGTGAAATAAAATAGTAAATCATGGTGTGATCAATCACTCAAATTCAGTGGGTAAAGAGTTAATCTATAGATATAACATGTTTATGATAAATTTGTGAATAACCAAGATAATATTTTATATGAAACCTTAGTGATGAACTCTGGATATATGCCTATGAATGTATTATTTTTTGTAGCCTTTTTTCCACTTTATGTTTAAAAAATTATGATTATTATCTATTTTTTATGCCTCATTAATTATCCCTGTTAATTTTAAATTACTTATTTCCATTTTTTATCCTTTACTAGAAATTATTTTCACCATTTTATATTAATTTATGTCTATAGGAAATCCCTTTCAATAATTTGAACTAGGATGGAATAATAAAAGAGTTTATAAAGTGGATTATAGGAATTTTTTATTGATGATTATGTTATGTACTTTATATATTCTGTTCCTAGTTTCCAAACACTAATACTTAAATGATACTCGGAATTATCAATGTAATGTGTTATTATGGAATTATTTAAAAAATAATGTAAGATAATGGTGGGTCACTATAGTGGGAATCATATATAGGATTAGTTATTTTTGGAAACTAATTCTTGAAAACATTAGTAAAAAACTCGAGGGATAAATATATATATATTGTAAACCCTCTAATTTTTTTCTAATGTTTTTGGTGAGGGGCTTCCTAGAAAACACTTGCCTTTTTTGCATAGTGGATTGTGGATTTGGATATGATACAGATACACCTAATGGTAATCCACTTAAAAAGGATGGATAAGTTTTAACTCGATCTTCACATGGTGCATGATGAGTGGGCCTAACTCTACACACCATGTGAGATACTCCCTAGGGATATGATTTGGCTATCACTTGTTTTTTACAAATAATTATGAAGGATATATTGATAATTTAATTATTTTTAAATATTTAATAACAAAACCTAGTATGATGTTATTAGAAAATTTTATCATTAAATTTCTCTTTATAATTAATATTATAATATATAAAATATTAAGAAATTTCTCATTTAGGTTTTATTTTTATATATATTTTGAATGAAATAGAAGGAGTACATTAAATAAAGGATTTTATGATATGGCAATGAAGGTATTTATAATTTTATAAAATCCAATGATTAAAACCTCATGATGATGAAGAATTAGTTAACTCAAGTAAAAAAAAAACCTAAACTATTTACAACATTTTAATTCACTAATGAAGGAACAAATATAAATTTAATTCTTCACACATCAACATAAACATTCTTTAGTGGTATATCTTTTCTAGAGACAAAAAAATTATATAATAATAAAATATAAAATATATTTTATCTACTACATTTTTATGACCAATAAAATTTACATTAGAAGAATATCACATAGAGGGAGAATCTGATTAGTGGTGGACACTCATCAAGAACATGAATAAAAAAGGTGAGATGAAATCTATAGAGTGTGAATACGTCGAAAAAAATCATTTCAATAATTATTTAACTCTTACCCATCAAGAAATATTTAAAAGTGAATTATTTAAATTAGAGAAAAAGGAAATATAATCAGTGGAGAGTTGTGAAATAAACATGAAAAGTGTTTTTATGAGTTGACCCAACCATTTAATACATAAATTTTACAACATAGTGTATCAATATTTTACACATATCATAATAGTACACACCATAGAATCACAATGGATTAGAACATTCTGATACAATATACATAATAATCTTATTTGATGAATTATTTTCAACATATCGCAGAATGTTCCTACCATATTGTGAACATATTTGACATACAATTCATAAATAATTTTCTTCATAATCTTGGGAAAATAAGTGTGGTAAATTGTTATCTCAGATTCCTAGTAAGGGTATATGACATCTAACCATTTTATTACATAACTTTTCATTTCATTTTACCAACAGATGATCTATAAAGTCTAGTGTCTTAGAAATGAAGAACATAAAACATGAAAAAATAAAACATTATTATAATCATCTTCTACATCATCATCATAAGTTCTTCCTAAGTACAATTATTGCATCTCATAACCTAGAGACATACATCACATTAACGGGTGAGAAGAAGGCATGGTAAAGAAAGCAAGGGAATCAGTTTACTTGTGATATCAATAATAACTTGACGAAAAACTGAAAGACAAGGGAAATGGAAGTAGAGGAATAATCTAATAAAAGGAACATGGACCATAACATGAATATGTGGCCAAAAAATTTAATTTATACATTCATGAACATATAAACAAGGTTCATCCACATGGTGTGATAAAAATTACCAAGGTTATTCACCAAGGTATCGTGGAACTTGTCACCTCAAGATATTAAATTTTTTACCCAATGTATTGGATTTCTATCAAGGCACATGATTAATATTTATTTTTCATGTGAGCCATATATATCATAATTATAAATTCCTTCAATAACCTAAATAGAATAAAATAAATGGGCATCATATCAAAATCACAACATTTTATAAAGATCTTAAAAATAAGTTTATTATGTCATTTATAACCCAAGGAAAGGGAGTGAGAGTTATATGTATGTAAATTCCATAATCAAATTGGTCAATTTTATGTATCGATGAATACATATAGAAATGAAAATATATTTGGGTATTCAAATTAATAAAATAAGAGAATTTCATGAAAAAGAGAGAGAGATTTTGAGACGAAAATTCTGCAGCGTAACGACTATACAACATGGTTTTAGAAAATATTGAAAAGAGAGGGGGCAAGGAAAAACCATTTAGAAATTACTAATAATACATAATAGGGAAAAAATAATATAGAAATATGTTAATGGTATCTATATTGGAATGACATACCCCATGAAAAGGAAATTTCAACGAAAAGAGAAAATGTGATTTATATACGAAAATCCGGCAGCCTAACGACATCGCTTGAAATTCACAAAAAATAGTTGACGAGAGCAGAACGGGTATATAATCAGTTTAACATGAAATGGAATGTAGTAAGTATATATAAGAACAAAACCTCACACAATAATATGCAAATTCTAATACATAATATAAAGGAGGTCCTGACTTAAAAGATGAGGGCGAAAGGTTCCCTCATAATGAAAAGTAACAATGAAATTGTGATGGTTGGGTCCTTGGGGGATTTATGGCACCTTGGGAGGACTTATTGTGTGGTAAAGGACCAGATATACATTGGGTAGGATTTTTTAATGAATTTAATGAGGGAATGGCTCGGTATTTTTAGAAAAAGAGAGGGAATATTTAATTAATTTCCAAGGGACCTCTCATCCGTAGTATTTACCAAACCAAGGGCTTGCCCATGGTATTTTCCCATGGTATTATCCACATGGGACACCTCATAGAATATATTAATATCACAAGTCTACCAGAATTATTACATAATTATTACATCATTAATGATGTCATTAAACACCCGAAACTCAAAATAGTATTTTCACTATTTAGGGAAAACAAAAAATTTTATAAAATTCATAGAAATTCACCCTGACCTAATATTGCTACTCTGAATTCAAAAATGAACACGATTTTATAAAAATATTTTTCAAAATATTTTTAATTCAATATTCAAATAAAAAAATTATTTATTCAAAAAAAAACTCTAAAATTTCAACTTGTTTTGTATCACCGTGAAAAAGTAATCAAGGTCCCATAAAATTATCATTTAACCATAAGAAAATCAAGTAAAAATTTGTAATTACATTTTATAAAAAAAAATTCATTTTAAATTATTAAATAAATTATAAAATTGTAAATAAAATATTTATAACTAAGAAAAATACCAAAACTTAAACTATGATCATTTTTTACACTTTTAAGATGTCTAAATTGTATTTATACATTCATGGATTAAGTTTCTATTTTTTTGGCCAAATTACTAATCATTACTATTCATAAGGGTATGTTACTATTCATAGTTACTATTCACATTAAAATAAAGTTGATCTTAGTAGACACTAAATTTCGTAATGATCACAACTGTAGAAGACCAATTTTTGAAAATCATTTCACATTATTAATTATTTTATGTTTACAAGAATTTTTTAAAATACCGTTTTCCAAGATTCATCAGTAATATTCATCCAATATTTATCTGGGAATTTGAAAATCACAAATTTTACCATAATAAGAAATTATAATTTTATTTATACCAAGGGATTTCAAAATGTATATAAGTCCTCGTTACATAGACATTTATAACACCTACATAGGGCCTAAGAGTAAGGCGGGCTTTGCTGATAGAATCTTGGGGCGGCTTAGACAACATTTCCCGAGTTTTGATTTCAATCATAGGTGATTTCATCCAACATTCACACATTGAAGTTTAGCTTGGACTTGGACCAGAGCAAAGCCCAATGATTCTACCTCCTTCTTAAACTCCAATAGATGGGCTTCGTACGACCCGAGTCTGCTGGATGTGGAAATAGACTCTTACTTAAGTATTAATTAACCAAAATCACTTGTATTTATAAACAATAATCGTAACCTTAAGAGTTTAGTTTCCAATGGTCATATTGACCAATGATCATATAATAGTTGAAACCCAATGGGTTCATATTATTAATTATTGGACATAGTTTTGTGGAGTATAAAATTTAATAACACACAAATTTACGAAACAAAAATTATAAAAATGTTTGGGTCTTTACATTCTTCCAACCTTAAAAAAATTCTATCCTCGAAATTTTAACTTGTACCTTCAAAAAATAAAATGAGTGGGTACTTCTATCTCATAGACTTATTTGGTTCCCATGTGGCTTCTTCACATTTTTTGTTCCTCTATAACACCTTAAATGTATTGGAAGTCTTGTAGCGTAGAACCTTGTCTCTAGGATCCATGGTCCCCTCATGATGCTCCTCATAAGAGAGGTCATGTTCCAGTTTTACCAACTTTGGATTAAGTACATGTTAAGGGTCTGGTATGTAATTCCTCAAGATGGATACATGGTAGACATCATGAACATGTGCAACATTTGGAGGATGTGTAAGCCGATAGTCCACTGCTTCTACGCGATCATGGTTTTCATAGGGTTAAATGTACCTAGGGATGAGCATCTCTTTCTTCCCAATCCTCATGAATCTCTTACAAGGTGAGATTCAAAGAAAACCCTTGTCACCAACATCAAACTACAAGTCCCATTGATGGTTGTCGTAATGGCTCTTTTGTCGGTACTGAGTAGCCTTAATGTGTTGCTGGATGGCATAGACCTTTTCTATTAGGTCTTGCACAAGATCATGCCCAAGAAGCATTCTCTCACCAACTTCATGCCAAAAAGTTGCATTTCTACATCGCTTACAATATAGAGCTTCATAGGGTTCTATTAGAATGATCGAGTGGAAGCTGTTGTTGTAAGAGAACTCAACTTAAGGGAGATGTTGATCCCATCCACCTTTAAATTCCATTTAGCTTGTTCTCAGAATATCCTCGAGTGTTTGAATAGTCCATTCAGATTGTCCATTAGTTTGGTGATGATTTGTCGTACTGAAATTCAATTCGGTACTCAGAGCATATTTAAGACTTCCCCATAATTTTGATGTGAACCTTGGATTATGATCAGATACAATAGAAAGTGGAACTCCATGCAGCCTTACCACTTTCTTCACATAAATCCCGGCTGGTAGATCATGAGAGTAATCTTCCCGAATGATGATAAAGTGGGTGGTCTTGGTGAGACATTCCACAATAAACGATATCTCATTGTATCCATTTGAAGTTCTCAAAAGACCAGTGATGAAGTCCTTAGTGATATTTTACAACTTCCATGCTGGTATGGGTAGTGGTTATAATACCCCTTTAAGAAGTTATCTCTCTACCATCACCTGCTAAAATACTAAGAACCTTTAAGTGTAGTTAGAAATCTATGTTTTTATATTATCCCACCAATAATGATCACGAAGGTCCCAATAATTTTTCTTCTTCAAAAATGTATAGAGAAATATTGCTATGAGCTTCTTCGATATGATCAATCTTTATTTAAGGAATATATGGAACACATAGTCATATATGAAATTTCAGTACACCTTCATGATCAATATTGAACTCAAGAAACTTCCCTTCTTTCAAAGCCTCATGCTTCTTCTGCAACAAAGGATCTTCTTTCTAAGCATTCTTGATCTTCGATAGTAATGGTGGATGATAATTCATTTGGGTTAGGGATGATGATTTCTGTTACCTTATAATTACCCTGTTCATCATTACTTGTTCATTGATCAAAGGATATATTTGAATCCTCATCATTTAAAGAACAACTGGCTTTATCCTACTTAATGCATCAACGACTTTGTTTACTCTTCCGGGATGATAGTGAATTGAAAAATCATAGTCTTTGAGAATTTCCAGCCATCTCCTCTATCTCAGGTTCAATTCATTTTGTGTGAAAATATACTTTAATCTTTGATGGTCAGTGTATATATGAAATTTCTCCCCATAAAAATAGTGCCTCTATATCGTCAGAGAAAAAACGGCCGCAACCAGCTCCAGCTCATGCGTATGAGAGTTATGATCATGAGTCTTCAACTGTCGAGATGCATAAGAAATGACTTTGTAGTCTGGCATGAGTACGCCCCCAGGAACATTCAGAGATGAATATCTAAAAACAATGAATCCTTCTCTACTTGAGGTCAGAGATAACACAGGTGCAGTAACAAATCTCTTCTTCAACTCTTGGAAGCATTCCTCACACTCCTTTGTCTAGATGAACTTGACTCATTTTCATGTTAACATGATTAAAGGATTATAAATTCATGAAAAGTTTTCCACAAACCTCCTATAATATCCCTTTAATCCATGGAAACTGTGATTCTCCATTATTGTGGTTGGCTGAGGCCACTCCTCTACAACTTTTGTCATTTCAAGGTCAACTGTGATTCCTTCATTGGTAACAATGGGCCCCAACAAAGAAACTTTTTGTAACCAGAATTCACATTTTCTAAACTTTCCGAAAATCCTCTCCTTCCATAGAGTTTGAAAAATAATCCTTATATGATCTTCATGCACCTCGTTACTATTGGAATATATCAGGATATCATCAATAAAAACTATCAAAAATTTATCAAGGCAACCCTTAAAGACTCTATTCATTAAATCTATAAAAATATCAGGGGCATTAGTCTGTCCGAAGGGCAAAACAACAATCTCATAATTCCCATATATTTATAGGAAATCAATTTTTGGAATATCTTTTTTCTTAACCCTCAATTGATTAAAACTAGATCGAAGATCAATCTTAGAGATGAATTTAGAGCCAAGTAGTTAGTCAAATAAGACATAAATTCTTGGAATAGGGTATTTGTTCTTCACTGTGATCCCATTCTATTTTCTATAATCAATGTATAGCCACATTAATCCATCATTATTCTTCAAAAATAGAACTGGGACTCCCCAAGGAGACACACTCGGTTAGATAAACCCCTTCTACAAAAGATCTAGGTATTGTTTCTTCAATTCATCTAGATCTACTTTTTCTATGAAATAGGGGGTCTTTGATATAAAATGATATCCAGGTATGAGATCAATGGAGAAGTCTACCTCTCTTTCTAGGGGAGGTCTGGGTAAATCATTGGGAAATACGTCAATGTATTCCAAGACGATGGGGACATTTTCTGTCCTCAAACTCTCATTTCCTTCTTCTTATTCACCTATCAACTCCATAAAAAAGGATATTGGAGGTTCTCCTACATAATGATCAGATTGATATTTCTCTCCTTGTAAGATAAGTGTAGGTTTTCCATTCATGACTACTAATAATTCCTTACCTATTCATTTGATCTTAGATTTATACTTTGAGAGCCAGTACATCTCTAGTATAATGTCGAATTCTACAATGGGAATGACTACTAGATTTGCATTAAGATTATTCTCACTAAAGTAAAAACTAGAGTTTCTAAACACTAAAGATGATTGGATAATCCCACCATGAGTCTTGAATGATAACTCTACTTTTAGAAAATTGGGGGTTGATTCTAAATTCATGGTAAACTAGGATGAAATAGAGGAATGCATAGAAATAGAATCAAACAAAGTACTTTCTAGCTTTGATAGAATAAGAAGAGTACCTTCCACCACAACATTTCATGCTTCAACTTAGGCCACAATGATTGAAAAAGTATGACCATGTTCCCTTGGCCGATGATGAGGCTGATGGGGATTCCCCTCCACTGCCCTTGAATTTGGATAGTGATTGGAAAAGTGGCCATGTTAGCCACACTTATAGCATTGGAAATCAGGTAGGGCATGCACCATATGCCATTTTTCGTTAGAGTTTGCGAGTTGAGGCCCCACCTTACCATGAAAATTTAATGCAATATAGTGATCTCTACCACACTTGTAGCACTACTCGCTTTTGAGAAGAATGTTCCCCAAAACCTATTCCAACATTTATTACACGTGGGTTGGTGCACCTTCTTGCATCCTCTTCCTTGATCTAAGCTCCTCCCTATGCTTGGAATTATTTATCACTTATTGTCATTGGATTTATGAGGCCAATGCAACTCGCCAAACTCCAGTTTGACTTTCATCGCACTTCGCATGATCTCCTCAAAGCTATCATTGTCTTTGTTGGCTAGATTATTTCATCGTACATTTAGCTACCATTTGGATCCTTGACAAAGATAGAGGTGTAACGTGAAACCATCATGCAGTTCATCTCGTAGCTTCCCACAGATTCATTCTCCTTCTGCTTCAGCTCGAGAAACTCCTTCTCTATTGTTCGACTCATCAATTGAGGGAAATACATACTGAATATGATCCCTATGAACTCTTCCCACTCCATTAAAAACCACCATTTCTCTCAGAATCATATTTTTTATCATCTCCCACCACTGATATGCTTCACCCAATAATCGAAAATAGCCAGGGTCACCTTCTCTTGTTCCGAATAGTGGAGCACAAAAAAGATCTTTTTGATAGTGCTAATCCACTATTCATCAATAAATGGGATGGTAGATCTAGAGAGGTTAGTGTTTGTTGATTCATAATGGACTCAATAAAGTGTTGTTCCCTTCATAGTGATATTGGTCTCTCAGTTTGATTCATGTTATTTCCCATAACTTGAGTCAGTTGGTTCATTATTCTCATGAATGTTTTCATTCTAGCTTCCATTGGAGGGTCGTTAGTGCATGGTCCATTGTGGTAACCATTTCAACGGTTCCTCCAATTTCCCTCCATTTTCTAAAAGAATAAAACCATAGTGAGAAGATTATTTCATTTACGATTCTTTTAACTATAATGGATTTTATGTCTTAAAACTTTATTCTTAAACAATTGCGTTTCTCTATAAATCCATCCAAATGATTCATAAAAAACTTGTGATTGACCGAACATATCCCCCATGAGTTTAAATACAGGAGTACAGAAAGGCCCATTATTGTGTACCAGGATACCTCAGGTGAAGCCTGGAATTCCTTGTTGGATTTTTCACTCCTAGGTATATCTGTGCCAGAGGCACATCAACTTGTTCATATCCAGATAGGGATTTATTTGTTCAGAAACCTCTTATTTAATATTTCACCAAAATACTAGGATGTTTTATTATATTTAAACTTTTCAATAGAGTTCTTCATAATTTTTTCATAGCCTAATTTACATAAATAATTAAACCATCCTTTCATACCAACTATGACATTCCACCTTTTTATTACATAACTTTTCATTTCATTTTACAAACAGATGATCTTTAAAGTCTAGTGTAATGGAAATCAGTAACATAAAACATGAAAACATAAAATATTATTCTAATACACTTTTATGGATTCATTATAAGTTCTTCCTATTTACAATTATTTCATCTCATAACCTGGAGAGATACATCAATGGAAAGGGAGTGCATACGGCCTAGTATAAAAAGAAAGGGAATGATTTTACTTGTGATATCAATAAGAACATGATTAAAAACATAAAGACATGGGAAATGGTAGTAGAGGCACAAAATAATGAAATAAACATGACCCATAACATGAATATGTGGCTATAACATTCATTTTAGACATTAATGAACATATCACCAAGGTTCATCACCAAGGTTTCATAATAATTATCAAGGTTATTCACCAAGGCATTGTGAAGCTTGTCATCTCTAGGGATTAAATTCTTTACCCAATGAATTGGAGCTCTATCTGGGCACAACATTAATATGAATTTTTCATGTGAGATACATAGATCATAGTATTACATTCCATCAATTACCCAAATAGAATAAAATAAATGTGTTTAATATCAAAATTGTGACATTTTAAAAAGTGCTTAAAAATAAGATCATTATGTCATTTATAACCCATGGAAAAAGAATCAGGGTTATATGTTGTCAATTCCAAAATAAAATAGGTCAATTTTATTTATTCACAAATACATATGGAAATTAAAATAGATTTGGGTATTCACATAAATTAAACAAGATAATTTCATGAGAAAAGGAGAGAGAGATTTTGAGAGAAAAATTCTGCAGCATAACTTTTATACAACACGGTTTTAGAAAATATTGGAAAGAGAGGGGGAAAGAAATACCCATTTAGAAAAAACTAATAATACTAAATAGGGATAGAATAACATATAAACAAGATAATGTTATCTATATTTGAATGAATTACCCAATGGAAAGAAAACTTGAATGATAAGAGAAAATACAATTTCTTTTATGAAAATTCGGCAGCCTGCCGGTGTCGCTTGAAATTCAGAAAAAGAAGTTGATAAGAGAGGAAAGGGTCTATCATAAATTTAACATGAAATTTATAGTAGTAAGTATATATGAGAACAAAACCCATAATAATTATAAGAAAATTATACGACATAATATAAAGGAGGTCATGACATAAAAGAGGAGGTTGAAAGGATCCCATAAATTGAATAGTAACTTTGAATGCTTGATGGTTGGGACCATGATGGGACTTAGGGAACCTTGTGAGGACTTATTGGAAGGTAGAAAGACAATATATTCATTGAGGAAGATTTTTGAATGAATGTAATGAGGGAATGTCTTGGTATTTATAGAAAAAGTGAGGGAATATTTAATTAATTTCCAAGGGACACCGCATTAGTTGTATTTAGAAAACCAGGGGCTTTCCCATGTAATTTTCCCATGGTATTGGCCACTTGGGACATGTCATAGAATATCTTAATATTCAAAAGTCTACCAGAATTATTACATCAACAATGATTTCATTAAACACCTGAAACTCAAAACAGTATTTTCACTATTCAATGCAAAACAAAATATTTTATAAAAATATCTGAAATTCACCCAAACCTAATATCACTTCTCTAAATTCAAAAATGAGCTCCATTTTATAAAGACAATTTTTTAAATATTTTATTTGAATATCTAAATAAAATCATTATTTATTCAAAAAAACATCTATATAACAATCACTTGTTTTGTAACACCATGAGAAAGTAATCAAGGTCCCAAAAAATTATTGTATAACAATTAGAAAATAATGTAACAATTTATGATTACATTTTATGAAAATAAATTTTCATTTTAAATTATGATATTATTTATAAAATTTTAAATAAAATATTTATTAGCAACAAAAATACCAAAACATAAAATATGATCGTTTTTTCACATTTATAATCTCTAAATTGTATTTATAAATTCATGGGTGAAGTTTCTATTTTTTTGACCTAATTACTAATCATTTCTACTCATAAGGGTATGTTACTATTCATATTTTACTATTCACTAAAAATAAAGTTGATCATAGAAGACTCTAAATTTCTTACTGATCAAGATTGTAGAAGACCATTTTTTGAAAATCATTTCAAATTATTAATTTTTTAATGTTTACATGAATATTTTAAAATAATGTTTTCCAAAATTCATCAGTAATATTCATCCTATATTTATCCTGACATTTGAAAATCACCAATTTTACCATAATAAGAAATGCCAATTTTATTTACACCAAGGGATTACAAAAAGTATCTATGTCTTAATTACATAACCCCTTATAACACCTACATAGGACCTAAGAGTAAGGTGAGCTATGGTGATAGAATCTTGGTGCGGCTCGAACAACATTGCCCGAGTGGTGATTTCAATCAGCTTGAACTGCTCCCTTAGGCATTCAATATTCGCATGTTGATGTTCAGCTTGGGCTTGGTCCAGATCAAAGCCCAATGATGTTATCTCCTTCCCAAGATCCAACATATGGGCTTCTCATCGACCAAGTCTTTTGGATGTGTCTATAGAATCTTCTTTCTGTATTAAATAACCATGATCACTTGTATTTGTAAAAAATAATTGTAACCTTAAGTGTTTAGTTTTCAATGGTCATATTGACCTATGATCATATAATAGTTGAAACCCAATAGTATCTCATCATTAAATATTGGATATTGTTTTGTGGAGTATAAAATGAAATTACACACAAATTTAGGGAAAAAAATTATAAAAAAGTCTGGGTCTTTACATTATTCCCCCCTTAATAAATTTTGTCCCAGAAATTTTAACTCATACCCTCGGAAGTGAAAAGGTGTGGGTACTTATGCCTCATAGACTCCTCTGGTTCCCATGTGGCTTCTTCAAATTTTTTGTTCCTCCATAACACCTGATCAAGGTGGGTAGTCTTGTAGCTAGAACCTTGTCTCTACGATCCAAGATCTCCACCAGATGCTCCCCATAAGAGAGTTCATGTTCCATTTATTCTGCATTTGGATTTTTTACATGTGAAGGGTCAGGTATTTACTTCCTCAAGAGGAATATGTGGTAGACATCATGATCTTGTTCTAGATTTGTAGGAAGTGAAAGCCGATAGGCTACTGCTCCAACGTGATCATGGAATTCATAGGGGCCAATGTACCTAGATATGAGCTTCCCTTTCTTCACAAACCTCGTGACTCTCTTCCAAGGATAATTTTGAAAAAATACCTTGTCACCAACATTAAACTCCAAGTCCCTTTTATTATTGTCGGGATATCTCTTTTTCCAACACTGGGTAGCCTTAATGAGTTCATGGATGGTATGGAACTTTTTTGTCATCTCTTGCACAAGTTCAAGCCCAAGAAGAATTATGTCACTAGATTTTGGCCAACAAGTAGCAGTTCAACATCGCTTACTATATAGAGAGTCATAGGGGTCCATTTGAATGATCAAGTGGAAGCTATTGTTGTAAGAGAACACAACTGAAGGGAGATGTTGATCCCATCTACCTTTAAATTCCATTGAGCATGTTCTCAGAATATCCTCAATTGTTTGAATAGTTCTTTCAGATTGGCCATCAGTTTGGTGGTGATATGTCTTACTGAAATTCAATTCGGTACTCAGAGCATATTGAAGACTTGTCCATAGTTTTGATGTGAACCTTGGATCATGATCAGATACGATAGAAAGTAGAACTCCATGCAGCCTTACAACTTCCTTCACTTATATCCTGGAAAGTCGATCAATAGAGTAATATTCCCGAATGGACATAAAATAGGAAGTCTTGGGGAGATGTTCCACAATAACCCATGTCGCATTATATCCTTTTGAAGTTATCGAAAGACCGGTGACAATGTCCATAGTGATATTGTCTCACTTCCATGCTGGTATGGGTAGTGGTTTCAATACCTCTTTAGGATGTTCTTGCTCTAGCTTCACTTTCTAAAAACCTAGGAACCTTGAAGAGTAGTCAGTAATATCCCTTTTCTTATTATCTACCCAAAAATGATCACAATGGTCCCAATTCATTTTTGGGCTTCCAGGATGTATAGATAAGTTATATCTATGAGCTTCATTGATCCTGTCATTCTTTTTCCAGGAATAGACAGAACATATAGTCTTATATGAAATTTCAGTACCCCTTCATGAACAATATTGAACACAAAACGCTTCCCATAGTTCACAGCCTCAAACTTCTTCTGTAACAAAGGATCATCTTTCTGATCATTCTTTATCTTCTCTAGTAATTATGGATGAGAAATTATTTTTTAGGGATGATGATGTCTATTCCTTAATAATTCCCATGTCCAACCTTACTAGTTCATTGAACAAAGGATCGCTTTGAATCCTCATCATGGAAAGAACAACTAGGTCTTTCCTGCTTAATGCATTGGAGACTTTGTTTGCTCTTCCCGGATGATAATGAATTGAACAATAATAGTCTTTGAGAAGCTCCAACCATCTCCTCTGTCTCCTGTTCAATTCATTTTGTGTGAAAAAATACTTCAAACTTTGATGGTATGTGTATATATGACATTTATCACCATGTGGATAGTGCCTCCATATCTTCAGAGCAAAAACAACAACATCCAGCTCTAGATCATTCGTATGATAGTTCTGATCATGAGTCTCGAACTGTTGAGATGCATAACCAATGAC
This sequence comes from Viscum album, assembly GCA_963277665.1. Classification (NCBI taxonomy): domain Eukaryota; kingdom Viridiplantae; phylum Streptophyta; class Magnoliopsida; order Santalales; family Viscaceae; genus Viscum; species Viscum album. The sequence continues at coordinate 1,574,091,178 of OY728120.1, read as the reverse complement.
TTTTTCATTCTTCATGAGGATGTACCCAAGACCTTTCAGAGATGCATCACTAAAAATAACAAATCCTTCTCCACTTGAGGGCAGAGTTAACACGGGTGTAGTAACTAATCTCTTCGTCATATCATGGAAACTTTTCTCAGACTACTTTGTTCAGATAAACTTGACCCCTTTTTGACTTAACTTGGATAAAGGATTAGAATGTAATGAAAATATGTTCATAAACATCCTATAATATCCCTCTAATCCAAGGATACAAAGATTATCTATTATTGCTATAGGCTAAAGCCACTCCTCTACAACTTTTTTCATTGCACGATCAACTGTGATTCCTTCATTGGTAACAATGTTCCCTAATAAAGAAACTTATTGTACCCAGAATTCAAATTTTTTAAACATTCAAAAAAGTCTAAACCTCCATAGAGTTTGTAAAATAATCCTTAGATGATCCTCATTCTCCTCGCAACTTTTTGAATATATCAAGATATCATCAATAAAAACTACCAAAAATTTATCAAGGTGATCCTTAAAGATGCTATTCATCAAATCCATAAAAATATCCGGTTCATTAGTTAGTCTGAAGGGAATAACAACAATCTCGTAATTCCCATATCTTTATTGTAAGGGAGTTTTTAGAATTTCTTCTTTCTTGACCCTCAATTAATGGAAATCAGATCAATGATCAATCTCAGAGAAGAATAGAGACCCATGAAGTTAGTCAAATAAGTCATCAATTCTTGGAAGAGGGTATTTGTTCTTCATAGTGATCTTGATTAGTTCTCTATAATCAATTCATAGCCTCATTAATCCATCCTTATTTTTAAAAAAATAGAACTGGGGCTCCCTATGGAGACACACTCAGTTAGATAAACCCCTTCTCCAAAAGATCATGGAGTTGTTTCTTTAGTTTCTCAAGCTCTACATTTTCCATCTATAAGATGTATTTGATATCAGATGAGATCCAGGTATGATATCAATGGAGAAGTCTACCTCTTTTTCTGGGGGAGGTCCGAGTAATTCATTGGGAAATACGCCATTGTATTCGTAGATTACGGGGACATTTTCTATCCTCAAACTCTCATTGCCTTCTTCTTCTTCATCGATCAACTCCATAAAGAAGGATATATGAGGTTCTTCTTGACAATGTTCTGGTTGAGATATCCCTCCTTGTAAGATAACTGTAGGTTTTCCATTCAAGACTACTAAGATTTCATGCTTCTTCATTTTATCTTAGAATTATAATTTGAGAGCCAGTCCATCCCTAGTCTAATGTCGAATTCCAACATGGAAATGACTACTAGACTTGTGATAAGATTGTTCTCACTTAAGTAAATACACGAGTTTATAAACACTGATGATGCTTGGATAACCCCACTAGGATTCTTGACTGATAACTCTACTTTTAGAAAATTGAGGGACGATTCTAAATTCATTACAAACTAGGAGTAAATAAAGGAATGCGTAGACCCATAAGAAAACAAAGTAATTGCTAGCATTCATAGAACAAAAAGAGTACCTTACACCACATCATTTGGTGATTCAAATTCAGCTGTAGTGATTGAAAAAGTATGACCATGTTCAATTGGCTGAGGATAAGGTTGATGCTTTTTCACCTCCACTGCCCTCAGATTTGGATAGTAATTGGAAAAGTGATCATGTTTTCAACACTTATCGCATTGTACATCAGGTAGGGCTTGCACTGTTTTCCCTTTATCATTAGTGTTTGGGAGTTAAGGCCTCACCTCACTACAACAATTCCATGCAACATGGTCATCTGTACCACACATTTAGCACTTCCAGCTTCTGAGAAGGTCATTCCCCAAAAGCTTCTTCCCACATTTATTACATGTGGTACGTTGCACTTGATTTCCTCCTCTTCCTTGATCAAGGATCCAACCTAGGCTTGGATCCAATGATCACTTCTTGTCATTGGATTTCTGAGACCACTACATCTCACCAAACTTCAGTTCGACATTCATCTCACTTTACACGATCTCCTCATAGCTATCTTATTCCAGGTTAGCTAGATTATTCCATAGATGTGGTCTCAATCCACTGAAAAATCTATCAACCTCACCATTTGTATCTATGACAAAGCTAGAGGTGTAACGTGAATGTGTTGTGATGTTCAACTTCTATCTTTTGACAGATTCATTCTCCTTCTTTTTCTGCTCGAGAAACTCATTCTCTATTGTTGTTATAATAATTTGAGGGAAATACATGCTAAAGAAGATCCCTATAAACTATTCCCACTCCATATCTTACACATTTACTCTTGGATTCGTGTTTTTTATCATCTCCCACCACTGATCTGCTTCTCCCACTAATCGAAAACAGCCAGGGTGAACTTCTCTTGTTCTGAACAGTGGAGCAGAAGAAAGATCTTCTCGATAGTGATGATCCAGTATTCATCAATCAATATGTGAGTGGATCCACTAAGGGTTGGTGGTTTTAGACACATAAAGGACTCAATAGAATGTGGTTCCCTTTACGGTGATATTGGTATCTCATCTTGATTCATGTTATTTCCCATTACTTGAGTTTGTTGGTTCAACATTCTCATTAATGTTTTTATTCCAGCTTCCATCGGAGGGTCGTCAGCGCATGGTCCATTGTGGTCACCATTTCCACGATTCCTCCAATTACCCTCCATTTTCTAAAAGAATAAAACCTTAGTGAGAATATTATTTCATTTACAAATATTTTAACTATAAAGGATTTTATGTCATAAAACATCATGCTTAAGCAATAACATTTCACTATAAATCCTTTATAATGATTCACAAAAAGCATGTGATTGACCAAACATATCCCCCAAGAGTGTCAAACCAAGAGTGAAAGAAGGCATGTTGTCTTGTACCATGATACCCCAGGTGATGCCTGAAACTCCTTTTTGGAGTTTTCACTCTGAGGTACATCTGTGTGAAAGCCACTTCAACTTGTCCATATCCAGATAGGGTTTTATTTGTTTAGAAACCTCTTACTTAATATTTCACCCAAATACTTGGTAGTTTTCATATATTTAATCTTTTATATAGGGTTCTTCATAATGTTTTCATAGCCTAATTTCTATAAATAACTGAACCATCCCTTGATACCAACTATGAAATTCCTCCTTTTTATAACATAACTTTTCATTACATTTTAGGAAAAGAGGATCTTTAAATTCTAGTGAATCGGAAAGAGGAACATAAAACATGAAAACAAAAAAAAATTATTCTAATACAATTGTACAAATTCATTATAAGTTAGTCCTATTTAAATTTTTTTCATCTCATAACCTAGAGACATACATCAATGGAATGGGTGGGCATAAGGTCCAGTAAAGAAGGAAAGGGAACCAGTTTACTTGTGATATCAATAAGAACTTGATTAAAAACATAAAGACATAAGAAATGAAATTATAGGCATACCATAATGAAATGGAAAAGAACCATAACATGAAAATTTGGCTAAAAAATTCATTTTAGACATTAATGAACATATCACCAAGGTTCATCCACAAGGTGTCATAAAAATTACCAAGGTTATTCTCCAAGGTATCGTGAACTTGTCCTCTCCAGAGATGAAATTTTTTACCCACTGCATTGTAGGGATATCAAGGAACACCATTAATATGAATATTTCTTATAAGTGACATAGATCATAATCATAAATTACATCAATAACCCAAATTGAATAAAATAAATGGGTTTTATATCCAAATCATGACTTTTTAAAAAGTGCTTAAAAATAAGTTCATTATGTAATTTATAACACATGGAATGAGAATTAGGGTTATATGTATGTCAATTCCAGAATCAAATAGATCAAATTTATGTCTTTATGAATACCTATGGAAATTAAAAATGATTTGGATATTCACCTAAATAAAAGAAGAGAATTTCATGAGAAAAAGAGAGAGAGATTTTGAGATGAAAATTATTCAGCATAACGACTATACAACATCATTTTAGGAAATATTGAAAAGAGAGGGGGCAAGGAAATCCCATATATAAATAACTAATAATAAAGAATAGGGATAGTGTAACATTGAAATAAGATATTTGTATCGATATTTGAATGACATACCCCCTGAAAAGGAAACATGAATGAAAATAAAAAATGTGATTTCATTTATGAAAACTCGGCAGTCTAACGGCGTCACATGAAATTCAGAAAAATACGTTAATGAGAGAAGAAAGGGTCTCTCATTAATTGAACATGAAATGGAACGTATTAAGTATATATAAGAACAAACCCCCACATAATAAAAAGAAAATTAAAATACATAATATAAATGAAGTCATAACAAAAAGGAGGAGGGTGAAAGGTTCCCTTACATTGAAGAGTAACTTGGAAAGCCTGATGGTTGGGATGTTGGGGGAATTTAGGGAACCATGGGAGGAATTTTTGAGAGGTAAAAGGACCATATATTAATTTAGGATGATTTTGGAAGGATTTTAATGAGCTAATGTCTTGGTATTATTAGCAAAATTGAGGGAATATTAAATTAATTTCCAATGGACACCTCATCAGTGATATTTAGAAAACCATCGGCTTGCCCATGGTATATGCCCATGTTATTGGCCACTTGAGACACCTCATAGACTATTTTAATATCCACAAGTCTACCAGAGTTATTACATAATTATTACATCATTAACGATTTCATTAAACACCTGAAACTCAAAACAATGCTTTCACTATTCACTAAAAAACAAAACATTTTATAAAAAACTAAGAAATTCACCCTAACGTAATATCGCTGCTCTAAATTCAAAAATTAACTCTATTTTACAAAAAAAATTTCTAAATATTTTCATTTGAATATTTAAAAAAATCATTATTTATTAAAAAATACAACTCTAGTATAATAACTTGTTTTGTAACACCTTTAAAAAGTAATCAATATCACATAAAATTATCATAAAACCATAAGTCAATAAACTATCAATTTATGATTACCTTTTATGAAAATAAATTTTTACTTTAAATTATCAAATTAAATATAAAATAATAAATAAAATAGTTATGACTAACAAAAATACAAAAACATAAACTATGATCATTTTTTCACATATAAGATGTCTAAATTGTGTTTATACATTCATTGGTGAAGTTCCTATTTTTTTGGTTGAATAACTAATCGTTACTATACATAAGGGTATGTAACTATTCAGATTTTACTATTCAGTAAAAAACAGGTTGATCATAGTAGAATCTAAATTTTTTCCTAATTGAAAATTTAAAAAACATTTTTTTAAAATCGTTTCAAATTATTAATTATTTAACGTTTACATTAATATTTTAAAATACCCTTTTCAAAAATTCATCATTTATATCCATCCTATATTTATTCAGAATTTTGAAAATCACAAAAATTTACCATAATATGAAATAACAATTTTATTTATACCTAGGGATTACAAAAAGTATCTAAGGCCACTCTATATTTCCCCTTATAGAGTGGTGATCTCAATTAGCTTGAACTTCTCCCTTAGGTGACTACGTTTAACATTAACACATTGATGTTCAGCTTGGGCATGGTCTAGAGCAATGCTGAATGATTCTACCACCTTCCCAAGCTCCAAAAGATGGGCTTCATACGGCTCGAGTCTACTGGATGTGGCTATAGAATCTTCTTTTTGTATTAACCAAGATCACTTGTATTTATAAACAATAATTGTATCCTTAAGAGTTTATTTTCCAATGGTCATATTGACCAACGATCATAAAATAGTTGAAACCCAATGGTATCACATAATTAATTATAGGATATAGTTTTGTGGAGTATAAAATGAAATAACATACAAATTTTGGAAACTAAAATTATAAAAAAGACAGGTTCTTGACATTCTTCCCCCCTTAAAAAATTTCATCCTCGAAATTTTAAATCGTACCCTCAGAAGAGAAAAGGAGTTGGTACTTCTTTGTCATAGAATCCTTTGGTTCCCATGTGGCTTCTTTACATTTCTGGTTCCTCTATAACTCCTTGACAGGGTGTGTAGTCTTATAGCATAGAACCTTGTCTCTACGATACAAGATCTCAACCGGATGCTCCTCATAAGGGAGGTCATGTTCTGGTTGTACCACCGTTGGATTTATTACTTGTGAAGGGTTAGGTATGAACTTCTTCAAGAAGGATATGTGTAGACAACATGAAATTGTGCTTGATTTAGAGGATTGGAAAGCGGATTGGCCACTACTCCTACACGATCAAGGATTTCATAGGGGCCAATGTACCTAGGGATGAGATTCCCTTTCATCCCAAACCTCATGACACTCTTTAATGGTGAAATTTGAATAAAGAACTTGTCACCAACATAAAACTCCAAGTCCCTTTAATGGTTGTCGGCATAGAACTTTTGCTGACACTAAGCAACCTTAATGTGTTTCTAGATGGCATAGACCTTTTTATGTCATCTCTTTCACAAGATCAATCCCAAAAATATTTCTCTCACCAAATTCATGAAATCAATTAGTAGTTATACATCACTTAATTTATAGAGATTCATAGGGTTCCATTTGAATTCTCTAGTGGAAGCTATTGTTGTAAGAGAACTCAACTGAAGGGAGATGTTGATCCCATTCACCTTTAAATTCCATTGAGCATGTTCTCAGAATATCCTCGAATGTTTAATTAGTCCATTCAGATTGTCCATCAATTTGGGGGTGATATGCCGTACTGAAATTCAAATCGGTACTCAAAGTGTATTGAATACTTCTCCTGAATTTTTATGTGAACCTTGGATCATGATCAGATACGATAGAAAGTGGAACTCCATGCTGCCTTACCACTTTCTTCAAATAAATCCTGGCAATTTTATCAAAAGAGTAATATTCTTGAATGGAGATAAAATGGTCATTCATGGTGAGACGGTCCACAGTAACCAATATCGCATTGCATCCTTTGGATGTTCTCAGAAGACCAGTAACGAAGCCCATAGTGATATTTTCCTACTTCCACGCTTGTATGGGTAGTGGTTACAATACCCCTTTAGAATGTTTTCTCTCTTCCTTCACATTTTGAAATACTAGGCACCTTGAAGTGTAGTCAGCAATCTCTCTTTTCTTATTATCCCACCAACAATGATCACGAAGTTCCCAATACATTTCTGTGCTTCTAGGATGTATAGATAAAATATAGCTAGGATCTTCATCGATCTGATCCTTTTTTATTTCTAGAATTTATGGAACACATAGTATTATATGAAATTTTAGTACAACTTTTGATCAATATCGAACTGAGGAAAATTACTATCTTTCATAGCCACAAACTTCTTCTGTAAAAAGGATCTTCTTTCTAATCTTTCTTGATCTTATCTAGTAATGATGGATAAGAAATCAATTGGGTTAGGTATGATGATGTATATTCCCTTATAATTCCCATGTTTAGCTCTACTGGGTCATTGATCAAATGATCTCTTTGAATCCACATCATCCAAAGAACAACTGGGTATTTCCTACATAATGCATCAGCGACTTTGTTTTCTCTTTTGGGATGATAGTGAATTAAACAATCAAAGTCTATGAGAAGTTCCAACCACCTCCTCTGTCTCATGTTCAATTCCTTTTGTGTAAAAATATACTTCAAACTTTAATGGTCTGTGTATGTAATACATTTCTCCCCATAATGATAGTGCCTCTATATCTTCATAGAAAAAATGACTGTAGCCAGCTCCAGATCATGCGTATGATAGTTCTAATCACGAGTGTTAAACTGTCGAGATGCACAAGCGATGACTTTTTTGTTTTGTATCAGGACGCCCCCAATACCTTTCATAGATGTATCTCTAAAAATAATGAATCACGGTCCACTGGAGGGTAGAGTTAACATGGGTGTAGTAACCAATCTCTTCTTAAACTCTTAGACTCCTCTGTCTAGATGAACTTGACCCCTTTTGAAGTTAACATGGTTATATGATTATAAAATCATGAAATTGTTTTCCAAAACCTCCTATAATATCTCTATAATCCATGGAAACTTTTATTCTTAGTTATTATTGTTGGATGAGGCCACTCCTCTGCAACATTCTTCATTGTAGGGTTATCTGTGATTCCTTCATTGGTAACAATGTTCCCCAAAAAAGAAACTTCTTGTAACCAGTATTCACATTTTATAAACTTTCAAAATGCCTCTACTTCCATAGAGTTTTCAAAATAATCGTTAGATGATCCCCATGCTCGTTGAGGCTTTTGGAATATATCAGGATATCATCTATAAAAACTACAACATATTCCTATATGACGGGGACATTTTCTATCCATGAACTCTCATTTCCTTCTTCTTCACTGATCGACTCCATAAATAAGGATATAGGCGGGGGTATTTGATATCAGATGAGATCCATGAACTAGAACAATGGATAAGTCTACCTCTCTTTTTGGGGGAAGTCCAGGTAACTCATTGGGAAATACTTCAACATATTCCTATATGAGGGGGACATTTTCTATCCATGAACTCTCATTTACTTCTTCTTCACTGATCAACTCCATAAATAAGGTTATAAGAGGTTCTTCTAGATAATGATCATGTTGATATATCTCTCCTTGTAAGATAACTGTAGCTTTTCCATTCAAGAATACTAATATTTCCTTGATTCTTCATTTGATATTAGCATTATACTTTGAGAGCCAGTCCATCCCTAGTATAGTGTCAAATTCTATCATGGGAATTACTACTAGATTTCTGATAAGATTATTCCCACTAAAGTAAATAATAGAGTTTCTAAACACTGACAATGATTGGATAATCCCACCAGGAGTCATGAATGATAACTTTACATTTAGAAAATTTTGGGTTTATTCGAAATTCTTGGAAAACATGGTGGAAATAAAGGAAATCATAGAACGATAATCTAGAAAAGTACTTACTATATTTGAGAGAACAACAAGAGTAACTTCCACCACATCATTATGTGCTTCAACTTCAGCCGTAGTGATTAAAAAAGTACAACCATGTTCCCTTTGCTGATGATGAGGTTGATGGTGATTCCTCTCCATTTCCCTCAGATTTGGACAATGATTGGAAAAGTTACCTAGATTTATATGCTTATTTCATTGGTCATCATGTAGGTCCTACACCATCTTCCTCTTTTCATTAGTGTTTGAGAGTTGAGGCCTTAACTCACTACGACAATTCCGCACAATATGGTCATCTCTACCACATTTTTAATACTTCCCCCTTCTGAGAAGGCAGTTACCCAAAAGGTTCTTCTAACATTTTTTACATGGGGGAAGTTTCACTTTCTTGCCACCTCTTCCTTGATCTAAGATCCTCCTTGGGCTTGGCTCCATTGATCTATTCTTGTCATTGGATTTACGAGACCACTACGTCTCACCAAACTCCAGTTCAACTTTCATCGCACTTCACACAATCTCCTCATAGCTATCTTAGTCTATGTTGGCTAGATTCATCCAACGATGTGGTCTTAGTCCACCGAATAATCTATCAACCATAACACTTGGATCCATGAAAATGATATTGGTGTAACAAAAAATCGTTATGTTGTTCATCTTGTAGCTTCCCATAGATTCATTCTCCTTCTACTACAGGTCGAGAAACTCATTCTCTATTTTTTTTCCCATCAATCGACGAAAATACTTGCTGAATAAGATCCCTCTGAACTCTTCCCACTCCATATCTTCCACCTTTACTCGTGTAATTGTGTTTTTATCTGCTCCCACCAATTATCTACTTCTCCCACTAATCAAAAATAGCCAAGGTGACCTTCTATTTTTCCAAATAGTAGAGCACAAAAATGATCCTATCGATAGTGCTAATCCACTATTCTGAAATCTATGGGTCGGTATATCCACTGAAGGGTGGTGGTTGTTGATGCATAAAGGACTCATTAGAATGTGGTTACCTTCGTGGTGTGATTTTTCTCTCAGCTTGATTCAATTTATTATCCATAACACGAGTCAGTTGGTTCATCATTCTCATGAATGTTTTCACTCAGACTTCCATCGGAGGGTCGTTAGCACATGGTCCATTGTTTTCACTATTTCCATGGTTCCTCCTATTTCCCTCCATTTTCTAAAAGAAAAAAACCTTAGTGAGATGATTATTTCATTTATGAATCTTTTATCTATAAAGGAGTTTATGTCTTATAACATGATGCTTAAACAATTACATTTCTCTACAAATCCTTCATAATGATTCTTAAAAATCTTCTGATTGACCAAATATATCCTCCAGGAGTGTGAAAATAGAAGTGAATTAAGGCCCGTTATCGTGTACCAAGATACCCCTGGTGAAGCCCAAAACTACCTGTTGGTGTTTTCACTCCTAGGTATATCAGTTCCAAACCCACATCAACTTGTTCATATCCAGACAGGGATTTATTTGTTTGGAAACCTCTCAGTTAATATTTCACCAAAATACATGAATGTTTTAATATATTTAAGATTTTCTATAGGTTTTTTACTAATTTTTACATATCCTAATTTACATAAATAACTAAACTATCCATTGATTCCATCTATGAAATTTCTTCTTTTTATTACATAACATTTTATTACATTTTACAAATAAGGGATCTTTAATTTTTTGTGTATAAGAAATGAGGAACATAAAACATGAAAACATAAAACATTCCTCTAATACACTTTTACAGCTTCATAATAAGTTTATCCTATTTAAAATTAAGTCATCTCGTAACCTGGAGGTATACGTCAATGGAAAGGGTGAGAATACGGCCCAGTAAATAACGTAAGGGAATCAATTTAATTGTGATATCAATTTGAACTTGATTAAAAACATAATGACATGAGCAATGAAAGTAGAGGAATAACATAATGAAATGAACATGCACCATAACATGAATATGTGGCAATGAAATTCATTTTATACATTAATAAACATATCACAATGGTCCATCCCCAAGGTGTCATAAACATTACCACGGTTATTCCCCAAGGTATCATAAAGCTTGTCATCTCTTAAGATTAAATTCTTTACCCAATGCATTGGAGCACTATCAGGGAATTCCATTAATATGTTTTTTTTCATGTGAGAATCATAGATCATAATTATACACTCAATAAATAACCCAAATAAAATAAAATAATTGGGTTTCATATCAAAATCATGGCGTTTTAAAATGTGCATTTGATTATGTTCATTATGTCATTTATAATCCTTGGAAAGGGAATCGGGGTTATATGTATGTCAATTACAGAATCAAATAGATCAATTTTATGTCTTTATGAATACATCTAGAAATGAATATATATTTGGGTATTCACCTAAATAAAATAAGAGAATTTCTTGAGAAAAAGAGAGAGATATTTTGAGAAGAAAATTCTGCAGTATAACAACTATACAACATGGTATTACATAATATTGAAAAGAGAGGGGGAAATGAAAAACCATTTTGGAATAACTCATAATATAGTATTGGGATAGAATAACATATAAATAATATAATGGTATGTATATATTAATGACATACCCCGGGAAAAGGAAACATGAAAGAAAATAGAAAATGTGATTTCTTTTACGAAAATTCCATAGCCTAACGGTGTTGCTTCAAATTCAGAAAAATAAGTAGATTAGAGTGGAAATGGTATATCAATAATTGAAATAGAAATGGACAATACTAATTATATAGAATAAAAAACCCCCATATAATAAAAAGAAAACTATATTACATATCATAAAGGAAGTCATGACTTAAAAGTGGTGTGTGAATGGTTCCGTTACATTGAAGAGTAACATTGAAAGATTGATGGTTGGGACTTTTGAAGGGATTGAGGGCACCTTGTAAGGACTCCATGGGAGGTAAAAGGACCATATCTTCATTGAGGAGGATTTTTGAATGAATGGAATGAGGGAATGGTTTGGTATTTATAGCAAAAGTGACAGATTATTTAATTAATTTCCAAGGGACACCTCATCAGTGGTATTTGAAAAACTATGGGCTTGCCCATGGTATTTGACCATCGTATTGTCCTCTAGGGACACCTCATAGAATATCTTACTATTCAAAAGTCGACTAGTATTATTACATCATCAATGATGTCACTAAACACCCGAAACTCAAAAATAGTATTTTCACTATTCACCGAACAACAAAACATTTTATAAAAATCTCATAAATTCACCCTAACCTAATATCAGTTCATTGAATTAAAAAATGAAATCCATTTTATGAAAATAATTTTCTAAATATTTTAAATTTAATTTTAAAATAAAATAATTATTTATTAAACAAAACTCTAAAACTATTAATTTTTTTGTAACACCGTGAAAACGTAATCAGGGTCCCATAAAATTATATTATAACCATAAGACAATATAGTAACAAATTTTATATTTTATAAAAATAAATTTTAATTTTAATTTATTAAATTAACTATAAAATTGTATATAAAATATTTATGACCAGTAAAAATACCAAAACTTATACTATGATAATTTTCTTCACTTTTAAGATGTCTAAATGGTATTTATACATTCATGGGTGAAGTTTCTATTTTTTTGTCCAATTTACTAATAATTACTATTTCTAAGGGTATGTTACTCTTCATACATTAATATTCACTAAAAATCAAGTTGATCTTGTTAGACTCTAAATTTCATACTAATCACAACTATAGAAGACTATTTTTGGAAAATCATTTCACATTATTAATTATTAAAAGTTGACATGAATATTTTAAAATACCCTTTTTCCAATATTCATCAATAATATTTATCCTATAATTATCCAGACATTTTAAAATCACAAATTTTACTGTAAAAAGAAATAACAATTTGATTTATACCAAAGCATTACAAAAAGTATCTTAGGTCTCGTCACATAGAACCATATAACACCTGTATAAGACCTAGGTTCAAGGTGTGATATGGTAATATAATCTTGGGGTAACTTGGACCAGATTGCCTGAGCGGTGATTTTAATCAAAATGAACTTCTACCTTAGGAGATTTCATTCAAGATTCACATGTGGAAGTTCGACTTGAGCTTGGTCCAAATCAAATCCCAATGCTGCTACCACCTTCGTAAGCTCCAATGGATGGGATTCGTATGACCCGAGTCTACTAGATAAGGCCCTCAACTCTTTTTCTTAAATAATTAACCAAGATCACTTGTATTTATAAACAATAATTGTATCATTAAGAGTTTAGCTTCCAATTGTCATATTGACCAGTGGTTATATAATAGTCGAAACCCGATGATATCACTTAATTAATTAAAGGATATAGTTTTTTGGAGTATAAAATGAAATTACAGAAAAATTTAGGAAATAAAAATTATTAAAATGTTCGGGTCATTATAGGGTAAATGAAAAAGATATAATTCAACGATAATAAGTGAGAGTGAGGGAAGTATCCAGTTATGATAATAGGGTTAAAATATATAATAATCAAACCTAATCATTTAACAACTATTTATCATAAATCATGGCATAAGGGTTTTTTTATAATAAACTTTATATGTTATAAGTGTGTGGAATAATCAATAATCAACTAGTAGTCGAGATAACATATCAAAAACATAAGACATAAGTTTTTTTTTATAAAAATTAGATTATAAATTCATTTTAATTGTAAAGGATCACTTATTTGACAATAAAATTAGACTGGGTTCACCCTATATTCTATCATTTCCATGGTCAATGATCACTCATATGTCTATCTTATTGGAAATAGTCCCTTACTAAACTGGGTTCACTTCCCATTCCAATACTTACTATCTCATGTGATATCCATATTCACCTAATAAATAGGAGGGATATATAATTCTGGCCCCACCCATCACATAATTAAAATAATACTTATGTATTCCCCATGATTATAAAAAAATAATTATATCATCATATAATTACATTCATAAAGGAAAAAATATTTATAATCATTTTATCATTTTATTATATCACAACCCAAGGGAACAAGCATGGATTCATAGAACCATCATTAAATAGTCATCATAATAACCCATCCAGAGGAATAAAATGTATGGTATCATAATATATTACCCCTAATGAAGTATAAAAATTATTAAAGTATGTTTACATAGATGAAAAATACCTCTAAGAGAACATTTGAACCATTATTTGAAAAAATGAGGAAAATAACCTCTTATGATAACATCGTAGTTTAAAAATCAAAAAATCTTATTAAAATTATTTTCTATGAAAATAAAATTCTAAAATTTTAAAATAGTATTGAAATCAAAGAATGGACATGGCGGTGGGAAAATCATTTCAAATCAACTATGATAAAAGAAAAAATTCATTACACATTTTTGAAAAAGTAAAAAATAATTGTTCAGAAAACTTTTATTTAAAATTAACCCTTTCAATTATTTGTAAAAATATTAAATGAAATGAAAATAGAATTCCTAAATTTTTTAATTATATGTAAACACATCTGTAATGTAATTTTAATGTGTAAATAAAATTATTTATCATGCCACGTAGAGGCTATAGTGCATACATATGAATAAGTAATACATTCATTTTAGATTTGTTAGAAAGGATGTCATACATTATTGTACCTTAATAATAATAACATATATTTTTATTGAAGGTAATATACTCATTATTTTTAGATGGATAAAAGAGATTTAGAGTAATTAGAACAAGAATAAAACTTGAAAACTAATACTAATAATGCACATATCTTACTTGAGGAATCTCTTTTGACTATCAACTTAAAAACAATTTGGATGTTACTTTAATAAGATAAGAACCTATACTAAATGTATAGGTAAGTTTATAAAATATTTATATTTTTCTAGTCTAGATAAAGGGATCAAGTGTCTTGGAGGAGAGAGGATATGGGGTTACATTTTATAAGTTAGGGGTGACACACATGTATTTATTAATAATATTAAAATATAATATACCTGATACCATTGGAAGGTGGTTATAAATTGGATCAATTTCAATGATAGTATGAGATTAAATTAAAATATCTTTTTAAAATTTGATTTATACATGGTTTCACGTTATTTACACACTTATCACTTTAGTTTATCCCCTTACCTCTAATAAAAAATAGGACATTCCCATTGATTGTTTTTTTTTCTAACATCATTTCCTACGAGAAGTTATTGAAGGAGAAACTATAAATAATATATTACAATAAACTAATAAAATTTGATGTTATTAATACATTTTTAGATGTTTTTTAGGTTAGTTATTTTATAAATGAGGTCAAAAATGACCTACCACATCAGTTTTTTAGAATAACTGACATGACAAAGGGATTTACACATCAATTATTTTAAAAATCGATATGTTAGATGCTATTTTTTAATTTTATTTATTTATTATAAAATAACTTGTTTGAAAATTAATTTTTTAATAAAATTAAAATATTTTTTACTTCCCAAATGTAAATTTTTAGATAAAATAGTAGATTAGCAAAAAAATCTGTAGAAGAAACTATGCAGCAATAGAAGAATTTAAATTTTCAATTTTCAGGTTTAAAATGTATGTTAAAAATAAAACAAAGTCTAACAAACATGTAAAATGATTACCCTCTTCAATTTTTAAGTGTATCGAAACTTTTCCAGTATAAGGCCGATGGTCCTAAAAAATAGATATATTAAATTAAAATCATTTAACATTTATTCTGGATAAAAAAATTGAAATACTAAAGAAAAAGATTATAATGAAATATTATATTATGAATATTCATTATTTTCCTAGTTGAAATTATTTCATACAAATATCTTAAAACAAAGTACCCACATTATTTTACTCTGTCTTTATCAAACTTCTATTTAAAGGAAGTGTTCAATTCAAAAAACATTTTTAGGTACACCGTCAAACAATTAGTAACTATAAATGCAATGTTACCTTTCCTATTACATATCTATTATTTTTGGTATTATTTATTATAGTATCTTTATGTAAAACCCATTCCATTTTTGAAAAAAAGATGCATAATTTTTTTTAATATGATTATAATATAAAAAAGTAATGAAATTTTCAAACATATGTTTTCATTACAATGTGAAAATATTATTGTACTTCACTATGGATAGATCATTGCTGGTATAATGTCTTCTCACATGAAAAAAACACCCAACATCCAATAGAGAAAACATTATGTGAGTAGTTATTCTATTGAGAGATATATAACACTTTATGAGATTAAAGATATTGAAGCATCCATAACAAAATAATTTCACTCTTCTGAAATCATTGAGAAATGTAAATCTTTCTTTCTTCATTAGTCATTATCTTCTCTATAGGTGAAAAACAATTTTGTCCATAGACCTATATACTACTATCATGTCATTATATGTACCAATTGTATAAATATACCTAATTCAAAAACACATAAGAATATATTTTATGTTAAACAATATAACATAAATATTAATGTTTATCCACTCACATGGGAAAAAATTGCACTATTTTTATACCCAACTCATATCTAGTTATAAAATCCATGATATCAATTTTCAAAAGCATCACAGTTATGGGATTACCATAAATACCAACTTCTATTTGAATCTTATAAACATTTAACAAAAAATTTCAATATGTTGAAGGATTATCATGATTAAAATAATTTGGATCTCAAGTCCTAATACTTCAAATTTTTTGTTTT
The DNA here is from genome assembly GCA_963277665.1 of Viscum album. Lineage (NCBI taxonomy): Eukaryota > Viridiplantae > Streptophyta > Magnoliopsida > Santalales > Viscaceae > Viscum > Viscum album. The sequence continues at coordinate 1,574,074,624 of OY728120.1, read as the reverse complement.
CCATAAAATATTTCTTAACCATTAAAGTAATCCTATTAAAAATTGATAAATAAATAAAAATTAAAATTCTAAAAAAAATTAATAGAAAAATGAAATAAAGGATATAGTGTATACATACCTCTATGGTATTCTATCTTTGAAGTCTAGATATCCAAAATAAAAAATGACCGACCACTTGTCCAGTTGTATAAAACTCAGATGTATGAAATGGTATTCCTACTGATTTATCTATAATATCCTATAAAATGAACCTATAATTCTATATATCTCTCTATAAATTAAGAATGATATCACCATTTTAATATATCATCCCTTATGTAATAATATGTTGGTGGGGATCATCAATGTATAACTCAAAATAAATTGTATGTTATAGAGGAGGGGGTGTAGGAGTAGGATATGTAGGTGGAGTGGGGTCAATAGGTTGAGTAGGAGTAGGATAAGTAATAAGAGTGAGATTTTTAGGTGAATGTGGAGAAGTGAGATCAACTAACTGAAATGATTGTTCTGTGTTTTTAAACATCAACAATATCAATGCTATGATCCAACCTTCTATCACCTCAAGAATATCATGATCATTATATTCAAAATATTCAATTTATTTTTATAAAATTTCACTTCATAAGAAGCTTCAAAATGTGGAACTAATTTTTTTACTAATACACCATCCAGGTATCCTCAAACATGACCTGTGTGCTTGGGATTTCCCAATGATTTATATAAAATATCATTCATTCCCTCATCTATCTCAAACCCATGTGTAATATTCTCCCCAATATAGTTTTATATAGAATATTTTAAGAACACTATAGAAAATAAAAATTTATAAATAAATGGTTTAACATAAATAAATAAATAACGAAAACATCAGAAAAACCCCTAGGCTACAACCATCAATACTTTCGTAAGAAATTTCCCTTTTTTTCATCCAATCCCCCTTCTATTTTTCATGTCTAGCTAGGGTAATGAGGGTCAACCTCTTTAGAGAGTGAATATTGAACCCTCAGTTTCTTAAAATTTTCATATATTATTTTTTCTTACAATAATGTATACTATCCCCAAGACAAAGTATGAGGGTATACATTTATAGATTGGATATCCTGATCAGATATCCTTTGTCACTGTAAATTAAGAATAAATAAATCATAAATATGATCATTAATATAAAAAACATCAAAAGGCAACAATTCAGTTTCAGAAAATGCACCTTATCTTTTAGTTTCAAAAAATTTCTTCCATATATCTTCATATATTAATGGATATATATCACATTCATTATGATGTTTTATATTCACAATAATGAAATGTGATGTGAAGACTGAATTAAAATACCACTATATCCTAGAATCTAACGATAAATATTTCCTCCTGGCTCCTCCATTATCAGGTATGTCATATTACATTTGATAAGAAGGGGGGAAACATACATGACTATAAAAATTTCTTGATAATTTAACTAATTAAAAATGTACTTACAAAAATTGTCTTTGTATGTGAGATGTTTTAATTTTTCTAAAACTTCTCCAGTCATTAATAAAAAAATTACTTTCTTATTACCCACACTATAATAGAATTCCAGAATAGTTTTGAATTTTTACCTTTTGGAATATCACCATAATCAATGTATAATCGTATCATTTGGTTCTTGTAATGGGAAATTGATAATTTTGGTAAATTTGTGATTCCACATTTACCAACCATTGAACACATTTTTCCCTTGGAAGTATGCGTCTTTTGTAAAGAAGGATGATGAGGCTCTTCAACAGGAGCATTTTTACATTCGTCCCCTATGGAATGTGTATGATAACCTTCATAAGTATGTGGCAGATTAGATATCAGATCTGTCATTATCCAACAAATAATATCAACAAAAAATTAGCACACAATTATTAAAATCCATCTATTACATAAAATTGAAAATAAAGAATGAAAATATTTCAGACAAAAATTAAACTATACTAAATACATTTTTATTCAGATTTTTTATTGTTAAAAATTTATAGAAACAATAATTAGATATGAAATGAGATTAATGAATGAATAAAAATCCAAAAATGTTGTGTGAACAGTAAAATTCCTTCAATGTATAACATTATTGTATAGACAGAAAAAAATATTCTTTGAGTATCAAGAAATTATCCACCAAAAAATAAACTAAACTTACAACATTGTTATTCATATTTTTTAGAGTAACTAGAAACATTAATGGGAGATGAAAAGTCATAAATGAATGAAAATAAAAATCCAAAAAAGTTTTGTAAATAGTAAAAAATGCCCAATCCTCATAAATAATTTTATTTAAAAAATTATTTTTTCGATATAATCTTTTATAAAATTTTCCATGTTTTTATTTAATATATTAGATTTAAAATAATTATTTTTTAAAAATTTCTATAAATATAGAAATTATGAAAGAGCAAACTTGGTAAACTAAACTATTCTAATAAAAACACACAATTTTAATTATTTTCTATTATAAATGTTTTAAAAAAGAATAGACAATTAAAATATTTAAAATTTTATAAAATTTAAAAAATTAATCCAAAAAATAAACATATGGTACCTATAATATTAAGTATGTTCAAAATAATTATTTCACCAAACTCCTTCCCTCATGATCATTCAATATTAAAAATAACATGTATACGACATTCTCAAAAATATTATCTGTTAATATTTCCAGGGAATTAGTGGTATCTCTTAAATTAGAATCGTCTTCAAGTTTACCGCCACCACAAGATATTTTTTCCTTGTAAAATAATAGACCACTACATATAGGATCAATCAATAAAATTTAATAATTGATTTTCATTCAAAATTCATTATGCGTAAAACTATTGTAACATGTAAAACATTTTCTATTAAATCCTACAACATGAAATTTAATTTAATAAACCTCCCATATTTCTTCAACGATCCATAATATGAAATCATTATAGATATTTGGTTTATTTTTTGGCACTCAAAAAATTCATTTCTTCTACAAATGCCAATATCCAACTGTTTTGAATAGTACCTAGGTTTTCCTTATCATTCATATGAAATGTATTTCCATTAATGTCATACAAAAACCAGGTAATCAAATTTATCCTTAGACTTCCCACTAAGCACGTCAATGATTCCAATGCATCAAAGCTACCAAGCATGGGCTCTTTAATCCAATGAAAAATAGTTTTGTTATGCTCATTTGATATCCAGATATCTTTCTTATTTAGATAACATTGTTTCAACACAATAATATACAATTTTATATATGACTAAGAATAATCTTTTTTGTCAAAGATATTTAAATTTACCTTTTTATCTGTTCACCTGTAAATTATTGTAGTTTCAATCCATTGATCCCCTTTCACCAATAATTGACTCCATTATGGTGACATGTAGGAAAAACGATGTGCCTCACTATATTAAATTATATTGTACAAAACTAAGTATCCTCCCCAGTTATATACTTATAAAAAATTGAGGATTCTGGTTAATATGGATCCATAAGATACCCCTTTAATATGTTCACATAAATTTCAAAAGGATACACAAGCGTAGATATACATGTCTACGAATCCTTATTTCATGCACCAAATGAACAATTAAATACCCCATGATTTCAATAATGATATGATTGAAATTACATTTGGAATTAGAAAAGATTAAAATATGACTAATTATGAGAGTTTTCCAAATAATTTAGACCAATCTCCTTATTCCAAATTGAATTGAAAAAATAACAAACCACTATTATAATCATTCTAACACGGAAGAGAAATATCCTACAAAATGAAATGGGTATGAGATGTTGCATCATGATGTTAGAATCATGATATTTCATACATTTAATCCTTGAATTCTTTTAAGAAACCATTTTTTACACTTGATAAACAACCTCTCGACACTTTAATATCACAAAGCAACTAAAAAAAGAAAATTTTCACTCTCTTGGATAATGTATGACAAGATTGGGGTTGTAATTTTAAACATCCATTAGGAGTGGGAGCTAACTCTAAATGTATTCGGATTAAGAGTATGTCCAATATTGAATTCAACCAATATTTAGTCTTTCCATTAATATCTAACAATGTTCCAATCATGATTTTGTAGATATTACTATCTATATGCATGAAATCAATTTTTGTTTACCTCTTTGTATCTCCATTATGGTAACTTGTGATATATTGACCATTTCTTCCAAATATTTCATTCATTTCCATATTTTTCTTTTTTTTATGAATGTCACATCTATGTTTTTCCCGATCACAAAATACTGATCAGAGGATAATGGTTTTTGTTAAATATCCATTTCATGTGATCTACTAAATCTCTTTTTAATATTCAATAAGATAGATCCATAGACAGAAACCCTTGGTGACCCAAGTATACCATTTTTCTATCATGCTGGATTTGACAATATGATGTTTGTTACTCACAAATTGGATAAGCATAATTCCCCTAAAAACTATTTCTAGAAAAATTTCTATATGATGGGAAGTTATTAATAATGAACATTTTCATTGCATGAAGTTCAAACTACTCCATTTTATAAGAATCAAACACCCTAATACCTTCCTCCCATAAATCATTCAAATTATCTATTACTAGTGACACGAAAACATCAATATCATTTATAGGTTGTTTTTGTCTAGAGATCCTTAAACCGTACGTGAAGTATTTTCAATTCATACAAATTTTAGGAGATTAGTTTTAAATTACCAATTAAATGGGTCATGAAATATGAGTTCATAAATAGATTCAATATGTATTTATTCCATCCATTCATAGTTTAAGTCTATTATTTCTATAATCATTGTCAAATGTTGGATAATATTGATCAATTTTCATCTACTATGGACAGTCATTTGGATGAATTAGTTTATCATCACATATGCATGCATGTGTATACCACATAAAGCATTTTTTGGACATTTTATATTCAAAATAAATGTTTCAAATGAGTAATTTTAGTAATATAAAAAAATTTCTTGGAAGGGGTCTCTATGACAAACAAACAACCCTGTTACTTTTATTTAAACTTATACCGTGATGTCCCCCATTTATGATACCATGACATAAATTCACATTTCTTCCTATATTGAGTGTAATAAATTCAGAATACATGTATTTTTTTATATCCTTATCATATTATGAATAATATACATTTTTTAATTTATAATGTGAATTATGGAGATCATTTTATCTAGGAAGAATGACTTTCAACAATTGTAGAAAATCTATAAAAGTCTAGTCACTCCATTCATTTTCAACTTCTTTTCAATCAATCATAAGACCATCAATAAAATATTAAATTTGGAACAACCTGTTTATAATAGTTCCAAGCATCACTATATAGATGATCAATTTTCTATTCTTTCTCAATTTCATATTCATAAATTTCATGAATCATTTCATTAACTTGATCTAGCATATCATCTTGTAACAATTCATCATTAATAGTTCTAAAATTCTACACTATTTCACCATTACTAATATAAGGTTTTGAACCATGACTAAAACCATGAAAAATTAAATGATGTTTGATCGCTCTACTTTTAAATATCATTATATTTAAATATTTCAAGCATAGAACTAAAAGCATTTTATTATTTAGAAAATTATGTTTAATAAAACTGAAAAACACTTCACCAGCTTCCTAATAGTGATCACCTATTCAAAGTGTAGTAATCCAACATCAACTCATTATTATCTATAAAAATTATAAAAAAATATTACTTTCAAAAGAATAATGGTGGTGATAATAGTGAGTTAAAGGGTCGAATAATAGATTATTTCAATGATAAACAAGTAGATACACATGTTATTTTATTCATAAGTGAAATTTTACTATGATTTCTAAGGATAGTGAAATTAATTTTAATGACGTAAATAACATTGGAGATAAAATTGAATAGAAATTTTAATTACTATGTGATAAAATAGAAAATAAAGGAAATAAATTTACATCACCAGAGTGTAAGAGAGTGTATTATTGGAAAATAATTAATAAATAAATTCATTATCAAAGGGAATAAATATCTAGAAACATAATGAGAATATTTCATTTAATTTAAAGTCAGAAAAATTTTACCATAACATAAGATCATATCTTCCAAAAATGAGTTTATTGAGGACAAGATATTAAATATTGACTTATTATATGATGTTGTAGTTTCCAGTAAAACACGATAGAGGTTGATGGTTAGAAATAACTTAGAAAAAATTATATACATTAACCGTAACTCTAATGAAACATCAATAACAAATACAAGTGAATAATCACAAATTTGGGATGAAAATATAAATGTTGAATGATCTAATTTTCATAAAACATCACTCTTAGAATTTATTATTATATTATTTTACCAATGAAAAGTAATATTTTATTAAAAGGGGATAAATTTTTTGGGAAATATAAGGAAACATTTTATTTGTAACCACATTAATGAAAACATTATGTTAAATACACTAATATTGGTTTTATTGTGAAATTATTAGTTACCCCAAGTGAACTTGATTAGAATAATGGAAATTTCAAATTCATGTTTCACCATAGAGTGCTTCAAAGGAAAATTATTATATACAATGTTTATATTTCTTTATATATGTTGAATATTTTTACAAAGAAGATCAATGATGAAGAACATGATAAGTGTAGATTTCAAATAGAGAATTATTATTACAATAGTCTGGTTAAAGAGTACACAAGCCAACCAAGTGAAAATTAAAAATTTTGGGATCATTAAATTAGTAAAAATATTATTAAAACTATAATAACCAAAGACTATGATGATAAGAGCCATATGGAACTAAAATTAAAGTAACACTTAAATACAGAAGATTGGATTCATAATTTACCACCTTTAGGATATAATGAATTTATATTACCTATTCTAGTATATCTGAAGATAAGTTTTTAGTTGTATATTTATAAAAACCCATGGTTTTAAATTATTCACCTAAAATAAGTCAAACACCTTATTACTTACCCTAATATGGTGCTACGTACACATGAAACAAATATCATTTTAAGGGTTGTTTTAAACCAAATATATGATTAAAAACCCAATTTATAGATAAAATAATGTTACAAAGTGTATATAAAATAGAATAAAATATAAATTAAATAAATAGATAACATTTTTAGTTCATTAAAAAGGAAGAAAAAACTAAATAGCATCACAAAACATAATTGGAAACAAACATGATTTTAAAAGTCATTGTATGTAAAATTTATGTACAAAATAGATTCAGTTAAATTTAGAAAATTTAATACATTTTAAATAAGGAAGTGTGTAATTTGGCTACTGAAGTGGGATAAATTAATAAAATAGGATATGAAATAAAAACATGAGATTTTTCATTAGAATGGATAGGGCTTCTGACATAGTACTTCTTCAAAAAAAAATCAAGGGGGAATATAGAAAGAAACCTAGCATCTCACAATGTCATGGGTTCTAATAACATGAAAAAATGAAAACAATCAAACTGAAACCCTGAAAATTTAAAAAACATTGAGTGAATTTTTTTAATGAATAATTCTTGTATATCTTGACTAATAGAGGATCAGGAATGTGTGATCCTTACATGAGAGATGAGTATTATAATCATCAAACACAGAAGGAGAAAAAGAAAGTGGTGGGTAGGTAGGTAGTAAATCCATAATTGTACGATAATTCTAATGAAACCTAAGTGTATATGAAGATTTTAATGAAAATTAGAGTCCAAAATATTGAAGAAACAAGGGGTAGGGCTTCCACATGAGAGAAAAGACATCTCTTCAGTGATAAAGAATAGAAAAATAAGTATACTTGTGTTTTGATAAAATTTTAAAAGGTATATCATGTCAGTTATTTAATAACCAGAATAGAAAAAAATTGATAGCATTTTCAAATAATCGGTATTATTTTTCAACTTTAGTTATTCTAAAATCAATTTACTAAACCTAATATTCAATGTCAGTTTCTAGGTAACCAATGTAGAAAAAATACTATTAAATTTACCATAGGTAATATAATTTCTAATATGAAAAATATTTTCACTTGTATATTTCACATTAGTTATAAATAACTGTTGTTAAAAACATGATGTGATAAATATTTTTTTTACTACTGTGTTAAACCCTGTTAACCTTTATCATATTAATGAAATTTTTCTTTACTTACTATTCATAATAAAAACTAATTAAAATGAAATTACAACATAAAATTAATTATGATTATTCAAAATATTGAATCCATTTTATATGATTAATGTTCCATAAGTGTTAGAATATCATTTCAAAGTAAATACACAAAACCCAAAAAACCCATTTTTAGAAAAACATATTTTATGTTTAGAACTGTGTTTACCTTTATTCCTTTACATATAAAAAATATTAGAAGAATTTTAAAATATTTAAATGAATATATTATCTAAATATTTAATTACAATAGATTTTATTTAGATGAAACTTATTTTATAAATATAATAATATATTATGCACAAGTTTATTTTAGAAAAAACACATATTTTTCCCTAAAAATTCATTTATTTTAATTTATATCTAATTAAAAACAGATGATTTAATTTTAAAGAGATAAAAAATAATTTTTCATAATTTAGTTAATACTATATGTACCCACATATCTTAACTCTTGTCTATAATTACCACACTAAATAATTATGACTCAATGTCATATCACAAACTATTTAAACTGAACATTACACTTAAATAAATATATTAAAGATATAAAATTAGATTAATAGAAAATATATGATAAAATATTAAGTTGTTACATTATACTCCTTTTGAATGATTTATCCCTTGAAATTCCTTTTTTGATTTACACATCTATGGGTACATAGACACCATCAAAACCTTAGGCTCCAACATATATTTCTCATATTTAATGTTTCAATACAAAATATAGACCCAATTAGTGGTCATATTTCTTAAATATTTATATATATTTCATAGAATCTTTATTTATTTTTCTTTATATTAGATATCATTCTCTAGTGGTATGATCTACGATTTTAGTATAAGTGAATGATATGATATGTAATTCCTTAGGAGAGATAGATATAAAACATCATGAACTAGTGTGAGATTAAATGAAAGAACCAATATATAAATAACCATAACAAAATAATCAATAATTTTAAAGGGGGTGATATATCTTGGGAAAAACTTTCTCTTATTTCTAAATCTAATAACAATATTCTACGTAGATATTCATAAGAATTAGTAATGAACTATCTTTTCGTCAAGGTGTAGATCACTAATTTTTATTTAAATCCCCTTAAAGGACCCTTATAATATTAAAAAATGGATTCATGGGGGTTATAAGAGTGTCTCAGGCCGTTTTAGATCATAGAAACCAGAAAATTTAGAAAATGACTAGGTCGTATGGTTATTAGAAACTGTGTTGTCCAGTATGCACAATATCTACTAAGTGTACGGTAAAGATTATGAGAAGGTGGAATCACCTGATTTTTTTTGAAACTGGGTGAATCCAAGTGCATGGTCGTTCGAGCTATCTGTAGTATTTGATAGTATGTTTTTTCATGGTTGGTGAATGGTTAAGGAAATTGGGTGGCTTAATTGTGCAGGGTCTCACCTTGGGAAGTGATGGAATAATGGTTTATGTACAATTTTCAAAATATTGTGGCCAAACCAAGAGCCCCCTATTTTGAGGGTGCAAAGTCATTTCCCCCTTCTTTAATCAATTTAAATCCTTCCAAAATTTATCCTCCCATTTCTAAATTCCTTATTTGTTTCTTCCTCTTAGGGGATCCCATCTTCTTCCTCCTATAAATTGAGATAATGTAAAGACCCATAAATTTCAAGGAAATTTTTTTCTTAATTTTATTTGTAATTTTACAGGAACACAGTTTCTAACGGCATGTGATTCCGAGGCCCGGTGTGCCCGGAATCATTTTCCGAAGTTTGGCTCGGGTACGTTCAGTGAACGAACGAGCGGGTTTACTAACTTCTGAACTGGTGCTCGGAATCGAATTTCGAGGGCACCGATGGAAATTGCAGTGCCGGTTTTTTCTTAGAAATGCCTCTTCCGGAGATGCGTTTGCTCGGGTGTGGTTTTTAAATTTCAGGGTTAAGTGATGAAAATAAAATAAAGTAGTGCGACAACTTTATTTTATTTCACTTAAATCCACTTAAATCCACTTAAAGCTACTTAATCTGAGTTGAAGCGGATAGGGTGGAACACAAAATATCCTACCCTCTTGGTAGGATATTTGTGAGGTGGGGCCCGCACGAGCCCCACCGTTTCTTTTCCACTAAGTAACGCACCCGCAACCCCCCTCTTAATGAAAGTCAACTGGGGAGTTTTCTAAAACACTTAAAAGCTCCTATTAAATGGACAGCTAAGTCATTACCATTAATTCACCGAATTAATCGTTCGTTTCTTAACATGTTTTCAAACTGTTGGCATAATAATAAAATAAGACCAACACCTTTTCTTTTTGTTGACGGGTTGATTTTTGGGAGGATTTGGAGAATCTGTACCTTCATTCCCCTCCGCGAAGAACGCGAAGAACGCGAAGAATGCGAAGAACGCAGAACCCTCGGAGATCGACGATGCGATGATGTGTTCCGCGACGCCGACGATTCTCCTTCCATGATGATTCTTCCGCGACGTTCTTCCCTGAAACAATCTCCGATCATCAACTGCTTGAGGTAAGAGATTTTGGATCATTTAAATTTCCTTCATGGATTTTATCCTTATCATGGATTTAATACGTGAAATTAAATCTGTGTGTTTTCCTTCACCCTCAGAGATCGTCGACGCGACGCCCTTCTGCGACGACGCGACGCCCTTCCGCGACGACGTGACGCCCTTCCGCGACGCGACGATCCTCTTCTTCCGTGACAGTCAATTCCTCGAAGAACTCTCGTCCGACGACAGCAACGAGGTAGGGGTTTTATTTGAGAATAATTTTTATTCCCATGGTTTTTCCTTCTAAAACAAAGAAACCAGATCAAAGTTCAATTTTAATTTATTAAAATTGTGCCTTGTTTTGTTTTTCATGTGATGACTATTATTCCCAATTGTTATCACCTAACGCAGAGGGTGCGGGCCAAACAGACACGACCCGACAACCCTCCGCAGTTTTTCGTTGATGCGTGGATTAGCAGCGTTTATGAAATGGGATCGGAATGGTTATTCTAGGCCTTCTCAGTAGATTTCAGATCCAGGGAGAGCTGTAGGCACAAACCACAGGCAAAACGGACCACCGGAGCGCGTCCGGTGGTCCGTGGAAGTTCCCGCCGGCACGCCACGCCGGCACGGCAGCCGACAGCGGCCGGCCGCCAGGAAGCGGCGGCGCCCGGTGCGCCACCGGGAAGACCCACCATGGCTGAAGCCACGGTGTCGACAGCCGGTCCCATGGCCGCACGGGACCGCGGGGAAGGGACGCGGCCTTGCGCCGCGTCCGGTGACACGGAGCGGCCCCCGCGCGGGGGGCCGCGACCCCTTGGGTGTGGCCGCTCGGCCTGCGCCGAGCCGTCAGACCGGCCAGCCGGGTCGCGCCCCGCCGGGTCGGACCCGGACCCGGGTCGGGCCGACCCAGGGGGGTTGGGCCGGGTCGGTCCGGGCCCAGACCCCCCCGTTTTCGGACCTTTTCGGTTTTTTGCTCATAACATGAGTTATGGGCCTCCAAACGACGCGCCGTTAGTGGCGATGCGATCCTTTGATCGAGATGGTCGTTTCTATATACTACATCCAAGGTTTCAGAATACTTTGTGTTCAGCCGGGTTGGTTCGTACACGAAACCAACCGGGCCCTCGGAGCGGAAACGCTCATATCTTGAGATCCGGACGTTCGATTGACGTACCGTCGACTTTGATGGATTTCTCTAAGTGAGACGGATATTTTGGATTACTCCACCCGAGGATTGGACGTAGGTGGAGTACAGTCAGGTTGGTTTTTCCTTAAAAACCAACCGGGCCCCTGGGACGAAAAGGCCAATAACTCTCAGACCGGGCGTCCGATTGACGCGCCATCTACGACGTTGAGTTCCTGTTGACGATACAGATCTTTTGGATACATCAAATCTGGAATATGTGTCAGTTGATGTATCAGCCTCTCGGCTCGTGGAGCGGACCCTCCCGAACGAGCTTGCTGTATGCGGGAACCCTAGAGCTGGCTGCGACTGCTATTGTGACAACAACGACTGTACAGAGATCCTCAGTTGATTCGACGGCGACGACTACAGCACTCAGCGATCCTTTGTGGGTCAGTGCTACCGATCCTGTGTGTGTCCGATCCTATGTGGGTCAGCGCTCATCGGTCCTGTGTGGGCCAGCACCTACAGATCCTGGGTGGGTCCAATCCTGTGTGGGTCTTTGCGGGGGTTAGTTACCTATCGATCCATTGTGGGTCAGATCCTTTGTGGGTCATTGCGGGGGTTAGTTACCTATCGATCATTTGTGGGTCAGATCCATTGTGGGTCATTGTGGGGGTTAGTTACCTATCGATCTTTTGTGGGTCAGATCCTTTGTGGGTCATTGCGGGGGTTAGTACCTATCGATCCTTTGTGGGTCCGACGACTTAGATGAATCAGTGGCAATATTTGGTCATCTTTATCGTCATTCAAAGAAGTATTCCTGTGTGAGCTGAATCCTGTTTTTCTTTCCTTTGTGGATTGTGTTGTGCTATCCTGTGTGGATTTATGTTTTTCTTTCCTGTGTGGACTGGGTTGTACTTGGGCTCGGATATCGGAGCAGAACGAGAATTGATGACTTAGGTATATGTATGGGCATATACCTAAGCAGTTTCGAGTGTTACTTCGTGATTTTATCTTTCCTTTGTGGTTATCCTTTGTGGATTCTGGGAGACCTTCGGGGGTCTCGGGGTCCCTACTGAGTATCTTATACTCACCCCTACATGGGCTATGCCCGCACTACGTTATTTTGGTTGCAGACGACGGACAACACTGATCGTGGTGGAGGCTCGCAGAGTAGGACGGTACCTGGAGGTGGACCACTGGGCGGGACGTACTCGGAGCGGTTGGCTGGACCCGAGGAGTAGTGGAGGCTTTCTGTACCCACCCTTCAGGTGGGATTTCCAGTGGGCAGCTCGACGTTGCGGCTTTACTTTTCAGTTGATGTTTTCCCTTTCCAGTTGTACTTTACTTTCAGTTTGGTTTTGTATTCTGGCCCACTTACTTTTCCGCACTTACTGTTGTACTCAGCTTTTACTTAGTATTTACTTTTACCTGCTTGATCTGTGGTGATTTTTGTTTACATTACAAAGGCAATGCCTCCCCTTTTTTGGGATTTATGCCTTGGTGCTAGTCGCCAGCGCCTGGCCTATGGAAGGCGGGCTTGGGGTAGTCACGACACGGGCCTCGAGGATGGGTCGTGACAAATTGGTATCAGAGGAGTTCGGTTCTACCGCAGACTCTGATCTTTCTTCTATGTGAAGCAATAGTGTTTAGAATACTGAGTGTGGTTATCAGTCCAGGGAGCCCAGTGTTGGTGCAGCGGCCGACGTATCCATACACCAGGACCCTGACTTCTGATTTCTGACTTAATGCAAGAAAACATTGATTGCATGTGTGTTTCAAGTTTTCGTTGTGATTACTTTGTATCAGCTCACCAGGTATACTGTTCTGACCATGGCGCACCAGTTTTCTTTTCAGGATGGCCCCACGATGGTAGCCAGCTAGGGATCCGAGAGTTGAGTTTGACGACACCCCACCGAGCGACGAGGCCTCAGAACAGGGACCTTTGACAGCTGAGGCACCGACGGTACCTCTACCCGTCAAGCCACCGATGCTTCCAGCCCCAACCACTGTTGGTTCACGTCGCCTTGGAGCTCTGCACAAGTTTCAGCTCCAGTGACCGCCTAGGTTCCGTGGGGAGATGGACCCCCAGGAAGCTGGGGACTGGCTAGAGGCAGTTGTACGAGTTTTCAGGGTAGTGAGGACACCCGAAGACCTCATGATGATCCTCGCAGCAAGCCTACTGCACGCCGAAGCGGGATGATGGTGGTGCTTGATGTTCCAGGTGCACGATGAGGCATCCCTTATCTGGACAGACTTTGATGGCCTCTTCCGCTCAGAGTTCATCCCGACCACCCTCCGTGCGGTGCACATCCAGGAGTTTCTTCAGCTACGGCGGGGCAGCTTGACGGTCGCCCAGTACTCGACGAGATTTACCGATCTCTCGCATTACTCGACAGACATGGTACGAGACCCATTCTTCCGGGCCCAGACCTTTGAGCAGGGATTGAGACATGAGATCAGGGCATCGCTGATCTCCCTCAGCATTCCAACTCAGGCAGGACTACTGGAGAGAGCCCTTTCGATCGAGAGCTTCCTTGCTGAGCCTTCATCAGCAGTGAGACCTACCGCGGGGTGGCATGTAGCAGAGTCTTCTGCAACAGGCAGTCGACGGATGACTCAGGGGTCCAGGAAGACCAGACCCTCATGCAGACGACCTTAGGACACTGGCTCAACAGTGCGGGGCACATAGCGTGGAGCCACTCTTTCGAGAGGCAGGCAGTGGTACACATGCGGCGGGCAGGGCCACATGGCTCGTGACTGCCCGACCCACCGTGCCGAGGAGCAGCAGACGGTTGAGGGGCCACCCATGCAGAGGAAGAGGGTCGACTGTGGCGGTCCGCAGGGAGGAGGCAGATGAGGCGGAGGAGCTGGCCGAGCAGCAGGTGGTGGGTGACGCTTTGAGGCTCTACCACCACCACCACCAGGAGGTCCACCCCGACCACAGGGAGCTGGCGGGCAGAGACAGGCACAACTCCAGGCAGTGGAGACCTACGACCACGACGCGCTCGAGATGATTCGAGGTACTATCTGTGTCTATTCCACCATTTCTGTGGTTCTTATAGACACATGAGATAGTCACTCTTTCATACCCGCTGCCCTTGTTCGGATCACGGAGATTCCAACAGAGCCTTTGGCTCGACCCTTACGGCTAGAGACTCCTACGGGAGTAGACTCGACGATTACGCCCTGGTGCCGGCAGTGTGAACTTAACCTAGGAGGTGAGAGCTTTGGCTAGGATCTTCTTGTAGCGGCGTCGAGGCCTTAAGACATCATCTTGGGCATGAATTGGTTATCTACATTCCATGCACAGATTGAATGTAATAGGCGCAAGGTGCGATGTGTATACACCGACGGGAGCAGGTTCACCTTCACCAGTGAGAAGGGAGCCTTTGAAGCACAGGATGGACTTCCACAGAGGAGAGGACATCCCATCACTTATCAGTTGGCTAGCCCCATTCTAGGAGTAGTTGATGTGCGCAGTCCTAGTTTTCCTACAGTGGTGGATGAGTACGCGGACGTCTTTCCCGACGACGTTCCAGGGCTACCTCCTCGCAGAGAGGTAGACTTTCATATTGACATGTACCCCTGCACAACCCCGATATCGACTCCAGCATATCGGATGGCCCCTACTGAGCTTCGAGAGCTACAGGTACAATTGGAGGACTTTCAGGGCAAGGGATTCATCTGACCCAGTGTTTCACCCTGGGCTTCCCCGATATTGTTCGCCAAAAAGGACGACGGGAGATTGTGACTTTGTGTTGACTATCGTCACCTGAACTAGGAGACGGTGAGGTAAAAGTATCCACTACCGAGGATTGATGTCCTCTTCGATCAGCTCAAGGGAGCACGGTGGTTCTCGAAGATAGACCTCAGGTCAGGCTATCATCAGCTCTGAGTTCGGGACGAGGACGTGCAGAAGACGGCCTTCAGATGTCGGTATGGCCACTATGAGTTCTTGGATATGCCTTTCAGCCTAACCAATTCTCCAACAGTGTTCATGGGCCTCATGAACAGGATCTTTCAGCCATACCTCGATCGATTTGTCGTAGTCTTCATCGACGGCATTTTGATATACTCGACGACTGAGGAGGAGCACGCCTACCACTTACGGGTTGTACTACACACACTCCGAGAGCACCAGATTTATGGAAATCTCTCTAACAGTCAGTTCTGGACACGTGAGGTCCACTTCTTGGGACACGTCATCTCAGAGGCGGGAGTTGCAGTGGATCCTACGAAGACCGAGGCAGTGCTAGCTTGGGAGCCACCCAAGAGCGTGATGGAGGTGCGGAGTTTCATGGGACTAGCTGGATACTATCGGAGATTTGTGCCAGACTTCCCCAGAGTTGCGGAACCACTCTCAGCTCTTACGAAGAAGGAGAAACCCTTTTTGTGGTCAGACAGATGTTAGTAGAGCTTCCAGGAGCTGAGACAGAGATTCACCAGCGCCCCTATTTTGAGGTTTCCTAAGGAGGGAGTAGGGTACGTAGTCTACTGCTATGAATCAGGGACCATACTCGGATGTGTCCTGATGCAGGAGTGGGTGGTGATCACCTATGGTTCACATCAGTTGAGGCCGCATGAGCAGAACTATGCTACCAATGACCTGAAGTCAGCTGTAGTGGTCTTCTCTCCGAAGACATGGCGACACTATCTGATGGGCGAGCGCTTTATAGTCTTTTCTGACCATCAGAGTCTCAGGTACATCTTCTCTCAGAAGGACCTGAACCTGAGATAACGGCGATGGCTCGAGTTCTTCCAGGACTATGACTTTGAGATAGTCTATACTCCTGTGAAGGGGAACGTGGTAGCCGATGCTCTCAGCAGGAGGAAAGGCATTCAGCTACTTGAGAGGGCGACAGAGCAGCTATCCGCTTTGCAGATATCCTTCGTGGATAAAGATAGAGCAGCCTTCCTTCAGTCTCTCACAGTCACCCCTCCAATACTACAGCGGGTCAGAGAGGCACAACGTGGGGACACTGACTGTGAGATACGGCATGCACAGATATCCTCAGGACAGGCACCTGATGGTTTCTCCTTTGGAGCAGAGCACGACATCCTTTTCCGATGACGTACCTTAGTACCAGTCGCTTTATGAGAGGCGGTGCTGAGAGAGTTTCACACTTCTCCTTTGGCGGTACATCCTGGAGTGGCGAAGATGTACCAGGACCTTAGACGAAAACACTGGTGGCCGGGCATGAAGAAGGTTGTGGCAGAGTTCATTTCTCGATGCCTCACCTGCCAGTAGGTGAAGGCAGAGCATCAGGTACCAGCAGTCTTGGTACAACCCTTGGAGGTCCCGGAGTGGAAGTGGGACGGGATATCTATGGAATTTGTGACTGGACTTCCATGCAATTCCAGAGGCCATGACTCCATTTGGGTGATTGTCAACCGACTCATCAAGTCGGCTCACTTCTTACCCATCAGAGAGTAGGGTTCAGTGGAGAGCTTGGGGAATCTCTACGTTCAGGAGATTTTACAGCTTCACGGTGTTCCATCATCTATAGTCTCCGATCGAGATGCTCGATTTACTTCCCGGCTTTGGAAGGGGTTGTAGGAGGTGTTTGGGATGCAGCTACGTCTGAGCACCGCCTTTCACCCTCAGACGGATGTTCAGATGGAGAGGACCATTCAGACTCTCGAGGACAGGCTTTGAACATGTGTCCTCAACTTTGGTCGCAGCTGGGAGGACCACCTACCCTTGGTGGAGTTTGCGTACAACAACAGTTACCACCCCACCACCGGGATGGCACCATATGAGGCGTTGTACGACAGACCTTGCAGATCTCCTTTGTGCTGGACAGACCCTAGGGAGTCAGCACTTGTGGGACCAGAGATGGTCCGGGCCACGACAGAGAAGGTCCAAGTCATCCAGGAGTGGATGAGGACGGCTCAGAGCCGGCAGAAGTCTTATGCTGACATGAGGCAGAGGCCACTAGAGTTTGAGGATTGTGACCATGTCTTCTTGAGTGTCTCACCTCGATGTGGATTACCGAGATTTGGACGAGGCAACAAGTTGTCTCCATGCTTCATCGGACCATTCCAGGTCCTCACCAGGATCGGCGAGGTGGCTTATCGCCTAGATCCACCACCTCAATTGCACCGAGTGCACGACGTCTTCCAAATATCTCAGCTAAGGAGATACATGCACGACCCGAAACATATAATTGACCATGGGGAGTTAGATGTTGATGATGGGGAGACTTTTGCGGAGGTCCCGATGGAGATCAAGGATCGACAGGATCAGGTCCTATGTGGATGATCAATTCCTATAGTGCGCATCAGATGGCAGCATGGGAACCTCCAGGAGAGCACTTGGGAGCGGGAGGCTCAGATGCGTGCTCAGTACCAACATTTTTTTCCCTAGCTTATGATGTATCTTTACGGGGACGTAAAGCCCTGAAGTGGGAGTGATGTAAAGACTCATAAATTTCAAGGAATTTTTTTTCTTAATTTTCTTTGGAATTATAAAAGAACGCAGTTTCTGACGGCACGTGATTCTGAGGCCCGGTGTGCCCGGAATCATTTTCCGAAGTTTGGCTCGGGTACGTTTAGTGAACGAACGAGCGGGTTTTTATAACTTTTGAACTGGTGCTCAGAATCGAATTTCGAGGGCACCTATGGAATCGTAGCGCTAGTTTTTACTTAGAAACGCCTCTTCCGGAGTTGCGTTTGCTCAAGTGTGGTTTTTAATTTTTGGGGTTAAGTGAAGAAAATAAAATAAATTTGTGTGACAACTTTATTTTATTTCACTTAAAGCCACTTAATGTCACTTAAAGCCGCTTAAGCTGAGTTGAAGCAGATAGGGTGGAACATAAAATATCCTACCCTCTTGGTAGGATATTTGTGTGGTGGGGCCTAGACAAGCCCCACCATTTCTTTTCCCCTAAGTAATGCACCCGCAACCCCCCTCTTAATGAAAGTCAACAGGGGCGTTTTCTAAAACTCTTAAACGATCCTATTAAATAGACAGTTTAGTCGTTACAATTAATTCACCGAATTAATGGTTCGTTTCTTAACATGTTTTCAAACTGTTGTCATAATAATAAAATAAGACCAACACCTTTTCTTTTTTTGGATGGGTTGATTGTTGAGAGGATTTGGAGAATCTGTACCTTCATTCCCCTCCGCGAAGAACGCGAAGAACACGAAGAACGCCGAACCCTCAGAGATCGACGACGCGATGTCGTGTTCCGCGAAGCTGACGATTCTCCTTCCACGACGCTTCTTCCATGAAGTTCTTCCCCGCAACAATCTCCGATCATCAACTGCTTGAGGTAGGAGATTTCGGATCTTTTAAATTTATTTTGTGGATTTTATCCTTAACATGGATTTAATACGTGAAATTAAATCCACGTGTTTTCCTTAACCCTCCTAGATCGTCGACGCGACGCCCTTCCGCGATGATTTGATACCCTTCCGCGACGACGCGACTCCCTTCTGTGATGCAACGATCCTCTTCTTCCGCGATGGTCAATTCCGTGAAGAACTCTCATCCGACAACAGCTACGAGGTAGGGGTTTTATTTGAGAATAATTTTTATTCCCATGGTTGTTCCTTCTAAAACTAAGAACCCGGATCAAAGTTAAATTTTAATTTATTAAAATTGTACCTTGTTTTGCTTTTCATGTGATGAATATTATTCCCAATTGTTATCACCTAACGCGGAGGGTGCGGGACAAACAGACACGGCCCGACAACCCTCCATAGTTTTTCGGTGATGCGTGGATTAGCAACGTTTACGAACTGGGATTGGAATGGTGATTGGAGGCCATCACAACAGAGTTTGGATCCCAGGAGAGCCGTAGGTGCAAATTGCAGGAAAAATGGACCACCGGAGCGCGTCCGGTGGTCCGCGGAAGTTCCCGCCGGCACGCCATGCCGGCACGGTGGCATCGGCGGCGACCGACAGCGGGCGACCGCCAGGAAGCGGCGGCGCCCGGCGCGCTGCCGGGAAGACCCACCGCAGCTTCAGCCACGGCGGTGAGAGCTGGTCCCATGGCCGCGCGGGACCGCAGGGAAGGGACGCGTCCTTGCGCCGTGTCCGGTGACACGGAGCGGCCCCCGCGCGGGGGGGCCACGTCTCCTTGGGTGCGGCCGCTCGGCCAGCGCCGAGCCGCCAGACAGGCCAGTCGGGTCGCGCCCAGGCCGGGCTGGCCTGTGTCGCGTCCATCCGGGTCGGACCCGAACCCGAGTTGGGTCGACCCGGTTTGGGCCGACCCAGGGGTGGGTTGGGCCGGGTCGGTCCGGGCCCAGACCCCCCCGTTTTCCGACCTTTTCGGTCTTTTTCTCATAACATTAGCTAAGGGCCTCCGAACGATGCGCCGTCCGCGGCGATGTGATTTTTGGATCGAGATGGTTGTTTTGGTATACTACTCCCATGGTTCTTGAATACTTTGGGTTCGGCCGGGTTGGTTAGTACCCGAAACCAACCGGGCCCTCGGAGCGGAAATGCTCATATCTTGAGCTCCGGACGTCCGATTGACATACCGTCGACTTTGATGAATTCCTATAAGTGAGACAAATCTATTGGCTTACTCCGCCCGAGGTTTGGACACAGGTGGAGTATGGTCGGGTTGGTTTTTTCTTAAAAACCAACCGGTCCCCTAGGATGAAAAAGCCAATAACTCTCAGAACGGGCGTCCGATTGACGCGCCATCTACGATGTTGAGTTCCTGTTGACGATACGGAACTTTTGGATACATCAACTTTGGAATATGTGTCAGTTGATGTATCAGCCTCTCAGATCGTGGAGCAGACCCTCCCGAACGATCTTACTGTATGCAGGAACCCTAGAGCTGGCTGCGACTGCTATTGTGGCGATGACGACGACTGTACAGAGATCCTCAGTGGACTCGACGACGACGACTATCGCACTCAGCGATCCTTTGTGGGTCAGTGCTACCGATCCTGTGTGGGTCCGATCCTGTGTGGGTCAGCGCTCAGCGGTCTTGTGTGGGCCAACGCCTACAGATCCTGTGTGGGTCCGATCCTGTGTGGGTCTTTGCGGGGGTTAGTTACCTATCGATCCTTTGTGGGTCAGATCCTTTGTGGGTCATTACGGGGGTTAGTTACCTATCGATCCTTTGTGGGTCAGATCCTTTGTGGGTCATTGCGGGGGTTAGTTACCTATCTATCCTTTGTGGTTTAGATCCTTTGTGGGTCATTGCGGGGGTTAGTACCTATCGATCCTTTGTGGGTCCGACGGCTTAGATGAATCAGTGGCAATATCTAGTCATCTTTATCGTCATTCAAAGAAGTATGCATGTGTGAGATGAATCCTGTTTTTCTTTCTTTTGTAGATTGTGCTGTGCTATCCTATGTGGATTTATGTTTTTCTTTCCTGTGTGGACTGGGTTGTACTTGGGCTCAGATATCGGAGCCTAACGAGAATTGATGACTTAGGTATATGTATGGGCATATACCTAAGCAGTTTCGGATGTTACTTCGTGATTGTATCTTCCCATTGTGGTTATCCTTTGTGGATTCTGGGAGACCTTCGGGGGTCTCATGGTCCCTAATGATTAGCTTATACTCACCCCTGCACGGGCTATGCCCGCACTACGTTCTGTCTGTTGAAGACGACGGACAACGCTGATCGTGGTGGAGGCTCACGGAGCAGGATGGTAGCTGGAGGTGGACCACTGGGCGGGACGTACTCGGAGCGGTCAGCTGGACCCGAGGAGTAGCAGAGGCTTTCTGTACCCACCCTTCAGGTGGGATTTCAAGTGGGCAGCTCGACGTTGCGGCTTTACTTTTCAGTTGCTGTTTTCCCTTTCCAGTTGTACTTTACTTTCAGTTTGGGTTTGTATTCTAGCCCACTTATTTTTCCACACTTACGGTTGTACTTAGATTTTACTTAGTATTTACTTCTGCCTGCATGCTCTGTTGTGATTGTTGTTTACTATACAAAGGCAATTGCTTCCCTTTTTCCAGGATTTACGCCTTGGTGCTAGTCGCCAGTCCCTGGCCTATGGAAGGCGGTCTTGGGGTAGTCACGGCATGGTCCCCAAGGTCGGGTCGTGACGGATAACCTATCAATCCCATGTTTGAATAAATATATATTACAGTAAAAAAATCCATCTCAGTAATATCTAAAATCACATCCCTTATAATTTAAATTTATCTTTAGATCCATAAGACTATTTAGGTGTAATAATATTTGACCTATTTTTACAGACATGGAATATTACTTCCATTTCCTTCAACCTATATTACATCTGAGGCCACCATCAGACAATGAGTCATCAACGACCCTATGGTAGGTGGTCTCTTAATTTTCCCTATGATTTTTGGGGCTTATGTAGCTTTTATGTTGTGCCTCACTTTTCCCTTTTCTGTGCATCTCTATTTAATGGGGTTCTTATTATTAAATTGATCTACATATCATGATATATGAATTTTTTTTATTTTTACTAGATTAGAGGATGATAACCTTAGTTATGGAAATCCCTAGGGTGTGATGAATTAAATTTACAATTATAATTAAATGAATAAATGCCCAGAATGCATTCTAAGAATTTGAATTGGATATTAAATGAAAATTTATCTAATAAATAATTGTTTACTAAACCCATGGATCCTCTTATGTTCTTGGATATTCTAATAAACAAAAAATTTCATATAGGTAATTTCCTTTTGGTCATGACATATTCTAAATGACTCATTGAGCCATATAATGAAATAACATATTTTGATGAATTTTATGAATTGATTTTATGGGATTTGTAATTCATGTTGGATTGGGATTTCATAAATAAATGGAATGACATAAATGTAATGACATATTATGGGGGTAAAGGAAATGTGGAATAATTTATATATTATTAAATGATTATTATGATTGTAATTCCTTATTGTTATTGGACTCGACTATTGAGATGCATGAGAGAAATTTCATCATGTATTATATTATAAATATGATTTCCCTCTTGATTGTGGTTGTGGTATGGTAGTATGAGATCTTTTGGGCATGACAGTTACACACACCCTTACAATGGGTGTTGAGACTGACATCTCACCCCATTAATACTTTTTGTATCATGGGCATGACACTACATATCCCTTGCTTCGAGTGTTGATGTGATGTCACACTCACCTTCTCGAGTATTGAGCATGAAGTATCCCAATATTTTTGAGTTTTATGTAATGTATGCTATTTCATGATCTTATAGGCTTGTTTAGGCATGTAATTGATTTCCGAGTTATGCCCCAGTCTAGACAACACCTTGTATTCCAGGAAAATGGAATCCTTCATCTGCATGTACATGGTCCATATAGGTGGATGAAGTATATAACTATTTAATATATATATTATTAAAATATATATAGTTACTAGTCATACACTCAATATGTATATGAGAAGAATTATATAGAGCCCTTGTGTGTCCTCTAGAAACCTGATTAGGCTGGTTATTTATTTCAGCACTTTTTTCTGTTTCTGTTTGTACCTACACACTGTTTAGCTATGAGAAATACATGGATTACTTCTAGAAACAATTTTTGGTGATATAATGGGATTTAATATTACATAATAATGGGTATTCCTTTGATACACACTATGATTATATGATTGTAGGCATGGATACGTGAAATCACCCTACTTCAAAATTTTGATATGCTTTAACTTTATATAGATCCTTATAGTAAAGGACTGAGAATATGCTCAAGATACTAGTGGAGTAGCCTTTTGTTATTTTTTAGTTTTTTATTTCATAATTGTATATTATAGTCCCCTATTTCCATTTTTTATATTAAAATACCTTGCATCCAGGTATACAGATCTAACTAATGGATATGATTATTATTCAATAGTTCCGTTATGTAATTTTCCACTACTTATTTATTCTATCAGTAACTATATGATTTTGTTGTTTTATTTTTATGATTGTATCTTCTATTCCACTCCTATATGAGAATATAGTAACACCACACCAACACATGTTCACCCTCATTTCTAGTCAACAACAATTAGAATTTGGGGAGGCATTCTTGAGGCAATGTAACCCATCAACACATGGAATGAGTTAAGTGGACCCTAGTTTGGGATGTTTCAATGTGGTATTAGAGGATGTTTTTTATTTTATTACAATTTGGGTATGATAAATGAGACTCAGAGTTAAGGGAATTTGGAAATGACCATGTTTCAGGGCATAGCTAACCCAGGTATAGGGGAACCCAAATTATATGGGTTGAAAATTGGTTTTATTGATTATGCCTATTACAATTGATAAAACATAACCATCGGGTGAAACAAATTTTTTATGTTGTTATTATGTTGGTATTATTTTAATGTGGATTTTTTTTGACTAGGACTAAAAAAATCAGGGAGTTTCATTACATTCATCATTATAGGAACAATATGACAAATATGCCATGCAATTTTCCATGTCACATCACTTTCAACGTGAATTTTCCTATTGAATAGTTTTAATACCGTGATTATTAACTAAAATGTGATGAAATATATTATAGGGACTGGAAAAACATAATTGAAACTTAATGTGTCTGCCTTATCCTAACTGAGTTTTCCTACATAGGTTAAAGCAGAAACATTAAGTAGTTACTTGTGGCATGTTGAGAGATGGACCCATGGTGGGGATGAGATGTGTTATGGTCTGGGTAAAGGGGATTCCATATTTTGGTTCAAAATAAGTATGTAACCCTATGGATCGTAAATTGAAATCCATCTAATTCATCCATTTAATGTTATTTAAATATTTATATAAGAAAACATTTCAAATGAATATAACCTATAAAAGAATTATCCTTCACATATATACAAAATAGAGACTTAGACTTGATCCAATCCATAGTAGTGGGTAGTTATTGTATGTATTTTGTTATTATGGCCATTATCATCACTTACTATTACCTATACTTGGTATTTAGAGCATGGATAAAGGCAAGATCATTTCTGTTAGAAGGATGTGTGTCTATCCTAATTTTCTATATGAAATATTTTATCATATTATGATCTCTATAGAGATGTAATTTTATCAATTTAGTATCATTACATCATTATGTCCTCTAGTTGTACTCTTTGTAGGAGGTTAAGACCATGAATATAAGGTGGCAGACCTTGAGCTGCCAGTGATTCCTCCTGTAGTTCCAACTATGGAAGCTCTTCTAGTTCCAGATATGGGAACTAACACCTAGTTTCGAGAGTGATTTCTACATATATTGAATATTATGAAATGATTCATTTAAACATCCCCCATTATATTATAGTTGATGTTGGATTTAAAATTTCAACATCCTACCACCTTTTTGGGGATGGAAGACCATATACTGGGAATCATGGCTCGAAGCTATTATTTCAATATTTGAGAATCTAGAGATGCCTTCAATGTTGAGTGTTAATCTTTCTACATATATGCCTTTTGATTCTTCCAAGTGGTGGTGTGATATTATTACAGCAGAATATAGACATATAGAAATGGTTTGAGAAGATTTCTAGAATATCATCTATGGCTATTTATTTCACTATACTATGTGGGTTGTTATGGATGGAGAATTCATAAACCAGAATTAGGGAAGTATATATATTATAGAATACTCAATTACATTAATGAACTGTTGAGGTTCTCTCATACACTATTTTGTGATGATTCTATAAACAAATGTTGATTCAAAGATGGGCTGGTATACACCATCTTATCGAAGGTAAATCTATTTAGGTTGACATCCATTTATAAAACTTCTAACTAGGACCTTATTGTGGAGTGTAATTTGATGGAATATTATTGTGTGAGTCAAGGAGGTTAGACAATAAGATATTTTAGTGCTTCTTCTATTGGTAGAAATATACTTTTTCATGCTACTTGTTCAGTTTGCATTAGTTAGGCTCCTTGTGCTAAAAACATTCTGATATGTCAGCAATACGGGAATACAAGACACACGAAGACTTAGAGAAAATGATATCAAGTGGAATTCCCATGCTATATAAGGATATGGAAGATCTATTACTTTTACTGAACCTTTTGATAAGTTTCTAGTGAGTGGGTATCTACTCCTACTCATTGTTGTGGTTTGAGACCTATAAGATCATGACATGTAGGAAGTTGGAACACCACCAACTGCTCTAGCCAATGTGACAGTCGAGGAAAAGGTAGTCAATCTCATGATTTTCAGTGCCATTAGAGTGGGATTTTATAGGGTGGTTAGGTAGTGAATCAAATTCATGGTACATTCCAGTTATATGCATTCCAACATATGTCAGATCTGTAGAGTTCCAAAACGTTTCTTGTATGATGTAACATTTTAGTGGCCTCAAATTTATTGTCTACTTTATTGAAAATAGTCACATATCAGTCATTTATATCTGAGACTATTATGGAGAGTCTGATCTATGATATTTAGAACTTATTTTTAATGTGATTCTTAATACCCCGTTCAGTATTTGATTAGTTTATGTTCACTATTTTAAGGATTTTCCACCTAAGATAATAGGATAGCTTTTCATATTGAATATTTTTATCCTCAACATGAAAAAATTTGATCTATTCATAGGGATGGACTGTTTACTTCCATATAAATTACATATTGATTGCAATCATCAGTGTTTGATGTTTACATCACCATAGGGTAGTGAGAACATGCATAAGGGAGAATGGGAAGTGAAAGATATATAGTGAGGACCCGATCAATAGAGGATGGGTAGTGTAACAGCTCATATCATCTGTCTGTTATTAGTTGATTATGTGTTATGACCCAATATTTCCCTCTTATAGTACATCATTCTCGGGATATATTTCTTTGCGACTTCCTTTTTATACCCTCAGAGTGATAGGTAGATTTTTCCATTGATATTGTCATAAGAGAAGCAATGGTGTCCATTACTTCATATAGGATGTCACCAATGGAGATTTTAGAACTCATATAAAGGATTAAAGATTTTGGGGATATAGGATTTATATGCTCCAACACTTCTCCTTGGGGTTCACTGATCCTTTATTATAAGAAGGTAAATGGTACCGTCATGCTTCTCATGGATTACCGCTGATTGAACCAGCTCATGGTAATGAATTAGTATTTGTTTCCTTGAATAGATGACAACTCTGATTATCTCCAAGGAGTGGGAGAGTTTTGAAAGATATATTTGTGGTCATGTTATCACCAGGTGTGTGTCATCTCATCACGCAAACCTCTATCAACATTAAGTATTATCTATGTTACATACATGTAATTGGTCATGTTGTTTGGTCTTAGGAATGAACCTAATTGTTTCATAGTTCCAATGAATCAGGTTTCCTCCCTTATATGGATTAATTTTTTGGTATTATTTTTTGAATATATCATAGTGTATTAATGCTCTATAAATTACCATGGATACCATATTTAGATCATATTGAATACATTGAGAGAGCCCCAGATCTATGTTACGCTATGTAAATTCCACTTTTTCATCAACAAAGTCTACTTCTTGGGTAACGTTATGTCAGAGTCTGGAGTTTTAGAAGACCTATAAAAAGTTAAAGCTATAGTTTCCTGGTAGGATCCCAATAAAATTTGTGATATACATAGATTCATGGGGATATAAATATATAATAACAACTTCATCTAGGATTTCTCACTTCTTGTAGTGTTTTTAATGAGATTGATAAAGATGGTTATGAAATTCAAATGATCAGAATCTTGTGAAGAAACTTTCAAAAGTTGAAGGGATGATTGACATCATCACCGATACTAATTATTTCATTGTCGAGAATGAGGTATAGAGTTTACCATGATGAATTAGGTATTCATCATGGAGATGTTATAATGCAATATAAGCGATTCATTACATATATATCTCATTAGTGTAGGCCTCAAGATAAAAACTACATGACACACAACCTCAGAATAGATGTTGTAGTTCATGCTATATTATATTGAATAAAATATCCACTTGGAGAGCATTTTTTTGTATTCACTAATACAAAATGTCTCAAGAATTTCTTTACACAGTGGGATCTAAATCTCATACAATTGTAGTGTGTTGAATACCAGCAGTCATTTTATTTTGAAATTTCCTACACACCTAGTAAAGGTAATTTTCAATCCGATGATTTGAGCCATAAGACTCAAGTACATATATTTCAGAATCCCATCGAAGAATGGGAAATCATGTAATTATTCATTGAGATTCGCAGTGAGGTACTGGAAGAACATGTTCAGACAATTATCATATCCTTGATAGTGAATTATACCCTTTTGAAACATTTAAGAATGATGCTACTATTTAATCCTGGTGGACTTTTCTTAAGTGAAAGGAACTCAGAAGTTGATACACCGTTAGGATTGACCTTGGATCGGGATTATACTCTACCATTCCAAGGAAATTTATGGTTCCCAATAGACATGAGAGAGGGGTGGATGTTGGAATTTCATGCCTCCACATCTTTAGTACACTATGGTGTCACCAAGATGTATCAAGACCTATCATTCTAGTATTGGTGTCCTGGTACCCAATATGAGATTCCCTAATTCATCACATGATGATCTACTTTTTAGAATGGGTAGTGGGAACATCAGTGACTTTAATGGATTTTACATCCATTGTCAATTTTTGAGTGGAAATGGGAATAAATTTTAATGGATTTGGCGACTGGTTTATCCAGATCACCTGGTGGAAATGACATAGTGTGGGTTGTTGTCGATCATTTTAAGAAGGTATAAAACTTATTACCAACATGAGAGACCTTCTTGGTAGACAATATAGGGATGATTTATTACAGGGAGGTGATACATCCTTATGGATATCTTCATTCGATCATTTATAATATATACTCTCTCTTTATGTCAGAGTTTTGGAAGGGGATGCAGAACGACATAGGTACACAGGTACATTTGAGTATGACATGTCACCCACAGAACAATGAAAATTTAGAGAATATGATTTTGGTGCTTGAAGACATGCTTTGTAAAAGTCTTCTTAACTTAGGGGGTTCTTGGGAGAAACTCATTCATTTTTAAGAGTTCTCTTATGAAAATAGATTTGAGTCTACCATCGTGATGGATCCTTATAGATCCTTATAAGGTATGCCTTTATGTTCACCAATTTATTTTCTAGATGAAGGGGAAGTAGTTTGTCTTGGACCAGACCACATGGAGGGGACTACAGAGTAGGTGTATCTAATAAAAAAGTGCATGATGACAACCCAGTCTAGATGGCGGCCATATTCCAACAGATACTATTGAGCTATTGAGTTTGAGGATGGAGATCGAGTTTTCTTGTGAGTCTCACCAAAGATGGGTGGTGGACATATTCAGAGGATGTGTAAGCACTCACCTTGGTTTCATTGGAACCTTCATGGTTGTGAAATGGATTAGACCATGGGATTACTTGATAAAACTTCCTCAGTTGTACCAGTATATGCATGATGTCTTTCATATATCTCAAATTCTCGAGAACCCTACAAAACTGTCTCATGTGTTTCATTCTGATGAGGTTTTATTGGACTAATTAGAGGAGTATCAAGTTCGTATTGTTGATCAGAGAAATATGAAACTCTGATAAAGGTCAGTTCCATCACTATATGTGTTATGGTTTCACAACCATGTATAGGATGAGACGTGGTAATGAGAAGCTGATAGATTACCTCTGTGGCCAAAACTTTTTGTAGACAATACCTCTTTACACTAAGAAGGAAAACTCAAGGAAAAGTTCCTTTAAGGTGGGTATTTTATAACAATACATATTTTCATGATGGTATAGATCATTTTTTCTTTGTTCAAATACCTTTAATTGATCCTTATAATGTTCACCAATGGAGTCACGAGGGTAACGATGTTGTTCAGGGCTTCTTCCAAGATCGTAAACCTTGAAATTTGAAAAATAACTATGATGTATGATAAGTATTACCCAATATATCATATCCCATATGGTCTCTACTAACTATTTGGGAAAATAGAGTTATAGTAGGATCTGGACAATCTGTATGAAACTATGTAACTACAATTGCACAACCATGAAACCCATCAAGAATTTTGGATTGTGGATTTTTTCATGGTTGGGGTATGATTAGGGAAACTTTGTACCTTAATCATATGTGGACTTCCCCAGGGAAGTGAGGGGTGAAATATTTTTACATGGTTTGGAAAATTATGTATCCAAAAATGAACCCCCCAACATAGAGGGTGAAAATTCATTTCCCCTCATTAATCTATTTACCTCATTTCTCTTTTTCTTCACCCATTTCTAGTGGTATACATTTTATATTCCTCCAATGGGATTCCATCTCTGTCCTCCTCATAATTGAGATAAATTATTGATCTAAAGTCTGTATCATGATCCATTGGATGCGCTGGATCCATCTCGGTAAGATCTATAATTATCTCCCTTCCAAGTTCAGTTTATCTTTGAATCCATTGTGCTATTTAGGTGTAATCCAATTTCCCTATTTGTAGGGATTTAGACCATTTCATCAATTTCATCCAACCAACTTCGAATATATATCCTTCATTAGGTAATGAGGCATCGACAACCCTATAGTAGGACATCTCATCATTTTATCTAAGAGTTTTGGTGTTTTGTAGATTTTCTATTGTGTTTCACACTGATCATTTCCATGTGTCACAATTTAATTGGGTTCACCATATAAAATTTATCTAAAAACCATGATATACAACTATTGATCCTTGTCTAGTTTATTAGAGTATGGTAACCTTAGTTATGTACATCCCTTAGGTGTTACAACATAAATTCCCATTTATAATTAAATGATTAAATGCCCAAAATACCTTCTAAGTGTACATTCTGGATATTAAATTTAATTGTATCTTTAATATAATTTATAATTTAAATCATTGGGACTTATAAGTTATTATATCTACTTATAAATGAAATTACCCATTTTGGTAATATCCATTTTGACCATGAAACCTTCTAAAGGACTCTTTGAGGCTTATAATTTAAATGCCATGTATTGATGATTTAAATAAATTGATTATATGGGATGGATTATTAATGTTGCCTTTATTCTCCATAAATAAATGAAAATATATAAATTGAATGATATATAAAGAGTGTAAATGCCATGGCGACTAATGAATACCTTATTAAATGATTATTATGAATTGTAATGCCTTCTTATAATTATAATCAACTATTTAGATGAATGAGAGTTAATTCCTAACTTGTTTTATTATAATTATTATTAATCCTTGATAGGGTTAGTGTTAATATGGTACGAGATCTATTGGGAAAGATTGTTACATGCTCCATTTCATAGGGTGTCGAGCATGTTGTCTCACACCACTGATACATTTTGAATAGTGGGAATGACAGATCACATCCCCTACTTTGAGTGTTGACATGATAGAATAGTCACTATCCTATATTTGGAGCATGATATCCCACAATCTTACTAGGATGTAGGGAATTTAACCTTTTTCTTGAGCTTATTTGCTGATTTAGACTACTATGGAGTCTAAGTTATGCCCTGGTGCAGCTAGGACCTAGTATTTTAGGTATCCATCCACTTACATCTGCATATACTTGGTCCATATATGTGGATGAAATATTTAACTATAGTATATATATATATATTGTTTCTATATATATAGTTACTAGTCAAAAATTTATTTCTTTCATGAGAAAAAGAAGGTAGATCCTCCATGTGTCCTCTATAAACATGAGAATGCATGTTATTTATTTTAGCACTTATTTCTTATTCTTTTTATATATGTACACTCTATATCCATGAGAACTATTTTTATTACTTCTAGAACACATTGGCGGTGGCCCATTAGTATTTAATCTCACACCGTAGTAAGGTTTCATTTGCTACCTGAGACAAATACATGCTTTTTGGTAAAGATTAGGGAAAGCTCACTACATCAGAGTTTTGATATCATTTACTGTTATATAGAGAATATGAGTGGGGGACTGAGCATATACTCAATAATCTAGTGTAGAAACCTTTTGTTATTTTAGTACGATTTTGTATAGTATGATTGTATATACGTTTCCCTTGTTCCCGTTTTGTGTATCTGCATGCCATGAATCTAGGTATATGAATTTTCCAAGTGTCATTGATTATTATTTAGTTTTTCAGTTATATAATCTTCCACTAATTATTTATTTTTTATGTTGTTATATGCTCACATTGTTTTATATTTTTGATCATATATATTATGCCACTATGATATGTGGGTATTGTTTTCTCATATTACCACCTTTTCCCTTATTGCTGCTTGTCGAAAACCTCTAGCATACCAGGAGGAACGTTTCTGGCTATGTGACCCACTAGCTTAGGGCATGTGTTAAGTGGACCCTAGGATGAGATGTTGCATAATTTCTTATCACCATCACCAAACACTATATCTTTCCGACAGTTGTTGTCATTTTTTTTCTATCAAATTCAAGACACCCTGATGTTCTTATGACTAGATCTAAGCATATATTCTATTTCATAAACTTGATTGTTTAACAATTACATTATTTCTACGACATCATCCCAACATGTTTGAGTTTTTTAACTTCCTAACATAGATGGATTCATAATGATATGTTTGAATTCTAGAGAGAAATAGTTTGTTTGAATAAAACCAAAATAAAGAATTGTGCTGAACCACATATCCTCTAAAATCTATATATTGTTCCCTCAACATATCTTGTAGTTTATGAATGGTCCTCTCAGACTATCCATCTATCATAGGATATTATACAATCCTAATGTTCAACTCTATACTTAAAACCTATTGTGTACATCTCTAATACTTCAAGGTAAATCTTAGATCTTCGTCAAATAAAATATATTGTAGTACTTTATAAAACTTTAACAATTAATTAATTTATACGCTAAAATATAATCAGGAGATAAATATTCTACGATTTTAATGAATTCAGCTGACATCAGAGGGAAATTGACTATAACCAAAATAACATTTTACCCTATAGATTTTTTTGGGGTGTATGATAATGAAATACAAGGTAATGTTTTACCATTTAAGTTTTTGTATGTGTAATGGATGAAATATACAATTAAATTCTATGTTTATATGTTATCTTTTAAACACACTAGGAAACAATTTTAGTACTCTATAGTATTAATTGTCATGTTATCCAAAGATAAATGGTCTATCAAATCTCTACACATCTTCGTACATCTTGGATGAAGTGAGAATTATTAACTTTGAGCTTTATAAAATAGCTCCATCTTAAAGTATGGTATTGATGGAAAACATTCTTACTTATTGAACCATATCACTTCAATCAAAATCATTGTGGAAGTCATGAACATTTCTCAACCTCATATATAGTTATGTATCCTCATTCTACACCACTTTAATCCTTATGTAAATGGATGATTGAACATTAATATGATAAAGATATGATATGAACCACTTCCTCATTATTTCACTGTTCATATTATATGAATCGAAATTTTTTTTTTCTAACAGTAATCATGGAAAATCTAGCTTGTTCCTTTTGACTTAGAGCATCGACCATCTTGTTAACATTCCCAGGGTGGTTGTGTATTGAACATTCATAATCTTAATCAATTCGAACCATCTATTTTAGCTCATATTTAATTTTTTTTAAATTTAAATACAATATTTCATGATTAGTATATATATATATATCCTATCTTTCATCATAAAGACAATTCCTCGAGATTTTCAATGAAAACATTACTTATGCCGACACCAAATCCTGAGTTGGGTACTTATTATCATGAATTTTAAATTCGTGTGAGGAATAAGGTATCAGTATATCATTATGCATAAAGAAACATTCTAGTACCATCTTTAATACATCACTATAGATCATAAAACCTTCTCTAATAAATGGTATATTAAGCACAACTGTAGTGATCAACCTACTTTTTAACTACATGAATGATTCACCACATGGACATATCCAAAGGAACTTTGTTCCCTTTTGAGTGAATTTGGGTAATAGATTATAAAAAAGGATAATAATTCACAAAGCACTAGTGGTATCCATAAAATCAAATAAAACTATAGATCTTAGATCCCGTGGTTGGTCTAATCCATTGATCAACCACTTTTTTCTTTGAAGGATCCACTAATATACCCTTGCATGATATTATATGACCCAAGAATGATTTTGTTGTTGATATAATGCATATTTGTTAAATTTGGCATAAATATTATCCTCCATCAAGATATTAAATAAATTGCTAAAATGTACATAATAATCTTCCTTTGTTGTAGAATATATAATAATATTATATAAAAATACTACCAAAACATAATCAAGGAAATTTCTAAAGAAGTTATTAATTAACTCCATAATGGCAGTTGAGTTATTAGTAATCATATGTGGAATCCCTATAAATTTATAATGACCATACCTTGTATTGAAGAATATCTTAGGAATATCTTCTTTTCTGGACCATAACTAATCATATTCAGATTTATGGTAAATCTTGTAAAAGTATTTATCTCTTTAAAATGGACCAAAAAAGTAATCTAGATGGGATAGATTATACTTGTTCTTGAAAGTGATATTTTATCAATAACAAATGAAAATATTCATTGACCCATTTTCATCGTAGAAAATTAATAGGTACAGCTCATGATGATGTTCTAGGGTGTTTTCATCCCTTATCAATATTATCCTAGATTTATCATCAATTATTGTAACACAATGAAGACCATTCTATATGTTTTTTTTGAAATAGGTATAGGATCATGGATGAGTCAGATTGAAAACTAAATTTCATGATTATGAAGAAATTCTTGGATTGTCTTCATGAAATTTATATTCATAATATCTAATGTATTAATATCATTGATGTTGATTTTCTCCGAAATAAATTGAGATAAATATCTCACATGAATAGTTAGTAATACCCATATAATTTAAGTAACTTACACTGGAAATTCATAATTATCGATACCAAAAACATTATAGGTTGATTCACAATATGGAAAAAACATCCCTTAAAAAAATTATTACCATATCTATATTGAGAAAATTAATTAATGAAAAAATTTCTATAATGTTTATCTAGAGTGAGAATCACAAGATTTAATGGAATAAAATTCCGAAAACAAAATATCAGATATGAGCTTTCAATTTTTGATGCGATCATCATACCATTAGGATTTTTTATGATAAATATATGTCTAAATTTTTATGTGGTGATGTAACACACATTGGAAATTATTCAGATATTAATTAGTGGGTAGATCTAGAGTAAAATAAAACATTTTTTGTTCTCTATCGGATGGAAAGTACCTTTCACCACATGGTTCTCATAACCCACTTTAGCAGTTGTGATCACATGATTTTTCCCTTTATACCTTGGATTAAGATGTTGTTGACACAAACTGCATTCATATACAATTAAATTCTTCAAATACTTGGTTATTTTTAAAACTCCTTGAAATTATATTTTTTGAGTGTGGGTGGAAAATATGGTTGATATTTTCACTATTTCATTCATTGAATGGACCCTTCAGATCAATATTTCATTCCATTCATTACAGAATTCTTTTGCACATAAATGTTTTTACCAAAAACAATTAGGAAATATCCTTCATGAGTCCATGCACACTTTTTCCATGAAGGAATATTAATTTTGTTTCCACAATTTCTAATCTTTTAGAAGCTTCGTGAAATTATATCTTTCAATTTTTCCCCAAAACCATAATAACATTGAGAGTATCATGTTTACATTTTTATCTTGACCACCCATTGAAATATTCCTTAATAAAAATTAATGTAACATCATGTAACAATATTTCAAGGATTTTTTATATATCGTTTTGTGTCCCTTTCTAGTAGGGTTTATTTTGGCCCGTTCAAGGATAAAGGGAACTTATTGGGGAAAATAAACTAATGTCAGGGGATGTATGAAAATTTGAATTAATAGAGTCTACATATAAACATTTCAAAATAATTTTAAGATTATCCATGGGATTTGAATGATTTTGAGTTAGATTGGGTTTTCTAGCGGAATCTTTTTTGTGGACAACATTATGGACACATTCACATCATGAAATTCTTATATAATGTGAATCTCTTAATGAGATATTTCCATAAAATGGTTCATGGTTTAAAAATTTTAAAATCCTCAAAACTAGTTAACATCATGGAATGTTCAATAAGAGAAATTTATAATCTAAGGTGAAAATTTTTCCGCATATCTTGGAACTCATGAAATTTAAATTGTCAAATTGTTTCACATCATGAATGGTTTGGTCTAGTAGTTGTAACCATAATGAACATAGGAATTAATTATTATTTGATGTTCAATATTCTTAGTCAAAACACATGAACTCTCTCAGGTGATTTTGGTACGTCTTCTCTTTAAGGATCATTTTTTGGTGATTGATCTTCATGGTGGATGTTCTACATATTTCTAAGTAAGTGATATTTTGATTTATTCATTTCAATTCATTGTTGCTACACTGTTATAGTAAATTATGAGATTCGTTAATCTAAAGGTGTTTTAATTATTGATCACTTCTCAATACTCTATGTAATCACCTTCTGGGGTTTGGGACATTGTTAGTTATGGTGAGTCAGATGCATTATATATGAGGTATTATTGACATAACCTCTCTTACATCCTTAGTTGCTACATAACATGATTATAATGTGTGATAATCGTAGTTAGGGAGTTCCTTTGTTGCTTTATGTTCCTTCTGATGGTAGTGGACTTGGTTTGGTTGTGTGTGTTATGAGTTTAAGGTAAATGGTTCCATATATTGTTTATGTATTGTGAACCTTGAATTATTATGTTTTATTATTGTTTTATAAATAAAGTGATATGATTTATTATTTAACTTGTGTGTGTAGGAAAATGGGGTTTTTTAAAATATGATTTACCCCATGTTTTGGTAAAAGTAAAATGTGTGTTTTCAAAGAATTGTGAATTGAGTTTTTAAAGTATATTTCATGTAGGGTATTCATGAAATGCTTTGGAAAATGTATCTGATGTGATTCCTAGTGTATTTAGGTTGATGGCGTAGCATAGGGATATCATTTATGTACAGTTAGTTTTTCACTCATGGGATATTCCTCTATTCCCTAGGCCTATTGTTCTAATAACATTATATTTCCATTGTTGGAGGGTTTACTTATGGGGTGTTTATTTATTTATTTTGTTTTTTTTAAAGTACATGAGTGTGAAATATCCATTGTTTATTGTATGAGTTTTCTAATAGCTTTAACTATAGTTATCCTTGGAATGATGTTTCCTATGTTTTTTAATTATAAATCTTATACTTGATTACTCGATTCGATATTTTCTATATTCTTTTAAAAAATATTACATAGTTTTTTTGGAATTGTAGAAAAAGGGGAATGTTTTACCATTGTTGGATATAAAAACATATTAACTGATTATCATGACTTTGTTTCATTAAAGTTGATAATATTTTTATTGTATTACAATGTCTTATGGCTGAACACCTAGGTGGGATCCTACTATGATTTTTAGCTCACACACTATGTACCCCTTCAGTGGTGAATCGACCTTGTTATGTATTTTGATGCAAGGAATTGTAGGGATACAAAAGGAGGTGTTGAGGTTTCTGTCAAGTGAGTTGGCTAGTAGGAGATGAGATAGTGGAATGTTTTATACTCATCACATGAAGTAGTGGTTTCTCATCTTTGGTTTTTTATTTGTTTTTTTACTCGTACCATGGATTTTTTATATCTACTTATTGGTTGTTTTTCTAATGAAATTCCATTTTTTATATGGAATATATTTCCTATTTCCCCCCATCATTTTTCCTTCCTAATATGTATATATATACTAGGAAATATACTTTATATTGGGAAAACTCATTTCATATAGTTTTTTTGATATCGGAGTGCTAGTCGGAAGCCTGTGAGGGATTGAGAATGCCATTTGGGTATGTTATAGGTTGTTTCAGGTTGCAGTTTGTGTGGGGTACTTGGGTCAATTCATTACAGTTTGGTATCAAAGGAATATTTAGTGCTTAGATTTGAGATGTTGGTGTACTAGAGATACGATTGTTTGGACTTGAGGGCTAAGTAACTATTAGTTCCTGGGAAGCTCTTACCATAATGAGAATTAAGTTACCATGGGATGTTGGGATATGGGTATCATATTTTGAATTCTTAATCATAATCATAATATTGTTCCTTATCATTTTATTTTTTGAAATTCCATTTTTTAATAATTTTACCAGTTATATTGTTTTCAGTGTGTTGTGGTATGACTCCAAGATGTCTCCTATAGTCTCCATAGGAGGTTGTAGTTGATGATCCATAAGGGAATTTACATTTGTATCAAAATCTTATAAAGAATATCATGATAGTAGTTTATACAATGGAACAAAATGTAATTCTTGTCCAGAACACATTTATTTCATCAAAACCTAGATCATCATGAGAAAATGATCAATCTTGGGAGTTCATACTCGGTAATTCCATATCCCTTAGAGGTATGACTAAACCTCAAGAGGTGGAGAACTAGCTACTACAAAATTGATCATATCATCAACATCCCAAACACACATGATAATATCAATGTGTAGTGTGTAAAAATCTGACTTTAGGGTCCAATCATGCGATGGTGGTATTCCATGTAATAGGTGGATAAACATGTGGGATTTTATAGTGAGGGCTTCAATAC
Organism: Viscum album; assembly: GCA_963277665.1. NCBI lineage: Eukaryota > Viridiplantae > Streptophyta > Magnoliopsida > Santalales > Viscaceae > Viscum > Viscum album. The sequence goes on along the minus strand of OY728120.1, from coordinate 1,574,036,279 downwards.
ACTATTCATCCAAATTTTTTGTTCAGGGTTTCTGATGATGGAAAAGTTTATAGTGTTACTCTATTTGTAGAAGGTAGATATTTTATTTCAGGTGTACACCAATATGTTCATGGAGTTAGTTCATTTTGAACTGATAATAGTAAACAATGCCCAGTTGTTGGATCAGAAGTATCCATAGGGTTTATGATCAGATATAATATCACAGTTATCTATGATGAGGATTTATACCTATTTGGAGTTTGTAGAAAAAATTATGATGGAATATTTGGATATGTTAGGAAATGTTGGACATTATACCCCTTATATTCCACCGAGTGTTAGATTCAATGGAATATATGGACGGATGGGGAAGAAGCATGAGCATCAAAGGAGTGGTGGAGGTAGTTATCATCAAACATAATCCTACAAAACATTAGTTATAGATAGTATTGTTCCCATTACATACTATAAAAATGTAATGGTTAGAAACACCAAACATTATTGTCCTATGACTGCAAAGATGTGTAATGGTTACGACCACTATGAATATTTACTGTGATTATGTTAGGATATGTCTACAACGTTTTATGGTTAGGAACATCCCAATTGTTTATTTCATAAATTATATCTAATATTAAAAAAATTATGATAGATATCATGTCCTTTTTTAAAGACTTAGAGACACATCTTAGTAATATTAAAGATAAAAGTTTTGGTCTCCTTCATGTTTTCATTCGATAGCTGATGTGGTGTTAGTTTAGGATTTCCATGATCTGGATATAGATCTATTTGACACCATCATCAGGATGGATTGAACTATTTATCACTATTATGAGATATATTTTTATCATGATCATGTTTTATTTCTTAAATACTGGTGTATCTCTCAGGTGCTTTAAAGAAATAAGGATTTTAGTTTTTGGTGTTCCAGACCTTCCCGCTAAGATCTCATGATTTTCTTATCTCCTATAGGAGTTAATGCTGGTGAAATTTCTTCTATTTTAGATCCTCCTATAGTTTTTAATGAAATTATTGATGTCTTTATTGATGAATTATACATTATTCCTCTATATATAGAGGTATAGTATATGATTTATTTGGTTCCAACTACCTATTGCATTTCAATACCTTGATATTGTTTAGGACTAGTGAATCTGAACGATCCAAAAATTCATTTGGATGATCTTAGTGGAGAAGGTTTCATTCACCTAGGTGTTTCACCATAGACAAACCCTATGATATTTTCCAATATGGAATATTGTTCACTCTGATTGTACATGTTCTATTAGAAGTTGAATCTGGTGATGGTTAAGCATATGTAACCTTTACCCCATGTTGATGATTTATTCAACTAGTTAAAGGGGGAATATTTGTTTTCAAATATAACTATTTGGTTTGGTTATCTTCAACTAATATTTAAAGAGTCTGATATATCTAAGATAGCTTTCTGAAGAATTTTTCACCATTATTAATATCTTATGATACCTTTTGGTCTGAATTACACACTTATTGTATTTATGTATTTGATTAACTATAAATTCAATAAGTATCTCAAAACATTGTGGTAGTGTTAATGGATAATATTTTTGTTTAGATGATATTTGAGTCGGAGCACTAACCCCATCATATGTTGGTTATGTAAATCTTGATTATTGACTTATTTTATGGAAATATTTCTACATATAGTTTCTGGAACCAAAAAGTGTGGTTTTTGGGGAATGAGATTGTTGAGCTTGGCCTATAATTTTATATTGAGAGTGTGAAAGATATATTTTCATGGATGGATCCATGTAAAATCATTGATATTTAGTCCTAATGGGGGTTTATGGATACTATTGATTGTTCTTCAGTGATTTCTCAATATTGGTCTCACATTTGATTTCTCTTACATTGAAAGGTGTGGAATTCATGTTGAATGAAAAATGATAATATTATTTCAATGAGTTATTTTTTTTCTGATGTTATCCCATATATTGATTTTACCAGTATCCAATAAAGGGTATTTGGTGTACTCCGATGCTTCAAGTGCTAGTCTGGTTGGTGTGCTTATATAAGATGATCCTGTTGTCGATTATGGCTCTCATTAGCTATAACTACATGAATGAAATTATCAACTCTTGATTTAGATATTATTCTGTTTACGAATGTACTTATATATTAGTAGAATTATCTCTTTTGGGAGAGGATCAGATTATTTTCTAATTATATGATATTTTGAAATATCTTCTCTCCAAGATATTGGAATCTTATATGGAGACACTGGGGGAAATACCCAAAAAAATTTCAATTCAGCATTCTCTATATTTTGAAGAAGGTGAATGTTATTGTAGATGCTGTCATCTATAATGTACCATTATAGGTTGTCCTAGAATATAAAGAAGGGTATAAATAATTGGATCTTTTTAAAAAGTTACATCTAAACACTCATGAGTATTTTTAGGCATGATTAGGACCAATGTTCAATTTTCAGAATCTCTCCTTGAGTCTATTATATAGATTTTGATGTGGGAAAATGAGTTAATTTAAATTAAAGAAACACATTTTTGGTTGAGGAACTATAAGTGGTTGTCTTCTTCTATAAGATGGAATTCTCTATTTCAGGGATCAGTTTTTCATCCCAAAATCTAGGATGAGATTATTTTTTTCACATTAACTGTTCATCAAGGTCCAATCATCCGGGAATTAAAAAGTTGTATCATGATATGAGATAATGATTTTAGTGTCTGGGTATGAAGTGAAACATTATCTATTATGTATCCCACTATTAAATATTCTAATTGATAATAGAAGAGAATATAAAATCGTCTTGTTTTCCCCAACATTTTTGGGTAATAGTATAGAAATATGATGTTGTTTCCAATGATTTTTTGTTATATTGTCATTTAATACATAAGGGAAGAATGAGATCAGAGTATTGACTGGTTGATTTAAAAAGTCAATTCATTTCATTCTCATTGGGGAAAAAACTAATTTTTATGTCCTAGGTAAAATGTATGTGCGTGATATTGAGAGGTTACATGGGGTTTCCACTATTTTTTTAGATAGGGCTCTTATTCCCACCTCATGTTTTTAAAATCATATCTTAGAGGTGATGGGGACATAGGTCAAGTTGAGTAAAAATTACCACCCACTAATATATTTTCAGATAAATCATGCAAGTCAGATCACGATGGATATGCTCCATGTCTATATCTTGAATTTCAATGGATCATGGTATTTCTATCTACGATTGGTTTAGTTTTCTTATGAGAACATTTATTTTTAATGAACTGGAATTGATCCCTTTGAGGGTTTATATGGTCTCCCATGACGGTAAAGTATTAGTTGTTCATAGTGGGGTGATGCATCTTTAATAAGACTAAGTCCCATTCAGGTGACTTCGATGAGGTTATGAGATATATATCGGTATTTAATTATAGTATTGAGTAAGCATAAGTAAAATGTGAATAAATTAAATCATCCTTCTGAGTTTTATGTTGGTGGATGGTTTTTCTGGAATGTCTCTACTTGGTTGGGTCACTATCAGCTTAAAAAACAATGGATGTTGGCTCTAAGATATGTTGGACCATTTTAGGTCACTAATTTTCTTGTGAAGGTTTCATATAGATATATGTTTATGATACATTTGATGGGTATTAATAATTTTTTCGATATATCTTATCTTAGGAAATATCATCCTAACCCCTCTCATGTTATTAGTTGGGATGTTATTGAGATAGAGCTAGATGTTTTTGTATTTGAGATGCTATTGGAGGTCATTTAATCTCATGATAATTTATTTCATGGGAATTCTATCATGTTAGTTAGAGTGTTATGTCAATGAAAATTTAATTCTCACAATACATAGGAATGTGAAGCATCCTTAAGGGAGTAGTGGCCTCACCTATTTTTCAAAATCTATTCTTATACATGGCTTCTTGAAGACATGAAATATTAAAGTGGTGAGTTTGAAACATAATGATACCTTATTTTAGGAATTTATCACCACTCATTTCATTTCCATTTTTATTATGGTCTGCTTCAGGACTTTTAGGGATGGAGTGTTTTTATTGTGGAAAATGACCTATATTTCTAGGATGTATGTTTTTTTTTGAAGTAATAGAGTCTTGGTATAAATGTATCCAATGGTTTTTAGAGTTTTTTTAATTTATAAAGCTTTATGGGTAGTTTTAATTCTTCATATGTAATCTTGTCTGTGGATTGCATGTTGGAAACATTCATGTTTTGCACTGGTTACACGATGTAATGTTGGACTGATGTTGTAAACTATTTTAAAGAATGATAATTTGAAAAACTATGAATTTGGATCATGTCATGAAAATCCTGATTGGGGTTATTTTTAATCTAATGAGTTTAATTCTTTGTATTATCTTGAAAATCATGAAATTCATGACATTAAAGGGTTGAATTTCTTTAATGGTATCATTCTAGAACTATTAACGACACTTCACATATTATTTCCATTTAATTTGATGTGTTGATTTCTCTCTCAAAACACATGACTCTAAAAATTTATTTTGGAGACCACCTCCTCTATCAGATCATTTCATTTGGTGATAGATCTTTATGGTGGACACATAAAATCTCTCCTAGTAAGTGATCTTTATTCTTATTAATTTCCATTAAACAAAGTAATATTGTTGAACTATGTTTTCAAATCCAATGATATTATAGTGATGTTATTCTTGATCCTACTTAGATACATGGCGTGATCTACATCTTGGACCGACCCTTTGTTAGTACAGGTGTGGCAGGTGTGTTTTTCTCTGAGTTATATGGGACCTAACCACACATCCGTACATAGTTGTTATGGAATATGATTCTTATGAATAGGATCCATAGATTGGTCCACAATATTTTGGTTCTTCATTCCTTCCAGTGGTTTTGGATACAGTTTCAGGTGAGTCCAACCAAAGTATATGGTTGGTGGTTACATTTCTACCCTGTGTTGGATGAACAATGATATATCTTGGATTATTAATTAATTTATAAAAAAGTAGAATTATTTATTTATTTAATTGTGTTTGTTCATAAATAGGTTTATATTAAAGGATGGTTTTTACCTTGTTTTTTAAAAGGATAATGGTTGTCTTCAAAGCATTGTGAAATGGTTTTTCTAAATGGATTTCAAGAAAGGTTTTTATGAAATGGTTTGCATAATGTAGAAAATGAGATTTATTGGATACCTTGAAAAAAAGTGTAAAATTTGTTAAATTTCTATATAATTTTTGGAGTTCATTTATGGTGTGTTACTATTCTCCCTAGTCATGTTTTTCTGGGGAAATGATTTTGAAATTATGGGTTGTATCACTCATGGGGAATTATATTACTCTATTGGCCTATCTTCTAAGGGATTGAGTGTGTACTAGTCATTTATTGGGGATTGAGTTTCCTTCTAGATTATTCTGTATTGATCCTTCATATGCTATTACCTTTTCTTTTGAGTTATACTTCTTTTTTTATTACCTACTTTGATATATGTGATATTCTTTGAATCTGTATTACCATGATTATTTGAAAACATATAAAATGGGGAATGTTTTACGATTATTTCATATAAAATATATTTAATTGATTATCATGCCTTGTTTTTTTTAAATTTTAACATGTTTATATTATTGTATAGAGGGTTTTATGAAACACCTGGGTGGGATCTTACTGAGCACGTTATCTCATAGCCTGCACACCCCTTTAGTAGTGCATTGAACTTATTACATTTTTCAATGAATGAAATGAATTGGAACCATAGTGATGTGAAAGTGATTTAATTTTATGGTTTTGATAGATGGTGGTGATATTGAGGTGGAGTTTTCCACTTATCACACAAGTTAGTTGTTTTTCACTGATGGGTTTTTCCTTTGTTATTAGACTTCTACCTTAGAGATTTTGTAGCTGCTTTTTTTGTTGGTTTGTTTCTTCTCATTCCTTTATTTCTATGGAATATATTTCCTAATTTTGTCTTCCATTATTTCTTATTATTTTCTATATATATTCATTTTTATCTCCTTCATATTGGGGGAAATTTTCCCTTTATTTTTTGTTGATGTCGGGGTGCTAGTCGACATCCCATGGGCATCAAAAATGCCCTTTGGGTATGTCATGGGACAGTTAAAGTACTGGATTGGGTGGTATCCATGGTGGATCATTGTAATCATAGTATCTTATAGCTTGTGCCTTTTTTAGGATTATTCTCAATCCAATTATGAGTCTACTAACTTTTCCTTCCATATCAATCATAAAATCGGAAGCATACATTGCATGTTTCCAAAAATATGCCTTATGTGTACTAATAGATTCATTATACTTCTCATTTTAGTTCAATGAATTCACATTTGATATTAATGCATTGATTTTAGGAAAAATTATTATTGAAAAATTAATTATTAAACTATTTCCCTATGATAGAGTCCATTTCCTCCCTTTTCATTATATTTTTTACATGATTACTCCATTAATGATCTTCACCTTCCAAACAATACATGGATAAAACGACCTTATTTTAGTCCATGTCTTAGAGAACATTATAAATATTTTATATAGAATTGATCCAGTAAAACGAAATAAGTGGGTCCAAGGAACCACTGAAGGAAGGTGTGTATTGCCTCATAAAAAGCCCAATAATGTGTCATTCATTCCATTAGTCATTTGGATGTTTGACATGATTATGTCACCATTCATATCTTGACAGAGTTGGCTGAGAAACGTTTCTATATTTCATATCCATGCTCCCATTTTATATGATTTTACAAGAATATGGTTATTTTATTTCTCCTCATATTCAACATTTACAAAATTCAACCTATGAAATATCCTAATATTTTAATTTAAATATTATGATAGATAACATACAACATATGCAACATTGATCTTAAATGAACCCCAAAATATTATTATTTAAATATGACCATTATGACCTAACCATTGGATTGGTAGGTATAGATCAGAATAATAAAATTATGAAATAAATATAAAGGTCCTAATCAATATAAATTTATTTATTATGTATTTCTAAATTATCACACCAGTTTCATTAAATCTATTTTATTCTTCAAAAACACGTTTTCTTGAAAAATATTATTTACTATTTCTTAAGATATAATAAAAATACTTAATTATTTGAAATTTTATAGTTTTTGTTGTTGAAACTGATAAAATTTATAAAATCTGAATGTCATAATTATATTTGGGTGGAATTTTAGTATTATTTCTTAAAATAGTTGATTTTTCAATGAATATTGAAAAATATTGAATTTTATAAAAATGTCATTTTTATTTAATTAAAAAGATGTATTGGGATTTGAAATTTATATAAAAACATAAGTATTATTTAATTATAAATTATATAATTAAATTCATTTTAATAATTAATATACATGATTATTTATATGTATATTTTTGGGATTAAAAAAATTTTCTAATTACATTTTTTCATTGAGTTATACATATTTAAATTAAAATTATTTTCATCGACTTCTAGAAATTTAATATAAAAAAATCGATTCCATATTTTGAATATGGTTGTCCAAATTATTTATGTAGGTCTCTTTTATTTTTGGACATTATGAATATAAACTAAAATAATTTTTGTTACAACAATGAAGTGTAAATCGGTTAATAAAGGGTTTAAAATAATATGATATAGACTATTAAAGACCCTAAAAGATGCCTTAGTTTTTCCAAATGATTCTATTGCATCAGTACTCATTAAAAATTCCATAATATTATCTTTCTTTCAATTTGGATATGATTATGACCTTTTTAATATTTTATATAAAGGAAAGTAAAAAACTATTGCCTTTTTTTTATAATTACTATACTTTTATTTTCATCAGGATAAAAAGAGATTATTTTTAGATATAAAAAATCCTTTTAAATTTTAATAATTTATATATCTTTGTACTATATTTCGAAATTTTAGTGAAAAAATAATAAACAGAAATGTGTACACAATGGCGACACATTAATTATTCAAATAATGAAAAATATAAATGATATAAAAAATTTAAAATGAAATATAATTTAAGAAATATTTGTAATAAATTAATTTAATAGACAAATATATCATGTCTGGGATTTATTAAATAATTTTATTCTAATTTAATTTCTTTCATAATGTTTATAATGTCAATGTAAATGAATAGTTATAAAATTGATATTATTGATATTCTATGAAAATAATATTTTATTAAATAATTTAAAATTAAACAAAAATCATATCTTCATTAAATTTATTAGTTTATGTTTTAAAATATCAACCATTATCCATTTATTTTCATTTTTTACATTTATAGTAAAAATCCGGACCTTGAGAGAGTAAAAAACTTTATTATCATGGTAAGAGTGAAAAAGTTAACCACTTGATAAAACCAAATGACAAGGGTAAAAATTTGATCCAAAAATTTAAAATTTTATTGAATGAAAGTATATAGTATATTACTCATATTATATTTGAATATTACCAAATTTGATCCATTTTTATAAAAAATTAATTTATATTAATGTAATATTTCATTGAATTACAACAGTCCCTCTACCCACTCTTATAAAAGGGATACTCTTCTTCTCATTTATTCACAACTAAAGAACCATTCAGTTATTCAAATACCAGACCAATTATATTAATAAAACCCCTAAAAACGTTCTAAGGGCCTTATTTTTAGTATGATACTAATCTTAATAGTTTTACCCTATTAATAAATAAAGACTTTCCAAAGAAGACATATTCTTTTTAACCACATGTTTTAGTTTTATATCTTTTTATACCTACATAAAATATTATTCAAACACAGTAAAATAATTAACCTAGTATTATACATATAATTATGTTTTTATTAGTTAATATGATAACATATATTCGTTTCCAACCTCCATCAATTGTGAAATGAATCCATTGTTCATGTATATAGCCGATTAACACCCCACGAACTGATGTAATTAATTTTCCATCCCCAATTCCCTAAAATAGTTATAATGATGGATTTAATATATATATATATATATATATATTTGATAGAAATTAAATAATTATAATTATCAATAGATAATATATCATTTTATTTTTACATTTCCCTTCACTGAAACCTAAAAACATCATTATTATATATGTGTGGACGACCACCACTACGAATCGATGTTATTTTTTTTTCATCACCACAAATCATAGATTAAATTTATAATATAATTTAAATAAATAATATTTAATTTATAATATTTTTGTCATTTTATAAATTTATAATAATACTTTCCTTATTTCAATAATTATCATTGAAAAACAAAAACGTTACTCAAGAATACGTATGACCCACCGTCTCAATTATTGTAACATCGCATATTCTCCTTAATCATATTTAATTGTTTTATTTAAAAGAATTTTTAATTTATAAAAGAGATATTTATTTATTTATTATTAATCATTAAATGATAGGATAATAAACTATTTGACCATATTCAACATACTGATGTCATTATAGATTTATGAACTGAATATCATCAAAACATCAGACATAAACATAAATGGATAAATAATTTTATATGACATGGAAAAAAATAAAATAAAAGGAATAATGACCTTGAAAAATGTTCTTATGAAAGTAAATAAATTAATATAATTTTTTTATTCTAGAATATAATGAATACACCAAATGATTTAGACTCGAGGTAAGGGCCCCTTTAACATACATCATTATTTTAAATATTATATTGATTTATTCTATAAATAATTATCTTCTATGTTCATGTTCTAAAAGTTATTTTTTGAATTTATTTATCAAGAAATAATATATCTATAAAGGATACATTTTGAAACCTTCTATCAAAGGTTCTCAAAATTGCAATATTTTTACAGAATGTTTGACTTTATTTACAAAATAAATAATTACTAATCTTTTTTAATTTATATTTGAAACAGACTTTTCCATCCACTCAAACCATTATTTTATGCTTAGATTCCATTACATGGATTCATTCAATCATTAATTAAAATCTATATTTCCCATTTATGGGTACATTTCTATTGATAACAGTTTTTATATGGAAATGGTATTTTGATAAATGAAAGTGTTTTTCATATGATTTTAGAAGATTATTTAATGGATTTTATTATTGATATGGTCCTTGAACAAAATTTATGAATGTTTGAGCCCCATTATAGATCACAAGTGATCTTTATATATCTTTTTTGAATTGTTGGCCACCATTATAGCTCACAGGTGAGAAAGATATAGATTATTTGGTAGGTTCTCCCAAATAACACTCTAATAGTGTGGGTAATGATTATATTCTATAGAGAATCATATTTTAAGTTGGTTGTATGGTTATTATAATTATAAGTGTTCTTGAAAGATTTCAATGATGATTTACTAATGAAAATAGTTGAATTTTCTATGACTTATAATGAGTATTCATAGAAATTGTTTGATTTCAAAAGGAAATATAATGATTATTTTTAACATAAAATATCAACTTTTTGTTAAATTGGTTTTTTTAAAGGAAAGGGTTTTCAGGGTGTTTCTTATTTTTCACGTGACTAATGGATTTTTTAGTATCCATTACTTATTTTTTGGTGGTCATACCACATTTTGAATTTTTTTAATTGGGTTTTATTATTGAGTAGGATATGGATTATGTTACAGTGAGTATTGGTAAGTTTTTCAAAAAATAAAAAAAGTTAAATTTAAAATTAATTGTTTGAGAAAAAATAGATATTGAATAGAAGTATCCACTTTGTATTATATGGGTTTGGTTTGTAAGTGTGATGACCAAATTCAACCAAAATTTAAAAAAAGGACTTTATAAATGTAAGAATGTGTATTCTAGTTTAAATACACTAGAATATGTAATGTACCGTTTATCGTTAATTCTGTCGATATTATAATAGGTTTTAGAAAACAGTTAATATTAGGATGTTTTCATGAGATTTTATTTTTAGATTCATATATACCATCATGTTTTTTATTTTTTAAGGTCAATCATAATTTTAAAGTATTATTGAAAACATTTAATTTAATAAGTGATGGATTTTTTGGTGATTAATGGTATTTTATAGATATTGGATTTAGTAGTGTAATTAACTTAGTAAAAATGTATTTTTAGGTTAATGTATAATGGAGTTATTAAGGGCATTTACTTTGAAAGAACTATTTTCATTTTAACAATTAATAATTTATTTTACGTCTTAATGATATTATTCTATACAGATTAAAGTATATTCATTAATATTAAATTGAAAGGATCTTAGAAATACTTCGTATCCGTTCATGATGATTTATCCATAAATATCATGAAAAAATATTGTTCATATTATTTTGGAATCGTTTTGAATATCCAAATGACCTGTAAGAAAATATTTGATATATTAAAAACATTTCTATTCTCTAAACTTTATATGGATCATATTTCCTCTTGTATATAATTTCAAGATTCCACTTTTTCTATATCATTCAACAAGGAAAATACCAAAAAGGATATGAATATTTCTTTTCTGGATACATTGATTTCATGTTGGATAATAAAGGGAATATAAGCAATATTTTATATTTCCTCCGTGTAGGGATTTAAGGAATGATTTTTTTGTATTTGTATTATGATATATGATTTTGTTTATGTTTAAAACTCCTAAATACATATATCATATTTTTTATTTATATAAATAAATTATTAATAAATGAGACACAGAAGTATTATTAATGATTTAAGGATATGTTTATTTATAGAGTTTTTAGAATTACGAAATATATGTATTTGATCATTCATGAAACACATAAGTATTATTATATTATAGTTTTTGATTTAAATATATGGAAATATTTATTATATAGAATCAATAACTTTTAAAAATGGAATAGTGAATATGTGATAATCTCTTGGTGGAATTTGATGAGATTCTATAGATATTTGAGGTTTATGAAACCATTATGTTTGTCATGTGAAATTTTTTTGAGGAAGAATGTTATTTTCATTTTTTTAATTAATTTAAATGATATTGAAAATATTAATAGTTTATATTGACTGTTATGTCTAAGGTATATTCTTGGGATCATAATAAGAGTTATATAGTTCTATAAAAACGAAATCCCCCAGGCTGAATGACAACCAGGCATATATGGAATGGTTTTAGGTCCTGAAACCACAATCAAAGAGAGACATGGTTGAATCACATACCACTTGACTATGTGATATCATGGTTAGTAGGACATAATTTTTTACATAATATATTTGATAGATAAAGATAAATTTTATTTTGGGAGAATATTGTTTATCATATATATGGAAATAGGATTGAAAAGTTATTTATTTTTTGATTCATTAATGAAAATTTTGAATAATCAAACTATTTTGGGAACCATATCCTATTTAGGTAAATAGTATCTTATGGGATTTTATTTGAAGAATAATGGATGAATTTTCTTTTAAAAAATACAGATGATGGATTTGTAGCATGTGAGGTTAGTAAAAGAAATTATTACCATATATTGGAGACTATTTGATAAGTGAATATATTTTTTTGGTATGATATTTTTGGAGTTATTAATGTTATTTGGACAAAATAATAAATTTATTACGAAAAAATATGTGATAAAATTATCCTAATATTATGGTTTCAATCATAGTATGTAATATATTGAATAAAATTAAGTTTAGTGATTTATAAAATGATATCAATTACAGTTTATTTGATATTCTTGTATCTTTGGAGATTAATTTGTCAATTGTAACACCCTAATATTTTAAAATATGAACATTAGTTTCGATAGTGTATATTACATGAAACACTGATCTTTAACGTCCCATGAAATATATTGTCGAAATATGGTAGCAATAATAGTGCTGTTAAATTAGAAGTTATGAATAAGAATAAAGAAATTATTGAAATTATATGATTTAAAAATTTATAAATAAAATAAATGTTTATAAATTTAATAGAATAAAAATTAAAAATCATTCGATGAAAAAAAACATTTTTCTGGGAATAGTTTTTATGGGAACAATGTGTTTTTCTATGTATAAGTTATATTAATCAAAATTGTGGAATGATTCTATTTTAATTTATATATTATATATTGAATAAATTTATTTATAATTCATTTAATATTTTTTCTGAGCATGACATTAGAATAAATCTAGTTTTATTCTTAAAAATTGAATTTTTCAAAAATTGGGTTCATCGTGTTTTCAAAAGTTATTATAAAATTTATTTCCTCCCAATTTTTGAAAATTTATTTTTTAAATAAAATTCATTTTTTGAATCATTATTTGAAACATACATTATAGTTATATTTCTAAATTCTTTTGAAAAGATAAATTTTTTGTTGAATTGTGAAAATATTTTTTTTATTTAAAGTTGGATTTTTGTTTAAATCATTTACAAAGTTCAATTTTATTTTACAAAGTTTTAAAATTAAATTCATCATATTTATATTATAATTAATTCAATTTATACAATTTTAGTCAATTTTAGGTTGAATCATGTTATAGAAACTTTTTATACTTAAGGAATTATCTTCTTTGGAAGACTACATTTTCATCACAATAACAGGTATAATATTATTCAATTTTTTTTAATTAAATGATTTTAATTACATAAAATTGATTACTTATAAAGAATCAAAATAATTAAATTATTTTTTATGGTAAATTTAATTTTTTCTCATTGTAAATAGTAAATATACTAAAATTTAATTACTATGGTTCTGGTTAAATCTAGGTTTTTCATGTTACATACATCTATGTCAAAATTAATTTTCCACAAACCTTGGAATTTTATTTTATATACTGGATTTCAAATTAAAATATAGTGGCAGTGTAATTATCTAATAATTATCATTTATTTTTATTCATAAAAAATAATGTTCATGGGTATGTAAATAAAAAAACTAGTTACTGTGGGGAAAACTAAAAATGGTAAAAGTATGTAAAATTGGCGGTTAATGAATAAAATGTTTAAAACATGTTCATTTTTTTTGTGGAGGGTATTTTGAACAAAATATTTCATCTGATACATTTTTATTGACTTTGGATGTACATGGGTAGAGAGAGACTATTAATTGTTGAATAGACTTTTGTATTTACAAAAATGCCACCCATCCTCAATTATAAAAAGGGACCACCTCCCGTATTCACACATATAAAAGCATTTTGATAAATAATACCCTAAAAAATCTATAATAAACATACTTATCCTTGTTATAGAGGTTTTGGTCTTCCTAAAAGTGTATCCTTAGGGTCCTTAATAAGATATCCAAATGAGGTTTTTCTTAACAAAGCAAATTGCCTTCACAAAACAATTTCAGTTTACTTATTCTATTACCACCTTTATTCATGTATTAATAATTAAAACATAATTACCCCATTTTATTATATATAGTGAGATTTTATAATTTTGATATCAAAACCTATATCTATCCCCCCTTCCATAAAATGGCAAATAGAACTGTTGATCATGTGTATGGTGGACCACCGCCTTGCGAAACAATGTAATTTGCATTCCATCACTGCCTCTCATGGATTGATATAATGATGGACTTAATAAATATATATATTATATTTAATACATAATTATACTTATTTAATTATAATCTCACATATACCTTGTTTCCAACAATCCATTGGAAAATGAGAATATAGCATGTGTGTTTGTATGGGCTTCCTCCACCACGATGTGATGCGATTTGTTATTCATTTTATTTTGAAATTGATGGTAATGTGGATGGATTTTATAAAAATATATTATTCAAATAATATAATAATTTTTATTTATTTTTTACCTTTCCTTAATTCTATATATCAAAAAAATTATGATAAGGTTCATCCGTACATATGACCTCGTGTCTCCATGAACGGTGTGAACTATTTTTCTATTCCTAGCTTAAATATTATATCTTTAATATATATATAATGACAAGATACTATTTTTATATCATTTTTAAAATTATTGATCTGATGGAACCAAGATAAAAGTAAAATGACCAAAGCTACCAATTCAGAACATGCATTAATGATGAGGTATTTACTGACAGAACCAGTGATAATTTAAAAAAAATGTTAATAAAAAGTTGATAAAAAATGTAAATCGAAATGTCTTAATATATATGAGTGTATTTATTTAATATCAGTATAAGAAATCTATATTTAATATATAGGTGGTTCGAACGCATACAAAGGAGGCCAGGTGTGAGTTAAGGGTTTCTCGTCACACTTTTACTTTTGTGAGACATGTGAAACACTTATTTTTTTGTGTGATTCATATAGTACCCCTTGATAATTAATGTCATATATATATTTATATTAATGGTGTTTAATGTTTCATTCTATGTTATTTCTTTCTTGTGGATTATTATTGAAATGTAACTAAAGAAACAATGGTTTATTTCCAATCTCATCATTATTACAGATTGTTTATGTTTAAGTCTCCCTAAGGGTAATTGTTTTGTATTTTTATATTAAACAAAATATATTATATTATCCTTTATTTATTTAAGAAATTTTAAATTAATAATACTATTTACCACACTTAGGTAGTTAAAAATAATGAAAAAATGTTTTGAATAAAAGGTAACCTTATTTCTATCATTATTAGAAAATAATATTTCTTTTTATAACCATGTTTTATAAAAATATATTTAAAAATATATTAGAAATTATAAAAATTATTTATTTAAAAAAAATATAGATGTGTTAATTTTAAAAAAATGGTTTTAAATGAATCATTTTTTTTGTATGAATGATGTACTTTTTAACATTTTTACAATAGTGTGATAAAATATTTATTAACTTATTCATGTTATAAGGAAGTAACCTCTATAATAACAAATCATTTATTTTAATTTTCCTTTACATATTTACATTTTAATTTTTAAATAGAATTTTATTCCTAAATTTTTTGGAATTATTTAGTTTTTAAATGTTATTTTCAAACTAAAAAGTGTATTTTCAACAATAATTTTTTTATTGAATTTTTATTGTATTTCTATTAACCAATGACAAAAAACATAATTTTAAATATGACCCATTGGGACTATGTTGTAATTATATGATAAAACATATTTATATGGATGGATTATGATCTGTTTTGTTAGTGATGTACTGTTTTGATTAAATTCTCCTTATTACTCATGATTTTTTATGATTATGTTTATTTATTGGGGAAGTTATTAACATTTAATATGATAGATTTCAAAATAAATGTTTATAATTATTATTCTTCTCTCCTTCGGTGCATACAATGAATTGAGAATATAACATAAATTGAGGGGCCCACTATAACCCCTTGATGTATTGATAGGTCACAAAAGGCAAACTACCTTGGAAATTTGTTTTTGGCCTTACCCATTTATGTAAAATGACTTGTAATGATTCCTTGACTGTGTGTTTATGATGTTTGGAATTATTAGTTCCTTCATTATGATATTTTTCATTTAAGTCCATGTGATTATTGGGATTAATGTGATATTGATGGATAATTTTCAATATTATGTGACTAGATATATGAAATTATTTGATAGAAATTTATTCTTTCCATATTATTCTTCGTGGTCAAGTTATTAATTAAATGGAATTTGTTTTCAGTTACATGAATTTCCATATTGATTATTCCTTAATTACATAGGATAGTTTCCTCTGTATATAATCCTTACTATGCATCTAATGTCACCCCTTTATTTTGTTTCCTTTTCCCATGATTCTATGAAGTTCATTATGGTTGATATTAAATGATATTCTAATTGGAATAATTTATTTCTAAATGAAAATTACATGTTGAGTTTTGTTTCAAAATTTAATGTGAGAATCAATTATATGTCTTGTTTTTAAAGACTAATAAACTAATTAATACTTCTTGTGTTATGTGGAGATTGTTCAATGTGTTCTAAAAGAGTAAATAGAGATTGGATATTAACTTTAGTGTTCTAAAATAAATTATAAGAAGATGTTTAAAAAGAATAATAATGGGAATAATTTAGATCATGAATGATAATGGAATATACAGTAACTATCCTTGTGTAAAAGCGTGGGATGAATAATTTTATTATTTTTCAAGTGCAGGAAGGGAAGCCATATTACTCGAAACTATCATGAATATGTAAAGACAAAAAAAGAAGAAAAGGAGGACATGTTGTGTGCAAAACCTATAGAACAATACTTCATGTTTCTAGAGAATTGATATTTTCTAACTAAATTTGAAATCATAAGATAATTGAGGGAAACCACCATCAAACCCTATTGAGTCCTCGAGAGAAAGTTTATTCTTTTCCAATCATGATAGTTGAAGATGATTATTTAAAGGATGTAGTGGAAGGCACACTAATTTCAAAATAAAATCTATAATGTGCATTTTATTATTCTAGTTCAACATATTACATTATTTTTTTTGTTTACAAAAACCATAAAATTTTCCTCGAAGATTATTGTGGTAATGTTATTCATTAAAAGTGACAGAAAAACTATTCTAGAATCAAGGTTATATTGGTATTAACATATTAAATTTTGTAAGTTCTATATAATCACAATCATGGTGTTCATTTTATATGTTTGATTTTACAAAATAACAGGGTTGTATTCGATGTGAAAATATAATTCCAAGATCAACGATATAAGAAAAGAAATTTTTGTAGTTTTGAAGGGAAACATTGATTTCATTTTCAAAGAAAAAATATCCCATCCCAAGTCTTATCAATATACACTTTCTATAGTCTTTTTCAAGTAAATTACTGGTAAATAATGTGAATAAAGTTAATGTATAAATAAAAGAGTTCTTCCTATTGTTTATTAAAACATAGATGTATTTTCTACTAAATTACCTTGACCTTCTCTAGAAAGAGGTGTAAAATTCTCAATTTAAACCAATCCTAGATCCCAAACTATATCAAATATAGAACATAAAATGAATTTTTTTGAGTTATTGTAATTGAAGAAGAATGTTCAAGATATGTTTGGGAAGGGTATTATTCAACTAAATGTGTCTCCTGGGGATAACCTATTATCTTTTTGAAGAAGAATTATGGATCAATGTGGCTATGAATTGTTTACAAAGAACATAGTGATACTAATGTAAAAAATAAATACCTTCATATAAGGATTGATGATTTATTTGTCCAACTTCGCAGTGCTCAATTATGCTCTATGATTGACCTCTGATTGAGGTATCGTCATATGAGGGTGAATAAAATGATATCCTGAAGAATTAATTTGGTATAAGACTAATAAATATGAGTTTTTGTTATTTCAATTGTCTTGAATAACTATCCTTATATATTTATAGATTTGATAAATAGTTCTTTATGGATTACCATGATAAATATTTTATTGTCCTCATTGGGGATATTTTGAAGTATTCAAAATGTAATGAGAAGCAAAAGGATCATCTATGTGTCGTGTTGAAAACACTATGGAAATAGAATATTTTTCTTAAATTTAAAAAATGATAGTTTGGGCTATAAAAATTACGACTATTGGGATACATTGAGACTAGTGATATTATCTTATTTAATTCAAAAATGGTAAATTTTATAGAATAGTGGACATGTCTTAAAATACTAACTGAGATTCATAGTTTCCACGATATAAAGGGATGCTATAGAAGGGTTGTGAAATTTTTTTCATGTAATTATAATCCAAGGACAAGTTTATCTCAAAAGGGAGTTATGTTTATCCAGATGAAGGAGTGGAAAAAAAATAATCCATAAATATAAAAGTACGTTCATTAGTGAACATGTTATACCATTATACTCTGATTGGAAAGGATTTTCTATTTATAGTTATAAATCCTTATAAAAATCTTGGATGTGTACTCATATAAAATGAAAATGTCATTTCCTAAGAATCTTGATAGTTGATTCACAATTAATATAATTATCATACTCATGATTTATAGTTTTTTACAATTTCAATATTGATTTGGAGATACTAATTTTATGGGGATAGGTTTGATATACAAATCAAATTCCATATTTTGATTTATATTTTAATGTTAAAGTAACTAGACATGACAAAAAGGCGATGGTTATTAGGTCTGAGTGATATGGAAAGATGGAGGGGGAGAGATGAATTATCAATTTTAAGGATTTGAAAAAATCATAACTATTAGAGTAATAAATAGTTAAACATTTAAAACAAATTGAACATGATATTTTTATTGTAGTTTATATTACTATATTCATATATCTATTCTTTAATATGATCTATATGATTTGAGGATCATTTTTCACTATGTAACTCATTTTTGACAAAGAGTGATAACCCAGTTACAAACGTACCTTTTTGTAACCAAGGTGTATAAACTAACTTACTTTTACAGGTGTCATGAACCCTGAATAACCTATGTTTTTTTTGAGTCAAATCACAACCTTTCTTTTTAATAGTATAAATAGAGTAGGAAGACAACATTTTTATTTGAAAATATAACAATGACTCGTATGGAATAAATAGATGACTAAGAAAATATAATAATGGAAACACTGAAGAAATTAACAATTTTTCTTGAACTGATTGTGAAGAATGTTGATACAACTCAATAACATCAATCACATCAATAGTGGATGATCAAATGATGAAATTATTCCATGATCATTTTAATGAAACATTATTAGTACAAAGATTCTCAACTTTGTAAATCTTTCATGAATTTTTTATTTTTATATTTTTCACTCAATATTGAAAAAAATGTTGGGTTTATCTAATCTCATTCTACCATAATCACATTACAACAAAAAATCTCGGATCATTAACTCTAATATGTGCTTGAGTATAAAAGAGAATATAATTAACTCATCACAGAATATAACTTTACAAAATAATAAACATGAAAATATTCCCATTAAAAAATATTTAAAATATCACGATCATGATTATATTATTCTTCATCTGTTTAATAATTTTAGTTAATATTCATTGATATCTGATATTTCCATGTCATCATGCAATCTGATGCATCATAGAAGTGTTGTACATGATTTACTTTGGCTATATATAAATTTGGCATTGTGGTTTCTAATTGGCCATACAAAAATTGAAAACCTGAGTCTCAATTAGCTATTGGATTGAAACAACTACATTTTTGAAATGACTATACAGATATATAATAAAAATTAAAATATGATACTTCTCTATGGGTCTATTTTAAATTCACTAAATCACATATTAGGTTATGAGACTAAAAAGTGATACATAGATCTGGACAAATTTCAGAAATATATGTCTTAATAGTGTAGATAAAAATATAAATATGTTTCAATAAAGATAGGGATTTTGAATTTAAGAAAACCATAGAACAAATAAAATACAAAATCCCCCAACACCAAAAACAACCACATTTTATAAAATTTAAAATTTTAACTTCTCATTAAAATACTCTAAATATCATCCCCTTTTTGGAATTTATGAAAAAGAAAAAATATTACTACAAAAAACATCTATTACTCAAAAATAATTAAATATTAGATTTAATGTAAATTATGTTCAAGGGATAAATTATCCAAAATTCATACTTCTATATCAAATATATATGAAAATTAAAACACATAATTATAATATATACATGATACTATATTTTAAATTTGGAATTTTTATTTGGAATTATAGATATTTTAATAAATTAAATAAATATTAAGAATTTAAGAATTAAAAATATTTATGGTATATCCCTATCAAACGTTGTTTATAATTTAATTTATAAAACTCATAGAATGTAATTATTTAGTAAATATTTATGAATGTTGATTTTCTATTGCAATAAAATTGAGCATGATATCCCCTTAATTAACATGGTCTCCTAGAAAATGAAATAAAAAATCAACATGTTTTTTCCTACATTTATATTTATAATTTTAAATAAAATATATGTTTTCATAATATTTAGGAATTTTTCCTAAATAGATATTTAAATCACAGAGAGATTATTTTATCGAACTACACTGAGCACATTAATTTTTTGCCGCACTGTACTCATCCTTAACTATAGACAGTGAAATAGATAATTTATTTATGGGACTCCATGATAGTAAACATTTACTGAGTAAGTGACACATACCTGATGTGCTTTTATTTCCATGTTTACAGCCTCAAATATTTTTGTTATAATATGATAAAAATTTGAAGCAATACTAATTGAAATGAATCTATCTATAGTTAATAGTTCCATTAACATATCCAATTAAGATTTTAATATCCATTAAATGACTTAATATTTGGATTAGGCTATTATCTCATTTAAATTTATAATTTAAATTAATATTTACTCGTGATATATTTTAGTAAATTAGGTTTCATATTATTCAAATATTTTCTATATTCATCTGCATCTAGTATATAATTTGTTCCTATTAGATTATTCAATATTTTATATGATTGAAGAAATTTTTTATAATAGAATACATTTCTTATTTAACTTATTTGTAAATATATTTTTTTTTGAATAAATCAAATGACCATGGAAAAAAGTTTATTCACCCATTAGGCTCATTTCAAATTCATTTCTCATTAGTTTAAAAAATTCATTACTAAGAATATCATTTTTAGATCCAAATAAAATATCTTTGAAATATATTTTTATAATTAAAATATCATTATAAAAATTATATATAACTACATTTTGATCAACATTTCCACTGTTAAAATATTTATCAAATTAAAATACAGCTATTTAATCATAAAAATCCTTTTGACAATTTTTTAGAAAATAAAACAAATTTGATATTTTGAAAAAATAAGATAGAAATTCATTATTTCCAAAGATATTTTGTTGATTAGAATACACATATTTAAATGTTACACCATTTGAAAATTAATTTTTTATATCCATTTAATTAAATTCAAAAATTTGATAATAATAAAAATGCAATAGAATCTAAATGGGTTATATTCAAGAAACCAATAAAAATAATTATTCAAAATCAACAACTCCTTGTAAATCATTGGAAACTAGGGGAGCCTTATTTATTACTACCTTAATTGACTCATCCATTTTATTCCAAAAAGTAAATTTCTTTCCAATGGAATTTATATATTTACGAAACCGTACCAAAATTATATACTTATTTATTTTAAAATGATTAGTTTTTTCATGCATAGAATTTTTAAAATTTGAATTATTTAATTCCTCATTAACATAAATGCTTCCAAAATCATCGTGGAGGTAAGAATAAGGAAAAAAATTCAAAACTTATTTTCTATTTCGTATTCCAGATTCAATATTTCTAATTAAATTTTATATTTATTGTAATTTATGTGTTTTTTAATTAATAGGATTATATTTAGAAGAGTTTTTCTCCCTCATAAACAATGAGTTATCCTTTTAAGGTTTACCTTCATTAAAATTGAAGTCTTTATATTCATCATAATAATTATAAGAAACTTATTCTATTTTTCTTTATTTCTAGTTAAATTTACATCCAATAAATCCTCAATAGATTTTCTTATCTAGTTATATATTCTATAACATTTACTATTAATTGAATATAATTAAAAAAATAACATCGACATGTTTTACATCAAACTTTTCAAATAATTTTTTTCATTTAAAATATAAAAATATGTATCCAAAAACAATAAGGAGACAAATCTTTGTGTTTTTCAATTAAAATTTCATAATTATTTTATTTAAAAATGGTATAATGTAAGTTCTATTTAATATATAGAAATAAGTATTAACCAATTCTGCCCAAAAATATTTCGGTAAAATGAATTCAATTATCACTGTTCTCTTGATTTCATAAATACTTTATTCTCTCAAAACAACACTATTATGTTGTGATATTATAGTGGAAGAAAAATTATATTAGTATATATTATCTTGAAAAAATTTCTAAAAAACTATTCCAAAAACTTTTAATCCTTTATAAGTTATAATTTATGTTATTAATATTTTTTAATTTGGAATCATTTTAATAAAAGAGATAAAATATTTCAAGATTTCATTATTATATGATCGGAAATGAGTTAGAGTGAATCTAGTAAAACCATCCCAAATTATATGCACATTTCTCTTAACGCATAACATAGTAGTTCTCATGGGTCCAAATAAGTGAATATGAATTAGTTCTTAATATCTTACTATATTAACATTATTGATAGAAAAAATTTCATTTTTCACTGGTTACCTTTTTGATAAGGATCATACAAGAAATACTTAAGTACCATCAATTTTTTAAAACCTGTAAACTATCCATGTTATTCTATCTTATACAATTGTGGAATATGAACATTTACCAAAATTTTAGGAAAAATAATATGGTATGTTTATATAACAATTAAACACTTTATATATTTCTATTTTATTACTTAAAAATATATTGACTTGTTATTTTATTTTCTACTAGAATAAAATAAAATAAAATAATATTTATAAAAAATAAATTTACTATGTCCAAACATTAGAATAATTTCATCATCACAAGGCAATGAAATAGTAATTTAACTTGTTTTTATTAATTTTATATGAAATTGTTTAGAAATTACATTAGATTTGAATATTCTAACTTCTCTCACACCTTTGAATTTTTAGTCAGTGTTATCTCTAAAATAGAAATTTTATAGATCACATTAATTAAAAGATAAAAAGATAAAAATATCACCAGTAATGTTCCAAGAACAAATTCTGTCCATAAATAATGTAGTTTTAGAGCTCTTTATGAATACTTTATAAAAAATAGACTAAACAGATAATTTTGTGGTACCTAATATATTTTGGGTCCAACTATATTAGAGATAAAATTTTTATACATCGATATTAAATTAATTCATTTATTATAGTTTAATAAAGAAGACATATTCTTTGAAATAAAAGTCTCAGAATGGACTAATGATGGAGTGAATCTCAATGAACATTTTTTTGAATAATCCCCTTTCATATTACATCAAAATCAAGTTACACATGAGAAATTCCCAATTCCTTTTTTTAAAATATACTTAATAAGATCATATGAATATCATTATTATAACCAAAACTAGTTGTCTCTTTATCAGGTCTGTTATTTTCAATCCTCTTATGAAAATGTTGTTTTCCTTGAATAGAAAATGATATGGATTCTTTTAATCTAGTAATTTAACTTTTTAGTTTTTTTATATATTTGAATAACTTCTAGGACATCATTTATTTTCTTATTTGAACTTGATCATCTATTTATTAATTTATTATTTTCATATTATATCCTCTTAAATTAATTATCAGTTTTAGATTAATTCTTACAAACTTTCATAAATACCATTTCTTTATATTAATCATTTTTTATCAATGAAACCACTAATTTATTCGTTCTAATATTTGAGTATTATTAGTTAAAAAACTATAACCCATTTCTATTATATATTTCTTCATAGAAATATTTTCTATTTTCTGTTTTCTAATTTAATTTTCTTATTTTCTCATTGAAATTATATCTTTAGTTCCACCATTACCATAGTATAATTTTGAAGCTTTTAATTTTGTTCGGTTAGTATAATTTTGAATCTTTTAATTTTTTTCGGTTAATTTTTGAACATTAGATTTAATATTTGACTCATCATATGAAATATAATTAGAATCATTGCTTACCTCATTTATTATTGATTCCATGAAGCATAGATTGACTGATTATTTTCCACTATCAGAATCATTAATTCATGAGTCTGAATCCTCCGTGGAACTCCATCCAATATTATATTGATGTTTAAAATCTTTCATATCTTCCTTTTCATTACCCCACTTGTTTTAATTTTGGAATATATGATTTGATACGACCCTTTTCCATACATTAATATAATATTAATTCTAAAAACATGTATTTTCTAATATTATCTTCCTTACTTCTGATTATGTTATCACATTTTTTATCTCTTATAAGGAACATCTTTGGGCCTATATTTATTTTTAGTGTATTTATAAACTACTTTAGTAAATTAATTATTACATCTTTCTCTCGTCGTTACAAATCAAAATAAGTTTAATTAATTGAAACATTTATATTAGGCATTAATTCTATAAAAATTATTTTTTCATGTTCTTCTCCATTATCATCCTTCTATTCTATCTAGTACAGTTGAATTAATCATGCTAGTAAGACCATTGATTAAAAAGTAAAATCCAAATATTCAACAATCCCAACATTCTTTTACTTCCACATTTTTTGTAGTGCTCATAGTACTCTTTAGATAATAATTTCTTTCTTTGTTTTTTCCACAATGAAAACCATATTAGTTATAATTTTTTGAATATTTCATTCATACTATTTATATCCTATTGAAAATTCCTTATAAATTCTTGAAAATCAGTGCAGTGAATGATGAGTGACTTTTAATGATATAAAAATGTAAGATATAGTTTAAAATAATGCAATGTGTGTATGGATATTTATACTTTAATAAAAATATAGGCAATTTACAACATTATAGCTTATGATAAATTTTGTAGAAACATTTATAGTTAGAGTTTCTAAATGTACCTCATGTATTTTATGAGGTTTAGACAAAATAACCAAAAATATAAGACATATATTTTTAAAAAATACCTCTATATGATCCTTCAAGTACATATAATCTTTTACATTGAAAAGTTGTATTGTGATGGGTTCCAATAATTAAAAATATAAAATTTCAAAAAAAGTAACAAATTATTTCTTATACTCTTATTTCTAGGATAATTGTTGGTACAAAATGATAAAGAGATAGTAATCACTAACAAACTCCTTTAATGTAACTAATATCATATTCCAATTTTTAGGTCCTTGTGAGATGAAATGATGCATTGGTGATGGTGAATAGTCCTTTTAAATTATTTTTATTTTTTAGTTATTAGAAAAATACAAAATTTAATATTGAAAACAAATTTTTTAGTGGAAAATGAAATTATGAGAACACACTATTTTTATAGTATTTTCAAATATCTAAAATCCTTCATCTACTCTCCAATATTTTATAATATGTGATAAGATTGATATTAACTAAATATCTCACTTTTCATAGGTAGTGATAACCCAGTAAAATACATAACTTTTTCTCCCCATGTGGTATAACAAAAATTAAATTTATTATAGGCATGACCAATGACCAACATAATTTTTTTCCCAATCAAAAACCAATGATTAATTTTAAAAGAAGGGATAATCTAGGAAGAAAAAATTTTATTTTTAAAATGTTCGACCGACACATAAATAAAAAAACATAAAAATAAAAACTAAAATAATGAAAAACATAAATAAATTAAGAAGATCAATTGAGCATATGATGATGGAAATTGATGTAGCTCATGAAATTTGATTACTTTGGTAGTAAGTGATCAAATGATGAAGTTCCTTCAAGACCATACAAATGAAAGCGTAATCACAACAAGTATTATCTACTTTTCATTTCTCATATAAATTTATTATTTTTCAATGTGACTCTCTGTAATAAATAATCTATGTTGAGATTATTTAATCACATTCACCTTTGGTCGAATTCCAATGACAAGTGTCCTATCATTAACTATAATATCTTATTTAATAAACTAGTCTTTATGTATTTTCAAGAAACAAGCTACGTCAAAGATTTATAATGTGACTAAAATCATTTACAGAGATGTAGAAATGTCCATAAATAATATCATAACGTTAAAAATAAACATTTAAATAATTTTCATTAAATATATGTATTTTCACTTTAGTAAACCAATAAAATAAATACAAAATCCAAAATCCAAAACCAAATAATGGTTAGAGATTATTAACGACTATAATTTTTATATTTATTATCACCCAAGAAACATACAAATAAATTGTTGAATCCTAGAATTGGAAAGACCCTAGTGTTTTTAAAATATGGGGATTAAAGGGTATTTTTTGATCAAGAACATGGTTAGGATAAATATGTAATTCATCTGTGAAGGAGAGACATCAATCCTATATGAAATGATTTTGTAACCATCATTACTAGATAAGATATATAATGAATAAAGAGATGATGCTATTTTATGATAAGGTAGAAGATATGTAAAACATGATTTTTCTAGAGTTTAATGTAATCCAAGATGGTGTACAATGGTTTTACAAAGTTATATATCCCACATGTTACCATGTTAATGAAATAGTTGATCAATGAATCTTAGAATTCCACATTCTCTACAAATCATAAAAGTACCAAAATATATAGTGATATATGAAATCATTATTTTTTGTGTAAAATGAAATGAAATATTGCAAATGTTCACCTGAAATGGTGTTGGAAGGAAACTATAATGTAGGAGAGTGATTGTGGCGGGAAATATTTAAATATATATCACGTGTGATCATTCTTATTTCATAAATTATCTAACTGGGTTATTTTATGAAACTACAAACACAAAAGAACCCCCCATATCTATGAAAAGAGATGTTTCTATGGACATTTTTTCCAAATAAAGGTAGACATCGAGGTTTCTCACCAATGACACTTTGGAAGTCTCATTACTCGAGGGTATGGGAGGTTGAGCTCATCAAACCCCCAATTGGGGGATTTATTTCCTACTAAAGAACTTTATCATTGATTTATGTATTTAAAGTTAATCCTTCCTAAATTACGAATATGGGAATGGTTAACCCTATATTATATAATGATCATTGACATGAATTTTCATGAACAATTATATTTATAATATTTTTCCATCGTTCCCTTCCTTACTAGATGGGGTTAAATTATTATGTGTTATGTTTTATAACCTAAAACTTGAAATTATAGAGTTTATCACTATACATAATGGAATGAGATTTTTTGAATGTGGGATTCAACCATGAAAAGAAAGTTTTCTTATTTTTTATGAATATGTATCAAAACCCCATTGTTTGAGTTGCACAATTTAGGGTCATCCAATAAGGACAACCCATGTAATTATACATCAACCATTAAGGTTGTTCAAATGAATGATTCATAGAAATGGATGGTGAGGGGGGAATGTATAAGTATTCATTTTTTTCCATTCTCAATAAGAATATAGAACAGAAAGGACAAGTTTGGTTGGCTAGTAGGAATATAAAAAACTAAGAAGTACTATGAATATGATGATAAATAGAATTAATATAGTCATCCAATTTAAGAACTATTTTGATGGGGATATGAATTGATGGTGAAAATACCCATGGAGTATGAACTTGAGCAACAATATGTCTGGGATAGTCAGAATATTTACAGGAGAGGGAATGATGTGGATAATATTGTGATGATATGGCCCCATGATGTTTGAAATAAAGGGTTAATGATGTCATTTTTGAATCTCTAAGAGGAATCTTATATTACCCATAAAAACATGTATTTAATACCATATAGTTTAAATGGAACAATTTAAGGTAATATAAAGAGACCAAACCATGTAGTTTAATGTCATGAAGTATAGATGACGGGAAGGTAGATCAATATCATGCCACTATGATGTCTATGTCATGGAAGGTGTGATAATAGGAAATTGAGTGGGTATTATTCATTTAGGGGTACTCTAAAAAAATAAAATGGGACTTAAACCTATGATTTGGTCTACTTATAGTAATTTATATAGTGATATGGTTGTGAACAACTCATATCTCTATGATTACATGATTCATGCTCAGTTGGAGAAAAAATATACATTATAAGATCAACAACATTTCACGGGTTCACATAATTAGATTCACTTAGGGGCTTGTATATTGAGGCTTATCTTTGTTTATATCCTTCTCATATAGATAGTATGTTTAATTGGAACCATCTAGGGTATTACATTAGAAGAGAACCTCATACTCACATCTTCTTTCCTGTTTATAGGTTGTGAGGGACCTGAAAGAATGAGAGGTATTGTATATTTCAAGATAGTCATGGGCTTACTCTAGAAGGGGTGAGATTAGGGGCCCAACATATTGAATGGAGAATAAATTCATCATTGATCTAGGGGATACTTATACAACATCTTCTTGATAAGGAAACTCTTTATCAATGGAATCCATTATTTTGATTCCCCTAAGGGTATTACACATCTATAATGATTATCTCGGGGCTCCTTTCATCAAGGGAACCAATGATTAAAGGGGTGAACAATAGTTTAATTTAACTATTCATCTTCATTAATAGGAATGGGAGGGGGGCCTTGTAAGAACCCAGAACTTATTTTTAGGGGTGAATCTTGCTTTCTAGTTGTTTTTGAGAAAAAATATGTGTTTCTGAAAATTGCAGGAGTACATGTCGTGTAATTTGAGTACACTCCATGTACTCGGTTTCCATGGGTGACCATGTTCTGGCTGGGTGATGGCTAAGTACATGGTCATGTGTGGTGAATTAGAGAGGGCCTAAAGTGGAGGTTGAAAAAGCAAAGTACACGTAGTGTACTATTAAAATACACACTGTGTACTTTATTTTTTTTCATTAAATGGATCAGGGTCGTGTCTTATAGAGAGAAAATTCTACTTCATCATTTGTCTTATCCAGGAGCATCCGTACGGATGTATATCTTCTCTGAACCCCTGACTCGTCGTCTGTTCTATGAATCGATCTTCGTCCGTTGCGTAGGAATCGCATCAGTGAGTTCTCCTTTCTTCTTGAACCTCATCTCTTAATTTCTCCTCTCTCACAAGTTATAAATGGTTGAATGTTTTTAATGTTTATGTAGATCTAAAGCATTTTAGGGTGATCCAAGGCCTGAAGTTCACGTATATCGATCTCACGACACACAGGTAGGTGGTTTGTGCCTTTCCATAGCTAGTCTTTGATTTATATGTGAAAAAGTGCACAATACCCCTGTTTGGGGTATAGTGTGTTCATGGTTTTGGCCCTTTTATTTTCCTGATATGCCTATTCTAATTAGATAGAGGTTAATTGTTTGTGAATAGGGATACCTTTTCTCTGCTATGGATGTTTTTCCCATGTTTTCTTATTTTGACCATTTAGTCTAGCCCTACCTATTATGCTGTATATTTTCTATCCATGCCTATTATTGTTAGGGTGGAGTAATTATTACCTGACATTCTATGATATGTTTGTAGTTTGTTTAGCCAAGTAGTTCTTGATGTTTACTTTGCTAATGATTGTCGTTTGTGCAAGATTACTTTAGATGGGGCTATAAGAACCTAGTATAGTGACACCATACAAGAAATTGACATTGAGGGATTTCTTATAGTGTCTGTTATAATTATCACACTGTGAGGCTGTAGGGGGGATTGATATTGAGTTCTCCCTCAGAGTGTCTATAGTTACGTTACAAGGCCACAATAGGAATTGATGTTGAGTTCTTCCCCAGAGTGTCTATAGATTTCTATTAAAATACTATTCGGGGAATTGACGACGAGTGATTCCTCAGAGAGTCTTTATTGACACATGACTGTTGGGGTAATTTATGGTGAGTGTTTCCACAAAGAGACTTTATTATATCTTATTTTGTATTGTGAACTAGAGGGGTTAGGCCATGAGAACTAACCAGAGGGTTTCTTCAATATTTTTTATTAATTAAATATATAAAAGTAAATGTTTGTAAATGAAACTGTAGTACTATTTACTTTTGAGTACTTCCTTGTTTACTACATATTTTTATTATCTCCTGACATATATATTCACTGATTATTAGGCACAAATCATTGGGTGGTTTCCTACTAGGATTATTATCACACCATGTTTGGGTCAATATTTTTTTCCTAAACAGATTATATTGTTGCAGGTATAAATAAGGTCAATCACTCTTCTACTTGAGGTACTTGATTACTATGGAGCTGGAGATCATGGGACCATGATAAGGCTTGTGACACTGATGGGGTTTTTTCTTGTTTTCATTGTACATTGGTTTAGTACTGTATTCCAACATTGTGACATGTTTGGCTATTTTCCTAGACATATGTATCATGCATCATTATATATATGAGCTCCAATTTACTTCTTCATGTCTTTCGTTGGTTACTGTTGTATGGTATTATGAATACTTCTATTATTTATCTCAGTTTAACTTCCATTGTGTTACTCAGCCGATGAGGTTATAGTTTCCCCACTATCAAACCGAAGGCCCACGCTGCTAGTCGGTAGCCACTGGCATTTGGGGAAAAGTTGATGAGGCCATGTGACCAACTGAGTACGTGGTGCCTCTAGGCAGCACCCATAACAGGGACGTTACAAAGTGGTATTAGAGGAATTTCTTTCTTCTTGACTTACTGTTTGGAGGCTATAGCCAGGGATATGAAGGAATTGGTTCTTGGTAATAAGCTATGTCCGAGCATAGCTAACCCTTGTATAGGGAAAATCTAATTTACCATGTTATTGCAATTATTTCTGGTTTTTCAAATTTATAGTTGATATGATTTCACCATTAGGTGATTCACATGTTTTATGCTATTATTGTTGATAATATTGAGGTTCTATTTCTATTGCAACCTGATGAGATTAGGGTATTTCATCTCATGCATCATATATGCACTTGGTATAGATCACATGTCATCCATTCTTGCCTTTCCATTTAGGGTGAAACAGAAATTTCAGGATGTAGGGATAGAAGTTGGGTTATATATTCATGATTTTGTGATAGATTCCTTGAGAAGAATACCTACTTTTTATAGGGTATTGGATTGTGTAATTTTTTGTTTTAATGGATGACAATCATTGGTTATTGAGGTGTTATGGTCCCTCATGGATCCGAATTCTCTCGATCATTGTATTGTTATGATAGTATGTGACATGTATATGATGTCAACATTTGATTCGTGGGGAGTATGGGACCTCACAGATCGAAATTTGGAACTTTAATGTTCGTTTCATTATTTTTCTAGGTTCTAGAGTAGTTTTGAGGCTTATTGTCTGGAACGATCAACAATACACAACATGTATTGACAAACACATGCCATGTGCCCTCCTATTCTGGAAGTAACTATTTTTCTTAAGTACATGCCATGTACTATATGTACACGCAAAACCATGTACTGGCTGTGTTGGCAGAGATACAAGGTTGGGATATCTTGGTGGAACACACCGTGTTTCAGATGTACACTCCATGTTGTGAAGACCATGTGTCCACCCAGGTGAATAATGACATGAATGGATAAAACATAGGTTATACATGTCGTGTCAGGCTTAAACACCCCATGGGGTGTACCTCTTGTATCCGGTCATGTAACTAACAACATGGAAAGTTGGAACTTAATTTTTATAGGTCGTGACCATCTGGAACACACCGTGTAGAGTGAGCCCTATAATCAGCCGTGTGACAAACAATACGGGTCAGTGAAATTCATCTAGTACATGATGTGTCTAGAACTAAAACGCCGTGTAGTCTTGTTCTATGAGAACCATGTGGCTTAGCCGTGTAGAAGAACTCACATATTGAAAGAGGATTCAAGAACACATAGTGTGTTAGGACAACGCGCCTCGTGTATGGGGTGTTACACGTCCTCGGTTGAAAAAAATGACATTCCCATGTGATGAATTAATGGAACATATTGTGTAGGAACTATACACATCGTGTATCATTGTTTCGAAAAACTTGAATTCTTTGTTTCTATTTTTTCCTTCTTACACTTCTAATTTTCAGTCCTTGATAATACTGATCTAAGGTGTACACTTGACCTTTCAGAGTCTTTCCACAGAGATGCCCTCTAGTTTTATGCCAGTAACAGGGATGGGATCTGACACCAGACATGGCTGATTAGGGACTACTTGTAGATCCTCTTGTAGTGCCAGTCTTTGTTCCATCCATCATTCCAGACACAGGTGATGATGCACATTTCCGAGAGGGATTTTTGAGGTTTATGCAGACCCTCTAGGGAGTACTGAATTCTGCCTCATCTATGGCAGAGTTGATGCGAGTTTTCCAATAGCATCATCCTCACACTTTCTAAGGGGAAGGAGGACCTCAGGCTGCAGAGTCATGGTTAGAATCCATGCATTCAATCTTCAAACATATGGAGATGCCTCCAGAGAGGTGGGTCAAGCTCACTACTTATATGCTTCGAGACTTCTCCAAGAGATGGTGGGATGTGATCTCACAGGCGGAACTCTAGCAGGTTATATCATGGGAGTAGTTTCAGCACACCTTCTATGAATAGTTCTACCAAGAGACCTTGAGGGCTGATGAATCCTAAGAGTTCGTGTGTCTGGAGCAGTGTACTCTTTTAATTATGGAATATTCTTCTTTTTTCACAGAGCTACATCACATTACACACTTTCTAGGGGGAGATTACTTATTCCTAGTGAGGAAGATTGGGGATGGTCTCGGGCAAGACATCTGATCTTAGGTGAACTGTTTCAAATTGACTTCCATGACTTCTATAGTCAACCAGGTGTGGATCACGGAATGAAACCTAAGGGATTCTGGGGATGTGGTCTCAGGAAGTTCGGCATCTAGTGTTGGTGTTTCTCCGGTTGATAGTAGGAAGCACCATAGGGAGTCTACACATAGAGATCTGAGTAGGCGGGATGCACCTTTAGAGAGCCTGGTGGTATGCTACCTGTGTGAGAAGGTTAGGCATATGATCCCACAAAGCCCGAGAGACCCTGTGGAGTACCAATATTGCAGTAAGATGGATCATCTTCAGTGATTCTGTCAGTTTTTCTCACAAGCAGCTGGTGACAGGTCTTCACCTATGACTCCTCATTCAGTAGCAGCACCACCTATTTCCTATTAGTCAGTGAATTGGAGGTCTTCCGGCTATTTAGGCTATGGTGGAGGTCGTGGTTGTGGTAGTCAGTCACAAGGCTTCCAGCGATAGTAGGGTGGATTAGCTCTAGGTGGTCAGGCATGATCACAGGGCCGTAGTGCGGGTTAAATGTTTTCATTGGAGCATACCCATCAGGAGTAGGATCTCCGAACCTCTAAAGATCGAGGTATAATTCGAGTAGTCTTAGTTTTAGATTCTGTACCTATATGAGGGCTTCCCATAGCTTTATATATGTTACTATTTTGGAGAGACTTGGGAACTATATCTTTTCCTCTGCTGATATCTTGATGGTAGACACTCCATTGGGGACAAGAACGACTA
The DNA here is from genome assembly GCA_963277665.1 of Viscum album. Classification (NCBI taxonomy): domain Eukaryota; kingdom Viridiplantae; phylum Streptophyta; class Magnoliopsida; order Santalales; family Viscaceae; genus Viscum; species Viscum album. Next base: position 1,574,002,410 of record OY728120.1, on the reverse strand, counting down.
GTGTACATCAGTGCAAGGAGTTCCCTCTTGTGGTTGGTGGGTTCCACTTTTTATGGGACTTCTATGTGTTAGGGATGACGAGCTATAATGTCATTCTTAGAATAAATTAGTTAGTTTCTTTCTAAGCTGTTGTCGACTAATATCTTTTTAGGGTGAGTTTCAAATCTCCATAGGGAGGATCATTTCATCATAAGGGAAAATGGGATATCCAAGCGAGTAGAGCAGGACCCAAGCATCTTGGGTTGGGAGGAGTTATAGCCCATATTTCTAGCTTATATCTGGATTACCAGGGGACTTCACAGATGGAATTTCCTCCAGTGGTGGATTGTTTCAGGGAAATCTTTCTAGAGGAATTTTTATATTTTTCCTCTTAATCAAGAGGTGTAGTTTTCTATTTATCTTGTTCTAGGAGTGGCACTTGTGTCCATTCATCCATAAATGAGGGCTACACCAGAGTTGAAGGAGCTCAAGAAGCAGTTGGAGGATTTGCAGGAAAAGAATTTAATCCAACCCAGTACATCTCTTTGGGGTTCTCAAATCCTTTTTGCAATGAAGGAGGATGATACCCTCAGACTTTGTTTGGATTATCAGAATTTGAACCCATTGACAGTCAAGAACCATTATCCCTTACTGAGGATTGATGATATCATTGATCATCCTCAAGGATCCTGGGTGTTCTCGAAGATTGACTTGAGATACAGTTATCATCAACTGTGTGTTAGACCATCTAATATAGATTTTATAGACTTTTAGAGTAGGTATGTTCTATACGAATATGTGGTGATGCCTTTTGGTCTCACGAACGCACCTGTAGCCTTCATAGAATGGATGAGCTGAGTGTTCTATCTATACATGGATTATTTTGTGGTAGTCTTTGTGAACGATATATTGGTGTACTCTCACACTCGACACAACCATCCTACCCATATTGAGATCATTTTGAGTATACCGAGAGAGAATCAGTTATACACTATGCTCTCATAATGCCACTTTGAGATGGATCAGATTCACTTCTTAGGTCATGTTATCTCAGAGACAGAAGTATCAGTTAGCCCATAGAAAGTGAGGGCAATAGGTTCCTAGAAGAATCTGAAGAACGTAATTGATGTTTGGAGTTTTCTAGGGATGGCGGTGTACTACATATATTTCATACAAGAATTTTTACATTTAGAAACACCATTGAAGAGTCTTACTATGAAGGGTGCAAAGTAATTGTGGTCAGATTTTTCTGAGTCATACTTTAAAGATCTGAAAGGGATGTAGACTTTAGCACCGATAGTAGTATTTATAGTTCCAGTAAAGATCTATACATTGTACTTTGATGCTTCATGTATCAGGTTGGGAGATGTGTTTATGCAGGGGGAAGGGGTTGTTGTGTACAGGTCTAGGTAGTTGAGTCCACATGAGAGGAACAACCCGATGCACGATCTTGAGTGGGCTGTAGTTGTTCATGATTTACATTGTTCAAGACATTATATTCTAGGAGAGCATTTTTTGGTTTTCACCAACTACAAAAGTATCAAGTATATCTTAACTCAGCATGACCTGAATTTGAGACAGTGAAGGTGGGTAAAGATCCTTTAGTCCTTTGACTTTGAACATTCCTATACGCTTGGTAAAGGCAATGCAGTAGCTGATGCATTGAGAAAGAGGACTCAGATACGTGCATTTTAGGAGGCCAGTAGTGAGAGGAATCTTATGGCTCTGATCTCTGAGTTTCATTTAGAGGATCAAGTTAGGCAGGGGCATAGTTTTTGTTCTGACATAGTTATTACCTCTACTCTACTTGACTGAGTTCTAATGAGGTAGTAATCAGATTTAGAAGGCCTAGTCCAACAGGAGAGTGTGTTAGGAGGGGACCCTATTCCTTGATGGACAGTAGGTGAAGATGGGATTTTCATTTTCTCAAGTTCGTGTGGGTGCTACAAGACATACACAAGGAGCTGATGTGGGACTTTTATTCCTCTTTTTGGGTAGTTCATCCTTTTTTCACCAAGATGTATTGAGATTTGCACCATCTGTATTGATGGCTAGGTATGAATGGAGATGTTGCCGGTTTTGTCATGAGGTGTTCCACCTTTCAGCAAGTGAAGTTGGAGCATCAGCGACCAACAAGGAATTTGTAGCAGTTACCCATTTCTGAGTGGAAGAGGAACAATGTCATGATAGAATTCATGATAGGGTTACTGAGGTTGCCTTGAGGGAATGATGTGGTATGGGTTTCCTTTGGCAGACTCACAAAGGTTTCTCACTTCTTATAGGCCAAATATAATTTCAATGTTGATGAGCTGGGAAAGTTGTACATCTGAGATATTGTACATTTACATGGAGTTCCGCACTAAATTGTTTCAAATAGGGACACACATTTTACTTCTTGGTTCCCGCAGGTATTATAGAAGGCCTTGGGAATACATGTACTCTTGAGTACAACATACCATCCCCAAATAGATTTCCAGTCCGAGCATAAAATTAAGGTGCTTGAGAACATGCTTCGAGCATGTATTGAGGATTTTGGAGGTTCTGAGGAGAAGCATATTCCTCTTGTGGAGTATTCCTACAATAATAGTTTTCAAGAAACTATTCAGATGGCACCTTATGTGGTTTTGTACGGTAGGCCATGCTGATCACCCTTATGGTGGCTGGAGGTAGGAGCGGAAACTATGTTGGGACCACGCCTTTTCTAGGAGACCACATAACAGACAGAGTTGATTCGAAAGAGGATGGATACTGCATAGTCATGATAGAAGACTTAAGCTAATCAATAGAGATGACCTCTAGAGATTGAGGTTGGAGATCATGTTTTTCTACGTGGCACACCGAGGCTGGGACACAGTTGGATTAGGATACATGGTAATATTTCTCTAAGGTACGTCGAGCTGTTTGAGGTGTTGGAGAGAGTTGGGTCCGTTGCCTATCGATTGAAGTTACTTCAGAGGTACTGAGAAATGCATGATTGTTTCCATGTTTCTCACCTCCAATGTTACACCCATCTCAAATTTTACAACCTAAAGTGGTTGAGTTAGAGGTTGACTCCTTGTTCGAGGAGCATCCTATCTAGATTTTTGATCGTAGGGAGAATGTTCTTTGTGGCCAATCTGTTCCTCTGGTAAGAGTGCTATGATAGCATGAGCGAGTATAGGATGAGACCTGGGAGAGGGCAGCCGATGTATGATCGCAATGGCTAGACATTTTCAAGGATTCTTCTTCTATGAAGCCTTTCTTGGAAAATTTTGCGACGGATTTATTTAATGGGGGAAGTTTGTAGGATCCCAGATCTTCTTTTTAGATGTGAATAATTCTTTCTAGTTGTTTTTTAGAAAAATAAGTGTTTTTAGAAATTTCAGGAGTACACGCTGTGTACTTTAAGTACATGTTATGTAATTGGTTCCCACAGGTGACCATGTACTAGACCAATAACTACCGACTACATGGATGTGTGTGGAAACCTAGAGACCTCCAAAAGTGGAGGGCGTAAAAGGCAAGAACACATCATGTACTATTAAAATACATGATTTATACTTTCATTATTTTTCACTAAACGAATCGGGGTCGCATCTAATGGACAAGATACACTTATTTATCATCTGTGCACATTCTTTCATTGATGTTGAGTGCTTCCTCGGATTGTTTGTAGATTTCCATTAAAAGAATATATGTGAAATTGATGGTGAGTGCTTCCTCATAGAGTCTTTGTTCACACATGATAATAGAGGGAATTGATGGTGAGTTCTTTATCAAAGATTCTCTGTAATATATTTTCTTGTATTGTGAACTAGAGGGGTTAGTCCATGAGAACTACCTAGAGGGTTTCTTGTATTTGTTTTTCGTAGATTAAATACATAAATAAAATGTTTGTAAATGAAACTGTAGTACTATTTACTTTTGATCACTTCCATGTTTACTTATTATTTTTCTTACTATCTACCATATATATTCACTGACTGTTAGGCACAGATCTTTGGGTGGTTTCCCACAAGGATTAGTCTTACACCCTGTTTGAGTCATGATTTTAGGCCCAAATAGATTATAATGCAGCAGGTATAAGTACGGGAAAATGCCATACTACTTCAGGTACTTGATTAATGTGAAGCTGGAGAGCATGGGACCAAGCTAAGGCTTGTGACAATGAGGAGTTGTCTACTTATTTTCATTGTACATTGGTTTAGTACTGTATTTCAGCATTGGGATGTTTTGGCTATTTTACTAGACATTTGTATCATGCATCATTATATATATGTTCTCCGGTTTATTTCTTCCAGTCTTCCAGTGTTTACTATTGTTTGATATTATTACTTCTTCTGTTATTTCTATCAGCTTTACTTCTGCTGTTTTACTCTACCAATGCGGGCATAGTTTCCCCATTATGAAACCCAAGGACCTCGCTGCTATTTGGTAGCCTTAGGAGTTTGGGGAAATATGCTTGAGGCCATGTGACCAACCAGGTACGGGGAGCCTCTAGGTGGCACGCGGAACTAGGATGTTACAGTCTTGATGATTGTATACAGAAATAATGAATTTGGGAGGAGGGTAATTTTTAGTATAAAATATGGAATAAATGGTTCTCATATATGAGGGATAATAAAATCATTTATCTTAGTGAAGTGCCTTGAAGATGATTTTCCCTAACATATGTTCTTGGTGAATTTGGGCCACCATAGAAAAAGTTATAGGATATTTCTTATCCTTATGGATGAACATGGGTTGAGTGTCTCCCATGTGAATTTCCTTCGGTGGAGTGTATCTCAATTGGATTTTATCCGGAGGAGGTTTTTATAGGTGGATAACATTGGGTGAATTATTATCCATGTGGATATCCGTGGGTAGATTCTCTCTCATGTGGATGACACTTGTTAGAGTATTGAACAAGTGGATGAACATAGATAGATTTCACCCATGGGGATGGCCTTGGGTGGAGTGTCACTAAAGTTGATTATCATAGTTGGAGTTACACCAAAGTGAATAACCTTGTGTGGAGTGTCATCCATGTGGATGACCTTGGGTAGAGTGTCTCAAAAGTAGTTGATCATTAGTGGAGAGTCACAAAAGTGGATGACAATGTGTGGAGTGTTATTTTCACTAGATGAAAAGGTATATGGTAAAACTGATCACTCTATAAATTCCATCCACCTCAAATGAATTATCTTTCCATAGGTCAATACCCCTAGGTTATTAATCATAAATCTATACCTTGAGGTTTTTTTTAGACTCATGAAATAGAGGACCCAATATTCTCTATCTTTTATAGAAGTGGTAAAACTCATGAACAAGTGAGTGGGTAGGTTATCTATTTATAGAAGCTGACATATGACTAGGTGGGAGAGGTTTTTTGAGATAGGTAGTGAATGAAAGTTTCATGTTTGAGGAATACTGGGAGATGCATGGTGAACCATGGGTGAAGACAAATTTCCATAACTTGAGAAACACTTAACTTGTGCATTGGGCTGAAGGGCCAGAAGGAATTAGGAATTCTCCCTGTAATCCAAAGGTTATATGATATAAGTGATTGTCTAATTAAAACATAGTGGGTATAAAATACCCTATAGAGATGAAGATAATATTGGTCATATAATACCATCACTCCCAAAGAAACAAATTAACATAGAGAAAGCAATAATAGACAATGACAATAACATGAATAGAGAAACAACTATACATATCACATAAATATACATTTCAAATCGTCATGAAAAAATGGAAATGTAAGATCACCTATGGATGATCATGTAAGAATGATTTATAAAGACCAAAATGAAAATACAGATCAATGTAAATAACCCACATAGTCAATCTAAAATCTATCTCATGTACCAACACATCCCATGTATCTATGGTCTAGAGAAATATCCAGGTCTCTTACTAGATATCAAATACATAAAGTATACTTGAATTCTGAGGGGTTTTTGTAGTGTATGAATATGAACTCTGTTGGCCATCACCAACATGAGCCTATATTACTGGCATATTTCTACCAGTGTGTACATACACAAATAAGTATCATTAAATAAAAAATAAAAACTTATAATCCACTTAACTAATGTTCAATATCTATCAATAAACCCTTACCAACATTGTCCAATAATAGAATTGGAATGATATATCCATGATCTATCATATAATAAAATATCTCAGTTTCCCAACCATTTCCATATATAATTCATACAGCTCATCATTCTAAACTATATCACATATACCACATCATTAGTAAAACATGAATCCAATTTATATTCCCAAATATCATATCACAAGTCCCTTGGATATTTCTTAGTCACTTCATCATTTTATCATCATCCTGGTGTCGTAAGATCAATCAAAAGTCCTTTGGAATGTATATTGAACATCCATTATTGTCTAATCAACCAGACATCCCAATGCACAATGATAATCATACTTTAATAGTTCGATCCCATCAAGAAAAGTGTATTTGTTGTCACACAACCCCCAATCGATGGTCTCACTCACCAAAAACATGGATTTCAATAATGATAACATCCTTCCAAACCAATGGTCAACAACATGAAATATGACACTATTTCTAAGGATACTTTCATCCACATCGAGTTACCAAAAACCCATCACTATGTCCTCATCTTTGTGCACATGAATCAAATGATTCTATAAGACAATCATGGTGAGATTTAATAACTAACATTTACTAATACATACCAACTAACGACCTCAATGCCACAATAAAACCTCCTTGTCCATTTGTGACATTGTCCTTACCATTCACTTCAACCTGATCGTCACATTGTATCAATTCAGATGGTTGACACCATCCCACATATATCGGTCCATGCCCTCATTCTGATGAATCACACTATATGAATCCCTATGATCACATCACCCCATTCATTTTATGCCATGTCCAACACATTCCCACAATACCAATTCACTCATATCAAAATTAAATATAATTAATTATTTTAAACATCTGAAACAACCTAAAAACAATGAAAAATTACCAAACCCATGTTAAAACATATAAAGAGACAATGTAATTCTTATAAACATCCCACAACTTTAATTAAATGATTTAAATTCAATCATTAGTTTACAAGGGTTTAACCCCGGAAAACCCCACACACCAATTTTAAAATTCACATCGCATGGCATGGATATATGCATGGAGAATGATAGGATCCGCCAACCATTGTCTTGTAGGATCTCACTCATCAAATACCAGCCTATGATTTGAGCCAAAATTTGAAATCAAGATATAATAACAATTACCTAGAAATAGGGAAAAAGAGATCACATGGATTAGTATTCGAAATTGTGTGATAAAATAATAATTGAATATTGAGGAGTCAAAACCTTAATTCTAGAAATCCAATTCACATGATGACTTTACAATCAAATCTTAAATGATGAAGATACTCAAAAACCAAGTGGATGATAGAGAGGAAATCCATGACTACTAGAGGAACATGAAATCGGGGAAGAAAAAGGGTGAAGAAACAAATGAGGGAGGGTAGCCTTGGTAAAGTCACTCTATTTAATTAACTGCATGGTTAGGTTTCACAATTTGGAAAAATGTGTATTAACCATGCGGTGAAATTTTCAAAATGAACCTCCTCCAAGAATTTCTAGATGCTCAGTTTGAAAATTTTTTTACATCCCACGTTATCCCTCGACTATTTAATGATTTTTCCTCACATTGTTTTCTATCCACATTACATGGTTTTTAATACCTGTTATCTAGATCAAATAGGCTAAATGGTTTTAGATCATGGTTAGCACAGTCCATTTTCAACTGTATTATCTATGCTACATCTCCCGAACTCTAGTTCCTGAATCTCAATTCTCTTGAAGAAAAAATAGCCCACTAAGACACCTATCATGCCTTAAACCCCACATGAAAGTAATGTACTAATGAATTTTAATTCATGAAATTATGCCCGGATGCCCAACGTAAATGTTGGACCATACACAAGTCCTAAAACTAAAATTTACCCAAAAAATTTGACCATCTTAAAAACCTTGGAGATTACAATTTCACACCTTACCATAGCTCAACCCCCATCTATTTGGTCTACCACAGATATGGTATTGAACACACCCATTTAATAAACATCACCCAGATCTACCCTGGTTACTTAGTCATAGGTCAATTCCACTCTGGGGTCCCTGCCTTAGGAATCTATTACCTCATCAATCACTAACTAAATGTAAAATATCAGTCCAATGAACCCACTCTAAACATACATTTACTCATATAACATACAATAATTCTTATAGTTATCCATATTCTAATTACATACGTGTTTTATAGAGAACACCCATGAGTCCAGTATCGCAACTGATGCCCAAAAGTCATTAATCACACCGATTCTAAAAAGTGATACCACATAAAAAACACACCCAAAGATAAATATTCATACCCATGTAATATCCTGATGCCTAAGAATCACATAAAAATCAAGCATCATACCCAATTCCCATAAAATGGTTATCACCTGGTTAGTTCAATCACCACATGTGCACATTTTTCACCGATAATAGTCCTTCCAATAACACAAACTGCATGCCCATAATCACTATTTACCTCTATCTTTGGTAGGCTCTTCGACCTATTATGAAACTAGCAGACAAACCAGGTGAACATGAAATGAATCCCAACTACCCATGTCTTGACCTCCATGTGGAGATGCACCTTCTTCTTCCCACTAAAAACACCATAGTATCCCTATCACCCTTCCACAAAAATTTTGTATAGTAGTATCCCAGTTACTAGCTCCTCATTCTGCTCTTGGTAAAACCATAGATACATGAATCAGACCCAATCCATGACTTTAACAATCCCAAGAAGTCTTCTAGTAGAATCTCTTTAGGTATCCCATCTGGCCTCATGCCCAACACTACTTTGGGGGTTACTCACATTAGTTATAAACATGTACAAGCTACCCACACTAGAAGCCCAAAACTAAAAAATCGTCCCTTGATGGGATTCTTGAGTCTTAGTCACTACTTCCTTATTAGTAATCCTAACGGTTTTGCATGTGGATACCTGAATAACCACAAGAAGTATCACCAGGAACAATCACCCAACATAAATAAGTCTTTTCCATCAAATTTCCCTCATCTATCTTCACCAAATTTACTTCATATGAGAACAAGGTCAACCTGAATGTATTTAACTACACACGGATGGAAAGCCTCAAGCTATCATCAAACCATCTCACCCGAGCGATGTCCTCACCTACCATATAAATAAAAAATCTGGATTGTTTTGTGAAAATCACTTCATAGTTTATAATGGATGTATCCTCCTATTGTAGGTTTAGGAACACATGGTCTATTTCCAACAAAAACATCTCTGTGAAAGAATTATCGAGGAACCAATCCTTGAAAACTTTCATGATAGACCCAATTTCATACATGCCTGTACTTGTACATCCCACCAGTGATTTTATAGTCCTTTTATCATATAAGTACCCATCAGCACCCTCTGACGTGGGGGTGTCTCGAGCTGGTCAAATATCATCTACACAGACTTGACCAAATAATCTGCTACCTACAATCCTCCATCACCCTAAAAAAATAATGTTTTCTAAAACTATAACTCCCAAATTAGATATTCCATGAATTTATAATCTCTATAAGATCCCATTTCAATAATATATATGAATCATACTAAGCTTCCTTGAGTTGGTTGTCTAGCCATGGACCAGAATAAAAAATCTCCTACGGCTTCCTAGACTACCAAATAGACTCTAGTTATAGATGAATACCATCCTAACCCGTAGGTTCTTCATCTTATACCCTAGAGGCATTATATAGTGAATTATCAATATACCCCACATATTCTCCCTCATGATGCTCCATCAGACCCCGTCTAGGTGACATCATGATGAAGACAAAATACTATGGTCAATAATAACAATAACAACATATATATCATTAATGGTGAAATATATAATAGACAGTGCATCTCACCGCCCTTACACTTCCCAAATATACACATATAACATGTTATACAGCCTCATAGAACCTTACAAAACCATATCAGGGTTAGGTATCACAAATCATGTGCATCAAAAATCTACAATCTGGGGTGGCTGAGTAGAATGTAACCTAGAAGATAGGAAGGAAACACTATTTATATTTTAATTGATATTTTAAACAGATCACCCCACCCCATTATTCCTTCCTACCCATATCTAATTCAAGAACATATATTACCTATAGACATAGGATCACATATTTTCTCATTGGGAACCACATACTTGGGCAGGTTGAGTAGAATGCCACCACAACGGTTCATAGGAAAATTATATTTATCATTTTTTTAAACCTTAAGATTCTATCCCCTTTTCACATATTCTATGTTCTATAGAATATTAGAAAGCACATACACATATCATATGATCCTATGTGTTTACTATGATACGTCAATACTCCACACATGTCATACCGGGCAATTGGTCAAAATATCTTAATTAAGTAACATCACATGTGAGTTCCCCAATCAAGGTACAAATAAATCAACTATAAAATCTCAAATCATAAAATCAATTTCACACCCCTAGAAACATTATCTATCCCATGTTCATTGGGACGTAGGAACCAAGCATGAGATTTTTACCCAATTCCATCTAAATCTTAGTCTCGGGTCAACCATAACCTAGATTGTATTACAAAAGGAAAAAAAACACCCATGACACCATTCGTAATGTACCAACCTATGATACACTTAACTGATGCTCTAGGGTGGATGTCCACTGTACCATTAGCACGCCTACCCATATATCAATGTCTATTGTCTTGTAACGATGGTATAATTTGGTGATAGTGTAGAGAATATAACCTTTGATGATGATTATAATAATTGTAATATAATACCATCACTATGGAATCAATGAAAAAACATAATGGAAGGAATAAAAAATAAATAAAAATATGAATTAAATAACCATACATATCTGATAATGTGTACACATCAAATAGTTATGTAAAGAAAAGACATTTAAAATAGCTTGTTGCTTATCATATAATAATGTACTAGAAATCCTAAAAACAAAGTCCATATAAATTTAAATAATTCCCACAGTCTATCTTCTATATATCACATTATCCTGTTCATAATTTCTCACTACATTCTAGAGAATTATCTAGGTCCCCCACCTGATCACAAATCCTTAAATTATTCATGCATCCCAAGGAAACTATGTAGCATTTGATTATGAACATAGCAGGCCACCACTAATGTGTTCTTATTTTATATCTATATTTATACCTATATATGAATATGTATATAAATATCATTAAATCACAAATAAAAATACGTAACCCACTTTACTATTGCCAACAAACACGAGGAATCATTTACATACATCAGTCAGTGTTGAAAAAGGAATGATATATCCATGATTTTTCATACTGGGAAGTTCATTAGTTTCCCAAGAATATCCTGATATAGTAATCTAAATATTCATTCCAAATGATATCACATGTATCACATCTCAAGCAATATTAGAATCATATATGAATTCCCAATAATCACATCACAGGTCCCTTGGAATTTCATTAGTCAAGTCATTGTCATCTCAATAGCTTAATGTCCTGAAATCAATTTCAAGTATCTCTAACTTCTAAATGAACATAAGTCATTTGATCAACAACTAGGAAACCCAATGCATGAAGATATACATCCTTTAATAATTCCTTCCCATTATCCCAAACATATATGGTGAGCTTTATCCACCAACTGATGGTCTCACAAATCATCAACCATGTCTTTCTATAGTGAGAACCCCATCCATAACTATTGGTCAACTCCATCCCCTAAGCCTCCAAATCAACAGAGGTCTCCATAAACATCTTGGTATCAAAGAAAACTCATTAATAACTCATCTAAGTGCACAAAACTCCAATGAGAGTGTCGTGAAATAATGGTGAGCAACAACCACCAATATTTCCTTAGGCACACCAACTGGAAACCATGTTTCCACATGTGAACCTCAGTGAAAATCCATGGAATGGTCCTCACCATTCAACTAAATCCAATGATAACATCACCACTATTTTATGGTAAAAATCATACCAAATATCTTGGTCCATGGCCTCAGCCTCATAAATCTCATCATGTCAATATCGATAATCACATCAACCCTTGTATTTCGGGCCATGCCCAACATGTTCCCACATAATGAATTAAGATATATCATACATTAATTAAAGTTAATAATTTAATCAAATATAATAACATTTCAATATAACCAATGGTCCCAAAAATGGACTAAAATTTTAAAAAAGATAGGGGCACAGAAAATTGGATCCCCCAATTTAAATTTAATGATTTAAATGAACGGTCTTATTAATACGGGTTTCACCCAGACCACCCTCCCATGCACCCATTTTTTCATAAAACTCCCATAACACAAGTATATGCATGGAGAAACCTCGGAACCACCTACCATATTCTTTTAGGTGATCACTCATCATATAAAATATTATGATTCATGCCGAATTAAGAGAAATAATGATTCTCTAAAAATGGATTGGAAATAGGGAAAAAGTGATCTCATGGAATTAGTGTTCCCAACGGAGAGAGATAAGAATAATAGAATCATAAGGAATCTAAGACATACCTCTAGCTATCCAAAAAACATGGAAACACTCAAATTGTAGATCTAAAGAGTATGATAAGAAAAATTTCAAGTAGTGGAAGAAGTGGAGCTGCATTGAAGTCAAAGGCCCACAAAATGGGGGAAAATGGAGTAGAAAGAAATATTGACGGACTAGTGGTTTGGTTAATTTGAAACCTTTAATAGACAATAAAATTAGGCCGTACAGGCTGGCTAACTCTACACCAACCACAAAGTGCCTATTTCAAAAGGAACATCCACCATTAATGGCTAGGGGAATGTTTTATCATACCATAGAAAACCTATGTGAGCCCTATGAAATTTATTACAAGATACTAGATATTTTTTTGACACCTTTCATGGGTATTTCTTACTATTCTCTATCTTAAATGGGATTCATGGTTTTGGGGACATGGTTATAACTAACTCTGCACCAAAAATTCTATCATTATAGAGTCTCCCAAAATTTGGTTCTCGATGCCCAGAAATCATGAATGAAAATAGGACCTCTAAGGAACTCATTTGGAATTTCACCCCAACTAATATAAAAAATTTAAACTCTCAAAATTATGAACCTAAGAACAATTTCAATGTTTTCCCCTTCTCCAAACATAAAATTGAAAATTTTCCATAGAATTCAACCTGATCCAGAACTTGGAATGTTATAGAGGTGACCTGGGTGGCCAAACAATGGAATTGGGTGGAATGTAAAGGCTTATCCATTAAGAAATTAGGCTTTCTCAAAATTATATTGAAGTGATATAATTCGAGTCGCAATATATTCACCCCTATATGAATAAGATCCTATTAGGATATTGTTGTTTTTTTAATTAAACAATGTCTCCAATAATAATAAACTAGGTATTTAACGGTGGGATGGGAGAGACACACAGTTCTTTAATACATGGGACATGAATAGACAATGTTTGAGGGATAGTTAATAAGGATATATCATCATTATTAATACTTATTTCCCCTCACGTATTCACATTATAACAACGCATTATTTAGGATATATATTTCCCTTAAGAAAAGAAAATTTCTCACTAGATTCTGATATATGAAAACCCAATTGTAAATGAACCATAATATAGTATACTATTATATCCTTACTCTAACACCCCAATATTTTAAAATAATTCCATTAGTTCTTATAGTGTATACTCCATTTACCATTGATCTTAAACAACCCTTGAAATTTATTAATTAATATGAACCATATAAAATTGCCTTTAAATTAGAATGTTTCAATTATTATTAGTAAATTATGAAAATTACCCAGTTTACCCATGCATATATAAATTCATTTTTTCTCAATAGAATATAATAAAAATAAAAATAGCTATTTGAAAGTAAAAGAAATATTTTTTCTAAAAAACTGTTTTAACCCACAAAATGTTATTTTTTAAAAAATAAAATAAATTAATCATTATCGTTCTATGATTATAATGAAATTTATATGTTATATTTTCAATAAAATATTTCATCCTTCATGTAATATTTTTTTAATGCATGAGATAAGAACAAGTGTATTTTTTTGCATAAGACATTATTATTTTTAAAGCAGTTTTGTTGTATTTTTCATGCTTATATTAATATTAATTTATTTCCCTGTTTAGAAAATTTATTGAAAAATAAGATTAATTTTTGAAATCATTATTTAAAAACTATCTTAGATTGAATATTTTATAATTTTCTGAGTAGATAAAATGTTGATAGAATTGTGAAAAAATATGAATTTTTAATAAAAATAGCCTTTTCTCTTAAATCATTTACAAAGTTCCATTTTTTAAAATATATTTCTAAAATTAAATTTTCTATATTTTTATTAACCCTAATTATTTTAATTGAATAAATATCAAATATAATTTTGATATATATTTTTTCTAAACTTTTGAAAAGTTTTTTTAAAAAAACGACATTTTCTTTATACCTGTAGATTTAGTTTTAAATTAAATTAATCCATTCACTTCGATTAAATTTGGAAAAATAGATTAAATATTTGGAATTAAAATGATAAAAATTATATAATTATGTCAACATAATTTTTCATCCCAAATACAATGAAATGCAATAAAACAATTACTGTAGTTAAGGTTAAAACATAGTTTGTGTGTGACGTACACCTATCTTAATATTAACATAAAAAATAGGAATTTTATTTTATAAATTGGATTTAATAAGTAAAATAAGTGGGTTAAAATTTTCTAATATGAATCATTTATTTTTAGTATTATTTAATAAATTATCTAGGAAAATAAAAAATAAAACGTGTTATTGTTGTGAGAACTAAAACAATAGAAGTAAGTAAACATGATGGTTAAGGAATAAAATGGTTAAAATGTGTTTATTTTTTTTGTGTTGGAGGTGTGACTCAACCATATATTCCCTACACTATATTATTGATCAATTTTGGAGGCATTTTCATTGACTGTGTCTTTTAATTATTGAACTGTTTTTGGTATTTATAAAAAAGAAACTCCGTAACACCCCAACATTGTGTGATTTTTCACTAATTAATTTAGTATTTTTGATATTTTTCAATTCACACAACACTAAATATAAGTAGATTTATATGAAATAACAAATTATTTATTTTTTTTTCATTCAACACTAAGTTAATATTTCAAAAAATACAATATTTATATTAGTTTTCGATATGTGTGACACTATGTTTGGGTTGTTTTACATGAAATGTTGAGTTCTTTCGATAAATTGATTTATGCCCAAGGCTTAGTTTTACATTCTACAATATACTATTAATATTGTTAATAAAATATTTTTATAGTTTTGACCTAACTGTTGGAAGTGGATTTTATGAATAATATCAACTAAAGTATGAAAATATTATTTACCCACAAACATAAATTGAGCACATTGCTTGTAAATTAGTTTTAAATAAATGTCATGCTGAATTGGAAATAAAGATATTAAATTTCTAAGAAAACTATTTCTCTATATACAAACACTATTTTATCACAATAAATAAAACAAACGCATTTTGATGATTGTTTCAAATAAAATTTTATATTATATATTAAATAATTTTTTTGACACTCATCAAATATATTTGATAGTAATAATATAAGAATAAATCCAATTTTATGTATAAAATGATGTATTTTCCAAAAAAGGAAATTTTATCATATTATGATGGTGAACCAATTTGAAATCTAATTTTTGATACTTTTGTAGTTTTTATTTTTAAAAATAATTCACAATTTTTGAAATAAGAATATCAAAATTTATTTTGGGTGAATTATTGGTATCTTTTAGATAAATTTAATTTTTTGATGAATAGTGAAAAATACTAAAATTTAATTTAAAATAGATTTTTCATTTGATTTATTTATATAGATAAATTATAATATAAATTATTTTGAAATAATATTTATAATAATTATAAATAAATTTATACAATTTATGTTCTTCGAAAAAATTTCACATTTAACTTGGATAAAAATCATTTCATACTTTTAAACTTTTTACATCAAAAACACGATTTCCCATCACGTGTGTGGGATTAATTTAAAATTTCATTATTCCACTTATATGTTTGGAATTTGGGATATATGATTTCATATTTGGAATGATAATAATATAAAATGTATAATAATTTCAACACAGTTTCAAACCAAAACTTTTATTGAAAGTAATTATAATTATTTAAAACAATTATTGTAAAAACTAGATTATTTAGTTGTTAAAAATTAATTTAAGGGACAAAATAAGGTAAAAATGTTCAGTAACCATTTCATGGTCTTAATTCATACAATACACATCTCAGGTTGAGAATGGATAATTATTGGAAACACAAGATATAAAGGACACATATCAATAGTGTTTACAGTTTTATATTTAGAAGAATTCCCCTCCTCCTCCCCTATAAAAGGGAACTCACCCCTCACTTATCTACACCTATTAAGACCTTTAGTCCCTAAATTCCCAAATTTCCTCCCAAATTTCTTATATTAATACTTGAATACTCTATTTGGGAAGAATTAATTCAAAAGAATCCCTTTGGTGAAAACCCAAAGGAGTGACCCAAAGAAGAGGTAACATCTTTCCACAAGCCCTTTTGTGTTATTCTTATACTCCAAACCCAAAAATATAAAAATAAAATGATTTTATAATACCGTATTTATGAAAAATATACTAATAATTTTTTATAATGTCTCTACATGTACTCACAAACACACCCATAAAATGCGATATATAATCATCACTCGTGTGTACAACAAACTACTGCTTCATGAACCAATATGGTTTGTTCTATCATTTCAACCTTTCAAGGATGAGAATAATCAAATAATTTATGTTATTATATTATATATATGATATTTAGTATTTATATATGCTTATTTTATTATTATATAATACATAACTTCATGCTTTCGATTTTGTGTAAATTTGATAACTTTGTTTGTGGGCGTGTAGCCTACCACCTCTACAAAGTGATGTGATTCTATAAAACATTAAATGGAGTTTATTAAGGATGGGTAAGTGAAATTGTATGATGTTTGTGAAATAATAATTCCACAATAATTATTATATAAATATATACACATATATTTCATTTACCTTCTTTCTTTCAATACAATAAGGAAACGAAAACAGTGTTTAAGCGTACAAGCAGCCTACCATCTCCAAGAATAGTGTATTCCATTTCTTAGTTATATATTCTATATATGATTAAAAATATTTATATAATGAATATATCAGATATTTATATCACGTTTTACAATGTTTATGTTCTTAAATCATGATCTATGTTAGATGATGCAGAATAACATGTGAAAACATATATGAAAAATAATGTGGATATTGCCTAAAACAAAACATTCACATGGAATTATTAATAAAATGGTAACATAAACTAATAATAAAATAATATATGGTAAAATATATAATAATATGATTCTTTGGTGTATTTTTATAAAACTTATATTTTTGTACTAGAGGTCTTAAGAAGTAAAAATGTAGTTATGACTTAATCTATAGTTTTTCTCATGTCAGTTTTATTTTTGTGAGACTTATGCCTTATTTATAATTAATTTATTTTTGTGTGGAGTATATAAATTTAATGGATGTATTATATAATTTTGATATATAATTTTATTTTTATTTATATATCAATTTTTTTGAATTAAAAATCATGTGTTTTGTGGTTCATCAGTTCCAAACCGGTAACCTATTTCTTTATCTCAATCTGCCTTCATTGAGATACATGCCATGGTATGCACCGATATTTTTCTATGGGGTTTAAACATGGAATTTTACTTGTTTTATCATGAATATAATTATTTTCATGATATTTTATGCCTCATGTAATTCTATTGTCTCATGGGGAATATGATTCAATTTTACCAAAGTATTAAATGTTTATTGCTACAATATCATCATTTATCCGGATTGTTTATGACTATGCGTCCATTAATGAATTCTTATGTTCTATATCATAAAAATTCTAATTAATTTTATTCTCATATTGATATACATTATATCTTCATGTAAGGATACAATTATTATTGTTTTTGTTATAGAATACAACTAGGTAAACATTTTTCAGAAAATATGTTTTATTTCTCAATTCGATCAGAAACATGTGTTCCTATAAAAACATTTTTCTAGAAATTTTTTCAAAAAAACTATACTATTATCATATTTTATTTAAACGAAATTTTTACCTATTTTTTACCTTCTTAAAGAAACATTGTTTTTCAAAAGGAATCATCTATATTTTCGATTGAGGCACTTTTCTAAACATTCTACACTGAAACTGGAATTCTTAGAATGTATATATGTATCCACCATAATTAATGTAATTTCTTTGGTGATTAATTTGAGATATTGTAATATATAATTTTATGATAAAATTTTCCTAATATTCTATAAATTCTCTATTTTTAATGTTTTTTTCAATGAAAAAGGAGTTCTAAAAATATTTTATTTTCATGAAGTATTTTAAATGACATTAAATGATTCCGTTAACTTTTTTCAATTTTATTAAATAAGTTTTCAAGGAATTCGTTTTAATTTTTTTTTCCAACATTCGATTATATGTTTTCAATTAAAAATGTTTTTAAAATGATTTCAATCTTCCATTATATGTTTTCCAAGAAAAAATATTCCAAATGTTTTCAATCATCTTTTATAATTTGTCTTGGAAAATGGTTTTCAAAATATTTGTATGATTTTTTTATAAGTTTTTTGGGAAATAGGTTTTAAAAATATTATCAATATTCAATTATATGATTTCAGAGAAAAAAAATTTGAAATTTATTTGAGCTTATATTTTATGGTTTGGGTGAAATACTTTTTCAAAAACATTTCATGATGTTTTTATATATTTTCAAGGAAATTTTTTTAACATGTTTTCATGATTACATTATACGTTTTATAGGTTATTTTAAATGAAACTTGTTTCAAAAAGGGTTTATATTTGAAGAAGTCTTGTTTTCATAGAAGAGTGGAATTTTTCCCCATGAAATGATTTTAAAAGATTTATCAAAAACTACACTCCATCTAAGATGACATATCTTGTTGTTACTCATGGAATACTGGGGATATAATCCCAGGGATCCATTTATATTATTTATTTAAATGATTTATGTTTTGTTGCCTTGTTATTTATGAAACCCAATTCTCTTTCACATGATATATTTTTATAAAACCTGCTTCTTTTTCACATGTGGTATGTTTAAGAAACATGTTTTTATTTTAGGGGTTGTATTCTTATGAAACCCACTTCTTTGTCACATGTTTTATGTTTATGAAACATTTTCTATTTTAGGGGTTATATTCTCAAGAAACCAACTTCTTTTCATGGGTTATTATTTGATGAAATGATTATAAAATTTGTCTCTTTTGTAGTGGTTATGATATGATTACTTGAGTATGATACCGATTTCATTTCATAGGATATGTTATGAAGGTTTTTTTATATAGGGAAACACATATTTAAAATTTCATTATGAGTTGAGTGGGTCATATATCTCCCTCCAATGAATTGGGTAAATATTTATATATCATGTGATATAAATGGATTGAACGAAGAGTGGAAACGATTTACTAAAGGACTTTTTCCACTAAGATGGTATTGGGGATGAAAAATTACTATTATGATGGCCATTTGAGTGAACCATGAATAAAAACATGGTATCGGTTTGACCACATAATATTAAGATTCAACTACTAATAAGACTTTAAAACTATGTAAATATTTAAATAAGATAATGTTGTATCCACAAGTTATATGTATTATTCCTATGTTATTATTTCATGTATTATTCACTTGATTCCGTTATGATTTAGGTCTTCTAAACTACCAATATTTACACTATGTTTATTTTTTATCATCTTTCATATGAAGTGTATGATTTTATAATGTTATAATCTTTTTCGAATACCCTTAATCTCATGTTATGTTTCCTTTATATGGGTTATGAACTTAGGTTTTATTTATCAGTACTAATAGAGATGATTTGTAAGGAAGATGTTGAAGAACTTTTACTAGGATATGATATTATGTTTCAATGTTTCCAAAGACCCTAAACATGTACAATACTTGAGAATTTATTTTTGGAAATATGATGAATATTAAAAAAATGATATGATATCCATGTATATTAATACTATTTTACTATATTTAGTATCAAAGTAAATGTTTAGTCAGCCATTTCAAACTAGGATGAGAAGAAATTATTCAGACCCCTTGGTACATTTCTAAGGAAATGTTTTTGGATTTTTTTAAGGATAAGCCTATGATATCATTAATTTAAAATAATGTGTCATTATTTAGACATCCTATAATGGATTTTTCATGATTATGTGGTTTTCTCTATGATATGTTCTTCTCACACTAAGTTTTATGGATTTAGGGATTGAAGGGAACAAGGAGGAACTCGGTTAAAATTGAAAGTGATAAAAAAGTTATTGATGAGTAGTCAAATGTGATTATCACTAGAGTAAAGGATGTTATGATCCTAACTAATCGGTTTTAATTAAACATGATTAACAACATGTACCTTAACCAACTCTAGGACTCACTAAAGAAGAGACATAAAGAGATCTCTGAGAGTTCGGGTAATGGAGACCATTGTGGAAAGCGGATTGAGTTCCTTACATGTTGAGAATGTGTGAAGAAACACCCAGGTGATTGTATTGGAGGAACAAGAAGATGTTTTTAGTATGGAAAAGAAGGACATAAAGCATGTAATTTGATAGAAAAACTGTAGAGTTTGGCTAACCTAATGGATGGGAATATTGGCCTCTGTAATAAATTCTTAATGGTTAAATTCATTGAGTGTGAAACCAATGGTCATTATGAAAATTTATGTCTAATGTTGAAATATCTAAAGCAAATCAGAAAGGATGTATGAGTAATGGATATATTATTGATTATAGTGAGACTACATATAAAATGTGAAAGGAAATATTTATTATTTAATATGCTGAGTTAGCCTTGATAATGGTCGAAGAAGAATTGGATTAATATATATTTTTTTATTTGGATTCAAGAATTATGTTATATGAATGGTGAAATATAAATGTATTATCTAGGTAATGTTTTATTCCATAAGGATTTACAAGAATATGGTGAATGGTTCTAATGGAATCTTGATGTGATTTAATGGAAAGGGGAAATTTATGATAATGGAAGATAACCATGAATATGTTCCTATTGTATATTTAATGATGTTTGGATGAAGATATGATGGACATAAATAAGTAAATTATATGGTACTAATTACCTTGGAAATAATTAAGGATTTGTTAAAAATGAGGTATATGTTATAATATATGGTGTTGAAAATATTTTGTATTTAAGGATTATTTCCATTAATATATATAATAATAAATCATGTATTATTTTAGAAAACAATTATGGTAATTTAGGTTTTTTCCAAGTTTTCATAGAATACATGATAGTGGTTTTCAAATGTTTGGAATGTGATAACCATGATCTTTCTTTTGATACATGGGTGATCAAAATTAAGTTGATTTAGTGAAATTAATTCTAATTTTTTCTATTTTCATCCCTCGAAAGGGTTACATGGTTGACCAATTATGGAATAGATTATGTTAAACTTCATATATGATTTTAGAGATTAAATAATTGTCTCTATATATGAGGATATATGCATAGTGGATAGCATGTTCTAACTCTTTTGTTTTGAAAAATATTAATGGATTGACCTATAATTCTATTTACAGATCTCTTGTTATTTTAATTCTTCATGAATTAAAAATTAACATTAATTTCAAGAGCTAGAGATAAAGTGGAAATTGATCAATGAATAAAAAATGGTGGTGTTTTACTCAAATTATAGATGTATATATTTTGAAGAGTAAAATTAAAATTTAGGAAAAAGCGTCTTGAAATAGATTTTTTTCATATTTTCATCCTTTGTTATGATATCAAGGACCTCTTTCATGCTTCTTGAATTTATGGTTTTGTGATTTTTAACTTTATCTATATCAGGAACTTTCTTGTGATCAGTCATCATTTTCAATATCAATGATTATTTAAGATCTTCTTTTATATTCATGTTCCCACTTTCAACCTATGTTCTCCTATGTGCAAACCTAGTTATGAGTTTTTTGGGTAACTGTTATGTATCTGACTTTCCTTTATAAATAAGGTTTTATTATTAATTTTTACGATGTGGGTTTCAATGAAGAGAACATGAAAGTATTAAACAATTTAAAACATAGAAGAAGTTATAGGGATAAATTTACTTTAAGGGTGGAAAAATTTAACACCCTGATATTTTGTGATTTTTCTCGATCTAATTTAATCTTTTCTAAATTTTTCAATTCACACAACTCTTAATATAGCGTGTGTAATATGAAATCACTATGTTTTAATTTCACTTCATGCAACACCATTTTAATATTTCACTACATGTAACACTTAGATTAGATTTTGGTATATGAAACATAATGTTTGGTTTGTCTTACACACATTTTTGAGTTCATTTGATAGCTTACATTACACACAATGTCGTGTTTTACCAAACTACAATATAATATTAATATTGTTATTAAATTGTTATTATAGTTAATACATATCCATTAGAATGTAATTTATTCATAATATTAACAAAAAGGAGAAAATAATAATAGCACATGTATATAAAATGAATCATTTGGTAATAAATGTTTTAGAAATTAAGGTAATAACCATTTAAAAATAAAGAAATTCATTTTCTATGAAAACTACTTCTCTATGTACAAACACAATTTTATATAAATAAATTAAATTTACCAATTTTGAGGGATTTTTCTATTAAAATATATATATTTCATATTCAATAAAGTTTTTTTATAGTCATCCAATATATTTGATGGGCATAAGGTAAAGGAAGAAATCAATTTTTTTAATAAAATGATTTATTTTAAAATAGAGTGATTTTACCGCATTTTAATAGGGAACCCATTTTGAATTTTAATTTTTAATTTATTATAAATTTTATTTTAAAAAAATATATTATTTAATAAACAAGAATTTAAAATTTTACATTCATTGAATTTTGTTTTTTTATTTCGTGTTTAGTGAAAATATTGAATTTTTATTGAAAGCACATTTTAAATCTATTTAATTTATATAGATAAATTAAAATAGAAAAGTGTTTTAGTGTTTATTTAAATAATCTATACATGTAATAATCAAATTTATTTAATTCGAACTAATTTTACATTAAAATTAGATATAAAAAAATTTCAATCTTTTAAGATTTTTACTGTTAAACCACGCTTTCTTGCCACATCGGGGGACTAATTTTAAATTAATTTTCGTCACTTATGTGTTTGGAATTTGAAAAAATGGATTTAAAATTAGGATTATTTAAAATTAATAGTTTATAAAACGTTCAATATATTTTTTGACTAAAAATATTTTTTAATGAAATTAATATTACTTAGGTCGATTAAGGTAAAAACAATATTATTTAGTGGTTAAAATTAAATTCTAGTGGAAAAATAACATTAAAAAATGTCCAAAATCAATTTTATTCTCATATATCGACAAATTTGAATCTACTATATAATATTTACAATTATTTGATACACATGATTTAATGGAGACCTCTCAATAGTGTTTACCTTTTTATATTAACAAGAATGACACTCCTCCTCCAATATTAAAGGGATCTCACCCTTTCACTTATTAGACCAATAAATCCATTTGTTTCATCCCAAACATACCTAAATATTATACTAAATTACCTTTATTCATCATATATTCCTCCCTTTGCAAATAATTCTTAAAAAGAAATCCCTTTGGTGCCAACCAAAATTAGTTACCCTTAGAAGACGTAACATCCTTCCACAAGATCTTTTATTTAATATTCATTCTCCACCAATAATATTTTATTATTCCATGATCATATAATAAAATATGTATAATAAATATACAGTGTTGTTTTTATGATTAGGTATAGAATCAAACCCACACACTCCTCCATCAAATGGGATACACAATCATCCTTCGTTTGTTAGACAGACTACCACCTCACGAACCGATGTCGATCGTTTCATCCATTTCAACATTTAATGGCTTGTAATAATTGTGGAATTTAAATTTTTTATATTATATATATGATATTTATTATTTATTTATTCTTTAAAAAAAATTATATTACACATAATTCCATACATTATATTTTGGGTAAATATGATAACTTTGTTTGTGGACGTGTGGACTACCACCTTCTAAAAAAAATGCGATTTGGTTAGACATTACATTGAATTTATTATTAATGGGGTTAGTGAATTCATGTGATATATATGAAAATATAAATACAATTTGATAATTATATATATACATACTTATATTTCATTTACTTACTTTCATTCAATATGATATGGAAGAAAATAGTGTTCATGCATATGTATAGACAACCATCTCCATGAAAAGTGTATTTAATTTCATATTTATATTTTTTATAAATTATTATAAATATTTTTAAAATAAATATATTTGATCTTTAAGTCATTTTCTAGATTCTATAAATATGTAAGTCATGTTCTATGTAATAGGATCATTCATAAAAATTCATAACTTAATTGAAAAACAACGATAATTTTACAGGAAATGTAACATTAATATGAAATTGTTAATAAATGAGTAATATGAAGTCATAATAAAATCATTAATGTTTTAATATATAATAAAATAGTTTTTTGATTTATTTATTATAAAAAAATATTTATTATATATATTTTTTGAATGTTTATAAAAAATTCAAGACTTAAGGTATTGGTTTTCTCGTCTCACTTTTATTTCTGTGTGACATATGCCTTATTCACCATTTATTTCTTTTTTTTTTGTAGTGTATATACAATCAACGAATTAATTAAAGTATTTTTATAGATAAATTTATTTCTATTTATATATCTATTTTATGATCTTTCTTTCATGGGTTCTATGCTTCAGAAGATATAAAATCAGTAAAGTAATTTTTTTCCCAATTCACCTTCATTAAGATACATTCCATGTTATGAAACTGTATTTTTCTATGAGGTGTATACACTAACCTTTTAAATTTTTCATAATTAATATCCTTATTTTCATGATATTTTAATCTTAATGTATTTTTATTCCCTCATGAAGATTCTGATTCAAACTTACCAAATTGGTAATAGTTTTTTTACCACAATCTTAGTGATTATCAGTATTATTTAGGAATATGTTTATGTTGATGAAGTATTATGATCAATATCTCAATAATTATCATAAATTTTATTTTTTTAACTTTATTAATTATCTACTAAAATAATTGTACCATTTCTCACTCTTTTTTACTTCGTATATTTAGCCAAACATAAATATGAAAATTTTACTTATTTCTATTTTTGATCAGAAATCCGTGTTCCTCCAAATCTATGTTATCTAAAAATGTTTTCTAAAATATTATACAGTGATGATATTTTATAGTAAATAAAATTTCACCCATTTTTCCCCTTTTTTTTGAAAATGGTTTTTAAAATTGAATATTCACTTCATTTTCTAATCAAGACCTTTTTCTAAACATTCTAGTATGAAAAGGAATTTTTGGTATATACAAATTTATCAAATATCATTAACAACATTACTTTAAAGATTACATTGAAAGTTTTTAACATTTATTTTTTAAATTAATTTTTTTATAATATTATTTAAATTCATTATTTTAAAAGTTACATTCAATGATTTTTTTTTCAAAAAATGTTTTTTTCTCAAGAAGTGTTTTAAATGACATCTAAATCTCCCTTTAAATGTTTTCAAGATTAGTTTATAACATTTCAAGGAAAATGTATTTGTAATGTTTTCAGGAATCTTTAAAAAGTTTTAAATAAAATAATGTTTCCTAAATGATTTCAATTATCCTTTATAAAATTTCAATTAAAATGGTCTAAAAAATGTTTTAAATATTCTATTATTAGATTTCAAGTAAAATATTTTTCAAAATGTTTTAAATATTATTTTATAAGTATTCAAATAAAAATTTTCCAAATTTTTTTCAAACTTACATTATAGTTTTTAAAATATATTTTCAAGGAAAACAATTTCATAACGTTTTATGTTTTATAAATATTCTTTTAAAATAAGAAATGACATTTTCCCCATGAAATTATTTTTAAATATTTTTATAAAATTATGTTCCATCCAAGATGACTTCAATTAGTGTTATTAATTCCTTCATGAGGATATTATCCCGGGGTTCCACCCATATTATTTATTTGAATTGTGTAATTTTTTATGGAATGATGTTTATGAAACGAGTTTCTCTTTGAGGAGTTATATTTCTAGGAAACTCATATATTTTTCATTGGTTATTTTTTTATTAAACAGGATTCTCTTACATGGGTTATGTGTTATTGAAATAATAATCTTCTAATTGGTTATTATTTGATTAAATCATTATGAAACCTGTCTATTTTCCATAGGTTATGATATGATGACATGTTTATGACACAAATTTCATTTCACAGGTCATGAAATGAATATTTATGATATAGTGGGACAAATATGTAAGATTTAGTTATGATATTGGTGGGACCGATAAATATCCAAAAAGGATTGGTCAAAGGTTTATATCTCCTGAGATAAAAATGGCTAGAATCGGGTGTGAACTCAGTTATGTAAATGAGTTTTTTCTACTAAGATTGTCTTTGGAATAAACCTTCAATACTAAGATAGTTATTGGAGCGAACCCAGACTATCATGATGGTAAGGGGAGTGATCTTGTACTACTAATATGGCCTTGTTAATAAGACTTTAATACTATGTAAAAAACTTATATGCTTATTTTTCATCCAAAAATTCTATATATTATTCATATGCTATGATTTCACAGCTTGTGATCTTGATTCATGCACGATTCTTGTCTAATTAAATTCAATAACATATACCATGATTCATGTTTATGATCTTGGATATGCAGGGTATGATAGTGTAATGTTATGATCATATTATCATACCCTTATGATAAATTTATGCAAACATATATCCCTTGTTCACCCTTATTGATAATTTCATATCACCCCATTCATATGTTTCCTTTCTACAGGTTATGAAGAACGGTTTTAAGTAGTTGCAGTAAGAAGGAATATCTTTAAAGTTCATGTTGAATATCATTTACCAGGATAAGAGATTATGCCTCTATGATTTGAAATTTAGTAAAAAAATTCAGTCCATTGGTTTGTAAATTTTTAATATACTACAAATAACTAAAAGATGATGTTAAATCTACATCTACTAATCTTGGGTTGTTGTGAACTCAAACCCAATTATAAAAGGGTACCTCCTAACCTCAATTATTCACACATTTTATTCAATTTAGCTCAACTGAACCCTTCCAAAATCTCCCTCAATATCCTTATCTATGTTCCATATCTTATAAACATTCCACAATATGATCCTTAGGGTCCTTAATAGTTGATCCAAATGTGGTTTCTCTAAAATAAGGTAACACACTTCATAAACACTTTCTTTTTATACTTCTTCTATTGATACCTTCATTCCAATATTAATAATTAAAATATAATGGAACCGTTATATACCATATACTTATATGATATTATGATGATGGAAAAACCTACATCCAATATCTTTTTCATCAAAATGGAAATGAAATCATTGATCATGTGTACTATACACTACCTATTCATGAACTGATGTAATTCGATTTCTATCACCACCTATCATAGATGGATATAATTATGGGTAGAATATAAATATGTATATATATATAATATTTAATAAATAATTATAATACCTTAATTATAATATCACCTATAAATTCTAACCTTAAATTCCATTTGAAAATGATAATGTCACTCTTACGTATGTGTAGACTATAACCTCCACAAAGAAATGTGCTTCATTCTAAATTTTATTTTGACATTTATGGTATTATGGATGGATTTATGAAAATATTTTACTTATATTAA
Organism: Viscum album; assembly: GCA_963277665.1. Lineage (NCBI taxonomy): Eukaryota > Viridiplantae > Streptophyta > Magnoliopsida > Santalales > Viscaceae > Viscum > Viscum album. The sequence continues at coordinate 1,573,974,385 of OY728120.1, read as the reverse complement.
ATAATAATTATTCTTTATATTTTATTTATTATTTACTATTCTTTTGTTCCATCTTCTAAAAAAGTGAAAACTATGTTCCTGTGTATGTATAGCCTAACGTCTCTATGAACGGTGTAACCCCATTTTTCCAAATATAACATTTATGGAAAATTTTAAATACTTATATAATGAATATATATGATATTAATATCATCGGTATAATTTTAGTGATTATGAATCCCTGATCAAAGCTCATGGACCCATGCTACGAAACCAAAAAATAATTGAAAAACGACATAGTTATTACCTGAAAAAATAATTTGAAGAAAGAATATTAATAAATGGGTTATAAAATATTATAATTAAATCATAAAATGTATTAAATAAATGATTATGGATGTTAATATATTTATAAATATATATTTATTATATATGACTTTTAAACATGTGTATATGATTTCAGTTGTGAGGTAAGGGTTTCATGTCTCACTTTAACTTTCCTGAGACATATGGGATATTCACCACTTATTTAATTTTCGTGGTTTATATACTTTCTATTGATATATTATATCATGAATATATTTATATAATTTTATATGAAATTTCATTTTATGTAATTTACTTCACGGTGATTATGATTCAATAGTAAACAATGTGGTAAGGGGTTTTTTTCCAAAATATCAACATTATTCTGGAATATTATCCTTATGTATCCCATTTGGTAATTATATTGTATTTATGTCAAAGAACCAATATAATTTCATATAATTTGGTTATTCATGAACTTTTCATGTAACTAAAAAGTTTCTCATTCAATGGTACATACAATATTGGAGAAAGTGATTTTAATAAAAAGTTTCATCATTTCTCTCTTCAATCGAAAATCATTTTATTCCATATCCATGTTTTTTAAAAATTATTTTAATTTTTATCATTATGAATATTATTTCTCAAAAAAAATTATATATTTTTAACTTTTAAAATTATTTTTAGGGGAATATTCTTATTTTATTCGAAATGAGATACTTTTTACATTACTAAAATAGTATGAATAGAATGCTTTTTCCTTTATATGACTTATATATAATTACCCACCATCATGAATATAAATTGTTCTGAAGATTATTTTATAATATTACATGATTCATTTTAAATATTAATATTTCCTCACAGTATAGAAATTTTATATTTTTAAATGTTATTTTCAATTTAAAAGGTTAATTCCCTCAATAATGTTTTAATGAAATTTTTATGGTATTTCAATTCATTAATGAAAAAACTGTTCATTTAATTTTAATAAAATGTAGAAATACTTTAACTATTCAATACACATTATTTAAATTTATGGGTTATGATAAATTTGACTAGGTATGTACTATTTTGATACCATTCTCCATACTACTCTAGATAGTGTATGGTTATGTTTGTTGATTTGGGAAATTATTATATTTTTATATTATAGATTTCAATGTGAATTTTTATATTTATTTTATTAATCCCATTTCATATTATTAATGAATATGACTTAGTATGTGGTTGGGGAGTCTGTCTATAGACCCTCTATGCGTTGGTAGTTCTCATTAGAAAAACTAACTTTCATGTTTAGTTGAGGCCTTACCCATTTATGTAAAATTTATTTTATGAGGCCTCGATGGTATGTTTATGATGTATATCAATTTAAATTACCCAATTATGAGAATATTAATTGATTTCCACGTGAGTATTTGAGTAGATACAATATCCATGGATAAGTTTCAAGCTTATGTGATTTGTAATATTGAATTATTTGATAGGAATTCACTACTTTAATATTATTATTCCTTATCATGTTATTGATTAAATAGAATATATTTTCAGTTACAAAACATGACATATTAATTATTCATTAATTACTCAGGATATCTTCAGCAAAATGTTCCCCTCCCTGAGCATCTGAGCTCACCTCATTCTTATGGTTCCTTTTTCAAGGATTATAGGAAGTGATTTTTTATTGATACATAATGATATTCTAAAGTGTATAATAGTGTTATAATAGAAAATACTATGTTTTATTTATGTTTTCAAATTTAATTTGATATTCATATATCTATCTAGTTTACCAATACTACTAAACTATTCATAACTTTGGGGGAGATCACTTGTATCCTGTACCAATGTAATATAGTAACCACCCACTCTTGGATATAGGGGTTAGGGTCATTAAACTAGTTATTAAATTGGTAGTATGAATAGGAATAACCAAATTTTATAAAAATTTATAATTTTGAAGGTCATATATGAATCAGATATATATTTTTATTAAATCCTTATATGCTTTAATAATATATTTTCCTCAAGAATGGTAATTTTTTTAGAAAATAATATTATAAATTTTTATCTATTTTAGAAAATATAACTGCAAAAAGGAAATTTATTTTAAAAAATAAAAATATTTCTTAGAGTGAGTTTTTTTAATTAATTAAAAATTTTATTTTTCAATGAATATAGAAAATTAGGATTTTTATTGAAAATTTCCTATTCATTTAAATAATCCACGAAGTTCCATTTTATCTTAAAATAATTTTGAAACTAAAATTAGTTCATCTATTTTGTGAATAATATAATTAAGGTCAATAAAATTGATTTTTTTTATTCTGGTAAATAAAATATACTTTAGAAATCATTTTTTCCGGAAATATTCATTTCATCACATTTTATAGGTTTAATTTTAAATTAAAATTTTAATCAAGCATGAGTTGAATCATAAAATATTAATTCAATATTTGGAATCAGTGGGATTAAATTTATTAATTATTTCTCCTTTATTTTTGGGTTATTTTTAATAGTAACATTGTTAAATATTTGTACCTATGTAAGGTTAATCAGGTATAACAATGTTAAATAATTTGGATAAAGATTTAAAATATCTCTGAATCAGTAATTTATACTTTTTTATGAGTGTAAATTGACCATTATCATCCTTAGAGAACAAATATGGCTACTTAGAGCCATTTTTATTTTATTCTGAACATTATAATATTTTAAGAAAATTTTAAATACAAAATGACACTATATTGATATTATTATCAATAATATTTTTTAATAAGGATAAAAATATATCACAGTATATTATAAATGTAATTTTAATTATTAATTATTGTTTTATTATTTTAATTTCTTTTTATATTTTTATTGAATAACTATTTAAACAATTACACAACACCAATATATATTATTCAATTAATTGAAAAATTAAATAAATATATTTTTTAAAAGTAAGAAAATTTTAATAATTTTTTTTTATAAGTATTATGTGTCAAATATTTAATATTATGTATGTGTCAATGGTATATATTTTAATTAAATAACTATGTTAAAAATTTTAAAGTGAAAGTAAATGAATAGTTCCAATAATGAAATTAATGATATTTTTTAATAAACAATCTTTTACTAAATTTTATTAAATTAATAAAATACTATATTTGGAATATTTAATAAGATATGGATTAACATTTTAACCATGGATATTTTATTAAAAAAATTTACCTTTATGGTTGTATTGATGACCCTTAAAGAGTAGAAAACATTCATGTGGCAGTAATTGTGGAATGTTTTAATGGGGCTGGGGGTTAAAACCCAGATATAATAGATAAAACATATCTTAAAACATATGAAAATTTTATTTTATAAGATTATTTCAACTCATTATCATCCTAAATTTTTAATATATCTATTTTGGGCCTCTAAAATCAAAAAATTAATTTATATTAATTAAATAATTTATATAATTCCAACAGTGACCCTCCCGTCACATATAAAAGAGAACCTCTTCTCCTCTCTTCCTAAGATATTTTGAGACTTCTATCTTATAAATTTTCTGAAATAATACCATCTTAGTTTTCATAAACAAATCCTACATATTTTTGAATTTTCAAAATGATATTCATAAAATGCGCAATGAGTATGCCAAAAGAGGTTTCTCAATAATGAGGTACAATTATTAAGTGAGTTTTTTCAATTTTATTTCATATTTTAGTTCCAATAATTTCATCTCATCCACTATAAAATTATTAATTAATCCAGTAAAATATAATTAATTATTATTATTATGATTTATTAACTAGTATCCATTGTTTCATCCAATGGATTGAGAAAACATCAGACATGAATAAGTATGAATTACCATCTCTACCTAATAGTGTCATTCCTTTTTCATCAACCCTTCACTTGGATGGTTATAATCGGGGATTAAATAAATAAAAATAATCTTTTTGAGATTATTATTATTATTATGTGAATTATTATTTACCACTTTATGATTTGTTTCAGTGAAATGTGAAAACAGTTCTCAAGCATACGTATGGCCTACCGTCTATATGAATGATATAATATAATTTTCTATGTCTATCATTTATAGATAACTCAAAATATATATTAATATATAATGAAAAAACATGATATTTATATCCTGGTTAAAATTCTTGAGGTTATGAAATAATGATCAATTTATAAGGATGAGAACCACTAGACTAAAATTCTGATGAATAATGAAATAGTTAACACATGGACTCAACCGTTTTAATAAGTTATTCTTCTTAAATGGGTATTGAGATCATATATATCGAACATATATGATATTATAATTATTCACTTGAATCGGTTATATATTTTCAAATAATTTAATTTTATCATACAGGAGTTCATATTGGTTTCAATGATATTCAAACTTAACATATGAGTTTTATCTTTCATTCTCATTGATTAATATGATTGTTTATGAATACTTTTCTGATGATGAAATATTGTAAAATATCTCTCAATAATCCCACAAATTTTATTATCCTCTGGTTATTCAAATTAAATTAATATTTTCTGTTCATTTTACACTCTTCAAGAACAAAATAGTATGAAAGGATGTTTTTATGGAAAAATGGTGTTGTTTCTTTTTTGGTCCAAAATCCTTTTTCTTTAATATCCATGTTTTAAAAATGTATTTTAAAATTGTTTTTTGATATTAATCTATGATTTTTTTGAATTCAATTTTACCCATGATTTAATTTATACAAATTGTTTTAAAGGAATCTTCTCGTCATTTTTTGAATGACGAACTTTTTAAATTTTTAGGGAAAATGTGAATCAAATCTCTATTTTAAAGTATACTAAATGGGTGAAATTGTATACCATAATAGAAAATCAATACTTAGAGGATTCCTTTATATTTTTCCCAGATTATTTGATAAGAAAATGTTAATAACAATATATAGTAAATTTTATTATTTTTAATATTATATTTCAATGTGAAAGGTTATTTTCCTCACAAAATATGCCCAGTAATCTTTTTATGGGATTTATCATCGATGATAAGATCCATTGATGTTTCTTATGATTTATTGGCATTATGATCTTAGGATTCAGTACTTATTATTTCTCTATATAATTTATGATTTTGATGAAAATACATTTATGAAACAAGTTATTTTCCAAATGTTATGCATCTAGAAATTCGTTAAATGTTTATCAAAACAATTTAATTTCCATTGGATATTATATATGATAAATATTTTTGTTCTTCTAGTTAATATAAGAATGAATTAACATTATTTTAAGTGTGTTTATATATATAAATATCCCTCTAATTCATGGGTTAGATATTTAGTTCTCATTAGATAATAATGACTGTAATGGGTAGTGAACTCCATTCCGTAACATACTTTATCCTAAATGATAGTCTTTGGAGTGAACCTTGGCTAAAGATAACATGGAATTGGAAGTGAACACAAGACACTATGATAGTATTGGATTTGATCCTTAACTAAAGAAATGATTTTATCTTATTATTTTTATGCCACAAAATTAAGTCTTATGCCCATATTATGGCCTCATGGACCAGGTTTTTTTATTCCATTATGATTCATGTCTTATAAACTATGATTATTTGTTCCAAGAATCTATATTTTTATACATTCTATGCATGTTATGGTTCTAAAACATAAATATCATGTTCTTGTACTCTCCTGAACATGTAATGTTTATGTGGTAATTGATATCTCCCTTATTTACCATTACTAATCATCTAACTTCACCATTTATTAAATTTACATTTTCAATGTTTTGAAGAAATGGGTTATGTATGATATGTATAAGAAATGTTTTAGTTATGAATAACTTAGTGGGTGATGATGTAAATCTATTATGAAATAGGTGTTTTTGTATCCATGTTTTGAAATAAATTAATCTTATTCAGTTCTATCCTGGATAATAATGTTATATAATGAATATTCATATATTAAGATGTAATATTGATGTATAAAAAGTATGGTTCATTATAGATAGTATCAGGAAAGGTGTAGTTATATTTAGAAACCTGGATGAGAAACTGTTAGTGGAAAACCTTATTATATTCCTATGAATATAATAATGTCCTATATTATGATGGTTAAAAGAGTATATTTATTTTATAAAGACATACAAAGATGGATAGTATAAGTGAATGTGGTTTTGGAATATATTAATCTAGGGTTAAAAAACCTGAAAAATGTTGGTCAACTATATATCGACCATCATTATTGTGCATGGAGAGTATTTCCCTACTGGACAACTAGTTTCACACTCCTATGAGATATTCTAGGGATAAATAATGAAAATTATATATCATTATAAATGATTTGAATAGACAAATACCTAGTATTAATTAGGTCAAACGTCAGGTGTAATAGATTTAAAATATGGTTTCATGACCTAGTCATCCTTTAAATGGTTTTTCTAGATTATATGATTTTACACTATGTATATTATTTTTCATGCAATGATTTTGGTTTTTGACTATATATGGAAGTCAAATGAAACTTTTTAATACTAAATGTGACAGATAATGAAATGATTTTCTCCCTATGAAACCAAATGGTATGGGGACTAGAATAAAAAATTTCATTTATATGATTATTTAATTCTCTCAATCCATGAATTATGTTGAGATTATATATGAGAAAATAAGGTAATAGTGTTCTATTGAGTTCTTCATGAGGAAACAATAACATTTATTTAGTGGTTCTACTCCTATTATAGTTTATATGAAATGAATTGGGATGACATAGAATATATTTTCTCCTCTCCATTATTGGGAACATAAGAGAGTTATTTTTTATATCTATATATTTGATGGAGAACTATATCAATGGTGGAATCAAATCAAGAACATTAGGAAATATGATAATGTTGAATCCACTAAATCAGATGATTTTAAGAGATTATTTTTAAATAATCCCATTCCTCATATTCATCAGATTAAAATTGATAAGGAATTCCTTGAGATTAAGCAGAAGGATATGAATCCATTAGTACCTAAGAGGAAAATTTTACAAGACATAAAAGGTACACTTATGGTATTATTATCCAATATTAAAATAAGATTTATAGATTGGTTTGTGGAATAACACCAAGTATCTAATGGGTGTTATCCATAAAAGACATCAGTTTCCATGAGGAAATCATTTGATGTGATATGATGCTGGAGATGGAGATTGGAGTTACCCATCAATCTGATGGTTACGATAATGAATGAAAGATGGGATTCAATAAAATCTTATAAAAACCGTGGAGAGAATAAGAAGATCTTTCCTTTATGCTATAGTTTTTTAAGGAAACATGGTGGAAATTATATGAATGGTATCAGTAAATTTTATCATTGTATAATGGAAGGTCCTCAGGAAATTAAATATTAAAGTGATTGGAAGAAGTGGTTAGAAAATAATGGAGAAAAAGTACGAAAAAATGGACCACCGAAACTCTATTGTTTCAAATGAGGGGAGTATACACATAATTATAATAAGTGATCTAATTAAAAGGTTAATGTCGATGATTGATGTTATAAACCTCTTAATTCTAGAAAAAGCTGTAAATCTCATTCAATCACATTTTCTGTTGTGGTGTACAATAATGATTTGGTGAATGCTATACCAAAATATTTCCTAAGGTGGGGAATTATTTTTTGATATTATGAACCAACCAATGATCATATATCTGTGTGATGATAAATATAAACATTCAATGGAAATTACATCCATAATATAGTTACTGGTTTCTTTTAAAAGGGGGGTGTTTATCTCATATGTTTGGGGAGAAACTTAATATAAAATATATTCTTATTATATGAGAGTTTTTGGAAGTTTTTTCATAATATTTTCCTAATATTCCTCAAAATTGTAAACATGGATTTCGAATATTACTCATTCTAAGTGATAATTGTTTTTCGAAGGACACCTATAGAATGGCCCAAAATGAGTTGTTGTAATTGAATATGAAAATCTAGGATAATATTGAAAATGGATTCAACTTGAAAAGTTCATCATTAAAGAGTGCACCTATTCCTTTTTATGAATAATGATAGATCAATGAGACAAATAATTTATTATCTAGAACATAAAGTGATCACAATCCAGAGGTATCATATACCCCACATTGATGATTTTTAAATTCAATTATGGGGAGCTCAATATTTTTTCATGATTGGTCTTGAATCTTCGTTATATTAGTTCAGTGTCAATATTAAATATATACACAAGAAAAACATCCATAATAGTTATTTGAAATATGAATTTATGGTGATTGAATTTTGTTATACTAAATCCCCCCAAATATTTATGGATTTAATGAACAATATTGAAAATTTACGTTGACTAGTTTGTGGTAGACATTATAGATTATATTTTTATATGTTTCAGGAGAAAAAAAGAGAAAAAATATCACATGAGGATTTTATGGCATACCTTAAGGAAGGATAATATATATTAAGAAATTAAAAAGGTAGAATTTTGTATAGAGAAAGAATATTTTTGGGTCATATAATCTCAAGAGAGCATATATTAGTTAATCCATCAAAGAAATAATTAATTGAACAATAGACTAAAATAACCCCCATGACAAACATATATATTTTTATTGGTTTGGATTTATATTAAATATTTTAATATGGATTTTTTTTCATGAATTTATAATCTAATCACCAATTTAACTTGGATGGGAGATGAGTTCCTTTGGACTGATGAATGTGATGAAAATTTTAAGGAACTGAAGAGAATGTCTGTACGTACAACTATGCCTACACTACCCTAACATAGAGAAGGTTTTGTGATTTATAATGAAGAAAAAAATAACGGAATAGGATTAATCATTAGTTATAGTGAAATTTTTATATCTTATGGCTCATTGAAATTAACAGTTCAGGAGAAAATTTTCCCAACTCATGATTTGGAGTTATATGCGATACTTTTTTCATTAAATATGTGAATGATTTATCCTTATGAAGAAATGTTTAATATATATACTGATCAAAATATTTATATATATATATTCATATATAAAGAGATGAATATGAGTTGGAGAAGATAATTATAATTTATTAATGAATTCAACTGAAAAATGCATTAACATAGTGTGAAAGTAAACAAGTTGGAAGATTCTCCAAGTCGAAAGAATTTTTCTTGAATATCTATGATTTGGAGAAAAAAATAGAAATATTTTTGGGATTTTTAGATAATACATATAGAAATATGGAAGGATGGGGGGAAATCATATATTTCTAAAATGAGTGTTCAATCATCTATCGATGTAATGATTTAATATGTATTAATGGAAGATACAAATCTATAAAATATGGTTATAAATGTTCTTTTCATCAACATTGATTGCGATGGAATTATATCACTCCATAATAATATATGTTTTTCATCCATAATAGATTTAATGTTGGGGCCAATGGATGAAACACATAGTTCAAAAATCTTTATTCATTCTAGACGAATGATGATATATAGTAATGTGAAAGAGTATTTCTGCAGGTACAATATAAAAAGGGAAGTCACAAAGTATGTATCCTTATTCCTAATATTAGAAAAGGTTAATGATAACAGACATATGTCTAAGGATATGTTATAACCATTACCAAAACCAGAATAGAAATTAGAAAACATCACCAAGGATTTTGTTGTTGGACTCCACAACATATATATATACCAGATTAATATTTGGATTGAGTCAACTGCTTTATGATGTATAAAAACTCCATTGATATTACAAAATATTTCTCTCTTGATTATATATCCATGATATACAAAAAGGAAGATGAAATATTTTAGGGAATACCACATTTTATTATATCTAATGTACTGAATTGGTTTTCCACAATGTTCTGGAGAAGTCTTCGGCAAGATACAAATTTAGAGTTATGTTTAAATAAAAATTATCATCCTTAGACAAATGGTCAGACTAAAAGAACCATTAAAACCCGAGTATATATTTGGATATCATTTTCTATCTATTTTAATGGTGGTTGGAATCAACACTATCCTATAGTTAATTTTTTAAAAAATAATTGCTTCCAATCAAGAATTAATTTGTCTCTAGATGAATTCCTCTATGGATATTTGTGTAAACATCCAATGTGATGGGATGAATATGGAGAATGAACGATATTGGGACATAAGATAATTGAGGAAATGAAAGAGAAAGTTTTATCTATTCAGCAGCACATCAAGAAATCTCAACATTTATAGAAAAGTTATTCTAACAATAATCATTGAAATATTAAATTCAATGTTAGTGAGAATATATCAATGGGAATTTTTTGGCGGAAATTTTTTATTATATTAATATTTGATATAAAGTTTGGCCCTTAGTATTCTAGACCGTTCAAGATTTTTGAATGAGTAGGGATAGTTTCTTATCACATGGAACTTCCACCAAACCTCTCTCTATTTCACATGGAACTTCATAATTTTTGTGTATTGAGGTGATTGAATTTCCAGTGAAAAAATTCTTTTGAATGGTGGTAGAATTTAACACCAAAATATTTTATGACATATATTTCTCATAAAATAAATTTTATTTCTTATATTGCTAACAATACACACAACCCTGAGACTAAATGAAACCTAATATAGTATAGCATTATATAATAGACATTAAATTTAATGTATGAAAACAAATAATTTTTTTAAAAATATGTATAATGTTTTTAGATGAATAAAATATATTTTTAGTAATGTCATTATATGATTTAACAATATATTTTTCCTCAAAACGGTATTCACATATTTTTTTGACAAATTAATATATTGAATTTCTACAACTTTTAAAAAATGTATCTCTCAAAAAGAAATTCATTTTTGAAATCAATATGTAAATATTTCTTTATAGTGATTTCATTTTAACTTTCTAAAAAGATTTATTTTTTATGAATATAGATTAAACTATTTTTTTGAAAACATTAAATTCATGTAATCATTGACAATGTTAAAAATTATTTGAAAATATTTTAAAAGAAAAATTATTCTATTTATATTATTAATAATAAAAATAAGGTAAGTGGAATTGATTTTATGTTTTATTTTTGTTTAAAAAAAACTATATACTTAAAAAATATTTGTTTGCCTGAAAATTTATTTATATCAAATATTTACTGTTTAATTTTGAATTACATTATAGAACATCTGTGAATTTAATCTTAAAAATTGGTTTTCATATTTTTTATCTAGAGATCAAATTTTGTAAATATGCCTTTTTGGTTATTATGAATATTAATCTTGCTAAATATTCTTTATCATGTTAAGGGGAAAAAGGTTAAACAACATTTATATTATTTTTGAAAATGATAAATAAAAAATTTAACTCTCATGAACTAAACATATATAATATTTTTTTATGAGGACTAAAAGAGGTTATTTCTAACTATAAATTTCTATTTGAATGATTATTTAGTTTTTTGGAAAATAATTGAATATAAATTTTTTTTGTTGAATAAGTGCCTGAAATGATTACTCAAAAACAACACCATTTTTATTCAATAATATAAAAATAAAATAAATGACATTAAAAATAATAAATGTATTGAAATTTGGATAAATTATTACACTCCAAATGTTAATAAAAAAATATGACATATTAGGGATGTGTGAGAGGTGTATATTCGAATTTCCAAACTATTAGGATGACTTAAACATCAATGTAAATGAATAGTTCCAAATACAATAATAATAATATTTTATAATAAAAAATATTATACTAAAAGATTTAGAATTAATAAAATATATGATATTAAAAAAAATTATTTGGATGTTTTTGTAAATATAATCTAATATCTATTTATTTTTCACATTTCCTTTAAATGATACATTCTTGAACATCAATTTTTAGAAAACATTAATATTATGGTAATTCCCAAAAGGGTTAAAGAAGGGTTAAAAGTAATAAATAATAGTTAAAAAATCAGATAAAACTTGTATAAATTTTCATTGATGATATAGTTTAGAATAATCCATATTATACATTATAAATATTTCAATTTTATCCATTTTAACATGAATATTAATTTATATTAATTTTATATTTCATGTAATTCCAAAGCGAACCTCCCCTCATTTATAAAAGGAAACCTATTCTTATCACATATCAACACATTTTGAGCCTTATAGATCATCCAATACCTTCCATAATACCCAATCATATTTATTATAAATAGACTAGTTATTTGGATTTTTCTAAAATACCACACTTATATGGCTAAGGGAGTAACCCGAACTAGGGTTCTCAACAAATAGGCATAATTGTTAACTGCGCCTTTTTAATTTTAATATGTATTATAATTACTCAAAATACATAATATAAAATCTAAAATGATTTATTATGTATATTAAATATATTAAATTATTATAATTATTATCGAACAACCATTATTCACCTTCCTTCCATCCTATAGGAAGTGAAAACATCGCTCATGTTTATATACGACTTACCATCTCCACATTGTTGTGTAATTCACTTTTCTTCACCATTCTTGTTTGATGGTTATAATGATAGATTTATTAAATATATATTTAATTTATGATAGTGTTGTGATTATTTAAAGGTGAATTATAATGTATGTCTTTTTTGGTCCATCTATCAAAAAGTGAAAACAACATTATTGAATACATACAACCAACCGTCTGAATGAATGATGTATTTAAATATTCAATATATATATATATATATCCCATATAAATGACTCTAAATATATATAATTAACATATATTATATTTAAATAATTATTAATATTATAGAGATGATGGATCCATGATAACATAACAAGGTCCAGAACTATTGACTAAAATATCAGGAAAAACAAAATGGTTAACACATAAAAATGCCCATTACAATAAGGTTTTATTATTAAATGGGTGTTTAAATGTTAATAGTGGATCATATATGATATTATAATTATTTAATTGAATATTTATTAAAATTATAAAATTATTATTTTTTGTAAATGGAGTTACATCACTTTCAACGAAAGACAAACTATAGGTAAGGTATATATATCCCAATCTCAGTAATCATTAGTATAGTTTATGATCAAGTTTATAATAATGAAATTTTATGACCTATCTCTCAATAATCCAATGAATTTTATTATAATAAATTTATTTCTATAGATTAATTATTTTACATTAATTTTCCACACTTTAATAACTCAATACATTGAAGGAACTTATTTAAAGAAAGAAACATTATTTCCCTCTTTGTTAGGAAATACCTTTTCTCCCATAAAACTGTTTTAATAAAAAATAAATAATGTTTTTATATTTTTATATGACTTTTTAAAGTTTGCTTTTACAAATGATTGAGTTTTAAAAAAAAATTAAAATGAATATTCTTTTCAATTTCTAAATGAGTCAACTTTTATGTATTTCTAAAAATGTTAATGGAATATTTGTTTTAATATGCAATACATGAAAGGAATTTTACATCGTCGTGATCACACTATTATTTGAATATTACATCATATATTACTAATATTCCTTTCAAATAAAATATTTCCATAGTATTATAGAAATTTTTGTATTTTAAATATTTGATTTCAAATATAAAAGAATATTTTCCTCCAAAAATATTCTATGTGAACTATTAGAGGAATTTCTCATTGTTGATAACATTTTATAATGATAATTATAAATTACTAGGGTTATGATCTAAGGATACCATTCATATTATTTATCTATATCCTTTATGATTATGATTACGAGATTTTTTTGAAACACATATACATTCCCTGAGGTTTTATTGAGAATAGTGGAAATGTTTATAAAACTTGTTTCTCTTCCAAGAGGTATGGTATACCTTGAATATTCCATAACATTACTAAAAATATAAAAAATAGAATATTATTATTTTATTTATGGGCCCGAAATTATATATCCCTCCACAACATTAGGTAAATGTGGATATCTTTTGAGATTATAAAAACTAAAATGTGCAGTAAACCGAATTTAGAATAGGTATTTGTCTACAATGATAGTCTTAGGATTTAAAATTAAATAACAATATGATGGAATGGGGAGTGAACAATATAAACTATGATAGTCTTATAATTGAGCCTGAAAAAAAGGAAAATATTTTTTATGACTATTTATATACCCTAAACTTGTGTTTGATACAATTTTTATTCTCTCATAGATCATGTTCTTAGATTCTATTATGATTCATGCCTTGTGAACTGTCTTAATATATACCATGACTCATGTTTTTAATCTATTATGTATAGGGTATGGTTTTAAATTGTTAAAATCAAATTCTCATACCCTTATGATCATTTTTTTTAAAATGACCATGGATATCTACCTTGTTTACCCTTGATGAGGATCTAAACACATCCTTTCTTATGATTCAATTACCCCGATTAAGAAGGAATTTTTTAATTATGGTATTTTCAAGAAGGGTTATAGGTATGAAGAACTTTGTGGGAGATGATATATATCTCTTATGACTAAATGCTTTGTGTATCAATTTTTTTTGAAGTCACCAGACCTATATAGTTATTGGGTGGATTGTATTATTATTCAATGAATATTTGTATCTTAAGATATAATATATATGTCTGAAAAGTATGGATCTTTATTCACTTCATTCATGAAAAAAAATTCTCCTCTATATATCTTCTTGTATTAAATTATGTTCAATAACTACATCTATCATTCTTGGTGAGAGAGATGAGAGAGAAACATTAGTGGGGGGCTGGGGAAAGGCACTCAGTTGAGGGGATTTACTAAGTCACTTGATTGTGGGGCCTTATTGATACCCATGGGACTATAGTGAGGTGCTTCGACATGGTGTTATGGGAGGGTCTAGTGTGAGGGGCCTTGGTGAGGCTTTTGGGTGAATGTCATTGATGTGGCACCTCGGTGAGGGATCTTATTGAATTACTTGGGTGATTTACCTTGGTAAAGGGCCTTGTAGATGCACCTAGGGGAGGGGCTTCTATGAGGATCCTGAGTGAGGGTCCATGTGGGGCACCCGAGAAATGGGGATGAGTTTTTCAAATTCTAACTAGATCATTTTGGTTACTCATTTTCCTTTATATTTTATATTATAATTATTTGATATATTATGGAATCATGTTGATGTTTCTATGAATGGTCAATCTATCCAATGTTGTCTCAGTAACTATGTTTACATCTTAGATTAAATTCAAAATTTAATTCACTGTCAAGAGGTATTTCAATTAACATGAGATTAATAATGTAGTAATATTGAAGGTATTGATGAAGCACCGCCTGGAGTACCCAGTGTCAAAATTTTTCCCCTTATATAATCCTTTCCAGTTTATGAACATCATTATCCCCCATATAAACACACTCCATTTGGGTTTATGGGTTCTTAAATACACAAATTCATATACCCAAAACACATATTTTATTGGAAGCATTATTATTGAAGGGACTAATCGATTTTTCTTTCTTCTACTCACTAAAATTCCCTCAAACAATATAAATATTTAAATATATGTAGAAAAATATTTCTATTCCTCTATCTCCTATCACTCCATTATGGACTACGAACAAAGAATGAAAAACAGTCAGATTTTTTGTCTTGGGAGAGGCTTCATGGATAAATATATGTTGGCCTAGTTGGTTGAGGAAACATATATATAATTCAAGAACTACCATATAAATGTATGTATCTTTGAAGTTTTATGTATTTTACATATGAATGTTAAAAATAATAATGATATGGTCACACAATTATTAATCCATTGGATCCCACAAACCAACACCTTCCACTTACCTATGGAAATGTGGGCACCACTCTATATGGAATTTATAATGTGTTAGGAGAAACCAACCTTAGATATTTGTATGATGAACTCACTTCCCATAAATCTTCTTATGTATATATTAAGAGGATGTTTAATTTTTGGTGGGATTTGTTAAACGAGGTAAAATATACCACCAGAATGGTACCTAGACACTGAATTGGAAAGATGTTAAAATATTATAAGAGTATTTCATTATTTCCCCATGAATATGGGATCACATTAAAGTGTATAATTTCATATCATTCACTATATAAATGGGGGGATATTGGATCATATTGGACGAATCCTAAGAAATGACATTATAAAAATTGGGTAATGAAATTAACCTAAAAATATAAAAAGAAAATAATTTTTCTAGGTGACTATCCATGTGGATAAGAGGGTATGTTAAACTGTTATATGAATCATGTAATTTATTATAGTTTAGTATATTCATAAGGGAAAAAATTTTGTATATGGGATACCAAATGTTTAATCATGCTAGTAATGTCAATGACTCACTAGTGATTTTTAGATGTTAATATCTGTATGTGTCACTTATTTATCTGAGGATAATTCCAAATCTTTTCTGGTTAGATGAAGGACTAATTTGAAAAATATTTCATACTCCATGAGTTTTAAATCCACATATGTAGGTTCTAACTATTCATTAATTCTATTTTTGGCATCCATTCAATGTCACTGAATAGTGAGGCTATATTAAGGATTTTGTGTATTCATTTAGAATTTGAATTCTTCCACTATGGGACACCACTGACAAGAATAATTAATGATGATATTCTCGAAACATATGATAAATGGTTATTTATAATTTCCATTAAAGAGATTATTTTGGTGTATCATTTTCAAAATGAGATTAACTTTGAAGATTACACACCTAATTAATATTCTAATCAGTTTTAGTGACTTTAGTATAAAATGTTGCACCCTTGGTGGGAGTATGATAGTAGAAGTATACCATAGCGGTGTAGAATATTTGAGTGTTAATGTACCAATTGAATACAAACTAGACGATCAATCTTCTTTCATATGGTGTATACATCAGTATATTTTCAGACTATTCCCTTTCATCAATTTCATTATACCCCTAGGGAATATTTTCGAAGAGTGTAATTGAGGTCACCCTTGAGTCTCAATTTGGAAGAGGGAGTATAAAAAACATGGAAGCATAATATAAGTCATGGAAGTGATGAGTTTCCATAGTTATAACACCATTTTGAGCCTCAATTCACTTCACTTAAAAGGGTTAATCTAGTGTATCATAAGGCCGTAGAATATTGGTCTGGAGAATAATGAAAACAATATGTTCCACCAATGGATGACATATCAAGGAAATGATTGAAGTTAAATGATGCCAAGTATTATTTATGGTGAATTTAGACACCAACTCCCACCCCCTTAGATGACATATATCTCGATACAATAAAATTTTACCTAAGTGGGGCCTTCATGTCCATTACAAGGGATATGTGGTCCTTTCTTGAGATCATCATTCATACTACTCATATTGAAAATGTGAAGGCCTTTGCAAAATTTTTTCATTGATTCTAACCCCACTGAAGTTTGAAATCATATTCTAGACCACAATATGAAATTCTAGTCCACCGATTGTAGATTCCCTATCACACATGTGGCATAAGAAATAAATGATCTAGGAACCCTCAATTGGGTGGCCATCCATTCCTAAAGTGAAAAATTGGATCAATTCATTGATTCTAATAATGTTATAATGATCTTATAGTATTTTCAATATTTTACCTTTAAATTCATTCTGATTTCAAATTTATAACGCTTTTATAATAAATCAGGGTTTTTGTAGAAGTAGATAATTCCCTCGAGTACATTTTTGTGGAATCCTCTAGGGAAAAATCTTGAAGAGGTTCCTCAAGAAAATTGTAGAGTTAAGTATCTCCCAAAAAATAGATGATTTATAGAGTGAAATGAAAAGTAACGTTTCTCATCATCCATATATCTACCCTATCCCTTTTCACATATTATTACACGACTTTAAACATAATTAACTATAAAATTAAATCAAAGGATTATAAATTAGAGTGTCTTTTTAAGACTAGGTACAAAAAATGTAAAACATGAGACTAAATAAAACATTTCTTCATTTATCATCCATTATGAGTTTTTCACTCACTTTGATCCCTTACATCTGCATATGATAACTTGGGATAACATGAACAAAATGATTATCTAAATATATTAGTAATGAAATTAAAATTTAAATAAATCATAGAAAATGGGTTATAAGAAATAACATAATGATATAAAAAGGAATGGAACATGAGTAAAAATATGGAATCATAACATAGAGAACATGGGATCATATAATGATTAAGTCATAGTAAAGTGGAAGAAACATAAAAAATTACTTTAAAAAGGGTCAAGAATAATTCCACATAGAGGACCACTTGTTAAGGATAACCACCAAGACCGTTTCACATGACTTATCATGAGAATAAACATTACCCAATGAATTGGAGTAATATTTGGGAACATCCATCAAAACATGTTCTCAAATATGTGTGATAGATGAAAAATAAAAATAATGGTTACCCATGAAAATAAATGTGTATCATAATCATATCATAAATATAATAAATGAGAATATCATAAAAGTATCCACAAAATAAATGAATTAAATCGAAAATGTAAATTTTAAAATAATAATAGGTATATATCATGATATTTGATGTTAATATAATTAGATAACTTGTAAAAAAGTATTTTAGAAACATTAGAATCAAGACATTTTAGTGTGGTTTAAGGAAACTATTAAAGATAATTTAATGAAGAAAAGGGAATAACATTTTATATAAAACCATAAGTGAATAAATAATATTTTTATAATAAAATAAGTAATTTTATAAAAAAATTGGTTTCTTAAAACATCTTAGGGAGTTTATTTGAAAATGGGTAAGAATTCAGGATGTTCCATTTATTCAGGCTTACTTATCGGGGGAATTGAGAATTGAGCCTTATTAAAACCTGTATATCCCTAAAATAATTCATCAAATTATCTAGATACATGATTTTATAACATAAAACTATAATTTATAATAATTATATAAAATTAAATAATAGTTACATTTCTTCAGAAAGTTATAAAGTTTAACACGAAGGAAAAAATGGAGGTTTTGGAGGAATCCATTACATTATTTTTGAAACGGTTATGAAAATGATCTCAGTGTTCCAAATTATCAAATTAGATTCATTAATTAATAATAAAAAAACATTTATACATGTAATTCCCTTACTACAATTTTAAAAATCACATTTATAGACTTTCTGATGACTTATAGAGTTCTATTTCATCATTCGGGAGTGCTTGTTTTCTTAGTTTTGATGATCATTTTTCTTATATAAGAGTATGAATATTCATTTAAAATGGAAATATATATAAATAATTGAAGTTATATGTTATTGATGAAAATATAGTAAGATTCTTGATCATATAATTCATTTGGAAATTTTTGGTGAGAATGGGTCATTAGAAAATATGTTAGTGATAATCATCTTGATTATTTTGGGTGGGTTTCACTCTCAACGAATTTTTTTTATTTAACATTATTAGTATATAATTATTTCAAAAAATTAAATAGTCAATAATACATATACTATAAATTTTTTAACCGTAGGGATGGTTTTATGGCCATCCATGAAGGCATTAATGGAAAATGAAAATGTATCTTCATTAATGGAAATAAATTAACAACTCAGGAATGATGTTTTCATTAATAGAATAAAATTAATAGGGGAAGGGTTTAATGATTTTTTATTCCATTATCATCAAAAATCTAATATATTTGAGGTATCAGAGTAATCATACAATTTTTATGAGGGGATGTGAGGAATTAAAAAGAAAAGAAACGAAATTGAAAATAAGTTAAGAGAAAAGGAGGAGGGTTTTACCTCTTAATTCCTTCTTCTTGGGAACCTATAGAGGTGATTAGTTTTGTTATTTTCTTAAGTAAAAAATCTATTAGAAAATAGGAATGATCATTGGAGGTGATTTTAGAATAATTTGGACATATATCAAGGCATGAGGTGTGTGAGGAGAAGATGTGGTTAGGGGTGGTATTTGTAGTGGAGGAATGGTTATTTTCTAATTATTTTGGTCATTATTTTTTTTTATTTTGGCTCATAACTATGAATATTTTGATCATTATAAATAAATATAAGAAAATAACGACGGATAATATAGGATTTTGGCTTACATATTCCTAACATTGTCAAGGACTCTATAATTCATGTATTTAGCATTTATCATAAATTACCATGTTTTATTATTCATAAAAAAATTTAAGTATTTTATAGAAAACATAAAAATTCACCCTAACCATTTTTTAAAATTTACAATTCAGAAATTTACTTTATTTTATGGAAATAATTTTCTATATATGATAATTTTTTTAATTTAAATCCTTATTTATATAGAAAATATTGATTTTAGAATTATAACTGATTTTTTAACACATTGAAAAAACTAAATAAGGTCTCATTAAATTATCGTAAAATAATAAGACAAAAAAAATATTAATTTATGACTACATTTTATGATGGTATATTTTATTTTAAATTATTAAATTAATAAAAAATAATAATTAAATATGTATGACCTATAAAAATACAAACACAGAAATTATAATTTTTAAAATTCTTATTTAGTTATGTTATTATATAATTATATCATATTACCATTTATAAGATGATTAAATTTAATTTATACTTTCAAAGGGGAGTTTAATATTCCATTTTTTGGTTTACTATTCATAAGGGTCACTTTACTATTCAAAAGTCAAATATACTATTTCATCGGTATTGGTTCCTAAAATTCTAGAAATACTTCTTATTTCATCCATTATTATTTTATAATATTTATATTGTATTATTTATGTGATTTAATGTGATTTATAATATATGACATAAAATTAAGTAGTAAATTTCCATTGATAAAATTTTGGGTCGTTACATTCTTGCCCCCTTATGAAATTTCACCCTCAAATTTTCATTTTACCCACTTAGGTGAAAGTAATATATGGAACTTATCTTTTATCAGTTTCCCTAGTTCTCATGTTTCCTCTTCATACTTATGGTTCCACCAAATTACATTGACCAGATGAGTTGTCTTGTTGCATATAACATTATCTCTATGATCCAAGACCTTCATTGGTTTCTCCCTGTAAGAGATTTCATTCTCCAACTGCACCGACTATGAATTATGTACCTATGTGGAATCTGATACGTACTTCCGTAAGATGGATATGTGGAATACATTATGTACTTGTGACATAGTCGGTGGAAGTGTTAGTTTATTGACCACAACTCCAACTAGATCAAGAATTATGAAGTTGATGACATACCTTGGACATAGCTTCCCTTTCTTCCCAAAACTCTTGATCCCCGTCCACAGAGATATGTTGAGGAATACTCTATATCTGAGCATAAATTCATGGTCTCATATATGATTGTTTTCATAGATATTTTGTCGAGTTTGGGCTTCCTTGATGTATTGCTGACTGATTTTCACCATCTTCTCTATTTCTTCGTCCATTTCAGGTCATAACATCTTAATTTCACCGAATTAATCCCAGTACAGTAGTGTTCTAAATATTTTTCCAAAAAGGGATTCATATGGGGAATTTGGATTCTTTAGTGAAAACTATTGTTGTAGTAGAATATGACTTGTGGAAGATGTTCATCCCATCCTCTATTTAAGTCTATAGACCATTCTCTCAATAAGTCCTGTAGTGTATGAATAGTTCATTCAGATTGGACATCATTTGGAGGATGGTAGGATGTACTGAAGTATAGATCTGTGATTAGAGCACATTAGAGACTATTATAGAACATTGAGGTGAATCTCAAATCTTGATTAGATATAATTTATAGTGGCACTCCATACATTCATACAACTTTATACAAGTATATCTGTTCATGTTGATCTAGTGATAAGTCCTCTCATATTTTTAATAAATTGAGTTCTCCATGCAAGATCATCCCCAACAACCAATATAGAATTGTTTCCTCTCTATGTGTTTGAAATTCCATTGACAATTTCCATGGTGATGTTACACCACTTCTATATCAGTATGGATAATGGTTTCATCAATCTATTTTACTTTTTTCTTTCATCGTTAACTTGCTGACATACCAGGAAATTTTATGTATATTCAGTGATATCCTTTTTCATGTTGTCCCCAAAATTGTATTTTCATAGATCTCGATACATCTATGTGCTCCCTGTGGGAATAGATATGGTTGAGCTATGTGAGTCATTCACAATATCATTGTTTATCTCTAGATATAAAGGTACACCTAGTCATGTCCCAGATCTAAAAATTCCTTCCACATAAATTATAAAATCTATGCATTTACCCTTTCTCATAGATTCCACCTTTATCTAGATTTCCACATCATTTTTTGAGCACCCTTTATTTTCCCCGTATGGGACAGTTGAGCAGTCATTTAAGAAAGGATTGAGGATGTTACTCTCTTAATGATTCCCAATTCCATCATTTTAAAATCTATTATTATTGTATCCTTATCAATCACATCATTGATAAAGATTCAAGAACTTTTATACATAGAGAATCTTCCACATTATTTACCTTATCATGATATTAGTGGATTGAGACGTTATAATCCTTGATGATCCTTAACCATCCCCACTAGTGTATATTAATATCCTTTAATGAGAATATATATTTTAGACTCTTGTGATAAATAAATATCTGAAACATATCCCCAAAGAGATAATGACGCCATATTTTCAATGAAATGATCATAGACACTAACTCTACATCATGCGTAGGATAGTTTGTATACTAGATTTTCAACTACCTTGAAGAATTTTCTATCACATTATCATTTTGCATCAGTAAACAACCTAGTCCTTCTTTTTAAGCATCGCTTCACACCACAAAAAATTATCCACATGTTGGGATTGTGTGTACTGGAAAAATGATTAGCCACTTTTTAATCTACATAATGATTTCCACACATTCTTGAGTCTGGAATAAATTAACTCTCATACAATTAATCTTGGTTATTGAGTTTGAAAGCTGTTATAATTTATTCACAAATCATTCGAAATACTCAGCCAGAGAAAGAATGCAACAGATATCCATTAGAGTTGTTGTCCTAGGGAACTCCTCGATTTCCATTTTATTGGAATGGTCTACAGATAATCCTTTTCTAGTGATATCATACCCCAAAAAAGATAAATCCTTTATCTAGAACAAAAATTCACTATAAATTTCATAAAATTTCTCCCCTAAAAAATTGTTTATCATAATATTAAAATTCCCCTCATGTTCCTACATTCATTTGGATTATATTAAAATATCCTCGATAAAGACCACCAAAAAAATTTTCAAGGTAATATCTAACTACTATACACATTAAGTCCATTAATATTGCTTGAACATTATTGAGTTTGAAGAGAATCAGTATGAAATCATTGTGTCCAAGCCTCGTTCGATATGAAGTCTTGGGAACATCTTTCTTCTAGACCTTTAATAGGTTATTTCCCGACCGAATGTCCACCTTTGAGAAATATATGTCCCCACGTAGCTGATCGAACAATGTTAGGGGATACTTGTTCTTTAGAATTATTTTTTGTGTTCATGATAATCGATATAGTGGTAGATTGATCCATCATTCTTCTTGAAAAATAGGACTTTTCATCCCATGGTGAATCACTCGGGAATATAAAACCCTTATCCATATTCTCCTTTAATTTATTCATTAATTCATCCATCTCAAAGGTGGAAATTATATAAGGTTTCATTGATATCGGTAGAGATGGATGAATAATTTAAATTGAGAACTCAAGATCTTGATTAGGAGGAAGACCACACAACTCTTCGGGGAACACATCAGTTTAATCCATCAAGATGGGCATATCTTAGTGCATGATTCTATCCATTTTCTCAATAATTTAAACAAGATATACTTTTTGATAATTTATTAATATACACACTAGATACATTGATTCATAAAGAGATTCATCATCCTCCTTAATCCTATACAGAATTGGAGGATGCTTTTGGATGTGAAGAGTGATCTTCCTTTCCTGATAGTCGATATTGGATGTGTAAAAATATTTCCAATCCATTCACAGAATAGCTTCAATATTTATGAAAGGATGTTTGACAAGATTTTCTAGGAGGTTATGCCCACAAATGTTAACTGGGGAGGATTTATATACATTATATTTAATAGTTTCCCCATTTCTAGTTCTAATAAATAAATCAACTTCTTAATTCTGATGTTGTGATTTTATAGTTCTACTAAACATGAAATATGTGAAATAATGCGTAGAACTAGAATCAAATAGTTTTTTTTATTCATTAATGAATAATCATCATACCTATATCTACATCATTGTAGGGCTCCACTTTGGCCATAGTGATAACATATTATCTTGCTAAATTCCATTTAGGTTTTTGTTTATTACCTATGACAACCCATGGCTTAAGGAATTAGTTCACATAATACCCATGTTCCCTAAAGTAGTAACACTACACTACAGGTTGAGTACTGATATGATCCTTCCCTTATTCTTCCAACATAGTGGGTATCTTTATATACCTTCTGAAATTATTACCCAGATACCCCAGTCTTCCACATTTGATAAATTTCATAGTTCCCTATAGATAGTTTCATGGAATCTTCTTCCATCTTTTTTCAAACAAGGGATATTGGGGTTTCTTTCCATCATGTGATTTATCTACTAATACACCCATAATAGACTCTACATTTGGAATTTTTTCACTAGGATGAGGAGACCATTGAGATTCTTTGATCTAAATATCAACATTGAGGGCACAATAGAAAATCTCTTAACAATTGTCTAATTCACGATTTTCCAATTCTTTTCCAAGAAAAAGCTATATCCATCTAAATAATTGATCTAGCCTCATTTTAGTTCTCACAAAAAATCCAGTGGTGTATCTTGAAGGCCTTTCCATTCTCACTTTATACACCCTGATATATTTGTTTCTGTTTTTCATCAGTCTAAGGAATCACCTTTCCAACTTGAGATAGAGGTTTCAGGGAAGATGTTTATTGAAAAATATTTTCCTGAAATCATTAAATTTTGTGGAATAAATTTCCTCATCGGAATTTTTATTCATGATCAGGTTCCTCGATATATTATCTTCCCCCATAAAAATAATAATATTTTTAATGACTTCTTTTTTTTTTGTTAGGATTTGGAAAATTTTGTATAGTATTTCTGGTGTCAGGTGCTAAGTCAGCGTGGGAAGACGGGGCCCGGGGAGCCTTGGTGTTGAGATATTAATAATATTAAATATATTTTTATAGTGCACATGTAGTTTCATTAGAAATTTAAATAAATCCCTTTAGGAGTCTCAGATAATGATTCTGAGTCCAATGTTGAGTTTCGAATGTCCTTTTTATCCTAGGCGCGACCAAAGGTCTTTAGCATTGGGAGCTTCAATTAGGAACATTTTGGTGAAGGGACATTATGAGGTGGATTAAATTATTTAATTTAATATTTATTTAAAATCTAATCTAATTTTCCTTCCCCTGAATTGGTGTTCACAACACAAATAGGAAGGAATCCTCATCTCCTCTCCTCCCTTCGGCGATGAACAGAATCAAAGATGAATCAATGCAAAGAGATGTCATTAGTCTCTGTTTCTGAAATAGATCATCATTTGATCAAGAATTATAATGATCTTGGAATCTTTCTTGATCCAAATCGTTGGTAATTTACCAATTAGATAGGTATATTTGATTTTTGGTCTTGATACCCTTGTTTAAACATTTTATTAAGGTTCAGGATCCCAAATACAATTGATATAGATACCATTAAGGTAGATCTACAAGTTTTAGGGTAAACTGAGGCAAATCAGAGGGTTTTTCATATGATTGTTGACTTGCATCACCACTTACACGGTGTTTAGTTCTCTGAATCATTCCACTTAGATCTTTCTATTCAGGGAAGATAATCATATCAGACTACACATTGTGAATAGTCGTTATGCACCTTGTACTGAACTAAACTATTTGATGATGGGATGTGTCTTGGGATAGTCTTGTGAAAAATCATGGTTGCGTACTAAAACCGGACCAAGATACACGAACACCGAGTTAATTTCATGGGATCAGAAAAACATCATAGGTAGGTGGTCATCTAGCATGAAGATGTCTTGTAGTATGGTATGCACAATGTGTAAGGGACATGGTTATCCAGTCTATATAGAAGATAAACACAACCATGGATTGAGTAAAGTGGTACATAGGGTGTACCTACTCTACATGTCATGTACCGCTATATGGGTTGGGGCCCATGTGGACAAGATACACAAGTAGGTGATCAGGTGGGCTCACATGCAATGTGTGCCCCATTGCATGTCGTGTACTACTGTGATATCCACTGAGGATCCTCTTACTTCTGTATCTTCTTCTTTGGGACTTAGATTCATGCTTGTGAGTAGACCATCAACTGAAGTTTTCCATATAGAATGTAATGGTGGCCTTTGTTCAGGATTTTGAGATATGAGGTTCCATAAATCAATATAGACACCTAAGGAGTGGTATTTATAGGATATTGGATATTAGTGTGGTTCTTATAGAGAGGCAGTATGACAGTTACTCCCCTGATGGAATAGGGTGTGGATTGTCATTACCACTCTTCATAGGTTGAGACAGGACTCCCCACATAATGAGAGAAGGATTGTTACATTTGGGTAATGTCCTATGGGGGTGTTACTCCCTTGATGGACTAGGATACAAGTTTCCCTATGAAATTCATGAAGGTAGAGTATGTACTCCTCTATTGGAATAAGGATAGATTAATCAAGTATAGTATTAGTACTCCCCTATTGTTTCAAGGTGTGGGACCTCCATACATTTTGTTCTAGTAGATTCGACACTCTCCTACCATGTATAGGAGTGGGTACTGAAGAATGGGGTATGTACTCCAATATCGTGTAATGGAGTGGGCCTACCATAGTGAATGAGCTAGAAGAGTTGGTAATCCCCTACCAAGATAGGGTGTGGCCCCTCATTTTATGAATTGGATCTCCCCTATCGTATTAGGGTACATGTACTTCGTGATTAGTACTCCCCTTTTGGATCTGAGTATGGGTCCTCACATATAGAGTAGTACTCCCTCGTCTCCGAGTAGCAGTGGAGAGTGGGTCTTCCATTAGATTTGGAGCTCCCTTGACTATGGGATATGGTTATGAGGAGATCCCCTCCCCCCACTTGATTTGTATGATATATCGATAGGAGTTAGTGATCCATCAATATAATGAGGTGTGGTACACATTATACATGAGTGAAATATGTGTTTCAAGTTAGTTATGGGAAGTATACCATTGACTAAGGGGATGTGGTAAGTTGTGGGTACCTCTGTACTCTATTGTTATAGGGGATGCACAAGGTTTATTGTCTGGTGCAGTTCTCCCTCAACTATCGGTAGTGTTCAGGGGTGTGGCTCTTCACTTGGGTTTTCATATCAGGTGTTAGATGCAAGGTAATGATTACATGACCTATACTACTAGAAACTAGAGCTAGAACTAGTAAGATGTTCACGATAGAGCACGTTCTCTTAGACATACTATTAGGAAAGGTGGAGTTGCTACTGATGGTGTGAATCTCATAGATGGGTTCCATCTGGGATAATTGAGCTCATAGAGTGTGTTCTCCTTATTATAGGTTATTGTTAGAGACTATGAAGAAAATCTTCTTTCTAGCTATGAGGTTGGACCCCCATGAGGAATTCAGTCTAATATATGTTTATATGGGTGATTTTTGGGAGTCCTTGTGGTGTTTTCACATGTTGGTGCTAACACCCCTATTAGACCAGGTAGTCTTGTCATCTAAAACGAAGGATGGTACGATATGGAGTTTCTCTCTTGATTGGGGTTCCTTCTGGCTAGGTCGAGTGGACTGTTTCATTTCATTTTATTCATTTTTGGGGTTTTTGGGGTGCCTAATGAATATTGTTATACTCACCCCAACACAGGTGTTCCTCTCACATTTTTTTTGTATTTTTTAGTCCATAGGACATTCTATAGAGTCCATGGATGACTCAAGGCAGACCGATATTAGTGAGAGAGGGGTAATGAGGTGTTTACGAGATCATGATCAAGGAGATTTCTATTAGTTATGGTTGAAATTGATCCCATAATTATGATTAGGATGGATGATTTTATAATCTTCAGTGGTGGAAATTTTTTTCCCCTTCTTTCTCTTTTAGTAATTCTGTTGTACTCTAGTTTTGGTATATAAATGTATGCATGAGTTGGTTACTTTTGGTTTTTACATTTCATAATTCTGTGATCTTGGAGATGTGTGTGTACATAATATTACATATGGAATGCATACCATGTTAGTGATATGCCTACTCAGTGCTAGTCGTTAGACCTTGGCCTAATGGAGGCAGGCATGAGGAGTTATGGATAGGGCCCTGTCTGGTTGGGTTTTAAATGACTGGTATCAGTGCTGGTTCGTTCTATATTGGGTCTTTAGTGTTGTCATATTGGGCTAGGTTTCATAACAACAATGTTAGGATGTTTCAGGTTTAGTTGTCAGTCTAGAGGTTCTATTGTTGGTAGGGGGCCAATGTATCCCCTTACTAGGACTCTGATAACATGATTTTCATCTAAGTACATTAGGAAAATGGTAACTGGGAAATAAATTGTAAATGAATCATATAGGACTGGGTTTCTGTTATTTTTATCCATCATGATTAATTTCCACCAATATACTCTTTGACCAGGGTTCATCTTGATTTAATTTCTAGATGCCTCTATAAAGACATCTAGATAGGATTTCACAGTGTGATCATGATGATGATCTTCTCTATGATCTGGCTTTATTACTGGGCACTGATTATGATTCTTTACCTCTATATGGTATTCCAGTTGTGTCACCTCATATTTAGAAACAATTTTAACTAGTATTTTAGGCCAAATATGTACATATGCTGAGTGTGCACATGAGTTCTTTAGGTAGAATCCTCAGATGTACCTGGGTGATCCAGACCCCAAGTGGTAGATGACTGGATCAAGGAAGTCATGTGAATATTCCATATAGTGAGGAAACCTCTAGATCAGATGGAGATCCAAGCTGTGAGACTTCAGTAGGGTTCAGTTAGGCGATAATGGTGTCTTGTGATACAGTCTCATGATGAGGCGACACTTACTTGGGAGGAGATCGAGTGAATATTTAGGTAAGAGTTTTACCCATCCACATTGAGATCAGCGTCTATCCAGTCGCATTTGCAGCTTCGGCAGGTTTGCATAATAGTGTAAGAGTTTTTCAGCGAGGTTCAATGACTTTTCACGATACTCCTTTGATGGGGTTATGGATGATTTCATCAGAGAAAATACCTTTGATAACTAATTTCATAGGGATATTAGGGAGTTTGTGAATCTATTGTTTATTCCCACCTATACCGGATTGCTGGAGTGAGCTCTGGTGGTGTAAAGTTTCCAAGATGAGGAATTGGTGTATGTAACATGTACATGTGGTTATGAGGCAATGGAATCATTAGGATATAGAACAAGACAGGTAATAGGATCACGACTTAGGAGGCATAACCATTTCCATAAATATTTTCATGGTTCTGTAGCACATGAGTTGTAATGAGGGTTAGATCAATAGAAGTAGAGGTGGTGTTACACATGGGATGGCTGGGGGACCTCGCTCAAGATTTTATAATGCACTGTGATGCTGAGAGTGAGTGAGCAGATGAGAATCCTTGGTAGAGATAGTCCTTGGAGAAAGGAATTCCATATGGTTGTGAATGAGGTGGATGATTTGGAAGGGAAACTAGTAGTGGAAGGCAGTTTGTGGTGTTTCCACCACCACCCCCCAAGTGGTACATTCCTGACTCAGGGAGGTGGAGGATGTGGAGAGGACAACTACAGGTTGTAAAGTCCATTGATCAAGAAGCTCCAATGATGAATAGAGTTATGACTTCTTTCGTTTCTACTTTCTGTATTATAAATTTTTAGAAACTGTCGTGGTTTATCTTTTCTTTCCTCTCATGATCATGGTTTGACCAGGGTGACGTGGGGCATCGCTAGAACCCTTTCCTGATAGTTGCAACCAAGTTCCCAATCATACCTAGTGGATTTTTAGGAAACCCTTCATTTTTTCATGAGTTCCATCATGTATTTTGAATCAACATTGTACATGACACGCTTGAGGAGATTTTGCGGTAGTTTGATGTAACATTGAACTCACGAGTAATGGGGGACACATTACCCATTGAGATAGGTTTTTAAGATGTGATTAGAATCATGTGTGTGAGTCAGTTCCACCCATAGTGGATTGCATCGAGGTGTGGTGGATGATTTCCTTAGACATTTTTTGGGAGGTGTTATGTGATAATGTGTTAGATCAGGTCCTAGTTGTGCCAGTAGGGTATTCCAACTCGACCCCTTTTATCTTGGAATCCATAGGAGAGGGAGAACCTTTCTTAGAATCATTCCTTAGTAGTATAGTTATACCCTTTCATTGTTTCTGTAGTGTGTATTGGTTTTTTACCATCCATACATAGCTAGTATGCGACAAGTTGGTGTGGTCGTGTTACGGTTTTGGTGATCTATGTTACAGTTAGAGGTTTTTAGGCGATGGGCCTGGTAAGACCAAGTGTTTACTCTTGGAAAACCCTATTCTTTTTGTGAATACACTCTCATGTTCTGCAACAAAAATTAATGAAAAATTATGGAGGAGGCTCTTGTACTATCCAACCATGGGTGGATGAGGACTGTATGGTTCCATTAGTATATGTATCAGGTTAGCGAGGTGGTGTAATGCAAGAGCCCATGAATACTGTTGAACTATGGTGCTTTGTACATTCCCCCCAATCATATAAAGGAGACATGTGCTTGTGCGTTGCCCGAGGTTGTCCTGGTAGAAGCTAGACATAATAGTGGTTTTATCGTGGTGGTTCCTTTATGTGTGTTCTTATAAGTAGTACAGGAACACTTGGTGAACTCACTGGTGTTGGTGTTCAAGGGGTGCTCAGTTTCTTCTAATGTTCTTAAACATTCACATTTTTATTAATGAAAATCCCTAACGTGAGGATATTCTACTTACTGAATTTTTCACCTATAAGAATTTGGAATATTTCATTGAATATTTCCGGAGCTAGGTGATCAGTCGGTGTGGAAAACTGGGGCCCGAGAAGCCTCAGTGCGATGATATGACAAATATTAAATATCATTTTGATTTGAATGAGTTGTTTCACTTTAAATGTAAATAACTACCGTTATGAGCCTTTTATCATGATTCTAAGACCGCTATTGAGTTTGGAATGTCTTATTTACCATAGGAGTAACCTAAGATTGTGCATGCCAAGAGTTTATATTGGGTCTGTTTTGGTGACAGGGCTTTATGAGGTGGATGGAATTAATTAATTTAATAATTTATTAAAATCTATCCTAACCTCTCCCCATCCCATAAATTAGTGTGCAAGATATTAATTAGAGGAAATCCATATCTACTCTCCTCCCTTTTGGGAAGAACAGAAATAGAGGTGAATCCATGCCATTAAGAGTCGTTAATATTTGTTTCTGAAGAAGGTCATCATCACATCAAGAACCAAAATGATATTGGCATCATTCATGATCCAAAGATTCACTGTTTCACCAATGAGGTAGGAGGATTTGAATTTTGGTCCTAATCCACTTGTTTACACATTGTTTTAAGGTATAGATCCTAAATACAATTTCTAGATATCACTTCTAGGATGATTTTTTAGTTTTAGGGAAAATCAAGGTGAATGAGAGGGTTTGGTAGGTTATTCTTGATTGGAATAACCATATACATGACATATAGTTCCCTAATACACACTGTGTAGATCTTCCTGTTTGAGGAAGATGAACTTTTGGGACTACAAACTATGTATAGGGGTTACACACCATGTAGTTCCCTAAACTGTGTGACCGTGTGACATTTCTTGATATATCCACATGAAAATGCATGGTCTTATAAGAAAACTAGATCAAGTTACATGGACATGGGGTTCAGTACATGTACATAGATAAAATAGATAGGTAGGTGGACAACTATCCTAATTAGGCCATGTAGTATCGGATGCACAATGTTTAAGGGACACAGTTGGCCAGTCCGTGTAGAAGAGAAACAAGGGTAGGGACAAGGGAAAAGTTAAAAAATATTCAGCTACTCTACACACAATGTTCCCTTACATGGTCAGGGACCCATTTGGGAAAGATAAACAGGTAGGAGATCAAGTGGGATCAGACACCAAGTGTTTCGTGATGCACGCCTTGTACTAATTGTAGATCCTATAAGGATATTCCATCTTCCATATCTTCTTTTCTAGGATTTAGATTCAAGTTTGTGAGTAGTCCATCCTTAGTGGGCTTTTAGGTAGAATGTGATGGTGTTTGATGTTAAAGATTCCAAGATATGAGGTCTCATGAATCAAGAAAGTCTCATGTGGAGAGATACTGAGCCAGTTTTAGAGATTAGTGTGGTTCGTATAGAGAGACACATGAACTATTACTCACCTGACAGAATAGGGTGTGGTTTTATCTTTCCACCCTACTTATATAGAGATGGGACTCTTCACGTTGTTGTCATTGGTTCTTTAACTTTGGGTAGTTTCCTCTAGGTGTGTTACTCCCATGCTAAACTAGTGTGTGGGGTTCCCTATGAAATTCAAGAAGGTAGAGTATGTACACCTATATTGCTCTAGGAATAGGATCCTATATTCTTGGAGTGTTACTCCCCAATCATTACAGGGAATGGGTCCTAGGTACACCTTATTTCTATAGAGTTGGTACTCCCCTACCATGTTATGGATCAGGTCCTCAAGCCTGGGGTCAGTACTCCCCTACTATTTTCAGATGTGGGTCTCCCACAGTGACTGAGATGAAAGAGTTGTTACCCCATACTGGGTTATGTTTTTGGTCCTCAAGTTAAGAAGTTTCACTCCCCTTTCATATTAGGGAAAAATTCGATCATGAGTACTACTCCCCTATTGGATCATGGAGTAGGTCCTCACTTACAGAATAGTACTCATCCAATCTATGAGTAGTAACGGGGAGATGGTCCTCCATAAGAGATGGAGCTCTCTCAACTGTGGGATAATTTTATGAGGATCAAGAAAATCCACTTGTTATTTATAATTACTATATAGGATTTAGTTCACCCTTGACGAACTGAGGTGTAGGAAACCCCATAAAAGAGTGATAGTGGTGTCACATGTTAGTTATGACCTGAACTCCCTTGAATTCTGGGCAGTGGCGAGGTGTGAGTACCACCATTATCAATTTTTATAGAGGATGCATGTGGTGCATAGCTTGGAATAGTTCTCCCTCAACTATGTGTTGTGGTGAGGGGTGGGCCCCTTCACTTGGGGATCCTTAGCTTAAATAGGGCACCAGGTAACGATGATAGGACCTGTGGTGCTAGGAACTATAGGTAGACTTAGTAATATGTTCATGATGGATCATGTTCTCTTAGGCATACCATTAGGAGTTGTTCATGATGGAGTGCATCTCTCAAATAGGTTCCATCTTGGATGGCTTAGCTCATGGACTATGTTCTCATAGTTTTATGTTATGATTAGAGCCTATGAAGAGAATCATATTTCTATCAATGCAATTGGAAGACGATGATACTTAGACTCTATGAAGAGTATATCTGGGTGATTTGTGTGAGCCCTTCTGTAGTTTTCACATACCAGGGATGATACCCTGGGTATACCGAGCTGACTTTTTGGGTACAACTGGGGATGGTTTGAGATTGATTTTCTCTCTTGATTGGGTTTCCCTCTAACTATTTCAAGAAAACAGTTTCCTTTCAGTTGATCCTTGTGTATTTTAAGGTTTTTGGGCTTCCAACTGAGTATTTTCATACTCACCACTGCATGGACTTTTCCTGCACATTTTTTGTGTCTTGTGAAGACCACATGCCCAAGAAAGAGTCTATGGAGGACACAAGTTAGGTAGAGCATAGTGAGCTAGGCATACCAAGGTACTTACCAAAGCTTTGCTAACGATCTTTTTATCTATTAGAACTTATAGTGATCCCCAACTTCTGATCAGGTTGGAAACTTTTATAGATTTCATTTCCAGGAATTGTTTTTTCTTTCTTTCAATTTTAGTACTTTTGTTGTACTCTGGTTGTGGGATATTGATGTATGCATGAGTTAGTTACTTTTGATTTTTACATTTTATAATTTTTTTCCGTTCATATATGGATGTTAAAACTAGTAGATAGGAAATTCTTCCTAATATAGTGATATACCTACTAAATGGTAGTCATCAACCACTAGAATATGGTAGGTGGGCTAGGAGAGTTGCGGCTTGGGCCCCATCAACTTAGATCGGGAAAAATAGCTAGCACAACATTCTCATATTCTTTGCACTAGAGGGCACACAATATCTTCACAATAGAGTTAATCCACTATTCTTTATAGAGTATAAGGACTTGACATTAAACATGACACAATAATAAATTTAGTTAATAATTCACATCAAGGATCTTTTTAAGTTTAGAGCTTTTGAAAATTTGTCCATAACTATTACATTACATATCAAAAATTACAAAGTAGAAACATAGACCCTGTTTCGATTTTTTTCATAAAATAAAAACTATTGAAAAATGTTTCATGTCTATTCCCACGTTTTGGACATCATGACTTCTCCATGATCCCATCCTTGACCCTATTAATCATTAAGTCTTGTGAAAAAACATTAAAAAATGTGGTATGAGCATAAAAATCATAGAAAGGGTTATAAAATAAAGAAAAAAACATTATTTCATCAATAAAAACAAAACATAATCTCTTTAACATGCCTCGTGAAATAATAATATTTTGTGAATAACACATATAAATCTTAAATCATAAAGGTATCTTTTGGCACCCATATCAAACATACATTGTAGCTTTCACATCTACGAAGGGAGTTACATTTGGAATAACCATCATAGTATATTACCAAAATATCTTTTGAGAAACATTAAAATTTACTTACATAACATAAATCAATGAATTGGAGAGCTATCTCAGGCTCACCTACACTAGGTTTACCACAAAACAACCTGTAAGCAAAAACAATTCCGAAGAACCATAACATAATCAAAACACATAAAATAATCATAAATGAATGATAACATCTCCACATTACAATCACATATATCATTTAAATATATTGACCTAATCCATCCATTATCAAAAGAATTTTCAATACCAAAATATTTAAATAGAGTATATTTTAATTATTTTCCTTTTAAAACAATCATTACAGTTTGTTAGGGAAGCCAAAGATCAAATAATGCTCGCGGCAGCGGAAAGGTTGTTGCCACTGTGTACCTTGAAAAAAAAACATTCTTTTCATCGTTTAGTATAACTCTTGGTAGAAAAATATTCCCTTTTAATTAAATTAAAATAAAATGGTGTTTATACACCGTATATAATAAAGTCGTGTATTAATCCAAATACACCTCAATGAACGGAGATTGAGATGAAGTCCCTTACCTCGTGTCCGATTTGACCTATTTGTTCCTTAATCTCCTGAATAATAAACTAAAGTTAATTTATACTTTCTTAAGAACCTTTTTCAAGTTTATTATTCTTTTTATATCACTTATTTCCTTGTTATAAACATTATTTAATCATTTAAGTTAATAATGGGTGTTTTATCGATATTTGGTACTTGAGTAAAAAATAAATTTATTATAATTAGATGTTGTTCATGTGGTCAAAACTCCATTATCACTTGAATTATATTCATGATTTAGATATCATATATATCATATTATCTAGAATATATATATATATATAATTATAATAGTACATGAGTTTTGGAGGTAAGAAATGAAAAGCACCGTTCATGTAGACGATAAGTCGTGTGTACGCATGAATGCTACTTTCATTTCTATTTTTTAATTAATGGAATGAAAAAATAATGATAAATAGGTATATTATAATTTCAGTATAAAATCATATGTATAGTTTTTGTAACTCCTTCCTTCAAACGTTCCATGTATGGCATGAATGAGTCATATCACTTTGAGGTGGCAGTAGTCTGCATTTCCTCAAATGATAGTATCGTATTTACCCATTATGGAATCCATAAAGGGAGGCTATAAATGAAAAATAAAGAAGCATAGAGAAAACATAAACATAATATATATCAAATATAAATACAGTGTGATCATAATTCCCACCATGAACAGCGGTTGGAGATATTTGAACAATCATCATCGCGTGAGGCAGTTGTTCACTGTCCACAAAAATAGTATATTTGTATCAATTATATTTAGGTGTGTGGAAGTGTAGATTGAATCCTTCTCATAAAAAAAACCTATTATATTCAGGATAATTGTGTTGTTATAAAATAATTTAGTAAATAGTGTTTATGGTTTTGGATATGTAAAAATAAAAGAAAACAACTTAAGAGAAGATGTTACCTTTAAATCGGGTATCTCCCTTTGGTTTGAACCAAAAGGATTACCTAAATTACCTTATTCCTAAGGGAATGCTTCTAGGAAGAATATAGGGATATAGATACCATTATTGGGAAGATTTTGTATGAGCCAATGGGATTGAGAGGTGTGAGTAATGGGTTAGAGGTGATAACTTTTTATAAGGGGGAGGTGAGTCTCATTTGGAATGTTTGAAACTATTATTTTATTATATTCTGATTTTCTATTTGTAAAGGTCAAAAAATTATTTACATAGAAAATAAGGTGAATATATGTCGAAATAAAATCATCCAATAATAATTGGATGTGGTTTGGATATTTTTGAAAATTTTATAATCTCATATATTTAAATCATTCACTAATAAAGTAATCATTGCATCATAATTGTTTCATAAATAATTTTATTTATTTGATGACTAAAATTTGTAAACAAAATACTATGATGTAGGAAATATTTTAATATTTTAAATTTATATTTATAGTCGAATAGATAACTTATATAACCCCATGTAAAAATTTATTTACTAAATGATATATGCTTATGTCATTTTTGTCTTTACATTAAATTAATTAATACCATGTGTCATTATCACTCCTAAGTGGATCGATGGGGTCCAAAAATCAACCCAAGGATGCCCAAGGTCGGAAATGTGTCAACCAATAGGATTATCACACATGTTAGGGTAATTTTATATTATTTTAATAAAATTGTTTTACCCTTATTTAACTGATTTATCCTTTAACCATGGTAAATAAAAAATTTACTGATGTAAATATTCATAATATCTAAAAATAAAATATACCTATTTACAAAATTTAGACCTCCTTATTCCAAATATGGAATCCATTTTTTCAAATTTATAACACAGAAGTTTCATAAATTAATCTTAAATTAAAGCATTTTTTCAATAAAAAAGCCGTGTTTTTAAGAAATAATAACTATCAAAAGATTGACACCTTTTTATATCCAATTTCAAAGTGAAATTACATTCATTGAGCAAAATTGGATTAAATGTTAATTATATAACATAGTTACAATTTAAAACCAATTAAAAAGATAATATAACCATGTAAATAAATTAGATAAAAAGGATGTTTTGAATTAAAATATAGTATTTTTCAGAATCTCATTAAAAAATGAACATTATCAGAAAATAGCAAAATATCACCTGAAGTAAAATTTCATGTCTTGATTCTAAAGAAGAATATTATTTTTTTCCAATATAATAAATAAAAGGGAAAAACTAGATTTTAAAATGGTTTTCCATCAAAAGGCAGTAAATTGACCTCTCAAAGAATATTAGAGTATTTATGCTTAAAATTGGATTCCTTCTTATTTTAAGCCTCTGAAATTTATTGAATAAATGTAAATAAATTTAACAAAATGTATAATCATATTGTATCTAGTTATTATCATTCGTACAATTACAATAGCTATGATTTAACTACAATTTAAAATAATATAATTTTATCATTTTTTAGTATGACTCAACCTTTTGTGCAACATGATATTTCAAAGAAACTCTTTGTTGCATGTCAGGTACGCAATAGAAAATAGCATCCCCTTTAATGTAAAACTAATATTTAATTCATTAATATGAAAATTTCATATTCTTTATTTATCTGGAATGTTACATCCTTCCCCCCATGTTGAAATTGAGTCCTCACAATTTTACTCACTTATCAAATAAATGGGGTATATATCCCCCATAACATTCTCAGATTCCAATGTTTCCTCTTTAGCCATATGGGTTTTCCACAAAACAATTACATGATGAATTACCTTATTTTGAAAAACTTTCTCTCTTCGGTTAAGAATCTGGACTTTTTGTTCCTCATTATAAATATTATAACCTAACTAAACTTATGGACTCAAAACATGTGATGAATCCCGCATATACTTTCTCATCATTTAAAGATAAAAAAATTTATGTACCTGGGATAAACATGGAGGTAAAGTTACTCTGTATTCAACTGATATAACAGTCTCTTGGATTTTTTAGGGTCCAATGAACCTCAGAATAAGCATTCTCTTCTTTCCAAAATGCATCACACTTTTCCATGGAGAAACATTAAGGAAGACATGATAACCTACCTCAAATGAATGATCCTTCCTCTGGTTATCCGCAAATCGTTTCTTGAAGCACTAAGATATTCTGATGTGCTCCTGAATCAACTGAACTTTTTCTGCCATCTCTTCTACCAATTCTAGTCCCATCAACTTCATTTCACTTACATCATCCCAAAAGCTGTATTTTGACACCGTTTTTCATACAATACCTTAAATGGTGTAATCTGTATACTAGAATGAAAACTGTTATTATAAGAAAATACAACCAAAGAAAGATGATGGTCCCTACTTCCCTTGTAATCTAGTGAACAAGTACATAGCATATCATCAAAGTTCTGAATTTTTCGTTCTGACTGCCCATCTCATTGAGGATGAAAAGTTGTAATAAAATTTAATTCAGCACCCAATGACTTTTGAAGTCCTTTCCAAAATTTAGAAGTAAACCCAGAATCACGATCAGATATAGTGGAGAGGGGAACTCAATGCAACCTGACAATATCTTTATCATACAACCAAGAAAGTTGATCTAGAGAAAAAGTACCTAGAATAGGAAGTAAATGTGCAGATTTAGTCAATCGATCAACAATAACCCAAATATCATTATTACCTCAAGATGTCTTTGGAATCCTACAACGATGTCCATGGATATATTTTCCCATTTTCCACTTTGGAACCAGTTAAAGATGATGCATCCCATTCAGTAACTTCAGCTCTGCTTTAACCTATCGACAAGTCAAACACTTCACAACAAAGTCAACAATATCTCTTTTTATTCCATCCACCCCGTAATACTCCTGAAGATCTATGTACATCATATTATTTCCAGGATGAACTGAAAATGGAGAACTATGATATTCACATAATAACTATTTCTTTAACTATCATTCATATGGAATAGATAAACTCTTTCCAAACCTCAATACACAATCATCATAAATGTTAAGTTCATGAAACATAACCTTCTGAACCAACTCTACCTTTTTCTATAACTCACTATCTTCCTTCAGCACTAGTTTAATTCTGTCTGATAGAGATGATTTCACTATCACCTGAAACAAAATAAAAAATTATAATTCACCAACAACATCTATGGAAAACTTTATCAAATCATTAATCAAAGGACCTTGTTCCAAATGTAACATGGATAATGTAGTGTTACCTTTATGACTCAAAGCATCAGCCACTTTTTTTCTTTTCCTGAATGTTAATAAATCATGTAATCATAATCCTTGATTAATTCTACCCATCTCATATATCTCATGTTCAATTATTTTTGAGTGAATATGTACATAACTTTTTTTCGATAAGTATATATTTCACACAATAATCCATACAAAATGATGCCTCAATATTTTTAAAGAGAAAACAAAAGCAGATAATTCCAAATATTGTGTAGGATAATTTAACTCATGAGGCTTCAACTGAAGTGAAGCATAAAAAATTACCTGGTCATTCTGCATTAGGACACAACCAAGTCCATTTAACTAAGCATCACTATAGATAACAAACTCACCATTTCTTGAAGGTAGCGTGAAAACTAGATCATTCATCAATCTTCTTTTCAATTCTCAAAAACAATCATCACATTCTTTTTTCCAAATGAACTTGACACCATTTTAAGTTAACATTGTCGTTGTTCTAGATTACTATGAAAACATTTCAACAAACCTCTAGTAATAACCTTCTAAACTAAGAGAACTACGGATCTCTATGATAATGGTAGCTCATGGCCATTCCTCAACAAATTTTGTTTTTGATGGATAAATAGTAAGGACATTTTTTGAATCAATGGGTCGAAGGAAAGAAATTTTTTGAAACCAAAACTCACACTTTCTGAATTTTCCAAACAGTTTATTTTTTTAGGTATTCAAGATAACCCTTCAATGACTTTCACTATCCTATTTACTTTTAGAATAAACCAAGATATAATCATTCAACACAAACAAATACTTATCCAAGAACTCACAGAAAATTATATTAATAAGATCCATGAATACAATAGGTTCATTAGTTAACCCAAAAGGCATAAATACAAATTCATAATGGCCATATCTAGTACGAAACATGGTCTTTGTAATGTCTGCATCCATTAATTTCAACTGATGGTACCCCAACCAAAACCTATCATTGAAAAATATTGAGCTCCCTAGATCTGATCAAACAAATCAATGATACGAGTCAATGGATACATGTTCTTAATATTGATGTTATTCGATGCTCTATAATCAATGCATCATCTCATTTAACCATCATTATTTTTAACAAACAAGATAGGTGCACCCCATGGTGATGTGATAGGTTGAATGAAACCGTTATCTAATTACTCCTTCAATTGTTTCTTTAACTCTAAAATATCAATTAGAGACACTCAATAAGGGGGTTTTGAAATTGGAATAGAATCAGGAACTAAGTCAAAGGTAAATTCGACTTCCACATCAGATGTTATACTAGGAAACTCATCAGTAAAAACATAAATATACTCATTTACCATTGGAACATCATTAATCTTAAAAGATCCATTGTTTTGAACAATATGTGAAAGGAAACATTCATTTCCATTTTTTACTAGTTTCTCAAATTCCTGATATGTTATCCAATGTAAGGGTTCATTATTGTACACAAACCAAAATTCTTTCAGAAAAAAAACCTCTTTATCTCTTAATTAAATATTGTCATGGTAAACAAAAATAAAATTCATACACAAAATAACAATAATCTCTACTAGAGGCAAAATGATAAGGTTTTTAGGTAGATTATTTCCTCGAACAATGACATGACAGTTTTTATAATTTATTTTTGTCCCAACATTTCCTCCCAATGTTTTTACCATTAGTTCAAGATTTATATCATAAGATGGAATTTCTAATTTACTAGAAAACCTTTCAGAAATGAAAGAGTCTGTAGAACCTTAATCAAACAACACATTGGAATAATATGAATAAACAAAGAGTGTACCTGATACTACTTCATTTGATGTCCCAACATCTACTAAAGTAGTTTCAATGGATTTCACCACCGCTTTTTGTTTGTAGTCTGGTAGCTTTCCCTTAGTTGAGTTCTTTGTTGGACACTCATTTGCATAATGACCCATTTTATTACACTTAAAACTTATTACTGGCTGTAATTTATATTTTGTTTTAAAATTATCCAAATCATTTTTAGTGCAATTATGATCATTATGTCCCATTTTACCACGTCGGTAGTAGTTACCAGAATTAAAAATATATTCCCCAGTGTGGTTTTTACCACAATTTACACAAATTTAAACCTTAAGTTTCCTACCATCAGACATTTTCGAAGAGTTATTCCCTTTCATCTGCCACCTAGTACTCTTATTTTGTTTTTTTCGAAGAATACCAAATCATCATTAAACACCATTTCCACCTTCTTCGAACATTGAGAAAGTTATTT
Source organism: Viscum album (assembly GCA_963277665.1). Classification (NCBI taxonomy): domain Eukaryota; kingdom Viridiplantae; phylum Streptophyta; class Magnoliopsida; order Santalales; family Viscaceae; genus Viscum; species Viscum album. Next base: position 1,573,932,356 of record OY728120.1, on the reverse strand, counting down.
ATAACTTTTGAACTCAGGAAAACCTAAATCCCTTCAATAATTTGGCTTTAATCCTAAGTAAAAATGATTGATTTTACTATCTAGATCTCTTAGGAAGTTTAGAGCATACCTTTCCAGTCGAGTGAATTTGTCATCATAAGTTTCCACTATGTCATCTTCCTACTTCAATTATGAGAATATGTTTTCCATCCTAAGATAAACCACCATTGGAAAATATTTCTCATAAATCATACCTTTGAATTTATCCCAATCATGAGCTTCAATCTCTTCACTATCCCTAATATTTTTCACCATCGACCACCACTGATCAGCTTAGCCTTCAAAATAGTAAATAGGAACACTAAAATTTTGATGTTCTAACACCCGATGACAACAAATATATTCTCTAATTATTTAATCCACCCTTTAGCTAGCATAAAGATAGATGATCCTCTTAATGATGTGGTATTTTTCTTCAGGAAATGCTCCACTTCTGAAATATTCATCTGTGGTTGATCTAGATGATCTCGTTCAAGGATACCACCACCATTTATAGCTTGAGTAAACTGTGAAAACACAGAAACAAACTGTCCAGTTCCTATATCGAAAATCTCAGGTCACTAATTTGGAACGTTGTCTTCCTACTGATGTCGTCACATTATAACTTCCCTATTTCCTCTGTGAAAAACCATTCTAAACATAGAAATATATTAGGAAAAGAAATATTGTAATCTATAAACTCTATATCATTAACATAAATTATTTTATGGAAATTATTTTAACAATAAACTAACTCTTAAAGTTGTCTAAACCAACTATTGATACCAACTATAAGGACCCCACCTTAAACATTAAATAATCTTTAATTAATTTAATAATTCACATCGAGGATCATTTCATGTTTATAGCTTTAGATAATTAGCCCATAAATATTACATTACATCTCAAAAATTAAAATGTAGACACTTATACTAAGTTTCAATTTTTTATAAAATAAAAACTCTTGGAAAAAAGTGTCATGTCTAGTTCCACATTTTAGATAGCATGACTTTTCCTTAATCCCATCTATAACCCTATTCATCTTTAAGTCCTGTGAAAGACATTTCAAAACATGGGATGAGGATAGAAATCTCATAAAGGGTTATAAAATAAAGAATGAAAACATTAGTTAATCAATACATACAAAACATAAGATCTTTAACATACCTCATGAAATCATAAGATTTATCAACAACCCATAGAAATCAAAAATCATAAAGCTAACATGTGGCATCCATATCAAAAAAACATTGTATCTTTCACAGCTACATAAGGAGTTACATTTCGAACACCTGTCCCATTATAATCCCTCAATCCCTTAGGAGAAAAATTAATGTTTACCTCCATCATGTTACCCAATGCATTGGAGAGAAATATATGGCTCACCCTCCCTAGGTTTATCACGAAACCACCCATATATATAAATAATTTCCATGAACCATAATATAATTGTAACACATAAGACAAACATAAAGGAAATATAACATCTCCACATTGGAATAAAAATATATCATTTAAATATATCTTCATAATAAAACCATTTTCAAAACCAAAATATGTAAAAAGAGTATATGGTATTTATTTTCCTTAAAAATATTACGGCTTGTTAACGAATGAAAAGATCAAATAATTCTCACAGCGGCGGAATGGTCAATGACATAGTGTACGTTAAAAAGAAACATTCTTTTTTATCATTTAGTAAAATGATTCATTGGAAAATAATCCCTTTGAATGAACTGAAAATTCGATGGTGTTTATACATCATAAAAAGGAAATCTGTGTATAAATCATAATATGCCTCAATGAAGAGAAATTGAAACAAAGTCCCTTACCTCATGTCCGACTACACCCGTTTGTTCTTTAATCTCCGAAATAATAAACTAATGTTAGTTTTTACATTCTTAAGAAACATTTTTAAGTTCATTATTCTTTTTATATGACTTATTTTCATGTTGAAAACATCATGTAATCATTTATGTATATAGCACTCGTTTTGTCAATATTAAATAATTTTGTCAAAAAAGAACTGCTTATAATTACAAGATGATCATGTGGTAAAAATTACATTAAATATGGAATGATATTAATGACTTAGATATCATATATATCATATATATCCAGTATATTTATGTATTTATAATTGTACATAACATTTTTAGGTGAGAAATTAAATGCACCGCTCATGGAGACGGTAAGTTGTATGTATGCATGAACGCTACTTTCATTTCTATTTCGTATTTAATAGAATGAAAACATAATGATATATAGGTATATAATAATTCCAATATAACATCATATATATAATTTCATTAACTCTATCCTTTATATGTTCCCCATATGGCATGAATGAGTCGTATCACTTTGAGGGGGTGGTAGTCCGCACTTTCCCAAATGAAATTATCATATTTACCCATTATAGAACCCATAAAGGTATGAAATAAATGAAAAATATAGAGTCATAGAGAAACATAAGCATAATATATGTCATATATAAATATAGTTCCATCATAATGTCTTCCATGAGAGGCGGTTGGAGATATTTTAACAATCATCGTTTGTGAGGCAGTTGTTCGTCGTCCACAGAAATAGTGTTTTCGTATCCATTAGATGGAGGTGTTTGGAAGTTTAGTTCTAATAATTCTAATAAAAACAACCCAATATATTGAAGATATTGTTTTTTATAAAATAATGGAATAATTAGAGTTTATGGGGTTGGATAAGTTAAAATAAAATAAAATAACTTGAGAGAACACGTTATGTTTTAATCGTGTATCTCCATTAGGATTGGACCAAAATGTTTACATAAATTGCCTTATGCATAAGGTAAGGCTTGTAGTAAGAAAAGATGTATGTAGGGATCTTAATTGGGTAGTTTTTGGATAATCCAAGGGGCTTTATAGTTGTGAGTAATGGGCTAGAGTTGATGGCTTTTTATAATGGTGAGGAGGGGCTCGTTATGAATGTCTGAAAATATTATGATATTATATAAATATTATCTGTTTATAAAGGTCAAAAAATTATTTAATTAATATATAATGTGTATATAAGTCTAAATAAAATCATCCAAGAATAATTGGATAGGTTTGGGATATTTTTTAAAATTATATAATCTCATTTATATAAATCAATCATTAATAAGGTAATCACTGCATCATCATTGTGTCATTAATAATTTTATTTATTTGATGTATAAAAATTATAAATAAAATATCATGATGTTGAAAATAATTTTATCTTTCAAATTGATATTTATAGTCAAACAGAGAACTTTTAAAACATTATATAAAATTTTATTTACTGAAAGATATGTGTTTATGTCATTTTTGTCTTTACATTAAATTAATTAAGATAAAGGGTCATCATCACTCCTAAGTTGAACCATGGGGTCCCAAAATAGACCCAAGGATGACCATGGTCGACCATGTATAAACCAATAGGATTAGGACACATTTTTGGGTAATTTAATATTATTAGAATAATATTTGTTTATACGTATTTACAATATTTACCCTTTACCCACTGTAAAAAAATATTTACATAAGTAAATATTCATAATGATTAAAATTAAAAGTTACCTATTTAAACAATTTGGACTTCCTAATTCCAAATATGGAATCCATTTTTATAAATACATAACACAGATGTTTTAGAAAATAATTTAATATTAATTCCCATTTTCATAACAAAAAGCATGTTTTTAAGAAATAATAACAATCAAAAGACTGACACATGTTTATGTCCAAATTCAATGTGAAATTATTTCCATTAATAAGAATTAGATTAAATGGGAAAAATTTAATCTAATTACATTTTAAACCCAATTATAAAAGACAATCTAAAAATAAAAATATATTTGATTGAAAGGATGTTCTGAATTAAAATACAGTATTTTCCACTATTTCATTAAAAAATGAACCTTATCAGAAAAATAAAAAAATTTCATCCAAAGTAAATTTTGATTTTCTAATTCTATAGAAGATTATTAGTTTGTCAAATAAATCAAATAAAATTGGAAAAACAAGAATTAATAATGGGTCTCCATCAAAAGGTGGTAAATCGACCCCATAATGAATAGTATAGTATTTATGCTTAAAATTGGATTATTTTTATATTAAGCCTCTAAAATTTATTGGATAAATTTAAAAAAAAATATCTATAATTTATAATCATATTTTAGTTTGTTCTATTCATTTTTGTAATTTAAATGACTATAAGTTAACTACCATTTAAAATAATATTATATTAATATTTTTTAATATGACTAAGCCTTGTGAGCAACGTGATATTTCAAAGAAACCTGTTGTTGCATGTCAGGAATGACATCAAACATCACATCCCCTATAAAGAAAAATTAGTATATAATTAATAAATATTAAGATTTCCAATTCTTTATTTACTAGGGATATTACAAGGAGGGCATTGGATGATCAACTAAACATGGGAATCCTTTTTCGCATGAAGGATTTGATGACAAAATTATCTTTATTTATATAAGGATGTAATTTCTCATGATTCATGTTGTAATTCATAACTTGAGCTGGCTAAGAATATAATCTCATAAAGTTTTGAGAACCTGTTCCCATCATATCGGGCATTTCATTTAGAAAATAGTCACATTTCCTATCAAATTTATTTTTGGAAAGGGTTCTTCTCTTTATAGCCATTAAATAAGAAAAATAATGTACAATTAGGGGGATTTAATACTTATTAAAAGAGGTGAATTTAATCATAAATGATAAACATTAAAGGAAATTTATATCCTAAGTTGGGATTCCCTTGGTATCAATCATGGTTATCAATGATCTGTTTCCTACCATATATTCTTATATTTTATATTCCCTTAATAATGGTTTGTAATGATCTTATGAATATACCAAAACATACCTATTTTGAGTATCAATCCAAGTGTGTAGTAATGAAAATATTAATCTACCATGTTAGCATAATTTAGGCTTGAAACACCTTATCAAAATTTTTACTCCTAGGTACATATGTTCCAGAACCACATCCACCTGTAGTATCTAGTCTTGGATGTACTTTCTAAATAAACCACTTACTCTAGAGTAACAAAAATTTCGTGATTTTTTCTAGTATAGAGAATTATCCCAAGGTTTCTTACTAATGTTATCTATTAATAGTCTCAAAAAATAACTAAGCCTCATTATGATACCATCTATAATGACAATATCCTTTTTTTTAATTATTACATTATTTTCAACATATCTGTTTATCAAATTATTGTCCAACGATCGTATAGTATATTGCCTTTGGAAGACTAGGTACATAAAACTAAAACATGAGAAAAAATAAAATATTACATTTTTTATCATCCATTATGATCTCCTAAATCACTTTTATACCTTACATCTGTATAAGATAACCTAGAGATAACATGAAGAAAAGGATGAACTGAAAATCCCTATAAGTAAATTAACATTATAATAAAGAATAACACGTGGTATATAAGGCATACCATAATGATATAAAAATTATTGGAAGATTAGTAATCTTATGGAATCTGTTGCTCGGAGTGGATACTCAAGAGGGGGGGGGGGTGAATTGAGTTCCAATTAAAATTTTCTGTTAAAAACAATGTTTATTAAAATCCCCCTATTTCAAAAACAGATTAAACTGTAGTGAATTTATACAGATTATAAAGGTTCAATTAGTTTCTCAAAGATTGATTAGTTCTCAGTTAACTTAATCTTATGATTAAATTAACTTTTGAAACTAACTTACTGATTTATAATAAATATAAACACTTGCGAGTTTAACTATCAAAGTATCTTTGAAAATAAATTATATTTCAAAGTAATAGCAGTGGAATATGAAATAAATATGTATAGTATGGATATAGTATGTAGCTACAAACACAGAGAATTAACCAAGAGGTTCAGTCTCAAGCCGAGACTTAGTCCTCTCAAAAGTATATATAAAAATGTGCTACACCCTGGATCGGGGTTAACAATAGTGAACACACTGTCCAGGTCACAAGACCTCTACCACAGTTCTGCGTGGGAAAAAAACAACAGCTTAGAGCTATCTAGGTCTCACACGACCTCTACCAATATCCACAGTGGGAAATGAAGTGTAAAAAGGTTTGCTGAGGATTTACAGATCCTCCAGTGAATGTATAGGAGTCAGTGTGTGTGTTTAATACAGAAGATAACACACACTGCTCAAAAGGTAAAACAAATGTATCACAGAGCAGAGATGTAGATTTTAGAAATGGATCTGGTGATTTCAGTGTAGCTCTAGACTCTTTTGTATTTGGTCAGAATTTATTCTGAGTCCTCTTCTCGTTTTTGTTTGAGAAGAAGAGTGTCGTATGCTTCAGGTTCAATGGCAGTGAGATGTAGTCGATGAAGTTCTTCAATGTTCTTTTGTATGCACAGAACTCTTCTTGAGTAGTCTTGATTGTGTATGAGGTTCTGTTCTGCTTGGTTCTTCCTCTTCTTTCTTTCCTCTATGTTCTTCTTGTATTTATGTCACGTGCTCCGGAAGACAAAAAAGGTTTCCTTTGCGCAGGTACGAGGTACGGTTTCCTGACATCCGACAACCTTTATTAATTAATTTACAAAGCATTAAAATATACCTAATATGACCATTGGTTAGATTAAATAAAGATAAAGATAAAGACATTCAAACAGTTGTTTATGACTATCGATTAGTTCAAGTGATCGGTAGGTCATCAGCATTAGTGAGTAATGATCAGTGACTCAGATTGATCAGCATCAGTGAATCAGACTGATCATCATCAGTCTGTCATCTGATCGGTGAGTCAGTTTGATTAGCATCAGTGAGTCATTTGATCGGTGGCTAATTTTGATCAGCATCGGTGAGTCATGTGATCAGTGTCTTATCTTGATCGGCATCGGTGTGTCATTGGATCAGTGAGTCATTTGATCGGTGAGTCATTTGCATCGGTGAGTCATTTTGCATCGGTGAGTCATTTGCATCGGTGAGTCAATTGCCTTCTGATATCGGATCGGTGCGACCATTGTCCTTTGATATTGGATCGGTGCTTCCGATGTCTGTTGATATTGGATCGGTGCTTCCGATGTCTGTTGATATTGAATCGGTGCTTCCGATGTCTGTTGATATTGAATCGGTGCTTCCGATGTCTGTTGAATCCAGAAGACTTCCAAAATACATTGTAAGTCAATAAGCATAGACAAAAACATGATAACAGATTGTAATTAAGTTTATGAGAAATCATCCAGATTAAGATTTAATGGTATGTGATGATTTGTGATTATTAAAACATCAATCATAGACATGAAATCAACAATCTTCTAGAGGGCTCACAATCTCCCCCTTTTTGATAATCACAAATCTTTATCATAACATATAAATAATATGATATATCATTAATAAAAACATAATGAGAATTAAACCATAAAGAGAATAAATATAAAGAGATATATAAATCTCCACCTTAATTTAAATTTCCCATATATATTATACAGATTTCTACCCCTGAGATATATACATCTTTTCTTCTCCAGATATCTCTTCCATACATCTTTCTTCTCCCATATATCTCTCTTCTCCCATAAATATTTCTTTTTCTTCTCCCCCTTTGGGATAATCAAAAAGGAGGGAAACATATAAGGGAAAGTAAAAGTAGTCATCATAGAGTATAGAGAAATGTTTTTTATAAAGTACAGAATATTTCAAGCATCACATTGTTCACCCTATCAAAAAAAATACACAACTATTTGTGGGGATACAAAGGGTCTTTTCCTTTGTCTTTGGGATCAATATTGGGTATGTTTGAAGGCTTGGAGGCAGGCTGTACTTGGCGAATCTGAAGTGGTGGTAGGACAACTCAGGCAGGTGTAGGAGCAGGTGCCACATAGAGTTGTTGTTGAGAAATAGGAGCTGGTTGAGAAGCTTGCTGAGGGACTGGTCTTAACTGAGATAGGGCTTGAGCAACAGATAGCTGATTTGGAGCTACATCAGAGTCACTGAGTGGTTCAGAAGTAGGAAGTACTATTGTAGTGGCCTGTGCATTCAAATAGGGCTTCAAATGATGAATGAAGTCTTGAATGACTTCTGCCCCATACTTCATAGCTTTTTCAAAATCATCTTTATTCTCCATGAACTATGCCAAGGAAGGGGTAAAATCTTGCAACTGATGAACTTGAGTTTTGAAGGCCTGAGTGACTGGAGGTAATTTCAGATTCTCTGCCAACACCTTGAAGATTGCAGCCATCTCATGTTTTGTATAAATCTTGGAAAAGTAATTATCAACATTCTCTTTGATCTATTGCAGAGATTTCTTAGCATCTGCTGAATACACCAATGCCATATTATGACTGTTATCACAGAGCTCTTTCATCTTCCTCAAAGATTCTAAATCAAGAATTTGTCTAACAGCAGCTAACTCATCCTGCACAACTTCTCTTAGAGCTTCTAGCTCACGGGTAGTGATCTTGGTTACCTTGGCTCTACTGGCTTGGCCAACTATGTGACTTAACTCAGCTTTCAACTTCCTCAGGTCAGACTTGTTGAGATGTTCAATCAAATTTCTCAAAACTTCCATCACACCAGAGATGGTTGATCAGAATTCTCTTGATAAAGATACCAAGCCGGTGTGAAGATCCTTCATAGTCTGATTCAAAAAGGCTATGTGCTAGCCAATAAGTTCACTAGTATTGGCCAGGTCTAGCTTCACAGCATTAGATACTCTTTGTGAGAAGGATTCCAATGAATTTTCAGAAACTTGTAGAGACACTTGAGTAAGAGCATTAGAAATTTCATCTCTAACTGTGTCCCTCACAGCGGTTAGCAATTCAATCTTAAACTTATCATGATCAGCTTGAGAGATTCCAAAACCAGGTAAATTACCATTTGTAGGATCAACAGCAGGAACAGACCTTGCTTCTCTTGGGAGGCTCCTCTTCACAACTGCAGCAGATTCTGGCATTGCTTCTTCTTCTTCAGAATATTCTAAGCCCAACACAGCATAACTAGGGTAGTCATCCCAAACAGCAGCACATAGGGTGTATTTTAGTTTCTCATAGCTTGCTGTTCCACTGATTTTTGGTGAATCAACCTTGCCACTGATATGAATTTCTTGTACTGACTGAGGTGGTTCTACTTGATCTATAGAAAGACCATCCACTGGTCTGTTATCACCATCAACAGCAGCCTCAGCATCATCAGCATGTCCATCATCACTTTTCTCAGAAGCTTCACTGTGATATTCTTCAGTATCAGAATCTTCTTCATCACCAAGAATAGGTTCTGATTCTGGTAGGGCTAAGGGTGGACTAGCAGGTCCAAATTCTATTCTTCTTTTGGGAATAGCAGTGTCCGGATCACTCCTATCATCAGGAGATGACATACTTCCTTCCTCAGTCGCAGCTTCTTCTTGCTCTTGGGCTTTGGTGGCCTCGTCCTTTCCTTCTTCTTGCTCATCATCATCAGAATAAACTGGTTCATCATCTAGTTTCAAGCCAGGGTCTCTCAAATCCTTTGTCCTCTTGCCATGATCTATGGGATTGTAGGCTTCATACAATTTATCTTCATCTGCAACCCATCACTTCTTCCATGTATTCCAATTTATTTTCATCCTCTTGCAGATCTCTTTGTTGAGACAGAAGGTATGATCTGTTTCATCAATTTCATCATCTTCATCAACACATTCTAGATTCTTGAGCATGGTAGATATCATCTTTGAATAAAACAAGGAAGTGGCTTTCTTGGACGGTTTTATCATTCCTTCTATGTGCACCATCACATATCTACACAAATTGATCTTCTCATGTGTTTTTAGAAGAAACAATAGGAAAACATCCTGGTACTTTACAGCAGAAAAATCTCCTCTCCTAGGGCAAAGTTAGTGCTGAATAAACTTGAAAAGAATTCTGCATTCACCATCTAATTCTGAAGCTGTGATTCTCCGTGACTCTCTATTTCCAGTCAAAAGCTCTAGAGCTAATTCATAAGAGAAGTAATCAGATGTTGGAAGAATATTCCCAGCATAATCTTCATACCGACCTTCATGAGGTACATTCAAGCACTTAGCCCACTGCTTAGATGAGAAGGATATTTTCTTTCCTTTTACCATAGACGACATCCTGGCAGCCTCCACACCATCTAGAGTGATTTTCAGATTCATTTAGAACCCATGTACCAGCTTCGGGTAGTCTATTCGAGAGTTGTATGAAAACCAGTCTATCCATCCTTGTGATTCAAGAACTTGCAGCAACAGTGAATTACTTGACAAAAGCCACGCAGAGCTGACTTATCTTTCTACAGCAACAATCCGAGTTTCCAGGTTCGGATATACTGATCATTGAGAGGTAATACTCGACTCTCCTCGAGCACGCTTTGAAGGTACAGGGCTATCGGGTCCTTTGCTCGGTCTCTTTTGCTTAGTCATTCGAAGATTTTGGGAAGGCAGGAGTTTGATGGTTCGAAGTAGAGGGGAATAGAGGTTGAAAGGTTTGGCGGGAAATGAAAGGTCAAAGGTTTAAGGAAGATAAATAGCCGCGTATCATTTATTTTATCATTTAGGGTTCCCATAAAAATTATAAAAGAAATTTACTAATTAATTACAATATATAAAAATAGAAAAATAGATCTGTATGACAGATCGGTTGCACAGATCGGTTTCACAGATCAGTTTCACAGATCGGTTTCACAGATCATTTTCACAGATCGATTTCACAGATCAGTTTCACAGATCAGTTTCACAGATCGGTTTCACAGATCAGTTTCACAGATCAATCATACAAAACTCTTGTTTAATAAATTTCATTCTTTCAGAGCATAAAGGCTTTGTGAAGATATCAGCTAATTGATGTTCAGAACTAATAAATTTTAATGAAATATCACCTTTTTGATAATGATCTCTTAGAAAGTGATGTATGACATCAATGTGCTTAGTTCTAGAGTGAGACATAGGGTTCTTAGATATATTGATTGCACTAGTATTGTCACAGTTAATTGAAACATGTTTATGATCAAATCCATAATCCAATAATGTGTGTTTCATCCACAGAATTTGTGCACAGCAACTACCAGCAGCTATGTATTCTGCCTCGGCAGTAGACAATGCAACTGAGTTCTGTTTCTTACTACACCATGATACTAGGGATTTTCCAAGCAAATGACATGTTCCATATGTGCTCTTCCTATCTAACTTACATCCAGCAAAGTCAGCATCTAAATAGCTAGTTAGGTTAAATTATTGTCCTTTTGGATAAAACAAACCTAAATTTACAGTATACTTCAGATACTTAAAAATCCTTTTAACAGCCAGTATGTATGATTCTTAAGGATTAGCTTGAAATCTAGCACACATACATACACTGAACATAATGTCTGGTCGACTAGCAGTAAGATAAAGTAAGCTCCCAATCATACCTCTGTAATTGGTTTGATCCACTGGTTTCCCAGCTTCATCTGTATCCAATTTATAGGTAGTACTCATAGGTGTATCACTTTCCTTAATACTATCCAATCCAAAACGTTTTAAAAGATCCTTTGTATATTTACTTTGATTTAAAATAATTCCATCTTTAGTTTGAAAAATTTGAAAACCAAGAAAATACTTAAGCTCTCCCATTAAGCTCATTTTAAATTCATTTTGCATAACCTTTGAAAAATCAGTACATAAGGTATTTTTAGAAGATCCAAAAATAATATCATCAACATAGATTTGTGCTATTAATACATCTTTTGAAATACTTTTTATAAAAAGAGTGGGATCAGCTACTCCTTTTGTAAATCCTTTTGAGATAAGAAAGTTTGAAAGCCTTTCATACCAAGATCATGGAGCTTTTTTTAAACCATATAAAGCTTTAGAAAGTTTAAAAACATGATTTGGAAAATGAGGATTTAAAAAACCAGGTGGTTGTTCTACAAAAACATCTTCAACAATAAAACCATTTAGAAAAGCACTTTTGACATCCATTTGATATAGCATGAAATTCAGATGTGATGCATAGGCAAGTAAGATCCTAATAGCCTCTAATCTAGCTACAGGTGCAAAGGTTTCCTCATAGTCAATTACTTCTTCTTGATTGTAACCTTGTGCAACTAGCCTAGCTTTATTTCTAATGATGTTTCCAGATTCATCAACTTTGTTTCTAAACACCCATTTTGTTCCTATGGTAAAAATGTCCTTAGATTTTTCTACTAATTTCCAGACGTTGTTTCTTCAAATTGATTTAGTTCTTCTTGCATAGCCATTACCCAAAATTCATCATTGATAGCATCATTGATATTTTTAGGTTCTAACTGTGAAAGAAAAGCTTGATGTTCAACCTGATTTCTTAGAGAATCTCTAGTCTGTGTTTCTCTATCTAGATTTCCTACAACAGCATCTAAAGGATGGTTCTTTAGAGTCATAGATGGTCTTGAAAAGATAGGGCTAGTGATTTCAGATTCATCTACAGATTGAGGTTCAACAGAAGCAGGTTCTGGAGAATTTTCAGCGCTGGATGTTTTAACTATAGGTCCATTGTCTTTATCATCGAGATTCAAACTAGAGAGAACATCTTCAAGGGATATTTTAGGTTCATGTGGATCAGTTTCATCAAATTTGACGTGAACAGATTCTTCCACACATTTGGTTCTTTTATTGAAAACTCTATAGGCTTTACTAGAGATAGAGTAACCTAGGAAAATTCTTTCATCACTCTTGGATGCAAATTTGTCAAGATTGTCTTTAGTATTGAGAATGAAGACTTTGCAGCCAAAAACCTTGAAGTAGTTAACCTTAGATTTCCTATGGTTCCACAACTCATAAGGGGTCCTCTTTAGAACTGGTCTGATCAAGACTCTATTAATAACATAACAAGCTATATTTACAGCTTCAGCCCAAAAGTAAATAGGCAGTTCATATTCATTGGGCATGGTTCTAGCTATTTCTTGCAGGGTTCTATTCCTTCTCTCTACTACACCATTTTGTTGGGGTGTCCTAGGGGCAGAGAAATTGTGACTATATCTATTGTGTGAGCAGTAAGAATCAAACTCATGATTTTCAAACTCACGGCCATGATCACTTCTCAGGGTCTTAATCTTGAGTCCACTAAGATTTTCTACAGACTTGGAGTATTTAACAAAGTAAGAACAAGATTCACTTTTGTGAGCTAGAAAATATACCCAAGTATATCTAGAAAAGTCATCTACAAGAACATAGACATAGTGCTTCCCATTAAAACTAGAAACTCTAGAAAGTCCAAATAAATCCATGTGAACAAACTCGAGGGGTTGAGAAGTTGACACTTATTTCTTTGATTTAAAAGAAAATTTATGTTGCTTTCCTTTTTGACAGGGATTACAAACTTTGTCTGCTGGAAATTCAAGTTTGGGTAGGTCTCTAACTAAGTTCTTCCCAAAAAGTTTTCTAAGTGAGTGTACATTGTAGTGTCCTAATCTTATGTGCCAAAGCCAAGAATCTTTATGAAAATCATTTAAACAAGGAATATTCTTCTTAGCTAGAGAATCTAAATCTACAGCATAAACATTTTCATTTCTTAAAGCAGAAAATACTAAAAAAAATTTAGAGTTAAAAACACTGCAAGAATCATTTTTAAATTTCACATAAAAACCATCATCACACAATTTAGAAATGCTTAAAAAGTTATATTTAAGTCCATCGACAAATAAAACTTCAGAAATCAAGATTTAATCAGTGTTACCAATCTGGCCTAAGCCGATGATTTTTCCTTTTGAATTATCACCAAAAGTGACAAAGCCTCCATCAAATTTTACTAAGCTCTTGAAACATGAAGAGTCTCCTAACATATGTCTTGAACATCCACTATCTAAGTACCATATCTTCTTGTGACAGCTCTTCAAGTAGGTCTCCTACAAAACAGATTTAGATGGAAGATGATTTTGGTACCCAGATCTTCTTGGGTCTAGAAATGTTAGCCAATGATACTTTAGGTACCCATATTTGTCTAATGGGTCTCTTATAATTTGTAGAATTAACATTCTTTGAAAGATAAACCTTATTAGATCCATAACTATGAATATAACTGGTTGAGGCAAATGAAGTTCTAGAATTAACTATCTTCTGCCCAGATTTAGGAATGAATCTAGTTTTGGAAACTTTTCTTTGTCCAGTTTGGTATCCTATACCAGTAGTATATCTAGGTTCAACTTGCTTTCCTAGCATTTGTGTTAGAGTATTCTTGCCATTTGTGAACTTCTCTAAGTCTTTTATGAGTTGCTCATTAGACAATTTTAGTTCAGTATTCTCTTTAAGAAACTGGGAATTCTTTTCTACTTCTATATCCAGATCAGATTTATGCTTAACACTTAAAGCATACTGTTTCTTTAAACCTTTATATGTATCTTTAAGCTCATTATAGGTTTCTTCAAGCATATCAAAATATTCAAACAGTTCAGATTTAGACATGTTATCACATTCAGAATCATCTCCAGAATAATATGAATTTGAAGAAGGAGTTTCTGATGTTACCTCAAAAGTGTTTGTCATGGAACACATGTTGTCTTGATTCCTTTCAGAGTCTGAAGATTCAGCTTCACTTTTGCTTTCTTCTGAAGCACTCCATGTAGCCTTCATGGCTTTCTTGTACTTGTTATCCTTGTATTCATACTTCTTTCTGTATTTCATCTTTGGACATTCTGCTTTTATGTGTCCTTTTCTTTTACATTCATAACAGACAACTTCATCTGATTTATCATACTTCTTCCAATCCTTTTTCCAGTGTCCTTTGTTATAATACTTGCCTTTGTAGTTTGACTTTCTGAAAAACATCTTCTTCCTATAGAATTTCTTAAATCTTCTAGCAATGTGAGCCATCTCAGCATCACTGTCAGAATCATTCTCACTTTCCTCACTGCTTGAACTTTCATTGATAGCTTGAGGCTTTTCCTTATCCTTATTCTTTGAGGTTGTAGTCCTGAATGCAATAGACTTCCTTTTAGGTTCATCATCTTCTTCATTGTTTACCTTGAGTTCTTCTTCATACATCATCAACTTACCAATTATTTCCTTGACTGGCAGTTCTCCAATGTCACACGATTCTCTAATTGAGACAGAGGTTCCTCTCCATCGTTCAGGTAGACATCTCAAAATTTTCATGATTTGTTCCTTTGCTGGAACATCCTTTCCCAGAGAAGTCATTGTGTTGACAATTTCATTGAACCTGAGATACATTTCAGAAAAGGGTTCATCAGGCTTCATCATAAAATTATCATACTTAATAGTATAGGTATTCAATCTCATCTCCTTAACATTAGTTGTTCCTTCATGAGAAACAGCTAAGGTATCCCAAATTTCATATGCAGTTTTACATGCAGAAATTCTATTAAATTCCACATCTCCTAGAGCACAGTACAAGGCATTCATAGCTTTACAATTATTATTGTAAGCAGTCTTTGTAAGTTCATCCCATGTAGATCTATCAGTACTGGGAATTTTGTATTCAGTTTCAATGGTAGCCCAAATATCAAAGATCATACTTTCTATGTGAATTTTCATTTTTAGCTTCCACTGAGCATAGTTGTTTCCATTAAAGAAAGGTGGCCGGTTAGTAGCAGCACCCTCAAGTCTATTATCCATGATATCAAAAAAAGAATTTTAAAGAGATAAAAATTTAGAAATAATAGAAATTTTAAGAACTTTAAAATAAAACTAAAATCATAGTTGAAAAACAGAGTACTTTAGAAAACATTTTCCAACCTCTGATAGCAAATGTTGGTCGGAGTGGATACTCAAGAGGGGGGGGGGGGGGTGAATTGAGTTCCAATTAAAATTTTCTTTTAAAAAAATGTTTATTAAAATCCCCCTATTTCAAAAACAGATTAAACTGTAGTGAATGTATACAGATTATAAAGGTTCAATTAGTTTCTCAAAGATTGATTAGTTCTCAGTTAACTTAATCTTATGATTAAATTAACTTTTGAAACTAACTTACTGGTTTATAATAAATATAAACACTTGTGAGTTTAACTATCAATGTTTCTTTGAAAATAAATTATATTTCAAAGTAATAACAGCGGAATATGAAATAAATATGTATAGTATGGATATAGTATGTAGCTACAAACACAGAGAATTAACCAAGAGGTTCAGTCTCAAGACGAGACTTAGTCCTCTCAAAAGTTTATATAAAAATGATCCACACCCTAGATCGGGGTTAACAATAGTGAACACACTGTCCAGGTCACAAGACCTCTACCATAGTTCTGCGTGGGAAGACAAACAACAACTTAGAGCTGTCCAGGTCTCACACGACCTCTACCACTATCCACAGTGGGAAATGAAGTGTAAAAAGGTTTGCTGATGATTTACAGATCCTCTAGTGAAAGTACAGAAGTCAGTGTGTGTGTTTAATACAGCAGATAACACAAACTGCTCAAAATGTAAAACAAATGTATCACAGAGCAGAGATGTAGAGTTTAGAAATGGCTCTGGTGATTTCAGTGTAGCTCTGGACTCTTTTTTATTTGGTCAGAATTTATTCTGAGTCCTCTTCTCATTTTTGTTTGAGAAGAAGTGTCGTATGCTTCAGGTTCAAAGGCAGTGAGATGTAGTCGATGAAGTTCTTCAATGTTCTTTTGTATGCACAGAACTCTTCTTGAGTAGGCTTGATTGTGTATGAGGTTTTGTTCTGCTTGGTTCTTCCTCTTCTTTCTTTCCTCTATGTTCTTCTTGTATTTATGTCACGTGCTCCGGAAGACAGAAAAAGTTTCCTTTCCACAGGTACGAGGTACGATTTCCTGAAATCCGACAACCTTTATTAATTAATTGACAGAGCATTAAAATATACATAATATGACCGTTGGTTAGATTAAATAAAGATAAATATAAAGAAATTGAAACAGTTGTTTATGACAATCGATTAGTTCAAGTGATCGGTAGGTCATCAGAATTATTGAGTAATGATCGGTGACTCAGATAGATCAGCATCGGTGAATCAGACTAATCAGCATCGGTTTGTCATCTGATCGGTGAGTCAGTTTGATCAGCATCAGTGAGTCATTTGATCGGTGGCTCATTTTGATCAGCATCGGTGAGTCATGTGATCGATGTCTTATCTTGATCAGCATCGGTGTGTCATTGGATCGGTGAGTGATTTGATCGGTGAGTCATTTGCATCGGTGAGTCATTTTGCATCGGTGAGTCATTTGCATCAGTGAGTCATTGGCCTTCTGATATCGGATCGGTGCGACCATTGTCCTTTGATATTTGATCAGTGCTTCCGATGACTATTGATATTGGATCGGTTCTTCCGATGTCTGTTGATATTGAATCGGTGCTTCCGATGTCTGTTGATATTGAATTGGTGCTTCCGATGTCTCTTGAATCCAGAAGACTTCCAAAATACTTTGTAAGTCAATAAGCATAGACAAAAACATGATAACAGCTTGTAATTAAGTTTATGAGAAATCAACCAGATTAAGCATTAATGGTATGTGATGATTTGTGATTATTAAAACATCAATCATAGACATGAAATCAACAATCTTCTAGAGGGCTCAATAGAATCATCACATATATAACATGGGATCATATAATCATGGAACTAGTATAATGTGTTAGAAATATAAAGCATGACTTTAGCATGAGTCAAGGTTCATTGCACTTGAAGGATCACAAGTCAAGGCTAACCACAAAGTCTGTGGTGCATGGATCAAGAGTCAATGCTAACCAACGAGAACATTTCATATTAATTAACTTGAGACTAAACATTATCCAATGAATTGGAGCTCAATCAGTGACCACCAATCACAACATGCTCCTAAATATGTGTTCCAAAATAAAAATAAATATTTGGGTTACCCATGGAATGAAATGAGTATCATAATTTGGTCATAAAGCATAATAAATGGGCATATTATAAATGTGATCATGAAAGATATAACATAAATCATTTAGGGAAATTAAAAAATGAAACAAATGAATATATCAGTATAAGTTATTTCAATCTGAAGTGATAACATATAAAACGTGAATTTCATAATATTTATAATTAAAAGTATTTATTGTGGTTTAAGGAAAATATTAAAAATAATTTAAATATTTAAATTGCCTAATCGTATATATAAAACCAGAAGTGAACAATGAATTTTTGAATAATAAATTTAGATATTGGTTAAAAAAATAATTTCTTAAAACAGATTACAAAGTCCACTTGAAAATTGGTAGGAATTCGGGATGTTCCCTTTAATTGTGCTTTCTTATTAGAGAGAATTGAGAGGAAAACCTTGATAAAACATGTTTATCCTAAAAATAGAAGGATGAAATGATAAAGATACATGATTTTGGATCATATGAACATAATTTTTAAGAATTAAATAAAATTAAATAATAGTGACATTATATTAAGGTGGGAGAGTGCGTAAACTGAAGGAAAAAATTGAGGTTCGGGTAGAATCACTCACCTTATGTAAGAAATTGCTCTACACATGATCATAATGTACGGAATAATCAAATTATATTTTCTATTTAATATTTAAATAACCTTTTCTATATGTAATTTATTTATTATAATTTTACTATGTTCATTTTGGCCCTTTTCTTTAGTTATAGTTTTCAATTTCATCTTTCAGGAGCCCTTGTTTTCTGAGTTTTCCATATCGTTAGACCTACATAAGAGTGTGGATGTCCATGTAAAATGAAAATATAAATACCTAATTGATGTTATAAGTTATTAATGAAAATCCATATGGTAAAATTATAATATAATTAAATAGTTTATTTTGGGATGGATTAATCATTAGATAAGATGTTAGTGATAATTGTTTCGATTATTTTTGGCAGTTTTGACTTACAACGAACATGTTTTGTTTTATTATTTAACATACTGGGAATATAATTATTAAAGAAAATTAAATAGGTTGATATAAATATGTTATAATTTTTTAACCATATTAATAGTTTTGTAACCATCCTTGAAGTTATAAATGGAAAATGGGAATATTTTATCCTTAAAGGTGATAAATTAATACCACATGAATGATGTATTCATAAATAGAATAAAAGATAAGAGTTTAATGATTTATTATTACATTATCATAAAAAAAATTATAATATATGTCGTTTACTGATGTTATCATACAATTTGGATGAGGGGTGGTGAGTAATGAAAAATAAATGAAAGGAACTTGAAAATAAATTAAATAAAAAGGAAAAGAGTTTAACCTCTTGATTCCTTACTCTTTATAACATCCATAAAGATTTTTTCGACATTTTTTAAGAAAACAAGCTCTTAAAAGTGGGGTAGGGTATTTGGAGGATATTTTAGTAGATTTTTTACGAGGATCTGAGGTTGAGAGGTGTTAGAAGAAGAGTTGGTGAGGGGTGGTATTTATTGTGGAGGGGTGTTTTCCCATTATTTTATTCATTTTTTTATTTGGATAAATACTATAAATAGTTTTAGAATTATAATATAATATAGTAAAAAAAATAAAGATTATTTTGGGATCTGGGGATTATACCAACATTACATCATCTCTTACTCGATAATTCAAATATTTAGCATTTATCATAAATTATCAAATGTAACAATTCACCAAAAAGTACATGTATTTTAGAAAAATCCCAAAAATCAACCATAAAAATTTATTAGCATGTGGAATTAAAAAATAAATCCATTTTATGAAAAAAATCACTAAATATAATAAATTAATTTTTTTAACTGAAATCAATTTTTACGTTGAAAATATAAATTTTAAAATTATAACTGCTTTCCAAACATATTAAAAATTAAAGAAGGTATCCTAAAATTATCATAATATAATAAGACAACAAAATATTGGTTTTTGAATACATTTTATTAACAAAAAATTATTTTAAATGATTAAATTAATTACAAAATTGTAATTAAATATTTATGACCTTTAAAAATACCAACACTTAATTAATAGTTTTTAAAACATTTAACTACTTATACTATGATATAATTATAAAATATTTCAACTTATATGATTATTAAATTTTATTTAAACATTAATAGGTGAGGTTTCTATTCCATTGTCTAGTTTACTATTCATAAGGGTGACATTACTAATTTTAAGGTCAAGTTACTATTTCATTGGTATAAGTTTCTGAAAATTCTAGAAATACATCATATATCAATAATTATTAATTTATAATGTTTACATCATGTTATTTATGTGATTCAATGTGTATTAAAATTTATTAAATAATTATAAGAAGGGAATTTTCATTGATAATATTTTGGGACATTACAATCCGACGCTAAATTTTTACTCAACCAGTGCTGCTGGGTTTGCCTGATCTTTCATTTATAGAAATCAAGATCTGCTAAAACTAAAATAATGTCTAAAAATACCCTTACCAATAAGGTAATATGGTCTTTGAGAATACCCCCAAAACATGAATTATATATACATTCACATTTTTATGATGAATACATGCCTTACTAATTTTAAGATCTCACTAATCTAAAATGAATGAGGGTGATTAGAACGATGCTTATTGGGGGTCCCTAAGGGAGGATCAGGCCTTTGAATCCAAGTAAACTATCTCTATAATAGAAGAGTCATCCAATATAGGAGAGATAATCTATAGTATAAGTAATTTTAATTATATTCTCCCCACCCACCTCTATTGATAAAGGAGATGACAAATTATGTACGATGACCAAACAGTATCATGAAGTTATGACATAGTTGTTAAAATTAATTCTTATGAAAAATAAATTTTTGATCATTATTTAAAAAAAAATAAGTAATGATATTCATGTGAACAAGAATGATGTATTCTATATCTATCTTGGTGAAAGTAACAAGGAACCAGCCTTTACCATAGTGGGACATGTACCTTCTCTTGATGGGTTTTCCCTCTCAGTTGTCCCTAACCATCGTACCGAGGACATAGTTATTATGGGGAGAACTCAAAGTATTATCGGTGATCAGGATATTATAGAGGATGATAACATCCCCATAGCACCAAAATATAGATATTTGTTGATACTTAATATTAGCACTACCGCCAATGAGTGGGTACCATTCAAAAGAGATGTTCGAGTGGCCCATCCAACTAGAACTCTGCCGATTGTGCATAATATCTTGTAAATAGAAAAATGTTTTCAAATTCTACTCTATAGAGAAATAATTTTTAATTTAATTATTTTTTCTCATATGACTTATAGAGCATTAAAAACATATGGGAGTGAAAAATTCATAATTAAATATCCTGGTCCCCTCCCTAAGTGACGTTTCCTACGATACATTCCAGTTTTTGTGTAGTGTCACAAAACTAGGCTGGGAGAAACATTCCATACACTAGACCATGAACCATATTATTTTTAATTTCATATTGAAGTTCATCTATGATACTCCTAAGGAATATCTGAGTGTAATGTTTCTTAAACTCAAATGCTAATTTAATCATATAATAATTTGGGTAATTCACTATAAATACATCCATGATTCTTTGAAATATATATTCTAAAAATTGTGGTGAGGAGAAGAATCTAAAATTTTTCAATAAGTGGGTGAGTCAATTATACATTCTATCAAAATTATATCTATGGTCCTCGAACATGAATCATTTATTGAAATTTTGGAACTAGAGTATTTGTTTCTTTCTAATAAATAAAATCTTTCATAAGCCACAACAAGTAGGAACTAGATCATTCCAAATGGAGATTGACAGCCATCAAAATATTCTCCCTAACTCTTTGGAAGAAATGAAATGTGAATTTGTTGAGGTGACAATCATTCATTTTGCAGTAGAAGTGTACTCTTATGGACTAGTCAACATTCGTCACATCATTTAAGGAGTACATAAAATCCATTGATCCACTCCAATATTTAGTGGAGTATAGTTTTCAACAATATGTTATCATAAAAATACACTCCGAACTATGGATTCATTTCTTCCACAATTTTGATGAAATAAATGACTACGAATTGTTTCCAAATCATTGAAGTGTTTCTGATTCCTTTTCATTTCTTGAAAAATATTTGAAAATAACTATGAATATATAATTAATAATATGTAAACCGCCTTAATTAATTAAAACACTACATGTGAATGATATAAGTCAACCATATCTCCCAAGTAATTGAGATTTACAAATTTCCTCAAGGGATTGGATCATGGATGAGTATATGCAGAAATATTATAACATTTACATTAGAATCTGTCTATTTAGTTGAATACGTTCATCAATCATGATGATGATCAACATGGGGATTTGGAATGAAGATTTAAGATATTATAAGGATTCTATCAACCTAAAATTAATTTTTTTCAATTCATTTTGTGGATTAGTACTTTTAATTTTTCGAAGGAAAAAGGGTCTCTCAAGAATATTTTGACTTTTTCTTGGGTCATTTTTTGGACCACTAGATTTGAATCTCTTATTAAATCACTATTACAATTTATTGACCCTCATATAAAGTGATATTTATTATGTCTATACTAGGATTTTTTATAGGATACCCTTTATGAGTTATCAATCAAATAGGTTCTATAACATTTGAATTTCAAATTCCCAATTCTACTCAAATCATGCATGATTCATATTTAGCATGTCAAAACATGAATTTTACCAAGACTTACATTTTTGTATTTTTAACCTAGTGAGTTATATAAACCATTATTTTTTATTTTTGGGCCCTGATTTTCATTCCTATATAATTGATGCTTAAGGTTCAGAAATATTTGTCTAAGTGTGTGGAATATTATATTTTGTAATGTTAAGGAGAACCACTATAAATTAAGACCCTAATGATACAATAGACTATACATGAAAGGAAGATAATTCATTTTATAGTTGCAAATATCAAAGAAATGTGTTGTACAATTTATGGCCTTGTGATGAGTCTTGTAAAAGGATTAAGTATGAAAAGATATTTCCATTATTTGAAAATTGATAAGATTCATGAAGGCATAATGTCAATGGAATTGAATCCACTTGAACTATTGAATTATGGATTCTATGAATCATAAATCAAGTTGTAATGACCTAGAATTCAATCAATGAAATTTATCATCTTATTATTATATCATATAATATAAAACACGATGAATAACATTGATTACATAATCAAAACAATGTAAATTATGAATGAAGTATATAAGAAGTATTGATATAATTTATTGAACCTATCCCAGTGGAACAATAACATGAAATTTGGAATAGTAATGTGACAAATACAAATAGTAAACTAGGAAATAGAATAGTTACCTCAAATATTAAAGTGTAAATAAAATTTGGTATCTTTAAATTGAAAAAATTATATATTTATATCTGGAAATATGTATATAAATGTTTTAAAAATGATAAATTAAGTGTTGTTATTTTCTAAGTAATAAATAATTATTTACAATTTTATAATTAATATAATACATTAAGAGATAATTTTTACACTAAAATATATATAAAAATTAATATTTTTGTTTGTGTATTATAATAATATAATGTTATGAGACCTTAATTAATTTTTATGTGTTATAAAAGTAGTTGTAATTTTAAAATTGATATTTTCAGGTATATAAATATTGTAAATAAAAAAATTCTCATATATAGAAAATTATTTTCAAAAAATGGTTATTGTTTTATAATTATACAGGATTAATAATAGTGTAAAGACCCAAAATTTCCGTGGAAATTTATTTCGTAAATACATGTGAGTTTTACAAGTCCGCAGTTTCTGGCGGCGCTTGATTCTGAGGCTCGGTGTGCCCAGAATCAATTTCTGATGTTTTTCTCAGGTACGTTCAGTAAACGTGCGAGGGGGTTTTTATAACATTTGAACCAGTTCTCAGAATTGAAATACTATGGCACAATTGATCTCCCAGCATCAGTGATTTCTTAGTGAGACCTTCACCACAATTGCGTTCTAGCGAGAACAGAAGTTAGTTTTTGGAGATTTTAAGAATAAAGTTAAATAAAAAAGGTGTGGCTTATTTTTATTTTAGCGGTTAAAATCTCGAAGTGGAGATTGGAGGTGGGGTGCCACCACACCATAACCTTTCATGAGAGGTTATGGTGGTGGATCCCACCCACACATAACCTCCATTTGGAGGGTAATTAATGTGGGTACCACATTGGCATTAACCCCTTGTAACTCATGGACTTCCCCCATAATTGTTCCAACCCTCTCTTCATTTATTTCTAACTCTCCCCCTCGCCTATTTGAATTTTGAATCCTTTCCACCACAATTAATTAAATGAGTTGTCTCATTTAATTAAACAAAACCCTTTGTGTTATTGTGCCAAGAAATAATATAATTTTCCTCTATTATTTTTGGTTGGAAACTTGGTAGTGCTTGGAGAACCCTTGGAGAAAGATCTCAATAGAGAACACTTCTTCCAACGAAGAACGTGAAGAATGCGAAGGACGTCGTCAAACATATTATTCCTTCTTCAACTGGATCAATGGAAGGATCCATCCCTGAAGAGTACCGACGGCTCTTCTTCCTCTGTCTCTTAACCCGGACTCTTTCCGACGTCAATGAATTGACGCCGCCATCCCGCGACATCATCCATGATAAACGACAAGCGAGGAAGGGGGTTGAGATGTTTTATTTCTATTCTACGCCATACAATAAAATGTAATGCGTTATGCTGATTGTTAACAACATAACATGGAGGTTTCAGATAGCTCGAACACAGCCCGACCCTCCCCCCATTGATCTTGTTTGTTGTTAATGATGGAAGCAGAGAACGGCTATCGACATCAGGCTGGCCTTGAAGAAACCAGCGGCGCAAGACCGTTGGGTCACTGAAAACCCACGGCACCGTCATGCCGCGGGGATGAAACTAGGATGCGGAGAAGGTAGCATGGCGCCGTCGCACCACACAGTAGCATAGGGGGTCGCGGCCAGGCAGGTCCGTGGCGGAGGGGGCGCGACACCGTCGCACCTCCCGGTGGATATGAGCCTCGGCCAAGGAGGGCAGTGGCGGAGAAGCAGGACGCGGCGCCATCGCGCCGTGCTAGAGAATGACCTCCACCTTAGGCCGCGGTGGACAGTGGAGGGTGGCTGGCTTGGAAATCCACCAGTGGGTGCTACAGGCGGGACCCGAAGGGTCCCGCGGTTAACTGAACCAGAACTAGGTGCAAATTTCATTACAAACAACATGGGGGCGTGGACCCCCCCCCCCCCCCACGGTGTGGCCAGCTGGGCCTTGCGGCCATCCAGCCGGGCCGCACAGCCAACCAGCACACATCAAGCCCGCTAGTCCACACGGCCTTCCAACATGCGGCCAGCTATCTGGGCCCTACGACCAGCCAGCCGGGCCGCCCCTTCGGGCTTGGCCGCACCGTCGGGTTGGGTCATTCCTCGGGTCGGTCCGCCTTCGAGTCGGGAAGCCCCTTCGAGTCTGGTCGTTACCTCAGATCGATTCGGACCCGAAGACTGGGTCAGACCCTGATTCGGACTAGGATATGCCGGGTCGGTCTGACCGGGTCGGACTAGACCCAGGCCTGCTATGGTCAGTTACACATTTTCTCCCATATCGTGGGATATGGGAATCCTTTTGACGAACCGTCAGCGGTGCTGATAATCTTGGAATGAAGACTTCCCTTTGAGAATACCCCATGGGAGTTCGGGGTATATTTGAGATATGGTCAGGTTGGTTTGTACACAAAACCAACCGGCCCTTGGGACTAAAAGGATAATAACTAATATACTAGGAATCCGAATGACGTTCCTTCTATTGCGTTGAGGTCCCTTTAATGAGATGGACCTTTGAGTTACTTCTATGTGAGACTTCGTGACAGTTGGAGTTTTTTCCAGTAGCTCGGGGAGCGGATCCTTCTAGTGACAAGAATACAGAGTCCAGAGACCTAGTAGCTGACAGACCTGATGACTTCTTGACCGATTCGACTAGACCAGTGGGGAGCGCCTAGTATTTGGTGGTAGACCCATGGTAGAGCAGCGCCTGGTATTTGGAGGAAGACCCATGGTACTCGACAGGAGGAGAACCTCTATATACTATTAGGGGGAGTGCCTGGTATTTGATGGTAAACCCACTGTGGGGGAGTGCCTGATATTTGGTGGCAGACCCACGATACTCAACAGGAGGAGTACCTCAACAGTCCAAGGATAGTGAGAAGCACCTTGGTGTCGTGACAGGCCCACCATTCTCGACAGAGGAGTTCTCCAGCATCCATGGTTTCTATAATGAAAATCCTGGTTTGATCTGAGTCAATGACCTTTGTGTTTTTCCTCATGATTGAGATTTGTTACTAGATAACTTAGGTATATGTATGGAAATATACATAAGTAATGGTTATCCATTGTTTCATACTTTGTGGTTTATCCTTGTCAGATTTTGAGAGGCCTTTAGGGTCTCGGGGTCCCTAATAATTATCGTTATACTAACCCCTACATGAGCTATGCCCGAACCTCATTGTGTTGGATGCAGATGACAGACAACCCTGACCGAGGTGTATTGTATGAGGATTGGACGGTACCCGGAGGTGGACCACATGGCGAGTCGGTACCCAGAAGAGACGGACAGACATGGAGCGCTGAGGAGGGTATCTGTACCTCCCCTTTAGGTAGGATCCATGGTGGACGATCCAGGAGTTTCAAGACACCTTCTAGCAAATTTTCTTTTAGTTGTACCTGTTTTTGTCTTTTCCTGGTACTTTACAATTGGGCTTGTATTTCCGGACCCTTTTACTTTCCTGCATATCTATTGTATACAGTTACTACATAGTGTTTTGCTTCCAGTTTTGTACTCTTCTATGTGTGTTTACATTTATAAATGAAATTCCTTCCTAGCTTAGGTATTTATGCCATAGGTGCTAGTTGCTAGCCTCTGGCCTATGTAAGTTGGTCTTGGCATAGTCACAGAATAAGTTCCGAGGTAGGGTCGTGAAAAATTGGTATCAGAGGAGTCGGTTCTACCATAGAACATAGGACTCTAATATTTATTTTTTGTGAAGTAGTAGTGTTAAGGGTACCGAGTGTGGTTTTCAGTTCAGGGAGTCCAGTGTTGGTGCGATGGCAGACGTATCCGTACACCAGGACCTGGACTACTGATTTCTGATTTAGTACACGAAAATAGTGATTTTGTGTGTGTTTTCAAAAAAATTTATTTACGTCATCTAAAACTAGGTCAGCTCACCAGGTATAAGGTTTTGACTTTGTCACATCGGTTCTTTTCAGGTTTCCTCCCCGCGGACGACCAGTTAGAGCCTTGAGAGTTGTACGCACAGACTGCCCGCCGATCGATGAGGCTTCGGTTCATGGCCCCATTACAGATAAGGCACCAGTGGAGGCACCAGCGGTACTAGCACCCGTTGGGCCACAGATGCCACCAGCCCTAGCAACTGACAATGCATGCCACTTAAGCGCACTACATGAGTTACAGTGCCAGAGGCCACCCAGGTTCTAGGGAGAGATGGACCCACATGCGTCTGAGGATTGGCTGGAGGCTATGGTGAGAGTCTTCAAGCTAGTAGGGACACCAGCAGACTACATGGTGATCCTTGCGGATAGCCTCCTTCAAGAAGCATCAGGAAGATGGTGGAGCCTAAAGCTCCAGGTCCATGACAAGGCGATGCTACTCTGGGAAGAATTTGAGAGCCTGTTTCGGGCAGAGCTTATACCATCCACTCTTAGTGCGGTACAGATACATGAGCAACTTCATCTGCAGTAGGGCAGTATGACAGTAGCATAGTACTTAGCAAGGTTCACCAACCTGTCGCACTACTCCATTGATATGGTACATGACCCATTCTTCTGGGCCCGAACCATCAAGTAGGGGCTCAGTTGAGAGATCAAAGCTCCGATTATCTCACTCATCATCCCAACATGTGCGGGGGTTCTTGAGAGATCCCTCCTAGTGGAGATTTTCCATGATGAGCAGTTTTCGGCAGTGAGACCCACCACTAGCTGTCATACGAAAGAGTATTCTGCATCTGGCAGTTGACAGATGTCACATAGGTCCAAGAGGACCATACCTTTAGGAGGATGACCACATGTCTCGGGATTAGTTGTGTGGGGTAACCAGAGTGGAGACAAAGCTAGTCATGCCAGAAGCGGGTAGTGTTAATCATTGGGCGGTCTTGGTCACATGGCTCGTGACTGTCCGAACCGCCATTCTGACGATCGACAGTCAGTGGTGGGACCTCCCAGGAAGAGGCGGAGGTTTGATCGAGGTAGTCTATAGGGCGCAGGCAGACATGGCAGAGGAGCTAGTTTAGCAGCTGGTGGTGGACGATGTTTTGAGGTGTTTCCACCACCACCATAAGGAGGACCACCCCAACCCCAGGGAGCTAGCGTAAAGGGGAGAGCTCAGCTTTATGTAGCTGATTCATATGACCATGGTTCTCTGGATATGATTCGAGGTACGATATGTGTCTACTCCACCTTATTTGCAGTTCTTATAGACATAGGTGTCAGTCACTCTTTCATAGCCACTTCCCCCGTTCGGAGCTCAGTGATTCCGACGGAGTCGTTTCCTCGATCCTTATGGCTAGAGACTCCAACATTAATAGACTCCACAATTATGCACTGGTGCTAGAAGTGTGAGCTTACTCTAAGAGGCGAGAGCTTCACATGGGATCTCCTCTTAGCAGCGTCGAGGCCTTACGACGTCATCTTGGGTATGGACTGTTTATCTATAGTCCATGCTCAGATCGATTTTATTAGGTGAAATGTTCAGTGTGTATGCATAGATGAGACCCATTTAACCTTCACCAGAGAGAAGGTAACCTTTGCAGCACATGAAAGACTTACTTGGAGGAGGGTGTAGTCGATCACTCACCAGTTGTCTTGCCTTACCCTCAGATCAGTTGATGTGGAGTGTCTGACTTATCCTGTAGTGGTGGACCAGTACGCAGATGTTTTCCCAGACAATGTTCCAGGACTACCTACTCATAAAGAGGTTTAATTATGAATTTTCCTAAACCCTGGAATGACACCGATATCTACACCAGCATATCGTATGGCTCCTACTGAGCTTCGTGAGTTGAGGGTACAACTAGAGGACTTGCAGGGGATGGGATTCATCCGGCCCAATGATTCTCCCTGGGCAGCCCTGATTCTGTTTGTCAAGAAGGTGGATGAGAGCTTTAGGCTATGTGTACCCTACTATCACCTGAACCAGGTGACTGTGAAGTACATGTACCCAATCCCGAGTATTGACAACATCTTTGATCAGCTCAAGGGAGAACGATGGTTCTCACAGATATACCCCATATCAGGCTATCACTACCTCATAGTTTGAGATGAGGATGTGCATAATACAGCCTTCAGGTGTCGGTATAACCACTATGAGTTCTTGGTTATGCCCTTCGGCATAAGCAATGCTCTAGCAGTGTTCATGTGTCTCGTAAACATGATCTTCCAACCTTTCCTCGATCGCTTTTTCATAGTCTTCATCGACGACATTTTGATCTACTCGAACACTGAGGAGGAGCACGCCTACCATTTATAGGTAGTACTGGACACACTCCGAGAGCACCAGCTTTATGGTAAGCTCTTCAAGTTCCAGTTTTGGATTCGATAGGTTCACTTTTTGGGGAACGTCATCTCGGAGGCTATATTTTCTATGGATCCAACTAAGATCGAGGTGGTACTTTCTTGGGATCCACCGAGAAGTGTGATGGAGGTACGGAGTTTCCTGGGCTTGGCTGGATACTATCGGAGATTGGTCTTGGAATTATCTAGATCTACAGCACCACTATCATCCTTGAAGAAGAAGGGAAAACCCTTCGTGTGGTCAGAGAGATGATAACAGAGTTTTCAGGAGCCGAGGCATAGGTTGACTGGTGCCCCCATGTTGAGGCTTCTAGGGGAAGGTGTAGGGTACATAGTTTACTGTGATGCATCAGGGACCAGACTTGGGTGTGTCCTGACTGGGAGTGATCTGTGATTGCATATGGTTCTCGGTAGTTGAGACAACAAAAGTAGAACTACTCCACTCATGACCTGGAGTTAGAAGCAGTGGTCTTCACCTTGAAGATGTGGCAACACTACCTTATGGGGAAATGTTTTACCATGCACTCTAATCACAAGTGTCTCAGGTATATCTTCTCTCAGAAGGACCTGAATATAAGACAACAACGATGGGTTGAGTTCATCCAGGACTATGACTTCGAGATAGTCTATACTCCTGTGAAGGGGAACGTGGTTGTGGATGTGCTCACCAGGAGGACTAGTATTCAACTGCTAGGATATGTGATAGATCAACAAGCTACCTTAAAGATATCCTTTGTGGATAGATGTGAAGCAACCTATCTATAGTCTCTTACAGTCACTACTCCACTTCTTCAGCGAGTCAGGGAGGCACAGCATGGGGACACTGACTACGAGAGGTTATATGCTCAGATAACCACAGGGCAGGCACCTAATGGATTTTATGAAGGTGGGGAGCACTTCATCCTTTTTAGTGGGTGTACTATGGTACCAGTTGAACTTCGGGAGGAAGTGTTGAGGGAGTTACACACTTCCCCTATAGTGGTACATCCATGAGTGGTGAAGATGTATCAGGATATCCGATGACAGCACTAGTGGCCAAGTATAAAGAAGGCGTTAGCAGATTTTTTCTCACGATGCTTCATTTGTCAGCAAGTGAAGGTAGAGCACTAGGTATGAGCAGGCTTGGTACAACCTTTAGAGGTCCCAGAGTGGAAGTGGGATGGTATATCCATAGACTATATGATGGGTCATCCACGTGCATCTAGGAGTCATGACGCTATATGGGTGATCATTGACTGACTCACCAAGTCGGCCCACTTCCTATCGATCAGAGATCAGGGATCGGTTAAGAGATTGGGGAGCCTATATGTGCATGAGATAGTGAGTTTACATGGAGTACCTTCCTTGATTGTCTCCAACAGATATGTATAGTTTACATCCCGGCTATGGAAGGGACTGTAGGAGGATTTTGGGATGCAGCTACGTCTCAGCACCACCATTCATCCTCAAACAGATGGTCAGAATGAGAGGACCATTCAGACCCTTGAGGACATGCTTCGTGCATGTGTCCTCGACTTTGGTCGTAGCTGGGAGGATCACTTTCCTTTGGTGGAGTTTTCCTATGACAAAAACTATCACTCCACCATATGTATGATACATTTTGAGGCCTTGTATGGTCGACCGTGTAGATCACCACTTTGCTGGACAGACCAGAGGGAGTGAGCACTTGTGGGACCGGAGATGGTATGAGCGACCACAGAGAAGGTTCATATCATCTAGGAGTGGATGAAGACTGAATAGAGCAGACATAATTCGTATGATGATAGGATATGGAGTCCTTTAGAGTTTGATGATGGCGACCACGTCTTCCTACGGGTCTCACATCGATGAGGTCTGCGGAGTTTTGGATGAGGCAGAAAGTTGTCTCCGCAATTCATCAGACCTTTCTAGGTCCTCAGTAGAGTAGGCGAGGTGGCATACCGCTTGGCTCTTCCACCTCTATTGCACTGGGTGCATGACATCTTCCACATATCCTAGCTGAGGAAATAAATGCATGACCCATCCCACATCATCAATCATGGGGAGCTGGATATTGATGACAGGGCGACTTTCACGGAAGTTCCGGTAAATATTGAGGATCGACAGGAGCGGGTCCTACGTAGATGGTCGATTCCTCTGGTGCGCATTCATTAGCAGCATGAGATCCTCTAGGAGAGCACATGGGAGCGGGAGGCTCAAATGCGTGCTCAGTACCCCCATTTGTTCCCTTAGTTCTAGTTGTAGCTTATGGGGACACAAAGAACTAAGGTGGGGAGAATGTAAAGATTGGGAATTTCTAAGGAAATTTTTTTCTTAAATACATGGAAATTTTACAGGTCCGCAGTTTCTGACAGTTGTTGATTCTGAGGCCCGGTGTGCCCGTAATTAATTTCAAATGTTTTGATTAGGTACCTTCAGTAAATGTGCGAGTGGGTTTTTATAACTTTTTAACCGGTGCTCAGAATTGAAATCCAAGGGCACCGATGAGCTGGTAGCATCAGTGATTTCTTAGTGAGACCTTCACTGCAATTGCTTTCTAGTGATAATTGAAGTTAGTTTTTGGAGTTTTTAGGAATAAAGTTAAATAAAAATAAGTGTGGATTATTTTTATTTTGGCGGTTAAAATCTCCATGTGGGGGTTGGAGGTGGGGGGCCACCACACCATATCCCCCCATGAGAGGTTATGGTAGTGGGGCCCACCCAATCATAACCTACCTTTGGTGGATAATTAACATGGGGACCACACAGGCTTTAACCCCTTGTATCTCTTGGACTTCGACCATAATTGTGCCAACCCTCTCTTCATTTATTTCTAACTCTCCCCATCCCCTATTTGAATTTTGAATCCATTCCACACCAATTAATTAAATGAGTTCTCTCTCTTAATTAAACACAACTATTTTTTTTTTGTTCCATAAAATAATAGAATTTTCGTCTATTATTTTTTGTTGAAAACTTGGAAGAGCTTGGAGAACACTTGGAGAAAACTCTCAATGGGGAACAATTCATCAAACGAAGAATACGAAGAATGTGAAGAACATTGTCCAAATTCTTTTTCCTTCTTCAACTAGATCATTTGAAGGATCCAACCATGAAGAATTCCGATGATGCTTCTCTCTCGGTCTCCTACCCCGGATGCTTCCCAATGTCGACGAATCGACACCGCTATCCTGCAACTTCATCAACAATCAATGACAAGAAAGGTAGGGGTTTGAGTTGTTTTGTTTCTGTTCTACATCGTACAATAAAATAGAATATGTTATGCCAATTTATATCAACATAACATGGAGGGTTCGGACTTCTCAAACAGGCCTCACCCTCCCCCCTTTGATCTTGTTTGTTGTTGACGACAGAAGTGGAGAACGGCGGCCAGTGTTGGGCTGGCCGTGAAGAAACCAGCGGCGCAACATAGCCAGGTCATCAGAAGGTCATGGCACCGTCGTGCCATGCGGATGAAATCTCGGCTGTGGCGAAGGTGGTGCGACGCTGTCACGCTGCGCGGTAGAGCAGGGGGCCACGATGGAGTGTGTGTGGCGCCGTCGCGCTGTGCGGTGGAGATGAGCCGCAACCAGGGCGGCCCACGACGGAGAAGCTCAACACAATGACGCCGCACTATGCCAGAGAAGGACCATGGACTTAGGCCGTAGTGGATAGGCGTGGGCTTCCGTCTGAGCCGACCACTGGTGCGCGCCACAGGCGGGAGCCAAAGGGTCCTGTGGTTACTTGAACCGTCACTGGGCACTGTTTTCGTTACAATCAATAGGGGGCGCGACAACCCCCCCCCCCCCCCCCCCATGGCGTGGCCAACCAGGCCACGCGGCCAACCAGCCGGGCCACATTGCCAGCCAGTAGGTGGCAAGCCAGTTGGGCAACATGGCTAGCCCGCACACGGCATACAAGCTGGGCCACGCGGCCAGACAGGCGGGCTGCACGGCCAGCCAGCCGGGCTGCGCCTTCGGGTTGGGTCCTCCCTCTGGCCGGGCCACCTTCAAGCCGGGCTGCCCCTTCGAGTCTGGTCGTTACCTTTGACTGGGTCGGTCTTGCGGAACAGGTCAAACCCTGGTTCAGACCGAGATGGGACTGGTCGGTCCGACTCGGTCGAACCGGACCCATTATGGCTGATGACACCTTTTCGCACATATCTTGGCCTACGAGATTCCGTTTGACAAACCGTCAATGACCCCATATTCTGGGAATGAAGCCATACCTTTGTGAATACCAAATGGTTGTAAGGGTATATTTGAGATACCGTCAGGTTGGTTCATACAAGAAACCAACCGGGGCCCTGAGCCTAAAAGGCTGATAACTAACAGACCGGGAGTCGGAATGACGCGCCATCTATTGCATTGAGACCCCTTTGACAATATGGAACTTTCAGTTACTTGTATGTGACACTTAACAATAGTTGGAGTTTTCCCTGTAGCTCAGGGAGAGGATCCTTCCAGTGACGACCTGACAATGTTCAGAGACCTAGTAGCTGACAGACCTAACGACTGGTTGACCGATTTGACTAGCCCAGTGGGGAGCGCTTGGTATTTGGAAGTATACCCATGGCGGAGGAGAACCTAGTATTTGGTGGGAGACCCGTGATAATCAACAGGAGGAGTACCTCTGCAGGCTATTAGGGAGAGCACCTGGTATTTTGCGGCAGAACCACAGCGAAGGAGCGCCTGGTATTTGGCGGCAGACCGCGGTACTTGACAAGAGGAGTACCTCATAAGTCCAAGGTTAGTTGGAAACGACATGGTTTCATGACATTCCCACTATTCTCGATAGAGGAGGAGTTCTCCAGTAGTCGTGGTTTCAATAATGAAAATCCAGGTTTGAGTTGAGTCAAAGACTTTGTGTTTTTCCTCATGATTGAGATGCGTTACTAGATAACTTTGGTGTATGGGCATATACCTAAGTAATATTTATCTGTTGATTCATAATTTGTGGTTTATCTTTTTTGGATTTTGAGAGACCTTGAGAGTCTCGGGGTCCCTACTAAGTATCATTATACTCATCCCTGCATGGCCTATGCCCGCACCTCGTTGTGTTGGATGTAGATGATGGACAACGCTGATCGAGGTGGAGTGTATGAGGTAAGGACGGTACCGAGAGGTTAACCTCACGAAGAGTCAGTACCTAGAGGATATGAATGGATGTGGAGCGCTGGGGAGGATATCTTTACCTACCCTTCTGGTAGGATCCATGGTGGACGATCAAAGAGTTGTTAGACACCTTCTAGTTGACTATCTTTTAGTTGTACTTGTTTTTGTATTTTCCTTGTACTTTACTGTTGGGATTATATTTCCATCCCATTTTACTTTCCAAAACTTCTTTTGTATAGAATTACTACTTAGTGTTTTGCTTCCAGTTGTGTACTCTTCTGTGTGTGTTTACTTTTATAAAGTTAATGCCTACTCAGCTTAGCGATTTACATCTTGGTTCTAGTCGCTCGCCCCTGGCCTATGGAAGGCAGTCTTGGGGTAGTCATGGCACATTTTCCTAGCATGGGTCATGACAAATGGTTTGGATTAATTATTGGTATTTTTCTAAAATAGTTAAATTTTTGTGAATATTGAAATACCAAAATTTATAGTATAAGATAAATACATGAATTACTGTGTCGGGGTTGATGTATGGATTATTTAAAAACCATGTTTTTGAACTCACATGAACTACTTATTATATTTAGTCTCATGAATAAACATTATTCATTGTCTTTAGCCAAAATACTACAAAAATGAATAAAATAATAAAAAAACACCCCTCACATCCACTGTAAATTCCACCCCTTCTCCTCACACCTCAAAAGCCTTAAATATTATCCAAATTCATTGAAGTCATATTCCCAATTCTCTTACCCATGTCTTGGATACTTTGGTCTCAATAAAATACCACACTCAAGTTCCTCAAATAGGTTCTCACAGAAAATAATTCGAAAGGTAAAAATCTCAATCTTTTTTATTTAATTCATTTTCAATTTATTTTCTTTTCCTAGTTTATACTGGATTTCCCTATTCCATGTTACATGATAAATACAGATTATTTTTTATATTGGATTTTTTAATGAATGGAACTACCCATAATCATTTTATTTCCCCTTCGTTATCGTTCTAAAAATGAAAACATCATCTATGATGTGTTGATTTATCACCTTCAAGTATAATGTGTTTTCAATTTCTATCATTGCCCTCATGGATGGACCCAAAACCATTTTTATGGTTACGATGATTATAATATATGTATTATAACTTATTTAATATTCTTGAACTAGTATATACACATAATGTTAATTAATAAAACAAAACTAATTTTTGATGATCGAAAAACCCCAAAATAATCTTGAAGGTTATCATTCCATTTTTATCTAATGAATAATCATCACATCTGGTAAAATGATATCTAAGGACATTTAATATTTTTAATTTTCATTAATAACATATAATTTCAATTTAGGACAATTATTTCCATTTTACATGATTTTCCATACACCAGAAAAAGTGTACCAATGAATGAAACCAATGAAACGAACACTCCAGGATAATGAAATTGAATCAATGAACTCATAAAAATTACCATCAATAAACTTCATAAAATTATTATAAATCAAATACATGTTTAATAAGTTTTGAACTAAATTATTAATGAATATAATTTGAATATCCATGAATTATGTTTAATTATTGAACACTTTTGGATATAAAGAAATGGATTCATTCTTAACCTCTACATCCCTTTAGGTTACACAATATCTCTATTTACCGCAAAAAATTATTCATTCCATTTAAATAATTATTTTAAATTTTGTTTTTATATTCAATACTCTTTTATCATAATCATTTCATTTTTTCTTTATGGAGAAATATATGTTTTAGAAGGGTTCCCTTATCAATTCTTCCAAATACGTAGACCTGATTATAGGAGACTTCCTGATTTGTCACCTATTTTCAAGTTCATTACATAATATGTTTTAGGAAACCATTTTTTTTAAAATAAAGCATTTTATCAATAAAAAAAATCTTTTTTCATTTTTTCTTTAGTACAAATAGTTATGAATTTTTTAAAAAGTGTCAGTAATTATTTTTATCCCACACTAACGTGGCTCGTTTCTAAAGATTCATAAACAATATTTTTACATTTCATAACATCATTTTTACTTAAATTATAATTTTTTTTTCAAATTAACCATTTTAATGTCCATGTATGATTTAATTCAATTCATTCATGAACACCTTTATGAATATGCCCATTTTTATACCTTCTAGCATGGATATGATACCCATTTCATTCAATAGGAAACCCTTATGTATGATTCATCAAGTGCAATGCATTTTCATGAAAATGTTATGATGGGTGAACACAAATATCACTCAAATGAATTGTGTAATTTTTACTCTAGAGAGATATCATGTGAAATTGTCAAAATGGCCAGCCATTACTCATACTCCTCCATATTCAATGGTCTTTGTGATTAGCCTTAAAACATGATCCTCCATGTGAAATGGTCTTGGTGTTTATCATTGAATCTTGCTTATTTAATTTTTATGTAGTTTACACGTTTTTAAAATTTAATGACTAAATGATCCCATGTTCTATAAGTTATGCTTCCATATGTTTATTCACGTTCCATGACTTTTTATATCATCATGTCATTCCTTCTAACCCATGTGATTTTCTTTATTCATATGATTATTTAACTATATGTGGTTTTTAGCTCATCCATTAATTCATGTGTTCCCCATTATAGCCTATGAAGATGTAAGACCTCAAGTGAAATTAGGATCTCTTTATGCATATTAAATAAAAGAAGTTTTTATTTTGGTTTCATGATTTCAAATTATGTATCTAATATTCCAAAGACATAAGACATTATAATCCTTGGTTTTAATTGATGGTTAATAATTATTAAAATCACATAATAATTTTTGTAAAATGATAGATTCATTGTAATTGGTTTCAGGGTACAATGTAGTTATTTTCGGTATTATGACTAGAAAACTTTAGTTGAACCATAGGGATAATTATATCAATATGGATAACATATATTGAAACATAAGGAATAAAAACATGGAATATACTTTTCATTTACTAGATTTTCCTTATATAATAAAGGTTTTCTTTTTATTTTCTTATTATATATGTATTCAAGCCCCATAATTGTAAATTTGTTTTCATACTTAATGGCTGGAAATAAGAGAAATCATTACAAAAATCAATGTAATTGGAAAAATAAATAGTTATTTAATGAAAATAAAAATGTAAATTGAATGTGATGTTAAATACTTATCATAGTTGTTTCAAAACTTTATGAATTTATTATTAATAAATTGAATCATGTGGAACACCATCCCTCTCATAAGAAAGATAAGACTGGGTTCAAATCCTTTATGGGCTAAAGGCCTCCAATGTGTATGAATCCTCTAATCCCCTCCTCACAAAACATTGGATTAACTCTGTTGAGATAATATTATTTGTCCTCCTATGCATTAAAGAAGAGAAAGTATTGTTGTTGATGTATTGTTTTGATGGGGAAGCTGATCAATGGTGGACACTGATCCTAAATATGTAGTCTAAATAAGAAATTAGTTCCATGTATTGGGAGGAATTCATTAAAATATTTTTCAATAAATATTTTCCACAAACCATACTTCTCAAGTTGGAAAGATAGTTCCATGGAAAAAAGGTAAATGAATATGATTCTATCAGGTACTATGAAGAAAACATCACAGGTCTTGCATGATACACGTCCATCTTTTTCGTGAAAACAAAAATCAACGTGGATATCATATATAGAGAACTATAGTTGATTCTATGAAAAGAATTATAGATTTAATACCTTGATAGTTATGAGTAGATTTTACATTGTTCCCTTAATTTTTATATAGTGATTTTATATTATCAGTGGTCTTGTGGGTTTAGAGTTAAATTGCAAAAAATGATGTTTAATATGGGAGAATCAACAGATAAATCCCATGAATGAAAGAATAACTAACATCCCACATCTCAAAATTTTTGGATGAAGAATCCTTGGAATAGTTTAATGGGAACCATTAGATGAAAAAAATGTGAATGAATGGTGAATCCAGCTAATAACTGTCAATGGGCTATGAAGAAACCCACTAATGATAATGAAGAAGGAATGGTTAATTTCAAAATTCATTTTGTAGTATAGTGCTTCAATAGTGAGGAACATAAACATTATGAAAACCATTACAAAAATCCAAGGGTTATTGTAGGAAATAAATAACAATCACTTTAGAAGCATGGAAGATCATATGTTATCATTACTACAAAGGTGGATCCTAAAAATGTTCTTGGGATATGTATGTTGGTCGTTCCTTCAAGAATATAGAATGTAATATTTGATTCTAGATCTACACAATCGTTCATATATTGAATGTTTATTTGAACTATTCAAACCCCACCTCAAAATATGGATGTTGAGTGAAATGTGAGGAAAAAATGGCGAAATTATTTCATATAAGGTTTATAACTCCTACTTGGAAATTTTTTGTGGACTAAGCTTCCCATAAAATATTATCTTAAATTCCTATGTCGAGTTTGATTCTATATTGGGCATAGATTAGATATTTTTATTCAATGACAACATCAACTATCAAAAATGAGAGATCACTCTTCATATCCATAAGCATCCTCTAATTATGTATAGGTTTACGAGGAGGATGAATCTAATTTAAAATAACCAACTCAATTGTGGATACTATTACCTGATGAAGAAGATTATCTTTCCCAAATGATTGTGGAGGGGATCATGCTTGATAATATGAACATTTTGAGGGACTACACTGATGTATTTCTTGAATAATTTCATAGTATTCCAGGTGATTAAGAGGTTGTGTTCTTAATTGAACATATTCATGGATCTCTAACAAAATCAATGAAACCATTTAGAATAGCCACCATTGAGTTGGTAGAACATAAGAACTAGTTACATGAGAATATGGAAATGGGTATTTATACATAAGTGCTTCATCGTGTATTGGTCCATCCCTCTTTATTAAGAAGAAGAATGGATCAATGTTCCTATACATTGATTTTCATGAGCATAATAAAATAACAATAAATAAAAAGTATTCCCTCCAATGGGTAGATATCTTGTGCGATAAACTATTTATGGATATGTATTTTTCTTAGGAGGAACTTCAGTTGGGATATCCCCAATAAAGGTGAGGAAGTAATGTATTCTCAGGACTAACTTTCATTCAGGTTATGGGAACTATGAGTTCAAAGTGGTTCCCATCAGACTAAATAAGGTTTCCAAAATTGTCATAGACTTAATAAATATATTCTTTAGATATTACCTCAAATAATTATATGTATTCATTATTTATGATATTCTAATATATTACAATAAAAAGTAAGATCATGAGAAATATTTGAATATTGTTCTGAAAACATTGATATGTGATAAAACATATAAAATTTAAAATAATTGTGAGTTTTGGATGGAGGAAGTATCATTTTTTTGGCATGTTATCACCAATAATTTGATATCTATGGGCCCTTCCTAGACAAAGGCAATCCAAGAGTGGCACATTCCAACATTTGTAATTTAAA
Organism: Viscum album; assembly: GCA_963277665.1. NCBI lineage: Eukaryota > Viridiplantae > Streptophyta > Magnoliopsida > Santalales > Viscaceae > Viscum > Viscum album. Next base: position 1,573,892,377 of record OY728120.1, on the reverse strand, counting down.
TTCATAGTTTCCATGGTCTAGCAGTGTATTACTGATGATTTGTGAAGAATTTATCAAGATTCTCAAACCCATTATCCAAGATGAATCAGAAGGGGGATGTTTTTTCTGTACCAGTGATTGTGAAGGCTACATTAAGGAGTTGAAAAATAGTCTTATCACTGAACCAATACTCACACTTCTAACAACTAGGGGAATCATTGTAATGTACAAAAATGATTTAATGAAGTTATTAGTTTATTTATTGGTGAAAAAAGAAAAAGTGACAGTCAATGCCTCAAGCCAGTTGAAAATTCCTAAGGAAAAATATCGCATGCATTATCTGGAGTTGATGATTGTGATATTTAAATTGAAAAAATGATAATTATATCTATACCGAGAAGTGTTAAATATATACTATTCATAAAATCCAAAAAAATATATTCACAAAGAGGGTTACTAATATGAAATAGTGAAGCTGGTTAGAGATCATTGAGGATTATGACTTCACAATCCACTACCATCCAAGAAAATAATGTAAGGTGTCATATGATCTAAGTATACAATATCTTATATCATTATCAATGAGGAAAATTTAAAAGAATAAAATCTTCAAAGGCCTCAAAAGTATAGTCATGGGAATCATTATGGAAGGAAAATCATAAATCCTTTATCAGATGTTTACCCAACCATCCCTTAGTAAGAAATTAATGGATTCTAAAAGAAATGATGTGGAAATTAAAAAATGTGTAAGCTATTTGAAAATAAAAATTTTGAAGGATTAAGATTCATGAGGAAGGAGTTATAATATTTGGGACATGATAATGTGAACCCTATAATATAGAGACAATGAATGAGATTATAAATTATGCACATTGATCACCCTTATCTATTCACTGAAGGATCACCAAGATGTATCAACATCTCAAAGAAAAATATTGGTTGGAGAATATGAAAGCGATCTCTTAATATTCATTAATTTCCATGGTGTATCAAAAGGTGAAGTTCAAAAAGGAATAATTTTAAGGGTATGATGCGACAATTACCCATAAAAAACATGGAAATGGTAAAACATTACCATGGACCATGTCACCAGATATCCCAAGTCATCTAGAGGAAACAATGAAATATTTGTTGTTATGGATTTTCTTACAAAGAAATATTCCTTTCTCACAATTTGATATGGCTTCTCAATAGATAAACTTTCACAGCTATAAATTATAAAACTGTTGAGGCTTCTCAGAGTACCACTATCATTTATATCTGATCGATATCTTAGATTTACCTCCCGGTTTTGGAAAAGTCTAAAAACATTATCTAATCACTGAGTTGAACTTCAGTACATCCTATCATCCTCAAAGTAATTGCTAATCTATGTGGGATACTAAAAAACATGAAGACATTTTGAGAGAGTGTATTATAGACTTTAAGGGAAGGTGGTAAAAATACATACCTTTGGTCATGTTCTCCTAATATCATAGTTTCCACCCGAGCATCCAAATGCATCCCTGTGGGGACCTTTATAGGAACAGATGTAGAACTACAGGAAATGAGGACGAAGTCAGGTAACATAAGATTCTATGACATGGGAAAGTCAAAGAAATGGTGGAAAATGTGAAACCATCTATCAGCACATCAAGGCATACCAACATTGGCATTAGAGTAGTGTAGATTGACTGAAAAGTAGATATTTTAATAAAAGGGTGGAAAAAAAGTTTAGAGTGGATGAAACTGGTGAAGATAAAGGTAATCACCCCTAAAAAAATTACAAAAAACCTCAAGAAAGGATCCAAAACAAGAATAGATAGTGATAGCCTCCCCAGGGTGGCCTCTTCTAGCTATGGAATCTGATGAAAATATTCATTCATGCCACGTATGCACCACCTTCACTCCTAGATCCATCATCTTTTTACCCTTCCCTATATCGTACGTCAACTCCCAAGGAGGATTTATCTCCAATTTAAATATCCCAACCCAAACATTAGAGTCTAATCCTACCTTTGAGATCAGAAAATTTTAAAATTTACATATTTATAGAACATTGAGCATCACCCTAACCTCTACTCTGAGATAAATTCATTGTCCATTGAAAGCGTTAAAGCCCAGAAGAACTGAAGCATGACCATCCATCAAAAGATATCCTCTTTGTGTCATGACCCCAACATATTATCCACCAATGTTGAGCTTCAAAACAAGATTAAGTGGAAATCAGCACACCCACACCCATTTCTTGTGGTGATCTACATCCTCCTCATGAGAAAATTCCCTTAAGATGAGAAGTCATATGGAGATGGATCTACACCCATGAGGATGAATCCCACCCAACTCCAGTACCAGAAAGTGAATCCAAACCCTATGATAAGCTTGGGAAATTATGATACACTTCTTGGTTATGTTATGACCATCCCATATTACCTAGAAAGAAGCAGTAAATATTATACCCCATGTTTTTGTAGAAAATCAACGACAGGACCTGGAGATTATTGATAGAGATGCAGTACTCCACTACATTTCTCCGTGGAATATGATAATGAGATTTGTGAAGAATGTAATGTTAATTAAAAGGTAAATTTTACCCTTCGAGGTTCTTGATCATGTCGGAGATGTGGCCTATCGACTAGAACATCCACCAACATTGTATCAAGTACACAATATATTCTGCACATCCCACTTGATGAATTACATACATGATCCCTCACATATACTGAATTCATAGGTGGTATAATTAGAAAATGACCTATATTACAAGGAGAATCCAATGAAGATCTTAGATCATAGAGATAAAGTTATGCAAAAGAAAACCTCTAACCCCGTCCAAGTTCTATGTAAAAACCATATGTTCTAAGAGGCAACATAGGCACTGAAGGACGAAATGATGAAGAAGCACCGTAACTTATTTTTCCCATTGTTTTTAAAAAACATTTGGGGGAAATTTAAATAGGGGTAAGAATGTTATGACCCAAGATTTTATCAATCTAATTTACCTTCATATAATTATTCCATATTGTATAATCCACAATGAATCACATTGAGAAAATAATACAAACTTTTTATGTGAATAATTATTGAAATAATAAGTATTAATAGAAATTAAGGTACCTAGACCAATATAATTGTAACATGACCTCTGGAGTAATAATGTGACACTTAGGAATAGTAAACCAACCAATAGAATAATAACATCAGTTACCAAAGTATAAATAAAATTGGTTATATTTTAAATGAAAAAAATTATACATGTGTCTTGAGATAAGTAAATAAATGGTTTAAAAATGATAAATTATGTTTTGGTAATTTTGTAAGCCGTAAATATTTAATTAAATTTTTTTTAATTAATATAAGTTATTAAAATAAAATATAGTTTCATAAATTAATATTTTTTTCTTATATTTATAATATAATTTTATAAAACCTTAATAAATTTGTGAAAGTGTTATGATATTATTTATAATTTTTAATTGGTATTTTTTGAAGAATTGATATAAAAATTAAAATTTTCATTTTTAATAAATTATTTTCATAAAATGCAGTCCATTTTTTTATTCTAAACATTGAAAAACTGATAGGGTGAATTTTACTATTTTTATAAAATAGTTGATTTTTTTGTGAATAGTTATATACACTAATTTACAGTATATTCTAAATAAATTAATTATTTAGACCTGGTTGATGTATGGATGATGTAAGAACCATTTGTTCCAAATAAAATAAACAATATACTATATTTAGTCATAATAATCAACACTATTGATAGAAGTTATCCAAAATAATAAATAAATGAATTATATAATAAAAACATGCATCTCCTTCACTATAAATACCACCCATCACCATCACTTATACTCAGACCTCAATATCCTTGATTCTTGTCCACATTATTCCCAGTACACTTCATAAGTCTATCCCCTGTGTCAAGGATTCTATTTTCTTGGTAAAAGACTAAACTTAGGTTCCTTAAAGTGAAGAATTCAAGAGGTAAAAACTTCTTTATTTTTCTTTTAATTTCATTTAAATATCTTTTATTTTATTATTCTCTCTTAAACTCCCCTAATCTAAGTGACATTATAATTATAGTATATTTTATAAAATGTTGTTTTATTTAATTAATGTAACAATACATAATCATATCTTTTCCCCTCCCCTTTTATTTTAAAAATGAAAACATCGTATTTGGTGTGTTGATATATCACATTCAAGGATGAAGAATTTTTCAATTACATTATCACTATCAATGATTTTCATAACACCATTTTTAATTTAAGAAATATTATAAAATATTTATCGTATCTTATTTAATGTTATGGAACCAATATATATATATATATAATAATAATTAAAAAAATGATACTGGTTTTTGATGACTGTAAAACACCAAAATAATCTAAATAGTTATCATATAATTTTATCTTTGGAATCACCCTCACATATGGAAAAAATGATATATATATATATATATATAAGTCCAGTTAATATTCTATATTTTCATTAAAATCTAATAATTTCAATTATGGAAAACTATTCCCATTTTATATGATCTTCCATATACATATACAAGTGAACCGATCATGAAAACCAAGGAAACAAACACTCCCAAATGATTAAATTGAATCTAATAAATAATCAAGAAGACAATTAATGCACTTAATTTTTATTGATAAATTAAATATAGGTTTAATATATCATGAATTAAATTATTATAGAATGTAATTTGATTATCCATGACATTATGATCAAGTTAAGAACACTTTCTTACATTAGTTAAGGGATTCATTCCAAACTATCATTTTTTCCTCCAGGTTACGTTTTCTCTCTATTTACCCAAATGTTATTCTTCTTAATTTGTATATACACATTCTAAATTCTGTTAATATGATCCAAAATCATGTATCCAATTCAGTTCATCATTATTTTGTGGGGAAATACATGTTTTTAATTGGCTATTTTCAATTATTCTCGATAAGGATGCTCGATTAATGGGGACATTGAAATTTATCACACATTTTCATGTTCACTCCATAATATTTTTGAAGACACCATTTTTTCTAAGATAAATCATTTTTATATGAAAAATTATATTGGGTCATTTATGGTTTTATACAAACAATTATTATTTTTTAATTTAAAAGACCATTTGAAATTGTGGATTATACCTAACAAAAGTGGCTCATTTATAAATATTTTTAAACACTCATTTTTATGATTTCACATCAGTTTGAAATTTCTCATCACATTTTTGGAAAAATTTCCCTTTTTATTTTTCTTTAATGTTTTAAATCCATTATTTAATGGAATCCATTATGATAGACCAAATTCTTATGCCTTATTATATGGTTATTGTAACACCCCAACCCTAGAATCTAGTAGCCGATGCATTATTTTAATACATTGGAATGATTACAAATAATCAAGTCCCAAAGGACCGATCAGTTTAGTAGTCTTGAAAACAAGATAAATACATAAGTTTAACAATACAACTTGAAAAGAAATATAACACGAATTTTTTTCATTAGAAACATCCATGCTTTGAAGATTATTCCTGCAAGTCACTCATAAATAACTTCTTCATATCTTGGGAAAATGAAACATGAGAAAGGGGTGATCTCAAATGCTCAGTAAGAGTAAGAAATATAGTGGAAGATAAAATAATCATTAGGCATGGGGAATAATTGAAAACACACGCCTTTAAAAATAATTAACATGAACACTTTATGGGAGAAATATGAGATGAGTAAATAATTCCATAATAAAACATAGTCATTGGTATTCTACTAGTCAAATAAACACATGAAATATCAATATCTACCCTCATAATGATGGAATTCATAATGTCGAACATCATAACCATATAGTCAAGGCCTCGTGCCATGACTACAAATAAGATTTTTTCAAGGAATTGTGCCAAGAAACTAGTTTGTCTCATTAGACCTATCGACGCATCGTGGAGCTATAGCGGGCTCCACCCATCATTTAATAAGTCCAATGCATTCCACATATGAAATGGTTTAAACATAACATAAACATTCTTTTTAAAACTAGCATACAAAATTTAAATACTTTATCCATAAACCATAAATGTTATAAAAATAGCACATCCATAGTCAAACATAACTCATTAAATACAATATAGATGATTTTATTATAATAGATTAACCTCATTTGAGAATAATGAAGGATATTGACAGATGAAAAAATTATCAATTCTATTTGAGAGAAATATCCCCCTTTTTCTTGAAAACATTTAAAAGTCTCACTATTTATTAAGAAGTCATTTAAAAAAGATTTTTGAATCAAAGTGTCCCATATCACATTGAAACTCTTAAAAAGAATTTTAATTTGAAAACGTTAATTTCCATATAAATAAATCCTTAAAACCATTATTAAAACATGGATATTACTGAGAAATATTTAGAAGAATAAATCTTTAAAACATTTAAAATCATATTTTAGTTATAGTTACTAACCAAATGAGATAAACTTGAATAAAAATAATTGAGGTAATTAAAACTTTATAATATCATGATAATAAAGCGATTCATGATATACTATGTCAAAGTACAGTATATACACCAAATAAAATTGAATTGGTGCATAACAACAAATAAGACTCAATGGAATGTAAGTTGAGATGAAATCTTTTATAAAGACTGTAGCCTTAGGTTAATGATAAATAAATGACATAATTATGTGTGAAAAATATAAATACACTAAATATTATTGGATATTCAGTGTAAATAAATCTGAGAAAATTCACAAATATTCTTTTAAAAACAACACCAATGAACTGGATGTTATATCAATGAATGGAGATTGAGTTAAAAATTCCTCTTATAAGGTTCATATTGACGACTTGAGAATTTATCAATGAAGTAATTATGTGTATAAAAATTATATACACAAAAATATAACTGGAAATTACTACATAAATAATAAATATTTTTTCCACACATAATCTTGGAGTAAATTAATCAATGAACCATGCGTAAAGCCCAATGAGTGGATATTCTAATTCGATATTCCCTTACCGATTTGGTAATTTATAAAACATACACCCCATGAAAGAAGGATCATATAATGAAGATGTAAATACCCATAAATTAAAGTATATTACAAAAATAATACAATTATGTGAAGTACATACACATCAGAAAGGGAAATAGTGTCTAATATGGCATGAATCTCACAGAAATAAGAAGTGAGATGAAAACTCCTTACCACGTTGTAATTAATCAAGTCATATGACCAATAGTTAATAACCATAAAATGAATCATAAAATACCATGAAAATAAAAATAATCAAGATAATATATATATCAAATGTATTTACACAATACACCACATGAAATAAATAAGTGAAGAACAATGGAAATCTCATGGAATTAAAAGTGATATAAAAACCCGTTACCTCAAGTCCGAATTGTCTTGTATGTTGCTTTTTCATCCAGAATAATAAACTTAAGTTAATTTATACTTGATTAAAAACATTTTTCACGTTTATTATTCATTTTATATCACTTATTACCTTGCTAAAACTATTAGTTAATTATTTGAGTTCATATTTGATATGTTATTGAAGTTCGGAACTTCAATCAAAAATGAACTTGTTATAATTACAATTTTTCCATGTGGTCAAAATTCTATTATCTTGAGAATGATATACATGATTTATATATCATATATTTATATTTTACATATAGTATATATATCAATTTATTATAGTACATAACATTTGGAGATAAGAAAAAAAATGTACCGTTCATGGAGACGGTAAGTCGTACACACGCATGAACGCAACATTCATTTCTATTTTTTATTTTAATATAATTAAAACATATTTATAAATAGTTATATATTATAATACCAGTATAATATCATATATAATATCATTTATTCCATCCTTTATACATCCCACATAAGGCATTAATGAGTCATACCATTTTGATGGGGCGGTAGTCCGCCCTTCCTCAAATGAAATTAGCGCGTTTTACAGATAAGTGAAACCCTATAATAATGATATAATTGGTAAATACCAAAGAATAAAGAAATCATAAACATAATACATATATATATCACATATAAATACAGTCCCATATTAATTTCCACAATAAGAGGTGGTAGGAGATAATCGAACAATCATCATTTCGTGAGGTGTTAGTTTGACATTCATGGAAACAATATGTTCGTCACCAATTAGAAAGAGGTGTGTGTAAGTGTAGTTAGAATACTTCTCATAACAAAATCATAGAATATTTAGGATAATTTTATAAAGGAAAATACTAAAAAGTGTTTAGGGGGTTGGAGAAGTAAAATAAAACAAAATAAAACAGAAGAATTTAAGAGAAAGTGTTACCTTTAATTTGGGTAACTTCCTTTGGTTTGAACCAAAAGGACTTCTTGAAGTGCCTTCTACCAAAGGTGAGGCTTCTAGGAGGTATAGGGGGATCCTGAGAGATTATTTTTTTAGGGTTTGGATGATACAAGGGGCTTGAGAGGTGTGTGGAATGGGTTAGAAATGGCGTCCTTTTATAAGGGGTAGGGGGGGCTCTTTAGGAAAATGTAAAAATATTATTTTATTGTATAGTGATATTCGGGTTCTAAAGGTCCAAAACTAATTAAAGTCCAAGATAAGATGACTCATGGTTGAAATAAAATTATCCAATAAGAATTGGATAGGTTATGGACATTATTTTAATATTAATAATCATATAAATTTAAATCATTTATTAATGAGGTAAATACTACATCATAACTGTTTCACACCCAAGGAGATCAAGAGACAGGCTAGCCAGCTCCGATTAAAATTAATTAAAAAGTAAAAACTACAAATAGCGTTCAGGAAGACGGTCTACAGATACAAGTGTAGTACTCACAACGATAATCAGCCTGAACAAGGCTATTACAAAACGTAGGTGATATGGAAGACCAAGACAAAATCACCTCTTGAATTTATCTTTTGGAGAGAGCATCCGAAACATGATTATCCTCATGGTAGACATGAATAAATTCAAGGGAAATCGTCTCCACAAGTCGGAGGCAATCAACCCAAGCAGGTAACATCTTCCAAGGAACATTCCTTGATCATTCTCTCAGGATCTGAACTGCAATAGACGAATCTGACTCAAGCCATAATTCATGCAATCCATATTGGACAGCATATCTAATTTCCTTTATCATAGCCCAGAGCTCTGCCTCAATTGAAAATCTATTGCCAATGAAATTCAAGAAGCATCCTTTAACAAAACCTCTATGATTACTGTGTCATAAATATTATAATTTATTTTCTTACTAAAAACTATAACAAAATATCCATAATGTAGGAAATAATTTTATATTTCCAATGATTATTTATAGTTGAAAATATTACTTATATAATCCCATGTAAAAATTGATATACTAAAAGATATTTGTTAATGTCATTTTTCTCTTTACTTTAAGTTAATTAAAATAAATTATCATTATCATTCTTAAGTGGCTCCAAGGGGTCCCAAAATTGACCCAAGTATTCCAATGGTCCTCCATGACTCATAAAATGAGGTTATGACAAGTGTTATGGTAATTTTGTATTATTATAATATTCTTTTTACCTTCAACTATCCTATTTACCTTTAACTATGATAAATAAAAGTCAAAAGTTAGTATTAACCAAAAATTATTTTCATCATATTGGACCACATTTTACTTACTAATAACAACCATGTATATGTTATTTTCAAAATTCAATTCACATAGGTTGTAAAATTTCATTTAAATGAAAAAGTCAGATTGTTAACTATTACTTAGTGGTTTCACTATTCATTAAAAATTGATGTTTTTCAGAAAAATACCCAAAATTCAGACTAAGATATATGTGATATTATGAATTCAAAAATGATGTCTATTTTAGTAAATTAAAAAAATATAAGTTTTATTAATTAATTTAAAATTAATTCATGTTGTCAAAAAAATAGTGTGTTTTTAGGAAACAATAACTATCAAAAGATTGACACTTGTTTACGTATAATTTCAAAGTGAAATTAATTCCAATGACAAACATTGTATTAATGGGTAAAAATATAATCTAATTACACTTAAAAACCAATTTAAAATATAACTTAACCATATAAATTAATTAGATTAAAAGGAAGTTTTCAATTAATATACATTATTTCTCACTATTCATAAAAAAATTAATATTATTAGAAAAATACCAAAATTTCGTCCAAAGTAAATTTTGTTATCCTGATTCTAAAGAAGAATTTTAGTTTGTCAAAATGAATATGTAAAAGTTTCAAATATTGGAATTAAAAAGGGTTCTCCGTTAAAAGGTTGTAAAATTGAATTTTTTGAAAAATGCATTATTTATCTAAAAAATTGAATTTGTTCTTATAATATGTATAAGAAACACATAATCCAAAAGTTAAAATTATATGTAGTATATAAAATTAAAAATCGAGTTAATATTATTATTAACTGCTTTTGAATGACTAGTTTGGTAAGTCGTGGTGCGCTCGAACTCTGTCTTGCATGTAGCACAAGCTATTGAATTAAAAAAATAACATATTTTGAAATCTGTGGGTGTTACATTCTCTCCTACTTCAATAAATTTCTTCCTCACAATTTAAAATTCTTCTTCAAAAATAAATGGTTAAAAATAGAAAAATACCTTTGTGGAAAACACACATCGGAAATTGGGTAAATTAAATTTAGTCTTAATAAGATCGAAAAGGTGATGAGAAAGTCACCACTAAATTATTATCTCGATTAGAAGAACATCGGTTGAAATTGAAGAAATATAATTGGAGGAAAATTTTAAATATATATATGGAGTTATAGAGGTCATCAATCACAAACAAGTGTAAAATTGAGGGCATCAAATCCATTAATCTATGACGATTTAAAATATGATAAGTTCAATAAAAAAAGCATCAAGATAACACATTTTTGGTTTTAAGATCCCTTCTCTAAAGATTAATAATTAAATTATTAATTGAATAAGAAAATAAAATATACTTGACAAGTATATTTTCATCCTTTATCGAATTCTTACCACAAACTCATCTTTCACTCCAAATGACGTGTATTGAAGATGACTTGGTCACACCTAAACCACTAGAATCAAATTATAGAGAATCACATAATCCACAATGGATGAACTATATATTTCCCTTTTCTTTAGAGATAAACCAAATAAAAACTGGTTAGTAAAAGATCCGACAATCCACAAAAAGGATAATACTTTTGAGAAAGAAATACTAATCTTTATTTCAAAAATTAAACCAACAATACCCAAAGTTTAATAAATAAAATTCAATAAAAATTTGTCCATAAAATATTTTAATATAATCCAAACTAATATTGCATCCCAAAAATCAAAAGAATTTTCTTATGTAGTTTTCTATGTTAAATTGTAGCTCCAAATAATACTGACTACTCTTAAAGTCACATTCATAAAAGTAATTAACCTATTCACATATTCTCTATGATAGGTTAATTATTTCCATAAATAACCAAAATCGCTATAAATCCACAATAAAAACACAGGTAAAAAAAACCTTTACTCTTCAAATGAAATCACATAGTATTCTATTTTCCTTGGGCATATTGTAACGGCCTAAGATTTTATGAAAAATATTCTTTTTAATTTTATTAATGTCTTTTGTTGTACGCTACAACAAAAGGAGCTTGCACAACACACATCCTTGACTTTCCTTGCATTACACGCAATCGCGACCTTCCTCGATAGTGTGTGTAGTACGCAATACCGAGTTTCACTAAACAACGATATGCTATTAAAATATTATTATAACTAGCCGTTATGAATAGTAATAACCACCATTTAAATTTTTTGAAATTTTAGCTCTCAAAATGGACTTCATTTTTGGATTCGTAGTATCGAATTTAGCCTAAGATGAAATTTTGGTACTTTTCGGATAACTTTCATATTTTGGTGAATAGTGAAAATTACTAAAATTTAGTCAAAAACTACTTTTTCAATCGAAATAATTAATAGTGATAAATTATTAATTTGAGTGGTTCTAAAGTATATTTAGAATATATTTTTTACAATTTAATACAATGTTGGTCATTGGATGTAATTTCACATTTAAACCAGGCATAAACAAGTGTCAATCTTTTGATAGATATTGTTTCTTAAAAACACGCTATTTGTTTTAACAGTGGGATTTAATTATAAAATTAATTAATGAAACTTCTATGATATGAATTTGGTAAAATAGACTTCATTTTTGAATTCGGAATATGAAATATAGCTTAGGATGAAATTTTGGCATTGTTCTGAAAAACATCAATTTTTGATGAATAGTGAAACTACTAAGTGGTAGTTAAAAAAAACTGAATTTTTCATAAAAATTAATTTTACCGCTTCAGTGAATGGAATTTGAAAAATACTAGACACACGGTTGATGTCAGTATGTAAAATGTGGTTCAATGAGATGAAAATAATTTTTTGGTGAATAGTAACTTTTTACTTTTTTTACCACGGTTAAAAGTAATTAAGGTAATTAAGGGTAGAAATGATATTATTATTACCCTAACACATGTCATAATTCTATTGGAAAAGTGTAATTCGACCACAAACAATCTTAGGAATAAAATATGACCATTTAGGCCCACTTGAATTATATTAGGACATTTATTATTATTTAATTCAAAGAAGAGTTAAAAGAGTTAAAATCAAAGTTTATTTACTAAAACATTTTTAATATAGGATTATAGAGAAGATAAATTCGATTGTAAATATTACATAGAAATATAAAACTATTTCCTACATAATTGTATTTTATTTGGTATTTTTAGACATCAAATAATTTAATTTATTTATGACACAAAGATGATGCAGTAATTATCTTATTAATGAAATATTGACATAATTGATGTTATAAATACCAAAATAAAGGTAATTTAATACTTTTTATGAATTCCACTAATTTTATAGGTTAATATGACATGTTAGTATTTAATTAAGTAACTTTTTTCGAACTTATCATTCTGTTATGATTTTCACAAAAATCAATTACTAAATAGTGTCAAAATTGACATAAAATAATTTTTAAAACAAATATTATATTAATAATTGTTATTTTATCCCTAAAAATCTAAGGTTCGGCCAAATGACTTAGATAAGGTTATATATATTAATAATAAACAATTTGGGGTTCGTTTGGCTTCTTATAGTAGGTTTATTAACCTTATAGTGTAAGAACACAAGAAGACACGGTAAAAGTAAAATTATTTATCTTAATGTTAAATCTAAATGATAAGGTTAAAATAGGAACCTAAACTTGTATAAATTATATTGGATGAGAGGATTTCGACCCGTACCCACATTAGCCTCTAAATAAATCAATTTGGAGCTATTTAAAACCGAACTTGACTCTATAATAAAATAATATTTTTAGTTATTCCAAAGGTGCCCCTCTCCTCCCTTATAAAAGGGCACCTCCTCCCTCTCTTCCTCACACAACATTGAGCCTTCAAGCTCGGCCAACCCCTGACAAAATCTCTTCTCCACTTCATTAGAATCATCCTAGAGGTCCTGGTCTTCTTCAAAGACCATCCTTAGTTCTTTAAGTGGAGGTTAAGAAAAGGCGCGTCAAAAAGAGGTAATATCCATTACCGATCTTTTTCAATTTCTTTCTTTTTCAACTTCTTCTTCTTTAGATGTTTCATGACAAAGTAATAACATCAGTATTTCTTATATACTGATATGTTATTATAAATATGAAACAACTCTAATTAACATTCTATCCATCCTACGGAAAAAGTAAATCACCGCGCGTGCGTACGTACGGAATACCGTCTCCACGCTGTGGTGTAAACTATTTTCCGCCACCACCTTAATTGGACGGGTATAATGGTGTAATGAGTAACTGTATATGATTTTTATAAAGTGATATTGATACTGAAATAGTATACATACACTTCAACACAATTCCACGACCATGGGAACGATATCATCGCTCGTGCGTACGTACGGACTACCGTCTCCACGACGCGATGAGATTCATTCTCAATGATTAACCATTCATGAAGGATTATAAAGTATATATAGTAAGTACTAATGAAATATATGACATAATAATGATACTGGATTTATTTATATTTAATTACATTCAATTCAATAAGGAAACGAAAACAGCGTTCATGCGTACGTACGGACTACCGTCTCCATGAACGGTGTATTTCTTTAAATTTATCAATATATTATATATATGTATATTCTGAATATATATTATATATAAATAATTTTTTAAATTCTTGATATAAGTAATCATGATCCAAGTAATCATATTAATAATTACAAGTTAAAAACACGAACGACAAATGATAGGATTTTACCCAAAACACTACTTTAACATGAATTTACAAACGAATGGGTAATATAAAGTCATAAGTGGACCATATATGATATAATAACAATGAATATGATTCTGTAATAAGTCAATAACAGGATTTAAATCATTATATAGAAGGTTCAGACACGTACAAAGCAAGTCGTACCTAAGGTAAGGGAAATATCACAATCTCATTTTTATCCGAGATTGTTTATACTTTGGTATTTACTGGGGTGTATTTTATCATCCACATCCATGTTACCTCAACATGTAATATTTTTTCCATCCACTTACAATAGTTTAAATCCAATTTTACCCTTCTTTGAGTTTTTAGTAAATAATATGAAAGGAATATTTTGTCGTTTTTTCGTACGAGGTACTTTTTGACTTTTCCGACAAAAGTACGAAGAATGTTTTTTTAAACTTATACAGCATGAATGTATTTTTAAAACATTATTTCCAAAAATATTCCTTTACAAGTTTTCATGTTTATTTTTAATCAACTTCTTTTAGTTTAAAGTTGTATGCCATGTTAAGAAAGGAAAAATGTTTTCGAAGTAGAAAGGATATTTTCCTCAAGAATGAAGTTCAAGTGTTTTATCAAAATTATTTTCCATATAAGATAATAAAGGGTTATATTTTTATCCCTATTATTAAATTGATTTGATTATATTGTGGTGGAAATATTTTTATGAATTCCTTTATCTTATATGAATTGTTTTATGATGTCATGATGTTTAAGATTCCCATTTGTATTACATGGGTTATGAAATGATGTATGATTTATGATTTTGTGGCACACATAAGAATGGTATCATTATGAGATGGGTGGGACCTATATCTCCCTCCAATGCATTGGGTAAAGATTTTATATCTCATGATATAGACATGGCTGGAACGGTAGTTTATACCGGTTCAGTGAAACAGGACTGGAATGAGGGTGACTCGGTTCAGAAAGGGACTTTGTCCACTAAGATAGTCTTGGAAATGAGTCTAGACTAACAAGAAATTATTCTCTATGATTATGTGTGTATGCCACAAAGTTTCATGTTTTATTTTATGATTATTGTGATTACATTTCACTTCCATGATTTATCCCATGTTATGAAATTATGATCTCTTTTGCAGGTTAAGATTTCCAAAAGTTATGTGCTTGTGTATACGATGTGATTGATATTTCTTTTGTTTACCCTTACTGAGCATTTAAGCTCACCCTATAATGTTTTCTTTTCCCCAGGATATAAAGAAAGGTTTTAGGTATAAAAAAAGGAAGATCTTTATGGGAGATGTTGAAGATCTTTCACCAGGATTAGAAGATTATATTCGGAGTTTCCAAAGACACTAAACTCTTACGATCCTTATGTGTGTGTTTTTGTTATGTACTAAGTATTCCGCAAATGTAATTTAATGTCCATGTACGTTAAGCTTCGGGTCTCTACAGTTGGTATCAGAGGAAAGGTTTAGTCAACATTTGGAAACTAGGATGCGAAAACGTTAGTGAGATCCCTAGAGATATTTCTAAGGTATGTCTAGGGATGTCTGTAAGTTTACGTATACGTATAGGTTATAGTACTAGAACTATGCTAACGATCATAGAATTAAACCTAAGATGTTATATATTGAAGGTACTCCCCCTTTATTATGTTGTTTTCCCTAGCATGATTTTTTCCTCTCACACTATTCTTTTTGGGTTTTAGACGATGGCTGGAACCCGAAGGAACCGTGTTGATCAATGCAATGGACAATGCAATGATTGTCCTCCTGAACAAACAAATGTTATGGGAGATGGAGTGAAAAATATTATTGCTATACTTACACAAGCTATGAATCATTCTGGACTTCCAAATGAGCAGAGAAGGGAACAATATTCTATTGAGTCCTTCATGAGGCAACGTCCACCTTCTTTCAGTGGGTCTTTTGATCCACTTTTTGTTGAACAATGGATCAGTACCACTGAAAAGATATTTTCAGTTCATCAATATTCTAAACATGATAAAGTCATCTTAGCAGTGTATCGTTTGGAAGGTGATGCTGATCAATGGTGGAATCTTATTAAGAATATAAGGCAAAGGGATGAAATTGGTTCCATGGAATGGGAGGAGTTCAAGAACTTATTTTTCAATAAGTACTTCCCTCATATTCTTCGAACAAAGTTGGAGAAGGAGTTTTTTGAACTAAAGCAAAAGGATGATGAATCTGTTGGTATATACGAAGCGAATTTTACAAGACTTGCAAGGTATGCATCTGGCATTATCATCCAACCTGAAAGTAAAGTTGGTAGATTTTTCAGTGGCTTAAAACCAAGTCTTCGAAGGGCATTGGCTATAAGAGACTTCAGTAGCTATGAAGAAATTGTGTGTTGTTCTATCAAGGTAGAAATGGAAGTTGGTGTTACATATCCATATCATGGTTTTGACAAGAAATGAAAGATGGAGTTCAAGGAGAAATCTCAGAATAATGGTGAAAAGAAGATGAATGTTTCCTTATGCACAAAGTGTGGAAAGAAGCATGGTGGAGATTGTATTAAAGGGACTAGAAAATGTTTTATGTGTGGAAAAGAAGGTCATCGAGTAGCTGAGTGTCAAAGTAATGGAAAAAGGGATTCTAATGATGTGAATAAAGAAAACACTACAGAGAACGCACCACCAACACTTCAATACTTCAAGTGCAAGGAAATGGGGAATTATGATAATAAATGCCCTAATCCAAGGGTTAGTGATGATCAACATGAGAAACCACTGAAGGCAAAGGACAAAGAGAAGTCACATGCGATCACTATTGGCGATGTTTAATATGACAACGATGTGGTGGAATGATTAAGTGTTTATGTAATGGGATTCCAAAATAATATTGTATCATAAAGTATTGGAATATTTATGTGTTGGTCTAATGTGGTATTCAAAGTGATTGAGATATTTAACAGTATTCATGAGCTCATTATTGATATAAGGTCTAAGTGATATCATGGTTTGAGTATATAGAATTTTGAGGATTTTGGTATGTGGAAGGTGTTAACTTTTAACTGCATTCATGTTTTCACTAAGGTATTCAAGAGAATACACGATTAAGGAATTTGAATGTTTGGAATGTGACCAACAAAACATATCTTATGATATATGGGGATCAATGATGGTATTAAATCTCTGGTAATCGTTTTCACTATGTTATGATAGTGGACTGCAGTATTATGGATAATCCTAAAGATTGGAATGGATTATATTGGACATAAGTTAGTATTTTTTAAGGATAGAAGTTTTTTTTTCCGATATTATTGATGGGATGTTATAGTAATATAGCTTTAGAAAAAGGACAACCTGCAGGATGGGCGACGGCCCATCGTATCGGAAAAGGCTGTGGGAATCGAACCCAGAACCGAAGTACGACTGGCCTTTATCGCCTACCACTGGCCTACAGGAAGTCCCTGGTTAGTAGAAACTAGTTTTATTTTATTAAGAGGTATGATATATGAAGTATAAGTTCATTTTTGGAACCATATACTATTAACCATAAGATGAACTCATAACTTTTTGTTTGAAAGAGATGGAATGACCCGTCATTCTATCACATGATCTACTAACACTTCAAGAAAAACAAATTCAACTTCATTTATTTAAGAGATGAAGTGGAAATTGTTCAAAGCACGAACATCAGTGAGATTGTACCAAAATAAAGTAAGTATTTATTCTAATTCAAATTCTTCAACTTTAGGGAAACGATCTTGAAAACCAGAAATGTTGTCCTAGTGCTCTTATATCTGATTAATCAAATGGTACCTTATATCATCACAAATTTATGGATTTGTGATTGTTGGATTTTCCATAGCCATGTTCTCTACCACTCTCCATTAGAACATGATGGTTAGATTTTTCTTCCATATCCATATTTTCACATATTTGGAAACCCAGTGATTAGTTTTTTTTGGGTAACCATTACGTTTCATACTTTTGTTTTTAAGGATTGGTTTTGGAATTCCTTTTTACGATGTGGGTTTCTATTAAAGAAACATTCAAGTAGTAAACCATTTATAACCCTGAAGAATTTCGGGGGCGAAATTTATTTTAAGGGGGGTAGAATGTAACAGCCCGAGATTTTATGAAAAATAATCTTTTTAATTTTATTAATGTCTTGTGTTGTACGCTATACCAAAAGGATCTTGCACAACACACATCCTTGACTTGCCTTGCATTACACGCAATCACGACCTTCCTCGATAGGGTGTGTTGTACGCAATACCGAGTTTCACTAAACAACGATATGCTATTAAAATATTATTATAACTAGCCGTTATGAATAGTAATAACCACCTTTTAAAATTTTAGAAATTTTAGCTCTCAAAATGGACTTCATTTTTGGATTCGTAGTATCAAATTTAGCCTAAGGTGAAATTTTGGTACTTTTCGGATAAATTTCATATTTTGATGAATAGTGAAAATTACTAAATTTTAGTTAAAAACAACTTTTCAATCGAAATAATTAATAGTGATAAATTATTAATTTTAGTGGTTTTAAAGTATATTTAGAATATATTTTTACAATTTAATACAATTTTGGTCATTGGATGTAATTTCACATTTAAACCAGGCGTAAACAAGTGTCAATCTTTTGATATATATTGTTTCTTAAAAACACGTTATTTGTTTTAACAGCGGGATTTAATTATAAAATTAATTAATGCAACTTCTATGATATGAATTTGGTAAAATAGACTTCATTTTTGAATTCGGAATATGAAATATATCTTAGGATGAAATTTTGGCACTGTTCTGAAAAACATCAATTTTTGATGAATAGTGAAACTACTAAGTGGTAGTTAAAAAAACTGATTTTTTCATAAAACATAATTTTACTGCTTCTGTGAATGGAATTTCAAAAATCCGAGAGACACGGTTGATGTTAGTAAGTAAAATGTGGTTCAATGAGATGAAAATAATTTTTTGGTGAATAGTAACTTTTTACTTTTTTTTACCACAGTTAAAAGTAAATAAGGTAATTAAGGGTATAAATGATATTATTATTACCCTAACACATGTCCTAATTCTGTTGGTCAAGTGTAATTCGACCAAAAACAAACTTATGAATAAAATATGACCATTTAGGCCCACTTGAATTAGATTAGGACATTTATTATTATTTAATTCGAAGAAGAGTTAAAAGAGTTAAAATCAATGTTTATTTACTAAAACATTTTTAATATAGGATTATACATAAGATAAATTCGATTTTAAATATTAATTAGAAAGCTAAAAAGAGTTCCTACATAATGGTATTTTATTTGCAATTCTTAGACATCAAATAATTTAATTTATTTATGACACAAAGATGATGCAGTCATTATCTTATTAATGAAATATTGAAATAATTGATGTTATAAATACCAAAATAAAGGTAATTTAAGACTTTTTATGAATTACAATAATTTTATAGGTTAATATGACATGTTAGTATTGATGTAAGTAACTTTGTTCGAACTTATCATTCTGTTATAATTTTCACAAAAATCAATTACTAAATAGTGTCAAAATTGACATAAAATAGTTTTTAAAACAAATATTATATTATTAATTGTTATTTTATCCCTAAAAATCTAAGGTTCGGACAAATGACTTAGATAAGGTTATATATATTAATAATAAACAATTTGTGGTTCGTTTGGCTTCTTATAGTAGGTTTATTAACCTTATTGTGTAAGAACACAAGAAGACACAGTAAAATTAAAATTATTTAACTTAATGTTAAATCTAAATGATAAGGTTAAAATAGGAACCTAAACTTGTCTAAATTCTATTGGATGAGAGGATTTAGACCCATCCCCACATTATCCTCGAAATAAATCAATTTGTAGCTATTTAAAACCGAACATGACTTTATAATAAAATAATATTTTTAGTTATTCCAAAGGTGCCCCTCTCCTCCCTTATAAAAGGGCAACTCCTCCCTCTCTTCCTCACACAACATTGAGCCTTCAAGCTCGGCAAACCCCTGCCAAAATCTCTTCTCCACATCCCTAGTATCATCCTAGTGGTCCTGGTCTTCTTCAAAGACCATCCTTAGTTCTTTAAGTGGAGGTTAAGAAAAGGCGCGTCAAAAAGAGGTAATATCCATTACCGATCTTTTTCAATTTCTTTCTTATTCAAATTCTTCTTATTTAGATGTTTCATGATAAATTAATAACATCAGTATTTCTTATATACTGATATGTTATTATAAATATGAAGCAACTCTAATTAACCTTCTATCCATCCTAAGGAAAAAGGAAATCACCGCGCGTGCGTACGTACGGAATACCGTCTCCACGCCGTGGTGTAATCTATTTTCCACCACCACCTTAATTGGATGGGTATAATGGTGTAATGAGTAACTATATATGATTATTATAAAGTGATATTGATACTGAAATAGTATACATACACTTCAACACAATTCCACGACCATGGGAATGATATCATCACTCGTGCGTACGTACGGACTACCGTCTCCACGACGTGATGAGATTAATTCTCAATGATTAACCATTCATTAATGATTATAAAGTATATATAGTAAGTACTAATGAAATATATGACATAATAATGATACTGGATTTATTTATATTTAATTCCATTCAATTCAATAAGGAAACGAAAACAGCGTTCATGCATACGTACGGACTACCGTCTCCTTGAACGGTGTATTTCTTTCCATTTATCAATATATTATATATATGTATATTCTGAATATATATTATATATAAATCATGTTTTACATTCTGGATATAAGTAATCATGATCCAAGTGATCATATTAATAATTACAAGTTAAAAACACGAACGACAAATGAGACGATTTTACCCAAAATGCTACTTTAACATGAATTTACAAAAGAACGGGTAATATAAAGTCATAAGTGGACCATATATGATATAATAACAATGAATATGATTCTGGAATAAGTCAATAACATGATTTAAATCATTATACAGGAGTTTCGGACACGTACAAAGCAAGTCGGACCTAAGGTAAGGGAAATATCACAATCTCATTTTTATCTGAGATTGTTTATACTTTGGTATTTACTGGGGTGTATTTTATCATCCACATCCAAGTTCCCGCAATATGTAATATTGTTTCCATCCACTTACAATAGTTTAAATCCAATTTTACCCTTCGGTGATTTTTTAGTAAAGAATATGAAAGGAATCTTTTGTCGTTTTTTCATAAGAGGTACTTTTTGACTTTTCTGACAAAAGTACGAAGAATGTTTTTTTTAACTTATACGGCATGAATGGATTTTTAAAACATTATTTCCAAAAAGATTCCTTTACAAGTTTTCAAGTTTATTTTTAATCAACTTCTTTTAGTTTAATGTTGTATAACATGTTAAGAAAGGAAAAATGTTTTTGAAGTAGAAATGATATTTTCCTCAAGAATGAAGATCAAGTGTTTTATCAAAATTATTTTCCATCTAAGATAATAAAGGGTTCTGTTTTTATCCCTATTATTACATTGATTTGATTTTGTTTTGGTGGAAATATTTTTATGAATTCCTTTATCTTATATGAATTGTTTTATGATGTCATGATGTTTAAGATTCCCATTTGTATTACATGGGTTATGCAATGATGTATGATTTATGATTTTGTGGCACACATAAGAATGGTATCATTATGAGATGGGTGGGACCTATATATCCGTCCAATGCATTGGGTAAAGATTTTATATCTCATGATATAGACATGACTAGAATGGTAGGTTATACCGGTTCAGTGAAACAGGACTGGAATGAGGGTGACTCGGTTCAGAAAGGGACTTTGTCCACTAAGATAGTCTTGGCAATGAGTCTTGACTAACAAGAAATGATTCTCTATGATTATGTGTGTATGACACAAAGTTTCATGTTTTATGTTATGATTATTGTGATTACATTTCACTACCATGATTTATCCCATGTAATGAAATTATGATCTCTTTTGCAGGTTAAGATTTCCAAAAGTTATGTGCTTGTGTATACGATGTGATTGATATTTCTTTTGTTTACCCTTACTAAGCATTTGAGCTCACCCTATTATGTTTTCTTTTCCCCAGGATATAAAGAAAGGTTTTAGGTATAAAAAAAGGAAGATCTTTATTGGAGATGTTGAAGATCTTTCACCAGGATTAGATGATTATATTCCGAGTTTCCAAAGACACTAAACTATTACGATCCTTATGTGTGTGTTTTTGTTATGTACTAAGTATTCCGCAAATGTAATGTAATGTCCATGTACGTTAAACTTCGGGTCTCTACACATATAGTATTCCCAATAGAGTGAACGTCTTCCAAAATAACATTTGTCACTTAATCACCACATCATTTTCCTATACTAAGGATATCCATTTGAAAAAACATAAGATCCAAAATCAACATAATAAAATCATTTATCTAAAAATAATTTGTTACACTAACCAGGGAATTCATGTAGTTCGGTGGTAGGTGATAAATCCCAATCACATTATGGTTGTGGGTTCTATTCACACAGCATTGTTCTACGTGATGGGTTGTCACACTGTCTACGTGTTGTCCTTTTTCCAAAACTATATAATTTTTTATTATTCCGAAAATGAGATAGATCCCTCAAAATAACTATAAAAAAATTTCATCAGAAATGTTATCTCACACCTCGCATTTTCATTCCAAAATTTAATAACTTGTAATTTCTTCAAACTCAATGATCATATAAATATAAATGGTTATTTAAAAGTATATCCACTAGATAAAAGATAATTCTTTCTCAAATATCATTTTCACATGATAAAATGCAGGGTTACAAATACAAGAGAAAAGTCTTCCAAAGTAATCTCATCAACAAAGAGCACTAATACATTTTAAACATTTCACCATCCATTTATTTCAACATAGCTTCTTCCTTGACCAAGAAGACATCCTATAGAATATGTCATTCACTCAGGTAATTTCCAGGTCCCCGACATTTATAGCAATTTAATGTAAATGGATTCTTAGGACCATTTCTATTTTCTTCCATAGTACTCTTCCTTTTTCCTTGACAATACTTTACTTTATGTCCTTCTTTCCAACACATAAAGCATTTCTTTATTCCATTGAGACTCCTTCCTAGGTGTCTCCTTCCACTTTTCTTGTATGATGGAAAATGAGCTTTCTTTTCTCCTTGGTCTTTATTGTCGAAGGTCTTATCATTCACCAAATTTCTCTTCCATATTGAGTTTGAGAGTTGGTTAATAAATATGTTGTTGATCATATTTTTGGAAAACTGATTCAGCATGAACACGATATCTTTTACGCCTGTCAACATTCCATTTTGTTGCTCATTTCTGCCACCAAAACAAATTTTTACATCATGGTCAATGTTACTATGACTTCCTTGGAATCCAGCTATTGACTAAAACCAGAAAGCATTATCTGAGTAATAATAGTCATAAAATAATTTAGAGAATATCATGACACCTTATTTTCAATTTAAAACACCTTAGGGATAACTCAATTCATTTATTCTCATCTTATTTTAAAATCCTTCATATTATTTTGTAAAGATAATGTAAATTATCTTAAGAATATCCCCAGGAGTGTTGTAACCAAGAGTGCAACAAGGCTCATTGTCGTGTACTAGGATACCTCGGGTTAAGCCCGAAACTGCTTGTCAGAGTTTGCACTACTAGGTACATCTGTTCCAGAGCCGCCTCTACCTACTCGTATCCAGAAAAGGATGTACTTCTTAGAAAATATACAAAATCTCTACATTACCAAGATTCTAGGAAGTTCTTCTATACTAATTCTCAAAGTCTATCTTACGGTAATGTGCTCTAATTAGAGTTCATATAAATATAGTTTCCAAAGTTTGTAATAAAATTCCTCTGATACCAACTATAATGCCCTGACCCCAGAATCCAGGAGCCAATGAATTATTTTAATACATTGGAAAGATTACAAGGAATCATGTCCTGATGAACTGATCAGTTTAGTATTCTTGGAAACAAGATACATACATTAGTTCAACACTACAACTTGAGAAGAGAAAAACACTAATTTATTCCATTAGAAACATCCAAGATTGCAAGATTCTTCCGGCAAGTCACTCATAAATACGTTATTCATATCCTATAAAAATGAAACATGATAAAGGGGTGATCTCAAACTCTCATTAAGACTAAGCGATATAATGAAAGATAACATAAACATTAGGCATGGTAAATAATTGAAAACACATGCTGTTACAACTAATTAACATGAACACTTTATGGTAAGAATATGTGCTGAGTAAATAATGACATAATAAAACATAGTCATGGGTATTATAATAGTTTAATAACCACATGAAATATCAATAGATAATCTCATAATTATGGAATGAATAATGCCGGACATCATAACCACACATTCAAGGACCCGTGCCAAGACTACAAATAAGATTTTTTCAAGGCCTTATGCCATGAAACTTGTTTGTCACATGAGACCTAATGATGCATCGAAGAGCTATAACCGGATCCAACCATCACTTACTATGTCCAATTCATTCCTCATATGAAATGGTTTAAACATAACATAAACATTCGTATTAAAACTGGCATACGAAATGTCAATAATTTATTCATAAACCATGAATGGTATAAAAATATCACATCCACATTCAAAAACAACTAATTCAATACAATATAGAAGATTTTATTATAATAGATTAACCACAATTGAGAATAAAAATGGATATTGACAGATGAAAAAAATCATCAAAACTATATGAGAGAAATATCCCCCTTTTTCTTTAAAACATATAAAATTCTCACTATTTATCAAGAAGTCGTTTAAAATATATTTTTGAATCAATTTTTCCCATACCACATTGAAACTTTTAAAATGAATTTTAATTTTAAAACATTAATTTCCATATAAATAAATTCATAAAACCATTTTTAAATCATGTACATTAATGTGAATGATTTAGAAGAATAAATCATTAAAACATTTAAAATGATCTTTTAGTTAGAGTTCCTAACCAAATGAGAGACTCTTGAATAAAAATAATTGAGGTAATCAAAACATTATAATATCATGAGAATAAATGAATTCATGATATATTATGTAAAAGTACTATATATACACTAAATAAAAGTGAATTGGTGTATAACAACAAATAAGACTCAATGTAATGTAAGTTGAGATGAAATCCCTTGTAAAAACAGTATCCTTAGGTTAACGATAAAAAAATGACATAATTATAAGTGACAAATATAAATACACTAAATATTATTTTATAATCATTTTAAATCAATCAGATAACATTCACACATATTCTTTTAAAAAACAACACCGGTGAATTGGATGTTTAACTCAATGAATGGATATTAAGTTAAAATTACTCTTTTAAGGTTCATATTGATGACATGAGAATTTTTCAATGGAGTGATTATGTGTATAAAAAGTATATCCACAGAAATTTGAGAGGAAATTACTACATAAATAATAAATATTGATTCTACTCATATTCTTTGAGTAAAATAATCAATTAAGTATGCGTAAATCCCAATGAGTGGAAATTAAAATTCGAACTTCCCTTACCGATTTGGTAACTTATGAAACATACAACCCATGAAAGAAGGATCAAACAATAAAGATGTAAATACCAATAAATTAAATTATATTACACCAATAATACAATCATGGAGAGTACATACACCTCACAAAGAGAAATAGTGGAAAATATAGCATGAATCTCACGGAAATAAGAAGTGAGATACAACATCTTACCACGTTGTAATTAATCGAGTCATATCACTAAAAGTTAATAACCATAAAATGAATCATATAATACCATGAATATTATGAGAATAATGATAATATTTATATAAAATGGAATCAGACAATATTCCACAAGTAATAAATAAGTGGTGAACAATGAAAATCTCATGGAATTAAAAGTGAGATAAAAACCCCTTATGTCAACTCCGGCTTGTCTTATATGTTCCATGTTCTTCCTGAATAATAAACTTAAATTAATTTTACTTGATTAAGAATATTGATCAAGTTTATTATTCCTTTTATATCACTTGTTACCTTGCTATTACAATTAGCTAATTATTTGATTTTATATTGGATATTTTATCGATGTTCGAAATTTGAGTCAAAATTGAACTTGTTATAAATATAATTTTTCCATGTGGTCAAAAGTCCATTATCTCTAGAATGATATAAATTATTTATTTATAATATATATATTTTATATACAGTATATATATCTATTTATAATAGTAAATAACATTTGAGAATAAGGAATGAAATGTACCGTTCATGGAGACGGTAAGCTGTACGCACGCATGAAGGCTACTTTCATTTCTATTCTGTATTTTAATGAAATTAAAACATAATAACACATAGGTATATTATAATTCAGTATAATAACATATATAATATCATTAATTACATCCTTTATACATCCCATATAATTCATTAACGAGTGATATCATTTTGAGGGGCCGGTAGTCTGCACTTCCTCAAATGAAATTATCACATTTTACCCGTAATGGAAACCATAAAATAATGATATAAATGGAAAATATAGAGGACTAAAGAAAAAATAAACATAATATATATATATTATATAAATATAGTTAGATCTTAATGGCCACCATAATAGTTGGTAGAAGATAATCGAACAATCATCATTTTGTGAGGCGTTAGTTTTCCATCCACAGAGACATTATGTTCTTCACCGATTAAATGGAGGTGTTTGTAAGTGTAGTTAGAATCCTTATTATTACAAGATCTTATTATATTACTTGTGATGTTGTGAAATAATGTAATAAAAAGTGTTTAGGTTGTTCAAGAAGTAAAAAAACAAAATAAAACAAAAGAATTTAAGAAAAAAGTGTTACCTTTAATTTGGGTAACTTCCTTTGGTTTGAACCAAAAGGACTTCTTGATGTTTCTTATGCCAAAGATGAGGCTTATAAGATGAAGATGGGGTTATTGAGATATTATTTTTATAGGGGTTGTATGATCCTAGGGGCTTGAGAGGTGTGTGGAATGGGTTAGAAGTGGAGTCCTTCTATAAGGGGGAGGAGAGGTTCTTTAGGAAAGTGTGAAAATATTATTTTCTTATATTGTGATATTTGGTTTCTAAAGGTCCGATACTAATTCAAGTAGAATATAAGATGAATAATGGTCAAAATAAAATCACAAAATAAGAATTGGACGGGTTTTGGATATCATTTTCATATTAATAATCGTATTTATTTAAATCATTTATTAATGAGGTAAATACTACATCATTATTGTGTCATAAATATTTAAATTTATTTGAATTATAAAAATTATAGAAAATTACCATAATGTAGGAAATATTTTTATATTTCCAAATATTATTTATATTCGAAAATATGACTTATATAACCCCATGTAAAAATTGATATAATAAAAGATATCTGTCAATGTCATTTTTGTCTTTAATTTCAGTTAATTAAAATAAAGTGTCATTATCATTCTTAAGTGGCTCAATGGGGACCCAAAAATGACCAATGAATTCCCATGGTCGGCCATGACTCATCCAATAAGGGTAGTACATGCGTTAAGGTAGTTTTGTATTATTATAATATTATTTTTACCCTGAATTACCCTGTTTACCTTTCATCATGGTTAATAAATGTCAAAAGTTACTATTCAACAAAAATTATTTTCATCTTATTGGACCAAAGTTTACTTACTAATAACAACCATGTTTCTCAGATTTTCGAAATTTAATTCAAAGAAGCGGTAAAATTTTATTTAAATGAAAAAGTCAGATTTTTATCTACTACTTAGTGGTTTCCCTATTCATCAAAAATTAATGTTTCTCAGAAAAATACCAAAACTTTAGCCTAAGATATATTTGATACTCTGAATTTAAAAATGATATATATTTTACCAAATTCAAAATGTTGAAGTTCGGTTAATTAATTTTAAATTAATTCCCGTTGTGAAAACAAATAGCGTATTTTTAAGAGACAATCACTATCAAAAGATTGACACTTGTTTATATATAATTTCAATGTGAAATTTATTCTAATGACCAACATTGGATTAAAGGGTATAAATATAATCTAATTACTCTTAAAAACCAATTTTAAATATATTATAACCATATAAACAAATTATATTAAAAGTTAGTTTTGAATTAAAATACATTATTTCTCACTATTCATTAAAAATGAAAATTATTAGAAAAATACAAAAATTTCATACAAAGAAAATTTTGATGTCCAAATTCTAAGGAAAATTTTTATTTTGTCAAAATGAATATATAAAAGGGTAAAATATTGGATTTAAAAAGGGTTCTCCATTAAAAGGTGGTAAAATTGATTTTTTTTGAAAAATACATTTTTTATCTGAAAAATTGAATTTGTTCTTATAATATGTCTAATAAACACATAATACATAAGTTAAAATGATATTGAGTATATAGAATTCAAAATCTAGTTAATAATATTCATAACCAATTTTGAACGGCTAGTTTGGTAAGTCATGGTGCGCTCAAACTCTATGTTGCGTGTAGCACAAGCTATTAAATTTAAAGAAAATAACTTACTATGAAATCTTGGTGTGTTACAGTTATGATACCGATTTCATTCCCAGTAAAACCCTTGCGTTTATGCCTTATGTGTGATTTATCATGTGGAAAACATTTTCATTAACATGTTATGATGCGTACACCCAAATTTAACTCCAATTAAATGGGTAATTTTTAGTCTCATGATACATCATGTGCAATTTTCATTGTTTTATCCATTAATAATGCACCTCCATGTGTTTTTGAGGTTGTCATTGTGATTGACTCATTCTCTTCCATGTGAAATGGTCTTGTTCGTCAGCCATGAATCATGCTTATTTAAAGTTGTATCATATTTCCATATTTCCATGATTCCTTGATTTTTTGATCCAATGTTGTATATGTTATACTTTCATATGTCAATTCATGTTCCATGTCTTTTTATGCAATCATTTTATGCCTTTTAACTGATTTTCTATACTTTAATCATATTTATATTTCACTAACTTGTATTTTAAGCTCATCCCTTTGTTCATGTGTTCCCTAGGACATCCCATGAAGATGTGATCTCTCAGTGGATGTTTGGATCTCTTTATGGAGATAAATTAATAGATGCTTTATTATTGTTTCATCTTTTATAATTATGTATATAATCAACCAAATACAATTTATATTAGGATCCATGATTGTATTTAGTAGCTAATTAAACATAAAATTATGTAATAATATGTGAAAAAGGATTGGCCTATTGTACATGTGGCCTGAATAAGGAAGGATATAATGGGGTACTTATGTCAGGGATGACCACTTATCATATTCAAATAACAGGTTCCAATAGAATGTTGATAGGGAATACCATGATTAGAGGACCTTTTTCTTAGGATAAAGGTGCCTCTGGTAGGAAGGATATTTTGGGGAACATGTGTTGGATATAAATTTGGGATTGTATGTATAGCTATGAAAATTTCTTCCATCAAGATGGTTTCACTCATTGTCAATAACCATGTAATGTTTTAGTGGAATCATACATTTGATATATAGAGTAATTTCATGGAAGTAATGGAATTTATAGAGTGTTTTCATACCCTACAAACTACACCATCATGTATTAAACATATTCATGAGGAAAAGAGATATCATTTGTTGTTTCTGTAATTTTCCCTATTCCAAGGGGTTCAAAGAGTATATCTTGTATTTTTCTAGGAGTATATAGTGTTCCAAAAGATCATTGTGTCTTTTATATTTGGATTCTAATAGTTTCATACTTAATAATCAAATGTTAGAAAACTATTGAAAGAAGACTTGAATTATTCTTAGGCCGCTATTTATGGGTTTCAATCTAAAAGGTATTATTTGCCATTCCCTAGAAGTTCAGGGTCTTCTGATTTGGACCATCATGGGATAGAGATTATGGTCGTATGACATCAAATGAACAATTTAGTATTACTTGTAAGTAAAATAGATGCAAAAAATCCCTACCCCAAAAGAGTTAACTTTATACACATGATAACTGATCAACATCACAGATCCCCATTCACCAATCTCGTAAGAAACTACATCCCACCAAGGATTCCATGCCATAGCCACAGCAATGCAAAACCAAGAAAACTAAATTTGAATAATTGGTAGAAACTTCCATAGCATTGAAAGAGGAAAAAATGAAACAATATTTAATCATGAATAAACTATGAGTGAAGGGGATAGAAGGTCCACCAGATTGCTACATATTTATCTATAGTAGATAGGGCTTGATTCCAATCGAATCTAAAAAAACCACCCTCGACCACCTAGAGTTCATGATAATAAAGTGGAATTAAATAATTCTTAGGGGTTTCATGGAATATATCGGATGACAATGATTTAATGGACCATAACACAACCACATGGACCATGCCACAAAACACCTCATCTATAATGTAGTGGGAAGTGACAATATTTCATCCCTTAGTGAAATTAATATCTTTCATCTATGGAATAGATTTGATTTAATGAGGTGATGGAAATTGATGAATCCAAAATATCACAGAAAAACTCCCTTCAAATTGGTCGCAGGTCCTTGGGGAACTAGAGCATGGCCACCTCCTCCATGTCACATCCTCCAAAATCGTATTCAATGCAGCCTAATCCATGGAACTACAACCAATATGGATACACTATAGACTACCCACTATGGAGAAACTAATGATACATTAGAATTATCCTAAAAAATCCTCCCTGATCCATCCAAAACTATATCTATATCCACAACACCACAACGACAATAATTATGAAAAATTACATACCACCATGTCACATCCATGTGATATTTGGTAGTAACACACCCCGTTTTTCCAAACACACTCCAAAAAACACTAGAACTCCCTATAAGAACCTCCCACACTCAAAAAATACAATGTAAATGGGTTCAAGGATCCGGTTCCTTACTCTAATTTTCAATTTTGTATTTACATACCATGTAAATGAATCTTATTAAATATTAATAAATTATTAATTACAAAAAATCCACCAATATACGTTATAAATGGAACCCCCATCATCCTCTTAATGACACACTTAACTGCCAAAATCCACCATACAATCTACCAAAATTTCTTTCCTAATATACTCCCTCTTAATTTTTTTATCTTATGGTATAAAGGTAATTATCTAACTACATCAACAACTATATTTTGTTTTTGGTGAGATATGATTTCTTAATTGAGGATAGAGAACATCTAACTAAGAAATATTATATTGTAAATGTTCTTTATCACACCATTACTTTATGGAGAGTTGTTTTTAATTGTGCGCAAAATATATTTCAAATGTTGTATATATTTCCACATTGATGTATTATAAAATTATTTTCACATCCTTCATGGTATTTAAATTTCTATGTCATGTTCTCTACTTAAAGGTATTTTGATAATAATGTTATATTGTCTATAAAGGCATAATTTTCCAATACTGCTACATCTTTGAGATTACTAATTTCTAAATTCCAATTTATGATAAATCTAATTTCATTTTCTCTAGAACCCCTTCCATTTTTTATAAATATGGTAATTTATATTGTTACATGTCTTTAGAACATTTCATTTCCATATGATAATTTTTTTACCAAATGGATTCTTGTACGCAGAACCTACCACATCTCTTCCATATAGTTGGGAATAATTATCCTCCATGACCATATCCCTTATTAAAACATAGAATTATTCTTATATTTACATCAATGATGGGTAAAGGGTATTTTCTACCACCTAAGAATATCATTACACATGTTTTAGAAGAATATTTTTAATTTTATCTAGATGTGTTTTATAAAATTTTATTACACAAGTGTGAAAAGAATTTTTTTAATTCTTAACACATGAAACGATTTTCACACCCTTATATCAATTATTATTTATTTTGCAAAATTTAAAAGTTTTCTTGGTTTCAAAAATTATTATTTTATTATTTTTTGTGAGTGTTTTCTTTTTAATGTAAAATTTATCTAAATTAAAGTATATATATTTGTATTTTCAATTAAATTTAATAATTGTCTGAAAAATATTTTTTCATAAAAGAAAATATATTTTAATTTCAAAACATTGGTTTTTTTAAAAATTTCTTTCTCGTTTAATTTAATTTTTTCTATAGCTTCTGCTTCATGCACCACTGAGTTTCAATGAAACACAACATATTATTAAAATATTATTGTTTATTAGGATGATTATCACATATTAATTGGAATGGAAGATATAAATAACATTAACTAAATGATTAAAATATATGGTTTTCAAATATATATAAAATTAAATCATTGGTAACAAATTAAATATAAATTACAATAATACCATTTGAAAATAAAGGAAATATGTTTCTAAAAAAACCATTTTTCAGTGTACAAATTTGTTTGAAATAAATATATTAAGAGAATAAATTTTGGTCAATTATTTTAAATAAATTTATATCTTATATATTCAGTAAACAAAATTACATTCATTTTATGTGTTTCCGAGAGATTGGATAGTGATAAATCAAATTTTATGATTTAAATTTCAATTTTTCTAAAAAGAAATTTCGATGTATTTTGAAAAAATATATTGAAATTAATTTTTTCCACTTTGAAAAATTTAATTGAAAAAACAAAATTAATTTTCAAAGTAGTAATTTAAAAATTATCTTGGATTTACCTATTGAGAATTTTTTTAAAACTTATTTTCTCAATGAATAGTGAAAAATTCTAGTTATTATTAAAAATTGTCTTTTCATTCATAGAATTTATAAGAAATTTTTTTTTAAAATATGGATTTAATATAAATATTAGTTAAATTATATCTTTATTAATCCAATTTATTTCATAGGAATAAATTTCATAATTAATTTTGATAAAAAAACATGTTAATCATTTTAAATTTTCCACTTTTGGAAATAACATTTTCATCATGTGTGTCTGATTAATATTAAATTACAGTTTTCCAATTATAAGAATAAATTATTTTAATATTACTTACATTTTTATAATAAAAGTAATTTATATTATATAATATGGTAAACATATTTTTTTCAAAAGGAATAGTTAATATAAAAAATTATCAATTATCATGGTTAAGGTTGAAACATGTTCACCGGGGGTTAAAATAAAATGATAAAGAATAAAATGACCTTTAATGTTATAAAATAATCATTTTATGAACAAATATATACCATATAAACTTATAGGATCCATAATGACCCCATTCAGAGCCTTGTGTCATGAGAAAAAGTTGGGTTCACATTATTATTTTCAAAAATTCAATGTGTGTCCTCGCCCCCACTTATAAAAGGTCACCTCTCTCCTCCACTATTAACACTTCCAAAAAAATTGATTCATCCATTGATTAACCAAATACCCTCATTAATTTCTTCAAAACATCATTGAGGCATTTTTTTATATTGAATCCCTCATAAGAAGGATTTATTGTAAACCTAAAGAGATTCTATAAAGAAGAGGGTTAGTATACAATCATGTTTTTTCATTTTATTTATTACTCTAACTCCATATTATATTTTTAAAACATGTAGATATAATAAAAACAGTATCTAAAATATAACTAGATGTTATCATGTTAATTTAATAACTTATATTTTTCGAAACTTCCATAAAATGGAAGATAAACCATCGATAATGTATAAGACATACTACCGCCTCACATATTGATGTTATTAATTATCCATAACCACCATTAATGAATTGATAAAATTTTAGATTTAATGTTTACAAGATATATTTATGATATTATTATACATTTTTAATTATAATATCAAATGTTCTTTCTTACCTTCCATCCCGTTGGAAAATACTAATTTCGCTTTTCATCTTGGAAGACTATTGCCTCGCGAACTAATTTGATGTGTATTCCATTTATATATTAAATGGATGGGAATATAGATTTACTAAATTAATATATGTGATATTTTTAAAAAAGTGTATATCAATAATTATTATATCAAATATAACTTCTTACTTTTCATTATTTGGGGGATGCGATAATGTCGCTCATTTGTTTGGAGGACTATCGCCTCACGAAGTGATGTGATTCATTTTACATTAACTATATTCATGAAAGGTAATAAGGATAAAAATAATAATTTTATGTGATATATGTGAAATCATAAATGTACTCAAATGTTGAATTATTATGTAAATTTATTTTGTTTCATCCATAACAAAATTGAAAAAACATTCATGTGTACGTACAACCTCATGTCTCCTTGAATGGTGTATTTGATTTTATATCCCTAAATACAATAGATTGGTCTAATACATATATAGTGAATATATATTATATTTATATCATGTTTAATATTCTACTGAGTTCTGAACCATTATCAATGTAAAAGGATAAAAAAAACTAGATGAGAACATTTTTTAAAAATAAAGTAGTTATTAACTGAAACATGATTTTAATAAAGAATTGATAATAAAAAGTTAATAAAAGGTCATAAGTAAACCATATATGGTATGATATATATTATTATTCTTCAATAATATATTTATAGTAAACCAATATTTATTATAAATTATTTTTTGTTGTGTACAATGTAATTCAAGACTTAAGGTGATGAGTTTCTAGTCTCTCTTTTATTTCTGGGATATATATATATTCCATATTCAACACATGTTTGATTTATTTGGGAGATACAATAAATATTTGAAATGTTAAATGGTTAATATCATTCTATGAATGACATTTAAATTTTAGTTTTCATTTATTATTTCATGGGGCTTATGATTCAATAGATTACCAAAGTGATAATGGATTTTTTGTTTGAATTTTTCTTCATTGGAACATACATTATGGAATCCACCTCTCAAATATCGTGAGGTTTATATATAGAACCTATAACATTTAGTATAATTTATTTATTTATTATCATGATATTATATTTTTAATTTTTTTATTATTATAAGTGGATTATTACTCAGTTTTATCAAAGTGGTAAGGGTTTTAGGTTACAATCTAATAATTTATCGTGATTTGTTTGTGATTATAATTACAAGAGTGAAATAATAAGATATAAATTTCAAGAAACTCATGTATTTTATTCTCATCTGGTTATTTTTATAGAATAAATATTCATTTAATTTTAATATATTAATGTATTAAAATGAAAAAATATTGTTTTTATGAAAAATCTATTTTATTTCCCTTTTTGGTCGAAAACCCTTTTTATATTTATTTTTTCTAAAAAAAATTAATATTTTTTTAACATTATCAAAAGTATTTATTAAATAAATTTTAATTCATTTTTTAATTCTTACAAACATTTTAAAAAAGGAATCTTCAATTTATTTTCTAAAAAAGGTGCATTTTTATATTACGGGAAATGTGAAAGGAATATTCATTTAATCTAAAATAGTATAAATGTAATTTCCAAAAATCATCAACACCCAATGTTTTAAATATTCCTTTTTTGTTTAAGATGTTTTTCTAAATAAATAGTTTATTTAAAATTTGTTATGTTGAAATAAAATTTCAAAGTGTAATGGATGTTTTTCTCATAAAATTTTTTAAATGATTGTTAAAGATTTCTTTATATGTTTTAATGGTTATTTTAAAATGAATTGATTTTGAAACATTTTAATGTTTTAAAAATATTTTTTCAAAGTGGAAAATCTATTTACCTCATGAAATGTTCCATGTGAACTTTCAAAATCATTTTCCATCTAAGAAAACATAATTTGATTTAACATATGATTTATTTAGGATATGATCCAATGATGCCATTTTTATTCTTTATTTGGACGGTTTATAATTTTGATGAAAAAAATTATGAAAAAAAATTATTTTGAAAGGATCATGTTATGATGAAATGTTTCATTATACCCATTTCTATGTTTGGGTTATAATATGATGAAGGTTTTATGAAGAACAATTCTTTTCATGGGTTATTATATGATTGATATTTTCTAAACATATAAAATAAATATATATGATTTTCATTATGTTATATATGGGAAAAATATATCTATCCAATGAATTGGGTAATTATTGATATCTCATGACATAAATAGGACCTGAATGGGGTGTGATCTATATTCAGTAATGAAATTTGTACACTACAATAGACATGGGAGTAAACATTTACTACTGTAATGGATTGATAAGTGACCTAATCACACTATTATAACCTTAGAAATGATCCAAGATTACAATGAAAATGATTTTTCTGTTATTATATGTATATAAAAATTTTGTGTCTTATGTCAATGTTCCTATCTCATGGATCAAGATCTCTAAATCCTTCATAATTCATTTGTTATAAACATCCAATCTATATTCTAGGACTCGTGATTTTTATCTTTGATTTGCTGGGTATTGTTTTCCAATGTTATGATCCTATTATAATACCCTTATACTCTTGTTATATTTACATATCTCCCCTATTTACCCTTATAGAGCATTTGATCTCACCATTTCTAAGGTTTCATTTCCCCATGTTATAAAGAAACATATTGTGTATGAAATTTCTAATAAGGGTGATAATTCTAAAGACATTGGTGGGTTATGAAATATTTCACATATTAACTAGTTTTTTATGTTTCCATGTTTCCGGAGGAACAATACCTTTATAATCCCCATGTTTTGGTTTTTTTTACTGTAATGAATATACATCTAAAAAGAAGTCATATCTCTGTTTTTAATTTTTGTGTCTCTATATTAATTTTTCATATACTTCACTTTGGACACTATATGATGATAAGATATATTTTAACTCCCTATCTCATGATATATTTCTGATACAGAAACACCCACCTATGATTCTCACACAA
Organism: Viscum album; assembly: GCA_963277665.1. NCBI lineage: Eukaryota > Viridiplantae > Streptophyta > Magnoliopsida > Santalales > Viscaceae > Viscum > Viscum album. The sequence goes on along the minus strand of OY728120.1, from coordinate 1,573,855,281 downwards.
CCAATAGATATGAGTTTTGTTGTTTACTTGGAATATTAAATGACAAAACTCAATGGAATCCTAAAGATTTTTAAATCCATGATAATAGATGGAATATCTATTTCTATATTGAGAAATCATGGAAACCCATTATAAGGTCAATTAATGTAATTTAATTTATTTTGAAGTGTCCATGGTTGATGAAAGTGAAAAAAGCAGTAGCGAGCTAGTTCAAAGGTGGAAGTCGTATAAATCTTCTCGAACATCCATCGATCACCTAGAGGTGGAGATTTGGCCATCTGTTATATTCCCAACGCACCAATAATCTATTAAAAGGGCCCCATCCATAACCTAACTAGTAGAATCCATTTGATAGAGGTTATAGACCCTACCAATGTTCATGGAATCCCATTAGATACCTATCGGTGGATATTGGGTATCTATTAGTGATAGTGATGTCGGTTCATGATTTCATTAATTATGGTAAAAATAAAATATTGCATTTTTTATACTTCTTAATGACCCTGATGAATTATTGGACTATCTCAGTCCTCTTGGAACAAATAAAAATTTCCCCTTAGCATCATTGAATAATAAAGATTCATGAAAAAATACTCATGATCTATATCAATGATGCATTTCTTGAATTCACAAATCCTCTTAAGATACAACATCAATACTTCAATTCCTTCAAATGATTTGGACCATTTTTTTTAAATCCACTCATGATCTAACTTCATGTTATTTATTCCTTCAAATTCACAAAACCATTCACTCAACTCACTTATCTTCCCATATAGTTCTCCATTCAAGAGATTTTTGTGCATCTTTTTAATGTGTTTTCATAAATTAAACACATCCTTTATCAAATAAATTTTTAAAATGATCTCTCACTTAGGAAATATGACGGATGGGATACTTGGTAACAAAATAACATCAAGAGGGTTCTCACAAACCCCAGTTACAAGTGATGAGTTTCGTATTCACCTCTAAGATCAAGGTATTTATACTATTAAACACATGATTTATGGGGTGGAGACATAGGAGCACCCATCAGGCTATTATCTAAAACCTTATCAATTGTTATTATATTCACATTATTATTTTGATGATTCATAATTTAACAAAAATTTACATATTTTTTTTTAAAAAAAATTCAATAATTTAAATGCTTTAATTACATCGATATTATGTTTGTAATGTATGATTGAATTTATCAACTATTTCAAAATAAATTTATAACTTTACATCTTTATTTTTCGTTTCTATTTTTACATTAGAAATTTGAGCCCCTATTTATTTATTATCTATGACCAACTCCTTCCACATTCACCTCATAATGACTTATAGTCACATTATGTATCTATTTTCATGATACCTATTTCATTCCCATGAGTTCATTAAGTTATAATAGAAATTTGAATTTTATAATGTCAGTGTGGAACAAAATTGTATGGTATATAAGTATTTTTTTTTGTGAATCTCTAATATTAAACTCAAATTAATTTATGAAACATTAATATCTAAAAAGATAACATGTACTATAATTGAGAGCAAACCCAATTCATTATGGGTCTCTATCCACCATGTTTATAATAATGGGGAGTAAACAAAATCTATTATAGGTATCTATAAACTATGTTTATGGTAATGTGATGTAAATAAATTACACTTCAAGAATAATACCACTATGTCAATGGGAATTGAGAGTAAACCAAACCCATAATGGGATAATTTCAACTGGGTTTATGGGAAAAATGAGTAAGCATAATTCACAATGTGACCCTGTCCACCATGTTTATGGGATTGTGGTGTGAACCCAAACCACCAAGCCACTCTCTATATAATGTGATAATTTTCATGGAGGTTATCCTTGAAAAATAAAATTATTATCTACTCTTATGTTTATACCATAATATTTTATTCAAATTCTTATTCCTGTATTATATTTTTATGGCTAATGATTATTAACTTATATCTCCACACCCATCTTACACTTGTTTTTCGTTATTCTTGGTCATTATTCCAGAACTCATATATTATGATCAATGTTTTGTTTATTTTTTTCTCATATTTTTTTCTATGGACATTGATTATGTTAATATACACATATTATCATCTTATTTTAAATTATAATATTTTATTGATATCTCCAATGTTTACGCTTATTGAGTATTTGATTGCATCCATTCAAATGTTTCCATTCTCCTAGATAATGATTTAGAGCATTATGTCTGAGGTTTTTAAAAGGGTATTACTTGTTGAGAATATATATAGGATATGTTTAATTAATAATACGAAATAATAAATTAATCAAGGTAATATTCAAATACACCAAAACATTGGATATTATAATTTTGTGTTTATCGGTGAGGTGTAGAGTTCAAATTATTGAAATGGTATATCTTATATTCATGTTATGATAATGTTTACTATGTTAGTATTGAAGACACTATATAAAGTGTTTTTTCATTATGTATGGGATTATGGGTTTTATAGTTCCTCACTACTTGAAAAGATGAATTATATTACCTATAATGTATTGCGATCTTAAGGTTATCACATCAGATAACATGGGGCCTAAGACACATGTGTCATAGCTAATCTTCCCTTCTATACCACATGATATGCTTGATTAACAGAATTCCCCAAAATGAACCCATCAAATACTCATATGTTACTTACTATAATGTTCATGTTAACCTTTAAATATAACTCACATACCAATATTTCTCTACCAACACAAAAAAACCCCTCATAGATTGACTTTGTTGGTGACAGTGACCCTTGAAGCCCAACTCCATAAGAAAATATGCCTCTTACTAGAAAATAGGGTATGAAAATACATTTATGAGAGTCATTTCCTATAAAAATCCATGGAATAAAGAGTAGAACCACTGATTAACGATATATAATAAAATAAAAATCCGCTCATTCTCATGTAATGGAACACATAAAATTGAAATCCCATGATGAAATACCAAAATTAACTCAAAAGGTAGTCATTCACAAAAAATTTGAAAATAAATGAAAAGCTATTAATATCCACCCCTATCACCAACTCTCTCCTAAAAACAAGAGAAATTCACTACCACATATAATGGGGCTAATATACAAGGATAATTATTATTATAATTCCCATAAAATATCATGAAAATGTATAAGAATCATAATAATTCATCATTTAGTAAATTGAATAACAAACCCCCACCGACAATCCTTCCATTTCCACACATCCCCATTAGTGATCTCACAATAAAAAACATAAAATTATAGTTATATAACAAAAAAAGGATATATAAAGAAGGTATACTATGAAAAATTACATATTGTTCTGATCTCTACTATACTACAATGAAAAATGTCTTAGTGCATGCATCCCTTCTATGTAACCACATAACATATTGGTAAACACATCATTCCTTCCCCCACAAATCTATTTCCATATACCACATTATACAACCCTATAAAACAACAAAATACGTATAAAATTTAAAATTAAATATCATCACCTCACAACATCTCATAACATTTTTTTAACTATAGGGTAATGTGAACATAAATGACATCAGCCTCGTATCCTACTCCTTTTGTATAATTTCAATAGAGAGAATAGATGACGGTGTATTCTTCTATACATTACCTATAAAATACCTAAGATAATTAAAACATAAAATAATAAATGCCATATTTATATAGGTGATTTCAATCAACTTTGGTTGTGGAGTATTATAATTATCATTGGAAATTTATAATATAAGAGTCAAAAACACCCTAGTCCTAAGGGATGACTAAAAACACATCCCACATCCTTTTACTATGTCATTTGACCAAAAAATATATATCAACAACCATTACAACAACTATAAAACCCATATATCCCATAACACCAAATAGATGTGAAATATGTGAATTACTCGCCCATTCACTATGAAATTATTAAATTATTGATTTAAGGATAACAACAACATTACCTTCAATTATCTACTTTCATTGTTAAACCATTTATATAAAATTCTTTATTTATTCTATATATTGGAAACCTCTATAGACACTAAAATTTTGAGGTTACCAACCTTCAATACCTTATCATATGTTCGATTCACATTAATTTTTAATTCCCACACAATATCAACCAATCAATTTTTTGCAATTATAAATAGCTATTAATTATTCAATTTATTTCAGGACTAAATATTTTCCCAATAGACTGTGACCCAACTCTATTAATCCCCCCCAATATCAAGATAAATCACCATACCATCACATTCCAATAACCACCACATCACCAAAAATGTATAAAGACATGAACTATTCCCACTTTCACAATAGTCAAATCCAATAACCATTACAAAAATATTCATTCTTCTATCCTATCAATATGAATTAAATTAACATGCACACTATAACAAAATAAAACCTCTCTATTTTTTATTTTAATAATCAACACCCCGTTGATTTCAATTATGCTCGGATAATAATTTTATATCCCCTGAATTAGAAAGGCCATTAAAATTGTAGGATTTTAGGAAAATGGTTTATTACTGTATTAATAAAATTTAACATTATCATAATATATCTGATTCTTAATATCTATAACCAAATGCTTTGTGAAAAAAAAAAATTAATTTTCAAAAATAATTATTATAGATAAATATCATGGAATTATTTAAATAACATGTGAATCACCCCTATACCATCAATTTAAATAGTACAATTAATTATCTTGTTGATGTTAATTTAAGACATTCATAAAATATAATAAACATAATTATTAATTCATATTCATGCGTAATAAATGATAGATAATTCATGAATATTGAACCCCTGTCAATAATTTGAAGATTTTGGTGAACTAAAAGAGTAGAATGATGATCACCCTACAAAGAAATCTTACGAATTTAAAAAATTATTCCAAATAAAAATCGATCAGAAAAACAGAAAAATGTTACTTAAATAGAAGGACCATCATATCCACATCCTATAAACGAATATTTCAAAAATATAGAATGAGGATGAAGTAGCTAAGGAATCAAAGTGGATCATAAGAATTTGATCTCTTGCATCTGAGGGATAGATGTAAACAGTGGATAACCAATGATCTCAAATAACACATATTAAATCACCTCATATTATATAAAAAAGTGTATATTTTGAAAAAAAAAGTAAGCAATTCAAGAATTTATAATAAATCTTGAAAATAAATCGTAGTATGAAAAGGGTCAACATGATGGAATATAAAACCCATCTAGAAATCAAAACACGATATCCCCCACATATTTGGGTCCAACCATGTTTAATTAGATTTTAATTATAGTTAAAAAAATAAAAATATTGTATTCATGAAACATGACTTGAAAGTTTTAGGTTTATGATGTAAATCATATCCTCCACACTCAAACCTAAGAGACCTGATACTATCTCTAGGACAGAATCAATATCTCCACGATGAAAAGAAACCAAAAAAATACAAACTCATAGAATTTGAAAAAAACAAACCATTAAAAACCCATATCCACAAAAATTTATAAATATCCAGAGGCCCTTCATAACACATCCAATCTCACAAGACTATAAAAAAATATTTTGTCACATGGCCTTAGAGATATACTATATAATCAATCCATTCACTTCATATTATACCCTCATTGAGTAACACACCAAAAAATAAAATATTCTATTATCTATATAACTAACCATGTCACAACACATAATATTCATATATTTATCGTTTTTATTAGCTAAAAATCCATTAAAAATCATTACCCCTCTCCCCTAAAACCTCATTATGTATTCCCACAAACAAAAAATTCTAGAGAGATTCAATGTAATGTTTTACAAAAATATGATTCCTTATAATAACTAATTTGAATGAGAATTCAATATCCTCTAGCCACTACTTTATCATTTTATTATAATAATTTCCCTTATACATTGATAATATATATTATTGATTCTCATTTTAATATTTTCATCAAGAATCATTTTCCTTAGGATAATCCCACTTACTATTTTTCTCGAACACCCTATTATTGCTCACTAATATTAACAATGTTTAGTAGACTATCAATTAATATACATCAGATCATATTCATCCATTTATATACCAACTAGTCTCTATTATTTATATCACATGTCAATCTAAAATGAACCATTTCCTCAACAAAAAAAAATTCTATACTCACATGTTTTTAACTCAAAATACAATACTAAATCTCAATGAGATCTCATATAAAAAAAATATAGAATTACCCCCATTGGATCCCATCCATAGTGGGTATTACTTAAATGAGTAATCCCTGAATCTTGTACCCAATTCCCTGTGGGATAGATAATAACATTGGGGGTATAAAACAAACAACATGGGATTTGTTACCTTATTTTATTCCTATAAAAAATAATAACATTTACTGACCAACACCATAAATTTCAATATATATGATAATCAAGATAATTATATAGATTTTAAGTAATGTTACAAAAATATATTAAAAAAAATTTAAAATCAACATGATAGAAAAAATAGTACCTAAATTAGATAATCTAACTCCCTGAAATCCCAAAAAAAAATAATCTTTAAATATCCCCCTCAATCCATGATTTCATTCTATAAATTTGTAAAATTATTTTATTGGAACAGTTATTCAGAATAATGTATTATTAATAGTTTTTACCAAAAATATCACATACTATTGTGATATAAGAATACACTAGTATTATTGAATAAATAATATAAGATATTAATTCTATAACACTTCATAATTTATGGATGTATTTATATTAAAATAAATATTTTTCGTGATATATATTTTTATACATGAAATAAAAAAAATTGATAATGATTTATTTTATAATTCTAAAATATAATAATTCAAAATTAAATACATTATGTGAAAATTCTATGGGACATAATTGATAAAATTAGAAATAGAAGAAAACACCATGTAAATAAAAACACAACATGGTTGAAATCATCATCATCATGATATTACATAAAGATAACATCATCAATGATAATAATATAATTTATAAAACATGTTAAAAAATTCTTTAAAATTATTAAAAATGATATTTGATGACATGTCGAATGATGTCTAATATGTATGTAAGGAAATATATAAGAATATAATGTAAACTTTTTATATCATCATTGATGGAAATGTTATTGGATTAATGGTCATTGGATATACTTTTATTGAAAACTAAAATTAAATTTTTCTAATATTTAGTATAAAAATAATAAAATAACTACTATAAAAATTATAATTCTTGAATGAAATAAATCGAGAATACTTTACTAATTAAAATGTAATTTTCATTATAGTTGTAATTATTTTTAGTGAATGATATAATGTATTTATAAAATTAAATGAAATATACCAGTATCACGGTATCAATATAATTAAATGGCTAGAAGATAAATAAATAATTGTAATAATACATGATTAAAATCATTTATTGTAAATAATTGATAAATTTTAATTAATTAATTTTTAATATGTTGTCTATTGTTCTTTAAATAAATTAAATTGTTAAAATTTAACATATGATTCCAGTAATAAATAATGTTTTTATAGATTGAATAAATTTTTTAAAATAATTTAATTTAAAATTTATACACGATAATATTTAGAACACATAATGTTTAAAATTCATTTATTATTTTAAAAAAGTTCTTTTTATAATTTTTGTTTTATCAAAAATATAAATTTTGAATATTATGAAAATGAATTAGGATAAATTTTGTCTAGACTTTTAATAATAACATATAAGTTATATATGGATGCCAACTTTATGTTTGAGAATAAAAATTAGTTAACAATGTAAAATTTAGTCACAGTGATAAGGGTTAAAATTAGATAAAATGGTTAAATAAAGGGGTAATAAACTAATATATTATAAAACCTTATATAAAAATGAGTGGATGAGAATATGTAGACATTAAATTATAATATATCCCTTATTTTTTCACATTGAATCCACTTTTCACCTTAAAATACAATCATTAGAAATCAAGGAATGAGTATTTATGAAATTTTTCTTCATAATCACCTATAAAAGGATCCATAAAATACAAAATAGTATCCACAAATATTCATTAATTTTTTCTTGTATCCTAACCCAAAATACACTCTAAAAATAATCCATATTTTTCTAGAATCATTAGTCTTAATAAGAGGCTCAAAATCCCTCATTTTGAGGAGGTTATCTAAGAGGAGATTCCTGTATTAAACATAAGATCTATTCTCTCCTTAATAGTTTATCATTATATTCATCATCCACCTATTAATAATTAATATTTACCCTTATAAACATATTTTTATTGAAGCTTTGATATTCTATAAATATGATTTTATTACAATATAATAAAATATTTTTCTTCATACAGATATTATATCAAGTTCTTTTTTATGTCGATTTCACCACATATATTAATGATTTTATAAAGTTTATTTAATTAATGGTAAAGAGAGCACAATTATTGGAAATATTATTTAATATTGATTTTTTTATTTTTTTCAATATTATTGATTGCTGATATTCATAATTTTAATAAACCATCCAATAAATAATTTTTAATGTCAATAACCAAACAAATAAATTTTGAATTATTCCTCGAGAACTATAACCATTGGTTACATGAAATGATCATGAAAATATTTAATTATATGAAAAACATAAACTACATAATCATGAGAATTATATGTATAATGAATTGATTATCCAGCTTCTTGAACACAAATCTCTAAACTGAAATGTGTGTGGTAATTGAAATAGTGAACACCTAAATATTCATTTAAACAATATTAAATTAATATATATATATATATGTGTGTGCATATTAAAGATATATTAATGAATGGTATGATGTATATTTAAATAAATAATGTGATTATACATATTTATAATAATTTAAAGTTTATATTTTATGTAGTTTGATCATGTCTAACTAAGAAGATATATAAGGTATGCGTTTCTTTTAAAAACACAATTTGTAATCAATATTATGTAAGACCGAGTCTATATATGTTAATTTTATATGATTAATCTCTCAAAAACCACATATATTTTATTCTTATATATATATATTCATTATATTTTTTATGAATTTCTTTATCTAATCTTTTATGATTTATTAACATAGTCTTATTTTTAATTCATATTTCTTTACAAAAGAATGAAAGTAATGTTTTTGAAAAAAAATTGGATAACCACTATATATATACTTTTTATTCATTTTTATTTGTGATGCTTATTATATGGGTCTGCGTTGGCTTCTGAACTAAATTTTACTCTCCTTGTTAAATATAATATTTCCACTTTAAATAATGTTTTTTTAAAATATAAAGCCCATTATTTTGAAATTTTCAATGTATATTTTAATATATTATATTGTGTTTCTCAACTATTTTAATATCCCACAAAATTTATTTTTGTAATCTAAGGATATAAACCAATTATATCATCCACATATCCTATATAGATGTCTTATGATCACATATTCTGTTTGTTTTCATGAATCCATTTCCTCCCCCATAGGTTAATTAAGATAAAATGGGATTATTAACGTTTTAATGTTCATGTCGCATTAATATAGATTTTTTCATTATGATATGGGTGTCTCTACAATTATTTATCCCTCTAATGAATTGGGTAAATCATTATATCTTATTATATGACTATATGAGATGGGGGAGTAAACCCAATCTAATATGAGACTTTTTGCACTATTTTTATTAGCATGGGTAGTGAAACCAATCCATAATGGGAATATGTCTACTATTTTATAGTTTCCCTAGAAGAGAGACATTATGTATAAAAAGATTTTATATTCCTATATATCCACTTTGGCTTTATCTCACATATCTTGGTTATGTGTCACACTATGTTACTTTCTCTTGGATTATGATTGTTATCTCCAGTTTCCCCACATCTATGACTTGTGTCCATGTCATAATCAGTTTCATGTGTCAAAAATCATGATTTATAATCTAATTTTTATTCGGGTTTGTTTTCTTATGTTAGTTTCATGAACCTTTAACATTTTTTCATACCGACATTATAAATTTAAATTTTCTTATACTCCATGATTTTTATCTCACATGTTTACTCTTTATTGATAAAATTAGCTGACACTTTATTACATTTTATTTTCCCCAAAATTTAAAAAAGAGAATTATGTATGAAATATATATAAGGATATATTTTTTGAATAATTACATATGGTATATGTTTAATAATTATTTATTTATTATGTAAGTTATGCATATAGTCTCTAAAGAGACTAAGGCGATAGCTCATGGAGTCTATTTTATTATTAGATGTAATGAATATTAAAGTATAAAAAATTATTATATATATGTCAGTATTGGGAAGGATTAATTGGTATTAGAGTATTATATAGATTTTTTTTGGATTATCATTTAAAGAATAGTCATATATAACCTAAAATATCAAAGGTTTGACCAAAAGTGACAAAGAATGAACCTAAAAAGGAAAAGTATGAAATGAAGGTGTTAAAATTTTGAACATATTAGGATTATTTTTTATATTATTATTTCATAATATTACTATTATTGAAAAAAAACACATAATATCCTTTTGGGTTTCTATCAGTTGATTGAACTATAATTAATAATGTAATCAACCAATAAAATGGGAATTGTAATGATTGACTGTACATAAAAATAGATAAGATGGGGGTGAATTGATAATATCATTGTGATTCTAACCCAAAATTCTCAAGCTATGAACCATAATAAAAAATTTCCACTATTAAGGATTCTATGTAAATAAAAAATATCCATTATTTTCTACATGTAAAATCCCACAATACTATATACAAGGCCTTTTGGTGCACTGATTTTCAAGAAGTCGATCAAATCCATAGGGATGATATTTTCCATTATCTATTTCAAAGTTAATGAAACATTCAATTTATCCATTAATCATTTATATGGTGCGGGAGATAAATGTTGGACCCGAATCGAGAACACTAAGAATGATGAAGCAATCAACTACAAATAATCTGAGGTGTTTAATTAGATATTTCACATTAATTATTTCTCCCAATATTATTACTATAAAAATATGTCGAATTCCTTTATCTGATGTAATAAGAGGATGAATCCATTTGTACATATGAATAAAATTTTAGAAGACATTAATGGTACACATTTGGCTTAATCATCACCCCAAAAAAGTACAATCAATCATTTCATTAGTTTCATAAATCCAAATTCTTATATATATATATATATTACATAACTATGATGAAATTTGTTGATGTGTTCACTATAATGACCCTAACCCCAGTAGCCCAGGATCGGTGTCTTACTTTAATACATTGGCATAGATACAATTGTTTGAATCTCAAAGGAAATATAAGTTTTATAATTTTAGATAAATAGATATACAAAGGACACTAATTTTACATTTTTATGGAAAAATGAAAGATAATGAAATAATATTATAATAATTCTTCAAAACTAATTCAAAGGATTCATATTCCTTACATGGAGAAAGGAGACGAAATAAGGGTGAAATCAAATGACCATTAGGGATTAAGTATTGAAAATATATAATGAATCAATAAGAATAATAAAAATAGAACGATAAATAAAAAAGACCACATTACATTTAAATAACATATATATCATGATATGATAATGATGAATCAACATGGAATGGAAAATAAATTATAACACTTTCAATTTAATCAATAATATGGGAATGAAATGCATCCATATATAATATCATAATGAAAATATCCTGGATAATAATAACTAAATATTGAATTACTGAAATTATTAATGATATTATTTCTTTTTTCCCATTAATATGATACATTAACCATCAATACAACGCCCAATTTGGTTAAGAAATAACTAGGTGAAACTGGACCTGATTTGGCTAGCTGATTCGTCTCATGAGAATACAAATGCATCGAGTGGATTAAAATAACTGGTCCCCAAATTATATATATGACATCCAAATAGTTTCTCATATATATAATAATAATTTTAATTCATTAAAAATCGGTCATATCAAATATTATTATTTACTAAAGAGTGCAGATTTATCAATATTTCCCTAGTTAGTCAAATAACATTCAAAGTAAACATCATATATAAAACTATTATACAGTTTTGTAAATAATCATATCCATCTCACAATAAGGTTCCAATTTAATATAAATTTAATTTCAAATAAAAAATTATTACTAAAAAATTATTATTTAAATAGAATGTTAACAATCACAATTGAAAGTGATATTGGAGTATAATTTTTATAATTTGTTAATTTTAATCAAATAACCATGCATAAAATAATTCAAATTTAATCTTAAAATACCTTTAATATTTAAATATTCATGATATTATATACAAAATATGTATTATATACACCACATAAAATTTAATTATTCATAATAACCAATAAGTCCAAGGGAATATAAATCCAGACAAAATCACTACCACATGCTTCCTTTTGAATGAATGTTTTTTTAATGTATTATATAGTGGTTTTAAATTTTCCAATGACATTAAAAATAACAATATTAATATTTATAATATCATATATGAGCATTTAATAATATTATTTCACCCATTTGATAATAATATTTAATTATTTTCAATATTTTGGGTGTTAATTTCCTTGTTTTCTTATGATTTCTTTTTCATAAAAGTTATGAATCACGTCTATATAACTTATTTATACATATCTATAATAATAATAATGACACTGTTATAATATTTTACATCAATTTTAATTTTAAATCGATTAGTTAATGATGGTTATGAAAAATTATGTAGGATATAGTCATGAACATTGTAGGTTGTAAGTAAAAATGAGTAACATTTCCATTTTTTAATGATCATTATAGAAATGAGATGATATATATTTTGACATTAATGAAAGATAATAATATCATATAAACCATATTGTATACTTATATATATATCATTAATGTGGTTTGGTGATTAAAATTGATTCATATTTCTCCATGAAGGTTATTGTCCACAAGTATACAATTGATGTTATCATCTTTACATGTGTGTAAAAGAATGAAATAAAATAATATATTCATATATATATATATATATATATTATCCTTCCAGAATGATAATTATTTACTTAATATAATTATTTTGAAATTTATATCTCATATAATCATTAAATTTATAGTTATCCCCATCCATTTGATGCATTAGTGGAATACGTATCACATCACTTCGTGAGGTGATAGTAGGACGTGCACACAAGAGACGTTATCATTTCTATAATGTAATAGAAGGTTAAAATATATATATGATATAGTGAATCGAAGGAAATAAATATTTTATAAATACCATATATATACTTTATATCCATCATTATAAACAACCTTGAAAAGGTTTTAATAGTAGAATAAATGACATCGATTTGCGAGGCTGTAGTTCTCCATACACATGAATGACGATTTTATAACCCAATTTATAAAAGGGAAGATTATTTTTTTGTTTAAATTTTTATAAAAACATCCATTAAATGAAAATTAATATGCATATTATTTCAGTATAGATTAATAAAAATTGAAGGTGGTTACGAAATGAGTGAAATAAATATACTTATAGAAGAACATTACATCTTTTTTGGGTATCCTCCTTAAATATAAATTAAATAATTATAATATTTTTATTAGGAAAAACATAATGCTTCAAGGATTATGTGAAGAAATTTTTGAAGTGATTTGGGTAGGGCTTTTCCTAACCAAATTGGTTTGAAGTTGTGAAAAAGTGGGTGGGGGGGGGGATGGGTACCCTTTTATAGTTGAGGAGGTCTGAGATTCTTGTAAATACTCAAAATTATTCATTATTGCGAGTTCAGTATTACACAATGTTTCATAGAAATTGATAATTAAATTTTGGGAGGGATTATATGGTTGATAAAAATCTTTACAACACAAATAAGTATTTTTTAAACATTTTTTTCCTTTACTTCTATGTTTACTTATTTTTACCATTTTAGGTCTCCAATAATGTAACTAGTTTTGAAACCTAGAAAACTTATAAATTAATCATAAAATAACAATATCCTTATTAGTTAATTTTCACCAAATTATTAAAAATAAAATATTTAATTTTTAAAATATTTAATTACAATGTGTGTCAGAAATTAAATTTAACACAATCGCTTGTAATGCGAAAAAACACCACTTTAACATTAACCTTGCTAACAAATTTTTTAATATTTTGGGGTAAATATATTCATTATAAAAGAACAAATCTTAAATTTATTTTTTTAAAAATATATTTTTTAATTTAAAAATTACATTTTAGAATAGCGTATTTTGTGGAATTTTAATTCATTTAATAAAATATAATTTATCATAAAATAACATTAATGTCTATTTTTACAATATTCTTCTAAATAAGGTTTTGAAATCTTAATGAAATAAATTAATTAGAATATATTTTGTTTATGTAATTCCCTTACCCTAGAATCCCAAATCCGATGCATTAATTTAATATATTTTCCTGATTAAGGGGAATCATGTCCTGACGGATCGATTAGTTCAATAGTCTAACAAAATAGATTACAAACATGAACATAAGATTACACTTTATGACATAAAACATATCATAAATAATCCTTTGATAACTAAATTATTAACCTATCATAACCCTGCATAAAAATCATAATATATTTCTTGGCATCCTATGAAAATAAAACATTAATAGGGGTGAGATCAGATGCACTGTAAGGATAAACAATATACCGGAAGCTGTCATAAATAATCGTAAACAATTAATTAAATGTATAAGACTAAAACAATGAACTTTTAAAAAGAAACATTTACATAATATTTAAAATATAAATCAAATAACTCCATTTACTTATTCACATGGATATTCTACTAGTCCAATAATCACATGTAACATTAATAACTAATATCATAATGATAGAATGCATAATGTCAAACATCATAACCACAATGTGAAGGCCGCCTGCCAATACACTAAATATAAATTTTTCCAAGGCCTTGTGCCAAGACAATAGTTTTTCTAATGAGACCTACCGGTGCATCGAGTGACTATAGACATCCCCGCCCATCACTTACTAAGTCCAATGTATTCCTCATATGAAAATGTTGAAACCTAACAGATTAATTCATATGAAAACTAGCATACAAAATGTCAATACTTTAACTATAGACCATGAATGGAATAAAAATAACACAACCCCAATAAAAAATATCATAACTCATTCAATACAATATGGAGTATTAAATTATAATAAATCAACCTCAATTAGGAATAATATCCAGTAATGGATATTGACATAGTTTAAAATGATCCGTTAAAATCTTTGAGAGAAATGTCCTTTTTAAAATCATTTAAAAGTTATGAATTTATAAAGTACGTAATTTAGAAGATATTTTTCAATCAATGTGTCATATATTACTTTTAAACGTTTGAATGTAATAATCATTTTAAAACAATCATTTCTATATAAATAAATACATAAAATCATTTTGAAATCATTGAAATTAATTAAAAATATATAGAAAAATATATCTTTTAACCAATTTAAATGATGATATATTTATAGTGTCCCTTACATAAAACCTTAAAATATTACCTTTGAAAAAATTTATATGAAACATGGACATGGGTGATAAACATGTCCCAATAAATACTTACACATAAATAATCTCGGATCATAATCAGATTGATGAATAAACCCTTACCATATACTTTACATTTGTCGAGGGTACATTTAACCACTTGTATAATGACCACAGTATGTTATTAAAATATTCCGTAACCTTATTAATATTTATGATATCATATATGGTTCGTTTAATACTTTATTCTTCCAATTTAATAATAATTTCCATGTTAAAGTAACATTTCGGGTAATAATGGCTTTCTTTATCATACATGTTTTAACATGTTCTTGCTGATCGTATCACATAAATCATGATTTACATACTTAAAAAATATAAAATATGAATTAAATATCATATATATTCAGAATATATAAATTTATAATAGATATGTATATATGAAATGGAGACACTGTTCATGGAGACGGTAGTCCGTACGTACGCATGAATGTTGTTTCCGTTTTCTTATCGTATAATATGGAAGTAAATGACATATATTTATCTACATAAATATATATTATTAAAATATAAATATTATTTCATATACCTCATAATTAATAAATATATATATTTTTTTATGAAATTTCTTGAAGGGTGATCGTTGAAGACGAATCTCATCGCGTCGTGGAGACGGTACTTCGTACACTCGCACACGTTACAATATCGTTCTATTAATGGTGAAAAGGTGTTTAATAGGATGATATATTATATATAAATAATCATTAAAATGTTATATTTATTATTTAAATCAATTATATTCCTTATTATACCCATACAGATAATGAAGTGTTAAATAACAAACTACACTACGACATGGAGATGGCAAGTCATACGTACGCACGTTTGGTGACTTTGTTATTCATAAAATGCATATAATAATGAATATGGTTGTATAATATTTATAATAACACCTCATTATGTATAGGGTACTGGAGGAATTATATTGGTATGGAAATATCAAATAAAGGGGATGTAGAAGAAGAAAGGAACTTTGAAAGAAGTGAAAAAATAATTACCTCTTCTTCGGGTGCTTCCTTTGGATTTTAACAAAAGGGCTCCATCAGTTGGATTTATAATATAATTAAGGATTATAGGATTAATTTAGGGTATTTGAGAGGTTATTTGAGCTTGGGTTGGCCGATCCAAATTTATTTGGATGTGTGAAATTAAGAGAAGAGAAAGTTTCCCCTTTATAAGAGAGGTTAGGGGAACTTTAGAAAAAAGCATTAAATATTAATTTATTATAAAATAATTTTAGGTTCATAATATCTTAAAATTGATTTATTTATAGGATAATGTTTGGAGGGGTATAATTACTCTCATCCAATAGGTTTTAGACAAGTTCAGGTCACCATATTAACTTTATCTTTTAGATTTAACTCTTAGTTAAATTGTTTAATTTTTACCATGTCTTCTTATTTTTTTATACTACATGGTTAATAAACATAATATAAAATTCCAAAATAACCTCAAGTAGTTTATTAATGAAATATATATAATTTTATAAGTCCATTTTACGAATATTATAATTTTTAGAATATTTTATCATTTAAATAAATAGTATTTTTTTAAAAACTCATTTATGTCAATTTTGACCCGATTTAGTATTTGTTGTTTTAAGTCATCACGACATCATTAATTTGAAAAACATAAATTAAATCAACCCTAACATGTCATATTCACCTATAAAATTCTTGGATGGAATAAAATGTGTCAATTTACAATTAATTTGATATTTATAAAATAAATTGTTTTAATCATTCATTAATAAGGCAATTACTGCATCATCATTGTGTCATAAATAAATTTTATTATTAAAGGTATTAAAATTATAAATAAAATACCATGATATAGAAAATATTTTTATATTTATAATTAATATTTATATTCTATTTTTTAAGTATAACTCTATATTAAAAATGGTTTATTTAATAAAATTTGAATTCCACACTTTTAACTCTTTTTTAAATAAAATATAATAAATGTCCACATCTATCCAAAGTGAATAAAAAAGGATCATATTTTTGTCCTAAGGTTTATTTGGGCCGAAAAAACTTATCCCAAAGAATTAGGACATGTGTTTGGGAAATTTTATATTATTATAATATTTTTTTACCTTTAATTACCGTATTTACTTTTAACCATGGTAAATTAAATTCAAAAGATACTATTATACAAAAATAATTTTCATACTATTGAACCAAATTTTATTTACTGTCAATCGTGTCTCTCAAATTTTTGAAACTCAATTCATAGAAGCTGTAAAGTTACATTTTATGAAAATTGGAAAATATGCCTATAAGGTGGGTAAAAGATCGTAAAAAGTTAAATACAATTTTATTCATCTTATCTTATAATAAAATGACTAAAATGAATTATATTATACTAATATATTTATTATGTATCTATTTTTACATTAAGATAGATTTTTAATTGAAAATAATTATATAAATGAAAAAGGCAGTTTTTATTTACTAGGCAGTATTTTTTTACTATCACCAAAAATTGAATGTTTTCAAAAAGATACCAAAAAATCACCCTAAGTAAATTTTTTTATTCAAAATTCATTAATGAAGTCGATTTTACCAAATTCAACTTTTAGGTGTGTCTAAAATTAATTTTATTATTTTTCACAAAAGGAAATAAAAGTAGTTAATTTAAGAAAATATATTTTTTAAATATATAACTATTTTAAAAAAAGTTATATATTTCAATATAAATATGTTTTATTGATGTGAAAAAATTATAAATTACATTTAAAATTTAAATGTTATTATTTATATTACAATATTTAATTGATAAATAAATATATCATTTAAATAATTATAACACTAATGTGTTGTTTCTCAAAAACTCAATATTTCGTATACAACAAGCCAAGTCAGTGTTGCGTGAAATATAAGCTATTAAATTAGTTTAAAAAGATAACATAATTTTAAATATTTTGGTTTTATAGTTTACACCTATAAAAAAGATATATTCATATAAGAATAAATGGAATATAATAATTCAATAAATTTACTACCAATTTAGTATTTTTTTGTACCATTTATTTTTTTTATTGTTAAATAAATAATTTTTTTATTGGCATTTCTTAAACATTTAAAGTAATTATTTAATATAAAATAAATAAAATAAATTATCCTAAGAAAAAAATCAATTACCTTTTAAAATGAAATATAAATATACATAGATGAACATATATTGTTTTTTTATGCCAAGGATTTAAAGATATTAACATTAAGAAAAGAATATTTTTTTATCTTTTTCTTTAGTTTACTTATTATATGTGTCATATTTAAATGAAAGTGGTAGTGAAATTTTATATATCAATTAATTTTCTACACAGATTAAAAATTAATTCATTAAATAATATTATTTTAATATTCTAGTTCACTTTCACTCTTATAATTTTTGCTTACCCCTAGTAAACACAATTTTAAATTAATCATGATTATTAATTATTATTGCATTCGCTTTTCATTTTGGAAAAAATTTAAGTTGAAATTATTATACCATAAAAATTATGATGATTCCAAATATGAAATCCATTTTTCAATATTCAATTCAAAAATTTGGAAAATTTTATTTTACATAAATCTCAGAGATGTAATGAGAACGTGGGATTTTAAAGTGAAAATGTTCAAAATTTGGGAATATTTTTATATCAAAATTCAATATGAGAATAATTAAAATGTATTAAATTGGATTTATTACAATAAATTTGAACTAATGTTACTTTTTAACACATTAAAAATATAATTTATCATTATAAACTATATAAACAAAAAGGTAGTTTGCAATTCAAATTCATTATTTTCAATATTCTATGGAAAATGAAATATTTCCAAAAAATACCAAAAATTTACCATAAGATAATCTAGGTATTAAATTTTAAAAAAATAATTTTATTTTTTCAAATAATTTTTTTAAATTTGTTAAATTGTAGTTTTAAATTAAGTGTGAAAAGTATGTCTATTTCCATCAGGAATGAGATTGTGTGATGGTTGATTTTTGGGGGTTGAGTTTTGTTTAATCATTCATGTCTAGTCTATTATTTGAAAATCATTTCCATCATGTTCTTTGTGGTTCTATAAATACCCACTGACAATCTTGTCCATGATTCATTGACCTACTATCCACATGTAAGTACTCATTGGGTGACTTGGCTAATGACACTTAAAAACTCATGCTGGTCGACTGGATGAGATGTGGAGATCATTAAGCCCTTTTCAGGGAAAATATTTCCTATTACAAGACTCTATGATAGGCTGAATACATGTTAAAAAACATGGTTCATTCCCTAGTATGTATGCACATATTACACCTATGCAATGATTAATTATTATTATACATGATTTCAGAATAATATGTATGTATATGAGGTTCTCCACTGATGGGTGATATTTTTATATATCTAAGGTTCTCTATCAATGTTCAACTTTTTATGGAATGATCAATGATTCCATGGTCCTCTATTAAGATGACACTGGTTTGAAGTCCCTTGGAGAGACACACTAGATTTCACTAGCATCCAAGGGGGACAAGAGTTGTTTGGATTTTGGGATCAAAACCATAATATGGGATTCATTTTTATACTCTTGAGAGAAATAAAAACCCATGATGTTTGAAGCCACATAGTAAGAAACATCACCTTTTGAGGACATATGACAAGGACCCATCCATGTAGTTTAGCATCATATTTCTAGGACACTTAGGTAGAAGATGTCTAGTGAAGGATAGTGTGGAATGTATACTATGGTGGCCCAAGTTACATTGGAGAGAGACAGTCTCCTAGGTAGATACAACCCCATTGAGGATGTGTCCCATTGAACATTACTGTGGATTTGGGTATTTGGTTTTGACCTTAGAGTGGCATCCTAAGAATCCTAGTTAGTCGTGAATCAAATGTCATGAAGTTCATTGTGGTAGAGGTTACACGTCGAAGACACCCATTTGAGAGAAGAATGATTGGGGCTTACAATCTGGGGATATACTATTGAGGTTTTGTATTGGGGCTTACATCTATGGAGAATACCCAATTGGGGTTTGGAATTATGGATGACATCTATAGAGAAGGCTACATTTCGGTTTAGAATTAGGGCTTACATATATTGAGAAAGCCCGATTGAGGATTATAATTGGATCACACATATAGAAGGCCTGATTGAGGTTTGGAATTAGGGATTTCATCAATGTAGAAGGCCCAATTGAGTTTTGGAATAGGGGCATTCATATATAGAGAAGGGCATGTTGGGGTTTGTAATTGGGGATTTAATATTTATAAAAAGCTCATTTGAGGTTTTTCATTGAGGCTTACATCTATAGAGAAGACCTGACTAAGGATCGGGATCATGTGGATATTATGATCACCACTAATCCCTAAGCCCACATGAGTCATTCTTGGTGTGAGAAACAAGAGTTATTAGTGGACATGAAGATTTCATGTCATGGTCCTTTAACTAGGGGATGAAGAGGCAAAGACAAAAGGGAGAGGGAGATGGAATTAAGTGTGTCGGTATCTTCTATTTATTTAATATATTGGATAATTACATTTGATGATCTATTCAGATATGTCTCAGGTGGAGGGGAAGAGGAGAATAAGTGTCGCCTCCCATAAAAATTTCTAGGGGCATACCTAAAAATGAGATCCCAAAAATTTCATTTTATAGGGGGATGAATGTTCAACAATTTTCATCATCAAAGGGATAGACCATTAGTTCCCCTAAATTCCTATAACATGGAGGTACATGTGAGAAACCCATGGATAGAGCCTGCATTACCATGGGAATGTATACCTGAGGGTACTATGAGAATTTTCCTTATATTGGGAATTTCAAAGATGACTCTGCTTTCCATGGGTATGTAAACCTGAGAGGACACACTGATATTCCTGATATTTTGTTTATATGTTTTAGGCATCATTGCAAGGGGTATTAGAAAAATACCATTGAGGTGGTTCGTGGATGTCCAAATATGGGACCCCTATCATGATGGAAAGATGCAATGAGAATTTTATGTTGGATCACTCTAGGATTACCCATTATCCAATGGAGGTTCATATGAGGGATATGGATCACTGTGTGTTTCACGTTGCTATGCAGTTGAGGGGACCTTCGATATAGAATTTTTCTCTGCGGACCATGGGTAAGACAGTGTACCGTGAATCAATATAGAATTATGTTCCTCCCACATTTCATATTTGAATGTAGGTATTAGTTCGACATACATAGTGTTCTTATACACGGGGTAAGGTTCATCATGAATAGAATATTTCAATTGAGGGATGAATTCAGCCTGCTTATTTTTTTTCTAAGCATGGAAGGGTCCCTAACCCATTGTGTATTTCTAGAAGGGATGTTCATCCACAATGGGAAAATTAGTTTTATTCCTTGGGTATAAAATTTATAGAGGGGTTTTTTAGTTCATGGACCACCATATGTTTTACCATCTCCTATTTATTTTTATGTCGTAGATTATAACTAATTGGAATCATTGAAGGGGATCTGAGGTTCATGGAACTTCGAATCTCCTTGGATTGGTCTCCCCTATTCTTATCATCCTACTTTTCCCCTTATTTCCATTGGGTCACCCTAGAGGAATTAATTTTTCAAAAATGTGGGACATGATACTAGTGTAACTGGTTGTCAGTGGTTTTTAGTAGAGAATATTTTGTGATATCCTATAAGCGACTAAGTCAGCAGTGCACCCTTTGCGGGTTTGAAAATCAGTCCTAGACCAGAAAATGAATTTTCTTTGTTTGTGGGAGCTAATGATACCACCGTTTCACATAGAGGATTTAGTTCACATGGGTGATATTTTTGCAATATCATAGATCACCACCTATCCCCATAAAATACTTTACAACATTTTTAGGTTCCACCGGCTCACGAACTATTCCCAAATGTAGGTGATTTATAGATTGGCAGAACACCATGTTTAGTTATGAACTTTGAAGGGATTTGTACATTGTGGAATCAGTACATCCTTCATTGTGATCTCCCATCTGAAAAATGTTCCTCGAACTATTCTTGATTTTTTTTTCATATTTTCATTATATATATACTCATCTGGATGTTGTTTGTGGAAACATTAGGACCCAACAAATTCCCCCAATCAGAATGGGATTCAGTAGGGACAATAGGGAGGGTATTATAAAGTATAGAGTGATCTATTTTGTACCAGTATGTAGAATTAACGTGGAGACACCATAGGGGAACACACCTATAAATAAGAGGGCCATATTTTTTTTTTAAATTTTCCAACTTTCTCAACAAACATGTCACTCCCATGGATTCCATTGCCAACATAGAACATATGAAAACTACATTATTTATAGCTAGATTAGTCTGTGATCTAACTTCCTTAACCTACAAGTTGAGAAACAGAGAAAAAAATGTTGTTTCCATATATTAAATATGATTTCGAAATGAATTTTGGGTTACTCTCTCCACAGAACTTCACTTCACTCGCCAAGGATTCACAAGCCAACTACCCCACTGACTGATGGTTCACAAGAGATATATTCTGTGAACTGACATTTTTTGGAATTGTGTCTTCATGAAGTGTTGGATTTTGGTCCATAATACATTAATGTTCATTTATGTTAGGAACCTCAAATAACTATTCTAAATTTATCACATTATTAAAAGGGATTTAACACAGATAGGTATGACTATAAGACACAATTCTAATTTTTAGAATGTTGTTGATAGTCTTCGACATCACATCTTTCTAGAGGAGGTCTTTTTGAGGATTTTTTTTATCTAGAAAATCTATCTTACCACTTATTAAATCAACTAAAAATTTATAATTTTTGTCTTCTAGATGATTATAACCTACTACTAGTTGACAAAAATCCCCCATTTACCTTGTCTGATATTTCTCTAGACTACATGAAAGTAAACAGATCTTCCACAAAGAAACTTATTCTCAGATTAGGTCTGAATAGAATATTAATTATTAATGGATATATTTGGAAGAAAAGAAACCATAACTGTAATGACGAATCATCAAAATTAGTTATTCAATACTATACTTCCATTCATAAACTCTCATTAGGAAATCCCAATGGATGGTGGAGCTCTATGTTGGATTTATGGTCTACAGGTATCTTCTCGGATGAATGAGCCTAGGAATTATAGGTTCACTATTACTATATAGAATTTCAGGAACCATTGGAGGATTTTAGGTTATAAAATGTGGTTTGGGTGTCTCATTTTATGATTTTTTCACCAACTAAGGTGATTCCTGATCTGAATGTCCAATGGTGCTCCAAAACCAATAGTTTCCATTTATAACATGATGAAGTCGGGATTAGATTATGGTATGTTTATAAACTAGTGTAAATCACCATTCTTGGAGACATGTATGATGAATTTCTACCTAACACCAATACCTAGGACAAGACACGATATGTATCATCACTAGTTAGGGATCTTCAAACCACAATAGAGAGATTTCATTTCATAACCTCCATGCATGCTAACTCATTCCAATTGAGGATTGGAGAGTGTTTTTTTAAATCAGTGCTCTACGGATGAAATTATACCCTAGAAAGACTCACCCTACCCAACATATGTTAATAATTAAGGGTTTATGTTGGGATAACGTTGAGGAGGATCAACACACCATGTCATTTACAGAATTGTTTCAGGTGTATCCCCTAATTTTAGGATGGTGGTTCTCTTTGTCGTGTTTTTGAGTGGATGGATCTTCCCATCTTGGGATGCTTATACTTGTGTCAGGTTCTATACCCTGATTATGGTTACGAAACATGTGTTAGAGAATCCCATTAAAAATCCATACCCCCCTAGGCTTGTATCTATGAACTACTAAGCCATATGCGGGTAGGGTATTCTCCACATTATCTCTTTTGGCCATTAATATTCATGATGGTTTAGTGGAAGAACTCTATCGGTGTTATAAATATGAGAAAATGATTCAATTCATAATTATGACATTCACTATGTGTTACATAATATTGTTTTTGTTCATCTAAGATCCCTAGTTCTTGATAAAACTATTGGACTTTTGAGTGACCCTTCCATTTTAACTTCTACACTTATCAAGCACCCTTTGGAAGAATGGTTGATAATGGTAAATAGACCTTAAAGGAGTGTTTTGAAATCATATCTATATGAAATGTAATATTTTATTAGTGGTTGTAAATTATAAACATATTAAAATTATTTTCTTGTAAGAATTTACCGGCAATTCGGTTGTAGTATTTGTGTTTCCCTTTTCCCCTTCCCTAGATCAAAGAGTTGCATCCAGTCATAATTCACTAGTTGTGGCTAATAATGATGCATGGATATTTTGACAAATAAATATAATTATCATTCATAAGAAAATCTTTCAATATATCCCAATATTATGCTATAATGTGGAAAAAATATTGTCCATACATGATACTAGGAAAGACTGTTTGAAGGGTACCCATGCTACTGACCTCTATTATCCTTCTGGGTAACAAACCCTACTCATCAGGTTCCATGGGAGAAGGAAATACATCTTTAATATCTAATAATTTTATGGGAGACTCATCATCTAATACCCTCCTTGCGTAGGGTGAGAAAGATCTAATCTTTTTAACCAGTGTTGATGACAGCTCTACTAATGCTGGTCCTAGTGGGATGGCCTTTGGGACCCCACCAACTAATGGGGAGCCTATAAGCCTAGTTCCTAATGATGAGAAGTAGGTGGTAATGTATGATTTTCATACACTAGTTTCATTTTTTACTTCAAACATATATATTTTGGTTGTACTTATATATTATATACAATTGGTAGCGAGAGATAATGATCAGGATCTATATATTGTGGTCAAACACCAAGTCGTGTGATGACGAGCCTAGATCCAAATTCGTACCATCATCCAAGATACCTCACTGGCCGAGACGGTTGAAAAATACGATATCCTACACTAAATTTTACTTGAACTAGGTTCATATGGTTTTGATTATCAACCCTTACACCCCCATATCCAATAGATTATCATGGATCGAGAAGATTTTGTAGCTTATAAAGGTGACCTCACTCAATTTTATGGTAACCATCAACAAATAGATACTCTATGGGATGTCTCCATTAAACTAAATGGAATATATAATAAGTAATAGAGTTCTCATCATTATATGGTTGCAAAAATTGAGGAGTTACATGAATGATAGGCTCACATTTCAAGGTTAAAGGGGAAATTTTCATCAACAAATGCAAATTTTGTAGCCACAAGGGAGAGAGGTCAAGATCATAGTGATACTATGAATAAAATTCACCCCACATCCATGATCATGGATGAGAAGAGGTAGGAATATGAATGGAACCTTGATGGACTAAATCACATGGTTGTAAATTTGCAGACCAAAGCCATTTGGTCTCCATTGTAACCATTTTTTACCTTATGACTCTTTTCCTTTTGTTCATAAAGCATCGGGGAGAGAATCTAGGATGTGGATGATACATTTTTCCCATTTATTTGAATGAAAACATATTTTCTACCTAGTACTTTTCCTTTGTCTTTTCTCATAAAATCCAATCAATTATAAATGGTCTCATTTTTTAAGTTAATCTCCAGCTGTCATTGATTTAAAATACCAAATAGTATACCCTTATTAAATTGACCATTCCATGCTCTAATTGTTTCCTGTGATGATGGAATATGTGTGTGTAGTGTTGATGGTTGTTAGGGTTAAATGGAATACCCTACTAACTTTGTGTCTTTACTATTATGGCCCAATTTTTTTTGTTTTTTCCTATGTCCATTGTGGTGTGGGAATAGAGGGCATTACATGATTTTTTTTCTTAGGTCACCAAATGTGTGGTTTCATCCTAAAATTGTTTTTTCCACATTACATTTTTATTTTTCAATTTTACCTAAATATTTTGTGGAATTAGATTATTGAGCTTATAATCGACTTCCACCTAGGTTCCCTTTACGGGTTTTTCACTTGGAATGTTTAGTCTCTATTCATGGGCAGTTTAGAGTAGTTAAAACTGGATTAATTTCACTGATGTTTTAGGTCGAACAACTTTTTCCAGGAATTAAAGAGCGAGATCCCCGAAATGACTTAATGGCTGATAATGTTGAATTATTTTTTATACATTTATGTGGAATTTTTCTTGAAAAATTTTTCATCATTTAGGGATTCGAAATTTGATATGGGGAATGGAATCTATTGGGTGATGTGAAAGTATGAAAATCCTCTCATGGGGTTGAATTTTCATTTATTCGAGAGGGATTTTTGTGGGAAACATATATCGAGCCAACATGGGAATATTTTTCATTTTAAAACAATGGTTTTCTCAGTACACTGGTGAAATATTTTTATATTCCATATAATTTCTAAAAATTTGGATCTCTTATAACTGATGTGGGTGGTATGTCTAGGGAATGGTGTCTAAAAAATAAAGGGGAACATGGATCTGTACTTACGGTAAATGAAAAAAAATACTCCTACATAAATTTGGATAGTTTAATGGAGGATTAGATCATGGTTAAAATTAACATCATGCTACTAGGACATAGACTGTGTTGTTTAATGTCTTATAGTAAAGACATTTGGGGGTTGTAGTTTAGGGTGTCTTTGTTTTTGACTGAGATATAAATGAATTTTCCATTTCATGTTAATCTGTACAAGAATGATTAACCATCTTCAGGCATGAAGGCGGGATATTATAAGTTGTAATATGCAGATTTCTGAATACAATGAATGATATGGGGAATTATAGCCATTAAGGGGTACAAAGGTAGGAAAATCCTCTCATAAATTCAAATTTCCATTTGGTTGAAAGGCCATTTTTAGGGAAACTTATGTGGAGACAATTGGTTTATAATGTGTATAGTCAAAAGAAGGTTACAATAGGACACTATACTTCCATATGCGATGGTTAGTTAAGATTATTGGCAGTTAGAACATTCTAGAAACAATGTTTGTTTTTTTTGAATAGGGAGTTCCTTAGAGTGAAAGTATCATTTTATTTCCAATCTTCCTGGAATGGGTAGAAGAATTTTCTTAACACAGGTATGAGAGGGTTCCCCACGTAGGTATGACCTATGAAAAGGGAAAATAAATATTTTTTTTGTGGAAGTCATACCTGAAAAAGGAGATGTGGATTTCACTATGTACCCTGATGTGGTAGGGATCGTACCACACCTAGTTCTTGGATGGTTTCCCCATGCATTAATTGATCTCCTACATGGGAATAAGATCATTTTTTGTTCTATATATAAGCACATATAAATGTGGGTAAGACTCATATTGTACTCTCATTTACGTATCTATTTCATGTATAGGTGAGTGGGGTATTTTTTGTTATTGTGGTTGAACCGGGATATAAGATCCAAGTGTCACTATGTATCTTCACAAGACAGGAATCAGAACTCATGTATTTTTCATTAGGTTCCATGTGTAGATCTGACCCATAAACATGGAAGGTAAATTTATAATTTTTGTTGTTGTGGGACCTATTTTATGTGGCCCATGCATCAATATATATACTATGTCGACATGAATCTATTTGTATGTAGTTTTGTAATATAGAATGATGGATAACCAATTCCAGGGTAATTTTCTTCTTAAGTGAGAACACTATGGTGATATAAAAGCAATCTTCATACTACATAGACATTAATCATTAATTTTAACTACATGAGATTAGAAAATTTTACTTACAGTTTAGTGTCATTTGGAAAGGAAAAAGATACCACGTAGTTTATCTTTATACTGTTGAGATGATTTGTCATTAAAACCACGAATAAATGGATGCTAATTAGGCCTAGATATTTTGACATGAATTAGATGTGAGGGGGGGGGGAATTATAAATCGTAATCCTAGGGATTCATACATCATGTGAATTGATATGGGCATGGGAGCCATTTATGTGTAAAGAGGTAGGAAAATTCTCTCATGGGGAAGAATTTTCTTTTAGTTGATAGAATTTTTTTCTGGGAAACATATGTAGATCCATTGGGGTATATTATACAGAGTTAAAAAAGTTTTTTCTGGAAATTTTCCCCCCATTTCTTCTGGCCATAGGAGGATTTTGATGATTTAATATCACCCAAGTCCCAAATTTTATTGAATGGAATTGATGTACCTATACATGAAAGAAACATTTAAAACAAAATCAACCATCATGTATGTGATTATATACAAAGATCTAATTCATACATAGAGAGGATTTTTCATTACATGAAAAATTCCAAACATGAAATCCAAGTATAAAATCATCTTCATAGACTGGAATTTATATTAATATGATGTGTACATTTTATTTTTTATTTTTTATGTGGTTTGGATAAGATTCAAGGCATAGACATCACTGCGTATCCCATAAAAATGAGAATCATGACATATTTAGTTTTTTAAGTACGATGTAGTTTATCATGATATGGTAAGGAAGAAGGTTCCCCATTAAGAAGGGTAAATACATGGTGTTTTTTAGGTATTGATACCAAGAATAAGGAATCCCCCCACATGTTGATATGTATTGATCATGTGGGTAATCCCCTACCGAAACTCCTTATCCTAATGAGTTATGCTCGGTGTGAGAAACAATAGGAGAAAAAATTTTATTCCACTACACATGGGTGAAATACCAAAGGGTAGGGGAATTCTCAGAATTTTGGAAATCTAGGATGAGGATGTAGGATCTGACAATGATTACATAGCATGTGAGGGTAGGAATCATGTCATCCATTGATAATAGAAATATCCATGTACATTTTTGATTTGTATACATGGAGGGGAAATTTTAATCCTTTATGACAATTTGATTATTGTGGCTAGACCCAGGAATCAGGATCCCTATGTCACTATGTATCCTATGGGGGTTGGAATCAAGCCACCCATAGTTCAAGAAAATCATCTGTGAATTGATCTGATCCATGCACAGGAAGGGAGCACCATTTTTTTGAAATGGTCCTATATATAGGACCTGATTTGAATTCCACTACATTAATTTTATTTGTATATAAGGGAGGGATAATTTTCCTTAATTCATAACTGGGACCAAACCAAGATGTCTGGGTGTCACTAGATATTCCATGATGATAAGAATGAAGATGAATATAGTTCATTGATGTTCCCTATGTAGTTTTGAACCATACATAGATAAGGGGTATGTTTCCTAAATTTCATGGTTGGGTCTTGCATGGAGGGTATGGATGTCACTACATATCCCATAGAATGGGAATCAATATGGATGTAGTTATTTTAGGAAATATACAGTTTTACATCATTTGTCAAGGATATGGATCACCCATCCTTAATGGTTATGGATTAGTGCCGTTTTACATCATGCAGTGAGTATTAGCTTGTATATTTTAACATCATGTAACCAGGATAACAAGTGCTATCAATGGGAAGTATTATTTCCTTAACAATCAATGAACACAATCCTTACATTACAAGATACCATGTGGCTGATGGATTGAAATAAAATTGTCCCATAGATGAGGGAAAATTTACTATAGGGACTGACATGGAATGTTCATGTATATATGTGTATCCCGTTATGGTGAGAATCAATCGACACATAGTTATAAATTAAAATTTCATTCTTTGGTCTTTCCCATGAATAGTGAAGGGGTAATGTGACACTTTTTGGGGTAGAAATAACATGATGTAACATCTCACAATCATTATGTATCTTGTGAGGATATGAATCAATATGTACATAGTTCTTTATTAGGTATCCCTACATAGGTCTAACCCATACATAGGTAGGGGAATTTATTTAAAATCGGTGGTGGCTAGAGATGGATGTATAATCCAAGAATCACTATGTTTCTTTTATTGGTTGTAATCAATCCAAACATAATTCATTATTGAAAATCTCTCTGCGTAGGTCTTGTTCATATGTAGTGATAAAAAAGTAAATTTTAACCATTCTTTTTGCGGTGGCTTGACCAAGATGTAGAATCTATGAATCTATACATATCCTATATCAATTTGAATCAATCCATTTATATTTTTATAAAATATAATGGCGGATAACCAATGTGAAGGTTAATATATTATAGTGTGATAACATTGTGGTTCTATACATTTTAACATCATAAAGATAGGAAATTTATGATACAGTTTAATGTCATGTGATTTGTACATTTTTTGTTCAATTTAGCATCATATAGAAAGGAAAAATAAGCCATCAAGTTTATCTTCATGATTTCAAGAAATAGGTAGTTATGATGTTTAGTTTCATGAAACTATGACGTAGATAGTGTGGCTACATGACGTATTTCTTTAGGAACGTTGTATTAGTGGGAGTCGTGGTGAGCTATCCATCCAACAAAATTAATGAATATGCTCTAACGGAGTAGACCTTATTTATGGAATATCATCTAACCCATTTTGTCTCCAACATCGTAGAATTATTTTCTTGTATCATTTTTTTCTTGAGAAACAACATTATTTCACCTTCATAGAATGATTACAAGAAGAATATTTTTTAACAGCTTACATGATCGAATTTTGGTGGACTTCCAAATGATTCAAGGTATGAAATATTTAATCATACATACACTCCAATTCATCCAACCATTTCTGGGACTATGCATCTATGGATAACTAATCATATATATCCAAACTGAGTGAGGAAAATTGTACTTCGATGGGATGGAATGCCTATATCCCATATAGTAAGGAATATGAGGTTGCCTATGTGGAAATGTAGGTCATCATCTATTAAACCCACAAGGCATGTAGAAGATTATCCAGCCAAAAATTTGTATATCTGTCTTCCAAATTCTATAGTATATTTGATAAGGTCTTATTGAATACATATAAATGTCTATTGTCCATAAAATTGAAGTGGGATGAATGCTTAGATATGATGTCATACACCTGATATAGCTTATCCAATTCAGTAGAGAGGAAGTCCCTATAATTGTCCATAGTTATTTTATGAGGAGAACCAAATATGGAAATGATATTATATTTTATGAAGTTTATAATATGCTTTCCTTGAACTCTTTGAGGGTTATGGATTTGGCCGAATTGGAGAAGATGTCGATTGTATTAAGAACGTACTTTAACTACATGGTTGTTGTGGGAGGATTTGGTCCAAGGACATCCATTACCCATATAGAAAATATCTTGGAGTACATATCTATGTGAAGTTACTCTAGATGTTGGGAAATGTAATTTGAATGAACTTGGATGGAATAGATCTTTTTGGTGAATTTTTGTGAATTCTTTTGTCAATGAGGTCCAGTAGTATCCAAACCTTCATATTTGAAGGGAACGATTGATTCCTGACTAATGAGCTCCATTGGCTCTGATATGCACTTCCTTTATGATGGTAGAAGTATATTCCCCATTAATTCTTCTAAGGAGGACCCCATAAAGGATACATTTATAGAGTTCTTTTTGTGGTTACTGCTTCATAGAGAAAAATGTTAATTACTTATCTTCATATTTTCTCTCTCCCAGATCTATGTAGTGGGAGTGCTCCACATTGAAGGTAATCCACAATTGATGTCATACATTTAAAGGTAGGACTATACAATTAATATATGTGGATAATATTATCAATGTCCTCCTTATTATAATGAAATAAGGGTGAAACTGTTTAGTGGTGTGTAATGATGATGAATGTTTTATCCCTCTTTAGATTAGCTAGAGTCATGCCTGCATTTTCTAAAACATCATCTTGGGTGTTCTGTGACCTTGGAACATGACTCAATGTTGGATCCCAGTGTAATTCCACTATTAACACCCCAATCATTGTTTATTATGGGTTACCTCCTCATTTTTTATATCATAATCTCCATTAACCTTCTTGATGACCAATTTTGAGTCACATTTAATTTTTAATTGTTCTTTTTTTATATGATGTGATAGATCTAGACTAAAATTTAAATCTCGATATTTGGATTCATTATTCATAGACCCCTCTGATAGTAGTAAGGAATACAGAAAGTCTATGTTTTCCAGGGATATGAAGATGATTACCAGCCCCACTTTTTTATATTGGGGTCCTCCATCCTTTTTTTATCGAGCTTCCGGATTTACCATCAAAATGCATCTCTCATGTCTGGGGGGCCTCATGAATTGTGAAAACCTCTTCAAAAAGTAATTCAGTGTCCAATGAATTCATTTAATCCAAGTGTTGATTTTATTAAAAAATATACTAACGTGTTGACTTTGACTTCTTTTTGAGGCATAAAATGATTGTCGAACTACTTCAGGATGCCAAGCCACTGTGATAGAGGCCCGATCAATATATGATTATGGAGGAAATATTGGAGTTGGTGGATATGATGGAATAAATAGACCTTTTATTTTGCAGGTA
This sequence comes from Viscum album, assembly GCA_963277665.1. Classification (NCBI taxonomy): domain Eukaryota; kingdom Viridiplantae; phylum Streptophyta; class Magnoliopsida; order Santalales; family Viscaceae; genus Viscum; species Viscum album. The sequence continues at coordinate 1,573,822,351 of OY728120.1, read as the reverse complement.
GTGTATCACCTTCTATACTAAAAATATTACAGGGATAATTTTTTTTAAAATTTTTAATACTTTGTCCCACCATCGATCATGGTTCAAGTGAGTTAATAAAGGATGTTTTTTATCCCGATATCATTCTCTTTCATGAGGAAGTCACTCTGTGATCGGTCAAGGGATGTCCCATATAAGATAAGAGGTATTCCTTTGACATTTGGAATTAGTACTGATGATCCTAAGAATTGTTTCTTATTAATGTTTAGTGATTCATGAAAATAATTAGTCAATTGATATGCAATCCCTTTTTCATCATCCTGGTAAATGGAAAACATTTACCTGTTAGGTTGGGTATCAAGTGCTAAATGTAGTCTAGGTGTAAATGAAGCCCTCTCAACAATGCGAGGTTGTAAAGAGGTTACATTTCTTGGAAATCCTGTATCCATTATAGGTTTAGTTCGATGCCACAATAATGTTTGGTGTTCCCAAGAAATATCCATGAGGAAATGCCAAAGTCACATTTCAGGGGGTTCATTTGAAGGTTGTGTTGTCAGAGTTTGTTGAAGATGGTTTCAATATCTAATAGGTGGTATGAGTGTTGTAGATATTTTACCACCAGGTTATCAAAATAGAATTCTATGCACATTCATAGGAATGGTTTGAAGATGTGATTCATATAACATTGAAATGTAGAACTATAAATTTTCAATCCAATGGGAATCACCCTATTGAAAAATACTCCCTAGGTGACCCTAAAGGTGGCAGCTTCTTCATCTTATTGGGAAATTTAGATTTGATTGTATATTGAATAGAAATCAATGAATGAGTTATCTAGTTATCCAACTGTACCATCATTCAACAATTCCATGATGTGTATTGGGAAATCATCCTTTGTGTAGTATTAGTTGAGATCGCTAAAATTGATTAAAATTATGATTTTCCCATTTTTCTTCATAATAGGGATGCTATTGTCTAGCCATATGGGATGATGGACCTCCCAAAAAGAGTTTTCAATGATGATCTGGTTACCTTTATACTCTATTTTGGTATCATGTGTCATGTGCATCCATATGGCTAAATATTTGTAGCCTCGGTGGTCCTCTGGCAGGTCCAGGTGGCGACTGACCACCTCAGGATTTGGGCATGTAATTTTGGTGTAGTACCAGGTGAATACATCTCGATGTTGTCATTGTAATGAGGTATATACCTCTTTTCTTCAGAATACATGACTGTCCATGTCATGGTGTTCCACAAATCATCCTCTGTACTTAGATTTATCTCTCTATGATCATCAATGGTAGTAGACATGCCCTCCTCAAAGGATAGAGGGGCATCCCAAATATCTTCCTTTAATATTATTCCTCCTCATTATCCTCATCTTCTATTTATTGTTCCTATGGGGAATGATGTCTCAGGATGAGTTCCCTAGAGTTGAGAGAAATGGTGAGATCTAGTTATTTTGAGGATGAAGCGACTTCCTCTGACCTGGCGTGCAGTGGGGGATTTTATGGAGAGAATGGAGTGAGGAAATATAGGAGCTTATTCATCTACATAAAGTGAAAAAACATCATATCCTTCATCTATGAGGGAGGAAATTTTTTCTTCGCACTCTAGGGGTGGATTGAAGTCATCCTTATCTAATATTTCACCATTTCCTAGAGGATCATTAGATATTGAAACACATCAAGATTCATTGCTCATAACTAAAGTCATAAATATTTCTAAGTGCACACCTACCCTTGGACACAAATTCTCAACTAGGTTGATAGGTAAAACATATTCTTCACTAATCTTTCAAAATCAGTCATCCAGGATCATTTCTAGACATTTCTTGGTGGTCATCCATTCAACACCATCAACTAGGGATTGTTTCCCTTTCCCATATTAGAATTAGACATTGATATAATGAAACATGTTAGATTCAAATAGGGCCGTATCTTCTTGAAATGTAACAATTATTCCATTGGGATAGTATTTAATGCATTGATGGTACAAGGAGGGGATTTATTTTTCCTGGTGAAACTAGGCCCTTCCCTGAATGACGTTGAGGGAAATGTTATGCCAAACCATAAGGAATTTCGAGTCTTCTATGATGTCTCAAAATTTTTTCATCATCTTTTTTTGGATCAATGACTTCTACTAGATTATTTATTAGCTTTTTAATGTCATGGATGAAGGTGTTAGGATATTCCCATATCAATCCCTCTCATGAATTATTTTTATAGGAAGGAGGTTAAGTCAGAATCCATTGTCAATGATATTTTTTTGAACAAAGATACCATTCATCCTACCAGGCACATAGTTGGGTCTGATGTTCCCCTGTAAAATCAGATCTCTATCATGGTTTCTTAAGGAAATAATCTTTTGGAATTATTTTTTAAATAGGCCTTTTTCTGGTAGACTTCAGGAGTATCGATTTCAGCCTAAAACTCATGGGGGGGGGGTGGCTTAGTAAGGCTTCGATGAATGCTTCCCCGAGGTCTATAGACTAGATTAGGTCATGATGGTTTGATTTTTTGGATGATATAGATTCTAACTAGTTAAGTATTTAATTATTCTGACCTAAATTCCAATACTTCCTAGTTTGTGGATTTTCTTTTACAATTGATTTAGAGTCTTGAATGTTTTCTGAAGATGGATCGGACCTCAGGACAGGATCCTGATATTCTTCTATCCATGGTACTTTGGGTCAGGTAGTTCTTCCTACTCACTGAGGGTGATATTAAATATGATTATATCCAAATTGTTATACCATCATGATCAGTTCAGAGTGCCTTCTTTCAGGTGTAATGAGGATTTTATTGTTCTTGTTGGACCCACTGAAGGGCTATTCATCAAGTCACTGTTACATTGCTAGTATGAGTAGGGGAACGACTAGAATTATGAATCCTATCATGAATGCATCTTCCATGATATTCTCATAACATGTGGCCTCTTTCTCTTATTTTCTAATCATATGTGGGGAAATAAGGTTCATATCCATACATATCATCAGATAACGGTTCTGTGAAGTGAATATAATTAATGGAATTGAAGATCAAGTCTTCTTCTAATGACCAATCTTCCTAGGTAATCACTCATGGTGGTGCCATTTGGTAGGGATGATCTTATGGATTATGATATAGGGGCATAATATCTGATAGTTTCAAATCCATCTTTGGCACTTGAAAAGGTTCTTCTTTTAGTAATTTCTCTATGAATTTCCGGAAATGATTCTTTTTGATGGGTTGGTCATTAGAGGTTTGTGGCTTTGATGACATCGGTTGTATTGTAGTGGAACTATTTGGGAGACTAGTTAGTTGATTTAACATCAAATAGAGTATTCCATAAGCATAGTTAACTATTTTATGAGACATTAAACTATCAAAATTCTGCTCCATTATTCTAACAAATTTACTCAAATAACCTCCAAATCTAGGGGATGTGGAGGAAACATACCCCACTTGAGCTGGAATCTTTCCCCATTTTTCTTGACCAGAATCTAAAATTTTATTTAGGATGGATTTGAAGATGAACCACTCTTGAATGATGTGACCACATATCTGATGAAAGGAGAAATAATTAGGTTGGTCATTTAGACTCACCTCATTGACCATTTTGGATCATAAAGATGTAGTGAATCATTGTCCATTGATTCCATAAAGTCACCACAGACATGATCATCTAATAACAAGTAAATATTGTTTCTTTGTTCCTCAAACTGATTTTTCTGGGTCCCATCATTCTATTCTTATTGTGGATGGGGTATTCGTTTATTCCAAGAGGGTGCTTCATGATATGTCACAAGCTTAGGATATGGGGAAGGCAGAAGGGATGGATTTAATATGATTGTTGCTGCCTCCAAATTTACCTATCTTTTAATCAAAATTGGTGTGGTCATCTAGGAGTTAATCGTAGACTTCCATATGTAGTCTTCCATTATTTGGTAAATTGAGGATAAATCATTGAAACTGCTTATGTATCTGACATGGATGGGATTTTATTTTCACTCTTCATGGAGTCTGTCGATGCACATTGCAAGGATATCTTCCTGGGGAAGTGGACTATTGAGGGAACATGTAACCCCTTTCCATGTTTATATGAAACAAAATACTCTCTCATTATATCACTTTTGGAAGTTAAATATTTCAATGAGTGTTGTATCCTATATAATAGAGATGAACTGGAAGAGAAACAGTCAACAGAGTTTTTCTTACGCTGTGATTGACTGAGTAGGAATTCTAGTGTACCACATGAATGCTGGCCATTACAGGGTTTAAATGAAGTAGTGTAGTTTCACTACTTATTGTTTCTCTAATGTTCCCACCACTAGTGCAGAAATCGTTTTTTACGTCACCATTTTTTACGTCGGTTATATATAACCGACGTAACAATGCGGCGAGTAGATTTTTCACGTCGGTTATTTTAATAACCGACGTTACAAATCGCGCCTGTTGGGTTTTTACGTCAGTTATTTGATAACCGACATAACAAATCAATGCGTGGGGGTTTTTGACGTCAGTTATTTTGTAATCGACGTTAAAAAACCGCAGTTTTTACGTCGGTTATCAAATAACCGACGTAAAAAACCAAAGCCCAGTGTTTTTTATGTCGGTTAGAACATAACCGACGTAACAAACCCCCGGGTGCTTTGGTTTTTTACGTCGGTTATTTGGAAACCGACGTAAAAAACCCGATATCTACATGTTTTTTACGTCGGTTATCAAATAACCGACGTAAAAAACCAAAGCACCCTGGGGTTTATAACGTCGGTTATAAGATAACCGACGTAAAAAAGATTAAAAATAGTTTATAAAGTCGGTTATTATATAACCGACGTTATAAATCATTTAAAAAAATTAAAACCTGCATTCTGTCATTTACGATTTTTTCGATTGACAGTCGCCAGCTCGTCTCTCCCTCTCCCGATAAACTCTAATCGGCTCGTCGATCGCCTGCATTACACTCATTTTGGCTTCATTGTTTATCTTCTTCACTGCTCTCGGATCTATCATCTCAACTCGCGACATTCAAGTAAGCCTTCCACGAATTTATTTCGTTCGTTTTTGTTTTGATTCTTGATGTGCTTTTCGTTCGTTTTTGAATCTCGTGGAATTTTTTTTATTGCAAATGGTTATTATGTTCATTCAACTCGCAACATTCAACTCGCAAATGATTATTAAAACATTGTGGATTAGCTTCAACAAAATCTGAAAAATAATGGGTGGTACTGTAACGTTCCATTCTTCCAGCAACATTATTATTTTCATTCCCTAAGTTATAAAAATAAGTATTATGTAGGATGATTCAAAAATTTAATCTGTGAGATGAGTTGATTTATGTGTGAAACCCAGGCCAAACACATATGTATTTTTTTATTGGTATTACATATATATAGTTCGACATATACTTTTTTTTACATTACTATGATATTAACATTACTTTTTCTAAAGAAATAATACTGTCCTTAGATTATATATCGGATCAAAAGGATATAATAATTCTAATATATAATCAGAATTATCAGATAATATGACAATATTATTAAACATAAAACAAATGGGCTATATTCATATTTTTAACATGACACTTACGATGTATAGCTATTTGGTGTTGGGTACTTATGAAAACTACTACTACTTTCAAGATTTGTTTTATATTTTAAATTGTTTTACATTCAAATTATGATTTTTTTTCATATAAACATGTTTTGTCTTATCTTAAAAATATATATTTTTTGTTGATATTTGTTATAGGTAATAATGAGTCGAAGTTGGATTACAGCACATCGAATGAGCAATGATTTTGAGGAAGGTGTTGATGCCTTTTTGGAATTTGCAAAACGAAATGTTCCAAGTAGTGACATTTTTTTCTGCCCATGCCTGAAATGTTTGAATATGAAGAAGTTGAAAAGTAGAGAGATAAAAGATCATCTGATATGTCATGGTTTTAATCTGAGTTACAGCCCTTGGATTTGGCATGGTGAAACTGGACGGAATGTCACTGATGATGATGATTCGCAAGATGGTAACTCCAATGGAATTGAAGAAATGATTCGCGATATTGTATTAGAACAAATTGAGATAGAACCGACAGTTGCACGTCTATATGGTGATGCTAAAAAACCATTATATCCCGGTTGTACAGATTTTACGGTTCTGTCAGCGGTGTTAAGATTGATTAACCTAACGGCGAAGAATGGATGGAGTGACAGAAGTTTTACAGGGCTGCTACAATTGATGAAAGACATTCTTCCAAAAGATAACGATCTTCCAGATTCACATTACAAAGCCAAGAAAATATTATGCCCGATGGGATTGGGATACAAGAAAATACATGCATGTCCGAATGACTGCATTATATATAGGAAGGAATATGAATTTATGTTAGAGTGTCCAAAATGTGGGACATCATGGTATAAGGTGAAAGAAAAATCACAGGGTGATGTAGATATTACAAAGCTCCCTTCAAAGGTATTTTGGTATCTTCCTATAAATAATCGTTTCAAACGTTTATTTGCTAATTCACATGATGAAAAAAGGTTAAGATGGCATGCTGAAGAGCGGGTATGTGATGGAAAAATACGTCATCCAGCTGATTGTCCACAATGGAATAAAATTGATGCGCAGAATTCTACATTTGGAAATGAAATAAGAAATCTCAGACTAGGGTTGTGCACAGATGGAATGAATCCATACCGAACACTCAGTAGCACACATAGTTCATGTCCTGTTTTATTGGTAATTTACAACCTCTCTCTTGAAGTTTGTATTAAGCGCAAATATGTCATTTTGAGTACAATGATCTCTGGTCCAAAGCAACCCGGTAATGATATTGAGGTTTACTTGTCACCGTTGATTGATGATTTGAAAATGTTATGGGCTGATGGTATTAGGGTGTATGATTCTTATAAAATGGAATATTTTCAACTGCATGCAGTGCTTTTGTTCACTATAAATGACTTCCCAGCGTATGGAAATTTGTCTGGATACAGTGTTAAAGGGCATAAAGCATGTCCATTTTGCGAACAACAGACGTCCTATTGTCAATTGCATCATGGGAGGAAAATAGTGTACATGGGTCATCGAATGTTTTTGCCTATGGAACACCCTTATAGAAGACTAAAAAAGGCATTTAATGGCTCACAAGAATTTGATACTGCTCCAAAACCTTTATCCCATGATCAGTATTTTGAGAGGGTGAAAAACCTTGACGTGACATTGGGAAAGACACAGAAATCTGGTAATGATAGACATATTTGGAAGAAAAGGTCAATATTTTTTGAGCTACCATATTGGAGGTATCATGAAGTTAAATATAATATTGATGTCATGCACGTGGAGAAGAATATCTGTGATTCTTTGATTGGAACATTGTTAGATATTAAAGGAAAGACTAAATATGGGTTGAATGCAAGATTAGACTTACTATCAATGGGAATACGTTTGGAGTTAGCTCCCACTCCTAAAGGAAGACGAACATATCTTCCCCCGGCTTGTCATACATTATCGAAGAGGGAGATAATTAGCTTCTGTCAGTGTCTTCATGATACCAAAGTGCCTCAAGGTTATTCTTCTAATGTAAAAATTTTTGTCTCAATGAAGGACTTGAAGTTGATAGGTATGAAATCACATGATTGTCACGTCATGATGCAACAAATTCTACCAGTTGCATTGCGTGGAATATTGCCCATTCGTGTCAGAAAGACTATAATGAAGTTGTGTTATTTTTTCAATTCAATTTGTAACAAGGCGATTGATGTGAATGCTTTGAACATTTTGGAAAAGGATGCAATTTTAATACTTTGTCAATTGGAAATGTATTTTCCTCCAACTTTTTTTGATATAATGGGGCATTTAATGATTCATCTGGTTCGAGAAATAAAGCTTTGTGGACCTGTATATCTTCGTTGGATGTATCCTTTTGAAAGGTATATGAAAATATTAATGGGGTATGTTAAAAATATATATCGACCCGAAGCCTCCATTATTGAAAAGTATATTTCTGAGGAGGTAGCAGAGTTTTGTACGAGCTACTTGGCTGTGGTGCAACACATAGGTTTGCCTCCATCTCGCCATGAACGAGTTAATAATTAGGGAAAGGGGATTCGTGGCTTGAAAGTCAAATCATTGTCAGCTGAACAGATGAAGAAGTTAGAATCATACATCTTGAAGAACATAGCTAATGCTCAACCATATATCACATTGCACATTAATGAGTTGAAACAATGTCATCCAAAGAAGAAAGAAATGTGGATTTTGAATGAGCACAACAAAACTTTTTTGTCATGGATTAAAAAGACTTTTCTTGGTAGATCAGATGTATCAGAGACATTAAAATGGATAGTGGGTGGTCCATGTTTAAATGTGATAACGTGGTCTGGTTATGACATTAATGGTTATACATTTCATACAAAAGCTCAGGACAACAGAAGTGCGGTTCAGAATAGTGGTGTATTGGTGTTTGCAGAAGCAATGCATTTTTTGAGTGCTAAGGACAAAAACCCAATTTCTGCATCAAATGCATATTATGGAGTGATTGAAGACATATGGGAGGTTGATTACTTTAAAATTAAAGTTCCCGTTTTTAACTGTAAATGGTTTAACGGTAACAACAGTGTCAGACACGATGAATTTGGAATGACACATGTTAATATGAATAGATTGGAAGACACAGCTGATTCTTTTATAATGGCAACACATGCAAAACAAATTTTTTATGTAGTAGATCAATCAGATATGCAGTGGGCTGTTGTTTTACAAGGAAAAAAACAATATGTTGGTGAGGATGAACTTGAGGAATATTCTGATTTATGTGAGATCCCTACTTCAATGGAAATATTAACAGAACATAATGATGATCATGTTGAAGACATAGTTTGTGCCATAAGGAACGATCACGACGAAGGAATTTGGGAAAACAATCCATCTGTACATTCCTAAAATTACAGGTAACATATGTTTATTTCTTGTTTACATTTATTTTTTCAATAAATGTTAGATATTGTAAGTTTTTTATTTATTAAAACATGTTTTAAAATAAAATAAGTATATATGACTCTCTGAGTCTACCGGCCAACCGGTGGACTCCCACCGGCCAGCCGGTATGGGCACCGGCCAACCGGTTCTTGCCCACCGGCCAACCAGAAGGCAAGGAAGTAGTCTTGCCCACTGCCTGGTGACTCCGGCCAACCGGTGGATGACCACCGGCCAGCCGGTGGTCTCTGGCAGATGCATTGCTTTCTACCGGAGCCACCGGTCAGCCGGTGTTAGCGCACCGGCCAGCCGGTATAGGCACCGGCCAACCGGTTCTTGCCCACCGGCCAGCCGGAGGACCCAGGCCGTAGGCTTGCCCACTGGCTGGTGACACTGGCCAACCGGTGGATGACCACCGGTCAGCCGGTGGAACCCAGGCAGAAGGAAATGCTCTACGACCCAACAGTTTATAACCATTACATGATTTTTAAAATGCTTATTTTTGTTCAATGACAATTAATTTACCATGTTTACAATGTTTACCAGGTTTACCATTTTTTCCATTTTTTACCATATTGACCATTTTGACCATCTTGACCATCTTTGCCATCTTTACCATTGTTTAACATGCTTACCATATTACCAATGTTTACTATTATGTAACCCAGTACACTTTTCTATTTTCTGATTACAGTAGTATTAAAATATTTGAATTTGTATATTTGTGAACTGACGTTTGTTTTTTTTGATTTGAAGGATAATGACAGATCATTCAGATGATCAACCACATGATTCTGGGGAGGAGCATTTTGCTGGTCATACCTCTGGGGATGAACATTCACATGCTCCTATTACGACAAAGAGTTCAAAGGTTGGTAAACGTGGTTGCACACGTTTACCAAAATTATCACTTGCCCGTACGCAGGATTAGAGGATAGTAGTTGAGTTTGATGATGATGATATTCCTAGAGGTCCGAATGCCAAATATTTTAAGAGTTTTGTTGCAACTCAGGCTAAGACCAAAGTAAGCATTCTGTATGATGATTGGAGAGGTGTGGATAAAGCGGTTATCTCTCAGTTGTGGGAGACGATTTTGGTAAGATCTTTTGTCATTGTTTGAAAATTCATTTAATGTTTCTGGTATAAATAATATGTTTAACCTCTTCTTTATCAGATGACATTTGATATTCCTGACACTGGAGGAGTCAGGAAGAAATTCTTATCATTGGCTGCCAGGAGATGGAGGGATTTCAAATCAACCCTCACATCTGATTTCATTTATGGTCATAGGAGTCATGACAATCCATGTCGTATATATCCTTTTATAGATGAAGACACATGGAGACAGTTTTTTGAAAGTAGAAAAAAGAGTCATTTCTGGTAAGGGCAATGTAAACTTTTATATACTTTCTTATATAAATGATTTTATTAATGTTTTGTTAATGATTTATTATTCTTAAATTATAGCAAACAAGGAAAGCTCATCAGGAGATCCAATCTAAAAATGTATACCCTCATAGTTTATCTCGGGGAGGGTATACATTATTGGAAGAAAAAATGATAGCGGAAAAATTTCAACAACTAAGAGTTGAGTCTTCAAGCTCTGGAGAGGTGGCCCCTCCATCCCCTCCATCTAGACATGAAAAATGTAAGAGAGCTCGGAAGGGAAAAAAGGGCAATATCTTTCGGAAGAATAGAGAATCGTAGCTGAGAGGATTGTAAGATATCTATTTAATTTATTTAAGTTAACTTTTTTCTTCATATAAGTTTCAATCATTACAGAAATGTTCAATTAATTAATACATGACTCTCTTGAGGAGAAATGTTCAGAGGGGACATTTACAGCTACTGGGAGGGAAGATATTTTATTTGCAGCATTGGGAAGGCCCGAACATCCTGGTCGTGTAAGAGGATATCCGACAGGTGTATCGGTAAGAAATGTGTTTCCACGTTCTTCAACTTCTAACATTGAGGGGGTTTATAAAAAAAAATAGAATCCTTGGAGGCTGAAGTTCAAATTATTAATGCGATGATGGAAGACAAGATTAGAGATTCGGTGCCATCTATGTTTGCAGAAATGCAAAGACAATTTCAGACTGCAGCTCCCACTCCTCCACCTCCCCCTGCAGACCCCATTATTTATCCTCCACCTCCGCCAGTAGCTCCCACTCCTCCACCTCAGCCTGCGGACCCCATTTTTTATCCTACGCCTCCGCCGCAGCTTCCTACATATTGCGAGTTGTATGTTGATGATTCTCAACATCATATAGCAGCATACAGGTTGGTATATTGTATAGGAGATACAGTTCATCATCAACAATTAGAGGTAGAGAATCAGAGGGTCACTGTACAGGATATTATAGATAGATCAGCTAGGGTGCCAATACCTACAGATGAGGTGGCGACAGTTGGACAGAGTATCGGCCATTTTTTAGTTTGGCCATCCAGACTTCTTCGACTCATTACCATAGAGGTATGAATGTTATATCTTTTATTTTATTTTTTTATTAAAGTTGTTTTATCATTTGAAAACTACTATAATTCTCAATTTTTTTTTCACAGGAATACTTCAAAGGTAAAGAAATATTGTATCGACAACAACAAAGACAACATGCTATGACATCAAATACAGATTCCAGTGGCCTTGATAGATTGTCAAGATATTCACATTTTTTGTTGGGTTTTTATGTGTTTCCAATGGAATCTCATGTTTGTGGACGTGAAATAACTGTGGGGATTACAAAATCTGATATCATGGAGCTTGTTACAGGAGATAAGTTGGGAATCAACGTGGTGAAATTTTTTTCCATGTAAGTCTTAACACCTTTTCCCTGCATTATATTTATTAAAAATGTATACTTATATATGTTTTGTATTAGGTATCTTTATAAAATTTGTGAGAGGAATGAACTGACAGAAGTATATGGATTCATGGACCCGCAATTGATTTCCCCAGAAGCATGTGCATTGACTGAGGAACAAAGAATGGTTTATATTGCTGAAAGATTTGAAAAGAATATAATCCAACAATGTTGGATGATGCCTTTTTGTGAGAGGTATGAAACACATTTCTCTCGAATATTTAATTATCTTTTAACATAAAAAACCACTAACATTAAATTTCCTTTTATCTGTAATCATTGGATGTTAGGGATTTTTTTTCCAAGGGAGAAAGCTCTTTATTGGATATGCTCTGTTCATGGTGATGTGCGGGCAAGTTTTAAGAATATATTGGAAAAGTAAGTTTCAATTTCTCAATAGTTTTATATATTATAATAAATTTTAAATTTACCCCATTCGTATTATTTTTCTAACAGTGCATGGGCCTACTTTCGAAAAAAACAATGAAAAAAATGAAAAGATCAAATATGTAAAGGCGAAGGTAAATTTCCATTTATAATTTGTACTTTTTGATTTATTAAATAAAAATAATATATTGAATTTACACTCATTCAAAACAGAATTGTCATGAACAACAAGGCCTCATCGAATGCGGATATTATATGTTAAGATTTATGTATGAAATAATAATAACTGGGACAGTTGTGAATTTTGACCTGGTACGATTTCCTATTAAACTTTGCCATCATATTTCAATTCGATTTATTCATTATACACGTAAAATATCTTCTTTTTCATTTGTATCTTTTTTATGACCCTCAACCCTATACTGCTGAAGACATCAAACACGTACAAGTGGAGTGGTCAAATTATTTTACAGGTTTGATTGAATTTTAGTTGTTTGTAATGTAAAATGTAATTTTGAATATTGTCGTTTTAATTGTCTATTTGGTAGTTGTTTAGGATTGATTTAGTTTTTTTTTGAAGTTGACAGTGTAAGTTTTGAATGTTATATAAGTGAATGTTTAATTTTGCTCTACTTCTTGTTTTGGTCTACTTTTGATGGTTCTTCTGGTATGGATTTGGGTCTGTGGGGGAGGGGTGGCAGGGATGTCCAGGGGTGTGGGAAGCCGGTCCAGGGGTGTGGGAGTGCTGTCCAGGGGTGGGGGGGTTGTCCAGGGGTGTGGTGGGGGCTGTCAAGTGGGGTGAGGGGGTGAGGAGGTGCTGTTCAGGCGGGTGGGGGGTTGTCGAGGGGTGTTTGGGGGTGTCCGGGGGTCGGGGGGTAGTCCAGGAGTGTGGTGGGGGCTCCAATGGGGTGGGGGAGGGTTGTCCAAGGGGTATACATGAGGGTGGGAGCTCCAATGGGGTGGGGGAGGGCTGTCCTGGGGGTATACATGAGGGTGAGGGCTCCAACGGGGTGGGGGAGGGCTGTCCAGGGGGTATACATGAGGGTGAGGGCTCCAATGGGGTGGGGGAGGGCTGTCCAGTGGGTATACATGAGGGTGAGGGCTCCAACGGGGTGGGGGAGAGCTGTCCATGGGGTATAAATGAGGGTGGATTCTGTCTAGTGGGTAAGTTTTATATGTTATCTATTTACATGCTTATTTTTTATGTTCGTCTGTTTTTGTGGTATGATTTCTTGATTTATTTTCTGATTGATTCTGGTGGAGAGAAGATCACTGCATTCTGTTTAAAAAAAATTGGGTTTATCACGTCGGTTATTTAATAACCGACGTGATAAAATGCCTGGAAAATAGTTTATCACGTCGGTTATTTCATAACCGACGTCATAAAAGGCCTGTAAACTAGTTTATCACGTCGGTTATTTAGTAACTGACGTGATAAAAGGCCTGGAGAATGGTTTATCACGTCGGTTATTTAATAACCGACGTGATAAAGGGCCTAGAGAATGGTTTAGCACGTCAGTTATTGAATAACGGACGTGCTAAACGGCCTTTATCACGCCGGTTATTGACTATCCGACGTGATAAACCCCCTCCCACCGGTTTATCACGTCGGTTAGTCAATAACCGACGTGATAAACCCCCCTCCCCCAGTTTTTCACGTCGGTTTTATATGAACGGACGTGATAAACCACGCTCAGCCCGGTTTATCACATCGGTTCTTATAGAACGGACGTGATAAACCTCCCTAACCCCAGTTTATAACGTCGGTTCTTCGATAACCGACGTGATAAACATCGCGATTTTATGTTTTTTGACGTCGGTTTTTAAATAACCGACGTCAAAAACCTTATTTATAACGTCCCACGTGTTAACGTCGGCTAGAAACTGACGTAAAAAATTAAAAATAACCGACGTAAAAAACGTTTTCTGCACTAGTGCACCATGAGATCACAATGAGTTGTATAATGGTACATTTGGTTTTATAGATCACATAATCCATTGAATTTGGAAAAAATAGGACTCTCGAAATTTGGTGACTGTAGGGTGTCTCTTACCATGTTGGGGTAAGGTTCTCATTCTAGATGCACTGGTGTATGTCATTTATCCACATCTTCTAATCAGCCTTCCAATGTCTCGATGTTGTCGGTATGTCAGTGATAAGGGATTCGCTGAAGCTTGACTAGTACCTATGGAGAAATGTGTTTTATTTGACACATACATTCCATTTTTATTTTGGGAGGATATCCATATGAGGACATTTTATGAGGATTTTCCTGAACCACTTATTATTGTCTAATTAATGGTGGGAAATCCAGGTACTTGTCAATGATTTGGTCTAGGTTGATGGATGGTCCTAATGCCTTGTTGGGTGGAAATATAGGCATTCCGTCAAATGTCATGATGAACCCTCACAGATGAGGTTGACCTTCTCAGAGTGTACATTAAATTACATCAATAGGTGATATTCAATCAGATGACTTCCCCATAGAATCCTTATTTTTATTTTCCAAAACTCATTAATTTATTTACCTTGTTGAGATAACCTCTCTTTGAGTGTAGGGAGATCATTCTCATTGGGAGGAGGAGGTGGGAAATATATGGAAAGGAATTTTTCTAATCTCTGCTAGAGGTTTTCTAAGGTGGTAATATGGGACTACTTGAGGGAGATCCCATATTTAGAAAAACTCTCTAGTTCAGGGTATGCACAACTTTATTCTAAATGTGTATCAAATTCCAAGCAGAACCAACCTATCCTTGTTTTTATGAATTTGTATCATTTTATGTGACATATTTAGGATTTAATTACATGAATTTCACTGATTTTTAATCCAATGTTAGTCTTTTACCATCAAATAAATTATTGGAAGGTTATTTTCACCCTTTTTGGGAAATCTACCATCATTTACATGTTTATCTTTATGAATCTTAGTGAAGGGTGGCTCAGAGGGAACCTCTATGATGTCTTACCATATACACACCTTTTGAGGGGAATGGATCCCAAGATTGAAAAAACAAGTATAACTTCTCTATTGTTTCCCACACCAAATGGTAAATGACTGATTTCTATTGATGGGTTAGTTGAGGTAAAAATTCTTCTAGTCCTGTGGGCTAAAGTTGTTCTAGTTCATTGGTTTTTATGCCTTGAAATAATTTTATCACCCTTAAGGTGGTATTTTGTGTTAAAAATTCCCCCATACCTATGGGCCATGAATCATCATATACTAATGAAACTACTACTGCTATCATCGCTCTCTTGATCTCGCACATACTAATACTAATGTCATTGAACTATGATGTTGGGTCTATATGTGAATTTTTTACCTCTAAGGACATTAAAAGTGTTTGATGATGGGATTTCTTTAAGTGACAAGCCTTCTAAATTTTCACAGTTTCTTGGATTAAGATATTTTCTTTGAATTTATCTCTTCATGACTTATGCATTTAATAACTATTATAGGGTGGTTCTTGTTGAGCATTCTGCCTTTCCTGAGTACGGGATTTTATTAATATCTTCCTCAGGACAACAAAATTACTGGACTCAATTTCAAGTGGATTTTATTAAATGGGTCATGGGGTGAAATATATAGATTCATGCCCCCACCCCCACCCTCAGATATGAACACCATGAGGGGTGTCACCAATTAGACAACACAACTTAAATAGTAAATTGAGGCAGGTTAGTTGGATATCATTGCACTACCTCTTCAATTATGGTACCCTACATATAGAGTGGATTATATGTATACTAGATGTTAAAGCTCCCCCAATTTTTTTTGACATTGTCTGAAAACCCATCATTGGGCAAGAATTTTTCTTTCTAGTGGTAGAAATTTTTTCATAGTTTGAGATGAATTTTATATATGGAAACTTCTAACAATTCCCTTGATAGGTTGAATTAGGAAGTGGAGGAGGGATAAAACATAACTGTTATTCCATCACCATCCAATTTCCTTCTCATAATAAACAAACCCTTTCGTTCTTCTATAAGATACTTCTCAACTTCAATATCCCAAATTTAATGATTCTAGATAATTTTATTAAATGTAGTGGGGATGATGGGGTTCTCACTCATATTATAATGGTCCAATGGTGGATTAGAGGAGGAACATTATCTTGATCCATCTTCTATCTATGTATGGATGTATCTTTTCATTGATAGGGTTTAAAACATGTATTACCCCATCTTTTAAATCACCTCTACGTACAAGGGATTTCTTGTATTTTAGTTTGCTAGAGGATGATCTTCTTATTGATATAATATGTTTCTACGGGGTGGCCCTGCACAGTGCATGCCATAATGGTGAGGACTACCACCATAGCTTGATATCAGACTACCAAGACAATTTTTGATTTGTATACCCTAGGTATGACCATTAGTACAAACGTCAATAAGGGGACAACCTTGTTACTAAAATGAGACCTCACTATGGGGAGGACCTTTATAGTTGTTGTTATAAGGTAGAGGACCTTCATCAAAGTTTAATGTCCAACTGTACAGAGAATATCTAGTGTATACCCTGGACAGGACCTCATAAAAATACTATAGAAATGGGAGAACCTTCTTTCTAATATGAGATGTCAGTAAGGGGATGACATTCATAGTTGGTACTACCATGAAAATTATAACCATCATATCTTGACACACAACTATAGGGAGAATATCTATAGTATATACCCTGGGGAGGACTATCAAAGTGGATGATAATAAGGGGAGAACCATCATGATTGTCGATCTTATGATCATGATTTGGGATACCACAATGCTCATCAAGAGATAAGATCTCATGATTTATCATTTCTTATCCACAAAGTAACCCTTTGTGGTGTGTCCTATATGGAGGACATTTATAGTTTCTAGTGACAATATTTAGGGTATGTCCTTCGCAACAATAGATGGAACTTTCATATTTTGGTAATATATTGGTAGGATATTTCACCTTTATTGATATTTTTTTGCTAACATCACGAAATCTAGCTTCTAGTACGGAAGGTCCATGGATTTTCTCTTCATTTTCCAGTCTCCTTTGGCATGATTTGTTTCTAGGTACTACCTTGTGGGAAATTTGGGCTATTTTTTGTGGGTGATAATATTCATATATGGGTGCATATTGGAGTGGATCACAAGTTACATCTTGGATATACTAACAAGAATATTTATTTTTGGAAAGGATATATTTTTTCCCCAGAGAGTCCAAAATAGTGGAACTATTTCCCCTCTTATTGGAACTTGTATTTGTGCTTTATTTGGTTGTCCATTTTTCATGGAGTACTATGGATGAGCCCCATATAGAGGATCTGGGTTGGATGTATGCTATAGGGTGGCAACCTTATTTTTTTATGATTAACTTCACTTTAGGAGGTATGGTTGGGGGATAGAATCCTTTTTAATTCCATAGATGTGATTACATATTGAAACGAATGGAGGATATGGTATAGAAATGATGTCTAATCCTCAATTATTTCTATAATGTGTTGATGGATGTCCTTGGTTGGATTGAGAATATATTCCCATTCTGATGTTGGTGTAGGGATAACGGTCTACACCATTCCCCCATTTTTTTAAGAAGGTACAAACATTTCTCCCATATGGGGGAATAAATACAGTTCTATCCTTTATTTATAGGTGGGATACGCTGAATTTTTTCTGGTATCCATTGTACTTGAAATATGGGATTCATATTCCTGAGTAAGGCTTTTTGTCTGCTCAATTGTTAAAGTGTTTTTATGTTGGGTTTGATTAAATATATATAAATTTTACTCTTATTGTATTTGTTTTCCACCATCTTTGAATGGTGGGATTCATATTCACACACCTGGATTTGTGTCTGCTCATTTTCAGAACTATTTGGATGATGAGTTTGATGTGAATTGGAAAGGACTTGAATCACTGGTATTTGGTTACCACCATATTTCACTGGTGGAATTCATATTCATGTGTAAGGATTTGTGTCTTTTTATTTTCCACTCTATTTAGATGATGGTTTTGATGTGAATTTGTATTGATTTGACACTACTTCTATTTGGATTCCATCGTATTTAGCAAGTGGGATTTGTATTCACAAATATAGATTTTCATCTGCTCATTTTCCTCCTTATTTGGACAATGTGCCTAATGTTCATTGGAATGGATTTTAATTTTTCGATAATTTTCCTCCCAACTTTTAGGGTAGTTTTGGCGAGGATTAGAGGGAATTTTTCACTTTCTCATAATTTTCCATCTTATTTCCATGAAGGGACTCATTAGACGGGGTAGGAATATGAATCTACCCATAGTGTTCCACCATATTTTTTCCTGGTGTTTATTTTGCATGAATAATAGTAAATTACATGTTTTTTATTGTCTGGTCATTACATTAAGTAGTCCACTCGGTGGACATGGATCCATTTGACATGATAAGGGTCCCTTGAAGCAATATCATCTTCAGTCTGAGGATTTTGGGCCACATGTTGTGGTTGGAGTTGATTTTTCATAGGGGACCTTGGGTGGGACCCTTTTTATACATGGATGAAACCCTTTATGATGACTTCATTAGACTCCCTAAGGTAAGGGAGGCACTCTTTGTCAAGTTAGGTGGATAGGCTCCTGAAATGATTGGAGATTGCTTGTGGTTCAACCTTATTTTAGGTTTCCGACCATCGCTTGGAATATGGATGGTGGGGATTCATTTTCTATAGGGCCTATTGAGATACGTCTATGATTGGTAGATTACCATTTTTTTGGTACTCCCTAACTAGTGCATTTTAAACCTATTGTTGAAGATGTTGGGTGGGCAATGGAGTCTTATTCTTCATTGGGGACCAAAATCCTTTTCCAATTCCTGATGTGCATGTCTATGAAAACTAGCAAGATTCCATTGGATTGAAGTAATCCAGGAAGATTTCCTACAATGTATGTAGCACATAAAGACAAAAAAACAAATTCAAAATTGAATCTCATTGTTACATTCATAATAGATTATCATATCTTTCCCTCTTCCACTTTGGATGAAAAAATTTCCTAATGTGGGGTAACACCACAACCATTATTAAGGATTCAAAAGAGGTTTACCATTTTGGATTCCATTGAAAAAATGGTTTCCCGACAATGGATTTCATGGGTTTGAGTTCTTTTGCAACTATTCAGGTTGGGACCATTATTTGTAAACAGTTTCTAATAGGTCCTATTCATGGTGGAAGAAGCACCTAATGAATCTCATATCCTAGATTCAAGGACCTAATTTCCAAATTAAGGAACTCATCCAGGGATTTTTCCAATGACACTTAAGAACTGACGTTGGCTGAGAGGATGAGAATTTAGGATCATTGCACCCTTTTTTGGGGAACTATTTCATGTTATGGGACTCTATTATAGATTTATGATATATTCATGAATTCATTGTTCATTCCTAAGTATGTATCCATGGATTGCCCCATTGTAATGATTTATTGTTACTAATAAAGGGTTTAGAATCAATCGTATGTATGCAAGTTTCTCCTTTCATGGGTATATCTATATGTATATGAGGTTCTCCATCAATGTTACCCTTTTATGGATAGGTTAGGGATTCCATGGTTTTCTATTGAGATTATTCCAGTTTGAAGTCCCTTATAGAGATGCTATGGAGTTTACTATCATCCTTGGGGGACATTAGTTGTTTTGGAAGTTCATGTTGAACCCATAATATAGGCTTCCTATGTATCTCCATGAGAGGAATTAAAACCCATTTAGTATAGTTCTTATTAACATGGAACATAACCTTTTAAGGTCTTATTACAAGGAACCATACATGCAGTTTATCATCAGGCAGTGAGGAACCTCAGTTGAAAGATGCCAAGTGGAAGATGGTCTAGTACTTATACTGAGGTGTCCTAAGTAACCCTTTAGAGATATGGTCTCCTAGGTAGATATGAAACTACCAAGGATGTGTCTTAGGGAAATTTATGGTGGATTTGGTTGCTGGGTTTAGACCGTATGGAGGCTTCTTATATATTCTAGTAGTTTGGTAATCAAAGACCACATTGTTCGGTGTGCTGGGGTATATGCATGGAATATTTCCATTCCAGGGGTGATTCGGGATTAAACTCAATGGATGAAAGATTTATGTTTTGAATTGTTTCTTTTATCAATGGAGATGGCCTGATTTAGGTTTAGAATTGAGGCTTAAAGCTATGGAGAAGGCCCGATTGATTTTAGTAATTGGGTCCTACATATATGGAGACAGTCCTATTGAAGTTTGCAATTGGGTCTTACATCTGTGGAGAAGGATCAATTAAGGATTGGAATGTGGGATTACATCTATGGAGAAGGCCCAATTGACAATTAAAATCAGGGCTTACATCTATGGAGAATTACTTATTGAGGTTTGGGATTGTGAGGATTCCATGATCAGCACTAACCACTAAGTCTAAGTGAGTCATTATCCGTGTGAGAAACAAGGGGAAGTAGTGGATCTGAAGATCAAATGACCCATCCTTTTTGTTGGTCGATGAAGAAAAAAATCCCAAAGGGAGAGGGAGATGGCATTGAGTTTTCTAGTATCCACGCTTGGTTTCATATATTGGATAGTAATATTTGAAGATCTATGTGAATATTTCTATAGTGGAGGTGAAGAAGAGAAAATGTGCCGCCTCTAGTAATAAAGGGTGGGGAATTTACTCAAGAGGACTGCCCAAAAATTGGTTCTAGTGGGGAGAGTAATGTTTGACACTAGTCCTCCTCACATGGAGAGGTTAGTGATTCCCCTCAATCCCTATAATAAAGAGGTACATGAGGAGAACCCAGGTTTAGAACCCTTGTTACAATGGGAATGTATACTTGAGGGTACTATGAGGATCTACCTTGTTGTGGGGATTAAACACAAGACTCCAATTACAATGGGTATTTAAACCTAAGAGTACATGTTGATGTTATTGATAATCTTTTAATATATGTCAGGAAGATATAGAAGTCGTCATGGCCTAATACCATTGAACTAGTTTGCAGAGGGGCCAATATGGGGCCCATTTTCATGATAGAAAGAAGTAATGAGAACTAGAGGTCGGAACACCCTAGGATGACCCATTCTACATAAAAGGTTCTTATGTGGGATGTTGTTCCCTCTATGTATCTTGTTTCTACAAGGGTTAGAGGACTATACATGTAGAATTTTGTTACATGGACCAGGGGTCATACCACATAGCTTGCTCTTATACAGGATGAGGTTCCGTCCACATATCATAGTGCTACACAGGGCTGAGTTCCACCCACATAGTGTTTTTCTACATGAGGAATGTTTCTTCTCATATATCAGCTGAATCTCCTGATGGCATTTTTTTATTCTTTGATAATACACCTTTCAAGGGGCGAGCTAGAACCCTTACAAGGCCCAATGTTTTAGAGACCATTTCATGACCTATAGGTCTTAGAGGAAATAACCAAGACAATACCCCATAGAATTGCTCCTCCCCCACACATTTCATGATATTAGCACTCCCACTTCGCAAAGCTAGTCAGCTAGCTATCCTGTGCAGAGCAGTATAGGCTTGGTAATGATGGAAATTCTATACCCTCTCATTCTTATAGTCCAAGTTTACTCTACTCTAGTGAATGTTCCTTCTCGGATCCTCGTTTTGAGCATGGTCCCGTGTATTATAATTGGTACATCAACATATTCATGTGTCCCAAAGGCCTTGGGGTGTCCTGAAGGCCTTTAGGTGGCCCGAAGGCCTTCAGAGACAACTGGCCCAAAGGCCATGGGTGGACCGAAATCCTTGTAGGACCTGAGAACCAAACCGGTGTCCCAAAATCCCTGATAGATGAATACATCTAGGTACTATAGTATCGATTAGTGTCTTGTTCAATACTCACTACAATACTACTATAGTGCCCGCTATATTGTCATTACTATACTGCTACAGTACTTGGAAATATGTCTCCACCCAGATTTGATTCCGAGTCTCTTGGATGAACATGTCGAGTCGTCATCAACCGGGCTAAGGATCATTTTCAGTTCTTCCCATATAGTATATTTTCATGTAGGGATGAGTTCCACCAATGTAGTGTTATTCTATGTATGGTAGGGTTACTCCTATAAAGAATATTGTTAAGAGGGATGTTCCTTCACAAATGGTCCATCAGTTTTATTCCTTATGATATATTTTCTACAGAGGGGTTTTGGATTTTGTGTAACAGCATATGTTTTATTATTTCCTCCTTATTACAATGCAGCATATTATACCTATTGTGAATCATCGAAGTGGGTTTGAGTTTTTTGGCACTTTTACACTCCTTTGAATAGTATCCTCTCTTCTAGTCATCCTTCTTCATTTCCCATATCCTCTTTTGGTCCCCATCAATGTTTTATTTGTAGAGGAATAGGGGACCGAATACCAGTATCGTAGATCATCTTTAATGGGATACAAAGTGACTTTTGTAGGTTCCCACAAAAGACATAGTTAGAAGGGAAACCATTATGGGCACATAAATCACACCTATCCCCACAAACAAATTTGTTTCATTTATGGGATCTGAAAATACCACCAAACCCTCATAAATATTTAGTTTTCATTGGGTGATTTGTTTTCTTGAGCGGAGATCACCACTTCTACCCACAACAGAAATTACATCATTTTCAGGCACATCTGTCTCACGAATTGTTCCAGAATGCAGTTTCTTAATGGAGTATTGATCAGTGATTGTATTTTTTAGTCCCAGAATTGATCCATAGTTCACATTTCTCACCCCATAAAACATTTTTCCTCAAAATATTCTTCAAAAATTGTTTTTTCCAATTCAAAATTGATGACTCACCTTCATCTTTATTTCAGATACATGAAGACCCAACCCTGACTAATCAATTTTTTTATTAAACATTGTATTAACTGCATTAGAAGATATCGACCAGATTAAATAAATTCTAAAAGAGATATATTTTAATGACATGGGGTGTTATATTATTTCCACATTAAATAAATTTTGTCCTATAAAGTTAGTCATGGTCTCGATAATCAATGGAGTGAAATTTTGAAATACCATTATCGATAAACCCACATTATAAAAAGGTTTAATAAAATATTCTCTTGATAAGAGATTATGGGGAGTAAAATGATCATATGGGAAAAAAGATAATTAGGTTACCAAGTATGCAAAAATAGGTGGGAAATGATAATACAAACATGGAAACAAACTAACACCAAAATACTGCTAGATAGTGAGAGAGGACATTGATCCTAAGAAAGTGGGTGATCCAAAGAAAGAAAAAAAAGAAAAATCCTAAAACCAAATATGTCTAAAAAAGGTAATTGATATCATTATAAATTGTTGAAATAGGGTAAAATTTTATTTCAACATCCCTTTCAATAGAGTTTTGGAAACATTTTATAGCCTAATAATATAAGGAAAAATACTTACCTGATAAATTTCAACATTATAAATCTAATTTCATCCATTTTTTTATTTATTCATTACTCCATGAAATGTATATCAAATTTTTTTATACCTGATGCTCTAAAACACACTTTTAATTGATCTTAATATCCATAATAGAATATAAGTTATTCCTTTGATCTCTAGTTATAATTATGAAAAACTTGTTTTCAAATGTCATCCAATATATGTAAATGTCCATATAGATAGATAATATATTATTCTACAAATGAACATACAATGTTTAACATAAACCTTTTTCGAAATGATTAGCCTTATAATCCTTACAAAACATTAATATCTGAAACATTATAAATAATGTCATGAATTTTCAAAATTAACATACCATTTATCCCCAAAAAAATATGAAGTACCTCCAAATTGTCACATACAAAACCTATGAATACCATGATCATATTCTCCTCAAACATGTAAAAGACAATAATTACAATAAAAAATTATCTAAAAGAAGCTTGATTTTTTATTAGTTATATAAAACATAGATTATTTGATAGATTCCTTAAATAAAAAAATGTCTTTATCTCCATCAATGAAAGTATAAACTATTGTATCAGTGAATCATTAATTAGTTCTAAGGTAGATTGTAATATCCAATTTAATTTATCCATATCCACAATATCATCATTCTAATATCTTTATCTCAACATTTTGAACCTATTAAAGGTTATGTTTACTTTAATCATCTATTTTTCATGAAATTACACTTTTCACTGAATCATTTTCATTGGTCATTAGTACTTTTAGCCATATTATTTTAAATCAATAATCAAAACATAATACTGTACAATCCATAAATATTTCATAAAACTTATAATGAAAAAATAATTGATAAAATACTCATATGAAATAATTATTGAATCTAAAAAAAATCACATTAATAATTCCTCTTGGTCTATGTTAATAGAATAATATTGACCATGATCTCTTAGATTGTTTTGAGGTATATTCCTTCAATACTTAGACATTAATTTGCGTACAAACCATTATACTTACAATTGAATTTTCGTGAATTGAAACAAATTTCATACCCATTGAATCACAATCATGGTGACCTTTCCTCCTACACCTGTAGAAAACTCCCATTCAATTAATTCTTGTTCCAGAATATTTCATTCCACAATTATAACATGTACAGAAATCCTTCTTCTTATTCTTTCCACATTCCAGAATTCCCCAATGGTGCTATTGTTATTGTGATTCCCTTTGAATCTATATCACGTAGAATGGTATTTTTATATCTGTTTTGCACATGATATTATGACCTCATATGATGATATTGTTTTGGAGACTAGTTCCCATCGAACGACTTGTTTAATCCCATCAATATAATAACAATTCTTACTATTTGGATCATGTGCAATGATGTTGTTCTGATTCATTCCCCTAGGATCCATTTCTAAATCATTTCATAAACTATACTAGATCATATCATTTTGAAACAGAATTTATAATGAAAAATTATTGAAATACCTAACATAAATTGGAGAATATATACATACCTAATCTCATAATTAAAAACATTGTTTCTTTGGGGATATTTTTATTTTCCAATCCATGATTATAGTTTATAGAGAAAATATGAATTATCCTTATAATATACCCTTGGGAGTTCAAACTAGGTGTATAGAAAGGCATGTTGTCATGCACCAGGTGATAATTGAGTCAAATCCAATCCACCCTTTTCGGAGTTATTACCCCAAGGTACATTTTTCCTAGAAATAGTTCCATATTTAGTATCTAGATAATTATTTATTTCAAGGATACCAACATAATATCTATCTTAAAAAAACTATAATATGTTCTTATATAATTTTCCATAAATTATATAATACGGTTATGATCCCTAATCTATATTGTTCCTAAATCTAGTCATTATGTTTTATACTACACTACCTTTTGTACCAACTATAATGACCCTAAACCCATTAGCATGGAGACAATGTCTTACCTTATTATATCCTCATAGATAAAATCTATTGAATCCCATAGGACCAATCAGTTAAGTAATTTTGGGAAACAGGATACATAACCGAGACACATTTTTCATTGGGAAAACAAAATAAAACATAATGAAATAAAATTATCCAAATCCTTTAAAATCATTCAAATGAATCATCTTCATACCATTTGGAAGGGAAAAAAATAAGGGTGAACTAAAATTCTCAGTAAGGGTTATTTATATCCAAAGATTTCACGATTCAATAAGAATAATCAACATGGAATGATAAATAACTAAGAACATATTCCATTTAAACAACATAGGTATCATGATCTGATAATGTAGTTTGAAAAACCAGCTCAAAACCCTGGTAACCTGATAATAGATATGGTCCTGACATAGATCTAAGGGAATTCTTGATCCCCACAAGTCAGATTCATGAACCAAGAATCATAAAAACCGAATGTGAGAACTATTTTTCCATTAATAATTATGGAAATAAAATAAATAAGAATGTATGCATAACAAAGGAAACTCTATTGAGAATAATGTACCAAAAGTAAAATGTTAAAGAACATCCAATGTACTATAACCAACTTAGAAAAAAGGAAAAATAGAATAATACCTAAATCCAACACAACTCACCAAGTCCAAGGTTCCATGGATAGAACCACCTTGATGAGATCATTTCGCTTTTCCCAAACCTGGAAAGAGATAAAGTACAAATACTCAGAGGTACATGTAGGGTGTGATCCAAATACCAATAGGATTCCACCAAATATTCCATAATGAGATGCCAATATCAAATTAAACAATAACTTTCATTTAATTTTTAAAATAAAAAAATAGGGTTATCATTTAAATAATCATATTTAAACAAATCATTGTTACAATTTACGTTATGAAAATATATTTAGAAAACCATGATTTACATTTTATTTGACAGAACAAATTTCAAAATATGGAATTTACATTTAAATAAAAGGATACCTTACATAAATGGAACATTTCACAAATGTCTTAAACTAACATTTTTTTATAAAATAGTGTATATAAATTCTCAAGGCATGTAGAAGATTTTACAAACATAGAATTTACATTTGAAATGCAAAAAGTGAGAAACATGGTCATGTTACAAATATTTATGGTAGATCTAGGATATAGGGATCCAACACTATGAAAAATAATGTTCGTACATATGCCCCTTTTGGACTATAGAAAATGGTACTCAACACCATCTCCTAATGAATGTGAAGTGTTGATATGATGTTTTAGAGTGTTTCTTGTTGTGTAGTGCCACCCAAAACAACACACTATCTTCCTTAGTCATTAATTTTTTCATGTACATACAATGTTTGGAAATTTATTTCAAAACATATTAAAATAAAATTAAATATCCCCTCCAATTTCAAATAGGTAAATTTTCAATTTAGAAACCATTATTGGTTTTTAATTAAAATCATGCCTTTTCAGTGAGATTAAGCAGTAATGTTCCTATAAAAAATCAGGTTAATTTTATTTCTCATAACAATGGATTTGAAAAAAACTCTTGAAATTTAAAAAACCATTTCATAATTTAATTCAAAAATTTAATTTTCAAATAATTGCATCAATTTCATCACAAAACCCCAATTCACTAGAATTGGTATTTTTCACAAACCAATCCATCAGAAAAATTATACAATTGAGTTCTTCAATTCAATTAATTCAATTTATATAATAACAAAAATTTATATATTAAAATTTAAATTACATATATGGTATAAAAACAACCCAATTCATTGAAATTAGCGGTTTTTCCAATTTCCTGCCAAATATGAATTTTTCAAAATAAACAACAATTCATCTGAATTTGGTCTCTTCAAAAAAATGATTGAAATCCATTTTTATCAAAAATAAAACTATTTAATTTAATCTAATCAATTGGAGTTAAACAAATAAATTATGGTTTATAAAAATTGGGCATCGTTTTGGAACCACCTACCATAGGATCAATGGATCTCACATCACCAAACCCCAATCCGGATTCATCAATGTAGAATGGATACCACTTGATTTGGAAAAATATAAAATCAAACTGAGGTTTCGATCCATAATAGTGGGTATTAGATCGCCCAAAAACCTGGATATTTATAAAACCCTATGAATAAATAAGGAGACCCTGAGATATTGATAACAAGAGAAAAAACTAACTGAAATGAGATTCTCAATGTTAACATAGATTTAGATCACTTCTAGAGAGATCCAAGGGGTCATGAATCCACCTTGAGGGAAATAAATAAGGGAGAACAGAGTTTGGGTGGAAGGAAGTCTATCCTGGACCTAAAAAAAGGTTCACGAATTTTTAACAAATTTTGGGATCTCAAAAATCCCATCTGCACAGTTTCTTGGGAATCGGTACATAGTTTTGTTAAACTATGCTAAGGCGATATGCGCATTATAGATGACTCTCAAATTTTCTCTTAATAGGAATCATGGATTGACTAACTATGTGAATTTTGTGTGGATATATCTATCCAAAACATTACATTTTCTTATAGCAGGGTGGAAAATTAGGCAAACTGTGAACTAGTCTTGTGCAAACTATGAACTAGCCCATACATTCATGTTTTGAAAATATTATAACCTAAAACAACCCCAAAAAAACACAACCAAAGTTCAGTTAAAAATGAGGATTTGGAATACCTGAAAATTGTAACGATATGTTACAACCTTCCCACCATAGGGACTTTCTTTCCTTAGAAGGCCTACGAAAAAGCCTCCACATCAAAAATATGTGAATGATGCTCTCTCATTAGTGCCACCTCTCCCACATCTCACGAGAATCATAACCATGCTTCCATAGCACCTGGACTAAAGGTATCATCCTCCAATGATTTACCATGGTCTCAAAATCTATAATAATGATTGGCCACTTAGTTAAGGATAAATCTGGTCCCACTTCAAGATCATGCCAACTCATAACATGAGATGTGATAGATAAATTATTTCGAAAATGAGACACATGAAACACAATATGTATCGATGTCAGCTATGATGGTAGTTAAAACTAATAAGCAACATTCCCCACCATACCAATGACATCAAAAGGTCCAAAAAATGAGGACTAATATTCCCCATCCTCCTAAGCTATCAATGACCATCCCAAGGTGAATCCTTCAAGATCTCTTGGTCTCCTATTGAGAAATGAAAAGGTCTTTGGTGATGATCATAATAAGACATGTATCGACTCTATTCTGTAATCATTATTTGACGAATCAATGGAATCTTTACAGTCATCTCTTGGACCATTCTTGGTCCAATCAAGGAACTCTTACCAATCTTTGACCAACACAATGAAGATTTACAAGGCCAGTCATACGTGGCCTCAAAATGAGCCATATTGATGACAAATTAGTAACTATTGTTATTATATAAATCATCCAATACAAAATGATCATACCATGCTCCACCAATGATGATACCGCAAGCAAAAATCATGTCCTCAAGAATTAATATAGCTCCTTCTATCAAGCCATCAGACAATGGAATTTATGTTGTACTCAAATAGACGTGAGATCACAGGTCCTCTTGATTGACTCCCCAAAAGTGTGACATTAACTAAAGATCCCTCTAGATACTATAGAATACTAGAATATGAAAAAAATGAAAAATCTCTTCCACATAGAGGTTTCCAAAATCCTCTACTTCTAATTTATCACAAATGGGTATGAAGTGAGCCAATATTATCAGCCTATTGATCACAACCCATATCAAATTCCTCACATTTGGGGTACAGGAAAAAACAAACAAAAATTACATAGATATCTCATCCCACATCCATGTATGGACTAGGAGTGTCTGAACCAAACCCTATGGTATTTTGTGCTTAGCCTTAACCAGCTGGCATGTATAAAAACGAGAAAAAAATAAACAATGGATCGTCTCATACCTGGTCACCATAATTTCTACCACATGTCATATGAAATTTTTTCGGTTCCTGGGTGCACGCCCCACTAAGAAAATTAGAAATCTCCCATCACAGATTTCCTTATAGAATAAGGTTCCACAAAACAATTTTGATTTCATAAAATACGCTCTTTGGAGAATGACCATTAGGTAACTACATTCCCACAAAAAAGAGAGTCTCTAATTCTACTGAACTCATCATCCAGATTATTTTCTTATAGAATCAATTCGAGAAGAGTTTATTCCAACTAATCACTGTACAAATAATCCTTGGCCACTTTATCCCAATCTCCAATATAAGAATGTGGAAAGAGAGCCATAATATTCTACTTTTCTGGGGAATCATTTACTACTTGGGTCGAAAGATTCCTGCTCAATGCCTTTGCAGTGAAATTACCTTTCCTAAGGGTATAGTTTATGTCGTAGTCAAAAGACTACATGTTTTCCACCCAATTCCTTTGGAGGAAATAAAATTCTTTTTGGGAGAATATGTAACTCAAGATCTTGTTTTCTGAATACATGTTAAACCATTCTCCACAAAGGTAATGTTGCTAATTCATAAGCATGTGGATCACTATTTCATGTTCAAGGTCATGGGTTAGATAATTAATCTCTTATATCCTAAGCTTAAGATATCCATAATAATCTAAATGATCACCCTATAGAAGAATATATCCCAATCCTGAACATGATGCATCACAAAAGACCACATAGCCATGCCCGACCTCTAGAATATTCAACACTGGATTATTAGTGAATTGAAATTTCTACCCAATAAAAAATTCTAACATTTTTTATCCCAAGAGATCATTACCCCTTTCTGAGTCAGTTTCATCATCGGAGAATCCAACATTGAGAATTACATCACAATCCAGAAATAATAGCTAGTTAACCCCCAAAATCAATGAATCTCGAAGACATTTCGGAGTTTTTATGAAGTCATACCTGCCTTCACCATCATAGGATCAACTAGTATTCCTTGTTTCGACACCACATGTCCCATTAATTACACTTCCCAAATCCAGAAATCACATTTCATGAACATCATAAACTGTTTGTGATTCTCAGCAATCACAAAACTATTCTCAAATGATGCACATGGTCCTCCTCGAACATAGAGTATATAAGGACATCATTGAAAAATAATACCAAACAATTATCAAGATTATCATTTAAAATAATGTTCATTAGTTCCATGAAAATTGTAGGATCATTGGTTAGATAAAATGGCATAATAAGGTGCTCATAATGTCCGTACCTACACCGAAATGAAGTTTTAGGAATATCAAATTCTTTATTCTCAACTGATAATAAACAGAGTGAATATCCATCATAAAAACCACAATCCCCCTCTCAATTGATCAAATAGATCATTAATATATAGAATCAAATACTTTTTCTTTATGGAAACTCTAATGACCTTTCTATAATAAAAAAATAATTGAATTGAACCATCAAAATTCTTATAAAAGAGAAATCCCGCCACATAAGGAGACACACCTGGGCGTATAGAGACTTTCTCAAGAAGATCGTCCCACTGGGACTCTAGTCCATTCATTTTAGTTGGTACCATGTGAGAGGAGGGAAGAGAAACTGGTTGGGTACCAGTAATTAGGTCAATGTAAAACTCAAACTCCCTTACTAGTGGAGAACCAGAGAAAGCCAAAGGAAACTTGTCATAAAACTCGATGATGGCTGGAGGGAGAACACCACTCAATGACTCCCTCCACAGAACAATGTAAAATAATAATATTACATTCCCCAACTCAATATTATAAGGTTCGACCCATCTCAACCTTGGGTCCCATTATACCTGAAGGATACGAGATACACCAAAGGGTGTGGAATAAGATACATATCACTAATAACAATTAATACAGACATTATTGAAAATGATCCAATCCATTTTGATAATGACATTGAATGGTTTCATATTGAGAAAAAGACGTTTTCAAGCTATCTCATCATCTGATGGAGGGAAATCAAAACAAGTACTATTGATACCATACTCTCTCTTCCTACCAAGGGGTGTAGTAATATCCATTGCACAAGATAAAATATCCATAGGAAGATTAAGAAGGTTAATAACATGTCTATAAATGAATGAATGTGTACACTAGTATGAAATAGATACATTAATAAGGAGTAAGTCATAGTAATGGTATCTCTCACAATCACTGGACCTGTATCCAATTAATATTGAGACTTCTATGTGAAGAAGCTCCATTGAATATTCATGTGGGTGGAACAGATATTTACGTGAATCATCTAATTTCCTCACAATTTTTGGAGGAGATTATGATCTTATTCCACTATGTATAGTGGAATAAATACGGTAAAAAATTTGTAATTTTCTTGAACATCCGTAAGAGCCACAGTTCTTGGGTTACTCAGTGAAAACCTTCTTTGAATGTCTTTCCATGCGACATTGGTAGCAAACCAAGGGACAAATTCTAGGATCTACATGAGGTCTAAAATGATGCTGATGCTATGAATTTCCATTAGAATCTTCACACTTCCGCTTTCTTTTAATATAAATTACAATACCATAAGGAGAAAAAGAAACCCATTATGAGAATGACATGCCTACCTGATCCATTTATAAAAATAAGATCTCTATCATGTACATCAGCATAATAACACAGCTTCAACCAAAAAATATGAGAATTAATATTCTCACAATGTTCTAACTCAAACTATTGAGCATTTATCCTCTCATTAGATAAAATGTCATGGTCTTGTCAGTCTGATAAAATATTAAAAACTCTCTATAATTGGAAAACATAATCAAATTCGGATAGAATTGGTTAGTGAAAAGAACATTTAAGCCGATGCCCTCTAATCCCTTATGAATCTTCATTGTCACCATAGTGTCCCCCCATCATATTCTTGGTCCGTCCGTCACAAAGGTGGAACAATTCACATGTATTTAATTAGGAATCTCGTAGATCCCAAAAAAATAATTCATATTACATAACAACTCCTTAGCCTTTTGAGAATCATTTGATCCTTTAAACGGTTCTAGTTTTTAGAGAAGAGAACCTTGAGAACTTGGTTTGATAATGTCCCTTTGAGGTTCCACAGATGGAGATGTATGAGAATTGGAGGAGGTGCATGTCCTAGTGCTTGGAAAATTTAAACAATAATGTCAACCAGATTTGGATAAACAATAGTATTTTCTCTTTGAGGTTCAGTTGTATCTTCCTCTAGGATTCAATTTTCATGCCTTCTCAAAGGTATGATTCTACACAACATCAACAGAGAAAAATAGAGACATCAGATAGAAACTCAAATAGAGAAAAATTGGAAAATAAATACCAACATATATGATGATTAGAATTGGATTTCAACATATATAGATCAAAATAGTAAAAATACCAGAACTAATTTACAACACAGCTTTCCCTGACCAACCCTGGAGACAAACAAATAAATACAGTGAGAGATATCCAGGAACCAAATCAAAAATACATCTTAAGTCCCTAAAAGGATTTGAAAATGCATACTGACTTCAAGAAAAAATCATATCCTCCCACTAATACCACATTGTCAAGAACCATCCCAACTACCCTGGTAGAACGATAACCAAGTTGGTACTAACATAGTCCGATGGTCGTTCCTGAGCCCCATTGTTTGGAGACTATAAAATTTCATCATTCAATCTAGAAGTGGGAATTATTTTTCCAATAACAATTATTGTAATAAAATAAACAAGACAATATATATAAAAAATAAAAATCCACTAGGAGTAATGTTTCATTAGTCAAGAGGGAAGGAAAGAAAAAATTACCCAAACCATAGTACTAGAATAAGGAAAGTATCCCAAGACCCAAATATTATGCAACTCACCATGTCCAAGGTTCAACAACTAGACCCACCTCTAAGAGATCCTTTCCATTTTCCCAATCATGGAAGGAGATAATCCAAAAAAACCTTAAGTAACAATTAAGGTTTCATCCAAATACCAACAAGATTCCAACATAGATTACATTATGAGATTCCAATATCAAATTATTCAATAATGTTCATTAAATTTTAGAAAGAAAAAAAACCGATTTGGCATTTATACAAAGTTATTTAAACAAATAATGTCGTATAATTTAGGAGATGGAAGTAAATTTATAAAATCATTATTGACATTACATAGGATGGAAAAACATTTCAAAATATGAAATTTACTCTTAAATCAATTTATTCCTTACACAAATGGAACTCTTCACAAAATGTTCTAAATAAATACTTTCATATAAAACAGTTTCTATTAATTATAAAGGCATGTAGAATAGTTTTAAACATTGGAATATACATTGTAAATACAACAAGAAAAAATAAATGTTAATGTTCTAATGAGGTATGATAGTTCCAAGACATAGGTATCCAACACTGTGGAATGGAAATTATGTACATACACCCCCTTGTGACTAAGGAAAATGGGACACAACCCCATCACCTAAGGAATGTGATATGATGATATGATGTTTTGGAATGTTGTATATTGTATTGAGCCACAAATATTAACACACTAAATACCAAAGGAGTGAATGTTCTCAATTACAAAAAATGAGGGGAAATTTATTTCAATACCACATAAATTAAACTTAAATCCCATATCCAATTTCAAATATTCCGAATTTCTATTTAAAACTATAAAAGGTTTTTAATCCAAAACTTGCCTTTCCCCTATGATGGAACCCTAAGGTTTCCAAGAAAAAAATTTTCATTCTAATCCATTCCTCATTACTAGGTATTAGAAACAAACTCATGAAATTTCAAAATCCATGTAAAAATAAAATTCACATCGAAAGAGGAGGTGCACAAAACACCCATTTATAAGGTGATGTGGATACCTCTCCCATCATGAATCCTTTTCCTGGGGGATTCCTAAAGGCCAGAGCCCAGAGATTGAAATATTGTGCGAGCTAGGCCCAAAAGAGCAAATATCATGATCGTGGGTTGGACTGGGTCATCCAAATGGTATCAGATCCAATGTGCATTTTATTATCCTATGGGGATGATGTGCCCTTCTATGGTGGATTATTTTAATCCCACATCAAAGGTGGAGGAGCATGAAGAACCACTTTATAAGGTGTTTAGGATACCTCTCCCATATTGAGTCATTTTCCTAGGGGATTCTTATGGGCCAGACCCTAGGGAAATAAAAACATCTATAACAAATATAATCTAAACTTCATAAAATAATCAACACATAAAACACCTTTAATGAAAAAAAACACCACTTGAACATCTGAAATCAAAACAGAATATTTTCAACCAACAATTAAATAAATATAACAAACTCTACCCATAGATCATATCATGGAACCAATAGAGCATAATCTAATAGAAACAAACCAATACATAAATAATGCTAATAGAGTAATCTAATTGATTCACTTAACTAATGACAAAAAAACATAAAAAATATCACATGTATTCATTCACACGAAATCATCAAACAAATTTTTTTAATAAATATCGGTCAAAAATTTATTTGGTTAATATATCCCTCATCACCATCACTATTTTCATTGTAATCATCAACCTCATAACTATCCTCTTTTTCATCCTTACACTTGCCCTCAGCAACACAGTTAGGTCCACTAGGTCGAATACCCTGAGGGGGTGAATCATGGTTTGAAAGATGAAAAATATCCATCATTTGGATCTTGTTTCATTGTATGAAAAAAATAAATTATATCTTCACCCAATAGAAACATACAGACAGATATTAAATCATGAAAAAGACACATTGATTTTTACTTGGTTCACCCACACTAGGATACGTCCAAGGATCATACCAAGACAATGCGACGATGTATTGAATTCACTATGGATCGCTGCTAATAATGAGTACAATGTTTGGGCTAGATCTTCTAGGCCAAGGGTTATTACCTTTACAATGATTAGGGTTTTCTCACTGTATTACAAATTATCACTCCCTATGCCTTTTTCTTTGGATCACTGCCTGTGGAAAGGGTCATCTTCTTCTTCTTCTTTCGCTCACTGTACTTGGAATGGAATCCACCCAAAGTTTATTGACTTGTAGATCAAACACAGTTTATGGACATGTAGGTCTCATTATATTAATGAATTCATGTATCCTCATCGATAGTTAGATGCCCTATTGAAGTCCCTTTTTCACCTGTATATGAATTCCGCCTCCTCGAGTGTTTCTTGGTACTGAAAAATACTTTCAAAAAGTTATTTGAAGTTCATTCAAGCCTCCTTGTTCCAATCGTGAGTTACTTGCTCCTCTAGTGTAATATGTAATGAGTTTCGTACGTAGAACACCTCCTCTACGCACTGATGCCACTACTGTGAAATTTCCTTCGTCCACAGATAGCCTCCAACTTTGATATCATGTACCACCTACACATACACAACCTACTAACCTTATTATTGAAACCCCTCCTATCCGCGAACTATTACTTGTTCGCAGACTACCTCTGCAAATCACCCTATGACCAAAAACTATTCTTATTTACAGACTTCCTCCACTAACAATCCAACTGCCACACCTTCCTCCTCCGTGTACTATGCCTTATGCGCGTTACATCTCTATGCCTAAATCCGTATGCGGAATTTCATCCACACGAACCACTTTTTCATTCAAAGAATTCTTTCTCATGAGAATCCTTCAGTCTTCATCGAAATCCATGAAAAAATATGTTATCTAATGATATTTGGTCACAAAAGTAATTGGTGAAATTTGAAATTCTAATATAGGAAAATATACTCTCAAAATATGCTAATCTAAGATTTACCAAATCCTCAATCCAGCCTTCGCCACATACCGATCATTATACTGCTGCGAACCATAAGCCAGAAGTGAACCATTTTTCATATGCAGTCTGTGTACTACCTTTTCTCTTACATGGTTGATCTCCTCTATCAATGACATGCCATCCATGTACCTCATCTCCTTCCCTCGTGAACCATTTTTGGTTTTGCGAACTGCTTTGGCATACTGTTTCTGCCACTCCGCGTACCGTTCCCGCCGCTCCACGTACCATTCCCACTCTCTGGCGTACTGTTCTCACTGCTCTGTAAAACAGCAGGTTTGTTGACAACTCTTCTCATAAAAATTATTTTCATTTTGATATATCTTTAAATCTTCTTCCATCTTCAAGCATCATTCTTTTCATGTGATTTAGATAGTGATCAAGGATTTACTCAACACATACTCTAAGCCCACATGAGCCATACTTAGCGTAAGAAACAAGAGAATAATGAAATGGTCATCAAGGTATCACCTCAATGCTAATCACCAATCATAAATATCATACTCATACCAATAAAATGATTTCATAATGAACCTTGATTGTCATGATATGTAATCATTGATTGATCACTTTAGGCATTGTCAGATTTAATGCTCCCCTTATATTATAGCTCTCCCAAACTGCATTAGCTTCAAGTCCCCCTCTCTCGCTACTCCACATAACATCTTCTCCGCATATCATTTCCCTCTGGAATAGTCATGATTTATCACCCTTTTTCAATGAACCCAAAGGGAACATCATGGTTTTCTACAATAGGGTAAAGAACACATATCATAACATTTGGGAAAAACACATCATACCTCATGGAGAGAGGGAAATAAATTCAAAAAAATTCAAGTGCAAGAAGTTGACTAGACTGCCAGAGCAAGTTGAGTATTTTGAAATTATTCTTTGT
This sequence comes from Viscum album, assembly GCA_963277665.1. Lineage (NCBI taxonomy): Eukaryota > Viridiplantae > Streptophyta > Magnoliopsida > Santalales > Viscaceae > Viscum > Viscum album. Next base: position 1,573,785,199 of record OY728120.1, on the reverse strand, counting down.
GTAAGGCCTTTGTCAGAATGTCAAAAACCATTGTTTTAGTAGGCACATACTCCAACATCACAAGCCCTTGCTCCACCAATCCTTGATAAAAAAATATTTTATTTCAATGTGCTTCATCATTTAGTGATGGAATGGATTTTTTCTAAGATTTATACCACATAAATTATCATAATGGATTCTGATCGAGGATTTCACTTCAATTCAAATGTCATAAAGTTGGTAATTCATCCAAAGTAGCTACATACCAGCTTGAGTAATCGCAATGTATTCATCTTCTCCAGTGGTCAATTTAGTGCAATAATGATTCTTTCTAAACCAAGAAATACACAACCCTCCAAGATAAAATCCTCCTCGTAATGTTGATTTCCTATCACCTAATGAACCTATCCAATCCACATCTTTATATCCCAATAACTCTTATTGAGATTTTTCAATATACATTAGGACAAAATCCACTATGCCCTTGATATACCAAAGAATTATTTTTACTACAATCATGTGTATTTTATTGGTATTTATTTGATACCTCACTTCTTGGCATGTGGAAAATAAAATATTATGCCTTTTTTCTATCAGATACAATAGACTTCGAATTATTTTCCTACATTCTATGATATTATCTTTCGTTCCTTCATCATCTCATGATAGTTTCAACAAGGTAGCAATTGAATTCTTTATTTCTTTGTAAATATCCATTTGAAACCTTCTCATTACATCCTTGGAGTATTTACATTGAAAAATAATAGTTTCATTCCTTCATTGCATCAGTTGTAAGACAATAAAAAATGCCAACTCACCAATCATTGCCATTTTTAACTCGCTTTTCATGAATTTAGAAAACAATTTGAACTTTTGTTCATCTGATCCAAGAAATATTATGCCATTAATATAAAAAATCATAATCCATTTACCGTTGACATTATTGAAATATAAATTTTAATCTACTCCACCACTCTGAAAACAGAGCATCTTTAGAAATTGATCAAGCCTTTAATACCATGCTCTTGGTTCTTAAATCAATCCATATAATTCCTTATTTTGCTGGAAATCTATGCTATCATCTTCATGGTTGATAAAACCATTTGGTTTCTCAATGTAATATTATTCTTCTAGAATTACATTCAGAAATGATGACTTGACATCCATCTGAAAAACCATAATCTTTTTTTCACTAAATTTGCAAAGAATAATCTGACTGTCTCCAACCGTTTAATAAGTTAAAATGTTTTATCCAAATATGTACCCTCTATTTGAGAGTACCCTTTGCACATAATCTTGGCTTTGTTTCTAATCACAACACCATCTTCATTCATTTTGTTGCGAAAAACCCATTTTTCCCCATGACATTCTTGTCTGATGGTCTTGAAATAATATCCCATATTTGAATCTTATAAATTTGGTCATGCCATTCATTCATTTTCTGATCCCAATTATCAACTCCATCTATTTCATCAAAGCATTCAGGCTCCACTTGTGATAAGTATAAAGCTTTTTGTAAGGACTTCATTATCTTTGTCTACACTGGTGTTTTCTGTCACCAATTATGTTATGCCTATCAATTTAATCTATTCTCACTGGTCTCTCGGTAGACAATAATTTATTACCATCAACCAAGGCTTATTCAGAATTATCCTCCTTTGCTGGAGCATCTCTTCATCTACACATCTCTTTATCATTATCCTCATGAGTTTGATCATGTATTTAATAAACATTCTGTTCCTTGTATACTATAGTCACATCATGGATTTCAACTATATTTTGTGGCCCCTTATTGAAGAATTTATATGATTTTCTTTTCTTTGAGTAACCAATAAATATTCCATCATCTCCATGAGATTAAAAATTCATATGGTTATCCTTATTGAGAAATAAACACTTACATATGAAAACTCGAAAGTACTTCTATGATGGACTCATTCCATAACATAGCTCATATGGAGTCTTCTATTCTTTTGGTCTCAATAAGGATATATTTAATTTGTACACTCCTATCATCACTACCTATTTCCAAAACATCTATGGAATATCATTCTATATTATCATTCTTTCAAGCCATGTTGTTCATTAATCAATTTATTCTCTCAATGGATCCATTATGTAGTGGAGTTCATAATGGTGATACTTGATTTCTTATTCAATTTTTCTACAGACAATCCTCCAATGGACTATTTTTGAACTTTTTCCTATTATCTATTCGAATCTTCTGGATTTTATGACCAAGAATCTTTTCACATTCCCCTCGATATCTTGTAATGCAACTGAACACTATAGATTTGTGGGTGATTATCAATACCCATTCTATTCTAATATAGTCATCAATTAAGAGAACATAATGTCTCTCCCATCAATATCCCTTGGAGAAATTTTACCACACTCATCAATATGCACATACTCATGAAATCTAGTTTACCTTTTCTCCTTTGCCTTAAATGTCTTTCGAATAATCTTCCCTTGTTGACAGGAATCACATGTTTGAGTACGATCATGTGATAATCTAGGGGGATTTTGAGTTGCATCATATTTCATCAGAACATCCAAGGAACCATTTCTTATGTTGCCAAGATCCTTATACCATAACTTGTTTTCTTCATCCTTGGACAGAAATCACATGTCTTTTTCTCCACTCACAAGATAGAGATTCCCTTTCATACACTTTCCTTACAACATAATAGAACCATCCTTTACATTTATAATACAAAATTTCATTGACAAACTTTTGTCATGCCCTGATTCACACAATTGACTAACACTAAGTATGTTGTGACTAATCTCCTCAATAACTAATACATCTGCTCATCTCATGTCTTTTCCTCCAAACATGGCATTTCCTAAACCAATAATTTTCAATCCCACATCATTACCAAATATTATGATTCCTTATTTATCATACCTAATTATCGTAACTAGATCCTTATTTCCCATCACGTGGGAAGTGTATCCACTATTAACGTTCCATATCTTAGTGTGATCTAATGTTTTAAATGCAACTTCTACAAACACTACCTATTCTACCCTTTTCTTTTTGACCTAATTATTTGGATTCATATCTAACATGGAATGGTAATCCTGGTCTTCCACAGAATGTGATAGACTATCTTGAACCTGTAGATCTACAAAATGATTGAAAATTTTTATAACTCTAGAAGATACATTTGGTTTCTTCTTATGAGCATATTCAGTCATCCTTGGAACATTCATCTTCATTGTTGATGTTCAATATCACGCCATATGTCAGATTCCTTTACACCTAGAACAATGATCATCAAATGGTGACTTTGAATTTTGAGCTCTATACAACCACCTTGGTTGGTTTTGTTCTTATTGGTACATTTTTTTCTATGGAAAATACATTTTGAGAGTGTCACATTTTATCACCACAATTGTATCTTATGTGAGGTGAATTCTTATGTAGCAATGATGCATCAGTAGTTGTGCCTTGGGTGATCTGAATCATCTGATTCTACTTTGTACCCAAATCAATCATCAATCATGGAGTGGGTTATTTGGGTCTGAATTCAACCATCACTAATTTTTATTTTCTATAAAGCCCTATACAATCCTTATCATTCAGATTTGATTGTTGCTTCTATTCTGATGGACCCCTCACATGAAATCTGATCATATCTATTTCTTGAATGAAATTCTTTCCGAATGTTGAACTGAGAGTTAGTACTTTCTCTTATTCTTTATTTGTTTGTCGCAGAATGATGACTTCCTCTTGTAGTTGTTCGATACATTTGATTTGATCTTTTACAGTTTCTATCAAACTATCAATTTATATTTCCTGTTCATCAATTTTGAGTTTGTACTCAACCACTTTTTTAGAGCTTTTTGGCATGGGAGAACTCATCTTTTCAATTTCTATGTTCAACTCAAAATTATCTTCTTCCAATATTTTTATAAAGAGTATTTAATCATGAACTAATTTTTTATATTTCTTCATTTTGGATATCAAAATATCTACCTCTCTAAGGGAATATTCTAATTTATCTTGAAGATCAACCATTCCTTCAATTTCTACTTCTTCATTGTCACTTTATTCTCTTGTTAATGAATTTAAAACAACTACCACCAAAGCATCTATTTTATGATCCATGCAGTCCTCTAACTCTTCTTCCGCAGATTCATCTGAAGTTTCATTCTTTTTGAAAGCAGATTATTCTTTTTCAAGAATGTTCTCGTAGTACTTATCCTCCCTTTCCCATCTTATGAATTTTTTTTTGTAAATTTCATCATTTTCATCATTTTAATCATTAGAATTCTTAGGACACTTTACTAAAACATTACAAATCTTTCCACATAGAAAGCTTGAAAATGGATGTTTACCATTGAAATCCCATTTTCCCAACTGTAGATTTGTAGGAGAGAAGTGACATGAAATCATCCATATTTTCTTCCTCAGGACTATATTCAACAGATAGATTCTTTATGGCCCTGAATTCCACTTCTATAGACTTTCCCTTTTCTACTTCATAGTTATTATCATTTATCATTTTATTTGTTACAAGGATACTATGCAAGTTATATAGTGTCAGCACTTTGGAGTCTTTGTCATCCAATAATAAAACTTTTGGATTGAACTGTGGTGGAAGATTCCTCAAGATATGTTTCACAATCTTTATATCTTCAATGACTTCTCCAAAACCCCTCATGTCTTCCACAATAATATTTATACTATAAAAGAATGCATCAACAACCTCATTGTGATTCATTCTGAGATACTCTTTCTTATTCCATAGAACCACCATATTTTCTTCTTGGTCTTTTGAGTCTCCCTCATAAACGTCAAAAAAATTCCACATTTCGTGTGATGTTTTAAATGACACGGCCTACATATAAATTTCATTTAATAGGGATACCTCTAAAGCATCAATCCTTTTAGAACCAACATCCAATTCTCTTCTTTCAACTTTTTATAATGCACCACTATTTAAGTCAACTCATATTCCATGCATAGCTGTTGTGAAGACATCCATCCCTACTGATCAGAAGTCATGCTGCATCTGATTCTTCTATATTTGAAAATTATTTCCATCAAAGATCGCAATTCCTTTATAATAAACCACCTCCATTTATTCTTCTTGAGAGAGTACCACTATCTTTCAACCGTTCCCAATGATACCAATTGTTAGGTCCACTAGGTCAAATACCTTGAGGGGGGAGGGTGGTGAATCAGGGTATGAAAGATTGAAACTTTATCCCCTTTGGATCGTGGTTCTTTGTTAGAAAAAAAATCGATTCTCTCTTCCTCCCATATAAATATATGAACAAATATGAAATCATGAAAAGGAAGCAATGTTTTTTTCTTGGTTCACCCTCAATGGGCTACGTTTAATGAGCATAAAACTGCAATGCGTCGATGTACCAAATTCACTAAGGCTCACTACCAAATAATGAGTACAATGTTTGGGCTAAATCTATTATGACCAGGCTCACTACCTTTTCAATTTTTTGGGTCTCCTCACTACATTCACAAGGGTAACTCCCTATGCCTATTTCTTTAGATCCCTGCTGGTGGAAAGTGTTGCCATCTTCCTCTTCCTTTTCTCACTACACTTAGAAAGGAATCCACACACAGTATTTTGAAATGTAGGTTAAAAAGAATTTTTGGACATGTAGGTCCCTTAATTTTCATGAATTCCTATATACTCATCTATAGGTAGATGCTTGGTTGAAGTCCCTCTTTCACCTTTTTATTAAGTCGACCTTCCCAAGTACAGATAGGTACCAGAAAATAATTTCACAAAATGATTTGATGTTTTCTCAAGCCTCCTTGTGAAGATCGAAGACATCATGTTCCTCTCTCGTATAATTTACCAGGTATGGTATGGAAAACACCTTCATTGTATATTGATACTGCTCTTACAAACCTTCCTTCTTCCGCACACTTCCTCTACCTTCGCTATCGCGTACCTCCTTCGTATACCGATCATGCTAACCTTCTCTAAGAAACCCCTCCTATCTGTGAACTATTATATGATCACAGACTGCATTCGCTAACCGGACACATACCAAGCCTTCCTCCTTCTCATAACATATCTTATGCGGGTTATACCCCTATGCTCAAATCCTTTGAAAGAATTTCTTCCACATGAACCACTTTAGTTTTCGCGGAATTCATCCCCACGAGCTTCCTTCAGACTTTGTCAAAATACCTGAACAAAAAAAATGTTCTCTAATAATATTCTGTCACAATAGTTATTGGTGAGATTAGAAATTTTTATATTTTCATAGACACCCCCAAAATCCACTTATCTTAGAATTACCAAATCCTCAATCTAGCCTTCACTGCATTCTGATCCTTCTTCCGCTGCAAACTGTAAGCCACCCACAAATTTTTTTCATAAACGGTCTGCGTATTTCCTTTTATTCTATGTGGTCGATCTCTTTTGTGAATGAAACGCCATCTGCGTACCAGATCACCATCCACCTCAGACCGTTTTTTTTCAATGATCTTTGGTGAACCATTCTCGCTACTCAGCATACCATTCTCGGAACACGCTATGTTTTCCCTGAATTTGGGTACACAGATCCCATCATTTTACAATTTTCATTAACATTATTCCTACTATTCACTCATATGAACAAATACTTCCTTTTCAAACATAAAACTCTCTATTTTGAGGTTCAAAAATTTGTATTACCCTAGGAAAAAATTCCAACTTACAAATCAGTCTTCAGAAAACACCAAAATTTCTCATTAACGATCATCTAGCTTTGTCAAAAAACACAATCAAACTAAAAACGTTCTTATGGGATACCTTTTGGGATTTTTTCCCAAAACACACCCTCTTCCTCACCATCATCCTTTCCCTATTCTTCATGATAATCCTCTCCATCAACATCTCCAGTAATGTCATCATCCCAACAACCACTATGATTAACTCTTAGTGCACTATAAGACATATGAACCCACAACATATGTGCATCACCAGCTGCAGTGGACTCTTGTGGAAGTGATGGACATAATACATCCATATGTTTAAGAAATTTGTTGTTTTCTACTTGAGGCCATTATTCCTCATATATGGCTCATTTTATCCTTTTCTACCATAGACATATCCTATGTTACCCCTTATAAATTTGTGTTACAAGAACCTACTCCTGAAGTGGGAGAATACCTCATTGTTACAATACTCTCCCCTAGTCGGTAGTGAACTCTTCCTCAGTGATCATATCCCAAAACATGATATAAGTGATTGTTTGGACCAAAGTTGTTAGGTTCCTTAGCATAAAGGGCCGCCAATGAATACTGTTACAAATATAAATTGGCAATTAAGTTAAAAAAGTTATTTGAAATTGAAATAAAAAATGTAAAACATACAATTCACTATTGTATTTGTTAGTTTACCGTGATTCCAAATTTTTTCAATCCATTCTAGAAAAAAAAATATCAACGTACATGACCTAAATTATTTTAAACCACTATCTATGACAACATTATTATGCTACTTTTAATCACTAAAAACAAGTAAAAAAAATATATTCAATGTATAATTATAAAAACAAAATAAATAGTTTATTTAACAATGAAAACATTATCACTAGATCATTGTTTTATCAATATAGGATAATAATAAAGTATTAAATTATGATGATTTTCACATGATTCAACTAAAATTGAATTATATTAGTAAAAAAATTACATTGCCTCATTTATAAAATTGAATCATTGATTAACTATTTTTAAATATTCAGTAGATAAAAAACCCAACCACAGGAAAACAATTACTCACGAAAACATAAATAATTGAATGAAAATGAATTAACATATTCAAATTTATAGAATTCCATAACATATTTAACATAACTAACACAATTCATTCTTGAGTTATTTAAATCTAACAGAAAAAAATGTTATGTCCCAACATTGATAATTAAACCAAATATGATGTTTATTACATATATCATAAAAATTGAAATGAAATTTGTAAATAAATTGTGTTTAAGTTTCTTTGTTTCATTTTAACATACATTCATGTAGAAGATATATCATGGTGTGTCCATTGTGAAAAAATAAGAGTGTATTACAAGAAAGAAGACAAAATGATCCAAATAATATGACTTATAGGGATTTAGTTACTCTAATATATTTTAGTCTTACTGAGATCAAGGAACCAATATATTCCTCTAAACTTAGTGGACTCATTTGGTGACCATTTAAAATCTCCATAAAAAAGATTGAACAATTCTAAAAACCAATTAGGGGGTGAAACTAGATAAAAACCCACTTATCCAAGATTAGTCACACCTATAATAAATATTATCTTTCATGTTTTGTAATTTATTAGTATAATAAAAAAGTCATTTATAATGATCCACCATGTTGACTGGTAGAAAATTAAGTACATTTATAAAGGTTAACTAGGAGGCCTCATCACGTACTATACTAAATTGCATCAACTATAGTAGCTCAAAAGGAGTATCGAGAACCATTAATGGTGGACCAGAAATTCTATGACAAAACCTCATCTTTAATCCCTAGTGAATAAGAACATAACCAGTAGTGTAAATCTCTCACCCTCCCCCATTAGTGGATGTAATTATCAAATTAGAAAACCCCATTGATGGAATCACTGAAGAAATGAGATTTTCTGATGAACTAAAGTGGTTCCATGGAAAAATGATGGAGGAGTGGGAAATTAAACATACCTATATGGGTGGATATCATTAAACAATTTTTTCAAAACAACTAGAACTCTAATCAGGTTTTCTATACTGATCACAGATTGAACATCAATTCTATAAACTGGCCTGACAATCATCAAATTGGTGCAAATAGTATATGGAGAGGATCCATAAGATTTACTATTAATATATCCCAAAGAATTACAATAATTATATTTATTAGTATTTTATCATGGTATGTTGACATATCATTATCTTATTATCTCTTGGTTATCTCTTTTTAGGGAATCAAGTAAAATACTCATGACTTATCTGGAATTTTAGTTTTGTATTTAGTATTAATATTCAATCTGTTTATGTGAGAATGTAATTTAACAATATATTGATAACATGTATGTCATGAATTCACATGGGATGAATATTCATAACATCTAATATTTAATTCTTTTATATGGTTAGAATATTCAGGTTTAGTATCAAGGAAATAATAGAGAATAATAGTAAATAATTATATATGCCTTGTTACCCTTTAAATAATGGATGGATCAAAGCAGTTAGTGTTTATCTATTAAGTCTATTAAGAGTGATAATTTTGATAGAACTGGTTCAAACTATGGTGTGTATGATGATGATTAGACTATTATGAGATTCGAATACCTCTACATCAAAGTGGTTAAATTTCTAATGAAATTTCTCATTGAAGTGTTCAATATATTTTAGGGTCTACCCTTATAACCTATCCAACTAGATGAATTTTTTTGGAAATAACATTTTAATAATATGATTCTCCCCATTTTTAATTTGATATAAAAAATTAATAACATCTATGTAAAGTATTTTTGTACATACTTTATCTCGAATTTGGTTAATAACTCAAACTTGATAGTTATACAATGACTAATCATTACTTGATAATTTTATACCGGGAAGTCATCCATGAGAGGTCTGGCCTATAAATCCATTCCAACTGTAGAATTAAATCCACTATACAATGGATACTTATATCCTCTCCAAATCTCATCTAATTTGATAAGTCGTACGGGCCTTTCATCCTCACCATCGGGAAAATTAAAATGAAACCTGCACCAGAATATTAAGTCAAGCATATACAATAATAGTATAACATTACGTCTCATAAATTTGTTGACAAATATTTTTCCCAATTGTTATACATAATTTTATTTGGTTGGTGTCTCTACGAGAGTGGAAAGATGGGAATGATTTCAAAGTATTTGGATTGCATCATAAAAAGACTCCAACATTCTTGTCCCATTTTTTCAAAGATTAGGTTCCCTTCATTCTACTCCGCCATCAGCTGTGTGAGGTGGTTCCACACTGCATGCATGCATGAACACACAAACTACTTATCTGCAGATCTAGCTTTTAAATATTGAATAAAATAATATTAAAAAATATTATAATGAAAATAAATTATGATAAAAACATTTAGTAGGGTTATATAAATATACATGATGTAATCTGATCTGTGGGTGTTTCTAGATCCCCAAGTAGTGAAGGAACATCAACATGCACAAATTTAGTGGGTCCTAGTGTATAATTCCCTAGTTTATAAGGTGTTAGATCAAAAGATAATGATGCATGAATGTAGTATTCTTGGAGAACAATGTAGAAGGAAAACAATATGACACATATGGATGTGAAAAATTATAATAAGGAGTAGGAGTAGGAATCATTAGAGGGTTGGGGAAAGAGAAATGGGGAGGCTTATATGAAAATGAAGGTGCAAAAAAGTGTGGCCTAAACATCTCTAGTGTCTGTTATGATACAGGAAGACAATAATGTTTGTAATATGGTATGTATGGAGGAGGGACCTAGTGTGATCGGGCACACCAAATAGAGTGCCTACCTATAGTACCTCCCCCCTCAAATATATATTCTGGGCACAAGAACCACTATGTTGGTTGGTGAAAAAATAAGAACCTTGGTGGTGGATTTTGATTAATATTTATAAAAAAATTTAACTACATTAAATTATATGTTATTGATATTTATTATTGAAATAATATAGTCACAATGGGCACTTGAGTATGGATTCTCATCTCACTCATTCAAAAAATGTTGTCTTTCATATTTTTTCCCCATTACTCCTGAGTGTTTTTCATTTCATACATTTGAAAATAAATATGGAATTAATTATAAATCCTAAATAATGTGTAACCAAAGTAAAAAATAATATTTGGTGTGAATTAATTAAGGAATTCCACTTTTCAAATAAAATATGATATCCAGAATGGTATAACAAAAAAATTATATCTAGGGGGAATAATATCAAAACAGATGACACATCAAAAAAAAGGTGTGTTAAAATTAACACTTTTAGAATGGGTATGAAATAATTTTCTTTTTTTTCAATTTTATCCAATTGAATATTCAATAGGTCATTTTGTTCTTTCTAAAGTGTATGTCAAAAAACCTTCTAAAGAAATTTCCAAAACTATCACAAGGGATTCACAGGCCGGAACCAGTAAAAAATGGGCCGATATAGTTGATGAGAAGAAGCTTCATAATGGTAGGGATCCTCACATAGAGATGATGCCTCCACTAGAATTGATAATACCATAGAATAAATGGAAACCTTTCAAACAAAAGTGGATGATGATATGTTTTCCCTCCTTCTTGATCTCCAATCTGAGGAAGCCACCTTAAATTTCATATTAATTGAGTTATTAGATAATGTGAGTGATCTAAATAGCACTCCCATTGTTAATATTCAACACACTGTACCTCACCATGCTCTTAACACCCCAGTTCATGATCAAATAGGGCCCAGTCTCTTGTTGTTGTCCAACTAAACATCAACTCAGTTGAGAGAGTGGATGACCCATTTTTAATAGTATCCACTAACACTCTAACCCAATCTACTTCCTCTAACAGTAATATCAATCCAGATTTGAGAATATCTGAACAAAAAGGGGTGGGAGGAACTGCTCCTACTCATAATAAATGTTAAAAATATTATTCTGGAACTGCCACGGTCTTTCCAACCCTAGCACCCTTGGTTCCCTCTGGCTCATGGTTTATAAGCATAAACCTATCATTTTGGGTATCTCAAAACCTAAAACAAGCTATCTTAATAATCAAAATCTCCTTGAATAATATTTTTATACTCTTCTCGGTCTTGTTCAGGACACCAAACACAATGATAGAATCTGTGTGTTTTCCCAAAACATTATTGACCAGCCTTTGGTTGTCAAGACAGATGAGAAAATCATCACATGTAGCTTCTCATACTTGTAGAAAGTTTTTTTCTCTTCCTTTGTTTATGTCTCTAATTACTAAGACATTTGAAGAACTCTCTGGGATCAGATTCAGGTCTTATCCTCTTCAATCATGGACCCGCAGATCCGTAATGGTGACTTCAACCCCATTCTCAATGGAGATGAAAAACATGGACAAGGGTATAGTTCCATCTATAGGAGAGATTTCAAATCCTTTGTTGAATCTTATAATCTATTTTAATTTAACCTGATCGGTGCCAAATACACTTGGTTTTATAGATATCTTAATGGGATGATCGCTAGAAAAATTGACCGAGCCTTTGGGAATGAGAAAACTTTTACTTTCGGGAATCATATTTCCTGTGTCAACGTAGCCAAATATAATTCTGACAACCACCCTATCCTGACTACTTTGATTAATAAAAATGATTCTCTCCCTATCCCTTTTAGATTTAATAATCTTTGTTCCTCTATTGAATAATGTTCTCATATTGTCAATGACTCTTGAAATTTGAACAACCAAGACAATAATCCTCTCGATTGCATTACAAAATTAAAATTCTCAAAATCAATTTTAAACTCTCGAGCAAGTAGAAGTTCTCTTTTATAGATCAGCATATTGAAACTTTGGAAAACTCCCTGCATGCATTGTAGTAGTATAATACTCACAATAATTTCACTAGAGACCCTTTAAAATAGAATAACATATCCTCTAATATGGTTAACCTGTTTAATCATAAAATAATATAAATAAAATGTCTCTTTAATGTGAAATGGATTAATTATGGTGACCATAACAGTATGTTTTTACATACCCTACAGAGGGTTAGAAAATCAAATAAAACATTATCTCTGCTTATGGATGGAAATAATATTCTTTCCTCAAGGCCGATGCTTATAAATCACATCGTGTCTTATTACATGAACCTTTTTAATTCTAGTGAAACAACCGGGAAATTTAAAAAGGGAATTATTCCCAGATTAGACACCAATTATGATAATCTGAATCTGATTGCTACTCCCCTTGATTGCGAAATCTAGAAATCTATCTTTAGACTTAATAAGGATAGATCTCCAGGTCTGGATGGTTTCACTAATCACTTCTTTCAAACACACTGGAATGTGATCCAAAGTAATGTTTTCAAGTTGGTTAAGCATTTTTTCAAAGACAGTCCTATAAGTCATTGTTTCAATTCTCTATTTTTAACTCTCATTCCTATGCTTGACAATGCTAGTGAACTTTCACAATTCAAACCTATTTCTCTGGTCAATACCATTTATAAGATCATCACCAAGATCCTAGGAATCCGGCTAACTGATACTTCCTAGAATATTATATTTGGGAATCAGTTTGGTTATATCAAAGGTAGAAAAATACAAGATTCCCTCCTCATGGCTTCTGAGTGTGTCAATATTTTGCAGAAAACTACCAGGGGAGGTAATATTGCCCTTAAACATGACATTATAATGGCCTTTGAAACAATGTACTAGATCTTCATAAGTCAAATTCTCCTTGAGTTTATATGTCACACCAAGTTCATACAGTGCGTCAATGATCTTCATATCTCTTTTCATATCTCCATTCTTGTTAACGGATCCCCAAAAGGATACATTAAATCTTTCAGGGGGGTTAGGTAGGGTGCTCCCCTCTCAACAACTATCATTTCCATTGCTGAGGACTGTCTTAGTAGTTTTCTTACGCAAATGGCATCCAATGGTGAGCTTCTTACTATCAAAGACTCTGGTGGTGTCTCGTCTCTCTCTCATCTTCTCTTTGCCGACAACATTATCATTTTCACTCAAGGTCACGAAAAGAATATCTAGAACCTTAAGAATCTTCTTTGTTACTATGAGTCAGTCTCTGGCCAAGAAATCAATTGGTATAAATCCTTCATTTTATTTTGTAAAAGTATTTTTATCCCTAGAAAACATGATATTATAAAATACATGGTTATCCAACCTGGTGGCTTTCCTTTCAACTACCTAGGAGTGCCACACTTCCTTGGAAGAACAAGAGCCTCTTACTTTGTTGATGTAGTCAGCCAAGTCAGAAAGAATCCCTCTTCCTGGAAAGGTAGAACCCTCTCAATATCAGGTCGCATATGACTTGTTAAACATGTGATCATTTCCAAACTTGTATAATCTTTTATGGTATACTCTTGGATTTCCGTTGTTATTAAAACCTTGAACACTATGATGAGAATATTTGTGTAGAGTAGTAGCACGATTGAAAAAAATATTTTCACTATCTTCTGGAAAACATGTTGTTTAACCTTCTCAAAAGGAGGCCTGGGAATTAAAAACATAAAAATTTTCAATCAGTCTCTTCATTCCCAATTCATCTGGAATCTCATTAATCAATAGGATAATTACCTAATATTTCTGAGAGATTTGTTTTTTAAAAATCTTGTTAATGGAAAGATGACCTATCTGCCATCCTCCATCTGGTCCAGACATAAAAAAATATTTGTAGAAATATTCAATAATTCTAGATGGTCTGTTAATGCTTTCTCCTATCCTAACTTTTGGAATCAAAATTGGTTTCAATGTCACCTGATTGATCAAATTGATACTACTAAAACCAATCTAGACCAAATATCCTATATTAATCAGATATTGGAATCACAACATCTTCTCTCCAATAACATTTCTGAAATTGTTAAAAAAATTCTTTTCTAGAAGATAATGATATTATTTTTTGGGTACCTTCTACGGATGGATGATTAAATTACAAAGCTTACTACAACCATCCCACTCATGGTGATAGAACATTCATGGTAAATTTTAAAAAAATATGACTGATTCCTTCCTGGTTTACTCTTCATTGGAGGCTTTACTTTGGTAAACTACCTCTTGAGGAGAACCTCCAGAGGGTAGGTATATCCCTTTGTTCTAGATTCCCCCTTATCCTTTATCATCATGAAGATGTTTACTACCTATTTATCTCTTATAATACCTATGCTACACTATGTAATTATATTATCAATTTCTTTGAGTATTATCAAATTCAAAATAGGAACATTACCCAATGTGTGCAAGACATCCATGCCATTCTGTTCTCCAACCTGGTATAAATTCTTTTCCTTATTGCTTGTACCAAATTTTTCATGTTATTTGGAATTGAAGAAACATGGATTTTCATGGAGGGAAAATCATTAGTCACTACCCTTACATTCAATAGTTCCTCCTGGAGGTTCAGAATGAAAACTTCTAACATAAAGTTAGATGCTCTAATTCAGTCACTGATCTTATCATTTTGAACAATCTCCATATTAAAGGCAATTTTTCCAAACCACTTTCAACCATTAATGTTTTATTGGTATCTTCCCTTTATTAACTAGATTAATTGGAATTTGTATGTTGTTTTGATAGGAAACCCCGACCCTGATTGGTACAGATTTGCCTTCAGAGATCATAAGGGAGAGTTCCTAGGAGGTGAATCTGGTCCTTGTAGACAAGCCACTGCAATTGAAGATGAAATGTATGCTTTTATAAAAGTGGTTGATCATTCTTGGAAGAATAACTAGAATAATGTCTGGTTCGAGTGTGATTTGACCAATATTTTCCAAGCTGTTTGGAAGAATCAACTTCATCTTTTCTGGAGGTAGATGAATAAATGGTGTAAATGATTAAAAATTCTTGCCTCCATGAAATACTTTATCACTCATACGTATCGTGAGACAAATCAACTTGTATACTTCCTTGCTAATAAAGGAGTTACTGAAGGAACCAACATCTTCTACTCTTCCATTACAGATGATTTGGTTTTGACTTTTAATCTTGGAGAATGTATTATTCCTACATTTCAAATTTTGTAACCTTTTTCTTTATTTAGGCCATATGGATTTTTCTTTTAAAAAAATAAATTTTCAGTTAGGTCATTTTTTCATATTATTTTTATTCCATTATTTTCATGGGTTTTGATATTCATATCAATTATTTTAATATGTCCAATTAAATTCATCTTTTTTTATACAATTTAACTATTTTGAGTTTGTTTTCCTTAGACGGTTTGAATATAGTTCAATTAAATATTATAAAATTCAACTCAAATAAAACCTCTACCAGTAAATATTAAAAATAATATGAATGTCCAGTTGGATACAAAAAATTTGTAATCAATAGTAAATCAATTTTTATATCCCCATCCTCAACAACCTAAGTCGAGTTATACCTAAATAGTAGATAAAAAAGATGAATGATTTTATATGTTCCTCATCAAAACTTTTGGTTCATAATCAACTCTAACAATTAGAGTGTTTGTGTCATACTAAAAAACAAATGGATCAGTGAAAATGGGATCAAGGACGGTGTTAATTCCATCATCACCACCATGAAAAATATTTCTTTGGATTACTTCTATAATGACACAAAATTCCTGTCAAATATAAACATTGACATTAAAAACATGTTTATATATTGATTCTAATTCTTATGATTCATTGATATAAAGAGTATAATTCATGTCAATAACTCAAAATCCACATTCATTAATATTTTTTATATGCCTCATCATCAAATCACACCACCAAAATTTCATCAGAGTGACTTGACCATGAGAGTAATAATCCTATATTAATATTTCCTAAAGTACTCAATAATAAGATACATTTTGATGTTGAAGTCTAATATATGATGCACATGTATAACAGTCTATTGTGGTAGTTAACATGACACCATCATTTTGTGTTCTCATGTTCTTTTCTCGTCCAATGATAATATATCACTACCTATTTATTTCAATTGAATTTCATTCAAAAACCATAGAATTAGGACCAAAAGACAA
Organism: Viscum album; assembly: GCA_963277665.1. Classification (NCBI taxonomy): domain Eukaryota; kingdom Viridiplantae; phylum Streptophyta; class Magnoliopsida; order Santalales; family Viscaceae; genus Viscum; species Viscum album. The sequence continues at coordinate 1,573,768,546 of OY728120.1, read as the reverse complement.
AGCTCTCATTTCATCATAGGTAGATCCTGTAGGAAAAATAAATACCTGAAATATAAATTAATATTAAACTTAATTAAATATTTATTTTATTAATTTATTATAGTATTATTTCTACCATCAATTCAACCATACAGAATAATCTATTCCTTGTAATAACTCTCTCTTTCTCAATGGTAATGAACGATTCACTTTATTTATAATTTTTTTATGATCCTTACTTAATGAATAGAAATAGTTTAATATATATATAATTACTGGAGCTGAAACAAAATATACATGTTCAGTTTACGTAATTGATGTAGTCATCAAAAAAATAATAGTTAAACAAAACTATGCAATATGTAATCTTTCAATCTTCTAAGATTAATGTCTTTAATGTATTTGATCTGGGAATTCCTCCTATTGGTGTAAGTGATGGAAAACATGGTTTGATTTTCTCATATTTGTCTTATTTGAGCCATGTAACCTTTGGAAATAGAATCTTCAAAATTATTACTATTTTGGACATAATAATTCATTGTGAACATATTTTCATTCAGCTAGATACATCCAATTAAGTGAAACAGGTCCTTCAAGAAATATTTCAGTTTGTAAGATAGACAGTTAGATGCTTCATGCATGTGAAAAATAATGGAGGAAATAATTCCTCTAACTCACGGAAAATGAATGGGGCCTCTACAAACATTTTTTGCATGAACGAATTCAACAAATTCATTGCCCAAATATCTCTAAAGAAATGTCACAACCAAATAACCAACACCCTAACTTTACTTGAAAATAGATAACCTATTTCTATTGGAATAAACTCATGTAGAAATATGTTACAATCATGAGAAATGAATGATTATCGCTTTAACTCTTTATTGTTAACATGTTTTTACATGTTGCTTGAAATTAAAATAAGAGCATTAATAGTATCTATTTATTACAGAAATATATTTTTTTCTATTTTTTTAATCACATATAAAGCTTAGGGATCTTTTCACTAATTTTCACTAATACACATAGGATACAATTCTGTTATGATTCCCTAATCCACCATGCCACAAAGATATACTAAATAATATTTTTTATTTTCCTTGAAAAATAGATGAATTTAAATCAATCTTTCACATATATTAGTTTCAATGTGAATTACATCTATGAAATTATGTAATAAGTTGGTTAACCAATAAGTAAACTCAATGAAGATACTCCTATTCTTTTAATTGTAACCAGTTTTTGTGAAAACATTCTTCCTTTTTCAAGATTTCACTAGACCCTTCCAAAATGATAAATTAAAATATTTTAATTCATTAAGCACATCAGTTCCATACATATGCTGATGTGGATTGATGGTCTTCATGGTATTTTCAAATATTCAAGTATTATTCCTATAGGGATCATCCATTGGAAGGAATCATCGATGTCCCAGAAATATGAAGCAATGGACATATTTCAGTCTTACAGATCTTGTATTCTTAAAACAAATAGGACATGACAGTTTTTTATTTTTTTCTCCATATATACATATTTACATAAGAAAGAAAATCATTAATCATCCACATTAGTGCAACACACATCTGATATATTTCTTTCAAACATGCATTGTATGTTCTCACAACCACATTACAATGATTTTTTAACTCCTTTATAAAGGGTTAATGTATATGTATATATCATTTCGTTGATCATAATGTCTAGATATTATTATTATATGGAAAGTGAAATGTTTTTTCATACACATCCATGGATGATGGTTATAAAATGTGTATGAAAACTGGGACTATGTTGTGCAAAGTAAGAATATTACGAAATAGCTTAAAACTATCACATTATGGCCCCAACCTCACATTATGCACATCAGTTGGTAAATTAGTATATCAAACATCAAATATCCTGCATGTAAATCTATATACAGGGTGACCCAAATCAATATTGTTCTTATTTGTCTAGGTATCATGGAATCACATTTTTATATTTATTTCATTAGATATGAAAAGATTATATATTTATGGTATCAATGGACATTTCAAAATTACATTCCAGGACACACAGGATGGTGTTCCATCAGATTTTGGCTTCTATCTGGATATCCCATGTTTTATACAATCATTCCATTAAGATGTTTCCTCTTAAAATAAGATGAAATATTTTGAGAAAGTATGATTTTTTTAAAAAAAATCATGTTCCTTAAAAAAATACATTAAATATAGTGTTATGAGGGAATATCTACATAATAATGATGAAAATACATCAAAATGGTATGAATGTTATCGATGGTAGTATTAGAAATCACATACATTATTTTCCCATGAAACAGTATGATTAAAAATCATAGCTTCTTCATTTTACCACATTGCTGATATACTAGTGTAGTTATAGCATTCTTCAATTTTCTAATCATGTCAACATAATCATTTTAATTAGTAAAATCATGTGTTCTAGTATCAATGTCTTCTAAGGTCAGTATCTCTATAGTCTCGTGATGATGAATACAAGGAAAATCTAACAAATTATCTAATCTACCCTCCTCATTTACATCATGTGAATTTTAAAATTACATTTTATCCCCATTTTGATACCACACAAAGTAGTTTGTTTGAATCCCATATTTGGTTATAGTGTAGCTAACTTCATCACAGATCAACCAAGGTCCTACAACACAATTAAATCATGGGAAAAGTATGTGACCAATTTCTGAAGCATTTTCAAATTCAAAATCTAAAAAGCTCTCTAACTTTTTTGGAAAACATTTTGAGACCCTATCAGTTTCATAAAACCAACTTCTATCCATTTTGTAAGAACAATTATATATATCATTTCCTAATAGGATATAAATAAATATAAAATTTAATTATAAATATATTTAATGAAATGGGAACTTTTAAATTTATATAAAATAATAACAAACACACTACCCTTTTATAGAATAATCAAATAATAGAAAATAACACTATATATATAAGAAAATACTATAAATACAATACCATGATGTTGAATTCCATTATATAAATGAGTAATAACAATATATATTACTACCCAAAATTATTTTAATAATTGATATTTTTATTTTTTTCTCCTATTCTATTAAATTTTTAAATAATGATATACTTATTCAATAAATTAATGAATAAACCATTAGTTATTCAGGGATATTGTCTTCTATTTTATTTAGATCAGTTTTGGTTAGTTTTTTTATTTATGATTGCTTTTGTTCTGTTCTATTTATTTTGGTAAGGTTTGGTTTTTTTATTTGGATTAGATAGGTGCATTACTATTAGGGTATTATTAAATATTTTTAATTTCAGCTTGTTTTTTATCATTATATTAGAATTTATTTTAGTCTAGTTCAATTTTTTTCACTTATTTTTATTTCAGTTCATTTTTTCACTTTATTGTATTTTAGGTCTACTCATATGTACTTGGTTCATATCGCCATCTCATTTTCTATAATTATTAATCAAATTCTATAGGACTCCAACTACTAAATCATATTTTCTATCATGATAAAAACACTATAATTAATTAATCATGAGGTAGAATATTAAAATATCAATGAAAAATTGTATAAAATTTGAAAACATGATTTTTTATTTTCTATAACATGTATAACTTATTTTAAATCCCAATATAGAATATTAATCCATTATTGACCTAATAATTAAAAAATCAAAGAAAAATTCATAAATTATATATTTAAATATATTTTACACCGACAATTCATTTCCCAAAAATAAAAAATATAATGGCTTCATTTTCTAATACACAATGTAAAACCTTTAACCCTTATTAGTCAAAAACCACCACAACATCCATCGCCACATCAGACAATCATCAGGGAATGTAGCTTCCTTTTATACCAAAATTTCATTTGGGAATAAAATAATCACGTATTTCACATCTCTATGAAAAGGTGGGTCGAATAGAAATAGACATATATTGCTATTATTACAAAAAAACCATATATGACATCAATATTGTTATGATAAATAAAGAAATATAGTTACAGTGACATAATAAACATAACTTATCGTATAAACTACAGTTATTCACATCAACCAGCATATTCAATATATTATAAAAAGACCAACAGTATACCTCAATTCAATCACATATTCAATATCATAAAAATTTCACTTATGAAAACCCAATTTTATGATTTATGAAACTCAAAATCAATCATATATTTTTAAGGTCAATGAATCTAATAATTATTATCACAAAATAAATAATATTATAGAACATTAAAATTAAATTAAATATATTTGGGAATAAAATACCTCAACAACATTATGGTAAATGTTAAATCTATAAAAATACTAATACATCACATAAAAAAATATATGTTATAGTGCCACGGATGAATTATTTTGAACATTCCAATTTCATATTCATGAATAATAAAATGAAAACTTTAATGGAAACGTTTTTGCCGAAGTAGAATGAAAATAAAATCATAGATTATAAGGAAGATTAAATCTAGGAAGAATATGTAACTAATTTCAAATTCACCAATTTTATGTGGAAGAAATCAAATGACTTAAATAATGATGAATCACTGGGTGGGAAGAGGAGGAACGGTCATCAACTAGGAAGAAGAGGAGTTGTAGATGGATGGGAAGAATAGGGGAATGTGCTACTATGGTGTTGTAGTTTGGTTTAGAGGGGAGTGTTTTAAGGGTTTGGGATGGGAGTGTGGGAGCTGTGTGCTAGGGCTGGGAATTGGAGTACGAGAGCAAGGCTACTAGGAGTTAGGATTTGAGTAGGGGTAGCATGATGGGAGTACTACTTTTGGGGAAATTGGGGAACCCCAATGCTAACAGTTTAAAAAAAACTTTTGGCATAATCCATTATATCCAAATATTTTCTAAGAAACAATTGGGATAATCTTTTGTATGACAACCAATACCATTAGTTGGGGAAAATGTTGGGGTAGGTCCATCGAGAAAACCACTATTTATATTAGTGTAATAAAATAGAATTCTAAGTAAACCCAATATATAAAAATCAGTTATAGTATACAATATAATCAAATAAATAATTCAATAATATTTATATTTAAGGGAAATTAATATTCTAATGAAAATTATTAAAATCACATTATTGTATAATGAGAAAGTTAACAATCACAAAATAGTTGATATTGCACAATAACTTTTATCATTTGATAATTTTCATTTCAATTCAAATAGGATTAAATAATAGATTTTGACAAATAAAATTAATTAAATAATTAATTGTTCATGATATTACATGTGAAAGGGTTCGTATGTACATCACGTAAAAGTGTATTAGTGCATAATAATGAATATGTCTTAATGGAATGTAAATTGAGATGAAATCCATTGAATCGTGCTTTCTTTATATGAACATGATTTAACATCCTATATAGTTTATTAAGCATTTCATTAAATTACAAAAAACCATATTAATACTAATAATACCATATATTATCTATTTATGTTATCTTATTCCCCGATTCTTAAGAATATTTCACTATTTTCATAGTATTATTTGTTAATTACATTGTTTTCATATGCATTTTTATCATGATTGTTCTGATCCATGTATATATTATATAGTTTTACCATCTCAAAAAAATAATCATACCATTATTACCATATTTATACATAAATTTTACATTTTGAACCAATCATTAAATATGGTTATGATAAATGGATTATGTTACGATCATTGGGATGATATGTCATATGTATAATTAATGTTTCTATTTTCCAATGATCATTATAGAAAAGTATTTGGTAATAATTTAACTTTATAAAATGTTAATAATATCGTATATAATGTATTTTAATCTTATATATATTTAAATACTATTCATGTGGTGTGATGATGAAAATAGAGTCACCTCACTTTGGGAAGGCTTCAGTCCACACGTACACAAATGATGTTATCAGCTTTAAATGAGTGAAAAGGGAAATGAAGAAAATGATTTATATATTTTATTTACAGAATGATAATTTTTTTATTAAATTCATAATTATTTAAATTATATCATAAATAAAAATTAAATTTATGTTCATCACCTTCCATGTGAAATGTTACTGAAAGATGTATCACATCTCTTCACGAGACTATAGTCTGATGTCCACATGAGCAATGTTATTGTATCTATAACTGAATGGAAGGTAAAAATAAATATTATATAGTGACTCCATATTAATAAATATGTTATAAATATATTATATATAATATATAAATATCATCATACCCAACTATAAAATGTTGCAATAGAATAATGAAAGACATCAATTCCTGTAGATGTAATATTCTATAAACAGAAATGATGATTTTATAAACCATTTAATCGAAGTGTATATGCTTGTAGCTTATAATAATATAATAAATTTTTCAAATTTTAATGAATATACTGAGGTTATTATTTTATCAGGGTTTACTAAAAATCGAATGAGGTGGAAGAATTAGTAAAATAAAGGCACTCATTGAAGAAAATTAACTCTTTTCACCTATCCTCCTTAGGTTTGCACTAATCCCTAATAGGATATATTTATGCTAAAAATAAGGCCTCTACTATAAGGGGATGGAAGTTGGGAAGTTATATGGGTAGATATTGGACAGACCAAATAGTTTTGAAGCTCTAAGGAAGTGAGGGGAGGGAGTGCCATTTATAGTTGATGATCAGTGGAATTCTTGTAAATAGTCAAAATTTTTCAATATTGGGAGGTTAATATTACCTAAAGTGTATAAAAATTGATAATTAAAGGAGTACAGTGATGATATGATCAATACAAACCTCTATCATATAATGAAATACTTGTTTTAAAAATATTATTCCCCAAATTCTTCTTTTCCATATTTGTACTATTTGGGGTTTTCACTATGGTAATTATTTTTTTAACCTTGATAATTTATAATTTATTCATGAAATAAAATGCACTCTATAATTTAATTCATATAAATTAATTATAAAAATAATATCAAATTTTTATAAAATATAAATACATTGTCCAATGGAAACTAATTTTATCATATTCGAAATTAATATTCAGAAACACTGGTTAACTGTAACAACATTAACCATTTTTTTCTATTAATGGGTCAGTATATCTATTAAAAAAGAAAAATGTATCTAGGAATATATAATAATTAATATTCATTTTTATTTAAATATCACATAGATGTATCTATGATTTTTTGTGATTTTAAAACATTTAATAAAATATACTTTAACAATAAATAACATTAATGTAAATGTTGACATTATTAATTTAGATTGAATTTAAAAATATCAAGAAAATGAATGAATTGTAATATATCATTTTATCACATGTTTACCGTTATATATTAACCTAAAAAATTAAAGGAACACAATAATTTATTCAATTTAATTCGATTATATTATTTTTAAGATAAATGTTTGTAAAATATATATATAAAATCTTCAAATAAAATGAAGGAATTAATTTTGGTAATTGTCACACATATCAGACTATTTCAACCATTGGTAAACCAATTTTTACCTTAATTGTGATAAATAATTTTTACTATATTCATTGTTCATCTTTTTAAAAAATTACTTTGACCATTTTAGACATTATAAATTATACTTATTCAAATATAGAATCCATTTTTTCAAATTAAATTCACAGATGTAGAAAAATTAATTTATAAATTTATCATGTAGACGTGATGATAAAGTGGATTATTAATATTTAAATGTTCAAAATATTAAAATTATTTATATATGAATTCAATAGGAAAATTAATCTAATGCCCTAATTTTTATTAATTGGTATAATATTGACCTAATTATAGTTTAAGACTAACTCAAAAAATTGTTTAACATTATAAATTATTTAAAAGAAATGACAATTTTCAATTAAAATTCATTATTTATAACAATTAATCCGAAAATAAAAAATTTTAGAAAAATAACAAAAATTCACCAAAATATAAATTTAGTTTTCCTATTTTAAAAATAATTTTTATTTTTTAAAATATTTTTTATACATGTTCTAAAATTTATTTTCAAGTTATCTTTTTAAAGAAAGACTAAAATGTGGATTGTTAAAACCCCTTGTTTCATTCATCACATTGTATTTATGAAATTAAATTTATTATTAACATAATATATTTTAAAATCTAGGAGTGTCACACTCACAAGGTGGAAAAATAAATTATAGATTCCAATGATTTCAGAATTTTTGGGATAATTATAGAAAAATAGCATTTCATTAAAATCAAAATTATAAAATATATAGGGGAAGGAAGATTCATGATCTCATGAGGATAATATATGGGATAAATTATGGGGATAAGTTCTTCAAATGACCCTATATAATCTATATATTGGGAATTGGAGGCCATCTATAACATAATTTTCAATGACATATGATGATGAAAACCATTAAAATATTTGGAATGAATGTTTTTCCTATTTTACAACCCACAATTAAATTATTAAATTGAAATGAGTATAAATATTACATAAAACAGTGGACTAATCAAATGATTAATCATGAAAACATATTTTTTTCATACTCTAAGTTCTAATTAGAAATATAAATCTAAGAATATAAAAACTATTTATTTGGTTCACGAAAATGAAGTTATGAAATGTGAACATGTCATCCACTCAATAATTATAAATGTATTATTTTATTTCAATTATAACCAATAATATATTAATATAATGTATCATATGTGTATAAAATCACCACCAAATTTATAGATATTAAATTATTTTTGAAAACTTTTTGAGGTCAAATACTGAATCCCAATCCTATAACAACTCATTAATTAAATTTTAGGGGAATTTGAGGCATAAAAATTATATTATTCTCCACTTAGTTAAATTTTTTGTTATTTTGGGTGTGGATTATATCTCTGTAAATATATCCAACATCATTGTTTTGAATAGGGAAACAAAATTTCATATCCCAAATCCTCATTTTATTATCTATTTTTTAAAATCTATCTATGAAATCCCAATTGAAGTTAATTCTCTTGTAGGGGTATTGATACAATATAATGAGGTATATAAAGATCATATGAATAGGAAAAACAAAATATTTATAATATTTTTCCTGTTTTTGATTGTAAAGTAGTATTTATACAAGATCATCTTGGTTATATCGTATATCATTTTTTTCAATAGAATTTAGACATAGTGGATTTCTTATATTAAAGACTCCTTATAGAATGAACTAGTTTTAATTACAAAAAATTAATAAAAACTCCAACAAAATATTGTCAATTTTTTATACACGTATTTAATTGACAATTTGGTGAACCTGTTTTCTTTGTTAAGAAGAAAGATGGATCAATTCATATTAACATTGATTACCATGAACATAACAAGATGATGATTATGATCATATATCCTCTATCTTATATTAATTAAATGTATAATCCATTACATCAGACTTAACATTTCTAAATAATAGACGTTATCTATATATATTTCATCAATTATCATAAAAATAGAGGATAGACCCTAGGAATCCTTTTTTATAATATATATATACTATAAATTGACAGTGTTCTCATTTAAATTTTAAAATTCCCCAATGATATCCATAGTTATAATGAATGGAGTCTTTATAGATTCTCTTGGCCTATTTTTTTTTGTCTTTTTTGATAATATTCTCATATACACAATGATAACGGAAGAGAAAGGGGGTCATATGAGTGTTGTTTTGGGGTCCCTGACAAGGAAGAAACCGAATAGCAAAATTTAAATGTGTGAATATTGGATATATATAGTATAATTATTGTTTCATAGAATCATAAAATATTTTATATCTTTATATTCACAAAAGAACAATGTAATTGAATAATGGATCGTTCAATCCACTTAATTTGAGATAATTTTCTTTCACGGATTAATTTTATTCCACAGACACATTTTGAAAAAAAATCATCATGGTCAAATCTAATAACAATTTTTACTCACATGTGGTCATTTTCCTATACAAAAGAAATTAATACGTAAAAAAATCATAGACTATAACAGAAGGATTACCACTAAAAATGTAGTTACACTTCCATGAATTTGAGTAAGTATGGTGATATATATTGTCACCTAAATGAAAAGATTGTGGTGATTCATTAAATAAAATTTCTTAATGGTTGTGAATGCCTCAAATTAATTAAAAGTCCTTGGTGAAATCACATGGTGTTTTATTTAGAGATAGTAATTATAATATTTGAATTAATGATATAGAGTAATGAACAATATGGTGAAGAGTGTTATATATATATTCATCATAATACCAGAAAATTTAAGCCAAGGGATAACCCCCTAACCATTTATTAAAGAAAAATAAAATGACAATAGTCAAGCACCAAAATCCAAAAAGGAAAGAAATTACAAGTCACAAAAACCATACCCATATCCATAATCTTCATCCACAATAGCCATTTCCCATTCCAAGTTGTCATAATTCTTTATAACCTTAGCATATTTCCTTCGCAGATTCATCTGCTCTAAGGATAAGAGCTCCTCATTCCCACCACAAGACCTCGTGGCTAACGACTTCGTCAGATAGGAGTATTCTTTCCTTGAACTGCGTCGTGGTGGAGCAGTCGATATTTCTTGATCCCCACTCACCTTTGTCTTCCCGCCTTAGACCACATCACTAAAAGAATTCTTGATCATACCACCATAGTTTTCTTGATCACTCTCAGAGTAATTCCCCCATTTCCCATGGATAATTACCTGCTTAAATTTATCATCCCCTCCCCTACTATTCTGGAATTGACCATTGGTGTCAATTACAACAAGACACCTTGGCTATTCCTGGGACTCGTAATTCACCAAATTACCCTACTGCAAATCTCTTGATCCATTACCACCCTCCTATAAAGGAGACTCAGGTTGCAATTAGATCAATGAAATGTTCTCCTCTACAAGCTCGTTCTCCAACTCCTTGAACCGATTTGGAGTAGCAAATCTAAAGCCCACATCTCCATCAATCACAACCCTTCCTTGCACCCCATTACTAACATCATAAACCTCTATGGGACCACTGCCTCTGCCAATATCATCCAACATCTCATTAACCATATTCATTGCTCCATTACCCCAATTACCACCCTTTTCAGTAGATACAGGCACACACCCCTCATGTTGTCACTCCCTCACGACAGCATTAACACCAGCTGTGCATCCCCTTTTTACAAGAACCTAAAGCCTACTTTGCATCAGCTTGAAGCACCATATCACCCACCTATATGTCATGGAGAATCCTACTGAACACAGCGGACACTTCTGGATTTATAGGGGCATCTGCATAGCTCCTCGAAGGTACTACATCTCAATTCACCACATCATCCGCATCTCCAGAAGCCACACCTCTAGCAGACTTCAACCTCGGCCTGGAGGACTTGCCTACCCTCTCCCTCCGATTCGAAGTACCTCTGTTCAGCACCTCAGAGCAACACTTCGACACTATATACCTCAGACGAAAATGGGCATTACAGTATCCACCCCAATATTCATAAACCACGGGCTGCCTCCATCTGAACTCTTCACTAACGGTAATCTATACCCAATTGACTGAGGGCCTTGTGACATCTACCTCCACACAGAGACGAGGATTCACCTAATGACTTACGGTGGATGTATGGACATCAGAACAGATATAGCACCCCACCATATTACCAATCATGCAAATAATTGGGTAATTTTAATTATTAAATATTATTTCATACATAATGACAATTTGATGATATATATATTAATTGGTAAGGATTTATGGATTATCAAACTCCATTTTAATGGACAATGATTCATGGTTCACTTTAAAATTATTTAAAATTTTTCATCAAGTAGTAAAAATATACTTACATATTATCACCACCGATTATCCTTAGATGAATTTCTAAATTGTACATACTATGGAACTCTATAATATATGAAATTAATTAATTCAATAGATTACAATGGATTTTGGGTATATCACCATTCCATAATAGAGTTATCACATAAATAAATTTCATTTCATTTATTAGAATGATATGATATTTGTATTTTATGATAATTTGTATAAAAATAAAATATTTTTAGATGAATTTTGGGGGAATAAATTTATGGATGAATTTTTTTTTCAATAAATGATGGAGAAGATCTAATTTATTTACTGAACCCCCGAGGATAAAAAAGTTGAAATAGGATCTTCAATGATAATAAATATTGATATTTGGATTTTGATAATAGGGATAATATATTCCATAAAATATAACAATGGAAGAGGGAACACTAGACTCGAAGGTTGGGGTTGGCCTCGGTTTGGTGCATCAATGGTTGTGCTAGTATGAATTTGGTTGGATTTTATTGGATGCAGGGTGTGGATCTGTTTTGGTTTTGGTAGTTAGGGATGATGGTGCTCTAGAGGTTTTGGATGACATTTATATCAGTAATGTTTGTTGGGTGTTTGATGTTCTTTCGGTATTTCACTTCTTAAGAGTGATTCCATGGAATTTCACCCTATTCTGCATCGGTCTCTTCAGTTCTGTGTGTTATTAGGTAGAAAATTTCATTGTGGGTAGTAGTTTTCCTAGATGAATTAGGATTCATGGAAACGTTTTCTAGGTGTCATTGGGTGGGAGGACTCGAAAGAGGGCTGGGTGTGATGATACCCACCATGCATCCATGCATAGTCACTTTAATGGATGGATGTGTAACTTTCCATGACATTTTCTTAGTTTTTTTAGTCTTATATTTTGTTTCATTATGTTTACATTGCTGAGAGTTCATTTAATCTATTTTCAGGTGGGAGGATCGAAAGATAGAGGGGGTGTGATAGCACATTTCAACCATATCTCCACCACATTTCAATGTTGGTTGGAGAGGTTATCCTCCAAGTTGTGTCACTAACATGGTAGAACTTCTTGGAGGAGTAGGTGACAAATTATTATCAATGATCTCACTATTGGACTGTCTAACACGGGTGGTGATGAGGATTTATAGTGCAGGGTTGGATGTTTGTTTCTTTGGGACTTATAAGATCTCTTTGACCTTTAATTTTTTTTAATGTCATTTTACCTTCTTGTAATGGGTTCACCATTTCACAGTGTTAAAAGAGGTTATATATTTTTTTATGTTCAATAAAGGGGTCTTGACCATCAACCATTTCAAAAAACAATCTTCTGGGTTCAATATCATATGATACACACGACACTAAAAAAATGAAAAAATTAATGTTTCCTTATGATTAAATATGTAAGTAAAATTAAATACATTATGTTATTACAAAATAAAACATAACTATTATTATAAATTGATTAATGAAACAATAAGCCAATAAAAATATTATAAGAATGTTTTCCACCTCATCAAAATCTACCATGCAGATCATGCCACCAATTATTACAATTAAAAGATTAAATCTTTTTATAAATAAGATAACCATCTCAAAATGAAGTTGGATGAAAGGATAAATTATTTTAGAGATGTATTTAAGGCTTTATATAGGAATTTAATAAGACCATTATATTTACAAGAATTTTTTATATAGTCATCGAATGTATTCCCATTGAATTCATGATCAATTGATATACTTTTATCCTGAAAGTGCCTTAATTTTTTGTTTTTTTTAGAATAAAAATTAAAATAATAAAATTTATATATAAGTACTAAATATAGAATAATATAAAAATTTAATACAATATAAAAAGTGTATTTTTTTTATTATCATTATTTTTAAAGAATGATTAAATTAGTTTATAAAATTCAAAAAACACTCTAATAAAAAATTATTAGTGTAATTTAATTTTTATATGATAAAAATAAACATTAATTGGATTTGAATAAAATTATTTAATTTTAAAGGTGTTAGTTTTTAATGAATTTATTTTTATGAGTTTTTGGGTATTTTTATATTAATTAATTAGTTTTATGGTGATTCTAGTATAATTTAATGTTCTAAATTATTAAATTATTATTTATTACAAACATAATTAATAATTTTAATGAGTCATGATAATGGGCTGATAATGCTTAACAAATTAATTTTTAAATAAAAACACTTATTTTATGAAATTTATGTTTTCATTTAAAAGTTAAATTTCACAAATTTAATAATTGTATTACACTAATTAGAGTCTGAAATTATAATCAGGATTGTAAATTTATTTTCATAGCTCATTTTCATTTTTAGGAATTAATACAATTTACAAATGTAAAATTTATTCACTTTGGTAAAGGCTAAAATGGGGTATAAGTGTTAATGTATGTGTTAAGGAACTAAAAGATAAAAAAATATATCCCAAAATGAGTGTAAGATGGAAATATTGACCTCAACTGATCCAATGTTAATTATTTTTCCACTATTGATCCACCTTCTGTTTAAAAAAAGACATTATTTAAACAATAAGGAATGTGTATTTACGAAAATAACACTAAATCTCACCTAAAACGGATCCATACTCCCCAAAACAAACCCACAACTTTCTATCCATTTTATCTTGATTCCCAACCTATAATATCTCTCAAAAATGAACTCCCATACTTGGGAAGCCCTTTTCTATAATAGACATCCCAAATCCCTCTTTCTCTTGAGGTCGATAGAAAGAAATTTTGGGTTTCAGAATATATGTTAAACTCTCTTTAATCGATATTAATTATCTTATTCATGGACCTATAATTACATATATTTTAATGAACTAATGTATTTTTTTTGGATCATTAATATTCTATCAAATTATTGTCATTACTCTAGAGTCACATTTTAAAAATAATTCAATCAGTATAACATGTTCTTGTTTCGATCTGTGATTCCAACTAGAAAAACAATTCTATGCATATTATAACAATAATATATAATAAAACATTAATATAGGTAATATAATTTATTACAAAATAATTAAATATTTTTTAATAATTTTTAAAGGTAATATTCAAATTTAAATTCGATAATCATTCAATTCATATATAAATTCAATAGATATAATATTTTATTTTTTTTTGAATCATTCCATGAGAATTGTCACCATATGTTCCACGAAGTGAATATGAGAAACTGGAACAATATAAATAGATAAAATAACTCTTATTGAATATTTAGGAGAAAATTTATAGAAGATAATTTTCAGAGGTCAACAACAACCAAATAGAAATATGTCGGGAAATTAAAATAGAGAACACCATAATAATAATTTTAAAATTAATCAACTAATAAATTGGTTATAAGGAAATAAAAAATAATGGTAGTAATAAAAATATATTATAATGAAGCAATTATACATATTAATTATGAACCTAAATTTACTGTACGTGTAGGTAGAGAAAATTATACTATGAGGAAGTTAAAGGAAAGGGTTTCTCATAAAATCATAATTATAATCGAGAATATTTATTTATACATTTCAATCCAAGGAAATTTTATTTCATTTCACTCAGAACGCACGTTTTAAATATTCTCCTACCCTCTGATATTCATTATATTGTGTAATAGATTCATTCACTATAATTCCTGGATTCTTGAGGTTAATTTTTTTGACGGAGTTTTTTTAACATGTGTGAAATGAATATTTTTTATATAACTTTTTATATAGTCTCTTTCTCCATAGGTTTTTATTAGTTTTATTTATGAATCTTCCCATTCATTCTTTCATAGCATTAATAATTAAATATTTCTATCATTGTGTTATAAATTATTTCCATTTAATATTGGATTTATAATAAATATAAAGGGTATATTTTTTTAATGAAAATTATAAATTTTTTTATAAAGGGTATTTAATCTATTTCAATTTACATTAAAACTTTATATTCTTTACTAGGAATATTGTAGAATTATATCATACAAATATTATATATAGATTAATTATGATAATGTCTTGTTTAATTTTTTTTCCAATAGGTTAATTAGGTTATGTTGGATTTGGGAATGTGTTCATATTCTTATAGAACACATATATATGGTTTTTATGTTATATTTGGGACTGGAATTAGGTTATGTTGGATTTGGGAATGTGTTCATATTCGTATAGAACACATATATATGGTCTTTCTAAAAAATATAAAGGGTATATTTTTTTAATATAAATTTTAAATTCCATTATAAAGGTTATTTAATCTATGCCAATTTCCATTAAACATTTATATTCGTTACTAGGAATATTCTAGTATTATATCATACAATTACTATATATAGATTAATTATGATAATGGATCGTTTAATTTTTTTTCCTATATGGTAATTAGGTTATGTTGGATTTGGGAATGTGTTCATATTCTTATAGAACACATATATATGGTTTTTATGTTATATTCGGGACTGGAATTACACAACTATTCTATTAAATCAGTAAATATTTATAACTGATGAGATGTCCTATAAGATACTATGGAGTGCATTCAACCAAAAATGGTACTCTTCCCATTGATATTCTTGTAGTTTGGAGTGATCCTAATCCACAATAGGACTATGTTTACAATGTGATGGTAGTTTGGCAGTGATAGAGGACATAAGAAATGATTTAATGTGGTTATATGTGTTCAACATTAACATTACTCATTTCTATTTTATAAAATATAACTATATTATGTTCTCATGGATTTTTATTATTTAGATTTATTTCCACAATATTTAAACAGAAGTTTTATGTTATCAACAAATACTTATAAAAAGACTATTTACTTATGAACCACTATTTATTGGGAATAATTTTTATATATTATGTTTATAAAACCTAATTACATTCTCATACCCATATGTTAATTTTATGATCACTTGTGATATTCGATTGTTATGACTTATGTTAATCCATTATTGAGTGTGTGAGCTCACAATTTCTTGTTCTTCCACTTACTTGGGATATGGACAAGAGTATTACATATGAAATGTTTATAAGGGTGTCACATGTACTATTATATCTGGGATATATTGAAGGATTGTTTATAAAAATAAGTTGATAATACATCTATAATCCAAATGCACTAATCTTTTATGTTATACTGTGTGTTTTATTGTGTGATGAAATGAATATTTATGCATATTCATGTATTATGTATGTTTTTTGTGGATTGGTAGCATAAAATTCACAATACATGGTAAAATAAATTTCGTATCACCAAATTCATACTCACCATATCTACATCCATTTTTAGTATAGCTAATCATTAAAATAAATCATGTAGGGTTCCTCACACTTACATCCCAACTAATCTAGTCAACCTCACATCTAAAAAAAACAATAGGACCCCAATTAATTATCATACCAATAAAAAACAATAATATAAAATATTTTCATACAATAACCGCATACAACATCCATGTACTATAACCATATATCACATCTACATATCATATCCCTATAAGAACATTCACATACAACCCCCCACAAATCTATAACCAAAAACCAAACTATATCTAGATAGAATAACATGAGAGTGAATGTATTAAAAACATTTATATCACCCATATCCTAGATATTTTTTGTTCACACATTACAAAAGATTTAATAAGTGAGTCAGTCAAGTTACCATACTCAGGTGGTTCTTTATAAAAAAATTACAAAATAGAAAACAAGTGTATATATAGGAAAAAAACATTATCATAGGATTAAATTCATTCAAACAGATTTATATCCAAATTCAATCGCAAAAAAATCACATATATATAACAATAATAATTATAACTTTTTTACTTCACTAAACAAACATTAAATTATAAAAACCCATTCGATAATCTCATAATATATCCTAGTTTTACATATCATTTATAGTTCGTCTTTATCCATTTACATTTAACATTTACAATATTAATTGCACTAATTCCAGTTACATCTCATTCACATAAATTTATTTACAATATCAATATAATTAATCATGATTTTTCACTTACCACATAATTTTCCCATTCTTAAACTAATGTTATTTATCACTACATTGATTCACAATAAAAAATTATAGGTTACTATTATTCAGTTCCTTCATTATGTCAATATATTCAATATAATGGTTGGATAAAAAAATAACTTATCAAAAACAATACCCTACTATTTGGAAATATGAATACACATCCTTGTTTCCAATTCAATGAATCTTCATGGTAGACCTCCAAAACACAATATAATTGATAATGATGAATGAATGTGAAAATATTTGTCTAATAAATGTAGTTTTATTGATATTAGTGATGTTCTTAGTGGATATAGTTGGTAAAATGGGGGTGTAGTGGGGTAAGTTAGCGTACAAAACATTTAATTGTTTTTATCTTCCAATTTTATTATTTCCTACTATAATTATTCATCTATCCCAGTTAAAAAGATAGAAATAATTATGTTCACTCAATAAACACCAAGGTATGTAATTAGAATAAAAATGAACACTTAAACGAAAAAAAAAATTCCAAAGGTTTACCTCCAAGTTGGAAATGTAATCATTTCTATATTTGGTTAGAATACAAAAACACATATTATATCTATTATATTCCAAGTATTATTAGTTCTTAATCAATGTTCATAAAATGGTATGGTGACTATCATCCACCCTCCCTAATGCAGGAATCGTCAATCATTCTAATCAAAATAAATGAATATGAAGATATTGTTATATTAAAACCAAAATTCATCATCCTGAAACAAGAATGGATTCCCAATGGTGTTTATTCCCTATCATATTCCTTGAATGTATCTTTTCACTATCCATTAATTACTTTATTAATAGATTCTCCCTTTTTTTATAGAATCTCTTTGACCATTCAATTTTACTCAATCTTTTTTAGAAGATATAGCATCAGCAACTTCAATAATAAAAATTTATTATCTAAATTAACCTCTTTACAGGACCTAAAATATATTTATTGACGTATTTAGGTTCTCCCCCTTCAACAAATGGATGATCTTTTGGTCACATTAGTATTAGTTTCTCTTCTTCTTAGACTAGTTGGAGTTTTATCATAATAAATTAGTATCAATATAAATATCTCTAATTATATAATTCCTCCTCCTATTATAACTTATTTATATTCACAAAGTTAATAATATTATATCAATAGTGAATTTTAGAAACTAATCTATCTTTTAAAAAAATAAATCATAATTATTTATATTAGTTGATTTATCAATTTTTTATTATTCTATAATATTTAATTAAATATTAGTTCTAAATATTATGTTGAACCTATAAACACAATATCATTGTTTCAACCATTAAATTTTCTAAAATGACAATTTCATTTCACGCTATCGAAATATCCCCCAATGTGTGCATGGTTGCATGTGTTTGTGACATGGAACAATAGCATACGACATGGAACTCAGATCAAACATCATATTGAATCACTGCATCTTATTGTGAGGTTTGTTTTAAAAACTAATAGTTTATATATCATCAACTAATTTATTTATTTATTCATCAAAATAAATCATTATGGTTTTATCAATTTAATAAGGTTCATTTAAAATACACATTATGATGTCGATCCAATCACGTTTTCACCTTGTTGGGAACCTTACTATTTTCCATGATAGTAATTCATATTATTATGTGGTTTAATTAAAATTATATATTATCATATGATTATTATAACAATAAAAAGTTGAAAGGAACCTTACAATGGTCATCTATATGAACACCTTGATCTATATAATGTTCAACAATAACTTATGATGTTTGAATTTATTGCTTATGATGATCACATGAACCAAAGGATATTGTCTAAGAACCCAAAAAAGTGTTAAAATTTTACCTTTATAGTGACCACATTATCCTTATGACGTTCGTAGGAATCAAAAAAACTAAGTATAATTGAACCGTATAAACTTATTATTAACCATTCATAGTGGAAAATATTTTGAAGTCACTACAGTGAAACCGTACAATGTATAAGAACACGACTAATTTTTATACATTTCAAAAATTTACTAAAAATTATACATCAAAAATATAATTATATATTTTATCCAATTCAATTAAAATCATCTCAGTGACTTCTTCATCACTTTAAATCATATCATATTTATTAAAAACTAGGTATTTAAAACATGTTCATAGTGGATTTGATTTTCAATATCCTTTAGATGGTTTCTCATGTGTTATTGTACTTTTATTCCTTAATATTAATTATTCAATATTACCAATCACAAAATTTTATGAAACTCCATTAGTTGAATTATAGAAAATTTCATTTTATATTGAACATGTTTCTAACATAATGATTTGCAATCCCTTATTAAAATACAAGGGTTTTTGTAATAAATTTCATCCTCTAGAAAATTTGTAGAGAATATATTTTTTTCAAAAAGGACTATCTATATTCATTTTCCATTAATTAAATATTTTCACAACATATCTCAATATACATATATATTTTTTTCATTTATATATGATAAGCTCCTCATCTTCTTACATTGACATTACCCAAATCATTTTTATAACCAATAAAACCAAATTTTCATAAATACATTTGATTAAATAAATATCAGATATAGGTTTCATTTTCAATAAAAAATTTACATAAAATGTAAATGTTAACCCCTATTCATTATTCACATAAAATTAATGGGAATATAAGAGAAGGAATTATGATCTCATCCCTTTTACTTTCCCTTTAAATTTTTAAAGAAACTACTTTTACAAGTTTTAATCAGAGATTCCACTTGAGTATTTTGAGAGAAAGATCTTGTAATAAAATTTCAAAAAAAAAACATTTTGTTATTACAATATAATTATATATGGGCTAATCATAGGAATAAAACCAGAGTTATTTAATCAAAGAAACAATGTGGTCCATTAAATATTTCATTATGTGATTCCATTTCATGACAACTCATTTTGGGTCAATGAAAAAAGATGTATTCAAGAAATAATATGATATAGTCATCATCGAAAAATATTTCATAACAAATCAAGTGAATTATATATAAACACCACTATTGAATTTATACTAAACATTCATTCCATTTACATTAAAATTCAAAGAATTTAGAGTAGGTATTGCAGACTTATTCTATACATAAACCACGTGATCTTTCTATAAATTCCACATTATAAATATTTAATTAATTCTAGAATGTTTTTATTATGCATTTTCCCTCCATGAAATGTACACTATTACTCTCATAATAATGGTTAAGCTTATCCAATGATTGTATTGAAAAATATTTTTATTCCCCCTAAATCATCAATCATTCCTTTGTGGTTGAATTATAATGTTTCCCAACAGTTGCATAATTATTATAATTCTATTTTTATGATGGAATTTAATTCCTAACAAGAAAAAAAATGCAAAAAATTTATAGGGAATAAAGTGAATTGTTTTATATCTCTTATTTATAGGAAACATGGATGGTACTTGGATCTCAAAATAGAGCCTTTATTTAAATTAGTTGTATATTTAAGATATCTTATAATGATTTTCCCAATTTTCAAATTCCTTGTTTAAAATTAATTTTAATGTATGCACTTATTTTTATTCACATTATGGTTTCGGTTCTTTGGAATAGACTATTTAAACATTTATAATAATGATCTATTATCCATTACTACCTTTCTTTTTTCTTCATTCATTTTAATAATTTTCTTTTTAGATGGAATAATAGTCATATAGATTTAATGAGTATAAGTATCTTCTTTTCATCGTCCACATAAATCCCCATGATCTCTAGGGTCATCATATTTTGATACCCTCTTATGAAAATCACATTCCTCCTTATGTGACTCTACTCGTCTCATTTTACAATTGTCACATGAAAGATTTTTCTGCATTTTTATAGTTTCTTTAAAATATGATTTACAAATTTTTAGTAACCCATTTTTTAACATATATAGTTTTTATAAATTTTTTGGATATATCATTAATAGAATTTATGTTTTATCTATTAGGTAAATCCTTCTCCACTTCAATGTAGATTTCATCATTCAATCTAATCAACCTTTTTTATTTTCGATTGACTACCTCATTGAATTCATATTTGTTAATATTGTACAGGGATTTTATTTGAGCATCTATTAATTCTCTAAAAATTATTAATCACTCCATGTTGTCAGAATTATTATATTGTTGAACACGTGCATCATTATTCGAATTCCATTTTTATATATCCCCATTAATTCCCAACATGAACAAATTTAAAATAAACTGAATGGAATATGGGGATTTTTTTGTTCTTTAGTACATGAACCTTGGATGAGACTTAGATCTCACCATAGAACCTATATTTATTTTAGGTCTAAATTTTAGTGATCTAAAAATTATTAACCTAATTTTTCTATTCCATATCTGAACTTCCATTGTCAGAATGCACTTCTTCTAAGTCCCTCCATATTTTTTCTTAATTAGAATAGTATTGTTTAACATTACAAATAATGAAATATCATGCAATGATTTCATTCCTCATTCATTAATAATATTTAGAATATCCTTTTGAGATAGATTAATATTAATATAGATTTCACGTGTATAAGTATTTATTTTTTACCTTCAACATAGATCATTAAGAACTATTGGTTAATTATTTCTTATATATCCGTTGATGAAATTGATGTTCATCTTCATGTGAATCAACTTGTTTCATTTTACAGATTTTGCTTTCTAGAGTTTTCTTTAATTTATCAATCCACTCATAACTGTGATATCCAAAAACTTATTGATTAAATTTTAAAATATTTAGTTTTTATATAATTTTTTCATGTATTATTTATAGAATTTATTTTACAATAATTATCTAACACCATCAAATTTTCTTTGGGGTTTTCATCAAATAATACAATCATATTTACTATCTATTGGATTCATAACCTCATTTAATTCATCTCTATTACATTGATATTGATCTCCATTTCTTATTTATATTCATTGAAATATCCTTATATTTTGTGAAATGTTTTTTTCTAGGATATTTAAAATATTCAATATTTTTCATTTCACATAGCAATTAGTATAAATGTGTTATATGAAATATCTATGTTTGGATTGTGTTATACGCAACATCAGATTAATATTATGCTAAAATAAACACCTATATTAGATTTGGTAAAGGAAACACTATGTTTCACTTGTGTTATACTAAATTATGAGTTTCTTCAATATCTTGTTTCACACAGAAGACCTAGTATTAACACACTACAATTTACTATTAATATTTTTAGTAAAATATTAGTATAGTTGTCACCAAGCAATTGGAATAGAGGTTATGAAAAATATTAATTGAAATTATGAAAATATGGTTTAAAATGTATATAT
Source organism: Viscum album (assembly GCA_963277665.1). Lineage (NCBI taxonomy): Eukaryota > Viridiplantae > Streptophyta > Magnoliopsida > Santalales > Viscaceae > Viscum > Viscum album. The sequence goes on along the minus strand of OY728120.1, from coordinate 1,573,745,387 downwards.
GAAGAAATATTTGGTGAATGATTAATAAAATTTAAAATAAAACCTTTTTGAAAATATAGGAATTCTTTTGTTGGAAAATCATATTTATGAAATCAAACAGGACTTACGACAATAAATTAATTAATAAAAATTTGAGAATTTATTTTAATTATATATATATATATAATATTCAATAAATTATTTAACATTAACTTTATGTGTTTTGTAGACAATACATTAGAATAATACCAATTTTACATATAAAGATATAATTTTTTCTAAAATGAAAATTTTCCACCTTTTAGTGGATCACCTATTTTAAATGTTTTTTTTGAAAATATTGTAATTTTATTTGAGAAAATAAACTTCATTTTTTAAATATTAATATATAATTTCATTATTGGTTAATTTTTGGTACTTTTCTAAGATGTTTTATTTTATGATTAATAGTTAAAAATACTTGATTTTAATTAAGAACATCATTTCCATATACCATAAAAATATAGTTAAATTATATTTTTAAATTATTTTTAAGGTTTAATTAGATCCATTATAAATCAAATAATCCAATTTAAATCATTTTAATCAATTTTACATTCAAAATTTATATAAAAAAATTAAAATTTTTGAATTTTTTCAAATTAAATACCTATTATCTCATCCTGTCATTGTGGTTAATTTTAAATGAAACAAATGTGATTAGAGTTTGGAAAAATAGATTTAAAATTTAGAATAATAAAAAATATAATTTCTACTAATGTAAAATTATTTTTTAAAAAAAATTGTGTTGAATGTAATTAAAATTTATTAAAGTGATTAAGATAAAAATGAGCTGAATTAATGACTAATCATTGAAAATAATGTGTAATAATGACCCTAAACATGCCTAAAATTTATTTTATTGACATATATAGACCCTTGAAACTACATGGATATATAATGTTCCATGTTTGATCCTTAGGGGACATGTAAAACGTGGGAAGCACTCCATTCTTTTCAAAAATACCAAGTGTGTCATTTTCACTACTTATAAAAGGACACCACCTCCTCCCCACTCATCACACCTCTTAAGACCATTGAATTAGAAAACCCATAGAAATTTATCCTCTAATCATCCCTAAACTAATCATATAATTCTTCATTTTGAAATAAATCCAACCAAGGAAGCCATTTGGTGCAAACCAAAAGGAGTTGCTGAAATAAGATGTATAATCCTTTAACAAGAATGTTTTTTTTACTTCTTTCTCAACCACATGAATTTTTATTACACGAATATATAATATAATAAGTATATTAAATTTTATGATAGGTTTTTATTTTAATTTAATGAAATTCAATTAGACAAAATTCCATCAAATTTGGATACACAATCACCATTTTTGTTTATGGTGGACTACAGCCTTGCGAACCGATGTCATTTGTTCTTCCATTACCACCTTTAAAGGTTAGAAATAATGGTGAAATTTCATCTTTTATATGATATACAGAATATATATTATGTGTTTATTCTAATATAATTACTTTATTTTACATAAATTCATGATTTTTATTTTGTGGAAACACAATAACTTCATTTGTGAACATGTGGACAACCTCCTCCTTGGAGCGATGTGATTCTTTTACACGCTACATGGAATGTAATATTGATGGATTTAATAAACTTATATGAAATATATTGAATAATAATGATACTAAAATTATAATATTTATAAATATGTACATATATTTCATTTATATTCAATCTTTTGATACAATAAAAAACAGAAAGAGAAATCATGTGTACGTACGACCAACCGTCTCCATGAACGATGTATTCCATTTCATATTTATATATTTTATAGTTTATTATATATATTTTTATACAAAATATATATTATATTTAATTAATTTTTTTCCTTCTTGTAATAATTAAATCATGATCTATGTAATATGACCAGGAATGAAAATACATAACATACATAAAAAATAAAGCGGTTATTACACGAAATGTATCTTTAAAATGAAATTGATAGTAAACGGGTAAAATGAAGTCATAATAAATTAATATATGGTATTATATAAAAATATATTTCTGTGGTATTTTTATAACAAACATATACATGTTATAAAATATTATTTAACACGTATGAATAATGTCAATACTTAGGGAAGGGTTTTCCCATCTCACCTTTATTTCTATGAGATATATGTTATTTTTATTTCTTATTCTTGTTTTCGGGTGTGTAAAAATCCATATGACATGTTATATCATGAATTAAATTAATTTGATGATATTAAATGATTCAATTGGTGTAACTATTTCACGGGGATCAATATTCAAATGTTACCCAAATAGTAGGTAGATTTTTAATCTCACATTTATTTCTACAAGACTTATGGCTTATTCACCACTCATTTATTTTGTGCGGTGTATATAATTTCCATGAATATATTATATTAATATTATCTTTAATATTAAGTGTATTTACATATCCATTTTATGAAATCTATTTCACAGGTCTTATGGGTCAAAGGTTACCAAATTTGTAATTTAATTTGGTTTCGATTTTCCTTTATTGAGACCCATGTTAGGTCATTCATATAATTTTATTAGATGTTATATATACTAAATTTTATATATTTTATCATGAATATCTTTATTCTAAAGATATTTTATGCTTCTTGTAATGTTATTACTTTATGGGGATTTGGAATCAATGTTTCCAATGTGGTAAGAGTTTATTTCTACAATCTCACCATTTATTAGGTTGTTTATAATTATATTTACATTGATGAAATCTCATAACACATATCTCAATAATTCTCACGAATTTTCTTCTCCAATACATATTAATTCTATATCCAAGAAATGGTACAATTTTAAACCATTTTGTAGTTAGAATAATTTTTTAAAATGTTGTTTAGAAAATAAAACTATATTTCCTTATTTATAATAAAATCATTTTTTTTCAAAAAAAAGATCTAAAAATGTTTTCTAAAATGTTTTAAAATTAAATTTTAAGCTCAATTTCATGGAATTTTTTTAAAATATTTTTATTTTTTTCAATGATTCCTTTTTATGTTTTTAAATTTATTTTCAAAGAAAAAGGTTTTCAAAAAGGTTATATGTCTATAATGTGTTTTAAATGATTTTAAATGAATATTTTATATATTTTAAAAGTTTATGTTTTAACTAAAAATAGTTAAATTATATGTGACATTATTTTACAATTAATCATGTATATTTTCTTTTAATAAATTTTCTAAAAAATTCATGGATTAAAAAGTATTTTTTAAATTCTAAAGAATGATTTCCTAAAGAAATATTTTAATGTGTTTTTAAAATATTCCATTACAATTCTTTAAATGAAGTTTTTAAAGAAAAATATTTTGAAAATGATTATGTTTTGAACAATGATATTCAATAAAAGATAAATTTCCTTATGAAAGGTACCTCATGATCATTCAAAATACATCTCAATCTATGATTTCATCCTTTTATATAGTTTAGGATTTAGTGGGGGTATAATACAAGGTCACCATTGCTATTATTTATTTGAATGGTTTATAATTAGAATGAAAAGGTCTTTACGAAACCCATTTCTCTTCCATATGATATAAAATTTTAAAACACTTATGAAACCTTATTTCTTTTATTGGTTATTATATGAATATAAAACCTCTCTCTGTTCCATAGGTTATGAAATGGAAGAAATTTTATTATACCCATTTTATTTCATAGGTTATGATATGATGATTACGAATCCAAACTATTTTTATGTTTCATTTTATGATGAATGTTTTATTATCATTTGGAACACATATGTGTGATTTCATTATGAGAGGATTGGGACATACATCTCCATCTAATGAATCTGGTAAATATTTTTATCTCATAAGATAATTATTGGAAAACAAGTTGACAGAGGTGATCTAGTACGGGAAGAAGACGAAACCCAATCCACAATGGTAATAACATGTAACCTAATCCACTATAAAGAAATGAAAATTAAGGGGATTGTGGTGTGTCTCACCCAATAGGTTCATTCCCCATGATGTTACCTCGTATGTTATATAAATTATCAATTAGTTATACGGAATGTTATTAAATGATTATTGGTATACCATAAATTCTATGTATTATTCCAATTTTATGCTCTCATGTATTATGATCTTTATTCCCTTCTTATTCATGCATTATGTACTACTAATATTTAAGCCATGAATTTTTTATATGATCATTAATATTCTATGTATGATTTTAAATGTTGTTATCATGTTCTCATATCCTTATAATCATATAATGCTTAAATATATCCTTTATTTACATTTTTTGAGCATTTGAGAACTCCATTTCTTATGTTTCCTTTACCATCGTTATTAATAATGGTTTTATGTAAAATTACCACAGGGGATGAAATTTTCGGGAAACATTAACAATTTGTCACCAAGTCATAATATTGTGTTCTATGTTTCCAAATACACTAAACTATTATTGTCCTCAAGCATGTACTTGTGTAATGTGCTTAATATTCATTTAAAATGTTGTAATATATATGTATGATAAGCCTCAGTTGTTATAGTTATCCCTTGTGGTTCCCTTTTTCCAAAAAAACTAATCATTGTTATTTTTATTTTACAACATTTCTGTATTCCATTTTAGAGTTTATGGGGTTTTGTTTGTAAAATTTATATATTGTTGATGAATTTTCTTCACATTCTTACCAACTATGGTAGATTCATATTTAATTATAACGTTATTATATTTTGGTTATTTCATTTTCTTAAACTAAAAATATTATTTTTTTGGTTGATTTATAAAAACACTCATCATAATAGTTTCCAGTCTTGTTACTGTAGTCTTTGAATTTTTCCATGCCTTTAAATATGTTCTTGGTGAATATACTTTTTTCTATGACGTTTGACATTTCCCAGTAGGTATTATTCATCCATTTTCTCTATTAAACTTAATAAATTTCTTATATATTCTATTGATATTAAAAAATCCTTACATAAATTGTTTTAATTATAAAATAAGCATCTAGTATAACCATAAATAAGAAATTAGCATCCTCTATTTTCTGATTGATGTAGTTCGGTCAGATTGGATACCCTACTAATTTTTGTATAAGGACTGGCCATTTGGGATCTTATTTTAGGGATATTTTTATTTGTTATTTCAAAATAATCCTTTGAGGTATTTTTGGATTATTTTTACATTTTTGAATCCAAAAATGTCTATAATTTGGTTTAAAACCTCAACTATCAATCAAAAAGAAAATTATATAAATAGGTTTATCGAGAATTTGGGTTATTTTTTTCTAATTTTTTAATATAACGATTATATTGGAGTTAAATTGAATCTTATAACTGATATGAGACTTCATAGATCTATGGATATTTTTATATTTTTTGTGGAAGCACTCTTCTTTTGATTTACATGGTTCATTCAAAATTATGCTGATTCCATATCGATAAATTTCACCTTAGGCATCAGACAATTAATATTGATAGACTTCTTCTCATCCCATGAAGATCTCAAAATTTCCCCCAATGATTATTTTACATGTTGATTTAATGTTCATGTATTCTAACAGATTTTAATAAAGTGTTGTCAACATAATTTATTATTTTTATACATTATCCTATAGATTATCATATTTAATATTGATTGTGGTTTTGTGAAATTATTCAAATTCATTAATGAATTCAACAAATTTATAATGATTCACCACTTTCTCACAAACATGACTTTATAAATTTTCATAAAATGGGGAAAAAATTTCACTAAAACATGATATCAATTTTCTATTTTACTACATATGGTCTGTAAGAGTAATTGACTATTGAACATCTTACATTGTGTATTCTCCATTACTTCAACTTATTCATGTAGAAATTATTTTTATTAAGAATCCACTTGATAAAAATGAGTTTAATATTGACTACCTCAAAAATAATTATTTAAAATAAATTTAACTATATAGTATAATTCTTCAATTATTTGGAAAGATTCATCCTCCCTGTACTCCCTACATCTTAATCTAGTTTCTTTAATAGTATAAAATTCCAATTATTTGATAGATGAATTATTTTCACAATGTTTGCATTAAAGTAGTTATTGATCCTTATATTAAATTTTAATCTTTTTCTACTTATTTACCAATCATTTCCTTCTATTCATTTTGGTATTAGTTAATACATTTTTTATGATGTCAATAGAAGTAAATTATATTTTTTCCTATTTTGGTATCTCAAAATTTTATAAAAATCATTTCATTATTTAAAATATAATGATCCACTAAGATAAAAAGTAGATCTGATCATAGGAAAATATGGTTATCTCCAATACCACATGAAGTACCCAGTGGATAATATTAAGTCACTGAAGGGGTGAATCAATGAACCCATATTTTATCATGTCTTATATTTCTCTTGTATTATCACATATTATACTTGAACCACTAAACTAATTAAGTTATATGGTTCCACTAATACACACTCAACCCTCACTATGAAATAAAATATATAATAAATGATAAAAAACACAACAATTTTTTGTTTGTTTTAAATCTAATGGAGAATACTACTCCACACATTACTTTATAAGACACACAAATCCCATATTCTCATTATTATACTATAGTGATTACAAGTGTCTAATCAAGAAGAACACAATGGCTGGGTACGTATCATCAAAACCTCCAAAGTCGGGAATCATCCATTTCTTTTTTCTTAAAAACTAATACATGTGAATAAGTCATTGTAATGTATCCCACAATCATCATATTATAGCTAGAACTTCATTATGTGGATTTTTAATCACTCGTACCATCCTTGAATGGATCCTTTCCAGAACAATTGAGTTGATATTCAATAGATTCTCCCATCTTGGTGTTGAATATCATCATACATTCTCTTAAACTCAATCTATTTTAAATGATATTGCATAATATCATTCTACAATTGTATTATATTTTATGAAACCTCATACTTCTTTATTAATGTAAAATATATTCCATGAAATCACTACTTTATCCTTCTTTGATATAATGATGATATCTTGAACATAATAATATAACAATATCTACTTCTTATACAGGTTATATTATCTTCAAAATAATTTAATGTTGAAGGAAATATCTTTATTCTATTCATTATTCATCAGATTCTACCTTATATATATTCACAATACAGGAAATATTTTTTTCATTTTGTATTTTTTAGAAATCTAAATCATTTGAAATAAGGGATCTAAATTATTTTGAATAGTGGATTTTCTAGTATCATTCTTCTAAAAAATCATCGAATTTTTTAAATACTTTGTTAAAATATATGGGGATGTATTAATCATTTTGTTTTAAAATTTATAATAAAATATATAACATTTGTGTCATTTGAAATGTAACTCAATGTGAGAAAAGATATATGTTAGTGTAACATTTAGTAATCACTTACAACTTGTAACTTATCTCTAGAATTAGCTTGAATCACAACCTCTAGCTGTGATGTTTATTTCATTATATAATACGTCACATAAATAATCTAAACTTATTCTTTATTTATTTGGTAAAATAATTTTGGCTTAAGTAATATTATAATATTCTTCTAATATGTATGTTAAGATTTTGATCTAATATTTTTCAACAAATATGGAAATATTTTGAAGTTCCCAGAAATGTTTTTATATTTTTATAAGGTTTAATGAAATTTATTGGTTTAATAGTTATTTTGAACATTTATATATTGATCAATACATTATCATCATATGTATTATGAACTCCTTGATCCTTATGATGATAATAATTACATTATAAAGATTTAATTTATACTATATGATGATAACATGAACCATATGACGTTTTATAAAAACCTAATGAAATTTTACTATTGTATCGTATGATGTCCACAAGAACCATATGATGTTCACAAGAACCTTATTAAGTATCTACAATGATAAATGATAAATATTTATTTAATCATATAATGTTATTAATGATAAACTGATTCTATAGTGAGGTGTTACATAATCTTGAATGCTTATAAAATTATATATGATTTATTATTTTTCTAAAATTATGCCTCAATATCATAATTATAGATTTGATCCTCATAAATAAAAATAATCATAGGTAGTTCTTCAACATAATATAAAATTTATGGTCATTAGAAAAATGGTATTAATCACCAATTTGCATCATATTTTATCTCTAAAACTCTTTATATCATTCCTAATCAATTCATCAATATTTCTTCCTTTATAATAATTCTGTATTCTTTACCTTAGAAATATTTCATTAAACAACACCAATAATGAAATATACTTTTTATTATTAATTTTTGTAGATCATTATCATGAATTATCATGTCAAAATATAATTTTTCACCTTAGATTAAATTATTTCTTTTATTCATTTTAAAGGATAGCATGAATATGATATATAATAAAAAAATAGAAATTTAAATAGATTTAAAATATTGATTTTACATGGTTCTCTTATTAATGTATATAATAATGATAAAATGACAATGATGTGCTGATATTTTGATTAACCACTATATCATTAGTATATGATTATAAATTTTTGATGAGACCACAGATCCACAAAGATCACCAACTCCTTCCAACCTTCAACACATTTCATTCATGGAGGATACAATCATTAAACTAATTCACATGCCAAACTTAGAAGAAGTAAATCAAATATTTATAAAATGAATTAGAATGGGTGTTATTTATAATGATCCATTATTTACATAATGATTTATTAGAGATATTTTCACAAAAATATTCTTTGAGCCCTCAAATTTAACAAATATATTTTATATAATACTTTTTTTATCATTAAATTCAAAAAAATATGAATATATTTCTCTAGAGAATATTAGAATCAGAAATTATATATTTAAAATCTAATTATATTTCCATTCAACTCCATCCAATGGATTTATTCCTAAATAAATATCCATTATTAAATTTTAATTTTACCCATTAAGATGTTTAGTTGAACACCAAACCACTAATAAAAAACAATATCATGTTTACTATTTTAATTCTATATAATCCATATATCACCTAAAAAATCCCTCACTATGGCCTGATGATTCATTTTTTACATAAATCATTTTCAAATCTTAGGAAGGCTATAAAATTTATAATATCTTCATGGTGAATAGTTGTGTCAACATTTGAATGACTATGAATGTATCCTATTTAAAAATAGATATTAAATGGTTAATTATACTTTTATGTTATAGAAGTAACCCAATATATCCACTCTACGGTGTGGCATTTTCTCCGTTTTGTAATTAGCTTCAGATCTATAATATCCCAATTATTTTTTACTTCGTGAAATGCACCCTTCATGTCGTAGAAATTATACAATGGAAGGGTACTCTATATTCCCTACGATCCTTACTCCAATTATGATATAGATCATTCTCTATCACATACAGGTTTATAAATTTCTAGGGCCACAAAAAATATGCTCATCACCATTAAAAAATACACTCCAGATATATGAATTGAATAAATGGGCTTCCTTAAATGAAGTAAAACGTATTTAATCTATAGTTTGGTCACCTATTTTGTTACATGGTGAATATTATCTCAATCAGAAATCATAAATTACATTATACCTCTACTCACCTATCAACACCATAGGGCCATCACTTTTAGATTATTTATATTGGTTCAACCCTTTACTATGGACCCCTTTCAAGGGTTTTTGCAAACATACACATTTCACTAGGAATCGTATCTACGTAGTGGTTATTCTACAAACTAGCATCGACCCATGTGGGGAACTCTCCTCCTCTTGCACACTGGATATTCTCTATTAATGATTGGGAGCTACAATTTTGGTAGTCAGATTCTTTAGTGTTCTATCCTTCGGTTTTCATTTAAAAAAACATCATTTACAGCTATTGAATGATATGGTATCCTAATATGTTTAATAACATTATAACGGTTCTTCTGAACACGGAAAAATTTTATTTCAATAAAAATAGATGAATTATGAAAATGGATTGTGGAATTATTCCTGAAATTATTATCTTTCTTATAGGATAATTATGTTATGTTGGATTTTGGAATGTGTTAATATTCTTATAGAACACACATATAAGGTTTTTATGTTACATTTTGAATTGGAATTATATAACCATTAAATTAATTCAGTAAATATTTATATCTCTTGAGATGACGTGTAAGATACTATAGAGTGAATTCAAAAAACAATGGTACTCTTACCATCGATGTTTTTGGAATTTGGAGCGATCCTAATACTCTATAGGACTCTGTTTACAATGTGATGGTAGTTTGGCCGTGATAGAAGACATTAGAAATGATTTTATGTGGTCATATATGTTCTATATTAACATTAATCATATCTATTTTATAAAATATAACTATGTTATGATCTCATAGATTTGTATTGTTGAGATATATTTCCACACTATTTTATCACATGTCTTATATTATGAACAAATACTTATAAAAAGTTTCTTTATTTAAGAACCATAATGATTGGGAATTTTTTTTATATATTATGTTTATAAAACCTAACTACATTCACATACCCACATTTTAGTTTTATGATCACTTGCGATATTCGATTGTTATAACTTATATTCATCCATTATTGAGTGTATGAGCTCACAATTTTTTATGTTTTCACATACTCAGGTTATGAACCCGAATATTATGTATGAAATGTTTATAAGTGTGTCACATGTACGTATTATATCTGGGATATGTTGAAGGATTCGTTTTAAAAAAAAATTTGATAACACACATATAATCCAAATGCGCTAATCATATATGTTCTAGGGTGTGTTTTATTGACTGATTTAATGAATATTTATGCATATTTATATATGAGGTAGGTTTATTAGTGGTTTGGTAGCATAAAAATAACTATACATGGTAAAATAAATTTCATATCACCAAATTACCACTCACCTTATCTATATCCATTTTTAGTATAGGTAATCATTAAAATATATCAAGTACGGTTCCTCACGCTGACATCCCATCTGATCTAGTCACCCTCACATCTGAAAAAATAATAGAACTCCTATAAATTCCCATACCAATAAGAAAACAATAATATAAAATATTCTCATTCAATAATCGCATACAACATCCATGTACTATAACCATATACCACATCCACATATCATATCCCTATATGAACATTCACACATCACACCCAAATTTCTATAACCAGATACCAAAATATATCTAGATAGAAAACATGAGAGTGAGAGTATTAAAACATTTGTATAACCCATATCCTAGATATTTTTAGTTCACACATTACACAAAATTTAATAAGTGTGTCAGTCATGTTACCTAACTTTGGTGTTTCTTTATAAAAAATTAAAAAACCGAAAATAAGTGTATATATAGAAATGAAGAAAATATCATAGGGTTAAATCCAATCAAAAAAATTTATATCAAAATTAAATCACGAAAAAATCACATATATATAATAATAATAATAACTTTTGACTTCATTATACACTCATCAACTAAAAAAACCATTCAATAATATCATAACTTATCGTGGTTTGGCATATCATTTATATATCATCGTTATTCATTTACTTTCCACATTTTCAATATTAATTTCATTAATTCCAATTACATCTCATTCTCATAAACCTATTTAAAATATCTATATAATTCATCGTGATTTTTTATTTACAACTTTATTTTTTCCATTCATAATCTAAAGTTATTGATCACTAAATTCATTCACCACCAAAAATTATATGTTATTTTTATTCAATTCCTCCATTAGGTCAATATATTCAATATATTAGTTGGCTGAAAAAACTAACATATCAACACCAATACCCTACTATTAGGAAATTTGAATACACATCCATTTTTCTAATTCTTGGAATCTTCAGGGTAGATCTCCAAAACATAATATAATTGATAATTATGAAATAATGTGACATTATGTGTATGATAAATGTAGTTGTGTGGATATTATTTATGTTCCTAGTGGATATAGTTGGTACAATGAGGTTGTAGTGGGGTACGATAGTGTACAAAACTTTTACTAGTTTTTATCAATCAATTTTATTATTTATTACTATAATTACTCATCTATCCTAGTTAAGAAGATAGATCTGATGATGCTCACTCATGAAACACCTTGGTAAATAATTGAAAAAAAACATAAAAAAATCCAAAGGTTTACCACCAAGGAGGAAATATAATCATTTTCTTATTTGGTTAAACTACCAAAACACATATTATATCTATTATATTCTAGTTATTATTAGTTCTTAATAAAGTTTCATAAAATGATATGGTGACTATCATCCACTCTCTCTAAGGTAGTAATAGTGAATATTTATAATCAAAATAAATGAATATGAAGATATTGTTTTACTATATCCCAAATTCATAATCCTAAAACTAGAATGGATTCCCAATGATGTTTATTCCCTCTCATATTCCGTGAATGTATCTTTTCACTATCCATTGATTAGTTTATTAACTACTTCTCCCTTTATATTATATAATCTCTTTGACTATTCGATTTTACTCAATATTTTTTAGAAGATATAGTATCACCAACTTCAATAATAAAAATTTATTATAAGAATTATCCACTTTATATGACCTAAAATATATTTATTGACCTATTTAGGTTCTCTGCCTTCTACAGATGGATGATCTTTTGGTCACATTAGTATCAGTTTCTCTTCTTCTTAGACAAGATGGAGTTTCATCATAATAAAAGTATTGTCAATGTAAGTATCTCTATTTATATAATTCCTCCTTCTCTTCACACTTTTTATATTAAAAAATTTAGTAATATTACATCATTGGTGAATTATAGAAATTACTCAATCTTTTAAAAATTAAAATCATAATTATTTATATTATTTGATTTATCAATTTTTAATTATTCAATAATATTTTATTAAATATGGTTTCTAAATATTAAGTTGAACCTATAAAGAACATATCATTTTTTGACCGATTAAATTTTCTATAATATCAATTTCATTTCACTCTTTCGAAATCTCCCCCCATGTGTGCATGGTTCCAAGTGTTTGTGAAATGGCACAGTAGCATACAACATGGAAATTAGCTCAAACATAATATTGAATCACTACATCTTATTGTGATGTTTGTTTTAAAAATTAATAGTTTGCATATCATCAACTAATTTTTTTCTTTATTATTGAAAATAAATCATTACGGGTTTATCAATTTAATAAGGTTTATTTAAAATATACTTAATGATGTCTATCTAATCATGCTTTTGACTTCTATGGAACCATACTACTTTCCATGATAGTAATTCATATTTTTATGTGGTTTATTTAATATTCTTGTTTATCATATGATTATTTGAACAACAAAAATTTGAAAGGAACCATACAATGTCCATCTTTATGAACTCCTAGATCCTTATAATGTTCATCAATTCCTTATGGTGTCTAAATTTATAGCTTATGATGATCACGTGAACCTAAAAATATTGTATAATAACCCAAAAAAGTGTTATACTTTTCCCTTCATAGTAACCACATGATTCATATAATGTTTGTAAGAATCATAAAATTTTACTATAGTTGAACCTTATAAACTTATCTTTAACCAATCAATGTGGAAAATATATTGATGTCACTAGATTGAAACCGTACAATGTATAGAAACACTTCAAATTTTTATACATTTCAAGAATTTACTGAAAATTATATTTCAAAAATAAAATTATAGATTTTATCCACTTAATTTAAAATAATCGTAGGGACTTCTTCATCACCTATAATAATTTCATAGAAATTAAAAAATATGTAATCAAAACATTTTCTAAAAGGACTTTATTTTCTATATCTTTTAGATAGTTTCTCACATGTTATTCTACTTTTATTCCTTAATATTAATTGTTCAATATTCCCAATCACAACATTTCTTGAAACTCATTCATTTGAATTATAGAAAATGTACTTTTATAAAGAACAAGATTTTAACATAAAGATATGCACTCCCTTATTAAAATACAAGGGTTTTTGTAATAAATTTCTTCTAATAGAAAATTTGTAGAGAAAATATATTTTTTTTTCAAAAAAGGACTATCTATAGTCATTTTCCATTAATTAAATATTTTCACAACATATCTCAAATTACATATATAATTGTTTTCATTTATATATTATTATAACCTCATTATGATACATTGACATTAACCATATTATTTGTATAACAATTAAAACCAAATTTTCATAAATACATATCATTACATCAATATCTCATATTGGATTTATTTTCAATACCAAATCTACATCGAATATAAATGTTACCCCATATCCACTATTCCAAAAAAAATAATGGGAATATTAGGGTCGGAATTATGATCTCTTTTATTTTTGATTCCCTTTAATTTTTCAAAGATACTTCTTCTACATGTTTTAATCAGAGATCCCACATGAGTATTTTGAGATACTGTTCTTGTAACAAAACATTTATAAATTTTTCTTCTATCAGTCAAATATAATAATATATGGGATAATCATGGGAATAAAACCAGAGTGATTTACCCAAATAAATAGTGTTGTCTATTAATTAGTTCATTATGTGAAACAATTTCATGATTACTCATTTTGGGGATATGAAAATAGAAGTATTCAATAAATAATATCCTATAGTCATCATCAAAAAATATATCATAAAAATTCAAGTGAAATATATAAAAACAACCATATAACATTTCTACTAAATATAAATCCCCCTTTATATAATAATTCATAGAATTTGATGCCTAGATTACAAAGTTATTATATACCTAAACCATGTGATCTATCTATAAAATCCATATTTTAAATATTTAATTTATTATAGAATGTTTTTTATACGTTTCCCTCAAAGGGATGTACTATATTACTCCCCTAATAGTTTTTAATCTTATCCAAGGATTGTATTGAAATATATTTTGATTCTACCTAAATCAACAATCATTCCATGGTAGTTGAATTATAATGTTTTCAAACACTTGAATCATTATTCTAATTCTATTTTTATAATAGAATTTAATTCCTAAAAAGAAAAAAATGAAAAAGGTTTCTAGGGAATAAGGTTAATTTTTAGCTCTTATTTATATGAAACATGGATGGTACTTGGATCTCAACATATAACCTCTATTTAATTCAGTTCTATATTTAAGATATCTCATAATGATTTTCCCAGTTTTCATATTCCTTGTTTAAAATTCCTTTTGATTTATGCACTTATTTTTATTCACATTATTGTTATTCTTCTATGTAATAGTCTATTATACCTTTTATAATAATGAACTATAATCCAATGTTTCAGTTATATTTTCTTCATTCATTTTAATAATTTCCTTTTTATATGGAATAACAGTCATATAGATTTAATGGGTATAAGTATCTTCTTTTCATCATCCCTAGAGGTCACCAAGAACTCTTGGGTCATCATATTTTTATATCCTCTTATGAAAATCAAGTTCCTCCTTATGTTACTCTACTCTTCTCATTTTAAAATTTTTACTTGAAAGATTTTACTGAATTTTTATAGTTTCTTCCAACTATGATTTAGAAATAGTTAGTAACTCAATTTTTGAAATATTTAGTTTTTATAATTTTTTTGGATGTATTTTTCATAGAATTTGTGTTTTATTTATTAGGTAACTCCTTTAACACTTCTATGTTGATTTCATCATTCAATCCAATCAACTTTTTTTTATTTTCGATTCACTAACTCATTGAATTCATATTTGTTAATATTGTCCAAGGATTTTATTTGAGCATATATTGATTCTCTAAAAATTATTAATCACTCCATGTTGTCGGAATTATTATGTTGCTAAATAAATGAATATTTATTCTAATTCAATTTTTAAATATCACCATTAACTCCCCACATGAAAAAATTGAAAATATACTCAAAGTAAAATGGGGATTTGTTTCTTTAGTACATGCACCATGGACGAGCCTTAAATCTCACCATAAAACCTATATCAATTTAGTCAAGATCTTAATTCATGGCAAGAACCCAGTTCTCATCTATAGCTGCTTCATCAAAACATTTAGGTTCCACCTATGATAAGTATGATGTATTTTGTAAAGTCTTTATATTCTTTGTCTGTACTAGTGTTGTATGATCAAAAATTATGTTTTTTTCTGTCAATTTCAACTCTTCTTGTCGGTCTCCGGATTCAAACTGACATATTCTCATCATCTGAATATTGTTCTGAATCATCCTCTAGAGTAAGCGATTCTCTCGATCTTCTCATCTCTTCATCACTACACACATGATTCTAAACAATTATTTTCAGGATATTCTGTTCATTTTATTCTATAGTAACATCATGACATTCAACTATATTTCATAGCCACTTATTGAATAATTTATATAGATTTATCTTCTTTGAGTAGCCATGAAATATCCCTTTTATCCCCATGGGATTCAAATTTTATATCTTTCTCCTTATTGAGAATGCAAATTTTACCTCCAAATATTCAAAAGTACATCAATGATTGCCTCTTTCCATACCATAACTCGTATAGAGTCTTCTCCTCTTTGGTAAAAAGTAAATCTCTATTTGAGGTGTATATTGCTGTCATTATTGCTTCATTCCAAAAATATCTTCAGAAGGTATTTCATAAAAAGCATTGATCTAGTCGTGTAGTTGATAACTAGATTCCTTCTCTCAACTAATCCATTCTGATGTGGAGTTCTAAGCACTTAAACATGATGCCTTATCCTAGGTTTCTTGAGATAATCCTCCACTTGGCTATTTGTGAACTCTGTTATATTATCTGTTCGAATTTTCTAGATTTTTTGACCGAGAATCATTTCATATTCAAGTCGATATCTTGTAATGAAACTGAACATTTCATATATGGGGTAATTTTTGAAACCCATGCCATTATGCTATAGTCATCAATGAAGATAACATAATATCTCCTCTCATCAGTTTCCCTCAGTGAAATTGTCCCACAAACATCAATAGGTACCTACTCAAGAAATCTTGTTTATTTTTCTCCTTTTTATTATATTTCTTTCGAATGATCTTCCCTTATAGGAATGCATCACACTTATGAGTATGATCACATTATAATCTAGGGAGATTTTGAGCTGCATCATATTTCACACAATCTTCCAAGGAACCTTGGCTTATGTGGCCATGATGCTTATGCCATTACATTTTTTCATCATCCTTGGACATAAAGAACATATATTCTACTCCACTAATGAGTTAGATATTTGTTTTCATACAATTTCCTTGCAACACAACAGCCCAATCCTTTTACTTGATGATACATAATTTCTTGGAAAAGATTATGGCATTCCATGTGTCAGATAATTGAATGAAACTAAGAATGTTGTGACGAATCCCCTCAACAATCAGGACATCTTCTCGTCACATGTCTTTTCCTCCAAACATGGTTTTTCCTAAACAAATAATTTTCAAGCCCTAATTATTACAAAGTCATATGATAACTTCTTTATCAGACATGATTCCAGTCACTAGATACTTATTTCCCATCGCGTGGGAAGTACATCCACTATCAATGATCCATATCCCTATTTGATTTGATGCCCTAAACACAATTTCTGAAACCACTACATGCCCTTTCATATTCCTTTTGACCCAATTATTTGACTTCATATCCGACATATAATGATAATCATGATCCTTCTCAGTATATGATGATATATCTTCAAACTGAAAACCTGCAAATCAATTTTGAATTTTCAGCTCTCTTGAAGATACATTTGGATACTTCTTGTGAACAAATTTAGTCTACCTCAGCACATTCCTTGACATTTTTGATGTGAAATATCTTTGCATATGTATGAGTCCATTACAACTAAATCATTAACCATCAAATGATGACTTGGAATTTTGAGCTCTATAAGATCAGTTATGTTTTTCTTGTTACCTTTGGTACCTATTTTCTATGGAACATACTTTTAGAGTGTGTCTCATCTTACCACCAGAATAGCATCTTATATGAGGTACATTCTATTGTGGAAATGGTGCACCACTAGTTGTGGCTTATTTTATCTGAATCTTTTGATTCTAATTTGCACCCAAATCAACCTTCAATATTGGAGTTGGTGCTTGTGGTATGACATTGACCGTAACTGATTTCTATTTTAGATCAAGCCCCATACCAACCTTATCTTTCAGAATTGATTGTTGCTTATTTTTTTACAGACGAATCTTCTCAAATCTCGTCTTTTCTATTTTATGTACAATCATATTTCCTGATGTAGAACCAAGATTTATCAGTTTATTCAGATCTTCAGTCGTTCATCACAGACTGACGACATCATCTTCTAGTTGTTTGATAATTTTTATGTGATCCTTTCCAATTTTAGTCAAAATATCAATATCAATTTTCTATTTTCCATTTTTGAGTTTGTGCTTAGCCACCAATTCAGAGCTATTTTAAATTGAAGACCTCATCTTTTCAGTTCCTACATTCAGCTCAAAATTCTCTTCTTCCTACTGCTACATAATGATTCTAGCATCAACAACAAGTATGTCAGTATTCTTTGTTTTGTATCTAAAAATATCAACCTCTTCAAGAGAAGCTTCCACTTCCATATGAAGATCTACTATTCCTTTAATTTCTCTTTATTCATTATCACTTTCTTCTATTGTTAATGAATTTTTTATAACTATCACCAAAGAATCTATTTTATGATCCTATTAGTCCTTCAACTTTTCTGCCTCATAGTCTTTAGAACTTTCACCCTCATTTTAAAAGTAGATTCTTATTTTTTGAGAACGTTCTCCTAGTACTTATCCCTTTCTCATTAGTTGAATACTTATTTTGGGGGATTACCTCATTTTCTTTATTTTCATCGTCAAAATTCTTGGGACAATTTTATACAAAATTCCCAATCATTCTACATCGAATGAATGAAAATGGAAGTTTATCTTTGAACATCCCATTTCCCCATTGTAGATTAGAGGAGAGAAATGACATGAAATCATCCATATTGTCCTCCTCAGGAATATCTTTAACATAGATATTCTTCATGGACTTGAATTCCACTTCCCTAGACTTTCTGTTTTCCACTGCATCATTATCATCATTTCTCATTTCATATGCTTCCAGGGTACTATATAGGTTATCTAGTGTCATCTCTTTTGGGTCTCTGTCTTCAAACACTGAAACTTTTGGATTGAACCGTTGTGGATGTTTCTGCAAGTGACGTTTCACAATCATTATATCTTAAATGACTTCTACATGAACTCATACGTCTTCAAAAATAATATTTATCCTATCGAATAATGCATCAAAAGTCTCATAGGGTTTCATTTTTAGTTCGTCATACTTGTTCCATAGAACCTGCAGTTTTTCTTCTCAGACATTAGTGTTGCCCTAATAAATTTTCATCAATTTTTCTCACATTCCATGTGATGTTTTACAGGACATCATCTTCATATAAATTTCATTTGATAGGGCTCCCCCTGAAGCATTTATGCCTTTAGCATCAACATCCAATTCTCTTCATTCATATTTTGATAAAGCAAAATTATTAATGTCAGCTGATATTCCCAGCATAGCTGTTGTGAATACATAAATCCCTACTAATTAGAAGTAGTGCTTCATTGTATTCTTCTATAGTTAAAATTTATTTCCATCAAAAATAAGGTTCCTTTTTTATTGACCACATCCATTTCTTCTTCATGAGAGAGATTCGCTAACATTCATCCTTTTTTATGAAACAAATTGTTAGGTCCACTAGGTCGAATACACTAAGGGGGGGGGGGGTTAATCAGGCTATGAAAGAATAAAACATTCACCCATTCAGATCATGTTTTGTTCTTAGAAAAAACTCAATTTTCTCTTCCTCCCATAGAAATATATGAACAAATATGAAATCATGCACAATAAACAATGATTTTTACTTGGTTCACTGTCACTAGGCTATGTCCAAGGAGCATACAACGACAATGTGTCGATGTTCCAAATTCACTAAGGCTTACATAAAATAATGATTACAATTTTTGGGATAGATCTTCCATACACAGGCTAACTTCCTTTCCAAGATTTAGGGTTTGATCACTACATTCCCATGTTTCACTCCCTATGACACCTTGTCTGGCTCACTTCTAGTGAAAAGGGTCACCTTCATCCTCTTCCTTTGCTCACAACTCTTGGAATGGAATCCACTAAATATTTATTTACTAGTAGGTCAAACATATTTTATGGACATCTATGTCCCGTCAATTTCATAAATTCATACATCCTCAAATATAGGTAGATTCTCTATTGATGTTATTTTTTCACCCATAGATACAATCCACCATTCCCAGTACTTCTAGATACTGGAAAATCCTTTTGCAAACTGATTTCAAGCTTTCATAAGCTTCCTTGTGAAAATCGAGAACCACCTGCTCCTCAGCATACTGTGTACCGGTTTTGGTACATGGTCAGCTCTTCCGTGTATTACTGCCACTAAGGAAAACCACCATTCATCCTTGGACTTCCTTCACCTTCACAATCAAATACTACACCGCATACCGATTCTGTGGATCCCTATAGTGAATCTCCATCTATCCACGGACTGTTCTCTATTCGCGAACTACCTTCACTTCTATGTACCTGAGCACTCCCTCCATTTAACTCTTGAAGAATTCACTCTCTCACGTACTGGAGATTCCTCCTCCACATACTGAGTCTTAATCAGACATAGCTTTCTGCTTAAAACCTATGGTATAATTTCTTCCATGAGAACCACTTTATCCTTCATGAGATTATCCCTTGCAAACCACCTTCGTACTTTTCCAAAATCCTAGATAAAAATGATGTTCATATGATTTTATTTCTTTATAGAAATCGATTGGATTAGGAATTGTTATATAGGAAAATATATCCGTAAAAACCACTAATCCCATATTTAAAAAAATCTCTAATCCAACATTCATCGCGTACTAATCCTTTTGTCATCACAAAATGAAATCCACCTGTGAACTGTTTTTCCCATCAAGTCCACGTACTATATTTTTTCATACGTGGTCGATCTCCTCTTCTGATGATAATCCATCCTCATACCGTACAAACTTCCACCATGAACTGTTTTAAGAATCGTGAACTGCACACACGTACTGTTTCCACCGCTTTGTGTACTATTCCCAGAACATGTTACACGACCCATGAATTATGGTATACGGTTCTCACCCTTTTCTGATTTTCTTAAAAACTCATCACACCATTAACTACAATGAATAAATCCTTCCTTTTCAAACATAAAACACCTTATTTTTGAGGCAAACAAATTAGGAAAACACTCATAAACTTTTCCCCCATAAAAAGTTTTCTTCTTCAAACACCAACCATACTTATTTGATGTCATTTGGATTTTTCAACAAACAAAACCACACCCAAAAAAAATTTGATGGGACAACATGGGGGATTTTTTTCATAACACATTTTTTCTTTTAGAAATTACCTCTTTGATTAGATTTTATGGCTAGTGGTTTCTGTTAGTTTGTCCTTGTGTTAGGGTTCACATTAGTTCTTTATAAGGGGGTTATCCCATTGTAGGTGGCACCCTTAGAGCTTTTATTCCTTGATTATATCATCATCTTTACAGTCTTTTGGCGTAGTTTGGGTGTCATTGTCCCTAGTTGGACTTTTATTTTTAAAGTGACTCCCTTGTTCAGATGGGTGGTCATGTTTTTTCTGACTTTTTATGTGTTTGAGCATCAGGTAGTGCTCGTTTTTAGCAGGCTCGGCATGCCTCGGGCATGGTAGGATTCTAGTTGGTTGTTTGGCCCTCACCTTTTCTTAGTAATGAATGACTAGTTATGGAATCATCCAGGATGAAATTTGTATGAGGAAATGAGACTTTGGAATAAACCTCTTTTTTTGTTTTGTATGGTCTTAGGACATCTTTGTGGTAGAGTGGCATGACATTAATCAATTAGTTACACCACAATATTTGGGATGGATCATAGAATACAAGGTTATTTTGACATTTATATCTCATAGTTGCAATCTGATGCACTTATTAGCAGCTAGTTTGCTTCCTTTTTGTCTAGGACACTTCTAAAGTGGGTAGTGTCCTATGGAATCTACTAAAAATGCTCATTGAAGTAGAATGAACAACTAAGAGGACCACTGGGAAATGGTTGGTAATTTCCTAAATGCCATTGAGGCTTGAAATTCTTAAATTGTGTCAGTGCTAGCATGGGAGCTTGACTTTGACCAGGTTGAGTTATTTTAACTTCCAATTTCTGGGTGTGTTTGATTGAAACCCCCAACATAAATCCTCTTGGTGTACTCTTCTTAAGATACAAAGATGTCCCCTATCTTGACATCATCCTCGATTCACTATGAAAGCATCGATCTTAAACCACACAAAATATTCAAATGATTTTGATCCCATTGGATGATCTTTTTTAGTGTTATAGGATAAAGCATTGATCATATCGAGGCTTGGTATGTCCTGAGTGATTTCTGGGTTCCCACATAGGAACACCTTGTTCATACTCGAGGACTCCAGTGGTTCCTTTTTTGTATGTCAGCCGCCTACTATGGAAATATCTGAGATACGTCATCCAAGTGGAGCGACTCTTCCTCTATTCCTTTAGATCAACATTTACGGTGGTAAGGAAATTTTTTAAATAATTTTTCCAATTGAAAAGAAGGGTAGCTCCATGGTTGGAAATGTCTTCTGATAAATCCTTCATGACCAATTTCTACTCGGTTGATTGGGATTAGATTGTTCCTTTATAATGAAATAATGCAAGGAGCGTCATAAGAACACTCTGTGTTTTTTCCTTGTTAATTTCCATGGTGGAGGTATCATGGATTGGTTTTGACCACTTCTTTATGTTAAGACCTATGATGGGGTGAACCATCAGTCGAATGTCAATTGAGATGACTATGTAATCTTTTCTCAATATAAACTAGATCAAGTATGCTCAATTTCTGAATTTAAGTTGAACTTTGAGCATTAGATCTGGTTGTAAAGAAAAAAGTTCATAATTTAGAGGAAATGATTAAGGTTCATCTATCATTGGTAAAAGAATGCAACCATTTGAACAAAAGATCATGACCCTTTTAGGATAGATGATGTTTACGTTTTTTCCAAAGACTTCTCAAGGAAAATATGTTTTTAAGGTGGGTAGATTATAGAATCCTGTTTTTTTAATAGGACTAAAATATGAAGGTTTTTGAAATTTATTATTTGATGGATGGGCCAGTTTTAAAAATAGACCTCAGAACGAGATCATGAGAGTTGGATCACCATTATGTGATAAATTTAGGTGTGGGTGAAGGACAAAGAGGCTTCCCAAGTGGATCAAGGAGATTTGGGAGTTCCAAAACCAGAAAAAACAAGTTTTGGAAAATTGCAGGGGGTTCATGGTTTGTTAGAAACTATGTGGTACACTACAGATAAATGTGAGACCATTTTTATGGGGGTGGTGGATTTGTGCATGGGTTGTGTAGGGTTTCCTAAACCGTGCACTTGGCCCATGAAGAGTGTTTCTTGGAGGTGATAGACTCTTCATGGTATTCACATGGTTTATAAAACCATGTGGGTTTAACTGTTCTGATAGGGATATTTTAAAGAATTTAATTAAATTAATATAAAATTAATATAAATTAAAACACTCAAAACCTCACACCATATCCCCTCATTCATGATAAACCTACCTATAATGCTTTCCCCCTCTCGACGCACACAAACCCCTCTATGGAGCTCCTCCGATATTCATTTTTCTGCCATATCCCTTGTGACTTCATCTTCAAATATGAACAGTATGATCCTCTCTCCCTTATCCAATCGGTTTCCGGCTTCACATCTCCCTCTTCATCACCCGGTAAGAATTAGACAATCACTAGGTATTTAGGGTTGATTATTTTTCTAAATTTATGATTTCTAATAGTAAATAGCTTGTTTTAAAATTGTGAATTGCATAATGGACCATACCATGTATGCACATCACTTTAACTGCATGAGGTAAGTGATTTGAATTTGATAATTTAATGTTAAATTGAAATTGGAAATCATAATTAATTATTTTATTTATACATGTTAAATGTAATTGGATAATTGGTTGCATATTTGCAGTACCCCTTACCATGTTTATGCAATGTATCAGAGTGAACATTAATAAATGAATAAGACAAAATGGATTTTACTGAATGGTCTCATACTACTAGGACTTGTCAAACTAATGAAAGGAAAGACTTGGAACAATTTCCTTATAAAGTGTATCAAATCTATGCAAATTTCGTTTAAAAATATATATTCTTTACTATAAATATTTTATAATTATATCATCTTCCTACTCTCTCCAGAAGAATTATGACAATGGCTTGTGGAATTTTTCATGAAATTATTTTCCTTTCTATAGGTTAATTATGTTATGTTGGATTTGGGACTGTGTTCATATTCTTATAAAACACATATATATGGCTTTTATGATGTATTTGGGACATGAATGACATAACCATTCTATTAATTCAGTAAATATTTATATCTCATGAGATGACCTATAAGATATTATAGAGTTCATTAAACCAACAACGGTACTCTTCCCATTGATATTATTTGAATTTAGAGTGATCCTAATCCACTATAGAACTCTATTTACAATGTGATGGTTGTTTGGCTGTGAGACAAGACATAAGAAATGATTTTATGTGGTCATATATGTTCTATATTGACATTACTCATTTCTATTTTATATAATATAACTATGTTATGTTCCCATGGATTTTTGTTTTTGAGATATATTTACACTCTATTTTAACACAAGTCTTTTGTTATGAAAAAATACTTATAAAAAGACGCTTTATTTATGAACCACGATTTATTGGGAATAATTATATATATTAGGTTTATAAAACCAAATTACATTCTCATACCCACATGTTAGTTTTATGATCACTTATGATATTCAATTGTTATGAATTATGTTCATCCATTATTGAGTGTACGAGCTCACAATTTATTATGTTTTCACTTACTCGGGATATGAACAAGAATATTATGTATGATATGGTTATAAGGGTCTCAAGTGTACATATTATATCTGGGATATATTGATGGAATTTTTAAAAAAATAAGCTAATAATACAACTATAATCCAAATGCACTAATCCTATATGTTATAAGGGGTTTTTTATTGTGTAATGTAATGAACATTTATGCATATTTCTGTATTATGTATGTTTGTTGTGGTTTGGTAGTGTAAGATTCACTATACATGGTAAAATAAATTTCATATCACAAAATTCCCACTCACCTTATCTATATCCATTTTTAGTATAGGTAATCATTAAAATAAATCATGTAGGGTTCGACACATTAACATCCCAACTAATCTAGTCACCCTCACATCAAAAAGAATAATAGGACTTCAATTAATTCCAATATCATTAAAAAACAATAATATAAAATATTTTCATTCAATTACCACATGCAACATCCATGTACTGTAACCATATACCACATCCACATAACATATCCCTATATGAGTTTTCACATACCACCCTCACATATCTATAACCATATACCAAACTATATTAGATAGAATAAGCTTAATTTGATAGTATAAAAACATTTGTATCAACCATATCCTAGGTATTTTCATTTAAAACAATACATAAAATTTAATATGTGTGTCAGTCATGTTACCTAACTCAGGTGGTTGTTTATAAAATTTAACAAAATAGAAAATAAGTGTATATATAGAAATAAAAATAATTATAATACGGTTAAATACAGTCAAACAAATATATTCAATAACTTTTGACTTCAATATACACTCATCAACTACTAAAAAATCCATTCAATAATCTCATAACTCATCATGGTTTGACATATCATTTATAGTTGATCATTATTCATTTACTTTCAACATTTACTATATTAATTTCATTAATTACAATTATATCTTATTCACATAAAACTTTTTCCAATATCAATATAATTCAACATGAATTTTCATTTATAAGATAATTTTTTCCATTCTAAAACTAATGTTATTGATCACTAAATTGAATCACCAAAAACAATTATATGTTAATATTATTAAAATTCTTCCATTATGTCAATATATTCAATATATTTTTTGGCTGAAAGAACTAACTTATCAACACCAATACCTGGATTTTGGGAAATTTGAATACACATCCATTTTTTCAATTCTTGGAATTATCATGGTAGATCTCCAAAACACAATATAATTGATAATGATGAATGAATGTGACAATATGTGTCTAATAAATGTATTTGTGTGGATATTATTGATGTTCATAGTGGATAGAGTTGGTACAATGTGGGTGCAGTGGGGTAAGTTAGTGTACAGAACTTTTACTAGTTTTTATCATTCAATTTTATTATTTCCGACTATAATTACTCATTTATCCCAGTTAAAAAGATATATCTAATGATGTGTACTCAAGAAACACTATGGTATGTAATCAGAATAAAAAATAACACTTAATTAAAAAAAATCCAATGTTTTACCCCAAAGGAAGAAATGTAATCAATTTCATATTTCGTTAGACAAACAAAACAAATATTATATCTATTATATTCTAGCGACTATTAGTTCTTAATCAAGGTTCATAAAATGGTATGATGACTATCATCGACCTTCCCTAATGTAGGAATACTCAATATTTCTAATCAAAATAAATGAATATGAATATATTGTTATACTATATCCAAAATTCGTCATCCAAAAACTAGAATGGATTCCCAACGGTGTTTATTCCCTCTCATATTCCTTGAATGTATCTTTTCACTATAGATTGATTAGTTCATTAACATCTACACCATTTATATTATAGAACCTATTTGACTATTCAATTTTACACAATCTTCTTTAGATGATATATAATCACCAACATCAATAAAAAAAATTATTATATGAATTATAGTATTTAAATGGCCTAAAATATAATTATTGATTTATTTAGGTTCTCCCCCTTCTACAGATGGATGATCTTTTGGTCACATTAGTATTATCTTCCCTTATTCTTAGACTAGTTTTACTTTCATCATAATAAAGTAGTATCACTTTATGTATCTCAATTTATATAATTCCTCCTCCTATTCTAACTTATTTATATTCACAATGTCATTAATTTTACATCATAAGTTAATGTTAGAAATAACTATATATTTTAGAAAAATATATCCTAATTATTTATATGAGTTGATTTATCAAGTTTGAATTATTCTATAATATTTTATTAAATATTGGTTCTAAATATTAATTTGAACCTATAAGGAGCATATCATTTTTTCAACCAATAAATTTTCTAAAATATCAATTTCATTTCACTCTTTTGAAATCTCCCACATGTGTGCATGGTTCTATGTGTTTGCGACATGGAACAGTATCATACAACATGGAAATAAGTTCAAACATCTTCTTGAATCACTACATAATATTGTGATGTTGGTTTTAAAAATTATCAGTTCGCATATCATCAACTAATTTGCTTCTTTATCTTCAAAATAAATCATTAATGTTTTATCAATTTAATAAGGATCATTTAGAATGTACTTAATGATGTC
Organism: Viscum album; assembly: GCA_963277665.1. Taxonomy (NCBI): domain Eukaryota; kingdom Viridiplantae; phylum Streptophyta; class Magnoliopsida; order Santalales; family Viscaceae; genus Viscum; species Viscum album. The sequence goes on along the minus strand of OY728120.1, from coordinate 1,573,717,861 downwards.
GATCCAATCTTGTTTTAACATTGTTGGGAACCATAAAATTTTCCATGGTAGTCATTCATATTTTTATTTGGTTTATCTTACATTATGGTATATTATAAGATTAATTGAACACTAAAAAATTGAATGTAACCTTACAATGTTCATCTATATGAACACCAAGATCTTTATAATGTTCAACAATACCTTATGTTGTCAAAATTTATTGTTTATGATGATCACATGAACATAAAGATATTGTATGAGAACCCAAAAAGTGTTATAATATTCCATTTTTAGTGAACACCTAATCCTTATGATGATCATCAGAATAATAAAAAATCACTATAGTTAAACCCAATAAACTTATCTTTAACCATTCATGGTGGAAAATATTTTGAATTCACTATAGTGAACCCATACAATGTATATGAACACTTCAAATTTTTATACGTTTCAATAATTTACTAAAAATTACAGTTCAGAAATATAATTATATATTTTATCCACACAAATTAAAATCATCCCATGGAATTCTTCATTAATTAAAATCATATCATAGAAATTAAAAAATAAGAATTTAAAACCTGTTCTAAATGGATATTATTTTCAACATCATTAGATGGTTTCTCACATGTTATTCGAATTTTACTCCTTAATATTAATTTTTTAATATCCCCAGTCAAATAATTTCATCAAACTCCTTTAGTTGAATTATATAAAATGTCTTTTTATATATAACATGTTTTTAACATAAATATATTCACTCCCTTAATAAAATACAATGGTTTCTATAATAAATCCCTTACATTAGAAAATTTTTAGAGAATATATTTTCTTCAAAAAGGACTATTTATATTCATTTTCTATTAATTAAATATTTCCACAACATATCTCAACTTAAATATATATTTTTTTCATTTATATATGATAAGAACCTCATCCTCATAAATTGACATTTCCCAATTCATTTTTATAACAAATAAATCCAAATTTTCATAAATACATTTAAATACATCAACATCCCATATTGGATTTATTTTCAATAACAAATTTACATCGAATGTAAATGTTAACCCCTATAAATTATTCACAACAAATTAATGGGGATATAAGGGTAGGAATTTGGGTCTCACCCCTTTTGGTTTCCATTTAATTTTTCAATGAAACATATCCTACAAGTTTTAATCAGAGATGCCACTTGAGTATTTCGAGAGAAGGATCCTGTTAAAAAACTTTTAGAAATTATTCATTTGTTAGTAAAATAAAATTATATATGGGATAATAATGGGAATAAAACCAGAGTGATTTACCCAAAGAAACATTGTTGTCCATTAATTAGTTTATTATGTGATACCATTTCATGACTACTCATTTTGGGGCTATGAAAATAGATGTATTCAAGAAATAATATCATATGGTAATCTTAAAAATATATATCATAAAAATTCAAGTGAAATATATAAATACTCCCCAATAACATTTCTACTATATATTAATCCACCGTTATATAATAATAGAATGAACTATGAGTACGGATTACAGAGTTATTGTATACCTAAACCATGTGATCTATCTATAAATTCCATTTTATTATTATTTAATTGATACTATAATGTTTTTATTATAGGTTTACCCTGCAAGGTATGTACACTTTTACTCTCTTAACATTGGTTAATCTTATCCAAGGATGGTATTGAAACATATTTTCAATCTCCAGAAATCATCAATCATTCTAGGGTGGTTGAATTATAATGTCTTCCAATAGTTGCATCATTATTATAATTCTATTTTTATGATGTACTTTAATTCCTTACAATAAAAAAATTAAAAAAGATTCTACAGAATAAGGGGAATTTTTTTCTAGATTTTATTTATAGGAAACATTGATAGTACTTGGATCTCAACATATAACCTCTATCTAATTTAGTTCTATATTTATGATATCACATAATTCTTTTCACACTTTTCATATTCCTTGTTTAAAATTCTTTTTCATGTATGCACTTATTTTTTTCACATCTTGTTTCTTCTTCTATGGAATAGTATGTTCTAACTTTTATAAAAATGAACTATTATCCAATGTTTCCTTTCTTTTTTCTTCATTCATTTTAATAATTTCTTTTTCTGATGGATGAATAGTCAAATAGATTTAGTTAGTATAGGTATGTTATTTCCATCTTCCACATAGATCCACAAGATCTTTGGGGTCATCATATTTAGATATCCTCTTAAGATAATAATGTTTCTCCTTATGTGAGTCTACTCATCTCATTTTACAATTTTCACTTGAAGGTTTTGTTTTCATTTTTGTATTTTCTTCCAACTATGATTTAAAAATAGTTAGTAGCTCATTTCTAAAATATCTTATTTTCATAAATTGTTTGGATGTATAATTTATATAATTTATGTTTTATTTATTAGGTAATACCTTCAACACTTCTATGTTGATTTCATCATTAAATCCAATCTACATTTTTTCTTTTCGATTCACTACCTCATTGAATTCATATTTGTTAATATTGTCCATGGATTTTATTTGAGAATCTATTGATTCTCTAAAGAATTTGAATCACTCCATGTTATTATAATTATTAGGTTGTTGAAAAATTGAATCATTCTTCTAATTCAATTTTTTTAAATCACCATTAATTCCCAACATGATCAAATTGAAAATAAACTAAAAAGAATATGGGGATTTTTTTGTTGTTTAGTACATTCACCTTTGATGAGATTTAGATATCACAATAGAACCTATATTTAGTTTATTTATATATTTAATAGTTCTCAAATTTATTAACCCAATTTTTATATTCCATATCTGAATTTCCATTGGTAGCATGCACTTCTTCTAATTCCCTCTATATTTCTTCTTATTCAGAATAGTCCTGTTTAACTTTACTAATAATGAATTGTCATGCAATCATGCCATTCCTCATTAATTAATAATTTTAAGCATATCCTTCTGAGATGGATAAATATTAATATAGATTTCATGTGTATAAGTATCTTATTTTCACCTTAAACATAGATAATTAAGAATACTTGGTTAATCTGTTCTTATATATCCTTGGATGAAATTGATGTTCATCTTCATATGAATCAACTAGTTTCCTTTTAAAACTTTCACTGGCTAGAGTTTTCTTAATTTGTCTAGCTACTCCATACTATGAGATCCATATAACTAATGATTAATTTTTAACGTATTTAGTTTTTATATAATTTTTTCAAGTCTTATTTATAGCCTTTATTTTACTTTTAATAGTTAACTCCATCGAATTTTCTTGGGGAATTTCGTCCAATAATCCAGTGCTATTTTCTATCTCTTAGATTTATCACCTCATTTAATTCATATTCGTTACATTGATATTGATCTCCATTTCCTATTTATAGTATTTTTAATATCTTGATATTGTGTGGAATGTTTTTTTATTTTTAATTTAAACTCTTTGATTTTTTTAATTTCCCACAACAATTAATATAAATTTTTTATAAAAAATGACTATATTTAGTATGTTTTATACACAAAACAATGTTAATATTGAGCTAAAATAAATTCTTATATTCGATTTTGGTACACGCAACACTATGTTCCACTCGTGTTACACTAAATTCCAAGTTCCTCCAATAGCTTGAGTTACACACAAGAACTAGTATTACCAAACCATAATGTACTATTAATATTTTTAGTAAAATATTAGTATAGTTGTCACCATGTATTTGGAGTAGTGGTTATGAAAAATATTAATTAAAATTTTGAAAATATGGTTTAAAACGTATATATAAAGAAATATTTGCTTTATAATTAATAAAAATTTAAATAAATCCTTTTTAAAAATATAGGAATTCTTTTGTTGGAAAATCATATTTAGGAAAGCAAATAAGATTTACATCAATAAATTAATTAAAAAAAATTTATAATTGAGTTGAATTATATATATATATAATATTCAATAAATTACATAACAATCACTTTATGTGTTTTATGGACAAAACATAAGAATAAAACCAATTTTACACATAAAGATATAATTTTTCTCTAAAAGGAAATTGTTCAGCCTTTTAGTGGTGCACCTATTTTAAATGTAATTTTGGAAAATATTATAATTTTTATTTAAGAAAATAAACATTATTTTTTAAATAATAATATATAATTTCACTACTGGTTAATTTTGGTTACTTTTCTATGATGTTTCATTTTTTGATTAATAGTTAAAAATAATGAATTTTAATTAACAAATTCCTTTCCATATACCATATTTATATAGTTAAATTATATTTTTAATTTTTTTAATATATAATTAGCTCTATTATAAATCCAAAAATCCAATTTAAATCAATTGACACAATTTTACATTGAAATTGTATATATAAAAATTAAAACCTTTGAATTTTTTCACATTAAAAACCAATTGTCTCGTCCCGTCTGTGGGATTAATTTTAAATGAAACAAATGTCAATAATGTTTGGAACAATATATTCAGAATTAGGAATAATAATACAATAAAATTTATATTAATGTATAATTGTTTTTTAATTGTAGTGAATATAATTAAAATTAATTAACGTGATTACGATAAAAATGAGAATAATTAATTAATAATCTTAGAAAAAAAAGGTGTAATAATGACCCCAAACATGCCTAATAGTTATTTTATAGACATATATAGACCCTTAAACCTAAATGGATTTATAATGTTCCATTTTTGTATCCATTGGGGACACCTAAAATGTGGAGAGCACTCAATTATTTTCAAAAATACCAAGTGTGTCATTTTCACCGCTTATAAAAGGCCACCACCTCCTCCCCACTCTGAACCCCTATTAAGACCATTGAATAAAAAAACTATAAATTTCTCCTCCAATTATCCCTAAATTAATCCTATAATTCATATTTTATTAATAAGTCTTAACAATGAAGCCCTTAGGTGAAAACCAAAAGGAGTTACCGAAAGAAGAGGTAACATCCTTAAACATGAATTTTTTTATTTATTTCTCCACTAGATGAATTATTATTACAAGATTATATAATAAAATAAGTATCTTAAATATTATGACAGGTTTTTATTTTAATGGTGTGAAATTCCATTAGACACACTTCCATCAAATTTGGATACACAATCATCATTTTGGTTTATAGAGGACTACAGCTACGTGAACCGATGTCGTTGGTTCTTCCATTACCACCTTTAATGGTTGGTAATAATGAAGAAATTTATACTTTTATATGATATATAGAATATATATTATTTCTTTATTCTTATGGGATTATTTTATAACACATACATTCATGTTTTTTATTTTTTGGAAACATAATAACTTCGTTTGGGGACGTGTGGACAACCTCCTCCTCGAAGCGATGTGATTTGTTTACACACTATATAGAATGTATTATTGATGTATTTAATTAACATATATGATATATATAGAATAATAATGGTACTTAAATTATAATATTTATATATATATACATATATTTCATTTAATTTCTGTCATTTGATATGATAAGAAACCAGAAAGAGAATTTATGCGTACGTACGACCAATCGTCTCCATGAACTATGTATTCCATTTCATGTTTACATATTTTATAGTTTATTATAAATATTTTTATACAAAATATATATTATATTTAAATAATTTTTTCTTTCTAGTAATAATTAAATCCGGATCTAAGTAATAGGATCATGAATTATAATTCAAAACAAACATAAAAAATAAAGCGGTTATTACACAAAACTTGTCTTTAAAATGAAATTGTTTGTAAAAGTGTAATATAATTCCATAATAAATTAATATGTTGTATGATATATAAAAATATAGGTCATTGGTTTTTTTTTATAACAAACATATACTTATTATACAACATTATTTAACATGTATGAATAATGTCGAGACTTAAGGAAAGGGTTTTCTCCTCTAACTTATATTTCTGTGAGATATATGTTATTTTTACTTTTAATTATCATTATATGGTGTTTATACTTCCATATGAAATTTTATATAATGAATTTAATTAATTTAATGATATTAACTGTTTTAATTTGTGTAACTCTTTCATGGGGATCAATATTCAAAGGTTACTCAAGTAGTTGGTCGATTTCCAATCTCACTTTTATTTCTACAAGACTAATACCTTATTCACCAATATTTTATTTTGTGTGGTGTATATAAATTCCCTGAATATATTATATTAATATTATCCTTAATATTAAGGGTATTTACATATCCATTTTATGAAATCTATTTCACTTAGTTTATGGGTCAAATGTTACCAAATCATTAATTTAATTTTGTTGAGAATTTTCTTTCATTGAGACATATGTTATACCATGCATAATATTTTATTAGATGTTATATATTCTAAAATTTAATATATTGATCACTAATATCCTTATTTTAAATATATTTTAACCTTCTTGTAATGTTATTACTTTATGGGGATTTTGAATCAATGTTACCAAAGTGGTAAGAGTTTATTTCTACAATCTCATTGCCTATCTGGTTGTTTATAATTATAATTCCATTACTGAAATCTTATGACATAGATCTTGATAATTCTCATGAATTTTCTTCTCCTAAACTTATTCATTCAATATCCATGAAATAAAACCATTTTTCCACAATTTTGTAATTAGGATAATTTTTAAAAATGTTTTTAAGAAAATATAACATTATTTCTATCATTAGATAAAAATCTGTTTTACTCAAAAAACAATTTCAAAAAATATTTTCTAAAATGTTTTCAATTGATGTTTTAATCTCATTTTCATGGAAATTTTATTTTATATATTCAAAAATTTTCTAATAGTTTTTAATGATGCATTTTTTTGTTTTCAAATTTATTTTCAAAGAAAAAGGTTTTCAAAAACCTTGTAGGTTTAAAAAGTTTTTAAAATGATTTTAAATAAATCTTTTATATATTTTAGAAGGATTTTTAAACTAAAAATATTTAAATTTTTTCGAATATTACTTGATAATTTATCATTTATATTTTCAATTAAAAAGTTATCTAAAAAAATTAATGGATTAAAAATAATTTTTCAAAGCCAAAATAATTTAATGTATTTTTAAAATATTATATTGTAATTCATTAAATGAAATTTTTAAAGAAAAATATTTTGAAAATGTTTCATGTTTTAAAAAATCGTTTTCAAGAATGATAATTTTCCTTGTGAAATGTACCACATGATCATTAAAAATCCATCCCTATCAAACATTTCGTCCTTTTATATAGTTTAGGATTTAGTGGGGATATATTCCAAGGTCACTGTTACTATTAATTCTTTGTATGGATTATATTTCTGTGTAAAAGTTCTTCATTAATCCCATTTATAATCCATATGATCTACAATGATAAAACACTTATGAAACCTTATTGTTTTTACAAGTTATTCTATAAATGTGAAACCACTCACTTTTCCACTTGTTTGGAAATGATGAAATTTTTATTATACCCATTTCATTTCACAGGTTATGATATGATGATTATGAATCAAACAAATTTTATGTTTCATTATATGATTAATGTTTTATTATCATTTTGAACAAGTATGTATGATTTCATTATGAGATAAGTAGGACCTATATCTCCATCCAATTCATTCGGTAATGATTTATATCTCATAAGATAATGATTGGAAAACAAGTTGACGGACTTGATATACTATGGGAAGAAGTGGAAACCCAATACACTATGGGAAGACCATGTAACTTGATCCACTACAAGGATATGACAATGAAGGGGATGGTGGTGTGTCTCACCGAGTAGGTGCATTCCCCAAGAAGTGACCGAGTGTGTTCTAGAAATTATCCTTGACTAATAGGGAATGTTATTACAAGATTATTTGTATACCATAAATTCTATGAATTGTTCATATTTTATGTTGTCATGTATTATGATCTTGATTACCGTATTATCTATGTATTATGTACTACTAATATTTATGCGATAAATTTTTTAAATGATATTTAATATTCTCTGTATGATCATTAAATGTGGTCCTCATTTTCTCATATCCTTATACTCATATTATGATTAAATATATCCTTTATTTATCCTTTATTATAATTTGAGCATACCCATTCTTATTCTTACTTTACCAATGTTATAAAGAATGGTTTTATTTAAAATTAACAAAGGGGGTGATATTTGTGGGAACTATTGAAGATCTATCACCATGTTATAATATTGTGTTCTATGTTTCTAAATACACTAAACTATTATGGTCTTAGGTCATATAATAGTTTAATGTGCTTTATATTAATCTAAAATGTTTTAATATATATGTATTTTAATCCTCAGTCATTTATCCCTAGTGGTTCCCTTTTTCCAAAAAAAAAATAATTGTTGTTTTTTTTATTTTAAAACATTTTTATATTCTATTTTAAACATTGAATAGTTTTCTTTGTTAAATTTATTACCTTATTGAAGACTTTTCTTCATATTCATACCAACTATGGTAGATTTATATTTCAATATAACAGTATTATATTTTGGTTCTTTAATTTTCATAAAATAAAAATTTTATTTTTTCTTGGTTGATATATAAAAATTCTAATCATAATAGTTTCTAGTTACATTACTGTAGTCTCAAAATTTTTCCATGTCTTTAAATATGTTTTTGGTGAATAGACTTTTTTTCAAGGATGTTTGACACTTATTGGTAGGTATTATTCATCCACATTCTATATTACCCTTAATCAATTTCTTCTATATTCTATTGAGATTGAAAAGATCTAACATAAATTGTTTTAATTATAACATAAGCATCTAGTATAACACAAAATAAGCAATTACCTTCCGTCATTTTCTGATGGATATAGTCTGGTCATATTGGATACCTTAATGATTTTTGTATAAGGACTCCTAATTTGGGATCTGATTTTGGGTATTTTTATATATGATATTCCAAAATATTCCCATGTGGTTTTATAGGATTATTTTTACATTTTTTATCTAAAATTGTCTATATTTTGGTTTCAACCATCAACTATCAAACAAAAATAAATTTATATAAATAGTTTTATCTAGAATTTTTGTTATGTTTTTCTATTTTTTTTAATAGATTGATTAGATTTGAGTTCAATTGATTCTTATAACTAATATTAGACTACTTGGATCTATGAATGTTGTTATATTTTTGGTGGAATCACTTATCATTTCATTTACATGGTTCATTCAAAATTATACTAATTCTGGATCAATAAATTTCCACATAATTCTGATATAATTAATGTTGATAGATTTCTTCTCATCCCCTCCAGATCTCAATCTCCCCCCCCCAACAATGATTATTTTACATGTTTATTTAATGTTCATGTATTGTAAATAATTATAATAAAGTATTATCAACATAATTTATTATTTTTATACATTATCTTATAAATTCTCATCATTAATATTGATGGTGGTTTTGTAAAATTATTCAAATTAATTAATGACTTATAAAAATTTAAATTTATTCCCCACATTCTCACAAACATGAGTTTGTACATTTTCATTAAATGGGGAAAAAATTTCACTAAAACATGATATCTATTTTCTATTTTACTCTATATGGTTTGTAAGAGTAATTCATTATTGAACATCCTAACTAGGGTATTCTCCATTAATTCAAATTCTTCATATAAAAATTATTTTTTATTAAGAATCTACTTGATAAAAATAAGTTTAACATAGACTAACTATGAAAAAATATTTTGATAACATTTAACTAGAAAGTATAATTCGTCAACAATTTGGATAGTTTCATCCACCCTATAATCCTTACATCTATATCTAGTTTATTTTATATTATAACATTCTAATGATTTGATAGATGAATTATTTTCACAAAGTATGGATTGAAGTTGTTGTTGATCCTTATATTACATTGTAATATTTTTCTACTTATTTACCAATCATTTCCTTCTATTATTTTTTGTTTTTGTTATGAAATTATTAATAGTTTCCATAGAAGTAAATTATATTATATTCTTTTTTAGGTATCTAAAATTTTTATAAAAACAATTACATTACATAAAATTATAAGATCAACTAAGATAAAAATATAGATCTGATCATAGGAAAATATGGTTATCTCTTATACTACTTGAAGTTCCAAGTGGATTATATTAAGGCACTAAAGGGGTGAATCAATGTACCATTTTTTATGAGGATTCATGTTTCTATTTGGTTATCACCTATTATAATTCAAACAATAACCTAATTAAGTTATATGGCTCTAATGATACACACTCAACCCTCACCATGGCATGAAATGTAAAATAAATGATAAAAACACAATTTTTTCATATGTTTTAAATCTAATGAAGAAAAATACTCCATACAGTTCTTGGTTAGACACCCAAATCCCATATTCTCACTATTATACTATATTAAAGACAAGGGACTAAACAAGAATAACACAATGGCTAGGTAGGTATCATCAAAACATCCTAAGGATGGAATCATCCATTTCCTTTATATTAAAAATTAGTACATATGAAGAGGACATTATAATGTATCCCAAATTCAACAAATTATATCTAAAACAACATTATATTGATTTTTAATCACTTGAACCATCCTTGAATGGATCCATTCAAGAATAATGGAGTAGATATTCAGTAGATGCTCCCATCTTGTTGTAGAATCTCATCGAACGTTCTCTTATAATCAATCTATTTTGAAGGATATTTCATGATCTCATTCTATAGTGTTATTATATTTTATAAAACCCCATTTTTCTTTATTGGTGTAAAATATGTTCCATGAACTCACTGGTTTATCCACCTTAGATATAAGGATGATATTTTGAACCTAATAATATAATAGTCTCTACTTCTTCTACTAGTTATATTTTCTTCAAAATAATGTAATATTGAATGAAATATCTTTATTCTATTAATTATTCATCAGATTCTACATTATATATATTCACAAAGTACGTAATAAATTTCTTGATTTTGGAGTTTTGATAAATATAAATCATTTGAAATAAGGGATTTAAATTATTTTAAATAGTGGCTTTTCTAGTTTCATTCTTCTAAAATATAATCTCATTTTTTAAAGAGTTCATTAAAATATCAGAGGATGTATTTATCATTTGTTTTTAAGAATTATAATAAAATATAATACATTTAATTCATTTGAAATGTAACTCAATGTGAGCATAGATATATATGAGTGTAATATTTAGCCATCACTTGCAACTTGTAAATTATCTCTTGCATTAGCTTGAATCACAACCTCTAGTTGTGAGTATTATTTAATCAAATATTTGGTCAGATAAATTATCTAATTTTATTCTTTATTTATTGAGTAAAATAATTTCGCTTTAACTAATTTCATAATATTCTTTTGAGATGTTTGTTTTGATTTTGATCTAATATATTTTCCACAAATAATGAAATATTCTGATGTTCCCTGAAATGTTTTTCTATATTTATATGGTTTAATTAAATTTATAGGTTTTATGGTTTTTTTGAAAAATTATATGTTGATCAATACCTTAGCATCATAAACATTATAAACTCCTTGAATATTACGATGATAATAATTACATTATAATGATTAAATTTATACTATACGATTATAACATGAACCTTACAACATATTATAACAACCTTATGAACTTTTATTGTTTTACCATATGATAACCACTTGAACCAGACGATGTTCACAAGATCCCTATTAAGTATCTACTATGAAAAATTATAAATATTAATTAATCATATAACCTGATGAATGATACAATGATTCTATAGTTAGGCATTACACTTCCTCAAAAGCTTAAAAATTATATATGATTTATTACTTTTTTAAAATTATTCCTCGACATCATAATTATAGATTTGATCCTCATAAATTCAAATAATCATAGAGATTTCTTAATCATATTATAAAATGTATGATCATTAGAAAAAATGTATTCATCAACTATTCACATTATTGTTTATTTCCAAAACACTTTTTATAATTTTTGATCGATTCATATATATTAATTATTTCATAATAATTCTTCATTCATTGCCCTAGAAAGATTTCATTAAACAACACTAATAATTAAATAGACTTTTTATAATTAATTTCTGTAGATCATTAACATGAATTATCATGTCAACATATAATTTTTCCGCTTAGAATAAAGTATTACTATTTTTCATTGTAAAGGAGAACATAACTATGATACTTAATCCCAAAAATATAGAAATATAAATAGCATGAAGACATTTATTTTACTTGGTTCTCCGATTAAAGGATACACTAAGGATAAAATGTCAATTATGTTTTGATATTTTGATTAACCACTATTTCTTTAGTATGTGATTATAATTTTTTGATGAGATCATGGATCTACAATGATCAAATACTTCTCCCTACCTCTAAATCATTTCTTTCATGAAGGATACAATCATTAAATTTATCCACATGCCAATCATAGAAGAAGTTTCAAAAATATATAACATGAATTAGAATGGGTGTTCTTCAAAATGATCTGTGATTTATATAATGATTCATTAAAGATATTTTCACAAGAATATTTTTTGAGGCCTCATCTTTAATAAATATATTTTATATATTACATTCTTTATCAATAAATTCTATACAATTGGAATATATTTTTTAGAGTACATTACAATTTGATATTTTATATTTAAAATCCAATTAAATTTCCATTCAAATCCATCTAATGGATTTATTCCTAAATAAATATCCATCATTAAATTTTAATTTTCCACATTAAGAAGTTTAATAAACCACCAAACCATTAATAAATAATGACATCATCTTTACTATTACAATTCTATATGATCCTTATATAACATAAAAAATCCCTCCCTATGGCCTAGTGAATCATTTTTTACATAAATCTTTTTCAAATCCTATGAAAGTTATGAAATTTAGAATATCTTCATGGTGAGTGGTTGTGTAAACCTTTTAATGACTATAAATGTATCCTATTTAAAAATAGATATTACATGGTGAATTATGCTTCTATTATAAGGCCCCAGCCTTAAACATTACTTAATATTGAATTAAATGAATAATTAACATTGAGGGTCTTTTCAGGTTTAGAGTTTTAGAGATTTAGGACATAACTATTACATCTAAAAATATTATAAAGTAGACACTTCTACTATGTTTTCATAAATTAAAAACTCTTAAAAAGAAACATGTCTAGTTTTATGTTTTAGATAGCATTACTTTCCCTTGATCCCATCTTTGAATCTATTCCACATTAAGTCCTGTGATAAACATTTCAAAAAAACATGGGGTGAGCATAAAAAGCTCAGTAAGGGATACAAAAAGAATGAAAACTGTTAGTTTTTCAAAACAAAAAGTAAACCATGTATACTTTATCAATGTAATACCTTTCACCTTTATAAAGTAGTAAAAATTCTTCACTGAATAAAAGATAATTACTTACCCTTTTGTAACCAAAATATTACCATAAAACCCATATAAAGAACACATAACATATAATGGTAACATGGGACATAAACATACTTAAATGGAAGAACCATATGGTCCACTTCCACACATATCTCTTAGTGGAATAGCTATACGGTCGACTTCTATACCCAATGCATTGGAGGTTATAACGTAACCACCCGTCATGGTATTCACGGCACCACCCATCATATGGTTTGTCACGTAAACACCCATCAAATTACAAGAACCATTATAAAATCATAAGACATAAAACAAATATAATGTAAATAACACTTTTCCGCACTTTTATCACAATATATAACTTAAATATATTGACATAACAAATCAATTATAAAAATCATTTTCAATACCAAAGTACATAAAACAGTATATGGTATTTATTTCATTTTAAAAACATCACGACTTATTGAGGAATCCAAAGACCAAATATTACATGCGGTGGCTGAAAAGGTCATCGTCACCACGTACGTTAAAAGAAACATTCATTTTTGTCTTTTTTTAAAACGGTTCATAGAAAAAAATATGCCTCAATGAAAGTTGATTGAGATGAAGTCCCTTACCTCATGTCCAACATGACTCGATTGCTATTTAATATCCTGAATAATAAACTACTGTTAATTTATACTTGCTTAAGAACCTTTTTCAAGTTTATTATTCCTTTTATACAACTCATTTCCATGTTATAAACAATATGTAATCATTTATGTTAACATTGATTGTTTTGTCGATATTTGGAACTTAAGTAAAAAATGGACTTCTTACAATTACATGTTGTTTTTGTGGTAAACGGTTCATTATATCCAGAATGATATTAATGATTTGGATGTCATATATATAATATATATTCATCATATACATGTATTTATAATAATACATAACATTTAGAGGTAAGAAATGAAATGCACCGTTCATGGAGACGGCAAGATGTACGTACGCATGAACGCTACTTTCATTTCTATTTCGTATTTAATGGATTGAAATAATAACGATATAAGGGTATATTATAATTCCATTATAATATCATATATAATAACATTAACTCCATACTTTATACGTCCCACCCATGGCATTAACGAATCAAATCACTTTGAGGGGGCGGTAGTCCGCACTTCCTAAAATGAAATTATCGTGTTTACCCACAATGGAAACCATAAAGGTATTCCATAAAATAAAAACAAAGAAGCATTATGAAAACATAAAAATATTATAAATCATATATAAAATAGTGTGACATCATAATGGCCACCTTAAAAGGTGTTAAAAGAATGTTGAACAATCATCGTTTCGTGAGGCAGTAATTCACCATCCACAGAAACAGTATGTTCTTTAACCATTGGACGAAGGTGTTTGTAAGTTTATCTTTAATACATATCATAAAAACATCCTAGTATATTGAATATACTTGTTTTGTTACAAAATAAAGTAATAAAAAGAGTTCAGGGGGTTGGAGAATCAAAATAAAACATAAGAACACAAGAGAAGACACTACCTTTAAATCGGGTAACTCTTTTTAATTTGAGCTCAAAGGCTTCCTTGGAAAGACTTCTGCCCAAAGTGAGGCTTCTAGGAGTAAGATAGGGATGTTTAGAGACAAAATTGGCAGGGTTTGTCTGATCCAAAGTCTTGAGAGGTGCGGGTAAGGTGGTAGAGGTGGGGGCCTTTTATAAGAGGAGAGGAGGGGCACTCTTGGAATGTTATAAAATGTTACTTTATTATAAAATGATTTTCTGATTTTAAAGGTTCCACAGTTATATATTTCTAGGATAAGGTGATAATATTTCTAAATCCACCCATACAATAGTTATTTGACATTTGTAGGTCTTATATTTTACATTATCTTTTCATTTTATTTAAATCGTTAAATAATGAGGTAATCGATGCATCATCATGGTGTCATAAATAATTTAATTTATTTGATGTATAAAAATTATAAAATAATACTATTATGTAGGAAATCGTTTTAGATTTCCAATGAATATTTATAGTCAAAAATATTACTTGTATAACCCCATTTAAAAATTGTTTTAGTAAAAGAATGCATGTTTTTGACATTTTTATTTTAACTTTAAATAAAAAGTTATTAATGTCATTTTCCTACCAAAGTGGCTCCATGGGGTCCCCAAGTTGACCCATGGATTTTATTGGTCGTCCATGACACATCCGATAAGGTTAGGACATGTTTCAGGGTCATTTCATAGTATTAAAACATTTTTTTTACCTTAAACTACACTAATTACCTCTAATCGCGATTAAAAACTTAAAAGTTACTATTCAAAAAAAATTATTTTAATCCCATTGAACCAAATTTTACTTCCTAATGACAACCATGTATGTCAAATTTTTGAAATTCAAAACAAAGAGGTGGTAAAATTTCATTTAAACGAAAAATCAGTTTTTTTATGTACCACTTAGTGGTTTCACTATTCATCAAAAATTGATGTTTTTTAGAAAAATACCAAAACTTCACCCTATAATATATTTGATATTATGAATTCAAAAAATATGTCTATTTTATAAAATTCAAATCATATAAGTTACATTAATTAATTGAATAATTTATTCACGCTGTCATGACAAATATCGTGTTTTTATGAAACAATATATATCAAAAGATTGACACTAGTTTAAGTCCAATTCCAAAGTGAAATTAATGACAACGAACACTATTGGATTAAATGGTAAAAATATATTCTAATTTCACTTTAAAACCAATTAAAAAGATAATATAATCATATTAATAAATTAGATTAAAAATAGGTTTTGAATTAAAATACATCATTTTTTACTATTCATTAAAAAATGAACTTTATCGAAAAAATACCAAAAAATAACACAAAGTAAATTTTGATGTTCTGATTCTAAAGAAGAGTTTTATTTGGTCCAATAGAATGTATAAGAGTGACCAAAACTATATTTAAAGAGGTTTCGCCATCAAAAGGCGATAGTTAGACCTTTTAGTGAATATTAGAGTATCTATGCCTAAAATTGAATTCTTTTTCTTATTTTAAGCCTTTTTCTTTTATTGGATAAATGTAAAAACATATATAATCATATTCTAGTTATTTCTATTCATTCCCACCAATACAACGACTACGTTTTAACTACTATTTAAAATAATATTATTATATTACTACTGTGCAATGTAAGATTTCAAAGAAACTCTTTGTTGCGTATCGGGTACGCTATCGAACATAGAAACCCCATTAAAGTAAAATTAATATTTAATTCATAAATATTAATAAATATGAAAATGTTTTATTCTTTATTTACCTGGGATGTTACATCCTTCCCCCTTTTGGGAATTGTGCCCTCGCAATTTTATTCACTTATCAAAATAAGTGGGGGTATTTATCCCTCATAGCATTTTCAGATTCCCACGTTGCCTCTTAAACCATATGGGTTTTCCACAAAACCAGTACCTGGTGAATTACCTTATTTCGCAACACCTTCTCTCTTTGGTCAAGAATATGGACTGGTTGTTCTTCATAAGAGAGATTCTCTTCCAACCGAACTACCTCTGGGCTCAAAACATGAGATGGATCTGGCATATACTTTCTCAACATCGAAACATGAAAAACATTGTGTACCTGAGATAAACTCGGAGGTAAATCCACTCGGTAAGCAACTGATCCAACTCTCTCTTGAATTTCATATGGTACAATGAACCTTAGACTCAACTTTCCGTTCTTACAAAATCACATCACACTTTTCCACGGTGAAACTTTGAGAAAAACATGATCGCCTACCTCGAAAGATAGATCCTTCCTCTGGTTATCCGCATAACTCTTCTGCCTGCTCTGAGCTGTTCTCATGTGTTTCTAAATCAACTGATCATTTTCTACCATCTCTTCTACCAATTCTGGTCCCATCAGCTTCCTTTCACCCACTTCATCCCAAAAAGCTGGATATCGACACCGCTTCCCATATAAGGCCTCAAATGGTGCCATCTGTATACTGGAATGAAAACTGTTATTATATGAAAATTAAACCAAAGAAAGATGTTGGTCCCAACTTCCCTGATAATCCATAGAGCAAGCACGTAGCATATCCTCTAAGGTCTGAATTTTTCATTCTAACTGCCCATCTAATTGTGGATGAAAAACCATACTAAATTTTAATTCAGTACCCAACAACATTTGAAGGCCTTTCCAAAAGTTAGAAGTAAACCTGGGATCAGGATCAGATACAATAGAGAGGGGAACTCCATGAAACCTGACTATCTCATTAAGATAAAACCGAGCAAGTTGATCTAGAAACAAAGTATCTCGAATAGGAAGGAAATGAGCAGATTTAGTCAATCGATCAACAATAACCCCGATGGCATTATTACCTCTAGATGTCTTCGGTAATCCCAAAACAAAGTCCATGGATATATTTTTCCATTTCCACTCTAGCAATGGTAAAGGATGAAGCATCCCTTTCGGTAACTACTGCTCTGCTTTAACCTACTGACAATTCAAACACATCACAGTAAAATCAGCAATATCTCTTTTCATTCCATCCCACCAGTAATACTCCTGATGATCTCTAAACATCTTAGTACTGCCAGGATGAACTGAAAATGGGGAACTATGAGCCTCACATAACAACTCATTATTCAACTATGAACACCAGGCACACATAATCTCTTCCCAAACATCAAAATGCAATCATTATCAATATTAAATTCAGGCAACGTACCATTCTGTACCAGCTCCACCTTTTTCTGCAACCCACTATATTGCCTCTGCGCTTGCTCAATTCTGTCTCATAGGGATGATCTCACTGATACCTGAAACAAAACAGAAGAAATTCCAGCACCAACAACATCTATTCCAAAGTTCATCAAATCAAACACCAAAGGATCTTTTTCCAAACGTAGCATGGTTAATAAAGCATTACTTTTTCGACTCAAAGTATCAGCCACTTTATTTTCTTTTCCCATATGGTAATGAATTGTAAAATCCTAATCCTTGATTAATTCTAGCCATCTCCTCTATATCATGTTCAATTCATTCTGAGTGAATATATACTTTAAACTTTTTTGATCAGCATTTATTTCACACATTATTCCATACAAATTATGCCTCAAAATTTTTAGAGAAAAAAAACAGCAGCTAATTCCAAATCATGTGTAGGGTAATTTACCTCATGAGTTTTCAACTGATGTGGAGCATAAGAAATTACCTGATCATTCTGCATAAGGACACAACCAAGTCCCTTCAACGAAGCATCACTATAGATATCAAACTCACCGTTCTTGGAAGGAAGTTCCAAAACTGGAGCATTCACCAATCTTCTTTTCAACTCCGGAAAATAATCATCACATGCTTTTGTCCAGATAAACTTAACACCCTTCTGAGTTAGCTTAGTCATTGGACCAGATAACCGTGAAAAATTTTCAACAAACCTTCTGTAGTAACCTGCCAAACCAGGAAAACTACAGATCTCAGTTACATTTGTGGGTCTTGGAGATTCTTCAATGACTTTTGTTTTATCTGGATCAACAGTTATGCCATCTTTTGAAACAATGTGACCAAGGAAAGAAATTTTTTGTAACCAAAAATCACACTTGCTAAATTTTACATAGTGTTTATTTTCTTTTGAGGTTTTCAAAATAACCCTTAAATGACATTCATGCTCCTCTTTACTTTTATAAAACACCAAAATATCATCAATGAAAACAACCACAAACATATCCAAGAACTCATGGAAATTTATATTCATAAGGTCCATGAATATAGAAGGTGCATTGGTTAACCCAGAAGGCATAACTAAAAATTCATAATGGCCATATCTAGTATGATACATGGTCTTCGGAACATCTGATTCTTTTACTTTCAACTGATGGTACCCCAACCTCAAGTCAATCTTTGAAAAATACAGAGCACCCTGGAGCTGATCAAAAAAATCATCAATATGAGGCAAAGGATACTTATTCTTAATAGTAATGTTATTCAAGGCTCTATAATCAATGCAACGTCTCATTGAACCATCTTTCTTTTTATAAAACAAGACAGGAGCACCCCATGGTGATGTTCTAGGTCGAATAAACCCTTTATCTAATAACTCCTGCACTTGTTTCTTTGACTCTAAAAGTTCAACATGAGCCATTCGATAAGGGGGTTTTGAAATTGGCATAGAATCAGGAACTAAGTCAACAGTAAATTCAACTTCCCGATCATGAATAATACCAGGAAACTCATCAATAAAAACACCAAGATACTCATTTACCACTGGCACATCATTAATCTAAACATTTCCATTATTTTCAACGATATGTGCAAGATAACATTCATTTCCATATTTTACTAGTTTCTCAACTTCCTGATATGTTATCAAAAGCGAGGCTTCATTCTTGTACACAAACTGAAAATATTTCTGATAAGAAACCATTTTAGCTCTACAGTCAATCTTAGCATGATATACAGAAAGCAAATTCATGCCCAAAATAACCTCAAACTCTACTAGAGGAAAAATAATAAGGATTGCAGGTATATTCTTTCCGCACACAAGGATAGGAAAGTTCTTATAATTTTTTTTGTCTCAAATTTTCCTCTAGGTGTTTTTACTATAAGTTCAAGATTCATATCTTGAGATGGAATTTCCAATTTACATGAAAACTTCTCAGAAATGAAAGAATGTGTAGACCATGAATCAAAAAATACATTGGCATAATCCGAACAAACAAACATTGTACCTGATAGTACTTCATTAGATGAACCAACATCTGCTGAAGTAGTTGCAAAGGATTTAACCACCACTTTCTGCTTGTAGTCTGGCTGCTTTCCCCCAGTTGAGTTCTTCGTTAGACACTCATTTTCATAATGACCCACTTCATTACACTTAAAACATCTTTCCACTGACTTTTCATTGCCTGCTTGATCATATTCCTTAGAGTTATGAGAAATATGACCAGACTTACCACACCGAAAGCACTTTCCAGACATGGATAAACATTCTCCAGGATGCATTTTACCACAGTTCTCACATGATGGATATTTGGTTTTCTTACCTCTTTGATTCTTTGATGAATTCTTCCCTTTTACCTGCCAACTGGACCTCTTATTCTATTGTTTGTCAAAGAACACTTGATCATCGGCAAACTCCATTTCCACCTTCTCCGCACATTGAACAAGTTTTTCATAACTTTTGAACTCACGAGAAGCTAAAGCCCTTAGATACTTTGGCTTTAACCTTGAGTAAAAACGGTTGATTTTACTATAAAGATCTCGTATGAAGTTTAGAGCATACCTTTCCAGTTGAGTGAACTTTGCTTCATAAGCAGCCACTAAGTCATCCTCTTGCCTCAATTCTAGGAATTGTTTTTCCATCCCAAGATGAACCACCTTAGAAAAATATTTCTCAAGAAACATACCTATGAATTCATCATAGTGAAGATCATCAATCTCATCACTATCCCTAATATTTTTCATCATCAATCACCACTGATCTGCTTCACCTTCAAAATGGTAAACAACAAGACTAACCTTTTGATGTTCTGAACACCCCATGACATCAAAAATCTTCTCTAGTGCTTTAATCCACCCTTCAGCTAGCACATGGTCAGATGATTCTCTGAATGATGGGGGATGTTTCCTCATGAAATGTTCCACCACTGACATGTTCCTCTGTGGTTGATCTGGCTGATCTCGTGCATGGATACCACCACCATTTATAGCATGAGTCAACTATACCATCACTACAACAAACTGTTCAGTTCCAATTCTGATCATCTCAGGTTGCTTATTTGGAAGGTTGTCTTCCTCCAGACGTCATCCCAACATAGATTCTTTTTTTCCTCTATGGAAAAACATTCTGAACACAGAAATATCTTAGGCGAAGCAACATGGTAATCTTTAAATGCTATATCATTTCAATCATACCATAAATTAATTTATAATTTAAAAATTTTCTAACTCCTAAAGTTATCTAAACTGACCTCTGATACCAACTATAAGGCCCCAGCCTTAAACATTACTTAATATTGAATTAAATGAATAATTCAAATTGAGGATATTTTTAGGTTTAGATTTTTATAGAATTAGGACATAACTATTACATCTCAAAAGATTACAAAGTAGGAACTTCTACTAAGTTTCCATAAAATAAAAACTTTTAAAAAGAAACATGTCTAGTTCCACGTTTTATATAGCATGACTTTCCATTGATCCCATCCTTGACCTTATTCCACATTAATTCCTATGAAAAACATTTCAAAAAAACATGGGGTGAGGATAAAAAGCTCAGTAAGGGATACACAAAGAATGAAAACTGTAATTTTTTTAAAACAACAAGTAAACCATGTATAATTTATGAATATAATACCTTTCACCTTTATAAATTAGTAAAAACTCTTCACTGAATAAAATATGATTACTTACCCATTTGTAACCAAAATATTACCATAAAACCCATATATAGAACACATAACATATAAAGGTAACTTGAGACATAAACATTCATAAATAAAATAACCGTACGGTCGACTTCCACACATATCACTTAATGGAATAGTCATAGAGTTGACTTCCATACACAATGCATTAGAGGTTATAAAGTAACCACCCATCCTAGTATTCATGGAACCACCCATCATACGGTTTATCATGTAACCACCCATCAAATTTCCAAGTACCATTATAAAATCATAAGACATAAAACAAATATAATGGAATGAAAACATTTACACACTTTGATCACAATATATGACTTAAATATATTGACTTAACAAATACATTATAAAAACCATTTTCAATACCAAAATACATAAAATAGTATATGTTATTTATTTCATTTTAAAAACATCACGTCTTGTTGAGGAATCCAAAGACCAAATAATAGTTGTTGCGACAGAAAAGGTCGTTGTCACTGCGTACGTTAAAAGAAAAATTCTTTTTTGTCATTTTGTAAAACACATTATAGAAAAAGATTCCTTTTGTATAAAATTAAAAGTCAAAGGGGTTTATACACCGTATAGAAGAAAGCCGTGTATTTGAACAAAATATATCTCAATGAAAGGAGATTGAGATGAAGTCCCTTACCTCTTGTCTGACGTGACTCGATTTCTATTTAATCTCCTGAATAATAAACTAGTGTTAATTTATACTTGCTTAAAAACCTTTTTCATGTTTATTATTCCTTTTATACAACTTATTTCCATGTTATAAACAATATTTAAACATTTAAGTTAACAAATTTTGTTTTATTGATATTTGGTACTTATGTAAAAAATGGACTTCTTACAATTACATGTTGTTTATGTGGTCAAAGGTGCATTATATCAAGAATGATATTCATGATTTGGATATCATATATATCATATATAACTAGAATATACATGTATTTATAATAATATATAACATTTAGAGGTAAGAAATGAAACGCACCATTCAGGGAGACGGTAAGCCGTACGTACGCATGAACGCTACTTTCATTTCTATTTCATATTTAATGGAGTGAAATTATAAGGCCCCGACCTTAAACCTTACTTAATAATGAATTAAATGAATAATTCATATTGAGGATCTTTTCAGGTTTAGAGTTTTAGAGAATTAGATGATAAAACATGTATTACATTCCACATTTAAGCAAAGTGGTTAAATAAAAGATATTACTAATTTTTCCCATAAACAGAAACATATTTAAAATAAAACATGGATTCCTTCTTGACACTTCCTTGAAACTATCATCATATCATGTACCGTTCCCTTGACCTGTGAAAATCACTTCAAAAACATGGAATGAGCATAAAAATCTCAGTAAGGGTTATAAAAATATGGAAAGGAAACATGAGTCCATATATACATAAGAATTAAATCATACTTTACCCATAAAACATAGGCACTTTAACATACCTCATCAAATCATGAATAAATCATACAAATCATAAGACATAAAGGTAACTTGAGGCATTCATTACATTCTTACGTAGGGAGTAACCATCTTGGTTACATTTGGAATACCCATCACAGTATATTCCATAAATCTCTTTGGAGAAACCTTAACGTTTCACTATTTCACATTACCCAATGCATTGGAGAGCTATATTGGGCTCACCCGCCCTTAGTTTATCACGGAACCACCAGTCTTCATAATAATGCCCAAGAACCACAACATAATCGTATCACATAAAACATGCATAAAGGAAACATAATATTTCCACCTTTCAGTCACAAGATATCAATACAACACATTGATATAAAAACATTATGAAAACCATTTTCAATACCAAAACGAAAAGTAAAACATGGTATTTATTTTTCTTTAAAAAGAATGTATGGCTTGTATAGGAAGATGAAACTCAAATAATGGTCACGGTGGCAGAGAAGTCATTGTCGCCGCATACATATGACAAAAAACATTCCCTTTTGTCATTTAGTAAAACTCTTCATATAAAAAATATTCCTTTTGGATAAACATAAAATTCAAAAGGGTTTATACACCATATAAAACAAGGTTGTGTATAAAACAAAATATGCCTAATTGAAAGGAGATTGAGACGAAGTCCCATACCTCGTATCCGACTTGACTTGATCCTTATTTAATCCCCTGAATAATAAACTTGAGTTAATTTCTACTTGATTAAGAACATTTTTCAAGTTCATTATTCCTTTTATATCACTTATTACCATGTCATGAACACTATGTAATTATTTTAGATAATAATGGTCTTTTTAACGATCATTAGTACTTGAGTCAAAATATGCTCTTTATAATTACAATTTTTTCATGTATCTATTATATCTAGAGTCACTCTCATGATGTATATATCATATATATCATATATATCAAGTATATACATGCATTTATAATATTACACAGCGTTTAGAGGAATGAAATGAAATGCACCGTTCATGGGGACGGTAAGTCGTACGTACGCATGAACACTACTTTCATTTCTATTTCGTATTTTATGGAATTAAAACATAATGATACATAACAGTATTTTAATTCCAGTATGGTATCATATATAATATCATTAAATATATCCTTTATACAAACCACATATGGTATTAACGAATCAAATCACTTTGAGGGGGCGGTAGTCCGCACTTCCTAAAATGAAGATATCACGTTTACTCATAATGGTAACCATAAAGATATGCAATAAATGAAAAATACATAAGCTTAAGTAAAACATAAACATATTATATATAATATATAAATATATTGACATCTTAATGGCCACCTTTGAAGGTGATATATGAGTGTTGAACAATCATCGTTTCGTGAGACATAAATTCGCCATCCAGAGAAACAGTATGTTCTTTAACCATTAGATGTAGGTGTGTTTAAGTGTAGCTCGAATAATTCTTATAAAAACATCTTATAATATTTACGATACTAGTTTTGTTACAAAATAAATGAATAAAAAGAGTTTAGGGGGTTGGAGAAGCAAAATAAAACATAAGAACACAAGAGAAGACACTACCTTTAAATTGGGTAACTCTTTTTGATTTGAGACCAAAGGCTTCCTTGGGAAGGATTCTGCCCAATGTTAGGCATCTAGGAGTTAGAGAGGGATGTGGAGAGACAAAATGGGCAGGTTTTGGCCAAGCCAAAGGCTTTGGAAGTGTGGGTAAAGAGGTAGAGGTGGGGTCCTTTTATAAGAGGAGAGGAGGGGCACTCTTGGAAAGTAAAGAAATGTTAATTTATTTTTAAATGAGTTTTGGATTTAAAAGGTCCCACATTGATATAATTCCAGGAAAAGGTGATAAGGGTTCTAAATCCACCCATCCAATAGTGTTTGGACATGTGTAAGTCATAGATGTTACATTATCTTTTCATTTTATTTAAATCGTTAAATAATGATGTAATTGCTGCATCATCATGGTGTCATAAATAATTTAATTTATTTAATGTCTAAAAATTATAATAAAAATACTATGATGTAGGAAATCATTTTATCTTTCCAATTACTATTTATAGTCAAAAATATGACTTGTATACCCCCATGTAATTTTTTTAGTAAAACCACTCATGTTTGTGTCATTTTTATTTTAACATTAAATAAAAAGATATTAATGTCATTTTCCTACCAAAGTGGCTCCATGGGGTCCCCAAGTTGTACCATGGATTTTCTTGGTCGGCCATGACACATCCAATAAGGTTAGGAAATGTTTCAAGCTCATATCATATTATTAGAACATTATTCTTACCTTAAATTACATTAATTACCTCTAATCGCAATTAAAAACTTAAAAGTTACTATTCACCAAAAAAATATTTTAATCGCATTGAACCAAATTTTACTTCTTAATGACAACCATGTATGGCATATTTTTGAAATTAAAACCACAGAGGTGGTAAAATTTCATTTAAACGACAAATCAGTTTTTATAAGTACCACATAGTGGTTTCACTATTCATCAAAAATTGAAGTTTTCCAAAAAAAAAACCAAAACATCACCCTAAGATATATTTGATATTTCAAATTCAAAAATGATTTCTATTTTAAAAAATTCTAAACATATAAGTTTCATTAATTAATTTAATAATTAATTCTCGCTGTCAGAGCAAATAGCGTGTTTTTATGAAACAATAAGTATCAAAAGATTGACACTAGTTTATGTCCAATTTCAAAGTGAAATTAATTCCAATGACCACTATTGGATTAAATGGTAAAAATATATTCTAATTGTACTTTAAAACCAATTCAAAATATAATCTAATCATATAAGTAAATTATATTTAAAAGGGGTTTTGAATTAAAATACAACACTTTTCACTATTCATTAAAAAATGAACTTTATCGAAAAAATACCAAAAATTCACACAAAGTAAATTTTGATGTCCCAATCATAATGAATAAGTTTATTTTGAAAAATATAGCTTATAAAATTTTCAAAAGATAGACCTAAAAGATGGTTTTCCATCAAAAGGCATTAAAACAATCTTTTAAAAATATTAGTGTATTTCATGCTTAAGATTGGATTTATTCTCATTTTAAGCCTCTAAAACACTATATAATTCATTAATAGACATAGATAAAAATATCTTTTATTAATTACTTACTTGGGATGTTCCATCTTTCCCCCCTTTAGAAAATTGCGTCACAGCAATTCATTTACTTATTGAATAATTGGGGGTATTTATCTCTCATTGCATTTTCAGATTCCCATGTTGCCTCTTCAATCGTGTGGTTTTTCCACAAAACCTTTACCTAATGAATCACCTTATTCCATAACACTTGCTCCCTGTGTTCAGAAATCTGGACCAGTTGTTCCTCATAAGATAGTTTCTCTTCCAGCTGAACTACCTCTGGACTCAAAACATGAGACGGATCTGGCATATACTTTCTCGACATCGAAACATGAAAAACATTGTATAGCTGAGATAAACTCGGAGGTAAAGCCACTCGATAAGAAACTGATCCAACTCAATCCAGAATTTCATATGGTCTAATGAACCCAGGACATAGCTTTCGTTTCTTACCAAATCGCATCACACTTTTCCATGGTGATACTTTGAGAAAAACATGATCACCAACCTCAAAAGAGAGATCCTTCCTCCTATTGTCCGCATAACTCTTCTGCCTACTCTGAGCTGTTATCATGTGTTTCTGTATCAGCTGAACTTTTTCTGTCAACTCTTCTACCAATTCTGGTCCCATCAACTTCTTTTCACCCACTTCATCCCAGAAAGCTGGAGTTTGACACCGCTTCCCATATAATGCCTGAAATGGTGCCATCTGTATAATGGAATGAAAAATGTTATTATAAGAAAATCCAACCAAAGAAAGATGTTGATCCCAACTTCCCTGATAATCCATCGAACAAGCACATAGAATATCCTCCAAAGTCTAGATCGTTTGTTCTGACTGCCCATCTGATTGAGGATTAAAAGCTGTACTAAAATTTAATTCAGTACCCAACGACATCTAAAGGCCTTTCCAAAAGTTAGAAGTGAACCTAGGATCACGGTCATATACAATGCAGAGAAAAACTCTATGTAACCTGACTATCTCTTTAAGATACAAATGGTATAGTTTATCTAAGGAAAAAGTATCTCGTATAGCAAGGAAATGAGCAGATTTGGTCAAACGATCAACAATAACCCAGATTTCATTATTACCTCGATATGTCTTTGGTAATCCCACAACAAAGTCCAAGGATATATTTTCCCATTTCCACTATGGCACTGGTAAAGGCTGAAGCATCCATTTTGGTAACTGCCGCTCTGCTTTAACCTGTTGAAAATTCAAACACTTCACAGTAAAATCAGCAATATCTCTTTTCATTCCGTCCCACCAGTAATACTACCGAATATCTCTATACATCTTAGTACTGCCAGGATGAACTGACAACGGAGAACTATGAGCTTCACATAACAACTCTCTCTTCAACTGTGAATCACAAGGCACACACAATCTCTTCCCAAATCTCAAAACAAAATCATTATCAATGTTGAATTCAGGCAACTTACCCTTCTGAACCAGCTCTACCTTTTTCTGCAACCCACTGTCTTGCTTCTGTGCTTGCTTGATTCTGTCTGATAGAGATGATATCACTGATACCTGAAACAAAATAGAATAACTTCCTGCACCAACAACTTCTATGCCAAAGTTCATCAAATCAAAAACCAAAGTATCTCGTTCCAAACATAGCATGGTTAATAAAGCATTACTTTTCTGACTCAAAGCATCAGCCACTTTATTTTCTTTTCCCGGATGATAATGAATTGTACAATCATAATCCTTGATTAATTCCAGCCATCTCCTCTATCTCATGTTCAACTCTTTCTGAGTGAATATATACTTTAAACTTTTGTGATCAGTATATATTTCACACTTTACTCCATACAAATGATGCCTCCAAATTTTTAAAGTGAAAGCAACATCAGCTAATTCCAAATCATGTGTAGGGTAATTTACCTCATGTGTTTTCAACTGTCATGAAGCATAAGCAATTAGTTGATCATTCTTCATTAGGACGCAACCAAGTCCTTTCAATGAAGAATCATTGTATATAGAAAACTCACCATTCCTGGAAGGTAGTGCCAAAACTGTAGCATTCACCAATCTTTTTTTCAGTTCTTGAAAACAATCATCACATTCATTTGTCCAGATAAACTTAACACCCTTCCGAGTTAGCTTCGTCATTGGACTAGATAACCATGAAATTTTTTTAACAAACCTTCGATAATAGCCTGCCAAACCAAGGAAGCTATGAATCTCAGTTACATTTGTGGGTCTTGGCCATTCTTAAACAACCTTTGTTTTTGCAGGATCAACAATTATCTCATCTTTAGAATCAATATGACCATGGAAAGGAATTTTTTGCAACCAAAACTCACACTTGCTGAATTTCCCATACAATTTATTTTATTTCACGGTTTGAAAAATAACCCTTAAATGTCTTTCATGAGCTTCTTTAATTTTAGAAAACACCAAAATATCATCAATGAAAACAACCACAAACATATCCAAGAACTCATGGAAAATTCTATTCATTAATTCCATGAATATAGCAGGTTCATTGGTTATCCCAAAAGGCATTACTACAAATTCATAATGGCCATATATTGTACGAAACACAGTCTTCAGAACATCTTCCTCCTTTACTTTCAGTTGATGGTACCCCAATCTCAGGTCAATCTTTGAAAACTACTGATCTCCCTGGAGCTGATCAAACAAATCATCGATATGAGGCAAAAGGTATTTGTTTTTAATAGTGATGTTATTCAAGGCTCTATAATCAATGCAAAGTCTCATAGAACCATATTTCTTTTTGACAAATAAAACAAGATCACCCCATGGTGATGTGCTAGGTCGAATGAAACCTTTCTCTAATAAATCGTGTAATTTCTCCTTCAACTCTAAATGTTCAATTTGAGCCATTCGATAAGGGGG
The DNA here is from genome assembly GCA_963277665.1 of Viscum album. Taxonomy (NCBI): domain Eukaryota; kingdom Viridiplantae; phylum Streptophyta; class Magnoliopsida; order Santalales; family Viscaceae; genus Viscum; species Viscum album. Next base: position 1,573,688,613 of record OY728120.1, on the reverse strand, counting down.
TTTTGAAATTGGATTAACATCAGGAAATAAGTCAACAGTAAACTCAACTTCCCGATCTGGTATTATTCCAGGAAACTCATTAGGAAAAACATCAGGATACTCATTTACCACTGGCACATCATTAATCAGATCAGTTCCCTTGTTTTCAACAATATGTGCAAGGTAAAATTCATTTCCATCTTTTACAAGTTTCCCAACCTCTTGATATGTTATCAACAATAATGGTTCATTCTTGTACACAAACTGAAAGTCTTTCTAAAAAAAACTTTTTTAGATCTACAATCAATCTTAGCATGGTAAATAGAGAGCCAATCCATACCCTGGATAACATCAAACTCTACTAGAGGTAAAACAATAAGGTTCGCAAGTAGGTTCATTCCACGAATACGGATAGGAAGATTCTTATAAATTCTTTTTTCCTCAGCATTTCCCCCATGTGTTTTTTCCACAAGTTCAGGAGTCATTTCTTGAGATGGTATTCCCATTTTACTAGAAAAGGTTTCAGAGATGAAAGAATGTGTAGAAACCAAATCAAACAACACATTGGCATAATCTGAAATAATAAACAAAGTACCTGATTCAACTTCATTAGATGGCCCAACATATGCTGAAGTAGTTGCAAAGGATTTTACCACCCCTTTCTGCTTATATTATAACTGCTTCCCATCACTAAAGCTCTTTGTCAGACACTTGTTTGCATAGTGACCCATCTCATTTCACATAAAACATTTCACTAACTGTAAATCAAATTTGGTCGTACCATCACCCAGACATTTTTCAGTGCAATCAAGAGCATTATGTCCCATCTTACCGCATCAGTAGCACTTTCCAGAATTCATAAGACATTCCCCAACATGCCTTTTCCCACATTTATCACAAACTGGTAACTTAGTTTTCTTACCATCAGACCTTTTTTAATAATTCTTTCCTTTCTCCTGCCACCTCGGTCTCTTCTTATAATGGTTGTTATAGAACACTTGATCATCGGAAAACTCCATTTCCACCATCTCAGCACATCGAACAAGCTTTTCATAACTTTTGAACTCACGAGAAGCTAAAGCCCTTCGATAGTTTGGCTTTAATACTGAGTAAAAATGATTGATTTTACTATCAAGGTCACGGATAAAATTTGGAGCATACCTTGCCAATTGACTGAACCATTCTTCATAGGCAGCCACTGAGTCTTCCTCTTTCCTCAATTCCAAGAATTTAATTTCCATCCTAAGTCGAAAATCCTTAGGAAAATAATTCTCAAGAAACATACCTTTAAGTTCATCCCAGCCGAGAGTATCAATCTCATCAACATCCCTGATATTTCTAACCATCGACCACCACTGATCTGTTTCACCCTCAAAACGGTAAATAGAATGATTATCCTTTTGATTGTCTGAACACCCCATGACATAGAAACTCTTCTCTAGTGCTTTAATCCACCCTTCAGCTAGCACAGGTTCAGATAATACTATGAATGATGGGGGATGTTGTGTCATGAAATGTTCCACCACTGACATGTTCCTCTACAGTTTATATGGTTGATCTCATGCATGGATACCGCCACCATTTATCGCTTCAGTCAACTATGCCATTACTGCAACAAACTGTTCAGTTCCAATTCCGTCCATCTCAGGATGCTGATTCAGAAGGTTATTTCCTTCTTTATGCCTTCCTAGCACTCCTTCCCTGTTTCATCTATGGAAAACCGTTCTGAACAAACATGTCTTAGATAGAAGAAACATGGTAATCTTCAAATGCTATATCATTTCAATTTGACCATAAAAAAATATTTTTGGATAATCAATTAATAAAATTCTCACTTTTAAAGTTATCTAAACTGAGCTCTGATACCAACTTTAAGGCCCTGGCCTTAAACCTTACTTAATATTGATTTAGATGAATAATTCACATTAAGGATCTTTTCAGGATTAGAGTTTTAGAGAATTAGATCTTAAAACATGTATTATATTCCACATTTAAGAAAAGTTGTTATATAAAAGATAGTATTAATTTTTCCCCTCAACAGAAACATATTTAAAATAAAACATGGATTATTTCTTGACACTTCCTTGACACTATCATCATATCATGTACCTTTCCCTTGACCTCTGAAAAACATTTCAAAAACATGGGATGAGCATAAAAAGCTCAGTAAGGGTTATAAAAATATGGAAAGGAAACATGAGTTCATATATACATGAGAATGAAATCATGAATTACTCATAAAACATAGACACTTTAACATACCTCATAAAATCATGAATAAATCCTAGAAATCATAAGACATAAAGGTAACTTGAGGGATACATAACTTTCTTACGTAGGGAGTAACCCTCATGGTTATGTTTGGAATACCCATCACAGTATATTCCCTAAATCTCTTCATAGAAACATTAACGTTTAAGTCCGTCATGTTACCCAATGCATTGGTGAGCTATATCGGGCTCACCCGCCCTTAGTTTATCACGGGACCACCTGTCTTCATAATAATGCCCAAGAACCACAACATAATCGTATCACATAAAACATGCATAAAGGAAACATAACATTTCCACCATTCTATAACAAGATATCAATACAACACATTGATATAAAAACATTATGAAAACCATTTTCAATACCAAAATAAAAGAAAAATAAAACATGATATTTATTTTTCTTTAAAAAAAAAATGGTTTATAGAGGAAGCTGAAACTCAAATAATGGTCACGGCGGCGGAGAAGTCGTTGTCGCAGCATACGTACGACAAAAAACATTCCCTCTTGTCATTTAGTAAAACGCTTCATATAAAAAAGATTCCTTTTGGATAAACGTAAAAGTCAAAGGGGATTATACACCATATAAAAGAAGGTTGTGTATAAAACAAAATATGCCTCAATGAAAGGAGATTGAGATGAAGTCCCATACCTCGTATCTGACTTGACTTGATCATTATTTAATCTCCTGAATAATAAACTTGAGTTAATTTCTACTTGCTTAAGAACATTTTTCAAGTTCATTATTCCTTTTATATCACTTATTACCATGTCATGAACACTATGTAATTATTTTAGTTAATAATGGTCGTTTTAACGATCCTTGGTACTTGAGTAAAAATATGCTCTTTATAATTACAAGTTGTTCATGTATACATTATATCCAGAGTTATACTTATGATGTATATATCATATATATCATATATATCCAGTATATACATTCATTTATAATATTAATCAATGTTTAGATGTAAGAAATGAAATGCACCGTTCATGGAGACGGTATGTCGTATGTACGCATGAACGCTACTTTCATTTCTATTTCGTATTTTATGGAATTAAAACATAATGATAAATAATAGTATTTCAATTCAAGTATGGTATCATATATAATATCATTAAATATATCCTTTATATGTACCACATATGGTATTAACTAATCCAATCACTTTGAGGGATCGGTAGTCCGCACTTCCTAAAATGAAGATATCACGTTTACTGATAATGGTAACCATAAAGATATGCAATAAATGAAAAATACAGAATCTTAAGTAAAAAAAAACATATTATATATAATATATAAATATAGTTACATCTTAATGGCCACCTTTGATGGTGATATATGAGTGTTGAACAATCAACGTTTCGTGAGGCAGAAATTCGCCAGCCACGAAAATAGTATGTTCATTAACCATTAGATGTAGGTGTGTATAAGTGTAGCTCGAGCCCTTCTTATAACAACATACTAGTATAAGGAAGATACTTTTGTTGTTACAAAATAAATTAATAAAAAGCGTTTAGATGGTTGGAGAAGCAAAATAACACATAAGAACACAAAAGAAGACACTACCTTTAAATCGGGTAACTCTTTTTGATTTGAGACCATAGGATTTATTGGGAAGACTTCTACCCAAAGTGAGGCTTCTAGGAGTTATAGAGGGATGTGGAGAGACAAAATGGGCAGGTTTTGGCCGAGCCAACGGCTTTGGAAGTGTGGGTATGGAGGTAGAGGTGGGGGCCTTTTATAAGAGGAGAGGAGGGGCACTCTTGGAAAGTAAAGAAATGTTACTTTATATTAAAATGGGTTTCGGATTTAAAAGGTCCCACATTGAAATAATTCGAGGATAAAGTGATAAGGGTTCGAAATCAACCCATTCAATAGGTTTTGTACATGTGTAGGTCATAGATTTTACATTATCTTTTCATTTTATTTAAATCGTTAAATAATGAGGTAATCACTGCATCATCCTGGTGTCATAAATAATTTAATTTATATAATGACTAAAAATGATAAAAAAAGTTCTATAATGTAGGAAATATTTTTATATTTCCAATGACTATTTATAGTAAAAAATCTGACATGTATAACCCCATGTAAAAATTGTTTTAGTAAAACAACTCATGTTTGTGTCATTTTTATTTTAACAGTAAATAAAAAGATCTTAATGTCATTTTCCTACCAAAGTGGATCCATGGGGTCCCCAAGTTGACCCATGGATTGTATTTTTCGTCCATGACACATCCAATAAGTTTAGTACATGTTTCATGCTCATCGCATATCATTGAAACATTATTCTTACCTCAAATTACACTAATTACCTCTAATCCTGATTAAAAACTTAAAAGTTACTATTCACTAGAAAATTATTTTAATACCATTGAACCACATATTACTTATTAATGACAATCATGTATGTCGAATTTTTGAAATTCAAACCACAGAGGTGGTAAAATTTCATTAAAACGAAAAATCAGTTTTTATAAGTACCACTTAGTGGTTTCACTATTCATCAAAAATTGATGTTTTCCAGAAAAAAACCAAAACTTCACCCTAAGATATATTTGATATTCAGAATTAAAAAATTATTTCTATTTTAAAAAATTCAAAAAATATAAGTTGAATTAATAAATTTAATAATTAATTCCCTCTGTCAGAGCAAATAGCGTGTTTTTATGAAACAATAAGTATCAAAAGATTGGCACTAGTTTAAGTCCAATTTCAAAGTGAAATTAATTCCAACGACCACTATTGGATTAAATGGTAAAAATATATTCTAATTTAGCCTTAAAACCAATTCAAAATATAATCTAATCATATTAATAAATTAGATTAAATAGCAGTTTTGAATTAAAATACAACATTTTTCACTATTCATTAAAAACATGAACTTTATCGGAAAAATACCAAAAATTCACACAAAGTAAATTTTGATGTCCCAATCATAAAGAATATGTTTATTTTGACAAATAGAGCTTATAAAATTTTCAAAATGTAGATTTAGAAGATGGTTTTCCATCAAAAGGCAGTAAAACAATCTTTTAAAAATATTAGTGTATTTCATGCTTAAGATTGGATTTATTCTCATTTTAAGCCTCTAAAACACTATCTAATTCATTAATAGACATAGATAAAAATATATATTATTCATTAATTACTTGGGATGTTAAAGAAATCATAATGATATAAGGGTATATTATAATTACAGTATAATATCATATATAATAACATTAACTCCATCCTTTAGACATCCCACACATGGAATTAACGAATCAAATCACTTTCAGGGGGCAGTAGTCTGCATTTCCTAAAATGAAATTATCGTGTTTACCCACAATGGAAACCATAAAGGTATGCCATAAAATAAAAATACAGAAGAATTAGGAAAACATAAACATAATATAAATCTTATATATAATATAGTGACATCATAATGGCCACCTTAAAAGGTGTTAAAAGAATGTTGGACAATCATCGCTTCATGAGGCAGTAATTCTCCATCCACAGAAACAGTATGTTCTTTAACCATTAGGTGATGGTGTGTCTAAGTGTAGCTTTAATCCTTCTCATAAAAACATCCTAGTATAATGAAGATACTGGTTTTGTTAAAAAAGAAAGGAATAAAAAGTTTTTAGTTGATTGGAGAAGCAAAATAAAACATAAGAACACAAGAGAAGACACTACCATTAAATCAGGTAACTCTTTTTGATTTGAGCTCAAAGGCTTCCTTGGAAATACTTTTGCCAAAAGTGAGGCTTCTAAGAGTAAGAGTGGGTTGTGGAGAGACAAATTGGGCAGGGCTTGTTTAAGCCAAAGGATTGAGAGGTGTGGGTAAGGTGGTAGAGGTGGGGGCCTTTTATAAGAGGAGAGGAGGGGCACTCTTGGAAAGTTATAAAAGGTTACTTTATTATAAAATGCTTTTCGGATTTAAAAGGTCCCACAATGGTATATTTCGAGGATAAGGTGATAAGAGTTCTTAATCCACCCATCCAATAGGTTTTTGACATGTGTAGGTCTTAGATTTCCCATTATCTTTTCATTTTATTTAAATCGTTAAATATTGAGGTAATCGCTGCATCATCATGGTGTCATAAATAATTAAATTTATTTAATGTCTAAAAATTATAAAAAAATACTGTGATTTATGAAATCTTTTTATCTTTCCAATGAATATTTATAGTCAAAAATATGACCTGTATAACCCGATTTAAAATGTTTTTTAGTAAAACAACTCATGTTTGTGACATTTTTATTTTATCTTTAAATAAAAAGTTATTAATGACATTTTCCTACCAAAGTGGCTCCATGGGGTCCCGAAGTTGACCCATTGATTTTATTAGTCTTTCATGACACATCCAATAAGGGTAGGACATATTTCAAGGTCATTTTATATTATTACAACATTATTTTTACCTTAAACAACACTAATTACTTCTAATCGCGATTAAAAACATAAAAGTTACTATTCACCAAAAAATTATTTTAATCTCATTGAACCACATTTTGATTCCTAATGAAAACCATGTATATCAGATTTTTGTAATTCAAAACACCGATGTGGTAAAATTTCATTTAAATGAATAATCTGTTTTTTTAAGTACCACTTAGTGGTTTCATTTTTCATCAAAAATTGATGCTTTTTAGAAAAATACCAAAACATCACCCTAAGCTATATTTGATATTCCGAATTGAAAAATGATGTCTATTTCAAAATATTAAAATCATATAAGTTATATTAATTAATTTAATAATTAATTCTCGCTGTGATGACAAATAGTGTGTTTTTATGAAACAATATATATCAAACGATTGACACTAGTTTAAGTCCAATTTCAAAGTGAAATTAATTAGAACGACCACTATTGGATTAAATGGTAAAAATATATTATAATTTCACTTTAAAACCAATTAAAAAGATAATATAATCATATTAATAAATTATATTTAAAATAGGTTTTGAATTAAAATACAACATTTTTACTTTTCTTAAAAAAATGAACTTTATCGGAAAAATACAAAAAATTTATACAAAGTAAATTTTGATGTCTCGATTCTAAAGAAGAGTTTTATTTGGTCCTATAGAATGTATAAGAGTGACCAAAACTATATTTAAAGAGGTTTCTCCATCAAAATGCGATAGTTTGACCTTTTAGTGAATATTAGAGTATCTATGCCTAAAATTTAATTCTTTTTCTTATTTTAAGCCTTTATTTTTTATTGGATAAATGTAAAAATATATATAATTATATTCTAGTTATTTATATTCATTCCCGCCAATACAACGGATATGTGTTAACTACCATTTAAAATAATATTATTATATTACTACTGTGCAACATAAGATTTCAAAGAAACTCTTTGTTGCGTATCGGGTATGCTATCGAACATAGAAACCCCTTTAAAGTAAAATTAATATTTAATTCGTAAATATTAATAAATATGAAAATGTTTTATTCTTTATTTACCTGGGATGGTACATCTATGTTCTAGAAGCAACCCAATGTATCATATCTACAGTGTGGCATTTACTTCATTTTGTAATTACCTTCAGATCTAGAATATATCAATTGTTTGTTACTTCCTGAAACACACCCTTCATGTTATAGAAATTATTCCATGGCATGATACTCTATATTCCCCACGATCCTTACTCCAATTATGATATAGATCATCCTCCATCACATACATGTCACTAAATATCTAGGGCCACAAAAAATAGGCTCATTACCATTAAAAAATATCCTCTAAGTCTATGAATTGAAAAATGGTCTTCCATATATGAAATAAAATGTCTTTACTCTAATGTTTTCTCACCTATTTTGTTACATTGTGAAATTTAGCACAATCTGACATCATAAATTACATTGTAATTATACTCTCTTATCATCCCAAAAGGTTCGTCACTTTTATATTATTTATATTCTTACAACCTTATACTATAAACCCCTTTCAATGGTTTCCCCACACTTAAACATTACACCATGATTCTTCCCAAAATATTGGTTATTCTACCTACTAGAATTGACCCATTTTGGGAACTCTTCTCCTTCAACACACTGGCTAAGCCATATTAAAGATTGGGAGTTACCCTCTTGGTGATAATATTCTTTAGTGTTCTATCCTTGGGATTTAATCTAAAAATATCATTCACCACTATTGAATGAGATTTTATCGAAATATTTTTTATAACATTATAATGATTCTTCTGAACATGGAAAAATAATATTTCAAAAATAATTAGGCCTTTTAATTTATTTAGATTGGTCTCAAAAATCACAACACAAATCTACTCGTGACACTATGGTTTATTCCTATGACTCCTTGAACTATTTATTCATCAATATTTCAAAGAATAAATTATGTAAAATTCAAAAAATTTATAATTCATAATATGTCCAATAAAAAATTATATACCTTTTGTTCCAAAATTTTCATGCTTTAAAATAATTACATTATTTAATAACATTCTACACCTTCATATTTTTTTGAATATTTCCAATTCTTCGAAACTTCTTAAGATAAATTCTAAAAGTTAGAATTATTTTTTATTCACACAATCTTTGATAATATTTTTAAATGGGATTTCAATCCATACAATTCTATAGAATCTTTGATAAATTTCAATAATATTTTCTCTAATTTCACATGAGATAATGATCATTATAGTAAGCGAGATAAATTATTAGTTAACCAATTACTCTCTATGAAATTTAGAGGGTTATATATCTCTACTAAACCTAGGATAATATATCCCTATGGATTGTACACTAGAAGAAATATATAATCCTAAAAAAACCCAAAAAAATAATGATATAATAGATGTTATAATTTAGAGGGGGAATATTCTAAATGTCCTTTGTTTGAGGACATTGATTGAACACTGAAATCCTATCCATTTATTTTAAAAACATTAGATTCAAAATGATTTGTGAAAATATCAGCAAATTTTTATTGGAATATAATAATTTCCATTATTACAACATTGTTTTCATCATTCTCCTATAGTAAATGATATTAGATATCGATGGGATTTATACGAGAGTGTTTAAACCAAATTTTTAGACAAATAAATAGCACTTTTTATGTCTCATTGAATCACATAGATTGTTCTACCATTTTAATGATTTTATAAAGCTATTTAAGCATATAAATAATAAATTTATATGGTTTAATGACTAAAACATAATCTACCAATTATATTATTAAAGAAATAAAATATGGTGTCTTACCTATCCAGTGAAAAAGTTATTCTGAATGTACAAATATCCACTACATTTGTACTTTCAATCCATGATGTTATCAAACTAAATAAAATATGGGTATTTCCATAATACATGTTCATTCCATATTTGAACTACAAACCGTAATTTAACATTTATTGAACACTGTTCACTATTCTTCCCACCACTTGGGGATGTTTCTTCTTATTAAAATATTTAATCCTTTCAATCAATAATGTATAACCAAAATATCTATCATGGATACAATAATAAATATTAAAATATATATGATTACTCTATATAATGTTGAGTCCACCTCCTAACTATCTCCATCCATTCTATATTTTATTTAAACAAGTATCATGGTTATAATAGGCATTGACTCCTCTATTCTGAAAATTTTCATAAATTGTTTTGCATACATCATATGTGAAATAAATTTATTAGCATTATCTTGATAAACCTATTACCAAATAAAATATGTTAACTCTATAGTAATTGATATTACAAAATCATTAATCGTTAATTTTTAAAATTTATTAATGGAATTATATTTTCTAACATTGAATATGATGTCATTTACATGAACTAAAACCATAAACAAAAATTTAATACAACAAATCACATAGAGTTTAAGATAAATCTATCTTCTATTAAACTCCATTTCCCATAGGAATTTATCCTACCATGAACACTAAGAAAGTGGTGGTTTCTTTAGATAATACATATCTTTTATTAATCTTAAAACTTTTGAATCGTTGTTTCCAAGAATAAATCCAACTATTCACTTGATATATAACTATTCATTATAAATATAATCATAAATTATTACTTCACATCCATATAAAATAGATATGATCAATATCTAAACAAATAATGTTAGGAAGAGTCCAATAGACATCATCCATTGCATCAGTGCAATAGTCTATTCAACATCAATGCAATTAACTTGAGAATATTCCTTGAAAACTAGTATATTTTATTCTATGTCCCCTTTACCTTTTCATCCATATTATTCTTTAAGACCAAGTTTATACCAATAGAATTATGATTTTGGATCATATCAATGATATTCTATATTTATTATTTATCAATTTTATCCAATATTTCATTCATGTTATTCACCCATGAATCCATATTTTTCATTTCTTAAATTGAATAAGCTCCAATCTAATATAATATAATAGTGTTCTATATTATTTTCATTGATTTATTCTATGTCGAATTAGATTCATTTCAAATGATATTTATTGGATCAACATCAACAATTTTACTTCTTGAATGAGTGACTAGAAAACACATCTTTTTAATTTTATCCTATACTGATTAATTTTAAGAATCATCATCAACCCAATATTTTTTTTCATTCTCATGGATTTATATTTTTTTATAACTTCCTTTAAAAACTTATTTAATAATTGAAATTACATTATATTAATTTTCTTCTTTCTCATCAACCGTTATATCACTTGTATAATAAATTTGGTTGACCTAATTGTTGAAAAACAATAGGGCTTACACATTGTTGTGTAGCCCAAGAATATTCCCACATCACCTATAACACCTAATTTTCCTTGATTTGTTACAATATTTTTTACAGAACAGTATCTTCCAAATATACTAAGATATATCAAAGTGGGTTTCTTCACACTCCATTTTTTTTGGAATTGTCTCCACCCATAGAGTGAGTAATACTTAATTTGAAGTATATATATTCACTGGAATATCTTCTATCTTGTAGTTACATTAAATTACATTATCTAGAAAAAAAAATTTTACATATTCTTTTCCATGATATTTCATCTTTCCAGTAACCCATTTTATTTATGGGTTTTCACGTTTGACAATTATTTTTTAATACTATATTTTTAAAAATAGTTTTCAACCTAATTATATGTGTATAAAATTACATTATCTAATTATATAACTTTCATTATTTTTATAGTTTCATTTTATGATCTTATTTGTAAAAATTTTATGGAATACAAAACCTCCATTTTGGATGGAATGAAAATATTACCCTGATAATACTATAATCATCCAAATATAATAATAAATATATCTCCACTTAGGTTCTTAGATGACTAATTGGGCATTATAAATCAGTATGGATCAAATTCATCAAACATAATACTCTATTGTTTTCATATATAATTTGGTTTTTAACCACATTTTCTTTTATTAAATCCTCAAAAAAAATTACTCAATTTCACTTGACATTATGGAAACCCATTGAAGCTCTATGTTTTGATTTTTTCTCCACAAAATAATTATTATAATTATTTCATAAATAGTATGAGTACATGTATTTTTACTATAGATAACCTGTTATTGCATCCCTTTTATTTTCTCAAAATTCAATATAGAATTTTAAAACATTATTTAAAATTTTCACCCTTACCTATTAAACCTAAATCTCAAAAAATCGGTCACAATGTTGACAAAAAGTTAATTAATTAATCCATAGACAATCAACAAAATTGAAATTCGTGTTTCTCAACTCATCTCAAGGCCATAAAGTATCCAACTTTATTTTATCTTAAATTTAATATAATTTCATATGCATAATGTTCTATGAAACATGATTTTTATATATTTCTAAAATTTCATATTAAATTCTATATGAAATGATCACCCACTATCCAAAATCCATGTACATCTATTTTTATTGATTTCTAGGAAAGATGAACAATTTTGTTATTCTCAATATTAAAATTTTACTTCTATAATAATTACCAATTTGTTGATAATTTTAATGGACTCTTTAAATTATTTACAACACAATCAATAGGGTCAAATTCTACTACTCCAAGAGAATAAAAACAATTACTCAATGGAAATGGATTATATTCCCTTGTATATAATTTTCTTTATCTTCTCTAAGGGGATATTATAAATCTCTTCCAAAAAAATAGCTTTATATTATATGTTTTAGTATTTATAATAGTGACCACAAAATAATTTTTTCCAAATATGAAGTAAATAATCCATCTCTCATGTGTTGACTTCCAATTGCTTATCCTTCGAGATAACATTTACCTTTACCACAAAAAGACATACCGTGTCTAAAAAAGGCATAAAACTGAATCTACATCAAAATATATATCTTTTTTAACCAATCTATATATATCCATCATTTTAATAACTCATTGGTTCTTAATAATTTCTTATTATTTATCAAATTACTTATATATATTTTCCCAAATTATCAACTTCTTTTCAAACATTATTTTCAATATTTCACTAGCATAACCAATAAAAAGCTTACCAATAACATTTGATATATGACCACTAATAATTCAATCAAATGTTATTTTAACTTTTTATACCATATAATTCAAAATATTATTTAATATCACCCCAAATGATGTTTTTTGAACCATCTATTTTGATTTCTTGTTCATCATTTCTTATAATAGAAACAAGTACTTTTTACAAAATATAAATATTTTTGACTCTCTATTTGATTGAAAATTTAATATAATTATTTTTTGTTATTAGTTATTCAACATGAACTCTCTATTTTACAATGTCTATTATTTTTTCAATAATTTGATCATATTTTAAACACTTTCTCTCGAAGATCAACTTCAAATTCATGTTCATCAACCTAGATACAAGATTCCATCAACAAATAAACACATTTCCTGATCTTCATTCATTATAATTCAAGATATAAAAGAGATCCTTACAACTCCACATGAAGGTCTAATAATCCATATTTTAGAAAATCAGTATCTTTTCCCATTATAGAATTCACAACTGAAGAAATCATTTCATCTTACACATTTAAGAAAAACTATGCCTTAAATAATTTAAATTAATCTTATTCAACATCCTCTTATTATTTTATAATAAGAATATTGATTTTAAACTTAATGGAACATGAATTTAATGGATTCACATTCCTTCAAGATGGTAATATCTTCTCTGGTATCGTTTTGAATATATACTCACCACCCTCTTCATGAACCCTCTCTGGAAACCTACTTGTGACATGTCTAACCATCACAAAATAGAAAAAATATAGAGGAAACTCTTCCTCAAGAATTAAATTTCTCCTTTTAATCATCATTTTAATAATTGTTATGAAATTATTATATACCTCATCTCAATTACCAATAACCCAGAATAACTGATTTTGAACATCTTTGAATGTTATCCCTTTTTCCTAATGTTATAAAGAGTTTTGTAGACATAGATTTATTTCCTATGATACTAGATTTATGTGTATGAAATTAAGAGAAAATTAACAATGGTTCATCTCTTATAGTGATAATACTTTTGTATTATACTTTTAAGGTAATAATTAAAAGATCCTATTCTAAATATTTTAATAATTTTAATTTTATGGACCTAACCTTTAAAATTATATAATATTTTCTTTCATGTGAAGAATTAATTTCATTAAATTTGAGGATCTATTCATGTTTATATTGTCTTAGTGGTTGGTCATAACATATACATAAGAAACCCACATTTTTATAAGTGTACACTTCTAATCATTATACATTTTCCCACAATATAATACTATTTAATAGAAATATTTTCTATTTTCCAGACACATGTTAACAAATTTGATCTTGACCTCATAATTTTGAATAAAAATAGTTAAAAACTGATAAAATAAATTTTAAACCATTGTATGTGAAAAAAATCATAATAAGGGGAATAAAAATAATAAATCAATTACTCTAGTGAAAAAACTGAAATCCCATGAAAACCCATTTCATTATAAACATACATTTTTTATTTATAAGGGAATCATTTTCCCTTAAAAATAATATTATATTACATTTTTAAATCAAATTATTTCTATGAAAATTAAATATAATGTATATAAAAATCATATAGGTGACATTAAATATCAACATCATATAACTGTTACAAAAAACCCTTGTATCTTTAATTCCATACGCCCGACTAACAATATAATTATCTATAAGAAATAATCATTCCCCAATGAATTATGGTTCTATCTGGGTGAAAAAATTACATAAGTTATATTAGGCTCACTTGTGTGCTATAATAGAGATCAACCCATCATAATAAATTTTAAAGGACCATTTAATGAATAAATCCTTTGGAAACACTTTTAAACCCAATGAAAAAATAAATTACCGATATCAAAATATCATTTTTATTTAAAAAATTTCAATATAAAATACCATGAAAATTATAATATTGTTTAATTTGTAGAAATCTTGGAATCTTTTAAAGGATTGAAATATTCAAATAAAGTTTTTGGTTATGGAAAAAGATGTTCTTGCTATATTTTTTATAATAGATCCTTCCTTTTAAATTATGTAAAGAAATTCTAAACATTTGGTAACAATATTCCAATTATGAAAACCTAAAAAAACCATAAAAATTCCTTTTCAATTATTTTATTTCTAGGAGAATGTGTTCGTAAAAATCATAAAATCATTAAAATTTAAGATAATGATATTGGAAACAAATAATTATAATATTAAAATCAAAGATTCAAGTTTAAGTGTCCCTTGCCTCGAGTCTGACACATAACGTATGTTTTTATATACTAAATAATGAATTTATGTTTATATATTTTCTATATTAAAAATAATTTCAAAGTTAATTATTATTTATTTAATACCATGTTATATACAATTATTTAATCAATTATGTTAAGGTCAGACGTTTGGATGATATGCAGTTCATAAGCCAAAAATGAATTCAGTGGGATGATAATTGCCAAATAGTCCATTATTCCTTAATATATAGAATAATAATAATAATTAATTATCACTTATATTAATCAATTAACTTTTAAATGAAACTATTAAATATATTTCTGATAAATGAACTACATTACAAACTTGGAGCTGATAGGCCATACAAACACATGAGTAACATTTGATTTATTCAGAGATCATTATGGAAAGAACGTAAGTGTTAATATATCATTCCATAAAATAATAATATCATAAAAATAATATTACTTCTATAAAAGTGGTTATATATATTTCATCCATGTGATTTTGTGATTATAAAGAATCACATCGCTTCGTGGCAGTGGTAATCAACACGTAGACATGAACACCATTAACATTTTTATAGTGAATGAAAATGTATGAATGTATAATATATATTATCCTTTTAGAATAATAATTATTTGATTTATATTTTACATGAAAAATAATTAAAAATTATAAGCATCCACGGTAGGAGGCGATGGAAAACTAATTACATATGTCTTTGAGCCGGAAGTCCACCATTCTCACGAACGATGGATTAATTCCCAATTTAATGGGGTTTAGAGATTGATATGGGTTATTCCCTTGAAATAATAACATATTAGTAGATGGTATATACTGATATGGTTATATCATCATGGTTATATAATATTTTTTGGAGTTGGATGAAGAAATGAAGGAAAAAGACATTGTTAAGAAAAATACATCTTCTTTAGAAACCCTCTTATGATTTAGACAAAAAATAATTTATAATTTAATTTTATTATAAAAAAATTCTAATATATTATTGGTTGTGTAAGTGTGGTATTTTGGTTAGTATTTTTTGAACATAAATTATTTTTAGTTTAATGAAATGAAAAGAGTATATTTTCTTTTAAAATAGAGGGGAGAGGAACTTTTGGAATTTGGAAAAGTATGAAATTAATATAATTTTATTTTCTATTAATAATTTATTAAAACTAATAATATTCGAATATATGTTTTTTATTAGTCAATATCCTTTAACCAAATAATATTTGGAATGGTTTTGTCTAGGTTTAAACCCTAATAATTTGGTTTTAACCCCCGCTAACCCTTTTCACACTAACTGCCACAAAAATATTTTTTCTATTTTTTGGTCAATCTAGATACAATAAATAGATAAAAATCCCATAAATGGACTATGTTTTATATTTTAAACCGTATTTAAATAGATTTTATAATTATAGTAATTTTTTTAATTTTTAAATCAATTAACAAAACATATTTTTTATAAAACACCATTAATATCAATTTTAGAAACATTAATTTCATTTTACTTTTAAAACTACTAGAAAGAAATTGAATTGGAATATAATGTATTAAATCATATGAGGTAAATCTTGTTTATCTAGAAATTTTTTTAACACAAATATTCATTCAATTAATATTAT
Source organism: Viscum album (assembly GCA_963277665.1). Taxonomy (NCBI): domain Eukaryota; kingdom Viridiplantae; phylum Streptophyta; class Magnoliopsida; order Santalales; family Viscaceae; genus Viscum; species Viscum album. The sequence continues at coordinate 1,573,672,020 of OY728120.1, read as the reverse complement.
TTTTATCATTTTTCATATCATACTTTTCAATTAATTTATTAATTACTCACGCAATGTTGAATAATATTTGAAGGTGATTTTTTTCTTCAACAGTAATTCGAAATAATTTAATTTGATGAAGATAAATCATTTATCATTCAAATTTTAATTTAAAACCAATAAAATCCTATATTTATCCCCATGTTAAAAATTATAATGTCAATAAAAACAAGAGTGACATTTTTTACTCGTCTTTACATAAAATATTTTAAATGTTATAATCATGTCTGTAAGATCCCAAAAATTTTCTAATATGTCTCATGATTGTTTACAGGAACTTTTTTACCCTTTTTTGGGTATATCATGGTTGGGTTTTACTTTAGGGATGTTTTGAGATAATTTGGATAATTTTTTAAGGAAAAAAGATTTGTTCATGGTTGGTGCATGGTTTTCCTAAACTGTTTTCCTAACCCTAGAACGTTGTGCATTCCCAGATAGAGGGGAATTTCACGGATGGAACATGTTTTTTCAAAATGTGTGCCACCTAGGATTAATAATGTGACCCTTAATATGAGGCACACTCTTATGCACATATTTTAGTAAACCATGCACCGTATCTCTGGAAACCATGCGTACAGTATTTTAATTCCATGAAAATTTATTAAAAACTCTCAATACCACAAACATTTACCCCAAATCAACCCTATATGATCATAATCATTTTTATACAATTTTTTGAAGCACTCAAGGGACATCCAAGGCTCTATGTACCCTGTTCTTGACAAATTGGGGATCTGATTGAGGGATTAGATCCCCATAGTTAAGGGATTCCTTCCCCATTAGGTTTCCCATATCTCTCTATTGTATTCATATAATATTTTGGAAGGTATTTTCTGCTATTTGAGATGGTTTATATCTAGGTTTTGATGTATATTATTCCATTTTATGTCAATGAATGGTTGTGTTCCAAGATCTTATGCACTATTGTGATCTAGAACATTATCTTTCAATTTTTGGGGATTTCGGCTTAGAGAACATCCATAAAAGATATTGAGGTAGGTTATATGAATGTCAATTCTCGTAGTCTTTATTATAATTGTGTAAATATAATTGGGAAACTTCAAATTCCATTTTAGGAAATAAAATCATTAATTAATGGGTAAATTAATTAATGGAATTATGGAATTGATAGAATAATGTGATAATGGAATTGGTATCAATTGTGATTATGAAATTTATTAATAATGGGAGTTATGAAATTTTGTGATAAATTATTTATGAAATTTTTAGTTCCCAATGGGGGTACTAATATGAATTGTGAAACTGTTAGTCACCCTAGGGGTGTTTTGGTTAAATGAAATTGTAAATGACATTCTGACTTGGGAAGAATAATGATATATTCAAAAGAATGATATTTGGATTGAATTGTGGAATAATGAATGGTCATAATTTTTAATTATCAGAGGGATATGGACTACAACTCCAAATACCCATGAAGTTCCAAAATGCCACTCTAGGATCCCAATATATTTATTTATACATGTGATCACTAAATCAGGGGATAGGGAATAATTATATAAAGACATATAGTGTGACAAACTATTGATCTAGTATCCCACTATTTGAATGAGAAATTAATGGTTTGTGTTATAAAACCCCATGATGGAATGATATGTGATATCCCATTGGGGATGGTTTTGACTCTGACCTGGGACGAAGGAGGTGTTGATGCATTGGGTGTCATCATGAACCTGGGAAATAATGTGTTTAATTAAATAATGATGAAATTTGATACCTGTATTATTTATGAGTTATAATGTATTATTTATACCACCACATATAGTATTGACTTAAAATTATATTTTTTATTTTCAAAATAGCCACTTTGTGGGTATGTAGTTACCACAGAAGTCATGAAGTATACCAAATTACAAGTTAAGACCAAATTTAAAATTCAAAAGGGATACCTAGCTTGAGGAGGCCTCGAGCCATGGGCCACTCATGAGGGAGGAGTTTAGTTTCATAAATCTGCCATCATCACATGTTATCTGCCATCATTGAACCATCTTCATCCTCAATGCCCTCTGTCACAACCGAATCCGGTTACTGGAGCAAATGAAACCATATACTAATTAAATCATAATTGAAAAACTTATAAAATCACCACAAAAAACATCTCTGGCCATTAACATTGGTGTTTTTGTCATCCAAAAACCACTCAATGGAGGCCGTAGAAGCACATCAAATGCAAAAACATGAACATTACTCGATGAGAAATAAAACCATCACAAAACAAGCATCATAACCTTTTAATTATAATAGAAATCTAATAGCCAAAGTATATCCTAAGATGATATTGTAGTCACTGATGGAAAATACTTCAGACCTGCACACCAAAACCATACGCATCAACGATTAATAAGACCAATGCAACTCGGATTGAGGCATGGACTCACCTTGTAGAACACGATGGCCGACCGAGCGCCCATCCCAGTGCCTCCTTGAAGCCATCCCAGCATTCCAACCTGGAGAGCGATGATGAAACATGATGCCAAAGCAGCAATGAATCAGACAAGGCCTCAAAAGAGAAACTTCCTCACTAGGAAATCCAACCCAAACCATTGAATCCATGAGAAAGAAGACGCAGGACGCAAGCCATGGATCTAGGATACCCACAGGACTCGAGCTGCACTTCCCAAACCATCCCATGATGGACTGGCATACCAGGCCAGAGTGGGGTCAGAAACGTGGCCAAATAGGAGGGAAAAGTAGGGGAAGAGCCAATGTAGGCTACATCAAGGTCTAAGGTCACCAAAGGTATCAAACATGATAACATGATAGGGGAAACAAGAACGTGGAATAAGGAAGGGGAGAGATGGTAGATAGGGGAGGGAATAATTCAGAAGGGGGAATCAGAGGGAGACGATACCGGAGACGGTGCATGCCCCCCCCCAAACCATATACACATTTAATTAGGTAATTTCATTTTAGATGTAGTTCTTAGTGGAAAACTATGTTTTACTCACACCCTTATCAAAATTCCTTGTCGATACTTGAATATACTTCATGTTTGTAGGAAATGAATAGTGAAAGAGACATGTATTAAATGGATGGGTTTGCGATGGATCATGGATGGGGTAATCAAACATTATATTTTGACCTACATGGGAGTTTTCATTGTGTTTATTTTTGGTATTTCATTTGGAACATGACACAAATATGGAATTACATATCTAATGATGTTTTTAGATATTTTATTTATGCTTTGGTTCATCGTGTAATAAAAATCTGTAATGGTTATAGTATTATTTGGGGTATTTTTTATCATCAGTTTGATATTTTTTTATTTGATCTCACTATTGTTTTTCTTTTGTAAATAAGTTATAATTTCCTTAGGATATGTACATTAGAAAATCATTACAATTTGGATTCCTCTAGTGTATATTGAGCCTCTCGTAAGGTCACATAGTGAATAGTCTTAGGGAACTAGTAAGTGCCTCCATAGTTAGGATGTTATAATGTTGTCACAATAGAGTTTTCTTTTCTTTTCAATTTTATTACTATTTATGAATGGTATACAAGAGACTAGGATGAGTCCGGACTTTTTTATGAGATCATGCATGGGAATAGCTAACCCACGTACAAGGAAAACCCAAGTACCCATAGTGGTATTATTGTTATTGATTTTTATTGTTACTGTTGAATATTATATCACCTTGGGTGATGTACTTGTTGTGTGATGTCATTTTTTCTGTGATTTTTCTCGTGGAACTATATATAATGAGAGTTATATTTATATTCATTATGGTATGAACTATGAAATTATTTAAACATGCATCATTTTTGGCATTCAAAGAAAAGTAGGTCTTTGGGTGAGTGGTTTAAATTAAATTGCTTTTTATTGTTGAGTAATTTAATTGCAAAAGGTTCCTGATATGAAAATGATAATTGTAAATTTTGATGAATTTGGTATATTGAATTATTTAAAATGGGTTTCCAATAATAATATTGAATAGTGAAAATTTTTAACCCTTTTCTAGTAGTAAACCAAAGGATGGATTGTTTAGGGTAGTAGTAGTGCCTTGATTTTGACTGTGTGATGGGGTGTGAGGGATGAATGGTTATTGATTTATGTGAATCCATATTTTAGAGGACCATTGTTTGATATTTCTAACACCGAGAGGGGGGTAAATTAGTGTTGGGAAATTTTTAAACCAACTTCTTTTTTTATCCCTGTACCTCTGGACCTGTTAGGATCTTGATTCTGTAATTCTCTTTTTATTATCGCTTGTACTAATACAAAAGACGTAAAAATATACACATTATATTTTTACAATGTTCACCACTAAATAAGAGAACCTACATCCTTTCCATGTATGGTAATGAACAATGCACAAATTCTCCACTATAATTTAGTAACTGTAATAGTGGTTGACTAGAAAAAAAATCTGCTAGTCAGTGTGGATCCCTACAATTGGAGGAGGGTAGGAAATAAATTTTTCCCATTGTTTCAACTATTAGAAACAAGGTTGTACTTTACTGTAAAAGGTGTTTGGTTTGTGTTTGTTATCAATCTACATTGGGTGTATCATAGTTTGGGTTTCATATATTTAACCCATGCATAGAATATCAGGTAGATTACATGGAAACGGGTCATACCATTTGATCTGAAATCAGTATTGATGTTGATTTTGGAACTTGCGTGCAAGATGTGTTTCGGGTTCCGAATGTCGAATAATGGAAAATTCATGGAGTAAACGGAAGATAATGTTGTGAAAAAGGGTTTTCATGCCCAATGCGATGTAAAAATGGGTTTTGCGCACACTTGAATAATCTTTCACGCAGTGATGGAAAGCTGTCAGGATTTTTTATGCAGGGTCATCAAGGGCCTATAAATATGAGGCTACCCCCATAGAAGACTCGTGAATATTCCATCAAAAATCTGGTAGATCAACCACGAGAAATATTTGCACATAAATGATTTGGAGAGAGTAAATCATTTGCACAAAAGATTTGAAGAGACTAAATCATGGGTGAAAGGGGTTCATTTAGTCTGAAAAGCCCATGTGAACCCTTCAGTGTAATTTCACGAATGATAAGGGTTGCACATAATGTAGGTGTTGTGAGAAATTCATCTTTAGTTAAAATTCCCCAATGTTGTGTGCAAGTTGGGGTATTGCGTGCAAGTGTGCTGTAATTCTTCTGAAAGGATTCTGATTATCTGGTTCAGTTTTTTGGTGCTTTCATGCGCATCAATTTAGGACTTTTATGCAAGAAGTTTCTCATACTGAATAGAGTCAAAGGCTTTAAAGAAAATCTATTGAATAGACCTTCAAGTCGATAAACTGAGTCTGACTTCTCTCAAGGTAGTGAGCTAGGGGGAGTTGACTAAAGGGATCTGAGGGAAATAGTTAGTGTTCCCTAAATGTTTTTAAATGAAGTGTGCCTGGAAGAGAGTGTATGTGACCCAAACAAGTAATCCATCAACTGGTGAAGATTAGTGGATTTTGGTACAACCAATACACTATGTGCATGTGCTCCATGGACATAGCCCTTTGTAGTGAACCATGTAAATGTGTTTTGTCCACTCCGTTCATTCATTTGTTTTAATGATTTAATACTATTCTACCCAACTGGTGAAAAGACCCACAACTTAAAAAAGAAAAATTTTACACCCTGATTCACCTCTCCCCTCTCAGGGTGTTTTGGCCTCATTAATCTCCCTACACTCGGAGGGGGTAAGGGAAACAATCCGCTTCCAATGTGCAATGAGTAGGATATACCCTTACATGTATGGGTTCTTTATACATCCATTGTAAACAGTCTATTGAATCCTCAACCTAGTTCTTTATACTGCCTTTGAAGACAGTCTTCTCTCTATTAATAGATTTTGAAACACCAAATGAATCTTCCACCTCTTGAGACCGATTAGATGCTATAGTGCTACTTTGTTCTTACACAACCTTCTTCTTCTATTTTTTATGTACTTATCACCATGAAATTAAATATCCTCTTCTTTATCTGCATCAAACCTATAAGCTACACACTCTTCTTCGTCTGCTTATTCAATGCAAAACCAGCTGTAGTGAAACCTTCTCTTCTTCACACATTCTCATTCATTGTAAAACCAACTTCAATGAACTCTTCTTCTTATTCATGCTATATTCCGAAGTTCTCATTGTGATTGTTAAATAAATGAAGTCAATTTCAACTTAGCATCATCACAGTTGACCAGAAGATGGTAAGAACTACTATCATAACTCACAGCTTGTGCGCCAATCCCTACTTGTGGACCACCCAGCTTACACGCCTCCCTGTTTGCGCACCACCAACTATATGTATGAAAAAATTGTGAACAACCCAAATCTTTTGTGCCACATTGAGATTAGACACACCACACTTGTTGAACATAAATCCATGCTTATGTTCCTCTTACAAAATGCATGCCACATCTGATTTTGCGCCACTCTTCTTGGGCGCCACTCTTCTTGCACACCTCCCTACTTTTACGTCTTTTGAATAAATCCCGGCTTGCATGGCACTTCAGCTTGCACTGCACATTCTACTACTTGTCTGATCAGAGCTCAAATTTTCTATTAATTTTTTAGCCTATAAAATTAAATAGGGTAGCCATCTATTTTTAGAAATTTTTGTGACCTTGCGCGCAAGGCATGCTACATAGCTTGCATGTCGCTCTATCACTTGCGTGCACCTCCATCACTTGTACACCCCATCATCACTTGTGTGCCACTCCATTACTTATTATCCAATTTCATTCCTATTCAATATTTTGATGTGATAACATTAAAATATGACTTATGCTCAACATACACTTGTGATCCATTCCAAATTGTGTGCCACTCCATCACTTGTGTGTCTCTCCATCACATACAAGACGCTTCGTCACTTGAATGCCACATTCTTTCCTTTGTCGTATTTTTATGTGTTAATGAAGAAATATAACTTTTGGGAAACATACAATTGTAGATTGATAATACTTGTGTGCCACTTTTTTATACGTGCGCCACGTATTCCTTGCATACTACAATCTTTCCTCTGTCATATTTTTATGTGATGATCTTGAAATATGACTTCCACGCAACATATACTTGTGCACCACTTATACTTGCATGCCACACATGCTTGCCACATAAACATCTATTCCACTTTCTTTCCATTACCAAAAAAATTCCTTACTAACCTATCCTTCATAAGGATGGCATCACAAGTTCTCAAAACTTATAATATTTGTGAAATACAAATCAGATTAGCATCATCATATTTTATCTTTCATGAAAATCAGCTTCCATGGTTTTCTTGAAAGAATGAAATATTTTATAACCCTAAATTCCTTTTAGAGTGGTAATTCCAAATAACTAAAATCATCTATCTTCATCTAAAAGTTTAGGCTTGAGACTTCTTCAAAAAGATTCAATGTTGTAGACAATGTATCACCTTTGATTCATGTATTTTTAACTTTAAAAATAGTGAAATGATCATCTAATTTCACAGAAATATGTAATGGATGACCATCATATAATGGAATTCCCTTCCACCCTCTATCTTATTTTTATATCATCATTCTCTACTTCATTCAAATCATATGATTCTTTTCATCAAGTAAGTTCTTTCTTGGTTCTCATCCAATCATGATGTAATTCATGGTCTTATTCAAATCCTAATTCTTCTTAAATCACCCTTAGATGGATGATACTTCACCATTAGTCATTGTTGTAAACAATGTGTTGCCTTTGAAATAAGTTATTTCAACTTAGGATCTGTTCCACAACCGTCTTAATTTCATTCCCCATTAACTATGGAGAACTTCTTCATCTCCTTCTTCAATTTTACTAGTATTGACAACTATTGACTGACTTGAATTTTATTTTTTCTATTCTAAAATAAGGGCCATACCAGAAAAGAATTCAAGGAGGTCTAAAATTAAGGATCCCCAAGGCGTCCCACATCACAATACCAATCCACTCTTGAGGTTATGATCCCATCCTAATGAAAACCACAAAAGGGTCGTCCTGACTACACCCCCCAAAAAGAGCATCTACTACGAAGTTGGCCTCCCTAGGAATATTTTGAACCACACAATCATTAGAAAACTCCACCACCCAACCATGAATGAGGTATGTCTGACACCAAGGAATGTGTCACTGTAAAAATGATAATCCTCCCTCCCCCCTTTACTTGTCAATGTCAAAATGAGAATCTTCTCTTTCCACTTTACTTATTTGTCTCCCACATCACTTTTTAGTCATTCATTTCACTTTCTCTCCCCCTTATTGGCAAGAAATACAAACTCCTTAGGAAAAGGGTATTAGTCATTTCTTAAGAAATTTTTCATCAACCATTTCACTCTATGTATACTCGACAAATACTCGGTTTTGAAAACAATAGTATTTGATGTAGAAAACAATATCGTCCATTATCCACTAATCATGATACCTCATGAGATGATAACTCATGTACTTAGTCTTCATGAGATTTCCACTTTCATTGAAGGTTTAGGATAATAAATTTATTATGAAATAATCAACCTGAAACGCATGCCCTCACTTCAACAAAAAAATAAAAAACTTTCAAGTGTAATTGCCAGGATAAGTGGCCTTGGGGAACTTTAATTCTTCTTATGTCACTGATTGACTTAGTTACTCCCACATTGTAAAAATATCTTCATTTTGAGTTACCAAGGATGAGATATTATGAAATAATATACATTTTCCAATGACTTTCTATTTTTGAAATTTCCAGACTGATTGAATTTGATTCCTACTGATGTTGATACAGATTGAAATAATAACTATGGAACCTTCTTCATATGTCTCCCTTTCAAGGGAACAATCCTTATAATCTTCATCAATGCTGATCTCTCGTCATATAAATATTTAAATATCAATTTACGAATCTTCCACCGATGATTACTTCTTAAGTATTTCTATCTAGGGTTGATAACAATCAATTCTTCTCTTGTTCTCCCCCTGATATCTTGGTTGACTTTCAATTCCATGTATAATCATAACAAATACAATACCTAGATATTTAAGTGAATAAGGTGGATCCTCCTTGCTTCTCTAGTTTGAGTAAGAAGGCTGGGATGATTTTCCCATCCAAGATGCTACATTTACTCCACTCCTTAAACATGAACATATAATCATCTATTCTGACTGTGGTTATGTGGATCTCAATACTTCTTCTATTTGTTTATGTGTAAATCTTCTTTCTTCAAGTGATTTCCAAGCAATAGAATCTCTAGGTACAATTTTCATCCTTTTGATAAATTCTTCTGGGTCTGGAATAGGTTCAATGCAATTTTTAATAGTGTGACCAGACATGTTGCACCATACACACAGATCTTCTTGAACATTAGAGTTTCCTTTTGTTTTCATCCTCTTATTCACCGTTTCTTCAGTGTGTGGAATATTTTTATTACTTTTTTTAGTATCCTTAGCCAGTTCGTCTTCCTCCTTTCTCATTATTTCAAAATATTTTGGTTAGATAACCAATATGTCATTAGGAACTATGGAAACATATTTGTAATTTCCACATGGCTTCATAAGAGTTTCATCCTTCTTGATTGTTACTTTGGATGCACTAACTGTCAACTTCTTGGATTTAGAATCCAAGTACTTCATAGTTTTCCTCCTTGTAATCATCTTAGGAGAATTTTCGTTTGAAACATAATTCTGATTATATCCCAAGATAGCTTCTTGATTTTTTTCCAACATATGTTGTATTCTGTTTTTATTAGATTTGAATAAATTCTCATATAAGCATGCACCATTATTGTGACAACTCCCATTGATTAAATCACTGATGTTGTCCAGTATACCAAATTTGAAAGCAGTATATAGATGTTTCCGGATCTGTAGATTTTTCTTCTTCATTTCAATCATTCTCCCCCTTGATATGGGCTTTATCTATGCTTTTACATTTATGGGATCGTACCACCAATTGAGTTCACAATGTAGAAATCCATTGTATCACCATCATTGACCCAAAAATCATGACTTCTTGATATATTTTGTATTATATTGTTGAGCCTTATTCTTGATGTTTTGTGCTCTATCTGGGGAAACATCTTCTATATTCTTCTTCTTATCCACCGAATTCATGGTGGTAGGAATATCATCACCTATCCTGATCATACATATTTATAGTTTTCTTTCCAACCAGTACATTTTATTGAAACAGTTTTAGAAAAATTATTAGAAGTTGGCATGGATGGTACTTTCAATTTCTCAACTTCTTATGATAGATCAATGAGTGCAAAAATGATCTTCTTATAACATGTTGGATGTCTTTTGATATTATAATCCTCCAATGATCATTGAGTATGAGTAGAAACTATTTCCTTCTTTTATGGAGACTCAATACGTGTCTTTTCATGATTGGTCAACAGAGCTTCTAACTCTAGACATATCATATTGAGGATGAATTTTTGGTCTTCAATCATAGTTATATTATCTTCACAAAATATCTTTAAACTTTCAACTTCCTCTTCATGCATCTTTACTTTGTTTTCCAGCAAAGATTCATGTTCCTCAATCTTCATTAAATTTTCTTCCAGATATAATTTTTTTTGACTTCAGTGATCTTTTTCATCTCACCTTCAAGTGAATGGATCTTCTCTTCCAGTGTCTTATTGTCTCCCTTTTTCTCCTCAACTTCTTTGTACAATTTTGAGAAACATATTTAAAATTCCCTCTTTTTTCTTCAAATTCTACAACCGATCTAGAGATCATTATACATTCAACAATTTTCTCTTTAACACCATTCTCCAAAAAAATCATTTTCTTCTTCCGTCTCGGTGACATATTTCTACATACATTGAAATACTCCATAAAAAGGGATGTACAATATTCATGGATATCATGAATACAAGCTATTAATAATACAACTGACAATTCTTGAGAGGTTGTAGATTGATCGTCACTACTTTTTTATCATTTTCATCATCAGAATAATATTAAAATGTACTAACACATATATCCCAATCTCAAGAGGTATGAAGGTTATCAATCTTCTTGGTGGAAACATGAGACAAATTCTCATTAATTTTCATACTTGAGGTTTCTTTAATGTTATAACTCAATTTATAACTAGATACTTCCTCTTCCTTAGGTAAGATGAGATTCTTCTTTGACACTCTCTTCTCTATCTTTTTCATTTTCATCCTGGCCTTGGTAGATATGGTATTATGCTCATGGAAAACTAAATCTTCACTGAAACTGAACTTCATTTATAACTCAGGAAACAAACACAACTCTTCATGATAGAATAGCTTCACTACATAGAATCCAATAGAGGTAAACATGTCCCTCTAATACCAATTGAGAGGACCAGTTTGAGATATTAATAAAACTGAGAGGGGGGATAATGAGTATTGGCGACATTTTAAAACAATTTCTTCTTTTTATCTGTAAAACTCTTGACTTGTTAGGATCTTGATTCTATTATTCTATTTTACTTATCGTAAGAAATAAAATGAATGATGTAAAAATATTCACATGATATTTTTAAAATGCTCACCACTCAATAAGAGAAGCTACATCCTTTCCTTTTATGGTAATGACCAGTGCACAGATTCAACATTATAATATAGTAAAAATTGACGTGGTTGACCCGTAAAAATATCTGCTAGTAAATGTGGATCCCTACACAAGGATGAGGGAAGGAAATAATTATTCCTGATTTTTCTCCCTACACTCTAAGGGGGTAAGAAAAACAATCCACTTACAACTTCAAATTAGAAAGATATACCCTTACACTCATCGGTTCTTTATACAGCCAGTGTAAACAGTATCTTGCTGCCCCTAGCTAGTTCTTTATACTGACATTGATGATAGTATTATCTATGTTAACAGAGTTTGAAATACCAAAATAATCTTCCACCTATTGAGATGGGTTGGATGCTACAGTGCTACTTTGTTCTTCCCAAACCTTCTACTTATCATTTTTACTTACTTAGAGGCATGTAGGTAAACAACCTCTTCTTTATCATTATCAAACCTATAAGTTTCACACTCTTCTTCTTCTTCTTCTTCAATGAAAAATCAACTGTAGTGAAACTTTCCTTCTTCAATCTTTCTCTTTCAGTGAAAAACCAACTACCCTGAATTCTTCTTCTTCTTTCTAGAAACACATGTTCTATTTACGATAGTTAAATATATGATGTCCATCTCAATTCAGCATCACCACAGTTGACTAGAAGATGGTATGAAATTCTTTCACAACTCATATTTTGTGTTCCAATCCTTACTTGTGTACCACCCATTTTGTGCACCTCCCTGTGAAAACTCCCCCAACTTCTTCTATGACACAATTGAGAACAGCCAAAAACTTGTGTGCCACTTCATGCTTAGACACAACACATTTGTTACACACAACTCCCAACTTTTGTGATTCTTACAACTTGCATTCCTCTTTGACTTGCACGCCACTCTACTTTTGCACCTCCCTAATTTGCATGTATTATGAATAAATACCAGCTTGCGTGACACTTTAGCCTACATGCCACTTTAAACTAATTGTGTGATCAGAGCTCAAATTTTCTCTTATGTGTTGAGCTAATAAAAATTAATAGGGTAGATGTCTATTTTTAAGAATTTTGGTGACTTTGTTCGCAAGGCATGCAACTCAGCTTGCACGCTTCTCTATCACCGGCATGCCACTCCATCACGTGCGCGCCCCTTCATCACATGCACGCCACTCCATTATTTATGCTCCAATTTCTAATTCCTATATAATATTTTGATGTGATAACATTAAAATATGGCTTACAATCAACATACACTTGTGTGCCATTCCTACTTGTCTATTCCTCCTTCACTTATGTGCCACTTTGTCCCTGGAATTCTACTCCATCACTTGTGTGACACTTTGGTTACATTCTAATATTTTTATGTTTGATGTTGAAATATGACTTGCACGCAACATAAAAATACAAGTCGTTGATACTTGTGTGTCACTTTTTGACTTGGGTGACACTTATTCCTTTCACTCTACATTCTTTCATTTGTCCTATTTTGATGTGATGATCTTGAAATATGACTTGTGTGCAACATATACTTGCATTCCAGACTTGCGCGCCACATATACTTGCATGCCACTTTATTTCCATTTCCAGAAACACTTTTTTACTCCCTTATCCTTCATAAGGATTTCATCACAATTTATCAAATCTTAGGATATTTGTGAAATACAAATCAGAAAAGCATCATCACAATTTTTTATTCATGCAAATTTTCTTCCATGGTTTTCATGAAATGATGAAATATTGAGTTATCCTATATTATATTTGGATTGTTAATTCCATAGAACTACAACCATATCTATTCCTCTAAAAGTGGTGGCTTAAGAATTCTTTGAAGACCTTCAATGTTTTAGGAAGTGTATCACCTTTGATACCTATATATTGAACATTAAAAGCAGTGAAATGATCATCTAATTTCAAGGAAATATATAATGGATGACCATCGTATAATGTAAATACCTTCCACTCTCTCTCTTATTCATCAACCATCATTCAATAATACAATAAAATCATATAATTATTTTCTTCAAGTATGCTCTTTCATGGTTCTCATGAAATCATGAAGAATTCCATGGTCTAATTCATATCCTCATTCTTAATCAATCATCCTCAGATGGATGATACTTCACCATTCATCCTTGTCGTAAATAATGTGTGTCCTTTGATACCAGTTCTTTGAACTGAGTATCACTTCAAAAATCATCTGATTTGCATTCTCCATTAACTGTGGATAACTTCTTCTTCTTCTTCGTTATGACTTTTATTAACAAATATTGAAAACCAATACAATCTTCATACACAAGGTGGTTCAAAAAATATCCCCATTTTAATTTTTTCGACAATACCTTAATTTTATCATCAAATGAATGTATCGATGTCAAAATGAGAATCTTCTCTCACCCCCTTACTTGTTAATGTCAAAATGAGAATCTTTTATCTCCCCTTTACTTCGTTATCTCCCTCTTCACTTTTAAAACATTCATTTCACTTTCTCTCCCCCTTATTGACAGAAATACAATGTCCATAGGAAAATGGTATTAGTAAAAACTTAATAAATGTGTCATCAACCATTTCACTCTATGACTACTTGATTAATGGTAGGTTTTGAAAACAACAGGATTTGATCTAGACAACAACGTTCTCCATTGTCCACAAATCATGATACCTCATTTGATGAGAACTCATGTACTTAGTCTTGAAGGGATTTCCACTTTCATTCTAGGATTAAGATAATAAATTTACTAAGAAATAATCAACCTAAAACACCAGCACTCACTTAAAAAAAGACCAAAAACATTCTAATGTAATTGGTAGGATAAGTAGCCTTGGAGAACATTAATTCTTCTTATGCAACTGATTGACTTAGTTACTCCCCCTTTGTAAAAAAAATTTGAGTAACCAAGTACATGAGATTAAGAAAAGACATAACTTTTCCAATTACATTATATTCAAGAAATTTCAGGATTAATTGAATTTTATAGCTACTGAAGTTGATACTAATTGAAACAATAACTCTAATAGCTTATTCATATGTCTCCCATTCAAGGGAACACTCCTCATCATCTTCATCAATGGAGATCCCTCATCAAATTAATATTTGAATATCAATTTACCAATCTTACATGGATGAAAAATTATTCAAAATCACTATCAATAGTTGATATCAATCATTGCTTCTAGAGTTCTCCCTATGAGAACTTGCTTCACCTTCAATTACCTGGATTATCAGAACAAATAAAATACCCAAAAATTTAAGGTAATATGCTGGATCCTCCTTGATTCTTCAATGTGAACAGGAAGGATGGGATTATTTTTCAACCAAGATGCTCCTTTTACTCCACTCCTTACACGTGCACACATAATCACCAATTCAGCCTGTGGTTGTGTGGATATCAATACTTCTTCTATTTTTTTGTGTGTGCATCTTCTGTATTAAAGATATTTCCATGAATTAGAATCTCCTGGTATAATAGTCATATTTTTGATAAATTCTTCTTGTGTTGGAATAAGTTCAATGTGATTTTTAATAGTGTGACCATCCTTGTTACACCACACACACAGATCTTCTAGAACATGACATTTACCATTTTTTGTAACCTCTTATTCACCTTTTCTTTATCATGTAGGATATTCTTATTATTTTCTGTAATATCCTTAGCCTGTGCATCTTCCACCTTTCTAATTAATTTATAATATTTCGGAAAGATAACAAATATGTCTTTAGGAAAGTGAAAGCATGTTTATAATTTGAACATGGCTTTTTCATAATGTCATCCTTATTGATTATTCAATTGGATGCAGTAACTGTCCAATTCATGGATTTAGAATCCATGGACTTCTCAGAATTCATACTTGAAATAATCATAGGAGAATTTTATTTTTCAACATACTTCTGATTACATCCTATGATAGCATCTTGATTCTTGTCTAGATTATGTGGGCTTTTATACTTATGAGATTTGAATACATTCTGAGATAAGCATGAACCATTACTGTGACCACTCCCATTTCATACATCACAGATGTTGTCTACCAATCCAAATTTGTTTATAGTATATAAATGTTTCTAGATTTGGGTATGTTTCTTATTATTTTCTATATTTAATTCCCTTGAGATGGGATTTATCTATGGTTTTACATTTAAGGGATTGTAACAACAATCTAGTGCACAATTCCCAAATCTGTTAGAACACCAGCATTGACCTACAAATCTTGACTTCTTGACATCATTGATATTATTTTTTTGATCCTTCTTCATGATGTGGTTTTCTCTATCTATGGAACCATCTTTCATATTCTTCTTCGTATCCACACTATCTACGGTGGTAGGCATCTCATCACCTTTCCTCATCATACTTATTTAGTGTTTTTCTTCCTACCTATACATTTTATCTAAAGGGTTTTAGAAACATTTTTACAAGTTGGAATGGATGGTACCATCACCTTCTCAGCTTCTTGTTATGGATCATTTAGTGAATCTATGATCTTCTTATCACATGTTGGAGGTATTTTGATAGTATAATCCTCTAGTGGGAATTGAGTACTAGCAGTAACTATTTCCTTCTTTTGTGGAGACTCAATATGTGTTTTCTCAAGATTGTTCAGCTGAGCATCCAAATCTAGACATCTCATATTGAGGATGACTTTTTGGTCTTTAATCAAAATCATCTTATCTTCACAAGCCTTATTCATTGTTTCTACTTCCTCTTCATGCATCTTTAATTTTTTTCTATCAAAGAGTCATGTTCTCTGATCTTTTTGTAATTTCATTCCATATATAAATTTTTGATTTTAGCGATCATTTTTATCTTATCTTTATGTTAATATATCTTCTCTTCTAGATTCTTATTGAATCCCTTTTTCTCCTTGACAACTTTGAGTAATTTTGAGGAACTTATTTCAAATTCCCTCTTTTTTACTTTCAATGCAATAACCTGTCTGGAGAGCTTTAGACATTCGAAAATTTTTTCTTGCAAGTCCTTCTCAAAAACATCATTTTCTTCTTCCACATAGGTGACATATTCCTAAAAACATTGAAATACTCCACAAACAAGTGATGCACTTTATTCAGAGATATCATGAAGAATAGCTCTTAATCTGTTAACTGATAATTCTTGAGAGGTTGTAGATTTATCATCACACCCTATCATATAATTTTCATCATGAGAATAGTTTTTAAATTTTCTAACACATATCTATGGATCACTAGAGGTATGAAGGTTATCCATCATCTTGGTTGAAACATGGGACACCTTCTCATTACTTTTAAAACATTTTGTGTATTCATTGTAAGAAAGGTATATAGAACCAGATACTTCCTATTCTTTAGATAAGTGGGACTTATTAATAAAAAATATATTCTCTTTATCTTTCATATTAATCCAGGTCTTGGTAGATATGGTAATTTTCTCAGAGACAACTAAATCTTCACTGACAATGAACTTCATTTATAACTCAGGAAGGAAACACAACTCTTCAAGATAGAATAACTTCAATACATATAATCTAATAGAGGTGAACATGTCACCTTGATACCAATTAAGAGGACCATTTTGGGATATTACTAACACTGAGAGGGGGTATAATGAGTATCGAGGACATTTTAAAACAATTTCTTCTTTTTATCTATATACCTCTTGACTTTTTAGGATCATGATTCTATTATTCAGTTTTTCATATCACAAAAAATAATATGAAAGATGTAAAAATATTCACACGATATTTTTAAAAGGTTCATCACTCAATAAGAGATGCTACATCCTTTCCATGTATGGTAATGACCAGTGCACAGATTATCCACTATAATATAGTAACAATTAAAGTTGTTGACTCGGAAAAAATATCCACTAGTCCGTGTGGCACCCTACACATGGAGGAGGGAAGGAAAACTCGTTCCCAATGTTTCTCCCTACACTCTAAGGTGGTAAGGAAAAAAATCCTCTTACAAATTGAAATTAGTAAGATATACCCTTACACTCACCGGTTCTTTATACTGCCAGTGTAAATAGTATCTTGTAGCCCATAGCTAGTTCATAATAAAACATTGAATATAGTATTATCTTTGTTAATATAGTTTGCAACACCAAAAGAATCTTCCACCTATTGAGATGGTTTGGATGATATAGTGCTACTTTGTTCTTACCAAACCATCTACTTCTATTTGTTACTTATTTAGAAGCATGTAGATAAAAAACCTCTTCTTTGTCTTCAGCAAACCTATATGTTGCACACTCTTCTTCTTCTACTTCATAAATACAAAACCAACTGTAGTGAAACTTGCTCTTCTACACAATTTCCCTTTCAGTGAAAAACCAACTTCCCTAAACTCTTCTTCTTAATCTTAATAGAATCACAAGTTCTCTTTTTGATTGTTAAATAAATGATGTCCATCTCAATTTAGCATCATCACAGCTGACAGGAAGATGGTATGAACTTCTTGCACAACTCACATTTTGCATACCAATCACTACCTGTGTACCACCCAGCTTGTGCGCCTTCCTGTGAGCACACCACCAACTACTTCCATGACACAATTGAGGACAACTAAAAACTTGTGCACCAATTCAGGCTTAGACACAACACACTTGTTACTCACAACTCCCTGCTTGTGTGCCTCTTACAACTTGCTTGCCACTTCTACTTGCACGCCACACTACTTGCGCGCCTCCCTAATTGCACGTATTATGAATAAATCCTAGCTCTCGTGACACTTCATCCTGCATGCCACATTCTACTAATTTCATGATCAGAGATCAAATTTTCTCTTATGTGTTGAGCTTATATAAATGAATATGGTATCTATCTATTTATAGGATATTTGGTGACCCTATGCGGAAGGCATGAAACTCAACTTGCACGTTGCTCCATCACCTGCGCACCACTCCATCACATGTGCGCCCCTTCATAACTTGTGCTAAACTCCTTTAATTATGCTCAAATTTCATTCCTTTGTAATATTTTGATGTGATAACATTAAAATATTAATTACTCTCAACACACACTTGCTTGTCATTCCTACTTGTCTTTCACTCCTTCACTTCTGTGTCCCTTTATCACTGGCACACTTCTCCATCACTTGTGTGAAACTTTCATTAAATTATTATATTTTTATATTTGATGATGAAATATGACATGCGTGCAATATACAACTATTTGTATCTGATACTTTCATGCCAATTTTTGACTTGGGTGGTACTGATGCCTTGCGCGCTACATTATTTCTTTTGTTCTATTTTGATGTGATGATCTTGAAATATTATTTGTGTGCAACATATACTTGCAAGCTAGACTTTCATGCTACATATACTTGCATTCCACTTTCTTTACATTTCCAATAACACTTATTTACTCCCTTATCCTTCATCAGGCTTGCAACACAAGTTATCCAAACTTATGATATTTGTGAAATACAAATTAGAAAAGCATCATCTCGGTTTTTCATTCATGGAAATTAGCTTCCATGGTTTTCTAAAATAAAGAAATATTGGGTGATCCTAAGTTCCTATTGGAGTGTTAATTACAAAGAAATAAAACCATATCTCTTCCTCAAAATGTGGAGGCTAGAGACTTCTTCTAAGACATTCAATGTTTTAGAAAATGTATCACCTTTGATACCTATATTTTGAACAATAAAAATAGTGAAATGATCATATAATTTCAAGGAAATATGTAATGGATGACCATCATATAATGGAAATCCCTTCCACTATATCTCTTAGTCTTCACCAATCATTATATACTTCATTAAAATCAAATGATTATTTTCATCAAGTAAGATATTTCATGGTTCTCATGAAATCATGAAGAATTTCATGGTATTATTCAAAACCTCATTCTTCTTCAATCATCCTCAGATGGATGGTACTTCAACATTCATCATTGTTGTATATAATTTTTCTATCTTGACACAAGTTCTTTGAACTGGGTATCACTTCATCAATCTTCTGAATTGCATTCTCCATTAACTATGGAGAACTTCTTTTTCTTCTACGTTTTGACTTGTATTGAAAAATATTGACAACCAATATAATCTTCATACAGAAGGCGGTCCCAAAAATGTCCCCCTTTATTTTTTTGACAATACCTTAATTTTTCCATCAAATGAATGTGTCTATGTAAAAATGAGAATCTTCTCTCCCCCCTTTACTTCTTAATGTCAAAATGAGAATATTCTCTCTACCCTTTAATTCTTTATCTCCCTCATCACTTTTAAATCATTCATTTCCCTTTCTCTCCCCCTTATTTACAATAAATATAGTGTCCATAAGAAAAGGGTATCTGTAATAACTTAATAACTGTGTCATAAACCATTTCACTCTATGTCAACTTTAGAAATGGTCGGTTTTGAAAACAAAAGGATTTGATCTATACAACAATGTTCTCCATTGTCCACAAATCATGATACCTCATGAGATGAGAACTCATGTACATAATCATCAAGGTATTTCTACTTTAATTCCATGTTTATGATAATAAATGTACTATGAAATAATCAACCTGAAACACTAGCACTCACTTCAACAAAAAGATCTAAAATATTCTTCTGTAATTGGTTGGATAAGTGGCCTTGGGGAACATTAATTCTTCTTATGCAGCTGATTGACTTAGTTACTCCTACTTTTTAAAAATATAATTTTATTATGTAACCAAGGATATGAGATTAAAATACAACATACCTTTTCCAATGACATTCTATTCAAGAAATTTCTAGAGTAATTGAATATGACACCAACTGAAGTGATACTGATTGAAAAAATAACTCTGACAGCTTCTTCATATGTCTCCCATTCAAGGGAATACTCCTCATCATCTTCTTCAATGGTGATCCCTCATCAAATTAATATTTGAATATGAATTTATGATTCTTCCATAGATGAAAACTTCTTCAGCTTCTCTATCAATAGTTGATATCAATCACTGCATCTCATGTTCTCCCTTTGAGAACTTGCTTCACCTTCAATTACCTGGATTATAAGAACAAATACAATACCCAATATTTTAAGGTAATAAGGTGGATCCTCCTTGCTTCTTCAATGTGAGTAAGAAGGATGAGATGATTTTTCAGCCAATATGATCCATTTACTCCACTCCTCACACATGAACATATAATAACCAATTCATAATGTGGTTGTGTGGATCTCAATACTTCTTCTATTTGTTTTTGTGTGAATCTGATTTCTTCAAGATCTTTCCCAGAATTAGAATCTCTTGGTATAATATTCATATTTTTGATAAATTCTTCTTGTGATGGAATATGTTCAATGCGATTTTGAATAGTGTCACTAGCCTTGTTGCACCACACACACAGATCTTCTAGAACATGACAATTACCTTTTGTTTGTGACCTCTTTTTCACCTTTTCTTTATCATGTGGAATATTCTTATTATTTTATGTAATAACCTTATCCTGTATATATTACTCCTTTATAATTATTTTATAATATTTAGTCCAGATAACCCATATGTCTTTAGGTTATGTAGAGCATGTTTGTAATTTCCACATGGTTTTTTTAGAGTGTCATCATTCTTGATTATTATTATGGATGCACTAACCATCAAATTCTTGGATTTAGAATTGATGGACTTCTCAGTCATACTCCTTGTAATCATCTTAGGAGAATTTTATTTGCCAATATACTTCGGATTACATCACAAGATAGCTTCTTGATTCTTGTCCAGATTCTGTGGTCTTCTATTCTTATGAGATTTTAATACATTCTATGATAAGCATGAACCATTACTGTGACCACTCCCATTGCATACATCACAGATGTTATCTAGAATTCCAAATTTGTTTGCAGTATATACATGTTTTTAGATTTGTGGATTTTTCTTCTTCTATTCTATATTTCATTCCCTTGAGATTGGATTTGTATGTGCTTTTACATTTAAGGGATTGTACCTACAGTCTAGTGCACAATTCCAAAATCTATTGCAACACTAGCATTGACCAACAAATCTTGACTTCTTGATATCTTAGATATTATATTATTGTCCCTTCTTCCTAATGTGATTTTCTCTATCTGGGGAACCATATTCCATATTATTCTTCCTATCCACACTATCAATGGGTGTAGGCATCTCATCACCTTTACTCATCATACTTGTTTAGAGTTTTTCGTCCTTCCTATAAATTTTATTGAAAGAGTTATTGAATCATTTGTACAAGTTGGAATGGATGGTACCATCCCTTTCTCAGCTTCTTATGATAGATCAATGAGTGAATCCGTGATATTCTTATCAAATGTTGGATGTATTTTGATAGTAGTATCCTCTAGTGAGCATTGAGTACTAGCAATAAATATTTCCTTCTTTTGGGGAGACTCAATATGTGTCTTCTAAAGATTGGTCAACTAAGCATCCAACTCTATACATCTCATATTGAGGATGACTTTTTTGTCTTCAATCACAATCATCTTATCTTAACGGGCCTTCTTCAATATTTCAACTTAATATTCAGGCATCTTTACTTTGTTTTCTTACAAAGATTCATGTTTCTTGGTATTTTTGAAATTTTATTCAAGATATAAATTTTTGATTTTAGTGATCATTTTTATCTCATCTTCAATTGAATAGATCTCCTCTTCCTGAGTCTTATTGACTCCCTTTTTCTCCTTAACATCTTTGAGTAATTTTGAGGAAATTATTTCAAATTCCTTATTTATTTCTTTGAATGCTACAACCTGTCCAGAGATATTTAGACATTCGATAATTTTTTCTTGCAAGACCTTCTCCAAAACATCATTTTCTTCTTCCATATATGTGACATCTTCCTATAATCATGGAAATACTCCACAAACAAGTGATGCACTTTATTCATAGATACCATGAAGAATAGATGTTAATCTGTTAACTAATAATTCTTTATAGGTTTTAGATTTATCTTTACATTTATTCATAGAATTTTTTTCATGAGAATGTTTTTAAAATTTTCAAACACATATATACGGATCACTAGAGGTATGAAGGATATACATCATCTTGGTGGAAACATTTGACACCTTCTCATTACTTTTCAAACCTCTTGTGTCTTCATTTTATGCAAGGTATATCAAACCAGATACTTCCTCTCCTTGAGATAAGAGGGACTTCTTCTTCAGCATTATATTCTTCTTCTTTTTCATATTCATCTAGGTCTTGGTAGATATGGTAATTTGCTAAAAGACAACTAAATCTTCACTGAAACTTCACTATATTTGTAACTCAGGAAAGAAACTCAAATCTTCAAGAGAGAATAACTTCCCTACATAAAATCCAACAAAGGTGAACATGTCCCTCTAATACCAATTGAGAGGACCAGTTTGGGATATTCCTAGGACTGGGAGGGGGTGAATCAATGTTGGGGATTTTTTGAACTAATTCTTTGTTTTATCTCTATACCTATTGACCTTTTAGGATCTTGATTCTCTTATTATCTTTTCATTTTCGCATGCAATAATATGAAAGTAGTAAAAATATGCACATTATATTTTTACAAGCTTCACCACTCAATAAGAGCATTTACATCCATGCCATGTATGGTAATGACTAGTGCATAGATTCTCAACTATAATGTAGTAACTGTTACAATGGTTGACTAGTAAGACAATGTGCTAATCAGTGTGGCACCCTAGACATGGAGGAGGGAATAAAATAATCAATTCCCATTGTTTCTCCCTATACATAGAGGGGGAAGGGAAAAATCCTCTTACAACTTACGAAGAGTAGGATATACACTTACACTTGTGACTTCTTTATACTTCCTATGTAGAAAGTCTCTTACTGCCTCTAGCTAGTTCTTTATATAGCCTCTATTGAAAGCATTCACCCAGTTAAATGTGTTTGAAACACCAAAATAATCGTCCACATATTGAGACCTGTTGGATGTTTCAATGCTACATTGTTCTTCTATAACCTTCTTATTATCATTTTTACTTACTTAGAAGCATGCAAGTAACCAAACTCTTCTTTCTCTACAGAAAACCTATATTTTTCACACTCTTCTTCCACCCTTTCTTCAATACAAAACCAGCAGCACTGAAACCTACTCTTCTTAACACATTCTCTTTCAGTGAAAAACAAACTTCACTAAACTATTCTTCTTATTCCTGCTAGAATAACAATTTATCTTTGTGATTGTTAAATAAATGAGGTCCAACATAAATTAGAATCATCATAGTTTACCAGAAGCTGGTAAAAACTTTTATCACTAATCACATCTTGTGCGCCAATCCCTATTTGCACCCCACCCTGCTTGCGTGCCTCCATGCTTGCGTGCCACCAACCACTTGTGTGCCAAAATTGTGCACAACTCCCATCTTGTACACCCCATTGGGATTAGACACAAAACACTTGTTTCACACAACTCCATGCTTGCATGCCTCTTAAAACTTGTTTGCAACTTCTTCTTAAACTCCACTCATCTTGAACACCTCCCTACTAGCACTTCTTATGAAGAAATCCCAACTGGCGCGACACTTCAGATTGCACACCACTTTCTACTACATGCACGATCAGAGCTCAAATTTTCTCTTATGTGTTGATCTCATAAAAATGAAGAGGGTAGCCATCTATTTATAGGAATTTTTGTGACCCTTTGTGCAAGTAAAGCAACTCAGCTTGTGCGCTGCTTCATCACTTGCGCACTGCTCCATCATTTGCATGTCCCTTCATCACTTGCGCACCCCTCCATTACATATCAGACACTTTCTTTGCCTTTTCATATTTTGATGTGATGGAATTAAAAAATGACTTACGCTCAATATAAACTTTCACGCCATTCCAACTTACGTGATGCTCCATCACTTGCACACTTCTCCCTCACTTGTGCACCACTCCATCACCTGAACGCCACTTTATTTCCTTTTTCATATTTTTATGTGTTGATGTTGAAATATGACTGGCGTGCAACATACATTTGTACACCGCTGATACTTTTACGCCACCTTTTGGCTTGCACCCCACTTATGCCTCGTGTGCCACTTTCTTTCCATTTTCATATTTTGATGTCATGATCTTGAAATATGACTTTCACACAACATATACTTTTGTTCCAATTATACGTTCACTCCACACTTGCAAGTCACATATACTTGCACACCAATTTCATTCCATTTCCAAAAAAAAACTTTTTTACTCCCATATCCTTTATAAGGATTGCATCACATGTTCACTAAACATAGGATATTTGTGAAATAACAATCAGAAAATCTTCATCATAGTTTATCTTTCATGAAAATCATCTTCCATGGTTTTCTTGAAATAAAAAAATACTTCAAGACCCATAATTCCTTTTAGTGTGTTAATTCCAAATAACTCCAATCATCTCTCTTCATCCAATAGTTGAGTCTTGAGACTTCTTTAAACACCTTCAATGTTGTTGAAAATGTATCACCTTTGATACATGTATTTTGAAGTTTAAGAAAAGTTCAATGATCACCTAATTTCAAGGAAATATATAATGCATGAACATCGTAGAATGAAAATCTCTTCCACACTCTTTCTGATTCTTCAACCATCATTCTCTACTTCATGAAAATCGTAAGATTTTTTCTTTAAGTAATCTCTTTCATTGTTATCATGTAATCATGAATCATTTCATGCTCTTATTTAACTCCTCATTCTTATTCAATCATCCTCATATGGATGATTCTTCACCATTATTCATAGTTATAAACAATGTGTCACCTTTAACAAAATTTATTTGAAATAGGATTAGTTCCACAGTCATCTAAATTGCAGTCTCCATTAACTAAGGAGACCTTCTTCATCTCCTTCTACATTTTGACTATTATTGGAAACTATTGAAAACAAATTCAATCTTCAAACACAATGTAGTCCCAAAGGTACTTATAAAATTTTATAGTGGTAATTTAGGTTTCCAAATATATAAGTTTAAAATTATATATATATGATTCCATGATGATAGTTGTTGATATGGATACATGAGGAAATTTCTAGAAATGGGCCTCTAGTAGAGGAATAAGAGGCTCATATAGTTCTGGGGGAGGTACCTAGGGGGGATTTCCTTGAGAACTTTTCTAATTTTTTGTATTTTTTAGAAATAGAAACATAGTGTGTTCTGTAGAGTACATCTGAATTGAGACTGATATTTTATTTGCAACACCATTTAACAATCAATAGGGAGGGTGGAACTAAGATAGATGAATTTTGTATTAGGACTATGAAAACTGTCCCAGGACACAATATTATCCTCTAGATATGTTATTTAAAATTATTCATATATGTTAGATGGTTAAGAGAATATTTGGTGGGATTTCCAGACTCAGGATAGACAACTAGAAAATATGGAGTAATGGAACATTCAAAATAAGTTCTTGGATAACATTTAACTTGAGGCACTCATGTAGGAGAGGAAATCTGAGTTTATGTGGTTATCCAAGGGGAGTATGTTCTTGATGGACTATACGAGACTCTTTAAAAATCTCTAGTTATTTTTTGAAGCATTGGAAGGTGTTGATTATAATAAAACAAAGTATTTTCAATTTGGTATTAAATTTTATATTATGTTCAATGTTAAAATTTTTAGGATGAAGTATTTTTTAATGGTAGATTAGGATCCCATTACTGAGGGGAACCATAAGAAGGAATCTTGTGGAATATTGGTGGGTTTTTTTTGAATGAAAAGGATGCATTTATTATGAGTAGTAAGTGTCACATTGATAGTGTCAATTAATGAGATGGAAAAGAGAGTGAATGGGGAGATGGATCGACAAATTAGTGTAGTAAATAGATATACTTCCCATAGTGTGGTAGTTTAGGACACATTTATAACTAGTGTACACAACAACTAGTGGTGTGATGATATTACTAAAGAGTGGGCCAAATGTAGAGGTATTTTCAAAACACCTGACCTATGTGTGGTGATAGTAGGGTCAGGATGATTGAAAACAAAGGATGTTGAACTTGATGATAGTGAAGAACTAATATCCTCTTTCATGTATTGATGATCTATTTGACTAGTTGAGAGGAGATTTTAGGTTATAAAATATTAAAATGATATCTAGGTGTCATAAATTGATAGTTAGACCTTATGATATACCATTGATGACTTTGAGGATCAGGTATGGATGATATGTGTTCATAATGATGTCACCTAGACTTAAGGACCCTCACAAAGTGTTTACGGTGTTTATGAAGTGAATTTTCCACCCTCAGTTGGATTAGTTTTTGGTTTTTTTGTTGATGGAATCTTGGTGTACTCCATGAATCCTGAATATCATTCCCAAAAATATGATATCTTCCAACGTTCATTCATAGATCAGCTTCTAAATGACATTCTATATAAGTGTCAATTATGGACAGATAGGGTGCACTTTTTGGGTCACATCATATTGGAAGAAGGAATTTCAGTGGTCCTAGAGAAAGATCATGTAGTGGTTTCATGGGTGAATCCCAAGAATGAATTTAATATCCACATATTTCCGAGGATGGTTTTTTATTTTCGTGGTTCCATCTAGGACATTTCCCACTTGGAATCACCTCTTTCAGGATTTTCCAAGAATGGTATATAGTTTGAATGGGCTTGAGAATGAGAGAATGCATTCTCAGAGTAGAAGAAGAGTTTTTCTACTACACCAATTTTGATCCTACCTGAACTACGTGAGTAATAAGCCATGTTTTTTAGGCATATAAGATAGGAATTTGAAATGTTTTGATTTAGTTAAATAATGTTGTGGTGTAGGGGTCATGGTAGTTGTGGCGGATTGAACCGAATTACCCTACACATGATATCAAGTTAGATGTAGTAGTTTATTCCTTGATGTTTTTGAGACATTATATATTGAGATAAAATATTACATTGTATACCAATGAAAAGATTTTAGATTATATATTTCCATTTAGGGATTTGATTCTCTTGGAGTGGATCTAGGTTGAGTATATGTAATTTCTTGATTTGGAGATAACATGTAAACCAAAAAAGGAAAAGCTGTTACTGAAGCATTTAGAAGGAATGTTATGAATCTGGGTGTTGAGTAGTTTTGTTTTGAGTGTAAGATGATAACCTTGATGGCCAATATGTATGTTGTGGATAAGGAGGGCTTTGAGCCTATTACCCTCATATCAATATCAATTGAATCCACTCTTCTAAACCATATTAGGAAGAGGTAGTATGACGTACAAGTGTCTGGACCTAAGGGAAAGCCTTGAAGCCGAGAGTAAAATTCCGGTAGGGCTATAGATGAGGATGTGATCATCTAAATAATGAATTTTTTTTGTTCTTACATGTATAAATTAGGGTGTGATCCATGAGTTTCATTCCATGAAGTGGATGGTGAATCTAGGTTTGAACAATGTTTACAAATTCCTACATCAATAATATTGTATCCTAATCTATAAATTGGGATTGTGGGATTCATGAAATGACTCTACACCATTTAATAGGGGAAGGTTGAAAATTAATGACCTGGTGGGTTAAAAAAGTTGTTACCCATTATAGAATGGATTTCAGATGACGTTACTAGAGAATTCATAGTGGATCTTCTAAGTACACCACAGAAGAATGATTCAATATGGGTAATTTTGGATTGACCAATGAAATTATCCTATTTAAGGACCATCAAAAAGACCTTATTTTTTGATCCATTAAGAGATATTAACGTTTGAGAGATAGTTTTCATGCATGATGTGTCGCATAGCATAGTTTTAGACAATGACCCACGTTTTACATCATGCTTCTTGAAAGGATTACAGAATATGCTTGGTATGATGGTGTTTCTGAGTATATATTTCCATTAACAGATAGATGAGAAGTCATAACACTCAATATTGGTTTGGGAGGATATTCTACAGTCATGTATCCTAGAATTTTGTGGTTATTGGGAGAATCACATAAATATTGTGAAGTTTTCCAATAATAGTAGTTATCAAGTGACTATTTAGATGGAACCATGTGAGGATATTTATGGGAGTCCATGTAGATCACATCTGTACTGGATGGATTCTAGAGAATCATAGTTTTTGGGACCATGTTTCATACAGGAGACTTTAGAGTACGTTATGTAGATTTGGAAACATATGGATATGACTCTTGATTGGTAGAATTCATATAATGATCGATGTCAATGATCCCTATAGTTTTTAGAGGGTGATCGTGTATTCCTTAGAGTTTCTCCATGATTGGGTCCCCATTGGATTTGAAGGTATGGAATGTTGGCTCCCATGTTTGTTAGACCATTTTATATTATAGAGAGAATCATGTTGGTGGCGTACCGATTCTCTCATCCACATAGGTACAGTAAAATGCATAGTGTTTTCCATGTGTGACCAATTTGGTGGAATCAACCTGACCGTTCTCATGTGATCTTTATTTATGATGTCTGACTTGAGGATGATGTGTACTTTAATGAGAATCTGATTCATGTTTCGGATAATAGTGAGGATGTTTTTTAGTGAATGAGTGTACTGATAGTTTGAGTATTGTGGGAACAAGGATGTGTTCAATATGAAACAAGGGGGAGAGAAGAAGATATATGGGATCACTGACCCAATCTTATAAACATGTAATCAAATTGTTTTAGGAGAGTACATCTTGAGGATGAGATATTATATGGCAGGGATATTGTGAGATCTTGACCATTTTTGGAGATGTATCATGGTCATTTTTATGTAATTTTTTAACCTTTTTTGGTATATCATGGTTTTGTTTTACTTTGAGGATATTTCAAGAGAAATTTCAGAATTATGGAAGGAAAAGGGGATATTTATTGTTGAAAAATTGTTTTCCCGAACTATTTTTATACCACAAGAAAATAATAATTTCCTAAATTAAGGGTAATATCATGGTTGTTGCATGCTTTGTCATACCCTCTGCCACTTAGAACTATTGACATACTTTTAATTTTAAAACTACAAGTAATAAATGGAATTTTAATAAAAAAATTAAAACCTATATATTATGCAATGTTTATCTAATAAAATATGGGGACCTAAAAATTCATTCAAATTATATTAATTATATCAATTTTAAATTTATTTATTTAGTTTTTCAATTAATTGATTAATTACTCCATCAGTGTTGCATATTATTTTAAGGAAATTATTTATTCACTATGAATTAAAACTAATTTCTAATGATAAAGATAAATTATTAATTGTTAATATTTTTATTTAAAACCAAATAAATACTCTCTTTTCCCCATGTTAGATATATTAATGATAATAAAAACATGAGTGTGATTTTTTTACTTTTCTTTACATAAAATATTATAAATGTCAATAAAATATATAAGATCCTAAAATTTTCTATAAAATTATCATTCTAGGGAATATCTTGGATGGGTTTTAATTTCAGGATATTTCAAAAGGAATTGGAGAATTTTGGAAGGAAAAGTGGTAGTGAGTAGTTGATGCACAAAATTCCCAAATTGTGCACCTACCCCTGTATAAATGTGTATTCCTAGAAAAAGGGTAATTTTTTAGTTGGGGAATCATTATTCAAACTATTCCCAACTTATTAGTAACCAAGTGACCTCTATGATGAGTCCCACAATTTTGGAAAATTGTACACCTCAGTCCTGGAAACACTTTGTACATGTTATATGTCCTTGATTTTTTTAAAAAATTCCAAACCCATTTGTATGACCCCAAACTGATCTGGATCGGCCATAAAAAATATTAAATTATTTTTTTGAATCTCTTAAATGGGTTCCATGGCTTCTCAAAACCTATTCTTTTAAAATAGAATATTCGGTCAAAGTATCTACTCCACGTTGATAAGTTAATCCTTCCCTGTTTGGTTTCCCATATCTCTTCTATGTTTCATTCATAATTTTGAAGTGTTACTCCATTAAAAATGAATTAGGTTTAGGTTTTTATATAAAATAATCCATTAGATATCGATCTTAGGATTTGTTTCAAGATCATCTATGTTGTTGTGTTCTTGAATGTTCCATATTAATTCTTGGAGATTTTATTTTTGCAAATTTCTGTCAACAATATTATGGTAGGTGGTCTAAATGTCAATTCCCATAGTATTTATTATAATTGTGTTTATGTAATTTTAAAATGTAATTTTCCATGTTTGGAATCACATTTTGAAATGAATTAATTTTTGGGTTAGTTAAATAGTGTAATATTGGAATTGATGGAATAATGTGATAATGAAATTGGTTAGAATTTCATTATTCAATTTATGAATTATGTGAAGTATGAAAATTGTGGTTACTGATTTATGAAATTTATATTGACACATGGGGTGTGCTGGTATGAATTTTGAAACTAGTATCTATATATAGGATGTGCTCAAGTGATGACATGATAATTGAAATTGTGAATTTTCTTGAATAATGGTTTATTCTAATGAATGAAAAATGGTTGGAATTATGGAAACATGAAATGTGGAAATTATGAACGCGTTTTGGGATATTTGGATGCTTCTACAAATACCAAAGGGGTGCTAGAATGTCCCTCTAGTCCCCAAATATGTTAATTTATAATTTTTTTCACTATGTTCTGGGATAGGGACTGCCGATCCAAATCCCCATTGGGTTCCAAACTACTACTCTAGGGGCCCATGATTTGAATGTAAAATTGAAATGTCAAGATTAAATAAAACCCATGATGGAATGAAATTTGATATCCCTTTGTATATGGTTTAGACACTAGCATGGTCCGAGGTGGTATTGATGGTTTGAGTGTCATCATGAACCTGAGAAATAATGTGGTCAATTAAAAAATAATGAAATGTGAATACTCTTTACATTTTGTATTGTACATTCTTCATTAACCAACCACATACACTGTTAATAACTGGATATTGTTTAAAACACCGTTTTTGTTCCCTACTGAGTTGTACTCACACCCTACTTAAGTTGCCCAGTCGGTATCCGAATAGACATCAGGTTTTTAGGACATGATAAAGGCAAGAATCATAGGTTATATGGCGGGGTTTTGGATGAAGCATGGATAAGGGAACCATATAAAGTTGTGGGACCCACTTGAGATTTTTCTGAGTGTTTATTTTTGGGTTTTCATTTGGAACTTGAAACATAAATGGAATTACATATTTACTAATTTTGTTTGGATATTTTTTCCCTATTTTTGATTGATAGTTGATACTAGTCATTATTGGTTATGGTATTATTCTGGTTATTGTTTATCATCAGTTGGCTATTTTATATTTACTTATGATGTTTTTATGATTTGATAATGAGGTTATAGTCTCCCCATGATATATATATTATTCCCTAACTACTATTTGGCATCCTTTGGCATTTATGGAGGTGCACAAGAGGTCTCATAGTGAACTGGATCAAGGTATCGATATGTGGCACCTGGGTTGGGACATTATTACATCTAAATGGAAAAAGGAAATAAAATTGAATATTGAATTATTATGGATGAAATGTAAAAATTTAATAAAATTTATTCATGTTCTAGGGAAATTTTATAGTCCTTATAATGTTATTTTTAACCCTTAATTACCCATTTTACCTTTTACTGTGGTAATTAAAATTACATTGACTACTATTCATAATGACAAAAAATAAAAGGGAACTATTTACAAAAAAATTTACATTCTGAATCGAAATATGGAAACCATTTTTAATGATTAAAAACCTAGAAATTGAAGAAATAAATTAAAAAAACAAACCTAAAAATGGGATAAAAAACAATTTTTTAGACAACTGTCTTTTTAAATATAAAATATTTTTATACTCAATTAAAAATTAAAAACCATTTAAGAAAACATAATTGGATAATTTCAATCAGAAAAAAATAATTAAATTTTATAACTAATACAATATATAATTCTATTTAATGGTCACATTAAAATAAAATACAATTTTTAATAAAAATTATAATTTTAACTATTCATGGAAAAATAAAAAATTTGAAAAAAATTATGCTAAATCAGTCTTATGATAATTTTTACATGACGAATAAAAAAATTATATTCATCTATATAACATCATATTCTATAATCATAAAAATATATTTTTACAAAAATCCTTATAAGAAATGTATTTAACAAAACTATTTCATTTTTAATTTAAAAAGTATATAATTTCTTTATGCTGATATAACTATTTATCTCATGAAAACTAATAAATATGAAAAATATTTATTCTATCATTAACAGGGTTTTTAAATTCGTCACCCATTTTGGAGATTTCATCATCACAATTTTATTCAATTATTAATCTATTGGAAATATCTCTCCCTCATTGAATTTTTAGAATCTGATGTTGTATCTTTAACTATAATGTTTTTCCACAAAAACGTAATTTGTTTAAAACCACTTATTATGTAACAATGTATCTCTAGATTATGAATATGAATATTTTTTCTTTATAATAAATCTTCTCTTCCAAATGAACTTCTTTAGGGATCAAAACCAGAGAGGAATCCATCCTTTATTTCTAAACAAAATAACGTGAAATACATTTTGTAACTAGGATAAACATGAAGGTATGAATACTTGGAAAGAAACTAATCCTACTAAACTAGTATTTCATCAGGACTAATGAACCATGGAATTTTCTCCCCCTTCTTTACAAAACACATAACACTTTTCTATTTATATAATTTAAGAAAAAAATTATTACCTAACACAAATGAATGATTCATTCATTAGTTATCCATCTATCTTTTCAGCATATAATGAGGCTTATTATCATGCTACTACAAAAATTTACCTTCTAAACCATTTGCACTAAAAATTATGGTCACATGACAGTTAATTAACTTTCTTCTTGCTAAATATTTGGAGTCTGGTTCCATATCCCATATATATATTTAACAGGTTTCATCTCTATGTTGGAATGAGAACAATTATTATAAGAAAAAAGACCAATGACAACTCTTGATACCAAAATACCTAGTAATCCATATAACATAAATGAAAGATGTATTTTATGGAAATCATGATTCACTAAGAATAAACATCATATTGAAGATTTAAATATATAATAAAAGGTATTATTTTACCCAATGACTTCTTTAAACCTTTCAAAAAATTAGAATTAAATTGGGGATCATGGTTAGATACAATTGAGAGAGGAACTCAATGAAACCTGACTGTCTCCTAAAGATACATTCGAAAATGATGATCTAAATCTGTAATATATCAAACTGGAAATAAATTCATATATTTAGTTAATTGATCAATAATAACCCAAATCACTATAATACATGGGGATATATTTGGAAATCCAACTATGAAATCATTGGGTATATTTTTTCCATTTTCACTATAGTACTATAAATGTTTGAACCATCCCATTTAGTAATTATCTCACCACCTTAAACTATTGTTCTTTCATAAATTTCATGGTAATGTTATAAAGATCACTTTTCAATCCAACCCATCAGTAATACTCATGATAGTCTCTATACATCTTTGTGTTTCAGATGTGAATTGAAAAATATGAATTTTAAACCTCGCACATTAATTATTCCATATATATAACATCATAAGGAATACATAATATCTTTTCAAATATTAAAAAACATTCTTTTTTAATATTAAATTAAGTAAAGTTAACCTTCTTAACCTATTCTACCTTTATCTATAACCCACGGTCCACCATCCATGCATTTTTTTTATTTTTAATCGAATTGATTATACTAACACAAGAGACAAAACAATGGTGTTCTTACATCCATAGATCCTAGAAAAAAGTTCATCAATTCATTAACCAAAGGGCCATGTCCCACATGTATCATGGTTAATGTGGAATTTTATATCTTATAAAACACATTACCAACTTTTTTGCATTACCATTACGGTAAAGAAATCTCCATTCATAATCCTCAATCAATTACATCAATCTTCTCTGCATCATGCTCAACTCTTTCTATGAAAATATATATTTTTAATTATTTTTATGAGTATATATTTCACAATTTATTCTATATAAATAATCCCTTCTAATTATTATAAAGAAACCAAAAAAGCTAATTCAAGAACATATGTATGGTAATTTAACTCATGAGGTTTATTAGTTAGGAACCCCAAAAAATTCTTTGACCATTTTATATAATAATGGAATCCATCCCTAATAAAAAATCACTTTAGGTGAAAAATTTATATTTTATAGATGGAATGTAAAAAAACCGAATAATTCTCCAATATTTTTTAGTTCATAAAAATAATAATCACATTCTTTTATCAAGATGAATTTAACTCCATTATGAGTTAAGATAGAAAAACAGATAGACAAGCAAGGAAAATTTTCCCAAACTATTGTAAGTAACATAAAACCCCCAAAAAAATATTAGGATCTATGAAATTATTGGGTATTTTTCATTCCCCTATAATTTTTTTTTCAAGGTCAATCATTATTATATATTTTGAAATAATATTCCAAGGATAAAAAATTAAAAAAACAAAAACATACTAAATGTTTTTGTAGTTTCAGTTCTTTTATGGTTTTCAAGAATAATTATCACGTGTATTTCATGATCCTCGTGATATTTTTATTATAAAAATATGTAATAAATATAAATGTCAAAAATCTTAATTAACGACTTTATAAAAACTAAATTCACAAGATCAATAAGTATAGTCGGTGCATAAGACACCCCGAAGGGAATAACTACACACTCCTAATACCCAAATATTATTTGAAATGATGTCTTCAAAATATCCTTATCCTTGATATTAAACTGTTGGTACCACAATCCTACAATCAATCATAAAAATTTATTTCCCTCCCTATATCAATTCAAACAAATCATCTATATGAGGCAAACGATACTAGTTCTTAACAGTGATGTTATTCGAGGCTCTATAATCAATGAAATGTCTCATTTGACCATATTTATTTTCAAAAAATATGATACAATCACCCCATTTAAATGTTCCTAGATGAATAAAACTTTTTTCTTGAAAATACTATAACTTATTTTTTTAATTCCAATATTTCATCTTCATCAATTCATTAATGGGGTTTCAAAATAGGCTTTACATTAGGCACTATGTCAAAAGTAAAATCTACCTCCCTATCACGAATAACACTAGGAAAATCATCTAGAAATACATCCACATATTCATATACTATTATTAAATAACTATTTTGAACAATTTCATTATTTTAGTAACATGTGTTATGTAACTTTCACATTAAACATTTATTAATTTCGTATCTACTGGGTAAATTATGAAAGGTATTAAATCATTGAATAAAATATTATTATATTTGATATATATCATAGCATGTTAAGATTAAAGCTATTCTATACCTAATTTATTATTAAACTCTACCATGAGAAGTCCAATAATATTTTCAAGAAAGATCATCCAATTATTACAACTAGGTAAACTTCAATAAATAATGGTTTATTTAATATTAAATCATATATTTTCCCCCCAAAAATCTATTTTATTTTCATGAGGTTATAATTTCATTTCACTTGATAATTTATTAGAAATAAATGAATATGTAGATCCAAATTCAAAAAGGGTTTTTTCATAACTTTAATACACAAGTAACATACCATTCAGCACTTTAATAAAAGGACTAACAAAAACCATGGTAGTAAATAAGTATTTTTTTCCACACCTTTATGATTCAAATCTTTATAATTTCTATCCCAAGTAACTAACATTGAAAATTTGTTTTCATATTGTCACATCTCATTATAACTAAAACATATCACCATTGGATGAATATCTATTATCCCATTCTTTTTTTATTTTGATTTTTTTTGTGGATGACACGAACATGATGACTAAACATACCAGACCCTAACACATTCCTAATCATATCAAACATTACTTGAAATATATTTTATGCACATGAATTTTTTTTGGTATTACTTGAATACTTCAAAGTTGGTTTATTCTCTATTTATTTATTCCTTGATTGTTTCATGTTGTTTTCCTCTCAAGGAATATAAGTTTCAAAAAACTCTATCTAGAATTTATCAGTACAACACAAAAATTGTTCTTAAAATTTATTTTCTCTTTTAGCTAAATTTATTCATTAACTTTGTTTCAATCCAAGATAATATCAATTAATATTAATTCTAATTTCCTGAATAAAATCTTTTATATGATTTCCCAATCTTGTGCATTTTTCTTTATATGTGGAAAATGAATCTTCATCCTCATGATTAAATTACATGAATTATATTCTCATCCTTATCCAAAAATCCATAGGTAAATATTAATCAAAAAAAATATTCTTAAATGTTACCCATTATTTGGAATTAAGATCATCATTCACTCAAGTTTTCTGAAGATAGGACCATGGTCATTCAACATTATCTTCATAATGATAAATGGAAAGGTTTTACTTTTATCATTTTGACAACCCCATGAATTCAAATATCTAATCTAAGGAATTTTTAAATCCTTTATCCACCACTATATATGAAAATTCCCAAAATTTTAGAGAATTTTACTTTATGAAATTATCAACTATCAATAGGCTCCTCTTTGGAAAATATGATTTCTCTCTAATATGGATATCACCCCCATTTATATCCTATATCAACTAAACCATCACTATAAAAAATTTATCAATTATAATTAAAAGAATTTTTGAGATGTTCAGTTGGATGTATATTTTCATCCCGTTTCCTTCTTAATAAATATTCATTATTTACTCTATATAAAACCATTGTGAACAAACATATTTTCAGGGATACAATATGGTAATATTCAAATTATATATCAGTTTAACTTAATAGTAATTTAGAATAATTCAATGATTTTGTGTTAACATTATCCTAACCTCTATTTTCATCTTGTTGCCTTCTTAAATGAATCGTGTTTCTAATTCCAGAAATATACTAATTTTTTTCTTAACAACATCCTTGTCTCTATGAATCCTTAAAGCCATGTGGAAATAATTTTAAAATTTGGGATGGGAAATGAAATATTTTTAAGGTACATAAAGAGAAATAATCTTTTATTCAAAGGAAAAATAATAAAACCCATGAATAACCTTTTCTAAAAAACTACCATTTTTACCAAAAGGTGGTCATTTTTTCCTTAAAAAGATAATTTTAACTCATTTTGTAATCAAATGAATTTTGTGTGAACTTATTTGTAAGAATATAAAATGAATGTAGGTTACTTGGAATATCATCATCATAGAACCATTATAGAACACTTATAGTTTGAATAACTACATGACTAACTTCAAAAATAATTATCTCGATAACATAATAATTAACCAATATATAGGACTTCTATCTTTGTTAATCCATTATATAAGTTTTATTACACTCTCATACGAACTATAATGGGGAAACTGAATTAATAAACAAGGCCCAAGGACAATATCATGAATATAACTCTTAAAAAACACTTTTAAACATGTGTACAAATGGATTTCAAATATCAAAATACCCTTTCATTTTAAAAAACTATTTTCAGTGCAAAAATAACCAAAAAAGGTAATATGTGTTTCATTGAAGAAAAAAATGAATTTTTTTAATAGTATAAAAACATTAAATAATCTTTTTGGTGGTGGGAAAACATGTTCTCATCGTATATGTAAAAATAGAACATTCTATTTTTATTTTATAAATAATGTCAAAATGTTCTAGAAAAAGTTCTTTTTTTCAAACCCATTAATAAAAAGAGGCATAAAATATAAATTAAAATTATTTTATGTCCATAAAACTATATTCAAAAATTTTATTTAAATTTTTTGACATGGAATAGAATGTTTTTCAAAATAAATAATTATAACACGTAAATCATGGTTTTAAGTTAAAGTGTCCCTTACCACA
This sequence comes from Viscum album, assembly GCA_963277665.1. Lineage (NCBI taxonomy): Eukaryota > Viridiplantae > Streptophyta > Magnoliopsida > Santalales > Viscaceae > Viscum > Viscum album. The sequence goes on along the minus strand of OY728120.1, from coordinate 1,573,633,811 downwards.
ATTCTGAATCACTACCTATCTTATTTATCATCTAGAATAAAAATAATTATATTAATATAATTAATTTCTTAAAAAATTATGACATGGTAATTTTTCATTTCAATTTATTTAACAATATATTATATAAAATTACATAATCATTTACATTTATCTCAAAGTTTTTGATGATGTTCAATTCATAGGTCCAAAATGACTTTGATAGGTTGACTATTGTCAAATAGGTAATCATTACATCATCTCCCAAATAATAAACTTTAAATAAATATCACATTTATTTAAGATCCTATGATTTTAGGAAAACATCATCAGGGAATTGGTGAAGTATAGTTCAATAAATTAAACTAAAAAATCATAAATCATCTTAAGTGGAAAATATCAGACTCACGGATTTTATGATGATTAGAGTATATAAATAATATTTAGTAACTATCTAATATATCATAGTTATTATTGGTTGTCAAATACACATGGTAAAAAATAGGTTTTTAGAAAGACAACTAAAGAAACAACTTTTTAATATTAATGAATAAAAGAAAATGTATCTTGTAAATACAAGTTAAAAAAAATTCATATAATTGTAAGAATGAAACTAAAGGTTAATAAAATAAGTAACACATAAACATTAATATCTGAGGAAGTAAGTAATCCAAACCTAAGATATCCTTATTTTTAAAAGCTAATATACTTGTTATTTTATTCCATTCTAGGAAATCCATTGATATTATGAAATATATAAGAATGTCTTCCAATCCCTTATAATCCCTAGATAGGATGATTCGAACCAGTTCTATAGCTGATAACTGAGAAAGTTCTAGATATGATAAACAGAGTCTCTATATTCCAAGCACCAGAAGACCTTGATCCGATGGATCTGATTCGCCCATATTTTTATCCTTGGAAACCATTGATCAAACTAAATTTAGACCTAGTGAATATAGAAGAAAATGTTATACTGGTTTTACAATCCTCACACAGATTCGATAGAACTATAACTCTCTAAATAATTACAAGGAATAGGAAAATGATATTCGTATATATTGATATTTAAAACGATTGAGTTGCCAAATAAATAATCTCAATGGTCTTCAAAGGAAATTCTATTTATGGGAAATCCTCAAGCAATCATACATTAATATTTGTTCCAATGACCCTTGACATCTTGCACTTTGAATTCTCATAATGATCTTGATCTTGATCTTCATAGCTATGAATGAACTGTAATTTATCTTTCAGATAAACTTTTCTATCTCACCATTAATATTCTATTATATATTTTGTCTAATAAATATAATTTTAATAGGTATAATAATAAATTTTGGATATTATGATGGACTTCATTATTTTTTTACTATTAAATAATATGATATATGGTTTTTCTGATGTATTGGTACCAATTTCCGTCCGATAGTTATAAATTATATCAGAATAATAAATTGGACCATAGTATAACGACTAGTCAACATGTTTGTTATCTTATGTCTCAAAAACACCCTAAGTTTAATATATCATATTGAATAATATACTTTTATGTTTGTTTTATATTAGAACTATTTATACATTTGGTATAAAATATAGTTTTCTATAAAAACTAACAAACAATCTTTTGATATATAAATTAAGTTAAATTGTATTTTAAGAAAGTGTTTGTGATTTAAAAAACTAAAGAAAGTAAAATTAGAAATAAAAAACATCCACTCAATAATCTTCTATTTTTTGGAAATCACAAAACACAATATTAAAATTGAAAAAAATGACATTGAAATACTTATAATCCTTTGTCATAAAAATATCTTCAATGTGAATCATTGAATAGAAATTTTTTACTAATAATTTATTTACTCTGCTATGTTTATGAATTATTTACGATCTTTTAGAATGTAATAATACATTGTATTCACCCACATTGTAAAAAAAATATTATTTAGGAATATTCCCCCCTTTTAGATAACAACACTCCTAGGACAATTCCATATTTAAAACAAAATTCCCCCTTGGAAAATTTCTAAAAACACATCCCATAAATTATCTCCCTTAGAGTTTATCATCCTTTGTAATTAAAAAAAATGAATAAGGGAATCATAACTTCCTAAAATGTTAGAAATTAATATGATACAAAAAACTTATGTGAGAAATTACTATTCATCTATGATATAAAAAAACATATATCCAAAAAATTAGAAGATATTCACACATATAGAATTTGGATAAAATGACATTCACATTTGATAAAAATATTTTAAAAACAAGTAATTATTCCAGATAATATATGTCATTCTTCCTTATAATGTTTCTTGATGATGACCTTTATCTTTTTTACATCTTCATGATCTTTTCCGGTTTCAGCAACTAATGATTCCATCTTCACAATTTTTTCCTCCATATCTATTTAAATCAAAACTAGAACATTTAACCATTAAACCTCCTCATTGATATTAATATTCCAATACATTACACTTAATAGTTCTTCTTCTCATTATTGGAGTATGCTATATTATAATTCCAATTTTTTAAATTTTCCTTTTAGAACATTCACTTATGGATCCCTATTATCTATTAAGTATTTGAAATCTTCAAAAAAAATTACTATATCAGAGTTATCTATTGAAAACATGTAAAAAATCTACATATTAAAGTGAAAGTCTATTTAATACATAAATTTGATCCTCATGATCATTTAATTTATTGTCAAACTTTCTCGACTGTCTAAACATTTTATTGGATCTTCTCTTGTGTGTGTTTGATTTAGAATTGAATTGTTTGACCTCTTCTTAATTTTGGATGACATTATCAGCCAATATATTTAATGATTTTATCTTTCATTAAGATAGTTTTGAATCTATTGTAACCCAGATTCATTTTTTGGTATGTATGGAATAAAATCAGTTAGAAGTTTCATACCTTAAAAAATAAAGTAAAAACTATTTTGTGCCTCTATTACAATACATTCCATTGATTCTGATGGAATAACCAAAACTTGTTGTCTAAATAGACAACCATCAAATATTTTTTCTATTTTACTTTTTTTATTCTTATAATAATTTTATAATATCAACATAATTATTGGTTTTATATTTGTCTAATATTTTTTTGGTGATATTTATTTTCTTATTATTTTTAATTGGATGATGAAATCGCTAATTATTTTGCGGATTAATGATCTTACACAAAATTTTATATCTATGAATTCTTGTACAAATGATATGATTAGTGAGTACACTATGAGGATGAATATGATGAAGTTTAATCTTTATTTCATTCTTCCTCATTCTATGTTACGTCTTCATCTACTTCTATCACTTCTTCTTCAAATTATTTTTACAACTGTCCTGTAGTTCTAAGAGATAATTTTCTACAATTCTTGAATGATTTTGGGTTTTCCATTTCATGTTTATTTTGAAAATTCACAAGGTCTAAATTTTTCTCTTCATATAAAATCTCACTACCACTTCCTTTGTCACCAACTTTTCTAATGACAAAAGGAATGACTGAGTTCTACACAAACTCTGGAAAAGTATCTATAATTTTACTATTGGTATATGGAATTATATCAGTTCCTTTAATTTATTTTACATCTAACAATGGTGAAATGGATGGAGAAGATACATTAGAATCTCTTTCAACACTTTTTAATAATATTTAAACCATTCTAGATTATGTAATACTTTTATTCAATTTATTTTTATTCCTAAACTCCATTATCTCATTATCTATTTGAAATTTCAATGGAAATGTCTCATCTTTATCAAAAAATGGTGGATCACTAGGATTCATCTAATATTTATGATCGAAAAACATCTTTTAGACTTTATTAATAATCTATTTCTATTTCATTTAATATATGGGAGGTTTTGATAATAATTTTATTTTTTATTTTTCAACTACTTTATCTGTTTAAATTCCATCATCATACTTGGTTATTTATGTTCTATTGAAAAACATTTTTAACTTTTAATCAAAAACTGACCTAATTCGAGCCATGTTTGTTTGACTAATTATGAAAATATTTTTCAATAATAGGGTAAATTTGATTCTTTATTTTGAAAATTTACATGCGATTGACTAATAATTTTTTAATGAAATAAGGAAACATCTGGATATTTAAATTCAATGATGCCTTCATTATTGATTCCATTAAAAGAAAAAATTAAATTTACAAGGTTGATCTACCTCATATTTGATAGAAAATATATGAAGAAAATATCTAGAAATATAAGGGTGTCTCTATCACCATTTCATGGAATCGAATAACCCATAATACAAAGGAAAACTACTCTTCCATCTAGAATTAGGAGTGAATTATTACTTTATTTCTCAAAATATATAAAAAAAGATGCCAAATCATTTTCTTTCACAAAACTACCATGTATTTAGCATATTTTTTGAGAAGGAAGATAGGATTCACCTTAAATGGGTAATTTCTACGTTCTCAATGAAATAATTATATGAATGTTGGTAATTTTCACCAAACAATGTAAAATCCGAAACTTCATTATCATCTTATGAATGAAACTGGACTAAAGCATAATACTCCCTTATAATTTCTGGATGATACAATTCAAAATCCACTTTCATGAAACATATCCATTCACATGACTGATAATTTCTTAGTATTTTTAGTAAATAATCATATTTATCATACTATTATTCCATATCGAGTCTATATTTGACAGATTCTATTTTGGAAAAAATTCCAGTAGTTGTAGTTTTAGTGAAATCGGTACTGTCAATCAGATGAATTCTAATCAATCTGACTAAGAAAAAAAATTTATTATGAGAGTTGGGGATGAATTCTCTAAAAACTAATGTGGGACCTGGGTTTAACCAACCTTTATAAATCCATTAGCGGTTATTGTTTTCAATATAAAAAATTTCAATGAATCATATTGAGACACATTTTAATCCGATGATCGAGATTTAATTCCTAAATTATTTAAAAATAAATATTAAATCTTATTGGTTTTTTAATTAAACTATGAAATAGAGATAATTTTAATCATATATAAAAAACATTTTATGTTATGAAAAGAAAAATTAGACTCAAAATACTATGAAAATAAAAAAACCTATAAATGAAATTAATTAATAAATACAAAATCAAATTGAATAGTACCTTTTAGAGCATAACTATTTCATCGGTATGAGTAACCTTTTATTATTGGTTTATGTGAATGAAATTTATTATGATAATGTTTATGAAAATATTATGAAAAAATAAAGAATTCTTTGAGTTCGAATGTTTTTTTTAAATCATGATATATAAAAATTTTATTAATAATTTTGACTCTAAAAAATTATGAAAATTATGACTCTGAAATTTTTATAAAAAATTTGAATTTGAATACCTTATTTAAATTGAAGGAAATTTTTTTTGAATTTTTTTAGAAATTATAGTTATTTTGAGAAATAAAATATTTTATATTAGAAAAATTGTTTGAAAAAAATAAACATTTGGACTCCCCTTTGTAAAGGAGTTCAATAATTTAAAGAGGTAGGTAAACAAGAAGTAGATATAAATAATCATTTGTAATTGATCATTCCTCAATTCTTATTAATATATTCAAATCCATTGAAACAAAGATGTTTAGTAAAAATATCAGCAAGTTGTATTTCCATTCTGATAAATTGTAAAATAATATATTCTTTGTGTGTGTGATTCTGAAAGAAATTGTATGGTATATCTATGTTCTAAGAATATGAATTTTGTGTTGGTTTTTTGCTTAATGAAATGGCACTTGTGTTTTCACATAATATTTGGGATTTACTAAAACTTATGTAATAGTAAGTGATTGTGTTTTGTATACACAACACCTGAGCACAATAACTTCAAGCTAAACTTATTAGGTTTCAGTATTGGAAAGTAATTCTAAGTAATTTTTTGTAAAATAAAATTAAACTAAATATAATATTATGAAATAAATTTTTCTAGAAAGAGTTTTCTGATACATTTTACACAATGAAAAGTTAGCATCCATATTTTGGTTAACTAAAAATCATTTCCAAAAGAGTTAAATAAACCTAAATTCATAGATCCATTTATATAAATAAATAATTTTTTAAAAGATTTAATATGAAACTATTTTGGAGTGGATTGATATGTAGGACATAAGAATAATGAAAACATTAAATCTGAGTGACTATCTTTTATATAAAGTAAGAATCCAATCATACTTCTAAAAGTATATAGATCCAATGGTTTCCCAGATTAATCATGATATAATGTATTTGAGGTTCTGATAAGAGTACTAATACATTGAGTGATGTAATACACAAATTTCATTAGAAGATATTTTTTATAATTATATTGAGATATTAAATTTCCCTTTTGTTTTTGTGAAATTTTAAAACCTAAAATATATATTAACTAACCCATTACACTGAGTTTACAAATTGATATCATAAGATCCGTAAATAAATTGGTTAAAAAAATTTGAGTTGAACAAAATATAATGTCATCAACATATGTTTGTACAATAATAATATTTTTATTAACTTATTTTATAATTATTCTTGGATCCACAACTCCCTTAACAAATTTTATTTGTAATTATATTATCATTAACCTATCATAATAGGCTCTATGGGATTTTTTAAGTTCACATAGTGCATTAGTATACTAAAAAATAGGTTTTGGGTTTTTTACATCCAAAACAATGTGGTTTTTCAGCATAATATTCCTCTTAAACATAAGAATTAATGAAATCACACTACACATCCATTTGAAATAGTTTTAAATTTAAGAATGCTTCATAAGATAGAATTATATGGATCGTCTCATGTAAATATATTGGAACATATGTTTCTTCAGAGTCTATGCCTTATTTTTATTATATCGCATATAAAAAACTATATCTTTACTTTTAACTAATATAACAATTTCATCACATTAATTCAGAAATACCAATTTTACCTAAATTATAGAAGTTTCATTAGTTCATTCAGAAAATGTATAGATATGGTTCCTCTCAAACTTTATGAGTTAATATTGGATTTCTTGTATCTAATATTCATCACCTAAAGGCTCATTTGAATTCATATACATGAATTGTGATAAGAATGATAAATGTTCAATTTCAATTATTAATGAACATGTAGTTTAAACTAGTTTTTCTATAACACCAATTATATTATTACTAGTATGAATCCAAAAAAATTGATTACTTGGAATTGAAAAAAATGTCTTTCCTCAATAGGTTGAAAATATTTTTTTCGGAAAAACTGTAGTAATATATTCTTTTGTTACTTTCCTAGGATAAGAAATTTCTAACATAGGTGGAAAATTGGATTTAGAAATAACATCTAAGGATTTAGGTTGAGGTTTTTTGAAAACAAAATGTTTTATTTCATCAAACACAACATGTACTCTTTCACTAACTGTACATGAATTTTCATTAAAAACACTACATTCTTTACTAGTTTTGGAAAACCCAAAAAATATTTTTTTCATAATATTTTGGGGAAAATATATGAATGTTGTCATTATTATTCACGATGATAACCATTAATCCAAAAACAATGAAGATTTAATTATTTATCTTCCTTCTTTTCCCCGACTGAAAATGATTAATAAAAGGTTCAATTGAAACACAATTTATATTACATCAAACAGTACTAATATTTTTAGCGAAAAATTTTAGAAACTAAGTATTCACATAACATAGTTATTATAATCTCTATAAGAACTATATTAATTATTTTAACTAAAAAATGTTTTTGCGGTGTTCTATGTGAAAATTTAGGTTATATTAATTTCTTATTAAAAACGTTTCCAAAAACTAATTTACAAAATCTTCAATATGATCACTACAAATGGTTATCAAGGAGGGTTTTTCCTCATTTTTTGTCTTTGGATACAAAATTTCTAATACAACTAAAGGATTTATATTTTATTTCCACAATATAAACTCAATTATACCTAGTGTAATCATTAACTACAACATATACATAGTATATTCCAATAATACTACTTGTTTTGTAAGACCAAACAAGTCCATGTGCACTAATTATAAAGCATTAAATGCTGAGATTCACTAATAAAATTAAATCATGAATAATGATTCTTAAAGTACTGATAAGGAGAATCAAATTTATATGTTTCAGACCTAATTTCTGTTAGGTTAATCACAAGTCCATTCTTAGAAAACATAATTAATTTTCTATGATTATAGTGTCAAATTATTCTATTCGACAACACTGACTGATATTCTATAGCACTAGAGAAATGTAGATCATGGATCTTATGGTATTATATGTTTAGAGTGTAAAAACACTCATTCCTACTGGTATATTGAAAAAACTCATATTTTGAGCTATGAACAGTATATGTTTCTTTACTAAGCTTCAGAAGATAACCCTCAACACATCATTGTATTTTGATTATATTGTTTTTCTTATGTCTTAATTCAAGTAAAACATTTAAATTAAATATATTCTTTATTAGAACAATTTTTACTATACCGATAATATATCCCTGATAATTATATCTGAAAGTGAATTTTCTACCTCACATCCTTATAGTATTCTTAATGATATATTTTTTCTAGTCATATGTTTAGAGAAACAACTATATATGTATCAAATGATTTTCTATTTGTACTTTCATTATTTTCTAGAAAACAAAGATAGTAGTGTTATAGAAACCAGATATTCAGGGGTCTCATATAATCAAAAAAGTAAATCTTATGTAACCACATTTTAAAAAAAAATCTATTTTGGGAAAATTTCAACCAAGAGGAGTACATGCATGCTTGGGACAAACTGGCGCGTAGATTTGAAGACCTTATAAAGGATGATCCAGAAACATCGATAACTTCTTTCTCCTGGGACCTTTTTAAGGATAAGTAGTTCGATAGGCTTAAGTTGTCTTTTAATAACTATGTATTATCCTAGGGATGAGGTTTAATGTTTTTACACATTTTATCAATGTTTTCCTTCCCAAAGGTAAACATAGATTGTAGTTTCTTTAAACTAGATATTTCTGAATTTTGTTTTATAACTATTTTTTTCCCCTAATAGTATAAGTATTCTAATAATATTTTACAAAATTAGGTTGTAAATATATTTTCTCATATATAGATTTCTCCAGAAATTTATAAATATTTCATTTTTCAAAATTAAACATATATTGATATATATAAAGATCTAATATTTCATTAGTAATAGTATCAATTATAAACTTTTACATCACATTTTTTATTGGAAATTATAATTTTTTTAGAAATATTAGAATTTACATCATCATGATGATTAGAAAACCTAGATAATTTTTCATTATTAAGTAACGTATAAAACTATTTAGATAAGGAAAATTTCTCATCCAATGAATTATAATTTTATTCATCCATACTATAAGGGCAATTTGTATTTTAATTAAGATTGTTAATAGAATCAATTGTATGTACCTCAACCATGTAACTATTATTCACCTCAGGTATTTGGAAAAATAATCCAATAATTCCCTATCTGAAGATTTAATTATATAATGAATTATCATAAGAAATATCTCTTCCAATTTCACTCCATATTTTGGAAGATATCAATATTTTCTTTCACTTATTCTTATTGTACATCTAATCATTCCAATGTATGTTAATTTATTTATTATACTTCATTTTATGCATAGTGAAATTAGGTCCGATGTTTCCTTCATTATTGAATACATAACAAATTAGTTTGTTAGATTATTTTATATTGCACTCATTTTTATGATTTTCTTATATATGTATTGTAAATATTTTTTTTCCAATAATCATGTTCATATTTCTCACAATATTTTCCAACTCATTATTAGAATTACTTGTTGAACTAATATCTGATTCAATATAAAAATTATTTTTACTAAAAGATTTCACAATATTTTTAGTTTTTGAACATTAATATGAACATAATATACAGTTGAAAAATCTACTCTAACATTTTTTTATCATCTTTTCTACACCCCTTTTCAATCTATGTTCATATTTCATGATGGTAATAATAATATCATTAAGAGAAATATTTTTCATTCAACTTGTATAATCCAAAGATATATTTTTGTATTCCCTTTCATTCAGAATTATTTCTATGATATTCTCAACTGAAATATTATCATCATGATATTTATCTCTAAGAAGTGTAAACTATTTAGGATTTTCATAAACCTTTTGTCAATCATAGAAAATGACTCTTTAGGTAGACCACAAAATTATTGATAATTAGTAAAAACCATAGATATTCTTTATTCGATCAATTTAGAAGATCCACAATTAGTTACTTATAGCTTATTCTAAATACTATTAGCAGCATCAGACAATGAAATTTGAATCTATATATTTCAAGTTATAAAACAAAAAATATTGTTCCTTACTCTATAATTCAATTGATATTATAAATTTCTTTACTTGAAAAGGCAGTGACATCTTTATCAAGATTATTATAATTACTAGATAGAATAAAAAAAGTATCCAAACCATTATTAATGATAAAAGACTTCATCCAATCTCTATAGTATTTAAAATCAGCACCATCAAAAATAGGAGGCCTACTCAGATTCATATTTTCAATGGTTCTAACATTGTAACCTCCCATCTTATCAAATAAAAACTACTTTTCCACAAAAAAAAGTTAGTGTAAAAGATGTTTATAAACAATTATTTTTAACAATGATTTTACAAATTGTAGTATATAATAAAATTAAAAACAGATCACATATATCATTAGAACCTCCTTTGATTTCTGTTGTCAGATCGTAAAAACTTGTTATGACATAAGAGGGGGTGAAATATATTTTAAAAAATTAGACAATGAAAATAGAGAAATACTCTTAATTTAAAGAGATCAGAATCAAAAAACATATGATGAACCTAATATATATATCAGATTCAATAACTTTATGGCATATCATAGTTGTCATATGTAATCATAGACACAATAATAACAACAGTTTATTAGAAATATAAGGAAATAAATAACGATTTAATATTAATGAAAAAATGAAAATTTAATTCATAAAAGATATATATATATATATATATTATATTATTATTAATTACATACAAGATTAATCAAACATTATATAATTAACTTTAACAGTTAAGGTTGTTTGAAATCTTTACTTAAGTTATTGATAGTTTTAATATATACTATAAAGAAATAATTTTCCTTACCAAGAAATCCCTTAATACGATGATAAATATTGATCTTTTATTCAATCCCCTATAATACCTATATATGATGATCAGAATCAGATTTATATTTCGTAACAAAGAAACCTCTTTGATAAGATGATCAGAGTCTCTATCTTCTTTTCCCTGGAAGGCCTCGATCCGTTGGATCAGAATCACTCATCTTCTTATCCCTTGAATACCTTGATCTAATCACAATCAAACACATCTAAAAAAATAAATGGTTCTAATGAATATAAAATACTTAAATGAATTCCATATAAGTTGATCTCTATGGATGAATACGAGTATTAAAAACTAGATGATCACACAGAATGTTCCTTAGATTTGCTGAGTTGTAAAATGCATCATCTCTGAACTCTCAAATGACCTCTTATTTATAATAAATACTCCAACAATGATTTATCTATGTTAGATGAAACAACATAGGAAAACATTACATTTGAAAACTCATAATGAATCCAATTATAAAATTTGGATATTCTAATTTTCATCATTATTGTTTTTCAATCCGACAACCTAAATAATTATTAATATGATGTACCAGTACAAATGTTTATCCAATGGTTATGACTTTTATCAGACTAATAGACATGACATCAGTCTAACCACTAGTAAATATGTTAGTTTCTCTGATGTATCAAATTCATCTTAAGTCCAATGGAATTTATTCAATAATAAATGTTTATATTCATTTTATATTATAATTATTTCAACAACAGTTATAAAAGAACATTTTCCAAATACAATATACTAAGACACTTGGGATATATAATGTTAATAAAAATAGTGTTTTAAGAATGTGTTTGTGATTTACAAAATTATGAAAAAGAAATATTTAAAGTATAGATTTTGAGTATCATTTTATAAATTGATTATATATTTAAATCCAACCAATTGATGTTGTTATGAAAAATTGAATACATTACACTCATGCACGTGGTAGGCTATACATACACATGATTAACATTTACATTTTTCAAATATAATCATTGAAAGAATTAAAGTATAATTATAAATTTCTATAATGATAACAATATCATCAATATAATTGTATTTACTTAAATACACTGTATATATAATTTAACTGATGATGTGATGAATTAAGACTCAAGGATTTTCGTGGAAGTGGATGTGCACATGTACGTTGAAACAATGTTATCATTTTTACAAAATTTAAAGGTAATAAATATATGATATATTATCTTTTAATAATTATAAATATTTCATGAATATAATATATAAATATTAGTTCCACTATTATAATGACTCATGCATTTTTCTCTTGGGGAATTAGAATGCATCCCCACTTGTACATGATAGATTTTGGTTTTCCCCACTGAGTATACTTGTATACTCACCCTATGTATATAAAACTGCTTTCTGGTTTCCAAGAGGACTTCAGGGACCGTGTGGGACCGTACTATCTCAGACATCGAGATAGTTTTCATTGCTGTTTTCTTTCTTATAGTACTTTCCAATTAGAGTTTTCCGATAATTATAATGGTTTATCATTGAACATACATATGGGAATTAGTTTTGTCTTTACTTTTACTGTCAGTTATGGAGTTATTGTATTTTTACCATCATATCTCTCGATACTATTAAATAAAAGGTTAATGCCTTCCAAATTATGTGTGATTCTATACCATTGGTTCTAGTCACTACTCTGGGGCCTATTGAAGGCAGTACTTGTGGGGTTATTATCTCTCCTTCAACATGAGGAAGGAAGGGTCTGACATTTTTCTATCCCTTTATTCGTCTTTTTGAAGGTGGGTCGTGATAGAGACTTATTAGAGGAAGGTCAAAAGATTGGATGGAGCTCAGGGTTAGGAACAGTAAGGATTTCATGGGGTGGTTGAAAAAAAGTGTTAAGAAATCCCGGTGTGTGAAATAGGCTACGGAAGACCAGCTATAACATTGGATGTTAGCCCCCCCATGATCTGATGCATGGACTATAGACCTATCGAATGACCATGTTAGGTTACACTGATTGTAGGGTAGAGACCCTAATAAAGTTACGTGCATCATAATGACTTGTGTTCTTGTGTGTTTTAGGTGTAATGGGAATTTAAATAAATAACAATTTTGAGAAAAACATAAAAGAAATATTCTACACTACTCAGGATTAGGAGTTCCTGGTTTACAATGCAGCAATGGAACTCGAACGATGACCATGAGTAGTGTAGGAGATCGGGGCCTAGGAGGCTGATCAGCGAAGGATTGATCTAGAGGAGGAGGACGATTAGTGGCAGAAGACACTTTGTGCCTTTTAGTGGCAGAACCTTAGGATGTATGAGGGCATCATCTCATACATGGAGAGCGAAAGCTAGCCTAAGGTGTTGGATATAGTTTTTATCTTTATCTAGGCTCCATCTATGTACTGGTTTCTGTTGGCAGGCAGTCAGATGAGGGGATTGGTGCATTAGTGGTGGAAGCTCTACCTCGGAGAGTGGATTGCGAGTAAGATTTTGTTGGTCGACTTCAAGAAGGAGTTCCGAGCATAATTCATTTCTTCTACGATGAAGGATGAGAAGAGTCCAGAGATACTATCCCTTCAGTAGGGGTGTATGTTAGGGAGGTATATGGGGATTAAGTTTAAGTATCTCCTACATTTTTCTTCAGACATTTTTTGTGATGGGGAGTCTCAGGCGATACCTTTAAAAGAGGCACTACCACATTCTCTTTATTATTATATTACTCCCTTCACCATACCGAGGTAAATAGAGGTCCATAATACTAATGAAGTGCTGGAGAGGATGCACATGTTGGGAGGTGTTCCACAAGAGGGGAGCCAGATGGGCTTGTCAATGGGGAAGGTCATTAGCAGATGGGCTCCAGCATTAGGTCCATCCAGGTTTCAGCCAGTGGGGAGCAGGCCCCACCAGTTCCAGTTTCGATCTCCCGATCCACACCCTTTCTTTCTTGGCCCTGGCCCATGATGCTTCATCTATGGAAGCTATGGGAACATTCATAATCAGTTCCCAGAACGAGTGCAGTATAGTGGGGGTGGGAGGGTTCAGTGCCTACCTTAGTAGTATCAGTTTCTAGGAAGGCCTTGTCAACAGTAGTAGCATGGAAAATGAGCTCCTGATCCTCCAAGAATAGATGTTGCAGGAGGACAATGAACTCAGGGTTATCCTCAGGGACCTCTACTAGGGAGTAGTTAAGAAGGCGGCTGACAACCGAGGAGAGGAGGATTTATGCATGGGCAGATGCACGACCCAGTGACATTAGTTCCACTAAGTCTAGAACTCGGTCGAGGTATAATAAACTTGTTTAGAACTCTTGCATACACCTTGTTTGATTCAGGAGATTCACACTCCTTTGTTGTGCCCAGTCTAACCCATTTTTTAGGCCTGGACGCAGAAATACATCTCATGCCCCTGGTTTTGTGTACGCCAGTCAGGGGTCAGCCCACCTTGTCTAATGTTTTCTAAGGATGCTGACTGATGTTGGGGCCACATCAGTCTAGTGGCGGCCATATTTTGCTATAGATGAAGCCATATAATGTAATTTTATGCATCGATTGGTTATTATATATGCGTTCCATTATCGATTGCTTCTGAAGAAGGGTCTTGTTTTCAGATATGGGTGGGCCACTTGTTAATTTCATCAGTGAGTGGGGTTTCCAAGAGGACAGCTAGCGAGTGGAGCCCCTTATTTCCTTAGTAGCAGAGATGTCAATGGAGTTGGAAGATAAAGAGTTAGTGGAAGTCCCGAGGATCAACAATGAGTTCCTGGATGACTTCCTTAGAGAGTTGGTGAATCTTCCCCCTCAACGTGATGTTATGTTTGGGATATACTTTCAATCTGGTGCTCGTTCAATTTCGATGGTTCCCTATCAGATGGTGCCTTCAAAGTTGCGGGAGTTAAAGATTCAGATTGATGAACTAATGAAGAAGGGTTTTTTTCGACTGAGTGTGTCCCCATGGGGTGTTATATTCTTGTTTTCATTGAAGGATGTGGTGGTCTCAGGTAGCATATAGACAATTAGAGGATGAACCAGGTGACGACCAAGAACTGTTACCCCCTCTCGAGGATCAAATAATGTTTTGATCTGTTAAATGGGGAAGGATGGTTCTCAAATATCAATTTAGGATCATGATATCACCAGTTAAGGGTGATGTAGGGTGACATCTTGAATACTGCCTTCTGGTGTAGGTATGAGAACTTTGAGTTCCTGGTCATGTTGTTCGGCATTACGAATTCACCATCTGTGTTCTTGGGGCTCAGGAACTCTATCTTCTGGGAATATCTAGACCAGTTCGTATTATTTTTTATTTTATACATCTTGATCTATATTAGATTAGAGGTGGATCATGCTTAGCATATGAGGACAGTTTTAGAGGTCCTTCGACACTACCAGCTCTACGAGAACTTTTCCAAGTGAATGTTCTGGACACAAGAGGTGAACATACATGGAACCATGGTGTTAGAGTAGGGAATATATGTGGACCCATTGAATGTTGAAGTGGTTGTTTCTTGGGAATCACCCAATAATGTGGGAGGGATCATAGTTTCCTAGTTCAAGTAGGTTACTACTGAGGATTCATTCCCAACTTCTCTCGATTTGAAGCACCTTTAACAACCTTGACCAAGAAATACTAAGCTTTTGTATGGAGAGAGTAGTTCCAGGAAGCCTTTAGATACCTGAATGGGATGTTGGTTAGTGTCCCAGTGCTATGTTATTCTGATGAAGGGTGGCATTTGTGGTGTTTTGTGATGCTTCAGGCCATGCTCTGGGGTTTGTACTGATGCAATAGTAGGGTTGATCACTTATGGGTCTAGGCAGTTACATCCCCATGAGCGTTACTATGCCACCCACAATCTGGAGCTTGAAGCCATCCTATTTGCACTAAAGTTGTGGTTTCATTACCTCATCAAAGAACGCTTCTTGGTCTTCACATATCACAAGATCCTGAGGGATATCTTCTCCCACCAGGATCTAAACTTTTGGCAGTGGAGGTGGATGAAGTATCTTCCAGAATATGACATCAAGACTTCCTACACCTTAGGAAAGGGGAAGGTTGTGGAGAATGGCCTGAGCAGGAATTCACATAAGTATATCATTCAAGATTCTATAAATTCTTGGAAGGAAATTGATGATTTGATTTTCCTACACCTAGATGGAAGGGTGGAGGATGGAAGAGGTTTTTTGTTCCAGATGACAGTGAAATCCTCTATGATTAATTTTGTTGAGGAGTCTTAGTCAAGTGACTTAGAGGCTGATGTCATGTGCAATAATGTTAGCTTGGGAAATTCTCTAGACAGATAGTTGGAAGACGAACAAAATCAGATGATGTTTTATGGAATTTTTTTCATCCCGGTGGAAATGTGTGATATATTTCTTTGTGAGTTCCACAACTCACCATTGGTGGTACACCCAAGAGTTTCTAAAATGTACTGAGGCTTGTGGAGTCCGTTTTGGTGGCACAGGGTGAAATGGGTAGTGGAAAAGTTTTTAGAAATGTTCCTCATCTTCTAGTAGGTGAAGGCTAGACACCACACCCAGGAGGTATGTTTCAGTATTTAGATGTCCCCGAGTAGAAGTGGGACAAAATCTCAGTGGATTTCGTCACAAGAAAACCCAGGGTTCTAGGTGGTTTCGATGCCATCTTGGTAGTGGTGGACTAAGTGATGAAATCATATCACTTCTTGGAAATCTAGGAGTCAACTGAAGTGGATTCCTCAGCACATTAGTACATGGATGAAGGGGTGCACTTTCATGGAGTTTTGAGGTCTATACTACTATATTGGTATGCATGGTTTACCTCACGGGTTTGGAATTTATTCAAACATGATTTTGGAACCCAAATATGCCTTAGAACTACTTTCCACCCACAGAAAAATGGGAAATCATAGCATACCATACATACATTTGATGATAATCTACAAGATTGTGTTTTAGACTTCAGGTGATCATAGGAGTTACACTTGACTCTTATAGAGTTTTCCATCAACAATATCTATTGCTATACAATTTTAATGTCTCGATTAAATGCCCTTTATATGAGACTGTGTCAGTCACCTATGTATGGGATAGTGGTCAGGGAAGCAGGTGATCATGGCCCAAAGGTAGTGCAAAGAGCAATGGAGAAGGTTCAGCTTATACTAGAGAGGATGAAGGTGGATCAGGACAGACAGAAGTTGTATGTCGATCATAGGAGGAGACCCTTGGAGTTCGAGGTTGGGGAACACATGTTATTGATGGTCTGCCCTCGGCATGGGCAATGAATATTTGACAGGGTATGTAATCTTTCTCCCTAGTTTGTCAGACCCTTCAAGTGTTGCCACTGGTTGTTGAAGTGCCTTATCAGCTGGCACTACCACCACCACTACAGAGGGTGCACAACATCTTCTATGTGTCACAGCTCCATCAGTATCTCCAAGATGATTTGAACATCCTCAAATGGGTGAAGCTGGATATCAGGGATGATGTGACATTTATAGAGAGACTAGTGAGGATCGTGGATCGTGAGGAGAAGGTGCTTCATGGGTAAACTGTTCCCTTGGTTCGTCTGTCATGGAGGAATGGTGGTCTCAAAGAGAGTACCTGGGAATGGGAGGTGCAGATGCATGCCCAGTACCAAGATCTGTTTGGAGTTTTGTTCTGTATTGTTTTGTTTTTTATTGTTATTTAATTCTGGAACTTGTTAACAGAGAGATGGGATGTTTTCATTGTTTTCTAAATGGATGTAAAGAAACCTGACTATGGGTAGGGGAGGACCTGATCCCTAATAGAGATTCATTAAGATGGATGTGATTAAACCCGTGAGGGTGAGTCAGTTTCGCCCAAAGATTATAGTATCTTGACATGGAGGAAGGGACTCCCTAATCCATATGAATGGACGATATGACCTTTATATGTTTGTGTGGCTTATTAAGGAAGGGGAGTGGTAGTGCCTCTATATTTGATCTGTATGTGGGAGAGGTGATCTTATATGTCAAGGAGGATTACTCCTCAGAGGTATCTTTTCAGGTGGTTTTTTGGACCCCTATAATTTCTTTAGTTCTAGTTGGATTCTTGAGGATGAGAATTGTTTGAGAGGTGTATAATATAATGGCCCGGACCCTCCAGGTCTTTTAATTTTCCAAATTTCCCGATTTGGGGTTATCCTGGGGACTATCAGTGACTTGTTAATGTGTTTTCCAAAAACTTGGTTCCACCAAACGATTCCAACGAAACGGTGGCTCCAGTCACAGAGGCACCATGATGGTGGCATTGGTCGTGGAAGCATTGTGACGGTGGCACTGTAGCTGCTACATATTCAAGGTCACACAGCGAAATGGTGGCACCACTTACATTGTTCCACCGTACCGATGGCTCCATAGCGGTCGCACCATTACTTTTGCACCCCGAAATGGTGGCACCGCTTACGCTGTTCTAGTGAACTGGTGGCACCATTAAGTTGGAACCCTAATGGTGGCACCGTGATTGTGGAACCCTTATATGGTCTCACCCAATAGTGTCCCTCCCTTTATTTTTTTATAGGATTCTTAATTTTTCCAATTCCACTTCCTCAATTTATCTTTTTACGTAATAGTGTTTTAATACCCCTTTCAAAGCCATTAAAATCTCATAAATGATATCTAAAATCCCCCTAGAGGTGAACTAACCTAGGCTTAACAAATTGAGTGGATTTTTCCTTTGTTTCACCCCTTCTTACCATACTTTTCAGCTTCATCACTATTTCATGGTTTTTCCCTGTTTAAAGGAAACCCTTTAACTCAGAGCAGTTATCGCCACCTCTCTGGGGATAATTATTAAATAATAATTAATTCCCTTGGGTGAAACCTTCCAATCGTATGGAGAAACCATGATCTATCATTAATACCATTCATGATTTCATATCCCGTAACTCCAGGATCTCTCCTTTTATCTCACAGAGATTCTTTCTCCATCTTGGCTTGTCTCTTTTCCATTCCTTGGTACGTTTGGAGTCCCTCTTACTAAGTCTAGTTGTGTTCCCATGTTGAAGCCTTTCATACTCACTCTTTGAGTCCTTGGATTTTCTACCCTGCAAGTCGTGGTTCCCCAATTCTTGGCATGATGAAGAAAACTTTGATCGTTTATCATACATGTAGGGTTCTCCTTTATCTCTCTTTGTTGTGTAACATTCGGGGTGGGTTCAATAGTGTTATTTTGGGGATTAATGAAACAAAACATTAACAAAGATAATAAATGGTTTTTAAAAAATTAAGGGGTGTGTTTCATGAAGGTAATATACTATTTTTTCATTTCTTATATGTTAGTAATTATATGGTCTTATGTCCATTGAAAATAGTGGTTGTTGGTGGAACATTCTTGCACACTAATGAACCCATGTTGTTTGGATAATCCTGTTATTGAATGGATGTAACATGGAAAATGGTTAATCATGTAGACACAGTATATTTTATGGATTCCCAATGAAAAATAATAATTTTGTGATCACTCCAGTTAACCAAATGGAACGATGAAACTTAATGAATGGCGTGATTAAATCTGAGAACTCCCTTGTTCTGTTTAGGTGATGTGTATGGTTGTTCTGTTCAATTCCTTCTGGGGTGATGTGGATGGGGATGATATCCCTTGTTGTTGAGTTGTTGGTTGTGGACCTGAGGCCATGTGGGGCCATACGTTGGAGCTTGGTTTGGTTCCAGTACATCGAGGGATCTCACGGATCCCTTTCGTTGTTGTGAATTTACAAGAGAACCAGGTAGGAATGCTTAAATTTCATCTTGGTTGTTTTCCCTTCCTTGGAATATTGTTATTCCTATTAGTTTCCCAGTAGTAGAGATCTATTTAAGCAGTATCACTTGAATATGATATCAATAATGGGTTCAATGGGGAATTTTTTTCCCGGAATGATTTGTGCTCTTGTTGTGGCTCTTGTGCTTTTGTATGAATGAATAGTAACGAGGGTGTTTGTGTGTGAGCTGGTTTTCGACCCCTTAGGTTGGGATGAGTGCTTGTTTATCCACACATTTAAATTTAGTTTTGTATTTCTTATTCACACCCCACCCAAGTTGAGAACTTCATGCCGAATACCCCCAATTTCATGGGGGTGGGTGTTTTTCCAACATTCTACTAGTTGGATGGTTATTAGCTCCCTTATTCTCCCTCTCCCAAGTTTCTCAAGACTATTCGGGTAGGATGTGATAGCCTGAGATCCAGTATACCCCAATATTCTTCGGGCAGGGTGGTTGTGGTGGTTGGCCCGGGTTTTTGGGGGCGGGTTTGTTTCCCAAGTGACTTTAGGATGAGGCCTAGGTGTCTTCGAGTGTAGCAGTGGTTGTTCTGGCCCAAGTGTTTTTAGGTGTGGTTATGCATGGTTATGGAGGCCCAGGTTTCTGTGGGCCGGATGTATGGTTGTGGTGGCCCTGGTGTTTGCGGGTGAGATTTGTGGTTGTGGTGGCCCAGGTGTCTACGGGTAGGATGCATGGTTGTGGTGTCCCATAAGGTTGTTGTTGGGGTAGTAGTGGGACTGTAGTGAAAATGGTGGGGGAGGTCTGACGCATTGGATGTATTTAATAACCAGTTGGATAGTGGAGAGGGGTACCCAAAAATTGATGTAATATCATTATTATTTTACCTGATTTGCATTATTTGGGGAGTGTGCCTTGGTCAGGTTGGGTGGGTAGTATCCTTGAAAGGTGCTTTGGTTATCCCCTTTTTCCCACGAGGCATTAGAATGCATCTCCACTTGTGCATGAGAGCTTTTGGTATTCCCTACTGAGTATACCTATATACTCACCCTATGTATATAAAACTACTTTTAGGTTTCCAGGAAGACATTGTGGACCGTGCGGGACCATACTATCTCGGACATCGGGATAGATGTTGTTGTTGTTTTCTTTCTTTTGGTACTTTCTCTTTGGAGTTTTTTTGTACTTATATGAGTTTATATTTGAACATGAATGTAGGAATGGGTTTTGGATTTACTTTTACCTTCAGTTTTGTAGTTTTTGGAATTTTACCATTTTATCTCCCAATCATACTAAATAAAAATGGTAATGTCTTCCATATTAATTGTGATTATATACCCTTGCTGCTAGTTACCACTCCGAGCCCTATTGAATGCGAGATTCGGGGGTCATTATCTCTCCTGCAACTTGAGGAAGGAATGTTCCAATAGTTTTCTATCCCATTCCTCACCTTAGTGAAGGTTGGTCGTGACAAAATTTAATTTCTAAAAATTAAAAAAAATAAATAAAATATAAGTGTACAAAAGACATTGGAAAATATTTTTAGATTATTTAGTTTTTAAATATAGAATTTGACTCATACATAAATAAATTATAATGTTGATTCATATAGAATTATTAATGATATTTATAATTAAATTTAAATAATTATACATTAAACACATGTCAAAAATATAATGATAAATTTTAATTGAATTTATGAAATAAAAGATATAATTTTTTAAAAAAAATCATCATTTCCCACAATCCACTAAAAAAATCATTCTTTCTTGTAAATTTCCAAAAAAAACTATTCTAACTGTATGACCCTGTATTTTCAATAAACTCTTGTATTATAATTTTATACTGTATACTTTTTCGTTTTTGATTGTGAGGTACGTTTGGTTCATTTTTGGTTATGACTAGGCCCTGGGGCCATTTAGAGGTTTCTAGGGTTGAAATTTCTAGTTCTGAGGATAGATAACATGATGGATATTTAACATGGTATTAATGCTAACCCTATACCCCATAAATTCAAGTCAGGAAAATTGGATTGTTATTACCCAAAAGCCCAGGACCCGGTAGAAACTGGTCCTAACAGAATTTATTAAATAAAAATAGATATGAGTCATACAAACAGAGGATCATTAAAAAACTGAGAGTGAAAGACACCCATCATATCAGCCTCAACCATTGAAGCACAAAAATTGGGGGCCGTAAAGGAGAAAATCATATACATCTCCAAAATCGCCTGCGTGGACAAAGCATCTGCCACCGCATTGGCTTCCCTATAAACATGTGAGACCACCACTTGTAAATTTGGAACGTTGCAGAGACATTCAACCCAATGTGGTACCACTCTCTAGGGGACATTTCACGTCTTTGATTCCAAGGAATCAACTACAAGATGAGTGTCCAATTCAATCCATAACATGTTCCAGGAAATTGGATTGTTATTATTTAGGCCATGAAATACGGGCCTTTAAACCATGAATAATCTGTCAATTTATTTCAAAGTGCTTTTGTTCGTTATAAACACAATTTCACTAGTTGTGCTCTGGATCATATACGGTGCAGTGTTTCTAGATAGTGTGGATTACATAGTTGTCGCTTGTTTTGGAAAATAGTGTGGAAAATCTTTGTTTCTAGTAAAAAATATGTGAAAATTTAAATTCTTTCCCATTTCACCCCCTATATATGAACAGATTTTTCTCCCCTCTCTTTTGTTCATCAACTCATCCATAGGATATTCTATCTTTCTTCTTCAAGATTAATGGATATCCATAATTTAATTTCTAATTATTATTCCATCACTAGAGATATAATCCCAATGGAGTATACATAACTTTTCCATCCTCTTTTATTCTCTAAATTCAATTCCTTTTGTATTTCTGACAAATAATTTTTTATACCAAATTCTAAGGACAATTTTCATCCTTCCCCATTTCTCTCATTTCTACTGAAATCATATGTTGGTACATGATGGGTTGAACTATACTAACCAAGGTGTTATTAAATCTATCCCATATGGTTTCACCAATTTAATATTATGTTCCATTTATTTCATCTGGATTTTTTTCATGCAGTTGAACTTGAACCCAAAATTCAATTATTTGTTTCAAAAAATGAGCCTAGATTCCATTAATGACTATAAAATAACCCTTGGTAAATATTTTTTGGGACCTTTTCCATCTATTTAATATGACCATGGAATATTTTTTATTATCTTATATTAAATGAGACATCCAAGGGGCATATTAGACATTGAAATGGACAATGTGTGTAACCTCTGTAAATAAAAATCAAATTACATGTTTAGGATTAAAAATAATGAAAACTCTATAGATTATCACCAGGGGACTAAATCCATTTAAGTTTAATATATTATATGTTTTTTCCCTACCAAATAACAGATAATATTTAGATAATATAAATGAACTCCTAGTGATGCATGATAATTAATAAATAGGAATCCCTAGATGAGTTCCATGGATTCCACCTGATATAGATGCTATAAGATTTGAAATTCCATGATAACCTCTTTGGATAACAGATGAAATGTGATTCTATATAAGTTTTTATTCCAAGAAGAGAACCAGGGATTCCTTTAAGTACATGAGTTAAGAATTGTATGATGATCACATTGGCTTCCACATGATAATAGGTGGTTGGGAATGATGGGTTATGAAATTTAATGTTAGATGATATATGATATTAAGAAAGATGGTATGAGTTCCTATATTCTATGTGGTGATTAGGGACCTCACTTTCATTGATATACGTTTAGAGACATTCAACTCGGAAATAATTGGGTATATTTTACCTGGATGTCATTGTGGAGACCAATGAACATTTTTGTTTAATTTTAATTAATTATTTAATTAATCTTTAAAATTTATGACATATATTTGTGTACACAATTTTTAATCAATAATATTTTATCTTCAAAACCTTTTGATTTTTATTATTGATTCATAATCTCACCCTTAAAGAGACATCAGTTTGTACCCAAGAAACATATTCTATAAAGTATTGGATATGGGAAATTTCTTAATAGTAAACCCCTGATTTAGGGTGCAAATGATCTTAGAGGTAGAGACCATGACAGTACTCATATATCTTGTGGTTTGGGTATTTTTTCCACTTTTTTTAATTTTGTTAAATTTTTATCATATATATATATGACACTAAATTTTATGACTCATCATTGATAGTATATGGGACTCTTTTAAATAATGGTTTTTTGTTAACTTATTACCAGACTTTTCCTTCACATTATTAATTTATTTATTTATGGATGATATATATTTTATTTACATCATGGTTTTTTATGTCTATTTTTTATCCTTTTCTAAAATATTTGATTTGTTTTCAAAAAAACAAAAATACCGACTTTTTAAAATACATTAATTTTTATGAGAAAATAATGATGTAAACACGAATTAAAGAAAAATCTAAAATTTGGATTGAAAAAACATGTGTTATTGAGTTAAATAATTTATTTAAAATGTTATTTTTAATTTTTATTTTGAATATTGACATTTGTGAACATAAATTATATTTTATTCTCATTAAAACCACCCTGGGGTCTTTCAAAATATTGGTATAGTTGAAAGGTTCCATTAGTTTTCGTATTGATAGAAAAGATTATAAAACCTTATTCTTTTTTTGAAAACATTTAATTTTCATGGAGATTATCATATTTTACTTTATTTCAAGGTAAAATTATTTTTAGATGAAAATCTAGTATTTTCTTCAAAAACTACTTCTCATGCGTCTGTGCCCGTATATTAAAAATAAAAATTTTCACCTGTAGTTTCTTAATTTGATGAAATTGATTCTAAATATACAATAGAAATTTAAAATTACGTTTCTTAGCCTATGTTTTGTGTTACATAAATAATTTATCATGGAACAAAATTTATGTTATCTTGGTTATGCTAAAATTGGTATTGAAAGGGTTTTAACTATGATATAAGTATAAAAATGCCTCCAAATTTATTTAATGTGTTTAGTTGAGTGTTTTGAAACCCTATCACATGTTATCTACATATTTTGGATGTTTTGTTCCACTTTAACCTTTATTATATCTTATAATATATTAAAACACTGAATAATTATATGAGTATCATAAACCCCACATATAAAAAAGTGAAACACTACTCCTCCTTTTTCACACCAATTTAGCCACCTGGATCAACAAATACCTAATCCAATCCATTACCAACTTTCCTCCCCATAGCCTTGAGGATCTAGTCTCGTTAGAATTAATCTTTTTAAGTATTAGAGTGTATTCCAAATGTGGATTTTCATATAGAAGGTAAAAATCTTATTCAGGTATTTTAAATTTTTTATTCATCCAATTGTGTAAATTATTACATATCAGTGATCATATATTAATGATAATACCTTAATTATATTTTAATATTGTATTTATGGGGGTAAAACCCATTTAAATCTCATTTTATATTTTATGGGAAATAAAAACATCATTTGTGAGTACGTGTAAGAAAACACCTCCAAGATGCGATGTGTTTTTATCATAAACGGGTCATATGTATGGTAAAATTGATAGATAAAATAAATAAATTTTATTTATATGACCAAATTATATATATTTAATTAAAATATATTACTTATATTATTACCCTTTCTATCATTGGAAAATGTTAATGTCGCTCATGCGTACGTGTGGAATATATCCTCCATGAATTTATGTGATTAAATTTTTATTACCACCTCACATGTATGATCATAAAGGATGGATATAATGTTTAAATTTTACATTTATAAAAAATTTAAATTTTTTTAAAATTCAAATATAATCTACATTATTCCTTTTCCATCCCTTTAGAAAAATGAAAATATCATTCAAGAGTATATACATATTAAATTCTCCACGAAATAACATGGTTCATTTTTCATGACCAAATTAAATGGTAGGTTTTAAAATTTATTTAAAATATAAATATAATGACTTAAACATATGTAAGATTATGGAGGAAATGGAAACATAACTATTTGACCATGTCCCACACACTATTGTTGTTTTGATATGTATACCAGAAGACCCCAAAACATCCAATGTGAACTTAATGATTTTAATAAGTAAAAAATATAGAATAAGATGAAATAAAAAGATTAATAATAATGAAATTAATATTAAAGTGTATATTATTGTTTTATAAAACAAATTTAAAATTATTATTATTGATTTAGATAATTTTCAATGATCTACGGTTTATAAGGTATGTTTTATTAGTAAAACCATGTTTGAAATGATTAAAACCCAATATACTACAAAGCCATCTGATTTTAAACTTTCAAAAGTGTGATTATTTATGATTAAATAATTGATAAATTTAATATTAGACTATAATTTAATTTATTTACAATGTTTTAAAATGTAATAATTTCAATTCATTCCATATGGGTTCTTATCTATTTTTTTACCAAAGTCCATAGGGAATATTTCTAAGGTGCATCACATTCCTTAATTTTCCCAAAGTCATAGCCATAAATGTTTTCATAATTAATTTTTATATTTAAATTTTTATTTAAAACTCAATTCCTTTCCTGAATATATTTTATTTTAAAAAATATATATATACACATATAGAATATTTTTCCTATCAGAATGAGATAACTTAATGTTTTTTATTATGGTTTCCAGTGAGTTTTTAATGGTTTTATGATGAGAGAGTGCTATCTAATTTTTATGTTCATGATATAGAACTTGATAATTATATATAATTATGGTTAATAATGCTATTACTTATTAAGATGGGTGAACCTGATAAATATCTCAAATACACTAGGTAATGAATTGTTTTCGAGGGTTAAAAATGAGGGGGATAACCATGAAGGTTATTCCATTAGAATTTTTTGGGATTCTAGTATTTTGATATATTTAAAAAATAATTGAACATAGGTTATGAATATGATTCTCCAAGATACCTATAATATTATTTCATGAAAATATTTTTTTTAAAATCCTTTATTCTATTTGGTAAATAATGATGATGCATGAAAAATGTTGGTTTTAATGGAATGTTTTTATAAATTCCCACAAGCCCCAAGATATATTTACCGGGTTTCCTATGATTACTAATGGGTTTATAATTTTTTTGGGAAAATAATTGTTTTCTAATAGGGAAAAATTTTATTTATGTGCTCCAATTATTACTTTGAAAATCATCAATACATTAAAGGATTTTATAATTTTTTACTGCATTAAAAATATAATGTAATTCTTATATTCCTAACTAATATTTTCTTTCATAGGCCACATTTTAAAATATTTTTTAGTAGTTATAGGGATGGTTATAAATCTTATAAAGGTACATATTTCCTCTATGGTGCCTCATTTAAACATATGCTAATGTGTCTTGACTAATGATTGATTGAAAACATAATGCACTATTTTGGTATAAAAACTAAACTATTTGAGGATTTTTATCATTTATCTATTTTTTTCCTAAATAAAAATATTTATAAACCTAAAATATCATGTGATGGAAAAACAATTGAAACCATTTTTATTAAACTCATATTTATGAGTTTTTAATGTCACATGTTGTTATAGTTAGTATTAAAGAATTGCTTAAGTACCAATTAGAAGTTCATAGAAATTTAAAAGACACATTAAAGGGACTATAATTTATTATTAAATTATGATGAGTTATCTTTTTATTATTTATCTGTTTCTTCATATAATCCCTTACTATTCAGAATTCATTTTTATAAAGGAAACAAGGTAGTTGAACTAAGAATGAATCAGTAGGATAATAACCTTGTAAGAAAATACATGGAATGGTTGGAATAGAGATATTTAAGATACTATTGACTCATCTAATAGAGGTTGTTGATATTGGAATATAAAAAACACATCTGTTGGGTTCTCTATTGAGGAACATGTCTAATAGGGATTATTTCATGAAGTCATGTAGTCCGTAATATTGTGGATCTTCATACCTGATTAATTATGAATGATGGTTAAATAAACCAGAGAACATATTTGAGATTTTGGGATGTATTTAACATCAAAATTAAACACATTATATTTATCATTTTAAAATATAAAACTAATAGATGGTGGAATCAGATTAAAAACAGAATAGGAAAACATGATATTGAAGCAATTGTGTGGATAAAATTAAAATATATTTTACTGAAATGGTATTTTTTTAATTTTTTTTGGATGAGATTAGAAAGATTATTTTTCATGTAAAAGGAAATAGAAAAAGTCTCAGTGGAAAAATTTGAAGAAAATATTTCTATACTAGCCTAGTATTCAATGAATTTTGTTTGGGACCATGAGAGGAAAATTAAACAATTTGAAATAGGTCTAAATCAATGTTCACAAACAGAATTAGTATATCTTGAACTTAAAAGTCATGGGGACGTCGTCCATTATTATGAGAAAGTTGAGGTGGATATTTCTTGACACTTATATATTTCATGAAAACAAGAGTAAGAATAATTAAATGTTAAATAAAATGGAGTAGAAGACAACTAATTAATCTTTAGGTTAGCCTCCCAAAATGCTCCAAATGTGGTAAAAGACACTTTAAAAAAATTTGGGTAGGATCAAGAAAGTTATATTAATATATTAAGCTCATTCTGTTGTATCATGACTAAAATTAATAAAGTTTATATTAAACTAATAATGGGAAAATAGATATTCTTCAGCCAGTTATATCTTCTAGTTGTAATGAGTTAGTTCATTATCCAATTATAGCCCGAATGTTGTTATTCAAGGTGGGAGTAATCAAAACATAAATAATAATGGTGAGGAAACTTATATTTCTACTTCTATAAAAATTTATGGACTATAAAATGAAGTGGGGTTAATTGTATTACTTGTTTATTCATGTGATAACATTGTATTTTTTGATTCCTTATCCACGTGTTATTTTATTTCATGGAAATATGAATGTAATATAGAAATACCCTCTCAAGAAATAATGATATAATATTTGGAAAATTCTCTTAGGGTTTGGATAAAGTAAACAAGAATTTATAAAATTTTTCTTCTTATCATCTATAGAATAATTTTCTACATTAATCATTGTTGTTTTTCCATCATACTGTTTTATTTTATTCTAGTTATAGAATGACTTTCATTTTGTCATTATAAGGTAGAATACTAAAACAAAGAAGACATATTGAATATTTAGAGTGACATTTAATTATTATATCAATATTATTTCATAAATTATATTACATATTAACAGGATGGGAAACTTATAAATGATAGAAGAGAAAGTTATCTTGCACATATTTTTGAATGGAAATGAATTATTCAATTTAGTTATTTTCCTTTATCTAATGAATATATGGGTGTATTTTATGATGATTTTTTTTCTTTTATTCTCCATCTATAGATTAATATAATAGTTTACATAATTATTCATGCTAATTCAATTTAAAATAACACTTATAAAATTTATTTAGTTGAGTTTTTAGAATTGAAAAAGATGTTATACATGCTTCTTGACAAGGTTATCATATTTCATAGACCATCTCCTTGGGTACCATTGTTTTTTATTAAAGTAATGATGGTTCTATGAGACCTTTTTTTATTATAGAACACCCAATAACATCATGGTTATGAAAAAATATACTTTTTCTAATATTAATTATTTTTTTGATAAGTGAAAGAAAGATCAGTTTTTTTTGATGGTTGGTCTTGAGTCCAGTTAACTTCAACTGAAGGTAGAGTAGAAATACATTCCAAAGATAAATTTTCTTAAGATATAAGGTCATTATGATTTTGTGGTTATTCCTATTGGGTTAATAAACAAAACCACTATATTTATGGATTTAATTCATAGAGTGTTCCATGACCCCTGGGATAAAATAATGGTTGTGTTTTTTCAATGATATTATGGGATACACAAAATATATGAACAAGCTGATAATAATATGATGATATTTATTTATACATTAAATGAAAATAATTTTTATTAAAAATTTATTAAATTTTAGTTTTAGTTATATAATATTTTATTTTGTTATAATATCTTTTGAAAACATGTAATAACTATTATTCATGCTAAAAATAAATTTGTAGAAAAGTCTCCAAGGACTATAAATTTCAATGAGATACAATGTTTTCATGGATTAGTGTTTCACTTCTAATAGTTTCATAAAGGATTTCTCATTTTTCTATCCAACATACATTTTAAACATCAAAAAGAGATAAATTCATCTGGAAATTGGAATGTGATAAATTTTTCCATGAAATGAAAATAATATTTATCAATAGACCTATTATATCTTTTAAAATAAGAAGTGGTGAATTTTTTATTTATTATTATTATTATTTTAATGTAAAATACTTTCTATTAATTTATGATCTTTGAGTAATTTCATTTGATTATTTTTATCTCAAAATCCATGAGAAAGATTACCCTTCACAAGATCTTTATCATTAAATGATGGGTTTTACATAAAAAATTGATGTATTGTTTATATTTTATAAACAATGAAATATAGGATAACTATAAATGTTTAATGTATATATTCACTCAAAAAGAGTTAATGATAAGGTAGAGGATATTTCTTAAATTGATTAATGATGATTATTATTGAATTCACTATCATTATGGTAAAGAAAAAAAGTAGTTGACGACTTGAGTTAAAAATGTAATTTATCATTAACTATGTTTCATTTGGAACATGATCCTTTAGTTTAAGATTCAAAAATTTATTCCAAAAATTATATATATAAAAACATATTTTTTTGTCGTAGGTAAAAATGTGTTTAACCTTTTGATAATAAATTAAGAAATCTCAGATAGAAGATCCTCATATGTCAGAAAAAGATGAATTGATAGAGAATGAAATATTTCTTGAGATTAATATTAACAACGATAGTGTTAAATGATTTTGGAAGATTTTCTATATTCGAAGTGATTCCTAATTTGAGTATAAATTTTTGAGTGAATATCACAGATATCTATTTTACATTCATCATGGAAGTACTATGATTTATAGATCTATTTAGGAATATTAATTTTGGTAGGGCATGAGTAAATATAAGGATGATTTTACCATTAAATGTTTGACATGATATTAGGTTAATGATAAGTGACAACTACCAATGGGGATACTTCATCCTTTTTTAGTGCCAGAATGAGAATGGAATAATAGATCAATGAATTTTGTAATGGAATTACCAAAAACATATCTAGTTAATAATGGGAATTGGGTTTTTATTGATAGTTTTAATAAATAAGTTTATTTTATTCTAATAAAACATACTATATCATTATATGAAATTGATATAACTTATTATAAGGTGGTAATCAGATTACTTGGGGTCCCTATCTTTATTTTATCTGATCATGATCACAAATTTAATTCATATTTTTGGATAAAAAATAAATAGTTATTGGTTACTGAATTAAATTTTAGTAGAACATTTCAACGTCAATATGATGGATAGTAGATGTAAGATTTTCATATTTTGGAAGATATGATTTAGTATAGATCCTTTGATTATCAAGGATTTCAGGACAACATCATTCATTAGTGGAATTTTCTAATAAAAATAGTTTCCTTTTATATATAAAAATGGAACTAGTGGATGAAGTATATAGAAAGAAGTGTCAAACTATACTAGGATCAGATAATATTGTTGAAAAGAATCTATATTGACAATAAATGGATGATGAAATATTTTAGAAGGTAATGATGATTTAGTACTATATGAGGGAGGACCGTTGTAGATAAATTATTTACATAGACAATATGAGAAAAGAATTTTTATTTGAGGTTAGATACCAAGTTTTTCATAAATACCCTCCATGGAAAAGTGTAATATGTTTTAGTGAAAATGGAATATTAATTCTATGGGTCATTGGATCCTCTTAATTTTAATATAATGTGTGAAATTTTTCCAATCAGGGTATTCTTACCTGTATGTTTATCTCATGTATATGATATTTTTCATACTTCTTTTCTAATTAAGTATGTACCAGATGCCCATAATGTTTTGGGACATGAAGTGGTATAATTAGAAGAGAATGTTTCCAATAAAAAAAATGAAAATTTTGATTTTGTATCATAGAGATATGTTGATGTGAAATAATTTGATTTGCCGAGAAAGGTTTTTTATTTAAGAATCACAAGACTGCGGAACCACAATGTGAAATTGAAAATGATATGAGAGAAAAATACCCTCACATGATTATGTAATGAATAATGTTGGGAGTACATAATTTCATATTAGAGAAAGTATTTGAAAACCCATATACATATAGAAATAAATAAATCATTGGATTTATTTATATACATTATATGGATTAATTATAATCATTTTTTTGTAAATTATTTTTTAAAGGTTTATGGTCAAAAAAGAAATAGTTTTATTTAACTAAATTACTTATCAATGAAATAAATGGTTTTTTGAAAAATAAATTTCAAATTTTTTGGAATTGAATTTGATACAATGGGATTAATTTTTTATATATTCATATTAATTTTTTCTAAATGTGAATTTTTTAGATACTTGTAATATTTTTAACTTATTTAGTGAATAATTAAAAAAAATCAAAATAATTTTACATTTATGATATTATTTTGACATAAAAATGAATTTATAAATTTCAAAACATTTCCATTATCCAAATTTATATTTATAATTTCAAATAATGTATTTTAAAGAATTATTTAGAATTTCAGAAGCCATGATTAAAGATTTTGAACACTATATTTTATTGAAATTAAAAAATATATTTGGTACTTGCGTTTAATTATTTAATTGGGTTGAAAAAATAATTTTTGGTTGTGCATTATTATCTAAAAAACCTTCCACTATTTATTAAATAACCAAAAATATTGTTTGGAGTTTACCTTTATCATTTTTTTTCAATGTAAATTTTTTTATGCTTAAGTTATATATCATTATAGAAATTGATTTCATATGTTCATTGTCATTATGTTAAATGTAATTTCTACCACCTATATAATCGTAATATGATAAAATGGATTACATATTTTTAATCTCAATTTCAAAATATTATTATAAATTAACTATTTTTCATATAAATAAATTATCATAGTAAGATGTTATGCTATCAAAGTAAATGATTAATTGAATTTTAAGGAATTTAACATGATGGAAAGGAATATAATATAACCAAAAATATTCTAAATTTTTGTATTTGAGTATTTTTGAACCAAGTCACATCTTACAAATGATTTTTTGGTTCCATGATTCTAGTTTATAATAAATTATACCTTTTAATATTTTGAACTTGTGAATAATTAAAAGAGTGACACTACCCTCAATTATAAAGGGAAATATCTAATCATATATTATTCACACCTATTTAGAAT
This sequence comes from Viscum album, assembly GCA_963277665.1. NCBI lineage: Eukaryota > Viridiplantae > Streptophyta > Magnoliopsida > Santalales > Viscaceae > Viscum > Viscum album. The sequence goes on along the minus strand of OY728120.1, from coordinate 1,573,600,635 downwards.
CTTATATATACAAATACCTATCTAAATACATTATAAAACTGCCTACATATCTTATTGATGACCCACTCTTATCGATACTATACTATATAAAGAGTAATCTAATTGTTGTTTTCTAAAGAAACAGTATAACTATTAACATATAAATTTCATTATATTTAGTATTATTCATCTTTAAAATATTACAAAACCATGCCCATATAATATCATTCATACCTTAAAAATAATTAAATTTTTTTATCATAGTGAAACATCGATTCTTTATATTCGTTTCCATCACATGGGAAATTAAATCATCATTCTCGGGTACGTGTGGGCTACCACCCACATGAAGCGACTTGTTTTCCATCCCCAAATCATATGAAAGGATAAATTTCTTTAAAAAAATATATATATGAAATATATAATGATAATATATTGCTTACCTTATTACCTTTTCCATCAGTTGGAAGTTGATAATGTTACTTGTGTATTCTTATGGAATACCACATTTGCTAAGTGATGTGATTCAATTTTAACTACCAACTCACATCGACAGACATAATAATGGAAATAAAGAATAAATATAAATTTTATAACATATTTATGACTCTATATATCAACATTATACACTTTATAACCAGCAGAAAAATAAAAATGGCATTCACGCGTATGTACGCACCACAATCCCCATGAAACGATGTCATTAATTTTTTAATAATTCCATACATGGTTGTTTTAAAAAGACTATATAATGATTAATTTTTATAATTATAACATTATTAACATTCTGGAATAACTTTAACTGTAATCACACTAACCACTGTCAAAAAACTAATGTTTTTTGGGGTTATAAAGAAAATGACCCCAAAGAGTGCCACATGAACGTAACCATTTTAGTAACTAATTAGCACGTAGTTAAAAAGTAAATAAAGAGAATAATAATGGTGGAATTAATAAGAATAGGTTTCTTAATAATGTGTTAGAATAATATAATTTTATCATTTAGGATTCAGTTGATGTATAAAGCTAGAAGTTACTTTTGGAAATTAATTTTTCAATATAATTTTGTTATAAAAGTTATAAAATTCGTGTCCCCTATATCAATTTTCTTTTAAATATCTCATGAATGTAATTAGTTATTAATAAATTTTTGATAAAGGTAATTTTATTGATTTTTTTTATTTTTTTTATTTTTTTAATGGAATATTTCTTATGGGATATTTTTGACTTTTTAAAAAAAGTGAAAATAAATTGTTTTAATGAAAATAGCTTTTCCACATATATTAACCATATATGTTTTTATATTTTTATAGATTACATTAAATGTTTATATGCTTAATTTTGTTAAATATTTTTTAAAATCTGCATGAAATGTTTATTTTTAAAAAGTTTTTTATGCAAAGGACAACCTTTTCTAATCTTTTTGGATAACTGAATGTGTTTTTATTTTGGGTTGAAATGAGAGTTTCAATGGTTATATAATGAAATTGTGTCCTCTTATAAATAAATAATTAATTATGTTGTACCTACGTGTTATATAATATGACATGTTATTAAGATAGAGCTTTTGAGGATGGTTGAACCTGCTATACATCGCCAGTGCATTGGTTAATGAATATTGATCATAGGTGAAAATATGGGGGATAACTGAGTAGGTTAATAGTATAAAATTAACTAGGATTTAAATATTCTAATATCATTAAAACAATTATGGAAAATTGATTATGAATATGATTCTCCAATATAAAAATATTATTCTTAAAGGAAAATGATTTTTTTGGAAATAATTTCATTTCAATAGGTAAGGAACACAGAATGATGAAATGTTAATTTTTCAATGGAATATTTTCATGAGTTCCCAAATGCATCAGGTTACCATTATGGGGTTTCCAATGGTTTCTAATGTGTTTCGAAAAATTTCTTTTAGGAATGATCAGTTCTCCAATGAGGAAATATTTCATTTATGTACTCAAATTTTTTTTGTGAAAACCAAAACCATCATAAATGAATTTCATATTTTTCAATAGACTATCTGGATTCCTTTTTCATATCCCTTTATAATGGCCCTGACCACTCATGGTCCATTACATTGAAATTTTTTTTCTTTTTGGGGTATCATGGGGACCATTAGTGACTCATTTAAGTGTTTCCAAATACTTGATTCCACCATATGGTTCCATTAGTCACATCAACACTGTGATGGTGGCACAAGTCATAGAGACATTATGATGGCACTGGTTACAGAGCCACCGTGACGGTGGTACCACAGTGGTCACACTGTAATGGACGCACATCAAAACGACTGCACCACTAACGGTGTTCCACTGAACCGATGCCATTATTACGGTGGCACCATGAAGTTGGCACCGTAGAGGTCACATACGGATATAGTGTCACTTTAAATTGTGTTCCACCGAACCGGTGGCACTGTTATAGTGTCTCACCAAATGGTGTGCCACGCTTTGTTTTTTTTCCATTTCTGACATTTTTTAATTCCGCTCCTACAACGTATCTTTTGACATAAAAGTGTTTTAATACCCCATTCCAACCCATTTATATCCCATAAATGATATTTAAAATCTCATAATAGCCGAGAAAACCTTGAATTACCAAAACGTTTGGATATTTCCTCTATGTCACCCCTTCTTCTCGTACTTTTCATCTTTTCCCCTATTACATGGTTCTTCCCTGTTTAAATGAAACCCTTTAACTCATAGTTGTTATTTCCACCTCTCTAAGTAGAATTATTAAATAAAAATTATTTCCATCATGTGTAACTGCCCAATCATGTGGATAAACAATGATCCGCCTTTAAATCCACTCAATATTTCATATCTCGTAACTCCAGGATCTTGTAGTTTTATCACAGAGAGTGTATTTCTTCATCTTGAGTGGTCTCTTTTCCTTTATCTTGAGCATTTGGGGTCCCTCTACCCAAGGATAGTTGTGCTCCCATGATAGATCCTCTTCTACTCACTCTTCGTGTCCTTGGAGTTTTTACCCTTAAAGTCGCACATCCCTAGTTCCTTGTAATAGGAGAAAACATCAATCATTGATCATCCAATTAAGATTTTCCTTCGTCTCTCTTTACTATGTATCATACTGGGTTGGAATAATAATGATCCTTTGGGGATGGATGAACAAAACCTTAACGGAGATAATAAATAGTTTATAAATAATGAAGGGATGTGTTTGATGATGATGTTGCACTATTTTATCAATTATAATATGTTATGAATTATACAAGCTTATTTCCACTAAAAATCATGATCGTTGATGGCCCTTTATTTTGCACTAATGAACCTCTATTTTTAGGATAATCCCGTGACTGAATGGATATAACATTGACACTAGATAATCACGTAAAATTAGCTAATTAAATGGATTCCCAATGATCAAGAATCCTTATTTGATCACCATGATTAACCAAATTAAAAGAAGGAACCTGATAAATTGCGTGGTTATATCTGAAATCTACCTTGTTTGGATCTATTAGTAAGCAAAAATGTTTGGATTGATGCTTGGGGGTGGTGTGAATGGGGATGAGATCCCTTTGTTGACGCTCCTTTCATCACAGAATCTAAATATCTGAAAAGGGGAATATCTGAGCTCAAAGTGATTCAACCTTTGAAGAAAATATCAAAAATCTACAAAGACCTGAACAAAGGATCAAAAGAAACTGCACTGCGCAAGTTATATCACTATCGTGCAAGTCCACTTGCGTGACGCCCTTATGGTCGCGCAAGTGACTTGCGCGGCCTAATTGATAACTGCCCGGTAACCACCCGGGGTCTTCTCCTGCCTATAAATAGACCTTGTGGGCCCCCCCATTTGAGAGGATATTTTTCCAGAAACTCGGATTGAAGCTCCCGACGCCCAAGTCTCTTCGCAAAGCTTCCGGAACACTTCTAAGGTAATTTCTTACCTAGAACGGAAGATCTAAAGAGATGAAGGAAGGACTAAGTGTTGAAACTCATCAACACTTGCGCGCCTGAGTGGCCATCCCTTAAGGGAAGTGGTCAAACTTGCGCGCCGCCTTACCCCTTTGATAGAACTTGCACGTCCCTTTTCTGGAAGAACCTCAAGAGGATTCAAAAGTCTTTAATAGAGTGTCGCTCAAGTATTTCAATGTTGGTTGACCATCACGCAAGTACCCGACGTGTCGCGCAGGTATACCTGCGCGACCAAAACTTTCACGCCGCCGCAGTACCTGTGCGCCTTCCAAGACTTGCACGCCCCTTCCTTTTTGGGTGCCTTTCTTGCCCATTTCACCACTCTTAAGCCATTACACCTTTTCTTTTCAAGATTCAGTCTTTAAGACACTCTCCAAATCCATTTATGGCATGATTTCTTGATTTGACTTCCTTATCTGAAAGGAATTCGGTGGAATATCTCTCAAAACCTAGTGATTTACATATCTTTATGTCACTAAAGACTGAGAGTTCATTCATTGAAACTAATCATTTAAGATGAGATAATCCTTAACCTGGGTCTCCTTTTTAGGAATAATCCCAATTTCTAAGTCCTCAAAACTTGGGCATCCTCCTCAGGAGTAAGCCCCAAATTCCGAAAATTCCCAAATCTGGGCATCTGTTTCAGGAGTAAGCCCCAAACCTTAATCTTATAACCTGGGTCTCCTTTTCAGTAATAAGTCCCAGTTATAATCTTGGGCTTCCTTTTCAGGAGTAATCCCCATGTCCCCTAACCTGAGTCTCCTTTTCAGGAATAAGTCCCAGTCATAATCATGGGCATCCTCTTTAGGAGTAAGCCCCAAGTCCCTTAATTTCTCTTTAACCAGTCCTAAATTACGTTTGATATGGAATTCCTTCTCAGGAGTAAAAACCCAATTATCAATCCTCTCCTAATTTGGGTTTCCTTTTCAGGAATAAGTCCCAAGTTAGAGTATTCAAATATCCATGAAGCACATATACCTTTATGGACCTTGTTCCTGGATTTTCTCCCTAAAGTAAATCCTACCCTTCATCTATCTGGGCAGTCATACATGAATAAGCCCCAAATCATTTCTTATGATTGCATCTTTCATGACACAATTGTCTAATTTTTACCAATACATCTTGTTTCTCACACCGAGCATGACTCACGTGAGATTAGAGTGTAAAAGTAATTATGACATCCTTCTTTGAGCCATCAATCATAAACGTCATACTCCCTTACTCGAACTACGTGGGTTCAGATTCCTTTTCCAAAATAAAGGATACGTAGGTAGACCATTTATGGGTTCGATCCCAACTCTGAAATAATTCATGTCCTTCTGAATGACAATAAACATCAAGTGCCCCACTGAGTGGATTTAAAACCAGCCTAGTCATCATAATGACCAAGAGAATTTTATATAAATGTTTTGAAGGATACCATTAACCAAGAATCTCTAAATAAATATAGATGATTCTCTATTGATGAAGAACCTCGAATACATATAAAAGATTCTCTAAATTTCTTACATATTTAATCATTGATTGTTAAACTGAAGGAAAGCCCATTTTATACTTGGTAATGTAATTAGGATTCACAAACACAACTTAAATCTATAAAGAGAGTCCCGGAATAGACAATAATTCCCCTCAAATAGGTGTGATGAGACCGACCTCCCATCCTCTCGACCAATGAAAATTCCTAAGCCTCATCAGTCCACAAGCTAATGAGCGCCTACCTTTGGAAAGTAGGTCCAAATAGATGTGGAATCATTGGATGTTTCCGATTCTATGAACAAACCCGCTAGAAACTGATCGGAACATTTGAATCTCCCATCCAGGAGGTCATCCCCGAATTCCGAGGGAAACAAAAATGGTGAACCTGACGTGAATCCTTAACCAAGTTAAAATGATGTTTTACCTATTTGTTAATCCCCTATTTAAAACTCAATAAGAGGGATAACAAAAACAATCATTGACATGTGTGCTCATCCAAAGGACGAAGTGGCTGAATTTCATCTTGATTACGTCTGGTATATCAAACATGCACCCTTTTCCAAGATCTTCCTTATTTCCATAATGGCTTCTCTTAAATTCACATCTGTGAATACTGCTGCTGCAAATACCACTGCTGCTATTCCTACTGGATCGCCATCCGCTCTGAGGATGACATCACCTACTCAGCGTCTTCAACGCTGGGTATCAAATGCGCTGGATAAGGAGTATCATCAACACTGTACCATCCCAACTCTGGAGGCTGCCCGACAGGCCCTCCAAGTGAACAACTCACACAGGTCGTCCGGACAACGACGACCAGTGATCAAGAGGCAGGCAGTGCTGACTACCGTCTCCAACCGTTTCGGGTCGTTATCCCCGAAACGCAATTTCCATTCACTCTCTTACTCTGAGGAAGTGAATGAGCAGGTCCCTCAGGGCCTTAATTCAAAAATACAGGAGTCCTTCCCGAGGGCTCCCATCAATAATCACCGCCAGACTCGTGCGGCAGTGCACCCTCAACATGATGAGGGTACCAACTCCAGGCGTTCAGCTCAGGTTCCTCGAACCCGAGCAGGCAAGATGAACCGCCAGAGACGGAATCTGGTTAACAATGGGCAGGTTATCATCCCTGCCATCTTCGGAGAAGTCCACCAACCTAACGTGGTGGCGAACAACGAGCAGGCACACACACCTGCCTGTTTTAATTCCGCTATCCAGTAGACTCGTCTGGCAGCATCACGCCAATCCCGCCAGGCAATTCCGGTGGAGTACTATAGGCAGGAACATACACCTGCTTATACATCATCAGTTATTCAGCAGGCTCGCCTGACTACATAAGATGGATCTTGTCAACCACGTTTGGTGAAGTGTAATCAGCAGGAACATACACCTGCTAGTACTAATCATGCCTACCAACAGTCTCGCTTGGTAGCGCACAGAGAAGTCAGTCTGAAAGCTCCGACGAAAAACAGGATGCATACTCAACTCTCTGCCTCCACACTTGAGTACTGTCAGGATTCACTGACATGAAAAGGAGGACAGGAGCAGGCACATACACCTACTCCAAGCCCGGAATGGACGTATATCCTCGTTCCGGCAGCTAAAGTCACCAAACATATTTTGTCAATGGTGAAAGAGTAGAGGAAAATTCCTTCTCATATTCTGGATGCTTGCCAGGATATCATAATAGCTTCATCATCATCTCAGGGACAGACACATAAATCTATCCCTAGCAGTGGAGTGACACATCAACGATTCACTCTGGAATAGACACACACATCTGTTCCAGTCCAAGAGGGTTATGGGGCATACTCCCCCATATCATACGGACAACCAAGTCAGGCACATACACCTGATTTGAGTGGAGATCGTCAGCCTAACCTGACCATCTTTCCTGATCAGGCACATACACCTGCTCAGAGTAACCACTTTTGTCAACAAGTGGTTTCCAAAGCGAGTAAGAAGGCATCTAAGAAAAAGATCCGCCCAGCACAGTCAAGAGATCAAAGTCCAATCTGCAACAAGGCTTTGCTCGATGCTGGAGTTCTTGAAGCCCTTAGACATTTATCTATTGGAATTCGAGATTATACTCCCTTAGTTCCCAATAACGGGAACAGTAATTCTGAAAGTCTTCAAAAGACACATCCTCATGAAGGCTTGCTTCATGAAAATTCAGTCAATCTTGAAGTTTCTTCTTCAGATGAGAGCCACAGGAACCCTCTGTGTGGTCAGAAGACCAAGGAGCAAGAGATCTCATCTTTTGTTGTAACCCATTATGGTGGTCCTCCCCATGATGATGAATTTCACTGTGAAAGTCCTCTCCGAAGTAGTGATTCACATTGCCTGGAAAATACTCTATTGGACAATGTAGTGCCGAGAAAGCCCTATTATCTTGAGGCACTTGAAAATGAGAAACCAGTCATTTCTGATGCTTTATCGCTAGCAAGTGAAATACTTTCTCAATCAGAAGATAGCCCAGGGTGTAGGTCATTCTCTGAACCACCCCTAAGTCATGCATCATCTAGTTTGATCAATGATCTCTCTACCAATCTTGTTGAATCCGATGAAGCAACAAGGAAACACCAACTCTGGTCAAAACAGGTAGAAGAATGTTCATTTAATGATAAAGAGGAAATACTGAACATGAGGAAAAAACTGGAAAAAAGTGAAGTACCAGTCATGTTTTGGCCTTTGGTTGACTCCCAGTATGATATTCCAAAGATGTTGACGGAAGATGGAGTCCATGATATTCGTCTCAACATATGGAAAACTCTTTGTCAATTGAAGAAGAAGGTATTATCTTATGATGAATATGAAAATCATCTTAAGATAATAGAATGGCTACAACGTCAGATTGATTTGGCATCTCTATCAGTCTCTCGGTATCCGATGGTTGAAAAGCAATAGAGAACCCTTCAACGTTCACTCCTTGGCGCACTAAGAAAATTGCGTCAGTTAATTGCCAATGCTCAATCTGATGTTCATATCAGAGGATGGGTTATTCACGGAGCACTACACTTCACAGTGCTTTCTAGTCAGCAAAGCCCTCCGAAAATGGTCTCATGCAATGTTATTTCCCATGGCTGGCCATAGTCAATGGGCTTTGTTCATAATCAAAAGCTTGCTCAAGAACAGGATTCAACTAGTTCCTCTCAAAATCAAGCATATAGAGAACAAGTTGTTTAATTGCTCCTACATCAAGGAGGCGAGAATATTTCACAAGCCTCTCGTATGGAGCAAACACATCATCAAATGACAGAAGTTTCGGAAGTCATCCAACGGTCTGTTGAACTAGGTGATAAAAGTGGATACAGGTTAATGCATCCAGCTAATTTCCGAACTAAGGTTCGCAAGATCAAGAGATCTTTTAAGAAGATCTCTGATGTAGCATGTCAAGAGACACCCCAGCTTGTCAAACTGGGGACTTCTCTAACCCAAACCTCAGATTCAACAAATGGGATTCGAGGAGTTGAGCGGAAACAGCAGGAACATCCCCAGTTCTGGAGACTGGGGACTCTTTCAAATCATCACTCCCCTTCTCAGAGAATATTGGTCTTTTCCCGATTGGGGAAGAAGCCCCAAGAAGATCGAAGATCCAAATTATCAGGATATTCCCTCCAAGTTATAGCTCGTCAAGAAGTTCCTAATAGATTGAATCAACAAAAGGAAATGTCTCATCAAAGACATGGAAGAAGACAATATCACAGAAATGTTGATAGAAGAGATGTGGTGCATTATGCATCAATCAATGTCATCAATACCGTTGTTGCTAATCCACCAAAGGAGGTTCACTTAGGGGACTCAGATGAAGAGCGTCCTACTCAAGAAAATGTACGCACTGATACAAATGAAGAAGGTGTGCGTACACGAAGTCAAAGGATTACTCAGAACCTAGGTAATCCACTTCCCTCTCTCCAAAAGGTTTCCAACAAAGGGAAGGGAAAGAATCAAGTTACATATCCTTCCTCTGGAGAAGGTCAATCGCTCTCATTAGAGCAAAAGTTTGCACAACAAGAGGAAGAAATGAAAGAATTAAGAAGGTTGAATGCAGAACTACTTCAGAGTAGTCTTCTTCTTAAGAATTCTGAAGTCCGATAGCCGAAGGAATTTGTTGTAGTTACTGAGATGGATCAGGAATATCCTCCTTTAACAGTACGCCCTCAAAATTCTAATCCTACGGGTTAAGTGCAACAACGGTTGGCAGCACTACCATCAGTTGTAGCACCAACCACCACGTCTGTCCAAGATCTATTCATTGCACCTACCCAAAACCAAGTTCAACCTGATGTTTCTCAAAAGTTGATAACTACTATTGAGTCATTAACAGCTCGGTTAGAAACTATGGAAGGGAAACGGGAGCATGTTCAACCTGAAAAGAATGTTTACCCTGAATGGGTAGATTCAATTTCTCCTCCATCCAGTTTTGGAAACCCTATTTTTCCTACTTTCAATGGATCAGGTGACCCTGAACAACATTTGACACATTACGTGTCTTGTTGTGATCCTATGATGGGAACTCCAGAACAGCAAGAAGCAGTGAATCTCAGATGCTTCGTGCGAACCTTGCAAGGACCAGCTTTTGTCTGGTATAAAAGCTTGCAATCCCAGTCAATCATCGGATGGGAGGATCTTCGTCAAAAATTCCTTCTTCAGTTCAGCTCAACTTTGCCAAAAATGACAGTTTTCGATCTTACAAACTGCAAGCAAAGGGAGAATGAAAGAGTCTCTGATTTAATTGCTCGCTGGAAGGGATTAACATATTCTCTGAGTTTAGCACTTCCTCAGGAGGAACTTTTTCCAATCTGTGTGGAAAATTTGTGTGATGAATTACGCACGCCATTGATCCCTGTGAAATACACAGGAGGGTTTCGAGACCTTACTTCAATCGCTCAGCAGATTGAAGATTCCCTTATACAGGCTAAGGTTAAATCTCGTGTAATTCCATCAGCTCTAGGAAGGAGAATTGGTAAAGCAGAAACTGCTACAGTTATGCTTAAATAAGCACCTGTACCTATTTCTACTTCAAAACCTTCATCTTCTCGAAGGGCTCCACCTCTTCAACGCCAACAACAAAGGCCGTTTCATCCAAATGATCAAAGAGAACAATGACGAAAACAATTTAAGGATTTGAAGAGTAAAACATACTCTTTCCGAAGTGAGCAAGTTCCGGGTTACTTCATTTCAGCTCTGGAAAATAATTTGGTTCAATTACCAATGCACAAGAGGCCAAACAAGGAAGGAGATGAAGACCGTACCAATTATTTTCCCTTTCATCAAATGTTGGGGCATCCCATCCAAGAGTGTTTTGTCTTTAAAGACCTCCTGCAAAAGATGGTCGACTTGGGACAAGTCAAGTTAAAAGGTTCTTCGACTCAGATAGCATGTGTTACTGCTACAATTCCTGAGGAGGAAGGAGAATGGAAAGAAGTCAAAAGCAGAAATGCACAGAAATATGATGATTGGATGGTCAGAAAGACAATCAATCAGACTCATGCCATTTTTCGAACACAATTAAAGAAACCAATTGTGTCTTCTACCATGAATATTTCGGTAAAACCCTCTTCATCAGAGGGAAAATCCTCAAAGAAACGGCTAGATTCAAAGAAGAAAAAAGAATAAGAAGAAGATGAGTATGTGTCAAAGCCTAAATTGTCTTTGACTCTAGAAGACATTATGCCATCTACTTCAAAGCTACGGGCACCGCCCCATCAAACGGCACAACCTAAACAGGCTAATCAGGAAGAGTCTTTATCAGATGAAGAGTTAATCTTTGGTTCTGTTAATATCATTCAATTAATAGATCCATATTCCAGTCTAGATGAGCCTGAATTCCCTGTATCAAATAAGGGAATCCGAGGAAGTTCTAGAGGTTCAGGATACAGGGGAATATATGGATCTTTCTGAAGCCACTACTCCAATTCTACCCCTGCTAGCACTGTATATGCAGCAGAAACTCGTGGTAGAGCCCTTCAGCGAGCTCAAAAAGAAAAAGCAAGTTCTTCTTCCAATGGAAAACTCAATTTTGGAACAGTTATTTTATAAGACCCATTAAAAGTTCCATCTTATTTATCTCAGCAAGTAAATGGATCTAATCAGTCTAATCTTCCAAAACCAATGATATTGCCAACTTCTATCACAATACAAGATGCATCAGCTTCCAAAGCATCTGCTTCCAAGGTACCTACTAAACCGCATATTCTTGTTGGGAAACATGGACCTCTAGATCAAAAGTATGATATATTGAAACACTTGGCCCAAGTACCAGCCAAGTTATAAATTTTGGATTCTTTGAATCTATCAAAAAATCTTCGGGAATCACTCATCGAAGCTTTGTCATGTCCTCAGGAGTTTGAAGCTGAAATTGATTCAGCTGAAGTCTATCACATAGAGAATAATACTGTAAAATGCCATGCAGTGATATCTTTTACTGATAAAGATGAAGATGATGTTTTTCATGGACACATAAAACCTTTGTACTTATCTGGAAAAGTCAATGGTGTAGATATCTGAAGAGATTTCATTGACAATGGTTCAGGAGTCAACCTCATGCCCATTCGTACACTTCATCGATTGGGCCTCACAGAATCTGATTTGTCTCCTTCTACCATGATGTTACAAGGATATGATAAAGATGAACAAGAACCACTGGGCGAAGTTACACTCAGAACTCAGTTTGGAGATCTTGTATCCAATTCGGATTTCATGATTTTTGATCAAGACTCAGCTTTCAATGTCTTGCTTGGAAGACCCTGGCTACATCAGCATGCAGCTATCCCTTCATCATACCATCAATGTCTCAAATACTGTTTCAATGGTCAAGTTGGAACATTGTATGGTGATAAGACCCCATTCAAGGCATGTCAGTCTCAATATATTGAGACAGAATTTTATCACATGAAGGGATGAAAAAAATCTACAATGTAGGAAATTACCAATGTTAATGCTCCATATGGTTTGGAGAAAAATCCAATAAATCCATTTACACATGTGAGTACAGATTATGTGTTACCTATCAGTCAAATTGGAAAAATATGCCCAAATTAAAATACTCTTATGGAAAGATCCATAATGTCAATTACGGAAATCGAGCCAGACAACATGGGAAAAATTGGTTACCTACCAAACAGTGATGAAAGCATAAGTGGTGACATTTTCATTTCATCTGCTGAAGTCCAACAAGTCTATATTTTGCCAATCAGGCTAGAAGAAGTTATAGCAACATCAGAGGTGAATAATGATGTCGATTCTCAATCCATCATCTCCTCTTTATTTCCCAAATAAGACCCTTTATTATCAATAGGGTCGGAAATGGAAGCTTCTTCTTCAAAATGTGAAAATTTTGACATCTCATATGATCCTGAGAATTTCATTTTTTTCATCTACTATGCAAGTAGAAACGGAAGAAATAGCACATGATGAAGAGGAAGAGGAAGATCTTAGAGATGCTCCTCCAGCATTTGAAGAAGGTATCTCTACCACTGTAGATGAACTCAGAGAAATAAATCTGGGTACAGAGAAAGATCCACGCCCCACTTTAATTAGTGCGGCCATGAACTTGGAAGAGCAAGAGATGTATATTTCTTTTCTAAAGAAAAATAATGATATTTTCTCTTGGAATTATACAGAAATTCCTGGGCTTGATCCTGATATTTCTACTCATCATTTGGGTTTACCAAAAGAACATCGAGGATTTAAGCAAGATGCGAGAAGAGAACACCCAACTTATGCTTCCAAAATTGAAGCTGAAGTGGATAATCTGATCAAAGATAACTTCATCAGAGAAGTTCAGTATCCCAAGTGGTCGGCTAATATTGTCCCTATAAAGAAGAAGAACGGAAAAATTAGGGTTTGCATCGATTTCAGAGATCTTAATCGGTATTGTCCTAAAGATGATTTCCCAGTTCCAATTACATAACTCTTAATTGATGCAACCACTAGCTATGAAGTACTTTCCTTCATGGATGGATATTCTGGATATAATCAGATCTGAATGGCCCCAGAAGATGAGGAATCTACAGCCTTCAGAGCCCCTCAAGGTGTGTTTTGTTACCGGGTGATGCCCTTTGGTTTAAAGAATGCAGGTGCAACATATCAACGCGCCATGCATCGTATCTTCAAACCATTCTTAGGGAATTTTGTTGAATGCTATGTAGACGATTTGGTGGTTAAATCCAAACAACGTTCTAATCACTTGGCTGATTTGGAAGTCATATTCCACAAGCTTCGACAACATAATATGAAGATGAACCCCTTAAAATGTGATTTTGGGTAACCTAAGGAAAATTCCTCGGCTTTGTTGTATGCCATCGTGGTATTGAAGTCGATCCTGAGAAGAACAAATCAATCCTTTGTATGTAACCACCTCAGAATTTGAAAGAATTAAGAGGGCTTCCAGGACACTTAGCCTATATTCGGATTTTCATCGCCAATTTGGAAGGCAAAAGTTTACCCTTTACCAAATTATTGAAGAAAGGAGTCACTTACCTGTGGACTGAAGAATGTCAAGAAGCGTTTGATGTTCTCAAGAAATACCTCTTGAGTCCACCAGTACTCATGCCACCTGTTGAAGGTAGACCACTTATCCTCTATGTGACAGCTCTAGAGAGATCATTGGGTGCCTTTCTCGCTTAAAAGAATGATGCTGGAAATGAAAATAGCCTCTACTATCTCAGTAGAACTATGCTTGAAGTAGAAACCCGGTATTCAAGTATTGAGAAGTGCGGCCTGGCATTAATCATTGTAGTTCAGAAACTGATACACTACCTGCAACATCACGAGGTCCAATTGGTATATCGTAATAATCTGCTCAAATTCATCCTTAGACGTCCAATGCTTATAGGACCTCTAGCAAGGTGGGCAGTTATTTTGCTGTAGTTCAACATTCAGTATGTGTCTAAAAAGGCAATAAAGGGCCAAGCTCTGGCTGATTTCCTGGCTGAACATCCTTCAGTGGAAGACACATCTTCAGATATTGAAATCCCTGATGATGAAGTTTTTTCTATTCAAGAGTGTCCTCAAACATGGGAAATGTATTTTGATGGTGCTTCCAGAAGTCCAACAGGGAAGAAAATGGAAAATCCTAAATTCAAAAAAGTTGGTATAGGAATTGTACTCATTTCTCCAGATAAGGCAGTGTTACCTTATTCCTTTTTATTGTGGGAAGGTGGTACCAATAATGAAGCCGAATACCAAGCTCTCATTATAGGCTTGGAGTTAGCGCTCCAAGCACAAGTGAATCACTTAAAGGTGAAAGGTGATTCAGACCTGGTAATAAAAAAAGTCAATAGGGATTATTCCATCAGAAAAAAAGAATTAATCCCTTTGTATGATTATGTCAGAGTGTTAATGGCAGAATTCCCTTCCGAACCGACATTTTCTTATGTCCCAAAATCACAAAATGCTCAAGCTGATGCATTGGCTAATATAGACACAGCTTTAGCAGATCCAAATCGGGACGACACAACCATCAGTATTTCCCACCTTCGTTCAATTTCACCTTATGTTCAAGCCAGAACAGAGGAAATTAATGAAATTAGACCCATTCCAGAATCGTATGGTCATACTAAAGGATGTATGTCACCTATCAGGTAATACCTTCAAAATGGAACACTTCCACCTGATAGAGCCGAGAAAAAACAAATCCGGCGACGTGTGGTCAATTTTACACTTTATGATAGCCCAAACCACTTAGAGAAAATTCTCTACAAACGTGGTTTTGATGGAGTTCTCTTCAGATGCATTGATGGTGAAGAGACAATGGCTATCATAAAAGAAGTACATGCAGGAGTCTGTGGTGCCCACCAGTCTGGACATAGACTGTCTGATCAAATTCGAAGGCTTGGATACTTTTTGCCTTCAATGATACAAGATTGTGTTAATTTCACAAAGAAGTGTCATTAATGTCAAGTACATGACAACATCATTCATCAACCTCCAGAGTTGCTTTATACAGCTAAATACTCATGGCCATTTTCCACATGGGGAATGGATGTGGTGGGACCTTACCCTTCAGCTATGGCCAAGTAGTTTAAGTACATTCTTACTGCTACTGATTTCTTTTCCAAATGGGAAGAGGCAGTACCTGTCAAAGAAGTCAGTTCTAAATGCATTGTTAGCTTCATCAAGTCTAACATCATTACTAGATTTGGTGTCCCTCATACCATATTGACAGACAACGGCACCAGCTTCTGTTCTTTTGAGTTGAAGAAATTGTATCAAGAATACAACATTAAATCCAACCATTCATCTCGGTATCATGCGGCGGCCAATGGCCAAATAGAAGCCTTTAACAAGAATCTTTCAAATATACTACAAAAGATGGTGGATAAAGATAAGAGGTGATGGCCTGATAAACTTTTTCATGCTTTATGGGCTTATCAGACTACCACCCGCAATGCAACGTGGTCAACTCCATATTCGTTGGTATATGGAACAAGAGTAGTCTTGCCAATTGAAGTTCAATTGGCCTCACTCAGAGTAGCCATTTGTGATCAATTGTCTACAGATGAGCAATCCCAAAAGCGATTGAATGAATTGGAACAGTTAGATGAGAAAATATTGTGCACATTGCACCACTTGGAAATCTATCAGAATCGAATAGCACGAGCTTTTAACAAAAAAGTTCGTCTTCGTTCATTCATTCAGGGTGAATTGGTATTGGTTCTCAGAACACCAATGATACCAGGAAAGAAGCCTCCCAAACTTGAACCAAAATGGGAAGGACCTTATTCAATACATAAGTTCTACTGCAATGGAGCTTATTCATTAATATCAATGGATGGAGAACTCATCACGACTCCAACCAATGCCAGATTTCTGAAGAAATATTTTGTATAAAACAAAAAATATGGTCCCCAGAACCAAGATTCTTATAATTGGTTCATACACCATGGTCCAGTATGACCTTAAACTGCAACTTCGTCCAACATGACGTTAAACTGTAGGAAAGTCCCTCACGTCTGGAAAGACGTTAAACTATATAAGCACTTAAAGGTCCTGTATGACTTTAAACTGCATCATCCACGGTCTAAGCATATAACCCTAAACTATTTTCACATACGTCCAACATGACGTTAAACTGTGTCACCTTCAATGTCCCCGCAACATGACAATAAACTGTGCGGAACCAGTTCGTCCTTGCTATATGATGTTAAACTATACAGTATCATTATCATTTTATATTTATTTTTTATATGAATTGCACATCATTATCATACCCATACAAATAATAATTTTTTGAATAACAATTACTTCACGATGTGGAGATGTTAAGCCATACGTACGCATGTATGGTGACATGTCATTCAAAAGGATGGATATAATACTGAATATGGTTGTACCATATTTATAATATCATCACAGTATATATAAGATAATGGAGTTATTATTTTAGAATGATAATAACAAAGAAAGAAGAAGTTGAAGAAGAAAGGAACTTGAAAGAGGGTGGTGAAAACATTACCTCTTATTTCGGTTCTTCCTTTTGATTTGATCAAAATGGCTCCTTAGGATGGATTTCTGATCAAACTAAGGCCTTTAGGTTAAATTGAGGGAATTTGAGAGAATATTTGGGCAGGTTTTGGCCACGTAAAAAGGCTTTGAAGGTGTGAATTAGAGAGAAGGGGGAGTACCCTTTTATAAGAGGGTTGAGGGGAACCTTTGGAAAATCTAGAAATATTATTTTATAATAAATTCATATTCAGATTCTAATGGCTAAAAAGTGTATTATTTAAAGGTTAAGGTGGGGATGGGTCTAAATCCTTTCAACGAATATATTTTAGATAGTTTTGGGTCACTATATTGACCTTATCATTTATATTTAACTCTTAGTTAAATAGTTTGACATTTACCATGTCTCTTTGTAATTTTATATTATATAGTTAATAAACCTAGTATATACCTCCAAGAGACCCCCAAGTGGTCAAGTAATGATACACCTATCATTATATAATTCCTTTGTTCGATCCTTAGATTTTTATGAATATAATATTAATTAATAATATAATATTTGTTTTAAAAACACTTTTATGTCAATTTTGACACTATTGGCAATTGTTTTTCATAATTTCATAACACTATTATTACTTCAGACAAAATTTATATAACCAATCATAATATGTCATATTAACATAGAAAATTAGAGGAATTCATAAAAAGTCGCAAATTACATTTATTTTTATTTTTATAGTATCAATTATTTTAATATTTCATTAATTAGGTAATTACTACATCACCATTGTGTCATAAATAAATTAAATTATTTAATGTCTAAAAATTATAAATAAAATACCATTATGTTGGAAAGCCTTTTATATTTCAATTGAATATTTATAATTGAATTTATCTTATGTATAACCCTATATTAAAAATGTTTTAGTTATTAAACATTGATTTTAACTCTTTTAACTCTTCTTTGAATTAAATAATAATAAATGTCCTAATCTAATCCATATGGACCTAAATGATAATATTTATTTCCTAAGTTTGATTTTGGTTGAGGGACACTTGTCCAATAGAATTAGGAAATGTGTTAGGGTAATATTAATATCATTTTTATCCTTAATTACCCTATTTACTTTTAACAGTGGTAAATAAAAGTAAAAAGTTTCTATTCACCAAAAATTATTTTTATCATATTGAACCACATTTTCCTCGTTGATATTAACTACGTCTCTCGGATTTTCAAAATTCCACTCAGAGAAGTGGTAAAATTATGTTTTATGTGAATTTCGAAATTCTCCTCGGAGGTGGGTAAAAGAATATGAAAGGTTCAATAAAATTTGTATATATCTAAAATTATTCTAAACTAACTACAATGAATTAAATTGAACATATATAGGTATTATGTATCTATTTTGACCATAATTAAATTTAAATAAATTAAATAATTATTTAAATAAAAATTCGGTTTTAAACTACAACTCAATGTTTTTTACTATTCATAAAAAATTGAATGTTTTTAGAAAAATACCAAAAATTCATCCTAAGATAATTTAAATATTATGAATCCAAAAATGAAGTCCATTTTGAATGATAAAATTTATAAAATTTCAAAATGTTGGTATTACTATTCATAACGGCTAATTTGATTGGTTGTGGTGTGTGTTAGAACTCGAAGATGCATACAACACAGGATACTGTATTATTCAAAGAGAAGTGTACTGTGGATTCTTTGTAACAGCCCGAGATTTTATGAAAAATATAATTTTTAATTTTATTAATGTCTTGTGTTGTACGCTACACCAAAAGGAGCTTGCAAAACACACATCCTTGACTTGCCTTGCATTACACGCAATCGCGACCTTCCTCGATAGCGTGTGTAGTACGCAATACTGAGTTTCACTAAACAACGATATGCTATTAAAATATTATTATAACTAGCCGTTATGAATAGTAATAACCACCTTTTAAAATTTTAGAAATTTTAGCTCTCAAAATGGACTTCATTTTTGGATTTGGAGTATCGAATTTAGCCTAAGGTGAAATTTTGGTACTTTTCGGATAACTTTCATATTCTGATGAATAGTGAAAATTACTAAATATTAATTAAAAACAACTTTTTTAATCGAAATAATTAATAGTGATAAATTATTAATTTGAGTGGTTTTAAAGTATATTTAGAATATATTTTTACAATTCAATACAATGTTGGTCATTGGATGTAATTTCACATTTACACCAGACATAAACAAGTGTTAAACTTTTGATAGTTATTTGTTGTGACAGCTGAAATTAATTATAAAATTAATTAATGCAACTTATATTTTGGGAATTTTGTAAAATAGAAATCATTTTTTAATTTGGAATATCAATTATAGCTTAGGGTGAAATTTTGGCATTTTTCTGAAAAACTTCAATTTTTGATGAATAGTGAAACTACTAAGTGGTAGTTAAAAAAAATTAATTTCTGCATAAATCATAATTTTACCGCTTCTATGAATGGAATTTCAAAAATCCGAGAGACACGGTTGATTTCAGTAAGTAAAATGTGGTTCAACGAGATGAAAATAATTTTTGGTGAATAGTAACTTTTTGCTTTTATTTGCCACGGTTAAAAGTAAATAGGGTAATTAAGGGTAAAAATGATATTAATATTACCCTAACACATGTCTTAATACTATTGGACAAGTGTATCTAGACCAAAAACAACCTTAAGTGTAAATTATTATCATTTAGGCCCACTTGGATTAGATTAGGACATTTATTATTATTTAATTCAAAGAAGAGTTAAAAGAGTTAAAATCAAAGTATATTTACTAAAAAAAATTTAATATAGGGTTATACATAATATAATTTTGACTATAAATATTCATTAGATCTCTAACAATATTTCCTACATAATGGTATTTTATTTGTAATTTTTATACTTTAAATAATTTAATTTATTTATGACACAACTATGATGCAGTAATTACCTTTTTAAGAAAATATTAACTTAATTGATGTTATAAATGCCCAAATAAATGTAATTTGAGACTTTTTATGACTTACAATAATTTTCTAGGTTAATATGACATGTTATTGTTGATTTAAGTAACTTGGTTAGAACTTATAATTCTGTTATAAATTTCATAAAAATCATGTACCAAATAGTATCAAAATTGACATAAATTAGTTTTTAAAACAAATATTATATTATTAATTGTTATTTAATTCCTAAAAATCTAAGGTTCGGCCAAATGACTTAGATAAGGATATATATATTAATAATAAACAACTTGGGGTTCGTTTGGTTTGATATAGTGAGTTTATTAACCATATAGTGTAAGAAAACAAAAAGACAAGGTAAATGTTAAAATATTTAACTTAGAGTTAAATCTAATTGATAAGGTTAAAATAATAACCTAAACTTGTATAAATCCTATTGGATGAGAGTATTGCGACCCATCCCCACTTTATATTTTAAATAAGACCATTTGGAACCATTATAAACCGAATTTGACCTTAATATAAAATAATATTTTGAGATTTTCCTAAGATACCCCTCTCCTCCCTTATAAAAGGGCACCTCCTCCCTCTCCTACTCACACCCATTTGAGCATTCAAGCTTGGACAACCCCTGAAAAAATATCTTATCCACTTCCCTAGTATCATCCTAGAGGTCCTGGTATTCTTCAAAGACCATCCTTAGTTCTTTAAGTGGAGGATAAGTGAAGGCGCGTCAAAAAGAGGTAATATCCATTACCGATCTTTTTCAATTTCTTTCTTCTTCAACTTCTTCTTCTTTAGTTGTTTCATAATAAAGTAATAACATTAGTATTTAATATACACTGATATGTTATTATAAATATTAAACAACTCTAATTAACCTTCTATCCATCCTACGGAAAAAGGAAATCACCGCGCGTGCGTACGTACGGAATACCGTCTCCATGCCGTGGTGTAATCTATTTTCCGTCACCACCTTAATTGGATGGATATAATGGTGTAATGAGTAACTATATATGATTATTATAAATTTATATTGATACTGAAATAGTATACATACACTTCAACACAATTCCACGACCATGGGAACGATATCATCGCTCGTGCGTACGTACAGACTACCGTCTCCACGACGCGATGAGATTCATTCTCAATGATTAACCATTAATGAATGATTATAAAGTATATATAGTAAGTAATAATGAAATATATGAAATAATAATGATACTGGATTTATTTATATTTATGTCATCTACTTAATTCCATTCAATTCAATGAGGAAACGAAAACAGCGTTCATGCGTACGTACGGACTACCGTCTCCATGAACGGTGTATTTCATTCCATTTATCGATATATTATATATATATATATATATATTCTGGATATATATTATATATAAATCATGTTTTACATTCTGTATATAAGTAATCATGATCCAAGTAATCATATTAATAATTACAAGTTAAAAACACGAACGACAAATGAGACGATTTTACCCAAAATGCTACTTTAACATGAATTTACAAAAGAACGGGTAATATAAAGTCATAAGTGGACCATATATGATATAGTAACAATGAATATGATTCTGGAATAAGTCAATAACATGATTTAAATCATTATACAGGAGGTTCGGACACGTACAAAGCAAGTCGGACCTAAGGTAAGGGGAAATATCACAATCTCATTTTTATCCGAGATTGTTTATACTTTGGTATTTACTGGGGTGTATTTTATCATCCACATCCACGGTCCCTCAATGTGTAATATTCTTTCCATCCACTTACAATTGTTTAAATCCAATTTTAACCTTCTATGAGTTTTTAGTAAATAATATGAAAGGACTCTTTTGTCATTTTTTTCGTACGAGGTACTTTTTGACTTTTCCGACAAAAGTACGAAGAATGTTTTTTTTTGACTTATACGGCATGAATGGATTTTTAAAACATTATTTCCAAGAATCTTCCTTTACAAGTTTTCAAGTTTATTTTTAATCAACTTCTTTTAGTTTATAATTGCATGACATGTTAAGAAAAGAAAAGTGTTTTTGAAGAAGAAAGGATATTTTCCTCAAGAATGGAGTTCAAGTGTTTTATCAAAATTATTTTCCATCTAAGATAATAAAGGGTTCTGTTTTTATCCCTATTATTACATTGATTTGATTATGTTGTGAGGGAATTATTTTTATGAAGTCGTTTACCTTATATGATTTGTTTTATGATGTCATGATATTTCAAGAATCCCATTTTTGTTACATGTGTTATGCGATGATGTATGATTTATGATTATGTGGCACACATAAGAAATGATTAATTATAAGATGGGTGGGACCTATATCTCCCTCCAATTCATTGGGTAAATATTTTATATCTCATGAGATAGACATGGCGGGAACGGTAGGTTATACCGGTTTAGTGAAATAGGACTTGAACGAGGGTGACTCGGTTCAGAAAGGGACTTTGTCCACTAAGATAGTCTTGGCAATGAGTCTTGACTAACAAGAAATTATTCTCTATGATTATGTGTGTATGCCACAAAGTTTCATGTTTTAATTTATGATTATTTTTATTACATTTCACTGCCATGATTTATCCCATGTTATGAAATTATGATCTCTTTTGCAGGTTAAGATTTCCAAAAATTATGTTCTTATGTATATGATGTCATTGATATTTCTTTTGTTTACCCTTACTAAGCATTTGAGCTCACCCTTTTTTGTTTTCTTTTCCCCAGGGTATAAAGAAAGGTTTTAGGAAAAAAAAGAAGATCTTTATGGGAGATATTGAAGATCTTTCGCCACGATTAGAAGATTTTATTCCGAGTTTCCAAAGACACTAAACTATTATGGTCCTTGTGTTTGTGTTTTGTTATGTACTAAGTATTCCGCAAAAGTAATGTAATATCTATGTACATTAAGCTTCCGGTCTCTACAGTTGGTATCAGAGGAAAGGATTAGTCAACCTTTGGAAACTAGGATGCGAAAACGTTAGTGAGATCCCTAGAGATATTTCTAAGGTATGTCTAGGGATGTCCCTAAGGATAAGTATACGTATAGGATATAGTACTAGAACTATGGTAACGATATTAGATTAAACCTAATATGTTAGAAATTGAAGTTACTCCCCCTTTATTATGATTTTTTCCTCTCACACAATTCTTTTTGGGTTTTAGACGATGGCTGGAACCCGAAGGAACCGTGTTGATCAATGCAATGGAAAATGAAATGATTGTCCTCCTGATCAAAAAAATGTTATGGGAGATGGAGTGAAAAATCTTATTGCTATACTTACACAAGCTATGAATCATTCTGGACTTCCAAATGAGCAGAGAAGGGAAAAATATTCCATTGAGTCCTTCATGAGGCAACGTCCACCTTCTTTCAGTGGGTATTCTGATCCACTTGTTGCTGAAAAATGGATCAGTACTACTGAAAAGATATTTTTAGTTCTTCAATGTTATGAACATGATAAAGTCATCTTAGCAGTATATTGTTTGGAAGGTGATGCTGATCAATGGTGGAATCTTATCAAGAATACGAGGCCAAGAGATGAAATTGAGTCCATGGAATGGGACGAGTTCAAGAACTTGTTTTTTAGTATGTACTTCCCTCGTATTCTTCGAACAAAGATGGAAAAGGAGTTTCTTGGGCTGAAGCAGAAGGATGATGAATTTGTTGGTATATATGAAGCAAATTTTACAAGACTTGCAAGGTATGCATCTGGCATTATCATCCGACCTGAAAGTAAAGTTGATCGATTTTTTAGTGGCTTAAAACCAAGTCTTCAAAGGGCATTAGCTATAAGAGACTTCAGTACCTATGAAGAAATTGTGAATTGTGCTATCAAGGTAGAAATGGAAGTTGGTGTTACATATCCATCTCATGGTTTTGACAAGAAACAAAAGATGGAGTTCAAGGTGAAATCTCAGAATAATGGTGAAAAAAAGATGAATGTTTCCTTATGCATAAATTGTGGAAAGAAGCATGGGGGAGATTTTCATAAAAGGACTAGAAAATGTTTTAAGTGTGGAAAAGAAGGTCATCGAGCAGCTGAGTGTCGAAGTAATGGGAAAAGGGTTTCTAGTGATGTGAATAAAGCAAACACTATAGTGAACACACCACCAACACTTCAATGCTTCAAGTGCAAGGAAATGGGTCATTATGCTAATAAATGCCCTAATCCAAGGGTTAGTGATGATCAACATGAGCAACCACTGAAGGCAAAGGACAAAGTGATGTCACATGTGATCACTATTGGCGATGTTGAATATGAAAACGATGTGGTGGAATGATTAAGTGTTTATGTAATGGGATTCCAAAATAATATTGTATCATGGAGTATTGGAATATTTATGTATTGGTCTAATGTGGTATTCAAAGTGATTGAGATATTTTTGGAAATAAGATGATATGCGCATAATGAAGGGAAAACGAGAAAATGATATGTTTAACAGTATTCATGAGCTCATGATTGATATAAGGACTAAGTTATATCATGGTTTGAGTATATAGAATTTTGAGGATTTTGGTATGTGGAAAGTGTTAACTTTTAACTGCATTCATGTTTTCACTAAGGTATTCAAGAGAATACATTATTAAGGACTTTGAATGTTTGGAATGTGACCAACAAAACATATCTTATGATATATGGGGATCGACGATGGTGTTAAATCTCTGGTAATCATTTTCACTATGTTATGAGAGTGGACTGCAGTATTATGGATAAGCCTAAAGATTGGAATGGATTATGTTGGACATAAGTTAGTATTGTTTAAGGATAGAAGTTTTGTGATATTATTGATGGGATGTTATAGTAATATAGTTTTAGAAAAAGGACAACCTACAGGACGGGCGACAGCCCATCGCGTCGGACAAGGCTGTGAAAATCGAACCCACAACCGAAGTGCGACTGGCCTTTATCGCTTACCACTGGCCTACAGGAAGTCCCTGTTTATTAAAAACTAGTTTTATTATGTTAAGCAGTATGATATATGAAGTATAAGTCCATTTTAGGAACCATATATGATTAATCTCACTATAGATCGACTTATGTATATAATGTTTTCTAACCTTTTGTTTGAGATAGATGGAATGACCCGTCATTCTATCACATGATCTACTAACACTTCACGAATAACAAATTCAACTTCATTTATTTAAGAAATGAAGTGGAAATTGTTCAAGGCACGAACAACAGTGAGATTGTACCAAAATAAAGTATGTATTTATTCTAATTCAAATTTTCAACTTTAGCGAAATGATCTTGAAAACCAAAAATGTTGTCCTAGTGATCTTATACCTGATGAATCAGATGGTACCTTATATCATCACAAATCTATGGATTTGTGATTACTGGCTTTTCCATAGCCATGTTCTCTACCACTCTCCATCAGAACATGATGATTAGATTTCTCTTCCATATCCATATTTTCACCTATGTGGAAACCCAGTGATTAGTTTATTTGGGTAATCGTTACATTTCATACTTTAGTTTTTAAAGCCAAGTTTTGGTATTCCTTTTTACTATGTGGGTTTCTATTAAAGAAACTTTCGAATAGTAAACCATTTATAACCCCGACGAATTTCGAGGGCGAAATTCATTTTAAGGGGGGTAGAATGTAACAGCCCGAGATTTTATGAAAAATATTCTTTTTAATTTTATTAATGTCTTCTGTTGTTCACTACTCCAAAAGGAGCTTGCACAACACACATCCTTGACTTTCCTTGCATTACACGCAATCACGACCTTCCTTGATAGCGTGTGTAGTACGCAATACTGAGTTTCACTAAACAACGATATGCTATTAAAATATTATTATAACTAGCCGTTATGAATAGTAATAACCACCTTTTAAAATTTTAGAAATTTTAGCTCTCAAAATGGACTTCATTTTTGGATTTGGAGAATCGAATTTAGCCTAAGGTGAAATTTTGGTACTTTTCGGATAAATGTAATATTCTGATTAATAGTAAAAATTACTAAATTTTAATTAAAAACAACTTTTTTAATTGAAATAATTAATAGTGATAAATTATTAATTTTAGTGGTTTTAAAGTATATTTAGAATATATTTTTACAATTCAATACAATGTTGGTCATTGGATGTAATCTCACATTTACACCAGACATAAACAAGTGTTAATCTTTTGATAGTTATTTGTTGTGACAGCGGAAATTAATTAATGCAACTTATATGTTGGGAATTTTGTAAAATAGAAATCATTTTTGAATTCAGAATATCAATTATAGCTTAGGGTGAAATTTTGGCATTTTTCTGAAAAAATTCAATTTTTGATGAATAGTGAAACTACTAAGTGGTAGTTAAAAAATTAATTTCTTCATAAATCTTTATTTTACCGCTTCTGTGAATGGAATTTCAAAAATTCGAGAGACACGATTGATGTCAGTATGTAAAATGTGGTTCAATGAGATGAAAATAATTTTTGGTGAATAGTAACTATTTGCTTTTATTTACCACGGTTAAAAGTAAATAGGGTAATTAAGGGTAAAAATTATATTAATATTACCCTAACACATGTCCTAATCCTATTGGACAAGTGTATCTCGACCAAAAACAACCTTAAGTGTAAAATATTATCATTTAGGCCCACTTGGATTAGATTAGGTCATTTATTATTATTTAATTCAAAGAAGAGTTAAAAGAGTTAAAATTAAAGTTTATTTACTAAAAAAAATTTAATATAGGGTTATACATAATATAATTTCGACTATAAATATTAATTAGAAATATAAAAATATTTCCTACATAATGTTATTTTATTTGTAATTTTTATACTTTAAAAAATTTAATTTATTTATGACACAACGATGATGCAGTAATTACCTTTTTAAGAAAATATTAACATAATTGATGTTATAAATGCCCAAATAAATGTAATTTGAGACTTTTTATGACATACACTAATTTTATAGGTTAATATGACATGTTATTGGTGATCTAAGTAACTTGGTTCGAACTTATCATTCTGTTAGAAATTTCATAAAAATCATGTACCAAATAGTGTCAAAATTGACATAAATTAGTTTTTAAAACAAATATTATATTATTAATTGTTATTTAATTTCTAAAAATCTAAGGTTCGGCCAAATGAATTATATAAGGATAGATATATTAATAATAAACAACTTGGGGTTCGTTTGGTTTGATATATTAAGTTTATTAACCATATAGTGTAAGAAAACAAAAAGACACGGTAAAAGTTAAAATATTTAACTTAGAGTTAAATATAATTGATAAGGTTAAAATAATAACCTATACTTGTCTAAATCCTATTGGATGATAGGATTGCGACCCATCCCCACTTTGTCTTCGAAATAAGACCATTTGGAACCATTATAAACCGAATTTGACCTTAATATAAAATAATATTTTGAGATTTTCCTAAGATGCCCCTCTCCTCCCTTATAAAAGGGCACCTCCTCCCTCTCCTCCTCACACCCATTTGAGCATTCAAGCTCGTCCAACCACTGCCAAAATCTCTTCTCCACTTCCCTAGTATCATCCTAGAGGTCCTGGTTTTCTTCAAAGACCATCCTTAGTTCTTTAAGTGGTGGATAAGTGAAGGCGCATCAAAAATAGGTAATATCCATTACCGATATTTTTCAATTTCTTTCTTCTTAAAATTCTTCTTCTTTAGTTGTTTCATGATAAAGTAATAAAATCAGTATTTCTTATATACTGATATGTTATTATAAATATGAAACAATTCTAATTAACCTTCTATCCATCCTACGGAAAAAGGAAATCACCGCGCGTGCGTACGTACAGAATATCGTCTCCACGCCGTGGTGTAATCTATTTTCCATCACCAACTTAATTGGATGGATATAATGGTGTAATGAGTAACTATATATGATTATTATAAATTTATATTGATACTGAAATAGTATACATACACTTCAATACAATTCCACGACCATGGGAACGATATCATCGCTCATGCGTACGTACGGACTACCGTCTCCACGACACGATGAGATTCATTCTCAATGATTAACCATTCATGAATGATTATAAAGTATATATAGTAAGTAATAATGAAATATATGACATAATAATGAAACTGGATTTATTTATATTTATGTCATCTACTTAATTCCATTCAATTCAATAAGGAAACGAAAACAGCGTTCATGCGTACGTACGGACTACCGTCTCCATGGACGGTGTATTTCATTCCATTTATCGATATATTATATATATATATATATATTCTGAATATATATTATATATAAATCATGTTTTACATTCTGGATATAAGTAATCATGATCCAAGTAATCATATTAATAATTACAAGTTAAAAACATGAACGACAAATGAGATGATTTTACCCAAAATGCTACTTTAACATGAATTTACAAAAGAAGGGGTAATATAAAGTCATAAGTGGACCATATATGATATAATAACAATGAATATGATTCTAGAATAAGTCAATAACATGATTTAAATCATTATACAGGAGTTTCAGACACGTACAAAGCAAGTCGGACCTAAGGTAAGGGGAAATATCACAATCTCATTTTTATCCGAGATTGTTTATACTTTGGTATTTACTAGGGTGTATTTTATCATCCACATCCATGTTCCCTCAATATGGAATATTGTTTTCATCCACTTACAATAGTTTAAATCCAATTTTACCCTTCGGTGCGTTTTTAGTAAAGAATATGAACAGAATTTTTGTCGTTTTTTTCGTACGAGATACTTTTTCACTTTTCCGACAAAAGTATGAAGAATGTTTTTTTAACTTATACGGCATGAATGTATTTTTAAAACATTATTTCAAAGAAGCTTCCTTTACAAGTTTTCAAGTTTATTTTTAATCATCTTCTTTTTTATTATAATTGCATGACATGTTAACAAAAGAAAAGTGTTTTTGAAGAAGAAAGGATATTTTCCTCAAGAATGGAGTTCAAGTGTTTTATCAAAATTATTTTCCATCTAATATAATAAAGGGTTCTGTTTTTATCCCTATTATTACAATGATTTGCTTATGTGTTGAGGGAATTATTTTTATGAAGTCATTTACCTTATATGATTTCTTTTATGATGTCATGATGTTTCAAGAATCCCATTTTTGTTACATGTGTTAGGCGATGATGTATGATTTATGATTATGTGGCACACATAAGAAAGGATTCATTATAAGATGTGTGGGACCTATATCTCCTTCCAACACATTGGGTAAAGATTTTATATCGCATGATATAGACATGGCTGGAACGGTAGGTTATACCGGTTCAGTGAAACAGGACTGAAACGAGGGTGACTCGGTTCAGAAAGGGACTTTGTCCACTAAGATATTCTTGGCAATGATTCTTGATTAACAGGAAATGATTCTCTATGATTATGTGTGTATGACACAAAGTTTCATGTTTTAATTTATGATTATTGTGATTACATTTCACTGCCATGATTTATCCCATTTTATGAAATTATGATCTCTTTTTTAGGTTAAGATTTCCAAAAATTATGTTCTTATGTATATGATGTGATTGATATTTCTTTTGTTTACCCTTATTGAGCATTTGTGCTCACCCTTTTATGTTTTTGTTTACCCAGGGTATAAATAAACATTTTAGAAAAAAAAAGAATATCTTTATGGGAGATATTGAAGATCATTCACCACGATTAGAAGATTTTATTTCGAGTTTCCAAAGACACTAAACTATTACGATCCTTGTGTGTGTGTTTTGTTATGTACTAAGTATTCCGCAAAAGTAATGTAATATCTATGTACGTTAAGTTTCGGGTCTCTACATGCTTGGGGTGTTACATTCTACCCTCCTTCTAATTATTTCTATCTCGAAATTTCAAGAATACTACCGCATGAAAAGACTCTAGTGGATCTTCATCATAAGTTCCTCGGGTTCCCACATTGCCACTTCCATCTTATGGTTTCTCCATAGAACTTTTACTAGATGAGTCATCCGGTTTCTCAGCACTTGTTCTCTTGGATCAATAATCCGGATAGTCTCTTTGCAATAAGACAGATCAGGTAGCAGTTATAATTTCTTCTAAGTGAGTAAATGAATTGTGTCAGGCATGTATTTTGTCAATAGTGATATGTGGAACACATCGTGATCTTTGGAGAGACTTGGTGGCACTACCAAACGGTAAGCTACAGCCCCAATTTGTTCCAGAATTTCAAGGGGTCCGATGTACCTGGGACACAATTTACACTTCTTACCAAAACGTATAACTCCCTTCCATAGATATACATTCAAGAAAACCTGATCTCCTACATGAAATTTCAAATCCTCCCTTCGGTTATCGGGATAGCTCTTCTGCCTACTTTTAGCTGCATTGATGTGGGTTTAGATTACCTTTTCCTTTTACATCGTTTCCTCCACCAGTTCTGGGCCTAAAAGTTTTCTTTCACAGACGTCATCCCAAAAGGTTGGTGTACGACATCTCTTTTAACATAACGCTTCATATGGTGACATCCATATACTTGAATGGAAGTTATTGTCATAGTAAAATTCCACCATAGGTAAATATTGATCCCAAAAACCCTTAAAGTCATGTGAGCATGATCTCAACATGTGTTCTAAGGTTTGAATAGTCTGTTCTGATTGTCCATCATTTTGGGGGTGGTAGCCAGTGCTCAGATGAAGTTCAGTATCCCTTTCCTTCTGATGACACTTCCAGAATCTTGATGTAAAATGGGGATCACGATCAGAAACAATCGATAGGTGTACTTCGTGATGTCTCACAACTTCATTAATATATAGCCTTTCCAGACGTTCAAGTGGTAAATATTCCCTTATAGCAAGAAAATGTGCTGACATGGTAAGATGAACAACAATGACCCATATTGTATCGTTCCTTCTAAGAGTATTTGGTAGTCCCATGACAAAGTCCATCGTGATATTATCCCATTTCAACTCAGGTATTGGAAGAGGATGGATGACTCCTCCAGGCTGTTGCAATCTAGCTTTCACTTATAGACAAACCATACATCTTGAAACAAAATCAGAAATCTCCCTCTTCATGTTGTCCCACCAAAAATGTTCCTTCAAATATATATACATTTTAGTTCTCTCAGTGTGTATAGAGAAATTGTAACTATGAGAATCATCCCAAAATTCCCTTTTTAGATTAGGTATATCGAGAACACAAAGTCTCCTCCCAAATTTCAAAATTCCATCTTCATACACAAAGTCACTCAATCTCCCATCATTCAAAGCTTTAATCTTCTTTTTAAACTATTCATCATTATCCTGAGAACCCTTTATCCTTTCTAGTAAGGATGGTTTGGCAACCATTTGAAAAATCATTTATGTTTCACCTTCCATGGTTATTCCCATATCCAAATTTACCAGATCCATCAAAAATAGGATCCCTATCAACTCTCATCTTGTTCAAACCTCCATGATCCTTTCTACTTAAAGCATCTTCCACCTTATCTGCCTTCCCCGGGTAGTAGTGTATCGTGAAATCATAATCCTTGAGTAGTTCAAGTCATATCCTTTGCCTCATGTTGAGTTCTTTCTGTGAGAAAATATACTTCAAACTCTTGTGATCAGTATAAATCTCAAAATTTTCACCATAGAGATAATGTCTCCATATCTTCAAAGAATAGATTACATTAGATACTCAATATCATGAGTAGGATAGTTCTTCCCATGAATTTTCAGCTATCGTGATGCATAGGCAATAAATCTATCATTCTGTATAAGGACACAACCAAGTCCTTTCTTGGATGCATCACTATAAATAACGAACCCATCATTCCCTGATGGTAGAGTCAATATTGGTGAATTGAATAATCTTCTATTCAGTTCTTCAAAACATTCATCACAATATTTTGTCCAAACAAATTTATCCTTTTTACGTGTGAGCTTCGTTAATGGGTTAGCCTATCGGGCAAAATTTTGGACAAAACACCGATAATAACCTGCTATACCAATAAAACTGCATACCTCAGTTATACTCGTCGGGGCTGGCCATTCTTGGTTTCCCTTGCTCTTATAAGGATAAACAGAGATTCCATCATTGGAGACAATATGGCCAAGAAAATGGATCTCCTGAAGCCATAATTTTCACTTGGTAAACTTCCCATATAATTCATGTCTTCTAAGAGACTTCAGGATAATTCACAAGAAATTTTCATGGTCTTCATAGATTTTGGAATATACCAAGATATCATCAATAAATACCACTACAAAATCATCGAGATATTCCTTGAAAACTCTGTTCATTAGATCCCTGAAAACATAGTATTCATTAGTCATCCCAAAAGGCATTACTGTAAACTCGTAATGCTCGTACCTAGTTCAAAATGCTATTTTAGGAATGTCTTCCTTATTCACAAAAAACTGATGGTATCCTGATCAATGTTTAATTTTTGAAAACTATTGAGCTCTATGTAGTTGGTCAAATAAATCATCAATGCGAGGGAGGGGATACTTGTTTTTTATTTTTATAGCATTGATATCCCTGTAGTTGATATATAACCTCATAGATCCATCTTTCTTCTTAACAAAAACGATGGGGGCACCCAACGGAGAAACACTGGGGAAAATAAATCCCTTATTACTCAATTCCTCTAGTTTTTTCTTTAGTTCCACTAATTCCACAGTGGACATTCTATAAGGGGTCTTCGATATGGGCCTTGATCCAGGAATTAAATCAATGAAAAATTCAATTTCTAAATCTGGAGGATGTCTAGGTAAATCTTCTGGAAAAACATAAACATATTCTATAAAAATTGGTACATCATCTATTTGAAAATTCCTTTCCTCACCCACAGTTATTTCATTCTCTTCCTCCCCGATAATTGAATTTAGTTGAGCTCCTGGTGGTGGATCTAGATAAGAATCAGGTGGTGACAATTCTGATCTAACGATAAGGTGTTCTTTATCATCATCATCAAAAATTGTCACCTCCTTCTTCTTATAATAAATATTCGCATCATGGTCTGAAAGAAAATCCATATCAAGGATTACATAAAACTCAATCAATGGTATGATGATGAGATCAGCTGATAAAAAACATTTTTATTCCCTAATGGGAACGGATCCACATAACTTTGTATCAATGATACTTCCCTTAATAGTTTTAACTGACAACTCTCTATTAAATAAAATTGAAAATATCTAATTTTCTTATCAAACTGAGATGATATGAAACAATACGATGATCCAGAATCAAATAATGCATTTTATAAACTTGAGGAAACCATTAAATTACCTACCACCATGTATTTCAGAGCTTCTACCTCAACAGTAGTGACAGCATAAGCTAGGACTTAATCCCTTCACATTTTCTGAGGAAAGTTCCCCTGATGCTCTCGACATTAATTTGCATAATGTCCCTTCTCCCTACAGTTGAAGAGTTGAACATCGGTAGCTTCTTTCTTCCCCTTGCAATCACAAGATTGGTGGCCATTTTCACCACACTTGTAACAGACTCTCATTCCTTTCAAGCAAGTACAGGGGTGTTTCTTCCCACATTTACTATATGATGGATAATCAAATTTTCCATTCTTCCCTTTATTTCCATTTCTAGAGTGATCAGCAGATCTCTTATTCTCTTGCTTTGCTTTAAAGTCATAAGACATAAAGAATTATTTTTCTGTCTTGATAACACATGAGACAATATCTTCATATGACGAGAAGGATTATGAAACAAATGATCGACGAATAAATTCTTTTATCCCATCAAAAAACGATCAATCTTAGTTCTTGGGTTATGTATATAATCTCCAGCATACCTTGCTAACCTTGTAAAGATAGCCTCATACTTTGCGACATTCTCATCCTCCTTTTGTCTTAGACTCAGAAATTACCTTTCCATATCTGCTCGATGGTCACGAGGAAAGTATTTTTATAAGAAAATATCTTTGAATTTCCTCCATTCCATATTGGATTCTTCATCATCTTCCTTTGTCTTTTGAATCAATGGCAACCATTGATCAGCATCTCCTGTGAGGCGGTAAACTGCCATTATAACCTTTTTCCTTTCACTACTCCCCAAAGCATGGAATATTTTCTCTAAGGAATCTATCCATTTCTCAGCTACTAATGGATTTGTACTCCCATTGAATGTTGGTGGTTTTTTCCTCATGAAGAAGTATAACATTGATCTTCCACGCTGTGGATCAGGGTGCTCCATACGGGTAAGGTTATTATTCATAACCTGAGTGAGTTGTCCGAGTAAAGTGATTAGCTGATCAGCACCAGTTGCATCACCAGCTCCACTATAATTAACTTGAGTAGAAGGGAAATCCCTACATGGAGTGTGTGTGTTGATACAGTTCTGTTTCTTCCACTAGGTGCCATTTCTAAACAATCACATATACTAGATTTGTTTATGAATCGCAATACATAAATCAAAAATTTTAAAACACTTTACATAAATTTAATAGTTTATTGTTATAATCCATAATCATAAATATATTTTCTTTGAGGAAGTATATACTCATAAACCTATCAAAATCGTTTGTAAATAAAATGAGATTTATATTAATCATATCCCCCAGGAGTGTCGTAACCAATAGTGCAGTAAGGTCCATTTTTGTGTACTAGTTCCCGTTCGAGTCTAGCTCAAAGCAGTGTTTTTGGGATTTACCCCTAGGTACGTCTGTGCCAGAGACACCTCTACCTAATCGTATCCAGACAGAGATGTATTGCTTTGAAAACTCACAAAATATCTATAATATCAAAATTCTAGGAAGTTTTTATATACTAATCTTCAAAGTCCATCTTAGGTCTATGTGCTCTAATCAGAGTTTATCTAAATCTAGCTCCCAAGGTTTGTACTAAACATCCTCTGATACCAACTGTAATGCCCTGACCCCAGTTCCCCAGAGTCAGTGCATTATTACATAATATTGGCATAATCAGAAAAGATCAAGTCATGAAAGACCGATTAGTTTAGTGGCCTTAGAATCACTAGATACATTCATAATGATTACAATAAATCATAAAATGAAAACTACAACAACATAGTCTTTATGGTCCAAACTCATATTCCCTCATACAATCCCTATAGGTCATTCATAAAATACTTCTTCAAATCCTGGGAAAAATAAAACATAGAAAGGGGTGAGTTCAGATTCCCAGTAAGGATAAAAATATAGAAGAAACATTCATAAATAAGCATAAAAATTTAAGGAAATGTATAACTAAAACAAAAGCCCTTTAAACATGAACTTCAGCATAATATGGAAGAAATAAGATGAAATAATTCCATTTTCTTATTCACATGGATATTTTACTAGTCATAATAATCACATGAAATATAAATAACCACTTTCATAATGATGGAATGCATAATGCCTGACTATCATAACCACATAGTCAAGGCCTTATGCTAAGGATACAAATAAAATTTTGTCGAGGCCTTGTTGCAAGACACTAGTTTGACTCATGAGACTTACTGATGCATCGAGGAGCTATAGCGGGCTCCACCCATCACTTATTAAGTCCAATTCATTCCTCATATGAACTGTTTTAAACATTACATAAACAGTCGTATTAAAACTAGCATATGAAATGTCAATACTTTCTCCATAAACCAGGAATGGTATAAAAATAACACACCCACAGTAAAAAATATCGCAAAATCTTCAATACAATATGGATGTTTTGTATCATAATATATCAACTTCAAATAAGCTTGAAATCCATCAAGGATGTTGACATAGATGAAATCAAAACTATTTGAGAGAAATATCTCTTTTTTTTAATCATTTAAAAGTCACATAATTATAAAAGAAAAAATTTACTTTGAAAATATTCTTATAAGATTGTATGGGAAGATACGAAGATTATATAACGGAGAAAAATATCCACTGTAGGATCGAAATAGTGATGTAGATGCTCAATATACAAGAGGGGGGGTGAATTGTATACTTAAAAAATTCCTTTGTAACTTTTAATGTTAGTTATGAATAACTATGTTTTCCTTAAGATAAGGAAAGGGCTAAGTTTAACAAAGTCAAACTAAGCAAATTCAAAACACCTCTAACACCAAATGAAAACATGGAAAGAGATTCCGAAAGTAGGTCCTGGAAATTGAAACTTAACAAAAGATTACAATATGAGATTCTACCTTAAAGAATATAGAATATAAATGAAACAGAGTATAAATAAGGAAGTATAAGAAAGTTATACTTTCATTATAATATAAAATGCAGCGGAATATAAACATGTAGTTAAACTACAAGTAACAAGATATAAGTCTTTTAACCCAATTAGAAGGGTATCCAACAACCTTGAATAAAGGTCCCTTGATTTATACTTTCAAGAAAGTCTGTCTTACCCACACCAGGGTAAGCCCTCGATATGAATATTAGAGTCTCTGTCTTGCAATCCCTGCAAGCCCTCAACTTCAAGGTAGTTGGCAACCTCTGTCTTCCTCAGCAAGGAAGCCCTCGAACTTCAAGGTAGTCGGCACCTCTGTCTTCCTATCCCCGGAAGCCCTCGAATGTGATCACCAACATTCGGAGTCGCACGAAGATTCGAGAGTTAATTAAGAGCCTCTCTCTCTAGAAATCACTTCAAGCATGTAATCACATGAGTCGAAGATCAGTCAGTCTTTCAGCACCGAGCTCCTTCAAATGAGCTCCTATTTATAGGTAAGGTCGGCTCCTTCTCCAACGGTCATATTTTCCTTAAATATCGGAGGGACCTGTACACGTGTCACTTAGACAACGGTTAGTTTATAACAAAATAGATGACATCGTTTTATAACAAAACAAGTGTAACAGAATGTACGACATCGTTTTAAAATCTAACATAAATGTTTGGAATGAAAGCTACGGAGTGAAGGTTCAGAGTGTAATGAAAATAATAAAGAGTAGACAACATATAGAAGTGTAAGCAGAATAAAAGTTCGGAGTCTAACCAAAATATTTTTCAGAGTCTGAATTAATTTAGAGTGTATAAAACAAAGATGATCAGATTCTGTTTGATATGAGAATTCGGAATGAGAATTCGGAATGAGAATTCATCATTATAATTCGTAATGAGCATTCGTCATCAAAATTCGTAATGAGAATTCATCATTAGAATGTGTAATGAGAATTTTTCATCGAACTTCATAAGATTTCGTTATCCTGAATCTGGAGTAGAACTTAATCAGAGTTCGTATCCGAAATTCAGAATGAAACGTTATTGAAGTTCTTATCTGGAATTCGGAGTGATACTTCCTTACAGTTCTTATCCAGAATTTGGATCCTAAAACAGAATACTTCATATCAAAGTTTCAAGTAATTCCGAGAAAATAAAAGTGAATCCGAATCTCATACTTAAGAAAAATCTGGATGAAAATATGATAAGAATAATATTTCTTACAAAAGCGATTTTCCTTTTAAAAGCAATTTTCCTTATAAAAGCAATTTTCCTTATAAAATCAATTTTTCTTATAAAAGCAATTTTCCTTATAAAAGAAATTTTCCTAAAGATAAGGTGTTTTGGATTTTCAAAACAAGAAGGAATGGAAAAGTCATAAGGAAAACCGTATTGACTCAACAATATACCCCTTTTTGGAAAGCACAAACATCCTTACTAAAAATAAATTCTAAGAAGAAATAAACACATTAAGGATTATCTCCCTTTGCTTTAAGGATATTGATGAATACGACTAACTCCCCCTTAGGCTTTGAAACTCTAAGGATCGTATTCTAGATTTCCGGAGTGACATTTCATTACGAAAAAAAATCTTCTTTAATGAAAAACTCCCCCTTAGATAGACTCTTATTAGAGTTCTTTTTCCATTAAGGATCTTTTCCTTCTCCCCTTTAGATAAACTCTCATTGGAGTTCTTCTTTTTCTTAAGGATCTTTTCCTTCTCCCCCTTTGTGATTTTCAAAAAGAAATTGAGGGAATGGAAAACAAACAAAGTACCTGAAAAATTAGTAATAACAACAAAAGAAACGAGAGGCACAATTTTCATTAGGTTTAAAATCTCGGCAAAAAAGAAAATTAGATACAAAAAAAGATCTGATTTTGTTATTTCGGATCTTTTTCCTTTGACATGAGCCCCTTAAGAATAGTCTTGATCTTCTTCAGGTCTTTATGATCTTCTTCAGCTTGCATCTATAAGACCACTATTCTTGCACTTTGAGCTTCAATTCATTCTTCCTGGGCTTGAAGCTTTTCTTCCTGAGCTTTGATCTCTTCTTCCTAAGCCTTCAACTTCTCTTCAAACTCAATCCGATGAACTCTTTCAAATTTCCAGTTCTGAGAAACCGAATTCAAATTCCCATTCATATCTCTAACTTGTTGAATCTGGAAGTTCTTTTCATCTGTTAGCTTCTCTTCAAAGGATGAAGTCAGGTCATTTAACTTCCTGTCCTCAGTCTCAAAGGTATCTTTAACATTGTCCTGAAACTCATCAAATAACCTCATCTCTTCAACAGTCTTCTTCGACCAGTTTTTCATCTTTTTGGAATATTTTCTATGAGCTTCGTAGAAAAAAAAGGTTTTGAACTGAGCCTCAATCTCAACGCACTTGTCCATAACCATAAACACGGAGTCTGTTTTCTGATTCAAAGCATGTTGGAGCATCTGGCATCTTGAATCAATCCTAGAGAAGGTCGGAATGGTTCCTACCAACTTCTTCAAAGACTGAACAACAAAGTCATGCCCCACTGAAGATGACTCCGAATCCGAAACTTTTCTTGAAGAATTTTCTTCTTCAACAAGGTCAAGCTTTCTCTTCGAAGAACTACCAACTTCCTTCCTCTTCCCCACTTCTGATCTTGGAGTATCAGCAAGAATTTTCTTTCCCTTGTATTTTTCCAGAATTGGATCCTGTGCCGGAGTTTTCTTCTCACTATTAGAAACTTGAACAACATTATATTCCTCAACAGCAACTTCCTGAACATGAACCCCTACGTTTTCCTTCTAATAAAAATCATGTAAAATTTGTTCTTCTTCTCCATGATAAGTAACTTCTTCTTCTCCTTTCTCTTCTTCCATTGCTGGAGTAACTAGCTTCGAAGATTCAGCTTCTGAAGTTCGGAGTGATAAGTGTTTCGAAGGTGTCCCATTGTAATCATCTACTTGTTTCAACACATCTCTGGTTTCACCACTTCCTTCAGCAACATCTTCTTCTTGATCAACTTGCTCAACTTGCTCTACTTCCTCAGTAGTCTTAGCAAAAGCTTCTTCCAGAGCAATGAAATTTCTTCCTGGAGTCTCAGGTAGAGATTCCAAGGAGAAAGATCTCGGACCAGGAATAGTTGCTGAAACGATCTCATTGAATTTCCACAAAGCCTGGGCTACCTCAGCCTCAGGAATCTTCTTCTTGAGCTTCTTTTCCTTTAGTTGTTTTTCAATATCATCAGCAGTTCTCTCCTTCAAGGCCTTAGCCTCCGCAGGGTCCAATCCGAACTACAGATCCCCTTCTTTCCTTTTCTCTTGATCTTCTCTCCACTTCGCAACAACTTCATCAGGATATGATTTCTTCTTCATTGGTTTTGGAGGTGCGGAATGGACTTCCTTAGACATAGGATTCTCTGCTTCTACTTCCACTTCTTTCAGCTTTCCCTACCTTACTGTCTTACAGGATTCTGGATCTGCAACTTTCGGAACTGCTTCTCCTTGAGCAGGTAGATCAATAAATTGTCCAGACTCTTTGTCAAAGGCTACATCCATTATCTTAAGAGTACCATCTCTCACCAGCAAGATCTTGCAAACTCTTGTCTTATATTTGCAAGCCTCCTTGAAAGACTCAAGGCACCGAACTATCAACTTGGAGAGGATTGCTGGATACATAATAATATGAGATCTCAGATTTCCTTTCTTCAAATTCTCAAGAGTGATAAGAATGTGCTTTATCAAGTTAATCTTCCTTAGATTTATCAGAAAATCTAGGATGTAGATCTCACTCTTATTCAAGCTATCTTTGTCACCTTTTCTCGGTACGATAAGACCTTGTACCCATAACTCCAGAATCCGGAAATTTGTAGATAAACTAGCAATCTTCGGAGCCTTGTCATCAGTCAGTCTGAGAGTTTCTAAAGCTTTTTCCTTGTTGAAGCTACATTTAGAATCCTGCAACACATGAGAAACAAACTCAGCTTCACCTTCATTCTTTAGCCCTACCAAGCTGGCTGCCTTGGCATATGAAACTTTATAAGTCTTCCCATAAGACTTAAAGGACAATTTGTCCTTTCCATCTTCCGGAAGAAAAAAACGGTCTCATAGAATTCAACAAGTAAGTCTGAATACACTTCATCTTGGTTCCCAGGTTTTTACACCGCAACATCTTCCCAACCATTAATCTTGATATTCTTAGAAATAAGAGAATCATACTTTTTGAAGAAATCCGAATGAACCAGCCTCTCTCTATAAACTAACCACTTCGAGATCGGCTTAGATGAAGACATAACTTGAGAAGCTACTTCCACAGACATTCAGATTTGAAAACCTCTGAGAAGTTCGGAACTGGGAAAACTGAAGTTCGGAATTTCCTTAAAATAGAGGGGAAAAGCTTCGGGATGCGAGAGCTTGAAAACCGATGTGGGATAACTATTTGGGTCCCCTTTATATAGGTAATGAAACGACGGTTCAACTTCCTCGGTTGATCGAACGGTTGTGATAAGTTGAGATCAGATCTGACGGTTGAAAACCAATTCTCTAGAAAAAAACTTGAATCCAATCTTTTTGAGGTTTTTTATTAAAACAGAGAATTAAGAAAAGTATAATCCGAAAACATAATACATGATAATCCCAGAAAGTAAGATATGACTACGAAAACTTGGGTAAGGAAA
This sequence comes from Viscum album, assembly GCA_963277665.1. Lineage (NCBI taxonomy): Eukaryota > Viridiplantae > Streptophyta > Magnoliopsida > Santalales > Viscaceae > Viscum > Viscum album. Next base: position 1,573,560,045 of record OY728120.1, on the reverse strand, counting down.
TCATACCTTTCGGATTGGCTTAGGAAGATTATTCGTATTTGGTAACATTCTTAAAAAAACATTACAACGAGAAAAAAATTCATTATGAAAAACAAACTCAATATGGAAAACTCAGTACATAAATTTTATAAAAAAAAATGAAAACGAAAAACGTATTATGAAAGATTCGGTATGAAAATACCATTATGAAAATACCAGTACGAAATTTTCTATTCCGGAAATGTTCAATATGAACACTTCTATTCCAGAAATATTCTGTACGAACATGTCCATTCTGGAAAAATTGTAGTTCCGGAAATCTCCATTCCTGATATCTTCATTCTGAAATGTTTGAAAACAGATTTTTGAAAAACTTTGTTAAACTAACAAGTAAATGTACTCCCCCTATGAAAAGGAGTGTACTGCTGTAAGGAGGCTTTTTCAACAGAAAGTTAATTAACTAGGATTACCTTACGGTTATAATTCCTAAATTCTATTTAATATATTAAAATATATCAGAAGGCAAAGATTTTGTGAAAATATCAGCAAGTTGATCTTGCGTTCCAATAAACTGAAGAATAATATCTCCTTTAAGTGTGGGATCCCTAAGAAAGTGATGCCTAATATCTATGTGGTTTTCACGAGAGTGATGTGCAGGGTTCTTACTAAGGGAAATGGCACTTGTGTTATCACACAGAATTTGAGTTTTAGTAAAACTCAACCATAGTCTGTGAGTGTGTGTTGCATCCAAAACACTTGGTCACAACAACTTCCAGCTTCTACATATTCAGCTTCAGCAGTTGAAAGTGCTACAGAATGTTTCTTCTTGCAGGACCAAGAAACTAATGAATCTCCTCATAAATGATATGTTCCGGATGTACTTTTTCTATCCATTCTACATCCACCAAAGTCAGCATCAGAAAAGCTTTTTTGAACAAAATAATTTCCAAAAGTATAAAATAATCCTAGATCCACGGTTCCCTTAAGGTAGCGAAAAATTCTTTTTACCTCCTTTAAGTGGGATTCCTTAGGATTGGATTGATATCTTGCACATAAGCATACTGAAAACATTAAATCTGTTCGACTAGCTGTTAAGTATAGTGGACTTCCTATCATACCTCTAAAAGATGCTTGATCTACTGGTTTCCTAGCTTAATCATGATCTAAAGAGTTTGAGGTATCAATGGGAGTACTTATACTCTTATTGTTGTCATAACCATACTTTTTTAGAAGATATTTAATATACTTATGTGGATATATGTAGGTTCCTTCTGGATTTTGGGAAATTTGAAAACCAAGAAAAAAAGTTAACTCACCCATCATATTCATTTCAAACTCAGATTTCATTAGACTAGCAAAAGATTCAGTCAAAGATTGCCGAGTTGAACCAAATATAATGTCATCAACATAAATTTGAACAATCAAAACATTTTTCTTATCTTTCTTTATAAAAAGGGTTGGATCTGCATTTCCTTTAACATAGTTATTTTGAAGTAAAAAACCAGTGAGTCAATTATACAATGCTCGTGGGGCTTGTTTAAGGCCATACAGAGATTTGGTAAGTCTAAAATCATGATCCGGATGTTTTGTATCTTCAAAGCTAGGATTTGTTCAACAAAAACTTCCTCTTGAACATAACTGTTAAGAAAAGCACATTTCACATCCATTTGAAAAAGTTTGAAATTAAAGAATGCTGCAAAAGCAAGTAGAATATGGATAGATTCAAGTCTAGCTACTGGAGCATAGGTTTCTTCATAGTATATTCCCTCTTGCTGATTATAGCCTTTCGCAACAAGTCTAGATTTATTTCTAACAATGACTCCATTTTCATCAAATTTATTTCTAAACACCCATTTTACTCCAATAACAGAAGTTTCCTTAGGTCTTTCAACCAAGGTCCAGACTTTATTCCTTTCGAATTCATTTAGTTCATCTTGCATGGCTTTAATCCAATCATCATCACCTAAAGCTTCATCAGTGCATGTAGGTTATAATTGGGAAAGAAATGCTAGATGTTCTACTTCATTTCTTAAGGAACTTCTAGTCCTTACAGGTTGATTTACATCACCAATGATACTATCACTGGGATTATTCTTAAGAAACACCTGATTTGGGTTTTGTAAAACTTGTTCATCAACATAGGGTAGAATGTATTCTGGGGTAAATGTTTCAGAAGTATCTTCTAGTACATTAACCTTATCAGAAGGCTCTTCTATAAAAGGTTGATAATCAGTTTTTGAAAACACATCAGAAGCTGTAGGATGGGATGGTTTAAAAACAAAAGGATCTGACTCATCAAATTTTATATGTACAGTTTCTTCAACAGTGCAAGTATATTTATTAAAAACTCTATAAGCCTTAGATGTTGTGGAATAACCTAAGAAAATTCCTTCATCAGATTTTGGTGCAAATTTATGTAAGTTATCTTTAGTATTCAAAATGAATACTTTGCAACCAAAAACATTGAAGTAGGATAGTCTTGGTTTTCTACCATTCCATAACTCATAAGGAGTTCTATTAAGAAAATGTCTAATCAAAACTCGATTTATAGTATAGCAAGCAGTACTTACAGCTTTAGCCCAAAAATGTCTAGCAATAGAATATTCACTCAACATGGTTCTAGTTATCTCTTGAATAATTCTATTTCTTCTTTCACCTACACCATTCTGTTGAGGATTTCTAGGTGCTGAAAAATTGTGAGTAATACCTTTCTTACTTCAAAAAGTTTCAAAATCAGAATTTTGAAATTCTCCTCCATGATCACTATGAATAGTTTTCAATGGAAGGTTTTTCTCATTTTTTACTTGAGCTCTAAAACTTTCGAAATAAGAAAAAGCTTCAGACTTCTTTGTTAGAAAATATACCCAAGTATATCTAGTGTAATCATCAACTAGAACAAACACATAGTATTTGCCTCCAACACTTCCAGTTTGTGTTGGACCAAAAAGATCCATGTGCACTAACTGTAATGCATCAGTTTTTGAGACTTCACCGATCAATTTAAAACTATATTTATGTTGCTTTCCATATTGACAAGGATCACAAACTTTAGAAGAATCAAATCTAAGCTCCGGTAGATCCTTAACTAGCTTCTTCTTAGAGATTTTACATAGGTTCATATGATTACAGTGACCTAGTCTTCTATGCCATAACCAGGTGTGAACTTCCATTGCACTTAGGCAAGGTAAATCTTGGCTTCTGAGGTCTTCTATGTTCAGAGTGTAAACATTCTCTTTCTTATTGGCTGAGAGAATAAATTCTTCCTCGGAATTGTGAACTAAACACTTATCATTCCTAAAATTCACAAGGTAACCTTCATCACATAACTGATTTATGCTAATGAGGTTGTGCTTAAGACCATTAACAAAAAGAACATTTGAAATCAAGGTTTTACCAAGAAGAACAATATTACCAATACCAAAAATCTCTTCCTTAGCATTATCTCTGAAAGTTACCTTTCCTCCTTTCGTTTTGATAATCTTTTCAAAATAGCTTTTGTTACCAGTCATGTGTCGGGAACATCCACTATCCATGTTCCATGTATTGTTGCTGGTACTTTCTTTATTTTCCTTAGTCATAAGACAATGATTATCAATAGGTAATCTGGCTATAAGACCAAGATTCTTTTGTCCTGAAGATTCATAATCAGAAGATTCATCTGAAGAGTCACCACCACTGGCACTCTAGGTGTCATTTTCTTTCAGAACATTCTTAGCTTTTGCTTTATAATACTTCTTCTTGTTCCTGTCTGAATGCCTTTCTTTTCTTTCTTTCTTTTTGAGCATAGGGAAATCTGATCTAATATGTCCAGCTCTCTTGCATTCATAACAAGTAACTTCTCTATCTTTCTTATCTTTCCTGTCCTTTTTTTTATACTTGGATTGGAAATTTCTTTGACCACCTATCTTTTTCATCCTTCGATCAAGATTTGCTAGTTCATTTTCAGAGACTTCACTCTAACTAGATTCGGATTGGAAAATAACATTCTTAGACTTGGATCTGGTTACTCTCTTAGGATTCTTAGCTTTCATCTGATTTGAAGTTATTGCAAAAGAAATAGTACCATTTCCATTTTTCTTTTTGATGTTGTCAGCATCTCTCTTCATTCTGGTTTCATGTTGTAGAAGGGTTTCAAAAAGCTCATCAAGAGTAATTTGAGTGACCTTCCTGTTCTCATATATACCTGTTCTCTTAGATTCCCACTCGTTGGGCATAATATCAATTGTCTTATCCACAATAGCTTCATCATCTAAACCTTTCTCTCCCATAGACTGTAGACTGTTGACAATAGTCATAAATCTCTGTTGCACTTTACATATTGGTTCACTATAAGGAAAGTTGAAGCTATGATATTCAGCTCTAAGCATAGATCTTCTAGTCTCAATTACCTTAGAAGTTCCAAAGTTTGTAACTTCTAACTTCTTCCAGATACAATTAGCTACTTCACAAGAAGAAATTTGGCTATATATATTTCTGGTCATTGAACATAGTAAATTTTTGCGTACCTTATAGTTGAGTTGATATTCTTGCTTTTCTTGATTAGTAAAAGTTCTGACTTCCTTTTCAGGAATTTTATAATCTCCAGTAAGCATAACAATGTTTTCCACTCTAGTATTGATAACAAAAGTCTTCATACGATCTCTCCAGTATTCATAATCATTACCATCAAAGATAGGTGGTCTTGTTGGATTCAGATTATCAATTGAACCAACATTAACTCCTGCCATGCTAGAATAATCCTTGTACACACAAACTTGTTAGTAGAAAAGATTCGTAATAACACAGTTCGGAATGATAAAGTTCAGAATTAGAAAATTCGTAATGAGAAAGTTCGTAATGACAATTTTCGGAATGATAAAATGAGCAAGAAAAACTTATTTGTGAGTATAAGTATTTCAGAGACCTGCTCTGATACCAATTGTAGGATCGAAATAGTGATGTAGATGCTCAATATACAAGAGGGGGGTGAATTGTATACTTTAAATTTTTTTTTTTGGAACTTTTAAAGTTAGTTATGAATAACTATGTTTTCCTTAAGAGAAGGAAAGGGTTAAGTTTAACAAAGTCAAACTAAGCAAATTCACAACACCTCTAACACCAAATGCAAACTTGGAAAGAGATTCCGAAGGTAGGTTCCGGAAATTGAAACTTAACAAAAGATTACAATATGAGATTCTACCTTAAAGAGTATAGAATCTAAATGAAATAGAGTACAAATAAGGAAGTATAAGAAAGTTATACTTTCCTTATAATACAAAATGCAGCAGAATATAAACAAGTAGTTAAACTACAAGTAACAAGATATAAGTCTTTTAACCCAAAGAGAAGGGTATCCAACAACCTTGGATAAAGGTCCCTTGATTTATACCTTTAAGCAAGTCTGTCTTACCCACACCAGGGTAATCCCTCGATACGATGATCGGAGTCTCTATCTTGATATCCCTGCAAGCCCTCAACTTCAAGGAAGTTGGCAACCTCTGTCTTCCTCAGCAAGGAAGCCCTAAAACATCAAGGTAGTCGGCACCTCTGTCTTCCTATCCTCGGAAGCCCTCGAATGTGATCACCAACATTCGGAGTCGCATGAAGCTTTGAGAGTTAATTAAGAGCCTCTCTCTCTAGAAATCACTTCAAGCATGTAATCACATGAGTTGAAGATCAGTCAGTCTTTCAGCTCCGAGCTCTTTCAAATGAGCTCCGATTTATAGGTAAGGTTGGCTCCTTCTCCAACGGTCATATTTTCCTTAAAGATCAGAGGGACCTGTACACGTGTCACTTAGACAACGGTTAGTTTATAACAAAATAGACGACATCATTTTATAACAAAACAAGTGTAACAGAATGTACGACATCGTTTTAAAATCTAAAATAAAAGTTCGGAATGAAAGATTTGGAGTGAAGGTTCGGAGTGTAATGAAAATAATAGAGTAGACAACTTATAGAAGTGTAAGTAGAATAAAAGTTCAGAGTCTAACCAAAATATTTTTCGGAGTCTGAATTAATTTAGAGTGTATAAAACAAATATGATCAGATTCTGTTTGATAGGAGAATTCGGAATGAGAATTTGGAATGAGAATTCATCATTATAATTCGTAATGAGAATTCGTCATCAGAATTTGTAATGAGAATTCATCATTAGAATGCGTAATGAGAATTCGTCATCAAAATTCATAAGATTTCGTTATCCTGAATCTGGAGTAGAACTTAATCAGAGTTCGTATCCGGAATTCGGAATGAAACTTTATTTAAGTTCTCATCTGGAATTCGTAGTGATACTTCCTTACAGTTCTTATCCAGAATTCGGATCCTAAAACAGAATACTTCATATCAATGTTTCAAGTAATTCCGAGAAAATAAAAGTAAATCCGAATCTCATACTTAAGAAAAATCTGGATGAAAATATGATAAGAATAATTTTTCATACAAAAGCGATTTTCCTTATAAAAGCAATTTTCCTTATAAAAGCAATTTTCCTTATAAAAGCAATTTTTCTTATAAAATAAATTTTCCTTATAAAAGGAATTTTCCTAAAGATAAGGTGTTTGTGATTTTCAAAACAATAAGGAATGGAAAAGTCATAAGGAAAACCTTATTTACTCAACAACCACACCCACAGTATAAGTTAAAAAAGACATCCTTACCTTAATTCTGTCGAAAAGGTTAAAAAGGACCTTGTTTGGAAAATGAAGAAAATATATTTATTTATAAGCATCTTATAAAAAGTCAAAAAAGGTTATAAATGACTTTGACCCATATTTTTTAATGTATTAAGAATGTTTTGAAATACATTTTTAATAAACATGGATGTGGATGATAAGGAGGTCCCAGTAGATAATTATGTATAATCAACCTCAGATAATGAAGATATTGTGAAATAAACCCTTACCTTGTAATTTTCCATGGTTGAGGGTAGGTTAACCTCCTGTATAATGGTGAAATAATATTTATTAAATTATTCAAGAATCATATACATTAATATGATATCATATATGATCTTTTAACATTAATTTGTTAATAATATCTTAGTATTATCATCATTTTGGGTGTTAACAGATTCATTCTCCTTTATATTCTTTTTTATGTGATCCATATTTGTTATGGATGGGATGTATATTATTCATATCCAAGTTAGGTAATCTGCACGTATGAATGAGTGACAATATCTTTATTTTGATATTAAAATAATATATAATTGGATGTTATATCATATACACATAACCATTATCATGTATTATTTATTATTTACATGAATTACACATCATTATCATACCCATCCAAATAATAATGTTTTGAATAACAATTACACAATGGCGTGGAGACGGTAAGCCGTATGTACGCACGTGTGGTGACATGTCATTCAAAGGATGGATAGAAAACTGAATATGGTCGTACCATATTTATAATAACATAAAATTATATAGAGGATATTGGAGTTATTATTTTATAATGGAAATAACAAATAAAGAAGATGTTGAAGAAGAAAGGAACTTGAAAGAGGGTGGTGAAAACATTACCTCTTATTCGGGTTCTTCTTATTGAATTGATCAAATGTTCTCTTTAGGTTGGCTTTCTGATCAAACTAAGGCCTCTAGGTTGAAGTGAGTGAAGTTGAGAGAATATTTAGGTAGGGTTTGGCCAATCCAAAAGGCTTTGAAGGTGTGAATTAGATAGAAGGGAGAGTTCCAGTTTCTAAAAGGGGTGAGGGGAACCTTTGGAAAAGCTAGAAATATTATTTTATAATAAATTCATATTCGGTTTTTAATGGCTCCAAAGTGGATTATTTAAAGGTTAAGGTGGGATGGGTCGAAATAATTTCAAAAAATAGATTTTAGACAGGTTTGTGTCACTATAGAAACCTTATCATTTATATATAACACCTAGTTAAATAGTTTGACATTTACCAAGTCTCTTTGAATTTTTATATTATATATTTAATAAACTTACTATATTCCTCAAAGAGACCCCCAAGTGGTCCATTAATGATTTAACTATAATTATATAAGTCCTTTGGATGAACCTTATATTTTTAGTAATAGAATATCAATTAATAATATAATATTTGTTTAAAAAACTCTTTTATGTCCATTTTGACACTACTGGCTATTTTGTTTTTGATAATTTCATAACAGCATTATTACTTAGAAAAAAATTATATAACCAATAATAATTTTTCATATTAACCTAGAAAATTAGTATAATTCATAAAAAATCTCAAATTACATTTATTTTGATATTTATAATATCAATTATTTTAATATTACATTAATTAGTTAATTACTGCATCACCATTGTGTCACAAATAAATTAAATTATTTAATGCCTAAAAATTATAAATAAAATAACATTATGTAGTAAATCCTTTTATCTTAATAATTAATATTTATAATCAAATTTATTTTATGTATAATCCTGTGTTAGAAATGTTTTAGTTATTAAACTTTGATTTTATCTCTTTTAACTCTTCGTTGAATTAAATAATAATAAAGGTCCTAATCTAATCCAAGTGGACCAAAATGATAATATATTATTCCTAAGGTTGTTTCTGGTCAAGATACACTTGTCCAATAGAATTAGGACATGTGTTAGGGTAATATTAATATCATTTTTACCCTTAATTACCCTATTTACGTTAAACCGTGGTAAATAAAAGTAAAAAGTTACAATTCACCAAAAAATATTTTTATCTTATTGAACAAAATTTTACTCCTTGATATTAACTGTGTTTATCCTATTTTTGAAATTTCACTCACAGAAGCAGTAAAATTATGTTTTATGTGAATTTCCAAATTCTCCTAGGAGGTGGGTAAAAGACGGTGAAAAGTTCAATAAAATTTTTATATATCTAAAATTAATCTAAAATAACTCCAATAAATTAAATTGAAATTATATAATTATTATGTATCAATTTTGACATTAATTAAATTTAAATAAAATAAATTATTATTTAAATAAAAATTCGGTTTTAAACTATAACTCAGTGTTTTTTCATTATTCATCAAAAACTGAATGTTTTCAGAAAAATACCAAAAATTCACCCAAATCTAATTTCAATATTCATAATCCAAAAATTTAGTCCATTTTGAAAGATAAAATTTATATGATTTCAAAATGTAGGTATTACTATTCATTACAGCTAGTTTGATTGGTTGTGGTGTGTGTTAGAATTTGAAGTTGCGTACAACACATACTACTATATTATTCCAAGAGAAGCGTACCGTGGAAGCATGGGGTGTTACAAAAGAATTTAATCTAATTCGGTTTAATAATATAATAAATTTTACATTTAAATTAAAACCAAAAATATATTCTAAAATTTTGTTTTTATTAAAACAAATTTCTAAATTTTGTTCCATCTTAATCTAATTTTTTACCAATTAATAATTATTTGGTTGTTAATTTTTCAGTTATAAATTGAAATTTTTTATTACAATAATCCTTTTAAAATTGTTAAAAATAATTTATTATGAAAAAAATACACAATAAAGAAAAAACAAATTCCTTGAAAAATATTTCTTTTTAACATTAATTGATTTTATCATTATTACTAATTAATTAATAGTCAGGGAAATAATTTTTTTTCAAATTTTCAATATACAATAAACACATTCATAAATTTTATACACTAAATGTGTGAAATTTAACGTTAAATTTAAAAAAAATTAACATATATTAGATAATCTATTCTTAATAAAAATATAATTATTTGAATATAAATCAATAAATACATATAGCTCATATTTGATAAGTTGCTATTTTCATATGTCACTAATCAATACTATAATTTAATTTTCCATCATTACTTTTATATTTCATTGAACTCAAATTATTTAATTAAAAAAATGATTTTCAAGAAAAACTCTATCCTTAGAATAATGAAACAAGTTAATTCTTCTTTTATATGAGTGGTTTTATATAATGATTAATTAATTATTAAATTAATTACAATTAATTATTTATAAACATAAAACATACGTTCTAAAATATATTATATAATATATTTATTACATATTAAAATATAATGTGGATTTATAATCAGTTAAAAAATAGATAAGAATTTTTACATTAAACTAATAAACGATTCATATAAAACCCTTTTATTTTCGGATTTATACTTATGTTTTTTACTTTCTATAGGTTTTATGTTTATCTAAATATTTAACTAATTTTCTATTATAAATTATATGGGTAATATTTATCTTATTTCATGGTTAAGAGTATTCAGTGATTCTATAATAATAAAAATCATTTTCATTATTGAAGATGTTGATATTAACCAAATTTATTGTGTGTGCATACATTACATATATTTTTCTTTAAAAAATAATAATATCATGTTAATATTATATTATTCATTTATTTTTCTATAATAATGTTATATAATCAATTTTATTACATGACAATAAAAATAAAAATAATATTAGTCATGTCACACATGAATACTAATAGAATATACATCAATAAAATTGTGTTGTTACATTCTCCCACCACTAAAAAAATTTTATCCTTATAATTTATCCTCCAATCATAGGGAATTGGAATATTTTATACATACCTTTGACATTTGGATCACTCAATTATCCAATTCAAATTATGATGTCTGATGCCCCTTGACACTCTAGGTTTTGTACATGTGTAGATAGAATGCTTCAAAACCTTTCCAAATACCTCAACTTATTTTATTCATATAAAATTTAAACACATTGATTGAAAAATATATTTACAGAAATATAAATTATTTAATAGTACTATGTTTTGAATATGTAGTTCCAAAATATCATTTTGAACATGTTTTCCAAAAATTCATAGGATTTGAATTGATATTAGTTTTTTGAATATGGGTTTCCTATTTTGATTTCAAAAACCTTTAGAAAACATGTTGAAGTATTATTTCAATAAAATGTAACCCTCCTTTTTAGAAGAGAGAATAATTTCATGTCCTTAAAATGAATTATCCAGTATAGAAACATGATAGTATTCTATATTTTTTTTAAAATTAAATATATTGGATTTTTGGATTTTTTATCAAGTTAAAAAAAATTCCCATAAATCATCCTGATATTGAAGTATATAATTGGTTTTGAATATATTATGAATTTGTTTCATGTAGTTTTGATGTTTAACTAAACATTTAAATCCCTCGAGCATGAAATCAGAATATTATTGAAATAAAACCCTTAATAAGATAAAGGTGGGTTTTGTGATACTTTTTACTTGCCAACTTCAACTGAATTTGTCAGTTGATTTTTTTTGTCAATAAAAAAATATATAAAAATTAAATCTAATAATAAGATTAAAAACTAAAATGGAAAGGAAAATAATTCATAATATATACTGAATTATAAAGAAATTAATTCAACTGATTAAATTATTGGATCATACCATATAACTTTTGGTTCATCATAACTTGTTTTTTGATTTATACAATTCTTTTAATACCCTAAAATAACTAAACATTAATTAGATACTAATCAAGGTTATATGTGGACAAAATTGATACATATTACATAATGTTATAATATTAATCACTAAATATCAAAATAAATTATACCACTGAACCTAAATGATTAGTTTTTTTATATTCGACACATAAAGAACTAATTTTAGAATATATTGAAAATCTCTCCAAAAAAGGCATAACAAATGATATCCATTTTGAAACATCATAATAAATAATATTATATATATATATAATTAAGAATAGGATAATATTAAAGGGTGAGCTCAGATGCAAATTAAGGGTAAGTATAAAATATATAAATCGGTATATAAAGTGATAATAATATTTACATACGAGTATGAGAAAATAATCATGGTATATGAACATAACATGAAAAAATCAGGACTGAAAAATTATATATCATAAAATATGAGTCATGAAATATGAAATTTAGCATAATATAGGTCATGAGTAATTGGACTGTGGAATCAGGAGTTAAACATCATGATATACTATAACATAATTTCAGTACATTGTATAAAATAAGATAATGGAAAAAACATATTCATAGAAATCATAATTTATATCAAGGATAACCACCAGGAAATTAACAAATTAATGGGATAGTCGAACCACTTTTTCATAAAATATTTGACTTCAGATGAACACCTGAATCCCTTAACCTAGTAGAATTTGGCTGAAAACGGTTTTCTCATCGTAATATCATGAGATATAAATAATTATACAATTAATTAAATAGATACAATAGACCCACCCATCACAAAATGATAAAAAATTATAAATATTTTCTACAAGATAATGAAAACTATAATAATTACATCATAACATAATTAACTCATGAAAAATGAATGGTTGTCAAAAAAACATCATCATAATAAGATTGAATGATTTCTAAAGAAGAAAGGATGATGAAATAATTTGACCAAATCCACATTTTAATAAAATAATTATTAATATATGTAAAAAATAGCAATCCCCTTTAATTAGAATGTTTTTAAATTATTCTTAATAATATGTAAAACCATCCTTTTCTTTTAATATTTTTTTTGAAAAATAAAATTATCAAAATAATGGAAAAAGGTATTTCTTAAAACCATGAAGACATGGAGAGGAAGATTTATAATGTAAAATGGTTATAAAGGGGAGAAAAAACGTTAATATTGAAAGAATTTAAAAATAATGATTATTTTCATTGTTCGGTAAAAATAGAAAAATTTGGTGGGAAAACCCACACAAAAAATTAAAAGAGGATTGATTTTATAGAGAATGATATATACATAAAAAAATAATGAAATAAAGAATATAAGAAGATATAAGGAAATAAATTAAAAAAATATAAAATGGAAATAGAATAGAATTACTCCCAACAAGAAAAATAGGAAAATTTAGATTGTATTAGATTTATCACTTTATGCAAGTTATTAGCCAAAGTGTAAGTGAAGTTGTATGAGAACAAGTAATAAAATTGAAAGACTAGGGAAAAATAAAATAGTGGTGGTTTCAAGGATATATCACCATTCCATTAATGAATACTTAGTCATTAATATAATTAATTAAAAATGATATTTTAAAGAAAACTTTTACTTTTTAAACATCAATTCAATGAAATCACGTAAACTGAAATATAATAAACATAAAAATCATTATAACTTGTTTTAGAACCATATAAATTTATATAAACTTTTGTATTATTTAAATATTATCCTTCATGTAGAACCTCCTCTTTCTGGTATGCAACCCATTCATTATTATTTTGATGTGTATAAAGTATAAGGGTGAATGTCTAATGAATTTATATAACAATATTTGTGTTTGTGGGGATAAAGATAAGGTGCACGGGTGGCACACTGTTTTTCCAAACCATGCTACAGTCTCAGAGAAACCATGTGTCTTCAATATTTTGAGGTAGTGTCTTTGGCATGGTTGGTTCATGGTTATGGAGGCCGTTTAAGGAGACTGTGTGAAGGGTCACCCTTAAGGTATCAACTAACTCATGATTAGTGCACATTTTGTTTAATCATGCGACCAAACCATGTGTGGGTCTAAACCACCTCCTTAAAAAGTTGATCTAACTTTTTTTCCATTAATATACTCATATTTTCTCTTTTTAAGCCCTAAATATAGATTTTACTTCCCTAAAGGTCAAGTAAGGTTCTCTGATCAATATAGTGGCGATCTGATGGATTCACTTGGAAATTATAAGCCGATTCTTAAAGGTATGAGTTTGTTCATTAATATTTTTATTACTTTTCTTAGATCTAATTGTCTACTACTCTCGATTTCATTGATCTAGGCCCATTAAGGGTCTATCTAATATTTTAAAAGCCAAATATGTTTATATTCTTCTTTGGTTGTGTTAGGTGAAGTTATCTATGGTGGGTTCATGGAGATTGTACTCAGTTTCGTTTCCATTCTTCTTCCATTTATCATTTTCAGCAAAAATCTCGAGGTATGTGGATTCACTCCAAACTGATCATGCTAAAACTAATAGGATTGATTTCAAATCGATAATTCTTTTTATACTTTATTTTGAATTTGAGTGTAATGATTGTTTAAAAACTTCTTTAGTGATAGCTTATGTAAACATAATAATTGGGTGTTCTTACAAAAGTTCTTTGGTTCTTTGTTTAAAAAGATTGATTTTAAAATGAATATTTTTTTTCTGGAATTATTTTAAGTGGATTCATATAAATGTTTCTAATAAAAGTGATGAATTTATTTAATGGAAATGGGGATGGTTGATATGAAATAGTTTGGTTAATGATTTATAATAAAAAAAGCTGTCTTTTTTGAAAAGGATGAAATGGTTATTTTCACATTAGTTTTTAGAAAACTGGTTGTTTGGGTTTATATTCATTTAGGATGGATAAGGGTAAGTATATTCCCCCATAATTATTGGGATGGATAGGGTTAGGGATCTCCCCCATCAAATTGTTCATAGGTGATGGATTTGTGAAAGGATGAATCAACACTCATGAGTATAGGGAGGTCCTGGATACATGCTTGGTTGGATATGTGGATAGGTAGACTATAATGTTTATGAAAAAAATGGATTTTGAGAAATGGATTCAAATAATTGGTTGTTTGTTTTCACAAAATTTATTTTTATTGGAATGATTGGGTGAAATTTTATTTGTTTATATTTGGAAATAAATTTTTTTTAGAAGTTGTAATTATATTTGGGTATAAATAGTTTTTAGAAGTTTTTTATATTTTTGTTATAAACTATTATTGTGAATTGTTCCATATAACTATTTTATATAAATATTTCTAACATTTATATCATATTGGTGTGAGTAGAGAATTCATTGGGAAGAACCTACTGAGTTTTATTACTAACCCTTGCTTTCAAACTTTTGTACTTTTATAGATGTCATCTACTGGTACATGGGAAATGGTAAATTCTCACACGTCTTAAGCACCAATTCATGATAGTTAGGTTTTTCGGTGATTGTGGATCTTGGATATTACGGAGAATTGATTCTTGATGTTATCTTGGTGTTTTATTAGTTATCTTATGTTGTTTAGTTTGATGTTAGTTTGTCTTCCATTATAGTAATATTTGGTTGGTTTTGATATAAAATAATAGGTCGAGTTGGCTTTCTTTTTATCGTGCATCATATAGTTCTTTGTTTTGATTTGTTTTATTGGTTAAGTTATATTATTCTTAAATGTTACATCATCCCCAACATCTATTGAAACCATCAGCAATTATTTCTATCCTTTTTCACCTTGGGGATGTCGTTTAACACGTATTAACTCCCACCCATCTTCTCAAGCCAATGAGGAGAAAGAGGGATGTTTCAAATGGTATTCATTTTTTTCTGTCTAAAAGAATGTTTTATATAAATGGTTTATGCTTGTTCCTTTTCCTTTGGAATAATTAGTCATCTTTTTTCTTGGTCTTGGAATTAAATTCATTCCGGTATATTCTTTATATTGTGATCACAGGAAGTATGAGTATTATCAGGAAAACAAATGTAGAGCATAAAAACACATAGCAAACAATTTTATGTTGAACATCAAATTACCAGGGAGTTGGGTAAATATGTGTTTTTAGGAACTTATAAGATATTGGAATCTCATTGTCATGGGTTTATAACATGTCACAATCATGGAATGAATTAGTTGAAAGAATTCCCACTAGTATTTCATATTTAATTTTGAGAAATTATATATGACTAGATTCATTATCTTGATTTTTTGAGAAATATTGCATTTGTTTTCAAATGAATTACTTTGAAAATAAAAAATATTGGTGTATTTTAAAAATGGATTGCTTTTCAAAAACAAGTTAATGTTTTCAGCAGATGTAAAATGTGAGAAAATGATTGATTTTTAGAAAGAAATGTTGTGATAGTTTATGTGGTAGAATTTCAAATGTTAAACCTTATGTTTCTCATGATTGAGACTTCTAGTGTTTAGAGTTAGTTTAGAAAATGTAACTCGATAGGCATCTTCATAACTAATTGAAATAAGTTGTGAAGAATGTGGTTTCACTTGAGCCACAGGTGAACTAAGTTATGGTTCAGAGTATCATCCAAGAATTTCAAGCTGTGGACACTAGGAATTGGTGGGATACACCAATAAAAGTGGATCATTCCTTCCATTTCAAAAAAACATAATCCACCCATATTCCAAGGTGTTTTAAAAAAAAAGGATGAGGTGCGACCGAATATGATTAATTGTATCTTCCATTTCATTGGAAAACTTGTGGAGCTAAAAGTAAATATAAAAACATATATTATAGAGGACCTTGAATGCCAATGGTGGGATCTATCTATATAGGCTCGAGTAGATCATGGCCTCAGTCTGTAGGATTTTGATGAATTTCTCAATTAAAAATTCTAACCTCACTCATTCAATATTAAAATAATGAAAAACATATTCAGTATAAAGCCGGAAAATATCTCTATCACCGAGTATGAAAATAAATTCCTGGTTTTAGTGTGCTTTTCACCCAAGGTTTATACTAGTGTGTCATTGAAGGAACACAGCTTTGAATCAGGTTTGAGGCAGTAGATTCACTTAAAGATAGTTTTTCTCTGTGTTACATACTATATAGAGATGGAGAATTGAGAGAAAATAGCTAAATAGGATATCTCAAGAGCTATGGGAGGAGGAAGCATCATGATGCCTTCTAGAAATAGTGGGAACTCTAATTATGGGAGCTAGAGGAAGAGGTACACCTAATTCTAAGGTGTGAGTGGTTACTAGAATCAAATGGTTGGATTGGTAATCCTTCCGCCAAGTCCAAAGATCCTGGCATGGTGTTTTTAATGTGGTTTATTCATCCACATGAAGTGACAGTGTTCAACACCACCGAGAGTATGTCCCAAATGCAACTAGAGGGGGAAATATTCACTATTGTTATTTCAATTCCCTGAGACCAGGAGCTTGGGACAGTTCTTAGCCATCAGAAGCATCATATGGTTTGACAGGCTGACGAAAGACTAATTAATTTCCTTGGTAGAGCAAAGCATTCTGTGGTGATTCTAAGAATACCATGACTCCTCAATAAGGGTTGTTTGAGCAAGGTAATAAGGACTAGAGTGCAATGAAAAATCAATTATTTCAAGTTAACCAGGTGATGTGGATGACCTGGAAAGACCATATACGGTGAGAGGTACAATTGTTTTGAAATCTACCAATACGAAAGTTATCTTTAGTATGGGTGCATCACATTCCTTCATTGCTTCTCTTTCTTTTTATTTTATAAGATTAAAACATGAGATGATGCATTTTTCGACAAAATGTCAAAATAATCTTGGTCAATGGTAAAGTAGATCGTTTATAGGCATAGAATGTTCCATAACTGTCGATTTAGCTAAGCTAATATGGGATTTTTCATTGTTGTATATGGATGTATATGATGTAATCACGAGTATAGATTGGTTGACAATGGTCTAGGATCAAATCAACTGTTATAAAGGAATAATGTATTTAGGAACTGAGGACAACACGAGGAATCTCTTTAAAGGATAAAGGATTGTAAAGACTAGTGAAACAGGTGTTTTAACATTAGTAGGGGAAATATCTCTTACCAATTGGTGGAAATAACATTGGAAGAGATGGAAAAAATAAACGATAATAGTTTTCCAGCAGTCCTGGATCAATTTCAAAAGGTTTTTTATGAGAACATCTTTGGGTTATCACCTATAAATAAAGTGAAATTTTTGATTGATCTCCCTCTGATGACCAAACATATTACCCTTCTGTCTTTTAGGATAGAACTAATAGAATTAAGAGATATGAAAGTTCAGTTAAAAGAGATGGAAATAATGGGTTCCATTTGGTCAAAAACATCTCTGTGGGTGGAAACGGTCTTGTTTGTAAATAAAGTATCTAGAATTATTTGTCTTTTTGTTAATTATAATAAGATTAACCTAGTTATGGTAAAGAAAAAATATCCACTTCCACTCATTGATGACCTTACTTATCAAATGAGAGGAGCTCAATGGTTCTCTAAAATTGACTTGCGATTAGGATTCCACTAATTATGAGTTCGGATGGAGGATATTATAAAAACAACTTTCAGAAGTATATATGGCAATTATGAATACTTTTTAATTATTTTTAGTATTATGAATGTACTGGAAGACATTATGAAATTTATGAATTATATATTTCATAGATATCTATATTATTTTGTTGTGGTGTTTTTGGCAGACATAATGGTGTATTCGAGGACATGGGATGAGTGTGAGAAACACATGGTGATAGTGTTGTAAATATTGATAGATCGTCTCTATTTTGCCAAATTTTAAAAGTTTCATTTTTAGTTAGAATAGGTATGAAATTTAGGCCATGTAATATCTGAAATAGGTGTTTTAGTTGATCTGGAGAATATAGAAGCTATTGTCTCTTGGAAACCCGAAAGAATGTCTTTGAGATATGTTGTTTTCTTAGTCTTGATGGTATTTACCGAGGATTTTTGAGTGACTTTTCACTGCTAGATTCACCTGCGATATGTTTGAAAGAGAAAAACGTTCCATTTCAATGGACTGAAGAATTCCATAATTCTTTACAAGAGATGAAATTTCATCTTACATCATCACCTATCTTAATTTTTCAAGAAACTAGATAGGGGTATGTGGGGTACTATGATGCGTCAAGATCTGGGTTGGAATGAATTGTCATACAAGGAAATCATGATCTGGATTATGGATCAAGTCAGTTGAGGGTTCATGAGAATAATTACCCTACACATGATTTTTAGTTAGATGAAGTTTCCATGTCTTATATAAAAGACATCGTTATATCTTCGGTGAAAATTTCACTGTGTTCATAGATCATTTGATCCTGAAGATTATTTTCTCACAACATGATTTGAATATGTGGAAAGTAAGATCGATGAAGTTTCTTCAGATGTCAGACTATTACTTGATGTATACACCAAGTAAATGAAATATGGTGTTAAATGCATTAAGAAGAACGTTGTATGCTCAATTTGGGAAAGAAACATCAGATGAGTGGTTGTTGATGTCAGTCCTAGATGATGTGCATGTGAGTTGTGAAGACTGAGGTGATGCGTTAGTTTTCCTTCCAGTTTCTACAGTTCATGATTTGGTAAACACCGTAAAATAGGCACAGAAAACCATGGTATAATTTGTGGAAATGAGTTCAAAACTCAATGGTGGGGAGGCCATTGAGAACTGGAGGCTGTATGGGAGTTCTGTGTTGTGGTTCAAGAATTGGACGGTTGTACCTATGGATTCTCCAGATAATCTTATCAGTTATCATCATCATTCTAGATGGGATATTCATCCTATAATACAGAAGATGTACATGTTATTGAAGACATAGTTCCAGTGGAATGGTATGAAACCAGAGGTGGATAATTTTGTTTCAAAGTGCTTAACTTATCAAAAATTTAAGGTAGAACATTAGTGACCAGTAGGTATGTTGTTGTATTTATCCATCTAAGTATGGAAATGGGAGAAAATAGTTATTTTTTCATAGGCCTCCCAATAACGGTTTAAAAACATGATTTTATATTTGTGGTTGTAGATCAGCATACCAACTCATCTCATTTAATCCATATTCATGAAACTCACATGGTGGAGAATTTATCCAAAATATATATCCATGAAGTGGTAAAGAGACATTTCATAGCATTTTTGATAGTTTTAGAAATATATTTGAGGTTCATATCTTGATTTTTTAAATCCTTACAGAAAGTCCTTAGGACTCAATTTAATATGAGTACAACATATAACCCTCAGATGGATGGGAACCTGAAAGGATGATAAAATTATTGGAAGACATGTTTTGGTATTATGTAATAGATTTTCGTGGCCCATGGAATCTTCATGTGCTATTATTGGAGTACTCTTATAATAATATCTATTAGACCTCGTCGCATATGGATTATTTTGAATATTTGTATAGGCCCCCTTATCATTCTCCACTATGTTGACTAGAAACATGTGAGACTTCACTAGTAGTGCCAAGCCTTCTCCAAGAAACAATAGATAAGATTAAATTGATCTGAAAATGATTTAGATGGATGAGAGTCATCAAAAATCATATTCTGATAATTGTCAATGGACGTTGTTATTAGTAGTGAGTGATCATGTGTTCTTATGGATTTCTCAAAGGCTTCAATATCATCGTTTTGGGAGGAATGGAAAGTTATCTCCTTGATATATAAGCCCTCATGAGATAATCGAATGAGTTAGAGAGGTGGAATATCTGCTGTAATATACACCATGGTTCAGTGAAGTTCATAATGGGTTCCGTGTATCTCAGTTGAAAATGTATCGACATGATCTTGACCATGTGATCAGATGGGATCACGTAGAACTAGAGTCTGATGCTTCCTTGGTATATATCCTGATACATATTGAGGATATTCTAAAAAATTTCTTGCATGAAAATAGTATCCTCCTAGTGTAGTTTGTTTTGGAACATTTTACGATTTGATAAGAGACTTAAAAACACAAGAAGGAAATAATGGAGAAATGGTGAGAAATATTTCAGGGAAGTAGTGGTTTTCTACATTCCAGTGATGGAAAGACTAGTGGTGGGGAGAAATTGAATCCCTATATTTTCATGTATATAACACTTTAAATATTAATTTGATGTCTATAAATAATAAGGGTGAAATTTGGGGGAGTTTGGAGAACATTATTTGTGTTTTTGGGGCTAAAGTGAAGACGCACGAGCATGAAACAATTTTTCAAAACCGTACGATAGCATAAGAGAATCTCAGTGGCTTGGGTATTTTGAGGTAGTGGATTTAACACTATTGCATCATGGTTATGGATACCGTGTGATGGTTCATCCTTATGTAAGTGGGTAATTCACAGTTAGAGCATGGTTTTCCAATCTTTTCAACTAATTCATGTGCGGGTCAAAACAACCACCTTAAAAAGTGCATTTAACACATTTTTTACTTTAACTTGCTAGTTTCTTCTAATATGTGACCCTAACTTAGGATTTTTCATCCCCAATGGTCAAGGAAGGTTATTCTATTGATCTAGATGTTATTTGAAGGCCTCACTAGGTGATTAGAAGCTGATTCTTCATGGTATGTGCTAGTTCCTCATCATTCTTGTTTTGTTTCTTAGATCAACTTCTCCTCTTCTCTCAGTTTCATAGATATACACCCGTTTTGAGTATATATAAGGCTATAGATGCCAAATATGTATAAATTTTTCCATTTTTGTGTTTGGGGAAAATATATATGGCAGGTTCATGGAGATTTAACATGGTTTCATTGGCATTGTTCATCTGCTTATTATTTTCACAAACAATATTGAGGTAGGTGGATTCACTATCAACTCCACTTTATATAACAAATTGGGTTGATATAAATTGATAATTTTGTGTGAAAATTATTTTTAATTGGATGTGTTATGATTTTTGAAAACCCACTTGAGTAAAAATTGGTGGAAACATAAGAATTGGGTGTTCTTTCAAAATTTCTTCTGTTCATGGAATTAAAATGTTGATTTTAAATTAAGGGTTTTTCTTGTATTTGTGGTAAGTGGATTCATCAATGTGTACTCAATAATAGTGATGCATTTACTGAAAGGAAATGAGTACGGTTGATTTTAATTATTTTTTAAAGGTTTTTAATAAAAATGGATTTATTAAAAAGTATTAAATATTTGTTTTGTCAGAGGTTTTTCACATATTGGTTGTGTGTGTGTTCATGTGAATTCTGGATGGAGAAGGATAAGGTTCCCCCCCCCCATTATTAGTGGGATGGATGTGGTTTAGGGATCTCCCCCATCAATTGTTTCAATAGGTGATGACTTAGTGAATGGATGACTCACCACTCATGATTATAGTGAGGAATAGGTTACATGAAAGGATGGAAGTGTGGATATGTGGTATATAATGTTTAGTCCAAAATGGATTTTGAGAAATTGATTCAAAGAATAGGATGTTAATTTTAATGTAAAATAGTTTTTCTATAATGATTGGGTGACATGGTACTTGTTTATATTTTGAAATAAGTTGTTTTAGAAGTTATTTACATTTGGCTACAAATTTATTTCAGCAGTTGTTTATATTTTTGTTATGAACTATTTTTGGAAATTCATCCACAAAAGATGTTTTATATAAATGTTTATAACCTTTCTACACTAGTAAAATGAGTAGAAAAGTCACTTGGAAAAACCGAGTGAGTTTTAGTACTCACCCATGCAATTGAACATTAGTTCTCTTACAGAAGTCATCTAATGGGACAATGGAAAAGGCAATGCATCACATTTATTTAGTAGTAATTCATGATACTTGGGATGTTTGGTGATATGGGATAATTGATCTTGTAGTGAATAGAGTCTTGTGGTTTCCTTGGGGTTTTTTATATTCAACTTCTTCCATTTACTTTGATGTTTGTTTGGATAACATTGAAGTATGATTTGATGGGTTTTTATATGAAATAATTGGTTGTGTTATCATTCTTTTTATCATGCGGCATATAGTGGTTTTTTGTTTGGATTTATTGTTTGAGGTCTCTTAATCATAATAGGTAAATCATCCCCTATGTTTATTGAAACCCTTCAGCATTTATTTTCAGCATTTTTGGCATGGTGATGTCTCTTAAATTCAAGTAACAGCCTCCCACCTTCTCAAAACAATGAGGAGAAGGATGGACTTTACACTTCATTTCTCTTATATTATTTAGTTAATGTTTATTTTTTTCGTTGTGAGTTATT
This sequence comes from Viscum album, assembly GCA_963277665.1. Classification (NCBI taxonomy): domain Eukaryota; kingdom Viridiplantae; phylum Streptophyta; class Magnoliopsida; order Santalales; family Viscaceae; genus Viscum; species Viscum album. The sequence continues at coordinate 1,573,537,440 of OY728120.1, read as the reverse complement.
AATTTTGAAAATTCCTTAAATGCTTTATAATTGTGATGTTAACCCCCATTAATTTATACATAGTCCATAAATCCGACACTAGTAGTGCTTGTGGAATTATTTTGTATCAATTATTTATATATCCACATCTTTCATTGATGTAAATAATGTGTATTGTTTGGGAGAATAAAATCCAAGACTAAAATTTTTCCGGGTAACATATAGATAACCATGAGTTAATTCATAATGATCATTTATTTTTGTGTCATCCATTCATAACCATAATCATGAAATATAAAACTCATTAGAATAATATATTTCCATTATTGACGACTTGATACATATTAATGGTACAAATGATGTTGTTTGTATAACATCATCCATATAGGTGGTAGAACCAACCACAATAAGAACATTCTAAAAAATTGAATGCGTAAGAGTTTAGAGTCTTATAATATAAGAATAAATTTATCAGACACATAATTCTATTAGTGTAAAATCTCTACAATGGTTGATAATATTTATATAGAGTACATATGAAAATGTAATTGAAAAATTTTGTGAAGAACTAAGACAATTACTAGTTGAATTTGATAATTCTCAACCTAAATTCCCTAGAAATTAAAATGTTTTTTCTTTCATCCTAAATTTGTAACCTTTCAAAAGTCTATTAAGTATTTTTTAAAGATGAAACAGGTAGATATTTAATATATAACTAAATAGTATCATTGTTTTAAGGGGTATATATGGGGACATTTTATGTGTTTTTTTGGGAGTTTCCAAAAATATTAATTTTCTAACTTTTCTATTTTTAATTTTAAGAAGAAATTATGAAAAAAGTTGATAATACTATAGATGAGATATTATTTGGTTGATAAATCCATCATAAAAACATTTATAGATAGATTGTTTGGATATTTTCTCATTTACAACTTAGTTTAAACCCATTTTCGACATTTAACCATTTCTGTGCTTACTCAATTTATACAATAGTAATTTTTTTCTATTTAAAATTGTTATCGACTTTCTTGCAACATTCAACATTGTGGATTAATAATTTGGACTCCAATTAATCTAATTCAATTATTAAATATGGTAAATTTAACTTCTAAATTATAACAAAAAATATACAGTAGAAATATTATTTTATGGAAAAATATATCTTTACACATCCTGTCTTCATAATTTTATTTTATATCTATTAATAACTATATTTTTGTCAATATATTGGTTTAAATACAGAAATGTTTCATTATAATGTTCCTTATAAAGTGTCAAAATTTATATATGGAGATAATAATTCATAATTCATAAAAAGGATTTTAAATACATTCCTTTTTATATTAATTTTTTTCATCCTTATTAATTAATTAATAATAAATGAATGAATTTTAAATAATTTTTATTATTTTAATATTTTATAATTTCAAATTTCAAATGTGAGAAATTTTACATTTAAATGAAATCATATAATATATAATAAAAATATTATTCAATAATATAAAATATATTTCAATGAATGTGAATAATTAAATTCTTATGGATCATAATTTTCTTGATTTTTATTTAATTTTATTTACATGATTTGCTGATAATTATTATAACGTAATTAATCCATTTTATTAAAATAATTCTCTTTATTTTGTATATTTCTTTCCATAAAATCATAAATATATTTGAAAAAATATATATTTTGATTGTAATCTATTTTTTCTTTTTTTCTATAATTGATTATATGTCATCATTACTATATTGTTATATTATTGAAAATTAATTATTTATATGCTTCAATAATAATTTCACAAATATAAAATATAAAATATTCATTACTTATTAAAATATTTAATTTTTTTATAACTAAATTAGTAGATAAATATTTATACGTTAAGATAATTCATTACTCATATAATGTCCTTGTATTTTTGAAATATATATATATATATATATATATTTCTAGATGTTTAATTTTTATCCAAATAACTAAATCACATTCCATTATAACCTAAATGAGAAATAATTTTCTTCTTGAATTGTTTATAGTCATCTTGAATTCATTGAAAATAATTTTTTTTATTAAAGATAATGATATTAATATTATTTATTTAGATTATGTCATTTACTTTTATTTTCCTTCTAAAAAATAATTAAATATTTTGTATCTTATCATATTTATTTACTTATCTATAATGATCATATATAATAAATTTATTTAATTTGAAAAGAAAAGAACAATAATATTAGTCTTGTAACCCATGAATTCTAAGGGAATATAATTCTAAAATATTATATTTGTACAATAAAAACCATATTTTATTGAATATAAACCATGAAATAGTTTATCTTGGTTAACACTAATATAATAATTAGGAAATCATAAAATATTTCTCCTATATTTCAATCTGATGGTTTCAGTTCTAATAACTTGACATCAATATAACCAGAACACATAAAATTAAACCGTAGACATTTTTCAACAATTTTAACCAATTTTCACCATAATATTATTATATTTTATTCAATAATATATGAAATATATCCCAATAAATAACAACTAAGGGAATTTTATTCATACCAATGGAAAATATAGATTGTAAAAAATTCCATCCTAAAAAAATTATAATAAATAAGAACCAAAACTTATTTTACTTGGGGGTTATAACGATGACCTAATAAAACCCTAATAAACAATATAGTACTCGAGTTTATCATCCATAGAAAAAAAATATACATTACTATGATATGGGATATAACCAATATATTCCATGAAAAATAATGATTTTTTAGGACACATAAATGACTTGTTTTCATCCAAAAGACAAAATTATACTATTTGTAAATATAATTATCATCTAAATATCTTCATATATATCCTAAAAAATAAAAAATTTATAGGACCAATAGTATTTCAGTCACCATAATTGATTTTACATAATTATATAAATATATATTCCCATATAAAGCTCTATTGACCCAAAAATTAATTTTATTTATAAATAATCACATATGTTGTAATATGTACATTTTAATTAAATTTTATGCATATATTTTTTTATATATAATCTAATTAAACTCAATTGGGTAGATACATGAAGAAAATTATATTTTTCCCAACAATGATATCATTTTGTTACCCCCATTGATTTTAATTTCCAAAAATAATTCCATAACTATTGGTCTTAAAATTTTTTTTTGGTGTTTTTATCAATTTTCAATCATAGTATTATACATTATTGATGGAGTATTTATATTCTGCTATGAATTTTTTTTTCAAAAAGTGACTCAATGATATCTCTATACATAAATGACATTTTTTGGGATGTATTGTGTGGAATTAATAATCAATGGATGTAGTAATAATAATATGGGAGGGGAAGCTGAGTAGAGTACTCTAATTATTTTGTAAGAAGGATGTGTATATGCTAGAGTTTTATAATAATTGATGTACTAATTCTGTTATGGGTAGTATCATGGAAGGATGATGAAGTGATAATGATTCTCACCCACAAAAAAATGTTGTGTCCCAAAGATATTATTTTAGTTACATTGGAAGTAACTCATATTAAATTATAGAAGCTCTGTAGTAAAAGGATTATTTCATGTATACCATCACTATATAAAAATATTAATTAATGAAGACATCTCTTCCTAGTGTTTTCCAAATTCATGGGCCTAACATATTGAGAAGGGAAGAGTTTTTCATGTAAACCCTTCAAGATAATGAATCACATGAGTTAAAAAATATCTGAACATATTCCTAAACATATCATGAATGGATGATGGAATCACAGGATGTGGTAAAGAAAATCACATAATGGGATTTTCCCTGGAAATGATGGATACCTGATAAGATTGAGCCACAAATGAGTTTCATGGTTGTAATTTTCAAAGGATGTCACATGACTCACATGAATGTGGATACAATGTATATGACGGTGATTATGTATGAAAATTTAATTGTATTCTCTTATGAGTTAGGTGATAGTATAGAGTTACAAAGAAAGTCAACTGACAAGGGTATGTTAGGAAAGTCATGTGATTGATAGCATTTTATTTTGGTGACGCAAGTAATTTTTATTGATCGGTGAAAAAAACTATATACTAAGTATTTTTATTGTACATTAGTGGGTTTTTTCTGATAAATACCCAACCATTTAAATCATTATGATGTTAGTGAGTTTTCAAATAAAATCCATTAAATGGGATAATGAGGGTATTTTTGGAGAAGAAAAGGGGTTATGCATAAAATGTAACAAGAATCTCATTTCCACAATCAATCACATTGTCGGTTGAGTATATTAATGAAATGTAGAAAGATACTTCTAGAGGTCTTAGGAGAAAGGATATATGTTTAAGGATTCATTTGAATGGGTTAATGAAATCGGTCCTAAGTGAATCACACATACAGACTGAGTCATGAACACAGTAGTACACACCATGGGTTACATGATCATTGTTATGCACATAGAGTTATGGCCAATAGTGTAAAATGTGGTTACATCACATAAGATAGATTTATGATGTTATTTTTACATGAATCAATATAGTGGTGATTTAATAAATCCAATAGTATATATGATTTAATGCATTAAATAATAATATAGACTATCAATTGTTATATCTTCTTGTAGAAGAAGAAAAAGAGAAATATGAATATTCTAGTTGGAATTTTTCCTCATCTGAATAAGTACTGTTACTATGACAGTGTCTTGGAAAACAAACAATTAAATCTCTATTTAAAGTGCTTATCTATTATCACTTAGAATAAAAATATCATATTACAAAAAATACCAACAAAATGTTAAATCATGGGTTATGATTCAATAAGAGTCTTGTTCTAGATAGTGGTATACCATCATATTTTTCATATACTAAAGAGACATATAAGTATATAAAATATTTAAGATCGTTCTATGATGTAGTGTGAAGGATTGGAGTAGTGGTGTTTCACCTTAGTTGAGGAGTGATCGAGCATATAAACATGTAAGGGAAGTGATCCTCATATGGAGTGATCCTAACTGAAACATCATTTGCCTAGAAATAGTAGATATTAGTTGATTCTGGAACATCAAAACATCATTGGAGAGTATACCTTTCATATATTGTTTTTCACTGTACCGATTAAAATATACGTGTTCTATGTATGATTTTATTTACTAAATTTTTTTTATTTTTTTCCGTGATTGTTCTTATAGGAGTAATTAGTACAACACAGTTTCTACGAACTAGGGAACAAGATCCTAAAATGAAGAAAAATAACATAAATAAATTCTCAATTGAACTGTCACCTTGATTCAACCCCCCTTTCTTGGTGTCAATTTTTTTAATAAGTGATATAAGAATCTAAATGGTCAATAATTTTATTAAAATATATAATTTTTATATTTTTGTATTCATGTATTTTTTTATGATGCTTCCATTTTTCAAAGGGCATAAATTTTTTGGTTGGCTGAAAGAAATTATCATATCCCTCGAGGATTGTGGTGAAGTGGTTATGAATTATATTTGAATTTATTCTTACTTGTGAATGTATAGTGAATTAATTACAAGTATAAAGACATAAAACATATTGAATTGATCAATTTTAGATGATTTTTACAAGAAAACAATTCATTGTGCTACTTTTTTTGAAATTTGGATCACCGTAGAAATTGATTACATGAATATATGTTAAGAAATCGAGTTTTTTTACTAACTCTGAAGAATGTGGTAAAACATGAAAATATAGAAACATATTTAAGATTATTGGTGAATATTTCCACATGAAACAATAAATAAGAATAAACAGAATTATTGGTATGCTCCTTGGAGACAATATACTAAAAACAATGTGAATGATTTTAATTCTATTGTTTAATCTATTTTTAACCATATTGTGGATGTTTCTTGTGAATATGGAAATTCTCATTTCTCCCTGGATATGAATGTTCCATTAATTCATGTAATGGTCAATATTTTTAGTCATCAAAATAAATGAATATGAAAATATTGTTATAGTATATCCAAAAATCATCATCCTAAAAAAAGAATATATTCCAATGGTTTTAATTTCCTCACATATTCCATGAATGAATATTTTCACAACACATTGATTATCTTTTTAATAGCTTATCCCTTTATATTATAGAATATATTTGGCCATTCTATTTTACTCAATCTTCTTTAGAATATATAGCATCACCAAACTTCAAAAATATAAATTTATTATATGAATTTTCCTCCTTATAGGACCTAAAATATATTCATTGATGTATTTTGGTTATCCACCTTCTACACATGGATGGTCTTTGGGTCACATTAGTATTATTTTCTCTTCTTCTTAGACTAGTGGGAGTTTCATCAAAATAAAGTAGTGTTAAAGGAAGTATCTCTATTTATTTAATTCCTTCTCCTATTATAACTTATTTATATTTATAAAGTAATTAATATTACTTCGTTAGTGAATTTTATAAGTAACTAAGTCTTTTGAATAAAAATCATACTTATTTATATTGGTGGATTTATCAACTTTCAATTATTCTATAATATTTTCATTTATATTATTTCTAAATATTAATTTGAACCTATAAGTACCATATCATTGTTTTCGAACATTAAATTTTAAAAAAAAATCCCATTGAATCTTACTCTTCTGAAATATCCCCCATGGGTGTATGGTTTCATGTGTTTGTAACATGGAATAGTAGTATACAACATGGAAATCATATCAATCATCATCTTGAATCATAACATATTATAGTGATGTTTGTTTTTATAATGAATAGTTTTCATGTCATCAACTAATTTGATTCTTTATTCTTTAAAATATATCATTTTGGTTTTATTCATTTAGTAAGGTTCTTTTAAAATATACTTTATGATGTCAATCCAATCATGTTTTGACCATTTAGGGAACCTTAAAATTTTCCATGAAAGTCATTCATATTTTTATTTGGTTTAATGAACATTATAGTTTATCAAAAGATGTTCTAAATATTACAATGTTGAAAGAAACCTTACAATGGTCATCTATATAAACTCCTAGAACCTTATAATGGTTAACAATACCTTATGATGTCTAAATTTTTAGCTTATGATGATCACATGAACCTAACGATATTGTATAAGAACCCAAAAAAGTGTTATAACTTTCCCTTTATAGTGACCACGTGATCTTTATGAAGTTCATAAGAATCATAAAAAGACACTATAGTTGAACCATATAAACTTATATTTAAAATTTCAAGGTGGAAAATATTTTAGAAGTCACTAGGGTAAATTTTGAAAATGTCTATAAACAATTAAAATTTTCATATATTTCAAGAAAATACTAAAAATTATACTTCAAAACTATAATTATAGATATGATCCACCTAAATTAAATTAATCTCAATGACTTCTTTATCACCTAAAATCATCTCATAATAATTATAAAACATGTATTGAAAACTGGTTCAGAATGGATTTGAATTTCAATATCCTTTAGATGAATTATCACATATTATCCGACTTGTATTCTGTAATATTAATTGTTCAATATTCCCACTAGCATCATTTCATGAAACTCCTTACCTTATATTATAGAAAATTTATTCTTATATAAAACAAGTTTTCTAAATAAAGATCTACACTCACTTATTAAAATAAAAGGGATTCTGTAATAAATCTATTCCTTCATAAATTATAGAGAGAGTATATATTCTTTAAAAAGGAGTATCTATATTAATTTTCAATTTATTAAATATTTTCACAACATATCTCAACTTATATATATTATTTTTTTCCTTTATATTTTAGATGCAACTCATCATCATACATTGGCATTACCCAAATAATTTTTTAACAATTAAAACCAAATCATCATAAATACATTTAAGTTCATTAATATCCCATATTATATTTATTTTCAATACCAAATTTACAATGAATTTAAATGTTATCCCCTATAAATTATTCATAAAAAATTATTGGGATTATAAGGGTAGGAATTATTATCTCATCCCTTTTTCTTTCCATTTAATCAGTTAAAGAAACTAATTATAAAAGTTGTTATCAAAGATTCCCCTTGAGTATTTTGAGATATAGATGTTATATCAAAATGTTTATAATTATTTTTGTCAATCAGATAAAAGTATATGTTTGAAAATCATGGGAATAAAACCAGAGTTATTAAACCAAATCACAGTGTTGTCCATCAATTAGTTTATTATGTGATATCATTTCCATATAACTCATTTTGAGGATATGAAAATAGATTTATTGAAGAAATAATATCCTATACTCATCTTCAAAAAATATATCATAAAAAATAATGTTCAATATATAAAAACCAGCCTATATCATTTCTACTAAATATTCATCCCCATTTATATAAAAATTTAAAGAATTTGGAGTAGGGGTTAGAGAGTGATTTTATACCTAAACCATGTGATCTATCTATAAATTCCATATTATAAATATTTAATAGATTCTAAAATGTTTTTGTTATAGGTTACCCATCCAAGGTATGTACTCTTTTACTCTCTTAATAATGGATAATATTATCCAAGAATTGTATTGAAACATATTTTAATACTCCATAAATCATTAATCACTCCATGGTGGTTTAATGATTATGTTTTCCCTATAGTTTCATAATTATTCTTATTCAATTTTTATGAATGGTCTTTAATTCCTAATAGGAAAAAATTAAAAAAGATTCAAGGGAATATGGGGAATTAAATTTTATCTCCATATATCGATAATATAGATGATACTTGTATCTCAACCTAGATTCTCTATTTAATTCGGCTCTATATTTAAGATATCTCATAATTCATTCCCCACTTTTTATATTACTTGTTTAAATTTACTTTTATTGTATGAACTAATTTTTATTCACATTATGGTTCCTCTTATTTGGAATAGTCTTGTTTACCTTTTAAAATAATTAACTATTATCCAATGATTCATTTCCTTTTTCTTCATTCATTTTAAGAATTTATTTTTCAGATAGAAGAATAGTCAAATAGATTTAATGAGTATGAGTATCTTCATTTCATCATCGACATATATCATTTATAACTTTTTCTTTATTGTATTTATATATCCTCTCAAGAAATTATAGTTCCTGCTTATGTGAATCTACTCATATAATTTTACAATTTTCATTTGAAATAATTTTCTTCATTTTTATAGTTTCTTCCAACTATGATTTCCAAATAGTTACTAACTCGTTTTTTAACATATTTAGTTTTTATAATGTTTTTAGATGGATACATTATATATTTTTTTTTAACTAATTTACTCCATAAAAACTTCTATAATGATTTCATCAATCAATCAAATCTACTTTTTTTCTCTTCAACCCAATACATCGTTCAATTAATATTTGTTAATATTGTCCAAATATTGTATTTGAGAATCCTTTTATTCTCTAAATATTATTAATCACTCCATGTTGTCTGAATTATTACATTTTTGAACAACTACGTCTTGCTTATAATTCAATTTTTATATATCAACATTAGTTACCAATATAATAAATTTGAAAATAGACTCAAAGTAATATGGGGAATTATTTTTTCGTTCTTCAGTACATACACCACAGATGAGACTTAGATCCTATCATAGAACCTCTATTTAATTTATCTATAGATTTAAGACCTCATGAAATTAATAACCCACTTTTTATATTCTATATCTGAACTTACATTGGAAGCATGAACTTCTTTTGAGTCCCTACATATTTCATCTTACTTAGAATAGTCATGTTTACCTTTACTAATAAAGAAATATCATCCAATGATAGTATTCCTCATTAATTAATAATTTTAACAATATCCTTTTGAGCTGGATGAATACTCATATGGATTTCACGAGTATGAGTATCTTCTTTTCACTTTCCACATAGATCATCATGAACTTTTGGTTAATCCATTCTTATATATCCTCTGATGAAATTGAAGTTCATCTTAATGTGAATCAACTAGTTTCCTTTTATGACATTCACTTTCTAGAGTTTTCTTCATTATTCTAGATGCTCATAACTATGAGAGACAAATATTTAGGGATTAGTTTTTAATATATATAATTTTTATATAATTTTTTCATGTATTATTTATAGCATTTTTTACATATAATATTTAACTCCCTCAAATTTCCATTGGGGATTTCTTCAAATAATCAAATCCTATTTTCTATATCTTGCATTCATCACCTCATTTATTTCATCTTCATTACATTGATACTGATCTCCATTTCCTATTTATATTAATTTTAAAATCCCAATATTTTGTCAAATATTTTTTTCTAGTTAATTTACACTCTTCAATATTTTTCATTCCACACAGCACATAGTAAAAAATGTTTTATATGAAAGAACTGTATTTAGTTAGTTTTGTATGAAACACCAAGTTAATATTTCACTGAAATCATCACCGTGATTAGATTTAGGTATACTCAAAATTATGTTTCACTTGTGTTACACTAAATTTTGTCTTACTTCAATGTCTTGTGTTACACACAAGACTATATATTACCAAACTACAATTTATTATTAACATTTTTAGTAAAATCATAGTATAGTTTCCACAAATTAATTGGAATCGAGGTCATGAGAAATATTAAATAAAATTATGAAAACAGGGTTTAAAATGTATATATGAAGAACTATTTAGTGAATAATTAACAATAAATTAAAATAAAAACATTTTGAAAATATAGGAATTCTTTTTAGGGAAAACCATATTTATAAAATCAAAAAAGATTTACATCAATAAGTTAATTAAAAACATTTGATAATTGATTTTAATGATCTTTATATTTATATAATATATTCAATAATTTATTTTTCAATCACCTTATGTGTTTTATAAGAAAGACAAAAGAATAAAAACAATTTTACACATAAAGATATAAATTCTTCTGAAAGAAAATTGTTCCGACTTTTAGTGACATGCCTATTTTAATATAATTTTTGCAAATTTTATATTTTATATTTGAGAATATAACCCTCATTTTTTAATATTAATATATAAATTTACTTTGCTTTAATTTTTGGTCCCTTTTTGAGATGTTTCATTTTTGATGAAGAGTTAAAAATACTAAATTTTAATTAAGAATTTAATTTCCATATACCTTATTTATATTCTTAAATTATATTTTAAAATTGGTTTTAATGTATAATAAGATGAATTATAAATCGAATAATACATTTTAAATAATTTTAATCCATTTGAAATTGAAATTGGATATAAAATATTTAAAACTATTGATTTTTTTACATTAAATACATGTTGTCTTATAATGTCTGTGGGATTAATTTTAAATTATTTTATGAAATATTATTTACTAGTATTTGGAAAATAGATTAAAAAATTTAATAATAAGAAAATATAATTTCTATTAATGTAAAATTATTTAAAACAAATTATGCTGAGATTAATTAAAATTAATTAGAGTGATTAAAATAAAAATGAGTTTAATTAATGACTAATCTTAGAAAATAAGGTGTAATAATGACCCTAAACATGTCTAAAATTTATTTTATAGAAATATTTATACCCCTAAACCTTCAATGATTTATAATGTTCCATATTTTATTCTTGGGGGACATGTAAACTGTGGGGAGCACTAAATTCTTTCCAAAAATACCAAGTGTGTTATTTTCCCCACTTATAAATGGCCACCATTTCCTCACCACTCTTCCCACATCTCAAGAACATTGAATTAGAAAAACTATATTTATATATATCCTCTCATTATCCCTACATTAATTTTATATGTCTTCATTTTGTAATAAATCTATCCACGGAATCCCATTGATGCGAACCAAAAGGAGTTACTGAAAGTAAATGTAACATCCTTCAACATGAATTTTTTAAATTTATTTCTCCTTACCATGAAATATTGTTACAATAATATATAATAAAATGATAATCTCAAATATTATTATATGTTTTTATTTTTATTTTATGACATTCACTTAGACACACTTCCATCAAATTTGGATACATAATAATCATTTTTTATGGGGGACTACCACCTCGAAAACTGAGGTAGTTTGTTCTTCCATTACCACCTTTAAAGACTGGTAATAATGAAGTAATTTCTACTTATATGTGATATATACAATATATATTATTTCATTATTCTTATGTAATTATTTTATAACACATACATTCATGATTTTCATTTTTTGAAATATGATAAGTTTATCTGTGGACGTGTGGACAACCTCCCCCTCAAAGCGATGTGATTCATTTAAACATTGCATGGAATGTATTATTGATAAATTTAATAATAATATATGATATAAATTGAATAATAATTCCACTTAACATATAATTTTTATATATATTTACATATATTTCATTTACATTCTACCTTTTGATATGATAAGAAAACAAAAACATCATTCATGCATACGTATAACCAACCGTCTCCAGGAACGACGTATTCCATTTCATATTTATATATTTTATAGTTCATTATAAATATTTTTATAAAAGATATATATTATATTTAAATAATTTTTTTCATTACTGAAATTATTAAATCAGGATCTATGTAATACAATCATGAATGACAATTCAAAACATACACAAAAAATAAAGCGGTTCTTACACAAAATGTAACTTTATAATGAAATTTATAATAAAAAGGTAATATAAAGTGATAATAAATTCATATACGGTAAGATTTATAATAATATAGTAATGAGGTATTTTTATAAAAAAAAATTATTATAAAAAATTATTGAACATGTATAAATAATGTTAAGACATAAGGCTAGGATTTTCTCGTCTCACATTTATTTCTATTAGATATATGCTATATTTACAACTTATTCATGTTGTGTGGTGTGTATACTTACATATTACAAGTTATATCAGGAATATAATTAATTTAATGATTTTAAATTTTTATATTGATGAAACTCTTTCATGGGGATCAATATTTAAATGTTACACAAGTAGTATGTATATTTCCATTATCTCTTTTATTTCTTGAAGACATTTTCCTTCTTCACAACTCTTTTATTTTTTGTGGTGTATATACTTTCCATGAATGCATTATATTAACATTATCCTTAATATTAAGGGTATTTACATATCCATTTTATGAAATCTATTTCATGTGGATTATGGATCAAATGTTACCAAATCTGTAAATTTAATTTTATTTTGAGTTTTGTTTTTTGAGACACATGTTATTCCATGCATACACTTTTTTAGGAAGTTGTATATACTAAAATTTTATAAATTATATCATGAATATCTCTATATTAAAGATATTTTATTCTTATGGTAATGTTATTAATTATTTGGTATTTCGAATCAATGTTACCAAAGTGGTAAGAAGTTATTTCTACAATCCCATCGTTTTTCAGGTTGTTTATAATTATACTTATGTGGATGAAATCTTATAAAACATATCTCAGGAATTCTAATGAATTTTATTCTCATATATTTATGAATTCTATATCTATTAAATGGTACAATTTTTCTATAATTTGGTAATTAGGATAATTTTAAAAATGTTATTAAGAAAATAAGACTTTCTTTCTCTCTTAATACAAAAATCTGTTTTATTCAAAAAATGTTTTCTAAAAATGTTTTCTAAATGGTTTTCAAGTAAAATTTTAAGCTCATTTTCTTGAAAATTAAATTTTTTTTTTTAAATATTCTAATGGTTTTAAAATATTCCTTTATAAGTTATCAAATTTATTTTCAAAGATAAACCTTTTAAAAAATGTTTTCAGTTTAAAAATTATTTCAAATTATTTTAAATTAATCTTTTATATATTTAAAATGTTGTTTTCAAAAAAATATATTTAAATTATTTCTAATATTCCTTTATAATTTAGTATATTTATTTTTATTTAATTATTTTTTTTAAAAAATTATTCATTAAAAATCATTTTTCAAAGCAGAAAGAATATTTTCCTAAAGAAATATATTAATGTTTTTTTAAATATTCCATTGTAATTATATAAATGTGGTTTTTAAAGAAAGTTATTTTGAAAATATTTCATGTTTTAAATAATGATTTTCAATGAAATATATTTCATCTTATGAAATGAACCATGGGAGCTTTCAAAATATATCCCCATCTATGATATCATCCTTTTATATAGTTTAGGATTTAGTGGGGATATAATCCAAGGTCACCATTACTATTTTTTATTTTTATGGTTTATATTTATGATTAAATGTTCTTTATGAAACCTATTTCTCTTCCTTAATTTATAAAATTATACAACACTTATGAAACCTTATTTCTTTTACTTGTTATTCTATTAATATGAAACCTATCTCTTGTTAATAGGTTATGAAATGATCAAATGTTTATTATACCCATTTAATTCCACAGGTTATTATATGATGATATTAAATCCAACCTTTTTTATGTTTCTTGATATGATGAATGTTTTATTATTACATGGAACTTGTCTGTATTATTTCATTATGAGGTATGTGGGACCTATATATCCATATAATGCATTTAGTAAATATTTATATCTCATAAGATAATTATTGGAAAACAAGTCGACAGACAAAATCTACGATGGGTAGAAGTGCAAACCCATTACACTTCAGGACTAAGGTTTAAATGTCTCCACTATAAGGAAATTACAATGAAGGTTGATGGTGGTGTGTCCCGCCGAATAGGTGCATTCCACATGAAGTGCCCTGGTATGTTTTAGAAATTATCTTTGACTTTGAGGGAATGTTCTTACATGATTATTTGTATACCATGAATTCTGTGTATTATTCCTATTTTATGATTTTATGGATTATGATCTTGATTCCCTTATTATTCATGTATTGTGTACTACTAATATTTATTCCATGACTTTTTTATATAATCTTTAATATTCTTGGTATGATATTTAAATTTTATTCTCATGTTCTCATACCCTTATACTCATATTTTTCTTACATATCTCCTTTATTAACCCTTTTTGAGCATTTGATCTCACCCTTTCTTATGTTTCCTTTACCAATATTATGAATAATGGTTTTAAGTAAACATACATAAGGGTATGATATTTGTGGGAAACATTGAAGATCTTTTCCCATGTTATAAGTTTGTGTTCGATGTCTCCAAATACACTAAACAATTATGGTCTTCAGGCCTGTACTTGTGTAATGTACTTACTATTTTCCTAAAAGGTTGTAATATATATTTATGTTAAGACTGGGTCATTATAGTTATCCTCAGTGGTTCCATTTTTCCAAAAAAATAATAATTGTTATTTTTATTTTATATCATTTTTATATTCTCTTTTAGACTTCAAGGTGTTTTTCTTTGTAAAATTTATTTTCTTATTGAAAAATGATCATCACATACTTACCATCTATAGTAGATTAATATTTCATTATAACATTATTATATATTGGTTCTTTAATATTATTAAAATAAAAATATTACTTTTTCTTGGTTTATATATAACAACACCGATCATAATAGTTTCCATTCATGATACTATAGTCTCATAATTTTTCCAAGCCTTTAAATATTTTCTTAGTGAATAGGCTTTTATTTTTCATTGACATTTGAAACTTCCCAATAGGTATTATTCTTTCATTTTCTATAATACCCTTAATCATTTTCATCTATATTATTTTGAAATTGAAAAAATCTTACATAAATTGTTTTAAAAACCACATAAGAATCCAGTAGAACCAAAAATAAGAAATGAACTTCTTCAATATTCCAATGGATAAAGTCCATTCATATTAGATACCTTACTAATTTTTTTATAAGTACTCCCCTTTTGGGATATTATTTTGGGGATATTTTTATTAGATATTACAAAATAAAATATAGAGGTTTTTTTTGAATTTTTTACATTTTTTATCCAAACTTGTCTACATATTGGTATAAAACCTCAACTATCAAATAGAAAATACATTTAAATGGTTTAATCTAGAATTTGGGATAATTTTTTATAATTTTTTTATATATTTATTGGATTTGAGTTCAATTGATTCTTATAACTGATATGATACTTCTTAGATCCATGAATATTGCTATATTTTTTCTGTAATTTCTCTTTTTTTCAATGACATGGTACATTAAAAATTATAATTATTCTATATTGATATATTATTTCCTATGTACAGGACAATTACTATTGAAATAGTTATTCCCATCCCCTAAATATCTCAAACATTCCTCCCATTTATTATTTTTCATGTTAATTTGATGAACATGTATTTTTCATGATTATAATAAAGTGTTATCAACATCATTTATTATTTTTATACATTAACATCTATCATCTCATCTTTAATATTGAAGTTGGTTTTTTCAAATTATTCAAAATCATTAATGGATTATAAAAATATAAATTTATTCACCACTTTCTCACAAACATGAATTTTTACATTTTCGTAAAATGGGGAAATTATTTCACTAAAACAAGATATCAATTTTCAATTTTACTCTATATGGTCTGTAAGAGAATTCACTATTGAAAATACAGCCTAGATTATTCTCCATTAGTTCAACTTTTTCAAATAGAAATTATTTTTTTTAATAATCCACTTGATAAAAATAAGTTTATTATTGACTTCCTGAAAAGAATTATTTAAAATCATTTAACTAGAAACCAAAATTGTTCAATTGTTTGGATAGATTCATCCTCCCTATACTCCCTACAACACGATGTAGTTTCTTTAAAAGTATAACATTCCAATGATTTTATAGATGAATTATTTTCACAATATTTGGATTCAAGTATTTTTTGATCCTTATATAACTTTGTAATCATTTTATACTTATTTACCAATCATTTCCTTCTATTCATTTTGGTTTTAGTTAACAAACTTTTAATGGAATCAACAAAAGTATATTATATTTTCTTTTTTTTTTGTATCTAATTTTTTTTAAAATATTTAAATTATTTAATATTTAAAGATAAATATATATAAAATTGTACATCTGATTGTAGGAAAATATGGTTATCTCTAATGACACTTAAAAAACCATGTGGATTATATTGAGGCATTGGGGGTCAATCAATGTACCCATATTTTATCTTGTTTTATGTTTCTCTTTGATTATCACATATTATACTTGAACTAATAACCTAGTTAAGTTATATTGTTCTAATGATACACACTCAACCCTCACCATGGAATGATAAGTAAAATAAAAGATAAAAACCCAAATGGTTTTTTATAATATTGACATCTAATGAAGAAAAAAACTCCATACAGTTCTTGGTTAGACACCCAAATCCCATATTCTCACTATTATACTATAGTGATTACAAGGGACTAAACAAGAAGAACATAATTTCTAGGTATGTATCATCAATACATCCTAATTCAGGAATCATCCATTTTATTATTATTTAAAATTACTGCATATGATGAGGTCTTTATAATGTATCGAACAATCATCATCATATAGATATAACAACATTATATTTATTTGTAATCCCTCCCACCATCCTTCAATATATCCTTTATTGAATAATGTCTTATAAATTAAATAGATTCTCCCTTCTTGTTATAGAATCTCATCAGCCATTCTCTTGTAATCAATCTATTTTGAAAGATGTTTCATATGTTACTTCTATGGTTATATTATTTTTTACGAAACCACAGTCTTCTTTATTGATGTAAAAGTTGTTCCTTGAAGTCACTGGTTTATCCTACTTCAATATAATGTTCATATTTTTCACATACCAATATCACAGTCTCTCTTTCTTCTACTGGTTGTATTTTCTTCAAAATAATGTAATGTTGAAGGAAATATCTCTGTTCTTCTCATTATTCTTTAGATTCTATCTTATATATATTCACATAGAAGGGAATTTTTTTAAATTTAAAATTTTGAGATATCTAAATTATTTGAAACAAGGGAACTAAATTATTTTAAATAGTGTATTTTATAGTATCATTCTTTTAAAAAAACATTGCATTTTTTTAAATTCTTTATTAAAATAACTGAGGAAGTTTTTATCCTTTGTTTTTAAAATTTATTTTAAAATATATTAAATTTGAGTCATTTTAAATGTCACTCAATGTGAGAATAGATCTATGTGAGTGTAACATTTAATAGTCACTTGTATCTTGTAACTTATCTTGAGCATTAGCTTGAATCACAACCTCTAGTTGTGCTGTTTATTTTATTGAATAATAGGTTACATAAAAAATATAATTTTATTCTTTATTAATTAGGTAAAATATTTTTGGTTTAAATAATATCATAATATTCATTTGAAATGTATTTTATTATGTTGATCTAATATATTTTCCAAAAAGGAGGAAATCATTTGATGTCCAGAGAAATGTTTTTCTATATTTATAAGGTTTAATGAAATTTATATATTTTTATGGTTGTTTAACTTTTATATGTTGATCAATACCTTATGTTCAGAAAACTTATAAACTCCTTGAAATTTATGAAGATAATCATTATAATAAAAAGTTTTTATTTATACTATATGATGATATCAAGAACCTTACGATATTTTATAACAACCTTATGACATTTTACTCTTGTACTACAAGATGACCACATGAACCATCCACTGCTCACAAGAACCTTATTAAGTCTCTAAAATGACAAATTACAAATATTTATTTAGTCGTATAATGTGATAAACCATTCAATGATTCTATAGTGAGATGTTACGTAGCATCAAAACCTTATAAGATTATATATGATATATTAATTTTTTAAAATTATGCCTCAACATAATAATTATATATTTGATCCTCGTAAAATAAAATAATCATATGGAGTTATTCGACACATATAAAATGTATGATCATTAGAAAAAATTTATTTATCACCTACTGACATCATATTTTATTTCCAAAAAAATTTATATCATTTCTAGTGAATTCGTATATATTTATTATTTCATAATAATTCTTCATTCTTCCCCTTAGAATGATTTATTTAAACTACAAAAATAATGAAATAGACTTTTTATTCTTAATTTATGTAGATATTTAACTTGAATTATCATGATAAAATATAATTTTACCCTTATATTAAATGATTTATTTTATTCATTGTAAAGGAGAACATGAATCTGATACTTAGTCACAAAAAAATATAGAAATATAAATTTCTTAAAGACATTGAATTTACTTGGTTCCCCTATAAAATGATACAATAAGGAATAAATTTCAATGAAGTTTCGATATTTTTATTAACCACTATATCATTAGTATATGATTATAATTTTTAGATGAGATGACTAATCCAAAAAAATCAACAGCCACTCCCTATCATCAAGTCACTGCTTTCATGGAGGATACAATCATGAAATCGATTCACATGTCAAACTAATAAGAAGTAAATCAAAGATATATAACTTGAATTATAATGTATGTTATTCAAAATTATCCATTATATTAATATTTATTTATTAGATATATTTTTAAAGGAGTATTCTTTGAGGCCTCATCTTTAATCAATCTATTTTCTATTTTACTTGTGTGATCCCTCAATTCTATACAACTGGAATATATTTTTATAGATTATACTAGAATTTGAAATTTAATATTTAAAATGAAATTAAAATTCCATTCAAATCCAGCTAATGGATTTATTAATAGATAAATATCAATCATTATATTTTAATTTTCCATAATAAGATGTTTAATAAACCACCAAACCATTAAGTCATAACTATATCATGTTTAGTATTTAAATTCTATATAATCGATATATCACATAAAAAAATCCCTCACTATGGCCTCATGAATTTTTTTTACATAAATATTTTTCAAATCATATAAAGGCTATAAAATTTATAAACTATTCATGGTGAGTAGTTGTGTAAATATTTGAATGATTAGAAATGTATCCGTATTAAAAATAGATATTACATGGTGAAATATACTTCTATTTTCTAGAAGTAACCCAATGTATCCTATCTATAGTGTGGCATTTTCTCCATTTTGTATTTACCTATAGATCTAGAATATCACAATTATTTGTTAGTTCCTAAAAGAAACCCTTCATGTCATAGTAATTACACCACAACATGGTACTCCATATTCCCCATGATCCTTACTCCAATTGTTATATAGATCACCCTTCATCACATATAGGTCACTAAATATATTTGGCCATAAAAAATAGGCTCAATACCCTTAAACAAATATCCTCAAAATCTAAGAAATGAAGAATTGACTTCATTATACAAAATTAAATGTATCTACTCTATTGTGTGCTAACCTATATTGTTAAATAGTTAATTTTAGCTGAATCTAAGATCATAAAGTACATTACACTTGTACTCCCTTATCATCCCAACAGGGATATCACTTTTAAATTATTCATCTTTGCACACCCTTATACTACTAACCCCTTTCAAGGGTTTCCCCACACTTACACATTACACAAAAATTATCCTTTCATATTGGTTATTCTACCTACTAGCATCGATCGGTAATGGGAACTATCCTCCTTCAGCACACTAGCAAAGCCATATTAATGACTGGGAGCTACCCTCTTGGGGATTAGTTTCTTCAGTGTTCTATCGTTGGGTTTTCATCAAAAAAAACATCATTCACCACTATAGAATGAGATGTTATCCTACTATTTTTTATAATATTATAATGATTCTTCTGAACATGGAAAAATAATATTTCAAAAAATTTAGGGCTTTTAAATGTTTTTTAGTTTGGTCTCAAAAATCCAAATGCAGTTCTACATATGACACTATGGTTTATTCCTAGAATTTCTAGAACTATTTATTCATCAATATTGCATAGAATAAATAAAAAATAATTCCAAAAAAACTCATAATTCACAATATATTTAATTAAAAATTATATACATTTTGTTCCAACATTCTCGTTCATTAAAATATATACATTTTATTTGAAACACTCTAGTCCTTTATATTTTTTTTAATATTTTTAATTCTTCCAAAAATCATAACATAACTTCTGAAATTTGGAATTATTTTTATCTCAACTAACCTTTGATAATAATATTCAATTGGGTTTATAACCATCCAATTCTATAGAATCCCTGAAAAGTTTCTTCAATATTTTCTCTAATATTATGTGAGATAATGATCATTATAGTAAACATGATAAATTATTAATCCAAAAAATAATATCTATGAAATCTAGATGATTATATATCTCTACAAATATTAGGATAATATATACCTATGCCTTGTACACTGACGAAAATCAGAAATCCTAAAAGAACAAAAAACTCATGATATAACAAAGGTTATAATTTAGAGGGGGGATATTCTGAATGTCCTTTGTTTCAGAACATTTATTGAACACTGGAATCCATTACATTCCTTTTTAATACATTATATTCCAATGGATTTTTGAAAATATTAGCCAATTGTTGTTGTCTTATAATAAATTTTATCATTACAGCATTGTTTTCAACCTTCTCCTATATTAAATGAAATCAGATATCAATGTGATTTATATGAGAGTGTTTTAACCCAGTTTTTAGAAAAATCAATAGCACTTTTTATGTCTCGTAGAATCTCATATATTGTTGTGAATGTTTACTAATTTCATAAAGCTATTGATTCATCTAAATAATAAATTTATATATTTTGATGACTAAAACATAATCTACCTCTTCTATAATTAATGAAATAAAATATGATGTCTTACTTATCCAGTAATTAAATAATTCTTAATGTAAAAATATCCATTACTTTTTATTTTAAATCCATGATGTTATCGAACTAAATAAAATATTATTAGTTTCATAACACATGTTCATTCCATATTTGATATACACACCATAATGTAACATTCATTGAGTATAGTTCATTATTCTTATCATCACTCTGAGATGGTTCTTCTTATGAAAATATTAAATCCTTTCTACCAAGAATGTGTCATATGAAATACCTATCATTGATACAATAAGAAATATTAAAATATAGATGATTCCCCTATATAATGTTTAGTCTAACTCCTTATTATCCTCATCCTTTCTATGTTTTACTTCAATTAGTATCAAGGTTGAAATAGACATTGACTCCTCCATTCAAAAAAATTTCCTAAATTTGTTTGAATACATCATATGTGAAATAAATATATTAAAATTATGTTGACAAACCTATAACACAATAAAATATTTCAACTCTATAGTCATTGATATTTCAAAATCATTAATCATAAAATATTAAATTTATAAATGGAATACGATTTTCTAACATAGAATGTGATTTCATTTACATGAACTAAAACCATAAGTAATACTTTTATAAAAAATCACATAGATCTTTTGATCAATATATATTCAATTGAACTCTATTTTACCTAGTAATGTATCCTATATTTAATACTAAGAAATTGGTGCTTTCTTTAGACAATACTTATGTTTGATTAAACTTATAACTTTTGAATCATTGTTTTCGTGACTAAATCCAACTATTTATTTTAAATGTACCTATTCTTTGAATAATATATTCATAAATTATGTCTTTATATCCATATGAAACGGTTTGACCAATATCTAAACAACTACATTTAGGAAGAGTCTAATAGACACCATATATTGCATCAGTGAAATAGGGTATTCAACAATAATGCAATTAACCTAAGAATATTCATTGAAAAATAGTATCTTTTATTCTATAAACCAATTCCATTTTCATCCAACTTATTATTTAATACCACCTTTATACCAATTGAAATATGATTTTGGATCATATCAATGGTATTATATATCTATTATTTATCAATTTTATCCAATAATTCATTCATCGTATTCATCCACAAATTCGTATTTTTATTTTCTTCAATTGAGGAAGTTCTAGTCTCATACAACAAAATAATGTGCTATATTATTCTCATTGATTGATTCATTTTTTTGATTAGATTCATTTCTAACGATATTTATTGGATCAACTAGAACTATGTTCCTCCTTGAATTAGTGGCTAGCTGACATGTATCTTTAATTTTCTCATCTACTAATTCATATTAGGAATCATCATCATCAAAATTATTTTTCATTCTCATGCATCTATATTTTTTATAACATCTTATAAACCCTTATTTAAAAATTGAAATTACGTTATATTCATTCTATTATTTCTCATCAACCATTATATCACTTCTATCATAAATCATGTGGACATAATTATTGAAAACCAAAGAGTTCTTACACATTGTTGTCTAACCCAAGAATATTCCATCATCCCCTATAACACTTAATTTTCCTTTATTTTCAACATTATTTTTTATGAAATAGTATCTTCCTAATATCCTAAGTTTTATGAAAGACGATTTCCTTCATTTCACCATTTTTTTTGGAATCTTCTCCACCCATAGAGTGAGTAATTATCAATTTGATGTATACATATTCAATTGAATATCATCTTTCTGGTAGTTACATTAAATTACATTATCTAGAAAGAATGTATTTTACACATTATTGACCATGAGATTTCATCTTTCTACAAACCCATTATATTTATAGGTAGTTACTTTTGACCATTCATTTTTAATACTATATTTTTCTAAATAGTTTTCAACCTCATTATTTGTGTAATACATTATATTATATGATCATATAAATTTTATTATTTTTCTAGACTAATTTTCTGATCTTATTAGAGAAACTTTTATGGTATCCAAAACCCCCATTTTGGAAGCAATGAACATATTACACACATAATAATACAATCTTCCAAAAATAATATTAAATATCTATCCCCTTAGTGTATTAAATGACTAATTGGTCCTTATAAATCAATGTGGATCGAATTTATCAATCCTAATACTCTATTTTTTCATATATAATTTTTTTAAACACCTTCTCATTATTTAAATCCAAAAGAAATGTCTCAATGTCAATTAATGTTAGTAAAAAACAAATGAAGGTCTATTTTTTGAATGTTTCTCCACAATATTTTGAGTAAAATTATTTCCTAAATATTATGAATATGTATTTTCAAAACAGTTATCTAGATATTGCTTCCCATTTATTTTCTCAAAATTCATTATAGAATTTTCAAACATTATTTTAATTGTTTACCCTTACCTGTTAAACCTGAACTCAAACATTAGTCATAATGTTTACTAAAACATAATAAATTAATCCATACACAATCAACTTAATGGAAATTCATGTTTCTCAACTGATCTCAAGGAAATAATGCATCAAACATTCTTTTATATTAAATATCATATAATCTCATTAGTGAAATGTTCAATGAAACTTGATTTTTATATTTGTCTACATGTTTATATTAATTATTATATGAAATGAAAACCCACTATCCAAAATCCATGTACTTTTATTTTTGTTGATTTCTAGGAAAAATTAACCACATTTTCATTATCAATATTATAATTTTACTTTTATGATAATTTCAAATGTGTTGAGAATTTTCATGGAATCTTTAAATTATTTACAAAAGAATCCATAGGGTTGAATTCTACTACTCCAAGAGAATAAAAACAAATACTCAATGGTAAGGGATTATATTTCCTTATATATATTTTCCTTTATCTTCTATATGAGGATCTTATAGTTCTTTACATCAAATAAATATATTTATATTTGATGTTTGAATATTTATTATATTAACCAAAAAATAATTTTTTCCTAATATGAAGTAAACAGTATATCTCTCATTTTTTGACCTCTAATTTCATCCACTTTCATATAATAATTACCTTTAACACAACAAGACAAAATGTGTATAAGATATCAATAAAACTGAATCTACATCAAAATATTTATCTTGTTATTTCAATAACTATATATATTTCCAACATTTTAATAACTCATTGGTTGGTAATACTTTATTATTGGTTAAGAAATTTTGTATATTTATTCCCCAATTATCTACTTATTTTCAAACATTATTTTCAATATTTTACCAGAATAACCAATAAAATTCTTACCTAAAAGATTTCATATATTATCACTAATCATTTATTAAAATGGTCTTATAAATTTTTCTACCATATATTTCAAAATATTATTTAAGAACACCCTAAACTGATGTTTTTTTGAACCATCTATTTTGATTCCTTTTTCATCTTTCCTTCTAAAAGAAACAACATCTTTTTACAAAATATCAATCTTTTTGACTTTATATTTGATTCATAATTTATTAAAAATATTTGTTTTTGTTATTTATTCAACATTCACTCCATAGTTTATTATATCTAATATTTTTCTAAAATTTTATCATATATTAATCAATTACTCAAGAATATCAACTTCAAATTCATATTCATCATCCTAGATACAATATTCTATAAACAAAAAAAAATGATTCCTGATCTTCATTCATTATAAGTCATGATCTCAAAGAGATCCTTACAACTACACAAGAAGGTCTACCAATCTTTATTTTTTACAATGAATATCTTTATATGTTATATAATTCTCCACTGAAGCCAGAATTTCATCTTATACATTTGAGATAAACTATGTTTTAAAGAATTAAAATGAATCTTATTCAACATCCTCTTCTTCTGTTATAATAATAATATTTATTTTAATATTAATGGAACTTCAATTTATAGGATTCACATTCCTTCTAGATGTTCATATCATATCTTTTACTATTTTGAATATATACTCACCACCCTCTTCGTGAAACCTCTTTGAAAACCTTATAGTGATGTGTCTAACTGTCACAAAATGGAAAAAACGTAGATGTAACTCTACCTCAGGAATTAAATTTTCCATTTTAATCATCATTTTAATAAGTTTTTATGAAATCCTCACTTACCTCATCTCAATTATCAGTAACCCAAAATTGTAGATTCTAAACATCTTTGAATGTTATCCCTTTTGTCAAATGTTTTAAAGAGTTTTGTATACTCAAATTCATTTCCCACACAACTAGATTGATATGTAAGTTATGAAGAGACATATAACAAAGATCCATCTTCTATAGTGCTAATACTTTTGGATTATACATTGAAGATTATAGTTTTGGGATCCTATTATGAATATTTAATTAATTTTAATTATTTGTACCTTACCTTATAAAGTATATAATATTTCAATTTATATCAAGAGATAATTCCAATAATTTTGTAGAACTATTCCGGATTAGATTTTTAAAGTGGTAGTTCATAAATTATATATAATAAACCAACATTTTTATAAGTGTAAAATTCTGATCATTATCCATTTCCCCACAATATAATACTAATTAATAGAAATATGTTCTATTTTCATGACACATGTTAGAAAATTTAACCTTGACCACAGCCTTTTAAATAAATATAAATAAAAACCTATGAAATTAATTTTAACACATGGTATGTGAAAAAAATATGGTAAATTGAATAAAAATAATAAATCCATTAGTCCAGTGAAAAACCTAAAATCCCATGAAAACCCATTTCATAAAAGACATATCATTTTTGTAGAAAAGGGGATTATTTAGCCCTTGAAAATAGAATTATATTACCTTTTGAAATCAAATTATTTATATTAAAAGTAAATATGAAGTATATAAAAATCATATTGGGGACTTTAAATATAATTATCATATAACTCTTACAATAACCCTTATATTATGAATTATATATTCCCGACATACAATAAAATTATTTAGAAAAAATATTCATTCCTTAATTAATTAGGGTTCTATCAAGGTGAACCCATTATATAAGATATATTAGGCTCACATGTGTGTTATAATAGACCTAAACCAATAATTAAAAATTTTAAAGGACCATATAATGAATAAAACATTTGGAAAACACATTTAGACCCATGTCAAAAAAAATTCAGATATTGAAATATCCTTTTGATTAAAAAAATCAATAAAAAATACCAAGAAATTTATAATATGGTTTTATTTGTAGAAAAGATCGAATCTTTTAAATGAGTCTAATCTTAAAATAGTGGTTGTGGTGAAGAAAAAAGATGTTCTCATCTAATATTTTATAATAGAGCCGTCCTTTTATCTTTTTTAGGGAAAGTAAAAAAAATTTGTAACAGGATTCTATTTATAAAAACCTCAAAAAGAATGTGGAAAAAAATTTCATTTTCAATTATTTTAGTTCCAGGAAAATATATTCTTAAAAAATAGTAAAATAGTTAATATAGAATATAATTATTTTGTAAATAAATAATTATAATATTAAAAACTTGGATTTAAGTTTAAGTTCCCCTTACCTAGAGTCTAACACAAAAGGTATGTAATTTATATCCTAAATAATGAATTTATGTTTATATATATGTTATATTAATAATAATTTCAAATTTAATTGTTATTTATTTAATACTAGTTATATAAAATTATATTATCAATTAAGATAATGTCAATCATTTAGATGATATGTAGTTCATAAGTCAAAAATGAATTTTGCGGGATGATAATGGGAAAATTGTACATTATTCAATAAAATCTAGAATAATAATCATATGTAACTATCATGTATATAAATCAATTAACTTTTAAATAAAACTATTAAATATGTTGATGATAAATGAACTAAATTAAAATTATGGAGCAGATAGGTCGTACACACACATGAGTAACGTTTCATTTTTTAATGATCATTATGGAAAGAACATAAGTGTTAATATATCATTACATATTTATCATAATACCATAAAAATAATATTATTTATATAAAAGTATATATATATATATATATTGTCCATGTGATCTGATGATTACAAAGGAATCACGTCGCTTCTTATTGGTGGTAATCAACACGTAGAGATGAACACTGTTATCATTTTCCTAGTGAATGAAAATGTATGAATGTATATGATATATTATTCTTTTAGAATAAAAATTATTTCATTTATATAGTATATAAATAATAATTACATAGTTATAACCATCCATCATAGGTGGTGATGGAAAACTAATTACATCAGTCCGTGAGTCAAAAGTCCACCATTCACACGAATGATGGATTAATTCCCAATATAATGGGGTTTATAGATTGATATAGGTTATTCCATTAAAATAATAATATAATAGTAGATTTTATATAATTATTTGGTTATAACATCATGGTTAAAAAATATTTATTGGAGGTGGAAGAAGAAATAAAGAAAAAATCCATCGTCAATAAAAATACATCTTCTTTAGAAAACCTCTTACGAATTACAAAAATCAGTCATTTCTAAGTTGATTTTATGATAAAAATAAACACTAAGATATTATTAGGGTTTTAAAGAAGGTATTTGTGTTTGTATTTTTGGAACATAAATTTTTTTAGTGTGAAGAAATAATATGAGGAGATTGTCTTTGATAAGATGGGGGAGGAGAACTTTTGGAATTTTGTGAAGTTCTAAATTAACATAAACTTATTTTCAATTAAACATTTATTAAAACAAATAATATTCAAAGATAAGTGGAATATGATTCTATATAATCTCATTCAGTAATATTTGGAGTGGTTTTGTCAAGGTTTTAACCCTAATCTTCATTTTAACCCCTACTGAAGCTTTTCACACATACCACAACAAAAACATTTTCACTATTTTATAGTCAATCTAGTTAAAATAAATAGATAATCATCCCATAAATGGACCTTGGTTGATATTTTAAACCATATATTAATTACTATTATAATTATAGTATTTTTTTAATTTTAAATCAATTAACAAAACATATATTTTTTAAACGTCATTAATATCAATTTTATAAATATTCATTTCCTTTTACTTTTAAAACTACTAGAATGAAATGGAATTGAAGTATAAGGTATTAAAACAAATAAAAAATATATTTTTTATCCAGTAAAATTATTTAACACAAATTTTCCTTCAAATATTATTATTTTTATCAATATTTGGTACATTTTTTTATTTTCCTATTAATTTATTAATTACTTCGAGAGTGTTGTATAATATTTGAAGGTAATTATATATTAAATAAAAATTAACAAAATATATAAAATGATAAATATAAATCATTTATCATTAAAACTTTAATTTATAACTAATAACATCCTTCATTTATCCCCATGTTAAAAATAATTATGTCAATAAAAAAAGAGTATGAATTTTTTTAGTTTTCTTCACATAAAAAATTTTAAATGTTATAATCATATCTGTACATCTCTGAAAATTTCTGAATATATATCATGATTGTTTTCAAGAACTATTTTACCCTGGTTTTTTATATCTTGTTTTGGTTTTACCTAGGTGATGATTCAGGATAAATTGGTTAATTTTGCAAGGAAAAGGGGGTTGTTCATGGTTTGTGCGCAGTTTTCTTAAACAGTTTGTCTAACCCACGAACACTATGTATTCCCGGATAGAGGGTACTTACATAGTTGGAAAAAAAAATTCAAACTTTTTTCCATCTAGGAGTAATAATGTGACCCCTAATATGAGGCACACTGTTAGGGAACACATTTTGGAAAGCCATGCAACACATCTTTGGAAACCATGCATGCAGGATTTTAATTCCCTAAAAATGTATTAAAAACACTCAATACACCAAAAAATAACACCAAATCGACCCAATATGAACATAATAATTTTTATATATTTTCTTGAAGATTTCGAGGGGTTTCTAAGTCTCCATGTACCCTTTTCATTAAAAATTGTGGATCATATTAAAAGAATTAACTCTACATTGGTAAGTGATTCCTTCCCTATTTGGTTTCCCATATCTCTCTATCGTCTTTATATCATATTTTTGAAGGTGGTTTTCTTCTATTTGAGATGTTTTAGATCTATTTATTGATTTATTTTAATCCTTTTTATGTCTATAAATGGTTGTGTTCCAAGAACTTATGCACTATTGTGATCTTGATTGTTCTCTATCTCGAAAAAAATCTCGTCACCACCAAAAGCGGTGCCAAACCCAGCCTGTGACAAGGCCTGAAGTGCGTTCTCAATCACCACAAGCAACTCCAATGACTCGAGTACCATAAAATGAGAATTGGGAATGATTTACCCATGTTTAGAAACTCAAAATAACAAATGAAACCAATAAAACAATTCTAGATTTTTCAAACCAAAAAACCTTTTACAAAAATTCATAACTGAATTACGTAGTTTAAAATAACTCACCAAGACAATAACAAAGGTAAAAAAACCCATAGTAAATATCCTAAGAACCCTCATGGAAAGGGGCACATCCCTCAATCCATCTCTATAAGACTTCACAACCAAAGACCTGCTAGAAACCCGAACCACTAGCACTAAAAACTGTACCCAACCTGTGAAAACAAATATAACCAAGTCTACTTAAACCCAAGGGCGTAAGTTGGGAGTGAGCCAGTTCCCTGTAGGATACCATTATAAATATATTCCATGTGATAAACATTCAAGGACTATAATCTTCTATGTTTTCATAAATAAGAAATTCTAGTTACAATTTCTAAAAGATGCAACATAAAAATTAAAATTGTCTTCAAGTAGGATATAATTCAGAATAAACACTTTTAAATATAATTTCAACAAAACGGAATTTTCGAGCCAACCATACAGTATGCCAATGGTAATCAAAAAGTAACTAATGAGCACAAGAAATAAGAAATAAACCCTAGGCACTGGCTCGTTGTGGGTCCCAGGTACCTCGTATCTCGGTGAGAGTAACCATCATGATATTAGTTCTCATGCATGATCCACTAGTAAGGAACATACCCACAACCAAGGGGTCCCCAATCATCATCATCATAGTTTAGTTAGTGTTGTAAGTGTCTGTCTTGATATGTGAAACTGAGGCCAACCCACATAGATTCACTAGAAAACTAGTACACGTCCACCCACATAGATACGTGGGTTTCCCCTTGTGCTCAAAAAAGTTAAAAAAGTTATGAAATATAATTTTCACATGAAAATAGCATTTTGACATCACAATTTCACCAAACATCCCACATTCACATCACACAAGTCACAAATCCCACTTTTTCATTCAAATACATTTTGAAACCATACTCACACCAAAAATAGCCCACAACACTTTTTCACATTCCATTTACACATCCAAAAATCCCATAAAAAATTTTATAAAACCATTCTAAAGACATTATAAGTCACCTAACAGCCCACTAAAATATCATATAATACTTCTTTCATCAACAAAATTAATTTTTTGCAACACAGAGACATGAAATAGACCCCAACCATGTTTCGCAGCTCTCTTTCCATTTGATAAAAAAAATTAGCACTTTATAAAACATTATAAAAAAATATTTGATATCTTAGATAACCACCTTACCTTTTAAAAACCCATATTAAGTGAAAAAACCCACCAAATAGTACACATACACCATTTTTCCCACATTCTTTAACCTAACAAAGCATTCACAATTTTCATAAAACAAACTCAATGGGTGTAACTATGATTCGCACCCAAAACACATTTCAAATCGATCATTAAATTCAAAAATCATACCAATATAAATCCATAATAGAATTGGGATACCTAAAAACATTTATTAAAGTACCCCCCATGTTTTATAAAAATAGATCAATTAACACCACAAAATACACACATGAAAAACACATGTTTTCATAAATCAATTCCAAGAAGTACAACATGGTTTTACACCTTCAACCCATTCAAAAACCCCATTTCAAGGCCCACATGACACTAATACATTATCAAACCCAAATTAGAATCCCCTTTAAACACCAATATGTCACTTTCACATGATATAAATTACACCCAAACATTACCCCAAGACTCACCCATGAAAAGCACCCAATTTCAAGCCATAATGCAACTATAAAATCAAACGCTTAAGAAAATACATCAAAAATGGTTTTTTTACCACCAGAAGTATATGAGGAACATTAAAACTGGTAAATCAAAAAATATAATTCATCAAAAATGGCTTACAAATGGAAGCACCTACCTTTTATGTCAAAACCCATGAATATTGGTGTAAAAAATCAACCCCACGTCTGCCACACCATAAGGAAGTAAAAACAAACCCTAAACCATTATATTTAGCCAAAAGGACCCAAAACCAAACCCCAGGTATGAGCCTTAACTTTTGGACACTCTATAAATTCATGAAATAGGAGGAAACCCTATGGAGAAGTAATGAAATTAAGAGAGAAGCACTTACCCAAATAAATCTTGAAGAAAATGACCCAAATACACTTGTATATTAATTTAAAAACAACCTTAAATGAAATAAAGGTTTTAATAAGGATAATAAAGTCATGTAGGAACTGGAATGAGAGAAAAAGAATTAAAAAAGATGTAGTTATGAATGTATCAGTTTCCCTCTTCAAATCTAGGCAATTTGTGAAATCTATAGAAGTTTTTCTGAAATTCATGATTCAATTGAGCTCCAAATTGCTGGAGGAGATAATCGGGGTGTGCCTTGCGTGAGTGGGCTTAGATAAGATTTTTAATCATAGAAAAAAAACATAAAAACTAAATTAGATATTAAAGAATTTATAAAATATATTTAAAGAAGGAAATGGGATTTCAGGCTAGCCGAACACCTTAATAAAAAATGAAAATCCATCATTATTATGGATTCATATGAGGTCCAAATGGAAATAACTATAATATACTAGGTTAGTCCTATTGGGAAGTGGAATGGGTGTAAAATGTTGAAAAATTATGGATTTATAAAAGAAAAAAAATTTATTTTTAAATCTAGAAATGGGCTCACTGTTTGGACCAAATTTTGAAAACCCACCATTTCCACCCAAATGCATGGAAACCCACCATAACAAAGAAAAGATGGAAATTAATGGAAAAAATACTTTAAAATAAGTCATGGATGTGGCAATTCTCCCGAAAACAAACCATTTTTCCCTCTAAAAGCCACGACAAAGTCAAAAGCAAAAAACCAAACCCAACTAGTAAACCAGAAATGTACTCCATCACCAAGTTCGGTATGACCTCAAAAAAGCAAAACACCTCTATTAATCAATTAATAAAGGAATAATCTCACAAACCAAAACTTACATCAATTTCCTGAACTTATCAATAACATCCAGACTTTATTTCAAAAAGGAATATACTAAAACTCTCTATGAACAAGACTCAAGTAATCTCCCCAGACGAACAACAACAACGAAAGAGGTTACACTTACATTGCTTTAACTCAATCATTATGCAGTCTGCTATCCCAATGTTTACCCTAGGAAGATATTGATAGTATGATAGATCTGAATGAAACTACCTCCCACCAAGCCAAGACCATGGACCAATCTGAGTTACGAGTATGGGGATACAAAAATTGTCTCCCGACCATAAGAGACAGCTTAAATTTTCCCGAGATAGATTCAGGACACTAACATGGAGAGGCCTGAACAGAATCCCCCGTTCAAGGGGTATAATTCCATAAATCCTTTACAAAAGAACTTATATAAGTCTTATAGTGGGTCTCCCCACCATAATAACCAACCATCCTAACTGGCCGTCATGGTTCGGTACAGAAAGACCCCAAAATTTATAGATTTGGGACAACCTCATGGTTAGTCCCCAGTGTTTGGGAAATTGTGCACTAATCGTGGCTATCCTTCTATCTACATTTTTTTTGGCACATGGTCACTACTAACTATTCACAAACCCTACACTAAACCTATCTATTCGAACATCAATACTTTCTCCAAATAA
The DNA here is from genome assembly GCA_963277665.1 of Viscum album. NCBI lineage: Eukaryota > Viridiplantae > Streptophyta > Magnoliopsida > Santalales > Viscaceae > Viscum > Viscum album. The sequence continues at coordinate 1,573,503,988 of OY728120.1, read as the reverse complement.
CCAGTGGAAAAAAATGGGGAAAGTACGAGCTCAGGCTACAACATGGAAATGAGGTCCTCCCACCTCTACCACCAATTGGGAACAACTGGAACAACTAGAACAAGATTATGAAACAAGAGGTGTAAACTCCTCCTATTAGTCATACTGAGGATTGGAAAATTTACAAGGGTTTGAACGACCATGGGAATTCCCCTGACTACATTCCAGCTTCTCTCTAGGACCTATGGATTGATCTCCAATGATTGAAGCATCTTTGGCCTCGTAATAAGGATTTGGAACCACCTCAATTGAACTTATTCTTCCAGTGATACAAACAACTACACCGCAATACCCAATAAGATTACCAAGACATAACACTTTCCAAACTCACTTTCCCTAATCCCAACATTTCACTGAAACAAGGTTTTAGAAGATTCACACAAATCACACCTTGTTTCTTCGGGTGAGAAACAATAGAAGGAAAGGACGCGTATAAACACCTTCTTCCGAAATAGTGGATTTTGGAATTTTTTCCAAGGGATACATACTCCCAACATAATAGAGACTCTCAGAGGATTTCACAACCTCCACCTTTACAATAAAACATGCACATGCCATCACAAGGCATCATTGAACATGACCGGTGCGACTGGTAGAAACAATACATGGAACGAGACCATATGTCAAGTCCCTATGAAACACACATGTCCAAAAAGTGGCCAAAATAGACTCTCATGACCATATTATCAAAACCGGTGGTTTAACATGAATTCATGCTTCAAAGAAACTAATAAGAACCCCAAGGCCCTCTTAGACACCATTGAAACACAAATCCACACTAACAACCCCAGGCCACTTTCACCTTCGATAAATCAGGAAACTTAAGAAACTAATGTCCCTTTCAACCTTCCACTTGTAGTCTCCCTGTACAAGTTTATCAAAATATCAAATAAAGGAATGGTTGTATACTCAATCAACAATGATCGATAAATGATTCCTTATATTGATCAACTGGAGAATTTTTCAATGGTGAAAAAAACCAGGTTGCACTTCAGGTGTTTATTAACACTTAATGGTGGCGTACCTTATCCAACGAGAGAACCCAATGACCCAACCAAGCTAGTAAATTGGTCAAATCATGCCACAAAACAGATCCGAAAATTTTAATGGAACCACAGTAAAGGTTTCCCTAAACATATCTCAGAAGAGACTACAAACCGGTTGTTCTACCCAGCTTACCGGCCAAACAGAAACCCAAAACACAGTTCGAATAGGAGGGGTTCTTAGATTCAGAACATTCCACAACATCAACATTTTCCAAATACACATAATATACTCCATCCCAAAAAATTCATAAAGACATAATATTTTTCATTAAAAACATTTCATTGAAAGTAAACAGTTCAGCGGTTAGTGTGTCCACCAATGGTACCCCATGGGCCTCACACATGCACGTTTTTGAGCCACACCGAGCACCCTCCTCATATCCATCCCGGAACTCATCCAGTTGTACCATAAACCATCCATTATCTGATATAACCCCTTGTATTTGGTCTCTCGTGGAAATACCAATGGTTAAAAAAACTTCTTTCCACTTTTCATAACCAAAACTGTCATCCAACACATCCTTTTTCTCAAAACCGCTAACAATGAGGCCAAAATCCCAATTCACATCTTAAAAATATTTTTATAAAGACACTAAAATTTAGGTAAGAACTCACTTTAATGGTATTCCCATCAATTTCAAAACATCTCATCCCATTAAATAACCCTTGGATTGTTTAGAAAACTCTATTGGAAACACTTTTTCAAAACCAACTTCAATATAGTTCATTCTTTCAAAATAGGTGTAATCACACCATTTTTAATTTTAAAACAATTCTGAAAATTTAGTTCCACTCTTTCATAAGTCAAAAAATTCCCCCTTTATTTGAATATCATTCACAAAAACATCACACTTCTTAAAACCAAGTCACATTAAAACCAATGTACCTAGATTTCAAAACTATAGAACACAAGACAATGTGATAGGAAACTAGTTTCAGTGTGTGACTTAGACATATGGTTGGCACCCATATTCAAATCACTTCACCATCATAGAGAGTGTTCTGGGGAATTTTCCCAACTCCGCATGGCTTTCTTGGCCCTACAAGCTCACTGAGACCATGAACCCAACTCTCTTTTCATTTCCTCTAATCATCATCAAACCAAGAAAACCAAAGGACTTAGATAAATATTTCCCCCCTAGATCCTATGATGAGGTGTGGTGATTAGGTAAACTACCCATAACTGGAATACCATGTCCCAACAATCCTTACTCCAAAATATCCTGACTCTTCCCTAGATAACATTACCCAAAGAGTTAACATGAACCTCCTTTGATTCCATTTTGTCATGAACCAAATATGGTCACTAGTAGAAATGGTGCCAAAACCAGCCCACGACAAGGCCCCAAGGGCACTCCCGATCCCCAAGGGCTGGAACAAGTTCTCGGGTATCATAAAATGATAACTGGGAATGATTTAACCAATTTTATAAACTTAATACCACAAATGAATCCAATAGAATGAATCTGGATTTTTCAAACTAAATAACCTTTTACAAAAATTCACAACTGAATTACATATTTTGAAACAACTCACCAAGACTATTACAAAGATACAAATCAAAATCAAACATCCCAAGAAACCTCATGTCAACGGGCACCGCCATAAATCCATCTCCACAAGACTTCACCACCAAGGACCTGCTAGAAACACGAACCACTGGCACTAAAAACTGTACCCAGCCTATGACAAAAAAACCAAGTCTACATACACCCAAGGGTGTAAGTAGGATTTCATACAATGACTAGTAGGATTCGACAACTAACAGATTCGATGTTATAAACATTCAAAGACGAAAATCTTTCAGGTTTTCATAAAAAAGAAATTCTAGTTACAATTTCTAAAAGATGCAACTTAAAAATTAGAATAGTATTCAACTGTGCTATCATTAAGAATCAACACTTTTAAAAATAATGTGAACACTACTGAATTTTCCATCCAACCATACCATATTTTTATTATAAGAAAAAAGTAACTAATGAGAACAAGAAATAAGAAATAACCCCTAAGCACAAGCTTGGTGTCGGTTCTAGGTACAACGTATCTCGGTGAGAGTAACCATCACAGTATTTGTTCTCATGAATGATCCACTAGTATGGAACAAACACGTAGCCTTGTGGTTACCAATCATCATCATCATAGTTTAGTTAGTGTTGTAAGCGTCAATCTTACTACATGAAATCGAGGCCAAACCCCATGTATTCACTACCATACTTGTACACATCCACCCACCTAGATACCCATGTTTCCCCTTGTTCTCCAACAATTTAAAAAAGTTATGAAATATTATTTTCACATGAAAATATCTTTTCTACATAAAACTTTATCCAAATAGCCCACATGTACATCACACAACACACAAAATCCTGTTTTTCAATCCAATTCATTTGGAAATCATAATCACACCAAAAATAGCCCACAACACTTTTCACATTTCATTAACAATTCCACAAATCCTTTAAAAAAATTATGAAACCATTCTGAGACATTCGAACTCATATAAAAGCCCACTCAAATATCATATAATACTTCTTTCATCAAGAAAATTCATTTTTCACAACACACTCACACAAAACAACCCACAACCATGTTTCACAGCTCTCTTTACATTTGCTAAATCATTTCATCACTTTTTTAAACATTTTAAAATATATATATTAAATCCTAAATAACCACCTTACATTTTTACAATCCATATTAGTTGAAAACACCCACCAAAAAGTACTTATACACCCTTTCTTTCACTTTGTTTAACCAAACAAACAATTCACAATTTTCATAAAACAAACCCATGGGGTGTAACTATGCTTCGCACACAAAACCAATTTCAAATTCAACATTCAATTCCAAAATCGTACTAATAACAATCCATAAAATAATTGAAATACCTAAAAACATTTAATAAAATACCCCCATGTTTTATAAAAATACATCAATTAACACCACAAAAGACACACTTGAAAAACACATGTTTTCATAAATCACGTCCAAGAAGTATAGAATGGTTTTACACCTTGAACCCATTCAAAAACCCCATTTCACATCTCACATGACACTAAAAAATTAGAAAAATCGAATTATCATCCCCTTTTAACAACAATAAGTCACTTTCATATGTTATAAAATACACCCAGAAATTACCCCATGAGTAACCCATGAAAAACACCCAATTTCAAGCCATAATGCAACTATAAAATTAAATGCTTAAGAAAATATATCAAAAACGGTTTTCACACCACAATAATTATATGAGTAATAGTAAAAATAATAAATCAATTAATCTATCTCATTAAAAATTTCGTACACAAGGAACCACCTACCTTTTGAGTCAAAACCCTTAAATCATGGTGTGACATCTCAACTGCACCTCCGCCGCGCCACAAAAAAGTGAAAACGAACCCTAAACAATAAGATTTCATCAAAAATACCCCAAAGTAAACCCTAGGTATAAACCCTAACTACAGGAAACTCTATAAATTCATGAAATGGTGATGAAATCGTAAGGACAAGGAAGGAAATAAAGAGAGAAACACTTACCCAAATAAATCATTAATAAAACTTCCCCAATATACTAGTATCTGAATTTCAAACCAACAATAAATGAATGTAGGGATAGAATAAGGCTGATAAGGTCATGTAGGAACTGGAATGTGAGAAAAAGAGTAAAAATAGAAGTATTCAATAAAGGATCAACTTACCTCTTCAAATATGGGAGATTTGTGAAATCCAGAGAAGCTTCTCCCAAATTCATGATTCCAATGTCCTCCAAATTGGGGGAGGAAATAATTTTTCCATGACTTTCATAATTGGTATTAGGTGAGTGTTTTAATCACCAAAAGAACATAAAAAATAAATGAGATATTAAAGTATTAAAAAATATTAAAAGCAGGAAATGGGCTTTCGGGCCGTCCCAACACCTTAATAAAAAATCCAAATCCACCATTATAATGGATTCATATGAGGTCCAAATGGATATGGTGGATTTAATATACTAGGGTATTTCAATTGGGAAAGGTAATGGGTGTAAAATGTTGAAAAATGAAGTAGTGATAAAAGAGACATGATTTATTTTTAAATCTGGAAATGGGCACACAGTTTGGCCGAAATTCTGAATACCCACCATTACCACCAAAATGGATGTAAAACCCCAATAACAACAAATTGAAGGAAGTTAAATGACAAATTACTTTAAAATAAGTCATGTACGTGACATTATCCTTCAATTTTGGGGGATTCTAGCATGGAGAACATCCATCCAGGATCTTGAGGTAGGTGGTATGAATGTCAATTTCCATATTCTTTATTATAATTTTGTGAATATAATTGGGAAATTTAAACTTCCATTTTAGGAAACAAAATCATTAATTGAATTAATTAATTGGTTAATTTATTAATGGAATTATGAAATTTATGGAATAATGTGATAATGTAATTGGATTCAATTGTGATTTCGAAATTGATGAATAATGAGAGTTATGAAATTTTTGATATAGGATTGGTGAAATTGTTAGTGACCAATGGGGTGTATGAATATGAATTGTGAAACTTATAGTCACCCTTGGGGTGGGACAATTAAATGAAATGATAAATGAAATTTTTACATGGTTTGAATAATAATTTATTCAAATGAATGATATTTTTTTGGAATTGTGGAACCATGAAATATCAAAATTTTTAATAATCAGAAGGATATAGACAACTACTACAAATACCCATGAAGTGCTAGACTACGGCTTTGGGATCCCAATATATTTATTTATACATGTGATCACTAAATTTTTGGATATGGAATACTTATCTAAATACCTAAAGGGTCACAAACTACTGACCAAGTATCCCACTATTTGAATGAGAAATTAAAATGATTTGATTAATAAAAACCCATGATGTAATGAAATGTGATATTCCTTTGAGGATTTTTTAGACACTAACATGGGGTGAAGGTGGTATTGATGGTTTGGCTGTCATCATGAAAAAAGGGAAACAATATTAATAATTAAAGAATAATAAAATGTGATACCTATTTAATTTATGTGTTATATTGTTTTATTTATATAACTACATTCATTATTAATGAATATATTTCATTTTAGATGTCGTTGTTATTGGAAAACTAAGTCTTACTCACACCCTTCCCAAAATACATGGTCAATAATTGAATAGACTTCATGTTGGTAGGAAATGAATAGTGAAAGAGACATAACCAAGATGGATTGGTTTTTGATGAATCATGGATGAGGTAACCAAATATTGTATTGAGACCCGCTTGGGAGTTTTCATTTTCTTCATTTTTTGGTATTTTATTTGGAACATGACACATATATGGAATTAAATATCTTCTAATTTTGTTTAGATATTTTATTTCTGTTTTGGTTCATCCTCTGATTCTAATCTGTATTGGTTATGCTATTATTTGGGGTATTTTTCAACATCTGTTGGATATTTTTATTTATTTTCATTATTGTGATTATTTGATAAATAAGTAATAATTTCTCCATGATATCTACATTAGACAATCATTGAAATTTTTAATCCTTTAGGTATAGTGAGCCTCTCTTAAAGTCACATAGTGAACATGCTTAGGGAACTACTGCGTGGCACCCTAGTCCGGATGTTATAATGTGGTGTCAAAGGAGTTTTCTTTTATTTTTAGATTTATTACTATTTATAAATGGTAGACAAGAGACTTGGATGAGTCATGAATTTTTTATGATCTTGTTCATGGGAATATTTAACCCATGTATAAGGGAAAGCCCTGTTACCCACAATGTGATTATTGTTACTGATTTTTATTGTTACTGTTGAATATTATATCACCTTAGATGATTCACTTGTTGTGTGATGTCATTATTTTTTTGATTTCTCTCAAGGAACTGTATTGAATGATATTTTTGTGTATATGAATTATTGTATTAACATAGTAATTATTCAAACATGAATCATTTTATGCATGAAGATAAAAGTAGGTATTCGGGTGAGTTTTTTAAATTAATGTCTTTTTTGTTGTTGAGTAATTTAAATGAAAATGGTTCTAAATATGTAAATTGTAATTGTAAATGTTGCTAAATTTGGTAAATGGAATTTTTTTAAATGGGGTTCTAATGATAATATTTAATTAGGAAAATATTTTACCCTTTTTATCCATTAACCAAAGGAGGGATTATTGAGGTTAGTGGTAGTGACTTTATTTGGACTATGTGATGGGGTGTGAGTGATGAATCTTTATAGATTTATGTTAATCCATATAGATAAAATTTGATAATGGTCTATTATGTTTCCTAATATTTAGATTTGGAATTATATATATATATTCTTATACGAAGAAAGTTGTTGATGGGTTACATGATGACATTTTTGGTAATGTACCTCCGGATGTGTGACAGGAGGCTTATATAGTTCTGGGTGAGGTACCTAGATGGAATTTCAATGATAACTTTTCTAATTTTATTTATTTCCTAAAAATATAACCACGGTGTGTTGTGAAGAGTACATCTGACATGATAATTGAGTTTCAGTTGCTACACCCACTAACATTCACCAGAGTGGGTAGATCAGAGATAGAAGAATTATGGATTGGGACTATCCAGACTATCACAAACCACATAGAGGCTCCAGTAGAGATGATATTCTAACATTATTCTTATATGTTACATGGTCAAGTGAATAGTTGGTGGTATTTCTAGACTAGAGATAGACAACTAGAGAATATGGAGTTGAAGATATTTTATAAGATCTTAGATAAGTTTTATCATGAGGCAATCATGCAGGAGAGGAAAGTCGAGTTTATGAGGTTATAATAGGGGAGTGTGTTCTTGATGGGCTATACTAGACTCTTTACAACATTATAGTTCCTTTTTATAGTATTTTAAGGTGATGATGCAACTAAAACAAAGAATATTCAAGATGGAATTAAATTTGAGATTAAGTTTCTAGTTAACATTTTTAGGATAAAGTAGATTTTTGAAATGGTAAATCAATATTTCATTACTATGGGGAACGTGAAGGAGGCATCTAGTAGAATAGAAGTGGTTTTTTAAATGACCAGTATCCATTTATTTTAAGAGTAAGAAGCATCACATTTACAATTTCAACTGAAGCGATTGAAAAAAGAGTAACTAGGGAGATAGATCGACTACTTAGAGTAGTAACTGGATATACTTCCACCAGTTTGGATGGTGAGGACACATTTTTAACTAGTGTACAAAACCACTAGTGGTGTGATGATACTAATGAATAGTGGTCCACATGTAGAGGTATTTCCAAAACCCTTAACGAATGTCTAGTGATGGTGGAGCCAGGAAGATTCAAAACAAAGGATGTCGAACTTGATGATGGTGAGGAACTGGTATCCTCTTTTATGTATTGATGATATCTTTGACCAGTTGAGAGGAGCTTGTGTGTTATAAAATATTAAAATGAGATCTAGGTTTCATCAGTTGATAGTTAGACCTTATCATATACCACTGATAATATTTAGGATCAGGTATGGCTGATATGTGTTTTTCATGATGTCGTTCAGACTAAAGAACACTCAGAAAGTGTTTACGGCCTTGATGAAGTGAATCTTTCACCCATAGATGGATTAGTTTTTGGTTATTTTGTGGATGAAATCTTGTTGTACACCATGTATCCTTAATTTCATGCCCAAAATCATGACATCATTCTTAGTTCATTCATAGATCATCAACTATATTCCAAGCTATCTAAGTGTCAATTCTAGACTGATAGGGTGCATTTCTTGGGTCACATCATCTTAGAATAAGTCATTTTAGTGGACCTAGAGAAAGATCATGCCTTGGTTTCTTGGGAGAAGCCAATAATGAATTTAACATCCACATATTTATATGGTAGTAGTTTTATTATTGGAGGATCATCCCATACATTTCCCACTTGGAATCACCACTTTCATGTTTTACCAAGAGTGGGATATAGTTTGAATGGTCCGGGGAATGTGATAATGCATTCTAGGAGTAGAAGAATTGTTTTTCTTCTACACCAATATTGATCCTACCCAATCTAGGTGATGAATAAACCATGTTTTCTGAGGCATACAAGAGAGGACATAAAGAATTTTTGATTTAGGGGAAAAATGTTGTGGTTTAGGGGTCATGGTAATTGAGGTAGCATGAACCGAAATACCCTATGCATGATCTCAAGATATATGTAGTGGCTTATGTATTTAATTATTAGTGACATTATATGATGGGATAAAATTTTATGTTTTATATCAATAAAAAGATTTTAGATTGTATATTTTTGTTGAGAGATTTGAATCTCTTGCAGTGGATCTAGGTTGAGTATATGTAATTTCATGATGTAGAAATAACATGTACACCCAAAAAAGGAAAAAGTGTTATTGATGCATTCATAAAGAAAACTATGAATATGGGTGTTGAAGAGTTTAGTTTTGAGTGGAAGATGATGACATCGATGGAAAATATGCATGTTGTTGATTAGGAGGGCTAGGAGAATATTAACCTCATATAATTATCAGCGGAATCAAATATTATGAACTAGATTAGGGGAAGGCAGTATAAGGTACAAGAGAATTTGGATCTAAGGGAAATCCTTGAAGGTGGAGAGTTATATTCTTGTAGGGATATATATGAGGATGTGATCATTTATATCAAGATTCATTTTTTGTTCTTATATATATGAATGAGGAGGTGATCCATGAGTTTCCTGCCACAAATTGGCTGGTGAATCTAGGTATGAAAAACAGTTACTAATTCCTAAATTGATAATATTGGTGTCCTAACATGTAAATTGGGATTTTGGGGTTCATGAAATGATGCTACACTAGTCAATAGTTGAAGTTCAAGAATCAATGACCTGGTGGTTTATAACTATTGTTACCCACTCTAGAATGGATTTCAGATGACATTACTACAGAATTCATAGTGGATCTTCCAAGTAAACCCTAGAAGAATGATTCTATATTGGTAATTTGGTATCGAATATATAAATTATTTGATTTCATACATGTTATATAGACCTTAATTGTGGATTGGATAGTGGATATGATTGTTGGAGAGATAGTTTTTATGCATGATGTATCACAGAGTATAGTTTCAGAAAGTGACTCGCGTTTTACTTCATGCTTATTAAAAGGATTGAAGAATCTTCTTGCTACGATGGGGTTTATATGTATATATATACATTAATAGATACATGGGAACTCATAACATAATATATAGGTTTTGGGGGATGTTTTATAGTCGTGCATCAATGAATTTCGTGGGTATTGGGAGAAACACATAGAGATGTTGAGTTTTCCAATAACAGTAGTTATCAAGTGACTATTCAGATGGAACCATGTGAGGCTATTTATGGTATTCCATAAAGATAACTTTTATGTTGGATGGAGGCAGGAGAATCAGAGTTTTTGGGACCATGTCTCATATAGGTGACTTTATATAATGTTTAGTTGATTTGGAATCATATGGATATGACTCGTGGTAGGTAGAATTCATAAAATGATTGATGTCAATGACCCCTACAGGTTTTAGAGGGTGATCGTGTATTCCTTAGGGTTTCTACTAGATTGGGTCACCATAGGATTAAATGGTTGGGAATGTTGGCTCCCATGATTTTTAGACCATTTGAGATTATAGAAAGAATCATGTCAGTGGCATACTGATTCACTCATCCAGATACGTACAATGAAATGCACAATGTTTTCAAAGTGTCCCCACTTCGGTGGTATCAACCCAACCATTCTCATGTGACCTATGTTTATGATGTCAGGCTTGAGGATGATTCATGCTTCAAGGAGAATCTGACTGATGTTATGGATAATAGTGAGAATGATTTTTTGTAAATGACAATGTCGATACTTCATGTATGGTGGTAATATGGGTGTGTTCAAGAAGAAACAAGGGACAGTGAAGAAGATATATGGGATCACTGGACTAATATTATAACCATGTAATCAAATATTTTCATGAGAGTATAGCATGAGGATGAGATATTATAAGGTGGGGATATTCTAAGATCCAGACCTTTTTCAAAGTTGTCTTATTCTCATTTTCATGTAATTTTTATGTTTTTTTCGTATGTCATGGTTTGGTTTTTCATTGGGATATTTCAAGAGAAACTGGATAATTTTTGAAGGAAAAGGGGCAATTTATTATTGGAAAATCGTTTTACCAAACTGTTTGTCTACCCCCAAGAAAATAGTTCATTCCGAGATAAAGGTTAATTTTATGGTTGTTACATGCTTTGTCAAACAGTGTTCCACTTAGAACTATTCACATACTTTTAACATTCAAACTACTAGAATGAAATGGAATTTAAATAAAATTTATTAAAACCTATATATTTTGTAATGTTTTCTAATAAAATTTTGGGACCCAATGATTCATTACATTTATATTAATTATATCAGTTTAAATTTATTTATTTAATTTTTCAATTAATTGAATAATTAATCCATCAAGGTTGCATAATATTTTGACGTAATTTTTTATTCACTAGGAATTAAAAATAATTTTAAATGATGAAGATAAATTGTATAATTTTTGAAGGAAAAGGGGTAGTGCATGGTTGATGCATAGTTTTCCAAAATCATACGCGTAACCCCCCAGCAAGATGTGTATTCACAAAAAAGGGTAATTTTGTAGTTGGTGCATGGTTATTCAAATCGTTCTCAACTTAGGAGTACCCATGTGACTCTTATGATGAGTCATACAATTGGGAAAATTGTGAACCTTAGTCCTGGAAGCAGTACACAGAGGTTATATGTCTTATATTTTTAAGAAAAAATCCTGAACCCATTGGTATAACCCCAAACTGATCTGGATTGACCCAAAAACTTTTACATTGATTTTTTGAGGCTCTCAGATGGTTTCTAAGTCTTCACAAACCCCATTCTAGAAAAAATAGTGATATAGTTTAAGGATCTACTCTTCGTTGGTAAGTTATTACTTCCCAATTTGGTTTCCCATATCTCTTCCCTATTTCAATCATAATTTTGAAGTGTTATTCCAATAAAAATGTATTAGGTCTTGGTTTTGATATATATTAATCTATTATATATCATTCTGAGGTTTTTTTTCTAGATCATCTTTGAATTTGTGTTCTTGAATGTTCCATATCAATTCTAGGGGATTTCAGTTGGGAAAATGGATTTCAACAATCTTCAAGTAGGTGGTATAAAAGTCAATTACCATAGTATTTATTATAATTGTGTTTATATAATTGAAAATTTTGAATATTCTTGTTGGTAAATCGCATATTGAATTGAATTAATTGTTGGGTTAATTAATTAGTAAAATTTTTTATTTTAAGGAATAATGTGATAATGAAATTGGTTCGAATTGTATTACTCAATTGATGAATTATGAGAAGTATGAGTGTGGAGATTAAGGATTTATTAAATTTATATTGACACAAGGGGTGTGCTGATATGAATTTTGAATCTAGTATCTATCCTTAGGGTGTGCTAAGATGATGACATGAAAAATGAAATCATTAATTGGGTTGAATAATGGTTTACTCTAATGAATTATAAATTGTTGCCATTATGGAACCATGAAATGTGAAAATTGTGAATGAGTTTTGGGATATTTGGATACGTCTCTAAATACCCTAGGGGTGTTATAATTCTTCTCTAGGCCCCAAATTTATTAATTTATAAATGTTGTCACTAGGTTATGGGATATGGGTTGATGCTCCAAATCCCCATCGGGTTCCAAACTACTACTCTAGGGCCCCATTGTTTGAATGTGAAATTGAAATGTCTTGATTAAATAAACCCATTTATGGAATGAAATGTGATGTCACTTTATAGATGGTTCAGACTCTAGCATGTTCTGAGTACGTATTGATGTTTTGAGTGTCATCTTGAACCTAAGAAACAATGTGGTTAATTAAAAAATAATGAAATATGAAAACTCTTTACGTTCTATAAAGTAAATTATTATTTAAACAACCACATTCACTGTCAAAGACTGGATATTTTTTCAAACACCATTTTTTCCCTACTGAGTTGTACAAACACACTACATAGGCTGCCTGATAATTATTCAAATAGACCTAATGTTTTTAGGACATGATAAAGGCAAGAAACCAAGGTTATATGTATGATTTTTGGATGAAGCATTGATATGGGAACCAAACATGGTTGTGGGACTCACTTTGGATTTTTCAGTGTCATTTTTTGGGATTTCATTTGGAACCAGAAACATAAATGGAATAAAATATTTACTAATTTTCCTTGGATATTGTTTTCCTATTTTTGTTTATTAGGTGATACTGGTTAGTATTGTTTATGGAATTATTCTGGTTATTATATATCATCAGTTGGCCATTGTTTATTTATTTATGATGTTTTCCTTATTTGATATTGAGGGTATTGTATCCCCGAGATATCTATATTAGACCCTCAATATTATTCATTATACTTTGGCATATAGGGAGGTACACATGATGTCACATAGTGAATTAGATCGGGGTATGAGTCTATGGAACCTGGGTTGGGACATTATAATATACAAATGGAAAAAGGAAATGTGACCAAATATTAAATTAGTATATATGAAATGTACCAATCTTAAAAAATTTATTCAAGTGTTTTGTACATTTTCTAGGCCCCTATAATGTTATTTTTAATACTTAATTACCCATTTTACCTTTTACCTTGGTAATTAAAATTACATTGATTACCATTTGTAGTGACTAAAACTAAATGGGAAAAATTTATAAATATTTTTACATTATGATTCCAAATAAGGTATCCATTTTTAATGATTCAAAAGATATAAGTTGAAGAAATAAATTAAAAACCCAAACCTAAAAATGTGACAAAAACGGGTTTTCAGACAAATGTATTTTAAAGTGTAAAAAGTTTTTATACTCAATTAAAATATAAAAACCAACTAATAAAACATTATTTGATAATTTAATTTAAAAAAATAATTAAACTTTATAACTAATCCAATATATAATTTTATTTTAGGGTTACTTTTCAATTAAATACAATTTTTAATAAAAAATATTATTTTATTATTCATTAAAAAATAAAAAATGTGAATCAAATTCTACAAAATCTCTCTGATGATAATTTGGACACGGTGAACAAATAAATTGAATTCATCTAGAAAAATTTGTATTCTATAATTTTAAAAATATACATTTTTATAAAACATATTAAAAAGGAGTTTAATAAAACTATTTTATTTTTAATTTAAAAAGTAAATAATTTCTTCATTAAGATATAAATATACATCTCATGAATACTAATGAATATGAAAATGATTTCTTCTATCATTAAATAGGTTTATAGATTATTCCCCCATTTTTTAAATTCCATCATTATAATTTTATTCACTTATTAATCTAGTGATGATATCTCTCTCTCATTGCATTTTTAGAATCCAAGGTTGTATCTTTATCTATATTGTTTTACCACTATATCATACCTTGGTGAAATCCCCTTATTCTGTAACACTATATCTCTATGTTTATGAATATGAATATTTTTTGTTTATAATAAATCTTATCTTCTAAATGAACTACTTTAGGGTTCCAAACCTAAGAGGAATCCATCCTCTATATTCTTAAAATCAGAAAGTGAAATAAATTGTGGAACTAAGATAAACTCGAAGGTATGAATACTTGGTAAGAAACTAATCCAACTAAAATGATTATTTTATATGGTCCAATGAACCGTGTAATTTTCTTCCCCTTTTTATCAAAACACATAAAACTTTTCTATGTATGTTTTTTAAGAAGAAAATGATTACCTACCTCAAATGAATGATTCATTCTCCATTTATCCATGTATCTTTTCAGAATACAATGAATAATATTTACCTTATAAACCATTTACACTAAAAATTACGGTCCCATGAACATTAATTCACTTTCTTCTTGCCAATGATATGGAGTCTCTTTCCACATTCCATATAATTCTTTAATAGATTTCATCTCTGTGCTGGAATGAGAAATATTATTATATGAAAAAAACTAATGACAAATCTTGATTCCAAAATCCCTAGTATTCCATTGAGCAATAATGAAACATGTATTTTAGGGAAAGCATCATTTACTCAGACAAATAATCTGATTGATGATTAAAATATATACTAAAATGTATTATTTTACCCAATGACTTCATTTAAACATTCCAATAATTAAAAGTAAATTAGGGATCATGGTTAGATACAATAGAGAGAGGAACACCATGAAATCAACTATCTCCAAATGATACATTCTAAAATGATGATCTAAATA
The DNA here is from genome assembly GCA_963277665.1 of Viscum album. Classification (NCBI taxonomy): domain Eukaryota; kingdom Viridiplantae; phylum Streptophyta; class Magnoliopsida; order Santalales; family Viscaceae; genus Viscum; species Viscum album. The sequence goes on along the minus strand of OY728120.1, from coordinate 1,573,488,668 downwards.
TGTAATATGTCGAATTGGAATGAAATGTATATATTTAGTTAATTGATCAATAATAACCCAAATCGCCTTATCATATTGGGAAATGTTTGGAAATATACTTATGATATCGATAGTTTTCCTTTTTCACAATTGTACTATAAATTGTTGAACCATCCCCTTAAGTTGTTATCTCTCTACTTTAACCTTTTGATATTAAAAAAATTTCATGGTAAGGATAGAAAAATCAATTTTCATTCTAACCCATCAATAATACTCAAGATAGTCACTATAAATCTTTTGTCTTCCATGATGAATGGAAAAATGGTAATTTTAAAACTCACCAATTAATTATTTCATAAATATAGAATTATAAGCAATTTATAATATCTTTTCAAATATCTAAACATGTTACTTTTAAATATAAATTCTGGAAATTTACTATACATAACCTATTCTACCTATTCCTATAACCCATAATCTACTATCCAAGAATTCTTAATTATTTTTAGTAGAGTTGATTATACTAACACATGAGCCAAAAAAAATTGTGTTCCTTCATCTGCAAATCCTGGGAAAAAATCATCAATTCATTAACCAACAAGTTATGTCCCACAAATATCATGGTTAATGTGGAATTCCATTTCTTACATAAAGCATCAGCTAACTTATTTTCATTACCAAGATGGTAATGAATTTTTCATTCATAATCCTCAATCAATTCTATCCATCTTATCTGCATCATGGTAAACTCTTTCTATGAAAATATATATTTTGGAATCTTTTTATTAGTATATATTTCACACTTTACTCTATATAAATTTTTCCAATTAATTCTTATAAAGAAACCACAAGAGATAATTCTAGATCATGTGTACGGTAATTAAACTCATGAGGTTTTAGTAGTCAATAACCCCAAACAATTCCTTTTTCATTTTATATCAGAATAGAATCCATCCCTAATAAAAAAAATCACTCTAGGTAAAATAATTATCTTTTCTATATGGAAAGTAAAAAATTAAATAATTCTCCAATATTTTTTAGTTCATAAAAATAATCATCACATTATTTTATCAAGATGGATTTAACTCCTTTATGAGAAAATGTACCCAATGGGATAGACAAGTGAGAAACGTTTTCAACAAACTGTTGTAAGTAACATAAAAACCCAAGAAAATTATTAATATATAATAAACTATTGGTTATTTTTCATTCCTATATAACACTATTTTTCTTCAAGTCCAATCGTTATTCCATATTGTTAAATAATATGACCAGAAAAAAAAATTACGAAAAAATAAACACTTACTAAATTTTCCATATAGTTTCATTTATCTTAAGGTTTTAAAAAATAATTCTCACATGTATTTATTTATCCTTGTGAAAATTTTACTATAACAATATTTAATCAATAAAAATGACCAAAAACTCATCTAATGACTCTAGAAACACTCTATTTACAAGATCAATAATTACAATTGGATTATAAGACACCTCAAATGAATAACTACAAACTCCTAATAACCATATATAGTTTCAAATAATGTCTTCAAAAAATTAATTATCCTTTAAATTAAACTTTTGGGACCCCCAACCTTTGATCAATCATAAAAATGTATTTCCCTCCCTATATCTGATCAAAAAAATTATCTATATGAGGTGAAAGATACTTTTTCATAATAGTGATGTTATTAGAGGATCTATAGTCGATGAAAAGTCTCATTTAACCATATTTATTTGCAAACAAATAAGATACAATCCCCCCATTTCTATGTTATTGGATTAATTAAACCTTTATCTAGAAAATCTTATAACATCTTTTTCAATTCCAATAGTTCAACTTGAGCCATTCAATAATGGGGTTTTAAAATAATCTTTATATGAGGCACTATGTCAAAAGTAAAATCAACCTCCCTATCAGGAATAACACCAGGAAAATCACCAAGAAAAACATCCACATATTCATATACTATTAGAACATCACTAATTTGAGCAATTTCATTATTTTAACAACATCTGTTATGTAATGTTCACATTCATTGTTAATTAATTTCTCATTTATTGGTATATTATAAAAAGTATTAAATCATTGAATAAAATATTTTAATTATTGAAATATATCATATCATGTTAATATTAAAGCTATTTCATTTCTAATTTATTATTAAACTATACCATGGTATTTCCAACAATATTTTCAAGAATGACTATCCCATAATTAAAAATAAGAAAACTCTAATAAATAATGGTTTCTTTAATATTAAATCTTAGTGTTTTCACTAAAATATCTATTTTATTTTCCTGAGGTTATAATATTTTTTAAATTGATAATTTCTTTGAAATAAAGTAATATGAATATCCAAATTCAAACAGGGTTTTTTCATTATTCGAATACACAGGTGTCATACCTTTCACCACTTCAATACAAGGACCAATAACAACCATTGTTGTAAATAATTATTTTTTCCACACATTTATGCTCCCTATCTTTTTAATTTTTATCTCGAGTAACTAACAACTAAATTTTTTTCCCATATTGACCCATATCATTATAACTCAAACATATCACCATTGGATGAATATTTATTATCCCATTCCTTGATTGTTCATGAATCTTTTTTACTCAAGTCACAAACCATATGAAAAACCTAGCAGACCTGTAACCCTTTCCTAATCCTATAAAACAGTCCCTAAAATGTATTTTATTCACATGTAACATTTTTTTGTATTACCTATATAATTAATAGATGGTTTCTTCTCAATTTCTTTCTGCCTTGATTTCTTCATACTTTTTTCCTATCATGGAATATAAGTGTCAAAAAACTCCATATAAAGATTCCTAGTAGAACAAAAAAATTTCTCATAAAATTTATATTCTCTTTCAGTTAAATTTCCTAATTAACTTAGTTTTAATCTTGGGTAAAATCTGTTAATTTTAATTCCAATTTCTGGAATAAAATATTGTATATAATTTCCCAATATTGTTAAATTTTATTCATATACTAAAAATTAATCTTTAGCATTTTTATTCAATTCCATGAATTAATTTCTCATTCTTATCCAAAAATCCATAGGGAAATATTTATCAACATAAAGATTCCTAAATGTTGCCCATTTTATGGAATTGATATCGTATTTCATTCTAGTTTTATAAAGAGATGACCATGATAAGTCAACATTACCTTCATAATGATAAATGTAAAGTTTTACCATTTTACATTTCAAAAACCACATGAAATAAAATATCTTATCTCGAGAATTTCTAAATCCTTTATCCACCACTATATATAAATATTCCCTTAATTTTAGTGTGGTCTGTTTTATGAAAGTATCAACTATCAAAAGGATTCTCTTTGGAAACTATTATTTCTCTATAATATGGCTATCACCCCAATTTATAGCCTATATTAACTAATTTATAACTATAAAAAATTTCTCAATTCAAATTCTATGAATTTTTTGGATTTAGAATTGGAATTATATTTTCCTATTGATGCCTTCTTAAAAATATATTCCCTATTTACTTTATGTAAAACCATTATGAAAAAACATATTTTAGGTGATTCAACATGGAAATATTAAAATTCTATATCATTTTAACATAATCATAATGTATAATCATTCAATGGATTTGTATTAAAATTATCCTAACCTCTATGTTTATCTAATCCATTTCACTAATACGAACATTACGGCCACAACCTTAAATATTACATAATATTTAGTTTTAAGTAAAAAATCATTCTCATACATTTTTGGATCTTTTCAGGTATAGAGTTTTTGATAATTATGTCATAAAATATACATTACAAAACCATATTTTTCAAAGTGGACACATATAAGTAGTATCCATTTTACACATAATATAATAATTTTAATTTTTTTTTTCAATTATAGAAATATCAACACATATTTTTTCTTGACATCATCCTTGTCACTACTCATCCTTAAAGCCTTATGGAAATAATTTTAAAATTTTAAATGAGCACAGAAATCATATTAAGGGACATACAGAGAAATAATCCATTAGTTAGGTGAAAAACATGAAAAAAATTTCTTGAAAACAAGCATTTTTACCTTAAGGGAATCATTTTTCCCTTAAAAATATAATTTTAACTCATCTTGAAATCAAATGACTTCTGTGAGAACTAATTTGAATGAATAAAAAAGGCATGTAGGTTCCTTGGAACATCGTCATCATTGAACTCTTACATAACACTTATATTCTAAATAACCATATGACTAACATCAAAAACAATTATCTAGAGAACCTAATCATTAACCAATACATAAGATTTCTCCATTTTTTCAACCATCATATAAGATTTATTACAATCTCATGTGATCTATAATGGGGAAAAGTAATTCATAAACAATTCCCAAGGACAATATCATGAATATAACTCTCAAAAAACACCTTTAAACATGTGTTCAAAATACTTTAAAATATCAAAATACCCTTTCCTTTAAAAAAAGTATTTTCAATAAAAAAATAACTAGAATAAGGGAATATCTGTTTTCTTTGAAGAAAAAATGAAATCTTTTAATAGTATAAAAACATCAAATAATGGTTTGTTTGGAGGGAAAACCTATTGTCATTGTATATGTAATAATATAACATTCAATTTTTTATTCCTAAATAATGTCAAAACATTACAAAAAACGTTCATTTTTTTGAAACCCATTAATAAAAAGTGGCATAAAATATCCTTTATATGCCTTTTATGTCCATAAAAATATATTCAAAATATAAATTTAAACAATTTTACATGGAATAAAATTATTTTGAAAATTAATCATTATAACATGTAAATCAGGTTGTTAAGTTATAGTGTCCCATACCACCATTCTGAATCACCCCATATGTTATTTATCATCCAGAATAAAAAAAATTGTGTTAATTTATTTGATTTATTAATAATCTGTTTCATGGTCGTTGTTCATTTTAATTTATTTAAAAATATTTTATATTAAATTACATAATAATTTTTGATTGTCTCAAATGTATTAATGATGTTCAGTTCATAGGTCCAAGATGAAATTGGTAGGTTTACTATTGTCAAATTGGTCATCATTACATCATATTGCTAATAATAAACATGAAAAAATTATCACTTTTATGTTGGATCATAAGAGTTTATGAAAAATTCATTAGGGGGTGAATTGTAGTTTATAAAATTAAACTAACAAAAATTAAAAACCATCTTAAGTGGAAAATATCAGACTCACTGAACATATGATGATCATAGAATATAAATAAGATTAAGTAACTATCTGATATATCATATTTATTATTGGTTATAAATACACATAGATAAAAATAGGTTATTAGAAATATAATTAAAGAAAAAACTTTCTAATATTAATGCATAGTAGAAAATTTAACTTGTAAAAATAAGTTAAAAAAATCCTATAATAGTAAGAATGACATTGAAGGTTAATAAAAGAATTAATACTTTAACCATAAGAGCTATGGATGTAAGAAATACAAACCTAAGAGATCCATAGTTTTAATACCAACTATACTGGTTTTTTCATTCCATTCCAGAAAAGCCATCAATATGATGATATATATAGAAATGTCTTCCAATCCATTATAATCCCTCAATAGGATGATTTAAACCAATTCTATAGTTGATAATTGAGAAATATTCTGATACGATGATCAGAGTCTATGTCATCCAAGCTTCTAAAGACCTCGATCTGATGGATTAGATTCACCCATATTTCTATCCTTAGAATCCCTCAGTCTAACTACATTCATACCCAGTGAATATAGAAGAAAATGTTATAATGAATTTATAATCCTCATATATATTCGATAGAACTCTGACTCTCTAAAAGATTACAAGGTATAAGAAAAAGATATCCGTGAAGAGAGATATTTAAACCATTTGAGATGAGAAATAAATCATCTAAAAGGTATTCATTGGACCTTCTATTCAAGGGAAATCATCCAACAATCACACTTCTATGTTGGTTCGAATGACCCCAGACATCTTTCACTTTGAATGCACATAATGATATGGATATTGATCTTTATAGATATGTATGAACTCTACTTTATTTTTCATATTTCCTTCTCTTTATAACCATTAATATTCTATTATGGATTTTATCTGATAGATATAATTATAATAAGTATAATAAAAAATTATGGATAGTCTGGTGGACGTCATAATTTTTTTACAATCAAATAAAATGAACAATTTTATTTCTTATGTATCAGTGCCAATTCCAATCTGATGGTTATAAATTATATCAGTATAGTAAATTGGACATCATTCTAACCATTGGTATGTATGTTAGTTCTTATGATGTATCAAAAACACTTTAAGTATAACAGATCATATTGATTAAATGAATATTATATCTTTTTATATTATAACTATTTATACATTTGGTATAAAATATACTTTTCTATAAAATCAATCCTAAAAACATGTGATATATAAATTTAGTAAAATTTTATTTTACTGAAGTGTTTCGAATATTAAAAACTAAAGAAATGAAAATTAGAAATCAAAAACATTGAATCAATAATCTCCCATTTTTGTAAATCACAAAACAAAATATTAAAATTGATAAAATAAATGACATTGAAATACTTACAAACCTTTATTAAATTAATAACTTCAATGTGAATCTTGGTATAGAAATATTTTTCATAATAATTTTTTTACCCCCTATGTTTATGAATTATTGATCATCTTCTAGAATGTAATAATACATTAAATTCAGCCCCATTTTAAAAAACAATATTCTTTAGGAATATTCCCCCCTTTTAGATAACAACACTCCTAGGATTATTCCCAATTTAAACCAAAATTTTTGCTTAAAAATTTCTAAAAAATCCTCCCATAAACTATCTCCCTTAATGTTTCTCCCCCTTTATTATTAAAAAAATGAAAAAGGGAATCATAAATTCCTAAAATGTTATAAATTAATAAGATACAACACAATAACTATTCATATATGATTTAAAGGAAAGAACATATATCGAAAAAATTGGAAGATATTCATATGTATAGAATTTGGATAAAATGGCATTCAAATTCCACAAAAATATTTTTTTTAAAATAATGAGTCAAGATAAAACATTTTATTCATTCATATAAAGTATCATGATGATGACCTTTATTGTTTTAACATCTCCATTATCCTTTCTGATTTCATCAACTGATGCTCCAAGATTCAAATTTTCTTCCACCATAACTGTTTACATCAGAACATCAACCTTATACCATTAAACCTCCCCACTAATCTTATTATTCTCATCCTTTACACATAATAGTTCGTCTTCCCATTATTGGGATATTTTATATTATAATTTTAATTTTTGAAATTTTCCTTTTAGAACATTCACTTCTATGGCCCGATTATCTATGAAGTATTTGAAATCGTCAAAAAAACATTACTCTATCAGAGTCTTCTATTGAAAACATGTAAAAAAAATCTTCATATTAATGGAATAATTTATTTACTTCCTAAATTTGATCCTCAGGATCCTTTAATTTTATTTCAACCTATCTCGACCATCTGAACATTTGATTTGAACATATCTTATGTGTGTTGGATTTGGCATTGAATATTTTGACCTCTTGTAAATTTGGATAACATTCTCATCCAACATATTTAAGGATTTTATATTTCATTAATATAGTTTTGAAACTATTTTCAATTAGATTCAATTTTCATAAGTTATGGAATAAAATAAGTAATAAGTTTCATAACATCAAAAATATAGTAAAGAAAACTGTGCCTCTATTACAACATATTCAAATGATTCTGATGGAACTACTAAAACATGTTGTCTATATAGAAAACCATTTAATATTTTCTCTATTTTACTTTTTGAATTCTTTGAATACTTTTATAATATCAATATCATTATCAATTACATATTTTTCAAATATTTTTGTGTGATATTTATGGTCTTCTTATTTTTCATATATGCGTATTTCACTAATTCTTTTAAGGATTAATGAACTTACACTAAATCTTATATCTATGAATTCTTCTATGTATTAGATGATTAGTGAGTACACTGTGAGGATGAATATTATGATGTTTACTCTTTCTTTTATTCTTCCTCATTCTATGTTATGTCTTCTCCTACTTTTAGTACTTCTTCAACTTCCAATTATTTTTACATCTATTATGTAGTTCTAATAGATGCATTTCTATCCTTCTTGAATGATTTTTTTGTTTTCCTTCACAAATTTATTTTTAAGATTCACATGGACTGGGTTTTTCTCTTCTAATAAAATATCATTACCACTTCCGTTATCACTAAATTTTGTAATGACTAAATAAACGACTAAGTTATCCACAAACCCTTGACTAGTATCTATAATTTTATGATCATTATGAGGAATTATATCACTTCCAAGAATTTTTTTTAAATGTTAAAAAGGGTTAAATAGAAGGAGGTGGTACTTTTGAATCTATATCTACTCCTTTTAATAAATTTGCAACCATTCTAGATTATGAAATACTTTTATTCTGATTATTTCTATTCTCAAACTCAAATAGATCATTAGCTATTTGAATTTTCAATGGAAAGGCCTTATACTTATCAAAAAAATGGAGGATCACCATGTTTCATTTAATATTTAAGTTCGAAAAACTCCATGAAGACTTTATCAATAATCTTTTTAAGTATCATTTGAACTATAGGCAGTGATGACACTGATTTTATTTTTTCTTTTCCAGCTACTTTGTCTTTTGAAATTCCATCATCATACGTGGTTATTTCCACTTTATCAAAAAAAATTAACTTTTAATAAAAAACTAACCTTATTTTAGCCACGGTTTCTTGCCATATTCTGAAAATATTTTCCATCATAGGGTAAATTTGATTATTTATTTTCAAAATTTACATTCGATTGAGTAATAAAATTTTGATGAAATAAGGAAAAAATTGGATATTAAAATTAAATGGTGCCTTTTTATTGATTCCACTGAAAGGAAAAATAAACATTACAAGGTTGATCAACCTTATATTTGTTAGAAAAACTATAAATAAAACCTCATGAAACATGAGGGTATCACTATATACATTTCATGAAATCAAATAACCAATCATCTAGAGGTAAACCACTCTTCCTTCTAGTGTTAGTTTTGAATCCTTTCTTTTTCAAAAGATGTAAAAAAAGATGGCACGTCATTATTTTCACAAAACTCTTATGTTTTTATGATATTTTTTTAGAAGAAAGATAATATTATCCTTAAATAGGGTAAATATACTTGATCTATGAAATGTTGATTGGAGATTTTATAATTTTCACCAAACTATGTAAAATCCAAATCTTCCTTATCATCTTATGAATGAAAATGGGTTGAAGAATAATACTCCCTCATAATTTCTGGATAATACAAATCAAAATCCACTTTCTTGACACATATCCTTTCACAAGACTGATAATCTATCACTCTTTTTAGTAAATAATAATATTTATCAAACTCTAATTCCATGTGGACTCTCTCTTTGATGGATTCTATTTTGGAAAAAAATCAACTGTTGTTGTTGTAATGAAACTGGTACAGACAATCGGACGAATTCCAATCAATCAGATTGAGTAAAAAATGTTGTGGTGAGAGTTGGTGTTGAATTCTTTTAAAACATATGTAGGAAATGGGGTGAATCAATCCTTATAAATTCATGAGAGGTGATAGTTTTCAATATATAAAAATTCTAATGAATCTTATTGACACAAATTTTAATCTAATGATTGATATTTAATGTATACATGATTTGAAAATAAATATGAACTCTTATTAGTTATTTATGTGAAATATTCACTATAGAGAATTTTAATGATATTTGAAAAACATTTTATGTTTTCAAAAAAATGTTTATAAAACCAAAATATTATTTAAATAAAAAACATATAAATGAAATTAATGAATAAATTCAAAAACAAATGGAATAGTACCTTCCAGAGAATAACTATTTCATCAGCATAAGTAAACATTTATTCATGTTTTTTTCGAATGAAATTGATTATGATAATGTTTATAAAAAACCTACAAATTTGATGATGTTTTTATGAGTTTGAGAGTTTTTTTAAATCTTGATATATAAAACATTTATTAATAATTTTTTCAGTGAAAAACTTATTAAAATATGACCCTCAAAATATTATAAAAAAATTGAATACAAAATACAATAATGAAATAGAATCATATTTTTTTAGAATTTTTTTAGGAAATTGTAATTATTTATTGAAATATATTTTTTAGAATAGAATTTTTTTTTGAAAAAAACAAACATTTTGACTTCCCTTTTGTGAAGGAGTTCAATAATGTAAGGAGATAGGTAAAAAATAAGTACATATGAATAATCATTTTATATTGATCATTCATATATTATATTTAATATATTTAAATATATTGAAACTAAGAGGTTTAGTAAAAATATCAGGAAGTTATATTTTCATTCTGATGAAGTTTTAAATAATATATTTTTTCTGTGTGTGACTCTGAAGGAAATGGTCTTCTATATCTACGTTCATAGAATTTGAATGTTGTGATGGTTTTTTACATAAATCAATTTCAATTATTTCACACAATATTTGAGATTTAGTAAAACTTATGTTGTAGTTAGTGAGTGAGTGTTGTATACATAACACTTGAGCACAAAAACATCAAGCTTCCACATATTCAATTTCAGTATTGGAAAGTTTTATTAAGAGATGTTTATTAGAAAAAAATGCAACTAAATATACTCTAAAGAAATAGAATGTTCTAAAAGTAATTTTCTTATGCATTTTACTCCATGAAAAGTCAACATCAATTTTTAACTAAAAATAACTTCCAAAAGAGTAAAACAAACCTAAATCCATAGTTCCCTTAATGTGAAGAAATATTTTTTTTAAAGATTTAAGAATATACTATTTTGGATTAGATTGATATCTATCGCATCAGAAGAATGAAAACATTATATTTTTGTAACTAGTTCATATGAGAAAAAATCTATTCATAATTCCAAAACTATTTGGATCGAATGGTTTCCTAGCATAATCATGATATAATGTAATTGTAGTTCTAATAAGAACACTAAAACTTTTAGTGATGTAATACCCTAATTTCCTTAGATGATATTTTCATAATTGTATTGAGATATTAATGTTGTGTTTGGTTTTTGTGATATTTTGAAACCTAAAATTAATGTGACTCACACATCACACACATTTCAAATACTGATATCATAAGATCCATAGTAGAATTTGTTAAAGATTTTTTAGTTGAAACAAATATAATGTCATAAAAATATATTTTTACAATAATAATATTTTTTTAACTTATTTTATAAAAATTCATGGATACACAACTCCCATAAAAAATTATATTTGTAATAATAATCTCATTAACCTATCCTAAAAGTCTCTAGGGGCTTGTTCAAATCAATATAGTGCTTATGTATGCTTAAAAACTTGTTTTGGGTTTTTTACATCCAAAACAATGTGGTTGTTTATCATAAAATTCCTATTAAACATAACCATTAATGAAATCACACTTCACATTCATTTGAAGCAAATTTAATTTTTAGAATACTTCATAAGATAGGATTAAATGAATAGACTCATGTCAAGATACCAGAGCATAGGTTTCTTCATATTCTATGCCTTAATTTTTATTATATCCCTTATAAAAAATTATATCTTTATTTCTAAATAATATACCATTTTCATCACATTTATTCATAAATATGAATTATACTCAATTTATTGTAGTATAATTAGTTTTTTAGCCAAAGTGTAGAGATGGTTCCTTTCAAACTCACTGAGTTGATATTGGATTTTTTGTATCTAAAATTCATCACCTAATGGCTCATTGGGATTCATAGGCTTGAATTGTGATAATAATGATAAATGTTCAATTTCAATTCTTAAATAACATCTACTTTAAACTAGTTGATCTGTAATAGCAATTATATTATCACTAGGATGATTCCAAATAGACAACTGATTTCTTAGATTTAAAAAACTATTTCCTTCAACAAAAGGATGAAAATATTATTGAGGAAAAACTATAGAAATTTATTCCTCTATTTCTTTATCAAGATAAGCAATTTCTAAACTAGGTTGAAAATCAGTTTTATAAATAACATATGAGGATATAGGTTGGGGTTGTTTGAAAACAAAAGGTTCCATTTCATCAAACATAACATGAAGAATTTCTTCAACAGTACATTAATTTTTATTAAATACACTACATTATTTACTACTTTTGGAATAACAAAAAAATATTTTTTCATCATATTTTGGGGAAAATATATGTACGTTGTTTTTGTTATCAGATTGAATACGTCTTATCCAAAAAAAAGTGAAGTATGAATGCTTTGGATTCCTTCTTATCCACAACTCATAATGAATTTAATTAATAAATGGTTCAATTTAAACATGATTTATATTATATCAGACTTTTCTAATATTTTAAGTCAAAAAATGTTTAGAAATTGTGTATTAACTCAAAATAGTTCTTGTAATATCCTGAAGAACTCTATTTATTCTTTCACAACACAATTTTTTGTGAGTTTATATGTGAATTTTTTTGTTATATTAATTTTTAAAAAAAACACTTCACAAAAAAAATTTAAAAAATATTCCCCAGGATCACTACAAATGGTTATCAAGGAGGGTTTTTCTCATTTTTTGTCTCTAGATATGAATGTTTTAAATTAAATAAAGGATTTATATTTTATTTCCAAAATTTATACCCATGTATATCTAGTGTAATCATCAACTAAAATATATGAAAAATATATTCCCATGATACTACTAGTTTGTGTAAGACCAAACAATTTCAATTTCACTAATTGTAATGCATCAGAATATGAGATTCACTAATAAATTTAAAAAACGAATTATTTTTCTTATATTATAGATAAGGATCATATAATTAAATGTATCAAACCAAGTTTCTGTTAGTTCCATCACTAGTACTTTCTTAGATAACATAACTAATGTTCTATGATTATAGTTTGAAAATATTATATTCCACAGCCATGATTGATATTCCATAGAACTAGGGAAAGATAGATCTTTGATCCTATGGTCTTATATGTTTAGAGTGTAAACATTCTCATTCCTATTGGTATAAAGAATAAAATCATTTTTTGATCTATTAAAAGTAAAATATTTGTTCCTAAAGATCACAAGATAACACTCAACACATCATTGGTTTTTGATTATAAATTTATTCTTTTTTCTTAAATCATCTAAACCATTTAATTTAAAGATTTTAAAATAAGAACAATGTTTACTATACTAATAATATATCCCTGAAAATTATCTCTAAAAGTGAATTTTCCACCTTGTATCCTTATGGAATTCTTAAGGAAATATTTTTTTTCTGGTCATATGTTCGGATAAACCATTATCCTTGTATCAAATGTTTTTCTATTGGTACTTTCTTTATTTTCTAGGAAACAAAGACATTAGTGTTTTAGAACCCAAAAATTCTTGGTTCTGATATAATCTTAAAATAAAATATTATATAACCACACTTTTTTATTTTGTTCTTTTGGGAAATTTTCGATTCCTTTGACAAAAATGATTTATGAAAACCTAGATATTGATCTTTATTTAAAGGAAAATTGATCTTCAAGGGTCTAATGATTTTATATTTAGTTGAAAATGGAGATATTTTTTGAATAATGTAAGTTTTACTAAGGATGTGTTTTTATTAGTAAAACCCAATCTAGAAATATCAATATGATGTCTAATTTTTTACACATTTTATAAATGATTTCCTTCCCAAAGGTAAACATATAGAGTAGTTTCTTTAAACTAGAGATTTATGAATTTAGTTTTACATCTATTTTCTTATCCTTGATTGTAAAAGTATTCAAAAATTATTTAAAAAATCTATTTGTAAACATATTTTCACATATATAGATTTATGAAATTTTTTTAATGAATTCTTTTTTCAAAATTTGGCTTACATTGAACTTTATAAAGATATATTATGTCAATAGTAATAGTGTCAATTATAAAATTTTACATTACATTTTTTATTGGAAATTCTCAATTTTTTAGAAATATTAGAATTTTCATATTCAAGATGTTTAGAAAACATACATAATTTTCATTACTAGGTAAATTATTATCATATTTATGTAATTAAAATTCTTCATCCAATGATGTATAATTTTTTTCATCATTACTATCATGGTAGTTTTTAATTTCAGTATGATTGGTAAGAGATTCTATAGTATATACCTTATCGATGTAACTATTATTCACCTATAGTATTTTGGAAAACAATACAATATTTCCCTATCTAGAGATTTCATTATCTAATGAATTATTAGACAAATTATCTCCTCTAATGTCACTCCATGTTTCAAAAGGATTAAATATTTTCTTTCACTTATGCTTATTATACATCTTATCATTAATTTTTATGTATATTTCTTTATTATATTTCATTTTATGCCTAGTAAAATTAGGAGTGATGTGTCATCCCATTTTAAATTCATAACAAATCACTTCATTAGAGTCTTTTATACCACACTTATTATTATGATTTTCTTATATTTTTATTGTAAATCATTCTTTTCAATAATCATTTTCATTCTTCTCACAATATATTCCAATTCATTCTCAGAATTATTGGATGAACTAATATCAAATTCAATGACAAAATTATTATTAATAGAAGATTTTACAGTATTTTAATCTATTGAACATTAATTTGAACATAATATATAAATGAAAAATATACTCTTACATTTATTTTTTTCAACTTTTCTGCATCCATTTTCGATCAACCTTTGTATTTCTTGATGGAAATAATAAGGTCATTAAGAGAAAGATTTTCAATCCATATTGTATAATCCAAATAGGTTCTGTTGGATTCCCTTTTATTGGGACTTATTTATTTGATATTCTCAACTGATATGTTATCATCAAGATATTTCTGTCCAAGAAGTGTAAACTATTTATCATTTTCATAAACATATAATGAATCTTTGAAAATTACTCTCTAGGTAGAAAAAAATATTGATAATTAGTATGTAACATTAATCTTCTTTTTTAAATTACTTTATAAGTTCCAAAATGAGTTACTTATAGCTTCTTTTAAATACTATTAGCAGCATCAGACAAAGAAATATGACTAAATGTATTTCAAGTCATAGAATATAATATATTTTTCTTTACTCTATAATTCAATTGATATTAAAACTTTTCTTGATTTGAAAAGGTAGTAAAATATTTATCTAGAATCATATAATTACCAGAAAGAATCAAAAAATTATCCACACCATTATTAATGATAAATATTTCATCCAATATCTCCACTATTTAAAATCATCCCCATAAAAAAGCTGCCTACTCTGATTCAGAGTTTCTATGGTTACAACATTGTAACCTTCCATCTTATCAAATAAAAAACCCCTTTCTGCAGAACATGTTAGTGTAAAAAAATATTATAAAAAAGTATTTTTTAATAATGAATTAACAGGTTTTAGTATATATTAAAAGTTAAAACACATCACATATAACATTAGAACCTCCTTTGATTCCAGTTGTCAGATCGTAAGAGTATGTTTTCACATAATTGGAGGGTGAATTGTAGTTAAAAAAATTAATCTAAGAAAAAATATAAATCCTCTTAATTTAAGGATATCGGAATCCCAAAACTTCTAATAATCAGAGTATATATATTAGATTCAATAACTTTCTGATATATCGTAGTTATTATCGGTTATCATAGACACACCAATAAAAACAGTTTATTAGAAAAATATGTAAATAAATTACATTATAATATTAATGAAAAATGGGAAATTTAACTCTTAAAAACAATTAAATAAATATATTATAATATTATTAATGAAATATAAGATTGATCAAATATTTAATTATTAACTTTAATAGTTAATGTTGTTTGAAATATTTACTTAAGATGTCGATAGTTTTAATACATAATATAAAGCTATATTTTTTTACCTAGAAATACCATAACAAGATGATCAGTATTGATTGTTCATAAAATCCCCTAAAATACCTATATATTATGATCATAAAAATTTTTTCCTTCATAACCAAGAAATTCCTCGATATGATAATCAGAATCTCTATCATCCTAGACCTGGAAGGACTCTATCTATTGGATAAAATCCACCCATCTTCCTATCCCTGGAATACATCGATCTAATCACGATCTAACACATCTATATCAAAATAAATAGTTCTAATGAATTTAGATTATTTTCATGGATTAATTATAAATTCAACTATATAGATTATTATAAGGATTAAGAACAAGATGATCACAGAAAATGTTCTTTACATGTGTTGAGTTGCAAAATGCATCATCTCTGAACTCTCAAATGACCTCTTATTTATAATAAATACTCTAATAGTAATATATCTATGTTGGATGAAACAACATCCGAAAACATTAACATTAAAGACTCATAAAGAATTTGATTGTAAAATTTGGATATTCGGATGGACATCATTTTTTTTCAATCTGATAAACTGATTAATGGTTAATCTGATGTATTAGAAACAATTTATATCCAATGGTTATGACTTATGTTAGGAAAATAGAAAGGACATCAGTATGACTACTATTCTATTCATTATTTTTTCTGATTTATCAAATTCACCGTAAGTCATATGGATTTTATTCCATATTAAATGTTTATATTCGTTTTACATTATAATTATTTAAATAATAGGTATAAAGTAATTTTTTCCAAAATAATATACTGAACACTTGGGATATATAATGTTAGAAAAATAGTGTTTTAAGAATATATTTAGGATTTTAAAAAATAAGGAAAGGAAATATTGAAAGTATAACTTTCTATTAATCATTTGATATGTAAATTATACTTTTAAATACAACCACTAAATGTGGTTATGAAAAATGTAATACATTACAATCATGCAGATGGGAGTTCGTACGTACACGTGAGTAATGTTGATATTTTCCCAATATAATCCATAAAAGAATGAAATTATTATTATATCATTCCATAATGATAATAATATCATAAATATCATATTATTTACTTAAATAAAACTATATATCTAATATATTTTATGATGTGATGAATAACAACTCCCGTCTTTTCATGGAAGTGGAAGTACACATGTACGTAGAAACGATATTATCATTTCTAAAAAAATAAAAATGTAAGAAAATATATGATATAGTATATTTTAATAATGGTAAATAATTTATGAAAATCATATATAAATATTTGTTCCATCATTATAACCATTCGTGACAAGCGGTGATGGAAAATAAATTACATTAGTACGCGAAACCGTAGTCTACTATACACATAAACAATGGATTTATTTCCCATTTGATGGAGATTGGAGATGGATATAGGTTAAAAATGAACATAATAACCTATACTTTTGTGTATTATTATTATTTTAATATCATATCACGGATAAAAAACATCTAATGGAGTTGGAAGAATAAATAAAAAACACAAATATAAGAATGATACTTCTTCTTCAGACAACCTCATAAGGATTAAACCAAAATTAAATAGAGTATGGTATTATAATGAAAACAAAATATATGATATTATTTGGTTTTTAATAAATGTATTTTTTCAAGTATTTCATAAATAATTTTTTTTATGTGTGGTGAAAAGATAATAAGAGATTCCATTTTGTGGGAGAGGGGAGGGGTATTTTTATAATTTCCTAACGTATATATTAATAAAAAATTATTTTCAATTTCAAAAGGATTAATAATAATATTATTAATATATAAGATTATTATTAGCCAATATAATCTCATCAAATAAAATTTGGATACGTTTTTACTACATTTGACCATTATATTTTGGTTTTAGCCCTCCCTTGCCCCTTTTCACACATTTTTCAACAACATGGTTTCTTACTCTATGTGGGTAAAGATAGTAACTATACATAAATAACATTCAATTAATGGATAATGTATGATATGTTAAACCATAACCAAATAAAATAGCTTAATATATTATTTTATGAATTTTAAATCATTTAATAAAATATTATTTATTATTAAATTGAATTAATGTCATTTTTAGGACTATTCATTTATATTGACATTTAATACCTTGAGAAAACAATGGAATTTAAATTTCATTTATTAAAAAATATATAGTATGTAATATTTATCTTAAAAATTTATTTATCTCAAATATTCATTGAAATCATATTCTTTATAAACTTTTATACTCAATTATTATTATTTCTATAAATTGAATAATTACAACATTAGTGTTGCGTAATTTTTTAAGATAACTATTTCATCACTAAAAATTTGAAGACAATTACAATGATGAATATTAATATTTTATAATAAAAATTAATATTTACAACAAAACATGTTATCATTTTATACTAATGTTAAAAATGTTATTGTTATTAAGAACTAGAGTGTGACGTTTTTTGACTTTTCATTACATATATTATTATAAAGTTCAAAATCACATATAATTAGAAAATGGGTCAAAATAAAATAATAATGGCTGAGTTTAGATGAAATTAATCAACCAGATAAAATTAATTAAAGTTTTAGGGTCATTTTATAATCATTAACATATTATTTTTAACCCCTAATTACACAATTTTCCCATTACCATGATAAAAAAACATTATTACTATTTAAAATGAATAAAAGTAAAATGAAACTATTTAAAAAGTATGGATCTTATAAAGAAATTTGAATCAATTTGCAATATTCAAAACATATATGTAATATAATTTAATTTAAAATCCACATCAAAAAAACTCGAGGAAAATGGGTTTTCAGAAAAAATTAAATTTTAAGTATAAAATGTATTTATATTAAATTAACATTTTAAATTCATCTTAAAAAATTAATTGGATTATTTTAAAAAACAAGGAACTAATTCAATTTAAAAAAATTGAAAATATATTTTGAATTTATGAATAGATTAAAATAAGGTAAAATTTTCAATAAAAATTAATATTTTCACTATTCTTTAGAAAATAAAATGTTTCAAAAAATTATCAAAAATGAATCAATAGATAATTTTGAAATGATGAATTAAAAAAATGAAATTCATATTTATAAATTAAAATTATATAATTTGAACATTATATTTCTAAATACAACCATATAATAAATGAGTTAAAATTCATTTTCTCTTTTGATTTCAAAATTATATAGTTTCTTTAAGGATAATATATATCTCATGAGTATAAATAAAAAAGAAAATAATTTATTATATTTTTAACAGGGATTCAAATTTAATTTCCAATTTCTTATATTGTTCCATCTTATTCTAATTAAATTATTAAAAAAGTTTGGATATATTTCACTCGAAGAATTTTTTGACATCCATATTTCTTCTTCTACCATAAGGGTTTTCTTAGAAAACCATAACCTGGTAATCCGTCTTATTCTAGAAAACATTATGTCTATATTAAATTATTTTATTAGGTTTTTCCTAATAAGAATGGTTCTCTTCCAACTTAACTACTTAAGGGATCCAAACTTTCGATTACTCGGACACATATTTTATCATCATTAAAACATCAAATGCATTCTATAACTGGGATATACTTAGAGGAAATTATACTAAGTAAATAGATGATTCCACTTTATAGTGAATTTCCAATGTTCCAATGAACTATGGACTTATACTCCCATTGTTATCAAAAAACCCCAAAGTATTCCTTGTTGATACTATAATAAAGACATGATCACATACCTTGAGTAAGGATTCTATATCCTGTTATCTGCATGACTATTCATCCAAAATTGAGAAATATTCATATAAAACTGATTCATATCCACCTAATAATCATTTATTCTATTGATAATGGTCCCATTAAAATTATTTTTCTTATATTGTTCAAAAAATATGGAGTTTGGAACCGCTTTCCATATAATGCTTCAAACGGTTCCATCTGTATAATGGAGTGAAATCATTAATTATAAGAAAATTAAACAAATTATAGATGAGTATGTTATTTTCCCTACTAATACATTGAAAAAGAATAAATTATGTATAAAAATGTCGGAATTTATCGCTTGGAGAGAACATCTTATTGAAGATGAAAAATTTATTGAAATATAATACATTAACCAAAAAATTCTAAAGACACTTCAAAAAAAAATGTGAATATGGTAACACTATTAGAAATAATAACAATAGAAATTCCATGTAAACTGAAATATATTCTTGAAATATAGTCAAGAAGTATTTTCTAATGTCATATTATCACAAATGTGAAGGAAATGTACAAATTTATTTAATAAATAAAGAATATACTAAATTGAATTATTACCTAAACATGTCTTCTGTAACCCCACTATTAAATCCTATGATATATTTTACCATTTAAACTTCAATTGTATAAATGGTTAAATAATTATCTTTTATAATTTTCGCTCTCTATTATCTTATTGACATGTCAAGAAATTTTCTGGTAAAGTCAGCAATATCACATTTCATTACATTCCACTACAAATTTTCCAAATAATCTCTAATAATCATAGTGATTCTACAAGCTTCACAAAACAAGTCAATCCATAATTGAGAATCCCAAAGGAACACATAATCCTAAAATCCCCCAAAACATTCACTAAAAATATTAAATTTAGTAAATTTACCTTCCTTAATAAATGTTATCTTATCCTCTATCTCATGTAATTCCTTGTATGTCTTATTAATTATTTATGATAGAGATGATTATATTAAAACATGAAACAAAACTCAAGAAGTTTTTGTATGTAGAATCCTATTTTTTTATCCAAAATAAATACATATGTTATAGAACTTTTTAATTTACAGGTTCAGTCTATTTTAAAACTGGACCTCAGAATGAGATTCCAAGAGTGGGATCACACCTATGTGATGTTTTGGGTGTGGTTGAAGGCCCAAGAGGTTTTGCAGGTGGCTCGAGTTTTTTGGGTGCACTGAACCAGAAAACCCAACATTTTGGAAATTTTTAGGGGGCTTACTGTTTGCCTTAAACCATGTGGCCCATTACAAGTAATTGTGTAACTCTTTTTAAGGGAGGAAGTGGCTTTACATATTAGTTTTGCACGTTTTCCTAAACCATGGGCCTATCCCATGCAGTGTCTGTCTTGGAGGAAGTAGACTCTGCAGGGTTTGTGCAGGGTTTGGAAAACCGTGCTGGTTAAATCGTGGCTACAAGTTATTTTATAGAATTTAATTAAATTATAATAAAATTGAAATTAATTAGAACACTCAAACCCAAAAACCCATCTCCCACATTCATGATTCAACAACTAATATGGATTTCCCCCTCTTGACATGCTCAATCCCCTCCATGGAGCTCCTTTGATCTTCATTTTTTCGACTGGATACCTTGTGATTTCATCTTTGAATCATCATGTTATGATCCTCTCTCCATTTCCCTCTCATTATCTATATTTTCATCGGCCTTTTTGTTTCTCAATGAGAATAGGCCTAACACTAGGTCTTTAGGGTTGACCTGGTTTTGGTTTATTTTATTATAGGGTCATGTGGATGGTCTTTTGGCACACTTGGGTGTGTGTTTTGGAAACTATCATAAAATGAAAGGCAGTTCGGGTGGCTTCGGTCTACCGATTTTTCATTTAGTTAAGTTTTCTCTTTGTTTAGGAGTTAATAATTGGGTATTTTGATGTTTATGTGTCCCTAGTATGTTATGTGTAGTGTGTTGGTTTCTTTTCTTTGGTACTGCGTGGTTTCATTTTGTTTTTTGTTTATCGCCGACACCCATGGAAAGGGTTTATGCTGCTAAATGGTTTCCCACCCTCTAAATTATGGTATTTAGTATATATAAGGTCCCCATTAATTATTGTGCAGTGTTTTTCACTATTCAATGTGGCTTTGATTCACCCGTTAAAGGATGAATTTCCTACATATGAATAGGTAAGTAAATATATGTATGTGGCCTCCCCAGTTACGTGTGAAAATATCCATGGTTTTTATTACACATGTGTGGGGTTATGTGTGACAGTGTATATATTTAAAAATCCATTCATAGGTGAGTGGCGACTTGTATATGAATCTTAGCATATGTGTAAGGATCCCCTTGCACGTGCCAAAGGCCAAGCAGGTGTGTGCACAGGGGTTAAGTGTCCCTCCACATGGGTGGAAGTGCATATACATAGTGGGAGAGAATGTTATTTTAATTAGAATTCTCCAAGTTCATAATTGGATGGCTTGGTTACACCCTCAGGTAGGGTCCCTTTCCAAGTCCTCTAATTCTATAATTGCATTAATTAAATACATACATCACTTTTTGTTAGATTTAAACTGATGCAGTGAAGTTGTTAGATTTAATGCCCATAGAATATGAATTCAGTATGTTTCATATTCTAAATGATGAATGTGAATAGTGATTTTTTGGTAAGAAATATAATGATTTTATTATAAAACCCATGTAACAGTGGTGCACTATATTCAAGATAAAATTACTGATTAGTCTTTTATGCTTTCTTAGCCTATTTATATTTGATGTTCTTATTTCCCTCATGTTACATTGAAATATGGAATGTTTAGGACATTTATCGAATGGAATTAAAAAAATATAGTTACCTCTTTAAAATAAATAAAGGGCCAATGTGCAACCTAAGTTCTTGTCCTACATTTAATTTGGATTTATCCATGTGTGATGTTTTCCATAATTATATTCTAGTGTTTTGACACATTTGATCCACCATTTGGGTGTGACTCTGATTAACCATTATAAAGGTAGGATTTCCTATAGTAAATGGCTTGTTTTAAAATTGTGAATTGCATAATGGCATGTACCATGTTTTCACACCACCTTACCCACCTAAGGTAAGTTTTTTGAATTTGATAATTTAATGTTAAATGGTAATTGGAAAACATACATAAGTATATAATTTTTCATTGTTAAATGTAATTGGATAATAGGTTTCATATTGGTATCACCCCTTACTGTGTTTATGGAAGGTATCGAAGTGGACCTTAATAAATTAATATGACTTAATGGATTTTACCAAATTGTTTCATGCTTATTGTCATTGTCACACTAATGAAAAGAAAGGCTTTGACCAAATGTTCTTAATGATTAATTAAAACATAACTAAATGGTTTCATTCTACATTTCATGTCTATACTAATAAAAGGCAAGGAGTGAACCAATAAATAAATGGTTTTAATTATACTTGACTTTTCTACTCTAATGGAAGGAAAGTCTTGAACCAAAAGAGAATATTACAAGAATTCATTATTAAATAGGAATGGCCTGACTCGATCTTTCCATACATTCTGATCAGATAAAGCCTAGGGCACTCAAGGAACCCATTCCACATTCATGGATATGTATTTAGTAGGTTGAGACCCACCGGGATCCTGATCCTTTTCTTACTTTGGATTATTGGTAGGACACCATTGGATCCATCATGTAGTACTACAGGTTACCTTATAGTATGATCCTTGTATCAAGCAATGATAAGTATGTTGCATGGTTACACCCCATTTCGACTATTCATTTCATATACCATTTTACCTTGGATGAGTTCTTTGGACTCAGTATTAGGATTACTTGGATACACTCCTTGGATCCATCATTTATAGGTAGGTTCCATGGTTACATCCCATAGGACCCAATCACTACATAGCCATGTTTTACCATATATGATCACCTTGGATTTTGTAGGCAAATTATTATGGAATTCCTCTGAATATGATCCTTGGATTACACACATACCCTTTTTCAAGACTCAGTTACTGCTGAGATAGCACCCCTTAATGTCTATGTTGCCTTGGTTATTACCTTGGAACTTTTTTTTATCAAATACCATTACTAGTTTCCTTCTAACATCTCGGAACCTCATTATCTATACTATCATGAGGTGATTATAGGATTGAAATAATGATTGTAGATGCTCAATATACAAGATGGGGGGTGAATTGTATACTTTAATAAAAGTCCTTAGGAACTTTTAATGATGGAAATGTTTAACAAAGATAAACAAAGTAAATTCACAAAACCCCTTAGTTCAACAAACATGCTTGATTTCAGAAATGTGTGGTTCTCGAAATGAAACTTAAGAAAAGTTTACAAATATAATATTGTACCTTAAAGTGTATATAATCTTACTAATCTGAGTACAAGTATAAGAAAGTATATGATAGTTATAATTTCATTAACAATCAAAATTCAGTGGAAAACAAACATGAAATAATACAAGTAACAAGTAAGAAATCTTTTAACCCAAAGAGTAGTGTATCCGTCAACCATTGATAAAGGTCCCTTGATTTAAAATTTCAGGAAATTATGTCTTACCCACACCAAGGTAATCCCTTGATACAAATATCAGAGTCTATCTTGCTATCCCTACAATCCCTCGAACATCAAGGTAGTCTCCACCTCTGTCTTCTTATCCCTAGAAGACCACGAATGTACTTAGGAACATTCATAGTTGTACGTAGCAATTCTGAACAAGATGTACTGTACACAAAATATAATAATGTCTCTCTCTCTATAAATCACTTCAATAGCATGTAATCTCTAGATTGATCAACATTTTTGAGATCGTTCAAATGAGATCCTATTTTCGGGTACATCTTCAATGGATGGTTCCCTCCTCCAACAGTCATATTTTTCCATGAATTTTATAGAGGCCTGTATACATGTCACTCAAACAGCAGTTGGTTAAAAATAAAATGCATGACATCGTTTTATAACATAGACAAGAGTAAGTAAATTATACTTGCTTAACCAAATTTATTTTTTCAGAGTCTAAGGGAAAAAAGTTCAGAGTCTAAACAAAAAACCATTTGGTGTCTTTAGTAAATGAGTTCTTATATTCTATCATTAAAATAATTCGGAACCTGAATTCTATAGAATTTTGGAGTGTGAATTTCAAGGAAATTTAGAGTCTGAATTCATAAGAATTTGGATTCTAAATTCATAGAATTCAGAGTCTGAATTCAAAGAATTTGGAGTCTTAACTCTGAAATTTCGGAGCCTGAATTTAGAGAATTTGGAGTCTGAACTCGGAAATTTGGGTGTCTGAATTCAAAGAATTCAGAATCTGAACTCGGAAATGTCAGATTCTGAATTCAAGGAATTCAGGGTCTAAACCTAGAAAGTTCAGAGTCTGAATTCAGATCCTTAAAAATATAATAATCTATATCTAAGTATTTATAATATTACAAGGTTTTATATATGAATCATATGTTTACACTTGGACATAAAAAGAGTTAGGTTTAGAGAAATTATGATATGAACAATGGAAACATGGTAAGGATAAATTTTCCTTGGGGAAGGAAAATTTCCCTTATGATGGAAAAACTGGGTAAGGAAAAAATTTCCTTGAGGAAGAAAAAACATCCATATGAATTATTAAGGAAAATAAAATAGTCCATGAGATAGAGTGTTTGTGATTTTCAAAACATGATGGAATAGAAAATTCATAAGCAATCATTATTGACTCAACAATCTCCCCCTTTTTAGAAAGCACAAACAACCTTACGAAAAAAGAATATAAGGACTCAGAAAATATTTCCCTAGTCTTTGAAAATAATACTTATCTCCCTTAACACATAGGAAATGATTAATATGACTAACTCCCCCATAGTCTTTGTAAACACTAAGGATCATATTCATGATTTCAAGATTGAGACTTAGCATTTTATTGCATATTTAATCTTCTTGGAGAAGAACTCCCTTATATATGAACTCCCCCTAAGTTAGAAAAGTTTCTTCTTTACTTCGTATTATATTTAATATTCCTTTCTCCCCATTTGTGATTTTAAAAAAGGAATTCAGGGAATGGAAAAGAAAATATGGTACCTAATATATTAGTACTAGACAACGAAATTTATAAAGAGAAAACCCAAATTTCATTATGATTGGAAAATTTTATACAAGGAAGAAATAAAAAATAAGATCTTAACTGAACAAGATTATCCTTCCTTCTCCTTCTGCATCAACTTATTCACTATGGTTTTGAGCTTCATGAGTTCCTTGTGATCCTCCTATACATGTTTGAGAATCTAATCATAATCTTTTGTTTTCTTCTCTGAGGAATCAATTTTTTATTCCCAAGAATTAATAGATTCATGTTCACTATCAGATAGTTGCATAATTTTATCTTCATCTACCTCTTCCTTCTTAGCTCCTGCCTTAGCATCCTCTAGATAAATGAAATCAGGGTTGGAGCTTTCTTCTTCAGACACTTTGTTCACATCTTCTTCACTTTTCTTCTATGTAATCATGATAGGTTTTATATTTAGTTGGCTTTGGGGGTGCTGACTGAATTTTCTTTGTCACTGGATTTTTTGCCTTCTCTTCCACTTCCCTCAACTTCCTCTTCCTTCCACCCATTTTAGAGGTTTCATCCACCTCACGTTTCTTTGAGAGAGTGTAAAATTCCTCTTCAAGAGAATCATATAATTCTTTTGATTATTTGGAAAAACCAATATTCATCCTTCTTAAATTATCATCACTCAAAACATGACTTTTCCAATCCTCAACTTATAACTATAAGAAATTTTGAAAGATTCTAAACACTGAACAATCATCTTTGACAGAATTACTTGATATATAATAATTTGAGATTTAGAATTCCCATTCATAATATTCTCAGTCGTAATCAGAATGTACTAAACCAAATTTATCATCGTTAGATTCACTAAGAAATCCAAAATATATATATCACTCTTCTTTAGAGTATCCTTATCACCATTTCTCCGAATAATGAATCCATGAACCCACAGTTCAAGAGTCCAAAAGTTTGTAGATAGGTGAAGAATATTCGGGGTCTTTACTTCTGAAGGACCAAGGAAATCCATGGGCTTCACCTTATCAAAACTTCCTTGAACATTATGACATTTAGATATTGTCTTGACAGTTGACATTTAATTCTATGAAGAGAGTTCGACAGACATTCGAAATTAAGTAAAATCTGAGATGTTTGGAATGAGATTCTGTAGGAAGAAAAAAAGCTTCATCACACAAGTGCTTTGAGATTGATGTGGGAAAACCATCAAGGGTCCTTTATATAGGAAATATAAGTGACATTTTAGTATCCCCGATTGATCCAATTGTTGAAAGCATCATGAGAAGATCTGACAGTTGAGATAATAGTTGTAGAAGGAGATTTAATAGATTCTGATCTTTCGCGATTTTTAGGAAAAATAGTACGATTTAAGGAAAAGTGGTTCTGAAAAATTTAAACCCAAAAAAAATACCAACATGTAAAATATTATAACAAAAATTCAGAAAAGGAAACATACCTTTTATATTTCTAGGAAGATGATTTTTAATGACGAAAATTCTTCTTGAAGAACTTCAGATTCTGAAAATTTTAAGTAGGAAAATCTTCATTACAAAAATTTTAAGTACGCAAATATTTAATATGAAAATTTTATGTATGAAAATCTTCATTACAAAAATATTAAGTATGAAAATCTTCATTATGAATATTTTATGTATGAAAATATTCATTACGAAAATTTTATGTTCGAAAATCTTCATTACAAAAATATTATGTTTGAAAAAATTCATTACAAAAATTTTGACAATAAAACAAATTAAACTACGAAAAAATATTAAAATCTAACAAAATTATATACTCCACCTATGAAAAGGAGTTCCTTACTATAATGAAGATTAGTTTCCACAAGAAGTCAATGTGGAATATTTCCTTACAATTATTATTCTTAACTTCTATTTAATTTATACAAATATATCAGATGGTAATGATTTTGTGAAAATATTATCAATTTGATCTTGTGTTCCGATAAATTTAAGAATGATATCTCTTTTTTGTGTGAGATCCCTATAAAAGTGATGCCTAATATCTTTTTCTTTTGCAAAAGAGTGATGTGCAGGGTTTTTACTTAAGGAAATGGCACTAGTATTTTCACTCAAAATTTGTGTTTTAGTAAAATTCCTACCATAGTCTGTGAGTGTGTGGTGCATCCACAACACTTGAGAAAAACAACATCTAGCTGGTACATATTCAGCTTTAGCGGTGGAAAGTGGTTCTGAGTGTTTCTTTTTGTATGACCATGAAACTAATGAATCTTCTAAGAAATGACTAGTTCATTGTGTACTATTCTTATCCATTCCACATCCACCAAAGTCAGCATCTGAAAAACTGTTGAAAATAAAATCATTTTCAGAATTGTAAAAGAGTCCTAGATTCATGGTTCCCTTTAAGTAGTGAAAAATACTTTTCAATACCTTTAGATGATATTACTTAGGATTGGATTGATATCTTTCACATAAGCATACTGAAGGAATTATGTTTGGAATACTAGCTGTCATGAAAAGTAGACTTCCTATCATACCTATAAAAGATGTTTGATCTACTGGTTTCCTAACATCATCAGGATCAATTGAATTTGAGGTACCAATGGGAGTACATATACTCTTAGTGTTTTCATATCCATATTTTTTTAATAATATATTTAATATACTTATATTGGGAAGTATAGTTTCCTTCTGGTTTTTGAGAAATTTAAAAACCAAGGAAAAATGTATACTCACCCTTCATACTAATATCATACTCAAATTTCATTAGATTCACAAAGGAATCAGTTAAATATTACTGAGTTGATCTAAATATAATGTCATCAACATAAATTTGAATAATCAAAAAAAAAATTGTATCATTCTTTATAAAAAGGGTTGGATCAGAATTTTCCTTAACCAAATTATTTTGCAGAAAAAATCTTGTAAATCTATCATACCAAGCTCGAGGGGCTTGCCTAAGTTTATAAAAAGCTTTGGTAAGATTGTAAACATGTTAAGGATGTTTTGAATCTTCAAGAACATAAGGTTTTTCAACAAAAACTTCATCTTGTACAAAATTATTAAGGAAAGAACATTTAAAATCCATTTGAAAAAATATGAAATTGAATAATTCTTTAAAGGAAAGTAGAATAAAAATAGATTTAAGTACAGCTACTAGAGAATAAGATTCTTCATAGTCTATTCCTTATTGTTGATTATAGACTTTAGGAACCAATCTAGATCTATTTCTTACTATGATTCCATTTTCATCACATTTTTTTTTCTGAATACCCATTTTACTTCAATAATAGAAGTTACCATAGGTCTTTCATCCAAGGTCTAGAAATTATTCCTTTTGAATTCATTTATCTCATCTTGTATATATTTAATCCAATCATCATTACCTAAATCTTTATCAGTTCTTTTTTGTTATAATTTGGAAAGTAATGATAGATGTTCTACTTGATTTATTAAGGAACTTCTAGTCCTTACAAGTTGATTTAAATCAACAATGATACTATCACTGGGGTGATTCTTAAAAAACAACTAATTTGGGTTTTTTAAAACCTGTTTATCAATGTAGGGTAGGAAATCATCTGGGGTAAATGCTTTAGAAAAACCCTCTTGAACATTTTTCTTTATCAGAAGGATCTTCAATCATGGGTTGATAATCAGTTTTTTAAAGCACATCCGAAGATATAGGTTGAGGTTGATTAAAAACAAAAGGATCAGTTTCATAAAATTTGACATGTACTCTTTCTTCAAAAGTACATGTATTTTTATTGAAAACACTATAAGCCATTGAAGTTGTGGAGTAGCCTAAGAAAATTCCTTCATCTAATTTTGGTGCAAATATTTGTAGAGTATATTTAGTATTCAGAATGAATACCTTAAAAGCAAAAACCTTGAAGTAGAAATTTTTTTGTTTTATCCCATTCCATAACTCATATAATGTTTTATTAAGAAAAGGTCCAATAAAAACAAGATTTATAGTATAAAAAGTAGTACATACAACTTCAGACCAAAATTGTTTGGCTACCAAATATTCACTCAACATGGTTCTTGTTATCTCTTGAAGAATTATATTTCTTCTTTCCACAACTCCATTTTGTTGAGTTGTTCTGGGTGCTGAGAAGTTATGAGTAATTCCTGTTCAACTAGAAAAGGTTTCAAAATTAAAATTTTGAAATTCACCTCCATGATCAATATGAACAGTTATTAAAGGATTTTTTTTCTCATTTTTAACTTGTGCTCAAAAAATTTTGAAATTGCAAAAAGCTTCGGATTTCTTTTCTAGAAAATATAACCACATAAATCCAATGTTATCATCAACTAAGACAAATACATAATATTTTCCTCCAATGCTTCTAGTTTGTGTTGGACCAAAAAGATCCATATGGACTAACTGTAATGCATTAGTGGTTGGGACTTCACTAACTAATTTAAAACTTGATTTATTTTGATTTCCATATTGACAAGGATCACAAACTTTTGAATAATCAAATCTATGCTCTGTTAGATCCTTAACTATTCTTCTCTTAGAGATTTTTCATAGGTTCTTATGGTTATAATGTCCTGACCTTCTATTCCACAACCATAAATGATATTCCATAGCACTATGTCAAGGTAGATATTGGCTCATAAGGTCTTCTAATTTTATTTTGTATACATTCTCTTATCTATTGGTGGAAAGAAGAAACTCTTCCTTGGAATTGTGTACTAAGAACTTATCATTCCTAAAATTAAAAAGGTAACCTTCATCACGTAATTGAAAAATTCTAATGAGGTTGTGCTTAAGACCCTTAACAAATAAAACATTTCAAATAAATGTTCTTCCATGATGAACACTATTACCTATACCTATAATTTCTCCCTTAGCATTATCTCTAAAGGTTACTTTTCCTCCTTTCGTCTTGATAATCTTTTTGAAAACGTTTTTATTACCAGTCATATGCCCGGAACATCCACTATCCAAGTACCAAGTATTGATGTCAAGACATTCTTTATTTTCCAGAAAATAAGCGTATTAGACTTTCGGAGACCAAAAATTCTTGGATCTAGAAACATCAGAAAGAGAAATTTTAGAAATCCATACTTTCCTGGAAAAATAAGATTTATCAAAACCTAAAGACTGAGTTTTGTTTAAGGAACAATTTTTTTCCCAATGCCCACCACACTGACACTAAGTGCTGAAAAGATCACTTTGAGGAACAAAATAATTGTAACTAAGAATTAGTTCTAAACTTGTATAACCAAAACCTGAATTATTCAGTAGAGGTCTAATTTGTGAATACAACTTATCAAAGTCATCAATCCCTAAGGTAGAGTTTGAAAAAAAACTTCCTCAGGGAAAATATTTCCGACTTTAGTCTAATAACTAAGTTCTTATCCTCAAAAACAATAGTTTAGTAATAGAATTTGGCTCGAAAATGTTTTTCATAGAAATTACTTTTTCTTGATCATTAGTAAGTTTATCCTTCTCAGAATTAACATCCTCAATGTTTTTTAAAATACAATCAAAATCAAGGGATTTCTTATAAATATCTTTATAAAGATCTGTTATTTCCTTAGTACGAATTGAAATCCTATAATTTTCCTTATCAAGCTTTTTCTGGACTTTAGAATTTTCATTCTCAAGATTCTTAGTAAACCTAGAAACTTTATCATAGGTAGGTGATGTATTATCTTCATTAGAAGAAGTTTCTTCATCCAAGGAATCATAATATTTACTATCACCATAATTAGAATTCAAGGATGCATTAGTGATGGATTCAGCATTGTGTACCTTTTGCATTAAATAGTGATTTTCAATAGGTTGTCTAGATATTAGACCAAGATTCTTCTATCCAGAAGATTCGTAATATGAGGATTCATCATAAGACATTCCAACAATGGAACTCCAGGTGTCATTAGCTTTCAAAACAATATTTTCTTTAGCATTGTAGTACTTCTTTCTATTCCTCTTATAGTTTTTTCCCATTCTAAATTTTCTCTGAAGCATAGGACAATCTGGCCTTATATGTCCATCTCTTTTGCATTCATAACAGGTGACTTTAGAGTCTTTCTTGTCCTTTATTTTTTCTTCTTGTAACTATACTAAAAGTTTTTCATTCTAACTATCTTGTTCATAATTCAAGAAAGATTTACTAGTTCATTCTCAGAATTTTCACTTTCACATGATTCAGATAAAATAGTTACCTTCTTAGACTTAGATCTTGTAACTGTCTCGCAAGTCTTGCCTTTTATATGATTTGAAGTATTTGTAAAAGTAACACTTCCATTTCAATTTTTTTTAACATTGTCAGCATCTTTCTTCATTCTAATCTCATGTTGAAGAAGAGTTCCAAGAAGCACATACAGAGTGATTTGTGACACTTTCTTATTCTCATCTATAGTTGTCCTCTTGGATTCCCACTCATTAGCCATGATGTCTATAATATTGTCTACAAGTGACTCATCATCCAAACCTTTTCACCCATGGATTGTAAGCTGTTGAACATATTCATAAATCTCTATTGTACATTACATATAGGTTCTCCATAAAGAAAGAAAAAATCATGGTACTTAGCTCTAAGCAAAGCTCTTCTAGTTTCAATAACATTGTAAGTTCCAAAATTTTTAACTTTAAGCTTCTTATAAATACAATTTTCTACTTTTCAAGAAGAAATATGGCTATATATATTCCTAGTCATGGAACACAACAAAGTATTGTGTACCTTGTAGTGTATTTGATATTCTGATATCTCTTGATTAGTAAAAGTTCTAACTTCCTTATCTAGTATCTTGTAATCTCTGATAAGCATAACAAAGTTGTCCACTCGATTGTAAATAACGAAATTCTTCATACAATCTCTCCAATATTAATAATAATTTCCATCAAAAATAGGTGGTTTAGTAGGATTAATATTGTCAATTGAACCAACATTCATTCCTGCCATCTTAAAGAAAATCATTCACACAAACTTGTTAGTAATAAAAGTTTGTAAATAGGGATAATAATATCCTAAACAAGGAAAATATAGAACCATGAAAAACTTGAGAAAGAAAGCCTACATGTGAGTATAAATATTTTAGTGACTAGATCAAATACCAATTATACTATTGAAATAATGAATTTAGATGCTCAATATACAAGAGGGGAGAGGGTGAATTGTATACTTTAAAAAAATTCCTTCGGAACTTTTAAAAATGGTAATGTTTAAAAAGGTCAAACAAGGTAAATTCAAAAAACCTCTTAGTTCTACAAAAATGCTTGATTCTGGAAATGTGGTTTTGAAGATGAAACTTAAGAAAATTTTACAAAGAAAAGAATATACCTTAAAGTGTATAGAATCTTACTAATTAGAGTAAAAGTATAAGAATATATAAGATAGATATACATTCATTGACAATCAAAATGCAGCAGAATACAAACTTGAAACAATAAAAGTAACAAGTAAGAAATCTTTTATCCCAAAGAGTGGGGTATAAAATAACCATGGATAAAGGTCCCTTGATTTATACTTTCAAAAATTTATGTCTTACCAACACCAGGTTAATCCATCAACAAAAATATCTGAGTCTATCTTGCTATCCCCACATGCCCTAAAAAATCACGGTAGTCGGCACCTCTATCTTCCTATCCCTGGAAGCCCTCGAATGTACTTAGAAACATTCAGAGTCACACCAAGCAATTTTGAATAAAAATTTCTGTATGCAAAAAGCAATAAAGTCTCTCTCTCTCTAGAAATCACTTCAACAGCATGTAATCTTTCGATTGATCAATGTTTTTGAGATTGTTCAAATGATATCCAATTTATAGGCACATATTCAATGGTCGGCTCCCTCCACCAATGGTCGTATTTTTCATTGAATTTCAGAGGGACCTATACACGTATCACTCAAAAAATGGTTGGTTAAAAACCAAATGCACAACATCATTTTATAACTCAAAAGATAGTAAGTAAAATATGGATTCTTAAACAAATTAATTTTTTTAGAGTCTAAGGGGAAAAAAGATCTGATTCTAATAAAAAAACCATTCAGTTTCTATAATAAATGAATATTCGAATTCTGTCATCAAAAGAATTCGGAACGTGAATTATATAGAATTCTGAATTCTGAATTTCATGGAAATTTGGAGTCTAAATTCATAATAATTTAGAGTCTGAATTCATAGAATTTGGAGTCTGAATTGTTAGAATTTGGAGTCGGAACTCAGAATGTTAGGAGTCTAAATTCAGATAATTCAGAGTCTAAATTCAGAAAGTTCAGAGTCTGAATTAAGAGAATTCGGAGTCTGAACTCAGAAAGTTTGGAGTCTGAATTCAGAGAATTTAGAGTCTGATCTCAGAAAGATTGGAGACTAAATTCAGAGAATTAGGAACCTAAATTTGGATCCTGAAAAACAGAATGCTCTATATCTATGTATTTATAGGATTCTGAGGTTTTATATATGAAACCGAATTTTACAATTAAAAATTAAAATAATAAGGTTTAGAGAAATTATGATATGAACAATGAAAAAATGGTAAGGATAAATTTTCCTTGTAGAAGGAAAATTTCTCTTATAAAGGAAAAACTAGGTAAGGAGAAAATTTCCTTGAGGAATGAAAAACATCCTTATGAATTCTTAAGGAAAATAAGATTTTCCATGAGATGAAGTTTTTGTGATTTTCAAAACATGAATGAATGGAAAATTCATAAGAAAACCATCTTGAATCCATAGTGATATCAATTTTGGCTGTGCCTCACTCGTCTTATTAACATAAAATAGAAATTTATTAATTATTGAATGAGTAACATGTTCAGACACCCGGTGAGGGCTGAAGTACGTACCTGTGTATTTAGTTCCATTGTACTTCTTTATTTATTTATGCATGCCTGCACACTATTTAATATACACCACATGATTGGTATTGGGCTAGACACTGGTTGTTCTAGACTATTGAGAATTATATCTCAAACTTTACTCAGGCCTCCATTTCACTAGGGTACCCTAGTATAGTATATTATTCATAGGTCCTTGGACCATTATTTTTGTTATTTTCTTGTACCCAGGAGTTAGGAGCGAAGTATTGAGCTGCAGCTCAGGATAGTCATGGAGATTACTATTGGGATTTTAGTTCTTTTCCTTACTATAGTCTTAAATTATATTATATTGAATATCATGTTGTAATCTTTGTTTATTTCCATCATGTACCAATATCATCATGCTTTCATGTATTGTATAAATTTGCATTGGCCACTGTTGTTCAGTTATGAGAAATATGTCTTCCACTGCTTTTCAATTATATATGACTTCTTCCACTATTGATTGTTATTTACCCTATTATACCATTTTCGCAACCCTGATAAGAGCGTATAATCTCCCCTCTATCATCTCATAATACCCTCACTGGTAGTCGACAACCTTTGGTGTACGAGGAGGCATGGTTGAGGCCATGGGGTGCCAGTTCCACCCACTGTCTAAGAGGTTAGCCAGGTTGGGATGTTAACAAGTGGAATCAGAGACGGTTTTTTCTATTTTCCTTACTGTTTTAGGTTGTTAGATAGGATAAATGGAGAGTTTTGGGTCTTGGTTAATAGCCATTCTTGGGACAGATCACCCCAAGTATGTGAAATGAGAAAGGGGTCAACGATGGGATTGTTTTTTTATGATTTTCATTACTATAATTGATACGATTTCACCTTGGGTGATTAGTTTACATTACACTACATATGATTTATTGAATTTTGGAAACATTCCATGGTCTGATATAGCATGGATGTTTCATTACATGCACCATTTTAGTAACTTTGAAATTGAAATGTCGTGCATATATTCCATGCCTTGTAGTAGCATTAATAGGTTTCTTGTTAAGTATGATTTGATTCCTTTTTTAGGAAATTATTCTATTTATACCTATTTTGGTCATAAATTATCATGTCTCCTATGCTTAATACTAATTATAGCATACTTATTTGATAAAAATTCCATGATTTAAGGATTTCAGCTTGTTTTTACATGTTAGCTGCTTGTAGTGGCATGCTAGCTTGAAATGATATATGTAAATGGTTTCATAGGAAAAAAAAAATTGTATCAGTTATGATAGGATCTATTTTTTAGATTTAATGAGAATGGGGACCTTATAGTTGGGAAAAGGTAACCCATGTAATTAAAACATTTTAAATAAGATACTATATTCAATTGCTAATGTAAGTTATTTTTACTAAAGGGAGAAAAATTCCAAACAATAAATTGTATGGGTGATTTTTAGGTCGTTACATGGCCACCCATATAAATTGGTTCATTATGTGTGATGATTTTAAATCCTGAATTATCATTATTATCAATTATTGGGAGCCAATTTCCAATCCATGGAGTGTATGGGCACTTCATGAATTTGGAAATGGAAATCCATATTAAATGTAATGTCATGATGCTTTGTGAAATGAATATAAATGTTAAAGAGGTTTAACATTGATATGAAATCAAATGGGTAGCTTTTAAAAATGAAAGGGGACCTAAGTAGGCCAGTTGGGGAATGTCTTTATGAGGTGACCAATTGGGTTTTTGAACATTAATAATTTGTGTGATTGTAATTGGGTTTCTTTCTAGATATCCCAGGTTGGTTAAAATGGGACCCTCATAGGTCTCCTAATATGCTGAAAAGAATTTACGTAGATAAAATTCATAACATATAATGGATGTTAGTAGACGTTTAATTGTTAAAAAGAAGGTTTTATAAAACATCCTTGTTTTTCCTATGGGGAGTTGGTTAAAATTAATGAACCTTGTGTTTGTTTATAATTGTTGTACTCGGTGTATTAATTAAATATTTAATACTTAATGATTAAATATAAAGTGTTTGGAAATGGAACCTGGAACAGTGTGCTCCATTTAAACTTCTTGTCTAATCTCTTTGAGTTTCCTTAGAATGGAAGTGTGAGCATTTTCCATAGGTATTCTTTCTTTTAGAAATAACTTGTATGATTAGATTTTAAGCCTAGTGGTTTCTGTTATTGTGTGCTTGTGTTAGTGTTGACGTTTTTGATTTGTAAGGGGGTTATCCCATGATAGGTGGAACCCATAGAGCTTTTATTCCTTTCTTATACCATGATCTTTCCTAACTTTTGGTGTTGTTCATGTTCTCTTGCCCCTAGTAAGACATTTAGTGTTAATGTGACACCCTTCTTCGTATGGGTGGTCATGTTTTTCATGACCTTGTTATGGACTTGAGAATCAATTAGTGCACATTTTTAGTAGGTTAGACATCCCTCAGGAATGGTTGGATGCTTCTGGTTGTTTGACCCTCAATTTTTCTTAATAAAGAATAAATAGTAATGGAATCATCTGGGATGATAGTCGTATGAGACAATGTGACTCTGGAATAAACCCTTTGTTCTATTGAGTATGGCCTTGGGTCATCTTCATGTTAGAGTGACCTGGTGTTAAACAATTAGGTAAATCCCAATGTTCGCAATGGATAACAGAATGCTTGAGTGTGTTGACATGCCAGTCTCATTTTTGTGATCTAGCATGCTTAAGAGAAGCTAGTTTTCTTCCCTTTTGGCTAGGATACTCCTAAGGTGGGTAGTGTCTTGTTGATTCTGTTAAGTGTGCCCTTCCAAGTAGAAGGAACACCTAATAGGATCATTGGTAAATGGGTGGTTATTTCTTAAAAGCCCTTGAGGCTTGAAATTCTTAAATTGTGTCAGTGCTTTCTTGGCAGCATGACTTTGAACTAGTTTAGCTATTCTACCCTCCAGTTTCAGGGTGTGTTGTACTAGAAACCACATCGTAAACCTTCTTATTGTACTTTTATTAAAATATAAGCATTTCCCCTCACTTGAAATAATCCTCAATGCACTATGATAGCATTGTTCTTACTCCATGAAAAATAGTTAAAACCTGTTGAGCTTGTTAGGTGTTCTTTTTTAGTGTTACATGCTAAAGTTATTATCGAGGTTTGGTAAGTCCTGAGTGATTCTTGGGTTCCCACAAAGGAACACCTTGGTCAGACTCACATACTCCAGTGGCCCCTTTTGTTTTTTGTCCGCCACCTATACTGGAAATCTTTGAGAAATGTTGGACAAGAGGATCGACTCTTTCTCTCTGTTATTAGGTCAACATTTACGGTTGTAAGGAGATGTTTTAAAACACGCTTCTAGGTGAAGGCAAGGGTGGTTTCTTGGTCGGTATTTTCTTCTTATAATTCTTGTGCAACCAGTTTTTATTAGGTCAATCAAGATTTGACCATTCCATTTTAAAGAAATAATGCCAAGAGCATCATAAGAACAATCAGTGTTTTGCCATGTAAGGAAATTTCGACAGTGGAGGTATCGTGGCTGGGGTTGGACCCCTCTTTTTGCTAAGACCTGTGGTGGGGAGAACCATCGATCGAATTTATACAAAGATGATTATGTGATATTTTTTCTATCTAAACGGGATCAAGTAATCTCTTTTTCTATATTTATGTTGAACATTGAGCATTTCCTCGAGTTGTAAGGGATGAAGTGCATAATGAAAAAGAAATGCTTAAGGTGTATCTTATGTTGGTAATGAAATGTAACTATTTTAACAAAACATCATGACCCTTTTAGGTCAGATGATGTTTACGTTGTTCCCAAAGACATCTCAGAGACCATAATTTTTTAAGGTCGGTAGATTGAAGAAACCTGTTTTTTTATAGGACTAAAATATGAAGGTTTTGGAACATTTTCATTTTCTGGATGGGTCAGTTTTAAAACCATAACTCAGAATGATATTTTCAGAGTTGGATCCCTTATATGTAATATTTTTAGGTGTGCGTGAAGGCTAAATAGGTTTCCCATGTGTCTCAAGGTGTTTTGGGAGCACTAGACTAGGAAAACCATGTTTTGGAAAGTTATATGGGGTGCACAATTTTTCAGATACTGTGCGACACACTATAGGTAACTGTGAGACCATTTTTAAGGGGCTAGTGGATTTGTGCATGGTTTTTTCATGGTTTCATAATCCATGCACCAAGCCTATGTGGGGTGGGTATTGGAGGCAATAGACTCAGCATGGTTTGCGCACGGGTTGTAAAACCATGCGAGTCAAATCATTCAGACGTGGTTCATTTAATGAATTAAATTAAATAAAAATAAAATGAAAATAAATTAGAACACTCAAACCCTCACACCCCTCTCCCCTCATTCACAATGCACCATTTTGTGGGGCTTTCCCCCTCTTTACATGCATGGCCCCCTATATGGAGCTCCTCTGATCTTCATTTTTTCAGCCATATCCCTTGTGATTTCATCTTCAAATCATCAAGGTATGATCCTCTCTCCCTTAACCAATCATTTTCCAGATTCGCATATCCCTCTTTATCACCAAGTGAGAATCAACTAAACACTAGTTATTCAGAGTTCATTTTTTAAAAAAGTTAAGCTTTACTATATAAAATGGATTGTTTTAAAATTGTGAATTGCTTAGTGGCCCATACCGTGTATGCACACCACTTTACCTGGCTAAGGTAAGTGCTTTGAATTAGATAATTTAATATGAAATAGAAATTTGGAAATCATACTTAACTATATTATTTGGTCATGTTAAATTTAATTGGATAATTGGTTTCATGTTTGTATTACCCCATACCATGTTGATGGAAGGTAGCAGAGTGAACATTAATAAATGATTATGCCATAATGGATTTTACTAAATGAATTTAGGGAACTTGGCTTTGTCACACTAATGAAAGTCAAGGATTGGACGAAATGGGATTAGTGGTTAATTACAGCTTGATTAAATAGTATCATGCTACTTGTAATATCCATACTAATGGAAGTCAAGGCTTGGAGTAATAATTAAATTATTACAATGATACTTGACATTTCCTCACCAATAGAAGGAAATATTGAACCAAAAGAGAATGTTACATGACTTCATTATTAAATAGGAATGGCATGACTCAAGCTTGTATTGGATTATGATTAGAGAATGCCTTTGGCACTCAAGGTCCCCATTCCAGAATTGAAGGATATAACTTGCTTGAGTTAAGACCCACTGGGATCCTGATCCTTATGTTACATTGGATGTACGGTATGACACCGTCGGATCCCTCATGTAGTACTATGGGATTCCTTGGACTATGATCCTTGGATCCAGTAATGACAAGTAGGTTACATGGTTACATGTCATTGGGAACAATCATTTATAGGCCATTTTACCTTGGATGAGTTCCTTGGACTTGGTATTGGGATGCCTTGGATAAAGTCCTTGGATCCTTCATTGAAAAGTAGGTACCATAGTTACATCCCATAGGACCCAGTCACTACTTAGCCTCGTTTTACTTTGGATGATCACATGTTATTCAGTATGAAATTCATTATGGAATTCTTCAGAATACGCTCCTTGGATTACACTCTTAACATTTTTATAGACCCAATTACGTCAGAGTCAGCATCCCTTGAGGTCTATGTTGCCTTTTTTATTACCTCGTAACTTATTTTTCCAATACCATTACAGGTTTCATTCATACATCTTGTAACCATCACAATCAACACAATCATGTGGTGATGTCAGTGAATGATATTACTCATGTTACTAATTAAGATAAAATGGAAATTAATTAATTAATGAACTGGTTACACATTTAGACATCATCTGATGGCTGAAATAGGTACTTGGGTATTTCGTTACATAGTATTTATTACATTATTTATGCATGCCTTCGCACTGTTTAATATATACCATACTATCAAGATTGGGATAGACACCTGTGGTGCCGGCCTACTGAGATTTATATCTCACATAGTTCTCAGGAAACCATTTCACTGGGGTACCCAAGTATAATTTCTTATTTGTTGGGCCTTGAACCATGATTTTTATTGTTTCATTGTACTCAAGAGTTAGGGGAAAAGGGCTAACCAAGAGCTCAGGATGATCATGGATATATCCTTTGAGCATTTAGTTCTTTTCTTTAATTGAATCCTACATTATATTGTACTGAAAAGAAATATGTACTATTTACTTATTTCCATCATGTATCAATAACATATCAAACATTCATCTATTTTATAAACTGGAATTGGCCACTTTTGTCCAGTTACATAAAATATGTATTCTATTTCATTGTCAATTATGTGTTACTACTACCGCTACTGATTTTATTTACTCTATTGTACCACTACATAACTCTGATAAGCGTTTATAGCCTCCACTCTATCACCTCCTAAGACCCTCACCGATATTCAACATCTTATAGTGTATGGGGAGGTGTGCTTAATGACATGTGGTGACTGGTCAACCCACCATCCTAGAGGTGATTCGGGGTGGGATATTACATAGTGTCCACAACATTTAGAAAAAAATTTCATCAAATCATTAACCAAAGGGTTATGCTACCAAAATTTTCCATAACTACTACAATGTCACAATATATTCATGAAATAACCAATGGTTTTAATTCAAAATATTTATCCCTAGTCCAATTTTACACCCAAATAGGTAAGGGGTGTGGGAGAATTATGGAGTGAAAATGTATTTTCTGCAAATATTTAATTTCAAATTGACTACAAAATAGAAACTTCACCTCTAATCTCACAATAAACATAAAATAAATTATGAAAACACATTTATTTTACCTGGTTCTTCTTTGAAAGAAGAATCCAAGGATCATATATCAGTAATGTTATAATATTATGATTGACCACTACTTCACTAGTTTGGTATTAAAACATTATGAAGATTTTAATACACCACCATGGATCCTAAAATATTCCTCTATACCACCCACTACATTAAAAAGTGATACAATGGTTAAATTTACTCCCAAGATGATCATAAAATATTTCAATAAAATATAAAAGACACTAAATTTCAAGTATGCTCTTCAAAATGATCTACTGTTCATGTCTAGATTTTTCATAGTTATGAACAAAAAATATTCTTTCTAGATGGATCATCAAATAACTTATGTACGATCACACATGACATAAAAATATTAGATATTAAATAATTTCATCATAATAGATCCTCTAAATCTTGTTCATCAATCTATATGTTTTAATTATTCAATATGTGATCTATCAGTTTCACATATCCAAAAAATCTTCATCAAGATTATGTATCAATTAAAAATTTTAAAATCAAACTATAGCTAACATTAGATTCTAATATACACCTTGGATTCAACCCTAGATAAATCTATATTAATTAATTATAATTTTTTAGTTTACAATGTTTAATTGATCATAAAACTTCCTTCAATAACAACTTCATCTTTCCAATTTGAATTCTGTAGAATCCAAATATCATTGCACAATATCCAACTCTACAATATGATGAGTATATGTTGACTAAAATATTATAAAAATAATAATAAATCCACTATTTGAAGTGAAGATTCATGGTTTAGTGTATTATAAAATTTCTAAAAACTGTAATAGTAGCTCTATTAAATATAGTCCCTCTATGACTAAATATTTTTCTTTAGCATTGAAGTCTCCAAGTCTATATTGTTTGTGGTATGGAATTTCCTCTAGGGTGATGTTTTTTGTGGACACAATATTTATAAATTCATTAAAATTCGATGAAACATAATATTAATGTTATGGGAACTATGTTAGGCGTTGTACTCAAAATTCCCCAAAAAGTTATTCTATGTGTGACCCAACTCATTTATATGGTGTGATTGTCTTGATTTTTAATGGCACATTAAGAGTATTCTAACCACCTCTATGGCATGGCCTTTGGATATATGATTTATAAAAAATGGAAACTTTATATGAAATCAAACCTCTATACCCTATGCCATGGTCACCTATCTTGTGAAAAAAATCCATTTTAGCAAAATCTTATATAAAAAATTCAATTGAACTACTAGACCTTTATCCAAAAAAATATCATTTCCATTTATTACATCACAATGGTACAATCTTATATTATGTCCCCCTCACCAGTGATTCTAGACACCCAAAATACAATCGATGGAACTTCCATACAATTTGTTTCTACATCGTACCTATAATTAACATACAATGTCAATTTTCCCCATTACTACTCTCGACGTGCCACTATCCAGATTAGCTATTTTATTTTAGTTAAATATCTTATTCAGTATTTGAGCCCTAGTTTTTCCATTTTTTATAAAAATATTACACTCACCACTATGACCTGAGTAATTTTCCTATTGCATGATGTTCTATTTAAATTAATCTTAGGAACCTGAAAAAATACGGATATAAATAATTCAAGACATTTTTATTTTTTTTTCTTTCTTAAAATCATGATGTGGACATTCTCTTTACAGTGTGGTTTAGGAATGAATATTAAAAATATAGTAACCATAATGTTTCAGTAAAATACATTCCATATATATATAACCAAATCCTAATTGTCAAAGAAATACAATCATCAAATATATTCCTTAGGTTCCAAAAAAATAATGGTTGAAATAATGTTCCTAAAAACATTTTTCTCAATTTATCATTCATGTATTTATAGTACATAATCACCATAAATTGTCTTTGTATTAATTATATTGAAGAATGTACTACCACATCATTATAATGTTATTTGGGAACATTAGTTATGTTATAAAATTAGGTGTAAAGGTTTTCATGATGGGATGTCAGAGTGCAAATGTCATAGATTTCATAAGGGTTCTCTGATGGTGATATATAAGGGTTCCTTACTTTTTAGAATAGGACACATAATCATTTCTAGTAGTTTAAAAAGGGGTTACATATGAGTTCCTTGGGAACCTATGAAGGATAATGTATGTGTAATAATAATGATATGTAACTATAATGATCACATTCACTAATTTTAGATAATAGTTAAAGGATCCAATAAAAAATTATATGTTGATGGGGAAAATTTGAACCACTAAAAATATTGAATGGTGGTGGAACTAGATGACTTGATATTCTCTATAATAAAGGATGGGTGGGACAACATGAACCCATATCAATTGATTATTGATCTATCAATGATTTTTTTTAAATTGTGCTTGTAATGTTATTATATTTTTTTTCATATTTAAGGAAGTTATTGTGTTTTCACAGGG
The DNA here is from genome assembly GCA_963277665.1 of Viscum album. Taxonomy (NCBI): domain Eukaryota; kingdom Viridiplantae; phylum Streptophyta; class Magnoliopsida; order Santalales; family Viscaceae; genus Viscum; species Viscum album. Next base: position 1,573,444,960 of record OY728120.1, on the reverse strand, counting down.
ATATATGAATTATTTATGAATCGTATAAATCAATTTTCATTTCATATTTTATTTTTTCTTCCTTGAATATTTGACACCATGAGTTGCTTTTATTTCTGTGTGTGAGGGAATCATTTTTTTTATTTAGGGAAAACATTATTTCCCATGTTAAGGTATATCAGTTTGTGGAATTATTTTTATCCAAAATGTTCTAGAGATTTTTCCATGTCTGATGATTTTATTGGTCATTCCTATAGTGTGTGATTGTTTTCAATTCCAATATGTCATATCTGGTATTGTAGATAATTATGGTTTTATAAAATTAATAGTAGATTCATCTAGTGACATTTTTTCATTTTTTTATTTAAATGGGAAAATTATTTCAAAATATATATATTTAGATGATGAAAATGTTCAGATATAGACATTTCACTTGAGGAATTCGGTTTTGAGATGATATATATGAAGTACTACAATATTAAAGAGGATATGGTGGTACCATTTAAGGGAGGAAAACTAGAAGAAATATAAAAAGTGGAATGGGAAAGGATGGAAAAAAAGAAACTTTTATTAATATAAATGTCATAATCATGTAATGTTATCTTTGAAATTCAAGATATGAAGACCATAATGGTGATGATTAATGAAATATAATACATTTAAGAGAATCCCACATCAAAAAACATGGTTTATGTGATACCACGGTTATTCAAAATGGGAATTTCAGCATTTTGACAAGTGGTTGATCATTTCATTGACTATAACTAGATTCACAGTCAACCAAAATAAGTTTAAGTAATGTATATAAAATATATGAGGTCTATTTTTCCTATTTACTTACTACCATAATCATCGGATGTGAAGGTAACTACAATAAGAATATATTATGAGAATATAGACCCTGTTTATAAGTAAATTAAATTCTAAATTAATATTTCAAATAAGGGTATATTTATGAACCAATTGGTACCACACTTAGTATGGAATGTAGAGTGTAACACCTCATAATTTTAGTATATAATTTCCATTGAATAATTCCTTTATTTTCATTTGGTACTGGTACACAAGACATGAAACTAAACGATAAATAATTTATCTTATTATTGTAAAATATTAGAATACATATTGAAATACCTTACCTGATTACTGAATGGAATATATATAGTAAAATTACTAAAGAATGAAACCACATGAAAGAAATAACTCTATAATGTTGAAATTTTAAACATCAAAATATTCTATAAAGATCATACCCTAATTTATAACTATATATGATAAAAATACCTTTGAAACCAAACAAACACCGTGAAAATGAAATTGGAGAACAAGATAAATGATATTAGATATGTAATTAATTCTATATATCAAAATATAATATGAGTATTACATACAGTTCTGGATATATAATTATGAATAATAAACATATATATATTATACAAGGAGTATGATTATATTTCAGTAATGGAGGTACGAGGTAAGCATATCCTATGAAATGTCACATTATAATGGAGAATATTTACTTGTAAATATACATTAAGGGAGATTTTATATATATTTCCAAAAAAGATACCTCTTATTTTATCCTCCTCTAGTATTTTTTATAGTTTATATGTATTATTTCATATTCTACTTCGTTTTGTTTTAAACTCAACTAAAAGATTTCCCTTTGGTTGAGCCAAACATATCTCAATTTTTTTTGTTATAAACATTTATCATTCATATCTATATTCATTATATTTATTACGAATATCATTTTCTATTAATTTGTGATTTATTAGGGTAATTCAATATTGACTTTGAATCTATTTATAAGGGTGTGAATTTATTATTTTTAATAGTCTTTTTTACATGGATAATTTTCTATTAAAATTCAATTTATTAAAAAAAATGTGAAATAAATTTATTTTTTATTAATTTACACAATATTTCTTTACCTCTTAATTTTCTTTTGTTTATATCTATAGTGATTAACTTCTATGATGTGTTTTTTCTAAAGAAACATATATTCTATTTTTTATGAATAATTTAATTTTAAAATAGAATGTATAAAAAAATATAATCTATTTTCTTCATATTTATTAGGGTAATTTTGAAATTCTTTTATAATGATTTTATTTTGGAATTTAATTATACATTATCAATTATTATAATTCATTTTCTATATTCAATAATGATATCATCCACTATATTTCTCTGCATGGTTATGATAATGTTTTGTGGAAATCCTCATGAAATCCATTAATTTCACAATTGTGACTCAAAATAGATGAAATTGTGAATTTTTTCATGAATGTATGACAATATTTTTTATTATTTTCATTATATTATAGATGGGAATGAAACTATATAACCATATAGTGAAATAGGTATGGCTTTGTATCTCATTATGTGATATGTAAGAGACTTGGGTATGAAATCACTCTACTATGAGACTATCAAAGATGTGATGACTGTATATTAATTGAGCCATAACTAATGAAATAATTTTCATATGATTATTTATATGACACATTATTATATAACATATATATGTTATTCGACATTCCTTTGTTATTTTATCGATTCTCTTCATTACATAATCTTGTTTCTATACTACTATAACAAATGAATTATGTTATTTCCAATTCCTTATAATTTATGATCCATGTTTAATTATATATGATTTTCTAATTTTATATTCATAGACATTGATCATGTTATTATATCCACTTTTAAATCTTATGATTACATTTGATCTTATATTTTCATCACTTGTGTTCACCCTTTTCATAGTGTCTAATATTACCCTTTAATAATTATCCATGTTGTGGGATATGAAGATGATTATTACATAAAAAATTACTTTAATGTAATCATGTTTTAAGATTATTTATTGGGGATGTTGAACTACGTTTTAAGAACAAGTTAATTACGTATTTATTCTTTATAGACACAAAACCTATGTTTCTAGGTTGGTATTTATAATAACATGTAATTAATACTAATTAAAAATTATCTATATTTTATTTTTGTTATGATTATTTCATCATAGTTTTTATATAGGTGAGGTATAGTAAATTTTTAGCTATTTTATTATTTAGAATAATTTGGTTGAAATTAAATCAACCTATAATAAACCAAACATGAAATAGGGTGCAACTCAAGAATCATAGGATGAAATAAAACATGTATAATTTAGGATATTTTATGAATTATTTTCATTTTCACACTATTATAAACTTGTGTTATTATTTCCTAATACACGTAGTAAAATGTTTTCTTTTTTCAATGGATGTAACTATGATATACCGAGTAAAAAATATGTGAAATGGGAAATATATTGTTTTTTCCCTTGAGAAACAAAATTTTGATGGTGCCTAGAGTATATAATCTAAATTTTATTCACACATAACTTTATTTAGAAGTGAAAAATAACACAAACCATATCAAACTCCTAAATAGATTAATGACAAATCATTTCTTCAAAACATAATTCATGTGGAAATGAAAATGTTAATTTAATGAGACTATAAATCCACTAATTTTTTATTATTTGATCAATATAGTAGTGAATAAATTTCATTTCCTCAATTTATTAGAGTAAATATGGATGTTCTATACATTTAACATTTTTATAGAAACATGTATCATTTGTGCATCCTAATTTGGGGCATGATGTATGGGGGATAGATCTAATCCATTGAAATAAATAAGATTGAGGTAATATTTTTCAATACTTTTTTCCCCTTAAATCATAAAAATAAAATCAGGGGAGAATAAATTGAGTAGAGAAATTTTGAAGATGAATTAAATGGTACCTATGAAGAAAACAAGAATTGAATTTCAAGGTGTGATTTATTTTTATCATTAACCATGAATTTAAAACTCATCATATATTAAATGAATTAAAACTAACTCTCTAAAAACCATTACCAATAAAGGACATCAATAGATATGATTAAATATTTTATTATTTTTAAAAGGTGGATATGGAAAATAAAGACTCCAATTATTCTCAAGATTTCATAAAATGGAGAAAAATATGGCATTTCATAGAATCTAAAATCCTAAAAGAAATATTGGAATCATCATTCATCTTCTTTAATACCAAAAAAGATTAAAAACATAGGGTAATTTTCTTAAATATATATTTAAATTCATCCCATGTATAATAGAAGGAAATATACACATTTCATGAGAACACAAATGATAAATCTAAAATATGAGTAATGATTACTCTTCTTAAAGGACATAAAATTCCGAGGAACCATGTGGAGAGCACCTAAATGGAATTTGAAAATGATTCAAATGTGAAATAGTAGGACATAAAGAATATGAATGTAAAAGAGATATAAATATGGAAATTAATGAAATAGATGGATGTAAATCACAACCTAATATACAACCCGAACTTTACAAAAACACTTCTTAGGATTTTAGAATTTATGAAAACTATTACACTGATTCTGGGGAAATGATGAATTTTTGAATTATTCAACTCTAAACCCATGTGATATAGGAAATTATTATGAAATATCTCAAAAAAATAATCATCAAAACAACATGATAAAATCTACACAAATCATTCACTGAATAACTAATGATATCTTATACAATTCAACTTTTATTCAATCCATTATTTTTTTATTGTTTTCAATGATCATGAAATAATCACCCCAAATAATAGATATTAATATGTAAGTGAAAATAATATTTTATAAAATGATTGTATCCCACAACAATTATTTTACTATGATAGATTTTTATGGGACGTTTGATCGTTAAAATATTCTTATTCTTCATATAGTCAAATTTTATGTTCTTTTAGTCATGAATTCAATAACTCAATATAGGAGTCATATAAATTTATAGTAAAGGTAAATAAAATATCATATCACCTATCAACCCATGATCATATATAGGTGTATGGATGACTATATACTCTTTATAGAAGTCACAACCCTTTTTATGGGTATTATAAAAAATAATTAGGAATATATAGATGAAATGGTTGGGGAATAAATTCTATATTAAATATCTATTTATTATTTTTGAATAAATTGATGTACTTTATGAATTATTACTTTGTGCTCCCTTAAATAATGAAATTCAGTTTTCAATTGAATTCACACATTGTGTTATACTTATTTCAAAGACCCTATATAAAACAACCCTACCTGAATTATATGAATAAAATAAAGAACTAAATGACTGTTTGGATAAGGGTTTTATATTCCTATGTGCTTCACCATGGTTGGAACCCTTATTCATTGTTAATAATAAAAATTCAATAATTCATATCTCTATTGATTATCATTAAAATAATATGATAATGATCATTAAAAATATCCCAAACCCCGTATTGATGAAATTTTTGATCAACAATGAGGAGGTCAGTACTTATCATTAAAAAACATTTGGTTTGAATATCATTAATTATGTGAAAAATGAATATTATTTTTTGGATAACCTACCATATATGATATTGAAAATAATAATCCAAACTGATTTAATTAAAACATACAAATTCCTTTGATATCTTCCTTGAAAAATTATGTATATTCTTATGAGATTATCTATATCAATTTGGTTTTTTACTTATAGATAATTCTCTAATATATTCCAATATTTAGAGAGAATACAGGTCTTTAGATCTTCGAGATAAATTCTTTTAAAATGCAGTAATTGTATTCTTAATTTTGAATGTGTCAATTCTAGCTATATAAGTTAGTATTCTTGGTTCATTTTACAACTTCAAATTATTTATTAAACAAATAAACAAATTATTTATAAAATGGGTTACATTTTTGTAAATTTTTGGGATAGTAAAAGCTTATATTTATAGAGAATTATAAAACAAATTATATAAAAAATGGACATTTCCACCCATTGATAATTTTTTTAAGAAAAAAAGTTCATTATATGGACACACTTTCATCAATAAAGGTGACTATTGTATCTAGAACGTGGAATTTATTAAGACTTATTCTCATCCATAAGCCCTGTATGAAATCAATTGAAAATTTGGGAAGAAAAAAAAATTGTTCAAGGAACATAAAATAAAATAATCTTATTTTTCCATTTGTTAACTAGAAAAGTCCAGATGAAAAATTTAGTTTATCAAAATAATAATTTATCTCAAATATTCATTAATTTCCGATACAAAACAACATAATTTATTTTTAGATTTCATATAACAATTCATTTGAAATGATAATGTAAATAATCGAAATCGTAATTGTTTAGTGGAAACCATGAAAACATGTGAATACTTTTCTTTGAAAAAATGTTCCTTTCACCATTATTTCTAATACAAAATTCATATACTTTCCACAAAAACATAATATGATTCTGATACCTTTTGAAATAAAAATATTTCACATATAAACCATAACAAGTATATTATATAGGTTCCTTAGGACATTATCTTTACCTTCCCCATTACAGGAACCATTATGATGTAATCATTACATTTGATTGTTCCCATATCTATTTTGAGTAACCTATTGTAAGTAAACCTTGTTAGTTTAGAAATTTCATTTGAGAGTTATATGAGTATAACCCACCATCAAATATATATAGGGATAACATGTCATTAATATAAAATTATCAAGAATCATTACATGAATTAAAAAAAGTATATTTCACTTTATCAATAAAATTCATTTGAATTAGAAATCAAGGCAATAAATTACAACACTTTTAGTTATATCGTAAATATTATAAGATGATTCTATTTATTTCAAAAATTAGTTTTTTTAAAACTAGAAATTCATATAATATTGATAGGATAATTTTAATTGAAAATAAATACTAAAACTGATAGATTAATATTGAAAATTTATAATAGATATTTTAATGGGAAAAGGTTATTAATCCATATATATTAATAAACATTCTATATACACTTTTTTAAAGGGTAAAAATTAACCCATTTAAAAAAGGATTAAAAAGGATCATTTTTAATTTTTTTTTACTGAAAATATAAAAAATGGAAAATGAATGTTATCAAATATTGAAGTATAATTATGAAAAATCACTGAATTTTTTAATAACATTGATATTTTTTATAATTATTTGAAAGGATTACATTAAATCATGGTTTTATAGAATTATCCCTAATATTATTTACCATCGAGCATTTTTACATTCACTAAATCATGAATAAAAAAAATTATATTTGTTTTATGCATTCACAATAACCATTTAAGTTCATTTAACTATTATTTTTCTTTTTATTCCAATTATTACTATATTACTTATTTTAAAAAAATTATGTTCATGATGTAAGTTTTTTGGTCATTTGGTTTAGAAAATATAGTAACATCGGTGCATTGATCTTCGTAAAAGGGGTTATGGTAACATTACCTTAAATATATTATAAATTTTATAATTATCATATATATGTATTTAATACACATTTAAATCCAAATATGTAAGGTGTTCTAGAATAATGAACCATGTTATTTCATAGAGATGACAGCTGATACGAGTGCATGAATAACATTTGGCTTTTTAGAATGGGTTGAAATGAAATAAACTAGAGAATATTTCACTTTAATAGAATCATTAATATGTTTTAAATTTTATATTTATTCACTAATTCCATCCTTATGACCAGTCTTGGGATGAGGGAATGATAAATTAATAATATCCCTTCATGGGTTTGGTATTCCACACATACAAATGAGCAACGTTATAACTTTTTTATTATGTGAATGTTATGATGTCAAGTATTATATTATGATTATATAACAAAAATAATGTCATTATCACATTATATATTCCTTAACTATGCCTTTAAATACATCTTTATGAGTTTTTTATGGAAAAATAAACCTATCACTTCGTGGAGGTTATATTCACACATACACACAAGTAGTATTTTCAATTTCCCATAGTTTGGAAAATGAGATGAAAAAGGGTTTAATAATATTGGTCATAAAATTTTATTATATGGAATAAACTTATGCAATTAAATTATCATGGTTAAATACGATTTAAAGGAGGTAGAAGAAGACATAATCCTATAATACTTGGGTTAGAGTTATACAACTTACTATGGAAGCCTCATTTGGCATACTTGTTAAGCCTTTCAGGTATTATATTTTGGTGAGAAAAATTAATCTATGATGTCGATTATTATGTTTTGGGGATATTTGTTTTTGTATAATATGATATAGAGTGCTCAAAATTTATGAGGAGGGAAGGAGATTAGGTGCCCTATTATAAAGCAGGGGAGTGGAATTCTTCAATTTTTTAAATAATTTTAAATATTATAAATGATTTATATATTATCAAGGGTAAAAAAAAACTATCTAAATATATGTATAAAGTGTTAAGTTTTTAAATATCATTATATCCTAATAATTAAGATATGATTTTCTATCTTCATCACCTAGTTTTAACCTTAGTCAATCTGATTTACCATTTACTACGATGGTACATTTTTACAATGGTTATTAATCATGATGAACACAAATCTAAATTAACTCATTACAAAATATTAACCACATAATCCAAAATATGGAATAATTATTTCATGAAACAATTTCTAGAAGTGTCATAAATCCCATTTAAGATAAATGTGCAAAACATTACAAAAAACAATTTCTAGAAAATTTCATTTTTATGCCTAAAATGGAACTCTTTCGAAAGTCAAACATAATGTTGATTAATATGATATTATTTATTTTCTATTTGATGAAATTTATTTTACATTATTTTGAAACAAAAAAAATAGAACATTTAAATTAATTTATTTAATGAAAATAAATAATAGTTTTTCAAAAATCGGTATTTTTCCATATCCGTTCAAAGAACCATATTTTCAGAAAAATATTAAAAATATTAAAAAATAATCTTATAAATATTATGAAATATAAAAATAAAAAAGTATTTCAATTTGTTCAAATTAAATTTTCTAAATTAATTAAAAATAATTATAATATCCATGCACAAAATGGAAGAAAACCAATTTTTTAAGAAAATTTATTTTTTAGTTTTAAAATGACGACATTATTATTAATTTATTAATAACTATCATTAAATGAATGTTAATTAACTTATTAAGATATATAATATAATGATTTCATTATAATAACTTACTAATAATTATTAATTTAATCTATTAAAATAAAAATAAATTCCAAAAATAAAAATAGTTATATACAAAATATCTCTTTTCCCTTAAAAATATTTTATCTTTATTTTTGAAAACATATAATCAATGAATTATTAATTAATAATTTATTATGGAATAATTTTCTACATATAAATTATAGTAACATTACTTTTATTCATACCCACCAAAATAATGACTAGGTTGAACGTTTATATTTAAATAATTGTATGACAATGTTTTTTAAGCTTGATTATGTGTATACTGCATGATATTGAATATATAATTTAACGATAAATAATTATATAACATTTGGGTGTAACATTTTACCCTAAAAAGACATTTTTCATCACAATGGTGTGACTTTTCTTTTAAATAGGGTTTAAAACATTTATCAAAATAATTCCAAGTAGTGGAAGATTTAACAAATTATTATAAAGTCAAAAAACATTTTAATATTTAAAAGTACATTTATTAAAAACCTACAATTTAAAAAGGGATTATAAAACATGTTACGAAAAATATGAGGAGGAAAAATATGTTCCACATGGATTAAATCATTATCGAGTTCCTAAATAAGGAGGAAATTGTTTGGATGCGATGATGTGTACATGGAATAAAGATCCATTTAATTATTAGTGTTATAATTTCACGAAATGAAAAGTGTTTTTTAATTAATTATAAATGATAATAAATATATAAAACTTCTATTTTATATATTCTTTTTTGGAATGGAGGTACAATTTTACCATCAATATAGAGAACATGAATAAATAAACTTACTTGATTTCTTCCAATTACATAAGTAAATTTTCATCAATCAATTGTGCTTCAATATGTTTTTCGAAATATATCCCACATGTTACTCTAATAAATGAATAATCAAGATGATTATTTCATGTATGTGGAACTAAAATCAACTTCTAATAGATCACAAGATACAGAAATAGATGAAATATTTTTTATCTTTCTTCTATTTTAGAATCAAAACTATAGTGGTGAGAATAAAGTTGAGATAATATCCAATTTGAATAAAAATTTAATTGAAGAAAATATATTTTAATATCTATATTCTCACTTCTAACCCATAATTTTCATCAAAAATCATTCTATAAAAATCTTACCATAATACTATTTAAAACATATTAGACCAAAATTATACCTAAATATTAGATTTATTAGATGAATTAATACTCCAAGTTCAACTTATCATTTATCTAAACATACAATAAATAACTCCTAAATATATATATGTAATATTAAAATGACCATATCATATAATCTCTGGAATATGATAACATTATAAATAAATAACCATAATTAACATAAATACACAATAAAAATCAGGCATTATTATAAAATATAACTCAGTGTTTGTACCTCAAATAAAATCTCATCTTAACCAAAAACATTTCTATTTAACAAAATTGTATATTATTCACAATAAATTAGACTTATTGAAAAACATTAATCACATAGTCACCAAATCAGTTTTCAATCTCGTTGTTATCTGTATGATAAAACATATATTCCCAAAATGTAAAAACCCTTAATTGTAATTAACTATAATTACCTCATCTTATAAGATCATATTATAAAAATTGGTTATAAATTGCTTTTTAATTATATTCAAAAAATATAAATCCATTCTTCTTCAAATTAAATTTTATCAAATCATAGGATAATATTAATGCTGATAGACACGCCAAACATCTATTAAAAATCATTAATTTTCTCTATGGTACTCACCTCACATATACAATAAAGAGTATTATTGTCATCAAACTTATGATCATCCTTTAAATTATAAATCATTTAATAAAATACCAAAAAATTGTAACTATTGAAACCATATTTGTATGTACTTTAAGGATTCAATATTTTTAATAATACATTAATAAATATTTTCCTTGATATTGCTTTATACCTCCTTCTAGTAATGAAAAATATGAATCATGTCCTAAGTCTCATAAATCATAATTAATTCATGTTTCTTATTTTTAAAATATATAACTCATACCTTGGAAATATAGATCATAATTTATTCCAATCAAAATTTTGAAGATATACTCCTCGTGATCTAGCGAGACGAGTCCACATATTGTTAGTAGGACTCAAAACTACTAAATGTTCTTATTATACATTATCTAAAAACATTTTTTACAACATTATTGAAATATATGTGGAAAGAGATATAAATTTTAATCAATAATGTTATTTAAACATATATCTTTGAGACATGATATCTATCTTGTTTAAAATAATAATTTATGATATAATCTGAATTATTTTTTTTAAATAAATTTTTGTTTTTATAAATATTGTAAAATTTATATAATGAGAAAAATATATAAGCTTATCAAAGGATACTATCATTTATAGTTACATAGAGGGTTGGTTGTCATTTTTTTGAGTGAAATAATGTAAATATTTTATCATTTCTATAATGGAATTTTCCAAAAAAATGTATGATGTGATAATCATTTTATGAAAACATTTTCAAATGTATCCCAAGGATAATTTTTATATCAAAGTATAAAGCAGGATTGGGATACATTATAATTTGTATTTTAGGTCAGTTAAATACTAGATAAGGATTCTAAATGACATAAACATTTTTTAATTATTATTGAAACTGAAACATCTAGAAGAAAAAGTATGTATGTGTTTTATTTCCACCATTCCATCATAAAGAATAAATTATACACTAATGAATGAAATTTTTGAGTAAATAATAAATTATATGATTAAGTAAATCAATAAAAATGAGAAAATAAAAATTTATTCGTATATATTGTGAATTTATTACTCTAATACTTCCATCCGTTAGTTTATGGTACTTTTTATTGACCATAAGTTTACCCCAGGTTACAATATATCTAGTTCACTTATAATATTAAAGCAGATGAAAAAATTATCCATAGTTCACCAAATAATTTTTTCTTATAAGGCTCTAAAATAATTCTTACTTATTACTAAAAAACATATTAAACTCTAAATTTTTCTAAACCCTTTCTTTGAGACATCTTTAATTAATCGTTCCTTATTCCACCAATAAACACATGATCTATAACAAGGGCTTCACTTATATACATTTTATGGATTTTTTAGTAAATATTTTTATTAAAATCAGTAAACAATAATATATCATAGTGTATATTTCCATATAGGGTCCATTTTTTACAAAAAATAAATTCCTAATAGGGACACACAGGCTTTGATAAAGGTAACTCCCATATTAGGGTCTTTTACATTTTTAATGTTTCTAGTCACCCTTAAGCCCTTTTAACAATCATTTGAAACAAATTGATGATAAAATCAAGGATTAGTATGTGATATAAAATAAATTAAACTCATTAATCCCATTTTAAACCTAAAAATCAATATAAAACATTTTAATATTCATAATAAAAATTTAATTTTAAATATCCATTACATTTCATAAAAAATAACCTAATTTCATAATATCATTTATTAATCATGTCATATGAAATAATAAAGGATAAATCATATTCATAGGGGTTACATAGAAACCTAAAAATCATATGAATACATTTGCTTTAAAAAAGTGTTTCAAATTTATTTTAAAAATAAAATTCATAAAATTCATTGGAAATGTAAACTCATTTTCTTATCTTTTTAAAACAAATATTTTATTTATAAACCACTAAAATCATATAATATAGGCATATTGGGAAATTATCATTATATTAAAACTTAAAATAACACTTATAATGGGATCACCTAATAAGATAATTCCAAAACCCATTAGAAGTAACGTGTAACTAGTAAATTTCATCACACTTACAGATGAATTGTAGAGATATATCAAGCTCACCCTTTATCTGAGGCATATCAGGCTCACCCATATTTAATCTCAATTTTAAAAGAACCATTTTAAAAATAAAACACATATTGATTTCAATTCAACCATAAAATTCATTTTAATTTCCATTGAATTCCATAAGCAAAAACATTTTCCAATAGCATTAAATATGATACTTTTTTATTTCATTAAAAAAATTATTTCTTTCAAAAATTAAAAAAATATAATATTTAGTGAATTATTTTATTTTAAAATAACCATGGAATATTTTATAGTAATAATTATTACAAATAATATCTATGAAAGTATGAAAAATGTTTCAATCTATATACGTTAAAAAACATTCATTTTACTCTCCTGAAAATTTGAAAATAATGCATATGGAAAATGTTGAAAATGTTCATTTATAATCATTTTTCAATAAAGTGAAAATGAATTGAAATTATCTTTATTAAAACATGAATTAAAATTAATACTATTCTTGTAATTCATTTAAAAACCTGTATATATAGGAGAAATATATGAATGTAATACTTTAAAATAAAGATTTAATAAAAAATCTCTTACCTTATGTCTTGTCCAGTATTGTGGGTTCTATAATTCCATAATAATACAATAATATTATTTTTAAATTTATTAATAACAATTTTCATGTTTATATATTTTTTATAATTTGTTTTATTTTATTTATTATACTGATTTATTTGGTTTTGGAGGGGCTTAAGTTCACAATGGCTGTTTTGGGGTCATTAGGTCTATAACCTTAAACATCGTTGATGTGTTGACCCTAGTAAAAAAGGTTATATTTAAATTTCATATAAAATAATAAATATATAATAATTATCATATTTATATATAATATATACTTATAAAACAAACATTCTAAGGCTGGAAAGAAAAATTAACCACTTTGTTTCATGGAGATAGTAGTCTATACATACTCATGGATGATGTTTTCATTATTCTAATAGGCTGAAAATAAATAAATTAAGAAATATTTCTATTTTAATTAATCATAAAATTCTTATAAATTTTATATTTATTAAATAATTTCATCATTATTAATATCTTTGTAATTTGAAAAGTAAAAAAACATAACCCAACTATACTTGGAGGTGGTATTCCATACATACACAGAAGCAACATTATCAATTTCTAATTGTTAAAATGGGTTAGCAGGTAAATGATATATTATATTAATATAATGTTAATAATTTCATAAAAATTTTATATTCTTATTAATTAAATTTTTTAAACAAACAATGTTTTATTGTGATGGAAAACTAAAGACATCACTTCCGGGAGGTGGTAGTCCACAAGTACACTCGAGTGGTGTTTTCATTTCTCATAGGATGTAAAAGGATTGGAAAATGGGATTTTCAATAGACATAATTCAATTTACATATATGGAATAAACTTATTCTATTATTACATCTTGGTTAAAAAAATTGGAGTAGGTAGAAGAAAAAATAAATATGAAACACTCAGTTAAGTGTTATACCTATTCATGAGGAACCTCCTTTAAAGTTCTCTCTAAACCATCTATATTTTGTATTGTGGTAAGACAATGACCTCTAAAATATGATTAGTTATGTTTGGTAGATATTGTGGTTGGTATTTTCTAAGTTAATGTTCAAAAATGTTGTGATGAATTGAGGAAAAGAGTTTCCATTTTATAAGTGAGGAGAGTGGAACACTAGTAATTTTTATAAACGTCTAAATATTATAAATGTCATAACCATGGTAATCTAGCTGAAGAACATTATATTTTATCTTTCAAGGTGATAAGGGTGATAATACCATCAAATTTCAAATAATACGGTAATATTCTTTTCCTTATCACTTATTTTTTACAATAAATAACTCTATGTACCCTCTACTATAGTAACACTTTTTTACCATGGTTACTATTCATAATAACCAAAAATGTATTTGACCGCACAAAAAAAATTTGAAATTCCTGATTAAAGAGTGGAAAGAATTTTCAATTTTTAATTTCTAAAAAATTCAAAAAATAAATCAAATATAAGTGAAAAAACACATGGGAAAATATTTTTTAGAATATTCAGTTTTTAAACATAAAAGTGAACTTATACTAAAATAAAATATAATGTTGATTCCTATGGAATTATTAAGATTATTTTTAATTAAATTTATATAATTTTACTTTAAACACATGTCCAATATATAATGAGAATTTTGAATTGGTTTTATTATATAAAGGATATATCCTTTTTTTAACATTATTTCTCACAATTCATTAAAAATTTCAATATATCATGAAAATTTCCAAAAAAAATCCAATTGTAAGACCCCGGAACATCTATAAATTCTTGTATTATAATTTTCCACCACATTATTTTAATTTTTCTATTGTTATATAAGTTTGGTGTTTTTTTGGTTATGACTAAGCCCTGGGGTAGTTTGGTGGGTTCGAGGATTAGAATTTCCAGTTTTGGGGATACATAACATGTTGGATAGTTTTAATAGTATATATAGTAATACTACACCCCAAAAATTCAAGTTGAAATAGTTGGATCATTATTTTTAAATACATGAAATGGGGTCTATTAAACGACAAACAATCTATCAATTTATTGTTAAGTTCTTATGTTCATTATGCACATTGTTTTACTAGATATTCTCCAAACCATATAGGGTGGAGATTAATCATATAGTGTAGCTCACGTAATTTCCACATGTTTTGGAAAATAGTTTAGTACTATTTAAAAATTTGTGAAAATAAAAAAATTCCAATTTTACCCCTTTATATGACCAGACTTTCTCCCCTCTCTTTCACTGATAAACTCATCTGTATGATCCTCTCTCCTTCTTCTTCATGTTTATTGGATCTCCCTAATTTCATATCTAATTCTTATTATATATAAGGAGATTTAATCCCTAGGGTGTTTCCATAACATTTCCTTCCTCCATTATTCTCCTAATTCAATTCCATTTTTATTTCAAACATTTAAATCTATTATATCATATTATAAAGGCTATTTTATTGCATCTCTATCACTCTCATTTCTATTGAAATCATATTCTATTACTTGATGGGTGGAACAATACTATCCTTTGGTAGGTGGTATTAACTATATCCCTTTTTGTTTCACAAATTTAATATTATGTTCTATTTATTCCATCTAGATTTTTTCATGCAGATGACCTTAAATCCAAAATTCAATTATTTTTTTCAAAAAATATTCCTAGATTCCATTAATGACTATATACTAACCCTTGGAAAATATATGTTGGTCCCTTTTCCGCCAATTTAATCCGACCTTGGATTATTTTTTATTATGTTATATCAAATGAAACTTCCAAGGGGCATCTTAGATTTCATAATGGACTATGGGTGTATCCTTTGTAAATTTAAAATCAAATGACATGCTTAGAATTAAAAATAATGAAAATTGTCTGGATTTTCACAATGGGGATAAATACATATAAATGAAATATATGATATAATTTTTCATAGCCAATTAAATTATAATGTTGAGATAATATCAATGAACTCCTGGTGATGCACGATAATAAATAAATGGGAATCTCTGGATGAGTTCCTTGGATTCGATCAAATATACTTGCTATATGATTTTAAATTACAAGATAAGATATAGGTATACCATATGAAATCTGATTATATATAACTGAGAATTCTAAAATGAGAACCTTGGATTAATTTCATTATATGAGTTCTTAATTGTAGGATAATCAATATGGATTCCACATTATAATAAGTGGTTGGGAATGACGGATTGAGAAATTTAATGTGGGTTAATATATGATATTTAGAAAGATTGGATGAGTTCCTAGATTCTGTGTGGTGATTAGGGTTCTAGCTATCATTGATTTGTGTTTAGAGACATTTGAAACTGAAAAAATTAGGTATATTTTACATGGATTTTACCATGGAGACCAAAGACAATTATTGTTAAATTTTTATTATTTAATTAATTAATCTTCAAAATTTATGACATAAATTTGTGTACACTTTTTTTATCAGGAAGATATTATCTTCAAAACCTTTGGAGTTTGATTACTGATTCATAATCTCTTCCTTAACCACACATTAGATGGTACTCAACAATATATCTTTTATAAAGGATTGGATATGGGAAATCACCCTATAGAAGATTCTTGATTTTGTTTGCAATTGATCTTGGAGGCGGGGACCATAACAGTACCCATATCTCTTGTGGTGTGGTTATTTTTTACACATTTTCAATTTTGGTAAATTATTATCATATATAAATGAAACTAAATTGTATGACTCATCAATGATACTATATGGGAATTTTTTAAATAATGGGTTAGTTTTTTAATTATTACCATCATTTTACTTCATATTGTTAATATATTTTAAAACATTATTTTTAATTTTGAAATTCAATAAAGACATTTGTGAACATATATTATATTTTATTCTCATTAAAACAGCTTTGGGGTCTTTCCATATAATGGTATAGTTGAAAGGTTCCATTAGTTTTTTTATTGATACAAATTTATAAATAACTATATACTTTATAAAAAACATTAATTTTCATGGAAATTTTCTTTTTTACATTATTTCAATGTAAAATTAGTTTTACATTCAAATCATGTATTTTCTTTAAAAATTACTTTTCCTGAGTCTATGTTCTTATATTTAAAATAAAATATGTCACCTGTAGTTTCTTAATCTGATAAAATGGATTCAATTTTTTGAATTAAAATTTAAAAATTTGGTTATAATTCTATTTTTTGGTTATATAAATAAATTATCATGGGACAAAATTTATGTTATCTTTGTTGGGATAAAATTTGGATTGAAAGGGTTTTAACGATGATATAAGGATCAAAATGTCCCAAATAAATTTTGAATTTGTTTGGTTGAGTGTTTTTAAACTCTATCACATATCATCTACATATTTTGGAACTTTGGTTTCCTCTTGACCATTAATGATATCTTTTAATAAGGTAAAACATTGAATAATTACATGATTACCATACACCACACATATAAAAAGTTAAACACTTATCCTCCTTTATTTACAACAATTGAGCCACCGGGATCAACCAATACCTAATATAAACCCTTACGAGCCTTCCTCCCCATAACCTAGAGGATTTGGTCTCATCAAAAGACCATTTTTGAAGTCTTTGTGTGTAATACAAAAGAGGATTTCTATATTGATGGAATAAATCTTAATCAGGTATTTTAAATTTATTTATTCATTCAATTCCATAAATTATTATATAAAAATGACAATATAATAATGATAATACCTTGATTATATTTTAATGTTGTAATTTTTGAGGTAAAACCCATTTTCAAATCAATTAATATCTTATGGGAAATGAAAACATCGTTCATGTGTATGTGTAAAAAACCACCTCCAAGATGCGATGTGTTTTTATCCTCACTGAATCATATGTATAGTTAAAATGATATATAAAATAAATAAATTGTTTTTATAACCTAAATTTAAATATTTTATTATAATATATTACTTACATTATTACCCTTTCTATCATTTGAAAATGATAATGTCACTCATGTGTACATGTGTAATACAACATCCACAAAGTGATGTGATTAATTTTTAATTACTACCTCACATATATGATCATAAAGGATGGATATAATGAGTAAATTTTACTTTAAAAAATTCTGATTTGTTAGAATTCAAATATAATATACTTTATTCCTTTCTCTCCCTTTTGAAAATTGAAAATATCATTCATTCCTATTTACGTACTAAAGTCTCCATGAAACGATGTGGTTCTTTTTTCATGAAAAAATTAAATGGTAGATTTTAAAATTTATTTAAAATATTAATACGATAATTAAAAAATTTGTATGATTATTGAGGTAATGGAAACATAACCCTTTCACTATGTCCTAAACACCATTATTGTTTGAGGATATAAACCAAAAGACCCCAAAACATCCCATGTGATCTAAACTATTTTATTAAGTAAAAAATTATGAAAAAAGATGGAATAAAATGATTAATAATAATGAAATTAATATTAAAATAGTTATTATGGTTTTATAAAACTAATTTAACAATATTTTTTAGGATTTATATAATTTTCCAAGATATATGGGTCATAAGGTAAGTGTCTTTTCGTAAACCCTTGTTTGAAATGATTAAAATATAATGTAATACAAATCCATGTGATTCAAAAATCTCAAAAATGATATTTTTTGTGATTAAAAAATAGATAAAGTTAATTTAAGATTTTAATTTAATTTATTTACATTGTTATACAATTTAATCCTTTCAATGCACTCCACATGGGTTCTTTTCAATTTTTTTTACTAATGTCCAAAAGGGTTGTTTCTAATGTATACAACATTCCATAATTTTTCAAAATTCATAGCCATAAATTTTATCATAATTCATTTTTATATTTCAATTTTTATTTAAAATTCAATTCATTTTCCCAATATTTATTATTTTTTTAAAAAAATTCTACACAAATTGAATCTTTTTCCTTTCTGTATGAGAAAACTGAATGTTTTTTTATTAAGGTTTCCAATGAGTTTTTGAAGGGTTTTATGAGGAGAAAGTGCTCTATAATTTTTGTACTCATGATACAGTACTAGATGATTATATATAATGATGGGTAAGAATGATATATATCATTAAGATGGGTGATCCAAAAAAAGATCTCAAATACACTAGGTAATGATTTGTTTTCCAGGGTGAAAAATGAGGGAGATAACCATGAAGGTTATTCCATTGGAATTATTCAGGATTCTACTATTTTCATAAACATAAAAACTAATTGAACAAATTTTATGAATATGATTCTCCATGATACCTATATTATTCGTTCATGAAAATATTGTTTTAAAAATATTTGATTTTGTTAAGTAAATAGTGATTAAAAGTGAAAAATGTTGCTTTTAATGAAATGCTTTCATGAATTCCCACATGCCTCTGGATATATTCACGGGGTTTACTATGATTACTAATTGGTTTATAATTTTTTATTTGATAAAATACGTGTTTTTTAATGAGGGAATATTTTATTTATGTGCTCAAATTATTATTTTCAAAATGATAAATCAATTAAAGTATTATTTTCATTTTTTAATGGACAAACATTATATTGTTATTCTTATATCCATTACTAATATTTTATTATCCAACATTTTAAATTTTTTTATTAGATCTATGGATGATTATAAATCTTTTAAAGTTACATATTTCCTCTATGGTGCCTCATCTTAAAATATTCTAATGTTTCTTGACTAAAGCTTGAATGAAAAGATAATGCAATATTCTAGTATAAAAAATGAACATTTTGAGGATTATTTTCATTTTTATATTATTTTTTACCTAAATATCAATAATTATAAATCTAAAATATCATGGGAAGTAAAAAAACTGAATCATTTACTATTAAACTCATATTTATGAGTTGTTAATGTCACACATTGTTATAGTTAGTATTAAATATGGTTTAAGTACCATTAGAAGTTCGTAGAATGTTAAAAGACACATTAAAGAGACTCTAATTCATTATTATATTATGATGAGTTATATTTTTATTATTTCTATGTTTCATTATCTAATCCCTTCCAATTAAAAATGCATTTTAATATAGGATTCATGGTAGCTGACCAAATAATAAATCTATTGGATAAAAACCATATAAAAAATTTCTTGGTATTATTCAAATATTTATATTTAAGGTAGTCTTGACTTATCTAATAAAGTTTGTTAATGGAGGAATGTATAAATGGAATATTTTTAGTTCTCCAAAGTAGAACGTTTCTTATGTGGATCATTTCATAAAGCTATGCAGTCTAGAATATTGTGGATCTTCAGAACTAATAATTTATGAAGGATGTTTAAATGAACTATAGAAGTTATTTGAGGTGTTGGGATGTATATATCATCAAAATTAAACATATTCTAATTATCATTTTTAATGATAAAGATGATATATGGTGGTATAAAATTAAAAAAACAATAGGAAAACAAGATATTGAATCCATTGGGTGGATAAAATTTAAATATAGTTTACTGAAGAAGTATTTTCCTAATGATTTTTGGATGACACTAGAAAAGTAATTTTTTAAGTAAAATGAAATAAAAAAAGGCTCAGTGGAAAAATATGAATAAAATTTATCTATACTAGCCTAGTATTCAAAGAATTTTTTTCAACACCATGAGAAGAAACTTGTCAATTTGAAACAGGTCTAAATCAATGTTCCCAAATAGAATTAGTATATCTTGCATTTAAAAGTTATGGAAATTTTTTCATTTATTATTAAAAATTTGAGGTGGATTTTTCTGAATCATATATATTTAATGAAAACAAGAGTGAGAATAAGTAAATGTGGAATAAAATGGAGAATAATTCAACTATTTAATCTTTAGGTAAGCCTCCCAAATGCTCCAAATGTTGTAAAAGAAACTTTGAAGAATTTTTGGTAGGATCGTGTAAGTCATATCGATGTGTTAAGCTCATTCAGTTGGATCGTGACAATAATTAATAGATTTTATATTAAACTAATAATGGAAAAATAGATAGTTTACAACCAGTGATATGTTCTAGTTGTAATTAGTTAGTTCATTATGCTAATTCAAGACCGAATGTAGTTATTCTAGGTGGCAATAATCAACACTAAAGAATAATAGTGTGGAAAATTATATTTCTATTGCTATGATAAATGATAGACCATCAAATGAAGTGGTGTTAGATGTATTACTTGTTTATTAATATTATAAAAATTTGTTTTTTATTCTTTATCGACATATTATTTTATTTCTAATAAATAAAAAATTAATGTGGAAATACCCTCTCAAGAAAATATGTTATAATGTTTGGAAAACTCTCATAGGGTTAGTATAAAGTCAAAAATAATTTATATAATTCTTCTTATTATCATCTACAGAGTGATTTTCTATATTAATTGTTTTTTTTCCATAGTATTGTTTCATGTTATTCTAGATATAGAATGACTGTCATTTTATCATTATAAGATAGAATACCGAGACAAAGAATTCATATTGAATTTTTAGAGTGAAATTTAATTATTATATCAATATGATTTCATAAATTAAATAGCATATGAAGATGTTGGGAAATTGATAAACGATAGAATATAAATTTATCTTGAACATATTTCTGTATTTAAGTGAATTATTCAATTTAATTATATTCATTTTTCTAATGAATATATGGGTGTATTTCTTGACGATTTTCTTGGTTTTATTCTTCATAGATAGATTAAAATTATAGTTTACATAATTCCTGATGCTAAGTCAATTAAAAATAACCCTTATTAGATAGATTTAGTTGAGTTGTTAGAATTTAAAAGGTTGTTATATGTGCTTCTTGACAAGATTATCGTCTTTCCTATACCATCTCCATGGGAACCAGTGTTTTATGCTAAAAATGATAATATTTCAATGAGACCTTATGTTTATTATAGAGAACCCAATAACATCACTCTTATGAACAAGTATACTTTTTCTCAAATTAATGATTTATTTGATCAGCTATAGAGATACCAGTATTTTGGGAAGGTTGATCTTGAGTCCAGTTATCTTCAGCTAAAGGTATAGTAGAAATAAATTTTAAAGATATATTTTCATGATAGGTATTTTCATTATTAGTATATGGTTATTCATATTTTATTAATAAAGACAACCACTATATTTATGGATTTAGTTAATATAATGTTCCATTTGCAATTGGAAAAAATTATGATTGTGTTTTTCAATGATATTAAGGGATACTAAAAATTATATGAACATACTGATAAGAATATAAGGATATATTTGTATACATTAAATGAAATTTATTTTTATGAAAAATTTATTAAATATTAGTTTTAGTTACATAAGATTTCATTCTGTCAAAATATTTTTTAAAAACATGTAATAACTATTATTCCTGCTAAAAATAAATAGGTGGAAAAGTATCTAAGGACTATAAATTTCACTTAGATTCAAGGATTTCCTAGATTAGTGGGTCACTTCTAGTCGTTTTGAGAAATGATTGCTCAGTAATCTATCAAACATATTGTGTAAATTTGAAAAATATATAAATTCATCTAGAAAATAGAATGTGATAAATGTTTCAGTGAATTGAAAAAAAATATTTATTAATATTCCTCTGATATCCTTTCCAATAATAAGTGGTGAATTTTTTTCTTTATAATTATTCTTATTTGAACATACATGACTATCTCTTCATATAAGATGGTCGGGTTATTGAATTTGATTCATTTTAACTGAAACTCAATGAGCAATATTACCCTTCACAAGATCTTGATCGTTCAATGGTGGTTTTTACTTAAAAAATTTATGTATCATTTATATTAGATAAAATGAGATATATATGATATCAATAACTGTTTAATGTATATATTCACTATAAAAGAGTAGAAAATTTGGTAGATAATGTTTCTATAATTGATTACAGATCATCATTGCAGAATTCACAATCATTAAAGTAAATAAAAACGGTAGTTGATTAATTGAGTAGAAAATATATTGTATCATTAAATATGTTTCAATTGTAAGATGATCCTTTAGTTCATGATTCAAAAATGTTATCCCAAAAATTATGTATATAGAAAATTATTTTGTTTTGTCTTAGGTGTTAGTGGGTATATCTCTGTCAGAAAGAACTATAAATTCTCAGGTAAAAGATCCTGCTGTGATAGAAAGAGATGAATTTATATAAAATGAAATGATTATTAAGTTTAATGTTGAAAATAATGTGCTAACATATTAAGGATGGTTTTCTAGGTTTGATGTGATTCCCAGTTAGAGTATAAATTTTATAGTGAATGGCATAGATCCCTATTTTCCATTCATCATGGAAGTAATATGATATATACAGCTATTTAGTAATATTAATTTTGGAAGGTTATGAGTAAATATAAGAATAATTTTACCATGAAATGTTTGACATGTTATTATGTTAATGATAAGTGACAACTACGAAAGGAGATGCTTCATCCTTTTTTAGTTCCTGAATGAGATTGGAATAATAAATAAATGTATTTTGTAATGGGATTACCAAAAATATATCTAAGTAGTAATGATATTTGGGTAGTAATTGGTAGTTTGACTAAATAATTTTATTTAACTCCAATAAAAGATTATATATATTTAGATTAAATTAATAGAATTTATCATAAGGTGATAATCAGGTTACTTGGGGTCCCTATCTACATTGTATCTAGTCATGATCCAAAATTTTATTCATTTTTTTGCATTAAAATAAATATTAATTGGTCACTAAATAAAACATTTGTTGAACATTTCATCCTTAATATGATAGATATTCAATGAAAGATTTTGTGATTTTCGATTATATGATTTAGTTTATCTCCTTATATCATCAAGGATTTCAGGATCAACATCATTCATTGGAATAATTTTCTAATAATAATAGTTTCCATATCTATATATAAATGGTGCCTTTCGAGGAAATATATAGGAAGCAATGTCAAAGTCCTCCAGTCTTAGATGATGTTGGTGAAAGAAAGCTACATTGAAAAAAACTGGATGATGAAATATTTTAAAATGTTAAGTTGATTTATCACAATATGAGGGTGGATCAGTGTAGACATATGATTTACATAGGTAATATTAGGAAAGAATTTTTATTTTAGGTCATATACCATGTTTTTATTAAATCCCCTCCCTGGAAAAGTGATATATTTTTTAATGAAAATGGAATATTAATTCTATGGGTCATTGGATACTCTTAAATTTTATATAATGTGGTAAAAGTATCCAATCAGGTATCTTTACCTCTATGTTTATCTCATATGTTTTATTTTTTCATATTTATTTTCTAATTAATTATATACCAGATGAACATAATGTTTTGAGACATGAGGTGGTACAATTAGAGGAGAATATTTCCAATAAAAAATAAATTTTTTTTATTTTGGATCATAAAGATATGGTAACGTGAAATAAGTTGATTCACTAAGAAAGTATTTTATTTATGAATCACAAGATTAAGGAACCACCATTTGAAATAGAAAATTTTATGCGGGGAAAATACCCTCACTTATTTAAGAAATGAATAAAATTTTCCCTATGTAATTTCATAATTGAGAAAGTATTTGAAAACCCACATACATATAGAAATAGATCATTATTTGGATTTATTTTTCTTCATTTTATGGATAAATTATAATCATTGATTTGTAAAATGTTTTGTAAATTATTTTTTAAAAGGTTTTAGTCAAAAAGGAATAGTTTTATTTAAAAAAAATTATTATCAATGAAATAAATGGTTTTTTGAAAGATAAATTTCAAATTTTTAGAAACGGAATTTGATACAGTGGGATTAATTTTTTATTTCTTCATATATATGACTTTTTAATTTGAATTTTTGAGATACCTCTAATACTGTTGAATTATTTGGTGAATAAAAAAAATAAAAAAACCCAATTAATGTTACATTTATGTTGTTATTATTATATAATAATGAATTAATAAGTTTCAAAACATTTCTATAGTCCAAATTTATGTTTGTAATGTCAAATAATTTATTTTAAAACATTATTTATAATTTTAGAACCCACGATTAAGGTTTTTTAACTCTAAATTTTATTCAAATTAAGAACTATTTTTGGGTATTTCCATTTAATGGTTTGGTTGGATGAAAAAATTCAGTTTTTGATTGGAATTAATGTCTAAAAAACCATCCATTATTTATTAAATATCTAATAATTCTTTTTGAGTTTAACTTTATAATTTATTTCAATGTAAATTTTCTTAATCTTAAGTTAGGTATCTTCCTAGAAATTATTTTCTTGTGTTCATTGTTCTTATATTAAAAGTAATCTCTACCCCTTATATAATCTTAATATGATAAAATGGATTCCATATTTTTAATCTCCATTTCAAAATATTATTATAAATTACCATTAATTTTTATATATAAATAATTTACCATGGTAAGATGTTTTTTTATCACCGTAATTGTTATGTTGAATTTTAAAGGGTTTAAATTGATGGTATGGAATATAATAACACCAAAAATATTCTATATTTTATTGTTTGAGTGCGTTTCTACCAAATCGCATCTTACATATGATTTTTTGGTTCCTTGATTCCACTTTAAAATAAATGATACCTTTTAATATTTTAAAATGGTCAGTAGTTAAAAAGAGTTCCCCTCCATTAAATTATTAAGGGGAACCACTAATCATCAATCATTCACACCTATTGAGAATCTTACATATACAAATAACAATCTAAATCCCTTATAAATTTTCCTACATATCACCCTGATGATCCACTATTATCAACCCTATACAACATAAGGAGTAATCTAAATGTGTTTTTCCAAATAAGAGGTAAAACTATTAATATATAATTTTCATTTCATTTTTTCATTTTATTCATTAAAATATTCTTTAACCATGCCCATATAATATCATTCATACCATAAAAATAATTAAATGTTGTTATAGTAGTGAAACATCGATTTTTTATATTCTTTTCCATCACCTGGGAAATTAAATCACTATTCGGGGGTATATGTGGACTACCACCCGCATGAAGAAACTTGGTTTTTATCACCAAATCGTATGACATGATAATATGAATGATTAAATAGATATATATGATGTATATAATGATAATATATTACTTTCCTTAATACCCTTTCTAAAAGTTGGAAATTGATAATGCCACTTGTGTCTTCCTATGGAATGCCACATTCACTAAGTGATGGGATTAAATTTTAACTACAACCTCACATGGATGGAAATAATAATGGAAATAAGGAATAAATAAAAAATTAACATATTTATGATTCTAAAAAGGTAAAATATTATCTACATTATACACTTTACAACCCGTAGAAAAATAAAATCGCCATTCATGTGTATGTACGCCCTACCATCACTATGAAACAATGTCATTAAATTTTGAATACTTCCATAAATAGTTGTTTTAAAAAGACTATATAATTATTAAATTTTCTAATTATAACTTTCTTAACAATATAAAATAATTTTAACTATAATAACCCTAACCACGGTAAAAAAACTAACGTTTTTTTGAGGTTATGAACCAAATGACCCAAAAGAGTGCAACATGAATGTAACCATTTTAGGAAATAAATTAAACATGATAAACAATTTAATAAAGAGAATAATAATGATGGAATGACTATTAAAATTTTTCTAAAATTATTTATTAATATAATATAATTTTATTATTTTGAATTTACTTGATTTATAAAGCTAGATGTTTCTTTTGGAAATGGATTTTTATTATAATTTTGTTTGAAAGGTTATAAACTCCCTCTCCCCTGTATCACTGTTCTTGTAAATGTCTAAAGAATTTAATTAGTTATGAATTAATTTTTGATAAATTTAATTTTAAATAATTTTATATTTATTTAACTTTTTTAAAATGGAATATTTTTTATGGGATATCTTTTACTTTTAAAAAAAACTGGAAACCAATTTTTTTAATGCAACTAGTTTGGACACCTTTTTAAAACATATATGTTTTTATATTTTTCAAGATTACTTTAAATGTTTCTATGTTTAATTTTTTTAATTTTATTTTAAAATATGCTTGAAATTTTTATGGGAAGGATAACCTTTTCCAATATTTTTTGCTATAACTGAATGTGTTTTTCTTAAGGGTTGAAATGAGATTTTCAATGGTTGTATAATGAAATTGTGATCTCTTATAAATTATTCATTAATTATATTGTACCTAAGTATTATAGAATATGAAATTTTATTACTATAGAGATTTTGTAAATTGGTGAACCTGATATACATCTCTAGTGTATTGGCTATTGAATTTTGGTCAAAGGGGAAAAATATGGGGGAAACTGAGTTTGTTAATCCTATAGAATTAACTAGGATTTAAATATTATAATATGATTAACAAATTTATAGAACATTGTTTATGAATATGATTCTCAAATATACCAATATTATTATTTTAGGGAAATGTTATTTGGGATATCTTTTCATTTCAGGAGGTAGGGAATGCATAAAGTTGAAATGTTAGTTTTTCAATTGAATGTTTTCATGAGTTCCTAAATGCATCAATTTACCTTTATAGTTTTACCTATTGTTTACAATGTGTTTCAAATTTTTTTGTTTTAGGATTGATTGGATCTCACATGAGTAAATATTTCATTTATATACTCAAATTTATAATGTGAGAACCAGAAACATTATAATGGAATTTCATATTTTTCACTAGACAAACAAGATTCATTTTTTATATCCCTTACTAAGTGATTTTTTCTCATCCCACATGTTCACATATTTTTCCAAATAATTAAGGATGTTCACACACTTTAACATCATCTATTATTCCATTATAATGACTAATCTTAAATGAATCTTAACTGTACTAAATGAAACAATGGTGTAAACTTAATTCCCTAATTTTATGGAGAAAATGTTCACTGTGTGTTTCTGTCCATTTTGATATTTATATTTTCTATATAATTATATAAAACTATAATCATTTGTGATCTTATGAATGTAAAAATTTTAAAACATATTTATTAAACTCATATCTCTGGGTTCTAAATATAAATGGATTTCTTAGGTATCATACAATTCCCCATATTGAAACATAGACATTTCAATCTAAAAATCCAAATGATATTAGAAGAGAAACTTATCTTTTACTTTTAATAAAAATTATTTAACATTAACAGCTTATATAATTAAATGTACCATATTAATCAAATATTAAATAAAATTATTCATATACATTAAACTTTATAATATTTAATTACAAGTATTCACATCCCATAAATTAGTTATTTATCATTTATTTTCATCATCAGATGTTAGCAGTTTTGGTTATTCAATAAAGGTTTTTTTAATATAGATATTAGTCCCCATTAATTGATAGTATAATCATCATTACTATATTATACAATATATATTAATCATTATGTATTAATTATTTATGTACCTCTGTGTCTATTTGACGGAAATTATGTGTGTGGTTTGGGAGAATGGAATCCTTAATGTTCCTTTTTTGGGTAATTTAATGATAACCATGAGTTACATTACAATGAAAATTAATTTTAATATCATACATCAAAATGAAAATAATGATTTATATTATTACTTATTATCATATATTTCCAATAATAAGTCCAAGATAGGTGTTCACGTTGAAAATTTTGATGTTGGTATGATATAAATCATGTTGTTGGTTGACCTAAAACAAATAGGAACATGTATTATTTAATATTCTTCTTCGTTTAGTTTTAAACTCAACCGAAATGTTTCCCTTAGGATGATCCAAACTTATCTTAATTTTTTAGTTATTAATATTTATCCTTAATATCTATATTCATTATATGTTTTACGAATGTCATTTTATATTAACATTTGATTTATTAAGTTAATTTTGTATTGACTTTGAATATATTTATTAAAGTGAGAATTTATTATTTTAAATGATTTTTTACACGGATAATTTTCCATTAAAATTGAATTTATTAAAA
Source organism: Viscum album (assembly GCA_963277665.1). Lineage (NCBI taxonomy): Eukaryota > Viridiplantae > Streptophyta > Magnoliopsida > Santalales > Viscaceae > Viscum > Viscum album. The sequence continues at coordinate 1,573,415,564 of OY728120.1, read as the reverse complement.
AAAGTGTGAAATGCATTTATTTTTTATCTACTTTCACAATATTTCTTTAACTATTAATTTTCTTTGGTTTATATCTACTATAATTCCCTTCTATAATGTGTTTTTTTAAGAAACTTATATTCTATTTTTTTAAAATAATTTATTTTTAAAACAGAATATATAAAAAATGTAAAGTATTTTATTCATAATTATTGAGTTAAATTTGAAATTATTTTATAATGCATTTTTTTAGGAATATAATTATACATTATCAATTATTATAATTCATTTTTTATTTTCAATAATGATATCATCAACTATATTTCTCAGGATGGTTATGATAATTTTTTGTGGTAATCCTCACAAATTCCATTTATTTGACAATCATGACTTAAAATATATGAAATTGTGAATTTTTTCATGATCATGTGACAAAATTTTCTATTATGTTCATTATATTATAGATGGGAATAAAACTATATATCCCTCTAGTGAAATGGGTATGGATTTGTATCTCATTATGTGACATGAAAGAGACTTGGGTATGAACACATTCTACTATGAGACTATCCACTATGTGATGATCGTATATGAATTGAGCCATAACTAATGAAATAATTTTCCTATATTATTTATATGACACATTATTATATAACATATATATTTTATTCGACATTACTTTGTTATGTTATCAATACTCTTCATTACATACTTATGTTTCTATACTCCTATAACATATGAATTATTTTATTTCCAATCAGTTGTGATTTATGATACAGGTTTTATTATATATGATTTTCTAATTTTGTATTCGTGGACATTGATCATGTTATTGTATCCACTTTTAAATATTATGATTACATTTGATCTTATATTTTCATCACTTGTGTTCACCCTTTTCATAGTGTTTAATATTATCCTTTCTTAATTATCCATGTTGTCGGATATGAAGAAGAATGTTGCATACAAAATTACTTTAATGTAATAATGTATTAAGATTATTTATTAGGTATGTTGAACTATGATTGAAGAATAAGTTAATTATGTATTTATTCTTCATAGACACAAAACTTGTGTTTCTAGGTTGTGATTTATTATAAAATGTAATGGATACTCATTAAAAGTTACATATATTGTATTTCTGTTATGATTATTTCATCATGACTGATATCTATGAGAAGTATAGTAAATTTTTAGTGATTTTAATATTTAGAATTAGTGGGATGAAAATAAACCAAACGTGACACATGGTGTACCTCAAAAATAATAGGATGAAAAAAAACATGTATAATTTAGGATATTTTACGAATGATTTTCATTATCACACTATTACATAGTTGTGTTACTAGTTCCCAATACACGTAGTAAATGTTATGGTTTTTTCAATGGATGTAACTTTGATAAACTGTGTAAAAAATATGTGAAATGGGAAATATAATGTTTTTCCCTTGAGATACCAAAATGGGATGGGGTCTAGAGTATAAAATATCAGTTTTATTCACACCTAACATTATGAAGAAGTGAAAAATAACATAAACCATATCAAAATCCTAAATAGATCACTGACGTATCATGTCTTCATAAAATAATTCATGTGTGAATGAAAATGCTAATTTAATGAGTCTTTGAATCCACTAATTTTTTATTAGTTGATCAATATAGTAGTGTAGAATTTTATTTCCTCAATTTATTCGAGTAAAAATGGATGTTATATATAATTAACATTTTTATTGAAACATGTATCATTTGTGCATCCAAATTTGGGGCATGATACATGGGGGATAGATCGAATCCGTTGAATGAAATGATATTGAGGTAATATTTTTAAATAATTTTTTCCTCTTAAATCATAAAAATAAAATTGGTGGGGAATTACTCAAGTAGAGAAATTTAGAAGATTAATTTAATGGTACCTCTAAAGAAAACAACATATGATTTTCAAGGTGTGATTTATTTTTATCATTAACCATGAATTTAAAACTGATCATATATTTAATGAATTAAAAATAACTCTCTGAAAACCATTATCTATAAGGGACATGAATAGATATGAAGAAATTGTTTATTATTCTTGAAATGTGGATTTGGAAAATGGAGACTCTAATTATTCTCATGATTTTGGTAAAATGGAGAAAAATTTGGAATTTTATGGAATCTAGAATCCTAAAAAATAGAGAAATGATCATTCATATTCTTAAATACAAAAAAAAAGATTAAAAAACATTGGGTACGTTCTTTAAAGGAATATGTAAATTCATCCCATGTATAATGTAAAGAAATATACATATTTCAGGGGAACACAAATGATAAATCAAATTGATGATTGATGATTAATCTTCTTACAAGAAATAACATTGTGAGAAACCATGTGGAGAGGGCCTCAATTGAATTTGAAAATGATTCAGATGTGAAATAGTAGGACATCATGAAAAAATATAAAAGAGATATAAATATGGAAATTAATGAAATATATGGGCCTAAATATCAACCTAATACACAACCCAAAATTTAAAAAAACACTTCTTAAGATTTAAGAATTTATGAAAAGTATTACACTGATTATGGGGAAATGATGAAATTGTTCATTAGTCACCTCTAAACCCATGTGATATAGGAAATTTTTATGAAATATCAAAAAAAATGTATCATGAAAATAACATGCTAAAATGTACACTCATCATTCACTAAAGAACTAATGATATCTTATACAATTGAACTTCCATTCACTCCATTATTTTTTGATGTTTTCAGTGATCATAAAATAATCACCCCAACAAATGGATTTTAATATATAAGTGAAAATACTATTTTATAAAATGATTGTAAATCATGGAAATTATTCCACTATGATATATTTTTATGGGACGTTTGATCATTAAAATATTATTATTCCCAATATAGTCAATATTTATGTTCTTTTAGGCATGAATTAAATAACTCAATATAGCAGTCGTATTAATTTCTAGTAAAGGTAAATAAAATATAATATCACCCATCAACCCATGATCATATATAGATGTAAGGATGACTATGTACTCTTTATGGAAGTCACAACCCCTTTATGGGTATTATAAAAAAATAATGAGGAATATATATCTGAAATGGTTGGGGAAAAAAATTTATATTTACGATATATTTATTATTCTTGAATACATTGCGGTACGTTATGAATTATTACATTATGTTCCCATAAATCATGAAATTCAGTTTTCCATCGAATTCACACATTGTGCTATACTTATTTCAAATACCCTGTATAAAATATACCTGAATGAATTATATGAGTAAGAAAAATAACTAAATGACTATTTGGATAAGGGTTTTATATACCCATGTGATTCATCATGGTATGAACCCTTGGTCATTATTAATAATAAAAATTCAACAATGCATATCTCTATTGATTATAAGGAAACTAATATGATTATGATCATTACAAATATCCCCAACCCCGTATTGATGAAATGTTTGATCAACAATAAAGAGTTCAATACTTATCATTGAAAAAACTTTTATTTGGATATAATTAATTAAGGAAAAATGAATATTATTTTCTGGATAACCTTCCATTTAAGATATTTAAAATAATAATCCAAAATGATTCAATTAAAACATACAAATACCTTTGATATCTTCCACGAAAAATTATATATATTCTTATGAGATTACTTATATCAATTTGGATTTTTACTAATAGATAATTCACTAATATATTCCAATATTTAGAGAGAATAGATGTTTTTAGAGTGTCAAGATCAATACCTTTAAAAGGGGTAAATTTTATTCTTAATTTTCAATGTGTCAATTCTAGCTATATAAGTTAGTATTCATGGTTCATTTTACAACATCACATTATTTATTAAACACATAAACACATTATTAAAAAAAGGGTTTCATTTTTTTAAATTTCATGGATAGTAAATGTTTATATTTTTAGAGAATTATAAAAAAATTTATATAAAAAAATAGACATTTCCAACCATTTATAATTTTTTCTATGAAAAAATGTTCATTATATGGACACACTTTCATCATTAAAGGTGAATATTGTATCCAGAACTATGAATTTATTAAGACTTATTCTCATCCATAAGCCCTGTATTAAATCATTTGAAAATTTGGGAAGAGAAAAAAAATTGTTCAAGGAACATAAAATAAAATAATCCCATCATTTCATTTGTTAACTATAAAATTAGATAAGAAAGTTTTAGTTTATCAAAATAATAATTTACCTCAAATATTCATTAATTTCCAATAAAAAAACTTAATTAATTTTTAGATTTCATATGAAATATCATTTGAAATAATAATGTAAATAATCAAAATCATAATTTTTTCCTAGAAACCATGAAAACATGAGAATACTTATCCTTGAAAAAATATTCCTTTCACCATTATTTATAGTAAAAAATTCATATGATTTCCACAAAAACATAATATGATTCTGATACCTTTTGAAATCAAAATATTTCCCTTATAAACCATTACAATTATATTATATCTGTAACTTACCTCATTATCTTTACCTTCCCAATTATGGGAACCATTATGATGTAATCATTACATTTGATAGTTTCCATATCTATTAGGAGTAACCTATCACAAGTAAACCTTATTAGTTTAACAATTTCATTTGAGAGTTATATAATGATAACCAACCACCAAATATATATATGGATCACCTATCATTCATATAAAATTTTGAAGAATCATAACATGAATAAAAAACATATATCTTTCATTTTATCAATAAAATTCATTTGATTTAGAAATTGAGGCTATAAATAATAACACATTTAGTTATAAGTTAAATATTAAAAGGTGTTTCTGTTTATTTTAACAATTACTTTTTTAAAACTAGCAATTCATATAATATTAATATGAGAATTTTAATTGAAAATAAAAATTGAAACTTGTAGAAGTATCTGGATAATTTATAATAGATATTATAGTGAGAAAAAGTATTCAATCCATATATATTAATAAACATTCTTTATACACATTTTTAAAGGGTAAACAATAACCCATATAAAAAATATTGAAAAGGCTCATTTTTAATTTTTTTACTAAAAGTAACAAAATAGAAAATGAATGTTATCAAAAATGGAAGTATAATTATGAAAATTCACCAAATTTTTTTAATAACATGTATATTTATGATAATGATTTTTGATGGATTACATTAACTAACAGTTTTATAGAATAATCCCTAACATTAATTATCATCGATCTTTTTTACGTTCACTAAATCAGGAATAACAAAATTATATTTGTGTTATTCATTCACAATAACCTCTTAAGTTCATTTAACTATTATTGTTATTTTTATTCAAATTATTACTATGTTTTACATATTTAAAAAAATTATGTTCATGTTGTATGTTTTTTGGTCATTTGGTTTTGAAAATATATTAACATTGTTGCATTGATCATCATAAAAGAGTTTATGGTAACATTACCTTAAATATATTATAAATTTTATAATTATAATATCTATACATTAAATACACTTTTAAATCCAAATGTGTAAGGTGTTCTATTAAAATGAACCATGTTATTTCATAGAGATGACTGTTGATACGAACACATGAATAACATTTCTAATTTTATAATGGGTTGAAATGAAATAAACTTGATAATATTTAACTTTGATATAATCATAAATATATTATAAATATTATATTTATTCACTAATTCCATCTTTATAACCAGCCCTGTGATGAGGAAATGATAAATTAATAACATCCCTTCATCGCTGCGGAATTCCACACATACACATGAGCAACGTTATAAATTTTCAATGATGTAAAAGTTATGATGTAAAGTATTATATTATGATTATATAATAAAAATAATGTCATCATAATATTATATCTTCATTAATTATGTATTTAAATACATCTTTATGAGGATGTTATAGAAAATTAAACCTATCACTTCATGGAGGTTGTAGTCACACATACACACAGGCAATATTTTCAATTTCCCATAGTTGGGAAAATGAGATGAAAAAAGGTTTAACAATAATTGTCATAAAAATTTACTATATGGAATATACTTGTGTAATTAATTTATCATGGTCAAATATGATTTAATGAAGGTGTAAAAAGACATAATCCTAGAAAACATGGGTTAGAGTTATACCACTTATTAAGGATGCCTCATTTGGAATATATGTTAATCCTTCTAGGTACGATATTTTGGTGAGAAAAATTAATCTAGGATGTCAATTATTATTTCATGGGGATATTTGGATTTGTATTAGATGATACAGAGTGCTAAAAATGTATTTGGAGGGAAGGTGATTAGGTTCCTTATTATAAACAAGGGGAGTGGAATACTTCAATTTTTTAATAATTTTAAATATTATAAATGAATTTTTGATTATTAAGGGAAAAAAACTATCCCACTATATGTATAATGTGTTAATTTTTTAAATCACATTATGAAATAATAATTAAGATATGATTGTGTGTCTTTATCTTCTAGTTTTAACCTTAGTCAATATGATTTACTATTTACTACGATGGCACATTTTTACTATGTTTATTAATCATGATGAACAGAAATAAAATTTAACTCATTACAAAATATTTACCATGTATTCCAAAATATGGAATAATTTTTTAAAGAAAATTTATTTAGAAGTGGTAGAAATCCCATTTATGATAAATGTGCAAAACTTAATGAAAAAATGTTTCTAGGAAATTTCATTTGTATGCCTAAATATGAACTCATTCCAAAGTCAAAAATAATGTTGATTAATATGAAATAAAATATATTTTTTAATAAAATAGATTTTATGTTATTTTAAAACAAAAAAATAGGACATTTAAATTACTTTATTTAATGACAACAAATAATAGTTTTTCAAATATCGGTATTTTTTCCTATCCATTCAAAGACCCATGTTTTCAGAAAAATATCAAAAAAATTTAAAAATCACCCTATAAATCTTATGGAATATAAATATAAAGAATTATTTCAATTTTTCAAATTAAATTATTTAAATTAATTGAAATTAATTATAATATCCATGCACAAAATGAAAGCAAACACATTTTTTAAAATAATTGTATTTTTGAGTTATAAAATGACGACATTATCATTAATTTATTAATAACTGTCATTAAATGAATGTTAGTTAATTTATTCAAATATATTATATATTTATTTCATTAGAATAATTTACTAATAGTTATTAATTTAATCTATTAAAATTAGAATAAATTCCAAAAAATTAAAATAGTTTTATACAAAATATCTCTTTTCCCTTTAAAATATATTATCTTTATTTTTGAACAATTTTAATCAATGGATTATTATTTGTTATTTTATTAGGGAAAAATTTTCTATGTATAATTTATAGTAAGATTACTCCTATTCACACTCACCAAAACAACGACTAGGTCGAGCGTTTATATTTAAATAATTATATGTCACTGTTTTTAAGCTTGATTATGTGTATACCACATGATATTGAATATATAATTTAAGGATAAATAATTATATAACATTGGGGTGTAACATTTTACCCTTAGAAAAAAAGTCATCCCAATATTGTTACTTTTCTGGTAAAAAGGGTTTAAAACATTAATCAAAATAATTCCAAGTAGTAGAATATTGAACAAATCATTATGAAGTCAAAAAAAATATTTTAATATTTAAAAATAAATTTATTTAAAAAACTACATTTTAAAAAGGGATTATAAATCATATAATATAAAATATAAAGAGGAAAATATATATTCCACATGGATTAAATCCTAATCGAGTTCCTAAATAAGGAGGACATTGTTTGGATGTGAAAATGTGAACATCGAATGATGATCCATTTATTTATTAGTTCTATAATTTCACGAAATGAAAAGTGTTTATTAATTAATTATAAATGTTAATGAAAATATAACTTTTTTATTTTTAGTATTCTTTTTCGGAATGGGGGGACAATTTTACCATCAATATCGAGAACATGAAAAAATATATTTACTTGATTTCTTTCAATTACATAAGAAAACTTTCTTCAATCAGCTATGCTTCAAGATGTTTTTTGAAATCTATCCCACATATTACTCTAATAAATGAAAAATCATGATGATTATTTCATGTGTGTAGAACTAAAATCAACTTCTAATAGATCACAAGATACACAAATAGGTGAATTTTTTTATCTTTCTTCTATTTTTGAATCAAATCTAAAGTGGTGAGAAAAAAAGTTGAGATAATATCCAATTTGAATAAAAATTTAAGTGAACAATGTAATGGCCCTAGTTTTGGGGTCCATTACTTGTAAAAAATCTGATATTTGAGGTGTTCTGGGTGGCCTGGAAGGCCATCCCAGCTTCTTGGTGACTCCTAGAAGTATCCTTGGCCTACTGGTAGCCTCGGCCTACCGGTAGACCTATCCTACCGGTGACCTTGGGGTACCGGTAGCCCTCGGCTACTGGTATCCCTCAGCTACCAGTATCTCTCGGCTACCGGTGGCTCTAGGCTACCGCTGGATCTCGGTGACTAGTGGCTCTCGGCTACCAGTGGCTGTCACCAACCGGTAGCTCTCAGCTACTTGTGCCCATCGCCAACCGGTAGCTCTCAGTTATCGATAGATGTCGCCAACCGGTAGCTCTCACCTACCCCCACGAGTTTTCTAGTAGCGCCTCCTTTTTGTGCTAATTGGGTTTTAAACCATGTTTTCACCCCTTAAATGGTCATTTAAATTGAAAAACCATGAGGTGTACGTCGGTTTAAACCGCCCCAAAAGGCAGGGACCTTTAAGTAGTGTGTGAGGTGTCTCAGCCGTGTAGTCAACCAAAGATCCTGCTTCTTACGCGGTTTCGAGTTTTTTTTCCACACATTAACCATCCCGGGAATGGTGTATCTCATCCTTTATAACCGAAGTATTCCCCCAAGGTTTCTTTTCTTGATCATCCTATGCTCGGAGTACTCTTCCTCCCAATGAGCCATACCCATGTTGTGAAGTTTTCCTTGATTGTGTTACATTGAGTTCCTGCCACTCCTATTTTCCAGTTTCCACGCGAGGACTTAACATCGATCCATGATCAATCAAGTAGGGATTTTCTCCTTCATCTCTCCTTTCTTTTTATCATGCAGGGAGGGAATCTTTTTCCCTTTGTGTAAACTAATGGAACTGAAATTAATGAAGATAATGAACGAACTTTAAAGAATGAAGGGGGAGTGTGATCGATGTTCTTCTACTCTCTTATGTTGTTGTGTGTTGTGAATTTCACGGACCTATTCCAACTGAAAATCATGGACGTTGGTGTTTTTTGGATATTTAAAAAATCGTAACATAGAATTGGTTTTAGATAAATAAATTGAAAGCACTAGGATCAACATTTTTCTATGATAACCCCGGTTAAAGCACACTGGAATTGAAACCATGCAGTGTGTTATATCTTTTAAATCTGAAAATACCTGTGTGGGTCTGCCTTGTGTTGGTGGTAGTGGTTTGTATTTTTTCCCTAATGGTTCGATTGTGGGTGACCTTATGTTTTTCTTGGATGGGGGCATAGATAGATAGGGAGATGCGGGTGGGGATGGGATCCCCTGTTGTTATACTTTGAGACTGTGTGATTACTCTTCTTATATCCTGAATTGGTGTGGGATCCATTGTTGTTGAGAAACCTTTTGCTCCTAGATTTTATGGGAACATGGGTATGTATTTTGGGGTTTTATTTGGTTCCAATACTTCAAGGGATCTCCCTTATCCCTTTGTTTTTGAGACCTTACAATAGAACCGGGTGTGAATTCTTAAATTACTATTGGATGTAACTTTTTCCCTTGGTTTGTGCTTATGCTTCTAGTTTCCCAGTAGTGAAGAACATTATTTAAATGAGATTACATGAACATGGAAGCAAGAATATCATAAATATGAATTGGTTCTGGGGGTTGAGTTGTGACTCGGCTGTGAGCAGTGTGCTTCCTATGAATAGGGACGAGTGCGCTTGTGCTTGGTTTGGCTATGGAAACCCAAGGTTGGGTTGAGTGTTTGTTACTTATACATATATTTTTTAGTTGTTATGTTTTTTGTTCATGCCCCACCCAAGTTGAGCACTTAGTGCCGAACACCCCCATTTCATGGGGGAGGGTGTTTTCCCAACACTTATATTAGTGGCAGGTTATTAACTCCTTTCGGATCCCTTTCCCGGATAGCCCAATTATATTCAGGCAGGCTGTGATGGCTTGAGGTCCATTATTAGCCCAATAATATTCATTCGGGGTGGTTGTGGTGGTTGGACCAAGTGTTTACAGGTGGGTTGTTTCCCAAGTATCTTCGGGATGAGTCCCAGATGTCTTCGGGCATGACGGTAGATTTCTGGCCCAGGTGTCTTCAGGTGTGGTAGTGGTTGTTCTGGCCTAGGTGTTTGTGGGCATGGTTACGTGAGATTGTTGTGGCCCAGGTGTCTGTGGGAAGGATAGTGGTTGTGGCCCAGGTCTTTGCGGGTGGGATGTGTGGTTGTGGCCCAGGTTTGTGTGGGTGGGTGTGGCAGTGGGATTGCGGTGAGAATGGTGGGATTGGTTCGATGCGTAGGATGTCTTCAACAACAAGTGGGAAAGCGGCGCGCAGTACACAAACATCGATGTGCTATTACTATACTCTACATGACATGCGTTATTTTGGGACTGTGCTTTGGTGAGGCTAGCGTGGATAGTTTACCTTGTTATGTGTTTGGTTATCTATTTTTCCACGGGCCATTAGAATGTATCCTCACTTGTGCATGAGAGACTGTGGTTTTCCCGACTGAGTGTACCTGTATACTCACCCAACGTATATAAAACTACTTTCAGGTTTCCATGAGGACATCAAGGATCGTGCGGGGCCATACTAGCTTGGACCATTGGGGCAGTTGCTGTTTTTGTTTCCATTTTCTTGGTATCTTTTCACCTTTGGAGTTTTGTGACTTGTATCTTTTACCTTTGAACATGCATATGGAAATGGTTTACTTTTAGCCATACTTTCACATTCAGTTTTTTTGTTGTGTGATTCACTATCTTGTCTCCCGATCCTATTAAAAGAAAAAGGTTAATGCATTCCATTTAGTGTGTGATTCCATACCCTTGGTGATGGTCGCCACTTTGGGACCTATTGAAGGTGGGTTTCGGGGGTCATTATCTCTCCTTCAACTTAAAGAAGGAAGGTCCTAGAAATCTGCAGACCCTTCCCTCCTTTCGGTGAATGTGGGTTGTGACAAAGAAAATATATTTTAATATCTATATTCTCAATTCTAACCCACATTCTTCATCATAAATCATTCTATAAATATCTAACCATAATACTATTTAAAATATTTTAGACCAAAATTATACCTTAATATTAGAATGATTTGATGAATTAATACTCCAAGGTGAACTAATCATTTATCTAAAAATACGATAAATCCCTCCAAAATATATATATCTAAAATTAATATGACCATATCATATAATCTCTAAAATATGATAATATTTTAAATAAATAACTATAATTAACATAAATCCACAATAAAAATCAGGAATTCTTCTAAAATATAACTCATCCTTTATACCTCAAATAAAATCTCCTGTTAACCAAAAACATTTCAATTTAACAAAATCAAATATTGTTCACAATAAATTTGACTTATTGAAAATCATTAATCGCATAGTCACCAAATCAGTTTTCAATCCCATTTTTATCTATATGATAAAACATATATTCCCAAAATGTAAAAACCCTTTATGTGAATTAAGTATAATTACCTCATCCTAAAATATCATGTTATACATATTCGTTATCAATTTATTTTTACTTATATTAAAATAATATTAATCCATTTTTCTTCAAATAAGATTATTATCAAATCATAGGTTAATATTAATGTTGATAGAGACCCCAAGAATCTATTAAAATTCAATAATTTTCTCCATGGTACTCTCATCACATAAAAAATAAAAAGAGTATTTGTGTCATCAAACTTATGATCATCCTTAAAATTATCAATAATTAAATTAAATAAGAATAAATTATAACTTTTGAAACCATATTTGTATATACTTTAATGATTTAATGTTCTTAATAATTCATTAATAAATATTTTACTTGATATTTCTGTATACCTCCTTATAATAATGAAAAATATGAATCATGTCCTAAGTCACATAAATCTCAATTAATTCATGTTTCTTATTTTAAAAATATATAACTCTTAACATGGAAATATAGATCATAATTTATTCCAATCAAAATTTTGAAGATAAATTCCATGTGATCTACAGAGACGAGTCCTAACATAGTTAGTAGGACTCAAAACAACTAAATGTTCCAATTATAGATTACCTAAAAACATTTATTATATCTCTATTGAAATATATGTTAAAAAAGATATAAATTTGTAAGAAATAATTTTATTTAAACATATATCTTTGAGACATGATATCTATCTTGTTTACAATTATAATATATGATGTAGTCTGAATTTGTTTTTTCAAATAAATGTTGGTTTTTATAAAAATAAGAAAATTTAAATAATGAGAAAAACATATAATATTATCGAAGGATACTATCATTTATAGTTACATAGATGGTTGATTGTCATTTATTTGCGTCTTACAATGTAAATATTTGATCATGTCAATAATGGAATTTTCCAAAAAAATGAATGAAGAGATAATTGTTTTTTCAAAACATTTTCAAGTGTATCCCAAGGTCAATATTGATATCAAAGTATAAATCATGATTGGGATACATTATAAATTGTATGTTAGGTCAGTTAAATACTAGATAAATATTATAAATGGCATAAAAAGTTTTATTTGTTATTGCAACTGAACCACCTAGAAAAGAAAGAATGTATATAAATTATACACTAATGAATAAAATTTTACACTAATGAATAAAATTTTTGAGTAAATAATAAATTATATGATTATGTAAATCAATAAGAATGATAAAATAATGTTTATTGGTATATATTGTAAATATATTACACTAATAATTCCATCCAATAGTTTATGATACTTTTTATTCACCATAGGTTTATCTGAGGTTACCATATATCCAGTTCACTTATAATATTAAAGCAGATGAAAAAATTAACCATAGTTCACCAAAGAATATTTTCTTATAAGTATCTAAACTAATTCTTACTAATTATTAAATAAAATATTAAACTTTAAATTTATCTAAACCCTCTCTTTGAGACATCTTTAATTGATCATGCCTTATTCCACCCATAAACACATGATATCTTACAAGGGCTTCACTTAAATACATTTTTTGTATTTTTTTAGTAAATATATTTAGTAAACTAATTAAAAAATAATATATCAGAGTGTATAGTTCAATAGAGTGTCTATTGTTTCCACATAATAAGTTCTTAATAAGGACACACAGGCATTGTTAAAGGTAACTCACATATTAGGAACATTGAAATTGTTAATGTTTCTAGTCATCCTTAAGACCTTTTAAAAATCGTTTGAAAAAATTTGATGATAAAATCAAGGAATATTATTTGATATAAAACAAATGAAACTCATTAATCCCATCGAAAACCTAAAAATACATATAAACCTTTTCAATTTTAAAATAAAAATTTAATTTAAAATATCCCTTACATTTCATTGAAAATAACCTAATTTCATAATATCATTTATTAATCATTTCATATTCAACAATAAAAGGAAAAAACATATTCAAAGTGGTTTCATGGAAACCCAAAAATCATATGAATACATTTCCTTCAAAAAAAGTGTTTCAAATTTATTTTAAAAATAAAATTCATAAAATTATTTGGAAATATATACTCATTTTTTTACCTTTTGAAATAAAAATATTTTCTTTATAAACCAGTAAAAGAATATAATATTGATATATTGGTAAATTATCCTTATATTAAAAAATAAAATAACCCTTATAATGGGATCACCAAATAAGATAATTCCAAAACCCATTAGAAGTAATGTGTCACTAATAAACTTAATCAAACTACCAAATGCATTGGAGATCTATATCAGGATCACACTTTATCCGTGGAATATCAGGCTCACACATATTTAATATCAAATTTAAAAGAACCATTTTAAAAATAAAGCACATATTGATTTCAATTCAACCTTAAAATTCATTTTTAATTTCTATTGAATTCGATAAGCAAAAACATTTTCTAATACCATTAAATATGATACTATTTTTATTTCATTAAAAAATTATTTCTTTCAAAAATTAAAAAATATAGAATATTTAGTGAATTATTTTATTTTGAAAAAACAATGGAATATTTTATAGTAATAATTATTAAAAATAATATCTTTGAAAGTATGAATAATTGGTCAATATATATACATTAAAAACATTCATTTTAATCTCCTGAAAAATTAAAAATAATTCATATGGAAAATGTTCAATATATTCATTTTTATTCATTTTTAAATAAAGTGAAAATTAATTGAAATGACCTTCATAAAAATTTTAATTACAATTAAGACATTTCTTGGAATACAATTGAAAACCTGAATATGAAGGAGAAATATTTGAAAGGAATAATTTAAAATAAGGCTTTAAAAATCCCTTACCTTATGTCTTGTCCAACATTGTGTGTTTTATAATTCCTTAATAATACAATAATATTATTTTTTAAATTTATTAATAACTTTTTCCATGTTTATATTTTTTTTATTCCTTTTATTTTATTTATTATACCGATTTATATAGTTTCTGAGGGGGTTAAGTTCACATTGGCTGTTTTGGGGTCATTAGGTATATAACCTCAAACATCATGGATGTGTTGACCGTGGTCAAAAAAGTTATATTTAAATTTCTTTTAAATTAATAAAATTCTAATAATTAGCATATTTATATTTAATATATTCCTGTAAAACAAACATTGTATTGCTGGAATGAAAAATTAACCACTAGTTTCATAGAGATAGTAGTTTGTGCATACTCATGAATGGTGTTATCATTATTCTAACAGGTTGAAAATAAATAAATTAGGAAATTTTTCAATTTTAAATAATCATAAAATTCTTATAAATTTTATATCTATTCATTAATTTCATCATTATTAATATCCTTGTAAGGTGAAAAGTAGAAAAACATAACCCAACTATATTCGAAGGTGGTATTCCATAAAGACCCAGAAGCGACATTATCGATTTATAATAGTTAGAATGGGTAAGAAGGTAAATGATATATTATATTAACATAATGATAAAAATTTCATAAAAAATTTATATTCTAATTAATTTAATTTTTTTAACAACAATGTTTTGTTGTTATGGAAATCTAAAGACAACGATTCATGGAGTTGGTAGTCCACATGTACACACGAGTGATGTTTCCATTTCACATAGGATGTAAAAGTATTCGAAAATGGGATTTCTTATAATCAGAATTACATTTAAAGATATGGAATAAACTTATTCTATTATTACATATTGGTTAAAAAAATTGGAGTAGGTATAAGATGAAATAGACATGAAACACTCGGTTTAGGATTATACCTATTCATTAGGAACATCTTTTAAAGTACACTCTAAACCTTTTATATATTATATTATGGTAAGAAAATGACCTCTAGAATTTGTTGATTTAAATTTGGGAGATATTTGGGTTGGTATTTTCTATGTAAATGTTCTAAAATGTTGTGATGAATTGAGGAAAAGAGTTTCCATTTTATAAGTGAGGTGAGTGGAAAACTAATAATTTTTATAAACATCTAAATATTATAAATGTAATAACCATGGTAATCTAGATGAAGAACATTATATTTTATGTTTAAAGGTGATAAGGTTGATAATACCATCATATGAAAATAATACGATAAATTTCTTCTCGTTATCAATTATTTTTTACAATAACAAACTCGATTTACCCTTTACCATGGTAACACTTTTTTACCGTGGTTATTGTTCATAATAATGAAAAATGAATTGACCACACTAAAAAATTTGAAAATCCTAATTAAAAAAATTGAAACCATTTTCAATATTTAATTTCTAATAAATTAAAAAAAATAATCTAATATATCTGAACAAAACACATGGGAAAATATTTTTTAGAATATTGAGTTTTTAAACATAGAAGTGAACTTAAACCAAAATAAAATATAATTTTGATTCCTATAGAATTATTAAGATTATTTTTAATTAAATTGATATAATTTTACATTAAACACATGTCTAAATTATAATGATAATTCTTAATTGGTTTTATTAAATAAATGATATAACCTTTTTTTGAATTCATTATTTCTCACAATGCATTAAAAAAATTAGTATTTCTTGAAAAAAAAATTAAAAAATAATCCAATTGTATGACCCTGTAATTTCTATAAATTCTTGTATTATAATTTTCCACCATGTTATTTTAATTTTCTTATTGTGATATTTTTTAGTGAATTTTTGGTTATGACTAATCCCTGGGGTACTTTGGTGGGTTTGAGGATTATAATTTCGAGTTCTGGGAATATATAACATCTTGGATAGTTAGAATAGTATTCATAGTTACAGTACCCCCAAAAATTCAAGTTGAAAAAAATGGATCCTTATTTTTTAATACATGAAATGGGGTCCTTTAAACCATGAATAATCTATCAATTTATTTTTATGTTCTTGTGTTCAGTATGCACATAGTTTACTATTTATGCTCTAAACCATATATGGTGGAGAGTTTGCAAATATTGTGGCTCACATAATTGCCACTTGTTTTGAAAAATAGTGTAAAAAATCTATTTTACTATTTAAAAATATGTGAAAATTAAAAAAAAATCCACTTCACCCCTACGTATGACTAGACTATCTCCCCTCTCTTTCCCTCATCAACTTATCCATAAGATCCTCTCTCTTTCTTCTTCATGTTTGATAGATCTCCCTAATTTCATATCTAATTCTTATTAAATATAAGGATATTTCATCCCCAGGGAGTTTCAATAACTTTTCCTTCCACCATTATTCTCTGAATTCAATTCCATTTTTATTTCTTACATTTAAATCTATTATACCATATTATGAAGGCTATTTTCTTACTTCTCTATCGCTCTCATTTATGTTGAAATCGTTTTCTAATACTTGATGGGTGTAATAATACTAACCTAAGTTAGGTGGTATTAAATATATACCTTATGGTTTCACTAAATTAATATTATGTTCCATTTATGTCGTCTAGATATTTTTCATGCATTTGACCTTGAAACAAAAATTCAATTATTTTTTTCAAAAAATAAGTTTAGATTCCATTAAGGACTATAAACTAACCCTTGGAGAATATATGTTGGGACCTTATCCCCCCATTTAATGTGACCTTGGATGATATTTTATTTTGTTATATCAAATGATACTTCCAAGGGGATCTTATATTTTATAATGGACTATGGGTGTATGCTTTGTAAATTTAATATCAAATGACATGTTTAGAATTAAAAATAATGAAAATTATATGAATTTTCACCATGGGGATAAATCCATATAAATGAATAATATGATATGTGTTTTCCTAACCAAATAAATGATAATGTTGAGATAATAACAATGAACTACTAGTGATGTATGATAATAAATAAATGACAATCTAAGGAAGAGTTCCTTGGATTCGATCAGATATACTTTCTATAAGATTTGAAATTAAAATATAAGACATAGGTATAAAATATGAAATATTATTATATATTAGTGAGAATTTTAATATGAGAACCTTAGATTAATTTCAGTATATGAGTTCTTAATTGTAGGATAATCACCGTGGATTCCACATTATAATAGTTGTTTGGGAATGATGGGTTGAGAAATTTAATGTTTGATGATATATGATATTTAGAAAGATTGGATGAGTTCCTAGTTTCTGTTTGGTGATTAGGGTACTCACTATCATTGATATATGTTTAGATACATTTGACACTGGAATAATTAGGTATATTTTACCTGGATTTTATTGTGGGGACTAATGATAATTTTTTTAAAATTTTAATTAATTAATTAATTAATGTTAAAAATTTATTACATACATTTGTGTACACTATTTTTGGTCAAGAAGATATTATCTTCAAAATCTTTGGATTTTGATTATTGATTCATAATCTCTTCCTTAAAGAGACATTACTTAATATTCAACAAAACATCTTTTATAAAGGATTGGATATGGGAAATCACCCAATGGTAGATTCTTGAATTGGGTTGCAATTGATCATAGAGGTGGGGACCATGACAGTACCCATACCTCTTGTGGTGTGGTTATTTTTTTACACATTTTCAATTTTGATAAATTATTATCATATATATATGACACTAAATTGTATGACTCGTCAATGATAGTATATGGGACTTTATTCAATAATGGTTTGGTTGTTTAGTTATTACCAACTTTTTTCCTTATATTGTTAATTTATTTTAAAAAATATATTTTTAATTTGGAAATTCAATATTGAAGTTTTTGAACATGTCTTATATTTTATTCTCATTAAAACTACTTTGGAGACTTTCCATATAATAGTATAGTTGAAAGGTTCCATTTGTTTTTCTGTTGATTCAAAAGTATAAATTACTTTATACTTTTTAAAAAACATTAATTTTCATGGAAATTTTCTTTTTTACTTTATTTAAATGTAAAATTATTTTTACATTCAAATCATGTATTTTCTTCAAAAACGACTTTTCATGAGTCTATTTTATTATATTTAATATCAAATTTGTCACCTTTAGTGTCTTAATTTGATAAAATGGATTCCATATTTAGAATTAAAATTTAAAAATTTAGTTATAAGTATATTTTTTTGGTTATATAAATAAATTATCATGGGACAAAATTTATGTTTTCATCGTTATGCTAAAATTGGGACTAAAAGGGGTTTAAAAATGATTTAAGGATCAAAATGTCTCCAAAAAATGTTTAATGTGTTTCATTGAGTGTTTCGAAACTCTGTCACATGTCATCTATATATTTTGGAACTTTGGTTCCACTTGACCCTTAATGAGATATTTTAATAAGTTAAAACATTGAATAATTACAATAGTACCATACACCCCACATATAAAAAGGGAAACACTTATCTTATTTATTCACAACAATTGAGCCACCTGGATCAACCAATACCTAATATAAACCCTTAAGAGCCTTCCTCCCCACAACCTAGAGGATATGGTCTCATCAAAAATACCATTTTTGAGGTCTTAGTCTCTAATCCAAATGAGGTTTTCAATATTGAAGGAATAATTCTTAATCAGGTTTTTTAAATTTATTTATTCATTGAATTCCATAAATTATTATATAAAAATGAACATAAAATAATGATAATACATTAATTATATTTTATTGTTGTAATTATGGAGGTAAAAACCATTTTCATATAATTTAATATCTTATGTGAAATGAAAACATTGTTTATTCGTATCTGAAAACAACCACCTCCAATATGCGATGTGTTTTTATCCTCGCCGGGTCATATGTTTGGTAAAAATAATAGATAAAAAAAATAATGTTTGTTTTTGTGACATAAATATAAATATTTAACTAAAATATATTACATACATTATTACCCTGTCTATCATTGGAAAATGATAATGTATCTCATGTGTATGTGTGGAATATAACCTCTACGATGTGATGTGATTCATTTTTAATTACCATCTCACATGTATGATCAAAAAGGATGGATATAATGAATAAATTTTACTTTAAATTTTTCTTTAGAATTCAAATATAATCTACATTATTCCTTTTCCACCCTTTTGAAAATTGAAATTATAATTCATGTCTACGTACATACTAAAGTCTTCATGAAACGATGTGGTTCATTTTTCATGACCAAATTAAATGTTAGGCTTTAAAATTTATTTAAAATATTATTATGATGATTAAAACATTTGTATGACTCTTGAGGTAATGGAAACATAACCCTTTCACCATGTCCCACACACCGTTGTTGTTTGAGGATATAAAACAAAATACCCCAAAACAACCCATGTGAGCTTAACAATTTTAGTAAGTAATGAAATATGAAAAAAGATGGAATAAAAATAATAATAATAATTAAATTCGGATTAAAAGAGAAATTATGGTTTTATAAAACTAATTTAAAATTATTTTTAATGATTTATAGAATTTTCAAATATCTACGGGTCATAAGGTAAGCGTCTTTTAGTAAAACCATATTTGAAATGATTAAAACCAATTGTAATACAAATCCATGTGATTCCAAACTCTCAAAAGTGTGACTATTTATGATAAAATAATAGATGAAGTTAATTTAAGACTATAATTTAATTTATTTACTATTTTATTCAATTTAATCCTTTCAATGTATTTCACATGGGTTCTTTTCTATTTTTTTACTAAAGTCCAAAAGGAAAGTTTCTAATGCATACAACATTCCCTAATTTTCCCATATTCATAGCCCTAAATGTTATCATAATTAATTTTTATATTTAAATTTTAATTTAAAATTAAATTCCTTTTCCCAATATTTTTGATTTTTTAAAAAAATCTACACAAATAGAATCTTTTTCCTTTCTGTAGGAGAAAATTGAATATTTTTTAAATAAGGTTTCTAATGAGTTTTTGAAGGGTTTTATGATGAGAAAGTTCTCTCAAATTTTTATATTCCTGATACAGTACATGATAATTATATATAATGATGGGTAAGAATGATATAACTCATTAATATAGGTGAACCCAATAATGATCTCAGATACACTAGGTAGTGAATTGTTTTAAAGGGTAAAAAATGAGGGAGATAACCATAAATGTTATTCCATTGTAATTATTCAGGATTATCCTATTTTGATATATTTAACAAAACAAATTCAACAAAGGTTATGAATATGATTCTCCCAGATGTCTATATTATTCAATCATGAAAATATTTTTTTTAAAATCTTTTATTTTATTAAGGAAATAATGATTAAAGGTGAAAAATGTTGCTTTTAATGTAATGTTTTCATAAATTCCCACATGAATCAGGATATATTCACGGGGTTTACTATGATTACTAATGGGTTTATAATTTTTATATGATAAAATACTTGTTTTTTAATCAGGTAATATTTTATTTATGTGCACAAATTATTATTTTAAAAATCATAAATCCATTATAGTATTTTTTTTTCTATTTTTTACTGGACTAACAATATGTTGTTATTCTTATATCCATTACTAATATTTTTTATCCCACATTTTAAAATATTTTTTATTAGATCTAGGGATGATTATAAATCTTATAAAGGTACATATTTCCTCTTTGGTACCTCATATTAAAAGATGCTAATGTGTCTTGACTGAAGCTGGAGTGAAAAAATAATGTACTATTTTGGTATAAAAATGAACACTTTGATGATTTTTTCGTTTTTATATTATTGTTTCCCTAAATCTCAATAATTATAAACCTAAAATATCATGGAAATGAAAACTCATATTTATGAGTTTCAAATATCAGAGGTTGTTGTAGTTAGTATTAAATAACGGTTTAAGTTCCATTAGAAGTTCATAGAATGTTAAAAGACACATTAAAGAGACTCTAATTGATATTTTTATTATGATGAGTTATATTTCTATTATTTATATGTTTCATCATCTAATCCCTTATTATTCAGAATGCATTTTAATAAAGGAAACATGGTAGCTGACCTAAGAAAGAATCTGTATGATAATAACCTTGTAAAAAATTACTTGGTATTGTTAGAATATAGATATTTAAGGTAGTCTTGACTCAACTAATAATTTTAGTTAATGGAGGAATGTATAAAAGGAATATTTTGAGTTCTCCATAGTGTACCATGTCTTATGTGGATTATTTCATAAAGCCATGCGGTCCAAAATATTGTGGATCTTCAGAACTAATGATTTATGAAGGATGTTTAAATGAACTATAGAAGTTATTTGAGGCTTTGGGATGTATATATCTTCAAAAGGAAACACTTTTATTTATCATTCTAAATGATAAATTTGATATATAGTAGTATAAAATTAAAAACACAATGGGAAAACATGAAATTGAATCCATTAGGTGGATAAAATTTAAATATATTTTACAGAAGTAGTATTTTCCTAATGTATTTTGGATGAAATTAGAAAGAAAATTTCTTATATAAAAGGAAATCAAAAAAGGCTCAGTGGAAACATATGAATAAAATTTATCTATACTGGCCTAGTATTCATTGATTTTTTTTCTAGACCATGAGAGGAAAATTAAACAATTTGAAACAAATCTAAATCAATGTACACAAATAGAATTATTCAATTTTGCTTTTAAAAGTTATGGGGATGTTTTGCCTTATTATTAGAAGATTGGGATGGATTTTTATGAAACTAATATATTTTATGAAAATAAGAGTAAGAATAAGTAAATGATGAATAAAATGGAGTGTAATTAAACTAATTAATCATTAGGTAACCCCCCCCCAATGCTCCAAATGTTGTAAAAGTCACTTTGAATAATTTTTTGTAGGATCGTGAAAGTTATATCGATGTATTAAGCTCATTCAGTTGGATCATGACTATAATTAATAGATTTATTATTAAACTAATAGTGGGAAAATAGATAGTTTACAACCAGTGATATGTTCTAGTTGTAATTAGTTATTTCATTATGCAAATTCGTGATGGAATGAAGTTATTCATGTTGGGAGTAATCAACACTGAACGAATAATGGTGCGGAAAATTATATTTCTATTGCTATGAAAAATTATGGACCATCACATGAAGTGGTGTTAGGTGTATTAATTATTTATTAATATTATAAAAATTTGTTTTTATTGATTAACCACATATTATTTTATTTCAAGGAAATATGAAAGTAATTTGGAAATACCCTCTCAAGAAAAGATGTTATAATGTTCGAAAAACTCTCCTAGGGTTAGAAGAAAGTCATAAAGAATTTATAAAATTCTTCTTATTATCTTCTATATAATGATTTTCTACATTAATCATTGCTTCTTTCATAGTATTGTTTGATGTTATTCATGATATAGAATGACTATCAGTTTATCATTATAAGATAGAATTATGAGACCAAAAGTCATATTGTATTTTTAGATTGACATTTAATTATTATATCAATATGATTTCATAAATTATATAACATATGATGATTTTGGGAATCTGATAAATGATAGAATATAAAGTTATCTTGCACATATTATTAAATGGAATTGACTTATTCAATTTAATTATTTTACTTTTTCTAATGAATATATGGGTGTATTTCTTAATGATTTTCTTGGTTTTATTCTTCAATAATAGATTAAAATTATAGTTTACTTAAATTCATAATGGAAAGTTAATTAAAAATAATCCTTATCGAAAGGATTTCATTCAGTTGTTAGAATTGAAAATGTTGTCATATGTGCTCCATGACAAGGTTATCATCTTTCCTATAACATCTCAATGGGAACCAGTGTTTTCTGTTAAAAATAATAATGGATCTATGAGACCTTCTATTATTATAGAGAACGCAATAACATCACAATTATTAACAAGTATACTATTTCATAAATTAATGATTTATTTGATAAGATATAGATAGATTAGTATTTTTTTAAGGTTTATCTTGATTCCACTTATCATCAGCTGAAGGTATAGTAGAAATAAATTTCAAAGAGATATTTTCATAATAGTTAATGTCATAATGATTATGTTGTTATTCTTATAGGGTTCATAAAGGCAACCACTATATTTATGGATTTAATTCATAGAGTGTTCCATTTTCACTTGGATAAAATTATGATTGTGTTTTTCAATGATATTATGGGATAATCAAAAAAAGGTGAAAAACATTATAATAATCTAAGGATATATTTGTATACATTAAATGAAAATAATTTTTATGGAAAATTTATAAAATATGTGGTTTAGTTATTTAAGATTTTATTTTGTCAGAATATTATTTGAAAACATGTAATTATTATTATTCCTGCTAAAAATAAATTGGTGGATAAGTCTCCAAGGAATATAAATTTCACAAAGATTCAATGATTCACGGATTAGTGGGTCACTTATGGTAGTTTTGAGAAACTATTGCTCAGTATTCTATCTAACTTACTATGTAAACTTGAAAATTGTATAAATTCATCTGGAAAATAGAATGTGATAAATGTTTCCATGAAATGAAAAAAATATTTATTAATAGTCCTCTGATATACTTTCCAATAATATGTGGTGAATTTTGTTATTTATAATTATTCTTATTTGAACATACATTACTATATCTTAATGTAAGATTGTTGGGTAATTACATTTGATTTTTTTAACTAAAACTCCATGAGAAAGATTACCCTTCACAAGATATTGATCGTGTAATGACTGTTTTTACTTAAAGAATTTATGTATCATTTATATTTTAAAAAATGAGAAATATATGATAATAATAAAATTTTAATGTATATATTCACTTTAAAAGATTTGCAAATTATGTAGAGAATATTTCTAGAATTGATTACATATCGTCATTGCAGAATTCTCTATCATCAAGGTAAACAAAAAAAGGTAGTTAGTGAATTGAGTTGAAAATATAATGTATCATAAATTATGTTTCACATATAACATGATCCTTTTGTTAATGATTAAAAAATGTTATCCCAAAAATTATATATATAGATAATTCTTTTTCTTTGGCTTAGGTATCAGTGTGTTTATCATTGTGAGAAAGAACTATGAATTCTCAGATAAAAGATCCTAATATGTCAGAAAGAGATGAATTGATATAGAATGAAATTATTCTTGAGTTTAATGTTGAAAAATAATGTTCTTACATATTTAAGAATATTTTTTATGTTCAAATTGATTCCCGGTTAGAGTATGAATTTTGGAGTAAATATCATAGATCTCTATTTTCCATTCATCATGGAAGTACTATGATTTATAGATCTATTTAGTAATATTAATATTGGTAGGTTATGAGTAAATATAAGTATAATTTTACCATGAAATGTTTGACATGTTATTAGGTTAATGATAAGTGACAACTACCAAAGGGGATACTTCATCCTTTTTTATTGCCTAAATGAGAATGGAATAATAGATAAATGTATTTTGTAATGGGATTACCAATAATATATCTAGGTAATAATTTGATTTAGGTTATTATTGGTAGTTTGAATAAATAATTTCATTTAATTACAACACCATATTCTATATCTTTAGATTAAATTGATATAATTGATCATAAGGTGATAGTCAGGTTACTTCGAGTCCTTGTCTACATTATATCTAGTCATGATCTATAATTAAATTCATATTTTTGCATCAAACATCAAAAGTAACAAGTGTTTGAAGTAAAATTTAGTAGAAAATTTCATACTTAATGTGATAGATATTTATTGCGAGATTTTTTGAATTTGGAGGATATGATTTAGTTTAGCTCCTTATATTATCAAGGATTTCAGGATCCACATCATTATTTGGTGGAATTTTCTAATAATAATATCTTCCATTTCGATATTTAAATTAAACCTATGGAAGAAATATATATGAAGCAATGTCAAACTCCACCAGTCTTGGATAGTGATGGTGAATGAAAGCTACATAGACAATAACTGGATGATGAAATATTTTAAAAGGAAAAGTTGATTTATCACTATACAAGGGTGGATCAGTGTAGACATATGATTTACATAGACAATATTAAGAAAGAATTTTTATTTGAGGTCAGATACCATGTTTTTATTATATCCCCTCCCTGGAAAAGTGATATATTTTTTAATGAAAATGAAATCTTTATTCTATGGGTCATTGGATACTCTTAAATTTTATATAATGTGGTAAAATCTTCCAATCAGGTATCTTTACCTATATTTTAATCTCATATATATGATTTTTTTCATATTTCTTTTCTAATAAAGTATTTACAAGTTGAACATATTGTTATGAGACTTGAGGTGGTATAATTAGATGAGAATATTTCCAATAAAAAATTAAAAATATTATTTTGGATCATAGAGATAAGGTAATGTGAAATAAGTTGATTCACAAAGAAAAGTTTTTTATTTAAGAATCGCAAGATTGAGGAATGACCATGTGAAATTGAAATTTTTATGAGAGAAAAATACCCTCACTTATTTATTTAATGAATAAAATTGTCCATATATAATTTCATAAGTTATAACGTAATTGAAAACCCTCATACTTATAAGAATAAATCATTATTTGGATTTATTTGTCTTCGTTTTATGGATTAATTATAATCTTTATTTTGTAAATTATTTTGTAAATGTTTATAGTCAAAAAACGAATAGATTTAATTGAATAAATATTTTATCAATGAAATAAATGGTTTTTTGAAAGATAAATTTCAAATTTTTAGAAATAAAATTTTATACAGCGGGCTTAATTTTTTATAACTTCATATAAATGTCTTCTAAATGTGAATTTTAGAAAAACTTATAATATAGTTGACTTATTTGGTGAATAATTAAAAGAAAAAATTTCCAAATAATGTAACATTTATGATATTATTATTATATAAGAATGAATAAATAAGTTTCAAAACATTTCCATAGTCCAAATTTATGTTTATAAAGTCAAATAATTTATTTTAAAATATTATTTAGAATTTCTGAAACCACATTTAATATTTTTTAAATCTAAATTTTATTGAAATTAAAAACTATTTTCGGTATTTCTATTTAATGGTTTATTTGGATGAATAAATTAAGTTTTGGATTTGAATTAATGTCTAAAAAACCATCCATTATTTATTAAATTTCAAATAATTCTTTTTGGAGTTTAAATTTATAATTTATTTCAATGTAACTTTTTTTAAGCTTAAGTTAGTTATCTTCCTAGAAATTGTTTTCATGTGTCCATTGTTCTTATATTAAAAGTCATATCTTCCACTTATATAATCATAATATGATAAAATGGATTCCATATTTATAATCTCCATTTAAAAATATTATTATAATTTATAATGTATTTTTATATATAAATAATTTATCATGGTAAGATGTTTTGTTATCACAGTCAGTGTTAAGTTGAAATCGAAGGGGTGTAAATTGATGGTATTGTATATAATATAACAAAAAATATTCTAAATTTTATTATTTGAGTGTGTTTCTACCAAATAACATCTTACATATGATTTTTTGGTTCCTAGATTCCACATTAAAATAAATGATACCATTTAATATTTTCAAATCGCGAATAATTAAAAAGGGTTCCCCTGTCCTCAATTATAAAGGGGAACCCATAATCATCTATTATTAATACCTATTGAGACTCTTAGATATACAAATAATAATCTAAATACCTTTTAAATCTTCTTTCGTATCACCCATATGATCCACTCTTATCAATCTTATACAACATAAGGAGTAATCTAATTGTGGTTTTCCAAACAAGTGGTATAACTATTAATATAGAAATTTGATATTATTGATTCTTATTCATATTTAAAATATTCTTTAACAAGGCCTATATAATATCATACATTCCTTCAAAATAATTAAATGTTGTTATTGTAGAGAAACATCGATTATTTATATTCTTTTCCATCACATGGGAAATTAAATCATTATTTGACGGTACATGTGGACTACCACCCGAATGGAACAACTTTTTTTATCACCAAATAAAATGATAGGATAAAATGAATGATAAAATATATATATATATATATAATGTATATAATGATAATATATTACTTACCATATTACCCTTTCCGTCAGTTGTAAATTGATAACGCCACTTGTGTCTTCCTATAGAATGCCACATTCACTAAGTGATGTAATTAGATTTTAACTACAACTTCACATGCATGGAAATATGAATGGAAATAAGGAATAAATAAAAAATTAACATATTTATGTTTTTATAAAGGTAAAATATTATCAACATTATACACTTTACAACCTGTAGAAAAATAAAAAATCCATTCATGTGTATATACGCCCTACCATCCCCATGAAACAATGTAATTAATTTTTTAATAATTCCATACAGGGTTTTTTAAAAAGACTATATAATGATTAAATTTTATAATTATAACATTATTAACATTATAATGTAATTTTAACTATAATCACACTAACCATAGTCAATAAACTAACATTATTTTGAGGTTATAAACCAAATGAACCAAAAGAGTGAAACATGAACGTAACCATTTTAGTAAATAAATGAAACATGGTAAAAAATTAAATAAATAGAATAATAATGATTGAATTCATGTTATAATGTATCTTTAAAATGTATTAGAATAATATATTTTTATTATTTTGGATTTACTTGATGTATAAATCTATAAGTTACTTTTGGAAATGGATTTTTAATATAATTTTGTTTTGAAGGTTATAAACTCCTTCTCCCCAGTATCAATGTTATTATAAATTTCTGATGAATTTTATAGTTATGAATTAATTTTGGATAAAGTTAATTTTATAGAATTTTATATTTATTTAACTTTTTTAAAATGGAATATTTCTTATGGGATATTTTTAACTTTTAAAAAAAAGTGGAAACCAATTGTTTTAATGCAAACAGTTTGGACACCTTTTTAAAACATATATGTTTTTATATTTTTCAAGATTACTTTCAATGTTTCTATGTTTAATTTTTTTAATTTTATTTTAAAACATTCATGAAATTTTTATGGGAAGGATAACCTTTTCCAATATTTGTTTGAGATAACTGAATGTGTTTTTATTAAGGGTTGAAATGAGAGTTTCAATGGTTATATAATGAAGTTCTGATCTATTATAAATTTTCACTAATTTTGTTCTACTTGAGTATTATAGAATATAAAATTTTATTATGATAGAGAATATGAGGATGGGTGAACCTGATATACATCTCTAGTGAATTGGCTATTGAATTTTGGTCGAAGGTGAAAAATGTGGGGGAAAACTGAGTGGGTTAATCCTATGAAATTAACAAGGATTTAAATACTAGAAATTGATTAAAACCATTTGGGAACATTGTTTATGAATATGATTCTCAAATATACCAATATTATTATTTTAGGTAAATGGTTTTTTGGGAAATATTTTCATTTCAGGAGGTAAGGAATGCATAAAGGTGAAATGTTAGTCTTTCAATGGAATGTTTTCAAGAGTTCCCAAATGCATCAAGTTACCTTTATGGGGTTTACTATTTTTTATAATGTGTTTTGAATTTTTTCCTTTAAGGAATTATTAGATCTCACATGAGTAAATATTTCATTTATATACTCAAAATTTAATTTTTAAAATAATAAACATTATAAAGGACTTTTATATTTTTCACTGGACTAACAAGATTCATTTTTTATATCCCTCATTATGATATTTTTTACTCATACCACATGTTCACATATTTTTCAAAAAAATTAATGATGGGAATACACTTCAAAATCATATATTATTCAATTATAATAATAAATCGTAAATGAATCTTAACTGTACTGAATGAAACAATGTTTTAAACATAATTCCCTAATTTCTTGTAGAAAATTTTCAATGTGTGGTTGTGTCTATTTAGTTATTTATGATTTTTAACTAATTGTCTAAAACATTAATCCTTTGTGATCTTGGTAATGTAAAAATTTGAAAACTTTTTATTAAACTCATATCTATGGGTTTTAAAAGTCAATGGTTTTTTTCAGTATCAAACAATTCCTAATATTGAACAATTCCTAACAACATCATAGACATTACAATCTAGAAATCAAAATGAGATAAAAAAACATATCTTTTACACTTAATATAAAATATTGAACTTTAACAACATCTTTAATTAACCTTACCGTATTAATCAATATTAAAGAAAATTATTCCTATATATAATATTTTATAATATTTTATTACAAGCATTCACTTCCCATAAATTAGTTATTTATCCTTTATTTTCATCATTAGATGTTAGTAGTTTTGGTTATTCAATAAACGTTTTGTAATAGAGATATTAGTCTCCATTCATTAATATTATAATCATCATTTACATATTATACAATATATATTAGTCATTATGTATCAATTAAATATGTATCCCTCTGCCTATTTGATGTAAATTTTATGTATGGTTTGGGATAATGGAATCCTTGATGTTCATTTTTTGGTTAATTTACTGATAACCATGAGTTAAATTATAATGAAAATTTATTTTTATATCATACATCTAGAAAGAAAATAATGATTTATATTATTACTTAATATCATATATTACCAATATTAAGTCCAAGATAGGTGTTCACATTGAAAATTTTAATATTGGTTTGATATAAATCATGTAGTTGGTTGATCTAAAACAAATAAGAACATGTTATTCTTGTGAATGAGTTAGAGTTAAGAGATATATTATAGTAGTACCATTTTCTAAAAAGTGGACTGATGTTAATAAAATATAATTATAGTGTATAATAAAATTAAAAAATTGTATATATGACATGGTATTGAATATTTTAGATAATAACATAGATACTTAATTGATGAATTACCTATTTCTTGACATATGAACCAATATAATCAAGGAAATGTGATTTAATCTTGGAAAAGACCAACAAAGATTCTAAGAATGATTTCAATGATGGGTAATGGGTATATATGCATGAGATAAATAAATTGTTTAAGTTGGTTTTTTTGTGTAATTGGATGGGTCTTTGTATTGGTGAGTTTTTAGTGAAATTTACAAAAATATTCATTTCTTATGATGAAAGGTTTTAATTTTAAAATTAAAATTCATAAAAAGTGCCCAATAATGGATTTGAGATTTGTTTTCTGATTAATCCCTTACACGCACATAGTGATATGGTTTTATGATTTTTCATTCCTTTATCACTTACATTAACGTCACATTACTTCATTTTTTATTTACCATGATAACTCAAGTTTTATTTACTTAACATTTTTTGTGCATAAAAATGATATTCACCTAATTACCAAATTTTTATATCGTGATTAATTTTTTTTGAATCCATTTAATCTAATTAAATTTAATATCATATCAAATTTTACATTTAAATTAAAACAAAAAATATATTGTAAAAAGTTGTTTTTATAAAAACAAAATTTTAAATTGTGTTCCATCTTAATATAATTTTGTGCCAATTAATAATTAAATGTTTGTTAAATTTTCAGTTTTAAATTGAAACATTTTATTATTATAATACTGTTAAAAATGATAAATTTATTTTATTATGAAAAAAATACACAATAAAACAACAAATTCGTTAAAAAATATTTCTTTTTAACATTAATTAATTTTATCATTTATACTATTTAATTAATAGTCAGGGAATTAATTTTTATATATTTTACAATATATAGTATAAAGATTCCTAAATTTTATACTATAAATGTGGGAAATATAACTTAAAAATAAAAAACAGTTAATATATATTAGATAATGTATTCTTAATAAAAAATAATTATTTTAATAGAAATCACAGAATACATATTGCTCATATTTAATAAGATAATATTTACATATGTCACAAATCAATAATTTAATTTAATTTTACGTATTTACTTGTATATTTCTTTGAATTATAATTATTTAATTAGAAACAAGATTTTTTAGAAAGCCCATATCATTAGAATAACTAGACAAGTTAATTCTTATTTTCTATGAGTGGTTATATATAATAGTTCATTAATTACTAAATTAATGATAAATATTTATTTATACACATCAAACATACATTCTAAAATATATTATAAAACATATTTATTACATATAAAAATATAATGTGGATTTATAATCACTTAAAATAGATAATAATTTTTAAAATAAACTAATAAACAATTCTTATACAACCCTTTTATTTTTTGAATTATATTTTTTTACATTCTATAGGTTTTATGATTATCTAAATATTTAAATAAATTTCTACTATAAATTATTTGGGTAATATTTATCTTATAGCATGGTTAATAGTATTATGTGATTCTATAATAATAAAAATCAATTTCATTGTTAAAGACATTGATATTGACCAAATTTATTATGTGTGAATCCTTTACATTTACTTCTCTTAAAAAAATCATGTTAATATTATCTTATTCATTTATTTTTCTATAGAAATGTTATGTAATCATTTTTATTACATAAACATAAACATAAAAATTATATTAGTAATGTCCCCCATGAATACTAATTGAATATAACTATATAAAATTGTGTCGTTACATTCTCCCACCACTAAAAAAAATTCACCCTCAAAATTTATCATCTAATCATAGGGAATGGGAATATTTTATACATACCTTTGATATTTCGATCCCTTAACTCTCTAATTAAAATTATGAAGTCTAAAACCTTTTGACACACAAGTTCTAGTACTTGTGTGGATCAAATGCTTCAAAACGTTTCCAAATTCCACTCATTAGTTTATTCAGATAAATTTAAAAAACATTTATAAGAACCTGGATCTTCATTTCAGGTATGTCTTTTCTTTTCTGGCCGTTTTTTGAGAAAAAGGGGAAAATTTGGATATTTTAAAAATACATGTCATGTACTTTGATGCAGCGCCAGGCTGTGTGTTGGCCGTGTCCGAGCCACACACACGGTGTGAAGGGCGATGTGGAGGCTACTTAATGCAAAGTACGAAAAGGCCAAGTACACGCCGTGTACCCTAGAAGTATACGCTGTGTACTTTATATTTTTTCATTAAACGCACCGGGGTCATGCCTAATCACCAGAATGACCTTCTTCTCGATCTCGTTCTGCCAAGAGCATCCATATGGCCACGATACTTCTCTGAGCCACCGAATTGACCGTGGTTGATTACGTTGGAATCACATCGGTAAGCCCTTCCTTCCCCTAGAGCATTGTTTTTCAATTCCTCATCTTTCTCAACATACCGTGTGTTGAGTGGTGTGGTCGTTTTCTCATATCTTTGATATTCTAAGGATAATCAAGCCTCTTGGTTCAAGTATATCGATCTCCTAGGATCGAGGTAGGTGGTTTGCGACTTTCTGTTGGAAGTCTTTGAATATTTTGTGCAATTCCACTAATTCCCTTGAATGGGGTATTGTGTGTTTCCTATTTTTTCCCTTGTTGTTTGCCTGCTTTGCTTGATTGTTTGAGTAGAGGTCAATGCTTGTGAATAGTGTAATTTTTACTATGCTCTGGATGTTTTTCCATGCGTGTTTTTCCTGTTAGGCATTTTTCCAGTTGTCATGCCTAGTTATAGTAGAGTGGAGCTATTGTACTATTATGCTGTTGTGCCATAGAATGACGGCCAAGTAGATAATGAGGTTTACTTAGGGCGATACGTTTGCTTTTCATGTATATTTTAAATAGGGCTGTGAGAACCTAGTGTAGTGGACCATAGGGAGAATGGATATAAGGTCTTCTCCAGAGTTTCTTATTAATTCGATGCGAGACCAAAGAGAGAATTGACGAAGAGTGCTTCCTCAGAGAGTCTGTAGTTACTCAACGCAGGCCTCATGGGGAATGAGATGTTGAGTGCTTCCCTAGAGAGCCTTTAGTAAGATACTAGACTACAGGGGTGATTGACAGTGAGTGATTCCCTAGAGAGTCTATTCTTCCTTTAGCTGAGCCAGAGGGGTGAGACTGTGTGTGCCTCCCAGAGGGTTGCTAGTACTTGTAGGTTGAACTATAATTATTAGGCTGTGAGAACTACCCAGGGGGATACCTGTTGTTCTACTTGTTGGTTGGTTGTTACTTCTGTACTTTCTATGCTAGACAATATGGATTGTAGCTGCTGTGTGCATTCCTATTTACAACTTTCTGTACTTTTACTTTCCATGTATTCAATGACTATTAGGCATAGATCTTTGGGTGGTTGCCGACTGGGACCTTGTCTCACACCCTGTTTGGGCCATGCTTTTAGGCCCAAGAAGACTATATTGTTGCAAGTATAGATAAGGGAAATATCCCTTCTACTTCAGGTACCTGACTTGCAGTGGAGCTGGAGAGCATGGGACCAAGTTATGGCTCGTGATACTGAGGAGTTCACCTGTTTTCTTATGCACTTTGGTTTAGTATTTTATTCAGTATTGTGACTTTTTTGGCTTCTTTCCTTGACATATATATCTGCATCATTTTATATACATGTGTGTGTGATCTAGTTTTTTACTGCTAGTCTTCTGTTGTTTATCGTTTAGTCTTGTATGGATGGTTACAGTTTCTACTATTGTATATTTGTTTTTCATCCGTTGTGTACTCTTCCAAGGAGGTCATAGTTTCCCCACTATCACACCCAAGGCCCTAACTACTAGTGGGAAACCTCTATCATTTGGGGAAATGTGCTCGAGGCCATGTGACCAATCGGGTACGGGGTGCCTATGGGTGGCTTCTGGAACCGGGATGTTACAAAGTGGTATCAGAGGAGGAACCCAGCCATAAGTGCGGTGCACTGCTTGGGTTGAGATGTAGAGACTACAACGAGGGCGTTGTGCCCTAAAGGGGGGTGATTGTAACACCCCGAATGATAAAGGGTTAAATGACTAAATGATATGCCTCATATCAACAAGGTGAACCTTCCTTTTTGGGAGCCTGTCTGATTTGAACTCCACAGTTAAGCATGCTTGTCCTGGATTTAGTGATCATGATGGGTGACCTTTTGGGATGTTTCCCAGGGTGTATGCGAGTGAGGACAAGGATCACTGGAGAGGACATCTTTTGGCCTGTGGGGATTTTCATTAGCTAGATGACCCTTTCAAGTAAGTGGGTGGACCCTGGTCTGGGCCCAATGTGTCTGTGGGGAAACTAGTGGTACATAGTGGGCAAGGACCTGACGACCATGTTTTGGAGGGGTGGTTTTGCTGTCACCGGGACTCAGTTGTTTCATTTGCTATCAGAGGAATTTCTTTTCTCTTGATTTAATATTTGGAGCCTTTATACAAGGATAGGATGTATTCGGTACATGGTATTAAGTTGTGCTCGGGAGTAGCTAACCCGTGTACAGGGAAAATCCAATCTACCTCGCTTATTACAGTTTTTTGGTTTTTCTATGATACAGTTGATCTGACTTTAACTAGATTGATTCACATGCTTTGTGTTTTTATTGTTGTGGATATTGTGGTTATATTTCTATCGCAACCCTATGAGATGAGGGTGTACCATCTCATGCATCATATAGGTACTGTTAGAAATCACATGCCATGAATTCTTTTCATGCCATCTAGGGTGCATTAGCAATTCCATGTTGTTTTGATAGAAGTTGTGTATATTATGCATGTTGTTGTGAAATATGCTTTGATATAATCCCTTCAGTTTGATAGAGAGGTTATTTGTATTGAAACTTTCTTAAATGAACACCAAATTTTGGTTCTTGAGGTGTTATGTGCCCTCACAGATCAGAATTTGTCACCCTCATGCTTGTTTTTCAGTGTTTTCTAGGCTTCGGTGCAGTTTCAGAGCTACTGCCCGGAAAAACCCAGAATACACTATGTGTACTTTATATATACATGTCATGTAGTTTTTAAACCGTGTCACTGACTTTGAAAGCAGAAACACGGGTTTTGAAAAATCTCCAGGAACACGTCGTGTACGGTAGATACACTCCATGTAGTAGCGAGCCGTGTACTCGGCCATGTCACTAACAACACGGGTCGGGGAAGCTCCTGTAAAACACACCATTTTTTGTATAAAAATGTCGTGTAGTCTTGTTCTAGGTACATGGCCATGTCATGAACAACATGGGGCGGTGTTATCTTCTCCTATACACGCCATGTTTTAGTCAGAAGACACCGTGTAAGGGTCGCCCGTGTAACCAGCCGTGTCTCCAACAAAACTGGTCAGGAAAAATCTTAAATTACACATCGTGATTGTTAAGAACACACTGTGTAGCCTCAGCCATGTAATCGGTCGTGTAACTAACACCACGGTTCATTGAAACCTTGCCTACCACACTCCATGTCCACAGGGAAAACGCCGTGTAGTCTCAGTTTAAGAAGACTGTGTGGGTTAGCTGTGCAAGGAGACTCGAGCAGGGGAATAGAGTTAAGTACATGAAGTGTAGAGTTTATACACACCATGTAGTCATGTTTTGTAAAACTTGAGGGTTTCCTTCTCCTGTTCTTGTTTTGTACTCCTTTGTTTTCTGTTGCTATTGTGGAGAGCCTTGGGCTTTGTAACTTTTCATCTGTCGATGTGTTGACAGTAGACACACCTTTGGGGATGATGACATCTAAAGTACGTCAGTGTAGAGAGTGCCCTCTCGAGGTTGCAGGGTATCATTTCTTATGGGATCTCTATGTCCTGGAGATGACAGGCTATGATTTCATTCTCGGGATAGACTGGTTGGTTCCCTTCCAGGCAGTCGTAGACTATTATCATTGCAGGGTGAGTTTCATTTCACCAGAGGGTGAAAATTTTAGTCATAGAGGCGAATGGGATGTTCCGGAGAGTCGATTAGGACTCGAGCATCATGGGATAGGAAGGGTTACTACCCAGATTGCTAGTCTCTATCTAGATGATTAGGGGACTTCATAGTTAGACTTTCCTCCAGTGGTGGATCATTTCAGAGATCTCTTTCCGGTGGATTTTTTCAGGTTTTCCTCCAAAACGTGTGGTAGACTTCTCTATTGAGCTCGTTCCTGGAGTAGCACCTGTGTCCATTCCTCCCAATATGATGGAAACACCTAAGTTGCAGGAGCTCAAGAATTAGTTGGAGGAGTTGCAGGAAAAGGTTCTTATCTGACCCAGTATGTCTCCTTGGGGTTCGTTTGTCCTATTTGCGAAAAGGCAGACGGTACCCTTAGGCTCTATGTGGATTATCGGAAGCTGAACCAATTGATAGTCAATAACTAATATCCCTGCAAAGTATTGATGATCTTTTTTATCAGCTTTGAGGATCATGTGTGTTCTAGAAGATCAATTTGAGATCTGGTTATCATCAGTTGTGCATTAGACCATGAGATATAACTCTGACAGCCTTCAGAAGAAGGTATGGTCTCTACGAGTATACGGTTATGTCGTTCGGTCTCACGAATGCACCAGCAGTTTTCATGGAACTGATGAACTGGGTGTTCCATCCTTACATGGATTCCTTCATCGTGGTCTTCGCGGACAATATCTTCGTGTACTCTCACACTCGATACGACCATGCTACCCATCTTGAGATCGTTTTGAGTACACTAAGAGAGCATCAGCTTTATGATAAACTCTCGAAGTTCCACTTTTTGATGGATTAAATTCACTTCTTGGGTCATGTCGTATTAGAGGTAGGAGTATCTGTGGACCTAGAGAAAGTGAGAGTTGTAGTTTCTTAGGAGCATCCAAAGAACATTTTTGAGGAACGGAGTTTCCTAGGGCTAGCTGGATACTACAAAAGGCTTCATTCAGAAGTTTTCATGCCTAGAAGCACTATTGAAAGGTCTGACCCATAAGGGGGTGAAGTTCATATGGCAGATCCTTGTGAGTCAGCCTTTCAGTAGTTGAAGGGAAGGTTGACATTAGCACCAATATTAGTCTTGCCAGAGCCAGGCAATATGCTTCACGTATTGGGCTGGGCGCAGTGCTTATACAGAGAGATAGATTCATTGCGTATGGGTCTCAGCACATGAGAGGAACTACCCGACGCATGATCTGGAGTTGGCATATGTTGTTCATGCCATGCGCAGTTGGAGACATTACCTTCTGGGAGAGAACTGTGTGGTTTTCATTAACACAAGAGTCTCAAGTTCATCATCACTCAACGTGATCTGAATCTAAGATAGTGCAGGTGGATCGAGTATCTTCAGTCTTTTGATTTCAAGTTTGCTTATACACTGAGTAAGGGCATTGCAGTGGAAGATGAATTGAGCAAGAGAACTCAGATTCAGGCAGTTCAGGAGGCCAGTAATGAGTGGTATCTTATGGCTCTATTCTCTGAGATGCATCTGGAGGTGCACGATAGACTGGTACAGACTTACCTATATTATGTAGTTGTTACCTAGACACTTCTTGATTGGCTACGGATGAGCCAGATATCAGACTCAGAAGGCTTAGTCCTGCGGGAGAGTGTGTCAGGAGAGGACCCTTTCCCTAGATAGACAGTGGGCGAGGATGAGATCTTGCATTTCTAGGGACGTGTATGGGTGCCAGAAGACACACACGAGGAGCTGATGCGGGATTTCCATTCCTCATTTTGGGTAGTTCATCCTGGCGTCACAAAGATGTATCAGGATCTTCATCACTAGTACTGGTGGCCAAGTATGAAGAGAGATATTTCTGGTTTCATTACCTGTCAGCAGGTGAAGGTGAAGCATCAGTGACCAGTAGGCCTTTTACAGCAGTTACCCATTCTGGAGTGGAAGTGGAACGATGTTGCGATGGACTTCATGACCGGATTACTGAGGTCACCTTGAGGGAACAATATTGTTTAGGATGTCGTCTACAGGCTTATGAAGGTTTCTCACTTCTTACTGATCAAGGATACCTTTAGTGTTGATGATATGGGATGACTATACATCCAAGAGATTGTACGTATGCATGGGGTTCCACACTCCATTTTTTCAGATAGGGATGCATTCTTTACTTCTTAGTTCTGGAAGGGGATTCAGAGGGCTTTGGGTACATAGGTACTTTTGAGTACAGCATACCATCCCCAAACAGATGGCATGTCTGAGCGTACGATCTAGGTGCTTGAGGATATGCTCCGAGATTTCATTCTAGACTTTGGTGGTTCTTAGGAGAAGTATATCCCTCTTGTGGAGTTCACCTACAACAATAGATTTTAGGTGACTATTCAGATGGAATCTTATGAGGCTTTGTATGGTAGGACATGTCGATCAACTTTATGCTGGCTAGAGGTCGGAGAGGTAGCTTTGTTAGGACCTCGTCTTGTTCAGGAGACGTTATAGCAGAGAGAATTAATTCTGAAGAGGATGGCTACAACACAGTCTCGACAGAAGTCTTATGTTGATCAGTGAAGACGACCTCTGGAGTTTGTGGTCAGAGATCAGGTTTTCCTGCATGTTGAAGAGAGGTTGGGACACAAGATGATTCAGAGACAGGGTAAGAATTCACCAAGGTACGTCGGGCCGTTTGAGGTGTTGGAGAGAGTTAGGCCAGTAGACTATTGGTTGCAGTTAACATAGAGGTACTGGGTTATGTAGGATTTCTTCCACGTTTCTCAGCTCCAACATTAGTTTTTAGACTCGTCCCACATCTTTCAACCCGAGGAGGTCGAGCTTGAAGTTGATGCGTCATTTGAGAAACATCCTATCTGGATTGTGGATCGCATTATGAAGGTTCTCTGTGGGTGGTCTATTCCTCAAGTACGAGTGCTATGGAAGCACAAGTGAGAACATGACGAGACCTGGGAGAGGGAGGCCGATGTACGGTCGCAGTGGTCGGAGCTGTTCGGGGTTTCTTCTTCGACACCTCGCTAGGGAAATTCGGGTACGAATTTCTTTAATGGGGGAATTTTATAAGAACATAGATATTGGTTTCAGGTAAGTCTTTTATTTTCTGGTTGTTTTTTAGAAAAAGGGGAAATTTTGGAAATTTTTATAATACACACCGTGTACTTTATGAGTACACGCCGTGTACATTGATGCAGCTCCAGGCCATGTGTTGGCCGTGTCTGGGCCACACACACGGTGTGTAGGGGCGATGTGGAGGTCACTTAAAGCGGAGTACAGAAAGGCCAAGTACATGACCTGTACCCCCGATGTACATGCCATGTACTTTATTTTTTTCATTAAATGCACCAGGGTCACGCCTAATCGCCAGAACGACCTTCTTCTAAGTCTCACTCGGCCGAGAGCTTCCATATGGCCATGATACTTCTCTGATCTCCCCAAGCCTCCATCTGTTCTCTGAATCGATCGTCGTCGATTGTGTTGGAACCATAGCGGTAAGACCTTCTTTCTCTAAGATATTTGTTTTCCAATTCCCCATATTTCTCAAGGTACCACGGGTTGAGCGTTTTGGACGTTTTCATAGATCTTCGACGTTATA
The DNA here is from genome assembly GCA_963277665.1 of Viscum album. Classification (NCBI taxonomy): domain Eukaryota; kingdom Viridiplantae; phylum Streptophyta; class Magnoliopsida; order Santalales; family Viscaceae; genus Viscum; species Viscum album. Next base: position 1,573,375,797 of record OY728120.1, on the reverse strand, counting down.
AGGAGAATCAAGCCTCGTGTTTCAAGTATATCAATCTCCTAGGATCGATATAGGTGGTTTGTGCCTTCCTCTAGGATTTCTTTGAATATTTTGTGCAATCCCACCAATTCCCTTGAATGGGGTATTGTGTGTTTCCTATTTTTTCCCTTTTTGTTTTCCTTCTTTTCTTGATTTCTTTAGTAGAGGTCAATTCTTGTGAATAGGGTAATTTTTACTGTGCTCTGGATGTTTTCCATGCATGTTTTTCCTGTTAGACGTTTTGTGAGTTGTCATGCCTATTTGTACGATAGTGGAGCTATTGTATAGTTATTTGGTTGTGCCTTAGAATTATAGCCAAGTAGATCTTGAGTTTTACTTGGGGAGATACGTGTGCTATCCATGTTTATTTTACATAGGGCTGGGCGAACCAATGTAGTGGACCATAGGGAGAAAGGACGTAAGGGCTTCTCCAGAGTGTCTTTTTAATTCGATGTGAGACCAAAGGGGGAAATGACGATGAGTGCTTCCTCATAGAGTCTGTAGTTCCTCAACACATGTCATAGGGGGAATGAGATGTTGAGTGCTTCCATAGAGATCCTTTAGTATGATACGAGACTATAGGGGGGGTTGACGGTGAGTGCTTCCCCAGGGAGTCTATTCTCTCTTTAGCAGAGCCAGAGGGGTGAGACTGTGTGTGCCTCCCAGAGGGTTGCTAGTACTTGTAGGTTAAACCGTAAGGGTTAGGCTGTGAGAACTACCCAGTGGGTTACCTGTTGTCCTACTTATTGGTTGGTTGTTACTTGTGTACTTTCTATGCTAGACACTGTCGATTGTATCTGATGTGTGCTTTCCTATTTATTGTTTTCTGTACTTTTACTTACCATGTATTCACTAACTATTAGGAACAGATCTTTGGGTGGTTGCCTACTGGGACCTTGTGTCACACCCTATTTGGGCCATGATTTTGGGCCTAAGAAGACTATATTCTTGCATGTATATTAAAATAAATAACCCTTCTACTTCAGGTACTTGACTTGTTGTGGAGCTGGAGATCATGGGACCAAGCTATGGCTTGTGATGCTGAGGAGTTAGCCTATTTTATTTTTCACATTGGTTTAGTATTGTATTCAGCATTGTGACTTGTTTGGATTCTTTCATATATATATGTATCATGAAACATTTTATATACATGTGTGTTCACTCCAGTTATTTACTGTTAGTCTTTCGCTATTTATCGTTTAGTCTTTTATGGATGGTTACGGTTTTTGCTCTTGTCTATTTTTTCATCTGTTGTGTACTCTGCCAATGAGGGAATAGTTTCCCCACTATCACACCTAAGACCCTCACTTCTAGTCAGTAGCCTCTGGCATTTGGGGAAATGTGCTTGAGGCCATGTGACCAACCAGGTACGGGGCGCCTCTGGGTGGCTTCCGGAACCGGGACATTACAACATTGATTGAAAAAGATATTGGAAGAAATATAAATGTTTTTATAGTACTGTGTTTTGAATATATGGTTCTAATATATCATTATGAACATGTTTTCCAATAATTCTTAGGATTTGATTTGACCTGAGTTTTTGGAATATGGATTTCTTATATTGATAAAAAAACATTTAGAAAACTTATGGAAGATATAGGTTAATCAATGGTAGCCCTTCTTTGTAGAAGAGTATATAATTTCATGTCCTACATATGGATTATTTACTGTGAAAACATGATAATATTCTAAATTGTTTCTTATATAATTAAATAGATTGGATTATTGGATTTTCGAATCAAGGTAAAAAAAATCCCAGATCCGTCATGATATTAAAGTATAGAATAGGTTTTGAATATTTTATGAATTTTTTTCATGTAATTTTAATGTTTAAAAACACACTAAAATCCATTGAGTAAGACATCACAATATCATTTAAATAAAATCTTTAGGAAGAGAAAGGTGGGTTGTGTGATACTTTTTACCAGCCAACTCCCACTGAATTTTTCAGTTGATTTTTTTTTGTCAATAAAAAAATATATATATAATTTAAATATTATAATTAGAGTAAAACTCATAAGGGAAGGAAAATAATTTCTAATATATACTAAATAAAAAAATTAATTCAACTAATTAAATTATTGGAACATCCCATTTTAATTTTTGTTCATCATAACTTGTTTTTGGTTTTTATACACTTATTTTAATCGCCTAAAATAACTAATTTTTAATCTGATATAAATCAAGGTTACACGGGCACAAAATTCATACATATTATATAATTTTAGAAAATTATTCACTAAATATCATAATAAATAATACCACTGAACCTATATGTTCAATTTTTTGGATATTACACACATAAAAAACTAATTTTAGTATATTTTCAAAATCTCTCCAAAACAGTCTAAACACCAAATAACCATTTTGAAACATCATACATAATAATATTATATATATCATTCGGAATATAATAATATTAATGGGTGATCTCAGATGATAAGTAATGGTAAATATAAAATATATAAATCAGGATGTAAAGTGAGAATAAGATTTGGATAAGAGTATGAGAAAATAATCAAGGTATATGAACATAACATGAAAACGTTATGCCCACTAATGTATATATCATAAAACAATAGTCATGACATATAAACTTTAGCATAATATAGGTCTTGAGTAATAGGAGTGGGGAATCATGAGTTAATCATTATGATCTATTACAACATAATATCGGTATGTTTCATAAAATAAGAAAATGAAAAAAATAAGCATAGAAATCAAGACATCTATCAAGGATAACCACCAATACTTTCACATCTTACTGGGATAGTCTAACCACTTTCACATAAAATAGTTGACTTGGGATGAACACATGAATCTCATAACATAGTGGAATTTCTCTAACCATGGTTATCTCATCATAATATCATGAGACAAAAATAATTATCCAATTAATTAGACAGATACAACGGACCCACCCTTAACAATACGAAAAAAAAATATAAATTTTTTCTTCATGATAATGAAAAAATAATAATTACATCCTAACTTAAATAAATCAGGAAAAATAAATGGTTGTCAAAAAAACATCATCATAGTAATATTGTATGATTTATAAATAAGCAAGGAAGATGTTATCATTCGACAACATCCCCTTTTAAACATAAGAATTATTAATGTATATAAAAAATAGGAAACCCATTTAATTAGAGTTTTTTGTAAATTATTTTTAATAATATGGAAAAGAATCATTTTCTTTGGATATATTTTATTTCAAAAAATAAAATTAATAAAATAAATTGAATATGTATTTTTTAAAACCATGAAAACATGGAGAAGATGATTTATAATGGAAAATTGTTATAAAGTTAATAAAAAACGTTAATATAGAATGAATTTAAATGGAAATATTATTTTTATAGTTTGGTAAAGATATAAAAATTTGGTGTAAAAACCACACACAAAAATAAAAGAAGATTGATTTTATAATGAATGATATGTGTGTTAAATAATCACATAATCAAAAATTTATGATGATATATGTAAATCAATTAAAAAATATATAATATGGAAATAGAAGAGAATTACTCCCAACCAGAAAAATAGGAATATTCATCTTTTTTTAGATGTATCACTTTAGGTGAGTTATTAACCAAAGTGTAAGTAAAGTTGTATGAGGACAAGTACAATGCGTAAAAGACTGTAGAAAAATAAAATAGTGGTGGTTTCAATGATATAGGTCAAACGATTTACTTAATGAAGACTTAGTCATTAATATATTACATCAAAAATGATATTTGAAAGAAAACCATTACTTTTTACTCACAAGTTCCATGAAAACTCATAAACTCAAATATAATAAACATAGAAATCATTATAACTTGTTTTAGAACCATGTTAATTTATATTAATTTTCTTATTCATTAAATATTATTCATTATGTAGAACCCCATGTTTCTTTTATGCAACCATTTCCTAATTATTTTGATGTGCATAAAGTATAAGGGTGAATGTTGGGATAGTTTGGAGTACTTTATTTGTATTTTTGGGGCTAAAGGGAAGGCACACTGGTGGCACATGATTTGTCCAAACCATACGACAGTCTTAGAGAATCTTTATGGCTTGGGTATTTTGTGGCAGTGGATTTTTCATGGTTGGTTCATGGTTATGGAGGTTGTGGAAGGAGACCATGTGAAGGTTAATCCTTAAGGTAGTGACTAACTCGTGACTAATGCACAAATTGTCTAATCATTCTATTAAACCATGTGTGGGTCAAAACCACCTCCATAAAAAGTGGATTTAAGATGTTTTTCCATTCAATCTACTCATTTTTTCCCATATTCAGTCCTTACTCGGGATGTTCCTTCCCCAAATGTCATGGAAGGATCTCCCCTCAATCCAAAGGTGATCTGAAGGCTTCACTTGGAAATTAAAAGTAGATTCATCATGGTATGTGTTCGTTCTTCAACCTTATTATTTATTTTCTGAGATCTACGTCTCCTCTACACTTGAATTCATAGATCTAGGCCCACTGTTGGTAGGTCTATGGTTGTATAATCAAAATAAGTTTATATTTTTCCTTTGTTGTATTAGGAGAAGATATCATTGGTGGGTTCAAAGATATTGTACCCAGTTTGGTTTCCATTCTTCTTACAGTTTTTATTATTGACAAAAATCAGGACGTAGGTGGTTTTACTCCCAACTCCTATTGTTAGAACTGATTAGATTGATTTTAAATTGATACTTTTTTTGGAACCTGATTGTGAATTTGAGTGTAATGATTGTTGAAAACCCTCTTGAGTGATGATTTATGGAAACATAATAATTGGGTGTTCTTACTAATGTTCTTTGGTTCCTGGTTTTAAAATATTGATTTCAAATTGAGGATTTTTTTTGGAATTATTGTAAGTGGATTCATCAAAAAAAATTCAATAAAAGGGATGAATTTATAGAATGTAAATGGGGATGGTTGATTTGAAATAGTTTTTTTAATGGGTTTTCTTAAAAATTGGCTTTCTTTAAAAGGATAAAATGGTTGTTTTCTACATTGGTTTTTGTTATAATGGTTTTCTGGGTTCATGTGCATTCAGGATGGATAAGGGTAAGTATATTCCCCCATCATTATTGGGATGGATAACGGTTTGGTCTCTCCCCAATAAATGGCTCACTATGTGATAGCTTTGTGAAAGGATGACTCGAGGCTCACTGGTATAGGGTGGTCCAGGTTACGTGGATTGTGGGATTTGTGGATAGGTAGACTAGAATGTTTATACCAAAATGGATTTTGAGAAATGGATTAAAATAATCAGTTTTTTGTTTTCCTAGAATGTATATTTATTGGAATGATTGGGTGACATGGTACTTGTTTATATTTAGTTATAATTTGTTTTTAGAAGTTGTAATTATATATGGTTATAAATTGTTTCTATATGTTTTTTATATTTTTGTTATAAACTGTTATTGGGAATTATTCCATATATACTATTTTATATAAATTTTTCTAACATTTCTATCATAATGGTGTGAGAAGGTAATTCATTGGGAAAAACCTACTGAGTTTTAGTACTCACCCATTCTTGGGAACTTTTGTGTTATTATAGATGTCATCTACCGGGACACGGGAAAAGGAAAATTCTCACACGCCTTTTTCACTAATTCATGATAGTTGGGCTGTTTGAGGATTTTAGAGCATGGATATTATGGAGAATTGAGTCTTGTGCTTGTCTCAAAGTTTTATTAGTTATATTATGTTCTTTATTTTGATGTTAGTTTCGACTCTGTAGTAGTACGATTTGGTTGGTTTTAATAAAAAATAATAGGTTGAGTTGGCGTTTTTTTATCCTGCTTCATATAGTGCTTAGTTTAGATTTCATTTTATTGGTTGAGTTTTCTTATTCTTAAATGTAAAATCAGCCCCAACATGTATTTAAACCCTTTAGTAATTATTTCTGGCCCTTGGCGTCTTGGGGATGTTTTTTAACTCCAAGTAACACATGGACACCTTCTTAACACAATGAGGAGAAGCCGGGATATTAGAAATGGAATCAGTTTTCTTCTATCCAAAGTCATGTTTTATGTAAATTTTATAAGATTGTTCCTTTTCTTGTGGAACATTTAGTCATCAGTTTTCTTGGTTATGGAATTAAATTCATTATGGTATATTCCTTAGGATGTGATTATAGGAAGGACAAGGATTTCTAGGACATGAAATATAAACCATAAAAAGACATAGAAAACATTTTTATTTACTTTAAATTATTAGGGAGTTTGGTAAATAAGTCTTCTCCAGACACTTATAGGATATTGGAATCTAATTTTCATGGTTTTAGCTAATGATACAAGCATGGAATGCATTAGAGGAATTAATTCTCACTAGGGATGCATATTTAATTTTGAGAAATGATATATGACTAGATTTATCATCTTTATTTTTAAGAAATATTCCATTTGTTTTCAAATAAAATAAATTGAATATAGAAAAAGTTATTGTATTTTGAAAATGGTTTGATTTTCAAAAACAAGGGAATTTCTTCAAAAGTAGTTGAATGGGAAAAAATGGTTGATTTTTAGAAATAAATGTTGTGATAGTTGATGTGGTAGAATTTTAAATGTTAAACCTTTTATTTCCAGGGAGTGAGACTTATAGTGTTTATGGTTTGATTAAAAAATGGAACCTAGTAGGTGTTGTAAAAACCAATCGAAAGATGTCGTGAAGAATGTGGTTGCACCAGAGCCACTGGTGAACCAAGTGCCAGTTCAGAGTATCATCCAAGTATTTCAAGCTATGGACACAAGGAACCGGAGGGATGCACAAAGAAAAGTGGATCATTCATTCCATTTCTAGAAATAGAATCCACCCATATTCCGAGGTTATTTTAAAACCAAAAAAAGGATGAGTTGTGGCTGAATATGATGAATTGTATATTCTATATCATTGGTAAACCCGTAGAGCTAAAAGTAAAGCTGAAAATATATATTTTAGAGGACTTTTAATGTGAGTGGAGAGATCTATCTATACAAGATTTAGTAGATAATGGCGTTAGACTATAGTATATTGACGATTTGTTTAAAAAACAATTATATCCTCACTTGTTTGAGATTTAATAGATGAAAAACATCTTTAGCCTAAAGTAGGAAAATATATATGTCACCAAGTATGAAACTAAATTCACGATTTTAGTGAGCTCTACACCTGACGTTTCTACTAGTGTGTCATTGAAGGAACACATATTTAAATCAGGGATAATATATGAGATTCTCTCAAAGATAGTTGTTCTCTATATTACAGACAATACATAGATGATGAATAGAATGAAAATAGAAAAATGATAAATCTCTAGAGATATGGGAGGAGGAAGCATCATGATGCCTTCTATAAATGGATTGAACTCAAATGATGGGATCTAGATGAAGAGGTACACCTACTTCCAAGGTGGGAGTGGTAACTAAAATCAAATGGTTTCATCAGTGAAAATTCCTCCAAGAATAAAGAGCCACTCATGATGTTATTAATTTTTTTCATTCTACTACATGAAGTGACAGTATACAACAACACCTAGAGAATTCCACAAATGTAACTAGATGGGGAATCTTTAGCACTATTATCACAATGCTCTGAGATCTGGTGCTCAAGACACTTATTAGTTATCACAAGCATAATATGGTTTGATACGGTGATAAAAGTATAATCAATTTCATTAGTAGAGAAAATATAGCCATGATGACTATAGGAATACCATGAATCCTTAACAAGGGATATCTCAGCAAGGAAACAAGGACCAGATTGCGGTGACGAAGAAATTATTTAAAGTTGAGCAGGTGACTGGGGATGATGAGGATGGACCATATATGGTGATAGGTATACGTGTTTTAAAATATACCTTTATGAAAGTTCTCTTATAATTACCAATCATATTTCCCTTATGTATTATAGTATTGAACCCATAGAATTAAGGGAGATAAAAGTGCAGTTAAAAGAGCTGGAAATCAAGGGTTTTATTTAGTGGAGCACATCTCCGTGGGCAGCACTGGTCATGTTTGTAAATAAAGTGTAACTCTTCATCCTTGATTCAATTATCATAATCTCAGCCTAGTTATGATAAATAAAACATATCCACTTCCACACATTTATGACATTACTAATCGATTAAGAGGAGCTCAATGGTTCTCTAAAATTGACTTACTATTAGGATTCAACCAATTGTCAGTTCTGAAGGAGGATATTATAAAAACTACTTCTAGAAGTATATATGGACATTATTAATTTGTTTTAATTCCTTTAGGTCATAGAATTCACTAGAATAATTAATGAAATTGATGAATCAAATATTTTAGAGATATTTGTTTTATTTTGTTGTGGTGTTTTTGGATGACATAAGGGTGTATTCGATGACATGGGTCGATCCTGAGAAACACATGGCGATATTATTGCTCAATCCTCAATCCATTTTTTTATTTTATAAAAACCACTTTTTGGGTAAGTGGGAACCGTACATAATGATCCACAACAATACTGCATAAAGAAAACAAAATCTGCTATACCACATTCAATGTTCAAAATGAAATTCAAATTCCGAAAAAACAAAAATCAAAACTCTAACAGTTCCATAACCACATATTCTATCCATTTCAAATTTTGAAATCCAAAAATATAGGCAGTCATACCATCAACATTGCCTTGGTCATCGAACCAACTCAAGAGCCTCACTGACACCGAAGATATATTGGTCATTACACCAGATCGCTGGTGAGGATGACCAACAGAGTCCATTGTCATCGTCACAACAACACCATCACCAGCGATGAAAAAACACCCAAAACATTCACACCAATAGCCAACAAGATCCACCTAACATAGTCCAATGACAACCAAAAATTCAATAAACAAAACACCACAAAACGAAGTAGAAAACAATGTACGGAACCAGAATGCCAGGAAATAATGAAGTCGTCAAACATTGTGATGAGTCGAACCAAATCCATTCATTGTGAGAACACCGCCATCACCATAGACGAATCTCCTTCAAACCTACCACCATCACTATCCCAAATAGCATTAAAACTCCACTGGGTTTGACCAAAAATGGGGTCTTGAATGATGGGTAAGCCAATAAGGGCAGAGGAGGAGTGTTAATGAGCAAGACCAGATCTAGAACCCAACAAATGAAGGAATCATCCAGACGAACCCACTATCTCCATCCCAAACTACCATGAGCACCAACTCGCAAGACCAATATTGGGGTCCGATAAGTTAGGATTGGTAGGAAGAGCAGAGGTGAGATCAAGCAGGGCCCAGAAGAGAAAGCCAAGCCAAGGTCAAGAAGGGAGGAGAAATGGTGAAGCCCAATGATGCGAAGGATCCTTCGCCACAGAAAAATCATACAGGAAATCCTAAAAGGGGAGGGGGTCATGAGGGCATTGGGGGATCGGGAGAATGGTCAGTGAAGCACCAGGGGCCATCAGGTCTAAGAGATAGACCGACACCAAACTGAGATGGAAAATCAACTACCGAGATTAGGTTGATGCCGAATACAACAAGATACAGGAGCAAACCGCCCACGAAAGAAAAACAGGGGGCAGATCCCAGGGAGAAGTCTAGCTGTCGGAGCAAGAAGAATAAAATGAAGGGATGAAAGGAAGAAAGAATAGAAACACCATTCAGTATAACCGCTGACCCCCATGGTGAAGGGTTTCAGGTGGGAACCCTAGGCAGAGCTGAGGAGAAGGGGAGAGCCGGGAGAGAAAGGCACCATCTAAGATAATATTCTTAGCAATATTGTTGGAAATATCGATAGATCATCACTTTTATTCCAAATTATCAAAGATTCATTTTAGGATACATGAGGTATGCTTTCTAGGCCATGTAATATCTGAAATAGATGTTTCGGTGGATCTAGAGAAGATAGAAGTTATTATCGTTTGGAAACTACCAAATAATATCATTGAGAAATGAAGTTTTATTATTTTTTATGGTTATTACCGAGGATTTGTGTGTGAATTTTCATGAATAGCTTCACCTATGTTATCATTGAAAAATAAAAACGTTTTATTTCAATGGACTGAATAATGCCATAAATCGTTCCAAGAGATGAAATTTCATCTTATATCACCACTTATCTTGATTTTTCAAGAATCCTGATAGGGGTATGTGGTGTACAATGATGCTTTGAGATCTGGGTTGGGATGAATTATCTTGCGAAGAAATCATGGTATGGCATATAGATCATGGATGATGAGGGTACATGAGAATAATTACCTAACACATGATTTGAATTTAGTATCACTTTTCCTTGTCCTAAATAAATGACATCATTATTACATTGGTGAAAAAGTTACTATGTTCATGAATCATAGGAGCTTGAATTTTATTTTCTCACAATAATATTTGAATATGAGGTATCTAAGATGGATGGAGTTTCTTCTGATGTTTTACATTGACTTAATGTATAGACCAAGTAAAATAAATATAGTTGAAATGCATTAAGAAGAAAATTGTATGCTCGGTTGGTGAAAGAAACTTCAGATGAGTAGTTTTTGAGGTAGGTCCTTTTTAATGTGCATGTGTAATGTGAAGATTGAGGTGATGTAACAATTTTCTTTCTAGTTTATATGGTTCCTAATTTGGTAAATATAGTAAAATAGGCATAGACAACCATTGTAGAATGTGTGTCAATGAGTTCAAAACTCAATGGTGGGGAGGCCATTGAGAATTGGAGGTTGGATGGGAGTTTAGTGTTGTCTTTTAGAAATCAGATGGTTGTACATATGGATTCCCCAGAGAAAATTCTCATTTATAATCATCATTCGAGATGGGATATTCATCCTAGAATAAGGAAGATGTATAATGAATTTAAGAAACCATTCTGGTTCAATAGTATGAAACTGAAGGTTGATGAGTTTGTTTCAAAGGTTTTAACTTATCAACATGTTAAGGAAGAACATCAGTGACCAGTAGGTATGGTGTAGTCTTTACCCACCCAAGTATGGAAATGGGATCAAATTGGTATGTATTTTCTCTTGGGCCTCCCAAGAATGGTTCAAAATCAAGAGTCCATATGGATGATTGTGGATCGGCTTACCAAGTTAGCTCATTTCATCCATATTCGTGAAACTCACCTAGTGAAAAATCTATCCAAAATCTATATCCCAGAAGTGGAAAAGAGACATGTCATACCAGTTTTGATAGTGTCAGATAGAGATTCAAGGATCACATTCCATTTTTTGAAATCCCTACAAAAATCCATTAAAATCAATAGACTATGAGTACAATATATCACCCTCACATGGATGGGAAATATGAAAGGATGATAAAACCATTGGAAGACATGATGTGGTCTTCTGTAATAGATTTTTGTGGATCATGGTAACATCATGTGCTAGTAATTTAGTACTCTTATAATAACAGCTATTAGACCTCGAAATATATGGATCCTTTTGAATCATTGTATAGGTCCCCTTATCATTCTCCATTGTGTTGAGTAGAAACATGTTAGACTTTACAAGTTGGACCGTGCCTTATCCAAGAAACAAAAGAGAGGGTTCAATTGATCAGAAAAGTATTAAGATGCATGAGAGTTATCATAAGTCATATGCTGATAATTGTCAACGTCCATTGTCATTAGCATTGAGTGATCATGTGTCCTTATGGATTTCTCCAAGGCCTCAACATCATCAATTTGAGAATAAGGTAATGTTATCTCTTAAATATATATTCCATTTTGATACAATTGATTGAGTTGGAGAGGGGGCATATCGGTTGGAATTTCAACCATGGTTTAGTGTAGTTAATAATGTTTTCCACGTATCTCAGTTGAAAAGGTATCAACCTGATCATGACCATGTGATCAGATGGTATCACGTTGACCTAGATTCTGATTCTTCTTTGGTACATATCCTAATGTAGATGGAGAATAGTCAAGAGAATGTATTGAATGAAAAGAGCATCATCCTAGTGTGGGTTTTAAGGGAACATGGTTAGATTCGATAAGAGACTTAGTAATAAATAAAGGAAATGAAAGAGTAATAGTAGGAACTCTTTCCAGGAAATGACGGTTTTATACTTTCTATGGATGGAAAGACCAACAGTGGGGAGAATTTAAATCCCCCTAGTTTCTAGTATGTAACCCTTTCATTATGATTTTTATGTCTATAATCTATAAGGGAGAAATTTTGGATTGTTTGGGGAACATTATTTGTGTTTTTTGGCCTTAACTGAAGGCACACGAGCGGCACATGATTTTTCCAAATCAAGTGATAGCCTAGGAGAAACTGTGTGGCTTGGGTATTTTGAGACAATGTATTTAGAACTTTTGGAGCGTGGTTATGGAGACCATGTTAGCAGAACATGTGAAGCTTCATCGTTTAGGCAATGGGTAATGCACAGTTAGAGCATGGTTTTCCTAGCTATGCAACTAAACCATGTGAAGGTCAAAAGAACCTCCTTAAAAGGTGTATATAACATGTTTTTGTCCTTAATGTACCAGTTTTTTCTCCTATGTGACTATAACTCATGATTTGTCTTCACCAATGGTCATGGAAGGTTATTCCATCGATCTAGATGTTATCTGAAGGCCTCTATAGGTGATTAGAAGTCAGTTCTTCACGGTATTTATTCGTTCCTCATCGTTCTTGTTTTGTTTCTTAGATCTACTTCTCCTCTTCTCTCAATTTCATAGTTCTATGCCCATTTTGGATATATATAAGGACATAGATGCCAAATATGTTTATATTTGGCCATGTTTGTGTTAGTGGAATAGATCGAAGGTAGATTTATTTTGATTTAACCCGGTTTCATCGGCATTGTTAATCCTTTAATAATTTTCTCCAAAACACTCAAGATAGTTGGATTCAATATCAACTCCGATTTCTAAAACTGATTGTATTGATTCCAAATTGATATTTTTGGGTGAAAATTATTGTGAATTTTATGTGTAATGATTTTGAAAACCCCTCTTGAGTGAAAATTTGTTGAAACATAATAATTGGGTCTTCTTACAAAAGTGCTTTGTTTAATGTATTTAAAATGATTATTTTAAATTGATGTGTTTTCTAGAATTGTGGTAAGTGGATTCATCAGAGTGTTTTCAATAATATAGACAAATTTAGTGAAAGTAATTTGTTATGGTTGATTGTAATTATTTTTTTAAAGGTTTTTATATAAAATGGATTTATTGAAAAGGATTAAATGGTTGTTTTGGCATTCCTTTTTTTCACATAATGGTTGTGTGTGTTCATGTGCATTCATGGAGGAGAAGGGTAAAGAGTATCCCCCATAATTAGTGGGATGTATATGGATTAGGTTTATCCCCCATCAAAATTTCAATAGGATATGACTTATTGAAAGGATGACTCACTGCTCGAGAGTATAGTGAGGTCTAGGTTACATGAATGGTTGGATTTGTTGATATGTGGGAGGGAATGTTTATACCAAAATGGACTTTTAGAAATTTATTCAAAGCATAGATTGGTTTTTTCATAGAAAATAGTTTTTTGGGAAATATTGGGTGACATGTTAATTGTTTATATTTGGTTATAAATTGTTTTTAGAAGTTATTTATTTTTGGTTATAAATTTTTTTTAGAAGTTGTTTATATTTTTTTATGAGCTATTTTTGGGAATTGATCCATATAATTTGTTTTATATAAATGTTTCAAACCATTCTATCCTAGAAGATTGAAAAGGTAAGTCATTAGTGAAAATCTAAGGATCCTTAGTACTCACCCTCTCAAAGTATCTTCGGTTGTTTTGAAAATGTCATCTACCAAGATAATGGACAAGGTAATGTATCACACGTCTTTAGTTGTACTTAATGATACTTACGATGTTTGGTGATTTTAGAGCATGGAGTCTTATGGTTTCCTTAGAGTTTTACTAGTAATATTCTGTTATTTATTTTGATATTAGTTTGGCTTCCATTGATGTATTCTTTGGTGGGTTTTTATATAAAATATTTGGTTGTGTTTTTGTTCTTTTTGTCATGTAGCATATAATGGTTTTTTGATTGGATTTATTAGTTGAGTATTTTATTCTTAATTGGAAAATCATCCCCTATATGTATTGAAACCCTATTAATTTTATTTCCAGCCTCTGGGGGCTTGGGGATGTCTCTTAAAGTCTAGTAACAACCTCCCACCTTCTTAATCCAATGAGGAGAAGGAGGTACTTCACACTTCATTTCTCATATATTAGTCAGTTATTGTTTATTTTTACCCTCGCGTATTATTAATTTTGAAAATTCAATAAAGGTTTTATAATGGGGTTGTTAACCCCCATTAATTTATACCCAGTCCATATATCCTACACTTGTAGTTCTTGGGGAATTATTTTTTATCAATTATTTATATATCCATGTCTTTCATTGATGGAAATCATGTGTATTGTTAGTGTGAATAAAATCCAAGACTTACATATATCAGTTAACTTACTGATAAAATTGAGTTAATTCATGATGACCATTAATTTTTTTGGCATCCATTCATAATAATAATCATGAAATATAAAACTCATTAAAATAATATATTACGATTATTGATAAATTGATACTTATTCATGGTTAAAATGATGTTTTTGGTATAACATCATCCATATAGGTGGTTGAACCAACCAAGTCAAGAATATGCTAAACAATTAAATCGGTAAGAGTTTAGAGTCATATAATATAAGAATTATTTTTTTCAGACAAATAATTATGTTAATGTAAAATCTCTACAATGGATGAAAATATTTATAAAGAGTATAGATGAAAAGGTAATTGAAAATTTTTGTGAAGAATAAATATACTAACTTGTTGAATTCGATACTTCTCGACATATATTCTTTCAAAATAAAAACGTTTTTTATTCCTTCATAAAACTATAACCTTTAAAACCTCTAATAAGTATTTTGTAAAGATGAAACAGGTACATATTTAATAGAAAACTGAATGGTCTCGGTATTTTTAAGGGGTATATATGGGGACCTTTTAGGTGTTTGTTTTGTTTGGGAATTTTCAAAAATATTAATTTTCTAATGTATAAGGTTTTCATTTTAAAAATATAGTATACAAAGAGTGGATAATACTAGACATGAGATAATATTTGGTTGATAAATCCATCATAACAACATTTATAGATGGGGTTTTTTTGGGTATTTTGTTCATTTACAACTTATTTTAAACCCATTTTTTGTCATTTTACCTTTACTATGGTTACTCTATTTATACCTCAGAAACTTTTTTCTTTTTAAAATTGTTGTCGAACTTCTAGTATCATTGAAAATTGTGGATTACTAATTTGAACTCCAATTAATCATATTCAATTTTTAAAGGTGGTAAATTTTACTTTTTAAATTAAAACATAAAATAAATAGTAGAAATAATGTTTTATGGGAAAATACATTTTTTAGCATTTTGACTTCATAATTTTATTTCATATCAATTAATAATTAAATTATTTTCAATATATTGGTTTAAATATTGAAATGATTCACTATAATATTCCTTATAAATTTTCTAATTTTATATATTTAGATAACAATGAACAATACATAAAAAGGATTTTAAATACATGCATTTTTCATATTAAATTATTTTTCATTATTATTAATTAATTAATAATAAATGAATGAATTTTTAATAATTTTTAATATTTTAAATCATTTTTTTATTTTCACTTTCAAATGTGAAAATTTTACCATTTAAATAAAATCATATAATATATATTAAAAATATTTTTCTAAGAAAATATATTTCAATTAATTGAAATCATTAAATTTGTATTCATCATAATTTTCTTGTTATTTATTTAATTTTATTTCTTGATTTAATAAAAATTAATATAACATAATCAATCCATTTTGTTCAAAAAGTTCATTTTATTTTGTAATATTATTTCATTAAAATAATAAATATATTTGAAAAAAATATATTTTTGGATTAAAAAATATTTTTTCTTATTTTATATAAGTGATTATATGTCATCATTCCGGTGTTATTATATTATTGAAAATTAATTATTTATCTTCCTCAATAATAATTTCACAAATATAAAATATAAAATATTTATTACTTATAAAAATATTAAATTGTTTTTTAATAACCAAATTAGTAGATAAATATTTATACATTAAGCTAATTCATGATTCCTATAACGTCCTTGTATTTTTGAAATATATATTATTATTTTATTTCTATATTTTTAATGTTTATCCAAAGAACTAAATCATATTCCATTATAACTTAAACGAGAAATACTTTTCTTCTTGAATTCTTTATAGTCTTCCTTAATTATATGAAAATATTTTTTTTCTTGAAGATGATGTTATTAATATTATTTTATTTAATTTTTTTCCATTGAAAAAATAATTACATATTTTTTATCTTATCATATTCATTTACTAATATATATTTATCCTATATAATAAATTTATTTATTTTGAAAAGAAAAGTGAAATAATATTATTCTTGTAACACATGAATACTAATGGAATATAACTTTAAAAATTAAATTTTTACAATAAAAACCCATGTTTTTTTGAATATAAATCAAAAAATGGTTTAGTTTGGTTAACACTAATATAAAAAGTAGTAAATTATAAAATACTTCTCATATATATCTATCTCTCTATTTCACTTCACATAACATGACATTAATATTTTTAAAACTAGGAAAATTGAACTACTGACATTTTTCAACAATTTTAACCAATCATTACAATTATATTATGATACAATATTCAATAATATATTAATGATAACTCCATGAATAAAAACTGAAGTCCTTTTACTCTTACCGATGGGAAATATAGATTGCACAAAATTTTATCCTCAAAAAACTTATAATAAATAAGAACCACATATTATTCTACTTGGGGGTTATAACTATGACCTAATGCTACCCTAATAGGAAATACAGTATAGAAATGTATCATTCGTAGAAAAAAGTATACATTACCATAATATGGGATATAACCAATATATTCCATGAAAAATCATTATTTTATTACACATAAATGACATGTTTTCATCCAAAAGGCAGAACTCTTATATTTATAAATATATCTATCATCTATATATCTTCATCTATATAAAATAGAATAAAACAATGTATAGGATCGATAATATTCTGGTCACCATAATTTATTTGATGTAATTATATAAATATAAATTCCCCTATAGAACTCTATTTACCCAAAAAATAATTTATTTATAAATGATATCATATTTTTTAATATCTAAATTTTATATGAATTTTATCCATATATTTTTTATATAAAATATAATTAAACTCAATTGGGTACATATTTGAAGAAATTTCTATTTTTCTTAATGATGATATCATTTTGTTACCCCCATTGATTTTAATTATCAAAAATAAATTCATAACTATTGGTCCTAAAATTCTATTTGGTATTTTATCTATTGTCGATCATAGTATTATACATTATTGATGGAGGTTTTTTAGTCTATAATGAAATTTTTGTATGAATATAAGGAGACACCATGATATCTCTATACATCAATGACATGTTTTGGGATGTGTGGTGTTATTTTAATATTCAACGGATGTAGTAATAAGAATATGGGAGGGGAGGATGAGTAGAGTACTCTAATTTTTTTGAAAGAAGGATGTGTTTATGATATAGTTGTATAATAATTTATGCAATAATTCTGTTATGGGTAGTATCATGGAATGTTGATGAAGTGATAATGATTCTCAGCCATAGGAAATGTAGTGTCCCGAAGATATTATTTTAGTTACAATGGTGGTAACTCATATTAAAATTTAGAAGCTAACAAGTAAAAGGATTATTTCATGTAGACCTTCACAATCTAAAAATAGTAATTAATGAATACATCACTTCTTGGTGTTTTCCAAATTCTTGGTCATAATATCTGGAGAAAGGAAGATTTTTTATTGTAAACCCTTCAAGATAAGGAATCATGTGAGTTCAAAAATATCAGAATATATTCCTAAACATATCATGAATAGATGAAGGAATCACAATATGTGGTAATTAAAATCACATAATGGGAGTTACCGTAGAAATGATGGATACTTTATATGATCAAGGCATAAATGTGTTTCGTGGTATGAATTTTCAAAGGTTGATACATGATTCACATGAATGTGGATACAATGTCTATTTTGGTAGTAATGTGTGATAATTTAATTGCATACTCTTATGAGTTTGGTGATTGTTGAGGGTTACAAACAAATTCAAGTTACTAGTCTATGTCAAAAAATTCATGTGATTGATGGCTATTTTTTTGGTGAGGCATGTAATTATTATAGATCAATGAAATAAATAACATACCATATATTTTTATTGTACATTGGTGGGTTTTTTATGATAAATTCCCCACTATTTTCATTAATATAAGATTAATTAATAGTTAAATAAAATTCATAGATTGAAAATTTGAAGGTATTTTGGGAGAATAAAATGGGTTATGCATAAACTATATCTTGAATCTCCTTCGCACAATCAATCATATTGTTGGTTGAGTATATTAATGAAATATAAAAGGATTCTACTAGAGGTCGTATGAGGAATAATATGTGTTAAAGGATTCATTTGAATGAGTTCATGTGATCGGTACTTGGTGAATCACCCATATAGACTGATTCATGTACACAATGGTGCACACCATGGGTTACATGATCATTGTTATGCATATAGAGTTATGGAGAATAGTGTAAAATGTGGTTACTTCACATAAGTTAGATTCCGGAAGTTATTTTAACATGAATCAACATAGTGGTGATTTAGGAAATCAAATAGTATATATGATTGAATGCTTTAAATAATAAGATAGATTATCCATTGTTATATCTTCTTATACTAGAAGACATAGAGAAACGTGAAAATTCTATTGGGATTTTTTTTACATTTGAATAAGTAGTGTTACTATGACAGTGTCATGGGAAAAAAAGACTTAACTCTCTATTTAATGTTTTTATCTAATATCACATAGAATAATAATATCGTAGTACAAATAAGACCAACAAAATGTTAAATCATGTGTTATGATGCAAGAAGAGTCTTGTTATAGATAGAGGTACAGCATCATGTTATTTATATATTAATGTGACATAAAAGTATATAAAATTTGGATAATTGTTATGTGAAGTACTTTGAAAGAGTGTAGTAATGGTATTTCATCTACAGTGAGGAGTGATCAGACATATAAACATATAGGGGAAGTGATCCTCATATAGAGTGATCCTTACTGAAACATTGTACCCATTGACATAGAAGAGATTATTGGATTCTGGAACATCAAAACGTCATTGTTGAGTACACCCTTCATATATCCCTTTGTGGTGTACCAATTAAAATATGTGTTATATGTATGATTTTATTTACTAAATGTTTTTTATTAGTTTTGGTAATTATTCTTATAGGATTAATTTTACAACTCAATTTATATGAACATAGTAACAAGATCCTAAAATGAAGAAAAATAACATAAATAGATTCTTTATTAGACCATCACCTTCATTCAACCACCTTATCATGGTTTCCATGATTTTAATAAGAGATATAAGAATTTAAATGGCCTATATTGTTATTCAAATATAAAATTTTTATTTTTTTTGAACTCATTAATTTTATTATGATGCCTCCATTTTTCAAAGGACCAATAAATTTTGGTTGGTGGAAAGAAATTATCATATCCCTCGAAGCTTTCGGTGATGTGGTTATGATATATATTTGAAGTTATTCTTACTTGATAATGTTTAGTGAATGAATTATAAATAAAAACACATAAATTATATTGAATTGATCATTTTTATATAATGTTTATTATAGAACCATTCACTGTGCTACTTATTTTGAAATTTGGATCACCCTAGAAATTGATTACAGAAAAACATTATAGGAAATGGAGGTTTTAATGATTACCTCTAAAGAATGTTGCAAAACCTATAAATATAGAAACATATTTAATATAATTTCTGAAGATTTCTACATGAAACTATAAATAAGAAGAAGTGGAATAATTTTTAGGCTCCAAGGAGACAATGTACTAAAAACAATGTGAACGATTTTAATTCTATTATTTCATATAATTTTAACCATATTTGGGATGTTTCATTGGGATATGGAAATTCTTATTTCTACCTAGATATAAATGTTCCATAAATTCAAAGAAATGAAAAACCAAGATGGTATTGTTGACTATTAGGGAGAGCATTGAGGATCACTAGAAAAAATAGATATAAAAAATATAGAATAATCTAATATTAGAAAAATTACAAAATTAATCTACTAAATATGTGGATGAGCTTGAATTAGATAGGGATAAACTTTGGGAAGAGTTAAATGATTAGTCATCTATTTATGTTAGTAATAAATATAGTTAAAAGTTCAATCTAATGATTTAATTAGAAGAAAATGAGATTGAAATTTTAAATTCAAATGATTTTAAACCAAATCAAAAGATTGAGAAACATGATATATATAATACCATATTTAATAGATGGTTTTTTATCCCTTTAGTTATCACTATAATGGAATTTATATATTTATAGTCTTATGTGATGAATATAAACCACTTGAATATGATGAGAAGTATGACAATGATGTGTTGTAAATGGTTTTTTCCTTACAATTCAGTGAAAGTGTATGTTGAGAATTAGAAACGATTTATTTCCTTAATGATAGGATGGATCAATAGAAGATAAAGTATAAAGTGGATTATGTAATCATTTAAGTCCTGGGTAAATACAAAAATATGATGAGAAGAGTAGTGGTTTCCCAAGATGATAAAATAATTAAAATGATTAATATATAATATAATATACCAACATACTTGAATGGAATTCCCAATAAGTAAGAAAGAAAATGGGACCAAATAAATAATTAATATAAAAAATTATATCCCTTAGGATTCTTCTTTAATAGAGGGGAAAATATGTAGTGGAAGATACATCGAGTATGAAAGAAATGGATTTCTAGTTAAAGAAAAATGTTGAAAAGATCAAGAATCATGAGGAAAAAACACAGTTTATCTAAAAAAATTAGAACATATATTATTCCTATAGAAAAGAATATATGAGTTGTGATTGGGAATTTTTAAATATGAAATCATCATATAATATGATGAATATATCTAAATCCTAAAAAATTAAAAACCATTTAAAAAATATATATGTAAAAACTCTCTTTAAAATATTGAGTAGATATGTTATAACCATGGATTGATAGGGAAAACTATGAGTATATTTCTAGAATCTTAAGTGATTAAAATTAAAGGAATGAACTTGCTATATTAACAAATAAAATATGAAATTATAATATGTCATATGTTTTTAATTGGAGAGGTATTATTTTTTCAAACCTGATTCACATGGAAAAGAACATCAACCTGAAAGAGAAAAAAAATCCATAACGAGTTCCTAAACTCTTGGGAAATATGGTATAATAGCTTATCCTGGAAATATAACTATTAATTGGGAAAATAGATTTATTATTCAGTTATAAAAATATGAATCTTGATGAATGGATCAACATGAACCTACTTTTTCACACACACAAAAACCCCTATTGGAATTAATGATATAACATATGGAAGAGAAAATTGAAATATGCTTCAGTTGTGAGTATGAAGAATTGTAACATGAATAATGATTCATCACTGGTGGAAAATGGGTAGGTGTCTAAGATGGATGTGAAATAGAAATATCATAAAAAATGTCTTGCATGTTTTATAGGTAATACAATGAGGTGATAACTAAAGTCAAGAGAAAGATCCCTCTAGTGTAGGAGGAATATTAAGTAGATTTAAATTGGAAAATCAATGTTGAAATGTTGTATATTTGGGTTTACTCATACAACCATGAAGTAGTGGAATCATGCAGAAACTATAAATAATAATGAATAAAAACTTTTGTAAAATTATTTCTTAATCATATGGCCAAATCATAAGTAATAGTCTAAGAAAATGAAACTGGCATGAAAAAATATATATTTCATACTTGGAATTATGAATAAACATAATGGAATAAATTAAATTTTTAGGAAATTAATTAAATGAAAATAAATTATGTGGTTTTATTAAAAGAACCAGTACATTGATCATTTTGAAAAAAATATGGAAGAAACATGTTAGTCTCTCATAACAAATTGCAATCCTCTATTTGTGTATTATTGTGGTTCACCTCTCTCCATGACTTTAATTTTTTCTAATATATATTAAATGTGATATAAAATTAAGGGGGAGTTATAATCCATGGGGTTTATGTGTTTAAAGTGTATTGGTGAATATGGTGAATAGAGATACATGAGATAATATGAATTATAATACATGAAATTCCTGATCGGTGTAAAAAACAACAATTGGTGTCTAGAAAACATTTCAATATTATATATTAATTGTGAAAGTAGTGTATTAATAAAAAGGATGAATAAATGATGAAGGTATAAATCTAATGTTGTTGTTTTTTCAAAGATATTTTTGAATGATCTGGAGGTTCCAAGTCATATTTAATATTCATAAATATGGAACATGCCTTAGATCAAGTGGTACAAGACAATTAAGAGTGGAAATATCAGTGGAGAATATATAAAATTCATGTGTTTATGGTATGTCTGCATCATTATAAAAATATGGTATTAGCTTACTTTTTTCAAGGTACAAATAATCTACTGGACAAAAAATTACATTCCAAAAATTGTTCTCTCTAGTATGGAGAGTAATTAAACATTTATCATTAAATAAATAGTTGGTAAGACAAAAAGTTATAAATATTTAGTGAGTTGATTTGATGAGAACTTTACCCTATTTAGCTATATCCAAAAATGTGTGTTGTGAATAATTAGAGATCATAAACTCTTTGTTGCATCAAGAGGTTATCTTTAAGAAGTGGTGTTAGTTGCCTTAACTTGTCATATGTCTTACACACTAATAATTAGTTACCAATTAAATGACTATTTTGTGTTAGTATAATTAGTATCACACAATGATTTATAAAATATAAAAATTTCTACTAATTGAATCTATAGAAGTAGATGAGTGACATAGATAGTGTTTGTATTTGTTGTCATAAAATCTTATTTCCTATAATGACTCCGGACTTAGCAGGCTTAGAGGATTTTTTTATGATTCCTTTATAAATTCTAATTTCACTCATAGAAAATCTATCAGTGGCATGAAACACTAATTTGGAAAGTGTCTATGAGATTTGAAGGTGAAAAAGAGCATTTTTTCAATCATAAATTCATAAATAGAGTTGATAGATAATGATATAGCCTAGAGTATTTTTTGTGAATTTGAAAATGGTAGATATATATCGTTGGTCCTTAGATGTAAACCTATGATATCAAATGGGATGAGAAGAAGTAGATGAAGAAAATGGTAGAATAGTATTTCCCTATTTTATTACTTTTGAAAATGGAATAGAACTATATTCCCCTACATATTTATGATGTTATGTAATTATAGATAAAATAGAAAATATTTATCCAAAGGGATTAGAGATATTGACTATTAAACACCATATAGAGTTCAATGAGAAAGTGGGATTAAAAAATATATTTGATGGAACCCTAATCATGATAGTGTGTTAAGGTAAATTTTGAATTAACTTGTACATTTTAAATTTGACATCAAATGGGGAGGAAAAACTGAAAGTATAAATCTATAGCCATGAAATTTATTGAGTGTCTAAAAGGAGATGGATTTATGATAGCATTGATAAAAAAATCTAAATGGGGATAAAATTAGACACAATCTTATATTTTGTTTTTTTATTGATATCATTAATAATATCATATAGTTAATTAGTGGTTTGGTAGTGCAGGAGTTCTTTGTTTTTTATAATGAAAGGATCTACCTTGATATCTCTACACATCAAGATAATATTTTTGGATTTAGGGGGCATAATTCATATATGGTGACTCGAGTATTGTAATATATTAGAAGAGGTTGAGTAAAGTTCTATAAATGTTTTGAAATAAAAATATTCCAAGGATAGATTATTGTAATTATTGAAAAATAGGTTTTGTTTTGGGAAGTAGCTCGGAAGTCAGGGGAAGTGATAAATATTATCATTTAGAGGAAGTTCAATAGCCTAATGTGATTTTTGGAGCCAAAATGGAAGTAACATTGAGTTAAATAGTAAATTTGAGAGGTAAAATGAATATTTTATGAAAGAAAGCACAATATCAAAAGTATTAGTTTAATAAGGCATTGCTACCTTCTTTTTGGAAGAAAACGTTCATCATTTCTAGTGAAAATAATCAGTTTTCACATAAATGCAATGGGATCACATCGTCTCATGATTTCAAAAGGTTTACTTGATAGTGTTTCACATATCATAAATAGAATTAGTAATAATGTGACATGTTTTCTTGAATAGATTAATAGGAGTTATTTTAGAAATGAGGGGGAATTCATTTGATTGGGGCTCAAAATAATTTCATTGTAGGAGTTTGTAAAGAAATTCACATGATTCATGTAGTGAAATATATCATAATCATGAATATGATTTTTGTGAAACTATGAGATTTTTTTCCAAGATGAGTTAGGTGACAATGGTGTATTTTGAAGGGAGTCACATGACCATCATGTTTCAGGTGAGTCATATTATGGAAATATATTTTTATATAAAACGCACAAATTTATTTATGTTCTATGAAAATAAGACCTTCCAAAATTTTCATTGTTATACAAGTGGGGATTTTCCTATAAATATCCCAGCATTAACATCATAATGATATTGATTGATTGTTAACAAAAAAACAGAGAGTGATATATTAACTAAATTTTTTTAAAAGGGATGGGGCTCTATATAGACTCCATCATGAATCTCATTAATGAAATCAATCACATGGAGGTTTGTTAAGATTATAGATATATATATGTATTCATATGAGGGAGTTCGGATAAATGATATATATATATATATATATATATATTCATCATGTGAATGGGTTCATCCAATCATTATGTGAAGCATGTAGGTGGACTAAGTCATAAGAAAAATATTATGTGAATGAGGATACATGATCAAGGTGATTAGCCCAGGGTTACAAGATCGGTATTAAAGAGAGAAAAATATACATTGTGGTTACATTAGTTAAGTAATATTCTAGTGGCTAATTCCACATGAAGAAATATAGTGGGGGTTCAGGAATTCAAAGTGTATATACAAGTTTTTCCATGAAATAATAAAATATAATACCCTTTGTTATATAGTCTTAGTGGAAATATTGAGGACTGACTGACTGAAAATTGATTTTTATTAAAATATTAATGGGTGGCCGCAACATACCACCTAACCAAGCATTTAAGGGGTCAAAAATAATGAAAGCCAAGGGAATCACCTTGAAAAAAGGATATACAATCCACTGGCAGGGAGCTAATGCTATCGAAAACAATGATCCTCCCCTCCCTCATGCCTACCCATGAAAGCACATCGGCCGCAAAGTTAGCATCCCTCCAACAGTGCTTAACAAATCACATCAGCCACAAAGTTAGCCTCCCTCCAACTATGATAGTGCTGTGGAGTAAAAAATCATAACCCTCTCGTATTGTTCTTAATTTCATCTAACATAACAGATTAATAATTCAATATATAGAAGAAAATCATAACATAAAATCAGGTTTTATGATGTACATAGAGTATATAGTTAGATAGAGACAGACCATCATGCTCTTTATATATTGAAGAGACATGTAAGTCTATAAAAAATGAAGTATATATCACCAATTTAGTGAATTTGAGTGAGGATAGTGTATTTTTCCTTAGGATATGAGTAATAAATATATAAAACATATAATCAGAGTGATCCATGCATGGATTGAACACGACTGAAACATTGTATCCATAGAACTAATGAGTTTTTGTGGATTATAGATCATCTAAACATAATTTGTTTTTTATCCTCTTATGTATCCATCTGTGGTGATCTATGTAAAATATTTGTGTTTTCTTCATGCATTAATTTTCTTCATTTTTTTTCTTTTTGATATCATGATTATAGGAGTAACAGGTTGAATAAGGTTCCTACCAACATGATAATAAGATCCAAAAACAATAAATGGATTTAATTAAAGATTAATCTAAAAATCACCATGATTCATGCTCATAATAGGTATCATTGACTGGAATAATAGAATTAATTATGAATTTACATCAAATAAAAGTAATAATAAAATATTTATTGAAATGGTAGTCATCTATATTTGTTTCATGTGTCGTTTACTAAAGCGTTTCAAATGGATAAACAAAAATAATGAATGATCAAGATATGTTCATTCTGTTATTATTATTATTTTTAAATAACCTTTTTCAAAAAGAATATCTATAAATTAGTTCACTACAAAAAAACTCATACAATAATTTTTTTTGTTAAGTAAAGTCAAGGATGACTTCCAAAAGGAAAAATATTTTATGTCTACCCTTATATCTCTCTTGATAGCTTAATTAAAAAATATATTTTATTTTACTCCTAAGTGAATATATATATTAATATTAAATTCTCCTCAGAAAAAATGTTTATTATATTTTTTTTAATAAAAATAATATGTGTCAACTAAAAAAATTATTATTCTACTAAAATCACTAAATGATTAGAATTAATATTTTCCATATAAATTCATAAATAGTTAAATATAATGAAAATAATTTTAAAAATTTATCTATAATATAAGATCAAATAATATATTAATTAAATTTATTTAATACGTTATGTTCCAAGAGGGATCTTCAAAAAAATCACTAACTTGTCATTTTGAGAATCAATTATTTAGAAATCACTCCAACTGTAAAATTTTAAAAGGTACTTTATCAAATTTTTATCATATATTTATTCTTGGAAATAATTTTTTTTATTATATTTTATATCAGATTTAATAATTGGGTTTATTTATTTTAATACAGAAAAAACTGATTCAAGATTTTTAGGCTCTTTTTCCTAGTAAAATTATGATAAAATCATTTAATGGTATCCATAAATCACAGATAAATAGATTTATTGAGTTTTTTTAATGTTTTTATGATTTTATATTTGATCTTAAATAGAATCAAAAAATATCACAACAAATTAATTTACATTATTCCCTAATTTTTTGATATAATAAATATATTATAGTTTTATGGTTCCACTATTGTTATTTTGTGAAGTTTTAAATTTATCGATAATGAATTTTTTTTGAAATATAAAAGTAATAATCTCATTAAAATGATAAATTTATTGGACTAGAAATACTACGTAAAATTTATCTTGGAAAATGGGTGTATTATTAGACATTCATGGTAGATGTTTATAATATAATATGACCTTATTATTTTTTAATAGATATGTTTCTTGACAAAGGATGAAACAGAAGTTAACTAAGAGTATATGGTGACTGAATAAATGTGTTATTTAATATATATATTGGGTTTTGATTAATATTGTTATACATAATTATTATGATCCAATATATCATATATATTTCTATCACACTTTATATTATGGAGGTTTTTTACATAAATATTTGTGATTTATGGGAGAGATTTGAGTGTGAAAAAATTGAACTGTAAATATTTTTTTACATCAATAATGCATCATATTAGTAGAATTTAATGATTTCAAAATCATCAAAATATATATACCTTTGAATTATATTATAAGATAAAATATAAACATATTGGAAGTTTTAAAATTACTAATAATGGTATATTATTTATGACAAGATCATGGTACATTTGGATTATATTGAGAGATGTTAAACATCATATAAATGTCATAAATTAATGGAAAGGTTAATATTATAAATTATAAGGGAGAGAATAGATTAGGTGTTTTTTTATAGAGGTAAATTTCAATAAAATTAGAGGATTATAAATACTACAAATAAATCATGATGATGTTATATATAGAGAAAATTGATTACGATTGATTAAAATATTACTTATATAATGAACGATGAGAAATTTTTGTTTTTGATTTTTGTCATCATAATTTTTAATATTCATGTGTAGTGTGTTCTAAATGAGTTTTATTGGTAGGAGTTATCAATTTCGGAGTGGTTTTGATCGAAGTGGGATAGTTATCATACTCATGACATTGAAGAAGTAGTTCACTTTAGCGAACACTGATAAATTGACACATCACCAAGTGCATTATCATTAGATGTAGCCTACTGAGGTGAATAATATAATACTACTTATATATAACATTATTTAATTAATTATTATTTTTAAGAAATATAGTTTCATTTGGAATAATCAACAAATAATATCATTAGAGAGGGGTAATATAAATTAATATACCCTGATTCACCCTCAATGCTTTCATGGGATTATGTGTTTCTTAGTGTAAAAAAATGTATCAGTGTCGATGGATTAGTTTGAAAATGTAAACATTCTTTCTTTGTTTTGGAATTAATATTGAATCATAAAGTAATTATCTAATTAAACTATGATAAAATTAAATATTATAATAATAAAATGACAATGTACTTAGAATAATTTAGCGTGTATGATTTCATGGTTGTCGTTCATTGAATCCACATGAATATGAAAGGTGGATCACTCATATCAATATACTATATAGAGTTCGATATGAACTACAATAAGATCAATGTTTTAGGTGACTCAATTTCAAAATTAAATTTAATGTAGGAGATACTACATTAATTCTCAAAATCCATATGGGAAAAGATGATAAATTTATATGATAGTGAATCAAATGTATGTAAAGAAAATATGTGTCTAATATGGAATATTTATGTGAATTTGAGGATGTAATAGAAGTAATTTGTTTATTTATTCCTAAATTTATGGAATTTTATCATGGAAGACAAACCTGGAATTTGTGAAACCAATGATTATTTCACTATAATGATCATACTATAAGAGTATTTCAAAATTACTTAAATAAAATGTTTTTTATCAAAGAATAATTTCGATATACTATATATTTTGTTGATTTAAATTGTATAAATTTTCCCTATTATATGAGACCCAATAAATATGATCTTTTATAAAAGAATAAATCTGTAGATATAGAGTTTAATATAATAAAAATTATCACTAATATTGATGACCATGAAGGAAAATGATATTTTTTAAGAATTCCATTTCATTTATAAAATATGAAATACAGAAATTACTACTGAATGCAAAGATTATTTAATAATTTTTTATGTATAAATTAATATTCTATAAAAAAATTATAATGAAGACAATTGATACATGAATTCATATTCTCTAACTATGATAAACATTAAATTAAAAATGTAAAATATAATTAATAAGAAAAAAACTATTCTACCAGATATATACAACTTGAATGAATTATAAGTGAACGGTATTGATAATTTTAATGAATTAAGTGTTGAATTACTAATGTATATCATAGAAAAATCACAAAGTGTGGGGAAATTGATAGTGATGAAGATAAATTAGAGATATATTTAAACTACTATTTATTGTTCGGGGTAACAAATGAATATATTTTATATTATATATTAATGAAAAAGAATGATAATATTTTGGAACATGGTTTTAAACTCAAAACCAAGCATAAAAAAGATAATAAAAACATGTTTAAGGATGGACTGAATATCCTAAGAATGAAAAAACAATAAAAATATAGACAAACTGGTTGAGTTATATCATATTATAGAATAGGAGACAAGAATTGTAGATGGATAGAATAATATTGTGAATAAAAGTGTCAATGGTATTTAGTAATTCATAAGAAATTTCAATACAATGAGTTAAATTCTATAGGACCTAGTGTGTGATAAAACCCAAGGATGTTATAAAGATGTTATATAATATGAGATATTGTGATTTATAGGAGACGAATTAAGATAAAATAAACAATATTGTATATTTCATCTATCATTAAATATTTCATAATGAAGGATATATATTTATCATTTTTTATCATATATTAATGTCTATCATGGTTTATCCAAAGACGCTAGCTCTCACTATTTAAGGGAAGATTGATTTGGGAATATCTGCAAATAACTATAGACCATTACTAATTAACAATGAGATTGAAACTCAGATTTAGTGTTTCAATGGAATGATGGTTATAATGAAAATATATATTCTAAAGAAAATATATACATCATGGAACAAGAGAAATATTGATTGGAATTAATAAATCAGTAAACATTGATAGTTTTTTATGGAACTTATTTGTTATCGGAATGTTATGAATTAAACTCAAGGCATTTTCTATAATGGATAGAATGGAATATTTCAAGAGAGATATAAAATTATAATACTATGGGGTTCCTTGGACTATGATCCTTTGATCCAGTAATGACAAGTAGGTTCCATGGTTACACACCATTGAAACCTGTCATTTATAGATTTTTTTACCTTGGATGAGTTCCTTAGACTTTGTATTGGGATGCCTTGGATACACTATTTAGATCCTGCATTGACAAGTAGGTGCCATGGTAACATCCCATTGGACCTAGTCACTATATAGCCTCATTTTACTTTGGATGATCACCTTGTATTCGGAAAGAAACTCATTAATGATTTCCTCAGAATACGCTCATTGGATTAAACTCTTACCTTTTTTCAAGAACCAATTACTACCGAGTTAGGATCCCTTGAGGTCAATGTTTCCTTTTTTTACCTCTTAACTTCTTTATCAAATACCATTACAGGTTTCCTTCTTACATGTAGTTACCTTCACTATCAACATAATCATGAGGTGTTGTAACTGATGGTAATGACTCATGTTACTAATTAATATAAAAAGGAATATACTTAATTAATGTACTGGTTGCATGTTTAGACACTAGCTGATGGCTGAAACAGGTACTTGGGTATTTAGTTACATCGTATTTCTTAATTTATTTATACATGCCTACACATTATTTAATATATACCAAACTATCAAGATTGGGATATACACCTATGGGGCAGGCCAACTGAGATTTATATCTCACACAGTACTCAGGAAACCATTTCACTGGGGTACCCAAGTATACTTTCTTTTTTAAAGGGACTTGGACCAAGATTTTTATTGTATACTTTCACTCAAGAGTTAGGAGAAAAAGACTAATCTAGAGCTTAGGATGCTCATGGAGATCTCTTTTGATCTTTTAGTTCTTTTCTTTAATTGATTCCTATATTATATTGTACTGAAAACCATTTTTTACTATTTAATTATTTCCCTTATGTATCAATACCATATCTTACATTAATCTATTGTATAAAATGGCATGGGTCACTTTTGTCTTGTTATATAAAATTTGTATTCTATTTATTTATCAATTATGTGCTACTACTACTGCAACTAATTATATTTACTCTATTATACCACTTCACAACTCTGATAATAATGTATAGTCACAAATTTATTACCTCCTAAAACCCTCACTGCTATTCGGAATTTTTTTTCATACGAGGAGGAATGCTTAACGACATGTAGTGACTGGTCTACCCATTATCCTAGAGGTGATCTGGGTTGGGACATTACACAATATCCGCAACATTAAGAAAAAAAATTCATAAAATCGTTAACCAAAGTGTCGTTCTACCAAAATTTTCCATGAATTCTACAATGTCACAATAGATTCAAGAAATTACCAATGGTTTTGATACAAACTATTTATCCCTAGTCCAGTTTTACACCCAAAGAAAGGAGTGGTGTGGGAGAATTATGAAGTCAAAATGTATTTTCTAAAAAGAGTTAATTTAATCTTGACTACAAGTGAGAGAGGTCCCCTTGAATCTGACAAAATACATAAAACAAATAAGGAAAACAAATTTATTTTACCTGGTTCTCCTTTGAAAGAAGAATCCAAGGATCATATATCAATAATTTTCTGATATGATAATTTACCACTACTTCGCTAGTTTGGTATTAAAATATTCTGATGATTTTAATACACCAGTATGGATCCTAAAATATTCCTCTATACCAACCACTACATTAAAAAGAGATAAAATCGTTAAATTGACTCAAATGATGATCATAAAATATTTCAATAAAATATAAATGACCCTAAATATAAAGTATACTCTTTAAAATAATCTTGTGTTCATGTCTAGATTTGTCATAGATATGCACAAAAAATATTCATTTAGGATGGAACATCAAATCCCTTATGTACGATAACACTTGACATAAAAATATTAGATATTAAATAATTTCTTCATAATAGATCTTCTTAATCTTGTTCATCAAACAATACATTTTCATAATTAAATATGTGATCTCTCAATTTCACAAATCCAAAACCTCTTCCTCAAGATTATGTTTCAATTAAAAATTTTAAAATCAATCTGTACCTAATATTAGATTCTAATATACACTTTGGATTCACCCCTAGATAAATTTATATTATTTTATTATAATTTTAGAGTTTACAATGTCAAATTGACGATAAAATATTCTTAAATAACTACTTCATCTTACCAATTTCAATTCAGTAGAATCCATATATCATTGTACAATATCCAACTCTACAATATGAT
Source organism: Viscum album (assembly GCA_963277665.1). Taxonomy (NCBI): domain Eukaryota; kingdom Viridiplantae; phylum Streptophyta; class Magnoliopsida; order Santalales; family Viscaceae; genus Viscum; species Viscum album. The sequence continues at coordinate 1,573,343,407 of OY728120.1, read as the reverse complement.
GAGTATATTTTGACTAAACTATTATTAAAATAATAATAAGGCCACTATTTGTAGCGCAGATTCATGGATCAGTGTATTATAAAATTTTTAAAAACTATGGATGTAGCTCTGTTAAAAATAGGCCCTCTATGACGTAATATTTTTCTTTATTATTGATGTCTCCCAATCTGTGTTGTCCGTGGAATGTAATTTTTTAATGGTGATGTTCCTTATGGACACGAAATTTCTGAATTCATCAACATTTTATGAAAGATAATATTCATGTTATGGGAATTATGTTGTGGCGTGGTACTCAAAATTCCCCAAAATAGTTATTCTAGGTGTGACCCAACTCATTTATACGGTGTGATTGTCTCGATTTTTAATGTCCTATTAAGAGTAGTCTAACTACCTCCATGGCATGGCCTTTGGATATATGATTTATAAAAAGTGTATCTTTATATGAAATCAAACCTGCATATCCTATGTCATGGTCACCTCTCTTGTGGAAAAATCCATTTTATCTAAATCTTATATAACAAATTCAATTAAACTACTAGACCTTTATTATCCACAAAAATTATTTTCCATTTATTACATCACTATGGTATAATCTTATACTATTTCCCCCTCACTAGTGATTATAGACACCCAAACTACTATCTATAGAACTTCTTTATAATGTGTTTCTCCATCCCACCTAAAGTTAACCCACAATGTAAATTTTCACCATTACTACTCTCGACATGCCACTATCATGATTAGCTATTTTATTTTAGTTAAATTTCTTCTATAGTTTTTGAGCCCATGTTTTTCCTTTTTTAATTAAAAAATTCCACTCACCACTATGACATGAGTAATTTTCCTATTGTATGATGTTCTATTTAAATTACACTTAGGAACCTGAAAAAATACAGATATAAATAATTCTGGACATTTTTTTCTCTTTCTCTAAAATATTGATGTGGCCATTCTCTTTATAGTGTGGTTTAGGAATGCCTATTAAAAATATAGGAACCATAATGTTTTATTAAAATACAGTATGAATGCATATACCCAAATCCTAATTGACAATGAAATACAATTATCAAATATCTTCATTAGGTTCCAATAAAATAATTGTGGAAATAATATGCCTGAAATCATTTTTCTCAATTTATCATTTATGTATGTATAGTACATAATGACAATAAATTGTCTTTGTATTAATTATATTGAAGAAAATACTACCACATCATTATAAAACTATTTGGTAACATTAGTTATGTAATAAAATTTGGTGTAATGATTTTCATGATGGGATGTCTCAGTGTTAATGTCATAGAATTCATAAGGGTTCTCTGATGGTGATATATAAGGTTCCTAACTTTTTAGAAAAGGACACATAATCATTTCAAGTATTTTAAAATTGGGTTACATATGAGTTCTTTGGAAACCTAAGAAGCTTTTTGTATGTGTAAAAATAAGGATATGTAACTGTAATGATCACATTAACTAATTATAGAGAATAGGTAAAGGAGCCAATAGAAAAATAGACGTGGATGGGGAAAAATTGAACCACTAAAAATATTCGATGGTGATGGAACTAGTTGACTTGATATTCTCCATGATAAGGGTTGGGTGGGACAACAAGAACACATATCCTTGGATTATTGATCTATCAGTGATTTTTTCAATTTTTCTTGTAATGTTATTATCTTTTATTATATTTAAGGAAGTCACAGTGTTTTCACATGGATGTATGACTTATTTCTTGAATCGTACAAATCAATTTTCATTCCATATTTAATTTTTTCTTCCTTGAATATTTGACACCATGAGTTATTTTTATTTCTTTGTGTGAGGGAATCATTTTTTTGTTGATTTTGGGGAAAACATTACTTCCCAAGTTAAGGTATATTAGTTTGTGGGATTATTTGTATCCAAAATGTTCTAGAGATTTTTCCTTGTCTAATGATTTTATTGGTCATGCCTATAGTCAGTGATTGTTTTTAATTCCAATATGTGGTATCTGGTATTGTATATAATTAAGGTTTTACAAAATCAATAGTAGTTTCATATAGTGACATTTTTTCTTTTTTTTAATTAAATAAGAGTAATTATATCAAAATATATAGATTTAGATGATGAAAATATTCAGATATAGAAATTAGACTAGAGGAATTTTGTTTCGAGATGATATAGATGAAGTAATACAATATTAAAAAGGATATTGTGGTACCATCGAAGGGAGAAAAACTGGAAAAAAAAGTAAAAAGTGGAATGGGAAAGGATAGAAAAAATGAAACTTTTCTTAATATAGATGTCACAATCATGTAATGTTATCATTTAAATTCAAGATATGAAGACCATAATAGTGATGATAAATGAAATAGAATACATTTAATAGAATACATTTAATAGAATCCAACATCAATAAACATGGTTTATGAGATACCACCATTATTTAAAATGGGAATTTCATTATTATGACAAGTGGTTTATCATTTCATTGACTATAATTGGATTCACTGTCAACCAAAATTAGTTAAATTAATGTATATGAAATATATGAGGTCTTCTTTTCAGGTGTAATCACTACCACAATCATGGGATGTGATGGTAACTAAAATAAGAATACATTATGAGAATATAGACCTTGTTTTTTTGTAAATGAAATTCTAATTTAATATTTCAAATAAGGGTATATTTATTAGCCTATTGGTACCACGCTTAGTATGGAAGGTAGAGTGTAACACCTTATGATTTTAGTATGTAATTTCTAATAAATAATTCTTTTATTTTCATTTGGTAATGGTACACATGACATGATACAAAATGGAAAATAATTTGTCTTATTATTGCAAAATATTAGAATATAAATTGAAATACATTACCTAATTACTGAATGGAATATATATAGTAAAATTACTAATGGAATGAAACCATATGAAAAAAATAACTCTACAATGTTGAAATTTTAATCATCAAAATATTCTATAAAGATCATACTCCAATTTATAAGTATATATGATAAAAATACGTCGGAAACCAAATAAACACCATCAAAATGAAATTAGAGAACTTGATGAATGATTTTAGAGATCTACTTAAGTCTATATATAGAAATATAATATGATTATTATATATAGTTCTAGTAATATATTTATGAATAATAAACATATATATATTATATAGAGAGTATGAATATATTTCACCAATGGAGGTATGAGGTAAGTGTATCCTTTCAATCTCACATTATAATCGAGAATATTTACTTGTAAATATACATCAAGGAGGATTTTATATATATTTCCAAAAAGATACCATTTATTTTATCCTCCTCTAGTAGTTTTTAGGGTTTATATGTATTCTTTCATATTCTACTATGTTTATTCTTAAACTCAACTGAAATTTTTTCATTAGGTTGAGCCAAACTTATCTCAATTTATTAGTTATAAACATTTCTCCTTCATATCTATATTCTTTATGTTTTGTACGAATATCATTTTCTATTAATTTTTGATTTATTATGGTAACTTCGTATTTACTTTGAATCTATTTATAAACATGTGAATTTATTATTTTTAAATGTTTTTTTCTTGGATATGTTTCTATTAAAATAGAATTTATTAACAAAAGTGTGAAATGGGTTTATTTTTTATCGATTTCCACAGTATTTCTTTACCTATTAATTTTCATTGGATTATATCTATAGTGATTCCCTTTTATGATCTGTTTTTTTCTTAAGAAACTTATATTCTTTTTTATAAATAATTTCTTTTTAAAATAGAATTTATAAAAAATATAAATTATTTTCTTCATAATTATGAGGGAAAATTTGAAATTCTTTTATAAATAATTTTTTAGGAATTTAATTATATATTATTAATTAGTATAATTCATTTTATATTTTCAATAATGATATCATCCACAATATTTATCTGGATGGTTATGATAATGTTGTGTGGAAATCCACACAAATTCCATTTATTTCACAATGGTGACTTAAAATAGATGAAATTATGAATTTTTTCTAAATCATATGAAAAAAAAAATTATTATGTTCATTATATTATAGATTATAATAAAACTATATATCCTTCTAGTGAAATTGGTATAGATTTGTATCTCATTTTGTGACATGTAAGAGACTTCGGTATGAACACATTCTACTATGAGACTATCCACTATGTGATGATCATTTATGAATTGAGCCATAACTATTGAAATAACTTTCCTATGGTTATTTATATGACACATTATTATATAAAATATATATGTTATTTAACATTCATTTGTTATGTTATCTATGCTCTTAATTATATACTCATTTTTCTATACTCCTATAATATATGAATTATGTAATTTCCAATTCCTTAATGTTTATGATTCATGTTTTATTATATATGATTTTCTAATGTTATCTTCATGGACATTGATTATGTTATTGTATCCACTTTTAAATATTATGATTACATTTGATATTATATTTTCATCACTAGTGTTCTCCATTTTCATAGTGTCTAATATTACCCTCTCTTAATTATCCATGTTGTGGGATATGAAGAAGTTTATTTCATACAAAACTACTTAAATTCCATCATGTATTAAGATTATTTATTAGGGATGTTGAACTGTGTTTGAAGAAAAAGTTAATTATGTATTTATTCTTCATATACACAAAACCAAGGTTTCTAGGTTGTGATTTATTATAACATATAATGGATTCTAATTTAAAAAAATTTATATTGTATTTTTGTTATGATTATTTAATCATAATTGTTATCTAGGTGAGGTATAGTGAATTTATAGGGATTTTATTATTTAGAATAATTAGGCTGAAATTAAATCAACCTATGATAAACCAAACTTGACAAAGGGTGTACCTCAAAAATCATAGGATGAAATAAAACATGTTTAATTTAGGATGTTTTATGAATGATTTTCATTATCACACTATTTCATACTTTTGTTACAATTTCCTAATACGCATAGTAAAAGTTTTGGTTTTTTAAATGGATGTAACATTGATATAATGAGTAAAAAATATGTGAAATGGGAAATATAATGGTTTTTCCTTTGAGAAACCGAAATGGGATGGGGTTTAGAGTATAAAAACTCAATGTTATTCACACATAACTTTATGATGAAGTGAAAAAATAATATAAATCATATCAAACACTTAAATAGATCACTGAAAGATCATGTCTTCATAAAATAAATCATGTGGGAATGAAAATGCTAATTTAATGAGTCTTTCAATCCTCTAATATTTTATTAGTTGATCAATATAGTAGTGATGAAATTTTATTTCCTCAATTTATTACATTAAAAATGGATGTTCAATACAATTAACATTTTTATTGAAACATGTATCATTTATGCATCCAAATTTGGGGAAAGATACATGGGTAATAGATCAAATCCATTGAAAGAAATGAGATTGAGGTAATATTTTTCCATAATTTTTTTCCCTTAAATAATAAATATAAAATGGGGGGAGAATTACTCGAGTAGAGAAATTCAGAAGATGAATTGAATGGTACCTGTGAAGAAAACAACATATGAATTTCAAGGTGTGATTTATTTTTATCATTAACCATGAATTCAAAACCGATCATATATTTAATGAATTAAAACTAACTATCTGAAAACCATTAGCTATAAGGGACATCAAGAGCTATGAAGAAATTGTTTATTATTTTTAAATGGTGGATATGGAAAATGGAGACTCTAATTATTCTCATTATATTGGTAAAATGGACAAAAGTATGGCATTTAATGGAATCTAGAATCCTAAAAGAAATAGAGGAATGATCATTCATATTCTTAAATACCAAAAAAGATTAAAATATATTGGCTACATTTTTTAAAGGAATATGTAAATTCATCCAATGCATAATAGAAGGAAATATACACATTTCATAGAAACACAAATGATAAATCAAATAGAGGAGTGATGATTAATCTTCTTACAGGACATAACATTCTGAGGAACCATGTGGAGAGAGCCTCAATGGAATATGAAAATGATTCAAATTTGAAATAGTAGGACATCAAGAACATGAACGGAAAAGAGATATAAATATGGAAATTAATGAAATATATGGGCGTAAATCTATACCTAATATACAACCCAAACTTTACAACAACACTTCTTAGGATTTAAGAATTTATGAAAACTATTACACTAATTCATGGGAAATGATGACATTGTGCATTAGCCACCTCTAAACCCATGTGATATAGGAAATTATTATGATATATCAACAAAAATTATCATGAAAATAACATGATAAAATGTACACTCATCATTCACTAAAGAACTAATAATATATTATACAATTGAACTTCTATTCACTAAATTATTTTTTTGAAGTTTTCAAAGATCATGAAATAATCACCCCAACTAATAGATTTTAATATATAATCAAATTAATATTTTGTAAAATGATTGTATCCCATGATAATTATTCCACTATGATAGATTTTTATGGGACGTTTGATCCTTAAAATATTATTATTCTCCATATATTCAATTTTTATGTTCTTTTAGGCTTGAATTAAATATCTCAATATAGAAGTCATATTAATTTCCAGTAAAGGTAAATAAAATATTGTATCACCCATCAACTCATGATCATATATAAGTGTAAGTATTATTATGTACTCTTTATGGAAGTCACAACCCTTTTATGGTTATTATAAAAAATCAATGAAGAATATATAGCAGAATTGGTTAGGGAAGAAATTCTATATTTACGATATATTTATTATTTTTGAATACATTGAGGTACATTGTGAATTATTACTTTATGTTCCCAAAAATCGTGAAATTTGGTTTTCCATCGAATTCACACATTGTGCAATGCTTATTTCAAAGACCTTGTATAATAAAACCCTGACTAAATTATATGAATAAAAGAAAGAACTAAATGATTGATTGGATAAAAGTTTTATATACCCATGTTCTTCACCATGGTATGAACCCTTAGTCGTTGTTAATAAAAAAAATTCAACAATGCATATCTCTATTGATTATCATAAAAAATAATAAGATTATGATCATTAAAAATATCCCCAACCCCGTATTGATGAAAGGTTTTATAAAAAATGAGGAGTTAAATAATTATCATTGAAAAAAAAATTATTTTTATATCATTAATTAAGGAAAAAATGAATATTAATTTCTGGATAACCTTCCATATAAGATATTGAAAATAATAATCCAAACTAATTCAATTAAAATATACAAATTTCCTTGATATCTTCCTTGAAAAATTATATATATTCTTATGAGATTACCTATATCAATTTGGTTTTTTACTTATAGATAATTCTCTAATATATTCCAATATTTAGAGAGAATATAGGTCTTTTGAGTCTCGAGATAAATAGCTTTAAAAGGGGGAAATTGTATTCTTAATTTTGAATGTGTCAATTATAGCTATATAAGTTAGTATTCTTGGTTCATTTTACAACATCACATTATTTATTAAACACATAAACACATTATTTTGAAAAGGGTTTCATTTTTTAAAATTTCATGGATAGAAAAGTTTATATTTTTAGAGAATTAGAAAAAAAATTATAAAAAAATGGATATTTCCACCCATTGATAATTTTTTCTATGAAAAAAAGTTCATTATATGGACACACTTTCATCATTCATTGTGAATATTCTATCTAGAACATTGAATTTATTAAGACTTCTTCTCATCCATAAGCCCTTTATAAAATTATTTGAAAATTTGGGAAGAGAAAAAAAATTGTTCAAGGAACATAAAATAAAATAATCTCGTCATGCCATTTGTTAACTAAAAAATTCCACAAGAAAGATTTAGATTATCAAAATAATAATTTAATTAATATATTAATTAATTTCCCATAAAAACAACTTAATTGATTTTTATATTTCATATAACATTTAATTTGAAAAAAATAATGTAAATAAACAAAATCATAATTGTTTCCAGAAAACCATAAAAACATGTGAATACTTTTCCTTGAAAAAATATTCCTTCCATCGTTATTTATAATACAAAATTCCTATCATTTCCACAAAAAAACTAAAATGATTCTGATACCTATTGAAATCAAAATATTTCCTTTATAAACTAATACAAGTATATTATATAGGTAACTTACCACATTATCTTTATCTTCCATATTACAGGAACCATTATGATGTAATCATTACATTTGATAGTTCCCATATCTATTAGGAGTAACCTATTTCAAGTAAAAATTGTTAGTTTAACCATTTCCTTTGAGAGTTATATGAGTATAACCCACCATTAAATATATAAAGGGATCACCTATCATTCATATAAGATTTTCAAGAATCATAACATGAATTAAAAAATTTATCTCTTTCACTTTATCAATAAAATTAATTTGAATTAGAAATCAAGGTCATAAATAATAACACTTTTAGGTATACGTTAAATATTATAAAATGTTTCTGTTTATTTTAAAAATTACCTTTTTAAAATAATAAATTCATATAATATTGATAAGAGAATTTTAATTGAAAATAAAAATTATAACTATAGAAGAATCCTGAAAATTTATAATAGATATTATAGTGCGAAAAAGTTTTTAATACATATATATTGATAAACATTCATTATACACATTTTTTAAGGGTAAAATATAAACCATATGAAAAATATTAAAAAGGATTATTATTAATTTTTTTACAAAAAATAAAAAAATGAAAATGAAAGTTATCAAAAATAGAAGTATAATTCTGATAATTCAATGAATTTTTTTAAAAACATGGATATTTATGATAATAATTTCAAATGATTACATTAAATAAAATTTGTATAGAATAATCCCTAACAATAATTATCATCGAGCTTTTTTACATTCACTAAATCATGAATAACAAAATTATATTTGTTTTATTCATTTACAATAACCTCTTAAGTTCATTTAACTATTATTGTTCTTTTAATTCCAATTATTACTTTGTTTTACTTATTTAAAAAAATTCAGTTCATGTTGTATGTTTTGGGGTCATTTGGTTTAGAAAATATATTAACATCAGTGCATTGATCTTCATAAAATGGTTTATGGTAACATTAATTTAAATATATTATAAATTTTTTAATTATCATATCTATAAAATAAAAACACTTTTAAATAAAAATATGTAAGGTGTTTTAGAAAAATAAACCATGTTATTTGATATAGATGATAGTTGATATGAATGCATGAATAACATTTATGTTTTTATAATGGGTTGAAATGAAATAAACTAGGGAATATTTCACTTTTCTAGAATCATAAATATGTTATAAATTTTATATTTATTCACTAATTCCATCCTTATGACCATCCTTGTGATAAGGAAATGATAAATTAATAACATCCCTTCATGGGTGTGGTATTCCACACATACACATGAGAAAAGTTATAAATTTTTGATGATGTAAAGTATTATATTATGATTATATAATAAAAATAATGTCATTATCATATTATAGCTTCATTAATTATGTCTTTAAATACACATTTATGATGATTTTATGGAAAATTAAACCTATCACTTCGTAGAGGTTGTAGTCACACATACACAAAAGCTATATTTTTAATTTCCCATGGGTGGGAAAATGAGATGAAAAGGGGTTTAATAATAATTTTCATACAATGTTTTTATATGGAATAGACTTATGTAATTAATTTATAATGGTTAAATATTATTTAATGGAGGTGTAAGAAGACACAATCCTAGAATACTTGGGTTAGAGTTATACCACTTATTTAGTGCGCCTCATTTGGCACACATGTTAAACCTTCCAGGGACGATATTTTGGTAAGAAAAATTAATCTAGGATGCCAATTATTATTTCATGGGGATATTTTGTTTTGTATTAGATGATATAGAGTGCTCAAAATGTATGATGAGGGAAGGTTATTAGGTTCCCTATTATAAACAAGGGGAGTGGAATACTTCAAATTTGTAAATAATTACAAATATTATAAATGAATTATAGATTTTAAAGGGTAAAAAAACTATCCAACTATATGTATAATGTGATAAGTTTTTAAATCACATTATGACATAATAATTAAGATATTATTTTTTGTCTTTATTACCTAGTTTAAACCTTAATAAATCTGATTTACCATTTAATGTGATTGCACATTTTTACCAAGGTTATAAATCATGATGAACACAAATCAAATTTAACTCAATAAAAAATACTAGCCACATAATCCAAAATATGGAATAATTTTTTCATGAAATAATTTTTATATGTGGTATAAATCCCATTTAAGATAAATGTGAAAAAATTAATAAAAAATAGTTTCTATAAAATTTCATTTTAATGCCTCAAAATGAACTTGTCGGTCGGAGTGGATACTCAAGAGGGGGGTGAATTGAGTTCCAATTAAAAATTTCTATTAAAACTATTTCTATTTAAAACTCCCCTATTTAAAAACAAGTTAAACTGTAGTGAATTTATACAGATTTTAAGAGTTTAATTAGTTTCTCAATGATTGACTAGGTCTCAGTTAATTTAATCATAAGATTAAATTAACTTTTGAAACTAACTTACTGGTTCACAATCAGTATAAACACTTGCTAATTTTACTATCAACGTAACTTTAAAACAAATTATATTTCAAAGTAATTATCAGCGGAATAGAATATACATATATATATAATGTACTTTAGATTTAAACTATGATGTATAGGAGATATAACCAATAGGTCCAGTCTCAAGCTGAGACTTATTCCTCTCAAAATAATTATATAAATTTGATCCACACCCTGGATCGGAGTAAACAACAATGCAAGTACTGTCCAGGTACTAAGACCTCTACCACAGTTATTCGTGGGAAAAAATACAATAGCACACAGGCTATCCAGGTCACACTTTACCTCTTCCTCAATTCACATTGGGATATAGTAATGTGTAAGATGTTTGGAGTGAGGATTTAGTATCCTCAAGTTTAGTCCAGGAGTCAGTGTGTAAATACACTGCTCAAATAGTAAATGAGTAAAACAAAATAGAGCTAAATATATAGAGATGAGTTTAGAATGCTCTATGTGTTGTGAGAGAAGCTCTGGACTCCTTGGATTGATGTAAATTAAGCTATGATTCCTCTGGTTTTTTTTCTGAAAAACCGAGGGTCGTTTTCTTCAAGTTCAGTTTGATCAGCTTGAGTGCATGAAGAGCTTATTGTAGTTCTTCACTCCTTGAGTAAGATGCATCTTGTGTTCTCCTTCAGGAAGAATGTCTTCATGTATATTTAGTGATCTTTTAGTATGGAGGTATTCTTTCTGTATGCAACACATTACAACATTCTTTTTCCCATTGTATGTACTCTTCATGAAACTATTTTTCTATGCTTTTCACCACCTTTTTCATCTGTCATTTTGTCCGGTCTTTGTCCTTCCTTTTATAGCTTTCATCTTTGGCAATGGGAATGATTACCTTTTCATGGGTACTAGGTACAGTTCCCTGACATGCCAACAATCCATATTAAATAACATAAAATTCATTAAAATCATCGAAATTGACCGTTTCTTAATAAATAAATAATTTTCACAAAAGTAGAGTTTGACTGGTCAGTCTTTCATCAGTAGCCTTCTATCGGTAGTGGAGGAATTTGTGTATAGCAGTGAGCTCCTATCGATAGCTCTTTGATCTTGTACCAGTAGCTCCTTGTATCAGTAGCTCTTACTTTGTGTATCAGTAGATCTATATACTGGTGACTCCTTCTATCGGTAGCTCTTGGTCTATCAGTAGCTCTTGTCTCTCAGTAGCTTGCTTGTCTCGATGACTCTGTATCAGAAACCAAAATTATCGGTAGACTTGTTCTATTGGTAGCTGTCTGTATCGGTGAATCTTTTGTATCGGTGGCGCGTTTTGTGTTTGTGACTCTATTGGTAGCTTGTGCATACCGGAAGCTCCATTCTGTAGCAGTGAAGTTTATATCGTTAGACTTATGCATACCAGTAGACTTGTTCTATTGGTAGCTTATATTCTATTGGTAGATGTCTGTATCTATGGATGATATATTAGAGACCTTTGCTTAATGGTGGACTTATACATACCGGTAGCTCTACGTATCGGTGACCTTTGCATGTCGGTGACAATGTCTATCAGTAGACTAATTCTATCGGTAGACTAAGTCTATATCAGTAGCTATAGGTATATCAGTGACTTAACTCTTATCTGTTTTATGCAGAACACATCCAATTGAGTTAGAATTATTTCAAAAGTCATATATACATAGATAAACATTTATTAAAATATTTCGTAGCTTATTTTAATATAATTATCAACTTGATCATAGATTAAAAGCATTAATATATAGATGCACATTATTTGGTATTATCAAAGAATGTGAAAGCATAATTGGGATTATCAGAATAGTTGAGGTCAACAATCTCCCCCTTTTTGATAATCACAACTTATGATATTATAATCTCAAAATAATCAGTAATGTATCATAGGATATATCATTAAATTCAATTGTAGCAGAGAAAACAATATAATATGTGAAATGTTAAATGTATCATAGGTAGAATTAAATGTAATGGTATCAAAGTTACAAGTCACAAAATGAAATAGATAGTAACTCTCCTCTTCACATCTATTACCTCCCTCCCCCTTTGTGATTAGAAAAAAGTTGGAAACAACAAAGAAAGGAGAAAATGGGAAAGAAAAGACAACCATTTTTATTTCATGTTGCAAAAAGGTACAAGGAAATAAATACAAAATACAAGGGATTCCTATCAAATATCTTAGACACTTAGTCAATCCACTTCCTCAATATGAGATTTTACCTTGGGATCAGAAGAGGATTTAGGCTGTGTGGATGCAGGAGTAGGCTTAGGAACACCAGAAATGATCAAGGAGGCTGAGAGACTGAAACTGTTCCTAGCCTGTACTAAGTAGCCCTCTGAGTGATCATAGGAGTAAGTCTTCTGATAGCTTGGACTGGAGTCATCTGAACAGGAGAATTAGTAGAAGCAGAGGCAGGTAATGCTGGAGGTATAATCATTGTCCTAGAATCAACATGCAAGAAAGGCATCAAGATATTTCTGAAATCCATAATCATTCATCCTCCTCTTTCCATAGCAGATATGAAATCATCCTTGTTCTCCATGAATTTGTCCAAGGCTGGAGTCATTTACCTTAGTTTGATATATTTATCTTTGAAGGCTTGAATGACCGTAGGTAACTTCGTGTTTTCTAACATAAGCTTGAAATGATTGTTGAGCAGATGCTTGGTATAAATCCTTTGGAAATAGTAATCTACCTTGTCTTTCACTTCTTTTTGAGAGGTAGAAGCTTCTCTCATATAGTCCTGAACAATATTAACTATCTCTCAAGTTGTATATCTAGTAGAAGCCACCACATTGGTCAAATATGATGAGTCCACAGAGCCACTAGTTGATGCGGAACCAAGATCCTCCTTCATCAAATCATGAATCTGATTAAGTTCTATTGAAGGTCTGGAGGCAAGAGAACCAATAGAGAATGCTACTAATTCATTGATGTTTTTAGCCAACCCACTGATAAGATTTTTCACATGGGAATCCTGGGTGTGGACATGATCTTTCATGGAGGTTTTAAATACTTCAAATACTGATACCATCTGGCTCACAGCACCTTTGACATAAGCTAAATTTTTTTCTGTTTGGGATTTAGAACTCATATAAGTTTCTAAAGAGATAACAGATTTAGTTAGAACTTCAACATCCTCTTGAAGTCTAGATACATGAGTTTGGAAATCTATAATTTCATCTACTATTTCTGCCACAAAGGTAGAGACATTACAGCCAAGAGAGAGTTCAAAAGACTTTTCCAAATTTCTCATCTCTTCAACAAATAAATGCTTCAACTCGGAAACAGAATCACTAAAAGACTCTTTCAGCTAATTCTTTAAGGATTCAAGATCACCCCTGGTGATCATATCAGCAGGTGAAACCACAACAGGTGCTCTTTCAGATACTATACTGGTCACTGAGTCATTCATAATCGATTGAATTGATGACACCATTGAGGATTCCATTTTCCTTATTTCTTCCACAAAAATGATTTTGAGATCAGACTTTAGCTTATCCATATCATGAATTCTGAACACATCTTCAGGTAACAACTCAGTCATAATATCATAATTTGTTTTTGGTCTATTAAGGGATGCCTCAATATCATAATTTGGATAGTTCAATCCACAAACCCCAAAGTCTGGGTCTTCTTCCGAATCCTCAATTTCAACTCCCACTGAAACCCTACCAAACCTAATTGGATGCTCCCCCTCAACTAGTGCATTCTCTTGTATAGCAAGATCATTCTCAGCAGGTCTTTCTTCCTCAGAAAAATCATCTACATTTAACTCCATCTCTACAACAGTAGGAGGATCCTCTAGATTAGGAACAGGTCCTTCCATATCACCCTCTACTTCCTTAACAGGCACAACTGAGCTTCCAATCAATGGACTCGGACATAAGATCATAGAATTAGAGGCTTTAGATTCATTTTCACTTTTTTCTTCATTCTTAGGGGTTGGCTGGTCTTCCTCAATAGAAGGTGTTTCTTCTTCTAATAAATATTCCTTTTCTGAAGACATATTTTCATAAATAGGACTTGGGGCAAGTCTGGATCCCTTCCATCACCCATAGAAGTCACCTCTTCATCAGTCTCATCACTATACTCAGGTTCTTCTTCATCAGGTCCTAGACCTCGATACCTCGCATCCTTTGTCCTTGAAGGATGATCCACAGGATTGAACTTATCATATAGCTTCTTTTCATCATTAACCCACTCTCTTCTCCATGGATTCCAGTTTATTTTCATGTATTTTCAAACAGTGGTTGTGATAAAAAAAATTATTCTTTACTACCATGGTCTCATCCTGAGACTCAGCTACCCCTTTCACTTTGATCATCATTGAGATAATCTTGGAAAAGAATTAGGTATTTGTTTTTGAATTTGGTATAATCATATCCTATATTTGAGTCATTAGCAGCTTGCATAGATTAACTTTCACACCATGTCTCAAAAGATATAACAAATAGATATATTGATATCTTAAATTCACAATGTCCCCTCACCTTGGAATTAAAACATGCTGAACAAACTTGAACAACGTTCTGTTATATCCATCCACTTTAGCATCCACCACCTATCTCTGCTGGCCACTAACAGTGAGCACCTCTAAAGTAGTCTCATAATCAAATATGTCACTTGTAGGTGGTACTGATCTCGAGAAATATATAGGAACACCTTCGTGTGGAATCGTCAGGCATTTAGCCCATTAAACGGATGAAAAAGATATCTCTTTTCCATTCACAATGTAAATCATTCAGTTCTCATCTTTTGATTTCCCAAATCTTACAAACTCATATAACTATTTCACTAGATTCAGATAGTAGGGTCAATTGTTGTTAGAAAAGTAATCTTCCCACTTCTGATCTTCTAGCACCTCTAGAACTAATGATTTACTAGACAACAACCATTCCACACAAAACTCTTTTTCGGTCATAATAACTCTATTCTGTAAATGAGGGTTCACTGGTCGCCTTCCTGATCTTTTTCTACCAACACTTCCACTTGCTTTCAGCTCGGTCTTCTGCTTCTTCGCATTCGGCACATAAATTTCATCTCTGACAGTGGGGAGTTAGGTTTTTTCTATCTTTTGTTCGAGGAACTTAGGGTTTTTGAGAAATTATGGAGGTAAGGATTGAGGACAAAGGAAAGGTTTTGTGGATTGAGATGTAACTAGGAATAAGTTTTATCATTTAGGAATCATAAAATAAATGATTAAAATATCATAAGTATAAACTATTTAGATTCTGGCGGCAGAAAAAAGTATAAAATAGTGCACAGTCATTAGGGTATATCGGTAAGAATTCATATCAGTGAGGTACATCGGTGAGGATTATCGGTGAGGTTTATCTGTGAGGAATCACATCAATGAGGATTATAGGTGAGCTTTCTCAAGGTGGTTTATCATTCCTAACTCATGTCTAGCGTAACTTAACCGATCCGAACATATAGGTTTAGTGAAAATGTCAGCTAATTGATTTTCAGTACCTATAATGTAAAGAGTAATATAACTTTTTTGATTGTGATCTCTCAAGAAATGGTGCCTTACATCAATGTGTTTGGTCCTAGAGTGAGTGATCGGATTCTTTTAAATGTTAATTGCACTATTTTTATCACATTTGATAGAAAAATGCTTAAAATCATATACATATCCCAAAAGAGTGTGTTTCATCAACAGAATTTGTCCACAGCAACTACCAGCAACTATATACTCTACTTCAGGAGTAGACAAAGCAACAGAATTCTGATTTTTACTACACCAAGATACTAAGGACTTACCTAGAAAATGACATGTTCCAAATGTGGTTCTTCTATCCAACTTGAAACCAGTAAAGTCAGAATCTGAATAACTCATTAATTCAAAAGATTGTCCTTTTGGGTAAAACAAACCTATATTTACAGTGTGTTTAAGGTACTTAAAAATTCTTTTAACTTCAAGTAAACGATATTCTTTTGGATTAGCTTGAAATCTTACACACATAAATACACTAAACATAATATCCTGTCAACTAGAGGTATGGTAATGTAAGCTTCCTATCATACCTATGTTGCTGGTTTGATCCACTAGTTTCCCTATTTCATTTGCATCCAATTTACAGACAATACTCATAGGAGTATCACTTTACTTAATACTATCCAAACCAAAACGTTTTAAAAGATCCTTTCAATATTTACATTGATTCAAAATAATACCATTTTCATTTTGAAAAACTTGAAACCCAAGAAAATATTTGAGTTCTCCCATTAAACTCATTTCAAATTCATTTTTCATACATTATAAAAAATCAGTACATAAAGAATGTTTAGAAGATCCAAAAATAATGTCATCAACATAGATTTGAACTATTAAAACATCTTTATAATTTCTTTTAATAAAAAGAGTTGGATCATCAATCCCTTTAGAAAAACCATTTGAAATAAGAAAATTGCTAAGTCTATCATATCAAGCTCTTGGAGCTTGTTTCAAACCATATAAATCTTTGGATAGCTTGAGAACTCGATTTGGAAAATGAGGATTAGTAAATCCAAGCGGTTGTTCAACAAAAACATCTTCAATTATAAAACTATTTAGAATATCACTTTTGACATCCGTTTGATATAGCTTGAAATTAAAATGAGCAGCATAGGAAAGTAGAATCATAATGGATTCTAATCTAGCTACAGTGGAAAATGTTTCCTCATAGTATATACCTTCTTCTTGACTATATCCATGTGCAACTAATCTAGCCTTATTTCTAACTATGTTTCCAGATTCATCAACTTTGTTTCTAAAAACCCATTTAGTTCCTATTGTCAAAGTGTCCTTAGGTCTATCAACTAATTCCCATAATTTGTTTCTTTCAAATTTATTTATCTCTTCTTGCATAGCCATTACCCGAAATTCATCATTGATTGCATCATTGACATTTTTAGGTTCTAGCTATGAAAGAAATGCTTTATGTTCTAATTGGTTTCTTAGAGAAGCTCTAGTCTTTGTTCCTATATCAAGATTACCAACAACAGAATCCAAAGGATGATTCTTTAGAATTCTAGTTGATCTAGTAAAGTTAGGACTAGAAATTTCAGGATCTTCTCTTAGTTCGGGTTATATAGAAGCAGATTCTAGAATATTTCCTGAACTGGATATTTTTTCAGTACGTTCTTTAGTTCTATCATTAAGGTCCATCACATTCAAATCTTCTTCAATATTTTCAAGAGAAGGCTTAGGTTTATGTGGATCAGTTTCATCAAATTTGATGTGAATATATTCTTCCACAAACATTGTTCTCTTATTAATGACTCTATAGTATTTTCTAGTTAAATAATAACCAAGAAAAATTCCTTAGTCTCTTTTAGAAGTGAACTTGTAAAGATTATCCTTTGTATTCAGAATAAAAGTTTTGCAGCCAAAAACTGTGAAGTAATTAACCTTAGGTTTCCTATTATTCCACAACTCGTAAGGGGTATTCTTAAGAACATGTCTAATCAAGACTATATTAATAATATAACAGGTTTTATTAACAGTTTTAGCCCAAAAATAATCAGGCAGGTCATACTCATTAAGCATAGTTCTTGCAATTTCTAGCAGGGTTATATTTCTTCTTTCTAATACACCATTCTGTTGAAGTGTCCTAGGGGCAGAGAAATTGTGATTATATCCATTGTGTGTGAAATAATATTCAAACTCGTGATTTTTGAACTCATTTCCAAGATCACTTCTCAGGTTCTTAATTTTAAGTCTACAAAGATACTCTACAGACATGGAGTATTTAATAAAGTAAGAACAAGCTTCACTTTTGTGAGCTAAGAAGTATACCCATGTATATCTAGAAATGCCATCTACTAGAACATAGACATAGTGCTTCCCATTTAAACTAGAAACTCTAGATGATCCAAACATGTCCATGTGAACCAACTCGAGAGGTTGAGAGGTTGAAACTTCTTTCTTTGATTTAAAAGAAACTTTATGTTTCTTTCCCTTTTGACAGGGATTACAAACTTTGTCAGTTGGGAATTCAAGATTAGGTAGGTCTCTAACTATGTTTTTCCTAGTCATTTTTCTAAGTGAATAAATGTTGCAGTGTCCAAATATTTTGTTCCATAACCAAGATTCTTTATGAAAAGAATTTAAACAAGTAACATTTTATTTAGCTAAAGAATTCAAATCAACAACATAAACATTTTCATTTCTCTAAGAAGAAAATACTAAAACATTTTTGGAATTAAAAACATTACAAGAATCATTTTCAAATTTTACATTAAAGCCATCATCACATAACTGAGAAATACATAACAGATTATATTTAAGTCCATCAACAAATAAAACATTGGAAATTAAAACTGAATCAGTGTTACAAATCTGGCCAGGCCGATGATCTTTCCTTTAGAGTTATCACCATAGGTGACATTGCCGCCATAAACTTTGATTAAACTTTTAAAGAATGAGTAGTATCCAGAAATGTGCCTTGAACATCCACTGTCCAAGTACCATACCTTCTTATGTGAACTCTTTAAGAAACTTTCCTACAAAACAGGTTTAGATGGAAAATGATTTTGGTACCCTGATGTTCTTGGGTCCATAAAGGTTAGCAAGCAAATCATTAGGTACCCAAATTTGTATTATGGGTTTCATATAATTTACATAATCAATAGATTTTGAAAGATATACTTTATTTAGTCTATAAACATATGAATAACTAGTTGAAGAATACAAATTTCCAAAATTAGAACTAGCAGCATTCTGTCCAGATTTGGAAATAAATCTAGTTTTAGTAAACTGTCTCCATCCAGGCTGATAGCCTATTCTCGTAATATACATTTGTGACACTTGTTTACCTAGAATTTCTGTTAGAGTTTTCTTTCCATTTGTGAACTTTTCTAAGACCTTTTTCAATTTCTCGTTAGACATTTTTAGTTTAGTATTTTCTTTTAACAGTTGAGAATTATTTTCCTTTCCAATATCAAGTGCAAATTTAACAGTGCTAGATAAAGAATGTTGTTTCTTTAAGGCTCTATACTTATCCTTAAGTTCATTACAGGTCTCTTCTAGCATACTACAATATTCAAAAAAAAATTCACTAGACATGTTTTCAGATTCAGAATCAGAATCAGAATCAACTCCAGAATCGTATTAATTTAAAATAGGAGGGTCCAGTGTTACCTCAGATGTGTTTATCATAAAACATATGTTAGCACGATTAATTTTAGAGTCAGAAACTTCAGATTCATTTATTTTGTCTTCTGAAGCACTCCATGTAGCTTTCATATCTTTCTTATACTTATTGTCATTGTAGTCATATTTCCTTTTGAACTTCAATTTTGGACAGTTCTCTTTTACTTGTCCTTTCCTCTTGCATTCATAGCAGATAATCTCATCACCTTTATTAGGATTCTTCCAGTCCTTCTTCCAATGACATTTGTTGTCATATTTTCCTTTTTAGTTTGATTTTCCGAAAAATTTCTTCTTTCTGTAAAACTTCTTAAATCTTCGGGCTATCTGAGCCATCTCAACATCACTGTCAGATTCTGAACTTTCTCCTTTTGAGCTTTAAGTTTGTATGTAAACTTTCTCCTTATCCTTTCTTCTTGAGGGAGTAGACTTAAAAGCCAATGACTTCCTTTTAGGTTCATCATCATCTTCCTTATTCACCTTGAGTTCTTCCTCATACATCATAAGCTTACCAATTAATTCTTTGACAGGCAGAGCACCAATGTCACATGACTCTCTAATTGAAACTGATGTCCCCCTCCACTAGTCTGGAAGACATCTCAATATTCTCATAATTTATTCCTTTGCTGGAACAGCCTTTCCAAGGGATCTCATAGTGTTGAAAATCTCATTGAACATGAGATACATGTCAGAAATGGGTTCATCAGGCTTCTTTTTAAAGTTATTATAATTAATTGTATAGGTATTCAGCCTCATTTATTTAACAATGGTTGTTCCCTCATGGGAAATAGCCAAATTGTCCCAAATTTCATAAGCAGTTTTACAAGAAGTTATTATGTTAAATTCTTCATATCCTAGAGAACAATACAAGGCATTCATTTCTTTACAATTATTATTGTAATCTGTCTTAGTAGGTTCATCTCAAGTAGTTTGTTCAGATTCTGGAATCTTATATTGAGTTTCAATAGCAGTCTAGATATAAAATCTCATACTTTCTAAATGAATTTTCATTCTAAGCTTCCACTAAGAAAAATTTTTACCATTAAGGAATGGTGGCATGTTGGTAGCAGCACCATCTAATCTATTATCCATAGATAGAGTTTAGCAAATATATTTAAGGATGTAACATTTAGAACTAACAGAAATTTAAGATCTTTAAGATACAAATAAAATCAATGTTGAAAAACAGAGTATTTTGAAAACTTTGATAATCAAAACAAACCTTCTGATACCAAATGCTAGTCGGAGTGGATACTCAAGAGGGGGGTGAATTGAGTTCCAATTAAAAAATTTTGTTAAAAATATTTCTCTTAAAATCCCCCTATTTAAAACAAGTTAAACTGTAGTGAATTTATACAGATTGTAAGAGTTCAATTAGTTTCTCAAAGATTGATTAGTTCTCGGTTAATTTAATTAGAAGATTAAATTTACCTGTGAAACTAACTTACTGGTTCATAATAAGTATAAACACTATCTAATTTACTATCAAAGTAACTTTAATACAAATTGTATTTAAAAGTAATTAGCAGTGGAATAGAATATATATATAATATACTTATATCTAAACTATGATGCACAGTAGATATAACCAAGTGGTTCAGTCTCAAGCCGAGACTTAGTACTCTCAAACAATTTATATAAATTTGATCTAAACCCTAGATCAGGGTAAAATATAGTGCAATGACTGTCCAAGTACTAAGACCTCTACTACAGGTATTCGTGGGAACAAACAAAATAGCACACAGGCTATCCAGGTCACACATGACCTCTTCCACGATTCACAGTGGGATATAGTAATGTGTATGAATTTTGGTGTGAGGATTTAGTATCCTCCAGTTTAGACCATGAGTCAGTGTGTAAATACGCTACTCAAAAAGTAAATGAGTAAAACACAATAGAGGTAAATAGATAGAGATGATATTAGAATGCTCTATGTGTTTTGAGTGAAGCTATGGACTCCTTGGATTGATGTAAATGAAGCTCTGAGTCCTTATCTAGTTTTTTTCTAAAAAACAGAGGGTCATTTTCTTCATGATCATTTTGATTAGCTTGAGTGCAAGAAGAGCTCGTTGTAGTTCTTCACTCCTTGAGTAAGATGCATCTTGTGTTCTCCTTCAGGAAGAATGGATTCGTGTATATTCGGTGATCTTTTAGTATGGAGGTATTATTTCAATATGCACCACATTATAGAATTCTTTTTACCATTGTATGTATTCTTAATGAAACTCTTTTTCTATGCTTTTTACCACCTTTTTCATCTTCCATTATGTCCAGTCTTTGTCCTTTATTTTATAGATTTCTACTCCGGCAATGGGAATGATTACCTTTTCATGGTTACTAGGTACGGTTCCTTGACATACCAACAATCCACATTAGATAACACTGATTTCATTAAAATCATAAAAATTAACCATTTCCTAATAAATAAATAATTTTGACAAAAGTAGAGTTTGACTTGTCAATCTTTCATCAGTATCCTTCTATCGGTAGTGGAGGACTTTTTGTATAGTAGTGAGCTCCTATCGGTAGCTCTTTGATCTTGTACCAGTAGCTCATTGTATCGATCGTTTTTACTCTGTGTATTAGTAGCTCTATATACCAGTGACTTCTTCTATCGGTAGCTCTTGGTCTATCGGCAGCTCTTGTCTATCAGTAGCTTTCTTGTCTCAGTGACTCTGTATCAGAAACCACACTTATCGGTAGACTTGTTCTATTGGTATCTATCTATAACAGTGGATCTTTTGTATAGGTGGATTGTTTTGTATTTGTGACTCTATCAGTATCTTGTGCATACCGGTAGATCCGTTCTGTACCAGTGAAGTGCACATCGGTAGACTTATGCATACTGGTAGACTTGTTCTATCAGTAGCTTAGCTTCTATTGGTAGTTGTGTATATCTGTGGATGATCTATCAGAGACCTGTGCTTACCGGTGGACTTATACATACCGGTAGCTCTGAGTATCGGTGACATTTTCCTATCGGTGACTATGTCTATCGGATGACTAAGTCTATCAGTAGACTAAGTCTATATCAGTATCTATAGGCATATCAGTGACTTAACACTTATCTGTTTTATGCAGAACACATCTGATTGAGTTTGAATTATTTCAAAAGTCATATAAACACAGATAAACATTGATTAAAATAATTCAAAGATTATTTTAATATAATTATCAACTTGGACATATTTTAAAAGAATTAATATATAGACACACATTATTTGGGATTATCAATGTATGTGAAATCATAATTGGGATTATCAAAACATGTGAGGTCAACAGAACTCATTCCAAAGTCCAATACAATGTTGATTAATATGAAATTAAATATATTTTTTATTAAAATGGAATTTTTGTTATTTTGAAACAAAAAAATAGGACATTTAAATTACTTGATTTAATGACAATAAATAATAGTTATTCAAAAATCAGTATTTTTCCCTTTCCATTCAAAGACTCATGTTTTAAAAAAATAACAAAAATATTAAAAAATCAACTTATAAATATTATGAAATATAAAAATACAAAAGGATTTCAATTTTTTTCATATTAAATTATTTAAATTAATTGAAATTAATTATAATATCCATGCACAAAATGAAATAAAACCCATTTTTTAAAATAAAAGTATTTGTAGTCATAAAATGATAACATTATCATTAATTTATTAATAAATATCATTAAATGAATATTAATTAATTCATTTAGATATATAATATAATTATTTCATTAGAATAATTTACTAATAGTTATTAATTTAATATATTAAAATAAACATAAATTCCTAAAACTAAAATATTTTTATACAAAATTTCTCTTTTCCCTTAAAAATATATTATATTTATTTTTGAACAATTTTAATCAATGCATTATAAATTTTTAATTTATTACGGAAAAATTTTCTACATATATTTTATAGTAAGATTACTCCTATTCACACTCTCCAAAAAAATGAATAGGTCAAAAGTTTATATTTAAATAATTATTTTTCATAGTTTTTTATGCTTGATTATATGTATACCACATGATATAGAATGTATAATTTAAGGATAAATAATTATATAACATTGGGGGGTAACATTTTACCCTTAAAAAAATTTCATCACAATGTTGTCACTTGTCTGTAAAAAAGGGTTTATAAAATTTATGAGAATAATTCCATGTAGTGGAATATTGAACAAATCATTATGAAGTCAAAAAAACATTTTAATATTTAAAAATACATTTACTAAAAGCCTACAGTTTAAAAATTGATTATAAAACATAATATAGAAAATATGAAGAGGAAAATATATGATCCACATGGATTATATCATAATTGAGTTCCTAAATAAGGAAGAAAATTGTTTGGATGTGAGGATGTGAACATATAATGATGATCCATTTCATTGTTAGTGTTATAATTTCATCAAATGAAAATTTTCTATTAAATAATTATAAATGTTAATAAAAACATAACATTTTTATTTTCAATATTCTTTTTTGGAATGGGGGGACAATTCTACCATCAATATAGAGAACATGAAAAATATACTTACTTGATTTCATCCAATTATAGAAGAAAAGTTTCATCAATCAGTTGCGCTTCAAGATGTTTTTTGAAATCTATCCCACATATTACTCTAACAAATGAACAATAAAGATGATTATTTCATGTATGTAAAAGTAAAATCAACTGCTAATAGATCACAAGATACAAAAATGGATGAAATTTTATTTATCTTTCTTCTATTTTAGAATCAAAACCAATGTTCGAATAATAAAGTTGAGATAATATACAATTTGAATAAAAATTTAAGTGATGAAAATATATTTTAATATCTATATTCTCAATTCTAACCCACAGTGTACATCATAAATCATTCTATAAATATCTAACCATAATACTATTTAAAATATTTTAGACCAAAATTATACCTAAATATTAGAATGATTTGATGAATTAATACTCCAAGGTCAACATATCATTTATCTAAAAATACAATAAATCCCTCATAAATATATATATCTAAAATTATTATGACTATATCATATAATATCTAAAATATGATATTATTTTAAATAAATAACAATAATTAACATAAATCCACAACAAAAATCAGACATTCTTCTAAAATATAACTCAGCCTTTATACCTCAAATAAAATCTCATCTAACCCAAAAACATTTCCATTAAACAAAAACTTATATTGTTCACAATAAATTAGACTTATTGAAAAACATTAAACAAATAGTCACCAAATCATTTTTGAATCCCATTGTTATCTGTATGATAAAACATATATTCCCCAAATGTAAAACCCCTTTATGAGAATTAACTATAATTACCTCATCCTAAAAGATCATATCATAAATATTGGTTATCAAATGATTTTTTACTTATATTCAAATAATATAAATCCATTCTTCTTCAAATAATATTCTTATCCAATCATAGGTTAATATTAATGGTGATAGATACCCTAAGCATCTATTAAAATTCAAAAAAATTCTTCATGTCACTCCCATCAAATAAAAAATAAAAATAGTATTAATGTTGTCAAACCTATGATCATCCATAAAATTATCAATCATTAAATAAAATACCAATAAATTATAACTTTTGAAACCATATTTTTATATACTTTAATGATTCAATATTCTTAATAATACATTAATAAATATTTTCCTTGATATTGTTTTATACCTCATTCTAATAATGAAAAATATGAATCATTTCCTAAGTCTCATAAATATCAATTAATTCATGTTTATTATTTTCAAAATATATAACTCTTACCTTGGAAATATAGATCATAATGTATTCCAATCAAAATTTTGAAGATATATTCCCTGTGATCTATAGATACGAGTCCACATAGTGTTAGTAGGACTCAAAACAACTAAATGTTCCTATTATACATTATCTAAAAACATTTATTACATATTTACTAAAATATTTGTTAAAAGAGTTAGAAATTTGTAAGCAATAATGTTATTTAAAAATATATCTTTGAGACATGATATCTATCTTATTTATAGTTATAATTTATGATATAGTCTGAATTGTTTTTTTCAAATAAATGTTGGTTTTTATAAAAATTATAAAATTTAAATAATGATAAAAACATATAATATTATCAAAGGACACTGTCGTTTATAGTTACATAGAGGGTTGGTTGTCATTTTTTTAGTCTTACAGTGTAAATATTTGATCATGTCTATAATGGAATTTTCAAAAAAAAGTTATGATGAGATAATCGTTTTTTTAAAACATTTTCAAATGTATCCCAAGGTCAATTTTGATATCAAAGTATAAAGCAGGGTTGGGATATATTATAAATTGTATTTTAGGTCAGTTAAATACTAGATAAGGACTCTAAATGACATAAATTTTTTTTAATTGTTATTGCAACTGAACCAATTAGAAGAGAAAGTATGTATGTGTTTTATTTCCACCATTCCATCATAAAGAATAAATTTTACACTTATGAATGAAATTTTTTGAGAAAATGATAAATTATATGATTATCTAAATCAATAATAATGAGAAAATAATTTTTATTGGTATATATTGTGAGTGTATTACACTAATACGTTCATCCATTAGTTTATAATAATTTTTATTCACCATAGGTTTATCCCAGTTTACCATATATCTTGTTCGCTTATAATAATAAAGCAGATGAAAAAATTAACCATAGTTCTCCAAAGAATATTTTCTTATAAGGCACTAAATTAATTCTTACTTATTATTAAATAACATATTAAACCCAAAATTTATCTAAACCCCCTCTTTGAGACATCTTTAATTAATCATCCCTTATTCCACCCATAAACACATGATCTATAACAAGGGCTACACTTCTATACATTTTCTCAATTTTTTATAAATATATTTAGTAAAATAAGTAAAAAATAATATATTAGAGTGGATATTTCCTTATAGTGTCAATTTCTTCCACAAAATAAGTTCCTAATAAGGACACACAGGGTTTGTTAAAGGTAACTCCCATATTAGGATCATTGACATTTTTAATGTTTTTAGTCATCCTTAAGCCCTTTTAAAATTTGTTTGAAAAGATTTTATGATAAAATCAAGGATCAGTAATTGATATAAAATAAATGAAACTTATTAATCCCATCGTAAACCCAAAAATCCATATAAACCATTTAAATTTTCATAATAAAAATTTAATTTAAAATATCTGTTACATTTCATAGAAATTAACATAATTTCATAATATCATTTATTAATCATTTCATATGAAATAATAAAGGAAAGGGACTTATTCATAGGGGTTTCATGGAAACCCAAAAATCGTATGAATATATTTCCTTCAAAAAAAATGTTTCATATTTATTCTAAAAATAAAATTCATAAAATTATTTGGAAATATTAGCTCATTTTCTTACCTTTTGAAATAAAAATATTTTCTTTATAAACCACTGAAAGCATATAATATAGGTATATTGGTAAATTATCCTTATATTAAAATATAAAATAACCCTTATAATGGGATCAACTAATAAGATAACTCCAAAACCAATTATAAGTAATGTGTCACTAATAAACTTCATCACACTACCAGATGCATTGGAGAGCTATATCAGTATCACCCTTTATCTGAGGCATTTCAGGCTCACCCATATTTAATATCAAATTTAAAATAACTACTTTAAAAAAAGCATATATTGATTTCAATTCAACCATAAAATTTATTTTAATTTCTATTGAATTCGATAAGCAAAAACATTTTCCAATACCATTAAATATGATATATTTTTTATTTCCATAAAAAAAAATATTTCTTTCAAAAATTAAATAATATAGAATATTTAGTGAATTATTTTATTTTAAAATAACCATGGAATATTTTATATTAATCATTATTATAAATAATATCTATGAAAGTATGGAAAATTGGTTAATATCTATACGTTAAAAAACATTTATTTTACTATCCTAAAAAATTAAAAATAATGCATATGGAAAATGTTGAAAATATTCATTTTTAATCATTTTTAAATAAAGTGAAAATTAATTGAAATTAACTTCATAAAAATTTGAATTAGAATTAAGACTATTATTAGAATATATTTAAAAACCTATATATGAAAGATAAATATTTGAAAGGAATACTTTAAAATAAGGCTTTAAAGAAAAATCCCTTAACGAATGTCTTATATAACGTTGTGTGTTCTATAATTCCATAATAATACAAATATTATTTTTAAATTTATTAATAAATTTTTCCATGTTTATATATTTTCTATTATTTTTTTATTTTCTTTATTATACCAATTTATTTAGTTTCTGAGGGGGTTATGTTCACATTGGCTATTTTGGGGTCATTAGGTCTATAACCTCAAACATCATTGATGTGTTGACAATGGTCAAAAAGGTTATATTTAAATTTTCATTTAAAATAATAAAAGTCTAATAATTATCATATTTATATATAATATATTCTTGTAAAACAAACATTGTAAGGATGGAAATAAAAATTAACCACTTCATTTCATTGAAATAGTAGTCTATACATACTCATGAAGGTTGTTTTCATTATTCTAATAGGTTGAAAATAAATATATTTGGAAATATTTCAATTTTAAATAATCATTAAATTATTATAAATTTTATATCTATTCATTAATTTCATCATTATTAATATCCTTGTAAGGTGAAAAGTAGAAAACCATAACCCAACTATACTTGTAGGTGGTATTCCATACACACATAAGCGACATTATCGAATTGTAATAGTTGGAAAGGGTAATAAGGTAAATGATATATTATATTAATATAATGTTAATAATTTCATAAAAAATTTATATTATCATTAATTAAATGTTTTTAACCAACAATGTTTTTTTTTGTGATGGAAAACTAAAGACATCACTTTATTAATGTGGTAGTCCACATGTACACACAAGGGATATTTTCATTTCTCATAGGATGTAAAAGGATTGGAAAATGGGATTTTCTATCATCATAATTAAGTTTAATGATATGTAATAAACATATTCTATTATTAAATCTTGGTTAAAAAAATTGGAGTAGGTATAAGAAGAAGTAAATATGAAACACTCGGTTAAGTGTTATACCTATTCATAAGGAACATCTTTTAAACTACACTCTAAACCTTCTATATTTTGTATTATGGTAAGACAATGACCTCTAGAATATGTTGAGTTATGTTTGGGAGATATTTGGGTTGTTTTTTTCTATATTAAAGTTCTTAAATGTTGTGATGAATTGAGGAAAAGAGTTTCCATTTTATAATTGAGGTGATTAGAACACTAATAATTTTTATAAACGTCTAAATATTATAAATTTCATAACCATGGTAATCTAGAAGAATAACTTTATATTTTATGCTTCAGGGTGATAAGGGTGATAATACCATCATATGAACAAAAATTACTGGAATATTCTTTTCATTATCACTTATTTTTTAAAATAACTTACTCAATTTACCCTTTACCATGGTAACACTTTTTTACCATGGTTACTATACATAATAACCAAAAATGAAATTGACCACACTAAAAAATTTTAAAATCCTGATTAAAAAATTGGAAACCATTTTCAATATTTAATTTCTAAAAAATTAAAAAAATTAATCTAATATAAGTGAACAAAACACATGGGAAAATATTTTTTAGAATATGGAGTTTTTAAATATAGAAGAGAACTTATACCAAAATAAAATATAATGCTGATTCCAGTGGAATTATTATGATTATTTTTAATTAAATTTATATAATTTTAATTTAAACACATGTCCAAAATATAATGAGAATTTTTAATTGTTTTTATTAAATAAAATATATACCCTTTTTTAAAAATCATTATTTCTCACAATTCATTTAATAACTTTGTATTTCTTGAAAAGTTCCAAAAAATAATCCAATTATAAGACCTCCGAATTTCTATAAATTCTTGTTTTAAAATTTTCCACCGTTTTATTTTGATCTGTGTTTGCTGCATTTTTGGTTATGACTAATCCTGGGGTAGTTTGGTGGGTTTGAGTATTAGAATTTCCAACTCTGGGGATACATAACATGTTGGATAGTTAGAATAGTATTTATAATAACACTACCCCCCCAGAAATTCAAGTTGAAAAAATTGGATCATTATTTTTTAATACATGAAATGGGGTCCTTTAAACCATGAATAATATATCAATTTATTGTGACGTTCTTATGTTCATTATTCACACAGTTTTTCTAATTATGCTCGGAACCATAAAGGGTGGAGAGTTTTCAGATAGTGTTTCTCACATAATTGTCACATGTTTTGGAAAATAGTGTAGAAAATCTATTTTACTATTTAAAAATATGTGAAAATAAGACAAATTCCCATTTCACCCCTATGTATGACTAGAATTTCTCCCCTCTCTTTCGCTCATTAACTCATATGTATGAGCTTCTCTCTTTCTTCATCATGTTTGATGGATCTCCCTAATTTCATATCTAATTCATATGACATATAAAAAAAATTAATCCCTAGGTAGTTTCCATAACATTTCCTTCTTCTATTATTCTCTTGATTCAGTTCCATTTTTATTTCTGACATTTAAATCTATTATACCATATTATGAAGTCTATTTTCTTTCTTTTCTATCTCTCTCATTTCTGTTGAAATCATATTCTAGTACTTGATGGGTGGAACAATACTAACCTAAGGTGGGTGGTATTAAAGATATCCCTTATTGTTTCACTTATTTTTTATTATGTTCCATTTATGTCATCTATATTTTTTTCATGCAGTTGACCTCAAATCCAAAATTCAATTATTTTTTTTTAAAAATAATTATAGATTCCATTAATGACTATAAACTAACCCTTGGAAAATATATGTTGGGGCCTTTTCCACCCATTTAATGTGACCTTGTTTTATTTTTTATTAAGTTATATCAAAAGATACTTCCAAGGGGCATCTTATATTTCATAATGGACTATGGGTGCATCCTTTGTAAATTGATAATCAAATGACATGTCTAAAATTAAAAATAATGAAAATTATCTGGATTTTCACCATGGGGATAAATCCATATAAATAAATTATATGATATGTTTTATCCTAACAAAATAAATGATAATGTTGAGATAATATCAATGATCTTCTAGTGATGTATGATAATAAATAAATTGGAATCTTTGGATTAGTTCCATGGATTCGATCTGATATACTTTCTATAAGAATTAAAATTACAAGATAAGCAATAGTTATAACATAGGAAATCTGATTATATATAAGTGAAAATTATAATATGAGAAAATTAGATTCACTATAGTATATGAGTTCTTAATCGTAGGATGATCACTGTGGATGCCACATTATAATAGGTGGTTGGGAATGATGGGTTCAGAAATTTAATATCGGATGATATATAATATTTATAAAGATTGGATGAGCTTTTAGATTTTGTTTGGTGATTAGGGTTCTCACGATCATTTATATGTGTTTAGATACATTTTACACTAGAAGAATTGGTTATATTTTACCTGGATTTTATTGTGTAGACCAATGACAATTTTTGTTAAATTTTTATTAATTAATTGATTAATCTTCAAAATTTATGAAATACATTTGCATACAATATTTTTTATCAAGAAGATATTATCATTAAAACCTTTGGAGTTTGATTATTGATTCATAATCTCATCCTTAAAAAGAAATTATTTAATACGCAACAAAACATTTTTTATAAAGGATTGGATATGGGAAATCACCCTATGGCGGATTCTCGAAATGTGTTGCAATTGATCATATAGTTGGGGACCATGACAGTACCCATACCTCTTGTGGTGTGGTTATTTTTTACACATTTTAAATATTGATAAATTATTATCATATATATATGACAGTAAATTGTATGACTCGTCAATGATAGTGTTTGGTACTTTTTTAAATAATGTGTTGGTTGTTTAGTTATTACAAGCTTTTTTCATAATATTGTTAATTTATTTTAAAAAAATTATTTTTAATTTGGAAATTCAATATTGATGTTTTTGAACATATATTATATTTTATTCTCATTAAAACAGCTTTGGGGTCGTTCTATATAATGGTACAGTTGAAAGGTTCCATTAGTTTTTTTATTCATACGAAAGTATAAATAACTTGATAATTTTCAAAAAAACATTATTTTTCATGGAAATTTTCTTTTTTACTTTATTTCAATGTAAAATTATTTTTATATTCAAATCATGTATTTTCTACAAAAAAAGAAATTTTCATGAGTCTATGTTCTTATATTTAAAATAAAATTTGTCACGTGTAGCATCTTAATTTGATAAAATGGATTCCATATTTAGAATTAAAATTTAAAAATTTGGTTATAATTCTATTTTTTTGGTTATATAAATAAATTTTCATGGGACAAAATTTATATTATCTTGGTTGTGCTAAAATTGGGATTGAAAGGGGTTTAACTATGATATATGGATAAAAATGTCTCCAAAAATTATTCAATGTGTTTCACTGAGTGTTTTTAAATTCTATAACATTCCATATACATATATTGGAACTTTGGTTCCACTTGAACCTTAATGAGATCTTGTAATAAGTTAAAACATTTAATAATTACAAGACTACCATACACCACACATATAAAAATGGAAACACTTATCCTCCTTTTTTTACAATAATTGAGCCACCTGGATCAACTAATACCTAATATAAACCTTTATGAACCTTCCTCCCCACAACCTAGAGGATATGGTCTCATCAAAAGACTATTTCTGAAGTCATAGAATGTAATACAAATGAGGTTTTCCATATTGAAATAAAAAATCATAATCAGGTATTTTAAATTTATTTATTCATTCAATTCCATAAGTTATTATATAAAAATGACCATATTATAATGATAATACCACAATTATATTTTAATGTTGTAATTATGGAGGTAAAACCCATTTTCATATCATTTAATATCTTATGGGAAATTAAGACATCATTCATGTGTATGTGTAAACAACCGCCTCTAATATGTGATGTGTTTTTATCCTCACCGGGTCATATGTATGGTAAAAATGATATATAAAATAAATAAATTTTGTTTTTATAACCTAAATATAAATATTTAATTAAAATATATTACTTACATTATTACCCTTTCTATCATTGGAAAATGATAATGTCTCTCATGTGTACGTGTGGAATACAACCTCTATGAAGTGATGTGATTCAGTTATAATTACCACCTCACATGTATGATCATAAATAATGGATATAATAAATAAATTTTACTTTAAAAATTATCATTTTTTAGAATTAAAATATAATCTAATTTATTCCTTTTCCACCCTTTTGAAAATTGAAAATATCATTCATACCTACATACATACTAAAGTCTCCATGAAACGATGTGGCTCATTTTTCATGACCAAATTAAATGGTAGGCTTTAAAATTTATTTAAAATATTAATACGATTTTTAAAACAATTAAAGACTCTTGAGGTAATCGAAACATAAACTTTTTACCATGTCCCACACACCATTTTTGTTTGAGTATATAAACCAAAAGACCCCAAAACTACCCATATTAGCCTAAAAATTTTAGTAAGTAAATAAATATGAAAAAAGATGGAATAAAAGGATTAATAATACTAAAATTAAGATTAAAATAAATATAATGGTTTTATAAAACTAATTTAACATTATTTTTAAGGATTTATTGAATTTTCAACGATCTACGGGTCATAAGGTAAGTGTCATTTAGTAAAACCATATTTGAAATTATCAAAACCCAATGTAATAAAAATTCATGCAATTCCAAACTCTAAAAAGTGTGACTATTTATTATTAAATAATATATGATGTTAATTTAAGACTATAATTTAATTTATTTACTCTTTATACAATTTAAAACTTTCAATTCATTCTACATGGGTTCTTTTCTATTTTTTTTACTAATGTCCAAAAGGAATGTTTCTAATGTATTCAACATTACCTAATTTTCCTAAATTAATAGCCATAAATGTTTTCATAATTCATTTTTATATTTAAATTTTAATTTAAAATTTAATTCATTTTCCCAATATTTTTGATTTTTGAAAAAAATATAGACAAATATAGTCTTTTTCCTATCTGTATGAGATAACTGAAAGTTCTTTTATTAAGGTTTACAATGAGTTTTTT
Source organism: Viscum album (assembly GCA_963277665.1). Lineage (NCBI taxonomy): Eukaryota > Viridiplantae > Streptophyta > Magnoliopsida > Santalales > Viscaceae > Viscum > Viscum album. The sequence goes on along the minus strand of OY728120.1, from coordinate 1,573,309,584 downwards.
AAGGGTTTCATAATGATAAAGTGCTCTCTAATTTTTATGTTCAAGATATAGTACATGATAATTATATATAATGATGGGTAAGAATGATATAGCTCATTAAGATGGGTGAACCTAATAAAGATCTCAGATACATGGGGTAATGAATTGTTTTTAAGGGTGAAAGATGAGGGAGATAACCAGAAAGGTTATTCCATTGAAATTATTTAAGATTATACTATTTTTATATATTTAAAATAATAATTGAACAATGGTTATGAATATGATTCTCTTAGACACCAATATTATTCATTAATGAAAATAATTTTTAAAAAATCATTGATTTTATTATGTAAATAATTATTAATGGTGAAAAATGTTGCTTTTAATGGAATGTTTTCATGAATTCCCACATGCCTCAGGATATATTCATCGGGTTTACTATGATTACTAATGGGTTTATAATTTTAATTTGATAAAATACTTTTTTTAATGTGGTAATATTTTATTTATGTTCTAAAATTATTATTTTTAAAATGATAAATCCATTAAAGGATTTCTTTTATTTTTTACAAGACTAACAATATGTTGTTATTCTTATATCCATTATTAATATTTTTATCCCATATTTTAAAATATTTTTTATTAGATCTAGGGATGATTATAAATCATATAAAGGTACATATTACCTCTATAGTGCCTCATCTTAAAAGATGCAAATGTTTCTTGACTGAAGCTTGAGTGAAAAGATAATGCACTATTTTTGTATAAAAAATGAACAATTTGAGGATTATTTTCATTTTTATATAATTTTTTCCCTAAATCTCAATAATTATAAACCTAAAATATCATGGGAAATAAAAAACCCGAATCCATTACTATTAAACTCGTATTAATGAGTTGTTAATGTCACACGTTGTTATAGTTAGTACTAAATAATGGTTTAAGTACTTTTAGAAGTTCATAGAATTCTAAAATACCCATTAAAGAGACTCTAATTGATTATTATATTATGATGAGTTATATATTTATTTTTTATGTATTTCATCATCTAATATCTTCCTATTCAAAATTAATTTTAATAAAGGTAATAACCTTGTAAAAATTACTTGGTATTGTTGAAATATAGATATTTAAGGTAGTCTTGACTAAACTAATAATGGTTGTTAATGGAGGAATGTATAAAAGTCATATTTTGAGTTATCCATAGTGGAATGTGTCTTATGTAGATCATTTCATAATGCCATTCAGTCAAGAATATTGTGTATCTTCATACCTAATGATTTATGAAGGATGTTTAAATGAACTACAGAAGTTATTTGAGGTTTTGGGATGTATATATCATCAAAAGGAAACAATTTCAATTTATAATTTTAAAAGCTAAAGATGATATATGGAATTATCAAATTTAAAACACATTGGGAAAAAATGATATTGAATCCATTGGGTGGATATAATTTAAATATATTTTAGAGAAGAAATATTTTTTAATGTTTTTTGGATGAGATTTGAAAGATAATTTTTTATGTAAAAGGAAATAGAAAAAGACTCAGTAAAAACATATGAATAAAATTTATCAATACTAGCCTAGTATTCATTGAATTTTTTTCTAAACCATGAGAGGAAAATTAAACAATTTGAAAGAGGTATAAATCAATGTTCACAAACAGAATTAGTCAACTTTTCATTTAAAAGTTATGGGGATGTTTTTCATTGTTACTAGAAAGTTGAGGTGGATTTTTCTGAAACCTATATATTTAATGAAAACAAGAGTAAGAAGTAGAAAATGTGGAATAAATTTTAGTATATCAACTAATTAATCTTTAGGTAATCCCGCCCAAATCCTCCAAATGTTTTAAAAGACACTTTGAAGAATTTTGGGTAGGATTGTGAAAGTTATATTGACGTATTAAGCTCATTTAGTTGGATTGTGACTAAAATTAATAGGATTTATATTAAACTAATAATGGGAATATAGATAGTTTATAACAAGTGATATGTTCTTGTTGTAATTAGATAGTTAATTATGAAAATTAAATCTCAAATGTTGTTATTCAAGGTGGTAGTTATCAAAAGTGAAAAAATAATTGTGCGGAAAATTATATTTCCATTGCTATGAAAAATGATGGACCATGACATGAAGTGGTGTTAGGTGTATTAAGTGTTTCTTAGTATTATAAAAAAAATTTATTCATTATCCACATATTGTTTTATGTTTAGAAAATATGAATGAAATTTGGAAATACCCTCTCAAGAAAAGATGTTATAATGTTTGGAAAACATTCGTAGGGTTAGAATAAAGTCATAAAGAATTCGTAAAATTATTCTTATTATCTTCTACAGAATGATTTTCTACTCTAATCATTGTTTTTTATAGTATAGGTTAATGTTATTCTAGATATAGAATGACTTGAATTTTATCATTATAAGATAGAATAGTAAGACAAAGAAGTCATATTTAATTTTTAGAGTGACATTTAATTATTATATTAATATGATTTCATAAATTATATAACATGTAAAGATATTGGGAAACTGATAAATGATAGAATATAAAGTTATCTTGCAAATATTTTTGAATGGAATTGAATTATTCAATTTAATTATTTTCTTTTTTCTAAAGAATATATGGTTGTATTTCTTGAAGATTTTATTGGTTTTATTCATCATCAATAGATTTAAATTATTGTTTAATTAATTTATGATGTTGTGTCAATTAAAAATAATCCTTATCGAATGGATTTAGGTAAGTTTTCATAATTTAAAAAGATATTATATGTGTTTCTTGATAAGGTTATCATCATTCCTATAACATCTCCTTGGGAACCATTGTTTTCTCTTAAAAATAATAATGGTTATATGAGACCTTCTGTTTATTATAGAGAACCCAATAAAATCACTATTATTAACAAGTATACATTTTCTCAAATTATTGTTTTATTTTATTAGCTGTAGGGTGGTCAGTATTTTTTGAAGGTTGATCTTGAGTCCTATTATCATCAGTTTAAGGTAGAGTAGAAATAAATTTCAAAGAGAGATTTTCATGGTTGGTAGGGTCATTATGAGTATGTGGTTATTCTTATTAGGTTAATAAATACAACCACTATATTTATGGATTTAATTGATAGGGTGTTCCATTTTCACTTGGATAAAATTATGATTGTGTTTTTCAATGATATTATGGGATACTCAAAAATAGGTGAACATCCTGATAAGAATCTAAGGATAGATTTTTATACATTAAATGAAAATAATTTTTATTGAAAATTTATAAAATATGTGTTTTAGTTATATAATATTTCATTCTGTCGGAATATTATTTGAAAACATGTAATAACTATTATTACTACTAAAAATAAATTTGTGGAAAAGTCTCCAAGGACTATAAATTTCACTTAGATTCAATGATTTCACGGAATAGTGGGTCACTTATAGTAGTTTTGAGAAAGGATTGCTAAGTATTCTATCAAAAATACTATGTAAACGTGAAAAATATATAAATTCATCTGGAAAATAGAATGTGATAAATGTTTACATGAATTGAAAAAAATTATTTATTAATAGTCCTCTGATATCCTTTCCAATAATAATTGGTGAATTTTGTTATTTATAATTATTCTTAATTTAACATACATGACTTTATCTTAATTTAAGATGGTTGGGTAATTGCATTTGATTTTATTTAACTGAAACTCCATGAGCAGGATTACCCTTCACAAGATTTTGATCATCTAATGATTGTTTTTACTTAAAAAATTTATGTATCATTTATATTATATAAAATGAGAAATAATTGATAACAAAAAAAAGTTTAAAGTATATATTCACTATAATAGAGTAGAAAATTAGGTATAGAATATTTCTAGAATTGATTACAAATCATCATTGTAGAATTAACTATCATCAAGGTAAATAAAAAAATGTAGTTGGTGAATTGAGTTGAAAATGAAATGTATCATTAATTATGATTCACTTGGAACATGATCCTTTAGTTCAGGATTCAAAATGTTATCCCAAAAACTATGTATATATAAAATTCTTTTGTTTTGGGTTAGGTATTAGTGTGTTTATATTTGTGGAAAAGAACTAATAATTCTCAGATAAAAGATCCTCATACATCAAAAAGAGATGAATTTATATAGAATGAAATGCTTCTTGAGTTTAATGTTGAAAAAGAATATTCTCATAGATTTAGGAATATTTTATATGATCGAAGTGATTCCTAGTTAGAGTATGAATTTTTTAGTGATTATCATAGATCTTTATTTTCCATTTATCATGGAAGTACTACGATTTATAGAGTTATTTAGTAATATTCATTTTGGTAGGTTATGGGTAAATATTAGAATAATTTTACCATGAAATTTTTGACATGTTATTAGGTTAATGATAAGTGAAAACTACTAAAGGGGATGCTTCAGCCTTTTTAGTGCCTGAATGGCAATGGAATAATAGATAAATTTATTTTGTATTTCGATTAACAAAAACATATCTAGGTAATAATGTGATTTGGGTTTTTATAGGTAGATTGAATAAATAATTTCATTTAATTACAATAAAAGATTCTATATCTTTAGATTAAATTGATAGAATTGATCAAAAGGTGATAATCAGGTTACTTGGGGTCCTTGCCTACATTGTATCTGGTCATGATCCCCAATTTAATTCAGATTTTTGAATAAAACATAAATATTAATTGGTTTTTGAAGTAAACATTAGTAGAACATTTCATCCTTAATATGATAGGCAGTTAATGCATGATTTTGTGATTTTGGAGGATATGATTTAGTTTATCTCCTTAAATTATCATGGATTTCAGGACCAACATCATTCATTGGTGGAATTTTCTAATAATAATTATTTCCATTTATATATATAAATGGAACATATGGAGGAAATATATAGGAAGCAATGGCAAACTCCAACAGTCTCGGATGATGATGGTAAAAGGAAGCTACATTGACAATAACTGGATGAAGAAATATTTTAAATGATTAAGTTTATTTACCACTATATGAGGGTGTATCAGTGTAGACATATGATTTACATAGACAATAATAGGAAACAATTTTTATTTGAGGTCAAATACCAAGTTTTTATTAAATCCCCTACCTGGAAAAGTGATATATTTTTTAATGAAAATTGAATATTAATTTTATGGGTCATTGGATACACTTAAATTTTATATAATGTTTTAAAAGCTTCCAATCAGGTATCTTTACATCTATGTTTATCTCATATATATTATTTTTTTCATATTTCTTTTCAAATTAATTATATACCAGATGCACATAATGTTTTGAGACTTGTGGTGGTATAATTATAAGAGAATATTTCAAATAAAAAATAAAAAATTTGATTTTGGATAATATAGGTAATGTAACGTGAAATAAGTTGATTCACAAAGAAAATTTTTTATTTAAGAATCACAAGATTGAGGAACCACCATCTGAAATTGAAAATTTTATGAGGGAAAAATACCCTCACTTATTTATGTAATGAAAAAATTATCCCTATATAATTTCATAAGTGATAATGTAATTGAAAACCCACATACATATATATATAAATCATTATTTGGATTTATTTTTCTTCATTTTATGGATTAATTATAATCTTTGTTTTGTAAATTATTTTGTAAATGTTTTTAGTCAAAAAAGGAATATTTTTAATTAACTAAATTATTTATCAATGAAATAAATGGTTTTTTGAAAGATAAATTTCAAATTTTAAGAAATGGAATTTGATAGAATGGGATTAATTTTTTATATCTTTATATATATTTCTTCTTAATTTGAAATTTTGAGATACTTCTAATATTGTTGACTTATTTGGTGAATAATGAAAATAAAAAAAAATTCAAAATAATGTCACATTTATGATATTATTATTATATAAGAATGAATTAATAAGTTTCAAAACATTTACATAGTCCACATTTATGTATATAAAGTCAAATAATTTATTTTAAAACATTATTTAGAATTTTGGAACCCACGATTATTGTTTTTTAACACTAAATTTTATTCAAATAAAAAACTATTTTTGGGTATTTCCATTTAATGGTTTAGTTGGATAAAAAAATTCAGTTTTGGATTTTAATTAATGTCTAAAAAACCTTCCATTATTTATTAAATATCCAATAATTATTTTTGGAGTTTAAATTTATAATTTATTTAAATGTATCTTTTTTAAGCTTAACTTAGGTATCTTCCTGGAAATTTTTTCATGTGTTCATTTTTCTTGTATTAAATGTAATATCTTCCACTTATATAATCGTAATATGATAAACTGTATTTCATATTTTTAATCTCCATTTTGAAATATAATTATAATTTACCATTTATTTTTATATATAAATAATTTATCACAGTAATATTTTTTGTTATCAAAGTCAGTGTTATGTTGAATTTGAAGGGGTTTTAATTGACATTATTTCATATAATATCACCAAATATATTCTAAATTTTATTATTTGAGTGTGTTTCTACCAAATCACATCTTACATATGATTTTTTGGTTCCTTGATTCCACTTTAAAATAAATTATACCATTTAATATTTTAAAATGGTGAATAATTAAAGAGAGTTCCCCTCCCCTCAATTATAAATAGGAACCACTAATCAGCTATTATTCACACCTATTGACACTCTTAAATAAAAAAATAACAATCTAAATCCCTTATAAATCTTCCTACATATCATCCAGATGATCCACTCTTATCAATCCTATACATAATAAGGAGTAATCTAATTGCGATTTTCCAAATAAGCGGTATAAATATTAATATTTAAATTTCATTTTATTTATTTTTATTCATATTTATAATATTCTTTAACTAGGACCATATAATATCATCCATACCTTCAAAATAATTAAATGTTTTTATAGTACTGAAACATCTATTTTTTATATTCTTTTCCATCACATGGGAAATTAAATCTTTGTTTCGGGGTACATGTGGAATACCACCTGCATGGAACAACTTGTTTTTTGTCACCAAATCATATGACAGGATAAAATGAATGATAAAATAGATATATATGATGGATATAATGATAATATATTACTTAACTTAATTCCTTTTCCATCTGTTGGAAATTGACAATGCCACTTGTGCCTTCGTATGGATTGCCACATTCACTAAGTGATGTGATTCAATTTTAACTAAAACCTCACATGCATGGAAATAAGAATGGAAATAATGAATAAATAAAAAAATTGACATATTTATAATTCCATAAAAGTAAAATATTATCTACATTATACACTTTACAACCTGTAGAAAAATAAAAACATCATTCATGTGTATGTATGCCCTACCATCCCCATGAAACAATGTCATTAATTTTTGAATACATCCATACATGGTTTTTTTAAATACTATATAATTATTAAATTTGATAATTATAAATTATTAACATTATAATGTAATTTTAACTATAATCAAACTAACCAAGGTCAAAAAACTAACGTTTTTTTGAGATTATGAACCAAATGATCCAAAAGAGTGCAACATGAACGTAACCATTTTTGTAAATAAATAAAAAATGGAAAAAAATTAAATAAATAGAATAATAATGATGGAATTAATATTGAAATGTTTCATAAAAATGTATTATAATATTATATTTTATTATTTAGGATTTACTTGATGCATAAAGATAAAAATTACTTTTGGAAATGGATTTTTAATATAATTTTGTTTTAATGGTTATAAACTCATTCTCCCCTATATTGATGTTCATATAAATGTCTCAAGAATGTATGTCACACATGTGACTTTTTTATATATTCATATTTCATTTAATTTCCATTCCTGATTTTTTGGGGGGGTTTACCACCCATTTTGGTGAAAATGGTGGGTTTTGAAAATTTGGGCCAAACCGCGTGCCCAATTCCAGATTTAAAAACTAATTTTGTTTCTTATATAAATCCTTAAATTTTTACTATTTTAAACCCATTCTAATTCCCTATTGGAATAACCTGATATATTAAAATCACCATATCCCTTTTTACCACATATAAATCCAAAATCATGATGGATTTGGGTTTTTCATTAAGGTAATGGGCCTGCCCGTAGGCCCATTTCCTGCTTTAAATACTTTTCTTTAAAATTTTCCATATCTCATTAATTTTCAATTTTTTCCCCTGATTCCACCTCCCACTCAAAGACAATAGCCGAAAGATCACCCCCAGTATCGTTTTCGCAATTTCTGGAGCTCAGGTGAGCCATGAAGTAGGTCGATCTTGCATACTCTTTCTCAAATCGACCAGATTTGATGAGGTAAAATGAATCTTTCATAACTCCTTCAATTTTCATCCTTTTCCCCCCAGTTCAGTCCCCACATGACCTAATATGACTACTTATAACCACCATACTAGCATGGGTACTTGGAGATTCATATGGTGGTGGAATGAGGCCGATTGCTTCAAGATATTTCAAGTAAGGGAATTAATTCTTGGTTCCTTCCATCCTCTTTTAGTTTTATTTCCACTTTCTTGAAGTTCCTCATATAAAAAAGCTAGGGTTCGATCCTAAGGTATGATTTGGTATCTTTGGGGTCAATTTTTGGTGTTCTATGTCTAGATTTAAATTCCTTGTGGTGCGGTGGTGGTGCGCTTAAGGTTTTGCACCATGTTTTGAGGGTTTCGACTCAAAAGGTATGTGATTCCATGTGTAACCATTTTGTGATGAGTTATATTACTCGGTTTATTAATTTAGTATGTTTATAATCTGTTTTTTGTGGTTTGAAAACTGTTTTTTGATGGATTTGGATAAACATTTAATTTTTAGTTGTATTTTAGCTTGAAATTGGGTAGTTATCATGTGTTACTATTGGGGTATTGTTTGGGATTAGTTTATAACATATGAAAGTGATTTATTAGTCTTGAAAGGGGATTCCAAATTTAGTTTGTTAATTAATTATTGTCATGTGGGCCTTGAAAAGAGGTTTTTGAATGATTTTACGGTGTAAAACTGTGTTGTACTTCTTGAAGGTGATTTATGAAAACCTCTGTTTTTCATCTGTATCTTTGTGGTATTATTTGATGTATTTTTATAACACATGGTGGTGGTTTAATAATTGATTTAGGGCTTAAAATTCTATTTTTGATTGGTATTGGTATGATCTTGGTTTTTAATGAGGGTTTTGAAATGGGTTTAGTGTGTAAACAACGATTATACCTCTTGGGTTTGTTTTATAAAAATTGAAAATGTTTTATTTGGTTAAACAAAGTTGGGAAAGGGTGTATATGTACGGTTTGGGTGATTGTGTTCACCTAATGTGGGTTTTTGAATGGTAAAGTGGTGATTTGATATATCCAACATTTTTAGAATGTTTTATAAATTTCCGAAATGTTTTACTAAATTGGGTTTTTTGTGCGAAACATGGGTCTGAGATGTTTCATGTGAGTTTATTGATAAAATGAATTGTGAAGGTGAGAAGGGTATTATGTGACATGTGTGTGGGCTGTTATGTGAGTTGAATATCTTATAATGGTTTTATAAAAAATTTTAAATTATTTTTGGAAGTGTTAAAGAAATGTGAAAATTGTTGTAGGCAATTTTGGTGTAAGTTTGATTTCAAAATGCATTTGAATGAAAAGTGGGATTTGTGAATTGTGTGATGTACAAGGGGATGTTTAGTTATTTTTTGATGTGGAAGTGATATTTTCAAGTGAAAACTATATTTCATGGATTGTTGAACTTGTTTGTGCACAAAGGGAAAACTCGGGTATCTAGGTGGGTGGACGTGTACTAGTATGCTAGTGAATCTGTGGGGTTTGGCCTCAGTTTCACGTAGAAATATTGACGCTTACAACTCTAAATAAACTATGATGATGATGATTGGGGACCAATAGGTTTATAGGTATGATCCCTACTAGTGACTTGTGCACGAGAACTGATATTTGTTTTGTGGTTACTCTCACCGAGATATGAGGTACCTGGGACCCACAGCTAGCTAGTGCCTAGGGGTTATTTCCTATTACTTGTGGTCATTAGATCCATTGTACTTACCATCGGTATACGGTATTGTTGGATAGAAAATTCAGTAGCTTTGTTATTTATTTTAAAATTGTTGGTCCTTTAAAATTAGCTGACATGAAAACTGTTTTCATTTATTATTGCATCCTTTAGAAAATTATAACAAGTATTTCTTATTTAAAAAACATGCAATGATTTTTGTCATGAAATGTTTATCACATGGAATCTCTTATAGGTGGTATCCTACTAGGATTTCTCTCACATCCTACTTACACATTTGGGTGTAAGTATACTTGCTTATTTTATGTCACAGGTTTGGGTACATGTTTTATGCCTTTGGTTCGGGTTTTTAGCAGTCCATCGTGATGCAGTGTCATGGAGATGGCTTGAGGGAGGTGCCTCTTTCCATGTGGAGGTTCTTGGGCTGTCTTTTATTGGGTTTTTACCATTGTAATGGTGTTCAGACATTGTTTAAAATTGTGTAATTCAGTTCTTAATATTAGTAAAAGATGTTTTGGTTGAAAAATCCAGATGTGATTTCTTGGATTCATTTGTTGTTTTAAGTATAAAAACTCAGGAAAATCGTTCCCAATTTTCAGTTTTTGATACCCAGGCACCTGTGCTAGCCCGTGGGGATCGGGAACGCCCTTCGGTACTTGCCATGGGTTGGGTCGGGTGCCGATTTTGGAGGCGACCAGATTCACTTCGTGACAATGTAATTAGTTATAAATTAATTTTTGATAAAGTTAATTTTATAGAATTTTATATTTATTTATATTTTTAAAAATAGAATATTTCTTATGGGGTATTTTTGACTTTTAAAAAAAGTGGAAACTAATTGTTTTAATGCAAATAGGTTGGACACCTTTTTAAAACAAATATGTTTTTATATTTTTCATGATTACATTAAATTTTTCTATGTTTAATTTTTTTAATTTTATTTTAAAATATGCATGAAATATTTATGGGAAGGATTACCTTTTGCAATATTTTTTGAGACAAATGAATGTAATTTTATTAAGGGTTAAAATGAGAGTTTCAATGGTTATATAATGAAATTGTGATCTCTTATAAATTATTCATTAATTATGTTGTACCTGAGTATTATAGAATATTATGTTTTATTAAGATAGAGAATATGAGGATGGGTGAACCTGATATACATATCTAGTACATTGGCTGTTGAATTTTGGTTGAAGGTGAAAATGTGGAGCAAAACTGAGTTGGTTAATCCTATGCAATTAACTAGGATTTAAATATTATAATATGATTAAAAAAATTATGGAACATTGTTTATTAATATGATTCTCAAATATACCGATATTATTATTTAAGGGAAATTTTTTTGGGGAATTCTTTTCATTTTAGGAGGTAAGAAATGAATAAAGGTAAAATGTTTGTTTTTCAATGGAATGTTTCCATGAGTTCCCAAATGCATCAAGTTACCTTTATGGGGACTCCTATTGTTTATAATGTGTGTCCAATTTTTTTCTTTGAGGAATTATTGGATCTCACATGAGTAAATTTTTCATTTATATACTCTAAATTTTATTGTTAAAACAATAAGAATTATAATGGAATTTCATATTTTTCACTATACTAAGAGGATTAATTTTTTATATCCCTTACTAAGATATTTTTTACTCAACCCACAAGTTCACATATTTTTCAAACAAAATTAAGGATGTTCATACACTTTAACACCATATATTTTTCCATTATAACGACTAATCATAAATGAATCTTAACTGTACTAAATGAAACAATTTTGTAAACTTAATGCACTAATTTCATGGAGAAAATTTTCATTGTGTGATTGTGTCTATTTTGTTATTTATGTTTTCTAACTAATTATCTTAAACTATAATCCTTTATGATCTCAGTAATGTAAAAATTTGAAATTTTTTTTATTAAACTCATATCTGTTGTTTCTAAATGTTAATAGTTTTTTTTGGTGTCATACAATTCCCCAGATTGAAACATAGACATTACAATCTAGAAATAAAAATGAGATTAAAAAAACATATCTTTTACTCTAAATATAAAATATTTTACTTTAACAACATATATAATTAACCTTACCATATTAGTCAAATATTAAATAAAATTATTCGTATATATTGAATTTTATAATATTTAATTACAGGCACTCACTTCCTATAAATTAGTTATTTATCATTTATTTTCATCGTCTGATGTTAGTTGTTTTGGTTATTCAATAAAGGTTTTGTAATAGAGATATTAGTTCCCATTTATTAATAGTATAATCATTATTACTATATTATACAATATAGAATAATCATTATGTACCAATTATTTATGTATCCTCGTGTCTATTTGATTGAAATTATGTGTATGGTTTGGGAGAATGGAATCCTTGATGTTCATTTTTTGGGTAATTTACTGATAACCATGAGTTAAATTATAATGAAAATTAAATTTTATACCATACATCCAGAATGAAAATAATGATTTATAATATTACTTAATATCATACATTACCAATATTAAGTCCAAGATATGTGATCACATTGAAAATATTGATGTTGGTATGATATAAATCATGTAGTTGGTTGATATAAAACAAATAGGAACATGTTATTCTTGTGAATGAGTTAGAGTTTAGAGATATATTATAGTAGTACCATTTTCTAAAAAGTTGACTCATGTTAATATAAAATCATTATTGTGCGTAATAAAATTAAAAAATAGTATATATGACATGGTATTGAATATTTTAGATAAGAACATAGATACTTAATTGGTGAATTACCTCTTTCTCGACATAGAAACCAATATAATGAAGGAATTAGGATTTAATCATGTGAAAAAACCAATATAGATTCTAAGAATGATTTTGAAGATGCGTAATGGGTATATATGCATGAGATAAACAAATGGTTTAGGTGGGTTGTTAGGTGTAATTGGATGGGTCCTTGTATTGGTGAATTTTCAGTGAAATTTACAAAAATATTCATTTCTTATGATGAAATGTTTTAATTTCAAAATTAAAAAGGATAAAAAGTGCCCAATAATGGATTTGAGATATGTTTATTGATTAATCCCTTAAAGACACATATAGTGATATGGTTTTATGATATTTTATTCCTTTACCACTTACATTAACCTCACATTACCTCATTTTTTATTTACCATGTTAACTCATGTTTTATCTAATTAACTTTTTTGGTGCATAAAATTGATATTCACCTAATTACATAATTTTGATATGGTGATTAAATTTTTTGACGCCATATAATCTAATTAAATTTAATATTATAAGATATTTTATATTTAAATGAAAACAAAAAATATATAGTAAAAAGTTGTTTTTATAAAAACAAAATTTTAAATTATGTTCCTTCTTAATATAATTTTTTTCCAATTAATAATTAAATGTTTGTTAATTTTTTAGTTATAAATTGAAAAAATTTATTATTATAATACTTTTAAAATTGATAAATTTATTTTATTTTGAAAAAAACACACAATAAAAAAAACAAATTCATTGAAAAATATTTCTTTTAAACATTAATTAATTTTACCATTTTTATTAATTACTTAATATTCAGGGAATTAATTTTTATTCATTTTTCAATATATAATATAAAAATTCCCAAATTTTATACTCTAAATGTGAGAAATAAAACTTTAAAAAATCAGTTAATATATATTAAATAATGTGTTATTAATAAAAAATAATTATTTGAATAGAAATCCTTGAATACCTATTACTCATATTTAATAAGTTACAATTAACAAATGTCCAAAATAAATAATACAATTTAATTTTATGTATTTACTTGTATATTTCATTGAATTATAATTATTTAATTAAAAAAATGATTTTCTGGAAAACCCATATCATTAGAATAACTAAACAAGTTAATTCTACTTTTCTATGAGTGGTTTTATATAATCGTTCATTAATTATTAAATTAATGATAAATTATTATTTATACACATCAAACATACATTCTAAAATATATTATAAAACATATTTATTACATATAAAAATATAATGTGGATTTATAATCACTTAAAAAATAAATAAGAATTTTTACATTAAACTAATAAACGATTCATATACAACCCTTTTATTTTTTTGATTTATACTTATTTTTTTACTTTCTATAGATTTTATGATTATCTAAATATTTAAATAATTTTATACATTAAATAAAATGGGTAATATTTATCTTATATAATTATTAATAGTATTATGTGATTCTATAATAATAAAAATAATTTTCATTGTTAAAGACGTTGATATTAACCAAATTTTTTATGTGTGCATCCTTTACATTTATTTTTCTTAAACAAAATAATAAAATCTTGTTAATATTATCTTATTAATTTATTTTTCTATATAAATGCTATATAATAATTTTTATTACACAAAAACAAAAATTATAATAATATTAGACATGTGACCTATGAATACTAATTGGATATAACTCTATAAAATTGTGTTGTTAAATTCTCCCACCACTAAAAAAATTCACCCTTAAAATTTATCCTCAAATAACAGGGAATCTCAATATTTTATACATACCTTTGATATTTGGATCACTTAATTATATAATTAAAATTATGAAGTCTGAATCCCCTTAACTCACTAGGTCTAGTACATGTTTGGATCAAATGCTTCAAAATGTTTCTAAATTCCTCTCCTTAGTTTATTCCTATAAATTTGAAAGACATTTATTGAAAAAGATATTTAATGAAATATAAATGTTTTGATAGTACTATTTTTTTAATATATAGTTCCAAAATATCATTTTGAACATGTCTTCCAAAAATTCTTAGGATTTGATTTGACCTGAGTTTTTGGAATATGGGTTCCCTATTTTGATAAAAACAATTAAATAACATTTGGAAGTTATAGGTTGATCAAAGGTAACCCTCCTTTGATGAAGCGTATAGAATTCCATTTCCTTCTTATGGATTATCTACTACATAAAAATGATAATATTCTATATTTTTTTGTAGAATTAAATAGGTAGGATTATTGGATTTTCGAATCAATGTAAACAATATCCGAGGATCTGTCATGATATTGAAGTATATAATAGGTCATGAATATTTTATGAATTTTTTCACATAATTTTAAAGTTTAACAACACTTTCAAATCCATAATGTAAGACATCACAATATTATTGAAATAAAATCCTTTGGAAGAGAAAGGTGGGTTGTGTGAGACTTTTTTCCAGCCAAGTCCCACTGAATTTTTCAGTTGACTTTTTTTGTCAATAAAAAATTTATATATAAATTAAAAATTACAGTTAGAGTAAATACTCATAAGGGATGGAAAATAATTCTTAATATATACTAAATAATAAAAAATATAATTCAACTAATTAAATTATCAGAACATCTAATATTAATTTTGGTTCATCATAACTTTGTTTTGGTTTTATACACTTATTTTAATCCCCTAAAATAACTAAACCTTAATCTGATACAAATCAAAGTTACATAGGAACAAAATTATTACATATTATATAATTTTAGGAAATTATTCACTAAATATAATAATAAATAATACCATTGAACCTATATATGCTATTTTTTTGGATATTACACGCTTAAAGAAATAATTTTAACATATTTTGAAAATCTATCCAAAAAAGTATTAACACATGATATCCATTTTGAAACATTATACATAATAATATTATATATATCCTTGGGAATAGAATAATATTAAATTTTTATCTCAGATGATAATTAAGGGTAAATATAAAATATATAAATGGCTATGTAAACTGAGAATAAGATTTGGATAAGACAATGAGAAAATAATCAAGGTATATGAACATGACATGAAAAAATTATGCCCACAAAAGTATATATCATAATACATGAGTCATGAAATATGACATTTAGCATAATATAGGTCTTGAGTAATAGGAGTGGGGAATCTTGAGTTAATCATTATGATCTATTAGAACATAATATCGGTATATTGCATAAAATAAGAGAATAGAAAAACAATATAAATATAAATAAAAACTTCTACCAAGTATAACAACCAATACATTCACATGTTACTAGTATAGTCTAACAACATTCTCATAAAATATTTGAATTTGGATGAATAGATGAATCTCTTAATATTGGGGAATTTGGCTAACCGCAGTTATCTCATCGTAATATCATGACACATAAATCATTGTCCAATTAATTGGACAGATACAACAGACCCACCCATCACAAAATGATAAAAAATATAAATTTTTCTTCATGATAATGAAAACAATAATTATTAAATCATGACATAAATAACTCAATAAAAATAAATGGTTTTCAAAAAAAACATCATCCTAGTAAGATTGTAAGATTTCCAAATAATCAAGGATGATGCTATCATGCGACAACATCCCCTTTTTAACATAAGAATTATCAATGTATATAAAAAATAAGAAACCCCTTTAATTATAGTATTAGTAAATAATTTTTATTAATAAAAAAACCATCCTTTTTTATATATATTTTATTTTGAAAAATAAACTTAATAAAATAAATGGAATATGTATTTTTTTAAAACCATGAAAACATGGAGAGGATGATTTATAATTGAAAATGGTTATAAAGGTAATAAAAAATGTTAACATAGAAATAAGTTAAAAATAAATATTATTTTCATAGTTCAGTAAAGATATAAAAAGTTGGTGTAAAAAACACACAAAAAAATAAAATAATATTGATTTTATAGAGAATGATATGTACATTAAAAAATAACATAATAAAAAACTTAAAAATATATAAGTAAATAAATTACAAAATATATAATATAGATATAGAAGATAATTACTCCCAACCAAAAAAATAGGAATATTCTGTTTTTATTAGATGTGTCACTTTAGGTGAGTTACTGACAAAAGTGTACGTGAAGTGGTATGAGGACATGTAAAATGCATAAAAGACTAGGGAAAAATAAAATAGTGGTAGTTTCAATGATATAAGTCACATGATTCCATTAATGTAGAATTAGTCATTAATATATTATATTAAAAATGATATTTGAAAGAAAACCATTACTTTTTACTCAAAAATTCCCTAAAAACGCATAAACTCAAATATAATAAACAGAAAAATCATTATAACTTGTTTTAGATCCATCTTAATTTATATTACTTTTCATATTCATTAAATATTATCCATTATGTATAACCCCATATTTCTAGTATGAAGCCATTTCTTAATGATTTTGATGTGTATGAAGTATAAGGGTAAATTATGGGATAGTTTGGAGAACGTTTTTTGTATTTTTGGGGCTAAAGGGATGGTGCATGGGTGGCTTTTGATTTGTCCAAACTGTGCCAGAGTCTTAGAGAAACCTTATGGCTTGGGTATTTTAAGGTATTGGCTTCGTCATGGTTGGTGCATGATTATGGAGGTCGTAGAAGGAGACCATGTGAAGGGTCATCCTTAAGGTAGTGACTAACTCATGATTAACGCATAGATTGTCTAATCATGCGACTGAACCATGCACGGGTCAAAACCACCTCTATAAAAAGTGGATCTAACATGTTTTTCCCTTTAATCTACTCATGTTTCCCCATATTGAGTCCTATCTTGGGATTTTCCTTCAAGGAAGGTTCTCCCATCAATCTAGAGGTGATCGGAAGGCTTCACGTGGCGATTAGAAGCTGATTCATCATGGTATGTGTTCATTCTTCAACCTTATTATTGATTTTCTGAGATGTACATCTCCTCTACACTCAATTTCATAGTTCTAAGACCTCTGTTGGTAGGACTAAGGTTATATAATCCAAATAAGTTTATATTTTTCCTTGGTTGTGTTAGGTGAAGATAACTATGGTGGGTTCATGGAGATTGTACCCAGTTTGGTTTCCATTCTTCTTCTATTTTTCGTTTTTGACAAAACTCTTGAGGTAGGTGGATTTACTCTCGACTCCTATTGCTATAATAGATTGGATTGATTTTGTAAAGACCTGTAAATTTCAAGGAAATTTTTTTTCTTAATTTTCTTTGAAATTTTACAAGAGCGCAGTCTCTGACGACACCTGATTCCGAGGCCCGGTGTGCCCGGAATCATTTTTCGAAGTTTGGCTCGGGTACGTTCAGTGAACGGATGAGCAGGTTTTTCTAACATTTGAACCGGTGCCCGGAATCGAATTCTGAGGGCTCCGATGAAATCGCAGCGCCGGTATTTGCTTAGAAACGCCTCTTCTGGGGTTGCGTTGGCTCGGGTGTGGTTTTTAATTTTCGGGCTTAAAGTTAAAAAATAAAATAATGTTGCGACAACTTTATTTTATTTCACTTAAGCCACTTGGAAGCCACTTGAAGCCAGTTGCTGACGTCTTGAACTGAGTTAAATCGGATAGGATGCTCTCCAGAAATATCCTACCCCCTTGGTAGGATATTTGTGAGGTGGGGCCCGCACGAGCTCCGCCGTTTCTTTCCGCTAAAAAAATGCACCCGTGAAAACCCGTCTTTATGAAAGTCAACTGATGCGTTTCTTAAAATCTTAACAGACCATTTAATTAGGCCGTTTATTTCATGAATTAAATGGGATGTTTCTTTCGTTGAATTAATTCAACGAATTGATTAGTCGTTTCTTAAACAGTTTTCAAATATGTTGGCGTAATAATAAAAAAAGGCCAATGCATGACCTCTGGTTATTTGCACGTTGAGAAGATTTGAGAGGACCATTGAATCTTCTTCTCCCTTGCGAAGAACGTGAAGAACGCGAAGAATGCGAAGAACGCGAAGAACGCCGAACCCGGAAATCGACGACGCTCCCATCCGAGACGTTCTTCCCCGCCCCGATCTCCGATCACCAACCATTTGAGGTGAGTGATTTCGAGTTTCCTCTAAAGGTTCTTTTTTGGTTTTAATCGAAACACAGATTTAATTATTTATAATTTAAATCTGTTGTTCTTGGTCCGTTGAGCTCGCCGACTCAATGCCGGATTCCGTGACGACGCGACACCTTCCCGCGACGACGAGACGATCCCACTCTTCCGCGACGAGCTTTTTCGGGAAAAACGCCCGCGCGCGACGACCAACGAGGTAGGGATTTATTTTGGGAATTACCCCCCTTTTTATTATTCCTGTAAGTGTTTCTTTAAAAAGTTAAAGAACCGGATTGCGAACAATTTTAATTTTATTAAAATTGTTGTTTCCTGTGTGGAATAAAAATTATCCCGTTGTTTATATCTAACGAGGAGGGTGCGGGCCAAACGAACACGGCCCGACAACCCTCCGTAGTTCTTCGTTCTTATGCGGATTTGACGGGCGATTATGGAATGTGCCGCAATGGAAGTTTGATGATCCCGCAGTGAAGAACGAGTCCCGGGAGGAGCAACAGCGTAGACGAGAAGAAAAACGGGCCACCGGAGCGACTCCGGCGGCCCGCGGAAGCCGGAGGCGGCGCAGGTCGTAGGCACAGCGGCGCCGGCACCCGGAGGCGGCGGCGCACGACGCGCCGCCGGACGAGACCGCCGCGGCACCAGCCGTAGCGGCGGCGCTCGCGGGACGCGGCTGAAGCCGCGTCCGGCGCCAAGAGACACCCCGCGGGTGTCCCGCGGGTTTCACGCGAGGGCGGCGGCACCCCCCGCGTCACCCGGGACGCGGCTTTAGCCGCGTCCGGTTGGCCGGCCGACACCCCGCGTGTGTCGCGGGGGTGTCACGCGGGGCGGCGGCTCCCCCCGCATCGGGCCGCTCGGCCGCTCGGCCAAGCTGAGCTGGACCGGCCCTGGCCGAGC
Source organism: Viscum album (assembly GCA_963277665.1). Taxonomy (NCBI): domain Eukaryota; kingdom Viridiplantae; phylum Streptophyta; class Magnoliopsida; order Santalales; family Viscaceae; genus Viscum; species Viscum album. Next base: position 1,573,289,882 of record OY728120.1, on the reverse strand, counting down.
CAGACCCGTCCGACCGGGTCGGACCGGGTCGGACGGGGTCGGAACGGTTCAGACCAGGTTCGACGACCCAGGGGGGGTCGGGCCGGGTCGGCCCGGGCCCGTACCCCCCGTCTTCGGACGGTCTTCGTTCAAACACCCGTAACTTGAGCTACAGGCCCCCAAACGACTCGCCGTCATCGGCAACACGATCCTTGGATCGAGTCAGTCGTTTTGGTATATTGCACTCAAGGTTTTGGAATACTTTGAGTTCGGCCATGTTGGTTCGTACATGAAACCAACTGGGCCCTCGGAGCGGAAACGCTCATATCTTGAGCCACGGATGTCTGATTGACATGCCGTCAGCTTCGTTGTTTTCCTCTAAGTGAGACGGATCTTTTGGCATACTCCACCCAAGGTTTGGACGCAGGTGGAGTACGGTCGAGTTGGTTTTTCCTTAAAAACCAACCGGGCCCCTAGGACGAAAAAGCCAATAACTCTCAGACCGGGCGTCCGATTGACGCGCCGTCTGCGACGTTGAGTTCCTGTTAACGATACGGAACTTTTGGATACATCATCTTAGGACTTTGTGTCAATTGATGTATCAGCCTCTCAGCTCGTGGAGCGGACCCTCCCGAACGAGCTTGTTGTGTGCGGGAACCCTAGTGATGGCTGCGACTGCTACTTCGACAGCGACGACTGTGCAGAGATCCTTCGTGGACTCCGACGACGACCGTGCAGAGATCCTCAGTGGACTGCGGTGACGACGGTGCAGAGATCCTCCGTGGACTCCGACGACGACCCTGCAGAGATCCTCAGTGGACTGCGGCGACGACTGTGTAGAGATCCTCAGTGGACTGCGACGACTACTGCACTCAGCGATCCTACATGGATCAGTGCTACAGGTCCTGTGTGGGCCCGGTCCTGTGTGGGCCTGATCCTGTGTGGGTCTGATCCTGTGTGGGTCCGCGCTCAGCACTTCTGTGTGAGCCAGCGCCTACAGGTCCTGTGTGGACCCGATCCTGTGTGGGTCATTGTGGGGGTTAGTTACCTATCGATCCTTCGTGGGTCCGACGACTTAGATAGATCAGTGATCATCTTTATCGTTATTTGAAGAAGTATACCTATGTGAGCTGAATCTTATGTTACTCTCCTTTGTGGATTGTGTTGAGCTATCCTGTGTGGATTTACTGTTTACTCTCCTCTGTGGATTATGTTGAGCTATCCTGTGTGGATTTACTGTTTACTCTCCTTTGTGTATTGTGATGAGCTATCCTGTGTGGATTTACTGTTTACTCTCCTTTGTGGATTGTGATGAGCTATCCAGTGTGGATTTACTGTTTACTCTCCTTTGTGGATTGTGTTGAGCTATCCTGTGTGGGTATACGTTTTGCCTTCCTGTGTGGACTGGGTTGTGCTTGGGCTCGGATGTTGGAGCCGAACGGGAATTGATGACTTAGGTATATGTATGGGAATATACCTAAGTCGTGCCAGATGTTTCTTCGTGATTGTATCATTCCTTTGTTGATTATCCTTTGTAGATTTCGGGAGACCTTTGGGGGTCTCGGGGTCCCTACTGAGTAGCTTATACTCACCCCTGCACGGGCATTGCCCGCACTATGTTGTGTTGGTTGCAGACGACGGACAGTGCTGATCGTGGTGGAGGCATGCGGAGCAGGACGGTACTTGGAGGTGGACCACTGGGTGGGACGTACTCAGAGAAGTCAGGTGGACCTGAGGAGCAGCGGAGGCTATCTATACCCACCCTTCAGGTGGGATTTCCAGAGGACGGCTCGACGCTTCAGTTTTCCCTTTCAGTTGCTATTTTTCCTTTCAGTTGTACTTTATTGTTGGGCTTGTATTTCTGGCCCATTTTACTTTCAGCACAGCTTGTACAGTTTTTACATTGTGTTTACTTTTCCGCTTTCTTACTCTGTGGTGCTTGTTTACTTTTCAAAGGCAATGCCTTCCCTTTTTGTTGGGATTTAAACCTTGGTGCTAGTCGCTAGCCCCTAGCCTATGGAAGGCGGGCTTCGGTTAGTCACGGCACGGGCCCCGAGGGCGGGTCGTGACAAATTGGTATCAGAGGTGGTCAGTTGTACCGCAGAATCTGATCTTTCTTCTATGTGAAGCAATAATGTTTAGCGTATTGAGTGTGTTTATCAGTCCATGGAGTCCAGTGTTGGTGCGGCGACCGACGTATCCATACACCAAGACCCTGACTTCTGATTTCCGACTTAATGCATGAAAACATTGATTGCATGTGTGTTTCATGTTTTCTTCATTATTACTTGTGTCAGCTCACCAGGTATACTGTTCTGACCGTGGCGCACTTGTTTCCTTTTAAGGATGGCACGACGATAGCAGCCAGCTAGGGTTCCTAGAGTAGAGCGCGACGACAGCCCGCCGAGCGACGAGGCCTCGGTACAGGGCCCGTTGACAGCAGAGGCACCAGCGGTACCTTTACGTGTCGAGCCCTCGATGCTTCCAGCACTGGCAGCTGACGAAGCACGACGCCTCGGAGCTCTGCACGAGTTCCAATGCCAGCGACCACCCAGGTTCCATGGGGAGTCGGACCCCCAGGCAGCCGAGGACTGGCTGGAGGTGGTCGTCCGTGTTTTCAGGCTAGTGAGGACACCAGCAGACCTCATGGGGATCCTCGCGGCGAGCCTACTGCACGCAGCAGCAGGGCGATGGTGGATCCTGATTCTCCATGTACATGATGAGGCCACCCTCATCTGGACGGACATCGAGAGCCTCTTCCGCTCAAAGTTCGTCCCGACACCCCTCCGTGCGGTGCGCATCCAGGAGCTTCTTCAGTTGTGGAAGGGCAGCTTGACGGTCGCCTAGTACGCGGCGAGGTTCACCGACCTTTCTCGCTACTCGACAGACATGGTACGGGACCCCTTCTTCCAGGCCCGGACCTTCGAGCAGGGATTGAGACACGAGATCAGGGCATCGCTGATCTCCCTAAGCATCCTGACCCAGTCAGGAGTGCTAGAGCGAGCCCTTCTGATCGAGAGCTTCCTAGCTGAGTCCACAGCGAGACCTGCCGCAGGGCGGCAGATAGTGGAGTCTTCGGTAGCAGGTAGCCGACGGATGACTCAGGGTTCCAGGCGGACCAGACCTTCCGGCAGACGACCTCGGGACACTGGCTCAGCAGTGCAGGGCACTCAGCGCGGAGCCAGTCTTCCGAGAGGCAGGGAGTTCTACGAGTGCGGCGGGCAGGGCCACATGGCTCGTGACTGCCCGACCCGTCGTACCGAGGGGCAGCAGATGGTGGAGGGACCACCCAGGCAGAGGCAGAGGGTTGACCATGGCAGTCCGCAGGGAGGAGGCGGACGAGTCAGAGGAGCTGGCCGAGCAGCAGGTGGTGGGCGACGCTTTGAGGCTCTGCCACCACCACCACCAGGAGGCCCGCCCCGACCACAGGGAGCTGGCGGGCAGAGACAGGCTCAGCTCCAGGCAGCGGAGGCCTACGACCACGGCGCGCCAGAGATGATTCGAGGTACGATCTGTGTCTATTCCACCCTTGCTGTAGTTCTTATAAACACAGGAGCGAGTCACTCTTTCATAGCCACTACCCTTGTTCGGATCTCGGAGATTCCGACAGAGCTGTTGGCTCGATCCTTACGGCTAGAGACTCCTACGGGAGTAGACTCGACGATTACGCACTGGTGCCGGCAGTGTGATCTTACTCTAGGAGATGAGAGATTCGGTTGGGATCTTCTTGTTGCGACGTCGAGGCCTTACGACGTCATCTTGGGCATGGATTGGTTGTCTACGGTCCATGCTCAGATTGACTGCATTAGGCGCAAGGTGCGATGTGTGCGCACCGACGGGAGCAGGTTCACCTTCACCGGAGAGAAGGGAGCCTTAGCAGCACAGGATGGACTCACGCAGAGGAGAGGTCATCCCATCACTCATCAGTTGGCTAGCCTCATCCTGGGAGCAGTTGACGTGCGGAGTCCCAGTTTTCCTGCAGTGGTGGATCAGTACGCGGACGTCTTTCCCGACGACGTTCCAGGACTACCTCCTCGCAGAGAGGTAGACTTTTATATTGACATGTTCCTCGGGATAGCCCTGATATCCACTCCAGCATATCGGATGGCCCCCGCTGAGAATCGAGAGCTGTTGGTATAGTTGGAGGACTTGCCGGGCAAGGGGTTCATCCGACCCAGTGTTTCACCCTGGGCTTCCCCGATATTGTTCGCCAAGAAGGCGTACGGGAGCTTGCGACTGTGTGTCGATTTTCGTCGCCTGAACCAGGTGACAGTGAGGAACAAGTATCCACTACCCAGGATTGATGACCTCTTCGATCAGCTCAAGGGAGCACGGTGGTTCTCGAAGATAGACCTCAGGTCAGGCTATCATCAGCTCAAAGTTCGAGACGAGGATGTGCAGAAGACGACCTTCAGATGTCGGTATGGCCACTATGAGTTCTTGGTTATGCCTTTCGGCATGAAAAACGCTCCAGCAGTGTTCATGAGCCTCATGAACAGGATCTTCCATCCATACCTCGATCGATTTGTCGTATTCTTCATCGACGACATCTTGGTGTACTCGACCACGGAGGAGGAGCACGCCTACCCCTTGCGTGATGTACTAGACACACTCCGAGAGCACCAGCATTATGTCAAGCTCTCGAAGTGTCAGTTCTGGTTACGTGAGTTCCACTTCATGGGGAACGTCATTTCTAAGGCGGGAGTTGCAGTGGATCTCGCGAAGATCGAGGCGGTGCTAGCTTGGGAGCCACCCAAGAGCGTGACATAGGTGCGGAGTTTCATGGGCCTAGCCGGATACTATCAGAGATTTGTGTCGGACTTCTCCAGAGTTACGGCCCCACTCTCAGCATTGACGAAGAAGGGGAAACCCTTCATGTGGTCAGATAGATGTCAGCAGAGATTCCAGGAGCTATGGCAGAGGTTGACCAGCGCACCTATCTTGAGGTTGCCTGAGGAGGGAGTTGGATACGTAGTCTAATGCGATGCATCAGGGACCAGACTCGGGTGTGTCCTGATGCAGGAGCGGGCCGTGATTGCCTAAGGATCACTTCAGTTGAGGCCTCATGAGAAGAACTACGCTACCCATGACTTGGAGTTGGCAGCAGTGGTCTTCGCCCTAAAGACATGGCGGCACTATCTGATGGGCGAGCGCTTCACAGTCTTTTCTGACCACCAGAGTCTCAGGTACATCTTCTCTCAGAAGGAACTGAACCTGAGACAGTGGCGATGGCTCAAGTTCCTCCAGGACTATGACTTTGAGATAGTCTATACTCATGGGAAGGGGAACGTGGTAGCTGATTCCCTCAGCAGGAGGACAGGGATGCAGCTACTTGAGGAGGCGACAGAGCAGCTAGCCGCCTAGCAGATATCCTTCGTGGATAGAGACGGAGTAGCCTTCCTTCAGTCTCTCACAGTCTCTCCTCAACTTCTACAGTGGGTCAGAGAGGCACAGCGTGGGGACGAAGACTGTGAGACACGGCGTGCACAGATATCCTTGGGATAGGCACCTGATGGTTTCTCCCTTGGAGCAGAGCATGATGTCCTTTTCAGAGGACGTACCTTGGTACCAGTCGGTTTGCGAGAGGAGGTGCTGAGAGAGTTTCACACTTCTCCTTTGGTGGTACATCCTGGAGTGGCGAAGATGTACCAGGATCTCAGACGACAGCACTGGTGGCTAGGCATGAAGAAGGCTGTGGCAGAGTTCGTTTCACGGTGCCTCACCTGCCAGCAGGTGAAGGCAGAGCATCAGGTACCAGCAGTCTTGGTACATCCCTTGGAGGTCCCGGAGTGGAAGTGGGACGGGATATCTATGGACTTCGTGACTGGACTTCCACGCACTTCTAGAGGTCACGACTCCATTTGGGTGATTGTCGACCGACTCACCAAGTCGGCACACTTCTTACCCATTCGAGAGCAGGGCTCAGTGGAGAGCGTGGGGCGTCTCTACGTTCAGGAGGTTGTACGGCTTCACGTTGTGCCATCGAATATCATCTCCGATCGGGATGCTCGCTTTACTTCCCGGCTTTTGAAGGGGTTGTAGGAGGCATTCGGGGCGCGACTACGTCTGAGCACCACCTTTCACCCTCAGACGGATGGTCAGATAGAGAGGACCATTCAGACTCTCGAGGACATGCTCCGTGCATGTGTCCTCGACTTTGGTCGCAGCTGGGAGAACCACCTACCCTTGGTGGAGTTCACGTACAACAACAGCTACCACTCCGCCATCGGGATGGCACCATACGAGGCGTTGTACGGAAGGCCTTGCAGATCTCCTTTGTGCTGGACAGACCCTGGGGAGTCAGCACTTGTGGGACCAGAGATGGTCCGGGCCACGACAGAGAAGGTCCAGTTCATCCAGGAGTGGATGAGGACAGCACAGAGCTGGCAGAAGTCATATGCTGATAGGAGGTGGAGGCCACTAGAGTTCGAGGATGGCGACCACGTCTTCTTGCGTGTCTCACCTAGACGTGGTTTTCAGAGATTTTCCCGAGGCGGAAAGTTGTCTCCACGCATCATCGGGCCTTTCCAGGTCCTCAGAAGGATTGGAGAGGTGGCTTATCGCCTGGCTCTACCACCTCAGTTGCACCGGGTGCACGACATCTTCCACATATCTCAGCTGAGGAGATACATGCACGACCCGACGCGCATCATTGACTATGGGGAGCTAGACGTGGATGATGGGGCGACTTTTGCGGAGGTCCCAGTGGAGATAGAGGATCGACAGGAGCGGGTCCTACGTGGGTGATCGATTCCTCTTGTGTGCATCAGATGGCAACACGGGAACCTCCAGGAGAGCACTTGGGAGAGGGAGGCACAGATGCGTACTCAGTACCCACATTTTTTTCCCCTAGTTTTGATGTATCTTTACGGGGATGTAAAGTCCTGAGGTGGGAGTAATGTAAAGACCCGTAAATTTCAAGGAAATTTTTTTTCATAATTTTCTTTGGAATTTTACAAGAGTGCAGTCTCTGACGGCACCTGATTCCGAGGCCCGGTGTGGCCGGAATCATTTTTCGATGTTTGGCTCGGGTACGTTCAGTGAACAGATGAGCGGGTTTTTCTAACTTTTGAACCGGTGCCCGGAATCGAATTCTGAGGGCTCCGATGAAATCGCAGTGGCGGTATTCTCTTATAAACGCCTCTTCCGGAGTTGCGTTGGCACGGGTGTGGTTTTTAATTTTCGAGCTTAAAGTTAAGAAATAAAATAATTTTGCGAAAACTTTATTTTATTTCACTTAAGCCACTTGGAAGCCACTTGAAGCCACTTGTTGACGTCTTGAACTGAGTTAAACTGGATAGGATGCTATCCAGAAATATCCTACCCCCTTGGTAGGATATTTGTGAGGTGGGGCCCGCACGAGCTCCTCCGTTTCTTTCCGCTAAGAAACGCACCTGCGAAAACCCGTCTTTATGAAAGTCAACTAACGTGTTTCTTAAAATCTTAACAGACCATTTAATTGGGCGGTTTATTTCATGAATTAAATGGGTTTTTTCTTTCGTTGAATTAATTCAACGAATTGATTAGTCGTTTCTTAACCAGTTTTCAAATTCGTTGGCGTAATAATAAAATAAGGCCAACGCATGACCTTTGGTTATTTGCGCGTTGAGAATATTTGAGAGGACCCTTATATCTTCTTCTACCTTTCAAAGAATGCGAAGAATGCGAAGACCGCGAAGAACGCGAAGAACGCCGAACCCGGAAATCGACGATGCTCCCATCCGAGACGTTCTTCCCTGCCCCAATCTCCGATCACCAACCATTTGAGGTGAGTGATTTCGGGTTTCCACTAAAGGTTCTTTTTGGTTTTAATCGAAACATGGAATTAATTATTTATAATTTAAATCTGTTGTTCTTGGTCCGTTGAGCTCGCCGACTCAACGCCAGATTCCGCGACGACGCGACGCCTTCCCGTGACGATGCGACAATCCCCCTCTTCCGCGACGAGCTTTTCCGCGAAGAACACCCGCGCGCGACGACCAACGAGGTAGGGATTTATTTTGGGAATTACCCCCCTTTTTATTATTCCCGTAAGTGTTTCTTTAAAAAGTTAAACAACCGGATTGCGAACAATTTTAATTTTATTAAAATTGTAGTTTCTTATGTGGAATAAAAATTCTCCCGTTGTTTATATCTAACGTGGAGGGTGCGGGCCAAACGAACATGGCCCGACAACCCTCCGTCGTTCTTTGTTCTTGTGCGGATTTGACGGGCGATGATGGAACGTGCCGCAATGGAAGTTTGTTGATCCCGCAGTGAAGAACGAGTCCCGGGAGGAGTAACGGCACAGACGGGAAGAAAAACGGGCCATCGGAGCGACTCCGGCGGCCCGCGGAAGCCGGCGGCGGCACGGGTCGCCGACACGGCGGCGCCGGCACCCGGAGGCGGCGACGCCCGGCGCGCCACCGGATGAGACCACCGCGGCACCGGCCGTGGCAGAGGCGCTCGCGGGACGTGGCTGAAGCCGCGTCCGGTTGGCCGGCCGACACCCCGTGTGTGTCGCGGGGGTGTCACGCGGGGCGGCGGCTCCCCCCGCGTCGGGCCGCTCGGCCGCTCGGCCAAGCCGAGCTGGACCGGCCCTGGCCGAGCCAGACCGGTCCGACCGGGTCGGACTGGTTCGGACCGGGTTCGGCCGACCCAGGGGGGGTCGGGCCGGGTCGGCCCGGGCCCGTACCCCCCGTCTTCAGACGGTCTTCGTTCAAATGCCCGTAACATGAGCTATGGGCCCCCAAACGACTCGACGTCAGCGGAAAAGCAATCCTTGGATCGAAACGGTCGTTTCGGTATATCGCACTCAAGGTTTCAGAATACTTTGAGTTCGGCCGGGTTGGTTCGTACACGAAACCAATCGGGCCCTCGGAGCGGAAACGCTCATATCTTGAGCCACAGACGTCCGATTGACGTGCTGTCAGCTTCGTTGTTTTCCTCTATGTGAGGCGGATCTTTTGGAATACTCCGCCCGAGGTTTGGACGAAGGTGGAGTACGGTCGGGTTGGTTTTGCCTTAAAACCCAACCGGGCCCCTGGGACGAAAAAGCCAATAACTCTCAGACCGGGCGTCCGATTGACGCGCCGTCTGCAACGTTGAGTTCCTGTTGACGATACAGAACATTTGGATACATCAACTTCGGACTTTGTGTCAGTTGATGTATCAGTCTCTCGGCTCGTGGAGCGGACCCTCCCGAACGAGCTTGCTGTGTGCGGGAACCCTAGTGTTGGTTGCGACTGCTACTTCGACAGCGACGACTGTGCAGAGATCCTCTGTGGACTCCGACGACGACCATGCAGAGATCCTCAGTGGACTACGGCGACGACTGTGCAGAGATCCTCTGTGGACTCCGACGATGACCCTGCAGAGATCCTCAGTGGACTGCGGCGACGACTGTGCAGAGATCCTCAGTGGACTGCGACGACTACTGCACTCAGCGATCCTACGTGGATTAGTGCTACAGGTCCTGTGTGGGCCTGGTCCTGTGTGGGACCAATCCTGTGTGTGTCTGATCCGGTGTGGGTCCGCGCTCAGCGGTTCTGTGTGAGCCAGCGCCTACAGGTCCTGTGTGGGCCTGATCCTGTGTGGGTCATTGCGGGGGTTAGTTACCTATCGATCCTTCGTGGGTCCGACGACTTAGATGGATCAGTGATCATCTTTATCGTCATCCGAATAAGTATACCTGTGTGAGCTGAATCTTGTGTTGCTCTCCTTTTTGGATTGTGTTGAGCTATCCTGTGTTGATTTACTGTTTACTCTCCTTTGTAGATTGTGTTGAGCTATCCTGTGTGGATTTACTGTTTACTCTCCTTTGTGGATTGTGATGAGCTATCCTGTGTGGATTAACTATTTACTCTCCTTTGTGGATTGTGATGAGTTATCCTGTGTGGATTTACTGTTTACTCTCCTTTGTGGATTGTGTTGAGCTATCCTGTGTGGGTATACGTTTTGCTTTCCTGTGTGGACTGGGTTGTGCTTGGGCTCGTACGTTGGAGCCGAACGGGAATTGATGACTTAGGTATATGTATGGGCATATACCTAAGTCGTGCCAGATGTTACTTCGTGATTGTATCTTTCCATTGTGGATTATCCTTTGTGGATTTCGGGAGACCTTCGGGGGTCTCGGGCTCCCTACTGAGTAGCTTATACTCACCCCTGCACGGGCTTTTCCCGCACTACGTTGTGTTGGTTGCAGACGACGGACAGCGCTGATCGTGGTAGAGGCGTGCAGAGCAGGACGGTACCTGGAGGTGGACCACTGGGCGGGACGTACTTAGAGCAGTCAGGTGGACCCGAGGAGCAGTGGAGGCTATCTGTACCCACCCTTCATGTGGGATTTCCAGAGGACGGTTCGACGCTATAGTTTTCCCTTTCAGTTGCTGTTTTTCCATTCAGTTGTACTTTACTGTTGGGCATGTATATCCGGCCCCTTTTACTTTCAGCACAGCTTGTACAGTTTTTACTTAGTGATTACTTTTCCGCTTGCTTACTCTGTGGTTCTTGTTTACTTTTCAAAGGCAATGCCTTCCCTTTTTGTTGGGATTTACGCCTTGGTGCTAGTTGCCAGCCCCTGGCCTATGGAAGGCGGGCTTGGGGTTGTCACGACACGGACCCCGAGGGCGGGTCGTGACAAATTTCAAATTGATATTTTTTTTGGATCTTTATTGTGTATTTGACTATAATGCTTTTCAAAAACCCTCTTGAGTGACAATTTTTGGAAACATAATAATTGGGTGTTCTTACTAATGTTAACAGGTTCATGGTTTTAAAATATTGATTTTAAATTGTGGATTTTTTTCTGGAATTGTGGTAGTTGGATTCATCAAAAAAAATCAATAAATGTGATGAATTTATTGAATATAAATGGGAATGGTTGATATGAAATAGTTTGTTTAATTTATTTTAATAAAAAAAATGGCCTTCTTTAATGGATGAAATGGTTGTTTTCTAAATTGGTTTTTGGTATATTGATTGTCTGGGTTCATGTGCATTCAGGATAGATAAGGGTAAGTATATTCCCCCATCATTAGTGGGATGGATAAGGGTGTCGGCTCTCCTCCCATTAAATGGTTCACTCCGTGAAAACTTTGTGAAAGTATGACTCAACACTCACGAGTATAGGGAGGTCCAGGTTACATGCATGGTGGGATGTGTGGTTAGGTAGACTATAATGTTTATACCAAAATGGATTTTGAGAAATGGATTAAAATAATTGGTTGGTTGTTTTCACAGAAATAATTTTTATTAGAATGATTGGGTGACATGGTACTTGTTTATATTTGGATGTAATTTGTTTTTATAAGTTGTTGTAAAGGCCCGGGTTTTGGGGGTCCATTACTTAGGGAAAATCTTATGTTGGGTTTTCTGGTCTGGGAATCACGGTGAAGACCTGCCTAATGGTAGGCCTACCGGTAGCCTTAGCCTACCGGTGGCAGGCCTACTGGTAGCCTTAGCCTACCAGTGGCAGGCCTACCGGTAGCTCTGTCTACTGGTAGCTCGGTCTACCGGTGGCTGCAGCTTACCGGTAGCTCTCAGCTACCAGTGGATGCAGCCTACCGGTCGCTATCATCCACTGGTAGCACTCAGTTACTGGTCGCTGTCAGCCACCGGTGGCTCTCGCCTACCCCCACGGGGTCTTTCCAGTAGTGCTCCTTTTTGCATGAATTGGGTTTTAAACCCTATTTTTACCCTTTATGCTTTTTTTAAAGCCCGATAACGCCCATAAATGTTTTAATTAAATATTTATTGAATTACCCAGGTGTGTGCATCAGTTTAAACTGCCAAACCATTAATGACGTGTGGGGTGTCTCAACCGTGTGGTCAACCCACAACCCCACTCATTACGCAGTTTCGCGTCCTTATCTCAACCGTCCCCGGACATTATAAAACAAAAAGAGTTCTCCCTAAGTTTCATTCTCGATCACCCTATGTTAGGAGTACCCTTCGTTTAGGTGAGCAGCTTTTCGTTTGGACGAGCCGCATCGTTATCCGTGAAGTTCCATGCCCGAGATTAGCGTCGATCGTTGATAACATGTTGGGAATTTCTCCTTCGTCTCTCCCTTTTGTGTATCATGTGGGGTGGTAATGCTTTAGATTCTGTAGAATTTGATGAATCAAACCTAAATAAAGATAATGAACAGATTCTATAAAGAACGAAGGGGGGATGTGATTGATGACGCTGCTCTGTTTTATGATCGTCTTTTCTAAATTTTGTGGGCTTATGCCTACTGAAAATCATGGTCGTTAGTGGTCTTTCACTGTGCACTAATGAACCCCTGGTGATTTTTTAAATGGCTTGTTTTGTAATTGTGAACTCCGACTGTAAAAAGGTAATTGGTTAATCACGTGTATCCGGGTAAATAAATTGAGGCACCCGAATCAATCCTTCTGTGATAACCCCGGTTAAAGCACACAAAAATTGTAATCATGGAGTGTGTTAAATCTTATAAATCCAAAAATACCTTCATGTTCCTGATTATGGTGGTGTGTTGGTTGTTTTTCCTTTACGGGTTGTTTGCTGGGTGATGTGGGTGGGGATGGGATCCCCTTTTATTATACTCATGTAAAATTGGGGATGGGATCCCCTGTGTTATGCTTTTGGTGGTTGTGAATTTTAAGACTGGGTGGTTACCTCATTTATATCACGAATTGGGGTGGGATCCTCTGTTTTTGAGAAACATTTTGGCCCCTAGGTATTGGACATGGGGCTGTACCTTGGGGTTTCCTTTGGTTGATGTGGTTTTACTAGAGAACTGGGTGGGTATGTTGTGGTTGATGCTCGATTGTTTTCATTCCCTTGACTTGTGCCTATGCTTACTAGTTGCCCAAGTAGGTGCAGAACATAATTAAACATCATTACTGAACATGAAAACAAGGATGGGACAATGGGTTTTCATTTGGTATGAGTTGTGACTCGGACATGAGTGTTGTTTGCATTCTTTAGGCTGGCTGAAAAACCTATACTTGGTGGAGTTCTTGTTACCTATATATATACTTGTAGTTTTTTGTTTCTTATTCGCGCCCCACCCAAGTTGAGAAATTAGTGCCGAACACCCTCATTTCATGGGGGAGGGTGTTTTTTCCAACACTATTATTAGTGGCTGGTTATTAGCTACTTTTCTACTCCCTTTTCCGGATATCCCAAGTATCTTCGGGCAGGATGTGATGGCATGAGGTCCATTATTATCCCAAGAACCTTCGGGTGGGGTTGTGTGGTGGTTATGGCCCAGGTTTGTGCGGTAAGGTAGTTTCCCGTGTATCTTTGGGATGATGACCAAGTGTCTTCGGGCGTTGCAGTGGATCTTCTATCCCAGGTGTCTTTGAGCGTGGTGGTGGTTGTTATGGCCTAGGTGTTTGCAGGCATGGTTACGTGTGACAGTTGTGGCAGAGGTGTGTGAGGGCAGGGTTTGGCAGTGGGACAATGTGAAGTTGTGGCCCAAGTGTGTGCGGGCAGGTGTGGCAGTGGGACTACGGTGAGAATGGTAGGATTGGTTAGATGCGTAGTATGTCCTCAATAACCAGTGGGAAAGTGGCGAGGGGTACCCAAACATTGATGTTCTCTTATTATATATATTATTTGACTTGCGTTATTTTGGGAGTGTTCCTTGGTGAGGCTTGGGTGGAGAGTTTACCTTGTTAGGTGTTTGGTTTACTCTTTTTCTCATGTGACTTTAGTACGTTACCCCACTTGTGCACGAGAGTCTTTAGCTTTTCCCTGCTGATTATATCTGTATGCTCACCCTACGTATATATAAAACTGCATTCAGGTTTCTAGGGGGACTTCAGGGATCGTGCGGGACCATACTAGCTCGGACCTTAGGGGCAGTTGTAGTTGTTGTTTTTCATTATTTTGTACTTTTCCCTTGTATTCATTTGTACTTTCTAGATTTTTACTTTTGTAACATGCATTGGGAGTGGTTCTTGGATTTACTTTTACTTTCCATTTTTAGTGTTGTTGGGATTTACCATTCCATCTCCCAATCCTATTAAAAGAAAAAGGGGTAATGCCTTCCATTTACTGTGTGATTCTGTACTCTTGGTTCTAATCGCCACTCCAGGACCTATTGAAGGCGGGTCTCGGGGGTCATTGTCTCACCTTCAACTTAAAGAAGGAAGGGCCTGACAATCTGCTGACCCTTCCCTCCTTTTGGTGACGGCTGGTCGTGACAGAATGGTATCAAAGGTGATGGTTGAGAGATAAGATGGAGTCTGGAGTTAGGCACAATGAGTATTGAATGGGATGGTTGGTAGATAGTGTTGGGTGACCTTTGTGTGTGAATTAGTTCAGGGAAGACCGGCTAGGACGTGGAATTTTAGGGCCCCCCGTGATCCAATTCAAGGACTCTGGACCTACTGAACGACCAAGTGAGGCCACACTGATTGCAGGGTAGAGACCCTTGGAAAGGTTCATGCATCATAATGACTTGTGTTATCATGTTTCTGGGGTGTCTTGGGAATTAATAATGAATAAAAAGTTTAATAAGTTTTAAGAACAATATTCTGTACTACTTGGGCTTAGCCATTCCTTGTTTTCCTTGCAGCTATGGAACCTGGGAGATGACCATGTTTAGTGCGGGCGATCGAGGCCCTAGATACTACCTTGGCCGATCGGAAGAGAGCTGATCGAGAGGAAGAGGACGACCAGTGGAAGAGGACTCTTCGGGGCTTCCAGCAACAGAACCACGAGAAGTATGAGGGCAGCACCTATGATATGAAGACAGAGGGCTTTCTAGAGGAGCTACTGATATCCTTCGGCTTGATCTGGGATTTGACCGAGTACTAGATTCCTCTGACTGTCAACCAGATGCGGGTTGCGGTGCGACAGTGGTGGACGCTTTACCTGGGGGAGAGGAGAGAGGCTGAGGTGGCATGAGATGATCTCGAGAGGGAGTTCCGGGAAGAATTCCTCTCTTCGACGATGAAGGCGGAAAAGATACAGGAGCTACTCTCCCTCCAACAGGGGAATATGTCAGTGAGGGAGCTAGGAATTAAGTTCAAGGACCTCCTACGTTTTTCTCTGGGCCTCTTTCCTGACGAGGAGTCTCGGGCAAGACGTTGGGAGGAGGTGCTCCGACCCTCCCTCCAGTATGTTGATACCCCCTTTACCCTGTCGACGTACTTGGAGGTCCAGAAGAAGGCCGAAGTGGTGGAGAGGATGCACGCTCTAGGAGGTGTGTCATGAGAGGGGATCCAGCTAGGACTATCGAAGGGGAAGGCCGTCAGCACTAGCCCTCCAACATCAGGACCCTCAAGGTTTCGGCCAGCAGGGAGCAGGTCGTAGCAGTTTCAGTTCTGATCCCCTGGTCCTCTCCCTTTTCCATCAGGCCCAGGACCACAGTGCTTCTTCTGTGGGAGATATGTACATCTCCAGAGTCAGTGCCCAGATCGAGTACTGTACGGTGGTGGAATAAATCCCCAACACCCACCCCAGTAGCAGCTTTCAGCTAGGCCTTACCAGCAATAGTAGCAGGGAAAGTGAGCTCCCGCTCCACCAAGGGCATACATTGCAGGAGGAGGCCGACCTCAGGGCACTCCTCAGGGACATAAACTGGGGCATGGTCGGGGAGGTGGCCAATAACCGAGGGGAAGAGGAGCTGGGCATGGACAGTTGCACTCCCCAGAGATAGCAGTTCTAGTAGGGACGAAGGTTGTTCGAGGTACGATCTGTTTGTTTAGCACTCTTGGTTTTGCCTTGTTTGATACCGGAACTTCACACTCCTTCGTCGCACCTTGTCTTGCCCATGCCTTGGGTCTAGATGCTGAGAGACGTCCAGTGCCACTGGTGATGATCACACCGGTGGGAGGTCAGACTGACTTGTTATTTGATTGTTGAGGATGCAGACTGATGATAGGGCCACATCAGTTGGTTAGGGATCTTCTTCTGCTATAGATAGAGCCATACAATGTCATCCTATGCATCGACTGGATATTCTCTGTGTGCTCCGTCATCGACTGCTTCTGAAGAAGGGTCATGTTCTCAGACTTGGGTGGACGGCGTGTTGTTTTCACCGGCGAGTGGGGCAGTCAGAAGGGCAGCAGGCGAGAGGAACCCCTCCTCTCCTTGTTAGTCGAGCAGTCAGTGGAGTCAGTGGATGTTGAGATAGTGGAGGTGCCAGAGATCATCTGTGAGTTTATGGACATCTTCCATGAGGAGGTGATGACTCTACCCCCTCGACATGATATCGAGTTCGGGATATACCTACAGCTTGGTCCTCATTCTATTTTGATGGCTCCTTACCGGATGGCACCTTCAGAGCTACGGGAGTTGAGGATTCAGATTGACGTTCTAATAAAGAGGGGTTATGTTCGACCAAGTGAGTCACTGTGGGGTGCTCCAGTCTTATTCGAAAAAAAGGCAGATGGTGGTATTTGGTTATGTATAGACTACAGGGGGCTAAATCAGGTAATAATCAAAAATCGCTACCCTTTTCCGAGGATAGACGATCTTTTCAACCAGCTGAAAGGGGCAGGGTGGTTCTTGAAGATCGACCTGTGGTCTAGGTATCACCAGTTGAGGTTAAAAGAGAGTGACATCTTGATGACGGCCTTCAGGTACAGATACAGACACTTCGAGTTCGTAGTCATTCCTTTCGGAATTGCGAACGCCCCAGCTGTGTTCATGGGGCTTATGAACTCCATCTTCTGGGAGTACCTAGATCGGTTCATAGTCATGTTCATCAATGATATCCTGATCTATTCAAGATCATAGGAGGATCATGCAGAGGACCTGAGGACGATTTTGGAGGTCCTCCGACAGCACCAGCTCTATGGTAAGTTGTTGAAATGCAGGTTCTGGACGCGAGAAGTGCACTTCCTTGGGCATGTAGTGTCCGAGCAAGGGGTAGTGGTGGACCCATCAAAGGTTGAGGCAGTTGTTTCTTGGGAAGCACCCAAGAATGTGGTAGAGGTCCGTAGTTTCCTCGGGCTGGTAGGTTACTATCGGAGGTTTGTACCCAACTTCTCCCGAGTAGCAGCCCCTTTGACAGCACTGACCAAGAAAGATCAGGTTTTAATGTGGAGTGAGCAGTGCGAGGCAACCTTCATCTATATGAATGAGAAGTTGGTTAGTGCCCCAGTGTTGTGTATACCAGAAGAAGGGGAGGCCTATAAGGTGTTCTACGATGCTTCAGGACAGGGCCTGGGATGTATGTTGATGCAGCGACAAGGGGTGATCTCTTATGGGTGTAGGCACCTATGCCCTCATGAGCGTAATTATGCCACCCATGACCTGGATGCGAGGATGGATAGCGGTAGAGGTTTCCTGTATCAATTGACAGTGCAGTAGTCTCTGTTTCTGCAAGTGGAGGAGTCTCAGTGGGGAGACCCAGAGTGCAAAGTGATGCGTGACTGAGTTGACCAGAGAAATGCTTTAGAAGGGTGGATGGAGGATGGTCAAGACTGGATGTTTTTTCAGGGGAAGCTGTTTGTTCCAGAAGTGATGTGCGGCAAGGTTCTCAGTGAGTTCCAAAACTCACCCCCGGCGGTACACCTAGGAGTTTCCAAGATGTACTAGGGACTGAAGGGACAGTTTTGGTTGCCCGGAGTGAAGCGATCAGTGGTAGAGTTTGTGGCCATGTGCTTAGTGTGTCAGCAAGTGAAGGTTGAACACTGAGTTCCAGGCAGCCTACTACAATCTCTAGATGTCCCCGAGTGGAAGTGGTATGACATCTCGATGGATTTCATCATGGCACTACCCAAGGTCCAAGGGGGACACAACGCCATCTGGGTGGTAGTGGACCGGTAGAAGAAATCGGCTCACTTTCTAGCAATTAAGGAGTAAAGTGTAGTGGATGCTTTGGCACGAAAGTACATGGATGAGGTGGTGCGATTGCATGGAGTTTCGAGGTCTATAGTCTTGGATAGGGATTCACGGTTTACCTCGCGATTATGGAGAGGATTGCAGCATGCTTTTGGCACCCAGCTACGTCTTAGCACTGTTTTCCATCCCCAGACAGATGGACAGACAGAGCGCACCATCCAGACCTTGGAGGATATGTTGCGGGCATGTGTTTTGGACTCAGGAGGATCATGGGTGTGATACTTTCCTCTGATAGAGTTCGACTACAATAATAGCTATAACTCTAAAATTTGTATGGCCCCGTTTGAAGCCATGTACGGGAGGCCATGTCGTTCACCTGTGTGTTGGACCAAAGTGGGAGAGGCAGGCATCCATTGCCCAGAGGTGGTGCAGAGCATGATGGAGAAATTTCAGCTCATACGGGGGAGGATGAAGGTGGAACAGGACCAAAAGAATTTGTATGCTGATACCAGGAGGAGACCCTTGCAGTTTGAGGTTGGAGACCACGTGTTCTTGAAGGTCTCCCCTAAGTGTGGACAACAGAGGTTCGGCAAGGGGAGTAAGCTTTCTCGTAGGTTCATCAGGCCCTTCGAAGTGTTGTGGTGCGTCAGTGAAGTGGCTTATCAGCTAACATTACCACTGCCGATACTGAGGATACATGATGTCTTCCATGTGTCCCAGCTCCGTCGGTATCTGCATGACGATTCACACGTCCTCGGCTGGGGAGAGCTGGACATCGAGGACGACGTGACTTTTGTGGAGAGACCAGTGATGATCGAGGATCGCAAGGAGAAGGTGCTTCGTGAGTGAACCATTCCCTTGGTTTGTGTGTTATGGAAACATGGTGGGCTTGAGGAGAGTACGTGGGAGAGGGAAGCACATATGCGTGCCCAGTACCCAGAGTTGTTTTGAGTTTTGTACTGTTCAGTTTATAGCTGTTGTCGTGGAACGTTTTTCCTTGTTGGCTATGAAATACTGGTTTTCCTTCCTCTGAATGTGACTGAGAAGCCCTGGCTACGGGGAGGAGAGAACCCGAACCCTAATCAAGACGCATTAAGGTGGATGCAATTAAACCCGTGCGGGAGAGTCAGTGCTGCCCAAAGAGGATAATATCTTGACATAGGGGAGAGGACTACCCAACCCACATGCCTAGGTAGTTTGACATGATATGTTTCTTGGTTCTTGATGGAAAAGTGTTCTTAGTTAAAAATGAGGTTCACTACTAAGAGGTGTCTTTATAGGTAGTTGTTCGGACCCTCTCTTTCCTTCTGGATTGTTTTTATTCTCGAGGTAAAGAATCATTTAAGAGGTATCTGATGTAATGGCCCGGGTTTTGGGGGTCCATTACTTTGTGAAAATCTAATGTTGGGTTTTCTGGTCTGGGAATCTCGGTGATGATCGGCCTAACGATAGGCCTACCGGTAGCCTTAGCCTACCAGTAGCAGACCTACCGCTAGCTCTGTCTACCGGTAGCTCTCGGCTACTGGTGCCTGTAGCCTACCGGTAGCTCTCAGCCACTAGTGTCTCTTTCCTACCCCCACGGGGTCTTTCCAGTAGTGCTCCATTTTGCGCAAATTGGGTTTTGAAACTTATTTTGACCCTTTAAGATTGTTTTAAAGCCCAGTAACTCCCATAAATGTTTTAATAAAATAATTAATGAATTACCCGGGTGTGTGCGTCGATTTAAACCGCCCGACCATTAATGACGTGTGGGGTGTCTCAGCCGCGTAGTCAACCCACGACCCCACACATTACGTGGTTTCACGTCCTTATCTCAACCATCCCCGGCCTTTATAAACCAAAAAGGGTTCACTCTAAGTTTCTTTATCAAAAACCTTGTGCTAGGAGTACCCTTCATTCAGATGAGAAGCTTTTTGTTCGGACGAGCCGCATCACTATCCGTGAAGTTCCACGCCCGGTCTTGGCGTCGATCATTGATAAAAATTAGGGAATTTCTCCTTAGTCTCTCACTTTTGTGTATCATGCGGGGTGGGCATGCTTTAGATTCTGTATAATTGGATGAACCAAACATAAATAAAGACAATGAACAGATTCAATAAAGAATGAAGGGCGGCTGTGATTGATGACGCTGCTCTG
The DNA here is from genome assembly GCA_963277665.1 of Viscum album. Lineage (NCBI taxonomy): Eukaryota > Viridiplantae > Streptophyta > Magnoliopsida > Santalales > Viscaceae > Viscum > Viscum album. The sequence continues at coordinate 1,573,270,021 of OY728120.1, read as the reverse complement.
TTTTATGATCATCTTTTCTGAATTTTGCGGGATTACGCCTACTGAAAATCATGGTCATTGGTGGTCTTTCTCTGTGCACTAATGAACCCCTAGTGATGTTCTAAATGGCTTGTTTTGTAATTGTGAACTCCAGCTATAAAAAGGAAATTGGTTTTTCATGTATATCTGGCTAAATAAATTGAGGCACCAGGATCAATCCTTCTATGATAACCCCTATTAAAGCACATGGAAATTGTAATCATGGAGTGTGTTAAAACTTATAAATCTGAAAAAACCTGCATGGGCCTACTTATTGGTGTTGTGTTGGTTGTTTTTCCTTTACGGGCCATTTTCTGGGTGATGTGGGTGGGGCTGGGATCCCCTGTTATTATACTCTTGTGAAATTGGGGATGGGATCCCTTGTGTTATGCTTTCAGTGGTTGTGAATTTTAAGACCGGGTGGTTACCTCATTTATATCACAAATTGGGGTGGGATCTTCTATAGTTGAGAAACCTTTTGGATCCTAGGTATTGGACATGGGGTTGTACCTTGGGGTTTCTTTTGGTTGCTGTGGTTTTACGAGAAAACTGGGTGTGGATGTTGTGGTTGATGCTCGACAGTTTTCTTTCCCTTGACTTGTGCCTATGCTTACTGGTTTCCCAAGTAGGTTCACAACTTAATTAAATATCATTACTGGACATGAAAACAAGGATGGGACAATGGGTTTTCGTTTGGTATGAGTTGTGACTCAGACTTGAGTGTTGTTTGCATTCCGTAGGCTAGGTGAAAAACCTAAACTTGGGGGAGTTCTTGTTACCTCTATATATACTTGTAGTTTTGTGTTTCTTATTAGTGCCCCACCCAAGATGAGAACTTATTGTCGAACACCCCCATTTCATAGGAGAGGGTGTTTTCCCCAACACTATTATTAGTGGATGGGTATTAGCTTCTTTTCTACTCCCTTTCCCGGATAGCCAAAGTATCTTTGGGAGTAGCGGTGGTTGTTCTGGCCTAGGTTTTTTCATGCATGATTACATGTGACATTTATGGCCCAGGTGTGTGCGGGCGGGGTTTGGCAGTGGGACTGTGTGAGGTTGTGGCCCAGGTGTGTGCGGGCGGGTGTGGCAGTGGGACTGCGGTGAGAATGGCGGGATTGGTTCGATGCGTAGGATGTCTTCAATAACCAGTGGGATAGTGGCTCAGGGTACCCAAACATTGATGTGCTCTTATTATATATATTATTTGACTTGCGTTATTTGGGGATTGTTCCTTGGTGAGGCTTGGGTGGAGAGTTTACCTTGTTAGGTGTTTGGTTTACTCTTTTTTTCATGGGACTTTAGTACGTTCCCCCACTTGTGCATGAGATTCTTTGGCTTTTCCCGGCTGAGTATACCAGTATGGTCACCCTACATATATCTAAAACTGCTTTCAGGTTTTCAGGAGGACTTCGAGGATTGCGCGGGACCATACTAGCTCGGACCTTTGGGGCAGTTGTAGTCGTTGTTTTTCTTTCTTTGGTACTTTACCCTTGTAGTCACTTGTACTTTCTGGATTTTTACTTTTGTAACATGCATTGGGAGTAGTTCTTGGATTTACTTTTACTTTCTGCTTTTGGTGTAGTTGGGATTTACCATTATATCTCCTGATCCTATTAAAAGAAAATTGGGTAATGCCTTCTATTTACTGTGTGATTCCATACCCTTGGTGCTAGTTGCCACTCTGGGAACTATTGAAGGTGGGTCTCGGGGGTCATTATCTCTCCTTTCAACATAAAGAAGGAAGGTCCTGGAAATCTGCTGACCCTTCCCTCCTTTTGGTGAAGGTGGGTCATGACAGTTGTAATTATATTTGGTTATAAATTGTTTCTAGATCTTTTTTATATTTTTGTTATAAACTGTTATTGGGAATTGTTCCATATAAACTATTTTATATAAATTTTTCTTACCATTCTTTAATAAAGGTGGGAGTATAGAATTCATTGGAAAAAACATACTTAGTTTTAGTACTCACCCATTCTTGGGATCTTTTTTGTTCTTACAGATGTCATCTACCGATACATGGGAAAAGGTAAATTCTCACACGTCTTTAGCACTACTTCCTAATATTTGGGTTGTTTAGTGATTTTAGAGCATGGAGATTATGGAGAATGGAGTCTTTTAGTTGTCTTGGAGTTATTAGTTATCTTATGTTGTTTAATTTGATGTTATTTGGGACTCCATAGTAGTAATATTTGGTTGTTTTTGATATAAAATAATAGGTTGAGTTGGCGTTATTTTTGTCATGCTTCATATAGTGCTTATTTTAGATTTCTATATTGGTTTAGTTGTATTATTCTTAAATGTTAAATCACCCCCAACATGTATTGAAACCCTTCAGCAATTATTTCTAGCCCTTGGCTCCTTGGGGACGTTGTTTAAGGACTAGTAACACATGCCCACCTTCTTAAGACGATGAGAAGAAGGAGGGATATTACAAATGGTATCATTTTTTTCTATCCAAAGGCATTTTTTAAGTAAATTATATAAGCTTGTTCCCTTTCTTGTGGAAAAAGTAGTCATCATTTTTCTTGGTCTTTAAATTAAATTCATTCTAGTACATTCCTTATGTTGTTATCATAGGAAGGACAATGTTTGTTAGGACATGAAATATAAACCATAAAAAGGCATAGAAAATATTTTTATGAACTTTAAATTACTAGGGAGTTGGGTAAATAAGTGTTCTCCAGACACTTATAGGATATTGGAATCTCATTGTCATGGACTTAGCTAATGATACAAGCATGGAATGCATTAGAGGAATTAATTCTCACTGGGATTTCATATTTAATTTTTAGAAATGATATATGAATAGATTCATTGTCTTGATTTTTAAAAAATATTTCATTTGTTTTAAAATGAAATATATTGAAAATAGAAATAGATTTCGTATTTTGAAAATGGGTTGATTTTCAAAAATAAGTGAAAGTCTTCAAAAGCGGTTGAATGTGAAAAAATGGTTTATTTTTAGAATGAAATGTTATGATAGCTAATGTCATAGAATTTGAAATGTTATACCTTTTATTTCCAGGGAGTGATACTTATAGTGTTTATGGTTTGATTAGAAAATGGAACTTTGTAGGTGTTGTAAAAACCAATCTAAAGATGTTGTGAACAATGTAGTTTCGCCAGAGCCGTGGGTGAACCAAGGGCTGGTTCATAGTATCATCCAAGTATTTCAATCTATGGACATAGGGAACCAGAGGGATGTGAAAAGATAAGGGAATCATTCACTCCATTTCTAGAAATAGAATCCACTAACATTCCGATATTATTTCAAAACCAAAAAAGGATTAGTTGTGACTGAATCGGATGAATTGTATCTTCTATTTCATCAGTAAACCCATAGGGCTAAAAGTAAAGATGAAAAAGTATATTCTAGAGGACTTTGAATGCTAGTGGTATGATCTAGCTATACAGGATCGATTAGATAATGGCGTTAGACTATAGTAATTTGAGGAATTGTTCAATAGACAATTCTATCCTCACTTGTTCAAGATTCAATGGATGACAAACATCTTCAGCCTAAAGGTGGAAAATATCTCTATCACTGAGTATAAAACTAAATTTATTATTTTAGTGAGCTCTACACTTGAGTTTTCTACTAGTGTTTCATTGAAGGAACGCCTCTTTAGATTAGGTCTGAGATAAGAGATTCACACAAAGATATTTTTGCTCTATATTATGGACTATACATAGATGGTGAATAGAATGAAAATAGAAAACGATATATATCAAGAGATATGGGAGGAGGAAGCATCATGATGCCTTCCAGAAATGTTAGGAACTCAAATGATGGGATCTAGAGGAAGAGTTACACCTACTTCCAAGGTGGGAGTGGTAACCAGAATCAAATGGTTTCATCGGGGAACCTTCCTCCAAGACCAAAGATCCACTCATGATGTTTTTAATGTTTTTTTTCTACTACATGAAGTCACTGTGTACAACAACACCTGTAGAATGCCAAAAATTCAACTCGATGGGTAGTCTTTAACACTATTGTGACAATGCTCCGAGATCTGGTCCTCGGGACACTTATTAGTTATCGTAAGAATCACATGGTTTGGTAGGGTGAGGAAAGTATAATCAATCTCATCAGTAGAGCAAATATATCCATGGTAATTCTAAAATTAAAATGAATCCACAACAAGGGATATCTCATTAAGGCAACAAGGACCAGAGTGAAGTGACACTGAAATTATTTAAAGTTGAGCAGGTGGCTGGGGATGATCGGGATGGACCATCTAGGGTGATAGGTACAATTGTTTTGAAATATATCTTTATGAAAGTTTTCTTCTAATGAAGAGTCATATTTCCCTTATATCTTATAGGATGAAACCCATAGAATTAATGGAGATGAAAGTGCAGTTAAAAGAACTTGAAATCAAGGGTTTTATTTGTCCGAGTACATCTCTAGGGGAAGCACCGGTCATGTTTGTAAATAAAGTGTATGTAACTATTCAGCCTTGTTTCAATTATAATAAGATTAACCTAGTTTTGATAAATAAAAACTATCCACTTCCACATATTTATGACCTTACTGATCAATTAAGAGGAGCTCAATGGATCTCTAAAATTGACTTACTATTAGGATTCCACCAATTTTCAGTTTGGAAGGAGGATATTATGAAAACTACTTCCAGAAATATATATGGCCATTATGAATGTGTGGTAATTCCTTTAGGTCATAGAATGAACCAGAATACATAATGAAATAGATGAATCAGATATTTCAAAGGTATCTCTATTATCTTGTTGTGGTGTTTGTGGATGACATAAGGGTATATTCGATGACATGGGATGATCCTAAGAAACACATGGCGATATTATTGGAAATATTGAAATATCATCACTTTTCTTCAATATTATCAAAGTTTCATTTCAAGATACACGAGGCATGCTTTCTAGGACATGTAATCTCTGAAATAGATGTTTTGGTGGATCTGGAGAAGATAGAAGCTGTTATTGTTTGGAAACTACCAAATAATGTCTTTGAGATATGAAGTTTTTTTAGTTTTGATGGTTATTACCAAGGATTTGTTTGTGAACATTCATGAATAGCTTCCCCTATGATATCATTGAAAAATAAAAAAGTTATATTTCAATGTACTGAAGAATTCCATAAATCTTTTCAAGAGATGAAATTTCATCTTACATCACCACTTATCTTGATTTTTTAAGAATCCTGATAGGGGTATGTGGGGTACAATGATGCTTTGAGATCTGGGTTAGGATAAATTATCATGCAAGGAAATCATGTTATGGCTTATGGATCAAGGAAGTTGAGGGTACATGAGTATAATTACCTAACACTTGATTTGAAGTTAGTTTCACTTTTCATTGTCCTAAATAAATGACATCATTATAGCATTGGTGAAAAATTTACTATGTTCATGAATCATAAGAGCATGAAGCTTATTTTATCACAATAATATTTCAATATAAGGTATATAAGATGGATAGAGTGTCTTTTCATGTTCGAATTAGACTTGATATATACACCAAGTAAAACAAATATAGTGGAAAATGCATTAAGAAGAAAATTGTATGCTCGGTTGCCGAAAGAAACTTCAGATGAGCGGTTTTTGATGTAGGTCCTTGTTAATGTGCATGTGTAATGTGAAGATTTAGGTGATGTAACAGTTTTTTTCTAGTTTCTATAGTTCCTAATTTAGTAAATATAGTAAAATAGGAATAGACAACCATTTTAGAATGTGTGTCAATGAGTTAAAATCTCAATGGTCAGGAGGCCATTGAGAATTGGAAGTTGGATGGGAGTTCAGTGTTGTGGTTCAAGAATCAGATGGTTGTACCGATGGCTTCCCAAGAGAAACTTCTCATTTATAACCATCATTAGAGATGGGTTATTCATCATAGAATAAAGAATATGTATAAGTAATTGAAGAAACCATTCTGGCAAAATAGTATGAAACTGAAGGTGGATGAGTTTGTTTCAATGTTCTTAATTTATCAACAATTTAAGGAAGAACAGCAGTGACCAGTAGGTATGGTGTAGTCTTTACCCACCCAAGTATGGAAATGGGATCAAATAGGTGTGTATTTTCTCTTATGCCTCCCAAGAATGGTTCAAAATCAAGATTCCATATGGATGATTGTGGATTGGCTTACCAAGTTAGCTCATTGTATCCATATTTGTGAAACTTGCCTAGTGGATAATCTATCCAAAATCTATATCCCAGAAGTGGCAAAGAGACATGTCATACCAATTTTGATAGTTTCAAATAGTGATTCATGGTTCACATTCCATTTTTTGAAATCCCTATAGAAATCCATTGGAACTCAATAGACTATGAGAACAATATATCACCCTCATATGGATTGGAAATCTGGAAGGATGATGAAACCATTGAAAGACATGTTTCGGTCTTGTGTAATAGATTTTTGTGGCTAATGGGAACTTCATGTTCTAGTAATTGAGTACTCTTATAATAATATCTATTAGACCTCGAAACATATGGATCCTTTTGAATCATTGTATGGGTCCCCTTATCATTCTCCACCGTGTTGAGTGGAAACATGTTAGACTTTACTAGTTGGGCCGAGACTTCTCCAAGAAACAAAATAGAGGATTCAGTTGATTAGAAAAGGATTGAGATGGATGAGAGTTATCAGAAATCATATGCTGATAATTGTCAACGTCCATTGTCATTTGCTGTGAGTGATCATGTGTCCTTATGGATTTCTCTGATGTCTCAACATCATCATTTTGGGAATAAGGTAATGTTATATCCTCAATATATATGCCATTTTGAGACAATTGATTGAGTTGGAGAGGTGGCATATCAATTAGAATTTCCACCGTGGTTTTTTGTAGTGTATAATGTGTTCCATATATATCAGTTGAAAAAGTATCAACCTGATCGTGGCCATGTGATCAGATGGTATCACGTTGACCTAGAGTCGGATTCTTCTTTGGTACATATCCTGATGTATATGGAGAATAGTCCAGAGAATGTATTGCATGAAAAGATCATCATCCTAGTGTGGGTTGTAATGGAACATCGTCAGATTCGATAAGAGACTTAGGGACACAAGAAGGAACTGAAAGAGTAATGGTAGGAACTCTTTCAAGGAAATGATAGTTTTCTACTTTTTATGGATGGAAAGATCAATGGTGGGGACAATTTAAATCCCCCTAGTTTCTAGTATGTAACCCTTTAATTATGATTTTTATGTCTATAAATTATAAGGGTGAAATTTTGGAGAGTTTTGGGAACATTATTTGTGTTTTTTGGGCTTAATTGATAGCACATGAGTAGCGCATGATTTATCCAAACCAAGCGATAGCCAAAGAGAAACTGTGTGTCTTGGGTATTTTGAGAAAGTGGATTTAGAACTTTTGGAGAATGGTTATAGATACCATGATAGCAGACCATGTGAAGGTTCATCCTTTAGGCAATGGGTAATGCACAGTTAGAGAATGGTTTTCCTAGCTGTGCAAATAAACCATGTGCAGGTTAAAACAACCTCTTTAAAAGGTATATATAACACATTTTTGTCCTTAACCTACTAGTTGTTTCTCTTAAACTACTGTAGCTCATTATTTTTCTTCACCAATGGTCATAGAAGGCTATTCCATGAATCTAGATGTGATCTAAGGGCCTCTCTAGGTGATTAAAAGTCAGTTCTTCGTGGTATTTATTCATACCTCGTCATTATTGTTTTGTTTCATAGATATACTTCTCCTTTTCTCTATGTTTCATAGTTCTACACCCATTTTGGGTATATATATGGATATAGATGCCAAATATGTTTATATTTGGACATTTTTGTGTTAGTGGAATAGATCTAAGGTAGATTCATTGAGATTTAACCCGGTTTCATTGGCATTATTATTATGTTTATCATTTTCTCCAAAACACTCTAGGTAGTTGGATTCACTATCAACTCAGATTTCTAGAACTGATTGGATTGATTCCAAATTGATAATTTTGGCTAAAAATTATTGTGAATTTTATGTGTAACGATTTTGTAAAACCCTCTTGAGTGACAATTTTTTGAAACATTATAATTGGGTCTTCTTCCAAAAGTACATTGGTTCATGTATTTAAAATGTTGATTTTAAATTGATGTGTTTTATGGAATTGTGGTAAGTGGATTCATAAAATTTTTTTCAATAATAGGGACAAATTTAGTGAAAGTAATTGGGTATGGTTGATTTTAATTAGTTTTTTAAAGTTTTGTATATAAAATGGATTTATTGAAAAGGATTAAATCGTTGTTTTTGGCTATGGTTTTTTTCACATAATGGTTTTGTGTGTTCATGTGCATTCAAGGAGGAGAAGGGTAAAGAGTATCCCCCATAATTAGTGGGATGTAGGTGGGTTAGGTTTATCCCCCATCAAATTTTTCAATAGGTGATGATTTAGTGAAAGGATGACTCACTACTTAAGAGTATAGTGAGGTCTAGGTTACATGAATGCTTGGATTTGTGGATATGTGGAATGGAATGTTTATACCAAAATGTATTTTTTGAAATTTATTCAAATCATAGATTGGCTGTTTTCATGGAAAATAGATTTCCGAGAAATATTGGGCGACGTGCTACTTGTTTATATTTGGTAATAAATTGTTTTTAGAAGTTATTTATTTTTTGTTATAAATTGTTTTTAGAAGTTTTTTATATTTTTTATGAACTATTTTGGGGAATTGATCCATATAATTTGTTTTATATAAATTTTTCTGACCTTTCTATCCTAGTATATTGAGAAGGGAAGTCATCAGGGAAAATATAATAATCTTTAGTACACACCCACGCAAAGAAACTTCGGTTGTTTTGCAAATGTCATCTATCAAGACAAGGGCCAAGGTAATGTATCACGCGTCTTTAGTTGTACTTAATGATACTTTGGATGTTTGGTGATGTTGGAGCATGGATTCTTATGGTTTCCTTAGAGTTTTATTAGTAATCTTCTGTTATTTATTTTTAAGTTAGTTTGTCTTCCACTGAAGTATGTTTTGGTGGGTATTTATATAAAATAATTGGTTGGTTTTTCATTTTTTTTGTCATGTAGCATATAATGTTTTTTTGTTTGGATTTATTGGATGAGTGTTTTATTATTAATTGGTAAATCATCCCCTATATGTATTGAAATCCTATAGAATTTATTTCCAGCCTTTGGGGCTTGGGGATGTCTCTTAAAGTCTAGTAACAGCCTCCCACCTTCTTAATCCAATGAGGAGAAGGAGGGATTTTACAATTCTTTCTCATATATTAGTCAGTTATTGTTTATTTTTATCCTTGTGTGTTATTAATTTTGGAAATTCCATAAAGGTTTTATAATGGGGATGTTAACCCCCATTAATTGATACCTAGTCCATATATCCTACACTAGTAGTGCTTGCGGAATTATTTTGTATCAATTATTTATATATCTATGTCTTTCTTTGATGGAAATCATGTGTATTGTCTGTGTGAATAAAATCCAAGACTAATATTCTTTAGGTAACTTACTGATAAAATTGATTTAATTCATAATGACCATTAAATTTTGTGTCATCCATTCATAATAATAATCATGAAATATAAAACTTATTAAAATAATATATTACCATTATTGATAAATTGATATTTATTCATGGTAAAAATGATGTTTTTGGGATAACGTCATCCATATAGGTGGTTGAACCAACCTAGACAAGAATATGTGAAATAGTTGAATGGGTAAGTGTTTAGTGTCATATTATATAAGAATTCATTTATCAGACAAATAATTATGTTAATGTAAAACCACTATAAGGGATGAAAATATTTATAAAGAGTATAGATGAAAATGTAATTGAAAATTTTTGTGAAGAACAAATATACTTACTTTTTGAATTCGACACTTCTCGACCTAGATTCCTTCTGAATGAAATTTTTTTTTATTACTTCATAAAACTATAACCTTTAAAACCTCTACTAAGTATTTTTTAATTTTGAAACAGGTAGATATTTAATAGATAACTAAATGGTCTCAGTGTTTTAAGGGGTATATATGGGGACCTTTTATGTGTTTGTTTTTTTTGAGAATTTCCAAATATATTAATTTTCTAATGTATATGGTTTTCATTTTAAAAATAAATTATACAAAATGTGGATAATACTAGATATGAGATAATATTTGGTTGATAAATCCATCATAAAAACATTTATAGATTGGTTTTTTTGGGTATTTTGTTCATTTGCAACTTAGTTTAAACCCATTTTTGACATTTTACCTTTACTGTGGTTACTCAATTTATACCTCGGTAACTTTTTTCTATTTAAAATTGTTGTTGACCTTCTTGAAACATTGAATATTGTGGATTATTAATTTTCACTCCAATTAATATAATTCAATTTTTAAAGGTGGTAAATTTTACTTTTAAATTAAAACATAAAATATCTAGTAGAAAAACTATTTTACGGGAAAATTCATTTTTAGGCATTTTGTATTCATAATTTTATTTCATATCAATTAATAATTAAATAATTTTCAATATATTGGTTTAAATATTGAAATGTTTCATTATAATATTCCTTATAAAGATAGTCATTTTATATATGTAGATAATAATACACAATACATAAAAAGGATTTTATATATATGCATTTTTCATATTAAATTATTTTTCATTATTATTAATTAATTAATAATGAATGAATGAATTTTTAATAATTTTTAATATTTTAAAAACATTTTTTTATTTTCTATTTCAAATGTGAATATTTTATCATTTATATAAAATAATGTAACATATATTAAAAATATGTTTCAAAGAAAATATATTTCAATGAATTTAAATCATTAAATTCTTATTGATCATAATTTTCATGTTGTTTATTTAATTTTATTTACATGATATAATAAAAATTAATATAACATAATCAATCCAATTTGTTGAAAAAGTTCATTTTATTATGTAATTTTATTTCATTAAAATAATAAATATATTTGAAAATATATATATTTTCATTAAAAAATATTTTTTCTTCTTTTCTATAAGTGATTATATGTCATCATTACAATGTTATTATATTATTGAAAATTAATTATTTATATTCCTCAATAATAATTTCACAAATATAAAATATTAAATATTTATTACTTATAAAAATATTAAATTGTTTTTTAATAACCAAATTAGTAGATAAATATTTATATATTAATTTAATTCATGATTCCTATAATGTACTTGTATTTCTGAAATATATATTATTATTTTATTTCTATATTTTTAATGTTTATCCAAAGAACTAAATCATATTCCATTATAACGTATATAAGAAATACTTTTCTTCTTGAATGCTTTATGGTCTTCCTTAATTATATGAAAATAATTTTTTTGTTGAAGATGATGTTATTAATATTATTTATTTAGATTATTTTATTTACTTTTGATTTCCATTGAAAAAATAATTACATATTTTTGTCTTATCGTATTCATTTACTAGTCTATATTTATCATATATGATAAATTTATTTATTTTGAAACGAAAAGAGAAATAATATTAGTCTTATAACACATGAATACTAATAGAATATAACATTAAAAGTTAAATTTTTACAATAAAAAACCATGATTTATTGAATATAAATTAGGAAATGGTTTAGTTTGGTTAACACTAATATAAAATTTGGTAACTATAAAATATTTCTCATATATATCTATCTCACTATTTAACTTCACATAACATGACATCAATATATTAAAAACTAGTAAAATTGAACTATAGGCATTTTTCAACAATTTTAACCAATCATTACAATAATATTATGACACAATATTCAATAATATATTAATTTTAACCCCATGAATAACAACTGAGGGCATTTTACTCTTACCAATAGGAAATATAGATTGTACAGAATTATATCCTCAAAAAACATATAATAATAAAAAACCACATATTATTCTACTTGGGGTAATAATAATGACTTAATACTACCCTAATAAGAAATATAGTACACAAATGTATCATCCATAGAAAAAAGTATACATTACTATGATATGGGATATCACCAATATATTCCATGAAAAATCATGATTTTTTACACATTAATGACATGTATTCATCCAAAAGGAAAAACTCTTCTGTTTATAAATATATCTATCATCTATATATCGCCATCTATATATAATAGAATAAAAAAATATATAGGATCGATATAATTCAGGTCACCATAATTTATTTGACGTAATTATATAAATATAGATTTCCCTATAAAACTCTATTTACCCAAAAATTAATTAATTTATAAATAATCCCATATTTTTTAATATCTAAATGTTATATGAATTTTATCCATAGATTTTATATATAAAATATAATTAAACTCAATTTTTTACATATTTGAAGAATGTTCTATTTTTCATAATGATGATATCATTTTGTTACCCCCATTGATTTTAATTATCAAACATAAAGTTATAACTATGGGTCTTAAAATTATGTTTTTAATTTTATCTATTATCGATCAAAGTATTATACATTATTGAGGGAGTTTTTTTAGTCTATTATGACATTTTTTGAATTAATATTAGAAGACACCATGAAATCTCTATACATCAATGACATGTTTTGGGATGTGTGGAGTTATTTTAATATTCAATGGATGTAGTAATTAGGATATGGTAGGGGAAGCTGAGTAGAGTACTCTAATTGTTTTTAAAGAAGGATGTGTATATGATATAGTTGTATAATTATTTATGAACTAATTATATTATGGGTAGTATCATGGAATGTTGATGAAGTGATAATGATTCTCAGACACAGAAAATGTAGTGTCCCAAATATATTATTTTAGTTACAATTGTGGTAACTCATATTAAAATTTGGAAGCTAACAAGTAAAAGGATTATTTCATGTATACCTTCACAATCTAAAAATAGTAATTAATGAATACATCACCTCTTGGTGTTTTCCAAATTCTTGGTCTTAATATCTGGAGAAAGGAAGATTTTCTATTATAAACCCTTCAAGATAATGAATCATGTGAGTTCAAAAATATCATAATATATTCCTAAACATATCATGAATAGATGAAGGAATCAAATTATGTTGTAATGAAAATCACATAATGGTAGTTACCCTAGAATTGATGGATACATGATATGATCAAGGGATAAATTTGATTCATGGTATAAATTTTTAAAGGTTGACACATTATTCACATGAATGTGGATAAAATGTCTATGGTGGTAGTAATGTGTGATAATTTAATTATATTATCTTATGAGTTAGGTGATTGTTGAGGGTTACATAGATATTCAAGTGAGTAGTGTATGTTAGGAGACTCATGTGATTGATGGCAGTTTTTTGTTGATTCATGTAATAGATCAGTGAAAGAAACAATATACCCTATTTTTTATTGAACATTGGTGGGTTTTTTCTGATAAATACCCCACTATTTAAATCACTATGAGATTAATGAATATTCAAATAAAATTCATAGAATGAAAAGTTGAAGGTAATTCGGGAGAATAAAATGTGTTATGCATAAACTATATCATGAATATCATTCACACAATCAATCATATTGTTGGTTGAGTATATTAATGAAATGTATAAGGATTGTTCTAGAGGTCTTATGAGGAATGATATATGTTAAAGGATTCATTTTAATGAGTTCACGTGATCAGTACATGGTGAATCACACATACAGATCGATTCATGTAAACAATGGTTCACAGCATGGGTTACATGATCATTGTTATGCATATAGAGTTATGGATAATAGTGTAAAATGTGGTTACTTCACATAAGCTAGATTCTGGAATTTATTTTAACATGAATCAATATAGTGGTGATTTAAGAAATCAAAGAGTATATATGATTGAATTCTTTAAATAAAAAGATATATTATCCATTGTTATATCTTCTTATACTAGAAGACATAGAGAATCTTGAAAATTATAGTGGGAATTTTTCCTCATATGAAGAAGTAGTGTTACTATGACAATGTCATGGGAAAAAATTACTTAACTCTCTATTTAAATTGTTTGTCTAATATCACATAGAATAAGAATATTGTAGTTCAAAGAAGACCAACAAAATGTTAAATCATGTGTTATTATCCAAGGAGATTCTAGTTCTAGATAGAGGTAACCCATCATGTAACTTATATATTAAAGTGGCATAAAAGTATATAAAATTTGGATGATCGTTATGTGAAGTAGTGTGAAAGAGTGGAGTAATGGTATTTCACCTTAGGTGAGGAGTGATCGGTGATATAAACATGTAAGGGAAGTGATCCCCATTTAGAGCTATCCTTACCGAAACATCGTACCCATTGAAATAGTAGAGATTAGTGGATTCTGGAACATCAAAACGTCATTGTCGAGTACACCTTTCGTATAACGACATGGCCTTAAAACATTACATAATATTGAATTAAATGAATAATTCACATTGATGATATTTTAAGGTTTATAGTTTTATAGAGTTAGTTTATAACTATTACATCTTAAAATATTACAAAGTACACACTTCTACACAGTTTCCATTTTTTTACAAAACATGAACTCTTTAAAAAAAGAGTCATGTCTAGTTCCATGTTTAAGATAGTTTTACTTTTCCTTGATTCCATCCTTGACCCTATTCAACATTATATCCTGTGAAAAACATTTCAAAAACATGGGATGATCATAAAAAAGCTCAGTAAGGGATACACAAAGAAGAAAAACATTTAGTTTTTCAAAACAAGATGTAAACCATGAATAATTTAACATAATTAATACTTTTCACCTTTATGAACTAGTAAATACTCTTCACTGAATAAAAGATCATTACTTACCCTTTTGTAACCAAATGATTACCATAATACCCATATATAGAACACATAATATATAAAGGTATCTTGGAACATAAACATACTTAAATGGAATAACCATATGGTCGACTTCCACACATATCACTAAGTGGAATATCCATATGGCCGACTTACATACCCAATTCATTGGAGGTTATAATGTAACCACCCATCTTGTTTTTCGCGGCACCACCAGTCATTTGGTTTATCACGTAACCACCCGTCAAATATCCAAGTACCATTATAAAATCATAAGACATAAAACAAATATAAAGGAAAGAAAACATTTCCACATTTCAATCACAATATATCACTTAAATATATTGACATATCAAATCCATTATCAAAACCATTTTCTATACCAAAATACATAAATGAGTATATGGTATTTATTTTCTTTTAAAAATACTATGGCTTATTGAGGAAGCCAAAGATCAAATAATACTCGCAATGGCATAAATGGTCATTGTCACCGCTTATATAAAAATAAACAATAATTTTTTCATTTAGTAAAATGGTTTGTAGAAAAGTATTCCCTTTTAGAAGTCAAGGGTGTTTATACAGCGTATAAAAGAAATTCGTGTATTAAAAAAAATATTCCTCAATGAAAGGAGATTGAGACGAAGTCCCTTACCTAATGTCCGACTTGACTCGATCGTTCTTTAAAGTCCTGAATAATAAACTAAAGTAAATTTATACTTGCTTAAGAAACTTTTTCAAGTTTATTATTCCTTTTATATCACTTATTACCATGTTATAAATATTATTTAATCATTTAAGTAAATAATGTTTGTTTTGTTGATATTTGGTACTTGAGCCAAGAATGGACTTCTTATAATTACACATTGTTCATGGGGTCAATATTTCATTATATCCAGAATGAAATTCATTATTTATATATCATATATATATTATATATCCATTATATACATGTATTTATAATAGTACATAACATTTAATGGTAAGAAATGAAATTCACCGTTCATGGAGACGGTAAGCCGTACGTATGCATGAGCACTACTTCCATTTCTATTTTATATTTAATGGAATTAAAACATAATGATACATAGTAGTATTATAATTCCATTATGGAATCATATATAATATCATTAAATCTATCCTTTATACGTACCACATATGGTATGAACAAGTCATATCACTTTGAGGGGGCGGTAGTCCGCACATCCTCTAATGAGATTATCGCGTTTACCCATAATGGAAACCATAAAGGCATGATATAAATGGAAATTAAAGAAGAATAAGGAAGATATAAACATAATATATATCATATATAAATATAGTTCCATCATAATGGCAACCATGAGAGGTGGTAGGAGATAATCGAACAATCATCATTTCGTGAGGTGTTAGTTTTCCTTCCACATGAAACATTATGTTATTCATCCATTAGATGGAGGTGTGTGTAAGTGTAGTTCGAATCCTACTCATAAAAACATCCTAGTATATTTAGGATACTGTTTTTGTTACACAATAAATGAATAAAAAGATTTTAGGGGTTGGAGAAATAAAATAAATGAAAACAATTTAAGAGAAACTGTTACCTTTAATTTGGGTAACTCCCTTTGGTTTGAACAAAAAGTCTTATTGAAGTGCCTTCTTCATAAGGTAATGATTCTAAGAGGAGTATAGGGATTTAGGTAGTTTAATTGGGCAGAGTTTGGATGAGCCAAATGGCTTTAGAGGTGTGAGAAATTTGTTAGAAGTGGTTTCCTTTTATAAGGGAGATGAGGGGCTCTTTAGGGAAGTGTGAAAATATTATTTTATAATATAATGATATTTGGTTTCTAATGGTCCAAAAATCATTATAGTCGAAGTTAATATGACTAGTGGAAGAAATAAAATCATCCAATCATAATTGGACATGTTTTGGATAATATGTTAATCATTATAAACTTATTTATTTAAATCATTTATTAATGATGTAAATACTGCATCATTATTGTGTCATAAATAATTTATTTTATTTTATGTCTAAAAATTATAAAAAAATACCACGATTTGGGAAATATTTTTAGATTTATAATTAATATTTATAGAAAAAAAGATAATTTATATAACCCCTCCTAAAAATTAATTTACTAAAAGGTATTTTCTTTTGTTATTTTTTCCTTTACTTTAAGTTAATTAATCTAAATTGTCATTATCCCTCCCAAGTGGCTCAATGGGGTCCCAAAATCGACCCAAAGATGACCATGGACGTTAATGACTCAACCAATAATGTTTGGACAAATGTTAAGGTAATTTTAAATTATTATAATATTCTTTTTACCTTTAATTACCCTATTTACCTCTAATCGCGGTAAATAAAGGTCAAAAGTTACTATTCACCGAAAATTATTTTAATTTTAATGAAGCACATTATACTTCCTGACAACGACAATTTATGTTGGATTTTTGAAATTCAATTCACAGAAGTGGTAAATTTTCATTTAAATGAAAAAGTTGGTTTTTTAACTACCACTAAGTGGTTTCACTATTCATCAAAAATTGAAGTTTTTCAGAAAAATACCAAAAATTCAGCCTAAGATATATTTGATATTCCGAATTCAAAAATGTTCTCTATTTTTTAAAATTAAAAACATATAAGTGGAATTAATTAATTTTAAAATTAATTCCCATTATCAAAACAAATAGCATGTTTTTTAGAAACGATAACTATCAAAAGATTGATACTTGTTTATGTCCAATTTCAAAGTGAAATTAATTCCAATGACCAACATTGGATTAAATGGTAAAAATATATTTTAATTTCACTTTAAAACCAACTGAATAGATAATATAACCATATAAATAAATTATATTAAAAGGTACCTTTGAATTAAAATACAAGATTTTTCACTATCCATTAAAAAATGAACTTTATCGTAAAAATCCAAAAAATGTACGTAAAGTAAATTTTGATATCCCCATTATAAAGAAGGATTTTATTTGGTCATATAGAATGTATTAAAGTGACCAAAACTAGATTTAAAAAGGGTTCTCCATTAAAAGGTGGTAAATCTTCCTTTAAATGTAAATTATACTTAAAATTAGTTTCATTCATCTTTTAAGCCTCTAACTTTTTATTGGATAAATGTAACACTAGTGAAGAAAACGTTTTTTACCTCGGTTATTTTTCATTTTTTACGTCGGTTTTTAGCCGACGTTAATACGGACGACGTTATAAATATTATTTTTTGCGTCGGTTATTTAAAATTCAACATAAAAAACGTAACATCACGGTGGTTATCACATCGGTTATTAATTAACTGACGTACAAAAACCGGGGGGTGGGTTTATCACATCAGTTATTATATAACTGACATGATAAACCAGTACGGGGGCATTTATCACGTCGGTTATATAATAACAGACGTGATAAAACATTTTTATCACATTGTTTATTTAATAACAGACATGATAAACCATTCCACGGGTGTTTATCATGTCGGTTATTCAAATGACTGGTGTGATAAACCCTTCCCAATTTCTTTATCACGTAGGTTATAAAATAACCGATGTGGAAGACCAATTTTTTTTAAATGGAATGAATTCCTCTACTCTCCCTAGAAACAACCAGAAACCAAATCAAGAATTCATACCACAAAAATAGAATTAGACCAAAACCAGAACCAAAGGAAAATTATGAATTTACATTGATAACATTTAAAACTTACCCCACTAGATAACCCCCCACCACCCCCTAAACAGCCCCCATCACCCCACTAGATATCCCCCACCACACCCCTGGACTGCTCCCCGACCCCTTGGATAGACCCAAACACCTCGAGACAACCCCCCACCCTCATGTATACCCCACACCCTAGACAGCACTCCAACACACCTGAACAGCCCTCCCACCCCCCCCCCCTCTGTCCACTGGGCAGCTACCACCGCACCCCTGGACTGCCCCTAACCCCCTTGACATCCCCAAACACCCCTAGACAACCCCCACCCTCATGTATACCCCCACCCCCTGGACAGCACTCCCACACCATAGGATAGCCCTCCCACACTCCTGAAACATACCAAAAAGTTGCCAAAAACAAACCATAACCCCTTCACCCCACTGTACTGCCCCCACCACACCCATGGACACCCCCCACAGCCCTAGACATCACCACCACCCCCTGTTCATCCACACACCCTCCTGTATACCCCCCCCCCACCCCCTGGACAGCACTCCCACCCCTTGGACAGCCCTCCCAAACCCCTAAAACAGACCAAAAAGTTACCAAAAACAGACCAGAACCCCCTCAACCCACTGGACAGCCACCACCACACCCTTGGACACCCCACCACACCCCTAGACACCCCCCCCCCCAAACACACCCCTGGAATCCCCCCCCCCCCCACCCATGGACAGCCCCCAACACCCTTGGACAACACACCCCCACCCCCTGGACACCCCCCCACCCCTGGACTTCCCCACCACCCCCTGGACAGCCCCCCCCCCCCCCCCCCCCCCTCACCCATGGACACCCCCCACACCCTTGGACTACCGCCCACCCCCTTGATAGCCCCAAAAAACCCTAGACACCCCCACCCTTCTGGACTACCCCACTATCCCCTAGACATCCCCCCTCACCCCACTAGACAGCCCCTACCACACCCCTGGACACCCCCACACCCCTAGACAGCCCCCCGACCCCTTGGACAGCCCCCCACACCCCTGGACATCCTCACCACCCCCTGGATAGCACCCCACACCCCTGGACAGCCCCATCACCCTCCTGTATACCCCCATACACCCCCTGGACAGTAGTCCCACACCCATGGATATGCCTCCCACACCCCTCAAACAGACCAAAAAGTTACCAAAAACATACCAGAACCCCCTCACCCCACTGGACTACCCCCCCCCCCCCGGACAACCCCCCCGCCCACCCTCCTGGACACCCCCACACCCCTGGACATCCCCCCACCCCTAGGGCATCCCCCCACACCCCTGGACGACCCCCACCCTCTTAGACACCCCCACACCCCTGGACTTCCCCCCACCCCCGTGACTGCCCCCCCCCCCACCCTCCTGGACACCCACTGGACACACCCCACCCTCCTGGACACCCTCCTAGACACCCCCTCGGGGGGTCACGCCGCTAAAAGGTACTCATCACTCCCACATGCGAAGTTTGAACTCTCAAAATGTTTCACAAGTGGGAGTGATGAATACCTTCCAGCGGCGTTCAGCCCCCCTAGGGATGTCAACGCCACCTCTCCCACCCCCTGGACTGCCCCCCCCCCCCCATCCCGATGGACACCCTGGACCCCCCCCCCCCAATGGACAGCCCCCCACCCCCACTAGACAGCCCTCCCATTTTTTTGGAAACCTCCTCACCCCACAGGACACCCCCACACCCCTGGACACTCCCTGGACAGCCTCCCACTCCCCTGGACAGCCCTTCCACCCTCCTGGAAATTCTCTCACCCCCTGGACTGCCCTCCCACTCTCATGGACACCTAGGACCCCCCCCCCCACCACCACCACCACAACACCAGATATCCCTCCCACACCCTGACCCCACTGAACACCCCCCACACCCTTAAAACCCCTCCCCCCATACCAGAATCCATACCAGAAAAACCATCAAAAGTAAACCATAATAAGAATTAGAGAAAAATTAAACATTCACATATATAACATTGAAAACATACACTATCAACTTCAAAAAAAACTAAATCCAACCTAAACGACTACCAAATACACAATTACATTGAAAATATTCAAAATTACATTTCACACTATAAACAACTAAAATTAAATCAAACCTATAAAATAATTTGACCACTCCACTTGTAAGTGTTTGATGTCTTGAGAAGTATAGGTTTGAGGGTCATCAAATAGCTACAAATGAAAAGGATAGTACTTAATGTGTATAATGAATAAATCAAAGTGAAATATTATGGAAAAGTTTAAAAGGAAATATTACCAGTCAAAGTTCACAATTGTCCTAGTTGTTATTATTTCATACATAAATCCTAACATATAATATCCGCATTCGATGAAACCTTATTGTTCATGAAAATTCTGTTTGAATGAGTGTAAATTCAATATATTATTTTTATGTAATAAATAAAAATGTACAAATTATAAATGGATATTTACCTTCAAATTTAAATATTTGATCTTTGCACTCCTTTTCTTTGTTTTTTTCTAAAGTAGACCCATCCCCTGTTAGAAAATAATAAGAATGGGGTAAATTTAAAATTAATTATAATATATAAAACTATTAAGAAATTGAAACTTACTTTTCCAATATATTCATAAAACTTTCCCACACATCATCATGGACAGAGCATATCCAATAAAGTGTTTTCTCCCTTGGGAAAAAACCCCTAACATCCAATGATAATTAATAAAAGAAAATTTAAGGTTAGTGGTTTTTTATGTTAAAAGATAATGAAATCTTTGAGAGAGATGTGTTTTATACCTCTCGCAAAAAGGCATCATCCAACATTGTGTGACTATATTATGTTCATGTCTTTCAGCAATATAAAGAATTCCTTGTTCCTGATCCAATGCACATGCTTCAAGGGAAATCAATTCCGGGTCCATGAATCCATATACATATGTCAGCTCGTTCCTCTCACAAATTTTATAAAGATACCTAATACAAAACAGGCATAAGTATAAATTTTTAATAAATATAATGCAGGGAAAAGGTCTTAAGACTTACATGGGAAAAATTTGCACCACTTTGATGCCCAAATTATCTCCAGTAACAAGCTTCATGATAACAGTTTTCATAATCCCCATAGTTATTGCACATCCACAAACATGTGCTTCCATTGGAAACTCATAATGACCCACCAACAAATTTGAATATCTTAAAAATCTATCAAGACTACTAGAATCTGTATCTAATTTCATAGCCATTTGTCTTTGTTGTTGTCTATACCGTATTTCTTTACCTTTGATGTATTCCAATAAAAATTAATATAAAAATATATTAGTTTTCAAATGATGAAACAACTTTAATAAAAAAAATAAAAAAAAGATATAACATTCTTACCTCTATGATAATGAGTCAAGGAAGTCTGTATGGCCAAATTAAAAAAAGGCTGATACTATGTCCAACTGTCATCACCTCATCTATAGGTAATGGTACTCGAGCTGATCTATCTATAATATCCTTTACAGTGACCCTCATATTCTCTACCTCTAATTGTTGATGATGAACTGTATCTCCTATACAATATACCGACCCATATGCAACTATATAATGTTGAGGATCATCAACATACAACTCGTAATAAGTAAGAAGTTGTGGCGGAGGAGTAGGATAAAAAATTGGGTCCGTAGGCTGAGGTTGGGGAGTGCGAGCTACTGGCGGAGGTGGAGGATAAATAATGGGGTCTGCAGGGGGAGGTGGACGAGTGGGAGCTGCAGTCTGAAATTGTCTCTTCATGTCTGCAAACATAGACTGTACCGATGCTCTAATATGTTCCTCCATCGTCGCATTAATATTATGAACATCATCCACCAAGGATTCTATTTTTTTTAAACACCCTCAATGTTATAAGTTGAAGAACGTGGGGACACTTTTCTTACCGATACACCTTCCGGATATCCTGTTACACGACTAGGATGTTCGGGCATTCCCAATACTACAGATAAAATATCTTGCCTCCCAGTAGCTGTAAATTCCCCCTATGAGCTCTGCTCCTCAAGAGAGTCATGTATTAATTAATTGAACATTTCTGTAATGATTGAAATTATATGAAGAAAATAGTTAACATAAATAAATAAAATAGATATCTTATAATCCTCTCAGCTACGATTCTCGATTCTTTCGAAATATATTTCCCTTTTTTTCCATCCAAGATCTCTTCCATTTTCATGTCTAGATGGAGGGGATGGAGGGGCCACCTCTCCATAGCTTGAAGATTCAACTCTTAGTTTTTAAAAATTTTCCTCCATCATTTGTTCTTCCAAAAATGCATACCCTCACCGAGATAAACTATGAGGGTATACATTTTTATATTGGATCTCCAGATGAGATTTCCTTGTTTTCTGTAAATTAAGAATAATAAATCATTATAAAAACATTAATAAGATCATGTATATAAGAAATATTATAAAATTTTACATTACCCTTAACAAAATTGACTATTTTCTTCTATTTTCAGCAAACTGTCTCCATGTGTCTTCATCTATAAAATGATATATATGACATGTATTTTTATAACTTCTATGACCAAAAATGAAATCATATGAGAGGGTTGATTTGATATCCCTCTATATCCAAGAATCCATCGATAAGCATTTCTTCTTGACTCCTCTAGTGTCAGGAATATCAAATGGAATCTGAAAAAGAAGAGGTTAAACATATTATATATACTAGAAACATTTAAATAATAGTCAAACAATAGAAATAGATCTTACCATAATAATCTCACACAACTAAGAGATTATAGCTTTATCCACACATCTCCAGTCATCATACAAAATTCATACTTTGCTCTTAGCCTGAGTTAAAATAAAACTCTTCAAATCATTTGCATTTGGACCTCTAGGAATATCATCATCATCAAACTAAATGAGTATCCTCTGATCTTGCGTATGGGAAAGTGCTAATTTTGGTAAACTTGTGCACCCATGTTTAACAACACTTGAACTCTTTTTCGTAATAGGAGCACATGATGAAGATTGGGGAACATCAAGAGTATCATGTGAATGTTCCTCCCCAGAGCTATGACCAATATTCTTATCTCCAGAATCATGTGGTTGATCAACTGAATGATCTGTCATTATCCTTCAAATCAAAAAAAACATTAGTTCACAAATATACAAATTCAAATATTTTAAAACTACTACAATCAAAAAATATAAAATTGTACTAATTTATGTAATAGTAAACATTGTTAATATGGTAAGCATGTTAAACAATGGTAAAGATGGTCGAGATAGTCAAGATGGTAAACATGGTAAACATGGTAAACCTGGTAAACCTGGTAAACATGGTAAAGTAATTTTCACTAAACAAAAATAATAGATATATAATTCATGTAATGGTAAACATGATAAAGTAAACTAAACAAACACAAAACAAACCAAAACTTATACTTATTTGATTTTAATATATGTTTTAATAAAGAAAAAACATACAATATCTAATATTTTATGGAAAAAATAAATGTAAACAAGAAATAAACATATGTTACCTGTAATTTTAGGAATGTACAAATGGATTTTTTTCCCAAATTCTTTCATCGTGATCGTTCCTTATGGAAAAAACCATTTCTTCAACATGCTCAACATTATGTTCTGTTAATATTTTCAGGGAAGTAGGGATCTCACATAAATCAACATCTTCATCAAGTTCAACCTCACCAACATATTGTTTTTTCCCTTGTAAAACAATATCCCACTACATATCTGATTAATCTACTACATAGAAAATTTTTTTTGCATGTGTTTTCATTATAAAATAATCAGTTGTGTCTTCCCATTGATAGTAAGTCTAATCTTGCATTCAACCCATCTTTTGTCTTTCCTTTAATATCTAAAAATGGTCCAATCAAAAAATCACAGATATTATTCTCCAGTGCATGACATCAATATTATGTATAACTTCATGATATCTCCAATATGGTACCTCAAAAAATATTTCCCTTTTCTTCCAAATATGTCTATCATTACCAGATTTCTGTGTCTTTCCAAATGTCACATCAAGGTTTTTCACCCTCTCAAAATACAAATCAGGGGATAAAGGTTTTGGAAAGAATATCAAATTCTTTTGATCCATTTAATGCCTTTTTTAGTCTTCTATAAGGGTGATCCATAGGAAAAAACGTTCGATGACCCATGTACACTGTTTTCCTCCCATGATGCAATTGAGAATATGACGTATATTGTTCGCAAATTGGACATGCTTTATGCCCTTTAACACTATATCCAGACAAATATCCATATGATGGGAAGTCATTTATAGTGAACAAAAGCACTGCATGCAGTTTAAAATTTTCCATTTTATAAGAATCATACACCCTAATACCATTAGCCCATATAAGTTTCAAATCAACAATCAACGGTGACAAGTGAACATCAATATCATTTCCTGGTTTCTTTGGACTAGAGATCATTATACTCAATATAACGTATTTGTGCTTCATACAAACTTCAGGAGAGAGGTTGTAAATTACCAATAAAATAGGCCATGAACTATGTGTACTATTGAGGGTTCGGTATGGATTCATTCCATCTGTGCACAACCCTAGTCTGAGATTTCTAATTTCATTTCCAAATGTAGAATACTGCTTATCATTTTTCTTCCATTATGGACAATCAGCTGGATAACGTATTTTTCCATCACATAACTACTCATCCGCATGCCATCGTAACCTTTTTTGCATCATGTGAATTTGAAAATAAACGTTTGAAACGATGAATTATAGGAAGAATCCAAAATATCTTTGAAGGGATATTTGTAATCTCTACATCATCCTGTGATTTTTCTTTCACCTTATACCATGATGTCCCACATTTAGAACACTCTGATAGAAATTAATATTCATTCCTATATATAAAACAGTCATTCGGATAGGCATGTATTTTCTTGTATCCCGATCCCATTGGGCATAATTATTTCTTGGACTTATAATGTGAATCTGGAAGATCATTATCTTTGGAAGAATGTCTTTCATCAATTGAAGTAGCTTTGTAAAACTTCTGTTACTCCATCCATGTTTCACCTTCAGGTTAATCAATCTTAACACCGCCGAAAAAACAGTAAAATCTGTACAACCAGGATATAATGTTTTTTCAGCATCACCAAATAGATGCACAACTGTCAGTTCTATCTCAATTTGTTATGCTTCAATATTGTGAATCATTTCTTCAATTCCATCGGAGTTACCATCTTGCGAATCATCGTGATCAGTGACATTCCATCCAGTTTCACCATGCCAAATCCTAGGTTTGTAACTCATGTTAAAACCATGACAAATCAGATGATATTTTATCTCTCTACTTTTCAACTTCTTCATATTCAAACATTTCAGGCATGGACAGAAAAAAATGTCACTACTTGGAACATTTTCTTTAGAAAATTCCAAAAAAGGTATCAACACCTTCCTCATATTCATTTCTCATTCGATTTGTTGTAATCCAACTTCAACTCATTATTACCTGTAACACATATCAAAATTATAAATCTTTTTAAGATAAGACAAATATATGTTTATATAAAAAAAAATCGTAATTTTCATGTAAAATAATTTTGAAATATAAAACAAATCTATTCGTATTTAAAAAAATATGCTTGAATATGATTTTAAAAAGAAAATATAGTTAGATATAATAGTTTTAAATTCCATTAAATCAAAGAAAACCATGGGGCCTCCAATGGTTGATAGAAAATTGGAGAAAATGGAGTAAACCTGATAATCAAATCAAATTTAAAATAAAATCTTAGATGGATAAAATCACAATGTAAAGCCAATCATCACAGCACAATGAGGTCAGGATAACTACGCATATTGGAAAACAATGACATGGTCTCCCCCATAACCCATAATTTTCTCATAGTCGATGACTGGTCAAAATATATATAAATAAATAGAATCATATTGCAACACTTATATCCATGGAACAATACAATCATCATGTCATAATCTCACAAACCACGATGTAGTATTCAATCCCAACTAACACTTATCCCCCACCCCCTTGGACACCCCCTGGACACCACCACCCCCTTGGACAGCCCCCCCCCCCCACCCCCTTGACACCGCCCCCACCCCCTTGGACACCCCTGGACACCAGACCCCCTTGGACAGCACCCCCCCACCCCTCCTGGACACCCCACCACTCTTGGACACCACCACCCACCTCATACCCCCTTGGACAACCCCCTGGACACCACCCAACCCTCTGGACGGCCCCTCCCCCCCCCCCCCCGAACTACCCACAAACCCTCTAAAAAGGCCCCCACCCCCTTGGACACCCCCCCCCCCAAACACCCTCACCCACTTGGACCCCCCCCCCCCAAAACACACCCCTGGACTGCCCCCCCCCCCCCCCACCCCACCTCCATGGACACCCTGGACACCCCCAACCCTCTAGAAACCCCCCCGAACCCTCTGAACACAACCCCCCCCCCCCCCCCATCCACTTGGTCAGCCCCTGGATACCACCACCCCCTTCGACAGCCCCCCACCCCTCTAGATAGCCCCCCTAACCACCTGCACAACCCCCACCCCTCCTGAATACCACCCCCACCCCATACCCCCTTGGGCACCCCATGGACAACCCCCAACCCTCTGGACAGCCCCATACCCTCTGGACAACCCTCCACCCCTTGGACAGCACCCACCCCCCTAGACATCACCCACACCCCTCCTAGACACCACCCCCACCCCCTACCCCCTTGGACACCCCCAGCCATCTAGATAGCCCCAACCCCCCCCCCCCCCCGAAGAACCCCCAAAACCCACTGGCCAGGCCCCCACCCCCTTGGACAGCCCCCCCCCCCAGAAAACCCCCCAAACCCACTGTACAGGCCCCCACCCACTTAGACAGCCCCCACCCACCCACCCACCATATTGGACAGCCCCCCACCCCTTCAACACCCCCACCCCTTCAACACCCCCACCCCCCACACACACAAACACCCTTGGACTTCCCCCCCCACCTCCATGGACACCCTGGACACCCCCCCCCAAACCTCTGGGAAGTCCCCCGAACCCTCGTAACACCACCCCAACCCCCTTGGACACCCCATGTACACCACCACCCCCTTGTATAGCCCCCACCCCTCTGGACAGCCCCCCACCCCCTGGACAGCCCCCACCCCTCTAGACAGCACCCCCCCACCCATCCTGGACACCACCCCCACCCCTACCCCCATGGACACCCCTCTACACATCCCCCCCCAGAAAACCCCCCAAACCCTCTGGACAGGCCCCCACCCTCTTGGACATCCCCCCCCCCCCCACCCACCCACCCCCTTGGACATCCCCCACCCCCTTGGACCCCCCCCCCCTAGACTGCCCCTCTCCCAACCTCTGTGGACACCCTGGACAACCCCCAACCCCTTGAATATCCCCCAACCTCCTGGACATCGACCAACCCTCTTGACAGCCCCCTAGAACCATGGGATTTTAACCAAAAGCTACTAGTTTTGGCATATCTAGGGATTTTAACTTCAAGCTACTAGTTTTGGTATAATGCCATTATTCAAAATGAGAACAATGAAATGTATATCCTACTATTCTAAAATTCATTACTGTGAAATGAATTGGGTTTTAATAGCATATAAAGACTTATAATAGTCCATGAAAATAAGCGACGTAAATAGATTATGGAACAACAAAAATTGATACCCAAAATAGAAACAACGAAGGATCCAAAACAAACATTCCACCATGAAAAACCATATATATTTATAAAATAAATCACACTATTACAGAGAATGGGTGTATCACAATTGTTTACATATAAATTGCATTAATATAGGTGAATGATATCATTAGTTGTCAATGACAACAAAAATTACCATCAATGTCGGGCATCCGTGAAACAAAAACAAACGAAATAGAAGTAGGTGGGGATTATGTGAATATTGTGAGTCGATCTAATAGATCTGGTGATAATAAATAAGATGATGATGGAAAAATGAGGTAAGTGGGTTTTAAATCGAAGAATCTTACCTAGTTTAAACAAAAAAATCATAAAACATAAATATAGACTATCTTGGGAAAAAATGAACGAAATAAAGTCATGGGAGGATTACATGAGTGTTACGTGTGGAGATGATAGATACGAGGAATGTAAAGATGATAAACGGTGATGGAAAAATGATTTTAACAAAATGAGATCAAAGAGTCGATTCGGGTTTTCCACGCGAGAGAGACGAGTCACCAGTCTGTCGATTGAAAAATCATAAATGACAATCCACAGGGTGTGTTAATTTTTTAAATGTTTTATAACATTGGTCATTTAATAACCAACATTATAAAATATTTTTATTACATTAATAACATCTGTTATTATAATAAACGACATTATAAATGTATCAAATACAGCATTTTTTACGTCGATTATTTTATAACCGATGTAAAAAATCCGCGTGTTGGTTTTTTATGTCGGTTATTCTATAACCATCCTAAAAACACATCAACAATCATAGTTTTTACTTCGGTATTATATAACGGATGTAAAAACCGCTATGTGTTGGTTTTTTACATCGGTTATAATATAACCGATGTTAGAAATTCTGTGGGTTGGTTTGTCACGCCGGTTATCAAATAACCGACGTCAAAAAGGCCTCAGATGCCGCCTTTTTTACATCGGTTATTTTATAACCGATGTAAAAAATTCGTAGATACCTTGTTTTTTACATTGGTTATCAAATAACTGATGTAAAAATTTCTGCGCTTTGATTTTTAAAATCAGTTAATTTATAACCGATGTAAAAAACGAATGTGTGGGATTTTTGAAGTCGGTTATTAAAATAACCAATGTAAAAAATTTACTCTATGTATTTTTGACGTCGGTTATAACATAACCGAGGTAAAAAACCAGGTATCACAGATTTTCACATCGGTTATATATAAGTGACATAAAAAATGGTGACGTTAAAAATGTTTACTACAATAGTGTAAATACATTTACAATCTTGTATAATCATATTGTAGTTAGTTTTGTTCATTCCCTCCAATACAATGGCTAAAAGTTTACTACTATTTAAAATAATAATATTATATTATTAGTGCGCAACGTAAGATTTCAAAGAAACCTGTTGATGAGTATCGGGTACGCTATCGAACATAGCAACGACTTTAAAGTAAAACTAATATTTAATTCACAAATATTAATAAATATGAAAAAATGTCTTATTCTTTATTTACATGGGATATTACATCCTCCCCCCCTTTTAGAAATTGCATCCTCACAATTTTTATACACTTATCAAAATAAGTGGGGGTATTTATCCCTCATAGCATTTTCAGATTCTCACGTTTCCTCTTTAAAAATATAGTTTTTCCACAAAACCTTTACTTGGTGAATTAACTTATTCTGCAAAACTTCCTCTCTATGGTCAAGAATATGGATTGGTTGTTCTTCATAAGATAGATTCTCTTCCAACTGAACTACCTCTGGGGTCAAAACATGATATGGATCTGGTATATACTTTCTCAACATCAAAACATGAAAAACATTGTGTACTTGGGATAAACTTGGAGGTAAGGCCACTTTGTATGCAACTAATCCAACTTTCTCTAGAATTTCATAAGGTCCAATGAACATCAGACTCAACTTTCCCTTCTTACAAAAATGCATCACACATTTCCAGGGAGAAACTTTTAGAAAGACACGATCACTAACCTCAAAAGAAAGATCCTTCCTCTGGTTATCTTCATAACTTTTCTATCTGCTCTAAGATGTTCTCATGTTCTTATGAATCAACCGAACTTTCTCTGCCATCTCTTCTACCAATTTTGTTCCCATCAGCTTCCTTTCACCTTCTTCATCCCAAAAATCTGGAGTTCGGCAACTCTTTCCATATAATTCCTCAAATGGAGCCATCTGTATACTGGAATGAAAACTATTATTATAAGAAAATTCAACCAAAGAAAGGTGTTGGTCCCAACTTCCCTGAAAATATAGTGAAAAAGAACGTATTATATCCTTCAATGTCTGAATTGTTCGTTCTGACTACCCATCTGATTGAGGATGAAAAGTTATACTAAAATTTAATTCATTACCCAATTACTTCTGAAGTCCTTTCCAAAAGTTAGAAGTAAACCAGGGATCACAATTAGATACAATGGAAAGGGGAACTCCATGAAACCTAACTATCTCTTTAACATAAAACTGAGAAAGTTGATCTAGAGACAATGTATCTCTAATAGGAAGTAAATGGGCAGATTTAGTCAATCAATCAACTATAAACCATATTGCACTATTACCTTGAGATGTCTTTGGTAATCCCATAACAAAGTCCGTGGATATATTTTCCCATTTCCCCTCTGGCACCGGTAAAGGATGAAGCATTCCTTTCGGTAATTGTCTCTCTACTTTAACCTACTGACAAGTCAAACACTTCATAGTAAAATCATCAATATCTCTTTTCATTCTATCCCACTAGTAATACTCATGAAGATCTCTGTACATCTTAGTACTTCTAGGATGAACTGACAATGGAGAACTATGAGCTTCACATAAAAACTCATCCTTCAACTATGAATCACAAGGCACACATAATCTCTTTCTAAACCTCAAAACACAATCATTATCAACGTTAAAATAAGGCAACTTTCCCTTCTAAACCAATTCTACCTTTTTCTGAAACTCACTGTCTTCTTTCTGTGCTTGCTTTATTCTGTCTAATAGAGATGATCTCACTGACACCTGAAACAAAACTGAAGAATTTCCTACACCAAAAACATCTATTCCAAAGTTTATCAAATCAAAATACAAAGGATATCATTCCAAATGTAACATAGTTGATGAAGTATTACTTTTTCAACTCATAGCATCATCCAATTTATTTTATTTTCCCGGATGATAAAGGATCATGTAATCATAATTCTTGATTAATTCCAACCATCTCCTCTGTATCATGTTCAATTATTTCTGAGTGAATATATACATCAAACTTTTTTGATCAGTATATATTTCACACTTCACTCCATACAAATTATGCCTCCAAATTTTTAAAGAAAAAACAACAGCCGCTAGTTCCAAATCATGTGTAAGGTAATTTAAATCATTAGGTTTCAACTGACGTGAAGCATAAGCAATTACCTGATCATTTTTCATTAGGACACAACCTAGTATTTTCAATGAAGCATCACTGTAGATAAAAAACTCATCATTCTTGGATGTAAATGCCAAAACTAGAGCATTCACTAATCTTCTTTTCAATTATTGAAAACAATCATCACATTTTTTTTCAGATGAACATTACACCTTTTTGAGATAACATAGTCATTGGACTAGATAACTATGCAAAATTTTCAACAAAACTCCGGTAATAACCTTCCAAACCAAGAAATCTACGAATCTTAGTTATATTTGTGGGTCTTGGCCATTCATCAACAACTTTTGTTTTTGTAGGATCAAAAATTATGCCATTTTTTTAAACAATGTGTCCAAGGAAAGAAATTTTATGAAACCAAAACTCACACTTGCTGAATTTCCCAAATAGTTTATTTTCTTTTAAGGTTTTCAAGACAACCCTTAAATGACATTAATGTTCCTTATTCCATTTTGAATAAACCAAAATATCACCAATAAACACACCCACCATTTATCACCTGAATTAACTGAGCCATCACTACAGTAATGTGTTCAATTATGATTCTGACCATCTGAGGATGCTGATTTGGAAGGTCATTTAACTATGTATGACTTACCATCACAACTGCGCTATTTTCTCTACGAAAAACCATTCTCAACATAGAAATATCTTAGGTGAAGCAACATGGTAATCTTTAAATGCTATATTATTTCAATATTAACATAAATTAATTTATGGACATTTATTTAACAATACTCTAACTCCTAAAGTTGTCTAAACCGACCTCTGATACCAACTATAAGGAACCAGCCTTAAAACATTACATAATATTGAATTAAATGAATAATTCAAATTTGGGATCTTTTCAGGTTTAGAGTTTTAGATAGTTATGCCATAACTATTACATCTCAAAATATTACAAAGTAGACACTTCTACACAGTTTCCATTATTTTTACAAAAAATCAACTATTAAAAAAAAGAGTCATGTCTAGTTCCATGTTTAGGATAGCATGACTTTTCCTTGATCTCATCCTTGACCCTATTACACATTATGTCATGTGAAAAACATTTCAAAAAAATGGGATGAGCATAAAAACCTTAGTAAGGGATACACAAAGAAGGAAAATAGTTAGTTTTTCAAAACAAAAAGTAAACCATGAATACTTTAACATAAGTAATAATTTTCACCTTTATGAAGTACTAAATAATCTTCACTGAATAAAAGAGCAGTACTTACCCTTTTGTAACCAAAATATTACCATAAAACCCATATAAAGAATACATAACAGATAAAGGTAACATGGAACATAAACATACTTAAATGGAATAACCATACGGTCGACTTCCACACATATAACTAAATGGAATAGCCATTCGGCTGACTTCCATACCCAATGCATTGGAGGTTATAACATAACCACCCGTCCTGGTATTCACATCACCACCCGTCATTTGTTTTATCACGTAACCACCCTTCAAATGTCCAAGTACCATTATAAAATCATAAGACATAAAACAAATATAATGGAATGAAAACATTTCCACATTCAATCACAATATATCACTTAAATATATTGACATAAAAAATCCTTTAACAAAACCATTTTCAATACCAAAATACATAAAATGAGTATATGGTATTTATTTTCTTTTAAAAACACTACGGCTTGTTGAGGAAGCAAAAGATCAAATAATACTCATGGCAGCGGAAAAGGTCGTTGTCACTACTTGCGTTAAAAGAAACAATCATTTTTGTCGTTTAGTAAAACAATTTGAAGAAAAATATTCCCTTTGAAAATTCAAGGGTGTTTTTACATAGTATAAAAGATAGTTGTGTATTAAAACAAAATATGCCTCAATGAAAGGAGATTGAGACAAAGTCCCTTACCTCGTGTTGGACTTGACTCGATCGTTCATTAATCTCCTGAATAATAAACTAATGTTAATTTCTACTTGCTTAAGAAAATTTTTCAAGTTTATTTTTCCTTTTATATCACTTATTTCCATGTTCTAAACATTATGTAATCATTTATGTTAATAATGTTTTTTATTTCGATATTTGGTACTTGAGTCAAAAATGGACTTCTTATAATTACATGTTGTTCATGCGGTCAATAGTTCATTATATCCATAATGAAATTAATTATTTAGATATCATATATATCATATATATCTAGTATATACATGTATTTATAATATTACACAACATTTTGAGGTAAGAAATGAAATGCACCATTCATGGAGACGGTAAGTTGTATGTACGCATAAACGCTACTTCCATTTATATTTCATATTTAATGGAATTAAAAATAATGATTCATAGTAGTATTATAATTCCAGTATGGTATCATATATAATATCATTAAATCTATGCTTTATACATACCACATATGGTATGAACGAGTCATATAACTTTGAGGGGGCAGTAGTCCGCACTTCCTCTAATGAGATTATCACTTTTACCCATAATGGAAACCATAAATGCAGATATAAATGGAAATTACAGAAGAATAAGGAATACATAAACATAATATATATCATATATAAATACAGTGTCATCAAAATGTCCACCATGAGAGGTGGTAGGAGATAATCGAACAATCATCGTTTTGTGAGGCGTTAGTTTTCCATCCACAGAAACATTATGTTCTTCATCCATTAGATGGAGGTGTGTATAATTGTAGTTCGAATACTTATCATAAAAACATCCTAGTATATTGAGGATAATATTTTTGTTACAAAAGAAATGAATAAAAAGATTTTAGGGGTAGGAGAAGTAAAATAAAAGAAAACATATTAAGAGAAATTGTTACCTTTAATTTGGGTAACTCCCTTAGGTTTGAACCAAAGGAATTCTTGAAGTGCCTTTTTCCTGATGTAAGGCTTCTAAGAGGAAGAGAGGGATGTAGGGAGCTTAATTGGCAGAGGTTGGATGAGCCAAATGGCTTGATAGGTGTGAGGAATTGGATAGAAGTTGTCTCCTTTTATAAGGGAGAGGAGGTGCTCTTTAGAAAAGTGTGAAAATATTATTTTATAATATAACGATATTCGGTTTCTAATGGTCCAAATATCATTATAGTCAAAGATAAGATTACTCATGGTCGAAATGAAATCATCCAATCAGAATTGGACATGTTTTGGATAAAAGTTTAACCATTATAATCTTATTTATTTAAATCCTTTATTAATGAGGTAAATATTGCATCATTATTGTGTCATATATAATTTAATTTTTTTGATGTCTAAAAATTATAAAAAAACTACCATGATGTAGGAAATATTTTTATCTTTATAATTAATATATATAGTCAAAAAGATAATTTATGTAACCCCTTCTAAAAATTAATTTACTAAA
Organism: Viscum album; assembly: GCA_963277665.1. Classification (NCBI taxonomy): domain Eukaryota; kingdom Viridiplantae; phylum Streptophyta; class Magnoliopsida; order Santalales; family Viscaceae; genus Viscum; species Viscum album. The sequence continues at coordinate 1,573,235,107 of OY728120.1, read as the reverse complement.
AGGTATTTCCTTTTTTCATTTTTGCCTTTACTTTAAGTTAATTAATTTAAATTGTCATTATCGCTCCCATGTGGCTCAAGGGGGTTTAAAAATAGACCTAAAGATGAACATGGTCGTTAATGACTCAACCAATATGGTTTGGACAAGTTTTAGGATAATTTTTCATTATTATAATATTCTTTTTTCCTTGATTTACCCTATTTACATTTAACTGTGGTAAATAAAAGTCAAAAGTTACTATTCACCAAAAAATATTTTCATCTTAGTGAACCAAATTTTACTTCTTCATAACAACCATGTATGTCAGATTTTTGAAATTCAATTCACATAAGTGGTAAAATTTTATTAAAATGAAAAAGTCCGTTTTTTAACTACCACTATGTGGTTTCACTATTCATCAAAAATTGAAGTTTTTCAAAAAAATACCAAAAATTCAGCCTAAGATATATTTGATATTCCAAATTCAAAAATGATGTCTATTTTTTCAAATTCAAAACATAGAAGTGACGTTAATTAATTTTTAAATTAATTCCCATTATCAAAACAAATAGCGTGTTTTTAAGAAACAATAACTATCAAAAGATTGATAGATGTTTATGTCAAATTTCAAAGTGAAATTAATTCCAATGTCCAACATTGGATTTAATGGTAAAAATATATTTTAATTTCACTTTAAAACGAACTAATAAGATAATCTAACCATATAAATAAATTTTATTAAAAGGCACCTTTGAATTAAAATACAATATTTTTCACTATTCATTAAAAAATGAACTTTATCGGAAAAATACAAAAAATTTACCCAAAGTAAATTTTGATGTCCACATTCTAAATAAGGATTTTATATGGTCATATAGAATGTATTAAAGTGACCAAAACTAGTTTTAAAAAGGGTTCTCTATTAAAAGGCGGTAAATCGGCCTTTAAATCTAAATTATGCTTAAAGTAAAATTCATTCATATTATAAGCCTCTAAATTTTTGTTGGATAAATATAAATACATTTAACAATCGTGTATAATCATATTTTAGTTAGTTTTGTTCATTCCGTCCAATACAATGGCTAGGATTTAAGTACCATTTAAAATAATAATATTATATTATTAGTGTGCAATGTAAGATTTCAAAGAAACCCGTTGTTACGTATCGGGTACGCTATCGAACATAGCAACCCATTTAAAGTAAAATTAATATTTAATTCAAAAATATTAATAAATAGGGAAAAATGTCTTATTCCTTTTTTACATGGGATGTTACATTTCTTATAACCCTTTGTGGTGTTCCAAATAAAATATGTGTTATATGTATGATTTTATTTACTAAATGTTTTTTTTGGTATTGGTAATTATTACTACAAGAGTAACTGTACAACTCAGTTTCTATGAACTTGGGAATAATATCCTAAAATGAAGAAAAATAACATAAATAAATTCTTAAATTTACCATCACCTTCATTCAACCCCCCTATCATGGTGTGCATGCTTTTAATAAGTTATATAAGAATGTAAGTTGCCTATATTTTCATTCAAATATATAATTTTTATTTTTTTTGTACTCGTCGATTTTATTTTGATGCCTCCATTTTTCAAAGGACAAATACTTTTTGGTTGGCTAAATGAAATTATCATATCCCTCGAAGCTTTCAGTGAAGTGGTTATGATGTACATTTGAAGTTATTCTTACTTGATAATGTAGAGTGAATGAATTATAAATAAAAAGAGATAAAATATATAGAAATTATCATTTTTATATGATGTTTATAAGAAAACCATTCATTGTGATACTTCTTTTGATATTTGGATCACCCAAGAAATTGATTATAGAAAAACATTATAAGAAATGGAGGTTTTGATTATTAGCTCTAAATAATGTTGTAAAACATCTAAATATAGAAACATATTTTAGATTATTTGTGAAGAGTTCCACATGAAACTATAAATAATAAGAAATAGAATAATTGGTAGGCTCCTGGGAGACAATTTACTAAAAACTATGTGAATGGTTTTAATTCTATTATTTCATCTATTTTTAACCATATTTGGGATGTTTCTTGGGGATATGGAAATTCATATTTCTCCCTAGATATAAATGTTCCATAAATTCAAGGAAATGAAAAAACAAGAGGGTATGGTTCATTATTAGGGAGATCATTAAGGATCTCTTAAAAAAATAGATATAAAAAATATTGAATAATCTAATATTTGATAGATTACAATATTAATCTACTAAATATGTGGATGAGGTTGAATAAGAGGGATAAACTTTGGTAATAGTTACCTAATTAGTCAACTATTTATGTTAGTAATAAATATATATTAAAGTTCAATCTAAATATTTAATTAGAAAAAAATGTGATTCAAATTTAAAATTCAAATGATTTTAAACCAAATCAGAAGATTGATAAACTTGATAAATATAATACCATATTTAGTATATGGTTTTCTTATCCCTTTATTTATTACTATAATAGAAGGAATATATCTTTATTATTATGTTTTTAATATAATCCACTTGAATATGATGAGAAGTATGATAATGATGTGTTGGAAATGGTTTTTTTCTTACAATTCAATGAAGGTGCGTGTTGAGAATTTGAAACGATTTATTTCATTAAAGATAGGATCGATAAATGGGAGATCAAGAATAAAGTGTATTATGTAATCATTTTAGTCTTGGGTAAAGACAAAAATATGATTAGAAGAGTAGTGGTTTCCCTGGATGATAAAATAATTAAAATGGTTAATATATAAGATAATATACCAACATAGTTGAATGAAATTCACAAGAAGTAACAAAGAATATAGACCCAATACAATAATTAATAGAAAAAATTATCTCCCTTATGATTAATCTTTAATAGAGGAGAAAATATTCTGTGGAAGATACATCGAGTTTGAAAAAATGGATTTCTATTAAAGAAGAATGATGAAAAGATCAAGAATCATGAGGAAAAACTCAGTTTATCTACAAGAAATTAGAACTTAGAGTATTCCTATAGAAAAGAATATATGATTTGAGAATGGGAACTTTCAAATATAAAATCATCATATAATAGGATTAATATATCTAAATCATAAAAAATGAAAAACCATTTAATTAATCTATATGTAAAAACTCTCATTAAAATATTGAATAGATATGTTATAACCATGGATTGATAGGGAAAACTGTGAGTATATTTCTAGAATATTATGTACTTGATTTCAAATGAATGAACCTACTATATTAAAAAATAAAATATGAAATTATAAGATGTCATATGTTTTTAATGGGAGAGGTATTATTTTTTCAAACATGAGTCACATGGAAAATAACAGTAGCCTGAAAGAGAAAAAACAATCCATAACGAGTTCCTAAACTATGGGGAAATATGGTGTAATAGCTTATCCTAGAAATATAACTATTAATTTTGAAAATAGATTTATTATTCTGTTATAAAAATATGAATCTTGATGAAAGGATCAGTATGAACCTACTATTTCACACACAGAACAACCCCATTGGAAATAAAGATATAACATATGGAAGAGAAAATTGGAATACACCTGAGTTGTGAGTATGAATAATTTGAACATGAATAATGATTCATCACTGGTGGAAAATGGGTAGGTGTCTAATATGGATGAGAAATAGAAATATCATAAAAAATGTCTTGTAGGTTTTATAGGTAATGCAATGAGGTGATAACTAAAGACAAGAGAAAGATCCCTCTAGTGTAGGGGGAATCATGATTAGATATAAATTATACAATCACTATTGAAATCTTGTACATGTGGGTTTACTCATACAACCATGAAGTAGTGGAATCATGCAGAAACTATAAATAAAAATTAATAAGAACTTTATAAAATTATTTCTTAATCATATGGCCAAATCAGAAGTAATAGTCTAAGAAGATGAAACTGGCATGAAAAAATATATATTTCCTACTTGGAATTATGAATAAACATAATGGAATAAATAAAATTTTTAAGAAATTAATGAAATGAATATTAATTATGTGGTTGTATTAAAAGAACCACTACATTGAGCATTTAGAAAAAAATATAGAAGAAACGGGTTAGTCTCTCAAAACAAATTACAATCCTATATTTGTGTATTATAGTGTTTCACCTCTCCCCATGACTTTAATTTTTCTAATATATATTAAATGTGATATAAAATTAAGGGGAAGATATAATCCATGGGGTGTATGTGTTTAAAGTGTATAGGTGAATACAATTAATGGAGATACATGAGATAATAAGAATTAGAATACATAAAATTTCTGATTGGTGTAAAAAACAACAATTGGTATCTAGAAAACATTTCAAGATTCTATATTAATTGTGTAAGTAGTTCATTAAGAAAAAGGATGAATAACTGATGAAGATCTAAATCTAATTTTGTTGTTTTTTAAATGCTATATTTGAATGATCTGGTGGTTCCAAGTAATATTTAATATTTAAACATAGGGAACATGCCTTAGATCAAGTGGTACTAGACCATTAAGAGGGTAAATATCGGTGGAGAATATATAAAATTCATGTGTTTTTGGTTTGTCTTCAACATTATAGAAATATGGCATTAGCTAACTATTTTCAAGGTAAAAATAATCTATTAGAAAATAATTTTCATTCCAAAAATTGGTCACTCTAGTATGGAGAGTAATTAAACATTTGTCATTAAATAAATAGTTGGTTACACTAAAAGTTATAAATATTTAGTGAGTTCATTTGATGAGAACATAAGCCTACTTAGCCAAATCCAAAACGGGGTGATGTGAATAATTGGAGATCATAAACTCTAGGTTGCAACATGAGGTTATATTTAACATGTGGTGTTAGTTTCCTTAACTTGTCATATGTCTTACACACAAATAATTAGTTACCTATTAAATGAATATTTAGTTTTAGTGTAATTAGTATCACACAATGATTTGTAAAATAAAAAAAATTCTACTAATTGAATCTACAAAAATAGATTAGTTACATAGATAGTGTTTCTATTTATTGTTATAAAATCTTATTTCCGGTAATGACTCCTGACTTGGTAGGCTTAGAGGATTTTTTGTGATTCATTGCTAAATTCTAATTTCACTCACAGAAAATCCATCAGTGGCATGAAACACTAATTTGGAAAGTGTTTATGAGATTTGATGGTGAAAAAGAGATTTGTTTCATTCATAAATTCATAAATAGAGCTGATAGATAATGATATAGCCTAGAGTATTTTACGTGAATTTGAAAATGGTAGATATATATAGTCGATCCTCAGATGTAAGCCTATGATATCAAATGTGATGAGAAGAAGTGGATGATGAAAATGGTAGAATAGTATTTCCCTATTTTATTACTATTTAAAATGGAATAGAACTATATTACCCTATATATTTATGATGTTATATAATTATTGAAAAAATAGAGAATATTGATCAAGAGGGATTAGAGATATTGAGTATTGAATACCCTATGGAGTTCAATAAAAAAGGGGGATTAAAAAATATATTCGATGGAACCCTAATTGGGATAGTGTGTTAAGGTAAAATATGAATTAACTTGTACATTTTAAATTTGACATCAAATGGGGGGAAAACTAAAAAGTATAAATATATAGCCCTAAAATGTATTGAGTGTCTGAAAGGGGATGGATTTATGATAGCATGGATAAAAAAATCCAAAGGGGGATAAAATTAGAAAAAATAATATATTTGTTTCTGTTATTGATATCAATAATATTATCATATAGTTAATTAGAGGTTTGGTAGCGCATGAGTTCTTTGTTTTTTATAATGAAAGGATCCACCTTGATATCTCTACACATCAAGGGAATATTTTTGGATTTAGGGGGAATATTTCATATATAGTGACTTCAGTATTGTAATCAATTATAAGAGGTTGAGTAAAGTTCTATAAATGTTTTCAAACAAGGATATTCCAAGGATAGAGTTTTGTAATTATTGAAAAATAGTTTTTGTTTTGGGAAGTATCTTGGAATACAGGTGAAGTGATAACTATTATCACCTAGAGGATGTGAAATAGTCTAAAGTGATTGTTGGAGCCAAAAAGGAAGTAACATTGAGTAAAATAGTAAATTTGAGAGGTAAAATGAATTTTTTATGAAAGCATGCACAATATCAAAAATATTAATTTAATAAGGCATTGCTACTTTGTGTTTGGAAGAAAAATATCGTAATTTCAAGTGAAAATAATCAGTTTTTACATAAAAGCAATGGGATCACACAATCACAGGATTTCAAAAGGTTCACTTGATAGTGTTTTACATATCGTAAATAGAATTAGTAATCATGCGATAGGATTTTTTAAATAGATTAAGTGGAGTTATTTTAGAAATTAGGGGGAATTCATTTGATTAAGGCTCAAAATAATTTCATTATAGGAGTTCGTGAAGAAATTCACATGATTCATGTAGTTAAATAAATGATAATCATGAATATGATTTTTGTAAAACTATGATATTTTTTCCCAAGATGAGTTAGGTGACAATGTCGGATTATGAAGGGAGTCACATGACTATCATATTTTAGGTGAGTCATGTGATTGAAAGATATTTTTATATAAAATGCACAACTTTATTTATGTTCTATGAAAATAAGACATGCCAAAATTTTCATAGTTATACAAGTGTGGATTTTCTTATAAATACCTCAGTATTCACATCATAATGATAATGATTGAGTGTTAACAAAAAACAGAGAGTGATATATTAATTGGATTTTTTTAAAAGGAATGGGGCTCCGTATAGACTCCATCATGAATCTCATTAATGAAATCAATCACATAGCGATTTTTTAAGATTATAGATATATAGAATTATTCATATGAGGGAGTTCAGATAAATGATATATATAGATGTCATCTTTTGAATGGGTTCATCCAATCATTATATGAAGCACATAGGTGGACTGAATCATAAGAAAAATATTATGTGAATGAGGATACATGATCAAGGTGATTAGCCTAGGGTAACAAGATCGGTATTACACAGTGAAAAATATACATTGTGGTTACATTAGTTAGAAAATATTCTAGTGGCTATTTCCACATGAAGAAATCTAGTAGGGGTTCAAGAATTTAAAGTGTATATGCAAGTGTTGCCTTGAAATAATAAAATATAATACCCTTTGTTATATAATCTCAGGGAAAATATTGAGGAAAACTAGAAAATTATAATGAGAAATTATCATAATATAGGGAAATTGTATAACTGTGATAGTGTAGTAGAGGAAAAAAACTATACCCCCTCATATTGTTCTTAATTTCATCTAACATAAGGTATTAATAATTCAATATATAGAAGAAAAACATAACATCAAATCAGGTGTTATGATGTATGTAGAGTATATAGTTAGATAGAGACAGACCATCATGCTCTTTATATATTGAAGAGACATGTAAGTCTATAAAAAATGAAGGATATATCACCAATTTAGTGAATGAGAGTGAGGATGGTGTATTTTTCTTTAGGATATGAGTAACAAAGATATAAAACATGTAATCACAGTGATCAATGAATGGATTAACCATGACTGAAACATTGTATCCCTAGATTTAATGAATTTTTATGGATTATGAGTCATCTAAACATCATTTGTTTATTATCCTTTTATTTATCTATTTGGGGTGATCCATATAAAATATTTGTTTTTTCTTCATGCATTAATTTTCTATATTATTGTTTTTTCTTTTTGATATCATGATTATAAGAGTAACAGGTTGAATAAGGTTCCTACCAACATTATAATAAGATCCAAAAAAGATAAATGGATTTAATTAAAGATTAATCTAACAGTCACCATGATTCATGCTCATACTAGGTATCTTTGACTGGAACAATAACATTAATTATGAATTTACATCAAAAATAAGTAAGAATAAAATATTTATTGAAATGGTAGTCATCTCTATTTTTTCATGTGGGGTTTACTTAAGCGTTTCAAATGGATAAACAAAAATAATGAATGATCAAGATATGTTCATTCTGTTATTATTATTATTTACAAATAACCATTTTCAAAAAGAATATCTATGTAACACCCGAGACTTTTATGTTATATAAATCATCAAAGGAATATTTTTCTACACAACACTTGCTTGGCTTGCTTTACACGCAATCGCGACCTTCCTCGATAGCTTGCGTCGTACGCAATACCGAGTTTCACTAAACAACAATATGCTATTAAAACTAGCCGTTATGAATAGTAAAAACCACTTTTTGAAATTTTATAAATTTTATTTTTCAAAATGGACTTCATTTTTGGACCCAGAATATCGAAATTATCCTAGGGTGAAATTTTGGTATTTTTATGAAAACTTTCAATTTTTGATGAATAGTGAAACCACTAAGTGGTAGGTTAAAAACTGAATTTTTCATAAAACTTAATTTTACCGCTTCTGTGAATGGAATTTCAAAAATCCGAGAGACACAGTTAATATCAAGGACTAAAATGTGGTTCAATGAGATGAAAATAATTTTTTGGTGAATAGTAACTTTTTACTATTTTTACCGCGGTTAATAGTAAATAGGGTAACTAAGGGTAAATATGATATTAATATTACCCTAACACATGTCCTAATTCTATTGGACAAGTGTAATTCGACCAAAAACAAACTTAGGAATAAAATATGACCATTTAGGCCCACTTGGATTAGATTAGGACATTTATTATTAATTTATTTAAAGAAGGGTTAAAATAGTTAAAATCAAAGTTTAATAAGTAAATCATTTTTAATATAGGGTTATACATAAGATAAATTCGATTGTAAATATTCATTAGAAAGCTAAAACGATTTCCTACATGATGGTATTTTATGTGTAATTTTTAGACATCAAATAATTTAATTTATTTATGACACAAAGATGATGCAGTAATTATCTTATTAATGAAATATTGACAAAATTGATTATATAAATACCAAAATAAATGTAATTTGAGACTTTTTATGAATTCAACTAATTTTCTAGGTTACTATGATATATTAGTATTGATTTAATCAACTTGGTTCGAACATATAATTCTGTTATGACTTTGACAAAAATCATATATCAAATAGTGTCAAAATTGACACAAAATAGTTTTTAAATCAAATATTATATTATTAATTGTTATTTTATTCCTAAAAATCTAAGGTTCGGCCAAATGACTTAGATAAGGATATATATATTAATAATAAACAATTTGGGGTTCGTTTGGCATGTTATAGTAAGTGTATTAACCATATAGTGAAAGAAAACAAAAAGACACGGTAAAAGTTAAATTAATTAACTTAGAGTTAAATCTAATTGATAAGGTTAAAATAATACCCTAAACTTGTCTAAATCCTATTGGTTGATAGTATTCCGACCCATCCCCACTTTAGCTTCGAAATAAGACCCTTTGGAACCATTATAAACCGATTTTGACTTTAATATAAAATAATATTTTGAGATATTCCTAAGGTGCCCCTCTCCTCCCTTATAAAAGGGCACCTCCTCCCCCTCCTCCTCACACCAATTTGAGCACTCAAGCTCGGCCAACCCCTGCCATTTTCCCTTCTCCACTTCCCTAGAATAATCATAGAGGTCCTGGTCTTCTCCAAAGACCAATCTTAGTTCCTTAAGTGGAGGATTCAAAAAGGCATTCCAAAGAAGAGGTAATATCCATTACCGATCTTTTCAATTTCTTTCTTCTTCAACTTCTTCTTCTTTAGTTGTTTCATGATAAAGTAATAACATAAGTATTACTTACATTCTGATATGTTATTATAAATATGAAACAACCCTAATTCACCTTCTATCCATCCTACGGAAAAATGAAATCACCGCGCGTGCGTACGTACGGAATACCGTCTCCACGCCGTGGTGTAATCTATTTTCCACCATCACCTTACAAGGATGGGTATAATGGTGTAATAAGTAACTATATATGATTATTATTAAGTAATATTGATACTGAAATAATATATATATATACTCCAATACAATTCCACGATCATAGGAACGATATCATCACTCGTGCGTACGTACGGAATACCGTCTCCACGATGTGATGCGACTCGTTCTACATGATCTTCATTTCATAATGATTATATAAATGAATTGAATGAATGAATATGGTATATACTACACTAATACCATTCTGGAAATGAATTATCTATAACCTAAAGATAAGAATAAAAATTTATTCGACAAAACACGCATAAGAACAAAAAGTTATAAAGACCCGAGTAACAAGTAACAATGAAATATTACTAACAAGAAGCTAATAATATGACCATATATGATCTCATATCAATATGTATGATTCTGGAATAAGTCAATAACATTATTTAAACCATTATACAGGAGCTTCGGACACGAACAAAGCAAATCGGACCTAAGGTAAGGGAAATATCACAATCTCATTTTTATCCGAGATTGTTTATTCGTAAGTATTTACTGGGGTGTATTTTATCATCCACATCCATGTTCCCTCAGTATGTAATATTGTTTCCATCCACTTGAAATAGTTTAAATCCAATTTTACCCTTAGGTGAGTTTTTAGTAAAGAATATGAAAGGAATCTTTTGTCGTTTTTCCGTACGAGGTACTTTTTGACTTTTCCGACAAAAGTACGAAGAATGTTTTTTTTAACTTATACGGCATGAATGGATTTTTAAAACATTACTTCAAAGAAGCTTCCTTTACAAGTTTTCAAGTTTATTTTTAATCAACTTCTTTTATTTTAAAGTTGTATGACATGTTATGAAAGGAAAAATGTTTTTGAAGAAGAAATGATATTTTCCTCAAGAATTCAATTCAAGTGTTTTATCAAAATTATTTTCCATCTAAGATAATAAAGGGTTCTGTTTCTATCCATATTTTTACATTGGTTTGACTATGTTGTGATGGAATTATGTTTATGAATTCCTTTATCATATATGAATTGATTTATGATGTCATGATGTTTCAAGAATCCCATTTTTGTTATATGTGTTATGCGATGATGTATGTTTTATGATTATGTGGCATACATAAGAAAGGATTCATTATAAGATGGGTGGGACCTATATCTCCCTCCAATGCATTGGGTAATGATTTTATATCTCATGAGATAGACATGGCTGGAACGGAAGGTTATTTCGGTTCAGTGATACAGGACTGAAACGAGGAGTGAACTCGGTTCAGAAAGGGACTTTGTCCACTAAGATAGTCTTGGCAATGAGTCATGACTAACAAGAAATGATTTTCCATGATTATGTGTGCATGCCCCAAAGATTCAAGTTTTATGTTATGATTATGGGGATCTCATTTTCACTTCTATGATTTATTCCATGTTAAGATATTATGATCTCTTTTGCAGGTTTTAATTTTCAAAAAGATATGATATGATTTTTATTTCCTTTATTTGCCCTTGCTGAGAATTTGAGCTCACCTTTTTATGTTTTCTTTTCCCCAGGCCAGGAAGATGGATATTAAGTAGAATATGCTAAAAGGGACCCTAGATATGATGAAATAAATGGGAGACACTGTAGAAGATTTATGAACCAGTTGTTTATGTTTCCCAGTTTCTAAAGACACTATACCTATACGGTCCTTTGTGGTTTTGTCATATGTTGTAATAAGTGTGATTCAATTTTGAAGTATCAACAATGTATGTAAAGTGTGGGTCGTTACAGTTGGTATCAGAGGAAAGGTATAGTCAACCTTTGGAAACTAGGATGTGAAAGCCTTAGTAAGAACCCTAAGGATAAGTATAAGCATAGAACACAATCTTAGAAATGGCCATGAATAACCTGCGATAAGACCATAAGCATGAAAATTTTATTCTTGAATTATGTGGTTTCCTATTATAATTAGTGTTGCTCAAACTATTCTTCTTGGTTTTAGTCAATGGCTGGAACCCGAAGGAACCGTGTTAATGCGGAATGCGATGGGCAATGCAATGATTGTCCCCCTGAGCAACCAAACGATATGGGAGCTGGAATGCAAAATCTTGTAGCCATGCTCACACAACTTTCTCAAGCTATGAATCATGCAGGATTTCCAAACGAACAAAGGAGGGAGCAACATTCTATTGAATCCTTCATGAGGCAGCGTCCACCATCTTTCAGCGGGTCTACTGATCCATTAGTTGCTGAACAATGGATTAGTACTACTGAAAAGATATTTTCAGTTCTTCAATGTTCTGAGCATGATAAAGTCATCCTAGCAGTGTATCGTTTGGAAGGAGATGCTGATCAATGGTGGAATCTTGTTAAGAATACAAGGCAAAGGGATGAAATTGAGTCTATGGAATGGGACGAGTTCAAGAACTTATTTTTCAATAAGTACTTCCCTCGTATTCTCCGAACAAAGATGGAGAAAGAGTTCCTTGAACTGAAGCAAAGGGATGATGAATCTGTTGGTACCTATGAAGCAAATTTTACCAGACATGCAAGGTACGCTTCTGGTATTATTATCCAACCTGAGAGTAAGATCGATCGATTCTTTAGTGGCTTAAAACCAAGTCTTCGAAGGGCGTTAGCCATAAGGGACTTCAATAGCTACGAGGAAATCGTTCGATGTGCTCTCAAAGTCGAGATGGAGATTGGAGTAACCCATCAGTCACATGGTTTTGATAAGAAGAGGAAGATGGAATTCAAAGAAAAATCTAAAGAGCACACGGAAAAGAAGATGAACTTTCCCTTATGCTCAAAGTGTGGAAAGAAACATGGAGGGATTTGTCTTAAAGGGACAAGTAAATGTTTTAAATGTGGAAAGGAAGGTCATCGGGCATTTGAATGCCGTGATAATGGGAAGAAGATGTCTAATGATGCAAACAAAGTAAGGGATACACAGAATGAACCTACTACACTTCAATGTTTCAAGTGCAAGGAGATGGGGCATTATGCCAATCAATGCCCAAATCCAAGGGTTGATGATGATGGTCGACGTCAACAAACTCTTAAGGCTAAAGACAAAGGAAAGTCACATGCAATTTCTATCAGCGATGTGGAGTATGATAACGATGTGGTGAAAGGTACACTTACCATCCACTCTAAAGTAGCAAATGTTTTATTTGATTCTGGATCCACCCACTCTTTTATTTCTGAAAAATTTTCTAAGGGTATCACCGTATTACCTCAACAATTAGATGTTGAGTTAGCTGTGACAACACCTAATGGCACATCAATCGCATCAGAAGTTTATAATTCTTCTCCGATCGAAGTTTGTGGGAAAGTGCTTCCTGCAAATCTTGTGATCCTTCCTTTAGTGGAATTTGATGTGATTCTTGGCATGGATTGGCTTTCTCTACATGGAGCTCATATCAATTGCCAAAGAAGGGAAGTCACATTTCATATTCCAGATCAACCTATGATCGTCTATCAATGCAAGGATGAACATAACCTTCCAGTGGAAATTTCTTCCATCTTATGGGTATTGATTCCACTAAATGAAGGTTATTTATCTCAAATAGTTGGTGAGAAACTCACGATTAAGAATATGCCCATTGTACGGGAGTTTGATGATGTCTTTCCGGAGGAATTACCGGGTCTTCCACCAAATCGTGAAGTTGAGTTTTCAATAGAACTCGTACCGGGTGCTTTGCCTATTTCAAAGACACCTTATAGAATGGCCCCAATTGAGTTGCAGGAATTGAAGAAGCAACTCCAAGAGAATCTTGATAAGGGATTCATACGCCCTAGTGCGTCACCTTGGGGAGCACCTGTTCTATTTGTTAAGAAGAAAGATGGATCAATGAGACTCTGCATTGATTATCGAGAACTTAACAAGATCACTATCAAGAACAAATACCCTCTCCCACGCATTGATGACTTATTTGACCAACTACGCGGAGCTCAATACTTTTCCAAGATTGATCTTCGTTGAGGGTATCATCAATTAAGGGTCAAAAGGGAGGATATACCAAAGACGGCTTTCCGTACAAGGTATGGACACTATGAATTTATAGTGATGCCATTTGGTCTTACTAATGCCCCTGCTATCTTCATGGATCTAATGAATAGAGTCTTTAGAGACTATCTTGATCAATTTGTGGTAGTCTTTATAGACGATATTCTTGTCTATTCAAAGAGCAAGGAAGAGCATGAAGATCACTTGAGAATTATATTGAAGACCCTGAGAAAAGAGAAGCTTTATGCCAAATTTACCAAGTGTGAATTTTGGCTTCAAAAAGTTGCATTTTTGGGTCATATAATCTCAAAAGAGGGGATATCTGTGGATCCAGCAAAAACAGAGGTTATCGAAAGATGGTCAAGACCAACAACAGTAACTGAGATCCGAAGTTTTCTTGGTTTGGCTGGATATTATCGACGTTTTGTAAAAGATTTTTCACGATTATCTAATCCACTCACCAAGTTGACTCGGAAAGGAGTTAAGTTTGTCTGGACAGAGGAATGTGAAGAGAATTTCAAGGAGTTGAAAAGAGGGTTATCCAGTGCACCTGTGCTCACACTGCCTTGTAGTGGAGAAAGGTTTGTGATCTATAGTGATGCATCCAAGAAGGGATTGGGGTGTGTTATTATGCAAAATGATATGGTGATAGCTTATGCTTCACGACAGTTGAAAATCCATGAGCAAAATTACCCAACACATGATTTGGAGTTGGCTGCGGTAATCTTTGCATTAAAGATTTGGAGGCATTACCTTTATGGTGAAAGGTGTGATATTTATACTGATCATAAAAGTTTAAAGTATATTTTCACACAAAAGGAGCTGAATATGCGCCAAAGAAGATGGTTGGAGATGATTAAGGATTATGACTGCTCAATCCATTACCACCCTGGGAAAGCAAACAAGGTGGCAGATGCATTAAGTCGACAAGACCATGCTAGTTTATCCATGATGAGGATCACAAAAGATCCAATATTTATGGATTTACAAAGGATGGATCTTGGAATTATAATGGAAGGGGAAGAATCTTATCTTTCTCAAATGAATGTTCAACCATCTATACATGTGAAGATTAAAGAGGCACAGAAAGAAGATGTCGAGTTACAAAAGAAGGTGAGAAATGTTCCTGAATTCAACCTTGATTGTGATGGGATAATAAAGTTCAGGAATCGGGTTTGTGTTCCTCCCATCCCCGAATTAAAGAAAGAGCTGCTGGATGAGGCTCATAGTTCTTCATTCTCTATTCATCCTGGAAGCACGAAGATGTATAGGGACCTGAAAGAGTACTTCTGGTGGGATGGCATGAAAAGAGATGTTGCTGAATATGTCTCTCGATGCTTGGTTTGTCAACAAGTTAAAGCTGAGAGACAGAAGTCTAAGGGGATGTTACAACCATTACCCATACCCGAATGGAAATGGGAAAACATCACTATGGACTTTTTCACAGGACTTCCTAAAACATCCAAAGGCAATAATGCTATCTGGGTCATAGTTGATCGTCTTACAAAGTCTGCACACTTCATTGCTATTAGAGAGGATTTCTCTCTAGATCAGCTTGCCAGGATATATGTAAAGGAAGTGGTAAGATTGCATGGAGTACCACTTTCTATTATATCTGATCGAGATCCGAGATTTACCTCGATGTTCTGGCGAAGTCTTCAGCATACTCTGGATACAGAGTTGAGTTTCAGCACTGCTTATCATCCCCAGACAGACGGTCAGTCTGAGAGAACAATTCAAACCCTAGAAGATATGTTGAGAGCTTGCTCTATGGATTTCAAAGGAGGTTGGGATCAACACCTACCTTTGGTGGAATTTTCTTATAATAATAGCTTTCACTCCAGTATTCAGATGGCTCCTTATGAAGCTCTCTATGGAAAGAAATGCAGGACTCCAACTTGCTGGGATGAAGTTGGGGAAAGAAAGCTATTAGGACCTGATCTCGTTGATGAAATGGCAGAAAAGGTCAGATCTATTCAACAACACATAAGAGCAGCTCAGAGTCGACAGAAAAGTTATGCCGACAACCGAAGAAAAGACCTAGAGTTTGAAGTGGGTGATAAAGTGTTCTTACGAATATCTCCCTGGAAGAGGGTTATGAGATTTGGAAAGAAGGGGAAGTTGAGCCCTAGATATATCGGTCCTTTTGAAATACTGGATCGTGTTGGGAAGGTAGCTTACCGATTGGCGCTTCCACCGAATCTCTCTCAAGTTCACGATGTGTTCCATGTATCTCTCCTGAGAAAGTACATACCAAATCCTTCACATGTACTCAGCTCAGAAGTTGTACCGCTGGAGCAAGATCTTTCTTATGAAGAACAGCCGATAGAGATTCTGGATCGTAGCGAAAAAGTCCTACGAAACAAGACCACTCGCTTGGTGAAAGTTTTATGGAGAAACCACCAACTTGAAGAAGCTACATGGGAGCTTGAGGATATGATGAGGGAGAAGTATCCTCATTTGTTTGTTGCAAAGTGACGAATTTCGAGGGCGAAATTCTTTTTAAGGGGGGTAGAATGTAACACCCGAGACTTTTATGTTATATAAATCATCAAAGGAATCTTTTTCTACACAACACTTGCTTGGCTTGCTTTACACGCAATCGCGACCTTCCTCGATAGCTTGCGTCGTACGCAATACCGAGTTTCACTAAACAACAATATGCTATTAAAACTAGCCGTTATGAATAGTAATAACCACTTTTTGAAATTTTATAAATTTTATTTTTCAAAATGGACTTCATTTTTGGACTCAGAATATCGAAATTATCCTAGGGTGAAATTTTGGTATTTTTCTGAAAACATTCAATTTTTGATGAATAGTGAAACCACTAAGTGGTAGGTTAAAAACTGAATTTTGCATAAAACATAATTTTACCGCTTCTGTGAATGGAATTTCAAAAATCCGAGAGACACAGTTAATATCAAGGACTAAAATGTGGTTCAATGAGATGAAAATAATTTTTTGGTGAATAGTAACTTTTTACTATTTTTACCGCGGTTAATAGTAAATAGGGTAACTAAGGGTAAATATGATATTAATATTACCCTAACACATGTCCTAATTCTATTGGACAAGTGTAATTCGACCAAAAACAAACTTAGGAATAAAATATGACCATTTAGGCCCACTTGGATTAGATTAGGACATTTATTATTAATTTATTTAAAGAAGGGTTAAAATAGTTAAAATCAAAGTTTAATAAGTAAATCATTTTTAATATAGGGTTATACATAAGATAAATTCGATTTTAAATATTCATTAGAAAGCTAAAACGATTTCCTACATGATGGTATTTTATTTGTAATTTTTAGACATCAAATAATTTAATTTATTTATGACACAAAGATGATGCAGTAATTATCTTATTAATGAAATATTGACAAAATTGATAATATAAATACCAAAATAAATGTAATTTGAGACTTTTTATGAATTCCACTAATTTTCTAGGTTACTATGATATATTAGTATTGATTTAATCAACTTGGTTCGAACATATAATTCTGTTATGACTTTGACAAAAATCATATATCAAATAGTGTCAAAATTGACACAAAATAGTTTTTAAATCAAATATTATATTATTAATTATTATTTTATTCCTAAAAATCTAAGGTTCGGCAAAATGACTTAGATAAGGATATATATATTAATAATAAACAATTTGGGGTTCGTTTGGCATGTTATAGTATGTGTATTAACCATATAGTGAAAGAAAACAAAAAGACACGGTAAAAGTTAAATTAATTAACTTAGAGTTAAATCTAATTGATAAGGTTAAAATAATACCCTAAACTTGTCTAAATCCTATTGGTTGATAGGATTTCGACCCATCCCCACTTTATCTTCGAAATAAGACCCTTTGTAACCATTTTAAACCGATTTTGACTTTAATATAAAATAATATTTTGAGATATTCCTAAGGTGCCCCTCTCCTCCCTTATAAAAGGGCACCTCCTCCCCCTCCTCCTCACACCAATTTGAGCACTCAAGCTCGGCCAACCCCTGCCATTTTCCCTTCTCCACTTCCCTAGAATAATCCTAGAGGTCCTGGTCTTCTCCAAAGACCAATCTTAGTTCCTTAAGTGGAGGATTCAAAAAGGCGTTCCAAAGAAGAGGTAATATCCATTACCGATCTTTTCAATTTCTTTCTTCTTCAACTTCTTCTTCTTTAGTTGTTTCATGATAAAGTAATAACATCAGTATTACTTACATACTGATATGTTATTATAAATATGAAACAACCCTAATTCACCTTCTATCCATCCTACGGAAAAATGAAATCACCGCGCGTGCGTACGTACGGAATACCGTCTCCACGCCGTGGTGTAATCTATTTTCCACCATCACCTTACAAGGATGGGTATAATGGTGTAATCAGTAACTATATATGATTATTATTAAGTAATATTGATACTGAAATAATATATATATATACTCCAATACAATTCCACGATCATAGGAACGATATCATCACTCGTGCGTACGTACGGAATACCGTCTCCACGATGTGATGCGACTCGTTCTACATGATCTTCATTTCATAATGATTATATAAATGAATTGAATGAATGAATATGGTATATACTACACTGATACCATTCTGGAAATGAATTATCTATAACCTAAAGATAATAATAAGAATTTATTCGACAAAACACGCATAAGAACAAAAAGTTATAAAGACCCGAGTAACAAGTAACAATGAAATATTACTAACAAGAAGCTAATAATATGACCATATATGATCTCATATCAATATGTATGATTCTGGAATAAGTCAATAACAATATTTAAACCATTATACAGGAGCTTCGGACACGAACAAAGCAAATCGGACCTAAGGTAAGGGAAATATCACAATCTCATTTTTATCCGAGATTGTTTATTCGTAAGTATTTACTGGGGTGTATTTTATCATCCACATCCATGTTCCCTCAATATGTAATATTGTTTCCATCCACTTTAAATATTTTAAATCCAATTTTACCCTTAGGTGAGTTTTTAGTAAAGAATATGAAAGGAATCTTTTGTCGTTTTTCCGTACGAGGTACTTTTTGACTTTTCCGACAAAAGTACGAAGAATGTTTTTTTAACTTATACGGCATGAATGGATTTTTAAAACATTACTTCAAAGAAGCTTCCTTTACATGTTTTCAAGTTTATTTTTAATCAACTTCTTTTATTTTAAAGTTGTATGACATGTTATGAAAGGAAAAATGTTTTTGAAGAAGAAAGGATATTTTCCTCAAGAATTCAATTCAAGTGTTTTATCAAAATTATTTTCCATCTAAGATAATAAAGGGTTCTGTTTCTATCCATATTTTTACATTGGTTTGACTATGTTGTGATGGAATTATGTTTATGAATTCCTTTATCATATATGAATTGATTTATGATGTCATGATGTTTCAAGAATCCCATTTTTGTTATATGTGTTATGCGATGATGTATGTTTTATGATTATGTGGCACACATAAGAAAGGATTCATTATAAGATGGGTGGGACCTATATCTCCCTCCAATGCATTGGGTAATGATTTTATATCTCATGAGATAGACATGGCTGGAACGGAAGGTTATTTCGGTTCAGTGATACAGGACTGAAACGAGGAGTGAACTCGGTTCAGAAAGGGACTTTGTCCACTAAGATAGTATTGGCAATGAGTCATGACTAACAAGAAATGATTTTCCATGATTATGTGTGAATGCCACAAAGATTCAAGTTTTATGTTATGATTATGGGGATCTCATTTTCACTTCTATGATTTATTCCATGTTAAGATATTATGATCTCTTTTGCAGGTTTTAATTTTCAAAAAGATATGATATGATTTTTATTTCCTTTATTTGCCCTTGGTGAGCATTTGAGCTCACCCTTTTATGTTTTCTTTTCCCCAGGCCAGGAAGATGGATATTAAGTAGAATATGCTAAAAGGGACCCTAGATATGATGAAATAAATTGGAGACACTGTAGAAGATTTATGAACCAGTTGTTTATGTTTCCCAGTTTCTAAAGACACTATACCTATACGGTCCTTTGTGGTTTTGTCATATGTTGTAATAAGTGTGATTCAATTTTGAAGTATTAACAAGGTATGTAAAGTGTGGGTCGTTACAATCTATAACTCAATTCACAACAATAAAACTCATACAATATTTTTTTTGTTAAGTTATTTCAAGGTTGACTTCCAAATGGCTAAATATTTTATGTCTACCCTTATATCTCTCTTGATAGCTTCATTAAAGAAAACACTATTTTATTTTACTACTAAGAGAATATATATATTAATATTAAATTCTCCTCGGGAAAAATATTGATTATTTTTTTTGAATAAAAATAACATCTGGTCAACTAAAAAATGTATTGTTCTACTAAAATCACTAAATGATTAGAATTAATTTTTTTTTTATAAATTCAGTAATAGTAAAATATAAAGAAAATAATTTTAGAAAATTATGTATAATATAAGTTCAAATAATGTATTAAATAATTTAATTAATATGTTATGTTCTGAGAGGGATCTTTAAAAAATCACTAACATGTCATTTTGAGAGTAAACAATTTAGAAATCACCCCAATCATAAAATATTAAAATGTATTTTATTAAATTTATATCGCATATTTATTCTTGGAATTAATTTTGTTTATTATATTTTATATAAGATTTAACAATTGGATTTATTTATTTTTATTCAAAAATAACCTATTCATGATTTTTAGGCTCTGTTTTCTAGTAAAATTCTGATAATAATCCTTTAAAGGTATCCTTAAATCACTGATCAATAGATTTTTTGAGTTTTTTTAATGTTTTTATGAAAGTATATTGGATCTTAAATAGAATGAAAAAATATCACAACAAAGGAATTTAAATTATGCCATAATTTTTTGATATAATATTTTATATTATAGTTCTATGGTTCCACTATTGTTATTTTGTGAAGTTTTAAATTCATTGATAATGAATTTTTTTTGAAATATAAAAGTAATAATCTCCTTAAAATGATAAATTTATTGGACTATAAATTGTATGTAAAATTTATCTTGGAAAATGGGAGTAGTATTAGACATTCAAGGTAGATGTTTATAATATAATATGACCTTATTATTATTTAATATATATATTTCCTGACAAAGATTGACAAGGTAGTTAACTAAGAGTATATGGTGACTTCATAAATGTTTTATTTAATATATATATTGGGTTTTGATTATTAATTTTAAACATATTGATTATGATCCAATATATCATATATATTTCTATCACACTTTAAATTATAGTGGTTTTTTACATATAATTGTGTTTTATGGGAGAGATTTGAGTCTGAAAAAATTAAACTGTAAATATTTTTTTTACATCAATAATGCATCATATTATTAGATTTTAATGACTTAAAAATCTTCCAAATATATATAACTTTGAATGATATTATAAGATAAAATATAAAAATATTGGAAGTTTTAAAATAACTAATAATGGTATAGGATTTATGACATGATCATGGTACGTTTGGATTATATTGAGAGATGTTAAACATCACATAAAGGGCATGAATTAATGGAAAATGTTAATATTATAAAATTTAAGGGAGAAAATAGATTATGTGATTTTTTCTAGAGGTAAATTTCAATAAAATTATAGGATTATAACTTCGACAGATAAATCTTGATGATGTTATATGTAGAGAAAATTGATTAGGATTAATTAAAATATTACTTATATAATGAAATATTAGAAATTTATGTTTTTGATTTTTGTCATCATAATTTTTAATATTCATGTGTAGTGTGTACTTAATAATTTTTATAGGCAGGATTTCCCAATTTTGGGGTGTTTGTGATAAAAGTGGGATAGTTATCATACTCATGACATTGAAGAAGTAGTTCACATTAGTGTACATTGATAAATTGAGACATTACCAAGTGCATTCTCAATGGATGTAAACTAATGAGGTGAATAATATAATACTACTTATAAATAACATTATTAAATTAATTATTATTTTTAAGGAATATAGTTTCATTTGGAATAATCAAGAAATAATATCATTAGAATGGGATAATATAAATTAATATACCCTGATTCACCCTCAATGCTTTCATGGGATTATGTGTTTTTTAGTGTAAAAAAATGTATTGGTGTTGATGTATTAGTTTGAAAATGTAAACATTTTTTCTTTATTTTAGAATTTGTATTGAATCATAAAGTAATTATCTAATTAAACTATGATAAAATTAAATATTCTAATAATCAAATGATAAATTACTTCTAATAATTTAGCATGTATGTTTTCATGGTTGTCATTCATTGAATCCCTATGAATTTGGAAGGTGGATCACTCATATAAATATATTATATAGAGTTTGATATGAACTAAAATAGGATCAATGTTTTAGGTGACTCAATTTCAAAATTAAGTTTTATGTAGGAGATACTACATTAATTCTCAAAATCCATATGAGAAAAGATGATAAATTTATATGATAGTGAATCAAATGTATGTACAAACAATATGTGTGTAATATGGAATAATTATGTGAATTTTAGGATGGAATAGAAGTAATTTTTTGATTTATTCCTAGATTTATGGAATTTTATCATGTAAGACAATCCTATAATTCGTGAAACCAATGATGATTTCAATATAATGATAATACTATAAGAGTATTTCAAAATTACATAAACTGCTTTTTTTGTTAAAGAAAAATTTCCATATACCATGTATTTTGTTGATGTAAATTTTATAAATTTTCATATATCACTAATCTTGATGACACTGAAGGAAAATAATATTTTTTAAGAATTCCATTTCATTTATAAGAAATGAAATAGAGAAATTACTTTTGAATGCAAATATTATTTAATAATTTTTTATGTATGAATTATTATTCTATAAAAAATTATAAAGAATACAATTCATCCTTGAATTAATATTCTCTAACTATGATAAACCTTAAATTTACAATGTAAAATATAATTAATAAAAAAAAACTATTCTAATAGATATATACAACTTGAATGAATTATAAGTGAATGGTATTGATAATTTTAATGAATTAAATGTTGAATTAGTTATGTATATCATAGAAAAATCACAAATTGTGTGGAAATTGATAGTGATGAAGATAAATTAGAGATATATTTTTAAATACTATTTATAGTTAGGGATAACACATGAATACCTTTTATATTAGATATTAATGAAAAATAATGATAATATTTTCGAACATGGTTTTAAACTCAAAATCAAGCATAAAAAAGTGAATAAACACATGTGTAAGGTTGGATTGAATATCCTAAAAATAAAAAAACCCATAAAATTATAGACAAACTGGTTGAGTTATATCATATTATAGAATATCATACAAGAATTTTAGATAGATAGAATAAGATTGTGAATAAAAGTGTCAATGGTATTTAGGAATTCATAGGAAATTTCAATATAATGAGTTAAATTATAGAGGACCTAGTGTGTGATATGACCCAATGATGTTATAAATATGTTATATAATATGAGATATTGTGATTTATAGGAGACAAATTAAGATAAAATAAAAAAGATTTTATATTTCCTCTATCATTAATTATTCCATAATGAAGGATATATAGTTATCAGTTTTTATCATATATTAATGTCTTTTGTAACACCCCAAGATTTCATAGTGTGTTATTTCTTCAAAATAATTCAATAACTTGCACTACATGCAACACTGAGTTCAATCGGACCTTCACTTACCAAACAAGCCATTCAAAAGAGGTTATGAATAGTATTAACTAAATTTTAAACTAATATATCCTTATAATTTTAGAATCCATATTATGAGTTTCTTAGACATAATGCAAGAACAAATTCACTTTCAGTATTGCACTTTTATCAACTTTTAATAGTGAACCCTTTTTAAATACAATATTTTAAACTTTTTGAATAAATGGGGACATCAAAAATTTAAAATGAAACATCCCAAGCTTCAACGGTACGCTTTCCTTTGAATAATACAGTAGCGTGTGTTGTACGCAACTTCGAGTTTTAACACACACCACAACTGATCAAACTAGCCGTTATGAATAGTAATACCTAATTTTTAAAATTTTATAAATTCTATCTCTCAAAATGGACTTCATTATTAGATTCGTAATATCAAAATTATCCTAGGGTGAAATTTTGGTACTTTTCGGATAACTTAAATATTTTGATGAATAGTGAAAATTACTAAATTTTAATTAAAAACAAATTTTTTAATAAAAATAATTAATGGTGATAAATTATGAATTTGAGTGGTTTAAAAGTATAATTAGAATATATTTTTACCATTTTATCCAATGGTGTTCATTAGAATTAATTTTACTTTGAAATTGGACCTAAACAATTGTCAATCTTTTGATATATATTGTTTCCTAAAAACACGCTATTGGTTGTGACAATGGGAATTAATTATAAAATTAATTAATTCAACTTATATGCTTTAACATTTTTAAAATATATATCATTTTTGATTTTGGAATATCAATTATAGCTTAGGGTGAAATTTTTGCATTGTTCTGAAAAACTTCAATTTTTGATGAATAGTGAAACTACTATGTGGTAGTTAAAAAAACTGAATTTTTCATAAAACATAATTTTACCGCTTCTGTGAATGGAATTTCAAAAATCCGATACACACAGGTAATATCAAGAAGTAAAATGTGGTTCAATGAGATGAAAATAATGTTTTGTGAATAGTAACTTTTTACTTTTATTTACCACGGTTAAAAGTAAATAGGGTAATTAAGGGTAAAAGTGAAATTAATATTACCCTAAAACATGTCCTAATTCTATTGGAAAAGTTTATCTCGACCAAAAACAACCTTAGGAATAAAATATTATCATTTGGGTCCACTTGGTTTAGATTAGGACATTTATTATTATTTAATTCAAAGAAGAGTTAAAAGAGTTAAAATCAATGTTTATTTACTAAAACATTTTTAATATAGGGTTATACATAAGATAAATTCGATTTTAAATATTCATTAGAAAGATAATAAGATTTCCTACATAATTATATTTTATTTATAATTTTTAGACATTAAATACTTTAATTTATTTAGGACACAATGATGATGTAGTAATTACCATAATAGTTAAAAATTAAAATAATTGATATTATAAATACCCAAATAAATATAATTTTATACTTTTAATGAATTAAAATAATTTTCTAAGATAATATGACATATTATTATTTATTTATTTGAATTTTTTCGAAGTAATAATTCTATTATGAGTTTCCCAAAAATCAACTATTGAATAGTGTCAAAATTGACATAAAAGAGTTTTTAAAACAAATATTATATTATCAATTGGTACTAAATTCATAAAAATCTAAGGTTTGGCCAAGAGACTTATATCATGATATTTGTATCATTAATGTACCACTTGGGGGTCTCTTGGATGTATATAGTAAGTTTATTAACTATATAATATAAAAATACAAAGTGACATGGTAAATGTAAAACTAATTAACTAAGAGTTAAAACTAAACGATAAGGTCAATATAGTAACCCAAACCTATCTAAATTCTATTGGTTGACTGGTTTTAGACCTATCACCACCTTAACCTTTGAATAATAAAATTTTGAGCCATTATAAACCTAATATGAATTTATTATAAATTAATATTTCTAGCTCTTCCAAAGGTGCCCCTCACCCCTCTTATAAAATGGCACTCCTCCTTCTCATTTATTCACACCTTCAAAGCCTTTTGGTTCGGCCAAACTCTTCCCAAATACTCTCCCAAATTCCCTCAATACAACTTAGAGGCCTTAGTTTGATCAGAAAGCCAACCTAAGGAGGCCTTTTGATCAAATCAAAAGGAAGAAACCGAAGAAGAGGTAATGTTTTCACCACCCTTTTTCAAATTCATTTCTTCTTCAACTTATTCTTTATTTGTTATTACCATTATAAAATAATAAATCCAGTATCATATATATAGTGTGATGTTATTACAAATATGGTACAACCATATTCAGTATTCTATCCCCCCTTTGAATAACATGTCACCATATGTGCGTTTGTACGGCTTACCATCTCCACGTCGTGGTGTAATTGTTATTCAATATATTATTATTTTGATGGGTATAATAATGATCTGTAACTCATGAAAATAATAAATATAACATGTTAATGATTCTGTATATATGATGTAACTTCCATTTATATATTATTTTAATATCAAAAGAATGATATTCTCGCTCGTGCGTACGTACAGACTACCGTCTCCACGAACGTGATGAGATTCATTCTCCATCGTATCCAATCAAGTATTATTATCATTTGATGATTTAAAAATAATTTTTAAGGACTTGATATAATTATTTATATGAATAATATACAACCTATTAATGACAAACATTACTTATGTAACAAAACATATAAAATAAAACGAGTAAGTTAACACCCGAAACGACGATAATACTAAGATATTATTAACAAAGCAATGTTAAAAGATCATATATGATATCATATGAATGTATATGATTCATGTATAATTTAATAACAATTATTTCACTATTATACAAGAGTTTAACCTACCCCAACTATGGAAAAGTACAAGTTAAGGGTTTATTTCACAATCTCTTCATTATCTGAGGTTGTTTATACGTAATAATCTTCTGGGATCTCTTTATCATCCACATCCAAGTTTCTTGAAAGTGTTTTTGAAAACATTCTTACTATTTTAAAGAATATGGGTTAAAGTCATTTATAACCTTGTTTGACTTTTTATAGGATGTTTATAAAGGAAACTTTTTGTCGTTTTCCAAACAAGGTCCTTTTTAACCTTTTCGACCGAATTAAGGTAAGAATGTTTTTTTAACTTATACGGTGGGTGCCGCTATTTTCCGCCGTTATAAAATTTTCAAAGCTTCCCTTACAATATTATAAGGATATTTTCCAAGTAAATGTTTTATTTTATAATTATGTGACTTTTAAATGATTTCAAAATTAATATTTTAAGAATTTTTGAAAGGTACTCTATCAAAATCAGAATTTTAAATTTTTAAAAGATTTATCTTTATAAATATTTTAATTAATGTCCATGTTTTCAAAATGATTTTAAGGATTTATTTATGTGGACATGAATGTTTTGAAATGATATTTCTTTTCAAAAGTATCGAAGTGGTATGGGACACTTTGATTCAAAAATCTCTTTTAAATTACTTCCTTAATAAATGTGTGACTTTTAAATGATTTCAAAAAAAGATATAATTCTCTCAAATAGTTTTGATTTCATCTATGTCAACATTGTTTGATGGATTTTATGTTTATTTATTATGATACAAAACTTTTGTATTGTATTGAAGGTTTTGTGATATGTTTAAATGTGGATGTGTTATTTTTATACCATTCATGTTTTACGAAGAAAGTATTGACATTTCGTATGCTAGTTTTAATATGAATGTTTATGTTATGTTTAAACCTTTTCATATGGGAATGCATTGGACTTAGTAAGTGACGGGTGGAGCCCGCTATAGCTCCTCGATGCATCGGTAGGTCTCATGAGACAAACTAGTGTCTTGACACAAGGCCTTGGCAAAATCTTATTTGTAGTCTTGGCACGAGGCCTTGGTTATGTGGTTATGATAGTCTGGAATTATGAATTCCATCATTATGAAAGTGGTTATTGATATTTCATGTGATTATTAGATTAGTATAATATCCATGTGAATAAGTAAATGGAATTATTTCATTTTATTTTTTCCATACTATGTTGAAGTTCAAGTTTAAAAGGCTTTTGATTTATTTATACATTGCCTTAAATGTTTATGCTTATTTATGAATGTTTCTGCTGTATTTCTTACCCTTACGGAGCATTTGAGCTCACCCATTTCTATGTTTTATTTTTTCCAGGATTCCAAGAAGTATATTGTGATTGATAAGAAGGGTTAAGACAAGGGAATAATGGCATTCATAAAAGGATTATTTATGTTTTTTTTGTATGTTATGAACTGTAATGTAACATTCATGTTTATATCTAGTGTTTCCAAGGCTACTAAACCAATCGGTCTTTCGAGATTTGATCTTTCTTGTGATCATGACAATGTTATGTAATAATGCACCGACTCTAGGTAACTGGGGTCGAGGCATTACAGTTGGTATTAGAGGAAGTTTAGTACAACCCTTGGAAGCTAGAATTAGATAAAATCTGATTGGAGCACATAGACCTAAGATGGACTTTGAGGATTAGTATAGAAGAACTACCTAGAATTTTGGTATTGTAGAGATTTTGTGAGTTTTCTGAGCAATACATCCCTATCTGGATACGAGCAGGTAGAGGCGGCTCTGGCACAGATGTACCTAGGG
The DNA here is from genome assembly GCA_963277665.1 of Viscum album. NCBI lineage: Eukaryota > Viridiplantae > Streptophyta > Magnoliopsida > Santalales > Viscaceae > Viscum > Viscum album. The sequence goes on along the minus strand of OY728120.1, from coordinate 1,573,206,912 downwards.
GTAAAACCCGAAAACAGCGCTTTGAGCTAGACTCGAACAGGAACTGGTGCTCGACAACGGGCCTTGATGTACTCTTGGTTACGACACTCCCGGGGGATATGCTTAGGATAATTATCATTTTCTTTACAAACCATTATGAAGGTTTTATGAGTATATACTTCATAAAATGAGACATTTATATGATTATGGATTATATCCATAAACTATTTAATTTATGATATGTTTTTTTCAAGTTTGGGATTAGGTATTGTTATTCATAAACTAATCTAGTGTATGCCATTGTTTAGAAATGGCGCCCAGTAGAAGGAATGAGAACTCCAGCAATGCACATGATCCAAATAGAAAGAAGGATCATATCATTCATGGTCCTAAGCCAGAATTTATAAGAGAAATAGTCTCACATGTATTATCATCATATGAAGAAATAATATCATGTGTTGATAAGATAATTAAAGAGTTTACTGAGTCCTATGGCTTTGAAGGGAAGCAAGAGCAGAAAAGGATGGAAGAGGGAAAGATGGATAAAGGGAGGAGGGAAAAGAAGAATTTTCCCATATGTGATAACTGTGGGAAGAAACACCCTGGAACTTTCCTGAAAGGAATGGGAGTTTGTTATAAGTGTGTAGGAAAAGGGCACAAAGTACGTGACTGCAAGGGTAAGAAAATGGTTTCAAATTTACAATGCTTCATTTGCAAGGAGTTTGGACACTATGCAAACCTATGTCTCAGTCATCAGACTATTCCGAAAATGATGCTATTGGATAATAATCATGTTATGATACTACCACAGATGAAGAGGAATGATTAGAGTTCTTATGTAGATTATGTCATTTGAGTGTTGTATCAACAATGTACTTGTTATAATAATTATGGAGTATATATGGATTGTACTGTAGTACTATTTCATTATGGACTTGAGATTGTGAGGAACAAAGAAAAGTGACTCAATAAAAGGTTAAATTTTTGGAAAATATATGGTTGAGAGAAAGATAAACCATAATATGGTTCTGATACCGAGGTAGTGATTTTAGAATATTACATGATTGTTTTGGATAAATTATACTGGAAATTCTTGAATACCTTGAAATTGATTAATGATTTGTATATTCCATCATTTCTGGGGTTTAAAACATTTTTGGATTGAAGGAGTATATCTATTATTCTATGAGGAATAAGGGATCATGAATGTAATCAATAAGGTTTTATGATAATTCAGGATGTTGTAGTGTTTTAAAAGAATACATGATGAAGGTGATCACATGTTATTACATGGAAAAAAAGGATCTTCATTGTGTTTACCATCCTTATAAATTTTGGACTGAATTATTTTGGATAGTTCTAGTTTGGATTATTTTGGATTGCCATAAAAGGACAACTCGGAGGTCGGGTGGCAACCAGTCGCGTCCGGCAAGGCCGCGAGACTTGGACCCACAGCCGAAGGGCGACAAGGTTGTATCACCTACCACTGACTCACGTGATGTCCGGGATTAAATAATGTAGTTTTTTTTAAAAGATATGGTAGATGAATTATAAATTCAATTTTCTGTAACCCTATACGAATAGGATAAATAGAATATATTTTTTACGTTCTATTATCTTTTAGAGTGAAAGATGAGTTTGTGGTAGAAATTAGTTAAAGGATGGAACTATACATGTCAAGAATATATTATTCTTCTTCTCTTATTCTATGAAGAAATTAATTATTATACTTTATTTAAGGAATCCTAAAACCAGAAATGTGTTATCCTAATACCCTATGATTTGTTGAACCGATGGTATTTCAAATCATCGTAGATTGATGAATTTAAGGACCTCAATTTTACACTTGTTTGTGATTGATTACCTCAATCACTACCTATAAATATTTACGTTTTTCCTCCAATTATATGTCTATAATCTCCACCAATGTTCTCCTAATAGAGATCATAATTTGGTGGTGACCCTTTCATTTCTCTTTTCCTCATATTAAGACTAAATTTTAGTAACCCAATTTCTGATGTGGTTTTTCCCACAAAGATATTTTCTATTTTCAAAATTTTATTTTCTAAGAACAATTTCAAATTGTGAGGATGCAATTTATAGAAGTAGGGGAGAATGTAACACCCCAAGATTTCATAGTGTGTTATTTCTTCAAAATAATTCAATAACTTGCACTACATGCAACACCGAGTTCAATCTCACCATGATTTACCAAACAATCCATTCAAAAGTTGTTATGAATAGTATTAACTAAATTTTAAGCTAATATATCCTTATAATTTTAGAATCCATATTATGAGTTTCTTAGACATAATGCATGAACAAATTAATTTTCAGTATTGCACTTTTACCAACTTTTAATAGTGAATCCTTTTTAAATACAATATTTTAAACTTTTTAACTAAATGGGACATCAAAAATTTAAAATGAAACATCCCAAGCTTCCACGGTATGCTTTCCCATGAATAATACAGTAGAGTGTGTTGTACGCAACTTCGAGTTTTAACACACAACACAACCGATCAAACTAGCTGTTATGAATAGTAATACCTACTTTTTAAAATTTTATAAATTCTATCTCTCAAAATGGACTTCATTATTGGATTCAGAATATCAAAATTATCCTAGGGTGAAATTTTGGTACTTTTCGGATAAGTTAAATATTTTGATGAATAGTGAAAATTACTAACTTTTAATTAAAAAAACTTTTTTAATCAAAATAATTAATGGTGATAAATTATGAATTTGAGTGGTTTTAAAGTGTAATTAGAATATATTTTTACCATTTTATCCAATGGTGTTCATTAGAATTAATTTCACTTCGAAATTTGACCTAAACAATTGTCAATCTTTTGATATATATTGTTTCTTAAAAACAGGCTATTTGTTGTGACAGCGGGAATTAATTATAAAATTAATTAATGCAACTTATATGTTTTAAATTTTTTAAAATAGATATCATTTTTGAATTTGGAATATCAATTATAGCTTAGGGTGAAATTTTGGCATTGTTATGAAAAACTTCAATTTTTGATGAATAGTGAAACTACTAAGTGGTAGTTAAAAAACTAAATTTTTCATAAAACATAATTCTACCGCTTCTGTGAATAGAATTTCGAAAATCCGAGACACACGGTTAATATAAAAAAGTAAAATGTGGTTCAATGAGATGAAAATAATTTTTGGTGAATAGTAACTTTTTACTTTTATTTACCACAGTTAAAAGTAAATAGGGTAATTAAGGGTAGAATGATATTAATATTACCCTAACACATGTCCTAATTCTATTGGACACATTTATCTCGACCAAAAACAAAATTAGGAATAAAATATTATCATTTTGGTCCACTTGGATTAGATTAGGACATTTATTATCATTTAATTCAAAGAAGAGTTAAAAGAGTTAAAATCAAATTTTATTTACTAAAACATTATTAATATAGGGTTATACATAAGATAAATTAGATTGTGAATATTAATTAGAAATATAATAGGGTTTCTTACATAATGATATTTTATTTATAATTTTAGACATTAAATAATTAAATTTATTTATGACACAACGATGATGCAGTAAGTACCATAATAGTGAAAAATTAAAATAACTGATATTATAAATACCGAAATAAATATAATTTTAGACTTTTAATGAATTAAAATAATTTTTTAGGATAATAGGACATATTAGGATTGATTTAATTGACTTTTTTCGAAGTAATCATTCTGTTATGAGTTTCACAAAAATTAACTATTGAATAGTGTCAAAATTGACATAAAAGAGTTTTTAAAACAAATATTATATTATTAATTGATACTAAATTCATAAAAATCTAAGTTCGGCAAAGAGGCTTATATAATGATAGTTTTATCATTAATGGACCACTTGGGGTTTGCTTGGATGTATATAGTAATTTTATTAGCTATATAATATAAAAATACAAAGTAACATGGTAAATGTCAAACTAATTAACTAAGAGTTAAAACTAAAATATAAGGTTAATATAGTAACACAGACCTGTCTAAATTCTATTGGTTGAATGTTTTTAGACCTATCCCCACCTCAAAATTTTAATAATAAACTTTGGAGCCATTAGAAACCGAATATTAATTTATTATAAATTAATATTTCTCGCATTTCCAAAGGTGCCCCTCACCCCTCTTATAAAAGGGCACTCCTCCTTCTCATTTCTTCACACCTTCAAAGCCGTTTGGTTCAGCCAAAATCTGCCCAAATACTCTCTCCCCTTCCCTCAATACAACTTAGAGGCCTTAGTTGGATCATAAAGCCATCTTAAGAATCCATTTTGATCAAATCAAAAGGAAGAACCCGAAGAAGAAGTATTGTTTTCACCACTCTTTTTCAAATTCATTTATTCTTCAACATATTCTTTCTTTGTTATTACCACTATAAAATAATAAATCTAGTATCATATATATACTGTGATGTTATTATAAATATGGTACAACCATATCCAGTATTCTATCCACCCTTGGAATAACATGTCACCATATGTGCGTTTGTACGGCTTACCGTCTCCACGTCGTGGTATAATTGTTATTCAATATATTATTATTTGGACGGTTATAATAATGATGTGTAACTCATGAAAATAATAAATATAAGATGTTAATGATTCTTTATATATGATATACCATACATTTATATATTATTTTAATATCAAAAGAATGATATTGTCGCTCGTGCATACGTACGGACTACCGTCTCCACGAACGCGATGAGATTCATTCTCCATCGTATCCATTCAAGTATAATTATCATTTTATGAATTAAAAATAATGTTTAAGGACTTCATATCATTATTTATATGAATAATATACAACCTATCCATGATAAACATGACTTATGTAACAAAAAATATAAAATAAAATGAGTAAGGTAACACCCGAAACGACGATAATACTAAGATATTATTAACAAAGCATTGTTAAAAGATCATATATGATATCATATGAATGTATATGATTCGTGTATAATTTAATAACAATTATTTCACTATTATACAGGATGTTAACCTACCCCAACTAAGGAAAAGTACAATGTAAGGGTTTATTTCACAATCTCTTCATTATCCGTGGTTGTTTATACGTAATAATCTACTGGGATCTCTTTATCATCCACATCCAAGTTTCTTGAAAGTGTATTTCAAAACATTCTTACTATTTTACTGAATATGGGTTAAAGAAATTTATAACCTTGTTTGAATTTTTATAAGATGTTTATAAAGGAAACTTTTCATCATTTTCCAAACAAGGTCCTTTTTAACCTTTTCGACCGAATTAAGGTGAGAATGTTTTTTTAACTTATACGGTGGGTGCGGCTATTTTCCACCGTTATAAAATTTTCAAAGCTTCCCTTACAAGATTATAAGGATATTTTCCAGGTAAATGTTTTATTTTATAATTATGTGACTTTTAATGATTTCAAAATTAATATTTTAATAATTTTTAAAAGGTACACTTTATCAATATTATAATTTTAAATGTTTTGAAGATTTATCTTTCTAAATATTTTAATTAATGGCCATGTTTTCAAAATGATTTTAAGGATTTATTTATGTGGACATTAATGTTTTGAAATGATATTTCTTGTCAAATGAATCGAAGTGGTATGGGACACTTTGATTCAAAAATCTCTTTTAAATTACTTCCTTAATAAATGTGTGACTTTTAAATGATTTCAAAAAAAGAGATATTTCTCTCAAATAGTTTTGATTTCATCTATGTCAACATCCTTTGATGGATTTTAAGTTTATTTGAAGTTGATTTATTATGATACAAAACTTTTGTATAGTATTGAAGGTTTTGTGATATGTTTGACTGTGGATGTGTTATTTTTATACCATTCATGGTTTATGAAGAATGTATTGACATTTCGTATGCTAGTTTTAATATGAATGTTTATGTTATGTTTAATCCTTTCATATGGGAATGCATTGGACGTAGTAAGCGACGGGTGGAGCCCGCTATAGCTCCTCGATGCATCGGTAGGTCTCATGAGACAAACTAGTGTCTTGGCACAAGGCCTTGGAAAAATCTTATTTGTTGTCTTGGCATGAGGCCTTGGCTATGTGGTTATGATAGTCTGGCATTATGCATTCCATCATTATGAAAGTGGTTATTGATATTTCATGTGATTATTCGATTAGTAGAATATCCATGTGAATAAGTAAATGGCATTATTTCATTTTATTTTTTCCATACTATGTTGAAGTTCAAGTTTAAAAGGCTTTTGTTTTAGTTATACATTGCCTTAAATGTTTATGCTTATTTATGAATGTTTCCGCTGTATTTCTTACCCTTACGGAGTGTTTGAGCTCACCCCTTTCTATGTTTTATTTTTCCCAGGATTCCAAGAAGTATATTGTGATTGATAAGAAGGGTTAAGACAAGGGAATAATGGCATTCATAAAAGGATTATTTATGTTGTTTTGTATGTTATGAAGTGTAATGTAACATTCAGGTATATATCTAGTGTTTCCAAGTCTACTAAACCAATCAGTCTTTCGAGATTTGATCTTTCTTGTGATCATGCCAATGTTATGTAATAATGCACCGACTCTAGGTAACTGGGGTCGGGGTGTTACATCTTTCATGGTTTATCCAAGACACTAGCTCCCACTATTTAAGGGAAGATTTATTTGGGACTATCTGAAAATACCTGTAGTCTATTACTAATTAAAAATGATATTGAAACTCAGATTTAGTGTTTCTATATAATGATGGTTATAATGAAAATATATATTCTATAGAGAATATATATATCACAGAACAAGAGAAATATTTATAATAATTGAGAAATCAGTAAACATTGTTAGTTTTTTATGGAACATATTTGTTATCAGATTATTATGAATTCAACTCAAGGTATTTTTTATCAAGGATGGAATGGAATATTTCAAGAGAGATATAAAATTATAGTACTATGGGATTCCTTGGACTCTAATCCTTTGATCCAGTAATGATAAGTAGGTTCCATGGTTACACGCCATTGGGACCTGTCATTTATATATTGATTTACCTTGGATGAGTTCCATGGACTTGATGTTGGGATACATTGGATACACTCTTAGGATCCTGTATTGACATGTAGGTGACATGGTTACATCCCATTGGACCCAGTCACTACTTAGCCTCATATTACATTGGATGATCACCTTGTATTCGATAATAAACTCATTAATGAATACCTCAGAATATGCTCCTTGGATTACAATCTTACCTTTTTCTAGAACCAATTACTACCGAGTTACCATCCCTGGAGGTCTATGTTGCCTTTGTTGTTACTTCATAACATCTTTATCAAATACCATTACAGGTTTCCTTCATACATATAATAACCTTCACCACCAACATAATCATTAGGTGATGTAAATGATGGCTATGACTCTTGTGAATAATTATGAAAAAATTGAAAATACTTAATTAATGAACTGGTTACATGTTTATACCCCAGTTGAGGGATGAAATAGGTACTTGGGTATTTAGTTACGTCGTATTTCTTAGTTTATTTTTTCATGCATTCACATTGTTTTATATATACCACACTATCAAGATTGGGATATACACCTGTGGTGTTGGCCAACAGAGATTTATATCTCACAAAGTACTCACGAAACCATTTCACTGGGGTACCTGATTATAATTTCTTGTTTGAAAGTCCTTGGACCATGCTTTCTATTGTTTACTTATACTCAAGAGTTAGGAGATAATGACTAATCTAGAGCTTATGATGATTGTGGAGATCTCCTTTGAGCTTTTAGTTATGTTCTTTAATTGAATCCTACATTGTATTGTATTGAAAAGAATTTTGTACTATTTAATTATTTTCATCATGTATCAATTCTATATCATACATTCATCTATTGTATAAATTGGCATTGGTCACTTTTGTCTTGTTATATAAAATATCTATTCTATTTCTTTGTCAATTATGTGTTACTAATACTACTACTGATTGTATTTACTCTATTATACCACTTCAAAACTCTGATAAGAACGTATAGTCACAACTTTATCACCTCCAAATACCCTCACTGCTATTTGGCATTCTCTGACGTACGTGGAGGCATTCTTAACGACATGTGGTGGTTGGTCCACCCACTGTCCAAGAGTTGATCTGGGTTGGAACGTTACACAATATCTGTAAATTTAAGAAAAAAAATTCATCAAATCATTAACCAAAGGGTCATGCTACCAAAATTTTCCATGACTACTATAATGTCACAATAGATTCAAGAAATAAAAAATGGTTTTGATACAAACTATTTATCCCTGGTCCAATTTTACACCCAAATAAAGGAGGGGTGTGGGTGAATTATGGAGTCAAAATGTATTTTCTACAAAGATTTAATATTATCTTGACTACAAGTGAGACAGGTCACCTTGAATCTGAAAAATATATATGGAAAACACATTTATTTTACCTGGTTCTCCTTTCAAAGAAGAATCCAAGGATCATATATCAATAATTTACTGATATAATGATTGACCACTACTTCCCTAGTTTGGTATTAAAATATTAGGATGATTTTAATACACCAGCATGGATCCTAAAATATTCCTCTATACCACCCACAACATTAAAAAGTGATACAATGGTTAAATTGACTCACAAGATGATCATAAAATATTTCAATCAAATATAAATGACACTAAATTTCACATATACTCTTCAAAATGTTCTTATGTTCATGTCTAGATTTACCATAGATATGCACAAAAAATATTCATTCAGGATGAATCATCAAATCACTTATGTACGATCACACTTGACATAAAATATCAGATATTAAATAATTTCATATTAATGGATCCTCTAAATCTTGTTCAGCAATCTATACATTTTCATTATTCAATATGTGATCTATCAATTTGACATATCCAAAACCTCTTCATCAAGATTATGTTTCAATTAAAAATTTTAAAATCAAACAATATCTCATGTAAGATTATAATATACACCTGGTATTCACCCCTAGATAAATCTATATTATTTAATTATAATTTTTTAGTTAACAATGTTTAATTGACCATAAAACTTCTTTAAATAACAACTTCATATTACCAATTTGAATTCTGTAGAATCCATATATCATTGTACAATATCCAATTCTACAATATGATGAGTATATTTTGACTAAAATATTATTAAAATAATAATAAGGCCACTATTTGTAGTGTAGATTCATGGTTCAGTGTATTATAAACATTTTAAAACTATGAATGTAGATCTGTTAAAAATAATCCCTCTATGATGCAATATTTTTCTTTATCATTGATCTCTCCCAATCTATGTTGTTCGTGGTATGTAATTTCATCTATGGTGATGTTCCTTATGGACATGAAATTTATAAATTCATCAACATATGATGAAAAATAATATTCAGGTTATGGGAACAATGTTGTGGTGTGGTACTAAAAATTCCCCAAAATAGTTATTCTAGGTGTGACCCAACTTATTTATATGGTGTGATTGTCTCAATTTTTAATGGCCCGCTAAAAGTAGTCTAACCACCTCTATGGCATGGCATTTGGATATATGATTTATAAAAAAGGGAATCTTTATATGAAATCAAACCTATATATCCTATGGCATGGTCACCTATCTTGTGGAAAAATCCATTTTAGCTAAATCTTATATAAAAAATTCAATTGAACTACTAGACCTTTGTTATACACAAAAATTCAATTCCATTTATTACATCACTATGGTAAAATCTTATACTATGTCCCCCTCACTAATGATTCTAGACACCCAAACTACTATCTATGTAAATTCCTTATAATCTGTTTCTCCATCCCGCCTAGAATTAACCCACAATGTAAATTTTCTCCATTAATACTCTCAAAATTCCACTATCATGATTAGCTATTTTATTTTAGTTAAATTTATTCTTTAGTTTTTGAGCCCATGTTTTTCCCTTTTTATAAATAAAATTCCAGTCACCGCTATTACATGAGTAATTTTCATATTTCATGATGTTCTATTTAAATTACTATTAGGAACCTGAAAAAATACCGATATAAATAATTCTAGACATTTATATTTTTATTCTCTTTCTCTAAAATCTTGATGTGGCCATTATCTTTATAGTGTGGCTTAGGAAATCCAATTAAAAATATAGGAACCATAATGTTTTATTAAAATACATTCCAAATACAGATACCCAAATCCTAATTGACAACGAAATACAATCATCAAATATCATCATTAAGTTCCAACAAAATAATTGTGGAAATAATGTACCTAAAATCATTTTTCTCAATTTATCATTCATGTATATATAGTACATAATCATCATAAATTGACTTTGTATTAATTATATTGGAGAAAATAATACCAAATCATTATAAAACTATTTGGGAACATCAGTTAGGTTATAAAATTAGGTGTAAAGGTTTTCATGATGGGATTCCAAATTGTTAATGTCATAGATTTCATAAGGGTTCTCTGATGGTGATATATAAGGGTTCCTAACATTTTTGAAAAGGATACATAATAATTTCTAGTAGTTTAAAAAGGGGGTTACATATGAGTTCCTTGGGAACCTACGAAGGGTTTTGTCTGTGTAAAATGAATGATATGTAACTGTAATGATCAAATTTTCTAATTAAAGATAATAGGTAAAGGATCTAATAAGAATTTAAATATGGATGGGGAAAACTTGAACCACTAAAAATATTGTATGGTGATGGAACTAGTTGACATGATATTCTCCATGATAAGGGTTGGGTGGGACAACATGAAAAATCATCCACATATTATTGATCTATCAGTGATTTTTTTCAATTGTGCTTTTAATGTTATTATCTTTTATGATATTTAAGGAAGTTACAGTGTTTTCACATGGATGTATGAATTATTTCTGAATCATACAAATCAATTTCCATTTCATATTTTCTTTTTTCATCCTTTAATATTTGACACCATGAGTTGTTTTTATTTCTTTGTGTAAGGGAATAATTTTTTTTGTTGATTTAGGGGAAAACATTACTTCCCATGTTAAGGTATATCAGTTTGTGGGATTATTTTTATCCAAAATGTTCTAGAAATTTTTCCATGTCTGATGCTTTTATTGGTCATGACTATAGTCAGTGATTGTTTTTAATTCCAATATATTGTATCTTGTATTGTAGATAATTATGGTTTTAAAAAATCAATATTAGTTTCATCTAGTGAAATTTTTTCATTTTTTTAATTAAATGGGAGCAATTATTTCAAAATATATAGATTTAGATGATAAAAATGTTCAGATATAGAAATTCAACTAGAGGAATTCAGTTTCGAGATGATACAGATGAAGTACTACAATATTAAAGAGGATATTGCAGTACCATTAAAGGGAGAAAACTGGAAGAAATGTAAAAAGTGGAATTGGAAAGGATGGAAAAAAATGAAACTTTTATTAATATAGATGTCACCATCATGTAATGTTGTCTTTGAAATTCAAGATATAAAGACCAAAATGGCGATGATAAATAAAATAGAATACATTTAAGAAAATCCAACATCAATAAACATGGTTTATGAGATACCACGGTTTTTCAGAATAGGAATTTTAGCATTTTGATAAGTGGTTGATCATTTCATTGACTATAATTGGATTCACAGTCAACCAAAATTAGTTCAATTAATGTATATGAAATACATGAGGTCTATTTTTTAGGTGTAATAACTACCATAATCATGGGATGTGATGGTAACTACAATAATAATATATTATGAGAATATATACCTTGTTTTTAAGTAAATGAAATTCTAAATTAACATTTCAAATAAGGATATATTTATGAACCTATTGGTACCATGCTTAGTATGGATGGTAAATTGTAACAACTCATGATATTAGTGTATAATTTATAATGAATAATTCCTTTATTTTCATTTGGTACTGGTACAGATCACATTAAACTAAATGGAAAATAATTTGTCTTATTATTGTAAAATATTAGAATACATATTTAAATACCTTACCCGATTACTGAATGGAATATATATAGTAAAATTAGTAATGGAATGAAAACACATGAAAAAAATAACTCTACAATGATGAAATTTTAAACATCAAAATATTCTATAAATATCATACTCCAATTTATAAGTATATTTGATAAAAATACATCAGAATCCAAATAAAAACCATCAAAATGAAATTAGAGAACTAGATGAATGATTTTAGAGATGTACTTAAGTCAATATATAGAAATATAATATGAGTATTATATATATTTCTAGTTATATAATTATGAATAATAAGCATATATATATTATACAGGGAGTATGATTATATTTCACTAATGGAGGTATGAGGTAAGTGTGTCCTTTCAAATCTCACATTATAATCGAGAATATTTACTTGTAAATATAAATCAAGGGGGATTTAATATATATTTCCCAGAATATACCATTTATTTTATCCTCATCTAGTAGTTTTTAGGCTTTATATGTATTCTTTCATATTCTACTTCATTTAGTTTTAAACTCAACTGAAATGTTTCCATTAGGTTGAGCCAAACTTATCTCAATTTTTTAGTTATAAACATTTCTCCTACATATCTATGTTCTTTAGGTTTTTTACTTATATCATTTTCTATTAATTTTTGATTTATTAAGGTAATTTCTTATTGAATTTGAATCTATTAATAAATTTTTTGAATTTATTATTTTAAATGTTTTTTGCATGGACAATTTTCTATTAAAATTGAATTTATTAACAAAAGTGGGAAATGCATTTATTTTTTTATCGATTTCCACAATATTTCTTTACCTATTAATTATTTTTGGTTTATATCTGCAGTGATTCCCTTATGTGATCTATTTTTTCTTAAGAAACTTATATTCTATTTTTTATAAATAATTTCTTTTTAAAATATAATTTAAAAAAATGTAAAGTATTTTCTTCAAAATTATGAGGGTAAATTTGAAATTATTTTATAAAGCATTTTTTTAGGAATTTAATTATACATTATAAATTATTATAATTCATTTTCTATATTCAATAATGTTATCATCCACTATATTTCTCTGGATGGTTGTGATAATATTTTGTGTAAATCCTAATGAATTACATTTTTTTCAAAATGGTGACATAAAATATATGAAATTATTAATTTTTTTCAGGAAAATATGACAATATTGTTTATTATGTTCATTATATTATAGATGGGAATAAAACTATATATCCCTCTAGTGAAATGGGTATAGCATTGAATCTCATTATGTGTCGTGTAAGAGACTTCGGTATGAACGCATTCTATTATGAGACTATCCACTGTGTGATGATCGTTTATGAATTGAGCCATAACTAATGAAATAATTTTCCAATGATTATTTATATGACACATTATTATATAACATATATATGTTATTTGACATTCCTTTTTTATGTTATCGATGCTCTTCATTACAAACACATGTTTCTATACTCCTATAACATATGAATTATGTTATTTCAAATTCCTTATGATTTATGATACATGTTTTATTATATATGATTTTCTAATGTTATATTCATGTACATTGATCTTGTCATTATATCCACTTTTAAATCTTATTATCACATTTTGTAAAGACCCTGAAATTTCAAGGAAACTTTTTTATTAATTTTCATTGGAATTTTACAAGAACGCAGTTTCTAACGGTGCCTGATTTCGAGGCCCGGTGTGCCCGGAATCAATTTCCGAAGTTTGGCTTGGGTACGTTCAGTGAATGGACGAGCGGGTTTTTCTAACTTTTGAACCGGTGCTCGGAATCGAATTCCAAGGGCACCGAGGTAACCGTAGCGCCGATAATTGCTTAGGAACTCCATTTCTAGAGTTTCGTTTTCACGAGAGAAGATGATAAAAATTGTGGAAGTTTAGTTTATAAATTAAACTACAATTTTTATTTTAACTAAGTGGTTTAGGCTTTGGGTGGAAGTTGGGTTACTACCCAACTTCCCAAGGGAGGTTTTGAAGGTGTTGGGGCCCACATGAACCCGACCCCTTCACCTTCCCTAACCTTCCATAACTCTTCACATTTTTTAACCCCCCTCAACTCACATTTAATATTTGACAACTTAAGTTTAATAACTTATGTTATTAATTAAGTGAGTTAAGTGTGGTTATTTTAATTTTAAACTCTTGAAATTAAAATATTTGTTATGTTAATAAAATAAGAGGTAAGATTTTTTTATTTTGGGGTTGGAACCTTTGTTGCTTGAAAGGTTTGGGGAGAAAATTTAAGGAAAGCTAGAATTCTTCATCTTCTTCATCGAAGAACACGGAGAACGCGAAGAATGCATCGAACTCTGTCGAAGAACGCCGAGTCCTCATAGACCGACTACGCGACGCCTTTTTACCATGATCGTTCTTCCGCGACGTCTTCTTCTGCGACATCTCCTTCAGCGACGTCTCTTTCCGCGATGAATCCTCGTTCGACGAACCTTTGTTCAAGCTCGCACGAGGTAGGGGGTTTACGTGATTTTTCCTTACTTGATTCTCTTCCGTCTTTTATCTGCGTTTATTTGGACCACATGATATCAGTTAACGGGAGGAGGCCGGACCGCACAAACACGGCCTCCCCCCTCCCTATTGTTTTTCTTGTTATTGCAGATCGAACGAAAGTGACGCGGTGTCATAGAACCGCGTGAGATTGAGCGGCAAGAATGTGCGACGTCGTCACGCCGCACATTCAATTCTTTTGAACCAATTCTGTGGCGCTGTTGTGCCAAGCCGAAGAACCAAAAAGGAACCGAGTCAAGAGTCGGGCCACGGCGAAGGGGCGCGGCACCATCGCGTCACGCCGGAAAACCACAAAGACGGTACGTTTTGTTAATTGACGTGCGGATCAACGGATGACGATGAAGCAGGCCGCTATGGCGTTTGAATCCCTTCACAGGGAAGGTCGGGTCCCGAGAGGACCGTTGGCGAAGACGAAAGGAGAAACGGATCACCGGAGCGTGTCCGGTGGTCCATGGAAGGCGGTGGCGGCACGTCACTGGAGGGCTGGCGGCAGCGGGTGCCGCTGGCCTCAATTAGTGGCGAGGGTGGGGGAGCCGTGCACCCCGCGTGCGGCTTTCGCTCGGCCGCGCTAGCCGATTAGCGGCTGGCCGGTCGGGCCGGAACGAGCCGGCCGGGCTGGGCCGCACCGGCTGGGCCGGGCCGAGTAGGGTCGGACCCAGGTCGGGTCGACCCGGTTCGGGCCGACCCAGGGGGGTCGGTCCGGGCCCAGACCCCCCGTTTTCGGACCCCTCACGGTCTTTCACCCATATCTTGAGTTGTAGACCTTCAATCGATGCATCGTCAGTGGCGATGCGATTCTTGGATTGAGGTGGTCGTTTCGGTATATTTCACTCAATGATTTGGAACACTTTGGGTTTGGCCAGGTTGGTTCGGATACGAAACCATCCGGGCCCTCGGAGCGGAAACGCTCATATCTTGAGCTCCAGACGTCTGATTGATGTGTCGTTGACTTTGATGAATTTCTCTAAGTGAGACGGATCTTTTGGCTTACTCCGCTCAAGGTTTGGATGCCGTCGGAGTGCGTTCAGGTTGGTTCGCTCACGAAACCAACCGGGCCCCTCGAACGAAAAAGCCAATAACTCACAGACCGGGCGTCCGATTGACGCGCCGTCTATCTTGTTGAATTCCCCTTGATGAGACAGAACGTTTGGCATACTTCGCCCGAGTTTTGGATACAGTTGGATAGTGGCTGGGTTGGATTGCACCCGAAATCCAACTGGGCCCCTCGAACGGAAAAGCAGATATCTTTCAGACTGGACGTCCGTTTGACGAACCGTCAGCGGCATTGGTGATCACGTTGAGAAACGGTCCCTATGAGTTTACCCTATGAGAGTTTGGGGTACAGTTGAGATATGGCCAGATTGGTTCGCACACAAAACCAACCGAGCCCCTAGGACGAAAAGGCTAGTAACTCACAGACCAGGCGTCCGATTGACGCGCCATCTGTTGAGTTGAGACCCCTATGAAGAGGCGGTCCTTTGAGATACTTCTTCGTGGGACATTGAGATACTTGGAGTATCGACCTGTAGCTCATGGAGCGGATCCTCCCAGAGACGAGCGTGCGGAGTACGGAGACCGTGTAGCCGACTGAGACCTGATGACTGCTTGACCTACTCGACTTAGAGTGAGTCGACTAGCCCAGTGGACGGAGCACTACTTTGTGAGGTGCATACCAATGGCGGACGGAGCAGTACTTGTCTGAAAATGCAGACCCGTGGTACTCATCTGGAGAGTACCTCAGCAGTCTACTAGGGGGTGTGCACTACTATGTTTTGGTGACATACCTCGGCGGGAAGAACTACTGTGTTTGGGTGGCTGACCCGCGGTACTCGACAAGAGAAGTACCTTAGCAGTCTTAGGTTAGTGAGCAGTACCTCGGAGTCATGACAGGACCACTGTACACTCCAGAGACGGGGCTCTTCAGTAGTTACGGTTTCGATAATGAAAATCCTGGTTTGAGCTGAGACATTTGACCTTTGTGTTTATCTCATGATTGTGATGGGTCACTTGATAACATAGGTATATGTATGGTAATATACCTGGGTAGTGGTTATCCATTGATTTCATGATCTTGGTGTTTTCCTCATGATTGAGATGGGTTACTTGATAACTTAGGTATATTCATGACCATATACCTAAGTAGAGGTTATCTGTTGAGTTCTTTTTTTGGTTATCCTTGTTGGTTTTAGTGAGACCTTGAGGGTCTCGGGGTCCCTACTGAGTATCGTTATACTCACCCCTGCGCGTGCTATGCCCGCACCTCGTTGTGTTGGTTGCAGACGACGGAAAGTGCTGACGGGGGCCGAGTGTTCGAGGACTGGATGGTACCTGGAGGTGGACTACACGACGAGTCAGTACCCGGAGGTGGACTTCACGGTGAGACGACACTCGGAGGAGGTTGACGGGCGATAGAGTTGTGGAAGCTATCTGTACCTACCCTTCAGGTAGAATCCGTGGTGGACGATCTTGGAGCTGCACCATCTGTACCTACCCTTCAGGTAGGATCCGAGGAGGAAGACCCAGGATCTGCTTCCGTCCTTCCAGCTGTTGTCTTTTCCTGTTGTACTCTGTTCAGTTGTAGTTGTACTTTCTTTTTGGTTTGTATTCTGGCCCAATTACTTTTCAGCACTTCTCTTTGTACTTAGTGTTTTACTTCTGCCTATACTCTGTGGTGTTTTTTTAATTTTATAAAGGCAATGCCTTCCCAACTATTGGGATTTACGCCTTTGGTTCTAGTCGCCATCCCCTGGCCTATGGAAGGAGGGCTAGGGGTAGTCACGGCACGAGCCCCGAGGACGGGTCGTGACAAATTGGTATCAAAGGAGTCGGTTCTACTACAGAACATATAACTCTGATATTTTCTTTCTATGAAGCAATAGTGTTAAGGGTACTGAGTTTGGTCTTCAGTTCAGGGAGTCCAGTGTTGGTGCGGGCGGCCGACGTATCCATACCCCAGGACCCTGAAAACTGAATTCCAACTTTGTGCACGAAAACATTGATTGTGTGTGTGTTTCCAGAAGTTTTATTTAAATATCAGCTCAAACCAGGTCAGCTCACCAGGTATAATCATTTGTCCGTGTCACGATGTTTCTTTCAGGATGCCTTTTCAAAGACGACCAGTTAGAGCCCAAAGGGATGTGCGTACTGATAGCCTGCCAAGAGACGAGGCTTCGGTACAGGGCCCTCTTACAGGTTGAGGCACCAACGGAGGCACCAGTGGTACTATCATACATTGGGTCACCGATGCCATCAGCCCCAGCAGTAGGCAATGCACGCCACTTGAGTGTGCTGAATGAGTTCCAGCACCAGAGGCCACCCAGGTTCCGGGGAGAGATGGACCCGCAGGCAGCTGAGGTTTGGCTAGAGGCTGTGGTGAGAGTCTTCCGGCTAGTAGGGACACCTGCAGACTTCATGGTGATTTTTTCTACCATCCTTCTTCAGGAAGCAGCAGGCAGGTGGTGGAGCCACTTGTTCCAGTTTTGCAACGGGATGACCTTCGCATGGGAAGACTTCGAGACCTTCTTCAGGGTGGAGTTTGTGCCAGTACCTCTACACCCCTAGCATGTTCAAGAGCTACTGCCATTGCAGCGTGTTACTCGATCAGTAGCCGAGTCATCTGTGGGCAGTAGATAGATGATGCAGAGGTCGAGGAGGACCAGACAAGCAGTTGGGTGATCTTAGGTTTTAGGATCGGTTGTGCGGGGTACCCAGGGTGGTGTCAGAGCTAGGAGTGCCAGAAGTAGACAGTTTTATTCATGCGGCGGAAAGGATCACCTGGCACGTGACTGTCCGACTCCTCGTACAGTTGATCCGCAGGCTTTGGAGGAGCCACCGAGGCAGAAGCAGCGGCGGGTGCTTGAGCAACATCCGAGCAGTGGACAAGGCAGTAGAGCTCCGGGAGCATGTATAAAGGAGCAGAACTAGTGGATACGTCCTTTGTACTTCTAGTTCCATGTTGTTATTGTATTCGTGTCTTTGTACTATGAGATGGAATAAAAAAATTACACTTATCTTTGTTTGCTTTCCTGTCCTTTTGTTTGGTTGATACTGAGTGGTCCCGGTTAAAACTGTTGACATGACCCTCACTTTCAAGATTTCTACTGGAGGAGACCAAGTGACCTCACACTGATGCCGACAGTGTGACTCGACCCTTGGATGCGAGAGTGACAGTTGGATCTCTTAGTAGTTACGTCGTGGCCTTACGACATCATCCATGGCGTGAATGTGTCATTCATGTCAGGATTGACTGTATTAGGCAATGGGAATGGTTAATCAAGGGGATGAGACCGAGTTTCTCTTTTTGGAAAAGGAGAAATTTTAGCAGCTCCTTCAAATCATCCAGGAGTGGATGAAGACTGCACAGTGCAGTAAGAAACAGGAAACCGACTCCAGTATTAGAGACTCGAGCGTGTTAAATGTTTAAAGAAGAGGAATCTTTAAGGAGAGATGAGTCTGTGGAGAATAAGACATGGAGGTAGATCTAGGAGAGCAGCATGAGGTGGTGTACATCTTAACATGATACAACCACCCACCTTAGTTATCCCCGCCAGGCTCAGGGAGTTGGAGGGCGGAGGAAGAGTGCAGCTGCATGCAGTCAAGAAGTGTGACCCAATGGCTCTAAAAATGATTCAAGGGATAGTCTGTGTCCACTAATAGATACTGTAGTAATAGACATCTATATGAATCATTCCTCGCTTTCACAAATATTTCCCCAGACCTAGAGTTTCCGATAAGCCGTGGACTTCACCATCACGTCTGGAGATACCTTGGGAGGAGACTCGATAATCATACTTATGCCGACGTTGTGGTCAGACCCTCGAGGTGAGACTTTCGGTTGGAATCTCTTGGTGGCAGCATTGAGGCCTTACGACGTTGGTTTGAGTATGGAATGTGCAATAACTGTTCATACTCAAATTAACGGTTTTAGGAAAACGTCGGGATGGGTTTTCCTTGGTCAGCGAAAAGGAAACCCCTGGAAGCATAGGATAAACTATTTCACAGGAGGGTGCGACCGATCACTCTTGAGTCGGTCAACCATACCCTCGTGGCAGTAGTTTTTTGAGTTTCTGTTCTAACAGGAATTGTAGACCTCTAGAGTTCGAGGATAATGATCACATCCTTATACGGGTCTCACCTCGACGAGGTTTACGGAGATGTGGCCAGGGCGGCAAGTTATCTCCGAGGTTCAACGGACCTTTCTAGGTCCTCAGCTGGGTAGGTGAGGTGGTTTACCTCTTGACCCATCCACCTAAGTTGCACCAGGTGCATGACGTTTTCCAGGTATCTCAACTTAGGTGATACGTGTGTGATCCTTCACAGATCATCGACCATGGGGAGATGGACGATGGCGATGGGGTGTCTTTCACGGAGGTTCTAGTGGGGATCGAGGATCGACAGGAGCAGGATCCTATGAGGACGGTGAATTCCGCAGGTGCGCTTTCTTTGGCAGTACGAGAATATCCAGGTAAGCACATGGGAGCAGAAGGCTTAGATGCCTGCTCAATTCCACTTTTGTGACCCTAGTTTGTGTTGAAGCTTTACCGGGACGTAAATCCCAGAGGTGGAAGTAATGTAAAGACCCGTAAATTTCAAGGAATTTTTTTTCTTAATTTTATTTGGAATTTTATAAGAATGGAGTTTCTGACGGCGCCTGATTCTGAGGCCCGGTGTGCCCGGAATCAATTTCCGAAGTTTGGCTCGGATACGTTCCGTGAACGGAAGAGCGGGATTTTCTAACTATTGAACCACTGCTCGGAATCGAATTCTGAGGGCACCAATGGAACCGTAGCACCGGTAATTACTTAGGAACGCCACTTCCGGAGTTGAGTTTTCATGAGAGAAGATGATAAAAATTGTGGAAGTTTAGTTTATAAATTAAACTACAATTTTTATTTTAACTAAGTGGTTTAGGCTTTGGGTGGAAGTTGGGTTACTACCCAACTTCCCAAGGGAGGTTATGAAGTTGGTGGAGCCTACACGATCCCTACCCATTCACCTTCCCTAACCTTCCATAACTCTTCACGTTCTTTAACCCCACTCAACTCACATTTAATATTTGACAACTTAGGTTTAATAACTTATGTTATTAATTAAGTGAGTTAAGTGTGGTTATTTGAATTTTAAACTCTTGAAATTCAAATATTTGTTATGTTAATAAAATAAGAGGTAAGATTATTTTATTTTGGGGTTGGAACCTTTGTTGCTTGAAAAGTTTGGGGAGAAAAGCTATGGAAAGATAGAATTCTTCATCTTCTTCATCGAAGAACACGGAGAATGCAAAGAACGCATCGAACTCCGTCGAAGAACGCCGAGTCCTCGAAGACCGACTACGCGACACCTTTTACCGCGACGGTTCTTCCGTGACGTCTTCTTCCACGACGTCTCCTTCCATGAAGTCTCTTTTCGCGACGAATCCTCGTTCAACGAACCTCTATTCAAGCTCGCACGAGGTAGGGGGTTTACATGATTTTTCCTTACATGATTCTCTTCCGTCTTTTATCTACATTTATTTGGACCGCATGATATGAGTTAACGGGAGGAGGCCGGACCACAAAAACATGGCTACCCCCCTCCCTATCGTTTTTCTTGTTATTGCGGATCGAATGAAAGTGACGCGGTGCCGTCGCACCACGTGAGATTTAGCGGCAAGAATGCGCGATGTCGTCACGCCGTGCATTCAATTCTTTTGAACCAATTCTGCGGCGCTGTCGTGCCGAGCCTAAGAACCGCAAAGGAACCGCGGCCGGAGTCGAGCTGCAGTGAAGGGGCACGGCGCCATCACGTCGCGCCGGAAAACCACAAAGACGGTACATTTTGTTAATTGACGTGTGGATCAACGGATGACAATGAAGAAATCCACTATGGTGTTTTAATCCATTCGCTGTGAAGGTCGGGTCCTAGGAGGACCGTTGGCAAAGACGGCAGGAGAAACAGACCACCGGAGAGCGTCTGGTGGTCCGTGGAAGGCGGTGGCGGCGCGCCACGCCGTCGTGGTGGCGCCGGCGACCGGAGGGCTTGCGGCGGTGGGTGACGCCGGCCTCAATTAGCAGTGAGGGTGGGGCACTGTCAGCGGTGATGCGATTCTTGGATCGAGACGATCGTTTCGGTATATCGCCCTCAAAGTTTCGGAACACTTTGGGTTCGGCTGGGTTGGTTCGGATACGAAACCAACCGGGCCCTCGGATCAGAAACACTCATATCTTGAGCTCTGGACGTCTGATTGATGTGCCGTAGACTTTGATGAATTCCTCTAAGAGAGATGGATCTTTTGTCTTACTCCGCTCGAGGTTTGGATGTCGTCAGAGTGCAGTCGGGTTGGTTCGCTCACGAAACCAACCGGGCCCCTCGAACGAAAAAGCCAATAACTCACAGAACAGGCGTCCGATTGACGCGCCGTCTGTCTTGTTGAATTCCTCTTGATGAGACGGAACTTTTGGCATACTTTTCCTGAGATTTGGATGCAGTTGGATAGTGGTTAGGTTGGATTGTACTTGAAATCCAACCGGGCCCCTCGAACGGAAAAGTTGATATCTTTCATAATGGAAGTCTGTTTGACGAACCGTCAGCGGCATTGGTGATCACATTGAGAAACGGTATCTATGAGTTTACCCTATGAGAGTTCGGGGTACAGTTGAGATACGGCCCGATTGGTTCGCACACGAAACCAACCGGGCCCCTGGGACGAAAAGGCTAGTAACTCACAGACCGGGCGTCCGATTGACGCGCCGTCTGTTGCATTGAGACCCCTATGACGAGGCGGTCCTTTGAGATACTTCTTCGTGGGACTTTGAGATAATTGTATTATCGACCTGTAGCTCGTGGAGCGGACCCTCCCAGAGACGAGCGTGCGGAGTATGGAGACCGTGTGGCCGACTGAGACCTGACGACTGCTTGACCCACTCGACTTGGAGTGAGTTGACTAGCCCAGTGGACGGAGCACTACTTTGTGAGGTGCAGACCCATGGAGGATGTAGCACTACCTGTGTGACAGTGTAGACCCGCGGTACTCATCCGGAGAGTACCTCAGCAGGCTACTAGGGGGTGTACACTATTGTGTTTGGGTGACATACCCTGGCCGGAAGCACTACTGTGTTTGGGTGGCTGACCCGCGGTACTCGACAGGAGGAGTACCTCAGCAGTCTTAGGTTAGTGAGCAGTACCTCGGAGTCATGACAGGACCACTGTACACTCCAGAGACGGGGCTCTTCAGCAGTTACTATTTCGATAATGAAAATCCTGGTTTGAGCTGAGACTTTTGACCTTTGTGTTTACCTCATGATTGTGATGGGTCACTTGATAACCTAGGTATATGCATGGGCATATACCTGGCTAGTGGTTATCCGTTGATTTCATGATCTTGGTGTTTCCCTCATGATTGA
Organism: Viscum album; assembly: GCA_963277665.1. NCBI lineage: Eukaryota > Viridiplantae > Streptophyta > Magnoliopsida > Santalales > Viscaceae > Viscum > Viscum album. The sequence goes on along the minus strand of OY728120.1, from coordinate 1,573,184,032 downwards.
GATGGGTTACTTGATAACTTAGGTATATGCATGATCATATACCTAAGTAGAGGTTATCTGTTGAGATCTTATTTTTGGTTAACCTTGTTGGTTTTAGTGAGACCTTGAGGGTCTTGGGGTCTCTACTGAGTATCGTTATACTCACCCCTGCACGGGCTATGCCCGCACCTCGTTGTGTTGGTTGCAGACGACTGACAGTGCTGACGAAGGCCGAGTGTTCGAGGACTGGATGGTACCTGGAGGTGGACTACACGATGAGTCAGTACCTGGAGGTGGACTTCACGGCGATACAACACTCAGAGGAGGTTGATGGGCGAGAGCATTGTGGAAGCTATCTGTACCTACACTTCAGGTAGGACCCGTGGTGGACGATCTAGGAGCTGCCCCATCTGTACCTCCCCTTCAGGTAGGATCCGAGGAGGACGACCCAGGAGCTGCTTCCGTCCTTCCAGCTGTTTTCTTTTTCTGTTGTACTTTGTTCAGTTGTAGTTGTACTTTCTTTTGGGTTTGTATTCTGGCCCAATTACTTTTCAGCACTTCTCTTTGTACTTAGTGTTTTACTTCCGCTTGTACTATGTGGTGTTTTGTTTACTTTTATAAAGGCAATGCCTTCCCAGTTATCGGGATTTACGCCTTTGGTTCTAGTCGCCCGCCCCTGGCCTGTGGAAGGCAGGCTTGGGGTAGTCACGGCATGGGACCCGAGGACGGGTTGTGACACATTTGATCTTATATTTTCATCACTATTGTTCACCCTTTTTATAGTGTCTAATATTAACCTTTCATAATTATCCATGTTGTGGGATATGAAGAAGAATATTGCATATAAAATTACATAAATTCAATCATGTATTAAGATTATTTATTAGGGATATTGAACTATGTTTGAAGAAAAAGTTAATTATGTATTTATTCTTCATAGACACAAAACCTGTGTTTCTATGTTGTGATTTATTATAACATGTAATGGATACTCATTAAAAATTATGTATATTGTATTTTTGTTGTGATTATTTCATCATAATTGTTACCTAGTTGAGGTATAGTGAATTTTTAGGGATTTTATTATTTAGAATAATTGGGCTGAAATTAAATCAACCTATGGTAAACCAAACATGACATAGAGTGTACCTAAAAAATCATAGGACAAAATAAAACATGTATAATTTTGGATATTTTATGAATTATTTTCATTATCACACTATTACATACTTTTGTTACTATTTATTGATACAAGTAGTAAAAGTTTTGATTTTTTTCAATGGATGTAACTTTGATATACTGAGTAAAAAATATGTGAAATGGTAAATATAATGGTTTTTCCCTTGAGAAACAAAAATGGTATGGGGTTTAGAGTATAAAAAATCAATTTTATTCACACCTAACTTTCTGAAGAAGTGAAAAATAACATAAACCATATCAAACTCTTAAATAGATCAATGACAGATCATGTCTCCATAAAATAATTCTTGTGGGAATGAAAATGAAAATTTAATGAGTCCTTCAATCCACTAATTTTTTATTAGTTGATCAATATATTAGTGAAGAAATTTTATTTCCACAATTTATTAGATTAAAAATGTATGTTCAATAAAACTAACATTTTTATGGAAACATGTATCATTTATGCATCCAAATTTGGGGCAAGATACATGAGGAATAGATCAAATCCATTGAAAAAAATGAGATTGAGATAATATTTTCAATAATATTTTCCCCTTAAATCATAAAAATAAATTGGTGGTAGAATTAAACGAGTATAGAAATTTTAAAGATGAATTCAATGGTACCTGTGAAAAAAAGAACATATGAATTTCAAGGTGTGATTTATTTTTATCATTAACCATAAATTTAAAACCGATCATATATTTAATGAATTAAAACTAACTCTCTGAAAACCATTAGCTATAAGGGACATCAATAGCTATGAATAAATTGTTTATTATTTTTAAAAGGTGGATATGGAAAATGGAGACACCAATTATTCTCATGATTTTGGTAAAATGGAGAAATGTCTGGCATTTTATGGAATCTAGAATACTAAAAGAAATAGAGGAATTATCATTCATCTTCTTAAGTACCAAAAAAGATTAAAAAAGGTGGGTACATTCTTTAAAGGAATATTTAAATTCATCCCATGTATAATAGATGGAAATATACACATTTCATGGGAACACAAATGATAAATCAAATAGAGGAGTGATGATTAATCTTCTTACAAGACATAACATTCTGAGGAACCATGTAGAGAGATCCTCAATGAAATTTGAAAATAATTCAAATTTGAAATAGTAGGACATAAAAAACATGAAAGGAAAAGAGATATAAATATGGAAATTAATGAAATAGATGGGCGTAAATATCAACCTAATACACAACCCAAACTTTAAAACAACACTTCTTAGAATTTAAGAATTTATGAAAACTATTACACTAATTCATGGGAAATGATAACATTGTGCATTAGTCACCTTTAAACCTATGTGATATAGTAAATTATTATGAAATATCATAAAAATGTATCATGAAAATAACATGCTAAAGTTTACACTCATCATTCACAGAAGAACTAATGATATCTTATACAATTGAACTTCTATTCACTCCATTATTTTTTTGATGTTTTCAATGATCATGAAATAATCACCCCAACTAATAGATATTAATATATAGGTTAATATACTATTTTATTAAATGATTGTATCCCATGACAATTATTCCACTATGATAGTTTTTTATGGGACGTTTGATTCTTAAAATATTTTTATTCTCCATATATTCGAATTTTAAGTTTTTTAGACATGAATTAAATAACCCAATATAACAGTCATATTAATTTCAATTAAAGGTAAATAAAATATCATATCACCCCTCAACTCATGATCATATATAGGGGTAAGTATGACTATGTACTCTTTATGGAAGTCACAACCGACTTATGGGTATTATAGAAAATTAGTGAGGAATATATAGAAAAAATGGTTGGGGAAGAAATTCTATATTTATGATATATTTATTATTTTTGAATACATTTAGGTACATTGTGAATTATTACTTTGTGTTCCCCTAAATCAAGAAATTTAGTTTTCCATCAAATTCACACATTGTGCTATGCTTATTTCAAAGTCCCTCTATAAAACAATCCTGACTGAATTATATGAATAAAGTAAAAAACTAAATGACTGTTTGGATAAGGGTTTTATATACCCATGTGTTTAACCATGGTATGAACCCTTAGTCATTGTTAATAATAAAAATTCAACAATGCATATCTCTATTGATTATCATGAAAAAAATAAGATTATGATCATTAAAAATATACACAACCACATATTGATGAAATGTTTGATCAACAATGAGGAGGTCAATACTTATCATTGAAAAACATTTTATTTGGATATCATTAATTAAGGGAAAAATGAATATTATTTTCTGGATAACCTTCCATATAAGATATTGAAAATAATAATCCAAACTAATTCAATTAAAACATACAAATTCTTTTGATATCTTCCTTGATAAATTATACATATTCTTATGAGATTACCTATATCAATTTGGTTTTTTACTTATATATAATTCTATAATATATTCCAATATTTGTAGAGAATACAAGTCTTAAGAGTCTCTAGATAAATACATTTAAAAGGGGGAAATTGTATTATTAATTTTTAATGTGTCAATTCTAGCTATATAAGTTAGTATTCTTGGTTCATTTTACAACATCACATTATTTATTAAACATATAAACACATTATTTAAAAAGGCTTTTGATTTTTGTAAATTTCATGTATAGAAAAGTTTATATTTTTAGAGAATTATATAAAAAATTCATATAAAAAAATGTACATTTCCAACCATTGATACTTTTTTCTAAGAAAAAAGGTTCATTATAAGGACACAATTTCATTATTCATGGTGACTATTGTATCTAGAACTCTAAATTTATTAAGAATTCATCTCATCCATAAGACCTTTATAAAATCATTTGAAAATATGGGAAGAGAAATAAAATTGTTCAAGGAACATAAAATAAAATAATCTTGTCATGCCATTTGTTAACTAGAAAATTCCAAAAGAATGATTTAGTTTATCAAAATAATAATTTACTTCAAATATTCATTAATTTCCCATAAAAACAACTTAATTGATTTTTAGTTTCATATAACATTTCTTTTGAAATAATAATGTAAATAATCAAAAACATAATTATGTCCTGGAAACCATGAAAACATGTGAATAATTTTCCTTGAAAAAATATTCCTTTCGCCATTATTTATAATACAAAATTTCTATGATTCCAACAAAAACATAATATGATTCTTACAACTTTTGAAATCAAAATATTTCCTTTATAAACAATTAAAAGTATGTTATATAGGTACCTTACCACATTATATTTATCTTCCTCATTACAGGAACCATTATGATGTAATCATTACATTTGATAGTTCCTATATCTTTTAGGAGTAACCTATCACAAGTAAACATTATTAGTTTAGCCATTTCATTTAGAGTTATATGAGGATAACCCATCGTCAAATATATATAGGGATCACCTATCATTCATATAAAATTTTGAAGAATCATAACATGAATTAAAAAATGTATATCTTTCACTTTATCAATAAAATTCATTTGAATAAGAAATCAAGGCCATAAATAATAACACTTTTAGGTATATCGTAAATATTATAAGATGTTTCTATTTATTTTAACAATTACCTTTTTAAAACTAGAAATTCATATAATATATATAGGAGAATATTAATTGAAAATAAAAATTATAACTGGTAGAAGAATCCTGAAAATTTATAATAGATATTATAGTGAAAAAAAGTTTTCAATCCATATATATTTATAAACATTCATTATATACATTTTTAAAGGGTAAAAAATAACCCATATGAAAAATATTAAAAAGGCCATTTTTTATTTTTTTACTAAAAATAAAAAAATATAAATGAAAGCTATCAAAAATAGTAGTATAATTCTGAGAATTCACTGAATTTTTTTTTATAACATGGATATTTATGATAATGATTTGAAAGGATTACATTAAATAACATTTTTATAGAATAATCCCTAATATTAATTATCATTGAGCTTTTTTATATTTACTAAATCATGAATAACAAAATTATATTTGTGTTATTCATTCACAATAACCTCTTAAGTTAATTTAACTATTATTGTTCTTTTTATTCCGATTATTACTATGTTTTACTAATTTAAAAAAATTAATTTCATGTTGTTAGTTTTGTGGTTATTTGGTTTGGAAAATATATTAAAATCGGTACATTGATCTTCATAAAATGGGTTATGGTAACATTACCTTTAATATGTTATAAATTTTTTAATTATCATATCAATCCATTAAATACACATTTAAATGAAAATATGTTAGTTTTTCTAGAAAAATGAACCATGGTATTTGATAGAGATGATAGTTGATACGAATGCATAAATAACATTTATGTTTCTATAATGAGTTGAAATGGAATAAACTAGAGAGTATTTCACTTTTCTAGAATCATAAATATGTTATAAATTTTATATTTATTCACTAATTCCAACCTTATAACCAGCCTTGTGATGAGGAAATGATAAATTAATAACTTCCCTTCATGGGAGTAGTATTCTACAAATACACATTAGCAACGTTTTAAATTTTTTATGATGTAAAAGTTATGTTGTAAAGTATTATATTGTGATAATATAACAAAAATAATGTCATTATCATATTATATCTTCATTAATTGTTCCTTTAAACACACTATTATGATGTTTTTTGGAAAATTAAACCTAACACTTCGTGGAGGTTATAGTCACACATACAAACAAGCAATATTTTCAATTTCCAATGTTTGGGAAAATGAGATGAAAAGTGGTTTAATAATAATGGTCATACTATGTTTTTTTATGGAATATATTTATTTAATTAATTTATCATGGTTAAATATGATTTAAAGGAGTTGTAAGAAGACCTAATCCTAGAATACTTGGGTTAGAGTTATACCACTTATTAAGGACGCCTCATATGGCATACATGTTAAGCCTTCCAAGTATGATCATTTGGTGAGAAAAATTAATCTAGGATGCTGATTATTATGTCCTGGGGATATTCTATTTTGTATTAGATTATATAGAGTGCTCACAGTGTATGAGGGGGAAAGGTGATTAGGTTCCCTATTATAAACAAGGGGAGTTGAATACTTAAATTTTTTATATAATTTTAAATATTTTAAATGAATTATATATTATCAAGGGTAAAAAACTATCCAACTATATGTATAATATGATAAGTTTTAAAACCACATTATGACATAATATTTGAGATATTATTTTTAGTCTTTATCGCCTAGTTTTAACCTTAATCAATCTAATTTACCATTTACTACGATGGCACATTTTTATAATGGTTATTAATCATGATGAACACAAATAATATTTAAATCATTACAAAATATTAACCACATAATCCAAAATATAGAATAATGTTTTCAAGAATAATTTTTTAGAAGAGGTAGAAATCCCATTTAACATAAATGTGCAAAACATAATAAAAAATAGATTCTAGAAAATTTCATTTTTATTCCTAAAAATGAACTCATTCCAAAGTCCAACATAATGTTGATTAATATGAAATTAAATATATATTTTTTTAATAAAATGGATTTTATGTAATTTTGAAACAAAAAAATTGGACATTTAAATTACTTGATTTAATGACAATAAATAATAGTTTTTCAGAAATCGGTATTTTTCCATGTCCATTCAAAGACCCATGTTTTTAGAAAACTATCAAAAATGTTAAAAATCATCCTATAAATCTTATGAAATGTAAAAATAAAAAAGGATTTCAATTTTTTTAAATTAAATTATTTAAATTAATTGAAATTAATTATAATTTCCATGCACATAATGAAAAAAACCCCATTTTTTACAATAAATGTATTTTTGAGTCATAAAATGACGAAATTATCATTAATTTATTAATAACTGTAATTAAATTAATGTTAATTAATTTATTCAGATATATAATATAATTATTTCATTATAATAATTTAATAATAGTTATTAATTTAATCTATTAAAATAAAAATAAATTCCAAAAACTAAAATAGTTTTATACAAAATTTATCTTTTCCCTTAAAAATATATTATCTTTATTTTTGAATAATTTTAATCAATGCATTATTAATTGTTAATTTATTAGGGAAAAATTTTCTACATATATTTTATAGTAAGATTACTCCTATTCACACACTCCAAAACAATGACTAGGTCGAATGTTTATATTTAAATAATTATATTTCATAGTTTTTAAGCTTAATTATGTGTATACCACATGATATTGAATATATAATTTAAGGATAAAAAATTATATAACATTTGGGTATAACATTTTAACCTTAAAAAATTTTCATCACAATGTCGTCACTTGTCTGGTAAAAATTGTTTAAAACATTTATGAAAATAATTCCAAGTAGTGGAAGATTAAACAAATCATTATGAAGTCAAAAAAATATTTTAATATTTTAAAATATATTTATTAAAAACCTACATTTTAAAAAAGTGATATAGAAAATAGGAGGAGGAAAATATATATTCCATGTGGATTAAATCATAATCGAGTTCCTAAATAAGGAGGTAATTGTATGGATGTGAAGTTGTGAACATCGAATATAGATCCATTTAATTGTTAGTGTTATAATTTCATGAAATGAAATGTGTCTATTAATGAATTATAAATGTTAATAAAAATATAACATTTTTATTTTCAATATTATTTTTTGGAATGGGGGGAAAATGTTACCATCAATATAGAGAACATGAAAAAATATACATACTTGATTTATTCCAATTATATAAGAAAATTTTCATCAATCAGTTGTGATTAAAGATGTTTTTTTAAATATATCCCACATATTACTCTAAAAAAAGAACAATAAAGATGATTATTTCATGTATCTGGAACTAAAATTAACTTCTAATAGATCACAAGATACAAAAATGGATGAAATTTTATTTATCTTTCTTTAATTTTATAATCAAAACCAAAGTTGTGAGAATAAAGATGAGATAATATCCAATTTGAATAAAAATTTAAGTGAAGAAAATATATTTTAATATCTATATTCTCAATTATAACCTATAGCGTTCATCATAAATCATTCTATAAATATCTAACCATAATACTATTTAAAATATTTTAGACCAAACTTATACCTAAATATTAGAATGATTTGCGGAATTAATACTCCAAGGTCAACGTATCATTTATCTAAAAATACATTAAATCCCTACTAAATATATATATCTAACATTAATATAACTATATCATATAATATCTAAAATATGATAATATTTTAAATAAATAACCATAATTAACATAAATCTGCAATAAAAATAAGGTATTACTCTATAATATAACTCATCCTTTATACCTCAAATAAAATCTCATCTTAACCCAAAACATTTCTATTTAACAAAATCCTATACTGTTCACAATAAATTTGACTTATTGAAAAACATTAATAAAATATTCACTAAATAAATTTTGAATCCCATTGGTATCTGTATGATAAAACATATATTCCCCAAATATAAAACCCCTTTATGAGAATTAACTATAATTACCTCATCCTAAAATATCATATTATACATATTGTTTATCAATTTATTTTTTAATTATATTCAAATAATATAAATCCATTATTCTTCAAATAAGATTCTTATCAAATCATAGGTTAATATTAATGGTGATAGACACCCCAAGAATCTATTAAAATTCAATAATTTTCTCCATGATAGACTCCCCAAGAATCTATTACCCTTGAAAAATAGATCATAATTTATTATAATCAAAATTTTGAAGATATATACCCCGTGATCTATAGAGGTGAATCCACACATTGTTAGTAGGACTCAAAACAACTAAATTTTACTATTATACATTATCTAAAAAAAATTATTACATATTTATTGAAATATTTGTTGAAAGAGATAGAAATTTGTAAGAAATAATTTTATTTAAACATATATCTTTGAGACATGATATCTATATTATTTACAGTTATAATTTATGATATAGACTGAATTGTTTTTTTCAAATAAATGTTGGTTTCTATAAAAACTAGAAAATTTAAATAATGAGAAAAACATATAATATTATCAAAGGATACTGTCATTTATAGTTACATAGAGGGTTTGTTGTCATTTTTTTATTATTAAAATATAAATATTTGATCATGTCTATAATGGAATTTTATAAAAAATGTATGATGAGATAATCATTTTGTCAAAACAAATTCAAATGTATCACATGGTAAATTTTGATATCAAAGTATAAAGCACGGTTGGGATACATTATAAATTGTATTGTAGGTTAGTTAAATACTAGATAAGGATTATAAATGACATAAACTTTTTTTAATTGTTATTGCAACTGAACCGACTAGAAGAGAAAGTATGTATGTGTTTTATTTCCACCATTCCATCATAAAGAATAAATTTTACACTAATGAATAAAATTTTAGAGTAAATAATAAATTATATGATTATTTATATCAATAATAATGAGAAAATAATGTTTATTGGTATATATTGTGAATGTATTACACTAGTACTTCCATCTATTAGTTTATGATACTTTTTATTCACCATAGGTTTATCGCAGGTTACCATATATCTAATTCACTTATAATATTAAATCATATAAAAAAATTAGCCATAGTTTACCAAAGAATATTTTCTTATAAGGAACTAAATTAATTCTAACTTATTATTAAATAACATATTATTCTCAAAATTTATCTAAATCCTCTCTTTGAGAAATATTTAATTAATCGTTCCTTATTGCACCCATAAACACATGATCTATAATAAGGGTTGTACTTCTATAAATTTTCTCAATTTTTTGTAAATATATTTAGCAAAATAAGTAAGAAATAATATATCAGAGTGGATATTTCCTAGTGTCCATTTTTTCCACAAAACAAGTTCCTAATAAGGATACACATGGTTTGTTAAAGGTAACTCTCATATTAGGATCATTGACATTGTTAATGTTTCTAGTCATCCTTAAGCCCTTTTAAAAATCATTTGAAAACAATTGACCGTAAATTCAAGGATCAGTAATTGATATAAAATAAATGAAACTCATTAATCCCATCGCAAACCTAAAAATCCATATAAAATTTTTCAATTTTCATAATAAAAATTTAATTTAAAATATCCATTGAATTTAATAGAAAATAACATAATTTCATAATATCATTTATTAATCATTTCATATGAAATAATAAAGTAAAAAAGACATTTTCATAGAGTTTTCATGGAAACCCAAAAATCATATGAATACTTTTCCTTAAAAAAAAGTGTTTTAAATTTATTTTAAAAATAAAATTCATAAAATTATTTGGAAATATAATCTCATTTTCTTACCTTTTGAAATAAAAATATTTCTTTGTAAACCACTGAAAGCATATAATATAGTTATATTGGTAAATTATATTTATAGTAAAATATAAAATAACCCTTATAATGGGATACCAAATAAGATAATTCCAAAACCCATTATAAGTAATGTGTCACTAATAAAATTCATCACACTACTAGATGCATTGGAGAGCTATATCAGGATCACCCTTTATCTGAGGCATATCAGGATCACCCATATTTAATATCAAATTTAAAAGAACCACTTTAAAAATAAATCATATATTGATTTCCATTCAACCATAAAATTAATTTTAATTTCCATTGAATGTAATAAGAAAAAACATTTTCCAATACCATTAAATATGATACTTTTTTTGTTTCCTTAAAAATTTATTTCTTTCAAAAATTAAAAAATATAGAATATTTATGGAATTATTTAATTTTAAAATCACCATGGAATATTTTATATTAATAATTATTACAAATAATATCTATGAAAGTATGAAAAATGTGTCAATATATATATGTTAAAAAACATTCATTTTTCTCTCCTAAATAATTAAAAATAATGCATATCGAAAATGTTGAAAATATTCATTTTTAATCATTTTTAAATAAAGTGAAAATTAATTTAAATTACCTATTTAAAAATTTGAATTAAAATTAAGAATATTCATGGAATAAATTTAAAATCATTTATTTTAAAGAGAAATATTTTAAAGGAATACTTTAAAAAAGGCTTTATAGAAAAATCCCTTACCTTATGTCTTGTCCAACATTGTGTGTTCTATAATTCCATAATAATACAATAATATTATTTTTAAATTTATTAATAACTTTTTCCATGTTCATATATTTTTTATTATTCCTTTTATTTTATTTATTATACTGATTTATTTAGTTTTTGAGGGCGTTTAGTTCACATTGGCTGTTTTGGGGTTATTAGGTCTATAACCTCAAACATCATTGATGTGTTGAACATTGTCAAAAAGGATATATTTAAATTTCATTTAAATTTATAAAAGTATAATAATTATCATATTTATGTATAATATATTCTTTTAAAACAAACATTGTAAGTCTAGAAAGAAAAATTAACCACTTCATTTCATAGAGATAGTTGCCTATAAATACTCATGAATGATGTTTTCATTATTCTAACAGGATGAAAATAAATAAATTAGGAAATATTTCAATTTTTATATAATAATAAAATTCTTATAAATTTTATATCTATTTATTAATTTCATCATTATTAATATCCTTGTAAGGTGAAAAGTAGAAAAATATAACCCAACTATACTTGGGGGTGGTATTCCATACACACAGAAGAGACATTATCGATTTCTAATAGTTAGAAAGGGTAAGAAGGTAAATGATATATTATATTAATATAATGCTAATAATTTCATAAAAATTTTATATGCTCATTAATTCAATGTTTTTAACCAACAATGTTTTGTTGTGATGGAAAACTAAAGACATCGCTTTATGGAGGTGGTAGTCCACATATACACACGAGGGATGTTTTCATTTCTCATAGGATGTAAAATGATTGGAAAATGGGATTTTCTATAATCATAATTACATTTAATTATATGGAATAAGCTTATTCTATTTTTAAATCTTGGTTCAAAAAATTGGAGTAGGTATAAGAAGAAGTAAACATGAAACACTCGGTTAAGTGTTATACCTATTCATGAGGAACATCTTTTAAAGTACACTCTAAATCTTATATATTTTGTATTAGGGTAAGTAAATGACCTCTATAATATGTTTAGTTATGTTTGGGATATATTTGGTTTGGTATTTTCTATGTTAATGTTCTTATATGTTGTGATAAATTGAAGAAAAGAGTTTCCATTTTATAAGTGAGGTGATTGGAACACTAATAATTTTTATAAACATCTAAATATTATAAATGTCATAACCATGGTAATCTAGCTGAAGAACATTATATTTTATATTTCAAGGTAATAAGGGTGATAATACCGTCATATGAAAAAAAATTACTGCAATATTATTTTCCTTATCACTTATTTTTTACAATAACAAACTAAATTTACCCTTTACCATGGAAAAACTTTTTTACCATGGTTACTATTCATAATAACCAAAAATGAAATTGACCAGACTAAAAAATTTGAAAATCATGATTAAAAAATATGAAACCGTTTTTAATATTTAATTTCTAAAAAATTAAAAAAATTAATCTAACATAAGTGAAAAAAACACATGGGAAAATATTTTTTAGAATATTGAGTTATTAAAAATAGAAGTGAACTTATACCAAAATAAAATATAATGTTGATTCCTATGGAATTATTAAGATTATTTTTAATTAAATTGATATAATTTTACTTTAAACATATGCCCAAAATATAATGAAAATTTTTAATTTGATTTTTTAAATAAAATATATAACCTTTTTTTAAAATCATTATTTCTCACAATTCATTTAAAAATTAGTATTTCTCGAAAAATTCTAAAAAAATCAAATTGTAAGAACCCAAAATTTCTATAAATTCTTGTACAATAATTTTCCACTATATTATTTTAATTTTTTTATTGTGATTTACGTTTGGTGCATTTTTGGTTATGACTAAGCCTTGGGGTAGTTTGGTGGGTTCGAAGATTAGAATTTCCAGTACTAGGGATACGTAACATGTTGGATAGTTAGAATAGTATTTATAGTAACGCTACTCCCCAAAAATTTAAGTTGAAAAATTTGGATCATTATTTTTTAATACATGAAATGGGGTCCTTTAAACCATGAATAATCTATCAATTTATTGTGAAGTTCTTATGTTCATTATGCACACAGTTTTACTATTTATGCTCTGAACCATATAAGTTGTAGAGTTTTCAAATAGTGTGGCTCACATAATTATCACATGTTTTGGAAAATAGTGTAGAAAATATATTTTACTATTAATAAATATGTGAAAATTAAAAAAAATCTCATTTCACCCCTATGTATGACTAGACTCTTTCCCCTCTCTTTCACTCATCAACTCATCTGTATGATCCTCTCTCTTTCTTCTTCATGTTTGATGGATCTCCCTAATTTCATATCTAATTCTTATTACATCTAAAAATATATAATCCCCAGGTAGTTTCCATAACATTTCCTTCCTCCATTATTATCTTGATTCAATTCCATTTTTATTTTCGACATTTAAATCTATTATACCATATTATGAAGGCTATTTTCTTGCTTCTTTATCTCTCTCATTTCTGTTGAAATCATAATATAGTACTTGATGGGTGTAACAATACTAACCTAAGGTAGGTGGTATTAAATATATCCCTTATGGTTTCACCAATTTAATATTATGTTCCATTTATGTCATCTATATTTTTTTAACGCAGTTGACCTTGAATCCAAAATTAAAATATTTTTTTTCAAAAAATAAGTGTAGATTCCATTAATGACTATAAACTAACCGTTGGAAAAAATATGTTGGGACCTTTTCCAGCCATTTAATGAGAGCTTATATTATTTTTTATTATGTTATATCAAAAGATACTTCCAATGGGAATCTTAGATTTCATAATGGACTATGGGTGTATCCTTTGTAAATTGATAATCAAATGACATGTTTAGAATTAAAAATAATGAAAATTATCAGGATTTTCACCATTGGGATAAATCCATATAAATGAATTATATGATTTGTTTTTTTTTCTAAAAAAATAAATGATAATGTTGAGATAATATCAATAAACTCCTAGTGATGCATGATAATAAATAAATTGGAATCTATGGATGATTTCCTTGGATTTGATCTGATATACTTTCTATAGGATTTGAAATTACAAGATAATATATAGGTATAACATATGAAATCTGATTATATATAAGTGAGAATTCTAATATGAGAAACATAGATTAATTTCAGTATATGAGTTCGTAATCATAGAATAATCACTGTAGATACCACATTATAATAGGTGGTTTGCAATGATGGGTTGAGAAATTTAATGTTAGATAATATATGATATTTAGAAAGATTGGATGAGTTCCTAGATTATGTTTCGTTATTAGGGTTATCACTGTAATTTATATGTGTTTAGATACATTTTACATTGGAAGAATTATGTATATTTTTCCTGGATTTTATTTTGGAGACTAATGACAATTTTTGTTAAATTTTCATTAATTAATTAATTAATCTTCAAAAATTATGACATAAATTTGTATAAACTATTTTTCATCAAGAAGATATTATCTTCAAAACCATTTGTGTTTTATTATTAATTCATAATATCATACTTAAAGAGACATTAGTTAATACTCAAAAAAACATATTTTATAAAGGATTGGATATGGGAAATCACCCTATGGCAGATTCTTGATTTGGGTTGCAACTGATCTTAGAGGTGGGGACCATGACAGTACCCATACCTCTTGTGGTGTGGTTATTTTTTACACTTTTTTAATTTTGGTAAATTATTATCAAATATATATGATGATAAATTTTATGACTCGTCAATGATAGTCTATGGGAATTTTTTAAATAATGGGTTAGTTTTTTAGTTATTACCATCTTTTTTCCTCATATTGTTAATTTATTTTAAAAAAAATATTTTTAATTTTGAAGTTCAATATTGAAATTTTTGAACATATATTATATTTTATTCTCATTAAAATGGCTTTGGGTTTGTTCCATATAATGGTACAGTTGAAAGGTTCCATTAGTTTTTGTAATGATACAAAAGTATTAAAAAAATAATACATTTTTGAAAACATTAATTTTCATTGAAATTTTATTTTTTTCTTTATTTCAAAGTAAAATTATTTTTAATTTCAAATCATGTATTTTCTTCAAAAAATACTTTTCATGAGTCTATGTTCCTATATTTGAAATAAAATTTCTCACCTGTAGTGTCTTAATTCGATAAAATGGATTCAATATTTAGAATTAAAATTTAAAAATTTGGTTATAATTATATCTTTTTGGTTATATAAATAAATTATCATGGGACAAAATTTATGTTATCTTGGTTGTGCTAAAATTAGGATTTAAAGGGTTTTAACTATGATATGAGGATCAAAATATCTCCAAAAATTGTTCAATTTGTTTCATTGAGTGTTTTGAAACTCTATCACATGTCATATACATATTTTTGAACTTTGGTTCCACTTGACCCTTAATGAGATATTTTAATAAGTTAAAACATTGAATAATTACAAGAGTAACATACACCCCACATATAAAAAGGGAAACACTTATCCTCTTTTTTCAAAACAATTGACCCACATGGATCAACTAATACCTAATATAAACCTTTAAAATCCTTCCTCCCCACAACCTAGAGGATATGGTCTCATCAAAAGACCATTTTTGAAGTTTTATAGTGTAATCCAAATGAGGTTTTCCATATTGAAGGAATAAATAATAATCAGGTATTTTAAATTTATTTATTCATTCAATTCCATAAGTTATTATATAAAAATAACCATATAATAATGATAATACAATAATTATATTTTAATGGTGTAATTATGGAGTTAAAACGCATTTTCATATCATTTAATATCTTATGGGAAATGAATACATCATTCATGTTTTTGTGTAAACAACCACCTCCAATATGCGATGTGTTTTTATCCTCACCGGGTCATATGTATGGTAAAAATGATATATAAAAGACATAAATTTTATTTTTATGACTTAAATATAAATATTTAATTAAAATATATTACTTAAATTATTACACTTTCTATCATTGGAAAATGATAATGTCTCTCATGTGTACGTGTGGAATACAACCTCCACTAAGTGATGTGATTCATTTTTAATTACCACATCACATGTATGATCATAAAGAATGGATATAATGAAATAAATTTACTTTAAAAAATTATAATTTTTTATAATTCAAATATAATATACTTTATTCTTTTTCCACCCTATTGAAAATTGAAAATATCAGTCATTCCTACATACATACTAAAGTCTCCATGAAATAATGTGGTTCATTTTTCATGACCAAATTAAATGGTAGGCTTTAAAATTTATTTAAAATATTAATAAAATGTTTAAAATATTTGTAAGACTCTTGAGGTAATGGAAACATAACCTTTTGGCCATGTCCCACACACCATTGTTTTTTGAGGATATAAACCAAAAGACCCCAAAACAACCCATATTAGCTTAACGATTTTAGTAAGTAAATAAATATGAAAAAATATAGAATAAAAGGTTTAATAATAATGAAATTAAGATTAAAATAGATATTATGGTTTTATAAAACTAATTTAACATTATTTTTAAGGATTTATAGAATTTTAAAAGATATACTGGTCATAAGGTAAGTGTATTTTAGTAAAACCTTATTTTAAATGATTAAAACCCAATGTAATAAAAATTCATGTGATTACAAACTCTCAAAAGTTTGAATATTTATGATTAAATAATATATGATGTTAATTTAAGACTATAATTTAATTTATTTACTATTTTATACAATTTAATCCTTTCAATTCATTCCACATGGGTTCTTTTGTATTTTTTTTACTAAAGTCCAAAAGGAATGTTTCTAATGTATTCAACATTCCCTAATTTTCCCAAATTCATAGCCATAAATTTATTCATAATTAATTTTTATATTTCAATTTTATTTTAAAATTAAATTCATTTTCCTAATATTTTTGACTTTTTAAAAAAAAACTACACAAATAGAATCTTTTTTCTATCTATATGAGATAACTGAAAGTGTTTTTTATTAAGGTTTCCAATGAGTTTTTGAAGGGTTTTATTATGAGAAAGTGCTCTCTAATTTTTATGATCATTATAAAGTACATGATAATTATATATAATGATGGGTATGAATGATATAGCTTATTATGATGGGTGAACATAATAAAGATCTTAGATACACTGGGTAATGAATTGTTTTCAAGGGTGAAAAATGAGGGAGATAACTAAAAAGGTTATTAAATTGGAATTATTCAGGATAATACTATTTTGATATATTTAAAAAAAATTGAAAAAATGTTATGAATATGATTCTCCCAGATACCAATATTATTCATTCATGAAAATATTTTTTAGAAAATCTTTGAATTTATTATGTAAATACTGATTAAAGGTGAAAAATATTATTTTTAATGGAATGTTTTCATGAATTACCACATGCCTCGGGATATATTCACGGGGTTTACTATGATTACTAATGGGTTTATAATTTTTATTTGATAAAATACTTGTTTTTTAATGTGTTAATATTTTATTTATGTGCTCAAATTATTATTTTGAAAATGATAAATCCATTAATGATTTTTTTTTTTCATTTTTTACTGGACTAACAATATGTTGTTATTATTATATCCATTACTAATATTTTTTTATCCCCATTTTAAAATATTTTTTATTACATATAGGGATAATTATAAATCTTATAAAGGTACATATTTCCTCTATGGTGCATCATCTTAAAAGATGCTAATGTGTCTTGAATGAAGCTTGAGTGAAAAGATAATGCACTATTTTGGTATAAAAAATGAACAATTTGTGGATTATTTTCATTTTTATATTATTTTCTCCCTAAATCTCAATAATTATAAACCTAAAATATCATAGGAAATAAAAAACCGGAATCCATTACTATTTAACTCATATTAATGAGTTTTTAATGTCACACGTTGTTATAGTTAGTATTAAATAATGGTTTAAGTACCATTAGAAGTTCATAGAATGTTAAAAGACGCATTAAAAAGACTCTAATTGATTATTATATTATAATGAGTTATATATATATTATTTATATGTTTCACCATCTAATCTCATCCTATAAAGAATTCATTTTAATAAAGGAAACTTGGTAGCTGACCTAAGAATGAATCTGTAGGATAATAACCTTGTAAAAAATTACTTGGTATTGTTGGAATATAGATATTTAAGGTAGTATTGACTCAGCTAATAATGGTTGTTAATGGAGGAATGTGTAGAAGGCATATTTTGAGTTCTCCAAAGTGGAACATGTCTTATGTGGATCATTTCATAAAGTCGTTTAGTCCTGAATATTGTGGATCTTCATACCTAATGATTTATGAAGGATGTTTAAATTAACTATATAAGTTATTTGAGGTTTTGGGATGTATATATCATCAAAAAAACAATTTATATTTATCATTTTAAAATCTCAAGATGATATATGGTGGTATAAAATTAAAAACACAATGGGAAAACAAAATATTGAATCCATTGGGTGGATAAAATTTAAATATATTTTACAGAAGAAGTATTTTCATAATGTTTTTTATGGGATTTGAAAGATAATTTTTTAAGTAAAAGGAAATAGAAAAAGTCTCAGTGGAAACATATGAATAAAATTTATCTATACTGACCAAGTATTCATTGATTTTTTTTCTACACCATGCGAGGAAAATTGAATAATTTGAAATAGGTCTAAATCAATGTTCTCAATTAGAATTAGTCAATTTTTCATTTAAATTTTATGGGGAAGTTTTAAATTATTATTAAAAAGTTGAGGTGGATTTTTCTAAAACATATATATTTAATGAAAACAAGAGCAAGAAGAAGTACATGTGGAATAAATTGGAGTAGATCAACTAATAAATCTTTAGGTAAGCCCCCCCAAATTCTCCAAATGTTTTAAAAGACACTTTGAAGAATTTAGGGTAGGATCTTGAAAGTTATATCGATGTATTAAGCTCATTAAGTAGGATCGTGACTAAAATTAATAGATTTTATATTAAACTAATAATGGTAAAATAGATAGTTTACGACCAGTGATATGTTCTAGTTGTAATTAGATATTTTATTATGAAAATTCAAGCCTGAATATAGTTATTCAAGGTGGTAGTAATCAATACTGAAAAAATAATGGTGCAGAAAATTATATTTCAATTGCTATGAAAAATGATGGAAAATCACATGAAGTTGTGTTAGGTGTATTAATTCTGAATTATTATTATAAAAAAAATAATTATCCAAATATTGTTTTATTTTTAGGAAATATGAAAGTAATTTGGAAATAACCTCTCAAGAAAAGATGTTATAATGTTTGGAAAACTCTCCTAGGGTTATAATAAAGTCATAAATAATTTCTAAAATTCTCCTTATTATCTTCTACAAAATTATTTTCTATATTAATCGATGTTTTTTTCTTATTATAGTTTAATGTTATTCTAGAGATAGAATGACTATCATT
This sequence comes from Viscum album, assembly GCA_963277665.1. NCBI lineage: Eukaryota > Viridiplantae > Streptophyta > Magnoliopsida > Santalales > Viscaceae > Viscum > Viscum album. The sequence goes on along the minus strand of OY728120.1, from coordinate 1,573,164,406 downwards.
TTATCATTATAAGATATAATACCGAGACAAATAAGTCATATTGAGTTTTTAGAGTGACATTTAATTATTATATCAATATGATTTCATAAATTATATAACATATGAAGATATTGGGAAACAGATAAATGATAGAATATGAAGTTATTTTGCACATATTTTTCAATGGAATTGAATTATTCAATTTAATTATTTTCCTTTTTCTAATGAATATATGGGTGTATTTATTGATGATTTTCTTTGTTTTATTCTTCATCGATAGATTAAAATTATAGTTTACTTAATTCCTGATGCTAAGTCAATTAAAAATAATCCTTATCAAATTGATTTAGTTCAGTTTTTAGAATTAAAAAATATGTTATATGTGCTTCTTGACAAGGTTATCATCTTTCTGATAACATCTCCTTGGAAACCAGTGTATTATCTTAAAAATAATAATGGTTCTATGAGGAATTCAGTTTATTATAGAGAACCCAATAACATCATTGTTATTAACAATTATATTTTTTCTCAAATTAATAATTTATTTGATCAGCTATAGGGAGATTAGTATTTTTTGAAGGTTGGTCTTGAGTCCAGTTATCATCAGCTGAAGGTAGTTTAGAAATAAAATTCAAAGAGATATTTTAATGATTGGTAAGGTCATTATGAGTATGTGGTTTTTCTTGTTGGGTTAATAAAGACAACCACTATATTTATGGATTTAATTGATAGAGTGTTCCATTTTCACTCGGATAAAATCATGATTGTGTTTTTAATGTTATTATGGGATACTCAAAAATAAGTGAACATCCTTATAATAATTTAAGGATAGATTTGTATACATTAAATGAAAATAATTTTTATGTAAAATTTATAAAATATGTGTTTTAGTTATATAATATTTCATTCTGTCAGAATATTATTTGAAAACATATAATAACTATTATTCTTGTTAAAAATAAATTAGTGGAAAAGTCTCCCAGGATAATAAATTTTACTTAGATTCAATGATTTCATGGATTAGTGGGTCACTTATAGTATTTTAATAATGGATTTCTGAGTATTCTATCCAACATACTATGTAAACTTGAAAAATATATAAATTCATCAGGAAAATAGAATGTGATAAATGTTTCCATGAATTGAAAAAAATTATTTATTAATAGTCCTCTGATATCCTTTCCAATAATAAGTGGTGAATTTTGTTATTTATAATAATTCTTATTTGAATATACATGATTTTTCCTTAATGTAAGATGGTTGGGTAATTTTATTTGATTCTTTTTAACTGAAACTCCCTGAGCAAGATTACCCTTCATAAGATTTTGATCGTGTAATGATTGTTTTTACTTAAAAAATTTATGTATCATTTATATTAGATAAAATTATAAATATATGATAAAAAAAATTTAATGTATATATTCACTATAAAAGAGTAGAAAATTAGGTGTAGAATATTTCTAGAATTTATTACAGATCATCATTTCAGAATTAACAATCATCAAGGTAATTAAAAAAATGTAGTTGGTGAATTGAGTTGAAAATGTAATGTATCATTAATTATGATTCACTTGGAACATGATTTGTTAGTTCATGATTCAAAAATTTTATCCCAAAAATTATGTATATATAAAATTCTTTTGTTCTGGCTTTGTTATGAGTGTGTTTATATTTGTGAGAAAGAACTAAGAATTATTAGATAAAAGATCCGAATACGTTGAAAAGAGATGAATTGATATAGAATGAAATGCTTCTTGAGTTTAATGTTGAAAAAGAATGTGTTAACAGATTTAGGAAGATTTTCTCTGATCTATGTGATTCCTAGTTATAATATGAATTTTTTAGTTAATATCATAGATCTTTATTTTCCATTCATCATGGAAGTACTATGATTTATAGAGCTATATGTTAATATTAATTTTGGTAGGTTATGAGTAAACATAAGAATAATTTTACCATGAAATTTTTGACATGTTATTAGGTTAATGATAAGTGTCAACTACCAAAGGGGATGCATCAGCCTTTTTTAGTTCCTGAATGAGAATGGAATAATAGATAGATGTATTTTGTAATGGGATTACCAAAAACATGTCTAGGTAATAGTGTAATTTGGTTTGTTATTGGTAGTTTGAATAAATAATTTCATTTAATTACAATACAAGATTCTATATCATTATATTAAATTAATGGAATTGATCATAAGGTGATAATCAGGTTACTTGGGGTCCTTTTCTACAATGTATTTGGTCATAATCCCTAATTTAATTCATATTTTGGCATCAAACATCATTAGTAATTGGTTTCTGAAGTAAACATTATTATACCATTTCATCTTCAACATGATAGACAGATAAAGCAAGATTTTGTGATTTTGGAGAATATGATTTAGTTTAGCTCCTTATATTACCAATGATTTCAGGATCAACATCATTCATTGGTGGAATTTTCTAATAATATTAGTTTCCCTTTCTATATATAAATGGAACCTATAAAAAATATATATAGGAAGAAATTTCAAACTCCACATGTAATGGATGATGATGGTGAAAGGAAGCTACATTGGCAATAACTGGATGAAGAAATATTTTAAAAGGATAAAATGATTTATCACTATATGAGGGTAGATCAGTGTAGACATATGATTTACATTGACAATATTAGGAAAGAATTTTTATTTGAGGTCAGATTCCATGTTTTTACAAAATCCCCTACCTGGAAAAGTGATATAGTTTTTAATGAAAATGGAATATTAATTCTATGGGTCATTGGATACACTTCAATTTTATATAATGTGGTAAAAGCTTCCAATCAGGTATCTTTACCTCTATGTTTATCTCATAAATATGATTTTTTCATATTTCCTTTCTAATTAAGTATTTACCATATGAACATAATGTTTCGAGACTTGTGGTCGTATAAGTAAAAGAGAATATTTCCAATAAAAAATAAAAAATTTGATTTTGGATCACAGTGGTAAGGTAATGTGAAATAATTTGATTCACAAAGAAAAGTTTTTCATTAAAGAATCACAATATTGTGGAACCACCATGTGAAATTGAAAATTTTATGAGGGAAAAATACCCTCACTTATTTATGTAATAAATAAAATTGTCCCTATATAATTTCATAAGTGACAAAGTAATTTAGAACCCACATACTTATAGAAATAAATCATTATTTGGATTTACTTTTCTTCGTTTTATGGATTCATTATAATCTTTGTTCTGTAAATTATTTTGTAAAAGTTTTCAGTCAAAAAAGGAATATTGTTATGTAATTAAATTATTTATCAATGAAATAAATGTTTTTTTATAGATAAATTTCAAATTTTTAGAAATGGAATTTTATACAATGGGCCTAATTTTTTATATCTTCATATAAATGTCTTCTTAATGTGAATTTTTGAGATACTTCTAATATTGTTGACTTATTTGGTAAATAATGAAAATAAAAGAAATTCAAAATGATGTCACATTTATGATATTATTATTATATAATAATGAATTAATAAGTTTCAAAACATTTCCATATTCCAAATTTATGTTTATAAAGTCAAATAATTTATTTTAAAACATTATTTATAATTTCGAAACCCATGATTATTGTTTTTTAACACTAAATTTTATTCAAATTAAAAATTATTTTTGGTTATTTCCATTTAATAGTTTAGTTGGATGAAAAAAATCATTTTTGGATATGAATTAATGTCTAAAAACCTTCCATTATTTATTAAATATCCAATAATTCTTTTTGTATTTTAACTTTATAATTTACTTCAAGGTAACTTTTTTAAGAAAAAGTTAGGTATCTTCCTAGAAATTTTTTTCATGTGTTCATTTTCATATATTTAAAGTAATATCTTCCACTTATATAATCGTAATATGATAAAATGGATTCTATATTTTTAATCTCCATTTCAAAATATTATTATAATTTACCATTTATTTTTATATATAAATAATTTTACATGGTAAGATGTTTTTTATCACAGTCAGTGTTAAGATGAATTTGAAGGGGTTTAAATTGATGTTATTTCATATAATATCATGAAAAATATTCTAAATTTTATTATTTGAGTGTTTTTCTACCAAATAACATCTTACATATGATTTTTTGTTTCCTTTATTTGACTTTAAAATAAATGATACCATTTAATATTTTAAAATGGTGAATAATTAAAAAGAGTTCCCCTCCCCTCCATTATAAAGGGGAACCACTAATCATCTATTATTCACACCTATTGACACTCTTAAATATACAAATAAAAATATAAATCCCTTATAAATTTTCTTACATATCACCCAGATGATCCACTCTTATCAATCCTATACAACATAAGGAGTAATCTAATTGTGGTTTTCCAAATAAGCGGTTAAATATTAATATAGAAATTTCATTTTTTATTCTTATTCATATTTAAAATATTATTTAACCATGCCTATATAATATCATCCATACCTTAAAATAATTAAATGTTTATATAGTAGTGAAACATCTATTTTTTATATTCTTTTCCATCACAGGGGAAATTAAATCATTGTTCTGGGGTACATGTGGACTACCACCTGCATGGAACAACTTGTTTTTTAACACAAAATCATATGATAGGATGAAATGAATGATAAAATAGATATATATTATGTATATAATGATAATATATTACTTACCTTAATACCCTTTTTATCCATTGGAAACTGATAATGCCACATATGTCTTCCTAGGGAATGCCACATTCATTAAGTGATGTGATTCAATTTTAACTACAACCTCACATGCATGGAAATAAGAATAGAAATAAGGAATAAATAAAAAAATTAACATATTTATGATTCTATAAAAGTAAAATATTATCTACATTATACACTTTACAACCTGTAGAAAAATAAAAACGTCATTCATTTGTATGAACTCCCTACCATCCCCATGAAACAATCTCATTAATTTTTGAATACTTCCATACATGGTTGTTTTTAAAAGACTATATAATTATTAAATTTGATAATTATAACATTATTGACATTGTAATGTAATTTTAATTATAATCACACTAACCATTGTCAAAAAACTAAAGTTGTTGAGGTTATGAACCAAAAGACCCAAAAGAGTGCAACATGAACGTAACCATTTTAGTAAATCAATAAAACATGGTAAAAAATTAAATAAAGAGAATAATAAGGATTGAATTATTATTAAAATGTTTCTTAAAAATGTATTAGAATAATATAACTTTATTATTTAGGATTTACATGATGTATAAAGATAAAAGTTACTTTTGGAAATTGATTTTTAATATGATTTTTTTAAAGGTTATAAACTCCGTCTCCCATGTATCAATGTTATTCTAAATGTCTCAAGAATGTAATTAGTTATGAATTAACTTTTTATAAAGTTAATTTTATATAATTTTATATTTATTTAAATTTTTAAAAATTGAATATTTCTTATGGGATATTTTTTACTTTTAAAAAAAAGTGGAAACTAATTGTTTTAATGCAAAAAGTTTGGACACCTTTTTAAAACATATATGTTTTTATATTTTTCAAGATTACATTAAATGTTTTTATATTTGATTTTTTTTAATTTTATTTTAAAATATGCATGAAATTTTTATGGGAAGGATAACCTTTTTCCAATATTTTTTTAGATTACTAAATGTGATTTATTAAGGGTTAAAAAGAGAGGTTCAATGGTTATAGAATTAAATTGTGACCTCTTATAAATTATTCATTAATTATGTTGTAACTGAGTATTATAGAATATGAAATTTTATTATGATAGATCTTGTGAGGATGGGTAAACCTGATATACATCTCTAATGCATTGGCTATTGAATTTTGGTTGAAGGTGAAAAATGTGGGGGGAAACTGGGTAGGTTAATCCTATGGAATTAACTAGGATTTAAATATTATAATATGATTAACAAATTATGGAACATATCTTATGAATATGATTCTCAAATATACAGATATTATTATTTTAGGGAAATGGGTTTTTGGGAAATCTTTTCATTTCAGTGGGTAAGCAATGCATAAAGGTGAAATGTTAGTTTTTCAGTGGAATGTTTCCATGAGTTCCCAAAAGCATCAAGTTACATTTATAGGGTTTCATATTGTTTATAATGAGTTTCAAATTTTTTTCTTTGTGGAATTATTGGATCTCACATGAGTAAATATTTCATTTATATACTCAAAATTTTATTGTGAAAACAATAAACATTATAATGGAATTTCATATTTTTCACTAGACTGACATGATTCATTTTTTATATCCCTTACTAAGATATTTTTTACTCATCCCACAAGTTCACATATTTTTCAAAACAAATTAAGGATGTGCAGACACTTTAACATCATCTATTATTCCATTATAATGACTAATCTTAAATTAATCTTAACTGTACTGAATGAAACAATGGTGTAAATTTAATGCCATAATTTTATAGAGAAAATGTTCACTGTTTGATTGTGTCTATTTTATTATTTAAGTTTTTTAACTAATTATCTAAAACAATAATACTTTGTGATCTTGGTAATGTAAAAATTTGAAAACCTTTTTATTAAACTAATATCTGTGGGTTCTAAATGTTAATGGTTTTTTTGGTATCATACAATTACCTAGATTGAAACATAGACATTACAATCTAGAAATAAAAATGAGATTAGAAAAAAAAAACTTATATTTTACTCTTAATATAAAATATTGAACTTTGACATCATATATAATTAACCTTTACATATTAATAAAATATTAAATAAAATTATTCATATATTTTAAAATTATAATATTTAATTACAAGCATTCACATCCCATAAATTAGTTATTTATCATTTGTTTTCATCAACAGATGTTAGTAGTTTTGGTTATTCAATAAAGGTTTTGTAATAGAGATATTAGTCCCCATTCATTGATAGTATAATCATCATTACCATATTATAAAATATATATTAATCATTATGTACCAAATATTTATGTATCCCAATGTTTATTTGATGGAAATTATGTCTATGCTTTGGGAGTATGGAATCCTTGATGTTCATTTTTTGGGTAATTTACTGATAACCATGAATTAAATTATAATAAAAATTAATTTTTATATCATACACCCAGAATGAAAATAATGATTTATATTATTAATTAATATTATATAATACCAATATTAATTCCAAGATAGGTGTTCACATTGAAAATTTTGATGTTGGTATGATATAAATCATGTAGTTGGTTAATCTAAAACAAATATGAACATGTTATTCTTGTGAATGAGTTAAAGTTTAGAGATTTATTATAGTAGTACCATTTTCTAAAAAGATGATTGATGTTAATATAAAATAATTATTATGCATAATAAAATTAAAAAATAGTAGATATGACATGGTATTGAATATTTTAGATAAGAACATAGATACTTAATTAATGAATTACCTCTTTCTCGACATAGGAACCAATATAATGAAGGAATTAGGATCTAATCATGTGAAAAAACCAACAATGATTATAATAATGATTTTTAATATGGGTAATGGGTACATATTCATGAGATAAACAAATAGTTTAAGTGGGTTGTTAGTTGTAATTGGATGGGTCCTTGAATTGGTGAGTTTTCAGTGCAATTTGCAAAAATATTCATTTCTTATTATAAAAGGTTTTAATTTTAAAATTAAAATGCATAATAGTTCCCAATAATGGATTTGATATATGTTTTTTTATTAATCCCTTAAACACACATATAGTGATATAGTTTTATGATATTTTATTCCTTTACCACTTATATTAACCTTGCATTACCTCATTTTTTATTGACCATATTAAGTCAAGTTTTATATAATTAACTTTTATGGTTCATAAAATTGATAATCACCTAATTACCTAATTTTTATATGGTGATTAAATTTTTTGATGTCGTTTAATCTAATTCAATTTAATATTATAAGAAATTTTACATTTAAATGAAAACAAAAAATATATTGTAAAAATTTGTTTTTATAAAAATATATTTTTAAATTATGTTCCTTCTTAATATAATTTTGTGCCAATTAATATTTAAATGTTTGTTAATTTTTCAGTTATAAATTGAAACATTTTATTATAATAATACTTTTAAAATTGATAAAGTTTTTTTATTTTGAAAAAGGCAGACAATAAAAAAATAAATTCATTGAAAAATATTTCTTTTAAACATTAATCGATTTTATCATTTTTATTAATTAATTAATATTCAGGGAATTAATTTTTATTCATTTTTCAATATATAATATAAAAATTCATAAATTTTATACTCTAAATGTGAGAAATGTAACTTTAAAATAAAAATAGTTAATATATATTAGATAATGTATTCTTAATAAAAAATAATTATTTGAATAGAAATCATTGAATCCCAATTGCTCATATTTAAAAAGTTACTATTTATATATGTCACAAATCAATAATATAATTTAATTTTACGCATTTACTTGTATATTTCTTTGAATTGTAATTATTTAATTAAAAACATGATTTTCTGAAAAACCCATATCATTAGAATATCTAAACAAGTAAATTATTTTTTTCTATGAGTGGTTATATATAATCATTCATTACTTATTAAATTAAAGATAAATAATTATTTTTAAACATCAAACATACATTCCAAAATATATTATAAAACATATTTAATAATTATAAAAATATAATGTGGATTTAAAATCACTTAAAAATAGATAAGGATTTTTACATTAAACTAATAAATGATTCATATACAACCCTTTTATTTTTTGATTTATACTTTTTTTCTACTTTCTATTGATTTTATGATTATCTAAATATTTAAATAATTTTCTACTTTAAATAATATGGGTAATATTTATCTTATAGCATGGTTAATAGTATTATGTGATTCTATAATAATAAAAATCGTTTTCATTGTTAAAGATGTTGATATTAACGAAATTTATTATGTGTTCGCACTTTACATTTATTTTTTTTAAACAAGATAATAAAATCTTGTTAATATTATCTTATTCATTTATTTTTCTATAGAAATTTTATATAATCATTTTTATTACACAAAAATAAAAAATAAAATAATATTAAACATGTCACCTATGAATACTAATTGAATATAACTCTATAAAATTGTGTTGTTACATTCTCCCACCACTACAAAAATAACCCTAAGAATTTTTCCTCCAATCATAGGGAATGGTAATATTTTATACATACCTTTGATATTTGGATCACTTAATTCTATAATTAAAATTATGAAGTCTGAATCCCCTTGACTCACTAGGTCTAGTACATGTGTGGATCAAATGCTTCAAAATGTTTCCAAATTCCTCTCCTTAGATTATTCATATAAATTTGAAACACATTGATTGAAAAAGATATTTAATGAAATATAAATGTTTTGATTGTACTATGTTTTGAATATATAGTTCCAAAATATCATTTTGAACATGTCTTCCAAAAATTCTTAGGATTTGATTTGACCTGAGTTTTTGGAATATGGGTTTCTTATTTTGATAAAAAAAACATTTATAAAATATATAGAAGTTTTAGGTTAATCAAAAGTAACCCTCCTTTTTATAAGAGTATAGAATTTCATTTCCTTCTTATGGATTTCCCACTATGGAAAAATGATAATATTATATATATTTTTTTGTAGAATAAAATAGATAGTATTATTGGATTTTCAAATCAAGGTAAACAGTATCCCAGGATCTGTCATGATATTGAAGTATATAATAGGTCTTGAATATTTTATTATTTTTTCACGTAATTTTAATGTTTAACAACACTTTCAAATCCATCAAGTAAGACATAACAATATTATTGAAATAAAATCCTCGGGAAGAGAAATGTAGGTTGTGTGAGACTTTTTTCTAGCCAACTCCCACTGAATTTTTCAGTTGATTTTTTTTCAATAAAAATATATATATATAAATTAAAACTTATAATTAGACTAAAAACTAAAAAGGGAAAGAAAATAATTCTTAATATATACTAAATAATATTAAATTTAATTCAACTAATTAAATAATCAGAACATCCCATATTAATTTTGGTTCATCATAACTTGTTTTTTGTTTTATACACTTATTTTAATCCCCTAAAATAACTGAAATTTAATCTGATAAAAATGAAGGTTACATGCGCACAAAATTCATACATATTATATAATTTTAGAATATTATTCATTAAATATCATAATAAATAATACCATTGAACCTATATATTCAATTTTTTTGGATATTACACACAGAAAGAAATAATTTTAACATATTTTAAAAATCTCTCCAAAAAATTCTTAACACATGACAACCATTTTGAAAAATCATACATAATAATATTATATATATCCTTGGGAATATAAGAATATTAAAGGGTCATCTCAGATGATAAGTAAGGGTAAATATAAAATATATAAATGGGGATGTAAAGTGAGAATAATATTTAGATAAGGATATGAGAAAATAATCAAGGTATATGAACATAACATGAAAAAATCATTCCCACTAAAGTATATATCATAAAACATAAGTCATGAAATATGAAATTTAGCAAAATATAGGTCTTGAGTAATAGGAGTGGGGAGTCTTGAGTTAATCATTATGATCTTTTTGAACATAATATTGGTCTGTTGCATAAAATACGAGAATGAAAAAAAATATTCATAGAAATAAAAACCTCTATCAAGGATAACCACCAATACATTAAAATATTATTAGGATAGTCTAACCACTTTCTCATAAAAAATTCGATTTGGGATGAACTGATGAATCTCTTAAAATAGTGTAATTTGGCAAACCATGGTAATCTCATCGTAATATCAGGACACATAAATCCTTATCCAATTAATTGGACGGATACAACAGACCCACCCATCACAAAATGATAAAAAATATATTTTTTTTATTCATGATAATGAAGACAATAATAATTAAATCATGATATAAATAACTCAAGAAAAATAAATGGTTGTCAAAAAAACATCATCTTAGTAAGATTGTATGATTTCCAATTATTCAAGGAAGATGCTATCATTCAACAATATCCCCTTTTTAAGATAAGAATTATTAATGTATATAAAAAAATGAAACCCCTTTAATTAGAGTGTTTGTAAATTATTTTTAATAATAATAAATACCATCCATTTTTTATATATATTTTATTTTGAAAAATTAAATTAATAAAATAAATGGAATTTTTATTTTTTTTAAACCATGAAATCATGGAGAGGATGATTTATAATAGATAATGGTTAAAAAGGTAATAAAAATGTTAATATAGAAATAATTTAAAAAGAAATATTATTTTCATAGTTTGGTAAAGATATAAAAATTTGGTGTAAAAAACACACAAAAAAATAAAATAAAATTGATTTTATAGAGAATGGTATGTATATTAAAAAATAACATAATAAAAAATACAAGAATTCATTAGTAAATTAATTAAAAATATATATAATATGGAAGTAGAAGAGAATTACTCCAAACCAGAAAAATAGGAATATTCAATTTTTATTAGATGTATCAATTAAGGTGAGTTATTAACCAAAGTGTAAGTGGAGTGGTATGAGGAAAAGTAAAATGCATAAAAGACTAGGGAAAAATAAAATAGTGGTGGTTTCAATGATATAAGTCACATGATTCCCTTAATGGAGAATTAGTCCTTAATATATTAGATTAAAAATGTGATTTGAAAGAAAACCATTACTTTTTACTCACCAATTCCATGAAAATGCATAAACTCAAATATAATAAACATAAAAATCATTATAACTTGTTTTAGATCGATGTTAATTTATATTACTTTTCATATTCAATAAATATGATCCATTATGTAGAGCCCCATGATTCTAGTATACAACCCTTTCCTAATGATTTTATTGTGTACAAAGTATAAGGGTGAATGTTGGGATAGTTTGGGGAACATTATTTGTATTTTTTGGGATAAAGTGATGGTGCACAGGTGGCACATGATTTGTCAAAACCGTGAAACAGTCTTAGAGAAACCTTATGGCTTGGGTATTTTGAGGTAGTGGATTCGTCATGGTTGGTGCATGGTTATGGAGGCCGTAGAAGGAGACTGTGTGAAGGGTCATCCTTAAGGTAGTGACTAAATCATGATTAACGCATAGATTATCTAATCATGCGACTAAACCATGCACGGGTCAAAACCACCTCTATAAAAAGTTGATCTAACGTGTTTTTCCCTTTAATATACTCATTTTTTTCATATTCTGTCCTAACACGGTATTTTCCTTCCCAAAGGTCAATAAAGGTTCTCCCATCAATCCATAGGTGATATTAAGGCTTCACATGGTGATTAGAAACTGATTCATTATGGTGTGTATTTGTTCTTCAACCTTCTTATTGCTTTTCTGAGATCTAAATCTCCTCTAGACTCAATTTCATAAGTCTAGGCCCACTGTTGGTTGGTCTATGGTTGTAGAAGCCAAATAAGTTTATATGTTTCCTTGGTTGTGTTAGGGGAATATAGCTATGGTGGGTTCATGGAGATTGTACCCGGTTTGGTTTCCATTCTTCTTCTATTTTTTCGATAAAACTCTCTAGGTAGGTGGATTTACTCCCAACTCCTCTTACTAGAACAGATTGGATTGATTTTATATTGATAATTTTTTTGGAACTTGATTTTCAATTTGAGTGTAATTATTGTTGAAAACCCTCTTCAATGAAAATTTATGGAAACATAATAATTGGGTGTTCTTACTAATGTTCATTGGTTCATGGTTTGTGGATTTTTTCTGGAATTGCGGTAAGTGGATTCATCAAAATGTTTTCAATAAAAGGGATGAATTTATTGAATGTAAATGGGGATGGTTGATTTGAAATATTTTGTTTAATGGATTTTAATAAAAAAAAATGGATTACTTGAAAAGGATAAAAGGTTTGTTTTCTACATTGGTTTTTGTTATAATGGTTTTCTGGGTACATGTGCATTCATGATGGATAATGGTAAGTATGTCCCCCCATCATTAGTGGTATGGATAAGGGTTTGGGATCTCCCCCATTAAATGGTTCACTTAGTGACAAATTTGTGAAAGGATGACTCAACACTCACGAGTATAGGGAGGTCCAGGTTATATGCATGGTGGGATGTGTGGATAGGTATACTAGAATGTTTATACCAAAATGGATTTTGAGAAATGGATTAAAATAATCGGTTGGTTGTTTTCAAAGAGATAATTTTTATTGGAAAGATTGGGTGACAGGGTACTTGTTTATATTTGGTTATAATTTTTTCTATAAGTTGTAGTTATATTTGGTGATAAATTGTTTCTATATGTTTTTTATATTTTTGTTATAAACCTTTATTGGGAATTTTTTTCATATAAACTATTTTATATAATTTTTTTTACCATTCTATAATAATGGTGTGAGTAGGGAATTCATTGGAAAAAACATACTTAGTTTTTGTACTCACCTATTCTTGGGAACATTTTTGTTGTTACAGATGTCATCAACCAGGACATGGGAAGGGGTAAATTCTCACATGCCTTTAGAACTACTTCATGATATTTGGGTTGTTTGGTGATTTTAGAGCATGGAGATTAGGGAAATTGAGTCTTGTAGTTTTCTTGGAGTTTTAATAGTTATCATATGTTGTTTAGTTTGATTTTAGTTTCGACTCTGTAGTAGTAATACTTTTTTGGTTTTGATATAAAATAATAGGTTGAGTTGGTGTTATTTTTATCATACTTCATATAGTGCTTGTTTTAGATTTTTTTATTGGTTTTTTTGTGTTATTCTTAAATTTTAAATCATCCCCAACATGTATTGAAACGCTTTAGCAATTATTTCTAGCCCTTGGCTCCTTGGGGATATCGTTTAAGGCCTAGTAACACATGCCCACCTTCTTAAGACAATGAGAAGAAGGAAGGATATTACAAATTGTATCAGTTTTTTTCTATCCAAAGGCATGTTTTAAGTAAATTTTATAAGCTTCTTCCCTTTCTTTTGGAATAAGTAGTCATCAGTTTTCTTGGTATTGTAATTAAATTCACTATGGTATATTCATTAGGTTGTGATCATAGGAAGGACAAGGATTGTTAGGACATGAAATATAAACCATCAAAAGGCATAGAAAACCTTTTTATGAACTTTAAATTACTAGGTAGTTGGGTAAATAAGTGTTTTCCAGACACTTATAGGATATTGAAATCTCATTGTCATGGGATTAGCTAATGATACAATCATGGAATTCATTAGAGGAATGAATTATCACTAGGGTTGCATATTTAATTTTTATAAATGATATATGATTAGATTCAATATCTTGATTTTTAAAAAATATTCCATCTTTTTCAAATTAAATACATTGAAAATAGAAAAAGTTGTTATATTTTGAAAATGGTTTGATTTTCAAAAATAAGTGAAAGTCTTCAAAGTGGTTGAATATGAAAAAATGGCCGATTTTTTTAGAGAAATGTTGTGATAGTCGATGTGGTAGAAATTTAAATGTTAAACATTTTATTTCTAGGGAGTGAGACTTATAGTGTTTATGGTTTGATTAGAAAATGGAACCTAGTACGTGTCTTAAAAACCAATCAAAAGATGTCGTGAAGAATGTGGTTGCACCAGAGCCACAGGTGTACCAAGTGTGGTTCATAGTATTATCCAAGTATTTCAATCTATGGACACAGGGAACCGGAGGGATGTGAAAAGACAAGGGGATCATTCCGTCCATTTCCGAAAATAGAATCCACCCATATTCTGAGGTTATTTTAAAACCAAAAAAGGATGAGGTGTGGCCGAATAGGATTAATTTTATCTTCTATTTCATCAGTAAACCCTTAGAGAGAAAAGTAAAGCTCAAAATTTATATTCTAGAGGACTTTGAATGCCAGTGGTAGTATCTTGCTATACAGGATTGAGTAGATAATGGCGTTAGACTATAGTATTTTGAGGAATTTTTCAATAGAAAATTCTATCCTCACTTTTTAAATATTCAATGGATGACAAACATCTTCATCCAAAAGGTGGAAAATATCTGTATCACTGATTATGAAACTAAATTCATTATTTTAGTGAGCTCTTCACCTAAGTTTTCTACTAGTGTTTCATTGAAGGAACGCATCTCTAAATCAGGGATGAGATAATAGATTCACACAAAGATATTTGTGCTCTATATTACGGACTATAAATAGATGGTCAATAGAATGAAAATTGAAAAACGATACATCTCAAGAGATATGGGAGGAGGAAGCATCATGATGCCTTATAAAAATTTTTGGAACTCAAATGATGGGATATTGAGGAAGAGGTACACCTACTTCCAAGGTGGGAGTGGTAACCAGAATCAAATGGTTTCATCGGTGAACATTCCTCCAAGACCAAAGACCCACTCATGATGTTTTTAATGTTGCTCATTCTACTAAATGAAGTGACGATGTACAACAACACCTAGATAAATCCACAAATGCAACTAGATGGGGAGTCTTCAGCACTATTGTCATAATGCTCTGAGATCTGGTGCTCAGGACACTTATTAGTTATCGCAAGCATCATATGATTTGATAGGGTGAGGAAATTACAATAAATCGCATCAGTAGAGAAAAGATATCCATGGTGATTCTATGAATACCATGAATCCTCAACTAGTGATATCACATCAAGGAAACAAGGACCAGAGTGCAGGGACAATGAAATTATTTAAAGTTGAGTAGGTGACTGGGGATGATCAGGATGGACCATTTATGGCTATAGGTACAATTGTTTTGAAATATACCTTTATGAAACCTCTCTTCTAATGAACAGTCATATTTCCCTTCTGTCTTATAGGACGGAACCCATAGAATTAAGGGAGCTGAATGTGTAGTTAAAAGAGCTGGAAATCAAGGGTTTTATTTGGCCGAGCACATCTCTATGGGTAGTACCGGTCTTGTTCGTAAATAATGTTTATGTAAATATTTATCCTTATTTCAATTATAATAAGCTTAACCTAGTTATGATAAAGAAAAAACATCCACTTCCACAAATTTATGACCTTACTGATCAATTAAGAGGAGCTCAATGGTTCTCTAAAGTTGATTTACTAATACAATTCCACCAATTGTCATTTTGGAAGGAGGATATTATGAAAACAACTTTGAGAAGTAAATATGGTCATTATGAATATATTGTAATTTCTTTCAGTAATATGAATGCACCGAAATACTTAATGAAATTGATGAATCAGATATTTCAAAGATATCTGTATTATTTAGTTGTGGTGTTTCTGGATGACATAAGGGTGTATTCGATGACATGGGATGATCATCAGAAACACATGGGGATATTGTTGGAAATATTGATAGATCATCACTTTTCTTCCAAATTATCAAAGTTTCATTTTTGGATACAAGAGTTATGCTTTCTAGGCCATGTAATCTCTGAAATAGGTGTTTTGTTGGATCTAGAGAAGATATAAGATGTTATCTCTTGGAAACTGCCAAAAAATGCCTTTGAGATATGAAGTTTTTTTAGTGTAGATGGTTATTACCAAGGATTTGTGTGTGAATTTTCATGAATATATTCACCTATGATATCATTGAAAAAGAAAAATGTTCTATTTAAATGGAATGAAGAATTCCATTAATCTTTCCAAGAGATGAAATTTCATCATACATCACCATTTATCTTGATTTTTCAAGAATCTAGATAGGGGTATGTAGTGTACAATGATGCTTTGAGAACTTAGTTGGGATGAACTATCATGCAAGGAAATCATGTTATGGATTATGGTCAAGGAATTTGAGGGAACATGAGAATAATTACCTACCACATGATTTGAAGTTAGTTGTAGTTTTACTTTTCTTAAATAAATGAAATCATTATATCATTCATGAAAAATTTACTATGTCCATGAATCATAAGATCTTGAAGCTTATTTTATAACAACAACATTTGAATATGATGAATCTAAGATGGATGGAGTGTTTTCTGATGTTTGACTTTGACTTGATGTATACACCAAGTAAAAGAAATATATTTGAATATTCATTAAAAAGAAATTTGAATGCTCGGTTGGTGAAAGAAGCTTCATATGAGTGGTTATTAATGTGGGTATTTTCTAATTTTCATGTGTAATGTGAAGATTGAGGTGATGTAACAGTTTTATTTCTAGTTTTTGTGGTTCCTTATTTGGTAAATTTGGTAAAATTGTAATAGACAACCATTGTAGAATGTGTGGCAATGAGTTCAACACTCAATGGTGGGAGGCCATTGAGAATTTCGGGCTGGATGGGAGTTCAGTGTTATGGTTCAGGAATCGGATGGTTGTACCAATGGATTCCCAAGAGAAACTTCTCAATTATAATCATCATTCGATATGGGATATTCATCCTGGAATAAATAAGAAGTATAAGGAATTGAAGACACTGTTATGGTTGAATAGTATGAATCTGAAGGTGGATGAGTTTGTTTCAAAGTGCTTAACTTATCAAAAAGTTAAGGAATAACATCAGTGATCAGAAGATATGGTGTAGTTTTTCCCACCCAAGTATGGAAATGGGAGAAGATAGCAATGTATTTTCTCTTGGGCCTCCCAAGAATGGTTCAAAATCAAGATTCCATATATATGTTCATGAATCGGCTTATTAAGTCAGCTCATTTCATCAATATTCATGAAACTCACCTAGTGGAGGATCTATCCAAAATCTATATCCCAGAAGTGGAAAAGAGACATTACATACCAATTTTGATAGTGTCAGACAGAGATTCGAGGTTCACATTCCATTTTTTGAAATCCCTACAAAAAGTCACTGGGACTCAATTGACTATGAGTACAATATATCACCCTCATATGGATGGGAAATCTGAAAGGATGATAAAACCATTGGAATTCATGTTGTGTTCTTGTGTAATTGATTTTTGTGGCTCATGGGAACTTCATGTGCTAGTAATGGAGTACTCTTATAATAACAACTATTAGTCCTCAAAACATATTGATCCTTCTGAGTCATTGTATAGGTCCCCTTATCAATCTCCACTGTGTTGAGTGGAATCATGTGAGACTTCACTAGTTGGGAAGAGGCTTCTCCAAGAAACAAAATAGAATGTTCAATTGATCATAAAAGGATTAAGATGGCTAAGGGTCATCAGAAATCATATGCTGATAATTGTCAATGTCCATTGTCATTAGCGGTCAGTGATCATGTGTCCTTATGGAGTTCTCCAAGGCCTCAACATCATCATTTTAGGAAGAAGGTAAAGTTATCTCCTCAATATATATGCCATTTTAGACAATTGATTGAGTTGGAGAGATGGAATATCAGTTATAATTTTCACCATGGTTTTGTGAAGTTCATAATGTGTTCCACGTATCTCAGTTGAAAAAGTCTCAACCTGATCATGACCATGTGATCAGATGGTATCACGTTAACCTAGAGTCAGATTCTTATTTGGTATATATCCTGATGTAGATTGAGAATAGTCAAGAGAATATATTTCATGAAAATGGAATCATCCTAGTGTGTGTTTTATGGGAACATGATCATATTCGATAAGAGACATAGGAACACAGGAAGGAAATGAAAGAATAACAGTAGGAAATCTTTCAGGGAAATAGCGGTTTTCTACTTTCTAGGTATGGAAAGACCAATTGTGGGGAGAATGTATCTCCACCTATTTTCTAGTATGTAACCCTTTAATTATGATATTTATGTCTATAAAGTATAAGGGTGAAATTTGGGATAAGTTTGGAGAATATTATTTTTGTTTTTTGGGCTTAATTGAAGGCACACGAGCGGCGCATGATTTTTCCAAACCAAGAGACATCCTAGGAGAAACTGTGTGGATTGGGTATTTTGAGACAGTGGATTTAGAACTTTTTGAACATGGTTATATAGAACATGTTAGAAGACCATGTGAAGTTTCTTCCTTTAGGAAATGTGTAATGCACAGTTAAAGCACAGTTTTCCTAACTGTGCGACTAAACCATGTGCAGGTCGAAACAACCTCCTTTAAAGGTGTATATAACAAGTTTTTTCCTTAACCTGTTAGTTTTTTCTCCTAAGTGACTCTAACTCCTGGTTTTTCTTCACCAATGGTCATGGAAGGTTATTCCAGTGATCTAGAAGTGATCTGAAGGCCTCACTAGGTGATTGGAAACAAGTTCTTCATGGTATTTATTCATTCCTCATCGTTCTTGTTGTGTTTATTAGATCTACTTCTCCTCTTCTCTTAGTTTCATATTTCTACACCCATTTTGGTTATATCTAAGGATATAGATGCCAAATATATTTATATTTGGCCATGTTTTTGTTATTGGAATAGATCTAAGTTAGATTCATGGAGATTTAACCCGGTTTCATTGGCATTGTTCTTCCATTTATCAATTTCCCCAAAACACTCAAGGTAGGTGGATTCACTATCAACTCTGATTTCTAGAACTAATTGGATTGATTTAAAATTGATAATTTTGGGTGAAAATTATGGTGAATTTTATGTGTAATGATTTTTGTAAAACCCTATTGAGTGAAAATTTGTGGAAACATAAGAATTGTGTCTTCTTACAAAAGTGTTTTGGTTCTTGTATTTTAAATGTTAATTTTAAATTGTGGTGTTTTTGAAAATGTGGTAAGTGGATTCATCAAAGTGTTTTCAATAATAGGGACAAATTTTTTGAAACGAATTGGGTATGGTTGATTTTAATTAGTTTTTTAAAGGTTTTT
The DNA here is from genome assembly GCA_963277665.1 of Viscum album. NCBI lineage: Eukaryota > Viridiplantae > Streptophyta > Magnoliopsida > Santalales > Viscaceae > Viscum > Viscum album. Next base: position 1,573,144,773 of record OY728120.1, on the reverse strand, counting down.
AATTAAAAAAATGGCTTTATTGAAAAGGATTAAATGGTTGATTTTGGCATTGGTTTTTCACATAATGATTGCATGTGTTCATGTGAATTCAGGGAGGAGAAGGGTAAGGAGTATCCCCTATAATTAGTGTTATGTATGTGGGTTAGGCATATCCCCCACCAAATGTTTCAATAGGTGATGACTTAGTGAACAAATGACTCACTAATCGAGAGTATAGTGAGGCCTAGATTACAAGGATGGTTGGATTTGTGGATATGTAGAATGAAATTTTTATACCAAAATGGATTTTTAGAAATTGATTCAAAGAATCTATTGGTTGTTTTCATGGAAAATATTTTTTCTAGAAATACTGTGTGGCAAGCTACTTGTTTATATTTGGTTATAAATTGTTTTTTTTTGAAGTTATTTATTTTTTGTTATAAATTGTTTTTAGAAGTTGTTTATATTTTCTTATGAACTATTTTTGGGAATTGATCCATATAATTTGTTTTATATAAATTTTTCTAACCTTTCTATCCTAGTAACTTTAGTAGGGAAGTCATTCGAGAAAATCTAATGATTTTTAGTACTCACCCTCACAAAGGAACTTTGATTTTTTTTTGTAGATTTCAACTTCTGGGACAAGGGCCAAGGTAATGTATCACACATCTTTAGTTGTACTTAATGATACTTAGGATGTTTGGTGATGTTGGAGTATGGAGTATTGTGTTTTCCTTGGAGTTTTATTAGTAATCTTCTGTTATCTATTTTGATGTCATTTTTTCTTCCATTGAAGTATGCTTTGGGGGGGTTTTATATAAAATAATTGGTTGAGTTTCTGTTCTTTTTATCATGCAGCATATATGGGTTTTTTTTTGGATTTATTGATTTAGTGTTTTACTATTAATTGGTAAAGCATACCCTATATCTATTGAAACCATATGGAATTTATTTCCAGCCTCTGGTATCTTGGGGATGTCTCTTAAAATCTATGAACACCCTCCCACCTTCTTATTCCAATGACGAGAAGGAGGTATTATACACTTCATTTGTCATATATTAGTCAGTTAATGTTTATTTTTATCGTCGTGTGTTTTTAATTTTTAAAATTCCTTAATGGTTTTATAATGGGGATGTTAACCCCTATAAATTGATACCTAGTCCATCTATCCTACACTAGTAGTTCTTGTAGAATTATTTTGTATCAATTATTTATATATCCATGTCTTTCTTTGATGGAAATCATGTGTATTGTCTGTGTGAATAAAATCTGAGACTAATATTTTTTAGGTAACTTACTGATAACCATGAGTTAATTCATAATGACCATTAATTTTTGTGTCATCCATTAATAATCATAATCAAGAAATATAAAACTCATTAGAATAATATATTACCATTATTGACAAATTGATACTTATTTAGGGTAAAAATGATGTTGTTGGAATAACATCATCCATATAGGTGGTTGAAACAACACTGACAATAACATACTAAACAATTAAATGGGTATGAGTTTAGAGTAATATAATATAAGAATTAATTTATCAGAAACATTATTATGTTAATGTAACATCCCTATAATGGATGATAATATTTATAAAGAGTCTATATGAAAATGTAATTGAAAATCTTTGTGAAGAACAAATATACTTACTAGTTGAATTCGATACTTCTCAGCATAGATTCCTTTGGAATGAAAAAGTTTTTTATTCCTTTATAAAAATATAACCTTTCAAACTTATAATAAGTATTTTTTAAAGATGAAACAGGTGGATATTTAATAGATAACTGAATGGTCTCAGTTTTTTAAGTGGTACGTAAGGGGAGCTTTTATGTTTTTGTTTTGTTTTGGAATTTCTAAAAATATTAATTTTCTAACTTCTAAGGTTGTCATATTAAAAATAAAGTATACAAAAAGTCAATAATAATATATATGAGATAATATTTGGTTGATAAATCCATCATAAAAACATTTATTGATAGTTTTTTTGGATATTTTGTTAATTTACAACTTAGTTCAAACCCATTTTCAACATTTTACCTTTACTATGGTTACTCAATTTATACCGCATTAACTTTTTTCTATTTAAGATTCTTGTCGACCTTCATACAACATTGAACATTGTGGATTAATAATTTATACTCTAATTAATCTAATTCAATTTTTAAAGGTGGTAAATTTTACTTTTAAATTAAAACATAAAATATCGAGTAGAAAAATTATTTTATGGGAAAATAGATTTTTAGGCATTTTTTATTAATAATTTTATTTCATATCAATTAATAATTAAATTATTGTCAGTATCTTGGTTTAAATATTTAAATCTTTCACTATAATATTCCTTATAAAGTGTCTAATTTTATATATGTAGATAATAATGCACAATACATAAAAAGCATTTTAAATACATGCATTTTTTATATTAAATTATTTTTCATTATTATTAATTAATTTATAATAAATGAATTAATTTTTAATAATTTTTAATATTTTAAAAACATTTTTTTTTTATTTTCTATTTCAGATGTGAAAAATTTAACATTAAATAAAATCATATAATATATAATAAAAATATTTTTCAAAGAATATATATTTCAATGAATTCAAATCATTAAATTCATATTGATCATAATTTTCTTATTGTTTATTTAATTTTAATTACAGGATTTACAAAAAAAATTATATAACATAATCAATCCATTTTATTGAAACAATTCATTTTATTTTGTAAATTTATTTGATTAAAATAATAAATATATTTGAAAAAATATATATATTGATTAAAAATTATTTTATCTTCTTTTATATAAGTTATTATATGTCATTGTCACAATGTTATTATATTATTGAAAATTGATTATTTATATGCCTCAATAAGAATTTCACAAATATAAAATATAAAATATTTTTTACTTATAAAAATATTAAAAAAAAATTAATAACCACATTAGTAGATAAATATTTATACATTAAGATAATTCATGATTCCTATAATTTCCTTGTATTTTTGAAATATATATTATTATTTTAATTCTATATGTGTAATGTTTATCTAAAGAACTAAATCACATTCTATTATAACTTATATGAGAAATAATTTTCTTCTTGAACGCTTAATAGTCTTCCTTAATTATATGACAATATTTTTTTTGTTGAAGATGATGATATTAATATTATTTATTTAGATTATGTTATTTACTTTTATTTTCCATTGAAAAAATAATTACATATTTTTTATCTTGTCATATTCATTTACTTATCTATATTTATCATATATAATAAATTAATTTATCTTGAAAATAGAAGAGAAATAATATTAGTCTTCTAACACATGAATACTAATGGAATATAACTTTATAAATTAATTTTTTACAATACAAAACCATGTTTTATTTAATATAAATTGAGAAATGGTTTATTTTGGTTAATACTAATATAAAAATCATGAAATAATAAAATATTTCTCCTATATATCTATCTCACTATTTCACTTCACATAACATGACATCAATATATCCAAATCTAGTAAAATTAAACTATAGACATTTTTCAACAATTTTAACCAATATTTACAATAATATTATGATAATATATTCAATAATATATTAAAGTTAACCCCATGAATAACAAGTGAGGTCATTTTACTCTTACCAATGGGAAAAATGGATTTACAAAATTTCATTCGAAAAAAACTTATAATAAATAAAAACAACATATTATTATACTTAGGGGTTATAACTATGACCTAATACTACCCTAATAATAAATATAGTACTCAAATTTATCATCCGTAGAAAAAAGTATAGATTACCAGGATACAGGAAATAACCAATATATTCCAAGAAAAATCATGATTTTTTTGACACATAAATGACATTTTTTCATCCAAAAGGCAAAAATCTTCTATTTATAAATATATCTATCATTTATATATCTTCATCTATATACAACAGAATAAAAAAATGTATTGGTTCGATATTTTTCATGTCATCATTATTTATTTTACGTAATTATATAAATATAGATTCCCCTATAAAACTCTATTTACCCAAAAATTATTTTATTTATAAATAATCACATATTTTATAATATCTAAATGTTATATGAATTTTATCCATATATTTTTTATATAAAATATAATTAAACTCAATTAGGTAGATATTTGAAGAAAGTTGTATTTTTCTTAATGATGATATCATTTTGTTAAACCCGTTGATTTAAATTATCCAAAATAATTCCATAACTATTAGTCCAAAAATTTTGTTTGGTATTTTATCTATTCTCGATCTTAGTATTATACATTATTAATGGTGGATTTGTAGTGAATTATGACATTTTTGTAAAAATATAAGGAGACACCATGATATCTCTATATATCAATGACATGTTTTGGGATGTGTGGAGTTATTTTAATATTCAACGGATATAGTAATAAGAATATGGGAGGAGAGGCCAAGTAGAGTACTCTAATTATTTTGAAAGAAGGATGTGTATATGATATCTTTGTATATTAATTTATTAAATAATTATGTTATGGGTAGTATCGTGGAATGTTAATGATGTGATAATGATTCTCACCCATAGGAAATGTAGCGTCCCAAAGATATTATTTTAGTTACAATGGAGGTAACTCATATTATAATTTGGAAGCTAACAAGTAAAATGATAATTTCATTTAGACATTCACAATCTAAAAATAGTCATTAATGAAGAAATCACTTTTTGGTGTTTTCCAAATTCTTGGTCTTATTATCTGTAGAAAGGAAGAGTTTTTATTGTAAACCCTTCAAGATAATGAATCAAGTCAGTTAAAAAATATAAGAATATATTCCTAAACATATTGTGAATGGATGAAGGAATCACATTATTTGGTAATGAAAATCACATAATGGGAGTTACCCTAGAAATAATGGATACCTGATACGATCAAGGCATAAATTATTTTCATGGTATGAATTTTCTAAGGTTGACACATGATTAACAAGAATGTGGATACAATGTCTATGATAGTAGTAATGTATAATAATTTAATTGTATTCTCTTATGAGTTAGGTGATTGTAGGGTGTTACAAAGAAATTCAAGCGACTAGTGTATGTCAGGAAAGTCATGTGATTAAGTCCAATTTTGTTGGTGATGCATGTAATTATTATAGATCAGTGAAATAAATAACATAGCCTGTATTTTTACGGTAAATTGGTGGGTTTTTTTATAAATACCCCACTATTTACATGAATATGAGATTAATGGGTAGTCAAATAAAATTCATAAAATGAAAATTTGAAGGTATTTTGGGAGAATAAAAGGTGTTATTCATAAACTATATCATGAATCTCATTCACACAATCAATAATATTGTTGGTTGAGTATATTAAAGAAATATAGAAGGATTATTCTAGAGGTCTTATGAGGAATGTTATATGTTAAATTATTCATTTGAATGAGTTCACGTGATCGGTACTAGGTGAATCACACATATAGACCGATTCATGTACACAATGGTGAACACCATGGGTTACACGATCATTGTTATGCATATAGAGTTATGGTGAATAGTATTAAATGTGGTTACATCACATGAGTTAGATTCATGATGTTATTATAACCTAAATCAATATAGTGGTGATTTAATTAATCAAATAGTATATATGATTGAATGCTTTAAATAATAAGAGAGATTATCCATTGGTATATCTTCTTGTACCAGAAGACATAGAGAAACATGAAAATTCTAGTGGGAATTTTTCCTCATCTGAAGAAGTAGTGTTGCTATGATTGTGTCTTGGAAAAAAAAGACATAACTCTCTATTTAATGTTTTTATCTAATATCATATAGAATAATAATATAATAGTACAAATAAGACCAACAAAATTTTAAATCATCTATTATGATGCCAGAAGAGTCTTGTTCTATATAGAGGTAAACCATCATGTTATTTATAAATTATAGTTACGTAAAAGTATATAAAATTTGGATGATCGTTAACAGAAGTAGTGTGAAAGAGTGGAGTAGTGGTATTTCACCTTAGGTGAGGAGTGATCGGGCATATAAACATGTAAGGGAAGTGATCCTCATATGGAATTATCCTTACCAAAAAATCGTACCCATTGAAATGGTATAGATTAGTGGATTTTGGAACATCAAAATGTCATTGTCGAGTACACATTTCATATATCCTTTTGTGGTGTACCGATTAAAATATGTGTTATATGTATTATTTTATTTACTAAATGTTTTTATTGGTTTTGGTAATTATTCTTACAGGAGTAATTATACAACTCAGTTTCTATGAACGTTAGAACAAGATCCTAAAATGAAGAAAAATAACACAAATAAATTCTTAATTGGACCATCACCTTCATTCAACCCCCTATCATGGTGTCCATGCTATTAATAAGTGATATAAGAAGGTAAATGGTCTATATTTTTATTCAAATATATAATTTTTGTTTTTTTACTCATTGATTTTATTATGATGCCTCCATTTTTCAAAGAACCAATACTTTTTGGTTTGCTGAATGAAATTATCATATCCCTTGAGGCTTTCGGGGAAGTGTTCATGATGTAGATTTGAAGTTATTCTTACATGATAATTTATAATGATAGAATTATAAATAAAAATACATAAAATATATTTAATTGATCATATTTATATGATGTTTATAATAAAACCATTCATTGTGCTACTTCTTCTGAAATTTGGATCACCCTAGAAATTGATTACAGAAAAACATTATAGGAAATGGAGGTTTCGATGATTACCTGTAAAGAATGTTGTGAAACTTGTATATATAGAAACATATTTAAGATTATTTGTGAAGAGTTCCACGTGAAATAGTAAATAAGAAGAAATAAAATAATTGGTAGGCTCTTGGGAGACAATGTACTAAAAACTATGTGAATGATTTTAATTCTATTATTTCATCTAATTTGAACCAGATTTCGGATGTTTCTTGGGGATATGGAAATTCATGTTTCTCACTAGATATAAATGTTCCATAAATTCAAGGAAGTGAAAAAACAAGAGTTTATTATTCACTATTAGGGAGATCATTAAGGATCTCGTGAAAAATAGATATAAAAAATATCGACTAATCTAATAATGGATAGATTACAAAATTAATCTACTAAATATGTGGATGAGCTTGAATTAGAGAGGGATGAACTTTGGGAAGATTTACCTGATTATTCATCTATTTATGTTAGTAATAAATATATATAAAATTTAAAACTAAAGATTTAATTAGATGAAAATGCGATTGAAATTTTAAATTCAAATGATTTTAAACCAAATCAGAAGATTGAGAAACTTGATAAATATAATACCATATTTAATATAATGGTTTTTATCCCTTTATTTATTACTATAATAGAAGGAATATTTTTTTAGTCTTATGTGATGAATATAAACCACTTGAATATGATGAGAATAATGATAATGAAGTGTTGGAAATGGTTTTTGTCCTACAATTCAATGAAAGTTTGTGTTGAGTATTGGAAAAGATTTATTTCCTTAAAGATAGGATGGATCAATGTGAGATCATGTATAAAGTGGATTATGTAATCATTTAAGTCTTGGATAAATACAAAAAGATGTTGAGAAGAGTAGTGGTTCCCCTAGAAATTAAAATAATTCAAATGGTTAATATATAAGACAATATACCCACATACTTGAATGGAATTCCCAAGAAGTAAGAAAGAATATAAACCCAAGTAAATAATTAATAAAAAAAATTATCTCCATTAAGATTATTCTTTAATAGAGGAGAAAATATGTAATGGATGATACATCGAGTATGAAATAAATGGATTTCTAGTTAAAGGAGAATGACTAAAAGATCAAGAATCATGAGGAAAAAACACAGTTTATCTATAGGAAATTAGAACATAAATTATTCCTGTAGAGAATAATATATGAGTTAAGGGTGGGAATTTTAAAACATGAAGTCATCATATAATATGATGAATATATCTGTATCCTAAAAACTGAAAAACCATTTAAAATAATCTATACGTAAAAGCTCTCATTAAAAAATTGACTAGATATGTTATTACCTTGGATTAATAGGGAAAACTGTGAGTAAATTTCTAGAAGCCTAAGTGCATAATTTCAAATGAAGTAACCAGTTATATTAACATATAAAATATGAAATAATAAGATTTCATATGTTTTTTATGGGAGATGTATCATTTTTTCAAACTTTAGTCACATGGAAAAGAACTGCAGCCTGAAGGAGAAAAAACAATCTATAAAGTGTTCCTAAACTCTGGGTAAATATGGTGTAATAGATTATCCTGAAAATATAACTATTAATTTGTAAAATAGATTTATTATTCAGTTTTAAAAATATGAATCTTTTTTAAAGGATCATCAGGAACCTAATATTTTACACACACAAAAAACCCATTGTAAATAAAGATATAACATATGGAAGAGAAATTCGGAACATGCTTGAGTTGTGAGTATGAAAAATTTGAACATGAATAATGATTCATCACTGGTGGTAAATGGGTAGGTGTATCGGATGGATGAGAAATAGAAATATCATAAAAAATGTCTTGCGGTTTTTATAGGTAATGCAATGAGGTGATAACTAAAATCAAGAGAAATATCCCTCTAGTGAAGGAGGAATCTTGAGTAAATGTAAACTAGACAATCAATGTTGAAATCTTGTACATGTGGGTTTACTCATAAAACCATGAGGTATGGGAATCCTGCATAATCTATAAATAAAAATTAATAAGAACTTTTGTAAAAAAAATTCTTAATCTTATGTCCAAATCAGAAGTAATAGTCTAAAGAGATGAAATTGACATGAAACAATATATATTTCATACATGAAATTATGAATAAACATAATGAAATAAATGAAATTTTTAATAGATTGGTGTAATGAAAATAAATTATGTGGTTTTATTAAAATAACCACTACATTTAACATTTGGAAAAAAATATGGAAGAAATGGTTTAGTCTCTCATAACAAATTACAATCCTCAATATGTGTGTTATACAGGTTCCCTTCTCATCATGACTTTAATTTTTTATAATATATATTAAATGTGATATAAATTAATGGGGATATATAATACATGGGGTATATGTGTTTAAATTGTATAGGTGAATATGGTGAATAGAGATACATGAGATAATAAGAATCAGAATACATGAAATTCATGATTAGTGAAACAAACAACAATTGGTGTCTAGAAAACATTGTAATAGTCATTGTAATTGTGGAATTAGTGGATTGAGAAAAAGTATGAATAACTGATAAAGATCTAAATCTAATTTTTATGTTTTTTTGAAGCTATATTGGAATTATCTGGAGGTTCCAAGTCATATTGACTATTCATACATAGGGAACATGCCTTAGATAAAGTGGTACTAGACCATTAAGAGTGGAAATATCGGTGTAGAATATATAAAATTCATGTGTTTTTGGTCTGTCTACATTGTTATAACAATATGGTATTATCTTACTATTTTCAAGATACAAATAATTAACATGAAAATAATTTTCAATCCAAAAATTGGTCTCTCTAGTATCTAGAGTAATTAAACATTTATCATCAAATAAAAAGATGGTGACACAAGAAGTTATAAATATTTAGTGAGTTAGTTTTATGATCACTTTAGCCTACTTAGCCATATAAAAAAGGGGTGATGTGAATAATTGGAGATCATACACTCTATGTTGCTTCATAAGGTTATCTATAACATGTGGTGTTAGTTTCCTTAAATTTTCATATGTCTTACACACTAATAATTAGTTACCTATTAAATGATTAATTGTTGTTAGTGTAATTAGTATCACACAATGATTTATAAAATATAAAAATTTATACAAATTGAATCTATAGAAGTAGATGAGTGACATAGATAGTGTTTCTATATGTTGTCATAAAATCTTCTTTCTTTCAATAATTCCTAACTTGGTAAGAATAGAGTATTTGTTTATGATTCATTTCTAAATTCTAATTTCACTCACAAAAAATATATCAATGGCATGAAACACTAATTTGGAAAGTGTCTAGGAGATTTAAAGGTAAAAAATTTCTTTTTTTCAATCATAAATTTGTAAATAGAGCTGATAAATGATGATATATCCTAGAGTATTTTATGTGAATTTGAAAATGGTAGATATATATAGTTGGTACTCAGATGTAAACCTTTGATATCAAATGGGATGAGAAGAAGTATATGAAGAAAATTGTAGAATAGTATTTCCCTATTTTAGTATTATTGATAATGTAATAGAACTATATTCCCCTATATATTTATAATGTTATATAATTATTGATAAAATAAAGAATATCGATCAATAGGTATTAGATATATTGACTATTGAACACCCCATGAAGTTCAATGAAAAAGGGTGATTAAAAAATATATTTGATGGGACCCTAATCGGGATAGTGTGTTAAGGTAAAATTTGAATTAACTTGTACATTTTAAATTTAACATCAAATGGTGAGGAAAACTAGAAAGTATAAATCTATATCCATGAAATTTATTGAGTGTCTAAAATGGGATGGATTTATGATAGCATTGATAAAAAATCCAAAGGGGACAAAATTATACCAAATATTATATTTGGTTTTTTTATTGATATCAATAATAATATCATATAGTTAATTACTGGTTTGGTATTGCATGAGTTATTTGTTTTTATAATGAAAGGATCCACCTTGATATCTCTACACATCAAGAGAATATTTTTGGATTTAGGGGGTATATTTTATATATGGTGACTCGAGTATTCTAATCTATTAGAAGAGGCTGAGTAAAGTTCTATAAATGTTTTGAAATAAGGATATTCCAAGGATAGAGTTTTGTAATTATTGAAATATAGGTTTTGTTTTTGGAAGTAGCTTGGAAGGTAGGAGAAGTGATAACTATTGTCACCAAGAGGAAGTTGAATATCCTAAAGTGATTGTTGGAGACAAAAAGAGAGTAATTTTGAGTAAAATAGTAAATTTGAGAGGTAAAATGAATAATTTATGAAAGCATGCACAATATCAAAAATATTAATTTAATAAGTCATCATTACCTTGTGTTTGGAAGAAAAATTTCTTAATTTACAGTGAAAATAATCAGTTTTCACATAAAAGAAATGGGATCACATAGTTGCATGATTTCAAAAGGTTCACTTGATAGTGTTTTACATAACATAAATAGAATTAGTAATCATGTGATATGTTTTTTTGAATACATTAAGTGGAGTTATTTTATAAATGATGTGTAATTCATGTGATTGAGGCTCAAAATAATTTCATTGTAGGAGTTCATGAAGAAAATCACATGATTCATGTAATGAAATATATGATAATAATGAATATATTTTTTGTAAAACTATGAGATTTTTTTCAAAGATGAGTTAGGTGATAATCGTGGATTGTGAAGAGAGTCAAATGACAGTCATATTTCAGGTGATTCATATGATCGAAGGATATTTTTATATTAAATGAACTAATTTATTTATGTTCTATGAAAATAATACTTTCCAAAATTTTCATAGTTATACAAGTGGGGATTTTCTTATAAATACCCCAGCATTCACATCATAATGAGTTTTATTGACTGTTAATAAAAAAATAGATAGTGATATATTAATTGAATTTTTTAAAAGGAATAGGGATTTATATAGACTTTATTATGAATCTCATTAATGAAATAAATCACATGGTAGTTGGTTAAGATTATAGATATATTAAAGTCTTCATATGAGGGAGTTTAGATAAATGATATATATATATATATATATTGTCATGTGAATGGGTTCATCCAATCATTATGTGAAGCACTTAGGTGGACCTAGTCATAAGAAAAATATTATGTGAATGAGGATACATGATCAAGGTGATTATACCAAGGTTACAAGATTGATTTTACATAGTGAAAAATATACATTGTGGTTACATTAGATAAGGAATATTATAGTAGTTATTTCCACATGATGAAATCTAGTGGGGGTTTAGGAATTCCAAGTGTATATCCAAGTGTTTCTTTGAATGAATAAAAGATAATACCCTTTGTTATTTAATCTCAATGAAAAAGATTTAGGAAAACTATAAAATTCCAATTATAAATTATCATCATATAGGGATATTGTACAACTGTGATAGTGTTGTGGAAGAAAAAACATAACCCTCTCATATTGTTATTAATTTCATCTAACATAGAGGATTAATAATTCGGTAGATAGAAGAAAAAAACATCAAATCAGGTGTTAGATATACATAGAGTATGTAGTTAGATAGAGACATACCATCATTCTCTTTATCACCAATTTAATGAATGGGAGTGAGGATGGTGCAGTTTTCCTTAGGATATGAGTAACAAAGATATAAAATATGTAATCGCAGTTATCCATGCATGGATTGACCATGACTGAAACATTGTATCCATATAACTAATTCATTTTTGTGGATTATGGATCATCTAAATATAATTTGTTTATTATCCTTTTATGGTATCCATTTAAGGTTATCCATGTAAAATATATGTGTTTTCTTCATGCATTAATTTTCTAAATTTTTTTTATTTTTTATATCATGATTACAAGAGTAACAGGTTGAATAAAGTTCCTACCATCAGGATAATAAGATCCAAAAAAAGTTAAATTGATTTAATTAATGATTAATCTTACACTCACCATGATTCATGCTCATACTAGGTATCTTTGACTAGAACAATAACATTAATTGTGAAATTACATCAAAATAAAGGAAGAATAAAATATTTATTGAAATGGTAGTCATCTCTATTTTTAATATGTGATTTACTAAAGCTTTTAAAATAGCTAAAAAATAATGAATGATCAAGATATATTCATTCTGTTGTTATTATGATTGGTAAATAACCTTTTTCAAAAATAATATCTATAATTCAATTCACTATAATAAAACTCGTACGATAATTGTTTTTGTTAAGTTAACTCAAGATTGACTTCTAAAATGCTAAATAATTTATGTCTACCCTTATATCTCTCCTGATATCTTAATTAAAAAATCCATTTTATTTTACACTTAAGAGAATATATATATAAATATTAAATTCTCCTTGGGAAAAATATTGATTATACTTTTTTAATAAAAATAACATCCGGTCAACTAACAAAGGTGTTATTATACTAAAATCACTAAATGAATATAATTAATATTTTTCTTATAAATTCAGTAATAGTTAAATTAAAAGAAAATAGTTTTATTAAATTATCTATAATATAAGTTCAAATAATATATTAATTAAATTTATTTAATACATTCTATTCTGAGAGGGATCTTTAATAAAATCTCTAACATGTCATTTTGAGAGTCAATTATTTAGAAATCACCTAAACCATAAAATTTTAAAAGGTATTTTACTAAATTTATATCGCATATTTATTCATGGAAATAAATTTTTTTAATATAATTTATATAATATTTAATAATTGGATTTATTTATTTTTATTCAGAAAAAAACTAATCAAGATTTTTAGGCTGTGTTTTCTAGTAAAATTCTGATAGAAATCCTTTAAAGATATCCTTAAATCACTAATAAATAGATTTGTTGAGTTTTTTAATGTTTTTATAAATGTATATTGTATCTTAAATATAATGAAAAAATATCACAACAAAGGTATTTTCATTATGCCATAATTTTTTGATATAATATTTTATATTATAGTTTTACGGTTCCACTATTATTATTTTGTGAAGTTTTTAATTCATAAATAATGACTTTTTTGTTAATATAAAAGCAATAATCTCATTAAAATGATAAATTTATTAGTCTAGAAGAAGTATGTAAAATTTATCTTGTAAAATGGGTGTAGAATTAGACATTCAAGGTATATGTTTATACTATAATATGACCTTGTTATTTTTTTAATAGAAATGTTTCTTGACAAAGGTGGACAAGGTAGTTAAATAAGATTATATTGTGACTTCATAAATGTGTTACTTAACATATATATTGGGTTTTGATTATTATTAGTATAATTAATGATTATGATCCAACATATCATATATATTTCTATCACATATTAAATTATGGAGTTTTTTTACATATATAGTTGTGATTTATGGGAGAGATTAGAGTGTGAAAAAATTGAACTGTAAATCTTTTTTAACATCAATAATTTACCATATTAGTAGATTAGAATTATTTCAAAATCATCCAAATAAATATACCTTTGAATGATATTTTAAGATAAAATATAAACATATTGAATTTTTTGAAATAACTAATAATGGAATAGGATTTGTAACATGATCATGGTATGTTTGTATTATATTGAGAGATGTTAAAAATCACTTAAATACCATGAATTAATGGAAAAGGCTAAATATTATAAATTATAAGGGAGCGAAGAGATGATGTGATTTTTTCTAGAGGTAAATTTCAAAAAAATTATAGGATTATAGCTACCACAGATAAATCATGATGAATTAATATGTAGATATAATTGATTAATACTAATAAAAATATTAATTATATAATGAGAGATGAGAATTTGTTTTTTGATTTTTGTCATCATAATTTTTAATATTCATGTGTAGTGTGTTCTAAATGAGTTTTATAGGTAGTAGCTCTCAATTTTGGATTGGTTTTGATCGAAGTGGGATAGTTATCATACTCATGACATTAAAGAAGTAGTTCACTTTAGTGAACATTGATAAATTGACACATCACCAAGTGAATTCTCATTGGATGTGGCCAAATGAGGTAAATAATATAATACTTCTTATATATAACTTTATTTAATTAATTTATATTTTTAAGGAATATAGTTTCATTTGGAATAATCAAGAAACAATATAATTAGAATGGGAAAATACAAATTAACATACCTTGATTCACCCTAAATGTTTTCATGGGATTATGTGCTTTTTAGTGTACAAAAATGTATTATTGTTGATGGATTAGTTTGAAAATGTAAACATTATTTCTTTGTTTTGGAATTTCTATTGAATCATAAGGTAAGTATCTAATTAAACTACCATAAAATTAAATAATCTATGAATCAAATGATATAGTAATTCTAATAATTTAGCATGTATGTTTTCATGGTTGTCGTTCATTTAATCACTATGAATATGGAAGGTGGATCACTCATATAAATTTATTATACAGAGTTGGATATTAACTACAATAGAATCAATTTTTTAGGTGACTCAATTTCAAAATTAAATTTTATGAAGAAGATACTAAGTTAATTCTCAAAATCCATATGGTAAAAGATTATAAATTTATATGATATTGAATCAAATGTACGTGAAGAAAATATGTTTGTAATATGGAATTATTATGTGAATTTGAGGATATAATAGAAGTAATTTTTGGATTTATTCCTAGATTTATGTAATTTTATAATAGAAGAAAATCTTAGAAGTCGTGAAACCAATTATGATTTCAACATAATGATCATGCTATAAGAGTATTTCAAAATTACTTAAATAAAATGTTTTTTTATTAATGAAAAATTTCCATATACCATGTATTTTGTTGATGTAAATTATATAACTTTTCCCTATTATATGAGACCCATTAAATATGATCTTTTATAAAAGAATAAATCTGTAGAAATGGAGTTTAATATAATGAATAATATCACTAATCTTGATGACCCTAAAAGAAAATGATATTTTTTAATAATTCCATTTCATTTATAAAATATGAAATAAATAAATTGCTATTAAATGAAAGAATTATTTAAGAATTATATATATATATATTAATATTCTATAAAAAAATTATAAATAAGATGATTCATCCATGAATTATTATTCACTAACTATGATAAACATTAAATTAACAATGTAAAATATAATTAATAAGAAAAAAACCTATTCTACTAGAGATAACCAACTTGAATGAATTATAAGTGAACAATATTGATAATTTTAATGAATTAACTGTTGGATTAGTTATGTATATCATAAAAAAATCACAAAGTGTGGGGAAATTTATAGTGATGAAGATAAATTATAGATATATTTTTAACTACTATTTATAGTTAGGGGTAACACATGAATACATTTTATATTAAATATTAATGAAAAAGAATGATAATATTTTGGAACATGGTTTTAAACTCAAAACCAATCATAAACAGGAGAATAAATACATGTTTAAGGTTGGATTGAATATCCTAAAAATGAAAAACTCCTAAAAATATAGACAAACTGGTTGAGTTATATCATATTATCATGCATGGGATGTTCACAAATTAAAATATATACAGTACTGGTGGAAGAAGAGGATAATATTATTTATTTGTTGAGGGAAAAAATAATATATGGCTAAAAATTATAGATAATTAAGATAAAAAAAGGAAACAAATACTTATTAAAAATTTAGTGTGAATGTAAAATTCACAATATTACATTTTAACTCAATCATATATGTTGATATTTTTAGAAGGTAGAATAATTAAGAAGACATATGGACTGAAAGCTAAGAAAATTAATAGATTATTAGAATTTTTGAATGTTGTTTTTAATTTTAAATTTCATCAAGTGTTAAAAATAAAAATAGTAACTAAATAATATTTATTTATGAATATATTTTAATGGGATGATTAATGATAATTACTTCAAAATCCAAATAATGATGTTGTATTACACAATATTGTATAATTGGAGAAATGATACATAGATGAAAATAATAAAAGTATAGATATATAATTGTATGAATTTTCTAATATCTATTTAAAGGATTATATCCAACAATAATTTGATGATTAATTAGGTTCCAATTCCATGGTCTTCAAAAAAATATTTTACCTGAGAGAAAAAGCCAGATAATAAATTCAATATCTTAAACAATGCTCATGAAGAAACATAAATAAGAGAATTTAGGGTATAAAATGATATTTACATCTGTATACAATAATAATTGAGTCCTAGTTTTCCTATGTGATAATAGAATCCCCTAAGAGATATTTCATGGGATAAATATAAAGTTTAATAATTTCATATAGTTAGAAAATAATATTTTATACTTAAAATTTATAACAGCTAATATAAGTTTAATTATAAAAGGTATGAAGAATTATCTATTTGATAAGAACTAATTATGAAAGAATTTTTTTTTAAGTAATTCCTTTTGTAAATATATTAATTATAATATTCCACAATTTAGAAATACAATTTAATTTTAAAAAAACATATAAAATTAATATAGATGAATGTTTTATTTATTTGATTAGATATGTTCGAGAAAATCGATTGATGATGACTTAGATGAATGTATGAATGTTTGTGATTCTGAAGTTAACATTTAAAAAAATGAAAGTTAATAATTTGGGTATAAATTAAAGAAGAAAACTTCATCGTTGATAAAGAAACTACAATTTAAACATGGGTAAGTAAATACCAAAATATCTAATGTATAGCATAAATAGTTTTATAATACCACCCAAATATGTGAGTTAACTCAAGTATATCACTTAAAAGGTTTTCCAAAATTTGATGAATGAAACATGGGGGAGTTTTTTGTGGTTGAAAAATAATAACATTATATAAACCATAAGAAATTTATTGAAATAATATTTATCAAAGAATAATGGTGATTAAAAATAATGCATGACTACTATATATAAGATTTTTAAAATTTAAAGGCATTTTTTTGGATGATAAAATTATTCCCTTCATATGTTATGAAATTATTAGATAATTCTAATCAATTTTTCGTGAAAATGAGTAAAAAATCTCAGTTGGTTTCAAGTCATTGATTCTCTATGTAGTCAATAAAGATAAAGTATATATTAATTAAACAATTGTTTTTATAAATTAGTGATATTTTATAAAGATGAGTAACCTAATATTGAAATTTAATGGTTTGGTGAAGTCACCAAAATATTTTATTTGAATCACTAATTTTACATGAATAAGATTATATTCAAAAGTATGGGTAATGTTCTAAATAATTATGTCATGAAGAAGGACAATCGATGGAATTCGGGTATAATTTATATAGTGTAATGTTTTGAAATTTTATATTATAGGTCTATTTGGGTTGGTTTTGATTCTTTTTCTGAAACATATATTGAAATTGAGAGGATGGGATATAGACACATCCCTCTAGATGAGATATATTTTTTACTTGGGCATGTCTTATTGATTTAACAATTGTTTAGTAAATCCTTCTTGGTAATAATATTAAAATATATTACATTATTTTTTTTAATTTATTATTTCAACAGATATTATGAATTGGATTTAGTGATTAGTACATTTGACTAGAAACAATATAGAACAATTGGAATGGGGAATCCCATGATTATTGAATGAGAATGTGTATGTGTGTGGTTATAGTATGAATCTATACAAATGGGAAAATTATTATTTAACACCCTCAAGGTGTAACATCCCAAGTAAGTAATTAGTAATAGATATTTTTATCTATGTCTATTAATGAATTAGATAGTGTTTTAGAGGCTTAAAATGAAAATAAATCCAATCTTAAGCATGGAATACACTAATATTTCTAAAAGATTATTTTACTGCCTTTTGATGGAAAACCATTTTTAAATCTATATTTTTAAAATTTTATAAGCTTTGTTTGTCAAAATAGACTTATTCTTTATGATTGGGACATCGAAATTTACTTTGTGTGAATTTTTGGTATTTTTCAGACAATGTTCATTTTTTAATGAATAGTGAAAAATACTACATTTTACATCAAAACTACTTTTTAATATAATTTATTTATATGATTAGACTATCTTTTGAATTGTTTTTGAAGTGAAATTAGAATATATTTTTACCATTTAATCCAATGGTTGTCATTGGAATCAATTTCACTTTGAAATTGGACTTAAACTGGTGTCAATCTTTTGATATTTATTGTTTCATAAAAACACGCTATTTGTCATGACAGCGGGAATTAATTATTAAATTAATTAATGTGACTTATATGTTTTGAATTTTGTAAAATATACTTCATTTTTTAATTTGGAATATCAAATATAGCTTAGGGTGAAGTTTTGGTATTTTTCTGAAAAAACATCAATTTTTTATGAATAGTGAAACCACTAAGTGGTACTTATAAAAACTGATTTTTCGTTTAAATGAAATTTTACCACTTCTGTGTTTTTAATTTCAAAAATCCGACAAACATGGTTGTCATGAAGAAGTAAAATGTGGTTCAATGTGATTAAAATAATTTTTTGATGAATAGTAACTCTTAAGTTCTTAATCGAGATTAGAGGTAATTAGTGTAGTTTAAGGTAAAAATAATGCTTTAATAAAATGAGATGAGATTGAAACATGTTCTAACCTAATGTTATGTGTCATGGTCGACCCAGACAATCCATGGGTCAACTTTGGGACCCCATGGAGCCACTTGGGTTGGGAAATGACATAAATAACTTTTTATTTAATGTAAAAGTAAAAATGACACAAACATGAGATGTTTTACTAAAACAATTTTTACATGGGGTTATAAAGATCAGATTTTTTATTATAAATAGTCATTGGAAAGATAAAAAGATTTCCTACGTCATAGTATTTTTTTATTATTTTTAGACTTTAAATAAATTATATTATTTATGACATCATGACGATGTAGTGATGACCTCATTATTTTACGATTTAAATAAAATGGAATGATAATGTAAAATCTAAGACCTAAACATGGCCAAAACCTATTGTATGGGTGGATTTCGAACCCAAATCACCTTATCATCGAAACAAATTAATGTGGGACCTCTTAAATCCGAATACCATTTTAAAATAATGTGACTTTTCTTTACCTTCCAAGAGTGCCCCTCCTCTCCTCTTATAAAAGGCCCCCACCTCTACCTCCTTACCCACACTCCCAAAGCCTTTGGCTCAGCCAAACCCTGCCCATTTTGTCTCTCCACATCCCTCTCTTACTCCTTGAATCCTCACTTTGGGCATAAGTCTTCCCAAGGAAGCCTTGGAGCTCAAATCTAAGAGAGTTACCCGATTTTAAGGTAATGTCTTCTTTTCAGTCCTTTTCTTTGATTTTGCTTCTCCAACCCCCTAAACTCTTTTTATTCTTTTATTTTGTAACCACTCCAGTATCCTAAATATACTAGGATTTTGTTATAAGTAGGATTCGAGCTACACTTACACACACCTACATCTAATGGTTAAATAACGTACTGTTTCCGTGGAGGGTGAATTTTTGCCTCCCGAAACGATGATTGTTCAACATTATTTTAACACCTTCAAAGGTGGACATTACGATATAACTATATTTATATATGATATATAATATGTTTATGCTTTCCTTAAGCTTTTGTATTTTTCATTTTGGGCATACATTTATTGTTTCCATTATGGGTAAACGCGATATCTTCATTTAAGGAAGTGCGGACTACCGCCCCCTCAGAGTGATTTGATTCGTTAAATAACATATGTGGGATGTATAAAGGATGTAACTATGATATTATATATGATATTATACTGGAATTATAAT
The DNA here is from genome assembly GCA_963277665.1 of Viscum album. NCBI lineage: Eukaryota > Viridiplantae > Streptophyta > Magnoliopsida > Santalales > Viscaceae > Viscum > Viscum album. Next base: position 1,573,124,353 of record OY728120.1, on the reverse strand, counting down.
ATACCTTTATATAATTATGATTCAATTCTATAAAATACGAAATAGAAATGAAAGTAGCATTCATGCGTACGTACGGCTTACCATCTCCATGAACGGTGCATTTCATTTCATACCTCTAAATGATTATGTAATATTATAAATGAATGTATATACTGGATATATATGATATATACATAATGAATATAATTATGGATTTAATGGATACATGAACAACATGTAATTATAAAGGTTTTATTTTTGACTCAAGTACCAATGATCGTTAAAACGACCGTTATTAACTTAAATAATTACATAGTGTTCATGACATGGAAATAAGTGATATAAAAGGAATAATGAACTTGAAAAAGGTTCTTAAACAAGTAGAAGTTAACTCAAGTTTATTATTCAGGAGATTAAAGAATGACCGAGTCAAGTCAGACCCGAGGTATGGGACTTCGTCTCAATCTCCTTTCATTGAGGCATATTTTGTTTTATACAAAACCTTATTTTATACGGTGTATAAACCCCTTTGACACTTACATTTATCCAAAAGGAATTTTTTTATATGAATCATTTTACTAAATGACAAAAGGGAATGTTTTTTCGTACGTATGCGGCGGCAACGACTTCTCCACCGTCGTGACCATTATTTGAGTTTCGGCTTCCTCGATAAGCCATACCGTTTTTTTAAAATAAAAATAAATACCATGTTATACTTTTCTTTTATTTTGGTATTGAAAATGGTTTTCATAATGTTTTTATTATATCAATGTGTTTTGTTGATGTCTTGTGATTGAAAGGTGGAAATGTTATGTTTCCTTTATGCATGTTTTATGTGATATGATTATGTTGAGGTTCTTGGGCATTATTATGAAGACGGGTGGTTCCGTGATAAACTAAGCGCGGGTGAGCCCAATATAGCTCTCCAATGCATTGGGTAACGTGAAGGAGTGTAACATTAAGGTTTATCTAAAGATATTTAGGGAATATACTGTGATGGGTATTCCAAACGTAACCAAGAGGGTTACTCCCTACGTAAGAATGTTATGAATGCCTCAAGTTACCTTTATGTCTTATGATTTCTATGATTTATTCATGATTTGATGAGGTATGTTAAAGTGATTATGTTTTATGGGTAAAGTATGATTTCATTCTTATGTATATATGTACACATGTTTCCTTTCCGTATTTTTATTTCCCTTACTAAGCTTTTTATTCTCATCCCAAGTTTTTTTTTTGAAATGTTTTACACAGGTCAAGGGAAAGGTACATGATATGATGATAGTGTCAAGGAAGTGTCAAGAAAGAATCCATGTTTTATTTTAAATATGTTTCCATTGATGGGAAAGAAGAATAATATCTTTATGTAACCACTTTGTTTATATGTGGAATGTAATGCATGTTTTATGATCTAATTCTCTAAAACTCTAAACCCGAAAAGATCCTCATTGTGTAATCTTGTAATAACTCAAGATTAAGTAAGGTTTAAGGTTGGGGCCTTATAGTTGGTATCAAAGGTCGGTTTAGATAACTTTAGTAGTTAGAATTCTATTAAATGATTATCCAAAAATATTTTGTTTTGAAATGATATAGCATTTGAAGATTACCATGTTGCTTCATCTAAGACATGTTTGTTCAGAATGGTTTTCCGTAGAGGAAACAGGGAAGCAGTGCTAGGAAGGCATACAGAAGGAAATAACCTTCCAAATCAGCATCCTGAGATGGTCGGAATTGGAACTGAACAGTTTTTTGTAGTAATGGTGCAGTTGACTCAAGCGATAAATGGTGGTGGTATCCATGCATGAGATCATCCAGATCAACCGCAGAGGAACATGTCAGTGGTGGAACATTTCATGAGGCAACATCCCCCATCATTCAGAGGATCATCTGACCCTATGCTAGCTGAAGGGTGTATTAAAGAACTGGAGAAGATTTTTGATGTCATGGGGTGTTCAGAAAATCAAAAGGTTAGTCTTGCTATTTACCGTTTGGAGGGTGAAACAGATCAGTGGTGTTCGATGGATAAAAATATCAGGAACACTGATGAGATTGATGCTCTCGACTAGGATGAATTAAAAGGTATGTTTCTTGAGAAGTATTTTCCTAAGGCTATTCGACTTAGGATTGAAAATAAATTCTTGGAGTTGAGGCAAGAGGAAGACTCAGTGGCGGTCTATGAAGAAAGGTTCACTTGATTGGAAAGGTATGCTCCAAATTTTATCCGAGACCTTGATAGTAAAATCAATCGTTTTTACTCAGTATTAAAGCCAAAATATCGAAGGGCATTAGCTTCTCGTGAGTTTAAAAGTTATGAAAAGCTTGTTCGATGTGCTGGGAAGGTGGAAATGGAGTTTTCCGATGATCAAGTGTTATATAACAACCAACATAAGAAGAGACCGAGGTGGCAGCAGAAAGGTAAGAATTCTTCCAAAAAGTCTGACAGTAAGAAAACTAAGTTTCCAGTTTGTGATAAATGTGGCAAAAGGCATGCTGGGGAATGTCTTCTGAATTCTGGAAAGTGCTACTGATGTGGTAAGATGGGGCATAAGGCTCGTGATTGCACTGAAAAAGATCAGGGTGATGGTAAGACCAAATTTGATTTATAGTTAGTAAAATGTTATAAGTGCAATGAGATGGGTCACTATGCAACCGAGTGTCCGACAAAGAGCTTGGGTGATGGGAAGCAGTTAGACTACAAGCCGAAAGGGGTGGTGAAATCCTTTGCAACTACTTCAGTAGATGTCAGGCCATCAAATGAAGTTCTATCAGGTACTTTGTTTGTTTTTTCAGATTATGCCAGTGTGTTGTTTGATTCAGGGTCTACACATTCTTTCATCTCTAAAACCATTTCTAGTAAAATGGGAATACCATCTCAAGAAATGGCTCCTGAACATTTGGTAAAAACACCTGGGGGAAATGTTGAGGCAAAAAGAATTTATAAGAATCTTCCTATCCTTATCTGTGGAAAGAACCTACTTGCAAACCTTATTGTTCTACCTCTAGTAGAGTTTGATGTTATCCTGGGTATGGATTGGATCTCTATTTACCATGCTAAGATTTACTGTAGATCTAAAGAAGTTTATTTTTAAAAAGACTTTTAGTTTGTGTACAAGAATGAACCCTTACTGTTGATAACTTATCAAGAGGCCAAGAAACTTGTAAAAGATGGAAATGAATGATATCTTGAACACATCGTTGAAAATAAAGGAGCTATTCAGATTAATAATGTGCCAGTGGTAAATGAGTATCCTGATGTTTTTCCTGATGATTTGCCTAGAATAGTACCAGATCGAGAAGTTGAGTTTACTGTTGACTTAGTTCCTGATTCTAAGCCAATTTCAAAACCCCCTTATCGAATGGCTCAAATTGAACTTTTAGAGTTAAAGGAGCAATTTCAAGATTTATTAGAGAAAGGTTTAATTCGACCTAGCACATCACCATGGGGTACTCCTATTTTTTTTGTTAAAAAGAAAGATGGTTCTATGAGACTTTTCATTGATTATAGAGCCTTGAATAACATCCTTGTTAAGAACAAATATCCTTTGCCTCATATCAATGATTTGTTTGATCAGCTCCAGGGAGCTCAGTATTTTTCAAATATTGACTTGAGATCGGGGTACCATCAGTAGAAGGTAAAGGAAGAAAATGTTGCGAAGACTGCGTTCCGTACAAGATATGGCCATTATGAATTTCTAGTAATTCCTTTTGGGATAACCAATGCACCTGTTGTATTCATGGACATAATGAATAGAATTTTCCATGAGTTCTTGGATAAGTTTGTGGTGGTTTTCATTGATGATATTTTGGTGTTTTCTAAAAGTAAATAGGAGCATGAAAGACATTTAAGGGTTATCTTGCAAACCTTAAAAGAAAAGAAACTGTATGGAAAATTCAGAAAGTGTGAGTTTTGGTTGCAACAAATTTCTTTCCTTGGTCATATTGTTTCTAAAGATGGGATAACTGTTGATCCTGCAAAAACAAAGGTTGTTTAAGAATGGCCAAGACCCACAAATTTAACTGAGATTCGTAGCTTCCTTGGTTTAGAAGGCTATTACCGAAGGTTTGTTAGAAATTTTTCATGGTTATCTAGTCCAATGATTAAGCTAACTCAGAAGGGTGTTAAGTTTATCTGGACAAAAGAATGTGATGATTGTTTTTAGGAATTTAAAAGAAGATTGGTGAATGCTCTAGTTTTGGCACTACCTTCCAGGAATAGTGAGTTTGTTATATAAAGTGATGATTCATTGAAAAGACTTGGTTGCGTCCTAATGCAGAATGATCAGGTAATTGCTTATGCTTCACGACAGTTGAAAACTCATGAGGTAAATTAACCTACACATGATTTGGAATTAGCTGTTGTTGTTTTCGCTTAAAAAATTTGGAGACATAATTTGTATGGAGTAAAGTATGAAATATATACTGATCACAAAATTTTAAAGTATATATTCACTCAGAAAGAGTTAAACATTAGACAGAGGAGATGGCTGGAATTAATCGAGGATTATGATTGTACAATTCATTACCATCCGGGAAAAGCAAATAAAGTGGCTGATGCTTTAAGTCGAAAAAGTATTGCTTCATTAGAAATGTTGCATTTGGAACGTGATCCTTTGGTTAAGGATTTGATGACATTTGGCATAGATGTTGTTTGTGCAGGAAGTTATTCTATTTTGTTTCAGGTATCAGTGAGATCTTCTCTATCATATAGAATCAAGCAAGAACAGAAGCAAGACAGTGAGTTGCAGAAAAAGGTAGAGCTGGTTCAGAAAGGTAATTTTCCTGAATTCAACATTGATAATGATTACGTTTTGAGATTTGGGAAGAGATTGTGTGTGCCTTGTGATTCACAGTTGAAGAGAGAGTTGTTATGTGAAGCTCATAGTTCTCCGTTTTCAGTTCATCCTGGCAGTACTAAAATGTACATAGATCTGCAGGAGTATTACTGGTGGGATGGAATGAAAAGAGATATTGCTGATTTTACTGTGCAGTGTTTGACATGTCAACAGGTTAAAGTAGAGCGGTAGTTACCGAAAGGGATGCTTCAGCCTTTACCAGTGCCAGAGTGGAAATGAGAGAATATATCCATGGACTTTGTTGTGGGATTACCGAAGACATCTCGAGGTAATAATGCAATCTGGGTTATTGTTGATCGCTTGACTAAATCTTCTCATTTCCTTGCTATACGAGATACTATTTCCCTAGATCAACTTACCCGTTTGTATCTTAAAGATATATTCAGGTTACATGGAGTTCCCCTCTCCATTGTATCTGATCGTGATCCCAGGTTCACTTTTAACTTTTGGAAAGGCCTTCAGAATTCGTTGGGTACTGAATTAAATTTTAGTATAGCTTTCATCCTCAATCAGATGGGCAGTTCGAACGAACAATTCATACATTGGAGGATATGCTACATTCTTGCTCTGTGGATTATTAGGGAAGTTGGGACCAACATCTTTCTTTGGTTGAATTTTTATATAATAACAGTTTTCATTCCAGTATACAGATGGAACCATTTCAGGCATTATATGGGAAGCGGTGTTGAACTCCAGATTTCTGGGAGGATGTGGGTGAAAGGAAGATGACTGGACCAGAATTGGTAGAAGAGGTGGCAGAAAAAGTTCAGCTGATTCAGAAGCACATGAGAACAGCTCAGAGCAGGAAGAAGAGTTATGCGGATAACCGGAGGAAGGATATATCTTTCGAGGTAGATGATTATGTTTTTCTCAAGGTTTCTCCTTGAAAAGTGTGATGAGATTTGGTAAGAAAGGAAAGCTGAGTCCAAGGTTTATTGTACCATATGAAATTCTGGAGAGAGTTGGATCAGTTGCATACCGGGTGGCTTTACCTCTGACTTTATCTCAGGTACACAATGTTTTTCACGTTTCGATGTTGAGAAAGTATATGCCAGATCCATCTAATGTTTTGAGTCCAGAGGTAGTTCATCAGGAAGAGAACCTATCTTATGAGGAACAACCGGTCCAGATTCTTGACCACAGGGAGCAAGTGTTACGGAATAAGGTGATTAATCAAGTAAAGGTTTTGTGGAAAAACCACATGATGGAAGAGGCAACATGAGAATCTGAAAATGCAATGAGGGATAAGTACCCTCATTTATTCGATAAGTAAATAAATTGCGGGGATGAAATTTTCAAAAGGGGGGAAGGATGTAACATCCCAATTAAGTAATGAGTAATAGATATTTTTATCTATGTCTATTAATGAAATATATAGAGTCTTAAAATGAAAATAAATCCAATATTAAGCATGGAATACACTAATATTTCTAAAAGATTGTTTTACTGCCTTTTCATGGAAAACCCTTTTTAAATCTATATTTTTACAATTTTATTGGATATGTTTGTCAAAATAGACTTATTCTTTATGATTGGGACATAAAATTTACTTTGTGTGAATTTTTGGTATTTTTCAGACAATGTTCATTTTTAATGAATAGTGAAAATACTGCATTTTACATCAAAACAGCTTTTTAATCTAATTTATTTATATGATTAGATTATCTTTTGAATTGGTTTTTAAGTGAAATTAGAATATATTTTTACCATTTAATCCAATTGTGGTCATTCGAATCAATTTCACTTTGAAATTGGACTTAAACTGTTGTCAATCTTTTGATACTTATTGTTTCATAAAAACACGATATTTGTCATGACATCGGGAATTAATTATTAAATTAATTAATGTGACTTATATGTTTTGAATTTTTTGAAATAGACTTCATTTTTGAATTCGGAATATCAAATATAGCTTAGGGGGAATTGTTGGTATTTTTCTAAAAAACTTCAATTTTTGATGAATAGTGAAACCACTAAATGGTACTTATAAAAACTGATTTTTCGTTTAAATGAAATTTTACCACTTCTGTGTTTTGAATTTCAAAAATCTGACATACATGGTTTTCATTAAGAATTAAAATGTGGTTCAATGAGATTAAATAATTTTTTGGTGAATAGTAACTCTTAAGTTCTTAATCGCGATTAGAGGAAATTAGTGTAGTTTAAGGTAAAAATAATGCTTTAATAAAATGAGATGAGCTTGAAACATGTCATACCCTCATTGGATGTGTCGTGGCCGACCAAGACAATCCATGGGTCAACTTGGGGACCCCATGGAGCCACTTGGGTTGGGAAATGACATAAATAACTTTTTATTTAATGTAAAAGTAAAAATGACACAAACATGAGATGTTTTACTAAAACAATTTTTACATGGGGTTATAAAGATCAGATTTTTTATTATAAATATTCATTGGAAGGATAAAAATATTTCATACATCATAGTTTTTTTTATAATTTTTCGACTTTAAATAAATTAAATTATTTATGACATCATGACGATGCAGCGATGACCACATTATTTAATGATTTAAATAAAATGGAATGACAATGTAAAATCTAAGACCTACACATGGCCAAAACCTATTGTATGGGTGGATTTCGAACCCTTATCACCTTATACTAGAAAAACATCATTTTGGGACCTCTTAAATCCGAATACCATTTTAAATTAAAGTGACTTTTCTTTACCTTCCAAAAGTACCCCTCCTCTCCTCTTATAAAAGCCCCCACCTCTACCTCCTTACCCACACTCCCAAAGCCTTTGGCTCGGCCAACCCCTGCCCATTCTGGCTCTCCACATCCCTCTCTTACTCCTTGAATCCTCACATTGGGCAGAAGTCTTCCCAAGGAATCCTTTGATCTCAAATCTAAGAGAGTTGCCCTATTTTAAGGTAATGTCTTCTTTTGAGTCCCGTTGTTTGATTTTGCTTCTCCAACCACCTAAACTCTTTTTATTCTTTTCTTTTGTAACAACTACAGTATCCTCAATATACTAGGATTTTGTTATAAGAAGGATTCGAGCTACACTTACACACACCTACATCTAATGGTTAAAGGAAATACTATTTCCGTGGATGGTGAATTTATGCCTCCCGAAACGATGATTGTTCAGCATTATTTTAACACCTTAAAAGGTGGCCATTAATATGTCACTATATTTATATATGATATATAATATGTTTATGTTTTCCTTTAGCTTCTGTATTTTTCATTTTGGGAATACCTTTATGGTTTCCATTATAGGTAAACGCGATATCTTCATTTAAGGAAGTGTGGACTACCACCCCCTCAAAGTGATTTGATTCGTTAAATACAATATGTGGGACGTATAAAGGATTGAACTATGATATTATATATGATATTATACTGGAATTATAATATACCTTTATATCATTATGATTCCATTCTATAAAATACGAAATAGAAATGAAAGTAGCGTTCATGCGTACGTACGGCTTACCGTCTCCATGAACGGTGCATTTCATTTCTTACCTCTAAATGATTATGTAATATTATAAATTCATGTATATAATGGATATATATGATATATACATAATTATTATAATTCTGGATATAATGGATACATGAACAACATGTAATTATAAAGGGTTTATTTTTGACTCAAGTACCAATGATCGTTAAAATGACCGTTATTAACTTAAATAATTACATAGTGTTCATGACATGGAAATAAGTGATATAAAAGGAATAATGAACTTGAAAAAGGTTCTTAAACAAGTAAAAGTTAACTCAAGTTTATTATTCAGGAGATTAAATAACGACTCGGTCAAGTCGGACTCGAGGTATGGGACTTCGTCTCAATCTCCTTTCATTGAGGCATATTTTGTTTTATACAAAACCTTCTTTTATACAGTGTATAAACCCCTTTGACTTTTATGTTTATCCAAAAGGAATTTTTTTTATGAAGCATTTTACTAAACGACAAAAGGGAATGTTTTTGTCGTACGTATGCGGCGACAACGACTTCTCCGCCGCCGTGACTATTATTTGAGTTTCGGCTTCCTCTACAAGCCATACTGTTTTTTTAAAATAAAAATAAATACCATGTTATACTTTTCTTTTATTTTGGTATTGAAAATGGTTTTCATAATTTTTTTATTATATCAATGTGTTGTATTGATATCTTGTGATTGAAACGTGGAAATGTTATGTTTCCTTTATGCATGTTTTATGTGATATGATTATGTTGAGGTTCTTGGGCATTATTATGAAGACGGGTGGTTCTGTGATAAACTAAGGGCGGGTGAGCCCGATATAGCTCTCCAATGCATTGGGTAATGCAAAGGAGTGTAACATTAAAGTTTCTCCGAAGATATTTAGGTAATATACTGTGATGGGTATTCCAAACGTAACCAAGAGGGTTACTCCCAACGTAAGAATGTTATGAATGCCACAAGTTACCTTTATGTCTTATGATTTCTATGATTTATTCATGATTTGATGAGGTATGTTAAAGTGCTTATGTTTTATGGGTAAAGTATGATTTCATTCTTATGTATATATGTAACCATGTTTCCTTTCCATATTTTTATATCCCTTACTCAGCTTTTTATGCTCATCCCAAGTTTTTTTTGAAATGTTTTTCACAGTTCAAGGGAAAGGTACATGATATGATGATAGTGTCAAGGAAGTGTCAAGAAAGAATCCATGTTTTATTTTAAATATGTTTCCATTGATGGGAAAGAAGAATAATATCTTTATGTAACCAATTTGTTTATATGTGGAATGTAATGAAAGTTTTATGATCTAATTCTCTAAAACTCTAAACCCGAAAAGATCCTCATTGTGTAATCTTGTAATAACTCAAGATTAAGTAAGGTTTAAGGCTGGGGCCTTAAAGTTGGTATCAGAGGTCGTTTTAGATAACTTTAGGAGTTATAATTCTATTAAATGATTATCCAAAAATATTTTGTTTTGAAATGATATAGCATTTGAAGATTACCATGTTGCTTCATCTAAGACATGTTTGTTCAGAATGGTTTTCCGCAGAGGAAACAGGGAAGCAGTGCTAGGAAGGCATACAGAAGGAAATAACCTTCCGAATCAGCATCCTGAGATGGTCGGAATTGGAAATGAACAGTTTTTTGTAGTAATGGCGCAGTTGACTCAAGCGATAAATGGTGGTGGTATCCATGCACGAGATCATCCAGATCAACCGCAGAGTAACATGTCAGTGGTGGAACATTTCATGAGGCAACATCCCCCATCATTCAGAGGATCATCTGACCATGTGCTATCTGAAGGGTGGATTAAAGCACTGGAGAAGATTTTTCATGTCATGGGGTGTTCAGAAAATCAAAAGGTTAGTCTTTCTGTTTATCGTTTGGAGGGTGAAGCAGATCAGTGGTGGTCGATGGTTAAAAATATCAGGAATTCTGATGAGATTGATGCTCTCGACTGGGATGAATTCAAAGGTATGTTTCTTGAGAAGTATTTTCCTAAGGCTGTTCGACATAGGATGGAAAAACAATTCTTGGAATTGAGGCAAGAGGAAGACTCATTGGCTGTCTATGAAGAAAGGTTCACTCGATTGGCAAGGTATGCTCCAAAGTTTATCTGAGACCTTGATAGTAAAATAAATCGTTTTTACTTAGGATTAAAGCCAAAATATCGAAGGGCATTAGCTTCTCATGAGTTTAAAAGTTATGAAAAGCTTTTTCGATGTGCTGAGATGGTGGAAATGGAGTTTTCTGATGATCAAGTGTTCTATAACAACCAACATAAGAAGAGACCGAGGTGGCAGGAGAAAGGTAATATTTCTTCAAAAAAGTCTGACGGTAAGAAAACTAAGTTTCCAGTTTGTGATAAATGTGGAAAAAGGCATGCTGGGGAATGTCTTCTAAATTCTGGAATGTGCTACCGATGTGGTAATATGGGACATAAGGCTCGTGATTGCATTGAAAAAGATCAGGGTGATGGTAAGACCAAATTATATTTACAATTAGTAAAATGTTATAAGTGCAATGAGATGGGTCATTATACAAACGAGTGTCCGACAAAGAGCTTGGGTGATGGGAAGAAGTTAGACTACAAGCAGAAAGGGGTGGTGAAATCCTTTGCAACTACTTCAGCAGATGTCGGGCCATCAAATGAAGTTGTATCAGGTTCTTTGTTTGTTTTTTCAGATTATGTCAGTGTGTTGTTTGATTCGGGGTCTACACGTTCTTTCATCTCTGAAACCTTTTCTTCTAAAATGGGAATACCATCTCAAGAAATGACTCTTGAACTTTTGGTAAAAACACCTGGGGGAAATATTGAGGCAAAGAGAATTTATAAGAATCTTCCTATCCTTATCTGTGGAAAGAACCTACTTGCAAACCTTATTGTTCTACCTCTAGTAGAGTTTGATGTTATCCTGGGTATGGATTGGCTCTCTATTTACGATGCTAAGATTGACTGTAGAGATAAAGAAGTTTAATTTCAAAATTACATTCAGTTTGTGTACAAGAATGAACCCTTACTGTTGATAACTTATCAAGAGGCCAAGAAACTTGTAAAAGATGGAAATGAATGTTACCTTGCACACATCGTTGAAAATAAAGGAACTGTTCAGATTAATGATGTGCCAGTGGTAAATGAGTATCCTGATGTTTTTCCTGATGAGTTTCCTGGAATAATACCAGATCAAGAATTTCAGTTTACTGTTGACTTAGTTACTGATGCTAAGAAAATTTCAAAACCCCCTTATCTAATGGCTCAAATTGAACTTTTAGACTTAAAGGAGCAATTGTAAGATTTATTAGAGAAAGGTTTCGTTCAACCTAGCACATCACCATGGGGTGATCCTATTTTATTTGTTAAAAAGAAAGATAGTTCTATGAGACTTTGCAATGATTATAGAGCCTTTAATAACATCCCTGTTAAGAACAAATATCCTTTGCCTCATATCGATGATTTGTTTTATCAGCTCCAAGGAGCTCAGTATTTTTCAAAGATTGACTTGAGATCGGGGTACCATCAGCTGAAGGTAAAGGAATAAGATGTTCCGAAGACCGCGTTCCGTACAAGATATGGCCATTATGAATTTGTAGTAATGCCTTTTGGGCTAACCAATGCACCTGCTGTATTCATGGACTTAATGAATAGAATTTTCCATGAGTTCTTGGATAAGTTTTTGGTGGTTTTAATTGATGATATTTTGGTGTTTTCTAAAAGTAAAGAGGAGCATGAAAGACATTTAAGGGTTATCTTGCAAACTTTAAAAGAAAAGAAACTGTATGGAAAAATCAGCAAGTGTGAGTTTTGGTTATAACAAATTTCTTTCCTTGGTCATATTGTTTCCAAAGATGGGATCACTGTTGATCATGCAAAAACAATGGTTGTTGAAGAATGGCCAAGACCCACAAATGTAACTAAGATTCGTAGCTTCCTTGGTTTGGCAGGCTATTACCGAAGGTTTGTTAGAAATTTTTCACAGTTATCTAGTCCAATGACTAAGCTAACTCGGAAGGGTGTTAAGTTTATCTGGACAAAAGAATGTGATGATTGTTTTCAGGAATTGAATAGAAGATTGGTGAATGCTCTAGTTTTGGCACTACCATCCAAAAATGGTGAGTATGTTATATAAAGTGATGCTTCATTGAAAGGACTTGGTTGCGTCCTAATGTAGAATGATCAGGTAAATGCTTATGCTTCACGACAATTGAAAACTCATGAGGTAAATTACCCTACACATGATTTGGAATTAGCTGCAGTTGTTTTCACTTTAAAAATTTGGAGGAATCATTTGTATGGAGTAAAGTGTGAAATATATACTGATCACAAAAGTTTAAAGTATATATTCACTCAGAAATCGTTAAACATGAGACAGAGGAGATAGCTGGAATTAATCAAGGATTATGATTTTACAATTCATTACCATCCGGGAAAAGCAAATAAAGTGGCTGATGCTTTGAGTCGAAAAAGTAATGCTTCATTAGAAATGTTGCGTTTGGAACGTGATCCTTTGGTTAAGGATTTGATGAACTTTGTCATAGAAGTTGTTGGTGCAGGAAGTTCTTCTGTTTTGTTTCAGGTATCAATGAGATCTTCTCTATCAGATAGAATCAAGCAAGAACATAAGCAAGACAGTGAGTTGCAGAAAAAGGTAGATCTGGTTCAGAAAGGTAAGTTTCCTGAATTCAACATTGATAATGATTGCATTTTGAGATTTGGGAAGAGATTGTGTGTGCCTTGTGATTCACAGTTGAAGAGAGAGTTGTTATGTGAAGCTCACAGTTCTCCGTTTTCAGTTCATCCTGGAAGTACTAAGATGTATAGAGATCTGCGGGAGTATTAATGGTGGGATGGAATGAAAAGAGATATTGCTGATTTTATTGTGAAGTGTTTGACATGTCAACAGGTTAAAGCAGAGCGGCAGTTACCGAAAGGGATGCTTCAGCCTTTACCAGTGCCAGAGTGGAAATGGGAGAATATATCCATGGACTTTTTTGTGGGATTACTGAAGACATCTCAAGGTAATAATGTAATCTGGGTTATTGTTGATCACTTGACTAAATCTGCGCATTTCCTTGCTATACGAGATACTTTTTCCCTAGATCAACTTTCCCGTTTGTATCATAAAGAGATAGTCAGGTTACATGGAGTTCCCCTCTCCATTGTATCTGATCGTGATCCCAGGTTCACTTCTAACTTTTGGAAAGTCCTTCAGAAGTCGTTGGGTACTGAATTAAATTTTAGTACATCTTTTCATCCTCAATCAGATTGGCAGTCAGAATGAACAATTCAGACATTGGAGGATATTCTACGTTCTTGCTCTATGGATTATCAGGGAAGTTGGGACCAACTTCTTTCTTTGGTTGAATTTTTATATAATAACAGTTTTCATTCCAGTATACAGATGGCACCATTTCAGGCATTATATGGGAAGCGGTGTCGAACTCCATCTTTCTGGGATGAAGTGGGTGAAAGGATGTTGATTGGACCAGAATTGGTAGAAGAGATTGCCAAAAAAGTTCAGCTGATTCCGAAGCAAATGAGAATAGCTCAGATCAGGCAGAAGATTTATGTGGATAACCGGAGGAATGGTCTATCTTTCGAGGTAGGTGATTATGTTTTTCTCAAGGTTTCTCCTTGGAAAAGTGTGATGAGATTTGGTAAGAAAGGAAAGCTGATTCTATGGTTTATTGGACCATATGAAATTGGGGAGAGATTTGGATCAGTTGCATACCGGGTGGCTTTACCTCTGAGTTTATCTCAGGTACACAATGTTTTTCACATTTCGATGTTGAGAAAGTATATGCCAGATCCATCTCATGTTTTGAGTCCAAAGGTAGTTCAGCTGGAAGAGAACCTATCTTACGAGGAACAACCAGTCCAGATTCTTGACCATAGGGAGCAAGTGTTACGGAGTAAGGTGATTAATCAGGTAAAGGTTTTGTGGAAAAACCACATGATGGATGAGGAAACATGGGAATCTGAAAATGCAATGAGGGATAAGTACGCCCATTTATTCGATAAATAAATAAATTGCAGGGACGCAATTTTCAAAAGGGGGGAAGGATGTAAAATCCCAAGTATGTAATGAGTAATAGATATTTTTATCTATTTCTATTAATGAAATAGATAGTGTTTTAGAGTCTTAAAATGAAAATAAATCCAATCTTAAGCATGGAATACACTAATATTTCTAAAAGATTGTTTTACTGCCTTTTCATGGAAAACCATTTTTAAATCTATATTTTTACAATTTTATAAGATGTTTTTCTCAAAATAGACTTATTCTTTATGATTGGGACATCAAAATTTACTTTGTTTGAATTTTTGGTATTTTTCAGACAATGTTCATTTTTTAATGAATAGTGAAAAATACTGCATTTTACATGAAAAATGATTTTTAATCTAATTTATTTATATGATTAGATTATCTTTTGAATTGGTTTTGAAGTGAAATTAGAATAAATTTTTACCATTTAATCCAATGGTGGTCATTGGAATCAATTTCACTTTGAAATTGGACTTAAACTGGTGTCAATCTTTTGATACTTATTGTTTCATAAAACCACGCTATTTGTCATGACAGCGGAAATTAATTATTAAATTAATTAATGTGACTTATATGTTTTGAATTTTGTAAAATATACTTCATTTTTGAATTCGGAATATCAAATATAGCTTAGGGTGAATTTTTGGTATTTTTCTGAAAAACTTTAATTTTTGATGAATAGTGAAACCACTAAGTTGTACTTATAAAAACTGATTTTTCGTTTAAATAAAATTTTTCCACTTCTGTGTTTTGAATTTCAAAAATCCTACATACATGGTTTTAATTAAGAATTAAAATTTGGTTCAATGAGATTAAAATAATTTTTTTGGTGAATAGTAACTCTTAAGTTCTTAATCGCGATTAGAGGTAATTTGTGTAGTTTAAGGTAAAAATAATGCTTTAATAAAATTAGATGAGCTTGACACATGTCTTACCCTCATTGTATGTGTCATGGACGACCAAGAAAATCCATGGGTCAACTTGGGGACCCCATGGAGCCACTTGGGTTGGGAAATTACATAAATAACGTTTTATTTAATGTAAAAGTAAAAATGAAACAAACATGAGATGTTTTACTAGAACAATTTTTACATGGGGTTATAAAGATCAGATTTTTTAATATAAATATTCATTGGAAAGAGAAAAATATTTCATACATAATAGTTTTTTTTATAATTTTTAGATTTTAAATAAATTAAATTATTTATTACATCATGATGATGCAGCGATGACCTCATTATTTAACGATTTAAATAAAATGGAATGATAATGTAAAATCTAAGACCTACACACGGCCAAAACCTATTGTATGGATGTATTTCGAACCCTTATCACCTTATCTTAGAAACACATCATTGTGGGACCTCTTAAATCTGAATACCATTTTAAAATAAAGTGACTTTTCTTTACCTTCCAAGAGTGGCCCTCCTCTCCTCTTATAAAAGGCCCCCACCTCTACCTCCTTACCCACACTCCCAAAGCCTTTGTCTCGGCCAACCCCAGACCATTTTGGCTCTACACATCCCTCTCTTACTCCTTGAAGCCTCACTTTGGGAAGAAGTCTTCCCAAGGAAGCCTTTGTGCTCAAATCTAAGAGAGTTACCCGATTTTAAGATAATGTCTTCTTTTGAGTCATTTTGTTTGATTTTGCTTCTCCAACCCCCTAAACTCTTTTTATTCTTTCCTTTTGTAACAACTCCATTATCCTCAATATACTAGTATGTTTTTATAAGAAGGATTCGAGCTACACTTACACACACCTACATCTAATGGTTAATGGACATACTGTTTCCGTGGATGGTGAATTTATGCCTCCCGAAACGATGATTGTTCAACATTATTTTAACACCTTAAAAGGTGGCCATTAAGATTTCACTATATTTATATATGATATATAATATGTTTATGTTTTCCTTAAGCTTCTGTATTTTTCATTTTTCTCATACCTTTATGGTTTCCATTATGGGTAAACGCGATATCTTCATTTATGGAAGTGCATACTACCGCCCCCTGAAAGTGATTTGATTCGTTAAATACCATATGTGGGACGTATAAAGGATGTAACTATGATTTTATATATGATATTATACTGGAATTATAATATCTCTTTATATCATTATGATTCCATTTTATAAAATATGAAATAGAAATGAAAGTAGCGTTCATGCGTACGTACGGCTTACCGTCTCCATGAACGGTGCATTTCATTTCTTACCTATAAATGATTATGAAATATTATAAATACATGTATATACTGGATATATATGATATATACATAATTATTAAAATTATGGATATAATGGATACATGAACAACATGTAATTATAAAGGGTTTATTTTTTACTCAAGTACCAATGATCGTTAAAACGACCGTTATTAACTTAAATAATTACATAGTGTTCATGACATGGAAATAAGTGATATAAAAGGAATAATGAACTTGAAAAATGTTCTTAAACAAGTATAAGTTAACTCAAGTTTATTATTCAGGAGATTAAAGAACTACTGAGTCAAGTCGGACCCGAGGTATGGGACTTCATCTCAATCTCCTTTCAATGAGGCATATTTTGTTCTATACAAAACTTTCTTTTATACGGTGTATAAACTCCTTTGACTTTTACGTTTATCCAAAAGGAATCTTTTTTATACGAAGCATTTTACTAGACGACAAAAGGGAATGTTTTTGTTGTACGTATGCGGTGACAACGACTTCTCCGCCACCATGACCATTATTTGAGTTTCGGTTTCCTCTACAATCCATACCGTTTTTTTAAAAGAAAAATAAATACCCTGTTATAATTTTCTTTTATTTTGGTATTGAAAATGGTTTTCATAATTTTTTTATTATATCAATGTGTTGTATTGATATCTTGTGATTGAAAGGTGGAAATGTTATGATTACTTTATGTATGTTTTATGTGATATGATTATGTTGAGGTTCTTGGGCATTATTATGAAGACGGGTGGTTCCGTGATAAACTAAGGGCGGGTGAGCCCAATATTGCTCTCCAATGCATTGGGTAACGTGAAGGAGTGTAAAGTTAAGGTTTATCCGAAGAGATTTAGGGAATATACTGTGATGGGTATTCCAAACGTAACCAAGAGGGTTACTCCCTACGTAAGAATGTTATGAATGCCTCAAGTTACCTTTATGTCTTATGATTTCTATGATTTATTCATGATTTGATGAGGTATGTTAAAGTTCTTATGTTTTATGGGTAAAGTATGATTTCATTCTTATGTATATATGTACCCATGTTTCCTTTCCATATTTTTATATCCCTTACTGAGCTTTTTATGCTCATCCCAAGTTTTTTTTGAAATTTTTTTCACAGGTCAAGGGAAAGGTACATGATATGATGATAGTGTCAAGGAAGTGTCAAGAAAGAATCCATGTTTTATTTTAAATATGTTTCCATTGATGGGAAAGAAGAATACTATCTTTATGTAACCACTTTATTTATCTGTGGAATGTAATGCAAGTTTTTTTATCTAATTCTCTAAAACTCTAAACTCAAAAAGATCCTCATTGTGTAATCTTGTAATAACTCAAGATTAAGTAAGGTTTAAGGCTGGGGCCTTATACAAAGAAGTTGTAAAGAGGTTTAGAATTTTCCATCATCATGCATAATTATTTTTCAAACATTCTCATCATTATTATGTGTTTTTGTTACTCTAGATGTTATGGTTATATAAAAACATGGTTTTAGCATTGGATTTTATTTCCATATACAAATAAATTAAGAAATAATTTAATGAAATATCACAAGATATATTTACTAATGTTTTCAAATCACATATATAAATATATAAATTATTTTTTACCACTAATATGTTAGAACATCACTATATTGGTCTGGAATTTACCTTCTTAGCATCCGTGAGTTGACTAGCTTCATGTTGGTTTA
The DNA here is from genome assembly GCA_963277665.1 of Viscum album. Classification (NCBI taxonomy): domain Eukaryota; kingdom Viridiplantae; phylum Streptophyta; class Magnoliopsida; order Santalales; family Viscaceae; genus Viscum; species Viscum album. The sequence goes on along the minus strand of OY728120.1, from coordinate 1,573,106,105 downwards.
GTGATTTACTATATCATCACTAATAGATTTAAGGGTTTATATTAAAAAACAAATTTGTTCAATAAAAAACAAGTTATCCACCAAACATGTGGATTTTCTATATTGTGTTTAATGATTTAATGGAAAACCACTAGTAGTTTCAAGAAAGAATCGGATTATAACCCATATATTTCCTCATTCATAATGGGTATAAGGATGTAATTTTTTGATATAAGGAGATTTATGGGTTTTCTTGCATATAGAAAATCATTTCTTGGGTGTACTAGAAAAAAATTAAGATTTATCATCACAAATGTATTCATGAATTTACTATCCCATAATCAATAAGATTAGGTAATTATAGACTTATCACATTTAGACTCACTCATTAACAATTTCTTAGGATTTACAGGATAAAGTTAACAAAAATTAACAGGAATAAATTCTATTTGATTTGTAAAATAAAAAAATTATCTCTATTTTGTTTCATATTATCCTATAAATCTAAAGGCATTCACTTGGGATTATAGTTTCCTAGAAATGGATTATTTAAATATAGGATGAATGTGTGATTATATTAGGATTTAAACATTAAAATGGGTTTTTTATGTAACCCAATGTTGAGAATTGAAAACAAACATTTTTTAATATAATAGTGAAATTCATGTCACAAGGAATTGTATACATTTTAAGGTTGTATGACATAGGAAAATTTATTTACTTTTAATGCAATGATGTTATGTTTGATAGTGATCATTTTCATACCTTACAATTAAAATCATTCTGTGTTGTATTTTAAAGTGATATTATGTAGACTTTGTTGACTTCTAGTTCAAGTCCATATGGATAATACCTATAGAAGAGATATACTTACCATATTGTGTGTTTGATTCTTATAAATGGAAAAAATTAGATAATTACTATCAATATGTGTCAAAGGTGAGGGTATATGGATTTATACATGGTTGGGGGTTTAATGAATCATGTTATTAATGAAAATCTGATAATTTGTGGGGTGATTTATCAAAAATTGCATCCCATTAGTAATCGCCTCTATTTAATTCATAAGTAAATTTTAGTAAGGATGACTAATTGAAAATGAGTATGAAACCAGTTTGGGGAATGCTTATTTTACAATAATGAGGTATCTTGTAGAAATACTTTCCTGGAGTATTTGGATTGTAACAAATGGATACAAATATATAGAACCCATTAAAGTGAATGGGTGGAAAATAAGAGAAAATTACATGTTGGGTTATTATATAAAATTAAACTAGGTTTTGGACATACAGATAAATATATGTGAGGTAGATAACCTTTCCATGGGGAACCCACATTACACCATAGTCTATTAGTATTAGAAGTGTATATAAGATATCATATTGGTGATAACATTTTTATAAAAAATAATTACACTAATTTTAAAAAAAATAGTTATTAAAAGTAAATTTTTATTTTCTAATTAAAATATATTTTTATTCAACATTTACAAACCTAATCATTGTTATCGATGGAAATTATATGCATATGTTGTTTTTTTATCATATTATTTAATATTTTGAATAATTTGAATGTGTTTATAATTGATATTTTTATATTATATGACTAAAATAATAATATATGGTGTTACTATCACTTTATCCATATATATTTTCACATTGAATATAATCATGACATTTCAACATACACATGTGGGGCTTCGAGTGAAGGCTCCATGTAGGACCCCATGAATGGTGCTTTATATGAAAGTTTATTGTTTCCCTTTTAGGTTAGAATTTCATCCTTGAAAGATGATAAATGTTTTTAGTATTTATCAAGGGGTACATAGAAGTCATTGGATGAAAGGATTCTGATGTGCTCATTCGATTTCCCTCTCCCTTACACAAATGATTTAATCCATTAATTGATAAATTTTATGGGTATTTATAAGAAAATATTTATGAAAATAGAATTATAGCATGTGGGAAGGAAAATTTTTCTTGAATGTAGAGGTTACAATAATGGGAACTTAATTGATCGGCTCACTGATAGGATTTTTCACTAGCCTAGCATTACATAACCTTAAGCTATGGGTTTGGAAAAAATTCAAAATAGTATTGGTATTGTGTGTCCTTCAATAGTGAGGGAGAAAATAGTGTATAACATTCCTTATTCCACAACACCTTTAATTACAGATGTTATGATATATTACATAAATATTATAGTGAAAAAGTAAATAAATAATATATTTTTCATTTGAAATATAATAATATTAACTCTAACAACATAAAAACTTACTATGAAAATATTTTTAATCAAAAAAATCCCACCATTAAATTGTAATGAATTAATATTAAATGAATAAAATTATTTGGTGGTGGGGTGTTAATTTTTTTATCATGAATCAAAATTTTAAGACTATTTATGGTCCCTCTATAATAATGGATAAACACCATTAGATGAACCTATTTCAGTCCTTGAGATCATTAATAAAACATGTTTTCTATAAAAAAAATAAATCTTTTCTTCTGGTTCCTTATATAACTATCTTTCACTTACCAATGCATGAAACTCAATTAAAAATAATTATTTCTATTATTGTTGTTGGTTTTAGTAATTTTCACTTTTTATAATTATGATTTATTCACCTATGATTTTATTTCCATTAAACAATACATGTTCCACTCTTTCTCAATTTTTTTGTGAATTCATGGAATAGTGGATAAATAATATCATTAAATTTTATCAGCATCATTTTTACCCACATCCCAACATAATTTTTATTATAATTTCCCATTCATTAATTATTTTATATTTGAAATAGATGAATGTTAAAAAAAACCTTTTCCACTATGTAATTATAATTAGTGGGAAATAATGGCTAGTAATTTAATCCTAGAATGGTATCAATGTAATCATCTAACACATGAAAACCAATCAAATGTATGTAAATATGTTTTTAGGTATTATCCTAGATCTATTAAGCTCCCATTATATGGTATTGGTCTATTAGAAAACTCATAAATCCAAAATCTGATAAGAAATATAGATTCAATGTGTTATTGGTCATCTTTTAGTCAGATATAGGTGAACATATGGAAAATCATCACATTTCACTTTTAGTAAATATTTACATCATTTAAAATTATTTTTATGATCCAAATAAAATTTCTAATAAGGTTTAAAAATGAAAACTGGTTATTCCTAATTCACCACCATCTTAAAATATTTCATTACATTGTATAAGAACATTTTGAAATAATTATATGACTAAAATCTGATAAGAATATTCTTAATTGAATGATCATGGGAATTGTTAGGTTCATCCAAGTTTTTCTAAGTATGATTTTTGATATAAGAATATTGGGTTTTGTGAGGTGGTGTAAGATTATTGATTTTTGAACTGTATTATTTTTTATTTTGTCTTGAGGATTATTAGTCTAAGGTAACTCAAAACTGTTAACTTATTCCTACCAAAAGGGAATTAAGAATATTTTCATATAGAATCCATAAGGTGGGAAGAGTCCTCATAATTGGAAAGATATATATTGATATTTTACCTCAAGTTAATTCCCTTGTTAATAGAGAGAAAAATCAAACCACTTACACTATATTTCTAATTTCAACCAAAAACTGAAATAGGGAAAGATAAATATTTATATGAAAATACCCCATTATTCAACTGAAAAATCATATTAGACATTTATGGGTAATAAATTATGGTGATTATACTATGAAAATAACATACACTCTCCACTTTTATGAAATAAGTAATTTAATTTCCAAGGTGGAAGGAAGTATTTCCCACTAAGTGGGGTTTTCAACTTAATGATAGTGTAATGGATTACTTTTTCATGTAATGTTTATTGGTTTTGATTTTATATATTCGGTTACTTCTATTTATGGATTCCCATATATTGTTTTTCATCAATAACATTTTTAGTATATCCTAGATAGAATGTGGTCACCACATGAATATTTTGGACGTATAATGACCGTGTTGAATCACTCCCTTTATCCAATCAGTGAGGTGGATCTACCAAACCTGCAATGTGTTTCATTTATTTTTATTCACAATTTGGTTACAAAATATTTTTGGGGATTCGAAATAAAAAACCCATTATTTTTAATGTTTTTGAATTCAATCTATATTTTTAGAAAAAAATATTATAATTCTATATAATATGAGTATAATATAACTAGAGCCTCTATATAGAGGGGAACTAATAATTATGTTAGTATATCACAATTTCATTATCTTTGATCCCAATGATAAACCAAATTTTGGATTAAAAACAACATATGGAGAATATAGAACATATCCCTTATTTAATATGATTTTTTGATGTGTTGTAAGATTCATAGAACGAGTTAATCATATATGATACTAGAAAACATTTTGTTTCACATGATTATTTATATTTATTTAAAGAATAATTAAATTTTTATATTATGGTGTTCATGTGGAAACCCACCCAATGATTGTATAAAATTTTTGGATTATATTTTACTAAAAATAAATAAGGGATGATATCATTTAATAACCGATTGAAAACAGTATAATATTATTCCCTAGTTTGGAAAAAAACATGGTTAATGTAATATTTATACTTCCAAATAAAAGATCTATATACCAAGTTTTGTTCTCCCCTAATATATTGGGTAACCCTAAAATTTGAAAAAAAAACATTGGAGATAAAGAATTATATTAACAATCTCCTGATAATGAGTTCTTGATAGGGAATGGGGTATTTCTGAGAAATATGTAGCAACATTAATACTTATAATGAGACCATAATCTTTATAAACTTACAAAAAACTCTATTAGAGGCTACTATTTTAAGGAATCCTTGAGAGTGGAACCATAGGTGAGGTCAAAAGTACTACATGCAACTTTGGATGATGATTCTAATAATCCTAAATAACATTTGAAAATTATTATTATGATGAAATAGCATAGGCACCCATAGAATTGGAGCCCGAACCTATTCAACAAAAGTCTGGAAGTGTGTTCATAATCAACATGGTATGTAGATAGGAACCATGGTTTTAAAACATAGATGAACAAGAATGATTTCACCCATAAATAATTATTATTATGAAGTAATGGAATCAACCTAGAATCTTGCATGGTGTGTATATATGTTGGACTACCATGCATAAAAAATATATATTTTTAAATAAATAATAAAGATAAACAAATAAATAATTAAATAATTATCCATGTGAGGAAAGACCAATAATAATGATTTATATAACATTTAATTATAAATTTGAAGAAATACACCACACAATTAAAATATTTAATGAATTAAAATGAAGTTCATCTAGTAATATTAGTCATTACATATTCTCCTAAATAATAAACCTCAAACCCTATATAGCATTAAGAAATTTTCATGTAACCTTTAGTCACTGACACACACACACATTAGGGTATCTGAAGGTCCTGAGAGAAACATTTCAGGTCTAATTCAATCAAAGAGTCTATAAAATTAACTATTCGAATAATTTCATAAATTATAGTTTGAAATAGAATTTGAAAGTATATTTTATACATAAAATTTTTTAAAGATAATAAATCCATTTATTTATCATTTCAGAATTAATATTGAACCATATCTCAAAAAAATAAATTTCGAACCACCATTTAGAGTATAAAAAACATTCAAAATATAAATAGGGGACCATAATTTTTAGAAACTAGAAAAAAATTCACTTTTCAAAGTATTTCAAATAGTCCCTAATATTTAATGAAAAAATTTATATTTTCGATTAAAAAAACCAATTAAAATAAACTTCCCCAATCCATTTCCCAACCCTATTTTCAAAAAAATATTCTTCTTTTTATTAATATCCAAAATTCAAAACCATTCTGATAATTAGATCATTTTTAAATGAAAACTATAACTATGTGATATATAAACATAAAAGACACCAAGACATCAATAAAGAATAATAAATAATGAAAAAAATAAATAAGTAGCTCCATTTCACTAAATTAAGGTCTACAGGATTAAAATGAGATAAAATTGGGCATACTTAAATAACCATTAATTGTAACTAATAATCATGGGTAACTCACTAGTCTATAACATAAATGATACTGGACAAAGTTTCCAGATCATTTGAACCATGTGTGAATCCAATAAAAATATTCATTCATCTTACCTTTTCGATCACATAGGTTATCCCAAAACATAGTGTGGCATAATATCCCTAGGAAACTATGTTTCTTATACATAGATAACAAGAGTAATGTTCAATGAGACATATTCATAGACATCCATATCCCCATTTATATATCAAAAATAGAAGTGAAAAAAATCAATGATGTCCTATGGTGAATAAATTAAAACCCCATTTCAAATAAACATTAACTCTCCTCCAATAACCTCATAAGAAACATCCCATTTTTCTATAAATTAATGTAGTGCATAAAAATACCCCATGGGGTAAAAGTCCATATAAGGAAAACATATCCCATGGGGATAAATAACCTAGGGTATCTCAATATAATATGAAACTAAATTTCATAATGAAGGTAATGGGAATTTAAAATCACCCAAGAATGCCATGTCATTTCCCTAATTTGAGAACATCATCTAACTGAATACTTTTAAAAAACTACCCATTGTAATGACTCATTGGAAATAAATTGGAAAAAGAAATCACCTTTTTGAAATCGTCAAAAAACATTTCAAACACCCCAAATTATTAAAATAAACCCTTAAAACCCAACCATTTCTATTGGAAAATAAAACTAGTGTCAAAAACCTATTTAAGTCATTATGTTCTATTGAATGATCCCCTTATGCATTTAATCAAACACTTGGTATTTATAATAACTTACATTGGAAATCAATGATAGAAAAAAAAATCCCATTTCCCATTTTCCACCCATTAAATCCCAAATAAATCTATAATAAAACTTCACTCACAACCCTCATGAAAAACTATAAACCACCTAAAAATGAACACAAACATTAAAAATAACATCTCTCAAGGAGTAATCATGTAAATTTTATAAGGATTCTCCAATAATGAATCACCACCTAACCTTAATTAATGAAAATTCACCAAACCTTAACCCCATAGTTAAATATTCACCTAGGTCCATATTACATCTGAGACAAATTAAAACAATTCATTTTAAAAAATATCTAGGGATTATCTAAATATCTACAGTGAATATAATTACTCTAACTTATCAATAAAGATGGATTAATATCCTAGGTATCCCATAGAAGAACACTTAAGAAATATCTTATTATCATGAGTAACAACAAGTCTTAGAGAATATTGAACCTCATTAATTGACTTGAGTCCTAGATAGAGACGTACCACAACATAACAAGCATTAAAAATAATTGGTCACTACATATAGTGAAATTATTAATAACTCTGAGAAATAATCCCATTATTCATTTTACCTATAATGTTGCATTTATAAATAATTTAGGTTTCAATCATTTTTTTATAAAAAATCAATCGCCTTATATGGGACCTCATCATTGTATAAAATAGATGATAATAAATTATTTAAATATGAAATGGTGAATCTCTACATTGATCTAACATGCATATGAAAAAAATAGTTCTTTATACACAACCAAACATATGAGGTTATATTATAATAACAATCCCTATGATATAGGACCTAGAATAGTGATCTATATCACCTCTAAGTATATATTGGAAATAAAATATTAAAAAATTATTTAATAAAATTAAAATTCACTATATATAGAAAACATTCATGATACATACTTACCCAAAAAATTAAATAATAAACCTATTTCATCACTTGACAATCTATATGTCACCAAAAGTCACTCAAAACATCAATAACATCCAACAACAAACCATAATTAATCTCAATGAATGAGAAAAATACATGGGAACCTAATGGAAAAATTGAAATGTTCACACATAGAAACAAAATTATGTATATACATGGTGTGAGAAAATACTTCAAAGTAGGAGTCCATCAAGGAGTACATATAATTTTATTTACCCAACATTTTATAAATACTAGATTGAAATTTAATTTAAATTTAAATTTTACACATAAAAACAATGAATAAAAACACATTAATTATGATTTCAAAATAAACATCCACCCATATACCAAAAAACAAACAGGGAACCACCACTTATATTATAAAAATGGTTCAAAATTTAAAATGGAATAAATCTATATATATGAAAAAAAACATTTTAATTCCATTAAATTAAATTCATAAAAACCCTCATTCTTGAATAAAACATGCCTATTTTTATTTAAAATTACCCATATAAAAATATGAATCCAAAATCCATTTCAAAATCCCACTTAATAAAAAATATCACCCTTTCCACTAAAATCATAAATTTAAAACTGATTTGAAAATTAGTTTGAATGTAATCCAAAACCATATCAAAGTAAAATATAAACATATAGGCATCAATAAATCATCATACAATAATAAAATTTAACCACAACAACATAAATTTTGAAATATTTATAAATTAAGTGAAAGAGGATATAGATGATGTATAGAATGATATTTAGTAAATAATCCACACTGGTATGTAAGAATTATGGGAAATACACTAATAACTGACATGAATGATATTGGAAATAGTTAAAAAATCTTGAGTCTTCTATGTTAATCCAATCCAAATCCCTATATAGGCACCTTTTATGGTCATGTTAGATATCCAAACACCTATTATGGAACAAAAAAACTTTAGAAATAGTTTGTTCATTCAAACTAATCTAGTGTAATTTGTATACAGAACATCTACTTTGCTACATGGGGCCCCATTTTTAACTCTCAAATTAAAGGGAGAAAATATTATATCCATGGGGTAATCAAATAAATCAAAAAACACATTAAAATTAAATATCATCTCACCTAAAACACCTTATCAAATTACAACCCCCTCTTACATCAAATAATACAACAAAAAATAATGCCACCACCAGGTATAAGTTCACAAAATGAAAAACCTAACACATGGGGAATAATAACAAAGTGTATCTCAATATCATGTAATAAATATTTTCATAAAGTGAATAAACTAGTATTTAAAAAAAATAATGCCATGTCATTTCTATTCATTAAAAACATCTTCAAAAAGAATACACTGGAAAAGCTATTAATTTTCATAAATATTGGGAAAATATTTAGAGATTACTGCTCCCCTTTATGAAATCATTAAAAATTATTTCAAATAACTTCAAAGATTAAAAAATATATAAAAACCCAAGAATTACTCTTTGGAAACCAATTTGATGTAAAATATCACTTTAAACACCTTATTTTAATTTGAAATAACACCCATGGTATTTAAACCAACACATGACATGAATAACCACATACATTAGAAATCAAAGATATAAAAACAATAAAATTCACCTTTATTCCATGTATGAAAAAAAACCATTTCATTAACCACAGATAGTTATTATATATAGGTTTAATTATAAAAGAAATGAATTTACAAAATACTAGTAATTTTGTGGCCTTTTTAATAAAGAAATTTCATAGAAACACTTATCTCTATTAGTAGAAAGAAGTCACCATTAGTGGATAAAGTAAAACCATAGAAGAGAACAAACTCAATGACCCCTATTCAACCAGACCCCTAAATAAGATCCATTCTAAACTCTAATTTCATCCCTAAATGGGGTTAAGGTTTATGGTATAAATGTAAATCAAAGTAAATGGAAGGAGGAAGAGATAAATAGGAAAACTAAAAATTTAATTTACCTGAAAACTGAATACATAGTGTTTCAATACATGGAGTAATAGAAAGGTTACTCCCTCGAGCTACCTGATTATCAGATGCATATGTGAGGGAGGGATTAGGGTCTTAATCATGTTAAAATAATCCATTAAAAATCAATTATTTAATGTTTTTAAGGAACTAGGTATTCCTAAAGGTTTACGAGACTATACACCAACCATGAAAACTCAAATGTAAATAAGTTCCACCCCTCACACATTTTGACCACAAGGATTACAAAACCATGTGCCAACAGTAAAACCCCTACAAAATGCCTCATCACTCCAATGTGTTTCATCTGAAACATTAATTATTTATATGAAACCATTCTCTAAACACGAAACTAAGGAAAATATCACAAAAAAATAAATTTATCATAATAATCTTCAAAAAAATAAAAATAACCTCTAATTATACAATATTTAAAGTATTACTATCATGGGGGTTTCACAAGAATATTTTCTTCCTTAAAAAAAATATTAATGGTTATATCAAACATGGGGATTATAGTTAATGGGAATAATATTGGGTGTCTTCATGCATTGGGATATGCGTGGTCCCATACATGATGTAATAGATTTATCATGTTATAGATTTGTGATGGAACCAAAATCGAAAATGTTCTTCAATAATTATACCAAGGTTTTAAAGTATATCTTTGAGAATGACAAACTAATTTTATTTATGGAAAATTATATGGTTGTTAATAATTGTGTCTTGATATTTTTTTGATTGGGCATAATAAGTGAAAGAAGAGTTTTTATTAATGAGGAGGCCCTCAAATATTAATAATATAGAGGTTATATATAGTGTGAGATAACTAGTAATGAAAATGGGAAAACTCTAATATTGGAGTTTGAAGATATTTTTCAAATCCTGTAGTTTTCCACTAAATAATGTAAATTCATTCATTATCTTCTTACAAACCCAATATAATACTAGATAATTAATTTATTTTTGATTTATTAGGGTTTAAATGTGGGATGCAACCAATAAAATCTTTGATTTACACATTGTGTTTAGTATTTCATATTACCTCTCTAATGGCTCTAGAAGATAAACCCTTGATAAGATATATAGGTTTTAATGATTAAGTTAGAAGACAAATCATTCATCAAAGAACCACCACCACATGTATGTGAGATATTTTTTCTCATTTGAAATATTGAATTGAGTTTTTAAGGTATCCCTTATATCTAAATTCATTCAATTTCATTAGTGAATCAATCATGATGGGTTACAAAAATATTATTTTTGACTATATAGAGGTCATAAATAAATTCTATAGGGCAGTGGGGGAGTTTTATAATTCATTGGAATTTCGTGTTTCCTCACATTATACATATATGGATCTATAATTTTTTTAATTTTTTATCCATATTATAATGAACTCTTTATAAGGATAAGACATCAGATTTTTTGTTAAAATAAATGTTCTAAATCATTCTGACTGTTACACCTGAAAGAGGGATTTCAACTTGGTAAGGATATGGTTTTATATCTCTTGTATAAGATAATGATGGAAATTGTTTTTATTCATTCCACTGAATACATATAGTGATATAAAATATAACAGTTAAAATGTGATGTTTGACATAAATTGTATGATACTATAAGCTTTTATTCCACTATACATAGATAATTTAGAATAAATTAAGAACACATCCGAATGAATTCATTTTTTATGTAAGTGTCATCCTATCCTATCTATTTATAGTAAGGATGTTATAATTTAATGTCCTTGATATTGTTATTGGTTTATTTATTTTTGATGAAATAGTTCTCTAATATTGTAATGTAGAACAAAAAGAGACCCTTAATTCTTATAATGTAGTTGAAGGTATAGATACTTCATAGCCTCTTTTTGTTTTCGGTGTTGATGGTCAATGTACAACCCAAAATAAAGGTGATGGGGGATCTGGACATTAAAATAAACATTATTTATTCACATTCAAAAAAATAATTATTTTATATTTTTTATTGATTAATATCCATACATGCATTAAGAACATATCTCTCATTGAGATACATGTTCATGGGTTTTTTAATACATAACTATTATAATATTCTCATATATGGTTGACCTATTCAAAAAAGATGAACCAATTCCAATAGGTGATGAAAATTACCCTATAGATGATATCATTGAGAATAAATTAGTACAAAATAATGTATGGTGTAATGTGTTATCTTTTTTCAAAAGGACCCCTATTGAGAAGTTATGTGGGATGGTGGGTTGAATCTAATTGCTTCTTAGGTGTATGTGTATTAGTGTAATATACTAATTGGAACATCATGTTATGAACCAATAGATTCTAATAATTTTGGGGTATATGGAATCCTAGAAGGTTGAAATCCATGAGGCCATATTTGTAAGACCTTTGCAAGAGTTTATGATGGAATTAACAAAGAATATGATGGGAAATAAAATGAGGAATCCCTATTTTAAACAATAATTTTTGTTCTGAAATCTTTTTGGGAATGAATATAGATTCCATTTAATGGTGATAAGATATTTCTCATTTAGGAGACATCCAATATGTTAAAAATCCAGCAGAAAAAAAATGAAGTAGTTAAAAAGTGAAATATATTCATTGTTGAATAGAATAATAGGATGATGAAATGGGAATAATAAAGGAATGGTTTTTTGTATCTAATTTATAATTTATTTACCCATTTGATTTATTTGACTAGTTATTTCATTTGTAATAGATCCCTCATAATAATGTATCTAGATTATATAGACATTTTATAATTAAATTATAAGTTATAATTTTCACTTTCCCTTTTTTATTCATCCCAAAACATGCACATATCCATCTCTTTCATAGGTAACTCATAAGAGAATATAAGATATTACATTATTAATAATAGAACAATAACTCAAACAATCAATACATTTCGTATTAGAGTCATCATGGTCTAATAAATGAATTTTAATTGGATTATGGGTAATGATTTATAGGGGTTAATAGTAATTAATAATACGCTTTATTAAATATGGTGAAAGATGGGATTTTTTATAAATTATAACTTAGTGTTCTTGATCTAGGGATGAAAAGTGGGGATTTATGGGATATATTTTGTATTTATGTATTATTATGTCAATATGAGGGTCATATATATAGTTGAAATTATATTCATATAAGAAAATGATTCCCTATTAGATAATGGATTTAAATTTGATCTTTTATCATAATTTTATAATTATACAAATTTTGGTTTTCCATATGGTATTACACTATTACCATAAACAAATGATGATCATTTTGGAGAATTTATTGAATGTATAATGACTTCCTCCAGGGAAAATTCTCATAGATTTTTATATATAGCATCTATATAGAAAAAGTGTGCCATTATTTTTTTTAATATTGGTTTTTTGTAAGAAATGTTTCTATAGGAATTAGGAAATAAAGATTGAAAATTATTTTATATTGATGGAATGATTTTCTCAATGGTGTTTCAGGTACCTCAATATAATATCATGGTTCCCATTTCAATCCATCATGATAGAGTAATATGAAAGGCCACAAGCATTATGTGTCCAAAATAATATTTCATGAAACAAGGACCATTTAATGTAATGTGAATATATATAAAGTATTTCTTATGGAAACTCACATTTGTTGTATATTTGATGAATTTTAGATTCAGTATGATCAAGGAATATGATCAATGGAGTATGCCATGTTTATGATATAAGACCCCTCCCTTTTTTATTCCAAAATTATTGGTATTTATTGTCTATATTTTGGTTCTTTTGTTCTATCCTCAACTCCCATTTTATGAATGAAAAAAGGTTAAATTTAATGTTAAACATTTAATCCAATCAAATTTTGGTGGACCTTAAGGTTCTGCTGGTCCTACGGTCACTTTAAATCAATTTTTTTGAAATTATATATGTTTATTATTGTTAGTTCATCTATATTTAGTTGGTTTTAAATAAATTTCTTTAGTTATAATGGCTGAACCTTCATTAAAATTAAATGACTTTCCCATTAAATATATAATGTGGCATTTCCAATATATTGGTTCATGTTGTGGTATGATATACCCAAAATGCAATGTGAAGCTTACCAGACATTAATTTTTATCATTTACACTATATTTTATGGGACTAATGATAGTGTATTTTTTAATGGATATATTTATCCATTGGAATCTGCAAGATGGTGAGATGAGTTTTTTTATTGGATTCTGTATTTTGACTATAATATTTTTAACAAATGAAATGATAATTTGTTTACATTATGAATGATAAAAGTAGGATGAACTCAAAATTTACTATTGATTTTCGATTTTATGTAATGAACTAACCCCAGAAGGCTTGAGTTAGTGCATTATTTTAATACATTAGAAAGATTACAAGGTACCAAATCCTAAAGGACTGATCATTTTATCAGTCATGGAAAATAGATTACATACATGAACCTTATATTACAATAAAAAACATAAAATACAACAAAGATAATCCATTTAAAATTCCATTATTCTAATATATTAACACTACATATCAATCATAATAAAAATACTGGAATCCTAGTAAAATAAAACAAGACAACGAGGTGAGCTCATATTCTTAGTAAGGGTAATAAATATATCATAAGCTATCATAAATAAGTATAAACCTTTAAAACAAAGTATAAAACTGAATCACCGTCCTTTTAAACAATATATTGAGAATAATATGGAAATAATAAATCAAATAATTTCATTTAATCATACTCATGCATATTTTAATATTCTTATAATTACATTTAATATCAATAATTTATCTCATAATGTGGGAATGTGTAATTTCAGACATCATAAACATATCATCAAGGCCTCTTTCCAAGACCCTATATAACAATGTAAAATACCAAACTAGTTGGTCTCATAAGACCTACCAATGCATCGAGGGGATATTGTGGGTCCCATATGTCACTGACTAAGTCCAATGCATTTCTCATATGAAAAGGTTGAAACATAACCAAGATAAACATTCATATTAAAACTACAATATAAAATGTTAATAGTTTAACTATAAACCATGAATGGTATCAAAATAGCACATCCATATTCAATCATATCATAAACCAATCAACAAAAAATTGTAGATTTTACCATACGAAAAAATCTCAATTAAATATAAAATTTAAAAAAGGATATTTATATACATGAATATAATAATTAAAACTCTTTGAGAGAAATATCTCTTTCAACATTAATATAATTTAGAATCCGAAAAATTTTAAATGACAAAATTTATTTTGAAAATAACCTTGTAAGACTATGAGGAATTCTTCAAAGAGTTAAGGTGACATGATGATGGAAAAATATGCTCACACGTCATAAGATAAAAAACATTACTTTCTTAATTTGTCCAAAAGGTTATAAAGTACCTCGTTTGGAAAAAGTTTGAAATATTCATTTAAAAATGTTTTATAAAAAGTCAAACATGGGTTAAAATAAATTTAAAGTACTGTAAAAGAATAGTAAGAATATTTTGAAATACCTTTTTAGGAAATATGTACATGGGTGATAAAGATTACATAGTATATACTTATGTATAAATTACCTCGGATAATAATGAGATTGTGAAATTAACCCTTACCATAGGTCTAATTCCTTTTGTACGTCTCTGAAAATCCTATATAATGGTTTTAAACTTATTATTAACTTGTAATAGAATCATAATAATTTTTATTATATCATATATGATTCATTAAAAACATTATATTACTCATTCGTTCAACAATTACAGGTTAATTCAACCTTTCAGCTACCAATCGCTTTGTTTATCATATGTGTTTTGACTTTTTATTCATGGTATTATTACTTAGATCATGTTTTAATTTATTATAGAATCAAAAAATGATTTATATATCATATATATTCAGTATATATATATACATATATAAAATATAGTAAACGGAATACACCATTCATGGAGACGGTAGGTCATATGTACGCATGAATGTTGTTTTCATTTTCTTATCATATTGAATGGAAGAATGAAAATGAAATATATATATATATAGTAGAATTATTATGTAATATATTTCATACTTATTCATTATATCTATTTTTATAATCATTCATGAAATTTTAACGTGGAGGATGAATCACATCGTGTCATCGAGACAGTAAGTCGTACGTACGCACCAGCGACAATATCATTCCCTTAATTGTTAAATGGTATAGAATTGGATTGTATATTAATTATATAGAATAATTATCATGTAATATTAATTATTTATGTCTATAATATTCATCATTATCCCCATCCAAATAAAGTTGTGAGGAAAAACAAATTACACCATGATGTGGAGATGCTAAGTCATGCATACGCAAGAATAGTGATATTATTATTTATAGGATAGATAAAAGGATGAATATGGTTGGAACATAATCATAATAACATCTCATAATATATATGATACTGTATTTATTAATTTTTTATGAAATAAATAGAATAATATAAGAAGAATAAGAAAAGAAATTGATTTGAATTGGTAATATAATTACCTCTTCTTCGAGTATCTCCTTCTTATTTTCAAAAAAAGACATCCTATGTTTCATTGCATCCAAAATTATGGCATCTAATATGAATTGAGAGAATTTTTAAGGATAAATGGGAAGTTTTGGGTTGAGATAAAGGGATCAAGGTGGTGTGAGGAAGTGAGCGAGGAGGTTTCTTTTTATACGAGAGGGGAGGGGAACTCAAGGAAACTCTCAAAATATTAAAATATAATAAGACTATTCTATATCAAAATACTTAAAAATGTCCCAGAAATTAAAATTAGAATACTTGTTAGACCATACCTATACCATTGTTATTATTTAACATTTTTTTATTATCAAATAATTTAATAATAAATCCATTCAATAAGATATAATTATTGTGAATTTTAATACTATTAATTTAATTTGACTTAAAATACATCAATACAAAGCAGTAATTAGACTAAAGTGATATAAAAATATATAATATATCTTAGAGATCTATCAACTTTGTTAGACACATTAACTAATCCAAAATATATCAAAATTAATATTATTAACATCATTTATTATATTTTTATGTTAAATAAATTAATATTATTTTAGAATTGAAGAGACTTTTAAGGTAATTATATAACTTATAAAAATTAAAAAATAATTAATATAATGAAACTAATATCATTTATATCAAAAAATAATTATATTCATTCATAGCTTGATTTTTGCCCTATATGCACACATAAATAATATTAAATACAAGATAGTGATATTTTATAACTATCTTTGATTTAGATAATATATAATTTTTTTAATGGTAAATTGTATGTTAAACAACTCAAAATTGATCATAATGTTAAAATGGTAGCATATAATTCATCCCATAATTTTTTATGACATGTTTAGGTTTTATTTTTAACCTTATTATTTCATTTACTCTTAATTGGTCTATTTAACTTTAATTGTGGTAATAACATTTTAAATATTAAAAGATTTTAAATTTTTACAAATTTATGTCAATTATTCATAAATAGACAAGTTGTGACATTTTAGACCATATAATAATAATTTTTTAATATTTAATGATTTTTTAATTGTTAAACAATTTGATAAATTATTATTTTCATAAAACAATAATAGTGTTAATTTTGACACTATTCATTACATTGACTATAAAATAAAAAACAAACATAATGATAACTTCAAAAAAAACTATTGAATACACTCATAAAACGTCTTAGTCACCTAGATGATTACTGGGGCACCATAACTAATTCAAATTTTATTTATTTTAATATTTTTTAATATCATTTATTTGATATTTCGTTTAACAAATAAATTATTGCCTCATCATAGTTTCATTATTTAACTTAATTATTTATTTTCTCAATTTATAAATAAATTAACAAGATGTGGAAAAATATTATCTTTCTATATACTATTTATAGTCGATCTTATCACTTATATATCCTTATATAAAAAATGATATTCTGATTAAAATTTGAATATGACATTTTTAACTCTTCTATAAATAAAATATAATATATATCATAATCTAACTAAATTTGTTTAAAAAATATTATATTTTTGGCCTAATATTGATTTTATTTGAAGAACACTCATCAAATTAAATTATTACAAGTGTTAGGGAAATTTTATAATGCATATAATATTATTTTTACCCCTTATTACCAGATTTACCCTTCACTCTGGTAAAAAAATAGTAAAGTTACTATTCATAAAAATTAAGTCATTCTAATTAGACATAAAAAATTATACCAATTAAGAACATGTATGTACGTTTTTCTAAATATAAATCACAGAATATGTAAAATTACTTTTAATGATAAACTCACTTATGTGGCTAGAATGCGGGTAAAATAGATGTGTAAAAGTTGAATAAATTTTATTATCTAATTATATTATAAAATGTACTACAATTAACTACATTGAATTAAAATATTTATTATTTATACATTGAAAATTTATAATGAATTTAAAGTGAAATAATTTTGTAAATGAAAAATTTCATTTTCAACAACAATGTAGTATTTTTCACTTTTTATTAGAAATTGAAACTTTTCATAAAAATAACAAATATTGCCATAGGAAAATTTTGATATTAAAAATTCAAAAATTAGGATTATTTTACTAAATTAGGGTTCTAAGAGTATTTGTAATTAACATTATTATTTTCCAAAAAAGTAAATACAAAGTAGATCCTTTAAGAAAATAGTATTTCTAAACATATAACTTTTTTATCGAAACATATACATTGCATTATAAATATTTTTTGTTTATGTGAAAAAATTAGAAATAAAATTAAAAAAAATATTTATTACTATCCATATTATTATATTTAATGGATAATTAATAAATATATCATTTAATTAATTCTAATACTAAATTTTTGTCTCACAATAACTCAACCTTTCATGTAACGAAAAACAAGTGGATGTTGTGTGAAATATAAGATATTTAATTTCTTTAAAAATATAACATCGTGTGAAATCTTCGTGTGTTACATTCTACCCTGAAATAATTTGCGACCTCGCAATTTGAAATTATACTTAAAAAATAAATGGTTTATACTATAAAATACCTATCTGGTAAACCCACATCGGAAATAGGGTTAGTAAAACATCCTCTTAATAAGTGGAAAAAAGGAAATACAAAGATCACCAATAAATTATGATTCCAAATATGTGAACATAGGTGGATATTATAGATACGTACATGAAGGAAAAAATTTAAATATTGATAGGGAGTGATGGAGGTCATCAACCACAAACAAGTAAATGATAAATGGAAATTTGAGTGCCTCGAATCCATAAATTTACGATGATTTAAAATACCATCGGTTCAACAGAAACTGTGGTATTAGTATAAAACATTTTTTAGATAATTTTTCCTATAGTTGAGGGATTATTTTTATTTTTAGATATGTACATGAGAAAACATATTTGATTTCATTCCATGTCTCAGTGTTATCCTTTGGTTGTTGTTTGATCTATTTTCACGTCGTTTTGTTCACAAAGATATGGATATTAAATATTATTCTTTATGCATGATGCACCTTTAATGAATCACATGGACCCTAAGTATTTAATTCATCCTTAAAATTTTTACTAAATCCCAAAAGGTTACCACATAATATCCAATAAATCATACTTAAACCTCAAATAATAATATTCGATGTTCAACTTAACCTATTTCAACTTTATGACTAAACTATAATACTACTATCCAAATTCAATATCTAAAAATTTCTTTAAATTTTATAATATAAGATTCCCTAAAAAAATTAATGTAGTTATTATTATCACATACCAAATATTTGATAACATTTAAGTCCTTAATGGGATATCTTATGCTTCCAAATCCATAAAAAAGAAGTATTGCAGTAAAATCCCTATATATATCTCATGATTATTATAACCAGAGCATCATTGATGAAATAATTTATGAATCCAAACACTGTGAACTTCAACAATTATTCTTCATTCTGAAACCATTATCTATGATCTATCATCAGTAATAAAACCATTACTTGTATAACCTTGTTGATTCTGACCATTGGCCAAAACTCAATGCACTAAGTGAGAAGCACTAATCATGGTGATATAGTCATAAAGAATAATTTATTAGATCCCTACATGATGAAATCATCTTATCAATCCATAATTACATCATATTATCCTATGATATCCATTAATAAATATTAATATTATTATTCTATACATTGAATTATCTACAATGTCATTCAAAGGGTTATGTTTTATAATATTTGATTTCAAAATCTAGTTTCCAAGGTTACAGCAAAACTACCTAGGATACCGACTATAATAACCTTGACCCCAATAGACCGGAGTCGATGCCTTACTTTATTACATTGGTTTGATTAAAAAGAATCACATCCTAAAGGACCAATCTATTTAGATGTTTTAGAAACAAGATTACATACATGAACATTACAGTAGAAATAGAAAGGAAGTACAACATAAAAACTCAATTCATGACACCCAATAAGTCTTAGATTAGCCATAAAATTCATTTATAATATACCTCTCAGAATCATGGGGAAAAAGATAAATATGAAAGGGGTGATATCAGATTCTTAGTAAGGGTAAACAATATAGCGGAAGCTATAAAAAATATTCATAAACCATTAAAGAAAGGTATTAAACTTAATCAATATCCTTTTAAACATATTCTTGAGAATAATAAGGAAATAGTTAATCAAATAATTACATTTAAACATACACATGGAAATTCTATGATTCTAATAGTTGCCTATAATATCAATAACAAATATCATAATGTGGTAATGTATAATGTCGGACGTCATAACCATACCGTCCTGTCCTCATTCAAATACCATACATAAATGGGTAAAAACACAAACTAATATTTATAATGAGACATACCGATGAATCGAGGGATATAGAATACCCCAACCATCCCATACTAAGTCTAATTCATTCCTTATATGAAAAATTTTAAACATAACCAAGATAAACATTAATATTAAATCTAGAAAATGAAATGTTAACTCTTTGACCATGAACTATGAATTGTATCAAAATAGCACATACACAGTAAAATATATCATAAACCAATTGAAACAAAATGGTAGATTGTATCATAAGAAAAAAATCAATTAAATATAAAATCCAACAAAGGATGTTAACATAGATTAAAATAATAATTAAAAAACAATGTGAGAAATATCCTTTTTTACTTTGAAATCTTTTAAAAGTGTCTCAATTATAAAAGAAAAAAACATATTGAAATTAACCTTGTAAGGTTGTAATGGATGCTTCAAAACATTATGACATCATGATGGTGTAAAAATAAGCTCACTCAGCATAAGTTAAAAAAATATTCCTTCTTTAATTATTCGAAAAGGTCATAAAGTACCTTATTTGGAAAACAACATAAATATTACATTAAAAATGTTTTATAAAAATTCAAATGTAGGTTAAAATGAATTGAAATTATTTTAAATGAGTAGAAATAATATTTTGAAATAAATTTTTACGAATCATGTACATGGATAATATATATTCCCCAATAGATACTTACCTATAAACAACCTCGGATAATAATTAGATTGTGAAATTAACCCTTACCTTAGATCTGATTCCTTCCGTACGTGTACGAAAATTATGTATAATAGTTTTAATAGTATTAATAAATTATAAAATCATTATAATAATTTTTATGATCTCATATATTATTCATTTATGACTTTATATGACTCATTCATTTAATAATTCCAAGTTAAAGCAACGTTTTGGGTAATAATCGCTTTGTCTAACGTGCATTTTTTGACTTGCGGTTCATGATTCTATTACTTATATAATGATTTACTTAATTACATAATTTAAAACATGATTTATATATCATATATATTTAGTATATATATAAATATATATAATATATTCAATAGAATAGACCTTTCTGGGAGACGGTAGTCCATACATACGCATAATCGTTGTTCCTATTTTCATATCGTATTGAATGGAAGTGTAACATCCTTGGTAAATAAATAATATGAAATTTTCATATTTATTAATATTTTTAAATTAATTATTTATTTTACTTTAAAGGGGATGTTATGTTCAATGGCTTACCCGATACGCAACAACAGGTTTCTTTGAAATCTTACGTTGCACACAAATAATATAATATTATTATTTTAAATGGTAGTTAACGCCTAGACATTGTATTGGATATAATGAATAGAACTAACTAAAATATTATTATAAATGTTTTTTAAATGTTTTTACTTTTATCTAATAAAATTTAGGGGCTTAAAATGTGAATGAATCTAATATTAAGCATAAATACTCTAAAAGGCCTATTTTCCACCTTTTAATGTTGAACCCTCTTTAATTCTTGTTTTGGTAACTCTTATATGTTCCATTTGACAAAATAAAATTCTTATTTATAATCAGAACATCAAAATTTACTTTGGGTAAATTTTAGGTATTTTTCTAATAAAATTCATTTTTTTATGAATAGTGAAAAATACTGTATTTTAATTCAAAAGTTCATTTTAATCTAATTTATTTATATGGTTAAATTACCTTTTTAATTTATTTTAAAGTTTAAAAAGAATATATTTTTACCATTTAATCCAATTTTGTTCATTGGACTTAATTTCACTTTGAAATTGGACATAAACAAGTATCAATCTTTTGATAGTTATTGTTTCTCAAAAACACGTTATTTGTTTTGATAACATGAATTAACATTAAATTAATTAATGAAACTTTTATGTTTTCAATTTGTTAAAATAGAAATCATTTTTGAATTCGGAATATCAAATATATCTTAGGTTGAAGTTTTTGTGTTTTTCTAAAAAACATCATTTTTTTATGAATAGTGAAACCACTAAGTAGTAGTTAAAAACTGACATTTTCATTAAAATGAAATTTTACCGTTTATGTGGATTGAATTTTGAAAATCCAAAATACATGGCTGTTATTAGTAAATAAAATTTGGTTCAATAAGATGAACATAATTTTTGGTGAATAGTAACTATGACTTTTATTTACCACGGTTAAAGGTAAATAGGGTAATTCAAGATGAAAAGAATATCATAATAATATAAAATTAACTTAACACTTGCCCTGACATTATTTAATGAGAAATGGAAGTCCATGGAAATCGTTTTTACGATTTTGGGACCCCCTGGAGCCACTTAAGAGTGATAATGACACTTTAAATTAATTAATTTAATGTAATGGCAAAAATGACACAAACAAGTATCTTTTAGTAAATTTATTTTTACATGGGGTTATATAAGTTATATTTTCAACTATAAATATTAATTGGAGGGTTAAAAATATTTCCTACATAATTGTATTTTTTTATAATTTTTAGACAACAAATAAATTAAATTATTTAGGACACAATAATGGTGCAGTATATATCTCATTAATAAATGATTTAAATAAATAAGATTATAAATAATAAAATAACATATAAAACCTATCCAATTATTATTGGATGATTTTATTTCTACCATGAGTCATCTTATATTAGACTTTAATTAGTGTTGGACCTTTAGAAACCGAATATCATTATATAATAAAATAATATTTTCACACTTTCCTAAAGAGCCCCTCCTCCCCCTTATAAAAGGACACCACTTCTAACGAATTCCTCACACATCTCAAGCCTTTTGGATGATCCAACCTCTTCCCAATTATTCTCCCTAAATCCCCCTCCTCCTCCTAGAATCCTTACCTTAGGCACAAGGCACTTCAAGAAGTCCTTTTGGTTCAAACCAAAGGAAGTTACCGAAATTAAAAGTAATGGTTCCCCTTAACTTCTTTTCTTTTATTTTACTTCTTCAACCCCTAAACTCTTTTTATTCCATTCTTTTATAACAACAGCAGTATCCTCAATATACTATTATTTTTCTATGAGAAGGATTCAAACCACACATACACACACCTCCATCTAATGGTTTAAGAACATATTATTACTGTGGATGGAAAACTAACACCTCACGAGACGATGATTGTTCGATTATCTCCTACCACCTATAATGGTGGACATTTTTATGACACTGTATTTATATATGATATATATTATGTTTTCTTTTTTATTCTTCTATATTTTTTATTTATATCATACCTTTATGGTTTCCATTATGAGTAAACACGATAATTTCATTTGAGGAAGTGTGGACTATCGCCCCCTCAAAGTGATATGACTCGTTCATAGCATACATGGGACATATAAAGGATGGAGTTATTGAAATTATAAATTATATTATACTTTAATTATAATATAACTTTTTATCATTATGTTTTCATTCAATTAAAATACCAAATAGAAATGAAAGTAGTGTTCATGCGTACGTACGGCTTACCGTCTCCATGAATGGTGCATTTCATTTCTTATCTACAAATGTTATGTACTATTATAAATTCATATATATACTAGATATATATAATATATTTGATTTCTATATCATGAATATCATTCTGGAGATAATGTACTCTTGACCACATGGAAAACTTGTAATTATAAGGTGTTCATTTTTTACTAACGTACCAAATATCGACAAAACGACCATTATTAACATAAATGATCACATATTGTTTATAACATGGTAATAAGTGATATAAAAGGAATAATAAACTTGAAAAGGGGTTCTTAATAAAGTATAAATTAACTTTAAGTTTATTATTCAGGAATAACAAGGAACAAACAAGTCAAGTCGGATACGAGGTAAGGGATTTTCTTATCTCGATTTTAATTCCGTGAGATTTCCATTGTTTTCCACTTGTTCATTGCATGTGGTGTATTATTTAATTCCATTTGATATATATTATCATGATTCTCATTGTATTCATGGTATTATTTGATTAATTTGGTGGTTATTAACTTTGGGTCATATGACTTAGTTGATTTTAAAGTGGCAAAGGGTTTCATCTCACTTTTTATTCTCATGAGATTCATGCTATATTTGACACTATTACCTTTTGTGTGGTATGTGTACTGCCCATGATTTTACTCTTTGCTTAATATAATTTCAATTAATAGTATTTACATCTTTATTATATGATCCTTCTTTCATGTGGCATATGTTTTGTGAGTTACCAAATCGGTAAGGGAACATTTCACCTTCCTCTTTTTAAAAGACTTCTTTTTGTTGTGTCCTTTAATTTACATATTATTATGTTGGGATATGTTCTTATATATCCTTATTAATTTAAAAAATATTTTCATGTTATTGGATGCCCTTTTTATCTCATCAACCCATTTTCTAAATTTTAAAGTGACGTCGTTAGGCTGTCGAAGTTTTTCAAGGAAACTTCTTAACCCAATTTCAATTCTATCGGTTCAACTTGTACATCTTGAATATGTCATCCTATGAATATGTTTGAATGACCTCTGACTATTTTACACTTAATATACATTTATATTGGGTGTATTTATATTTTTTCACACATAATTATGTGATTTATTTATCCTTAATTTAAGGATACAATCTTTATAAGGGATTTAATCTCAATTTACATTTCCACTGAGACTTCATTTTTGTTATGCACCAATTCACTATTGTATGGTGTACATACTATCCTTTGACATATTATATCATTAATACCTTTATTTTCATGATATTAAAAAGTTCTGATTAAATTTTATTCGTCAATTATTTGTATTCAAGCATCTATCTTTTTGTTAAAAAACTCTTTAACTAAAATATCATTTTAAATGTTTTACAGATTTATTCTTATAAATATTTATCATTAATGTCCATGTTTTCAAAATGGGTTTTAGGATTTATTTATATGGACATTAATTTTTTCAAATTATAATTCATTTAAAATCTTCAAAGTGGTATGGGACACTTTCATGCAAAAATCTCTTTTAAAATGGTTTTGAAAATGATTTGATAAAGTATTGTTTATTTCAATATCTTGATTTTATATATTCGAATGTGGAAATGTTGTATTTCCTTTGTACTTGTGTTATGTGTTATGATTATGTTATGGTTACTGTGTATTGTTTACGTATATGGGTGGTTCCATGATAAACCTAGGGCGGGTGAGCCTAAGATAGCTCTCCAATGCATTGGGTAACGTGACGGAGGCAAACGTTAATATTTATCCAAATAGATTTAAGGAATATACTATGATGGGTATTCCAAGTTTAAATCCCTACATTTCTATGATAGCTACAATGTAAGCTTGATATGGATTCCATATGTAACCTTTATGATTTATGATTTGTGTGTGTTCTTCATAAATCATATGATTTCGTAAGGTATGTTATGATTGAAATTTATCGTTTCGTTGATCTGTATTTATTGATGGTATAATGTTTTCCTTACTTATTTTATAACCCTTACTGAGCTTCTTAATCTCATCCCATGTTTTTGAAATGTTTTCCACAGGACTTAAAGATGAATAGGGTCAAGGATGGGATTAAGGAAAAGTCATGTTATCTAAAACATGGAACTAGATATGTTTTTTTAAGAGTTTTTATTTTATGAAAAAAATGGATACTGAGTAGTAGTGTCTAAATGTCATATTCAAGTTTTTATGTAATAGTTATGGCCTAATTGTATAAAATGCTAAACCTGAAAAGATCCTCAATGTGAATTATCCATTTAATTCAATATTTTTTAATATTTTATGGTTGGGTCCTTATAGGAAGAAAGTAAATGACCCACACACACACACATATATTTATATAAATATATATTATAGTAGAATTATTATGTCATATGTTTCATACATATTAAATTTTTTTTATAATCATTCCCGAATAGTTAACATGCAGGACGAATCTCATCACATCATGGAGATGGTAAGTCGTTTGTACACACGAGCGATGATATCATTCCTTTAATGGTTAAATGGTATAGATTTGAATGGTTTATTTATTATAAATAAAAAGTATCATTTAATATTAATTATATATATATATATATCATATACAACGTTATACCAATCCAAATATAGTAGTGATGAAAAACAAATTACACCACATCATGGAGACGGTAAGTTGCATGTATACATGCATGGTCATATTTTTATCTGTATGATTGATAAAAAGGAATATGGTTCTGCCATAATCATAATAACATATCATAATATAGATGATATTGTAGTTATTAATTTATTAATGAATCAAAAATGAAATTGGATGTTGAATAAAAAAATAAATTGAATTGAATTGGTAAAAAATAATTACCTCTTCTTCGAGTATCTTCTTTTTATTTGCATAGAAGGACTTCTTATGTTGGATTTCTGCCCAATTTTTTACCTCTAGGATGAAGTGAAGGATGTTTTAAGGAGAAATACTTAGGGTTTGGTCTTTCTAAAAGGATCAAGGTGGTGTGAGGAAGTGAGGGAGGATGTGCCTTTTATAAGAGATAGGAGGGGCACTCTAGGAAACTCAAAAAATATTAAAATATAATAAGACTATTCTAGATTAAAACACATGCAGATGTCCCATAAATTGAAATTAGAAAAACATTTCACCAATATACTATACCCTTCTCATTATTTAATATTTTTTTATTTTTAAATAATTTATTAATAAATTATATCAATATTATATGATTATTATTATTTTTAAAACTATTTATTTAATTTAAATTAAAATATATTTTGAAAAAAAATGCAATTTGAATATAATTATTTAAAACATATATAATATATCTTATAGATACATTAAATTCATTAGACACATTAAATAATCCAAAATATATCAACATTATAATTAATAAAATATTTTATTCTATTTTTAGGTTATTTAAATTAAGATTGTTTTTGATTTAAACAGACTTTTAAGGTAATTATATGAATTGTAAAAATTCAAAATTAATTTATATAGTGAAATTAATTTTATTCATATCAAAATCAGCATTTATATTTGTTCATATATTTATTTTTTCCCTATATGGACATATAAAATATATTAAATACAAGATAGTGATATTTTAAAACTAACTTTGATTTAAATAATATATAATTTATTTCCATGAACACATGTCCATTAAACAACTCAAAATTGATCTTAATGTGATAAGAGTTTGAAATAATTCATCCAAAAATAATTTTACATGTTTTGGCTTTATATTAAACCTTATAATTTTTATTTACTCTTAATTAATCTATTTAATTTTAATTGTCATAATAAAATTTTAAATATTAAATGATTAAAACATTTTTACTTATAATATTTTAATTGTTAATAAATGGTAATCTAATGAAAATTTAGCTTATATAAAAATAATTTTATTTTTTAATTATTTTTTATTATTTTTACATAATTTAATAAATTATTATTTTCATAAAATATCAATATTGTTAATTTTGACACTATTCAATACTTTGAATTTAAATAAAAACCAAACATAATGATAAATTCAAAAAACCATTTAATACTCTATTAACTTCTATTAGTTACATATAATATTATTGTGGAACCTTAAATAATTAAAATATTATATATTTTAATATGTTTATTATAATTTTTTTGACATTTCCTTTAACAAATCAATAACAACATCATCATTGTGTCACATTTTAATTTAATTATTTAGTTTCCAAAATTATAAATAAAATAACATGACGAAGATAAAAAATTTATCTTTCAAAATTCTATTAATAGTTGACCATATCACTTATAAAACCTCATGTTAAAAATGAAATGTTTACTAAAATGTTAATATGATATTTTTACCTCTTTTTTAAATAAAATATAACAAATGTCAAAATATTACACTAGTGGCTTAAAAAAGATTATATTTTATGAATAAAGATTTTTTTGGTCGAAAAAACTCATAAAATAAAATTATGAATATTTCATGGATATTTTATGAATCTTATAATATATTTTTACCCAAAATTAACAGATTTACCTTTAACCGTGGAAAAAAATACTAATGTTACTATTAACTAAATATTAAGTTATTCTTATTAGGAAAAAAATTAAAACTAATTACAACCATGTATGTATATTTTTAGAAAATCAATTCATTGAAGCATAAAAATTATGTTTAATGCTAATCCCACAGATGTGGCTAGAATAAGGGTAAAAGATATGTTTAAAAGTTCAATAAAAAAATTTATAAAATTTTATTATAAAAAGTATTCCAATAACCTACATTGGATTAATATATTTATTATTTATCTATTGTATCTTTATATTAAATTTATTGGAAAATAATCATTTAAATGAAAAGGTTATTGTTTAACAACAATGTAGTATTTTTAACTATTCACCAAAAAATGAAACTTTTCAAAAAAATACCAAAAATCACCCAAAGAAAATTTTGATATTCCAAATTCCAAAATAAGATCTATTTTACCAAATTAAATTTCTAATAGTGTCTAAAATTAATTTTATTATTGTTACCAAAAGAACATAAAAAGTCATTCCTTTAAGAAAATTGTATTTCTAAACATTTATCTATTTTACAGATACTTTTTCATTCCTTTAAAAATATTTTTTATTTATGTGAAAACATTATAAACAACATTTAAAAATTATTTGTTACTATCCATATTCTAATATATATTGGATAATTAATTAATATATCATTTAAATAATTATAATACTAAATGTTTTGTTTTATATAAATTCAATCATGCGTGTAACGCAAGCCAGTAGGTGTTGTGTGTAATATCAGATATTGAATTAATTTTAAAAGATATTGTAAAGTGAAATATTGGGGTGTTAAATTTTATAAATGTTCAAAGTATTTCATTTAGACATTTATTAAATAAAATTACTTATCCTATATGGAGAATATTTTTTTATAGTGAGGATAAATATACAGATCCAAATCACCATAAGGGCATATAGAACCCTAATATCTTTGATATTATAAGAGAATGAAAAATAGTGCCTGATGTAATAGAAAAAAAACTTGTTTTCGATAGGCCAAATTCATGTTAACATGAAACATGTCGCAATTCATTTGGAATTCCATCATATTTTGCATCATCAATGCCTAAGATTGCCTAAGACTTATAAATTAGACAATGATTTATTTCCACATTTGATGAGAACCACTCATTATAGCATTAAATTTTTCAATAACCAAAATGGTATCTCTTAAATTTAATGAATCAATATAGAATGGAATAAAAAAATTAAAGTATCTTGGTGGGATGTTGACCATCATAGAGGATGATGCTTTTCACTCATCTATAAATCTACTAATTTTATCCTCAATAGTAAATGAATGTCCCACCCTAAATATTATCCACTATTAAAGACATACATTTAGTTATTTGAATAACCTGATAGTGTGAGTATTGTTTAGTGAATTGTTTTAATTTTTTTCCCACATACTCCCTATCATAGTTAGAGAATGTGATTATGACCCTTTTATATTCCACAAGAATGATCATATCATCATTATTTGTGTATGTAATGGCGTGGTATATTTTTCTATTATATCCACATTGTAATTATATATGTTTCTTTAATATATGGAAGATAAATAATAATAGGGTCTTATCATGGTATATATAATTAAAATATTCCATACTAATGATATTTTTTTCTAAATATGAAATACAATTCTCTCTCCCTTTTAGTAAAAGTGGAAGTGATAAATAATAAAATTTAAAAACAAGTTATTTTACATAGTTCTTCAAAACTAGATTAAATTTAAGGATTATAAACCAAATAATGTTTTAGTGTACCAAAATTCATAATTCACACAAATTCTTTGTTTTAATTTTTTTACAGTCTCAATGACCATTGATTATAACAACCCATAATTTTTATTAGGAACTCAATTTAATACTCGCATATAAAGACTTCACATCTCCTCTAAGATAAATTTTAATAATATTGAAATTATGATTTCAATTTTCACATTGATATTTTTTCAATTATCTAGATCATCATTATCATGATTAATTTCTATTGATTTCCTAATAATGCATTAAGAAATGTTTCTTTATTTATTTACCTTTAAAACACTAAAATGTATGGATATCATTTATCTTTATGAAGTAACTATCACTAGAACATTTTTCTTTTTTATAGGGATATATGTCATCTAATATCATCCAGTTAATATATATATATATATATTCCTTTAAGAAATTAATTCCATTATTCTTTAATTTTAATGGGTAAATCTACCCCAATGGTCTTAAAACATTATATCAACCAATTCATATATGGGTCTTTATTATGTTTTTTCGAGACTAAAAATTTTAAATCCAAAATTATACATGATTAACACATTCATGTACTAACCATAACACAATCCATTCCTCATCTAAAATTCACCACATCATGTAAAAAAAATATTTATATTTTATAGTGTCAACTTATTTTCAACCAATTTCATCATTTATCACGTTTTATGAACCCATATTCTATTGTGTTGTTTTTGTGGTAATTATTTATGGTGTTAGTAAACATGTTTTAAATATGTATTGAGATTATAAGTATGGAACAAAAGTTCATTTTTCCAAATTTTTTGAATAAGGATATTTATTGAAGTGCCCATGAAATGTGCCATTATATGTTAAGAGGTGAACACTACATGATGATCATTGAAAAACATTAGATCTTAGATGTTAGTTTCTATCACTATCCATAGAGGTAAAAAGGGAATAAGTGGATTCTAACATTTCAATGAGTATACTTTTTAACATGATGTTACCTATACATTTCTTACTTAAATATTTCATCTTTTAGATGATTATTCACTAAAAATCATTATCATCCACATCATAACCATAATTGTATAGTGTTTTTTGAAATAATGAAAAACATGTACATAAAATAACTACTTTATCACCAAATAAGTTCTTAACAACTATAAGCATTTTTAGACATATCCTAACTCAAACCATTATACATATACTTTGGAAATTGAAACATAAAATAGGCTGAGATTATATACTCAATAAGTGTAAAAAAGGGAGTTATCGACGATAATTTAATCATTACAAGAGCATGAGGGTATTAAATCATGATATTATCATATGAAAATAATACCATAAATTCATAGATCATAATAATGAGTCATGGAGTAATGAATGGTAGTTCATAATATATAAATCATAAAGGAATAAAATATCAGGATCTATGATATAATAACATTGACATATGTTGTTCCCTAGTATTTCGCTCATTTTCAAGGAGACAATACAAGAGTAATGATGAAGTGGTGATGCATGTATAGTTGTTATGAATTAATTTTATAGCATTTGAGTTCATTCTTTGAAAATTATCAATGTAAAATCTAATGATCTTTTTAATGATCCTAAATGATTAAACACTAGTGCTAAAGAGTTTTCACATTGATTACATCAACTGATGTATATGAAAAATAGTTTGAATGAAGAATAGGTTTTGAAGTGACCAATAAAAAAAGTAATTATAAAGGGATGAGGATGTCGAATTGATAGTGTCCATGAAAAAATAAAATTCATATTTATTTTTTATGAATAATAATTGATGAAGAAGAAGAGAATAATAGAGTTTATGTTGGATTGGAATTTTTATTGAAGATCTAATTTCATTTGAACATGGATTTATTTGAAGTTATTTTTATTGATCTCGTGTTACTAAAAAATAAAACCCACTATCAATTCATATACAGCTCAACCATGGGATTACGTGGGACCCAGAGGTTAACCACACCCAAGGGAACAAACCTAAGAAATGTTATGGGGGGAAGAGGTTCAGACCCATGTATAAGGCCCGCATGAGTGTGTTCAGGGAATGTGTATGGATGTATTGAGGTAACCACCATGCAGGGAGGTAAATTGGAACAGAAGGCATGTATAGGGCAGTATGAGAGGGGAATTTTTATTTTTGGCCACTCATGGGAGTGGTTAATTGATAAACCATGACCCCTACAGATGGAAAATTTTATATGGGACAACTTCAGTGTGCGCCCTGTTAATCCTTCTTAAAACGATAGGAATTTTATGGACTGCACGATGTAGCCAATATCAACTGTTCAGTTGAGATGGGTGGTCTTATTCCTCCAGCCTTGTTAGAAGGCCTATTTCAACATGGATGGTCCTCAAATGATGATCCATGACTGAGATTCCATATATCTAATAGAAACCTATTATTTCATTGAGATGGACATAATGAACTTCAATGATCAGTGTGAGTATGGGATACACATTGAACAAGATATCTATGCATATATATGCATGAACTGATGGAACCCAAAGCATGATTGTCCTATAATGAATCCAAACAAGATGGATGATGTTTATTCCATGATTGTTTCATAGATTTGATCAAAATGGGTTAATCATGCAGTTCTTCACTGCATTCATGAAAATATATGTAAGATATAAAGATGTTGCATGATATAGATCCACAAATATTAAAAATGAACACCTCATGGGAATAATTAAGAACCCAAAACTAACATGTGTTTAAATTAGGTGATTCATTGTGTATCATGAGGCTATAAATCATTTGTTAACCACATCAAGAGTAGAGATTCCAAGGATTTTGGTCAATTACAGTGTGAAAAAATAATGATCTAGATGTGACTTTTTGTGTGGAAAGAAATAAAGCACCTGAGTATCTATGGTGTTCATGATTTCATGAATCCATGAAAACAGTGTAATACATTGGTGTTTCCACACCATGTGAAGGAATATGGAAGCCCTAGTCTTTGGGACTCTAAATGACGTAGCATGAAAATGAAAATATCCAAAAATGTTATAATCAGGTATTTCAAAAAAATAATGAAATAAATAATCACATAATTATAAGGTATTTTAAATGATAAAGGTGTAAATTTAAAACCCACAAATAATGGGGTATTCGAATATGAGGAAATCAATAATATCCTACATTCTAATATTATTATTTGAATAAGGTATGTTAAATTTTTTTAATTCTTATCACATTTAATTGAGTTTTTAAATGATAATTTAAATAATGGAATTTCATTAAGACCCATGAACAATATTATTTTGTGTATAAATATTTTCATGCAGGTCATGGAAGAAATAAAAAATAATTGAACATTTATTTTGAGCCACCTTTTATCCATTGTGTAAGAAGACTTTTGAGGGTGATCCAAGGCAGGGTAATTCTTTAAATAGAAATTTTCATATACCCAAAAATTTGAAAAATAGAATATAGATTGCACAAAATATATAAGGATTCTCAATACCAACAATGATGAATTTCTTCAAGATGTACCCGAGAATGTTATATCATACAAGCTAGTGGAGGAAGATCATAAATAACCCTATATTAGATCAAATCATTCTAAAAAGTTTAAGCCTTCTAATTGGTGTTGGGGGTAGTTTATATCTTTTGGTTTTGGATAGGAGAATAAGGAGTCTCTAAGTTAGGTAAATAGAAAGAAGTATTTTAGTTTGATGAAAATGTAAACTGAGTCTCTCTGTTGGAGCTGGAAAAATTTTATTTACTCATGTGATAGTGAAGAATATATGTTGTGGTGTTGAACCAATATGTAAATGTATAGTAATTTCATATATAATAATTGTAAATATAATGTCTTTCCCAATCTTATTTTAATACTTCTCAATTGGTGAGTTTCGGAGAAAATGTTGAGTGGAATTAGAAACTGAACAATTTCAATAGTTTGAATTTCAAATGATAAAAATTCATAAAACAAGTGTACAATTGATTCATCCACCTCTCAGTGGAACCTAAATGGCATGGGGATCTATATGTGGTATCTATGTGTGGGGTGCCTCTAATGATACAATAAATTTAAAAGACGGAATCCAATGAATATTATAATGATACCACTTCCCTTATTTCAAGAAAATTCAGTTGGTGTAAAATTAATAAGGAAATAAAATATTATCTTAAGAAGAATCAAATGAGTGAATATGAAATCAGTATCCTTTTCATTCATGAAATGAATAAGAATAATAATCCATATGAGAAGTTTTGTTCTCTAATCGAGATAAAATATGTACCTATTATTATTTTTTATTCTAAAACTCATGTTGATAAATAATGTACTATTTTTGACTCTCACATAATGGTTAAAACTAAATGTGATTCCGGTGATAAAGAAGAAACAAAATCAAATTTTTTTCCAAGAATAGATCATGTAATGAAAAATAATATCAATGGAGAACCATGAATGAGGTTTTTTATTTAATGGGGAAGGACATGACCTTTGAAAATAAATATTTTTGGAGAAAATAAATGGCCTTGAATCTCAACTCAATGAAAATTGGGACCAAGATAAAGGACAAAAGTGATATGATAGAATATATTTCCCAATATATTTTAAAACAAATGGCCATTTAAATGGAGATGAAGAAGAAACATATAAAAAAATATATATTTAGGAGAATATGAAGACCTAAAACTAAAAAATTAAAATTTCTATAAAATTGATCTCAACTTGTGTAGTGAAAAAAAGAAACCCAAATATGAAATCTAAAATTAAGGTTTTGACCTATTTGGTATCTAGAAATATGATTCCAAAAAATATGAAATTACTAAGGTGATTTTATTTTTTTATATTTGGTAAAATATTTTGTAGATATTTCAAATACAATAAGCCTAAATATGAAAGAAGAAGTCTATTATTGGCATCATATAATTCGTGGAGAGACAAAATGAGGTATGAGTACTTTATTAAATGATTCATTTGTTCTAATGTCATTTATATGGAAAATAATTTCACTTGGAGGAATGAATGGAAAGGTAAGTAAGACATTATGAGACACACCACTCCTATAAATTACAGAGAGAAAACTTATCATATAAATGGTCCAATTAAGATGGAAAATAGGCTTAATGTTTTGGATAATGAAAATAATACACAATAAAATGTGTATCAAGAACCAAAATATGAGCTCTCACATCATCACTGTTGGTGTAAATGAAAACAAATTTGGAAGGAATTTATGCCTACTACAAAGGAGGTGGAAAACGATATTCCAAAAAATGATGAATTTCATGAGAAAAAGATATGTGAATAATATATTAAGAAAGTCAAAAAGATAGAAACCCTACCCCACAATGAACATGGAATGAAGAATAAATAAAGGATGACAAAAAAATGTCCCCTTTAATGTTTCCACTAATGAAATAAGTGGTTCCTCCATATTCCTTATTATTTTATGTGTTATGAGGTAGCATGAAATGAATTGAAGGGGAATTGTTGTTTAACATATAATTCATTAATTTCCATGATAATAAAGATGATTCCTTACCCTATAGGGGGGTTTTAAGAGACATGAGGTATTGAAATCACACTATAATCTATTTTTATTTAATTGATTTCATCAAGGGTTAGTTCCTGATTTATGGGAAAATGTGACTAAGGGGAGTTATTCTATTTTACATGAACGTTCTAATGATTTTACTGAACTGTGAAGTATTTTTCATTTCACAGAAAATTTTTTAATTTAGAGAAATCATTAATTGATAATTGAAAATATAAGCATTATTCAATATTTAGGTATGTTTTATGGAAAATATAGATAGCTATGGTCATTTCACTCTTATTTTATACACTAGGTTTTCCCACATAGAATTAGGTTGATTAGTTAAAATATATTTTCTAAGTATCATGTTTTATCAAAACATTAGTTTAAAATGTGAGAGGGTATACTATGAAGTAGGATGATATGTGAAGACACCTCATATATCCTTCACATTTGATTGACAATAAGGGGAAGAATAATATACATTTCCATATATCGACATTTATAATGTGAGGAGATATTTAAAACAAAAGAAATTGTGGGATATTGTTGTTCCCAAGTGTTTCATTTGTTTTCATGGAGTCAATACTGAGTAAAGATGATGTTTTGATAATTAGAGAGTTGTTATGGATTCATTTTATTACATTGGGAGACTTGCTTGCGAAATTCTACATGTAAACTTTGATTATTTTTTACTGATATTAAATGATTAAATATAGGTGCTAAGAACTTTTCACATTGGTGAAATCAAATTAAGTCGATGAAAAAATATTTTCATGAATAAGAATTCCTAAAGTGGTGATGAAAAAAATATATTATAGATTCATGAGGATGTTTAATAGATAGTGTCCATGAAATAATAAAAGTCCATATTCATTTTTCATGATGAATGAATGAGGAATGTGAATATATGAAGGGAAGTGAATTTGGATTTAGATTTTTATAGAGGATGGAATTTCATTTCTACATGGGTTTATTCTAATTAATTTTTATAGAAGGGGTGTTATAATAAATTTAGGCCAACACACAGTCAAGCTTTAGAAAGATCAACTAAAGGTTTATGTGGGACTCGTTGGTCAACTATTCCAGGGGGAAATAGACCATACCAAGTAGTGGGTGTGAGAGGTGTGTGCTCAAGTTTAAGTCCCATATGAGTGCACTTAGGGAAAGTGCATGGGTGTAGTGGTGGTGCCACCATGTGGGAAGTCATGGTGGAAAGGAAAAGTTGAATGGGGCATTACCATAGGGGTTTCATAATTTTTCTTTCCTCTAATGGGATTGGTTGACTGATAAACCACTTCCCCTACTGATGGATAATTGGATTTGTGACAATGGTAGAGTGCATAATCTTCATTCATTTTAAACAGAAGGAAACATCATGGACTGCATGATGTAGATGACCTCATCTGTCTGATTGAGCTAGGTGGTCATATTCCACTAACCTTGATTAAAGTTTTCTAATAACATGATAATTCATCAGTTGATGAGTTGTGATCAAGATTACTTAGATAAAAAAGAGGCCCATGATTTCATTGATATTTCCACAATGAAATTCAATGAACCTGGTGACTCTAGGAATCACATTTCACATGATATTCAAGAATGGATATTCATGAACAGAAGAACCCAATGTTTGATAGTCACTCGATGAAGATAAAACCACTAGATGATATTTATGGTGAGATTGTTCCATAGATTTGATTGAAATGGTTCATGCATGGAGCTATGCATTTCATGAGTGAAATTTTAAGGAATATATCAAGAGGAT
The DNA here is from genome assembly GCA_963277665.1 of Viscum album. Lineage (NCBI taxonomy): Eukaryota > Viridiplantae > Streptophyta > Magnoliopsida > Santalales > Viscaceae > Viscum > Viscum album. Next base: position 1,573,068,425 of record OY728120.1, on the reverse strand, counting down.
ACATAATGTGCATCCATGAGTATTTAGAGTGAATACCCCATGTGAATAATAATGAACCCAAAAGCATTACATTTTTAAATGAGGTGAGTCATGGGTGATCATGGAGATGTAGTGTATTTGTAAACCAAGAAATGAATTTGGATTATAAGCCTTCTATAATTTACTACATGAAGAAAGAGTCAGTTGTGAGTAAATTTTCCACATGAGAATAAATAAATCACCTGATTCTCTTAGGTTTTCTTGATTCCATGATTCCTTATAAAATTTTAATCCATAGTTTTTTTCACACCATGTGATGGAATGAGGAAGCCCACGTCCTTGGTCCATTAAAGAAGGTTTCATTCAAAATGAAACACCCAAAAAAATACAATTCAGGTATTCAAAAATATGCATGAAATAAATAACCACATTACACTAGAGTATTTAAAATGATAATAGAATAAATATAGTACCCACAAATAATGGGGTATTAAAAGATGATGAAGTGATTAATGCCCGACATTCTAGTATTATAAATTTATAAATGTAGATTAAATTGGTTTAATTATTACAACATTTAATAGAGGTTTTAAATGAGAATTTAAATCATGGTATTTATTTGAGACCCATGAAAAATATTATGTTTTTATAAATAAGTGAATAAAAGTGATGGAAGAAATAAAAATAAATGCAAGATCATTTGGAGTAACCTTGCATCCAATGTGAAAGAATAATTTTGAGACTATACCAAAGCCGAGTAATTCTTGAAAAATGAAATTGCATGTTCCCAAGAATATGAATAAGAGAATATAGATTTCACCAATTCTATGAGTCTCCTAAAAATCATTATTGATGTTATTGATGAAGTACATGATCAATTCAGATACTAAAAGCTCGGGGATGATTATCATAGATCAATATATAGTGGGTCGAAGCCATAAAAAAAGGTGTGTCCTTTCAGTTGGTTCCAGAGAATTTGTCTTACGGTTGGATATAAGAGTAGAAGTCTCTCAGTCGGTGTCAGAGAAATATTTATTTTTGTTAGAGAAAAAATAAAATATATTATCTTAGTTAGATCCAAAATAGATTTATTCAGTTGTGTGATAGTGAAGAATCCTTGTTGGGATATCTAACCAACATGTAAATGAGTTATAATTTCATTGTTGAAACATGTAAATATCATGTGATTCCCTCTCTTATTTTACTATTTCACATTAGTTGAGTTTGAGAGAAATTACTGATTGGATCGAGAACCTTAACAAGTTGTAGTGGTTGAATTTAAAAGGATAAAAATTCATAAAACAAGGGTACCACTTATTCATATCTATCAATGAAACCTAACAGGCCTGGGTCTATACAGTATAAGATTGTGTAATAAAATAGTGGATTATTCTCTGTCATAATCATAGTCATAGATATATTTTTTCAATGTTACCCACCAATAAATTCATCATATGTTAGGGTTTGGATAACCATTACTATACCTACATTGGGATTGGCATAACCTATATTCACCCTCTTTTTGTGTTGAGGTATCTTCTCATGTTCCAACATTTGGAGTTGGGATAACCTCACGTGTACCTTTTTTAAATCATGGGATAACCACCAATTTACTATATATTAGGCTTGGGATAACCTCTCATGAACCCTTCTCACCCATAAAACATGAATCATTACCCAATAGATTTTTGGGATATAATGGACCCACACATCACATTATCATATTCCATTAATATTTTTTTATAACATCGTGAAATAATTTATCATTCCAAAATAACATAACCCATGTAAAAGAAAACACTTTTCATCAATATTTTAACATCACAACCCTAAACAATCCAGAAGAATTATTAGGTTGAGACCATATGATCATATTCCCTATGAAGAATAAGTAACATCAAATTTTTTAATCATAGATAAGAAATAACATTAAAATATTACTAGAAAATTATTAAGGAAAATACCCTATTAATTTTGAAGTCACATATTTAAATTATTAAAACATTCAAAATATTAATGAATAAAATTTCCGTTAAAATAAACATGAATATTTGAAATGTATTCTTCAAATAAATTGGTGTCCATGATAGGGAAAATTCAATTCTTTTCATGTACGTTAACATAAATATTCCTTTAACATTATTGGTAAAAAGTAAAAAGTAAAACATTCGGAAAATGGAATGAAGTTACATTTTAAATTTATTTTATAGAAAATTTAAATAGGTAAAAATTACATTAAAAAATCATTGGTTAATTATAAACACATTTTAAAGAAAATATATATAGGTAAGAAAATTATTCTTTACTAAATAAAAAAACAAAGGTTACATTAAAAATTATTGTAGTTTCCATAGTAATTGAAGCATAGAAAATTAAAAGAAATTAAATTACAAAACTAAATAAAAAATTATAATAAGGTAAGTAATATTTTGGAGATAAAGAATATATAATTTCATCATTTTAAATTTTAGAAAAAATATCCAAATTAAAATGCAATGGTAATGTAAAATTACTACGTCATGTATGTCTTGGTTCATAAGTACTATATCGTCGTGTATAATAAATTTAAATTTAAAATAATTATATAAAATAACCTTATACATACTTATAATATTATCTGTGATCCAATTATAATATTTAACAACCCATTTATAAATAATTATTTTTTAAATCGTTATTTTCGGGTTTTAACTATTTTTATTTTCATATATGTCTTAGTTTGAAGTTACTGGTCCTAGTTTTTTATCATGGTTCCGTAATCACAAAAAATGTAAATAATTTCATGTGTATACTATATAATCATTATATAAACTTATAAATATTTATATAAAGCAGTGTCGAAAAATGAATTGCATCACATTTGGGAGACGGTTGTCTGTACATACACATAAGTAATGTTTCCATTTTCTGATTGATGGAATAATATAAATGTAAATATTAAATAAAAATTCATAACTAATTATTATATCAAAATTTTCATATGAAATCATTAAATCCATACCAATAAAAATCCATGAAAGATGATGATGGAAAATGAATCATGTAATTTCGTGGAGATGGTAATGCACACATATGCACAAGTGATACATTCATTTACATCTTGATAAAAAATAAATGGAAAAAAGTTATGAAATAATCATGGTAAAATAAAAGTGAATTATAGATAATGATTTTATTATATTATAATGTTTACAACCGAAGTTATATAGGTGAAATAAAACTGAAATGAAATTGTTCGGTTGAGAAGGTTACACTCTATTTGAGAAACCTCCTTCAGATCTGTTGTCATAAAACCTAGGGATGGTGTTTTAAGGATAACAAAACCTCTATAACCTAGTTTAATATGTTTAATAAGGGTTTTTTATAGTATTTTTTTGATTTATGTAGCTCATGGATATTTGAATAATAATGAGTGGTGGTATCCTTTTATAGTGAAGGAAGTGACACACTTTGTGTTAGTTAAAATATTTAAGTATAACAAAATATTCTTCTGGTGAAAGTGGAAAAACGAAAATAAATTTTTTAATATATGATATTTTAAGGATGAAATAAAATAAAATAATAATATTTGAGTCATTTTATAAGTCATTTAAAACCATATATTTTTTGACCCTTTTGTTTACCAATTTTATCCTTAGTCGTGGTAACAAAAATTCCAATACTAAAGGGTTATAAATTTATATACAAGGTAAAAATTATATTAAAAAACTTTTAGGGATGATATTTTTGACCATATCACATACCATATATCCATTTTCAATATTTTTAGTATTTTTAATTCATTTAATAAATTTATATTTCACATAAAATACAATTAAATTTATTTCAAATAATATTATCATATTTTTAATTAAAATACATAAATAAATATATGGAATTATAATAATATATATTAGGCCCTTTTGGGGGTTCAAGTACATCAAAAACATACACACCAACATGTCAAAGTCAAACCCAGTCCATAGCCCCCCCCCCCAAGGGATATACCAAGAATACCATGAACATAAATATATATATATATATATATATAATTATGCATAGGAACCCCTCCATCACTTTCCCCATTAGACAAAGACTCTTTTCAATGACTGTGTTATGTGTTCCTTCACTTCTCACTTTGGTTTAAATTTGTGCATACCACCGCCTTCCATGGTCAAATAACCCAAATCCAGTGTTGGTCCCTCCCTACGTAATAATACCACACATCGCTATGTGCACAAACCACCTCCATATCCAACATAGCTGAGGCACCAGCCGTGAAGCACATTCATCAAGGTGCCCCTCTTAATAATCAACAACCACACTAGGTTTGAAATTTTTCAACACCTTGGTCCAAGCTAGCATCATCGTAGCTCCTTTCCCCACCCACTGACAGCAAGGGTTCTTCCTTCACGCTTCCATGGGTGCCTTTAAACAACATTTTCATATTCACACAAGCCCACATACCATGTTTACACAATTTAATTGGGGGCTAGCAAAGCTTCTTTTGGGGATCAAACCCCAGCCCTGGATACAAATGTTGGGTATTCTGAACCCCTCTGAAAAAAACCCATCATCTATGGAATTAAAATATATAATGTTTCACCCTAAATTATACAAAATTATGAATCATAATATTTGAGTGATGCCAAGAATCATCCAAAAATATTACTTTTGGTGTTTTTAAAATCATTTACATTGATTTTTTTACTACATGAAAATGAACTATGTCAATATTGTATATCACATTAATATAGTTATACAATCGCCAAAACATAAAAAATTATGACAAAAAATATATTATTTGTTTTTAAAATAAACCGCTATCTCTATTAATTTAATATTATTATCCATATGTGAACACATAAGGTAAATTAAATAAAAGAGGGTGATGGGTTGGAATTTTGATTTATATAAAGTAAGATTAATGTAATTATAATATAAAAATGGCACCAATTTTCCAAGTATTCAAATATTTAATTATGATGGTTTAAATAAACTAATATAGTAAAAATATGGTAGGTTTTATATAGTTTTTTAAATCCTTTTCATATTATTTTAAACCATAACTACTTGATTTACCCTTACCGAGATGATAAAAATAAACCATAGTAACTGTTCCTATGGTTAAAAAATAATGTTGAACTATTAAAAAAAATTGTATATGATAATTGAATATATGGAATCCATTTTAAAGATTAAATCCTTATAAATCCTAAATATTAATTCTAAATTAAGAAGACACAAAACACAATGAAACCAATTTGTAGAAAAATTATTTTTTTAAGCATAAAACTCATTCTATTCTTATCTAATTATAAATATATTCGGTTATATGAATATTCCAATATTTTATTAAAAATATTTTACATAAAATCCATTAAATTCATTTATCCATTGTGATTAATTAATTTTTTATGATAAAATCACAATGCACACATAAAAACAATTTTTTTATATAAAAACGACTCTATTTTTTACTTTAATATGATCTTAGTTTCATAATAATCAATTTATAAATAAATAAATAATTTCATAAATATTTTAATACTACTATTTATTTACATATTTAGTCACATTCAGACTCAGCAGGCCAATGACATTCTAAAAAATTCCACATTAAATAATAATATTTCAATATTATTAAGATATTTGTTTAAACTCATTATTTAGTGTAAAGAATTATATCAATGAAATTTATATAATGTAAAATATATCATTGTATTATTATGCTAAATTATAACCCATTATAAATATTTATCCCTCTATATTTCACCACTATTATATAAATAACTGAGTTTATATCTATATGATCTCATCCTCATGTTCCTATGTATCTTCTCTAAATTTATGATTCCCCCTAAGAACATTAACCATGTGAGTAGTCTTGTTATTTAGAACATTATATCTATTATCCAAGATATTAACCTATTTTTCATCATAGGAAACATCTTTATCCAAAGGAAGATTCTTTTCTTTATGAACATGTGAAGGATCTGGTATGTAATTCCTGTGGAGAGATACATGTAACATGTACTAAACATGAGAGTGGTTTGAGGGAAGTTTCTAACGATAATATAATATCCAAAATAGATCATGGATATTAATCGGAAAAATATTCTATGGTATTATATATTTATTCTTTGTAAATATCATAACCTTCTTCCATGGAGATATTTATAAGGAATAACATCATGAAAACATCAAATTCCATATCTCATAGTTGATATTCAAAATAATTATTTTTGTTAAGATTATGATTCCTTGATTCCCAGATGAATTGATATATCCTTATTTTTTATTTAGCTAGCTTAATTAAGTCCCAACAGCTTTCTTTCTCAAACTGCATCCCATCACATTGGAGTTATGCACTTTTCTCATTGAGGGCTTCATAAGGATCCATCTGAATGCTCATGTGAAAGTTATTGTTATAATGAAACTCAACTAAATAATATTTTTGATCCAAAATATCATTAAATTATTTAGAATAGGATCTCAAAATATCCCCCATGTTTTTAATGGTTCTCTCAGATATACCATTTCTCTATTAATTATATTAGGTATTGAAATATATTCATGTGTCCAAATCATTCGAAATACTTCACTAGAGCATTAAGGAAAATTTTTTATATCAATTAGATGAAATAAATAGTTTTACTCCCTTCAACATTACCAAATAATTAATTTATATTAATTTAATAAGATTAAGAGATAAATAATCCCTAATGATAATAAATTTTTTTATTCCTAGATGGAGATTGCATACAACCCAAATAACATTTTGAACATTAGGTTCTTTTGGGAGTCTGATAATGTAATCCATAGTAATTATTTACCACTTCAATTCTGATATAAGTAGTGGTTTTAACATCTCTTAAGAATTATTTCTACTTTTATTTTCTTACTAACATACCAAGAACATATATATATACTATGGAATATTTATCTTCATGTTGTCCCTCTAGAAATATTTTCTTATATCATTATACATCTGTGATATTCTAGTATGAATAGATAATAATGATCTAAGAGCATCATACAATAACTCCATTTTGAATTCCTATATTGATGGGAAACATAATTAGCTATTAAACCTTATAATTCAATCATAATTATTGTAGAACTGAGTAACATATCTCAAAATATGATACATATCAACATCTTTCTTCAATGCATCTTTAATATTAACATGGATAGAAGTTTGAACAAAAAATTTAGAAAGGAAAAAATTTCTCTCCCTCATTCAATATTTAAAAATACATACTTTAAAAATATAGAAATGTTTGATCTTTTGGTATTATCATCATTTATAAGCTATAATGATCCTTTTGAATTAAATATTCTTCCAACAAATTCTCCTTCCCATGTTTTTAATGAATTAATATTTCATAATATTTAATAAAATCCAACAATATAGTATGGGTAATTTTCAACTCACTCTATGTGAGTAAGTACTATGAACTTTTATGATCAATATATATGTTACACATTTATCTAAAAATATAATTGCTTAATATATCTAATGTCAAAATTACAAAAGCTAATTCCAAATCATGATTCATACGATTTTCCTTCCAAACTGTAATATCATCAGTTTTTTTAGTCGATCGAAATTCCATGGAATTTTTGAATTTTGATATTGATGAACAATCCAACATTATATTTGTGCACTAGAACATCATTTTAAGAGTGTGAGTGAACCGAGGCCTTGTTTTTAGATGGTTTTTAATGTCAAATAAATTCCTTGGTGTTTGAAATGTGTTTTGGGTGTGGTAAGGCCCAAAAAAAATTCAGGAAAGCATATAAAGATGTACATGGTAAGATTTAACTATACAGCCTATATGGAGAAACCATTCAACCCTTTTTTGTACAAGAGATGATTTTTCAAAAAAATTGGGTGGGGGTTCATGGAAGTTATATACCATTGAATTTTTTAATATATTAGATCCTCACAGTCTATATATTATTGTGAAACCATGAACCTATACTATACAAGGGTGGTGCATGGATAATGACCACCACACAGTTGTCGTAAGGTTATCCAAACCATGGGGGTCCTAAAAAAGAGTGAAATGACAAACTAACCTCATTAAATTCTTATTTTTTTTCTTCCCCATTTCTTCCCCATTCCACATGAACAACATAATTGGTATCTATATTTTTCTATACTTCAATACTCTTTAGCCTATCTCTATCATATGATCTCTGATTCATGATATTTCAATATCAATGGAAGAGTTTCAGTAAGGTCTTTAATCATATTGCATATCTTTCTAGTTTATATCACCATCTATAATGAAAAATACATCTGAGATAGTATTCCCCATTTTAAGGGAGTTCTTATAAATCTATGATTTCTATTGATTTGGATTTAGTTAGAGGGATGTGTTAAATGAGTGATCCCCTACAAGTATAAGGTAGGTGGTACCAAGATTTCTCTTTAATTTTACAGGTGTTTTGGTGTGCATACCTAAATTTGAACGTCAGGTTGTTTGGATGAGACGCTAGATTAATTATTGTTTTATTTCTAAATGATTAAGTGATCATTAGGGATTTTGTTGAGCCAGCTATTTCCTATTTATATTTTTCAATTTGGTAAAGGTTCTTGTGACCAATTGGGTATGTTAGGACGGTTGGTTATTTAAAATTAATAAAAAATTTATATGATTACATTGGTTCTAGGGGAACATTAAGGGCATGGCATGAGAATTTTAAGTTATGCTAATCATCTGGATTGAGGTGAAACAGTATCCAGGATGAGGTTGTAGCCTGAGATACAAAGGGTGATGATGACCTACTTTTTGAGATGATACAGTCGACAGTTTGAGGTGAAAAGTTTTTCAACTAGAGGGTGTGGTTTGTGAGGATTTGGATGGTGTTGACCATCAATATTAGAGTGAGGTTTTCATAGGGGAACGAGGTGCTAGATTTTGAATCTTAGGCTATTTTTTGGTTATTTATTCACACCATTGTTTTATGACATAACGTTGGAATCATTTGGACATAGATAAGACTCATTTAAGGTTGTGTTGACCAATTTTTGTGGGTGGAGACCTCTGTAGATTTTTTAACCTAAAAGATGGTGCTAACCATTTGTTTTTTAGTATCATGTCACCAAATATATCTACATGGATGATGATGGAAAATCGAGGGATGGACCATCAGGTGATGGTGTTGAGAAAATAAATTGGGTTATGAGGCTCTCCATTACAATTTAGGTTGATGGAATGAGATTATGGGAAGATATATATCACCATTTTAAGGGACATTGGTTGTCGAACCGATTATAGTTAGTTATTTGAGGAAGATATCACCATGCCTTGGGACATTGGGCCGTTAAGACAACAGGAACATTTGATTTTTTGTCTAGTGAACAAGGATCTTATTTATTGGGGATTCCATTTGGATGTCGAATACTTGATTGAAGGAACAAGGTGTCAGTGTCATGTTAGGAGGTGGAACCTAAGGGTTCACCATCTGTGATGATCTTGAAGTGATTCCTTAGGAATTAATCCATGTTTATTCATAAATGAAAATATATATATGTGTGTGTGTGTGTGTGTGTTTTTTTTAAGACATATATATATTTGGGGGCTTGTGTTCAAAGATTTAACAGTGTTTTCCGAAGTAGGAAGAAACTTCCTTGTGTATTTTGAGAACAAGGGAACTAGATTATTTACTATATGTGTGTGTATTACATTATATTTATATTTAAAATACACCTTAATAATTAGGCTTTTAAGGCATGCATGTATTGGTGGTGGCATTCTAAGTTCATTACCTCTGCCGACATGGGTACCTTGGGACATGGGTAGACTTCATGTCTTCAATATCAACAATGAAATTAAGCTATGGAGTTGGAACTTAGTGATCTTAGATGTACCATTTTCATGGGATATACGGAATTAGTCCAGGTGGTTCCACTACATAGAGATAGTTATCCTTTATGAATTTTTTTATGTTTACCTATATGGTCATCCACAAGAAACCATGATTTTATATATTGTCATGACCTGTTATGGAATGTTTTATTTTAAAAATCCTTATTCCATAGGTATTTTTTCTTACTGCGTCTATTTATGTTTTTCTTCAACTAAGTTTAATGAGTTTATTCTAATGAGTTATCATCCCTATTTTCATATATATACATGGGACAACATTATTATTACTAAATCCGGGTATAGTATCCCCCATAATAATGAAATCATTCCCTCATTGCTAGTTTTCAGACTTTGGGTTTGGGGAGGTGCACCAAAGGACTAGTGGATAACTAGATGATATCATTATTCAGGTGGAATACTGGGTCAGGGTAGTACAAATGGTATAAGTCATTTTTTATTTTCCATTTTTTCTTACTATTTTGGCTATGGTACACTTGAAACTGAGATGTAGTCAGAACTATGTATAGAACTCATGTTTGTGTTCCTGCATCCCCATTCCCATGGGGAAAACTATGTTTCTAGTGGTTGGAAATTTATGTTCTACTATGTTCTTTTACATTTGATTGATTTCCCACTCGAGTGGAACACTTGTGCGGGATGGTTATATATTATGTGGTTTGACCCTTGTCCTGGTATGTAAAGAATAGATTTCTTATGTGTCATATTTGGAACTTTGGCTCATCTTGTGTATGTTTTTTCATAGGATTTCCATTAGAAACATGGATTGGACTAAGAGGTGTTATGATGTTTAAAGTGTCAAAAAAATCAAAATAGTGTTTTCTTGCATAGCCTTTTTGGGGTCATTCTATATATCCAACCCAAGAATGTGGTTTCTGATGTTAGTTGAGGTGATGATATGTGTATATAGTATGTATAGGGATGACCCAAATATGTTTTGGAAGATATTATAAAAGCTTATGAGTTTTTTAGAGTGAAAAAAAAAAGAATCTAATAATTTTTCTTATATAGCCTCTTTGGGAGTATTCTACTCTGCTACCTCAGACCGATATACATGATACATGATAATTTAGTCTGTTACGAGTAGGAAAGGGGTCATGAGGACAGATTTTCTTGAACCCCTCCCCATAAGGTATAGCTCTCTGAGGCCGTAAATGTGAGAAAGAATATAGTGACCCTCGGGTCCCGCCTCCAGTAGGACTTGGGTTGGCAATTAGCCCTGAGGGTATAGTAAACACAGAAATGGGGGAATTACCCTATAGGAAAACACATGCAGAAGAGAGAGATAATATAGACACCAACCAACTCCAAATCATACTGAAATATAAAATAAAACCCAATTACACATATGTAACGTCATTAAAAAATTGCTACAATTGAAACAGAAACTGCAAGTACCAAAATAAAGTAAAAATGGAAGCGACCATGAATCCCAAACAGATCCTGTAACCCCAAGATAGTAGTTACTAGCCTGATCTCCAACCCTCTCCAAGTAATATGAAAACTCGTTTATATATATTTAGGGTGATTATAAGAGTATACTTAGTAGGATCCTCCTTAGAGCCTCTCATGAAAATGTAAAGAAAGCATTCTAAAGCACAGTGAACAATAACTGAAACAAACTTTCCAACTAAATAGGTATAAAAAGTTCCCAACCTCACCATGGCAACTCTGACCATGTATCACATACAAAAGTACATGATATAATAATAAATACCAAGGGTATCCTGGTATCACTTCCCCACTGGTTTTCCACTTTTCCCCAACATCGCATGTCTTAAGCATCTCTCTCCAAAAAGGCTTGCAGACCCCTTGGTGAAGCACCAAAACATGAACCTCATGCAGTACAACCACCAAATCCATTTAACCAATGTAACTAGGTAGTTTCTGGGATCCACCACATCTCTTATAATGTGTATCATATGTCGGGCATTAAACCTAAATCCATCATAGCCCATACACCGAGTAAGGATCCTCAAGTCATCACAACCTATACATGATACACCTATAGTGGTCCATAGGAAACCATATACAGAATATTTTTGTGTGAATAACCATAAGAAATTATAGCCCTCTACACAAATATATGGGGAAAACTAACCACTTTTTCTAAAAGTAGAAGTAACTTCCAACAGAAGAGAGAAGGGAAAAATGGGGTAGGCATTCATCCATACTCTCACCAGAATGTTGGGGAAAACATCCCCCTAGGGCTCAGAATCCTCAGGGTCTCAGTTACCCTAACTGACGGGGTGGAGTAGCGTATAGAAAAAAAGTACAGAATATACTACATCTCACAACAACACATTGGATATAACCTCGTCTTTCACTCAACTATAGATAACGTCTCTCGGACTCCCAGGTGGCACTATTAAGACTAGGTATCCTATAACACACAACCATTTAAAGATATTTATTATATTACATATTTCTAGTTTTATTAGTAGCACTTTGTGTTAATTATTTCTTCAAACATTAATAAAACCTTAACAATTTCACATTAAATTTCATTAGCATTCTATCCAAGATCCATAGTTCCCTTAAATTATAACCCCAGCATTGCTTCCGAGCAAGCTTCAAATCCATGGGTTAACATCATTTATTTAATCATTTATTAACAGAATTATTACCCTCATATTCCTAAAAATTCAAGAAAAAAAATCAAATCTACCAAACCCAAGATTCTCAATAGGGTGAGTTGATGAACTACCCATCGATTCTTTGCCACTTATTGAAAGAGAATAGACCCATCCTCCCTCGAGAAGCTAAACACGGAGAGCATGTGGCATACCCCATGCATCTTTGCCTCTTTTGAAATGTGGGTAGAAAACACAATTGCCTTGATCAGTGGGAAAAGTAAATAAGATAAACAACCAACAAGATTCAGTAAGAATCCAAAATTCATATCCAACCTATTTCATCACCTCTTGTGTCCTCCCCCGACACCCACATGCATAAATTGATGCATCCCACCACTCTAGGAATAAATTTATTCTACAACCAATGGGCCTCCATACCCCCACATATCACAACATCCATCAATGCTCACATCAAATCACAAGTATTAGGAGAACAATAAGGAAACTGGGCTCTTGGCCCTAAACAAGGCATTCTTCCTTCATAAGCAATGAACTCTCATAGCTCCAAGAATAAGTCTCTTTGGCCTTTACAAGTAAGAGGGTAACTCATAACCCTACCAGGAATTATATTTTATCAAACAACATGTTCTCTAATCCATCTTTAATTAACTGATTCATTATTAGTAGGTTCCAACTATGGGAAACCTAAATTGAAAACTATCATAGCTACCAAAAATTAATTAAAAAATTAATTTTACAGGCCTTTAAATATAAAACACTAACATGCTTTTAGTTTAACAACCAACTAGAATAGAAATGCACATCTACGTCAATTAGATTTACATCAAATGATAAAACCAACAACCAAATTCATTTACATTTCTCTTTATATTTATCCAATTCATTATAAATTAATTTTAGATTTATATTCTTTACCAATTTCATCAAGAACAACATTATAAAAATCAAATCATAGATATCACACTTTTTAGAAAATCAAGAAGAAATGTTTTATCATGGTACAAAGAAACAACATGCAATCAAACCAATTCTTTTAATCTAGTTAATTTATTTAATTAGGTCAATTCCATTGTGATCCAAAGGGCTAAAACATGCTAACTCTACAGTTTCACATTAAATAATAGATAAGAAATTAAATCCCTACCTCGAAAGGATTCTAATGTTATTCGCTTGATAATGGATCTCATAAATGGATCATGATCGCCTTCCCTACAAAAACTGCATCCACATGAGGATGTCGTAGCACAACCACATCAACAAGAACCAAAAGAAACTCCCATAGAACCATGGAGATCAAACTCTTTAGCATGGAAAATAGAAATGGGAGAAGTTAGATCAAATAAAACCAAATAAAGTAGGTAGATCTTACCTCATATTGAAGAAGAATTGAAGAAAGTTAGCGGGGAACCGATCTGGGATAAAGGAATCCCCAAACGTTGAAGAGAGAGGTGTATGATTCATCTGGGGTTGAGAGGGGGTGTGCTCAAGTGGCAGGGCTTGAGAAACCTGAGTGGTTGGGTGTCATTAAAACACCCAACAGTGGGTCAGTACATGACGTGTACCTCCTCATCACGTCATTTACCACCTCAAGGTGACTTATGCCGAAAAAATGCACCACCTTGGTGCTTTCTTTTATTTTTCTGAAATTCGAATGATACATGTCATGTTCCCCTTGGTCATGTCATGTAGCCCCCCTGTTTCCATATTCTCATGACTGAACTCCTCCATACTTTCTTTGATCCTTCATTGAGCACCACGGCCTTCGAAAATACAAAAAGGGTCGATCCACGTGGATCCAAGCCCTTACATCAGATACCTCTAAAAACATTCCCATCCTTGAGAATCCAAAACCAACCCAAAGAGGAAACAAAAAGGGGTTGTTTGACCAACCCCCCCGTGAGATACCTCTCAAGTCTCTTTCCACCATAGGAGATAAACCATATCAAAAGAACAATGTGACACCTCAGGAAAACCACAACGAGCTCATAAATTCTCTCCCAGGGGAGATACCTCTCAAAGAGAGCAAGTGAAAAACAGAAACAAAAGGATCCATATCATATACAGGAAATGTCTACAACCAAAAATTGAACATTGTTACAAGGAAAGAGCTAATCATAAAATATATCCGGATACTGAGTATGTATTTTTAACTCGTGTTCCCATTCACTCTCCTCTACGCCATAATACCACCACAAGACATGAACCATGGGGATAGAATGCTCATGCAACACCTTATCCTTATGGTCCTAGATCTCTATAGGCCTCTCCTCAAAGGTTTCATCATCATCAACATTGACCACACCCTAATAGATGATGTGAGAGTTGTCATGAAGATAACGATAGAGCTGTGACACATGAAAAACAACATGTATCCAGCTCATCTGCAAGGGATGTTCTACTTAATATGCCACAGCTCCAACATGATACAACACCACAAAAGTCCCAACTAACTATGGAGAAAGAATACTCCTATGACCAAACCTTTGCTTCCCATGATGGGGAGTCACCTTCTGAAACACATGATCCACAACATCAATCTCCAAAGGTCTCCTCCTTTGATCGGCATATGATTTATGACGATCTTGCACTACCTTCATCCTCTCACAAATCATCTGAACCATCTCTGTCATGTTTTGTACCATTTTCAGTCCAATAATTGTTTACTCTCCAACCGCAGTTCATCGCAATGGAGAATGGAAATTTCATACATACAAGTCTTTAAATGGTGTCATACCGATTGTGGAGTGGAAACTATTGTAGTAAGCGAACTCCACCATGGTTAAGTTCCTCATCAATGAAACTCTAAAATTTAGGACACAAGAGAACAACATGAATTCAAGAGTATGGATGGTCCACTATTTCTATCCATCTTTCTACGGATGAAAAAGTGTTAAGGCATAGCTGATAACTAAAATCCTGATGGAGACCTCTTCACACTGTGAGGTAAAATTTGGATCTCGATCAGAAATGATCTCCCTCGGGACTCTATGGAGTCTCACCTCCTCCTCCAGATACTAACTCAACAAAACCTTTGTTGAGATCGATTCTTTGATTGCTATAAAGTGGACTAATTTCTTCAAACAATCCACTACCACCCATATAGCATTATGGCCTCCCTGATCTCGAGGTAACCCAATGAAAAGGTCCATTGAGATGCCCTACCACTTCTACTAAGGAATATATAATGGCTGGAGTAAACCATTAGGGACACGGTGCTTAGCCTTCTCCTTCTGGCTGATCAAACGTCAAGACACAAACTCTGCAACAGCACACTTCATCCCAGGCCACCAAAACTGACTCCTCAAGGCTCGGTACATCCTTTCCATGTTGGGATGCACCACTAAATGAGAACTATGAATCTCTCTAAGAACCACATCATGCATCGCAAAAGGAATGAAAATCCTTCCCTAATTCAACACTCGGTGTTGTTCATCCTTAGACCAACCATCATGGGCCTCGCCATAAACAACTCGGTCTCTCTAGACCTCCACCTCTAGATACCCCTTTGGGATTCTTCCACCGATTGAACTAGAGATGACTACACGATCATCTGAAAAAGATAACATCTGCACCCAACTTCTCCCATATCAAGATGTAATGCTGAATGTTATTTCATCACTCTCTAAGAATCACTAGATTCATGCACTGCATCCCTACATGGCTTCCTGATCAGTACATCAGCTACAACATTCCCCTTTTCAGGTGTATATTATATTTCAGAGTCATATTCTTGTAAGAACCCCATCAACCAATGATTCTCCAAGTTCATGTCACGCAAGGAAAAACATACCTCTGGCTCTTATGATCGGTGAAAACCACAAAGCACTTGCCAATGAGGAAATGTATCCACAAATTTAGATCAAACACCATAGCCACCAACTCAAGATCATGGGTGGCATAGTAATTTTCATGGGGATGAAACTGCCAAGACCCATAAGAAATGACTGATCTCGGCTGCATCGAAACACGTCCTAACCCCATATGTGAAGCATCACAGAAAACATAAAATTGAACTCGCTCTACTGGATGAAAACGAACTGGAGCACTTACCAAATTCTCCTTCTGATATTCAAGAGATTCCTGACATTGATCATTCCAAAAAGATTCCTAATCCTTCCGGGTCAATGTTGTGAGACGAGTCTCAACCTGAGAAAAATTATCTATGAACCACATGTAGTAGCCTATGATATCAAGGAAACTACACACTCTTACACTATCTTGGGGGATTTCTAAGTAACAACTGCTTATATCTTCTATGGATCCATAATAGTCCATGTTGGGACACCACATGCCCCAAGAAACGGACTTCTCAAGCCCAAAACTCACACTTCAACAACTTCCCAAGCATCTTCTATTGACGAAGATCTCCCAAAACAGCATGCAGATTCTCTACATGCTCAGAGTACACAAGGATTTCATCGATTAAAACAACCAGGAACTTATCTAGGAACTCACAAAACACAACGTTCATCAATACCATGAACACATATAGAGAATTCATCACACCAAACGGCATTACAACAAACTAGTAATCCCCATGATGACTAGGAAAAGTAGTCTTTGGGGAATCCTCATCCTTCACACGCATCTGATGATATATTGACCGCAATTCGATATTTTAGAACCAAATTGAACTCTTCATTTGATCGAATAAATCATTAATCCATGGAATAGGATAATGATTCATCACTATCAATTTTTTTAAGTGATGATAATCGATACACAACTATAAACTGTCATTATCCTTCTTCATGAACAAAACTAGTGCACCCAATAGTGACACACTCAGCTAAACAAAAAACACATTATGAAAGACTATCGACTTGTACACATAGATCCCATAACCTAGAAGGGGTCATCATATACTGAGACATAGAATAGGATATTCTCCTGACTGTAGCTCAATCCCAAACTCAATCTCTCATTGATGGGGTAATGCTACAAACTCTTCTGGAAAGACATTAGGGTAATCTTCTATGAACCTGGAAAATGCCTACTAATGAACCTCAAAATAACTTAGAATAATCTCATCCATCAAGGATGACAAGTACAAAACATGCCTCTGACTCATCTGAGGTTCTCACTTGCCAACAAACACCACCGGCTCTCTATCAGCATCGAAAACACCACCTACCTTCAGAAGAAATCCATGATAGCCTACACTGAATACAACCAATACATGCGGAGGATGAAATCATATGGTTGAATCCGTAAATATAGTAAATCTCTCCAAGAACGGTGTTTCCCCAGCACTAGCTCATATTCCCTATATACTTCAAACAAGTCATCTCAACCTCCAACTTGTGTAGTCAACAATAAGGGCATTGGAAGCCTCTCTACCTCAAGTCCGAAAGCATGGAAAATGGAAAGTGATGTGAAGGAGTGTGTCTCTCCTAAATCAAACAAGGAATATGCCTAAGTAGAAAACAATCAAAGGGTACCTCAAATGATGTTCGGATCACCAGGCGCTGGCAATGCTTAAGCATGAAGCTGACCACAACACCATCCACTACCTCTATGACCCTGATGAAAACCACCACCACAGTTGTGCTCTGCTCTATGAGGATGGGGAGCGTCATGGGTTTTTCCTTATCCTGCCCCATATTTTCTTTATTGATCCAATGATTGTGCAACCTACTATTGATTCTTTTGCTAGAATTGCCTCAAGAGAAGAAATTGGAGTGAAAAAACTGGTGCACAATGACCACTCTAAGAGGTCGGGAACTCTTGCATATTATAACCTCATCGTCCACAAGAAAAACAAGTTCTTGATCCCTTGTAATAGGATTTATATATTTCACCCCTGGAGAAACGAGATGCAAAGGGCTGGGACCTACCCCCGACAAAATAAAAACACTTCTTCCCTGAAAACCAGGAACCCTGGACCACAACTCTACTTCATGAGGAATCCTAACAACTCCCCTCTTATAATGATCTAGTAATGTAAAACATCATCTCAATGACCTATTCCCTCTCCAACTCCTCAAAATATATCTTCAGCATAAACGGGGTGACTTGGATAGATCTCTGGACCCAAAGCCTCCTCGAAATGCCTTGCTCTGGCTTCCTCATCTGGAAACGGGTCTAAAGAATATCATTAAAGGTTTCTAAAATGGATTCCAAACTCTTACACACTGGAGCTCCTCTTCTGAAGGGTAAGCATCTCTTGGTGACTGGATGCCTTTATAGTCAAAGAAAGCAACTTGACTATGAACTTGTCTTGAAACTCATCTGATGAGATCACCAACTCCTCATGATACCTGAGGAACAAGAACCACCACTTCCTTGCTACCCCACTCATAATTGTCACAATCAAAGACTCCCCGTGCTACTTCCAAGCGTGGACCGAACTAAAGGCTATCAGAACCTCCTCTAACCAGTTTTCTATCAATTCATCTAAAATAGAGTCTTCATACTTATACAGAATATGGCACTAAAACTCTAATAGTATCACCCTCCAAGTGTCATCTTCTTCAACCTCTACCCTGTTGTGATCTTCTGGCATAGCCTGCTATACATCTTATGCGCAACACTAATAAGGACTTTGATCTAGATCCATACTTACAAAATAAAAAATAGTTATAGCTCCTAAACCTAGAATATGGAAAATGAATAGTAATTAATTAATTGTTTTCTTTTATTCATTTTAGGTTAACCTATCCCAAGTTCTTCCCATTCAAACACAGGCACAAAGAAGAATGATACATTATCCTTTCCTAATTCTCTACCCTACAACAAGTATCACCTCATTTAGTAGTCACTCTAAACTTAAAGGTTTGTGCATCAGATCATAGGGTCCCAAAAAGACTATTTCTCATTTGGTTCTAGTGTTTGCATCACTTGATAAACTTAACTGACATTGTTTCCCTATCAACCCATGGAACCTCACCTATTCCTAACACAAAACTCCATTTTATCCCTAAAATATACATCTAATACCACTTTTTCATGACCCCCTCCCCATAAGGTGTACCTCTATTAGGCCGGAATTTTGATAAGGGATACGATGACCCCCTGATTCCCACCTCCAATAGGCCCCGGGATGGCGACTAGCACCGAGGGTATAGTAAACACACCAATGGGAGGCATTAACCTCTAAGAGAACACATGTAGAAGACAGAGATAATATAGACACCAACCAACTCCAAATCATAGTGAAATATAAAATAAAACCCAAGTACGCATATGTTATTCCATGAAAAAACAACTACAAGTGAAATGGAAACTACAAGTAACAAAATAAAGTAAAAATAGTAGCAACCACAAATCCCGAACAGCTCATGTAACCCCAAGGTAGTAGTAACTCGTCTGATCTTCAACCTGCTCCAGGTGACCTGAAAATAGTTTATATATACATAGGGTGAGTAAAATAGTATACTCAGTAGGATACTCCCCAGATCCATTCATGCAAAAGTAAATAAAGTGTGCTAAAGCACAGTGAACAACCTGTGAAACTAACTCGTCAGCTAAATAGGTATACTAAGTTCCAAGCCTCACCATAGATACTCTCACTAAGTATCACATAAAATATTATATAATATATAAGGAATATCAAGGGTACCCTGCTACCACTTCCCCACTGGTTTTCCTCTTTTCCCCAACGTCGCGGGTCCTAAAAATCTCTCTTCGAAAAGGCTTTCCTGCAGACACCTAGGATAAGCACCATAACATGAACCTCATGAAGCACAACCACTGTTTCCAAATAACCAAAGTAACCAGGTAGTTTCTGTGATTTGTCATATTTCGTATAAAATGTATCATACGTCAGGCAATAAACCTCAAGACATTATAGCCCATAATCCGAGTAAGGATCCTCAAGCCATCACAGCCTATAAACATTACACCTAAAGTAGTCCATAGAAAACTATATTTAGAATATATTTGTGTAAATAACCACAATCCATTACAGCCCTTTTCACACATATATGGTGAAAACTAACCACTGTGCCTACTAGTACAAGTAAATACCAAGATAAGAGAGTGCGGCCAAAGGGGGTAGTCATCCATCCATCCTCCCACTGGAATGTTGGGGAAAACACCCCCCATGGCTCAAAATCTGTGGCATGTTATTTTCCCTAACTAACGAGGTGGAGTAGAGTATAGAAGCAAAAAAATTACAGAATATAATGTAGATCACAACCACACTAGGGGAATAACCTAGTCTTAGACTCAATTACAGCTAACGTCTCTCAAACTCATGGCTTCCACTACTATGACTGGGAATCCTATAATCACATAACCATTTAATGGTATTTATTATATTACTTCATTCCCTTTTTATCCTTTTCACTTTACATTAATTTATTCATTAAACATTAATTAACCATTAACAATTCCACATTACATTTCATTAGAACTCTGACCAAGATCCACAGTTCCATTAAATTATGACCTCAGAATTGTATCCCAGTAAGCTCCAACACCATGGGTTAACATCATTTATTCAACCATTTATTAAGAGAATTATTAATTTTCCATATTTCCAGGCATTCTAGAAAAATATTCTTAGCTACCAAACACAAGGATATCAACACAGTGAGTAGATGAACTACCCGTTGTGTCTTTTCCACCAATAGAAAGAGAGTATACCCATCTTCCCATGAGAATCTGAACACAGAAAGTACGTGGAATACCCTACACATCTACACCTCTTTTTGGAAGAAGGGTAGAAAAACCATCTTCCTTGAGCAGTGGGGAAAGTAAAGATCATAAATAACTACCATGATTCAGTAAGCATTCAATATTCTTATCCAACCCATTTCATCGCCTCTGGTGTCCTCTCCAACACCCACATGCATAAATGGATTCATCTTTCCACTCTAGGCATCAACTACTATCACAACCAATGGTCCTCCCTACCCCCATATATCAAAACATCCATACAAGCTTACATCACATCACAAGAAGTAGGAGAACAACAATGAAACTAGGCTCTTGTCCCTTAATAAGGCATCATGTCTTCACAAGCAATGATCTCTCACATTCCCAAGCATAAAGATCGTTTTTCTTTACAAGAAATAGGGTAACATAGAACCCAACTATGCATTATCTTTTATAAAAAAACCAGTTCCTTAATCCATCATGAATTAACTAATTCATTATTAGTAGGTTCCAGCTATGGGAGACCAAAATTTAAAGCTATCATAGCTACCATAATTTAATTAAACAATTAATTTGACATGCCTTTAAACAACAAGCACCAACATACTTTAGGTTTAACAACCAGCTAGAATAGACATGCACATCTGCATCAATTTGATTAACATAAAATAACAAAAACATTAACTAGATTAATTTACATGCCTCTTTATCTTTATTGAATTAATTATAAATTAATTCTAGAATTTTTTCCTTGCCAATTTCATCAAGAACAACATGCTAACAATAAAAATGTAGATATCACACTATCTATAAAATCAAGAGGAAAACTGCTATCACGGTTCAAAGAAACAACATGCGATCAAACTGATTATTTTAATCCAGTTCAATTATTTAATTAGTTCAATCCCATTTTTGATCCAAAGGGGTAAAACATTCTAACTCTATAGTTACATGTAAAAAATAGAGAAGCAATGAATCCCCTGCCTCGAAAGGTTTCTAAAGTTCTTTTTTCGAGAATGGATCAAACAAACGGATCATGATCTCCTTCCCCACAAAAAATGCATCCAATCGAGGATTTTTTAGCACAACCGCATCAACAACAACAAAAATAAACTCCCTTCGAACCATGGAGATCAAACACCAAATCATGAAAAAGAGAAATGGTAGAAGGTGGATCGAAGAAAACAAAAGAACGAAGGTAGATCTTACCTTGAATTGAAGATGGTTCAAAGAAAGGTAGCAGGGAAACAATCTAGGACAATTGAATCACAAAACATTATATAGGGAGGCATCCGGGTTGTCTAGGGTTGAGAGGGGGTGAACTCAAGTCATAGGGTTTGAAAACCCTTAGTGGATGGGTGTCATTAAAATACCCAGCAGAGGGGAAGTACACAACGTGTACCTCCTCGTCACGTCATGTACCGCCTCAAGGTGACTTACACTAAAAAATGTGTAACCTTAGTGATTTGTTTTATTTTTTTTGAAACCCAAATGGTACACATCATGTACTCCTTGGTCACGTCATGTATCCCCCTGTTTTTAGCTTCTCGTGACTGAACTCATCGAGACTTCCTCTGATCCTTCCCCAAGTTCCTCGGTCTTTGAATTCATGTAAATGGTCGATCCACATGGATACAGGCCCTTACACAGATTATACGAGATGTATTACCATGTATTGGTTAGTAAAGTGACCACGAAATTGGATGATATATGATATCTGACCATAATATGGGTGGGTAAGTGTCCATGTGGTCCGACGTCATGTGACATAGGTAAGTGTCCATGAGATGCGATTCCAATTAAAACATTCCTTATATTTGATAAATTTATATATTACTATTTTGGCTATTTTAACATGGTTAGATGAGAATATTTGGGTGATATTGGTTTGTTACATATAGAGTTTTGAATTAGGATCTTAGAGACAAAAGTTATCTATGTTTTATCTAACATGTGATTTCTAGTCTCATCACCTAATATTTTCTCAGAGTTAGGGTAGACCATATGAAGTAGCGAATTCAATTTAATATTTCCATAAAATATTTGATCATCTTGAGATATGATTAGGTTGGAGGGTGATGATAGAAATGTACATACTCAGAGAACTAGAAAAGTGGTGGTGGTATTTTCATGTTTAGGCCGGTAGACTTGAGGGACTTTCTTGGAAGGATTTCTAGTCGAGGCTCTTCGATCACTTCATCTCGGAGACACTAATGTTGGATCAAGATCATGTGTCTATTAATCTCTTGTATGGGGATACATCTGACATGGATTATTTGGAAAATTTCATAGATATATCAATTTTTTCACCCGTAATGGTGGGTGATGACATTTTCCTGGTGTGTCATTCTGAGTATACTTTACAACATGCTATCATAGTGAAGTTGAGAATATTAAAGCTAACCACATTCTTTTTTTCATTCAAGGAAGTGATAATAGATGATGGAAATGTGATAGACTAGTCATATTCAAGGTGGGTTATAGCGTCAGGTGAGATTAGTAGTGATGCTTCAGGTTGAAGAAAGTGGGACCATGAGGAATCTCAGTAGGGTAGTCAGACCAGAGATTCATGCAGAACACTGATGAGTGGTTCTTTATTAGTGTTATTTCTTTGTTTGAATTTGGGGAATCTCTATACATAGTTTTTCATAGATATGAAGGAGTGCTTGACATGTGGTTGGATGCTCCATTTATAGATATTCTGTAGGAAACCTTCTTGGATAAATGGGTGTCTGGATTGGGTCAAACTCATGGATATAGAGTTGCATTGGGAGTTGTACTAAGATTTGTTAACCATGATTCCATTATACACATAGATCATGGTAGATATAGTGGGAACCAGCAATGGAGTTAGTGGATGGTGGATGGTGTAGCTCTATAGGGAGGCCATTTCTGTGGAATTTGGGCTTTATGCCATGTGTACATAGTTGATCTACTACGATATCAGATATATGATGATCCGATGATAGTTTGAGGTACATCTTGGGAAAGAAAATGTTTTTATTTGTTTCAGAATGGCTATTTTGGGTGCACTGTGTTCATGTTTACAATTTTTTGACTAACCAGGTGGTTTTTAGTATGTTGGAATCAGTTATGATGTGGTGTGTATATAAATATATATATATATATATATATATATATATCTGTGTGTGTGTTTTTTGTGACATGCCTAATCACTAATATTTATTATGGTAAATAGTATGACGTGGGTTTTACAAAAGGTTCATAGGCACTAAGATTTATTTACAACATCCATGTGATGAATTTTATGTATTAGGTTTATAGGCATCCTAAATTACCTTGGGAATGCTTATATATATTATATGAGGTTATTTTTGGCATTTTTTGAGATGAAATATCTATGGGACTCTGATGATATGCGGGACTTGAAGTGTGTCATGTAAAGAACTGGCACAAAATGGTAATCTGATAAGATGGAGATATGATGGGTGTCAGATATGAAACAGGTATGGATTGAGAACCTGGTGAGGTACAGGAATGTTGATGTTTCATGATAGGTATTTTGAGTATATGGATGGTTAGAGGACCATCCAAAAAATTTGTTGGGGTTAGAATTCATCAGGTATGTATCACATAAGGGGGGAGCACTTCTAATCGATTTGACAAATGTTTGATGGTACATGGTAGAAATGGATTGTGTCAATGGTATGGGTATGTTTGGTACTATCTATGGGTAAATATTGATAGTTTTTGGAAACAATATTTTAATATGGGGAGACTATAACATACTGAGTTTTGGAGCGGGTTCAAATTCATCATCCTTTTTTAATTTGGAGTTGGTGAGAAGGTAAAATTTTCTTTTGGGAATGGATACCTTATTTGAAGAGTTTTATATAAAGAAGCACTATTTTTATAAGGAGTTTAAGGAACAAAAAGTGGCATAGGGTTTTGATTGAGTTTTTTGTGTGTATTTCCCCAGAAAATGATTTTTGGGAAAGCGCAGATAGAGGTGCACAATTAGATTTAACTGTGCGGCCTAAAAATAGAAATGATACAGTGAATTTTAGAACTAGAAATGGTTTTTCAAACTATTTAGTTGTGTGTACATGGCCATGAAATATCTATGTAGTTTCTAACATAGAGGATTCTCATATTCTATTAATGGTTTTAAAAAAAGTGTGACAATGCCATTTGAGGGTTGTGTAAGGATAGTGCTCACCACATGGTTGACATACCATTAGACAAATGATGTGGAAAAACTGTGAGGGTATTCAAAATTTTCAAAATCACAAAACTGTACATAATTCGGTTTATCAATTGTCTTCCTCCATTCCTCCATATTCCACATGCACATTAAAGGGAGTAGATCTCAATTTCCTTCCTTATGATTTGTCATATCTCTTTCATATGAGTTCTCATTTATTATTCATCAATCTCATTTGAATCATATCGATGACGGATTTTTTACTCTTTCTTATCTATCTAGATTATATTTATGTAAACAATTCTAAATCTGTGAAATATCGTTTCCCCTATTTCATGGAATTTTTTTAAATATACAATTTATCTGTATTATGATTGAGTTAGTTTCCGAATCAATCAAGAAATCTCTTATGAGTAAAATGTTGGTGGTTTCTAGCTTTCTCCTTAATATTATAGGAGTCTTGGGGTGTTTTCCTAAATGATCCTAATTATTTTTCCAAGTAAGACCCCTAATTTATTAATTATTACTTTCTAAATTATTAAATGATGTAATGGGAAGGCATTGAGAATTCCCCAGCCTATTTATATTTTCTAATCCTAGTGAGCATCTTGCGATGAACTGGATATGTTAGTCATGTTGTTAATTTTACATTAATTAAATTTTTATGTTATTAAATGGGTTCCATGTGAACATAATGGGCATGGACTTTAGATTTGTGGTGATATTGATCACTTGGACTGAGTCCACATGGTCATCGGGCTAAGGGTGTGGCCCAAGATACATTTGGTGATGATGATCACTAGGTTTAGGGGACAAGGGCATTAGTTTGGTGTGATGAGCTTATCAGGTTGAGGGTATAGATCATGGAACTTTGGATGGTGTTGACCGTTAGGATTTTAGAGATGTGGTAAGAGGTTCTTGAGGTGTTGAATGATGTGTCTTAAGCTATTTTAGAGTGGTTTTCTCTCACTATTGTGGGAAAACGCAATGTTGGGAACATGTGCATGCATATAGGAGTCATTTGAGGTGGTCTTGACAACCCGTTGTGGGTGTAGGGATCCATAGATATTATGGCATAGGAGATGTTGTTGACCATCAGCTATATTGGAGGTTCTCACCATAAAAATCCACATGGATAGTGATGGAGCTTTAGAAGATGGTGTTGATACCATTAGATCAGGGTTATGGGTCACTATTACACTTAAGGCTAATGGTTTGTGATTATCAGAGGATATATATCACTGTGCATCGGGAGGTCTATTAGTTAGCTGATGATGCTTATTTATTAGAGGATGAATGTCATCATACCTCGAGACATCATGATAAGATGATGAGAACTTCTGAATGGAGGTCCAGAGGGATATGGAACATATAAATTAGGTATTCTGTTTGGAATTTAAATAGATGATTGAAGGCATGAGGTTCTAGTTGAATTTTAAGGGGTAGAACATGAGGGTTACCCAAATATGATAATTTTCATTGTATGACATTGGAATTAAGCCATGGATCCTTGACACTATAAATATATATGTGTGTGTGTGTTGGTGTGTGTGTGTGTGTAAAAATTTTTTGTATTTCATATATATATTTGGTGAAATTTTTAATATTTCTATCAACATTAGATGAAGTACATAAAAGATTCCATGTGGCTATTGAGCATAAGATAATAATGTTATTTATTAAATTGGTGAACATTACACATTATTTTATTTTTCATATACCTACAAAATTATGGATGTAGGATAGGAAAAAAATTCAGTGTCCTATTATGTCCATTTTCACACCCTATATGGGCCCTTCAGGGTTCATTTATACTTTATGTCTTTGAGATCAGGTAAACGGTTAGTCTTAGGAGATATCCTATAATTATCATAGATGTACCTTTTTCATCGTATATATGGAAGTGGACCAAGTGGTCCCCCAGTACTGAGAATGATTTCCTTACTAGGTTTTCTATATATAAACCTCTACGGTCATCCATGGGAGAAATTGATTTTCTATATATTGTATAACCTATTATGGAATGATTTATTCTGCCAATGATTATTACTTGTGGCTTATTTCTTTATTCTTTTATTTCTGTTAGGATTCCAAGGATTTTCCTCTGTTACATATGTTGTTCTATGGTAGTTCTTGTTTTATATATGTATGGACTATTTTATTTTCACCACATGAGGGTATAGTCTCCCCATTATTACCTAATAATGCATTCCCTTCTTGTTAAAAATCATTGGCATATTTATAAGTGCGTCTAAGGATCAGTGGCCAACTTAATTGATTCACAATTCAGGTGTAAAACCAAGTCGGGGAGCTACATGAACCATCAACTGGAATGAGGAATAATCTATCTGAATATCATTCTATAAGAGGATGCATCCCATTCCCTTGTTTAATGAATCACTATAGAACAAAAACCATTATCCAATATAGGGTAGTGTGAGTATAGTTCTACTGACCAACCATTTATTTAGTTCCTTAAAATTATCCTCACATTCATCAGTCTAAAGGAACTTAACTACCTTTTGAGTTTACTTGGTGAGTGGATTAGTTATACGTGGGATTTTTTAGAAGGTGTCAATAATATCCATCCAAACCAAGAAAACTACATATATTATTCATCGTGGTTGGTCAAGTACAATGTTTAATTATATGAATCATTAATGGATCATGTGATATACCATCTCTCAAGACATTATGAACTATATATGAAGCCTATTTTAGATAAAATTCATACTTGTATAATTTTTCATAAAACTTCTCCTTCCCTATTGTCTTTAGCACAATTCTTAAGTGATCTTCATTTTCATCCTTACTCATGGAATATATAATAATATAGTATATAAAGATTAATACATACTAATTAAGGTAATATTAAAAGTATATATTCAATAAATCCCTAAAGATTACATGGGAATAAGTTAGAATAAAGGGAATCACTATAAATTTATTGGGTTCATTCCTTATATGGATAGATATCTTGGGAATGTATTTACTTTTGACCATAAATTGATACTATCTTGATCGAAGATAAATCTTGGAAATATATTTTTCTCAACATAAGGGATCAAAAAAATCATCAATATGGGTCATAGGATACTTATTCATGATTATGAATTGTTCAGTTCTCGATAATTAGTGTAGAGTCACATTGATCCATCTTTCTTCATAACAAAAAAGACTAAGTTCACCCTATGGTGGCACACTTGGCCTAATAAACCCCTTTTCACAATTATCCTATTGTATCCTCTTGAGTAAATTTAACTAAATCGAAAATAATATTTATAGAGTCCATGGAATAGGTGTAGCACTAGGTATGAGTTCAATTGACTTCTAAACCTCAGGATTCAAAGGTTGACTAAGAATCACGTACCGAAATTATTTGAAAAAATATTGTACAATATGAACTTATTCAAAGTTGATTTTTTATCAAACCATATGAGATAAATGAACCTTTTAAAAATTAATAAAGACCCATAAATTAGATTTAATTTATATTGAAAGATCATATTTATCCTCAGATAGGTAAACTATCATATGTTTATTCAGAATATAAAGTCTAACCTCCCTTCCTAATAAATAGTCATGGAATTTTTATAAATAAATGATATACATTCCAAAAGTCATATATAATAAAATTTGTGAGGAAATAATGATATTTGTAGGAATAAAATTCTTATAAACATTAATTAGAGAAGAATCATATACATAAAATCTAGTCATCAAGACATTATGTGTTTTCACTACTAATTTAGAGTGTAATCATTTGGGTTATATTATGATACCCATAAATAATTTTTTATATATAAAAGGGTGGGTAGATAAATAGTAAAATAAGATATTAGTAGTAATAGATACTATGGTATGTGTACCTTTGACCACTTTGTTATCATATAAAACATTTATAAAAATGATTTCATGGGATTTTAATTTTTCATTAAGATTAAGATGTTACAAGCATCGATCATCATCATTAACTCGCTGATTCATGAACTAGTTAGCATAATTTCTATACTCCATGTATTTTTAACATAAGAATGTGGGTGGTGAATTATTTTTAGGATTCACAATATTCACCCCATTAACTAAATTCTTACCATAAAATCAGTATTATATTCCCTTCCTTCCTTTCTTTTCACAATTAATTTATATATTATCACACTTAATGAAATATACTCTATGTTTCCTTCAAAAAATATTTCATAATGGAAGACTCATTTTATTTTCTCCATGTTTTTTATTATTATACTTTACTTGTAATTCCATTTTCTTTTCTTATTAAAACCACAAAATTGAAGGTTATATTTAAAGTACATTTCTTTCTTGGAATAAAATTGAAATATTTATTCGAAGAAACTAATGTTATTTATGGTTAATGAACTTTAGAGACTTGACTATAAAACATTGGATAGATCAGTCTTAAATTATGGTTCAATGATGATACTATAATCATCGCTCAGATGTCATGTCAAATTTTCCTCAAATGTACTAACTAATTAATCATCATTCTATTTTAGCACAATGAATTCCTTATCTATTATCATATATAGAATAAAAGTAATGTACTTGAAAAAGAAACTTCTAAACCCATTCAAATCCATATAGTCAATTTTATCCAGTTTCCTTAATACACCCAGTTTCTAACGATCTGTAATTCTAGAAACTTTTTAATTATCATTTTTTTGGTGGTAGTTTTGGGATATTTTGGAGTCATTTATATATATATATGTTCAGTTTTCTTGGGTAATTAATGGTTGGAATATGTTTAAAAAAACCATTGGTTTTAGCCAATGAAACGATGTTCCATGTGGTGTGGTCATAGATAGGGGAGGGGGAACACTGTTAGATCAAATCGTGAAGCCCCCCTAATCCCTACATCTTGGTAAAGTGGAGATCATATGATTGGAACACAAACTTTATACTATACGACCAAATTGTGCACCTCTATTATAGTACCCTAGGATAAATCACATGGTTGGTTCGTAGTTTGTCTAACATTGAGACTCAATCTATAATCCTAATGATGGTAAATGATTAAGAACGTGATTAGAACATACCATGTAGCCTAACCAAAGAAATCATTTTATTAGGTTTCTAATCAATTGAAAAGTTTAATTAAAATCTTAAACCACCTGTTATAAATTCTAATCACCCCTATTTTATTTTAATATTCCCGTATTTCTTTTATAGGATCTCTAGAAAGTATTTTTGTCTTCTTCAACAACTTTCCTCTTAGATCTAAGAGTTATTATATGTGATTTATCCCATTCTAGGGAGTGTAATCTCATTCATTTTCAATAAACCTTTATTATTTTATATCCATATTTTTTAGTGATAGTTCCTAGTGTTTTTGGTTTAATTAAATCTTGATTTGATGGAATATGATTCCATGGATTCCTCTTTGAAAATCCTTACTATAAAATCTGTATTTTTCATTTCTATATTGAGTCTTTTATTTAATCACTTGTCTAATAATATGTAGTTTGGAAAATATTTTCCCGACACATGAAACTAGGATTTCTTGATTGACTTGAAAAGTAATTTAATATAATTTATGATACTTGATTTTATATTTTATAAAGGCAATGAATTGAGAAATAAAATCCACTTTCCATGTATTTGAAAATATTGGGTAAACATGAGAAAATATGGATTGAAATGATTAATTATTTTATGAAATTATTTGATGTTGATTAATATAAAAAATTGATGAAAATAAATATTATTTCAAATGAAATTTATTTCATAAAAATAGATGATTTTATTTTAAAAATTAAATAGAAGGCTAAAACCTAAAATTTTGAATTTGAACTATAAATGATTAATTGAATTAAAATGAATTATTTTTACCATGATAGATAGATTGATTGAAAGAAAATGTTTTCCAATGTAGTTGTAGGGTGACTAAGAAAAGCATGTCAGGATTATGAGTCCATAACAATGGATTGATGATGGAAACACTAAATATACTATGTTCAGTAGGAAATTTTCCATTATGGTGTTTATTTATTATATCATGATGGATTAATCCTTAGGGACATGTGCACACATTGTGTTGTTTTCAATTGACTGAGTAGCTAGAGGATCCAATATCCAACAACTAGGTACACTCAGGTCATATGATCCTTGAAATTTTGTTAAATTGATTTTATTATTACATGATAGGGATTATAAAACTATTTTTATTTATTCGTTTATATTGATTTAAAATGTTCATAAGGCATGTTTTTATATACTTTCCTTTTTATTGACTTGAAATAATTCATGAATGAGGTTGTTAAATTTATTTAACATCACTTTTCCTTATTTTAATCAAATAAAAAATGGTTTATTTTCTATGGAAATACTTTTGGAATATTTATTGAATCCCTACTATGTTATTTTTTTCACACACCCCCCCCCACCCTTTACCTTCAGGTATTTATAGATTTTTTATTCAAGTTATATGAAAAGGGAATGTTCCACTTTGAGGTGTAAAGTATACTTGATATAGGACCTTGTGTAATGGTTGAGACTGGTGTATTTTTGATATGCTCTTTAAACAATGATTCTATCTTTTAGATTGATAGTTGTTGTGTAGCATTTTTAGATGATGTATATATTTGATAAATATTATTATGCTTCTTGTATATCTAACCTTGATGAATGGTTTCCATATAATATTTTATTTGATATATGTTACACTATTAAATACTCATCTTTTAGGTCTAAAAGGGGCCTAGATACCCTGAGAAGGGGGGTGAATCAGGGTATGGATATTCTTTTCTAAATTTCCCATGTCCCAATAGATCTTGAACTCTTTTTTATAAGGGTCACTTTGTTTTCATTTAAATATTAATGATAATATTATTCTTTCCTTGTTTATCGGATGATGATTCTTTGAATCCAGGGAAGGAATATATGCATAAGGATAAATTTATTTTTACTTCGTTCACCCTCACTAGGCCACATCAAAGGAGCATATAATGATTAAGTTCTTATTGTACCAAATTATATAAGGCTCACTACCACTAATTATGGTTTGGAATAGATCACTTCAATTCCCAGGCTCACTACCTTTAAAAGGATTAGTGTTTTCTCACTACATTCCCAAGGGTCACTCCTTATGTCTCTTTCTCAAGCTCACTACTGGTGGAAAGGATTGTTGTATTCCTCTTCCTCCATTCACTACTCTTGGAAGGGATTCAAACATAGTTTATAGACTTGAATGTCCCTTCATTATCTCCAATAAATACATCCCTAGTTCTATATGGATTCTTTATTGAATTTTCACTTTAATCAAATAGATGAATACCACTTTACCATAGTTCAATAGGTAATACCTTTTAAAACACATTCACGATGAACATTTTCATTATGAAGATTCTCCTTTCATAAAGATAAAATTTCCTTCTTAAAGCTCCTACCATTTCATGAAGCTCACATAGCCTTAGAAACACACCTTCCTTTTTGCAAAGTTCACTTTTCCTTCACGAATAAAACCAAATTCACGAATATCAACTAGCCTTGTTGAAGGTCACAAGTTTTTGTGATCTTTTTATAGCCTTTGTGAATTACTTACTCTAGAAATTCTCAAAACATTCAGTTGGAATTTACAGACTTCATGAACTTCTTCGCATATCACCTTTGCGAGCAACCCTTTTTGAAACACCTTCTCTATTCCCAAGACTTAAGATCTTCATTAAGTCATGCTATTTTTTTGAAGGGGTGGATTCCTGTTTATAGGTGTTTCACACTAACTATAGAACCTTCTGACCATGTCAGAACCATTTTTCATGGCTCCATCTTTTCCACTATAAAGCTCCCTATTTGACGAATCTCCATAAATATTTCTCATTATCAATTCTTGTCATAATTGTAGAGCCTTCAATCAAACCTTCATGGTGTAATAATTCTCCTCTCGTGATGCTCCTCACCTTCTCCATTCATGATGCTTGTCATTGTTCATGAAGATCATCGTTAGAATTCATTAATCCTTCATGAAACACTCTTCATGGATCCCATAATCCTTAAATTATGTATTCCCTTCTATATACCACTTCCCGGGTATCCATTATTTTTTCATGGATCTTTGTCAACATAGAGTGTCTATAATCTCTCTAGACTCCACAACGTACCTAGGAAAATCTCTTTTTAAACAAACATAATCAAACCAAAAATACTAAAATGTTTCTCTAAGGAATTTTTTCCCAAAATCATCTTTTGTTATTGGGGTGAAATCATTCTTGTTGACCAGTTTTTGATTCATGGGTGTTATTCTTCAATAAATGGCGATCAAGAAATCCCTTAGAGACTTGTTAGTGCCTTCTCGGGTACTAGTGTACCCAGATATTGAGGTTAGTTCATGAAAAAAGGGTATCAAAGGAATTGGTTGATCATGTTTTCTTATTTACATTATGAAGTGTGGTATGTCCTGGTATAAAGGAGTTAGAATTTTATAGACATGAATGGTTTTTTACAAGTGTGTTCCTAGCTATATCTCATCGTAGAGTGTCTTGAGTCACTAAGAGTGTTTGGGAAAAGAATATTTAAGGAATAATTGATGTTATTCTAGTATTTATTTAAAAAGTATGATTTGAGTGTTTTGAAATCCTAAAATATTTAATTCAACCTAATGGAAATGATATTCCTCTATCTCTTGATTAAGTTGATGATATGAGTACCCTTTAAAATGTTTTCATATTTCCAAATGATGTTGTGTCATACCTTGTCCCATATAATACATTTTAATGGAACTCAGGAAGTAGATTCCAACAAAACTTGATAATATAAACCTCAAGTTGATAAAAATATTATTGATATAGTGGTGGATGTTGTCCAAGTGATGGGATATGTATCCACACCCATTCCAATTCGGGCTTCGGTATTTGAAACTTTAGGGTTAAAAATAATTATAATTTTGGGGAGTTTCTTCAGTAGAAAAAATTAGATTTATAAGGATAAAATGATCATCAAGAGGCATGAGATTATTCAAAAAAATAATTGGACGTTTTTTGAGTTCTTATAAAGTCCTGATTTGATAAAGGTGAAATGTGATACCTTTTAGCTTGAAGGTCCTAGTAGGAGTTTGTTGGATTCAATGGTTAAAATGAGGAAAAATGAAGGATTGGATTGGAATGTCTCAAAATATTTTTTCATAAATTAATTATATATGGTGTCAAATGTTATTGAAAAGTATATAGAGTTTCCCAACTTCCAATAAGGTAATAGGTCTATGTCGTAGTATGAATACCAATTTTCTAGACATGTCCGATTTTTTTCTGAGGAAGTAGAAAATGAGATGTTATTGAAAAAAATATTTTACATGGGTATCTGATATAATATTCAATCCAAGGATTCATAGTGATGATAAATTTTTATACAGACCAATTGGATAGGGTTTTGATGGATGATCTTGAAATGGATGGTAATTCAGGGTTGATGGGAGTTCCTCCTTGTAATATCCTGACTATTTCTAGAGATATATCGATACTTTTTAATGAAAATATTTTGCATATTTTTTCATATTCATTATTTTTAGGTGAAAATTGAGCATGTTTTGAGTAATTTTTGGAAATACACAGTTGGCTCACAGTTTTCCCAAAACATGTTTCCTACCTCATCAAACTGTGACACCCTAGAAAGAGAGGGATTCCATAGATGGAGAAAGGTTTTTCAAATCATGCACACTCTTAGGAGTAACCTCAGACCCCCATTGAATATTCCCCAAGTTTAGGTGCACATTTTGGCTAATTGTGAACCCCTACCTATGAAACTGTGCACTTGGGTTTAATTATTCTGAAAATTAGATTAAAATTACGTAAACAACTAGAATTCAACCAAAATAGACCATGTCTTGGACATAAATGATTTTTATCATTATTGGATGTTCTTGGATGGATTCCAATACCATTCAACCTCATTTATTGATGATTTAATGCCTATATTGAATATATACACTTCTCCTAGAATGATACTCTAATCCTGATTGGTTTCCTCCCACTATCTCATCATTCTCTCATCCTGTAAAGGGATTTTTTCCCTCTTATTCTGAGGGATCAAGATCTAGGTTTGATGGATCATTGTTTTTTTGATCTTGGATCTAGGTTTTAGAAATATATCTCTTTCTTTTTCACAATTTTAATTGTTCTGCATCAATTTTTAATTTCAGTAGGAGATCATTTGTCATCAATTTTGAGGTAGGTAGTCTAAATTCAATTCCCAGAGTCTTGAGTTCTTTATGTTTGTATGTATTATGGAATTTATATTGGAATATTTAATAATTATTTCTCAAATTGAATGAATTCATTTATTGTATAATAGAATTGATTTAATTTAATTTCTATGTGATGATGAATTGGGTTAAATTTGGGACAATTAGTGTTTTTGGATTAGATTAATTAATTAATTCAATGTTGTGATTATGAAATTATTGTAATTGGATTAATTAATTTCTGAATTAATTAATGGAAAAAAATATTATGAAATTTTTTAATTGGATTATTTAATTTTTAAATTAATTAATGGGATTTTTTGATTACAAAATTGTTGAGAAATTGTGGTTGTTTTATTTGTTAATTAATTTTTTTATGAATTAATTGGTAATAGAGATTAATGGATTTTTTTCTTAACCTTCAAGGGATACTGATTAATATGGTAATTTTTTGATAAATCATTTAGTAGTTAATTGTTCATACTATTACATGAGACTATAATATTGAACCATGATTGATTTGATAGTTTAAATTGTATATTAATTGATTTGAAATGTTAAAAGATGATTATTGTTCATTAACCTTGTTTTATGTGAAATATGTGTTATATGTGTGATTTATTGATATATGATTATGGGACACGGAATGAGGATTCAAATACCCATATGTGACAATGAGGTTTCAAAAAGGGATTGATGCTCAAAATACCCATATGTGATGTTGAGGTGTGGGATAGTGACTGAGGATTCAAATACCCATATGTGAAGTTGAGGTGTAGGATAGTGACTAAGTCTAAAAATACCAATATAAGATAGTGAATGAAGGACATGTAATGAGGCTCCAAATAGACATATATGATACTATGGTGTGTGATTGGGACATAAGCTCTAAATTACCCTTGGGGTGTTGGACATGATGTTTTATTCCCATGAGTTTGAAATTAGAAAATGGTTCCAACTGTTTGTGATATGATTTTAAATTAAATGATAAATGATAAACATGGTATTGTGATGTGGTTCAGATTCCATCATGGGAATAAGTAGGTATTGAGGGTTCAGGGTTCCTTAGGAACCCATGGGTTTATGTGGTTAATTAAAGAATAATGAAATGTGATAACTTTTTACTTTATAAATTATAATTTATTATTTATAAAAATGCATACATAGTTATTGAATGGATGTTGTTTTAGACACCATTGGTGTTGGCTTACTGATTTTTACTCACACTATACAATGGCTTCTTGATCGGTACCCAAACAGACATTATGTACACAGGACATCATAAGGGAAAGAGCCCTATATTAGATGACTGAGTTGGGATGGAGCATGGATGAGGTAACTAGATGTGATTCGGATACCGCATGGTTGTTGTTACTGTTGTTATTTTTCTTGGTTTTTTATATTGAATATTTACACTTATTTTTTATGACATGTCTATTGTTTAGTTCTAGATATTTTATTTTCCTATTTTGGATATCATGTTATGCATGTTGGGATTGGTTATCAGTTATACCATTTGGTTATTCTTATTTATTTATGATGTTGTGTTACTTTGATAAAGAGGGTATAGTCTCTCCATGATCGACAATAAAACCTCTCTACTAGTCAGCAGCCTCAAGAATATGGAGAGGTACGCCTGAGGTCATGTGATCAATAGGCTCGTAGCATCAGTGTGTGAAACCCGAGTCAGGATATTAAATTGTGGTATCAAAGGAGTTTTATTTTCTTTTTCTTTTCCCTTCCTATTTTGTAAATTTATAAATAGAATCATATGATTCAGTCCTTCATTAGGATCTCTTTCAAGGGAGTAGTTATCCCATGTATAAAGGTAAATCCATGTACCCAGGGTGGGATTGTTTTTATTGATACATGTTTTTATAGTTGATGTTATTTCACCTTGAGTGATGATCTTATTGTGTGATGTGTTTATTATTTTTTATATTTTAATAGATTTTACACATGTCTAGGTATGTCATGAGATTGTTGTATTAATTACTCATCCTAGTCACTTAGGATTTATTGTGACATGCATCATTTTTATCCATACAGTGGATAAAAATGGGTTTTGGGTATAGTATTGAAATTGAAATTCGTTTCTTTTCTTTAGTGACTTAAATGAGAAAGGAGCCTAATGTGAACATTAAAGTTAAAAAATGATTAAAAATTTGAATAAATGGGTGGCTAATGAGACTTTAATAATGAGAATGGGTTTTCCCTTTTTTAACCATGACCTAGATATAGGATGATTAACGGTAGTGATATATCCTCAGTTTTGACCATATGGATGGTTATGTGATATGGAATGTTATGGCTTATTGTAAACCCCCATTTCTATCTATCTTAATGTTGTTACAGTGTTTTGACATGTTTCCGGATACTTTTACCATTATAAACACTTGTTAATATGACAAAAAGAATATATTTTTGGAAATGATCCTCCATCAGTGGAACCTAAGGCACGAATAGGGTCATGTGAAAGAGTTGGAGAGAAGTTATGAGAGAACATTGATCGCTTATTTCAGTTTATGTAGTGTGATCAAAATCATTTTGTGAAGTGTATGTTTGACATGACATGAGATTTTCAACTCAAACATTGTCTAACGTTCACTAGATGGTGTGGATCATAGGTAACATGGTTATAGACTGAGTCCATACCTACTATACTTGACCATTTGGGGAGTCCTACTGAGAAGAGAGTGAATTTTTCTGCATATATGTTACAAGGATTAGAGAAATTCTAGTGGGATTTTTAGGCTCAGATAGGTCGCACATATGGTATTCTTTGGAAAGGCTTTATAAAGAATTTCTTGGAGCACTTTTATCTAGAGACACAGAGACATGAAAGAGTAGATGAGTTTATGTGGTTGACTCAAGGGAGTATGTTTGTGATGGAATATTCTGGTTACATATAGTCCAACAACACTTTTCTACAGTTTGAGTAGAAGATATGATATCTATGGAAATGAATTTCTAGGATGGCCTTAAATGTGAGATTAAGTCTTAAGTCAATATCTTTCGGTTCATAATGTTTTCTAAAGAGGTGGATTAGGCACTCATATATAAGGGGAAACTGAAGGAGTCTTCTTGTGGATTACAAGTTGTTTCTACTAAAAAATCAAGAGGTACCTGTTCTAAGAGTATGAAGCGATGTTATTAATTTATCATCAAAATTATGGAATGATGGGTAGCCAAGGTGAAAGATCAGTTAGACAGGATCCCAACTGAGTTCTTTTCCACTTGTTTAGTAAGCAAGGAAAATTTTATAAGAATTATTCCCAGCCATAGGTAGAGAACCAATATTTAAGTAGGATGGGACATATATATAGGTTCTATAGGAACCCACAAAAGATGGGTAATTATGGATAAGCTAGGTAGAATCCAAGTGTGGTAAGGGGGTCTTGTACACCGTATCAGTTTGTTGGATGAAGTTTCATTATCCATAATGGTACTGGTAGTTCATGTGGTGCTTTTGTTATAGAGCACCCATATTAATCGAGTAGTGAATATTAGGGGACTCGGGTTACAACACAAGGAAGAAGGGTAAGACAGTTGCATATTGTTCAGCCTACGCTATTGGAAAGTTAGTCTAGATATCAACAGTTAGAGGTGTTATTATTCTAGATTCTACACTAGCTAGTGACTTATTTGTTACTGGTTCCTCTCATTCATTTATATCCTCCCAAATTAGGAATGGTTTGAGCCTGACAATGGAGTTCATGAGTGGGGTTATGAAGATAGATACACCATCAGTAGTATGATTGAAAGACATCTATTTGTGAAAAGGGTTTCTATAAAGGTTGGGGAGTATCATTTTGGTTGGTGTATTTACATTCTTTACATGCCGTGATTTGACCTAATTATGGTTATGGACTATTTAGTAGCATATCAATACGAAATTTATTATTACCATATGAGAGTTATGTTTACATGTCTTATGGGTGAAAAATATTTTCACCATGGGGAGTGGGATATCAAGGTTGGTTGTGAAGGTCCAATTCACCCTAAATTGGGGGAGCTCCCCAATTAAGATTTTAGTCTAATACTAGATGAAGTAGGCTTACATAAGGATTCATTTACACCCATGGTTGACTAGTTTTAGGATGTGTTTCATAAAGACTTATTAGGGATTCCACATTAGAGAGATGTGGAATTTATAATTGAGCTCATGCCTAAGGTTGAGCTAGTTTTTATTCCACCATATAGAATGGAACCAATATAGCATCAGGAGCATAAGAATAAACAATAAAACTAGATGGGGAAGGGTTTTATCCATATTATTATGTCACCTTGGGGTTTCCTAGTCTTTTTGAAAATAAGTCTGGGATAACATTGTACTTCTATGTCAATTAACAGAAGTTGAACTATATGATAGTGAAGAACTGGTATTCTCTTCCATCTGTCAATGAACTATTTGACCAGTTGAGGGGAGCTTGTGCTTTCTAAAAGATTGAATTGAGATTAGGGTATCACCAGTTGAGAGTTATAAATTTTAATATACAAAGGACTGATTTCAGAAGCAGGTATATACTTTATGAGTTTGTCATGACGTTGTTTGGGTTGATGAATGAACCATCAGTTTTTATGGCCAGGATTAATTAAATCTTCCACCCATACCTGGATCAGTTTGTGGTAGTATATTTGGATAAAATATTTGTATAATACAAGACTAATGAATATCATTCCAAACATCTTGACATCATCCTGAGTACACTAAGAGATCATCGTCTTTATACCATGCTATCTAAGTGTCATTTTTTGATCAATTAGGTACACTTCTTGGGTCACATCATCTCAGATGAAGGTGTGTTAGTGGAACCAAAATAAATTTCAAGAATTGTTTTCTTTTGAGCTTCCAAATAATTTTTTTAATATCTATATTTTTCTAGGCCTATATGGTTATTATCAGAGTTTCATCCATGACTTTTCCCCTTTGGAAGAACTTATTTCAGGCTTGATGAAGAAGGAGATAAAGTTAAAATGGATGGAATCATGTGAGAATGTATTCCATGAGATGAAGAATATTTGGACAAAAACAAAAATATTGATCTTAACCAAGACATGTGAGGTGTATACGATGTTTTTAATGCTTACAGGATCAGTCTTCGAGTAGTGTTGATCTACAGAGATCAAGTTGTTGTGTATGGGTCTCAAAAGTTGGGGTAACATTAACTGAACAACCCTATGCATAATATTGAATTAGTTCAAGTGGATTATGCCTTGAATTATTTGTGGAATTATTTTTTGGGAAATATTTTTTACATATTATATAGATCAAAAGAGCCTAAATTATATATTTTTGTAGTGAGACTTTAATCTCCAGCTTCAGATATTGGTTGAGTATATGTAGTTATACGATTTGATCTAGAATATATATATAGTAAAGGAAATAGTGTGGTTGATGATTTTAGTAGGAAAACTCATAATCATGTAGTTTAGGAGTCTAGTGCTTAGTGTAAAATGATGACTTTAATGGTTGAGAATCATATTGAGGTTTTTTAGGGCCAA
Organism: Viscum album; assembly: GCA_963277665.1. NCBI lineage: Eukaryota > Viridiplantae > Streptophyta > Magnoliopsida > Santalales > Viscaceae > Viscum > Viscum album. The sequence goes on along the minus strand of OY728120.1, from coordinate 1,573,027,511 downwards.
GAGAAGATGACACTTTTATCTGTTTCAGTAGAGTCTTCTATTTTGAGTTGGATTAAAGACAGATAGTATGAGGATCAAGAAATTTTTACCTTTAGGGAAATCCTTGAAAGTGGGAGTCACCTTCATATTTTACCATATATGAGAATGATATCATCTGTGTTAGCAATAATTTATTTGTGCCTATATGTATGTGGCAGTAGTTGATGCATGAATTTGATTCCTTTTAGTGGGTCGGGAATCTAGGTGTGACCAAAATGTACCATGACCTATGATGAAACTTTTGGAGGCTAGGCATAAAAAGGATATATCATGGTTCATGATATGATGTCACACCTATCTATAGTTGAAGGTTGAGAATAAATGCCTTAGTGGTTTAATAATACCATTTATCATTCTGGAATAATAGTGGGATGTGGCTAGTATGGACCTTGTGGTGGTTCTCTTGAGTACATCTCATAATAATGACTTTATTTGGGTGGTTGTGGACCGACTGATGAAATTAGACCATTTCATGCATATATGAGAGACTTCCATAGTGGTTCTATTAGTGGATTTGTATGTTTGTGAAATAGTCTATATACATGGGGTTCTATAGAGTATAGTTTCAAACTGTGACTAACATTTTACACCATGCTTCTAGTAGGGATTACAGAAGTCACGTAGTATAAAGGTTTTACTGAGTATGGATTTCCAACCACAGATAGATTGGACATCAAAATATACAATATTAGTGCTTGATTATATTATTTGGGCATGTTTCCTAGACTTTCGTGGGTATTGGTAAGAGAACCTAGCTTTGGTGTAGTTTTATTATAACAACAGTTATCAAGAAACTATTTAGATGGCGCTATATAAGGCACTTTATGTTAGGCCATATAGATCACTTCTATATAGGATGGAGGCATCTTAGTCAGATATTTTGGGAATAAGTCACATGAAGGAAACTTTGAGTAGGATTAGTATATTTGGAAATATATGGATATGGATTAGAGATGACAAAATTTTTATGATGATAGGTGTCAATGACCCCTATAGTTTACATAGGGTGATTATGTATTCCATTGGGTGTCGCTGAGATTGGTTCATTGCAGAATATAGATATAGTGCAATTAGGCACCAAGGATTTTTAGACCATTTGAGGTTGTGGAGAGAGTCAGTTTAGTGGCATACCAATTGGATCATAGACATAGGTATAGTGTTTTGCATGATTTTTTTCAGGTGTCACAACTTAAGTGGTAGCACACCAACCCTTACCAAGTGATTGATGTGGATGGTGTTAAGCATGAGACCAATGCATCCTTGGACAAGCATAAGATATGTGTGTTGGATGGCTGTAAAAAATAGTTTCAAGGAAATAAAACAACAATAATTCATGTATTGTGTCAACATGGTTGTGTTCAAGAGAAAACATGGGAGAGATAATTGGATATGAAGGTTCAATGTCCCGATCATTTTGACTCGGAATCTTAGTGATGTTGGGGGGTAAATCTCAAGGATGATTTTTAATATGGTTGGTAGATTTTATGATCCAAAATTTTCTGTAGACATATCTTACTTCTATTCATGAACCCTTTTTCCTTTTTTGACTATTTTTTGGTCGATATTTTTCTTGGCTATGTTTGGGAGAAAATTGGATGTTTTTTGGAGGATTTTCCGATAGTATTGTGTCTGTTTTTTCCAAATAGTGTTCCTTATTCTAGTAAACCGTACAAACCTAGATAGAGAGTGATGTCATTGATGGCACATGGTTTGTAATACTATGAAGCCTCTTAGGAGTTACAGTGTACCCCCTGAAGAAGCACATGGTTTAGGGGCACGGTTTATAAAACCATGTTCCCCGGCCCAGGAAAGTGGGAACATAGTTTTAATTAATCCAAAAATTATATAAAAATACCTAAAACCAATGAAATTTACCCAAAATCAACCCCAAAATGTCCCTTAATGATTCGTCTAATTTTTGGAGGCTCCAGGGTAGATACTAAGGCCATCCAACCTCTGTTCTTGGCAATTTGAAGCATGGATTGAAGATCTCCACCACTCCTGATAAGAGATACTATTCCAGACCTATTTCCTCTCACTCTCTCATCTTTTTCTCATACATAGGAGTCATGTTTTATTATTGGTTTGATGGATCTAGATCTAGGTTTGTTAGATATTTATTCTCTTGATCATGGATCTATGTTTGAGATCCAGATATCATTCTTCATCAGGTTCTTTTTTGTTTCTATTTAATTGGTGATTTTTTGTTGGAGAGTGTTCATCTTCAATTTTGAGGTAGGTTGTTTAAATTCCATTCCCAATGTCTTGAATTCATATTTCATGTATATATTGTGAAATTTTAATTAACATGTTTAAAAATTGTGTATTGAATTTAATGAATGAATTTATTAAATAATTTATGAAATTGATGAATTAATTTAATGAAATTTCCATGTAATGATGAACTGGGAAAAATTATGGAAAATTGGAATTGGTTGGGTTGAATAAATTAACTGGAAAATTATTTAACGGAATATAGTGATTATGAAATTTGTGGAATTGGATTGTTTAAATAGTGAACTAATTAATCGAAATTATTGATATAATTCAATTGGTTTAATTAGATTAATTAAATTTTTAATTAATTAATGGGATGTTGTGATTGAGGAATTGTGGTGAAATTGGGGTTGTGTTATTGTAGAGTTAATATTTATATTAATTAATTGGTAATGATGATTAATGTATTCTAATATTAACCTTAAATGGTTATTGATTTATATTATTAATTTTTTATAAATGGTTCAATCTTGAATTGTTCATATTATTCTATGAGATTAAAGTACTAAGCCATGATTGTTCTGACATTTGAAATGGTATATTAATTGGAATGAAATGTGAAAATAGGGTTAATTTTTATTAACCTTGATTGATGTGAAATATGTGATATATGTTTGATTGATTGATATATGAGCATGGGATGCAAATTGTGGCTCAAAATACCCATATGTGACATTAAGGTTTAAGAAAGGGATTGAGGATCCAAATACCCATATGTGATGTTATGGGATGATATAGAGACTGAGGCTCCAAATACCATTATGATATAGTGAGTTTAGGATAGGGGATGAGGCTCCAAATAACCATATGTGATATTGATGTGCGGGATAGGGACAAAGCATCCAAATACCCGCAGGGCATTAGACAATACGTTTTATGACCATGAGTTTGGAATTATAATATGGTTCCAATTGGACATGATATGATCGTAAATGAAATGAAAAATGATAACCATGGTATTTTGATATAGTTCTGAATTCAGAACAAGATGAAGTAAGTATTGAGGGTTCAGGTGTCCTTGAGAACCCATAGGTTTATGTGGTTAATTAAAGAGAAAATAAATGTGATAAATTTTTACATTACGAATTGTACATTATTATTTAGGTAATAGCATAAAATGTTATTGATTGGATATTGTTTTAGACATTATTGGTGGTGGATTTCTAAGATGTAATCACACCCTACTCGGGATGTCTGGTCTATACCAAAATACACTTCATGTTTGTAGGAAAGGATAAGGGAAATAATCATATGTTAGATGGGTGAGTTGGGATGGGGCATAGATGAGGGAACCATACATGATTCGAGGCCCATGTGGGAGTTTTGAAGGCCTTTTTTATTTTGGTTTTTTCATATTAACACTGGACATGTATCTCAGATGACATATCTACTCTTTAGTTTTGGATATTTATTTTTCCTATTTTGTTCATCACGTTATACTATTTTGGTTTGGTTTTGGGTTATATCATTTTGTTACTCTTATTTATTTATATTATTGTGATACGTTGATAAATATGGTATAGTATCCCTATGATCAATATTAGACCCTAACTACGAGTCGGTAGCCTCTGGTATATGGGGTACCACACCTGAGGTCATGTGACCGAATGATTGGGGAATTGGTTTGTGGCTCCCATTTAGTGATGTTACACTCCTACTCCCAGGGTTAGTTTTGTTAGTTCATTAGTGGAAAGTTGAAGCTTGATGAGTCTTGATAGATATTTGGATAGTTGTAATCATTCAGTACATTTACAATTTCTAGAAGTCAACCATTGATTTTCTTTCAATGTGGAAAGATCATAAATTTTATGTGAGTCTGTATTGAGGAGATAAATATATATATTTCATACAGTCTTTAAATTCTACTGTAGAAATTAGGTCATGTCATTTTTTCATTATTCAATGTAATAATCTCATTATAACCTAATGGTATTATGGTGTAGTCAGATTCTTTATGAGATAATGGGTTCCTTCCACAAGTATCCTGAACAGTGATTCTTCATAGAGTGGATGAGTCTCTAGAGGAAACAATTATTGTCATGTGATTGTTAAATGTACCATCACCATAAAATTATCTTTAGTGACTATTTTATTTGATATTAGTGCATCTCAAATATTTCGCATCGACTCATATTGTGAGTATGTTTAATGTACCTAAGGAACATATGTCTTATGTTATTGATATTACTACATGCTATAGAATGAAGAGATATTAGGATCTCTAATACTCTTCTTATGTTATCTCCTTGTCATAGATCGATATAACCAATAATTTTATTGTTCATGGAATGAAACCTTGAATGTAATTTTTAGGAAAGATTCCATGATTTCATATGGTGTCAAAACTCACTAATGTCTTTGGTGATTTATTTACTTCTATAGATTCAGTGTTCCTTGTTTTCTTGGGATAAAGGAACCAAAGAGCTATTAGAGATGTTCCTCCTGTTCTAGAGTTAGGTAGTATTATTTTGATCATTTATTTGTATATTGATTTGTAATACTTAAGTGGTTATCCATATACTTTATTCATCAAGATACCAATGTGAATCCATCTAAATTTCCTATCTCAAATTGGTAATATAGATGGAGTTTTTGATTAACTTGGTATTAGGTAACCAACTTATCTCTATTCCTTCTTATCATATGAAAACCACTAAACTAACAAAAATAAAGACCTAGTTGGATGATCTATTAGGTAAAGGATTTATTTTCCTGAGTTTTTCACCTTGGTTAGTGCCTATTATTTTTACAAATAATGATGATGGAACACATATACTTTTCATTTGTTATTGAATACTCATTTTATTTCTGTTTAATAAAAAGTATTTTTGGACATAGAATGATGATTATTTTGATCAGTTTAAAGGGGAAAGGTGGTTCTTGAAGATGTATTTTTCATATGGTTATCACTGTCTTAGAATCAAAGATATTAATATCTCGAAGAATTCCTTTTAGATTAGGTATGGTCATATAGAATATATTGTTATGTGTTTTAGTCAAAAAAATGGTCTCATATTTTATATTCCACTGATGAACATGATATTTCTTGAGTATCTTGATTCATTTGTGGTAGTGTTTATAGATGATATCATGGATTACTATAATCCCAAGTAAGATCATACATATAATATGAGATAATTTATGGAAATTTTGAGAGACCACTAAATCTATTCGAAGGTATGAAATTGTAACTAACAAATTCATGATGAGGAGGTAATGGGACACATTCTCTCATAAAATGATATTTGAGTCAATCCAAAGATGGTGAAGGATGTATTGAAATGGTAACAACTATGAAATTATTTTTAAATTCACATATTATTTGGATTAGTAGGGTATTACTAGAGGTTTGTTAAACTTTTCTCAATGTTTTCTTCTAGGATGAACTCTCTCTCTCAGAAAAGATTATTGTTTTAATGGGATTTGAAATATTAGATTTCTTATGATGAGTTTAATAACCTCGTGAATTCTAAGATATTCTTGAATATTATAATAGATATTAAGGAATATGTAGTAATTGGAGATAAATTCGGTTCAGGTCTGGACTACCTTCTTAAGAAGGTTGGTCATGTGGTGGCCTATGACTCCTAATATCTCATGCAACATATGAAGAACAATCTTTCCCATGATCTAAAACTCATATCTATTATGTATGATCAAATTAGTTTTAGAAATTTCCATTTCATAGAATGTTTTATCATTTATTTTAATCATAATAGCTTATTTTATATATTATCTCAAAAAAATCTATATATGATTATGTGTGGATTGCGTAAAATATTTTTACTTTTACACTACTTATAACCCTACTTGATTGTAATTTCATTCCATAATTATTCAGTATGATACTATTGAACCAATCCTTCAAATAATTATTAGAAGAGTGAAATTTAGTTACTCCCTTTTCTTGTATGCATTTGGGGGTTTGGTAGGATGATACTATGATTTTTTAACATGTATTTTATCGATATCATATCTTATCAAGACAATTCCTAGAGATAAATAGCTTGATGTTGAGTTCTATAGAATTAAGAACTCTATTTATGGTGGGGAGAACCTCAGTGAGTGGTCATTATCATCTGAGGGTATCATGTTCTTCTGGAACCAGTGCGCTATTCATTTTCCTATGAGAAAATTGTTGATAGGTTACTACCATAGATACCAGTGTCCAATACACCCAGGGACCATGATGATGGTCCATGATATGAAATAGTGATTCTGTTGTCTAGGTATGATAAAATATATCCCTAATTTTGTATCTCATCATTATACATATCATCAGGTCATGTCCAGGAACCAGAAACCATTGGGATTTTTCATCCCCTTCCAAAATTGACATGGAATGGAAACAAGATTTAGATAGAATTTGTGGTCGTGATTCATCATACACCTTGAGGGAATAATGAAATATGGGTAGAGATAGATCAAAAAACCAATTAGACTCACTATATCAACATTCATGTTACAACCACGGTTGAGGAAATGAGAAGTATGTATATATAAAATATTTTCATATTTCAGAGAGTATCATATGTTACTGTCTCTAATAGGGATCTGTAATTAACTTTTAATTTTTGGAGAGGGCTCCAAGAAGCATTTGGATATTGCGTGTGATTGAGCATGCTAGATCATATAATGAATTATTTCATGATAGATTAAACTATATACCTTTTTATGGAATTATTATAGATTTAATTATCAATATTGGTGGATATTGGGATAGCTACAAGGGTCAAGTTGATTTTTCCTATTAAATAGTTATCAGTCATCCTTATGTATGTCCCCCTTTTATGCCTTTTGTAGACACACAAAAAAATATCCCTTTTTTATAGATATTGGTGAAAATTTCTTCTTTGGACCTTGTTTGGTCTAAGATATAATGGTGAATATTCAGATGATTCTTTAGTGAATGGTAATGGCACAATGATGGTATAAATATTATGTTGATCATCATCAATACCCATTTGAGTTTATTTTGGTTACTAGATGTTTTTGGAAAGATTTAACTTGGTTGGGTCACCATCAGCTTCGGTAATAGGGAATTTTAGATCCAATATATATATGACCAATTGAGTATGATGAGAATATTGGTGAGGTGGAATACCATTTGTATTTGCGACCATAATGGGTATATATTAATAACATGTTTCATGTGTCGCAACTACGAATGTATCTCTCTGATCCATCTCATGTATTGAGCTAAGAGGACATTGACGTAAAGCTTTATTTATCTATAATGGAGAATATAGTTTGTATTATTGATTATGAGATTATTTTTTCTTATTGTATTTCCACACCTTTTGTTCTATTGTGTTGAAATCATGGCACCGATTCTCATGAGGCAACGAATCATGAGGCACTAGTGAGAGAGCGGTGGACTCATCACTATGTGGTGCATTCTTCATGATGGGATCTTTGGGAAATGAATAATTTATCTTAAGAAGATTATAACATATCATTAATGTATAATACAAATACTTTACAATATTTTCCATTCATAATAGATTTCATTTTGTTGATAGCTCACAATGCACGCAACACTAGGTTTAGGCAAATCACTATTTAGTCACGTTTTTTAAATTAAATTAAATTCATACACTTAGAGAAAATGTATATAGTGAATTTATATGTTATATATGAAATAAAATATTCTAAAAAAATACAACATATTTTATAGGCATATTCTATGAATAAACCGAATATTATAAATAAAAACCTATATTTTTATAAATACGGACTACCACTTTTTAAGGGCACACCTATTATAAAATGAATTTTTTGTACATTTTATATATTTTATTTGAAAAAACTAAAATAATTATTTTAAATAATAATATAAAAATTTAAATTGGTTTAATTGTTTTTATTTTTTGATAATTTTCGTGTTTTGGGGAATAGTGATAAAGCATTGCATGTTAATTTAAAACAACTTTTTCATCAAAATAATTTATATTGTTAAATTATAATTTTAATTGGTTTTAAAGTATAATTAAGTACTCTATTTTATCATTTAATCTAAATTAGGTCATTGAAATCAATTTCACATTGAATTTGGATATAAAAACATTTCAATGTTTTGAATGTTTTCACTTTAAAAACACATTTTCTCCTTCGATCAATGAGATTAATTTTATATTATTTTTAAAAATTATATGTTTTGAATATTGAAAAATTGATTCCATGTTTTTAATAAAAAAGGCCAAATTCATTATTAGGTCACTTTAATTTTTGAAAATATGAATAGTGACTGTATTAGTATTTTTAATTACCATAGTTAAGGGTAAATTGGTTAATTAATGGTAAATATTATATTATAAGAATTATAAAATTACCCTGACACATGTACTGATTTTATTAGATTATTGAGTATCAAAAAAATAATCCTTAGGTCAATTTATGGCCTCTTTTAGCCACTTGGATGACTTTAATCAATTTCTAGTATTTTATTCAATGAAAAGTCAATATTTTCACACTTTTCTTAAGAAGTTAGATATTTTAATGTGGGGTTATATATGTGATCTGTTCAAAAATAAATATTGATTGGAAATATAAAAATTTTATCATAGTTATGATAATTTTTAAATTTTTAGGAAATAAATAATTAAATTAAAGGCTTGCATAATGATGATTCAATCATTGTTTAATTAATAGAAATATCAAATAAATTTTATTTAAAATTTTAAATTAAATATAATTTTATATAACTAATATCCTACATTAATTTTATAGACTACCTAGACATAATAAGTATGTTTTAAATATTTTTTTAATGTTATCTTGTTTATCTATATTTTTAAAAGTCATGATAAGAATAGTTTCATAATTAAAATTAATGATATTTTTAATAAAAAAATTTATTAATTGATATTAAATTCCTAAAAATCTAAAATTTTTCCAAATTATTATTATAATGTTGAAAATTTCATCCATGACACTTTATTGGTACTTTTTTAATCTTATAGTTACTATATTAACTCTAAAAGTGTAAAAAAACATGTTTTCACAGTATAAGTCAAAGGGTTTAACTAAGGGTTAATGCAAAAATATATGGGTAATAATGTGACCTAAATTTTTTTAACAATTATTGGTTGAAATTATTTTTACCCAACCTCATATTAGATTCTGAATAACTCACATTTCAGTCTTTGGGAAATTAAAATTAATATTTATTAATTTAATATTTTGAGAATTTTCAAAAGTTCCCATCGCCTCGATTATAAAAGGGAACCTCCTCCGTCACTTTTTCACAAAACATTAAGCCTTATTTCTCATCTAAAACCTATAGAAATATTATCAAAACTTACCTACCCTAATTATATATGACATATTTTGGGAATAATTCTAAACCAGTATGCATTTTCATATAAACCAAAAGAAGTTACCCAAAAATAAAGTAACATTTTTCAACGATCACATTCATTTTTTTTATCTCTCAAACCTTTAAATTTTTATTATTAAATGATTATATAAAAAACTCAATGTATTAAATATATTGATATGTGTTTATGATATGATTTATACCTACACTTTCACACCCATCTATCAAATGGTATACTCAATCATCGGTTGTATGTACGGTGGACTACCACCTCATGAATTGATGTCGTTTGTTTTCTAAATTTATCACCTTTTAAGGATGGAATAATGATAGATTTATACTTTATATATGATAAATATAGTATTTATAATTTATTTATTCTTCTTTAATTTTTATATAACACTTACACTTATGCACTCCATTTGTGGGAATATGATATCATCATTTGTGGGTGTGTGGACTACCACCTCATCAAAGCTATGTGGTTTTGTCATGTTATGCATGGAGTGTATTATGGCTTAATTTAATAAACATACATAAAATATATGACATAAAAATATAATTTATTTATAATATATATATATATATACAATTTACTTTTCATTCTTTTAAAACAGAAATGAAATGAAAGTAGCATTCATGCGTACATACAACCAACTTTCTTAGTGAACGACAAATTACATTTTCTATCTCCAAATTTTATGGATTATATTAAATACATTTCTAATGAATATATATTACATTTATTTCATTATTTACATTCTAAAGATGATTAAATCGTGATCTAATTGATAGGAATAACAAGTAATGAGTCAAAAAATACTAAGAAAACTAGGCAATTAACACCTAAAATAGTGAAAATAATTAACAAACAGGTAATGATATATTATAAGAAGTTAATATATGATATTGTAAATATGATTAAGGTTTTGGTATAATTTAATAAAATTACTAAAAACATTATATATGAGGTTATGGGAGTCCACCCAAAATAAAACACAAGTTATGGGGGATCATCTCAATTTCATTTCATTAAGTCATATTGTAATATAATGCACCTAGTTTCTTTTATATGGTGTATATTATACCCTTTTAACATGTGATATCATCAAAATACTTATTTTCATGATATTATAAGTTTATTTAATCTTATTACTTCATGTGAATTATGATTCAAATATTTCAAAGTGGTATGGGATAGTTTTTAATGTTTAAATATTAATTTCCCTAATATTTTTTTAAAATCATTCAACAGCATTTACATTCATCAACATCAACAACCCTTGTTTTTACATACCCTCCTCTAGGAAATTGTTGATAAATCTGTGTTATTTATTCAATAGATACATTTGATAAAATATATTAATTATTAATTAAATTGACTAATTGATATAAGGTATTCTTTGGACTATTAGTGATTGGTGGGGCTCAAACATAATATAGCCCCTTGATCCATCAATGGTTTTTTATCAGAAAATGATTTCTACAAATTAAATGGTTTTCTACCTATGGTTTTAAACCAACTTGTGAATTATTTGGAAAGTATATGTTTTTCTATGCCACAAACATGACTTCTAGTAATTAATCATTTTCTTCGTAGATATTTTGGTGATTATCTATGAGGTTCTCATATGATAAAATATATGGATGAATTTCATTAATATTTTATTTATAAAATGGAATGTGTATTCAGTTAGTTAACTTTAAATATTGATAATTCCTTATCAAGTTATTTTTAATTTCATGTGTTCTTAGTTATTTACCATTCAATATATATTTATTCTCACTAATTCATTTTTTTCTTCCTCTGTAGATACCCTTACTGAGAATTTAACCTCACCCTTATTATTTTTTCTTTCACCGAGTTATGAAGATGTATCCTTTGAATGAGTTTCAAGGATGTTTATATTTTAATATTTTATACTTTATTTAAATTTCCCAATGTATTATGGGTACCATGTATGTAATCTTATTTTCCTAAATGGTTAAACTGATAGGTCCTTCATGATTTGTTTCCTTGTAAATATTTCAAAGTAAGAAAATAATACACCACATCTAAGATTCTAGTGTCGGGGACATATAGTTGGTATTAGATGAGTCTTAGAAGAAACCTTAAAAACTATTTTTAGAAAACATGGATTAAGGAACATAACCATAAGATAGAAATTGGTGATATGTATATTAGAAAATACTAGAATTTTGGAAAGGTAGGGATTATGTGGGTCTTCCTAGATATACATATTAGTCTAGATAATATAAGTGGATGTGGTTCTAGAAAAGATGTACCATGGGTAACAACTCTAAAAAGGTGTGTCAGGCATGACTCCATCATAACCTTGTATATAAAAATAGGCCTTTTTATTCACCTAGTTTTACACACTTGGGGGATACACTTTGGATAATTCTCATTATCTTCACAAACCTTTATAAGGGATTTAAAAGTAAATATGTACCCAAATAAACCAAATATTATGATTCTAGGATTTAAATTGCAAAAAATATTAATACATGTTGATTTCTATACCATATTCGGAGTTATACATTATAATTTAAAATTCATGATTCTATGAGATAATCTAGTATATTCAATTATTTATAAATGGTGCCTGAAAGGAAGAATTATATCCATACACATGGAAATTGCAGAGGTTTCCCCACTGAGGAACCCAATATAGCTGGTATTAGAATAGAGAAAGTTATTGATATACTTGGGATTATTATTCAAGTTATAGAAAATAACCTTTATCGAATGGTGAAACCAACTCCAAAGATAGAATCTCTTATGTTGGATCACTTTATATAAAAAATTACACACTATTTAGTTGGAATACTAACCTAATTAGAGATGATAAATGGATTAATTATCTATAGAATATATTTACGACCTCGGGATATAGTGAAATGGAAAAGGTTACAATTTTGGTGTATTTTCATAAAGGTGGTGTTGATCAATCGTGGTCCCTAATCAATAATTATAGTGAGGATGATGAAATATAAATCATGGAATAGTGAATATTTAAGGATATATTCTTTGATAAATACGTCCCTCATGATAAAAAAATTGAGATTAATAGGAAGTTAATTAAATTATATATAAATGAATAAGATATAGTTTTAGATTATGAATCTACCTTTACATAGTTATCTAGGTTTTATATAGATTATAAATGCAATATGGAGTGCAAGATCAATCAATTCATTGAAGGTATTAATGAAAATATCCAAAGGGTGCTATATTCTTAGAATTTTTCATCCAATGATGAAATAGTCTTTTGTGATATGATAATAGATTTATAGAATCAATATATTCAAGGGAAACCAAGAAAATAAGATCCCATATAAACACTATCGAAAATGGGATACATAAAAAAAGGATAATATGTTTGGGTTATTTCCATCCTATGATAACTGTGGAAAGAAGAACCCCAGGAAATGTTTGAAGGGACTGAGAGTTTGTTTTAAGTTTGGAGATATGGATCACTAAGATCATGAATTCAATGGAAATAAAAAATCAATGATGTATATTGTTATAATTGTAATGATATGAGACACTATGAAAATGGATTCCCCAAGCGTCAAGGGAATCTACCATAGTAGATCCTAAGGTAATGTTGAGAATCTTATGAAATCACTATAGCTAATTTATAAGTACTCAATGATGTGGTGGAAGGTACATTATAGTGACCCAAGATTAACATACATGGATATTACATCCTTTTATATGAATATTTAGTATCATCTTGTTCCTAGCTTAGTATTTCCTCTCATTTACCCTCTTGTTTCGGGCTTGGGGTTTTCTATGGTTTACCATATAGTCTTGGGATTGGGATTTCCTGTCGTATACCCTCTATTTTCTAGCTTGAGATGTTCTACCATATACCCTCTTGTTTCAGGCTTGGTATTCCCTCTCATGTACCCTTTGATCTCATAAATCATTTTTCAATACCCAATCCATTAAAGGCAGATGTAGGTCTCACCCATGACATAATGAAATCATATATGCATGTTCAAAAAAACATTAATCATATCATGACCCATGAAAAGATGGGTTCTATAGACATCAATTAATAACACAAGAAATGAAAGGGGTGTCATTAACATTTTATCACATCATAACCTATGGAAAAGATATAGGTTTTATAATAATTTCATCATACCATAACCAATTAAATGAAGTGGGTTTCAAAGTCAAATAACTCATGGAAAAAACAGATTTTCATAGACATATAACCCATGGAAGATAAATAGGTTTCATGAAGACCATGACATTAATCATAACCCATAATTATAATGTATATGAATGGAACAATTAGATCACTTCCTATAATGGAATGAGTAACATCAATGGATTTCATAATAGATGGAAAATAATTTTGAAATATCGTTCAAAATCATTTCATGAAGAAAATATCCGTTCTTTTTTTAAAAGGTATTTTTAATAGAAAAAACCATTTGAAAATAATTTTCTCAGAATATAAATTGAAAACTTATATAGAATAATTGAAATCATTTTGTAAATATTGTTCCTCAAAGAAATATAAAATAATAATAAAAACATTTTAAAACTACTCATATTTTAAAACACATTGAAAATTTATAAAGAAATATTTAAAATGATTTGAAAACCATTTCTTTGAAGATACATTGAAAACATTTAAATAATTCTTAAAAACATTTTGAAACCATTTTATTTTATAATAAATTTGAAATGATAAAAATATAAGCATTTTAAACCATGAAAAAATACGTAAATTCTTTATTCCTTGAAAATTACTTTCCAAAATCATTTTTAAAATGTTTTTAAAAACATTTTTTGAAACATGGTTTTGAAATAAAACAAATTTTCGTCTGAAGAAAGAGATATAGTCAGATTTTTCTTAAAATAATTTTATTAATTACAAAATAGATGAAAAATGGTAATAATAAATGGATATATATTGAATAAATAGATGATAAGTATGGTCATGATTTTTTTGGAGAGATGGATAATAATATTTCATCAAAAGATTAATAATAATTAAAAATCTTGAAAAGAGATGAGATTGTTTCAATAAACTCTTACTAAATGGTTAATTGGGATCATACACTTCATGTAAAAAATGAAATTATTTGAATCATAAAATATCATAAAAATAAGTATATTAAGTATATAAATTGTCAATTGGAATCATATACACCTCGATAAAGAAAATAGGTACATAACAAAACATGTGTCTCAAAGACGAGAACTTGAGACAAAACTACTTTACTGATTTGGTAACTTTTGAAAAAATAACCCCATGAAATAATGATTATAGAATGGATATTTAAATACCAATAAATTTAATTATTTGAATCATATATTACATACAAGGGCATTGTACACATCAAAAAAAGTAATCGGTGGTGAATAAAGCATGTATCTCATGGAAATAAAAAGTGAGATGAAATTTCCTTACCTTAAGTCTTGACACTCTTCGTACTCATACGATCTTCCTGTATAACAAATATAATTTTATTATAAATATTTTAAATAATACTATTATTATATATAAAACCATATATTTTATTTTATGATTTTATATTAACCTATTTTTAATAATTATATGCTAAGGATTCACTTTAGGTAATATTCTGTTTATTCTTCACTTGTGTTTTAAGCTGTTATATATGTGGTCCTTATATTTATATCATGATTTAAATATTGTATAATATGATATAAATACCATTTATATAGATTAGATTTTTAATATTATAATCTATATAATATATAAGTATGAAACGGAATACACCGTTCATGGAGACAGTAGGCAGTACGTACACATGAACGCTATTTCCGTTTACTTTTCATGTTGAAAGAAAACAAATAAAAGAAATATGTATATAAATCATTATTAAATTATATTTATGATATCATATATATCATATATATTCATTTAAACCATCCTTAATACAATACATGGGGTGTATGAATGAATCATATCGCTTTCAGGGCCGGTTATCCAGACTTCCCCAAACGAAATTATCATATTAACCCATAATGGAAAGTAAAAACATATTTGTTGTAAAAAGAAAAAAATATAGAGAAATAATAAATTTAATATTTTATATATATATATATAAATAGTGTTTATATCATAATGGAAACCATGGTATCTAGTAATAGATAAATGAACAATCATTATTTTATGAGGCATCAGTTCACCGTACACAGAGACAATATACTCATTACCCATTAGATGGTGGTGTGTATAAGTGTCAGTGGAGACATTTTCAAAAAAATATCCTTGTATATTGGGGATACCATTTTTATATATAATCATATAATAAATGTAGTTGTAGGGGGTGGATGATAAAATTAATAGAAAGGACATGAGAAAAGGTGTTACCTCTTAATCTGTTAACTCTATTTGGTTTGCACTAAAAGACTTCCTTAGATTTCCTTCTTCCCAAGGGAAGCCTTCTAAGAGTAAGGTATGTATTTTTTAAAGTGTATTTGGTAGATATTGGCTGAACCTAAGAGTTTTTATATGCGTGAAGAAGTTGGATAGGTGGTGGCCTTTTATTGGAATGAAAAAGGACTCACTTGGAATTTTTTAAAACAATTTAGTTGTACACATGTTCATACCTAAAAAAAGCCATTAAAACCATAATAAATCAATACTTTAATGTTTATGGACTAATAAAGTCTATAAAATGGTTTTTAGACAAATGGATAGGTCATTTGGGCCCCTAAGATTGAGGTTTAGTCCCTAATTAAGCTTAATTTGACCTTAATCATTGTGATTAATTTTAATCTGTTTTCTAATATTTTTGGTGAAATATTATGTTGATCTTATTAGAATATAAATATTATACTTATTATAATGGTCTATTTTTTCTCTATATTCAATTCACATAATCTTCAAAATTAATTTTAATTCTAATCCCACAGACGAGACGAAATTACGGGTAAGTAGAAAAATGTTAAAAAGTTTGTTATGTTTTTATATTAAATTTTTGAGAGATATTATTTATAATGTCCTAATTTGTATTAATAAATGTATAATTTATCTATTGGGACTTTAAAATTAATTTAAAATATAATTTAAAAATAATAAATATTTAAACAAAAAGGCAGATTTTAACTAAAAAGATGTATTTTTTACTATCGATCCAAAAATGAAGTTTCTTAGAAAAATCTTAAAAACACCCTATGATAATTTCATAATTATAAATTCTAAAATGAAGTTTATTTTATCAAATTAAATTTTTAAATGTTTCTAAAATTAATTTTTTTATTAGAATAGGTTCATTTGAGAAATGATATTTATTTAAACATAAAAGGACATTACCAAAAACATATCATTAATTTACAATACGTTTTCTCTGTATAAAAAATTGTAAATAATATTTGATAATTAATTTTTACTATTAATATAAATAAGTTTAATTACTGGTTTATAATTTTATCATTTAAATAATTATAATAATAACATGATTTTTTGTGGAAACATCGATGTTTCGTATAACATATTCCATGTCGGTGCGACGTGTAGCGCAAGACAAGTGGGTATTGAATGTGGAAAAATCCAAGTCAGTATTGTGTTTATCCAATAACAAGTCAGTATTTCATGTATCCCTAGACAATTCATTATTTTTTGTAGTGAAATCCAAGTCGATATTGTGTGTACTGCAAGCCAAATCGGTATTGTGTGTAGCAAAAGAGAATTCAGTATTGTATTTATCGCAAGCCGAGTCGGTATTGAATATAGCGCAAGCTAAGTTCGTATTGCATGTGAAAGGAATTTTTGAGACAATTTCTTTAATATATATATATATGTGAACTACTTATATTTTCACATGAGATAAACAATATCAAAAATATAACTTAATTCCAAAAATAATAATTCACAAAATCTCGGGGTTTTACATTCTACCCCCCTTGAAATGAATCTCGCACTGAAAATTACTAAGGTTTAATACTTGATATTTTCATTCATAGAAACCCACATTATAAAGATGAATACTAAATTATACCTTAAAAAGGAAATTTAAAACTATAATTGTTACCTAAAGTAACATATAACTAGGTTTCCTCATAGGAGAACATTAGTTGGAAGTGAATATTGGACGTAGAAAAAAACATAAATATTTATAGGGAGTTATTGAGGTCATCAATAAAAAACAATTGAATGATCAAAGAAAATTTGATGGCCTCAAATTTATAAATCGATGATAATTTCAAAGGCCGTAAGATCAAGAGAAATTAAGGTATTATGACAAAATAGGTTTTTATCATTATCCATCTATTGAGTAATTATTTTTAGTGACCAATAATATTAGGAAATATACTTTTTCAGTTTTATTCTCTTTCTTATTCAAAATCCCAACATTTGGTTACTCGTTGATAGATTTCCACTTCATCTCGTTCCCTATAAAATGAGTGAGAATTCATTTTTTTATTCTGTAAGTACTAACAGATAATGAGATCCATGATATTCCATCACATATGTCATTATTTATCATCAACACTATGTTTTTATGATAGGTTATCCAATGTGCATAAATCCATTTGTGGTAAGATAATACTTTATTCTCAAAAATATCATCCAAATTTAAACTTAATCATTCCATGAATGGCTAACCTTATAACCCTTCTTAAAGATGAAAATACAAAACATTAGTAAGAAGTCGCAAAATAATATTAATATTGATCAGATGTATATCATAAAGTAGCTCTTGGTTGTCACAATCTAAACATGTGAATACCCTCATTATATATTCTCTTGTAACATGGAAATAACCTGAATTACCATAAATACTTTAGGAAAACATACGGGATTCCTTATTCCAAAGGTTTTTAGATATATTCCTTAGTTCTATGAAGTTCTAAACTTCATCCATGATGAAATAGACTACTTTTCCAACCAATCCATAATTAAATCCTAGGTAATTAGTTTTATCTAATGTACTTTAACTAATTCAATAATCTATTTATCCAAGAGAAACACAATTTTCTCAACATATGGATCAAATTAAGGGTTACCTTACCTTAAATAAAAATGTCACTTCTCTATTTATTTATCACCATTAAGCATATCATTTTCAATCCTTAATGAATTATTATACTGAAAATACTTATATATTTCATTATTCAAATAATATAATCTTTTAATTCTAAAACATAAGTTCTTCATTCATCCAACTATATTCTAAAAATATTACTCAAAATCCATAAAAATATTCCTTAATACTGCTTTCCTATAATATTAAATATAAATTATGTCTTAAGGTTCCTCAACCTAAGTCTAATAATGCTTCTTATGATCAATGTAAACGATAATAGAAGAACATTTAATACCTTAAACATGTCCTTTGAAATCTCTTTCCCTTCAAAATTATGACCAATACTCATACCACATTTTTAATTATCTTTATTATATTTACACTTGGGAAATATATTTTCATAATGCCCATACTTTACAAATCTTAAACACTTAATATGATCCATGATCCTTCTAGTAAACTCCATTGACTAAAACCAAAAAGCACGGGGTGAGAAACACTTATCATATAAGAAATCCTCAAAATCATTAAAAATTACGTATATGATGTCTTTCGTATGACTCCTTACATAATCTATGACACGTTACATTTATCCTAGGACATTCATATCCAATATCTATTTAAATCCTTCGTGATGTTTAATGAGGATTTTGTGAATTCACAAAGAATATCCCCTACGATTGTGAAATCAGGTGTGCAGCAAGGCCCGTTGATGTGTATTAGATTACCTCGAGTCAGGCCTGGAACATATTTTTCGATTTGTTCCCCTAGGTAAATTTTTAAAATATCCACATACACTTTTTGTATCTATATAGGGATATATTTATAGGAAACCACTTACACTATTCTATACCAAAATTCCAGGACATTTTCCTAAACGTTAACTCATCTTTATACTTATCCTTAGAGACATCCCTAGACAAATCCTTAGAAATATACTTAGGGATATAATTATTTTTTTATCATCATAATTTCTAAAGGGTTAATATTCCCTTCCTTTGATACCAACTATAGAGACCATGGATTAACGTACATGGATATTATATTATTTTAGATGAATATTTTCTACATTGAAAAAATGCATGCCTAAAGATAGTAATAGTTTAGTATCTTTGGAAACATGGAAACATAATATTCTATCCTGTTGAAAGATATTCAACATCTCCCATAAATATCTACACCTTTATTACTTATACCTAAAACCATTCTTCATAACCTATATAAATGGAAAAAAATAAAGGGATGAGATTAGATTCTTAGTAAGGGTAAATAAAGAAAATGTGTAAGTGTAACATGGAAAAAAGGGTAAGGAACATAAGCATAAAATTTTAATATCATACCATTCATATTAGAGATCATAATGAGGATTTTAATTTGTTAATACATGAACCATAAGTAAATAAAGATCATAATCCTTGAATGAATAACTTATGGATAAAATGTGGAATTTTGGAAAACACATAAGCATATAAAAACCCTATGTCAAGGTGGCCGACCAAGGCCTTTGTAACATGTTAGGATTGGGATAATTACCCATGTACTGGCTTCAGGATTGGGAATCCCTATCCTTTAACCTCTTTTTTTGATCTTGGGATTTTCTCCTATTTACCCTCTTATTTCATTATTTGGATTTCCTCCCATATACCCTCTTGTTTGGGGATTGTAATGTTCTCTAGTGCACCTTATTGTTTCTGGATTGATATGTCAAACTGTATAGCCTTTGATCTCATAAAACATTTATCAGTACCCAATGCATTGGAGGGATATATAGGTCCCACCTGTCACATAATGAAATCAAACATGAGTGTTCCACAAAACATTCATCATATCATGACCCATGAAAATATGGGTCCTATAAACATCAAATCATAACCCATAAAATTAAATGGGTATCAGAAACATTTTATCATGTCATAGCCTATATAAAAGAGATAGCTTTCATAATAACATCATTAAATCATACACCAAGAAAATAAGTGGGTTTAAAAATCATATAACCTATGGGAAAGAAATATATTTCCATAAACATATAACTTGTGGAAGAGAAATGGATTTCATAAAGACCATGACATTATGAATAACCCATTCATAGAACGGGTGTGAATGGAACCATTATATCATTTTCTAGAAGGTAATGAGTAAAATCAATGGATGTCATATTATATGGAAACTAATTTTTAAATTTCTTTAAAAATAATTTCTTGAGGAAGATATATTCTTCTTTTTTAATAAGGCCTTTTAATAGATATAACCATTTGACAATAATTTTCTTAGAAAACATATTGAAAACATATAAATAATACTTGAAATAATTTTTCAAACCTTTTTCCTTGAAAACATATAAAATATGATACAAAAATTTTGAAATAATTTTCTATTTGAAACCACTTTTAAAACATAATAAGTAATATTGAAAAAAAAATAAAACCATTTCATTGAGGATACTTTGATAACTTTAAAATAAGTCTTGAAAACATTTTGAAAACCTTTTATTTGAAAATAACAATAAAAACATAAAATGAAATATTTTAAACCATAAAACATTTGTAAAATAATTTTTACTTGAAAATAATCTTCAAATGACATTTGAAAACGTTTTTGAGAAACATTTTTGAGAACCTGGTTTTTAAATAAAATAGATTTTTTACCGAAGATAGATTTACAGTCAGAATATTCAGTAAAAAAATTTATTAATTATCTTAATTAAAAAAAGTTTAAAATGGTAATAATACATGTATATATCATTAATAAATATATTATAAGTAATCTCATGTGTTTTCTTGAAAGATTGATTATAAGATTTCATCAAAAAAACATAATCATTAACAATCTCAAAAAGCGATGAGATTGTTCAAATACACTCTTACGACTTGGTTAATTGGGATCATACACTTTTGGTTAGAAAATGTAATTATATGAAGTATAATATATCATGAAAATAAGGATATTCATTATATAACATTTCAATGGTAATCATATACACCTTGTTAAAGAACATAGGTGCATAACAGAACATGTGTCTCAAAGAAGTCAATTTGAGACCAAAGTAATTTACCGATTTGGTATCTCTTGGAACATTAATCCCATTAAAAAATATCATAGAATTTATATGTAAATACCCATAAATTTATTTATAATAGTCACATATTACATCCATGGTCATCATGCACACCACACAATAGGAATGGGTGGTTAATAAAACATGTATCTCACAAAAAATAAAAAGTGAGATGAAATACCCTTACCTTGTGTCTTGACTCTCTCTGTACTCATACAGGAATCCTATATAATAAATATAAGTTAATTATACATATTTTAAAAAATCATATTCTTATACATAATACCATTTATGTTTTTATTATGACCTTGTATTACCAGCTTGTTAATGATCCTATGTTAGGGATTCACTTTGGGTAATATACACTTTATTCTTCATATGTGTATTAATTTGTTATATCATTGGTTCTTATAATTATATCATAATTTAAATAATTTAAAACATGATAAAAATATAATTTATATACATTATATTTTTATTAAAACAATCCATATAATATATAAGTATGAAATGGAATAGACTGTTCACGGATACTTTAGGAAGTCCGTACACCTGAACGTTATTTTCGTTTAATTACCATGTTGAAAGAAGAAATAAAGTAAAAGACACACACACACACATATATATATATATATATCATTATTATAGTTTATTTATGATATCTTATATATCATATATATTCTCTAAAACGATCCTTAATACAATCTATGTGGTGTCTGAATGAATCATATTACTTTAAGGGTGCAATAGTCCATATTTAATGAAATGAAATTATCCTTTTAATCGAAAATGGAAGGTAAAAATGATGTGTGTTATAAAATAAATAAATAAGATTAAATACATAATAAATTTAATATATGAAATATACATAGAGATTTTCCATCATAATGTCCACCATGGTGGGTGGTAATGGAAAAATGAACAATCGTTGTTTTGTGAGGAAATAGTTTACCATAAACAGAAACAGTATGTTCATTTCCTATTATATGGAGGTGTGAGTAAGTATACGTTGAAAAAATTATATAAAAAAATCCTAGTAATTTTTTGGATATTTTTTTTGTTATATAATCATATCATAGTGACCGTTTTAGGGGGTGGATAAGGAAAATTAAAGAAAGGACTTGAGAGAAGATGTTTCCTCTTATCAGGTAACTCCTTTTTGTTTATTCCAAAAGCCTCACTTGAATCACCTTCTACCCAAGGGAAGGATTCTGGAAGAAGTGATGGATGTTGTAAAGTGTATTTATTAGATCATGGTTGACCCTAACTTTTTTTAGAGTTGTGAAGAAGTTGTATAGGTGGTGGCCTTTTATAATGAAGGAAAAGGACTCACTTGGAATAATTGAAAACAAGTTAGGTATACACATGTTTTTTCCAAAATAAAAGTCATACCAAAACTCCCTAAATTTATAATGGATGTTTTATTTCCTAATCATGGCAATAAAATTGGTTTTTGACAAGTGTATAGATCATTTGGGCCCCTAATATTAATGTTTAGTCTCTAATTTAAATTGACCTTAACCAGTTTGATTAATTTTAATTACCTTTACTAATATTTTTGGTAAAAAAATGAAGTTGATATTATTAGACTCTAAAAATTATACTGATTAACATGGTGTATATTGATTTTTTAAAATTAAATTCATATAAGCTAAAAAATTAATATTATTTCTAATCCCACAAACAGGATGAAATAACATGTTTTTTATATAGAAAAATGATCAAAACTTGTTAAGATTATATTTTCAATTCCTAAAAGACATTACTTATAATGAAAATAATTGTATCAATAGATGTATAATTGGTCTAATATTACTTTACAAAAAATTAATTATAATTTTCCATTAATAATTATCTAAATAAAAATGTAGTTTTTAATTAAACATGAGTATTTTTCATTATTCATCAAAAAATGAAGTTTCTGAGAAAAATACCAAAAATTAACCCTAATCTAATTTCAGCATTCTAAATTCAAAAAGGAATTTTATTTTATCATTTTAAATTTCAAAATGTGTCTAAAACTAATTTTATTATTAAAAATGGTTTATTCAAGAAAATAGTATTCTTTTAAACATAAAAGGACTTCACCAAAAATCATATCCTTCATTACAAATATGTTTTATCAATATAAAACAATTATAAATAATATTTGAAAATTAGTAATTACTATTCATGTAAAGATTTTTAATGTATAGTTTATAATTATTTCAATTAAATAATTATAACAATAAAATCATGTTTCGTAGAAAACATTGGTGTTGTATGTAACATCCGCCTAGTCAGTGTTGTGTGTAGCGCAAGACAAGTCAGTCTTAGGTATAGCGCAAGCCAAGTAGGTATTTTGTGTAGAAAAATACAAGTTGGTATTTCATGTAGTGCAAGATAAGTCAGAAATTCATATTGGGAAAGCCCATTCGGTAATGCATTTAGTGCAAGACAAGTCCGTATTGGGGGTCATGCAAGCCAAGTCCGTATTCCGTGTAGCACAAGCCAAGTAGATATTACATGTAGTGCAAGAAAAGTTGATATTGGGTTTAGTGCAAGCCAATTAGGCATTGAGTGTAGTGAAATCTAGTCCGGTATTGTGTGTGAAAAGAATGTTTGACTTAGTGTTTTTAATATATATATATAAGAACTATTTCTAGTGTCACGTTAAATAAACAATATCAAAAAGTTAACTTAATTCAAAAAACTATTTCATAAAATCTTGGGGTGTTACATACATTAATCCAAAATTAAAATTTCCCAATTCTTTATTTGATTCTAGATCATTAAAATATTTCTTATCTACCTAGTTTTCAATGAAAATTAGACATTTTATTTTTTATTTAACAATTGAGTAATTAGTGAAAACCCCTAATGGAATTCCCTTTACAATAAAGATGTTTCAGGTTATCCCCAATATGAAACATAAGATTAATTTATTTAGTGACCTTATTATCATAACAATATTTTAATTTGACATAATCTTTGGTATTGACTGACTTTAAAAATATGATTTAAAAATTTATTACCAGAATAAAAAAATTACGATTTTTGAGGAAGAAGCAGAATACCTTATCTTTAGAACAGAAGTTTCCTCTTCTGGTTATTATTTCAATCCACCCTCAATTTCTCTACTGAATGAAATTAATAAGGAATAATATCAACCAATATCAAGTCATGGAGAAGGTAGTCTTAAAATTGAGGATGTAGCTATTGTGTAAGAACACATTGATGTATTCCTAGAGGAATTACCTGGACATCCCTTAAATCATGAGGTTGAATTTTCAATTGATTTAATCTGTAGTGAAAGGACAATTTAAAATAATACATATATAATTGGAACTATATAATTATTGGAGTTGAAGAAACAACTAGAGGCTTTGGGTAATATGGTATTTTTTCACCCAAGTGTTTTCTGATTGGTGGCCCCTGTTCATTTCATTAATAAGAATGATGGATCCATGAGGTTGTGTATTGATTGTATAGAAATAAATTATACTAAAATAAAGTACATGTATATTATACATTTCATTGATGAATTTTTTGATCATATTCACGTAGCATAATATTATTTAATGATTGATCTTCATTCAGGGTATCACTAATTTCTATTAAAGAAGGGTGACATTCTGAAGACGAATTTTTGGTTGAGGTACAAAAATTATGAGTATACAATAATTCAATATGGATTGAGTACTTCACTATTTATTTTTATATACCTATGGAACAAATTATTCAAGGAATATCTTGATGATTTTTTTTGTGTTCATTGATGATACTCTGTTGTATTCTAAAATCTATGAGGATGATGAAAATCACTTGACAATCATTATTAAGACACTTAGAAGGGAAAATTTATATGGGAAATTTAGAAAGTGTGTTTTTAGGGTTCAAGAAGTTCCGTTTCATGGACATATTATCTCTATGGATGGAATATGAGTTTATCCTGAAAAAGATTAAGGCATTCATATAATGGCCTAAACCAAAAAAACATAACAGAGGTATGTAATTTCATTTTTTTAGGTAATTTTTAGCGGTTCGTTCTGAGTTTTTCTCAATTGGATGACCTATTAACCAAGGTTATAAGTAAAGGGGTTAAGATTGTTTGGACAAGGGAATTTGAAGAATTATTTTATAAACTAAATAAATTATTAGTAAATACTCCGATTTTGAATCTATTATCTACAAGTGGTGGGTTTTTCATATATTGTTATTCATCAAATAAGGGACTTAGTAGTGTCCTAATGAAAAAAGGTAATGTTATCACATATTCATTAAGGAAATTAAAGCCTCTTGAATAGAACTATCTAATCCATGATCTTGGCCTATCTTCTATAATATTCCCTTTGAAAATATAGAGACATTATCTATATGGTTAACGATGTGAGATATACATGGATCATAAAAATATGAAATACATCTTCTCAAATAAGTGTTCCACATGATTCAAATATGATGGTTTGATCTACTAAAGGATTATGATTTCACAATAAACTACCACTTAAGGAAAGAACATAAGGTAAAAGATTCATTGAGTAGAAAGGATCATGGAGTTCAAAACTAAATGAGGATTGAGAAGGGTCCTACGTTCATGGATCTAGTAAATATAGATATGGGAATTTCTACCGAAGGAGATGCATCAATAATTTTTCAAATCATGGAAAAACAATATTTAAAAGAGAATATAATGAATTTTGAATCTGATAATGATAAACTTCAGAAGAAAATTAATGGTTTAAATGAAGAAAAATTAGTAGACTTAGTTTATGAATATGGTGTTCTGAAATTCGGGAAGATGTTATGTGTTAGATATATACTAGAGATAAAAATGGAATTTTTGTATGATTCTCACACCTCAAATTTATATATACACCTTGGTAGGAAAAATATATATAGGGACATAAAGGAACATTTTTTGTGGAATAACATGAAGTGGGAAATTGTTAATTATGTATCAAGATATCTGGTTTTCAAAAATTTAAAGTTGTGAGGTAGCATCGTAAGGGAGTCCTAAAACCTCTTCCTATTCCTATTTTGAAATGTGATGAAGTTACTATATATTTTATCATAGGACTACCAGTGATTCCTAGAAATAATTGTTCAATATGGATTATCAATGATCACCTAACAAAATATTCACATTTACCTGGTATAATAGAAGACCTTTTACTTGAGCTCCTCGTAAGGATCTATGTTAATGATTTTATAAGAAATCATGGATCACCTTTATCAATTTGTTCTGGTCAGTATCTATAATTTACCTTGAAATATTAGAATAGTATTCAAAAGGCTCCTGATACTGAGCTTCATTTGAGCACTGGATACAATCCTCAAACTGATGGAAAGTTTGAAAGAACAATTAAAACAATGGAAGACATGTTGTGTTCATTCTCACTTGACTTTCAAGTAATCTGGGATATATACCTACCTTTGGTAGCTTTTTCATTTAATAATAGTTTCTATTCATGTATTCAAATAGAACCGTATGAAGCATTATATGAAAAGATGTTTCACACTACAGCATGATGGGATGAAGTTGGTGGAAGGAAACGCATAGGCCTAGAACTTATTGAGGAGATAGCGATAAAGGTAAAGGATATTCATACTCATATTAAATCATCTCAATTTAGGGAAAAGTTGTATGCTGATAATTAGAGGAAATATTTATAGTTACATATGGGAGATCATGTTTTGTTGAATGTATCTAAATTAAGGTGTGTTATATGTTTTGGTAGGAACTGTAAATTGAGTCTCATGTACATATGACTCTTTGATATTATTTAAAGGGTTGCAGTGGTTACTTAATGTTTGGAAATTCTACCAAATTTGTCAAAAGTACATGATGTGTTTCATATATCTCTACTAAGGAAGTACATTATTAACCCAACATATGTGCTCACCTTTGATGAAATTGAATTAGAACCTAACCTTTCCTACAATAAATAACCCATCTATATTCTTGATATCTAATAGAAATTATTGAGGAATATTACAACTCATTTAGTAAAGGAACTCTGGGGAAATCAAAAAAATGAAGAAGCAATATGGGAACCAGAGGATTCTATGAAGGAGAACTACAAACATTTTTTTGTGAAGGTAAACCCCATAAAAATAGATGGAAAAAGTTATTTTAGGGAATAATTGATATCCCCAAGACATTAACCTATTTTTCATTTAGAATAAATTTAATTTTGTCAATATCTTATAATTCATGCAATACCTGGTTTGAAAAAAATACAATTTAGTCATGTTCTTCATGATTAATTCAATTATAAAACTTATAGAGAATTTATTTGGTGAATATAAATGTTATATATTCAATAAATTATTTTTAAATACATCCATCATATTTTATAGGCATAATATATGAACAAACCCAACATTAAACATAAAATCCTATTTTTTTTACAAAATCATTTTTACGGCCTTTTAATGGTACTCCTATTTTAAATCAAATTTTGATTGTTTTATATAATTTATTTGAAAAAAATAAACTTCTTATTTTAAATAATATTTTCAAAATTAACTTTGGTTGAAATTTTTATATTTTTCTGATATGTTTCATGTTTTGAAGAATAGGGATAAAATATTACATTTTAATTGAAAATATAAAAATATATATAATTTATAGTGATAAATTATATTTTTAAATTGTTTTAAAATATAATTAGGCATATTTTTTATCATTTAATCTAATATAGACCATTAAGATCAATTTCAAATTGAATTGGGATATAAAAACATTTCATTTTTTTAACGTTCTTAATTTAAAAACTTGTTTTCTCATTCCATCAATAGGATTAATTTTGAATTAGTTTTATCAAATTTTGTGTTTTGAATTTAAAAAAATTATTCCATATTTTTAATTAGAAACTCTAAATTTAGTTATTATTTACCTTTTATTTTTATAAATTACAAATAGTAACATTAGTATTTTTTTAATTATCATGGTTAAGGGTAAATCGGGAAATGAAGGGTAAAAGAAATATTATAAGTATTATAAAATTACCAAAACATTTTTAATACTTTTATTGGATGAGTGGGTGTTGAAAAAATTCATAAGTTAGCCAATTTTATGGACTCTTGGAGAAACTTAGATTACATTAATCCATTTATAATATTTTACTCAAAGAAAAGTCAATTTTTTCATACTTGTGTTTTTAAAAAGTATGATATTTTTAATATGAGGTTATATAGGGTATATGTTCCACTATAAATAGTCATTTGTAATATAAAATTTTTATCTTCATCATTATAATTTATTTTCAGTTTTTATGAAATAAATAATTAAATTAAATCTCAGTACAATGATGACGTAGTAATTTTTTAATTAATATACATATCAAATAAATTTTATTACAAATATTAATATTAATATAATATTATAAAATTAATGTCATAAAATAATTTTCAAGATTACATATACATATTAGGGAAATATTAAATTCTTTTTGTTGAATTTATCTTATTTGTTGATATTGTTTAAAATTTCATGAATTGAATTTTGTAAAATTGACATTAATGATATTTTAAAATAAATAATATTTTAATAAATGGTATAAAATTAATAAAAATTAAAATCTATATAAATTATTAGGATAAAGTTTAAATTCCATTCATGAATGATTTATGGTTCTTCTAAAATCATATAGTAACTATATTAAACCTTAAATGGTAAAAAACCTAGTTGTTGTAGTAAGAGTTAAAGGGTTTAAATAAGGGTTAAAGCCAACAGATAATGGTAAGAATGTGACATAAACATAACTAAAAATTATTTTCTGAACATATTTTGAACCATCATAATATTATATTTTAAATAAATCACTTTTGAGACATTTTGAATTAAAAATAAATTTATATTAATTTAATATTTTGAGAGTTTTCCAAAAGTTCCCCTTACCTCAATTATAAAGGGAACCTCCTCCCTCACTTCCTCACACAACATTGGTCCTTCTATCTCATCCAAACCATTCCTATATAAGATCCAAACTTCCCGCCCCTCATCCTATAATCCTTCATTTGGGTTTAATGTTAACCCAAGAAGTATTTTTGTATAAAAAAATGGAGTTACCCAAAAATGATGTAACATTATTCAAAGGAAAGTACAAGAGAAAGAAACTATTTCTAGATCATGGTGTAGTTGTTTTTTGCATAATTTAATTATTTACATTCATAATCATTTATACATGGAGTTTTATCACACTATTTTCCGAAAATATCTCCTACAATGATGTCACTCACATCACACATGAGTTCGAATGTAGGTTTCTAGTTAGCAGAGCGCACAACAGTGGAGTGATTATTATTTCAATGTTATTATTCTTCAATTCTCTCTCATAAGTATAATTCCTTCTCCCATTTGTATAATGGAATCAATAGAGTGTTAAACCTTTCATGGGTTGATCAAATGTAATATAAAGGTTAAGGATTAGATTTTATTTATCATTTTTAATAATTCATAATCAATTTTTTATCGAAATTTTCATTGAACGATGTACCTTCTTATTTGATATCACTAATTTTAATGCTAAAAATATTGAGTTCTAAAAATCCTCTACCTTTTATTCCTCATGAATATGATCCTCTATGTGTATAGTTTATTAGCCTTGGGATGGTGAAGACTCAAAATCAATGATTGAGTTGGGAGTTTCTTATTTCATTGAAGGAAACACTAAAATTTAAGACATTGGAACCATTAAAATAAATTCATCAAATCAACCCAACCGACAACCTACGATTGACTAATATTCTTTAATTTTATCCATAAAAATATTTAGGTTTTTTATTATTCAATTCAATACATTCTCTCAGGTACATTATATTTTTAGTATCACAATATAAATCAACAATAATGTTGGTCACTTCATAGAAAATTATTCCATAAATTCTATGTGTCTCTAGGTTTCATCTTCATTACCAATTGATTCAACCTCTAATTTTACATTAATGGCCACTTATACCAGTATGGTAAATTTGGGCATAACCACCTCCTAAAATTGATGTGATTTGTTCACTATAAACATGGATTGTATAAAGGATTAAGTTATTAATCATATGTGACATATATTACATAAACATGAAACTAGAATTATAATATACATATAAATCAATCAGTATTCATTCTTTCAATATGGAAAAGAAATGGAAGCAGTGTTTATGTATACACACAACCCACCATCTCCATGAATGGTGAATTTCATTTCCTATCCTTAAATTTTATGGATTATCCTAAATACATATATACTGAATATATATAATATTTACATAATGGTTTACCTTCTAGAGATTATTAAATCCTGATATAATTAATAGGTAAAACAAGTAACAAGTCAAAACGTACTCAAAAAACTAGCCAATTAACACCCAAAATAGTGTAAATAATTAACAAATGGGTAATGGGATATTCTAAGAAGTTAATATCTGATATTATAATTATGATTATGGTTCTGGTATAAGTTAATAAAAATCTTGAAACCATTATACATGAGTTTTGGGTGTTCACCCTAAATAAAATGCAAGGTAATGAATTTCATCTCAATTTAAATTCATTGAGGAATATTCTAATGTTATGCACATATTTAATTTTATATGGAATATATACTATCATTTTTAAATGTTATATCATGAATATACTTATTTTATTTATTTTATAAGTTTTATTTAATGTTCTTTCTTCATGAGAATTATGATTCATATTTTTCAAAGTGGTATGGGACACTATAGAATGTTTAAAGATTAGGTTCCTCGTGAATATTTTTAATGCTCCTTAAATTTTATTTCAATTCATCAACATTAACAACCCATATTTTTAATTACCCTCCAATAGGGAATTACTAAAAAATCCATATTATTTATTCAATATGTATATTTGATAATTAATATTAATTATTAATTACATTGATTACTCGATTTGAGTGATGCTTTGCACTACTAGTGATGGGTGGGGCCCAGACTTTATCTATCCCATCGATGAATTGACTAATTTTTATGAGAAAAATGAGTTGACCAAATTAAATGGGTTTATACATGTGTTTTTAAACCATCTATTTAATGGTCTTGATGGTATAGGTTTTAATGTTCCTCATACATATTGTCCAATAACTAATAATTTCCTTCATATATATTTCTGTTATTATCAATGTTATTTTCATACAGTAAAATATATCGATTTATTTAATTCTTATTTTATTTATTAAATATAATGTGTTTTCAATTATTTAACATTTAATATTTGTTATTCATTATCCAGTTATTTAAAGGACATGTGTTCTCATTTATTTACCTTGCCATATATATTTATTCTTATTGATTCATTATTTCTTCTATTGTACTTATCCTTACTATGAATTTGAGTTCACCCATACTATATGTCCTTTCTCCATGTTATTAAGAGGATTTAATTGAATTAGTTTCAAAGACATCAACCTTTTAATTATTTCATGCTTTATTTTTGTTTCCCATTGTATTGTGGGTATCATGTATGTAATCTGGTTTTCCTAAACTACTAAACTGTTTGGTCATTGAAGAATTTTTTCATTATAAACATTCCAATTTAATAAAATAATGTTCCGGCTCAAGGGTTTTGGGGTCAGGTCATTACAATTACCATCATTTATATAATTTAACCCATTATTTTTATTATTCATTATTTTGAATTTGTTTTGTCATTTTAAATATTTTTGAAATTTTTGGAGTTTTTTGGGTAAGTGCACCATAGAAACATGATTAGGGAATATTTTGTGGGTCAGACCAAGAAACCATGTACTATTTAGTGAGTTAATGGAGGGGGGATGCACTATTAGTGAAAACCATGTGGCCTCCCCCTTTAACTGTGTGTTTTATCCTAGTGGGATCACATGGATGGTTCAGTTAATTCCGACTATATGGCCAGACGGTGCACCATTATTATGATATTCGATGAGGGATAACATGGTTGGAACCAAATTTATCTAACTCTATATCACTAACAGGGGTCTCAGTCTATAATCCTATTAAGGGAACACGGTTTGGATCACTATTATCTCTAATTATCTATCATAACCTAGGTAAACACGTGACTGGGTTTTTAATCCCCTGAAAATTAGAATTAAAATCCCAAACCTCCATTATAAATTCTAATCACCCCTAATAGAACATAATCTAACCATTTGGTTTTTGGAGGCTCTATATTGAGGATTTTGGATTCTTTAACCCTTTTTATCTTGGATCAAAGTGTCGATCAACATGATTAACCCTTATGGTGATTATAATCTCCTTGATTTTAAATACTCTCTCATTCTCTTATATCTTCCTTTAATAGTGACATGTCATCATATTTTTGAATTATCTATACATTTATTTTATGGATAATTATTCTAGGCATTCATTATAACACCCCTAAATTTTAAAAGAATAACAGTTAATATAGTAGAGTGTTTGACATGCGACACCAAGTAGAGAATAGAATATAACATCCAAATACTTTAAAATATATTTTCTATTTTAAATTAATTAAATCTATGATATAGTTTTCAATGCACATAATACTAATTTATCATGCATTACATGCAACCACGTGTTTCGTTGATAGTTCCTGTTGAACAAAAGATAGGGTTTTATTAAACAACAATATACTATTACTATTAGAATTTAATATGATAGTCATCTTCTAGATATTGAATTAGTAGTTATGAAAAGTATTAACTAACTCATGAAAATATATGGTAGAATTAAATGCTTACTAATTAATTATAAAAGACTATAAAAATCAACTCAATATAATGGAAATGTTTTTATAAAAAATTATTTTTTGCACTAAAGGTGTTTTATCCTAATAAATTAATTACTATTAGTGAATAAAATTAATTATAATTATATATTAAATATTAAATCAAATTATTTTACATTCATCCAATATATTATATTATAATAACATAAGAACAAATTCAATTTTATGCATATAATGTATTTTTCGAAATGCAGTTTTGTCGCCCTTTAATAGTGAACTTGTTTTAAAACTAAATATTGAAAAATTATAATTTTTTTATAAAAAATATAATTCAATTTTGAATTTTGAATTTAAAAATTACCATAGGGTTAATTTTTTTTATTTTTATGTTAAATTTTATTTTTTGATGAACTATGAATAATACTGAATTTTAATTGAAAATGACTTTTCATATAAATATTTAATAATGTTAAATTATATTATAAATTGTTTTTAATGTAAAATAAGATAAATTTCATATATATTAATCTGATCTAGGTCATTTTAATAATTTTCACACTAAATCTAGATATAAAATATTAGTAAATGTTTGAACATTATAACTATAAAAACCTCGCTTTCTCTTCCCATCTGCGATATTAATTTTAAATTAAATTTTTTCTCATATATGGATTGAATTTGTAAAAATGGATTCAAAATTTGGAAAAATAATAATTTATAATATATAGTAACGAAAACTTAATCTTTAACCAATGTAATTTGTTAAATTATTAAAATTTTATTACATCGATTAAGAGAAAAATGAGTTTACCAAGGGACTGATCTTTAATCATAAGGGGAAAATGACCTAGAAACTTGTCAAAAAAAATTTATGGAAATATTTATACATTATAACATCTATTATAGAGTTTATTTTTTTTGGATAAACATTAAATGGAAAAACCATGAGTAGACTTCCCTCTTTCAAAACATTACAAGTTTTCCACTCACCCCACTTAAAAAGGAATTCCCATCTCCCCCTTCTTAACACCTATCAACCCACTTTTTTTGGAAAATATCTAACCAATTAACCCCAAAAATTAAATTATATAATCCTAGATTCCTTATCTTGGTAATAGATTCATCATAGTAATGTATTAATGAAAACTATTAGAGGACACTCGAAGAAGATGTGATGTTCCTCTAGAAGCTTTTTAATTTTATTTCATTCTTTACCTCTGTCAATTAATTTTATATAATTAATATATAATAAAATAATTTTATTTAATATAATTATTTTTTTATGTTAAGGTTATGGCCTAAAATTTTACACAATTCTATAAAATGGGATATATAATCATCGCTCGTGTGGGTGGTGGACGACTGCCTCATGAACTAATGTAATTCATTATTCATTACCAACAATGAAGGTTATGAATAATGAATGAAATAATGTTTATATATGATATCTATGATATTTATAATTTCTTTATCCATATGGAATTTTTATATAACACAAACATACATGCTTTCCATTTTGTGGGAATACGATAATGTCACTATTGTGTATGGCGGACTACCGGCTCGTAAAGCGATTTGATTCGTTCACACTTTACATGGAATGTGTTGAGGATGGTTTTAGGAAAAAAATATGAGATATATATTATATAGGAATGATTATATAATGATAATATATATATATTATTTAATTTTCATTCTTTCTATAAGAAAAGAAAAAAAACAATGTTCATATGTATGTACGACTTACCGTCTCCATAACTAGTGAATTTCATACCTATCACTATATTTTATTGATTAATATATATACATATATAATGAATATTTATGATATTTTAATCATGGTTTTAATTTTTCATATTATTAAATTGTAATCAAATAAATAGAAATAAAAAAAGTAAAAACATACTCAATAAATATGGAAATTGTCCCCCAAAACAATGAAAATAATGAAATATTATTAACTAAAGGGTGAAAAAATGTTATAATAGAAAAATATATGATTTAATTCATATTAATATGGATATTTAATATATTAATAAATTTATTAGAACCATTATACATTAGTTTAGAGAGTATTCAACCAAAAGGAATCATAATATAAGGGATTTTGTCTTAATTTCATTTCACAGAGTCATATTGTAATGTTATGAACCTAATTAAATTTATATAGTGTATTTAATACATATTGAAAATCTATATCATGAAAAATTATTTATTCATAGTATTTTATGTTTCAGTTTGAATTATTTCATCAAATGGTGAATTTAATCAAGAGATACCAAGTGGTAGTGAATTTTATAAATCAATTCATTTTGATTAGTTTATATTACTTCCTCATTATCATTAATATTCTACGATTATGTGTTTAATGAATTTGTCTAACTATTTTTTTATTTTCCATTATTTTATGAGTATTTATAGTGGATACAAAAAATCTATTCATTGTTTGTTTTTCACATCAACATTATGATCATTGCAAGGGTTTACTTCACAGTATCATTTTATTGAAGATTTTTTTTCACATGAATTCCAATTGAATTAGATTATTTTATCATTGTTTAAAAAAACCTTTCAGTTATTTATATACAATTTTTTCTTGAATATTTTGATTTAATATTATTATTTTTCTAATATAGGGTACTTAAAATGTTTTATAAAATGTTTAAATTAAAATATAACTTCATTTCTCTCTTCTATCGGAAATCAATTTTCATCAAAAACCATGTTTTATAAAAATGTTTTCAATTTTTTTAATCATTTAAAAATTATTTTTAAATATAATTTTACCCAATTTTTAATCCTTAAAATTTTTTAAAAAGTTATTTTCAATGAAAGGGATTTTAAAAAAATCATAATGAAAATGATATTTTCCTAAAATTATTTTATAATGATATTTTTATGGTATTTATATTCATCAACAACAACAATAAAATATTATTACAACAACTGGTATATGTTGTGTTGATATAATTATTATTATTTCCATAGATGGTTTATATTAATTTTGACTAGGATGGTGCTATTTTCACACCATTTTCACTTTACTCTAGATGGTCTATGATTATGTGTATTGATTGGGGAAATTATTTACAATCCATTTTTTTAGTTTTCATATTAATTTTTATATTGATTATGTTCCACACCTTTAATATGATAAATTAATTGGATTTCATATGTGATTAGAGTGGCCCGATATATCCCCTCGATGTATCGGTTGGTTTTATAAGACAAACAAGATAAGTTTTCAGCCAAGGGCTTACCCATTATTTAGATTAGTGTCATAAAGCCTTGACAATATTATATTATTATCGCAAATCTTGAATTTATTAGATTCTTGGAATGAAGCCTTGAATGTATTATATGTCTTGGAATAGATCCTCAATAGTATTTTTTAGATTTCCATAATTATTCATTCCATCATTATGAACTCATTTTTTGGTATTCCATGTTATTATTCAATTAGTTTTAATATTTGTGGTTATATTTTATGCTCATGTGATTGTTTATTTTTCATTATTTAATCATCATTTATTCCATACATATTATTTTCATGTTAATAATTAAATAGTTTTTTTCAATTTTTTACCTTTTTATAATAATTATTCTTTATCTAGTTATTTAAATGGAATCTATGTTAAGTTATATACCTTCCCATATTTATTATTCATGATGATTCATTATTTATTCCACTGTACATAACACTTACTATGAATTTGAGCTCACCCTTACTTTGTTTCCTTTCCCTAGGACTCTATGAAGTTAACTATGAATTATATGCATTGATATGATAAATGTAATAAAGATATTATTGAAAAAATTGTTTTAATTTTTGAATTCAAATATAATAAACGTCTTATTAATTTATCTAGTTTAACATGACTTCTAAAGGGATTAGTCCTTCACAATTTGTTTCCGTGAATCTTTTTCCAAATTAATATTTGTAGGCACTATCTCTAGGATTTCTAAGTTCCAATTACTAGAGTTGGTATCATAGTAAGTTTAGTAGAAAACATGAAAAATAAATTTAGGAAAACATATATTTTAAAACTTAATCATATTCTTTAATTTGAGGATATGTATAAAATAACATTATAATGTTTTTGTAAGTTATAGATTCTGTTGTTTTTCTTTACAATAGTTACAAGTAGTTTTAGTTCTAGAATAGATTTAACTAGGGGTATTAACTCCAAAAAATGTGTTTCAATCTTGAAATGAGTGTAACCTAATACATGACTATGGGCATTACTGTCCACCAGGTTCGACAATCATGGGGGATATGCTTTAGATAAATCATATTTTCTACACAAAACATTGTGAAGGAGATGAATAAATGATATTAATAAATGACTTATGTTAAACCTAAGGTGTCCAAGATTTATAATAATGTGTGATGATTTACTCATCCTATAAATGATTATATGGATAAACCATATAACAAGGAAGTACCTATGTTGAATTAAAACGGATGGAGTATTTATGCGTTGGGATTCAATTTTTTAAAAAAATTAAATTATTCTTAACAATACAATTTTTTATATGGATCATGAAATATCATTGAATTGTGTTAGACTCGTATCTGTATTCATTATCTTAATATTTATGGATACCATCATGGGATAATAAGTTTATGATTGATCACAAGTTCATAGTCTTAAAAACCCCATTTCATGTTTCATGTTATGTGATTCTTCCATGATTATCGATGTTTTGGAAGAAATTCATAGAAATATAACTCGTTAGTTAGTACATGTTTTTGTGGATAATGTTTTTTTATAATAATAAATTTACATTTTAGAGTCATGAGTATCATTTTATTGATAACCATTAGTGGCAATATGATAATAAATGAAATTTTTATAATAGTAAAATAAGATTATTAGACTTTGAAAGAATATATTGCTTTGAAAAAAATAGTAAAAAGGTTATTTAATTATTAAATTTAAAGTATGTCCACAATATTATTGGGATTGTTTGGAATTATATTAATAGAATTTAGAAAAGAGAAAAACTATATTTTGGGTGATTATCCATCATATTCAGAAAGGTCGTAGAGTTTGAACCCACAACCAAAGTATGATAAGTGGTTAACGCCAGCCATTAACCTACGTAATGCCCCGGTTAATATTTTTTTGTTTTTAATTAAAAAATTTGATGAATAAATATTAATGATGAACTGTTAGTATTAATTTTGATGTTTAGATATTAATTTATTATATTGGTTTACTATTGAAAACCATATTGGTTTTGGAAAATAGTTTGAAACATATATAACTTCATTTAATTCTTTATGAATCTTATAATCCCTTAAACAGGAATTTTAGCGCTTCAGGCTTAAAAAATTAATTTTTTGATTTTCAATTCTTAGAGTAGGAGATAAATTTGAAATTGGTCGTATCATAATGAATGGATGAAATTATTTTTATGAAATATAAATATACCAAGTAAGTACATTTACTTATAATAATAAATGGTAAAATAAATACTAAACTTTAGGAATAGGGTCTAAAAAATGAAATCATAATACATTCATATCTTATAAATAAAATTGTCCTTTAAACCACCACATATTTTTTCTTTAAGGCCCTTATATATCTATTCATCCCACACTTTCATGTGACCAATTTCCTCAATCACTCAATATTCTTATTTACACTTCATCATCAATGTTAAATTTTTATTAAGAAGGAAAGGAAAAAAGGAACAAGGGGAAACCAGAATAGGGGGGACAAAAGTAGTGGAGACTAAGGGAATCCCCTGGAATCAAATTAACTCCCTCCAGCTTGAGGGAAGAAACATTATACAAGTGTGTGAAGTTGGAGTCGTGATCAGCCAGAGTGGCCATGTGGTTAGCTACTTTTTTCCCTTCGCGCCAAGTGTGAGTGATCTCAACATTTCTATTAAAGAGCAGCTTGCATTTCCTGATGTTATATGAAATGGACCAAGGTGAGGAACCTGTATCATGTAAGGATTCATAAATGATCTTGGAGTCGGTTTCAACTTGGGAAAGATGGATTCTTTCCTGATTTCAAAGGATGATACCAATAAGAAAAGATTTTCCCTCTGCCAAAATGGAGGTGCCATTACCATAATACACTGTGAAGGCCAACCACACGCTGCCCATGCAATCCCGCACAACTCCTCCACCTCGTATGATCTCGGAGCTGTAAGAACCATCAGTGTACATCTTGAGGCCAGACATAGGGGGAGACCACCACACCCAATGCCCCTGAAGCCTGGGGACAGGAGGATGAGCAAAGTGGAAAGAGGTCTGCAACACTCGAAGGGAGGGAGCTTCCTACCAGTTGGGAATCGGAGACGCCATGTCCACTAGGGGATACCCCATCCTCAAAATGATCGACCTCCCTAGAGCAGGACGTCCCTCGTACCTAGCCCTGTTGTGGGCCTGCCATAAACACCAACACCCAGCCTTGAGTATATTGATTTGCACTGTGATCTCCAGGCCCGCATCCCCTGAACCTTTGTACCATCACTCCAGGAAGGGAGCATTTCATGGCTCACTTGAAGAGAGAGCAGTTAGCTCACCGAAGGCTCTCCAAACATCCTACGCCCAATCCCCTTCAAAAAAAATGTTGTTCGTCAGCTCCTATTTCTTGTACTTACAACAGTGGCAGTAAGAAACAAGGTTGATCCCCATCCTCTTAACATTGTCTTCTGAAGGTAGTGCTTGATTCCTAATCCTCCAAATGATAAAATTATACTTCATTGGGATTTTGTGGAACCAAACCCGAGAGTTCCATTGGTCGCGCTGATGCAGAGTTTTGGAAGACCTTCGGAAGTCCTTTGAGTTGAACCTTCTTGAATTGGAAGGGGTGAAGACACATCTGTCAGGATCCGAGTTGATGGAAATGAGATCGAACACCTCCTTTTGCATTGAATTTGGAATAGACATAAAAAAGGATGGATGAAGGCACACCTCCTTGAATGAGATGTTGGGGGCAGGGAATCTTGGGTAGCCAACAATATTTCCTACCTAGTTATGCTTCTAAAAGAGGATATTTCCCTCCCCTATAATCCAATGAGAGCTCTACTTGAGCGGAAGAAGGATGGAACCAATCTCGGACGAGAGGTGAGAGATGGGGCCAGAGGAGTCTGCATTTCTACCCCAGACGCAAGGTATGGTTTTCCCCCAAAACATTCGACCCTCGATGATTTCCCACACGAGTTTCACGTGCATGCAGTGAATGGTCTCAGCAAGGCTCTGGACATTGATCCCTCCTTCGACAATGGGCCTTTCCATTTTCCCCCAGAAAACCCAATGTCGCTTCCCCTCTGAGAGA
Source organism: Viscum album (assembly GCA_963277665.1). Classification (NCBI taxonomy): domain Eukaryota; kingdom Viridiplantae; phylum Streptophyta; class Magnoliopsida; order Santalales; family Viscaceae; genus Viscum; species Viscum album. Next base: position 1,572,986,802 of record OY728120.1, on the reverse strand, counting down.
ACGTCCCATATGAATCCTGCAAGAACTCTATCAATGGATTTGATGAAAAATTTTGGGACCAAGGTGGAGGTCAGGGCATGAATCGGCATGGCTGCTAGGACGTTTTTCACCAAAGCAGTACGGCCCATGAAAGATAAGAAATGATTCTTCTAGTTGAGGACACATCCCATGATCTTTATCACCACATGATCAATGTCGTGAATGAGGAGTCTGCTTGATGATGTAGAAGCACCATGATACTCCTGGGGGAAGGAACCACGCTTCATGCCCAGACTGAGGCTAATATTCATGACTCTATTTGCAGCACATCGTTTCGAAATGAATAAGTTTCTCTTGTACTTGTTTATTTATTGGCCACTCCAGCAACAATAGGAATCGAGAATCTTGGTGAGTCCACGTAGAGACTTGCTACCAACGTTCATGAAGATGAAAGTGACGTCTGTAAACATTAAATGAGAGATGGAGGTTCAGTTCCATTTCTGTTGGTATAGGATAATATCACTATTTGACATGACCCTATTAATCATGAGGCTGAGAGTGTCTTAAATAATAATGAAGATACTAGGGGATAAAGGATCTCCTTGACAGAGCCCCCTTGATACTTTAAAAAATCCTTGAGAGTGGCCCATGAAGGTGACTGGAAGCCAAGATGAGCTAAAACACCTGAAGATGAGATCGCATTCCCATACAGAGAATCCCATTCTGTTAATCACTCTATTGATGAAACCCCATTCGACCCTGTCAAAAGCCTTGTTCATATCCAATTTGATGGCCACATTAGACCCATGGGACTTGGTGTTTAAGTCTCTCAGCATTTTGATAGACAACGCAATCGCTTATTGTATTGAGTGGCCCTTGACGAAACCATTCTGCTCAAGGGATAGCCAGCGAGGGAGATATTGGGAGATATGAGTATTAAGGATTCTTGTGAGGATCTTGTAGGGGAAGTTTCATATACTAACCTGACGGTAGTGGAGGAGGGAGGAGGGGACTTTGATCTTTGGGATGAGTACAATAGTCGTTGCACATGCATTTCCAGGTAGGCTTCCCCCTCGGAAGAAGTCCTAGATAGCAGCGATAACATCTCCCTTAACCACCTGTCAGGATCCCCTGTAAAACACACCAGGGAAACCATCTGGCCCCGACGCACTTTTAGGGTTTAGGCTCATCATGGCTGCATGAATCTCACTCTCCTCTGGGATCACTTCGAAGTATGAATTAGCGTGGGTGGAAACATAGTAAGGGATCACATCCCATAGCGCATCGCCCCCCTCCGGGTAGCCATTTGGAGAGTTTAAACTCGGCCCAACGAGCAGGTCCTTGAAGAACGTATGAGCCATGCCCCTGACCACCTCTCTATCATCTGTATATGAACCATCCTCCAAAGAAATATTTGGTTTAATAGGGATACGCTTCTCCTTAATGCATTCCTGAAAGAACATGGTGTTTTTGTCCCCTTCGTGAAGCCATTTGATCCTTGAGGCCTCCCTTGCCTTTCGTGCTTGAGAAAGAAGCTTCTCCGATAGTGAGTTCTTCTTAGTGGAAAGGTCACCGAAAACCCATTCATCTCACATGGACTCTAGGCTGGTTTACATCCTCTCAATGTCACATTTTAGTTCCGTTAGGTCTTGATCATCCAGAGGTATATCCTTATACCATGAATGAAGGTGATGCTTGAGGCGATGAAGCTTGTTGTGGAGGTGCTCCCATGAGTGGCCTTGGGACGGTTCACCCCAACACTCTCTAACCAACTGTTGATAGCCCGGTTCACTTGTCCACGACCAAAAAAATTAAATTTAGCTTGAATTTCTTTTCGTGGCGTCAAGGAGAGAAAGAGCGGAGAATGATCAGAGATGTCATGAACCAGATGAGTTAGCTTGGAATTGGGATACATCGAAAGAGCATGAAAATTAGAAAGGCATCGATAAAGACAGCGCCAGGATCATCTACACCCCATATGGTTGTTTCACCATGTGAAGGGGTCCCCTGTATAACCCATGCAAGATTTATACGGGAACTCCCCTCTTCCTTTCTTCTCTGTGGGCTCTGTTATGGCGTTTGAGTAACCCCCTACAATCCATGGAATATATCCTAGGCCAAATCCACTAAGGTTGTGCCACAAAGCTTCCCCTCTCTATGAGTCACAACTACCATACACGAAGGTCATGAGAAGATAACACGTACCCGAGGAGATCTTAGCCGTAATGTACTGATCACCCACCTGTAACAAGTCGATGGCGATGGTCTTGGTCCAAAATGTCCATATATGTTTGTTGATTGGGTCTGCCTGTGTGGATTCATGCATTTTATGTTTGCACCTGAACTTGTTGATCTTCATCGGAGACTATTTGTGTTCAATAACTACCGCAATCTGAGCTTTGTGTTTTCTAGTTTTAGAGACAATGAAATCTGATTTTACCCACGCACCTAACCCGTGGGAGTTTGAAATGAGGATGGGAATCATTATGAAGGGGAAGGCCCGGCTTTGGCCCATGTCATCCTGGTCTCTTTTATATGGGGGAAAGAGAACTCCCAGGATTTCAATAGTTTCATATGATACCTTGTACGCATGCTCGGGATATTGTCCGGAGCCGCTGATTCTTGATAGTGAGTACTAGAGGAAGATATGGATAGTTTCCCATTTGTGGGTTGAGGAGGCATCTTGGCCAAGGGTTTGAGCTTCCTCGGGTTCTTCCCACCTTCTAGAGCCAGGGGCTAGACTCTTGAAAGATTAGAGGGTGGAGAACCATAGTGCATGGGGTAGGAGACAATGTAGCATGATAGGGGGGAGGCAAGGCAGTGCATGAGGTAGGAGGAAGGGCAATGCAGGAGGTCGGAGGCAAGGTGAGCAAAGGCGGGGAGGGGAGGAGAGGCCCAAGGGTCTGATCTGGGACATTGAGCAAGAGCTTCAGGATTACATCTTTAAAGTAAGGTTGGTGAGGGCATATCAGCCGAGGGAAACAGGTCCGGGTTAATTGAAGAGTGAGGAAACCTGCATAAAGGAAGATCTCCCAGCTAGGAGACTCAAGAAAAAGCGTAGGGGAGTCCAACAAAGAGGAGAAACATTGAGGAGGGCTGGCTGAAACAGTAGCTTCAGAAGACTTAGGACCAGGCCAAGCCCCCCCCCCCCCCAAGCCAGGGATTTCTGGTGGGCAGGGGGAGACGGGGCTATGCGGGCCTCCTCTGGGAACATTCTGGTGGTCTTCTAGGTGATGTTTCCTATACTCCTGTAAAGAGTTCCCCTGGAGTAGACAAGAGCTGCAAAACCTGGGAAAAATAGGGTAGATGATGTCCTGAAACCACTCGAGCGAATCCTTCACCTTAACCACGAGCTTCTCTGGGACTGGCAGCGACATGTCCATCACAACACAGAGCTGAGCCACTAGGGTTTCCTCACCGCTTCAATTACAAGCCTCAGCATAGAGAATACCACCAAGCGAGTCACCAATGGCCTTCAAGAGAGCGCCATTCTGAAAGGGAAGCAGTAGACTAGGAAAGCTGATCCACACAGCCACGAATGGGATCTCCTTACCTCGATGGATGTCCAATGACCATCGAGCCAGATTGAAGCGCCAGCGACCCAGTGCCTAGAAGAAAAACACCAACCCTTAACAGAATAAGATTTTGAGGCCATGACCAGACAAAACAAGGTTCCGTGAATGTCCAAGATTCGAGCCGGATCAAGCCAGCCCCAGGTAGCAATGAAGCGGTGAAAGGTCTAGAGAGATGGCTTCTCAGAGGAAAAGCGAGCCACCAGGGTCCATTGTAGGCTGGAAATTGTTAAATTGGTTATTATTTATATGATTAACTCTCTTATGAAAATATATGGTTGAATTAATTGGTTACCTATTAATTTGAAATGAATATAAAAACCAATTTAATATAAAGGATATGTTTTTATAGAAAACAATTTTTAGGCGCCAAAGGTGTTTTGTACTAATAAATTAACTTAATTAATGTTTGTGAATAATTTTAATGAAAGTTAAGTACTATATATTTAAATAAATATACATTCATCCAATATTTTTTATAGGCATAAGATAAGAACAAATCCAATTTTACACATTAAAAATCTGTATTTTTCTAAAGTTGGTTTTCCAACTTTTAATGAAGTATGTGCTCTAAACCAAATTTTTTACACTTTTTAGAATTTTATTTGGACAAATATGAATATTTTTCAAAATAGTAATTTCAAAATTATCTTAGGGTAAATTTTTGGTATTTTTTGAGAAGTTTCATTTTTTGATGAATAGTGAAAATACTGAATTTTATTTAAAAATTGACATTTCATATGAATAAATTATAATATTAACTTTTAAATTAGATTTGATTTAATGTAAAATTAGGTCAGTATAATATATATTGATCCAATTTAAGTTAATTTAATTATTTTTTACATTGATGATGTCTATAAAAACTAAGTAAACATTTAAACATTTTCACTTTTAAAAAATCTACTTTCTCGTCTCGTCTGTAGGATTAATTTCAAAATTACCTTTCTAATTCTGTGGCTTGAATTTAGAAAAATGGATTCCATATTTTCAATTAAATAAATATATAATTTATATTAATAAATTATAATTAATGAAATTAATTAAATCAAATTACAAGGATTAAGAGAAAAATGATTTTACCATGGGACTAAACATTAAACCTAAGAGGAATAATGACATAGAAACCTCTCCAAAACCCATTTTCTGGCCATATTTAGACATTATCATTTTTATTATCTAGTTTGGTGCATTATTATAGGTACATTACATGGAAAAAACGTTGGTGTAATTCCATATTTAAAAAATTTATAGGTTTTCACTCACCCCACTTATAAAGAACCCCCCTCATCCTTCTCCACAACTCTCAAACCACTTTATTTTAGCCAATACCTACACATTTTACTCACCAATTTCCCTAAAAAAATCCTAGAGGCATTATATTTTATAAAAATACAAATTTTGAAGAAATTATTGATACCCCAAGGAGGATACTATAAGAAGAGGTAATTAACTTGTAAAAGCGTTTTTAATTTCTTTCATTCTACACCTCATTAAATACATTTTATATAATTAATATATAATAATATCAGTATGTTAAATATAAATAGATTATTTTATTTTTAGTTAAATACCTAAAACTTAACACACATCTATCAAATGGGATATACAATCCTCATTCATGTGTTTGGAGAACTACCACCTCATGAACCAATGTCGTTCGTTCCTCCATTACCACCTCTGAATGTTGTGAAAAATGATGGAAGTACTATTAATATATGATATATATATATATATAAATGATTTAATTATGATTCATGAATTATTAAGAAACACATCCCTACATTCATTATATTTTGTGTGAATATGATAATGTCGCTCATGTGTATGACATACTACCACCACGTAAAGAAGTGTGGTTCATTGGGGCTTTATATTGAATGCATTCCTGATGTTTTTAATAAAAATATTAATATATATAAAATAATAGTGATACATGAATGATAATATATATCTATACGTAGAATTAAATTTTCTTTCTTTTAATAAAATAAGGATATGGAAACAACATTCATGTGTACGTACGACCTACCGTCCCCATGAATGGTGCATTTCTCTTCCTACCAAAAAATTTTATGGATCACATTAAATACATATATAATGAATATATATATGATATTTTCATCACATTTTACATTCTTGAGATTGTTGAATAATAATTTTATGATGATAAACAAAAAAATAATATGTCCAAACATACACGAAAAATAAGGCAATAAACACCCAAAATAATGCAAATAATGAAATATTATTTACAAAGGGGTGATAATATGTTATTATAGAATCATATATTATAAAATAAATTTTAATATGGTTATTTTATAAGTTAATAACATTATTGAAACCATTTTACATGATTTTAAATAGCATTCAACCAAAATTATGTGTATATTAAGGTATTTCATCTCAATTTTATTTCATTGAGGCATATTGTAATGTTATGAACACAATTAATTTTATATGGTTTATATACTACACCATTACATGTAATATAATTAATTATTAATTATTAATTATTCATGTCATTTTATGTTTCAATTATAATTATTTCATCTATGGGGTTTGAGAATAAAAGATTCCAAGTGGTGAAGAATTTCATACCTAAATTCCTTTTAATTGGGTTATATTACTTCCTAGTTGTATTTAATATTACAAGATTATTTGTTTAATAAATTTTTACTATCAATTTTTTACTTAAAAAGGTTTTATTTGGGTGTATATTTGATACACATTGTCAATTCATTGGTATATTCCCATATCAATGTTATGATCATTATAAGGGTTTACTTCATAATCTCATTTTATTCTGGATTATTTACACTTGAATTTAAATTTATGGAAATTATTTAATTATTTTTTAATAAATCATTTTATTTAATTATACTCTGGTTATTCATTATCATTTTCAAAAAATAGTACCATTTTCCTGTATTTATTACTTAAAAAATTTTTAAAAAAAGTTTTGACGAAATTCCCACTTTATTTCACTCTTCAATAATAAATATGTTATCTTCCAAAAATATTTTTTCTAAAACTGTGTTAAAAAATGTTTTTACCCATTAAAAATGAATTATAAATGTCATTTTTTCCATTTTTACTACTTATAAAAAAAGTTAAAATTGATTTTCAAAGAAATGTATTTTAAAAATATTTTTCAAAACAAAAAGAATATTTTATCATGAATTTTTGAAAAGATATTTTTATGGTATTTCTATTCATCAACAAAAAACTCTTTATTATTAGTAAAATGGGTATATGTTGTATTTATGAAAACCTTATTCTATATATGGATGGTTTATATATATTATTAAAGTGAATTTTCTATTTTTATACTTTTCCACTTTACTCCAGAAGGCCTATGATTATGTTTATTGATTGGGGAATGTATTTATATTTCGTATGATAGTTTTAATGTGACTATTTATATTGATTGTGTTTTATCCCTTTAATATGAGGAATTAATTATATTTCATATGTGATGGTAAGGGCCCACTATATCCCCACGATGCATTGGTAGGTTTCATGAGGTAAACTAGATAAGGTTTTGGAAGAGGCCTTACCCATTTAATAGATTCTTGGCACGAAGCCTTGATAGTATTAGATTCTTGGAATTGAGCCTTTACATTATTATATTCTTATCATGAAGCTTTAATATTATAAAATTTAATGGAATTAATACTTGATGGTACATTTATTTTTCCATGAGTAAGCAATTGATTATTATGAATTCAATTATTGATATTTCATGTGATTATTCAATTAGTTAGAATATGTATAATTAAGTTTCATGTTCATGTGACTACTTTTATGGAATTTTTTAATCATCATTTAATCCTACCATATAGTTCTAAAGTTATTAATTAAATTTCTTTTGATTTAGTTATATAACTTTCCATATTATTTATTCCTTATCTAGTTATTTAATTGAATCTATTTTTAGTTATTTCCTTACCATATAGATTATGCTAACTGATTCATTATTGCTTCTACTATACTTATCCCTTACTGAGAATATGATCTCACCCTTATTTTTTATTTTCCCTAAAACTATAGGAAGTTTACTATGACTGATATGTGGGGTTATGCTAAATGTAATTTAAATAAAAAAAATTATTGTTATATTTTTATTCAAAAGTAATATATGTATCTTGTATGTATTTAGTTTACCAACACTACTAAACTAATCAGTCCCTCGGTATTTGTTTCCCTATATCTTATACCAATTTAATATTAGTAGCCACTGACTCTAATATTCTGGGGTTTGGTTCACTACATATCTCTTTGATCTCCCTCTATATAAACTTTCTATTGGTGGTTCCTATTTTAGTTGATTGATTTTATCATGTGATAAAAGTGTGGTGGTTCTATATGGATTCTTTATATACATGTAACCAAGATTTAATTCATTATTTGAAATTTAATTTCAATTGATTTATGAATCTTTATTTAATGGTTTTATAAAGGAATTAAATTTTGAATTAAAAACCCTCTTCCAATTTATTTGATAATATTGGGTAGTCTTGAGAAAATATGGATCGTAATAAGAAATGTTTTTATATAGATTTATGATTAAAATTGAATAAATAAAAAGATTATTTTCAAAAACATGAATTGGATCAAAACATAAGATTTAATTTTTAAATAAAAATTGAATATTGAAACGTGAAATTGGGAATTTGAACCAATAAAAATGAATTGAATTGAAATTAATTATTTTTTGATGGTTGATTGATTGACTGAAAGGACATGTGAGCCTAAGTAGAAAATGTGAGATCAAGACAATTACTCTAGGACTATAACCACCCAAAAATAGATTAATGATTATAAATGAGCTAATTCATGTTCATTATGATATTCCTCATTCAGGTGTTGATTTATTTTATCCTGATGGCATGAGCCTATGGGATATGTTCACATGTTTAGTAGTGATTTATTGACTTAGTAGTGTGGTGATCTTATAGATTGGAACTAAATATCATTAAGGATCTTGACCATGGTGATTTTTTTATTTTGATTTTATTGTCACATTCTAGTTATTATAGAACTATATTTATTCACACCTTTTTTTATATTTTCATTCAAAGGTTTTTTTATATACATTCCATATATTTTCTTGAAATCATGTTTGAATAAGAATCTGAAATTAGTTTAACATGATTTATATTTATTTAATTTTATGAATAAATGGTTTATTTTTAATGTAACAGATTATGGAAAATTTTTGTGGAATCATACTATGATATATTTCTCACACTATACTTTTGACTTTATAAATTTTTAGATTTTATTATACTAGGTCAAGGAAAAGTGAAAGAACCATTTGGAGGTGGAATTTGGGCTTGAATCGGGACCTTTAGTGAAAGAGGTGACTGGGGGAGCTATGATCCACTCATTAAAAAATTAATATGAGATTTTTCTTAATGGATTTTGTGTTAAATTTTTGGATGATGTTTATCTTTGAGATTTATTCATATACTTATGGTACTTAACTCTTTTAGAAGTGTTTGGAATACTTATTTTTCTATGATTTATCTTCTAATCTTATATAATAATCAATTTTATTTTAGTGGGAATTTGTTACCTAAAAATATATATTTATTCTATGGTGCTTTTATCCAACCCATTATGATCCTAAACTCCATTTAATAAATGTTTGTGATTGATCGGGTACCATTGTACTAGGTTATCTAGGTTGGTTTATGAAAAGATTGTGTAAAATGAGTTGATTGAGAATTATTTCATGATGCAGGTATACAGTCAGGAATATCCTAGTAAAAAGAAGGTAGTATTATTATTACTTTAGGTTTAATTTGTTGGAATATTCCATTATAGCTCTCATTGTAGAATAACCTAATTCACCATCAATGTATCAAAAAACAACCCTTGAGGTATAATTTATCTGAATATATCCATATTTTCAAAAATTAATTTTAGTGTTATGAATTCCTAGAATATTGAATTCTACCTGATGGAATTGATATTCCTATATCTATTAATTTATTTAATGATCTCTGTACCCTTGATGATGTTTTTTCCTTTTATTAATGTATAGTACCATAACCCCAAGAAGTCATTTTAACATAACTAAGGAGGTAGATAGAAAAAAACCATTGCAAGTGATGCCCCTAGTTGCTCAGAATCACATTGAGATTATGGTGTGTGTGGTCTAAGATCTGGGATAGATAGTTACACCTATTCTCATTTAGTATAATGTAGTGAAACCAAGAAGGGTTGAAACAAGTGATCATGATCTTGTGTTTCTCGGTAGAAACAACCATCTCTTCATAGCTATAATTATCCTCACAGGGAGGATAACTATTTGAATACTATGTATCTTATTTTTGAGTTCTTGGAGCACCTAGATTCAATATAGTTGAAATGTGTTTCCATCAATAATTAAGTGTCAATAATTTGGTGGGGGTTTTAAATGGTTAAAATTAAGAAAAATTATGTCTTGGATTATAATTGATTTAGTTCTATTTTTAATAAGTTGTTCTATCATGGGTTAATGGTTTTAGAAAAATCTATAGAGTTTCTCAACCTCGAAAAAGGTGATAGAACTATGAATCATTATAAAAAACACATTCCATATGTTGTCTAGTTTTCTCCAAAGGTAGTGTAAAATGTGAAGATAAAGGCTTTAAGATTAAATATTTGTCTTAGATAAGATATTTGATCTCAGGTTTTCATATTGATGACCACTTTTTATCGTATAAATGTGCGGTATAGGGATTTGATGGATGAGCTTGACCTGGTTAGTAAGTCAAGGTTGATAGGAGTTCCTCCTACTCCAAGTGGTATTTATGTTAGTCCTACTAAATTAAATAGAAAGTTTGGTGAGTCTCATGGGGTAATTATATATAAGGAGCCATTAAAACCTTCTATGTAGTCTGGTAGAGTCCCATTGATTTTCTTTTATTACGGCATGCTTAGGAATTCGAAATAAGTTAGTAGTAGGGAACCAAATATCTTTGGATTGTTCAAGACACCATTAGAACTCATTTAATTTATATTCTATTCTATTCAATGGCATGGGATCATCATCATCAATATTTTTATAGTGGAGTTTTGTACATGAAGAACTATGTGGTTGAATCCGTAGGCATTTAGACTGATGTTTCTTTATGTAGTGAATGAGTCTCTAGAATAATCTAGTGTGTTTCCAGCCAATATGAGATATACCATCTTGATAAATTCATCTTTAGGGACTACATTATTTGGTATAGGTTCATCTGATTTTTTTATACCAACTTTTGTTGTGAATTTTTTTAATCTTTCTACAAAACTTATGTCATGTGTGATGGATATTGTTGCACCCCTAAAAATAAATATAGGTAAAGGTATATAATATCATTATTATCCATTATTATTATTTGATATTTATCTCCCCAAGGAAATTATGGTTCTTGGAATGAGAAATTTGGATATAATTTTCATGAGGGATTGGATGATTTCCTATAAACCCCAATTGACTGTTATCTTTGGTGGGTCTCCTTTACTTCCCCTAATAAGGTGTGTCATGTTTTTTAGGGAGAGTGAGACGTGTGATCAAATAGATCTAGAACAGTTATTTCATATTTCTTTTAATTATTTATTTGTATACTTTTGACCTATATAGGAAATATTTGAGTAGTGATATTCTTCTAGTAGTCTTCATGTTTCCTGATGTTCTTCTATCAGAGATTTATATCTTATAACTGTTAAGAAGGTTTGAGTTTTTAATTGTATTGGTACCTTGTACCAAACTGATCTCTTTTCATTTAAACATATGAATCCCAATAAACTGAATGAATTAAATTATCAGTTGGATGATCTATTGGGTAAATGATTTAGTCACCCGAGTGTTTCAACATTAGTGGTTCTTTTTATTTTTACAAAGGAAGAGGATAGAACACTAATCCTTTTCAGTGATTATAGAAAACTCAATCAAATTAAGTTAATAAAAATTACCTCTTTTATTATATTGATGATTAATTATAGATTACTTTAATGTAGAAAGGTGGTTCTAAAAGATTAATCTTTGGTCTAATTGTCCCAATCTTAGAATCAAAGAGTATGATGTCTTGAAGAAAACCTTCTAGAGAGGATATGTTTATTACGGGTACCTTATTATGGATTTTGGTCTAAACAATGATTATGAAGTTTTTATAGTGATAATAAATAAGATACTCCATAATATTTTATTTTTTTGTGGTGTTATATTTAAATGATATATTTTTTTACTTTAAAACTATGTGAGATTGTGTTCTATATCTGAGAGTAGATTTGAAAATTTTGATAGATCACTGAGACTATGAAAAGATATAAAAATATATGTTTTGGATTTAGAAATTTAATTCCCTTGGAAAATTGTTTTGATAACATGGTATTTTAGTAGATTATAATAAGGTGAAGGCTATTATAACTTTGGAACAAAAGTGGAGTGTTTTTTAGATTCATAGAATCTTTTCTTAGTGGGGTATTAATGTCAACTCATTAAAAATTTCTTAATGATGGATTATTTGATAATCTATTTCATTTGAAATGGACTAATTTCTTATGAGATTCATAATTTTAAAATCATTTTTATGATTTCACGATCCTCTTAAATTTTGTACCTGTGTTGACTCATCATAAGGCTGGGAAGGGTTATGTTTTATTTTGTAACACATCTAGTTTATGTTTGAGATGAGTTCTCATGTAGGGTGAACACGTGGCAGCATATTATTGCCAAAAACCCAGTACACTCAAGAAGAACTATCCATTTTATGATATATAACTAATAGTTAGGATGTATTCACTTAATAGTTTTCAATATTACATTTCATAGGGAGGTTTACAATTTATTAGGATCATAAAATCCTATGTTATATATTCTTGAAAAAAGATTCGAATCTTCATCAGAGATGAAGGGTTGAGTACTTGAAATATATTTATTTGGAAATTTCCTAAACCTTTTTTAAGGTTAATGTAATTATAGATTTATTGGGTAGGAAACTAAAAACCCAAGTCATGAATGACTTAATACAAGAGTTTAATTTGATGGATCTATTTGATCATATGTATTTGGGAGTTTGGTAGGATGATAACATGATTGTTTTGGAAAGAATTGACATTTCCTCCTATCTTATCAAGATGATACGTCGGGATAAGTATCTAAATATTGAGTTTAATTTTATTAGTTACACACTTTATGGTGGGGATACCCTCAATGAGTGGTTGTTATATAGTGAGGGTATCATATGCTTTTTATATGAGTATGTCGTTACTTTAACTTTGAGAAAAGATATGATGGGGGTATTCCATAGTTCCTAGTGGATAGTAACCCTTAGAAACATTAATATGTTATATGATATTTATTGGTGATTCTAGTGGCCATGAATGAGATAATATATAAATGATTTTTTTTCTCAATGTTATACCTATCAGTAAGTCTTGGCCGAGCAATAGAAAACTTAAAATTATCTTTAACCATTTCCTGTGATAACATTGATGTGGTGTGGTATTTAGATGGATATTGATTTCAGGTTTCACCATACCCCATTAGGTAATAATGTGATATGGGTATTGATATATTTTCAAAACAAATTAGCTTACTATATTCACATTAGTGATACAACCAATGTTAAGGATTTGGGAAGTCAGTATGTATAGGAGATTAATTGATTGTATAAAGTTACTTATATTATTTTCTTTGATAGGTATATTTGACTCAATTATAGTTTTTAGAGATCCTTCCAGTGTAATATCACTTTATTTAAAAATAAATAACTTGTTTTATGGGGTATAAGATACAAACCATAGACGTTTAACAAACCAAAAATTATTTTTTAACGATTTTTACCATTATAGACAAGTCATTGAATTGGTGGGCATGAATTGGATTATCCATATTCTGTTATATATATAAAGGAATTAATAAATTAAAATTTGTAGATTTTTTTAAGAAATAATCAACTAATTTTTAAGCATTTTCAATGTTAATTTTTTTATTAAAATGGTTTTAATGTAATATTAGATATATTATATTATTAATAATCAAATTATGTTCATATGAATTCATATTGTGGTTGAATTTGGTATAGAAATTGTCTTATACATAAAAGATTGTTTTTGAAAAATTGTATTTCATTACATTCTATATTTTAATCATAATCTTCTTTCTTGTAGTTATATAAGTTTAAATATTAAAAATAAATTACCTATTTGGATTCATAATAACCAAATATGTTAAGTGAGTTTCTTTTTTTTCATTTTGAACTGTATCCATAATAAATAATTGTCACCACTGTATAGGTAAATTGGGTAATTAAGGATAAAATAATATGATAAGGACTAAAACATGTCCATTAAACATTCCTTTATCATAGTGGATGAGTTTTTTCATCCATTAACAACCATTTTTTGAAATAATGTGAGACTTGGTGTAATATTTCTTAGATTTTTATCTTTAAAATATATATTTAAAGGATAATTTCAAAAATGTCACTTTCATCCTTTTATTGTCTATAATATTTTTTAAGGGTTAAAAAAACATACATTATAATATTAAAGTTTATTTGAAATTTAAATTATTTATTATTATCATGGTAATTTATTTATAATTTTTAGTGATTAAATAATTACCATAGATTCAAATTCAATTCCAACCAAATTGTTAATCATTAAATAGAAATATAAAATAAAAGATACTAAAATTTTTAAATGTAATTTAATTTGAATGAATTATTGTCTTCCAATAATTTTATAGATATATAAAACTTTTTTTATGTGTGAAATTATTAGAATATAATGAATTTTTAATCATGTGCTTTTCAATTTCAAATTAAATGAATAGTGTGAAAATTCACATTAACGATATTTTATGTTATTGAATATTTTTTAAAAATGTTTATTTATTAAAAAAACTTGTAAAAGGGAAATTATGATGATAAATGCTCAAAAATGTCATCACATTGAAAATTATTATCCAATTGTAACCTTATATGTAATATTATTTATGTTCAATATTGTAAAATATGTTATTATGGTTATGGTTAAACTTAGTTAACCTATGGGTTAATCCAAGAGACAAGGTTTAAAATGATATCAAAACCTATAAAAAATTTATTGGATAGTTTTATAATTACCATATCTTCATTTTATTTTAATCCATGTCATTTTGGAACCATTCTAAACTAGGTAGACACTTATTATATTATAATATTTCACTTAATTCCAAAAATGACATAAATAATATTTTAAAATAATTAATTTTTCATTAAATGCATTAAAATTCATAAAAAACTATCATTATCCAAGTAATTTGGATATGGTTGAAAAATAAAACACAATATATTTTTGTGAAATTGTATTTTTATAGTAACTATCTTGACCCCTATAGAGTAAAAAATATTTTTATCAAAGTAGTTGTCAAAAGGGGAAACCGAGTGTTAAAGAAAAAAAGATTAGGGTGAAAACATATCATAAACTTGTGATTTTATTATTATGTTATATTATTTTGCGGTATACTCATAAAATTTTATAACTATATAAATTTTTATCTATTTGAACATGAAAATTAATTTATATTAATTTAATGATTTATGAAATTCCAAGAATACCCCTCCCCGAATTTTAAAAGGGTTCCCCATATCCTCTTTTCATCAAACATCAAGAACAATTTTGTTCATCCAATACCTAACCTAATACATTACTGACAAACATTTTCACATTATATATGTATTATTTTGTGAATAACAATAACATTATAGAGCATATGATATAATGAAATGGAGGTGGTTCAAAAAAGAGGTATAGCTTTTAAGTGAATGATTTAGTTTTATTTATTAGTAAACCTCCATAAAATATTCTCTAAAAATATAAGATAACCCCATAATTATATTCTATATACTGGTATGTTATTATGTTAACGTATTAACATTTATCCACATCCTCCTTTATCAAATGAGAAAAAAGCCGTTGTTCATGTGTACAGCAAACTATTGCCTCATGACCTGATATAAATCATTTTCCATCACTGTCACTCTTGGATAGTTATAATTAGGGATTTAATATATATATATATAAATATATATATATATATATATGATATTTATTAAATAATTAATATCCTTGAAAGGTAATATATAATATATTTTCTTACATTTCATCATTAAAAAATGATAATGTCGGTTATGCGTACAAGTGTACTACCACCTCTACAAAGCGATGTGACTCATTTTCCATAACTACATCCCATATATGATATATATAAGTTCATTAAATAAAATAATCTGGTGTTTTTAATATAATTATCATTCTATAGAGATTAAATAATACTTACCTACTTTACATCATGATCATTGAAAAACATAAATGTTATTCATTTGTACATACAAATTTCCATATCCATGATTATAATGTAGTTGAGGGTTTATAATCATAATTCATGCCTATTTTTAAAATTATAATTGATATAAAAAAATTATAGTTATTTCATTATTATTATTATATTGGATAGTATGGAATAGATATCCCTTTCACCATGACAAATATATTGAAGACATTTTCCAATTATGAGTCGAATATCGTTAAAATGTCTTGAATAAAATTAATTGAGTAAGTAATTGAAAATAACATGGTAATAATAAATTAAAATGAATAATTAAAATTAAAATGTTTCCTAAGTAAATAATTAAAACATATTTTATTTCATAAGATAAATGATTTACTTAATGATTCATGCTCGTGGTAAGGGACATATTAACTTGAATACCTCTTTTAATATATATTAATGATTTATTTTTAAAATATTTTTCATTTATTTCCATATTGTTAATGTTATATTATGTATATATTTTTATGAACACAAATGAATTATAAAGTAAATTTTATGACACTTTTGAGTATCATTTAGTGTTTTTTAAAAATACACATTTTCAAATTTTATATGAAACATTTAATAAAGACAAAATGAATATTCTATTTTAACCTATGTGAAATCAATAGATTTTATCACCATCATAACCATATTTTATGTTATGGATTTGTTTAGAGGATTCTATTTTTTTTACATAGAAATTCCCTCATTCCCCTTAATCATGAAATTTTTGTTTTGAAAATTTTAGTTTCATGGAAAGGGATATATGAATATCCAAAAATGTTTTACTTGTGGGTTTAAAATGATATATTTATGATTTTGATAAAGTAAATTAAAAAATTTATATATTTAATTCATGTTATGAACCATGGAAATTTTTCATGATGAATGGTGAACCAGATATATATTGTGATAATGGTTGAGCCTGATATAGCTCTATAATGCATTAGGTAATGATTATGTTCTCTATAGAATTATATTGTATGTTTAATGTATTTGTATACCAATTAGAAGTGTTAACGTGAGGGTTAATGTAAGGATCCTATTAAGATTATGTCCCAAGGAAACTACGTGACTTTTCTTTTCTTGATAATTAAATTTTATGGAAATCATTTGATTTCAAAAGGTAAGCTAATGATATTTTGAGAGGAAGGATGATTAAATTTTATGGTTAAAGATATATTTTTATGAAATTTTTTTCATTTGTTCTCATGTAATATAATTGACCATCATGATTATGAATTTTTCCATGATATGTTATTTAAATTATTTTATGAAACACATTGGGAAAAAGGTAATTCTATTAGTATGTAAATAATTATTAGAGATAAAATATATTTTATGTTAAAGGAAGTCTCTTTTTATGATCTCTTGATTTTAAAATAGAGAAAATATATTCTTTTTTAATTTCTCTTATCGATATTTTTGTTATCATAGCAGGTTTTTAAAAAAAATTCATAGTGCATAAGGATGAGTTGAAAAATTCAATAATGTCAATGTTCTGGATATCTATGTGAACATAAATTAAGAAATTATTTCATTATAAAGAACTTGATTTTTGGGACATGTTTTAGCTGTGTAGAAAAGTTCCCTAAGAAGATATTTACCACCTATTTTCTATACCTATAAACCTAAAAGTGCATTGCATCTATAAGTGATCCCATATATCCATTTTGATATTTTTAGTTTTTTAGGGATGAAATTCTGTATTGTTTACTGGTATTAAATCCATAAATGTAAAATTTATGTTTTTATAACCACATCTGAGAGTATAGGTTTAGTGATGTTACAATTGGAATCAAAGTAAATGTTTGGATAACTATAGAGATTTAGATGTTTTCAAGTAATGTTTATGAAATAGTTCTGGATAACATAATGGGGTTATATGTTTGTGGATGTTCATATATTGACATATCACACAACCCTTTTTAGGTTTTAAGGGTTGAGATTGTATTGTGGATAATGATGTTTTTAAGGGGATTTAATTGGGTTGAAGTATAAGAAACCATTATCTTTAATGTGACGCATTATTTGTGAAAAAACTATTAAATCTTAATGTATGTAACATGAAGGGTATGATATAAAATTTTAGGTCAAAAAATAATTTAATATTGAGGATATTGATGTAATTTTGGATAAAAATGTTATTACATTTTGGGAACATTTTATGATATATAGATTTTTTTTTAAGGGATGTACATAAGAAATAAAGGTAAAATTATTTTTTAGGAATATATTTTTGTTTTATTATTTTATTATGGTGATTCATTTTATTTATGGAAATTTTTATCATATTTTGGAGATTATATGATTAGGGAATATACATTTTTTATATATGAATTTACGAGTGACTATTCTTTATTACATGTAAATTTTTAGTTAGTATTGGATGAATATGTTATCAAATCCTTCTAATTTTTGTGTTTCTAACATGGTAAGTAATATTTTGAATAATTTTATTATCATTTTTTTATAAAATGATCTATGTTTGAATTTTTTGGTTATTTTTAAGGCATTGTAGATTTATGATTTATTTCTCTATATTGATGTTTATTCATTTCGGTAATTACCAAGACTTTTGAAAACCATTTTGGTTTTGGAAAATATATAATGACCATAGGAATATCATGTTATCTTTTATTAAATTATATGATCTATTATAAGTTTATTTTAGTGTATGAGTAATGAAAAATTCATTTTGAATACTCATTATTTGGAATGAAAAGATGTGGTTTTTGTAAAAATTGTTTAAATTGAAAAATTATACATGTTAAGAATGTATATTTCATTATTTTATTTTAAAATATTATAAAATAATTATTAAAATATTTGAAAAATATCTCAAAAAATATATCCTAAATTATTAATTTTTTATGAATCAATGTTCTTTTTGACTCCCTATTTATTTATGGTTTTATGTTCATTTATTTTCTCATGAATATTTACTTTCTTATTATCATTGTTCTTTATCACTATATATTATTAAAAAACACTATGTTTTTCTTCCATAGAAATATTTTTAATTCCCCATAATGTTCATGTATTTTAAGACCAATTTCTGTGTCATTGGATATTATATTCTTACTTCCCTTTCCCCCTTTTCAATAGGATGTTTTATTAAATCTTTTTACGATGTGAGATTTTAACAGAGGTATTGAAAATTTTTAAACCATTGATTATCAAGGTGACATTAAATTCTATAATATTAATTTTACTAATATGGTGGATAGATAATGTAATATAATGATATTTTAATAGAAATTTTATATTCAATTACATACATGATATGTTACACCAAGCTTAAGAGAATTATGAAATATTATTTTTTAAATATGACAGCTATAACATAGTCATTGAATTGGTGGATATGAATAAGATTTTATTAATTATCAAATATATATAATTTTTAAAATAAATAAAAATTTATATATTAATAATTTTTATGTAAACACTCAATATTTAGTAAAGTCATTTTATTCTTCAAAAATATGTTTTCTTCAAAAATGTGTTTTATGGATTTTTGTGAGAGAATATTATTATTATGATCTAAAAATATTAGAAATTTTATTTGATAAAATTTAAATATTTTTTAAAATCATAATTTCTAAATTTTCATAAAGTGGTTTTTTGGGATTTTTTGAAAATATTAATTTTCTTGTGAATAGTGAAAATTTCTAATTTTTATTAAAAACAATATTTATGCTTCAAGAATTTAAAAAGTTTTTTATTTCAAAATTGTTTCAAATTAATATTTATTTTATTATATTATTAATTATCCAATTAAAGTTATTTGAATAAATTTTGTTATTGAATTTTTTATAAAAACGCTTTAATACTTTAAAGAAATTTTAAGAAAAAACTATTTTTTGTGTTTAAAATTTTGATATTAGTTTAAATTATAAAAAATATAAAAATGAAAATTATAAAAATATATTCCATATTTTTAATATGGAGATCCTTGTTTTATAAATTGGTCCCTTTTATTTTTAGTCATTAAGAATAGTGATCATAATAAATAATTATTACCATGGCAAAAGTAAATCGAGTAATTATTACTAAAGAATATATGATAATGAATAAAATATGAAACAAATTAGTTACTTTCTCCTATTTGGTATGTTAATTTTGTAAAAATCCACCAAATTTTGGAAAATATAGAAACCTAGTTCCATATTTCTTTGTTTTTGACCTTTATATTATTTATGTAAAAGATAAAGTAAAAAATGTCACTTTCTTTATGTTTGTGTATTTAAGATTTTGTAATATGGATAAAAAAAATATTTTCAAATATATTTGGTTATTTGAAATATAAATTTTTTTATCAAGGTATTTTTTTTATAATTTTTAGTGATGAAATAATTACTTTATATCGTTTTACATTTCCAAAAAAGTATTTATTAAATTAATACAAAAATAAAATTAATTATATTTCTATAAGAATATTATATATAAATAAAAGATGTTATGAATGTTTTAAAGGATTAGATTCTAATTCAATTTTTGTTATGTTTTATTCAATTTTAAATAAAATGAATTGTGACAAAAATGACATTAAAGATATTTTCTGTTAAATAAAACTTCATTTAATTATTTAAAAAAAATTAAAAATTACAATTTGGAATATAAAATTTCTAAAATGGAATAAATTTCCAATTTATGATCCAATAATTACTATATATGTAAAATTATAACCCTTTAATATTGAAAAATATGTTATTATAGTTACAATTAAAATTAGTTAACCAAGGGATGAATCCAAAAGGAAATTATTAAAATGGTGTCAAAATATACTAAAATTTTATTCGGTGAATTTATTAATACCATAAATTCCTTATAATCAAATAAATTTCATTTTGGATCCTTTTTTCATGAGTTAGAGACAGATTATATTATTATATTTCATGTAATTCGGAAAATTACATAAATGTTATTTGGTAATAAATTAATTTTTATTAATGATTCAAAATTAGAAAAAAAATATCTATCACTGACCAAGTGATTGTTATATGGTGAAAAGTATAATCAATGGTCTATTTATGGTCCTATTATCCTTTAATTGTAAATATCATCACTTATAAATAGTAAAACAAATTATTGCGGTAATAATCAAATAGGTTAATAGAGAGTTAAAAAATGATAAATTTGAAATAATCACCTAAACATTACCAATTTATATTTTATGAGTTTATTTCAACTCATTACCATATTGTCTTATAATTATATCAATTTTTATCTTTTTTATCATGATAATTAATTTGTATTACTAAACTACTTTATGAAATTCCAAGAATGTCCCTCCCCTCATTATAAAAGGGTACCTCGTCACCTCTTTTCATCACTCATAAAGAAACATTTTTTGGAAAATACCTACCTAAATACATTCTTAACATCCATTTTCATGTTATAGAGGTCATATTTTGGGTTCAACACCAACCTTATAATGATTATTTTTTAATGAATTGGAGGTTGTCTAAAGAAGATGTATAAGTTTTATCTGAATGATTAAGTATTATTTCTTTTTATACCTTATTAAAATATTATCCAACTATTATGAGACAATAATGTTAGAATATTAAATATAATAAAGTGATATTATGTTAATGTCATAATATATATCCATATAATGTTCTATAAAATGGAAACAACACTGTAGTTAATGTGAATGGAATATTACCGCCTAATAAAAAGATGTAAATCGTTTTCTATAAACCCCTATAAAGGATGGTTATAATGATGTATTTAACATATATATATATATAAAAGATGATTATGTAATAATTAACTCTCTACAAATATAATATATCACCTAATTTCTAACCTATCCATTTATTGCAAATAAATAACATTGGACCTGAGAACATGTAAACTACCACCTCCACAAAGTGATATGATTCATTTTCCATCATCACGTCACATAGATGATATATATAATTATATTTAAATAAATAATATTTTATTTATATTGTAATTACCAATATATAATGAAAAATTAATACATACCTTCTTTCTATCATAACCATTGAAAATCGAAAACGTTACTCAATAGTACTTATGATCAACCATCTTTATGATTGTAATATAGTTCATTTTTCAAAACCATCATTCAGGGATGGCTTTAAAAGTATATTGTATTTATAAAAATTATAATTATTTCATGAATATTATTTCGGAGATAAGGGAATAATGATCACTTTGACCATGGTCAACATGCCAAATTCATTTTAAAATTATGAGACGAATATCATTATAATTTTTGATATAAACTTAAATAATTAAGTAATAAATTATAAAATGGAACCAAATGAAATAAAATGAATAATTAAATATAAAAGGTTATCAAGAAAGTAAATAATTCAAGTAATTATTTTATCTAGGATATTAATGATCTAATGTGATGTGTCAGACTCAAGGTAAGAGGAACATTAAATTAGAAACCCCATGTTAAAAGTTTGAAATATTTGTTTTGAAATATTTTAATTCGTATACATATTATTAAAATTATTTTTTATATGTATTCATCTCAATATATAATAATTATAAAGAATATTTTATACTTATTTTTACTTTCTCTAAATGGTTTTTAAATGGAATATAATTACATATTTTATATGGAATGTTCTAGAAAAAAAGACATTAGAATATTTGATTTTAATGTATAACGTGTCAATTACACTACCGGATGCCATAAAAATTATTTTATGTTTTGGAATAAATTATAAAAAAATTAATTTTTATTCAAAGTAAACCCCATATTCCCTTTTTATAGGAATTTTAGTATGAAAACTCGGTTTTGATGTAAAGGGATATATAAATATCAAAAAATGTTATACAAATAGTTTTAATAGGATACTTATATGAGTTTAATAATGTAAATGAAAAATTTTATGTATTTCATGCATAAAATTATCCTTTGAAATTTTTTATGACGTTGGGTGAACCCAAAATTTATCATAATTATAGGTGAACCTGATACAACTCTCTAATTCATTGGGTAATGATTATGTTCTTTGGAGAATTATATTAGAATTCATCCCTTTGGTTATTCCAATGGTAGAGTTTATTGTAAGTGTTTTAAGAAGATGATTTACTAAGGCATCCACATGAATTATCTATGCTTGATAATGAGTTTTCATAGAAAAATATTGACTTATAATGGTATGCTTATTAAATTTTAAAATGAGGGATTATGACCTTTTAGGTTAAAAATGAATTTTTTTAGAAAATGTTTTTAATCTATCCTCGTATTTTCTAAAAATCCCTAATAATTATTATTTTTCATTTATGATTTATATTATAGTGTTTTATTAAATACAGTAGATATAAAATATGAATTCATGTGTAAGTAAATGATTATTTTAGATCAAATCTCAATTATATTAATGTAAAACTCTTTTTATGATTTGATTGTTTCATAGTAAACTAATGTGGTTCATTTTTATTCCCCATAATGATTTTTTTTCTCATCAAACATATTAATTGTTTTTAACTTGGATTAAGGATAGTATAAAAGTTAATTATGTTAGAGTTCCAAATATTGAAGTTACCTAAAATGAAGCAAATTAATCATTATAAAGACAGTGATTTTTTTAAAAAAATTGTTACTTTGTAGAACTATTCCCTACGAAATATTTTTTCAGAATTATATAAAATTATAACCCTAAAATTATTTTTTGGTTCATGTGATCCCATGTTACCTTTTCTAATATTGTATGTCTTAAAGGGTTGAAATTGTGTCATGTTTACCAATAAAAATTCTAGAGATTTTAGGATTATATTTTTCTCTCTGGTTCTGAGATTGTAGGTTTAGAGATATTACATCTAAGAGGTAACAAGATCACATATTAGATTGATAAAAACATAAATTATAATAATGGATGACTAGATAGAGTGAACTATACATATTAGTAAGGACACACTTTTTTCTTTCATTCTTAATTTTGGAGGATCTTGGGATAACCACATCATGATGGTTGGTTTTTCCTATAAAAATATTTACTAGTAGTCTATTAGGATGTCCCCCTTTGAGGCCTTATATGGAAACCCGTGAAAAATTCCTTTTTGTATGTCATTAATTAGTGAAACATCCTTAGTAAGACCCAGTTTTTTCAAAGAGTTGATAGTGAAGATTTAGTTTATTCTCCAATGAATAATAATTACATTATAATGATATAAACCCTACACTGATCATCTTCGACACCCATTGGATTTTTTTAGATGGTTAATATGTTTTTATTGAGTATTTCTCCCAATTTGGGTCACTAAAAGCTTAGATAATATATATTATTTTCTCTGATATATGTGAGACCATTTTGGTTTGTTGAGTAGATTGGTGTGGTGGCATACCAGTTGGTTTTTCTTCCAATTTTATGTCTATTCATAACTTGTTTCATTTATTATAGATTATAATTAATCTCTCAAACCCATCTCATGTCTTGAGCTACAAGGACTTTGATGTAGAGTCTGATCTGCCCATGAAATAGCATCATGTTTCGATTATTGGTTCTTAGATGAAGGTATTTTTTGTGAACTCCATACCTTTGGTTTGACATGTATGGTAGAATGAGAGGGCATGGCTATGCCATAGGAACCATTATATTCTTGTATGGGAAGCCTAGCTAGATAGTCATGTAAGGTGGAGAGCTACTGTCAGGATACAGATGTTGGGGAGGGGCAGTTTCTTGTAGATAGCCTGGTTGAATTCCCTAAGACCTTCGGGTCATGTAATCTCTTAAGCCTACGGTACATGTAATCTCTAAACCTACGGGCCTTGTGAGGGTTCCCCCTCATCCCTTGAAAGGGAAGTTATCAAAAATCAGTTAAAATGAAGGCCTTCGGGCCATTGAGGGAGTAGTGGCCTCATATCTTTGATGTGGAGTCTTCTTGATAGGAATAATAGTGGGAGAAGGTGTTTTGGGTGGTGAGAGTATAACATCTTGTCATAAATATTTAATCTATTTTATCCCCTTGTTTTGATCATCCTTATTTTGGATCTTACATTGGATCATTTTTGGATCGTTTTTATTTTTTTTAGGTTTCTGTAGTGGTGAAAAATTGGTAAATGGTTATGCAATACCATGTAGGTTTCCCTAGGAAACCATGTGCCTTGTATTGAGGTACCGGAGGGGGAGAAGGGTAAGTAAAAACCATGATACATCCCCCTTAATCCATGTGGTTTATCAATGTAGTGATCACATGGCTAGCCAACGCACGTCAACCATGAATCCAAACTATATAGGTCAATTCCAATGGCCCTAGAGGGAGAAAATAGTTGGTATTTAGTTTTTCAAAAAATATGATATAATTATGAGACTCACCCTAGAATCCTAGTAAGGGTTCATTGTGAGGAACATAGATGTTTCTAATCATGTATTCTGAACCAGTAAACTATACAAGTTGGTTTTTAATCCTTCGAAAATTTGAATGAAATTATTTAACCCCCCCATTATGAATTCTAATCATACTGAATAGTGCCTAATATGGTTGTTTTGATTATGGAGGCCCTGTAGAGTCATTTTTTGGCTTATTCAGCACCATTAATTATGGATTCAAGTGATGGTGGATGCAATTGATCCCTCTTTAGTGAGTGTAAAATACATGATTTTGAATCATGTATTCCTATCTTCAATTATTCATTATGAGTGATATCAACTCATATTGTTAGTGGGCATAAACCTTGATTTCAAGGATTATTATTTTAGGTGATCTACTTTTATCTTCTTATCTTTAACACTCTAAATTAAATACTCCTCTTGGGTGTTTGATTTGATCATGTGACTAAAGGTATGTAGTTACATATGGATTATCCCAATACCTAAAATAATGATTTCTTGATTGATTTGAAATTTATTTTCAATTGATTTCTAATCCTTGATTATATCATTTTATAAAGTCATTGAATTTTGATATAATGACCACATTCATTATATTTCAAAATATTGGGTAGTCATGAGAAAATACGTCTTGGAATGAGAAATAGTTTTATAAAATTATTTCATGTTTATTATTGATAAAATTTACATAAAATTGAATATTCTTTTTAAAGGGATGAATTTGAATAAAACCTTAGATTTTGTTATGAAGTTGAAATGGTATTTTGAAACATGAAAATGGGTATTTTAATTAGGAATGAAGAATTGAATTGAAATGAATTATTTTCTCATAATTGATTGATTAGGTGAAATCACATTTTATCTTGAGTTGTTAGTGGGATATTTGGACAAGCACGCTAGGATGCTAACTCCCTATAAATGGATTAAGGTTGAACAAATTGACTTTACTAATTTCAACATTACTTTTCCTATTGAAGTGTTGATTTAGTATATCCTGATGGATTTATCCTTAGTGATATGTGCACACACTGATCTATGATTGATTAATTTAGTAGTTTGATGACCCTATAGTCAAGAACTAACTATCCTTAGGGTTAATGACCATGCTTCATTGCATGTTTTTATTTAATTATTACATTCTGTTATTATAGAACTATTCTTATTAATAACCTTATATTTATTGAAAATGATCATTAAATCCTATTTTTAAAATTATTAACATATAATGAATTGAAATCATTGATTAATATGAATGTGAATATGGTTCACAATGACATAATTTTATTTAAATTAATGAAAAAAGGAATTATTTGTTATGAAACAGCTTATGGATAATTTTGTAGATTCCTAATGTGTTATTTTTCTCACACCCTACCATTTCCTTCTAGAGTTTGTATATTTTTTATGTTAGTTCTGGGAAAATGAAAATTGAAATTTAGACGTGACATGTTTTTTTGATATGGTACCTTGGGTGATAGTGGTGAGCAATGGAGTTAGATCAACTCAATATATGTAGATTCATTGTTTTGATTTGATGGATGTTTTGTTAGATCTTTGGCCGGTCAAATTATTTGATCATTAGTCACCTGTTCATGGTACTTCTCTCCTTGATGAATGTTTAGAATACAAAATGTTATTTTATTTAACTTATGAAGTTATAAATTGACCTTTTATTCTTGGGGTGAAATCATTCCCTCATAATATTTTTTGATTCCATCATATTAGTTATAAACCTCTAGGGATAAGAAATTAACACTGATCCATGTGAGTGATGAATCACCTACCATTGTACCCTTATTTTTGAGTTTTTTTGTTAAAATCATCATATAATTGATGAGATTCTGCTATTGACTTTCATCACATCCAAATAATATATCATGAAAATAAATTTTTCATGTGATGTACAACAGATAATGGAAAAAATATATTCAATGGTATATATTTGATTATCACTTACCAATTGATAAAAGGGTCTACTAAAATAAGGTGTATGTTTCCTCATTAATAAATCAATAGAAATTTATTCCCTCTATTTCCTGTTTGTAAACTCAACATGATTCAGAAAATAATAAATTTACATATGCATAAAAATGATGTTTTTCATTCAAAATCCCATAAACTATTGGTTGATAAAGATATAAATTGTTAAATTATCCCTCAAATTCAATTTTAATATAGTTCATTCATGTTCCATCCATTTACTAAAACCAAAAAAAATAGTGTGGGCAATAATAATCATAGTATGAAATCTTATAATCAAAAAAATCATTCTTTGGATGTCTAAATCAAGAAACATTCTTTCCAATATATGAAACTGAAGGTTTAACCAAGGACATACAAGATCATAAACTATTAAAATTCATAAAAATTGTTTCTAAATAAAATATTAATTAACCCATGCATATCTCCTATGAGTATGTAGCCTTATGCTCACTCATTTTATATTGGTGACAATCGAGTAAATCCAAAATCTATCACATTCAGTGTTGTTACACCTTGGAGCATCAATACCACAACCACATACAATTTCTAGTATCCAAATATGGATGCATTTTATAGGAAAATAACACTCCATTCATTCCAATAACCTTGGATGTTCTAAAATATATAGGAATATTATAACGGTTTTCATTAAATTTTTCTCTTCATATTTTCCAAAAATAACTAAATATTTATCTAATATTAATTTATGTAACCCTTTATGAATATTCACTACATTTCATTTGATTCATGATAGAACCATAAGGGATTAATTTCTTTAGAAACATGGGTATATAAAAAAAAATTATATAAAATATGTATATCATCTCCCACTATATTCTTATCTACTAGAATCCTTTTTAGACATATCACATGTAAAACTTTTCATTATATACCGGGGAAAATGAAACATAAAAATGTATGATATTAGAAGCATAATAAGGGTAAAAAGGGAGATATAAATGATCATATAATCATAACATCAATAAAAGGGTATGGTAACATGAGGCAAATATTTAAAAACAACATACCATATTATTCATATATCACAATCAAGAGTCATGGGGTGAAGCTTAGAAGTTTATAAGGCATGAATCATAATGGAATCAAAGAATATGAGACATGAGAGCATAACATTTTCAAAATATCGGTTCATAATATAGTTACATAATAATAATCATAGAAATATTATGTCAAATCTACCCACGAATACATCCATATCATGTTATTCTTATTTTAATCACACATGTACCTACTTTAGGCTTAGCATAACCTTATGAGTACTCTCTTTTGGGATTGGGATAACCTCCTTTGTACCCTCTATTAGTCTTGGTATAACCTCTCATATAAATTATTATATCAAAAAATATTATTCATTACCCAATTCATTGTTGGATTATAACAGACCAACCTATCACAAAATCATTATCCATTCATATTTATGATACAAGATCATGAAAACCGTTATTCATCCATCAAAACTTAAATCTTGGAAAATAAAATAGTTTTAATCAATAATATATCATCATAACAAAAAACCATCCATATAATCAATAAGGAGGATACCATATAATCATATCCCTATTGAATAATATGTATCATGAAACGATGATATCACTGATTAAAAATTCCTTTTTTAGATCACTAGAATATTTTTTAAGGAAAATACTCTATTCATTTTGAAATAAATTATTCAAAATATAAAAAATTTAAAATTATAAAGGAACAAATATTCATTTAAAATAAACATTTAAAGATGAATAGGATTCTTTAAATAATTATTTGTTTTTTATGTTGGTAAATTATGTTCATTCCTTGTAGATTAAAATAGTAATTTCTTTCACATTTTCTTCAAAAACTCAAGCATACATCACTTAGAAAAATAGAAAGAAATTTTATTGAATATAAAAAATGGGATAAAATTAATATAAATAATAATAGGAGAATATTATAAACATTTATGATATTTTTTTTACTAAAACATAGACATGGAATAATAAGAATCTCGGTTGAATAATAAAACAATGTAGGTTTTATATAAAAACAATTTTTCACTCTCATGAGTGCTTAAGGATAGGATAATTAAAGGAAAATATTTATTCATAATAAAATTAATGTAGGAGAGGGAAATATGTTATATTTGGAATATAAATATTATATAATTTCATCATCATAAATTTGTGTATAAATAATCTCGGTAAAAATGAAATAGTTATGTAAATTCCTTACTCAAATTCATCTGGATTCAAAAAATTTACAAAAGCATATATAATAAATTTAAAATTATTATAACTCTATTATATTAGTATATAAAAACTTATCATATAATATTATATACAATTATAATAATTCAAAAACCATTTACTAATAATTATTTTTTAAAATCATCAATTTTGGATGAAAATGGTTTCAATTTTTATATAAGATTCAATTCAGTAGTCATGGTATTTTCATATTTATCATGGTTCCATAATCACCATAATAATAATAAGTTAATTATTATTATATTTAATCATTATATATACTTTTCTAAATTTTCATATAAATTTGAGAGTTAAAATGGGTTACATCACTACATAGAGGTGACAGTTCGTACGTATGAATGATTTATGTTTCTATTTTTTGATGGATGTAATGATAGAAAGTTAAATAATAATTAACATTCACAAATAATTATTATATAAAAAATATCATATATAAGAATTAAATATATTATAGTAACCATCCATATAATATGGTGATGGATAATGAATAATATTTCTTTGTAGAGGTGGTCATCTACATGAGTGATACTTTAATTTCCTATTTGATTAAAAGGAGGAGGAAAAATTCATAAAATAAACATAATAAAATCATATTTTATGTTAAATACTTATTTTATTATATTAGAGTGGTTAGGATAGAATTTATGGAGGTAAAATAATATGTAAAATAAAATATATTAGTTAGGATGGTCACCCCCTCTTTAAAAAAATCTCTTTTGAATCTATTCATAAGGTAACAAGAGATGTTATTTTTAAGAGATAAAAACATGAAAAATGGATAAGTTTATCACCCCAAGATTTCATAGTAAGTTATTTTCTTTAAATTAATTCAATAGCTTGTGTTACACGCAACACCGAGTTTGAGCGCACCATGACTTACCAAACTAGTTGTTCAAAAGAGGTAATGAATAGTATTAACTGAATTTTGAAATTTATATACTCCATATAATTTTAGAATCCATATTATGTGTTTCTTAGACATAATATAAGAACAAATTCATTTTTTAAAATAAAATAAGTACGTTACAAAAAATGAAGTTTTACCACCTTCTAATAGAAACCCCTTTTTAAAACCAATATTTGAAACTTTTATATATTCAATTCAAAAAAATTAAATTCTTCTTTAGAATTGGGAAAAAAATTATTTTGAATAAATTTTTGGAACATTTCTGATAACTTTAATATTTTGATGAATTCTGAAAAATACTAAAATTTAATTGAAAATAAATTTTTTAATCGAAATAATTTATGGGGTTAAATTATGCATTTGAATGGTTTTTAAGTATAATTAGATTATATTTTTATCATTTAATACAATTTCGGTCCTTATAATTAATTTCACATTTAAATTTGACATAAACACATGTCAATATTTTGATAGTTTTTACTTTTTAAAAACCCACTTTTCAGTTTTGACAACATGAGTTTATTTTAATTTAATTAATGCAACTTCTATGTTTTAAATATGGTAAAATATAATTCATTTTTGAATTTGGAATTTCAAAATTAGCTTAGTGTGAATTTTTGGTATTTTCCTGAAAACATTCAATTTTTTTAAATAATGAAAAACACTGTGTTATAATTTAAAACTGAATTTTTATTTAAATAATTATTTATTTTATTTAAATTTAGTTTAAGTCAACATAGATATATAATACCTATATAATTTCAATTTAATTCATTTGAGTCATTTTATAATAAAATTAGATGTATAAAATTTTATTGAACTTTTTACCGTCTTTTACCCACCTTCTAGGAGCATTTGCAAATTTTAATAAAACATAATTTTACCGCTTTTGTGAGTTGAATTTCAAAAATCTGAGAAACATGGTTGACATCAGTAAGTAAAATGTGGTTCAACAAGATGAAAGTATTTTTTGGTGAATAGTAACTTTTTACTTTTATTTACCATGGTTAAAAGTAAATAGGGTAATTAAGGGTTAAAAAATATTATAATTACCCTAAAACATGTATTAATTCTATTGTATTAGTGTAATTCAGCCAAAAACAACCTTAGGAATAAAATAAGATCCTCTTTGGTCCACTTGGATTAGATTAGGACATTTATTATTATTTTATTTAAAGAAGAGTTAAAAGAGTTAAATTCAAAGTTTAATAACAAAATAATTTTTAATATAGGGTTATATATAAGATAAATTCAACTATAAATATTCATTAGAAAGATAAAAATATTTATTACATAATGGTATTTTATTTATAATTTTTAGACTCTAAATAATTAAATTTATATATGACACATTGATGATGCAGTAATTACCTTATTAATGACAGATTAAAATAATTGATATTATAAATATCTAAATAAATGTAATTTGAGACTTTTGATGAATTAAACTAATTTTATAGGTTAATATTACATTTTATGGTTGATTAAATAATTTTATTTGAAGTAATCATGCTGTTATGATTTTCACAAAAACCAAATAATAAATAATGTCAAAATTGACATAAATGAGTTTTTAAAACAAATAATATATTATTTGTTGATATAATATTCCTAAAAATATAATGTTTGTCCAAAGGGATTAAATAATATTATATATTTCATTAATGAACCACATGAGGTTATCTTTATGTTTAGAGTAAATTTATTAACCATATAGTGTAAGAATACAAGAATACACGGTAAAAGTTAAACTATTTAACAAAGTGTTAAATCTAAAAGATAAGGTTAAATGGTGACCTAAACTTGTCTAAAACCTTTTTGTTGAGAGTTTTTAGACCCATACCCACCTTATATTATAAATAAATAATTTATGAGCCATTATAAACCGAAAATGATTTTATTATAAAATAATATTTCAAGGTTTTTCTAAAGTTACCCTCACCCCTATTATAAAAGGGCACTTCACCTTATCTCAAAATCACTCCTCCAAAGCCATTTTTCGTGGCCAAAACCTACCAAAATATCCTCCCAACTTCCCTCAAATCAACCTAGTGTCACTAATTTGATCATAAATCCAACCTAAGGATCCCATTTGATCAACTCAAAAATAAACACTTGAAGAAGATGATATAATTTCCCCACCCTCTTTCAAGTTCTTTTATTTTTCCACTTCCCCTTTCTTTGTTTTTTCCATAACAAAATAATAACTCTATTACTTCCTACATACTTTTATTTTGTTATAAATATGGTTCAACCATATTCGTTATTCAATCCATCCTATAAATGAGAAATTCACCAAACGTGTGTGTGTACGTCTTACCGTCTCCACGTCGTGGTGTAGTTTGTTATTCAAACCCTTCATTATTTGGATGGGTATAATAATTAATATAACTGATGTAAATAATAAATATAAAATTTTTTTGATTCTGTATATATGATATTCCATCCAATTACATATGATTCAACCATCAATATAATGATATTGTCGCTCGTGCGTACGTACAGATTATTGTCTCCACGACACGATGAGATTCAATCCCATGTTCACCATTCAACGATGATTATAAAAATATATATTATTAATAAATATGTAATATATGATATAATAATTCTACTGGATATATATATATATATATGAATGTATTTACATATATCTTATTCACAAACTTCCTTTCAATACGATATGAAAATGGAAACAGCATTTATGCGTACGTACGGCCTACTGTCTCCATAAATGGTTCCTTCCATTTCATATATCTATCTATTATAAATATTTATATTATTAATATCTATGATATTTAAATAAATTTTTATATTCTATAATTATTTAAATCATGATCTAAATGATATGATCAAGAAAAACTAGTTAAAACACGTACGACAAAGAAAGTGATTATTACCCAAAATGTTAATTTAACATGGAAGTCATTATTAAATGGGTAGTATAAAGTCATAAATGAATATTTTATGATATAATAAATATTAATATGGTTCTTTTATAATTTAATAAAATACTATAGTCATTATACAGGAGGTTAAACGTACCCTTGACCAAAGGAAAGTGCAAGGTAAGGGGTTTCTTTTCTAACTTTTAATTCTTTGAGATTTCCATTGTTCACCACTTATTTATTTCATGTAATGTATTTTGTACTATTATTTGATATATATTATCTGGATTATCTTTATATTCATGGTATTCTCTAATTCATTTGGTGGTTATTAACTTTTGTTCATATGACTCGATTGATTACAAAATGGTAAGGTGTTTTCATATCACTTCTTATTTCCATAGGATTCCTGCAATATTTCCACTATTTCCTTTTGTGTGGTGTAGGTACTTACCATTATTATATTACATATGTAATATAATTTAATTTATAGGTATTTACATCTTAATTTTATGATCCTTATTTCATGGGGTGTATGTTTCATAAGTCACCAAACCGGTAAGGGTATTTCTAATTTCAGTTTCCACTCATTAGGTTTTATGCAAACTTCATTGATTATTTTACTCCAAGATTATGTGTGAAATCACTATTTATTTATTTATGTATTAATTTCCACTCCCCTTTTGTGGTTATTATTTTTATACACATAATCACTTCATTTATAAATTCTCATGTCATCCATTTGAACTTGATAAGAGTAATCTTAACCCAATTTTCCTTCATTGAGTTAAATATCCAAGTTATTGGTGTTGTTGTTACAATAATATGTGTGAATGTACTATAATTGTTTTACATTTAATATCAAATCATACTTAGTGTATTTATATTTTTCACACATAATTATTTCATTGATTTCTCCTTAACCTAAGGATACAGTCTTTATAAGGGATTTCATCTCAAATTGCATTCCATTGAGACTTATTTGTTGTTATGCGCCAATTAACTTTTATTTGGTGTATATACTGTACTTTGACATAATATATCATGAATCCCTTTATTCTCATGATTTTATTAAGTTTTTATTACCTCAATTATTTCTATTCTAGTGTCTCTCATTTTGTTAGGAACTCTAACAAAAATATCATTTTAAATGTTTTAAAAATTATTCTTCTAAATATTTCTCATTAATGTCCATGTTTTAAAATTTATTTTAAGGATTTATATATATTTACATTAATGTTTTAAAATTAAAATTCTTTTTTAAAGTTATAAATTGTTGTGGGAAACTTTGATTCAAAAAAACAATTTTAAACAGTTTCTTGATAAATAGTGATATTTTTAAAAGTTTTCAAGAAAAAGGGGGATATTTCTATCAATTAGTTTTGATTATTATGTTTATTTATGTCAATATCCTTCATTATTCTTGATTGAGGTTCATTTATTATAATACAATCTTCCATATTGTATTAAATGAGTTATTTTTGAATATGGATGTGCTATTGTTATTCCATTAATGGTTTATAGTTAAAGCATTGAAATTCTGTATGCTAGTTTTAAAGTGAATGTTTAGATTATTTTTCACCCTTTCATATGAGGAATGCATTGGACATAGTAAGTGACGGGTGGCATCCGCTATAGCTCCTCGATGCATCGGTAGGTCTCATGAGACAAACTAGTGTCTTGACAAAAGTCCTTGACAAAATCTTATTTGTAGTCTTGGCACAAGGCCTTGACAATGTGGTTATGAAGTCCGGAATTATGCATTCCATCATTATAAAATTGTCTATTGATATTACATGTGATTATTTTACAAGAAGAATATCCATGTGAACAAGTAAATGGAATTATTTGATTTATCTTTCCCTTATTATGATGAAGTTTAAGTTTAAAAGCCTTGTATTCAAGTCTTATACATTGCCTTAAATGTTTATTCTTATTTATGATAGTTTCTTTTATATTGTTATCCTTAATGATCATCTGATCTCACCCCTTTCTTTTGTTTAATTTTTTCTAGGATGCAAAGAAGTATATTATTATTAACTTGCAGGAATAAGATAATGGAAATAAGAGTGTTCAAATGGGAAAAATGTTTTTTTATTTCATTATCTAATGTAATACTTATGTATGTATCTAGTACTTCCAAGGCTACTAAACTGATCGGCCTTTCAGAACATGATTCCTTTTATCATGTCAATGTTATGTAATAATGTACTGATTATGCATAATTGGGTTCTGGGTGTTATAGTTGGTATCAGAGCAAGTTTAGTATAAACCTTGGAAGCTAGATTTAGAAAAAAACTCTGATTAGGAAACACTGCCCTAAGATAGACATTGAGGATTAGTATATAAGAACATCCAATAATTTTCGTAATGTGAAAGTTATGTGGGTTTTCCAAGAAATAAATCCCTGTCTGGAAATTAGTAGGTTAAGACACCTCTAGCACAGATGTACCTTGGAGTGAAAACTCTAACAAGGAGTTTCAAGCTTGATCCGGGGTATCCTAGTACATGACAACGGGCCTTGCTACTCTTGGTTATGACACTCCCGGGGGATATTCTTAGGATAATTCAAATTTTATTTACAAACCGAATTGAAGGATTCTGATATAATATGAGAATAAACAAAATTATTTAATCCTATAGTGTTTTAGATTGAAAATAAGGTGTTATGATATTCTCTAAATGATTTTATGACTCACATTATGCTTTCTTGTGTTAGTCAATGGTCGGATTCCAAGGAATTCATAGTAACATTGAACATGATATACAAGGTTTGAACGGTGTTGGAAATAAGCAACCAAATGGATTGTTGATAGGTGTAAAATAAATAAGAGAAATGTGGTGAATGATAAGAGCTCCAAAAATGCAGACCATGGAGAGAAGAAATCTCAATTTCCATCATGCAGGAAATGTGGAAGGAGACACCTAGGAAAGTGTCTCAATGGAACAAATAAATGCTTTATGTGTGGGAAGGAAGGACATTAAGTAAAGAATTTCCAAGGAAAAATGAAGAGTAATGTGTAAGAAATTAAAAATGATCCCAAGAATCCATTTACTGTAATTTTACATAAATATAGGGTATCGGGGCATTACCTGAGTGAATTCCCTATTCTTTAGGATAACAGCTTGGTCAAAGAAGAACCTATGTGGAAATAAATGGATGGAAAAATGTTTAAATTTATTGGTTCTCTATGTTGATGGAATTACATTAGAATACTCTTCTCTTGTATGTGTAACCATATTTTTTATGTGAAAATGATATTTTAGGAAGAATTGTATTTTCTATTATAGTTATAAATAACCACTTATATTTATATGATCCTTTAATTAGAGGAAATTACAAGTCATTAAATTTTGGGATGAAAATGCGAGGTATGAGATAACATTTGTGGTGAAATTATGTTATGGTTATTTTGAATAATTTTTCTCATTTTTGGAATGTTATAAAATATAGTTTTTGTAAAAGGACAACACGCAAACTGTGTGACAACCTGTCGCGTTGGACAAAGCTGTGGGAATTGAACCCACAACCAGAGTGCAATTGGTATTTATCACCTACCACTGGACAAATTGAAGTCCCTAGTTAGTGTGACTAATTCTTTTTAGTTAAATGATCTTATTGATCAATAATAAGTTTATTTGGGATCTTATATCTTATCAAATAGATAAAATTAGTATAGCAAATGATTTGGTGATTAAGTGGTAAATGTTATTTTGGAAGACGTTCGCTCTCTTGGGAACACTATATGCCTAATGAAAATAGAATACTATGAGATTTCATTTGAGGATTAATGGTGGATTTTTGTCTATTTTTTTGTTGTGGATTTATTACAATTTGGGTTATTTATGTAAATGATTAACATATCATAAATAATATGTGATTAGGTTAATTACTTAAATTATTTAACATTAAGATTAGTTGATGTTATTTGGAGATAAAATTTAATGTGGAAGACTATGTAATAAAATTATTCTAAGTTTTTAGTTTCAATATTAGTTTGGATTATATTATAGGATTTTAAGGACAATTGTTTATTGAATGGTATTTATTGAACTTTGGGTATTGTAGGTTTAATTTTAGAAATTATGATTAGTATTTATTTCTCTAAAGGATTATCCTTTTTGGGGATCATCTAATCTTCTACTAACCATTTTGTTTTTGGTTAATCTCTGAATACAAATTATAGTTTATCCTTTATGGGTCATGTGATTCTCTAGAAGTTGATTCTAGCACTTTAGGTGTGACCAACTCATCTTGAATACTCATTATTTGAAAAAAAAAGATTATTTAGTGGTAGATATTTATTAAAGGATGAAACTCTACTTAAAAAGTAAGTATATCTCTTTATGTTATTAGTTAATCTCATAAATAAATTCCTCATCTTTATGAAATGGAACTTAAAAAAATGTTGTCCATTTACTTTTTCTACTCGGAAACTAATGATCGTTTATCACATCACAAGTTTGTGTTTTTCTTATTGTCAACTTTCCCCTGATCATGTTTTCTATCACTCTCTATCAGAACTTGACAATTATTTTATCTTCCATATCCTTGTTTTCCGACATGGAATCCTAGTATGGGTTATCACGGGTGACCTTTGTACTTCTCTTTCTTTATTTTAAAGTGATAGTTTTATTGACTCTTTTTCCGATGTGGGATATTCAATGAAGTTCCCGAACCCAATTTTAAAATTGTGAGGATGTAATTTTCAAAAGTAGGGAAGAATGTAACACCCTGATATTTCTTAGTAAGTTATTTTCTTAAGTAATTCAATAGCTCGCACTACACGCAACACCAACTTTGAGTGCACCATGACTTACCAAAATAGTCATTCAAAAGCGGTTATGAATATTATTAACTGAATTTTGAATTTTATATACTCCATATAATTTTAGAATCTATATTATGTGTTTCTTAGACATAATATAAGAACAAATTCATTTTTCAGATAAAAAAAGTATTTTTCAAAAAATGAAATTTTACCACCTTCTAATGGAAAACCCTTTTTAAAACCAATATTTGAAACTTTTATATATTAAATTTAATTAAATTAAATTCTTCATTATAATCAGGAATAAAAATTTATTTTGAATAAATTTTTCGTACTTTTATTATAACTTTCATATTTTAATGAATACTGAAAAATACTAAATTTCAATTGAAAAAAAAAATTAGTCAAAATAATTTATAGGGTTAAATTAAGAATTTTAATGGTTTGGAAGTATAATTAGATTTTATTTTTATTATTTAATACAGTGTAAGTTATTATATGTAAGTTCATATTTAAATTTGACATAAACACATGTTAGTATTTTGATAGTTTTAACTTTTTAAAAACCCGCTTTTCATTTTCAACAACGGGAATTTATTTTAAATTAATTAACGAAACTTATATCTTTTTAGTTTTTTAAAATTGAATTCATTTTTGAATTCATAATATCAAAATTATATTAGGGTGAATTTTTGGTAATTTTCTGAAAACTTTCAATTTTTGATGAATAGTGAAAAACACTACGTTATAGTTTAAAACTGAATTTTTATTTAAATAATTATTTATTTTATTTAAATTTATTTTCTGTCAAAAATATATAAAAAACCTATATAAGTTAAATGTAATTCATTGGAGTCATTTTATAATAAAATTAGATGTATAAAATTTTATTGAACTTTTTACCGTCTTTTACCCACCTACTATGAGCATTTAAAAATTGGCATAAAACATAATTTTACCACTTCTCTGAGTTGAATTTTAAAATTAAAGAGACACAGTTGACATCAGTATGTAAAATTTCATTC
The DNA here is from genome assembly GCA_963277665.1 of Viscum album. Taxonomy (NCBI): domain Eukaryota; kingdom Viridiplantae; phylum Streptophyta; class Magnoliopsida; order Santalales; family Viscaceae; genus Viscum; species Viscum album. The sequence goes on along the minus strand of OY728120.1, from coordinate 1,572,947,746 downwards.
AATAAGATGAAAATAATTTTTGGTGAATAGTAACTTTTGGCTTTTATTTACCACGGTTAAAAGTAAATAGGGTAATTAAGGGTAAAAATGATATTATAATTTCCCTAACACATGTCATAATTCTATTGGATTATTTTAATTCTACCAAAAACAACCTTAGTAATAAAATATTTTCCTCTTTGGTCCACTTGGATTAGTTTAGGACATTTATTATTATTTTATTTAAAGAAGAGTTAAAAGGGTTAAATTCAATGATTAATAAATAAACCATATTTAATCTAGGGTAATATATAAGATAAATTCAATTATAAATATTCAATATAAATCTAAAAATATTTCCTACTTAATGATATTTTATTTATAATTTTTAGAGACTAAATAAATAAATTTATTTATGACACAATGATGATGTAGTAATCACCTTATTAATGATAGATTAAAATAATTGATATTATAAATATCCAAATAAATGTAATTTGAGACTTTAGATGAATTAAAATAATTTTATAGGTTAATATGACATTTTAGGGTTGATTAAATAATTTTTATTCGAATTAATCATACTGTTATGATTTTCAAAAAAACCAAATACTGAATAATGTCAAAATTGACATAAATGTGTTTTTAAAACAAATACTATATTATTGGTTGATAAAATATTCCTAAAAATATAATCATTGTCTAAAGGGATTAAATAATATTATATATGTCATTAATGAACCACTTGAGGTTCTTTTTTAAGTTTAACGTAAGTTTATTAACCATATAGTGTAAGAATACAAGAAGACACAGTAAAAGTTAAACTATTTAATTAAGAGTTAAATCTAAAAGATAAGGTTAAAATGGTAACCTAGACTTCTCTAAAACCTATTGGTTGAGAGGTTTTAGACTTATACTCACTTTATCTTTGAAATAAATCATTTTGGATCCATTAGAAATCGAAAATAATTTTATTATAAAAAACATATTTCTAGGTTTTCCAAAAGTGACCATCACCCCTCTTATAAAAGGGAACTTCCCCTTCACTCAAAATCACACCTAAAAAACCATTTGACTCGGCCAAACCCTACCCAAATATCCTACCTACTTATATCACATCAAACTAGAGTCCTTACTCTGATCACAAATCCAACCTAAGGATCCCTTTTGATTAACTCAAAAGGAAACACCTAAAGAAGAGGTAATAATTTCACCACCCTCTTTCAAGTTCATTTCTTCTTCCACTTCCACATTATTTATTGTTTCCATACCAAAATAATAACCCCAGTACCTCCTACATACTTTTATTTTATTATAAATATGGTTCAACTATATTCGTTTTTCTATCCATCCTATAAATGACAAAGTCACTGTATGTGCGTACGTACAGCTTACCGTCTCCACGTCGGGGTGTAGTTTGTTATTCCAACAATTAATTATTTGGATGGGTATAATAATGAGTATATATAATTTAAATAATAAATATAAAATTTTAATTATTCTTTATATATGATATAACATCCAATTACATATGATTCCACCATCAATATAATGATATTGTCGCTCGTACGTACCTACGGATTACCGTCTCCACGACGCGATGAGATTCATTCCCATGTTCACCATTCAACGATGATTATAGACATATATATTGTTAATAAGTATGTAATATATGAAATAATAATTCTACTGGATATATATATATTTATTTATTTACTTACATATATCTTATTCACTTACTTCGGTTCAATACGATATGAAAACAAAAACAGCGTTTATGCATACGTATGGCCTACCGTCTCCATAAACGGTGCCTTCCATTTCATATATATATTTAATATAAATATTTATATTATAGATATATATGATATATAAATCAAGATTTATATTTTATATGTATTTAAATCATGATCTAAATGATTCGGTCAAGAATAACAAGTTAAAACACGTACCATAAAGAAACCGATTATTACCCAAAATGTTAATTTAACGTAGAAATAATTATTAAATGGGTAGTATAAAGTCATAAATGAATCATGTATGTTATAATAAATATTAATATGGTCATGGTATATTTGAATAACATACTATGTTAATTATAGAGGAGGTTAAACGTGCCATCGACCAAAGGGAAGTGCCAGGTAAGCGGTTTCTTATCTCACTTTTAATTCTGTGAGATTTCCATTGTTCTCCACTTATTTATTGAATGTGGTGTATTGTGTACTGAAATTTGATATATATTATCATTATTATCTTTATATTTATTTTATTCTGTGATTTATTTGGTGGTTATTATCTTTTGGTTATACGACTCGATTGATTACAACATGGTAAGGGGTTTTCATTTAACTTCTTATTTCTTTAAGATTCATGATATGTTTCCACTATTTCCTTTTGTGTATTGTATGTACTACCCATTATTGTATTCCTTATGTAATATACTTTAATTTATGTTTATTTACATCTTAATTGTGTTATACTTCTTTTTTCGGGTGTGTGCTTCGTAAGTCACCATATTGGTAAGGGAATTTCTAATTTCAATTTCCACAGATTGGGTTTTACGCAAACTTCATTGATTATTTTACTCCAAGATTATGTGTGAAATCACTATTTATTTATTTATGTAGTAATTTCCACTCCCCTTTGTGTGGTTATTATTTTGATATGCATAATCACTCCATTGATAAATTCTCAAGTCATCGATATGAACCTGATAAGAGTAATCTTAACTCAATTTTCATTCAATGAGTTAAACATCCAAGTCATTGGGGTTGTCATTACAAGAATATGTGTGAATGTCCTATTATTGTTTTACATGTAATATCCAATCATACTTAGTGTATTTATACTTTTCACACATAATTATGTCATTGATTTATCCTTAACCTAAGGATATAGTCTTTATAAGGGATTTCATCTCAACTTACATTCCATTGAGACTTCTTTGTTGTTATGCACCAATTAACTTTTATTTGGGGTATATACTGTACTTTGACATAATATATCATAAATCCATTTATTCTCTTGATATTATTATGTTTTTATTACCTTAATTATTTTTATTCAAGCGTCTCTCATTTGGTTAGGAACTCTAACTAAAATAAAAATTTACATGTTTTAAAAAATTATTCTTCTAAATATTTCTCATTAATGTCTGTGTTTTAAAAATGGTTTTAAGGATTTATATATGTGGACATTAATGTTTTAAAATTAAAATTCCTTTTAAAAGTTTCAATGTGGTACGGGGAAATTTGATTCAAAAATCTATTTTAAATAGCTTCTCGATAAATTGTGATAGTTTTAAATGTTTTCAAGAGAAAGGGGGATATTTCTATCAAATAGTTTTGATGATTGTTTTCATCTTTGTCAATAACATTCATTATTCTAGATTGAGGTTAATTTATCATAATAAAATATTTCATATTGTATTGAAACAGTTATGTTTGAATGTGGATGTGCTATTGTTATACCATTCATGGTTTATGGTTAAAGTATTGACATTTCGTATGCTAGTTTTAAGATGAATGTTCAGATTATGTTTCACCCTTTCATTAGAGGAATGCATTGGACTTTATAAGTGACGGTTGGAGCCTGCTATAGATCCTCTATGCATCGGTAGGTCTCATGAGACAAACTAGTGTCTTGGCACAAGGCCTTCACAAAATCTTATTTGTAGTCTTGGCACAAGGCCTTGACTATGTGGTTATGAAGTCTGGCATTATGAATTCCATCATTATGAAATTGGATATTGATATTATATGGGATTATTCTACTAGTATAATATCCATGTGAATAAGTAAATGGAATTATTTGATTTATATTTTTCTTATTATTCTGATGTTTAAGTTTAAAATTCTTGTGTTCTAGTCTTATACATTGCCTTAAATGTTTATTCTTATTTATGACAGTTTCTGCTATATTGTTATCCTTACTGAGCATCTGAGCTCACCCCTTTATTATGTTTTATTTTTCCTAGGATGCAAAGAATTATATTACGATTAACTAGCAGGAATAGGCTAAGGTATATAAGAGTGTTAAAATGGGACACAATTTTTTTATTTCATTATATAATGTAAAACTTATGTATGTATCTAGTACTTCTAAGGCTACTGAACTGATCGGTCTTTCAGGACATGACTCCTTGTATCATGCCAATGTTATGTAATAATGCACTAATTATGGGTAACTGGGGTCGGGGTGTTATAGTTGGTATCAGAAGAAGTATAGTACAAACCTTAAAATCTAGATTTAGAAAAACAAACTCTGATTAAGAAACACTAACCTAAGATTGACATTGAAGATTAGTATATAAGAATATCCAAAAAAATTGGTAATGTAAATATTATGTGGGTTTCCCCAGAAATAAATCTCTGTATGGATACGTTCAGGTTGAGGCGGCTCTTGCACAGATGTACCTAGAATTGAAAACTCTGACAAGGAGGTTTGAGCATGACCCAGGGTATCCTAGTACATGACAACAGGCCTTTCTGCACTCTTGGTTATGACTCTCCTAGGGGATATGCTTAAGATAATTCACATTTTCTTTACAAACTGAGTCGAAGTATTTTTATATAAGATTAGAATAAATAAACTTGTTTAATCCTAAGGTGATATAGATTGAAAATAAGGTGTTATGATATTCTCTAAATGATTTTATGACTCACATTATGCTTTCTTGTGTTATTCAATGGATGGATTCCAAGGAAGTCACAGTAACATTGAACATGATGTACAAGGTGAGAATGGTGGTGGAAATGAGCAACGAAATGGATTGTTGATAGGTGTGAAAGATATCATGTTCATGCTGAATCAGTTATCCAAAAATATGATCAACAACATATATATTAAACAACTCCCAGACTCAATAAAGAAGAGAAAGGTGGTGAATGATAAGATCTCCAGTAATGGTGACTATAGAGAAAATAAATCTCAATTTCCATCATGTAGGAAATTTGGAAGGAGACAGCTAGGAGTGTGTCTCAATGGAACAAAGAAATGCTTTATGTGTGGGAAATAAGGACATAAAGTAATGAATTTCTGAGGAAAAATGAAGAGTACTATGGAAGAAAATAAAAATGATCTCAATAATCCATTTACAATAATTTTCCATAAATATCGAGGACCTGGGCATTACCCGAGTGAACGGCCTATTCTTTTGGATAACTGCTTGGTCAAGGAAGTACCTATGTGGAAATAAATCGATGGCGAAATGTTTAAAATTATTAGTGCTCTTTGTTGATGTGATTACTTTGGAAGAATTTTCTCTTGTATGTGTAAACCTCCAGTTTTTTATGTGAAAATGCTATTTTAGGAAGAATTATCTTTTCTAGTATAGTTATAAATAACCATTTGGGTTTATATGATCCATGAATTTGAGGAAATTATATGTTATTAAATTTTTGGGATGAAAATGCGAGGTATGGGATAACATTTCTTGAAAAATTATGTGATGGTTAATTTGAAGAATTTTTCTCATTTTGTAATGTTATAAAATTTAGTTTTTGAAAAAGTAAAACATGCAGATCGTGTGACAACCAGTCACATCGGACAAATATATTGGAATAAAACCCAAAACAAGAGTGTGATTAGGATTTATTGCCTACCATTGGACTATGTGAAGTCCCTGGGTAGTTTGACTAATTCTTTTTAGTTAAATGATTTTATTGATCAATAATAAATTGATTTGGGATCTTATTTCTTATCAAATGGATATTCATATTATAAGAAAATGATTTTTTGATTAAGTGATAAATGTTATTTTGGAAGATGTTTGCTCTGTTTGGAACACTATATGCCTAAGGAAAATATAATACTATGAGATTTCATTTGAGGAGTAATGGTTAATTTTTATCTATTTTTTATTGTGGATTTATAGAGATTTGGTTAATTTATGGAAATTATTAACCTATCATAGAGAATATTTGATTAGGTTAATTACTTTAAGTATGTGACTTTAAAAGTAGTCGATGTTATTTGGAGATACAATTTAATGTGGAAGACTACATAATAAAATTCTTCTATGTTTTGGGTTTTAATATTAGTTTGGATTATATTGAAGGATTTTAATGACAATTGTTTATTGAATAGTATTTATCAAATATTGGGTACTGTTGGTTTAATTTTAGAAATTAAGATTAGTATTTCTTTCTCTAAATGATTATCCTTTTTGGGGATCATATGATCTTGTACTAACCATTTTGGTTTTGGTTAATCACTAATGACAAAGTAAATATATAGTTTATCCATTGTGGATCATGTGATTATCTAGAAGTTGGTTCTAAAAATTTAGGTGTGACCAAGTCATCTTGAATACTCATCATTGGAAAAAAAAGATGAGTTAGTGGTAGAAATTTATTAAAGTATGAAACTCTACTTTAAAAGTAAGTATATATCTTTATGTTCTTAGTCAATATAATAAATAAATTCCTCAACTTTATGAAATGGAACTTAAAACAAAAAAAAACGTTGTCTGTTTACTTTTCCTACTGGGAAACTAATTATCATTTATCCCATCACAAGTTTGTGGTTTTCTTATTGTTAAATTTCTCTTTATCATGTTTTCTATCACCCTTCATTAGAACATAACACTTATTTTATCTTCCATATCCATGTTTTCCTTCATGGAATCCTATTAAGGGTTATCTCGCGTGACAGGTTTACTTCTCTTTCATTCTTTTAAAATGATAGTTTTATTGACTCTTTTTCTGATTTGGGACTTTCAGTGAAGTTACCATGACCAATTTTAAAATTTTGAGGATGAAATTTCCAAAATTATGGAAGAATTTAACACCCTAATATTTCACAGTAAGTTATTTTCATTAAAGTAATTTAATATATTTTAATACACACAACACCGAGTTTCAGCGCACCACGACTTACCAAACTAGTCATTCAAAAGAGGTTATGAAAAGTATTAACTGAAATTTGAATTTTATATACTCCATATAATTTTATAATCTATATTATGTGTTTCTTAGACATAAAATAAGAACAAATTCATTTTTTCAAATAAAATAAGTATTTTTCAAAAAATAAAAATTTTCCACTTTCTAATAGAAAACCCTTTTTAAAACCAATATTTGAAACTTTTATATATTCAATTTAATTAAATTAAATTCATCTTTAGAATCACGACAAAAAAATTATTTTGAATAAATTTTTGGTCATTTTCTTATAACTTTTATATTTTTATGAATATTAAAAAATACTAAATTTTAAATGAAAACAACTTTTTTAATCAAAATAATTTATAGGGTAAGATTATACATTTTAATGGTTTTGAAGTATAATTAGATTATATTTTTATCATTTAATACAATGTAGGTCATTATAAGTAATTTCACATTTAAATTTGACATAAACACATGTCAATCTTTTGATAGTTTTTACTTTTTAAAAACCCGCTTTTCCGTTTTGACAATGGAAATTTATTTTAAATTAATTAATGCAACTTATATTTTTTTAATATTGTAAAATAGAATTCAATTTTGAATTCAGAATATCAAAATTAGCTTAGGGTGAATTTATGGAATTTTTTGGAAAACATTCAATTTTTTATGAATGGTGAAAAACACAGTGTTATAGTTTAAAACGAAATTTTTATTTAAATAATTATTTATTTTATTTAAATTTATTTTAAGTCAAAATAGATATATAAAACCTATATAAGTTCAATTTAATTCATTGGATTCATTTTATAATAAAATTAGATGTATAAAATGTTATTGAACTTTTTTACCGTCTTTTATCCACCTTCTAGGAGCATTTGAAAATTTGCATAAAACTTAATTTTACCAATTTTGTGAGTTTAATTTCAAAAATCCAAGAGACATGGTTGACATAATTATTTAAAATTTTGTTCAATAAGATGAAAATACTTTTTGATGAATATTAACTTTTGACTTTTATTTACCACAGTTAAAAGTAAATAGGGTAATTAAGGGTAAAAAATAATATTATAATTACCCTAACACATGTACTAATTATATTGGATAAGTGTAATACAACAAAAAACAACATTAGGACTAAAATATGATCCTATTTGGTCCACATGGATTAGATTAGGACAATTATTATTATTTTATTTAAAGAAGAGGTAAAAGAGTTAAATTCAAAGTTTAATAACTAAACCATTTTTAATATAGGGTAATATATAAGATAAATTAGTCTGTAAATATTAATTAGAAATATAAAAATATTTCCTACATAATGGTATTTTATTTATAATTTTTAGACACTAAATAATTAAATTTATTTATGACACAATAATGATACAGTAATTACCTTATTAATGACATATTAAAATAATTGATATTAGAAATATCCAAACAAATGTAATTTGATACTTTTAATGAAATGAACTAATTTTATAGGTTAATATGATATGTTAGAGTTTATTAAATAATTTTTTTTCTAAGTAATAATGTTGTTATGATTTTCACAAAGACAAAATACTAAATAATGTCAAAATTTACATAAATGATTTTTTAAAACCAATACTATATTATTGGATGATTTAATATTCCTAAAAATATAAGGTTTATCCAAACAGCTTAAATAATATTATATATGTCATTAATGAACCACTTGAGGTTCTCTTGGAAGTTTATTTTAAGTTTATTAACCATATAGTGTAAGAATACAAGAGGACAAGGTAAAAGTTAAACTATTTAACTAAGTGTTAAATCTAAAAGATAAGGTTAAAATGGTAATATAAACTTGTCTAAAACCTATTGTTTGAGAGGTTTGCGACCCATAACTACCTTATCTTATAAATAAATTATTTTAGAGCCATTATAAACCGAAAATTATTTTATTATAAAATAAAATTTTGAGGTTTTCTTAAAGTGACCCTAACCCCTCTTATAAAAGGGCACTTCCCCTTATATCAAAATCTCACCTCCAAATCCATTTGGCTTGGACAACCCCTGCCCAAATATCCCCCCCAAATTCCCTCACATAAACTTATAGTCCTTACTTTGATCATAAATCCAACCTAAGGATCCCTTTTGATTAACTCAAAAGGAACCACCCGAAGAAGAGGTAATAATTTCACCACCCTCTTTCAAGTTCTTTTATTCTTCCACTTCCTCTTTCTTTGTTCTTTAAATACAAAAACAATAACTCCAATTCCTCCTAAATAATGTGATTTTTTATAAATATGGTTCAATAATATTCTTTATTTATCCATCCTATAAATGACAAATTCACCATATGTGTGTACGTATGGCTTACCGTCTCCACGCCGTGGTGTAGTTTGTTATTCCGACACATCATTATTTGGATGGGTATAATAATGAGTATAACATAATTAAATAATATATATATAATTTTAATGATTATTTATATATGATATATCATCCAATTAAATAAGATTCTACCATAAATATAATGATAGTGTCGCTCGTGCGTACGTATGGATTACCGTCTCCACGACGCGATGAGATTCATTCCCATATTCACCATTCAATGATGATTATAAAAATATATATTATTAATAATTATGTAATATATTACATAATAATTATACTGGAGATATATATATATATATATATATTAATGTACTTATATATATATTATTCACTTACTTCCATTCAATACGATATGAAAACAGAAACAGCGTTTATACGTAAGTACGGCCTACCATCTCCATAAACGGTGCCTTCCATTTCATATATCTATCAATTATAAATATTTATATTCTAAATATATATGATATATAAATAAATTTTTATATTCTGGAAGTATTTAAATAATGATCTAAATGATATGATCAAGAATAACATGTTAAAACACGTATGATAAAGAAACCGATTATTACCCAAAATGTTAATTTAACATGGAAGTGATTATTAAATGGGTTGTATAAAGTCATAAATGAATCATGTATGATATAATGAATATGAATATTATTCTGGTATAATTTAATATAATACTTTGGTCATTATACAGGCGGTTAAACGTACTCTCGACCAAAGGAAAGTGCAAGGTAAGGGGTTTCTTATCTCACTTTTAATTCCGTGAGATTTCCATTGTTTGAAACTTATTTATTGTATTTGGTGTAATGTGTACTTCCATTTAATATATATTACCATTATTTTATTTATATTCATGGAATTCTGTGATTAATTTGGTTTTTATTAACTTTTGGTCATACGACTCGATTGATTACAACTTGGTAAGGGGTTTTTATCTCAGTTCTTATTTCTGTGAGATTTTGGCTTTATTGACAATATTTCCTTTTGTGTGGTGTATGTACAGTGCATGATTGTATTCCTTATGTAATATACTTTAATTTATGGGTATTTACATCTTTATTGTATGATCCTTCTTTCATGGGGTGTATCTTTCGTAAGTCACCAAATCGGTAAGGGGATTTCTAATTTCAATTTCCCCTCATTGGGTTTTACGCAAACTTCATTGATTATTTTACTCCAAGATTATGTGTGAAATAACTATTTATTTATTTATGTTTTAATTCCCACTCCCCTTTTTTGGTTATTCTTTTGATACACATAATCACCCCATTGATAAATTCTCAAGTCATTGATATGAACTTGATTAGTGTAATCTTAACTCAATTTTCTTTCACTGAGTTAAACATCCAAGTCAACGGTGTTGTTGTTACAAGAATATGTGTGAATGTCCTATGATTGTTTTACACTAAATATCCAATCATATTTAGTGTATATATAATTTTCACACATAATTATGTCATTGATTTATCCTTAACCTAAGGATACAGTCTTTATAAAGGATTTCATCTCAACTTACATTCCATTTAGACTTCATTATTGTTATGCTCTAATTCACTTTTATTTGGTGTATATACTCTAATTTGACAAAATATATCATTAATCCATTTATTCTAATAATATTATTCAGTTTTTATAACCTTAATTATTTTTATTCAAGCATCTCTCAATTGGTTAGGAACTCTAACTAAAATATCATTTTAAATGTTTTAAAATTTTATTATTATAAATATTTGTTATTAATGTCAATATTTTAAAAATGGTTTTAAGGATTTATATATATGGAAAATAATGTTTTAAGTTAAAATTTATTTTTAAAGTTTCAAAGTGGTATGGGACACTTTGATTCAAAAATCGATTTTGAATAGTTTCTTGATAAATAGTAATACTTTTAAATTTTTTCAAGAAAAAGGGGGATATTTATCTCAAATAGTTTTGATGATTATTTTCATCTTTTTCAATATGCTTCATTATTCTCAATTGAGGTTAATTTATTAAAATAAAATCTTCCATATTGTATTGAATGAGTTATTTTTGACTGTGGATGTGTTATTTTAATACCATTCATGGTTTATGGTTAAAGTGTTGAAATTTCATATGCTTGTTTTAATATGAATGTTTAGATTATGTTTCACCCTTCCATATAAGGAATTCATTGGACTTAGTAAGTTATGGGCAGAGCCTTCTATAGCTTCTCGATACATCAGTAGGTCTCATGAGACAAACTAGTGTCTGTTCACAAGGCCTTGACAAAATCGTATTTGCATTCTTGGTATAAGGCCTTGACTATGTGGTTATGAAGTCTGGAATTAAGCATTCCATTGTTATTAAATTGGATATTGATATTACATGTGATTATTAGACTAGTATAATATCCATGTAAATAAGTAAATGTAAATATTTGATTTATCTTTGCCTTATTATGCTAAAGTTTAAGTTTAATATTATTGTGTTCTAGTCTTATACATTGCCTTAAATGTTTATAATTATTTATGACAGTTTCTGCTATATTGTTATCATTAATGAGCATCTAAGATCACCCCTTTATTATGTTTTATTTTTCTCAGGATGCAAAGAAGTATAATAAGATTAACCTGCAGGAATAAGATAAGGTATATAAGAGTGTTCAAAGGGGATGAAATGTTTTTTTTTTAATTATTTAATGTAAAACTTATGTATATATCTAGTACATCTAAGGCTACTAAACTGATCGGCATTTTGGAACATTATTCCTTGTATCAGGCCATTGTAATGAAATAATGCACATATTCTAGGTAATTGGGGTTAGGGCATTACAATAAGGACATTTAGAAGAGGTTTTGGAAGGGTATGTATGAGATAAAAATCTCATGGTGGTGTGAAGAATAGAGGAATGGTGGTGTCCTATTTTAGTGAAGGAAAATGTACACTTAGAATTACTTAAAATATTTAAATATAATAAATTCTTTTAAATGTGATGGTGGAATAAAGAGGAAAAATTTTATTATATATGATAGGTTAAGTATAAAATCCATTCGAAAAATAATATATTTACTAGTTTATGTAGAATTTCAGACATTATTTTTTATTTAACCACTTCATTATCAAATTTAAACTTTAACTGTGATAAAAACTTTTTCAAAAGTAAATTGTTATAAATTTACATATAAGGTCAAAATTTACACATAAATGGTAAAATGAATAAATTTTACATTATATCACATCCCCATATTCATCTTTCATGACTTTTATTATTTTTTAATTATTTAATCATTTATAATTTATTATAGAATATAATTAATATCATTTTATCAACTATTCACATATTTTGAATTTAAAGACATAAACATATGTATGGAATTAAAATATTACTGATTGAAAATCAATTATAAATTATTATTTATATTAAAATTCTAGTGACACCAAAATTAATCTAGGAAATATAGGTTTTGATGTTTTAAATCAATTATGTTTATTTGTTTACTGCTTTCACAAGTACTGTGTCAGCATTGTGTATTCATTTGTTTTAATTATACCATCACAAAAATGTAAAATTAATTAACATAATTAAAATAAATAAATTATGTTATAAATAATATTTTATATTCATTTTTAACATATTCCTTTACCTATGTGAACATATAAGAGTAATTAAAACAAAGAGAGAGATGTTTTAGAGTTTTCCTTTACTAAAAATAATATTAAGGTCATCATAGAATAAAATGGGAAACATGTTTCCGTATATTATAATACTGAATTTCTATGGTCTAAATAAACTCATAAAATATAAATATGTTATGTTATATATATATATATATATATATAATTCATTGTAGAACTATTTTTATCCTCAATTACATGAATTACCCTTACCATGATGAAAACTATTTACCACAATTACTATTCATAATGAACAAAACAATTTACCTTTTTAACTAATTTTTTTATGAATATTTTATATTTGGAATAAATTTTTCAATATTAAATTTTATAAGTTTAATAAATTCATTTTCAAATAAGCAACCAAAGCACAATGAAAACTGTTTTTAGAAAATTGTATTTTTAGCCAAAAACTAGAATTATTCTAATATCATGCCTAGTGCACTCTATTAGATGAATATTGAAACATTTTATTGAATATATAGTCAATAATTAAATTTTTAAACATATCTTTAAAAGTGAATAATTTTATTTTTTAATATAAAAATTTATTTCTTGTATATAAATGGTGTTTCCAAAAACTATCTCTTATTTTACTTTTAAATGATTTTATTTTCAATTATAAAAATTTGAAATATAGTGAATTCATTTTATATATGTGTAAAAACTAATTTCTCATTATTTAATTGTTCATATTCATACCAATCAATCCAACAACTAGACTATAACGACTATATTAAATAATAATAAAACAACAGTATAACATGGTTCATTTAAACTTGGTTCTACATGTAAAGAAAGATATAAATTATATTTATTTAAAGAGGAAAATATCATAATATCTAATGGCATTACACAACCAATGATTTTAAAAAATTATTAAAATCATGAAAAAGTGGACACTTAATGGTTCATGTAGAGAATTAGTTTAAATAGACTTGATGAAAATGATGTGTTGAGAGGATTTCATTATGTATAGGGATTGTGGGATAATCTATCTCCATGAGGATTTTGAGAAGTATAAAAGGAAATATACATCATAATTATTATAAAATAATGATAGAAAATTTTATATGTTTATGGTAATTCTATGATTCTTGATGAGGATATTATGTTTGTTGAGGAAATATAAGAACTAATAAAATAATAAATGGAGTATTTAAATATATGAGATGATATTAAATTATTATAGATATTATTGAATATTATTTTATGTTATTAATATGTAATTTTATGTTTTTGAAATGTTTTTATGATTATAAAAACAGTTGAGTGGTCTCTCCCAAATTTACCTGAGTTTTTTGGGTTAAGTGGTCTCTTGTAGTGTATCTTGGGTTATCGAAACCTCAGGGACCTAAGAAGAAACCTACATACATTTACATTATATATATTTATTTTTTCTATTATGTGGCCAAATTTGGGTTAATTTTATATATGTTTAATTTAGAACTAAAATAATTAAGTGAACTCAATTTGAAAGAATGAGTTGATCCTAAGTTATCACTTGGGGTGGATCGGATGCATTCCTTTTATGACAATTTCAATTTCTTAAATTTGAGATGGGATCATTCAAGGAGATAAAATTACATCATAACTTACTATTTTAATACATAAACACTCTAATACAAATCACCTCTACACTTGGAGGATCATATTTTTTAGCACTCCAGGGTAAAGGTTCGTATTAGCACTTGAAATGTGTGGCCTTAAATTTTAATAAGGAAGAAGAAGTTTTAAAATCATCAAATGAAATTATCAATTAAAATAAGTGATTAGACTTTAATAGAGTGATAAATAACATATAATATATCCCCTTTCTAATCACTTGGATTAACCCGTAATAGGATTATCCCTCTATTGATTCCATGATATCAATAGAAGCTAGAAGTAGACTCATTGGGGCGGAATTGAAGAAGTGAAAAAAATTGATATAATGATCAATCAACCATTGTGTGATAAATTTCAAAAGGATTGGAGTGAATAAATTCACAACATGAAGAAAAAACATCAACATGATATGAGTAAGAACATAATAAGAGAACGTTTAATAAAAACTAAGGTGATTCAAACAACTTACATGAGAAAGAATAATGTTACAAAGACAAATCTACATAATAACATTACAATCAAAAAACGAACAAAAAATAATTAACTCCTCCACCACCACTGACTTAAATAGAAATTTCAAGAGTATTGGTTTGATCCTAAAAAGTTACATGTCGCCAAAATTAATTGTGGTAGCCCAAGGTGTGTGTAAATTTAAGGGCGAGAGGACTTTTCCACCCTTGACAAAAAATATGATCCAACTTGCATATCTCCTATAAGTGTGTCCAAATGAGCATCTAGGTGGTAAAATTTGGGTGAGATATAGAAGAAAGTTTTAAATATATAGATGTCCCGTTATATCATGTTAAATGTCACCCAAAATGGAATTTGGTTTTTTTAGATTTGATTAAATTAGTGGCATGTTTTTTCGGTTGGATAATCTGGCTCTGAAATGAATTTTCAATTTGGGATGCCTGTAAATCCATTCAAAAAAATTATCTTGGGTAACATTTAATGAAATGTTCCCCATTATGTCTTCTATATCTACTTAAATTTTGAGAATCCTTAAGCTTATATATGGGCTTCTAAAGTCTATTTATTAGGCTTCAATCCATTTTACATTTTACAAATGTGTTGGCATGAAAGTTGACTTTGGTCATCTTCCAATGTGATTCATCAAGTGTTCCATAATAATTAAATATTCAAAATGGAATTTTAAATCTTAAAATAAAATATGAAAATAAAATCAAGACCATTATGTGTTTTATATGGTGTTAGAAAATATACCTTGTAATAGTGTATTTTAAGAAAGAATTGAAATCATGATGTAAAGTTTCATTCAAGGTGTAAAATGAAATAAAATAGTGTTTTTGAATAATGAAGAACATGAATATTATAAAAACAAATAATGAATATTATCAACTTTAACTTGCTAACCACACCCCCAACTTGATTTTTTCTAGTCCTGAGCATAATATATCTCAATAATATGAAATTCAAATTCCTTTTTCCACAAAAAATAATTTATGTAACAGCCTAGTCCAGCCCCCAATCAAGATATTGTCATCTTTGGACCTAACCTACAGGGTTTTTCTTTTCTTAAGCTTTATCCCTTTGGAATCCCCCAAGAAAAGGCCTCATTATGGGATAGGTATCGACACCACCTTATAAAGGGTGTTCTTCATTCTCCTCCTCCTTTGATGTGGGATTTCCATAATCCTCCCCCTATAAGGGACCAGCGTCAACACTAGCACACCAAATGGACACTGAATCTGATACCATTTGTAACAGATCAGTCTAGACCGTAATCATGATATTTTCCTCTTTTGTCCTAGTTCACATAGTTTTTCTTTCCCTGGGATCTAACCCTTAGGAATCCCCCAGGAAAAGGCCCCATGATGGGCGAGGTGTCAACATCACCTTATAAAGTATTGTTTCGTTCTCCTCCTCCTTCGATGTGAGATAGCCATAATCCACCCCACCCCCTAGAAGGACCCAGTGTCCTGGCTGGGACATCCAATAGATACTGGATCTGATACCATATGAAACGGCCTAGTCCATCCCATGATCATGATATTTTCTACTTTGGACTTTTCCCAAATGATTTTTCTTTCCCTCATCTCTGACCATCAGACATCCCCCAGGAAAATGCCTCATGATGGGAGATGTATCCATACCACCTTATAAAGGGGTTTTTCATGATCCTCTTCCTGTGATGTTGGATAGCCATGGGTCGGTGATGTCTTTCAATGAAAGAGTTGTGGTTTAGAAGTTTGACCATTATATTATAAGACCATTAGTGGAAAGCATCAATAAGCGGTGGTTGAGGATATGATAACAGGATCATGTATCTAGTTCTTTCAGATTACTTATGTTTTGTTTTGATGTTTTGGGTTGGATCGAGGATTTAGATCAAGTTTAAAAAGTTCAAGATGTTGGGATTGTTATTTGGTCAAATGTGATTTTGGTGTTTAGAAACAAAATGTAATTGTTCAAATGAGAATTTATGACCTTGGTGGGTTGGTAAATGTTTTATTAGTTCCCAATGTCTTCTCAGGGATGAGAATTTTTTAAGGTGGGTAGGTTTTAAAGTCCAATTTTTTTAACAAGGTTAAAATATAAATGTTTTTCACTTTTTCATTTGTTGGATGGGTCGGTCTTAAAACCAAGACATGGGATGATGTTTTTTGAGTTGATATTGTTTAAATTTATTTATATTGGTATTGGTTAAAGTATTGAGGGGTTTCTCAGATGACTGGTTAGAATTCCAGAGCATCAAATCAGGAAAATTTGGGATTCTAAGGAACAACATAGAGCACACAGTTGGTGCACGACCTGTTAAACCATGCGGCCTGCTACAGGAAACCGTGCAACTTAATTCTGGTATAGGGGAACTTGCATGGTTTATGCATGGTTAGGAAAACCATGTGAGACAAACTCTATGAGTTGGGTGTCTTAAATAGAGATGATCGCATGATCTGCACATAGTTAGGCAAATCGTACGGGATAGACTGTATGATGTGAGTTCCTTAGACCGAAGGTTTCACATAGTTGTCACATGATTTTCCAGACTGTGCTATCCAAACCGTGAAGCTTACCCAATTTTGGTTTTTGTGATAATTTATTTAATTAAATTCCCCACTGATAAGGATTTAATTAAATGTCATGATATAAGGGTTTTTATTTAATTAAATTTGGGTTAAGAGGGATTTAATTAATTGATGCGAAATAGGGATTCATTTAATAAAATTATATTTGAGATGATTTAATTAAATGATAATGAGTTGGATTATTTATTTAACTAAATCCAGGTGAATGGAATTTAGTTAAATGAGGAAAAAATGTGGAGCTGGGGTTTTATCTAATTAAATTCCATGTTAAGATGAATTTAATTATTTGAGGAAAATAGGGGTTTTATTAAAATAAATTTTTTTGAGATATTTTAATTAAATAATGATAAGTTTGAGAATTTATTCAATTAAATTAGTTGGAGGAAAATTTAATTAAATAATGAGTAATTGGGGAGTTAGAGTTTATCAAAGATGTGTGATATTAATGGGTAATAATAATAAGATGATAATAATAATTATTATTATTATTATTATTATTATAATTATTATAATAAAATAAGGGATTTAATTTATTTATAGAGAAAACAATAGGTAGAGGCGCACAACACAAGTGATGTGCGGCCACTCCCCCTCTCAACTCTCCCATGGTTGGTGCACCACCCATTTCTCCCAACTCCCACTTCAAATGTCGGTTTCTCCTGGCCTCTTCACAGAAGTTTTCTATCTCATCAAGTTAAGTCCTTCTCTGCATTTTTCATTCTTCTCATCGGTTGTCTCGGCTATTCTTTTCTCAGTCTCCATTTGGCCAAAACCCTAAGGTCTGGGATTGATTTGGTTTCTTCATTTCTTCTGATTCTAGGTGGTGTGGATGATGTCTCGGGACCTTTTGGTTCGTATTCCAATGACCACCACTGAAGGTAAAGAAAATCATCTTGATTTGGTTCACCATCTTCATATTCGAGTAAGGGTTTATACTCATTAATTAGTTTATCACCCCTTGGATTAGCTGCTTACGGTCTGTTTGGGTTGTGGTTAATTAATTGGGGGTGCATTGGTACTCACTGCACTAATGGTGAGTGATGGTTATCATTTTAGGGTGAGACAACCAATTCTGAGTATGTTCACACTTTTTTAGAGGTGCATATGAATGAGAAGTTTGCAGTTTGAGTTAGAAAGCATTGGATCGTCCAATTCCTTGATGTAGGGTCCTTAACATTGCTTAATTAATAAAACATGACATTTTTTTAATTATCATTGCTGATAAGTTTGAATAAAAATGATGAATGAATGGTTTATTTGTATAAAATGATTTTTCAGATTAAAAAAATCTCATTTTTGTAAAAAAAACCCCCTCCAATAGTGGTGCGCTGCCTTCAAGATGTTGTTTAGATTAATGTGTTTGTTTAGATTGTTGTTATGCGATTTGATATTTCTTCCCATTATATGTTTACACACTTGGGTTAAGTGGTACTTATAATTATTAGGAAGGATAAGTTTTGATAATAAATTGAGAATTAATTATGTGCTTTTGTAGTCATGATTTTGATAATTAATTGTGGAAATTATTTATGGGAAGATGATATTTATAATGATATAATTAATTATGAATTAATTATGTTCTTGAGGTTTTATTATAGATAATTAATCATGGGATTAGTTCTGAGACATGAAATTGGATATGTTGAGATAATTAATGGGGGATTAATTATGTACATTGAGGTTTTTTCAAGATGATTAATTTTGAGATTAATTATGATGAGTTTCGATTTGGATTGGATAATTAATTGTGTAGAATTAATTGTGGAATGATATTTTTGTTAATAGATTAATTAATTGATGAATTAATTTATGGATTTGTGTAATTAGTTGATTGTGGGGTTAACTAATGGTTTTGATGTGTTTCACTAATCTTTGGATAATTAAGGGAATGAATGTGGATAATTCTCGAGTAATTAATTATTGGGCTTAGATTAATGAATTTTTTAATTAATTAATTAATGTGAACTGGGTTCTAGACATGGCGTTCTAGATCAACAGATATGTTTGGACTTGGACATGGCATTCCTCCCCAATAGTTATCAAATGATGTAAATAATTGGGAATGTGGGTGCTAGACATGGAATTATAGACCAATGGATAAGTTGGGAATTTTACATGGCATTCCTCCCCAATAGTTATCTATGCACTTAGATGTGAGGTGTTAGATGTGATGATCTACACTAGAAGGGTTCTGGGGTTGTAGATGTGGTGATCTACACCTTATGAGATTTGGGTTGTTTGACATGGACATCTACATCGAATGAGAATTGGGGTGTTTGAAATGGAGATGAACACCAAATGGATGACAATAATGAATTATGAAATGAATGAGAGATGTTGATCAAACCCGAGTTAAATGGGATTAAATAAAGAAATTTTGAGAATGATTAGAATTTTGGAACGATCCAAAGTTAGTATTGAGGTACGAGCAACCATGGGAACCTTGGAGATAATAAATGATTAAATAGAGAATAATTGGAAGTGTTGAAAGGTATTTATTCTTGATAAATATTATTGTATGATTCTTGTGTCAACTTTTATTATGGCTATGGGCAGAAGTAGGTATCGTCTTCATGTTTCCATTTGGATCCTGGGCGGGGTGTTGGTTATTTATTCAGTTCTGTTATTTCCTTGTTATATCTGGACACAGTTTTTTATATTATATTGTCTAGATTGAACTAGACAGTTGGTGGTCCCAACCTACTAAGATGTATATCTCACACCCTATTCAGACCACCATTTCACTGGGGTACCTAGGTAGATTTTCTTATTTGTAGGACTATGGTCCTTTGCTTCTAGCTATTTCTTGTACAAGGGTGTTAGGAGAAAAGGATCAAGCGGGAGCTCGGGATGCTCACGGAGATCTCCCATAGGGATTAGAGCCTTTTCTTTATTTCTATAAAGAAATGTAAAGAATTATATTTTATTTACAGATTTTTGATATGTATCACCATGACAGGCATGCATTTTTAAACTGTAATTGGCCATTTTCATCATTCACTTGAGTATTGTTTTATATATTCTTACTCTATTGTCTGAGTTTATTATCTATTTCCATTGTGCAATCTGAATATGAGGGTATAGTCTCCCCATTGACTATCCATAGACCCTCATTGTTATTTGGAATCCTATGGTGTACAGGGAGAGGCTCTAGAGGTCACATGGTGACCGGTCTGGCTACCATTTCGAGGGGAAGCCAGGTCGGGACGTTACAATTTACAATGCTCATCAAAATACCTTATACCAAACAATTATGAAACCCATAAAAATAATTTAACACAAGATAGGTTCATAAGCACATCCCAATCCCAATCCCATTCCATTTTTCAAATTCATTTCCACATTTCATCCAATTTCAGTTAAGCATGATTATATGTTGTGTATCACAGTTGACATTGGGGTTAATTTTTATTTTTGAGGAAAAATATTAAATCACTAGGTGGAATCACATTTCAATATTAATATGAGTATTAATTTTTTTATTGTTGTTTTTTTTTCATTTTTTCCATGGTAATTAGAAATGAACTCAATCAAGTCAACACCTGTAGTGAGTCTTTACCGGTGATTCTCATGCTTAAAAACCTTAGGGCACCAATTGGATCTCACATACTCGGGCATCATCTCGAGTTAAATTAATCAATAAAAAATTCAAATTACCAAAAATAGAGATAAAATTATCATCTCTTAGAAAAACAACTATGGAGTCATGATCCCTAAGTTAGAAATCCATGCATTAGGTCAATCCATTACTCTATGTACTAATTTATTGTTTTTTATTTTTTTATTTGTTTTTTTTCTTTTTTTTCTTTTGTTTTTTTAATTTACATATTAAAATTAAAATGATCACTAAAACTATTCTATTTATTATGGGACACAATGAACATAAACTAATACCCCACAATTCAAAGTATGTGTATTGTATATTTGTTTATTAAATGGATGAAAATATAAATGTGAAAAAATAAATTAGATAGCGACACATTCCAAAATCTATGCTCACGAACTTCAACTTTAATTAAAATAAAAATGAAGGAATGAAAAATTATTTGATGTTCAGTTTCAAATTTTTCAATGGGTATTATCATTTTTACGGTTAAGTAAAATCTTCCTTCCATTTATGCACACAAAAGTATCTTTCAAATTGATTTTTTTTCTTTCTTTTAACCACCCCCAACATAGAATAACAATGTCCCCAGCGATCATAGAGAAGAAAATTTAGAAGTTGGTAGAGGTAGAGTATAGGATTTCTAAATGGAATTTGAAAAAAATAAACATGGAACTATGTCACATGGTTTTTGAAGTTAAATTCCATGAAGCTCCAAATTACTCCTTTTACCTCCATGTCATTTAGAGAAGCCTCATTAATGATGTTATTTTATATTTGTGAAATTTGATTTTTCTAAAAATCCATCAATCTCAGCAGCCCCTATAGCTTACACAAAAACACAATTAGAACAAAATGGAAACCCCTTGAGGTTAACTTAACTAAAAAGGACAAAAGGAAAATATAAAAACATACTAGTTAAACTTTTCATATCAGACGCATACTCGAGGTACAAGAGGAAAGAATGAAAAAATATAAATATAAATATATACATATGTTTATATACATATATATATATATATACATATATATACAAAATTAAAAATAAAAAAATATTAAATATATGAATAAATATATAAATGGTTAAAGAAAAATACACTATAGGGTGTAGGTAAGTGCAAGGAACACTCCCATGTATCCCTTTGGTCATGGATTCAAGTCCCATAGCTTAGAGGAATGCAATGGGGTTGTCCCCACAACCAACGGTGCATCCTTTTGGGAAAAAATATATATTATATATATATTTTATTTTCTCTTTGTTTATTTTCATTTCCTATTTTTTTAAATATATATACTTACAAATATACACAGTATTATAAAATATATATTACACATGATAACAAAAAATTAAAAATAAAGAAAATAAAATAAGGAAAAAAGGATATGAAATTAAAAGTTGAAAATATTTTTTTAAAATTAATTTTTTGACACACAAAAATAAAAAATAAAATAAAATAAAATCTATTTTGATGTTGGGTTTCCTCCTAGAAATAACTTATTTTAATGTTGTTATCTCGAGTTGAACCCTAAATCAATCAATTTTTTTCTGGTTCATAGGTTAGCTTGGTTAACTCCCCTGTTGTTTCTTGTTTATTAAATGATTTAATGAATGGTTTAAACATATGGAGATTGACTTTGAAGACATGACCACTTTTTGGATCCTAAATCTATTCTAGCCCATGATGGTACACATGATGCACTATGTAAGGGCTTGGCCATCTTGACCTTAAATTTCTCAGGGGTAAATGATGTTTTGAACTATAAAAGATCCCAAATTTTAATAGTTCAAAGTGTTTCAATTTAATATTCTTATATTGTTATGCATGAGATATATCTTTATTTATCCATGAATATTCAAAAGCCTCCATCCTAAGTCCCTCAAGTTCATTAAGATCAAATTTCCTATTTGTTTCATCCAAAGAAATGTCAAAGTTCATTTTTTTGATTTCCCAAAAGGCCGTATGTTCAATTTCAATAGGTATATGGAATGCTTTTCCATAAACCAATATATACAGTGACATGACTATGATATTTTTTAGTGTAGTGTGATATGCCCAAAGGGCATCCAAGAGTTTCTCAGACTAATCTTTCCTAGAGGGGTTCATGGTTTTTTCAAGAATTGTTTTAATCTCTCTATTCACCAACTCACCTTGACCATTAGTTTGATGATGGTATGTAGTGGAAACTTTGTGAGAAATATCATACTTATAAATGAGTTAAAATAAAGGTAGGTTATAGAAATGGGTTCTACAATCACTGATTATAGCCCTAGGAGTTCCAAAACTAGAAAATATGTGCCCTTTTAGAAATTGGATCACAACATGATGGTCATTGGACATGGTTGGAATTGCCTCTAACAATTTTATGACATAAACAACTACTAAGAGAATGTAGATATATCTAATAGAGTTTAGGAAGGGTCCCATGAAATCAATTCCCCATGTAACACCTCGAGATTTTATGAGAAATATTCTTGTTAATTTCATTAATGTATTGTGTTGTACAGTACACCAAGATTAGATTGTGCTATATGAAACACAGTATTAGCTTATAATATACTCAAACAATATTCTTGGCTTGTGTTGCACGCAAGAGTGACCTTCCTCAATAGCTTGTGTTGTACACAATATCGAGTTTCACTAAACAATGATATATTGTTATAATATTATTATAAACTATGTTGTTATAAATATTATTAACTAAATTGTTAATTTTATTACATTATCATTCATCTTACACATATTCTAGAACATGGTGTGAGAATAAAATAAATTTTTCATGTAAAATTAGTATTTTTCAAAAAATGTAGTTTTTCCGCATTTTAATGGCGTACCAACTTTAAATATAGTTTTTGACATTTTTATAAGTTAAATTTGACAAATTAAACTTCTTAATTGGAATCAGGATATAAAAATTTACTTTGGATAAATTTTTTATATTTTTCTAATAAGTTTCTTATTTTGATGAATAGTAAAAATATGCTAAATTTTAATTGAAAACAACTTTTTTCATCAAAATAATTTATGTAGTTAAAATATATTATTGGATGGTTTTAAAGTATAAATATAATATATTTTTACCATTTAATATAATTTATGTCATTATCATTAATTTTACATTGAATTCATAAGTAAAAACATTTCAATCTTTTGCAATGTTTTAACTTTTAAAACACGTTTTCTCAACAGTGGGATTAATTTTAAATTAAATACTGCAAAATCTGAGTTTTGAATTTGGAAAAATTGATTCCATATTTGGAATAAGTAGGTCCAAATTATGTTAATAGGCTAGTTTTTATTTTAAGGCATTATTAATATTAACTAGGGTAAATGTTTTTTACAACAGTTAAAGGTAAATCAGGTAATTGAGGGTAAAACTAATATTAAAACATTACCCTAACACTTGTATTAATATAATTAGAGGATTATATTTCGTCCTAAAATATATTTGGTTTAAAATTATATCTTTTGGATCCCACTTGGATGTGATTAAGACCTTTAATTTATTTTATTTAAAGAATGTGAAATATGTCTCACTCAAACTTTAATAATTAAAGTATTTTTAATAAAAGTTTATACTGAATATAATTTCGATTATAAATACTCATTTAAAAGATAAAATTATTTTATTCATCATGGTAATTTATTTGTGATTTTTAAGAAATATATAATTATTTTAATATCTTATACATTAATGATGCAGAAATTATTTATTTAGAAAAAAATCAATAATATAGTTTTTATTAAAATAATAATACCCATAAAAAGGACCATAAACTTGACCAAACCATATTGGTATAGTATATATATACCCTAATAATCCAATGGTCTACATTTGTACCATTTGGAGCCTCATAAAACAGATTATGACATTTATATTATTTTATTTAAAATGATGTCAAAGTTGTCACCTTCATACTTTAATAAAGATAACATTTTAAAGGTTGGTTGTTTTAGAACATAAATTCTACTAAAAGTATTATTATGAAATATATTATATTTATATTCATGATAGAATTTTTTTTTATTTTTTATGCAACAAACAAGTATATTAAATAATTATAAAAAAATGTTGTGGTAATTATTTTATTAATATAAATATCAAATAAATGGTTTTAAAAATATTAAAATAAATATTATATGAATTAATTAATGTGCTCCACTAAATTTATAGATAACTATGATATATTAGGAATCTATTAAATATTTTTTTTTTGAACATATATTCTCTATGGATTTTATTTAAATTCAAATAAATGAATAGTGTCAAAATTGACACTATTGATATTTTATAAAAATAACATATTATTAAATAGTATAAAAATCACAAAAATATTTAAAAATTATAAATTTAAATTTATATAGTCTTAAATATCATAAATTATCTAATTATTTACAATTAAAAACTCATAAGTAAGTATTTATAAAAATTTAAAATTTTGAATATTATTACCACAAATAAAATTAAATATATTAAATAAGGATAAATCAAATTGATAAGGTTTAGAATAATTTCCCAACATTTTTAAATTTTATTTTATGATTATATTACAAACCTATATCATCTTATCTTTGAGTATGAGTCATTTTCAAGGTTTTTAGGTGGGTTTTGAGTTTATTATAAATTAATATTTTGGAGGTTTCCAAAAGTGCCCCTCTCCTCTATTATAAAAGAGAACCTCCTCCATCTTCTATTCACTCTATTTTAAGCCTTAAATATCAGTCAAACCCTACCAATTACTATTCTAAACCTCTCTAGTTCTATTATATAGTTTTTTTTCTTCTCAAAAAACCAACTCTAGTGCCCTAAGAGGAAGTTTAGAAGAGGCACGTCGAGGAAGGGGTAATCTCTTCTACGGATTCTTTCATGTTTCTTTCTTATTATACTTCCTCTACTTTATTTGTTTATTTATAAAGTAATAAAATCAGTATAAATAATATACATATATGTTATTATAAATATTAAACAACCATATTTCACCTTCTATCCATCCTACGAAAAATGAAACCACCGCGCGTGCGTACGTACGGCTTACTGTCTTCATGCTGTGGTGTAATCTGTTTTTCCACCACCACCATACTTGGATGGGTATAATGGTGGAAATAATAACTATATATGATTATTATAAAATCATACTAATTCTGAGATATTATATCATCCACTCTAATTCTATTCAATAATTATGGGAATGATATCATCACTCATGCGTACGTACGGATTACTGTCTCCACGACGCGACGAGATTCATTCGCTATGTTAACCATTATAGAATGATTATAAAGTATATATAATAACAAATAATGAAATATATGACATAATAATGATACTATATTTATGTGTATGTTATTTACTTACTTCCATTCAATTTAATAAGGAAGCGAAAATAGCGTTCATGCGTACGTACGGCCCACCGTCACCAGGAACGGTGTATTTCATTCCATTTATCCATATATTATATATATATATATATATTAAATTCTGAATATATATTATATATAAATCATATTTTACATTATGGAAGTAAGTAATCATGATCTAAGTAATCATATGAATAATTACAAGTCAAAACACATAAGATAAATGAAATGATTTTACCCAAAACGCTGCTTCAACATTGAATTGACAAATGAATGGGTAATATAAAGTCATAATTGAATCATATATGATGTCATAAAAATGAATATGATTCTTTAATAATTCAATGAAATTATTTAAATCATTATACAATATTTTGAGACAAGTACAGAAGAAATTGGACATATGGTAAGGGATAATTATTCCAATCTCGTTCTTATCCGACATTGTTTATTCGTAAGTATTTACAGGGTTTATATTTATCATCCATGTCCATGTTTTATAAAAATGTTTTCATAACGTGTTTAATATTCTTCCATGTATGTTTAAAGTAATTTTTACCCTTTTTTGACTTTTACCGCATTGTATGGAAGTAATCGTTCTTTTGATTACCATACAAGGTACTTTTTGACTTTTCGAGAAAACGTACGAAGAGAATGTTTTTTTTAAATTATACGGCAAGAATGGATTTTTACAATTTCATAGTGCCTTATTTTCATGAAGTTTCCTCTACAAGATTTCATTATTATTTTAAACCAAAACCGTTTTCTTTTAAAATTGCATGGAATTTTTTGAAAAGAAAATGATTTTGAAGAAGAAAGGATATTTTCCTCAAGAATTCAATTCAAGTGTTTTATCCAAACTATTTTGCATCTAAGATGACATTACTTAGTATGTTTATGTGTCAAGTATAATGTCTCTATTATTTACATGGTTTTATTTTTCTTATGATGAAATGATATCCATTTGTTTTATATGGATTATGTTATCATGGGATGATGTTTATAAAACCCATATTATTCTCTGGGTTATGATTAATGATTTATGTTTATTTTCTAGAACACAAAATAATGATTTCATTATTAGATGGGTGGGACCTATATCTCCCTCTAATGCATTGGGTAAAGATTTATATCTCATGATATAGACATGGCTGGAATAGCAAGTGAATCCAGTTCAGTAATGGACTTTGTCCACTATGATGCTCTTGGCAGCAATATCTTGGCTACTTTGGAAATCATAAAAGTGCTTAATGGTTTTCCAAAATTACATGTTTTATTACCATGCTATTTTATCATGATTAATGTTACTTTAAGATTAATGTATTATGTACTTCCGAGATTTATGACATTACTCATGTTTTATGTTCATGTTTTTACGTTCAAATGTTTTTGGATTGTTTTATGTTCTTCATGTTTACACTTACTGAGCATTATAGCTCACCCTTTTTTTTCTTTTCACTGGGATATAAATAAAGGTTTTTGGTAAGAAAACAAAAGGGTAAGATATTTATGAGAGATATTGAATATCTTTCACCATGATTAGAAGATTATGTTCTGAGTTTCCAAAGACAAAAAACTAAAACGGTCTTTGGGCGTCTGTTTTAGTCATGTATTAAGTATTCCGTAAAATTAATGTAATGTCTATGTACATCAATATTGGGTCTCTATAGTATATGTAACGGGATTCCAAAATAGTGTTGTGGAATATTGGAATATCTATGTATTGTTTTTCAGTAATTGTATGGTACAGGTAACCATTAAAAGTGATTAAAATATTTTTGGAAAGTAGATGATATGTGCATAATGAATTGATAAAGAGAAAATAATATGTTTGGTAGTATTAATGAGCTCATGATTGATATAAGGAAAAAGTGATATCATGGTTTGAGTATAAAGGAATTTTGGGATTTTGGTATGTGGAAGGAGTTAACTTTTGACAGCATTCATGTTCTATGGTAATTCATATTTCAACAGAATACATGATTAAGATATTCACATGTTTGGAATATGACCAAAAAGATATATCTTATGATATATGGGGGATAAATGATGGTATTTACAAGCTTGGTAGATGACCTCTCAAGTAATATTTTTCTTTATACTATGAGACTGGACAGAAGAATCTTGGATAAACCTAAATATTGGAATGAATTAAGTTAGACATCAGATTGTATTGTTTAAGGCTAGAACTTTTTTGATATTATTTCTGAAATGTTATAATAGTATAGTTTTAAAAAAAGGACAACATGTAGGACAAGCGACAACCCTTCGCATCGGACAAGGTTGCGGGAATCAAACCCACAACCGAAGTACGACAGACCTTTATCATCTATCATTGGCCTACAGGAAGTCCCTGGTTTGTAGAAATTAGTTTTATTTTATTAAGTGGTATGATATATGAAGTATATGTCCATTTTTGGAACCATATATGATTAACCTCGCTATATATGGACTTATGTATATTTAATAACTTTTTTTAACCTTTTGTTTGAGACAGATGGAATGACCTATAATTCTATCACATGATCTTCTAACACTTCATGAATGACAAATTCAACTTAATTTCTTTAAGATATGAAGTAAAAATTGTTCAAGGAACAACCAATGGTGATATTGTACCAAAATCAAGTAAGTATTTATTCTAATTCAAAATTTTCAAATTTATGGAAGGGATCTTGAAAACCAAAATTTTTTTCCTAGTACCCTCATATCTAATGAATCAGATGGTACCTTATATCATCCCAAATTTATGGCTTTGTGATTTTTGTCTTTTTCATATCCATGTTTTCTACCACTATTCATCAGAACATGATGGTTAGATTTCTCTTCCATGTCCATGTTTTCACCTATGTTCTCCTATGTGGAAACCTAGTGATGAGTTAATTTGGGTAATTGTTACGTTTCATACTTCACTTTTTAAAATTAAGTTTTAGTATTACTTTTTACGATATGGGTTTCTATGAAAGAAACTTTCAAGAAGTAAATGATTTATTACCCCAACAAATTTCGAGGGTGAAATTCATTTTAAGGGGGGTAGAATGTGACACCCCAAGATTTTATGAAAAATATTATTTTTAATTTCATTGATGTCTTGTGTTGTACGCTACACCAAGATTACCTTGCTCTATACACAACAACGTATTATCTTGTAGCATACACAAAAAATATTCTTGTCTTGTATTGCATGCAAGAGAGACCTTCCTCAATAGTGTGTGTTGTACGCAATACCGAGTTTCACTAAACAACGATATATTGTCATAATATTATTATGAACTAGTTGTTATGAATAGTATTAACCAAATTTTTAATTTTATTACATTATCATTAATCCTACACATATTTTATAACATGGTGTGAGAACAAAATAAATTTTTCGGGTAAAATAAGTATTTTTCAAAAAATGTAGTTTTGTTACCTTTTGATGGCGCACCCACTTTAAATATAATTTTTGACATGTTTATAATTTTAATTTTACAAATTAATCTTTTTCCTTAGAATCAGGATTTAAAAATTTACTTTGGATAAATTTTTGATATTTTTCTGATAAGTTTCTTATTTTGATAAATAGTAAAAATACGCTAAATTTTAATTGAAAACAACTTTCTTCATCAAAATAATTTATATGGTTAAAATATATTATTTAATGGTTTTAAAGTATAAATATAATTTATTTTTTACCATTAAATATAATTTATATCATTAGAATTAATTTTACATTTAATTTATAGGTAAAAATATTTCAATCTTTTGCAATGTTTTTACTTTTAAAACTCGTTTTCTCAAAAGTGGGATTAATTTTAAATTAAATACTTAATCTTACATGTTTTGAATTTATAAAAATGGATTATATATTTGGAATCAGTAGGTCCAAATTATTTTAATAGGAAACGTTTTATTTTAAGGCATTATGAATAGTAACTAAGGTAAATTTTATTTACAACAGTTAAAGGTAAATCGGGTAATTAGGGGTAAAAATAATATTATAAAATTTCCTAAACACTTGTATTAATATAATTTGATGATTATATTTCGTCCTAAAATATACTTGGGTTGAAATGGTTTCTTTTGGAACCCACTTGGATGTGATTAAGACCTTTAATTTATTTTATTTAAATAAAATGAAATATGTCTCACTCAAACTTTAATAATTATAGTATTTTTAATATAAATTTATACATAATATAAATTCTATTATAAATACTAATTTGAAAGATAAAATGTTTTTCTTCATAATGGTAATTTATTTGGGATTTTTATGAAATATATTATTCCCTTAATATCTTATACACTAATGATGTAGAAATTATTTATTTAGTGAAAAATCAATAATATAGTTTTTATTGAAATAATAATACCCATCCAAAGGACTATAAACTTGACCAAAACTTATTGGTCGAGTATATGTATACCCTAATAATCCAAGGGTATAATTTTGGACCATTTTGATCCTTATAAAATAGATTATTACATTTATATTATTTTATTTTAAATAGTGTCAAAGTTGTCACCTTCATAATTTAATAAATATATCATTTTAAAAGTTGTGTTTTTTAGAAGAAAAATTTGACTAAAAGTATTATTATTAAATATATTAGACTTATTTTCATCATAGTATTTTATTTTTAATTTTTATGCAACAAATATGTATATTAAATATTTATAGAAAAATGTTGTCGTGATTATTTTATTAAGAGAAATATCAAATAAATTGTTTTAAAAATATTAAAATAAATATTATATAAACTAATTAATGTTCTATACGAATTTTATAGATTCATATGACATGTTATTAATCTATTAAAAATTTTAGTTCCAATATATCATTTGTTTGGATTTTATTTAAATTCAAATAAATTAATAGTGTCAAAATTGACACTATTGATATTTTATAAAAATAACATATTATTAAATTGTTTAAAAATCACAAAAATATTTCAAAAATAAAAATTGAAATTTATATGGTCTAACATGTCATAAACTATAACATTATAGACAATTGGAAACACATAAGAATTTATTTATAACCATTTAAAATTTATAATATTACTACCACAAATAAGATTAAATAGATTAAATAAGGATAAATCAAATTGATAAGGTTTAAAATAATTTCCCAACATGTCTTAATTTTATTGGATGATGATATTACAGCCCTATAATATCTCATATTCTAATTGGAGTCATTTTGTAGGTTTTTAGGTGCTTTTTGAGTTTATTATAAATTAATATTTTGGAGGTTTCCAAAAGTGCCCCTCTCCTCTCGTATAAAAGGGAACCTCCTCCCTATTCTCTTAACTCCATTTTAAGATTTCAAGCTCATAAAACCCCTAAAAATTCCTCTTATAAACCTATATAGTTTTATTATAGAGGTTTTGTTCTTCTCAAAACACCAAATTTAGTGCCATAAGAAGAGGTTTAATAGAGGCACGTCGAGGAAGAGGTAATCTCTTCTACCGATTCTTTCAAGTTTATTTCTTATTATACTTCCTATTTTTTATTTATTTCATTAAAAATTAATAAAATAAGTAAAAATAATATACTGATATATTATTATAAATATGAAACAACCCTATTTCACCTTCTATTCATCCTACAAAAAATGAAATCACCACGTGTGCGTACGTACGGCTTACCGTCTCCGCGCCGTGGTGTAATCTATTTTTCCACCACCACCATACTTGGATGGGTAAAATGGGGGAAATAATAACTATATAATATTTTTATAACATAATAATTATTTTAAGATATTATATCATCCACTCCAATTCCATTCAATAATTATGGGAATGATATCATCACTCGTGTGTACGTACGGATTACCGTCTCCACGACGCGATGTGATTAATTCTCTATGTTAACCATTCCAAAATGATTATAAAGTATATATAATAACTAATCATGAAATATATGACATAATAATGATACTGGATTTATTTATATTTTATTTTATTACTTCCATTCAATTTAATACGAAAAGAAAATAGCGTTCAAGCGTACGTACGGCCTACCATCTCCATGAACGGTGTATTTAATTCCATTTATCCATATATTATATATTTATTAAATTATGAATATATATTATATATAAATCATGTTTTACATTCTGGAAGTAACTAATCATGATCTAAGTAATCATATGGATAATTAAAATCCAAAACATATACGATGAATGAAACGATTTTACCCAAAACGTTGCTTTAAAATGGAATTGACAAATTAATGGGTAATATAAAGTCATAAGTGAATCATATATGATGTAATAAAAATGAATAAGATTCTTGAATTAGTAAATGAAATTTTTTAAATCATTATACAGGAGTTTTGGACATGTACAGAAGAAATTGTACATAAGGTAAGGGATAATTATTCCAATCTTGTTCTTATCTGATATTGTTTATTAGTAAGTATTTACTAGTGTTATATTCATCATCCATTTCCATGTTTTATAAAAATGTTTTCATAAGGTGGTTACTATTCTTCCATGTATTTTTAAATTCATTTTTACCCTTTTTTGACTTTTACCACATTGTATGGAAGGAATCTTTCTTTTGTTTACCATTCAAGGTACTTTTTCATTTTTCTGGAAAAAGTACGAGGAGAATATTTTTTTAACTTATACGGAAAGAATGGATTTTTACGGTTTCATAATGCCTTATTTTCATGAAGCTTACTCTACAATATTTCATGATTATTTTCAACAAAAAACCTTTTCTTTGAAAATTTCATGGCATTTTTTGAAAAGAAAATGATTTTTAAGAATAAAGGATATTTTCCTCAAGAATTCAATTCTAGTGTTTTATCAAAACTATTTTCCATCTAAGATGACATTATTTAGTATGTTTATGTTTCAAGTATAATTTATCTTTATTTACGTGGTTTTATTTTTCTTATGATAAAATGAGATCCATTTGTTTTATATGGATTATGTTATGATGGGATGATGTTTATTAAACCCATATTATTCTGTGTGTTATGATGAAATGATTTATGTTTATTTTGTGGCACAAGAAATAATGATTTCATTATGAGATGGGTGGGACCTATATCTCCCTCCAATGCATTGGGTAAAGATTTATATCTCATGAGATACACATGGATGGAACGGAAAGTGAATCTGGTTCAGTAATGTACTTTTTCCACTATGATGGTCTTGGTAGCAATGCCTTGGCTACTATGGAAATCATAACATGTGCTTAATGGTTTTCCACAATTAAATGTTTTATTATCATTCTATTTTATCATGATTAATGTTCCTTTATGATCAATGTCTTATGTACTGCCAAGATTTATGTCATTACTCATGTTTTATGTTCATGTTTTTACGTTCAAATGATTATGGATTGTTTTATGTTCTCCATGTTTACCCTTACTGAGAATTTGAGCTCACCCTTTTTATGATTTCTTTTCCGCCAGGATATAAAGAAAGGTTTTAGGTAAGAAAACAAAAGGGGAAGATATTTATGGGAGATGTTGAAGATCTTTCCCGTTGATTAGAAGATTATGTTCTGAGTTTCCAAAGACACTAATCTAACACAGTCTTTCGGCATCCGTTTTTTTCATGTATTAAGTATTCCAAAAAAGTAATGTAATGTCTATGTATGTCAATCTTGGGTATCTACAGTATATGTAACGGGATTCCAAAATATTGTTGTGGAATATTGAAATATCTATGTATTGGTTTTCAATAATTGTATGGTATCGGTAACCATGAAAACTGATTGAAATATTTTTGGAAAGAAGATGATATGCGCATAATGAAGTGATAAGGAGAAAATAATATGTTTGATAGTATTAATGAGCTCATGATTAATATAAGTACAAAGTGATATCATGGTTTGAGTATATAGAAATTTTGGGATTTTGTTAAGTGGAATGATTTAACTTTTGACAACATTCATGTTTTATGGTAATTCATGTTTTAAGAGAATACATGATTAAGGTATTCACATGTTTGGAATGTGACCAAAAAGATATATCTTATGATTTATAGGGGATAAATGATGGTATTTACGTGCTGGGTAGATGACCTCTCTAGTAATATTTTTCTTTATACTATGAGATTGGACAAAAGTATTTTGGATAAGCCTAAAGATTGGAATAAATTAAGTTAGATATCAGATAGTATTGTCTATGTCTATAACTTTTTGATATTATTTCTGAAATGTTATAATAGTATAGTTTTAGAAAAAGGAAAACCTGTAGGATGGGTGAAAACTCGTCACATCAGACAAGGTTGCGGGAATCAAACCCACAACTGAAGTTAGATAGGCCTTTATTGCCTACCATTGGCCAACAAGAATTCCCTAGTTTGTAGAAATTATTTTTACTTTATTAAGTGGTATGATATATGAAGTATAAGTCCATTTTTGCAACCATATATGATTAACCTCACCATATATGGACTTATTTATATTTAATAACTTTTTTTAACCTTTTGTTTGAGATATATGGAATGACACATCATTTTATCACATGATCTGCTAACACTTCATGAATGAAAAATTCAACTTCATTTTTTTAAGATATGAAGTGGAAATTGTTCAAGAAACGACCAACAGTGAAATTGTACCAAAATCAAGTAATTATTTCTTCTAATTCAAAATTTTCCAATTTATTCAAAGGATCTTGAATCCCAAAAATGTTGTCCAAGTACCCTCATATCCAATGAATCAGATAGTACCTTATATCATCAAAAATTTATGGCTTTGTGATTTTTGGATTTTTCATAGCCATGTTCTCTACCACTATTCATCAGAACATGATGGTTAGATTTCTCTTACATATCCATGTTTTCGTCTATGTTCTCCTATGTGGAAACCTAGTTATGAGTTAATTTTCGTAAGCATTATGTTTCTTACTTAAATTTTTAAAATTAATTTTTAGTATTTATTTTTACGTTGTGGTTTTCTATGAAAGAAACTTTCATGTAGTAAACGATTTATAACCCCCAAAGAATTTTGAGGGCGAAATTTATTTTAAGTGGGGTAGAATGTAACACCCTGAGATTTTATGAGAAATATTCTTTTTAATTTCTTTGATTTCTTGTGTTGTATGAAAAAACAAGATTAGATTGAGCTCTATGCAACATAGTATTATCTTGTAGTATATGCAAACAATATTCTTGGCTTGTGTTGCACGCAAGAGCGACCTTCCTCGATATCTTGTGTTGTACGCAATACTGAGTTTCACTAAATAACGATATATTGTTATAATATTATTATGATCTAGCCTTTATGAATTTTACTAACCAAATTTTTAATTTTATAACATTTTCATTCTTCTTACACATATTCTAGAACATGTTCTGAGAACAAAATAAATTTTTCGGGCAAAATAAGTATTTTTCAAAAAAATATAGTTTTGTCACCTTTTGATGGTGCACCCACTTTAAATATAGTTTTTGAAATGTTTATAATTTCAATTTGAAAAATTAAACTTCTTACTTGGAATCAGAATATAGAAATTTACTATGGATAAATTTTTTATATTTTTCTGATAAGTTTCTTATTTTGATGAATATTAAAAATATGCTAAATTTTAATTGAAAACAACTTTTTTCATAAAAATAATTTATATGGTTAAAATATATTATTTAATTCTTTTAAATTATAAATATAATATATTTTTACAATTTAATATAATTTGTGGCATTATCATTAATTTTACATTGAATTTATAGGTAAAAACCTTTCAATCATTTGCAATGTTTTATCTTTTAAAACCCGTTTTGTCAACAGCGGGATTAATTTTAAATTAAATACTGCAACTTTTGTGCTTAGAATTTGGAAAAATGGATTTAATATTTGTAATCATTAGTTCCAAATTATTCTAATAGGATAATTTTTATTTTAAGGCATTATGAATAGTAACTGCGGTAAATTTTATTTACAATAGTTAGATGTAAATATGGTAATTAAGGCTAAAAATAATATTATAAAATTACTTTAACACTTGTATTAATATAATTGGATGATTATATTTTTTCCTAAAATATACTTAGGTCGAAATTATATCTTTTGGAACACACTTGTATGTGATTAAGACCTTTAATTTATTTTATTTAAAGAAAGTGAAATCTGTCACACTCAAACTTTAATAATTAAAGTATTTTTAATATAAGGTTATACTAAATATAATTTTGATTATAAATACTCATTTGAAAGATAAAATTATTTTATTCATCATGGTAATTTATTTGTGATTTTTAAGAAATATATAATTATCTTAATAACTTATACATTAATGATGCAGAAATTATTTATTTAGTGAAAAATCAATAATATAGTTTTTATTAAAATAATAATACCAATTAAAAGGACCATAAACTGGACCAAAAATTATTGGTCGAGTATATATATACCCTAATAAACTAAGGGTCAACTTGTGGACCATTTGGAGCCTTATAAAATAGATTATGACATTTATATTATTTTATTTAAAATGATGTCAAAGTTGTCACCTTCATACGTTAATAAAGATAAAATTTTAAAGGATGGTTGTTTTAGAAGATAAATTCTACTAAAAGTATTCTTATGAAAGATATTATATTTATCTTCATCATAGTAGTTTTATTTTTGATTTTTATGCAACAGATAATTATATTAAATAATTATACCAAAAATGTTGTAGTAATTATTTTATTAAGAGAAATATCAAATAAATGGTTTTAAAAATATTAAAATAAATATTATATGAACTAACTAATGTTATCCATGAATTTTATAGATAAATATGACATGTTATATATCTATTAAATATTTTTTTTCGAACATATCTTTGGTTTTGATTTTATTTAAATTCAAATACATGAATAGTGTCAAAATTGACACTATTGATATTTTATAAAAATAACATATTATTAAATTGTTTAAAAATCACAAAAATATTTAAAAATTATAAATTTAAATTTATATAGTCTGAAATGTTATAAATTATCCAATTATCAACAATTAACAACACATAAGTAAGTATTTATAACAATTTAATATTTAGAATATTATTACCACAAATAAAATTAAATAGATTAAATAAGGATAAATCAAATTGATAAGGTTTAAAATAATTTCCCAATATGTATAAATTTTATTGGAATATAATATTAAAACCCTATCTCATATCATCTTCAAATTTGAGTCATTTTTGAGGTTTTTAGGTGGGGTTTGAGTTTATTATAAATTAATATTTTGGATGTTTCCAAAAGTTCTCCTCTCCTCTCTTATAAAAGGGCACCTCCTCCCTCTTCTATTAACTAAATTTTAAGCCTTAAATATCATCCAACCTCTACCAATTCCTCTTTTAAACCTCTCTAGTTCTATTATAGAGGTTTTGGTATTCTCAAAAGACCAACTCTAATGCCCTAAGAGGAAGATTAATAGAGGCACGTCGAGGAAGAGGTAATCTCTTCTACCGATTCTTTCAAGTTTCTTTCTTCTTATACTTCCTCTTATTTAGTTGTTTATTTATAAATTAATAACATAATTATAAATAATATACTGATATGTTGTTTTAAATATGAAACAAACCTATTTCACCTTCTATCCATCATACAAAAAATGAAATCACTGCATGTGCGTACGTACGGCTTACCGTCTCCACATCGTGGTGTAATTTATTTTTCCACCACCACCATACTTGGATGGGTATAATGTTGGAAATAATAACTATATATGATTATTATAACATTATACTGATTCTAAGATATTATATCATCTACTCCTATTCCATTCAATAATTATGGAAACGATATCATCGCTCGTGCATACGTACTGATTACCGTCTCCACGACGCGATGAGATTCATTCTCCGTGTTCACCATTCAAGAATGATTATAAAGTATATATAGTGAATAATAATGAGATATATGAAATAATAATACTACTGGATTTATGTATATATATATATATATATGTCATCTACTTACTTCTATTCAAGTCAATAGGGAAAGGAAAACAGCGTTCATGCGTACGTACGGCCTACAGTCTTCATGCCAAATCAATTTTTTTGTAATTTTCATAAAAGCCACTTGGAAAACCTGGAACCGCATTACACCATACAATACCAGGATTCAAAATCTTGGACTGAATTCAAAATTCAAAATGTAAAGCCACCACCACCTAAATCCCACAAATCATGCACCGCTGGTAAGCACGCTGACGCCATCATTATCACAACATAGTAGGCATCATCACGTCGTCACCATCCCTGCCAAACGTCAATCCATTGTCATGCCATCCTCTCAACCCATCGTCACAGTCACTACACCCATCGCTGGAGAACAGAACCACCATCAAACACCATACCAAAAGAACACCATCCATCATCCAAATGCCACACCAGAACACCGGATACAGTCAACAGGCCAAATCAACAATCATCAAGTAAAAAAGAAATCAAAGGCTGAATCCCCAACAGCCTCGCAAAATTACGCCAGAATTGACACCACAGGACAGCATCCTCAAACTCTTCAAACCACACCATCGAACCAACATCACCACTAGTTCCACCACAAAATCACACCTCACGCACAAATAAATCCAGATCCAAATCACGCAGACAAAAAAACGTAAATAAAAACCATCACTACAAATCACCGAACACCAGGCCACACCGGAAAAAGTCTCACCTCAAGTCAGGAACCACAACCCATTGCTGCCTTTACAGACACCATAGAATCCACCACGGACAACCTCTCACACTCCTAGTAGACACTCGATATGGAAACCCTTAGACAACAATGTAGATCTTGACCGCTAGAACTCATCGTGCCACCAAGGAACCCTAGCCAGCGAAGGAGACAAGGGGCATGGAGTGGGCCAAAAAACGGTGAGGGAAGCTGCAACAGCCGAGCCCACAGAGACTGATGATTCCACTGATGGAGGAACCCCCGAGATCACTGCGAAGAAGCACCGAGGAGTTTTGGACACGTACAGAAGAAATTGGACATAAGGTAAGGGGTAATTATTCCAATCTCGTTCTTATCTGAGATTGTTTATTCGTAAGTATTTACGGGGGTTATGTTTATCATCCATGTCCATGTTTTCTAAAAATGTTTTCATAAAATGTTTATTATTCTTCCATATATTTATAAAGTCATTTTTACCCATTTTGACTTCTACCACAGGGTATAGAAGGAATCTTTCTTTTGTTTACCATACGAGGTACTTTTTCACTTTTCTGGAAAAAGTACGAGAAAAATTTTTTTTTAACTTATACGGCATGAACGAATTTTTACGGTTTTATAACGCCTTATTTTCTTGAATCTTACTCTACAATATTTCGTGATTATTTTCAACAAAATCCTTTTCTTTTAAAATTCCATGGAATTTTGTGAAAAGAAAATGATTTTGAAGCAGTAAGGAAATTTTCCTCAAGAATTCATTTCAAGTGTTTTATCAAAACTATTTTCCATCTAAGATTACATTATTTAGTCTATTTATGTTTGGAGTATAATGTATCTATTATTTACATGGTTTGATTTTTCTTATGATGAAATGATATCCATTTGTTTGATATGGATTATGTTATGATGGGATGATGTTTATGAAACCCATTTTATTCTTTGGGTTATGATGAATGATCTCTGTTTATTTTGTGGCACACATAAGAATTATTTCATTATGAGATGGGTGGGACCTATATCCCCCTCCAATGAATTGGGTAAAGATTTATATCTCATTAGATTGAAATGGATGGAATGGAAAGTAAATCCAGTTCAGTAATACAGGGTTGGAATGGAAAGTAAACTCGGTTCAGTAATGGACATTATCCACATTGATGGTCTTGGCAAAAATGCCTTGGCTACTATGGAAATCATATCAAGTGCTTAATGTTTTTCCACAATTACATGTTTTATTACCATGCTATTTTATCATGATTAATGTTCCTTTTTTATCAATGTCTTATGTACATCCAAAATTTATGTCATTACTCAGGTTTTATATTCATGTTTTTACGTTCAAATGTTTATGGATTGTTTTATATTCTCCATGTTTAACCTTACTGAGCATTTGAGCTCACCCTTTTTATGTTTTCTTTTCTCTTGGATATAAAGAAAGGTTTTTGGTAAGAACACAAAAGGGGAAGATCTGTATGGTAGATGTTGAAGATATTTCACCATGATTAGAATATTATGTTATGAGTTTCCAAAAACACTAAACTAATATGGTATATGGGCATCTGTTTTGTTCATGTATTAAGTATTCCTTAAAAGTAATGTAATTTCCATGTACATCAAGCTTTGGGTCTCTACACCCCAATAATCAAAGATTTCAACAACTAGAATGGGAGTGAGATGAATTTTATTCCATTTGGTAATGGATCCTAATTGTTGAAATTGAAGACAACTTTGGAAGAATTGTTAAGAATCCTTAGTGAGTTAAGGCTAGTAAAAACACCTTTTTAGGACCTTTGAAGTGGTTTTATTTGTATAAAACTGACCTCCAAATGCCTCTCCTTGACAGAGTATTATAATGGAATGATTCTCAGAATCAAGAACATGTCACCTAATGATTAGATCTAGATAGAACATAAAGAGGTAAGGATCATCAAACACATATTTTTTTACATTAGAAAGAAATTATATCTTATCTTGGGTCCTGAGGAATTTTTTAATGTCAACCATGACCAAATATTTTTCTATTTCAACATACCATGGGAAATCACTCACAGAATAGGGGTGCTCATCTGGAAATGAATCTGACACAAAAAGGTTATATGAGTTGTCTTTGAATTCAATCCTAGAGATGTGATCAGCTACAACATTTTCAAAACCTTTTTATTCTTATTGATTAAAT
This sequence comes from Viscum album, assembly GCA_963277665.1. NCBI lineage: Eukaryota > Viridiplantae > Streptophyta > Magnoliopsida > Santalales > Viscaceae > Viscum > Viscum album. The sequence continues at coordinate 1,572,906,466 of OY728120.1, read as the reverse complement.
CAAATTATTTAATAATAAGGACTCAACTAATAAATCTAACTTTGTCCTCTTGTTTTTGGAAAAGGTATTTTAGGGATGAATGATCGATGAAGACAATGTTGGGTTATCCTAAGTGATAGGACCAGAATTTTTATAAGGCAAAAAAATAACTCTTTCTCTATGGCTGTGTAGTTTATTTGTGCATCATTTAATTATTTTCATTCATAAGAGATGACACATGGAGTTTTATCATCCTGTTTTCCTAATAATACTCCAACAACGAAGTCACTCTTGTCACACATGAGTTCGAATGGATGTTTCTAATTTGGAGCATGCATGATAGGTGGAGATATAAGAGATGACTTGAGTGTAGAGAATGATTTCTCACAACTTTCTATCAATAAAAATGTATCATATTTCACCAAAAAAGTACAAATTGGTTGAGAAATTTCACTTAAATTCATAAAAAACTTTCTATAGAAACCAGTATATCCTAAGAAGGACCTCAATTCCTTTAAATTTTTTTAGAGAGGGAAGGTGATGAATGATATCAACCTTAGCATTTTCAACTTCAATACATCTACCAGAGACCACATATCCCAGTACTAGTTCCCCCTTTACCATGAAATGGAATTTTTCCCATTTTATGATGATATTATTATCCTCACATCTTGACAAAACCCTTTCAAAATTTAAAAGGAATACCTAAAAGGTATACCCAATGATATATAATTCATCCATAAAGATCTCTAAATATCCCCCCACAATGTGATAGAATATTCCCATAATGCACCAATGGAAGGTACCAGGGAGATTACGTAACCCAAAGGGCATGAATTTGAAAGAAAAAGTTATGAATGGGTAGGTGAATTTTGTTTTTACTTGATCCTCTAAAGAGACCATAGTTTGATTTTACATTGAGAATCCATCTAGGAAGAAGTATAATTGATAACCTACCACTCGCATGAGGACTTGATCAATCAAGGGAAATGGGAATGGTATTTCTTGGTACATGATTGGATCTTCCTATATTAAATGAAGACTCTCTATCAACTAATATCCCTTGTGGGGAGAAGAGCACCATCATCATTGGTGATTATATGGATTCTATCTTTCATTGGTTCAACTTGAATTGGGTTTACCCACTCACTCTCAACAATGGGGAAGATGATACCATCTTTTAACAGCATAAGAAGTTATTTCCTTAACACATCCATGAGATTGGGATTGATTATCCACTATAGTTTATAACATGGTTTGGAGTCAAATTCATGAAATATCCTATGAGTTACAAAGAGTGGGCTAATCCCAGAAATATCAGAAAGGGTCCATCCAATTTCTTTATTATGGTTTTCTAGGACATCAAGAATCATCCTCTATTGAGTGTATTAAAGGGAGGAATAAATTATAATAGGAAAGCCTCAATTGTACCCTAATAATGCATACTTAAATGATGAAGGTAACACCATAAATTCTATATCATATTGGTTAACACTTTCAAAAGAAGGATGGGACATTTTATCAAACTTGATATCTTTTCTGAAATTTATAACAGAATTGTATCCTTATGAACAAAAGTTTTAGCCACCAAATTGGCTAGATCAATGTCATGAATGGGTATGTACTAAATTTTTTTTATTTCACCAATGGTATCACTAATTTGTGATTTGAGAAAATCATGAAAAAATCTATCTGAAAGAGACTCAAGCAAAGAATAAAAATTTCTCTCATGTGAAAAACGGAAATATATCTCTTCTTGACATAAGAATACTTTAATAATTACTTGATGTTATTATAGTTCACTATCAACCCTACCAATACAATTAAACTCATGTATCTCTTCATCATCCCCAATTTGAGATTTTTCATTGTAGATGTTCAGATCGAAACTCATGCTTCTGATGCTTATTATGTTCTTATTTATAACTCGGATGACTGAGTTGATTATTGCTAAGAAGGGATGACCAAGGATGATGGGGTTTGATTACTTAGACCTAATAATGGGTTATTTTCAAGTACAATTAATTCATAAAGGTAATTAAATTTTCAAATTTTACTTAAACATCCTTTAATATTCCCTTCGGAAATCAAACACTATGATCAGCAAGTTGACGAGTAATAGATGTGGGTTAGAGTTATTTAATCCCTAACTGAAAATACATGGAATATGGAATAATTTTCACACTATATCCTAGATCATAATTTGATTTGACAACATTTCTCTCTCCTAACACAACATTTATTTATGGACATCTTGGAGCTTTCAACTTTGGAGGAATGGTCCCTTGAATGGTGGTACTCACATTAGCATCCAAAAGGTCTTGGATTTTATGTGAAAAATTAAATTTAAAAGTGAAAAAGTACTTAAGTTAAATTGATTATGAATTAATGTTTTGGATTGAATCAATAAGAGGAATGTTCAACTTAACATGATAAAATGTTTCCCTCATTGTCTCATTCAGTTCTGCTTTAGATTTTCTTCTCATACGTTGAGGGAAGGGATCAAGTTGTTTGACTGTTTGGTGTGGTTCTGGTTCCTTCACATTATCATTGGGTTTTTTATAATACTTTGGTGGTTATTCATCATTTCCATGTGTTTTTTAATCTCTTAATGTTTCTGTATTGGTTTGTTCAATATTCTTATTGGGTTTCCCACTTCTTGAAACAGACACTTCTTTTAGTTATTTATGATATGGTAGTGTGTAACTGGATTCTAGCCTTAAGGCTGAGGATGGTACCACCTGAGAAGGAATGGGAACCTTTCTAGATTTAATGGTTTGTAGTTCATGTGTTAGGGATGAGAATTTTGAGTTCATTTTCTCAATTTTTTACACAACTTTTCATGGATTGAGAGAGGGGCAGATTAGGAAGGGGCTTGTCTTGGTTGGTTTATCCCAGGAGGATACATTGGTTTTTGGATTCGTTGTTGAATGGTTTGATTGATAGGTTCTATTTATTGTATAGGACGATGTTGGTATTGGACTATTTTGGATTGAAACTAGTTATGGATTTTAGAAAAAATTGGAGGGTAGGGTTTTGGTCATTTTGACTGACTGGGTTCTTGGATGGGTTGATGGTTATCTTTCAAATAGAATTCTAGATGGTCATTTTACCTTGGATTGAAAGTGGTTTGGTACTATTTCTTTTAAGAGTTTATATCATTAAAATCCCTAGTGTTACCCCTAAATAAACATCATTAATTGAAGGTATGGTTTGGAAGTTTTCAATTGTGTGGTCATGTTTGTCAAAAATTGTGCAAACAAGCTCAAAAATTTGGATTTCTCGGATCTTCTTAAGATCGATCTCCTAGACCTTCCTAGTGAGTGAAACAGGTTCTAACATAATAATTTCCTCTTCCCTAAGTGTTTTCATTACACCATATTTTAGTTTCTTCTCATATTAAGGTGATGTTCCCCATGTTTGGTTTTGTTTGGTGAGTCCTTATAAATACTCATAAGCATCATTGGGGATTTTTTTGAAGGTTCCATTACACATCATATCAATGAATTATTTTTTTTCTGGACCCAAACCATCATAGAGATTTAGAACTTGTTCTGTTATTTAGAATCCATATTGAGGTACCATATTGAGTGTGTCTTGAACCTTTCCCATGTTTCATAAAATGACTCCCCTTCTTTTTCAAAAAAAATGGATGCTCATTTTATGTGCAATTGTTCTGTGATGGGGAAAATATTTTGTGTGGAAAGATCTTTGAAATTGGTCCCTGGAGTGGATTGATGTAGGTATAAAATTTTTTAACCAATTATTTGCTTGGTAAATTAGTGAAAAAATAAATAGCCTCATCTTATCTAACTCAATATGATGTTGTGGGAACATGGTTTCAACAATGTCGTTAAACTCTTTAACATTAAGGTATGGAATTTATGACTTCATCCCATGGAAGGTTGGAAGGTGGTTTAAGACAAGAGGGTTGAAGAAATAATGGGATTATCCTTGGTCAGAATGCCTAATTCAAGATGATGAATTGGTTTAAGAAGGTTTTATGTAGTCATTTATGGTTTGTTCAACGACAATACCCATGTTTGGAGATGCTTTATTTAGATTTCCATATTTGGTTCCATCTTGGGTTTATGAGTTGGTTTCCTTAAAGACCCTTCATTGAAATGTGATCAATTTTTGAATATAGATTATTATTAAGGTTAGTATCTAATGAAAAGATACTCCAAGGTGTGATTGACTCCACAACCATAGGACTGTCCACCCAAATAATTCGGTTTAATTGGTCACAGGTATAGGAGAACATGTGCCAAGAAAAGTGAAAAACAAAAGAAAAGGGAGAAGATAAGAGAAGTTTAGGTGAGAAAAAGGAAATGGGGTAGAATATATTGAGTGTTTAGGTAACTTTCTTGGGTCCCTTGAAATGGTACAAAAATTTGGTATCACCCAAATTTACCCATTTTTTTAGGGTTATGCAGTCACTTGTAGTGTATCTTGGGTTGTCAAATCCTCAGAGACCTAAGAAGAAACCTATAGAAACATGTATTCTTTGGATTGTTTTTTACTATTAATTGTCAAACTTTTAGTTGATTTTATATAGGTTTAAGTGAAAACAAATAGACTTAATTTAATTAAATTTTAAATGAATGAGTTGATCTTTGGTTATCACTAGGGGTAGATTGGATGCATTCCTTTTTCAAAAAAAATCTACTTGTTATATTTGAGATGGGTTCATTCAAGGAGATAAAATAACTTCATCACTTACTATTTTAATACCCACACACCCTAAATCTAATCACATATACACTTGTATGATCATATTTATGAGAACCCCAATGTAAAGGTTCATATTATCACATGAAGTGTGAGGTCTTAAACTTCAATAAGGATGAAAAGGTTTTAAAATCATAATATGAAATTCTCAAATAAAAGAAGTGATTAGACATTTATAGAGTGAAAAATAACATCCAATACTTCCCTTTTATACTATATTGGATAAACCCATAAGATGATTATCCATCCATTTATTCTATGATCTCAATGGAAGTGGGAATTAGACTAAATGGGGTAGAATTGATGAAGTGAAAAACAATAAAATAACTATCACTCCAATGTTGTGTGATAAATTTCACAAGGTTTGGTGTGAATAAATTCACACCATGAATAAATAGTATGAACATGATATGAAGAATAATATAATAAGATAAAATTAATAACTTTTATAAATAACTATTGTGATTTGGACAACTTACATAATAAATAAAAATGTTATAAAGACAAATTGGCCTAAAACGTTACAATAAAAACAAGCATAAATAATTATTAACTCCTCCACCACCACTGACTTAAATAATAATTTCATTGGAATTGGTTCAAGACTCTAAAATTCCAATTCTCCTCAATTAATGGTGGTAGGCCAAGGTGGGTGAAAATTTAATAGAGAGTGGACTTTTCCACCTTTGACAGAAAATATGACCCAACTTGCATGCCTTCAACTGGTGTATCAAAAAGATCATCTAGATTGTCTAAGTTTGGAGGGAGATAGAATAAAAATATCAAAATATGTATGTACCATGATATCTTATAATATTTCATATCAAATGGAATTTTGTTTTTTAAGATATGATAAAATTGGTTTAATGTTTTTCCAGGCCACAAAATCTGGCCCAGAATTGCATCTTAAAATTGGGCCACCTGGAACTCTGTTGAAACATCCGAATTATCTTGGGTCACTTTTTAATTAAATTTTCCACATGATTTTATTTATCACTGGTTAAATTTTTAGAAACATTGGTCTTTGATCTTGGACGATACAGTCTCTTTACTTGGGTGTTGTCCAGTTTACTTTGGCCGGAATGAGTTGATATGAAAGCCCACTTTGGTTATCTTCCAACGTGATTCATCAATTGTTACATAAGAATGAAATATTCACTATGGAATTGGAAATTTGAAAATAAGGTATGAAAATAAAATCAATACCATTAGGTTTTTTATATGTTGTTCTAAAATGTACTATGTAATAGTGTAGTTTAAGAAAGAATTGAAATCATGATGTGAAATGATGTTCAAAGTGTAAAATGAACTAAAATGGTGTTTATGAATAATGAAGAACGTGAATATTATAAAACAAAATAATTTATATTCTCCAATTTCAGTGTCTAATTAGTGGTATTGAATTTCATGAAATTTTCGAGTTGTAGATTTTGGAGAAATTGGAAAATTCCTATTTGTTCAAAAGTCATTGAGATTTTTTAACAAATATTTAAGAGTTGATTTTGTGGTTCCATACATAAAGGTAATAATTAATTGTTTTCTATAACATAAACACAAAAAAATTTAAATATAAGGATACATGTTGTGATATATAAGTGTGAACATGATTTTTCAGCACATACTTAAATGGTTATCCATTTTTCTAAAGGGATTAGTAATTGTTACACTAAAGAATATGTAAGAGTCATTTACATTTATATAAAATACTATATATGTTATAGATAGATAATTTTTAATATTTATAGGCTATATAGATATTTTTATGGGTAAAAATACCTAAATAAGGATATATATACTTTTCACCAGGATAATACATAGAAAGTTACATGTTTTCTAATACATACATTTTTTCCTGTGATTCAATATGATACATATAGGTTATTATATTTACCAAAAAAATATAAGGCCTATGATAATTAATATCATGATTTAAATATTATTTTATTGATATATTCTTCAAATCATAGACATCATGATACTGAATATTTTTTTGATGAAATACAAGTGATAAAGATTAATAGTTAATGAAGGTATTGTTTCTCTGACGTGAAGCCTCACACCACAATTATACATTCATGGAATATCTCACTCATTGAGTAACTAATAGATATTTTTTATAATTTTCATGAATATAAACTAGAATGTGAGTAATGATAAAGAAAATGTTTTGAAGAATATATGGTGATTTTGAAATAAAAATTGTGATTCAAGATGTTAATATTATTTAACATTTTTCAAAAATTGTGTTAGAATATGTAAAGTGAAATTAATAAGTATGAAATTAAGGAATATTCAAATAAATTTATCTCTAAATTTAATGTTATTGAAAACCATATTCTATAAGAAATAATATAGATAAAATATAATGGGGAATTATATGAGGATTTTTTAAATTTTGTGCCATGAATTGAAAAAGGGGAAAGAGAAAGAGATATTTTTACAACCTATGTAATGATAGAATAAAACATTTTCATGTCATTTTAATATTCTCCAATTATATTTTTTAGGGAAATATTCATTAATATAATGTTAGTGAATTTTTTTATCCTAAGGAATAAAGATAAATTTCGTACCAAATTATTTTTTCAAGAATTATATGGATTTATTTAAAAAAAATTAAAATTATCGAACATTAACATTAAAAATTTACTTTATTTTTTAATTTAACATTTCAAAATTATCGTAGGATGAAACGTTATAATTTTTTGAAAAAATTTATTTTTTGAATGAATATTAAAAAAATATAGATTTTTATTAAAAACTATATTTTATTTTCAAGTATTTAAAATGTATAAATATATTTTTCACCAATTTTAAAATTTAAAATGTTTCCTTTTATTGAAAATTATCTAGTAAATTTCATTAGAATCAATATAATAATTGAAATAGGTATAAAATAATATTATAATTAATATTTCATTTTCTAAAAAACTCTTATTTATCATTTTCGGTATCTTTATTTATAAATTAAATTATGAAAATAATATTAAATGAATTTTATAAAATGGATTATATATTTTTAATCTTCATAATTAATATTATTTTATTAGATGAAATTAATTATTTGTCTTTTAATGGTATAATTAGTAAAAATATTATACCATCATTATGATTAAAAAAAGTTTATGATTGGGTTGACCTAGAGATATATGGGTTAAAATTGCCGATAAACATTTATAAATCCCATTATATGGATTTATATATACCATATATCAACTAATGTTAAAAAATGGTTAACACTTTAACTATTTTTATTGAGTAATACATGAATATATTTTAATTGTTTTTGGAATACTGTAACGCCCCATCCCCAGTTACCCGGAGTCGGTGCATTATTTTAATGCATTGACATGATTACAAGTAATATAGTCCTCAAGGACTGATCGGTTTAGAAGTCTTGGAAAATATATTACATACATTAACATTACATTACAATTTCAAACAAAAAACACAGCATAAATAGTTCTTTGAGAATGCCATTATTCCCTTCAGTTTAACCCTGCATATCAATCATAACACACTTCTTAGAATCCTGGGAAAAATAAAACATAGAAATGGGTGAGCTCAAATTCTCAGTAAGGGTAAGAAATACTGCAGAAAATGACATAAATATTAATCATGGTGAATAATTGAAACCACATGCCTTTACCAATAATAAACATGAATACTTTTATAGAAAGAATATGTGTTGAGTAAATAATTCCATAATAAAACATAATCATGGTTATTCTACTAGTTGAATAACCACATGAACCATCAATATTATTTCCATAATGAGGGAATGTATAATGTCAGACATTCTAAAACATTTTTTCAAGGCCTCGGCCAAGACGTCTAAAATGATTAAGGCCTCGGCCAAAACCATAAATCAAATTAGGAAAGGGCCTCGGCCAATTCCACGTCTAGTTGTCTCATGAGACCTACCGATGCATCGAGGAGCTATAGAGGGCTCCACCCATCACTTACTATGTCCAATACATTCCTCATAAGAAAAGGATGAAACTTAACATAAACATTCATATAAGAGCTAGGATACGAAATGTCAATACTTTAAACACAAACCATGAATGGTATAAAAATAACACATCCACAGTCAAACATATCACAAAACCTTTAATACAATATGTGTAGAGACCCAAAGATTAACGTCCATGGACATTACATTACTTTTTCGAAATACTTAGTACATAACAAAAACACAAACACAAGGACCATAATAGTTTAGTGTCTTTGGAAACTCGGAATATAATCTTCTAATCGTGGTGAAAGATATTCAACATCTCCCATAAATATCTTCCTTTTTTACCTAAAACCTTTATTTATATCCTGGGGAAAAGAAAACATAAAAGTTTGAACTCAAATGCTCAGTAAGGGTAAACAAAAGAAATATCAATCACATCATATTCATAAGAACATAACATTTTGGAAATCGTAACCTGCAAAAGAGATCATAATATCATAACATGGGATAAATCATATTAGTGAAATGTAATCCCAATAATCATAACTTAAAACATGAAACTTTTTGGAATACACACATAATCATAGAGAATCATATCTTATTAGTCAAGACTTATTTCCATGACTATCTTAGTGGACAAAGTCTATTTCTGAACCAAGTTCACTCCTCGTTTCAGTCCTGTTTCACTGAACCGGTTTAACCTGCCATTCCAGCCATGTCTATCTCATGAGATATTAAATCTTTACCCAATGCATTGGAGGGAGATATAGGTCCCACCCATATCATAATGATACCATTCTTATGTGTGCCACAAAATCATAAATCATACATCATTGCATAACCCATGTAGTAAAAATGGGATTCTTAAACAACATGACATCATAAAACAATTCATATAAGATAAAGGAATTCATAAAAATAATTCCATCACAACATAATCAAATCAATGTAATAATAGGGATATAAACAGAACCCTATATTATCTTAGATGGAAAATAATTTTGATAAAGTACTTGAACTCCATTCTTGACGAAAATATCCTTTCTACTTCAAAAACATTTTCCTTTATTTAACATGTCATACAATTTTAAACTAAAATAAGTTGATTAAAAATAAACATGAAAACTTATAAAGGAAGCTTCTTGGAAATAATGTTTTAAAAAATCATTCATGCCGTATAAGTTAAAAAAACATTCTTCTCGTACTTTTGTCGGAAAAGTCAAAAAGTACCTCGTACGGAAAACGACAAAAGATTCCTTTCATATCATTTACTAAAAACTCACTGAAGGGTAAACTTGGATTTAAACAATTATAGGTGGATGGAAAAATATTACATATTGAGGAAACATGGATGTGGATGATAAAATACACCCTAGTAAATTCTGAAGTATAAACAATCTCAGATAAAAATTGAGATTGGGAGATTTTCCCTTACCTTGGGTCTGATTTTCTTTGTAAGTGTCTGAACCTCCTGTATAATTATTTAAATAATGTCATTGACTTATTCCAGAATCATACTCATTGTTATGATATCATATATAGTTCACTTATGACTTTATATTACACGTTCTTTTGTAAATTCCATGTTAAAGAGAGTTTTGGGTAAAATCGTTTCATTTGTCGTCTGTGTTTGTAATTATTCATATGATTACTTAAATATGATTACTTAATTACAGAATATAAAACATGATTTATATATAATATATATTCATAATATACATATATATAATAGATTAGTAAATGGAAAGAAATACACCGTTCATGGAGACGGTAGGTCGTACGTACGCAAGAACGCTGTTTTTCGTTTCCCTATTGAGTTGAATGGAATTAAGTAGATGACATACATATATATACATATAAATACAGTATCATTATTATGTCATATATTTCATGATTACTTATTATATATACTTTATAATCATTCATGAATGGTTAACGTGGAGAATGAATCTCATCGCGTCGTGGAGACGGTAGTCCGTACGTATGCACGAGCGATGATATCATTCTCATGATCGTGGAATTGTATTGGAGTGTATGTATACTATTTCAGAATAAATATCACTTTACAATAATCATATATAGTTATTATGTACACCATTATACCCATCCAAGTAAGGTGGTGGTGGAAAATAGATTACACCACGGCGTGGAGACGGTATTCCATACGTATGCACGCGCGGTGATTTCATTTTCCGTAGGATGGATAGATGGTGAAATAGGTTTGGTTCATACTTATAATAACATATCTGTATATTAGTGATACTGATGTTATTACTTCAAAATGAAACAACCTAAGAAGAAGAAGTGGAAGAAGAAATAAAGTTGAAAGAATCAGTAATGGACATTACCTCTTCTTTGAAGCGCCTCTTTGAGATCTCCTTTTAGGGCACTAAAATTGGTCTTTGTGGAAGAAAAGAACCTCTAGGATGTTTCTATGGAAGTGGAGAAGAGAATTTGGCAGGGTTTGTCTGAGCTTGAAGGCTCAAAGTGGTGTGATGAAGAGAGGGAGGAGGTTCCCTTTTATAAGGGAGAAGAGGGGTACCTTTGGAATAACTAAAAATATTATTTTATTATAAAGTAAAATTCGGTTTTTAATAGCTCCAAATTGATATATTTCTAAGCTAAGGTGGGTATGGGTAGAAATCCTCTCATCCAATAGAATTTATACAAGTTTAGGTTCCTATTTTAACCTTATCATTTAGATTTAACATTAAGTTAAATAATTTTACTTTTACCGTGTCTTCTTGTGTTCTTATACTATAAGGTTAATAAACATACTATAATAAGCCAAATGAACCCCAAGTTGTTTATTATTAATATATATAACCTTATATAAGTCATTTGACCGAACCTTAGATTTTTAGGAATAAAATAACATTTAATAATATAATATTTGTTTTAAAAACTATTTTATGTCAATTTTGACACTATTTAGTAATTTATTTTTGTGAAACTAATAACAGACTGATTAGTTCTAAAAAAGTTAATTAAAGCAATACTAACATGTCATAGTAACCTATAAAATTAGTCTAATTCATAAAAAGTCTCAAATTATATTTATTTTGGTATTTATAACATCAATTATGTCAATATTTTATTAATAAGATAATTACTACATCATCTTTGTGTCATAAATAAATTAACTTATTTAAAGTCTAAAAATTACAAATAAAATATAATTATGTAGGAAATCTTTTTATATTTCTAATGAATATTTATAGTCGAATTTATCTTATTTATAACCCTATATTACAAATGATATACTTATTAAACTTTGATTTTAACTATTTTAACCCTTCTTTAAATAAATTAATAATAAATGTCCTAATCTAATCCAAGTGGGCCTAAATGGTCATAGTTTATTCCTAAGGTTGTTTTTGGTCAAATTAAACTTATCCAATAGAATTAGGACATGTGTTAGGGTAATAATAATATCATTTTTACCCATAATTACCCTATTTACTTTTAACCATGGTAAAAAAAGTAAAAAGTTACTATTCACCAAAAATTATTTTCATCTCATTGAATCACATTTTACTTACTGACATCAACTGTGTCTCTCGGATTTTTGAAATTCCACTCACAGAAGCGGTAAAATTAAGTTTTATGAAAAATTCATTTTTCTTAACTACCGCTTAGTGGTTTCACTATTCATCAAAAAATGAAAGTTTACAGAAAAATACCAAAAATTAGGCCTAAGCTATATTTGAAATTATGAACTCAAAAATGATGTCTATTTCACCAATTTAAAAACATATCAGTTTCATTAATTAATTTAAAAATTAATTCCCGTCGTCAAAACAAATAGCGTGTTCTTAAGAGATAATTACTATCAAAAGATTGACACTTGTTTATGTCTGGTTTAAATGTGAAATTACATCCAATGAACAACATTGTATTAAATTGTAAAAATATATTATAAATATACTTTAAAACCACTCAAATTAATAATTTATCACTATTAGTTATTTCGATTAAAAAGGTTGTTTTTAATTAAAAATTAGTAATTTAGACTATTCATCATAAAATGAAAGTTATCCGAAAAGTACCAAAATTTCACCCTAAGCTAATTTCGATATTACGATTCCAAAAATGAAGTCCATTTTGAAAAATAAAATTTACAAAATTTCAAAAAGTTGTTATTACTATTCATAACGGCTAGTTTTAATAATATTTTAATAGCATATCGTTGTTTAGTGAAACTCGGTATTGCGTACTACACACGCTATCGAGGAAGGTCGTGATTGCGTGTAATGCAAGGCAAGTCAAGGATGCATGTTGTGAAAGCTCCTTTTGGTGTAGCGTACAACACAAGACATTAATGAAATTAAAAAGAATATTTTTTATAAAATCTTGGGGTGTTACATTCTACCCCCCTTAAAATGAATTTCGCCCTCAAAATTCATCGGGGTTATAAATGGTTTACTCCTTGAAAGTTTTTTTAATAGAAACCCACATAATAAAAAGGAATACCAAAACCAATATTTAAATACAAATGTATGAAATGTAATAGATACCCAAATAAACTAATCACTGGGTTTCCACATAGATGAAAATATGGATATGGAAGAGAAATCTAACCATCATGTTCTGATGGAGAGTGGTAGAGAACATGGCTATGGAAAAGTCAGCAATTACAAATCCATAGATTTGTGATGATCTAACGTAACATCGGATTCATCGGATATAAGGGCACTAGGACAACATTTTTGGTTTTCAAGATCATTAAAAGAAATACTTACATGATTTTGGTACAATCTCACTTTTGTTCGTTAATTGAACAATTTCCACTTCATCCCTTAATGAAATGAAGTTGAATTTGTTATTCGTGATGTGTTAGCAGATCATGTGATAGAATTATGGGTCATTCCATCTATCTCAAACAAAAGGTTATAAAAGTTATCAAAAATACATAAGTCCATCTATAGTGAGATTAATCATATATGGTTCTTAAATTGGACTTATACATCATATATCATTCTGCTTAATATAATAAAACTAGTTTCTACTAAACAGGGACTTCATGTAGGCTATTAGTAGGCGATAAAGGCCAGTCGCACTTCAGTTGTGGGTTTGATTCCCACAGCCTTGTCTGCGGCGATGGGTTGTCGCCCATCCTTCAGGTTGTCCTTTTTCTAAAACTAAATTAGTATAACATCCCATAAATAATATTGAAAAAACTTCTATCCTTAAACAATACTAACTTATGTCCAACATAATCCATCCCAATCTTTAGGCTTATCCAAAATACTGCGGTCCAAGCTCATAGTATAAAGAAAATTATTACATGAAACGTCACATAACAATCATGTGAATTCCATCATTTATCCCCCATATATCATAAGATATATCTTGTTGGTCAAATTATAAACATGTGAATACCTTAATCATGTATACCCATTGAACCTTAGTGAAAACATGAATGCAGTAAAAAGTTAACACTTTCCACAAACCAAAATCCTCAAAATTATTTATACTCAAACCATTATATCACTTAGTCCTTATATCAATCATGAGATCATGAATATAATAAAACATCTCATTATCTTCTTATCCCTTCATTATGTGAATATCATCTGCTTACCAAAAATATCTCAATCACTTTCCATGGTTACCAGTACCATAAAATTATTGAAAACCACAATATACCAATACATAAATATTCCAATATTCCATGATACTATATACAACATTATTTTGTAATCCCATTACATAAACACTTAATCATTCCACCACATCGTTGTCATATTCAACATCCCCAATAGTGATCGCATGTGACTTCCCTTTGTCCTTTGCCTTAAGTGGTTTCTCATGTCGATCATCATTAACCCTTGGATTAGGGCATTGATTTGCATAATGCCCCCATTTCATTTCACTTGAAGCATTGAAGTGTTGTTGGTGCGTTCTCTGTAGTCTTTTCTTTATTCACACCATTAGCAACCCTTTTTCCATTACTTCGACACTCAGCTGCTCGATGACCTTCTTTTCCACACTTAAAACATTTTCTAGTCCCTTTAAGACAATCTCCACCATGCTTCTTTCCACACTTTGAGCATAAGGAAACATTCATCTTCTTTTCACCATAATTCTAAGATTTCTCCTTGAACTCCATCTTTCGTTTCTTGTCAAAACCATGAGATGGATATGTAACACCAACTTCCATGTCTACCTTAATAGCACAGCACACAATTTCTTCATAGCTACTGAAGTCTCTTATATCTAATGCCCTTCGAAGATTTGGTTTTAAGCCACCGAAGAATCGATCAACTTTACTTTCAGGTTGGATGATAAAGCCAGATGCATACCTTGCAAGCCTTGTAAAATTCGCTTCGTATAAACCAACAGATTCATCATCCTTTTGCTTTAGGTCAAGAAACCCCTTCTCCGTCTTTGTTCGAAGAATACGAGGGAAGTACTTATTGAAAAATAAGTTCTTGAACTCATCCCATTCCATGGACTCAATTTCATCTCTTGGCCTTGTATTCTTGATAAGATTCCACCATTGATCAGCTTTACCTTCCAAACGATATACTGCTAAGATGACTTTATCATGTTCAGAACATTGAAGAACTGAAAATATATTTTTAGTGGTACTGATCCATTGTTCAGCAACAAGTGGATCAGAAGACCCACTGAAAGAAGGTGGACTTTTCCTCATGAAGGACTCAATAGAATATTGTTCCCTTCTCTGCTCATTTGGAAGTCCAAAATGATTCATAGCTTGTGTATGTATAGAAATAATATTTTGCACTCCATCTCCCATAACATTTTTTTTCAGGAGGACAATCATCGCATTGTCCATTACATTTATCAACACGATTTCTTCGGGTTCCAGCCATCATCTATAACCCAAAAGAATAGTGTGAGAGGCAAAAATCATGCTAGGGAAAACAATATAATAAAGGGGGAGTACCTTCAATATCTAACATCTTAGGTTTAATTCTAAGATGGTTAGCGCAATTCTAGGACTATAACGTATACTTAACCTTAGGGACATCCCTAGACATACATTAGAAATATCTCTAGGGATATCACTAAAGTTCTCACATCCTAGTTTCCAAAGGTTGACTAAACCTTTTCTCTGATACCAACTGTAGAGACCCAAAGCTTAACGTACAT
The DNA here is from genome assembly GCA_963277665.1 of Viscum album. NCBI lineage: Eukaryota > Viridiplantae > Streptophyta > Magnoliopsida > Santalales > Viscaceae > Viscum > Viscum album. The sequence continues at coordinate 1,572,890,676 of OY728120.1, read as the reverse complement.
GGACATTACATTACTTTTGCGGAATACTTAGTACATAACAAAAACACAGACACAAGGACCGTAATAGTTTAGTGTCTTTAGAAACTCAGAATATAATCTTCTAATCGTGGTGAAATATCTCCAACATCTCCCATAAAGATCTTCCATTTTTTACCTAAAACCTTTCTTTATATCCTGGGGAAAAGAAAACATAAAAGGGTGAGCTCAAATGCTCAGTAAGGGTAAAGAAAAGAAATATCAATCACATCATATTCATAAGAACATAACATTTTGGAAATCTTAACCTGCAAAAGAGATCATAATATCATAACATGGGATAAATCATAGTAGTGAAATGTAATCCCAATAATCATAACTTAAAACATGAAACATTGTGGCATACACACATAATCATAGAGAATAATTTATTATTAGTCAAGACTCATTGCCAAGACTATCTTAGTGGACAAAGTCCATTTCTGAATCGAGTTCACTCCTCGTTTCAGTCCTGTTTCACTGAATCGGTTTAACCTGCCGTTCCAGCCATGTCTATCTCATGAGATATAAAATCTTTACCCAATGCATTTTAGGGAGATATATGTCCCACCCATCTCATAATTATACCATTCTTATGTGTGCCACAAAATCATAAATCATACATCATTCCATAACCCATGTAGTAAAAATGGGATTCTTAAACAACATGACATCATAAAACAATTCATATAAGATAAAGGAATTCATAAAAATAATTTCATCACAACATAATCAAATCAATGTAATAATATGGATAGAAACAGAACCCTATATTATCTTAGATGGAAAATAATTTTGATAAAGCACTTGAACTCCATTCTTGAGGAAAATATCCTTTCTACTTCAAAAACATTTTCCTTTATTTAACATGTCATACAATTTTAAACTAAAAGAAGTTGATTAAAAATAAACATGAAAACTTCTAAATAATTCTTCTTGGAAATAATGTTTTAAAAATCCATTCATGCCGTATAAGTTAAAAAAACATTCTTCCCATACTTTTGTCAGAAAAGTCAAAAAGTACCTCGTACGAAAAACGACAAAAGATTCCTTTGATATCTTTTACTAAAAACTCACCGAAGGTTAAACTTGTATTTAAACAATTGTAGGTGGATGGAACAATATTACATATTGAGGAAACATGGATGTGGATGATAAAATACACCCCAGTAAATTCTGAAGTATAAACAATCTCAGATAAAAATTGAGATTGCAAGATTTTCCCTTACCTTAGGTCCAATTTGCTTCGTAAGTATCCGAACCTCCTGTATAATGATTTAAATAATGTCATTGACTTATTCCATAATCATACTCATTGTTATGATATCATATATGGTTCACTTATGACTTTATATTACCCGTTCATTTGTAAATTCCATGTTAAAGAGCGTTTTTGGTAAAATCGTTTCATTTGTCGTCCATGTTTGTAATTATTCATATGATTACGTAGATCATGATTAAATAATTACAGAATATAAAACATGATTTATATATAATATATTTTCAGAATATACATATATATATTAGATTAGTAAATGGAAAGAAATACACCGTTCATGGAGACGGTAGGTCATACGTACGCATGAACGCTGTTTTTCGTTTCCTTATTGAGTTGAATGGAATTAAGTAGATGACATACATATATATACACATAAATCCAGTATCATTATTATGTCATATATTTCATGATTACTTATTATATGTAATTTATAATCATTCATGAATGGTTAACGTGGAGAATGAATCTCATCGCGTCGTGGAGACGGTAGTCCGTACGTACGCACGAGCGATGATATCTTTCTCATGATCATGGAATTGTATTGGAGTGTATGTATACTATTTAAGAATAAATATCACTTTATAATAATCATATATAGTTATTATTTACACCATTATACCCATCCAAGTAAGGTGGTGATGGAAAATAGATTACACCACGGCGTGGAGACGGTATTCCGTACGTACGCACGCGCGGTGATCTCGTTTTCCGTAGGATGGATAGATGGTGAAATAGGGTTGATTCATACTTATAATAACATATCAGTATATGAGTGATACTTATGTTATTACTTCAAAATGAAACAACCTAAGAAGAAGAAGTGGAAGAAGAAATAAAGTTGAAAGAATCGGTAACTGACATTACCTCTTCTTTGAAGCGCCTCTTTGAGATCTCCTTTTCGGGCACTAAAATTGATCTTTGAGGAATACCAGAACCTCTAGGATGTTGATATGGAAGTGTAGAAGATAATTTTTCAGGGTTTGGCCTAGCTTTACGGCTCAAAGTGGTGTGAGGAAGAGAGAGAGGAGGTTCCCTTTTATAAGGGAGGAGAGGGGCACCTTTGGAATAACTAAAAATATTATTTTATTATAAAGTCAAATTCGGTTTTTAATTGCTCCAAATTGATATATTTTTAAGCTAAGGTGGGGATGGGTCGAAATCCTATCATCCAATAGAATTTATACAAGTATAGGTTCCTATTTTAACCTTATCATTTATATTTAACATTAAGTTAAATAATTTTACTTTTACCGTGTCTTCTTGTGTTCTTATACTATAAGGTTAATAAACTTACTATAATCATCCAAAAGAACCCCAAGTTGTTTATTATTAATATATATAACCTTATCTAAGTCATTTGGCCGAACCTTAGATTTTTAAGAATAAAATAACAATTAATAATATAATATTGTTTTTAAAAACTATTTTATGTCAATTTTGACACTATTTAGTAATTGATTTTTGTGAAAATAATAACATACTGATTAGTTCGAAAAGAGTTAATTAAATCAATACTAACATGTCATATTAACCTATAAAATTAGTTTAATTCATAAAAAGTCTCAAATTATATTTATTTGGGTATTTATAACATCAATTATTTCAATATTTTATTAATAAGATAATTATTCCATCATCTTTGTGTCATAAATAAATTAACTTATTTAAAGTCTAAAAATTACAAATAAAATATAATTATGTAGGAAATATTTTTATCTTTCTAATTAATATTTATAGTTGAATTTATCTTATGTATAACCCTATATTAAAAATGATATACTTATTGAACTTTGATTTTAACTATTTTAACCCTTCTTTAAATAAATTAATAATAAATGTCCTAATCTAATCCAAGTGGGCCTAAATGGTCATATTTTATTCCTAAGGATGTTTTTGGTCGAATTAAACTTATCCAATAGAATTAGGACATGTTTTAGGGTAATAATAATATCATTTTTACCCGTAATTACCCTATTTACTTTTAACTGTGGTAAAATAAAAATAAAAAGTTACTATTCACCAAAAATTATTTTCATCTCATTGAATCACATTTTACTTAATGACATAAACCGTGTCTCTCGGATTTTTGAAATTCCACTCACAGAAGTGGTAAATTTAAGTTTTATGAAAAATTCATTTTTCTTAACTACCACTTAGTGGTTTCACTATTCATCAAAAAATGAAAGTTTCCAGAAAAATACCAAAAATTAGGCCTAAGATATATTTGATATTATGAACTCAAAAATGATGTTTATTTTACCAAATTAAAAACATATCAGTTGCATTAATTAATTTAAAAATTAATTTCCGTCGTCAAAACAAATAGCGTGTTCTTAAGAGATAATAACTATCAAAAGATTGACACTTGTTTATGTCCGGTTTAAATGTGAAATTACATCCAATGAACAACATTGTATTAAATTGTAAAAATATATTCTAAATATACTTTAAAACCACTCAAATTAATAATTTATCACTATTAATTATTTCGATTAAAACGGTTGTTTTTAATTAAAAATTAGTAATTTTCACTATTCATCAGAAAATGAAAGTTATCCGAAAAGTACCAAAATTTCACCCTAAGCTAATTTCGATATTCCGAATCCAAAAATGAAGTTCATTTTGAAAAATAAAATTTAAAAAATTTCAAAAAGTGGTTATTACTATTCGTAACAGCTATTTTTAATAATATTTTAATAGCATATCGTTGTTTAGTGAACTCGGTATTGCGTACTACACGCGCTATCGAGGAAGGTCGCGATTGCGTGTAATGCAAGGCAAGTCAAGGATGCGTGTTGTGCAAGATGCGTACCCAGTACCCAGAGTTGTTTTAGTTTTTGTTCCTTATTGTACCTGTTATGGTAGAATGTTTTGTCTTTTGGCTGTGAAATGTACTGGTTTTCTTTCCTCTGATTGTGTGTAAAAAGCCCTGGCTATGGGGGAGGAGAGAACCCGACCCTTAATCAAGACATATTAAGGTGGATGCGATTAAACCCGTGTGGGAGAGTCAATGCCACCCAAAGCAGATAATATCTTGACATGGGGGAGGAGACTCCCCAACCCACATGCCCGGGCAGTTTGGCATGGTATGTTACTTGGTTCTTGACAGGGAAGTGTTTTTAGTTAGCATGGGTTCACTTCTAAGAGGTATCTTTTGAGGTGGTTGTTCGGACCCTCTCTTTCCTTCTTGGGTTGTTTTGATTCTCGAGGGTGAGAATCATTTAACAGGTATCTAATGTAATAGCCCGGACCCTCCTGGCCCATTACTTTGCCAAGAGTGAGGCACCACCAAAATAGTGGCACCGTGAGGGTGACACCGGTCACGGTGGAACCGTGACGGTGGCACCGCGAGGGTGAGACCATGACGGTGACACCGTGATAGTGGAATAGTGACGGTGGCACCGTGACGGTGGCACTGTGTCCCCTCGCCTTTTGTTTTTTTTCCAGTACCTGACTTTTTTGCTCCCGCAATGTAAGTTTCAACGTAAATTAATTTTTTACTCATTTTAAAACCATTTAAAGCCCATAATTAATTCCTAAAAATCCCAAGAGACCTCTGTGTGTAACTGCCCAATCGCGTGGTCAACCCACAACCCCCGCTCACGCGGTTTCACGTTCTTATATCAACCGTCTGCGGACCTTATAAACTAAAAGGTTAGGCATGGTTTCTTCTTTCCTCGATCGCACCTTTTCACAAATAGCTTTTGGTGCATCGGGCGATCCGCATTGTTATCCGTAATGTTTCGTGCCCAGTCTAAGCATCGATCGTCTATCAACAAGTAGGGAATTTCTCCTTCACCTCTCTCTTTTGTGTATTATGTGGGGTGGGCGTGCTTTTGATTATGTAGAATTGGATAAACCAGACCTAATTAAACATAATGAATGAATCCTGTAAAGAAAGAAGGTGGGGCTGTGATCGTTGATTCTGTTTTATATTATGATCTTCTTTCTGAGTTGTGCTGGCTTACACCTTCTGAAAATCGAGGCCATTGGTGGTTGTTGTCTGTGAACTAATAAACCCTCGTGATGTTTTAAATGGGTTGTTTTGTAATTGTAAACTCCTTCTGTGAAAAGTAAAATGGTTAATCACATATACCCGGTGGAATAAATTGAAAGCACCAGGATCAATCCCTTCTATTCTAACCCTAGTCAAAACACAGAATTGAAATCATGGAGTGTGTTAAATCTTATAAATCTGAAAATACAGGAGTGGCCTTGCTTTGTGTCGGTAGTAGTGGTTTGGTTGTTTCTTCTTTTGGGCTAATTGTTGGAGATGTGGGAGGGGATGGGATCCCCTGTTTTTATACTCCCGGTGGTTGTGAATTTGGGGATGGGATCCCCTGTTGTTATGGATTTCAGTGTTTGTGAGTTTTGAGACCCGGTGGTTACCTTGTTTATATCACGAATTGGGGTGGGATCCTCTGTTGACGAAAAACCATTTTGGGGTAGGGGACACGGGGTAGTGTCTCAGGGTTGTCTAGTTCTAGGACTTCGAGAGTTCTCACTTTTCCTTGTTGTTGTGACTTTACAAGAGTATCGGGTATGGATACTTAAATTGACGTTTGGATGGTTTCTTTTCCTTGTTTATGCTTATGGTGTTAGTTGCCCCGTAGTGTATAAACTTAATTGAACATTATTTTTGAACATGAAAACAAGAATGGGGCAGATGGGTTTTATTGGCGAGAGTTATGACTCGGACTTGAGCGCTATTGTGATCTGTAGGCTGTCTGAAGAAAAACCAAACCTTGGGTGAGTGCTTATTATCTATGTATATATTTGTAGTTTTGTGTTTCTTATTCGCGACCCACCCAAGTTGATAACTTAGTGCCGAACACCCCCATTTCATGGGGGAGGGTGTTTTTCCCAACACTATTATTAGTGGCTGGTTATTAGCTCCTTTTCTGCTCCCTTTCCCGGATATCCCAAGTATCTTCAGGCAGGCTGTGATGGCCTGAGGTCCATTATTAGCCCAAGAACTTTCGGGTGGGGTAGTGTGGTGGTTGGCCAGGTGTGTGCGGCAGGTGGTTTCCCAAGTGTCTTCGGAATGAGGCCCAGGTGTCTTCAGGCGTGGCAGTGGATTTTCTAGCCCAGGTGTCTTCGGGTGTGGTGGTGTTTGTTCTGGCCTAGGTGTTTTTAGGCGTGGTTACATGTGACAGTTGTGGCCCAGGTGTTTGCGGGCGGAATTCGGCGGTGGTATTGCGTGTGGTTGTGGCCCAGGTGTGTGCGGGCGGGTGTGGCAGTGGGACTGTAGTGAGAATGGCAGGATTGGTCTGATGCGTAGGATGTCTCAATAACCAATGGGAAAGTGGCATGGGGTACCCAAACATCGATGTGCTCTGATTATATATATTACTTGACTTGCATTATTTGGGGAGTGTTCCTTGGTGTTGGGTGGATAATTTACCTTGATAGGTGTTTGGTTTACTCCCTTTTCTCACGGGACATTAGTACGTTCCCCCAAGTGTGCACGAGAGTCTTTGGTTTTCCCTACTGAGCATACTTGTATTCTCACCCTATGTATATAAAACTGATTTTAGGTTTCTAGGAGGACTTTGGGGATCACGTAGGACCATACTAGCTCCGACCTTTGGGGAAATTGCAGTTGCTACTTTTTTTCCTTGGTACTTACCTTTGTAGTCACCTTCTGTACTTTGGGGCTTTTACTTTTGGGACATGCATGTGGGAATGGTTTACTTTTGGCTTTACTTTTCTTTTACCTTGGTGTTATTGAGTTTCATCATCTTATCTCTCGATATTATAAAACAAAAGAAGGGTAATGCCTTCCATTTGTGAGAAATTTCTATACCCTTGGTGCTAGTCGCCACTCCGAGACCTATTGAATGCGGGTCTTGGGGGTCATTATCTCTCCTTCAACTTAAAGTAGAAAGTGTCTGGCAATCTACTGACCCTTCCCTCCTTTTGGTGAAGGTGGGTCGGGATAGAATGGTATCAGAGGTGATGGTTGAGAGATAGGATGGAGTCTAGAGTTAGGTATAGTGAGGATTGCATGGGATGGTAAGGCAATAGTGTTGGGTGACCTTGGCGCGTGAATTAGGCCAGGGAATACCAGCTAGGACACAGGATTTTAGGGCCCCCCGTGATCCGATGTAAGGACTTTGGACCTACCGAACGACCAAGTGAGGCCACAATGATTACAGGGTAGAGACCCTAGGAAAGGTACATGCATCATAATGACTTGTGTTCTTGTGTTTCTGGGATGTCTTGGGAATTAAGAATAAATTAAAATTTTACGAAGTTTTAAGAACGATATTCTGCACTACTTGGGCTTAGGCATTCCTTGTTTACCTTGCAGCTATGGCACCTGGAAGGCGACCACGTGTGGTATAGGCGATTGAGGCCCCGAAGACTACTTTGGCCGATCGGTAGAGAGATGGTCGAGAGGAAGAGGACGACCAGTGGCAGAAGACTCTTCGGGCCTTCCAGCGATAGACCCTCGAGAATTATGAGGGAAGAACCTCCGACATGAAGACAGAAGGCTAGCTAGAGGAGCTAGTTATAGTTTTCAGCCTGATTCGGGCCCCGACCGAGTACTGGGTTCCTCTGGCCGTCAGCCAGATGTGGGGAGCAGCGCGTCAGTGGTGGACGCTTTACCTAGGGGAGAGGAGAGAGGCTGAGGTGGCTTGGGTGGATTTCGAGAGGGAGTTTCGTGTGGAATTCCTCTCTTCGACGATGAAGGTGGAAAAGAGACAGGAGATACTCTCCCTCCAATAGGGGAGTATGTCCGTGAGGGAGCTAGGTATCAAGTTCAAGGACCTCCTATGTTTTTCTCTGGAACTCTTTCCCGATGAGGATTCTCGGGCAAGTCGTTTGGAGGAGGCGCTCTGACCCTCCCTCCAGTATGTTGTTACCCCCTTTACCCTGATGACGTACTTGGAAGTCCAGAAGAAGGCAGTAGTGGTGGAGAGGATGCACTCTATAGAAGGTGTGTCATAAGAGGGGATCCAGCTGGGACCATCGAAGGGGAAGGCCGTCAGCACCAGGCCTCCAGCGTTAGGACCCTCCAGGTTCTGACCCGCAAGGAGGAGGCCGTAGCAGTTTTAGTTTCGATCCCCTGGTCCTCACCCTTTTTCCTCGGGCTCAGGACCACGGTGCTTCATCTGTGGGAGCCCTGGACATCTCCGGAGTCAGTTCCCGGACCGGGTGCAGTACAGCGGTGGCGGTCATCCCCAACACCTGCCCCAGAAGCAGCTTCCAGCCAGGCCTTTCCAGTAGCAGCAGCAGGGACAGCGAGCTCCCGCTCCTCTGAGGGCAGACGTAGGAGGAGGAGGTCGACCTCAGGACGCTCCTCAGGGACCACGGCCAGGGCATGGTCGGGGAGGTGGCCGATAGCCGAGGGACAGAGGATCCGGGCGTGGAAAGCTACATGTCGCAGAGGCAGCAGTTACAGCAGGTCTTGAGGTTTTTTGAGGTACGATCAGTTTGTTTAGCACTCTTGCTTATGCTTTGTTCGATACCGGAGCTTCTCACTCCTTTGTTGCACCCAGTCTAGCTCGTGCCTTGGGTTTAGATTCTGAGAGACTTCTAGTGCCCCTGGTGTTGAGAACACCCGTCGGAGGTCTGACTGACTTTTCGTTTGTTTGTTGAGGATGTAGACTACTGATGGGGCCACATCAGTCGGTTAGGGATCTTCTTCTATTACAGATACGGCCATACGATGTCATCCTAGGCATCGACTGGATATTCTCTGTGCGCGCCGTCATCGACTGTTTCTGAAGAAGGGTCATGTTCTCAGACTTGGGTGGTCGGCGTGTTACCTTCACCGGCGAGTGGAGCAGTCAGAAGGGCAGTAGGACAGAGGAACCCCTCCTCTCCTTGTTAGCCGAGCTGTTAGTAGAGTCAATAGATGCTGAGATGGTGGGGGTGCCAGAGGTTGTCCATGAGTTTATGGACATCTTTCCTGAGGAGGTGACGACTCTACCTCCTCAATGTGATATCGATTTCGGGATAGACCTACAGCTCAGCGCTCATCCGATCTTGATGGCTCCTTACCGGATGGAACCTTCAGAGCTACAGGAGTTGCGGATTTAGATTGACGATCTAATGAAGAGGGGTTATTTTCGGCCGAGTGCGTCACCGTGGGGTGCTCTAGTCTTGTTTGAAAAGAAGGCAGATGGTGGTCTCAGGTTGTGCATAGACTACAGGAGGCTGAATCAGGTGACGATCAAGAATCGCTACCCTCTTCCGAGGATAGACGATCTTTTCGACCAACTGAATGGGGAAGGATGGTTCTCGAAGATTGATCTGCAGTCTGGGTACCACCAGTTGAGAGTGAAGGAGAGAGACATCCCAAAGACATCCTTCAGGTACAGATATGGACACTTCGAGTTCTTAGTCATTCCCTTCGGTGTTACGAACGCCCCGGTTGTGTTCATGGGGCTTATGAAATCCATCTTCCGGGAGTACTTGGATCGGTTCATGGTTGTGTTCATCAATGATATCCTGATCTATTTGAGGTCAAAAGAGGACCATGAAGAGCACCTAAGGATAGTTGTAGAGGTCCTCCGACATCATCAGCTATATGGGAAGTTGTCGAAATGCATGTTCTGGACACGAGAATTGCACTTCCTCGGGCATGTGGTGTCGGAGAAGGGGGTATCGGTGGACCCATCAAAAGTTGAGGTGGTTGTTTCTTGGGAAGCACCCAAGAATGTGGAAGAGGTCCATAGTTTCCTTGGGTCGGCAGGTTACTATCGGATTTTCGTACCCAACTTCTCCCAAGTAGCAGCCCCTTTGACAGCCCTTACCAAGAAGGACCAGGTTTTTGGGTGGAGTGAGCAGTGCAAGTCAGCCTTTAGCTATCTGAAATAGAAGTTGGTTAGTACCCTAGTGCTGAGATTACCAGAAGAAGGGGCAGCCTATGAGGTGTTCTGTGATGTTTCAGGACAGGTCCTGGGATGTTTTTTGATGCAGCGACAAGGGGTGATATCTTATGGGTCCAGGAAGCTACGCCCCCATGAGCGTAATTACGCCACCCACTACCTGGAGCTTGCAGTGGTCATTTTTGCGCTAAAGTTATGGTGGCACTACCTCATCGGAGAACGCTTTGTGGTCTTCACGGATCACAAAAGATTGAGGTATATCTTCTCCCAGCAGGACATAAACTTGTGACAGCGCAGATGGGTGGAGTTCCTCCATGATTACAACTTCGGGATCTCTTATACTAAGGGAAAGGGAAATGTAGTGGTTGATGCCTTGAGCAGGAGGATGCATAAGGATGCGGTCTGAGAGTCGGAGGATGCCTAGAAAGCGATGGAAGAGTTGGATGCCTTACACCTGGATGCGAGGATGGATGGTGGTAGAGGTTGCCTATATCAGATGATAGTGCAGTCATCTCTGTTTCAGAAAGTGGAGGAATCCCAGTGGGGAGACCTAGAGTGCGAAGTGATGTGTGACCGAGTTGACCAGGGCAATGCTCCAGAAGGATGGACAGAGGATGGTTAGAACTGGATGCTTTTCGAGAAAAGGTTGTTTGTTCTAGGAGTGATGTGTGGAAAGGTTCTCAGTGAGTTCCACAACTCACCCCTGGCGGTACACCCAGGAGTTTCCAAGATGTACCAGGGACTGAAGGGACAATTTCGGTGGCCCTGAGTGAAGCAAGCAGTGGCAAAGTTTGTGGGCAAGTGCTTAGTGTGTAAGCAAGTGAAGGTTGAACACCGAGTTCCAGGCGGCCTACTGCAGTCTCTAGATTTCCCCGAGTGGAAGTGGGACGACATCTCGATGGATTTCGTCATGGGACTACCCAAGGTCCAAGGGGGATACGACTCCATCTTGTTGGTAGTGGACAGTTTGACGAAATCGGCTCACTTTCTGGCGATCAGGGAGTCGAGTGCAGTGGATAATTTGGCACGAAGGTATGTGGATGAGGTGGTGCGGTTTCATGGAGTTCCGAGGTCTATAGTCTCATATAGGTATGGACGGTTTACCTTGTGAGTTTGGATAGGATTGCATCATGATTTTGGCACCCAGTTACGTCTTAGCACTGCTTTCCATCCCCAGACAGATGGACAAACAGACTGCACCATCCAGACCTTGGAGGATATGCTGCGGGCATGTGTTCTGGACTCTGGAAGATCATGGGTGCGACACTTGCCCCTAGTAGAGTTTGCCTACAATAATAGCTATCACTCTATCATCAGTATGGCCCCGTTTGAATCCTTGTACGTGAGGCCCTTCCATTCACCTATGTGTTTGGCTGAAGTAGGAGAGGCAGGAATCCTTGGCCCGGAGGTGGTGCAGAGCACGACAGAGAAGGTTCAGCTCATACGGGAAAGGTTGAAGGCAGCCCAGGACTGACAGAAGTCGTATGCTGATACCAAGAGGAGGCCCTTGGAGTTTGAGGTTGGAGACCACGTGTTCTTGAAGGTCTCCCCTCGGCATGGGCAGCGGAGGTTCGGCAAGGGGAGTAACCTTTCTCCCAGGTTCATTGGACTCTTCGAAGTGTTGCGGCGGGTCGGCAAAGTGGCTTATCAGCTAGAATTACCATCGCCGCTACTGAGGATACATGATGTCTTTCATGTGTCCCAGCTCCGTCGGTATCTGCACGATGATTCATACGTCCTTGATTGGGGTGAGATGGACATCGAGGACAACGTGACCTCTGTGGAGAGACCAGTGATGATCGAGGATCGCAAGGAGAAGGTACTTCGTGGCCGAACCATTCCCTTGGTTCATGTGTTGTGGAGACATGGTGGTATTAAGGAGAGTACGTGGGAGAGGGAAGCGCAGATGCGTACCCAGTACCCAGAGTTGTTTTAATTTTTGTTCCTTATTGTACCTGTTATGGTAGAATGTTTTGTCTTTTGGCTATGAAATGTACAGGTTTTCTTTCCTCTGATTGTGTGTAAAAAGCCCTGGCTATGGGGGAGGAGAGAACCCGACCCTTAATCAAGACACATTAAGGTGGATGCGATTAAACCCGTGTGGGAGAGTCAATGCCACCCAAAGCAGATAATATCTTGACATGGGGGAGGAGACTCCCCAACCCACATGCCCGGGCAGTTTGGCATGGTATGTTACTTGGTTCTTGACAGGGAAGTGTTTTTAGTTAGCATGGGTTCACTTCTAAGAGGTATCTTTTGAGGTGGTTGTTCGGACCCTCTCTTTCCTTCTTGGGTTGTTTTGATTCTCGAGGGTGAGAATCATTTAACAGGTATCTAATGTAATAGCCCGGACCCTCCTGGCCCATTACTTTGCCAAGAGTGAGGCACCACCAAAATAGTGGCACCGTGAGGGTGACACCGGTCACGGTGGAACCGTGACGGTGGCACCGCGAGGGTGAGACCGTGACGGTGACACCGTGACAGTGGAATAGTGACGGTGGCACCGTGACGGTGGCACTGTGTCCCCTCGCCTTTTGTTTTTTTTCCAGTACCTGACTTTTTTGCTCCCGCAATGTAAGTTTCAACGTAAATTAATTTTTTACTCATTTTAAAACCATTTAAAGCCCATAATTAATTCCTAAAAATCCCAAGAGACCTCTGTGTGTAACTGCCCAATCGCGTGGTCAACCCACGACCCCCGCTCACGCGGTTTCACGTTCTTATATCAACCGTCTGCGGCCCTTATAAACTAAAAGGTTAGGAATGGTTTCTTCTTTCCTCGATCGCACCTTTTCACAAATAGCTTTTGGTGCATCGGGAGATCCGCATTGTTATCCGTAATGTTTCGTGCCCAGTCTAAGCATCGATCGTCTATCAACAAGTAGGGAATTTCTCCTTCACCTCTCTCTTTTGTGTATTATGTGGGGTGGGCGTGCTTTTGATTATGTAGAATTGGATAAACCAGACCTAATTAAACATAATGAATGAATCCTGTAAAGAAAGAAGGTGGGGCTGTGATCGTTGATTCTGTTTTATATTATGATCTTCTTTCTGAGTTGTGCTGGCTTACGCCTTCTGAAAATCGAGGCCATTGGTGGTTATTGTCTGTGAACTAATAAACCCTCGTGATGTTTTAAATGGGTTGTTTTGTAATTGTAAACTCCTTCTGTGAAAAGTAAAATGGTTAATCACATATACCCGGTGGAATAAATTGAAAGCACCAGGATCAATCCCTTCTATTCTAACCCTAGTCAAAACACAGAATTGAAATCATGGAGTGTGTTAAATCTTATAAATCTGAAAATACAGGAGTGGACTTGCTTTGTGTCGGTAGTAGTGGTTTGGTTGTTTCTTCTTTTGGGCTAATTGTTGGAGATGTGGGAGGGGATGGGATCCCCTGTTTTTATACTCCCAGTGGTTGTGAATTTAGGGATGGGATCAACTGTTGTTATGGATTTTAGTGTTTGTGAGTTTTGAGACCCGGTGGTTACCTTGTTTATATCACGAATTAGGGTGGTATCCTTTGTTGATGAAAAAACTTTTTGGGGGAGGGGACACGGGGCAGTGTTTCAGGGTTGTCTGGTTCCAGGACTTTGAGAGTTCTCACTTTTCCTTGTTGTTGTGACTTTACAAGAGAACCGGGTATGGATACTTATATTGACATTTGGCTGGTTTCCTTTCCTTGGTTATGCTTATGGTGTTAGTTCCCCAGTAGTTCATAAACTCAATTGAACATTATTTCTAAACATGAAAACAAGAATGGAGTAGATGGGTTTTATTGGCAAGAGTTGTGACTCGGACTTGAGCGCTTTTGTGATCTGTAGGCTGTCTGAATAAAAACCTAACCTTGGGTGAGTGCTTGTTACCTATGTATATATTTGTAGTTTTGTGTTTCTTATTTGCGCCCCACCCAAGTTTAGAACTTAGTGCCGAACTCCCCCATTTCATGGGGGAGGGTGTTTTTCCCAACACTATTATTAGTGGCCGGTTATTAGCTCCTTTTTTGCTCCCTTTCCGGGATAGCCCAAGTATCTTTAGGCATGCTGTGATGGCCTGAGGTCCATTATTATCCCAAGAACCTTCGGACGGGGTAGTGTGGTGGTTGGCCAGGTGTGTGCGGCAGGTGGTTTCCCAAGTGTCTTCAGGATGAGGCCCAAGGGTCTTTAGGCATGGCAGTGGATTTTCTAGCCCATGTGTCTTCGGGTGTGGTGGTTGTTGTTTTGGACTAGGTGTTTGCAGGTGTGGTTACATGTGATAGTTGTGGCCCAGGTTTTTGCGGGCGGAATTCAGCAGTGGGACTGCGTGTGGTTGTGGCCCAGGTGTGTGCGGGCGGGTGTGGCAGTGGGACTATGGTGAGAGTGGCGGGATTCGTCCGATGCGTAGGATGTCTCAATAACCAGTGGGAAAGTGGCGTGGGGTACCCAAACATCGATGTGATCTGATTATATATATTACTTGACTTGCATTATTTGGGGAGTGTTCCTTGATGAGGCTTGGGTGGATAATTTACCTTGATAGGTGTTTGGTTTACTCCCTTTTCTCATGGGACTTTAGTACGTTCCCCCACTTGTACACGAGAGTCTTTTGTTTTCCTTATTGAGCATACTTGTATGCTCACCCTACGTATTTAAAACTGATTTCAGGTTTCCAAGAGGAATTCAGGGATCACGCAGGACCATAATAGCTCGGACCATTGGGGCAGTTGCAGTTGCTGCTTTTCTTCTTTGGTACTTACCTTTGTATTCACCTTCTGTACTTTTTGGCTTTTACTTTTGGGACATGCATGTGGGAATGGTTTACTTTTGGATTTACTTTTCTTTTACCTTGGTGTTTTTGAGTTTGATCATCTTATCTCTAGATCTTATAAAACAAATAAAATGGTAATTCCTTCCATTTTTGAGAAATTTATATACCCTTGGTGCTATTCGCCACTTCGGGACCTATTGAAGGCGGGTCTCGGGGGTCATTATCTCTCCTTCAACTTAAAGAAGAAAGGGCCTGGCAATCTGCTGACCCTTCTCTCATTTTGGTGAAGGCGGGTCATGACACATACAATGAATATATAAATACACATAAATTAATGTTTATTACACAAAGAATATAATTATGGGCAGTACATACACCACACAAAAGTTAATAGTGGCAATATGGCATGAATCTCACGGGAATAAGGAGTGAGATGAAAACCCCTTACCTTGTACTTTTCCTTTGTCGAGGGGAGGGTAATCTCTTGTATAATGGTTAAATTATTGTTATTAAATTATACTAGAATAATATACATTAATATGATATCATATATTATCTTTTAACATTTCTTTGTTAATAATATCTTTGTATTATCGTCGTTTCGGGTGTTAACTTACTCATTTTATTTTATATGTTTTGTTACATAAGACTTGTTTGTTATGGATAAGTTGTATCTTATACATATCCAGAATGATATAAAGTTCTAAAAAATTATTTTTAATCGTAAAATGAGAATTATACTTTAATGGATACGATGGGGAATGAATCTCATCGCATTCGTGGAGACGGTAGTTTGTACGTACGCACGAACGCTACTTCCATTTAATTTTTCATTTTAAAAGGAATCAAAACCAAATAATACATAGGTATATTATTATTACAGTATAATGTAATATCTTATATGTTTTACTTAAGTTCATTAATACCATCCTTTATATGTTTCATGTATGATATAAACGAGTCATATCACTTTGAGGGGGCGGTAGTCCGCACTTCCTCAAATGAAATTATCGTATATATATACAACATGAAACAAATAATGGTATGACATAAAATGGAATTATATAAGCTTATATATAAAATAAATATCATTAATATCATATTTAATTATAGTTCCATCATAATGGCCACCATGAGAGGTGGTAGGAGATAATTTAACAATCATCGTTTCGTGAGGTGTTTGGTTTCCATCCACAGAAACATTATGTTCTTCACCCATTAGATAGAGGTGTGTGTAAGTGTAGTTAGAATAATTATCATAACAATATCCTAGTATATTTAGGATACTGGTATTTTTACAAAAGAAAATAATTAGAATAGTTTAGGGGTTGGAGAAGTAAAATAAAAGAAAAAAGCTAAGAGAAATCGTTACCTTTAATTGGGGTAACTCCCTTTGGTTTGAACCAAAAAGGAATCTTGAAGTGCCTTCTACCTAAGTTGAGGCTTCTAGTAGGAGTAGAGGGATTTAGGGAGCTTAATTGGGTAGAGTTTGAACGATACAAAAGGATTGAGAGGTGTGAGGGATTGGTTAGAAGTGGTGTCCTTTTGTAAGGGGGAGGAGGGGCTCAATAGGAAAAACTTAAAGTATTAATTTATAATAAATTCATATTCTGTTTATAATGGATCAAAAGTGGATTATTAAATTTATAAGGTTGGTATGGGTCTAAATCCTTCCAAAAAATAGATTTTAGTTAGGTTTGGGTTATTATATTAACCTTATCCTTCAGTTTTAACTCTTGGTTAATTAGTTTAACACTTACCATGTCACATTGTAGTTTTATAATATATAGTTAATAAACTTACTATATACATCCAAGATACCCCCAAGTGGTCCATTAATGATACACCAATAATTATATAAGTCCTTTGGCCGATCCTTAGATTTTTAGAAATAGAATATAAATTAATAATATAATATTTGTTTTAAAAACTCATTTATGTCAATTTTTACACTACTCGATAATTGATTTTTTTTTAAGTCGTAAAAACTTAATTAATTCTAAAAATATTTATATAAAAAATTATAACATGTCATATTAACCAATAAAATTCATGTATGTCATCAAAACTTTAAAATTATATTTATTTTAACATTTATAATACCAATTATTTAATTCTTTCATTAATAAGGAAAATACTGCATCATTATTGTGTAATATATTTTATTACTTTTTCAATATCTAAAAATTATAAATAAAATACAATTATGTAGGAAATATTTTTATCTTTCTAATTAATATTTATAATCTAAAATATAACATATATAACCCTATGTAAAAATTGTTTTTCTAAAAGATATAAGCTTATGTCATTTTTGTGTTTACTTTATCTTAATTAAAATAAAGTGTCTCTATCACCTACAAGTGGATCCATGGGGTCCCAGAAATCGACCCAATGATTCCCATGGTCGGACATGTATCCACCAATAAGGTTATGACATTTTTTAGGGTAATTTATTATTATTATAATATTATTTTTTAACCCTAATTTACCGGATTTACCCTTTAACCATGGTAAATAAAATACTTTCCGAAGTAATTATTCAAAATGTCTAAAAATAAAAGTTACCTATTTACACAATTTGGACATACTGATTCCAAATATGGAATCCATTTTTCCAAATTCAAAACACATAAGTGGCAGAAATTAATTTAAAATTAATTCTCGCTGTCAAAACAAAAGGCGTTTTTTTAAGATATAATAACTATCAAAAGATTGATACATGTTTATGTCCGGTTTAATTGTGAAATTATGTCCAATGACCAAAATTTTATTAAATGGTAAAAATATATTCTAAATATACTTTAAAACCACTGAAATTTATAATTTATCACTATTAATTAATTTGATTAAAAAAGTTGTTTTTAATTAAAATTTAGTAATTTTCACTATTCATCAAAATATAAAAGTTATCCAAAAAGTTCCAAAATTTCACCCTAGGATAAATTCGATATTCCGAATCCAAAAATGAAGTCCATTTTGAGAGATAAAATTTATAAAATTTAAAAAATTAGGTATTTCTATTCATAACGGCTAGTTTGATTGGTTGTGGTGTGTGTAAGAACTCGAAGTTGCGTACAACACACACTACTGTTTTATTCAAAGAGAAGAATATCGTGGAATCTTGGTGTGTTTCATTGTAAATTTTTTATGTCCCCATTCTAAAGAATAAATTTATTTAGTCAAATTGAATATATAAACGTTTAAAATATTTGATTTTAAAAGTGTTCACTATTAAAAGTTGGTAAAAGTGCATTTTTGAAAAATACTTTTTTTATCTAAAAAAATGAATTTGTTCTTACATTATGTCTATGAAAATAATAATATGGATTCTAAAATTATAAGTATTATATAAATTTCAAATTTTAGTTAATACTATTCATAACCTCTTTTGAACGGCTCGTTTGGTAAGTCATGGTGCGCTTGAACTCGGTGTTGCGTGTAGTGCAAGTTATTGAATTATTTTGAAGAAGTAACACACTATGAAATCTTGGGGTGTTACATTATTACCTCCTTCAATAAATTTCATCCTCGCAATTTGATATTGTTCTTCGAAAATAAAGGTTGAAAATAGAAAATATCTTTGTGGGAAAACCCACATCGGAAATTTGGTTAATAAAATTTAGTCTTAATAAGAGGAAAAGAGAAATGAAAGGGTCACCACCAAATTATGATCTCGATTAGGAGAACATTGGTGGAAATTAAAGAAATATAATTAGAGGAAAAACATAAATATTTATAGGTAGTGATTGAGGTCATCAATCAAAAACAAGTTTAAAATTGATATCCTTAAATTCATCAATCTATGATGATTTAAAATACCATCAGTTCAAAAAAAAATAAGGTATTAGGATAACACATTTTTGGTTTTATGATCCCTTCAATAATGGATAATAATTAATTTCTTCATATAATAAGAGGAGAAGAAAAATATATACTTGACAAGTAGAGTTCCATCCTTTAACTAATTTCTACCACAAACTCATCTTTCACTCTAAATGATAATAGAACATAAAAAAATATTCTATTTATCCTATTCGTTTGGGGTTAAAAAATGAATTTTTAATTCATCTACAATATCTTATTAATATAAACTACTTTATTTAATCCAATACATCTGTGGTCCAGTGCTATGTGATACACCCTTGTCACCCTTCAGTTGTGGGTTCAAGTCTCACGGCCTTGCCGGACACGACGGGTTGTCACCCGACCTCCGGGTTTTCCTTTTTATAAAAATACAAAAATAATCTTTAGAAATGATTTAACCTTAACAATTGAATCAAATGCCAAATATAATCCATTCCAACATTTATACTTGTCCAAATTACCTCTGTCTAAACTCACAGTCCAAAATTTATAAGGAAGGTAAATATAATGAAGGTCTTTTTTTCCACGTA
Source organism: Viscum album (assembly GCA_963277665.1). Classification (NCBI taxonomy): domain Eukaryota; kingdom Viridiplantae; phylum Streptophyta; class Magnoliopsida; order Santalales; family Viscaceae; genus Viscum; species Viscum album. Next base: position 1,572,871,399 of record OY728120.1, on the reverse strand, counting down.
ATAACATGTGAATACCTTCATCATGTATTCTTTTAAAATATGGTAACACCCTGAATTACCATAAAACCTTATTGATTACATTCATTCTCCCTTATTTCTTATAGAATACTAGATATATTCCTTATATCCAAAAACATTGAATATTCCAACAATGATGAAATAAACAAACCATTAAATAGTGCCAAGGTAGTCAAGAATATCCAATATAATTTATCCAAATCAACCATATCTTATTCCAAAATTACTACCTCAGTATCAAGACCATATTAAGGATTACCTTTCCTTAAACCATGTATTTTCAAAAAGAAAATAACTTGCTGTTGAGTCACTTTTCATAGTACCATATAATCTCAAATCCTCAATGAAATAGTACTGTAGTACAATCCTTATTTATCTCCATAATTCATATAACCAGTACATTGTTGATACAACACTCAAATTAAATAATTCTTTAATGAAAACATACAAACACTAGTCATTCCTCTTCATCTGTGGTAGTATCATAACTTTATTATTATCCAATAGCATCATTTGGGGCATACTCTGATGATTTGAACATTGATTCGCGTAGTGTCCCCACTCCTTACAGATGAAGCAATGTACATTTGAAACCATTTTCTTAACCTCACAATCACGAACATGGTGTCCTTTTTCTCCACACTTATAACAAACACTCATTCCTTTTAGGAAAGTTCCAATGTATTTCTTCCCACAGCTATCACATATGGGAAAATTCTTCTTTTCCCTCTTCCCTTTATCTATCTTTCTCTCTTCCATCCTTTTATTCTCTTTCTTCCCTTAAAATACATAGGACTCAGAGAACTATTTACTTATCTTATCAACACATGATACTATTTCATCATATGATGATAATACGTGGGATACTATTTCCCTTCTAAATTCTAGTTTAAGACCATGAAAGATATGATCTTTCTTACTCTTTGTATCATACGTATTGTTGGATTTCTCATTCCTTCTACTGGGCGTCATTTCTAAACAATGAAATACACTTGATTAGTTTATGAATAGAAATACCTAATCCCAAACTTGTAAAACACTTGATATAAATTAAAAAGTTTATGGATATAATCCATAATCATAAAAATGTCTTCTTTGAGGAAGTATATACTCATAAACCCTTCATAATGGTTTGTAAAGAAAATGAGAATTATCTTAAGTATATACCTCAGGAGTGTCGTAACCAAGAGTGCAGCAAGGCCCGTTGTCGTGCACCAGTTCTCGTTCGAGTCTACCTCAAAGCGGTGTTTTCGGGTTGTACCCCTTGGTACATCTGTGCCAGTGCCACCTCTAACTGCTCATATCCAGATAGGGATTTATTTCTCGTAAAACTCACAAAATCTCTACAATACCAAAATTCTAGGAAATTCTTCTATAATAATCCTCAAAGTCTATCTTAGGGTAATGTGCTCTAATCAGAGTTTATCTAAATCTAGTTTCCAAGGTTATTGCTAAACTTCCTCTGATACCAACTGTAACGCCCCGACCCAAGTTACCCGGAGTTGGTGCATTATTTTAATACATTGGCATGATTACAAGGAATCAAGTCCCAAAGGACCGATTGGTTTAGCAGTCTTGGAAAATAGATTACATACATTAACATTACATTACAATTTCAAACATAAAACACAGCATAAATTGTTCTTTGACAATTCCATTATTCCCTTTAGATTAACCCTGCATATCAATCATAATACACTTCTTGGAATCCTAGGAAAAATAAAACATAGAAAGGGGTGAGCTCAAACGCTTAGTAAGAGTAAGAAATACTGCGGAAAATGACATAAATATTAAGCATGGTGAATAACTAAACCACATGCCTTTACCAATAATAAACATTAATACTTTTATGGAAATAATATGAGTTGAGTAAATAATTCCATAATAAAACATAATCATGGGTATTCTACTAGTCGAATAACCACATGAACCATCAATATTATTTCCATAATTTCGGAATGTATAATGCCTGACATTCTAAAACATTTTTGTCAAGGCCTCGGCCAAGACATCTAAAATTATTAAGGCCTCGGAAAAAACCGTAAACCAAATTGGGAAAGTGCCTCGGCCAATTCCACGTCTAGTTGTCTCATGAGACCTACCGATGCATCGAGAAGCTATAGCGGGCTCCACCCGTCACTTACTATATCCAATACATTCCTCATATGAAAAGGATGAAACTTAACATAAACATTCTTATAAGAGCTAGGATACGAAATGTCAATACTTTAACCATAAACCATGAATGGTATAAAAATAACACATCCACGGTCAAAAATATCACAAAACCTTCAATACAATATGGAATTTTTTTATCATAATAAATCAACTTTAAAACAAATTTAAAATCTATTAAAGGATTTGACATAGATGGAAATGATTTGTAAAACTCTTTGATAGAAATACCAATTTTCATGAAAACATTTAAAAGTCACACAATTTTGAAAAGAAGTCATTTAAAGACATTTTTGAATCAAAGTGTCCCATACCACTTTGAAACTTTTGAAAGAAATTAACATTTTAAAAACATTCATGTCCATATAAATAAATCCTTAAAAACCATTTTTAAGACATGGACCTTAATGAGAATGATTTAGAAAAATAAATATTTAAAACATTTAAAATGATGTTTTAGTAAAAAAAAGTCCCTTAAAAGAATCCCTTTGAAAACTCTTTCATAAAACATGGACATGGATAATAAATATGTCCCAGTAGATACTTACGTAAAAACAACCTCGGATAATAAAGAGATTGTGAAATTAACCCTTACCAATTTGGTAACTTACGAAACATACAACCCATGAAAGAGGTATCATACAATGAATATGTAAATACACATAAATTAAAGGGTATTACATAAATAATATAATTATGCTAAGTACATATACCACACAAAAGGTAATAGTGGCAATATGGCATGAATCTCACAGGAATAAGGAGTGAGATGAAAACCCCTTACCTTGTACTTTTCCTTTGTTGAGGGTAGGGTAATCTCATTTATAATGGTTAAATGATTTTTATTAAATTATAAAAGAATAATATACATTAATATGATATCATATATGATCTTTTAATATTTATTTGTTAATAATATCTTAGTATTATCGTCATTTCGGGTGTTAACTTACTTGTTTTATTTTATATGTTTTGTTACATAAGCCATGTTTGTTATGGATAGGTTGTATATTATACATATCCAGAATGATATCAAGTCCTTAAACATTATTTGTAATAATAAAATGAGAATTATACTTGAATTTATATGATGCGGAATGAATCTTATCGTGTTCATGGAGACGGTAGTCCGTACGTACGCACGAACGCTAATTCCATTTCATTTTTCATTTTAAAAGGAATCAAAACCAAATAATACATAGGTATATTATTTTTACATTATAATATAATATCTTATATGTGTTACTTAAGTTCATTAATACCATCCTTTATATGTTCCATGTATGATATAAATGAGTCATATCACTTTGAGGGGGCGGTAGTCCGCACTTCCTCAAATGAAATTATCGTGTATATATATACAACATGAAACGAATAATGGTATGACATAAAATGGAATTAAAGATCATTATATATAAAATAAATATCATTAATATCATATTTAATTATAGTTCCATGATAATGTCCTCCATGAGAGGTTGTAGGAGATAATTGAACAATCATCGTTCCGTGAGGCATTTGGTTTCCATCCACAGAAACATTATGTTCTTCACCCATTAGATGGAGGTGTGTGTAAGTGTAGTTCGAATACATCTCATGAAATTATCCTAGTATATTTAGTATACTGTTTTTGTTACAATAGAAAATAATGAGAAGAGTTTAGGGGTTGGAGAAGTAAAATAAAAGAAAAGAAGCTAAGAGAAATCGTTACCTTTAATTGGGGTAACTCCCTTTGGTTTGAACCAAAAAGGAATCTTGAAGTTCCTTCTGCCTAAGGTGAGGATTCTAGGAGGAGGATAGGTATTTAGGGAGATTAATTGGGCAGAGTTTGGACGAGCCAAAAGTCTAGAGAGGTGTGAGGAATTGGTTAGAATTGGTGTCCTTTTATAAGGGGGAGGAGGGGCTCTTTAGGAAACACTTAAAGTATTAATTTATAACAAATTTATATTCGGTTTCAAATGGCTAAAAAAGTATATTATTAAATGTCTAAGGTGGTTATGGGTCTAAATATTTCCAACCAATATATTTTAGACAAGTTTGGGTCATTATATTAAACTTATCTTTTAGTTTTAACTCTTGGTTAATTAGTTTAACACTTACCATCTCACTTTGTATTTTTATAATATATATTTAATAAACATACTATATACATCCAAGAGACCCCCAAGTAGTCCATTAATGATACACCAATAATTATATAAATCCTTTATCTGAACCTTAGATTTTTAGGAATAGAATATAAATTAATAATATAATATTTGTTTTAAAAACTCATTTATGTCAATTTTGACACTACTCAATAATTGATTTTTGTTAATGTCTTATAAACTTTATTAATTCAAAAAAAAATCATTTAAGCAATAATAACATGTCATATTAACCAATTAAATTCGTGTATGTAATCAAAACTTTCAAATTATATTTATTTTAACATTTATAATATCAATTATTTGATTCTTTCATTAATAAGGAAAATACTGCATCATTATTGTATCATATACTTTTTTACTTTTTAAATGTCTAAAAATTATAAATAAAATATTATTATGTAGGAAAGCTTTTGATATTTCTAATGAATATTTATAATCTAAAATATAACATATATAACCCTATGTAAAAATTGTTTTTCTAAAAGATATAAGCTTTTGTCATTTTTGTATTTACTTTATCTTAATTAGAATAAAGTGTCTCTATCACCTACAAGTGGCTCCATGGGGTCCCAAAAATCGACCCAAATATGCCCATGGTCAGAAATGTATCCACCAATAAGGTTAGGACACGTTTTAGGGTAATTTATTATTATTATAATATTATTTGTTAATCCTTATTTATCGGATTTACCTTTTAACCATGGTAAATAAAATATTTACCGAAGTAATTATTCAAAATGTCTAAAAATAAAAGTTACCTATTTACAAAATTTGTACATACTGATTCTAAATATGGAATCAATTTTTCCAAATTCAAAACACAGAAGTGGCAGAAATTAATTTAAAATTAATTCCCGCTGTCAAAACAAAAAGCATATTTTTAAGATATAATAACTATCAAAAGATTGACACTTGTTTATGTAGGGGTTAATTGTGAAATTATGTCCAATGAAAAAAATTGTATTAAATGGTAAAAATATATTCCAAATATACTTTAAAACTACTCAAATTTATAATTTATCACTATTAATTATTTTGATTAAAAAAGTTGTTTTTAATTAAAATTTAGTAATTTTCACTATTCATCAAAACATAAAAGTTATCTAAAAAGTACCAAAATTTCACCCTAGGCTAAATTTGATCTTCCAAATCCAAAAATGAAGTCCATTTTGAGAGAAAAATTTATAAAATTTTAAAAAGTAGATATTACTATTCATAACGGCTAGTTTGATTGGTTGTGGGGTGTGTTAGAACTCGAAGTTGCGTACAACACACACTACTGTTTTATTCAAAGAGAAGCGTACCGTGGAAGCTTGGGGTGTTTCATTGTAAATTTTTGATGTCCCCATTCTAAAGAATAAATTTATTTAGTCAAATTGAATACATAAAAGTTTAAAATATTTGATTTAAAAAGGGTTCACTATTAAAAGTTGGTAAAAGTGCATTTTTGAAAAATACTTCTTTTATCTGAAAAAAATGAATTTGTTCTTACATTATGTATAAGAAACTCATAATATGGATTCTAAAATTATAAGGATTATATAAAGTTCAAAATTTAGTTAATACTATTCATAACCTCTTTTGAACGGCTTGTTTGGTAAGTCATGGTGTGCTTGAACTCGGTGTTGTGTGTAGTGAAACTTATTGAATTATTTTGAAGAAGTAACACACTATGAAATCTTGGGGTGTCACAAATACTATGTGTGTCCTCTTCCCCACCTAAAAAATGACACCCACTCTTCTATCATATACACTTGTTAAGAGAAATTTGGATCATCCATGAACTACTTATATCCCTTACAATTATCCATACCAATTTATTAGAGGCCCTAGTTTTATCATAACACTTTCTTGGGTAGGATTTTGGAATAAACCTAAAGAGTTTGTCTGAATAAGAGTTATAGTTATTCATTCTTCTACCTCTTTCAAATATTTTTCAACCATGGTAAAATAATGACAATAATATATTCCTTATACAAAATTTTTATTATGTAAATTTCATAACCTATATCCATATATTGTTATATCGAATGGTAAATTTTACTATTGTTTGTGTGTGTAACGGACTACCACCTCACAAACTAATGTAATTTGTTTCCCATCACCGCCTCTCACAGTTGGTTATAATAATGTATTTAATGTTTATGTGTATATATATGTTATCGATGATATAATTTTTATTATATAATTAGTACATATTATTTATTTATTTTTACATTTATATCCATTGAAAATGATAATGTTGTCCATGCGTACGTGTGGATTACCACCCTCATGAAGCAATGTGATCTATTTTCCATCACCACATCACATGGATTGTAAAAATAAGAGTATTTAAAAAGGTAATATGATATTTGAGACATGATAATCACTTTTTAAAGGTAAAATAATACTTACATTCTTTCCCTCATGGATAATGAAAAATGGTAACATTATTCATTCATACATTTGACTTTCCATCTCAATGATTTTAATGTAATACATTTTCCAAAACTGCCTTTCATGGTTGGTTTTAAAAGTATATTTACTTTTTATTAAAATGAAAAAAATATCTAGATTATAATTCAAGAGCAGATAGAATTATGATCACTTTGACAATAGTCAACCCACAAAAGTCATTTTCAACAAATGAGTTGAATATCATAAAAACATCCAACATAAACATAATTTATTTAATAATTTAATATGAGAAGTTCATAAATAAAATAAAATGATTATTATACATGAAAAAAAAACTAATTAATTATTTGAATTTTATTATTTAGGAAAATATAGAAAATATGTGATGAGTCAAACTCGAGGTTAGGGGAACATTACCTTAAAAACTTAATTTTAATGTTTTCATTATATATTTTATAAATAATAATATTCAAGGTAAATATTCTTAAAATTATTTTATGGACATATTTATATGGACATAAATTAATTTTAAAGGAAATATTATCACACTTGTTACATTCCTTAAATGGTTTTCAAAAGAAAATCATTTACCTATTTTATACAAAACATTTTTTCCAAAATGAAAAAGAAATTTTCTCTATTAGAATAAACAATGTCAATGTGTTTTACCTCCACCATAACTATTACTTAATATCTTGTTAAAATTAAAAAAATATAATTTTTTTATTTAATAAAAAACCATATTTCCTTTTATTCTAGGTATTTTCATAACAGGTTTTTAATAGAATTCATTTTTATTATATCAATAAATTATTTACATATTGGTACACAAAATATTTTTAGGATTATGATGGTGTTAATGAAAATTTTCATGTTTTATTAATGTTTTATGGTTCTCAGATATTACTTATGTTGATGGGTGAGTCAGATATAGCTGATGATGATGGGTGAGCCTAATATAGATCATGATGAAGGGTGATCTTGATATATCTCTCTCATTCATTAGGTAATGGGGTGGATTTAAGTGGTTATAAGCTTATCTAAGGATATTTATTGAATTTATGAGGGATGTTATTCCATTTTTAGGATTTATTGTTATAGTGATATGGAAATTTTCTTCTAAGTAACCTACATGATTTATTGATGTTTTCTAGGGGTTTTTACTGAAATATAATAATTTCAAAAGTTAATATAATGAGAATAAGTTTAAAGGTATGTTTATGAACCTCTTTAAGGGTGAAATGTATAAATGTTTTAAAAAAAATATGTGAATTTCATGTTTTAAAATAAAAAACTATGATTTTTATTTATTCCGTTAATAATTATTATGAATTTTTTATGAGAATATTTTGGAGGATAATTATATTTCAAGGGTATTTTTTTAGAAAAATTTTAATTTTGAAAAATGAAAACATTTTTTAGTATTCAAGGACTAATGTGTTTCAATATTTTTTTTATTTGTTCCTTATTGAGATTTTTTTTATCATCCTACAGATTAAAATTTCTTTCACAGGGATTTGATGTTTAGTAGGGACTAGGATGAAGTCAAGATGAAAATTGTAAAGATATTATATGAAAATAAGGTATTAAATCTTTAAGGTTTTTTATTGTGTGAAATTTTAAATTGATTGGATGTGTCCACATCATGATATTATTTTTTATTTTTTATGGTGATGTCCTAATTCACAAAAAAAATATAACCCTAAAAAATATATAATAATGTTATAAGGTGAATTCCTTTCTGATAAATCAACTTTATAGATTTTTTAAGGTTGAGTCCTTAAATTTGGTATCGTGGTTAAGGGTTAAATAATTTTAGAGGTTAGAATAATCTAGGTAGACCCTATTTGTAGAATATATTTTATCGATATGATGATATATTATTTGAATATTACCATGGTTATTCATCTAAAAAATATATTTTCTGAATTTTTTTCCCATTAATAAAATAGGGAAATTAAGTGGGAAGGCACCAATAGAACAATATCCTTTTAAATTTGTATCATAGAATAGTTGGAGTGTGAATTGAGATGTGTATTGCTTTGATGGAACAATTCATGCATCATATAAATGGTGTTGGTATTCATGCTAGATATAAACCTGAAATACTATAGAGGATCATGTTGAAAATGGATCATTTTATTAGAAAACACCCTCGAAAATGTGGTGGATCTTCTGAATCAGTGGCAGAGGAGGTATGTATAAAATATTTGGAACAGTTGTTCGATGTCAGGGGTTGTTTATATAATCAAAAGGAAAATATTTCTATATACTATTGTTAAGTTGAATCCAACCAATGATCGTCAATGGTTAATAATACAAGAGTAATGGAATAGATTGATTCCATGGAATGAGATATATCTAAGAAACTTTTCTTTGATAAATATTTTCATATGGTTATATGAATTATGATAGAAAATAAATTTTTTGGAATTGAGGTAGAAATAAAAGATTCATTGTTCTCATATGATCGAAACTTCACACGATTGTAAAGTTAAATAAAAAATTTTCTATGTGTTATTGATAGAAAAATTAAAATTTTTTACTAAGTATTAAATCCCAAATATCAAATATAATTGGTCGGTCAAAAACATAAAAATTTCGTGAAATTGTTTTCTATGTTGAGACAGTAAAAAATAGAGTTTGATAATGACATATTATTCTATAATAACAAGTTGAAAAAGTGGACCATGTGAATGAAAATAGAAAGAATCCATCAAGGAAATATTATGGTAATAAAATAAATTTTCCAATTTGTGATAGTTGTGGTAAAAAGAAACATGGGTAATTTATTATTAAATATGGGATGTTCTATAAACATGGTATGTTTAGGAATATTGATCTTGAATGAAAATAAAAAGGATCATTATAGAGGTAAATATAATTTTGATAAGAATTTATTAAGGTGCTTTAAATGTAATGATATGGATCATTGTGAAGATGTGTGTCTAAAGAATATCACAAATGATGAGTAGTATTGAGTATATAATTAATGGTTCTGGTGAAATACATTTAAAATAATTCTACAGATTTTAGGAAATAAAATGAAGCAAAAAAAATAAATTACTTTTTTATCCATATTATGATATTATATTATTTCATTCGGGGTCTACATAGTTATAAATTTTTGAAAAATTTACTAGTAAAATGAAAGTTTCACCTCAAGAAATGAAGTTATGACATTTGATAAAATAAAAATTGGGTAGAATAAAATAATCATAACTTTACAATGATGTTATTTTTAGCATTTATGGAATATTTTTTTCATGATACCTAATTTTTTTGCATTATATAATTTTATTTTCTTGTTGGTATGGATTGGATTTCAATTTATCATACTTAGTAAGATTGTTGATCATAATAATTTATTTTTTCAATTAGTTTCTATTTGTATAGAATAATTAATTCTTACCTCTTCTAATATATCAGGAAGGTGGTAAACCATTAAACTATAGAAATTAAATTTATCTTACTCATATTTTTGGAAATATGGGAACTATTTAGATTAATGATATTCCATTAGTAAATGAATTTTTCTTTTTTTAAAGATGATTTTCCTAGTTTTTTTCCCTACATAGAGGTTGAGTTTACCAATGACTTATTACATGATGTTACACCTATTTTAAAACCCCATAATCAATTATCCCAAGAATAAATTTTTTGGAATTAAAAATTTTGTAATGAGAATTTCTTGATAAAGGAATCATTCATAATTTCACTTCACTATGGGGTTCTCATATTATATATGTTAAAAAGAAAGATGGTTCCATGGATATTTTATATGATTATAGAGAATTTATTTTTTTTGTTTAGAATAACTATATATCTCCTTATATAAATGATTGGTTTGATTTTCTCTAGAGAGCTTAGTGTTTTTTAAAGGTTTATATTAGGAATGGGTACCATCAGCAAAAGGTGAGTGAGGATGACATCCCTAAGATATTTTTTCATATTAAGTATGGTCAGTAGGATTTTTTTGTTATACCCTTTTGGATAATTAATTATCATGTTTATGTTGGAACCAGGCTCTTCAAAGCATGATTTGGTGTATGGTTTGTGTTTGTTGTCAATCCTCAGTGGAAGTTCTGAATGTGTTCCAACAAAGTGATCATACAGTTCAAGCAGACAATAGTATTGAAGGTGGCGTTGTTTCCCAGTGTTTGCCAATTTTTTGGGCCTCAAAATCGGAAAATGAAGACATGGATTGTCTGCAAAAGGAGCTTCGCAGAAAAAGGAAGTAGTGCGCGAAATATAAGAGGCTTGCGCGAAATACTTATGTTAGGCGCGAAAAAACAGCGGGATGCGTGAAATAGGGGATCAAGGTTTTTCGCGCAAATAGTGTTTCGAAATCAGTTTGGTGAAAAATGGAAAAGGCATGGGCTGCGCGGAAAATAAGGGTTGTGCGCGAAATACTTAAGCTGGGCGAAAGATTACGCGCCAGATGAGAGGTTTTCCGCGCCGAAGGGGATTTTGCGCGCAGTGGTCTCAGTCGCCAATAAATATGAGGTGACCCCCTTCTTTCGAGTAGTTGAGAGACTCAGAGAAGATCCGAGGTCTGTTGCGCGAAAAAGGATAGCGAAAAGGGGCTTGCGCGAAATATTCGGAGTTGCACGAAAAAGGGGATTTTTGCGCGAAATATTATTCCGCGCGAAAAGTATTTTTTGCACGCAATAGGAAGGTTTTGCGCGCAAAGGGTTGGTGTTGCGCGCAATTGTTAGTCAGGTTTGTCTACACGTTCTGGTTATCCGGTTCAGTGGTTCTGTGCGTTCTAGTGCATCTATTTTGGAATTCGATGCAAGCAGAGTCTCATGCTGAGCAGAGGCAAAGACTTCAATGCACATCTATTGAAGAGACCTTCACGTCTATAAACTGAGTGGGACTTCACCAACGGCAGTGAGGCAGGGGGAGTCAACGGGAGTGACCCGAGGGACGCAGTGAGCTATCCCTGAACAATTGTAAAGGAAGTGTGCCTGGGACAGAGTGTCTGTACCTGAACTTTTGTATCCGCAGCTAGTGAAGCATAGTGGATTTAGGTACGACCGGCAACTTGTCGGCGTATGCTCCTTGGACGTAGCCCTTAGTGGTGAACCAAGTAAAAATGGATGTGTCTTCTCTGTGCATGTGAATGTTTTCATTCTGATCATAATCATCATACAGATTCAACAAGTTCCTACCAACGTGGGAACAAGATCCAACACATTAAAAGAAAAAGTGGTCACCCTGATTCACCCCTCCCCTCTCAGGGTGTCCCGGGGTCCTTCAAGTGGTATCAGAGGCAGGTTGCTGGTGTTGAATCTGACCTTCTTCGTCATGGAAAACGCGGTAAATGTCAGGGGAGTCCCTCACTTCGATGGAAGCAATTTCCAGATCTGGAAGAACAGAATGAGATCTCATCTAATATCTCTTGGAATGGAAGTTCTTTTTTCTACTGTGCAAGGAATACATGTCACTGATCCAACAGGTCTGGCTATGACTGAAACAGACAGGAAACTTCTTGATGCAGATGCTAAAGCACAGAATGCTCTCACTGCAGCCCGTTCTGATCAGATCTACCTAAAGGTGATGAATTGCACCTCAGCAAAATCCATGTGGGATAAACTTGAGAATATTTATGAAGGTGATAGCAAAGTGAAGGAGGCGAAACTACAAGTGCTGCACAATCGGTTTGATGATCTGAAGATGCATCCAGACGAGAATGCAGACTCTTTCTTCAATCGAATTACCGAAGTGGTTGGAGCTATTCGGGGTATAGGTGAAGAAATCAAAGACATTGATATTGTAAAGAAAATATTGAGAAGACTTCCACCTCTTTATAATGCGAAGGTGTCATGTAACAGCCCGAGATTTTATGAAAAATATTCTTTTTATTTCACTAATGTCTTGTGGTGTACGCTACACCAAAAGGAGCTTGCACAACACGCATCATTGACTTGCCTTGCATACACGCAATCGCGACCTTCCTCGATAGCGTGTGTAGTACGCAATAACGAGTTTCACTAAACAACGATATGCTATTAAAATATTATTAAAACTAGCCGTTATGAATAGTAATAACCACTTTTTAAAATTCTGTAAATCTTATATTTCAAAATGAACTTCATTTTTGGATTCAGAGTATCGAATTTAGCCTAAGGTGAAATTTTGGTACTTTTCGGATAACTTTCATATTCTGATAAATAGTGAAAATTATTAATTATAATTAAAAAACAACTTTTTTAATCGAAATAATTAAAAGTGATAAATTATTAATTTGAGTGGTTTTAAAGTATATTTAGAATATATTTTTACAATTTAATTCAATGTTGGTCATTGGTTGTAATTTCACATTTAAACCAGACATAATCAAGTGTCAATCTTTTGATAGAAATTGTTTCTTAAAAACACGCTATTTGTCTTAACAGCGGGATTTAATTATAAAATTAATTAATTCAACTTCTATGTTATGAATTTGGTAAAATAGACTTCATTTTTGAATTCGGAATATGAAATATAGCTTAGGATGAAATTTTGGCATTTTTCTGAAAACCTTCATTTTTTGATGAATAGTGAAACTACTAAGTGGTAGTTAAAAAACTGAATTTTTCATAAAACTTAATTTTACCGCTTCTGTGAATGGAATTTCAAAAATCCGACAGACACGGTTGATATCAGTAAGTAAAATTTGGTTCAATGAGATAAAAATAATTTTTTGGTGAATAGTAACTTTTTACTATTTTTACCGCGGTTAATAGTAAATAGGGTAACTAAGGGTAAATATGATATCAATATTACCCTAACACATGTCCTAATTCTATTGGACAAGTGTAATTCGACCAAAAACAAACTTAGGAATAAAATATGACCATTTAGGCCCACTTGGATTAGATTAGGACATTTATTATTAATTTATTTAAAGAAGGGTTAAAATAGTTAAAATCAAAGTTTAATAAGTAAATCATTTTTAATATGGGGTTATACATAAGATAAATTCGACTATAAATATTTATTAGAAAGCTAAAAAGAGTTCCTACATAATGGTATTTTATTTGTAATTTTTAGACATCAAATAATTTAATTAATTTATGACACAAAGATGATGCAGTAATTATCTTATTTATGAAATATTGACATAATTGATGTTATAAACACCAAAATAAATGTAATTTGAGAATTTTTATGAATTCCACTAATTTTCTAGGTTACTATGATATATTAATGTTGATTTAATAAACTTGGTTCGAACATTTAATTCTTTTATGACTTTAACAAAAATCATATATCAAATAGTGTCAAAATTGACACAAAATAGTTTTTAAATCAAATATTATATTATTAATTGTTATTTTATTCCTAAAAATATAAGGTTCGGCCAAATGACTTAGATAAGGATATATATATTAATAATAAACAATTTGGGGTTCGTTTGGCATGTTATAGAAAGTGTATTAACCATATAGTGAAAGAAAACAAAAAGACACGGTAAAAGTTAAATTATTTAACTTAGAGTTAAATCTAATTGATAAGGTTTAAAATAAGATCCAAACATGTCTAAATTTGACTGGTTTATTATATTACAACCCTATCTCATCTATTCTTCGAATATGAGTCATTTTTGGAGGTTTTTATGTGGGGTTAGATTTATTATAAATTAATATTTTTAAGAATTCCAAAGATGCCCCTCTCCTCCCTTATAAAAGGGCACCTCCTCCCCCTCCTCCTCACACCAATTTGAGCACTCATGCTCGGCCAACCCCTGCCAAAATCTCTTCTCCACTTCCCTAGAAACATCCTAGAGGTTCTGGTCTTCCTCAAATACCAATTTTAGTGCCCTAAGAGGAGATCTCAAAGAGGCACTTCAAAGAAGAGGTAATTTCCGTTACCAATTCTTTCATATTTATTTCTTCTTCCACTTCTTCTTCTTAGGTTGTTTCATTATGAAGTAATAACATCAGTATCACTCATATACTGATATGTTATTATAAGTATGAAACAACCCTATTTCACCATCTATCCATCCTACGGAAAAAGAAATCACCACGCGTGCGTACGTACGGAATACCGTCTCCACGCCGTGGTGTAATCTATTTTCCACCACCACCTTACATGGATGGGTATAATGGTGTAAAGAATTACTATACATAGTTATTACAACATCATATTGATTCTGATATATTTTATATTCCACTCCAATTCAATTCAATATTTATAAAAATGATATCATCGCTCGTGCGTACGTACGGACTACCGTCTCCACGACGCGATGAGATTCATTCTCCATGTTAACCATTTGAGAATGATTATAAAGTATATATAAGAAATAATAATGAAATATATGACATTATAAAGCTACTGGATTTATGTATATATATATATGTATGTCATCTACTTACTTCCATTCAAGACAATAAGGAAAGGAAAACAGCGTTCATGCGTACGTACGGACTACCGTCTCCATGAACGGTGTTTTTCATTTCATTTATCTATCTATTATATATATATATATACTGAATATATATGATATATAAATAATATTTTATATTCTGGAAGTAAGTAAATCATGATATAAGTAATAATAATGTCAAGAACAACAAGTCAAAACACCTACGAAAAATGAAACGATTTTACCCAAAACGCTTCTTTAACATGGAATTTACAAAAGAACGGGTAATATAATGTCATAAGTGAACCATATATGATATCATAACAATGAATATGATTCTGTAATAAGTCAATAACATGATTTAAATCATTATATAGGAGGTTCAGACACTTACAAAGCAAGTCGGACCTAAGGTAAGGGAAATATCACAATCTCATTTTTATCCGAGATTGTTTATTCGTAAGTATTTACTGGGGTGTATTTTATCATCCACATCCATGTTCCCTCAATATGTAATATTTTTTTACATCCACTTAAAATAGTTTAAATCCAATTTTACCCTTCGGTGATTTTTAGTAAAGAATATGAAAGGAATCTTTTGTCATTTTTCGTACGAGGTACTTTTTGACTTTTCCGACAAAAGTACGAGAAGAATGCTTTTTTTAACTTATACGGCATGAATGGATTTATAAAACATTATTTCCAAGAAGAATCCTTTACAAGTATTCAAGTTTATTTTTAATCAACTTCTTTTAGTTTAAAATTGTATGACATGTAAAGAAAGGAAAAGTGTTTTTGAAGTAGAAAGGATATTTTCCTCAGGAATGAAGTTCAAGTATTTTATCAAAATTATTTTCCATCTAAGATAATAAAAGGGTTCTGTTTTTATCCCTATTATTACATGGATTTGATTATGTTGTTATGGAAACATTTTTATGAATTCCTTTATCTTATATGAATTGTTTTATGATGTCATGTTGTTTAAAAATCCCATTTTTATTGCATGGGTTATGCGATGATGTATGATTTATGATTATGTGGCACACATAAGAAAGGATTCATTATAAGATGGGTGGGACCTATATCTCCCTCCAATGCATTGGGTAAAGATTTTATATCTCATGAGATAGACATGGCTGAAATGGTAGGTTATATCGGTTCAGTGAAACAGGACTGAAACGAGGGTTACTCGATTCAGAAAGGGACTTTGTCCACTAAGATAGTCTTGGCAATGAGTCATGACTAACAAGAAATGATTTTCCATGATTATGTGTGCATGCCACAAAGTTTCAAGTTTCATGTTATGATTATGGTGATCTCATTTTCACTTCTATGATTTGTTCCATGTTAAGATATTATGATCTCTTTTGCAGGTTATGATTTTCAAAAAGATATGATATGATTTTTATTTCTTTTGTATACCCTTACTGAGCATTTGAGCTCACCCTTTTATGTTTTCTTTTCCCCAGGATATAAAGAAAGGTTTTAGGTAAAAAAAAGGGGAAGATCTTTATGGGATATATTGAAGATCATTCACCACGATTAGAAGATTACGTTCCGAGTTTCCAAAGACACTAAACTATTACGATCCTTGTGTGTGTGTGTGTTTGTTATGTACTAAGTATTCCGCAAAAGTAATGTAAAGTCTATGTACGTCAGGCTTCGGGTCTCTACAGTTGGTATTAGAGGAAAGGTTTAGTTAACCTTTGGAAACTAGGATGCGAAAACGTTAGTGAGATCCCTAGAGATATTTCTAAGGTATGTCTAGGGATGTCCCTAAGGTTAAGTATACGTATAGGTTATAGTACTAGAACTACGCTAACAATCATAGAATTAAACCTAAGATGTTAGATGTTCAAGGTACTCCCCCTTTATTATGTTTTTTTCCCTAGCATGATTTTTTCCTCTCGCGCTATTCTTTTTGGGTTTTAGAAAATGGCTGGAAACAAGGTGATTCACGATAATGCAGGAAATGATGGAAAATGGAATGATATTCTTTATGAGCAACCAAATGAAATGGGATTTGGAAGTCCAAACATCATTATTATGCCGAATCAGCAATCTCATAATATGATCAATAAAGTAAAATTTGGTAAGTTTCCTGACTCGGCTAATAAGAGAAAGATGGAGTTTCATGATGATCATAGAGGAAAGAAAGTTCAATTTCCCCTATGTAAATCATGTGGGAAGAGGCATCAAGGAGAATGTTTCAAAGGAACTGGAAGATGCTTTGGGTGTGGAAAAGAAGGACACAAAGCCAGTAAGTGCAAAGGAAAAGGTTCAGTTAATACCAGGGATGAGGATAATGGTATTGCTACGACATCAAAAATGGTTAAGTGTTTTAAATGTGGAATGTATGGGCATTATGCAAACAAATGCCCTAAGGGAAAGACTCATGAACAGAATCAGTATGGTCATATGGGAAGTATTTATGTGGATGATGATGAAGAGACTACCAATGATATGTGAGATGAAAGAATTGTTGAAGCTCGGTCGATGGTTTAAGAATGTAGTGGAATGATTACATGTTTATCATGTGTAATGTTGTATAAGTAATCTCATGGTACTATGGAATAAAGAGACATGTAAGGATTGTAACATTGTTGTCTGATTAATGTTACCAGTATCCATGAAAGGTTATTCAGATATTTTTGGAATGAAGATGATATGCGCATAATGAAGGGATAAGGAGAAAATGAAATGTTTGACAGTATTCATGAGCTCATGACTAAGTGATATCATGGTTTGAGTATATAGAATTTTGAGGATTTTGGTATGTGAAAAGTGTTAACTTTTAACTGCATTCATGTTTTCACTAAGGTATTCAAGAGAATACACGATTAAGGCCTTTGAATGTTTGGAATGTGACCAACAAGATATATCTTATGATATATGGGGATCAACGATGGTATTAAATCTCTGGTAATCGTTTTCACTATGTTATGAGAATGGACTGCAGTATTATGAGCCTAATGATTGGAATGAATTATGTTGGACATAAGTTAGTATTGTTTAAGGATAGAAGTTTTTTTTTCGATATTATTGATGGGATGTTATAGTAATATAGTTTTATAAAAAGGACAACCTGCAGGACGGGCGACAGCCCATCGCTTCGGACAAGGCTGTGGGAATCGAACCCACAACCGAAGTGCGACTGGCCTTTATCGCCTACCACTGACCTACAGGAAGTCCCTGTTTAGTAGAAACTAGTTTTATTATATTAAGCAGTATGATATGTGATGTATAAGTTCATTTTAGGAACCATATATGATTAATCTCACTATAGATGGATTTATGTATTTTTTGATAACTTTTCTAACCTTTTGTTTGAGACAGATGGAATGACCCATCATTCTATCACATGATCTGCTAACACATCGCGAATGAAAAATTCACCTTAATTTCTTTAAGAGATGATGTGTAAATTGTTAAAGGCACGGACAATAGTGAGATTGTACCAAAATAAAGTAAGTATTTATTCTAATTCAAATTTTCAACTTTAGGGAAATGATCTTGAAAACCAAAAATGTTTTCCTAGTGATCTTATACCTGATGAATCAGATGGTACCTTATATCATCACAAATCTATGGATTTGTGATTACTGGCTTTTCCATAGCCATGTTCTCTACCACTCTCCATCAGAACATGATGGTTAGATTTCTCTTCCATATCCATATTTTTACCTATGTGGAAACCCAGCGATTAGTTTATTTGGGTAATCGTTACATTTCATACTTTAGTTTTTAAAGCCAAGTTTTTGTATTCCTTTTTACGATGTGGGATTCAATTAAAAAATCTTTCGAATAGTAAACCATTTATAACCCCGACGAATTTCGAGGGCGAAATTCATTTTAAGGGGGGTAGAATGTAACAGCCCGAGATTTTATGAAAAATATTCTTTTTATTTCACTAAGGTATTGTGTTGTACGCTACACCAAAAGGAGCTTGCACAACACGCATCCTTGACTTGCCTTGCATACACGCAATCGCGACCTTCCTCGATAGCGTGTGTAGTACGCAATAACGAGTTTCACTAAACAACGATATGCTATTAAAATATTATTAAAACTAGCCATTATGAATAGTAATAACAACTTTTTAAAATTCTGTAAATCTTATATTTCAAAATGAACTTCATTTTTGGATTCAGAGTATCGAATTTAGCCTAAGGTGAAATTTTGGTACTTTTCGGATAACTTTCATATTCTGATAAATAGTGAAAATTATTAATTATAATTAAAAAATAACTTTTTTAATCGAAATAATTAATAGTGATAAATTATTAATTTGAGTGGTTTTAAAGTATATTTATAATATATTTTTACAATTTAATTCAATGTTGGTCATTGGTAGTAATTTCACATTTAAACCAGACATAATCAAGTGTCAATCTTTTGATAGAAATTGTT
Organism: Viscum album; assembly: GCA_963277665.1. Lineage (NCBI taxonomy): Eukaryota > Viridiplantae > Streptophyta > Magnoliopsida > Santalales > Viscaceae > Viscum > Viscum album. Next base: position 1,572,851,887 of record OY728120.1, on the reverse strand, counting down.
TCTTAAAAACACGCTATTTGTCTTAACAGCGGGATTTAATTATAAAATTAATTAATTCAACTTCTATGTTATGAATTTGGTAAAATAGACTTCATTTTTGAATTCGGAATATGAAATATAGCTTAGGATGAAATTTTGGCATTTTTCTGAAAACCTTCATTTTTTGATGAATAGTGAAACTACTAAGTGGTAGTTAAAAAACTGAATTTTTCATAAAACTTAATTTTACCGCTTCTATGAATGGAATTTCAAAAATCCGACAGACACGGTTGATATCAGTAAGTAAAATGTGGTTCAATGAGATAAAAATAATTTTTTGGTGAATAGTAACTTTTTACTATTTTTACCGCGGTTAATAGTAAATAGGGTAACTAAGGGTAAATATGATATCAATATTACCCTAACACATGTCCTAATTCTATTGGACAAGTGTAATTCGACCAAAAACAAACTTAGGAATAAAATATGACCATTTAGGCCCACTTGGATTAGATTAGGACATTTATTATTAATTTATTTAAAGAAGGGTTAAAATAGTTAAAATCAAAGTTTAATAAGTAAATCATTTTTAATATGGGGTTATACATAAGATAAATTCGACTATAAATATTCATTATAAAGATAAAAAGATTTCCTACATAATGGTATTTTATTCGTAATTTTTAGTCATCAAATAATTTAATTAATTTATGACACAAAGATGATGCAGTAATTATCTTATTTATGAAATATTGACATAATTGATGTTATAAACACCAAAATAAATGTAATTTGAGAATTTTTATGAATTCCACTAATTTTCTAGGTTACTATGATATATTAATGTTGATTTAATAAACTTGGTTCGAACATTTAATTCTGTTATGACTTTAACAAAAATCATATATCAAATAGTGTCAAAATTGACACAAAATAGTTTTTAAATCAAATATTATATTATTAATTGTTATTTTATTCCTAAAAATCTAAGGTTCGGCCAAATGACTTAGATAAGGATATATATATTAATAATAAACAATTTGGGGTTCGTTTGGCATGTTATAGTAAGTGTATTAACCATATAGTGAAAGAAAACAAAAAGACACGGTAAAAGTTAAATTATTTAACTTAGAGTTAAATCTAATTGATAAGGTTTAAAATAAGATCCAAACATGTCTAAATTTGATTGGTTGATGATATTACAACCCTATCTCATCTATTCTTCGAATATGAGTCATTTTTTAAGGTTTTTATGTGGGGTTAGATTTATTATAAATTAATATTTTTAAGAATTCCAAAGATGCCCCTCTCCTCCCTTATAAAAGGGCACCTCCTCCCCCTCCTCCTCACACCAATTTGAGCACTCAAGCTCGGCCAACCCCTGCCAAAATCTCTTCTCCACTTCCCTAGAAACATCCTAGAGGTTCTGGTCTTCCTCAAATACCAATTTTAGTTCCCTAAGAGGAGATCTCAAAGAGGCACTTCAAAGAAGAGGTAATTACCGTTACCAATTCTTTCATCTTTATTTCTTCTTCCACTTCTTCTTCTTAGGTTGTTTCATTATGAAGTAATAACATAAGTATCACTCATATACTGATATGTTATTATAAGTATGAAACAACCCTATTTCGCCATCTATCCATCCTACGGAAAAAGAAATCACCACGCGTGCGTACGTACGGAATACCGTCTCCACGCCGTGGTGTAATCTATTTTCCACCACCACCTTACATGGATGGGTATAATGGTGTAAAGAATTACTATACATAGTTATTACAACATCATATTGATTCTGATATATTGTATAATCCACTCCAATTCAATTCAATATTTATAAAAATGATATCATCGCTCGTGCGTACGTACGGACTACCGTCTCCACAACGCGATGAGATTCATTCTCCATGTTAACCATTTAAGAATGATTATAAAGTATATATAAGAAATAATAATGAAATATATGACATTATAAAGCTACTGGATTTATGTATATATATATATGTATGTCATCTACTTACTTCCATTCAAGACAATAAGGAAAGGAAAACAGCGTTCATGCGTACGTACGGACTACCATCTCCATGAACGGTGTTTTTCATTTCATTTATCTATCTATTATATATATATATATATATACTGAATATATATGATATATAAATCATATTTTATATTCTGGAAGTAAGTAAATCATGATATAAGTAATAATAATGTCAAGAACAACAAGTCCAAACACCTACGATAAATGAAACGATTTTACCCAAAACGCTTCTTTAACATGGAATTTACAAAAGAACGGGTAATATAATGTCATAAGTGAACCATATATGATATCATAACAATGAATATGATTCTGTAATAAGTCAATAACATGATTTAAATCATTATACAGGAGGTTCAGACACTTACAAAGCAAGTCGGACCTAAGGTAAGGGAAATATCACAATCTCATTTTTATCCGAGATTGTTTATTCGTAAGTATTTACTGGGGTGTATTTTATCATCCACATCCATGTTCCCTAAATATGTAATATTTTTTTACATCCACTTAAAATATTTTAAATCCAATTTTACCCTTCGGTGATTTTTAGTAAAGAATATGAAAGGAATCTTTTGTCATTTTTCGTACGAGGTACTTTTTGACTTTTCCTACAAAAGTACGAGAAGAATGTTTTTTTAACTTATACGGCATGAATGGATTTCTAAAACATTATTTCCAAGAAGCATCCTTTACAAGTATTCAAGTTTATTTTTAATCAACTTCTTTTAGTTTAAAATTGTATGACATGTAAAGAAAGGAAAAGTGTTTTTAAAGTAGAAAGGATATTTTCCTCAGGAATGAAGTTCAAGTATTTTATCAAAATTATTTTCCATCTAAGATAATAAAAGGGTTCTGTTTTTATCCCTATTATTACATGGATTTGATTATATTGTTATGGAAACATTTTTATGAATTCCTTTATCTTATATGAATTTTTGTATGATGTCATGTTGTTTAAAAATCCCATTTTTATTGCATGGGTTATGCGATGATGTATGATTTATGATTATGTGGCACACATAAGAAAGGATTCATTATAAGATGGGTGGGACCTATATCTCCCTCCAATGCATTGGGTAAAGATTTTATATCTCATGAGATAGACATGGCTGAAATGGTAGGTTATACCGGTTCAGTGAAACAGGACTGAAACGAGGGTTACTCGATTCAGAAAGGGACTTTGTCCACTAAGATAGTCTTGGCAATGAGTCATGACTAACAAGAAATGATTTTCCATGATTATGTGTGCATGCCACAAAGTTTCAAGTTTCATGTTATGATTATGGTGATCTTATTTTCACTTCTATGATTTGTTCCATGTTAAGATATTATGATCTCTTTTGCAGGTTATGATTTTCAAAAAGATATGATATGATTTTTATTTCTTTTGTATACCCTTACTGAGAATTTGAGCTCACCCTTTTTTGTTTTCTTTTCCCCAGGATATAAAGAAAGGTTTTAGGTAAAAAAAAGGGGAAGATTTTTATGGGAGATATTGAAGATCTTTCACCACGATTAGAAGATTACGTTCCGAGTTTCCAAAGACACTAAACTATTACGATCCTTGTGTGTGTGTGTTTTTGTTATGTACTAAGTATTCCGCAAAAGTAATGTAAAGTCTATGTACGTCAGGCTTCGGGTCTCTACATGTCAGCCCTTGAGGAAAGAGATCTTTCCAAACTTTCTTTAGATGATCTACTGAGCAGTTTGGTAGCATATGAAATGAGAGTCAAACCTGAAGATGCTACGACTCGGGTGAGCAAGGAAATGGAATTCAAGGCCATGGATAAACTGAAAATATCAAAGGATAGTAGCGGTGAAGATGACGAAGAAAAAGAAATTCTTTCTCTCATTGCAAAGAAGTTCCAGAAGGGGAAAGGGAAATTCAAAGGGAAGTTACCTCTCGCATGTTTCCGTTGTGGAAAAGTTGGGCACATTGCTTCTCAGTGTTTAAAAATGATCAATGATGAAGATAGTGAGGATGAAAACTTCAAGAAGCCTCAGAGGAGGTTCTTCAAAAAGGGAGACTTCAAATCTGGTAAGAAAATGCAAAGGAAGAGTTTTGTCTGTGAAGAGGAAGAAGATGATAATGAATTCTGTGATGAAGAAGAACCAGAATTCAAAACTGGGAACCATGCTTCTATGATGGCCACTGTTGAAAAGCCAGAAGATACTGAAGGAGAAAAAAAACTGAGAACTTGTGTAGATCCTGAGATGCAACTTAAGGATGCCGTTAGTAAGCTTAAGATAAAATGTAAGAGCTGCAATAAGTGGAAATCAATTGTGGAAGAATCAACTGAATATGTTGATCAACTAGAAGCTGAAATTGAACGACTGGAAGAATTTGTGAAGGTACAATCTAAAATAATTGAAAGCAATGATGATGTAGTAGATCTGAAGCTGAGAATTGAAGAGCAGGCAAAGGTCATCAATGACCTCACATCCAGACTGGATGAAAAATCCAAGACTGCTGAGGGTCTTGAGGAGGAAGTAGTTACTCTAAGGAGTAAACTGGAGACTGAATCAGTTCCAAAAGAATCAAGGAAGAAAATACAGTTTGGACGATTCTCAGATGCAGAATTACTAGCAAGAGCCAAGTGTGGTTCAGATGGGGTTGGAAAAATCTTGAGTGATCAAAGACCCGCTTGCATGGGAAAGAGTGGAATTGGCTGTGAGGCTGAGTCATCAACTGCTGGAAGTGCAAAGATCCAAAAGAAAGATAAGATGAAAGTTGAACATGTTGAAATATTACCTAGAGTGCTGAAAAGGGAACCCTCAATCCAAACTAAAAGGAGATCTGAAAATTATCCTCAAACTTTCAAAAATGGCAGACAGTCTTACTTTTCTCCCAAGGAAGAAGCTATACGGAGAAATTCAAGTGAGAAGACATTTCTTCTCATGAAGTGTCAGTTCTGTGGCTATCTGGGCCATACCATGTCTTATTGTGAAGAGGCAAGAAGCTATCTGAATGGAGAAGATATAGATGCTCAACAAAGGAGAACAATTTCATACCCTAATTCTTATAGAAGAAATAATTTCTATGGATATTGTTTTCATTGTTCTAACTTTGTTCATAAGGCCATTAATTGCAGGCAGAGAAGGGACATTGACACCTCATACAGAAGTTCCAGACATGTCAAGTCTCGTCATCAAGACAATGTTGCTACATCAAACAGGTTCTCACCTCTTAAAGAAGACTTTGACTATGAAGAACCTGGGTTTGCGGAAGAGATAGTTGAAAGGCCATCAGTTCTATTTACTCAATCTAATGTCTCATGGAAGGAAAGGAGGAAGATTGAGAAATCAAACCTTGCAGAGGTAGCCCTGAAAGCTACCAAGAACAACAGTACCTGGATTCTAGATAGCGGTTGTTCATCTCATATGACAGGTAATGCCGGCCTACTAACAAATATCATAAAGAATGTTGATGGTACAGTAAGATTTGGTAATGATGGGGCTCTGAAAATCAAAGGGAGTGGAAGTACCAAATTAGCTAATGGAGAACTAAAGAAGACTGAAGTCCTTTACGTAGATGGCCTACGTCATAATCTCCTCAGCGTGAGTCAACTCTGTGACTCAGGACTTGTTGTTACTTTTAATCAGAAAGGCTGCACTATCAAGGGAAAAACTGGCAATTCTCTCATGAAGGGATGCAGAAAAGAAGGAAACTTGTATCAGGTTGATAGTGAAGAAAATGTATGTTACATGACTGTTGAAGAAGAAAACAATCTATGGCATCGGATATTGGGACACATCAATCAACAAGACATGGAGAAAATATCAAAATTGAGAATTGTCATGGACATTCCCAACCTGAAGCGTGAGCGTGAAAAATCGTGTGATGCTTGTATTCGTGGGAAGCTGGTCTGCAGTTCATATCGGCCAAAGAAGAAAAGGGCATCTCACCTTCTTGATCTGATTCATACAGATGTTTGTGGTCCAATAAATGTTGCAGGAACACATGGAGAAAGGTACTTTGTCCTTTTCATTGATGATTACAGTAGAATGGCATGTGTGATGGTCATTCACAGGAAAAGACAAGTCCTTGACTGCATGAAAACATATCGGCGAATCGCCGAGAATGATACTGGACGAACAATCAAAGTGTTGCGATCTGACAATGGAGGAGAATACACGTCCATTGAATTTGAAAATTATCTGGAGAAGCATGGGATACAACATGAGGTAGCTGCTGTGAGAACTCCACAACAAAATGGAGTTGTTGAACGAAGGAATCGACAGGTGAACAACATGGCACGAACTATGCTGATTGAGAGTCGTACTCCACGACATTACTGGAAAGAGGTTGTTCAAGCTGCAGTGTACATTCAGAATCGAACAGGACTTTATATGGGTGAGACAAAGACACCATATGAATTGTGGCATGGACGGAAGCCTTCTCTGAAATACTTTCGTGTCTTTGGAAGTAAGTGCTTCATCAGAAACAAAGAAGGAAATCAGGGGAAATATGGTGACAACACAGATGAAGGAATCTTCCTCGGTTACTCAATGAACAGCAAAGCCTACAAATGCTTCAACAATCATTTGGGAAGGATTGTGGAAAGCAAAGATGTTAAGATAATTGAAGAGAGAACCACAAATGCTTCACGGACGTCATATGCTGATGTGATAGAATGTCATGAAGAATGTGGACATGAAGAAACTACAAATGCAGAAATAGAGGAAGCTGTTCAAAACACTCATCAATCACATAATGATGTTGACTTAGAAGAAGAATCTGAAGAAGAAACTATGGCTGAAGAGAATACTACTGAACCTCGCAGGAGAAATCGAAGAGCTGAGATTGATCCATCCAACATAATTGGGGATAGGAGTGCACCCACTCAAACCAGAAGGATGATGAATACCACGCAATCTTCATTTCTATCAGTTGTAGAGCCATCCTCATTCGAAGAAGCTGCACAAGATATATCTTGGGTGAAAGCCATGAATGATGAATTAGACCAAATTGACAAGAATCAGACATGGGATCTTGTCCAGAGACCCGAAGGTCACAATGTGATTGGTACCAAATGGATCTTCAAAAATAATTTTGATGATCATGGAAGTGTCATCAGAAACAAGGCACGACTGGTGTGTAAAGGATACTCTCAGATTGAAGGCATTGATGTTGAAGAAACCTTTGCTCCAGTGGCTAGACTGGAGTCAATCAGGCTTTTCCTTGCCATGGCACTCCAAAGAGGATATAAAGTATATCAAATGGATGTCAAGACAGCATTCTTGAATGGTGTACTCGAAGAAGAAGTCTACATTGAACAACCAGTGGGCTTTGTCTTGGGTACCGATGAAACAAAGTTCTGCAAACTAAAGAAAGCTCTATATGGTTTGAAGCAGGCACCACGGGCGTGGTACTCACGGCTAGATTCATATCTCAAGAAGTTGGAATTCAAAAGAGGAGGAGTTGATCACAATCTCTATGTGAATAATTCTCCAAAAGATCAGTTCATGGTTCTTGTCTACGTTGATGATATCATTTTTGGTGGCAGCAGACAGAAATCAGTGGATGAATTTTCCAACCACATGAAATCAGAATTTGAAATGTCTATGATTGGGGAGCTCACATATTTCTTGGGGTTTCAAGTGATTCAAAAGAAGGAATACACTTTCATTTCTCAGGAAAAATATGCAGGAGAGTTGCTGAAGAAGTTCAATATGCAAGACTCCAAACCAATGTCAACTCCGATTGCTGTTGGAACTAAAATTGGAAAGCATGAGGATGGGAACTCTGTTGATCCCACCATGTACAGGAGGATCATTGGAAGCCTACTGTACCTGACAGCGATAAGTCCAGATATTTTCTTTGCAACATGCCTTGCGGCCCGCTTTCAGATTAATCCAAAGGAGGAACACATGTCAGCAGTAAAAAGAATCATGAGGTATATTCAAGGCACACATAACTTCGGGTTATTTTTTGCTGCAGGCAGGGACAGTGAATTATCAGCATTTTCTGATGCTGACTGGGCTGGGGATGTAGTAGATAGAAAGTCCACTAGTGGTGGATCTTTCTATATTGGGCATAAATGTGTTGGCTGGTTGAGCAAGAAGCAAGAAAGTACTTCTCTTAGTACTGCTGAAGCTGAATATATCTCCGCCACAAAAGCATGCACTCAACTTCTTTGGATGAAGCAGCAACTAACAGATATTGGTTATAAGGTGCAGCAACCAATGGTGATTTATTTCGATAACAAAAGTGCAATTGATCTCACGAAGAATCCGGTTCAACATTCTCGTACAAAACATATTGAAATACGGTATCATTTTATCAAAGAAAAGGTTGAACAAGGAGTGATTAAAATGGATCATGTTGGAACTAATGAGCAAGTGGCTGATATCCTAACCAAGCCATTGTCCTCGGCTGTGTTCAAGAAGCATCGGTTGAACCTCGGTGTTCGACCACCTCCTACTGCATAAGGAGGCACCGGAAGTCCCCTCTCCCCATTTGTCTTAACTGTTTTTATCTGCTTATGGCTGTGATGCAGGTTTATGGGGGAGATACTATCCAGGGGGAGTATGGCTTGCGCTGAACGTTGAACAACCTTTTTCGGTCTTTGGTTTTATTGTCAATGGGGGAGAAAGGAATAAATTCAAGGCAAGAGAATTCAAGGCAAGAAATTCACGGCAAGCGGCAAGAAATACTTCCGTGATGGAAGTGTAAGATTGTGATGAGAAGTTTAATAAGGATAACATCGGGCGTCATGGAGAATTTCAAAACACTAAGACCCAATTCAAGCTTCCTCTCTTGTTTTCTACACCGAGCATTGCTCACGTAGACTTAGAGTGTTGGCTGAGTTGATTCTTGCGTTTTGGATTTGCTCATGGTTGGAGATCTATTGAATTTATTCTGATTGCCAACAAACCCAAAGGGGGAGATTGTTGGAACCAGGCTCTTCAAAGCATGATTTGGTGTATGGTTTGTGTTTGTTGTCAATCCTCAGTGGAAGTTCCGAATGTGTTCCAGCAAAGTGATCATACAGTTCAAGCAGACAATAGTATTGAAGGTGGCGCTGTTTCCCAGTGTTTGCCAATTTTTTGGGCCTCAAAAACGGAAAATGAAGACATGGATTGTCTGCAAAAGGAGCTTCGCAGAAAAAGGAAGTGGTGCGCGAAATATAAGAGGCTTGCGCGAAATACTTATGTTAGGCGCGAAAAAACAGCGGGATGCACGAAATAGGGGATCAAGGTTTTTCGCGCAAATAGTGTTTCGAAATCAGTTTGGTGAAAAATGGCAAAGGCATGGGCTGCGCGGAAAATAAGGGTTGTGCGCGAAATACTTAAGCTGGGCGAAAGATTACGTGCCAGATGAGAGGTTTTCCGCGCCGAAGGGGATTTTGCGCGCAGTGGTCTCAGTCACCTATAAATATGAGGTGACCCCCTTCTTTCGAGTAGTTGAGAGACTCAGAGAAGATCCGAGGTCTGTTGCGCGCAAAAGGATAGCGAAAAGGGGCTTGCGCGAAATATTCGGAGTTGCGCGAAAAAGGATATTTTTGCACGAAATATTATTCCACGCGAAAAGTATTTTTTGCGTGCAATAGGAAGGTTTTGCGCGCAAAGGGTTGGTGTTGCGCGCAATTGTTAGTCAGGTTTGTCTACACGTTCTGGTTATCCGGTTCAGTGGTTCTGTGCGTTCTAGTGCATCTATTTCAGAATTCGATGCAAGCAGAGTCTCATGCTGAGCAGAGGCAAAGACTTCAATGCACATCTATTGAAGAGACCTTCACGTCTATAAACTAAGTGGTACTTCACCAACGGCAGTGAGCCAGGGGGAGTCAACGGGAGTTACCCGAGGGACGCAGTGAGCTATCCCTGAACAATTGTAAAGGCAGTGTGCCTGGGACAGAGTGTCTGTAACTGAACTTTTGTATCCGCAGCTAGTGAAGCATAGTGGATTTAGGTACGACCGGCAACCTGTCGGCGTATGCTCCTTGGACGTAGCCCTTAGTGGTGAACCAAGTAAAAATGGTTGTGTCTTCTCTGTGCATGTGAATGTTTTCATTCTGATCATAATCATCATATAGATTCAACAAGTTCCTACCAACGTAGGAACAAGATCCAACACATTAAAAGAAAAAGTGGTCACCCTGATTCACCCCTCCCCTCTCAGGGTGTCCCGGGGTCCTTCAGTTTATTCATTAATCTAATGAATAGAGTTTTCAATAAATATTTGGATAAATTCTAGGTTGTGTTTATTAATGATATTTTTTATTATTATAAAAGTTATTAGTATCAAAAATAACATATAATGATAGTTCTTCAAACCCTGAAATAAAAAAAATTATATCAAAAATTTAGAAAATATGACATTTTTGGTTAAAAAAAATAATTCTTTTGAAAGATCGTAAATAAATATTGAATTACTATTAATATCACTAAAACTAAAGTGGTCACTGAATGCCCAAGACCATAGTATATTACAGATATTCATAGTTTTCTAGGATTAGTAGGCTATTACCAACAGTTTTTTGATTTTTTTTCATCATCAATCCCACTAACCAAGTTAGCATGAAAAGGAGTTAGGATCATCTAGAAAAGGTTTTTGATGAATTTCTATTGAATTTGAGAAGATATTTAGTGAATGCTTTAGTTTTTTCCATACAATCCCAAAATGGTGACTTCTTATTTATAAAAAAAATTATCAAAGGAATTGTTTTTTATTTAAATGCAAAATTATTTGTTATTTTCTTTAACATTATGTTAATAAAATCCTAATGATAAAAATTATCTAACACATGAACTAGAACTGTCTATTAGAGTGATTTATTTAAATTTTTGGATAAACCATTTATATGAAGTAATTTTTCAAATACATGTTCAATGTATGTATTATATTAGAAAGTATTGAACATGAGACTGAGGAGATTGGTGGAATTGATAAAGGATTATGAAAACAAAATTATTTACAATTCATGAAATGAAAACAATTTAGTTGATTATTTAATTCAAAATAATAATGAATCGTTTACTATTCTATGTATGGAACATGATCCTTTTATTAATGATTTTACAACTTTTTCCTATACATTTTTCATGTAGGGAATACCTCTATTCTGTTTCTCATGTATATAAAATGAAATTTTTCAAATAGGGTAAATCATGCTTAGATAGAAGATAATGTTTTATAGTAAAATGTTTAATTGGACAATAATGGTAATTTTTCTGATTTAAATATTGTAAAATAATGTTTTTTGGGAATCAAAAAAAGTTTATACATTTCCTTGGACCCCAATTGAATAAAAAACATTTATTAAGGCTTATATATCTATATTTTGTATTCATAATGACTGTATAAAAATGTATTTATACCTTTGTGAGCATTTCTGGAAGGAATGAATGGTGAAAGATATAATAGATTTTATAATAAAATGTTTTACTTTTAAATAGTTCGAATCCAAACAACAATTTTTAGGGAATGCACCAACCATTTATAGTTCCATAATGGAAATAGGATGAAATATCCTTGGTTTTCATGCTGAGATTAGAAAAACATGTTGGGGTAAAAATGTGCATGGGGTAATTATTGATCAACTAATTGTATAAATTTTATTCCCATTAGAAATTATATTTATTCTGATAATATTTATAAAATTTATTCTAGACAAATAATTAGATTATATGGATTTCCTCTTTCCATTTTATTTTATTCTAATCTTCATTAACCATTAATCATAGAAAGGACTTAATAATTCAATGGGTAATGAATTAAATTTCAGAACACCCTTTCATCCTCATTATAAAGGATTGTTATAGTGAATATTCCAATGTTGGGGGATAAAACTCAATATTTTTCAATGGATTAATTAGAAAGTAGGAATAATAATCATTCATTACTTTAGTTTTATTAAAATAACATTTTTCATTCCATTATACATATGGCCTTTTTAGGCATTATATGTAAAGTGGTGTCACAAAAAATCTTTTTGGGTTGAAGTTAAGGAAATAAATTAATATTGACTATAATTTTTTAATGAATTGGTTGGGAAGGATAATATGATTCATAAGAACATGAGTATAGCTTATAGGAAGCAGAAAAGTTATGCATGTTACCAAAGGAAAGATATTTCATTTGTGGTAGGGGATCATGTTTTTCTTTAAGTATCTCCATAGATAATAGATATGCATTTTCATGAAAATGGGATGATTTATTCATAGTAAATAGGACCATATGAAATTATATAGAATAGTAGGTTAGTTTCTTACTATGTGGAATTACCTTTTAGTTTATCTCATGCAAAAGAAATATTTCATGTATTGTTGTTAATAAAATATGTACAGGATAGATCTAATATTTTGTTCCATGAAGTATTTTAGTTGGAAGAAATTAATATAAGGATCTACCAGAAAAGTTTTTAGTTAGTATAGAGGATTTTTTTAGAATTATGTGATTTTCAAAATGATGGTTTTACAGAATGACCATATGGTTTGAGAACTAACATTGTAATTAGAAAATTCTATGATGGAAAAATACTCGTACTCATTTATGTAATGAATAAAATAGGGAGGAAGAAAACTAAAGAAAGGTGGAAGAATAATAAAACACATGTAATATTAAATTGATCCACTTTTATATCATATTAATACTCATAAATTTGATTTTAGGGGTATATTCACTATTATAATATGAGCCAATTTTCTAGTCAATGGGAAAATGATTTATTTCTAACCAAATAGGGGTTTCAAGAATTTTTTAGCTTCTACTTAAAAGATTAATTTCAAAATTATTTAATTTTAATTTTAAAAAATCAAATTTATTTTTTTTCATTTAAAAATTTTATTATTATTACTTCTTAATAATTTTTTGAATATTTTTAGTTTTCAAATGAAATTTTAATAACACTGATATTTATTGAAAAACGTCTCTTCATTTCAATTTTTAAAAAATTCACACTCAATTTTGGATTAGTTTTGAATTTTAATTTGTTATTTTTTATTAAAAATCATACAATATTTATCATTTTATTCAACATTTTAATTTAATTTGGTATGAAAATAATTTTTAATCTTAAAAAGTCACTTCTCCAAAAAACCATTTTACATCACATTTTTCAGGTTTAATATTAAATTAAATAATAAAAATTCTATGAATTTAATTTCATAAAATGGATTCCTTATTTTGAATCGAATAATTAATATTTGGTAATAAATTCCAATTAATTTTTGGTCATAATTAATAGTAAAAACATTAAAAATGGTCACCACTGTTAATATTAAAACAAGTTTACCTGAGGTTTAAACTTAAGAGATAATGGTTAAAATGAACTAAAAGCATGTAAAAAATATTGTATTAGTTTATTTTTTCCCTATCACATATATTATTAATAATTTACTATTTTGGATTCATTTGACATCACTAATCCATTAATATATTTTAATATTTTCAAAAATACCTAGTATGTATTCTCCCCCACTTATAAAAGGTCACACCCAATACACTCTTATCCATGCATTAAGATCCATTTGAATCATAAAATCAATTACCATAACCATTACTATCATCCCTCCCCACATCTTAAAGGACCTGTATTGATCATAAGATCATTTTTGGAAGGATGAAGGTATAAACATAAAGAGTCTTTCAGAAGAATAGGTATAGTTCTTAACTAAGTTTTTGTTTGTTTTATTTCCCCTTTAAACTCTTTAAAATATTCTTAAAATACTATGAAATTATAGAATCAGTATATTTCATATAATAAGATGTTATTATTTTTATGTAGTATCATATATTTGACTACTCTTTTATAAAATGGGAAATGAAACCATCATTTATGGATATAGATGATTGTTTCCTCACAAACCAATGTAATTCATTTTCCATCACTCCCTCTCACAGATGAATATAATGATAGATTTAATGTATATATATGATATTAATGATGTAATTATCATTTTAAATATAATATATATTTAATTTCTTTTCATTCCATCCATTAAAAATGATAGCATTGTTCATGTGTACGTGTGGATTACCACCTCCGTAAAGTGATTTGATTCCTTTTTCATCACCGCATCACATGGATGGTATGTATATATTTATCAAAAGATAAAAAATGATATTTATGATTTAATAAATCTTATGGAATGATACAATAGGATTTACCTTCTTTAATTCATGTTCATTGATAGATTTAAATGTTACTTTTGTGTACATACTACCTACCTTCTCCATGATTATAACATAATTCATTTTACATAATTATATTTCATGTTTGAGATTTAAATAATAATTAATGTTTAAAATATTCAAATTTTTCATGATTATTAATCTAAAGATTGTGGAGTAATGACCTACATAACCATAGTCAACCTACCAAATTCAATATGTATATTTGAGAATATTCTAATAAAAACATACATCATGGACTTAAGTGGTTATGTAATTGAACATAACATGTTAATAAGTAAATAAATTGAATAAGAAAAATGATAAATATAACTGATAAATTAAATAGTTAACATATGTTAATTATTTTGGAAGATTTAAAACGTGTGTGGTGAGTGAGACTTGAGGTTGTGTCACTTCACCTTACAAGATTCATTTTAAATGTCTTAAAGATATATTTTAAAAATATATTTCTTCCATGACCATATTCTTATAATTATTTTATGGATAATTAATGAATTATGAGGAATTTTTTCTCACTTTTTAAATTCATTAAAATACTTTCAAAAGGAATATTTATATGTATTTTATATAGAACAGTTAAACAAAAATGAAAAAATAATGTCAGATTTTAACAAATAAGACATGAATGGTTTTTAAAACCTCCATAACTGATATTTTATATGTGGATTAATTTAGGATATTTCATGTTTTCTTTAGAGATAAACATTGATTCCCTTCCTTATGGAAATTTTCAAATGGGGTTTTAAATTAAATGGATATTTCAATATCCATAAATTTTTTTCATATTTGTGAAAATAATATTTTTATGAGTATCATTATGAAAATCAAATATTTTGGTGTTAGGATTATGTTATAGTTATCAATAATTTTTTATTATTATGGGTGAGACTAATATAGCTAACTATGAATGTTAAGCTTGATATAACTCTCAAATACATTGATTAAAGTGTTGAGGTTAACCAGGTATGGGATTCGCCTATGATATTTTTAGGATTTACAGGGTAGGTTATTCTATTTGTAATAGTCTTAATAAGAGTGATATGAAATTGATGTCCCATGTTACTTGAGAGACTTATATATTATTTATATGGTTTTATACCTAAATATTATAATTTCACAATGTAAGATAATGAGATTATGTTTAGAATGATGTTTAGGCTACATAACAAGGGTTAAATGTATAAATTTTTGGGATTTTTTTGAGTTTTTTTATGATTTAAAATAATCCTTGATGTTTTTTTATATTTAATTTAACATTTATTATTAAATTTTTTATAAAAATATTTTGAAATTAATGTTTATTTATTTAAAAAAATATATTTTGAGGATAATTTTAATCTTAAAAAGGGTAAATTTTTATTATTATTCATGGACTAACATGTTTCATGTTTTCTTTGTATACATCCTTTATGCAGTTTTTTGTTCTCGTGCCACATTTTAATATATTTTCTAGAGGTTTTAGGTATAAGTATAGAAAAGTAATAGTTTATGATTCAAATTTTGAAGATATGTCATGCAATGGAACCTAGTTATATCTTAAAATATTTATATTGTGGAAAAAATGGTAACTCAGTGAAAGTGTAAAACTTATAATAGAATATTTTATTTTTTAAGGTAGATGACCTTATTCTCTAAAATACTGAACCTAAAATATCATTGGGAATTATTGAAAATTATTTATTATCTAAATAATCAAATTTACAAATTTCTTATTGGTGGGTACATATAGATGTAGATCGAGTCAGAGACCTAACACTACAGTAATGGATGGTATTTTGAGAGATAAAGAGGAATATTTAAGATATGAAATAGTAGAGTGAGAAAGGAAAAACTATGAATTGGAGTGGAAGAATCATTGATAATTTAATACTACCATAATACTATATCACAAGGACTGGATAGATTGAGACAGCTGATTGAAGATGATTGTAATGAAAAAGTGGTCATTGGTGATTATAGAATACTATTGAATATATCAATTTTTTTAAATACCACTATGTAAAATTGTACGTAATTATAATCATGCATTATGGGATAAACATATAAAAGTGTGTTTTAGGAGGAATGCAAGGACAGTTCCAGATTATGGGTTAATAATTTAGTTCTTCGTTTTTACCTTATTAGTGCAGACCTTATGAGTTAAAGGATATAACCTTTTATGAACATTATGTTGACAATAAAATATAAGTTGTGTGAATGTATAATAATACTGGAATTACAAAAAGGTTATAATCATCCACATTTTAGGTTAACCATGTTTTTATTACTTGTGTTCCATATTATTTTTCTTCCATAATTAATTACATGCAAGTAGGTTAACTGTGATAAATGTCGATATCTCCATTCACAAAATTTAGGGATTGTTAAAGAGGTAAATCATATAATTGGTAAAAGGTAACCCACAAAAATTCAGTACAAATGTCACTATCAATCCACTAATCTCAGTGAAAATGATACTAGTATCAAATATTTGGTTCCACCTTTGATATGATTCTTAATAACATTAATGAATTAATGAAATGATTATTTGGGAGTATAGATTTAAAGAAGCCTGTGAGTTCCAAGTCTAATCAATCGTGGGAGAAATATCATATTTGAATCTAATAAATAAGAAGAAAATAAAAGTGAAGAAATTATGAAATACATTTCTAATGAAAATAGTGAAATTGTATTATCTAATATAGAATGGTTAAATAATTCATCTATCAGAATATAACCCTGATGAAAAAATATAGAAAAAATATTACTTCCACATATTATGATCATAGATAATTAACAACATGTATGGATGGAGAATATTTGGTGGTTATGTCCACCACTGAGTGGATGGACAACAATTTTAAATAATAATGATCGTATAAATTTTGTGATATAGAGTTGATTATAATCTCTTTTCAAAATTATAATATTTATAAACAAAGAATAAGTGGGAAAGATCATTTATTTTATGATTCCAAATATTAATCAATTGATATTTTAAATTTATTCTAATATAATTTTCCTAAAGAAATAGAAAAATTTATTTATGGATATTTTAAAATCATTTATGAATATATCACCTGAAATGATGATGATTGTGAATGTATATGATATTCTATGTTTTATAATGTTTTTAAATTTGTAAAAATATCAAAGAAATAAGTATCCATATGCTCCCAGAATATTGAATTTAATGAAAGGTTCTATATATTTCAGAATGAGTGGCTAACTATAATCCATGAAAAGGTTAAATCTAGGAATATATTTGATGAATATATTCATTCATTAAATGTTTTAATTATTTTCATGGATGATCAAATAGGGATCAAATAAAATATGATAAAAGTGTTGTATATTTTCAATAAATATAATAACTATATATATTAATATAATGTGAATAAAAATAATATGAGAATTTGAAGAAAATTTTAGATCTTGTGAGAATGAGAAAAGTACACCCATTATGGGGTTTCTATAATTAGAATTCAAATTACTACATCTGAATGTGAAACAAGGTGAGAGTAAAAAAGTTGTAGAGAAAATCAATGATGAAATTATCATTTCTATATTTTACATTTGTTTTAAAACATTTCTTAAAATTGGAAAGAATTTCATGTAATCATAAAATGAAAAACTCATTATAGAATCTATTGAAAAGGTATAATTTGTTCTATAAAATTTAATTTTCAAAAAATCAATTACATAAAAATTGAAATTTTTTATTCACATTAAAAAAAATAAATATGGAAAAAATCATGAAAACCCACTAATACATATATTATGGATATATGTATGAATATGATTATTTCCCTAAAGAATTACGAACATGAGGATGTAATATAAAAAATAAAAAAAAGGCTAGCAAGCATTTCAAAGGAGATGAACATGGTATTTTAAAGACTAATGATGATGAATAAGCTTAAAGAACTAGGCATGTGACTATTGGTACAATATTTCAACCAATAGAAATAAAATAAAGAATTTATGAAAGGTTATAAACTACTAAGAGAATACAAATACATGTAGGAAGGAAAAAATCTATTTATTATAAAAATATTTGGAAGCTTGTAGAATATTTGTAGAAGGTAGAAATAAATGTACTCGTAGTGAATATAAATTCTTGTAAAAATAGACCAATAATTTTATAAAAATAATTGATAATATAATAAAAACATTTTGGAATAATCTAGAATATTTTAAATGCATAAATTCCATAGTTTTTATTGAAATGAAATTTTTTAAGCATATAACACACACAAAATCAAGGTAGATTTATTCATAAAAAACAAAGGAATACTATAGTTATAGAAAAATTGTAAATATCACGCACCAATGATAAAATACAATGTTTAAATGTATTTATTGAAGAAATATTGAGTAAAAGGAAAAAATTATCCAGGATAACGATAAAATGATTCATTTGGTTAAAATAATTCATGGGAATCTATTTGTAAGTAGAAAAAAAAGACTAACATGTCTTCAAAAACTAAATGATCATGTGAATACCCATTATGAAATTATAATTAAAATAAAGACATCACCAATAAGTTTACCTATATAAATTTCTTAATAAATTAATAAAATTTCACATAAAGAAGTTTTTGTTAAAATAAAACCATCACAAACTAGATTTATACCTCCAAACTAAGGGAGAAAGAATGAAGTTTTCTCTAAATTATTGAGTTGTAAAGAATATATTATCATGTTTTAGAAGAAAATTTTATCATTTTAACTCTCACTAATGTGTATAGGATATCCAATTTATTACTATATATATTTTTTGGATTATTTTTAATTAATTGAAGTCGATGCACGATCTTTAGTGGAGAATTTAGGTAACAAGTATCCTATAAAAATATTACAACATATTACAAGTCACCATTTTTTAATTTGGTCAAAATTTAGTATCATAATGATTATATGATAATTTTATCAAAAATTATAAATATAAAAGTGAATGTAACCATTGAAAGTGATAAATTTTTTGAAAACTAAAAGAAGTTAATATTTCATGCATATCTAGAAATATAGAATGTTCATAGAATGTATCAATGATAAGGATTTTTTTCATATTCTTTAACCTAAATTTGAAAATTTTTAATTATGTGGTTTAGGGAGAGAGTAATTTTGATCAATGATAAGAAAATAAAGATTATTTAATAAATTTGAGGGTTTATTTATGAAAAAAAACAATTATTTTGAATGTTTTAATATATTTTACTAATGAGTGTATAATTTATTTTAAAAAATATAATTAGAATATAATATTAAATTATTATTGGCCTAAAAATATTTTAATATCCCAATAAAAAATAAATAACAGGTGGTATAATATTTATATTTTATTATTGGGAGTATTTTTTTACTAAATTATTCCCTCTTTCATTAAATATTTACCAATATACAAGTAGCCTTAGAGGGGAATAATTTAAGGAACATAGGTTTATGTTAAATAACTGTACCCTATTTCAATATTAAGTTTATTTATTTTCTGTAAAGGGGATTGAGTTGAAAATGGAAAGAATATATTTTCATGAAATTTCTAAACAAAAATTTTCAATAAATAGAGTTTGGGAGATTATAAAACACACATGGGGTTGAGTAATATTGGTTTTTCAATAATCATAGTGAAAATAATAATTTTTTTAATATGTGTTGGGAGGATAATTTTGGTAAGATTTTAAAGTACCAAAGATTTTTAATAAAGATATTGGGTGATTTTCCCATGTAATGTTTCGTTGTATGGTGAGTTGTGAACATCACCAGAGGTTTTGAAGAACTCCTTTAATATTATAAGTGATTTAATTCCTCTGTTCATATAGAAAAGAGACTGGGTATATAAAAAATTCATGAAGTCTAATTTTCCAAAAAAATAATGGAAAACTAGATTAAAAGGAAAAAAATATGTATCTTTAAGGTTCAGGTAAAAAATTGTTTTAGGAAGAAAAGAGTATGTTGATGTGTAGATAAGAGTTCCATGGAGTATGGTGATTGTTGGATACTATATCTATTTATTGATATTAATAATGATATCCTAAAAGATACATCCTATTTATTATTATATAATGAACATTACTATTACATAAAAATAGTACTTAAGAGACAATTGATGAAGTATTGATGTTTTTTGAGGTAATGGAATATCCATTTAAATAATTTAATGGGTATTCATATGTTTCATTATATTTGGAATTATTATGTGGATTATTCAATGTGACATCCCAGCCCTGATGCCACTAAACAGTTCCCCGATCCAGCATTCCTCTTTATACACTAGAGGATTCTGACTAGAAGTGGGGGTCTAATGTTGAAATAAGAGTAGAATATACCCACATATCTGAGTGTACAATAGTATTTAAATAAAAAAACATTATACACATCGGATTTCATGAAAAGAACAAATAAAAAAAATTAAAACATTTTGTAACAAAATTAAATACAGTAAGGGATAAAATAACTATTTCATAAAAACAACATCAATATCCCACTAGGATGATAAAATATACAAAATTAAAATAATAATAAATAAATACATAGGAATTTACTATCAACTTTGTACCATTTCACATACCTAGTCTCTATCACACTGTAGAGATACACCAGACTAATCTGCATACACAACAGGAGAAACCTGCCTGATCATGCAATATTGGACCTCCACACTATCCATCATGCATCTATTCTCAACCTAAAATTTAGTCATAAGGGATGAATGTACACTGAGGTGCGCATATAGGGGGTGATAAAAAATCAACAGGTCACCCACAATGGTGAACCTATAAACTACTATGATAATTGAAATATCATGCAATATGCTCAGCCTAACTGAAACATAACTAAAAAAATACAATTAAAACCATCATCTATCCATGGGTCTGTGACTATGATCAAACATACATGATTCATCCAACGCCAAGGTTTTGATGATCAAATCTTGATGACCATACATCCCAAATAAAAGTTTGGGCACTACAACTATGGATTCCCAAACCAAAACTCAAGAATTTACTTTATATATCTTACTCAATAACTAGATTCATTAGTACTAGGTACTCCTACCACATAATAGAATTGAAAATACCCATAAAATTAGTTTGACATATTACCCAATTATCGAAGTCAAAATATTCTAGAGTATCAGTTGGGTACCCAAACCATAAATTATATTATCTGTGTGTAGATACTCAATTTGAAACATAATCCATATGGTATACTACTCTTTCTTGGAGCATCATTCAATCATCTAACCATATATGTGGAATACCATGTTCCATAATTTCAAATATATATTTCAATGTTCATGGAACGTCAGACCAAAATTCAAACCATTACAAAACTATTGGTATCAATATAGAGTGTCACGTCCAACCTCCTAAACCATGGGTGGGGAACAGCATGACCAACACCCAAAACCATAGGTGAGGACCAAAATAAACACCACCTAATTCCAATGGTGTGGATCACAATGATAAAAACTTCAAACCACATGTGAGGACCACTATATCAAGAACTTAAAACCATGGTTGAGGACATCCATGACCATCACCATAAACCACAGAAGATGGCCTCCATGATTAATACCTGAAACCATGTGTGAGGTCCTCCATGACTATCACCCCAAACCATAGGTTATGAGCACCATTAATAGAACCTAAAACCATGGTTGAGGACTAAAATGAAAAACACCCCAAACCATAGGTTTGGACTACCTTCAAAACCACCACAAACCATATTTTTGGAACACTATATCCACCAACCTCATCAACACCACAACAGCCCGAGGCCATAAACCACATCTCAACATGATCATGGGAAAACATATCATCGTTTAGATGAATTAAAATTCCCATCATCACATCTAAACCCCATGGGATTACACATTGGTTTTGGACCCCCTGGGTACACCCCCAATCATTAGTTCCCAACCACACATACCCACATAGGATCAATCCATCAATTAGGCACCCACACAGCCCTCAGTTTCACCAAGTATACATTGAAACCCCACTTGGGAACCTCAAAACCAATATACAAGTAGTGGTATCACTATTATGATCCTCTAGGTCATATAAAATGGATTAATACCTTTTACAATCCTTCATAATGATAAATATATCTGTCCAAGAATAGTCTCTCTGGTAATACATCTCATAACCCAATCTCTAGAATCTCACAACCTCACAATCCTTAACAATAGTATAACCTCATAATGGAGATGTACTCAAGACCAACCCTTATCTAGGTCACCCTATGTTGGCTCATACACCCAACATATCCACCACTTTAAGTCACAAATCAATCCCACTAATAAAGTACATTTCCATTTAAATACCAAATTGTGCTCTACAATGAACTCATTCTATATTATAAAATCATTCTCATGATGATTCATAGGGTATTATCCCATATATAACCCTCATGAGAAATATAAAATCAATTTATAATGGAAAATATATCTATATTTTCTTACATTTCCCAAAACAATCTCATAGAATTCCTCAGACACATTAATGGTCCAACCATTATAATCTGCATGTAAAACAATAAAAATGGAATACTCTTGTATCCAATTATGAATACAGGGTATGAAACCACTCAAAACCCTCTAAAAGAAATAAAATGGGTAGTATATAAACATTTCTCCAAAACATATGGCCAAGCCATGTACTCCCACATGGATTGGGACGCATTGGGTTTGGATGTGTACTAATACACATCCAAAACTTACGTGGGGATTATCCATGTACTTTCACATGGCCATGTACCCATTAAAATGGTTGTCTCAACATGTACCCAACTGCATGTACATGTCCCACAATATGTTGTGCACCTAGACAACACAATCTGTAGTCCAAAAATTCAACATCCCTAAGTAATCAGCCACATTTCTACACACCACTATAAGGAATGTACCAAAATTACACCATATGTAGTTCCAAAAGTTATTCTTCCTTGAATGAGAAGATAACATGGAGTGTATTCCTAAAAAACAAGTTGTGTGATTGGAATTTTTGAATGGGAAATGCCTAAAAACCTACCAAGACCCCTTTATTACAATATTGTGCATTTAGTGAACCCCATGGGGTCATTAACAGTCATAATAGGGATTTGAAACAAATAATAATATTGAATGGGGTTCAGGGAAAAATTTAAGAAATCATCCTACCACATGGTGTAAATGTTTATGTTTCATATCCAAATCCATTGCACCTTATTTAGGTCCAAATATCTACCATGGATGAATTCTAGTTCCATTTTACACACTTATCCTATATGTTTAACCATTCTGTAAGGGAGAAACCTCCCCCTTCTCCTACCCTAAGTTTGAATCCCAAGGGGTGGGGGATATTTATTTTAATTAATTAGTTAATCAAATCCCATTTTACACTTTTCCCAGGTTTCAAAACCTAAAGTTGTTTTATACCTCACCTAAATCCCTCTATTCCAAACTCAACCGCATAGTCAGAATGTCAATTTGATGCTTCATTCAAAAGATATATCCACTTGAAACTGAATGACTTATTTAACATTTAATTAATTAAATATTAAATATCTCTCCAAAAATTCAACATATCAAATTTTCTCTAAAAACATTTCCTACTATAAGAACCCTTTTTTGGGACCGATAGAGTGGCTAGAAAAATTATTTTTGTTTATTTGATAGGAAAAATTTTCAATTTTACCACTCATGAGAACCTGAAATAAAAAATCTGAATTTCTGATCAAATTTCAAAATCAGGAAAAAAACGAGTCCCTAAAACATCCCCACCATAAAAAGCTCTTCCCAAGAAGTCTCAATGGTCTTCCAACTACACAGCCCAACCCACCTTGGTCTTAAACTCATGATCAACTCATTTAATCATTCTTAAATATTCCAACTGTGTTTCTCTTCATAACTTTTCATATAGGTCATACAATCAATCAAGTTACATGAATCTTCACCCACCAATTATTATACAACATAGAATAATTTGAAATGTATCATTAAACTCGTAATTCTCCCCACTGTAGAAATCAACCCAAAACTATCGATTTTGATCCATGGTGTTTCCCACCAATTGAGTTACCTTTAGAAATACATCCTAAAAGGTCCACCAAACCATTTTATGTGGTCCTCACAATATCCCATACCATAACCACACAAGGTTCACATCACCATGAACAATATAGTACTCCCCACTATAGGTGTATCATTATTGTCACCTCACAACTAAACAGCTTTTCTACTAACCATTCCCCAATCACAACCAAACCTCATAGTAGGACATGTCCATATTTCTCCCACTAGTTTGACAAAAAAACATCAACTATATCCCATTATTATAATCCAGTAATGGAACCCAAGGTATTAACTGGCATCCATACCATCAAAATAACCTCATATATAGAAAGAATATGGAACACTCCCACTATATGGCTTTACATACATTGCTCCATGAGGGACACCATTAAGGAATCCCATTATCAAACCTGAATAGACTTTTGATATATTTTCATATAGGTGATTCTCTCTTCAAATACTCAGGGCGTTGTCTAGATTTTTTTCATGATCATCTCTATAATAATATTACAGTAAGATTTCATCAGTGAAAATCTTTACAAATATTATATTCCTAGATCATCACAAATATATTTTGAGGGCCTTAGGTCACCATTCCCACATGAATCTAATCACATCCACAAAGTCTATAAAACAACTCATGGATATCTACTCAACACGATCATCACGGAATATGCTCATGTAGTATCAAATCCACAACCATACCTCACAAAGCATCATCTTGTGTTTTTTTCTATTAGATATCATCAAAACATAACTGTTACACACTCTTGTGTAACCTAAAAAAATATATCTAACCCCAGTGAGTCATATCTCTAGAAACCCAACACACAAGGCTCGTCAATTGGTCATGCTTTCTTCACTTTCCATTCTCACCCAGTGATATGAATAATTAGTGGTATCCAAAACAATGATATCCAACACACACACAAAAACCAAACCCGATTTCATGCTTCGTGCACCGCCATTAAATGTATAACACATCAATTTATTCCTCACTTATATAAAGGAACACACAACTATGCTCAACCCTCTCACAGGTCACCCTCAAAAGAACATAGAACTATATTACTAGCTGGATTCATATTAAGAAGGTCCCTAGGATCACCCACCTAGCCCCACTATCCAACTCCCACATCAGGTCACTAGGACTGACCACCTAGGTCTACTTCAACTCATATAAGTCCAAAACTCACAAGGAATTAAGCACACTCCCTTGTCACCATAATAAAACACAATTATGTATAATCAACCATCACTATGGTCCCATATCCATATATTATCATCTTCCAACCCAATAATTCATAACTATGGAACCTGTCCTCTTTGAGAATTAGCACATTAGACTACACCTGGAGAAATAGGCTACTCAACCATCTTCAAACAAAAATACCCCAAATGTTCCATTGCTAACTTACACAAAATGGGATGACCCACTAGGTTTACTTCACCTACTATACACCAGGATCCCATATGTATCCTCACTATAGATAATCTCAACATAGATCCAAGGAACCTATCATATAAAGGAATTTCATTATATAAAAAACTGTAAGTCGTGTAACAAGTGGATCATGTGTGCCTAACAAGATGCATGGGATAGATATTTAATTTATTTTACAAGAATCAAAATCAAATAACTAGCCTCCTGCCAATGGGACAGAGCCTAAAATCCATCAAAATCTATCAAATAAAAACTAATTGTTCCTCACACAAGTGGAAAATCACATACAATGATAACATCACAAGGTGAGAACATCAATACTAGCCCTAGTAAACAATAATCTATATTGAAACTAGTGTTCATGATGCACCTTATGATTCCATTATTGGCTTTGAAACATTCATATATTTCTAGTCTACCAAATCCCAAATATAAAACCAAGATTGTAACTTCTATGATACAATTTTGTAACATATTGTAAAGGATACCACTATCTGGTGCTATAACCTAGTTGTCCATAATACCTCAAGAACACCTCCTCATATGCCAGAGGATATAAACTTGCAGTAGGGGTCAAAAGTTTATCCTTTAAGAGACTATACTACCATGAAGAAGTGAACAACTATAAGTAAGTAACCAAAAAATGAAACACATTAGACTAAGTTGAATGAATAAATCAATTAAAATTGAACATTCTATAAAAAAATGAAATATAGTAAGGGTATGAAAAAATATTTCACACAAAAAACATATATCTCCCACTCAACCAATGATGGATAAAAATAGAAAAATAAATACATTAGAATCTACAACCAACTCTGATCCATGTCACATACCAGGCCTTTATGACACTGTTGAGGTACAACAAACCAATCGATAGACTCTATGTGATAAACTCGCTCAAAAATGAAATTTTGGGCCTCCACCCAATCAATCATGTATCCATAATCAATATTAAAATAAAACATATGGTCTGAACATAGACTGAGGTGAACATATGGGGGTGAGAAATACATCTCTATAGGCCAACCTTAATGGTGACCCTATAAACTACTTCCATAAGCACATGAACAAGAAATATTCTATGCCTATAAAAAAGATTGAAATAAAATGAAATTAAGTCATCATTGATCCTTGGGTCTATGAATAAGATTTAACATACCTACATCTTCAAAAACTAGGGTGTTTCTGAGCATGTCTTGGTGATCATGCATCCTAAATAATAATGTGAGCACCACAACCATAACCACACAAACCAACCCTCATGAAATTAATCACTATATCATTCTATATACCCAGACGCATTAGTCCCAAAATCTCATGCTAAATATAGGTCTCCAAAAAACTCATGATATATCCTCCAATAATCCTCATAACATACACCTAGGATCATCCCATGTCTCATCCTCATGAGAAATTGAAGTTCACTTTTTGGAGGAAAGAATCTATATCTTAACTTATATTCTCTCAAAACCACCTATTTGATGTCCTTAGACACCCCAATGGTTCCATTATCACAATCTATGTGGAAAAACATTCCAAAGAAACTCTTTTTGTATCCAATTTCGACTACAAGGAGAAAAAACACTCATAACTGTCCAAAGAGTATCAATGGAATATTATACAGCATGTACTCCGAGTACATGTCATGAACTCCAAAACATGTGGTAGTTCCATGTAATCCCACACAGCCTAGTTCACCTGGTGTTTAAACATATAGCACTAGATGAACATGATATACATTGGGTCTAGAAGCGTACATCCATATGACTATGTGCTTATTTCATGGGGTTTCTACCCATATATGCATCCATTCATCCATGTTCCACTACATTCCATATATAAAGACTATAAAACATGTAGTCCCAAAATTCAATATTCCCATGTAATCAACCACATTTCCCCACACTAATGCATAGAATTTACACCCATTACATGGTGTGTAGTTCCAAAATTTCATCTTCCCCAAACTAAAAGAACATGCACCCTATGTTCCGGAACAACAGACCATGTGATTGGGATTTCCAAATGGGAAAGCCCTACGAACCTCCTAACCTCCCCCCATTTTCACCAATTAGGAAAAAATTAACCCATATGGGGTCTTTATTAGTCATAATAGAGATTCAAATCATAAAAAAAATACTCTATAAGAATAATAGAATAAAACTAAAAAACTATTCTACCTCATGGGGTAAACTCCAAAGCTTTAGGTCCAAATCCACTCCTAGAAGCCACTACACCTCGATTTGGTCTCAATATCTACCATTGTTGAAGTCCAGCAGTATATCCTCCCTCTTATCCTCTTGGTATGACTATTATAAAAGGGATAACCCTCTCCCCTTCACCTTAAATGTGTAGGAATCCCAAATGGATGTGGAATTATTATTAAATTAATTAATTAATTAATTAATCAATCAATCAAATCTCATTTAGCACATGTCTAATGTTCTAGAACCCAAAGCAGGATTATACCATTCCTTAGAAAATACCTTATTCGAGACTGAACTATGGACTAATAATCTCAATCTAATGTAATATTCAAAAGATATCACCACCTAAACCTTCATGAATAATATAATATAAAATTAATCAAATATTAAATATTTTTCCAAAACTCAAATGGCTCAGAATTCCAAAAAAACTCATGTTAAAGCGTAAACACCCTATTCTGGAAAATAAAGTTGTTTGAAAATTTATCCAAGAAAATTATCTTGGGTAAAATGATTTTTTTACCCCTCACAAGAACCTGAAAGAAAAAATTCAATTTTTTGTGCAAATTTCAAAATTTGCAAAAACTCAGGTGTCTATATTGAAGCTGATTAGATGTTATAACAATTTAATATAATGGGATTTAAATTTTTGAATTTTATATTAAATATTGTATATAGATGTTCTAGAAATTATAGAGTTGTTCGTTTAGGAGAAATTGGGTTACTCCTATATACATGAGATTCAAAAATATTATAAAGGGAATTTTTATGAGTTATTAGAGAGTTTTATATGGAAAATGAAATACGTAATGGTTTTCAAGACCCAAAATTTATAGAAATTGTTATTTCACTAGGTTCATACTATGATACATATTATTGAATGTGATTTTTGAGTGCATACATAATAGTTTATCCAACAATCCAAAATGATACATAAGAGTCACTTAGAATGAAGATTATTAGTCATGTACACATATGTACAACTCTTTATATATAACAGATGGATAATTTAATAATTAATTAATTTTCAAATATATATTTAATTGTAAAAAACTATAATCAAGGGAATGAATATGAGTAATCTAGATGATATATAAATCTCTAATAATTTTTTAGTACACATGTAAGTGTTTACTCGTGATTTTATACCATATGGAGGGGTTCCTCTATTTTTATAAAAATAATAGTTATTCAGTAAGATTTATTTGAAAGGAGTTTTTAAATGTTATAATGTAAAACTATTAGAGTCAAAAAAATAAGATACTCTCAAATTATGACATGATTTAAGCTATGCCTAAAGGAAAAAATAAAACAAGTAGGCATTTTCCTCCTGATGAGAATCATCACATTAAAACTATTCTTTGATTTTCATTTGCACTCATAGATAAACTAAATAATATTTTGGGGAGATATAACTTGATAATATTGGAGATAACTAGAAATGATAAAAATAATTATTTAATAGTTGGGTTGACATTTCTAGGAAGTTAGTGATGTAGGCTATCATAATTATTGAATATTATTGCACAATTATGTTCAAAAATTCACAGTATATTTAACAAGGAGAAAATCATGCATCTTAAAAACTAGTTACATATACATTCAATATCTGAAAACTATATATTCAGAAGGATATAATAATGATTATATATTATATATAATTAATTAAGTGTGGTCTAAATTTCAGGTTTAAAATAAAAAAGTGGGTAAAAAATGGATAGGTACAATGAGACAGAGACCAGACCCTACTACATTGGATGATGTTATGTTTTTAAAAGAAAAAAATGTGAGATTAAATTAAATAGAGTGGGAAACGTCATTGTTTTCATTAAATAAAATGTTGAAGTGTGAAGATAATCCTAAAATATAGGCATATCATAATGACTGAAGATATTGACATACCCTCTTAAATATTTATATATATTAGAGGAATAAATAGGTGATAATTTAATTATATTAAAGGATAAAATAATATATTAAATTCCACTAAGGAAACATATATACACAACTAATAACTCATCTTGTAGTATCCATCAAAAAATGGTATTTGAATAAGAATACATGAGTCTTCCTAGATTTTAAAATTGTATGTTTTTTATATAATTGTACTAGTTTGTGATGGGATGACTTTTTCAATGATATGTCTTTTATTTTTAATTATCTTAATAATAAAATAAGTGTTTTATTTATTTTAAAATAAAAAATATATATGAGGGACATAACCATCAACATTGGAGGTGAACCCTGTTATCAAATACATGTTTTCTTTATTGTTTTTAATTCTTTCCTACACAATATAAATGTATGAAACGTGTTGGAGATACACTAAAAAAATTAGTGTATAGGTAAAGAGTAAAATTATTTATCTGGGAAAAATTCACCCATAATAATTCACCCCCTCAGTGCGGTTTCATCGATCTGGGTGGAATAAAAGCATCAGGTCGAAATGACCTCTCCATGTAATGAATGCCCCTAAATAAATAAAAAATAAATTTTATTGGGGACCTCATTAACAATAAAAACACCTTTACACAACACAATTGAGAATTATAAAACATGGATCATTTCCAACAATCAATAAATTTAATCATGCAAAACTGATTTTGTAACACCCTATGATTTTGGAATATATATATATATATCGTTTTCTATAAAAAATTGTGTCTGATATATTACTTCACACACAAAACCAATATAAAATGATCCAATCCATATTTATTATTATGATTAATTAATAATAACAAAACATCTAGTAAATAAAAACATTAAAATGGATTATAAATTCCTAAAAAATAATATTAAGAACACTTTATGTTTTAAAAGGTATTTTTGTAATAAAATAATTTTTATTTTTATTTCCATATAAATTATTAACATATAAATTTTAGAATTCTAATTTTGTAAAATTAATTCCTTTTTCAATTTAGTATCTTAAGAGTATCTTAGTGAGAATTTTTTATAATTTTTTGAAATACATCATTTTTAGGTGTACAATGAAGAAAATAATAATTTTTCTAATATAATAACTTTTATAAAACCCAAATGAATTAAAAGTGTTTGAAATCATTTTTTATAAATATATATATATATATATAATTTAGAAATACTATTTTGGATTTAAAAAACACAAATTTATCATTTTGGAAAATGAAGTAATATTTTTTTCTTAAAACTATTTATATACCTATATATTGAAAAAGTAGTTATTATAAATTTTAGAAATTAAATATAACAAAATAGATTCTTATTTGGGATCAATATGTTCATATTATTTAATATGTTCAATTAAATTTTTATTCCTAAAAGTATGATTTCTAAGATTCATATAAATGGACACAATAATGAAATAACTATTATTTTCAAAGAGTAGTTTCATTAATATTGTGTAATATTTTTCTAATAAAATAAATTATTATATTCTAAAAAATTAATTTTTATAATATTTAAACCTATTTATAAGTATATTATAGATTATTTAATAGTTAATAAATACTAACTAAAATTAATAATAATTATTTCAAAAAACAATATTTTTTTGAAAAAACAATTTTTCTATATATAAAATTATTTAATATAAAACATAATTTTCTATTATTTATAAATTTATTTAGACTAAATATAAAAAAATTATAACATCTGTATTTTTCAATAGGGTTTACTTTATATTTTTAATAAAGTATAAACTACTGGGGTAAGAACTAATTAGTAAAGTAAAATCAAAAATGTTAAAATGTAACAATCATGTTGTAAATGGCATGAAATAGGTTTAAACATGTGTAAAATAATTTTTAGAAAATTTCTCACCCTTATCCCACCCCAAAATCCATTACTAAATGATTTCGGATCCATTAAACCATGGATAGTGTCATTCTCATATTTAAAAATAGTTGATATTCAAAAAAGTACCATTTTCTTCCCATAAAAAAGTGAAACAAATCCACCCCTTTATTCCACCCTTATTCCTTTGAATTTCAACCGAAAATTGAGACATTTATTTCTTAATAGAGTTTTCTCTCTTGTTTATAATCCTTTTTCAAAAAAAATTGTGAAATGCATTTATTTATGAGGATAGAATCAATAGAACGTTCAAGGTCCCAATATGAGTATTACTTAATCCTTCACATTTTCTTTTTAATCATTCTCTTCCAATCCAATATTTACCATAGTAATATAATTAAATAAATGTCATTAGTATACTTATTTTTTATTATATTGTTGGGAAAAAAATTATTCCTTCACTTTCCTTTATAAAAACAAAAGTGTATCAATCGTTCATTTCTACGGACTACTACCTCGATGAAGAGATGACCTAAATTATACATCACCACCTATCTTCAGAAGTTATAAGTTTGGAATTACTAAATTTTTATGATATAAATAAAACATATCTAAGTATTAAAATTATAATAATTGATCATAATTTTAAATTATACCTATTTATAGATATAAATATGTTCATGAAATAAGTGATTAATATAGCTATGTTTGTAATATTGGATGATATACTGTATACAACTAAGTATGAAACACGGTACATGTTTTATTGTCTAATTTTTAAATCCATGTGACATTTTTCATATTTCAAACCATCATTTATTTTATATAATCAATTCAATACCAAAATTCCTTAAATTATAATTAATAACTTTCATTTAATTATATTTTCATTTTCTAATTCATGGAAACCCCGGTATTCTTACATTAAAATTATTGTATTAGTTTTTATAAAACTCAAATATTATTTATTGATATATGTTTATTCATCTTTAGCATATTTATTATAAATTGGATGTGTTATTTAATTTTATTTTACTTGTGTTGTTTTCTATTTACTTACTTTGGATTTAAATTTATACCACATCAGAACCTTTTTGAAAGTTCCTTGATTCCTATATTATGACATCTGTAATGGATTTGGTCTACTCATATTTCATTTCTTCAAGTTAAAATGTTATTCCTTGAGAATAATTCTTTTATTTTTGGTAAAGTTAATTACATACTATTTACGAAGATATTTAAAATATTTTCATTGGATAAAATGAATTTTTAACTTAGAAATTCCTTCTTGATGAATTTATTTATCATAATGATGCAATGAATTTTATAAAAAAAATCTCAACTATATTAAAGAGAGTTTTTCCTCTATTTCCGTGTTCATTATCCTCTAAAAAAATATTTTCTTATTTTTAAATCCAAATATGTGTTTAGTCATGTAACCTTCATATTTTCTATTACAAATTTTCAATTTATTGTTTAATTACCTCTTTAAATTGTTTTAATTTTAAAAAATGGTATTTTAAAATTTTAGAAAGTTCTTTAGTTATTTAAAAAAATGGTTTCTCTTATACTGCACAATTCTTTTTGAAACATATATGTTATTTTGAGTACTAAAATATTGATGAATTTTTTAAAATTAATATTATTTAATGTTTTTCCACATTACCTTTTTGTATCCATTAGTATTTTTCAAAGATATAATATTGAATGTTCCTTTTGAAATTAAATATTATATATATATATATTTACTTACCCCTAAAATATGAATTTTCATAGTCCTAACAACTTCTCCATTTACATAAAATATAAATGCAACATCTAAAATAAATTTTTTTTATTTCACAACCATATTCCAATTTTCCACAAAAGGATTTATTTCCATGGATAATATTTGTGATGAATCATCTTATAAATTTTCTTATGAGATACTCTTCTTGTGTGATTGAATATTATATATCAACCATTTAAATTTTTATTGAATAGTAAATGGACCCTTATGAATAGTAATATAACCCTTATGAATAGTAACCTCACCCATATAATTATAAATAAAATTTAGGCACCTTATAAATGAGAGTGATATTTTAAAAATTAATAATTATGTGTTGGTATTTTGTGAGTAATAAATATTTAATTTCATTTTTAAATTAATAAATTGATTTAAAATTAAAATTAATTTTCATAAAATAAATTCCTAAATAACTATTTTGTTATCATATAATTTTAGGATAATTTTATGAGACCTCGTTTTATTTTTTAAAGTATTATAAAATCAGTTTTAAATTTAAAATCTGTACTTTTTAGGTAAATAATGATTTTATTTAAAGATTAAATTTATCATATTTATAAAATTATTATGATAAATTAGTGTCCATTTTTTAATTATAAATTTCTAAAAATGGTCATGGTTAATTTTTATTGTTTTTCTAAAATACATGAATTTTTAGTGAATACTAAAATAAGATAATTAACGGCAAATGTCAAATAGATGATTTTTTGAGTCATAGATGATGTATGGGTAATTTAATCACACTTGTTTCTAAATCACATAAACTTATTACTATTTTTTCGTAATAATAAACATTATTTCCTGTATTGAGAAAAATAATAAAATAATGAGTAAGATATTCAAAAATAACCCCTCTCCTCTACTATAAACCCCACCCATCACTCTCTATTATCTTCACTCCTCTAATCAATGAAGCTTATAATTTTTCTTCCAAAATACTCTTCCCTAGTCTCTCCCAACATCCAGGAGCTCTTGGTCTTTCCAGAATACCAAAAACTCTTCAATTAATGAGGTTCTCAAGGTGAATATTTGAAGAGGTAACCCCTCTTCCTTTTTCTTTTAATTTCATCTTCATTTTATTTTATTTTATTATCATCTACTCACCTACTTTATAAAAATGATCATGATAACTCCATTATAATATATATACAAGAATTATATCATTTTAATGTAGTATCCTTACTCAAACTACTATCTCTCTCTCTATTTTATTTTAAAAATGAAATCATCGTCTGGGAGGTGCCGATTTATAACCTTCAAGGACAATGAACCTTAGTTATTAAATTTATCCTTAAAGGATGGTCATAAAACCATTTTATGGTTTAAATAGACTATAATACTTTTATTATAACCTACGTAATGTTCTAGGACTACCATATATACATAATATTAACTTATATGAAAAAACTAGTTCGTAATAATCAAAATACCACCAAAATAATCTAAATAATTATCACTAATATTTTATCAAATGATTCATCATTATAAATGGTAAAAATAATAAATAATACCAATTACAATTTTTTATATTAATTAATAATATATAAATTCAATTATGGAGAATTATATTCATTCTATACGAACTTCTATACTCATATACATGTATATTGATCATGAAAACCAACAAAATGAATGCTCTTGAGTGATAACTTTGTATCTTATAACTCATAAAAAATAAATAAATGAGAATAATTAAATAATAATAAGTAAAATAAATATAAAATATGTTATGAATTAATTAATTAATGGATTTTATTTTATTATCTAATATTTTAATGCCAAGTGTAGAACATGTTCAGACATAAGGTGTGGGTTTTCTACTAGAACCTCCATTTTCTTTCGGGATACCCTTTGTCTCTCTTAATCCCAATTAAATTACTAATTATTCTTATTTTATCCTCATAAATTCTATTTTAATTTTCTATATATGTGTACCAATCATAATCCTTCTTCATTTTATGTGGAGTTAAATGTTTTATAAAGATCTTTCTCAATTCTTCCTGATAAATAATCCTGATTCAAGTGAACTTCTCAAATTCATACCTTTTTTCAAGTGCACCCCATAATCAATTTTAATTCACCATTATTTTTATAAAAAAACAAATTTTATCATGTAAAAACTACGTTATATCATTTCTGGTTTTATATAATTATTTTTCTAAAAGAACTATTCTTTTCAAAATAAAAGTGTATTTCTCTAAAAAAATTCTTGATAATTTTGTTAGAGTATTTTTGTATTTTTCAACACCTTTGTTGAATTTTATGCCTTATTGCCATAAATATATTATTTTTTCATCTAAAATATTATATTAAATGTTTTATAATCATTTTTATTTTGGATGTGTTATCTTTATACCATTCACCATACTACTCAAAATGGTTAGTGTTTATGTGTACAGATTGGGAAAAGTTATTTCATATGTTTATATTGTTTACATTTATCCCCTTTAATATGATGAATACATTGGACAAATAAATTTATGGTTGGTAGCCTCTATATCCCCTCAATTCATTGGTAGGTCTCATGATACAAAATAGAATTGGGTTTTGGTCAAGGCCTTACCCTAGTATTTTTAGACGTCCTGGCCAAGGCCTTGACAATATATTTCAGATGTCTGACGTTATGCATTACCTCATTATAGTATTAGTAATTGATAAAAAATTTGATTATTCTACTAGTATAATATCAATGTTTATGTTTTATTCTCTTGTTATAATTTATACATCCATATTTAATTATCTTTCAATCCTACCATATTATGCTCAAGTATATTTTTTAAGGCATGTTTTTTTAGTTTTTCACCAATCCTAGTTTTTATTTTCATGATAACTTCCATTGTATTACTTAACCTAAATAAGAATATATCTCCCCCATTTATTATTTTTTATTTTCCATAGGTTTTGACGACAAATATTATTAATGAATTTTGGGGATAATCTATGAGTTATAGATGTTTCCAATGGAATTTATATTATACATTTCATTTCAAGTTTTAATGTTGAACTTATGTTTATATATTATTTTAAAAAACTTCTAAACTATTCATTACTTAAATATATGACTTTCTTGTAATAATTCAAATGTAATAAAATAATTCACTGGCTCTAGGTAACTAGGGTCGGAGCATTAGATTTGGTATCCGATGAATTATAGTATAAAACATAAAAACTAGATTTAGAAAACATACATTGGGGAACAAAACCCTAAAATAGACTTTGAGGATAAGTATATAAGAACATCATAGAATTTTGGAAAGGTATATATTATGTTTATCTTTCTATAAAATACATCCATGTCTATATACTATAAGTGGATGTGGTTCTAGCACAAATGTACCTATGAGTAAAAACTCTAACAAGGTGTTCCGAGCTTGACTCGGAGTAACATGGTACACAAAAATGGGCCTTACTACGCACCTGATTTGAAAATCCTAGAGGATATTCTTAGATAATTAAAATATTCTTTATAAACCATTATGAAGGATTTAAATGTAAATATTTCCTCAAAAACCATTCTTAGGATTTGGCGATTAGACATGCCAAAATTTCAATTTATGTTATGTTTTTTTCTAGTTTCAAATTATACATTATGATTAATAACATAATTTAGTGTATTTTATTATTTATAAATGTATCATACTGGAAAGAATGGAAACCTCATGAATTCATGTATCACATATAGTAATTTTAAACCTATGTAAGATAAATATGTTGGTTACAAAGCTGCGACTGGTGCTGAGCAACTTATAACTGTACTGGGAAAGTTGAATCAAGTTATAAACAATAACCTTACCTGTTGGATCATCCTGATCCACAATGTGTAGGATTAATGTTATACCACTTTATACAATAATAGCCGCTATCATTTAATGGGACTATGAACCCATTTGTAATGGAGAAGTGGGTATGTTCTTTAGAGAATATATTTCTCACTATGGGATGTAATGAAGGGGAGAAGGTTGTCACAGAAGTTTATCATCTATCAGGAGGTGAGGATCGGTGATGGTCATTAATTCAAAACATGAAGGAGGAGTAATAAATATATGAAATGGGATATAGGTACTTTAAAGACATATTCTTATAAAAATATTTTCCTTGATAACAACAATCATATATGGAGAGGAAATTCATGAGTTTGAAAAAAAGGATGAAAATGTTGTTAAGTATGAATCCAAATTTATAAAGATGGAAAGGCATGCCATAAAATACATACGTAATCTAAGGAACATGATTTATTGATTCTTTGATTGTTTAAAACCATTTCTCTGATGGTCACTGATCTCTAAAACATTCTCCTCATATGAATATATAGTATCATGTGCTATAAAGACTCATAAAGAATTCTCTAAGTGGTTTGAATTTAAGGGAAATAAAGATATGAATTTGGTGGTAGATGAAAGAATGTATAATGGGGGGGAAAGGTGAGTTTCCTAACATGTGATACTTATGGAAAGAAATGCCCCAGATCCTAATTAAAAGGAAAAGGATTTTGTAACAAATGTGGAGAAAGAGGCCACCAATATCGATATTGTAATGGAAATAAATAATCTACAAATTTTCAAAGCTATAATTGTAAATATATGGTACATTATTCCAATGATTGTCTTAAGCATAAAGTAAACATTCCCTAGAGAAGGCCAAGGGAGAAAGGCTATGCTTATGCAGTCACAACTACTGAAGTTGATGTTTCTAATGATGTAGTGTAAGGTACTTGAATCATCCCCTAAAACTTAGTTAATTCTTTATCTGATTCTGAATCATTGAATTCATTTATATATTCTTAGTTATCCAAAAAAATTAAACATTTCTAATTTTATTTAATAAAGTAGTTTTCAGTCAAAACTCCTAAGGGAAGTATCATTACAACAAAGATGTGATTATTAGTCCCCCTTATAACCCATAAACATGCTTTATTTTCTAACCTTATCATCATACCCATGATTGAATTTGATTTTACTATTTATATAAATTTCATTTCAAGTTATAATGTGAAAATATATACTAATAAGAAGGAAGTTACAATTTTTTAGAATGATGTAGAATCCCTTATATTTATAGTAGGAACCACATCATTTGATTCTTATCTAGATCCACCCCAAGTAGCTCTACTAAATGAAAATATTGGGGTAGAACATAAAACAATTTCAATGGGTGAGTAAACAAATATTTAAACTGAGGATGTACCTATTGTTCAAGAATACATCAATGTGTTTCCATAGGATTTACCTGGACATCCTTCAGAGTAATAAATTGAGTTTTCTATTGATTTAATTCCTAGTGCAAGGCCTATATCAAAGAATAATTATAGAATGGCCACAGTGGAATTAGTGGAGCTGAAGAAACAACAAGAGTAGTTGAGTAATAAGGGATTTATTTGACCAAGTGTTTCTCCCTGGGGATTCCTTATATTCTTTTTCAAGAAGAAAGATGGATCCATGAGGTTGTGCATTGACTATAGATAAATAAATACTATTAAAATAAAGAAAAAATATCCCATACATCAGATTGGTGATTTAATTGATCAACATAACGAATAACAATATTTTTTAATAATTTACCTTCTATCTGGATATCATTAGTTTCATGTGATTAAGGAAGATATTCCAAAGATAGAATTTCGAAGCAGGTATGGGCATTAAAATTTTATAGTAATGCTTTTTGGATTGACTAATGCACCCTCTATTTTCATTGATCTAATGAATATAATTTTCAAGGAATATATTGTTGAATATTTTGTGGTATTTATTGATGATATATTGGTAAACTCCAAAAGATAAGAATATCATGAGAATCACTTGATCATTATTCTGAAGACTCTTAGAAGAAATGTGTTATATGGGAATTTTAGAAAGTGTGAATTTTGACTTCAAATAGTTTCTTTCCATGGATATATTGTCTCTAAGGATGGAATCTTAATTGATCCTACACTAAAAAAGGAATTTCAAGAATTTTCTACTACAATGTACATAACTGAAGTATTTTGTTTTATTGGTATAGAAATTTATTATCATCATTTCATTCAGAACATCGCCTTATTAGCTAACACATTAACCAACAATACTCATAAAGGGGTTATGAGCATATTGAAAAAATAATGCAAATAATGTTTTGAAGAGTTTAATAAGAGGTTAGTGAATGCTATAATTTTGACTCTTCCATTGGGAAATGGTGGATTTCTGATTTATATTGATGCATCAAAGATAGGAACTGGTTGTGTCCTTATGTAGAATGATAGATTCATTGCTAATGAATAAAGGAAGTTAAAAATTCATGAATAAAACTATCCAACTCATGATCTTGAGTTTGAAGTTGTAATCTTTTCTTTGAAAATATGGATACATTATCTCTATGGTTATAGATGTGAGATATATAATGATCACAAGAGTTTGAAACATATCTTATCACAAAAAGAACTTAATAAGAGGAAAAGAAGATAGCTCGAGCTACTCAAGGATTATGATTGTTCCACACACTACCATATAGGGAAGTAAAATGAGGTGGAAGATGTATTGAGTAGAAAGGAACATGGAGTTCTAAACATAATGAGGATTTACAAGGATCCTATGTACATGAGTCTAGCTAGGTTAGATATGAAAATTATCAAAGAAGGTGAAGCATCATTACTTTTTAAACTGGTTTCCCTACTATATTTTTTGGAAATAAATAAATTTTCTCAATTTGATGATGTGAAAATTAAAAAGAAAATTGAAATTGTGAATGATGTGATGTTTCTAGATTTCATGTGTGAGGATAGAATTGTGAAAATTGGGAGAAGGATATATATTCCAACTATATCTAATCTAAAAAGGGAATTATTATATGATTCACATAGTTTGAATTACCCTATACACCGTGGTAGCATTAAGATGTATAGATATTTGAAAGAACATTTATGGGGGGACAACATGAATCATCAAATTTCTAATTATGTATCAATATTTTTAGTCTGTAAAAAGTTCAAGGTTGAAAGACAACATCTTAGAGGAGTCATGAAACCTCTACCTATTCCTACATAAACATGGGATTAAATCACTTTGGATTTTTTCATGGGATTACCAAAACCTCCTAGAAGGAAGGATACAATATGAGTAATTATTTATTAACTTACCAAATATTCGAATTTCCTTGAAACAAGGGAGGATTTTATATTGGATCACCTTGAATATCTCTATATCAATGTATTTTTAAGACTTCATGGAGAACCACACTAAATTTTGTTTGATTGTGATCCACAATTTACATCAATGTTCTGGAAAATTTTCCAGAAATCTTTGGATACTGAGATTCATTTGAGTAATTCTTATCATCCTCAAAATAATAGGCAATCATAATATATGATGAAAACTTTAGAATACATGTTAAGATCATAATCAATTGATTTTAAAGGAATGTGAGATAATTATTTATCTTTGTTAGAGTTTTCCTACAATAATAGTCTCCATTCAAGTATTTGAATGGAACCATATGAAGCATTATATGGAATGAGATGTTGTACACCAACATGTTCGGATGATTTTGGTTAAAGGAAGCCTATTGTCCGATAGATTAGGGAGGAAACAATAGCCAAGGGGCCATTGTAGTACAGACCGGTGAGCATGTGGAATTTCCCGTACAAAGTCCTTATGGATGTGATTAATGCTAGACTTTCCACTTATCTCCCTTGGTGGATCTCCATGAAGTAGAATGGTTTTTTGAAGGGTATTTCTATCCAAGGGGTCATTTCCCTTTCTCATGAACTTATAAGGGATATTAACTTTAAAACCCCAGGCTCAAATGTTACTCTCAAGTTGGATATGAACAAAGCATATGATCGTGTGGAGGGGGTATCATCAATAAAGTGTTGGACATTATGGGATTTTATCCCTGTAATATCGACCTTATTTTTAGATGTTTCAGCTCTCTGTGGATGGCGGTCTCCTTTCTAGAAAAGTCCTATGGTTTCTTTAAGTCCATTTGAGGCCTCCGTCAAGGTGATCCTTTGTCTCCAAGCATCTTCATCCTCACCCA
This sequence comes from Viscum album, assembly GCA_963277665.1. Taxonomy (NCBI): domain Eukaryota; kingdom Viridiplantae; phylum Streptophyta; class Magnoliopsida; order Santalales; family Viscaceae; genus Viscum; species Viscum album. The sequence continues at coordinate 1,572,810,465 of OY728120.1, read as the reverse complement.
GGAGGTCATGAGTAGGATAATTCTAAGAAGAATCAATAATGGCGATATTCTTGCATATCGAAGGAGTATGAGGGATACGACCATCTCCCATCTTATGTTTTCTGATGATACCCTTGTGTTTATTAATGTTGGGAAAAAATCCATATGTGGTTTGAACAGGATTCTGGAAGAGTACTGCTACTAGAGTGGTCAATTTATCAACATATAGAAAAGTTTCTTTTGTATATCAAAAAAATGCTCCCCAAGTCAGATTTCTAATATTCAAATTAACCTTTCCATGCAAAAAAGGATGTTTTCCCATGCACTACCTGGGGGCTCCAATTTCCCCTATGAGACTTCGGATTCAGGACTTTGACTTCCTTACCAAAAAGATTGTGGATCACATCCACAATTGGAAAAATAGGTATTTATCCTATGGTGGTCATATAGCTCTCATTAACAATGTTATTTCATCCACTCTAGTCCATGCTCTTTCGGGGATTAAGGCTCCAAAGGGTGTTATCTCTAGCATTGACAAACTTCTGGCCAGTTTCATCTGGTATCCTCTTACAGAAAGGAAAAAACATTAGACCTCTTGGAGTAAAGTGGATAGGCCTTCTAGGGATGGTGGTATTAATGTGTGTAGTTTGGATAACACTCTCAGTAGTATGCAGGCTAAACTAGCTTGGTAAATTGGGAATTAGAGTACCTTGTGGGGGGAAACTATGCATCTTATGTTTTGTTGCCGGTCCTCGGTAGAGGGATGGGGTTCTCTTTTATGGCCTAATCTTCTACAAATCATCTCCAAGCTTCACTACCACTCACAATGGATCATAGGTAGGGGTGAAATTTCCTTCTAGGATCATAACTGGGTGGGGAGAGTGTTGGGTTTACCTAGTTTTCCTGCTCCTTCAATCCTCTTATGGGAAGACAGCTTATACCCGGGCCTTATAAACACGATTCTAGATGAGAAGCAGAAGGCCCTTTTCAATCTCATCACCCTTTATCAGGACTCTGACTGGTGTTTCTTCAATCCTTCCTCTTCAGGGGTTTTTTCTGCTCGAGAATTTTGACATTTTACAAGCACTGTAGAAGAGCATGATGAGTGGAACGACCTTATGTGGAACAAAGCTGTACCCTTGAAATACAATTTTCTCTTATGGAGGATAAGGCATCATGCCATCCCTATTGAATATAATATTAATCATTGAGAAATCCAATTTCCTTCTTGATGCTCATACTGCACAACCTCTAAGGAGGAAACAACTGATCACCTCTTCTTCTTGGGCGACTGAGTAGTTTCCATTTGGTGTTTCTTTGGAGACTTTACAGGGTATCGTGTTCCTTCTCTAAAGGCCTTCCCATTCTTGGACAAATGGTTTCATGGAGCGGGAGTCAGAGGACTCGAGATGATAGCTCATTCTTGGATTCTCCATGATGGGTGCTGGATAATTTGGTAAGCCAAAAATAAGTCTAGATTTGAGGGAACTCGCACTTTGGGTATGTCTATTATCATCAGGACAAAATCCATCCTTACTGACCTGGTCTGTCTTTACAGCAATTTTCGGGGCACACCTTCCCTCAGCTGGTTGGTTTCCAGTCATCATAGAGCCCAGCCGAGTGTGAATCCCAACAACGGTATTTGGGTTTGCTGGTCTCCCCCCTCTGGGGCCTTAAACTCAAAAATGATGGGTCATGTTCCATGTGTGTCCAACGCGGGGGTGGGGTGGTTCAAGACTCATGGGGTTCTATCCTTCTGGCCTTCTCCTCCCGGTAAGGCAATGGCTCCTCTCTCCATGTCGAAGCTAAGTCCATGCTCATAGGGGTTACCCTTTTTCATCAGAAGGGTATTTATATTTTTGTGGTTGAAATAGATTATAAAGTTCTATATGATGTCCTGAATGATATATTCTCCCCTCCTTGTTCCATTCTCTACATTATCAGAAATTTCAAAGATATTCTCGATAACGGAACCAAAATTAGTCACTCCTGGCGTGAAGGTAACCAAGTGGCGGATAACCTTGCTTCTATGGAGGTCCTTGGTCCTGACTCGATTGTTTTTGCACAATCTTTCAACCTTGAAGCCCAAAGGGGTCAATTTGATCAGAGTGGATGCCCTTGGTTTGCACTATTTCAGACCTCCTTAGGATGCTTGTTTCACATGAATGTATGTTTGTTTGTTTTTCTGGTTTGTTTTCTTCATAATAAAAAAAATTAACTTTGATGATGATGAATAATTAAGTGATGGTGTTTTCATGAGTAATAAATATTTAATTATAATTTTAAATTAATAAATTTATTTAAAATAAAAATTCATTTTCATAAAATTACTTCCTAAATAAATATTTTTTTACCTATGATTTTAGGATAATTTTGTGAGACCTCAATTAATTTTCAAAAGTGTTATAAAATCAGTTTTAAATTTAAAATCTGTATTTTTCAAGTAAATAAGGATTTTATTTAAAAATTAAATTTCATATATTTTGAAAATTATATTTCTAAAATGGAGTCCATTTTTTAATTCTACACATCAAAAAATGGTTATAGTGAATTTTTAGGATTTTTCTAAAATACATGAATTTTTATTGAATAGTAAAATATGATAATTAACGATAAATGCTAAATACATTATTTTTTGAGTCATAGGTGATGTATGGATTATGTTAAAATAGTTTATTAGAACTGACATGCACTTATTAATGTGTTTTTCACAATAATCAACATTATTTCTTATCTTGAGAAAAATAACAAAATAATGAATAAGATTATAAAAAATCACACACTCCTCCACTATAAAACCCACCCCTACCTCTATATTCTCCTCAATCCTCTAAGCCTTGAATATTTTCAAAGTTCTACCAAAATACTCTTCCATAGTCTCCCTCCATGTCCAGGATCTCTTGTTCTATCCCAAAGACCAAAATACCTTCACCTAAGGAGGATCTCAAAAAGGATATTTCAAAAGGGTGACCCTCTTCCTTTTTCTTTTAATTTAATTTTATTTTCTTGTCATATTATCACATACTCTATCCAAATTATCATGATAAATACAATATCATCTATATACTATACTGATATTATTTTAATGTAATATCCTTCTTAAAACTACTATCTATCTCTCAATTTTATTTTAAAAATGATATCATCATTCAGGAGGAGCTGATTTCCAACCTTTGAGGACGACGAACCTTCGTTATTCAATTTATTATTCATGTTTTGTCATGAAACCATTTTTATGGTAGAAAAAAACTATAATATATTTATTATAACCAACTTAATGTTCTTTAACAAGTATATATACATAATATTAATGCATACGACAAAACTAGTTTGTAATAATCAAAATACCACCAAAATAATCTAAATGATTATCACAAATGTTTTATCTAATGATTCATACTTATAAATGGAATAAAATAAATAATACTAATTAAAATTATTTAGGTTCATTAATAATTTATAAATTCAATTCAGTATAATTATATCCATTTCATATGAACTTTTATACTCATATACAAGTATATCGATCATGAAAACCATAGAAACGAACCCTCCCAAGCAATAAATCTGTATCTTATAAATAATTCAAAAGGCCATAAATAAACTTAATAAAATTATAATAAATAAAATATATATATATATGAGGTTATTAATTAATTATTTAATGTATTAAATTTTATTATCTAGGACGTTAAGGTCAAGTACAGAACACATTCAAACATAAGGTAAGGGTTTTCTACCCAAACCTCCATTTTATTTCAGGTTACTCTTTGTCTCTTAATCCCAATTAAATTCTTAGTTATTCTTATTTACTCATCATAAATTATATTTTAATTTTCTACATATTTGTATCAATCATAATCCTTCTTTATTTTATGGTTATTTAAATGTTTTATAAATATCTTTCTCAATTCTTCCCGATAAACAAGCCTGATTCAAGGGAACTTTTCAAATTCTCACCTATTTTAAAGTTCACTATATAATCTATTTTAAGACACCATTATTTTTATAAAACCACTAATTTTATCAAGTAAAAACTAACTCATTTAATTTTTAGTTTTATGTAAAAATTTTTTGAAAAGAACTCTTCCTTACAAAGTAAAATTGTATTTGTCTAAAAAAATAGATAATTTCATTAGAGTATTTTTATCTTTTTAAACACCTTTATTGAATTTTATGCCTTATTGGGGTTAATATATCATTTTTATTAACTAAAATATTTTATCAAATGGTTTATGATCATTTTAATTATTGATGTTCTATCTTGATACCAGTCACCATACTACTTAGAATGGTTAGTGTTTATGTGTACAAATTGGGGAAAGTTATTTCATATGTTCATGTTGTGTATTTTTATCCCCTTATATATGAGAAATGAATTGGACATATAAATTGACGGGTTCAGCCAAATATATCCCCTTGATACATCGGTAGATCTCATGAGACAAAATATAATTGGGTTTTGGATGAGGCCTTACACTAGTATTTTCAGACGTCTTGGTCGAGGCATTGACAATATATTTCAAATGTCCGGCATTATTCATTCCCTCATTATGATATTAGTAATTGATAAACCATGTGATTATTTGACTAGTAGAATATCAATGGTTATGTTTCCTTCTCTTATGATCATTTATATGGCCTTATTTAATCAGCTTTCATTCCTACCATATTATGCTCAAGTATATTTTCAAAGGAATTTGTTTTTAGTTTTTTATCATGCCTAGTGTTTATTTTCATGATAACTTCAATAGTAATACTTACCCTTACTAAGAATTTGTTCTCTCCAATTTCTTATGTTTTATTTTCCACAGGTTGTGGAGATAAATTTTATGAATGACTTGTAGGGATAGTCTAGGATTCATATATGTTTCCAATGGAATTACTATTATGTATTTCATTTTAAGTTATCATATTGAACCTATGTTTGTATATTATTTTCTTAAACTATTTATCTATTCATTTATTTGGGATAAAACTTTCATGTAATCATTACAATGTAATAAAATAATTCATTGGATCTAGGAAACTGGGGTTGGGGCGTTACAACGATCCTAAAGTATATTAGCTAGGTACAAAATACTGAGAATGGACCCTATGAAGTTATCGTGGTTCATAGTTTTATGGTTCACTTTGATTAATTTCATGCCATATTTCAATGTTATATGACTTTGATTATACTTCATAATTCATATTTAATGTCTTATGATTTCATACATTTTTTCTATGGTATTTATTTATTCATTTTAGATTATATGTCCTTCTATCACGACTTACATAAAACTCATGTTATTCCATGTTCCTTTAATAAGATATTTATCCCCTTATCATTTTTATCATATTCTTAAGATTTAACCCTTGATGAATCATTGTGGGGTTTTTACCTTACCGATCATTTGAGATCACACATTTATTATGATTCCCTACACCATGTTATGAAGATTAGAATTACATATGTAAAATCTAGAAGATACACTACTGTAGTTGATTATGGAGAAATGTTCCCAAGTATTATTAAATTAGTTTTCTATAACAGATCCTCAAAGAACATAAACTTTCCATTATTGGGATTTGGGATTATTTATTTTTTATAGTGTCTATCCTTTGGAAATGATGTCAAATAAAGATATTATTATATTTATTTTTTATATAACCCATTTCCAACATTTTACAACCCCTCAACTAACTCTAATAATGGTGAAGAAATATATCATGGTTTCCTCTTTACAAAACAAAATCATTATCCATGATGAAATCTATATTATTACTATGTGATTTTTATCCTCAAATATAAATAATATCTAAATATCCTCTAGACTTCTAAAAACACCATGAAATAAATTAAAAATGTTTACAAGAGTACTTTCAAGGATATAAATATTTCGAAACAAAAAACACAAATAAATAATATTTTCTAACAATCTCCCCCTATAGGTTTATTGGAACACATACTATTCAAAATATTATTTCAAAATAAACTCCACCAAGTTGTATTATTATTATTTATATAAATTAATAAATGGTACACTAATAATTTACTTTAATATCTCATGAGTCATGAAAAACATGTTAAATAGTAATAAAATTAAAATGTAATAATAAAACACTTATTTTATCCTCAATCCTTTCTCTAGTTAACTCCTTAAAAAATAACATTATAAAACACCATACATATACTCTAGCAATCGTAATTTCATTATTTAAATCTTTTGATACAACTTATTACCAATATAAAAAAAATCTTTGGTAGTAATCATTGTTTAAATTACTAATTGTATTGCATATCACTTATGAGTAAAAATATATCTTCAAAAAACCCCTATATAATCTTTTATGAACCCTCCCATAAAAACATTTTAAAAAGACATATAACAAAATTTTCAACATGTCATGGATCCCTTAATTTAAATGAGAAAGGAAAACCCATAAAAACTCTCTAATTATATCTTATCCTTTAATATATAGAATGGTATATCTATCACTTTATCAATGAACTCAAAGAGAAAAAACATGAATGTTCCCAAAATTGAAACTGTATGTTACTTAGTTAACCCATCTGGATAAATGACCATATTGTAAACTACATAATAAATACACCACATGTTGTTTCGGACAATGAAAATCGATTAAAAGAATGCAAATCTCCTTAATATAGAGGGTATCCATTCTCAAAATATTTTATGTGAAGGAGATGGTTGAATAAAAAGAGCTATAAAATTATTATAAAAAATAACTTTAAAAGTTATTTCATCAGAACATTTTCAATTTGTGATTGAATAGAATCATACCATAACCATACCATCCAATTCTCAAATTTTTTCTTTGTTAAGAGATATTTTATCTAGATATTCTCTATCCTTTATGATAGATAGTGTTTTTTCACTCATTAGTAAAAACCATGTTATTACACTTGATTATAATGGGATTACTCACCTCAACTATAATATACTTTTATTAATTTCATTTTCCATAACAATTTTTTACATGATTTAATGTTTCTATATATTTTTCTTCTAATGTTATCAATGAGATGAAATCATAATTCATTATTAACAATGAAATATATAAATATATATTATGGAATTAATTTACCTTAATTGATTTCATATAATCCTCCTAATTGGTCCAATATGTATCTATATATCCAAATAACTCCTATGTTTATGGTCTATTATAGAATAATTTGAGATTCACCATCCCTTAATCATACAATGGGTTTCATGTCACATATAGATTGTGTATTTATTTTGAAAAAAAAATATTGTGTGACATGATATATAGCATAAATGACATTATATATTTTTACTAGTAAGTAAAAAACACAGTTAATGGTTTACCCATACCTATTCTCATCAAACACTTCGTCATCATCATCACATGAAAACATCATCTTAGTAGAAACATGTGTTTTAATATCATATTAATTATTTATTATAAATTATTTTATCACTTATATATATTATTTAGATTGGGAAATAAAAGTAACACGCCTCCTTTATATAATCTATTAATCAAGAAAAATTATTTACTCACTAATAAATTCTATTTGAAATTCACAACATAGGAATAGTAAAAATTACTTCCATTATTCTTCATTCAATCCTCATAATAATATGCCACCAATATATACTTGTATCATCATTTTTGGATCATTTAAATATTTTATTTATATACTTTGTTATACATATCAATGATTGAAACCAATCTATCTCAAGTATTGTTCAAGAATAGAATGCCATTCTCTTCTCACTAGATTTTTCAAATAAACAATCTCTTCAATCGATAAACATTTTTTCACATGTTTTTGTATATTTAAACCTTATATAAAATTAATTTATAGTTATAATTATAAAATAATTAGGAAATTATAATTAATCATTAATTTGTAAAAAACTATTCTCATTTTTTTCTTTGGGCACAAAAAATAGAATTTCTTTGAATTAGGACATAATGGAAGAAACCTCATCTATAATGATTCCCTTAATTTCGTAATAGATGTTTCACAATATACATCCCTTATTTCAATTCACTGTTTATTTTTTCATTGTGTTTTTAATTGAAAACCCATACTATTCCAATAAAATTATCTATAACCAATATATAAAAAACATCCATATGTAATGATTCTATATTTTCTCATGTTCTTCATTTATAGCCTTCCCTAGAATCTAATCCTAAATAACTTTATCAAAAATACATATCCCATACTTATGATATGAATAAATTATATTATAGATAATTTATCATTTATGTCTACATTAGATCTTACCAATCACCATTAATGATTTCCACATCAATTTTATACATGTTTCAAAATTTGTATATAGAAGAAGAACTATTCTCATCAATATTTTATTATTTTATTATTATAAATAAAATATATCCCCTTTGTATATGTTTGAGTATAAGGAGTCAACATCAAAACGTTAAAAAAATATGAGTTTTTGTTCAAGAATTAAATTTATTACAATTTGATTATCTTTAGGTTTCTAATTTTAGACGATTTGGTAATTACTCTTGCATAATCATGCCTTATATTAAAAAATGGACACTTTTACTCAATATACATTTTACATAAAATAAAAAACATTTAAAAAGAACCATGTTTTCCTTTCATGAAAAAAAAATCATTTCTTTATAAGTGACTTCTTCTATGTTTAAACTCGTCCTTAAAAACTTTGAAAAACATTTAAAAAATTAGATGATAAGAAAATTCTTTGTTAGGGACATATTAGTAAAAAATATATTAGACTAGTGAAAAACCTGAAATCCAAAAAAAAACATTACCATTATCACAATATTATTTTATCATATGAAATAAATCATATCCATATAAAAAACACACACTTTTTACACAATGAAAAACATTGAAACCCATATAAAGAATATAGAAACCCTTTTTGGAAACACATAGAATTATATCTATAAATTATGTCACAAATAACAAGAGACTAGTTAAATCAATAGGATAACCCATCTTATTTAACTCCCAACATCTTACCTTTGAATATAAGAAACATTACCCAATTAATTAGAGAGAAATATCTTAATCACCTTCCATATAAGTTGTATCTAGCTCAACTATTCATATAAACTATGTTAGGATCACCCATTTAGATTAGTTGTATCGAGAACACCAATCATCGTCTTAATTTCTCAAGTACCATATCATGAATAAAATATTTTATTATTGATACTTTTCATAATAAATACCTTACAAATATATTTTGAACCCATATGTAAAATAGTTTTTGATATCGAAATACTCTTTCCTTTCAAAAATCCATTTTCAAAAATAAAATTCCAAGAAGAAAGGGAAAAGGGGGTTTTATTTAGAGAAAACATGGAAACTTATAAAGGAATAAAACCATCACATAATATTTTTAGTTGTTGGAAAATCCTTTGACACTGTGTATGTTAAAATAGAAAATTAATTTTTCCTGTTATAAAAAAATTCAAAAAGATCCATAAAATACATAAAAATATTCCTTTTGAAAACATTTTTATGACATTCAAAAGAGACATAAATGTCCAATTATAATTAATTTATATCTATATTATTAAATCCATAATTATTTTAAGAATATTGAAATGGAATAAAAATATTTATAAAATGAATATTTAAAAAAATTAAATAAATGTTTAAGTTAAAGTGTCTCATACCTCATGCATGACTCATCAAATATATTCTTTATTAGCCACTTCTTTTGATAACCTCGACTAAATTATAACATAATCCAACAATGGTTGGAATTATTCCTAAACCAATACCTCTATAATATATATGGTTATTCTATAAATGGATTTTGGTTTGGATTTACTGAACCAATGTCCTACAAAGTTATGAGAAATAGACAAAATGAGGTGCCCTTTTATTTTTGAGGGGTGGGAATTCTTGGGATTACATAAAGTATTTATTTAATATAAAATATTATTCATATTCATATCAATAAAACATTATATAATTTGAATATAATATGTGTATTAGTCTAAATACTCTCATATAATATATTTCCTACAAATTTTAGTGTTGTTTTCACCCATATCTCTTGTTTTAAACCCTATTAACTCTTTTGATGATTATCATGAAATCCCTTTTTTCACAGTATATGAGTTAACAAAGTTTATATAAAGGTACTATTGTCCCATAAATAGACCATGGTTTATATTATTAATTATTTACCACTCTATTTTTAAATTAAAATAGTTTTATGAATTTTAAATCAATTAATAAAATATTTGTTATTATAAAATATCATTAATGTCATTTTTGGAACTGTTCAATTAATTTGAATATAATGAAATAATCATAGTAATGGAATAATAATATATACCTTTCACAAATCCAAAATATGTTATATTGAAATATAATATTTCTTGGGAAATTATAACTGACCCAAAAAATATTTCTTTAGAGTTGTTAAAATCATCTATTTCATTTTTCTACTACTTGCACAACAACTATTTCGGAACTATGTAATCATTTAAAGAAAATTATTTAATCCCTAAAAATTATAAATAAAATCAAATTATAAAAAACATATCTTTCAAATAACCATTTATAACCGAACATGACCACTTTTTATTACTATGAGAAAAAATTACAGTTATTAAAATAGAGTGACATTTTTTTTATTCTTTATGTAAAATTATATAAATCTCACTATAAAAGGAATGTGGAATGAAATTGATAAAATTTATTTCATTTGATTGTAATAGTCAAAATATACTAATCCAATAAAATAAATAAAAGTGTTATGTATAGTTCTAGGCCTTGTCAAATTATTTTTTTATCCATAATCACCAGATTTATCAATACCGAGGTGAGAAATATTTACTATATTTACTATTCATAATAATCGAAAATAAAATGAAAATATATACTAAATTTGGACCTCATGAATAAATATATTTAATCAATTTTTAAATATTAAACATATATAAGTGGAGGAAAATAATTTAAGTTTAAAATGAAAAATACAACGATAAATAGTTTTATGATAAACATGTTTTTATGCCCAAAATGAACATATTCTAAAATCTGGTATAATGATGATTTTGATGTAATCAATTATAATTTTTATAATTTAAGGAATCTTATCTTACTTTACTATTAAATTCTACTTTTAAGTTAATTTATTTAATGAAATTAATTTTTATTTTTACAAAACTTTATATATTGTACTACTCATTGAAAAATAAACCTTCTATGAAAAAATCCAAAATTTCAGCCTATTATAATTTGGATATTATAATTTCAAAAAAGGTGATAATTTATTAAAATTAAAATTATAAAATTTAGAAATTATTATTTTAAATTAAACCTTATAATACATGAAAATGATTTTAATGAGAATAAAACTATTTCTTTTTTTATTGAAAATTTATTTAATATATATATAATAAATATAAATATATATAATATAATTTAGTATTATTAATAAGAAATTGAATTTATTATTAAATTTATTTAGGTTTTAAAAATTTTCACCCCTTTTAGAAATTTTTTCCCCATAATTTTTTTCATTACATGCACATCTGAGGATATTTTTATTCAAAATATTTTCTAATTCATAATTTAATTCTCCAACCACATTAGTTTTCCAAAAAAACCATAACATAGTTAATTACCTAATTACAAAACACTTTCTCTCTATGTTCAATAATCTATACTATCTATTTCTCATAAGAAATATTTTCTTCCAACTGATATACTTCATGGATCAAAAAATTAGTTTCATCTAATAAATATTTTCTTATCAATGTATCATTAAACATGTCATGTACTAGAGATAAACTCACATTTAAGGAAACTCAAAAGGAAACTAATCCAACTTTCACACAAATTTCATATAGAATAATTAACTATGAACTTAGCTTCCATTTTTACCAAAATGTATAACACTTTTCCTTGGAGATACTTTTAGAAAAAAAAATGATCTCATACCTCTAAATAGAAATCTACCCTTTGGTTATCCAAAAACATTTCTGAATGATCTAATATGTCCTTATATTTTTTCAAATCATCTTCACTTTTTTTACCATTTCTCATACCAACTCTAGCCCCAATAACTTCCTCTTTCTTAAATTATCCCAAGAATATTGAGTATGAGACCAATTTCTATATAATTACACAAAATCTTCAATTTATATACTAAAATGAAACTTTTTTTATAATAAAATTAAACTATTGAAAGTTAATGTTCCCAACATCATGGGTAATCCATTTAAAAAGAAAAAAACATGTATTACAATTTTTGAATCATTCACATAGACTATCAATTTTTTTAGGATGAAAATATATATAGAAATTTAATTTATTACCTATCAACTTCTAATGTACATTTAAAAAAATTTAAGCAAACCATGGATCATGCTTAGAATCAATGGATATAGGAGCTCCATATAACCTAACGATCTTCTTGATTTACTATTGATAAATTTAATATAAAGACAAAGTATCTTTAATTAAATATAAATTTGAATATTTAGTTATTATATAAACAATAACAAAAAAAATCATTATTACATCTATATTTATTTGGTAATCCCACCATGAAATACATGGATATATTTTCTCATCTTCCCTCTAGAACTAGAAAATATTGAAAAATCACATTTGGTAATTTTTATATGAATTTAACCTACTAAAAAGTCAATAATTTCATGGTAAATTCTACATTTTACTTCGTCATCCCATCATACTAGTAATATCCATGATGATATCTATATATAATAGTACAAAAATGATGAATATAAAGGGGAAAGTTATGATATTCACTTATAAATTTCATTATCAAATGGGAGATATATGACACACACAACCTTTTCACAAATCTCAAAACAACATCCCCATCAACATTTAATTCAAGTAATGTAAATTTAATTACTAGTTCCACCTTTCATTGTAAATAAAGGTCATCCTTTTGATCTTACATAATTTTATCTAAAAATATTGATTTTATAGAATCCTAAAATAAATTGATGATGTCCCTGAATAAAAAAATTCTAGGACATTATTCATTAAATAATTTATCCAAGGACCAAGTTTTAAACATAGAATGGTAAATCATGATTTATTGTTTCAAATAAAAGTATCAACTACATTTTTTCATTCCTAACTGTTAATGAATCATGAAATCATAATCTTTAATCAGTTCTAGGAATCTTCTCTTCCTCACATTCAACTATTTTTGATTGAATATATAATTCATGATTTTATGGGAATTATATATTACTCACTTTAGTCCAAAAAAATAATGCATCAATTTTTTAAAAAAAATAATAGATAATTCCATATCATGTACTAGATAAATTAACTCATGATGTTTCAATTTATGTGATAAATAATAATCTTCATATTCATTCTTCATCAGAACACAACCAAGCCCCTTCCAAAAAGAATAAATGTAGGTGGAAAATTTTAAAAAAAATGAGGGTTGAGCCAAAATTGGGGCATTCCTCAATATTATTTTTAGTTCCTCGATACAAAAATCACATTGTTTCATTTAAATGAATTTTACACCATCCAAGGTGAACATAGTTATCGGGATAGATAACCGATAAATTTTTTCAAAATAATGATAATGAAATACCAATATTATAATAAAACAATAAATCTTTGTGACATTTTTAGTTCTTGTCCACTCTTAAAAAAACTTATGTTTTGAAAGGGTAAATAGTAATACTATTATTAGAAATAATTTTCCTAGGTAAAGAAATCTCTTTCAACTAGAATTCATATGTACTAAATTTTCTATTTATCTCCTTTTCATTAAAGTTTCAAAAAATAATCATTAGGTTTGATTCTTAATCCTCATTAATTATAGAATATACCAACTTATCAACAATAATAATTAATACAATCTTAACTAAATAGTCTTGTAAAACTCTATTAATAAGATCATTGAATTATACTCGTGCGTTAGATAACCCGATGAGGATAACTACAAACTCACAATGACTATATATAGTACAAAACACTTTCTTTGTAATATCTACCTCTATCACATTCAACTAAGTATACTTTAACATGGGATCAATATTCCAAAAATACTATACCCACTACAGATAATAAAAAAATAATTAGTATGAAGAAAATGATACATTTTCTTAACAATGATAGTATTCAAGGATCTAAAATCAATTTAAAGTCTCATTGAACCATTTTCTTGTTAATAAATAAAACTAGAGAACCTCATGGGGAATTTATTTGTTTAATGAAACCTTTATCTTGAAACCATTGTAACTACATTTTCAGTTATTAAACTTCTACATGAGCCATTCGATAAGGGTGTGTTGAAATTGTATCTTAATCCAAAACTATATAAATTGTAATGTAAAACTCCCAATCAAGTGTAACACCATAAATATCATTGGGAAATATTGTTTCAATGGAAAAAAGAAATCACAAGAATCCTTATGAGAGGAGATAAATCATCTGATGTAAACTGGGAATTCTATTATCTTTTATCATGTGAAGGTGATGTCATGGTTGAATGAGTTCATGTTCAGTTCACTATATTTTATTCATTGGAAATGGGATGGATAAGGTACATTAGGTTTATCCTAAAAGTATATTTTAAGGGGATTAATGTTTTTTCCAATCATTAACATTGGTTTCACCATTATTTTTATTAATAGAAATGCCCAACGGTTCCCACACCCCTAACTTACATACACCTACTTTCCAAAAGAAGGTGGTCCATTGGGGGTTCATACCAGATAGTTCTTAAGAACACACATTGGTCGATATTATGGGAGTTCAAACTCACCGCACCCTTAGGGTTATATTTTTATACTCTGGGACCCTCTTATATATTCAATATATGTTCAATAATCTCCTCCTAATCCTAATATGGGACTGGTTACCCTAACAAAATAATCATAGGTTGGATCCCATTATATGAAAACGAACAGGATCTTATTAGTGAATCCATTTAAATATATCCATGGTTCTTCATCAATTCCACATTAATGAGTGTCTAATTATATATTGAACTTTTATAACCATGAACATCATAATTCTCTCCTATATAGGGAGGCAATTAATATTTTAATGATGGAATTGAGCCATTATGAGGCATCCTACTTATCCTACCAAAAACATGAATCAAAACCCACATCATTTTTTAAACTTGTGATGTTTAACATCGTGAAGAAATGAAATATATGTTGGTTCTTAGAGACCATGTATTTTAGATCAAACCTAAAGGAGGTGTAGTACATATCTTGGTTATAATATGAATCATAGTTATTGTATTTCAGTTTAGTTCAGGTCTTAGACAAATATGTTTCCCTAATATTGGGATAGTTATACCATGCCACTGATCAGGGCTTACACATTGAGGATTTACTAGGAAATAGATATTTATAATTAAAATGATATGATAATTTCAAATAACAATGCTCATGTGAGCTGTGATCGGTGTGGGAAACAATGGATACAAGTAACCAGTCTCACTGCATATGGATGCATGACTTATGTGTTGGAAATCCATTGGAATAATCATTATGGAGCATATAGATTTTGAAGTAATCCTATGTATCCTGGTAATGGATGGAATTAGATTCATGATATTCTAGTTGTCTTATCAATCCATTGGTGGATAAGGAAGGTTGATCAGCCCATAAGAGTGATTAGGAACCAATGGTGGAAGTTTTAGTAAAATTGATAGAATTAGAATGAGGTAAGGGTTAATTGAGATCAAACCTTTATAAAGGTTTCTTATATATCCTAGGTATATAAGTAATTGGATCTCTCATAGTTCAGTTGAGGTTAGGGATAACACTCTAAAGTTTCCCTAATATTGGAGGACAAATAATATTATGCCTCCAATCAGTCTTATATATGGAGGTTGCCCTTATATTTGGGGACACATCATATTATTCTACTGATCGGGGCTTAGAAACAGATTTCTCCCTTATATGAAGGTTGTATGAGGTTATCATTTCCTTGGATGCCTATTTGACCAAGCCTAGTTTTCTTCCTGGTCTTCAGGATTGTCTACTCGATATACATTAGATGTCTGGTCATGTCTGGTTGTGTTTTGGACATGTCCAAATACAATCACACAATCTGGTTAACTTTTTATAAGGAAATAACATAATTTTAATTTCATGTATGAATGTCATCACATGATTAGGGATGACTTATTTGGAGGACATCACATGAACATGCTGGCTGATCCTGGAGGCCATCGTGTGATCTCGGCTAACATGCTTGGTGGGTTTCACATGATCCAGCTAACTTTCCCTAGGTTTATCACAAAAGATGTCTAAAATTCATTTACTGTGGTCTTAGATTTAGAGTGACATGTTGGGAGGGTGCTACATGTCCTGTAAATCTCGTCCAAAGGATGTCATATGATCTAACAAAATTATCCGAAGGAAGTCATCAAAGCTAGTTGACCAACTCCAGTGTAGTCATGAGACTCATGTGTAATGCACCAGTGCCTCCATATAATTTGGATGACATGTCTAGTAGACAACGCAATACCTAGATGGTGAGCTTGGAGAGTTATACAAGACTTGGGTGGCATGTCGGTGGAACCATGTGACCAGCTATGATATGTCTTGAAGACTGCACATGATTCAAATAGTATAATAATGAAGCATCATGTGATCGGGGAAACATGTCTATGTGATGTTACATGACTTGGATGGTTGATTAAATTCACATGAGGATTAGTGTATATGATATTCACATTAGTCTCTCATTTTTTTAGTCTTTATTCCATCATTTTATCACATGTTCCTTATATTTTTTCATTTTTATCTTGTTTAAGTCTCACGTGATTTGGTAGATGTGTGGTATTTTCTTATCATAGCCCATGTAAAGTCCTTCACATGAACTATGAGTGATCTTGAGAAGTGTCTATGCATGTCACATGATCACTCTGGTTCTTCCCCAGATTTCACCTAATAGAAAACCTTTCTGATCGCGAAATCATCTGCTCTGATAAATCATCTCTGATGAATGGTTTTTCTAGTGCAAGGATCCAATGATGAATTCTTTAAATATAGGTTGGGGAATATATAGTCCTCACTATATATATTATACCATTTTTTTAATAGCACGTATTGTCCAAATTTAGGCTAGATTCAGTGGAGGGAATTGATGTCATGCGATTTGTGAGTTCCCATTGTACTTAGTACTGGGGGTGTCACATAGTTTTCAGATTTCACAAGACCATCCCATAAACTCCACATTTAATGTATTTTGGCCCACAAATGGGTCATGCATAATCATATGGGAATTCCAAGGAACTATTTCAAGGTCATCCCAACATTTTAATTGGCCTTTATGAGATCAGGATTCTTGTTGAAAGATATTCACATGATATGAGGTGACTTCTCTGGGACCTTTCACAACACAAATATGGCTTGACTGGGGGCCTTCTTGAGATCAAATTGACTTGTCTAGGGTCTTTTGCAAGATCATGCTGACATTCCATGGGGTCTTGAATGGCCATGTTGGCGTGTCGGGGGGTTGTGTGGCCAATGGAGATCACCCAAGGCATATGAACATATTATTATAAGATCTACATATCTTCTCATTTCTATAATCTCTCATAATTTATATTTTTATTTCCTTATTTATTTTACAAGGGTTGGGGATCTTTCTAGTTTAAATTATTGTTGTTGAAAGAAATAACTCTTCCCATCAGTGATGCATTGCATGATCAAAAAAGGTTCCTATAGTGATACATGATAATTGTATGGATAAACCATTGTGTTTTTTATTTAGAGCCTGAGGGGGAGTGAATGATTATATGGACAATCCTGAAACCCTTTATGTGATGATGGTGACATATCTGCAATTTCTCATATGGTGAGGAAGATACATTTCTAGGGGATTGTGGTGTCATGAGAGCTTTATGGGTGCATCGTGTGATATTTAAGACCTCAAGAGGATCATACCTTTTGGATATTTCTATCAATTTTCCATGTTTTTTTGGATGGTTTGTCAGGCATCCACTAATTGAGATGTCATTTGATCTGTAGTAACACATCTGGAAGCTAATAAAAGATCAACGAGTGTCTAGGAATCCTTTGTGAAAGTAGAAGGACTTGTTAAAGAGGCCATGCATGATCTCTAGAAAGTTATTCTCTATGTATAATCATTCGCATGACCATCCTAAGGTTATATGATCACGTGTCTCCTAGATGTTGATGCGATCCATGGGATCTTGGCCACCTTCTTCTGATTTTTCTTTATGGGAAAAAATACTAATTATTTCTTTTCTTATGGATTTGTCTATGCACATTTGGAGGGTGTCACCCCCCCCCCCCCCCTCAAGAGTGTCATCCGTGAGGAAAATGGATTAGTTCTGAGGAAATTAAATGCTCGCATAAGTCTTTGGTGTTATCTTCATTTGGCATCTTGGGTGATAATTGGTCTCTCGGATGACATTTGGTATTCCATGGAAGAACTAATAAATAGGGAAGGTAAGGGCTAATCATTAACTGAATAACCAATTCTCCAAGCTCTTACAATCTATCTACATCACATGACCCCTTTATAATACACTCCCATAAGATTAGATGTTTATATGAATCATCAACTATAACCATCCTTTATATAATATCCTGTAAACCCTAATGTCTAGATTGGAATATTTAAATCATAATTGATTCTTATTAAGAAATTCTAATGAATTCCCACCAATATGAGATTCTTCATTGATGTATATTCTCCAATTATCTTGATATTAACCAATCAAAAAATAATAATTTAGGTAGAATATATATCTCAAAGGGATATCTGTTTCTCTATTTCTGATGTCAATGGATATGGAGAGAATAGATTGATTTTTTCTAATGCCATGTGGTGGGACTCACAATATTTATATCTTTTATTCACATCAGCCTAATTTTTCCTCAGCCTCATGTAGGGGAGGACATAGTAGGCATGGAATTGGATTTTTTTACTTAGATGGCCCTCTTACGGTTTTTCGACCTGACAAGCTTTAAACCTTCTCCACTCTTGAAAACTGAATTATGTTTGTACAATAGTTTAGAGTATTTTATATTAGACCTTATATTTCTATATTCTAAGTTATTTTAACTTTGAACTTCTATCATAGGTAATTTAGGATCTTTTTTCACGGACCTACTATTGATGTAGTTTAGGGTCTTATAACATGGAAATTTGATCACTATTGTTTAAGTTATGTTAGCTCTGACATTTAAATTACATGTTTTTTAATATATTTCTTCCTTGAATTGAATATGGAATATGAGGCCTAACCTCTGAGGATGAATGAAAACATTCTATAGTGATAAGTTCTATCGTAGTGTTTCCAAGGCTCACAAGGATTATAGTTCCTTTCTAGATAGAAGTACATGCCACTAATTGGTAGTTCAAATCCCTTATGTGTTGGTAGAATGGTCAAACAGAGAATTCTGCACTCTTTTTTTAGGGGCATGGAAGGTTTTGGGGGGTAATATTGGTTGAGGGTGAAATACAAGTGAAGCTGAGTCCACCTAGATATTTGGAATATGGGTGATGTAATCCATAACCCAAAAGTTTTAGTCGATGAATATAGGATGGGACAGACATACTGGGGATGACCCAAAACACCCTAAGTTGTTGGGTTCTTCAACAGGGTTACCTAAGATCACAAGGATTCAGGTTCTGTTCCAAAAAGGAGGAGATGCCTCTGATTGTTAGGTTAAAGCCCTTATGTTTCAGTATCATGGTAAAGAAGATGTGACCCCACCCTTTTCCAAGGTCCATAAAATATTTTTTTAGACGCAAACGTCTTAATGATGAGGTTGGATATGGAGGAATCATTATCCAGTAAGGGTTTTGGAACCATAGGGTAGTTTTTCTCTTATTTGGAGCTCGATCCCCACACCCCATGGTTTCTAATTATTTAGTTTGTTTTGTCAATAGGTTTTGGAATGGATCATCACATCTATGAATTGACAAAGGGTACAAAACATGGTGATGTATCGTCGAGGATGTTGAATCCACATGAATAATCTAGTTACTGGGATTGTAATTCGTAGTTCAAATTTCTTGGGTTGTGAGGATTATATGAGACGATAATTATAAGAATGGCCTAGAACATGATAAGGTGATGATTTATGTAACAATTACATTAGGTTTCACAAGGATCAAAAGTCCCTTCATGAAATGTGGCCCATTTGGTTGAAGACCATAGGTTCATATGCAAGAGCCATATGCATACATTCATATTCATAAAATGGTCTCCCAAAGTAGGGTATCTTTTTCCAAGTTCTAAGGGAGGTTTATGGAGATCCGAGGAACCCATGTTAGGAAGTTTTATTTTTTGAAAATATAATATTCTTGAAGGGTTTGAGAACCTTAAAAGTTGTTTCACCACCTAGTGAACAGTTTATCATAGTGAGGGGATGTGACAAACCATTACTCTAACATTTTCCTAGACTGGGGTGTCTAGTGAGTATGCCTCATATTTTTTTAGGGCCATAATGTTGACCCTATGATATTTATGACTCATTCCTTTATGTCTATTTTTTTCTAAAATATGAAGATGAAGCTTTTTTCAAACAAAGAATTGGATTTTTCTTAGGCCTCCCTTTTTTGATTTTTCAACCAAACAAGATTTGTGTCTCTTTCAATAGAAATTTAAGGTCGTGTAATTTGGAAAATCAATGGATAGATCTTAAGGTCATACAGTGCAGGTAGTTTGAGGTTGTGAAACACAAGGAACTAATATGATAGGAATATTACACAAGACCATAATTTGGATACTCGAGGCCAAGAGTTCTCCAAAATAATTCTAATAGGGAGATTATAATGTTGTAAATCACAGTTTCAGGTTCCCATGTCAAGAGTATTGATATAAGAAAATCATATTAATGATGGATTAGGATGCCCTAAGTTTCTTAGTTCCTCCAGGATGACATCAGTTTCATAAGGATTAGAAATCCCTTCATAAAAATATAATATGGCTCTAGTTGGTAGCTATTATCCCTTATGCATTGATAGCATGGTCAATAAGGGAGATATCTTTTCCTTACTAAGGGTCTAAATGTTTTTTGTGAAACTGAGGCACTCATGTAATGAAGTTTGATATATAGATTGAGAGGATTAAAATAAGGTAGAAGCACCTCGTACATTGGTGGACTGGGTTAAGTATCTTGTGGTCCTTTAATAAGGGATGATAATGGGTGATGTCATTCTGCTTTTAATGTCATGTAGTAGGCATGAATTTGTCATGAAGTTTTAATGTCATTAGAAAAGGGAATTTTCCTTTTTTTTAATTTCATGTGATGAGGAAGTGTTTGAGTCCTTTTAGTTTAACATCATACAGTAAGGTGATTGGTTGTGTAGTTTAAAATCAAGTGGTAAGTATGTGGGAAATTGTGCAAGATATATTACATGCACAAGCAAGTTGTGTGCATATTTGACTCCTATGTAGTCAAAAATATCTTTTATGACACAACCTTGATGCATTTGGGGTTCATTTTCCAATTTTAGTTATTGTAGCTGGGAACAAAATTGGAAATTAGGGCATCATTACATATCTTAAGATGGAAGAAATAAATCCACATGAAGTTCTTAACAATACATGCATTTTAAGGTCATGTGGTAAAAATATAGGCTCCTTGACATGAAAAGGGAATATTGTAGTTTAATCTAAGACCTCGGGTTTGGGTGTCACTACATATCCAATGAATATTGGATTTGAGACATATTTATTTCTTAAGAAATATCCCTAAGAAAGTATGACCCATAAATAGAGAAGGGGTCATTTTTATGTTTATTTGTTTTGACTGCACCTAGGGTTAGATATATATGTGTCACTATGTATCCTTTGAGGACTGGAATCATGTCAAATGTAGTTCTTGAAAGGAAAATAATGTACTCAGGTCTGAACCATACACATAGGGAGACATTGTTCCTATTTATTGATGTAATTGGGTCCCATTTTGAAGATCATGGAATCACTATGTATCCCATGATGTCTGAAATCAAGACACATATAGTTCTTGAATAAAGGTGTAGTTGGAGACCAGTAGAAATTATGGGGGAACACTTGGGTGATTTCCATTGGAATGTGAAGTTTTATTTCATACAAGAGACATCAAATGTGTATTTTAAATTCATGTGGTGAGGAGTCAAGGTTTTTCATTTAAGGTCATGCATCTAGGACTATGATATCCCTCTCATGAGATATATGCCTTGTTTTCTCAAGGAATACTTCACCGAAATTCATAATCTATCATGATCTATGATTGTTGTAATAAACATGGAATGTAAATGGATTCTCAGCACATGAAAGAAATTGGAGGGTATGCAGGGGAATTTTGAACAATGCATTGGATGTGCAAGGATATAAGATCCATGCGTCCCTATATTTCCCGTTAAAATGAGAATCAAGTCGAACATAGTTATAGAGTCTCTTTCAGTTTGGTTTCATATGACATGTGCATCAGTCATGTAGTTTAACATCATGGATTAAGACATGGGTGACTTGAAGTAAAAGAGGTGGAATGTTGTGGTTGGGCTTGAGAATAGAGGTCTGGGTGTCACTATGTATCCTGTGATTATAGGAATCAAGTAACACATAGTTCTTGGAAGTTGTAAAGTTTTGTGTCATGTACAAAGGATATAAACCATTTATTTTAACATCATGTGGTAAGGAAGAGGGTCACCCAATGTGAATGAAGAAAAACATTAGGGATCCATGTAGTTTTATGTCTTGCTGTAAAGATATTTTTTGTGTAGTTTAATATCATGCAATAAGGACGAGGGTTACCCAATTTTTTATAAAATGAATATTTCATATGGGCTCAAGACTAAGGGTACATATGTTAGTACCTATCCCGTGATGGAAGGAATCAAGCCATATGTAGTTATTAGTTGAATACATTCACTATGTGGACAAGACCCTCACATAGGTAGATGGGAATTTCATCTTTCTTTCACATAGATCTTGGTCATGTGTGATGAATCATTGGTGAGATAGTGATTCCCATGTAGTTTTATTTTAGGATGTGAGGGAATATCCTATGTAGATTTAACATCATGTAGAAAGAATGAGAGATTTTTTGATGTTTATAGTCCTGTAGTTTCGATGAGATCTATAAACTTCAATGACATGTGGTTAGGATGTACCTACATAGTTTAACATCATACAATTAACATGTGAGATGATGTATAGTTTAATGTACTACTTTCAAGATGATAGGAACTTGATGACAACTATGAAATGTATTTATTATGAAACCTTCTATTAACTATGGGTGTGGAACATTCCCTATACATTGTGACTAGTGGGTAAGATTCATTATGATAGACCTTATATATGATATACGGACTCTCCCACTTGGTTGATAGATTTGAAGTTTTTTTCTGGTATCAATGTGGTTCTGAAATCCAATACTAGTTCTCTTTATAGTAATGAATATAGGAGAAACTTTTTATTGAAGGCTCATGTAATTCAATTCTGATAGACTTCACGGTTGTGTAATGTATATTTTCTTTTCTCATTAATCCTATCCTACCCATCCAATCACTTTTGTAGTTTCTCATCGTGTGAGAGTTGTCCAAAAATGGATATTCAAAGTGAGGTAAAAAAGAATTTAATGGTTAACATCACATCGGTCCCATACACTAGGGAATATGGGGTTTCTTGTGTAGAAGTGTGTGTGGTAGTTCAGTAGTCCCATAAATCATAATGGAGATTAACGAGATCAGACTTCTTGTATTTATTAACCATCTTCTAGAGTATATTTGGTAGAGACTTATTGAAGGCTTTTATCTATAAAATTGACACATTTTGATAGTGGGATGAGTGATTGGACTTGAGGCTATATTCCTGGAACATTTTCATCAACTTTGTGGAATAGATGTTGGTGTCATTCTATTTCAATATTGTATGATAGACCACAAACCTGGTGATTATATGGGAATTTATGAAGTTGATGGTATTCTTTATCCAAGATTACATGGGTGTAATGCTTCAGCTTATTTGGAGAAGAAGTAGATAGAAATATGGATTTAATTTAACTTCTTAGTTGTGGTTGGGGTATATGGCCCTACAATATCCATTACCCATACAAAAAACAACTAGTAATATTTGGTAGTATAGTACAAATAAAGGGGTTTATGGATGAAATTTTCTGGAATATGGAATGCATGAAATTTCTTGGTGAATTCCACAAAGTCATGTATCATGTCTTTCTAATATTAACTCAGCCTCTTGATTTTATGGGAGAGCCTATTTCTGGATTGATGGTCATGACAGGTTCCCATATGGAATTCTTCCATAATAGTGAAAATATATCCTTCTTTTATCCATATAATAAAACCATCACTTTTAGAGGGAATCTTACTCATTTGGACCACCCCATAGGGTAAAGTTCACTGCTTAACACTAGATCTATTCCCATTCAGATCGGCCTATCGAGAGAGTCCCATTTTAAGGATAACCAATTATGGGCTCCATCCATCTATGGGTGGATTCTAATTCATCATGTTCTAGGGAAATGCTGACCTATTTTATTTCTTCCATATCACATACAGTTAGGGATTGGACCATTCTTCAGTGCATTATATGGAATTTTACTTCTCCTGATCAGGGTCATCCATGAATGTGGTTGTATTATCCAATGTGTCAATATTAGAATTTTGTGACCAGGGAATATGATGTAATGTATAATCAAAAGGGAACTCTTCCATTAGTCCCCTGGCATAGCTAGTGAGACGGGCCATTTCTTCCTTTATGATGATATATTCCTCATTGATGTTCATTAAAATTAGCTCTGAATCACCTTTGATATTAAGGTAGGATATCTGTAGCATTAGGGTTAGTTCTAAGCCAGTGATAAGGGATTAGTACCCAACCTCATTGTTTGTGAAACCTTGTAATAGTGAGAAAGAGTAGGTAAAAACTAATTTGTGTGGAGAGACTAACACAATCCTTAATCAAACCTAATTGATATTCAGGTTTTCCATCCTTTTTCCCACAGGACATTGGGACATGCCATAAAATTCATCTCCCATGTACAAGGACTGTATTAGGAATAGAAAACATTTTATTCTAGAGGGTCATTGTCCAATGGTGTACTCTCTAGGGATGGGTTTTGATGAGGAAATCATCATTTCTTGCCCTTTCAATGACTTCTATTATATGAAATCAATGTCTTATAATTTCAAAATTACCTACCATTAGGCCATGAACCCTATCAACATTGGACAACCAAGAATTTATTTGAGATGATCAACACAAGAGAACAATTGGAATTCATGGTGCTGCACGTAATGCCTCATCTTTTTCACTGAAAATATAATCCCAAGTGAGTTCTTCTCGACATTAGATTATCAGGTCTCAGTACATTGAATCATTTAAGTGAGTTATTATAGACTATTCCTTGTCCCCACATCATTATTTTGAGTGAGGAGGGAACCCAGTGAGCATTTCATAGAGGGTAGATATAAGAAAAGTGCATTTCCTTCAACTGGTGGCATTAGGACTAGTGGGTGTAGAATATACTACATGAGACACTTGAAGTCTTCCTGGAAGTAATCATCCCATTGGAAGGTGATTCCATTATTGATTAACATGGTGAAAGGGAGAGATTTTTTGGCTAGGTTGGCTATAAAACACCGAATGTAGGTGAGGTTCCCTTAGAACTCCCTCAGTTCTTTGAAAGTTTTAGGGGTGACATTACAAAAATAGAACTATTATATTCTAAGTCATCCTTGATGACAAGGAAGAATAACAAAAGTCAATAAACCTTATAGATGTTACCCTAAAATTACACTTCAGTAGATTCATCTTCAGACTATGATGACACATCTTGTTGAAGACTATTTGAAGATATGTGAATTGATCACATCACTGGTAGGATTTGATTAATAGGGAATTGACATAACATTCAGATATTTATCCTAATAAGGGTTTAAATATATGATACATGACACATTAATATATAGTTACAACATTATTTAAGCTAAAGGGAATGACCTGATAGAAAAATAACCACTATGGTGCTCTGAAGGTATTGGCTTCCTCATATTTAGGGGTTATCTTTATCTTATTATACCCTAAATACCCATAAATAAAGGAAAGGGCATGAAAGCCAATAGTTTCATCGATCGAGATCCCTATGATCGGTAATGGGATGCATTCTTTTGGGAAATATTGATTAAGGTCTCTAAAATCAATACAGACCCTAATCTCTCCATTCTTCTTCTTGACAAGGATGATGATGATGATCCATCGTGGGTATTGATCTTCTCGAAAAAAGTTTACTTTGATCTATTTTTCAATTTCCTCCTCTACATTTGTATCATGAGAGGGGTGAATTCTCTTAGTTACTGCCTTGAAACCTCAATGGTCATTGGTTAAGCCAAGATGGTGTGTAGCCACTTGTGGATTCAGTCTGGGAATTTCTTTATAGTTCCAAGAGAACAAAATGCAGTGTTTCCTTACAAATTCAATGTACATCCCTTGTTCTTTGAGAGGCATATAGTCACTAATCCCTATAGATCATGGGTCTTATTTTTTCCTAGATTTACCTACCTAAGGTCATCAATGGTTATGGAGATTCCTTCCTCAAATTTGATATATAATTTCATGAAGTAATCATTACCTTATTCCACCTCTGAGTGTGTAGAATAATTTTTAGGAGAGGTTGGAAATATGAGGGAATCTATGTCACTATTGGGATGAGAGAGGCCATGGGAGGAGACATTATCATCCCCTACTAGCTGAGTGGTTTCTAAGAGATTTCATAAATGGCCTTCTTTTTCACTATCTCTAGGGAATAGAGGATCTTAGACATATGGTATCAGGTTTATTTTCTCATCTATATTTATGGGAATCACATAGTAATTATCGATCATACTCTATGGATATGTAGGGGTGGTCCCCAAGAAATTGTGGGAGGAAACCTATATATCATCATCTATCATTGGTTTTTTAACTTCCCTTTTATATAATCCTTCCTCAGTATATGTGGATTCACATGTCTTGAAGGGGGCATATCTCCAAGTAGTTTTATGACCATTCCATTGTTGGGGTATTTCAAACACTAATAGATTGTTGAGGGTACTGTAACATGGCTGTGGATCCAGGGCCTTCCCAACAGGACATCGTATGTGATGTTATACTATATAACCATTAAATCAACACTGGATTTGAGTTCTTTTAACTAGTCTTTGAGCTTGATCTTCCTGATATGATATTCATCACTTTTTTATACCCTTGAATGGCCAGATTTGTGGGAGACAAATCCCCTTCACTACATACCAAATGTTGAAGGGTTTGAATCAGGATGA
Organism: Viscum album; assembly: GCA_963277665.1. NCBI lineage: Eukaryota > Viridiplantae > Streptophyta > Magnoliopsida > Santalales > Viscaceae > Viscum > Viscum album. The sequence goes on along the minus strand of OY728120.1, from coordinate 1,572,783,203 downwards.
GTTTTATCCCAGGACTATTTTTAATCAAATCCCTTCAGATGTAGACATTATCAAGTCTATGTGAATCATATTGTAGCCTGAGGTGTACTTGGAGGACCTATTCCTAATCTTTCTCTATGAATTAGATGGTGAAATTTCATTCAGATATAATTGTTTCCACTCGATAGGCCTCAGCTATAATAAATTCTTTATCAAACTCCTTGGGGATCTATAGGGATTCAATGAGTTCCTACCTAAGTTATTTTAAATGATGGAGTTCATTCAATATTGAGATCATGGTTGGGACAACTACCAGCTAGTTCAGAATGTTGTAATTTTTTGCTAGAGGATGGTGCTTCCTAAGGTGGGTTTTGTCCTTAAAATGTGGCTCATGAGCTGATGTGTTTGATCCAAATGATACTGGTTCTTATGTAGAGTTTTAGTGAGCATCTTCTTCCAAAAACATAGGTTGTGATGGCCTTCACCATTTTCTAGTCTGATTAGGTGATTTCACCCCCAGTAGGTGATCATGCAATACATCTGGGTGCAGACAATCACTAGAGGGTTTTGGAACATATCTACATTCTTGTTGAGAATTTTGAAGCACTTTCTCTTTGGTCTTAGTAGCATATATGTCCCCTATTGGGGTTACTAAAATATTGGGTATGGTCATACCCATTCATTCCCCTATATCCTTGATTCTTACACATGCGACCTCATGTCCCCCAGTTGGGTGTGTGAAACTCATACTCAGAGGAATATTCATCATAAAATAAGGGGTCTTCTAAGTGTATAATATTGAAATATCCAATTATGAGATCTTCATATGATGAGGGTTCCATTTGGTGGGGTGGTGCTCATAGTTCATATGTTTTAGGGAAGAAATATACAAGGGTCAAAGCTTGTGTTGGAGTAGAATATGACCCATACTCTTCTATATATTCCTATGTCTAACGGTGTCACCCACCTTCAGAAGACATATTCAATGTCACCACCCTTGGTGGTAGAACTATTTTCGGTATGTACAGATGTTCTCTTAGGGTGGCATGATCTAGGTCAACTATCTTTCGAGTCATCCATTTTTTTAACTTATGCTTATGCATGGCTATAAAATTCTACCAATCACCCTCTTCTTCATACTAGGTGATGGTTATGTAGGCAACCTTCTTATGGAAGTTATCCAATATCACCTATATTAAATAAACCATTATTTAGAGGATATATTTTAAGGCAAATCAATCCTTGATGTTATGACCTAGTATCTTATAGAAAGGGATGAAGTGGGGAAAATTAGTGAGGTTGACCTCATTGGTCTTCCTAGACTATGGAAACTTAAGAATATTATTTTCCATTACTATAAGGAAATAAATGGAGGCTTGTTAATTTTAGAAAGTGCATTTCTTATTCATCTATTCCTTAAAACCCAAGGGACTATGATTCCTCTGTGATTCAAGATGAGAGAGATTTTGTTGTTGTTACTATTGTAAAGGAGGTTATGGGTGGTTTAGGACATGCCTAAGTGATTGAATTGGAACATCTACTAGTTTGATGGTGGTTGTTGATGTTTTTACCTTGGATAAAAATTTCCCCTATGATGAGGGAATGATTCGATACTTAGATCAGGTTCCATGAATGGAATTTTCCAAATGATGTGTCATATCTATGAACTCATAGAAACCACCTTGATTATTTAGTGGGATCAGAGGTTTATATAGCTCATTAGGTACATTTTTACCACAGAGTTCAAGAAATTTCTCTTGTTAGAGAGGGATGCTGAGTGAATAGGTTAATCCTTTCCATCTGGATATGTTGTCAAAAACCCTATAATTTTCATGTTGAGTGAATTTTTTCAGGTCAAAAATTGTTGTTTACCTCAGTGTGGATCTAAAATAATAAATGAATTCATGATGAAGTTATTCACACCTTATAACTGATCATGATAGAAGGCTACTATACCTCACTAAGGTTGGCCCTATTAAAGTCTGTATGAAACATATTATCTTGGATTCCTCTTGTTGCTCTCAAGGGCCTATCATCAGACCAAATCAGGTTACTAAGTAAATGATATGTTTTTTGGGGTCACCTGCAATACCAATTGTATAAAATGTATGATTACTAAAATTGGGTGCAGGAAAAGTTTCATCCACCCTTTCAGGATATGGTTTCCTCTCAGGATCCATAGGTGTGTGTTACCATTCCATGGATTCCATTAGAGTATCTAGGAACTCAATTCCATTGATTAATTTTAGAGGTACTTTTGTTATAGTCATATCCCATCTATAGTGATCATGAGAGTCTGGATGAGGTGGCCCTACTTTTGTCTCCTGTTGATTCTCAATTCGTTCAAAGATGGAATGATTAACCTGGAGAGTGAAAGGCTATCACTGTAATGGTGGTAAGACATGAAAATTTCTTACTTACTCATTTATATAGACCAATATCCTAGATCTAGATCCATTTTGATGATCAGATACTACTCTTGTAGGTGGATTGGATCTAGTAGTAAGAATATTTATCTCTTCCTGAAGATGATACACACATGAATATTTTCCCTGAGTAGATCCTTATTGAGTTGCTTGAGAGTTTTTATATCACTTTCATATTGGGACAATTGTTCCTCTATGGAAGAAACTTTTTTTCCTTTGGGATGTGATTGGGATGTAGCCACAACATTCCCTTTTTCTTTGGTAGTGTTTTTTTAGGTTTCAACTCGTTATTTGGAGGTACTAGGTATTGGATCCTCCTTTGGTTCTAGGTGCGTGCAGCCTCAGTTGGTGTATCCAAATTACATTCCTCGTAATATATTCTTTCTATGTTGTATCCCACTGCATGTGTGTCTTGATCCATTATATTTTATGGTGTTATGGTTCTGACAATCAAAAAGGCGTATCGGGAAATAGTAGTTGTACCATTCCTCTCAATGAAATAGGATGATTCAACACTACAGGTATTAGAGTAATTTATAAAATAATTGACCATATTGGTCTATTTTGTATTGCGACCTCGGTAGGGTTTGATTACCTTCTTTGTACACTCTTCCCATCTCAGCCTTCATTTAGTGACCTTGAGCAACTCTCTGATTATGTTTTCTGAATGGTTCCCTAATATTAGATGATTTTCTAGTGGAAAGAGTAATAGATGGGATGATGGATATCAAAATTTATGTCCCAACCTAGAGAAAACTGATTACCTCTATGGTGAAGATGATGTTGAAAATTCCCCCAGCCATATGTGTTGGGCACTATCTTATGACAAAAATATCATTGGTTGATCCTATTGTTATGGAATTGATTCTTCTAATTGAGGATTTAAGGATTCATGGGACGAGCATTGATATTTAAATGCCCTCATCCTAGTGGTCTAGGGTTGATCTGGAATCACATTTGATTTTCCCAAGACCCTCCCAAGTGATGATGAACCTGGTTATAGTGATTGAGCAATAAATTCCCCAGCCCAGTTGGATGGAGTTTGTTCATAACTATTTTCGATATTTCATAGATCCTCTTCAGAATTGATGAACTAAGAGATGTAGGTAGTGGTAGATATCCCTATAAACTAGTGGGCTGGTTTTTCTCCTGGATGGATTTTAGGGTAGATGTTATTGTGGCCATTTTGATTTGGCACTGGTGTTCTCAGATAGGTGTTGGGCCCAATTGCAACCCATGATGGCAGTAATTATTTATGAGAAGTTGTCTGTTTGATAGAAAATGCAGCTTCCATGTCTAAAATAAATTTATTTTTTTCTAATGGGACCAGTTCAAAGATCCATTAGTTATCCTCTCCCTCCATTCATGATGTCTTAGCATCATTGAAGTGGAGGAATTATTTTTATTTACCCACTGGCCTGAGCATTACCTGGTCCCTTAATTTCACCGAAGGCTATAACATTGCAGGATGTGGTATATGAGGGTATATGATTTTATAGGGGTTCGGTTAACTGTAGGGCTCCATAATTTCACTATCCTCAAATAAGAATGCATGAAGTGGCTTTAGAGATCATTTGATAAATATTTTTGATTCAATGGAGGTAAGCGTGTTGCAGATTTTCATTGCTCACATCTGGTTTGGAATCCTGAGAAACGGTGATACCAATCAGGTCAAACTAAAAATAGAGTATCATGATGGTTTGAAGGTGAACCTTGTATCCTGGATAAGGTAGGTTTCTATCCTTCTATATTTGATGATTTTTCAATATATTTTTATGCATATAGGTATGAAATCCTTTTCTATATCATATGGGATCCCATAGTTAGATGTTTAAAGAGTCCATAAAATAGTGGGCTTTTTGTTTCCAGATAACTCCATTTATATATCAATGTATGCTTCCACTTCATCAAAATTGAATGCCTCCATTTGATCCTACCATTGAAGGTTCTTCTTGGGGTCGCCTTCTTACTCGATTAGAGTGCTACTAGTATTTGATGGGGAACTATGTACGATTGACCTCAAGGTTTCAAGAACCTCTCTATATGATAAAGTTTGAGTTTGGAACACCTATCTATATGTAGGTTTCTATTCAAGGGTAGAATTTCTTTTTCCATGGGAGATATCACTCTAGGGTGGATAACCACGGAAGATGTCCGTATTATAGTTCCTTTGATCCATCTCTAAACAAGCAGAAGGAGGAATTTCATGTTAAAGATCACCTTCTACTTTTGTTAGAGTTTTTTATCCATTAGGGAATTGAGAATGTGCCTCGAACAAACTCAGGGAAACTAGAACTGAGGGTATTAGGGATTTGAGCCTCATTCTATGTCATGGCTATAATATTCCGACCTACCTTTTGGGATTATGTAGTAATATACTCTTGATATATGATAGCTATCATAACTTGCTGATAATAGTTTGATGATTCAGGGACATGATCATCTTCTGATGTATTGATGGAGTATTCCAATGATTAGCATTATTATTGGCGAGAATATAATCTTGACCCATGGAATGTTCTGTTCTCACTTGGTGATAATAAGTCAGAATGGGGATATGAGCCCATTTCTAAGACTTTAAAATTTTCCATTTCTCTTTATTGATAGAGATGTGATCCTATCCTGAGGCATGTGTCTCTCTCACATGGTCATTCCTGGTTGGAGAGGGATTATAATCCCAGTCCTATGATTCAATCCCAATTTAAATATGTTGATGGACCTCCAAAATTGGATAAGGGGTATAATAATCCTCTTATAAAGCCACAAAATTATGTTGGTTCATTCATTCATCGAAGAAAGTAGGAATATGAGTTTGGAATCAGTGATCTATGGAATATTCTAGGCAGATTCATTGACAGGAATATGATCTGGTATTGAGCCATGTGCCACTCTCACATGGTGAGCCCTATCCAAGATGGGGATATGATCCTAATCATGTGACTTTGGAGTATGTCATTATTCTTCTTTGATTGGAATATTAGCATGCCCTGAGATATGTGCCTCTCTCACTTCGTAATCCCCAACCAGAATGAGGATATGAACCTGATACTAGGTCTTTTGAATATGTTGCTAGATATTTTTTATAGGAATTTTTTCTTGTCCTGAGGCATGTGATAGTCTCACATGGTGATCCCCGGTTGGAATAGGAATATGAAACACAATCTAGTGCCACATCTATTATTGGAATATGTCGATAATCCTCAAGGACAGAAGAAATAATGTGTGATTTCTTTAGAGAAACCACTTGTTTATAGTGATTAGAGTATTAGGTTTCCCTGGATATAGTGATAGTAATATTTTCATTTCCCTCTATATGTACTAGTTATGGAATATACCATAATAGGTCTTAAACTATTTCCAAGATGTAATGTAATTTTAGAAAAGTGTGTGCAGGAATATAAGACTGTACATTTTCTATCTCCACTATATACTAGTTGATATCTTCAATTAAAGTGGGGATATGCACCCACTTCTTTCCTCATTGTTCTAGTTGCTTATTATGGTGGGATTCATTCACAAGGTATAGATATCTTCCTTCATCATGATTATTGTCAGAATATGAAAATGATCTTGTTCTGAGTAAGGAGGGTTATGATCCATATCACTAGATACCACTGGGATATGCTGGTAGGATTCATTAAAGGAAGTGTAGAAATTATCTCACTCCATGTAATGAAGACACTTTCACAACTGATGTTTCTTCCTTGTTTCCCATTCATGGTCATCATAGGTGGAAATGTATTGGGTGGTTCCCTCAATAGGGGACTAATAAGAACTAGTGGCATTTCACTAGTGATGATGATCGACCAGATACCTCCTTGGTGGCTCCTAAAATGGAATGGAGTTGTATTTGAAACCAAGTTCCCCCTTTATTAGATACTAAAGGTGGTGACTGTGTCACTCATGGAAAATCTCCCAAAGAGATAGGATGTGGAAAACAAGGCCAATGGCTTTACCACAACTTTCTATAGATGGTGTAGACTCATTATCTTGAGCACTTAGAGACACTCATGGAAAGCCTCAAAGATTGGAATCATACCATGTCAAAGGTATTCCAAGACCATTTCATTCTCCACCCTATTTTTATGTCTTTAGGAATGTGAGGTTATTCTAATACCCATGCATTTTTTAGTTGAAGTTGATTTTCTTGAATGGTTGGTGGTGAAGAAATTATCTTGGACGGGGGTATTTTTGAGGAGATAAGTATATGTATTCAAGCAGAAAACAAATAAAAATTCTTCCAAATAGTGAATTATCACAGTAATGATTCATACTCAATAATATATGCATGGGTAACATAGTTTTCCTTTTATTTCGTATCTAGAAATTCTTCTCTTGTGGACTTTTCAAAGTGAGGATGAACTTATTTCAGGAGAACCCAAGATATATAGGATCAAATTTATGATTTATGTTAGGATTTTTAGTTCTATTTATATAATATATACAAACAATATGGACTGACATATGGTAAAACTATCATCCCCATATTTACACCGGGTTACCATTTTCTATGTGTGTAATATATGAAAAAATATCCCAGAGAATAATAACCCAATCATTTTTTTATTAGAGAGATTCATATAGGGATCACCATATTTATTTCTATGGAAAATACACAATTTGACATGTCCTCGTGATAGGAAAAAAATGGTTCAAAGACGACTGGGTAGTATATTCACTTTTATCTTGTGAAGGAGATGCTGAGGTTAAATGAGTTGATGTCTAGTTTACCTTCTTTGTTTCATCAGAAAAGGGATCAATGAAGTTCATTTGGTTTGGCCTGATGGTAGATTATAGGGGGTTCAATGCCTTTTAGAATCATTCATATAGGGTTAAACATTTTTTTAATCAATACTCCTAATGGTTCCCACATCCTTAACTTTGTATGGAGTTTCTTTATAAAGGAAGGTGGTCCTTTTGGTTTTTGGACCCGATGATGCTTAGTAACTCACATTGGTTGAGAGGGTGTGATTCCAAGCTCCCTTAACCCTTGGGGGGGAATTTTCTCCTACATTGGGACTCTCTTATAGATTTATGATATGTTCAATAATCTCCACATAATCTCGATACCAAACCGGTTACCCTAACAAAATTATCATACATAGGTTAAACCCCTTTATATGAAGATGGAAGCGATCTTATTAGTGAATCCCTATGTATGTACCTAAGTTTCTTCATCCATATCCCATTAATGAGTGGATACTTATATATTGATGTCGTATAACTAGGCACTTCATAATTTTCTACCATATAGGGAGGCGGTTAATATGTTGAGGTTGGGATTTTTCTATTATGAGGAATCCTATGTATCCCTCCCATAATAGGAATCAAAAACCCACATAGTTTGTTAAACAAGTGCAGTTTAACATTATTCCTAAATGACATATATTTTGGTACATAGACACAAGGTATTTGAGATCAGACCTCAAGAAGGTGTCTATGTATACAAGTTATAATAGGAAATAGATTCTTCATATTTATTTTTTAGTCGGGGCTTACACACAGAGTTTGGTATAATATTGTGGTAGTTGTAACATTCCATTGATAAAGGTTTACATAATGAGGTTTTATTTACCAATATAGATTTAAGATGAAAATTATGTGATCATTACAACACCCTAAGATCACATGAGTTATGCTCAATGTGAGAAAAAAGGGATAACTAGTAATCAATTTCACTGTATGTGGATCTAGGACTTACGTATGGGAAAACCCTTGTAATTTTTATTATGAATATTGGACCTTTCAAGGGAATCCCACATATCTTGGTTATAGGGGGAATCTAATACATCATCATTCAGTTTGCTTCTCTATCTGTTGGTGGATGAGGAGGGATGATTGGCCCATGGGGTTGATTGGGTCTCGATGGTGGAAATTTTGGAGACATTGATGGAATTACACTGAGGTAAGTGTATATTTTAACTCAATACATTGGAAGGAATCCTATATATCCAATTTATGGTGGAATCAGAGTTTTCATTGTTCAGCTGAGGTCAGGGAATACACATGAAGTTTCCTTAATATTGGAGGACATGTAATATTATGTCGGCGATCAGGGCTTTCACAATGTGGTTACCCATATATCTGGGTACATACCATATTATTCCTATGATAAGGGATTTCACACTATGTTTTACCTTATATAGAAACTAGATACGGATATCACATCTTGGGACTCTTTCTTGGCCTATCCTAGTTGTCAACTTAAACTAATTTATTGTCTTTATGGTAAGAATTATATGTATGAGCATGTCTGTTTATGTTGTGGACATGCCCAAATACAATTTCATAATCTAGTTGAACTGTCTAAGGGGAATTTCATAGTCTAAATGGAATTTATAAAGGATATCACATGATCAAGGATAATTTGTCTAGAGGAATCACATGACCTATCTATCTACTCCTAGAGGCCATTGCGTGATCTCGACTAACATGCTTGTAGGGTGTCGTATAACCCAACTAAATTTCTCTAGAGTCATCATAAAATCTAGACAACATTCTTAGAGGGTGTTGCGAGAGTTAGTGAGACATGTTTGGAGGGTGTTTCATGTTCTGACAGGCTTCTTCGGAGGATGTCACATGATCTAACTGCCTTTCCCAGAGGAATTTTTTAAAGTAAGTTGACATTCCATTGTGAGACTCAGCTTATATATACTGGCTCTACCAAATAATTTGGGCGACACCTCTAGAGAACATCATAGGACCTAGATGGTGACCCCATAGGGTTTCACGAGACTTGGGTGGCCTGAATGGGGGGAATTTTGTGAATTTATATGATATATCTAGGGGACCTCACATGATCCAAATAGTATACCGAAGGAGTTATCATGTTATCTAGGTGACATGTCATGGGGTTGTCGCCTGACCTGGATAGTTAATGGAAAGTGCATGAGGACCATCTTATATGTTCTTCACAAAAGTATCTCATGTTTTTTAGTCTTTATTCTAGCCTTATATTGCATGTGCCTTATATTTTTTTAGTGTTAACTTGTTTAAGTTTCATGTGATTCATAGATTTGTGGTATTTTAGCGGTATAACCCACTAGAATTATTTTTCATGATATTTTAGTGATCTCTCAAAGTGTCTAGGAATTATTTATGATCACTCAGGTTGTGCCCTAGATTTTACCTGATAGAAAAAATTTCCATTCATGAGACCATCCACTCTGAGAAATCTACTCAGATGCATGGGTGTTCTAGTGAAAGGAACCCATGATGTATTTTTACATGATCAGGTGGGGGATTTATAATCCTCTCCAACCCAAATCTACTCCACTTTTTGTGGTGCACAATGAAAAAAATCTATGGTAGATATGGTGTAAGACTTTGATGTCATGAATTTTGTGAGTTCCTACCATAATTAATCCCAAGGGTGTTGCAAGATTTTCAGCGTCCATAAGAATATCACATCAATGCTCCATTTATTGGATTTTGGCACCCCAATAGATCCTACCTAATCACATGGGAATGTCAATGGATTATTTCAAGGCTAGAGCGACATGTATTATGTCCTTCATGAGATCAAGATTACTGTTGAAATTATTTTATGTGATTTTAGGTGTATTATTTAGGACCTTTTGTGAGATAGGGATGGCTTTCTATGGGCCTTTGGGAGATCAAACTGACTTGTAAGGGGGCCTTCATGAGATCAAGCTAACATGCCAAGGGGTCTTGTGAGGCTATTATGGCTTATTGAGGGGGGTTTCATGTGATAAATGGGAATCACCTGATATGTGTGACCCCATTAATATAAGAATATATTCCCTTATCTATAAGCTCCAATAGTTCATATTGTTTATTTCCTTATTTTTTTCAAGGGCTGGGTATCTCATGATTTTTAATGAGTGTTGTCGAAAAAAATCACTTTTCTCATTATTGATGCACTGTGTGACCAAAAAAGGGTCATATTTTGATGTGTGATAATTATATGGAAAACCCATTTTTTTTCTTTAGATCTGAAAGGGGAGCGCAAAACCATCTATACATGCCTGAAACCATTCGCATGATGAGGATGACATGCCTGCAGGCACTCGTTCGGTGAGGTGGACATGTTATTGGGGGATTGTGGTGTTTTATGAGATACATGGGTGCTTCACATGATATTTAAGAATTCAATAAGTTCCCACCATTTTTATATTTAACTCCCTATTTCCATGTATTTTTGAATTGGTTGTTAGGAATCCACTGATTGACAAGTAACCTAATCCAAAGGAACTCATATAACATCCATCGCATGATCAGTGACTATCTATTATGCCTTCATGAAAGCATAAGGGCTTGTTAAGGAGGCCCCAAGTCATCTCCTTCATTTTATGTGATGTGTATGATCAATATCATGAGTTTCCAAAGTTCATGTGATCACTTGTCTCCAAATGGTAAATGTGATCTTCATGATCTCAGCCACCTTATCCTTTTTTTGCGGGAAAAAAATAACCATATTCAGTTATTTGTTACCTTAAATAATTTTTTATTCTCATTTTTTGGGCATCAAAAAATACATCTATACATTCATTCACTATTGGAAAATCACTGATTTGGAAATTTTCTTTCTTTTCAACAGTATGATCTATGTAACTTTCAATACCATATGGAGTCAATTTATCATCTCCTTGAGGTGTTATCAATGGCATGAAATTATTATATAAGATATTCTTAGATATTAAATATATCTTATCGTGATAAAATTAAATTAAATATATAAATAAATTAATATAAAAATGTATTATGGACCATTCAATAAGATATATAGGAAATTCCATCCCAGTGATAAAAATAGGAAGATCCTAGTAAATCTTGTTTTATTTAATATTTTGACCCAACATTTTCACCAAAAGTTCCATCATCAATTAATGAAGAGATATTCCCATTAATGTCAAAATTTTATTTGAAATAAAGGAATATGAAGATCCAGAGTAAAACTAGGAATTGACATAATTTGAATAAACAAGTAACATACCTATAACCACTTTATTTATAGGCCAACATGAACCATCGTAGTAGAAAATAATTTTTTTGGCACATTTTCACTTTCAATGTGGATGATTTCCACCTTGTGTATCTAACATGGGATATAAAATTGCATAAGGTTCCAAATAATTATATTTAAAACTTTTGAACATTATCGGGAAATCTATTACCCCATTTTTGGATTGTTCATGACTCTTTTTTTGCATCCACCAACCCTATAACCAAACTTTCCATAACAGTAATACATTCCATATTTTTTCAAACATTCCACAAAATTATTTTTCCGCGCTTTGAAAATGTTGGGATGTTACCTCTACTTTTATTAGTTGAATACCTCTCCAGTTATTTCCACCATTATCTCTTCTTTTCCTTTTCATCTCAAGGAACATAATTTTCAAAAAAAATCCATCTCAACTTCCCCAATATAATTAAAAAAATTCTTATAACATTCAAATAATCATGAGGAAAATACTCTTCATAAACATGGTTTAAATTCTAAATAAAGTCTATCAATTTTACTTATTAAGAACCCAAATAAAATTAATCGCACACCATGCCAATAATGTAAAATTTACTTCATACATTACTACTAAATCATCCTCTTACCTCAACTCCATGAATTTTTTCTCCATTATGTTTCATTCAAATATAGTTAAACATATCACTAGGAAAATATTCTTAAATTTATCCCATTCCATTACATAAATATCTTCTCTCTCTATAGTAATATTATATAATAACCACCACTAAACAAATTCACCTTTATTATTGTAAATGGAATGAGTTTCCTTTTGATATTCAAAAAATACCATGGCTTCAAATATCATTTCCAGTGTAATGACCTCGACTCTAGTAACCTGGAGCTGGTGCCGACTTTATTACATTTTCATAAATACAAGGGATCAAATCCAAAATGACTGATTATTTTAATAGTTATGGGGATGTAGATACAAACATAATACCTATTTGATATAGGGAGATAAAATCAAAATCATATTAATGGAAATCATTAGTCAAACATGAATTCAATCCAAGAATTATTCTTCATATCCAAGGTAAAGGAAATAAGACATGGGTGAGCTCAAATGTTCAGTAGGGGAAATATACAATGGATACTATTATGAATCAATAAAGAATAATCCATATGGAATGGTAAATAACTAAACACACATTTTTTTATCCAATAACTTGACTATCATAATTTGATAAGTAATAATCAACATGTAAAAGTAAATTACTAAAACCACATTCTATTTAATCTATAAACATAGAATGAAATGCATATAGAAATAATATCATAAGAAAAATAACATGTATAATAATAATAATTGAATTATCAGTTATGGGAATTCTTAATTATTTTACTACATGATCTTAGTTATCATGATTCCACTATAATGAAGGCTGTGTTCGATACATTTTAAAACTACTGGGTAAAAACTCATCTAATTTTGAAAACGAATTTAACTCATGAGACCTATCGATGAATAGAGGGTTATATATAACTATTACCCACACATAACTTCATGTTCAATGTGTTATTAATTTATAAAATTATTGATATAATTCATGAATCAATATTCCTTTTTATCAAATATCTATATTGAGTAATGGATATAGATTTATCAATACTTACCCAGTTAATAGAATAGCATTCAACATAAATATCGTATGTAAAATGGTATATAGTTTAAGAAATAATAATATACTTGATACAAATAATATGGATATATAAGATTAATATAATTTATAATGAAAAATATCACAATATTGTTATCATTTCAATATAATGATAACAATCAAAAAAGAATATGAGAATGTGGAATAATTTTTACCTCTTCTATAACTTTTAAATTTTTTCCCCATGATGAATAAACTTTAAACATAATATTAATAATAATGAATAAATTGGTATTCATTTTAAATAAATCAATGGGTTAGTATATACACCACATAAATGTGAATTGGTGTATATTAGTAAATATATCTCAATGAAATGGAAATTAAGATGAAATCCCTTACCATATGATTACTTTTGGTTGGATAGGATTAAAAATAATTTATAATGGTTTTAATAATGTTTTTAATGTATAATAAATCCATATTCAAAATTATAATATAAATGTGATCCCCATATAAAATTTTACCACCCGTTTCTTAATAATATTTCATTATTTTCATTGTTTTAGGAGATAATTTCCATGATTTCTCATGATTATTTTGTCATAAAAGTTATGGTTACTTCACATATTATATAGTTGCATCATTTAAATAATTAATTTTTTTATAAATATCATATTTACCCATTATATAAATTTTTAGAATCATTCTTGAAGGTTGGACATAGAAAATGAATGACATCTCTTCGTAGAGATGGTAGGCCATACGTATGCATGAATAATGATATCATTCCCATAATGAGTGAAAGGGTAAGGAAGTGGGTGATATATTAATATTATAGAATTTATATCATTTCATATATATCGAATATATTAATTAAATTTATCCTTATTACTTTCCATAAGTGTATGTAAAAACAAATCGCACCGCTTCGTGAGGCAGTAGTTCACCATACACACAAGTGACACTATCATATTTTAAACAGAATGAAATGTAAAAAATTATATATGATATTGTAATTAAATAATTATGATAATATCATAAATATCATATAAATTTGTTAATTCCATCATTATATCCATCCTTGAAATGTGGTGATGGAAAAATGAATTGTATCGGTTCGTGGGGATGTAGTCCTCTGTAAACATGATCGATGGTTTCCTTTCCCATTTTATGGAATAATAGATGGATGTATTTTAAAAAATCAACAAAATAAATTATAATTACATATGATATACTATTTTTATTATATTATCATTATTAAATAATATTTTTGGGAGGTGGAAGAAAAAATTAAATGAAAATTCTCATTTAAGAACGTTATTTATTCTCTAGTGTCTTTTTAGATTGCACCAAAATCCTTCCTAGGATGGATTTATGATAAAACTAAGGGATAAAGGATTTTTATATGGGATTAATGAATTAATTTGTGTATTTATTGTCCAAAAATGGATTTGGATGTTTGAATAGGGGAGGAGAGTGGGTGTAATTTTATAAGTGGGGAGAGGACAAGTGTGGAATTTTTAGTAAGAATCAATTACACAAAAAGAAATTATCATGTTAAAAGGATCCAAAATGGGTCATTACCAGACCTTATAGCTGCTAAGGTTGTAAATGGTGATCTAATGGGTGTTGGAAAAGTTTTAAGGACATTTTTAACCCTTATCTTCTTAGTTTAACCCCCAAAAATATGTTTTTACCTTAACTGTGATAATTAATTTCTACTTCTTTTTAAATTTATAATGATCAAAAATTAAGTCCAACTTATTAGAAAATAAAAAATATTATTATTATGAATATTTAATCCATTTTTTAAAATTCAATTAATCTATGTGGAAGAATCCAATTTTATATTATACACATAAAGGTTTTGAAAATGTGGTTCTCAAAATAGAAAATTATCATATGTATAAAAGGTTTTAATATCAAAATTCAAAATTAAATTGATTCCACTTACCTAAATTTTATTTCTTATAATATAGTTGAACTAATTTTGAATTAAAAATAATTTATAATATAATTTAAATTTTTAAATTATTCTAATGAAAATGAATTTTTCAAATAAAAATTATTATATTTAAATATTTATCAAGAAATGAAACTTTTTAGATGAACAAAAAATAATCATAAGATAATTTTAATATGATGATTTCAAAAATTAATTTTACTTTGTCAAATAATTTTTCAAAAATGGGTAAAAATTAATTCAAAATTTGGTGTTGTGTGCATCATAATATATTTAAGAGATTCAATTTAATTAAATGAAAATAAATTGCAATATATCATGTTGTTATATTATTCCCACTAACAAATATTTCTTTATCAATGTTATTTGGGTATTTCCTTCTAAACAGATGAGGGTATTTCTTCTTTATAACATCCTTTGGATCCCACATTGCTTCCACTATGTTGTTATTTACCCAATTTACCTTAACCAATCAAGTCATTTGATTCCTTAACAATTTCTCTCTAGTTCCAGGAATCTATAATGGTTCTTCACAGTAAGATAGATCAGGTTCAAATTATTTTTCTTCATAGGTGACCACATGCATTTGGTCTGGATTGTAATTCCTTAACAACAATATATAAAACATATCATTTACTTTTCATAGACTTAGTTTCAATTAAAAATGGTAAGAAACATATCCAATTCAATCATGGAATTAAAATGGTACTATTTATATAGGGAACATATTTTTCATTATATCAAACCTTATAACACCCTTCAGTGGAGATACTTTCAAGAAAACATGATCTGTCACGTGGAATTCTAAACCAATCCTCGGATTATTAGTATAACTCATTTTCCAAAATTGAACTTTTTTAATGTGATCCTGAATAGCCTTTACCTTTATTTTTCTCTCTTCAATGAGTTCCACTACAAATAGTCTCACTTCACCAACTCTATCCCAATAAGATTGAGTAGGATAGCTCTTGCCATATAATTTATCATACAATTCCTACAGAATAATTTAATGAAAACTATTCTTATAGAAAAACTCTACCAAAGTTAAATAATTTTACCACATATCTCTATATTCAAGTGAGAATAACATCAACATTTATTCCATTTTTTGAATATTCCTTTTGTATTATCCATTAGTTTGTGGATGGTAGGCAGTGCTCAAATGAAGATCGATGTCAAGAGACTTCTAAAGTAAATTCTAGAATCTCAATGTAAAATGGGTATCACAATCTAAAATGACCAAAATATGTTTACCATGATGTCATAAAAACACATTAATATAGAGACTTGTGAGGATATTAAGAGGTAAATCATCTCTTATAGTGAGGAAATGTGAAGATTTGGTTAGGTGATCAATGATAACCCATATTGCATCAATATCTTTAAGAGTCTTTGGTATTCTTGTGAAAAAATCAATAGAAATTTCATCCAAATTACATATAGGAATAGGAATATGTTTCTTGACTCCACTAAGATTATATCCCACATGTTTCACTTGATGAAAAAACAAAAATCATGACATAGAATATGAAATTCTACAATTTATGTTATCCCTCAAAAAATGTTCCCTCAAATCCCTATACATCTTGGTGCTAATAGGGTGTATAGGGAAGTTCAAGCTATAAGAGTCATCAAACAATTACCTATTTAGCTCAGTTATAGATGGACCAAATAATATCATTATATATTTTATAACACCATCTTTACAAATGATGTATACTAATTTCCTATAGTTTAAATATTTAATTTTATTCTAAAAGTTCTCATCATCAACTTGAGAACATTTTATCTTTTCTAATAAATATGGTTTAAAAATAATTTTAAATATGATTAATGTATCTCCTTCCTTAGTAATTATCATATCTGTATTTATTATATCTATAAACATATCATCCCTTTCAATCCTCACTTGGATTATAGCTCCATGATCCTTCCCACTCAAAGCATCAATTACCTTGTTTTCCTTCCCCGTATGGTAGTGTATTGAGAAATTAGAATATTTGAGTATCACAGACCATATCCCATGCCTCGTGTTGATTTAATTAAGTGAAAATATTTATTTTAGGTTTTTATCATCCATTTAAATCTCACGTATTTCACCATAGAGATAATGTCTCAAAATTTTCAAAGAAAAATTTACAGCTGCCAACTCATGACCATGGGATTGATAGTTCTATTCATGAGTCCTCAATTTTCTTGATGCATAAGAAATTAAATTATTATATTTCATTATAAAACAACCAAGTATCTTCTTTGATGCATCAATATATATCACAAATCCATCGTTTCAATATGATAGATTTAAAATTATATCATTAGACAATCTACTCTTTAGTTCATCAAAACATTCTTCACATTCCATTTTCTAAAAAAAACCCTTATATATTCAATCTTGGTTAATGGGTTAGATAATTATGAAAAATTATAAATGAATTTTCAATTGTAACTTAGAAAACCAATGAAACTACATACCATAGTTATGTTCTTTGGTGTATGCCCTTCTCAAACTAACTTTTAAATTTTAAGATCAAATGAGATTATATCCTTAGTGACAACATGGACAAGAAAATAAACTTCTTGAAGATAAAAATCATTCTTACTAAATTTCCCATAAAATCCTTAATAAGAGTCTAAAAATTAATATTCAAGTTATTCTCATAGTCCTATTATCTTCTATAATACACCAATATATCATCAGTGGGTACCGAAAAAAATAATTAATATCTTCTTTGAAATTTATATTTATTAGGTACAAAAAATTAGAGGGTGGGTCATTAAATAAAAATTTCATTACTATAAACACATCATGTCCATACCTCATTTAGAAATCTATCTTTTGAAATTATTCCATCTTCTATCACAATTTATAGTACCCAAAATTAAGGCCAATATTTCAAAAATATAGAGCTCTATGAAGTTGATCAAATTAGTCATCATTATGTGGATGGGGATAATTTCTATTTATTGTAATAGAATTGATTTACCTATAATTAATTAAATTCCTCAAGGATCCATATTTCATTTGAATAAAGAGACTAAGGACTCCCCATAGAAAAATACGAGGGTGAATATTTCCATTATCACAAAACTCCTCTAGTTGTTTCATCAACTCCACCAATCCATAGTGGACATTCTAAAGGTAGTCATCAATGTTAGGCTTTCATCGGATATTAAATTAATGGAAAACTAAACATCACACTATGGGGGTGTCCAAGTACTTAATTAGGAAATAAATTAATGTATTCCTAAAAAATAGGTACATCATCAAATTAAAGGTTACCTTGTTAATCCCTACATTATGTATTCTATTATTCTCTAATAATATCACTCAGCTAGCTATTGAAGGTGGAAATATACATTTCTTATTTGGTAATGACTATTCTCTAAAGATAAATAACTCTATGTCTTTATTATTAACTATATATTCCTTTTTCATCTAATAGATTTTTGAATTATATTTTGAATTCTAGTCCATACCAAGGATTGTATCAATGTCAACCATATGTATAATAATAATTTCAAAAAATAAATCATGGTTATGTGTTGTATTGGTGATTCATTACATGTCCTTATTGTAGTGGGACTTCCACTTAGATTTTTAATGACAACACCCTTCTTAAAGTGTTAGGAAAATATATAATTTTTCTAGGAAAAATGGAATATATAAAAGATTATGAGGATATAGAATTAAATAAAGCATTAGCTAAATTTGAATATAGGATTAAAGTACCTTCCAACACATATTTGGGTACTTCCACCTCGTTTGTATTGATCATATAATATTGTCCTTCACCCATTTTCCACTTCTATGATAGATTCAATGGACACATGGGTCAATCATTTTGGTAGTGAAACATCTCCTTAAAGTTGATACACTGAATTTTAGTGTTTTATTTCTTCCCCTTGTATTATTTATCCTGATGAACCATATCTCCACACTTATGAAAAACTTCTAAGCCCTTCAATAATTTCCCAAGATGATTCATCCCACAGTTATCATGAGATAGAAATTACTTCTTTCTCTTCTTCTTCTTATTTGATGCATTCCCTTTTTCTTGGTGCTCATTAGACCTATTATTTTCTTTATTTACCTTGATAATTCATGATCTTGAGAATTATATCTCCATTCCTATGCAAAATAAAGTCATTTCATCATTTAAAAAAATTGAGAGACCATTTCTGTCACGAACCAGCCCAGGTCGAACATGAACCGGTCACCCGAGTTGGCTCGCGGAAAGTCCCGAGGGGCGTTCCCTATCCCCCTGAGATGGCAACTAGTGTCGGGCGTCTAGATTTTATCATTGGGAATGATTTCAGACCAAACAAAAGCAGGGTAGAGGCAAGAAAACTAACTAAATAGAACAAATAAATGCTAATAGCAGAAAAGAAATAAAATCCACATGACCAAACATACCTCCATGTGACCTCACAGATCACCACCCAACCAAAGACCAACCTCGCTCCAACACCGAGCGACTCAAACTAGAAAAACCTGAACAAGGGGAACCTGCAACTGAAATGGTAAAAGATAGGCATGAGTACAAAAGTACTTAGTAGGTAAGCCCAACAAAAAATTCCAAAGCACTGTTAGTGAGTAAAGAATTTACAAATTCTAGGTTTGAATTACAATGTATAAAAGTAAGCTCCCAAAATATTTCACTTGAAAAACCAAAACATGAGACATTGCCCTTATTCTTTTTCAAAAGTTGGATTCCTTTCATTAGTCCCAAACTCATTCTAAAAGGGAAAGAA
Source organism: Viscum album (assembly GCA_963277665.1). Classification (NCBI taxonomy): domain Eukaryota; kingdom Viridiplantae; phylum Streptophyta; class Magnoliopsida; order Santalales; family Viscaceae; genus Viscum; species Viscum album. The sequence goes on along the minus strand of OY728120.1, from coordinate 1,572,763,493 downwards.
GTGTTACATCTTCAAATTGTACAGAAAGAGAATAAAGCATTTTCATTTGAAAACCATTTTCACAAAGTAGAATAGTATAAGTTGTAAAGGACAACTGAGAGTAAACAAGCAAGGAAAAACAAGTAACCATGGGTGATCCTAAACATCCCTATAAAACACATGGACGTACTCGGGTTCAGACTACCTACCGGCATGGTACTCCATAGTCAATAACCAACCGGCCGCCCTAACATCCAACCAGTGGCACACCCCATAAGTCCTACCTACCAAGGGGGGACCTACCCGTCTAATCGGGGTTAGCCAGTAACCATCACTCGATTCTCTAAAAGACGCTCGGGAACCCGTGGGGTTTTAATAATACTGTGTAAATGGGAGGCCCTCGCATGCGTGACTCATCTCACCACACTTTCCAACCCCTTACACAGACACCGCTACACGACAAACCTCAAAGGGAAGTCCCCCTGTAGAGATGCCCCATAAGTATGTATATATATATATATATATCACTTCACATTCCATAAAGTGACAACTGGGCTGCCATATCATTCAGCATTTAAACCATTAGATACCAAGGCATTACCAAAAGAAATAACCCATGCCATCACGTTGAAAACCATAAACTCACTTAGAAACCCATTTAAGGAAAACCAAACCACCACAGACAAATTCCAAAATCCAGTTCAAAGGCCAAACGGGCATTTCCTCTATCTAAATTTTCAAGAGATCACCATTTTCCATAAACGATACACCTGCCATTTTACACACACCAAAACCATTTCAAAACAAAATACAACAAGATTTGCACATTTTATAAGGTACCCATTTAGCAATATCACCAGAAAAACACATCGTTAAAACCAGGAATGATACTTTCGGTGAAATGCGAGAAATAAATAGATTTAAATTTCAATAAGTCACCACTCTATCCATAACTATCTAGTACTACTTTAAATTTACCGAAAACAATGAAATATCAAGGAATAAATAAATTGCTAAACTTAAAGGCGAGTGAAGTGGAAGACCTACCTCGAAGTCACAAAGTGAACTCGACGACACAACACACCTCGCGCGGGCGCGTACGCACGCGCAAGCCGAAGACCGCAGTGTTGCGGAATTATCCCGCCGACACGCTGCAACAAACACCAAAAAAAAATAGTAAACGAAGGATATCAAAATAAACTCAAACAGAAATCTGCCACAAAAGACTACCTCGGCGTAGACGTGCTCGACCGCCGGGGTCATGCGCCAGTTAAAGGTGTAGCGAGCACTGGAAGGGAGACCACCGGAGGTCGGGCAACGACAGTCGGGTGCACCGCTGGCCGGTGTAAGGTGGCAGTGGCTGGCTGGACGATCGTAAAAAGGGTCGGGATGCCGTGCGGGGGGTGGAGGGTGCGCCGGAGGGCTGCTGGCCGGAGGCAGGGCTCACCGGAGCTCGGTCGGAGGTCGCCGGAAGGGGCCGAAGGCCGCTGGCCGGTGGCGGCGGGCTCACCAGAAAATGATGGGAGGTTGCCAGAACAGGGAAGGGGGTGCCGGAACGGCGCCGGACAGTGGAAACGGGTCTTGCGGGGGTGCGAGAGTGGGGCACTGGATGCCGGGTCGCCGGAGGAAGCGGTTGGCGGGCATGCGGGGTCATTGGAGTTCGGGAGGCTGGGACGGGGACGCCAGCAAGGTGGGCGAGCAGGAGGACACGCGGTCGCCGGGTGCGCTGTCAGAGGCGGCCGGCGCGGGCATTGGTTTGCATGGGGAGCGGGGGCTGGGACAGGGGGCCGTGTGGGTGGTGCCGCCTTGGGCGAGGCGGGACGGTGAGCGGAGCGCGGTGGTCGGGAGGGCCTGAGGCCAGGGGACAGAGGGAGAGCAGGGGAGGGGGAGGCCGCGCGGGCGGCGTGAGGGTAAGGGGGGAGGGGATTAGGGTTTAGGATATATATATATATATATATATATATATATATATATATATATATATATGATAATGATAATAATAATAATAAGGATAATAATAATATTAATACTAATAATAATATGATAGAATAAATAAATCAATCAAATAAAATTTTAATAACAATAATGAACTTTACATTAAAATTTTTAAGAAACTTTATAATAATAATAATAATAAACTTTGTGATAATAATAATAATATTGAAATAATAATAATTTAACAATCCTAATAATAAAAATAATGATACAACAAACCTAATGTTTATAATTATAATACTTTCAAAATAAATTAAAATATTATTATTATTTAAAACATCGTGCAGATACACGATAACCCGGGCCAAACACACGGCCACCGCTAATGTTGCGGTGTCCGTGCACCGGCGCGAAACCCTCAAACACAAATATACTTTGAAAATTTCAAATCAGGACCAAGAAAGGAGTAAAATAAGGGCGTCTGCGGTCAGGGTGTAACAATTCTCCCCACCACAAACACTTTCTGCCCCCAGAAAGTCACCCAATCGAACGATAGACAAAGGATGAATCTATGCCCGGATGAAAAACGAAAGAGACCACAATCCAAGAGAACGGGAGAACATGAAAGGGTTCTCCCCACCACGGAACTCTACTAGTGTGGAAATTCAATCCTCAATCATACCATCCCGGGAGGGGGGGCGATACGGGAACTCCCAATTAACCCAAACTAACCTTTGTAACACAAGCAAAACAGCTCTGCTAAAACTAAGAACTCTTAACCTAGACCAAAACCCCAAACACCTGAGAAAACTTCTGAGGATAACTTAATCCACAAGGTAAACTCGAGCATAACCACAACATCGATTCTTACAAAATCACTACATCTCCAAACGAACACAATAAAATCGAGATCAACTCACGCAAGATCCAAACACACCTTTAAGAAAAATACCTGATCCAGAACACCATAATCAGACAAACAAGACTGTTTGGATTAAAAACGAACACGTCCATCCCAACTTCATGATGACACAATGGGCCTTTGACAACGCCAAAACTTTAACATTAGAATAATGAGAACGGAAATAATTTAAAATGATTTTTTTCCAACACCGAACACAAAACCCGAACTGAGGATTCACGCCCCCGTGAACTGCTTACTGTGTGTGAGCTTCACCCTGAGACTTGTGGATGGGGCTCTGATGGCTGAATCATCTCCTGACTCACAGTCAGGCACTGGAATCTTCTAGTCCCAGCATCTCCCTCAGGCAACACTTCCTGCAAAACTTCTCTAGGTGACCTAGACACCAACAATGATGGCACGTCTTCAGAGGGGTGTGACGTGATGGCTTTTCATTCCCTAAACGTCCACACTGATGGCACACCATTAGACGGTTTAATGAACTGAAAGCCAGAGTCACTATAGAGGACTCTTTAGAACAGATCCATCTGACACACTCCGCTCGTCAGATGGGATACCTTCACAAGAAACTGGATACGGTGGATTTACTACCGTCTATACTCTAGAGATTAACCCAGCTAAGAACACCTCATGCACTATCTTCCCAAAAGTGATGCTCCCAAAAAAAGGGATGACTCGATCTTTGATCTCCGAACGAAGACCCCCGATGAAGGGAGGAGTCTTCATCAAATCTTGCGATGCTACCTCTGGAAACAGAGACACAAGATCCTTGAATTGGTCAACATACGCTTTCAACACCTGTTGGCCCTGTTGATTACGCATAAGCTCATACACTTTCTTCATCTTCCCCTATTTAAGTATAAACCTTCGGATGAAGGAAACTTTAAAGAAAATCCACATCATCCTAGCTTGCAGTGATGGCAGGGTGAACAACTCTCACTCGTCCAAAGTTGAACCCTCGAACAAACTCAAAACAACACGCACTCAAACAGTGTCGGGAGTTCCCAATACCCTAAAGATGCGCTCGACCTCTTCAAGTAACTCTACTATCTCTAACAGACTCAAATCACCATGAAGGGCAGAAAACATCCGAGAAGGACCAAAAACTAGGCATGACTCATCAAAACTCTGTGGACCTTTCTGGGCGGCATTTCTGAACAACATATAAAACCCCTAGCTGATACCGATATCAATCGAAGCAACATCAATAAAGCATCTTTGTCTAAAACAACCAGCTCGAAAACCAAACACAACCCCAAAATTCCCCTTTTAGAATCCCCTTTTCATTTTAGATTTCAAAACCACCTTCTTTCAAGACCACTTTCCAAATACCAATCCACTTTCAAACCAAAATCACTTTCCAAAACCATTTCCCCTTTAAAAACCAAATTCAGAAAACAAGGTCAAACCCCTTATTTCAAATACGCACCCAAGTAATCCCATGAACCGTTGTACATGTCTTCATCCACTTTCCATTCATACGCACACCAATAGGAACTTTCCATACATTCTCACACATGTGCAAACGTTCATAAAGAGGACTTGGGGTTTCACCCCATACCATTCTAGACCAATTTCCAAGCAAACAACTAATTTCCAAATCAAGAGCTTCCAGTTTAAAAACCCATTTCATATGTTTAAAATCATTTAAAAGAAAGCAGCCCCATTTTCAAAACCCTTCTTCATTTCCAAAAAAGCACTTACACCAACCCAAACGAAAACAACATTCAAGTTGCATCAAACACTGGGGTGAGGGACGAGTAGTCACACTTAACCTGAAGATATGGTAGTGGGCCATGTCCCATGTAAGCATCGACCACAAGGAGGAATTCAAACCGTATACCCAGACTCCACATGGGTCACTACTCCATGAGAAATCATGATGTAACATCAGCTTGCCTCTGTTGTCATCTCTCAACCCAAAACAACCCAGACAGAGACAAAGACTCAATTCCTGGACTACCCCTGGCGGCTCGAGGTGCAGATCGGGTGAGGGTTCATGACGACCTTCCCGTACCTACCTCTTGAGTCCTGATAGTCCAAATATCCACCTACCGGACAACCCAAATAACAAGAACCTCCTCTGATACCATTTTGTCATGAACCAGCCCGGGTCGAACCTGAACCAGTCACCCGAGATGACTCACGGCAAGTCTCGAGGGGCGTTCCTGATCCCCCCGTGATGGCAACTAGTGCCCGGAATCAAAATTTTATCGTTGGGAATGATTTCAGCCCAAACAAAAGCAGGATCAAGACAAGAAAACTAACTAAACAGAACAAATAAACGTTAACAGCAGAAAAGAAAAAAAATCCACATGACCAAACATACATCCATGTGACCTCACAGATCACCACCCAACCAAAGACCAACCACGCTCCAACACCGAGCGACTCAAACCAGAAAAACCTGAACAAGGGGAACCTACAACTAAAATGGTAAAAGATAGGCGTGAGTACAAAAGTACTTAGTAGGTAAGCCCAACAACAAATTCCAAATCATTGCCAGTGAGTAAAGAATTTACAAATTCCAGGTTTAAAATACAATGTATAAAAGTAAGCTCCCAAATTATTTCACTTGAAAAACCAAAACACGAGACATTTACCTTATTCTTTTTCAAAAGTTGGATTCCTTTCATTAGTGCCAAACTCATTCTAAAAGGGAAAGAAGTGTTACATCTTCAAATTTTACACAAAGAGAATAAATCATTTTCATTTGAAAACCATTTTCACAAATTAGAATAGTATACACTGTAAAGGACAACTGAGGGTAAACAAGAAAGGAAAAACAAGTAACCATGGTTGATCCTAAACATCCCTAGAAAACCCCTGGACGTACTCGGGTTTAGACTACCTACCGGCATGGTACTCCATAGTCAATAACCAACTGGCTACCCTAACAGCCAACCAGTGGCATGACCCACAAGGCCTACCTACCAAGGGGGGACAAACCCGTCTAATCGGGGTTAGCCAGCAACCGTCACTCGATTCTCTAAAAGACGCCCAGGAACCCACGGGGTTTTAATAATACTGTGTAAGTGGGAGGCCCTCGCACGCGTGACTCATCTCACAGCACTTGACAACCCCTTACACAGACACCTCTACATGACAACCCTCAAAGGGAAGTCCCCCTGTAGAGATGTCCCATAAGTATGTATATATATATATCACTTCACATTCCATAAAGTGCCAATCGGGCCGCCATATCATTCAGCATTTAAACCATTAGATACCAAGGCATTGCCAAAAGACCTAACACACACCATCACGTTGAAAACCAGAAACTCACTTAGAAACCCATTTAAGGAAAACCAAACCACCACAGAAAAATTCCAAAATCCAGTTCAAAGGCCAAACGGGCATTTCCTCTTTCCAAATTTTCAAGAGATCACCATTTTCCATAAACGATACACCCGCCATTTTACACACACCAAAACCATTTCAAAACACAGTGCAATGAGATTTGCACATTTTATAGGGTACCCATTTAGCAATATCACCAAAAAAACACACCATTAAAACCAGGAAAGATACTTTCGGTGCAATGCGAGAAATAAACAGATTTCAATTTCAACAAGTCACCACTCTATCCATAACTATATAGTACTACTTTAAATTTACTGAAAACAATGAAATATCAAGGAATAAATAAATTGCTAAACTTAAAAGGCGAGTGCAGTGGAAGACCTACCTCGAAGTCAAAAAGTGAACTCGACGACATAGCACACCTCGCTCGGGCGCGTGCGCACGCGCAAGCCGAAGACCGCAGCATTGCGGAATTATCCCGCCTACGTGCTACAACAAACACCAAAATAGAAAAATAGCAAACCACAGATATAAAAATAAAATCAAACAACAATCAGCCACAAAAGACTACCTCGGCGCAGACGCGCTCGACCGCCGGGGTCCCGCGCCAGTTAAAGGGGCGGCGCACACTGGCAGGGAGACCGCCGGAGGTCGGGCAATGACAGTCAAGTGCACCAATGGTCGGTGCAAGGTTGAGGCGGCGGGCCGGACCGCCGGAAAAAGGGTTGAGATGCCGTGCGGGGGCCGGAGGGTGGGCCGGAGGGCTGCTGGCCGGAGGCGGGGCTCACCGGAGCTCGTCCGGAGGTCGCCGGAGGGGGCCAAAGGCTGCTGGCCTGCGGCGGGCTCACTGGAAAATGATGGGAGGTCGTCGGAACAGGGCAGGGGTGCCAAAACGGCGTCGGACAACTGAAGCGGATCGTGCGGGGGTGTGGGAGCGGGGCACCAGATGCCGGGTCACCGGAGGAAGTGGCCGGCGGGCAGGCGGGGTCAGTGGAGGTCGGGAGGCCGGGACGGGGATGCCGGCGAGGCCGGCGAGCGAGAGGACGCGCGGCGGCCGGGTGCGTTGTCGGAGGTGGCCGGTGCGGGTGGCGGTTTGCATGGGGAGGCGGCGGCAGGGCGACGGGAATGGGGAGCGGGGGCTGGGATAGGGGGCCATGCGGGCGGCGTCGCCTTGGTCGAGGCGGGACAACGAGCGGGGCGCGACGGTCGGGAGGGCCTGAGGCCGGCGGACATAGGGAGAGCAGTGGAGGGGGAGGCCGCGCGGGCGGCGTGAGGGTAAGGGGGGAGGAGGATTAGGGTTTAGGAAATAGATATATATATATGATAATGATAATAATAATGAGGATAATAATAATATTAATAATAATAATAATATGATAGAATAAATAAATAAATCAAATCAAATATTAATAATAATAATGAACTTTACATTAAAAATTTTAAGAAACTTTATAATAATAATAATAATAAACTTTTTGATAACAATAATAATATCGAAATAATAATAATTTAACAATCCTAATAATAATAATAATGATACAACAAACCTAATGTTTATAATTATAATACTGTCAAAATAAATTAAAATATTATTATTATTTAAAACATCATGCAGACACACGATAACTCGGGCCAAACACACGGCCACTACTAATGTTGCGGTGTCCGCGCACCGGTGTGAAACCCGCCAACACAAATAAACTTTGAAAATTTCAAATCGGGACCAAGAAAGGAGTAAAATAAGGGCGTCTGTGGTCGGGGTGTGACAATTTCACTATCGAGACTTAGATTAATCCATTAAATGAATTGCCAATATTTCACTTCATGTTGTGTATGTAATCTGTATCATACCTTGTTAACCTTTTAAAGGAAGCCTTATAATCAGTAAAAAAAATTCTTCCTTTTTCATTAATCTAATTAACATTATCATCATTTTAGTTTATTACTCACGAGGGAAATATTTTTCTAATAATGTATCCTTAAATGATTTCCACTATAATGAGTTATATTTCATCTTCCTCCTTAGATTTCTGGATCAATGATCACCATTGATTATCATCACTTTTGAGATAATACACTGCATGTGTAACTTTTTCCTTTTCATTGAATCACAAGGACATAAATATATTCTAAAGAAACTGCATCCATTAATAAAATTCCATTTGATTTGAATTCCCACAAAATGATGGGGTATTCTATCACAGTATGCGATCAAATATTAGAGAATATTTTTGTGGAATAGGATTCCCCATCTGATAAATGTTATTTATAATAATCTAATTATGCTTCCCTGATATAGCCATGATATGCTCAGTTCCAATACTATTTGTATTGGCATGCTCAACAGGGTAGTCTCTATATTGTTCATGAGTATTAATACCTTGTTTCCTTCTAGATTACATTTATATAGAATGGAATATATTGGACTTTGTTATAAAATTTTGAATTTTAAATCATAATTTATAATTCTAAATATGGTGTAACACTTAGGATAAATTAAATTTTTGCATTGTTTATCTAAAAATCATAAACTTGGTTTCTTTATTGATATCTTTATGTTAAAATCCTTAATAATGGTTTGTAAAGAAATTTTGAATTATCCCAAGTGTATCCCCTAGGAGTGTTAAATAGGGTGCATAGTAAGGCTCATTTTCATGCATTAGATGGAAATTAGGTCTTTATCAATGCACCCTTTTTCAGATTAATTACCCCTTGGTAAATCATTTCCAGAACCACATCCACCTATAATATCTAGATATGGGGGTATTTCAGAGAAAAAATCCTTAATCTATTCCTTACAAAAAAATTAGGATATACTCATATAATTTTCATCAAAGTATATCTTAGTGTTATGTCCCATAATATATTTTTTCAATATCTAGTTTTCAAGTTTTCTACTAATCATACTATGACACCAACTGTAATGACACCAACCCTAGTAACATGGAGTTGGTGCCTACATTATTAGATTATTATATATAAAAGGGGTAAAATCCTGAATGATTAATCAGTTTAAATGTTTTAGAGATCCAGATATATAAATCGTACCATTTTACATTGGGAAATAAAATACAAATAATAGTAATGGAAAAAATCCCATCCGTGAAATCATTCCAAGAATTCTTTCTCACATACCAGGTAAAGGAAACAAAATAACGGTCATCTCAAATACTTAGTAAGGGTTACATATAGTGGAAGAAATCAAGAATCAATAAAGCATAATCAATATGTAATGGTAAATAACTAAAAACACATGGTAATTAATCAATAATTTGATAATCATAATTGGATAAGGCATAATCAATATGGTAAGATAAATAATTTAAAACACATGTCATTCAATCAATAAAATGAGAATGAATTGAATCTAGAGATAATATCATAGAAAATATATAATAATAATAATAATAGAATTCTCAATGTAGGAAATTATTAATTATTGGATTTCATGATCGCATGAATCATGATACATCCATTGTCACTGTCAAGACCTTTCTTAAGAGTTTTTAAAATTACTATGTAAAAACCCATCTTATTTGGTCAACTGATTAGTCTCATGAGACCTATCGATGCATCGAGGAGATATCTATAAACAGGCCCCACTCTTAACTACACATCCAAAGAATTCCTCATATTTAAAATAATTGATTAAATTCGTGAATCAATATTTCATATCCACAAATATTCGTATCGAGTAATGGATACATATTTATAAAAAAATTCATAGTTAATCAAATAAAATTTAAGGTAATAGCCGTATGTAAAAATAGTATAAAGTTTGAGAAATAATAATATCCATGATATAGAGAATATTTATATTTAAGGGAAATGTAATTTTCATTGAAAAAATATCACATGAAACTGATTATTTCAATATAATGTTAACAATCACAAAATAAAGTGAGAATTTAAAATAATTTTTACCTCTTTGGTAACATTTTAATTTTAACCCCTTGAAGAAAAACATCAAACAAAACGTTAATAATAATTTATAAATGGTTATTAAAGTTAAATAAATCAATTGGGTAGTATATACATCACATAAAAGTGATTGGGTTCATATTAAAAAATATTTCCCAATTAAATGGAAATTGAGACAAAATCTCCCACATCACAGTTACTTTGGGTTGAACATGATTTTTCCTTCTATATAATAGTTTTAATCATGTTATTAATTTATAAAAGAACTTTATTTTTATTTATAAAATCATATATAATTCCCTTATAATATTTTACCATAGGTTTGTTAATAATATTCCGTTATTTTCAATGTTTCAAGTGTTAATTGCCTTATTTTCTCATGTGTGTGTTTTCATGAATGTTTTGGTACTTAAAAATATTATATAGTTAAATAATCTCAAAATGTATATAAATGTTAAAAATACCATATTGACTCATTATAAATTTTTTTAGAATCCTTGGTGAGGGTTTTATATGGAAAATGAATCGCATTGCTTTATAGAGATGATATGTCATACGTAGGCACGAGCGATGATGTCATTCCCTAAATAAGTGAAAGGGTAAGGAAGTGGGTTATATATTAATAATAAAGAATTTATCTCATGTCATATATATATAATATATTCATGAAGTTTATCTTTATCTCTTTCCTTGTAAAACATATGCCAAAAATGAATGACAGCGCTTTGCAAGGCGGTAGTGTGTCATACACACATGCCATGTTATCATAATTTAAATGAAATGTAATGTAAGAAATTATATGAGATATAATAATTTAATAAGTATAATAATATTAAATATTGAATAAATGTGTTATATAAATCATTATATCCATCCTTGAATGGTGGGTGTGGAAAATGAATTATATTGGTTTGTGAGGCTATAGTCCACCGTACACATGATCGACAATTTTGTTTCTCATTTGATGGAATGTGAGATAAATATTGAACTCATTTAGGTGAAAGGAATTTCGAACCGGGATGAAGAAAGGAACAATTGACTTAATTAAAAATCATTTGAGTTGAATCAATAAAGTGATTAAATAAATGGATTTTAATTTTTGGAACCTAGGATTAAGTGAGAATTGAAGGTGCCTTTGGTTAAGGCTTTAATTCAACTTAATTTAATCTATCACCGCACCTTGAATTAGAAAATGAATTGAGATTGAAGTTAGATAGTATGTCAGTCCATATAAGAGGCATGACATACTTGATAATGTATGAGTTTTTGAGACATTTGATTTCCAGTGAGGTTTTGAAGCTAGGCAGGAACATCTTTTTAATCACCTTCGAAAAGCCAGACCCACTGCCACATCCCGAGCCTCTGTTTTTTAAGTCCAGACAATCTTCATTTTTTGAGTTCACTGATAAATCATTCCTTATGTTTTGAAAAGAAAAAAGCGAGCAATTGTTTGAGGACAAACAAAGTTTTAAGTGTGGGGGGTTGATTTGGATGCTTTTTAATATAATTTTCCACATCATTTTATTGTTTTTTATTATATTTTAAATGTCAAAAAGATTTATTTTAATTAATATTTAACAATTGTCGTGTTTTTGTTCATAACTTGTACATTAATCATTTTTTGTATAAACCATGTATTTTAATGATTATTTTTGTCATTTTAAATAATTCTCAAATTAAAATATTCTTTTTGTTTTTAACATTCATTTTTTATTATTTTGTTTTTAATTTAATTATAATTTGTAATTATTTTTGTTCTTCCATTTATTTTTCATTTTGTTGTTTTTGAAAATAATTATTTTATTAATTCATATTTTAATTAATTCTATATTTTTAATTGTAAATAAATAAATTTCACTTTTTTATACTTTAGATAATCAAATTAATTTTTAATAATTTAATTTAATTCATTAAATATTTTTATTACTTTTTTTTATTTAATTTTTATTTAATTCCTTAATTTCATTAATTCTTTAATTAATTAAGTTGTTAATTAACTTACCAAACTGACCTTTTGATTTTTTAATTTTATGTTTTAAATTAATTATGAATAAAAATCATACAAGAAGCACCACCACAATCGAAGCCCAACAACAAGCAGAAACTCACAGCAGCAAGATTTCAAAAAGTAGATCAAATTTTAAAAATAAAAAACACCAAATCAATACAGATCCGACCGAACCCCCTGTCGCCGATGATTGAGCCTCAGCACAAGATCTTGAAGTCGCCACTCGCGACCCGCCTGCTTCTCCCCCCGCAGTCGAAGAACCACCCATGGCTGCGCTGTTGAAGATCCGAGCTCTCCATTCAAAGAACCCACCACCGGCCGCCGCGAGCTTGTCTCCCCTCTAATCGAACCAGGCCCAGCCGACCCTGCTGCACCTCTCGCTTGCCCGACACCCCTAGCCGCCGGTTCCCTACCTCGCCACCCGAACCACCGCAGCCCCCTGCACTAAGAGCCTCCACCACGTGTTGGTGCCGGACCACCTCCCCTACCCTGCCTCGCCACCCGAACCACCGCAGCCCCCTGCACTAAGAGCCTCCACCACGTGTTGGTGCCGGACCACCTCCCCTACCCTGCCTCGCCACCCGAATCGCCGCCAGCCGAATTATCTGCTCAACCTTCTCCTGCGCACGAACCCTTCCCCCCTCCTTCTATTTTCTTTTTTTATTTTATATTTTATATACTTTCTATATAATATAATACATATAATATATAAAATAACATATAAAACAATTAAAATAATTATTATTTACAATAAATAAACATAATAATAATTACAATAGAATAGCAATAGTTTATTAATAATATTAATTTTATTTTTAATAATTCTTCTATATATTTAATTTAACAATTTTGTATATAGTTTCCTAAGAATTCTTAATTATTTTATTTATTTAAAAACAATTCATTTTTTATAAATTATAACTTACCCTTAATTATAAATATGAAATTTATTATTTAGTTTATATAACTTTAATATTTATATATATTTAAATTTATGTACATATTTTAATTTGTAGTTTAATTTTCATCACTTATTTTCTTGTATTCATTTTCATTTTAACACTCATTATGAATTAATTATTTCACTTATTGTCTCCTTCGTTTTTGTTTCTATTTATTATAATTACTGTGTTATAATATAAAATATAATAACAACAACATGAACATTTAAATATTTATATTTAATTCAAATTCTCTTTTTTTCCTGTTTCAGGGGGTCGTGGCTCTTAGCGAGACTTTTCATTCAGTTAGGGAGAATCCGCTTCTGTGACTTACGTGGAGGAAGCAACATGGTGAAAGTGTCAGGTGGAGGCCTGAGAAGATTTCCATAGGATTCCTGAGTGTTCTAACTGAGGTAGCAACAGTTCACTTAGAGAGGACGATCAGAACATTGCACAACTATCCATCACTTCCATACTTCTGACGGGGAGCAGAACATACTTAAAGATTCCCTCGCTTCTACTTCCTAGACTCATCACTTTCGTCCTCGACATACATTGCACATTCATGACTTCCAGATTCTTCCACTACTTCCACAATCCATAGATTCCACTTGGATATCCAGGAGGAGTGCAAGACATTGGATGGTGATCACCATATCATTCCGGAATCTCAGGGCGGGAGATCCAATCACACACTGGAAAAACCCTCTCCACCATCATCGAGCAGCAAGCAAAGATCAGCACATCGGAGCGAGGTTGCCCATGGTGAAACGTTGGGCCTTACGAACCCCTTCTCATACAAGTCCTCTAGTTGTACCCTCAACTCGCGAAGCTCCGCGGGAGCCATCCAATATGTCGGTGTGGATATCGGTGTTGTCCAAGGGTACAGGTCGATGTAGAAGTCTACCTCCCTGGGAGAAGGTAGTCCCAAAACACCCTAAAAAAACATCATCGTACTCGTCCACCACTGCAAGAAAGCTTGGACTCCTCTCATTCACTACACTGAGGGTGAGGCTAGCCAACTAGTGAGTATTGGTTGCACCGTCCTCCGAGAACATCTGTCCTGTGTTATAAGGGTTCCCTCTCACCGGTGAAGGAAAACCTGGTCTCATCTCCGCGGACACACCACATTGTACGCCTAAAACAATTGATCTGATCATGGACAATGGATAACCAGTCCATACCCAAGATGACGTCATAAGACCTCGACACTGCTACTATGAGATCACAGTCGAAGCTCTCGCCTCCTAGAGTAAGCTCACACTGTCGGCACTAGTGTGTAATCATCGAATCCCCTCCTGTAGGAGTCTCTAGTCGTAAGGATCGATCCAACGACTCTATCGGAATCTCCGAGCTCCGAATGAGAGACATGGCAAGGAAGGAGTGACTATCACCTGTGTCTATAAGAACTGCAACTAGGGTAGAGAAGACACAGATCGTACCTCAGATCATCTCTAGAGCGTCGTGGTCATAAGCCTCTACTACCTGAAGCTGTGCTCGCCCCTGTCCGCCTGCTCCCTGAGGTCGAGGTGGACCACCTGGGGGTGGTGGCGGTAACACCTCAAACCGTCACCCACCGCCTGCTGCTTGGCCAACTCCCCTGCCACGTCTTCCGCCCTATGGAACTCCTCGCTCGAACCGCTGCCTCTGCCTCGGCGGTCCCTCGACCATCTGCTGATCATCAATACGGTGGGTCAAACAGTCACAAGCCATGTGACCCTACCCACCACACGAATAGAAAAGTCTACTCCTCTATTGACCACCTCTGTCTTGTGAGCTCCGCACCTCTGACCCTACGTACTGTGGTCGTCCTCTAGAAGGTCTGGCCCATTTGGGCCTCTGCGTCATATGCCTACTGTCTGTTGCAGATGACTTGGCTACCTATCGTCCGGTGATGGCTCTCACTGTCGGTGCCTGCTCAGCTAGGAAACTCTCAACCAATAGTGTTTGCTCTAACACTCCAGCCTGTGTCAGGATGTTGAGAAAAATCATCGATGCCCAGATCTTCCATCGGAGTCCCTGCCTAAAGGTCTAAGCCCTGAAGAAAGGGTTTCGCACCATGTCGATGGAGTAGCAGGAGAGGTTGGTGAACCTCGCAAAGTACTGGGCCACAGTCAAACTGCCCTACTGCAGGTGTAGTAACTCCTCAATGCACACAAAGCGTAGTGTCACTGGTACGAACTCCGCCCTGAAGAGGCTCTTGAAGTCCAACCAGGAAAATGCCTCCTCCTCGCGTGTCTCAAGCGTCAAACTCCACCATCTCCCTACTGTGTCCAGAAAAGGGCTAGCAGCTAGGATCACCATCTAATCTGTAGGTGTCTCTACCAAGCAAAAAACGCATGCCACAGCCTCCAGTCAGTGCTCAGCTACCTGAGGATTTGTCTTTCCTTGAAACCTAGGAGGCCTCTATCTCTGGAACTCATGAAGCACGCTCAGTCAGTGTGCACTGTCTGCTGGTGGGGTTGGGTGGATCTGCTGCTCTACGGGTGTTGTTGCTGCTGGTACACCACCCCTAGGTGCTAACTCCATAAGTGGCCCTTGTACCGATGCCTCATCGCCCGATGATCCATAATCGTGATCTCTCACTAGAATCCTAGCCAGTTGTCTTTGTGGAGGAATCCTATAAGGAAAACAGATGCACCACGGTCAAAAAGTTATACCTGGTGAGCCGACTCAAAAGATATCAAGAGAAAAACATTTTTGAAACACACGCAACCAATGTTTTCGTGTACCAAGTCGGAAAACAGAACTCATGGTCCTGGTGTATGGATATGCCGACCGCTGTACCAACACTAGACTCACTGAACTGAAATCCAAACTCAAAACACTAAACACTATTCCTCCATTGAAAAATTGTAGACTCTTAGTTCTTCTGGTAGAACCAACCGTCCTTTGATACCACTTTGTCATAACCCGTCCCCTAGGGCCCGTGCCTTGACTACCCCAAGCCCACCTTCCATAGGCTAGGGGATGGTGACTAACATCGGAAAGAAATATCCCAAAAAGGGAAGAAATTGTCTTTAAACCTGTACACACAGAGACAGGGCGAACTGCACAAAGCTAACCACGAAGGAAAGAAAAGGAATACAACCACCACAAAGTACCACCACTAAGAGTAAAGTGTGTAAGATAAAATTAAAGGGGCCAGAATACAAGCCCAACTAAAATGAAAGTACAACAAAAGAAGTACAAGCTTCAGAGGTCGTCCACCAAACATCATACCTGAAGGGTAGGTACAACTCTCCATCGGATGTCACTGAGCACACCATGCTTATCGATCCACCTCCGAGCACCATATAGTCCTGGTTCCCCAAAGTCTCAGTCAAAGCTGTCTGTCGTCTGCACATGACACAATAGGTGTGGGCGAAGCCCGTGCATGGGTGACTATAACAATACTCAGTAGAGACCTTGAGACCCCCGAAGGTCTCCCAGTAATCCACGAAGGAAAACACCACAAAGGAAATACCACAGAGGTAATACCACCAAGCAAGATCTCAAACACATAACACAAAGTAAAAGACAGCTCACACCAGGTATACAACTTAAAGAATAGGAATAAAGATGATTAGTCATAATCTAGATCATCTTATTCTGTTGAGTTGCTCGGCTGCTAATCTGAGAAGGGTTACTTCGCTGCCGATCCACAAAGGGTTGCTCTGCTGATGATCTGTAGGTCCCGGGTGCAGCAGAAGCTCGTGGTTGGATGTTCCCACTTGACTTATTTTCATTAGAAATGATCAATCCGGGATCAATATGACGTTAAACACTAGACTCCATGGATTGAATCATAGAAATAGACAAAGAAGAAGAATAGTCCCAGAACCACAAAGGAGGATCATCACAGGTTGATTATAATTAATTTAATTAATTGACAAGAAGTACCTTTTGTGGTGTTATTTCTTCATTGATATTCATGATCACGTTCTGATGTGATTCGTCATTGCGTCGCGGAAGAAAATTGTAGACTTCCTCTAGTGTTGATCCACATGTGCACCACATATCTCTAGACTTCGCCAAAGGAATCTACAAGTGCTAGCATGGAGAAGCATTTTCTTGCGTTGTCCGCCTTAGATCACCTTGATCTGATGGAGGAGGATCTCTCTTGGTCTTGAGAGCGTTCTTGGAGGAAGGAGTTCTTTCGGCCTCGAGAGAATTATCCAGAATTGTTGTGCACAATGATTAGGGAAAAGTGTTGGGGTTGTGAGGATATTTATAATCAGGTTTGAGGTTATAGAGTTATGACAATAAATAAACGCGTTACACATTTTATTTATTTCATTAAATCTTATTGAAAACCCCCATGTTGAGTCATTAATTCCATGACATGCACCCACGCTGATTATAATAAATATCATTTAATAAAATGATATTATTTTCTCAAAATCCAGACTGGAAAAACTACACAGCATGTAATCATTAATACACGATGTGTACTCATTTTTCATTTCCTTTCCAAAATGAAAACTACACGACATGTACATTAAATGTACATGGTGTGTATATCTTGTTTTCATTTTATTCTTCCTCTAACATTAAAACAATTTAGGATTTCTTGAATAATTATTAAACCACATAGGGGAATAATCTTTATTCTACTTGAGATACTTGGATACACTTAGTGTATGACCCTCTAGGCCTCTTTCTCGTTGGCATTAGGCAGGCTTGCCTAAATTCCAAGATTACTATCTAGCAACGGGTGATGGAATCCAAGATAAATAAGTTGACACCACATTGACGTGTCACCTCATACGAATGCTTACAGTGTAATTTAATCCCTTTGTATCAATATCTCATCAAGCAGGTTTCATGGCAGTGTCATAAACCTATATGCTTGATCCTTCATTCTTTGACTTCTAGAAATAAACTTGTCATGAAACCATGACCATGGAATTTGGGAGACAGTTCTATTTCAATCAAAGGGCCCGAGATATCTACTTCCATAAATATGAAATGAAAAAATCCTTCCTCGACTTATCTATTAATAACATGTCCTTCACAACACACCCAACATACCCTACTTCCCGACAACTGTCTTTGTGACAGTTTTCGGCAGAAAATCTAAGTTCGTGAGTCATGACATGAGTTAATGATAATATTTCAATCTAAGGACCATTGCACACGCTTGTAGATACCAATGTCCGATGACACCAAGACATGCAGAATTACTACTGACGGGTTTTTTCTCATAATCTCCCATCTTGGAGATTAACAAGTGCGAACTCCATGAGAGAGAGTCTCGTCTTATTATGTGTACTCGTACATGATGGTCTATATAATATGTGTCCTATAATAGTATGTCATCCAATCGTAGAACTTTATTTAAGAATATTGTTATAGCATTTCAAGGTTCTCATTATAGCGGGGATCTTCCATGACCTTATTAATGCAACAAATATTATAGGACATTATTATATTATATTCATGCAGAATAATGAACAATATATAACAAGTGTACATTCATGTAATCAAAGTATAAACAGTTGGTTCTCAGGACACCAACTCTAACTAACTCCCACTTGGACTATAGCCAACTGCCTAAGACTTTTAGTCTGCTAGACCTCACATGATGGTCATGTTTTTGCTGAGTCAAAGCTTTAGTCAAGGTGTCCACCACATTGTCTTTTGTGGAAATACTGCTCAATGCAACTTCACCTCTCTGAGAAAAATTCCTCAAGAGATGATACTTCCGAAGTATGTGCTTTGTCCGCTGATGTGACCTTGTATCTTTTTCAAGTGCCACCGCTGCAGTATTATCACAATAGAGTGTGATGGGATCTTTACTACTAGGTACTACATCCAGCTCTTGGATGAATATTCGCATCCATACTGCTTCTTTAGCTGCCTTAGAAGCTGTGATATACTCAGAATTTGCTATATAATCTATGACCACACCTTGCTTGGAGCTCTTCCAGCTCACTGCACCTCCATTCAAACTGAAGATGTATCCAGTCTGTGACTTCGTGTCATCTTGATCAGTCTGGAAACTAGAATCTACATGTCCTCTGATGACTAGTTCCTCATCTCCTCCATAAACCAAGAACATATCCTTAGTATGCCTTAGATACTTAAGGATAGTCTTGACTGCCATCCAATGGCAGTCTCCTGGATCAGCTTGATATCTTCCTACCACACTTAATGCGTAAGCAACATCTAGACTTTTATATAGCATAACATACATGACTGAACCAATCACGGATGCATAAGGGATACTTTCCATTTTCTTTCTTTCCTCATGTGTCTGAGGACACATTTTCTTGGAAAGATGAATGCCATGTGACACTGGAAACAATCCCCTCTTGGACTGTTCCATACTGAATCTCTTCAGTATCTTATCAATGTATGTACTTTAACTCAAGCCCAACATTCTCTTGGATCTATCATGATGGATCTTGATCCCAAGAATATATGATGCCTCACCCAAGTCTTTCATAGAGAAGCATTTATCAAACCATGCCTTAACTGACTGTAAGATAGGTACTTCATTTCCAATTAGTAACATGTCATCAATATATACTATTAGGAAAACTGTTGGAGTTGGTGGACTAGAACCAACTACTTTATACTTTATTCATTAATAAATGACTTATCACATCTTGATTGTTCTTCTGCGTGACAATGCATGTGATAATGTCCTAAGGACAACTGTTGCATTAATGGGTCATAACAGATCCCTGTTATGATGAGAACCCGGAAGTTCCATAACACTGTTCTTGAATATATGTTCTATGGCCGGATGATATTATTTGAGGGACACGAATAATACAAGTCATTAGGGGTGAGGACTCATAAAAATTTGAGGCACCTTCTCATGGTGTGCGCCCTTGGTAATATCCAGGAGGATATTATGAGAACGAGACCCACCAGTAGGAAATTCACATTTCATAGTGTCATTGGATGTTCCTATCTGCGGACATGTGTATTGGTCCTTATAATTTAAGATTATTATTAATGGGTATTACAACTCGCACACTTAGATTTATTGACGAAAACTATGATGACACACTGTTTGCAGCAAGGTAGGATATGTTGGGTGCGTTACGAGTAATACTGCATTAATAGATAATGCAAAAAAGGATTTGTCCCTTCTGTTCCATAATGGAAGTAGATATCTCAGGCCCTTTGATGGAATTGATATAGCCTAAATAAATCCATGGACATGGTATGGTATGGGCAAGTTTAATTCCACGAAGTCAAAGAAAGAATAATCGAGCACATGGGTTGATGGAACTAGCATGCAACCCGCTTGATTGGATATATCAAGACAAATGGATTATATTACACGGTAAGTGTTCGTAGGAGGTGACACGTCATTGTGGCGTTAAATTCTTTCTCTATGGGTGCCTTGGCATGTTGCTATACGCTAACCTTAAACTTTAGACAGGCTCTGCCTAATGCCACTGAGAAAGAGGCCTAGAGGGTTACACACTAAGTGTGTCCATGTATCTTAGTTAAATATTAATTTAACAAGTTAAATAAATATTATTCCCGACTGTGGTTTAATAATTATTTAAGGATGTCTGATCGCATTTATTTCGACACTATTTATTCGAGAGAATATATTGTGGGCAAAATAATATATATTTATTAGCGAGTAATGCAGTTACATTTATTTAAGAAATAAATAACCATTACTCAAGGTCTAATAAATATGGTGGAGGAAATAAATAAACTGAAAAATAAAAAGTACACGCCATGTAGTTTTTTTTTTGGGATTCGTGAGAAAATATTGTTTATTTAATTAAATGATATTAAATGTAATACGTTGGGTGCATGTCAAGTAATAATGATGGTCAACTGTCATTATTAAGACTTGTGGTATTACTAAGAATTAAATGAAATGATTAAATGCTTTCAGGCAATTAATTCATTTTATTATTCTAAGTATTATAATCCCAATTACATTGTTCTCAGAGAAAAGGAGAGCCATTTTGGTGTGCACAACGGATATGGAAATACTCTCAAGCCAAGACAGAATTCCCTTTCCACCAAGAACGCTTTCAAGTTACGAAAGCAAGATCCTCCACCGGATCAAGGCGGTTGAAGGCGGACATCGCAAGCGAAGGCTCTTCCGTGCTAGCACCTGGACATCCCTTCAGCGACATCCAGAGATACGTGTAGCACGTGTGGATCACCGCTAGAGGAATCTTGTACTTGGATTCTACAATGCAACGACGGATCACAGGATCATGACCGGAGACTCCAACGAAGAAAGAATTCCATCGAGGTAATTCTTATGAATTAATTAAATTAATTGTAATCAATATATGATGATCCTATCTCAAGGGTTCTGGGACTCTTATTTTCTTTTTTCGTTCATCATTATATTTCGAAGATTCGGCATTTTATATCGTGATGGATCTCGGATTTAACGTTGTTTAACGTTAAAATTAAAGTTGGGCTAACCCACCAACGCGCTTCCGCTGCGCCTGGAACCTACAAGTGGTATCAGAGAGAGGTTATATCATTGATTATAATTATTTAGTTTTTCGTTGGTAATTTACGCATTTAATAATTTAGTTATTTCAATTCAAGTTTAATCATTCTGGAAATATGAATATCAAGATCTATTCCTCCTCCCTCGTTTCTCGTTCACCTCACAGAAACGAATTTTTCTTTTAATTTTGATTAAAATAAAATAGAGGAACTCATCTGGAGAAGCCAAACATTTCTGGCCGTATATCATTAGAATACACGGCGTGTATTCGGAAGTACACGTCGTGTAGTCTAGGTTCAATGCATTGACTGATCTGCCAAATCAGGCCGTGTATTGGATTCTTTCTAAGAATTTAAGACACCGTGTGTTGACCAGAAACAGGTGGCACACGGTTTTCGGAATACACGCCGTGTGGTCCAATGAACACGGCGTGTAGTCCCTTCGGGTTAGGGTTGGTCCATGTACTCCGTACACGGCCTGCCCGACTGGAAACCGTGTAACGTGGAAACTACACGGCGTGTGTCCTACTCTACACGCTGTGTACTCCGAAAATTTCTGAAGTACATTAACAGGCCCTGTCCCCGGGCGTGTACTTCAGATGGACGGTGAAGAAAAGTACACGCCGTGTAGTCAGAACTACACGTCGTATACTCACCCAAATTATGCAAATTTATGCAAATTTATTATTATATTATACAAAACCTTGAGACGTGTACCATGGTGCAGGAGTAAAGTTGAGGCACAACACGTGATAGGTGTTTTATATATATGTGTTTAATTTAACATCTGCGTAATAAATGGGAATTCACCGGGTTGCCTCCAAGGTACAAGTTACGTACATGGATAATTTTAAATTAATTTATTTGTTTAAAATTATGATGGATAATAATCTCAAGGAAATTCAGAAAAAGGATTTAAGATAAAATGATTGATTAATTAAAGATAATTAATTGATTCGAGCATGATTTATCTTAAACAAGAATGATTAAAGAATTGAATTCTAGTTTTATTTATGCATAAATATCGTTGCATGTATGGATGATCATGAGCTAGACCGAGACCTTTGTATGTGAATGGTTTCTTTTAATTTATTTATTTAAATTAAATTTGTTGTCATGCGAGCCATCTTCTCATTAATATGTAGGGCCTGAGCGCCCAAGGATTCTTTTATGTAAAAACCCCTTTTACCCCTCACCTGCGTGTGAGATAAATGCATATGTAATGGATGGAGCTCCCAAGCTAGTGGAGGCGGCTCAAGTCAGGAGCCAAGGTGAAACCAATCCAAGGAGATACAAAGGTGGACAGGTGGAAAGCTGCAAACACGAACCCGAAAGGTTCAAGGTGTGTCTCCCCTAGGTCTTGGGTTGGTTTATCAACCACTAGATAAACTAACCAATAGAAAAGCTCATTATCATACCATTTATTTTATTTCTATCATTTTCATGGTTTATTTATTGTGGGTGTGTTGTCACGATCACACAATTAATGAATTAAATGAGCATGCAAGATGGAACTAAAATAAAACCGGCTTATACGTAAATATTATCTTAGACATGGTTAATCACTTAAGTATATCCCACTTAATATTAACAAGCATGTAATCAAAGATAATAAAATGGAAATTTACGTATAAGGATAAAATCCCTCAAAATAAATATTAAGTCAGCATAGCCTTCCATAATCTTGGTTAGAATCGAACCATAGTTAAAAGTGATTGACCAACCCTATTTGGGGTGTTTTCAATTATCAGGGAATTCTAATTCAATGTTTTGGGTTGACTTGACTTGGTTTGCATCAAGGGTTGACTGCCACAGTAAGACATGGTGTGACCAAGAGGCAAAGGTTGAGGAAATCCAAAAAGGATTTCAGGATTGGGGAGTCCACTCAGCGGATCAAGGAGTTGCGAGTTAATGCAGTTGACATTTGGAATGCCTACCTAAAACCCTTCAAGTTGCTTGACCAACCCTAGTTGGGGTAATGCGAAGGAAAATATGGATCCTTTCCACTAGAATATTCACGCAACAAAATATTCTGAAGTCAATGGTGAGGGCTATTGGATTTTGATAAAATAGTGGGAGACTAATAAGTATTCATTTATTTATTTGTCTCAATTTTTGTAATAAAGTACTAAACCTTTGCTCATCTTAATTTGTAGAAATGGCAAGAAAATGACTTCAAACATATCATTGCGCACCATACTCGGAAAATAAAACCTTCTCACCCGAACCAATTTCCAAGAGTGGCAGAGGCATTTACGCGTCGTCCTTCGCCACGAAAGGAAATTGTATGTGCTGGAAGAGCCTATTCTAGTTGCACCTAGGAAAGAGGCTAGTGATGAAGAATTATCTCTCTACATGAAACACATGGATGATTCCATAGATGTCCAGTGTTTCATGCTATCGGCCAGGTCTAATGAGCTCTTGAAGCAACATGAAAACATGGATTCATATAGCATGATGTCTCACCTTAAAGATCTCTACCAAGAGAAGGCGAGACAGGAGAGGTATGAGATATCCAATTCTTTGTTTACCACGAAGCTTGGAGAGTCTGAGCCAGCTGGGCCTCATGTAGTTAAGCTTATTGGATACATTGAACACCTGTACATCTTAGGGATTAAATTCCCAGATGAGTTGCATACAAATCTCATCCTATCATCACTGCCCAAGACCTTCTCTAGCTTAATTTTCAACTATAACATGAGCGGCAATTAGAAGATTCTATCAGAGCTTCTGACCTTGATTCTCCAGGTAGATAAGGACATGGGGCATGACAAACCCGTGGTCCTTATGGTGAACAAGAAAAGGAAGGACAAGGCAAAGGGGCCAAAGACTTATAAACGATCTGAAGCCCCCGAGCACCGTCCCTCCAAGAAGGGGAAGATACAAAGATAGGGAAAGGAACAGGAGGCAGTGTGTTTTTCATGTGGAAAGTAGGGCTACTAGAAGAAGAACTGCATCCAGAAGCGTGGGGATGCTAAAGGTGCATTTGTTATCAAGTGCAATCTTTCTACTTCTACACATTGGGTATTAGATACAGCTTGTGGGGCTCACATCTGTATTCAAATACATGAACCAAGTAGATTTAGAAAGATCACCAAAGGAGAGGTGGATCTTCGAGCTGCCAATGGTGCAAGGTTGGCTGCGTTGGCTATTGGCGACTATCACCTCTCATTTCCAACTGGCATGATTTTGATTTTACAAAACTGTTATTTTGTGCCTAGTGTTACCAAGAACATAATTTCTGTATCTTGTTTGGATATGGATGGATTTATTTTCAAATTTTGAAATAATGGTTGTCTCTTTTATAGGAACAATGTATGTTATGGTATGGCACATTTAAATAATGGTTTGTATGTATTGAATTACAAAAAACAAGTGTTGGCAATCGATAACGAAACAAACTCACATGACTCATACATCACCCAGTTATGGCATCACCGCCTTGGTCATGTGAATGAAAAGCGCTTGACAAAGCTCTGCCAAGATGGATATTTAGACTCTACTGAGCTAAAACTACTTGATAGATGTCATGCTTGTTTACAAGGAAAAATGACCAAGCTGCCTTTTGGTGGACAAGGTGAAAGGGCCACAGAGCTTCTAGGATTGGTACACACGGATGTGTGTGGATCATTTCCAGTAGAAGCTAGAGGTGGATATTCTTACTTCATTACTTTTACTGATGATTTGAGTAGATATGGATATGTCTACTTAATGAGGTATAAGTCAGAGTCCTTATAGAAATTTAATGAATTCAAGAATGAAATAGAGAATGAGTTTGGTAAGAAGATAAAGAAACTTCGATCGGATTGAGGTGGAGAATATCTGAACCAAGAGTTCATCGATCTTCTATAGGAGTCTGGGATTCTATCTCAGCTCACTCCTCCTTATACACCACAGTGGAATGGTGTTAGTGAAAGGAGGAACTGCACCTTGTTGGACATGGTGATGTCGATGATGAGTCATACAGATCTTCCATTATCCTTTTGGGGATATGCATTATAAACTGCAGCATACACATTAAACCGAGTGCCAACTAAGGTGGAAAATGGAATTCCATATGAGTTATGGAATGGAAGGAAACCCACTTTGTCGCACACATGTGTATGGGGATGCGAGGTGTTTGTTAAGGAATTCTCAGGCAACAAACTAGCACCCTGAGGCATGAAGTGTATCTTTATAGGATATCCCAAGGAAATGAAAGGATATTACCGATATATCCCTCAAGAAAAGAAAGTGACTGTCGTTAGACAAGCCTTCTTTCTTGAGAGGGAGCACATCCTCAAGAAGGATAATGGGAGCAAGATTGACTTCGATGAAGTTGATGCTCAAGATACATAGGAGTTGGTACAGGAACAAGTTCCACAGGTCCTCGTGGAAGAGGTTCTAGAAACACAAGTACTGCGTAGGAGCTCAAGAGAGGTAAGGGAACCAGAGAGATTTGGTTTCCTAGTCACCAAGGATAGTGAATCATTATTGTTGGACAATGATGAACCTCTCTCCTACAAGGAAGCAGTAGAAATCTCAGAAGCTGCAAGATGGCTAGAAGCTATGAATTCTGAGATGGATTCCATGTATCAGAACCAAGTTTGGGTTCTGGTCAATGAGCCAGTTGATGTAAAGCCTGTTGAATACAAATGGGTATTCAAGAGAATGCTGGACATGGAAGGTCAAGTTAGCACCTATAAAGCAAGGCTAGTAGCTAAAGGATTCAGACAACGTCAAGGAATTGCCTATGATGAAACCTTCTCGCCAGTTTCCATGTTTAAATACATAAGAATCATACTTTCCATAGCAGCTTACCATGACTACGAGATTTGGAAAATGGATGTCAAAACAACATTCCTTAACGGGAACCTTCAGGAAGATGTCTATATGACACAACCAGAAGGGTTTGTGACACCAGGTGAAGCCAAACGGGTTTTCAAGTTGCAAAAATCCATTTATGGATTGAAGAAATCATCCAGGTCATGGAACATTTGATTTGATGAAGCCATAAAATAATTTGGTTTCATTAATAATGAATGTGATCCATGTTTTTATAGGCGGTTTAATGGGAATGCGATCGTTATCCTAATAGTATATGTTGAAGACATATTACTTATTGGAAACGACGTACCAACCTTACAGTTAGTTAAGGACTGGTTGAACAAGTGTTTCTCCATGATGGACTTAGGAGAACCAGCCTACATTATAGGGATCAAGATCATTCATGATAGATCCAAGAGGCTGCTTGGACTAAGTCAGGGTACATACATTGACCAGATACTAAAGAGATTTAGTATGGAAAAATCCAATAGGGGATTGGTTCCAGTGTCACATGGCTTACATCTTTCTAAGAAAATGTGTCCCTAGACACAACAGGAGAAAGATAGGATGAGTAAGATCCCATACGCTTTGGCTATAGGATCCATCATGTATGCCATGTTACATACCAGGCTTGATGTTGCCTATGCACTGATCATGGTAGGCAGATATCAAGCAGATCTAGGAGAACAACATTGGACTGCTGTTAAGACTATCCTTAAGTATCTGAGAAGAACTAAGGATATGTTCCTGGTGTATGGAGGAGACGAGGATCTTGTCATCATAGGGTATGCTGATGCTGGTTTTCAGACAGATCAAAATGATCTGAAGTCACAATCTGGATATGTTTTCTGTCTCAATGGAGGAGCTGTGAGCTGGCAGAGTTCAAATCAGCCAGTTGTCACCGATTCTACAGCGGAGTCTGAATATATAGCAGCTTCTGATGCAGCCAAGGAAGCCGTCTGGATTCGGAACTTTGTCCAGGAGATTGATGTGTTTTCTAGTAGTAAAGATCCCATTACGTTGTATTGTGATAATAATACAGCGGTGGCTCTTGGAAAAGAACCAAGGTCACATCAACAGACAAAGCACATACTCCGGAAGTATCATATCTTGAGGTATTTCTATCAAAGGGGTGAAGTTGCAGTGAGCAGAGTGTCCACGGAAGAGAACATGGTAGACCCCATGACTAAAGGCCTATCTCAGCAGAAACATGAATATCATGTGAGAGATAGCGGGTTAAAGTTTGTTAGCAGTTGGCTCTAGTCCAAGTGAGAGTCTGTTGGAGTTGGTGTCCTAGAACCAACTACTTTGTAATTTATTCATTAATAAATGCCTTATCACATCTTGATTGTTCTTCTGCGTGAAAATGCATGTGATAATGTCCTAAGGACAGCTATTGCATTAATGGGTCATAGCGGATCCCTGCTATGATGAGAACCCGGAAGTGCCATAACACTGTTCTTGAATATATGTTCTATAGCCAAATGATATTATTTTAGGGACATGAATATTACAGGTCATTAGGGGTGAGGACTCATAAAACTTTGAGGCACCTTATCATGGTGTGTGCCCTTGGTAATATCCATGAGGATATTATGAGAACGAGACCCGCCAGTAGGAAATCCACTTTTCATAGTGTCATTGGATGTTCCTATATGCGGACGTGTGTATTGGTCCTTAGACTTTAAGATTATTATTAATGGGTATTACAACTCACGTACTTAGATGTATTGACGAAAACTGTGATGACACACTGTTTGCAGCGTGGTAGGATGCGTTGGGTGCGTCACGAGTAATACTGCATTAATAGATAATGCAAGAAAGGATTTGTCCCTTCTGTTATATAATGGAAGTAGATATCTCAGGCCCTTTGATGGAATTGATATAGCCTAAATAAATCCATGTCCATGGTAAGGTATGGGTGAGTTCAATTCCAGGAAGTCAAATAAAGAATAATCGAGCACATGGGTTGATGACACTAGCATGCAACCCGCTTGATTGGAGATATCGAGACAAAGGGATTATATTACACGGTAAGCGTTTGTAGGAGGTGACACGTCATTGCAGCATTAAATTCTTTCTCTATGGGTTCCTTGGAGTGTTGCTAGATTCTAACATTAGACTTTAGGTAGGCTCCGCCTAATGCCACTGAGAAAGAGGCCTAGAGGGTCACACACTAAGTGTGTCCATGTATCTCAATTAAAAATTAATTTAACAAGTTAAATAAATATTATTACCGACTATGGTTTAATAATTATTTAAGGATGTATGATCACATTTATTTCGACACTAGTTATTCGAGAGAATATATTGTGAGTGAAATAATATATATTTATTAGCGAGTAATGCAATTACATTTATTTAAGAAATAAATATCCATTACTAAAATTCTAATAAATATGGTGGAGGAAATAAATAAACTGAAAAATAAAAAGTACACACTGTGTATATTTATATACACGTCGTGTAGTTTGTTTTTCGAGATTCGTAAGAAAATATTTTTTATTTAATTAAATGATATTAAATGTAATACGTTGGGTGCATGTCAAGTAATAATGATGGTCAACTGTCATTATTAAGACATGTGGTATTACTAAGAATTAAATGAAATGATTAAATGCTTTCGGGCAATTAATTCATTTTATTATTCTAACTATTATAATCCCAATTAAATTGTTCTCAGAGAAAAGGAGAGGAATTTTGGTGTGCACAACGGATCTGGAAATACTCTCAAGCCAAGAGATAATTCCCTTTCCACCAAGAACGCTTTCAAGTTACGAAAGCAAGATCCTCCACCGGATCAAGACGGTTGAAGGCGGACATCGCAAGCAAAGGCTCTTCCATGCTAGCACCCGGAGATCCCTTCGGCGACATCCAGAGATACGTGGAGCACGTGTGGATCACCGCTAGAGGAATCCTGTACTTGGATTCTACAACACAACGACGGATCACTGGATCGTGACCGGAGACTCCAACAAAGAAAGAATTCCATCGAGGTAATTCTTATGAATTAATTAAATTAATTATAATCAACATATAATGATCCTATCTCAAGGGTTCCGGGACACTTCTTTTCTTTTTCGTTCTTCATTCTATTCTGAAGATTCAGCGTTTTATATCGTGACAGATCTCAGATTGAACGTTGTTTAACGTTAAAATTAAAGTTGGGCTAACCCACTAACGTGCTTCTACTGTGCCCAGAACCTACAAAAACGACTTCAATTCCTCTAAACCTTTTTTAGACACAAGGATCACATTCATTCTTAAAAAATTCAAATTCCATCACGGCTTCATCAAAATGAATGTTCCATGACCATGATGCTTTCTTTAATTCATAAATGGATTTCTACAACTTTGATACCTTGTTGGCATCCTTTGGAGTCACAAACCTTTCAGGTTGTGTCATGTAGACATCTTCCTGGAGGTTCCCGTTAAGGAATGATGTTTTGAAATCCATTTTCCAAATTTCATAGTCATAGTAAGCATCAATGGACAAAAGGATTATGATGGATTTCTGCATCACAACTAGTGTAAAGGTTTCATTATAGTCAATTCTTTGATATTGTCTAAAACCTTTTGCAAAAAGTCGTGCCTTATAGGTGCTAACTTTTCCCTCCATGTCCAGTTTCTTCTTGAATACCCATTTATTAACAACAAACTTTACATCAACTGGAGGATCTACCAAAATCTAGACTTGGTTTTGGTACATGGAATCCATTTCAGAATTCATGGCTTCTTGCCACTTGGAAATGTCTGTGCCTTTAACTACTTCCTTATAGGTAAGAAGATCATCATTGTCAACCAATAATGAGTCACCATCCTCAGTGACAAGAAAACCATATCATTCTGGTTCTCTCACCTCTCTTGTTCTCCTACACAGTTCTTGTGTCTCTAGAATAGATTGTTCTTCCATGGGGATTTGTGGAATATATTCTTGTACCAACTCATGTGTATCTTGAGCCACAACTTCATTGAAGTCTATCTCGCTCCTACTATATCTTTTGGAGATGTGATCCCTCTCAAGGAATATGGAATGTCTTGCCACTGTAACCTTTTTATCTGAGGGGTTTTATAGGTAATATCCCTTTGTTTCCTTGGGATATCATACAAAGGTACACTTTGTACCTCAGGGTGAAAGTTTGTTACCTGAAGAGGCCTTAACAAATGATTTTCTACCCCACACATGTAAATTTGATAACATGGATTTGCGTCCACTCCATAACTCGTATGGAATACCATTTATTGATTTAGTTGGTACTTGGTTTAGTATGTGTGCTACTATTTGTAATGCATATCCCGAAAAGGATAATGGAAGACTCGCATAACTCATCATTGATCTCACCATGTTCAACAGGGTGTGGTTCCTCCTTTCACTTACACCATTCACTGAGGCGTGTAAGGAGGAGTGAGTTGAGATAGAATCCCAAACTCCTGTAAGAAATCAATGAAGTCCTAATTAAGATACTCTTCTCCTCTATCTAAGTGGAATTTCATAATCTTGTTACCAAGCTGGTTCTCAACTTCATTCTTGTATTCTTTGAACCGATCAAAATAATCTAACTTATACCTCATTAAATAAATATATCCATATCTACTAAAATCATCAGTAAAAGT
The DNA here is from genome assembly GCA_963277665.1 of Viscum album. Classification (NCBI taxonomy): domain Eukaryota; kingdom Viridiplantae; phylum Streptophyta; class Magnoliopsida; order Santalales; family Viscaceae; genus Viscum; species Viscum album. The sequence goes on along the minus strand of OY728120.1, from coordinate 1,572,732,631 downwards.
TATGAAGTACAAGAACCCACCCCTTGCTTCAACTGGAAATAGTCCACACACATCTGTGTGAACTAATTATATAAGATCTTTATCCCTTTCACCTTTCCCACTAAATGGGGCTTTGGTCCTTTTTCCTTGTAGACATTCATGACATATACCAAGTGGTTTTAGTTCAAAATAATCTAAATACCCATCTTGATGTAATTTTGTAAAATGTTTCTCATTGACATGACCTATCGGATGATTCCAAAGTTGGGTGTTGTTTGAGTCATGTGAATTAACTTTGTCATCGATTTCCATTACTTGATTTGTGTATTCTAACACATAAAGGTCACTATATAAATGTGCCCTACCAAAACAAATGATATCTTTATAAAAGTAGAAACATTAATTTCTAAACTTGAAGATGAATCCATCAATATCTAATTTGGATACTAAAATGATGTTTTTTTGGTTACATAGGGTACATAATAGCATACTTTTAATACCAAGACCATCTCAGTAGGCAATGTGAGGTGGTAGTCTCCGAAAGCTACAACAGTGAGTCTGGCTCCATTGGCTGCTCGTAGATCCACCTCACCTCGGTCAATCTTTCTAAATCTACTTGGTTCCTGTATTTGGATACATATGTGATCACCACAAGCAGTATCTAATATCGAATTGGTAGAAATAGATAGATTGAATTTGATAACAAACGTACCTGAAGCTTCCCCTTGCTTCCTTGGCTGGGTGCAGTTTTTCTTCCAGTGGCCCTTCTTACCACATACGAAACAAACAACCTCTTTTTTCTTGCCTCCCCTTTGATCTTTCATTTCTTATAAGGACTTAAAGAAGCTTTGGGATTAAAGCTCTTCGCCTTCCCTTTCCTTTTATTCACCATAAGGACTGATGGCTTTTCACGCTTCATATCATTTTTCACTTGGCGAATGAGGATAAGAAGATCTGATAGAGACTTCTCAATATTGTTCATGTTGAAATTTACAACAAAGTTAGATAAGCTCTGGGGGAGTGATGCAAGAATGAGATCGGTACCCAGTTCTTCAGGGAGTTTAAACCCTAGAACCTCTAAGTGCTCAATGTAGCCAATGATCTTGACTACATGAGGTCCAGATGGGGCACCCTCTCCAAGCTTAATCTAAAATAGAGCCTTGGAGATCTCAAACCTTTCTAGTCTTTCTCTCTCTTGGTATAGACCATGGAGTTTCTAAATCATGCTATAGGAATCTATGTCTTCATGAGACTTCATGAGCTCACTAGACATTGATGAAAACATCAAACATTGAACGTTGAGTGCATTGTTCAAATATTGATCATAGACCAAGAAATCTTCATCACTTTCCCCTTGGGCAGGAAAATCAGGAAGTGAGGACTCCAGCATGTAAAAATTTCATTTATGGCATAGGATAACCCGAAGGTGCCTAAACCATTCCTGGAAGTTACTGCTAGTGAGGATATTGTCTTTATCCAGAATTGATCGCAGAGAAAATGTGGTTGACGAGTTTGTCATATTGATTCTACAAATTAAAATAGAAGATTTATCAGTGCCTTTTGATTACATTTTATAAAAAATAATAAATGAATTAATTAATTCTCCCACTATTTTATCATGTTCCAATGACCCCCACCATTGAACTTGGAATTCCTAGTTGCTATGACATTTTAGTGGCAAGTATCCATATTCCCCTTCACATAACACCAACAAGGGTTGGTCAAGCTATTTAAAGGTATTTAGGTAGGCAGGTCTTTGCCAAGTGTGATCTTACAGTTCCTTGATCTGTTGAGTGGACTCCCCAATCTTGAAACCCTGACTTAGATTTCCTCAATACTTGCCTCCATTTTACAACAAGTCTATAAAGGTCTACTCCTCTTGATGTAAAATGTTTAAGTCAACCAAAAACTTTCATAAGAGCTTCCCTTATAAAAGTTAGTGTCCCAACAAGGGTTGGTCAACCACATAGTTTTATTGAGTCTTGACCTTAATCAAGTAACGGAAGGCTTGGTCTGACTTAATATGGTATTTGAGGGATTTCAATCCTTTATGAATAGTTTCTCATTATCACATGCTTGTTAATATTAAGTGATACTTTCTTAAATGATTAACCATATTCTAATAATGTTTACGCATAGTCTGATTTTTATTTTCTTCCATCTTTGAATGCTTGTTTATTTCATTAACTATGTGATCACAACAACACATAAATAATAAATAAACCATGCAATCAGACATAAATAAAATAATATGGAATGATCAGGAGATTCTATTGGTTAGTTTATCTAGCGGTTTTGATAAGCTAACCCTGACCTAGGAAAAAACACCTTGAACCTGATGGTTTGTGTTTTGTAGCTCCCACCTGTCCACCTTTGTATATTCTTGAGTTGGTTTCACCTCAAATTCAGATTTTGAACCATCTCCTCTGGCTTGAGAGATCCTCCATTACATGGGATTTATATTAAAGAAACCATGGGCATACAAGCCCTACATTTTATTGGAAGAAGGCTCACAGGCCAACAAATTTAAATTAAATAATTTTAAATGAAACCATACACTCACAAAGGGTCTTTAGTCTAGCTCATGATTAACCATAGCATGCAATGACATTTACACATATTCAGTATTCAAATTATTTTAATAGTTATTTTATTCAAGATAAGTCGCACTTGAATTCAATTAATTATGATATTATAATTAATCAATTCTTTATCTTAAATTCCTTTCTGAATTTACATGAGATTCTTCTCATACATATTCTTTGTATATGTCTTTGTACTTTGGAGGAAACCTGGTGAAATTCCATTTCTAGAAAGTACACGGCGTGTAGGTAATATTACACGACGTGTATTTGTTTTCACCCTTTATCCAAAGTACATGTCAGGGGCTTTAGCATGTTTTCTGTACTTTATAAATTTTAGAGTACACGGTGTGTAGATTAATCTAACATGGCATGTACTTCCTTGTTACGTGGTTACCGGCCTGGAAATCCTATGTACGCGGTTACACAGATTCTCATTGTACACGGTTTCACCTAGGTCAGATCGGACTACACAACATGTTGATTCAACATACACACCGTGTATTCTGGTTTCCATGAACCGTTCAGTTCTAATCAACATGGTGTATTAAAAAATAGGTATTCTCAATTCACACAGCGTATTTTTGCGGACCAGTACCGGTTCGTTGAACCTAAGTACACAAAGTGTAGATTTCACTACACGCCGTGTATTCCTGTGTTGTACAGACAGAATTAGCAGCTCCTCCGAATGAGTTCCTCGTTTTTATATTAATCAAAATCAAAATTAAAAGGTCATTTCTGTGATGTGAATCGAGAAACAAAGGAGGAAGAACATATCTCGTTCATTCAGTTTTATAGAAAGATTTATCTTGAATTGAATCAAATATAAATGCATAATTATCAATGAAAATTTAATGAATATAATCAATGTTGTGACCGCTCTACTACCATTTGTAGGTATCGGGAATAGTGAAATCTCTTGGGTGGATATTCCCACTTGACTTCTTGTCATTAGCAATGATCAATCTGAGATCAATACGACGATAAACTCCAGACTCCACGGATTGAATCATAGATATAGACAAAGAAGAAGAATAGTCCTGGAACCACAATGGAGGATCATCACAGGTTGATTATAATTAATTTAATTAATTGACAATAAGTACCTTTTATGGCGTTCTTTATTCATTGATATTTCTGACCATGTTCCGATATGATTCGTTGTTGCATCGCAGAATCCAAGTGTATACTTCATCTAGTGGCGATCCACACATACACCACGTATCTCTAGACATCGCCAAAGGAATCTCCATGTGCTAGCGTAGAGAAGCCTCTGCTTGTGTTGTCTGCCTAAGATCACCTTGATTCGATGGAGGATGATCTCTCTCGATCTTGAGAGTGTTCTTGGAGGAAGGAGTTCTTTCAACCTTGAGAGAATTCTCCAGAATTGTTATACACAATGATTTGAGAAAAGTGTTGGGGTTGGGAGGATATTTATAATCAGGTTTTATGTTATAGAGTTATGACAATAAATAAATGCATTACACGTTTTATTTATTTCATTAACTCTTATTGAAAACCCCCATGTCGAATCATTAATTCCTTGACATGCACCCATAATGATTATAATAAATATCATTTAATAAAATTATATTATTTCCTCAAAATCCCGATTGGAAAAACTACATGGTGTGTAATCATTAATACATGGCGTGTACTCGTTTTTCATTTCCTTTCCAAAATGAAAACTACACGGCGTGTACATTCAATGTACATGACGTGTATATCTTGTTTTCATTTTATTCTTCCTCAAACATTAAAATTATTTAGGATTCCTTGAATAATTATTAAACCACATATAGGAATAATCTTTATTCTACTTGAGATACTTTGATACACTTTGTGTGTGGCCCTCTAGGCCTCTTTCTCGTTGCCATTAGGCAGGCTTGCCTCAAGTCCATGATTACTGTCTAGAAACGGGTCAAGGAAACCAAGAGAAATAAGTTGACGCCACATTGATGTGTAACCTCATATGAATGATTACCATGTAATTTAATCCATTTGTCTCAATATCTCATCAATAAGGTTTCATGGCAATATCATAAACCTATATGCTTGATTTGTCATTCTTTGACTTCCAGAAATAAACTCATCGTGACACCATGGCCATGGAATTTGTGTGAAAGTTCTATTTTAATAAAAGGGATCGAGATATCTAATTCCATAAATATGGAAGGGACAAATCCTTCCTCGACTTATCTATTAACAACATGTCATTCGCGACGCAACCAAGTTACCCTATTTCTCACCAACTGTCTTCGTGAGGGTTTTTATCAGCAAATCTAAGTGCGCGAGTCATGAAATGATTTAATGATAATCTTCCAGTCTAAGAACCATTACACACACTCATAGATAGAAATGTACGATGAAACCAAGACATGCAAAATTACTACTGGTGGGTCTATTCTCATAATCTCTCATCTTGGAGATTACTATATGCGAACTCCATGAGAGAGAGTATAGTATTCTTACGAGTACTCGCATATGACGGTCTGTATACTATGTGTCCTATCATAGTATGTCATCCAACCTTAGAAATTTATTTATGAATATTTTTATAGAATTTCAAGGTTCTCATCACAGTGGGGATCTTCCATGACCTTATTAATGCAACAAATATTCCAAGACATTATTATTTTATAGTCATGCAGAACAATGTACAATATATAATATTTGTACATTCATGTAATAAAAGTATAAACAGTTGGTTCTCAGGAAAACAAATCTAACATGATCCATGATGGGTCTCTCTATAGCTGGTCCATGACGGGTCGCACTACTGCTGATCCACAGAGGGTCGCTCTCATGCCGATCCACGGAGGGTCGCGCTATTGTAGATCCATGGAGGGTCTCTCCATTGTAGATCCACAGAGGGTCCCACCATTGTCGATCCATAGAGGGTCTATCGCTTTCCGATCCACAGAGGGTTGCTCCATTGCTGATCCACAGAGGGTCTCTCTCCTACCGATCCATGGAGGGTCGCTCTTCACCTGAAATCCAGCCATTGAATTTTCACACCTTGTACATATGAGTTTTCAAGGTTATTCTCCTGAAGACATTAGTCATATTTCAACCACCCTAAAGTCTCAATTAGAGGTAACCCAAAGATCTATCTTGCGTAAGGGTTCCAACGCAATAGACAACGCGTCAATCAGACACCCGATATGTATGTTATAGGATTTTTAGTAAAAAGGGACCGGTTGGATTCGAGTCCAATCCAACCCATCCATACTCCAACTTCTGACAAAACTCAAGTAGATTATAAAAGAAGGACTGCTCTGTCACAAGGGTCCCAACGCTGCTGACAACGCGTTAATCATATGCTTGGTTTGAAAGATACGAGGGTTTATTAAAGAGGGGGCTGGTTGTGTCTGGGCCCAGTCCGACCTGGTCAGACCAACACAACCAACCCAACCCGGGGGTCCCCAAATTCCCTAGTTCAATTAGATAGACTTGACCTAACCCGATTCAGGTTGGGGTCGATCTGGTCTGGCCTGGCCAGTGTGCCAGGCCCAATGGGTCTCACTGGACCTGACCTGGTTTGGCCGAGGGTCCATCCAGTCAGGTCGCCCGGTGACCCAGTCTCGTCCATACCGATTAAAAGGGTGCGTTTCCGGCCCGCAGGGTGTGGGTTCATCCCATCAATGTGGGTCCGACTCACCAGTGCGGGACTGCCCCGCTGGGCCGCGGGTCTGGCTCGCTGGCTGGGGTGCAGTCCGCCAGCCCGAGGCCCAATCGTAAGGGTGGCCAGTGGTGCACCATCCAGCCGGGATGCGGTAGCCGTGCCATGTCCGAACCCCGCTGGCCCCACAGACGCGAGCCCTCCTCTAGCTGCGGTCGACGGACTATGGCTTGCCAGCCGCCTGACGGCCCGGACACGGGCTGTCCCTCCACGCGGTGCCTGGTGCCACGTCTCCTTGCTGTTGTGACCGTACGACCACAGATTCCTGCCGGCACGGTACGCCGACAGGCGTGCTACCCCCTACACCTGCAGCCACTAGCAATGCCTTCAAAGGTCTACTAGAGTCTCTCTGGTGGTCTGTTTTTTAAGTTGTCTATTCCTACAGTCTCTGTAGGGCGCCACCATCACTGTAAAGCCTTCGAATTCGCCTTGCTAACATGTTAACTGGTCAAATTTGAAGTACGAAACAAGAATAACTATGATGGAGGGACCGGGCCTTGTTTGGGTCAGCCCGTGCCCTCCGCGTTAGAGTTTAATCCTAGGGATAAACATGATGATAACCACACGACTTTAAAAACCCCAAATCAATCCCCCACACAATATACACTTACACGAACCAGCGATTCATGGATCAATCATTTAGTCAGTTGATCCATGTCCTTCGTAAATTTTCAAGAACGAGGAAGAAATCATCAAATAATTAAAGCAAAGAAACCCCTAATTGTATTTGTTGGATCCACTGATGATGAAGGATGCGATTCGCGTCGTCGTCGATCCGCAGTCATTGGCGTTCGTCGTCGCTTTCCAACCTCCGGATCTGATCCTACAATGTTCATCGCTTCATTCTTTATTCTTCATTTGAGAGGGATCCCACCAGTGGTTCTTCAAAGATTTTCCCATGTTTGTTTATTCCCAAACTCCAAAAAATTGGTTTATTAAAAGGAAATAAAAAGTGCAATGACATTGTGACCATTAATGATGCTCATTAAATGAGCCACATTTAATGATCCATTAAAATAGCAATGTCGTAGTTTCAAACAAGCTATTATTGACCCTCCATTAATGCACTTCATTGCCACCTCATCGCTACACCACAACGTCACCATCCGCTGCTAAATGGTGAGAAAAGAAATAAAATAATTTTATTATTTTTCTCAAAAATTCTGAAAAATAACTTTTCTGCTCAGCCCTTGCCGGAAAAAATTAAGTCATTTTAGGTGAATCCCAGTGTTCCGAGTTCAATGGTGCCCTCATATTTTCGATCTGAGTATTAGTTCAAAAGTTTGAAAAACCCACCTGCACGTTTACTGAACGCACCTTAAAAAAGTTCAAAATTTCGTTCTGGGCTCTCCGGGCCTCAGAATCATGTGTCGTCAGAGTGTGTGGTCTTAGAATAATTCCATATAATAAAAACAATTACATGGAATTTCTGGGACACAAAATTCACACCACGAATCATTGAGCGTAAGAAAAAAATTAAAATTTATAGTCCTACATACCACTTAGTATAGTGGTAAGATATGGTCGAACCACAAGGAGGGTTGAGTTGTTCTTAAGACCAGACAAAAAAAAAACAAAAGTAAAATCACAAAAAACAAAAAACAAAAAATGGAGGATGAATCTTGTGAAAGTGAGAAGTGAATGAAATTATGTGTGAGGTAATCAATGTAAGAAAAAACAGAAGGAAGGTTAAAAGACAAGCAGTCAAAGAAAGTAGTTAAGATAATCAATATATGTGTAGGGGGGATCAATTGATCGGTTTCAATACTACTTTACCTTGATCATGCACTAGAGTGAAATATCTTGATCTGATTCAAAGTGACTGACCAGAATTGTCATCTGGTCAACCTGTGATTTTTTTTACTGCTACAGTTTATCAATTGAAGTAATCTCATAGTCACCAGTTGGGAACAAATTAGAAATCACTAAGTTCAACTTGTCTATTGAACACAATGAGTCTCTCTATCTCGTTTGAGCATGACTTATTTTTCTGTGAAATCCTCTGGTTGATTTTTTTATATTTTAATTCGATCATGATCAGTTTCCACTGATCTTATTGGTTTGAAATGAAACTGTTCAAAAAATTGAGAGAGAGAGATGATCCAATGAGAATTGAAGCATGCATGAACTAGAGATGAATATATTTAACCGACTCAGCTAACTCCCCCATAAGTAAATTAGCTGAGCATCATGATTGAATTCAACATATTAACACAGTCTAAATTGAAGAAGTTCATATTGAAGAATAAAGAAAAATAAATAAAAAAAGTATCCACTCTCCCTTCTTGATCTCCATATGCTCCGATGTGCTGATCATTTCTTGCTTCTCGATGGTGGTGAAGAGTTGTTTTCTAGTGGTATGATTGGATCTCCCACTCTAGGATTCCAGAATGGTATAATGATCACCCTCCGATGTTCTTCACTCCTTTTGGATCTCCAAGTGAAATCTACTGCTTTGGGTTGTGGAAGTAGTGAATGAATCTGGAATCCACGAATGTGTGATATAGTTTGAGGATGGATGTGATGAGTCTAGGAAGTAGAAGTGAGTGAATCTGTAAGTCTGTTCTACTCCTCATCATAAGTATGGAAGTGATGGATAGTTATGCAATGTTTTGATCATCCTCTTTAAGTGAAATATTGCTTCCTCTGTTATAACTTTATGGAATCCTACAAAAATATTCCAGGGCCTCCACATGGAACTTCACCATGCTACTTCCTCCTCGCATGACACTAAAGAGGATTCCCCCTAACCGAATGAAAAGTCCCACCAAGATCAATGACCCCCCTGAAACAGAAAAAAACCAAAAAAAAAAGATAATTTGAATTAAATATAGATATTTAAATATTTATGTTGTTATTATTATATCTTATATTATAACATAGATAATTAGAATAAATAGAAATAAAAAATGAGGAGGTAATAAGTGAAATAATTAATTCATAATAAGTATTAAAAATGAACAAGAATACAAAAAAAATAAACGATGAAAGTTAAAATAGTTATTAAAATATGTACATCTATTTAAATACATATAAATAATAAAGTTATATAAATGAAATGATAAAGTAATATTTATAATTATGGGTATGTTATAATTTATTGAAAATGATTTTTTTTAAATAAATAAAAGAATTAAGAATTATTATTAAACTATATACAAAATTGTTAAATTAAATATATAGAGGAATTATTAAAAATATACTTATTATTATTTATAAACTATTATTATACTGTCATTATTATTATTATATTTATTTATTATAAATAATAATTATATTAATTGTTATATAAGTTATTATATATATTATATGTATTATATAATATAGAAATTATATAAAATATGAAATAAAAAAAGAAAATAGAAGGAGGGGGAATGGTTTGTTTGCAAGTTTTTTTTAAATGGTTTTTTGATTTTTTTTTTATAAAAAAGGGATAGGGTTTTAACTATTTTTAAAAATGGGTTCGGAGATGCATGAAACCCGTTCACACATCTTCGGCATAGAGAGATGGATGAATGGGGTTCACACATCCTTTATAGATGTGATAAAAGATGCGTGAACCCTGTTCACGCATCTTCCCTTGACAAGAAGCGTGAATGAGGTTCACACATCCTTTTTAATCTTTATGAAGGATGCGTGAACCTCATTCATGCATCCTACAAAAATATTTAATTTTTTATTTTTTTTGTATTTTTAAAATTTTTATTTTTTTGTTTTGTTTTGTTTATATATATATAAAACACATTTTCCAGCAGAATTTATCAGCTATTTAATATCCACCAGTACCATCATTTCAATAGTCTGGATTCTAACAGAAACCCCCACCCAGAGCTCTCTTTTATAAAAGGGCTTGCCCTGTAAATCATTCAGCATTTCTAATATGGGATTCAGGTTCTCCATTTTCTTGTGCATAACATTCTGCATTTCTGATGTGAGATTCTGTTTCATGTACATGACTTTGAAAGACTATAAAATAAAAACTATAAGATTAATATAAATGAAACTTAAAACATGAATTAAACATATAAGAAATAGACGAAAATAAAAATAATTTCATAAAAAATGTTGATGAATAATAATTTATAAGATTTCAAAACCACCAAATTGAAGCTTCAAAATGTTTCAAGTACATGACTTTGAAAGATTATAAAATACAGACTATAAGAGCAATTTAAATTAAACTTAAAATATGGATTAAACATACACGAAATAGTTTAATATAGAAATAATTTCATAAAAAATGTTGATGAATAATAATTTATAAGCTTTCAAAACCACCAACTTGAAACTTAAAAACGTTTCAAGTATATGTCTTTGAAAGACTATAAAATACAAACTCTAAGACCAATATGTATGCAACTTAATACATGGATTAAACATAAAAGAAATAGTTAAAAATAAAAAGAATTTCATTAAAAAAGTTAATGGAAAATAATTTATAAGCTTTCAAAACAACCAATATGAAACTTAAAAATGTTTACGTGGCTTTGAAAGCCTATAAAATACAAACTATAAAACCAATATAAATAAAAATTAAAACATGGATTAAACATATAAGAAATAGTTAATAATTAATTAGTTAATTAGTAATATAATTATTAATGAGTTAATAATTAATATAATTATTAATTATTAATTACTAATTTATAATAATTAATTCATTAATTAGTAATATAATTAATATAATAATTAATTAGTTAATTAGTAATATAATTATTAATTATTAATTACTAATTTAATTAGTAATATTATTATTAATTATTATTATTAATTATAATTATTAATTATTAATTATTAATCAATAATTATATAATAATTAATTAGTAATATAATAATTAATTATAATTATTTATTATTTATTATATAATAATTAATAAGTTAATTACTAATATATTAATTAATTAATTATATTTATTATTTATTTCATAATAATTAATTAGTTAATTTGTAATAAAATTAGTAATTATAAAATAAGTAATTAATTAATTAGTAATATAATTAGTAATTATAATTATTCATTATAATTATTAATTATTAATTATTAATTATTAATTATATAATAATTAAATAGTTAATTAGTAATATGATTATTAATTATATAATAATTAATTAGTTATGTTGCAATATCACTATTAATTATAATTAGTAGTATGATTATTCATTATAATTATTAATTATTAATTACATAAAAATTAATTAGTTAATGAGTAATATAATTATTAATTATTATTATTAATTATTAATATACAATAATTAATTAGATAATTAGTAAAAAAATTATATAATATTTAATTAGTTAATTAGTAATATAAGTATTAATTAAACAATAATTAATTAATAATATATTTTTTAATTATAATTATTAATTATAATTGTTAAATTTTAATTATATACTAATTAATTAGTTAATAAGTAATATAATTTTTAATTATAATTATTAATATAATTATTAATTATAATTATTAATTATTAATTATACAATAATTAATTACTTAATTTGTAATATAATTATTAATTATAATTATTCATTATAATTATAATTATTAATTATATAAAAAATAATTAGTTAATTAGTAATATAATTATTAATTATAATTAGTAATATTATTATTAATTATAATTAGTATTATAATTATTAATTATAATTATTAATTATTAATTATATAATAATTAATTAGTTAATTACCAATATAATTATTAATTATTAAAAATTAATTAGTTAATAATTAATTATTTAATTAGTAATATAATTATTGAATATTAATTATTTAATAATTAATTAGTTAATTAGTAATATAATTATTAATTATATAATTAATAATTACAATTATAATTAAAAATTATATTACTGATTATCTAATTAATTATTTTATAATTAATAATTATTTTAAAATTTAAATAATTAATTATTATATAAATAATTATTAATAATTAAGAACTAATCATTATAATGAATAATTATAATTATTTATTATATTACTAATTTATTAATTAACTAATAAATTATTATATAATTAATAATTATATTACTAATTAAATACTTAATTATTATTTAATTAATAATTATATTACTAATTAACAAATTAATTATTAACAAATTAATAATTAACTAATTAATTATTATATAATTAGTAATTATATTAGTAATTAATTATTATATAACTATTAATTATATTACTAATTAATTATTATATAATTAATATTGATTTTACAAGTTAAATAATAATTATATAATTAATAATTATATTACTAATTAACTAATTAAATATTAATTATTTCTTATATGTTTAATCCATGTTTTAATTTTCATTTATATTGGTCTTATAGTTTTTATTTTATAGGCTTTCAAAGCCACGTGCTTTAAACGTTTTTAAGTTTCAAGTTGGTGGATTTGAAAGCTTATAAATTATTTTTTATCCACATTTTTTATGAAATTCTTTTTATTTTAACTATTTCTTATATGTTTAATCCATATTTTAAGTTTCATTTATACTGGTCTTATTGTTTGTATTTTATAGTCTTTAATTGACACGTACTTGAAACATTTTTAGGTTTCAAGTTGGTGGTTTTGAAAGCTTATAAATTACAATTCATCAACCCTTTTTATAAAATTATTTTATTTTCAACTATTTCTTATATGTTTAATCAGTGTTTTAAGTTTCATTTATATTGGACTTATAGTTTGTATTTTATATTCTTTCAAAGACACATACTTGAAATAGAATCTCACATCGGAAATGAAGAATGTTCCATGTAGGAAAGGTAGAACCTGAATCGCACATCAGAAATATAGAATGATTTTATGGGCTTGCTCTCTTTTAAAAGGGAGCTCTGTGTGAGAGTTTCTATCATAATCCATACTACTGGATATTAAATCATAGACAAATTCTGCTGAATTTTTTTGGTTGGTTTATATATATATATATAAACAAAACAATTTTTTTTTTTTTAAAAAAAATAATAAAAAAATTTCCTGTAGGATGCGTGAACCCCATTCACACATCCTTCATCAACTTTGTGAAGGATGCATGAACGGGGTTCACCCATATTTCAGTGCGCCTATGATGCGTGAACCCCATTCACGCATCTTCCTGGGATCGGTGATGCGTGAATGGGGTTCATGCATCTCTAGCCCATTTTTAAAAATACTTGTAACCTTATCCCTTTTGAATATTTTTTTTTCAAAAAATCCATTTAAAAAAACTCATCGTACACAGGAGAAGGTTGTACATAGGGTTTGTTCTGTGGTGATTCAGGTGACAAGGTAGGGTAGGGGAGGTGGTCTCTCGCTGGCTTGTGGCGGAGGCTCTCAGCACAGGGGGTTGCGGCGGTTCGGGTGGCGAGGCAGGGCACTCGCGGCTAGGGGAGTCAGGAAAGAGAGAGGCGCACTATGGTTGGCTCAGCCTGGTTTGAGCGGAGGGGAGACGAGCTCGCGACGACTGGTGGTGGGTTTTTTGATTTCAGAGCTCGTATCTTTAACTGCACGACCAAGGGAGGTTCTTCAATGGTAGAGGGAGAAGAAGGCGGGTCACAAGCGGCGACTTCAAGATCTAGTGCGGCGAATCAATCATCAGCAATAGGGGGTTCGACCAGATCTGTATTGATTTGGTGGGATTGTTTTAATAAATGTGTTTTCTGAAAAAAAAATTATTCAAAAGGGATAAGATTACAAGTATTTTTAAAAATGGGTCTAGAGATGTGTGAACCCCGTTCACGCATCACCGATCCCAGGAAGATGTGTGAATGGGGTTCACGCATCATTGGCGCACTGAAAGATGCATGAACCCCATTCACGCATCCTTCACGAAGTTGATGAAGAAAAAGTGAATGGGGTTCACACATCCTACAAAAACTTTTTTTTACTATTTTTTTTTTTCAAAAATTTAATTTAATTTTTAAATTTTTGTTTTGTTTGGTTTACATATATATATATATATAAACAAAACAAAAAATTTCAACACAATTTATCTACTATTTAATATCCAGCAGTACCACTATTAGGTAGTCTGGATTCTAACATAAATTCTCACCCAGAGCTCCCTTTTATAAGAGAGAAAGCCCATGAAATAATTCTTCAGTTTTGATGTGAAATTCAAGTTCTCCCTTTCCTGTGTAGAACATTCTGCATTTCTGATGTGAGATTTTGTTTCAAGTACATGTCTTTGAAAGACTATAAAATACAAACAATAAGACCAATATAAATGAAACTTAAAACATGGATTAAACATATTATAAATAGTTGAAAATAAAAAGAATTTCGTAAAAAGGGTTGATGAATAATACTTTATAAGCTTTCAAAACCACCAACTTGAAACCTAAAAATGTTTCAAGTACATGTCTTTGAAAGACTATAAAATACAAACTATAATACCAATAAGAATGAAACATAAAATACGGATTAAACATATATGAAATAGTAAAAAATAAAAAGAATTTTGAAAAAAATATTGATGAAAAATAATTTATAGGCTTTCAAATCCACCAACTTGAAACTTAAAAAAGTTTAAAGGATGTGGCTTTGAAAGCCTATAAAATAAAAACTATAAGACCAATATAAATGAAAATTAAAACATGGATTAAACATATAAGAAATAGTTAATAATTAATTAGTTAATTAGTAATATGATAATTAATTATATATAAATTAATCAGTAATATAATTAATAATTATATAATAATTAATTAGTTAATTAGTAATATAATTATTAATTATATAATAATGAATTAGTAAATTAGTAATATAATTATTAATTATATAATAATTAATTATTTAATTAGTAATATAATTATTAATTATATAATAATTCATTAGTTAATTAGTAAATTAGTAATATAATAAATAATTATAATTATTCATTATAATGA
The DNA here is from genome assembly GCA_963277665.1 of Viscum album. Taxonomy (NCBI): domain Eukaryota; kingdom Viridiplantae; phylum Streptophyta; class Magnoliopsida; order Santalales; family Viscaceae; genus Viscum; species Viscum album. Next base: position 1,572,717,523 of record OY728120.1, on the reverse strand, counting down.
TTAGTTATTAATTATTAATAATTAATTATATAATAATTAATTAGTTAATTTGTTATATAATTATTAATTATAAAATAATTAATTATTTAATTAGTAATATAATTTTTAATTGTAATTATAATTATTAATTATATAATTAATAATTATATTACTAATTAACTAATTAATTATTATATAATTAATATTTAATAATTATATTACTAATTAAATAATTAATTATTAACTCATTATATTTTAATAATTAATAATTATATTGGTAATTAACTAATTAATTTTATATAGTTAATAAATACTAATTATAATTAATAATTATAATTAATATTAATATTACTAATTATAATTAATAATTATATTACTAATTAACTAATTATTTATTATATAATTAATAATTATATGACTAATTAACTAATTAATTATTATATAATTAATAATTAAAAATTAAAAATTATAATGAATAATCATAAGGAATAATTATATTAATAAATAAATAATTAATTAATATATAATTAATAATTAATAATTATAATTAGTAATTATATTAATAATTATAATTAAAAATTATATTACTTATTAACTAATTAATTAGTATATAATTAATAATTAATAATTATAATTAATGATTATATTATTAATTAATTATTTTATAATTAAAACTCATATTAATAATTAACTAATTAATTATTTTATAATTTTATTACTAATTAACTAATTAATTATTGTATATTAGTAATTAACAATAATAATTAATAATTATATTTCTAATTAACTAATTGATTGTTATATAATTAATAATTAATAATTATAATTAATAATCATATTACTAATTATAATTAATAATGATATTACTACTTAAATAATTAATTATTATATAATTAATAATTATATTACTAATTAACTTTTTAATTATTATATAATTAATAATTAATAATTATTAATTATAATGAATAATTATAATTACTAATTATATTACTAATTAATTAATTACTTATCTTATAATAAATAATTATATTACAAATTATCTAATTAATTATTATGTAATAAATAATAAATAATTAAAATTACTAAATATTTTACTAATAAACTGATTAATTATTATATAATAAATAATAAATAATTATATTACTTATTGACTAATTAATTACTGTATAATTAATAATTAATAAATAATAATAATAATATAATTAATAATTATATTACTAATTAACTAAGTAATTATCAATTAATAATTATATTACTAATTAACTAATTAATTATTATATTTTAGTAATTAATAATTAATAATTATATTAATTATTAACTAATTAGTAATTATATTACTAATTAACTAATTAATTATTTACTATTTCTTATATGTTTAATCCATGTTTTAATTTTCATTTATATTGGTTTTATAGTTTGTATTTTATAGGCTTTCAAAGCCACTTAAACGTTTTTAAGTTTCAAGTTGGTGGTTTTGAAAGATTATAAATTATTTTTCATCAACATTTTTTACGAAATTCTTTTTATTTTCAACTATTCCTTATAGATTTAATTTGTATATTATGTTTTATTCATATTGGTCTTATAGTTTGTATTTTATAGTCTTTCAAAGACACATACTTGAAACATTTTTATGTTTCAAGTTGGTGGTTTTGAAAGCTTATAAATTATTATTTATCAACATTTTTTTATGAAATTCTTTTTATTTTCAACTATATCTTATAGGTTTAACCCATAATTTATGTTTCTTTTATATTGGTCTTATAGTATGTATTTTATAGTCATTCAAAGTCACGTACTTGAAACATTTTTAAGTTTCAAGTTGGTGGTTTTGAAAGCTTATAAATTATTATTTAGCAACATTTTTTACGAAATTATTTTTATTTGCAACTATTTCTTATATTTTTAATTCATGTTTTAAGTTTCATTTATATTAGTCTTATAGTTTGTATTTTATAGTCTTTCAAAGTCATGTACATGAAATAGAATCTCACATCTGAAATACAGAATGTTCTACGCAGGAAAGGGAGAACCTAAATCCTGCATCGGAAATGCAGAATGATTTACAGGGAAAGCCCTCTTATAAAAGAGAGCCCTGGGTGAGGTTTTCTGTTAGAATCTAGACTATTGTAATGATGGTACTGATGGATATTAAATAGAAGATAAATTCTGCTGAAATTTTTTTTATATATATATATAAACAAAACAAAACAAAAATAAAAATAATTTTTTTAAAAATACACAAAAAATTAAAAAATTAAATCTTTTTGTAGGATGTGTGAATGAGGTTCATTCATCCTTCATAAAGTTTACAAAGGATGCGTGAACCCCGTTCACACCTTTTGGCAAGGGGAGATGCATGAACGAGGTTCATGTATCTTTTATCACGCCTGCGATAGATGCGTGAACCCCGTTCACGCATCTCTCCGTGTTGAAGATGTGTGAATGAGGTTCACGCATCTCCAAACCCATTTTTAAAAATAGTTGAAACCCTATCCCTTTTTTATAAAAAAATTAAAAAACCTATTAAAAAACCCGATTTGGTGATGTTGAATTTTTATATTTGATATAATATTTGAAATCATGCTACTGGTGTGAGTTTCTTCTTGTTGTTTCTCTTCAATTATGGTGGTACTTCTTGTATGATTTTCATTCATTTTACTATGTTCCATTTGTGCTGATGCTATTGTGATTGGAATTTCATTGTTGATACTAGAGATAGAGAGGTGACGGTGATGGTGCATGGGGAGCGACAGTGGCGGTAACTGGGTACAAATAGAGTAAGAATGATGACTTGAGTGATGGCGGTGACACTGGGTTCTAGTGGAGGAAAAAGAAAAAGTGACTCGGTTGAGTGATCATTGAAGGTTCGAATGGTGTTTAGGGAATGGTGACTGTAAGATGAGAGTTGGAGAACATTGGTGGTGGCAGTGGGGAATAATGACTACGAATCACCGTTGGTGGAACGTTAACTTAAGAGTGGCGATGGTTGTGAGTGAGGAAAATAGAGGAGCTGTGGCTTGAGGTGAATGGTGACTCTGAGTCACTATTGGTCTTCAATAGTAGCGGTGACTTAGACAATCAATGGAAACTACTGTGCAAAAAAATGCTAAAAAAATTTAATACTACCAAAATAAATTAATCGCTTACTAAAACTAAAAAATAATTTGACGAACTAAATTAATAAATTAAAAACACATATTTTGAACAGTTAACAATAAAAATTAATTACAATTTATTCATTGTTAATTTAAAACACAAAATTAAAAATTAAAAAGTCAGTTTGGTAAGTTAATTAACAACTTAATTAATTAAAGAATTAATGAAAATAAATAATTAAATTATAATCAAATAAAACAAATTATTAAATATATTTAATGAATTGAATTAAATTATTAAAAATTAATTTTATTATCTGAAGTATCAAAAACAAAATTTCAATTTCTTTATTTATAATTAAAATTAAATAATTAAATAAATTAAATAAATTATAAAATAATTATTTTGAAAAATAAAAAAATGAAAAATAAACGAAAGAACAAAAAGAATTAATAATTATAATTAAATTAAAAACAAAAGAATGAAAAATAAATGTTAAGAACAAATAGAATTATTTAATTTGAGAATTATTTAAAATAACAAAAATAATTATTAAAATATGTGGTTTACAAAAAAATTTAATATTTTACAAGTTATGAACAAAAACAAATAAATTGTTACATATTAATTAAAATAAATATTTTTTACATTTAAAATATACTAAAAAATAATAAAATGATGAGGAAAATTATATTAGAAAGCAACCACATCAGATATAAGTTCTAAAATTAACATAATAACATCTCAGAATATGTTATATACTGGTTTTGTTACATTATCATGATTAAATAATGTTTGAAAGTGGAGTATAAAGTAATAAAATGAAAATGATTGTTTTAGATGGTAACCTCTTATTTGGGGAACTTTTTTGGTTTACACAAAAATCCATGCTACAATGGATTTATGATTCATAAAATGGATCTAAGATGTTTGTATGTGAGTAATTAAGTTATTTTTTTATGAATTGGATGATTAAAATGGATTTGAAAGTGTGAAGAGGGGAAGAGAAGGGGTGGCCTTTTATATGTGGGTGAGAGGAAACACATGATTTTTTTAATATGAACAATTACAACCACGTTTTTATCTTTCCATAAGCCTACCAAATGGGCCATTATCAACCATTAAAGGTTATAAAGTTAAATTTGGACATCCAATGAGTATTTTAATATTTTTTAGGTCATTTTTAACTCTTATCTTCTTTCTTTAACCACCTTAGTGAATCAATTTTCACCTTAACTGTGGTAATTAATTTTTACTGCATTTACTATTCATAACTACCATAAGTAAATTCTAAATTATTATTTAATCTAAATTATTATTATTTCACAAATTGAATCCATTTTTCTAAATTAAATTCATAGAAGTGGAAGAATAAAATTTAAAATTAGTCTCGTAGATGCGATGAAAAAGAGTGTTTTCAATCAGAAAATTCTCATATTTATAGGAGGTTTTAGTATTACAGTTCAATATTAAATTGATTAATTTAAATAAATTATATTTAATATAATATAATATATCTAATTTTACTTTTAAAAAATTTAATATAAAATTCATCCTTTTAAATTATTTAAATGAAAAGGAAGTTTTCAAATAAAAATCAGTTATTCAGTATTCATTGGAAAATGAAACTTTCTATAAAAATCAAAAAAAATATCCCTAATATAATTTTAATAGGATGAATTGTTAAATTAATTTCATTTTATCAGATAAATTTTCTAATATTGGAAAAAATAATAATTTTATATTATATGTGCAATGTGAGACAAAAACGCCATTCAGAAAAATATAGTTTATCAGAAAATATTTCTTTTTCATTAAAATGATTCCAATTTTATTTCTAATTAATATAAATCCTTTTTTATTTATTTCATACATGAATATACAATATAATTTTCATAATTTATTTAGTAAAATTCATACCCTTCAACATAAGGGCTATGTTATAATAGAAATGTTTAAATAATATTTCAATATATTATTTTCATTTAAAAATGGTGTTGTGTGTATCACAATCAATTGAAGAGATTAAAATAAATTAAATGGAAATAAATTAAATTCTTGGGGTGGTACATCTAAATAATTGATCCATCCTTCGGTTACCACTAGATACAATGTCAAACAAGAATTCAAAGGGTTCTCTTTTATAAAATGGTCAACTATCAGCATGCTCCTGATAGTAAATATGTTTTCTCTCTAAAATAGATTCCACCACCATTTATAGCATTTATTAATTGAGATATCACTATAAAAAATTAATCAATTCCAATTCCAACTATTAATGGATGCTTATATGGTGGCATTTTCCTCTTAATACCTTCCTACAATAGCATCCTGGTTTTTTCTATGGAAAATTATTCCTGAGAGACCATGTTTAGATGAAGGAACAAGGTAATATTCAAATTCAGTATCATTTCAACATAGAAATAATGTTTTATCTTTAAATGAAATTCTTTGAAAATTATCTTGACCTATAATTTCATCCAAACCTTTCCTTAGATTCCAACCATAAGGTCCCTACCTTAAAACGTTACATAATATCGATTTTTTTAAGTCAAGAATTCACATTTAAAAATTTATAGAATATTTATTGTTTATAGTTTTAAGTAATTAGGTCATAAAACATACATAAAAACCCATATATAATCTCCATTCGTATAAGTTTTATCAGGCTCACCAATTTGAATAAATTGTATTGGGATCACTCACCATCATTTATAATTTTCAAATACAATATCAAGAATAAAACATTTTCTTCTATAAATTCTCCTCATAAAACACAAAAAAATCTATTTTGATCCCAAATGAAAATTAATTTCAGATAATGGAATGCCCTTTCCTTTTAAAAACACTTTTTCGAATCTAAAATTCCTAAAACCAGGGTAAGAATTATTGTTCCTTGAAGAAAAAATAGAATTTTATAATGGGAAAATAAAATATAATAACATTTATAGTGGTTGGAAAAGTCACTAACCCCATATAAATTAAAATCAATCTTTTCCTTTTTAAGTTTTTAAATAAATCCAACACATTCCTTGTCAAATAAGTAAAATAGATTCTTTTTGAAAAAACTCTATAAAATAAAGAGTTATAAATTGTCCAGTATAATTAATTTATATCTATATAAAATTTTCCCAAAAAAGATGTTTAAATTCATCGATACAGAATATAATTACTTATAAAATAAATCATAAAACATTAAAAATGTGTTTTTAAGTTCATATGTCCCTTACCTTGAGTTAGAGTCGTCCCGACATTATTTATCCTCATCTTCTTCGGTAGATTTATTTATTAATCCATAAGCCCTATAAGTTTGGTATTCTACTAAAAAAATGTCCCCTAGAATGTGTGTAGGGATGATAGAAATCTTTTTGGGTAGGTTTTGACTGATCTAGAGTGTTCAAAAGGGGTAAGGAAGAGTGGACTTGAGGTTCCCTTTTATAAGTGAGGGGAGGGGAATTCTTGAAATTACATAAAGTGTTGGGTTAATATATGTTAATTTTAATATTAAAAATCTATTAAAATTGATATAATTTTACTATTATATGAGGATGAGTCTAAATAGTCTCATAAAATAATATTTGTACAAGTACAAGTGATTTTCTCACCCTTATCTCTCTATTTTAAACCCCCATTAACACTTTTGATGATTTCCATGAAACATATGTTTATTAAATTAATGAAGTCAATTATTTTACTATAAAATGATAAGTGTACAAAAAATAGACCATAGATGATATTATAAACAATATTAAAATCACTTGGTAGAAGATAATATTTTTATGAATTCTAAATCATTTAATAAAATATATTTTATTATAAAATATCATTAATGTCATTTTGGAACTATTCATTATTTTTAAAATAATGAAAGAATGATTTTATTTTATTTAGAATATATAACATTCACACGTCCCTAATATGTTATATTTATCTATTAAATTGATGTGACACTATTACTCACCCAAACCATATAACTTTTTGACTTTTTGAAATCATTTAATTTATTTCTCTACTTATTGCACAAGCATTGTGTCGGTGTTGTGCGATAAATTAAGTTAAATATTTAATCTATAAAAATTATAAATAAATTACCATGATATAAAAACAAAATATGTTTCAAATAAACATTTATAACCAAACATAACCAATTTTTATTATTATGGAAAAAATTTAGAGATATTAAAACACTAAGAGTGACATTTTGTTTTTATTCATTTTTTAAAATTATATTAAGGTGATTAACAAAGGAATGAGGAAATAAATGGAAAAAAATTCAAAACATTTATGTTTATAGTTAAAAAACCTTATCCAATAAAATAAATACGTGTTTTATGGATGGTTTTTGGCCATATCACATTATTTTTTAATATCAATTACCTGTTTTACCCTTACCGACGTGACAAATATTTTGTACGATTACAATTCATAATGGAAAAAAATAAAAGGAAAATTTTTACCATATCCAAACATAAAATTTAAAAATATGGAATAATTTTTCATAATTACATTTCTTGAAGTGGAAGAAATTAATTTATTACTAAAACACTAATCACAATGGAAACCAGTTTTTTGAAAAATGTTTTTTTGAGCCCAAAAGCGAAGTTATACAAAAACAATGTATAATAATGATATCTATGTAATTAATTAAATTATTTAAAATTAATGAAATATTATGTTAATTTATGATCCAATTTGACTTTTTAAATAAATTATTTAATGAAAATAAATTATTATTCTATAAAAATTTGAATTTTAACTATTCAATAAAAATCAAACTGTTCAAAAAAATTTAAAAAATTTACCCCAAGATAATTTTGTTATGATGATTTTAAATATTAAGTTAATTTTATGAAATTAATATTATAATATTTTTAAATTGTGAATATAAATAAATAATTATTATATGTGAAAAAATATTTAATAAGAATAAAATTATTTAAGTTTCGATGGAAAAATGACATAACATTCTCAAAATAAATATTAATATTTAAAATATAATTCATGAGAATTAATAATGAATCAAATTTATTATTAACTTTACATGGGTTATTACACTAATTTTCTTATATTGTTAACTCTTTCATCTGTGATTTTCACAGAAATTGGTTGGACATTGTAATTTTTTGAAACTATAATGAAATCTTATATTTCACTAATTATTTAAATATATTTGTTTAATGAATTGTAGGACTAGGTCATTAAATGGTAAAAAAATATCTATTTGACCTCATAATATTGAAAATCCATTTTTTATTCAAATTTTTGAGTTTAGATAATTTACCATAGATGATAGAATATACTAAAATCTTTCCTTCTTCTTGTATTGTACCTTAAATGGATTCTTCTCATTACATAATTATAAATGGGCTCTATTTATTTTATAGAATTATCTCAAAACCACTAAATTGATAAACAAATCATATAGGTAATTTTATATTCTGATAATTGAATTCATGTTATTGATTATCTCATTCCTACTCTCCATTTAACATTTTTTTAGAGTTTTTAATATAGAGGATAGAAGACATATAACATGATTTTAGGGAGAATTCTCTACTTTGATATTGATAAAATCAATTCCATTATTAGTTTCAAATTTTATCATTTTATATCAATGAATATTCTTTAATAATGTTAGATAACATTGAAGGTAAAAAACACCATAAACTTTTATGGGTTAAAAATCAACCCCTTTACCCTATATTGATGATACATAAATAATATATAGTTACTCTTTCCATTAATGAATCATAGTCATATAGTCCAAAAAACAACCAATGTTCCTTAATTCTTGTAAACATATCAACATCTTATATTTCATCATGTACGTCTACTCAATGATCTTTACCTTTTAGAAATTATCATACATATTATTATAATTTTTTGTAATCTTATGGAAATAATAAACTATATCAATTTTCAATGGCTCTTCTAATTATATTTTCTTCAAGTGGAATATATTTTTGTGTCACAACATTTTTCTCATCTATATTAGAATTAATGAACATATCTTATCCTCTATTTAAAAGGTATATATTAGCCTCTGTGTACATTCAATAAAATAAATATTAACTATTCCTTTCCAGAGATAATACATGTATTCCGAGTGAAATTTATTTACCTCATATATTTATACATATATAAAATGATTATAAAATTATTATCATGGATTTAAATAGATGAGATGTTTGGATTTATCTTATCCATTCCACGAATCATGGAATCATAGAGGTAAGAATCATCAAGACATAATAGTTATTTATCAAAATTGAAATATCCATATCTCATTTAATCATTGTGATAATATCATTATTTCCTATTATATGGTAAATCCATTTTATATTAAAAATAAAAACATCATTTCATTCAAATTATGTAAATGAAATTTCTATTATATACCCCTACTAAACCATTTTCTTATCATCCGATGATATTTTTATTCATATATATGATCATATAATTTCTCCTCCTCAGAATAGAAATTTTCATCCATATATTTTATATCCATAAATTTATTTCTTTCCTAGAATTATAAATTAATCATTATGTTTATTCCTATAACCACATTTAGTCTCCATTAGCACATTCCTTCACATCCATGAAAAAAATCATTATCATTGTGACCATATCCATTTCACTAATATTTTTTTTGATTTATAACATATTTATTATATTTAATTTTTCAAATATACCTTCATTTAACTTATTACATGAATTATGGAAGAAAACTTTGACAAAAAATTTGTTTTTCCCCATTGTTCAAAGAAAATAACAAGTAATTTGTGGTGTATTATTTTAAATATCGAGTTTATATCTTGTAGGATTTTGGGGGTTTCAAAGATCACTCATATTTTATAGATATAGTGCATGTGTCATAGCCTCCACCATGTTCAACTATTTCGTTAGATAATTAAACATACTTAATTATTCATTTTTAGAGGTATGTTACTACTATTGAAAATCCTATGTCATGCATATTTTATTTTCAATATTTTCTTTTACCATTCCCATAGATAGTACAATAAATTATCATAGTATCATTATAGGACTCTTGGATCTATCTCAATCCTTTATATCTCTCCAAAACTATTATGACCTCAATTTCATGATACTTTATCATTATACCCAATATTTCGTGGTATTTATCAATCCATAAATGATTTTTCTTATTCTGTAACTATGATCTTGAGATCGATGATTTAATTGTATATTTTTGTAATCTCATAATTATTATTTTGAAACGAACCCATTAAATAAAATTTATAATATTTTTAATGCAACCTATTGGGTTTTCAATCATTTTCTATAACATTAAATTTCTCTACTTTAGCCCTCCAAGCATATATACCCTCTTTTATAGCCACCTACTCTAATACGAGGATGAAAAAAAATATAAGAATACTTTCTATATATTTTCTCAAAAAAATATTGTTTAACTTTTATACCAATAAAACATATTTTTTGGTGTATTTAATTCCTTAATATTCTCCATTTCAATTTATTTTGAGTTATTATCCTCATATAAATAAAATTTCATATTCTTGAAGAAATTAAACTTTTTACTCCTCTTTCATTTCACATATACTAACTATTTTATAATGGTTTCCTCATAATTTTACTCATGTAATAAATTATTGTGAAAATAAATTTTATGGTGAAAAAATTCAACACCAAAATCACATGAGTAAAAGTTTCCCCTTGAATATTCATTTTCTTGTTTTAAAATATAAGGAATGGAATGAAATAATTGTATTAAAAATATTTCATTATGTATCATCCTATATTAAAATATTCCTCATTTCCTTAAACAAAAATTTATGAGTTTCCCCTTTTTCCAATATATATGCCTTACTAATTATTAACTCTTATAAAAAATGGAAACTAAAATTTCAATCTAATATATAATCCTTTAGATTAATTTCCTTAAGAATAGAAAACATTGGACCTAATTGTGTAGAAACAATTATTATAAAATGATTCATAATATTTACATAATATAGGGTGTAACTATGTATAAAAATATCCTAAAAAATCATAGTCACTCGATTAATGATTGTTAAAAAACTTATTTGGTGTATCCTAAAATATTATAATTGTTCCATAGTATCTATAATTTTTGATCCAATACTAATGAGTCTCCTATATATATGATTAGAATATTTTATCACAAGTCTTATCAGGATTTATATTTCCTTACCTTATTTTATATTAAATTGGAAAAATCATCACCTATTGTAACACCCTATGTTTTAGGAAAAATATTTTTTTCCTTAAACTATATGCTTATCATTCTTAGAAAAGATTTCATTTCATTCAATAATATTTTATTATAGTATAGAATAATTCATAACAGCTATAAATAAATCTATGAAGACTTTATTTATTTATAATAGAACATTATAATAAATTTACATGAAACTAAGTGTACCATATAGTGAAATAATTACATATATTAAAATTGTCTCAATTAAAATTGGTTAGTAAATATAAAGGAAAAATAATTTTACAACTCCAAAATATCTTGGATCATCTTCACCCTAGAGATACACCATCAGTAAAATTATTAATAAAATGTAGAAAATATCATAAAATAATAAAAGATGTTGTAAAATCCAAAGTGAAAACTATAAAAAATGAGAATTCTGCTATGTTAAGATAGACAAGAATGAATTTATAGGATGTAATGGGGGTAATACAGTCATTATATGACCATTATCAAATGTTATATATCCATTGGGTGTAAAAATATTAAAAACAATTCTTATTTATAATCATAATTTTGTTGTTAATTTATATAATCATTATATAGATATTGAGATTCCTAGAGGATTGTGCACATACATTGATAGTGGTTTGAATCTGTGGGGAAATGTTTTACATAATTATGTTCCTTTTAATTTGTAATAATTTTATATTTTAACTTCTAAACATTTTATGATGAATGGATCATACCATTTCATAAACACATTTACACCACATGAATAATACAATGCTAATAAATCATAATAGATAATATTTCTTTCATGTTTCTCCCTATATGTAAAGACCCTAACCCTTGTAAACCAGAGTTGGTGGTTACTTTATTACATTGGAGTTAGATACAACTGATTATATTCTAAAGGACTAAATAGTTTAAAATTATAGAAAAAAAGATTCATATATCAAAATTCACATTAAATTTGAAAAAATAAAACAACATAGTATTTTCCTTGAGAACACCACTATTCCCATTGGCAAATCAATTCATATCAATCAAAACACACATCCTAGAATCCCAGGGAAAGAAAAAATTTGAATGGGGTGAACTAAGATGCTCAGTTAGGGTATGTGTTCCATGGAATCTATCGCACATAAATATGTAATATTCAATATGGAATGGTAAATATTTGGGAACACATTCAATTTAATCAATTACTTGAGAATAAGCTGTAATATGGAAGGAGTAAACAGTGATCAAATAATTCTATGTAAATAATCACATGAACTTGAAAAATATCAATTGATATCATAACTAATCAGGAAATCACATGTACATAAATAACTAATATCATAATTAGGGAAATAATAATTATATACATCATAAATATACCTTTACGGTCTTGTTCCAAGATATCTTATATAAATGGGTAAAATCTCAGCCACTTATCCAATATAGTTTGTATCATGAGACCTACCGATGCATCAAGGGTCTGTTTCTGGCCCCAAATATCACTTACTAAGTCCAAAAAAATTCTCATATTAAAGGGGTGAAACAAAATCAATGTAAAAAATTCAAAATGAAATTCTAGAAAATGAAATTTTAATAATTTCTCTAATTAAAAAAAATAATCATAAACCATCTAGGATAATACAATGAATGATATAAAAATGGAGAAAATAAATTATAACTGATCATATAAAATCAAAATATATAATAGTTATGGTATCATTATAACATATAAACTTATCATCATAAGTAATATATAGGTTGTTGTCATTTATTTAAAATTCTGAAATTCCAAAATTAGAACATTGTATTCGATAATGTATATGACACAAAACACCAAGTTTAAAAGAAAATATAACACCCTAATACTTTAAAATATATTTATATTAAAATAAATTTAATCTATTAAAAATATTTCATTACATACAACACCAAATTTATATTTCATAAATCAAAATAATGAGATTCTTTAATAGCATGCGTTACACGCAATACTGAGTTTTACCAAACAGAAGTATACTACTAATATTATTATTTAGTATAATAGTTATCTCCTAGAATTTGTAATGGAAGGTATGAATAGGATTAACTAAATTAAAAAAATAAATATTTTACACATTTTTATTAGTTATTTATTGATATAACATAAAACAATAATCATTTAAAAGAAAAAGAAATGTTTTTTGGTAAACTATATTATTTTTAAAAGAAAAATTAGTCACCCTTTGTAAAAATAATTTAAATTTATTATTTACTAATTTTAGAAACATTATTTGAAAAAATAATATATTTTTTTATGTTATAATATAAAAATTATCTTATGTTGAATTTTATGGATTTTTCTGAAAATTCTCATTTGTTGATAAATAGTGAAAAATACTGAATTTTAATTAGAAACTACCTTTTCAATTAAATTATTTATATTGTTAAATTATTTTGTATTTTTTAAAGTAAAATTAGATAAATTTTATATAAATTAACCAATTTTATGCCATTTTAATAAATTTTCATATTTAATTTTGTTATAAAAACTTTAAAATATTTTGAACATTTTCTCCTTAAAAACCTACATTTTCACCACATCAACAGGATTAATTAAAAATTAAAAATTTCTACTTCGTTGAATTGAATTTAAAAAAATGGATTCCATATTTTTAATAATAATAATTTATAATATCTAATAATCTCAACTTAATTTTTAACAAAAAAATAGTAAAAATAGTAAAAACTAATTATTTTAGTTAAGCTAAAAATCAATTTACTACGGTGGGGGGAAATTAAAATGATATAAGTTAAAATGAAATGAAAATGGGTATAAAAGTTATTGGATGGACATATTTCAATATTTTTCTGTATATTCTCTATAATGTTCCACTATTGGTTCCATTTAACATGAAATAATGCGGGAGGAAATCATTCTTTTCAAAAAATTACAAGTGTTCTACTCACCTGAGTTACAAAAGGCCGCCACTCAAGTCACTTATTAAAAGCCTAAAAACTCATTGTATATGTAATTAAAATCCTAAATAAAAACCCATTATCCATTCTATCATATTAGAAGTCTTAGTTTTTGAATAAAGATAACCTAGGAAGTTTTTTTGTGCAAACCTAAAGAAGATATCCAAATAATAGGCAAAATATTTCAGTGAGTGTTTTTGTAATATTTACTCCTCCAAATCATTAAATTATTATTAAAACATCAAAATATAATAACCCTATTAACTTTAATATACTTATATTTTGGTATTTTAAGTTCAATACCTACAACTGTATCCACTTCTATCAAATGGGTTATGAAGTCATCATTAGTGTGTATGGCGGGCTACCACTTCACAAACTGATGTAATACATTTTTCCATTACCACCTCTCATAGTTGGGTATGATGATGGATATAAAGTATATATATGATATTTATAACATCATTATACATATGGATTCACTATTAAATATATAACCATTTTACTTTCTAATTAATATGGGATACGATAGTGTTACTCGTGTATACGGTATAATACCGTTTCATGAAGAGATGTGATTCATCTTTCACTAACACATTACATGGAAGGTAATAAGGATAATATTAATAAATATATGTGATATAAATTAAATATTTATTATACAAGTGAAATATTTATCATTCATAAAATATAATATACCATTTTATTATTTTACATTGAAAAATGATAACACCATTCATGTACGTGTGGACTACCACCTTCACAAAGCAATGCGACTCTCTTTTCATCACAACACAACATGGATGATATATACAGGTATATTTAAATAAATAAAATTTTATATATTATATTATTATCATTATCAATAGATAAAATATTATTCACACCCTTTCAATAATGATGATTGAAAAATGGAAACGTTACACATGCGAACATATAGCCGACTGTCTCCATGATCGTAACGTATATAATTTTTATTAAATGTCATTCATGATTAGATTTAAAAGTATAATTGATGTATAAATATTATATATATGTCATTATTATTATTATGGATATTATAGAACTATATAATATGCAAAATAACATAACCATTCACGAGGAAACACACATGAGAAAACAGGGAAATTAATATTTAAAATAATAAAAATAATGAAAGATAATTAACAAATAGGTGAAAAGATGTTATAAAAGGATCATCTATGATATTAAAAATATAAAAATAGTTCTTTTATAAGTTAATATAATTTTTAAAACTACTATAATTTTGTATAAATCATTTTCAACCAAAAGGAAACCTAAGGTAAGAAATTTCATCTCAATTTCATTTCACTGAGGAATATTGTAATGTTCTCCTCCTAATTTATTTTATATGGTGTATATACTTCCCCCTTTTCATTTAATATCATGAAAAATTCATTAATCAAGTAATTTTGAGTTTTAATTTGAATTATTTCACCTAATGACATTTTTATTAAAAGTTACCAAGTGTTAAATAAATTTATAACTCGGTTTCTTTTCATGGGGTTATATTACATCTCCATTATCTTTGATATTATAATATTACATGTGTATGATTTTTTATCAAATTATTTTGTGTTTACAATTTATTTATATGTATTTTTAGTTGATACATGTAATATTTTCATTGATTAATTCTCAATTCAAAGTTATGATCTTTATGAGGGTTTATTTCAAAATCTCTTTCTAATCGGGGTGGTTTATACCTATAATTAAATTAAAGGAAATTTTTAAATAATTGTTTAATAAAAAATTTAATTTTCTCCTACCCTATTTATTCATTATATTTTTATTTAATAGTACCATTTTCCCACTCTTTGTTAGTTAAATTTTCTGAGAAAATGTTTTTAAGAAAATCATACTTCATTTCTCTCTTAAGTTGGAATACCGTTTTATTCTAAAACCATGTTTTCAAAAAATGGTTTAATTTTTTTTACCATCTTTAAAATTATTAATTAAATTTATTTTTACCCATTTTAATTTATAAAAATTATTTGAATAGAATCTTCATGTAGTTTTTTTGAATAAGGCTCTTTTCTATCATTTTTATATTGCAATAGGAATGCTATTTTTAACATGCATAGAAAGTGTAGAATTACCATCCATCACAAAAAAAATTTATTTGAAGAATAATTTTCATGTTTAAAAGGATATTTTAAAGGAATTTTTTTAGTAATATTATAAAAAATCTTGGTTAAAAAAATTTATTTAAAAAAGGAATTTAAAAAAATATTCTTTAAAAAGTGATTTTCAAAATGAAAAGAATATTTTTCTCAAGAATGTTTTTAAAGATATTTTTATGGCATTATTATTCATAAATGACTACATAAATTATTATTAATCCATTGTGTATATTTTATACCACCCCTATTCATCCTCGAGATGCTTTATGATTATTTTGACCAATGATAGTATTGACATTCACTTCATTATTTCATTTTTTAGGCATTAACTTCAACTTGAAATATTCACTCTCTTATGATTGTTAGAAATTAAATTTCCCTATAAATGACCATATTATTTATCATGGATATTTGTAATACTTAAACTATATTTCATTTCTATATATGGTTTTTTATATTAGATTTTATTTGATCCATGGGAAAAATATTGATAAATTCGTATCCTTTACTCAATATGGATATTTAATGTTAAGACATATTGATTTATGAATTAAGTCTATTATTTTATATATGAGAAATTATTTAGACCTAAAGTGATGGGTGGGGCCTGGTATTATATAATTCATTGATTAATCGGTAATGTCATGAGGATAATAAGTAAGATATAATTAAATAGGTTTTTACATGTAGTTTAAACCATCATGTGAAAGGTATTGATATTAGAGGTAACATGATTATTGAGATCATGGAATCCAATAATTATGAATTTCCTTTATTAAGAATTAATTTATTATTATAAATTTTATTTTAATAATTATTTTATCTCTGGATTATTTTCATTACCAATTTATTGATTAGATGGAATGTGTTTTTAGTTATTTACCATTCCCTATTGATTATTCTTTATCTAGTTATTTAAGTGGGATATGAGTTTGGTTATATACTTTTACAAGATGATTATTCTTATTGTTTCATAATATATTATTCCGTACTTAATACTTACTGAACATTTGAGATCACACTTATTTTTTTCATTTATTAGGAATCCATGATGTATACTATGTTTTATAATAAGGATATTCAAGAGGAAATTATGTAATTATAGAAAAAATATATTTTGTAATTTATGTTTTAAAATACAATGAAACTCTCTAGTATGTTTATATTTTACCAAGAATACTAATTTATTCAGTCCATCAAGATATGATTCCTTATATCTTATGCCAATATAATACAGTAAACAACGGCTCTGAGATACTAGCATCAGGGTCTGTATAGTTAGTATCAGAGGAAGTTTAGTATAATTCTTTAGAATTATATTTTGGAAAACATAGATTAAATATCATAACCATTTGATATACAATTAGAATATATATAAAATAAACTAGTAGAAAAATGGTCTTTAACATTGAAAATATGATGTATTTTTCTTATAAACCAACACAAAATATGTTTGTGGAGTTGTTTTGTCATTGGTTTTGTTTAAAATCGATGAAAATTGGTTTTTTGTTGTTGTTTTTTATAAATATAACACCAGAAATACCCATCGACATCATTTTGGTTTCAGTTTTTAAAGAAACTGATGTTAAAAAATTTTAAAAAATTATTTTTGGCATAAGTTTTTAAAAATATAATTCCAATAATTAAAATTTTTTTTGTTTTAGATCATTTCTTAAGCTTTAATTTTAATAATCGTTGAGCTAAAATGGAGTTACGAATTAAATGTTATGAATATTGAATGTAGAACTTCTCTAAGAGAAGTATTAAAGAAGTCCAACTTTTGAAGTCCATAAATTTTAATATATAAATACATTTTAGCTCCATGACCAATAAAATCTATGCTTAAGAAATAATATAAATCATAGTAAATTTTTTTATAAATTTTTGGTTCCTGTTTTAAAAAAACTGACTCAAAATAGTACTAGTAAATATGCAGGATTAGTATTTCAAATTTTTTCATAATATATATTTCAATTTTTAAAATCCCACCTAAATTTCTAAAAAAAACCATTGAAAATATTTTCATTTACTATATATAAATCCATTTTCCTTTCGTTCATCATTTTTGACCTCTTTGATTAAATCAAATTTTCTACACGGATTTAATTGATGATATGATCACAATATCTATTCTAATCATTTGATTTATTTATTATTATTATATTCCTTCATTTCTAAACATCTCAATAATATTACTTATAATTTCTATATATTATTATGATTGAGTTATTAATATAAAACATTAGGATGATATTTACCAGGAGATGTGAAAAATTCATTATCAATCACCATTTTCATTTCTGTATGGGTTCTACCCTAAAACAAAGAGATATGATGATAGGAAACATATCATTTTTATGGAAACTCCTAAATGAATCGAAATATTTTTGAATTCATATGTTTATTTTATTTCATTTTATGTATGTAATTTTCATTCATGTTTCTCATGTTTTCATTGAAATGAGTTGTTTTTATCGAAACTTTGAGAAGTCCATCTTCTGATGACCAAAACTTTTGATCCATAACTCCATTTTAGTTATATGACTATTCAAATCGATGATTAGGAAATGATTTAAAACATTGATTTTTTTAATTATTGGAGTCATTTCTTGTTAAGAATCAACACCAATTTTTTTTTATCTTGTTGGCATCATATTATTTAAAAAGTGACCTAAAAAATGATACTGATGGGTATTTTTTTCTTCAGTTTTATAAAAAATAGATGCTAAAAAAATGTAAATCCGTTTTGGAATCAGTTTAAAAAAAAAATCAAAATTCCTATTTTTTATGTCGGTGGATTAAACGCCTATTAAAACCCAACATTAAAATTAAAAAACCTGATATTAAAGACCATTTTTCGACTAGTGATAATATCCTAATGTTTTGTTAAGTTATAGATTATTTGTGTGTTTCTTTCAATACATCCATATCTGGATACTATTGGTGGATATGGTTTTGGTATAGAGGTACATATGGGTAACAACTCTAAAAATGGAATACTAGGCTTGACCTAAAAATCACCTATTGCACAACAATATTCCTTATTCTACACTTGATATGAAATTCCTATGAAATATTCATATGATAAATCTCACTTTCATTACAAAATATTATGAAGTATTTTAATAGATAATGATAACAAATGAAAAAGAACAAAAATTTTATGTATTATATTAAAAAGAATGTGCAAAAATGGAATGGTATAATGAATTATGCAAGGAAAGGAAGGTAATAATGTAAAGAATAAAAAATAAAAAATAAAGAGTATGATAAAAGTAAATAAATCTCATCCTAGGATATATTTATATATCATTGACATACGTGTGGAGAACCAAGTTATTATCTAAGTCAATTCCATATTCTAAAGGGTAATCCCTGGACAATATAGGGAACTATGTGGAAATAAAATAGATGATGTATTTATGTATTAGGATTTAAGAATTTAACTTAGAATTATTTTTACCAATTGTATTTTTGTTATAAGAATCATGAAATAGCTAAAGATTATGTTAAATTTTATGAATACATTTTTTAATTAACATAAGAGTTATGGATTTCATTTTGGGTATATGATTATATGGTTTATCATATGTTCAATGTCATAAAAACCAATTTTTGGATTTTATGTGAGTAGAGTTTACAAAGATTAAGGATTTTCTAGGATAAATTTACCGAAAGAATATGTTTGATTGGAAAATGTATTTTAGGAATAATGCCTTTCAATTTTGTATACATGTATTTAAAGGTATTTATAACATTTAGGTTTAATATGATCATTAATGACATTATAATAATAGTCAAATAAAAATATCAGACTTTGTGGGGAAAAAGTAAAATAGGTTACATTGAATAACTTTGTAAAAATTTTATTTAATGGTTAATTTTATTTCAAGGATGTACATCATATGTTTTGGGAGAATTATAGGAATTATATTAATATAGTGTATAAAAAGTAAAAGTTGTATTCTAGGTGAAAACCAATCGAATCCAGGAAGGCTATAAAGCTTGGAACCATGACCAAAGGAAAATAATGATTTAGAGCTAACCACAGACCTATGTTATGTCATGGTTAATATGTCATTGTTTTTAGTTAAAATATTTGAATAAAAATTATTAATAATGAACCAGTATTGTTAATTTTTATGTTTAGAGATGAATTTATTATTTTTTACAACATGTGTTAAACATATTGGATATAAAAAATAATTAAAGACATGCATAAATACTTGCCACACTTTTATGGATATTACAGTCTCTTAAAATTTAGGTTTAATTCCCTAGGAATAAAAAATTCATCTTTTGGATATTAATTTCTTAGAGTAAGGGATGAATTGGAAATTGATTAAAGTAAAGACACATGTTGAAATTGTTCTTATGAAAAATAAATGTATCAAGTAAGTATATTTCTTTATATACATAGACAATAAAATAATTCCATAACCTTTGGAAATATATCATTAAACAAAATTTTTTTACTATGAAATTCATATCTGATGAATCATATGGCCTTTTTAAATCATCATAGATTTATGGTTTTGAGTCCATTAAATTTCCTTTGATCATTAACTTTATTGTGATCAATAAAATAATTCACTCTCTAAAATTATTTACAATTTTCTTTTATTTCCATATGTTTACATTCCATCAATGTTCTCCTATATATAATCCTAGTCATATGTTATTTCATATGAACTTTATTCATCCATTTATATCTTATTGAGAGGATATATTATCAACCATTTTTTATGATATTGTTTTAAAAAGGAATTTTCATATACCGAAACCATGATTTTTGAGATAATGTTTAAATTTTAAGGATGAAATTTATTAAGGGTGGGTAGACTGTACAACCTATAAATTTCAAAATAAGAATATTGTATTCGATAACTTATATGACACACAACACTAGGATTAGAAGAAAATATAACACACTGAGACATTATGATATATTTTTTAAAATTAATTCAATCTGTTCAATATATTTAATGATACTCTACACTATTTTTTTTCATGCATTACACGTAACAATTTGTTTATTTGACAAATTTTGTTACATGAAAGACCATGCTTTACCGAACTACAATATATTGTTAATAATATCATTTATTATTATGGTTATCACCATTCCATTGTAATGGAAGGTATGAATATTATTAAATAAGTTATGAATATATATAGTTTACACATGTTTATTATTTATCTATTAATTAAAAATAAAATAAGTATCTTTTGAAGGAAAAAGAAATACCTTCTGAAGAAATATTTTTTTTCTAAAAGATGGATTAGTCGTGCTTTGAGAACATAATTTAAGAAATATTTTTACACTTTTTCAAAATTTATTGGAGAAAATAAACTCTATTTTTCATTTCATAATCTCAAAATTATTTTAGGGGAAATTTCAGGTAATTTTCTAAAAGGTTTTATTCTTTGATGGATAGTGAAAAATATTGAATTTTAATTAGAAATATCCTTTTAATTTGATTAATTTATACTATTAAATTATAATTTGAAATGGTTTCAAAGTAAAATTAGTTAAATTTTATATAAATTTAAAAAAATTAGTTCATTAGATTTTTTTTCACATTTAATTTTGGTATAAAAACTTTGTAAAATTTTAAACATTTTTTCTTTAAAAATCAGATTTCTCATCATGCATGTGGGATTAAATTTAAATTAAAATTTACCACTTATTTGAATTTAATTTGGAAAATGTAATAATTTTTTTAAATTATAGTGATTTATAATTCCTAATATGGTCAAATTATTTTTTACCAAAATGAATAGAGAAAACATTAAACATTAATTATCGTGGATCTGGTAAAAATGGATTTACATGGCGGTTAATGTAAAATGAGAAGGGTTAAAATGAGCTAAAAACTTATATAGAATATAATGTATGGAAATATTTAGAAATTATACATTATAGGATTGATAATGGTCAATTTTGGGAGCATGGTGACATGAAAACAATGTGGTTGGAATTCATTATTTTAAAAATTAACAAGTGTTCCACACACCTCACTTATAAAAGGCCACCCCAATAATCTATTATTTACACCTTAAAACATCATTGGTTCATCCAATACATTCCTATATCACTTCAAAACATACCTGAGATAACCTTTTATTCCTTATTTTGTAAATAAATCCATCCTAGGATGGTGTTTGGTGGAAATCTATGTGGGATGCTCAAAGAAAATGTAACATTCTTCAACACGAATTTTTCTTCTTCCTCCACCTCATAAAACTATGATTAAATCATGATAATATAAATAAAATGGTATATTTCATATATTTATATATTTTTATGTCAATTTCATGACTTAATTTTTTTTTTCACTAAATCAAATGTGTTGCGAAATCATCTTTCATATGTACAGCGGACTACCGCCTCACGAACCGGTGTCATTCATTTTTCCATTACCAACTGTCATAGTTGGGTATGATGATGGATATAAAAAATATATAGGTTATTTATAACATAATTATACCGATTAATTCATTATATCATATATAACATTTTTTATTTCTTTTCTGAAGGGAATACAATAATTTCCATTATGTGTACGCCAGACTACCGCCTCACAAAGTGATGTGATTCGTCTTCCACTAACGCTTTACATGGAAGGTTATAAGGAAAATTTTAATAAATATATATGATATAAGTGATATAATTTTTATATTAATTAAATATTTATCATTATTTTAAGATAATATATAATTTTTTATACTGAAATATGATAACATCATTCGTGTGTGTGAGGGATAATGCTTGCATGAAGCAATGTGACTCTCTTTTCATCACTAAACGACATGGATGATATATAAATACATTTAAAGAAATAATATTGTTTATATGATAGTATTATAATTCTATAATGATAAAATATTACTTAAAATATTTCTATAATGATCATGGAAATATTTAAATGTTACTCATTCGTACATACGAAACATGCATGAGAAAACAAGTCAATTAACACCCAAAACAATGAAAATAATAAAAGACAATTAATTAATGGGGGAAAATATGTTATAAAAGGACAATATATGAAATTATAAATATTAATATGGTTCTATTATAGGGTAATGACATGTTTAAAAACAATATACCAATGGAAAAATTAAATTAAACCAAAAGGAAGAGTAAGTTAAAGGATTTCATCTCAATATCATTTCATTACGGTATAGTGTAATTTTATGCACCTAATTTCTTTTATATAGTGTATATAATTCCCATTTTTCATTTAATATCATGAATAATTCATTATTCTTGGTATTGTATGTTTTAATTTTAATTATTTTATAAATGGGGATTTTTCTTAAAAGTTACAAGTGTTAAAGAATTTTATAACTCAATTTATTTTCATTAGGTAATGTTACATATTATTTGTATTTAATAATATAATATTATGCATGTAATGAATTTTTATCATATTATGATTTATTTTAAATTTTCTTAGGTGGATTTAATTTTTATACTCATAATATTTTCAATTGTTAATTCTAATTAAAAATTTACGATCTGTGTAATGGATTATTTCACAATCTCATTAAAATTGAGAATATTTAATATTGTATTTAAATTGAAGGAAATTATTTAATCATTTTATAATAAAATAATTTAATTTTCTCATCCAATTGTTATTTATTACATTTTCATGTAATATTATAATTTATTAACTCTTTAATACGTAATTTTTTGATATTTTTTTTATGAAAATAAAAATTCATTTCTCTCTTTGGTCGAAAATCCGTTTTCATACAGAGAAATGTTTTCTAAAAATGTGCTAAAAAATATTTTTAAAATTTTCCAAATGATTTATTAATGAAAATTTTACCGATTTTTACTTTTTATAAAATGTTTTTTATAGGAATCTATTTTTCCTTTTTATAAAAATGAACTTTTATAATATTTTTACAGTGAAAAGTAATGTTATTTTTAACTTATACGACATGTACGAAAATGACCTCCATCATGATCATATTTTATTTAATGTTTCCATTTAAATAATACATGGTTCTTCTAAAAAAATATTTTCCTAATATTTTGGATATTCGTGTTTTTTGAAAGTGATTTTAAAAGAAAATTATTTTCAAAATGTGCCCGTAAGGGGCTCCTCGCTGGGGTTTTTGCCCCCCCGCCGCTGTCTTCGTCACCCCACCGTGGCTCGGATTCTCGTCGATGCTTTGGGGAGGTGGGTTTGTGGAATGCTGCATCTCCTATGTCGGCGTCATCTCAAACATATTGGCGACTATTTTCCGACCTTCCTCATGCCCTGGCCTTCGAGTGGACAAAGCTCTCATGGCGGTGCGGTTCCACGGTTTGTGTTTTCATTGCTGCGGTGTGGATGCCATCACGATTTCACCTTTCCTGGTTGCGTTGGGAGGATCTGGTCGCAGTGTTTGGGCTTGAAGGCGGTGGTGGGTTTGTGGTTCAGGTTTGTGGTGGGTTTTCTTCTTCCCTAGTCTGTATTTTTGGTTTCTTGTTGTGCGATGGAGGAGATTTTGGTTTGTGGTTTGGATCTGGATATGTTTTTTGTAATTGGTCTGCTCCGAGGTTGCGGCTGCGGCGTGGTTCCAAGGAAGGCTGTTGTTTTCTTTTGGGGTTTTTATTCCTACAGTGGTGGAGTGTAAAGGGTGTTTGATCAGTTTTGTGGAGATTCTACAGTATGGATGTAGGATGTGCAAATGGTTTTATGTAGTTGATTGCGTTGAATTGGTGGAATGTACTCTTGGTATTGTGAATCCTGTTGCCCTGCTGTTGGAAGTTTAAGGGTTGCTGCATCTTTGGCCTTTAAATTTTGTTCTATGGTGGTTTGGTTGTTTTTAGTCATGAAGTCATGTATGGTTTCTCACTTTTTCCTCAAAAGTGTTTGAATAATAAAAATTTAATTTTCAGTCAGTCTTATATTTGAAAAATTGTTTTTCAAAATTAAAAGGATATTTTTCTGAAGAATATTTTTAATTATATTTTTATGGTATTACTATTAAAAATTTACAAACAAACTTTATTATTAATTCATTGGTTACATGTTGATACCATCCTTATTCTTCCTCTTTATGGGTTTTCATTGTTTTTACCATGGATAGTATTGACATTAACTTCCTTGTTTCATTTTTTTATAAAGGACAATTTTATGATATTCCTAACAATGAGAGGGGAGGTGAATTAGTGTCAAGGATATTTTTAAATAAATTTTAGCCTTTTATCCCTTTACCTCTTAGACCTATTAGGATATTTATTCTCTTATTCTATTTTCTCTCTCACAGGCATGCATATGAAAGTAGTAAAGATAGAACATGATATTTTTACAAGGTTCACTACTCAATAAGATTATTTACTTCCTTATTATGGTTTGGAAATAATCCAATACCATACAATACACTAGAAAATAATCCATTTTATATTAAAACAATTATTATGATATTCTATTATGCTAATATAGCACTATGTCAATAATATAATAGTGAGTTCATATAGCACTTTAAAAACAATCCAATTGTGTGTTTCTTAAAGAACATGGATGGATCTTTATAATGTATCTCAAGATAGCCTTATCCTTATTGATAAGGGTTTGTAACAACAATAAATTACTCCACCAATTCAGTGATGTCTTACATTATATTTGTTATTTGTTCTTCTATATTCTTTTTCTTTACTTTGATACTTATACAAAAGAATGAAAGAAACTATTCTTACTTCTTCCCAGTATAAAAATTGATAGATTTACTATTTTATCATTCTACTAGTCATGATAATACGAATGTGTTGTGGGATGATAAACATTGAATTTTATCTAACACAAATTATAATAAACTGATATCAATTTAGACACCAAATCTTATTATATTATTCTCAAATTATTCTTCAATGAAAAAAACAACTACACTGAGATCTATTCTTCTTCTTCTTCTTACTAGAATCACAAAATTCCTTCATGATTGTTAAATAAATCAAGATCATATCATCTTATCATCATTATAGTTGATATGGACTAAATAACTGAATATATATTGACCATTATCTTTTTCTTTATTAATACTCAATAATATGGAATAATATAATATTGTTTTATTCCCTTCCTTATATACTCAATACCAACACATGAGTGTATTGGTTTAATTTTTTTTGTAAAGACCCGTAAAATTCAAGGAATTTTTTTTCTTAATTTTCTTCGGAATTTTACAAGAATGCAGTTTCTGACAGAACCTGATTCGGAGGCCCGGTGTTCCCGGAATCATTTTCTGAAGTTTAGCTCGGGTACGTTCAGTGAACGAACGAGCGGGTTTTTCTAACTTTTGAACCGGTGCTTGGAATCGAATTCCGAGGGCACCAATGGAATCGCAGCGTCGGTAATTTCTTAGAAACACCTTTTCTGGAGATGCGTTTGCTCGGGTGTGGTATTTAATTTTTGGGGTTAAGTTAAGGAATAAAATAAAAGTGGTGCGACAATTTATTTTATTTTGCTTAAAGGGATTAACCTAAGTTAAGTGGATAAGATGAGACCCACAATATCATACCCACTTGGTAGGATATTTGTGAGGTGGGGCCCACATGAGCCCCACCATTTATTTACTTCTAAGTAACGCACCCACACACCCCCCCTTTTTAATAAAGTCAACCGTGCATTTATTTTGGTTAAGAAACGCCTCATTAAATTGGGCGGTTAAATCGTTACAATTAATTCATCGAATTAATTGTTCGTTTCTTATCTTTAGAATTTCAAATTCTTATATTATGATAATAAAATAAGGGAATGACTTATTTTATTATGTTGGGTTTTGTGTTGTGTTAAGACTTTGGGAGAAAAAGAGAGGATTCTTCGTTCTTCGACGAAGAACGCGAAGAACGCACCGCCGCTGATGGAGAACGCCGACCTCCGACGACGGACGACAGTGAGAGACGCCTTCCTCGAAGATCACCTAACGCCAAGGACGTTCCTTCTATGGCGATCCTCTTCTTCCGCGATGGTTAATTCCGCGACGAACGCTCGTTCGACGACAACGTTGAGGTAGGGTTTTATTTTCTAAATTTCTTCCATCGCCATCTTCCTTTCTTTTGAGGCGCCTGATATCACAATAACGGGAGGAGGTTAGACCGCATGAACACGACCAACCCTCCTCCCCCTTGTTGGTTTGATTTTGATTGCGGCATGAGCAAGGCAACGCGGTGCCGAAGCATCACGCGGATAATATTAAAGAAGGGGAAGAAGCGCGGTGCCGTCGCGCCGCACTAGAGAACTATGAAAGCACCGTGGCCGGAGCGGGGCCACGGAAGAGGGGCGTGGCGCCGTTGCGCCGCGCCGGACGAACGAAGGCTGCGGCCGGTTCCGGGCCGCCGGCATCAGAGCAGGGGGACCGGCCTTGCCGGTCCCCTGGCGGCAAAAGTCGGCCGACCGGACCGTGGAAGAACCGAGGGCTCGAAACTCCCATCTAGCCGGACATAGTGGCCCCATTAAGGGTCCACAATTTCTACATGCGGGGGGGCAGCGCCCCCCACATCCGAACGGCTTGGCCGTTCGGCCGAGCCCCTGGCCAGCGCGCCCGGCCGGCTGCCCTGGCCGGTCCGCCAGACCGGTCCGCGCCCAGGCCGGGCCGCGCCAGACGGTCCGGGCCATGCCAGCCGTGCAAGGCCGCGCCCAAGCGGGCCGGACCCAGGCCCGGTTCGGGTTGACCCAGTTTGGGCCGACCCTGGGGGTATCAGGCTGGGTCGGACCGGGCCCGAACCCCCTAATACCGAACCTCTTCATTCTGTTGCCCAAAACATGAGCTGCGGACCTCCGATCGATGCACCGTCAGTTTCGTAACGATCCTTGGATCAGGACGGTCGTTTAGGTATATTACACTGAAGGTTTCAGAGTAATTTGGGATCGTTCGGGTTGGTTCGTACATGAAACCAACCGGGCCCTCGGAGCGGAAACACTTATAACTTGAGCTCCGGACGTCCGATTGACGTGCTGTCGACTTTGTTGGATCCATCTTAGTGAGACGGACCTTTTGGCTTACTCCTATAGAGGTTTGGACGTAGTTGGAGTACAGTCGGGTTGGTTTTGAATTAAAAACCAACCGGGCCCCTGGGACGAAAAAACCAATAACTCTCAGACCGGACGTCCGATTGACCCGTCGTCTGTGACGTTGAGTTCCTGTTGACGATACGAAACTTTGGGATACATAACTCCGGACATTTTTTTAGTTGATGTATCAGCCCCTCGGCTCGTGGAGTGGACCCTCCCGAATGAGCTTCCTGTGTGCGGGAACCCTATAGCTGGCTGCGACTGCGACGATGACGACGACTGTACAGAGATCCTCAGTGGATTCGATGGCGACAACTACAACACTCAGCTATCCTACGTGGATCAGTGCTACCAATCCTATGTGGGTAAGATCCTATGTGGGTCAGCGCTCAACGGTCCTGTGTGGGCTAGCGCCTACAGATCCTGTGTGGGTCATTGCGGGGGTTAGTTACCTATCGATCCTATGTGGGTCAGATCCTTTGAGGGTCATTGCGGGGGTTAGTACCTATAGATCCTTTGTGGGTCTGATGACTTAGATGAATCAGTGGCTATATCTGATCATCTCTATCGTTATACGAAGAAGTATACCTGTGTGAGCTGAATCCTGTTTTTCTTTCCTATGTGGATTGTGTTGTGCTATACTGTGTGGATTACGTTTTGCTTTCCTGTGTGGACTGGGTTGTGTTTTCTTGTGTGGAATGGGTTGTGTTTTCCTATGTGTACTGGGTTGTACTTGGGCTCGGATGTTGGAGCCAAACTGGAATTGATGACTGAGGTATATGTATGGGCATATACCTAAGCAGTGTCTGATGTTACTTCGTGATTGTATCTTTCCTTTGTGGATTATCCTTTGTGGATTTATGTGTCCCTCGGGGGTTTCGGGGTCCCTACTGAGTAGCTTATACTCAACCCTGCACGGGCTATGCCCGCACTACGTTGTGTTGGTTGCAGACGACGGACATCGCTGATCGTGGTTGAGGCTTGCGGAGCAGGACGGTACCTACAGGTGAACCACTGGGCGGAACGTACACGGAGCGGACGACTGGACCTGATGAGCTGTGGAGGCTATATGTACCCACCCTTCAGGTGGGACTTCCAGTGGACGGCTCGAGGCTGTGGCTTTACTTTCAGTTGCTGTTTTTCCCTTTCCAATTGTACTTTACTTTCAGTTTGGGTTTGTATACTGGCCCACTTACTTTTCTGCACTTACTGTTGTACCCAGTGTTTTACTTAGTATTTACTTTTACTGCTTACTTGCTTTGTGGTGTTTGTTTACTTTACAAAGGCAATGCCTTCCCTTTTTATCGGGAATTACACCTTGGTGCTAGTCGCCAGGCCCTGGCCTATGGAAGGCGGGCATGGGGTAGTCACAGCACGGGCCCCAAGGACGGGTCGTGACAAATTGGTATCGGAGGAGTTCGGTTATACCGCAGAACTTTGGACTCTGATCTTTTTCTATGTGAAGAAATAATGTTAAGAGTATTGAGTGTGGTTATCAGTCCAGGGAGTCTAGTGTTGGTGTGGCGGCCGACGTATCCGTACACCAGGACCCTGACTTCTGATTTCCGACTTAATGCACGAAAACATTGATTACATGTGTGTTTCAAGTTTTCTTTGTGATTACTTTATGTCAGCTCACCAGGTATACTGTTTGACCATGGCGCACCTATTTCTTTTCAGGATGGCCCACGACGGCAGCCAGCTAGGGTTCCGAGAGTTGTGCGTGATGACAGCCCACTGAGCGATGAGACCTCGGTATAGGGCCCTTTGACAGTAGAGGCACCGGTGGT
Source organism: Viscum album (assembly GCA_963277665.1). Taxonomy (NCBI): domain Eukaryota; kingdom Viridiplantae; phylum Streptophyta; class Magnoliopsida; order Santalales; family Viscaceae; genus Viscum; species Viscum album. Next base: position 1,572,687,330 of record OY728120.1, on the reverse strand, counting down.
ACCTCTACCCGTCGAGCCACCGATGATTCCAGCCCCAGCCACTGACGATGCACGTCACCTTAGTTCACTGCACGAGTTTCAGTGCCAGAGACCGCCCAAGTTCCGCGGGGAGACAGACCCCCAGGCAGTCGAGGACTGGGTGGAGGCAGTTGTACGAGTTTTCAGGTTAGTGAGGACACCAGGAGACCTCATGGGGATCCTCACAGCGAGCCTCCAGCACGCGGCAGCAGGCAGATGGTGGAGCTTGATGCTCCAGGTGCACGATGAGGCATCTCTTCTCTGGACGTACATTGAGAGCCTCTTCCGCTCAGAGTTCATCCCAGCCACCCTCCGTGCAGTGCGCATCCAGGAGCTTCTTCAGCTGCGGAATGGCAGCTTGACGGTCGCCCAGTACTCGACGAGATTTACCGATATCTCATGCGAATTGAAAGACATGGTACAAGACCCATTATTCCGTGCCCGGACCTTTGAGCAGGGATTGAGGCATGAGATCAGAGCATCACTGATCTCCCTCATCATTTCGACTCAGGAAGGAGTACTGGAGCGAGCTCTTCTGATTGAGATATTCCTTGCAGAGCCTACATTAGCAGCGAGACCTACCTCAGGGCGGCACGTAGCAGAGTCCTATGCAGCAGGCAGTCGACGGATGACTCATGGGTCTAAGCAGACCAGACCCTCAGGAAAACGACCTCAGGACACTGGCTCAGCAGTGTGGAGAACACAGCGCGAAGCCAGTCTTTCGAGAGGCAGACAGTGCTATGCATGCGGCAGACAGGGCCACATGGCTCATGACTGCCCGACCCGCCGTGCCGAGGAGCAACAGATGGTTGAGGGGCCAACCAGGAAGAGGCAGAGGGTCGACCGTGGCGGTTCGCAGGGAGCAGGCGGACGAGGCAGAGGAGCTGGCCGAGCAGCAGGTTGTGGGCGACGCTTTGAGGCTCTACTACCACCACCACCAGGAGGCCCACCCCGACCACAGGGAGCTGGCGGGCAGAGACAACCATAGCTCCAGGTAGTGGAGGCCTACGACCACGACGCACCCGAGATGATTCGAGGTACTATCTGTGTCTATTCCACCATTTCTGCAGTTCTTATAGACATAGGAGCGAGTCATTCCTTCATAGCCGCTACCCTTGTTCGGAGCTCGGAGCTTCTGACAGAGCCGTTGGCTCGATCCTTACGGCTAGAGACTCCTACAGGAGCAGACTCGACGATTACACACTGGTGTTGGCAGTGCGAGCTTACTCTAGGAGGCGAGAGCTTTGGCTGTGATCTTCTTGTAGTGGCGTCGAGGGATTACGACGTCATCTTGGGCATGGATTGGTTATCTACAGTCCATGCTCAGATTGACTGTATTAGGCGCAAGGTGCGGTGTGTACGCACCGACGGGAGCAGGTTCATCTTCAACGACAAGAAGGGAGCCTTCGAAGCACAAGATGGACTCCCGTAGAGGAGAGGATAACCCATCACTCATCAGTTGGCTAGCCTCATCCTAGGAGTGGTTGACATGCGGAGTCCTAGTTTTCCTACAGTGGTGGATCAGTATGCAGCCGTTTTCCCCGACGAAGTTCCGGGACTACCTCCTCGCAGAGAGGTAGACTTTTATATTGACCTGTACCCTGGGATAGCCCCGATATCCACTCCAGCGTATTGGATGGCCCCCGGTGAGCTTCAAGAGCTACGGGTACAGTTGGAGGACTTGCAGGGCAAGGGTTTCATCCGACCCAGTGTTTCACCCTGGGCTTCCCCGATATTGTTCGCCAAGAAGGCGGACAGGAGCTTGTGACTTTGTGTCGAATATCGTCACCTGAACCAGGTGACAGTGAGGAACAAGTATCCGCTACTGAGGATTAATGACCTCTTCGATCATCTCAAGGGATCACGGTGGTTCTCGAAGATAGACCTCAGGTCAGGCTATCATCAGCTCAGAGTTCGGGACGAGGACATGTAGAAGACGACCTTCAGATGTCGGTATGGCCACTATGAGTTCTTGGTTATGCCTTTCAACATGACGAATGCTCCAGCAGTGTTCATGGGCCTCATGAATAGGATATTTCAGCCATACCTTGATCGATTTGTCGCGGTCTTCATTGAAGACATTTTGATATACTCGACGCTTGAGGAGGAGCACGCCTACCACTTGCGGGTTGTACTAGAGACACTCCGAGAGCACCATATTTATGGAAATCTCTCGAAGTGTCAGTTCTGGATACGTGAGGTCCACTTCTTGGGACACGTAATCTCTTAGGCGGGAGTTGCAGTGGATCCTACGAAGATCAAGGCAGTGCTAGCTTGGGAGCCACCCAGGAGCGTGACGGAGGTGCAGAGTTTCTTGGGTCTAGATGGATACTACCGGAGATTTGTGCCAGACTTCTCCAGAGTTGTGGTACTACTCTCAGATTTGATGAAGAAGGGGAAACCCTTTGTGTGGTCAGACAGATGTCAACAGAGCTTCCAGGAGCTGAGACAGAGATTGACCAGCGCACTTATCTTGAGGTTGCCGGAGGAGGGAGTTGGGTACGTAGTCTACTGCGATGCATCAGGGACCGGACTCGGATGTGTCCTGATTCAAGAGCGGGCATTGATCGCCTATGGATCATGTCAGTTGGGGCCGCATGAGCAGAACTATGCTACCCATGACCTGGAGTTAGCAGTAGTGGTCTTCGCTCTGAAGACATGGAGACACTATCTGATGGGCGAGCGCTTTACAGTCTATTCTGACCATCAGAGTCTCAGGTACATCTTCTCACAGAGGGACCTGAACCTGAGACAGCGGCGATGACTCGAGTTCCTCTTGGACTATGACTTTGAGATAGTCTATACTCCTGGAAAGGGGAACGTGGTAGCCGATGCTCTCAGCAGGAGGACAGACATTCAGATACTTTGGGAGGCGACAGAGCAGCTAGCCGTTTGCAGATATCCTTCGTGGGTAGAGATGGAGCAGCCTTCCTTTAGTCACTCACAGTCACTCCTCCACTACTACAGAGGGTCAGAGAGGCATAGCGTGGGGACGCTGACTGTGAGACGCGACGTGCGCAGATATCCTTAGGGCAGGCACCTGATGGTTTCTCTGTAGGAGGAGAGCACGAATTCCTTTTCAGAGTATGTACCTTGGTACCAGTTGCTTTACAGGAGGAGGTGGTGAGAGAGTTTCACACTTCCCCTTTGGCGGTACATCCAGGCATAGCAAAGATGTACCATGATCTCAGACGACAGTACTGGTGGCCGGACATGAAGAAGGCTGTGGCAGAGTTCGTTTCTTGATGCCTCACCTGCCAGCAGTTGAAGGCGGAGCACCAGGTACAAGCAGGCTTGGTACAGCCCTTAGAGGTCCCAGAGTGGAAGTGGGACGAGATATCTATGGACTTCGTGACTGGACTTCCATGCACTTCCAGAGGTCACGACTCCATTTGGGTGATTGTCGACCAACTCACCAAGTCGGCACACTTCTTACCCATTAGAGAGCAGGGCTCAGTGGAGAGCTTGGGACGTCTCTATGTTTAAGAGATTGTATGGCTTCACGGTGCGCCATCATCTATCATCTCCGATCGAGATGCTCGCTTTACTTCCCGGCTTTGGAAGGGGTTGCAGGAGGCGTTCGGGACACAGCTACGTCTAAGCACCGCCTTTCACCCTCAGATGGATGGTAAGACAGAGAGGACCATTCAGACTCCCGAGGACATACTCCGCGGATGTGTCCTCGACTTTGGTCATAGCTGGGAGGACCACCTACCCTTGGTGGAGTTAGAGTATAAAAACAACTACCACTCCACCATCGGGATGACACCATACGAGGCATTGTACAGCCAACCTTGCAGATCTCCTCTATGCTGGACAGACCCTGGGGAGTCAGCACTTGTGGGACCGGAGATGGTCCAGGCCATGACAGAGAAGGTCCAAGTCATCCAGGAGCGGATGAGGACAGCTCAGAGCCGGCAGAAGTCTTATGCTGACAGGAGGAGGATGCCACTAGAGTTCGAGGATGGTGACCACGTCTTCTTACGGGTCTCACCTCGACGTGGATTACGGAGACTTGGCCGAGGTGGAAAGTTATCTCCTCGCTTCATCGGACCGTTCCAGGTCCTCAGCAGGATTGGCGAGGTGGCTTATCACCTGGATCTACCACCTCAGTTGCACCGGGTGCATGATGTCTTCCACGTATCCTAGCTGAGAAGATACGTGCATGACCCGACGCATATCATTGACCATGGGGAGCTGGACGTTGATGATGGGGCAACTTTTGCAGAGGTCCCGGTGGAGATTGAGGATCGACAGGAGAGGGTCCTACATGGATGGTCGATTCCTCTAGTTCCCATCAGATGGAAGCACGAGAACCTCCAGGAGAGCACTTGGGAGCGGGAGGCTCAGATGCGTGCTCAGTACCCACATTTGTTTCCCTAGTTTATGGTGTATCTTTACGGGGACATAAATCCCTGAGGTGGGAGTGATGTAAAGACACGTCAAATTCAAGGAATTTTCTCTCTCTTAATTTTCTTGGGAATTTTACAGGAACACAGTTTTTGACGGCACGTGATTCCGAGGACCGGTGTGCCCGGAATCATTTTCCGAAGTTTAGCTCGGGTACGTTCAGTGAACGAACGAGCAGGTTTTTATAACTTTTGAACCGGTGCTCGGAATCGAATTTCGAGGGCACCAATGGAATCTCAGCGCCGGTAATTTCTTAGAAACACCTTTTCCAGAGTTGCGTTTACTCAGGTGTGGTATTTAATTTTTGGGGTTAAGTTAAGAAATAAAATAAAAGTGGTGCGACAATTTATTTTATTTTGCTTAAAGCGGCTTAACCTAAGTTAAGCGGATAAGATGTGACCCACAATATCCTACCCACATGGTAGGATATTTGTGAGGTGGGTCCCACACGAGCCCCACTATTTCTTTCCTTCTAAGTAATGCACCCGTACACCCCCCCCCCTTTTTAATAAAGTCAACCGTGCGTTTATTTTGGTTAAGAAATGCCTCATTAAATTGGGCGGTTAAATTGTTACAATTAATTCATCGAATTAATTGTTCGTTTCTTATCTTATGAATTTAAAATTCTTATGTTATGATAATAAAATAAGGGTAGGACTTATTTTATTATGTTGGGTTTTGTGTTGTGTTAAGGCTTTGGGAGAAAAAGAGAGGATTCTTCGTTCTCCGAAGAAGAACGCGAAGAACGCACCGCCGCCGACGAAGAACGCCGACTTCCGACGGCGAACGACAGCGAGAGACGCCTTCCTCGGAGATCACCTAACTCCAACGACATTCCTTTGGCGGGGATCCTCTTCTTCCACGATGATCCTCTTCTTCCACGATGGTTAATTCCGCGACGAACGCTCGTTCGACGACAACGTTGAGGTAGGGGTTTATTTTGTAATTTTCTTCCATCGCCATCTTTTTTTCCTTTGAGCCGCCTGATATCGCAATAACGGGAGGAGGTCGGACCGCACGAACACGGCCAAACCTCCTCCACCTTGTTGGTTTGATTTTTATGGAGGCACGAGAAAGGCAACGCGGTGCCGAAGCACTGCGCGGATAATATTAAAGAAGGGTAAGAAGCGTGGCGCCGTCGCGCGACGCCGTTGAAAACCAACCAAAGATGCGGCGCCGTTGCGCCGCACCGGAGAACTACGAAATGGCCGGAGTGGGGCCGTGGCGGAGGGGCACGGCACCGTCGCGCTGTGCCGAACGGACGAAGGCCGCGGCTGGTTCTGGGCCGCGACAGAGCAAGGGAACCGGCGGCTGGTTCCGGGCCGCCGGCAACGGAGCAGGGGGACCGGCCTTGCTGGTCCCGTGGTGGCAGAAGCCGGCCGGCCGGACCGTGGATGAACCGGGAGTTCGAAAACCCCGGCTGGCCGGATGTAGCGGCCCCATTAAGGGGCCACAGTTTCTACACGTGGGGGGCAGCACCCCCTGCATCCGAATGGCTCGGCCGTTTGGCCGTGCCCCTGGCCAGCGCAGCACGTGCCGGGCCGGCTGCCCTGGCCGGTCCGCTAGACCGGGCCGCCAGGCCGGGCCGTCCCCAGGCCGGGCCGGGCCGCGCCAGCTGGGCCAGGTCACGCTAGCCGGGCCGGGCCGTGCCCAAGCGGGCTGGACCCAGTCCCGGTTTGGATCGACCCGGTTCAGGCCGACCCTGGGGGTATCGGGCCGGGTCGGATCGGGCCCGACCCCCCTAATACCGAACCTCTTCGGTCCTTTGCCAATAACTTGAGCTGCAGAACTCCGATCGACGCACCGTCAGTTGCGTAGCGATCCTTGGATCGGGACGGTCGTTTCGGTATATTACACTCAATGTTTCTGAGTACTTTGGGTTCATCCGGGTTGGTTCGTACACAAAACCAACCGGGCCCTCGGAGCGGAAACACTTATAACATGAGTTTCGGATGTCCGATTGACGTGTCATTGACTTTGTTGGATCCCTCTTAGTGAGATGGACCTTTTGGATTACTCCGCTCGAGGTTTGGATTCAGTTGGAGTATGGTCGGGTTGGTTTTGACTTAAAAACCAACCGGGCCCCTATGACGAAAAAGCCTTAACTCTCAGACCGGACGTCTGATTGACGCGCCGTCTGTGACGTTGAGTTCCTGTTGACGATACAGAACTTTTGGATACATAAACTCTGGACTTTGTTTCAGTTGATGTATCCGCCCCTCGGCTCGTGGAGCGGACCCTCCTGAACGAGCTTGCTGCGTGCGGGAACCCTAGAGCTGGCTGCGACTGCGACTACGACGACGACGATGACTGTACAGAGATCCTCAGTGGATTTGACGACGACGACTACAGCACTCAGCGATCCTACGTGGATCAGTGCTACTGATCCTGTGTGGGTCAGATCCTGTGTGGGTCAGCGCTCAATGGGCCTGTGTGGTCCAGCGCCTACAGATCCTGTATGGGTCTGATCCTCTGTGGGTCATTGCAGGGGTTAGTTACCTATCGATCCTTTGTGGGTCAGATCCTTTGTGGGTCATTGCGGGGGTTAGTAACTATCGATCCTTTGTGGTTTCGATGACTTAGATGAATCAGTGGCTATATCTGATCATCTCTATCATCATACGAAGAAGTATACCTGTGTGAGATGAATCTTTTTTTTCTTTCTTATGTTGATTGTGTTGTGCTATCCTGTGTGGATTACGTTTTTCTTTCCTGTGTGGACTGGGTTGTGTTTTCCTGTGTAAACTGGGTTGTACTTGGGCTCGGATGTTGGATCCGAACTGGAATTTATGACTTAGGTATATGTATGAGCATATACCTAAGCAGTGTCTGATGTTAATTTGTGATTTTATCTTTCCTTTGTGGATTCTGGTGACCCTCAGGGGTTTCGGGGTCCCTACTGAGTAGCTTATACTCACCCCTGCACGGGCTATGCCCGCACTACGTTGTGTTGGTTGTAGATGACGGACAGCGTTGATCGTGGTTGAGGCTTGCGGAGCAGGACAGTACCTGGAGGTGGACCACTGGGCGGAACGTACACGGAGCGGACGGCTGGACCTGAGGAGCTGTGGAGGCTATCTGTACCCACCCTTCAACTGGGACTTCCAGTGGATGGCTTGAGGCTGCAGCTTTACTTTCAATTGCTATTTTTTCTTTTCCAGTTGTACTTTACTTTCAGTTTGGGTTTATATACTGGCCCACTTACTTTTCTGCACTTACTGTTGTACCCAGTGTTTTACTTAGTATTTACTTCTATTGCTTACTTTCTCTGTGGTGTTTGTTTACTTTACAAAGGCAATGCCTTCCCTTTTTACCGGGAATTACGCCTTGGTGCTAGTCGCCAGCCCCTGGCCTATGGAAGGTGGGCTTGGGGTAGTCACGACACGGGCCCCGAGGATGGGTTGTGACATTTTTCATGGTGAATATATTAGTTTAGGTGATGTTTTGTTCTTCTTTACACAAAAAAATCTATATGTTCTTTCTCTTCTATGTTCATTGTGTATCAAACGAGTACACACACAATTTCACTTAAACCAGATTATAATAACTGATATTCATGAATCTACCTCATGAAGATCACAACCATTGTGAAGAAAAATGCCTTCGTGGTACAAGCTTCCTTCGTAATTCTCATTGATTCAATGTGAAATATCCCATCACCATGAAGCACCCATTACATAGAAACACTGGCATTAATCAATACATTATAATTGTTTTCACAATTCTCAATATTGCATAGAAAACCAGCTTCAAGTAGCTCCTCTACCTTCACAATATCAGAGGAATTTTGGATTTTCTCTATTTTGTTTGTCAAAAATGAAGTGAGGGTTACCTCATATTTATAGGCTCACCAATTCTTGATACTCTCCTACTTCCATCACAATTTTCAGATCACTAAAAAATATCTTCAAAGCAGTCCTCCATTTATAATGCTTTATCGATATTTATCATTGTCATGGAGATCACCATCAAACCATCACGCACTCATGATGCCCTACTTCCTGTAATCGTGGAGATTACCATCAAACCATCATGAGATCATGAAACCACCTAAAAAATATGCTTTGTAAACATCTCCAATACTTATTTAAGGTCATTTGTCTTTATCAATAAAAACAAATTGATGCATCATTAATTCTTCAACCAACATCCACCAGAATTCACTTCCTTCCAAAATCACTCAATCACCTTCATCATGAACCCCATATATCATGATATTTAATCATTGATTGATAACCATTATCATTGTCATATTTACCAAGGAAAGTACTCTAACTTCCATATCTTCCATTAACACATTTTTTCCAATAAAACCTAAATAGGATTGGAAACACCTTTACTCTTTCTCTCTTTTATAAGGATTGCATAACTAGTTCACCAAATGAAAAATGATATTTTTTAAGTAAAAATCATAAGAGAATAATCATATTTTTCCTATATAATTATTCAACCATTAAATCGAATGTCTTTAAATGAATCTATAATAATTATCCAGTAATAACCTTGAAACTGAAAGTCATCAAACCATTCACATATTTATTAGAATATCAATACTTAAGGGCTTCCTATTAGATCCATTAAATTTGGAACTACTTCATCATTTTGACCACACAAAGATCTTTTTATCCCATTTATCACCATTTACAAGCAATAATAATCAATTGACAAAAAATAAAATCCATACACAACGTGGGATCTTTATAATTAACTTCTTATTAAAATATTCCCATTACTATTATTATTGGTCCTTAAATTTCCCCTATATATCCAAATTATATATGATATATGTGTTTATTTGTTAAATTTTATCTCATTTCTATATATAATGTTTTACTTTTAATGTTATTTGATAAAATGGTGAAATATTGAGTAATTTGTATCCTTTAATCAATACATATATTTAATGTTATCAAATATTGATTCTTGAGTTAAATAAATTATTTGATATATGAGGAATGGTTTGGAACTATAGTGATGGGTGAAACATGGTATTATATAAACCCTTGATGCATAAATAGTCTCAAGAGGTTAATAGGTAATATAGTATAAAATGGAGTTTTATATATAGTTTAAATTGTCTTATGAAATGTCTCAATAGTAGAGGTATCATTATTCTTGAGACCAAGGAATTTAATAATCAAGCACTACCTTTATTAATAATTCTGTTATTGTTAACCATGAGATTATCATAATTATATTATCTCTTGATTCATTTTATTCAATTTTAAATTATGTAATGTAATGTTTTTTAAGTTATTTACCTTCCCATATTGAGTATGCCTTATCCAGTTTTTTAAATAGTATGTCTGTTCAGTTATTTACCTTTCCAAATTGATTATGATTATTGATTCTTGATAGCTTCAACTGTGCATAATCCTTACTATGCATTTTTTCTCACAATTAGTTTTTTCCATTATTAATAATCCATGAAGTGTACTATGTTTGATTTGAAATTATATTATAGATGGAATAATGTAATTCATTAAAAAATAATGTTGTAATTTTTGTTTTCAAATGTAATGAAAGACTAAAATACGTATCTATTTTAACTAGACCAAAAAACTATTTGGTCATTTGTGATTAGAATCATTATATATTATCATAAAGTTATAAATTAGTAACTATATCTCTTCTATTGATGATAGGGTTACTAGAGTTAAGTATTATAAATATGATAATAATTTTATTAAAAATATTCTTTAGAAAAATAGCCTTTTGGCTTAGAAAATAACATTTTAAAACTAAAAATATACAATTAATTAATAAAAAAAATTTATTTGAAAATATTACTAAAAACAAGTGATGATTTTTTTTAATAAAATGAGTTTTCATAGTGGTAGGAAATTCCTTTTATGTAGAGTGCATTAAAATGAATATTCCTTTCCCATTTTGTGTGAAATGTCAAAAAGTTCATTGTTTAGAAAAAGAAAAGAAGTTTCCTTTTAAAATATTTTTTAAAATTGAAACACGAGTAAAAATTATTGTAAAAAATTATTTGAGAATAATAAAATTATTCTTTAAAACATTTTAAGGAAAATTGGATGTGGAAGTTAAATCCTTTTAGACCGAAAATAGAAATAAAGTTATCTTTTCTTAAAAAAATCATCTCAATAACATTGAGTATCAAATAAATGAAAATGGTATTATTAGTTAAAAATTTCAATATTAAATAGAGGAGAATAATATTAAAATGGTTTATTATAGACTTAGAATATAATTTCCCCTAATGTAAATTCAATCTTAAATAATCCCGATTAAAATGTGATTGAATAACAAAGCCTTAGTGTATTTGTAACTTTTGAATTGTAAACCCCATGATAGAAATAATATCAAGTTAAACTTTAAATACAATGATGATAAGGATATTAATAATATAACATATAAAAGATGTATTATTTACACCCTAGAAAATAAATAAGTGGTAAATATTTCATATGTGTCACAGAAGTAAAAGAGAGATAAGATATCCTTACCTCAGGTCTGATTTCCTTTCTACATCTTCAAATATCCTACATAATAAATATAGATTTATTATAAATACATTATATAAATATAAAAATAACTATAGTACCATATATGATTTATTTAAAATAGTTAATTACTCAATTATTTACAATTATTTATTCAAATCACTTTTCTTGGTGACAAGTGTTGCATTTTTCATGAATGTTTTGGTTCAGTAGTTTTGTCCCTTCTACATTGATATTGGTTACATTATATCTAAAATATTGAAAATAATATACATAAATATATATAATATATTAATTAATTAATTATTTATAATAATCCATAATTATTAGAGATATAAAAATGAAATACACTGTCCCTGGAGATGGTAGGCCATACGTACGCATGACTGTATTTCCATTTTTTAACCAATAGATTATAAAAATGAAAATTATAATTCAAATTTAAAAAATAATTATTTTATATTTTAAAAAATATATTTTCATCAAATCCATCCATTTTACCATTAATTTAAAATTAAAAAGAAAATGAAATCACATAGATTTGGGAAGGAGGTAGTCCACACATATGCACAAGTGATGTTATCATTTTCCAACGGATTAAAAGGTAAGAATGTAGGTATGATGTTATAATTATAGAAGAAAAATTATTTCATCAATATTACACACACACACACACAGATATATATATATTAAATCCATCATTACACCTAGTCATTCCAGGTGGTATGTGAAAATTAAGTACATCTGGTCGTGAGGTGGTAGTTCACCATACACATGATAGACAACTTTAATACTGATTTGATGAAAGAGTAAGGGGGTATAGGTTATGAGAGAAATATAATAAAACATAAATATATTTTAGATAATGGTTTTATTCTATTGTATTTATTATGAAATTAATGATAGTGGTAATAGAAGAAGTAAAAATAGAAATATCTTAGTGAGGACAATTACGTTCACTTAAAAAAATCACCTTTCAAAATCTTATTAAGGATCCTAGGGTTAGTGTTTTGAGGAGAAAATAATATATAGGATATGGATAATTATTTTTTGGAAGGATTTATTCATGGGTTTTTTCAAGCTAAATGGATCAATATTTGTGAATAAATAAGGGGAGGAGGTTCACTTTTACAATTGAGGAGGAGTGACATTTTTGTAAATACCAAAAAAAAAATCAATAATGGGAAGTAACTCTCAACCCATTTTCCACAAAAATTGATAAATATTAGGGTGTTTGAGGGAAGATAATTTATATTCACACCTCTAAAACATAAATATGAAACATGATTTAAATGTATTATTCCATTAACTTCTAAGGTTTCTCACTTTTACCCTTTTAGTTTTCACCGTGGTAACATGTTCGTTTTATTTACATAGGTAATTTATCCATTATGAACAAAAATTAAATGTTATTTATTATAAAATTTGGATAAAATTATTCAAAATATTAAATCTATTTAATATTAAAAATCCTATGTGTGGAATATTAAATTTTTCACATGTGCATGTAATACACAAAACCCCGTTTAACCTTAACCACAATAATTAATTTTTTTACTTTCCTTAATATTTATTATGATCAAAAATTTCATTGAACATATTTCCTGATTTTAATTTTTTTGATTTCAAATATGTAATTTTTTAACGTATTCATTTTATATAAGTTTCAAAGTTTAATATAAAAAAAACTCACATGCATAACAAACATATGGGTTTCCAATGAAAATATATCTTAAGTATAAAAAGTTTTTATATAAAAATTCAACATAATATTGATCCTAATGAAATTTATTTTATTATTTATAATATAATTGAACTAATTTTACGTTTATAAATATTTAAATTAAGATAGAACATTTTAAATGAATTAAAAAGAATTTTTTTAATAACAATTATTATTTTTCACTATTCATTGAAAATTTAATCTTTCTAAAAATACTCAAAAATTAACATGAAAGATAATTTTAACATGATTATTTAGAAAACAATGATTATTTTTAAAATAATTTTTATAAAATTGCAAAAAACTAATTTTAAAATAAGTGTGAAAAATGCAAGTGAAATTATTTTAAAAAAATACAATTTTTAAACATAAAAATGGATTCATTGTTATCCCATGCTTTAAAAAAAAATATAAGAGAAATTATAAGGAATTTTATATATTATAAACTATATAAATATCATTAATATAATTCCAAAATAGTGATTACTTGGTTTTATTAATTTAAAATCACATTGTGTGCATGAACAAAGTTTTTTCTCGATAACATTTCTTGTATTTTAAAATAATTTTATTTATATTTATAAATAATTTATAGCCATTGGATTTATTTATACATGTTTAGACCATATAATTTTAAAAAGTTAGTTAGTATAATTAATATATTCCATTTTAGTGGTTATGTTATAACAATATAGTATATTATGGTTCATGTAAACTCTGAGATGCATGTGTCGTAAGATATTGAAGAGATTACATTTAAAAAATAAATATATCATAAAGTGTTATGGTGTTTAATTATTCTCCAATTTTAATAAATTTCATCCTAAAAATTTAAAATATTTCTTGGAATTAAAGGGTTTTACATTTTCGAAATCCTTTGGGGAAAACCAACATTGTAAATGGGTTAATTAAACGTTATCTTAAAAATAGGGAAAGGAAGATACAAAGGTCATCTAAAATAAGTAAAATTTATGTTTCCAAATTGGATAAAATTAAATTGAAGTGAAAATATGTACATGGTGGATAAATTTAATTACCATGTACTAATAGGGTCTGATATATATAATGGTTAGGATAAAGTCAACAACCATAAAACCATACATATACGGTGGGTGAAAAGACCATCAATTCATCAAAAATGATTGTAATAGGACAATTTTTTTCAAGATCCATTTTTATAAAGTTATAGAATTCTAATATCATATTGAATAATAATGTACGGAAATATATTTTCTTGTTTACTTTTAATTGCACAAGAACTATTTAATCCTTAGGTTGTGCTTTGATTAATTTTCACATTGTCTCTTACTCCAATGAATGGATATACAATTTGAATTTTGTAAGACTGAAACACTAAAATTTACTTTTAACATATCAAAATATCTATAAAATAATACTAATGTATTCCATTAATCATTAAATATTAACCAAAAAAGAACTTTCTAACACAAGTAAAGTTAAAAACGAAAATATATAAACATTCAAACGAATAAGTAAAAATTTTTACTTCACAAATTCAACCAAAAGTTCAAAATATATTATTCAAAAAATTAATTACCCTTCATCTAATGTAACCTAAATATTTTTACAATTATATAATTATTTCACCTCAATGTTGATCTCATACCATTTAACATATATCACTTAAAATTTAGTTTCATTCGTCCCAAATAATCCTTTATGTTCAACCAAATGGATATATATACCTCAAAACAAAAAAATGTACCTTTAAATATCATTAATAATCTCATAATTTGAATTATATGATCCTATAATATGTTTCCCAAAATCAACATAATAAATTTATATCAAAACATTTTATAAAAACATATGTCTTACTTACCAGGACATCACTTAGGCTAGTGGTAGGCAATGCACCATTATCACCCTTCAGTTCTGTGTTCAAAACACATGTCCATGCTGAATACAATGTGTTTCCACCTGAAACACTGGTTTTCCCTTTACTAAAACTATATTAACCTAACATCAATAAAATTAAAAAAAATAAGATATACATTTCAAAATTAATAATAATAAAAAAATTACTTTTTAACCATAGTGGTTTTCTATATGACTTATTATATTTTTCCAATAAACCAATTACTATTAATTAACTACTATTACCTAAACATCAATGAAAATATTATCTTTAATTTCAATCAATAACTTTAAACTTATTTCCAAAAAAATATATATAATTACTATTCTAATAACCTTATTATTAATACACCTATTATACATAGGGGTTAAATATAACTAAAGCATCTATTAAAACTCTATAAATTTCTCTATGGTAAAACCATCACATAAAACCTCAAAAGGGGTATTTATCGATTTAAAAATATAATCATCCTTAGACATTAACTATTGATAGTACTAAAAAATATTAAACTATCCTCATCTAAATTATAAGCACGGTTTCTTTGGGGAATTTCCTCAAAGTCAATCATAGTGTTATATTACCTAATATATGTTTTCCAAAATCTAGTTCAATTTTTTTTAACTAAACATGAAATAATACCAACTAAAAGTCCCTAACCCTCGTATCCTGATATCAGTGGTTACTTTATAATATTTTTTACTGATACAACTGATTGTTACGAAAATGAATTAATAGTTTAATAGAATTTTAAAAATAGAAACATACATTAATTTCATAATACATTTGAAAACATAAAATACGACATAGTATTTTCTATAGAAACATCACTATTCCTTGTAGCATATACATGCATATCAATCAAAAAATGCTTCCAAGAATATTAGGTAAAGGAAACATAAGAAATGAGTGATATTATATTTTCATTAAGGGTTTGCATAAAGTGGAGGTTATCATGAAAAAAATGAAGAATCAATATATTAAGGTAAATGTCCAAAAACCCATTCCATTTGATCAATAACTTAAGAATTAAGAGTAATATGGTAGGAGAAAAGTATTATAAAATAATTCTATATAAATAATCACATGAGCATGATACTTGTCCATAGATATCATAACTAATGAAACAATCACATGGAAATCAATAACTAATCTCATAATGAGGGAATTAATAGTGTTGTAAATTATAAATATTCCATAAATGCTTTATTTTAAGACATCTTACCTAAATGGGTAATGTTTCATAAAATGCCCAAGATGTTTTGTGTCATTAGACCTACTGATGCATCTAGGGTCTATAAAGGTCCCCACAAATCACTCACTATGACCAATAAATTTCTCATATGAATTTAGTGAAACATAATCGAACTATGAATTCATATTGAAATATTATCTTGGAAAATTTTAATAATTCCCCAATCAAAAAACATATTCACAAACCATCTAGTGTAATATGAAAATTGGTATAAAAATAGTACATACCTAGTTAAATAGGTCATAAAACATCCAGATAAAAAATAAGGTTGGTATTATGAGAATATATCCCAATGTAGCATAAGTAAAATAAGGGATGTTGGAATTGAATAATATAAATACCATAAAAATTTCATTAAAAATAATACTGGGGAATATTATTGATTTTTTTTCTTTTTGATAATTATCCTTGAAATCTATACATGAGTGTTTAAATTATTGAGTGGTTATAATGATAAGAAAGTTAGTTCACGCTGAGTATGTTAAAACAGTGTTTCCTTTCTCATTTTATGTATAAAGTCAAAAGTAACTTATCTATAAAATTAAATGAATATTACTTTAAAAACATTTTATAAAATTAAAACATTGTAAAAAATGTACTTATAAAAGCATTAAATAATAGTAACAATATATTTTAATACATTTAAAAAAATGGATATATAAGAAAAATAATTTTCGACCGGAAATAAAAATACTGTTTTCTTTTTTTTAAATTATTTTCTCAATCATATTAATTAAAAAATAGAGGAAAATATTAATATTACATGAAAATTTCATGATTAAATATATTAGAAAAAAATTAATGAGATTAATTATACAAGAATCAATCATTTTCCACAAATGGTAATTCCTGCATAAACAATTCTCATTAAAATGATATTAATAAAAAACTCTTAAAGCTTTGCGGTTTTTATAATCAAAACCCCTATGATAGTAATACCTTCAAATGAAACATTAAATACCATGAATATAAATATATTCATGACATGAAATAGAAAATATGAATTATATACACCACATAAAATAAATAAGCGGTGAATGCGATATATGTCTCATGGAAGTAAAAGTGGGGCAAGAAACCCTTACCTTAGGTCCTATTTCCATTATACATGACTATAACTACTATATAGTAAATATATAACTATTATGTGTATATTATATAATCATATAAATATATATATTACCATATATTATTTACTAATAAACTTTAATCTCCTATTTATTAACAATTATTTGTTAAAAATGTTGTTTTGGGTGAGAACTACTTCGTTTTTCATGTGTTTTTTTGTTTGGTAGTTTTGGTCCACGTACATTGATCATGGATCAATAGTCTCCATAATTTTATTAATGATATAAATATTATATATAAATATTATATTGGTATTTATATAAATCCATCAAAGTTAGAGATAAAAAAATGAATTACACTGTTCATGGAGATGGTAGGTCATAGGTATGCGTGAATGTTGTTTCCATTTTTTAACAGATGGAATGAAAACTGGTAAATAATAATTCACCATTAAAGAATAATTATTATATAATTTACAACATATTTGTTCATAAAATTAATCCTTATTACTATATATGAAAAAAATATATTTAAAACAAATAAAAACACTTTGTGGATGTTGTAGTCCACATGTAAAAATGAGCGACATTATCATTTTACAAAATATTTGTTAGTAAGAGGATAGATATGATATTAATATTTCTAAATTATAATTATGTCATAAATATCATATATATATATAGTAAATCCATCATTATATTCAGTTGTGAGAGGTAGTGATGGATGATGAATTACATTGGTTTGTGAGACGGTAGTTCAATCTCTTTGGAGACATCTGATAAAATTGGAATGATACAGAGAAGCTTAGAATGGAAATGTGGTAGTCTACCTTACACATGATCAATGATTTTGTTTCCAATTTTATAGAATAAGTGATTGATATAGGTCATTCCATAAATATAATAAAATCTCAGTATCTGTTAGATACTAGAGATGTTATATTGTAATTATTAATACATGAATGAAATTAGTAATATAAGAAATAAAAAGAAAGTTATTATTGAATACAATTACCTTCCCTTAGAAAATAATCCTTTGGATATCTTATTATAGACCATAGGGTTTACATTTTTAGAATACCATAAGCTCTAGAATGTGTAAATGATTTTTGGGGGAGATTTTTGATGGGTTAGGTCATGATAATTTTCTTAAGTGGAGTGAATAAGTGTGGAGAGGAGACTCCCTTTTATAATTGAAGAGGAGTGGTAATTTTTGTAAATGCCTAAAACTATTAAATAATGGGAATTAAATCCCCACCCAGGTGCATATGAAATTTATAAATAGTAGGGTGGAGGGAATATAAGGTTGACACACACCTCCACCACAAAATAATAAACATGTTTTAAACATGTTACACCCTTGACCTATATGTTTATTCACTTTTACCATTTTATTCATAATGTTAACTAGTTTTTTATTTACATATATAATTTATAATTTATGAATAAAAATAAAATAAACATTATTATAAAATTTATATGATCTAATAATAAATTGGAAATCCAATTTATCAAATAAAAAACATATATGTGTGGAAAATTAATTTTACACTGGCGCATATAATGCCCAAAACCATGTTTTAACCATCACTCCAATACTTAATTTTTTTACTATATTTACATTTCATTGAAAAAAAATATTTCATTGAACAAGATATATAACATCAATTATTATGATTTCAAATATGGAATCTATTTTATTAAATTCAATTCATAGAAGTGGAATATTTCAATTTAAAATTTAACCTAAAAACACGATGATTGTGTGGTTTTACAAAGAAAAATTTTCATAAGTATGAAATGATTTTATATAAAAATTCAACATAAAATTGATTAATATTAAATAAGCGTGTTTAATGATAATATAATTGAACAATTTTTATTTTTAAAAAAGAATTAAACAAAATAGAACTTTGTAAATTTCAAAAATAAATGTATATTTTTAATAATAATCAATACTTCTCAATATTAATTGAAATAATAAACGTTTTATATAATTATAAAAAATTAAATCTATGATAATTTTGACATTTTTATTTCTAAGATTAATTTTACATTGTGTTTTTTTTCTAAAATTAGATAAAATTAGTTTCAAAATAACATTAAAAATGTGATAAAACCACTTTTCAAAAAAACACAATTTTAAGGATAAGACATGATTTATTATTATCCAATTATTAGAAAAAATATATGATAAAGGGAATTTTCTTTATTGAATATATAATATAATAATTTCATTTAATTCATCCCCTAATACAGATAAATTTAATTTATTTAGAAAAAACACATTTTGTGCGGAAAGCAAGTTTTTTCCAAAAATAATTTATTTTACATTTAATTGTTTTTTATTTTTGTTGTTAATAAATTGATAACCAATGGATTTATTTATAAATGTTTAAATAGTTTTATTTTTAAAATATAGTAATTAATACTCATTCCTTCAAATTTGTGGGCTATTTTATAATGGTATAATATATTATTGTTCATTTATAATCGGGGTTGCATGTGTCATAAGCTATTAATGAGATTAAATTTTAGAAATAAATATATCATAAAGTATTATGGTTGGTGATGACATTAAATCTATGTTTAGGTTAATTATATGACATAAATTACTCACTATAATCAAGTCATCAATTATAAGTTGGTTGGGAAAGGTCTATAACTACATATGAAATCATCCCTATATTACACAAGTGAAGAGTTATTTATATTATCTTCCATTAGTGTGAACACTATCATGAGAAGATGTGGTTTCTTTATAAAATATTCATATATTTCAATATATTTTACTTTAAAAACTATAAATATTCCTTCAATTTATAATTCCATATGATATATAGTTCAATTTGTACATTTTCCACTTCAAGTCTATATAACTAAATATTCTTTTGAATCAGAATTACTAGAGATTCCCACCTACAATATAGGTATTCAAATTTCACTTAATGTAATCAAAAACCTTAAAAACAGTTCGAACCATTACTCTTTTCAAATATTTAGTTAATATAATTTATGAATCAACTCACTATATAATCATAAGATGTCACTTTTCATTAATCACTGTCTTGTAACTTAACATTGAAATGGGATTGCTAGACTTTCTCACTGTCACTTATGCTTTAATGTTTTACTACTTGGGTATCTCAGCTTCTTCAAGAATATACATGTTTTAATATTTTCACACTAAAATATAAAATCGGTATTACACACTTCTCAAAAAATTCTTCACCCTAGATATCTTAAGAACACATACATGTTGGCACTATCATGAAATAGTTAGTTTTCATGCCATATATTTCATCTCAGTCACATAGATTATCATCAAATTAATATTTGTTTCATAAACATGTTTTCATTAATAAAAATAAAAAATATTGACTTCATAAAAATCTTAGTTGCGAAAAAATCCCAAATTTTAATATATACTGATTTTTGAACCTCTATTATGTAATGATTAGTGTGAACCATAGTTTGGTCTTTATTATATCCACTTCTCATATATTTATTCTACTCAATTTATTGTTCTTTATGATAATATGACCTATTTCATCATCTTATCACTCTTTTTTTGATAACAAAAGATTATATATATTTTTCTACCATGAAAATGTATATTAGAACAAGGTCTTTTAAGAACCTTTACACAAACCTAATAATAAAACATAATATATGTTCATCATATGTATACTCTTCAATTTGGGATCATCATGTACCTTCTATTTTATATATCTATTATAATGAAAAAATATTTTTTTCATATCACACAATTAATTCATAATTTTCACAGTATAAATATATTTTAAAAAATGCATAATAGGTTTTGGTTATGAATAGAGAGATTCTCTTTATCTCTCACACTAATTTCCATTCATTTTCAATTTTAATATCTATAATATTATATATGATGATGAGAAGGATGTTTGTAGATGATAGTGAGGATATTCACTTCCAAAAATAGTAGTGAATAATTCATTTCCTTGCATTTCATTTCTTTATGATACTAAGGATATCAACACCATGTATTCAAAATCAATTCTGGTAGACATAAAACTTATTATATAGTTTATTCCTTCACTGTAGTTGAACACTCATAAAACATCCACTAAATACATTTTTAATATTTAAGGCAAGACAACTAATTATAATATGATCAATTATGGCATGAAGCTATATAGCATGGTGAAATACTATCCTATAGATGAAAACCCAAATTAGTGATTGAATAAAATGTGAAATAATGTATTTTCAATAAAACAAATTCCATTATATTTAAATAATGATTAATTAAAAATATATTATATTTTTAAATTAATGTTTTAATCAATAGTAAAAATATATATTCAGAAGGTCACCAATGAGGATCTATTGAAATCACTTGGTTCCACCCCCCTTCAGGGTACTATGCCTCCACAAATGATGAATCTAACCATACGATTACTTGAACACTTCCTTTTAATGTTGACCATCACTTCATTTATGAATTAAACTATATATACTATTTTATAGATATCTCCTTTTGGAACAACCACCATCACATATGGTTGTCTTTCTTGATGCTTCTAAAAAGGAGTTGGAAAATTTTTTATCAATAAAATTAATAATTTTAATTTTCAGAAAATAATGAATGATAAAATTTCATTAGAAAAATGTATAAACATTTATTGAGAATTTAAATTATTCCTAAAAAAATTTCACCCCATATAGACACTCAATTTTTATTATTTCTTTAAATATATATTTCAACTATATTTCAATACTTCTTTAAGATGACTTTATTATAATTTATATTATGATGGATTCTTCAATCTTCCTTTAGAAAACTACTAATTTCAATATATATCATGTGGTATATTGATTTATTATATCAATTATAATCCTCTATCTTTATCAATATTAAGAGTTTAACAATCATAAAATATAATTACTAATTCATAAGAATAATCTCGTCAAACTATTTTTCACATTATTAATGATTCTAAAAAAATGTCCAATAATAGAAACAATAATGATCAATAACCCCTTTTTAATAAAATCAATATCATCTATAGGGAACTTCAAATTCTTTCTTCATTGGGTACATCTCCATTACCTAATCATTAGAATGAAAGGAATTTCATTCACCTGAATATATTGAGAATAAATATAACCTAAACTTCTTAAATCATTTAGGTTATTAAATCTTACCCTTTATATTATTTGGAAGTACCCGTTTCATTTCTTAATAAAATTTAATTATTCTCCCTCTTATTGATAATAAATTCAATAGTGTATTCTAAGGGAAGGGTTTGATCATCTTCTCCCTATACAACTACATTTTTCATGTTCACTCCATTATTATATCTACCTTTATTTTTTATCCAATATTTATAAAAGATATAACGTGAGGGAAATAAAACATGATCATCTTGTGGGAAGGATAAAATCAAAATTTACTTAGAAAGTATTTAATAATTAATTAAATCTATGTATATATTATCCATAATCAGTGTAGAAAAAAGAATGATTAATTTAAAAAATAATATTATCCATTAATTTTAAAACATGTTATACAAACAGTAAAATTTATGTTTTAGGGGAAATTAAAAAAAATTTCATTTATTCTTGAACAACCATCTCAATAAAAAGTTTAGGAATAATCAACCAAAAGGAATATTTTATTCCTTTACTTTCACTACAAATTTTTCATCAAATAATCATTCAATCCAATTATATTTCCTAATTAATTTTCCACTTAATGATAATAGAATATAGTAAAAATATCTCTTTAATAAAAATATATATTTCATTTAATTTTAACATCTAAGATTAACAAATACATCCCTTACTAGAGGATTAGACATTTATGAGATACCAATTGAGATATATAAATCCGGTGTACATTTATCTTCACTCTCCCTATAAGGAAAAAATTTATCTATATTATTTAAAATTTATCTTTCATCATAAATTATTAGAGAGAAAACATTCTGACACCAATTTAAGTGTTTCTAAGAGACTATATAATTCAAGTAAAAGTAAAATAAAACATGATGGATTTCCTTATAGATACTTTAAAATTTTCACATTGTTCAATTATTCAGGCCACCCATTTAATATATGTCAACCCTTCAATTACCTGAATGGTATAGTAATTAAAACCAGTACATTAGAATATTTTGGTTTCCCCATTATTTCTTAGTTAGAGTAATATAACGTATAGATTTTTCTCAACATAAAAAATATTTTATTTTCATTTCTAACTTTCATTATACTTTCACCCTTGATTTTTAAAATAATTGTATCCTTGGTTAACATGGTCTTATTTATATCTTTATAATTATTATTACTAGAAATATTCACTTTTACTTAATTAGGAAATTCAGTCTAATTCTTTTATGATTTCTTTAATTTTCAAAATAATTCCAGTATATCTGCACTAATGGTTAGGCATTATTTAGCAACATTCTCAATATTTATCTTATGTAAAAAAATAATTATTTGGATAGGTTTTTTTAGAACAACAACTCACTAGATATTTCCCTTTAATATCAAATAACTCCTATTATACATGATATAATTTCATGGATTGGTTAATCCTATAAAAGTTTCACCTTCTGCCAAAAAATTCAGTAGAATTTTGGATATATCTTTAAGATAAAATCTCATAATATCTAAGTTCATCATCATGGATGTATTATCAAAAACCAATCCATTTATCTGTATATCGGATTGATTCTACTCATTTCCTTATCATAATTCATTCCACATTAACTTCCATGGAACTCTTATACTGTTTCCTGGTATAACATTTTTTCAATAGTAAAAAGCATTTATACATTGGTGTGGTTTTCTTAAATGGTTTCTTATTCTTATACACAAAGAAAAAAAATTTCATCATTTATTCATTTTTCTCCATATTTTTTATGCTCTTCAAATAATCATTTTAATTTTGCTTGGGTTATATATAGAAATAATTTTCACACATTTGATGACTTATGTTTTATCACTCACAAAAGTCTTTAATAAATTAAAATTATTTCCCATCTAAAAAATTTACATTCTTCAATTTAATTTTCTTCTATTTAAAATAAGAAATAATCAATATATTTATTCTACCACTTGATAAAATTTATATATTAATTCAATTTATTATAACAATAAAAAATAAACGAACTTGTGTGTAAATAATCAAGGCCATAAAAAACAGAATAAAGTTACATTTTCTTCATTTATGAAACACTGTAACTGGATTTTACACCATTCTATTTTTGTATATCACATAACATAACTTAATATTTCATGAAGGGTTATACATCAATTATTTAAATCTACCTTTGATGATGTGGTCAATTTATTTTTGTTTTTATTCATCCATGTTTGTCAATATTTTTTCTTCAAACCTATACTAGTAGATAAAACACCATTTTTTCAATCAGATACATTTGGAAAAGGTTTACCTTTCTCCGTGATCATGCAATAAAATTACAAATATAAAATCTCAAGTTCTTATTTCTATTGTAATATCTATTTTTAGAAGTAAGTCTCTTTTGAGAAATATTTGTCCTAACTATTCTTCTTTTATCAACATCTTTGGAATTCTAAGGTCCCATATCTTTCAATTTTTTTGAATTAACTACTAGTTTAAGAATCATTGTATTGAGGAAAATTTTATCATCCCCAACTAAATTTAATTTTTCTTCCTGTTAAGTCTTAATTTTATTAATTATTTCTTTATACATCATACCCTTCCCCTATTAGTATATTTCATGATCTTATACTCTTCGTTCACTGATTTATTGTTAAGAATCCTTGAAATCCATAGTTAATTTATGAGTTTCTTGGAGAGAATGGATCATTTATTTTAAAACATTATTAATAAAAAAATTTACACATACAATTTTTTAAAATATTATTAATGAAATATAAATTTTTCCTTGCAATGTGATATAAATTCATATTTGGATTATATATTTTTTATGAGAGTGTTAAACTATTGTAACCACTTGTCCAATGAATCATTTAATGAATGAATTTGAAACTCCACCTATGATTTTTGAACATGAATCCCCCTAATATATGAATTTATATATGTGACAACATTAACTGGGGCCATTTTATGATATCTCTTAATTTTAGCGTAAATGTTTTTAAGTAATTTATCATGAACATACTATATATAATCTTTACTACAAGAACATGAACTTGATCCTTCATAAGGGTAATCAATAGTATATTTAATAAATACAAAACAACTATATAAACATTAAATTAATGGATAATTATATTTCTACTTCATGATATTTCTCTACTTATTTCTCTTTTCTTCAATATATCATTCAATGTTTATTTTATAAATCCACTATAATGGTACTGCCAATGATGGGAACTGAATTTTCTGCCTGACCCTACTATAACTCTTTTCAAAATTTGAATATATACTTCAAAATGCATGGACCATTATCTATTAATTTTGAAGTAATTTTATGTACCATGAAATTTGATTATATATTTTTATATATTATAAAATTGCATCATGCATTTCATGGTAAACACACATTATAAAGGAAGTACAATAGAAAATGATTCTGTGAAGAGTGATCTTCTTCCTATGTCTCTATATTTTCTCTCTATTATTTGATTCACTCCTCATTATATGAAATATAATGTGGTTAATGATACTTATAGACAATCATAAAAATTGGATCATCTGAAAAGTTTGATGGGCCATCCAATCCACCACATTTTATTCCTTTGTGACATAGAAGATATAAACATCGCGAATTACCAAAGGAGTTAGCCTAAACATGAAATTATTATATATACTTTTCTATAAAAACTAATTGAACAATCATGTTGCATCTACTATTTGAAATTGTTTGAGTGAATGTGGAAAAAATCTATGGAATGAAATACTTCATGTTATGATTCCATGTGGAGTAGAACAAACCTTGATTGCACATGAAAACGTTTAGTTTTAGGTAGAGTAAGTCATACATCCAATTCATTTCAGTTCTTGTGAGCCCTTGTATTTAAAAATTGAGTATTATACCACATATTAGAGTCTCACATAGATGTTTAAATCAAGATATCACTACATTATTATTGAAATTCATCCCATGATATTTTGTTAAAATATATTAGTGGCTCCCGTCTCCATGGGTCATCCTTATCACAAAATATAATGGCTCTGAGAATGAAATTCCCTGCACATTACATCTCTCTATCAATATAAACATGTTATTTATATTCCACCATAGAATCTCTTAGTGGGATGATGCCTTTTAGGTTAGATACTCTCTTTGATCATAGGCTTCTTGGGTGGTACTGGCTATGAATAAAAAAATTTATTAACAACCATATCAAAAAAATTATTTTTCAAAAAATAATGAATGTTAAATTGAATTTGGAAGTAGTATAAAAAGTTCCCTCCACATTAGCATTTTAAATTCAGTTTTTAGAAACTGGTCTTAAAAGTGATGTGGGAACCATTCAATTTTGGTTTCTTATAAATAAAATGTTAAAATATCTTTGATATTACCTTTAACATTGATTTAATAGAATACCTATTTGAATAATTTTATTAAAAAACATTTAATATTAATTTTATATAAATCTAAAATTAAAAGTGTTTAAAATACATCATGTTCTTCTTAAATCCCTTGTTTGAAATAATATTTATGAAACCCTCATTCTCTTGACCCTTAATAGAACCTGAATAGGATTGATCTTCATTTTTAGTTGACTTTCATATTCTTTGACATTGTTTCTCCTCAATCTTCTATCCTTCAACATTTTTCTATGACATGCAACATTATTCAGTCTATGGAATCACTTTTCCACTCAAATAGAAATTGCACAACAAGGCTTTTTTTAAAAAAAATTTAACTTCTTTTATGAATGTGTTTCTATGAAATCATATACTGTTCTCCCTACTACCACCACCATGTAGTGATTTCATTGGAATTTAGAATCTATTTTCCATTATTAACCTCCAAATTTTTTATTTTTTTATGTTTAAAGATAATTTTATTATCTAATAGTTATATATTTCATTCATCTATTCAATTTTTGTATGAATTTTTTTATCCATTATAATTTTTTGTCATATTTTGATTAATAATGTATTTTTTTATAATTTATATGTGAATTTAATTTTCTATTAGTTATAATTTTTTATATTTATAATGGTTTTTATTTGTATATTTTTTATCATTATAATATTATTTTTTGGTTAAAATAATTATTGTCTTCAGAGATTTTTCATTAATAAATAGTTCTTATCATTATAATTGATTTTGATTATTATTTTTTAATTTATTTTCATTTTTAAATTTCATTTAAGATATAAATTATTTTTTATAAATTTAAGCATGTTAAATTTTTTTTTATATCTTATTATATGTTTCAATATTATTATTTTTACATATATGATAAAAAATTTATTTTTATTAATATATTAATATATTATGTTGTGTTTTTTATATAATTATTGGGTCATAACTAGATAAATTCTTTAAAAACTACTGATGAATATGATAAAGTGGTTGATAGTTTCTTAGAATTTACTAAATAAAATATTGAGAAAAAATATGTGATTTCGTGTCCATGATTTAAATATTTGAATATGAGTAAATTATAATATAGAGAAATCAAATTCCATTTGATTTTATTTGGTTAGTCATAGTTATACATCATAAATATGACATGATGAAATAACAACCAAATCAAGATCTAATTTTGATGAAACTATTTTTTCATTAGGCATAAGATCATCTTGAAGAATTAATTTATGATGTTGGTGTAGAAATCATTATAAAAACTTATTAAACTAAAATATGAAGATGATTAAATGTAAATATTCTCATGTTGGGCTATATTTAAAGTATTTTCTACAGTGATGAGAGAAGTTAACATTAAGGGAAGACATGGTTGGAGTGATACATGATTCATTGAATTTATTTAATGTTTAAATGATATAATTTCATAATGAAAAAAGATTCTATATTCCAATTATGTGAAAAAACATATTAAGTTTAATGGGATTGCGTTATAAAAATATACATTATTTTTAGAACAATTATGTGCTTTATAGGATAGAATAAGAAGGTATATTAGAATTTTATAAATGTGGGACATCATGATATAAAATGGATGAAAAATTTAATCATGATTCATTCTCAAGAATATGCACCAAACCTCCCTCTAAAGTAATATGGTATCTTCCAATAATTTATTATTTAATGTCTCTCTTTTAAAATTAAAATTATTAAAAGACACTATGATGGAATAAATATGAGTGAATATCTGATAGAAACCCACCCCATCCTAATCATTTACCACACATGATGATATTTGATCGTAAACATTTGGATTTTAGAAATGAATTTAGATATCTTAGAATGGGTCTATGAACAAATGGAATGAATCCATATAAGAGTCTCATTAGCCATCATAGTTCATGTATTTTTTATTTTTTTCTACAACTTTTCCCCATAGATATTTATAAAGAGGAAATATGTCTTGATGAGAATGATGATTTCCATATTGAAATATCCTAGAAATGATACTGATGATTTTATATCACTATTGATTGATGATTTCAAATTTCAATTAGAGAAAGGGGTTACATTTTTTAATGCATAAAATAAAGAGTAATTTATTTTATGTTATATGATAATGTTCATTATAAATGAATTTCATGCACATTGAAACTTATTTGGAGTCAATTTCAAAATATATAATTCATTTCCAATCAGAAAATATGGGACATCATATCAACCATTTAATAATAGATGAAAAACATTGTATATGGGACATTGGATATTTTTTCAAATGGATCATCCTTATCAAATAATTAAAAATTAATTTAATGGTTTAATAGGGTATGAATCTTCCTAAAAACTATTTTCAACTAAATAATTTTACAAAAAAGTAAATAAAAGTGAAGACACATTTGGAAAGAAAAGTTTTTTTGATCAAAAAAAATCATGAATGAAATGATACATTTTATTTGAGTTAACTTATTGGAAAATTTTGAATGTAAATCATAAAATTTACATTATTCATATTGATAATAAAATTAATGACACTCTAATTGGAACATTATTAATCATAAAATGAAAGTTAAATGATGGGTTTCAATAAAAAAGACTTAATAACCAAGTGAATAAGTTTGGAGGTAGCTCAAAAACTGACATGAAAATTTATATTTTTCTCTAAATTTTAACACATTATGAATGAGTAAGAAGATAAATTTCTATTAATTATTTAAAACTATTAATGTAGCTAGTGGTTTTTCATTAAATGTGACAAATTTGGGTTCAATGAAGGATTTAATGTTAATAGGTATGAAATATCCTAAATTTCATGTATTGATGAAAAATTTCCTACCAGTATCATTATGTTACATATTTTTGATACCTGTAAGAATATCTATAATGTGGTTGTGTTAATTTTTCAATTTATTTTTCAACAATTTAATAGATCAATATTTATTACATGTGTTTGAAAATGATGTTATCTGTATAATTTATCAATTATAAATGTTTTTACACCATAATATTATGATATAGATGTCCATCTATTGATTCATTTAGTGTGAGTGATATGAATATTTTGAAATATTTAATTATATTGTATGTATCCTTTTAAAAGACATAATTTTTTTGAAGGGTTATATTATGAACCTACATCAACTAGAGCCAATAATATTCAAAAATATATTTCAATATAGGTAGTTGAGTTATGTACAAATTATTTGTCTAAAGTGGAGCATGTTAATATGAACATATCACAATATTTTACATTTTATTGTGAAGGTGAAGGAATTTTTGGCTTAATGGTCATATTAATTCAATGTGACGAAGCGATGCATGCATATTTAAATATTTTTAACAAAACTTGTGATGTTAAACCATATATAAAATCAAATATTTCGTGATCTATGGTACGGTATCTGAGAAGAAAGAAAAATTATTTGATGAATGAACATAAAACGACATTATTTCATTGTCTAAGGAGAAAATCAAAGATTATTTATCCACACCAGAAACATTTAAATGGTCATAAGAGGAAAAATGTTCATGTGATTAGGTGGTCTAGATTAGATATTAATGGTTAAACATTTATAAAAAACCAGGATGACAAGATTACAATTCAAAATAGTGGAGTAATGGTTTTCATTGAAGATCTATATTTTTAAATTATTGAGGTCAAAAACGAAATATATGTATTAAAAACATATTTGGAGTTTATGAACATATATGGGAGATTTATTATACAAAATTTAAGGTTCCTATATTTTAGATTATGTGGGTTGACCATAAATGTGGCTGGGAACATGATTTGAATGTCTTTATATTTTTTCATGTGAAAGGATTTTGTTTCAAGGAGGAGTCATTTATTATGGTGATAGATGAAAAAGAAATATTTTATATTTTTGACCTACAAAATGATGTTTGGTTAGTTGTTTTTTGAAGGGTCAAAATTCATTTGGGTTATGAGATTATTATTGATTTTGAATACATTTCTAAAATTTCATCATTTTTCACATGATTACCTGATGGTATTAATGAAACTAATGAGAGAATTTACCATACAACATGAAATGATCTTGTAGAAGGGATATGGGAAAACAATCCATTACCCTCATAGTTAATGAGTTAATCTGTCTATTTGAAAACTAAATGAATTAAAAAATTTATTTCTTAACATTTATATTTAAATATATAGCTATTTAACATTCCCACTTTTTAACATATTTTTTATATTTATTAGATTCACATATCCATTTTTTGGTTGAAAGAATTTCCCTTATCATTTTATTATTCCAACATTCCTTATATTCTTAATTTTTCGAGATATTCTTTAATTAAATAAATTATTCATATTTATCTTCCTATTATGAAAAATTACATTTTTTACTTATAACATTTATTTATTTATAATGAAATTCATGTACACAAAATTTCACATTTTTAGATGATAATCCTTTATATTATTTTTTTGTTAATTTTTAAATATACTAGTATTAATTACACAATTTTTTGAAGAATAATATAACGTTGAATGTTTTTTTCTATTATTAAAGTCCATGTTTATATTTTTTTCATTTATTAAATTTTATTCATGTACATATATACATACTTTTTGTGGAAGTAACATACATCATTCTAAATAAAAAACATTGAGTTAGGGGAACCGAGGTATGTACGTTTTTCATATAAATATGTTTCTATAGTAATTATATTATTTTATGAAATTATGCTTAAAATTTTTAAATTATGTGTAGACCATATTCTTATATAATGAAGATAGTTTCTAATGATTCCAAGCATGAGATTACACATTTATATAAACATTCACTTACTCATGGTGAGAAAAGGATGATAATTAAATTTTATGGTAACAACCACCCAACTAGACCACATGCCACAATGTTTAGGACATACCTAGATATGTAGAGTAATTGTAGGATATGGATGATATTTCTTAACTGAAGGGGAATCCACTAGTCAGTGAAAAATATAATGTGGGATTCAATAATGGTAGAATTTATAAACCAATTTTTTAAATTATATAATGGTTTAAATGTTATACATTTCATAATAGTTTATCTATTCAAATAAAGATTCTGTTTAACTTTCACAAGAAAAAAAATTAATTAAGACTCTCTATATTTTTCTACAATAAAAATGAGAGATTTTAAGTTGAATTTGACTTCATTTTATATTTTTAGGTATAAATTGAATCTATATCCATGCAAAAAGCATGGATTTGTTAATAGGGAGTCATCATAATATTTTTACTCTTTTTGAAGGGATGAATCCTTTATAAGATGTTATTCTTATTTGTTAAATTATTTATATGTATTTTTAATATATTTTGGTTTTTAATAAATATATATGTATTTATGTATAAATAAATATATTTATTATAATTATATAAGTATAAAATAATTTTATGTAAGTGTAAACTTATTTTTTTAATTAATTTTAATTTAGTAATAACTAATTTTATTATTACATAATATAAATCTAGGAAAACTCATATAGTGATACAACATAACATTTTATACCGTCATATATTATCATATAGATAATATCCATTATTATATAATCAAATGATTGTTGAACAATTTAGTAAATTGTTTCCAATCTAAATAGAGGATTCAAATATGTTCTACTTGACCATCTATCTCCCCCATCCAAAATAATTGAAATGGTAGTAAATTATGAAAAAGGATAATTATACTACCAGTACAATAAAGGAAGTCACTGATAAGATTGTAAGTATTTAGTCATTACTTTTCATGAGTATTACTATTTGGTATATTTTAACTAATATTACATTTGATAATATTACTTAAAGACACCCTTTAGGGGAAAGTGAAATAGGGAACTCTTATCCCTCAAGTTAGGAAGGATATTATTTCAATGAAATTATGAAATCTGAAACACCCAAACAATGTCAGAGGGTATTAGGAGGGTATTGTTTTTTTATTTCTCATTCCCCTAACATGGAATGGATGTTGGTTGAATATATGGTAGAAATTAGTTTTTGGAGGATATAATTAAATCAATTATATCAGTTTTTCCTGATGAAGTGATGAGATAGACATAAACTGCATATCCGATCTACAAAGACCCACCGCCTCCTTTTTTTGAGTTGACCATGTATTATGAGCTTCATGATGGGGATACCCATGTAATTATTAAAGACTATGAAATTCTACATCATATGGGATGATTATATACATCATTAGAATATCCATTTAGGTTAGGTAAAAGTATATTTATATGATATTATTAATTAAACTATTTCTAGGCAACTACCTACTGAGGTATTATCCATAGTTGGATAGAGTGTTAGTCAGTTTTTTACTTTGGAAACCTAATATTTTTCATCAGATTATATATGATATTTGCATTTTTTTATTTTTATTTAATATTAAATTCATAAGTAATTATAATATTATCTTACACATATCTTATATATGAGTATCTAAAAGTGAAGGAATCACTACAAAGGAATGTAAAACATAAGGTTATGTAACCTTCAGATACTCTATAAGAAGCTTATTGGATAAAAAAATTATCCCACATTTTTCATACATTATTTAATAATTACAAATTTCTAATTATTTATGATATATTTGGAAGATATTATATGTTAAATATTTTGAAAAAAAATGTAATGGATGTCGTAATGGGTGATAACTAATTTGATCTGGGTAACATTTGTTTTCCATGAATGTAAATTTCAATTTTTAAATTATTTTTAGTAATAAAACAATTGTTATAATTATTGAATGAATTAATTATCAAATTAGGTATATCTATAATATTTGAATAAAAAATGATTACTTATTTGTGTGGTTTTATAGACCCAGAATAAATTTCCACTCTGGTTAAATACTTAAGATAATAAGCCATAATTGAATATGAATATGAAAGATTAAAAAACCCACAGATTACATGTTGTTTTTATATTCCATGAGAGGTAAGAAAAAATATATAATTATTAACCACTACTCATTATTCTATTGTTAATGATGATTTTTTTTAATATTTTATTGGATATTATATGTTATATGTATTTTTCTCAGAAAATGTAAAGCATATTGGTAATGTTTTTGGTGGTATCCGGAGAAGATTTAGAAAGATGTTAAAGAAGAATGTTTTATTCATTTATTTTAGTTATTTAATATAATTTTTTTCATTTTACATAATTATTGTTAATTAATATTTATAATTATAACATGTTATGGATTAAGTTCAATTGGACACACTATTTAATAGTTGAACTAGGGAAAATTGAATAAGTGGAAGCTTATGTATCTAAATATTATATCA
The DNA here is from genome assembly GCA_963277665.1 of Viscum album. Classification (NCBI taxonomy): domain Eukaryota; kingdom Viridiplantae; phylum Streptophyta; class Magnoliopsida; order Santalales; family Viscaceae; genus Viscum; species Viscum album. The sequence continues at coordinate 1,572,653,673 of OY728120.1, read as the reverse complement.
GTGACAAATTGTTTTTTCTTATATATTTGGTGTTTCTATTTTAAAACTATTTTTTTGTAATTGTAGATTTATCTTCAATAAGGGAATACTGAATGTGTATAATATGATTTATGATTCATTTATGTGATAATAACGACCAGAATAATAATAGATTCTAATATGGTTAGTTTCACTATAACCATCATAATTTAATAAAATATGTTATTCTATAAATTTGTATCATTTTATATTTTATGGTTTTTATGATGGTTATTTGTATAAATTAAACCACATGAAACTCCTTCAAAATTTATTTATGGAATATTTTCAATTTTTGAAAATATTTTATTTTTAATTTTATTTAGATTTATATTTGTAAAAAATGTCACAAAAGTTATGAATTAGTTATATTTCCATTTTTTCTATTTCGATTGATGTTTTTCTATTTTGTTTTATCATTTTGATTTTTTAGTTGTGGGATTAAGTAATTTTTTGATATTTTTATTTAGGGAATTTCAATATTCCATGTTGGCTAATTATAAACCTATTATGAAAAGGTATCTTGGCTGGCTTTCAACATCAAATTTACCAAAAAAGAAATTTTAAAACCCTTCTATGATGAAATTTAATATTGGTTTTATATTTATATCCAACGTTGAAATCCTAGTATAATGGATTTCAAAGTAGGTTTTACTAAAAAACCGACATTTAATGCCTTCTATATTTGGCCTTTAATAAGGGTATTCAATGACAATTTATAAAAACTGACATGGAATGCTTCACTTTCAACATCACCTATATTAATATTTATTTATAACTGATGTTAAAGGTAAACTTAGTAACTTTACAGGTGTTTTAAACTATGTTGGAAGAATATAATAGTATTTCTAAAGTGTAAAAGTTGGTTCAGAAATCCTTTACCAATATATATATACTAATATTTGGGTATTTCATTATATACTTCCTCAAACTGTATTTCAATACTGATTTAAATTTAACACCATTCTAGTTAATACAAGGATGGATTATTCGACATACTATTAGACAGATACTTATCTCTGTATATATCATGTTGTAGATAGAGTTCTTTCCACAACTATCAGAATATTTATTTCTTATTAAGACCTGCTCAACAATCACCATATGTAATGACTCGTTCTACATAAACATACCTTCAAATTCTTTACAAACTATTGAATGATTATTAATGATGATTCATTTAAAGAAACTCTAATAATAAACATTTCCCTTTCGTTATACAATTTTTCATTCATAGAGAACTCCATATTCCTTCTTTAATGGGAATATATTAATTACAAAATCATCTATATAAATTTACTTTCCATCAAATAAATATAGCGATGAAAAATATTACCTCAACTTCATCCATCCATTTAGGTTCTTTAGATGTTACGAAAAGATAAAATTTCAATGTAACAATTTTTTTGAAATTAAAGTAATATATTTTTGAATACAATAAAAATATAACAATTCATTTTTTAAAATATGTTTATTAAAATAAATAGTTTTCTTAACGAGTTCATTTTTATTAAATTTATTACTTTTAAAGAAAGATATCAATAAGATATATTTATAATATTAAAATAAATTAAAAAATGCAATCCTTTAAATAGTTAATGATCTATAAATAATACTAATTTAATTATTCACGACCAATGAAATAAGATTTATTAGAAAACGTTACATTATTATATATTATCTGATTTCTTTAAAATTAAAATTTATATTTTTAGATAATGAATCTTAATGAATTGTATTGTTTATATATAAATAATGAAATAATATAAATTGAATACATATTAATTGGTTAGAAATATTAATATAATCATTTAATGTTAAATATTGATTTATTCAAAGAAATATATTTTATGTGTTTTATAATTTTATCCCAATAAATTATATTTATTACGATTAATTAATAAGTTTAAGTTAATTTTTCCCCATATAAAAAATAAAAAAAATCATTTATTTAGTAATTATATAGAATAATATTAAAATCACATGGTGTTTAAAAATTAATTTGTCTACAAAAAATTTATCTATTTTTTATATTTTCATATAGAAATTAGACCTCTCTTTTTTAAAATAGAATTATATTTAAATGTGTACAATATATTAATTACCACTTCAAAATTAGGTTGTTCATATCAATTTAATTTTCCAAAAAAATATGTTACCGAAGTAATGAAATTGAGTTATCAAGGTATAAGTAAATTAGATAAAAGGGTTTAACTATGTGGTACTGTATAAAAATATTTTTAAGATTATCTATAATTTTTTATTAGGTTATTCAATAAAAATATGAATTATTTTCGACTTTATATCCACAATAAATGATAATATTATAAGCATAGACCTTAGGGATTCTGTATTTGCATAAATACCACTCTAAACACACATATAAAAGGACCCATCCACTATCCACTCCATTTCACATAGTTTATTAAAAAATCACTAAAATACCTACCCATATTACCTCTCTAAAATCTATATTAGGTGTTTGGTACTCTCTTTTTTTGAGAAAGAATCCTAAATCCGATACTATGGTGGAACTATAATCAAGATGGAGAGAATTCATTATAGTAAGAACCCAATTATTCTAATTTTTTCCCAATTACCTTATCTTATCAATGCTATTTAATTCTCATAATACACTAAAATGATTTTATATTAAAATATTTATTCTTCCAATGGAATAATAATACTATTGTAATAATCTATAATCTAACACATTCATTAGTATAACATGTTACTGTTTGGGTTAGTTGAAACAACTATAAGAAGGATGTTATACTATCATCACTATTTTAAACATGAATGAGTTTCATGACATTAATACTTGAAATATATGATATTATAGATTATTTTATGATATGTATATTGTTTTATAATTTTGAAATAAAAATTAATGACCCATGTAAATTAACATGTCATTATCAACAAATTACCCAAAACATGCTCATCATAGATTTCATCATCATAAATCATACCCACAATGTCCATAAATTGAATATGCAACTAAAGAAATAAATTATTAAAATGATTCTAATACCATGAATAATATTTTAATTATTAAAATCACATCAATGAATGATGATTGAAATCTCCATTGTCAAATTTTTATGAAATAATCAAAGTAACAAACATCATATATTAAAAATAAAAATAGCAAACAAATTCATGTAATGATGAAATATAACTGAATAGTATAAAAAGTAATAAAGGTTAATAAGTTTATTAAATTAGAAATTAAAATATTTATTTTTATTAAATATGAGGTTAAACCTCTTTTAATAATTTCGAGAGTAATGCTAGTGATTTCTCATCACATTTCTCTTTTAATTGAGATATGTTTCATTTTTAGCACATTTCCTCTTCACTTGGGTGTATATACTTACCCATGGACATATTTAATCATAATATTCATAAAATTCAATGGATTTACATTTATATCTTACTTCTTATATTTAAATGTATTTTGATTTAAAAGTTTCCAATGTTGTAAGGGCTTATTTACTATTCTCATTTTGAAACATAATTTTTTTTATTTAAATATACATCTAGTTTAATTATATGTACTTTCTATATAAAAAACCTAAATTTTATTCTCTTAATGTTAGTGAAATATTATAATTTTATTTTAAACATTTCTCTTTTTATTGGTTTATAATTCATCCAAAATGATTCATATAAGTAGAACCAAGCTTATTTCATCATTCGGGTTGGGAATCTATTTCCTTGGTGTGAAAATTCATAATTTCATATAGATATCATTATCTCTACCTCTATGATTTCATAATTTTTTATTTACTCTAACTCTATTTAATAATTTCTTAAAGTAATCATTTTAAAAATTTCAGCATGTTTTATTTTTCTAATGACATTGATACTATTTACAAAAGTGTGAAAACAATGTTCCTTTTTAATGCTTTCTACATGAATGAATATTACAACCATTATATTTTTTTTATATTAATGAGGGGTTATTTTCAATTTTTCATGGTTTCCCAAAAGAAATTCTTACTCTCTATATTATATAAAAATTTTTCATTTAAAATTTTTAACAAAAATTAAAGTAATTTCTTCTTAATTTTCAAATAACTTTTCTATTATTCTTGAATTTTTTTTCATATTTTATGACATAGTTTAATTTTTCTTACACATCAATGTGGATATTTTATAATGAAACCATACATATTATTCCTCATAATGGATTATGATTATGTATTATAGAAGTTTGATTGGAACCCTTTACTTTCCTATGAGATAATTAAGCTATGATAGATTTATGAATGTTTGAAAGTTAATGTAGAACAATTATGTATGATATATGACTATGTTGTTAGTGGGTCTTCCATAGCGCTCTAGCTAATTCGGTAATGATTATATCTAATATGATGATTTGGAATAGGGTGTGAACCCAAACCAATAATGTAATCTATCTACTAAGTGATGGGTGGGTTAATCACAACCCTATAATTCATTAAAAAAAATCCTTATATCTCATGAGACTAATTTTTGTGGATTGGGAAGTAAATGTAATATATTAAGGGCCTCTATACACTAAGTGAAAATAGCCTTAGAGGTGATAAATGACATAGGGTATCATTTTTAGTCTTACGTCTATGCCTTCTTTTTATACATATGTTATGTCTTGATGGATCATGATTTTTGAATCATGTTTCTACTTTAATATATATCATTTCTATGGTTATCCCAAAAGACTTATTCCATGACACATGATTTATGAACTATATTTTATTGGGAATGAATATATTATGTTTTGAACGTGTACCCTGATCGTATTCTCACACCCACAATCTTATATTATGTTCACTTATGATATTTTCCTAATATCTATTATATTTATCCATACTTAGAATCTGATCTCGTTATTTCATATATTTCCATTTCTATGGATTTAAAGGAGATAATCATATAATGTGAATATAAGGGTACCATATTACATGAATTTTGGTGGGATATCATGAAATTTTGTAAAAAGATGGTTGTGTATGTAGTCTCGAAATGCAGTAAACCTATATACTCAAGGATGAGATTTTTTTGAGGTGTTATGTTTAAATTGTGGAAACGATTTAAAATATATTTTTGTGTTGTATTGGATAATCTTAGTAGGTATAAAAAGAATTTTTAAATTTTTAAATTTTATCATTTTATTTAGAAGCTCCAGTATAGATTACATCAGTTGGTATCACATCATGGTTTAGTAATTGTTTATAATTAGGTTATAAATAATAAGAGAATAGAATGAAATATAGCCTATGATGAACCCAATGTGATATAGAAATAACATTAAATGATATAGGTTCAAATGTTGGTGTCATAAGTTTGTAAATATTAAAATTGATTTCTTTATCATATGATTGATTACATTGACTATTATTATTTAATACTCAAACTAACCATGTTTGGTTTTAGAAAGTTACTGTAGAAATAATAATGAAATTTTGGTGGTGAAAACTGTAGACAATATTAAAAAAACGTATTCAGTCATAGTGTGTTGAATTATTTTAATTCTAGAAAATCCATTAATACTATAAATTCATATGCAGAACATCTATATATTGAAAAATTTATTAAAGCATACAGTGGTATGGTGATTGCATCCCAAGATTTTAACTCTTCTCTAATTGAACATTGTGGAAATGTTCTTAATGGAGACTTTATTATTCCCCCTTTCATGGAATTTGATGTGATTTTGGGCTTGGATTGAATCTCATAACATTAATCCGATTAATTGTCCTAATAAGGAAGTGACATTTCAAATCCTAAATCAACCCAAGAATCTCTATCGTTATAATGATGACTATTAACTCCCATTAGAAATTTCATACTTTTTATGGGTCTTAATACTGAATCCTGAGGGAAACATTTCTCAAATGGTTGGGGAGAAACTCAATATTAGGGATATTCCTTTTATGAGGGAAATAATTAGTTTCCTAGTATTTCCTAATATTGTAAGGTTGATATCTCATTAGAGATTTTATCTTAGGTCTTGTCAATCTTATAGAAACTCTCAAGTATTATAATTAGTGATCGATAATTAAAAATTTGGGGACCAATAAATTTAATAGGGAAAAATCCACACAACATTTTTTTTTGAGAATTTTAATTTCCTTCAATAATATGTATATCATTTTTCAAAATATTTTTTATTCTTTCAAAATAATTGAACTAGAGTAGAAAATAAGTCATAAAATATTTGAATCAAATTAAAAACACATTATTCATTTATAATGTAACATTAAAAGAAATATAAATGATTCTATGTTTTACATTCCTGGAATGCTTACATATCATGAAAGTGAATAAATTTAATTAGGATTGGAAAAGAAAAGATTAAATTTTTTTACAACTAGAAAATCTCCTAGATTATCATCACCCTTTAGAATCACTATAAGTAGAAAAAAATTATGTAATGCCAAATAACATCTTGAGTGGATAAATCTTGTTGTAAAATGAAAAATGGAAACTATAGGAATAAGGATTGTTCTTTCTGAAGATTTAATGGTATGAATTTATAGGATGTAATGGGGAAAATATACTCATTATTTGACCATTAAATACCAAAATTTCAGCTTTTGGAGACTGACTATTTGCGATTGGAATAGGAACTATCCCAAATAGTCCGTCGAAATATACAATTTTTGATATGAATTATGTCCCATCGCGAATAATAAAAAAAAGAGGCATTGGTAATGGAACGTCGCAAATACCTTTGGTGCAACATGCACACCAAAGCGTTGGAAAAGTATTTTCAATGGGGCTAAACTCCCGTCATAAATAATGTGTCTGTAAGTTAGTATACACGAGAGGACCAATCACAAATACTATTTTGTACCGCCGCCTCAATTAACAATTGCCTAACTATTTGTGGCAACACATATCGCAAATAATAGTATTTGCGATTAAAGTCTTGTCTCAAATAATGTCATTGCAAAAGATCTAACCTATATATACCCTCCTCCGATTTTTTTCCACTCACAACTTCTCTCAACTACTCTGACCCTCTCTCTGATATTTTTTAGTTTATGTTTTTTACTGTTTCAAACGTTACAAGGGATCAACTTTCAAGTATTATATATGCTGAAGGAATCAATTTCATGATATTACTTTTTTTATATATTTTTATTTTATTTTATTTAACATTAGTAATAAATAATATAGATTAGTAGTAATTATATTAAATTAAAATTAATTAGTTTTTTTTTCACTATTTTTTTGTAGAAATATTTAGTTCTAATTTTCATTATTATTTTCTGTTAAAATTAAATAATTTTAATTTCTAATAATTTATTTTAATTTTCTGTAATTAGTAATAATTACTTGTAATTATGACTAATTAGCTTTAATTAGTAATTTTTTTAATAATCAGTGATAATTAGTAATAATTGGTGGTAATTAGTGATAATTGGTAATATATTATATAAATTAAGAATAAATTGTTAAACATTAATAAAAATTAATGTTAATTAGTGAAAATTGGTAAAAATAAGTAAAAATTAGTATAAATTAGAAATAACTAGTGGTAATTAGAAAAAATAAAATGTAATTAGTAAAAATTAGTGGTAATAAGAAATATTTTTTTTTCATTATTAATAATTAATAAAAATTAGTAATAATTAATAAAAATTAGTAATAATTAATAATGATTAATAATAAATAAATTAAATTAGTAACAATTAAGGAAAATTAGTAATAATTAAAAACATTAGTAATAATTAGTGATAATTAGTAATAATTAGTGGTAATTAGTAATAATTAGTGATAATTAGTAATAATTTTTGGTAATTAGTAATAATTTATAGAAAATAGTAATAAAAAAATAATAGTAATTAATAAAAATTTGTAATAATTAATAATAATTAATAAATATTAGTAATAATTAGTAATAATTAATAATTCTTAATAAAAATTATTAATAATTAATAAAAATTACTAACAACTAATAAAAATGAGTAATACTCAGTGTTAATTATTAATAATTAGTAATAATTACTAATAATTAGTAATAATTACAAATAATTTGGAAAAATTATGAATAATTGGTATTTTTTATGATTAGGAATAATTAAGAATAACTAAGAATGATTAACATTGATTAGGAATCATTAATAATGATTACGAATAATTAGAAATGATTAGGAATAATTAGTAATGATTTGAAAAAATTAGAAAAAATGTGGAAAATTAGGAATAATTAGGAATAATAGGAATAATTACAAATAATTAGTAATAAATATGACTAATTAGTAATAAATAGCCATAAATAGTAATAAATTATAATAAAGAGCAAAAAATAGTAATAATTAGTAATAAATATTAATAAATTTTAATACATGGTGATAAATAGTAATAACTAATAATAATTAGGGATAAATAGGAATAAATATCAGTAATTAGGGATAATTAGGAATAATTAGTGAAAATTAGAAAAAATTAGGAATAATCAGCGGTCCTTAGTGGTATTTAGTGGTAAATAGAGTAAATGGTTGTAAATAGTAATAAGTAGCAATAAATAGCAATAAATAATAATAAATAGTAATAAATAACAATAATTAGCAATAATTAGTAATAAGTAGTAATAATAAGTAATAATTAGTAATAATTAGTAATAATTAGTTATAATTAGTAAAAATTAGTAATAAATTGTAATAATTAGTAATAAATATTAATAAATTGTAATAAATAGTAATAAATAGTAATAAATAGTAATAAATAGTAATAAATAGTAATAAATAGTAATAAATAGTAATAATTAGTAACAAATAGTAATGAATAGTAATAACTATTAATAAATAGTAATAAATAGTAATAATTAGAAATAATTAGTAAAAATTAAGAATAAATAGCGATAATTAGCATCAATTAGCTATAATTTGCGGTAATTAGTAATAACTAGGATTAATTAGTTGTAATTAGTGGTAATTAGTAAAAACTAGAAATAATTAGCGGTAATTAGAGATAAATAGTAATAAGTAGTAATAAATAGAAATAACTAGTAATAACTAGTAATAAATAGTAATAAATAGTAATAAATAGTAATAAATAGTAATAAATGGTAATAATTAGTAATAATTAGAAATAAATATTAATAAATAGTAATAAATAGAAATAAATATTAACAAATAGTAACAAATAGTATAAATAGTAAAAAATAAAAACAAATAGTAATAAATAGTAATAAATAGTCATAAATAATAATAAATAGTAATAATTAGTAATAAATATTAATAATTAGAAATAATTAGGAATAATTAGGAATTAATAATAATAAAGAGTAATAAAAATTAATAATTATTAATAATTTGTAATAAATAGAAATAAATAGTAATAAATAGTAATAATTAGCAATATTTAGTAATAATTAGTAATAAATACTAAATATTAGTAATAAATATTAATAAATAGTAATAATTAGTAACAAATTATAATAAATAGTAATAATTGATAAAAAATAGTAACAAATAGTAAAAAAATGTATGTAATAGTAACGACTAACATCAATTAGTAATAATTAGCGGTAATTAGTAAAAATTAGTGATAATTAGTAAAAATTAGCAATAATTAGGAAAAAATTGTTTTAAACTAATAAGAATTATTAATAATAAGTGATAACTAGGAGTAATTAGTGGTAATTAGTAGTAATTAGTAATAATTAGCATTAATTAATATAAATTAGTGGTAATTAGTAAAGAATTGGAATAAATTAATAAAAAATAATAATAATAAGTAGTAATTAGCATTAATTGGTGATAATTAGTGGGAATTAGTAAAAACTTGCTGTAATTAGTAAATTCTTTCGTAATTAGTAAAAGTTTGACGTAATTAGTAAAAAATTGATATAAAATAATAAAAATTAGTAATAATAAGTGGTAATTAGTAGTAATTAGCAGTAATTATAATTAATTAGTAATATTTAGCTTTAATTAGTAAAAATTAGCAGTAATTAGCAATAATTAGCTGTAATTAGTAAAAAATTGTTATAAACTAAAAAACATTAATAATAATAATTGGTAATAATCCGTAATTAGCAGTAATTAGTGGTAATTAGTTAAAATTAGCTGTAATTTTTAAAAATTAGTTGTAATCTATAAAAAACATCTATAATTATTAAAAACTACATGTACGTAGCTGTAATTAAATTTCATTAGTAAAAATAAATGGTAACTAGTCAAAATTAATGGAAAATAGATAAAATGATAATATTTAAAAGTAAATTGTGATTTTTTAATATTTAATCTTTTTGGATCATCTTTTTTTTATAAAAAATTAATCATAAACAATTAATTTTTTAATATTTTTAGAGTAATTTGTTGCAAGGAAGTCAACATAATATTTATTACATGATTGCGATTGGATAAATTGTCATAATAATATAAACGGTTCTATAATAAGTCCTCTATATATTGTGGGTGTTGAATATTTTTTTTTACATTTTCATCATCAAAACCAAAATTTATATCATAAGTGAAAATTATTTTTCCATTTAATAAATTTGATCTGAGGATGTTTGACACATTTGACAACATGGGGGGTTCTCTATTTTGATTTGGTTTTCGAAATAATTATGTTTTTTGGTATCAATATAGTAAATAAAATATTGATATGATACTAATAATTTGGTTCCAAATCCATCATGGTTTTGAAATTTAGTACATGATGTGCCTAATACATATTTTCAACAAACTGAAATTTTGGATGATATTGATTTAACTCCAGAGTTAGAACCATACCAATATTAGGAGTTTTTGATGTCTGCTAAGGAAGCCTTATATCCTGGTTATGAGATAATCAAATTTAAAGTGGTTGAAAAATGTATGTCTTTCAAATCAGATAATAGAGTTTCAAATTGCTTTCTTGATCATATATTCTCTTTCATTAAAGCATTGTTACATAAATGAAATGTGTTACCTATAAATTTCTATGAGATAAAGAGGATTTATTGTAATTTACGTCTTATTTATCATAAGATTTATGGATGTTCAAATGATTTCATATTATATTATGCTGAAAATGAGTCATTTGTTAGTTGTTCTATATGTTGACAATTGAGGTATAAAGAGGCTCAAATAGGGAGGTATCGATTAGTTACTATAAAATAATTGAGGTATCTTCTGATTACACCCACATTACCAAATTTATTTATGTCTCAGAACACATCGTCATTGATGTCATGACACAAAACCAATATTTCAACCGGTAAAATATTAAACCATCATACTGATGGTGATTCATGGAAATTTATTGAACATGTATATTTTTATTTTTCTTTAAAAGATTGAAATGTGCAATTGGGTCTTTCTACTGAGGGTTTCTATCCATTTGGTTCTTACGGTAGTCAATATTCTTATTGGATCATCTTTATAACTCTGTATAATTTACCTCCTTGGATGTTGATGAATGAGCCATATATCCTTTTGACCTTATTAATTTTAGGACATCCAAAAAAGAATCTTGATGTTTATTTTAATCCATTGATTGATGAGTAAAATTTATTGGGGAGTAATGGTGTTAGTACGTATGATGTTGTTTCAAAATAAAATCTCATACTAAAAGTTTCATTAATGTGGACAATTGGTGACTTCCCAACATATGGAATGTCATCTAGTTGAAGTAATCATGGTCCAAAAACATGTCCTTACTATATGAGAGATATAGAATCATTTATTCTTTTTAATGGAAGAAAATATTATTTCTTCGATCTTCATCAAATATTTCTTCCAAATGATCATCCTTTTCATAGGAATTGATATCATTTTATAAAAGGAATAATTGAATGAGATGGAAATCTGACAATAATTTCATGTATTAAGTTAAAATTAATAATATCTTTATTACATCCCATTAAATTTGTAATGACTATGAACAAATAAAAAATTGATGGCATTGGAAATGAACACAATTGGATAAAATAAAGCATTTTTTCGTATATACCATATTGGTCTAATTTGTTAGTTCGTCACATGTCGGATGTCATGCATATTGAGAATAACTATCTTGATAATATTTTTATAAATTTTTGGTCACACTATGTAAGAGAAAAGATAATGTAAATGCATAATTAGATCTTTCCCAAATTTCAGGTTACCAGAACATAAACTGTTTGAAAATGATAGACCAAAAAAGTTAATGAAGCTAAAAGGAGGTTATATAGTTTCTAATGAAAATAATTTATTATTATGTTAGGGGAATAAATATATGAGGCTTATAGATTGTTATGTTTCCAATTTGGCTAGATGTGTCAAAAATGACTTAATTACCAGAAAAAGTCACGAGTTTCATGTTATAATGGAATGGAATCTACCGATTGCATTTATAGGTTTGTTGAATTCTATGATTTGGGATGCGCTAAAAAAATATCATATTTTTATAAGACATTTTTTCATAGACAATAGACTACGATGCACTAAGTAGAGTGCATGAAGATATTATTTTAATTTTATGTAAATTGGAAAAAATATTCCCATGATATTTATTTAATTTAATAGAACATTTTTTATTACATTTTATGCATGATGAAAAATATAACGGTCTGGTATAGTTCCAATATATTTATCAATTATAAAGATGCATGCATAAATTAAATAAAAAGGCACGTAACAAAGCATCAGTTGAAGGATCAATTTCAAAAGCTTATTTGAAGAATAAAATTTCTTTTTCTTCTCTCATTATTTTCAATATAAATATCATTTAAAACATAACTGCATGGGAAGTAATGGTAAAATGGTAATTATGAAATGATAAATAAATTATCAGTTTCTAATCATCCCAAACATATATTTGGTGGAGTTTATGAATGATAGATTTCAAATTATGAACATCACTGGGCTCATAGATATGTTCTACTCAATTGTGATAAAATGAAACCAATTGCACTATGAGTGATACTAACACTTATTCTATTATATATATTTTTAAATAAATTTATATTATTTTAGTTTTAGATTATATGATAATCATAACAAGAATCAGTTTCCAAAAAATTACAGCAGCTTCTCTTAAATAAAGTCAGAAAAATAATTTTTTCTACTAGTTTAAAAAACTAGTAAAATATATTCTTTATAGTTTAACATATATAGTAAATTTATTACATATTATATTGATAATTTTTTTACAAATTTTTAGGTATACCAACATGATAATAAAATTGGTAATTGATTGTGTGTATTGAGTACCCCTCAATCCAAAATGGTTAAATATTATAATGCATATGTGGTGAATGATTTTTGATTTAATAAAAGTTCATATGGCGAATCAAAGAAATAATTAATAGTGGTTTTTTCTTGAAAGGATATCATCATAGGGAAACTGAAGTTGGCATTTACAACATGATGGAATAAATAATATTACTATGTTATCTGGGACATAATTACTTAATGATGTTTAAATTCCAGTGATTGGATATTGAGAAAGGCTAGTGTGTTCCTCAATGTCATGGAATTATTGATATTAAATATAATAGATTTTTTTAGTAAATAAACCATTTTTAATGGATCGTCAAGAACATAAAATTTATTATTCAAATTAATTTTATAATTCAAGAGAGTTAAGTTATTGGAGGAGCATAATAAAAATAAAATCTTGGAAAAATAATTTTATTTAAAGGGAATGCGGTTCTACTAAATTATAAGGAATTAAAAATTTTCAAGAAATTATATGAAATCTATCTTTTCCATGAAGAGACATGAATTTATATGATGATACCTCACAGTTTAGGGTCAATGGCGACGATGATGTTATTGATGTAATAAATGAATTTGAAATGGAAGGGAATTATAACACTGAAACTCCTATAGAAATTGATGATATTAAGGAGGTATATGAAGATATGCACACCATTATACACAAATATGGGGATGGAGATGAAGATTTACATGATTAGAATCTAGTTATAATCATATATAATATATATCTATATATAGTAATTGTTTTCAAATATTTGATAATAATAATAATTTCATGTTTTAGATGGACTTGGATATATTTTTTGAGTTGGAGGAGGAAGATCTACCAAGAGATGAACATGATGTTGGATCATCTGAACCTCAGACTACTAGAAGTTCAGTGATGACTCAGAGGGTCTGTGGTCTTACGATATTGATGATTCCAGACCCAATATCCGAGTGATGCCCATGTCTTGACATCGATCCATGCATGTGGAGGTATGTTTAATTTCTTATTTTAGTTAGTTTTCATTAATTTTCATTAATTTATTTATATACAAATTGTTTGATTATTTGTTATGTTTTTATAGCTTTTCATATCTAGATACTGGATAAGGGAGTGCTATATTACAGAATTATTTTTCTGGAGTATAGGTGACATGGTATCAGTTTTCCATTGATGTCGAGTGATTAATTATGTGTAGGTTTTATGGTATCCCATAAATGATAACTTGTGGGAATCTATCAGGGAGGCATGGGAGATCTATATGTATGAGCATCGCCACCATTTTTTGCACAATATGGGTAGGACAATAATGTGAAAAGCTAGAGTCATTTAATTTTATCAATCTTACTATGCCTACCAACCAGATTACATATTATCTCTGGTTTAGGATGGATTTTGTTAATATTGGATGGGAGCTACTTTTTAGATGATAGAATCATTAGGTCAAAATAACCATGGGAGGCAGGTGGTGACACATCGATCTAGTTATCGCGCATTTAGTATTCACCATCTACAATTGGTAAGTAATTTTTTTTAATATTTTTTATGACTTTAAATGTAAACTGTTTATTTTATACTTATATAGGTTATATAACAACCCAATTTATTGGTGTTCAATGTTTATAAGAGGATATACAATGATCCTGTCACTAGAGAGATTAGAGGTGATCGCTAATGTAATATTATGGTTGGTTTAATTTCTTTTTGTGTTTGGAAAGTAACTGCAAATAACAATTTGACTATTTAAAATTTAAATTGGAATTAAAGGATTTATATAAGGTCATAAGGTCTCAGATAGAGATTGAGAGTCAGGTCTAGAACAAGGATCAAACCTGCAGTGAAACAGTATTTTATGATACAGTATGGATGAAATGTGACGTAGTATGCCTTTAATAAAGGCTGATTTATTGGTATCATCTCTCAATTGATGCATGCAAGTTATTATAATAGCACTACGAATTCGTCATGCAGCTCGAGAGGATCTCGTTGAGAGTCATCATGATCTACTACATTGTATGAAGAGCAGTTTTGTGCTTAGGGTGAGCTTATAGAGACCACATATAGGGAGAAGGAAGCACTCCATCAACAATAGGAGGAGGAGGAGGAGACGCGTCAATGGAAGCATTAGCAATATGAGAAGAATATGGAGAAAAAGCGACATCTAACTCATGGTTTAGGGATGGAGTTCCCTCCACCATCTCCTCCAACTCCTCAAGATGACCACCTCAGTGATTTATATACTTTTTATGATAAATATTTGAATGTTTATTTTTTTAATATTTTTATTAATCCATATATTTACATTACTATATACTGCATTTTTTATATTTTTGTGAATATTTATTATTATTATTATTATTATTATTTATTTAGTTTTTAATTTTTTTACTTAATTTTTTTATTATTATGTTTTATTATTATTATTATTATTATTATTATTTTGTTACTATTTTTTATTTTTTATTTTTTATGATTATTATTTTATATTGTTGTGTATATTTTGTTTTTTTATTAATTTTATTAGTTTTTATTATTTTATTTATTATTTAAATTATATATTTATTAATTTTATTATTTTTTATTAGTTTTGTATTTTTTTTATTATTTTATAAAATTTTATTAATAATAATTTTTTTAATAAAATAAAAAAATGGTAAAATATGATAAATATAATGAAATTATTCAATGTAAAAAAAATTAGTAGCAAACATTTAATTATTATGTTATATGAAAAATTATTATGAACTATTAATGTTTAGAAAGTTATTTTTCTATAGAAAAAGCTATATATATATATTATGAATTAATTTAAAGAGTAAAATACATATATTTATAAATTTATTTATAATAAATGAAGTGTATATTTTTAATTAGAACACTAAAATTTGATATATAGTTCGATTCCATATTAAGGAAAAAATAAGTTACTAGGGTACAAATTGAGCTACCATGTAATAGGTAAAATTAGGCAAAAAGGACTATCTAAGTGTTAAATACATAAAATATATATAAACAAATCTCTATATTATTTTGACGAGGTAAGGAATTAATTTACTCTTTTATTCTATAATTTGTATCCATTTTACATGATAAATGAAAACCTTAAACCATAGTGAATGAGTATTTTTAGAAATAACAATAAAAATTCACATATAAAAGAAATCCTACTCTACCTATTCAAATCGAATATTTTATTTCAAAAATATATTATATACCTACCCATTTTCCTCTCATAAATAATTATTGTACATTTAGTAATCACTATTTCCAAGAGGTAAAATGAAACTGTTCATTATGAAGGAACTCATATAAAAAAGAAGAGAATTTATGAATTTTTTTTAAAGGTTAGGGCCGAAGCCTCATTATTATTATTGAAACAAAGCAAAGACCTCTTTAACTGGGTAGAGGGAGACCCATTACATAGCCCTAATTCCCAGTGGTCATTTATCCCATTACATAGCTAGTAGGCCGAATATTTTGGCCCAAATCCCATTCTATACTCTTATTCATTATTTTGTATAACATGTTCTCGATTAGGTTGGTTCCACCACTTAGATGAATGATACTATAAAATCTTCACCATTTACAATATGAATAACTATCATGATATTAATAAAGGTAATATATAATATTAATGTGGATATTTTTAAGAATATGTTTCATTATTTTTTTCCCTAAAATTAATGATCAACATTAAGTATCTTATTGTAATCATTAAATTACACAAAGCATACTTTTCATGGATTCAATTATTGAAAGCCATACCCATAAATTCCACCAATTTGTTATGAGAACTTATAAATAAATGAAACATAATGATTCCACTAGATTTAAACATTTTTTTAATGATGAACATGTTACCATAGAATGTGTACTAATATCACAATTGTGATACTTTTACCAAAATATCAAAATTAAAAACATCTGACGATAAAAATAAACAATAATTAACTAATATATAAAATGAATGAATATAAAAAAGAGTAAAAAATATAATAGATATGAATAATATTATTAAATAAATGACTAATATGGTTGTGTTTATTACATATGAAATTAAAGGGTATTCATTTTACTTAGAAATAATGATAAGGGGTTTCCATCTCAACTTTTCTTTCATCAAGATAAGTTCCATATTCAAAACTTTCTATCTTTTTTTGTGTTTTAATTATATACTTAACTATGTATGTATTTCATAAAAATTATCATTAAATTCAATGGATTTAAATTTCCATATTTGGATATCTCTTTTTCTAGATTTTTGATTAAAATTTAATAAAAGTCATTATAGAATTTCCAAGGGTTTAATTAACAATCTCATTTTTAAATCAATATTTTTTATATTTAAAAATTCATGTGGGGAAATTATATTCCATTTTTCTCTAAAAATATATCCATTTTATTTTCTATTATACATTTAAGGGTTTTAAATATATTCATAACAATTTTACTTTATCTGGTCTATTATTTAACCAAAAACATGCTACTATCTGGGGACTATGTTATCTATTGTTTTTGACTCAGAATCCTTATCCTAATTATTGATATTTATTACTTTAATTTATGGATGTCCCTCTACGTGATAATATAATTTTTTATGATTTTTATTGAAATTTAATTTATTTACTAAATATTTTATGGAATCTTTTTTCATTTTTTACTTGAGTCATATTCTATTAACTTTGACACTCTTTACAATAATGTGAAAAAATAATACATTTTAATGCTTTACACATGAACATATTTTGAAATCATCATATCATTTTTTAATAAATGAATTTCCCTTTTTTATTTACCAATATTTTACTAATTTAATTCATACCATCCTTAAATTAATTTTTTTCTTTTAAATAAATATAAAAAAATATTGGTTATTTATTCTTAATTTTCATCAAAATTTTGTAATGTTCTTATGTTTTTTTATCAATCTCATCAACATTTAACATTTCTTATGATTTAATGAGGATATTCTCTAATTAAAACATTCACTATATTTCTATTTGTGGCTTAAAATTATTTATTATAAATGTTTTAATGGAACCCAACTCCATACCATGGTAAAATTAATCTATGATGGATTTATGAATGATTTTAAGTTCCAAAAGAAGAAAAATATATGGTATGTCACTATGTGATTGGTGGGTCTTTTATTTACCTCCAATGAATTTCTCCCTGTTTATATCCCATAATATGTTTAATAATAGGGAGTGAATAACAACTCCTAAGGTACATTAGATACAAAGTGACTGGTGGGTTTTTCATTTCCATTATATTTGTTGGGTAAATACTTATATTTTATGAGCTAACATGTTTGGTATTGGGGATTAAACTAAATACATTAAGGGAATTTGTCATGTATGTTTAAATGTTCATGGTGTTTATCTTCAATATAAGATATCATTTTATATTCTTATTAAAATAAAATCATTTTATTCAAATTTTATGTTTTTGTTGTTCATGATTATTTAATCATGATTCCACTTTTATATATATCATTAACAAATTTATGAAAAAACAATTTTTTCTTTGAATTGGGATATATGATTTATGTTTTATTTTGTATGATTATATTATTTTAAGAATAACTACCTTGATAATTTTCTCCTACTCACAATTTCATCTAATGATCAAATAGGATTGTTGATTTATATTATAATAGTCCCATATAAAGTATCCCAGAGTCAGTATCTTCTTTATTATATTTGCATAAGATAAAAGGAATCACATCCTGAAGGAACATATAGTTTAAAATATTTGAAAAAAAAGATACATACATTATTTCTATATTCTAATTGAATATAAAAATTATGACATTGTTTTTTTGATAATATCATTACATCCTCTAGAGAATCCTTGAAAATAATTCATAGTAAACTTCCTAGATTCCGGGGAAAGGGGAAAATATAAGGGCTAGATGAAATTATCAATAATATTTACATAAATACGAATCTTTCTATTGTAAATGAATAATAATAAATAATTCATAATAAATATGGAATGGTAAATAACTAAAAACAAATTCAATTTAAAAATGTGACTATCATGATTTGAAAAGGAATAATCAATATGGAAAGGTAAAAAATTGAACACATATACCATTTATGTAATTTTATTTTCAATATTAGATATGTAATAATCAATATGGAATATTAAATAACTAAACACACATTCTATTTAAGTAACATGAGTATCATAAATATATAAGGAATAATCAATATGGAAAGATAAATAAGAGAAAACACATGCCATTCAATCAATAAATTGAGAATGAAAATGCATCTAAAGAGAATATCATCAAGAAAAATATAATGGATAATAATAAATAAATTATTAATAAATGAAATGATTAATTATTGGATGTCATGATCTCAGGCATCATGATAAATATAATTTCAATACCTTTCATAAGACATTTTAAAAATGATGGGTAGGTATAAACAAGAAACACTTTTCAATAATTCTAGCCAATTTATTTGTCTCATGAGACTACCTATGCATCAAGGGACTATCTATAACTCAGCCCCACAAATATTTACATATCCAAAAAATTCCACATAAATCAAATAATCTATTTAATTTATAGAAACATGCTTTATCAATAAATCCCCATATCAATTAAGGATTGTAGATTAATAAAAATTTCCCCTGTTAGTGGTATAACGCTTTAAGTAAAATACCATATTTTTAAATGACATAAGTTTTAACTGATAAGTACATCTATGATAAATAATATTGATATTTAGTGGAAATTTAATATCCAATGATTAAATAAAAGTGAATTTAGGGGAAAGTTAAATTAATTAATAAAGATAATGTCAATAGTTTCCCAGGTCAAACTAATTATAAATCATCTAGATAAATAATAAGGTTATTATCTATAGAAAATATCCCCTTTTAATCATTTAAAAAAAGGGTTTATGTCATTGATAAAGGGAAATAAAAAAAAACCTCAACAACATTTTTGAAGAAAATATCTGCTTTATTTTTTAATCTCACCTTTTAAAACAAGAAGTTCCCAAAATATTTTAAAAATAAATTTCTTTGAAAGTAAAAATGGAAATATTTAAAATAAGATATAAAACATTTATTAGTCCGGATAACGAGAAATTCTGTACATTCAATATAGGTTAAAAAAATTGTTCACATTTTCTATAAATTCAAAATGGGCTTCATTTGGAAACTGAAATGAATATTTCATTCAACAAATTATTTAATAAGTTAAACATGAGTAATTTTTTTTCTAAATTTTTTTTTTATAATGTTAAAAAATTTAATTTTTTTCATAAGAATTAGTTTTAAAAGAAAAAGTATTACTGATTTAAGAGAGAAAGGATGTAATATTTTCATGAAAAAAATTCCCTAGAATTTTATGTATAAAAGATAGGAATATGGTATTATTACATAATTTTATAAGGGGAATTTTAATGTGGTTTATTTCACAATGATAAAATAATTTTCTTTAAATTAAATTCTTGTATAAAAAATCCTGATTAAAATTATATTGTTAAATAAACACATATAAAGATCAAAATGCTCAAGTGAGAAATGATAAATTATTCGATTATGTGTATCAAATTTAAATAAAAATAAATTATTGTCTATTAAATATAATATATTAAAATTTATTTACACACATAATCATATAATGTTAAGGGAAATGAATAAGTAATATAATCCAATGAAGAGAAATTGAGTTATAAAATTCATTACCACTTGGTAATTTTCAAGAAAAATTTAGTCAGATGAAATAACTAAAATTAAAACATAAAATACCATGAAGTACAAAGTTTTCAAGATATTACATTAAAAATGGGTATTATATACATATTATAAATGATATTAGGTGTATTAAGATATTCCCTAATGAAAAAATTGAGGGGAAGTCCCTTACCTTACACTTTCTTTTGGTGGAAAAAGATTTAATCTCTTTAATAATGGTTTCAAGAATGATATTAACAAATTAAAGAAAAGTATTCATATATTTAATGTCATATATTACACTTTAATAAAATTTTACCACCAATTTCTTAATAGTATATCATTAATTTCATTATTTCAGGTGTTAATTGCCTTTTTTTATCATGCATGTTTTTCATCTAATTATTGGTTCTTGGGAATATGATATAGATAAATCACATAAATAATTATATTAATGATATAAATATCATATTGACTTATTATATATATTTTTAAAATCATTCTTTAAGGTTATTTATGTAAAATGAATCACATTTCTTTATGGAGATGGTAGGTCGTATGTATGCACGAGCGATGATACCATTCCATTAACAAGTGAATGGGTTAAGAAGGAGGTGATATATTACTATTCAATAATCAATATCATCTCATATATATCACATATATTTATTAAATTTATCATTATTTATTTCAATGTAATGTGTATGTTGAAAAACAAACAAATCATCAGAATCATCTTCGTTGGGGATAACTCAATATGCGGAGTGTCTCTTCGAGCGACTAAGTGAACAATTGGAGTAACAACCCTAATATGTGAAAAATCGGTGATGATTGTTCTTATCCACACCAGATTAGGAAAGTTATGGAATCCTTTGATCCTAAATGGGAGCGCTCCTTTGATTCCAGCATTCTAGAAACAAATGAGGATAAAACCCTCACTGGTAATATTCCTAATCATTCACTACTGGAAAAATTTAAAAGAATTTTTTTTCATCAAGGAGCATAAAGGTGTGGATATTCTCAATATAACATATTTTAATCCCCATATTTTCAAAAATCTATAGGATATAGGATTTTTAGTAGAGTCCAATCCTGAAGTGCTTCAATAACGAGCTCAAATGTGTAAGTTCTCGATTCTAGGACACATTTCTTATCTAAAAGGGAGATAAAACCTTATTATCCTCTGATCTAAAATATCAAATTGCTCATTTCTGGGGATTTTCAAGCTGGAAAATCATTCCACTAGGTATGGGGTATTTTAATATACTACTCGACTCTTAGGAGGATCTAGACCAGGTCTGGAAGATAGGGAACATTAAACTCAAACCTTGTTTTATTTGAATTCCTGAATGAGATTATGCATTTAATTTGCATACTCATAGGAACACCATGTCCAAAATTTGGGTTATATTTCATGGTCTTAATTGGTTCTTTTTTCACCCCAATATCTTAAATGACATAACCTCTTATATTGGTACCCACCTCAAGATTAATCAGCAAACTTTGAATGGTGAACTAGGCCTTTTTTCTAGAGTCAAGGTAGAAGTGAATCTAGAAAATAAACTCCCACAAAGTATGAGATTCAATGCTAAATATTATAGAATAGAGGTGTGGGTTGAATATGAGTATAATCCTCCATCCTATGAACTTTGTAAAATTATTTTTCATTCTATTTTAAATGGTAGAGTGGGGACGAAACAAGTCACCCAACCAAATGATAATGAATGGTCTGAAATCAGGAGGCACAAGAAAGAAAAAGGTCCAAACTTATATAAACATATGCCTTCCAATAATCAAAATAAAAAATGGGTGAAAAAATCAAAAAATTTAAATCTCATAGGGGATGAAGCGGGAAAATATTGGGAAGAATTAGCTTTAGAGGATTAGAATGAGGCTATAGAGAAATGAATTATTGAGGTAATAGAAGCCTTTATTGGGGATATCATCAAACATACCCAACATGACCCTAAAATTGTGGTATCTATATCCTGAAAGATTGTTCCTATAACTTCTAAGTATCAGAATACAGGTTCTCTATCACTAATTAAAGTGGGTGGGTGAAAGGACATGATAAGATTCTCAAGTGTCCCATTCATGCCAAGAAAAAAAACCTCTTTTCTATTCTACACAGTATTGATTCCATCAATGAAAATATTATAGATATGGAGGTACATCTCAATGTCGAGACTGAACAGGGCTGAAGCCCTACTTCTCCTGAGGTAAATAACACTCCCACTAACCTGGTTTCATGTGAAAATAGCGGAACACAATAAGAAAATACTATCTCTTCTATAGAAGGCACTCACTACACTAGAAATTCTTCTTTAACTCTCTCTAATACTGACCCACCCACTTTTTATAATGATAAATCCTCGACTGTTTTAAGTAACAATCAATCAGTTACCCCCTAAAAAGTTAAAATTCATGATACAATCAATGGTGAGGCTAATGTAGTTATTAATAACAATTCTATTATTTCTTCCATGAGAAAACAAGGAAAGAAACCTAGACTAAGCATTGAAAAAGCCATTTGAATATTTTTTAGGAAGAAGGGCTCTGTGATTAAGAAGAAAGGGGGTTCCAACCCCAAATACAGGTTGAAATGATTATTTTATTTTTAAACTGTCAGGGTATTACTTACTATGACACTTTTATAGTCTTAAAATTATTTTATAATATTCAACATGCTAATTTTTTTTCTTTTTTAGAACTGAAGATAAATTTTTCCTCTAGATTTACACATATTTTCCAGTTTGGTTATATTTTTTTAGGTGATAGTAAACACTACTCATCTATTGAAACTCTCCAGATATTTACTCACTCTTCCTTACAGAATGTTAATGTTTTCAATATTTCTGAATATGTGTTTACTTTTGATTTTACCATTGATTACTCTCATATCTATTGTTATTTTATATATGCTACGAATAGATACCAAGATAGGATTCCTCTTTGGTAAGACATTTCCTACCTAGGTAATAATATTAATGACCCTTGGTTCGTGGTTGGTGACTTTAATGCTATCCTTTCCCCAAGTGAGAAAATGGGCCCATATCACTCTACTATCTCCTTGAGAGAGTTTAAAACCTCTATTGAGGCTAACAATATTATTGAAATTAACCTTAGTGGTGCCAAGTTTATGTGGTACAAAAGGCACTACAAAATGGTGGTTTCTAGAAATTTAGATAGATATTTCACAAATGAGTTAACCCTAGATAAATGGGACACCATTTCTAGCATCACCATTCCTAAAATTAATTCTGACCATCACCCAATCTTGGTCAATATTTATATAAAAAACTTTAATCTTGTTCTTCCTTTCAGATTTAACACTACTTGGTCTTTAGATTCTAACTATGCTAACATTATTAAAAAGTTATGCTCTTCTATGAATCATTGTAATGATGCTTTTTCCTGTACCATTAAGATAGATAACTATAAATAGAAACTTAAAGGATGATGTAAATCCAAATACAAAAAAATTGACAATGACATTCTTCTTTTGGAATAAGAAATTACCCAACTCCAAAACACCAATACTTGCCCTAGTTTTTCTACGGATCCGCAACATGAAATCAACATTACAATGAAATTTGTTTCTTTTCTCACCATTAAAGATAACATTTGAAAAAAAATATTTAAAACCAAATGAATCATAGATGGTGAAAGAAATACTAAATTATACAACTCTCTTCAAAGAATTAGTAAAGATTGTAGACCTCTTGCATTTCTAAGAGATATGGACAACCTCATTGATATCAGGTATGGTATTCCAAGTGATGTATTCTCTTACATTGAAAATATTTTCAATTGGCCAGACACCAATAAAGATATTTTACCTGATGTAATCCCAATTATGGTGAATGATGAAGACAATTTTTTTCTTACTAGCATTCCTATAGATCATGAGATCAAATACACTATCTTTAGCTTAAACCCGATAGTGCTTCATGACCCGACAATTTCAATAATGGGTTTTATCAACATTATTGGGATATTATTCAAAATGATGTTTGTAGATTAGTTAAAACATTCTTTTCCAATGTTACACTCCCTCATGGGTTGAATTCTCAATTTCTCACTTTGATCCCTAAAGTGAATAATGCTTCATAAATTCATCTCTTCATAACCATTATGCTAGTTAATAATCTTTAAAAAATCATCACTAAACTTCTTTCCAATATACATAATACTGTTATCAATAAAATTGTATCTTGGATCCAATTTCATTTTTTCAAAGGTAGGTCAATTCAAGATTGTATTTTTCTTTCCTCTAAATGCACTAACTCCTTAAATAAATTGAGCTAAAGTAGAAATATTTCCATAAAACATGAAATTAGAAAATCTCTTGATACCGTGTATTGGGGTTTTATTTTTAAGGTTCATTAGATCATGGTATTTATTGACTCATTTATCAGTATAATTAAGGTTCTGTTCAATTCAGCCTTCCATTCCATCCTTGTTAATGGCTCTCCAAAGTGTTACATTAAATGAACTAAAGGTGTCAGACAAGGTGACCCCCTCTCAACCATTTCTTCTCGATTTCTGAGTATTATATAAGTAGATTGTTCATGTGCCTTGTGGATCAGAAAAATATTAAACTGATTCATTCTTCAAGGAATTTGAATGTTCCCACACATCACATATATGTGGATAATACGATCCTTTTTTTACAAGGAGATAAAAGGAATATCAAAAACATCAAAAGTAACGTCTTACACTATGAAGAAGTATCTGGTAAAACCATTAGTTGGATAAAAAACATTATATTTTTTGGGAAAATATTTCCATCTATTTGAAAATCCAATATTATTAAGGAATTAGGTATTAAATAATGATCCTTTCATTTAACCTATCTTGGTGTTCCCATTTTTTTAGGCAAACCCAAATCTAGTTACTTTTCTAAAACTTTCAATCAAATCCTTCACCAACTTTCCTTGTGGAAAGGAAAATAATTTTATATTGCTGGTAGGATATTTATAGTCAAATATAAAATTGTTTCTAAAATAGTATATTCCTTAATGACTTATAAATGGACTTCTGGTCTCTTAAAAAAAATTAAATTTCTTCATCAAAAACTTTGTTTGGAGTAGAAGCATGCATAAAAGTAAACTGGTGACTGCTCTTTAGTCTACCTATTGAAAAATTTTGGATAATGGTGGTCTCAGAATTAAAAACCTTAAATTATTTAATGATTCCTTAAAATCCCAACTTACTTGGAAATTACATCATAATGACTTTGATTACATTTATTCCCTTAAAAACAAGTTTCTTTACAAATTGAATAAAAGAAATTTGTATTGTATGAGTTCTTCAATATGGTCTTCCATTAATAATTATTTTTCTAACATCATGTCTTACTCTAGATGGATGGCTAGTAGATATCCTTTCATGAATTTCTAGCTCGACAACTGAACTGTTTCTCCTTTTATCTCTATGGTTCCACCAATCAATTACCCGAGCACACTAATTATTCTATTAAAGATGTTTTAAACTATCACTACATTAATTTACCTGAAAATGTTTGGAAACTATAAATAATGGAATTCTTGATTCAAAAAGGTTTTACAAGAATTTTTTTAGTAATCCTGATAATGATCTTTGATGGATTAAAAACTTTCAAAAATCATGGTTAAAGCCTTCGAGACTCACTCTTGTTTAGCGTATTTCTCACAACAGGGTTCCCACTGACATTTGTCTTCAATATTTTGGGACTCAACTTTTCTGTAAATATCATCTTTGTAGCCAACATAGGGAAGACATTAACCACTTATTTATTTCTTGTACTACTCTTACTATTGGAATTTTTTTTATCTTTTTGATTGAAAATGGTTACTTCATGACACAGTCAATGCTCAAATTCAATATTGTATGGATATAAAAGCCTCTTAGAAAACCAAAAACATTTAATTAACTATTGTCGTTGAGATTTTTCATGTGATCTGATATGATAGATATACTCTAATTCATAAAAATTTCTTATCTAGTTTAAATGTAGTCCATATACGGATCCTCATTTCCATTCGAGAAGCGACTTCGATTCAGAATGGACTTTTCAACAAAAAGGTGAATGGATTTAGGATTCTATGATTTCTTTGGATTAATGGTATTTATCATCCTCATAGATGCACTTTCAAAGTGTTTTGGGAAGCTACGCCCCTAGTATGAAACAATGTTAATGTTGATGGTGCCTTTAAAAGAATCACGGGACCCTCATATTGTGGTACAATTTACAAAAATCACCTTAGGAATATTTTTGTGTGTTTCTATGGTAGTTGTGGTGTTTCCTCAAATCTAGAGGCAGAAATGATGAGTGTGATCTATGATATCTCTTTTGAAAAGAAACATGGTTGGAACATTATTTGGATTTAAAGTGATTCGACTACCATCATGAAAGCTCTATTGTAACACCCCAAGCTTCTACGGTACGCTTCTCTTTGAATAATGTGATAGCATGTGTTGTACGCAACACCGAGTTCTAACACACCATAACCAATCAAACTAGCCGTTATGAATAGTAATACCTACTTTTTGAAATTATATATATTTTATATTTCAAAATGGATATCATTTTTTCGGAATATCGAATTTAGCCTAAGGTGAAATTTTGGTACATTTCAGATAACTTTCATATTTTGATGAATAGTGAAAATTACTAAATTTTAATTAAAAACAACTTTTTAAATCAAAATAATTAATAATGATAAATTATGAATTTTATTAGTTTTAAAGTATATTTAGAATATATTTTTACCATTTAATATAATGTTTGTCATTGGACATAATTTTACAATTAAACCGAACATAAACAAGTGTCAATCTTTTGATAGTTATTATCTCTTAAAAACACGCTTTTTATTTTGACAGCGGGAATTAATTTTAAATTAATTTCTGCCACTTCTGTATTTTGAATTTAGGAAAATGGATTCCATATTTGGAATCAGGATGTTCAAATTGTGTAAATAGGTAACTTTTATTTTTAGACATTTTGAATAATTAATGCGGTAAATATTTTATTTACCATGGTTAAGGGTAAATCCGGTAAATAAGGGTTAAAAAATAATATTATAATAATACTAAATTACAATAAAACGTGTCTCAAACCTATTGGTTGATACATGGTAGACCATGGTCATCTTTGGGTCTATTTTGGGACCCCATGGATCCACTTGTAAGTGATAATGACACTTTATTTTAATTAAGTTAAAATGAATACAAAAATGACACAAGCATATATCTTTTAGCAAAACAATTGTTACATAGGGATATATATGTTGGATTTTAGATTATAAATATTCATTAGAAAGATAAAAAGATTTACTACATAATGAGATTTTATTTATAATTTTTAGACATTAAATAATTTATTTTATTTATGACACAATGATGATGAAGTAATTACTATAATAGTAAACAATTAAAATAATTGATATTATAAATACCCAAATAAATATAATATGAAACTTTTAATGAATTAAACTAATTTTCTAGGATACCATGATATATTAGGATTTATTTAATTTACTTTTTTCGAAGTAATCAATCTGTTATGAGTTTCACAAAAATCAACTATTGAATAGTGTCAAAATTGACATAAAAGAGTTCTTAAAAAAAATATTTTATTATTAATTGATATTAAATTCCTAAAAATCTAAGGTTCGTCCAAGAGACTTATATAATGATAGGTTCATCATTAATGGACCACTTGGGGGTCTCTTGGATGTATATAGTAAGTTTATTAACCATATTATATAAAAATAAAAAGAGACATTGTAAAAGTGAAACTAATTAACTTAGAGTTAATACTTAAAGATAAGGTTAATATAAGTACCCAAACCTGTCTAAATTCTATTGGTTGAGTGGGTTTAGACCTATCCCCACCTTAAACTTTTAATAATCAACTTTGGAGCCATTAGAAACCGAATATGAATTTATTATAAATTAATATTTCTAGCTTTTCCAAAGGTGCCCCTCACCCCTCTTATAAAAGGGCACTCCTCCTTCTCAATTCTTCACACCTTCAAAGCCTTTTGGTTCGGCCAAACTCTGCCCAAATACTCTCCCAACATCCCTCACTACAACCTAGAGGCCTTAGTTTGATCAGAAAGCCAACCTAAGGAGCCCTTTTGATCAAATCAAAAGGAAGAACCCGAAGAAGAGGTAATGATTTCACCACCCTTTTCCAAGTTCATTTCTTCTTCCACTTCTTCTTCCTTTGTTGTTACCATTCTAAAATAATAACTCCAGTATCATATATATACTGTGATGTTATTATAAATATGGTACAACCATATTCAGTATTCTATCCACCCTTTGAATAACATGTCACCATACGTGCGTACGTACGGCTTACCGTCTCCACGTCGTGGTGTAATTGTTATTCAATATATTATTATTTGGATGGGTATAATAATGATATGTAACTCATGTAAATAATAAATAAAACATGATAATGATTCTGTATATATGATACAACAACCATTTATATATTATTTTAATATCGAAAGAATGATATTGTCGCTCGTGCGTACGTACGGACTACCGTCTCCACGAACGCGATGAGATTCATTATCCATCGTATCCATTCAAGTATAATTATCATTTTATGATTTAAAAATGATGTTTAAGGACTTGATATCATTCTGGATATGAATAATATACAACCTATCTTTTACAAAAATGTCTTACGTAACAAAACATATAAAAGAAAACAAGTAAGTTAACACCCGAAACAACGATAATACTAAGATATTATTATAAATCGATATTAAAAGATCATATATGATATCATATTAATGTATATGATTCTTGTATAATTTGTTAACAATTATTTCACCATTATACAGGAGGTTAACCTACCCCAACCAAGGAAAAGTACAAGGTAAGGGTTATTTCACAATCTCTTCATTATCCGAGGTTGTTTATATGTAATAATCTACTGGGACCTCTTTATCATCCACATCCATGTTTCTTCAAAATGTATTTAAAAACATTGTTATTATTTACAAGAATATGGGTTAAAGTCATTTATACCCTTGTTTGACTTTTTATAAGAGGTTTATAAAGGAATCTTTCTGTTGTTTTCAAAACAAGGGCCTTTTTAACCTTTTTGACAGAATTAAGGTAAGAATGTTTTTTTAACTTATACGGCGGGTGCGGCTATTTTCCGCCATTATAAAATCTTCAAAGCTTCCCTTACAAGCTTATAAGAATATTTTCAAAGAAAATGTTTTATTTTATATGGATCTTAAATTATTTCAAAATAAAAAGAAATATTTCTTTAAAAAGAATTTTGATTTCATCTATGTCAACATCCTTTGATGGATTTTAAGATTATTTGAAGTTGATTTATTATGATACAAAACTTCTATATTGTATTGAATGTTTTGTGATATGTTTGACTGTGGATGTTCTATTTTTATACCATTCATAGTTTATGGTGAAAGTATTGACATTTCGTATGCTAGTTTTAATACGAATGTTTATGTTATGTTTAAACCTTTTCATATGGGAATGCATTGGACTTAATATGTGACGGGTGGAGCCCGCTATAGCTCCTCGATGCATCGGTAGGTCTCATGAGACAAACTAGTGTCTTGGCACAAGGCCTTGACAAGATCGTATTTGTAGTCTTGGCACGAGGCCTTGGCTATGTGGTTATGATAGTCTGGCATTATGCATTCCAACATTATGAAAGTGGTTATTGATTTTTGCATGTGATTATTCGATTAGTAGAATATCCATGTGAGTAAGTAAATGGAATTATTTCATTTTTACCTTTGCCATTTTATGCTGAAGTTCATGTTTAAAAGGCTTTTGTTTTAGTTATACATTGCCTTAAAAGTTTATTCTTATTTAATAAAGTTTCCGCTATATTTTTATCCTTACTGGGCATTTGAGCTCACCCCTTTTCTATGTTTTATTTTTCCCAGGAAGTGAAGAAGTAAGTTATGAATGACATACAGGGATATTATGTGGGGATATGAGTGTGGATTATGAAGACAATATGTTGTTGTAGTAGTTTTTCGTTTAATGATGTAATGTAAAACTTATGAATATATCTAGTGTTTCCAAGGCTACTAAACCAATCGGTCTTTCGAGATTTGATCTTTCTTGTGATCATGCCAATGTTATGTAATAATGCACCGACTCTAGGTAACTAGGGTCGGGGCGTTTACAGTTGGTATCAGAGAAAGTTTAGTACAAACCTTGGAAGCTAGATTTAGATAAACTCTGATTAGAGCACGTAGACCTAAGATGAACTTTGAGGATTAGTATAGAAGAACTTCCTAGAATTTTGGTATTGTAGAGATTTTGTGAGTTTTCCGAGAAATACATCCCTGTCTGGATACGAGCAAGTAGAGGCGGCTCTGGCACAGATGTACCTAGGGGTAAAACCCGAAAACACCGCTTTGAGCTAGACTCGAACGGGAACTGGTGCACGACAACGGGCCTTGCTGCACTCTTGGTTACGACACTCCCGGGGGATATGCTTAGGATAACTCTCATTTTCTTTACAAATAATTATGAAGGGTTTATGAGTATATACTTCCTCAAAGGAAACATTTTTATGATTATGGATTATATCCATAAATAGTTCAATTTATGTTAAGTGTTTTATAAGTATGGGATTATGTATTTTGATTCATAAACTGATCTAGTTTATGCCATTGTTTAGAAATGGCGCCTAGTGGAAGAAATGGAAACCGTATCAATGCACGCACTCCATGTAGGGATTTCCCTCCTGCTCAAGATAATTATAGTGGGGCTGGTGATGCAACTGGTGCTGATCAGCTAATCACCATACTGGGACAACTTACTCAGGTTATGAATAATAACCTTACCCGTATGGAGCACCCTGATCCGCAGCGTGGAGGATCAATGTTAGATCGATTCATGAGGCAGCAACCACCAACATTCAATGGGAACACAAATCCCTTAGTAGCTGAGCAATGGATATTTTCCCTAGGGAAAATATTTCAGGCTTTGGGGAGCAGTGAAAGGGAAAAAGTTATCATGGCAGTTTACCGCCTCACTAGAGATTGCTGATTTTGTGTCAAGATGTATGGTTTGTCAACAAGTGAAAGCTGGAAGGCAATAGCCTGGAGGAGTCATGCAACCTCTTCCCATACCGGAGTGGAAATGTGACAATATTACCATGGACTTTGTCATGGGGCTACCAAAGACTCCTATAAGGAATGATGCAATATGGGTTATTGTTGATCGTCTTACCAAGTCAGCACATTTTCTTGCTATAAGAGAAGATCTACCCCTAGAACGCCTAGCAAGACTATATATTAATGAGGTTGTGAGACTTCATGGAGTACCCTTATCAATTGTTTCTGATCGTGATCCCCGTTTTACTTCAAGATTTTGGAAAAGTCTTCAGAAATCCCTGGATACTGAACTTCATTTGATCACTGCTTACCACCCTCAGATAGATGGACAATCAGAACGGACTATTTAGACCTTAGAAGACATGTTGAGATCTTGCTCACTTGACTTTCAGGGTATGTGGGATCAATATTTACCTCTGGTAGAATTTTCCTATAACAATAGCTTCCATTCGAGTATTCAGATGGCACCATATGAAGCGTTATACGGAAAGAGATGTCGTACACCAACCTGTTGGGATGACGTTGGTGAAAGAAAACTTGTAGGCCCAGAACTGGTGGAGGAAATGGTGGAAAAGGTGAAAGTAATCCAAAATCACATCAAAGCAGCTCAAAGTAGGCAGAAGAGCTATGCCGATAATCGAAGGAAGGATTTGGGATTTCAAGTAGGTGATCATGTTTTCCTGAAGGTATCTCCGTGGAAGGGAGTCATACGTTTTGGTAAGAAAGGTAAATTGAGTCCCAGGTACATCGGACCTTTCGAAATTCTAGAACGAATTGGGGTTGTAGCTTACCGATTGGCAATGCCACCAAGTCTCTCCAAAGTTCACGATGTGTTCCACGTATCTCTGTTGAGGAAATACATGCCTGATCCAACGCATGTACTCACCTATGAGGAATTAGAACTGGTACCCGATCTTTCCTATTGTGAAGAGCCCGTCAGGATTCTTGATACAAGAGAACAAGTACTGAGAAACCGGACGACGCGTCTGGTAAAAGTTTTGTGGAGAAACCATAAGATGGAAGAGGCAATGTGGGAACCTGAGGAACTTATGATGAAGAACCACCTGAGTCTTTTCATGTGATAAGTATTCTAGAAATTTCGAGGATGAAATTATTTGAAGGAGGGGAGAATGTAACACCCCAAGCTTCTACGGTACGCTTCTCTTTGAATAATGTGATAGCGTGTGTTGTACGCAACACCGAGTTCTAACACACCATAACCAATCAAACTAGCCGTTATGAATAGTAATACCTACTTTTTGAAATTATATATATTTTATATTTCAAAATGGACATCATTTTTTCGGAATATCGAATTTAGCCTAAGGTGAAATTTTGGTACATTTCGGATAACTTTCATATTTTGATGAATAGTGAAAATTACTAAATTTTAATTAAAAACAACTTTTTTAATCAAAATAATTAATAATGATAAATTATGAATTTTAGTAGTTTTAAAGTATATTTAGAATATATTTTTACCATTTAATATAATGTTTGTCATTGGACATAATTTTACAATTAAACCGAACATAAACAAGTGTCAATCTTTTGATAGTTATTATCTCTTAAAAACACGCTTTTTATTTTGACAGCGGGAATTAATTTTAAATTAATTTCTGCCACTTCTGTGTTTTGAATTTAGGAAAATGGATTCCATATTTGGAATCAGGATGTTCAAATTGTGTAAATAGGTAACTTTTATTTTTAGACATTTTGAATAATTAATGCGGTAAATATTTTATTTACCATGGTTAAGGGTAAATCCGGTAAATAAGGGTTAAAAAATAATATTATAATAATACTAAATTACCCTAAAACGTGTCTTAACCCTATTGGTTGATACATGGTAGACCATGGGCATCTTTGGGTCTATTTTGGGACCCCATGGATCCACTTGTAAGTGATAATGACACTTTATTTTAATTAAGTTAAAATGAATACAAAAATGACACAAGCATATATCTTTTAGAAAAACAATTGTTACATAGGGTTATATATGTTGGATTTTAGATTATAAATATTCATTAGAAAGATAAAAATATTTAATACATAATGATATTTTATTTATAATTTTTAGACATTAAATAATTTATTTTATTTATGACACAATGATGATGCAGTAATTACTGTAATAGTGAAAAATTAAATTAATTGATATTATAAATACCAAAATAAATATAATATGAAACTTTTAATGAATTAAAATAATTTTCTGGATAATATGATATATTAGGATTGATTTAATTGACTTTGTTCGAAGTAATCAATCTGTTATGAGTTTTACAAAAATCAACTATTGAATAGTGTCAAAATTGACATAAAAGAGTTCTTAAAACAAATATTATATTATTAATTGATATTAAATTCTTAAAAATCTACGGTTCGGCCAAGAGACTTATATCATGATAGGTTCATCATTAATGGACCACTTGGGGGTCTTTTGGATGTATATAGTAAGTTTATTAACCATATTATATAAATATACAAAGAGACATTGTAAAAGTGAAACTAATTAACTTAGAGTTAATACTTAAAGATAAGGTTAATATAAGTACCCAAAACTGTCTAAATTCTATTGGTTGAGTGGTTTTCGACCTATCCCCACCTTAAACTTTGAATAATCAACTTTGGAGCCATTAGAAATCGAATATGAATTTATTATAAATTAATATTTCTAGATTTTCCAAAGGTGCCCCTCACCCCTCTTATAAAAGGGAACTCCTCCTTCTCATTTCTTCACACCTTCAAAGCCTTTTGGTTCGGCCAAACTCTGCCCAAATACTATCCCAACATCCCTCACTACAACCTAGAGGCCTTAGTTTGATCAGAAAGCCAACCTATGGAGCCCTTTTGATCAAATCAAAAGGAAGAACCCGAAGAAGAGGTAATGATTTCACCACCCTTTTCCAAGTTCATTTCTTCTTCCACTTCTTCTTCCTTTGTTGTTACCATTCTAAAATAATAACTCCAGTATCATATATATACTGTGATGTTATTATAAATATGGTACAACCATATTCAGTATTCTATCCACCCTTTGAATAACATGTCACCATACGTGCGTACGTACGGCTTACCGTCTCCACGTCGTGGTGTAATTGTTATTCAATATATTATTATTTGGATGGGTATAATAATGATATGTAACTCATGTAAATAATAAATAAAACATGATAATTATTCTGTATGTATGATATAACAACCATTTATATATTATTTTAATATCAAAAGAATGATATTGTCACTCGTGCGTACGTACGGACTACCGTCTCCACGAACGCGATGAGATTCATTATCCATCGTATCCATTCAAGTATAATTATCATTTGATGATTTAAAAATGATGTTTAAGGACTTGATATCATTCTGGATATGAATAATATAAAACCTATCCTTTACAAAAATGTCTTACATAACAAAACATATAAAAGAAAACAAGTAAGTTAACACCCGAAACAACAATAATACTAAGATATTATTATAAATCGATATTAAAAGATCATATATGATATCATATTAATGTATATGATTCTTGTATAATTTAGTAACAATTATTTCACCATTATACAGGAGGTTAACCTACCCCAACCAAGGAAAAGTACAAGGTAAGGGTTATTTCACAATCTCTTCATTATCCGAGGTTGTTTATATGTAATAATCTACTGGGACCTCTTTATCATCCACATCCATGTTTCTTCAAAATGTATTTCAAAACATTGTTATTATTTACAAGAATATGGGTTAAAGTCATTTATACCCTTGTTTGACTTTTTATAAGAGGTTTATAAAGGAATCTTTCCGCCGTTTTCAAAAAAAAGTTCTTTTTAACCTTTTCGACAGAATTAAGGTAAGAATGTTTTTTTAACTTATACGGCGGGTGCGGCTATTTTCCGCCGTTATAAAATCTTCAAAGCTTCCCTTACAAGCTTATAAGAATATTTTCAAAGAAAATGTTTTATTTTATATGGATCTTAAATGATTTCAAAATAAAAGGAGATATTTCTTTAAAAAGAATTTTGATTTCATCTATGTCAACATCCTTTGATGGATTTTAAGATTATTTGATGTTGATTTATTATGATAAAAAACTTCTATATTGTATTGAATGTTTTGTGATATGTTTGACTGTGGATGTGCTATTTTTATACCATTCATAGTTTGTGGTGAAAGTATTGACATTTAGTATGCTAGTTTTAATACGAATGTTTATGTTATGTTTAAACCTTTTCATATGGGAATGCATTGGACTTAATATGTGACGGGTGGAGCCCGCTATAGCTCCTTGATGCATCGGTAGGTCTCATGAGACAAACTAGTGTCTTGGCACAAGGCCTTGACAAAATCGTATTTGTAGTCTTGGCACGAGGCCTTGGCCATGTGGTTATGATAGTCTGGCATTATGCATTCCAACATTATGAAAGTGGTTATTGATTTTTTCATGTGATTATTCGATTAGTAGAATATACATGTGAGTAAGTAAATGGCATTATTT
Organism: Viscum album; assembly: GCA_963277665.1. NCBI lineage: Eukaryota > Viridiplantae > Streptophyta > Magnoliopsida > Santalales > Viscaceae > Viscum > Viscum album. The sequence goes on along the minus strand of OY728120.1, from coordinate 1,572,617,169 downwards.
CATTTTTACCTTTGCCATTTTATGCTGAAGTTCAAGTTTAAAAGGCTTTTGTTTTAGTTATACATTGCCTTAAAAGTTTATTCTTATTTAAGAAAGTTTCCGCTATATTGTTATCCTTACTGGGCATTTGAGCTCACCCCTTTTCTATGTTTTATTTTTCCCAGGAAGTGAAGAAGTAAGTTATGAATGACCTGCAGGGATATTATGTGGGGATATGAGTGTGGATTATGAAGACAATATGTTGTTGTAGTAGTTTTTCGTTTAATGATGTAATGTAAAACTTATGAATATATCTAGTGTTTACAAGGCTACTAAACCAATCGGTCTTTCGAGATTTGATCTTTCTTGTGATCATGCCAATGTTATGTAATAATGCACCGACTCTGGGTAACTAGGGTCGGGGCGTTTACATCTATGGAATGATGCAGTTCACCTTCTATGGCCACTTACAACCCGTTGGATGGATGGTCTTCAATAACTTATGGATATCATCTATATTTTCACTCATGCCTTTCATGAAGTAAATAAGGTTGTAGATGGTCTTGCTAACATGGGATTCAATAATGAGATTACCTGGTTAGCTGATCACCCCATTGATTTTCTTCCATTTTTTATGACAAGGATTTTAAAAAAATACCATATTTTATAATCATACAATATTTTTTTATTTATTAATAATAAGTGATTTTGTCTTTGACAAAAAAAGTGTATGTTAAAAACGAATCAAATATATTTGCGAGGTGGTAGTATTCAGTACCCCTGAGAAAAAATAATATTTTAAATAGAATGTAAAGTAAGATGGAATATGTGATAGTATTTTTATATAATAATAATAACATAAATATTATACACATGTGTAAAATCAATCATTAAATCCAATATTTAATGGTGTTGATGGAAAACTAATTACATCGATTAACAATTTCATTTCCCATTTAACGGAATTGAAGATGAATATGGGTAATTAACATAACATAACATCATATCAGTATATTTAATATAATGATGTTATTATATGATCATGGTTCAATATTATTTTAATGATGTGGAAGATGAAACAACATAAAAAACTCCTTAAAAATACTACCTCTTCTTCGAAAAAATTATTTATATTTTCATGAAAATCATTCATATGTTGGATTTATAATAAAACCAATGGATCTAGAATAAATGGAGTAGTGTAATGAAGGGATTTGGTTAGGGATTGGATGAACCAAATTGGTTTTTAAGTATAAAAATGGGAGGATAGAGGGTGGTATTTTTTAACTAGGGGAGATGAAGGACATGGAATTTTTGAAAAGAATTAATTACACCTATGTTTTTACAATGGAAGAACCCTAAAATATGGTTCATTCTTGACTCTTATAGGTCAAAATGGAGATATATTCCTAGAAAATGGGTTTTTTACAAGTTGGTTGGTTATTTTAAACCTTGTCATTTTAGTTTAACCCCCAGATAAATCAATTTTTACCAAAACCGCAATAATTTGTTTTTATTTCTTTGACTATTCATAATCGTAGAATAATAGGTTAAAAATATTTGATTATAAAAATTATTCTGGTTAAAAATATGGAATCTATTTTGAGAAATTCAATTTAAAAAAGTGAAATTTCATAATTTAAAATTATACTAACTGCCGTGACAAATAATTGGGTTTCCAAAGAGAAAATGTATATAAGCACATATATTTTTAATATTGATATTTAATTTGAAATTTATTCCAATGACCTAATTATTATAAAATTTAATATAATTGAACTAATTTTAATTTTAAAATAATTTAAATGATAATTTATCCATATAAATATTTTAATCAAAAAGACAATGTAAAAACAAATCATTATTTTCACTATTCATCGAATAATAAATCTTTTTAGAAAAATCCAAAAAATTCAGCATAAGATAATTTGGATAGGATTATTTCAAAATTTAATTCTATTTTGTAAAATAAATTTTATAAATTAGAAAAAATTAATTTTAAATTATTTCGGAAAACCGTAACAAAATCACTTTTTAAAAAAAAATAGTTTTCTAGAAAGCATTATTTTTATTTAAAATTATTATTATTTTATTTCAAATAAATTGATAACCTTAATTTTAATTATTTATTTACAATAATTAATACCTTCAAATTTAATGTCTATGTCATAATATTATTTTATATTATAGTTCATTTAGACTCGAGGATATGTGTTTTGTAGGATATCGAAGAGATCAAATTTATTTTTTAAAACATATATCTTAAATTATTATTGTGTTACAATATAATCTATGTATGGTGTCGAGTTTCATATACTATAACAAACCCAACATTATTCTTTTAAAATATAATGTTATTACATTTCTGCACATTCAATAAATTATATCTTTGTAGTTTATACTTGATTTTGGAAATCAGGGCTTGACATTTGGAAATAATATTGTTAAAAAATTCACAACATAAAATGGTTAATAAAAAAAACCCTTCATAAAATAGAAATATAAATAAATAGTTTATCTTGAATAATACAAAACTATGTTTCCAATTAGGTGAACATAATTCAGATGTAATGACATGAACATGGGAAAAACAGTAAATAATTACAAATAATGATAGCGATAATTGATCTAAAGAAAGAGAATGATCAATGGAATGTTGAGGACCTCAAAAAATAAATCTTTAAGGATTAAGAATACCATTACATACAACATATATTAATATAATAAGAAAAACTTTTTTTTTCATGATCATTATCCTAAATTTTTGGAATTCATCTTCTATATATGAATATAAAGAAATATACTTACTTGATATAATTATACTTTATAAGATAATTTCGTAATTTGGTTATTTTTTTATCAATTTCCAATTTATCACTTACATCAAGAAATTAATATCTAATTTTTTTTCTTGAAGCACTAAAATTCACTTTTAATGGATCATAAGATCAATAAAAGGGTAAAAGTCCTTCTATATATCTCTATCTACTTTAAAAAATAAATAATAGTTATAAAAAGTTATACAATATAATAAATTAATCTCTAAAAATCAATAATAACACCACTAATTAACATTAATATTTATCTATTTAATAATTTAATTAACAACAATTAAATATTAACCAAACATCACATATTATAGTGGTAAGTGCATCGCCATTGTCTCACATTGGTTGTGGGTTCATGCCTCACAACTTTTCTAGATGCAATTGATTGTCCCTTCTCATGAGTCTTGTACTTTCTCTTAAAAAATATGAATAAAAATCCTATCATGTTTCCAAAGTTTAATAAGGAATAATTACCTCATCATCAAGATAAGATAAACTTTAAATGTTAATAATACCTTTAAACATATTCCCACAAAATGTATGGTAATTTTTCCTTAAAAAAAATTTCACCAAAACATTTACTATACCAATTTGTTTTATTGCAATAATTGTTTCCCAAAATATCATTAATATTGGTAGAATCACATCACATAAAACCTAAAAAGGTTTGTTTAAGACATTGTAATTATGATCAATCCTTAACTCGTAAACCCATGACATTATCCATAACTATTATGTTAATATAGACAATATGCTTCCAACATTAAAAAAATCGTTAGATTTTTCATGATTCCTATTACAAAAATACCATTGTCAAAATTAATTCAATGATATAGTTATACAATTCCAATATATAAATACTTCAACCATTTTATTCAATATAGCCCCTTCATCAATGAAGAGACTAAAGTTTAAAAGAGGATATTTTCTCGGATAATGAGCATGTTCTCCACATTTATGAAAACAAATAATAAATTGATCCTAAGGATGGAATTTATTTAATTCCATTATATTCTTCATTTTACCACAAAAAATAATTTCTTTATTACCTTATTTTCCACTCATAAAAACTTTTCTTATTTTATTGAGACACTTTCTTGGGTGAATCCTTCTACATTTATAAGATGATTGAATTTGATCCTTATTTTCTCTATAGTCTCCACCACTTGAGATCTTAGAGAACTCCATTCATCCCTTCTTTGGTGAGTCCGAGACTTATAAAGGTATAGGTTATTTAAAATATTTTTTTTATTTATGATTCAAAATAATCATAATATCAATCCCCTCATTCATCATCCCACTTGGTATCACATAATCAACACATTTTTCTTCATGGTCAATTTCAACACAATTATTTCGTGTTTCACCCTTTGACTAAATCCAAAAATAATAGTGTGAGGATCAATAATAATTATGGGAAGAAGATTTAATAATTTATATTATTTTGAAATCATGAAACCCTCTTTTTAATCTAAAACACCATAGGTTTAACCTAGGTCATTCATTATTATTATCTATTCAAATACCACAAAATGGATTGTAATGAAAATATAAATTATCCAAAGTATATCCCTCAGTAGTTTTAAACCAGGTTCACATTACGGTCGGGTTTTTTGTACCAATTAATGACCCATATAATCCCAAAATTCCTTTTATTAGAGTTTTTTAGAGTTATTACCCCTCAATACATATTTTCCAGAACAAAATCCACTTTTTGTATCCATACATAGATGTATATCTAGGAAAAACTGCACAATATCTACCTTACCAAAATTATAAGATGTCTTTCAATATTTATTCTCAAATTCTCTCATAGATTTATGTTCACTAATATATGTTTTTTTAAATATAGTTACTAATGTTTCTATTAAAATCTCTCTCACACACACTATAATAACCTTGACCCCAGTATCCCAGAGATGGAATATACCTTTTTACAATGGTACAAGATACAAGAAAATGCATTATATAGGAAAAAATATCATAGTATTCTTGGTAAAATCAATACATACATGATTCCCATATTAAATTTCAATACAAAAATAACAACAATTTATTTTTATAATATCATTATACCTCTAGAATATACTTTCATATCATTCATAATAAACCTTGTAGATTTATTGAAAAGAAAACACAATATAGAATAGCTCAAATCCTTAGTAAGGGTTATGTATAGTTGAATCTATAAAGAGTAAATAAATTATCATCAATAAGACATAATAGATATGTAAAATTAAATAACCTAAAACAGACCCCATTTAAATAATTTTATTATCAGGATAAGATAAGGAATAATCACTATGGAATGGTAAATAACTGATTTAATCATTTAATTAATTTGAATATCATGATTAGTTAAGGAATAATCAATATAGAGATGATAATAACTGAGTACACATTCCATTTAAATAACATCACTACCATGAATTAATAAGGAATAATTAACATGGAAAGGAAACTAACTAGAAACAAATGCAATTTGATCAATATATGTATAATAAAAATGCATCCAGAGATAATATCATTGCAAAAATATAATGGTTAAAAATAAATTAATTATTAATTATGAAAATTCTAAATTATAGGATGTTATGTTCTCAACTATCATGATACCTATACCTTCAAGGCCTTTTAAATAACAGTTTAAAACTAATGGGTAGGTATACATCGAAAACCCATTTAACTATGGCCGAACAAACAAATTTATCTCATGAGAATACTATTTCATCAAGGGGATATCTATAACTAGGCCCCACTAGTATCTTCATATCCAAATAATTACTCATATATCTAATAATCGATTTAATTAATGAACAATATTACTTATAAAAAAAACTCAATATCAAGTATGGAATACATATTAATAGTAATTTCCATAATCAATAATGTAAGATTTAAAATAAAAAAATTTATATATAAATGCTACATGGTTTATGTAATAAGTATATCTATAACAAATAATATGTATATTTAGAGTAAATATAATGTCCAATTATCAGAAGAAATTAAATATTTTATAGGAATAATGAATTAATTAAGAAAGAGAACATTTACTTTCTCACTGGTCAAACTGGTCGTAATCCATCTATTGGAAAAATAAGGACATTATCAATAAAATATATATATAGTGGATTATATGTCTAATAAAGGGTTAATGTGCTTGATGAATAGAAATACCATAAATTGATATTTAAAAACATGTTTGAGAAAAATATCTTTTTCATTTTAAAAATACACCTTTAAAACTAAACGTTCACAAATAATTTTGAAAATAATTTTTCATGAAAATAACATTGTAAACATTTAAAATAATATTTAAAAATTTGAGTGGTAATTATGATGGAAAATTCAATACATGGTGTATAAAATGTAATAAATTCTTTTCACATTTTCAGTAAAATCCAAATGAGCCTTATTTTTAAAATGAAATGATGTTTCATTTAATATTTTTTTGAAAAGAAAAAAATGGGTAGAAATGTATTTATTAAATCATTTGGAGAATGTTAAAATAATTTTTGAAAACATTTTTAAAAACCATGGTTTGGGAAGAAAAATGTTTTTTGATTGAAGAGAGAAATGATATGTTATTTTATTAAAAAAAATTAAATATTTTTATTTCTTAATATAGGAATATGGTACTTATACATAACCATATGTGAATAAAATTAATAATTATTATTAAAAAAATGATCAAATAATTAACATCAATGGAAATTGTAGTATAAACAATCCCAATTAAATTTAGATTGTGAAATAAACAAGTACAAAGATCATAATGTGTAAAGGATAATTAATAAATCGTTCAATTATTTGTATCAAATTTAAATTAACTTAAATAATGTTGAATTAAAACATATTATCTTAAAATTTATTTACAAACATGTTCTTAGAATGTAAAGGATAGAGAAGAAGTAATATAACCCAATTAAATGAAATTGATTTATGAAAATATTTTCAATATAGTAATTTGGAAGTCAAAACCCCTTAGATGAAAAAATTCTAACCAAATATTAAAATATCATGAGATAATAATTAATCATGATGTTACATGAAAAAGGGTTAGTATATAAACCATATAAAGGATATTAGGACCATTATAATATGCCTCGATGAATAAAAATTGAGATGAAGTTGCTTACATCACACTTCCTTTTGGTTGAATGTGCTTTAATTTTATTTATAATGGTTTGAATATAGTTTTTAATTTATTCCATAAAAATATTCATATTTTTAGTTTCATATATTATCATGTTATAACATTTTACAACCCTTCTGTTAATAATATTTCATTATTTTCCTTGGTTCCAGTGTTGATTGACTCATTTTCTCAAGAATGTTTTGTGATGTATGTTATGGTTCTTGGGAATAGGATATAGATCTATCATCATAATAATTATATTAATGTTAAAAATATCGTATTGAATAATTATGTACTTTTAGAATATCATTCTTGATGGCTGGACATGGAAAATGATTTTCACCGCTTCGTGGGGATGGTTGGCTGTGCGTATGCACTGGCGATGATATCATTCTGTTAATGAGTGAAAGGGTATAGAATTGTGATATATATATATATATATTAAAAAATAAATATAATATTGTATATATCACACATATTTATTATATTTGTACTTATTTATTTCCTTGTAATGAGTATGTGAAAAACGAATCACATAGCTTCGCGAGGCCGTAGTCCACCGTACACATGAGGGACATTATCTTATTTTAAATATCATGGAAATAAGGAAGGTTTATTTGAAATTATAATTAAAATAGATTAATAATATCATAAATACCCTATAAATTTGTTAAGTTCATCATCATATACAACCTTTAAATATTGTGATTGGATAGAAATTGCATCAGTTCATGAGGCGGTAGTCCATCGTACACGTGATCGAAAGTTCAGTTAACCATTTGATGGAAGAGAATATGGATATATATAATTACCTTTACAGAATAACATCTAAGTATACATATTATAAGGAGTTTATTATATAATAATTATATAATAATATTTTAATGATGTGACATATGAAAAAAATGCATGTTTAATAATGTTACATCTTATTTAGAGAACTTCTATAGGTTTTCACAAAGATCATTCTTAGGATGGATTTCAAATCAAAAAATGATCTAGGATGATTGTGTGGGAGAAATAAATGTATTTTGGAAGATATTTTTTGATCCAAATGGAATTGTTAGTGTGAAGAGGGGATTATAGGGGGTGGATTTTTATAAGGAGGGGAGAGGAAACACATCGAATTTTTGAAAACAATCAATTACACCGACATTTTTATCACGCTAAAAGAAAAAAAAATTGGTTATTATATTATTTTATAGGTTATAATGTCAAAATATTTCCAAAAAATTGGTTTTTTACAAGGTGGTATGTTATTTTAACTTTACCTTTTTAGATTAACCTGAGTAAATCAATTATTACCTAACCACATAAGTTAATTTTTATTGCTTTTTTTAAAAGTTGGGGCCAAAGCCTCATTTTTATTAATAAAGCAAAGCAAAGACCTCTTTTAACTAGGTAGAGGGAGACCCATTACATAACCCAAATTCCTAGTGGGATTGTAGCCTATTACATAGCCTGTAGGCCCAAATGTTTAGCCCAATTCTCATTCTGTGAATAGTAACCCGACTGCTACAGTGCCCACACAGTACCGCTGCCACTACAGTGCCCAACCACCACTATAGTACTCGCCGATCAACAGTACCGCCGCTGCTACAGTACCGCTACAGTACTACTATAGTCCCTGCGCCCAATGGGTTTTGAACCCCCATTTTTCATGTAGTATTACGGGGTGCTTACCACTAAGCCAAACCCCAACTACATTTTTGCCTTTTCAATTCACAATGTTCAAAAAAATTTTCACCTTATTAGATAATATAAATTATTCTCAATCCAAATATTAAATTTTTTTTTTTTCAAAAATCAATTAATAGAAATAGATTAATACAACTTAAAATTATAATCATAGATGTGATGATATAGTGGGTTTCCAAAGAGATTTTCCTCCTAAGTATAGAACGTTCTAATATCAAAGTTAATTATGAAATTGATTCAAATGACAAATATTAGTAAAATTTAAATATAATTGAACTAATTATATTTTAAAAAAATAAATTATAATTTAACCTTAAAATTATTTAAACAAAAAGTATGTTTTCTATTAAAATCGGTATTTTTCACTATCCAGAGAAAAATGAATCTTTTTAGAAAAATTAAAATATAAACCAAAGATATTTTTTATATACTTATTTAAAAATTGGAGTACACTTTTTAAAATAAATTTTATTAATGTGGTAAAACTTAGTTTTAAATTATGTGTGAAAGACATGACTAAACCATTTTTTAGAAAATTACAGTCTTTCAGAAAACATTTATTTTTATTTTAAATGATTCTTATTTTATTTATAATCAATATATAACCCTAATTTCTATAAATTAGTTGATAATATTAATACCCTAAAACTTATTATCATGGTTATAAGATTATACTATATTATGGTTCATTTGGACTCAGGCATTCATGTTTTGTACGCTATCAAAGAGACCAAATTTATTTTGATAAAAATATACCATAATGTATTAGGGTGTTACATTCTCATCTATGCTTGGTGTTGCATATCATATATTCTATCTAACCCAACTTTCTTCTTTTAAATCCTCACGGTATTATATATATATATCTCTCTCTTACTTTTACCCTTATTGATCATGTGAGATAAATATTTCTCATGATTATTATCCCCATTTTATAAAGAAGTGTATTATGTATGATCTTTGTAAATGGGTATCGAGTTAGAAGAATATTATTTGGATATGTTGAATTTTTTTTAAAATAAATTGGTTATGTATCTAATCTCAAATTAAATTAAACCTATGTGTTGTAGGGTGTAATTGTTTTTCAAGTTTTATTGTTTAAAATATAGAAATAGTATAAAATAAATGTGTGGGTTATGCTTAGGTAATATTAGTGTGTGTAAAATAATATATTAAACATTTTTATTTTTATATAGGATCCGATAGTGTTATTTTAAGGAATTTCAATTGTTATCATGGTGTAATTTCGTTATTTTTTGGTATTATCTTATGGGGAATAAGAGGCTAAAACAGAAAAAATCTTATGTTGAACTAATAGCGATGTAGGAAGAACCCAAAATGTCATAATTTTAAATGAATGAGTTATAATTTTGGAGATAATATGATATATTTCTATTTTCATATGATTTTATAGTATGATTATTATTTTTAAATATTCATAGATAGTATTTTGAGTTTTGTAAGTGACTTGAGGAAGATTAATGAAATTAGGATGGTGAAAAGTTAGATAAATATCAAAGAAATATTATTTTACCCTAGTTATATGAATTACATAAAATCTTGAAAATTATATAAGATTATTATTACATATCATTAAGGACTAGATATTTAACTTTCAATGAAAACTTATAATTGAATTGTTATTCAATCCCATATTTATAACTCTTTTATGATAGAATTTTGTGGGAATATTCATCCTTCAAATCTTATTATTCTACAATTAACAGAATTTTTTACAATTTTGGGAATTTATTATCTCTCTCTATATTGATCCCATATTAATTTATCAGATAAGTAAGTCAAATTTCATATCCTAAATCAAAATATAAAAATATATTGATAAAATAATGACTATGAACACAATATAGTTATTATTTTCAATATATAAGTCTTAAAACAAAATCTTCTGGCTTTTATAACTCATATAGTTTGGGAGAAAATAAATATTGGGTAAATTAATATTAATAAGTAAATGTTGAGATTATTTTTATTACCTAATATAGTGAGTTAAATATCACATTAAAGATATATTCATGATTATATTCAATAATATGGATATCCTTAAACATTTTAATCATAAAAAAATTATAATTATTAGGAACTAATTTAATTATGTTTCAGAGAATGTGACACCCAAGGTTCTAGGAAAAATTAAATTTCGTTAAACTATAAATACATCATTATTGAAAACATTTTCTATTTTTTAACTATTTAACTAGTGCATAAAATAAGTAATACAATATAGAAATAAAACTACAAACACTTTATTCATTAACAATAGAACATTTCAATAAAGGTGCATCAATTTAAGTGTTATATACCTTGTAATTATCACATCCCTTAAAATAGTATAAATAAAAAAAGGTAACAAAAAAATTAATAATAATTTCATAAAATTAAAATCCCCTAGAAAATATTCACACTTGAGAGTAAAATATTATAGAACTAAACTAATAATGAAAAAAACATCTTGAAAGGAATAATCATATTGTAACATATTAAATTAACTCTATTGGAATGATAAGTGTTATTATAAAAGATAGAATGGATTGATTTTATAGGGTTTAATAGAGGTAATATTGTTGTTTTATGAGCATTATAAAAGAGAATATAACCATTAGGTATAATACCTATAAACATTTGACCTTTTTTGGAATTACTATTCTATTTTTAATATATATAATTATTATTAAAATGTCAAATAAATATAATTTTTCAATAAAAATAATATATTTGAAAAAAATTAATGAATTTGAAAAATAATAAATGTTACTAATCCAATTTTGAAAATAAATTTTGTTAAACCCACTTAATATTTGAGTGGTATTTGAAATCAAGGGAGGATTAAATATGAATGATGTGAATATGTTTTGGAGGAGAATATATTTGAAGGAATGTGTTGACCCAAACATTGAGTGAAGTAACAAGTAAGTGTGACTTCCATCATATATTGAATGGAAAATGATATAGAAAATATGATTGTTGAAATTATTTTCATTTATATATAAATTAAAATTGTTAAAGTGATGGAAGTAAAGTAATTATCTATATTAGAATGCAATGATAGGAAAAATGAAGCATCTAGGAGTAACTATGCATATATTAATTAAATTAGGCTTCGCGAGCTATATGTTTTACATATTGGTATATAATGTTTATATATTTTCATTATGAAGAAATTGTGATTATTATATCGATTCTATTATATTGTTATAGTTCCAATAACTTGATGGATAAGGAAGGATTTGTCACTATCATTGAAGATCTAGCTGGGAAGCTTATTTGTAGTAGCATTTATATTTGATGATTGATGTATACATATTCATAGAATCATGAAATGTCTTGGAGATGAGGAATATCTCTCTATAAAATTTAGTAAAGAGGTTATTGATCATTTTTTATATACATCTTAAAGATATGATGATTTTAAAGTTAAAATTAATACTAATTGGTATATAGAAGAGATAAAGAAATGAGGAATCTATCCATGGATGGTTATGTTTATTTGACACACTGAATATTCCATGGATGATGTTTTGAACTGATTAAAATATATCAGAGTTGTTTTGAAAAACCGTAGAACTCATTTAAATAAATACCATAACATTGAGATCATACTATATAGATAAAAAATTCCATGAATGTATTCTATTTCCTTATAAATGAAATTTTATTTACTACATCTTATGTATTTGGATTTATAATCATAATAACTTAATATTAATGTAATTCATTGTTACATATCATAAATATTCACCAGAAATCATTGATATAATCATATAAATCATATTGAGATGTTTCATCAATGTAAGGCTACATTTAAAGTTATTATATTGCATCAAATGACATTGATATGACCTTATAACATTGAATATGTTCTAGAAAACTGGCATAGGCATGAGAATAGGTCATTTACTATGAGAATACTAATTTTTAGTGAAATATTTTTCCCTTAACAAAAGCCTTCTTGATGACCATAAGGCTTCTCTAATTAGATAGATTTATAATGGTTCTTTTAAATGAGAAGTTTAGATTGAAGAATTTATATGTTGAAGAAATAAAAGATTAAATAAATCATATAATGAATGTATTATGACCTAAATAGAAAAAAATAATGACCAAAAAAATGATCATTTTTCTTGGTTAAACCAAAGGAGTGAAAACTGGGGGAGAATCTTGGGGTGTTGAGATGATTTCCAAGACATGGAATGAGATTCCATTCCACCATGATTACATGTAAATAAAAATTTAACTAAAAGTAATTGATATTATATATAATTTTAATTTAGATAAGGTACATGATAATAAAAATATCATGTGATGGAATGAATCCAGTTTTTATCAAACTATCCTGAGGAATCTGAAGGGATATTTGAATCAATGATTGCAAGTTTGAATGAGTGGGAGCATACTATAAATCAAGGATGTTTCCTTAAATATTTTTTAATCAACATTTATAGTTTAATCAATGTGAATTTATATATTTATATAAATAAAAAATAAAATGTAGAGGTTCTGGGCTACACATACTTGTGAACATACTAAATACTAGAAGAAGAAAATAGATATATAAATTTAATCTTAATATACTGAAAATTATATAATTCAAAAAAATAATATGTTATATTAGTGTGGTAGTAATAATCCCACACTAAATATTAATAATAATTTTAAAATTTTGAGAGCTACTCTAAAAAGTTTAATCACCATAAAATCTAGATGAAGTGGGAGTTGTGATGTGATGGAACTAATCACATTACAAGCTAGATTTATGATAGAGAAAAACTATAATATCATGTTTAAGATGTCTAAATAAGATTTTAGAAACCTATATGACTACTGGAAGGGAGGGAAAAAAATAATCCACATAGTACACGGGGACTCAAACCATCATATGAGATCATTCTTCAAAAGAATTTCATATGAATTCTCATATAGAAAAGGGAAAATAATCCATCAATTTCTTTGTCATTGGCTGGTTCTAGGATAATAGTTTTGAGTTCAAACACTTTCCTGAGAGTATTTTGATAATATAAAGGATGTTGTGCCTATGGGATAACAACCATGATGCCCTAGGGACTTGGTCTTCTAAATAAAGGATAACTTTGTTAACAAAACCTGATGTTCTCCTTTCTTTATTTATTTTTATATATCTACAAATCAAATAAAGGGGAGAAAAATATAGAAATAAAGGGAGTTTCAATTAGAAAATAAGTAAATAGGAAAATTAGAGATATTTGTAAAATTAGGTTAAAAAAGTAACCCCATACTGATTCACCTCCATATCAGTGGGTCATATTCAAAAGTGATCATAATAATTAGTATCAAAGAGTAAGCCACACCACTAATGTATTCTCATATTTTATGTTTTATATGAAGGATTTACATTATATATTCAAAATTATATATAAAGTGGATATTTAAATAATCATATGAATACACTATCAATGAAATCAAGGAAGATATATAAACCAATAAAATAAATAACATATATAAAAGAGATTCAAATAAGTTTAGAAATAAATCATTAATTATTATGGACACTACACTATTTTAAGGTAATCATAGTAGAAGTTATTATATAATTTTTTTTATTTAGCCTCCTTTTAAAGATGCTTAGAAGATATAACTCAATGGAAAAGAGGTAAGGAACAATATTTAACATAAGAGTATATCTAAATAAGAAATACTATATATTAAATTTCAAGACTTGGTTGATGAATTTACCATCAAGAATGTAATTACTCAAGATTTTAACATATAATTTTTCCATCAGATAAATACTTCATTGATACATTGGTCCAAATAAAACACCGAACGAAAAAAGTCCATTGTATATGAAAATTATAAATATAATAAAAACTATGGTAGATAACAAAGTTTTAATCAATAATAAATTAAAATGAAATAGAATTATGAATACTTAATGTTTTAGAAGGGTGTTCTTAGAAAAAATTAGTTTTTTTATAAAATATTATGATTTATTTTAAAAGATAAATTAAATAATTTATTGAATTAATATTTTGAAAAATTAACTTTATTTTTTAATCTATCATGTGAAAAACATCTTAGGATTAATTTTTTAGATATTTTAAAAAAAATTTCTTTCAAGATCAATAGTGAAAATGCAAATTTTTCAAAAAAAAAACTTAATTTTATAAAACTATATTAATAGAAAAAATGAAATTGATGTCCATGAAATGTTTTTAATGTTTTATAAGATATATTTAAAAAGTAATAAATATTTTTTATAAATACTATATTGAATTTATAAAAAACATGAGTAACTTTTTTGAATCCTAAGTATTACTTCACAATAACAACTTTTTTTTGCACATACATGAAAAATTATATTTTACCACTTTATGAAATTAAATATTAAAAAAAATTTCATATTTGATATGAATATTTCAATATTATTTTAAAAATTCAATTTCATTTTTGAGATTAAAAATTATTATAGTAAGATTAACATGAATGACCAGGATAAGGATGAAAGATTTATATTAAATGAATTATTTTATCAATGTTGTGTAATTTTTATCTAAAAAATTAAATTGATTAATTTTAAAAATGGATATCATATAATTTTTAAACATATATATAATTATATCAACAAAAATTAAAATATTAATCAATTCTAAAAAATATTTACAACATATAATGGTTAAAACAATATTTTTTCCAGAAATAGTTTTCCTATATAAATAATTTTTTAATTTAAAAGATTATTATAATATAGATTATAAAATAGTTTAAATATAAATAAAATTTAGATTCATTACACCGAAATTTGGTAAGAGGTGTTATTTTATTCATTTAGAAAAATTTATGTTAATTGGGTAAAAACAAGTTACCTAGGTAAAAAAAGGTTAAGATAAATTATAAGAATAAATAAATTAAAAATGTTTAATGCATCATCCCAAGATTTCAAGAACTAATATAATGTCTGATAGCATATAAGATATGAAAATCCAAGTATAAACGAATAAAGAAATATTAATATTTAAATGTGACGATTAGAACCTTTTTATTATTAAGGAGGAATGCATATTATAAATGAAATTATAAGATATATAATGGTCATACTCATTTATAATTTAATAATTAATTCATTTTAAATAAGACAAAAATTTAAAATAAACAAAATTTATT
The DNA here is from genome assembly GCA_963277665.1 of Viscum album. NCBI lineage: Eukaryota > Viridiplantae > Streptophyta > Magnoliopsida > Santalales > Viscaceae > Viscum > Viscum album. Next base: position 1,572,601,368 of record OY728120.1, on the reverse strand, counting down.
CTTCAAAAATACATTTTCATCAAAAATATATTTTCTTTCATTTTATGTGTGAATATTATAATTAATTTCTAGATTTTATAGAAAATATTTTTCTAAAAATTAATTTCATTTTTTTATTCATTATATAAAAATTATATTAGGATGATTATGAAATGTTTAATTTTTTAATGAATAGTTAAAAATACTGATTTTTATAAAACAACCATTTTATTAATATTTAAAATACAATTTACTTTTCGAAATTTATCTCAAAGTAATATAATTACTATTTAGATATGTATAAAATAATTAATTACATTTTAATCATCCTTATATCTTATTTTGGTATAAGTACATTTTCTAGCGTAAAAAATATTTTTTCAGGAAAACTGTTTTTCATTGTGTTTGTCAAGATTAATTTTAAATTAAATTAATTTTATTTTATGTTATAGATTTTTAAAAATTTATTCTATATTTGGAATAATGAGGTCTATTTTTTTTAAATATGTCTCTTTTAATTTTGTTCAACCTGAATATTAACAATAATAATTTTGGTCACAATGGTAAATGCTAAATCATGTAATATAGGTTAAAAATAAAATTATAAGAACCATAAAAGTCCCAAAAACTTATATATATATCATTTGATAATTATATATCAACCATATTAATAAATGGGTTTAATTGAGGACCTTTTGAGGACTCTTAGATAATATTATGACCTTTATATTATTTTATTTAATGAAATGTCATACATGTCACACTCTTATTTTAAAAAATTGTAATATTTTTATTATTGTATTATCCAGTGGTTATGTTCGACTATAAAAAATATTTTTAAATATAATATATTTATGTTCATTATGTTCTTTTATTTTTAATTTTTAGTAAATAAATAATTACTTCAAATACATGCAGAATGCTAATACAATAAATATTTAATTAATGAAAAAATAAATTATATTAAAAAAATTAAAATAAATATAAGTTGAGATAAATATTATAATAAAATATTTTCCTATATGACCTTGTAATTTTATATAAATAATAAAAACTTTTGTTCTAATTTTTAATCTTGTATTTATCTTTTTGATGTCAAAGTAATGAATAATATCAAAATTAGAAATAAGGATATTTTATTGGATTAATGTTTTATTAAATTAATGAAAAATTATAAAAATATTAAATAACAATTTATGGAATTTTATATGGTCTAAATTTATTCCCATTTTAATTTATAGGAAATTTTGAATCAATTTTCTCAGGAATGGTCTTATCATATTTTAATCTTTTGAGAAGTTCTAAGAGTGCCCATACCATCTCTTATAATAGGGCATATTTTATTAGCATTTCTTAAAACATAAAAACCCATTTGGTTTATCCAATACATGATGAAATAAAATCCTAGATTATATATTCTAAATCTATGTTTCTTGTATTAGGCAAAACATCAATCTCAATGTTCTTTAGGTGTTAAGAAAAATAGGTTTTCAAGGAAGAGGTATAGTTTTTATTTCCATGTTTTAGTTTTTATTATTCGTACACATCCCTAAAACATTATTAAAGCATGTAAAAACAATAAATAAATTATTATAAATATACTTATATGTTATTATTTTAGATGAATTACCTATATCCATCTCCAATTTAGTCGAATAGGAATGGAATTCATCATTCGTGTGTGTGGAGGACTACCGCCTCACGAACAGATGTAATTAGTTTTCCATAACTGTATCTCAATAATGGTTATAATAATGTAATTAATTATTATATATTATATTCATTAAATATTTATCATTCTTAAAAGATAACATATAAGTTTAATTCTTATCTCTCAATGCATAGAAAGATGATAATATCATTCATGAACACGTGTGGACGACCACATCCATGAAGTGATGTGATTCTTTTTTCAACACCAAATCACATGGAATATATATACATATATATGTAAAATTATATAATTAATATGATATATTTGATATTATTACAATTCTTAAAATATAAAATAATTCTTACATTTTCCCCATAATTATTACTGATAAATGGAAACGTTACCCATGTGTACATACAACCAACCATCTATAGGATTATAACATCATTATTTTTTCATAACCATTAGAAATTGATTCATATAAATGTTTTATTTTTTATATAAAACTTACAAAAATTTAATCAATTTTATTCTAGATAATATGGAATATTTATCAATTTGACCATAGTCAACATACCATTGTCATTTTGGATATATGAACCAAATATCGTCAAAACATCCGGCGTGAACATGAGTGATTTTTGTAATTGTATATAAAATGGAAATAAGTGATACAAAAAGAATAATAAACTTGAAAAAGGTCCTTAAGAAGGTAAATAATTAATCAATGTTTATTATACTTAATGATAAATAATGTACGTGATGAGTCAGACTCAATGTAAGATATATTCTTTTAAAAATTATATTTTTAAATTTTCCCTAAAACCATAATTTTTATACTGTTAAATGTTTTCTAAATTTTTTTTCAAAAATGTTTTTAATATTATAATTATAGTGGTTAATTTAATTTTCACTATGTTTTAATATTTTAAAAATGTTTTATAGGAATGTTTTTTTCATTTTCCAAACATGGTAATTTGTGAATTTTTAGAAAAACATAGGGTAGGAATGTTATATTAAATTTTAAAAAATGAGAGGATTTTTTCACCTTTATAAATATTTAATTCTTTAAAGTGTCTATTATAATATTCCATGTTTATTCTTATAAAAAATTATTTCATTCGGATGTGTTTACTTATTCGTTTTTTAAACTCATTTTTAAAATAAGACAGCTTTTTGACATCCAGATGTGTTTTTAAAAGGGTTTTATGATGAAAATGTGTAAGAATAAATTTTTATGCTCATTATATGGTAATTAAAAATTAAATTAAAAAATATGAGCCCGATACAACTAATATGATGTGTTGATCCCTATTATAGCTCATGGGTGAGCCCGATATAGCCTATACAAAGGGATGAGCCCCATTACTACTCATGGAAAATGGGTGATCCCAATATATTATATATGAAGTTTGATCCCCATTATAAATCTATAATTCATTTTGTAATTATTATGTTCATCAGAGATTTATATTTTATGTTGTCTATATGGTTATTCCAATTCCAAAGGGATTTTTGAATGCGATGCTCTATGTTTCCAAAAATGGATTTTATTTTCATTCAATGGGTTTACCTGGTTCTATTAGAGAAATTTTTTTATTTTTTTTTAATTTTGAAAATTTTAATTTCATATAATCAATGATAATTGAATATAAAGGTAAAAATTATATTATTTTTGATGTTTTTCAATGGACTAATGTTTTCTTTTATTATGTCCCATAATGATCTTTTTGTGCTCATCTCAAATTCTAAAATAATATCTATAGGGATTTAAGGATGATTAATGACATATTTGTGCTCAAAAATCAAATTTAAAATATATTTAATGAAAAAAATCATGTTTTATTTTTTAAAAAAATTATTTGGTGGAAAAAATGGATACTGAGTATAAGTGTCCACTTGTAATTTAAGGGTCTACTATGTAAGAATTTTCTCTAATTCTGTAAAACTATTAACTAAAAAGATCGTTAGGATTTTATAAATGTGAATTTTATTTTATAGAAACAAGAATATGTAATTTTTAGTGTCAAGAATGTAAATTTAACACTTGTGTGGAGATAGATAATTAAAGCTTTATTGAATCCAAATCACCAAAAAATCCATTGTTTGGAAATTATTGAGTCATTGATCATTGAATAGTGTAATGATATCATTTAAAATTAAAGGCTATCCACACATGTTCCCTTTTCAATACATATTAAAGGGGACCACTAACCATTTAAATTCCCCACTATCCATTGTTAATATTCATGAATCCTTGCCGAATTTTATTCCCCTATAATTCCATTTCAGATTCAAAATATCATTTTTAATAAATTTTATCACAAGTATTCTAATTATATTAATTTAATCAAGAGGAAGTTCCTGGTCTCGATGTATGTATTAATTACTCCATAACTTTTAACCTTATTCATTTTATTTCAAATATACCAAAACCATAATAATATAATAACATCAATATCATTAGAATATTTAAGATTTATTAAATTAAATGGTTAACACTTATTTATTCCTTCACATCTATTATAAAATAAAAAATAACTTTGAACATGCGTTATGCTGTCTAACTCCACTACTAAGAGACACCTTTCTTTTTTCACTAAAACCAGTATTTTCTATATATATGGATTTAATTAAAAAATAAATGTTAAATATATAATATAATAAACATTATGTAGTGAAATTTTTTAATCCACCTTCATTTCTCTTATTTATCAAGAAATGAAAATGTAAACCATGCATTGTGCAGAATACCTTTCCTATGAAATAACATTTTTTCCATTATTATTTTAATTATTTATTCAAAATGATAAAAATAATTTAAAAAACTAAAAAAATTAAAAAATATAATTACTCATATATTATAATGATATTATATAATATCTTATTATTAATCACCAATCTAGTTATAATGTGTCCTTGTTTAGGTATGTTTAACCACTTAAATAAACGACACTATAAAGCTCTATCATGAATGAATAAGGGAAAATAAATACTAATATTATTATAATTAGTAAGTATATAATGATTTTGATCATTATTAAATGTTTAAATCATATTTTTATCATATTATAAAAATATGATCTTTGATCCCTGAATTTATCTAAATAAGTTAGCATCGATTCATTTTTCACAGAAAATAACCACCATAATAAAAAAATATATAATAAAAATATGGAATATGATAATTAACAATTCTTAGTAAAATAAATATATTTTAATATTATCTATAAGAAGGTATCTAATAATATTTAATTGATTATTCAGGATTCTAGGTTTATGCAGTGTGAATCAGGAACAAGTTAAGGGTTTCTTGTATGAAAATTTTCTCCCTTGAGCTATATTTCTTATTATATACCTTATTTTAATTTAAATGGTTTATATATTTACCTTTTAATATTTTCATTCATGAGTCACTTATATTTTTTAATATTAAATGTCAAATTACATGTTCTTTCTGTCATGGGGTTTTGACGAAAAATTAGATATGCAATATGGGTTTGTGCAAACTCAATTTTCTTCTTTTGAGTTACAAACATACTTGTTGAAATAGATTTTTCCTAGATTTTTTTATTCTTAATAATGATTATATTTCATTATATATACTCTTGTTTTTATGGGGTTTTAAAGTTATTTCCTAAAACTCATTTCGAAATGATTCTTCCCTAAAATAATATGTTACATGAAAGGGTTTCTGTCACGAACCAAATCTGGTCGCCACAAATACCAACACCAAACCCAGACCGTGGAAAGTAAATTAGTGTGTTAATTGTCCCGAAGGTCCGGCACAAGTTCATGGTTATCATTTATCTTGGTTTGGGAATGATTTACTCGAATATGTATACATAAAACATATAAAATATTTGATAAACTGAATCTGAAAAATTCATACCAAACAAGGTTTATAAAAAATTCCAGAACTGTATACATAAGTCCAAAAAAATACATGAGGTCCAAATACAAAATAAACCATCAGAAAAACATCCCCATGGACTCCACACGACAAGAGTTTATCTCCCATAAGCCATCTCCACAACTCCGCACCAAGGATGAGAACTAACACCCCGAACCGCTATCACCCAAAGCCTTTCCTTTACTTGAGTCAAGAATAATAAAGTCTAATTACACACAAAGGGTGTAATTAGGGTGTGATTATAATCCCAATAGGATTCCATTTAATGATTCCAAAGTGCATGCAATACAATTTGAAAAAGAAAGCAGTTTTAATTTGCAACGAAAAGCGGTGACAAATTCCAAGAAATGCAACTTTCAATTGAAAACAATTTTCAAGATAAAACATTCAGAATGTTAAAACATTTAAAAATTCATGTTAGATACTAAAATATACTTCCAAACAAACCCTAATACAATGGAAAAGAATAAAAATCCAATGCGCAACAAAACTGGGAACACCCCTAGGCACTAGATAGTCTCGGGCCCTATATACCTCATACCTCGGTGTAACGTATACATGTTAAAAATCCATTCTCGTGAACAAGACACTAGTAGGGAACATACCTATAACATATTTTTCCTCAATAATAATCCATATAGTTTAATTATTGTTGTTTTTATCGAAATTCTAAGTGAAATAGGGACAAAAACCATCCCGTTCACTAGCCGTACTAGTACATATCCGCCCCACCTAGGTACTCAGGCTTCCCCCTTTGTGCTCAAACAAATTCAGCTTACCACATACATCCATTTTCATATAAAAACAATAATAATTTTCACTTACAAAAAATACATTATCTATACAGACTTTATCACTTTTGAAACACACAACAAAACACTTTGATTTTCTATAAAACAATTTCTCAAAAACCCGCATTGTTTTGCACCCAAAACTCCCTGAAAACCCCACTTTGGACACAATGTGCACACTTGAAAGTTACCAAAAAAGAATATTCAGCTCAATAAATTTCAATTAAACCAAAAAATAAATTTTAGGGCAGTCCCATGTGAACCAAAAAATGTTATCTTTTAAAACATCCATTTTTAAACAAACAAGGCACTTAAAGTTCACAAGTTCCAAAAACACCATTAAAATTAACTTTTGCAGCAACAACCAAAGGGGATAAACATTCAAAATAGTATTTTAATCCTTAATAAATCCAAATAAAATCAAATAAGTAGTTATAGGGAATCCCAAAATGAACCAACAAGAGACTTCCATGAAAACCACCCAATTTCACCTAAAATTGGCATTAAAAATTCATTTGCATTACAACACCACTAAATTTTTTTTTGCAGAAAAAATAAAATGAAATGAAAATTCAAAATATCACAAAAAAAATCCAATTCACAGAAATTTAATACACATGGAATCACCTACCAAATTAAGGAGAACCCTTGAATCTTTGCACAAAAATTAAATCACACCACCGTCGCACCAATAGGGACCTAGATCAAACCTAAAACCACAAGAATTGACAAATAAAAACCAAAGTTATACCCTAGGTTATAAAACCTACCCTTTGTACATTTTTTACCTCAATTAAATGATAAGAAACTTCATGGAAAGGTGAGAAAAAGAGTAATAATTAAAAGAGTTATGAAGGAAAGAAGTTAACTATTCAAATTTGGACTATTTGAGAAACCCTATGAAGTTATAACCTAATTCAAGATGCATACGAGCTCTAAAGAGGGGGAAAAGATAATGGGCATGTGTCTAGGTTAAGTGGGATTGGGTGACACTCGAAATCACTGAAAAAAGAATAAAAATTGAATATGTTATTAAATAAACAAAAATTTATTTTTAAATCAGGAAATGAGCTCACAGTTTGGTCCAAATTTTGAAAACGCACCAATTCCACTAAAATGATTGGGATACCCAAAAAAAAAAGCAATAATGGAAATTAAATGAAAAATACCTTTAAAATAAGTTATGTATGTGACAATTCTCCCCAACATGAAAAATTTCCATCCCAGAAAGTCAACCTGAATCTTGGTCAGAAAAGAAGAACATGTACTCTTCCTCAACCCATGAATTCCACTCCCATTCCTCATGTGCATCATTCCCATGCTGCCAGAGAACCCAGACAAATGGAATAGACTTTACCTGAAGAAAATTTTCTTGTAAGTTCTCTATTCGCACCGGCCGCTCAACAATAGATAAATCAGGCTCTATATCCAACTTCTCCCAATTCAGTACATGGGATGGATCCAGGTAGTATTTATTCAACTGGGAGACATGGAATATGTCATGAATGGATGTCAACTGATAAGGCAGGGCCAAACTGTATGACACCTTTCCAATATGCTCGGTGATCTCAAAAGGTTCGACATACCACAACGTCATCTTCCCTTGCTTTCCCAATCGACGATGGCCCAGACAAGGAGCCACTTTCATGAATACCCTGTCACCGACATAAAACACTAGGTCTCAACGCCTCTGGTTAGCAAAAGATTTATGGAAACTCCGAGATGTCAATAAATGCTGCCTAATCAACATGACCTTCTCAGACATCTCCTGCACCAGACTTGTCCCTAGTAGTCAGGTCTCACCTACCTCAGTGCAACATAGGGGGGACCGACAAGGCCGACCATAGAACGCCTCAAAAGGGATCCATTCGAATCGAAGATTGGTAACTATTATTATAAGTAAACTTAACCAATCCCAAATTTATTTCCCAAGAACCTCCAAAGCACATGACACATTCACAAAGCATGTCCTCTAAAATCTGATTCACTCACTCTATTTGACCATCTATTTGAGGGTGGTATGCTGTGATCATCTTAATCTGATACCCAAGGCCTTCTGAAGGCCTTCCCATAATTGAGAATTGAAGTGGGGTCTCTATTTAAGGCAACAGCTGGTGGAACACCATGGAGTATCAATACCTCCTGAAGATAAAAATAGCCCAACTCATCCACTTTAGATGTATCTTTTATCAGAATAAAGTGGGATGATTTGGTCAGATGATCAATTACCACCCAAATGAAATTTTTACCTTGAGGAATATGTGAAAATACAACAATGAAGTCCATGGATATGTCATCCCACTTCCAGTTAGGAATGGGTAATGGCTGGAGAAAACTGGAGGGACTTTGATGCTCTACTTTCACCTACTGGCATGTACAGAATATTGACACAAATTCTGCTATGTCCCATCACATACCTGACCACCATAACTACCAACAGACATCATAAAACATCTTGGTGGCACCTGGACGGACTGCCCACTAAGACTGGTGGTTTTCCTCCATCAACACCTTCCACAGATACAATGGCACTACTGAACCACCCTTGAAGCACATGATTCCATCGGGGGACGATGACCTATCAGAAGATGTATCACCACCATGAAGAAACTACTTTAACCACTAAAAAAGCTGATCACTGGTTTGTTCTTGCTGAATCAACTCTAACAGAGGAGTCAAAATAATGCTCTCCAAGAACACACTCCCATTTTTCCTCCTTATTCTCCACTTTCATCTAAACAAAAGTCCCATCAAAGCCCACTCATCACTAGAATTCCTCAAATCATACACGGGAACTCTTTTTCTCAAGGCATCAGCCACCACATTTCCTTTTCCTGGGGTATAGACAATGTCAAAGTTGAACCCTTTCAAGTACTCAATCCAGCGATGCTTCCTCAAGTTGAGGTCATTCTGTGAGAAGATATAGGCCAAGATTTTGTTATCATAGTAGAACACAATCTTCTCACCAAAAAGGTAGTGATACCGGGTCTTTAAATCATGCATCACCACTACTAAGTCCAAGTCATGGGTTGGGTAATTCTTTTCATGTGGTCGGAGTTGGCAAGAGCCATACACCACCATGTGATCATCATACATAAGCAAGCACCCAAGACCCATAACTGAAGCATCACAATAGACCATATACCCCTTCCCGACCTCAGGAAAAATCAACACAGGGGTGGTAGTCAACTGTCGGTTCATATCCTAGAAAGATTCCTGACATCTTGGAACCCATAAAAACTTCACCCCTTTCTGGGTGAGCATGGTCATCAGTGAAGTAATCCGAGATAAATACCGAACAAATCGCCTATAATAACCATCCAGTCCAAGGAAACTCTTGATCTTGAACACATTCTTCATTTAATACCATGAAATGACCACATCGATCTTCTTGGGGTCCACTAAAACACCCTTCTCTAAGATCACCTTCCCTATAAATTTCACCTCCCTGATCCAGAAAGTGCACTTTGACAAATTTTCATAGAGGCAGTGATCCAACAAAGTGCCAAAAAGATCCTCAAGTGATGTTCGTGTTCCTCCTCAGAGACAGATTATAACAGAATGTCATCCATGAACACCACAAAGAAGGAATCGAAATACTACTGGAACACGCTATTCATGATTTCCATAAAGACTACTGGTCTATTGGTCAATCTGAAAGGAATGAACAAGTACTCGAAGTGGACGTACCTACTTTAGAAGGGAGTTTTTGGGATATAAGACTCCTTCAACCTGAGTTGATGATTACCCGAATGAAAGTCTATATTTGACAACCATTTTACCCCATCAACTAATCAAAAAAATCATCTATTTCGGTAAATGGTATTTGTTCTTAATGTTTACCTTATTCAGCTTTCTGTAGTCAATGCACAACCGGAGGGATTCATCATCCTTTTTCAAGAACAAAACATGAGAGACCCAAGAAGAGACTCTAAGACGAATGAATCCTTTAGATTCTAAGTCATCTAGTGGTATCTTTAATTCCCTTAGCTCGGTGGGTGCCATGTGATAAGATGGAAGAGATATTAGCAGTATTCCCAGTACCAGATCAATCAAAAACTCCACATCCCGCTCCAGGGGAAAACCTGAAAAATAATCTGGGAATACCACTGGAAACTTATTCACTACATGAGGCAGTGAACACTTAGTGGAAATACCATCTTCCTATAGCACAAGAGATTACAAATAGAATATAAGACATCCCAACTCTGGGAGTGGAGGTCTTGCACAACCCGAACGAGGATCCCATTCTCCAAGAAAAACCTGACGACTCCCATCAGGTGCCGTGAAACTCACACTCCACCTATAGTAATAGATGTGTTCTTGGAAGTGTACTAGCAAATACATGAAAAGTATTATGTCAAATAGTTCCATATCTAGGACCAAGATGTCCCACTCCATCTCAACCCCTAACACAGAACACGAGGGGTGCCTGAGACCCTGCTCTTTCTTCTTTGCCAGTGGCGTCACCAACTCTATCGCAAAAGAAAAAAACTATGTTGTAAAATTAAATGTGTCCAAGGAATGGGAATAAATGAATGAAACAGATGCACCAGAATCAAAAAGAGCAGCGACTATAGAAGATATGATCAAAATGGTACCTCGAACTGCCGACGGTCCCGCCTCTGATCCTGCTGGTGCCTGTTCCACTGCATAGAGATGTCCAGTCACTTCCTAGGGACGAACGCTAGATTATGGCTATGACCTGAACTGTCTCTTCCTAGAATATTTCTTTTCCCCACCACCACGACCACCCAAATGAGATCCTCCCATCATGGATGGATCTGACTGTGCTGGCACTTCTCTTGAAGCTACTAGACCTTCCCCACTCAGAAGTGGGAGTTTCACCCCACAAAATCACTGCAGATGACCCATACCTTCACACTAGTAACAAGGCTTCAGAGGAAGTAGGAATACTGGTCAGATGTGCCCCGATTTCCCACACTTGTGGTGCATGAATGATCTCACATCAAAAGCCCTGGATGAAAAATGCCTTGAGGAGTGGCCTGAATTTCCACCTCCCTTCTTCACTTGATCCTCCCGCTTCCTTTTCATATCTGAAGAGATGCCACTACCCACTACTAACATTGTTCTAGAAAAACCATCCTTGCTTTTACGATCAATCTCCGCCACACACACCCGATCAACGACCTCAGCATAGGTCCTCAACTTGAACAAGAAGACCTGGGAGTATTTCTATGGTCTCAAGACTTTCTCAAACCTCTGAGCCTTAAATTATTCATTTGATAAAATTTCATGGGAATAACAAACAAACTCAGCGAAACAGTTGGATTACTCCATCACAGAATGGTACCCCTGAACAAGGTCCAAAAACTCTCGAGACCTGAAATATGCCAAGACCTCTGGCCAATACTGTTCATTGAAGACAACCTTGAAATCTACCCCGCACATCTGCTCATTCTTCCCAGTCTGAATCACTAACTCCCACCACTTATTGTTGGGAAAAAATCCCTCAAGGTAACATTGCAGTATTTTTTGGGTTGATTGTGTTTGTTGACAAAGCAGGTTTCCATGGAGAATTGTCGAGTTCATGAGAATTTGTTGACCATCCTTGTTGACAAAGAACAATGACAAAGGAAAGGACTATCTGGAGGTGGTACAAAAGAGCAGTAAAAGGTGGCGCCATTTCCCAGTGTTTTCCAAATTTTTGGGGTCCAAAATTTGGAGTTTGGTGAGCATAACAAAAATAGGATTTCCATGAAGATCATATTTTTATATGGAAAAGTCATGAGTTTCACAAAGATGGGATGCATGGATTGGATTTCGCAAAGACTAGAAAAATGGAGGCGGTGATGCTTCACGATTATGTCAAAGCTTCACGAACGGCATAGTTGAAGTGCATCGCGGCGGTGAAGGGCTTTGCGAGGGAGCTTCGCGGCGAAGGCGCGAAGGAATGTTGATGGTAATGCTCCGCGATTACGACGAGCTCCGCGAACGGAAAATTGCCATGGTGCTTGACGATTTGGACAGAATTCTGGTGGAAACTTTGGAGCTTCGCGATTTGAGATGACGTGGTGTTGACTTCGCGCGGAAATTTCGAGGGTTGGTGGAATCACCTATAAATAAAGGCCGACCCCCTCGAGATAAGTAGAGAGATTTTTCAGAGAAAATATTTTAATCTCGAATTGCGAAGGTGGTTCGTGGAGCCAGTGTGCTTCGCGAAAGAATAGCTTCACGACGGCCATTGTAGCTCCGCAAAAGTTGCGAGCTCCGCGTTGGCTTAGTGAGCTTCGCGAGGAAAGTTGCTCTGCAACGACTTGAGCTTCGCGGTAGTGCTTCGCGGTAGATCTTCGTGAGGGTGCTTCGCAAAAATCCAGGAGCTTCGTGAAGGCTTGTTTGAGCGTCACAAAATTGGTAGCCTAGCGAAGTAATGTGCTTTGCGAAGGTGTTTCCAAAGTGAATTGCCTAGTGGTTAAGAGGCAAAGTGGTATTCATCAGTGGATGAAAGTTGGACTATAACAGAGCATCCATCAATAGTTAAGGATGCATGTATTCATGCAAATAAAGAGACCTACAGGTCTATAAAATGTGAGTGGATCCTTTCCAAAGCAGTGAGCAAAGGAAGAGGAAAAAGATGATCCTCTTCACCGACAGTGAGCTATAGAGAGAGAAACAGGGAGTGACCCTTGGGAAAGCAGTGAGCTGACCCTAAACATTTTAAAGGCAGTGAGCCTGGGCATAGAAGTGATTTATCCTGAACTTTGTATCCACATCTAGTGAAGATTAGTGGAATTTGGTACGACCGGCAACCTGTCGGCGTATGCTCATTGGACGTATCCCAGTGAGGGTGAACCAAGTAAAAATCTCTGCGTCTACCTGATAATTTTCCTGCATTTCATTTAAATCATCATCGTCAAATAAAGAAGAAAGTAAGTGATAATAACATACACACAAGTGAAAACAAAGTGACCCTTGTAACAAAGAGGTCAAGATCCAGTGGGGCTGGAAGATCTTTGAAAAAGAATATCCAGACCCTGATTCACCCCCCTCTCAGGGTATATAGGCCCCTATTTGTCCTAACAATTGGTATCAGAGCACTGGTTTCTTTTATCAGATTTTTTTGCTTCGACATGGTGTAGTCGATATGTGTGGTTGAAGATATAGTTTTCTATTATCTCAATCTGCCATGGGAAATGGAAAAGCATCAAATAAGTCTCAGAAGTCAGGTAATTTCCCTCAGTGTAAAAGTGTTTTTAGAAAAATTATGAGTAAACTAAAAGAATCAAACAACTTACTGAAGGATGGTCTGGATGAATCTGATAGGGAAAAGATTGATTCACTCAATCATGATGTTGGAATGAGTGAAGTACATGAGCATCAGAGTGATACTGAAACAGAAGAAGAAATTGAAGGAAAAATAGATATGCGAGCTGAGTTAGAGGCTTCTCTTGAGGAGATAGATGTTTGGAGAGCTAAAACAAAGAAATCTAACAAAGTTGTTCACGATGACAAACTCTATATGCAGAAAAAGGAAGAAGAGAAGTCTGAGTTGATGGAATAAATTTAAAAACTCAAGTTATCAACATGAGAGAACTCAGAATCAGTTAGTGAGTATAAGCTTAATATTGAAGAATAGAAAAGGGAGATCGATGACTTGAATAGAAAAGTGAAAGATCAAGTCAAATGTATCGAAGAATCTAAAGATATTAGGATCCAAGCACTGGGAACTGAGATCAACAAGCTAAGAAGTTTGAATCAAAGGCTTATTGACGTAGCTACTGATCTGAGGGAGAAAAATGATTCTCAAGATGAAGAATTGCGAAATAGATCTGAAAAGGTAGAAAAATCAATAGCTAATGTCAAGGGGAAGAATATGAACACAGATGAGATTCAAAACATGAAATCTAAAAATGATGATCCTATGACACAGCTTTCTGAACTAGTTCAGAAGAATCAAAGGCTACAATAAGAGAATGCATGTTTCTCAGATTCTGTTGCTCAAGAAAATTTGAAGGTAAAGGAGCAAAGTGAAGTGGTGGAAAAGATTACGCGAGAATTGGAAGTTGAGATGAGTAGAGGAAAGTATCTCAAGAGAGAACTTGATGCCCAACTTGAATCAAGTGAATTAAAAATTCAGAAGTTGAAAGAAGGGCTTGAATCAGTGAAGAAGGAAATAGAGAAATCCAATGCTAGAGGAAAGCCTAACATGAAGGATGCCTTGCACTTACTATTTGATTATCCTTCGGCAGGTAATGATGAAATGAAAAGTAAATTTTATATTTTTGAAAAGAGGCAAGAACAAATTCTCTCAGCTCAAAGACTATATAGTTTGGAAAAAACTAGTATTGGATTTGATGAATCACCTCCCATGCATAATAGAAAGATAGTTGTGAATAGTTCCATATGTGAACAAAACCATACAGGTGCTAGAGATAGGCCAAAGAGGATAGTTAGAAAAAGAAGTGAGTGTGCTATTTCTGCGGGATTCATGGCCACACATCAAGATTCTATTCAGAGGCTCTAGAATACATTTCAGGCTGTGAAAATATGAACTTTGACAAATCTGAGAATAAGATGAAGCGTTATATGAAATCAGAGAGAAGAGTCTATCAGAGGAAAGCATTCATTAGATGCTATTACTGTGGAAGAATGGGACACACCCTGAATATGTGTTAGGAAGCTCAAGAGATCAATGTCAGAAGAATAACTCAAGCTGCATCAACATCTCAGATGAGAGATGATGAAATGAGATATACCTTTAATGGAAAATGTTTTATATGTTATGATTATGGGCATTTGGCAAGACAATGAAGCAAGAAGAAAGCAGAAAAGGAAAAGGGACTCAAAAAGAGATTCTTTACTCTAATGATGCAAAGTGTGAAATTCTACACTGGGAGACAAAGTAGAAAGATGGAGAATAGGTTTAGAGCCTCAGGGGAATCAAATGGAGCTGAAAAAAAGGTGTATCTATCACCTTCTCTGTCACACCCACAACCGCTCTCTAAGAAAGAACATGACCAAATTTGGAAGAAAAAGGAAGGAAACACTACAACTATGAGTAAGAGGAATGGACGTTCAGTGGAGGACCCACCACCAATGCAAAATAGGGTGGTAACCCAGAGATGTGATAAAAGAAAAATAAACAAAGAATTCATGGAAAAATTTGCATGTCATGTGCCACAACAAGCAGTGGAAGAAAGAGGAAGATCCTTGCAATGGTGGAAGAAGCAAGGGAAGATGGAAAGAAAATATATTCCTGCTCAGAGTAGGAATCAAGGGAAATGGAATTTTAGTGGAACATCAAAGACAAAAATGTGTAATAGTGGGTTTAAACCTCAAATGGTGAGAAAGGCCAGAGCTAAAAAACCTTCATCCCAGAAAAAGAATTAGCATGCAAGTAATGAATGCTTAGTCATATGGCCAGAGCAGTTGAAGTTGGTCAGACAGCTGGAGTAAGCAAGAAAGGAATGTGATGGGATCCAAGAAATAATCAAAGGGTTGACCCATCAGGATAAACCACTATCATCGTCTTGAGGATTCAAGAGACATCCCCTCTCCCTATGTATATAAATGCTATTAACTTATGATTCATGTGTTTCAGGTTCTAGGGAGATACGATCCAAGGGGAAGTGGCATCTAAGGATGCGAATTGGAGATGTGATATGCTCTACAGGTTCAATTGATTCAAATCATGTACCAGGGTTTAAAAAGAAAGGGATCAACAGAGCACAATAGAAGTGATTGTGTTATTAACTTTATCTCTTGTTTCCTACCCTGAGTTTCAACTCAGTAGGCTTAGAGATTTTGTTAATGGCTCAACTCTGAGTGGAAGATGAGAACAAATGATGTAGGAGGAAAAGACTAGTTATGGGTCTAAACTGTTGGGCCTAACAACTGGAAGAGTTGCATAAAACAGGGGGAGCATTCTATATCCTAACCAGATGAATGATCTCAATATGATATGAAGGATGAATGTTTATGTTAATGAAGAATGATTGGTGGAAAAGTAGCAACACACAGGTTTTCATGATTATCTATTTTGTTCTAACAAATGTGGTATCAGCAGACTACTTTCAGGATACCAAGAAGCTGCAAGGGAAAATCAAAGGTGTGTCAACAAAAAAATCTGAGAGAATATGTTCAAAGAAATGAAATCATTGAACAATGACACAAAGAAAAGTAGCTGAAAGAAATGAAGCCACCGAAAAATGAGTCAGTGAAAAATTTCCTGATGAATTTGTTGAGGAAGAAAGCGACACCGGGAGAGCAGAAGTGGCTGATGCTGATTCAAAAGAAGACACGGATTATGAACAAGAAAGTATAAAGTCTGTGTCTATATGGAATCCAAAGAGTTGAGCTGAAATTGATAGACATAATATCATTTGTGATCAGTCGGATTCAGTTCAGACAAGGAATATGAAATCACTACAGCAGGCATCTTTTATATCTCAAGTTGAGTTGAAATGCTTTGCTGATGCATCTGAAGATGAAAAATGCGTTCAGGACATGAATGAAGAGATAAATCAGAATTGAGAAGAATCAGACGTGGGAGATTGTTTCGAGGACAAATGATAAAAACGTCATCATGACTAAATGGGTCTATTAAGACAAGATGAATGAATATGGCACATTGATTCAGAACAAAGCACGACTGATGTGGAAAGAAGACTCCCAGATAGAGGGAATAGATGATGATGAGACATTTTCTCCAATTGCAAGCTAGGAGACAATCAGATTATTCCTAGCCATTGTAGTGCAACGAAAGTTCAAGATATTCCAGATGGACGTCAAATCAGTATTCTTGAATGGGATTCTAGAGGAAGAAGTGCATATCCAGAAACCATATGGTTCTCTTATTCATGAGGATGAGAACAAGGTTTTTCGGCTGAAGAATGAATTATATGGGTTGAAAAAAGCGCCGAGAGAATGGTATTCAATGCTGAATCAATATTTTCAGAATCTATGATTCAAATGAATTATAGTAAATGTGGATTTTAGAAATATGAAAAGAATGTTCTGATGAGATTTGGAATTGAAAATTCCAAGGAGACGAAGACTCTGGTTTCTACCTGGATGAAATCATCAAAAGATGACAGTGTCAGGGCAGTTAATTTCACTAAAAACAGGCAGATTATCAGCATTCTACTGTACTTAACTGCAACAAGGCCAGATATTGTTTTTGCCACATTCCAAGCATCGAGATATCAGAGCAATCCCAAGGAAATCCACATGCTTGCAGTGAAAAGAATACTTCGGTATATCAAGGGCACAATGGATTTCGGTCTGATGTATAATTACAAATCTCAATAAGTGTTATTGGGTTACACAGATGAATATTGGGCCGGTTCAGTGGATGATAGAAAATCAACGTCGGGTGGTGCATTCTATCTTGGTGGATTTTGTATTTCTTGGCTTAGTAAGAAGAAAGATTGAATTTCATTGAGCACCGCAGAAGCTGAGTATATTGCGGCCACTCAAGCATGCACACAATTATTGTGGATGAAGCAGCATCTTGAAGATATGGGAGTTGAAGTGAAGTCTCCGATCGGAATCCTGTGTGATAACTCAAGTGCTATAAATCTTAGCAAAAATCCTGTCCATCATTCAAGGAAAAAGCACATTGAGATTAAGTATCATTTCATCAAGGAGAAGGTGGAACAAGGACTTGTGAAGTTAGAGTATGTGCCTACAGAGTTACAGGTTGCAGATATTCTGACAAAGGCCTTACCCAAAGAAGCGTTTGAAAGGCATCGAATGGCTCTTGGAGTTTAGTCGACTCCCCACACTTAAAATAGCATGGATGTGGAACCCCCCCTCTCCCTGAGGTATGATGTGTTTTTCCCTAATGTGCTGATATGTGTTCTCTACTCTGTTACAGACTGCAAAGGAGTGACCTTTGGGTTCGTTGACAAAGGGGGAGAAAATAGTGATTGTTCAAGGGGAGACAATGTGGAGATTTGATAAATCATGAATGATATGGGGAGAAGCTGACAAGTGGATCAGCCAGATAGGGGGAGTTGAAGCTAGTTGAATGTGATTATCCAGAGCTTAGCTTGGAAAAACACAGGAAATAGGGCTAAAGAGGTGTTGATGATGTGAGCAGAAATGGGGAGCATATAAAATCTGACAATGCTAGAAGTGATCGATCAAAGGATAGAAATCACGACAGCTGAGGATCATGATAAAAGCAGAACAGTGGTGTTCGAATGGTGTGAGAAGGTGTCTAGCTATAACCAATTGGTATCAGTGTGGTTCAACAACTGGTATCAATTTAAGAATTGGTATCAGGTTGGAATCGACAATTGGTGTTTGACATGAAGTGGTTCATTGATGAACTTTTCATACTACTCTTGTTTCTCATGCTGAGCATTGCTCATGTGGGATTAGTGTATGTGTTAAGTGAGTCCTTGAATGCTATCAAAATCACAAGAGGTGAATGATGGTAGCAGATGGAAGAAGACTCAGTAAGGTATCAAAGTGAAAAAAATTATTCTGAACAGAGTTGTGAAGAGTTGTCAACAAACCCAAAGGGGGAGATTGTTGGGTAAAAATCCCTCAAGGTAACATTGCAGTATTTTTTGGGTTGATTGTGTTTTTTGACAAAGCAGGTTTCCATGGATAATTGTCGAGTTCATGAGAATTTGTTTACAATCCTTGTTGACAAAGAACGATGACAAAGGAAATGACGATTTGGAGGCGGTACAAAAGAGCAGTACAAGGTGGCGCTGTTTCCTAGTGTTTGCCAAATTTTTGGGATCCAAAATTTGGAGATTGGTGAGCATCGCGAAAATAGGATTTCCATGAAGATAATATTTTTATATTGTAAAGGTATGAGTTTCGTGAAGATGGGATGCATAGATTGGATTTCGCGAAGACCAGAAAAATGGAGGCGGTGATGCTTCCCGATTACGTCAAAGCTTCGCGAACAGCAGATTTGAAGTACATCGCGGCGGTGAAGGGCTTTGCGAGGGAGATTCGCGGCGAAGGGACGAAGGAATGTTGACGGTAATGCACTGCGATTACGACGAGCTCCACGAACAGAAAATTTCCATGGTACTTGACGATTTGGACAGAATTCCGGCGGAAACTTCAGAGCATCGCGATTTGATATGACGTGGCGTTGACTTCGCACGGAAAGTTCGAGGGTTGGTGGAATCTCATATAAATAGAGGCCGACCCCCTCGAGAGAAGTAGAGAGATTTTTCAGAGAAAATATTTTGCTCTCGAATTGCGAAGGTGGTTCGCGGAGGAGCCAGTGTGCTTTGCGAAAGAAGAGCTTCGCGGCGGCCATTGTAGCTCCGCAAAAGTTGCGAGCTCCACGTTGGCTTAGTGAGCTTCGCGAGGAAAGTTTCTCTACAACAACTTGAGCTTCTCGGAAGTGCTTCACGGTAGAGCTTTGCGTGGGTGCTTCGCAAAAATCCAGGAGCTTCGTGAATGCTCGTTTGAGCTTCGTGAAATTGGTAGCCTAGTGAAGTAGTGTGCTTTGCGAAGGTGTTTCCAAAGTGAATTGCCCAGTGGTTAAGAGGAAAAGTGGTATTCATCAGTGGATGAAAGTTGGACTATAACAGAGCATCCATCAATAGTTAAGGATGCATGTATTCATGAAAATGAAGAGACCTACAGGTCTATAAACTGTGAGTGGATCCTTTCCGAAGCAGTGAGAAAAGGAAGAGGAGGAATGTGATCCTCTCCACCGGTAGTGATCCATAGAGAGAGAAACAAGGATTGACCCTTGGGAAAGCAGTGAACTGACCCTAAACAATTTAAAGGCAGTGAGCCTGGGAATAGAAGTGATCTAGCCCGAACTTTGTATCCACATCTAGTGAAGATTAGTGGAATTTGGTATGACCGACAACCTGTCAGCGTATGCTCCTTGGATGTATCCCAGTGAGGGTGAACCAAGTAAAAATCTCTACGTCTGCCTGCTAATTTACCTGCATTGCATTTAAAGCATCATCATCAAATAAAGAAGAATGTATGTGATAATAACATATACACAAGTGCAAACAAAGTGACCCTTGTAACAAAGAGGTCAAGATCTATTTGGGCAAGAAGAACTTTGAAAAAAAATATCCAAACCCAGATTCACCCCCCCTCTCAGGGTATATAGGCCCCTATTGGTCCTAAAACTTATAAATGGGAACCTCTGAAAAAAGTAAGGGACACTTCACTATGAGATCCTTGGGTGTTTCTAGGATCTCAAACACATGATCAACCTTCTCGAGTGATTCCTATGCTTTTTGGGGTTCTGAGATGCCTCAGAAGGTACGAGGCTTGTTTTTCATAAAATCCTATGATTTATCTTTTCTAGGACCCATCTCTTCTGACCTAACAAGAATAGGGGACGTAGCTAGTTTCTATCGTAGATCTTGGACAGCTCGGACCACAACCTCAACTAGCCTTTGATCAATAGGTGTGGGAGAACTCTCTCCAGCTTCCCCCTGTGGGTGCATGGGAGATTTCCGGGGAGGCATGTTGCTACAGAATGCAACATTCACAAAATAATAATCAATACCAAAATTCTGAAAATTTTAATCAAATACATCGAATATAAATAATCTAAACACATTACAATAATAGAAAAACAACTACTCCACCCCGCTCGATGTCCACGTGTGGTCTGCAGCTCACACATCTCACCTAGAAGTGTAGTCAATCAGAAAATTCCAATATCCCCTGGTGACTCAAAATCTGCCATGATAGTTTTGGTCTAGGAACCCTAATCATGAATAAAACCCCGATCCCGGACAATCCTATATCATTTCTATCCAAACTCATTCGAAAACAGTAATATAACCCAAAAACATTAACCGCCTCTGATAACATTTTGTCACGAACTGAATCGGGTCACCACCAATACCGGCAACAAACCTAGCCCATGGTAAGGCCTGAAGGGAGTTCCCTATCCCCATGGGCTGGAACAAGTGCTCAGGTATCATTTATATTAGCTTGGTAACAATTTACCTGAATATGTATACATAAAACATCAAAAACATTTGATAAACTGAATCTAAAAAATTCATACCAAACAAGGTTTATAAAAAAATTCAAAAATGAATAAAAAAGTTCAAACAAAATACAAGAGGTGTAAATACACAAATAAAAATCAGTAAAACATCCCCAAGGACTCTAAACGACAAGGGTTCATCGCCCAAAATCCATCTCTACAACTCCGCACCAAGGATGGGAACTAACACCCCAAACCGCCATCACCCGAAGCCTTTCCCTTTACCAACTCAAGCATAATAAAGTATACTTACACCCAAGGTGTGTAAGTAAGATGTGAGTCTAAGAACAATAGAATACCACAAATTATTCCAAAGTTCATGCAATGCAAGGTGAAAAAGAAAGTAGTTTTAATATGCAATGAAAAGCGATGATAAATTCCAAGAAATGCAACTTTCAATTGAAAACAGTTTCAAGCTAAAACATTTAGAACGTTAACAAATTTAAATATTCATGTTAGCTAATATGATATACTTCCAAAAACACCCTAATAAAAGGGGAAATAACACAAATCTAATGAGAAACAAAACTGGGAACACCTCTAGGCACTAGATAGTCTCAGGCCCCATGTAACTCATACCTCGGTGTAAAGTAACCATAGTTAAAATCCGTTATCATGCATGATCCACTAGTAGAGAACATACCCATAACCTTTTTGTCCCTAATAATCATACATATATTTTATTTAGATTTTTATTTATCCAAATTCTAAGTGAAACAAAGACACAACCCATCCGGTTCACTAGCCTTACTAGTACATTTCCGCCCAACATAGGTACCCGTGCTTCCCCCTTTGTGCTGAAACAAATTCAGCATGCCACATACATCCATTTTCATATAAAAAACACCAATACTGGTCACTTACAAACAATATAGTATCTATAAAAACTTTATACCATTTAAAACATACAAAAAATAGTTTGATTTTCCATAAAACAATTTCTCAAAAACCCGCATTGTTTTGCACCCAAAAACTCCCTGAAAACCCCACTTTTCACACTATGTGAATTTTTTAAGTTACCAAAACAGAAAATGGAGCCTAACACATTTCAATAAAACCAAAAAATCAATTTTAGGGAAGTCCCATGTGAACCAATAAATTTTATCTTCATAAAACTTCCATTTTTAAACAAACTTGGCACTTAAAGTTCAAAATTTCCACAAACACCATTAAGACCAACTTTGGTTGCAAAAAAGGGGATAAACATTCAAAAAAGTATTTTCAGCCCTAATAAATCCCAATAAAATCAAATAAGTCGTTATAGTGCAACCCTAAATAAACCAACAAGATACTTCCATGAAAAACCCTTAATTTCACGTAAAATTGGAATTAAAAATTCATTTTCATTACAACACCACTAAAAATAATTTTTGCATAAACAATCAAATTAAATGAACATGAAAATATCATAAACACAATAATCCAATTCCAAGAAATTTCATACAAATTGAATCACCGTCCAAATTAGGGAGAACCCTTGAATCTTTGTGCGAAATTCAAATCATACCACCACCGCACCAAGAGGGACCAAGATCAAACCTAAAACCACAAGAAATGACCAAGAAAACCCAAGGTTAAACCCAAGGTTAGAAAAAACAACCTTTTTTACATTTGGTAGTTCTAGAAAATGAGAAGAAAATTCATGTAAAGAGTATAAAAAGAGTAATAATTGAAAGAGTTATGAAGGAAAGAAGTTACCTCTTCAAGTCTGGATGATTTGAGAAACCCTATGAAGTTCAACCCTAATTCACGATTCATACGAGTTCCAAAGGGGGGGAAAGATAATGGGAGCAAGACTAGGTTAAGTGGGTTTGGGTGACACTTGGAATCACTGAAAAATAATAAAAATTGAATAAGTTATTAGATAAATAAAAAATTATTTTTAAATATGGAAATGGGCTCACAGTTTGGACCAAATTTAAAAAACACACCACTTCTACCAAAAATGCATGGGATACCCCCAAAACAAAGCAACAATGGAAATTAAATGAAACATAACATTAAAATTAGTTATGTATGTGACAGTTTCATAGTCTCAATTCATATTTCACGAGACATACTTATTGTTATACACCAATTTACTATATATAGTGAATATTAAACATACTTTTTATATTATATCCTGAATTATATCTTTTTTCTATTTCCTTCTCTATTCATCATTCTCGGGGTTTCTATTTAATAATTACTCAAACTGTAACTATAACTACCCAAACACTTTTAAATTAAGTCCCCTTTTTAAATTAATACATGAATTGTTAAATATTGTAGATATAGAATATAAATGCACTAATTTGGTTATTTTTGACCATTATAAATTATATCCAATCAGATTTAAATATAAATTAAACACCATAACTTTTGAAAACATAACCAAAGTGCAATGACCGTTAAGATTAATATATTTAGGGTAATGATAAAGTCCAGTTGACATATAAGGAAGGATAAATGTCCTCAACAAGTAGGATTATAGCCTATAAATCCAATTTATCAGAGCTTATGAGAGATATAACATCACTGGGATATGGCCTTGACCAATACAATGACAAGATTAAATAAGTATATCTTAAGGGAATCTATTTACGAGAGAAGTTTAAGCTTATAAGGATCACAAACCAAGCCATGTTCATTGAACCACCCCATAAAATCTCACAATCACACACCTTACACTAAGAGAATTTAATGGTGTAATAATGGGATATGTGTATACCCCCAAAAATAATGATTTTTTATTTTTTATTTAAACAATTATTATATTTATCTAATTTAAAAGCTAATTGTTTAAATTATGAGACAAAAAATTTGATAAAAGTTTTATTTTGATACGGTGAAACATAAATTATATATTTGGGAAATATATAGTTTAAATAAAAACATATTTTTGATTAAGTTAATAAATATTTAATTAAATTATATTTTAATAAAATAATAATATTATAAAATATTTTTTAAAAATAAATGATTATATAATTTGGTGAAGTGAAATTTAATTTTTATTATGGTTGGAAAATTGTGATTGTATAAACCTAGAATTTATCATTAAATGTGTATTTTTTTTATATAAATTAAAAATTTGCTTATATAAAGAATTATTTAGATAAAATAAATATTAATTTTGAAATAAACATGTTGAAATTTTCCAATGGTGATTTTTACCAAAAAAAATAGGACTATTGAATTTTATGGTCAAAACTAAATACGGTATAAATATACAGTGTGTAGTATGACATCATAATGACTCGAAATGGATTTAGAATAGTTTTAGGAGACTCTAAAATTATTGTAGCTATTTTTTTATTAGGAATAAAGAACTTTAGTAAAAACCCTAGGGGTTTTTCTATTTTATAAGTGTAAGAGTAGGATAACATCCTAAAATTTTGTTGAAGTATCGAGTATGAGGATTTTCTATAAATTACATCTCTATGAAGATGATACAAGGTGATGTATGATCAATAAAATATGTACCTAGGGATGAAAACCCTGAAAAATGTGGATTTGGTGTTAACTCAGTAGTAACCCAGTGGATAAAAAAGTGGCCACACTGCTCATCTCATTTTACTTTCTTGATGGATATGCTTTTATTAAAAACATTATCTTTAAGAACCATTATGATTGATCTGGGTGTGATTTTAAATATTTAGGTTAGAGATCCTAATAAGGAAATGAATATGGATAAACAAGGATGAAACAAAGTGAAATTCATCTATTAAACCAAATGAATCATTTGTTTAAAATATTTTTTATAGGGGAATACATATTCATATTGATATTTTCAAATTCATATTTTGGTTATTATCTTAACCAATTCAGTTTTAGTATTTTTTTGAAAAGGGAACCTGGAAATAAATATGAGAATGGTTTTTATCTAGAAACCACTATTTCTTATAACTAAATAAGTGAACATACATAAATGTTTGAGAATCATAGTATATACCTTTTATGAGGAAAATGTGAATTTCTAAGTTACATGTAAGGCAATGATGTGGATATCTTAATAAAAATGAAATATTGAAATTGTTAGATATTTTAATTATTGAGTGATACTTATCGATGTAGTTCAATTATATTTCCAAGGTTATGGGGATTATGTGAAATATATAAGGATTTATCTAAAATATTTTTGTATTAATGGTTCTGAAACATATGTTAAATGGTATCAATTACCATGAAATGCAATTTTATGGAAATGTTATATATTTGAGGATAACTATTAAAGAACATTTGATTGGGGGATAACTAATCATTCAGATTAAAATTATGATTGATTTTGAGAAAAAGTGTTCATGATAATATTCATATCCTTAGAATAGATTATTTATATTAATAAAAATTTACCCATATTATTTTGGTGAAATTTAACACATTATTTGGATTATGATATGTATTGACTAGTGTGTGAATTTTTTTAGTAGTTGTTAATTCCATTTGGTGTTATATATAGAGTTAATTTGTTAAATAATTAATAGTTTCACTATGTTCAAATGTATTGAATATTTAGACAGTAGAGGGAAATGTATATTTTAGAGAATATATGAATAGTGTATATATATACTTTAGTGTATGACTTTATGGATTATTATTGTTGATTGAGAAAATATATGTAACTTATTATATCCTACGAGAGTGAGGTAAACATTATATTAATAGTTATATCACTAATTATAAATATTTTAGGAATATGATTTCTAACACTCATCACTGTGTAATAATTAAAATTTTTAGGATGTAATTTATTATTGTGGGGGGGGGATGTAATGACCGTAGATTTTAGTTTATATATTTTTTCCTTCAAATTAAAATTAGAATAACTTTATAGAACATTCCACGCTCAAAACTGAACTAAAACAATCAAAGACATTTTAAAATTATAAAAACTAATAAAACCTATCATATATATAAATATTTTAATGAAATATACATGTATACAGAATATGATTAAGAATACTAATGGTTTTAAAAGGATTATTTTCAATAAATGTAGTCATATATATATATATATTATTTGCATTTAGAAGAAATATTTGAAATATTTGAATTTTAATATTGTAAAATGAAGATTCTTCTTAAAATTATGATGTCAAAATTTTCAAACGATGATTAATTTTTATTTACAAACAATAATTAATATTTAGGGGAATATTGAAAATACTGATTTTACTAAAAATTTTCACTTTTAGGACATTATCTTAACATAAGAATGAGACTAATGTTACCTATTTTTTTAATATATATATATAATAATTTATATAAATCATTTAAAAAATCTATGTTTAATTTATAAAAAAGTATTTATCACTTTGGGAACTAAAGTAATATTTCACACTCAAAACTATTTTCATATGCTTTCATTAAAAATTATATTTTATAAATTTTTAAAATTAAATAAAAAAATGATTTTGAATTTTATGTAAATAATTAAATATTTTTTATGAATTAAATTCAATTTTTGAGCATAAAAATGTGATTTTTAATATTAATTTTAATGAAATTGATAATGGTGAAAGGGTTACATTCAAATAATTGGTTTTCCATTGTTGTGTAAGTTTTATCGAATAAATTAAACTAATACATATTAAATAATGACTCCAGTATAATAATTATAAATATATATAATTATATTAACACACATTTAATTGGTAATCAATGAAAAAAATGACTGAAAACACATAATGGTTAAAACATCAATCTTCTACCAAATAAAATTTTTCCAACATATTATATATTTTATGTTTTAACATAATTTTATCTTATTTATAATTTCAATTATGATAAATGGAGATCAAATTTAAATTCCTCACAAAAAAATTTGGAAGTATTGGTAGTTTTATATGATTAGTAAAAAACATGTTTATAGAGTAAAAACTAGTTTCCTCAGTATAAGAAAAAGATAAATGTAAAAAATATAATATTAAATGAATTAAAAAATGTCTCAAAAAATTGTGGAAATATTTTTTTTGTGTTTTTTCAACCCAATATCAACCTAAACTCAAATATTTAGAACTTTTAGAGTCAGTTACCATTTAATTGTGTAATGATATCACTGAAAATAATGCATATTCACCAGAGTTCCATTTTCATCACTTAAAAAAATGGATAATATACACCCAGTCAATGATCCAAATTTCACCAATTAAATGTAGTTTTTCAAGTGGAATTTTGTGGTCTCGGCATAATTATTACTTACTCCATACCTTTTCTTATTAATCTTTCTCTCCCAAAAGTACCCTAACTATAGTAATATAATGAAATCAGTATCAACATAATACTTATGTATTGTTATATTAATTGAACAACCCATATTTATTTCTTCACGTACTCTTATAAAAATTAAAAAACATCTTTCTAGTATTGTGAGGACATTCTTCTCCATGAAGCGACACTATACGTTTTACATGAATGAATCATTATACTAGTTATGAGGATGGAATTAATGAATAAATGTGATATATATATATATATTATAATTATGATTATAAATAGAAAAATTAAAATACACCTTTATTCCCACTCAATCTTTGGGAAATGAAAACATTTATAATGCGTTGTGCGGATTAGCCACCACAGAATAACATTTTATGTTTTTCATATAAATTTTCATCATTTATCCAAACCAATGAAAATATGATTTTACAATATTAAAATATAAAAATAATATAATTATTATTTTTTATAATCATATTATATAATTCCTTAACCATACATACCCATCTAGTTATAACATTTTTTTGTTTGGGTCAGATTTACCACCTTCACAAATGAAACTATACAACTCTATCATCCATGGATATGAGAATATAAATACTAAAATTATCTTAATTATGTAATTAAATAATGATTTATAGGGTTATGAAATGGTCATATTGGTATTGATATTATTAATAAAATACTATATTTGTTCTCTAAAATTATAAAAATAAGCCAACATTGATTCAATTTTCACCCAGAATAGAAAACATAAATGAATAATATATAAAAATTACTATAATATGATCATAAATAGTCATATGTAAATGGTATATAGATTAATAAGGTACCTATGAATATATATAACAAAATTAATTTTATTATTCAAGATGTTAGGTGCATGCACAGAGAAAGTTAGGAATAAATAAAGGGTGTCCTATCTCAAATTTTCACCACTTAAGACATATTTCTTAATATACACTTTGTTTTATTTTTAATTTTGTATATACCACCCCTTTAGTATTTTATATTATGATTCAAATATATTTCTTGATATTAAATTTTCTATTTCAGGTCTATTTTCTAATGGGGTTTTTACTCAAAATATATAAAAGCTTTAAGGGTTTGTTATAATTCAATTTTCTCCTATTGAGTTACAAAACATCTTATTGAACTTTATTATTAGATGATTTATTTAATATAACAAATTAATACCTTTTAATATATTCCCACATTACTTTATGAGGTTTTTTAATTCTTATTTATAAACTCGTAACTGAATGATTATTACCTCAATGAATATGTATCTCTACATGGTTTAATGTTTTCAATTTCTATTTATTTAGAACAACTTCTTATTGTGTTGAAATTTAATTTTATATGGTAAATATAACAACTATTTGTTGTAACCATGGCTGTTTTTTGATAATAATTTAGTTTGGTTTGTGTTTTTTTGTCAATATGCACATTGATGACTAGGGATTTCGCAATGAATGAGGTCATACGATTGAGGTTGAAAGTAGTATTGAAGGTGGCGCAGTTTCCCAATGTTTTCTATATTTTTGGGTCTATAAAATTGAGAGTTTGGAAATGGGACATCGTGAAGGTGCGCGATATGCGGTGAAGGCACGTGGTATGTGGTGAAGGTGCGTAGTATGTGGGGAAGGAGCATGGTACATAGTGGAGGTAGTGGGAACGGTACACAGAGCAGTGCGTGGAACGCAAAAACAGTTTGCAGCAATGGTACATAGTGAAAGAATGTGGTACACAGAATGATGAAGGTTGGTGTAATTGCTGCGGTTCGTGAAATAGGAGCAGTATGCGGTGGAGGATAACCTTACATAGATGGAGTTAAGATTGCACCACATAGAAATTTTGGATAAATCAATTTAAAATAATTTGTGGAGTTACGTGCCTATTTAAGGAACAGTAATCCCCTTTGTTATGAGAGGAAATTGGAGATTAAAATTTCAGGGAGAAATATAGAGAAGTACAAAGTGGTTCATGGAGGAGAAGATGATACGTAGAGAGACTCATCTGTGTAAGGAGTATAGTCTATGGAAGAGTGTGTGGTTCGCGCAGGAAGCTTCTTGCAATCCATGAAGCAAGATGGATCACAGAGGTGTGAAGTAATACATGGAGTAGAGAGGAACACAAAGTAGTGTGGTATGCAGAGTAGTACAGTACGCATAGGAGATGGATGGTATGTAGAGGAGCTGGAAGGCACACAAAAATAACTGTGGTATGCAGAATCATCAGCAGTACACAGAACACCCAAGGAATCCTAAAAACTGGCCAAATCAGTTTGCGAAATTAATCATCAAAACATATCAGTGTATGGGAAAATAAATTACATCTGTGTGTGATTATAGGAATTCAACAGAGAATCCATTTGAAGTTGAGGATGCATGAATTAATACTAAAACATTGAAGCGACCTTCAAGTCATTAAACTAAGTGAATATTCTTCCAACACAGTGAGCAAGGGGGAGTCAGTGGAAGTGATCCGAGGGATACAGTTTGCTATCCCTGAACCATGTAAAGGTAGTGTGCCTAACAGAGAGTGACTGTGCTAAAATCTTGTATTCCACAGCTTGTGAAAATTAGTGGTTTTGGTATTACTAACACACTATCAATGTATTCTCCTTGGACATATCCCTTAGTGATGAACCATGTAAAATTGTTGTGTCATTACTTTGAATGTGATTGTTTATTTTCTGCACTTACTCTTTAGATAGGTTTAACTGGTTCCTACCAATGTGGGAACAATATACATCAGTTTAAAAGAAAAAGTTGAAACTCTGATTCACCCCTCCCCTATCAGGTTGTTCCAGGGTACTTCAAGTGGTATCAAAGGATAAAGGTTGCTAGTGTGGAATCTTTCTTCTGCTGTCATGGAGAATCGAGTCAACATTAGGGGAGTTCCCATCTTCGATGTAAGTAATTTTCAAATATGGAAAAAACCGGATGATATCTACCCTAATATCTCTTGGAATGGAAGTCTTATTTACTATTGTGTAGGGAATACAAGTCTCTGATCCTACAGGACTATCAATGATAGATACTAACAATAAATTGCTTGATACTGATGAAAAAGCACAAAATGCTCTCACTGTATCCCTTTTTAATCAAATTTATCAAAAGGTAATGATTTGAACATCTACCAACTCAAGGGGGGATAAATTGGAGAATATGTATGAAGGAGATAGAAAAGTGAAGGAGGAAAAACTTCAAGTACTACACAACAGGTTTGATGATCCAAAGATGCACCTTGATGAGAATGCAGACTCATTTTTCAATCGAATTACTAAAGTTGTAGGTGGAATCTGAGGTATGGGTGAAGAAATAAAATACATTGACATAGTGAAGAAAATATTGAGCATATTTCCACCCCTTTACAATGAAAACGTGTCATCCCTTGAGGAATGATATCTCACCAAACTCTCAGTGGATGATCTTCTGAGCAATCTATTAGTTTATGAAATGAGAATCAAACCAGAAGAAGCTATGACTCATGTGAACAAAAAAATAGAATTCAAATCCATGGACAAACTAAAAGATTCATGAGATAGAAGTGATGTAGATAATGAGGAAAATGAAACTCTCTATCTCATTTCCAAGAAGATCAAGAAGGAAACATGTAAATGTTAAGGAAAGATACCTCTTGCTTGTTTTCATAGTGGAAGAGTTGGGAACATTGCCTTTCAGTGCTCAAGAAAATTTTTTGATGAAAAGAGAGAAGTTGAAAATACAGAATAGCCTCAGAAAATATTTTTCAAAAAGGTAAACTTCAAATTTGTAATGAAATTACAGAAGAAGAGTTTTGTCTATGAGGTGTAATATGATGATAATGAATTCTATGAGGAAGATGAACTAGAATTTAAGACTGGAAACCATGCTTCAATGATGGATATCATTGAAAAGTCAAAACCATTGACAGATAAATCTATAGATAATCAGTTGACTACTAATTCCGATCCAAAGTTTCAACTTAAGGATTCTTTTGGTAAGATTGATATTAAATGTAAGAGATGTAATAAGTGTAAAGTAGTGGTGGAGGAATCATCAGAATATATTGATCAACTAGAAGCATAAATTGAATGACTCAAAGAACTGGTGAAAGTTCAATCATAAATCCTTGGAAGAACTAACGATGTTGTGGAACAAAAAACTCATAATTGAAGAATAAGAAAAGGTCATCAATGACCTTACCTTGAGACTAGATGAGAAGTTCAAGACCATTGATGTACTCAAAGAAGAAGTTGTTACTATGAGAAGTAAACTTAAAAGTGAATCAATTTCAAAATAATCAAGGAAGAAAATAAAATTTGGAAGGTTCTCAAATGTTGAGTTGCTAGAGAGAGAAAAATGTGGTTCTGATAGAGTTAAGAAAATATTGAGTGATAAAAGACCCACATTCATGGGAAATATAGGAATTGTTTATGATATCAAAATATAAAATTCTATAAATAAAGTGAACCATAATAAAGGAAATATGAGATTTGATCATGTTGAGAAGCCACCAGAAGTGATGAAATAGAATCCCATAAATTAAACTGAAAGGAGAAATAAAGATTATACTCAAGTTTACATAAATGATAGGTGTTCAAAAATTTTTCTTGAGGAAGAAGGTATGAGGATAAATAAAAGTGAGAAGAAATTTCATTTCATGAAGTGTTAGTTTTGTGGCTATCTGGGCCATACCATGTCATACTGCAAAGAGGCAAGGAGATATATGAACGGGGAAGATCTTGGAGTTCAGAAAAAGAGAACATATTCATATCCTACTTCTTATAGAAGAAATAAATTATATGGATATTGTTTTTACTATTCTAACTTTGTCCATAAAGCTATGTATTGCAGGAAGAGGTATGGAAGATGAAATTCTTTCAATACTCAGAGAAGAGTCAATACACATCAACCAAACAGTGTTGCTATTTCAAACAGGTTTTCCCCTATAGAAGAAGAAGTTGAATATGAAGAACTCATGTACACAGAAAAGATAATTGAAAGGCCATCCTCCTCCTATACTCAATCCAATATTTCATAGAAGGAAAAGAGGAAAATTGAAAAGTCTAATTTTGCAGCGGTTGACCTGAAAGAAAAAAAGAAAAAAAGAACATTAATTCTTGATAGTGGTTGCTCATCCTACATGACTGGTAATACAGACCAATTAATGAATGTCAATAAAAAGTTTGATGGAATAGTGAGGTTTGGTAATGATGTTTCTTTAAAGATAAAAGGTAGTGGAAGTACTGAGCTAGCTAATGGAGAGCTAAAAAAAACTGAAGTCCTTTATGTGGACGGTCTGCATCACAATCTTCTTAGTGTGAGTCAACTCTGTGACTCAGGTCTTATTATGACATTCAATCAGAATGGTTGTACTATAAGAGGAATGTCTGGGATTTCACTCATGAAAGGCCATATAACAGATAGAAACTTATATCAAGTTGACAGTAAAGAGAACATTTTCTACTTAACAGTTGAAGAGGAAAACAACTTATGTCATCAAATATTAGGGCCCATCAGTCATCAAGATATGGAAAATATATCTAAGATGAAGATAGTCATGGATATCCCTAATCTAAATCGTGAATGAGAAATGACCTGTGATGCGTGCATGCGAGGGAAAATGATCTGTAGTACCTACCAACCAAAGAAGAAAAGAGCATAAAATCTCCTTGACCTCATCTATATAGATGTATGTATCCCAATAAATGTTACTAGAACACATGGAGAAGGTACTTTGTTATTTTCATAGATTATTATAGTATAATAGCATGTGTGATTGTTATACACAGGAAGCGAAAAGTGCTTGATTGAATGAAAACCTATCATTAAATTAATAATAATAATACTGGACCGAAGATCAAATTCCCGAGGTCTGACAATAGAGGGGAATACACATCCATTGAATTTTAAAATTTCCTTGAGAAACATGTGATACAACATGAGGTGGTTTCTTTGAGAACTCCACAAAAAATAGAGCTATTTAGTGCAGCAATCGATAGGTAAATAACACTTCCAGAACTATGCTGATTGAGAGTCATATTCCTCAACATTAATGGAAAGAGGCAGTACAAGTAGCAATGTATATTTTAAACCAAACAGGGCTATATATGGGTGGGAAAAATACACCATATGAATTGCATCATGGAAGGAATTACTATTTGAAATATTTTTGTGTTTTTGGAAGAAAATGTTTTATCTAAAACAAAGAATGAAATAAATGGAAGTATGGATACAATGTAGATGAAGGAATATTTCTTGGATACTCAATGAACATAAAATACTAAAAGTGTTTCAATAAGTGTTTGGGATGAATTGTGGAAAGTAGTGATGTAATGATCATTGAAGTGAAAAACATGAATGCTTCAAAGAATTGTTATGATGATGTGATAGAAGACGAAGAAGGATGTGAACATAGAACAAATGTTAATACAGAGGTAGAGGAAGGTGTGAAAAACTCTTAGGATTCATATCATGATGTTGAATTTGAAGAAGAATAGGAAGGGGAAGCCATAACTAGGGAGAATTTTATTGAATCTCAAAGGAGAAATTGAAGAGCAGAGATTGATCAGTACAACATTATCGGGGATCAGAATGCACCAATACAGACAATGAGAACGAGGAATAATGCACATTATGAATTTCTATTAGTTGTGGAACCATACTCATTTGAAGAGGCTGCAAAGGATGAGTCATGGGTAAAAGAAATGATTGAAGATTTAGATCATATTGAAAAAAATCAGACTTGGGATATTTTTAAAATACCTAAAGATCATAACGTGATTGGTACGAAGTGTATTTCAAATTTTTTATGAACATGGAAATGTGATCAGAAATAAGGCATGATTGGTATGTAAAGGATATTCACAAATCGAAAGCGTTGATGTCGAGGATACATTTTCTCCTATAGTAATACTGGAGTCAATCAAGCTATTTCATTCCATGGAAATACAATGAGGTTATAAAGTGTATCAAATGGATGTCAAGATAACATTCTTAAATGAAGTATTGGAAGAAGAAGTTTACATTGAACAACCCGTTGGGTTCTTTCATGGAAATGATGAACTGAAGGTTTGTAAATTAAAGGTAGCTATTTATGGCTAGAATTAGGCACCACGAGTGTGGTAATCTCGGTTGGACTCTTATCTGAGAAATCTTGAGTTTAAAAGAGGACAATTGGATCACAATATATATGTGAAATACTCTCAATAGAACAAGTTCATGGTATTGGTATATGTGGATGATATTATTTTTGGTGGAAGAAGATAAGGATCAGTGGATGAATTTTCCAATCACATGAAATCCACATTTGAAATTTACATGATTGGTGAAATCACACACTTTTTAGGGATGCAGGTACTTCAAAAGAAGGATTACACTTTCATTCCTCAGGAAAAGTATGAAAGAGAGATACTAAAGAAATTCAATATGCCTGATTCCAAACTAATGAAGACACCAATTACAGTTGGTTACAATCTCAGAAAGCATGAGTAAGGGACTTATGTGGATCCCACCATGTACAAAAGAATCACTGGAAGCCTACTATACCTAACAGTGACAGGAATAAATATTGTCTTTGCAACTTTCCTTACCGACCGCTTTCAGAGTAATCTGAAGGAAGAACATATGGTGGCTGTGAAAAGAATCCTGAGATACATTCAAGGTACACAAAATAATGGGATATACTTTTTTGTGGGAAGATATGGTGAACTATCAACATTTTCTAATGCTGACTGGGCTAGAGATGTAGTGGACAGAAAGTCTACTAGTGCTGGAGCATTCTTTATTGGGAGGAAATGTGTGGGCTGGTTAAGCAAGAAGTAGGAAAGCACTCCAATTAGTACTACTGAAGAAGAATATATATCTGCTACCAAGGCCTGCACTCAATTACTCTTGATGAATAAGAAAATGAATGAAATATGTTTTGAGGTGAAACAACCAATGATGATTTACTATGATAAGAAAAGCGCAATTGATCTTATGAAGAATCCTGTTCAGCACTCTCATACAAAACATATTGAGACCAGATATCACTTCATTAAGGAAAAAGTTGAACAAGGCATGATCAAAATGGAAAATGTGGGAAATGATGATAAATTGGATGATATTATGACCAAGACACTATCAACGGATGTGTTTGAGAAACATAGGTCGAACCTTGGCATTTAGCCACCTCCTAGTGCATAAGGAGGTTACGAGATTCCCCTCTCCCCAGTTTTTTTAACCGTGTTATTCTATTTGTCAAAGTGTTGCATGTTTATGGGGTAGATATGATTCAGGGAGAGTATGTTCTGAGCTCTAAAATATTAAATTACTGGTGTTTGGGTTTACTTATAATGGGGGAGAATGCATATATTCAATGGAAAGTGATCTGTTTTTTTCTAGATACAGAAAAAATACATAACTACAATAATGAAGGTGGAGAAAAGAAAAAAATGAGAACTCAATTCCTATCCTCTCTCTTGTTTTCTACACCAAGAATTTCTCATGTAGACTTAGAGTGATGACTGAGTTGTTTCTTGAAGATTAATATTTTGATTGTGGTTGGTGCATAAGTGGATTTATTTAGAGATTGCCAAAAAACCCAAAGTGGGAGATTATTAGAGCCAAGGCTATTTGTTGATAATAATGGTGTCTAGTTTGTGTTTGTTATCAATATTCACACAGATGAATAGAGACTTTACAAGGAATTAGGTTATGTGATTGAGGCTGAAATCAGTATTGAAGGTGGCACAGTTTCCCAGTGTTTTTCATATTTTTGGGCCTAAAAAATCCAGAGTTTGGAAATGGTATGCGGTGAAGGTGTGCAGTACGCAGTGAAGGCATGCGATACACGGTGAAGGGGAATGGTACACGGTTGAGGTAGTGGGAATGGTATATGGAACTGAAATATAGTTTGCAGCAATGATACATAGTGAAGGAATGTGGTACGTTGAATGATAAAGGGTGGTGGGATTACTGCGGTTCGTGAAACATGAGTGGTACGCGGTGGAGGAATACTATACACAGATGGAGTTAAGATTATACCACATTGAAATTTTGTGTAAATCTATTTATTGAAATTTGTGGAGTTACATGCCTATTTAAGGAACAATAACTGCCTTTGTTAAGAGAGGAAATTTAAGATTAAAATTTTAGGGAGAAATCAGGAGAAGTCCGAAGTGGTTCGTGGAGGAGAAGACGGTAAGCGGATAGACTTATCCATGTAAGGAAAATAGTCTACGGAAGAGTGTGTGGTTTATGCAGAAAGCACTGATAGTACACGGTGCGAGATGGTTCACAGAGTTTTGAATAATTACATGGAGTAGAGAGGAACGTGGAGCAGCGCAGTTCACAGAGCAACACGATATGTAGAGGATCTGGATAGTACACAGATGAGTTGGACGGTATGTGAAAATATCTGTGGTATTTAGAAACAACTGTAGTATGTGGAACACCCAAGGAATCCAAAAAATTGGTAAAATTAGTTTTTAAAATTAATCTTCAAAACATATTAGTGTATCGGAAAATAAATTAAATCTGTGTGTGATTATGTGACTTTAATAGAGCATCTATTTTCAGTTGAGGATGCATGAATTAATGATAAACCATTGAAGCAACCTTCAAGTTGTTAAACTGAGTGAATATTATTCCAGAGTAGTGAGCAAGTGGGAGTCAGCAGAACTAATCTATGGGATGCAGTGTGATATCCATGAACCTTGTAAAGGCAGTGCACCTGACACAGAGTGACTGTGCTAAAATCTTGTATTCCACATCTTGTGAAGATTAGTGGTTTTGGTATGACAAACACTCTGTCGGCATATGCTCTTTAGACATAGACCTTTGTGGTGAACCTAGTAAAATTATTGTGTCATTTCTTTGAAAGTGATTGTTTATTTTATTCACTTCCTCTTTAGATAGGTTTAACTGGTTCCTACCAATGTGGGAACAAGATCCATCAATTTAAACAAAATATTTGACACCCTAATTCACCCCTCCCCTCTTAGGGTGTTCCAGGGGACTTCACTATTTGTTATATTATATCCTAAATTATCATTTGTTTAACTTTAATCTCTCTCAGTCAATATGGGGTTTCTGATTTAAATTTCACTCATGACATAACATATTTCCCGACTCAAATTCATCCTCATTGAGTCATAAAATATACAACTATCCATATTAATTTCCAAATGTTAATTTCTCACTTTATTTAGATAAAATAAATCATTTCATAAAAATTATATCTTTTGATGAAATAAATTCTCATATAATTTTTTTACATTAGTATGAATAACAACCACTTCTTAAAAATGGATATTTATCCTCAGTTTCTATATTTTCACTCCCAATAATGTTTTCTCCCTTTTTTGTGATATCAAATATAGATTGATTCATATGATACTCTTACTTATCATCTCCTCAATTCAAATGAAAATTTTATTTCCCTATTTATGATGTAGGTTTTCAATAATGATGTTTTCAAAAAATTAAATGGTTTTACATGTCATGGATATCTTCCTTATCTTACAGTCTATGTTTTCTCTATAAATACTTTATAACATTTTCAAGAATTTATTATTTTATAGTACTAAAAAAATGATGTTTCAATTAATCAAAAATTTTTTCATTCCAAACTTTATAAAAATTAATTTTCAAAAGAAACTCATGAATTTGTTTCATAGACTATGGTTATATTAATAAAAAATACATAATAAAAATTGTCTGACAAGAAATTTTTTCCCACTATTTTGAATATTCCTCATCATAATTCATTATTTTAAAACATTAAATAATTCCTCATTAATTAATTATTTTTTTATCAAAATTTTTTTTCATGGAAATTATTCATTTTTATATTTATTTACAATGTAAATTATACTATTTATCTAATGATATTATTTATCCAACCATTGATTCTCTCCCCATGATTTCACAAATAAGAAATTTTATATATCTATAAGAGAAAATATCTATCTTTTCCTTTTTATTTCTTAATAATGTTCAGTTTATATCTATAATTTATTCCCATGATTTTCTTAAGTGCATACATTATTTTTTATACCTTTTATTAAAAGGTTTTCACCATGATTGCATTCAATTATTTATAAAGGAAATGTTGACTAAACCATATTTCCATTATCTATAAGGTTTTAAGACCATATTATTTATTATATTGATTTATATATAAATTCCAAGAATTTAATTGAATATATTTGGATACCCCTTTATTTTATATGGTTTTAAAATTTTATGATTATTGATGTAAATATGAATGATTTTATTATGTAACTCTATTTGAAAATGATATTAATCACATTTTATTTACATCGGTCACTATGATGCGATGAATGAAACCAATTTTTTATATGGGTCCTTTTGATATTAAGTGTCACATTTATATGTGAATAACTAACATGTTGGGTCCTATATCAACTCCAATATTATGGTCAAAAGTTTATATATCAATACACATGTATATGCAGGAACAAGTTATTAGTATGAAAGAGTGATTGAATGTGTGGGAACCTGAAGGTGATTTATACATGGATAAAATAACATTATCTTTCAATAGTGGGAACATTTTTTTATATCATTATGGATGTTTTTTCTAATGATAATGTTTTTACTACATTTCTATGGTATTCTCATATTAATCTCTTATTGATCATGTTTATTGAACATGTTTTGACAAAATTTTTATTCATTAATTTTTCCATGTACCATGATTTACGATATGATATTTCTTGGGTATAACATTCATATTTACCATGATTATACACATATTATCATCATATTCTTTCATAGGATATTTTATTTTTATCACATATATTTTCCCTTACTTGGGTTTTGGGATCAACAATTTCTATTGTTTTCTTTTCTCAAGTCATGAAGATGAGAGTATCCAATAGTTTGTTTTGAAGGGATTTTAGTTTGGTTTGATCATGGAAGAATGTTCAAATGTTATATAAAATAAGACTCCTATGTTACTATTCCTCAAAGACTATAATCGAAATGTTTCTTTGAGTTTTGTGAGATTATTATAACACATAACACTATTTGGTGATTTGTGCAAGTTCAGAATGGATATTATCACTTGGTATAAAGGTTAATTTATAAATCTATGTGTTTTTAGAACCAGATATAGGAGTGTGGGACTATAGATCTTCAATTAAATTAAACTATTATCTAGTCTCATGTAGTCTTTTACACCTCCATAAATAGTTGGTACCCAAAATAAATTTTCAAAATTGTCATGCTAATGAACTGTGTATGAGTGAGGATGATCACAACTCCATGGATGCACAAGATCAAGAAATTATTTATATAATAGTTATCATATTTTAATACTCCTAATTAAACTACACCATATATTTGTTTAATAATTAAAGGAATACTAGAGGAGATACCACACTTTTAATATGAGAGTAAGTGTATAGACAAGGTTTTGAAAGAATAGTTAAAAATCAGTGTGAATCTCCCTATTATTTTTGGATCCACAAGTTAAATAAATGTATGTAATGAGTAAATATTCTAAATATTTAATTATAAGTGGATAAACATTGTCAAGGAGAATAAATAAGCTATGAAAATCCATGAGAAAAGGAACTATTCATCTAGATAGAAAATTTTTATTAGGATTTCCCAAATTGATGTTAAGAAATAGAGGAAAAAGGAACATAACAATCTGCTATAAGAAAAGATTAAAATGCATGAATGTCTAATTTAAGATATAATAACGGTTTGTGATAACTAATTAAAATTATTTCAGGATGAGAAAGTCATCATCAATATTTATTTTTTCATGATTTTTATAAAGTTGAAAAACCTAGAATGAGTTCCATCCATGTCTCCACATTACGTTGAAAAGAACGTTTCAAAAAAAAAACCTACGGGGACTCTTATACTAAAAAAATCTATATCATGGTTATGAAATAATGATATTATCTACTAATAATTTTATATTAGTTATAATATGAAATGTATCATCCTATTCTAAATATAATATTTGTTATAAACCTATATTTTCAATGTATGTTGACTAAAATTTAAAATCTTTACAAAAAATATAATAAGAAAAATGATGGGTTTCCTATCATCATATAAATGATATATTTAAGAGGATCTATGAGATTTTATTCCCCAATGAAAGCCCTACCAACTAATTCCAATAATAACATAATCAAGTTATAATTTTGGGAAAATCATGACAACTTTTGATTAAGTAAAAAATCAAGGTTTATTGATTATTGGTTTTTGTATAACAGATTTAGGAATATGGATATTGTAACAACAAAGAATTTTGTCAATGAAATTTATAACCTTATAATTTTTCTATTCAATATAAAGCACGTGTATCACATAGAGAATCTAACAAAAAATTATTATCATAAATGAAAAATGATACAACAGTTTTTAAATAAACGAATAATAATTCAAAATATTATAGTTTGGAAATAAATATAAAATAAGAGAATAATAATAGGATATTTTTGATCTACTAGATCAACCCTAATTACTGAAATCACAAACAAAGATGAGGAAATAAAACATAATGTTAATAATAAAATATTAAATTTGATGATGAAAGTATATATGTACCTAATATAAAATAAAAGTTAATTAATAATTAATGGTAAAATAGGTGTTTATACGTAGTAGTGAACCCATATTACTGAAATTAATCTGGTGTTGGAATTGTAATATGGCTATTGGAATAGTAACCTGACTATTGGAATAGTAATATAAATATTAAGATAAGTAATCTAATCATTATAACAGTAATATCACATATGGAAATGTAAAATAATAAATCGGTGTCTTATAAAATTAATATAAGTTATATTTATATTGTGGTACATGTAAATAAATATTTTTAAAATGATAAATTGAGTGTTGGTATTTTTTATAAAATGAAACAATTTTATTTTAAATTTTAAAATGAAAATAAATATTCTAGAGAAAATTTATATTCATAATGTGAATTTTGAAATTAATATTATGTTTTATTACCATTATTGGATAATTTTATGAGATTAAAAGTAATTTTTCAAATGTTCATAAAATTGATTATAATATTAAAATCATCATTTATCAAATAAATGGGGATTCTATTTAAAAATTAAATTTATCATATTTTGATTTTTTTTAAAATGAATTCAATTTTTTATATCTACACATTGAAAAAAATATAGGATATAATTTTGGTATTTTTGTAAAATAGTTTAATTTTGGGTGAATATTGAAATATTTCAATTTGCAGTATTTAAAATTACAATCCAAATACATGAATTTTTAAGTCATGGAAGATGTAAGAAAAAATTATTTCAAACTCACAAGAACCATTTACTATATATTTTTATTAATAATTTATACTATTTATAGTCTTGATCCATAATAACAAACTAGTGAATATAATAATTAAAAACACCCCTCTCTTCCCCTTATAAATACCATAGCTCACCACACCTTCTCCTAACACCTTAAAAGCCATGAGGATTTACAAATATCTAACAAAAATATCTTATACACTCTCTCTATCTCTATGTGATTTTGGTTTCACTAAAATATCAATTCCATGTTTCTCGAGGTGTCCTTCAAGGAGGAGATATTCATAAGGTAACACTCTCAAACTACACCTTTTAATTTAATTTATTCTTCTACCTTATACTCACTTCATTAAACCATAAAAGAATAATAAATCCTATATATTTTATATAATTTAATTTTCTATTTAAAATATAATATCTTCTATCATTCCATTTTTTCATCTTCTTTTGTAAAAAAAAACCAAACCATTATCCATACTATGGTAAAAAACCATCACAATAGATAATGAGTTTTAAATTTCCATTAACGCCTTCAAGGAAGGTCATTAAAATATTATTATAGTTAAATAATATGTTAA
This sequence comes from Viscum album, assembly GCA_963277665.1. Taxonomy (NCBI): domain Eukaryota; kingdom Viridiplantae; phylum Streptophyta; class Magnoliopsida; order Santalales; family Viscaceae; genus Viscum; species Viscum album. Next base: position 1,572,558,988 of record OY728120.1, on the reverse strand, counting down.
TAGGATTGTTATAAATTATTTCATGTTCTAGAAATAAAATATTGACATAAAATGAAATAAAACAAAATTAGTCTGAGATGGTCCAAAAAATGACCAAAACAAACAAACGATTTATCATTAATAGTTTATTAAATTAGTCATACATATTTCAAAAAATAAAAATATATATGGGTCCTTTTAAAATTATATAAGTTCTTTAATACAATTTAATTTAACTTTTTGATTTTTATTTCCATTTGAAAAGAACATCCATAATTATATTCAGGTGAACCAACCATGAAACCATGAAATTTATGCTCTCAGAAAAACAAAATTGAACATTATATTTTTAAAAATATATATATTTTGAAATTCATCTTTATTTATTGTATAATTCATGTTTTAAAATGTTTCTTTCATAATTCCTCTAGACAAAAAATCTTGAATAAAGGGAACCTCTCTGTTTCTTACCCCATTTCATGTATACTCCACAAAATGTTCTGAGACACAGATATTTTCTAAAAACACTAATATTTTCATGAAAAAATATTTTATTTTATTTTTGGTATTATGAAAATAATTATTCCTTTACCCTCTTTATGTACTCTTTAATCTTTATCCTTAAACCGCACTAAAGTAGAAACTTTCTAAAGTTACCCAAAAAAATATTCTTCATATTTTCAATTAAGTTGGATACAATTATTCATGATATTTTTTTTAACTAATTATTTTGAAATATTTAATTAATCCATTATTTATGGGATAACATTATGATACACCATTTTGTTATTCCATATGAAATGATTATTAAACACATTTCTTTACATGGGTAACCCTTATGTTTGATTTTTTTATGTGTAAATTATATACATATAAATGTTATGATGGGTTCACCGAGATAGAACTCTATTGAATTAGGTAATTTTTTAGTATCATGAGATTTTATGTATGGGATTAGGGGTAAACCTTATCCATTATGGGACTCTTTCCTCCATGTGATATCATAATGGTTCTTAGCCTTGAATCATGTTTAGGTCACGATACAAGTTGCTTCCAAATTGATATATTTCCATGATAATTTGATTCCATGTTTTATATTTCATGGCCTTATAGGTTGATTCCTGACCCATGCATTTTATATTATCATGTTATTCCTTCTGAATCATGTGTTATGATTCCTTTCCATGTTTATTACCTAATTGGTATTTTTAGATCATCCATATTGTCTATGTATTTGATAGGTTATCCTATGATATTATAGGAGATCAAATGGAGTTTTTAGTTCATTTTAGAGAATAGTAAAAATATTTTTTATACTAGTTTTTTATATTCTAATTATGTACATAATCTTATAAATACACTAGAATTTTTTATCATTGGTTTGTATTTGAAGGGAAATTAATCTTAAATTCATATAATAATATTTATAAAAGGATAGGGTATCTATACTTGGTATCAAAGTTTGGTCTAGTTATTTTTGGTTATTGGGATTGGAAAAATTTAGTTAGAACCCTATGGATATTTCTATCACCATTGATAACCTAGATTGAAAACTATGGAATCAAAAGCTAGGATATAATTTTCCTTTTTAATTTTATCCTTATTTTTTTATAGTTCCCTTTTTAAATTCTCAATAATTATGTATTTTATCCCCCTAATTATATTTTTATTTTTTATGTTAATGGTTTAAAATAATAGAACCGTTGATAACAACCAATGTGATTAAAAATGTGATGATTTTCATATTGATATTCCAAACCTGATTGGAACAAGATCTTAGAACAACATGATACTACTAGATCAACTGACTCATGTTATGAATAATAACTAGAGTCTTGTGGAATACCCTTCATATCCTATGAATGATCAAGTTGATATCAAACCCTTTATACAATAAAGGGATACAAAAATTAGTGTAACTTTTGATCCCCTCATCATCGAATAATTTGTTTACTCCATTGGGAAGATATGTTATGTCCTCTAGTGTTAAAAATAAGGAAATTTTGTGATGGTAGTATATCGTTTCAATGGGGAAGCTGGTTAGTGGTGGAAAATAATAAAGAACAAAAATCCTAAAGTAGAAATTGATTCCCTGGAATGAGAAGGATTAAGGATAATATTTTTTAGTAATTATTTTCCTTGAAATGTTTATCTTATAATGTAGAGGGAGTTCCTCATACTGAATAAAAAGAAACATGGGTCTATTAGGGTGTATGAGTAAAACTTGACAAGGAATGAATGATATGCCTCTATCTTTTTTCATGAACACTGATGGCAAGGTGGAAAACTAATTTAGGGGACTAATGATGAGTCTATGAAATTATTTGTAAATTAAAGACTTTCCCAGCTATGAGAAGATTTCTTATTATTCCCTTGTGATTGAGATAGATATTTTAAACCCCTAGTGGTATCATGGGATCAATGATAAACAAGGAAAATGATGTTTTATATAAGAGGATCAACAAATAAACCCCATGGAGAAATGAAAACCCAGCATCCCATATGTCAAAAGTGTGGGAATAAGAATCCTTGGAACTCATTAATGGGAATCGAGAGACACATAAAATGTAGAAAAGTGGGCAATTGAGATAATAATTACTAAAAATATTTGAATATTCATAATAATGCAAAATAATCTAATAAGGGTCAGATCAACACTCAACATGCAATATAAATTTTCAAGTACATGGAAAATGAACATTATGTGAGCAAACTCCCAAAGCCAAGGTTTTTTGGAGACACGTAATGACAAAAACATCTGAGGAAGAAAAGAGGGGAATTTTCTATCTCTACTACTGAGGTGGAACCTGAAAATGAAATTGGGGTAGGTACACTAGTTATTCATTCAAGAATACCAAATTTTCTTCTTGATACTGGTTCTACACCTCCATTTATTTCTTGCATGTTTTTTATAACTATTAAAATACTGCCTCTAAATATGGTGGTTGAGTTGTCCATGAGAAAATAAAATTGTGAAATTATTTCATATATCATATATAACTCCTTCCAAGTTATTGATTATGTACTAAAAATTCCAATAAATCTAATCTTACTTTTGTGGATTTTGATGCTATATCAAAAATAAATTCACCCTCTTTATATAAATCCAACATCAAATTTCAAGATATGGGGATCACACTATACATCATATGGAATCCTCTAATTCTATAAAAATTTAAATAGGTTAATGATTATACTATGGAATCATATTATAAATCATGGTTAATATATTCTTATGACTAATCATATACAGCTTAAATGATTAAGAATAAAGATATGATAATACTTAAAGACCCACCCATTGTGAGGTATTAAATTAATGTGTTCCATGATGAATTTCCCCTTCTTCCTCATGAATGAGAGGTTGAGTTGTCAATTGAACTTATACATGTATCTCTACCCATATCAAAGATTCTATATAAGATATAAATCATTGAGATATAAGAACAAAATATGAAATAACATGAGAATATGGATAATGGTTTTATATGCCTGAGTGAATCACCATGAGGTGCACTGCTTAACTTTATCAAAAAGAATGATGGATCATTGCACCTCTTAATTTATTTTCACGATCTCAAAAAAATCATGATGAAGAACAATTTTACCCTAAAATAGATATATGACTTGTTTTATCAACTTGATAGGTCCATGTATTTCTCTAATGTGGACCTTTGGTCTGGATATCACTAATTAATGATGAGGAAGGAACATATTACCATGATTTACTTCCTAATTTGGTATGAACAATAGTAGTTCATAGTGATTCCCCTTAGAGTAACTAATGATCAAAAATATTTTATGGACCTAATGGATACTTTTTCTAGATATTTCCTAGGAAAACTTATGGTAGTATTTATAGATGATATTTTGAAATACACCAAGAGAATAGAGGAGCATGAGGTATATTTTCATACCATGCTAAAGAATTTATGAAGGGAGAAATCATATGCAAAGTAAATTAAATGTGAGTTTTGGATAAAAGAATAATCATTTATGGGGAATGTTATCATCATTAAAGGGGTATTTTGGGACCATTCTATATCAAAGGTAATATAGACATGGACCAAAATTGTATCTATAATAAATATATACAGGTTTCTTAATCTAGATTGGTATTACCAATGATTTTTGAGGGAATTATCACAATTATCAAACCCAATAACTCATAAGACTCGAATGGGAGTAAAGTTTTTTTGGAATAGTGAATGTGAATATTGCTTCAATGAAGTGAAAACGAGGCTTATCACAACATCAGAACTTACACAAACCACAAGTGAGGAACTATTTGTGGAATAAATTAATGCATATAATAAGGGATTATGTCTTTTACTAATGAAAAATGATAAAGTGATATCATATACCTCAAGGTAGGAAAATTTTCATTAGAAAAACTATCCCATGTATAATTCGGAGTTGGAGGCTGTGATCATAATTCTGAAAATATGGAATCATTTTCTTTATGGGGATAAGTAAGAGATACATAATGATAAAAAGAGAATCAAATATATATTAACATAGAAGGAGATTAATATGAAAAACTGCATGTGGTTTGTGTTCATTAAATATTATAACTACTCAATCCACTACCATCTCGGTATAGAAAATAAAGTGGAATATGATCTAAGTAGAAATGATCCTGAAACTTCATCAATGATGAGAATTGATAGGTATCCAATATTCGTAGACATGAAAATTATGAAAATGGGAATAAAAATGGAAAAAACATCATTATTACATTGTTAAATAATTTCCAAACCATCCCTTTTAGAGATGATAAAATTTACTCAGTGGGATGATGTGGAAATTCTGAAGAAAGTAAAATATGTTAGAAATGGGAATTCATCAAAGATTAAAATTAATATGTATAGATTCAAAAGATTTGGGTCATGACAATGTGTACCATAAAATCCAAATAAAAAGACAAATATTTTGAATGATGTACATAGTTCGACCTTATCCATCCACCATTTCGGAAGAAAGATGAATCAAGATCTATAATTTTACAATTTTTGGGAAAATATGAAGAAAGAGATAACTGAATATACATCAAATTTCCTGATATGTTAAAAATTGATGGTTGAATGGAAAAAGTCCATAGTGATGATGCAACCTTAACCCATACGTACATGGAAATAGGAATACATTACCATGGATATTATCAATGGAATTCCGAAGAAATCTAGAGGGAATAATTCTATATGGGATGTTGTGTTCATATAATAAAAACTTTTCACATTATTATAATTTTATATTACTTTTCACTAAATAAAATTCCATAGATACACATCAGATAATTGCTGAGGCTTTGTGTAGTACCATTACAAATTTTATCCGATTGAGATGTGAGATTTTCTGATATTATCAGGAAAAGTATCCAACATTATCTAAACACTAAGCTATTATTCATTATAGATTATCACCACTAGATTGATGGCCAGTTTGATTATAATAATTATACATTGGATGTTATGTTGAGATCATTCTTTATGGACATAAAAGGAGGATGAGGCCAACATATTCTTTCGGCGGAATTCTCATTCGATAATAGTTTAAAATAAAGTATCCAAATAGATCCATAGGATGCCTTTTCTTGGAAAATATGTAGAAAATCTTCATTATAGGAAGAATTTGGTTAATGTAAGCTTTTAGTACCTAAAATGTTTGAAGAAATGGAAGAAAAGGTGAATACCATTCTGTATCACATCATGTAACACCCCGAACCTTTTAATTATTTTTATTTTTTATTTTTTTGGTTTTAGTGAGCCTCGCCAGGGCATGGGGAGAGTGATGGTCATTTTTTTTGAAGTTTAATAATAATTGATGGGTTTTGGATCAGTGCAAGAGCACCGTATATTTGGCAGTAACCGTACGGTTGGCATAGGTTCCCTTGAGGTCACCCATTTCTTAAAATGATAACATTTTTATGATATCAAAAGAGGAAAATATTCAAAATATAATAACAATATTATTATTATGTAAATAATAATAATAATATTATTAAAAGCTGTTAATAAAATAATTATTACTAAAATTTTTATTAGTATAATTTTTATTAATATTATCATGTTTTAAAATGGAATTCACAATTTTATTGTTATTGTTATCATTATTATTATTATTATTTTATTATTATTATCATTATTATAATTATTTTTAATAATATTAATATTATTATTATTGTTATAGTGTTTTTTGGGGATTGAAAAGGGAACCATAACACCCCCTTCCCTACCAGCAACGCTCCCCCTCCTGGCCTTCTCCCTGTGTGGTGCACCATCCTGCCACTCCCTCCTTCCTCGTGCCACCTCCCCTCCCTCACCGGTGGCCTCCCTTCTCGGTGGCTGACCTCCCTCTTGCTTGACAACACACCATCCCCCAACCCTCACTCCCCTGGCCTAGACGTGACAACCCACACCCATCCTTGCCGCATCTCTCCACCAGAAATGACTCCATATACTACCTCACCGACGCCCCAACATGCTCCCTCCTCGCTGGACCTCTCCACCGGTGCTGCACCACCCTACAACGAAACCAAACCCCCCCTGCGTAGCACCTCTACCACCGCTTCAGCACACAGTTTCCCCTCCTCTGAAATATTCCTTTATTTTGGTATTTTTCTCAAACTAACCAAACTCTGATGTTTCGGTTTGTGATTCACATATTTTTCTTGGTTTCTAGGATATGCGATTGATGTATCATGACCAGTTGGTCTATATTTCGATATTCACCACCAAGGGTGAGGCGGATGGACTCAAATTACCTTGCCACCATTGTTTTGGGTAAGAGTCTAAACCCTATGTTTGGGTTTTCACCATTTATTTTTGAGTCTATTATGATAAGTGAGTCCCTGGTATTTGTTTGGATGTGTGTTGGTCCTCGAACCCACTAATTAAAGGTATAGATGGTTGTTTTCAAGGTGTGGCAATGAATTCTAAGTGTGCATGCTTTTGTGGAAGTGCGTGTATGGGGGTAAGTGGTGTTATGAGTTAGAAAGAGTGTCTTGTACAATTCCTTGAGGTAGTCATTTCCAATCTTCCCTTTTAAATGATTCTTTGGAACTTTCATGTTTTCAATTTCTTCTTGAAGGTTAATTTCACCTCTATTATATTTATGGGATGATGAGATTAGTGTTTTTATTTTGTTAGAATTTACTAAAAATATGTTTTCTAGGGGATTGTGTGAATTTACATAGTTAATATACCTAATATTCTTATTTTAAATTATATTGTTCTTCGAATTTGGATCGTTGGTTTCCAATAATTTGTTTGGTAGGTTTATAAAATTATTTATAAATTGTTGGTTCATTTATAAAATTGTTTATAAATTGGTTAGTCTGTTTATAAACTTGTTTATAAATTGTTTGGTTTGTTCTGATGTACTTTTATGGGACTATTTTATAGTATGTTTTAAAATAACAATGCTCGTTTAGCTCTTGGTGTGGGTTTTGGTGAATGATTTCTTAAGGTCAAATTTGGATTTATAAATTTAGAAGCTGTATTGGTACGATGTTTTAGGTAAATGTATTTATACTTGTCGACTCAAAGGCCCATTTGGCACTTCCAATTAAATAGTGATGTTTGGGTAATTATTTTGGAGACTTTGAACTTAAAGGCCCATTTGGATCTACCAACTAATGGGGGATGTTCTGTTAAATTTTAGAATGGTTTGTGTTTGGAAATTTTGTTTTCCTGGTCAGAGTTTTAAATTTTTGTAGAAAATGGTTTCGATATGGAAATGACGTGATAGCCCGATTGGCAATTTTTTTAATCTTAAATTATGGAATATGTATATGGGGTGATCCTATCTAGGGAAACCCTTTATGGTTGAATTCATAGGAAGCATATGTGTTTGGGGTAGGAAAGTGCAGTGACAACATGCTAAGGTGAGTCATGCATATGAGGGTCTCCTACTTACATAATATTATTATTATAACCACCATGGGTTCCTGAGCATATTTTTTTTGATCAAGTGATGGTTTCTTATCAGCCCCAATTAGATGGGTTGGTACCCAATGGTTGTTATAGAGGCCATATGGGGTGTGCCACTGATTTCTTTTTCTGTGAGGGTGACTAGTTGTTTATAGAATTAGGAGGTTCACCATACCCCGACAAGTGGTTTCGAACCATGTACATCCAATGGTGTTCTAGATATGTTTAGAATCACCCATGGTTACATAATTATTTATATTACCGATTTATTTTCTATCTTACTAGTTTATTTTATGCTTACTCTGTTTACCTGTTTTATTTTAACATAGCTTTGGCATCTCTTGTCATGGGTTTTTCACATAAAATGTCAAATTGTTTTAGAAATGATATATAGAATGTGTTGGTTTTTCTAATGGTAAAATCAAGTGATTATTTTGAAAAAGGGGAACCCTATTTTTATACTTGTATTTTCAAACTTGTGTTAATGGATTGTTTTGGGAATGGAGGTATTGGATTTTTTGGTTTATCTTTGGCTTTCCTACTGAGCATTTCCATGCCCATTCCAATATTATCGTTTCAGTTTTAGGTTTTAGTTTTGAATCACTTGTGCAGTGAGTATGGTACTATGTCGGATGGTGACCTAGAAGTTCACATGGAGGTATGTTGAGCCTTTCCGTTTTTTTTATTTTTTTTTATTTCACTGCTTGTAATTATTTATTTCGATCTATTTTGTTTTTTATTTTTTTGTATTCTATTTTTGGTCCAAATTATTCCCTACTATTGTTATTTGATTCCCGATACTAGTTTCCATCCTAGGGGGATCGAAAAAACCCCTTGAGACATGTTATAGACCGTTTCGAGTGCTCATTTTAGGGTTGACCCCGGGTGGTTTGTGACAAAATGGTATCAGAGGTAGACCCTTGCTTTTTGGGATGTCTGGTAGATAGGATTGGGACTGTCGGGACTCAGGAGGTAGGTGCAGGAAGAGAATCAAAAAATATTTCTTTCACTGATCCTCTAGTTACCAGGGGTAATCTAGGATTTGATTCTTTTGTCTTGAGTTGTTTTGGATTTAGGGATGACAATGGAGGTGATTTAGGTTATGTTGCAGCCTTACATGGGGTGGTGAACTATTTGAAGTCTAATTTCCCGGTTCAATTTCTTCTTAGTTTCATGCCATACATGGGGCATGGATCACCACCATGTCTCAAGGTTATGCAATGAACTAGTTCCTCATTCTGATGGTTTATCATTGGTTGTGTTTTGTTTTTATTTCTATTGATGTGGGCGTATGTTGAAATTGATAGTTGACTTTTAAAGATAAAATGGTTTTGGAATGGGAGTGCTTCACTCAAATTGTTTTAAATTGGTAAAGTGGGTTTTTGAAGAGAGTGTGTATTAGTTTAGAAACTTTGGTATGTATTTGAATTTGATAAGGAGTAGATATGCATGAGCCTTGACACTCCTTGTAGTGGATCACATGTGCGTGGGTATGTTATAGAGTGCATGAGGGGAACATGTCTTCAGATGATGTAAGTAGGATTAGATGAATGCACATGTGATGGTTCATAAGGAGCCATAGGTGTGTTTTAAAATTTTAAATAAATGGTAGTTTTTTGTAAAAGTAATATTTTCTTGTCTTTGTATATGTTTTCCTTATGGGACTGTTTCCCTTGGTTTTCACTATTCCTTTGATTGGGTTTTGGCTAGATGCTAATCCCAGTTGTGTTTTTTCATGTTGTTCGGAGTATGCCACCTGGAAAGGTATCTAATGTTTCCAGTGATTCATGCCCATTTTCCAGTTCCTCTTGGGTGTGGCTTGTCCTACAAGGACTTTGAGGTCTGTTAGAAGTAGTGTAATGGTTTGATAGGACCATAGAAAGTCTTTGGGTGATTGGGAACTCTTGAGTTGGTTACAGTCCATATCGTTTCTAGTTTAATGGAGGGTCTGATTTTGAACTAGTGGAGGTTGGCTACCTTATTGTCATTAGGATTTGGTCTGTGGTAAAAGGGTATCCAGTTTTCTTAAGGGTTCCCTATCTGGTGAGGATCACATGATAAGAGAACCTATCTCTAAGAAGCTATCTTCATTGGTGCAAGTTCCCAGTTTGTCATACCATTCTCTTGTGTGCCACCAGTATGGCCAGTTCGGGCATTCTAAGTTGTCACGTTTCATACCATTAAAAATGTACCACCATTGTGGTCATTTGAATCATTGGGAGGAAGGATTAGGGGATGTAAATGCTTGAATTTGAGACATAATATGCTTCCTCCATCTGAGCCCCATCCACAGGTCTCGAGGTGAAGCTCGCGTATAGTTAGGAGCTGCCGATGGTGTGTGGAGCCATAGTCCAGATCATGTTTTCAGATTTGAGATAGAAATATATATTGTTTCCATGTTTTATTCTTCTCACCATCGTAATATCATCCTTGTTGTGGTGGTGTGATGGGATCCTTCTGCCACAATCGAAGCAGCCTTATATGCTCATAGTGTGGTTTCTAAATCATTTGGATTATTTGAAAGGTTTGGGTCCGATGAAAAAATGAACCCATTGTGATTATTACATGGTCTCATATGTGTTCATTATGGAGATGTCGGTTTTGTGAAATAGAGGGGCGGTGTTTTTGGGACCTTTCTAAGTTCGGACGCCTCTCCTTGGGTTTTCCTCCAGTGTGTTTCTGTTTTTTAGGGGGGTTCGGCATCCCAGTGTCCCAGTGTGTGTATTTTCCCCACAATTGTTTTAATTATAGTGGTGGAGTTGTTCTATTAGCGTTGAGGAACTGGGTTGAGTTTGGGCTAGGATTTCCCTAGTCTCCGCTTGCAGTGAGGATTTTATTCGATTGGTGTGGGAGTTGTTTGAGTTAATTTCTTATACTTAGGTAGCTGGGTTGTCTTGTAGAAAGCTTCTTATTTCTGTCTCAAGTGTGTTGTTCAGTCCTTGTAGAGGAGTTGAATGAGTTCAGTTTAGGAGTTCCCATGTTTCCCCCCCTGGGGTGGTGTGTTCGTATTTCAAGGTTTCCATGTTAGTGAGTTCTTATGGTGGGAAAAACCATTCCGTGTTCTTACCCTCAATATCAGGATATGGTTTCTTCTTGAAGTGGTTTGGTGTGACATGTGTCGAGAATGGACACCCTGAGGCATTCAGTTTCCTTTGGTTTTGTGAGGGCATGGTATCATGTTGTGTTAACTGTGAGCTTGGTGACTTTCTGGGGGCAGAAAGTTTTGTGGTGGGGAGAATTGTCACACCCGACCCTTTTAATTATTTTACATTATTTTTTTTGATATAGTCAGCCTTTCCAAGTTGTGGGGTGAGAGTTGGTCTATATTTTTGGATGTTTAACAATAATTGATAGGTTATGGACTGGTGTGCGGGCACCACATGGTTGACGGTAACCGTGCGATCGACCCGAGTGCCCATGCAATTGCCCGTTTCTTAAAATAATGAAATTTTTATGAGAATAAAAGAGGAAAATATTTAAAACATAATAACAATATTATTATTATGTAGATACTAATAATATTATTAATTTTTTTTAATAATATAATTATTACTAATATTTTTATTAGTATAACTGTTATTAAATTGTTATTAATATTATCATGTTTTAAAATGGAACACACAATTTATTATTATTATTATGATTATGAATATGATTATTATTATTATTAATGTTATTATTATTATTATTATAGTTTTATTTGGTTTAAAAAAAGGGAACCCTAACACCCCTTCCCTACCACGCTACGCGCCCCCCTCTTGGCCTTCTACCTATGTGCCACACCATCCAACCGCTCCCTCGTTCCTTGCACCGCCTCCCCACCCTCGCCGGTGGCCTCCTTTCTTGGTGGCCGACCTCCCCTTTCTCGGTAGCGCACCATCCTCTATCCCGCACTCCCCTTCCCTAGATGCAACGACCTGTGTCCCCTCCTCGCCACATCTCTCTACCCGTGGAAACCCCCTCTACTACCTCTCCAGCGCTCCTGTGTGCCCCATCCTTGCTATACCTCTCCACCGGTGCAACACCACCCTTCGGCAAACCCAAAACACCCTATGTAGTGCCTATGCTGCCTCTACAACATTCATTTTCCCCTCCTTTGGTATATTATTTCATTTTGGAATTTTTCTCAAACTAACCAAACCCTAATGTTTCGTTTTGTGATTCATGTGTTTTTCAGGGTGTCTAGGATATGCGATTAATGTATCTGAACCCATTGGTCCATGTTTTGGCATCTTCCTCTAAGGGTGGGGTGGATGGACTTGAATTACCTTTCCGCCATTATTTTGGGTAAGAGTCCAAACCATTTTTTTGACCATTTATTTTAGAGTCTATTGTGATAAGTGAGTTCTTGGTATTTGTTTGGATGTGTGTTGGTCCTCGCACCCACTAATTATAGGTGTTGATGGTTGTTTTAAAGGTTTGGTGATGAATTCCAAGTGCGCACACTTTTTTGGAAGTGCGTGTATAGGGGAAGGTGGTGGTATAAGTTAGAAAGTGTGGATTGGATAATTCCTTGAGGTAGGTATTTCCAATCATCCCTTTCGGAAATAATTCACTGGCACTTTCATGTTTTCAATTGATTCTTGAAGGTCAATTACACCTCTATTATATTTATGATTTGATGAAATTAGTGTTTTTATTGAATTTACTAGAAATATGTTTTTCTATGGGATTGTGTGAATTTCTGAAGTTAAGATAAATATGATGTTTATTTTACATGCTGTTGTTCTTTAAAGTGGGATTGGGTGTTTCCACTAAATTGTTTGGTCTGTTTATAAAATTATTTATAAATTGTTGGTTCATTTATAATTTTTTTATTAAATTGTTTATAAATAGGTTAGTCTGTTTATAAACTTTATTATAAATTGTTTTATTTGTTCTAACGTAATTTTATGGGACTATTTTGGAGTAAGTTTTGAAAGAACAATTCCCGTTCAGCTCTTGGTGTGGGTTTTGGTGAATTTTATTCTTAAGGGCCCATTTGGATTTATAAATTTAGTAGCGGTATTAGTAAGATGTTTTAGGTAAATATATTTAGGCATATCAACTCAAAGTCCCATTTGGAACTTCCAATTCAAAGGTTATTTTTGGGTAATGATTTTGGAGAGTTTGGACTTAAAGGCCCATTTGCCTCTTCCAACTCACGTGGGAATTTTTGTTAACTTTTAGAATGGTTTGTGTTTAGAAATTGTGCATGCTTGATCAGAATGTTAAATGTTTTTAGAAAATTGTTTCGATATGGAAATGATGTGACAGATCGATTGGCACATTTTTTATTGTGAAATGACTGAATATGTTTATAGGGAGCTTATGTATAGGGTAACTCTTTATGGGTGAATTCATAAGAAGCATAATTGTTTGGGGTAGGAAAGTGCGGTGATGGAATGGTAAGGTGAGTCACGCGTGAAAGGACCTCCTACATATACAATATTATTACTATAACCACCATGGGTTCCTGGGCGTCTTTTATTTGATCATGTGATGGTTTCTTATCAGCCCTGATTAGACAGTTTGGTACCCACTGGTAGGTATAGACGCCAAATAGAGAGTTCTACTGTTTTCTTTTTCCGCGAGGGTGGCCAATTGGTTATAGACATAGGAGCTTCACTATACACTAATAGGTGGTTCAGAACCTAGTACATCCAGGGGAATTTTAGGGATGTTTAAGAATAACTATGGTTACTTAATTATTTACATTTACTATTTATTTTATGTCGTACTAGTTTATTTTCATCTTGCTCTGTTGACCTGTTTTATTTTAACATAGCTTTGGTTTCCCTTTTCATAGGTTTTTCTTTAAAAATGTCAAATGGTTTTCTAAATGATATGTATCATGTGTTGGTTTTTCAAATGGTAAAAAATGTGCTTATTTTGAAAATGGTAAAACCCTATTTTTATACTTTTATTTTCAAACTTGTGTTAATGGATTGTTTTGGGAAAGGAGGCATTGGATTTAGTGGTTTATCTTTGGTTTTTCAACTGAGAATTTCCAAGATCAATCCTATATTATCTTTTCATTTTCATGTTTTAATTTTGAATCACTTGTGAAATGAGTGTGGTACTGTGTTGGGTGGTGACCTAAAATGTCACATGGAGGTATGTTGAGTTGTTCAGTTTTATTTTTAATTTTTTTCTTTCACTACTTATACTTTTTTATTTCCATTCAGTTTATCTATTTATTTATTTGTCTAATGTTTTTGGGCCAAATTGTTCCCTACTGTTTTAATTTGATTCTCGACACTAGTTTCCATCCTTGGGGGATCGAGAATGCCCATCGGGACAAGTTTCAGACCAGTTCAGGTGCCCGGTTTAGGGTTGACCTAGGCTGGTTTGTGACACATCATGGCTACCCAATGTCAAAAAAAGTAATATATATAAAATCATCAACAAGACATGGAGTTTGAGTCTTGAGATAATTTATTCCTCCACAAATATCCTTGACTTAGATTTAAGTTATTTAAGAAGTGAAAGACAAGTCCATGGTGCATCAAACACTTAAAGATTTTAAATCCTATTGGAGATGTGAAATAATGACTACCACTTCCTCCAACCACGTATCAAGTAGTTGATGTATTCTAAGTATCCATCTTCAGAAAGTATAAAGAAGATCCATTACATGTAATGAATTTAGAGGTGGTATAGCTAGAAATTTATCTATTTTATAAGGATTACTCAGTGATGAAATCGGACCATATATATAATGTTATGCACAACAAGACTACTCAACTAGTAAAATTAATATAAATATTACAAAAATATGAAGAGGCTACATTGGAACTGGATGATGTGATAAAGGAGAAGTACCATAACTTATTTTAAACAAAGTTTGTAAAATGAAATTTAGATGGTGAAATTTTATTAGGGGGAAAATGTAATGACCCAAAATTTTATAAACGAAATTTCCCTTCTTATAATTATGTCATGTAATATAATGCACAAACATAACATAGAGAAACAAAAAATTATTGTCATAACTCAATAATGATAAATTAGTACACAAATATACCAATAATAATTCCAAATATTAAATAGGGATAATAAATATAAAATAATAGAATAATAATTGGATAATATGGATATGCTCAATGCACCAGAATGACCATACTCACAAAAAAATATGTAGAAATAAAACAAAATGTTAATAAAAAATGTTCATTTTGAGGATGAAAGAATATATAAACCTGATAGAAAATATAATTGAATGAATAATTATTGGAATAAATCTTTTTATAATAATTAGTGAACCCATTTGTCCATTATAAATCTGACTGTTGAAATAGTAATTTTGACCATTAGAATAGCGACCTAACTATTGGAATAGTAATCTGACAATTATGAATAGTAATCTAATTGTATGAATTGTGTCATCACATATGGAAATGTAAAATAATTTTTATGTATCTTATAAAATGAAAATATTGTATATTTATATCATTATAAAAAATAGTAAATGTTTTAAAAATGAAAAATTAACTGTTGTTATTATTTGTAAAATGAAACTTTTTTATTTGATATTTTATAATGAATATATTGATATAAAAGAAAATTTATTTTCATAAAATTAATTCATAAATTAATATTATGTTTTATTATAATTATATTATAAGAGATCAGATCCACATGTATCAACCCATTTCATGTTTTTGAAGATCGAATTACTTAGAAGTGGCTCAGAAGAATTTTGGAGAAGTTCAGTTAAGTAAAAGATGAGAAGGGTGGACTAAACATCATGTAACATTGTTACACAATGTGACATCCTATTTTATGGGTTGTTTCATAGTTTGGAAGAGGGATTCATGACAAGAAAATTTTTGGGGTTTGAAAAATAAACTAAATCATTAAGGTGATGCATTTTTTGGCGGAACACGACCTCAAGGCATTACCGACGTGAAAGGGGATTACACAATGTGTAATGCCCCAACACTATATGTTTTTAGTGTTTTATAAGAACTTAGTCTTTTTTGAATACCTATATATGCATCATCTCTCCCTCAACCCCATGTGACTCTACAACCCTCTCTTCAGCATTTTGGGGATTCCTTTTTCAAGGAATGATCCCAAGCTCCCTCCTTTGATCCGTAGTGATCCGTCTTCAATATAAGGTATGATATACCTCTATTCTTAAGGTTTCATTGATCAGTTTCTTCCTATTTATATTTTTTGTATAATGGTAAATGGTCTCCATATTTCTAATAGAGTTTTCATGGAGGTTGGTTAGTGCAGTTGTTCCATGAAGTCCTTGGGTGGATGTAGTTGTTGTAGGATAGGTGATCGTGATCCGTTGCTTTGATCCATTCTTGTGCAAAGAACAACAATGAAATTTTGGGGTAGGGGATTCAATTCATATCTATTTATTTACATGAAATCCTAGAGTTATCATGGCTTATCCATTATATCACGATTGAATTGAAATAATAGATATTTGAACTAGATTAATGAGTTAGTATCAATTACATAACAATGTTTTTTATATGGTGAAAAAAAATTTCCTCTAGATTTTCTAGATAGTGTGATATAGATGACTTTATTGTTTATAATATTCTTATTGATGGAAATTGGTAAAGAACGTAAAGTCAAAATTAATTTTTTAATTAATTGGATAAAAGATAAAGTGGCATGTTTAATCAATCCAAATGTTTTTGTTGTAATTTGATTATAATCCAATTGATGCAAGGGAGTATGTTTAATTGAATTGGTCAATGAACCTAAAGCAAGTTGATTATTATTGATAAATGCTTAAATTAATGTTAAGTTAATTGTTTAATTAATTTTTTATATCTTGTGATATCTTGTTGTTTAGGTTTCCCATAGTTGGAACCTGAGAATAATGAATCAGTTAATTCAAGATGGAAGAAGAACCGATTATGTTATAAAAGATAATTGCTTTATAGGGACGAAGTTTCATTCTTGACTATAATGTCAAAGTGACTTAAGATTTTGATCTGTGATAGATAATTGTGTGTTAAGGCTGAATTCCTTTCTTTGGGGCTGAGATCTCATTACTATGTTTATTCCTACTACTTGTGAGTGCTCTAGATACGAGACTAGTGGTTGTGGGGGCATGGAGGTCTGGATGTGAGCTGATCCTGGGATGAATGATCATAGAGGGCCATTGAGGTATGTAGGGGTAGTGAGGCCATGTTTTGGTAGAAACAATTGAATCCTATAGCGGTGAGATGTATCGGTTTATGCATGTGGTAGTTGGGGAGGACATCAAATACGATGGAAACAAGTTGAAGATGGGCCTACCCGTTGATAAGAAAGTTGGATGGTTGTTGAATATTTTTTTATCTATATTACATTCTCAACTTCTTGAGGTAGATTATTTTTCTTACTCTCCTTCCAGGAGAGGCAAATTAACATAGTGTATACCAAATTTTTTTGTGTTTAGCTTCTCATGGTTGGATGGGTCTATGCTCCTACTATAGGTATGAACGACTTGATAGGTAGTTCTTCTATTCACTGTGTTCAGCCCCATATGTTTTGTAGCTTTAAATGTTTTCCTAGAATACTATGAAATATGAAATGTGGCAATTTTTTAAAATAAATTAATATTTTTTTAATCCATGGGGGTTGGATCTTGCTAGGATGAAATGCTGAGGTTGTGTTTCTGAGAAGCCGTAGACTCTGATTTCTTATGCCTAGAGGGTTTGGATCTTGGTTGGAATGATAATTGAATATAATGTGGAAATTATAATGGTTAATTAATGTTTAACAAATTAATTAACGTAAAGTGTAACTGATATACAAGGGTAATGTAACTTAAAATAACTATTTGAATGGTTGCATACATATATAATATCTTATCTTAGAAGTGGTAGTTGGGAGTCCAAGATAAGTTAGCTGTATTTGTGTCTAAGGAAGGGTTATATCCATAGTGTTCCTGTGAGATATATTATATTTTGTACTTTTTTTTGTTTCTATTTTACACTCCACCCTATTGGTTAGGGAAACTAAAACCTTGAGGATTCTGAGCCCTGGGGGGGTGGGGGGTGTTTTGCCTAAAATCCAAGTGGGAGGATGGATGGATGACTACCCACTTTGGCCCTGCTCTCTTATCTTTGTAGTTACTTTTGTTGGTATCAATGGTGGTTAGTTTTCCCCACATACATGTGTAGAGAGATGTAATGGATTTTTTTTATTTCAAAAAAATATTTTGGATATAGTTTCTTATGTAACAATATAGGTGTAATGTGTATAGGCTATGTGTCATGATGATCCTTACTCGATGTATGGGCTGTAATGGATTATCGTATGATACCTAATGTATGATACATGATATGTGAGCTGTGGTGGCTCCCAAAAACTACCTGGTTAATTTTGTTTCTTTGGTTGTGGTGGTGAGTTGCACGAGGTGCATGTTGTGGTGTTATAATCTGTTGTCTTTGGGTTAGCCTTTTGGGAGAGAGATTCTCAGGACATGTGATATTTGGGAAAAGTGGCAAACTAGTGGGGAAGTGGTAGTGGGGTAACCTTGATATTATTTATTATATTATATACTCTTGTACGTGATACTTAGTGAGAGTAGCCATGGTGAGGATGGGAACATAGTGTACATGTTTAGGTTATGAGTTAGTTTCACCTAGTGTTCACTATGATTTAGCATGCTTTCTTAACATTTTCTCAAGAGGCTCCAGGGAGGATCCTACTGAGTATTATATTATACTCACCCAATGTTATATAAATTATTTTCAGGTTAGTTGGATCAAGTTGGAGATCAAGCTGATTACTACTAACTTGGGGTTTTTCAGGAGCGGTTTGGGCTTCGTGGTCACTACCGTTTTACTTTCTTTTGGTACTTGAAGTTTTATTTTCAATTTTTAGTAGTTTTTCATGACATTTCATATGCGTACTTTGGTTTTATTTTATATTGTAGTATGAGAAGGAGTTGATTGGTGTCTATCTTATCTCTCTCTTTCACATGAGTTATCATAGAGGGTAATGCCTCCTATAGCTATGTTTGATATACCCTTAGTACTAGTTTCCAACCCATGGCCTATTGAAGGTGGGACTCAGGGGTTATTATCTCTCTTCTCACATTTCTGAACTAGGAGGGGTACACTTTTTAGAGAGGGGGTCATGACAGAGTTGTATCAAAGTGGAAAACCAGTGGGGAAGTGGTGGCGGGGTACCCATGTTATTCGTTCTTATATAATACAATCTTTAATTCAATACTTAGTGATAGTATCCATGGTGAGACAGGGAATATATTATAACTATTTAGATGATGAGTTAGTTTCACATTTTTTCCACTGTTCTTTAGAATTATTTCTTTACTTTTTCATGAGAGACTTTGGGGAGGATCCTACTGATTTTACTGTTATACTTACCCTATGGGAAACCTAAACAACAAACTATCACAATATATCAAAAATTAATTGAAAAATTAATTTAACAATCCTTATATAATTTTTGAACATGCTTCAACATGCTTTAGGTTCATTTACCAATTCAATTAAACATGCTCACTTGAATCAATTTGATTAGCATCAAATTAAAACAAAAACAATGAGATTCGTTAAACATGCATCTTTATCTTTTATCCAATTAATTAAACAATTAAATAAGACTATATGTTCTTTACCAATTTGCATCATGAAAAAAATTATAAACAATCAAAGCATAGATATCAAACTATCTAGAAAATCAAGTGTCAAACCATTATCACGGTATAAAGAAACAACATCGCTATGCAATCGATAAAAATTCTTTAATCCGGTTCAAAGATTTATTAGGTCAATAAAATTATGATCCAAGGGAAAAAATATGATAACTCTATAATTTCACATTAATAAATAGAGAAGATGTGAATCCCCTACCCTAAAAGGTCGTTGAAATTATTTTCATAGGAATATATCAAAGCAATAGATCATGATCAAATATACCGAAACAACTACATCAAACCAAGGAAACCGCCGCACGACCACACCAATTGACCACCATGAAAACTTTATTAGAAACATAGAGATTACATTCCATCACGCTTTAATGAGAAATAGGAGAAAACTAATCGAAGAAACCACAAGAACAGAGGTAGATCATTCCTTATATCTATGAAAAATTTCTATGGATCTAAGGAGGGAGCATGGGATCGTTCCTTGAAGAAGGAATCCCAAAAATAGTGAACAGAGGGTCGTTGGGTCACCTGGGATTGAGGGAGAGCCGCTATAGCTGTAGATTGTGAAAAAAAGAGCTACTAGAAAACACTAAAAACATACAGTATCGGAGCATTACCTGAATTCTAATCCCCTTTCACATATTGTAATTCCTAGAGGTTGAGTTCTGACAAAAAACACATCTCCTCAATGATTTATTTTATTTTTCAAACCCTGAAACATTTCACACTATGAAACCCTCTTTCACTCCATGAAAAAACCCTTGAAACATGAATTTAGGTTATGTAATATAGGTACACGATGTGTAATCCTCCCCTTCCCAGCTTTTACTTAACTGAACTTATATAAACATCTTCCGTGCTACCTCTAAGAACATCGATCTTCGAAAACAAGAATAGGGTTTATCCACATAGATCCATACTCTTACATAAAATACCTCTCAAAAAATTCTATTCATCTAGAATCCAATACTAACCCGGAGAGAAAATAGAAATGGGTCATCCAAACAACCACCCCTACAAGATACATATCAAGGCTCTCACCACCATAGGAGATCAACCGAATCACTAGAGGACAAAGTGAAAAACCACACAATAACCAAAACCATCCCCTAAAAACTCTCTAGGGGGAGATACCTCTCAAAAGAGAGCATGCCCCATTAAGAAACAAGAGAAATCCATCTGATTAATGGTAAGGGTATACAAACACCAAAGGAATAACGTTAAAAAAGATGAGATAAACATAAAATAGCTTGGGATAGTGAGAACATATTTGCAACTCATGTTTCCAAGTACTCTCTTGTATGCCATTGTGCTACCATAAGACAAAAATGAAATAGATATCACGCCCACACAATACCCTCTCCTCGAAGTCCTAGATCTCTATAGGCCACTCCTCGAAGGTCGTATCATCCTTAACATCGATATTTCCATAATCGATGACATGAGAGTCATCATGAAGATAGTAACATATCTACTACATGTGAAAAACATCGTGTATCTAGATCATCTATGGGGGAATCACTATTTGGTATGATATGACTCCAACACCCTGAAAGGCCCAACAAACTATGGAAAAAAGTACTCCAATGACCAAAACTTCACTTCCCATGATGGGGATCTATATTAAAAAACATGTGATACCCAACAAAAAACACTATAGGTCTCCTCCTATGATTAGTGTAGGACTTATGACGATCATATGTTGCCTTCATCCACTCATGAATCACCTGAACCATCTCTATTGTATTCGGTACTAATTCTGGAATGAGAACTACTGACTCTCCAACCCGAGTCCAAAAAAATAGAGAAAAAAAAGGTAGTACATACAAGGATTTAAATGGATCCATACCGATGGTGGAGTGGAAAATATTCTTGTAAGTTAATTCTACCAAGGGAAGGTGCCTCATCCATGAACCTCAAAAATCTAGAACATAAGAGAGCGACATGTCTTCAAGAGTCTGGATGGTTCCCTCCATATGGAAATCTATATACATATGAAAAGTAGTGATAAGTCATAGATAAGAACCAAAATCATGTTGGAGACCTCTCCAAACCCTGGAGGTTAAAGGAGAATCTCAATCAGAAATGACCGTCCTTGGGACTATGTGGAGTTTCAACACCTCTTATAGATATTGGCTTGACAAAAACTCCACTAAGTTCGACTCCTTGATTGCTATAAAGTGGGATGATTTCTTCAAATGATCCGCTACAACCCATATAACATCATATACTCCATGATATAGAGTTAAACCAGTAACGAATTCCATTAATATGTCCTCCCACATCCATTGAGGAACATCTAATGGCTGGAGAAAACACACGGGAACACGGTGATGAGTCTTCACCTTATGGAAGACCAATCACTGAGACACAAACTCTGAAACTCAACACTTCAACCAAGGAAACAAAAACAAACCCCTCAAAGCTTATTACATCATTTTCATTCGACGATGTACCACTAAGGGATAACTATGGAACTCTCCAAGAATCATATCACGCGACGCTACAAGAATGAAAAGACTTCCCTGAAAAAAAACTCGATCATGTTCATCCTAAGACCAACCATCAAGGGTCTTTCCATAAACAACTCAGTCTCTCCATACCTACACATCAAGATCCCCCAATCAGTATTCTTCTACCGACTTCAACATAGATGACTGCACTATCGTTTGAAAAAGACAACCCCTTCCCCCAATTTATCCCATAAATATATATAATGCTGAATATTTTTCCATCACTCACTAGGAATAACCTAATTCAAATACTACATAACTAAGTAATATACTTCTCAGTGAATCATACACAACAATCCCCTTTCTAGGAATGTAATTTTTTTTAATTCATTCTCCTATAATAACTCCATCCACAGACGTCACATGTTCCCATAACACCGAGAGAAAATGTTCCGATGGATCTTATGATTAGTGAAGACCAGAAAATGATATACAATGAGGTAATTATACACCACATTATGGAAAAAACCACTTCCACCAACTCAACATCATGGGTGGAATAATTACATTTATAGGAATGTATCTTCCAGGACCCATAAGAAATGAATGATCTATGATGCATCAGAACACATCCTAACCCTATACATGAAGCATCATAGAAAACCTAAAACTAAACTCATTTTACTAGAAGAAAAATAATAAGAGAACTGACCAACTTATACTTTATATACTCAAAATCTTCCAGACACTGATCAATCCACATGAATGCATGATCCTTTCTAGTCAACACTATCATAGGAGTCGAAACCCAAGAGAAACCGTCTACAAACATCCTATAATACCCCACAAGATCAAGGAAACTTTGCATATCTTCCACTGTATTGGGGGATTCCCAAGACAAAAATTCTTCAATCATTGATGGATCCAAAACTACTCTCTGATGGTATAAAAAATTCCACATTAAATAGACTTCTTGAACCCAAAACTCACACTTTGAAAACTTCCCTTACAACTGCTGTTGATGACAAACTCCAAAAATATCACATAGATTATCTTTATGATCCTCCCCCGATACAGAGTAAAAAAGAATGTCATTGATGAAAACCACCAAGAACTTATCTAGAAACTCACATAACATAGCTTTCATTAACCTCATGAACACAACTAGAGAATTATTCACACCGAACGACATCACAATGAACTTGTAATGCCTTTACTGACATAGGAAAGCAATCTTTAGGATATCATCATTCCTCACACGCATCTAATGATATCCTTACTGCAAATCTATATTCAAGAAAGAACATTTAACCTTTAGTTGATCAAATAAATCATCAATCCTTGGAATAGGATAGTGTTTCTCCACTTTCACTCGATTCAAGTGATGATAGTCGACCCACAATCGCAAACTGTTGTCAACCTTTTTCATGAACAAAACTTGGGCACCCCACGGTGACGTTCTTGGAAAAACAATGCCACACTGTAATTGACCATCGAGAAATATATGCAGCTCCTGTAACTTAGAAGGCTCCATACTATACAGAGAAATCGAGATTAGAGACACACCTAGTTGCAGCTCGATCCCAAACTTGAGCTCCCATCAATGGGGTAAAGCTACAACCTCTTTTGGAATGACATCTAGGTATTATTCTGCAACCCTGGGAAATTCCAACTACTGGACCTCTGATGAACATAGAATCAGATCAACCATCAAGGATGACATGGTCGGAACACACCTTTAACCCATCCAGGGTTCTTTCTTGCAAAAAAAAAAAGAATACTAGCTCTACATCTGTATTGATGAACACCACCTGAATTCTAAATACATCCATGATATCTTGCACTGAATACAAATAATCCATGCCAAGGATGACATCATATGGTTTCATCCATAAACATAGGAAAACTCCCCAATAGTGGTGATTTATCAACACTAGATCATATTCTCTACATACTTCAAACAAGTCAGGTCGACCTCCAATTAGATTAGTCAAAACCAAGGGAACTAGAAGCCTCTCGACCTCTTGTCCCAAAGCATCGAAAAGAGAGGCCTTTATGAAGGAGTACATTTATCCTAAATAAAAAAAGCATGAACCCAATTAGAAAACAAGAAAAGGGTACCTCAAACGACCTCTATTCACCTGGTGCTGGTAACACAAATTCATGAAGCTGACTATGACATGCTCCACGAACTCCCTGACCTTTATGGTGCCACCTACACGGTGGTTCCATAATATATATGGACATGGAGCATCATGGGGATGTCCTTTTCTTTCCCATTTACTCTATAATAACCCAAAACTGGTGTAACCTGCTGTAAGTACCTCAGATGGAACTTCCCCAATGGAGGAACCTGAAGAGGAACAACTAATGCACATTGAATACTTAGAATTTCCAGACACTCTCATTGATGATGACCTCATCCACCACTATAAAAAAGTTCCTAATCCATTAGTATAGGACTAAGAACTGATTCCCCTATAGAAATGAGAAATTGAGGGCTAAGACCTACCTCTGAATGAACAAAAAATCTTCTACCCTAACAATCAGAAATGCCATACAATAGATCTGATTCATGAGGAATCCTGATGACTACACTCTCTTGATGATTCTATTTCTGATAACATCATATCAATGAACTATTCTATCTCTATCACCTCAAGATATGTATTCATTATAAATGGTGTGACCTGGAACTGGATCTCTGGATGCAAATCCTCCTTAAAACGCCTCACCTTAATATCCTCATCAGGCAACCCATCCAAAGAATATCGCAAAAGGTTCCTAAAATGGATTCCAAAGCCTCACACTCTATATATCCCCTATCCAAGGGTAATAAACTCCTAGTGACTAGCTACCTTCATGGTCGAAGAATGAAACTCAACTCTGAACTAGTCTTAGAAATCCTCCCATAAGACAATCGACTCCTCATGATCTCTAAGGAACAAGAACTTCCACTACCCCACTTCTACATGAATAATCTTCACAATTAACAACAACCAATGCTCCTTTTGAGCTTGGATCGAAATAAAAGCTATCTCAACCACCTCCAAGAAGTCTTCTGTGACTGTATATGAAATGGAGCCCTCATAAATCTTCAAACTCTGGCACTAAAAATCTCAAAGTTTCATAGTCGTCAACCTCTACCCCACTGTGATCTTCTAGAACAACCTTCTAAACATATTCTATGATAGCCTGATGAGGATTCCAACATAGATCCATACCTACAAAATAAAAAATAATTATATATCAGAAACCTAGAATATAGAAGTATTTAACCTAAATTAATTATTTTCTTTTGTTAATTTTAGGATAAGATATCCTAATTTATACACATTTATGAACATGAACAAAGAATAATGATGCATGATCCTTCACTAGGTCTTTATCGTACAACTAGTATCACCTTGTTTAATATACACTATAAAATTAATGTTCAGTGAATTAGATCATAGGGGGCCCTAAATACCTATTTCTCATCCAGTATCTAGTGTTTACAACACTTTCTAAACATAACTGACACAATTTCCCTACAAACCCATGCAATATCACATGGGCCTAACTCAAAACTCCATCCTATCCGTCAACCATCCAACTAATAACACTCAGTCATGATCCCCTCCCTATAATGTGTTACCCTCCTAGGATGGAAATGTGAGAAGAGAGATAATGACCCCCTCGAGTCCCACCTCCAGTAGGCCCCAGGTTGGTGACTAGCAACGATCGTATAGGAAACACATAGATGGGAGGCATTACCCTCTAAGTATAGTATTATGATCAACCTGGGGGTTTCTATGCTTCACTATTTATTTACATGCAATCATAGAGTTATAATGGATTATACCTTGGATCGTGATGGAATCGACCTAATAAAAATTTGAAACAGATTAAATAATTGGTATCAATATCATAGTCATGTTCTTGCTTTATACTGCGATAATGGTTTGACTCTTGATTTTTTAGATAATGTGATATCAATTCCATTCTTGTTTAGCATGTCGTTCTTGATAGAAATGGGTAATTAATGTAATTTTGTAATTAATTGTTTAATTAATTGGCTAAAAGATAAATAGTCATGTTTAATGAGTCCGATTGTTGTTGCTATTGTAATTTGATGTTAATCTAATTGATGAAAGTGAGAATGTTTAATTTAATTGGTTAATGAACCCGAATTAATTTTATTCTTTTTGATAAATGATTAAAGGCATGTTAAATTAGTAGTTTAATTTATTTTTGATAGCTTATGATAGCTAGTTGTTTAGGTTTTCCAATGTTGGAAACTATGAATAATGAATTTCTTAATTCAAGATGGAGTAAGAACCATTTGTGTGATAAAATATAATTCCTCTATAGGGCCTTAGTTTCCCTCTTTCTTGTAAAGTCCAAGTAACTCATCCTTTGGAGCCTTGAGATCTCATTGTGGGTGAAGGATAAATCCCTTGATTTGGGGTTGAGATGCCATTTCTATGTTTTTTCCTTTATCTAGAGATGTGCTCTAGATACAAGACTTGTGGTTGTGGGGAAAGTGATACCTAGCTGTGAAATAAGCCTGGGATTTCTGAGCCTGAAGGTCCATTGTGTTATGTGAGGTCAATAAGGCCCAAAATCTATGGAAATATTTGACGCCTAGAGTGGAGGGATGCATTGGTTTATGCATGTGGGTGTCAGGGAGGATAGTAGATATGATGGAAGAGGATGATGTTGGGATTACCCATTGATATGAATGTTGTATTCCTGTTGAATATTCATTGTTTTTATCTTCTTTTCTTTCCCCACTACTTGAGGGAGATGTTTTTTTAACCCTCCTTCCAAGAGAGATGAAAATGTGTAGGGTATGCCATGTGATTTTTCGTGTTTAGCTTCTCATGGTTTTATGGGTCTAAGCTCCTTCTATAGGTGGAACAGACTCGACAAGTAGTTTAGATATTAACCATGTTGTGCCCCTTGTGTTGGGTAACTTATTATTTTTCCTATAATACATGGAAATATGGAAAGTGTTAATTTTATTAAATAAATGAATAATTTTTTAGACCATGGGGGTTGGAGCTTACTAGGATGTGATGCAGAGGTTATGTTTTGAGAAGCTTTGAACTCAGTCTCATTATGCTTGGAGGGAATGTATCTCAGTTGGAATGATAATTAAATGTAATTTAGAAATGATAATGGTTAATTAATGATTAAATAATTAATTAACATAATTTGAAACTGATAGAAATGCATAAAGTTACATAATTTATCTCTTTAAATGGTTGTGAGATTATATGACATCTAGTCTTAGCAGTGGTAGTTAGGAGTCTAAGAGATGTCAGCTATAGTTGAGTCTAAGACTAGGTTATGCCCATAGTGTAGTTGTGATCTATATTATATCATGTAATTTTTTTTGTTTCTATACTCTACTCCACCATGTTAGTTTGGGAAACTACACCTCGGGGATTCTGAGCCCTGGGGGGTGTTTTTTTTCCACATCCCGGTGTGAGGATGGATGGATGACTACCCCCTTTGGCCCTGCTCTCTTATCTTGGTAGATACTTGTGCTGTTATGAATGATGGTTATTTTCCCCCATATATATGTGTAGAGGGATGTAATGACATTTGGTTACTTCTCACACACATATTTTGGATATATTTTCCTATGGACTACTATAGGTGTAACGTGTATAGAATGTGATGGATTGAGGATCGTTACTCGATGAATGGGATGTAATGGATTGAGGTATAAAACCTGTTTTATGATAAATTCTATGAGAGTTTTGGTGGCTCCCAAAAACTACCTGGTTACTTTTGGTTGTGTGGTTGTGGCGGTAAGTTGCATGAGGTGCATGTTGTTGTGCTGCGCCCAAGTTTCTTTGAGCTAGCCTTTTTGGAGAGAGATGTTTAGGATGTGTGACATGTGGAGAAAAACAGGAAATCATTGGGAAGTGTTAGTAGGGTACCCTTGATATTCATTACTATATTATATAATCATATATGAAATACATATTTAGAGTATAAATGGTGATCTGAGAACATAGTATACCTATTTAGGTGGTGAGTTAGTTTCACCTATAGTATCACTGTGATTTTGCATTCTTTATTTACTTTGGCATGAGATCATTCGAGGAGGATCCTACTAAGTATACTATTATAATCCCACTATGTTATATAAACTATCTTTAGGTAAGTTGGAGCAGGTTATAGATCAGGCTAGTTACTAATAGCTTGGGGTTTTGTAGGAGATATTTGGGATTCATGGTCACTGCTGTTTTAGTTTCTTTTAGCACTTTTAGTTTCCTTTTCAGTTTTTAGTAGTTTTAATGACATTACATATATGTACCTGGGTTTTTTAATATTTTAGTCTAAGTATGAGTTGGTTTTTTTCTATCTTATCTCATTCTTTCAGATGTTTTCTATTAGAGGGTAATGCCTCCCATCTCTGGGTTTGCTATACCCTTGGTGCTAGTCGCCATCCCAAGGCCTACTAGAGGTGAGACTCAGGGGTAATTATCTCCCTTCTCACAATACTATCCCATGAGGGGTATACTACATGGGTAGGGTGTTGGGACATATATGATAATTTTTTGAGACCAAAACAATTTTTCTAGAGTGTCATAAAATCAATTATAATATTAAAGTCAATATTTTTTAATTAATCAAAATTTTATTTGAAAAATAAATTTGTCATATTTATATTTTTTTTAAAAAAATATGGATTCTATTTTTGAAATACACACATCAAAATACTATTGTGGTAATTTTTTTGGATATTTCTAAAATAGATGAATTTCGGTTCAATTGGGAAATATGGAAATTTATAGTTTTTAACATTATAAGACAAATACATGAATTTTTTACTAATGTATCATTTAATCTCCCATTTTTTCAAACTAACATATACCATTTACATCATATAGTCTCAATAATAAATAATATTTATATATTTGATCCAATATAATAAAATGATTAATATAATAATAAAAAATACCCCTCTCCTCCCCTGATAAATACCATCCCACACAACCTCTTCTCCTCACACCTTGTATGAATTGAGTCTTTAAAAATATCTAATTAACCCATTCCTACCCACTCTCTAAACGTCCATGTGCTTATGTTCTCACTAAAATATATATACAACATTCCTCAAGGGGTCCTTCGAAGAGGTGATATTCAATAGGTAACATTCATTAGTGGTATATTTTAGTTTGTTTTATTCTTCTACATTCTTCTCAAATCATTCATACCTAAAATAATAATGAATAAATTATTTTTTATATACTAAAAATTAATATTTATAATTGAATATATTATATCCATCCCTTTTATCATCTCCTCTAATTCAAAGAGAACAGACAATTGTAAAATTTTATGGTGCTTAACAGTTTCCGTGGATGATGAGTTTTCATCTTCCATTACCACCTTTATGGAAAGTCATAAAAATATTATTATGGATAAATAAAATTTTAATAAGAATTTTTTTACTTTTTTATGTTTTTTAATTAATTTTTAGACATAATATTAAGTAAAATGAAACTATATTGAGGTGGTCAGAAAAACCGTCAAAATTAACTAACCATTTGAATTTAGTTTTTTATTAATTGAATAATCCACATGAATAAAAAATTATATATGGGACCATTTAAAATTATTAATGTTAATGATTAAAATTTAATTTCACTTCTTTATTTTTAATTATATTTTATAATAACTTCCATAATTATACACAAGTGAACTGACCTTGAAACCATGAAACGAATACTCTCAGAATAATGAAATTGAACCATATAACTCCCCAAAATGTCTATAAGAGAACATTAAAAAATTATAATAATTCAAGTATCGGTGGACTAAGTTCTCAATTAAAAAATTAATGAAACGAATTTGATTATCCACGATATTAAGTGTAGTTGTAGAACCCATTTTGACATAATGGAAGGGATATCTCTAAACATCCATATCTTCTTTTGGAAACCCTTTATCACCATTTTCTCAATTTATATCATCACTATTATTATATATTTATCCTATATTCTACATATATATTCCAAAAATATATATTTCTATCTAAATTAATCATTTTCAAGGGTATATAGAATATTTAAAAGGTTCCCATCTCAATTTATCTAGACATGAAAAACCAATTATTGGGAAATCCTATGTTTCTTAACCATTTTCAAGTAAAATCCATAATTTATTTTAATGAACCATTATTTTATAAAATAACTCATATTATCCTAAAAATCCATTTTTTTATTTATGGTTTTAATAAAAAATTATTCCTTAACCCTCTTAGGTCCTTATAATATTTTCCCAACAACCACACTAAAGTAGAACATTTATAAAGTTACCTAAACACTATTTTTCATGTTTTCACATCAATTAAAAATAATTATTCATTATATATTGTTATTTTTTTACTTTATTATTTTACAAGAATTATTTAATCCCTTTTATCATAGATATCATTATGATGATCTCTTTGGTTATTCCTTATCACATGATTACAAAACCCATTTTTTTCCATGGGTAACCCTTATGTTTATTCCTTATGATTGATTTATTTATGTGGAACACATATTCATTTCAATTTTATGATGGGTTCAATAAGAAATTTTCTTAAGGATTTAGTTAATGTTTTTGTTTCAAGATATGTTATGTAAGGGATTAGGGGGGAAACCCTAATTTTATTACGGGACTATGTCAATCATGTGATGTTATCATGGAAATTATCCTTGACTCAACATTATGTCATGATATATGATTATGGGAAATTCATACATTGTTATGATCATATGATTCCATGTTCTATAAATTATCCACATATATGTTTATTCATGATCCATTACTTTTATGTTGTCATGTTATGATTTATGACTTATGTGTTATGCTTTTTTTCCATGAATACTACCCTACTAGGATTTTAGATAATATATTTTTTATATATTACCTAGGTCATTTTATACATTTTTCAGATCCTAAAGGGAGTTATGTGATAATTTTGGAGATTAATAAAATGCTTTTTTTATTTTAGTTTCATTTTATATATTTATATTCCTTGTCTTCAAAAGATAGAAGTATTTTTGTTACTTTATTTGTATTTGAAGGTTAATTATGCTTAAATTCATTTATTAATATGTGTAAAATTCATGAGAGAATATTGATATATGTTAATGGTATAATTTTTCATCCTTTTAATGAAAATAATTACTTACAATAATGGGAAAAAATAATTGAATCTTCAACATTCGGAGGATATAAAGAAAAATATGTATATAAGAAATATATTTTTAATACATGAAAAAAATTATAGTATTTTCAATGGTAGTTATCAATGAGAATATGTGTGAATTAATTATTCATTTAAGCATGAATATATAAAAATTATGGATAAAATTCCACAAATTTGAAAGTATGGAGGGAATCCATCCTTGTGAATGAATCATGAGAAATGTGATGGAAATATTATTATCAAGAAGTCTATAAATAAGGAATTTATGTTTTCCTTGGGTAACAACTTGAAATAAAATAGATAATTTAATATTATTATTATTAATTAAAATGTTTAAGATATACCAAATTGGGGAAGCTACATCTTTTATAGTAAAATATGTGACATAATTGATGCTTCAAAACAAGCCATGAGTGTGATAGTTAAAGGGAAAATATTTGAAAATAATGAAAATAAATTCAAAGATAGAAATTAAAAGATTATGTTGGTGAAGAGAACAATTGAAAATCCATGTGGAAAATATAAATGGACTAAGAATATTTCTAAAATATGTTTGAAAATGTGTTGGGATAATTTTAGAGAATAAATTCAATTATAATACCACGAAAATTAAAATGAAAAAGGGAATAAAAATGTTCCAGATAAAAAAGAAATTGAATCTCAGGAGTGGTTGAAAAGAATAATATTACATAATATCTCATGAGGTTCTATGGGTATGGATCAAGAAGACATGTCATAATTAAAAAAATTTAATAACATTTATTCTATCCCAAAAGGATACAGTGATGAACATGAAAGATAAAATATGATAATCTTGTTCCCTAGTGACTCATGATAAAAAAAGATATCGTATAAAGAGAGAATAAAAGAATATATAATTTCCAATAAAACATAGTGGTTAAAAATGATTATGAATAAATCAATATTATATCTATACATGGAGATAAATTAAATAGGGACAACTAGTTGAGCATTCATTGTCAATCTAACTATTCACAATAATGAACAATGAGTACCACCTTTTTCCTGAAAATATTTTCTGCTATGTACTAAAAATTAAGGGAATTGAAGGTTATATTGGTTCTCAAATTGAGAAATAAATAAGTAAAATATGATAAAATAAAATTTATAGATAAAAATATTTAATCCCTTTGGTTTTCATTATCAAATTTTATTCAAATAAACATTTTAATAAAAAAGAAACTATGATGAAGAATAATAGGTTTTTAGAGACTGGTTAACTGAGTGATAAAAGTACACATCTTTGGATTTCATTAGTGTTTTCCCAATAACATGAATCATAATGGATAATTTACGGTGAGATCATACTTTATGATGTTAAGGTAAGGCTAATACCTTGAGATATATTTTCTTGAGAATATGTTATGATCACTCAATTAATAAAAACTTGTATTTAGATATGTTTCTTGATGTTTTAGAATTGAAAAATGTATGAATGGAAATTGTATCATAATTGGATATCATGAAATTATTCTCAAATTATTTGGGAGAAGTTTTAAAAAAAATGAAAATATGTTTATGAGAATTGAAATTTCTCGTGGTTATTGAAATCAACACCTTCTGAATAAATGTTAAATTTTTTAATCATTATGCTATAAGTGAGTATAAGAAATTTTTTTGAACCTTTTTTTATAATATTTGAAATTATTGATATTAGAATGTAATATTATATTGGATACATATGACCAAAAATTTATGAGGATTATTTACAAGAATAATGATAGGTATCATATTTTCTTGATTGTAGACAACCCTACTGTCCAAAACAGGCAGTCTTGTTTTTTACAGCAAGATTGGATTATTTAAACTTAAACTGAAATGATTTGAAACAAATTTATTAATGTATAAGTGATAAAACCTTATCTTAGATTCCTTTTAATTATATTGTTATGGGGATTGAGAAGAAAATAGAAGTATGTAATAATGAGGAAACAAGTGAGATGAAAAAATTTCACATGTTGAAATTCCATTTTTAGGAATTGACATTAAAAACAAATAGAAACATGGATATTGATGAACCCAAAATGTGATTGAGTTCTATTTTCCTTAAATTTTGGAGGAAATACACATGATGTTAATTTGTGATGGAGGATAACATATTTTAAATAAATTATTGAACCTAATAATTTTGAGAAGTAACATAGAAGTGTCGTTTCCATCAATGGTTATATATAAAAGAATATAGAGAGTATAATTATAGAATATGGTTGTTTTCATATGTATATTAAAATCTATGATGTGATGAACGTTATTCCATTATATATATGGAAATTTAATTATAATTATAATTAATCTCCTATGATTTTCTATATTGACACTTAATAATGTATTATTTGTGATGTAAAAGTTCTTATACTTGTTGTTTCATATCAATATTTGGCTCAAGAATAAATAAGGTTGATAATTATATAGATATTTCATTATTATGATTCTAATAAAATTTTTTAAAATTAAAGATCTATTACTAGCCTTGTAGTTATAGAAGGATAACATATATTTAGTAGACTTTATATACAATAATTGATATTAATATCTTCATGGATTCTTTGTATGTGTTGGATATGGAGAATAACTATATATAAAAGTATAGGAAGAGTTTTTCGAGTAGTTTTTACATAAAACATATTTTTTTTGTTAAAATTTATCTTAAATTGGAAATGGAAGAGATATAACTATGATGAATCCATCCATGGTCTGTTAATACTAAAGGGAAATTTTATGTTTTTGTGGATGGTGTTTTTTATGATTTATAATGGATGGAGTATTATAATGGCATGGACCTTACATCACGTTCCTTAATAGGAAATCTGGTGTTTGAGGTATCCAAAGAAAGTACATAGGAATTGGGTGGGGTAAAGGATTAGTTTTTAGGTGTTTTGAAGGAAAATGGAGTGTTTTAGATGATGGAGGTGAATCACCAAATATAGAACATTTCATACTAATGTTGGATCACTAGCTATAGTTCATTTTGAATTAATTATTGATCACCAATGTTTTCTCATTTTAAATAATAGTGGATCACCAAGGGTAGGAATTTTTTAACTAATGACGGGTCACTAATGGTGGATCATTTTGAACTAACATTAGATTACCAATAGTATCCCATTTTGAAAAAACGGTGGATCACCAATGGTAGCTCATTTTGACCTAAAGGATGATCATGAACAATATCTCATTCTAAACTAATTATGTGTCCAAAATTATATATCATTTTGAATTAATGGTGACACCCTATCAGTGGTACCCTGGTGGTGGAAGGCTGGTGGTGGAAACCTGATGGTGGCACCCTAGTAGTGGAACCCTAGAGGTGGAACTGTATAGTCTTTCCAGTTTTCTAGAAATATTGATTTCCCTGTTTTGACGTTTCATTGATGAAAAACATTTTTAATGACTTAATTAATTAATTTAAATCTTTTTAAAGGAAAATAATTATATCAACCATTTCTTCAAAGTCTAGAGACCGTTTAAATTATTAAACTGTATGGATTTAATGGTATCCAAAATTAATGACAAATTAAAACCATATCTAATCCCAGTGGTTTAGGATATAATATTTCAAAATAGAAGATCATTACTTTGATCATTAAAGAATAAATTCTCTTAAGATGAGTGGTTTGAAATATATCATCCCTTATAGTCAAGGACACTTGTTTCAAAAGTTTCATTGAGTTCCCTCTAATAGGTTTCCTCCTACACATGAACCACTTGTTTCTGTTTCAGCAAGTTGGTGGAGAGATTCTTTCTCCCATGTATGGAATTCATCATTTATCCTTTATGTGTATCATGTGTAGGGTGGTGATTATGTTTACCTATTATTAAATGGTTTATCCAAATTAAAAAATATATATAATTTATATAAATGAATTTATTTTGGGAAAGGGTAATGAAATAATGTTATTACCATTTGATATGGTTATTTATTTGAAAGAATGAAAAGTAAATTATATATATATATATATATATATTATAATTATAGTATACTATATGTTTCATATATGTCACATATTTTTATTAAAACCATCCCTTATATATTCTATGCATAGCGTGAACAAATCACATCGCTTTGAGGAGGCGGTAGTCCACACATCCACAAACGATTTTGTCGTATCCCCACAAAATGGATATCATGATTGTATGTGTTATATCAGAAAAAAAGAAGCATAAATAATGTAAAAATATCATATATATTATATATCAACTATAAATCCATTATTATTCCAACCTTGAAAGGTTGTAAATGAAAGAACAAACAACATCAGTTCGTATGGTGGTAGTCTGCCATACACAAAAACAATGATTATATATCCCATTTGATGTATGACTATGAAAGTATAGGTAAAAATAGTAGAATAAATACATCTCAATATATTTAATATAATAATTTTATTAGGTATTCATTATAAAAAATAACCTATGGTGTGGATAATTAAATTAAAGAAAAAAGATCATTAATGAATATTACCTATTATTGGGGTAACTCCTTTTGTATTACACCAAATGAATTCCTTGCGTGGATTTCATCACTAATTGAGGCTTATATAGATAAGGTATGGATGTTTTGAGATTATTTAGTCAGGGGTTGTATGCGATAAAGGGTTTTATAGGTGCGAAGAAAAGGGAGAGGGTGAGTGCCTTTTTATAGTGGAGGGAGAGGACACACTTGGAAATTTTGAAAAGAATTATGTGCTCCCCACATTTTTAACTACAAATAGGATTACATAAAAAAATAGATAAATGAATGTTTTAGGTCTAAATATGGACATAAAAATTATTTTGGAGAATTATAGGGTCATTTTTATACCTTAAGATTAAATTTTAATGTTTAACAAAAAAGTAATCATGTTTTTGCCTGAATCACTATAATTAATTTTAATCACATTCACAAATATTTTTGGTAAAATAAATATTTCAAATTAATATAAATTATAAAGTAGTATGAATATAAATATGGAGTCCTTGTTTAAAAATTCAAATCATTGAAGTGATAGAAACTAATTTAAAATTAATCTTGCAAATGGAACGACAAATCCAGGTTTTAAAGTGAATATGTAGAAAAACTTTACATTCATTTATTGAAAATTTAAATTTAAAATAGATTCCAAGGACATAAAATAGTTTAAATTTAATAAAATTGATCAAATTATACTTTAAAACCAAATATAATTATAATTATCTATATTAATAAACTAGATGAAAATTCAGTTTTGAATAAAAATCCATTATTTTTCACAATTAATCAAAAAATGAAACAACATAGAAAAATTTCAAAAATTATCCCAAAGATAATTTTTATTTTTCTATTTAAATAATTTTTTTAAATAAAAAATTTATAATAGTGTAAAAATTTAAATTTAAAATAGGTGCTCTATTAAAAAGTGACAAGATTTCTTTTATAAAAATATATCTTTTTATGCATAATATTGAGTATGTTCTTATCTTATGTTCATAAAATCTATTTGATTAATATAAAAATAATTTTATTGAATATATAATTTATTAATATAATTAAAATATTAAAAAAATTATTTAATTTAATTTTTTAAGGTAAAACTCCTTCTGCGCATAAAAATATTTTTTTTAAAAAACAATTCCTATGTATTCAATTGGGTTCTATATTATTTTTTATCTAATTGGTAACAAATGAATTAAATTTTTCATAATTTATTTAATATTATTTGTAACACCCCAAGATTTCATAGTAAGTTATTTCTTCAAAGTAATTCAATAACTTGCACTACACGCAACACTGAGTTCAAGCGCATTACAACTTACCAAACTAGCCGTTCAAAAGCAGTTATGAATAGTACTAACTGAATTTTGAAATTTATATAATCCTTATAATTTTAGAATCAATATTATGAGTATCTTAGACACAATGTAAGAACAAATACATTTTTTTCAGATAAAAGAAGTATTTTTAAAAAAAATGCAATTTTACCGCCTTTTAAAGTCGAACCCTTTTTAAATCCAACATTTGAAACTTTTTTATATTCAATTTGACAAAATAAACCTTTTCTTTAGAATCGAAACATAATAAGTTAGTTTCAATAAATTTTTGGTGTTTTTATGATGACTTTCATATTTGGGGGAATAGTGAAAAATACAATATTTTAACTAAAAACATCATTTCTAATCAAAAAAATTTATAGTGTTAAATTATAAATTTTAATGATTTGGAATTCTAAATAGATTGTGTTTTTACCATTTCATCCAATTCTGGTCATTGTATGTAATTTCACTTTGAAATTGGTCATAAACAAGTGTCAAAATTTTGATAGTTATTATTTCTAAAAAATATGCCTTTTGGTTTTGACAGCGGAAATTAATTTTATATTAGTAAAGGAAAATTCTATGTTTTGAATTTGGTAAAATAGACCTCAGTATTGAATTCGGAATATCAAAATTATCTTAGGGTGAAATTTTTTCATTTTTGTAAAAACTTTTAATTTTTGATGAATAGTGAAAACACTGAGTTACAGTTTTAAACCAAATTTTTATTTAAAAAATTATTTATTTTTATTAAATTTATTTTAGGTAAAAATAGATACATAATAACTATATAAGTTTAATGTAATTCATTGGAGTCATTTTATAATAATTTTAGATATATAAAAAATTTATTGAACTTTCCACCGTCTTTTACCCACCTCCTAGGAGAATTTGTAAATTCACATAAAACATAATTTTACCACTTATGTGAGTTGAATTTCGAAAATATGAGAGACACGGTTAATATTAATGAGTAAAATGTGGTTCAATAAGATAAAAATAATTTTTGGTAAATATTAACTTTTTGAATTTCATTTACCACGGTTAAAAGTAAATAGGGTAATTAAGGGTAAAAATGATATTATTATTATCCTAACACATGTCATAATTCTATTGGATAAGTTTAATTCGACCAAAAGAATCTTAGGAATAAAATATGACCCTTTAGGTCCACTTGGATTAGATTAAGACATTTATTATTAT
Organism: Viscum album; assembly: GCA_963277665.1. Classification (NCBI taxonomy): domain Eukaryota; kingdom Viridiplantae; phylum Streptophyta; class Magnoliopsida; order Santalales; family Viscaceae; genus Viscum; species Viscum album. The sequence goes on along the minus strand of OY728120.1, from coordinate 1,572,520,813 downwards.
TTTATTTAAAGAAGAGTTAAAAGAGTTAAAATCAATGTTTAAAAATGGTTTTATTATTAAACATTGATTTTAACTCTTTTAACTCTTCTTTAAATGTAAAGTTAGGCCAAAAGGCTTAAATAATATTATATATGTCATTAATGATCCACTTTAGGTTCTCTTGTAAGTTTAGAGTAATTTTATTAACCATATAGAGTAAGAATACAATAAGACACGATAAAAGTTAAACTATTTAACTAAGAGTTAAATCTAAAATATAAGGTTAAAATGGTAACCTAAACTTGTGTAAAACCTATTGGTTGAGATTATTTCGACTAATAACCACCTAAGTCTCGAAATAAATTCATTTGGTACCATTATAAACCGAATATGATTTTATAATAAATTAATACTTTAATCTTTTCCTAATGTGACCCTCACCCTCTTATAAAAGGGCACTTCCACTTCTCTAAAATTACACCTTAAAACCTTTTATCTCAGCAAAAACCTACCCAAATATCCTCTAAACATCCCTCAATTAATCCTAGATGCCTTCCTTTAGTCATAAATCCAAATTAAGGAGCCCTTTTGATCAAATCAAAAGGAAGAACCCGAAGAAGAGGTAATAATTTCACCACCCTCTTTCAAGTTATTTTCTTCTTCCACTTCTTCTTTCATTGTTGTTTCCATTATAAATTAATAAATCTAGTATCTTATATATAATATGATGTTATTATAAATATGGCACAACTATATTCATTATTATATCCCTTTTATGAATGATAATTTCACCATGCGTGCGTACGTACGACTTACCGTCTCCACGATGTGGTGTAATTTGTTATTCAACACTTTGTTATTAGGATGGATATAATGATGAGTAATATGTATAAAAATAACGAAAATAACATGATAATGTCTATGTGAAATTAATATACCATCTAATTCCACACCGTTAAGGAAATGATATTGTCTCTCGTGCATACGTACAAATTACCGTCTCCACGATGCGATGAGATTCATTTCCACGTTCACCATTCATCGACAATTATAAAAATATATATTACTAATAAGTATGTAATATATGACATAATAATGATACTAGATATATATATATATATGTACTTACATATATATTATTCACATAGTTCCGTTCAATACGATGTGAAAATGGAAACAACGTTTATGCATTCGTACGGACTACCGTCTCCATAAACGATGTTTTTCATTTCATATATATGTCTATTATACATATTTCTATTCTAAATATATATGATATATGAACCATGTTTTATATTCTGGATGTATTTAAATCTTGATCTAAGTGATACAATCAAGAGTAACAAGTTAAAACACGTACGATAAAGAAAGCGATTATTATCTAAAATGTTAATTTAACATTGAAATTATTATTAAATGGGTAGTATAAAGTCATAAATGAATCATGTATGATATCATAAATATTAATATGGTTTTGGTATAATTTAATAACATACTATGGTCTTCATACAAGAGGTTGAACATACCCTCAACTAAAGGAATGTTAAAGGTAAGGGTTAATTCCTCAATCTCATTATTATCCGAGATTGTTTATGTGTAAGTATTTACTGGGAAATTTTTATCATCCATGTCCATTTTTCATAAAAATGATTTCAAAATGAATATTTTATGGATTTGTGAAAGGTACTATTTATCAAGAGCATAATTTTAAATGTTTTAAAGATTTATCTTTTAAAATATTTTTAATTAATGTCTATGTTTTAAAAATGATTTTAAGGATTTATTTATATGGACATGAATGTTTTAAAATGATAATTCTTTTCAAAAGTTTCAAAGTGGTATGGGAAAATTTGATTCAAAAATATCTTTTAAATTACTTCCTTTATAAATGTGTGACTTTTAAATGATTTTACAAAAAGAATATTTCTCTCAGAATGTTTTACTCATTATTTTCAACTATGTCAGCATCCTTTACTGAATATTATTTTTGATTGAGGTTGATTTATTATAATAAAATATTCCATATTGTGTTGAATGAGTTATGATATGTTTGAATGTGGATGTTATATTTATATACCATTCATGTTTTATGGTTAATGTATTGACATTTTTTATGCTAGATTTAATATGGATATTTATGTTAGGTTTCAACTTTTTCATATGAGGAATGAAATGGACTTAGTAAGTGACGGGTGGAGCCCGCTATAGCTCCTCTATGCATCAGTAGGTATCGTGAGAAAAACTAGTGTCTTGACACAAGGCCTTGACAAAAGTTTTATTTGTAGTTTTGGCACAAGGCCTTGACTATGTGGTAATGATGTCCGGCGTTAGGCATTCCCTCATTATGAAATTAGTTATTACATGTGACTATTAGACTAGTATAATATCCATGTGCATGTTTATATGGTAATGTTTGATTTATTTTTTCATATTATGTTCAAGTTTATGTTTAAAAAGGCAGTTGTTTTTATCACACATCTTTCCTTTAATGTTTAGAGCTACCACTAAATTATTTACCCTTAATGGGCATCTGAGATTACCCCTTTCTTATGTTTTATTTTCCCAGGATTCCAAGAAGTGTATTATGATTGATATTAAGGGTTAAGATAAAGGGAATAATGACATTCTCAAAAAACTATTTTCTTTTTTATATTGTATGTTAGAAAGTGTAATGTAATGTTTATGTATGAAATCTATTTTCCAAGACTACTAAACTGATCAGTCTTTCGGGACTCGATTCCTTGTAATCATGCCAATGTATTAAAATAATGCACCGGCTCTGAGTAACTAGGGTCGAGGCATTACAGTTGGTATCAGAGGAAGTTTAGTAATGTCCTTGGAAACTAGATTTAGATAAAATCTTATTAGAGTACATTACCGTAAGATAGACTTTGCAGATTAGTATAGAAGAACTTCCAAGAATTTTGGAAATGTAATGATTTTGTGAGTTTTCCCAAGAAAATATATCCCTATATGGATACGAGCAGGTAGAGGTGGATCTGGAACAGATGTACCTAGGGGTAAAACTTGAAAACACCGCTTTGAGCTAGACTCGAATGAGAACTGATGCACGACAACGGGCCTTGTTGCACTGTTGGTTACGACACTCCCGGGGGATATGCTTAGGATATTTCTAATTTTTTTACAAACCACTATGAAGGGTTTATGAGTATATATCTCCTCAAAGAAAACATTTTTGTGATTATGGATTATATCCATAAACTGTTCAATTTATGTTATTTATTTCACATGTTTTGAATTATGAATTGTGATTCATAAACTGAACTAGTGTATGCCATTGTTTAGAAATGGCACCCAGTAGAAGGAATGAGAACTCCAGCAATACGTATGATCCAAAGAGAAATAATGGTTATATCATTCATTTAAGACAACATTTAGAAGCGAAATAGTCTCCCTTGTATTCTCAACATATGAAGAAATAATATCATATGTTAATAAGATAATAAAAGAATTATTTGAGTCCTATGGCTTTGATGGGAAGTAAGAAAGGAATAGGATGGTAGAGAGAAAGATGGATAAAGAGAAGAGGGGAAAGAAGTATTTTCCCTTATGTGATAAATGTGGAAAGAATCACCTTGGTAAATTCTTGATGGGAATGAGAGTTTATTATAAGCGTGGAGAAAAAGGACACCAAGTTCATGATTTCAAGGGTAAGAAAAAGGTTCCGAATGTAAAATGCTTCATCTACAAGGTGTTGGGACACTACGCGAATCAATGTCCCTGTTATTAGAGTATACCGCAAATGATGGTATTGATAATAATCAAGTTATGATACGACCTCAAATGAAGAGGAATGACTAGTGTTCTTATGTCATTAATATAGAATTATTTCATTTGAGTGTTGTATCAACAATATACTGGTTATATGAATTATGGTGATAAATAAGGATTGTACTGCAGTACAATCTTATTGAGTATTTGAGATTATATGTTTCTAAGAAAAGTGACTTAATAGTAAGCTACACTTTTTGAAAAAATACATGGTTGAAGGAAATGTAATACTTAATATGATCCTAATAATGAGGTAGTAATTTTGGAATAAGAGATGGTTGATTAAGATAAATTATATTGAATATTTTTGACTTCCTTGAAACTGATTAATGATTTGTATATTTCATCATTGTTGGAGTTTACAAATTTTTTGGATAGAAGGAGTATATCCAGTATTCTATAAGGAATAAGGGAGCATGAATGTAATCAATAAGGTTTTTTTTGGTAATTCAAGATGTTGAGGTGTTTCAAAATAATACATGATGAAGGCATTCACATGTTATTAACTGAAAAAAAGGATCTTCATTGTGTTTAACTTCCTTATAAATTTTGGACTGAGAGTTTGGATATAAGTATTTTGGATAAGTCTAAAGGTTTGAATGGATTAAGTTTGAAATTGGATACTATTGTTAAGGTTATTTTTAGATTGTTATAAAAAGGAAAACCCAGAGGTCGGGCAACAACTAGTCACGTCCGACAAGGCCGCGAGACTTAAACCCTCAACCGAAGAGCGAGATAATTGCATCACCTACGACTAGACTACGTGGTGTACTGGTTTGTATAATTTAGTTTCTTTAAATAGTCTGAAAAATGAATTATAAATTCATTATTTTTGGAACCTTATATGATTTGGTTAAATAGATTTTTTTTGAAATCATTTGGAGTGAAATATGGGTTTATGGTAGGAATTAGTTGAAGGATGAAACTCTACTTTTCAAGTATATATATATATATATATAATTTTTTCCTCCATTTAAGACTAAATTTTATTAACCCAATTTCTAATGTGGGTTTTCCCACAAAGGTATTTTTTATTTTCAACCTTTTATTTTCAAAGAAAAATTTCAAATTGAGAGGATTCAATTTATTGAAGGAGGGAAGAATGTAACACCCCAAGATTTCATAGCACATTATTTCATCAAAGTAATTCAATAACTTCCACTGCACGCAACACTGAGTTCAAGCACACCACGACTTACCAAAATAACTGTTCAAAAGCGGTTATGAATAGTATTAACTGGATTTTTAACTTTATATAATACTTATAATTTTAGAATCCATATTATGAGTTTCTTAGACATAATGTAAGAAGAAATACATTTTTTCAGATAAAAGAAGTATTTTTCAAAAAATGAAATTTTACCACCTTTTAATGTCGAACCCTTTTTAAATACAATATTTGAAACATTTATATATTCAATTTGACAAAATAAACCTTTTCTTTAGAATCGGTAAACAAGAATTTAGTTTCAATAATTGTTTGGTGTTTTTCTGATAACTTTCATATTTGGGTGAATATTGTAAAATACTATATTTTAACTGAAAACAACTTTTTAAATCCAAATATTTTATAGTGTTAAATTATACATTTTAATGGTTTGGAATTATAAGTAGATTATATTTTTACCATTTAATCCAATTCTGGTGCTTGTAAGTAATTTCACTTTGAAATTGGACATAAACAAGTGTCAAACTTTTGATAGTTATTATTTCTTAAAAATACAACTTTTTGGTTTTGACAACGGGAATTAATTTTAAATTAATAAAGGAAACTTATATGTTTTTAATTTGGTAAAATATACTTCATTATTGAATTTTGAATATCAAAATTATCTTAGGGTGAATTTTTGGTATTTTTCTGAAAACTTTTAATTTTTGATGAATAGTGAAAAACACTCAGTTATAGTTTAAAACCGAATTTTTATTTAAATAATTATTTATTTTATTTGAATTTATTTTTGGTCAAAATAGATAAAGAATACCTATATAAGTTCAATGTAATTCATTGGTGTTAGTTTATAATAATTTTAGATATATAAAAAGTTTATTGATGTTTTCACCGTCTTTTACCAACCTCCTAGGAGAATTTGTAAATTCACATAAAACTTAATTTTACCCCTTCTATGAGTTGAATTTTTAAAATATGAAAGAAATCATTAATATCAAGGAGTAAAATGTGGTTCAATAAGATAAAAATAATTTTTGGTGAATAGTAACTTTTCACATTTATTACCACAGTTAAAAGTAAATTGGGTAATTAAGGGTAAAAATGATATTATTATTACCATAAAACATGTCCTAATTCTATTGGATAAGTTTAATTCGACCAAAAACAACCTTAGGAATAAAATATGACCGTTTAGGTCGACTTGGATTAGATTAAGACATTTATTATTATTTTGTTTAAAGAAGAGTTAAGAGAGTTAAAATCAAAGTTTAATAACTAAACCATTTTTAATATAGGGTTATACATAATATAAATTAGACTATAAATATTAATTAGAAAGATAAATATATTTCCTAAATAATGATATTTTATTTATAATTTTTAAATATTAAATAATTAAATTTATTAATGACACAATGATGATGCAGTAATTACCTTATTAATGAAAGAATCAAATAAATGGTATTATAAATATTAAAATAAATATAATTTAAAAGTTTTTATGTAATACACGAATTTTATAGGTGAATATGACATTTTAGGGATGATTAAATGTATCTTGTTCGAAGTAATCAAGTTGTGATGACTTTCAGAAAAACAAAATACCAAATAGTGTCAAAATATTCATAAATTAATATTTTAAAAAAATACTATATTATTTGTTGATATAATATTCCTAAAAATTTAAGGTTCGGCCAAAGGGATTAAATAATATTATATATGTCATTAATGAGCCATTTAAGGTTCTATTGGAAGTTTAGAGTAAGTTTATTAACCATATAGAGTAAGAATACAAGAAGACATGGTAAAAGATAAACTATTTAACTAACAGTTAAATCTAAAAGATAAGGTTAAAATGGTAACCTAAACTTGTCTAAAACCTATTGGTTGAGAGTATTTATACTCATAACCACCTAATACTCGAAATAAATTCATTTGGAACCATTATGAACCGAATATGATTGTATAATAAATTAATACTTTAATCATTTCCTAAAGTGACCCTCGCCCCTCTTATAAAAGGGTACTCCACCTTCTCTCAAATTAACACCTTAAAAGCCTTTTAGCTTGGACAAAACCTGCCCAAATATCCTATAAACATACATAAATTAATCCTAGGGGCCTTAATTTTTTCAGATATCCAACTTAAGGATCCCTTTTGATCAAATCAAAAGGAAGAACCCGAAGAAGAGGTAATAATTTCACCACCCTCTTTCAAGTTCTTTTCTTCTTTCACTTCTTCTTTCTTTGTTGTTTCCATTATAAAATAACAACTCTAGTATCTAATATATACTATGATATTATTATAAACATGTCACAATTATATTCATTATTATATCCATCTTATGAATGATAATGTCACCATGCGTGCGTACGTACGGCTTACCATCTCCACGCCGTGGTGTAATTTGTTATTCAACACTATGTTATTAGGATGAATATAATGATGAGTAATAAGTATAAAAATAATGAAAATAACATGATAATGTCTCTATAAAAATATTATACCATCCAATTCTACACATTTAAGGAAATTATATTGTCGCGCGTGTGTACGTACGGATTACTATCTCTACGACGCGATGAGATTCATTTCCACGCTCACCATTAATCGACAATTATAAAAATATATATTACTAATAAGTATGTAATATATTAATTAATAATTCTACTAGATATATATATATATATATATATTTACTTATATATATCTTATTCACTTAGTTCCATTTAATACGATATGAAAATGGAAACAACGTTTATGCGTACGTACGGACTACCGTCTCCATAAATGGTGTTTTTAATTTCATACATATGTCTGTTATGAATATTTATATTCTAAATATATATGATATATAAATCATTTTTAATATTCTATAAGTATTTAAATCTATATCTAAGTGATACAATCAAGAGTAACAAGTTAAAACACGTACGATAAAGAAAACGATTATTACCTGAAATGTTAATTTAACATGGAAATTATTATTAAAATGGGTAGTATAAAGTCATAAAAGAATCATGTATGACATCATAAATATTAATATGGTTCTAGTATATTTTAATAACACACTATGATCTTCATACAAAAGGTTAAACTTACCCTCGACTAAAGGAATGTTCAAGGTAAGGGTTAATTCCTCAATCTCATTATTATCCGAGATTGTTTATGTGTAAGTATTTACTGGGAAATTTTTATCATCCATGTCCATATTTCTTAAAAATGATATCAATGTGAATATTTTAAGGATTTTTGAAAGGTACCCTTTATCAAGATCAAAATTTTAAATGTTTTAAAGATTTATCTTTCTAAATCTTTTTAATTAATGTCCATGTTTTCAAAATGATTTGAAGGATTTATTTATATGGACATGAATGTTTTGAAATGATAATTATTTTCAAAAGTTTCAAAGTTGTATGGGAAAATTTGACTAAAAAATCTCTTTTAAATTACTTCCTTTATAAATGTGTGACTTTTAAATGATTTTACAAAAAGGATATTTCTCTGGAAAAGTTTTACTCATCATTTTCAACTATGTCAGCATCCTTTACTGGATATTATTTTTGATTGAGGTTGATTTATTATAATACAATATTCCATATTGTGTTGAATGAGTTATGATATTTTTGACTGTGGATGTTCTATTTCTATATCATTCATGTTTTATTGTTAATGTATTGACTTTTTTATGCTAGTTTTAATACGAATGTTTATATTATGTTTCAAGTTTTTCATATGAGGAATGCAGTGGACTAAGTAAGTGATGGGTGGAGCCCGCTATAGCTCCTTGATGCATCAGTAGGTCTCATGAGATAAACTAGTGTCTTGGCACAAGGCCTTGACAAAAATTTTATTTGTACTCTTGGCACAAGTCCTTGAAAAAAATTTTATTTGTTGTCTTGGCATAAGGCCTTGACTATGTGGTATTGAAGTCTGGCGTTAGGCATTCCCTCATTATGAAATTAGTTATTACATGTAACTATTCGACTAGAAGAATATCAATGTGCATGTTTATATGGTAATGTTTGATATATTTTTTCAAATTATGTTCAAGTTTATGTTTTAAAAGGCTTTTGTTTTTATCACAAATCTTGCCTTAAAAGTTTAGAGCTTCCTTTAAATTATTTACCCTTACTGGGCATCTGAGGTCACCCCTTTCTTATGTTATATTTTCCCAGGATTCCAAGAAGTGTATTATGATTTATAAGTAGGTTTAAGATAATGTGAATACTGGCATTATTAAAGAACTATTTTCTTTTTTGTATTATATGTTAGAAAGTGTAATGTAATGTTCATGTATGAAATATATTTTCCAAAACTACTAAACTGATCGGTCTTTCAGGACTTGATTCCTTATAATCATGCCAATGTATTAAAATAATGCACCAGCTCTGGGTAACTGGGGTCAGGGCGTTACACTATTAGTTATATAAAATTTAATGGCTACGTAATATATTATTACATTAAATTACAATATTTAAATAATATATTGTTGTTCTGTAAGACATAGTCTTGTATGCAGTGCAAACTATTGAACAATATTGTTTTCATGTGTGAGTAAATCTTGCTCAGTGTTGAATGAATTAAAAGTTATATAATATATTTATTTATTATATTAAATGTATCATAAATTGTCATGATATAATATTCCAGTCTATGCTTGGTGTTGAGTTTTATACATGAAATTAAATACAATGTTCATACTTTTGAATTTTGGGGTGTTACATTCTCCCCAACTTAATTAATGTTCATACCTGTAATTTAAATTATGTCTTAGTAATCAGGGTACTAAAATTGGAAAATAATCTATTTTCGAAAAAAACACACCACAAATAGTGTTAAAAACATATCTTTTTAATAATAGGGAAAAAAAATGGATGTCACGAAAAAATAGGATTTTGAATTAGAAAAAATTAGTGAAAAAATGGATATAAAAGAGAAATACAACCATCATGTTCTGATGGAGAGTTATAGAGAACATATTAATGAGAAATTTATTAACTATAAAACCATAAACCAATGGTGTGAATAATGATCATTGATATAATTAAAAATGAGGATAATAAGAAATTTTTTTAAAGTATGTTTTTCCAAGAGTTGATGAATTTTTTCAATCATTGAGATTATAAGTAAATACACTTACTTGATACATTTATATAAGAACAATATTATCTTTTCTCCATTCCTTGAACTATTTGTACATATTTTATCATTTAATGAATTAATACAATAGTATCTAAAACCACATCCAATGTTAAACATAAAACATTTCATAAATGGTTAACATTATGATTTATCCAAGTATTATAATCAAAATTATAATAATCAGTTCCAAGTTAGTTAGTATTATCCAATTTTCTTTATACATATAAATAATATCTTTATCAAAACATATTTTTCTCAACAACAGGAACATATTAAGGGTTATCTTTCCCTCAAAAATGTGTTTTCCAAAAATATTTATCTTTCTATTGAATAAATTTTCATAGTACCATTCAACATATTCCCTAAAATCCAGTATAAAATAGTACTTCAATACAATATTTACATATTTTATAAATAATTCGATGATAACTTCATGAATAAAATACTTTTACAACATAATTCAAAGATATAAATATATAGAAGCACATTAATCATTACACTTATATTTTTTCAATAACATATGCATAACTATGATCCTTTAGATTATTATGAGGTATATTCCCTTGATTATTGAGGACTTAATTTTCATTGTGACCCATATACTTGAAGTTGTAACATTGAATTTCATCATTTTCCTTTTTTCCTTTTAATTATTTTTCCTAGCGACAATTTTCTCCATTTTTGTGAAAAACTCTCAATACTTTCAAGAATTTCTTAGAGTGATTCATTCCATAGTTATGAAATGTTGGAAAATAATTCTTTCCCTTCTTCTTAATTGAATCATTCCCTTTTTCATGGTGTTCGAAAGAACCATTCTTCTCTTGCTTCCATTTAAAGCTATATGACATGGAGAATTATTTATCTGTCTTAATAGATCATAAAACTACTTCATCATATGAAGATAATGTCTTCGAAACCTGTTACCTTTAATGAAGTGGTTAATCATGCACTATGGGTTGTATATGAAATTTATAGAATAAATTTCTAACCTTGTAAATGTAGATTCGTAATATTCAACACTTTATTCCTCATTTTTTTAAAATAATGAAAATTATCTTCATCTATGTTTTTTTTCTCATGATGGAATTATTTGTTAAAATTCATGTCCTTAAAATATTTTCAATCCATTAGTTCTATTTCACCTTCTTCCATACTATTATGGATCAACAACCCCCATTGATAAGCGTCACAAATTATAAAATACAATACATGTCTATCCTTTTCCTTTTCACCACATCCCAATGCCATGAATATCTTTTGAAAAAACATAGTCCATTTCTCTATAATGATTGGGTCAGTAGTCCCAATAAATAATGAGGGCCTCTATTTAAGAAGTTGATCCAACATCAGAGAGTCTCATTTTGGAATATGTTTCTCTAGAGTGGAAAGGTTATGTGTCAAAACCTAATTAAGATACCCTAATATATCCATGACATTCTCAATTCCAATACCATATATATCAACATTCTTAGCAGGGAAACCTCTACATTGCCCCAGAGTATTGGTACCATTCATTGTAACAAAAACCGTTTCAAAATAATGGAATATATTGAATTAGATTAAAAGATTATGTAACATAATGTATAATCCCAAAACTCGTGAAATACATATCATCAATTGAAAATTTTATGTGTACCCAATCTCATAATCCTAAACAAGGTATATTTAGGGATATATTTACTTTAAAATCCTTCATAGTTATTTATAAAGAAAATATAAATTATCCTAAGAGTATCCCTAAGAGTGTAGAACTATATACGAATTTTGGATTGTTGTTGTGTATGGGGTTAAACTCGAGTTAGGACTAAACAACCTTTTCACATTTGCTACTCTTAGGTACATCAGTTCTAGAACAATGTCGACATGTAGTATCCAGACATGGATTTATATCTACGAAGACCCACATAATCTCTAAATTACCAAAAATTATACGATGTTCTTTTATACTTATCCTCAATGTTTTTTTTGGGATATGTTCCCTAATATGTGTTTTTGAAATCTAGTTCCCAAGGTTGGTAATAAAATTCCTTTGATACCGACTATAACGCCCAAACCTAAGAAGCTCAGAGATAGTGAATTAATATATTAAATTGGAATGATTAAAATAAATCAAATCCCAAAAGAACATTCATTTTAGCATTTTTAGAAAACCATATTACATACATGATACCCATACTATATTGGGAAAAAGAAAATAGAAAATCAAACATGATATGTAATAATATAAAATCAATAGCATCCTTTAAATATCATTGTAATATTTCTTCTTCATCTCCTAGGGAAATGAGAAAAAATAATGGTGAGATCAAATGCTTAGTAACAGTAAGTAAAATAGAAGAAATAATTAATTAATGAGCATAATCATCATTGATAGTTAAATAACTAAGCACACATTCCATATTAATATCTTGATAAGGTATATTTTTTATGGCATGGTAGATAACTGATCACATTCCATTTAATAATTATCTGAGACTAAAATGCATCCATATATATTTCAAAGGAGAAATAACATGGATAATAATAATAAATGAATTATAAATAAAGAAAATTATTAATTATTGGATGTAATGTTTCCTAGGAACATTATACCCTCAACATCAAGATTTATTCTCAAGAAAGACTAAATTACCCTAATTTGGAAAACTTATTTGTCTCTTGAGACTATTGATGCATTAAGGGGATTGAATTAACCAATCAACAACCCTTATAAAGAATTTAAAAATCATTCCTAATATAGTGAAATAATCAATTTAAATATTAAAAAATTCATCTTATCAAATATCGATATTTAATGACAGATACAAATTTATCAATAATTCCATAGTTAATAAAATTACTGTCAAAGTGAAAACTGTATCTATAAATGGTATACAGTTTGGGAAATAATAATATCCATTGCATGAGAATATAGATATTTGAGATAAATTTAATAAAACATAAAAGTTATCTTATGTATGTTATTGTTTAAATATAAATTTAACAATAAAAAATAAAGTGGTATTTCAATGATAACTTTTACCACTTGGTAATTCTCAAGAAAAACCCCTTGGATAAGATAGTTAAAAGTGAAAGATTAAATACCATGATGTATGAGTGAATGATGATTATTAAACTACATGTTTTCAGTATATACACCACATTAAAATGATTTTTTGTTTAATAACAATGATGTCTCAATAGAATATAAATTGAGAAGAAATACCTTACCTTCCTCTTCCTTTTTTGTTGAGAAATACTTAACCTATAGTATAATAGTTTTAATCATGTTACTAACTTATAAAAGAAACATAATAATATTTATAATATCATATATTATATTATTATAATACCTTATTACATGTTTGGTAACAATATTTCATTATTTTCACTATTTTGGGTGCTAATTTCCTAGTTTTTTGAATATGTTTTACTTGTTATTTTTGTTCTTATTACATAAATCAGGATTTTATCATCTATAAAATGAAATATCTAATTTAATTATCATATATATTCAGTTAATATGTATTTATATTAATCCACAATATATAGAGATAGGAAATTAAATGCACTATTCATAGAGACGGTAGGACGTACGTACACATGAACGTTACATCCATTTCATTATTGTATTTAAAAGAATTAAAATTAAATTAAATATATATTTATATTATAATTCAGTATCATATTTATTTCATAAATGCCAATTTTTATTATTAAAACCATCCTTTAAAAATTCCATGTATAGCGTGAACGAATCACATCGCTTTGAGATGGTGGCAGTCCACATGTCCACAAATTATGTTTTCATATTGCTACTGACTGACTGCAAATCATTTTTTTCCTTTTCAAATGGTCGATTCAAGGGTCGTCGATACCCAATTACATATCAAGTCAAAACAACAGCATGAAACACTGGAAATCTCACAACTACATAGATCCACCATCGCCAACATTTCAACAGATTCACCAACATAGACTTCACCATCAAGGGAGATCACCACATCACCACTTCACCATCACTTCACCATCACCATATCACCATTTGACCATCAAAAAACAGTCAAAAAGGGTTCACAACCCTCATCAGTCAACGCTAGAGCCAAAGCCAGAAGCACCTCATCCTAAGGGGTAGAGCCAAGGGGATCTCTCCCACAACATAACCACTGGAACTGAAGCCAGAAGCACAACCTTGGACAATGACAACACCGAAGAAACACCATCACGCAAAGAAAATAAAAAACATAGAACTCCTTACTGGGAAGACTGTCGGACACTTGAAAGAAACCCCAGAACCCAGATCCTTCCCCCTCCAATCCAAACCGGAACCGTCGCAAACTCACACCGACAGCTCGCCAGAGATGCCACCTAGGCATGCCGGGCCGATCCGAGAGGCCAGATCCACACCGAGGGACATCATCGCTGCTAAAGGGACGCTGAACCATGCCAGATCCACCAAACCACAAAGACATACCGAATCGTGCCAGATCCCCCCCCCCGTGCCACGACGACTCCACACACGTCGATGCTGAGCCGAACGAATGGAGGCCAAGAAGATACTGAGCGAGACTAGAGGGGGAAGGGAAAAAGAGAATGAAGTGAAACCCTAGCCACCGCGATTTGGAGAGGAGAAGCAGCTCAGAGGCCGTCCTCAGGGCGGTAGGATCATGTTTTAATATTCCTACAAACTGGAAATAATGAACGTCTAAGTTATATAAGAATTATATAAGAATAAATAAATTATAAATATCATATATATATATAATATATTAAATATATATACAGAATTATTCCAACCATAAAATGTGATAAATGGAAAAACTAATGTCATTAGTGCATGAGGCCGTAGTCTGTTGTACACAGAAACAATGTTTTTGTATCCCATTTGATGGATGCGTGTAAAAGTTTAGGTAAGAATATTAGAATAAAAAAATATATTTATATTTAATATAATTAGGTTATTATATATTAATTATATTAAAATAATTGATGGAGTGGATAAGTAAATTAAACAAAATAGATTATTGAAGAACATTACCTCTTATTTGGGAAAGTCTTTTTGGTTTGTTACAAAAGAATTCCTTGGTTTGATTTTTGTCCCAAAGTGGGGTTTTAAGAAGGTGGTATGGGATGTTTGGAGATTATTTTTTCAGTTTTTTTTCAATTCAAATGGGTTGGGTGGTGTGAATCAATGGGCGAGGATGAGTTCCCTTTTAAAGTGGAGGGAGATGACACACATGGAATTTTTTATAACAATTGTGTGCTCACCATGTTTTTACCTACCAAGAGATTTTAATAACACAAAAAATTATATCCATGAATGTTTGATGTTTAAATATGGACAAACAATGAGTTTTGGACAAGTTTAGTTCCATTTTATACCTTATTTATTAATTTTAACCACTAAGTAATCATGTTTTTACCTTAATCATTGCAATTAATTTTAATCAGACTCACTAATATTTTTGGTCAAAAATGATGTTTACCTTATTGGTCATTATAAATTATTATTTTTCAAAATTTTGAATCCATATTTCAAAATTTAAATCACATAAGTGGTAAATATTTATTTAAAATTAATTCTTTAGACACGATGAAAATATAGGGTTTTAAAGTAACTATATTAAAACCTTTCCCATATTTTTATATAAAAATTTAATGAACAAATTATTAAAATTACCTAAAATGTTTTGAATTATATAAAAATTATCTAATTTTACTTTAAGACCTAATAATAACATAATTTAATTATATAAATAAACTAGGTAAAAATGCAGTTTTCAATTAAAATCGAGTATTTTTAATTCTTTATGAAAAAATGAAACTTCATAGAAAAATACCAAAAATTTAGCCTAAGGTAATTTTGAAATCCATATTTCAAAATAATTTTTTTACATAATTTTTTTAATAGTTTTTAAATTTATATTTAAATTAGGTGCACCATTAAAAGGATGCGAAACTTCCTTTATAACAATATAGATTTTTATGCATAATATTGGGTTTGTTCTAATCCTCTATCTATAAAATATATTGGATGAGTGATAAAAGTATTTTTTTTGAATATATAATATATAAAATTCATTAAAATCAACCACTAATGGTAATTCATTTAATTTTATTAAGATAAAACGCCTTCTGCACCAAAAAATAATTATTTATAAAAACATTTCCATTATATTCAATTGATATCTATATTCATTTATAAATAATTTGTAACCATTTAATTCAACCATATATTTTTACAAGTTAGTCAATCCTTTTCATAACCACCAATTTAATAGCTAGGTTATATCTTATTATATTAAATACAATTATTTTAATAATATATTGTTGTTCTGTAAAACTCAGTATTGCATGTAACACAAACTATCAAACCTAGTTTTTCTTATGCATAATGTAAGATAACTCAATGTTGTGTGTATTACATGTTATAAAATATATATCTTAAAGTATAAGGATGTAATATTCCTTTATATTCTTGGAGTTTCTTGTCATACACACTATTAAATACAATATGATTACATTAAATTTATGGGTGTTACACCATTTGGGGTCCTTGTTTGTGCACTAGTTTTTGTTCTGTGGAATTGATGTTGTGCAGTTTTTTAAATCACTTAAAATTGAAATGAATAATTACTTATACTTGTTTAATGAATTATATTCCCCTGGATCTTATGGATTGTGTAATAATACCATGTAATAAGGAAGTTGAATTGAATGAAATCCCCTAAACATAATATGGGAAATGATATATTTATGTTGTGGAATTAGTTTGTTGATGTGGTTGTCTGTTGTGGATTGGTTTTGATAATGAAATGAAGGGGAAGTGGGGGTAGTGATGTGGTTGTGGAGTGGGGATGTGATGGTGGTTGAAGTGTGGTTGCACAACATGGATGAAAATGTGGTTTTCATGTGATGGAAAGTGGGAATAATATGTGTTTGTTGTGAAGTTCAGTTTGGATTCATGTTTTGATCTATGTTATAATAGTTTCTTGAGTTGTATTCAAATTAACATGGATTTGTCTGATGGAATAATGAACTTTAACAGGTTATGTGGTTTAAATGTTGGGATGTTAAATATATATTAATGGGTTGGAATGTGATTGATGAATATGCTATTGTAATTGAAATGGGTGGATAATAGATAATTTATAAATTGGATTTCATTGATGATGGTTAGTGTATTATGTCTTTTTGTAGGGTTTTACACATTTAGAGGAAGTAGAAAAGAGAGGGAAAGTTGTGAGTTGGATGGTATCTTTGTTGTGAACCCATAGGATAGTGTTGGGTCTAGCTATTATATATACATTGTACATTTTTTGGATTTATTTACGTTCCCACCCATTATTAGCATAATTTTCCGACACCCATATATTTATTTGGGGTGTTGTTTCTAATATCATGCTGGGAGGATGAATGGATGAATACCCTCTCTTCCCCACCCTTCTTCTAGTTTTTGTTGATATACAAGGGTTGTGATGGATAGAGGTTAAAAGTGCCGTTGTCTACATGTGATGTGATGATATTTGATAGAATGAGTGTCTTCAGGTTAGATGTGATGTAATGACTTATGGTGGGGGTCATTCATGGTAGTAGGAGGGAATGAGGTTGATGTATTTCTTGTTCATAATAACCTACTGCATTTCCTATGATATGTGATGTGATATGATGGACCAGGTTTTTATAATCTAGATGTCATGTTATGTGATGTGATGTAATTTGAAAGAGGTGGGAGTTCCAAGATGTACAAAATTGGGGTATGAGAGAGGAAAATTAGAGGGAATGAAGTGTGGGGTACACTTCATTGTTATGGTATGAATTAAATTATTATACATGGATACATTGTTTTTTTGAGTGATCCATGGTGAGAATTGGGCTGGTTAGTATAATTGTGTAGGTGAAGTTTGGTTTTACTATTTTCATACAGGTGTATTATTATTCTCTTTTCACATGTGCATGAGATACCGAAGTTTTCCTATTGAGTATAAACATATGCTCATCCTACGTATATAAAACTATTTTAAGGGTTATAGGATTACTTCATGGACTGTGATGGACATTAATAGCTAGGACCTTTGGATAGTTTTTGTGTCGTTACTTTATCTTTGATTTTGGATATTTACTTTGGATAATTTTTCCTATATTAGTTTTATTTATAAATTATTTTTTGGATGATTTGGGTATATTTTTATTTTATGTCTATTATTATTTTTGCATCTAATCTTATCTCCTGATCCAATATTATTATAGTGGGTAATGCCACCCTATACCAGAAATTTTTATTCCCTCAGTTATGGTTACTAACCTAGGGCCTACAAGATATAAGATATGAGGATTTATTTTATATGTCTCTTCATTGTAGTATATTTAGTGGGAGGGGTTCATTATAGAGTGGTATCAATGTTGACAATTGGGAAATGAGAATGAGTTTGTTGTTGCAAATTGTGAGGATTGAATGGGTTGTTAAGAAAACAATTCTATTTAACCATAGTGCATGGAATAATAACAGGATAACAAATATGAAATGGGATTTTAGGTCCCCCCATGATACTATGCATGAACTCTGAGCTTATTGGATGACATGTGAGGTGGAACTTATTTTAGGGTTGACACATTGGAGAGGGAATTGTATCTAGATGGATTTTTTCTATTATTTGAGTTGGTATGTTTTGGATATGGGAAATATTAAGTAAGTCAAAATAAATTAAATAAAACATAACAAAATTGCATACTATTGGGATTAGAAAATATTTTTTCCCTTTTTAGTTATGTATCACAGTCATTGTCCACATGTGGCTCTGGTAGAGGTTCAGTAGGCTAACCTAGTTGATCACTGAAGGGATGATCCTACTAAGGATGATGATCAGTGGCTAAGAACATTGTGAGATTTTAAATAGAAAGGTTTGGGGATGTATGAGGGAATCATTTCAGATGTATTAATATAGAGACATCAAGAGGAGATAGAGATCTATTCTGTTTGATCTGATCCTCGACGGAGTAATGGTTCACCTTGTCAGTTAGTCAGATGTGAGGATCTATTTGTCTAGAGTGGAATTTGTACCCCAGTCTGTAGATAGAGGAAGATGTTTCATTGTCCGACTTTTATAAAGAGTTCTGATCAAAGTTCCATTTATCTACCATGATGTTTGTGAATAGGAATGATCTACTCTCCCCTCACCAAAAGACTATGTTTGTATAGGAGCATGAGATCTTGTTCAAGGAGCTTTCACAAATTTCCCTTGATCTTTTACTAGATAATGAGCCTTGAGTGAGTCATCTTAAAGAGGCCTTTTTTCCATCGATCAAGGATGAAGTTACTCAAAATATATTACAAAATTATCTATTGGTTCAAAAGAAGGTATAGGTGATTGAGAAAATTGACTTGTAGGGAGTCTCACCGTGAGAGGGGAACAAACAAGTTTAATTGATGTGTGTATTTGTCTATGGTAGGTTTTAGGTTCCAGGTACATCAAGGTTTTCCCTAGCTGGGATTTGACCTTAGTATCATCCCATTAATCCTTCAAGGGATATTGGTTTCAATTATCTTCTTGGGAACTTCATACTAGTGTGTTTAATCTCTGGGGTTCATGTACTTCATTACGAACAAGGCCCAGTGTATTCCCAAGATTAGTTTGGTAGTGGAGTATAGGTTCATTACCATCCTCAGTAGCAGTTACTAGTGAGGTTCTTCCGACAATATGAGAAGTATGATTATTCTCTGTCGAGAGAAGATGTGGTATGTGGAGATCTACCTCACTATGTACCTCTTCCTTAGGGACCACAACTTGAGCATGGTCATGGAGGTGGCTATCGGCATAGAGGCAAAGGATCTGGGCATAGTCAGTTATAGGTAGTCTATATAACATCACCATAGGGACCTTGATCATTTGGGGAATTATAATTTATCTCTTTCCTTTGTTTGTGACTTTTTAGAATTAATACCTTCTCAGTCCATTTTTTCAACCTTTATTGTCTGTGATTTGGGACTTTACATAATGAAATTTATCATTCTCTTTATGTGTGAAGGGGATGTTCACAAAAGATGGGGAAACATCAGTCATGGGTTACACTTTTATTAACTCAGATGCCACCATATGATGTCATTCTCTACATTGAATGGTTATATTCTATGCACGTGATTATTGACTACTTCTAGAGTAGAGTTCTATTCATAGATATAGATATCCAAAATTTGGTATTCATTGGTGAGTAGGGTTTCCAGGTGTGAAGTCATTTTGTGGATCCCCTTTATTTATTGGTAGATAATTTGTTTATGAAATCAATATAAACATGTATGTGGGAGGCACCCAAGGATTTTTGGGAGTTTTTATATGTTTTCACTGATGTGTTTGTGGAACTACCCCCTCAACGCGATGTTCATTTTGGGATGGACATATAGCCTGGTTCTTCTCTGATTTTGATGGATCCCTATCATATAGAACCTTATATGTTGTGAGAGTTAAGTATTTAGATAGATGATATAATGAAAATGGGTTTCATCTAACCATGTGTGTCACCATGGGTTTCTCTATTTTTATTATCCAATATAGAGAATCGTAGTTTCAGGTTGTGTGTAAACTACAAGAGGTTGAACCTGGTGGTGATCAAGAATCTATATCCTCTATCAGGGATCAATGTTCTTATTGACTTGTCGAGGGGAGGTTGTTGGTTTTCTTATATTGATATGCGGAATGGATATCAAAAGTTAAGAGTGAAACATGGATATATCTAGATGGATTCCTTTATATTCATGTATATGGAATTTGTGTTTGTGCTTATGCCATTCAGTGTCACTAATGCACCAGCTATGTTCAAGGGACTCATGATCTCTGTGTTCTATGAATTCATCAATGAAATTGTGGTTGTGTTCATTGATGACATACTGATCTACTCAAAGTTAGTGGAGGATCATTTTGACCATCTCATAGATATTTTAAAGGTTCTTCCTCACCACCATATCTATGTAAAGTTATTCAAGTTTACTTATTGGACACAAGAGGTGCATTTCATCAGGCATGTGGTGATATAGAAGGGAGTGGCCCTAGAATCGTTGAAGGTTGAGGAAGTTGTTTCTATGGAAGTACCCAAGAATATGGAATAGGTTCATATCATCCTTGGTCTCATAGGATATTATCGAAGGATTGTTCTAGGTATCTCCTATGTTACATAACTGATAATATAATTTACTAAAAATGACAAAGCATTTATCTAGGCTGGTCAGTTTCAAGAAACATTCAACTTACTGAAGGGGAAGTTGATCATTTATCTAGTGCCTTATCTACCATAGGAGGGTGTATTATTCCAGAATTATTGAGAAATGTCTTATCTAGGCTTAACATGAATCTAGATTTATAAAAAAGAAGCGATATATTTTGGTTCTAGGGAATAATGACCCGATGAGCATAAATATTCCACCTCTGATATAGATCTAGATGTTGATGTGTATACACTAATGTTTTGGCATAATTAACTCATTGGGGAGTTATTTGTGATCTTCACAGATCACAAGAGCTTAAGGTACATATTTTTTCAGCATGATCTAAATTTTCAACATTGGTGGTGGATTGAGTTTCTCCAAGATTTTGATTTTGAGATAACCTACACATTAGGAAAAGGGAATTTTTTGGCTTATTATTTGAGAATAAAGTCATATAAGGATGCGTTTCCAAATTTCTAGGATTCTTGGAGAGAAATGGAGGATTTGGAATCCTTTCACATAGAGAAAGGGGTGTTTGACATAGGTGGTTTCTTCTTTCCGATGAAATATAAGTCTTTTATGATGAAATAGGTAGAGGATTCTCTATATAAAGACTCATAGGAAGAGGTAATTTATGATCCCATTAGTCATGGTGATGTCTTGGAGGGATGGTCAAAGGATTTTTGGAACTAGATGGTGTTTCTAGGGATGTTTTTAATCTTCTACGAAATCATGAGGGAGTCCTTCATGTGTTTCCTTTGTCACCTTTAGTGTTAAACAAGGGAGTTTCCAAGATGTACTGTGGTTTGATGGACTATTTTTGGTGGCCAAGAATACGTTGATTATTGGAGGATATTTATGAATGGTGTATAGTTTTATTTTAGGTAATGTCTTATTATCATGTTCGTAGAGGTTTATTGTATCCCTGGGATATTCTCTAGTGGAAATTAGAGGAAATATCAATTGATTTCATCATCAGGTTACCCTTATCCCAAAGAGGGTGTGATGATATCTGGGTAATTGTGGATCTGTTAACAAAAATAGATCACTTCTTAGTGATTAAGGAGTTGGTCATAGTGGATTTTTTGTAAAAGAGGTATATGGATGATGTGGTGCAGCTGCCTGGAGTTATGGAGTCCATTGTCTCGGATAAGGGCACATATTCTACATTCTGATATTGGAGGGGATTACATCAAGTTTAGTATGCTTTTGGTGTCTAGTTTTCCATTAGGTAAAGTCTGAGCATCATGTTCCCAGAGGTTTTCTATGTACCTTGGATTTTTATATGTGGAAATTGGATGAAATCACAATAGATTTATTCCTTGGGTTACCCCAAGCCTAAGGAGGTTGTGATGATATCTAGGTTTTGTGGATCTGTTGAAAAAATTCACTCTATTCCTAGCGATCAAGGAGTTTGGTGCAATTGATGTTTTGGAAAAGTGGTTTGTGGTTTATGTGGTGAGGTTACATGGAGTTAGATAGTCTATTGTCTTATAATTAGAAAAACATTTAACATCATGAGTGTAGAGGGGATATCAACAATATTTGGGACCATAGTTACTCTTCATCACTACTTTCCACCCACAGATTAATAGGAAGATAAAAAAGGCTATCATGATGCAGGAGGATATGTTGGGGGAGTTTGTTTAGAAATTTCGGGGATCATGGGAAAACACATTACCTTAGTTTATTTTTCTTATAAAAATTATATAACTCATCCATTTGTATTTCCTCATTTCAGGAATTCTGTTGGAGGCCATGGAGTTCTTCAATTTGATGGACAAAGGTTGATGAGTTAGTGGTTTTTGTTTTTGATGTTGTGTGGAGCATAATAGAGAAGTGTTAGTTGGTTTGAGAGAGGATTAAAAAATATTTGGACCATGAGAATTCTTATTCTGATTGAAGGATGAGGCACCTAAAGCTCATGGTTGGAGGCCACGTCTTCTTGATGGTTTCCCCTTATGTGGGAAGTGGATGTTTAGTAGGGGGAGTAATATTTCTCCCAGTTTTGTTGGGCAGTTTTAGGTGTTGGGGTGAGTTAGTGAGGTGGCATATTGATTGTAAATTCCACCATCTATGGAGAGGATCCACAATGTCTTCCACCTATATCATCTTTTTTGGAATCTTCATGAAGACTCACATGTTATTGACTTTGGAGAGTTTGATATCTAGGATGGAGAAATGTTCATAAAGATTATATTATGGTTGTAATATCAACAAGATATGGTGCTTTAAGGATGAAACATTCCCTTGTTTCATGTGCTATGGAGTAATGGTGTTCTATAAGGGACTACATGGGATCAAGAGATGTAGATGAATTCTTGTACCTAGAGTTGTTTTGATCATGTTTTTGGTTGATGTGTTTTTCTTGAATGATGTGATGTTTGAAAACATTTTTGTTTTATATGATGGTTTATTTTTTTTTATTTTATGTGTTTTTTATGATAATTTTATTACTCATGTAAAATGGAGGAACAAATTCAAAATCGAGACACACTATACTATTATGAAATTAAACCAATTCAGGTGAGTCAACATTTCCCAGATTAGATTGTGTCATAACATGGATGGTGGAATTCCATGATTCCTAGGTTTGGGGAAGTATGATTTTTTAATATTTTGTTTTTGTTTTGTTAAGAAGGTTATTTTATTGCTAGAGTTTCATATTCAATGAGTTTCTTGAGAGGTATCTCTATTGATGGTTGTTTGGACCTTTTAACTATTTCCTTTAGTGATGGTTTTGAATTCATGAGTGTAAGAATAGTTTGAGAGGTATCTTATGTAATTTACCAGAACTTATATACTATTACATTGTGGGTAATTCATTGTTTAAGGTGTCTGGGAAAATTTCAAGGGGTTTAGTGGAGAAAATGAAGGAGTTTTGAGCTGTTTTCATGGAATAAAAGGTGTTTCAGAGGCTGGATGTGTATTACCAATGATGAAACCTTTTTAACTGATGATGGATCACCAAAAATAGATTATTTTTAACTAATAATGGATCACTAATGGTGGATCCTTTTCAAGTAATGGTGGATCACCAACAGTATCTCATTTTGTACTAATGTTGGATCACTTTCCAGGGATCATTTTGATCTAACAGTGGATCACCAATGGTATATCAGTTTTTAATAGCGATTGACCACCAATATTAAAGAATTTTAAAATAAATATGGATCACCAATGGTGAATCATTTTGAAATAATTTTGTATCACCAATAGTGTATCAAATTGAACTAACAGTGGCACCCTGATAGTGGCATTATAGGGGTGAAACCCTAGCTATAGATTCTAGGTGGTGGAACCTAGGAGGTGGTACCCAAGCAGTGGAACCTTGGTAGTGAACCCTGAAACTAAAACCATTGAAATGGAACCATGGAAGCAACACTCTACATTGTTTCTAGTTTTTGATAAATTTACAGAGATTCCATTTATGACATTTCATTAATGGAAAATGGTATTATTTCAAAAATTAATTATTTATAGATCCATTTTAATGGAGGATAATTATATTACCTATTTCCCAAAATTTTATAACATTTTAAATGAATAAACCACTTATATTTCATGATATCCATCATTAATGGTCAATTAAAACCATGGAAAATCCCTGTGTTTTGGGATTTAATTTTTCAAAACAGGGGATATTTCCTTCCGTCTTTCATGATTACTTTCTATTGATATGGGATGTTCTAAATTAATCTTCCTTTGGATTCATGGAGCATTATTGCTATAGTTGGTTTGAGTTCCTACAAATAAGTTTCTTCCTATATGTGCTCCCCCTGTTTCTGGTGTAGCAAGTTATTATAAATATTCATTGATATATATATATGGAATTCATTCATTTCTCTTTTATGTGTATTGTGTGGGTAGGGGTTCTTATGATTATATATGAGGAAATAGTTTCATCCAAATAAAAAATGATAAACAATTTGTCTAGATGAATTTAATAATGGGAAGGGGAATTCAAGCATGTTTTTATCATTTGATATGGGTTTTTATTGAAACTCTATTGGATTAAACTACACTGATAGTTATTTCTAATAGGGATCCCTATTTTTAAGTAATTTTATTTGTGGATTTTTTTTGTTTTTGTAAACATAAATTAAAATTTAATTGGAAAATTATGTATACTAAGTTAATGAATTGGAGGGACTGGAATCTTAGGGATCATATAATGATTCCCTATAACAATTAAGGGGAATTTAATAAACACCCCTATGCATAATATGGGTGATTTTATATGTGTGGCATGGAATTATTTTTTGAATGTGGTTTTGTTTTGTGGTTCAGTTGTGATGATGAAATTCATGGGAAGTGGTGGTTGTGATGTAGTTATAAAATGGTGTTGTGATGGTGGTTGTGGTGTGGTTGTGAATTGGGGATAAAAAAGTGGTTTCTATGTGATAGAAGGTTGAAATTGGATGTGGTTGCTGGGATATTTTGTTTTTATTCCTCTTGTGAGTTGTGTTGTGATAGTTTCCATGTAATATTGGAATTAAGATGGTTTTTTATATTGGAATAATGAACTGTAACAATTTATGTGGTCTATGTGTTGTGCTATTAAATAGAAATTAATGGGATAATTTTTTTAATGAAATGGATACTCTAATTGACATGGGTTGATAGAAGATAATCTAGATAGAGTATTTAATTGACTATGGTTTGTGTAATATATATTGTCCAATTTTTATGAATTTATAAGTAGGTACAATGTTAGGGTGAGTTGTGAGTTGGGTGGTACCTTTATTGTGAACCCCTATGATTGTCTTGTGTGTAACTATTATATATAAATTGTATTTCAATGCTATTTATTCACGCACCCACCCTTATTGAGAACTATGTACCGATCCCCCCCCCACATATATATATATATATTTGGGGTGTGTATTTCCGAATATCCCAGTGGGGGATGGATGGATGTCTACTCGCTCTTCCCTGATCCCACTTCTAGTCATTGGTGATATACATGGACTGTGATGGAAAGATGTAAAACCTTCCATTTTCTACATGTGAAGTGATGAGATGTTATGGACCAGGTGTCATCAGATGAGATGTGATGAGATGGATTATGGTGGGGGTCATTCATGGAAGGAGAGGTAATGAGGTTGATGTCCTTCATGATAAAAATACCCTAAAACAGTTATTAAGAGATTCAATTTTATGTGATCAGGTAGGTGTATACATAAAGGATGTGACGTGATGGGATATGATGTTATTCTAAAGTCTCAAGATCTCCAAGATCTATAACACTGGGGTGAAAGAGCATAAAATTAGTGGGACAACGGTGAGGTGACCCATTCATTGATAAGTTTCATATTATAGTATTATACATGGATGCATTATTCGGTGAGTGAACCATGGTGAGAAAGGGTTTGGTTAGTATACCTATGTGGGTGAAGGTTAGTTCTACAACTTTCTCTTGGGTGCCTCAGCGTGCTCTTTTTACGTGTATAGGAGATACCATGGTTTCCTAATTGGTACACTTGTATGCTCACCCTACACATGTAAAAGTGTTTTCAAGTTTCTAGGAGGACTTCATGGACCATTCTAGACATTTTACAATTTTTTTGTCACTACATTAGATTTTTTTGGTATTTACATTGAAGACTTTTACATATATAATTTTTATTTATACAATCATTGTTAGATGATTGGGGTTTTATATTATTTCATGGGGTTTTTTTGTGTATGATTAATATTATCACCTAATCCTATATTATTATAGACGGTAATGAATCCCATTTCATGAGTTTTTTATACTCTAAGTGATGATATCAACCAAGGGCCGACAAGAGGTGGGACTCGATGGTTATTTTATATCTCCTTTCATTGTTGTATCATTAGTGGTTGGGGGTCGTGATAAGTTTCTTTAATATAACCTTGAAATAATGTTTATAAAACATAGTAACGTGTGAATGAAAATTAAAAAAATGGTAAAGTCGCTAAATATAAATCTTTACCTATGTAAACAAGACTTTATACTACATCATATATCTTTGGAGTTATAGAAATAATAATTTATTCCAAATATATTTCATTGATCCATACTATAAATCTTCATCATAATTCTTTTAGTAGAACATATATCATTGATAGTAAATCTCCATCATCAAAAGGTTTCATCATATGTATTTACGTTTCATTAGGAGACATTGAGTTGATTATATGAAATAAAATGTTTCCTTAATAATTGAAAAAGTCATGTGAATTAGTATTTGAGTCTAATCATAACAATTTTTAGTGTAATATATTTTAGTAGACACATGCATTTGTGATGAATATAAGTCTTTAATTATTATAGTGATTTCTGAGGTTTCTATAGTATGGGAAGTAATTATTCCAGAATTTAGGTTTTAAATAAATAAAAGAATAAATATTTCAGATTTTTCAAGCATGATTTTCTACATGGATCTAACATCATGACCAAACTCATGATCAGAATTATTTCTAATGTTAAAGGTGTTCTGATATAGGAGAAAGTTAGGATGATGAGATGATTCCAATGCCACAAAATAAAATGAAACCACACCATTCATGTATGAAAATATCATGTGAACTAAATTGTTTGGGTTATATGGGAGTTTTTTATTTAGAGAAATACCATAATAATTCAAATATCATTACATAGAAATAATAAGGTCTTCATTCAATCTTTTAGGAATAATCTGAATGACTCTTTGACTCGATGATTTTCAAATTGAATGTGTTAGACCCAAATAAAAATAAATTATATTTCCATAAATATTATAGAAAATTTATTTCCAAGATATTATATAAGAATATATATATTGTGGGAACCATAAAATAAAAATATGGAGGTTCTCAACTGTAAATACCTATAAATACAATGCACATCTGATGTAGAAGAAGATAGACATAAAATGACTATATGTGTGTTAAAAATGATCTATTTTGATGTAAGAAGATGTTATTATAGTTATAAAACAATCCTTACACATTAATGAATAATAAGAAGAAGAATATTGAGATGAAAAACATATAATATTTTTTTATAATCCAGAAGAAGAGAGTGTTTTTGATGTGAAACTATTGATGAAATTATATGTTAGTATTCTAACAGATCCATCCTAAAACATCCTTATTTATAATTATAATGAACAATGTGGAACCTCATATGACTATTGCATGAGAGGATACAGATCAATTCATATAGACTAGTAGAGACTTGATCGATCACATGTGATCTTTCTTCTAAGGAAGTATAAGATTATTCTCTTTAAAGAAGGATAAAAAGGTCTATCTAGATATGTTCCTAATTCGTTTTAGAATAATATGTTTAAGTTAATAACATTTAAATGAAATTTATTTATAATCACACATAAGGGAAAATAACCGTGATGTATCCGGGATATAGTCATTTTAAAGGAGGTGAACCTCTATAACATACCTTGTTGTTATCCTGTGACACTTTCTTATTATATATTATCATATCAACCAAAGGAGAGGAAAAAGATAGAGATATCCATCCAAAAAATAAGTGATGAAGTTATTAAGGGATAAAAGTAAAATTTGATTGAAAACTTCACCCCACTATGATTCACACCCCTCTAATTACGTTCAATTCTAATGTGATCTTTACATAATTATTCAAATGAAATATTTAAAAAAAGTATACATTTTTTGGGAAATTGATTACTTTTAAAGGAAAAAATAAATAAATTTTATTGAAAAAATTATATTAATTATTCAATAATACCTAAATTAACACCATCCATGAAATAGTTAAGTAACTATATAAAATAATAATTTTATTATTTACATCGAATGAACTATGATTTTTTTTCTAAACCATACTTTTTTATATATTATATTTCCTATTTAAAAGATAAATATATCTTATCCTAAGTATGGATTTTTTACTACTTATTGTTCAAATATATATATAAATTAATAAAAATACATCGAATGATAACTAATTTGTGAGTAATAATATTAAAATAATATAATGTTAGAATGTGGTCATTTCAAGGAACTAATTTTTAATGTTTTATGTATATTTAGAATATAGAATTAAATATAACATTTTTAAATGATGAATTTAATGTAATTTCTAAATGTATAAAGAAATATATTATCACTAATTAAGTTACAAAGGATACGAAATAACATTAAGAACACATAAAGCTTATATTGTCATTTTTTAATAAAAATAGTTATAAATATATATTTTTATTTAAATAAAAAATATATGATTCTCATATTTAGAAATATTATTAGATTAAATGGAGTTCAATTTTTTCTTTATAATATTAATTTCAGGTAATTAGTATATTTCTTTTTTATTGTAACAAAAAGATGTTAAGATGTTGAAAATTGAGTTACCATGAAAAAGGTAAAATGATATAAAAGGGTTTAACTAATTAGAAAAGACTTAAAATATCTACAAAAAATCCCTTAATTGTTTGTAAAAGGGGTTTCATGACCCATAAACATTATTTTAATCTTTTTATAAATTTGATATTATAAAATGAAAACATTACACCTTAGGGAATGATTTTTTGTGGAAATGACACTAAAAATAACCTATAAAATGATTCATCATATAATTCATCCAAAACAATATATTACATTGAATATACCTTGAATAATTACCCATTTGGAATATTATAATTCATCAATAGATGTTTTTATCCTTTAATACCATTTAATAGGCTTATATACATCATTCCTATGTAATCTATATTAAGAGGGAGAGAATTCATGAATGTAGGTACTTAGATCTTCACCACACTTTTCAATTATTTTCCCATTTATACTCTTTTTAGAAACCATTATACAGTAAAATTTTTGTTATATTAAATTAATTATCCATAATATAAATTAATATTACTATTTTATAACATTATTTTCAAACGTATTCAATTGTATATCATGTTCTTATTTATATTGGTTCAACAACCAATATGAAAGATGAAATACTATCTTCACAATTTCTAACAATAACTTGTATCATGAAATTAAAAATGATAAGATATTATATTATGAATATGGTTCTACAAGGTGACAAAAAATAGAATTATCAATATAACGAAACATGTTGTTATTGATAAATTTGAAATAACATGCTCTATTCTCAGAAACCATTACCACACCTTCCTACACATGGACATGAGATGAAATAATGAATTGAGACCAAATTATTCTAGTAACTTTAAAAACCCTTTAATTATGAACTTGGAATATGATAAAAATTACTATTATCTATTTTATAATTATTTTTTGAAATAATAAAAAATAAATATATCATAAAATGAAAATAATAAATTACTAAATAATATATGTAATGAATGAATATAATTGATCATTAAAAATTTTAAAATATATAAATAGGGTTTTTAAATTATTTTAAAATATATTTATATTTATTTTAAATGATGTTAAAAATTTCATGGATGTTTGAAATAATGGTAAGAGTTTCTCATCTAAATTTTCTCTTCATTGAGATATATTCCAAATTCACTAGATAAATTATTTTGTGTGGTGTGTGTTATAAAAAATGGATTAAATTAATTATAAATTTGTTTAAATTAAATTTATTTATAGGAATAGATTAACATTTCACATTTAGTGGATTTTGATTGAAATGTTTCTAATTTCATAGGGGTTTTGATACCAATATCATTTGAAATCGAGATTGTTTATGTTTACCAATATATGTTGAAGGAGTATATGTTTCTTCCCTCTAAAACACAATACATTTTCTTCTACCATGGTTATTCAATTTTATTTAATTTATTGATAAAATTTTACCTTTTGGTTCAAAATTCCACTAAAAATATTCTTATAATTGGAGTCGAAATTATCTATTATTATCTATCAGAAATCTTAATGCTTTACTTCCATATAAATTATGTTGATTTTTAAATGTCACTATTTTATATTCGTTGTTTTCATAGGTTATTTTTGAATTTTATTGAATTTATTTAAAGAATATTTAATGTAATTATTTTATCACTTGAAACTTTATCAATTTTCTAATGACTTTGACACAATGTACTAAAGTGTAAAATTAATCTTCTATTTTAATCATTTCTTTATGAAATAATTTTTCAACCATTATATAAAGTTATCTTAACTAAGCTTACATTATTAGTTTTCATTATTTTGAAAAGTAAATATATTATAATTTTTAATAACACTTTTTGTTTGGATTTTTTATCAAAAAGTAAAGGATATTCCTTCTTATTTTTTAATGCATATTTTGATGTTATTATAAAATATTATTTTATCTAAATGAAAATACTTTAATGTTTCTTAATCTTCAGTATATATTTTCTCTATTGATATCATCCTCCCTATCCCTTTTAATTTATTATAATAATGTATTATGTATATTTTCAGTTAACCCATTTCATTCCCAAAGATTAATTAATATATGGTATACTTAGGAATATTTTCAAGATCACGTGGGAAAAATATATATGGTATATCACTATGATATCAGTGGTCACAATGTCTCCCTTAAATACATGGTTTAATATTTATATATCATGATATTATTGGGAATGGGGAGTTTCCCCAAACTTCTGAATGATTCTATCCACTAAGTGATTGGTGGGTCTGTTATATCCCTATAGTTCATTGGGTAAATCCTTAAATCTCATGAGATGACATGTACAGTATTTGGGTGTAAACCGAATAAATTATAAGAATATTTCCACTCTATAATTACAACGTATATTTTAGCCTTGACATAAGATATTATTTTCTAGGCTTATATATTTCTCATCTTATAATCCCTACGTTATATTTTCAATGCTCATTATTATAGAGATATGTTTCAAATTTCAAACATATTTTTTTTTGAAATTACACCAAAAGTATTATTCCATGACTTAATAATTGTGACCTTTATTTTATTACGTATTATTCCATTATATTATTAACATGTAGAATGATTATTTTATCATACACACATGGTAATCTAATTCTAAATTATGATATTCGATTGATATTTCTTATTTTTTACCGTCGCTAAGAATCTCATATTAACATTTTTTCAATTTCAAATCCCCATGTTATAAGGACGAGTATTAAGTATCATGTTCATAAAGGGTATCATGTGAGAATAATATTTTGTGGAAGGTTTTGAAACGGTTGTAAATTAGTAGTTTATATATCTAATATATAAATACACTAATTGTATAGGTTCTAGGGAATGATTTTTATGAGATGTAATGTTTATATTATATATTTCATGTAAAATAACATTGTATTTTAGGCTTGAGTCATCTTAGTTCATATGAAATTATATGTGTGATATTTTTATTTTAGAAAAATTATCAGAATTTTAGGTATGGGGTACTTAAACTATCATGTACATTCCTTTAGTATTGAAATATTTATCATTAAAATAATATTGTACTAATGCTTGAATTTCCATTTTGAACAGAATTAAATGTATGTTATCCTAAAAAAAATCAATGAAAATTATCAAATGTAGTTATCAATATGATTCAACAAAATTTTAATCATAGGATAATCAATGATCATATTTCTTTTAATATTGATAATTTCTACCATGTGTTTTAATGATATAAATTATATAATAATCCATCCTTCAGCACTAATACTACATATTAGTCCCATGAATGGATGATGTGTTTATATTGAGGGTAGAATTAGGGTGTTGAAAATTAAGGTGTCCCTTCTCAATGATATAGTTTCATGGAAAAGAAAAACACTCTTTTATCCCTCATTGTGAATATGGAAGAAATAATACCTAAAAGAGAGGCAAACACATATGGATTTTTCTATGAAACAAACACTCATGGATGTGATGATGTAAAAAAATTCATTATAGGAGTTTATTTTTTGTTAAAACTCCAGAATAATATCAATAAACCATTTGGTTTTCAATATTGAAAATGTATTGTGAACTCGCCACTTTTCTTATTTTAAATGAATTACTTTTTATTTTATGTAAACCCCTAATCATCGATGAACCAAGTATAGAAATTATAATAAGATAGTTGTATCAATATTCTCATTTTTTATCAACTGTATGAATCATGATGAATTTTGAATTAGGGAATCTTAGTAATACTATTCATAAACCAAGATTTTTAGACACCTTATTGATGGAAATCCTTTCACACATTCTACAACATAATATTTTTTTCCTGCCTTTTTTGTGACATGATATCTTTTAAAAATTCAATATGAATATATATTATTTTTTATTAATTAATATAGTAATTAAATAATTCATTAAAAGAAGAAAAGTTATATTATATTATCTTTTAAATTTAGATTCATATAATTTTAATTCAGATAAAAAATTAGATCCTAAGTGATATTAAATTCAAAACACTAAATTTATTAGGAACAATATAATTGTATCATGACTAAAAGGATGATATAATAATTCATTCATGTTTTAAAAATAAACCCCTAACCTAAATCAATTTGTATATTTCAAAATGAGATATTTTATTGATCTATAACATACCCATCTTGTCATAGTTTAAAGAATTTACTATTACAAAATTGACTAAAATGAGACACCCATACTTCATGGGGTCCCTAAGAATTATCACCTCATGGGGCCACCCAAAATGTTATGGAATGATATTTTTCCAATTTTCAATTTATGTAAATATATATGACATGTTATATTTTTTCCCATTTTATTCTTTGGAAAAATCTCCATCTTAATGTTTCTGAGATGCATCAAAATATAAAAGGGTTTTCTCTTTAGTATTACATCAATATTGATGGCCCAATCAATACTATTTTGGTGTGATTTATGTATTACATAAATGGAAATATCTAAACATCATCTATAATTATTAAAACTCTATAAAATCAATCTAATTTTATTTCATGAGTCTTTTATACTATTTTATCCTTTGTAAACAAACCAAACCCAATAATACTTCTTTGGGTTTATTTTTGGTTTTTTTCATTGGGATATAATAAATATCTATATCTATGGAAAATTGATTAATTGTTTAATTAGTATTATCAAATTGAGGTATCAAAAAATCATTTATAATGAAATATTAAGTACTTATTTTCATTATAAGTAGACTTTAATCATCCATGGCATTGAGCTAAGTGTTCATAGTTTGGAAAAATATCTTCATCACTATTATTACTGAAAGATATTCTATATCATTTTCACTCAAACCCTCATGGAGTAGGAATAACCATTATATTAATATCTCGAAATAGAAAATGAAAATGATCCATAGGATTAATCTTTTAAAGATATAGTCCAACATTATTAAAAAATATATTTCTCGGGTGTATTATCAATTTATATTTTCTATGTTTGAGTGAAATTATTGATATAGAATGATTCCGTATGAGGAATCACTTTATCCAAGGGTACCTCCATCAAAGCTAAATAGGTGGTTGTGAAATATATAGTGTTTTAATTTTTTTTATTTATTAGTGACTAACTTAATTTTAAATTTTGGTGCAATGAAATCCCACATATTCAAATGTACAGTCATCACTAATGAGGAAATTTGAGCATGTAAAAAATATATATTACATAATTTCAACTAGTTTTTCTATACCTATCAATAACACCCTAAAACATATAGGATTGGTGTATTTGAATATTTCTAACATAAAAAACATATTTAATAAAAAATTTCATTATCCCCCACAGATAAATTTCTCTCATGATTCATTATTTGAAACATAAAAAAATACTCTTTTCATAAACTTTGGAATGGAAACATAAGGAAGTGTGAGATATAATGCTCATTAAGGGGAAGTAAAAAAAGACCTAAATCATGGATCATATGTTATCATAAGATAATTATATGTGAATGATAGTAAAATCATGGCACATGAAAATAAAATAAGATAATCATACCCAATAAAACATATATTATAATACTTGAGTCGTAACATAATAATTTTAACATAACATAAGATATGAGTCATAAAAATAGGAAAACACGATTCAATAACCACGATATATGAGAAATAACATAGTTATGGTCTGTAACACTATGTAATGGTTGCAACATAAGAATATATTTCATAACCTATGTCAAGGAATTCCACCATGGCATTTACATCATAAAGGGATAGGCTATGAACCTTCAGATAACATAATCGAATGGTCTAACCCCCCATATTCATAAATGTAAAGGAATTTGGATAACCTCAATTATCACACAATGATATCCTGAAATATAAAACATTACCTCATTTATTCAAGTGATATAAAATAACCAACCTCCTGATACTTATAAACTATACAAATATGTTCTCTAATAAGTTGGAAACATTAATTATTCTATCATAGATTAGTTTCCCAAGGAAATAATATATGGTTATAGAAAACATACTAAGGACATTAACATAAGTAATAAAAAAAGAAGATGCATGGTGTAATTAGTGGATATTAACCATTTAACAAAATTATCATCAAATGATGTTAAAATAAATAAAAAAAATATTATATGAGAATTAAAAAATAGTGTTAAAAAACAGAGGATGATCCAAACACTCAGGTAAGAACTCTTTTATAGTAATTATTTAGGGAGAATTATTCTAATAGGATTAAGTTATCTTTTAAAAATTATATTGTTTCTTTTAGTGTTTGAACTGGGTATACTTTATAGTTTCTCACTCTTTCCATAAAAGTGTATTGATAATAAAAAGTTATTTCTCATTCCTGAAATGATTTTTATGTAGAAAATGGTAGAAAAAGAATATTATTTTCACACTTTTGTAAAGAGAGATAAAGTTAGTAGACAAGAAGTGAACTGAAAATGTCAATTATTTTTTTTAAAAAATAAAGTAAATTACATTAGTAAATACCAAAATAATTAATATATGTATACATAATAACATCAATTAAACAAAATAAATAATATAAAAATTAAATAAAATTGGTTTTTATTGAAAAGAAGTTGTAAGGTCAGTCTCTATTACAATATTCACTTCAGGTGAATTATAAACTAAGTGGAAGTTAAATAATAAGAGGAAATGAAAAAATGATATAATAGAGAATAAGATAATATATGTGGTTTTATGTAGAGTTATCCTATGATTTTCTTAGATGTAATTTTAGTCAAAACAATATCTAATTCAAAAAATAGAGTAGAAAGAAAACATTTTCCTTTTACTCTTATCATACAAATTATCTCTTAAATATATTATATAATAAAAATAAAAAATAATCAATTATTTCAGTAAATAATTAATATATATTAATTTTTAATCTTAAATTATAATAATTGAGGAAACATTTTTTTAATTAGTTAATGTTTATTTTCATTATCAGAAGTTATTAATTTTTATTGTTTCATAATAGTTATATAATTCAGAAGTCAGTCCCCATTAAATGATACCAAGGTCATCATTAATTTATTATTAAATATAGTTTAAAAAACCAATGCTTATGTATCCCCACTTTTATTTTATGGATATTAGGTGTACGATTCAGGAGAATGGAATATTTGAAGAAATTTTTTTGGTTAATTTTCTAACAACCACGAGTCACATTATAGTGATCATCTAATTTTTTTATCCTTGTAGAATGATATTAATAATATATATTATTCATTAGTATTATATATTACCAATATTTAGGTTTTTATAATCATTAATAGTGAAAATTAAGATGTTTGTATAACTTCTTTGATGTTGGTGGTTGAACAAACCCAAAAAAGAACTTGTTATACAAGTTAATGAGTTATATTTTAGCGTCATATTACATTAGTATCATATTATAAGAAAAATAATTATGTTAATATAAACTAATTATATTGGTAAATAATATTTAAAAATATTGGAGATGGAATGGTCAATGAAAAAACCAGGGAAGAACATAAATACTTACTTGATTATTTCACACATTCCAAACATTTATTCCTTCAAAATGAATAATAATGATTCTTTATGGGAACTAGAATATCTTCATTTAATTATATGGATTTAGGGGAGAAATAATATGTCATTATATAGGTGATAAACTAATGGTTTGGGTTCATTGTTCGGGTTAAAGGAGGGGTCTATTTATAAGTGAATTTTGAGTTTAATTTTCAATAATACACATTTCACATGGGGTAACATTTTCATTATAAATGGATTATGGATAAAAACTGGGTAATAAGGGAGATTAGATAATTTTTTTGATGATAAATATGTCATATAAAAATTTATATATAGGATTTTATGATACATTATACATTTACCACTTAGTTTAACCCGTTATTACCTCATATTACCTTTAACCGGGTAACTCATTTTTTTATTCAGTAAGTTATTTGTATTCAAGAAACGAAATTTTCTTCCTTAAATAATATGATTTTTTGAGAAAAATTAGAGCTTTATTTAATATAATTCAATATATTAATATGTTAAATTTATCTTTGAATTTAAAACAAATTTTTTTAAAAAAATAGGTTTTTTACTTTTTTTAACATTATGTATTTTAAAACAAGTTTATAACATTTAATAATTAAATACATCTTAATTTATTCATTTATTCATCGAATAAATATAGATTATGGACCATTAATAATTTACCACATTAATATCATAAAGTAAAATTAAATAATACATTAAAAATCATTCTTTAAAAAATATCACTAACTAATTTTGACAAGTTGATATTAAAAATAAGTCTTCACCTTTTAATGATTTAATTTTTTCAATAAATTAAGTTCAAAATAATAATTTTTATTATTATATTATATCTAATAATTATTTTTATTTACATGATGTTTTATTCTTCTTATAATTTTCAAAATTATATTTCATATTTTATTCTGAATATGTATTACTGTTTATATATTATTATAATATTTTACCTCAATGAAATGTATCCTGATTCATATTAGATTACTATTTCATTAAAATGGAGGTATTCATCATAATATCTAATTGAAATAAAAATACATTATAAAATCCTGGGGTGTTTCATTCTAGCCTCTTAGAGTAATCTTACCCTCAAAATTTTGTTACTTTGGTCAAAAAAATTCGGTGAATTCTTCCTCATTACATATTCTAGTTTACACATAGCTTTATCAAGATTGGTATCCCCCAATAAAACAAGAACCATCCAAGTGGCCTTATTTAAATAAATTGTATCTATATGATAAAAGTTTTATACTAGTAGAGGTTTTGTTTTAGTTGTACTACATCTGAGGTTAAAACATCTTAATGGTCCGTTATGTACTTACTCAAATGTGACACATGGTAAAAATCATGCACTTGATATAGGTTTAATGGATGTGTAAGATATTAAGATACCATACCAAAATGATTAAGGATTTACTAATTCACAATGTATCCTATTCTAAACATACCCTTCTTATCAAATCACAAAACACTCTTCCAAGGTGATATTGGTAGGAATTACTTATTTCCAACTTCAAACTACATATCTCATTTATTATAAAAAAAATAACTTTTCTGTCAATATATTATATCTTTAATGTGATGTTTAATGGTCTTAATATTCTCAATAATCTATTTTGAATTATCTTTCTTGATTTGATTTTTTTTTCTGCAACATCATCCCAACATGTTAGAGTCCAGAACCTTTTCCTATATATATCCACATATAGTTTCATTTGAATACTAGAATGGGAAATGTTGTTATATGGTAACTCTAACAATGATGTTTTTGACCAAACTTATTTTTAAATCCTTTTTATAGTATCTGAACATATCTTCTAGCGATTCAATGATCCTTATGGTTTGACCATTTATAAGGACCCGACCTTAAAACATTACATATTCTTGATTTTTATATAAGAATATACATTCTTACATATTGTGGAACTTCTAAGGTTTATATTTTTATAAAATTAGGACATAAAACATACAAAACATCCCTTAACTATAAATGTGGATACTACTAAAACAATATTCATGGTTTCCAAAATATAAAAACCTTTCGAATAAAACATAATTTCTGTGACAAATCTTCATGAAATTCAAATTGTCTTCATTCATTCTCTTACATATCGTTATAACCTATGAAAAACATTTAAAAACACGGGATGAGCAAAAAAATATTATAAATGGATATAAAGAATGAAATAGTTAGTCTAGTGATAACATAAAACCTAATAAAACCCATTTTATAAAAACACATTAGCAAGGATAGAAACATCATGTAGTTTACTTGGGACATCTTTACCATATAAATCTTATAATCACCCATACTCTTTGAATAAACATTCGGTAAACATCCATCTCTGGAGTACCCAATGCATTAGAGAGCTATAATGGGTCTAACCCATTATATATTGAGCCATAATGGGCTTAAGACAACATATATTTAGCTATAATGGCCTCAACCCAACATATATTGAGATATAATGGGCTAAACCTATCATATCTTGATCTATAATGGGCTCAACCCAACATAAATATGTCCAATGAAAATATCATATTAATAAAGAGTCATGAAATCAGGAGAAATCACTCATTCTATATATATAAAAAATAATATTTTTTTAATTTCATTAAATTGTCTTTTAAAAGGATTTTGAAAGGAAAGTCCCTTATAAATATAATTGGAGTGAGAACTAATAGAATGGAAAGGATATGCGTATACACTGTAAATAAACATAATAAAATGTAATATAAACATAAATTCATTACACAGATAATTTCAAATACTACATAATGAATAAAGTAGATGGCTAACCCAAAGAATGGAAATTGGGTTAAGAATTCCCTTAACCGAGGTTCGTCTTACTTCAAATGTGTTTAAACCTCTATAATATTTAAAAGAGTGTTATTAATACTTTAACGAATTATAATCAATTTTGTAACACCTTATATAATAATTTTATAATATCATACCACTCATTAATTTGTAATATTTTGTTCTTTCCATTGGTTCGGGTGCGTTCATTACATGATTTCCATAGTCAGTTCGTAAAGGATTTCCCTATCAAATAGAAGAGAAAC
This sequence comes from Viscum album, assembly GCA_963277665.1. Classification (NCBI taxonomy): domain Eukaryota; kingdom Viridiplantae; phylum Streptophyta; class Magnoliopsida; order Santalales; family Viscaceae; genus Viscum; species Viscum album. The sequence continues at coordinate 1,572,480,631 of OY728120.1, read as the reverse complement.
TACAGAAGTGAAATGAGATGTTATTAACATGTTTCCAAAATATTATATTATTTAATTTATCATTTTAGTTATGCGGTTGTAGGATGAATCATTAGATGAATCATTAGTGATAATCATTAGTTTATTTTGGTGAACTTTGATCATTATAAACCGTTTTTATTTTATAAATTATTATTATGCATAAAAACTAGTTCTAAAACACAATATATCATATAACATGTTTATTAAAATATTATTTAACCATATTTATGGTTTTATAACAGAATTTTTTATGAATTAAATGAAATTGAAGATACATCATCCACAATGTCAGTAAATCAACACATCATAGATGGTATTTTGTTTTTAGAATAAGTGGAATATGAGAAGAAGTATGTTGATTAATTATTCCATAAACATGCTAAAAATATATTATATATAATATACTATAGATTTCATGACTCTAGGATAAGGGGAGAATAAGAGAGTAATAGAAACAAAAATAATTGAAAAGAATGAACTTGAAATTGAAAGAAGATTTTTACCTCTTGATTTATTCTCCATGAGATCCTCCTTAAAGCCTTTTGGAGAGAACAACTTGTCTTGAACAATGGTAAGAGACATGGGAAGAAGATTGGGAAGAATTTAGACAATGAAAAATGTCTGAGAGGTGTGAGAGGAAGAGGGGGGGGGGGTGAGTGTCGTATATATATTGGTGTAGAGGGGGGGGGGGTTCCATTATTTTATTATTTTCCACAATACAAGCATTATTTGTGATACCATTACAAAATACAGTAATAAGTGCATCTGAGTTCGATATAATTTCCATTTATATCTTCCATGACTCTAGAATGGTGCACAAATTTACTTATTTTTGACATTTCTTAAATTATCGAGTTTCGTTATTCAGAAAAAATTCATTTATTTCAGAAAAATAACCAAAATTCAACCCAACCATTTTTTTGACATTTAGAATTCATAAATAACCCCCATTTTATAAAAATAGTTTTCTAAATTTGAGAAATATAATTTTTAATTAAACTCATAACTGATTTTATAACACATTAAAAAATCAATCAAGGTATCATAAAATTTTATTTTAACCATAAGATAATAAAATAATAATTTATGATTGAATTTTATGAAGATAAATTTTCATTTAAATTACTTAATTAATCATAAAATTGTAAATAAATTTTTTTAACTTACAAAAATACGAGCACTAATATAATGATTATATTATCACATATAAGATGCCTTTTAATTATACATTCATGGGTGAGGTTACTATACATTTAGCCAATTTACAATTCATAAGGGTCATATCACTATTCATAAGGGTATGTTACTATTCATAAGGGTATGTTACTATTCAAAAAAATTACGTTAGACCTATCTGACTCTAAATAACTTATTGATCGCAACTATGTATGTATGCTTTTTGAAATTTAAAACAAAGTAGTGGAAAAATTATGTTTAACGGGAAGTTTATAACTATCTACTTAAAACAAAGTGTCATTATGTAGAGTCTCAGTTTTTGATTCTTTAAATTAAATTTATTTCTAAAACATGGAGGTGTAACATTCTCCCCACCTTCTAGAAACTGCATCCTCACAATTTTTATTTACTTATTAAATAAGTGAGGGTACCTTTTACTCATAGAATTTCCAGATTCTTAGGTTGTTTCTTCAACCATGTGGTTTTCCAAAAAACCATTACCTAGTGGATTATATTATTCTGCAATACTTTCACTGTAATATCAAGAATCTGAATATGCCACTATTTATAAGAAAGGTTCTCTTCTAGCTGAACTACTTTTAGTCTGAAAACATAAGATGAATCAAGAACATACTTTCACAATATCAAAACATGAAAAATATTGTGTACATGAGATAAAATAAGAGGTAAAGCTACTTAGTAGGAAAATGGTCCATGTTTATCTAGGATTTCATAAGTTCCAATGAACCATGGAATTATATATCTTTTTTTACCGAAACACATTACACTTTTATGAGTAGAGGTTTTAAGGAAAACATGTTCACATACCTCAAATGAAATGTCTTTACTACTGTTATCTATAAAACTTTTCTGCCTACTCTAGGATACCCTCTTGTATTACTGAATCATCTGACCTTTTTCTGCCACTTTCTCTACTAATTCTGGTCTCATCAGCTTCATTTTCCCAACTTCTTACGAAAATTTTGTTGTTCAACACCACTTTCCATACAATGCCTCAAAAGATTCCATCTGTATATTGGAATTGAAACTTTTATTGTAAGAAATCCCAACTAAATAAATATGTTGATCCAAACTTCATTGATAGTATATTAAATATGATCAAAGAATATCCCCCAATTTATAAATTTTTCTCTTGGTCTTTCCATGATATTGAGGATTAAAAGAAGTGCCGAAGTTTACTTCTGTGTCCAGTGACTTATAATGGCCTTTTCAAGAATTAGATGTGAACTCGAGATCATAGTCAGATACAATGGAAAGAGGAACTCCATGTAACCTGAAAATATCATTGAGGTTAAATAGAGAAAGCTGATCTGAAGACATAGTATCCCAAATAGGTATGAAATGTATATAATTAGTCAGATGATCAATAATAACCTCGATTGAATTATTACCTCGATATATCTTTTATAGAAGCACAATGAAGTCCATAGATATATTTTTCAATTTCCACTCCGTAATTGGTAAGGGTTTAATCATCACCTATAGTAACTAATGCTCTACCTTAACCTATTGAAATTTCAATCATTTCATTGTAAAATCTCCAATATCTCTTTTCATTACATCCCACCAGTAATACTCCAAAAGATCTTTGTACATCTTTGTGCTACCAGGATAAACTAAGAACAAAGAACTCTGAGATTCAAATAACGATTATTTCATCAACTGAGAATCACAAGGAACACATAATATTTTCCCAAACCTCAAAACACAATCCCTATCAAGGTTAAATTCTTGAAACTTACCCATTTTAACCAATTCTACCTTTTTCTGTAACTCACAATATTCTTGTGATGCTTTCTTAATTCTATATTACAGAGATGATTTTACGGAAACCTAAAACAAACAGAGGAATTTCCTACACCAAAAAAATCCAATAAATAGTTTTTCAAATCATGCCCTGAAGGGTAAAGTTCTAAATGCATCATGGTTAACGTAACATTAATTTTTCGACTCAAATCATTAACCAATCTATTTTCTTTTTCATGATGGTAATGAATCGTACAATCGTAGTCCTTAATTATTTCCATCCATATTCTCTCTCTTATGTTCAATTCCTTCTGAGTAAATATTTAATTCAATATTTTAGGGTTAATATATATTTCATATTTTACTTAATATAGATGATGCCTCCAAATTTTTAACGCAACAACAACAACAGATAATTTCAAATCATGTATAGTGTAATTTAACTCATGAGGTTTCAACTGGCGTGAGGTATAAGAAATTACCTGATCATTCTGTATTAGAACACAACCAAGTACCTTCAATGAAGCATCACAATAGATAAAAAATTAAACACTTCTGGAAGGTTTGTTCAGAACTATAACATTCACCCATATTTTTTTCAATTCATAAAAACAATCATCACATTATTTTGCCTAGATGAATTTAAATAATTTTCTAGTTAACTTAGTCCTTGGTCTAGATAACCATGCAAAATTTTCCCAAAACCCCATGTAATATCTTTCCAAACCAAGAAAAGTAATAATATCAGTTATATTTGTGGGTCTTGGACATTGTTCAACAAATTTTGTTTTAGGAGGATCAATAGTTATGCCATCTTTAGAAAAAATGTGAAAATAGATAGCAATTTATTGCCACCAAAATTCACAACTGTTGAATTTTCCATACATTTTTTTTCTTTTAGGGTTTTCAAAACAACCGTTAGATTTTTTTCATGCTCCTATTTATTTTTAGAATATTCTTGAATGTCATCAATAAACATAACCAAATCTTATCAATAAAATCATGAAATATTCTATTCATGAAATCCATGAAAACAATAGGTTCACTAGTTAACCAAAAATGGAATAACTACAAATTCATAAAGACCATATCTAGTATGGAACATAGTATTTGGGATGTCTACATCCTTTACATTCAACTAATGGTACCATGATCTCATGTCAAACTTTGAAAAATACTATGCTCCCTAGAGCTGATCAAATAAATCATTAATATGAGCCAAAGGATACATGTTTTTAATTGTGATGTTATTAAAGGCTCTATAATAAATGAAAAGTCTCATTGAACCATCTTTCTTTTTTTTAATAAAAGATAGGATCACCCCATGGAGAAGTGGTGGGTAAAATGAAGCCTTTATCTAATAATTTTTATAACTTCTTTTTTAATCCTAGAAGTTTCATTTGATCCACTTGATAAGGGGGTATAGAATTTGGATTAGAATCATGAACTAATTAAATATTAAACTCAACCTATTGATCTGGAATAACACGAGGAAAATCATCAATAATCTAGATAGTTCCATTATCTTAAAAAATATGAGTAAGATAACTTTAATTTACATATTTTATTAGGTTCTTAGCTTCCTAATATATTTTCAATGGTATGGGATCATTATTTTACAAAAAACCAAAACTCTTTCTAAAAACAAACTTCTTTTACTCAAAAATATATCTTAGCATGATAAAAATAAATCCAGTCCATGCCCGAAATAACATCAAATCCACTAGAGGAAATACAAAAAAGGTATGAAGGTAAACTATTTCCATAGAAAAAGATAGGTAGATTCTTATAATTTCTTTTTGACACGATTTTTCCTCCAGGTGTTTCTACCATGGGTTATGGTTTCATTTCATGGGGTGGAATTCCCAATTTTGCAGAAAATTTATGAGAAATAAAGGAATGCAAAGACCCCGAATCAAAGAACACATTTGGAAAATCAGTAAAAATAAGAAATGTTCATGATAACACCTCATTTTATGGATCCAAATATTCAATAGTGGTTTCAAATGATTTCTACACACCCTTATTCTTTTAGTCTTTTTGATTTCCTACCTTTGTGACTAGCTTCAGATACACATTTGCAAAATGACCCAATTACTTATAGTAAAAGAATCTCACCATATAATTATCATTAATTTTGAGATCTTATTACTTTCACTCACAAGAGATGTGTCCAAATATTCCACATTAGTAGAATTTCCCATAATTTAAAGTACATTCACCATGATTCTTTTTTCCACACTTTTCACAAGAAGGGAAATTTATTTTCTTAGATTTCTTTGATGAATTATTCCCCAATGCCTACCAACTTAAAAACTTCTTATTCTAGTCATGATGATGAAAATATGTTTCAGAATACTCTATCTCATTTTTTTAGCACAATAAAGATGTTTCTCATAGATTTTAAACTCTCGTGAAGCCAAATATATTTGTAAAAATAGTTTCACACCGTAGTTAAATTTATTAATTTAACCATCAAAATCCTGAGTAAAATATGGTATGTACCTGGTAAGTCTTATAAACTTTGATTTAAATGAAACTACAAAATCATCATCTTTCTGATTCAGTTCCATGAATTGTTTCTATATTCTAAGTCAAACAGTTTTATGAAAATATTTTTCTAGAAGAAACACTTAAAATCATCCCATTTCAGACTATCAAGATCTTCTATTTCTCTCATATTCTTAACAAGATACCACCATTTATTGGACTCACCATCAAAACAATAAATGGATAGTATTTCCTTTAGATGTTCTCAATATACCATGAAAACAAATATCTTTTCCAGAGCATTGATCTAGCCTTCGACTATAACAGGATCTATGGTTTCACTGAATACTGGAGGACATTGTCTCCTAAAATGCTCCACAAAAGGCATGTTTCTCTACATTTAGTCAGGTTCCTCTCTAGCATGGATACCACCACAATTTATCACCTGATTCAACTGATCCATTTCAGTCACAAATTTATCGGTTCTGATTCCCACCATTCTAGCATGTATATTTAGAATTATATCATCCTCTTGGCGCCTTCCTACTTCAACATCCATGTCTCTTAAGCAGAAAACCATTCTAAACAAACATATCTTAGATGATGCACCATGCTAATTATTAGATTCTATATCATTTCAAATCAAACATAAAATAAAAAATAATTTAGGGTATTATACTGACATTATCCTATGACCTAATGTTATCAAAACCATACTATGATACCAACTATAAGGTCCCAACCTTAAAAAATTACATATTATAGAGTTTTTGATAGGAACATACATTATTATATATTGCAGATCTTTTGAAGTTTATAGTTTTAGAAAATTATGATGTAAAACATATATAACATTCCATAACCACACATGTGGATATTACTAAAATAGTATCCATTTTCCAAAATATAAAAACTTTTCAAATAAAACATAATTTATGTGAAAAATCTTCATGACATTTAAATTTTGTTACTTCTTCCTATTACACATCCTTATAACCAGTGAACAAGATTAAAAAACATGGGATGTGAAAAAAAAGACCAGTAAGGGATATAAATAATGAAATCATTAGTCATGTGATAACCTAAAACCCAATAAAACCCATTTTTACAAAAACTCATTAGCATGTATAGAAACATCATGTAGTTGTGTTGGGACATATTTACTATATCACTGTTACAATCACCCTTACACATTGAGTAACCATTTGGTCAACTTCCATATCTGGAGTACCCAATTATTTGGAGAGCTATAATGGGGATCACCCATCATACCTTGAGCTATAATGGGATCAACCCAACATATATTGAGCTATAATGGGCTGAACCCAACATATCTTGAGCTATAATGAGCTCAACCCAAGATATCTTGAGCTATAATGGGCTCAACCTTACATATAATGAGCTATAACAGGATCAAACCAAGATAACTATGTCTAAGAACATATTATAGTAATAAATCATCATGAAATCAATGGAAATCACTTATTCCATATATATAAAAAACAATGTTTTTGAATTTCATTAAAGTGACTTTTATAAGTATTTTAAAAGGAATGTACCTTTCAAATAAAATTAGAGTGAGAATTAATAGAATATAAAGGATATTTGTATACACTAAAAATAAAAAATTTAAAACACAATATAAAAAAAATTCATCAGACAAATAATCTCAAAACCGTATAATGAATAAAGTAGTGGTTAAACCAAATAATGAAAATTTGGTTAAGAATTTACTTAACTCGAGTTCATCTTACATAAAATGTGTTTAAACCTAATTTATAATGGTAAAAATAGTGTTTTAATACTGTAAAAAATCATAATAATATTTATAACACCTTATTTGATCATTTTATAACATCATTCCATCTTTAATTTATAATATTTTGTTCTTTCCATTGGTTGGAGTGTGTTCTTTACATCAGTTCCATGGTCGGTTCGTAAAGGATTTCCATGTTGAATGGAAGGGAAAATCCAGAAGTGAAATGAGATGTTATTAACATATTTACAGAATATTAAATGATTCCATTAATCATTTTTGTTGTATGGTTTTAGGATGAATCATTAGATAAATCATTAGTGATAATAGTTAGTTTATTTCGGTGAATTTTTATCATTATGAACCACTTTTTTTTATCAATTATTAGTATGCATAAACACTGATTAAAAATCATAATATATCATATAATATATATAATACAATATTATTTAACCATATTGATGTCCTTATTACCATATTTGATGGAAATAAATGAAATTGAAGACACATCGTCCACACATTCTGTAAATCGACACATCACAGATGGTATTTTGTTTTTAGAATAAGTGGAATATGAGAAGAAATATGATGATGTATTGTTCAATAAATTTGATAAAAATATATTATATATAAGATAATAGAGATTTCAATGCTCGTGGATAGGGGGAGGAGAAGATAGTATAAGAAAATAAAATAATTGAAAAGAAAACACAAGAAACTGAAAGAGGATTTTTACCTATTAATATCTTCTCCTTGAGATCCTCCTTGAGGCCTTTTGTATTGGCCTTTTGGTGGGACCAAAAGGTCTAGGAAGTTGGGAATAACCTTGGGAATAATATTGGAATTTAGACAATTCACAAATCTTTAGAGGTGGGAGATGAAGTGGGGGGTGAGGGTGGTATTTACAGTAGAGGAGAGGTGGGATTTTCTAATATTTTATTCATTATTTTATTATGTTTTAACAATACAAGAAATAGTGATGGTTTCATGACTAAATATAGTAATAAGTTTATTTGAGTTCAAGATAATTTCCATTTACATCAGCCATGATTCAATCATGATGCAGAAATTCATTTATTTTTCACATTTTTTAAATTATCGAATTTCACTATTCACAAAATTCAAGTATTTCAGAAAAATACCAAAAAATTACTACAATTTTTTTTTGAAAATTAGAATTCAAAAATGAACCCAATTTATCAATATAATTTTCTTAATATGATAAATTTAATTTTTAATTAAAATCACAATTTATTCAAAAAATAATAATTTTAAAACTATAACTCATTTTAAACAACTTTAATATTAATCAATGTCTCATAAAATTATCTTATAACCATAAGAAAATAAAATAATAATTTATTATTATGTTTTATAAATACAAATTTTCGTTTAAATTATTTAATTAGCCATAAAATTGTAATTAAATATTTTTGGCTTACAAAAATACCAACACACTTATATTATGACAATATTTTCACTTATAAGATTTATTTTTTATTATACATTCATTGGTGAGGTTACTATATATTTAGCCTATTTTCTATTCACAAGGGTATGTTACTATTCATAGTTGTATGTTACTATTCACCAAAAATCAAGTTATTCTTATCAAACACTAAATAACTTACGGATCACAACCGTGTATATCTGTTTTTCGAAATTCAAAAACACAATAGTGAAAAAATTATGTTTAATGGGTATTTTATAACTATCTACATAAAAAAAAGTGTCATTATGTAGAGAACTAATGTTTCATGCATTAAAATAAATTTATTTGTAAAACATTGGGGTGTTACACCAGTAGTCTATGATAGAAATATATTGCTTAATTTCAATTCTCTATCAAATTATTGTTTATTACATCTACAGAACATCATTGTACACATCAAATCAAGACTATATATAGTTGAGAGAGGTAAAAAAATATGTATTAACACTTCCTTTATGTATATATTGGCATGGTAATAGGGTGATAAACCTTTTGAAATATCAGTGAAATATGTAATTTTTATAATATTCATCATCAATAATAAAAATATTATTATATAATTTTGAATAATTTGGAATTACTATAATGAAATCCGTGGTTATGATCTATTATTTCTATACAAGAATGGGTAATGGTGGATTTAACCCCATTAGATTTTAATATTCAGCCTTTACATTTTGGAATACTAAGAATGAAGAAACATACTATGTAACCTCCCTCTTCATTTTTCCCAACATAGATGATTTTTGAGAACATTTTACATCATTATGACTTTGGAAAATATATAGAATAGTGAGCATTGTCCATGCTCCAATATTTGTTTCATCAATTTTTTAATTAATTGATTATTTTTTCTTGAATCATTAATTCTACCATTTTCTATGTTAGATATCATAAAATTCACAAAATTATAATATAACTCCAAATCCCCCATCTTTTCCTCCGTGATATTATATAAGGCTACAACATTAAACATTACATAATCTTCCGTTAAGTATAATAATTTACATTATTTAAAATTGAAGATCATTTCCAGTTTAGAGTTTTAGAGAATTAGGCTATAAATCATACATAACAAAACAATAAAATACTATATGGAAACTTCCAAACAATATCCATTTTTATAAAAGTCTAAAACTTTTAAAATAATGTATGATCTCTTTTATTATACACTTCACTAAATTCAACATGAATTATTACAATCTATCAATCATCCTTATGTCATGAAAATAACATTAAAAAAATGATAATAAAAATCTCATTTCGGGATATAAAAAAACCATTAGTCCATTAATAAAAATTAAAACCCATGAAAACATTATAATAAAGTAATTTATTTCACCCTTAATAACTAGTAAGTACTTTATTTTGAAAATAAGATCATGTTATACCTTTTTTAACCACAAGATTACCATAAAAACCATATCAAGAATAGAAAATATATAAAGGTAACTTGGAACATAATGATACATAAATAGAATAACTATTTAATCAACTTCCATACATGTCACACATACAAATGGAATAACCATACGACCAAATCACATACCCAATGCATTGGAGGATATATTGTAACCAAACATCTTTGGTTTATTATAAAACCACCCATCCTTGGTTTATCACATATCCACACTTCAAATGTCCAAGTACTATTAAATATCATAACACATCAAATCGTTCAATTTTCAACATTATACTGATTAAATTTAATTTCCTATCACAATAAATCATTTCAATATATTTAAATAATCATTCCATTTTTAAAGTAATTTTCAATACCAAATTACCTAGAAAAAGGTATAAGGGATTCATTTTTATTTTAAAAACATTAATTCTTGAATAGGAAGTCCAATATCAAATAATGGTCATGGCGACAGAGATGTTGTGGTCGTTGTATACATTTAAAAAAATAAATTTTTCTTTTGTCAAGAAGTTATGTATAAAACATGTAAAAATATTCTTTTTTAAAACCATCGAATTAAATTAAAAATATAGATAAAATTTCCATTAAAATAATTTTATATCCATATATTAAATATGTAACATAATATAAAAATTTTAACATGGAGAAAAATATTTGACAATTTAATCAATAAATATTCAAAGCATCCCATGCCACCTCAACATTTAAATAAAAATACACATAAAAAAGAACATTTAAAAAACATTAAATAACATGAGTATAGATAAAATATGGATATGAAATTTCAAAGGGGCTATATATACAACTTATAAAAGAATAAATTTTCATATCATCAAGAAATGCCACAATGAAAGGAGATTGAGAAAATCCCTTACAAATATCATTTTGTTTATCAAATAGATAGATTATGTGTATTCAATTTAAATCAAAAAAAATTATAAAAACAATATATGATATTAAAAATTCATTTCTAACGTAATCTTATAATGTTATAATCATGAAGTAGGAGTTTAACCCAAAGGATGGAAATTGGGTTAAGAAATTCCCTTACCTTATGTGTTGAATCTATTCATACTCGTACAATCCTCGGGTATAATAAATATATGTTTATTATTCAAATATCACATGTCCATATTAATATTTATAATAATATATATTATTTACATAAGACATTATATTACTCATTTATTATTCACTCCATGCTTTAGTTGTGTTTTTGTTGATATTTTATTTGTTTATTATATGGGTTTTAACTTATTATTCTTGATTCTCATGATTTATTTATATAAAGAATATAATACATTATATAAATATTTTATATATGATATATATATTAATTTATAATATTCATTAAAGATAAATAAAAACACATTTCATGGAGATGGTAGACTGTACAAACAAACGAATGTTATTTTTGTGTTCTTATCGTATTAAACGAAAAAAGTAAATGAAATGTATTTAAATATTTATACACATATATGTTCATCAAAATATCATAAATATGTCATTTATATCTTATATTTTTAAAAAATCAGTACTTAATACATTCTATTTTATGTGTTAATGAATTACATCACTTTGAAGATGTTGTTGTCCACACATCCACAAACAAAGTTATTATATAATCACAATATGGAAAGAATTAACGTATGTTTAATATAATGTTACAATAATATTAAATATTTTATAACATAAGTATTAAAATATTATTTATCCTGACAATATTTTTATGACCTGCTAGGAAATCATTAATTGAAAAAGGGCAAAAACAATATTCACGGAGGGTATTAACCTGAATAACATAGAAAATAATTTCATTTCCTTGAATAAGAGGAGATGATAAACTAAATGGATATGAGGTATTCCATTTGAAAAATAAAACTCTAGTATACATATTATTATGCATTTATCATTAATTTTCTGATAAAGGTGGCAAGGAGAAAAGAGAAAAAGAAAATAAATTAAGAAAGGTATATAGGGAAAATTACCGATTGGAAATCACCTCCCTAAGATACCATTGAAGACCTTGGATTATTTCTTTTGTTGAGAAAAGAAGAACTTTAAAGTGGGGAGAGTGGTAAGGAGAGGTTTTTCCATTTATTTGAGAAGTTAAAAGGATTATTGTGTTGAAATGGGATGGTATTTATACTTGAGGATATGTGGGATTAAGTAATTAAAATATTGATTTTTTTTATATTTAAAACCGACCACATTGAGGTTGCATCAATTTAAAATAAATATATTTTCAATTAATTATGTGTATCATGGTAAGGTTCAATCCAAACATTACAAAACCTTTAAATGTTTTAGTTTTTATCTATTTTAAACATTTACCATTTTTAACTTTAACATGATTCATTTTGTACATGTACCGCGGTAAATAATTTTTTTACCATGGTAATTTTTCTATACCTAAAAATGAAATTGACCATAATTTGTTTTAAATTTTTTTTTGAAATATGGAATCCATTTTTCCTAATTAAATTAATATAATTTTAAAAATTAGATTTAAAATTAATCCCTTAGACAAAATGAAAAAGTGGTGTTTTAAGGTGAAACATTAAAAAAATTGAAAATATTTTATATCTAACTTCAATGTGAAATTGATTAAAATGAAAAAATTGGTTTTATTGATTTATAATTGAACTAAATATACTTTAAAATCAATATAAAATATTATTTAACTATATAAATAAATTGGATGAAAAGGCAGTTTTGAACTAATATTTTGTATTATTCATTATTCATCGAAAGATTAACGTTCTTAGAAAAATACCAAAAATTTACGCAAAATAATTTTTATATTTATATTTAAAATATTATATTTAAATTTTCATATATAAATTATAAATTTGTCAAAAATGTGTTATCTATCTAAATTTGGTAAAACTACATTTTAAAAACATTAAACCTTTTTATGCTTAAAATTGGATTTTTTATTATTTTAAGCCTATAAATTTTATTAGATGAATGTAAAAACATTAAATAGACATGTTTAAACATTATATAGTAAGTTCTATACATTCTTACTGATACCATGTCTATGTGATAAGTTCCACATAAAATAATAATATTAATAATATATTATTATTTTTGGCATAACACAATCTCACATGAAACATATGATTTCAGAAAAACACATTATTTCATGTCAGGTACGCTATTAAACATAGATCCTTCTTTAAAGTAAAATTCCATTATAATTAAAAAATATTAACAAGTATGAAAACGTCTCATTTTATAATTAATTATTCACCATTAAATTTACAATATATACATGTGTAAACAATATTTTAATAATTCAGTTAACATTATTCATTCCCAAAAATCTAATGGATAGTTAAATGGAAAAATTTAAATAATTATATTTATTTGAATATTTACATTCGATGTGGAATAAAACAAACACTATTGAATATAATATTTCCCTTTTTAATACTTTGGTTGTCACATTCTTCCCCCTTTTGGAAATTGCGTCCTCACAATTTTGAATTCGGTATAAAAAACTAGGGGTTTAACTTTTCAAAATACCCTTACTGAAATCTCACATTATAAAAATGATTAATAAAACTTATACTTTAAAATATATAAAGAAAAAAATGTTCCTCCAAGATAACACATATTAGGGTTCCATTTAGAAAACATGGTCATGAAAGATAACGCTAACCATAATGTTTTTATGGAGCTTAATAGAAAATAATATTAGGAGAAAGTCAACAATCAAAAGACCATAAATCCATGGTTGGTTAAAAGGCCATTGATTCACTGGTAATAAAAGTAAATGGGTAAAATTATTGTTTTAATATCCTTTTTCATTGAGATGAGGAATTATTTTACCATCTTAGAATATATATAAATATACATAATTTATATATTTCCATTTCATAACCACCATTTCATCATCTCATGATGAACATCCCTAAATAAGACATTTTAGAAAAAATATTATGTAAACCCTATGGTTTATTAATACCTTAAAAATAATGTCCAAAATTAAATGCATACTTCCCATTAATCTAAAGCCTTACAAAAAACATAAACCCAACAAAAAATCTCCCATAAATATCCTTACTCACTTATGATCACATTACATAAAACCTCAGAAAGAGTGTCTAAAACAATGAACATAGGGATACAAATTGAAAAATATTGAGAACCCTTGATCTTCCATCACTTCACAAGATTTCTCAACATCAACTCCAGTAGTAGAAAATGATTTTTTCATACCTTGTTATTTTTTATCAATATTATTTCCACCATAAATAAGTAACTTTAGATGCACGTTATCATTATATAATATATGAATGAAACTAATATATCCTTCCATTAGATTATCTTTTCTTTCTTTATCACCTCCCTTACATCCATGAGCCACATGAACAAACTTATGACATCAAAATCACTTCCCCAAATTTTAAGACATTCTCTAGGATGCTTTTTATCAAACTTCTCACAAGATTGGAATTTGGTTTTCTTACATTTAATCTTCTTTGATGAACCCTTTCCCATTTCCTTCTAAGAAAACCTATTAATTTTCATTTATCCATGGGATGTGTGATCACCACCATACTCCATTTCTACATTTGTAGCATATTGAACAAGTTTCTTATTTCTTTTGAACTCACAATAAGCTAATCCCTTTGATATCTCAGCTTAAATCTTGAGTAAAACCGATTAATCTTTCTATCAAGATCCAGAATAAAATTTGGGATGTACCTTGAAAAAAGAGTGATTTTTTTCATATGTATCCAATTAATCATCCTACTTTTTTCCAAATTCTAAGAATTGTTTTTCTATCTTAAGTCAAATAGTCTCAGGAAAATATTTCTCTTAGAAGATATTCTTAAATTCATCTCATTGCATAGTATCAATATCATTACCTCATCTAATATTATTAACCATTTACAACCAATAATTGACCTCACCTTCAAAATGATAAATTATAAGAGTTACCTTTTAGTGAGACCAACAACACATGAAATCAAATATCTTTTCAAGGGATTTAATCCATCCTTAAAATAGCACGTGGCAAGACGATCCCCTAAATGATGGGGGGTTTTTCCTTATGAAATATTCTAATATAGACATGTTACTTCATTATACATCAGGTTTCACTCCATCATGGACACCACCACCATTTATATCATGTTTTAATTGAGATATCATAGAAAAAACTATTCAGTTCTGATTCCAACCATCTCGGGATACTAACTTGGATGGATTTTTTCCTTATGGATGCCTTCCCACCATAGCTTCCCTATTCCATCTATGGAAAACCATTCTGAACATATTTATCTTACATGAATAAAAAATTTAATATTAAAATGATACATCATTTCAACATATCTATAAAGTAAAATATTCTAATGGAAAGATATTAACACAGTCCTAACCACTAAAGTTGTATAAATCTTTCCATTGATACCAAATATAAAGCCCCATATTTAAAAATTACATAATCTTTAGTTAAGTAATTTTTATTTATTTATTTCACAATGAGGATATTTTTAGGTTTATAGTTTTATATAATTATACCACAACTCATACATAACAAAACCATTAAATACAAATTGGACACTTCTAAGCAGTATCTATTTTTTACAAAATATAATTCTTTTAAAATGAAACATGATATCTTTTATTTTACTCTTCATAAAATTCAACATGAATTCTTACAAAACCTCAATCATCATTAAGCCCCATAAAAATCATTAAAAAAATTTGGATTATCATAAAAATATTAGTATGGGATATAAAAATAAGGAAACACTAAGTCCATTGATAAACATTAAAACCCATTAAAACATTTTCATAAAGAAATAAATTTTCCCTAAATAAGTTATAAATACATTATTTTAAAAATAACCTCATTTTATACCTTTTTGTAACCACAATATTACCATAAAACCAATATCAATAATAGAAAATACATAATGGTAACATGGGACACAATTATACTTAAATGGAACAACCATACAATCGACATCTATAAATGTCACTCTTATAAATGGAATACCCATATGAACAACTCCAAATCAAATGCATTTGAGGTTATAACATAACCACACATCCTTGGTTTATCATGGAACTACTATTACTTGGTTTATCACATAACCTCCTATCAAATGTAAAAGTACCATCAAATAATCATAACACATAAAATCTTGCAATTGTCAACATTTCACTTGTAAAATTTTATTTCCAATCACAATAAATCATTTCAATTTATTTAAATAATCAATCCATTTTCAATAAAATTCTCAATACAAAAATAAATAGAAAAGGGAATGAGGGATTTAATTTTCTTTTAAAAAAACTCAGTCCTGTATAGAAATCCTGAGATCAAGTAATGATCATAAAGGTGGAGAAGTTATTGTTTCCGTATACATTGAAAGAAATTACTTTTTTTCATTTGTCAAAACATTATGTATAAAACATGTTAATGATTAATCTTGAAAACCATTGAATTAAATTTAAAATATAGAAAATATTTCCTCCAAAAACATTTTATATCCATATAATAAATATGTGAAATAATATAAAAACATTAACATGGAAAAAATATTAGACAATTAAATCCTGAAATATTCAAAGTGTCCCATACCAATTTGAATTTTTAAATAATAATAAAAATGAATGAAGAATATTTTAAAAAACTTTTAATAACATTATGATAGATAAAATATTGACATCAAATTTAAAAGGGTTTATATATACACCTTATAAAATAATAAAGGTGCATATTGTAAGAACCCAGTTCTTATTCTTGAGGTATGGGTTTCTTCTTTTCCTTTTTTCCTTAAGTGTTTTTGAGAAAATGAGGAAAATGGGGAAAAATCCCAAATTCTATGGGTACACACTATGTACTTCTCCATACGCCGTGTACTTTGGCTATGTGGGATGAGTACACAAGGTGTGTAGGCCTGTCAGCGATGAAGGGTGTAAAAACTGACTACACGCCCTGTACTATGTATTTACACACCGTGTAATCAGTCGGTAGGTGAATAGTAAGGTGGTGGAAGTAGCCGCCAGCTGAGCGACAATACATGCTGTGTATTCAGCAATACATGTCGTGTACTCATGTTGATAGATGAACAGTGTGGCGGTGAAAAGTAGCCACCCAAGGAACAGTTAAATGATGAAAAGTACACATCATGTACTTAAGAGTACAGGCTGTGTAGTTTTTTTTCACTTAAAATGGGAAATAGCCTCCTCATTCGATAGAGGAGGCATTTGGTGCGTTTGGAGCTCTAGAGGAGAGGCTGGAGCTTGGAGGAGCTCTGAATCACATGTCGTTAATCAGTTTTTTCTGTTGTCAATCTTGTTTGAACCATGCAGGTAATACCCCCTTATCCTTGAGTTGTTATTACCAATTCTTTCCTAAGGGGAAGTTATTTATGTTTGTTTGGACAAATGTTTATCCGAGATCTACACTGTTATTGGTTGTTTCGAGAGGTGTCGTTCACGTATATTGATCAGTGGAGATCAAGGTAGGTGGTATGGTGTATAAATTCTAATTGTTGAGTGTTTTTGTGTACCATTGTGCTACACACCCATGTTTGGGGTGTTTTATTCCTGAATCATTGATTAATTAAATACCTAGAACTGTGTAGGTAATTTAATGAATATGTACAACTGCTAATTGGGATCATTGCTTGGATCGAGGGCCACCCCGTGGGTGCGTTACCTTGTTTAGCCATATGGACAGGTTACCCGAGGGTATACTGTGAATTTTAGAATGCTTTGAATTTCCTTGAGAGGAATTGTATATATATTAATTTCTTACATATTGGGCTCGGGAGGGTTACATGCTTAGCATGTGGGCAGTGTTTCGTTTAGCCTACGGGCAAATTTTCTCATGCCTGTTGGTAGTAGATTCTATTCCTATGGGTGAATCCTCAAACACCTGTGGGAAATATTTGTTATTCCCGTGGGCAGTCACCTGCGGATTTCGGTTCGGATTACCTAAGGGTAAGGATTTTCATGTCTGTGGACAACGTGTAATTTGTATAATCACTGTGGTGATATGTTATGTTATACCTTCCAAGATAAAGCACACGATTGGGATTGATAGATAATTAATAAAATGGAAATGTAATTGGTTAAGATAGTTACTTTTGAGTACTGCCTAGTTTACTGCATTTTATTATTGCACACTGCTGTTACACATTTTCACTGACAGTGGGGCATGGGCCTTTGGTGGTTGCCTACTGGGATTTATTTCTCACACCCTATTTGGGTCATGTCTTGGGCCCAAAAATATTATATTTCTACAGTTGTGGATAAGGGAAAGAGTCCCTATACATGGAATTGATAGTCATAGAGAAGTGGGAGAGCATGGGACCGAGCTTAGGCTCACGATGCGGCTGAGTTCCTACTGAACTATTTTGTTTTCTTTTTTTGTACTTGTAATTTGCACTGTATTATTCTAGATTACAGTGTATCCTATTTTGGATACTTCTCTGGACATAGATACATAATACATCATCAAATATATATATATATGAATTATATTATCTTTTACTTCTGTACTGTTATCCATTTCATTTGGGTATTTTTTACTGCTTCTGCTTTTGTATGCTTGTATTTTGTTCCGCTATGTTACACTTTGAAAAATGAGGGAATAGTTTCCCCACTATCAGACCTAGGCCCTCACTGCTAGTCAGAAACCTCATGCATTTGGGGAAATACGTTTGAGGCCATGTGACCAACTAGGTTCGGGGCACCCGTTGAGTGGCACCCAGATTTAGGACGTTACAAAGTGGTATCAAAGGTGATTTCTTTTCATTGACTTACTGTTTGGAGCCTCTAGTCAGATATAGGATGGAATATGTATTTGGTAATAAGCTGGTCCCACGAGTAGCTAACCTATGTACAGGGGAAAGCCAATTTACCTCATGTTGCAATTTTTCTGATTTTTCACTTTACAATTGATCTGATTTTCACTGTTGGGTGATGCACTTGTGTTGTTATGTCTATATTTTATACTAGGTTCTATTTAGTTGCAACCAGATGAGATGAGGGTATGCCATATCATGCATCATTTAGGCACACGTTAGAATCACATGACATGCATAGTTTCTATGCTATGTAGGTGCATTAGAAATTGCATGTTGTTGTGATAGATGTCATACTAGTAAAAGAATGCTGTTGTGATAGATGCATTGATAAAATATCTTCTATTTGATAGGGTATTGTTTGGTAAGGATTTTTAGAATGAACGCCAAACTTTGGTTCTTGAGGAGAATGGGCCCTCATTGACTGGAATTTGGTGGATCATTGGATTTTCACCTTGTTTATAACATGTATAAGATACCAAACATTGATTCGTGGGGAGTATGGGCCCTCACGAATCGGAATTTGGCACTTAAGTGTTGGTTTCAGTGTTTTTATGGGCTCTAGAGTAGTTTCTAAGGCTTACTGTCTGAAAACCCCAAAATACACGCCATGTAGTTTGGACTACATGCCATGTACTCTTTTCTTCAAGAAGAAATGAATTTTTTTAAGTACATTCCGTGTACCGTATGTACATGCCGTATAGTTGCTACCCATGTAATAGTCCGTGTAGGCAGAAACACGGGATAGTGAAACATTGAGAGCACACGGTGTGTACTGATTGTACACGCCGTGTAGTTTAACCTGGGGATCCGACCTTGTAGCTAACAACACGGGTTGGTGTTACCTATTCTTGGACATGCCGTGTACCTACGGGACATGCCGTGGAGTCTTGAACAGTGAGAGACCATGTGGACTCGGCCGTGTGGCTGGGGAAATAGGGTGGTGTACATGCCGTGTGAAGGTGTAACACACCATGTAGTGTCAGCCAAGTAGCCTTTCATGTCACTAACAACATGGGATGTTGGAATCTAAGCAGTACATGCCGTGTCTATCTGGAACACACCGTGTTATCTGAGCTGTGTACCCGGCCGTGTCGTGAACAACACGGGCCGGTGAAGCTCGTCCAGTACACGCCATGTAGAACTTATACACGCCATGTAGTCTTGTTCAAAAGAGAGCCATGTGGCTAAGCTGTGTAGAAGGACCTGGGTAGGGTAAGAAAATTAAAGTACATGCCATGTGTGTGAACAACAAGCTCTATGTTTGGGGTGTTACATGACCAGTTTTGGTTGGGTACACACCCATGAGAAAGACTTGAAGGAACACGCTGTGTAGTTATTATAAACATCATGTAGTCTTGTTTGTAAAACTTGAATGTTTTCTTTTCCTTGTTCCTTCTTACACTCCTTGTTTTTAGTCATTGATGAACTTAATCTAAGGCATGTGTTTGACCTCGTAGAGTCATGCCAGTGAGATGATCTCGAGTTGTTCGCCAGGAGAGTGACAACGAGTATACTCTAGAGATGGTAGAGCATGGGCTACTGGTGAATCCTCCAGTAGAGCCAGATGCAGCGCCAGCCATTATACTGGACATGGTCTCTGATGTGCAGTTCCGTGAAGGATTCATGAAGTTCATGCATACCTTCTAGGGAGCTCCATCAGCTACTACATGTATAGCAGAGCTGACGCATATATTCCAGCAGCATCATCCACCTACGTTTTCAGTGGATGGCAGACCACAGGATGTGAAGTCTGGGCTGGGTTCTATGCAGACTATCTTCGAGCATCTGGAGATGCCTCCTGGGAGGAGGGTCAAGCTCACTACATACATGCCCTGTGATTCCACCAAGAGATGGTGGGATGTTACAACCCAGACTGAGAATCACCGAGACATGGCGTGGGAAGATTTTCAGGTGGTCTTCTATGACTTTTTCTTTTTGAAGTCGCTGAGGGAAGATAGAGCTCGAGAGTTCATGAATCTTCAGTAGGGCGCCATGTTAGTGATGGACTATTATTACCGCTTCACCAAGCTACAGTGCTTTGAACCTATTCTGGTGGGAGATGAGATGCTGAGGGATCGATGCTTTGAGGATGGTCTTCAATGTGACATCTGAGCATTGGTGAACATTTTCAAGTTTCCTATAGTGAATGCTATTGTGAACCTGGCACTAATTACTGAGCAAAACCTACGGGAGGCTAGTGGTGTAGGCTAGGGTGGTTTGACACCAGTTTTTGGTACTATTTCTACCGGTAAGAGGAAGTGGCAGATGGATTTCTCTCACAGTGGTAGTACTATTTAGAATAACTCTTTAGGTGGCAAGGTCATGTGCTACCGGTGTGGTAGAGAGGGGACAGGAGACCTTAGTGTCCACATGACCCAGTGGAGTGCCGATCTTGTGGCAGGATGGGTCATCTCCAACGTTTTTAGGGTGTTTCCATCAGTGGCTAGTGAGAGTGGATTTTTGAAGACTCAGTGTGTAGGGGTAGGGCCAGAAGCTTCTTACCAGTCAGGGAATTGGGATATGTCGGGACGTACAGGCTGAGGTGGTGGTCATGGACATGGTATCCAGACACCAGGATCTCAGAGATAGTAGGGAAGGTCAGCTCAGGGTATCCATGCTGTGTCGTAGGGCCGTGGCACTTGGTAGGCATATGTAGTGCAATAGACCCAACAAGAGAAGGATCCTGGTCCTTCTACTATCAGAGGCACTATTATAGTAGCTTTTGTTTTATCTTCTGTACTTTTCGATACGGGTGCTACACATAGCTTTATATCTTTTCCCATTGTGGATGGCCTTGGGATTTGTGTTTCTTATGCTTCTAATGTTATGATGCTAGATACCCCGTTGGGGACTAGAAGGGATAGTATGCATCAATGGAGGGAGTTCCCCCTAGAGGTTGGTGGGTTTCACTTTCTATGGGACCACTTTTTCTTAGAGATGACGAGCTATGATATCATTCTTGGGATGGACTGGTTGGTACCCTTTCAATCCTTTGTAGATTTCTATGTTTTTAGGGTGAGTTTCACATCACCAGAAGGTAGAGCGTTTCTATACATGAGGGAGTGGGATGTACAGGAAAGATGAACAGGATCCGAGCATCGTGGGCGAGGTGGAGTGATAGCCCAGATTGCGAGCTTATATCTGGATGATCAGGGAACATGTTAGAAGGATTTCCCTCCAGTAGTTTATCATTTCAGAGATGTATTCCCAAACGATTTTCAGTTCTTCCTTTAGAGCTAGAGGTAGATTTCTATATTGAGATAGTTCTAGGAGTAGCGCCGGTGTCCATTCCTTCTTATAGAATGGAAACATCAGAGTTGCAGGAGCTCAAGAGGCTGTTGGTGGAGTTGTAGGAAAATGGTTTCATCCGACCCAGTACTTCTCCTTGGGGTTCTCTTATCCTCTTTGCAAAGAACGAAGATAGTACACTCAGAGTATGCATGGATTATCAGAAGCTGAACTAGTTGATGGTCAAGAACCGATATCCCTTTCCTTGGATTGATGATATTTTTGATCAACTTCAAGGAGAAAGAGTGTACTCGAAGATTGACTTGATATCCAAATAACATCAGTTACTTGTTAGACCATTGGACATACCGCTCACAGGTTTTCAAAAAAGATATCTTCTATACGAGTACTTGGTTATGCCGTTTGGACTCACAAACATGCCAGAAGTTTTCATGGATCTGATGAATCATGTGTTCCACCCTTGTCTGGATTCTTTTGTGGTAGTCTTCGGGGACAATATCTTGGTTTACTCTCAAACTCGACATGATCATGCTACCCATATTGAGATCACTATGAGTACATTGATAGAGCATTAATTATATGCTAAGCTCTCAAAGTTCCACTTGGATGGACCAAATACACTTCCTAGGTCATATTATCTCAGAGGCAGGAGTTGCAGTGGACCCAGAGAATGTGAGAGCAGTAGTTTCCTGGAAGCAGCCTAAGAATGTGTTTGAGATACAATGTTTCTTGGGGCTGGCTGGTTACTACAGATGCTTTATACAAGACTTCTCCCACTTAGCAGTTCCATTAATGGGTTTGACTAAGAAGGGTGTGAAGTTCATTTGATCAGAAGCTTTGAAGACAAACTTTCAGGAGTTGAAGGGAAGGTTGACATCAGCACCAGTCATGATACTTCCAGAGAAAGTGAAGATATATACCATTTACTATGATGCATCAGGTATTGGGCTGGGAGTAGTGTTGATACAGGGCAATCGAGTAGTTGCGTACGGGTCTCGGCAGTTGAGGCCACATGGGAGGAATTACCCAATGCATGATCTCGAGTTGGATGCAGTTGTTCATGCGTTACAATACTAGAGACATTATCTCTTGGGAGAACATTTTGTAGTGTTTACGGACCGCAAAAGTCTGAAATATATCTTTACCCAGCGTGACTTGAACTTGAGACAGCAAAGGTGGGTTGAATACATTCAGTCCTTCAAATTTGAGCTTGCCTATACACCAGGTAAGGGTAATGCAGTAGCTGATGCACTGAGTTGGAGGACTCATATATAGGTAGTGCAAGAGTCCAGTGGTGAGGGGCAACTTATGGCTTTGTTCTCTGAGATTCATTTGGAGGTGCACGATAGTCAGGGGAAAAACTATCTTTCTTCCTTAGCTATGACTTCTACCCTCCTGGATAGAGTGAGGATGAGACAACTATCAGATTCAGAAGGCTAAGTTCTACGAGAGTCGGTGGAAAGTAAGGACCATCCACTTGGTTGGATGATAAGATATGAAGAGGTACTGCATGTCCATTGATGAGTATGGGTTCCAAGGGATATACATGATGTGTTGATGCGATAATTTCATGCTTCATCTTGGGTAGTGAATCCTAGAGTTACTAAAATTTACCGTGACATGAGACATCAGTATTGGTGGCCAGGTATGAAAAGGGAGGTAGCTGGTTTTGTTATGAGATTTTCCACCTATCATTAGGTGAAGTCAGAACATCAGAGGCTAGCCAGACTCTTAAAATAGTTACCCATTCCAGAATGGAAATGGGATGATGTCACGATGGACTTTATGACTGGGTTGCTGAGGTCACCTTGAGGCAATGATGCTGTCTGGGTTGTTGTGGATAAACTTACAAAGGTGGATCACTTTTTTCCAATCAAGGAGACCTTCGGTGTTGACGAGATCAGGAAGTTGTATATCCTAGAGGTATTATGCCTTCATGGGGTCCCTCTTTCTATCATTTCAGATAGGGACACTCATTTTACATCTCCTTTCTGGCGGAGTTTTCAGAGGGAACTGGGTACACAGGTGCTTCTGAGCACAACTTACCACCCTCAGACCGATGGCCAGTTAGAGCGTATGATACAGGTGATAGAGGAAATGCTGCGTCCATGTGTCATGGACTTTGGGGGCTCTTGGGAGAATCACATACCCATGGTTGAGTTTTCCTACAATAACAGTTTTTAGGAAACTATTGAGATGGAACCTTATGAGGATTTATATGGTAGGGCATGCTGATCAACATTATGCTGGTTGGAGGCAGGTGAGCCATCTTTTCTTGGACCACGTCTTGTACATGAGACTTCAGAGCAGATCCAATTTATTCAGAAGCGGATGGCTACCACAGAATCTCATCAGAAATCTTATGCTGATAGACGCAAACGAGTCTTGGAGTTCATGGATGGGAATCATGTTTTTTGCATGTTTCATAGAGGTTGGGACATAGATGGATCCAGAGATAGGGCAAACTTTCACCGATGTATGTGGGGTCATTTGATATTCTGGATAGAGTCGGGCCGGTTTCCTATTAGTTGCGGTTTCCACAGAGGTACTGGGCCATGCACGACGTCTTCTATGTATCTCAGCTGCGCCGTTATCACTCAGACCCGTCTCACATCTGTCATCCCGAGGTGGTTGAGCTTCATGCCAATGCGTCCTTTGGGGAGAATCCAATTCATATTTTTGATAGGAGCATGAAGGTTCTCTGAGGCCGGTCAGTTCCTCTCGTACAGGTGCTATGGCGGTATGGCAGAGTGCAGGATGAAACTTGGGAGCGGGAGACTGACATACGTGCTCAGTGGCCAGAGTTGTTCTGAGCATTATCTTCACCACCCTTGGGAAGGAAATTATGGGTTGAATTTCTTTAAGGGGGGAAGTTTGTAAGAACCCAGTTCCAATTTTTGAGGCACGAGTTTCTTTTTTTCTTTTTCCTTAAGTGTTTTTGAGAAAATGAGGAAAATGGGGTAAAATCGAAAATTTTATGGGTACACGCCATGAAATTTTCCACACACTATGTACATTGGCCGCCTGTGATTAGTATACAAGTCATGTAGGTCTGTCAGCGATGAAGAGTGTAAAAACATACTACACGCCATGTACTAGGTATTTACAAGCTGTGTAATCAGTCAGGAGGTGAATAGTAAAGTGGTGGAACTAGCCACCAACGGAGCAACAACACACGCCGTGTATTCAGAAATACTCACTGTGTACTCTTTTTGATTGATGAACAGTGTGGTTGTGAAAAGTAGCTTCTAGGGGAATAGTTAAATGATGAAAAGTACATGTCGTGTACTTAAGAGTAAACGCCGTGTAGTATGTTTTTTTTCGCTTAAAACGGGCAGCAGCCTCCTGATTTGGCAGAGGAGGCATTTGGCGCATTTGAAGCTGGGGAGGAGAGGCCAGATCTTGGAGGAGTTCCCAATTACACACCGGGAATCTGTTTCTTCCCCTGTCAATCTTGTTTGAACCGTGCGGGTAAGACCTCCCTTCTCCATGAGCCGTTCTTACCAATTATTTCCCTAGGGGAAGTTATTTACATTTTTTTGTACAAATGTTTATCCCAGATCTACACCGTTCATGGTCATTTCGAGAGGTGTCGTTCACGTATATTGATCATTGGAGATCACGGTAGGTGGTCTGGTGTTTAAATTCTAACTATTGAGTGTTTTTGTATACCATTGTTCTATGCGCCCATGTTTGGGGTGTTGTATAGATAAGGCCTTGATTAATTAAATACCTATAATTGTGTAGGTAATTTAATGAATATGTACAACTACTGTTTGGGATCATTTCTTGGATCCAGGGCCACCCCGTGGGTGCGTTCCCCTATTTAGCCATTTGGCCAGGTTACCTGAGGGTATATCGTGAATTTTAGTAAGCTTTGAATTTCCTTGAGTGGAATTGTATATAAATTTCTTTCTTACGTATTGGGCTCGGCCCAGTTACTTGCTTAGCCTGAGGTCAGTGTTTCATTTAGCCTGTGGGAAACTATTCTCATGCATGTAGGCAGTAGATTCTTCTCCTATGGGCGAAACCTCGTACACTTGCGTGAAATATTCGTTATGCCTGTGGGAAGTCACCTATGGGTTTCAGTTCGGATTACCTGAGGGTAAGGATTTTCATGTCTGCGGACAACGTGTACATTGTATAATCACTTTGGTGATAAGTTATGTTGCATCATCCATGATAAATTACAATCTTGGGATTCATAGATAATTAATAAAATTGAAATGTAATTAGATGTGATAGTTACTTTGGAGTACTTCCAAGTTTACTGCCTTTTATTATTGAACACTGCTATTGCACATTTTCACTGACTTTTGTGAACGGGCCTTTAGTGTTTGCCTATTGGGATTTATTTCTCACACCCTGTTTGGGTCATGTCTTGGGCCCAAACAGATTATATTACTAGAGGTGTGGATAAGGTAAAGAGTCCCTATACAGGTACTTGATTATTGTAGAGTAGTGGGAGATCATGGGACCGAGCATAGGCTCGCGATGTGGCTGAGTTCTAGCTGCACTGTTTTGTTTTCTTTTGCTGTACTTGTACTTTGCATTGTATTATTCTAGATTGCAGTGTATCCTATTTTAGATGATTTTATAGACATAGATAAATAATGAATCATCAAATATATATAATACTGTTGTTATATTTTACTTCTGTACAATTATCCATTTTAGTTGGGTATTGTTTACTGCTTTTGCTTTTGTATGATTGTATTTTGTTCCGCTGCGTTACACTTTGACAAATGAGGGCATAGTTTCTCCACTATCAGACCGAATTCTCTCACTACTAGTTGGAAGCCTCTGGAATTTGGGGAAATGCACTTGAGGTCATGTGAACTACCGGGTTCGGGGCACCCATTGAGTGGCACCCGGATCCAGGACGTTACACATATCTTTTAGAAATGCCTTAATGAAAGAGATTGAGACGAAATCCTTTATAAAGATCATTTTGTAAATCAAATATATTGATTATGTGTATTAAATATAAATCCAAATAATTGAATTATAAATAAAATAAAATATATTCATAATTTATATCTCACATAATCTTATCACGAAAAAATCATGAAGTAGAAGTTTAACCCAAAGGATGTACAGTAGGTTAAGAAATTCCCTTACCTTATGTCTTAACTCTATTCATACTCATAAAAACCACCACTATAATAATTATTTGTTTATAATTATTCTATGAACTAACCATATTCATATTTATAATACCATATTTTATTTATATAATATGTTATATTACTTTTTTATTATTAACTCCATGTTTAATTTACATTTTGGGAGACATTTTCTTTGATAATCGCATCTATATTGACTTGTTATTCATGGTTATCAAAATTTAATACTTCAAAAATATAAAACATGATAAAAATATAAAATATTTTAAATTTATATCTATTTATAATAATATTTAATGAAAAATTAAAAACACCATTAATATAGACGGTTGATCATACATACACATGAACACTATTTTCATTTTCTTATTGTATTGAAAGAACTAAAGTAAATGACTTGTATTTAAATATGTAAACATATATTATATAATTAAAATGGAATTAATATTTAATTTATATCTTATATGTTTACAATAAACATTACTTAATACATTTCATGTGTTGTCTTAATGAATCACCTCGCTTTGAGGAGACAGTAGTCTACACGTCCACAAACAAAGTTATTGTATATCAACAATATGGAAAGCATAAAGGTATGTTTTTTATAACATTTAAATAATAAATAATTGGTTAAAATATACATATTAAAATATTATTTAAACATAAAATTAGTTTTAAGACCAGCCATGAAGGAGGTAATATATAAAGAACAAAAACATTATTAATGGAGGTGATTAACCAACATAACATGAATAATAGTTTCATTTCATTGAATATAAACAGTTCAGAAATGAAATGTATATTAGATATTACATTAAAAAAAATATATAGTATATAAATTTTTCTATAGTTTTCATGAATTTATGTATTAAACGGATGAGGATAAAATAGAAAAAGAAATGGAATTTAGAGAGGTACATATGGAGAATTACTTCTTGAATATCACGCCATTGAGAGACCATTAAGGACCTTTGATTTTCTCTTTTGGTGAGAGAAAAAGAACCTAGACATGGGAGAGTGAGGAGGAATGGTTTTGGTAGATATTTGGGGAGGTAAAAGGCTTTTTGGATGAAAATTGGGTGGTGATGGGTGATATTTATACTTGAGGAGAGGTGGGTTTAAATGATTAAATTATTGGTTATTTAATATTTTTAGACAACCACAGTGAGGTGAAATTAATTTAAATAGATTATATTATAAATTAATGTTTTTTAGGATGGATAGGTTCTAGACACATCTTATACAACCTCTAAATGTTTATTTTTTATTTTATTTTAAAAAATTACTCATTTTAACTTTAACATGAATCATTCTTTACCTATACCGGAGTAAAATTTTTTTTACCAAGGTAAAATTTTTATAAATAAAAATGAAATTTTCCTTAAAAACTAATATGGAAATATAATTCCAAATATGGAATCCATTTTACTTAATTAAATACACAAAATTGAAAAATTAGATTTAAAATTAATCCCGCAGACACAATGAGAAAACAAATTTTTAAGGGGTAATGTTAAAAAGATTGAAAGGTTTATTTATCTAAGGTAATTTGGAAATTTATTCCAATGAAATAAATTGGTTTCATTGATGTATAAATAAACTAATTATACTTTAAAACCCATTTTAAATATATTTTACTATATAAATACATTGGATGAAAAAAATGTTTTGAACTAATATATCGTATTATTCACTATTAATCAAAATATGAATGTTTCTGAGAAATACCAAAAATTTACCCGAAACAAATTATCATGTTTCTATTTAAAATGTGTATATTAACTTATAATATAAATTATAAAATTTTCAAAAACTAGTTTAAATATGGGTTCTCTATCAAAAGGTGATAAAACTACCTTTTAAAAATATTATAGCATTTTATGATTTAAATAAGATTAATTATTATTTTAGGATTATAAAATTTATTGGAAGAATGTATTTTTTAATAAACATGTGTAAAAATAATATATTTAGTTATATTCTTTCTCACTAGTACAAAGCCTAGGTGATAACATCCACTTAAAATAATAATATAAACATTATTTTATTTCCTTAGTATAACACTGTCCTGCATGCAACGTATGATTTCAAAGGAACTCATTGTTTCTTATCGAGTAAGATATCAAAAATAAAGCCAAATCAAAGGTAAAATTACTTTCTATTTCATAAATATTAATACATATGAAAAGGTCTTATTTTATAATTAATTGGTCACCAAATAATTAACTATATGTACATTTGTAAACCATATTTTAATAATTCAGTTAAAATTTTGATTCCCTCCATTCTAGGAGATTGTTTAGTGGTATAATTTAAATCATAATATTTAATTTTTCATTTATCTTTATTGTAGAATATAATTTATGTAATTGAACATAATATTTTCCCTTTTTTTAAAACAAGATATGTTACATCTTATCATGGATGGATGGATGAGCAGTCACTTAGTAAAGATAAGATTTCTTATATTCCCTTATGATTTAAAAATACATTCTATTTCAGATCAATGATAATTGGGTCTTTCTCAACCCCCATTATTGACAAGTCAGTAACATACTGATTTTTAGTGGGTTTAAACTCCTTAACATTTTTGATTTTTTGAGTTTGGTGAGCGGGTCAACAATATTTTTAGAGATTATAAATAATTATGGAATTTTGATTTACCTAAGGCCTTTTTTTGGTTTTAAGTATCGACATGTAACACAGTGGTTTGGAAGGGTTTTTGGTCTCTTAATGCATAAAAACATAAATTATAAAGAGCAAGGACAATGGTGAACAGTTTTAAAAATCCATGTGGCCTCCAGTAGTAACCATGTTGCCCACCTACAACACTGGACATAGTTTATCAAACTATGTGGGTAGAAGAAGAAAACCATGTGAGAACTCTACATTTTTAAACATTATGGAATCACACAATCTATGCACATTTTGGAATATTACGTTTCTATACCATGTGATAGTAGTTCTTGGATAGTGAGCACTAAAAGGTCGGTGCACAATTTGAAAAACAGGTTGGAAAAAACATGGGGTCATTTATTTGGGTGACATTCCAAATTAACCTACGTCTATTTATTATTTTACTCATATTTTCCTACTTCACCCATATAGAAAATAGAGGGAGGGTTTCCTTTATACCTCCTTCAATAATTTGAGTGATATTTGTCATCCAAACTCAAATTCAAGGTCTTATGGTCTTGTTGAAATTGAATTAGTAAGACCAATTAACTTAATACTTAAATTTTTCTATTCTCTCATATACATAAAGATAAATGGGTGATACATGTTTTTATCTATTTTTAGGGTTTCCATCAAAAATATTAATTTTCCCCATTCCATCTCAAGTTTGAGGACACTATTAGATGAGAAAGAGGCTATGAGTATAAGGTTGGTGGTTGATAGATTTCTACAAGACTTATAGATGATTGTGAGGTGAATCTATATACTCAATGTGGGTAGTATGATAGAGACCCCTCATTATTTAAATTATTTTGATTGAATTATTCTATTAGTGATATGAGATTCCTATTTGAATGGTTCAGCTACACTAAAAATGGTCAATCTAGGTAAGGGGATTGGAAAAACCTAGACAGTTTAGGTTGGGTGTGTATTTTAAATTAAATAATTTTTCTATATTAATATGCTTGAGTTCCACAAGAACATGATTGGTTTATCCCATGAATTGAGGTGAGTTTGATCATCTAGACTCAAAAAACATTGTTTCTTAGGCTGGAATTAGAATGGATTTTCATTGGGAGATGATGATCACTAGGTTGAGGTGATGTGGATTAATGTTTGATGAGGAAAGACCATCAGGATGGTGTATTCAACTGTGTGCATTGATATGGTGTTGACTATCAAGAATTTTAGCGACATGGTTGTAGTGTAATGAGTTTCTGAATGATATAAATTAGGTTTCTTGTGTAATTTTACCTCATCTTTTGTTGGATGAAACACTGTTATGGTCATGTTCACAAAGATAAGACCAAGTCGAGGTGGTTTTAACCAGTCATTATGGTGGAGGCCCATGTATAATATGATACTTATGGGATGGATTTGGCCATGAAAATTTCTTGGGGTGGTCAACCTAGAAATACTTGTAGATAGAGATGAACCATCAGTTGGTGGTGTCAAGACCATCAGTTGGGATATGATTCTCAACATTATTCTTGAGACTATGAGCCAGAATATCGGGATGAAAGATATCACCAAAACATGGGACATCGGCTGTTGAGTCAATGTAGATTATTTATTATAGGAAGATTATAACTATGCCTTGGGATTTCAGGCTTTGAGACAACAATTATTTTTTGAGATGAGGTCCATGATACCGGGGACATGATTGGGCATACCGGTTTGACATCCTTTAAAAGATTGTGGGAAAAAGGTTCCAATCATATGTTTATAGGCGAAACGTGAGGTTTCACTTAGTATTATCATCCTTAGAGGATTACTTGGGTGAAAATCCATGGATAATTGCACTATATTGATATATATGTAGACATATACTATAGGAAATTTGTATAATTTGGTGCATGTTACTAGATATTCGTACATTGGCCAAAGAAAGTAACTCTTCTTTGGTGTTACTGATCAAATGAGAGTTGAGTTATTTATTAAATGGATGTTCATTGGGTCTTTATTTATATTTATAATATACCTATATATGTATGTATGTAATAAGGGAACATATTGGTGGGGCCCTACCAAGTTCATTCCCAAACCCTACATGAGACCTTTGGGACACATGTAGAAGTTATGTATATGCGATCACGTAAGGGAGACATTTCATGAGTTGGACCTCAGTGATCTGATTAGCACCTTATTAATGGATGGATAGAATGATACTATAATTGTTATTTCATTAGATGGCATTTCATATTAGATTCTCCATTCCTTATATATGTATTTTTATAGTCAGCCAAAAATGACCATACTTTTAAACAATTTTGTATAACCCGATATGTCTTTTTATGTTTTTTATAAATTGTACTTATGAATTTGGGATGGTATATTATATATCTTGATTAATATTATTTTTCTATGTTATTTTATTAGTTTTTCAATGTATTGTCTTTTTTTATTGTTTTATATACATATGGAAAATTATTATTATCCATACTAGAGGGTATAATATCCCCACTATCACCTATTTAATCTATCACTTCTAGTTGGTATCCTTTTTCATATGGGGATGCACACCTGAAGTCCAATGGACAACTGGACTTGAGAACCATTTAATGTGGCTTTCAGGTAGGGGTTCTACAAATGTTTTCAAATAAATTTTCATTTAATTTTTATCCCTACTAATTGGTCTATGGTAGAATAGAGAAAAAAAATTTGTCTTAAGGAGGTACAAAACATGTGTTTGGGTTCCTAAATCCCTATGCACAATGGATGGAACCTATTTTTAGGGGTGGGAAATTTATGTTTTGTTGTGTTATTTTTTCATTTGTTTGAATCCCACCTATAGCTGAGCACTTGGGTGTGATTTTTATCAGTTAAATTATTTTTAACCCTTATCATAGTATGGAATGGGTGGATTATTTATAAATCATGATAGGAAACTAGGATCATATGTTTTTTTAACCATGTGTTTGTCATTGGGATCCTATAATGATCTAAGAGGGGTTTGGTTTGTTTAACATGTAAAAAAAGAAGCTAAATATTGTTTTCTTACATATCTTATTTTCAGGGAATTCTGATCAGTTTTCCCATAAATGTGGTTCTAATGAGATCTGTATGTGATTCTATAGGCATGTGATATATGGGTCTAACTCATATGTGAGTAGGCATGGATGATAATAAGGATTGATCTATTTTAAGTGTCAACAAAGAAGATAAAATATGTTTTCCTATATAGCATCTTTAGTGGTGTTATAATTAGCTACCTTGGATTGATATACGTGATATATGATGCCTAAAACTGATATGATAAGGAAAGGGGCCATTCTGTAGGATAACATGTGATGTCAAACTCTATTATGGGAGGACATGTGGTTGTGAGGCTAGATGATAATTGATACCTATCCTTGAAATGGGTTGGGGAGTAGCTTTGAGGACATATTTCATGTGAAAGGGTGCGATATAGGATGGTAAGTGTGGTGAGATTCACTAACTATTACAAATTTCCAACTATGTGGTATATATATATATATATTGACAATTTTATTGGTATTTAATAGAATTCAACCTAGATGGCTTCTAGTGGAGCATCGGTAGGGTGATTATATGGTGCATCATGAGAATTCATGGTTTCAGACCCCTGAGGTTCAATATGATCATGATCCACATTTATAGGCTCTGGTATAGGTGGGACACTAATAGGCGGTGGAATACCTTGGGACATAGCTTGATAACCAGCTTAGGGTGATCATGGTTCAAATTATACAAGGCGTCGATAGGGGAGATCAATGAGTTGATCCATCCCTACTATATCTTACACATGTGTTCCAGTAATAGAACCCAAATTTGTTTCAGGGTGAGGGTGGACTATAAGAATAAGATATTTGGATTGATTCGGTCCAAGCTATATTTGATCAGAATTAGAAACCCTCGGGTTGGAGGGAGAAACTCACACTATACATGCTTAGAGTATTGGAAAAGCACTAGTTGGATGTACATGTTTAGGTATGTAGAAATGATGGAATATATTGGAAGGTTTTCAAGGCAAGGTTATTTGAGAATTTCTTCATTGATATGTTGAGGGAAGAAAAAACCCACAATTTCATTAATATTCAGAAGGGTGATATATTTTTTATCGAATATGTGGAAAATTTCCAGACATGTCTCAATTTTAACCTACTATGGTGGGAGATGACATCACTAGGTTTCGATATTTTTAGAATTTTTTGATGCGGACTGTTTGGGTACAGGTGGACATCTTCTGGATGACTTAATTTTCATAGCTAATCAACCTTACACTGATAGCCAAGGTGAGATGGATGAAGTAGTCTATTTCAAACCAGGTGACATAATTAGGTGAGCTTAGTGGAAGTGCACAAGATAGATGGACATGGGGTCATGATGAATCTAAGAAGGGTTTTCAAGCTATATATTTAGGTAGATCACCAACATGTGGGTATTCTACTATGTGCATCCAGTACGGGTATGACATTGACGTTATTTCCTTGTGAGATCAAGTTCCAAAGTAGTGTTGGGCATGTGGTTAGATGGTCCATCGAGAGAAGATATATAAAAATAAATATCAGATATCTGGGAGTCAAGGACCTAGTAAAACATAGACATCTGATGTCGGATCAGGTGTGGTAACAAGATGTTGTAACCAGAAATCAGATATAGGTAGAGTTTGTGGCAGGGAGAGTGGGACCCAACTATGTAGTCAGTGGTTGGTAGCAAGTGTAAGTGTGTAGAGAGGCCTTCCCTTGGGTATTTAATCTTTAGTCTAGGTGTAATATACAGGGATTCCAGGTGTAGAGTATATCGGGGAGGCCATGATAGTTAGAGGTATGTTGGGGGTGATTAATGGTTTGTTTTTGTTTTTCAGATAGTCAGTTCTGGTACATGAGGTGAATGATTATTTTTTTACTAAAAGGGTGATAGTTAGTGGGTTGGAATCAATTATGATGCATGATATATATATTAGGTGTGTTGAAATTTGTTATAATTGGGGGAACCTATGCAATGAAAGTTTTATATGAGGTACCTAGGCAATTGGGCATCAATGTGATGCAAGTTTTATATTTGGGGAATACGCATCAAATTTTATAATGACATGAATATATATATATATATATGATGAGGTCTTATTTTGATAATATTTTTAGGTGCATGATCTTGGGAATCTAATGAGATGTAGGTTATTACGGGTGTCATTTATGAAACTTGAACTTATGGGAATCTAATGAGATAAAAGACATAATGTGTTTCAGATATGACTCTGGAATGATTTGATAAATGATGAGGTGAATGAATGATGAAGTTTCCAATGAGGAATTTGGAGTAAAGGGATAGTCTATAGAACCATCATATTCTTGTTTTGGGTCAGGAAGTGGTCAGGTAGTTAATTCCTAAGGTGGGGAGCACCACTAGTAGAATTGGCCTGTGACTGACTAAGGTAAACCATGTTGGTATAAATGATATTTTTATATATAGTACCATATTCTTGTAATTGATAACAACTTAGTGGTGATGTATGTTAATATGGGAAGATTCCAACATTTGAGTTTTTTGGGTGGGTTGAAAATCCACAAAATTATTGAATTTTTGATTTTGGTGAGCACCCCGACATTCTTTTTGGGATTTGGAACCTAAATCTAGATGTTTGATTGAATGAAAGAATCTTTTTGATGGTTTTGAAGGCTCAAAAAGTTACTCTAGGTTTTAGATGAGTTTTTTGTGTTCTGGGGCCCCAAAAGTTTGTTTCGGGAAAGGACAGACATATGGGTATAGTTTGGACAAAACGTGCTTCCCCTAGGTGTAACCTTGAGGCTGAAAAATAGAAGTGGACATGGTTGGTCAAATCATGCAGTTTGGGAACACAATCTTAAGAGACCTATACAACTTTGAACAAATGGGATATAATTACCCTCACTTTTCAAACATGAACATTTCATCATTTTTTGAATACATAATACATTACACAAATAGATTCACAAAGACCATATTTGTTTAATGCCTTTAGAAATACGAAAACAAAAAACATCGATACATAAGTTAGCTATATTATAATCCACTAGATTCCTCATGACTAGAATCCTTCATAATAACATCATACAAAATACAAATCTTCATAACCTAAGGAAAGGAAACATAAAAGGGGGTGATATCAGATGCTCAGTAAGGGTAAAAAGGGAGTTATATAAGCATATCATGAACATGAGGGTATGAGAAAATGATTATGAAAATAGAATATCATACCCTACATATAAAATATCATATAAATGAGTCATTATATAAATATTTTTAGCTCATAAGACATAAATCTTAAGGGAATTAGGAGCATAATCCTTTAATTCACAACAAAATAATGTGACATGGAATTTTTGGTAGACACAAAAACATGTAATATAATTACCTATAAGTCAAGGTGCAATTCCAAAACATAACAGAGCACTTAATGGGTAATATTACTACTCAAAACGACATACCACCATCCCCATTCACAATCATTTCATTTTAAGGGATAAGTTTTTCCTATCTTACCATAGTGGATAGAGATTCCCCATCTTCTATAGGGGATCAAGCTTGTTGACTTGATTCCCATGATTATCTCATGATTCATATATCTTTACACAATACATTGTAGGGATATATAGGTCCCACCCATAACATGATGAAAAACATAAATATGTGGGCCACAATAATAGAAATCATTCATCACATTGGAACCCATGGAATGAAATGGTATTTACAAACATCATTCAATCATAACATAACCCATGGAAAATAAATGGGTCTTATAATTATCATCCCATATTAAACATAAACCATTCATAGAAAGAATAATAATTGTAGCAATAAATCATACTCCTAGTAGAACATAAATAATATCAAATAATGTGATCTTCGAATGAAATTGATTTTGATAGATCACTTGAAAATAATTCCTAAGGAAAATATCTCTTCTGCTTTAAAAATATTTTATTTTCATAAAATACTATGAAAATTTAAAAGGCATTTTTTATAAAATAAAATTTTATGGTTTTAATTGAATCTTAAAATATAAAGGATTCATGTCAATATTAAAATTTATTCATTCCGTATTAGTTAAAAAAACATTCTTCCCATAATGTTTCAGGAAAATTCAAAAAGGAATTTGTTAGGAAGACAAAAAAATATCATATTCAAAGAATTCAGTAAAAAGTCACACATGGGTAAAAATGACTTTAATAATTATATAAGAAAATTAAATATATTTTTGAAAAAATTTCTTTAAAGAAACATTGACATTGAATATAAATATTTACAACTAGATACTTGCATTTAAATAATCTCTAATTATAATTATATTTTCAAATTAACCCTTACCTTGCCCCTGGTTTCCTCATTATATATTAGAAACACAAGTATAATGGATTTAACGAATGATATTAACTTATTCTAAAAATATATTTATATTTATCATATCATATATGATTATATTATCACCAATTAATAATATTTCATTATTATTCTTCTTTCGGGTGTTAACTGATTCATTTTGATATGCATGTTTGTACGTATAAGTCACAATTCATATGAATAGGAAATTTTTTCATAATCTAAAGAATAATATTATGGAAATATATATAATATTTATTAATTAAATAATTTAATATAATAATTCTTGAATTGTGAATATTGAGAGCCAATCACATCGCATTGCAGAGATGGTAGGTTTTACGTACCCATCAGCAATGGTATTATTCCCTTAATAGTAAAAGGGTAAAGAAATAGATGGTATATATTTTATTACAGAATAAATATAATTTTATTTTTATGATATATATATATATATTATTTTCAACATTATACTCATCCAAATAAAGTGTTGATGAAAAATAGATTACACCGTAGTGTGGAAATGGTAAGTCGTACATACGCAAGCGGAGTGCTTCTGTTTTTCATAGGATGGATAAAAGAAAGAATATGATTTTCAATATCAACAATAATATCTCAGAATATATGTGGTACTAGAGTTATTAATTTATAATTGATAAAAAACATGAAGAGTATGTATAAGAAGAAATTATATTGAATGAATTGATAATGATGATTACCACTTCTTTAGCGAACTTCCCTTAGATCTCTTCTTATAGAAACTGGGGTTAGTATTTTGAGAGGAAAATAACCTATAGAATGTGGAAAAGGAAAATATTATGGGAAACTGAATGTGGATGTTACTTATTGATGGATCAACGGGATTTGAAGAATTGAGGGGGAGGCCCCCTTTTGTAATTGATGTGAGCAACACTTTTAGAATTTTCTCAACAATTTTAATTTATAAAAAATTAAATCTCAATAAAAATACCCCAAAAGGCCATTTACTCAAAAATAAGATGATAAATCTTTTTAATATCATAACAAAAAATAATTTAGAAAAGTGTTTATATTATTTTAAACCTTATCATTTTGATTAGCCGATAATTATTCCATTTTAGTATTAACTTTGGTAGAAAAGTTTGTAATATTGAGAATTTTTAATTTTTAAATATAATATTTCAATTGGACCATAAATATCTAATTTAAGATATTTTATAAAATTCCCCATCCCCTATTCCTTATTTAATATTTTTATTATTTTTAAATAATTTAATTCAATACTATTTTCATAAAATATCATAAGTGTCCATTTTGACACAATTCATAACATTGACTATATAAATTTTTTTTCACAAACCAATTCATTTAATAAACCCCTTATATGTCATATTAAATTATAAAATTCATATATCAACTTTATGAATTTGAATTATACTTCGTTTAATAATACTAATATCATTTAATTTAATCTTTAATAAAATGAATAATTACTGCATCATCATTTTGTAATTGTTTATGATAATTATTTTTTCACTAAAAATAAAAATAAATAAATTTTATATAGAAAAAATTTTATATTCCTGAAAAATATATAAAGAAGAGAATGTATTCTATTTATCCCCGTATTAAAAATATTATACATATTAAAAGTAAGACTGTGACATATTGTCACTCCCTTTGAGTTTAATAATATTTAAGTCATTTTCAAGGAAAAGGGTCTATTAAATTATTAATACTTGATAAATTTCTGTAACGTTTTTAACTAAATTCATACTATTAAATTTAGAAATGTCTTAGGGTAGTTTTCTAATACTTATAATATTTTTTATACATAATTACCTGATTTACCCTTAACTTTGGTAAAAAAAATTACTAATGTTATTATTCATATTGTCCAAAAATAATAGGGACATATTTATGAAATTTGGGACTTCTGATATCAAATATGTAATCAATGTTTCATAATTAAAAACACATAATTTTCATAAACAAATTAAAATTAATCCAATTTATGGATCGAGAAAATGCTTTTTTAATGTAAAAACATCCAAAATATTGATGTGAATTTATACACCCAAATTAAATTTTTCAATTCATTACAATGAAATAAATTGGGTTAAAAGATAAATTATTTTACTTAATTATAATTTAAAACCAATAATATATATAATTAAAGAATATAAATTACATCGATGAAAAATGTGTCTTCAAATAAAATTTAGTATTTTTTACTTTTCATTAAAACAATAAACTTATTTGAAAATTACCAAAAAAAATAACCAAAGTAAATTTTAATATCCCAATATTGATAAAGTAGTTTATTTCTTCATATAAAAATTATAAAATTTACAAAAATTAGATTTAAAATGGGTTCTCCGTTAAAAGGCCACAAAACTGATTTTTTTGGAAAATGCTTCTTTTATGTGTGAACTTGGATTTGTACTTATATCGTATATAAATGACATATAAGATGAGTGTTAAATAATAAATTTAA
The DNA here is from genome assembly GCA_963277665.1 of Viscum album. NCBI lineage: Eukaryota > Viridiplantae > Streptophyta > Magnoliopsida > Santalales > Viscaceae > Viscum > Viscum album. The sequence continues at coordinate 1,572,440,816 of OY728120.1, read as the reverse complement.
AAAATGTTATATATAGTTTATTAATATAATACAATAAATGTGATATTTTTATTTATTGGTACAAAAAAACTTATGAATATTTTAAAAAAATTCTTGAAAAAGTTTTACATTCATTTATAATTATTTGATCAAATTATGTGTAAAACTAAATATCATAATTCAATTAATTTTTTAATTTTTTACTATTCTGATGGATTGGTTAATTTTTTTAAATAAGTATAATAATAAATTGATTTTTCTTAGAAACTCATTATTTCGTGTAAATACAGTTAAGTTGATGTGGCGTATAGCGCAAGCTTAACTTGGTGTAACATATTAGACAAGAAATCAATGAAATGTAATTTATTTGAAAAAAATATTGATAAATGTTCAATATGAAACATTCTTCCCCCCTTAAAATTAATTCATCCTTCAAAATTCATCATTCTAATACAAAAAATGGATACGTATGGCTAATCAATTCCAAAAGTTCCCAAGTTGCCTCTTCTTACTTGTGTCTTATTCACAAAACATTGAACATGTGAGTGGTATCTTATCGTAAAACATTATCTATACGATCTAAAATTTCAACTAATTTATCCTTGTAATAATGATCCTGCTCTAGCGGTATGACCTCTGAGTTTAGTACATGTGAAGGGCCATGTATGTACTGTCTCAGGAGATATACATGTAACACATCATGGAATTAAAAGAGATTTAGAGAAAGTACCATGTGATAGGATACCGTCCTGATAGGATCAACAATATCAAATTGACAGATATATCTAGGGATTAGTTTCCCTTTATTCATGAACCTAAAAACCTTATTCCATATAGAAATTCATAGAAACACATTCTCACCAAATCCAAATTCTAGATCACACCGTTGATTATCAGTATAACATTTATACTGACTTTTTTGCTTCCTTGATATGATACTAAATAGTTCAAACCTTCTCATCAATATCTATAGCAATCTTAAGTCTTAATATCTTTCTTTCTCCAATTTCATCTCTACACATTATAGCTCAACAATTCTTCCCATATATGGCTTTATAAGGATCCCTATGAATGTTTTAGTGAAAGATATTATTGTAAAAAAAACTCAACTAGAGGAAGGTGTTGATCCCAACCAACATTTAAATCCACAAAGAAAGTTATCAATATATTCTATGGGGTTTTAATTGTTCATTAAGACTTACCATCTATCTGAGGATGATAAGAGGTAATGAAACTCAATTTCGTATGAGGTTCTTGCTATAGACTTCGTCAGAATTTTGAGCTAATTCTTGCATCTCAGTAAGAAATAAAATAATGTGGTACTACTTGCAACCCTACCACTTCATTAATTTATATCATGTAAAGTTGTTCTAGATAGAATCCATATTTTATAGAAATTAATTGTGCGGACTTTATAAGGAGATAAACCACCACCTATATATAATTAAACCCATTAGAGGTTTTGGGGTGTCTAAAAACAAAATCCATAGTTATTTTCCACCATTTTAATTTGTTATTGGTAATGGATGCAACATATCCTACTATATTTGTCTTGCTGCCTTAACTTATTGACCTACCAAATACTGACATACAAACTCTTATATATCTCTATTCATGCCATCTCCCATGAATTATTCCTCAAAATATCTATAAATATACGTAATAACATTGATGAATAGTTAATGAATATCTGTGGGATTACTCTAATATATTCTTCTCTAAATCTTATAAGGATGGAACACATAAAAGGTTCTTGATCCTTATCATTCAATCCCGATCAATGTTAAACTTAGGACCATTTATAACATTCTTTTACAGCTCTACATCTTCCTTCTACACCTCTTTAATCTTCACTTGTATAAAGGGTTGAACATTCAAGTGAACAAGTTTAGATGTTTCCCCATATTTTAATATTTTTAGATACATCCTCTTTAAATCCAAAAAATATTAGATATTTTTTATTTCCAATCATGGATAATCTTGCATGATCCTTTTAACTCTAATAATTGCCCACCATTTTTAGTTTCCTAGGGTGATAATGTATTAAGTAGTCATGGTACTTTATCAGATCTAACCATTTCCTTTTGTGAATGTTAAACTCCTTATATGTGAATATATATTTCAATGTTTTTATGGTTGGAATATATCACACATTTCTCTATAGAGATAAGGGCTCCATATCATTAAGGGAAAACAATGAGTCTAAATTGAAATCCTGATTTGGGTAATTTTTCTTTCAAATATTCAATTTTCGTAAGGAATATAGGATAAAAATGTTATTATGCATAATAGAACATCCGTATTGCTTGTTGTATACATCAAATAATATTAAAAACCATTCCCCATTATAGGGAAATGTTTGCGTAAAAAATTGATATATGTAAGCATATCATGACCATAATGTCATGAGAACATAATCGTGAAAATAAAAGATCATAACCTACATAATGATGATAATATACATGAGTAATGACATAAATTTTAATAGTTTATAAGACATAAATCTTAATGGAATAAAAAGTATAAGCCATGAAACCATAACACAAAATTATGACATATAATTTTTTACAAACAAATAAAAATGTAATATCATTCCCTATAAGTAAAGGCGCATTGAGAAAACTTAACAGAGCACTTCATGGGGACAATGCCTATTTTTCAAGACACACCACTATCCCTAATCGTAGTATTTTCTTTGAATGGGATCTATTTCCTTATCTTCCTATAGTGTATCAGTTTTCCCCATCTTTTATAGTGGATCAAGCCCACCGACTTGATTCCCATCATCATCTCATTAGACATAAATCTTTACCCAAAGCATTAAAGGGGGATATAGGTTCCACTCATCACATAATTGAAACCATACATATTTTTTACATTATAATATAAATCATTCATATTATCTGAACCCATGTAATGAAATGTGTTTCTTAAACATAATTCTATCATAACATAACCTATGGAAAAGAAACGGGTCTCATAAATATAATCCCATGATAAACATAAACTATTCATAGAAAGAATAATAATGGTATAATTAAATCATAATCCCAATAAATCATAAATTACATCAAATACTGTAATATTAGATGGAAAATAATTTTCAAAGATCACACAAAAACAATTCTAGATGAAAAACCTTTCTTCATTGATTTTTTTTATTTTCTTACAATGTGGTTCAATTTTTAGAGAATAAATTTTCATTTAAAATTACTTTATTAGATTTTAAGGGAAGCATAAAATTATTAACGTTTAATGATGGAGGAAAAGTCTATTCATACTATATATGTTGAACAAACATTTTTCTGGTACTTTTACAAAAAAGTCAAAAAGTAACATGTCAGGAAAATAAAAAAATATTCCTTTAAAATTGTTCAGTAAAAAGTAACACAAGGGTAAAAATGACATTAAAAATTTTATACTAATAGTAAATATATTTGTGAAGCATTTTTTTAAAGATACATAGACATAGATGATAAATATTCCCCATCATATATTTACGCATAAATAATCTCTAATAATTAAGAGATTGTGGAATTAACTCTTAAGATAGATATGATTTAGTTTATATATATAATAAAATATAATATAATGGATTTAAATAATTTTATTAACATATTAAATGACTATATTAAAATCAATGATTCAATATATGATCATATTATTAGATTTTATTAATATTTCATTATCATTCTTCTTTCAGGTGCTAATTGCTTCATTTTCTTATGCAAGTTTTATTGTATAAGTGCCAATTTTTCTGTATAGAATATACTTACATAATTAAAATATGTATATTATGGAAATGTATTTCATATTTATTCACTAAATACATTTAAAGAATAATTATTTAATGATAAATATGAAAAAATGAATCACATAATGTTATAGAGACGGTAGAAAGCACATATGCACGAGTGATGGTATAATTCCATTAATAGTTAAAGGGTAAGGGAATGAATGATATATATTTTGTCCCAGAATAAGTGTCACATTATTATGATGTTATATATATATATATTATTTCCATAATTATACCCATCAAAATAATTTATTGATGATAAATAGATTACACCACAACTTGTAGATGGCAAGCTATACATACACACGCTCGATTCATTTGTTTTTTCATAAGATGGTAAAAAGATAGAATATGGTTACTCCAAAATAATAATAAAATTTCTTAATATATGTGATACTGGAGTTATTACTTTACAATATAGTCAACACATGAAGAGGATGTAGAAGAAGAAATTATCTTGAGATAATCGGTAAAGACGATTACCTCTTATTTGGTGAACATCCTTTAGATATTCTCTTAGGGAAATAGAGGTTGGTATTGTAGGAGGAATAGAACCAATATATTGTGTAAAAGGAAAGTTATAATGGAAATTTTTAGGGTTTGGTCGATCTTGAATGTTCAATGGTATATAAATAAGAGAGGGAGGATGCGCCCTTTTATAATTGAGGTGAAGGTCATTTATGAAATTTTCTTAAAATATTAATTTACAAAAAATTCAATCTCAATCAAAATGACTCCACAATACCATTTATTAGAATACAATATGTGATATGGTTATAATATCACTAACTAATATAATTTTTAGATTTTTTGATATTATTGTTAACCTTATCATTTTGATTAACCCTTAGTTAAGACATTTTAATTTTAACTATGGTAATTAAGAGTTTAATATTAAGATGATGTAATTTTTACATATAAACTATCAATTATAAATTAAATTTCCAATTAATAATATTTATGACCATATCTTACCCCCTTGTCATTATTTTATATTTATATGATTTCTAAATAATTTAATAAAATTTTATTTTCAGAATATATCGTAAGTGTCAATTTTAAGACTATTCATGAAATTTTATTTATAAAAATGAATCCATTAATATTAATTCAAAAAATTCTTTTAATAAACCCCTAATATGTTATATTCACTTATAAAATTCGTGGATCACCTTTATTAAGCAATTTTTTAAATATTTCTAATATCATTTAATTGATGGTTTCATTAATTGAGTAATTACTACATCATCATTTTGTAAATTTTTAAGCTAATTATTTTTTCACTAACAATTAAAATAAATTTCTAGGATTTAAATAAATAAATTTTATTCCTCAATAATGTATATATTCTAGAATATTTAATTTTTAAAACCATATTAAAAGTAAGAGTGTGACATTTTTTCACTCTATTTGAGTTTAAAAATATATAAGTAATTTTCCTAAAAAAGTGTCCTTTTAAATTATTAAATATATAATATTTTTTTTAATTTTTGATTAATATTTATCCAATAACATTTGGGTATGTTTTAGGGTAGTACTAAAATATTTATAATATTATTTTTACCTTTAATTACCTAATTTAACTTTAACTGTGGTAATAGAAACTAATAAAGTTACTAATGGTTAGTTTATTATTTTCTTTTTTAAATAAGTATAAAAAAATTATGTTTCGTAGAAACTCTGTGTATCATGTAATCTAAGTTAAGTTGTTTTTTTTGTGTAGTGAAAGTTTAACATAGTGTAGCATATAAAATAAGAAATAAAATAAATTTAATTTAAATGAAAAAAGGTTCATAAGAACTCAGGGTGTTATAGGGTAATCATTTTTTCTACACATGGTTTGGTAAAATATGCACCTAGGCCATTTGAGTGTAGTTATTGGACAATGATCACTACATAGTATGTGCACAGTTAGTCAAACCATGTGGCCAAACAATGTGGGTCATTATTTTTGTGAAACTTACAAAATTCACCAGCCACAATTTATGGTTTTCATCCCCATTTACTTATTCACCCACACACATTGTTAAGGGAGATCATCCCTGTAACACCCCGAGATTTTATGAAAAATATTCTTTTTAATTTTATTAATGTCTTGTGTTTTACGCTAAACCAAAAGAAGCTTGCAAAACACGCATCCTTGACTTGCCTTGCATTACACGCATTTGTGACCTTCCTCGATAGCATGTGTAGTACGCAATACCGAGTTTCACTAAACAACGATATGCTATTAAAATATTATTAAAACTAGCCGTTATGAATAGTAATAACCACTTTTTGAAATTTTGTAAATTTTATTTTTCAATATGGACTTCATTTTTGGATTCAGAATATCGAAATTAGCTTAGGGTGAAATTTTGGTACTTTTCGGATAACTTTCATTTTATGATGAATAGTGAAAATTACTAAATTTTAATTAAAAACAACCTTTTTAATCGAAATAATTAATAGTAATAAATTATTAATTTGAGTGGTTTTAAAGTATATTTAGAATATATTTTTACAATTTAATACAATGTTTTTCATTGGATGTAATTTCACATTTAAACCAGACATAAACAAGTGTCAATCTTTTGATAGTTATTATCTCTTAAAAACACGCTATTTGTTTTGACGACGGGAATTAATTTTTAAATTAATTAATGAAACTGATATGTTTTGAATTTGGTAAAATAGACAACATTTTTTATTTCATAATATCAAATATATCTTAGGCCTAAGTTTTGGTATTTTTCTGGAAACTTTCATTTTTTTGATGAATAGTGAAACCACTTAGTGGTAGTTAAGAAAAATGACTTTTTCATAAAACTTAATTTTACCGCTTCTGTGAGTGGAATTTTAAAAATCCGAGAGACACGGTTGATGTAAGTAAGTAAAATGTGATTCAATAAGATGAAAATAATTTTTGGTGAATAGTAACTTTTTACTTTTTTTAACCACGGTTAAAAATAAATAGGGTAATTAAGGGTAAAAATGATATTATTATTACCCTAACACATGTCCTAATTCTATTGGATAAGTGTAATTCGACCAAAAACAACCTTAGGAATAAAATATGACCATTTAGGCCCACTTGGATTAGATTAGGACATTTATTATTAATTTATTTAAAGAAGGGTTAAAATAGTTAAAATCAAAGTTTAATAAGTATATCATTTTTAATATAGGGTTATACATAAGATAAATTCGACTATAACTATTCATTAGAAAGATAAATAGATTTCCTACAGAATGATATTTTATTTGTAATTTTTAGACTTTAAATATGTTAATTTATTTATGACACAAAGATGATGCAGTAATTAACTTATTAATGAAATATTGACATAATTGATGTTATAAATACCCCAATAAATGTAATTTGAGACTTTTTATGAATTCCACTCATTTTATAGGTTAATATGACATGTTATTATTGATTTAATTAACTTTTTTTGAACTAATCATTCTGTTATGATTTTCAAAAAAATCAATTACTAAATAGTTTCAAAATTGACATAAAATAGTTTTTAAAACAAATATTATATTATTAATGTTCATTTTATTCCTAAAAATCTAAGGTTCAGCCAAATTACTTAGATAAGGTTATATATATTAATAATAAACAACTGGGGGTTCGTTTGGCTGATTATAGTAAGTTTATTAACCTTATAGTATAAGAGCACAAAAAGACACGGTAAAAGTAAAATTATCTAAATGATAAGGTTAAAATAGGAACCTAAACTTGTCTAACTTCTATTGGATGAGAGGATTTCGACCCATCCCCACCTTATATTAGAAATATATCAATTTTGAACTATTAATAACCGAATTTTACTTTATAATAAAATAACATGTTTAGTTATTCCAAAGGTGCCCGTCTCCTCCCTTATAAAAGGGCACCTCCTCCCACTCTTCCTCACACCACTTTGAGCCTTCAAGCTCGGCAAACCCCTGAAAAATTCTCTTCTACACTTACATATAAACATCCTTGAGGTTCTGGTCTTCCTCAAAGACCAATTTTAGTGCCCTAAATGGAGATATCAAAGAGGCGCTTCAAAGAAGAGGTAATGTCCGTTACCGATTCTTTCAACTTTATTTCTTCTTCAACTTCTTATTCTTAGGTTGTTTCATTATGAAGTAATAACATCAGTATCACTCATATACTGATATGTTATTATAAGTATGAAACAACCCTATTTCACGATCTATCCATCCTACGGAAAAAGAAATCACCACGTGTGCGTACGTACGGAATACCATCTCCACACCGTGGTGTAATCTATTTTCCACCACCACCTTACAAGGATGGGTATAATGGTGAAAATAAACAAATATATATGATTATTGTAAATTGGTATTAATTCTAACATAGTATTCATACACTCCAATACAATTCCACGATCATGAGAACGATATCATCGCTCGTGCGTACATACAGACTACCGTCTCCACGACGTGATGAGATTCATTCTCCACGTTAACCATTCATGAATGATTATAAAGTATATATAATAAATAATCATGAAATATATGACATAATAATTATACTAAATTTATGTGTATATATATGTATGTCATCTACTTAATTCCATTCAACTCAATAAGGAAACGAAAATAGCGTTCATGCGTACGTACGGCCTGCCGTCTCCATGAACGGTGTATTTCTTTCAATTTACTGATCTATTATATATATTTATATTATGAATATATATTATATAAATCATGTTTTATATTCTGGAATTATGTAATCATGATCTAAGTAATCATATGAATAATTACAAGTCAAAACACAGACGACAAATGAAACGATTTTACCCAAAATGCTCAATAACATGGAATTTACAAAAGAACGGGTAAAATAAAGTCATAAGTGAACCATATATGATATCATAACAATGAGTATGATTCTGGAATAAGTCAATAACATTATTTAAATCATTATACAGGAGTTTCAGACACTTAGGAAGCAAATCGGACCTAAGGTAAGGGAAAATATCACAATCTCAATTTTATCCGAGATTGTTTATACTTTGGTATTTACTGCGGTGTATTTTATCATCCACATCAATGTTTCCTCAATATGTAATATTATTTCCATCCACCTACAATTTTTTAGATCCAATTTTATCCTTAGGTGAGTTTTTAGTAAAATATATGAAAGGAATCTTTTGTCGTTTTTCGTACGAGGTACTTTTTGACTTTTCCGACAAAAGTACGAAGAATGTTTTTTTAACTTATACGGCATGAATTGATTTTTAAATCATTATTTCCTGGAATATTCCTTTACAAATTTTCAATTATATTTTTAATAAACATATTTTAGTTTATAATTTTATGACATGTTAAGAAAGGAAAAGTGTTTTTGAAGTAGAAAGGATATTTTCCTCAAGAATGGAGTTGAAGTGTTTTATCAAAATTATATTCCCTCTAAGATAATAAAGGGTTCTGTTTATATCCCTATTATGAAATGGATTTTATTATGTTGTGATGGAAATATTTTTATGAATTCCTTTATCTTATATGAATTGTTTTATGATGTCACGATGTTTAAGATTCCCATTTTTATTACATGGGTTATGTTATGATGTATGGTTTATGATTTTGTGGAACACATAAGAATGATATCATTATTAGATGGGTGGGACCTATATCTCCCTCCAAGGAATTGGGTAAAGATTTTATATCTCATGAGATAGACATGGCTGGAACGGCAGGTTAAACCAGTTCAGTGAAACAGGACTGAAACGAGGAGTGAACTCAGTTCAGAAATGGACTTTGTCCACTAAGATAGTCTTGGCAATGAGTCTTGACTAATAAGAAATGATTATCTTTGATTATGGGTGTATTCCACAAAGTTTCATGTTTTAATTTATGATTATTGGTATTACATTTATCTACTATTATTTATCCCATGTTATGAAATTATGATTTCTTTTGCAGGTTAAGATTTCCAAAAGTTATGTTCTTATGTTTATGATGTGATTGATATTTCTTTTGTTTACCCTTACTAAGAATTTGAGATCACCTTTTTATGTTTTTTTCCCCAGGATATAAAGAAAGGTTTTAGATAAAAAAATGGAAGATCTTTATAGGAGATGTTGAAGATCTTTCACCTCGATTAGAAGATTATATTCCGAGTTTCCAAAGACACTAAACTATTACAGTCCTTGTGTGTGTGTTTTTATTATGTACTATGTATTATGAGAAAGTAATGTAATGTCCATGTACGTTAAGCTTTGGGTCTCTACAGTTGGTATCGGAGGAAAGGTTTAGTCAACCTTTGGAAACTAGGATGTGAGAACTTTAGTGAGATCCCTAGAGATATTTCTAAGGTATGTCTAGGGATGTCCCTAAGGTTAAGTATAAGTATAGGTTATAGTACTAGAATTACGGTAACCTAAGATGTTAGATATTGAAGGTACTCCCCCTTTATTATGTTGTTTTCCCTAGCATGATTTTTTCCTCTCACACTATTCTTTTTGGGTTTTAGACGATGGCTGGAACCCGAAGGAACCGTGTTGATCAATGCAATGGACAATGCAATGATTGTCCTCATGAACAAACAAATGTTATGGGAGATGGAGTGCAAAATCTTATTGCTATACTTACACAATCTATGAATCATTCTGGACTTCCAAATGAGTAGAGAAGGGAACAATATTCTATTGAGTCCTTCATGAGGCAACGTCCACCTTCTTTCAGTGGGTCTTCTGATCCACTTGTTGCTGAACAGTGGATCAGTACCACTGAAACGATATTTTCAGTTCTTCAATGTTCTGAACCTGATAAAGTCATCTTAGCAGTATATCGTTTTGAAGGTGAAGCTGATCAATGGTGGAATCTTATCAAGAATACAAGGCAAAGAGATGAAATTGAGTCCATGGAATGGGACGAGTTCAAGAACATATTTTTCAATAAGTACTTCCCTCGTAATATTCAAACAAAGATGGAGAAGGAGTTTCTTGAACTAAAGCAAAAGGATGATGAATCTATTGGTATATACGAAGCGAGTTTTACAAGGCTTGCAAGGTATGCATCTGGATTTATCATCCTACCTGAAAGTAAAGTTGATCGATTCTTCAGTGGCTTAAAACCAAATCTTCGAAGGGCATTAACTATAAGAGACTTCAGTAGATATGAAGAAATTGTGCGTTGTGCTATCAAGGTAGAAATGGAAGTTGGTGTTACTTATCCATATCACAGTTTTGACAAGAAACGAAAGATGGAGTTCAAGGAAAAATCTCAGAATAATGGTGAAAATAAGATGAATGTTTCCTTATTCTCAAAGTGTGGAAAGAAGCATAGTGGAGATTGCCTTAAAGGGACTAGAAAATGTTTTAAGTGTTGAAAAGAAGGTCATCGAGCATCTGAGTGTCTAATTAATGGAAAAAGGGTTTCTAATGATGTGAATAAGGAAAATACTGTAGAGAATGCACCACCAAGACTTAAATGCTTCAAGTGCAAGGAAATGGGGCATTATGCTAATAAATGCCCTAATACAAGGGTTAGTGATGATCGACATGAGCAACCACTTAAGGCAAAGGAAAAAGGGAAGTCACATGCGATCACTATTGGCAATGTTGAATATGAAAACGATGTGGTGGAATGATTAAGTGTTTATGTAACGGGATTCCAAAATAATGTTGTATATAGTATCGTGGAATATTGGGATATTTATGTATTTGTCTATTGTGGTTTTCAATAATTTTATGGTACTGGTAACCATGGAAAGTGATTGAGATATTTTTGAAAAAAAAGATGATATGAGCATAATGAAGGGGAAACGAGAAAATGAAATGTTTGACAGTATTAATGAGCTCACGATTGATATAAGGACTAAGTGATATCATGGTTTGAGTATATAGAATTTTGAGTATTTTGGTATGTGGAAAGAGTTAACTTTTAACAGCATTCATGTTTTCAATAAGGTTCAATGGGTATTCATTTTGTTCAAGAGAATACATGATTAAGGCCTTCTAATGTTTGGAATGTGACCAACAAGATATATCTTATGATATATGGGGGATAAATGATGGCATTCACGTGATTGTTATGTGACATTTCAAGTAATCCTTTTCTTTATACTATGAGTTTGCACCAAAGTATTTTGGATAAGCCTAAAGATTGGGATGGATTATGTTGGAAATAAGTTATTATTGTTTAAGGATAGAAGTTTTTTCGATATTATTAATGGGATGTTATAGTGATTTAGTTTTAGAAAAAGGACAACCTGTAGGATGGGCGACAACCCATCGCGTCGGACAAGGCTGTGGGAATCGAACACACAACCGAAGTGCGACTGGCCTTTATCGCCTACCACTGGCCTACAAGAAGTCCCTATTTAGTAGAAACTAGTTTTATTATGATATATGAAGTATAAGTCTATTTTTGGAACCATATATGCTTAATCTCACTATAGATGGACTTATGTATTTTTTGATAACTTTTATAACCATTTGTTTGAGATAGATGGAATGACCCGTCATTCTATCCCATGATCTGCTAACACTTCATGAATAAAAAATTCAACTTCATTTCTTTAAGAGATGAAGTGGAAATTTTTCATGGCACGATCAACAGTGAGATTGTACCAAAATAAAGTAAGTATTTATTCTAATTCAAATTCTTCAACTTTAGGGAAATGATCTTGAAAACCATAAATGTTGTCCTAGTGATCTTATATCTGATGAATCAGATGGTACCTTAGATCATCACAAATTTATGGCTTTGTGATTGCTGGCTTTTCCATAGCCATGTTCTCTACCACTCTACATCAAAACATGATGGTTAGATTTCTCTTCCATATCCATATTTTCACCTATGTGGAAACCCAGTGATTAGTTTATTTGGGTAACCTTTACATTTCATAATTTTGTTTTTAAAGATTGGTTTTGGTATTACTTTTTATGATATGGGTTTCTATTAAAGAAACTTTCGAGTAGTAAACCATTTATAACCCCGGCGAATTTCGAGGGCGAAATTCATTTTAAGGGGGGTAGAATGTAACACCCCGAGATTTTATGAAAAATATTCTTTTTAATTTTATTAATGACTTGTGTTGTAAGCTACACCAAAAGGATCTTGCACAACACGCATCCTTGACCTGCCTTGCATTACACGCAATCACGACCTTCCTCGATAGCGTGTGTAGTACACAATACTGAGTTTCACTAAACAACGATATGCTATTAAAATATTATTAAAACTAGCCGTTATGAATAGTAATAACCACTTTTTGAAATTTTGTAAATTTTATTTTTCAAAATGGACGTCATTTTTGTATTCGGAATATCGAAATTAGCTTAGGGTGAAATTTTGGTACTTTTCGGATAACTTTCATTTTCTGATGAATAGTGAAAATTACTAAATTTTAATTAAAAACAACCTTTTTAATCGAAATAATTAATAGTGATAAATTATTAATTTGAGTGGTTTTAAAGTATATTTAGAATATATTTTTACAATTTAATACAATGTTGTTCATTGGATGTAATTTCACATTTAAACCAGACATAAACAAGTGTCAATCTTTTGATAGTTATTATCTCTTAAGAACACGCTATTTGTTTTGACGACGGGAATTAATTTTTAAATTAATTAATGAAACTGATATGTTTTGAATTTGGTAAAATAGACATCATTTTTGAGTTCATAATATCAAATATAGCTTAGGCTTAATTTTTGGTATTTTTCTGGAAACTTTCATTTTTTTGATGAATAGTGAAACCACTAAGTGGTAGTTAAGAAAAATGATTTTTTCATAAAACTTAATTTTACCGCTTCTGTGAGTTTAATTTAAAAAATCCAAGAGACACGGTTGATGTTAGTAAGTAAAATGTGATTCAATAAGATGAAAATTATTTTTGGTGAATAGTAACTTTTTACTTTTTTTACCACGGTTAAAAATAAATACGGTAATTAAGGGTAAAAATGATATTATTATTACCCTAACACATGCCCTAATTCTATTGGATAAGTTTAATTCGACCAAAAACAACCTTAGGAATAAAATATAACCATTTAGGCCCACTTGGATTAGATTAGGACATTTATTATTAATTTATTTAAAGAAGGGTTAAAATAGTTAAAATCAAAGTTTAATAAGTATATCATTTTTAATATAGGGTTATACATAAGATAAATTCGACTATAAATATTAATTAGAAAGAAAAATTGATTTCCTACAGAATTATATTTTATTTGTAATTTTTAGACTTTAAATATGTAAATTTATTTATGACACAAAGATGATGCAGTAATTATCTTATTAATGAAATATTGACATAATTGATGTTATAAATACCCTAATAAATGTAATTTGAGACTTTTCATGAATTACACTAATTTTATAGGTTAATATGACATGTTATTATTGATTTAATTATCTTTTTTATAACTAATCATTCTGTTATGATTTTCAAAAAAATCAATTACTAAATAGTGTCAAAATTGACATAAAATAGTTTTTAAAAAATATATTATATTATTAATTTTTATTTTATTCCTAAAAATCTAAGGTTCAGCCAAATTACTTAGATAAGGTTATATATATTAATAATAAACAACTGGGGGTTCGTTTGGCTGATTATAGTAAGTTTATTAACCTTACAGTATAAGAGCACAAGAAGACACGATAAAAGTAAAATTATCTAAATGATAAGGTTAAAATAGGAACCTAAACTTGTCTAAATTCTATTGGATAAGAGGATTTAGACCCATACCCACCTTATATTAGAAATATATCAATTTGGAACTATTAATAACCGAATTTGACTTTATAATAAAATAATATGTTTAGTTATTCCAAAGGTGCCCCTCTCCTCCCTTATAAAAGGGCACCTCCTCCCTCTCTTCCTCACACCACTTTGAGCCTTCAAGATCGGAAAAACCCTGCCAAATTCTCTTCTACACTTCCATAGAAACATCCTAGAGGTTCTGGTCTTCCTCAAAGACCAATTTTAGTGCCCTAAAAGGAGATATCAAAGAGGCACTTCAAAGAAGAGGTAATGTCCGTTACCGATTATTTCGACTTTATTTCTTCTTCCACTTCTTCTTCTTAGGTTGTTTCATTATTAAGTAATAACATCAGTATCACTCATATAATGATATGTTATTATAAGTATGAAACAACCCTATTTAACCATCTATCCATCCTACGGAAAATGAAATCACCACGCGTGCGTACGTACGGAATACCGTCTCCACACCGTGGTGTAATCTATTTTCCACCACCACCTTACAAGGATGGGTATAATGGTGAAAATAAAAAAATATATATGATTATTGTAAAGTGGTATTAATTCTGAAATAGTATTCATACACTCTAATACAATTCCACGATCATGAGAACGATATCATCGCTCGTGCGTACATACCAACTACCGTCTCCACGACGTGATGAGATTCATTCTCCACGTTAACCATTCATGAATGATTATAAAGTAAATATAATAAATAATCATGAAATATATGAAATAATAATGATACTGAATTTATGTGTATATATATGTATGTCATCTACTTAATTCCATTCAACTCAATAAGGAAACTAAAACAGCGTTCATGCGTACGTACGGCCTACCGTCTCCATGAACGGTGTATTTCTTTCCATTTACTGATCTATTATATATATGTATATTCTGAATATATATTATATAAATCATGTTTTATATTCTGTAATTAAGTAATCATGATCTAAGTAATCATATGAATAATTACAAGTCAAAACACGGACGACAAATGAAACGATTTTACCCAAAACGCTCTTTAACATGGAATTTACAAAAGAACGGGTAAAATAAAGTCATAGGTGAACCATATATGATGTCATAAAAATGATTATGATTCTGGAATAAGTCAATAACATTATTTAAATCATTATACAGGAGGTTCGGACACTTATGAAGCAAATCATACCTAAGGTAAGCGAAAATATCACAATCTCATTTTTATCTGAGATTGTTTATACTTTGGTATTTACTAGGGTGTATTTTATCATCCACATCCATGTTTCCTCAATATGTAATATTATTTCCATCCAACTAAAATGGTTTAAATCCAATTTTATCCTTCGGTGAGTTTTTAGTAAAAGATATGAAAGGAATATTTTTTCGTTTTTCGTACGAGGTACTTTTTGACTTTTCCGACAAAAGTACGAAGAATGTTTTTTTTAACTTATACGACATGAATTGATTTTTAAAACATTATTTCCAAGAATATTCCTTTAAAAATTTTCAATTTTATTTTTAATAAACTTATTTTAGTTTATAATTGTATGACATGTTAAGAAAGGAAAAGTGTTTTTGAAATAGAAAGGATATTTTCCTCATGAATGGAGTTCAAGTGTTTTATCAAAATTATTTTCCATATAAGATAATAAAGGGTTCTGTTTCTATGCCTATTATTAAATTGATTTGATTATATTGTGATGGAAATATTTTTATGAATTCTTTTATCTTATATGAATTGTTTTATGATGTCACGATGTTTAAGATTCCCATTTTTATTACATGGGTTATGTTATGATGTATGGTTTATGATTTTGTGGCACACATAAGAATGGTATCATTATGAGATGGGTGGGACCTATATCTCCCTCCAATGAATTGGGTAAATATTTTATATCTCATGAGATAGACATGGCGGGAACGAAAGGTTAAACCGGTTCAGTGATACAGGACTGAAACGAGGAGTGAACTCGGTTCAGAAATGGTCTTTGTCCACTAAGATAGTCTTGGCAATGAGTCTTGACTAATAAGAACTGATTCTCTATGATTATGTGTGTATGCCACAAAGTTTCATGTTTTAAGTTATGATTATTGGGATTACATTTCACTACTATGATTTATCCCATGTTATGAAATTATGATTTCTTTTGCAGGTTAAGATTTCCAAAAGTTATGTTCTTATGTATATGATGTGATTGATATTTCTTTTGTTTACCCTTACTGAGAATTTGAGCTCACCCTTTTATGTTTTCTTTTCCCCAGGATATAAAGAAAGGTTTTAGATAAAAAATGGAAGATCTTTATGGGAGATGTTGAAGATCTTTCACCTCGATTAGAAAATTATATTCCGAGTTTCCAAAGACACTAAACTATTACGGTCCTTGTGTGTGTGTTTTTATTATGTATTAAGTATTCCTCAAAAGTAATGTAATGTCCATGTACGTTAAGCTTTGGGTCTCTACAATCCCCTTTCCCTGTTTGAGTAATTTGAGGGATATTTTTTGTATGAACTCCGATCTGATCTTTGTTTCTCTCATTGGAATCACATCGATAAAACCATTGATACCATTGCTTCCATTATTCTGTTATCTCACCATATGGATTGCTAAATCCATGTGATCTCTTTTCCCCTATTTTCAAGGACTATGTCTAAAATATTTATTTCAATTGTTCTTGCTCATGTTATATTCTAATATAAGACAAGAAAACAACTAAGAGTATAAGGTGGGTGGTTCTTAACATCCTCCATAATTTTGATGATCATTGGGGGGGGGGGGTGCATCCAAATATAATCCATGTGTGTAGTCTAAGAGAGGCCCATCATTATTTAATTTTATAATTTTTAATTACTGAATTGATGATATGAAATAACTATGGGCCTTCTCTTGCTACACTACAAATGGTCTTGCTTGGTAAGGTTCTTGGACCCACCTGGATAGATTAGGATGAGTGTTTATTTTAAATTAGTTAAATTTTATGGATTCATATTATTCAGTTCGATGGGATAATTATAGATTTGTATCAAGGGTTGATGTGATATTGATCACCTAGTATGAGGCATCATAGTTCCACTATTTGGGCTTGACCAAGAGTTTCCTAGAGAGATGATGATAACCAATTTGAGGCAACATATTCATTAGTTTGAGGTGATGAGATTGTCAAGATAAGAGATTGGACCATGTGAGTTGAGATGGTGTTGGCCATCAAGTGTTTTAACAGCATGGTCATAGGGGTATATGGTGACAGATTTTGTGTCCTAGGATGTCTGGGTAATTTCAAATGAAAGTATATTTCCTTACACGCCATTGGAGTCATGTTGACATAGATTGGACTAATTAAAGGGGGGTGTTGGCCAATCATTATGGGTGGATCATCATATCTACTATGTTTCATAGGTATGTTGTGGACCATAAGATATGTTTGTGGTTCTCAATTTTTAATCCACATAGACTGTGATGGTCCCTTAGTTGTCAGTGTTGAGACAATTAGTTGGGGTCTAAGCATCACCTTTATGCTTGAGGTCGTGGGCTAGGATTTTGAAATGACAAATATCATCATACCCTGAGACATCTTATATTGAATTGATGGTGATTATTAATTAAAGGATGGTTGTCTTCGTGGCTCATAACATTGAGATTCATGTTGATACTGATTTTCTGAACTGAGAGCCGATGAACCATGGACTTTATTTGGTGTGCTGTTTGGATCTCAATTACATGGTTGTGAAATCAAGGTGCTGGTTATTTTTTTATCGGTAGAACCAGAAGATTCACCGGGCATGTTATTCTTTAGAACATTCCTTGAGTAATAATACAAGGATCGTCACCACTAAAATAATATATATGCTAAAAGATAATGTATTTTGTAAACATAATTGGGGGAGTGTGACTAGAGATTCCTGAATTAGTCTTGGCTGGTAATGCTTCCTTATTTTTGTTGGGAACAAGGGAAGGGAGTTATTTATTAAATAGTTGTGCATTTAATTTTTATTTATTTTTAGAATTTACCTACATAATTATGGATGTATTAAAAGCATGTGTTGGTATTGAAATAGTGAGTTCATTCTCTGATGCAACATGGCCCCTTAAGATCTGTGAATTATTTATATCTATGAGATCAGTTAAGGGACTGAGATCAAGAGATAGACTTTAATATTCAGAGTAGTAACTTATGCATTGATGGATGAAAAGGAACTATGGCGGTCCTTGAATCATGTGGAGTTTCCTTTTATATTTTCCACACCTTATATATTTACTAATATGATCAGCCAAAGGAAACCCTTCTTGTCTACTATTTTTATAACATGATATGACTTGTTATTTTTTTTACAAATGATATTCAGGTCATTGGGATTATTTATTCTACTTCTTGATTATTATTCTTCAATTATGTTATTCTATTTATTCTACTATGTATGGTCATTTTACACAATTTTATATACATATGGACCGTTATTATTATCACCACTAGAGTATATTATTTTCCAAATATCACCTATTTTAACCCTTGATGGTAGTCGACAACCTTTTTAATTAGGTGAGGTGTACCTAAGGCCTAGTGGCCATCCATCCCAGTGCACCATTTAAAATTGATTTTAGGTCAGGGTGCTATAAAGGAATAATGATCCATCCTGATCAAAGAATAAACCTCATTATTTCCTTTACCAGGGTTGCAATGTATAGATTAGCCACGCTCCATGATCAAATTCAACCATATCATTTTATTTATATTTTACTTCATATGTGTAAATAAAAACTAAAAGGACATGTGATTAGTATATATTTAACAATTTTCACCATGGGGATAATACCTCCTTTTATTCGATGTAAAGATTACCATTTCAAGCTTTAAAACCTACATCAGGTATTTTCATCATGAATCATTAAATAATCTGAGGTAGAAACCAAATCAATGTCATTATAAATGTGGAATCAAATTAATAACTTCTTCAAGGAATCATTATATATTAAAAAACCTGACTCACTATAGGGTAATGAGATTATAGTTATAGTGATAAATATTATGTTGAGATCCTTGGAATTTTCTTTGAATTAATTTATCCATAAGAAGTGTACTCCCTTGTATGTTAACCTAAATAGTGTATTTGATAGTAATATGAAATTTCCCAAAAAACATTAACAATATCTTTCAAATCCACGAATATTATTCATATCTATTATATATTTTTTCAAATCTATTCTTCAATTAACACTCTCTTTTAATAATCCATAAGTATGATCTTATTTCATAATAAATGAGTCACAAATGAAAGTTTATGTTTCCAAAACAAAAAAATTTACAAATTTCTTATATAATTACTTTTTTCAAAAGAACATTATTAAAATAAAAAATTAATTTTCAGGTAGTTTTTTGTACATGGAATATATGAAAATATCATTTATGAAGACTACCAAAAATTGATAGAAAATATATATTAAGAATCAAATTATTTGATAAATTTAGATATATGTAGTGTTTGAGAGACCTAATTGTATCGCTAGGAATTTATTCTACCAATATCTTGTCTAGAAGGTTTTCATGGGTATATACTCCCTTTAAAACCATAATTAATAATATCAATATCAATGGTAAAACATTGATAATTATTAATAAATTTTAAGTAGATCATACAATTCATTAAAATAGGGTATAGGGTACTTTTACTTGAGTATGATATCGTTACGTTCAATATAATCAATATAGATACACATTGATCCATCTTTTACCATAACAGATAAAACTGGTGCACTCCATAGAGGAGCACATGGAAATATAAAATAGTTATCTTGATTATCATCAAGGTTATGATTTTTTTATCACTAATTCAATCAAAAGCATTCTATATGGTGTTTTGGACATTTTTATAGGACTATGTATGGGATTATATTAGAACTCAACTTCACAAACTAGGGTAATACCATGAAACTCTTCTAGAAAAAAATGTTATATTCCTATATAATTGGAATATATTCAATATCAATATTTTTTCACAACCATTTTATGAATGTACACATCATCATTTGGTTTTAAGACTCGTTTAATGGATATAATTTCCATATGGAGTTCATGGTCATATGTTTCACCTATAAATAATAATAGATCTATTTGGGATATAAAATGTGATTTACCTTTCCTATAAATTAATATGGTATTTATGTAGAGATAACCAATCAAAGACCAAAATAAAAACAAATTCAACTAAAGGTAGAAAAATAATATATTTAGAAAATATATTCCCATAAAAATCTACCAGATACAATTTATATATTGGGTTGAAATCACTATAAAACTTTATTTTATCTCTAATAAAAAATATTTAACTGTTATAGATATAAAATAAAAACATTATAGATGTATCATGATATATTTTTAATTCAAATGTATAAGAAAAAATAATATTTTATCAATAACGAACATTCTTATCAACACCCCAATTTCATGATTTTTTCATTTATAAATTTGTAAATCCAAAATTTTTAGTGTGAGTATCAATCAATAATAATATTATTAAGAATTATTTGATTGAAAAAATCAATCATTATATGCCCTATATTACAAAACCTACATTAAAATATTTGAAATTTTAGAAAATATATTTCATTGAATCAAGATTTTATCCTAACATAAAACATGAGTCATAAGAGTGCATCATGGTGATTCAATCATCATAATCCATGAGAACATATCATATCTAATTTTTATAACATTAGAGCATGAAAAAAATAATAATAATAGAAATAATAAAATATGTCATATATAAGCACTAATAAAATGACATAATAATGGTCCAATTGGACCAGTATCCCATAATATAGTGTAGTTGGGATAACCCTATTTATTACTTAATATATAAGTCTTCGGATGTCCACCATAACATCATCAAAATATCCCAAGATAAAAAAATTACCCAATGTATAGAAGATCTATAACCGAAGCAGTGATAATATAATGATAAACCATACATGTTTGTGTCATGATAACTCATCAACAATAAAAGTTTCATCATAGCTTAATTAACTAATTAAAATAAAGAAGATTCATGAAAAGATCCATAAGATATTATCACAAGATTCCAAAATAAATAAGGTGGATAGTGTCATTAGATAATATTTCTAACAAGTAATATTTTTCATTAATGGATGTCGATTTAGATGAAAAGTACCGTAATAAGAGATTTAAAAAAATACTTTGATAAATAAAAATATGTATCATGTTATTTTTTTAAATTTTATAAAAAAATATCCCTTATAACTAGAAATAGATATTAAATATGAAAAATATGAAAAATTATGGTCGAATATTCGTTATGAAAAACTACTATAAAATTAGAAAAAAGTGTTCATGTTGAAAGAATGAAAAAAATAATATTTTTTCACACTAAATACAGTTAATATTGGTGTAAAAATGAACTATAAATTTTAAATGATTTCCCCTTTTATAAGGAAATTCATCTACAATGAAAGATAACTAAGAAAATCATATAATTATAGATTATGAAATCCATTAATAACCATAAATATAGAAATGGAAGAGAAGTATTCATAACCGAATATAAGAGCTAAGGCCAGTTCCTCTTAGAAACATTAAATTGGGTTAATTATGAACCAAAGGGGAATTTTAATTGTAGGTGAATGTGAAAAATTCATGAAAAATAAGAGGTTAAAAAATAGATGTGGTTTTGGAGGGAATTATCACACCGTTTATTTAGATGGAAAATTAGTCGTATAAATCTTGAATTCAAAATAACATTGATATAAGAACCGTTACCTTATAAAAATAATTTCCATGAAATAAATTTAAACTTATATATATTAAATATAATAATATTAATCACTTATTTCACAATATTATTAATATCTATTAACTTTTATATTATTAAATTATATCCATTCATTACACATATATTAGCTTATGTAAATTTATTTTCATCACTAGATGTTATCAATTTTACTTTTTCTATATATGATACTTATTAATGATGTAGATTCAAATTCATTTATACCATGTTCATTATTTCAAGAATAGTTAAGGTATTTAAACCATTATGATTCAATTATTTACGTGTCCCCAAGTCCATTTGATGTAAATTATTGGTATTTTTTGTGACAATGGAAGAGAGAACCGAATAGTTTGAGAGTTTTTAGAGTAGTAGAGGAGGGTCACATTATATGTTATTTTGAGAGTAATTTTTAAAATTATGAATTTCCTCATGTTTATGGTTTCATTATAAAAGGAATTTGTAGAAAGAGTGGAAAATAATATATATAAGCTACTTTTGTTTATGAAATCCCTCATCTATACTTTTAGTGATATGGTGTTAAGATATTATATTATTTTCACTAAAATGATGCAAAATTTTATAAATGAAATTAAATTTTGAATGAATAAATATATTTTTATGTAGTGTATTTGTATAAAGCACATGGATTATATTTCATTTGTCCTATTAGACCATAATTGGATATAACTATAATTGGATTATTGGATTAAAATAATGATAATAATCATAAATGTTGATAATATAGTAATTCAAATATGATAGTTAAGGCTGGTGTATGTAATGGTTTTTTTATAAAATCCAACAAAAAATAATTATGAAACGTTGACCTCAACTAGTAGGACCATATTACATGAAATACATTTATTAGAGATTCCATGGGAGATGGAGTCACTAGTCTATGACCATAATGAATCCCAACCTGTGATTCAAAAAATGAAACCCCACAGAAATTTGTTACGAGAAATGTTTAAGATCATAAAGATCACATTCCAAACTATGTTCACCAAACCACAACATGAAAGTAAAATCATCACACAGATTAACCTTAGGTTGTACA
Source organism: Viscum album (assembly GCA_963277665.1). Taxonomy (NCBI): domain Eukaryota; kingdom Viridiplantae; phylum Streptophyta; class Magnoliopsida; order Santalales; family Viscaceae; genus Viscum; species Viscum album. Next base: position 1,572,417,492 of record OY728120.1, on the reverse strand, counting down.
CTAGTGTAATTAGGGGTTATGTAACCGGACTATAGTAGTATGATTTTTTATATTATTACTTTTTAATAAAATGATTTTTTTATAATCACTACTTCATATATATTCTTTATTATGTAATAAATTTGATAAAAATTATATTTTGAAACAAAGAAGTCAAAATTTATGTTTTGGGAGACATATAGTTTCAATTAATGAATGTTATTTTCATAAATTCTTCAATTTTTCTAAATAAAATCAAATTTATGAAATTATATTATTATATAATATTTATTTAAATAAAAATGATAAAATTATTTAATGAAGTCACAAATAATTTTGGTAAAGTTTATCATATTGTTTGAATCGTAAAAACTAGCAATTTTCAATAAATAAGTATAATTACATTAAATAGGTAATTCCAATATATAAAAAATTATTTTGTTAAGATAAATATAATTTTCTAATTCCTCACATTAGGATTAAATGATGGTTATTTTTTCATAATTTTCATTGATTTTTAGATTTTTGGATAAAAATTAATTACTATATAAATATAAATTATTTATTATGGCTTCATAATAGCACAAAAGTGATGTAAAAAATCCAATAAAAGTAATAAATGATAAAAAATAGTTATCCAGTTCAAATAATTTATTTTCAAAGTCACTTTGTTTTAATTTTAAAAACATTTAATGTGTCCTACGAATGTAGATTATATTTTAGGGTTTTAAAAAAATATTATTTATGAACATGTCTCAATTCCATATCATAAATGATATAATTTTAATTATTTTTTTGAGACTAATAAAATATTCAAATCCATTCCTCTGGTAGAAATCATGGGAAAAGATAATGTAATGTTTTCTTGTTTTATTATTTTATCATTTAATGCCCATATCTTTTGGTTTCAAATTCATTAAGAATTCCTCTCTCTTTTTCTATAAATACCCACAAAACATCCAATTATAGTCCAATTAAACCCCATTGTGCATGAATTTTCTTTCCATATTCCCCTATAAATCCTTTCAATGGTGTTTCCAAGCTCTTACGATTCTCCTCCCAAGCATTCCGAATAACCCTCTCAAGGAAAGGGATTTCCCACTTCCTTTTTATATATGATATTTCATAGTGTTAATCACCTTGCTTTCTAATTTTTCATATTTTAATGTATTTTTATACATACCATTACTATCCTTATGACTCTAATGTAAGGATAGACCCCCTTTTACTCTCATTGATCCCTTATATGAATATTTATGTAGACCCATTATGCTATCGACATATTTTTCTGATTTTTTGTTCCATGATTTTTTTATGGGTACTTGTCCCCATTTCTAATCAAGGTTATTTTCCCACATATACCTATGCTTCCTTAAAATGGAACATTTATTTATGTAAAAAAACTCCTCAAACATGGGATGTAAGGTAATTATAGATGTTTTTGTGTTGTATGATATATGTGGCATAAAAATTCATATACATATTATGATTATGATGGGTGGGATAAAATTTATATATCCCTCTAATGCATTGGGTAAAAATATTCTCCCCTAATATACCATTTATGGAGTATGGTTTTCTATCCTAATCACACTATAGTATGATTTCTTAAATATTAGCCATGACTTATTATTATGATGTATGTTTTATGTTGTCTCATTATTCTTATAATAACTTGATTTTATAATCATTTTTAATTTATTGATGGTCATGATTAAGATTCTAAACTTTTATCTCACCATGTCATTCACCTGACTCAAATTTACTATAATAATTTATTATATGGGTTTACTTTTCCCATATTGGGATTTAAATCTCACCCTTTTCTTATGTACATTCCCAGTTTATCCTCTTTGGTTTTAGAAGACAATTTGAATTTTATGAGTATGTTATGGTGTTTTAATATAATTTCATTGTATCTCAGTTTCATATTATTCTTATGTGAACCTATAAATACAAACACACTAGGCCTCTTTATATTTATGGATTATAATATATTTATATTTATATAATAAATCTTGAGATAGTGTTTATAAAATATAAATGTTTTCATAGTTGGTATCAGTGAAAGGTTGAGTTATTTTTGGGGAATAAGATTAGAAAACCTTAGTGGAAACCATTGGTGTAAGACTAAACAAAGGAAAAATTCCAAAAATTTTGGTAAATAAATGAGTGAGTGTCTTCAATGAAACGATGTATTTATCTTGATACTACACGTCGATATTGATCTGACATAGATCTACCTAATGTTAAAAACAATAATAGGGATCATTGGGTAATAAATTATTATTTACATGATGCACGATAAAGAGATTTCACTCTTATTTTTAAAGTCAATAGGGACATGATATCGTAAACTCACAAGCTATTTATGAACCATTATAAAGAAAAACAATTATTATGATATTAAATTTTAGGAACTATACTGTAGATAACTTAGATTGAAACCCCAAAATACATATGTTAATGAATTTATGTTATTTATGAGCTATGACTTCAATATTTATAGTTTCTATTTTATATATTTTATAGTTTGAAAATTATTATCCCTATTTTTAAATTTTAGTCATTGTATACAACTTGGATCAATCATGTACAAAACCTGTGTGATGTGATTTGTGATAACTATCTAAATGAGATTCCTAAGATGATTATTTCTAAATTAAGACATCTTGTTATTATTCAAAACCAGATAACACAAATTATAGTTAACAATTGGAAGATTGTTCAAAATCAAAATGCATCAAAGAAGTGTAGGACAACATCCATGGGAAGTTCATTTAATAAAATAGATAATGGAAAGAAGATTAAAGTTCCTACATTTGAAAAATTTGGGAAGAGGAACTACAATATATGTTAAAATGTAACTGGAATAAGTTTAATGTGTTGAAAATATGGCATAAAGTATCAATTTCATTTGAAAAAAATGAATAATTTAGTTAACAAGATGTGGAAGGAAATTTTCTATCTTTGTTAATATTAATATTTTTATATAGAAATGGGGGGAACATGGGAATAAAATAAAAAAATTATCTATTTGAAATTATAACAAGGAGGATGAAAACATTGAATATCTATGACCATGGTGTCAAGGTAGGTTCTATGTTATGACAATCACTATAATGGATTGTGATGACTATTTCACACATAACCTCTACACCAGAGTTGTGTATATACTGTTGAATTAATATTAATGCCACATGTGAATATCTAGTATGCTTTTTCAGAGCATAGGGTCAACAAAATATTATTTGATATTATTGAGGAAAACAATAAAGATTATTGTGTCATAAGTTGAAGTTTTTTGGATTTTTCAACTTGAAAATTTTATTTTTCACCCATTATGAAAATTCGATGGTATCCAAGGAAGGATTTTTTACCCTATATATAGCCAAAATGAATTTTCTTGAGAAGGAAATTTCCCTTCGTATCATGAATCTACCCCTAATTATATATATATATATATAAGTAGAAGGATGGGAATAGTTTAGAATAACCATCTTATGGATGTATATTACTACTATATGAGAAATTGTATCCAGCTCGAATAATTGATATTTAGTAAAATAACATTCCTAATTACATGACCATTGTAATGGAATATGCTGATGTGATCCTCAAATAATTGTATAGTCATCCTCTTAACTGAGTGGTTGAGTTCCCAATTGAACTTATAGCCTAGGCTTTTCCAGTATTCAGGATCCATACAGGATGTTCACTTCTGAACATTAAGCACAGAATAAGGAATAATCAGTGAATCTTGATAAAGGGTTTATATGCCCATGTGCTTCACCATAGGGATAAAAAGTTGTTTTTTTCCAAAAAATGGATATGATTATACACCTCTTAATTTATTATCATAATCTAAAATAGATTATTATAATGTGAATATATACTCTTCCATGGATTGATGAATCATTTGATCAGCTATGTGGAGTGCAGTATTTCTCAACTGTGGATATTTTATCACGGTATTGTCAATTTATTGCGAAGAATGATTATATCCCCAAGACTTATATTTGTAAGACATAAGATCACTAAAAGTTCATAAGGAAACCATTTAGACTCAAAAATGAACCACCTATCTCCACAGACATGATGAATTGAGTTCATAGTCATTACCTATTTTTTTGGTAGTATTTCTAAATTACATTTTTTCTAAATTAAAATTAAAGACAAATAAGAGGCTAATTTGAATGATGTACTAAATACCATACAAAAGGAAAATTTATATATGAACCAGTGAAAATGTTAGTTTGGGATGGAGAAATTATCATTCTTAGAGAGTTTCTTCCTAAACAATGGAATATCTATGGATCCTTTGAAGAACAAGGAAAATTAAGGATAACCAAAACCAATATATGTGATATATATTCTTAGTTTCCTTCTAATATCTTTGTAATATCATTGATTTTTTAGAATCATCATATGATTGGATAAACATTAAAAAACATAACTCTGATGGGAGTGAGGTTTGTGTATACTTGTTAATGTGTGGATATATTTATTGAGTTAGGGAAGCATATAATTAATACCCATATTTTTAAATTACCCTCTGGTTGGGAAAGATTTGTGATTCACAATGATGTGTCCAAAAAATACATGGATTTATTACTCATGAAAAATGAAAAAGTTACAGAAAATATCTCTATCCAATTAAATATCCATGAGAATACCTACCCAAAACATGATCCTGAATTTTCTGTAGTGTAATTATCATTGAATACATTGTGACATTATAATAATAGTTAAAATATGACATATATATGGATCATGAAATCATGAAGTACATATTCACCCAAAAGTACCACAATATGAACCAATAAAGGATATCAAATATAACTACAAAATATGAATTTTCTATCAATTGAAATCCCCTAAAGGTGAATAAATTTGACATTACTCAAAGTAGATTTGATCTTTATAACCTATCAATGATTGGGATTGGAAGGGATCATGTAATCATGAACATGAAAATGATGGACCTAATATTCATAAAAGAAACTTTATCCCATAATACTCTATTAATGAATCAACCATCCATTATTGAGAAGATAAAGAATGCCCAAAATCCTGATAAGGAACAAAAGATAATGGTATTTAATATTCTAGAGTCTCAAATTTTCTAAAGAAATAGTTATATAGTTTTAATCCCAAATCTATGTCCCATAAAAAAATTGATTTAGTAAATTTTTAATTCTACACATTGTTCATGATTTTCTTTTCTTAAAAGAGACACTAGGTGTTATAGATATAAAAAGAAATTCTTTTGGTGGGATAACATGAAGAGAGATATTGAAGGATTTGTGTCTTGATGATTGGAATTCTAACATGTTAAATATAAAAAATAGATGTCTAAGGATATAATGAAACCATTACCCACACCAATATGGTATTGGGAAAATTTAAACATTTATTTCAATAATATACTCCCTATAGGATCTATAGGAAATAATTTTATTTGGGTGGCTATTAATCACCTTACAAAGTCAGGGAATTTCATTTTTATCAGTGAATATTTTTCTCTTAGCCTACTCACCATGATATAAAATAAAATATGTTGAAATAATTTATGGAGTACCATTATCTATTGTATATAATATATATTTTTGATTTACCTGAATGTTAGGGAAAATCATTCAACAAAAAATTAGATAAATATTTGATTTTCAAAACCTTCTATCACAATAATATGGATGTCTAGTCTTAGATAACCATTCAAGATTTAAAAGATATTTTGAGATCATGTTAAATGCATTTCCAAGAATATTTGGATAATCATATTCCCATGGTGGAGTTATAATATAAAAATATTCTCTATTCTGACATTCAAGTGGAACTATTTGAGGATCTATATGGGAAGATGTGTTAGACTCCCTCTTATTGGGATAAGGTTAGTGAATAGAATCTAATGGTAATTGATTCAATCTAAGAGATAAAGTAGAATGTAGAAACCATTCAGAATCATATGAAATCAATAAAATGATGATTGAATACATTTAGATAAAATTAATAATGAGATCTATTGTTTGAAGTTAGTGATGATGAGTTCCATCATATTTCATCAAGGAATAAATTCACAAGGTTTTTGATGAATACAATGTTTATTGCAAGATACAGAAACCTCTTTCATAACCTTGATAACAATATATTTTTTCTTGATCATCTCGTACTCTTACTAATTCTATATCATGCACATGTTTTATTCCATGTATCCCACATATAGAAGTACATACCATAAACTTAACATGCATTGAATCCAAAGGTGGTACCTTTAGAAAATGATATTTCATATGTGTAAAATCTAATGAATATTATAAATCCGAATTATAAGGCCCCAGTCTTAAACCTTACTTAATCTTGAGTTATTACAAGATTACACATTGAGGATCTTTTTAGGTTTAGAGTTTTAGAGAATTAGATCATAAAACTTTCATTACATTCCACATTTAAATAAAGTGGTAACATAAAAGATAGTATTCATTTTCCCCATCAAAGGAAACATATTTAAAATAAAACATGGATTCTTTCTTGACACTTCCTTGACACTATCATCATATCATGTACCATTCCCTTAAGCTGTGAAAAAAAAATTCAAAAACTTGGGATGAGCATAATAAGCTCAGTAAGGGTTATAAAAAAAATATGAACTGAAAACATTAGTCCATGCATGAAATCATACTTTACTCATAAAACATAATCACATACGTCATCAAGTCATGAATAAATCATCGAAATCATATGACATAAAGGTAACTTGAGGCATTCATAAAATTCTTATGTAGGGAGTAACCCTCTTGGTTATGTTTGGAATACCCATCACAGTATATTCCCTAAATATCTTCGGAGAAACCTTAATGTTTAACTCCTTCGCGTTACCCAATGCATTGGAGAGCTATATTCGGCTCACCCGCCCTTAGTTTATCACGGTACCACCCGTCTTCATAACAATGTCCAAGAACCATAACATAATCGTATCACATAAAAAATGCATAAAGGAAACATAACATTTCCACTTTCAATAATAAGATATCAATACAACACATTGATATAAAAACATTATGAAAACCATTTTCAATACCAAAATAAAAGAAAAGTAAAACATGGTATTTATTTTTCATTCAAAAAAAGTTATGGCTTGTAGAGGAAGCCAAAACTCAAATAATCGTCACGGCGGCAGAGAAGTCGTTGTCGCCGCATACGTACGACAAAAAAAATATTCCATTTTTTCATTTATTAAAGGATTCGTATAAAAATATTCCTTTTTAATAAACTTAAAAGTCAAAGGGTTTTATACACCGTATAAAAGAAAGTTGTGTATAAAACAAAATATGCCTCAATGAAAGGAGATTGAGACAAAATCCCTTACCTCAGGTCTGACTTGACTCGATAGTTCTTTAATATCCTGAATAATAAACTTGAGTTAATTTCTACTTTCTTAAGAACCTTTTTCAAGTTCATTATTCCTTTTATATCACTTATTACCATGTCATGAACACTATGTAATTATTTAAGTTAATAACTTTCGTTTTAACGATCATTGGTACTTGAGTCAAAAATAAACTCTTTATAATTACAAGTTTTTCATGTATCCATTTTATCCAGAGTTATAATCATGATTTAGATATCATATATATCATATATATCCATTATATACATGCATTTACAGTATTACATAACGTTTAGAGGTAAGAAATGAAATGCACCGTTCATGGAGACGGTAAGCCGTACGTACGCATGAATGCTACTTTCATTTCTATTTAGTATTTTATGGAATGGAATCATAATGATATAAAGGTACATTATAATTCCAGTATAATATCATATATAATATCATTAATTAAATCCTTTATACGTCCCACATATGGCATTAACAAATCAAATCACTTTGAGGGGGCGGTAGTCCGCACTTCCTAAAATGAAGATATCACATTTACCCATAATGGTAACCATAAAGGTATGCCATAAATGAAAAATACAGAAGCTTAAGTAAAACATAAACATATTATATATCATATATAAATATATTTTCATCTTAATTTCCACCTTCTAAGGTGTTAAAAGAATATTGAACAATCATCGTTTCGTGAGGCAGAAATTCTCCATCCACGGAAACAATATGTTCTTTAACCATTAGATGTAGGTGTGTGTATGTGTAGCTAGAATAATTCTTATAAAAACATCCCATTATATGGAAGATACTGGTGTTGTTACAAAAGAAATGAATAAAAAGAGTTTAGGGGGTTGGAGAAGCAAAATAAAACATAAGAACACAAGAGAAGACACTACCTTTAAATCAGGTAACTCTTTTTGATTTGAGCTCAAAGGATTCCTTTTGAAGACTTCTGCCCAAAGTGAGGCTTATAAGAGTTAGAGAGGGATGTGGAGAGAAAAAATGGGCAGGGGTTGGCCAAGCCAAAGGCTTTGGAAGTGTGGGTATGGTGGTAGAGGTGGGGGCCTTTTATAAGAGGAGAGGAGGGGCACTCTTGGAAAGTTTTAAAAGGTTACTTTATCATAAAATTATTTTCGGATTTAAAAGGTCCCAAAATTATATATTTAGAGGATAAGGTGATAGGAGTTCTAAATATACTCATACAATAGGTTTTTTACATGTGTAGGTCTTATATTTTACATTATCTTTTCATTTTATTTAAATCATTAAATAATGAGGTAATCGCTGTATCATCATGATGTCATAAATAATTTAATTTTATTAATATCTAAAAGTTATAAAAAAAATATCATGATGTATTAAATCTTTTTAGTTTTATAATGAGTATTTATAGTCAAAAATATTACATTTATAACCCCATTTAAAAATTGTTTTAGTAAAACAACTCATGTTTGTGACATTTTTACTTTAACATTAAATAAAAAGATATTAATTTCATTTTCCTTCCAAAGAGTCTCCATGGGGTACCCAAGTTGACCCATGGATTTTCTTGGTCACCCATGACACATCCAATAAGGGTAGGACATGTTTCAAGTTCATTTTATATTATTAAAACGTTATTCTTACCTTAAATTACATTAATTACCTCTAATCGCGATTAAAAACTTAAAAGTTACTATTCACCAAAAAATTATTTTAATCCCGTTGAACCAAATTTAACTTCTTAATGACAACCATGTATGTTGGATTTTTTAAATTAAAAACACAGATGTGGTAAAATTTTATTTAAATGAAAAATCAGTTTTTTAAGTACCACTTAGTGGTTTCACTATTCATCAAAAATTGAAGTTTTTCAAAAAAATACCAAATATTCACCCTAAGATATATTTGATATTCCGAATTCAAAAATGATGTCTATTTTACCAAATTCAAAACATATAAGTTTCATTAATTACTTTAATTATTAATTCCCGCTGTCAAAACAAATAACGTGTTTTTATGGAACAAAAAGTATCAAAAGATTGACACTAGTTTAAGTCCGATTTCAAAGTGAAATTAATTCCATGACCACTATTGGATTAAATGGTAAAAATATATATTCTAATTTAACTTTAAAACCAATTAAAAAGACTATATAATCATATAAATAAATTAGACTAAAAAGAGGTTTTGAATTAAAATACAACATTTTCACTATTCATTAAAAAATGAACTTTATTGGAAAAATACCAAAAATTTACCCAAAGTAAATTTCAATGTCCCAATCATAAAGAATAATTTTATTTTGACAAATAGATCTTATTAAATTGTCAAAAGTTTGATTTAAAAATGGTTTTCCATCAAAAGGCCGTAAAACAATCTTTTAAAAATATTAGTGTATTCCATGCTTAAGATTGGATTTATTCTAATTTTAAGCCTCTAAAACACTATCTAATTCATTAATAGACATAGATAAAAATATATATTATTCATTACTTACTTGGGGTGTTATATCCTTCCCCCCTTTATAAAATTGTGTCCCTGCAATTTATTTACTTATCGAATAAGTGGGGGTATTTAGCGCTCGTTGCATTTTCAGATTCCCATGTTGCCTCTTTAATCATGTGGTTTTTCCAAAAAACCTTTATCTGATGAATCACCTTATTCCGTAAGACCAGCTCCCTATGGTCAAGAATCTGGACCGGTTGTTCCTCATAAGATAGGTTCTCTTCCAGCTGAACTACATCTGGACTCAAAACATGAGATTGATCTGGCATGTACTTCCTTAACATTGAAACATGAAAAACATTGTGTACCTGAGATAAACTCGGAGGTAAAGCCACTCGGTAAGAAAATGATCCAAATATCTCCATAATTTCATATGGTCCAATGAACCTTGGACTTAGCTTTCATTTCTTACCAAATCGCACCACACGTTTCCATGGTGAGACTTTGAGAAAAACATGATCACCTACCTCGAAAGATAGATCCTTCCTCCTGTTGTCCGCATAACTCTTCTGCCTGCTCTGAGCTGTTCTCATGTGTTTCTGTATCAGCTGAACTTTTTCTGCCAACTCTTCTACCAATTCTGGTCCCATTAGCTTCCTTTCACCCACTTCATCCCAGAAAGCTGGAGTTCGACACCGCTTCCCATATAATTCCTCAAATGGTGCCATCTGTATACTGGAATGAAAACTGTTATTATATGAAAATTCAACCAAAGAAAGATGTTGGTCCCAACTTCCCTAATAATCCATCGAACAAGTACGTAACATATCTTCCAAAGTCTGAATTGTTTGTTCTGACTGCCCATCTGATTGAGGATGAAAAGCTGTACTAAAATTTAATTCAGTACCCAACGACTTCTAAAGGCCTTTTCAAAAGTTAGAAGTAAACCTGGGATCACGATCAGATACAATAGAGAGAGGAACTCCATGTAACATGAAAATCTCTTTAAGATAAAAACAGTAAAGTTGATCTAGGGAAAAGGTATCTCTTATAGAAATGAAATTAGAATATTTAGTCAAGAGATCAACAATAACCCAGATTGCATTATTACCTCGAGGTGTCTTCGGCAATCCCACAATAATATCAATGGATATATTCTCCCATTTCCATTCTGGTACTGGTAAAGGCTAAAGCATCCCTTTCGGTAACTGCCACTATGTTTTAACCTATTGAAAAGTCAAACACTTCACTGTAAAATCAGCAATATCTCTTTTCTTTCCATCCCACCAGCAATACTCCCGCAGATCTCTGTACATCTTAGTACTGCCAGGATGAACTGAAAACAGAGAACTATGAGCTTCACATAACAACTCTCTCTTCAACTGTGAATCACAAGGCACACACAATCTCTTCCCAAATCTCAAAACACAATCATTATCGATGTTGAATTCATGCAACTTACCCTTCTGAACTAGCTCTACCTTTTTCTGCAACTCACTGTCTTTCTTCTGTGCTTGCTTAATTCTATCTAATAGAGAATATTTTGCTGATACCTGAAACAAAACAGAAGAACATCCTGCACCAAAAAATTCTATGCCAAAGTTCATCAAATCTTTAACCAAATGATCACATTCCAAACGCCACATTGTTAATGAAGCATTACTTTTTTCGACTCAAAGCATAGCCACTTTATTTTCTTTTCCCGGATGGTAATGAATTGTACAATCATAATCCTTGATTAATTCTATCCATCTCCTCTGTCTCATGTTCAATTATTTTTGAGTGAATATATAATTTAAACTTTTGTGATCGGTATATTTTTCACACTTTACTCCATACAAATGATGCCTCCAAATTTTTAAAGCGAAAACAACAACAACAAATTCCAAATCATGTGTGGGGTAATTTACCTCATGAGTTTTCAACTGTCGTGAAGCATAAGCAATTACCTGATCATTTTGCATTGGTACACAACCAAGTCCTTTCAATGAAGCATCACTGTAGATAATAAACTCACCATTCCTGGAAGGTAGTGCCAAAACTGGAGCATTTACCAATCTTCATTTCAATTCCTGAAAACAATCATCACATTCTTCTGTCCAGATAAACTTAACACCCTTCCGAGTTAGCTTAGTCATTAGACTAGATAACCGTGAAAAATTTCTAACAAAACTTCGGTAATAGCCTACCAAACCAAGGAAACTACGAATCTCAGTTACATTTGTGGGTCTTGGCCATTCTTCAACAACCTTTGTTTTTGCAGGATCAACAGTTATCCCATATTTAGAAACAATATGACCAAGGAAAGAAATTTGTTGCAACCAAAACTCACACTTGAGGAATTTCCCATACAATTTCTTTTCTTTAAAGATTTTCAAAATAACCCTTAAATGTCTTTCATGCTCCTCTTTACTTTTAGAAAACACAAAAATATCATCAATGAAAACCACCACAAACTTATCCAAGAACTCATGGAAAAGTCTATTCATTAAGTCCATGAATACAGCAGGTGTATTGGTTAGCCCAAAAGGTGTTACTACAAAATTCATAATGGCCATATCTTGTACGAAACACAGTCTTTGGAATATATGATTCCTTTACCTTCAGCTGATGGTACCCCGATCTCAGGTCAATATTTGAAAAATACTGAGCTCCCTGGAGCTGATCACACAAATCATCGATATGAGGCAAATGATATTTGTTCTTAACAGTGATGTTATTCAAGGCTCTATAATCAATGCAAAGTCTCATTAAAAAATCTTTCTTTTTAACAAATAAAATAGGAGAACCCCATGGTGATGTGCTAGGTTGAATGAAACCTTTCTCTAATAAATCTTGTAATTGATCCTTCAACTCTAAAAGTTCAGTTTGATCCATTTGATAAGGGGGTTTTGAAATTGGCTTAGCATCAGGAACTAAGTCAACAGAAAATTCAACTTCCCGATCTGGTATTATTCTAGGAAACTCATCTGGAAAAACATCAGGATACTCATTTACCACTGGCACATCATTAATCTGAACAGTTCCTTTGTTTTCAATGATGTGTGCAAGGTAACATTCATTTCGATGTTTTACAAGTTTCTCAGCCTCTTGATAAGTTATCAATAGTAAGGGTTCATTCTTGTACACAAACTGAAAGTCTTTATGAAAAGAAACTTCCTTAGATATACAGTCAATCTTAGCATGGTAAATAGAGAGCCAATCCATACCCAGGATAACATCAAACTCTACTAGAGGTAAAATAATAAGGTTTGCAAGTAGGTTCTTTCCACGGATAAGGATAGGAAGATTCTTATAAATTCTTTTTGCCTCAACATTTCCCCCTTGTGTTTTTACCACAAGTTCAGGAGTCATTTCTTGAGATGGTATTCCCATTTTAATAGAAATGTTTTCAGAGATGAAAGAATGTGTAGGCCCCAAATCAAACAACACACCAGAATAATCTGAAAAAACAAACAAAGTACCTGATACAACTTCATTTGATGGCTCGACATCTACTGAAGTAGTTGCAAAGGATTTCACCACCCCTTTCTGCTTGTAGTCTAACTGCTTCCCATCACTCGATCTATTTGTTGGACACTTATTTGCATAGTGACACATCTCATTTCACTTAAAAGATTTAACTAAATATAAATCAAATTTGGTCTTACCATCACCTTGATCTTTTTCAGTGAAATCACGAGCCTTATGTCCCATCTTACTGCATTGGTAGCACTTTACAGAATTCGAAATACATTCCCCAGCATGACTTTTACCACATTTATCACAAACTGGAAACTTAGTTTTCTTACCGTCAGACCTTTTTGAAGAATTCTTTCTTTTCTCCTGCCACCTCGGTCTCTTCTTCTGCTGGTTTTTATAGAACACATGATCATCAGAAAAATCTATTTCCACCTTCTTAGCACTTCGAACAAGATTTTCATAACTTTTTAACTCACGAGAAGCTAAAGCTCTTCGATATTTTGGCTTTAATCATGAGTAAAAACGATTGATTTTACTATCAAGGTCTCAGATAAAATTTGGAGAATACCTTGCCAATCGAGTGAACCTTTCTTCATAGGTAGCCACTGAGTTCTCCTCTTGCCTCAATTCCAGGAATTGTTTTTCCATCCTAAGTCGAACAGACTTAGGAAAATAAGTCTCAAGAAACATACCTTTGAATTCAAACTAGTCGAGAGCATCAATATCATCAGTGTCCCTGATATTTTTAACCATCGATCACCACTGATCTGCTTCACCCTCCAAACAGTAAATAGCAAGACTAACCTTTTGATTGTCTGAACACCCCATGACATCGAAAAACTTCTCCAGTGCTTTAATCCACCCTCCAACTAGCACAGGGTCAGATGATCCTCTGAATTATGGGGAATGTTTCCTCATGAAATGTTCCACCACTTACATGTTCCTCTGTAGTTGATCTAGCTGATCCCGTGCATGGATACCGCTACCATTTATCGCCTGATTCAACTGCGCCATTACTGCAACAAACTGTTCAGTTCCAATTCCGACCATCACAAGATACTGATTCAGAAAGTTATTTCCTTCTGTATGCCTTCTTAGCACTGCTTACCTATTTCCTCTGTAGAAAACCATTCTGAACAAACATGTCTTAGATGAAGCAACATGGTAATCTTCAAATGCTATATCATTTCAATTTTACCATAAAAAAAATATTTTTGGATAATCATTTAATAAAATTATAACTCCTAAAGTTATCTAAACTAACCTTTGATACCAACTATAAGGCCCCAACCTTAAACCTTACTTAATCTTGAGTTATTACAAGATTACACATTGAGGATCTTTTCAGGTTTAGAGTTTTAGAGAATTAGATCATAAAACATTCATTACATTCAACATTTAAACAAAGTGGTTACATAAAAGATATTATTCATTTTTCCCATCAACGGAAACATATTTAAAATAAAACATGGATTATTTCTTGACAATTCCTTGACACTATCATCATATCATGTACCATTCCCTTGACCTGTGAAAAAAATATTTCAAAAACTTGGGATGAGCATAATAAGCTCAGTAAGGGTTATAAAAAAATATGAACTGAAAATGTTAGTCCATGCATGAAATCATACTTTACTCATAAAACATAATCACATACCTCATAAAGTCATGAATAAATAAAAGAAATCATAAGACATAAAGTTAACTTGAGGCATTCATAACATTCTTACGTAGGGAGTAACCCTCTTGGTTACGTTTGGAATACCCATCACAGTATATTCCCTAAATCTCTTCAGAGAATCCTTAACGTTTAACTCCTTTGCGTTACCCAATGAATTGGAGAGCTATATCGGGCTCACCCACCCTTAGTTTATCACGGTACCACCCGTCTTCATAACAATTTCCAAGAACCATAACATAATCGTATCACATAAAACATGCATAAAGGAAACATAACATTTCCACTTTTCAATCACAATATATCAATACAACACATTGATATAAAAACATTATGAAAACAATTTTCAATACCAAAATAAAATAAAAGTAAAACATGGTATTTATTTTTCATTCAAAAAAAGTTATGGCTTGTATAGGAAGCAGAAACTCAAATAATCGTCACAGCGGCAAAGAAGTCATTGTCACCGCATACGTATGACAAAAAAACATCACCTTTTGTCGTTTATTAAAGGATTCGTATAAAAATATTCCTTTTGAATAAATGTAAAATTCAAAGGGGTTTATACATCGTATAAAAGAAAGTTGTGTATAAAACAAAATATGCCTCAATGAAAGGAGATTGAGACGAAATCCCTCACCTCGGGTCTGACTTGACTTGATCGTTCTTTGATATCCTGAATAATAAACTCGAGTTAATTTCTACTTGCTTAAGAACATTTTTCATGTTAATTATTCCTTTTATATCACTTATTACCGTCTCATGAACACTATGTAATTATTTAAGTTAATAACGGTCGTTTTAACGATCATTGGTACTTGAGTCAAAAATAAACTCTTTATAATTACAAGTTTTTCATGTATCCATTATATCCAGAGTTATACTCATGATGTAGATATCATATATATCATATATATCCAGTATATACATGCATTTATAATATTACATAATGTTTAGAGGTATGAAATGAAATGCACCGTTCATGGAGACGGTAAGCCGTACGTACGCATGAACGCTACTTTCATTTCTATTTCGTATTTTATGGAATGGAATCATAATGATATAATGGTATATTATAATTCTAGTATAATATCATATATAATATCATTAATTAAATCCTTTATACATCCCAAATATGGCATTAAAAAATCAAATCACTTTGAGTGGATTGTAGTCCACACTTCCTAAAATGAAGATATCGCGTTTACCCATAATGGTAACCATAAAGGTATGCCATAAATGAAAAATACAAAAGCTTAAGTAAAACATAAACATATTATATATCATATATAAATATAGTGTCATCTTAATGGCCACCTTTGAAGTTGTTAAAAGAATACTGAACAATCATAATTTCGTGAGGATGAAATTCGCCATCCACGGAAACAATATGTTCTTTAACCATTAGATGTAGGTGTGTGTAAGTGTAGCTCGAATCCTTCTTATAAAAACATCCTAGTATATGGAAGATACTTGTGTTGTTACAAAAGAAATGAATAAAAAGATTTTAGGGGGTTGGAGAAGTTAAATAAAACATAAGAACACATGAGAAGACACTACCTTTAAATCAGGTAACTCTTTTTGATTTGAGCTCAAAGGCTTCCTTGGGAAGGCTTCTTCCCAAAGTGAGGCTTCTAAGAGTTAGAGAGGGATGTGGAGAGACAAAATGGGCAGGGTTTTTCCGAGCCAAAGGCTTTGGAATTGTGGGTAAGGTGGTAGAGGTGGGGTCCTTTTATAAGAGGAAAGGAGGGGCACTCTTGGAAAGTTATAAAAGGTTACTTTATCATATAATTCTTATCGGATATAAAAGGTCCCAAAATTATATATTTCTAGGATAAGGTGATAGGATTTCTAAATATACTCATCCGATAGGTTTTTGACATGTGTAGGTCTTAGATTTTACATTATCTTTTCATTTTATTTAAATAGTTAAATAATGAGGTAATCGTTGCATCATCATGATGTCATAAATAATTTAATTTATTTAATGTATAAAAATTATCAAACAAATATCATGATGTATGAAATTTTTTTAGATTTCTAATGAATATTTATAGTCAAAAATATGACTTTTATAACCCCATTTAAATTTTTTTTAGAAAAACAACTCATGTTTGTGACATTTTTACTTTAACATTAAATAAAAAGATATTAATCTCATTTTCCTTCCAAAGTGGCTCCATGGGGTCCCCAAGTTGACCCATTGATTTTCTTGGTCTTCCATGACACATCCGATAAGGGTAGGCATGTTTCAAGTTAATTTCATATTATTAAGACATTATTCTTACCTTAAATTACACTAATTACCTCTAATCGCGATTAAAAAATTAAAAGTTACTATTCACCAAAAAATTATTTTAATCTCGTTGAACCAAATTTAACTTCTTAATGACAACCATGTATGTCAGATTTTGGAAATTCAAAACACAGAGGTGGTAAAATTTCATTTAAATGAAAATCAGTTTTTTAAGTACCACTTAGTGGTTTCACTATTCATCAAAAATTGAAGTTTTTCAGAAAAATACCAAGAATTCACCCTATGCTATATTTGATATTCCGAATTCAAAAATGATTTCTATTTTACCAAATTCAAAACATATAAGTTGCATTAATTAATTTAATAATTAATTCTCGCTGTCAAAACAAATAGCGTGTTTTTATGGAACAAAAAGTATCAAAAGATTGACACTAGTTTAAGTCCGATTTCAAAGTGAAATTAATTCCGTGACCACTATTGGATTAAATGGTAAAAATATATTATAATTTTACTTTAAAACCAATTCAAATGATAATATAATAATATAAATAAATTACACTAAAAAGAGGTTTTGAATTAAAATACAATATTTTTCACTATTCATTAAAAAATGAACTTTATCGGAAAAATACCAAAAAATTACCCAAAGTAAATTTTAATGTCCCAATCATAAATAATAATATTATTTTGACAAATAGAGATTATAAAATTGTCAAAAGTTTGATTTAAAAATGGTTTTCCATCAAAAGGCAGTAAAACAATCTTTTAAAAATATTAGTGTATTCCATGCTTAAGATTGGATTTATTCTCATTTTAAGCCTCTAAAACACTATCTAATTCATTAATAGACATAGATAAAAATATCTATTTTTCATTACTTACATGGGATGTTATAAGAATGATAATGATTTATGAAACTAGACAAATTAAACATTCAATGTGATGTGGCAGAACCAGAAGTTGAAGAGGTAACATTGGAATTAGAAGTGGTCGTGAAAACAAATTGCACTAATCTATTTAGTGTATGAAATAAAATTTTGGTCAAGAAATTTTTAAATAAGGAATAATTAAATAAACCAAAGTATTATAAATTAAATTACCATAATAATTAATAAATACATTACTTTATAATGTAGTTATAGAAAATAGATTCACAATATTTCACTTGTAATTTTTTCATATTATAAAATATAATCATATTTTTATGATTTTCATAAAATACAATTAATCATGAAATCCATTAATAATGTATATACTCAACATTATCCACTAATATTTTTTTATATTAAGGGTTATTATAAAATCTAATTGACATATTTGAATGAAGTGATGACCATGACCAATAGGATCATACCCAATTAATTCCATTTATCAAAGCTTCTTATGGGAGATTGAATCACCAGGATGTTCCTTTGAAAAATATAAAGAAAATATCTAATAACTACAATATGATAAAGAAAATTTATAGGGTAAGTTCAAACTCATAGAGGTCACTACCCTTACCATTTTCATCAAACCAACATAATAATGTTATACCATCATATATCATAAAATTAGGGCATATACTGGTTTAACAAGGTGTTTTATATATAGAACCTTGTAGTATGAATTTGTATATTTTATCTATTTAATGAAATAATTATTGCATTTTGTTTATTTTTTATTCAAAAACTGAAGTATATAATTAGTTTGACAAAAAATATTCTTGGATAAAAATAAATTGAAATTGTATTTTTTAGGAAATATATTTTCCCAATTAAAGAACTCCTTTTGATTAATTAATGAAATCATGAAATAAATGTTAATTTCAGGAACATTTATTATTGAATAATATTTATTTATGTTCAATTGGTAATATTATTTTATAAATTGTCCTATAATATTATTAATTTTCAGAATTTGTTTTTCATAAAAAATATTGTTTTTCAATAAATGAGGATTTTCTTTAAAGTAGAAATTTTTATATTTAGAAAATTATTTTTATAAAAAAAATTATTTTTTAATTCATCATGTTAAAAATATGTAATGGATAATTTTTTATAATTTTATGTGATATTAGAATTTTTGGGTAAGAATAAAATATGATATAAATATACATTTTGTATTATGACATCATAATAGCTCCAAATTGATACAATAAATACTAATAATGGAATAAAAGAGAAAAACACATTTTTCAATTAAAATAATATTTTTAATGTTATTTTATTAATTTTACAAACCAATAATGAATCCTCCAATGCCAAAATTATATATTAATAATTCATTACAAACATGAATCACCTCTATTTACTGAATAATATTAATTTAATGAGTTCATTTCATTGAATAAAAAAATATTGAAATCCAAGGCACTTTTTCAAAAACCATGGGGAAAAACCTTGTTTTGGTTTTTGGATTATATTATTTTTTCAAATAATCCATAACACATGTTTATAAATTAATAAAAAATTTACCTCCACTTTTCTATAAATAGACACCCAACCACTCATTCCACTTCCCTAAAAACCTATTCATCTAAATTTTCTTCCCCCATGTATCTAATATGGTCATGACATGTGGGATAGTAATTATATAGCTCCCATATGAATTGGGTAATGTTTTTACCTCATGAAATTACATGCATGGTGCATGAGAGTTTAGACTAAGAATACTATGTTATGATGTATTGATGTTTATCCTTAAATGTATTATTATAGAGAAATGTTTTATGTTGTTCCACATTCTTAAAATTCCATGGTGTTATAATTTTTTTTGTGATTCATTGATCATGATTATAATTCTCACCATTTATGTCACCATGTTACCCCCTTGACTCTCATGTAATAAATCACTTTATTCTGTGATTTTATTTTTCCCTTACAGGGATTTATATATCATCGTTTTCTTATATAAATTCCTAGGATATGTTTTATAGTTTTATAAGATCAATTGAATTTTTAGGGCATGTTAGGTGGTTTTTAAATAATGTTGTCGTATCCCCATGTCATGTCATTACAATATATGTATAACTGTCCAATGACACTAGTACTCTTTATATTTTTGGACTGTGTTATGTTTACCATAATGTTATAAAATAATGTGTATAAAGGTTATTAGTTTTTATAATATCACTTACTTTAACCATTTTTTTCTTAATTTTACCATTATTGTTTTAACTCAATTTATATCACAGTTTCTTATTTTTAAACATATAAATTAAATTAACCACTATACATAAATTTTTCCAGATTATAAAACATTTAGACTCAATCTAATCTAATTCATTCCATAAATATGGGAAATTTAACTTTTAAATGAAGTCACATAATAAATAAAAGTAAATTTTATAGGAATAAAAAAATTTTATTTTATTTATTCTTAATCATATATCATTTTAATTACCAATTAAATGACACATAATTTATTTTTTAGTCATTCAATCAATAAATCAAATTATTTTATAAAATGAGACCAATTAATTTTATCAATTCAAATATATACAATAATTTTAAAAAAGAGACCTTTAAAAATATCAATTTAAAATTTCAACAACATCCTACTAAAATTAATTATTTATATTCATAAAATGTTATTTAAAAAATGCATTAGTATTTAAATGAATCTTTTAGTTGTATAAATACAACAAAAAATTAATTATTGATGATGATAATAATAATAATAATCCATGATGGTCCAGGAAATGGGATGAAGATCCATTTACATTAAAATTTATTAAAATATATAAATACTTGAAACACGGAGGATTATATTCAAGTTTACATGTCACCCTAGAAATTATAGATATGAAAGAGAATAAAGGCATTGTTTAGGGAAAATGACCAGAACAAGATTCCCTACAAAATCAAATAATTTTAAAAGTTATGAACAACCATGTTAGTCTCCATATATATGTCTGTAACGTTAAAATGAATTATTGAAATATTAGGCAGTCAATCCATCCATTAGTAAGATTTTTTCGATGGAACATGTTGAGAATGATTTAGTAGAAAAGTAACTACCTAATTTGAATCACATTAAATCCATAAAATTCCACATCCGAAGTTTTTATAATAGAAAACTCATTAAATAAATACCCAAAGAATATCATAAAAGTATATAAATATTCCAAGTAGGTGTTGAAGGAACCCCTTGATAAACCCCCCAAAAGTTATGAAAATATAATGGAATTATTCAAGATTAGGTGCAATATATTAATCCATATTAACATTTGATTTAATTTATAATGGGAGAGGTATCATCCACCATAAATATTTTAATATGTTAGGCCTTTGGGTAACACCAACAACACCAATAATTTTAATTTATATAAATTCATCCATGTTGTTCAATTATACATCCAAAATTAATCATAGATTTTAACTAAATATATATGAATATGCATATAAATATATCCCTAAATTTGGGATTTGATTTCTCAAACCACAATATATTTAATTCAATACATAGTTAATGAATTTAAAATAGAATAAATGTATATACAATATTCTTCACTAGAAAAACATAATCTAAATTGAAGACCTTCCCGATGAAATCTTTGAGACCACTATTATGTGAAATGTTTTAATGAGAGATATAGTCCCCAAGTGTCCAAATATTTTCTATAATTTACCATTCCATGAAAAAATGGAAATTAGTTGTAATATCATTCATGCAGAGATATAAACATGAAGGAGACTTCCGTCTTTGTTACACCCTGTTATGCTTTTCAAGTACTCCCTAGATTTTTCTTTGTTTATTATCCTTTTTTGGGTGAGTTTGTGGGAATATCAAGGATGGAGATCCTTTTATAGGTATAAAAACCTAATGTTATGGGATTTATATTTATTTTAATTAATAGAGTCTAGGTAAAAACATCTCAAGGTCTCACAGGGGTTCTACCTATGATTAGAGAATGCCCGAAAAAGGGGTTTTGAGTGTTTCTTCTTAAACCTCCAATTTATATAGTTATCTATGATGTACATGCTTGATAATGGTGTTACATGATGCATATTTATCTCATTAAAATACTATGAATCTGGTTTACTGCATGAGATGTTTACATGCCTTGTAAAGAGTCAAATCATGTAATGTCAATAATCAGGTTTTAATAAAATGACAATGTTTTTTTTGATGATTTCACCCTTAGTGGATTACATGATGTGTAATAGGATTAAAAACCATGAAAATTTCACATGTTGTTGTTTTTAGGTTTTCTTGAGATATATTTTCATTTTATTCATCCATGCAGCCTCCCTCTCTTGTCTTAGAGCTCACTCTAGGTGATTTTGGGTTGTTCCCTCCCTTATGGATCACTTTGTTTAGTGGTAAATCATCATGGTTGTTATAGTGTGCATATCTATGTATGTAATCCTTAAAGTTATTCCTTATAATGTTAATAGAAAATATATTCGATATGTTTATAGACATAATTTTTGATCAGATAGTTTTTTCTATTGATCCCTTTTAGTTTCATCGCTTCCTTTGTATTTCGAAGGCCGTTATCAAGGATTCAAATCATAGTTTTTGAAGGAAGCAAGGTTTATATCAGTTGGAGGTTGGAATTTCATTACAATATCATTATTAATCTAATAATATACCATTTTTGTAAATTTCCTATGGGTTTTTCATTAATTTTATTTGATATGGGGGTTTAAAGGGAATCTTGGAAAGGAAAATGTTTTCAAAAGTTGGTTATATTTTAAAATTGATTATCTTGATTTGGAAATGAATTTTGGAATAACGAAGTAGATTTTATTATATTTTAAAATGTTTTATAAAATTGGGTTCATGGTTTTGAAGTGTATTTTAAAAATTATAAATTTTTGAACCTTGGGATTATGAAGAAAATGACACAGGTCGTCTTAGTGTTTGTGGTACCACTAAGAGGTAAAGATTTAGGATATAGATATACCGTGGAAGGAATTGATATTAGTTAGCACAAACATTATTCCTATTTAGTATTTAAAGTTCCTCACTTACATTTTCTCATAGGCTAGGGCCCAATATGACTTTCTTTTTCATTTAATGTTATTTATTATTTGGTTGTTTTTATCATGGATTGTTTCGCATAGGTTTTTACATGAGGTTGTTTCACTTAACTAGCATGAAAGGTTATTTCATGGATATTAATTTACTTGATTACCTATTGATAAATGTATTTTATTTCTTATTTTATCACCTCAACTTTTCATATTTTTGGTTTGATAATATTGAAGGATTTTTGAAAAAATATAAGGAAAAATGATTAGGAAAATTATTTTATTTTGAAGAATTTATTGGAAAATTAGTTATGTTTTGAAATATAGAATAGTTGAAATAATAATATTAGACCTTCTATTTACTAAGTTTTTGTTTCCTACTATGATTTTCACTCTCACCCTAATTTTAACTATGGTTAGTTTTTGATGTTTTATTACAAAATATTTGTAAGCAAATGGGAATCTTGTAGTATGTTAGCTTCTCCTTTGGTCTTTGAATTCATATAAAGGGTTTTTTGGGGATCGTTTTGGTCACATGAAGACTTTTTATTATTGATTCATTCATACTTTAGGGTTTATCTTGTTTGTATTATATTTTATTGATATGTTTATATCTTTTTCATCTATATAGTACATTTTCTGTATGTCTGATTCCATTATATAAAATACCTTATTCTATTTTCTTACTTGACCTCACCATGTGATTGCTAGATCAGGTCTATGGTTTGGTGGGCATGGGTTGGCTAATTAAAATTTGAAATCAGATGGAAGGCTCATTCTAAAGTGTGTTAACAGTTCCTAAGTTTGGTTCTATGTATTTGGTAGATAGGATTGAGGAGAATCATAATTATTATAGTAAGTTCAAAAAAGAATAGTGTCCCACTCACTTATCTAACTATTTGCGAGTTATCTTGGGTGGGTAAGAAATTTTATAGGTTTGAGACATGGGGTTCAAGGTCATTTGAAATAACTATATATAATTTTTATTTAAATTTACATTTTCCACTTTGAAATAGATTTCATTGGTAAAACATCATAATTTCTTTAAATTCTTGTTGTTTTAAAGTAATGGATTCAATTATGAAGGTGGTCCAAGGATTTTTGGAATGTGCTTATTACTTAATTAGTCATTTTATTGTGCTTATTAGACAACTCCTCAAATAAGTTCTCTTCCAAATATGACAGAGGAAGTTATATGATAGGTAATATAGGTTAATCTATTAGTGTACCCTTGGTTGAAGCAGTAATACTTACCATTCCGACTCTAGGTCTAGTTGGTGTCAGGAACCCATGGATTATGGTGAATCATGGCTATGAGTTTATGAAGAAACATCCACACATACTCTATAGAGACAAATGATTAATACAATATGAGTAGTGGATTCACTAGATTGATAGGATCTTCAATTTCATTTAGACTCTTGAAGACTCAACAATCAGTTTTTCCATGTACATGATCGAGGGACTGAGAATGAGGTTGTGGGACTCTATTGTGGAAGATAAGTTTCATATGGAACTTACCTAAGATTATGTCATGATAATATTTAATCATAAAATTTACCTTGATATGATACGTGTGAAAAAGACCCAGGAGTTTCTAAATGTAGAGTAAGGGGAGTGTACTGTTCTGGTGTATTCTACTCAAATAGTGGTGTTTGTTCATTTGGAACCATATATTGTCAATAATGAGTACCTAAAGGCTCAAAGATTTGAGGTTGGAATGTGTCCTAATATTAGGTTTATTTTGATTCACATATTAATTCTGAAATTTGTATAAGTAGTTGACAAATCCTATTTTCTTAAAGAAGAAACTATATAAAAGAATGGTTTTTATGGAGATTTTGTAGGTAGAGTTGTTATCCAGAATGTAACTTATGTCCAGAAAAGGAAACGTAAGAGTGATCCATTCTATTAATAAATAGTTTGAAGGGATTTATAAATACATCAAAATAATCATTTCTATTAGTGTGGGTGGTCATGTAATACCATTCCTAACTGTCTATAGGCTCATATTACTTTTCATCATTATGTATTTTCCATCCATCTAAATCATTTCTTCTAAAAGATATCCCCATATAGTAAGGAAATATCCACTCCACCAAATGTTTCACTAGTTTTTATTTATTCATCCTAGGGTAGCTGGTAAAATCCATTGTACAAGGGGGATGTTCATGTGGATACGAATAGACATCTTTATGTCACTAAGTATCCACAAGGGGAATCTAAAGAATGTCTAACTACTGTTAGAGTTACATTGTTTATTTAATATTATTGGGTGATATATTTGTTTGATATAGGATCTACTCATTCTATTATGTAATCAATTTTATTTGAAATATTATCCTTGAATTTGGACATATGAAAACCTTTTTTATTTTCCATGCCTTTAGTAATGAAGTCTGAACATGTTTTCATTTGTCCTGCAGGTTGGGGGATGATACCTGAAATTGTGGTATAATTGGACTAATTAGTTATTGTTCTTAACATATTCAACATGATTTTCATCGTGGATTGGATGATTAGTTTTAAGGCCCAGATAAACTGTATTAACTTAAGGGTAAATTTCTTATCTACTGGTGGGGTCACTAATGTCTTTCAGGGTGAGTGTGACTCTAGATCGAGTGCTGTAGGGAATATTGTTCCTTAGGCTAGGCTAATATCATTCCGGTTTTCATAGATAATTCTTAATAAATTCGATACTTTTGGTGTTCAAATTTTTAAAGTGGTTTCTATGTACCCTAAGGTATTTCCAAATTATTTTTTTGTTTAACTCCCTAGGGATATGTTGAGTATACTATTGAGTTGATCCCTTGTGAGATGCCCATTTCTATGCCATCTTGTCAAATGTCACATGCTGAATAGGGGGAACATAAGGTGTAGCATGAGGACCTAAAAGGTAAAGGATTTAGTTATACTATAATATTATAATGGGCTTCACCTGCCCTCTTTTCTATAAAGGCATACGAGTGCCTTAGGCTTTGTGTAGACTACCAAAAGTTATATCCAGTGGCTGTTAAGATCAAATATCTTTTTCCTATGACTGATGATCTTTTTGACTATCATATAGTGGAATTTTGGTTTTCCAGGATTGACCATCAATCAAGTTACCACCTTTTGAGATTATGAGAAGATGATATACCCAGGACTACTTTAAAAAGTAGGTATGGGCATGTTGAGTTTCTAGTTATGTCGTTTAGTCTAACTAATGGTCCTGTGGGGTTTATCAATTTGATGAACCAGATCTCTCAATAGTTTTTGGGATCTTTTTTTATTCTATTTATTGATAATATTTATGTGTACTCCACATCAGTGTAGGTTTATAAATACCATTTTGATATCATTCTCGAAAAAATGAAAGAACCTCATCATTATTGTAATATTTCCAAATAAGAGTTTTGGATACATGAAGTAAAATATCTTGGGCATGTGATATCTGAGAGGTTCATTATAGGTGATCGTAAAAATATATATTAAATGATGTCTTGGGATCACCCTAGAATTTTTTTTAGATCTAAAGATTATTTGGTTTGGTTTGTTACTATAGGTGGTTTGTTCATTATTTATCCAAGATCACATCTTTGATGACTACATAATCCCATAAGGGTGTAATGTTTGAATGGAATGAATAATTTGATTTATATTTTGAGGTTCTAATGATTATTTTTAATGTATAACGTTTTTTAATTATTCTAAAACTAGGTTTAGGTTATGTTATTTTCTTCAATTCTTTTGGTACGGGTTTGTGATTTGTCTTTATGTAGGGGAAATAGGTCATGGCCTATGTCGCATTCCATTTATTAACAAATGATAAAAACTAACCTATCCATGATCTATAGATTTCATTAGTTATGAATGCACTCTAAATGTTTTGTCACTATCTATTTGGGGAGTGTTTTACAATTTATTTTTAGCACAAGATCATGGAACATATTTTTACTCAAAGAGATTTGAACATGTGATAGAGGCTCTGGTTAAAGTAATATTAAACATTTGATTTTGAAATTTCATACACTACTATGATAAGAAATGTGTTTTCTAATGAATTGAGAAGAAAATTACTGATGAAATATTTGAACGAATTGGTAAGGATGTGGTCTCTAGTGAGTTTTGTTTCATGAGATGTGCTTGGGAGTGGAAGAGGTTGGTGAACATGTGTTACTAAAATTGATAAATGATGAATCATATATGGATGAGTGATTTCAATGTGATATGGTTATATATAGAGAGTGCCAATGATTTATTGAAATAATTTATTTTGGAGAGACCTTAGTTATGTAGTCTCAATCTCCTAATGGCACATTGTTATTTTATAGTAGGTTTGTTTGTATGTTTTCCATGAGGTATGAGTTGATGGATAGTTGGAACTAGTCATGATGGTATGTTCACCCATTAACTATGAATATGTATCAAAACATTATAGGTTAATATTGGTGGTGAGGGATGAGGTGGTCAATTGAGTAATTTGTATCATTGTGTCAAACTTTTCATAGAATTAAGGAGGAACAATAGGACCTATTGGTTTGTTTTATAAGGGATAGAAACAATGCACGTGAGAGAGAAATGTTGATGAGGAAATAATGACATTAAATTTTTGCGAGTCTAGGAATATGAGATATTTATGAGGGTAGAAATAATTTATGGTGTGGAGATTGTAACACCCCATTACCATTTTCAATTACTCCCTTATTTGTAGTTGGTTTATTTTACTTGTTCCGGTGCATTTTTATGATTTTTTGGGATAGATAACCTTTTCTAGAGAAAATGAAATAATGTTCAATAGTTTATGTTGATTTAAATTAATTAATTCCATGTATATATGTGTCAATGAATTAGTGGGGTTATCCCCATGTTTGGATAATGCTTGGAGAGTATTTTTTGACTTTTTCTTCTTAAACCGATATTTTATGACATGCAATGGATATTTACACACCATCAAAGGGTGTTACAAGACCTGTATTTATCACCAAGAAGATGTTGTGAATTCAGTTCATGGCATGATATGTATACACAATGTTTAAATATTTCACTTTGTCAAAGGAAAAAAATCAGATTAAAAAAAAGGTGACATTTTTTTCTTGAAATTCTAGTGTTCCTGGATTTCACAACATGTAATGGGATTACAAACCATGTAAATGTTGTGAATTAATGTTTTTATGGAATCATACTAGTGATTTATATTTCATTAATACATGAATATTCCCTCTCTCAACCAAGAGCTCAACCTATATTATTTTGGGAAATTCCCCCTTCTGAGTAGATAAATTCAATGATCAGTAATCCAGGTTGTTACGATGTGACTATATGGTTATGTAATCTTTTAGGTTCTTCCTCCATTTAGTCAATGTAACATTTTTGGATATGTTAATGGTTTCTAATTGTGATCTCATTGGATTTTCTATTGATCCCTTTTAGTTTCATAGTGTGCCTTATCTTTCAAAAGATGTTCTTGAGGTTTCCAATAATCATTATCAAAGGAAGCTAGGTTTATACTAGTATTAGGTTAGAGTTTATGTAAAATAGTTTAATATAATGAATTTATTATCATTATTATAAATTAATTTGGTTTAACAATTTATTTGACTTTATTTTGTGTTTCAAATTATTTCTTACAATGGAAAATGTTTTCAAAATGGGGTTTTCATTAGAAATATATTTTCTTGATCTCAAAATGGACTATCAAACAGTAAAGTGGATTGGCATTGATTTGAGAATATTTTATTAAATTATGAGTAGGGTTTTGAAATGTAATTTTATAATTAGAACATATGGAACCTTGGGTGATTCGTGAAAGTAAAATAGGTAGTCTTAGTGCATGAGGACCCATTAGAAGGTAACATTTTTTATATTAATGGACTGTGGAAGGAAACGATATTGGTTAGTACCAATGTTATGCATGTTTTGGATTTTTATTTTTATATAAACATTTTCCCATAAGATAGGGTCTAATATAAGGTGATTTTTTATGGTTTTAAATTTCATGATTATTTCAATCATGGATTGTTTCTCATATTATTTTATATGAGGTTGTGTCTCATAACATCGTAAGACATGTTATTTCATGGAAATGTGTTTACTTGCATACCTATTGATGCATGGATATTATTTATAATTTTATCACTTAAACTTTTAATATTATTGGTTTTAGAATATGAAAGGATTTTATGAAAACCAAAGTGGAAAATCATTATATATGAATTGGATTTATGAAAATTATTTGTAAAAATGTTTTTGTTTTAAAAGAAATATATTTAATTCATGATATTAGACTTTATATGAAATTTATGGTGCTATACTATAAGGATTTGTGATCACACCATACTTTTTCCCTTCAACGATGGTATATGTTTTATTTTTAGATACATGTAAAGGGAAGGAAATATTAGAGCATCTCAACTTCTCCATTGGTCTTTTCTTTTTTAGCATGGTGGTTTGGAGGTGACCATTAGGCACATAGATACTTATTGGCCTTTGTTTATTCATACTATCTAGTTTAGCTATTTTTTCATAGATTCTATGGATATGGTTGTATATTTTTCTTCTATATTGTAATCCGGTTATTTTTACTATAATGTTATATACATGGACTTGTTCTATTTTGTTTCTTCACCTCACCATGTTATGGATAGTGAAGGTGTGTGGTATGGTTGAACTGAATTGGTCTATTAAAATCTATATTCAAGAGGACTATTATCCATTGGAAGATTATTTAGACAATGTATCAAGATTAGTGTCTATATAAATGTGGGACAGAAGGATTTCCTATAAAATTTCATCCATAAATGTAGATCATTAGCCTCACCATGGAGAAAAAAGTAAACTTTTGGTTGATGTTTCTGAATTATTTTCAGGAAAAAGTATATCAAACTCCTATAAATTGAATGAATCAATTTAATAAATCATCGCTTATGAAAATAAATCTTCCACATGTTAAAAATAAGAAACTACATGGGAAGTAAAAGGACTAGTGATGGAGGTATGGGGGTTCAAAGCTTTTTAAAGAAGAGTATTAAGCCATGGGTTAGTCTATAAGTTCATATTATTTTATTTTGAAGGGAACAATTACATATGAATCATAATATAAACATATTAATCCTGATTAAAGGAAAAACTGAAGAGAATTGGAAGAATTTTATACCCGTATTGATCTATTTAATTATACTAGTCTAGATGAAATAATATGAGGCATGTATAGAGTTATGCAAGTGAAAAATGTTAGTATCCAAAGGATAATGATTGATTTTTTTTGAAATAGGAACTCATCCCATATCAACATGATTCAAAAATATTTTATAGGAATAAATAACTTGATTCCCTTTATAAATACAACTAGATCGCTAAAAAATTCTAATTTGAGTGGTAAGATGATTTAACAGATCCCTAGGCCTTTTTAATCAAAAAGGCACCACAAAAATGGAGATAAAAATGGATTGAAAAGGCATATTTCACCCTCTTGGGAGTGGTTCCTCCATTTTGACAAGTTATATGAGATATAATTATTCTAGTAATTCCTACCATGTTAATATATTTGACCATGCCCCAAAATAATGACATACCAATGAAGGTAAAGAGAAAATATCCTTATCTTATATGCAAGAGATTCGACAAAAACATTTTTCTCAAATTAGGGAAGCCTTTCCTGAGGAAAAACAAGGAATTATTCTATGTAATAACTTATATAAAAGATACTAATAAGGAGATAAATTGAATTAAATGGTGTTATGGGAGTAATTATTAGCCTCACAAACAAGAAAGATGTCATTAGTATAAAAATGATGAGTGAGGGCTTCGATATTACTGATATCATTAATAAGAGATAACACCTTGCTTTAAGAAACCATAAGAAGTTATATTCTATGATAGTATTCAACTAGGGTAATGAGGGGTGATGATAAAGGATCACCTTGTTTAAAACCTACAATTTATCTAATGAATCCTTTAGAAGTTCCATTAATTGGAAAATATATCCTGGAGATCAATAGTATGGAGTTAATAAGAAAATGAAATTTTGAGGAAAATCAGATTTTAAAAATATAATTAAAATTGATACTCCATTTCATAGTGTTAAGATATTTTTTGATACCCAGATTAGGAGAAATAATGCCCCACATATTCCTCTTCTAAAGTATTTTCAAATCCTATGAGGCAATGTAGAGATAGTCTTATATATTTCTTCCGGTTATAAAACCAAAATGATTTGGTGAAACAATACAATTAAATATACGATAATGTATGACAAAAATAATTTTCCAAATGATATTATGGAGAATATTCCCAATGAAAATGTTACTAAAAACAACTCCTTTATTTCATGATACCACTAAGATACAACACTAATTAATTGTGCGTTGATATCTTGGGGGGTGGTACCCCTTGATTACAAATTTTCTAAAAATTTGTGTGAAATGATTTGTGAAAATATTCCAAAGTTGTAGAGAGAATTTATTAGTGATTCCATTATTTCATAATGGGATATTAGTACTGAGTGAAAATAGGGATGATTTAATCTCATTATAATCTTGAGATGTTTTATGAAAATAATTTTCCTTTTCACTGATAGATAAGCTAATAGAATAAAAAATTGGATACAATGTAGAATCTATATTGAATATATTCAACAAATGAGAGGCCAAACAATCAATAATATAATTATAAAATATAAGAGCTAATTCATTGGTGATAATTGATGATATATCCTTTTTCACATTCCACTCTCTTTATTGAGGTGAAAAAACACTGTTTTTATATTCCCCTCATGAATCCATAGATGATGGAGTTGTTTCGTATGAATAAAATATATCTTAATTATAAAGGCATTTAAAGATTGAGAAATCTATATTTCATCCAATGGCCCAAATGCCTTCATTTTTTATTGATTTTTGATAATCTACCTTCCAAGGGGTGAGATGGAACCCTTTCAAGGCCCGTAGGATTAATTATTACATGGCCCGTAGGCCTTGGAGGAAACCTTTGCCCGTAAGATTAAAACATTACATACAACCCAGACTAACTACTTGGAACCTCTCCTCCCCAGAATCTTCATCGTGAAATCATCTCTCCACCTTTGCATGGATATTCAGATAGGATTTCCTGTGCATGAACAGGCTTTTCCCGATGGCAGGTTCCATACCCTCGCATTCATGCAATCCGTTTAGCTTTTGCTATAGTGAAAGCTCCTTCCCCCTCCTCCTTATAAACCTTTTTCTTTGTAGGTTTTCTGGTTTGAATCTACAATTAAGGTGGTCTGAAGGCCTTGAGATAGCCTGAAGGCCTTACTGACATGAAGGCATGGGTGGACCAAAGGCCTTAAAGGACTTGGGGACCAAATATGTGGCCTGAAGGCCCAAACAGAAGAATATTCCCGGCTGCTATAGTGCCAAATAGTGCTTGCTATAGTTCCTACTACAGTACCCTCTATATCTCTGAACAGTTCATCACAGTTCCTACTACAGTCTGCATAGTCCCCGCTACAGTCTGCTACAATAGCCCAAAAATTAGCCTCTGCATGGATTTGATCCTGGGTCTTCTTGATGTACTTAAAGCATCCTCACCAACTAAGCTAAGGCTCATGTGTAGAAATTTATATTTCCTCATTATTAGAAGAATTATATATTTAATTCTTTTTATTTACATAAAATAGAACATTCTCATCCTTAGAAATATTATAGTACAAAATGGATAACTTGTTCTTACTCCAGGAATGCATGGTTAACGTTGAAATTTTCATTTTTTTGGAAAACCATTTGAGGGAATCCCCATCCTTATCCAAAGACCATTCCAAGGAAATTAAAAACATAAAATATTCATAATATATCTATAATTTTTTAAATTTTAAGTTAAATAATTATTTTATACCAGTTAAAATAAAAGAGGGAAGATTTAGGAATGATTTTAGTGGAATCTTAGAAGAGAAATATCAGAGATGAAATATATTTATTCTAACCTAGGAGAGAAATAAAATCTATTTCAAATTACATTATTTTCTTCCATTAAATATGATCCTCATCATGGTGTAATAGCCCCAACCAATAATTTCTCATTAATAAGACATATGTCAAAGTGTCATTAAAATTCCATAGTTTCCACCATCATGAGAATGAATCCAATAATCTCTTATATTTTTAAGACATAATTTTAATCTTTTGGTTAGATCCAATTATATCTAACATGTTTAGAGATGAAACAAGATCCTCCCATATGACTCTACTCTTAATTTAGTAGATGGAGGAATATATAAATTAAACAATATATATTGTGTTATTAATGGAAACCATGATTGTGACTTACAATTACTGAATTCTAAATAGAGAAGAATTTTATTATTCCTCATAAGGATATTTGGTGATTTTACATTTCTTATTTTAATTTTATGATACATCCAATGATATCCCATATTAATAAAATCATTGATAATTATTTAATAAATATTTACCTTTTGTTATAAAATTAAAATATTTAGCGGTTTATATTTTGTTCTTAAATAAATAAGTGTTGTATAAGTGTCATCATTATTGGATATTTTGAAATTCTAGAAATGGGTGTCCATTTAGAGGATTATTTTTCCCTAGACTGGTGTCTATTATTCTATTTCACCAAACAACATGGATTTTTTCTCTTTTAATATAACCTTCCTAACATTTATTATCAGATTAAAATAATCCATTAGCCAATAAATACCTTTATATTCCTTATTTATATCTGAAACAACCTTCCTAAGGAGCATATATCCATCTTCAAAATCAATATCCCATATATGTAATCAAAGTGGTGTGAATTTAAAACTGATTAAATATATGACTGAATAAATGAACTCAAGTGCCTTACTTTATATAATAATTTCCAAGGGAACATATGTGATGCATTCTACAACCTTATTAAAATTATCCTCTGGTGCAGCCCCCTATAAGGTTTTTAGAAGAAAAACAGTCATGGTGGTGGTTCAGGGAGCCCCAAAAATGTACCCCTCTATTTTATCTATAGTAGGAAAAAACATGTATAAAGAAGTATATACATTTACCATATCTTTAGTGGGCATAAGTACCTCTTCATTCATGTTGGAGGCCTGTAGGTCCTTTAGCTTTACATTTTCTTGGCTACATATTTTTGTAATATTACCATATCTTATGTCAATCTCTTATCCAATTTTATATTCAGATATAATGTCATACTGAGGGTTTATTTTCCCCTAAAATACTTAACAAAAATCCCATAAATAGAATTATTAATGAATATTTTTATCTTGGGAGAATAACCAATCGCATGGAAAATGGAAAAAATGTCATTATCCAACCTAGATGAGATAGTAATCCACACTAGGGAAAAAATCTAATACCCAGTCTGAGCCAATTCTTTACCTTTATCAATTTCCTTAGACTTTATCTTTTTTACACTCATTCTTTTAATATCCCTGGAGGTTACCAAATATATATGATATTTTTTCCCTCTTTTACTCACTAGAAAAATGGCTAATTAATTTTCAAT
Source organism: Viscum album (assembly GCA_963277665.1). NCBI lineage: Eukaryota > Viridiplantae > Streptophyta > Magnoliopsida > Santalales > Viscaceae > Viscum > Viscum album. The sequence continues at coordinate 1,572,382,858 of OY728120.1, read as the reverse complement.
CAATATAGAAGTGTGATCACCTCTCATATGGAATCTTAATATTGGTTTTTTCCATTAAATTTTTTGGAATGAACTCATCAATCATTGTTGTTGGACGATCAAACTCTACCAGTGTGCATGTGTACAGAGAATAACATTCCCTTATAGTATCTCAATCAAGTTTCATAAGAGTTCTAATTGATGATGCAATATCCCACAAGTTCTTTTGGGAGAAATATATCATCTTTTTAGAATAAACATGGATTAAAACCCAAGAATGAATGTTATTAACATTATATATATCAAAATGGGAATATATTTTTATGATAATTATAATTCCATTTTTTGGGTGATTATGATGAATCCCCAGTCTTTCATCATCATGTAATTAAAGGGAAAGAAAATGTGGATGTACCCAAACCATAATGTTATTAATATCAAATAAAAAATCCAACATATCTATAAAAAATTAATCAAGTCTAGGAGATTTATCGAATCCTGTACTTTTGGAATGATCAAATGAGACTCAATATAATATTTATAGAATCTGTTATTGACATTTTTGCATCTCGATTGGTATTGAAGTGGGCCACCAACCCATTCCTTACCATCCTTTTAGAAATAAGTTCTATTAATATGAAGGAATACATTTGACATGGAATCAAGATGGAAGGTGTTGACTTACTCATATTCATATGGATATCTTTTCCATAGACTCTCTCCTTGAATGGTATCATTTAATTAAATACACTTTTTACCCCCATGATGTTTCTGAAAAAATGAATTTAGATCCAAACATCTTAGATTTTAATCACCAAGGTGATCTCCCAAGGTATTCAACCCTTCATTCTATATCCAATATAATAATAATAACAATAATAATAATATAAATTTGTAATAAAACATTTTAATTAAATATTATATCTTTTTTACTTTATTAAAAAAATATTATTTTATTTTTTTCTACTAAGAATAACATAAAAACAATATATCTATTTGATAAATTAATAAACAATAACCATATATTGAAGGACTATATGTCGAATTATTATATTTCCCATGGCCATATTTATTACAATCACATTTAATTCCTATTTGTAGCCTTATATAAAATCATTATAATAAATTGTTATATTTATTTACTTAAATCTCAAATTTATTATTATATTTCCATTTGTATAACTTATTTTCATTGTTTAAATTTTGGTAATGATCTTCCACAAAAACTATGATGACATGGATTTCACGTTCGTTGTATTTTTATTTACATATGGTTTTATTACTCTATTCATATTCATCTTTATGTTTCATATTGCATTCAAAAAATGTATTACTATTTATATTGTGTTATCATATTTTATATCATAAAAATTCATAACATTTAATTTTAGTTTGGTGTCTTTTGTTAAAAAATATATTAACTAAATTATAAATTAGAAGTAAAAAATACATTAAAAATCATGGTATTTTTCCTTAAAATATTTCGGAATATACATCAATGAGACATTGTGGTCGACCATATAAACTTATTATGTTTCATATATTTCAACATCATATATATCCTAAATATTTATGTGACCTAATTTCTCCAAAATATGGTAAATATTATGTCAAATTTATTCATTATGATTGTGAAATTTTAGACACAATTTTATCATATTATTATTCATGCAAGGTGATACCTGAGAGAATGCTCCAAAAATTATTTGTTGTGGATAACACAATTTTCTTTTTCTATAATTGTATTTAAAACTATACAATGTGAAAGGTATAATTTTAATCTATCAAACACACATTGGAAATATTGACCCCTCTATTATTTCATGTTATTGTTCATAAACATTGTGTTATTCGAGTGATGATTTCTTTGATGTCTTTTATATAGGTGAGGCCCCTCTAAAGGTATCTGAATTACTAGAGATTATTAGAAGAATTCATTTCACGGATTATCCAAACCAATATTGGTTTGACTTAAACTCCCCTATGATGTATAAAATGAGTTAAACCACGTATTATATAAATAAACAATAGAAAAATTTAGATTAAAATTAAATAAATTTCATAATAATACACACTTGAGGAATAAAAATATTTAGATTCATTAGAGACTAGATACATAAGAAAGTATATTATAAATGATATTTAGTAGATGTTGCAATTTTTTAACTCATTCCATTACATCGTACACATTTATTACTAAAAACCTTTTCTCATAAGAAGGAAAAAATAGAAACATAAAAAAATGTGACCTGAGAGGCAAAATAAAAGAAAAATTAGAGATATCAATCAAAGATCATATGAAAGAATAAGATATGCATAATTATATTAGATAATGATATTAAATTACTACTTTCATACTGTTAACATCCTCATATTTTATGAAATAATTTATTCAAATAAATTTAATTTCTTCGACAGCTTGGGTTATACACAATGTTGATTTTAAAAGAAAAATCATATACTACTAAAATATACTTTAAATTAGAATTTATAACCAATAATTTAAACTATTAGGTATAAATATTATTAAATTCATTATGAAAAATATATATAAACATGTTTATAGATTTATAGAAAATAATCTGTCATTTTTTTTTTGAAAATTCATCTTATTCAAAAAATACATTTTCATGAAAAAATATTTTTATTCCTTTTATGAGAAAATAATATAATTAGTTTTTATAAAATTTTAAAATTTGATAAAATTCATTTCTTAAATAATCACATTAAAGTTTTCTTCTGAATAAATTTTTGTTAATTTTTTAAAGATGATTGATTTTCTAATAAATATTGAAAAATTATGAATTTTATAGATTTCTTTAAGAATATACAAATTTACATGTTGTTTTTGATATGGTTTAAAAGTAAATTTGTTTTTATTATATTTTAAATAATATAATAGTGTTTTTTTTAATCAATTTTATTTTTGAATTTAGTATAAATATGTAGTAACACATATAATGGAATTTTCCCAAAAAATTGTTTCTTTTGGAACATTGGAAATTTTAATGTAATAAATTATAATGATCATTATTGGTTAATTATTTTAATTAAATGAATATATTATGTTGTAAATAATTTTTTTAATCATTCATATAATATTTTTCTAGTAATTTTATAAGAATAAATCTCATTTTATGCTTAAAAATAGTATTATTTTAAAAGTAGATTTCATCTCGTTTTGTGATATTATTTTTTAATAAATTTATTCAGCATATAGGAATTGAATTGGATAGAATGGATTATATATTTTGAATATGTATGTCCATTTTTTTTAATCATGAAATTTTTAATTTTGTTGAATATGTATAAAATTTGTTTTCTATTTTTACAACTCAATAGAGGGTTAATTTGGTTAATCTAGGTTAAGAAAAATTTATAATTCAATATTTTTTCTTCATAATTATCATTGGAGGAATTTATGTTGACAATTTAAACATTATTCTGATAATGGACTTGGTTAATCTAGGTTAAGAAAAATTTATAACTATTTACGAAACACAAATAAATTATTTATTTGATTAACAAAAAATGAAATAAATGGTTTCAAAAATAGTATACATGATATAATTTGAATGACTTAGTGTTTTACATGAATTTTATAGATCTATATGACATACAAAGAAGGTAGGTAAGATTTATAATCAAATTAACCATTTCTATTTATGTGTTTAATGACAGATCAATTGAATGATGTCAATAATGACATTAAGGATATATTATAATAAAAATTTCTTTTTAAATAATATAAAATTCCTAAAAATCATATATTTGGAATAAATAATGGGATATGGTTATAAAAATAAAAAATAGTTCATTTATGGTACATTTTGAATTTTATTATTACATTATAAGCAATTAATGCATAGAAAACTTTAATAATTCTATAAATATCAAAAAAGGTTAATGAATGGTTAAAAAAATATATGGGAAAAAACTAGATCCATAATTTTCTAAATTTTATTGGATAAGGTTATTTCAACTCATAATCTAATTATATTAGAATAATAGCAATTTGGAACCATTTTTACATAAATTTTTTAAAAAAATTTTAAAATTTTATAAAATTTCAAGAGTTCCCCTCCTCCCAACAGTAAAAGGAAACCCCTCATTTCTCTTATTCAAACTAGCATTTTCCATCAAAATGAACCATCCACAAAAAAAATTCTACAAATCCTTAGTCACATTATAGAGGTTTTCTTATTCCCTAATTTCTATGCTTTTATCCCTTAATATGTGATTGAATGGATATATTTCAATGAAAATTTAATCACCCTAATCGAAAACTTTATTTTTAATTAGTATTTTCCACCTATAAATATATTCTATGATTCATAAAATAAAAACATCAATATCATAGATAAATGGAATTATTATTATTATTATTAATATACCATTATTAATCCACTTTACATGAAACAGGGAGTGAAATTTACACTTGAGTGTATTTATGGATAACTATCTCTACATAGTGATATAATTCAATTCAAATCAAAATATTTTATGGGAGGGAATTTTGATGGGTTTAATATTTATATATTATAGTTATAAAATTATTCTACTTATGGATTTTTAATATAATATATTACTTTTTACTATCCAAACCATTGGAAAATGATAACATCAATCTTACGTATGTTTGGAGTACCACCTACAGGAAGTGATGTGATTTGTTTTCATTTCATTTTTACTCAAAATATAATAATGCTGGATTTAATGAATATACATTTTATATAATATATACAATTTATTCTATAAATGTGATTAATTATTTTCCTTTCTTAGTTCTATATTTCAAAAAAATGAAATCGTTGTTTATTCATATGTACGACATACTGTCTTGATGAATTATATAATTTATTTTCCATTTATATATTTTATAAATTAATATAAACATGTAAATAATGAATATATATATATATATGATATTTATATCATGATTAAAATTTCTGAGATTATAGATCCAAGATAAAACTATAAGGTCGAAAACTATTGAACAGGAAGATACAAAAAATGAAGCAGATATAAATTAAAGCATTGATTTCATCAAAGAAATGTAAACAAAAGGGTGATAAAAAGTTATAATTAAATCATATATGATATGATATATTTGATTATTGTTCTTTAATATATGTAGAATAATTCTATATTTATTATATGGGAGGTTTCAATGTGTACGTTGGATGTCATAAATAAGGTATGGGATTTTCACCTCACTTTTATTGTTGTGGGATACAAGCCTTAAAGAAATTTTTTCTTTTGTGTGTCATATATATTCTCATGTGCTGAGACCCAGAAATTAGTTTCCTTAATCTAGTGTATTTTCTATTACATTGGAATAATATACATGTAATCATATCCCAGAGGACTAAAAAGTGTAGTTGTCTTAGTAATTCCGATATATACATGATTCCCATTTTACATTACAATACACAAATTACAACTTTTTTTTAAGAGTAACATTATTCCTTCTATCATACCATTTCATATAAATCATATTAAAAATCATAGATTCCTAGAAATGGAAAAAGATTTAGGGTGAACTCAGATGACCAGTAATGGCTAAGTAAAAAAGAATCTATTATTAATCAATAACAATAATATACATATAGAGGTAAACAAATAAAAAAAATTTCATTCACATAACTAAAATATAATGACATGATAAGTAAAAATAAATATGGAATGGTAAATAACTGAAAAAAACATTCCATTTAATCAATAAAATGACTGTTATAATCAATATGGAAAGGTAAATAACATTGCACAAATTCCATTTAATCGGTAATGTGTGGATAAAAAGAATCCATAGAAAATATAATTGTGAAAATATAATAGATAATAATAAATATCAAATTATAAATGAGTTAAATTATTAATTAATGGGCATCATGTCCTAAGGCATCATGATACCCCTGTCATCAAAACATTTCACAAGACAGTTTAAAACTACCAGCAAAAACCTATTTAATTCTAGTATATTTATTCTCCTCATGATAAAACAAATTCATAGAGGGGTAGTCTATAAAAAGGTCAACCCATTTATTTATGTACAATTCATTCATCATATTTATAATAATTGATTTAATTTATGAATAATTTTCATTGCCATTAAATATCCACACGAAATAAAAAATAAAAAATATTGATATTTCCTCAATCAATGAAATAACCTATAATGTAATAAAATATATGTAGAAATGAAAATAATTTTAGGAAATAAGAATTTCCATGATAAATAATATAGATATTTAGAAAAAATTTAAAGTCCAATGATTACAAGAAGGTGAATAATTTTTGGGAAAGGTAATGACTATAAAAATAAATCCATAAGTGAAATTCAATATTATCATTGTTAAAAGTAATCATAAACCATCCAGCGGAAGAATAACGATGATATTAATAAAATATAACCCATTGGATTATATTTAAAACAATGGTTTATCGTCCTTATTGAATATAAATACCATAAAAATAAAGTTAAAACCAATCTTGAAGAAAATATCATTTTAATTTTGAAAATAAATTTTTTAAAAAAAGTCACCATGATATTTTGGAAATAAATTTCATTGAAAATATCCTTTAAAAAAATAATTATTTATTATAATATTGAGTGGACAAGATGATAGGAAATTACTTTTATGCCGAGTATGTTAAAATAAATATTCCTTCAACATCTTTGGTAAAATAAAAATAAAAATTATTTGTAATAAAACATGAATATTCCGTTAAAATCATTATTTGAAAATTCAATCATGGTTAAAAGGTATTCTACAAATCATAAAAGTGTATTGAAACAATTTTGAAATCATTTTATGAAAACATGTTTTTGGAAGAAAACCAATTTCCGACTAAGTAGTGAAATGATGTCAGATTTTTATAAACAAATTTGTCAAACATTTTGAGTAAAAAACTTTGGAAAAAGGAAATATTTATTTAAAAAGTCATGATTTACTATAGAAGAATAAAATTAATTTTTTTATTATCAAATGATCAAATAAATTCCCCTAATAGAAATTGAAGCACAAATATTCCAGATTAAAATGAGATTGGGAAATAAACCCTTACAATTGTCATAAGGTTGAAGTAATAATTAACCAATGAATCGATTATTTTCATAAAATGATTGTGAAAAGAAAATAATTAGACATAAAATAAAATATATTCAAAAAATTTTACCCACATAATCATATAATTTCAAATACAACGAAGAATTAATATATCCCAAGGAAAACAAATCGTGTTATAAAATTATTTTCCACAAGGTAATGTTTATGTAATATTCTAATTGTTGAAATTATTAAAATTGAATCATAAAATATAATAAATGATTAATGTACAATGATATTACTTTCCAAAGGGGTAGTGTAAACTCTATATAAAGAAACAGGATGTATAACATTACAATATGCCTCAATGAAGATAAATTGAGACAAAGTCCCTTACCTCACACTTCTTTTTGGTTGAATGTTCCTTAAAATCTTATATTGTGGATTTTAAATATTTTATTAACTTATAAAACAACCATATTAATATTTATAATATCATATTGGATCCTTTAATAATATCTTATCATCCATTCGTTAATTATATTTCACTATTTTCATTGGTTTTGGTATTAATTTCCTTGTTTTATCATGCATGTTTCATCAAGAAAGATCAAGTTCCTAGGAATATTATATAGTCCCATTATATACATAATAATAATTATGAAATAATAAAAATATTTATTCATAAAATATTCTTTTAGTACCAATCATTAAATATTGTATTGATAAATTTAGTATATAATGATCATAGAGATGATAGGTCCTATGATTGCATGAGTAATGTTTCCATTTTTCAAAGACCATTATAGAAAAGAGGTAAGTATTATTTTATATATCTATAATGAAAATAATGTCAAATATAACATATAATTTAGTTATATAAACTTATATATGTCATAAATGTGGTGTAGTGATGAAATGAGAGTCATATAGCTTTGTGAAAGTGGTAGTCCACTCATGCACGAAAGGTATTATAATATTTTATTGAGTGAAAAGGTAAGAATTAAAGTGATATATTATAGTTTAAGAATTAAAATTATTTCATATTTATAATAATTATTTAATTTATATAACATATATTAATTAAATCTATACTTATTATATTCCATAAAAAGCGTTATTGAAAAACGAATGATAACACTTCAGGATGTGGTAGTCTATTGTACACATGAGTGATGTTATAATATTCAATAAAGAATGGATGGTAAAAATTTATATATAATATAATGACTTTAGATATATATTTATGTTATAAATATCAAATATATTCTTTATATCCATCATCATACCCAACAGTGGTAGGTAGAAATAAAAAAACAAATGTCATTGGTTCATGAGGCGGCAGTCTGCTGTACACATAACAGATGATCTCACGACCTATTTGATGATAGTTGGGATGGTTTTAGGTCATTAAAATAAAATAATTAAATATTTTTATATTTATAATTCTTATTTTAAGACATAATAATAGTTTAATAATAATTTAAAGTGGTGGAGGATGAAATAAAAGAAAAATTATCGATGGAGAACGATACCTATTCCTCAGGTATAATCTATTGGTTTACACCAAAGAATTTCAAGGCTATTTTTGTGATCATAATAAGACTTAAAATATGTAATAAATAGTTGGTAATATTATTTTTGAATTTATTGGAGAAAAAAAATTGATTTCAAGGTGTAATGTAGAGGGGATAAAGGTCGACATTTATTAAGTGAGGGGGGGGGGGGTGCCACACTTGTAATGTTTGAAAAGAAGAAAATGTAACCACGTTTTTAACACATATCAAGGGTCCAAAATGGATTATTGTTGATTTATATATATTATAGTTTTAAAATATTTCTATAAAATAGATTTTACATAGGATATTAATTAATTTTAACCCTTATATTTTTAGTTTAACCCATGGTAAACCCATTTTTATCTTTACCACTATAAATAATTTTTGAATTTTTTTACTATTAATTATGGCCAAAAAGTAATTAGACCCTCTTTTATAATATTAATTATGATGACTAAAAATATGAAATATATTTTTCCAAATTACATTCAATTTTTTTGATATATTTTAATTTTAAATTAATGACACAAACGGGATGTTAAAGTCGGGTTTTAAATAGAAAAAGTTAATTTTATTGAAATGATTGTATATAAAAATAAAACACGAAAATTTTTAAAATGAAAAAATTTGGGTTAATAGATATACTCATGAAATTATTCTAAATTAATTCAATTTAAAATAAAATATAAACTTATTAATAAATAATATAAAAAGTTATTTCTAATTAAAATTTAGTATGTTCACTATTCCTAAAAAAAGTAGCATTAAAAAAAATTGATCCTAACATAATTATTGTAAGATTATTTAAAAAAAGAAGTTCATTTATTCAAATAGATTTTTAAAAATTGATAAAAAAATTAATTTTTATTTATTTTTCCCCAACTCTGTTAAACCATATTTTAGAAAAAACAAAGTATACAGAAAATGTTTATTTTAGAATCACGGTTTCCTGTTCTATAGACTATCAACGAGATTTAATTATATGAAAAATATTTCATGCTATGATTAATATTGGGGTTTAATATCTCATATGATGTCAAATACAATGTTTTAAATTTATAATTTTGTGGTGTTACATTTTCCCCACCATCAATAAATTGCGTCCTGAAAATTTTAATGTAATCATGGTAATGAAGGGTTTGATATCTGATTTTTTGGATGAAAACCCCCATCATAAAATAATAATAAAAAATAGTATAAATATAAAAGGAAGGTAAAAAATTTCATATGAAGTAACGTGTAACTATATTTCAATGTATGAGAACATTCGTGGAACTTGAATATATAAACAAGGAAGAAAAGAGAAATTAGTTATAGACTTATAGAGATTATTGTTCACTATAGAGAAAATGATCAATTAAAAGTTAATGACCTCAATGCCATAAATATATAATGAGTTTAGGTACTATTTGATAGATTATAAATGAAGGTATGATGATAACAATTTTTTTAAAGTTATTTTCTCATATGTTGTGGAATTATTTTTCTGTCTAAAAATATAAGCAAGTATATTTACTTGATATGATTCTTTTTTACAATAACATATTTGTTATTATCAATATAAAATTCATTTATTACTACATGAAATGAATGCCAAAAAATTAAATTTAATTATTAAATAACTAAAATTATAATTTAACATATCTTAATGTCAATAAAAAAGTGAACAATTTTTCTATCCATCTCAAACTATTTTCCGAAATCGGCCTGGTTTGCATAACATATCCAATATACTCCATTTATATATAATCCACAATGGAAATAGAACTGGTTCATTATTAATATTTATCTATAAAATCTTACAATTAAAAATAATGTTGTATTAACTAGTATGTCACATCACTTTATTATAAGTGATAAACTCTTGTCATCCTTCGGATATGGGTTCAAGCATGGTGGCCTTGTCATATGATAGTGGATTTCCATTTACCAAAACTATATTAATATAATTCCAATATCATTAATACTATTTAATAACATGTAATTATCTCAACATCATTGAAAAGATAACACCTAAAGGATACAAATAAATTTATTTATATTCCCAGAATAATAAGGTAATTCTTCCTTAAATAACATTTTCATAGATATATACACTAAATTAATGGGTTGTATTTGCATAAAATGTTTCCAAAAATAACTGTCGTCAAAGTATAATCACATCACAAAAAACATAAAAAGTGGTTTTCATGAATTTAAACTTATGATCAACCACAATCACATAACACATTATGGTATCGATTACTCCTATGTTAATAAAGACATATATTCTTATGAAATTTTATATAATCCTTATATGATTCATAATTTTTATAACCAAAATACAATTGAAAAAAAAAATTCAAAAATTTATTTATTTAATAATAATTCATAAATATTTCATCCATTTTATTTCAATATAATACATTACATGGTCTTGTGGATAACTATTAAAATATGGCATTTAATTTGATAATTTTTAGGTTACCCACATTTAATTCAATGAACTATAAATGGATCCTTGGGATGAGATTTATTTTATTCCATCATGCTTGTGAATTTCCTTAGAAATTTTTTTCATTCTTCCCTTATTTTCCACACATATAACATTTTATTATTCAATTGAGACAATTTATAGTGTACCTCATTCCAAATTTATAAAAGGAATGTAATTGGGCATTCTTTCCTCTATGGTCTCCTTCAGTCAATATCTTAGAGAACTATTTCCTTATCTTATTTAGTTATTCCCAGAGTTGGCTAAGATACGTGTTTTCAATCAAATTTATTGACAAATAATTAGGAATAATCACAGTATATTTTAATCCTATCACCATACCTTTTGGGTGTCTCATAGTCACCACCATGTCCATCATATTCACTGTCAACATGATTCTTTCTTGTTCAAAACCTAAACTGCAACCAAAAAACATAGTGTGAGAAATAATAGTTGCAGTTGGATAACTATATAATAATTTATAGTATATATAAATCATGACACATTTTTTTAAATATGAGACACTATAAATTTAATCTAGTCTATTCAATGTCATCAACTATTTAAATTCTTTGTAATGGTTTGTAAATAAAATTCCAATAATCCCAAAAAATATCCCATGAGAGTGTCAAACTCGGTGCATAGTAAGGCCCATATTCATGTATTGGGTGACGATCAAGTTAATCCCAATGCACCCTTTTTTGGAGTCATTACTCCTAGGTACAAATTTATATGTACTAAATCTACTTTTACTGTTTAAAAAGGTTGTATTTATCAGAAAAACCAAATAATCTCTTCCATACAAAAACATTATGATGTTATTCTATACATATCCTCAATTTCCATCATAGCTTTATGTTCCATAATCTATTTTACCTTAATATAGTTCCCAATATTTCTCCTAAACTTCCCATAATACAAAATCAGGGGACCCATACTCTGGTAGGCTAGATATGATGCCTCCATTATTTCATGTGGATAAGATAAATAGAATCACATCCCAAAGGACTAAGTTGAATAACAGTCATGGTAAACATGATAAATATATGATTCCAATATTATATTTGAATAAAAAAATTACAATTTAATTTTTTATAGAATTAAATTATCACTTCTAGAATATCTATTCATATCAATCATATAACACTTAAAAAATTATGGGAATGGAAATGAAATAAGAAAAATATCATGCGATCAGTAAGGGTTATATAACGTCAAATCTATATGAAATCCAAAATCATTATGAATATGGAAAGGTAAATAATATAACACAAATTCCATTCAAATAACTTTAATATCATGATAAAATAAGGTAAAATAAATATTTAAAGGTAAATTACTAAAAAAAATTCATTTAATCAATTAATTGACTATTATGAATAGATAAGTTACAATCAATATGAACTTGTATATAACTGAGCACACATTCCATTTAATCAATAATATGTGGAAGAAATGCATCTACAGAAAATATCATTGTTAAAATATATTGGACAATAAAAATATATGAATTCTAAATGAAGGAAATTATTAATTATTGGATAAAATGATGTCATACATCCAAATACCTCTATTTTCAAGGACATTCATAATTGGATTAAAACTTCAGGTAAAAACCCATTTAATTCTAGCTCACTGATTCGTCTCATTAGAATACTCAAGCATTTAGGGGATATATATAACTATTCCCCACTAATATCTTCTTATAAAAATAATTTCTCATAAATCAAATAATCAATTTAATTCACAAACAATATTCCTTACCATTAAATATTTGTATTGAAGAAAGAATTCAGATTACTAATATATCCCTAGTAAATAAAATAACATCCAAAATAATTCATCATATGTTGAAATGTTATCTGATATATGAAATAAGAATTTCCATGATAAATAATATAGACCAATGGGGGGAATTAAATTTCCAATGATAACATGAAAGTGAATAATTCAAGGGAATGATAATGACTACAAAATTAAATCAAGAAAATAAATTTCAATTCTGTGCTGGGTCAAAATAATCACAAATAATATTGAGTTATAAAAAATATGGTATTAATAATTCATATCCCTAGTGGATCATATATAAAATAATTGGTTGTTGTCAATGATGAATATAAATACCATAAAAAGTTCATTAAAAACATTCTTGAGAAAAAGATTATTTTCAATTTTAAAATCAATTTTAAAACTAAAAGTTCCCAAAAAAAATTAAAAAAAAAATTGTTTTTAAATTGAAAAATCCTAGACCTTGGTACCGCCCAAAGGTACCTTGATCCTGATTGGTTATATATCCTCAAGCACATTTCCCCAAACTCCAGAGGCTTCTAACTATAATTAAGGGATAAGGTGTGATAATGGGGAAACTATGCCCTCTTCGGTGAGTATATATAGTAGAAAACAAATAATATCCAATTGAGTAAATAATAATACAATACAATAGAAGAAAATAACGTATGACTGATAGTAACAAAACAACTGGAGCATATATATGAATGATGCATGTCACATGTGTCTAGGAAAGTAGCTAAACAAGTCCCAATGAAGAAAATACAATATAGAAACCAAAGTTTAGAAAAAAAATTCAACTCCAACAACATTGCAAGACTCTGCTTGGTCCCACGATCTTCAGATCCAATAGAAATCAGGTACTAGATTAATAAGGGTACTTTCCCTTATTTATACCTGCAATCATATATTCTGTTTGGGTCGAAAAGCAAGACCCAAATAGGGTGTGATATGAATCCCAATAGGCAAGCACCAAAATATATGGGCCTAACTTTCATTGAATATATATATAGAAATATGTAGAAATGAAGCAATAAAAAAGGAAGTACTCATCCTTAAAAAATTGTATAGTTTTCAATTACTTTCATTTACATTTATTATTTATCCTTTGAATCATGAAATCTTAGGATCAATCCTAATCTCTATATTCCCTTAGTAATAGTAAAAAACAGATGTCTCAAAAGACCATATAAATAATCTAGTAAGAACGAGTCCAAGATTGTGCATTGTCTTGGTTGACTCGTCATAATCATTCAATAATTCATAATCAACTCTCTCAGAAAGCTCTCACAGTCTAACCCCTTTGGTTTAACTTGGCCTTAATAATTTTACAAATGACCTCCTAGAGAGCTCTCATGATCAATACCCCTGGGTCAACATAACATCAATAAATTGTAAACAACCTCTTGGGTAGCTCTCATGGCCAATACCCCTAGGTATACATAGTATCAATAAAATCTTAAATGACCACCTAGATAGCTCTCCTAATAAATACCCCTGGGTCAATATCTATACCAAGTCTCTCACAGTCTTATGTAAGTGAACATGGAAACCCCCATATTTTTCCTAGTCCAAGGCTTTCACAGTCTATTGGAAAAACAACACACATATCAAATCAATGAATCCCACATAATCTATAACTACTACATGGATAAACATTCACAAAGCATTCCACATGAATTTCATATAATTAATTAACTCTAACCTATTCAACCAAGGCATGAAAAACTATGTATGCCTAACAGAAATTATATAAAAAAAAGTTTATAAATATTCAAACAAGGGAGAACACACCCATTGGGTGTCCCATAAAAAAGGAATCTAACCTTACACCTAAGAAACAACCCCTTAGAAACTAGTCAAAACATTGACGGCCAGAAGCCATGGTAAATTCCAAATCAATAAATATCCCAAATAACGATATGAAAAAAATTTAGCATATATAATCCAATGAAAAACAATGAAAGGAAAAAAACACGTACCTCGAAATTGTATGATTGATATACTTGAATGTCAGCCTTCGAATCAGATTAGAATGAGGCAGATCAACAAAACGGTGAAGAACAATCATCCTCGAATAACTCATGAGAGATGAATAATCAGGTAGAAATGATCTAGGGGGTTCGATAACTCATCGGTGGGATTCCAACGCACCCGACAGTGCCTCAATCAAATCGCAGAAAGGGAATCAGGAGGGGTTTGAAGTTCATTGGCCATTCTGTCACTCTACTATAAGAAACACGGGTAGAAAAAGACAGTTCAGGACATGTGATGCAACCCCACCCTAATACATCAATTAAAAATAAAACTAAAAGGTGTGTTCATTAAATGTAAACACTGTATATTATCCTTAACTAGCCCCCGACTTAAGCAGTCATCCAGGTCATCACACGACCATGTATTTATCTATTACACGGCCAATACACGGCTATATGCGGAAACTAGGTACATTGTGTATACTAATAAGTACAGGATGCGTACATAGAAAATTCAAATTTCTTTATTTTTCCTCAGAAAAAACATGAAATGAAGATCCGTACATGAAATGGAAATCTAGTTTCTTACAAACTTCCTCTCTTAATAAAATTCTTCTCCGAATTTCCCTTCCAAGGGTGGTGAAGAAGAATCTGTAAACAACTCCAGCCACTGTGTTTATACATCGACCTCCATATCCCAAATCTCATCCTATACTCGCCTGCGATGCCATAACAACTGTATTAGAGGAATAGACTGGCCATGAAGAACCTTCAAGCTGCGATCCACAATCTGAATAAGGTGATCCTTGAAGGATGCATCCACCTCCAACTCAAACTCCTTGGGTTGAAAAACGTGATACGGGTCTAAAAAGTAACGCATTAGTTGAGAAACATGAAAGACTTTATGCATAGACCGGTACCTCTGAGATAACTGAAACTGATAGGCAATCAGACAGACTCTCTGAAAACCCTTAAATGGCCCAACATATCTCATTGAAAGCTTCCCATGCCTCACAATCCTCCTGTGTCCCAACCTTGGTGTGAGACATAAGAAAACCTGATCTCCAACCTCAAACTCCAGAGGTCATCTTCGTCGATCAACATAATATTTATACTTATACTATGCAGTATCCACCCTCTTACGAATCAAATTGTAACACCCCGATATTTTATGAAAAATATTCTTTTTAATTTCAATAATGTCTTGTGTTGTACGCTACACCAAAAGGAGCTTGCACAACACACATCCTTGAGTTGTCTTGCATTACACGCAATCACGACCTTCCTCGATAGCGTGTGTAGTACGCAATACCGAGTTTTCACTAAACAACGATATGCTATTAAGATATTTTTAAAATTAGCTGTTATGAATAGTAATAAACACTTTTTGAAATTTTGAAAATTTTATTTTTCAAAATGGGCTTCATTTTTGGATTCGGAATATCGAAATTAGCTTAGGGAGAAATTTTGGTACTTTTCGGATAACTTTCATTTTCTGATTAATAGTGAAAATTACTAAATTTTAGTTAAAAACAACCTTTTTAATCGAAATAATTAATAGTGATAAATTATTAATTTGAGTGGTTTTAAAGTATATTTAGAATATATTTTTACAATTTCATACAATGTTGGTCATTGGATGTAATTTCACATTTAAACCAGGCATAAACAAGTGTCAATCTTTTGATAGTTATTATCTCTTATAAACACGCTATTTGTTTTGACGACGAGAATTAATTTTTAAATTAATTAATGCAACTGCTATGTTTTGAATTTGGTAAAATAGACATCATTTTTGAGTTCAATTTATCAAATATAGCTTAGGCCTAATTTTTGGTATTTTTCTGGAAACTTTCATTTTTTGATGAATAGTGAAACCACTAAGTGGTAGTTAAGAAAAATGAATTTTTCATAAAACATAATTTTACCACTTCTGTGAGTGGAATTTCAAAAATCCGAGAGACACGGTTGATGTCAGTAAGTAAAATGTTATTAAATGAGATGAAAATAATTTTTGGTGAATAGAAACTTTTTACTTTTTTTACCACGGTTAAAAGTAAATAGGGTAATTATGGGTAAAAATGATATTATTATTACCCTAACACATGTCCTAATTCTATTGGATAAGTTTAATTCGACCAAAAACAACCTTAGGAATAATATATGACCATTTAGCCCACTTGGATTAGATTAGGACATTTATTATTAATTTATTTAAAGAAGGGTTAAAATAGTTAAAATCAAAGTTTAATAAGTATATAATTTTTAATATATGGTTATACATAAGATAAATTCTACTATAAATATTCATTAGAAATATAAAAAGAGTTCCTACATAATGATATTTTATTTGTAATTTTTAGACTTTAAATAAGTTAATTTATTTATGACACAAAGATGATGTAGTAATTATCCTATTAATAAAATATTGACATAATTGATGTTATAAATACCCAAATAAATATAATTTGAGACTTTTTATGAATTAAACTAATTTTCTAGGTGAATATGACATGTTAGTATTGATTTAATTAACTTTTTTCGAACTAATCATTCTGTTATGATTTTATCAAAAATCAATTACTAAATAGTGTTAAAATTGACATAAAATAGTTTTTAAAACAAATATTATATTATTAATTGTTATTTTATTCCTAAAAATCTAAGGTTCGGCCAAATGACTTAGATAAGGTTATATATATTAATAATAAACAACTTGGGGTTTGTTTGGCTGATTATAGTATGTTTATTAACCTTATAGTATAAGAACACAAGAAGACGCGGTAAAAGTAAAATTATTTAACTTAATGTTAAATCTAAATGATAAGGTTAAAATAGAAACCTAAACTTCTATAAATTCAATTTGATGAGAGGATTTCTACCCATCCCCACCTTTTCTTAGAAATATATCAATTTGGAGCTATTAAAAACCGAATTTGACTGTATAATAAAATAATATTTTTTGTTATTCCAAAGGTGCCCCTCTCCTCTCTTATAAATGGGCACCTCCTCCCTCTCTTCCTCACACCACATTGAGCCTTCAAGCTCGGCCAAACCCTGAAAAATTCTCTTCTTCACTTCCATAGAAACATCTTAGAGGTTATGGTCTTCCTCAAAGACAAATTTTGGTGCCCTAAAAGGAGATCTCAAAGAGGCGCTTCAAAGAAGAGTTAATGTCCGTTACCGATTCATTCAACTTTATTTCTTCTTCCACTTCTTCTTCTTAGGTTGTTTAATTTTGAAGTAATAAAATCAGTATCAATAATTTACTGATATGTTATTATAATTATGAAACAACCCTATTTCATCATCTATCTATCCTATGGAAAATGAAATCACCGCGCGTGCGTACTTACGGAATACCGTCTCCACGCCGTGGTGTAATCTATTTTCCACCACCACCTTACTTGGATGGGTATAATGGTTTACATAATAACTATATATGATTATTTTAAATTGATATTGATTCTGAAATAGTATACCTACACTCCAATAAAATTCCACGATCATGAGAACGATATCATCGCTCGTGCGTACGTACGGACTACCGTCTCCACGACGCGATGAGATTCATTCTCCACGTTAACCATTCATGAATGATTATAAAGTATATATAATAAGTAATCATGAAATATATGACATAATAATGATATTGTATTTACGTGTATATATATTTATGTCATCAACTTAATTCCATTCAACTCAATAAGGAAACGAAAACAGCGTTCATGCGTACGTACGGCCGACCGTCTCCATGAATGGTGTATTTCTTTCCATTTACTGATCTATTATATATATATGTATATTCTGAATATATATTATATATAAATCATGTTTTATATTATGTAATTAAGTAATAATGATCTAAGTAATCATATGAATAATTACAAGTCAAAACACGGACGACAAATGAAACGATTTTACCCAAAATGCTCTTTAACATGGAATTTACAAAAGAACGGGTAAAATAAAGTCATAAGTGAACCATATATGATATAATAAAAATAAGTATGATTCTCTAATAAGTCAATAACATTATTTAAATCATTATACAGGAGGTTCAGACACTTATGAAGCAAATCGGACCTAAGGTAAGGGAAATATCACAATCTCATTTTTATCTGAGATTGGTTATACTTTGGTATTTACTAGGGTGTATTTTATCATCCACATACATTTTTCCTCAATATTTAATATTATTTCCATACACCTAAAATTTTATAAATCCCATTTTACCCTTTGGTGAGTTTTTAGTAAAAGATATGAAAGGAATCTTTTGTCGTTTTTCGTACGAGGTACTTTTTTGTCTTTTCCAGACAAAAGTACGAGAAGAATGTTTTCTTAACTTATACGACACAAACCGATTTTTAAATATTGATTTTCATGAAGCTTCCTCAAAAATATTTCATGACTATTTTCAATAAAATCCTTTTCTTTTAAAAATGCATGACATTTTGTGAAAAGAAAATTATTTTAAAGAAGAAAAGATATTTTCCTCAAGAATTCATTTCAAATGTTTTATCAAAACCATTTTCCATCTAAAATGAAATTATTTGATATGGTTATGTTTTAAGTATAATGTATCTATTATTTACATGGTTTCACTTTTCTTATTATGAAATTATATCCCTTTCTTTTATATGGATTATGTTATGATGGGATGATGTTTATGAAACCCATTTTATTTATTGGGTTATTATGAATGATGTATGTTTATATTGTGGCACACGAAAGAATGATTTCAATATGAGATGGGTGGGACCTATATCTCCCTCCAATGCATTGGGTAAAGATTTTATATCTCATGAGATAGAAATGGATAGAACGGCAGGTTAAACCAGTTCAGTGAAACATGACTGAAACGAGGAGTGAAGTTAGTTTACAAATGGACTTTTTCCACTAAGATAGTCTTGGAAATGAGTCTTGAATAATAACATATGATTCTCTATGATTATGTGTGTATTCCAAAAAGTTTCATGTTTTATGTTATGATTATTGGGATTACATTTCACTACTATGATTTATCCCATGTTATGATATTACGATCTCTTTTGCAGGTTAAGATTTCCAAAATGTTATGTTCTTATGAATATGATGTGATTGATATTTCTTTTGTTTACCCTTACTGAGAATTTGAGCTCACCCTTTTATGTTTTCTTTTCCCCAGGATATAATGAAAGGTTTTAGGTAAAAAAAGGAAGATCATTATGGGAGATGTTGAAGATCTTTCACCACGATTAGAAGATTTTATTCCGAGTTTCCAAAGACACTAAACTATTACGGTCCTTGTGTATGTGTTTTTGTTATGTACTAGGTATTCCGCAAAAGTAATGTAATGTCCATGTACGTTAAGCTTTGGGTCTCTACAGTTGGTATCAGAGGAAAGGTTTAGTCAACCTTTGGAAACTAGGATGCGAGAACTTTAGGGAGATCCCAAGAGATATTTCTAAGGTATGTCTAGGGATGCCCCTAAGGTTAAGTATACGTTATAGTCCTAGAATTATTCTAAACATATTAGAATTAAACCTAAGATGTTAGATATTGAAGGTACTCCCCTTTATTATATTGTTTTCCCTAGCATGATTTTTTCCTCTCACACTATTCTTTTGGTTTTTAGATGATGGTTGGAACCCGAAGGAACTGTGTTGATCAATGTAATGGAAAATGCGACGATTGTCCTCCTAAACAAACAAATGTTATGGGAGATTGAGTGTAAAATCTTATTGCTATACTTACACAAGCTATGAATCATTCTGGACTTCCAAATGAGTAGAGAAGGGAACAATATTCTATTGAGTCCTTCATGAGGCAACGTCCACCTTGTTTCAGTGGGTCTCCTGATCCACTTGTTGCTGAAAAATGGATCAGTACCATTGAAAAGATATTTTCAGTTCTTCAATGTTCTGAACATGATAAAGTCATCTTAGCAGTATATAGTTTGGAAGGTGAAGCTGATCAATGGTGGAATCTTATCAAGAATATGAGGCCAAGAGATGAAATTGAGTCCATGGAATGGGATGAGTTCAAGAACTTATTTTTCAATAAGTACTTCCCTCATATTCTTCGAACAAAGATAGAGAAGAAGTTTCTTGAACTAAAGAAAAAGGATGATGAATCTGTTGGTGTATACGAAGCGAATTTTACAAGGCTTGCAAGGTATGCATCTGACTTTATCATCCAACATGAATGTAAAGTTGATCGATTCTTCAGTGGCTTAAAACAAAATCTTCGAAGGGCATTAGCTATAAGAGACTTCAGTAGCTATGAAGAAATTGTGCGCTATGCTATTAAGGTAGAAATGGAAGTTAGTGTTACATATCCATCTCATGGTTTTGAAAAGAAATGAAAGATGGAGTTCAAGGATAAATCTCAGAATAATGGTGAAAAGAAGATGAATGTTTCCTTATGCTCAAAGTGTGGAAAGAATCATGGTGGAGAATTTCTTAAAGGGACTATAAAATGTTTTAAGTGTGGAAAAGAAGGTCATCAAGCAGCTGAGTGTCGAAGTAATGGAAAAAGGGTTGCTAATGGTGTGAATAAAGAAAAGACTGTAGAGAACGCCCCAACGACACTTCAATGCTTCAAGTGCAATGAAATGGGGCATTATGATAATCAATTCCCTAATCCAAGGGTTAATGATGATCGATATGAGCAACCACTTAAGGCAATGGACAAAGGGAAGTCACATGCGATCACTATTTGCGATGTTGAATATGACAACAATGTGGTGGAATGATTAAGTGTTTATGTAATGGGATTCCAAAATAATGTTGTATATAGTATCGTGGAATATTGGAATATCTATGTATTGGTCTATTGTGGTTTTCAATAATTTTATGGTACTGTTAACCATGGAAACTGATTGAGATATTTTTGATAAGTAGATGATATGTGCATAATGAAGGGATAAGAAGATAATGAGATGTTTGATTGTATTCATGAGCTCATGATTGATATAAGGACTAAGTGATATCATGGTTTGAGTATAAATAATTTTGAGGATTTTGGTTTGTGGAAAGTGTTAACTTTTAACTGCATTCATGTTTTCACTAAGGTTCAATGGGTATACATGATTAAGGTATTCACATGTTTGTAATTTGACCAACAATATATATCTCACGATATATGGGGGATAAATGATGGCATTCACGTGATTGTTATGTGACGTTTCAAGTAATCATTTTCTTTATACTATGAGCTTGGACCGAAGTATTTTGGATAAACCTAAAGATTGGGATGGATTATGTTGTACATAAGTTAGTATTGTTTAAGGATAGAATTTTTTTGGATATTATTTATGGGATGTTATAGTAATTTAGTTTTAGAAAAAGGACAACCTACAGTATGGGCGATAACCCATCGCGTCGGACAAGGCTGTGGGAATCGAACCCACAACCGAAGTGCGACTGGCCTTTATCGCCTACCACTAGCCTACAGGAAGTCCCTGTTTAGTAGAAACTAGTTTTATTATATTAAGCAGTATGATATATGAAGTATAAGTCCATTTTAGGAACCATATATGATTAATATCACTATAGATGGACTTATGTATTTTTGAAAACTTTTATAACCTTTTGTTTGAGACAGATGGAATGACCCATCATTCTATCACATGATCTGCTAACACATCACGAATAACAAAATTATACTTCATTTCATTAAGGGATGATGTGGAAATTGTTCAATTAACGAACAACAGTGAGATTGTACCAAAATCATGTAAGTATTTCTTTTAATGATCTTGAAAACCAAAAATGTTGTCCTAGTGCCCTTATATCTGATGAATCAGATGGTACCTTAGATAATCACAAATCTATGGATTTGTGATTACTGACTTTTCCATAGCCATGTTCTCTACCACTCTCCATCAGTACATGATGGTTAGAATTCTCTTCCATATCCATATTTTCATCTATGTGGAAACCCAGTGATTAGTTTATTTGGGTAACTGTTACGTTTCATACTTTTGTTTTTAAAGATTGGTTTTGGTATTCCTTTTTACGATGTGGGTTTATATTAAAGAAACATTCAAGGAGTAAACCATTTATAACCCCGACGAATTTCGAGGGCGAAATTCATTTTAAGGGGGGTAGAATGTAACACCCCATGATTTTATGAAAAATATTCTTTTTAATATCAATAATGTCTTGTGTTGTACGCTACACCAAAAGGATCTTTCACAACATGCATCCTTGAGTTTTCTGGCATTACATGCAATCACGACCTTCCTCGATAGCGTGTGTAGTACGCAATACCGAGTTTCACTAAACAAAGATATGCTATTAAAATATTATTAAAACTAGCCATTATGAATAGTAATAACCACTTTTTGAAATTTTTTAAATTTTATTTTTCAAAATGGACATCATTTTTGGATTCGGAATATCGAAATTAGCTTAGGGTGAAATTTTGGTACTTTTCGGATTACTATCATTTTCTGATGAATAGTGAAAACTACTAAATTTTAGTTAAACAAACCTTTTTAATCGAAATAATTAATAGTGATAAATTATTAATTTGAGTGGTTTTAGAGTATATTTAGAATATATTTTTAAAATTTAATACAATTTTGGTCATTGGATGTAATTTCACATTTAAACCAAACATAAACAAGTGTCAATCTTTTGATATTTATTATCTCTTAAGAACACGCTATTTGTTTTAAGGACGGGAATTAATTTTTAAATTAACTAATGCAACTGATATGTTTTGAATTTGGTAAAATAGACATCATTTTTTAGTTCATAATATCAAATATAGCTTAGGCCTAATTTTTGGTATTTTTCTGGATACATTCTTTTTTTGATGAATAGTGAAACCACTAAGTGGTAGTTAAGAAAAATGAATTTTTCATAAAACTTAATTTTACCGCTTCTGTGAGTGGAATTTCAAAAATCTGAGAGACACGGTTGATGTCAGTAAGTAAAATGTGATTCAATGAGATGAAAATAATTTTTGATGAATAGTAACTTTTTACTTTTTTTTACCACGGTTAAAAGTAAATAGGGTAATTACGGGTAAAAATGATATTATTATTACCCTAACACATGTCCTAATTCTATTGGATAAGTTTAATTCGACCAAAAACAACCTTAGGAAAAAAATATGACCATTTAGGTCCACTTGGATTAGATTAGGACATTTATTATTAATTTATTTAAAGAAGGGTTAAAATAGTTAGAATCAAGGTTTAATAAGTATATAATTTTTAATATGGCGTTATAAATAAGATAAATTCGACTATAAATATTCATTAGAAAGCTAAAATTATTTCCTACATAATTTTATTTTAGTTTTAATTTTTAGACTTTAAATAAGTTAATTTATTTATGACACAAAGATGATGCAGTAATTATCTTATTAATAAAAGATTGACATAATTGATGTTATAAATACCCAAATAAATATAATTTGAGACTTTTTATGGATTACACTAATTTTCTAGGTTAAAATGACATGTTAGTATTAAGTTAAGTAACTTTGTTCGAACTAATCATTCTGTTATGATTTTAAAAAAAATCAATTACTAAATAGTGTCAAAATTGACATAAAATAGTTTTTAAAACAAATATTATATTATTAATTGTTATTTTATTCCTAAAAATCTATGGTTCGGCCAAATGACTCATATACGGTTATATATATTAATAATAAACAACTTGGGGTTCGTTTGGCTGATTATAGAAAGTTTATTAACCTTATAGTATAAGAACACAAGAAGACACGGTAAAAGTAAAATTATTTAACTTAATGTTAAATCTAAATGATAAGGATAAAATAGGAACCTAAACTTTTATAAATTCTATTTTATGAGATTATTTTGACCCCTCCCCACCTTATCTTTGAAATATATCAATTTAGAGCTATTAAAAACCGAATTTCACTTTATAATAAAATAATATTTTTAGTTATTCCAAAGGTGCCCCTCTCCTCCCTTATAAAAGGGAACCTCCTCCCTCTCTTCCTCAAACCACTTTGAGCCTTAAAGATCAGCCAAACCCTGCCAAATTATCTTCTCCACTTCCATAGAAACATCTTAGAGGTTTTGGTATTCCTCAAAGACAAATTTTAGTGCCCTAAAAGGAGAGCTCAAAGAGGCGCTTCAAAGAAGAGGTAATGTCTGTTACCGATTCTTTCAACTTTATTTCTTCGTCCACTTCTTCTTCTTAGGTTGTTTCATTTTGAAGTAATAACATCAGTATCACTCATATACTGATATGTTATTATAATTATGAAACAACCCTATTTCACCATCTATCCATCCTACGGAAAATGAAATCACCGTGCGTGCATACGTACAGAATACCGTCTCCACGCCGTGGTGTAATCTATTTTCCACCACCACCTTACTTGGATGGGTATAATGGTGTACATAATAACTATATATGATTATTGTAAAGTGATATTGATTCTGAAATATTATACATACACTCCAATACAATTCAACGATCATGAGAACGATATCATCGCTCGTGCGTACGTACGGACAACCGTCTCTACGATGCGATGAGATTCATTCTCCATGTTAACCATTCATGAATGATTATAAAGTATATATAATAAGTAATAATGAAATATATGACATAATAATGATACTGGATTTATGTGTATATATATGTATGTCATCTAATTAATTCCATTCAACTCAATAAGGAAACGAAAACAATGTTCATGCGTACGTATGGCCTACCGTCTCCATGAACGGTGTATTTCTTTCCATTTACTGATCTATTATATTTATGTATATTCTGAATATATATTATATATCAATCATGTTTTATATTCTGGAATTAAGTAATCATGATCTAAGTAATCATATGAATAATTACAAGTCAAAACCCGGATGACAAATGAAACGATTTTACCCAAAACGCTCTTTAACATGGAATTTACAAAAGAACGGGTAAAATAAAGTCATAAGTGAACCATATATGATATCATAAAAATAAGTATGATTATAGAATAAGTCAATAAAATTATTTAAATCATTATACATGAGGCTCAGACACTTACGAAGCAAATCAGACCTAAGGTAAGGTAAATATCACAATCTCATTTTTATCCGAGATTGTTTATACTTTGGTATTTACTGGGGTGTATTTTATCATCCACATCCATGTTTACTCAATATTTAATATTATTTCCATCCACCTACAACTTTTTAAATCCCATTTTACCCTTCATTGAGTTTTTAGTAAAATATATGAAAGGAATCTTTTGTCATTTTTCATACGAGGTACTTTTTTGACTTTTCCCGACAAATGTACGAGAAGAATGTTTTCTTAAATTATACGGCACGGACCGATTTTTAAAGATTGATTTTCATGAATCTTCCTAAAAAATATTTCATGACTATTTTCAAGAAAATCCTTTTCTTTTAAAAATGCATGACATTTTGTGAAAAGAAAATTATTTTAAAGAAGAAAGGATATTTTCCTCAAGAATTAATTTTAAATGTTTTATCAAAACCATTTTCCATCTAAAATGAAATTATTTCATATGTGTATGTTTTAAGTATAATGTCTCTATGATTTACATGGTTTCACTTTTCTTATTATGAAATGATATCCATTTCTTTTATATGGATTATGTTATGATGTGATGATGTTTATGAAACCCATTTTATTCGGTGGGTTATTATGAATGATGTATGTTTATATTGTGGAACACAAAAGAATGATTTCAATATGAGATGGGTGGGACCTATATCTCCCTCCAATGCATTGGGTAAATATTTTATATGTAATGAGATAGACATGGCTGGAACGACAGGTTAAACCGGTTCAGTGAAACAGGACTGAAACGAGGAGTGAACTCAGTTCAAAAATGGACATTGTCCACTAAGATAGTCTTGGCAATGAGTCTTGACTAATAAGAAATGATTCTCTATGATTTTGTGTGTATGCCAAAAAGTTTCATGTTTTACATTATGATAGTTGGGATTACATTTCACTACTATGATTTATCCCATGTTATGATATTATGATCTCTTTTGCAGGTTAAGATTTCCAAAATGTTATGTTCTTATGAATATGATGTGATTGATATTTCTTTTGTTTACCCTTACAGAGAATTTGAGCTCACCCTTTTATGTTTTCTTTTCCCTAGGATATAAAGAAAGGTTTTAGGTAAAAAAAGGAAGATCTTTATGGGAGATGTTGAAGATCTTTCACCATGATTAGAAGATTATATTCTGAGTTTCCAAAGACACTAAACTATTATGGTCCTTGTGTAAGTGTTTTTGTTATGTACTAAGTATTATGAAAAAGTAATGTAATGTCCATGTACGTTAAGATTTGGGTCTCTACATAAATACTCCTACTCTATGGTCTCCTAGACGAGACGAGGCCCCAACACAATTGCATGTTCGGTCTGCAACCAACATTGGGGTGATCAACATTGACTACCCTAAAAAGAATCATAAGTTTCCATGTGAATCATTTCTTGAATGCCGTTATTTTAGGTAAAATACACCATGGGTATGTGTCTCTCCCTTGTGATCTCGATGTCCAAGAATCATTCTTGAAGCATGTCCTTTAATACCTGAATTGTGCGCTCAGACTGACCATCTGTTTGGGAATGGAAATCTATACTCAGAAAAGCTTATGTACCCAAAGCCCTCTGTAGTCCCTTCCAGACACAAGAAGTAAACCAAGCATCCCTATCTGAAATGATAGAGTGAAGAACACTATGTAAACATAAAATATCTTATATGTACAACCTTCCAAGCTCATCAACACTGAAGGTTTCCTTGATCGGTAGGAAGTGTGCAACATTCGTGAGTATGTCAACAACAAAACCATACAAAATCATTTCCTCAAGGTGACCTTGGTATGCCCGTCACGAAATCCCTTGTGAAATCATTCATCTTCTACTTGGGAATGGGTAACTATAGTAATAGCCTGGCCGATCACTAATTCTCCGACTTCATGTGCTGATAGGTGGAATATTTTATAACAAAAGAAGCTATACCCCTCTTCATACATGGTCACCAATACTGATGATCTAGATATCAATATATATTGGAGAATCCAAGATGAGATTCCCATACCGAGGCACAAAAATCTCACATCAACTCCCCACATATATCTGCTGAAACTCATACACGACCATGAAAACACAAAACCTCATCCTCTCCTACGGTCAAACCAAGAGTAGGGTTGTCACCCGACACACTCTATCGTAGGACTACACCTTCATAATTTGGTAGCTTCCTAATTTTTACTCAATCCAGTAGAGTGTAGGTAACCAATATATAAGAAAGATTCATCTTCCCCTATTTTTCATGCACCTCCAAATGCATTTTGGAGAATAGAGCCATGAGCTTCCACTCACTACTGGCCTCCTGAACTTATTATATCTGATTCATCTTATATAACGCATCAGGAACTGTGTTTCATTTTCTAGGTGTGTAGGAAATATTAAAGTCAAATTACTGAAGTAAATCAACCAAACATTATTGTCTCAAATTCAGATCATGCTGATTAAAGATATTATTGATTCTTTTATGGTCAGTGTACACCACAAAATGATCTCCCAAAAGATAATGTCTCAAAAAATGAAAATAATGTACAACTAAAGATAACTCGATATCATGCGTCAGGTAATTAATCTCATGCGGTCTCAGCTACTGAGACCCATATGAAACTACTCTTTCTCCCTTCATAAGAACATCTCCCAACCTAATGCTTGATGCATCGCAGTAAATGGGGTAACTCTTGCCTAGCTCTGGAAAAATCAGTATCAGTGCTGATGTCAACCTCCCTTTCAGCTCCTGAAAGGATGAATCACAAATATCTATCCACAAGTACTTCACAACCTTCTTAGTTAGGCCCTTCAATGGAGCTTCTATATGTTAAAAGTCCTCAATAAAGTCTCAGTAGTAACCATCCATCCCTAGAAAACTCCATACCTCAAAGACATTCTTCGAATGCTC
The DNA here is from genome assembly GCA_963277665.1 of Viscum album. Lineage (NCBI taxonomy): Eukaryota > Viridiplantae > Streptophyta > Magnoliopsida > Santalales > Viscaceae > Viscum > Viscum album. The sequence goes on along the minus strand of OY728120.1, from coordinate 1,572,354,098 downwards.
CCATGAAAATACCACTCACACCTTCTCTATGTCTACTAATACTCTTGTATCTATGATTACATGACCCACAAAGTGATTCTAATCCATCCAAAAGTTTAACATTGAAAGCTTAAAATATAATGGATGCTCTCTTAGTGTACTCAATACAATCTCAAGATGGGTGGAATGGTCATGTTGAGTGTGAGAGTACACCAATATATCGTCCATAAAGACTACCAAAAAGAAATCCATGTAAGGATGGAACACTCAGTTGATCAGTGCCATGAAAACTTCTAATGTGTTCGTTAGACTGAACGGAATAGAAAAATTTTCATATAGACCATTCCTTCTCCGAAAGGTTTTAAAAGGTATATCTGATGGTAAAAAATGAAGTTGATGATATCCAGATCTCAATATAATATTTAAGAACACCTGGGCACCTCAAATCTGATAAAATAGATAATCAATTCCCGACAAGGGATATCAATTCTTGACAGTCAAATGGTTTAGCTTTTGATAATCCACATAAAGATTGAGGGTACCATCCACCTTCTTCACAAAAGGATTGGAGAACCCCAAGGATAAGTAATGGGTTGGATGAAAACCATTGCATGAAACACCTCTAACTACTTCTTGAGCTCTTGTATCTCTAGTGTAGGCATCCTATATGAAGGAATGAACAATGGTTCCACTCTTGTAACAAGGTAAATAGAGAATTCTACCTATTTATTAGGAGGTAAACCTGAGAATTCATCTAGAAAGACATCTCTAAAATGATCCACCACTAGAGTAATGTCCATCTATGAAGTCCCCTAGTCATCCAGATATAAACTAGTAATATGGGTTGTGATTTCATCCAACCCATGATGCTCGGGTCTATCTCTTCTCACCTAGACATTCCATTTTCCCTTGTGTAGAAAATATTCACCCTATGGTGACATGAAACTCACCCAGCAGCGATAGAAATCAACAAAGGCCTGAAAGGAGACAAACTAATCCATTATAAGAATGAAATCGAAGCCTGTAATCTCTAAAACATAGAGGTCCGACATAAAGTGACACCCACCAACCTCAAGAGGGAACTCCTTGAACTGATGTAAACTATATATCTTAATCCCCAAGAGAGTGTCTAGCATAAAAAATCATCAAATGTAAAGATACAGGGCCCAAGTCACTCCATAACATAAATTGATATAAATCATTGGGAATCCCATATATAAAAAAAGTAGAAGCTAAAACTGAGGAAACTAGAATCATACCTCTAACTGTAGAGGGTCCGGGATCCTGCTCCTACTAGGACTGTTCAATCAAAAATGTCTGACCTGTACCACATCCCTATGATCATGCCTGGCTACCCTAACAAGATCCACCCTGTTATCGCTAATAAACTACCGTCTGGCTACCACGGCCATGCCCACCTCCTCGGACTGAATGACTTAAAAACTATAGTTCCCTGACTGATGATAAAATGGTGGTGCTACTCCTGATCGTGGATTAATAACAGAACCCCTCTCACTTATTGTTGGTGATAACACCCAACAAAAACACTAAATATGACCCACCTTTCCTCAAGATCAACATTCCAATAGGTCTCTTCGGCACTACTGTCTTGTGTCCCCAATCTTCTTGCCCCGGTGGCACCTTACCTGGATACCAGAAGACATATCACAATTAATTGAATCACCACACGAAGGATCCATATGGCGTTTCCTTCTATCAAATGAAGGAGTACCTGAACTGGATGCTGAACTGCCCTAACTCCCAACTCCATCAGATTGTGCTCGGTAACCAGTGTTTGATTTACTATAATAGTCACTATATTCATCGTAAAAAAATTAAATTATGGTTGAATTCCATACTTTATATCATCCTCAAATCGTCTATCCAAAGATAACTCGTCACCTCCCAAAATAGGTTCGAAACACTGATGCTCTATAAAATAAGAAGAATAATGCATCACAGAAAGAGCGCCCTACTCCAAATTCATGAACTCCCTGGATTAGTCAGCCCTCAATGTCTCAGGGTAGAATTAATCCAAGAAGGTCCTATGAAACTCTTCCCAAGACATATCCCGATAACATACCGTCTATGAGAAAACATCCCACCATATCTTGGCAGAATCATGAAGCATGTAAGTCGAAAGTTTCACCCTCCAATTAGGAGGAGTTTCTAAATCCTTGAATATAGAAAAAATGGCCTCCAACCACGACTCTGCATCCTTGGTCTTCTATCCTCTAAAAAAGTGGGAGGATGTTGCTTCTAGAACTCCCGCGTCAACTCTCCCATAGTCGGGGCTAGATGTGGTGCTCCCTAAAATGTATGCATCATCCTCATAAATACTTCATGGAACTATGCATCATCACATGCGTCCTGTATAATAGATGGTTCATAGACGGGAATTACGGGAGGATCTGTTGGTAGTCCTTGATCTATCATTTCTGGTGTCTGATCACTGCCCAGTGCCTAGCGTACAACTGGAGGACGTCTTGGTGGCATGAATCTGTAAGGTCAAGTGCATATATCAGTACATGATTATCAAGGAGTGCAACATAGAAGTTCATGTAAGGAACATGACAATGAAATCATTCATGTTTTAAAAAAGGGGGTTACACTGTATATAGAACCCCTACACAATGTTTTACCTTATGCTATAACTTGGGCGTGTAATCCTCCCAACCAGAACGTGTAACACCCCATACACGTGATATATTCCTCCTAAGACATGATGTATCTTGAATGTTCTCTCCTAAACAATTAATTCTACATGACTCGATCTATACAGTTCTAGTGGTGTAGCACTACACGACGTGTTCAGACTAGACATGACATGTACCATGAAAGTTTCATCCACCTGTGTCGTTAGTCACAAAACCAGATACATGGACTTTTACAGCATGACGTGTACTACCATTACATAATGTGTTCTATTGAACATTTTTCAACCCCGTGTCTCTGGTAACACAATCAGTCACATGGTCAAAAATTACACAACGTGTACATATGGTACATGGAATGTACTTAAGAAAAGTTGTTTCTCCCTTAACAGAAGAACACCTTACATGTGTTCATAACATCACATGCCGTGTTGTCTGAGATTCTGGATAATAAGCCTCTTAAACTTCTCTATAACCCCTAGAAACTGAATATTTTGTCCATGGCATTACAAATTTTGACCCGTGGGAGCCTATACTCCCCCGGAAATCAAATTTTGATATCCTTTTTGACATCATAACTTGATAAAATTCAATTAGTGTTCAAACATGATCCACCATATTTTTATCCAAGAGGCCCTATAACACCTAAGGGACCAAAGCTCGTAGTCCATCAAATTGAAACTTTTCTTATACTAATACCCTATAAAAATAGTAGGTATTCTATCATGACATCTATCACAACAGAAAGCATATCTAGCACAACATCTATCAAAACAACATGCGATCAGTAATGCACCCTAAATGGTATGGAAAGAATGCATGACATGTGATATCTAGCAAGTGCCTATATGAATCATGAGATAGAATACCCTCATCTTATATAGTTACAATAGAAATATAACCACAATTATATCAATTATAATAGAACAAAAAAAGTGAACCATCCAATGGTGAAATTAAATCAACTGTAACAATTACAAAACCAGAAAAATTGTTGTATTTGAGGTAACCTAGATTTTCCCTATACACGAGTTAGCTACTATTAGGCATAACTTATTGACAACTACATATTAATTCCTATAACTATCTATTTGATCCAAATATTAAGGAAAATAAGAATGGAAAATTCCTCTGATACCACTTTATAACATCCCAGATTCGGGTGCTGCCCAAAGGTGCACCGATCTTGGTTGGTAATATAACCTCAAGCACATTTCCCCAAATGCCAAAGGCTGCTGACTAGCAAAAAGGGAAAATGTGTGATAATGGGGAAACTATGCACTTATTGGAAGAGTATACATAGAGGAAAACAAATAATAACCAATAGTGAAAACAGTAATACCATACAAAAGAAGTAAACAATTAAAGACTAATAGTAATAAAAAAACTGGATCATATATATAAATGATTCATTTAATATGTGTCTTGGAATGTAGCCAAACAAGTAACATTGTTGGAACTAAAATATATAAACCAAAGTACAAAAAATAATGTAAACTCCAACATCATCACATGCCTCAACTTGGTCCCATTCTCTCCAGCTCCAACAACAATCAAATACCAAATGAAGAATGGCGATTTACCTTATCTATACCCACAATAATATAATCTGTTTGGGTCCAAAAGCCTGACCCAAACCGGGTGTGAGACAAATCCCAGTAGGCAACCACCAAAAGATATGTTCCTAACTTTAAATGTATATATATAGTAGGTAATATGAAGAAATGAAGCAAAAAACAAGGAAGTACTCACTAGTAAACAATCCTACAGTTTTCAATTACATTCATTTACATTTATTATTCTACCTTTGGATCATGTAATATCCGGATCTAGACTATGATATATATCCCCCTGAGTAATAGTAACAAACATATGTCTTAAAAAAACACCTATATAATCAAGTAAGACTGAGTCCAAGCTAGTTCTTTGGCTTGTTAGACTCATCACAATCATTCAATTATTCATAAAAAACCCTCTATAAAATCTCTCACGGTATACCCCCTTTGTTTTAAAATGGCCTCAATAATTTAATAAAAGACCTCTTGGATAGCTATCACAGTTAACACCCCTAGGTAACATAACATAAAAAAATTATAAACGACCTCTTGGGTTGCTCTCACAATCAATACCCCTAGGTCTACAAAGTATCAATAAAATCATAAACGACCACCTAGGTGGCTGTGACGTTCAATACCCTTGGGTAAATATCTACACCAAAGATCTCACGGTCCTGTGTAAATAAACATGGAAACACCCATAGTTTTCCTAGTCCAAGGCTCTAACACTCCATGGAAAAAACAACGAACTTATCATATCAAAGTTGCGCATGTAATTTATAACTTTTACATGGATAAACATTCAAAAATCATACCATAAATATTTCATATAATCAATCAACTCCATCATAATCAACCAAGGCATGGAAAACAAGGTACATCTAAATGGAATTCTAGATGAAATGGACATAAAATGTCAAACAATGGAGAACACACCCATGGGGTGTCTTTAAATAAGGTATCTAACCTTATGTTTAAGAAACAACCCCATAGAAATTAGTCAAACCATTGTAGGCAAGAAGAAGGGTTAAATTCCAAATCATAAAATACCCCAAACATGGGTATTTGACACATGTAGCATATATAATCTATATAAAAACAATGAAGGTAAGAAACCACCTACCTCGATATCATATGATTGATATACATGAATGTCATCCCTTGAATCGGCCTAGAATAGTGTAGATCTACAAAAAGGTAAATAACTATAAACCTTGAATAGCTAGTGAGAGGGGAAGAATAAGGAATAAAGGATCTTTGGGATTTGGGAAGACACCAGTGGGATTTCAACACACCCGACAATGTCTCAATCGGAGCTAAGATAGAGAATCAGGATGGGTTAGAAGTTATTCGGCCATTTAGTCACTCACCTGTAAAAAACATAAAGAGTAGAAGATAATTGTGGACATGAGATGTGACCCCGCTACGATACCTCAATTAAAAATAAAACTACACAGTGTGTTCAATAAATGTATATGGCATGTAGTAGCCTTAACTGGCCCCTGGATTAAGCAGTATTCTAGGTAATCACACATCCATGTACTAGGTCATTACATGACTCTACGTGACAACCACGTACACAACATGTACTCATAATTACATGACATATACATAGAAAATCCTAATTTCTTCTTTTTTCCTCCAAAACAACCCAAAATCAAGATCCATACATAAAATGAAGATCTGTGTTCTTACATAAATCAAATTTGAATCTTATAATATATTTTTTAAAAAATCTAGGGGTCATGATGATATAAGTTTTCATACATGTTCAGTATGTTAAAACAAGGACTCCTTTCACATTTTCAGTAAAAGAAAAACATTAACTTTTTGTAAAACGACATGAAGATTATTTCAAAAACAAATCTGTTAATAAAAAAATTGGTAAAAAAGTATTTTAATAATAAAAGGAGTGTAAATAAACTTTTTTTATGTTTTTTTTGAAAACCTAGATTTGGAAAAAAAAACTAATTTCTAACTAACGATTTAATTTTTTAGATTATCTTTAAAAAAGTATGAGTTATTTCAAGTACCAAGAAGTAAAAAATGGTACTATTAAATTAAAAATTTATTAATAACTAGAGAGGAAGAAAATTAAATGGGTTATTTACCAAAGATAAAATAATTTTTTTGATTGTAAATTCAAGCATAAATAATCCTGATTAAAGTGATACGATGAAAAAAATCCTTACAAAGGTCATAACGTTGAACTGAGAACTAAACAAAGAATCTATTATGCATGTAAAAGGTAAATTAACCTAATATAAGGGTATAAAAAATTTAATATAGTCCAAATTCAATACAAAAATAACATATAATATCAAACACAATGAATAAATAATATAACCAAATATAAATAAATTTATTCAAGAAATTATTTACCACTTGGTAATTTTCATGTCAAATTACAATGGATAAAATAAGTAAAATTAGAACATAAAATAACACGAGTTTATAATTAATCATGATATTATATTTCAAAGGGTCATCATTTTCACTGTATAAAATAAATTATTTTCATAACAATACAATGCATCTTAATGATAATAAATTGACAAAAAGACCCTTACCTCACACTACCTTTCGGTAGAATGTTTTTAGAATCCTATAAAGTGGTTTTCAACAAGTCATTAATTTATAAAGGAACTATATTATTATCTATAATATCATATATTAACCTTTAATAATATCTTCCCACTGTTTTGTTAATAAAATTTCATTATTTTAATTGTTTCATGTGTCAATTTCCATATTTTATCAAGCATGAATTATCTAGAAAGATCTGGTTATTTTAAATATTATATAGTTCCTACATGTCCATAATAATAATTATGAAATAATTATCATATCTATACATATATTATACATTTATTACCAATCATGAGTGTCTGTTTAGTGAAATTAATTACTTTCAAATAATGGAGATGGTGGGTTGTACATACACATGAGTAACAATTCCATTTTTAAACGATTATTATAAAATGTGGGTTTGCAATATTATATATTTCTAGAAAGATAATAATATCATAAATAACATATTATTCATTTAAATATAATCATATATATCATTAATGTGGTGTGGTGATGAAAAGAGAGCCACATTACTTCCAGAAGGCTGTAGTGTACACGTATGCGAAAGACATTATTATCTTTTAGTGAGTGAAAATGTAATAAATAAAATGATATATTATCTTTTTAAGAATGATAAATTTTCCATGTATTTAAAAACTATTTCATTTACATCACATGTACTCATCGTCTTTATCCTTACTATCTTCAACATAACATGTTTGTAAAAAAATCACATCACTTCATGAGGCAGTAGTCGACCATACACTCAAGTGACATTATCACATCCACTGCAGAATAGAAATAAAAAAATTATACATAATATAATGACTCAAGAAGTATAATTATGTTATAAATATATTATATATACATTACATCAATTATCATACACAATAATTAGAGGTGTTAATAGAAACAATGACATCGGTTTGTGAGATGGTTGTCCTCCGTATAAACAAATTATGATTTTACAACCCATTTGAACGAAGTTGGGATATATGTAGGTCATGAACATAACATAAATAAATCTCAGTATATGGAAGATAATTATTTTATTATATCATCATAATTTTATAATAATTTAATTATGTGTGCGAAAAAATAAAATAAAAACTATTGGTGAATAACATTGCCTCTTCCTTAGGTAACCTCCTTATGTTTTCACCAAAATCCTTCCAAAGATTGAATTATGACCAAAATAAAAATTATAGGATGATAGGATGGATGTTTTGATATGATTTTGGTAATTTGTTTTAGAAAATAAATGGTTTTAATGCGTGACGAAGAGATTCTAGTGGTGTCTATTTATAAGTTGGGTGAGTAGCACCATGGAAATATTTGAATAAAAGATGTAACATTGTTTTTGACATGCCCAAAGGGTCCAAAATAAAGTATTAGAGATGATTTGACATTAAATTGTCGAAATATATCCATAGAGTATTTTTTAAACATATATTGAGGTTATTTTAACACACATCTTCTTTGTTTAATCATAGGTAAAACCATTTTTAACATAAAAGTGATAAATAATTTTTACTATTAATTGTTGTAAAAAACTTAGTGAAAAATATAATATAATATAAAAAATGATGAATAATAAAATGGGATGAATTTTTAAAAATTAAATATAATGATGTGGAGATTTTAATTTAAAATTAGACATGCAGACAAGATGAGAAATCATGTTTTCAAAGACAAAATGTTCACAATATTACAATGTTTTTTTGTCAAAATTCAATATGAAACTAATATAAATGACATAAATTTAATTAATAGATATAAAATTGAACCTAATTTTTTTAATACCAATTTTAAATATAATTTATATTATAAATAATTAAAATAAAAAGTTTGTTTTCAAAATAAATTTAGTATTTTCATAACTCATTAAAAAAGATACATTTTAGAAAAATCAAAAAATTTCACCCTTATATAATTTTGATATTATCATTTAACAAATAATTTTAATTTTATCAAATAATTTTTTTCAAATTTCAAAAAAATTATTTTAAATTGTGTGTGCAAAGTGAAACAAAACAATCATTTTAAAAAATATTATTTTTAAGAAAACATTTTTTTAAATATTATTTTTTTATTTATAATCAATATATAACCATAAATGTTTTATTTATTTACTAATAATAATACCCACTAAGTCAATGGATTTTTTATAATGGTATACTATATTATAGTTTATTTAGACTTGGGGTTTTATGTTCTCCAAGCTATCAGAGAGATTAAATTTAAAGAAATATATTTTGTGGGTTGTTTATGGTCTATGTTGTGTGTCATATATTCTATAGAATACATAGTTTTTATTTTATGAATTTGGATTGTTACCCCATTAATATCATTTTTGATATATTATTTTAAGATAATTATTTGAATTTATATATATATGTCTATATTGTTCACGGGAATTAGTATTCAAAAGCTAATAATATAGTAATGGTTTTATATAACAGACAGATTATTTAACAATATTGTTTATTATTTTGTTTTAGATGATGAAATATTATTATCCAAAATTAAATAAACTTATAAATTTTCTAATAGTTTGATTATTTCTTGAAATTACCCGTTCCCGTTTCATTTTCCCCAACTTAAGTGATTAAGAATCTATAAAAATCATTTCAAGTTAAGTAAACTATATTTATATATTCATTCAAAGAAACTTTTTCTTCCATGTCCTTGTTTTCCAAAAAAAAATTTGATAAGGTTTTTAATATTATCTATTTAAATTTTAAATTAAATTTTCCCATATTTTAATATTTAGAAAATGGATCAAAGGAAATCTTATTGAAATTTTATAGACGAAGTGACTTTTAATTTTGTAATCAATGTTTGAAAAGAAATGTTTATTTTAATTTATATAGAATGAATAGAATTATCTTATTTCATGAACAATCAATGAATTCAATATTATTTTACATGTTTTGAGGGCTATTTTTAATGATTTTCCAATTATATGTTTATTTTTTTTAAAATCAGTGATTCCAAAGTAGAAATTTTTATTTTCCTCAAGAATGTTTTAATGATATTTTAATTTTTCTTCTATTAATTACAGAAAAATTCCACGATTTCACTTATTATTTACTTAGGATGTGATCATTGAATAAGTTCCTTATTATTTCTATGGGTGATATATATATATATATATGATGATAAGAGTTTTATGGAACCCATTCATTTTCTATATGTTATACTATGATGAAATTGTGATATGATTTTTTGTAAATCATTCATTTTAAAGGGGTTATACTATGGTGAAATAATGATATGTTTACAAAACAAATTTATTATTCAATAGTTAATATTATCATTAAATATTTATAAATCCCATTTTTTAGGGATTATAATCTGATGAAGGGTTTATAATTTTTATCCATATATTTATGGTTTTCATTATATGATATTGGTTATGTTATCACAAGGTGTGGTGGTTACATTATAAATACATATTATGGTAACATTAAAGAAAGTATGTTTATTATTTCTTATCACAGGATGATAGTTACCTTATAACCAAGGATGGGTGAGACATATATCTCACTCTAATACATTCATTAAATATTTTTAACTCATGAGAGAAAAGATACTGGACTTGGGTACTTAAAAATGTTCATAGGGGGACTCCGTCCACTATGATAGTCTTGGGAATGAACCTTGACTACTAAAATTATATTGACAGTGACCACATTCAACAATGATATTATTAAAAATTATCCTTGAATACTACAAAAATTTCTTTATATAATTACATTTCATCCAAAAGATCATGTGTTATTCTAATGTTATTCTCTCATTTCTCACTTACATTTATTACTTTATGATTTATATCATATGAAATTAAAAGCAATATTCAATGACTCAATATTATAATATATGATATGTAGGGTATGGATTTTAAATGTTAAGATAATTAGTTCATACCCTTATTCTTAGGTTATTCATATGCTATCATTGATATCTGCCTTATTTACCCATAATGAGAATCAGGGCTCACATTTTTCTTATGCTTCTCTTTCCTACATTATGAAGGAATGTTTAGGAATGATATGTCCATGAAGGGTTATAGTTATGAATAACACAATTGGAGTATCTTATGAACTAGTCATTTATGTGTCCATGTTTATAATTAAACTAGGCTTATTATGTTCTTTAACATTGTGATAATTGTTTCCCATCTTATATATTTCTTTTTTAGTCAGTTTATGTAACCTGAAGGAATCATGTTAATGTTTAATGTGATTTTTAATAGAATTATCTCCCATATGATAAACCATGTGAAATAATATTTGGAATGAAAATATCTTTGATTATTCTTAGTCATATATCTCATTATATGATTAAAAATTAAAATTCTAGTGACTTTACTAAAAAATATATTAAGAGAAATATGGAATTTCATAAATACCATGGTTCAACATGGCTCAAAACCAATGTTCTTTTCATTTTTCAATCAAAGACCATTTTAATTTTCTATACAAAAGTGTCAAACTGATATTTTTTATCTTATAGAGGATGAATGTAATTTTACAATAATATAATGGCTAAATTCATTGAATCTTCCCTTACATTTCTCTATAGTTAATATATATAAGATATTCCTCTATATTCTGGTTTTTTTATTTTAAATAAGTTATTTGAAAATGGAAAGGTTATTTTCCTCAAGAAATTTTTAATTATCTTTTAATGATATTAGTATTCATTGAATATAATAACCATTGGTTTCAATTATGGTTTACGAGGTATATGATCAAATAATACTATCCTTATTCTTTCTTTAGATGGTTTACATTTATGATTATAAGATGTTTATGAATCATGTTCTTTCCATGGGTCATAACATGATGAAATTATGATAATATATTTATAATAAACATTACCTTCCCACATTTTATACTAAAATTAAATGATGAAATGTTTATGAAATCCATTTATTTTCCACGGGTTATTCAATAATGAAGTATTTATGAAACAAATTTCTTTTCATGGGTTTTGATATAATGAATTGTTTATGATATTTTGGAACATGTAGGTATGGTTTTAATTATGTGATTTTGGTTAGGTTATAACCAGGGATAATGGTTAAGTTATAACCAATGATTGTGGTAATGTCATAACAAATGATGGTGGTTATGTTATAACAAAGGATAATGGTTTCTTTATAACCAAGGATGGTGGTTACAATATTACCATGGATGTGTGGGACATATATCTCACTCCAATGAATTTGGAATATATTGATATTTCATTTGATAAACCAGACTAAAAATCTAATTAAACCATGTTTAGTATATGGATTTTACACTATGATAGTTTGGAAGTTAACCAGGAGTACTATGTTGGTTGGGGGAGTGAACCCATTCCACTATGATAGTCTTGGAAATGATCTTTAACTAATATGGACATATCTTTATATTCTTGTTTTTGTTTCACAACTACATGTATTATGATAATATTATACTGTCATTGCTCATGTTCATGGATTACTTTATTAATTATGTCTTATGAAATTCTATTATTTATTCCAAGTCTCAAGATTATGATCTATGATATGTAGGGAATGAACTTTAAATTCTAAGCACATGTTCTCATATCCATATGATATATTTATGATTATGTAATATTTTATATATGCCTTTTTAGCAATACTAAGTATCTAATTTGACACATCGTTATGCCTCCTTTACCCATGTTATAATGAATAAATATTGTAATGATAAGTTTAAGAAGGGTTGTAAATATATATAACATATTGTGAGACTCTTATGAATAAGTTTCTTATGTGTACATGTTTCCAAAAAAACTAGACCTATAATATTCTAGTATTCATTGTTATATTATGTAATAAATATTCATATATTGATATCTAATATAATTTAATGGAAACGAAGGGTTGATATTATACCCATTAGTTCATATATCATCAATAATGTGTCATGGAATAACGCTTTAAAATTTCAAAATAAATGATTCATAAGAGTTATGAATCATCATTAATCAATCACTAGACTTGAGAGAATATGATAATAATAATATCATGTCATTGAAATTATGTGGCACAATCCTAACTATAAAAAATTATTTCATTATAAAAGCATTATGACAAGTACTATCATTTTAGAAAACATCACATAATTGATTAGGCCCCCTTTCCCTTCCAACATTTCCTTAATCAAGTTTCACTCCAAAGACTACTATATTAGACATATTCCCCTATAAGTCTAGGATTACAACCAATTATAGTATATATTATCATATGAGAGATTATTCATTACCATATCTATTTGAGATAGTTAACTTAACCACCTATCACATAATCAAAACAATATATATGTGTGCAACAATATCCTAAAAACATTCAACCAATCATTATAGAATAACTCATGAAAAAGAAATTTTTTTCAATGAAATTTTATCCTCATATAATGATAATCTATCTATATAAATAAAAAATATTGAATAATTATTTCATATCCACAATTATTTATAAGAAACATTAAATTATTTTTAATTAGATAACGTATAACTTGAAAAGAAAATACGTTCATTTCATTGAAAAAAGGGAAAATAAAATTTTCCATCCTTATAATTAAAACTAAAAATATTTAAAAAATACTAAAAATAATAATTTATTTGAATATAACCATTGAATCATGTAAAGTAATTTTGAAAAAAAATATTCATTAAGGTGGTAAAATCTAATTCTCTGTTAAATGTTGATTTTTTTTTTCCTTTCACACTTTCGGTAAAAAGTCCAAAAGGAACTCATTCACAAAAAAATAAGAAAGTTCCCTCTAAATTGTTGTAAATGTAAAATATGTTTGAAAATAAATTTTAAAAATGAATTTTTATAAGAAATATAATTATTTTTATCATTTTAATGATTGTAAACATTGATTAAAAATTTCATCGATGTAATATGAAATATAACCGATTAAAAAAACATATTTTTATAATTTTATGTAAGAAATGAAAGGAAATTGAAAGGGAAAAGATAAACTCCGATAAATGACTATATAATAAGATAATAAATGGGTTCAAATAGATAAATATCATATAATTTAATAATGGATATTTAACATAGACAATCCTGAGAATAAAAGATATTGAAGCACAAACCATTAAATCAGGTCACATCTTTTGTCATTCACACTATTAACCTAATTTATACAATTTTTTTGATTTATTATAAATTTATAATAAAAAATATTCTTAATTTTTCTATAATAGAACATTCCATAAAACTTTCAAATTACACATTTATTAACAATATTTCTTTAAAATCAACATTTTGGTGAAAAAGGTCAATTTTAAATTCATGTTTTCGTTCAAAAAATTTAATCCATGATCCTTTGTCAGGGTATATTCATAAATATAATTTAAATAATGGTATAAGTATCCAAAAAAATAAGTATGTGATCTTTTATTACCATTTATATAATGTGGTGATGATAATTTAATTATAACACTTCATGGAGGCTGCAGTCTATTTATACACACAAGTGATGATTCAACTTTTAAATGTATGAATGAAAATAAAATAAAATATGAATTAAGATTTATAAAATCATAGTAATATAAAAAATGTAATATATATTAATGAAATCCATTAATATTAATATCCAGGTATGGAATATATAGAAAACAAATCACATCACTTTGTGGATATTGTTATCGCCGCATACACTCGAACGACTTTATATTTTATTATATGATAGAAAAAAGGTCGAAAAGTTTTATGAAATTTAAATTAAAATATCTAATTATAGAAATGATATTGATTTATTCATGTTCAAATAGATTTATAATATTTTTATGAGGAATACAAATAAATAAACAAAAAGGATTTGGTGAATGAAATAACATATTCCTTAATAAAACTCATCTAGATCTCATTTTATGGACCCTAGGGTTTTTTTGAATATTAAATCACTTAAATAACATGGTTTGAATTTTTTGTAATATATTTGAGTAGGTATTGGGTCAAAAAGATATCTCAAATGGTATGAATCATTTAATGGATATGGTTTCATTTCATATATATTGTGGGCGAAAACAATCTAATGTTGAGGAAATTGAAATATGATAATATCATATTCAAGTGAAAGAGGGAAAAATGTTCAAAGAATAAAAAATTAGACAATTTAATTTCAAAATATAATTAACCCAAATGGTTTAGGAAAATTTATGTAATATTTTAATACATAAATTTTAGATTAACCCCCTATTTAACACTTATTAACCCAATCCAATGTGAGGAAATTTTAAATGAGTTACTATTAATGACGAAAAATTTCAAAGTTCCATCATTATCAAATTTTAACATGATGATTAAAAATAAGTAATTTTTTATTGAAATTTAATTACAAATATTATGATAAATTAATTTTAAAATAAGCATGAAAAATAGAAGGAAATCGAGTTTTAGGAAATTATATATATATTTTTCATTAAATTGAATGTATTACCATTAATTTATTATTAATAAATAATAGATGAAAATTAATATTTTTAATGAATATATTATCTAAAAATTTAGAAAACATAATATATTAATAATGATTAATTTAATTTATTTAGATTACAAACATTTCTCTCATAATTTTTTTTTTAAAAGACAACTATTTCATACAAGAAAATGATTTAATTTTTGTTTCCATCAAATTTGTGACCAATTAAATGATTTTGTACATGTGCATACAATAATAATTCGTAATTTTTTTTCATCATATCTAAACCCTTCAATCCAATTGATAGGTGATAATTATCACATTTAATAATAATATTTCAATAGTGTATCGTGGTTCCTTTAAACTCTGTGTTCCTCATAAAGGAATATATCAATGATATAAAATTTTTTTATAGAGAAATATATCATTAAATATTGGGTAGTATAATTATACCCAATATAGATTAATTTTAACCTAATAATTTCCTCACTCCAATATAAAAAATTATTGATACTACTTTTCACAACATGTAATATCTGGAGAGATTAAATAATAATATATTATATCATGTAAATGACATGAAACACCAATATTTTTGGACTATGAAATATTATTACTTAAATATGATCATTATGATCTATAAATTTAGTTATTTGATATAAATTAATTTAAAAATGTTTTTAATTTTATACATAAATTTCATAGTAAATTAAAATGCATTGATTAATTGTTATGAAATAATCACTCAATATTTAGTGAAGTCATTTTATACTTCAAAATATGTTTTCTTAAAATATGGTCTCATTTATTTTTATAACTAAATATTATAATTAATTTATCCATATTTTATAAAATTTATTTTATATAAATTATTTATTTTTTAAAATAATCAAATTAAAATTATCTTTGAATAGAAATTTAGGATTTTTTTGAAAAGTTTTATTTTTTTTGTGAATAGTGAAAATGCCTATATTATAGAAAATTGTCTTCTAATTTCATGAATTAATAATTTATTATTTTATTGATATTATTTTAAAATTTAATTAGTTTATTTTTATAAAACATCGTAAAATTATTTCAATTATATGCTAGATTATGCATAATATTGTAATAAAAACAGGTTTCACAAAAAATGAGGTTTTCTAAAAAATTGTTTCCATTCTCGTTTTATGAGTTTATTTTAAATGTAATTTATTCCAATTATATAAAATGAATTAAATTAAAATAACTGCATATTGGAATCATTATTTATAGTATTTTTAATGATTATACTTTCATTTTTTGTCATTATGTACACTATCTTTGGCAAAAAGTCAATTACCCTTGAAAGAGTGAAAATAAGTTGAATGGGTTAAGAATTAAATGATTAATGTTAAATTGACCATAAAAATTAATAATTACTATTTTATGATTACATTTTCAACCTATATCATATAGTATTTCAATATGGGATATTTTAGAGCCATTTGGATTTAGTAAGACATTAATATATTTTTATTTTAAAAACATTCTTTGTATATCCCCTCCCTCATATAGAAATGGAATCCCACTATCCACTCTTCTCCGCACATCAAGAACCCCTTACCATAACTAATAAATGATCAAATAAATTATTAACATCACTAACCACATCCCAGAGTTCCTATTTTGATCATAATACCACACTAAGATGGTTAATGGTATAAACCTATGTTGGCTTCCAAGAGAAGGGGTATAGTTGTTAATCAAATATTTTTTTATTTATTATTTTCCTATTTCAATATTATTAATTTTTTGTGTAGTGATATAAATATTTATCATATAATTAAATTAAATTATGTTTATGTTTTAGTTTTTTTATGCTTCACATTAATTTTATCTGAAATGGATACATCACATGTGCGTACACGTAGATTACCACACCCACAATGTGATATATTTCATTTTCCATCAATTATTCTCATGTATATTAATAAAAATAGACTTTATTTATATATATTATATTCATTAAATAATAAAAATTCTATAAATACAATATATTTATTATTTTCATACCCTTCAATCCGTACAAAAATTATTACATCGTTTGTGCCTTTGTTGGGATTACCACATCCACATAGTGATGTGATTATTATTTTTATATAAACCATTCCTGGATGGTTACAAAATATATTTAATATATAAAAATAATAATTATTAAATTATAAATATTATGGAGATAATATAAAAATGAATCTGTTTACCATGGTCAGCCTACAAAATTTAATTTTTAATTACGAATTGAATGTCCTCAAAACACTAGATGTGGAGTTAACAGATTGAATAATTATATAGTTCATTCAAAATAATGAAATGTATGGTTCATTATTAATTTAAAAAATGATTTTTTTCATAAAAATCTAAATAATTAATATTTTTATATAAAAAAAGTGTTAAAAAGTACATTGAAATTATAGAAATCAAGTATGAAGTTTCTTGACACGACTCCCCTTCATTCAGTTATAACACTTGTTCATTGAAGTTGATACGAGATGATTATTTGTGAATTGAGCTATAAATTTTTTTAGTATATATTTTAACTTGTTTTATTTTAACATAAATAAAGAATGGATTCAGTATCACCTCAATTGTTATGATCTTTTGAAGTGTGTTCCTTATCTCAATATAATTTTGTTGAGACATGTTTCATGTCATCCACCATGATTTATTTTAATGGTTTACATACAAAACAATAAATTATTTTTTGGAAAAAATTAAGTGATATAATTTATGGTATTTATAGAGTCATATCGAATTCTTTCATTCAATCACTTTGGATTTGATAGTAACCAGTGTGTTAAAGGATTTATGTCAGAATCTCATTTCCTTTTAGTATTTTGTATGTTTAGGTATAATTTCGTATAAATTATATTTTAATATCTTCATTAATCATATCTTTATTCTTCTCATATGATTATTTATTATTTTTACCTAATTTCCATTAATTTTCCACTCAATAGTACATCACCTGATTGAGAGATTATTCATCTGAAATACCATCCTCATTTCCACATTAGTGGATGGTATTTTTCTCCAATGTCTATATATTCTTTATTTTTAATATAGTTGTTGTAATATTAAATAATTATAGACTTATATATCCCCAAAAATTCATAAATTATTTTATTCCTATAAAATTTATCTGATATCATGCATTACATTAAACATCCAGATTTAACGTATCGTAATATTGTATTTAAATTTTTATTTAAAAATGACCATTATAACATAGACATTAAACATGATTGTATGAATAGGAATAAAAACATGAAATTTTATTGTAATCATTTTAGGTAATGAAATTATGCTGATAAATAAGTACGTAATTTTTGGTATATATCTTTCATACTTATAATATACATTTCCGATAAAAAATGATTTTCCTTGTTTTTATGAACAAAATTTGAAATTAATATTGGAAAAATGTGAACATTTTTTTATGAAATGAAATTAATTACTAGAATAATTACTTTAAAAATATCTTATGGTGTTTTTTAATATTTCTAAAATATAAATTTCATGATAAAAAGTGAAAAATACATATTTTGATAAAAAATAATTTTAGTTTAAAGTATTTCTGAAGGGGATTTTTTTTTAAAAAAATGTTTTAAATTAACATTAGAAAATTAATTTTATAATAAATCCAAATTATTTTATTGGAATGAATTTCACGTTTAATTTTGATTTTTTTTATAATTTTGGTGGATTTTTCTAAAGAAACATGTTTTCATCACGTGTGTTGGTCTAATATTAAATTAAAATCACCTACTTATATAAATTTAATTTGGAAAAAATAATTTAATATTGGTAATTATAATAATTAATATTATATAATATTTTTAATTTTTTTTATTAATATGTATATTATAAATAATAAAAAAATAGGTTTCTTTTTTATTTTTAAAAAATGTTTTTTGGGTGTTGAAATTAAAATATAATCATACAAATAACCTATAAACCTATAAAATTCCTATTTTATGGAAAATTAATGAAATTACATCATCTTATATTCTATATTGAATCATTTTGGAGCCTCGTGGAATGTGAATAACTTGGGTATACAATTCTCTTTTAAAAAATACAAGTGTGTCATTTCCCCCAATTATTAAAGGGAACCCACTCTCATATCCTCTTAACACATTTAAATAATTTTGTATCATCAATTACATACCCAATTATCTTTCTTAATTCCCACCTCACATCTTATATTCCTTATATTTATTAGGAAACCCTCATATGGAGGCTTACTGTGAACACCTAAGATGGTTATCTAAATAAGATGCATCGTTCTTAACTGAGATTTTTATCTTATTTCTTATTCCACATACTTTAGATATTATTCAACTATGATTATGTAAAAAATAAACACATTCCATATAATTATAATTTATGATGTTAATTTCATAACCTATATCCATATCCTCCTCCATCAAATGAGAAATGAAATAGTCGATCATTTGTACAAACAGACTGCTACCTCCCAAAATGATGAAATTCATTTTTTCCATAACCACCTCTCACAACTGCAGATAATGATGTGTTTAAGGTTTATATATAAAATTGATGAAATATTTTTAATCCTTTAATTATAATATGACATATATCTTATTCCACAAATCCATTGTAAATATATAATGTCGTTCTTACATAGATATGGAATACAACCTCTTTGAAGTGTTGTGATTCGTTTTTCATTTTATTTTAAATTGTATTATAATAATGTTGTATTTAATTAATATATATGACATATATTAAATAAATATTATTATTTAAATTATTTATATTATTTACCTATCTTTTATTCCATCTATCTAAAAAAATAGAAAAAATGTCATGCATACGTACAACATACCATCTTCATGAAAGGTGTCATTCATTTTTTATCACTAACATTAATGGATTACTATAAATATATTTATAATTAATATATATGATATTTTTAACATTTTTAACATTTTTTTGATTGTCCAACCATGAAAAATTTAAAATGAACAAAACTACCAAACAAAAACATACAAGAAAAATGAAGTAGTTATTACCCGAAATGTGATTTTGATAAGGAATTGTTAATAAATCAGCTATAATCGGTCATAAGTAGATAATATATAGGGAGATATAAAAGATTACTTCTATTTAATATTTTTTTAATTAAACTATATTTATTATATAGGAGGTTAAAACATGTATTATTAATGTTGAAACATTATGTAATATATTTTTGTCTAACATTTATTTCTATGAGACACATGTCATATTCATAAATTTTTTATGTGGTGTATATACTAAAGATAAATTTCATTGATTATTATTCATATGAAATTTAGGGTGATTTAAATATACATATATTTTTATTACATTCATGCGTCTTATGATTCAAAATCTCCCAAAGTGGTATATGTTTTATGTTACGATCTCATTGTTTATTAGGATTGCTTATAAATATGCATTTGATAATGAATTTTTTTTAATATAACGATCTAGAAATTACTAAATTTTCATCAACTATAGTTATCTATTTTAATCAATTTTTTTAAGTTATCTTTCCTCAATTTATTTACTCAAGAGATGAAATTCATTTTTAATGAAAATCATTTATATTTATCTCTTAGTCTAAAAATCTTATTTTATACATCTCAATATTTTTTATAAATTTTTTCTATAATATTTGTAATATTCTCCAGTAAATTATTAAAGTTATATTTACCCATTATTTAATTTTATTCAAAATCCACTGAAAATAATATTCTTTTCATTTTTCGGAATATGTACCTTTGACTTTTCATGGAAAATATTAAAAGAATATTTATTTTACCCTACATGGAATAAACAGAAATTTATTACATCAGGACCACTCTATTATTTGAAGCTTCCATAATAATATTTGAATTTTATTTTTACATTAAAAACTTTCTTTAATATTTATGGAATTTAATATTTTAAAATTTTATTTTCAAAGGGAAAATTTTATTTTCCTCAAGAATGTTTAAAAGATCTTTTCATGGTAGTTCTATTCATCAATGATAGAAACCTTTTTTGTTGATTATTTTTTAATAGGGATATGATCCATCTGTACAATTAATTTTTTTTCTATAGATGGTTTATGAATATTATTATGATATGATTAAGAATCCAAATTATTTTCATGGGTTATTTAATAATGAATTCAAGATCCTTTTAAGAATCCTATTTTCTTTGAAAGGGGTAGGATGTGATGATGTGATGACTGTTTTATGTTCCTTTGGAACTCATATTTGTGATTATCCTTATGTGATGGGTTGTTTCATAATAAACCAAGGATTTCATGTTTAATAATAAACCCAAGATTGTGGGTTCATTTATGAATAAAGGGATGGTTGTTGCATTTTAAATCGAGGATATACAATCGTGTTGTATCCGTTGAATGTATTGGGTAAAAATGGATAATGTATGAGGTAAATATTATTTTCATTAAATAAATTTCATGTTCAAAATTTCATACATGGTAATGGTTTTCATGTCGATAGAATTGTGTTTGTACCTGATTTTCATGTCCATATGATTATGTGGTGGTCATACTTCATTTCACTAACATATTTAGTGGATCTTTTTCTATTTTTACATGTTATAAATGTTATTTGATTATGAATTTTCCACATTTCTATATCTATTAGATATTATAAACAATCAATTTCATTGATTTACTTTATGAATAATGAATTATGAACTACCAATCTTTATCCCATGACTCATTTTAATGATAATTGAGATATTGGGAATGAACAATGTAATGTTGTGGTTATAATCTCATACCCTTATATTTATATTATGATGTTATATGATCATCAACAGATGTATCCAATCTTTTCCATTGTTGATCTTTTGAGATTATGCATTCTTATGTTTCTTTTCCATATGACACAAATAATGGTTTTAGTTAGGGTATAACTATGGAGGGTACAAAAATGGGAGATATTTATGAGAGACATTGAATATATTTCAATAAAAAAAATATATGTATCTAGTCTCCAATAATAATAAATGTTTATGGCCATCGGGTGAGTATTTTTGAAATGTATGAAATATTTATCAAAAAATTTATAATAATAATCAAAAAAAATTTAGGGTCATTATAATTTGTACCAAAGGGAAGGATTAGTTTTCATTTTTAATCATTGATTTGAAAACGTTACTATGAAACCTTAGGATAAACCTAAGTACATGATAATTACCTATGCTATGGTAATGTATGGAGTATGTATTTCCTAGAAAAACATCCGTGTTTAGAATCTAAAAGTTTATGTAGATTTATTTTTAAGATAGAGATATTAACATTGAAAAGTATTCACTATTATTTTATTCTTTTGTCAGTTGGTGTACAAAAAATGAGACTTGTTGCACACCTCATTTAATACTCATGGGGGATATTCCTAGGTTAATGCACTTTTAGTTATGAAATATTATAAAGGATATGGATATATGATGATCATGGATGTCCTATGGTGTAACATATTGATAAGGTGGTGTATTGATTTAGACATCATATAAAATATTTTTGTTTATTATTTGGTTTCCTAACATGATTAGTGTTATACACACAATGTTTCTTTGTTTTATTCAGTGGGAGGGAACTGAAGGAATTATGTGAACAAATAATGTTATGGATAATGTAATGACAGTGAACATGAAAAACCAAATTATATAAGAGTTGAGTTGGGTAATATTTTCTTATGCTCACACAAAATTCTCATGAAATGAATCATGCTTATATTCTAAGAGATCAAAAAAGAAAACAATACATAGTTGATTCTTTTATGAAGTAATATTAGTATTTTATATTGGATATTCTGATCCAAATATAGATTTGTGACGGGTTATCACGATTGTGATAATATTTTCTATTCCATTATTCCTTGAATCTGAAAATTTCATACTAATAGTTTACCATTTATAAGGTGAAGTAGATCAATAATGGAACATTATTAGGAATATTAGTCATGAATAAGAAATTAACTCAATAGAATTATATGAGTTTAAGAGAATATTTTTTAGTAATTACTTCCCTCATATTATATATTCAATTATGTAGAAGGAATTTCTTTATTTAATGCAATAGTATGAGTAATTAATTCATACCTATCAAACTAATTTCTCAAGTCATTCTGGTATGCTTCGGGTAAAATAATCATCACTAAGAACCAAATTTATTGATAATTTTTTTAAAAAGAATATCTCCAATAGGTATGGGATATAAAATAAATTATTTTCTATGAAGAAATTATTATATGTAAACTCAAGTTAGAAATGTAAATTATAGATTCACATCATTACCATGGCTTTGATAATAAAATAAAGATCAAGTATCATTAGAAGTTGAATAAATAACATAATTTAATTAAATCCAAATAAACTACATAACATAAATGTGGGAATATATATAATGGGAATTTATTAAGTGAAAATGGTATGTTCTTAAAATGTGGGAAGGATGGTCATAGATCTAGTTATTGTGACAATGAAATAAAGGTACCAGTTTATGCGAGGGAGGAAAGGAAGACACCAACCAATGCACTACCTAAGATCTTATTATCTAATACAAGAAGTATGAGAATTATTCTAACTAGTTCATGAACCAAATGGTTTTTTATGATCAACTTAAATATCCACTTAATCTCAATTTAAAAGGGAAATTCCTTGTGATCATAACAACAAAAGTGGGTTACGAGAATGACGTGATAAAATGTACACATATCATCAACTAAGGAATAACTAATGACTTATTTGATTCATGTTCTTCCCACACTTTTAAATCAAGTTAATTTTAAATGGATATTGAATCACTAACTCTATTATTAGATATTTATTAATCTATTAAATCTTCAAAAGTTAGGAAGATCACATTTTATGTCTACATTTTCTCTCTGATTGATGTTTGGGGGAATTCTCTTCCATTAAATTTTTTGATTCTACCATTAGTCTAATTTTAAGTGATTCTATAATTAATTGTCTTTATTTATATAGATCCCATATAAATTATTGTGGAGGTGAACTAATATTTCTTACTTCAAATGAAACCCTACTCATTTGTTAGTGCGAGGATGAATATAAGAATCAAAATGAAAATCACTTCTAACTTGTGGGTCTTAGTTCCTATCCATGAAGGCTATATATCTCTCCTCATTGGGTAGAAATGAATCATCTTAGACAATGACATAACATTGATTTTTTATTCATTTTGGGAATATTTTCCAAGTCACACACCAATTCATGATGAGTAGTTCGCATTATAACTCATTCATGGTTTTATACTAATATCAAAGACTCTCATAGAATTTCCCCAAATGAGCTACATGAATTTAAGAAGAAACACCAATATAATCTTATGAAGGGATTTTTTTGGACAAGTGTGTCACAATGAGGAGCAACTATTCTCAATTTTAATAAGAGAGAGGGATCATCAATGTAGTGCATTTTTTAGGAACATAAAAATGTCACTATAACAAACATTTATCAATTATCCCATATCAAAGACTTTTTTGATCAATTGCGAGGATCTCAATACTTTTTAAATATTGATCATTATTCTATATATTAACAATTGGTGGTTACGTTGGAGGATATACACAAAATTTCCTTCTATAAGAGGTTTGATCACTATGAAATTATTGTGATTCTATTTGGTCTTACTAATTTAAATTTTATCTTCATAGATTTCATGATTATAGTCTTTAGATATTACCTCAATATGTTTCTGGTTTTATATATAGATGATATTCATACACATTCAAAGAGTAAGGAAGAGAAATAAGATCATTTGAGGATGGTTATTATGACCCTATGGAAGTCCATGTTGTATTAAAAGTTAAAAAAATGTGAATTTTGGTGATTTTTTTTAATTATTGGGACACATAATATCTTGAGATGGTATAACAGTAGATCCATAAATGAAGGGGTATACAAAACATTGGCCCATACCAACCACGGTGACTAAGATATGTGTTTTTCTTTGTTAATTTAGATATTATCCATGATTTATGGATAATATCTAGGATATATAATCCAATCACCATGTTAAATTAGAAGATATCCATGTTCCTTTGGGGAGATGGATTTAAGGAAAATTTCATGGAAAAAAATAAAAGGATTTTCCACATACATGTTCTTAATTTAAGCTGCAGTGGATATGGGTTGTTGATATATAGTTACACATTAATAAAGGGGTTTTTATGCATCCTCATTTTGAATAATATAGTCATAGGTTATGGCTCACAACAATATTAGGTTCATGAGAAAATCTACATTACTCATGATTTGGTGCATGAATGAAATATTTTTGTATTGAAGATATGGAGGTATTATATTTATGGAGAAAAGTGTGATATATATATATTGAATATAAATAAATTATTACATATTAACATTGTAATTGTTGAAAATGATTCAAATAATATTTTTGGATCAAATAGATTATTTGGATTGCATAATACATTTATACCCATGGAAAAAGAACGAGGTGGATGAGGCTTTGAGTCCAATGTGTAATGAAATATTATCTATGATGAGGATAAAAAAAGTTCAAATAAATATGGGTTTTAAATGGATTGAATTTGAAATTGTGCATGAAGGTGATAAACTGTATCTTTCTCAAATGAGTGTTCAACCACTATCTATGTAATGATTATAGATGCAAAGAAAGACGATGTATAATTGTAGAAGAAGATCCCAAATTTTCATGAGATTCACCTTTATTGTGAAGGAATAATAAGGTTTAGGAACCTTTTTAGTGTTCTGTAACACCCTAATCTTTAATGAAATACTTTTTTTTGAATAAATTTAATTTTTTTCAAAGGATTTATTTACCATAAATAATATGTTTTAACGAACCATGATATACTATTAATATTATTATTTAAATAGGGCCATTATAACCTAAATGTTAAAAAATAGAGATATGAATAAGAATAAACTAATTTTAAATTTAATGATTATTTATTTTATATAAATAAATCATACTTTTAAAAAATAAATAAAATTTAGTAAAAATTTATATTCTTCAAAGATACTAATTTCTAAAAAAAAATTTGTTTCTTGTTGCAAACAAATAATAAAATTAATTTTTTATATTTTTCTATTTTTTACAAAATAATTTTTTTTCTGAAATATTCATGTGGAAATTACCTTTGAGATAAATTTGGAACATTTTCTAAAAAGATAAACTTTTCTATGAATAACTAAAATACAATTTTATTAAGAACAACCTTTTTGTTTAAATAATTTATAAGATCAAATTGATTTCAATATTTTTATAATATAATAATTAGTAATATAATATATCTAACAGTCCAATTTATTTCATTGTAATGAATTTCATATTTTTTATTTATTTTAAAAAATTATATACTTATGAAAATTTTATCTTTTTAAAATATATTTTTCATAAAGTATGAGGGTTCTATTATAAATTACAATTTTACCATTCTATTAATAGAATCTATAAAGATGGATTTCATATTTGGAATTAAAAATTTTAATATTTTAAAAAAATTTCAACTTATTTTTTGGGTATAATGAATAGTACAAACAAAAAACATAATTACCTCATTTAAGTTTAAATCATGTTTGCGATGGGGGGAAGGGATAAACTAAATGTATAGCGGGTAATATTGACAAATATTTATTGAAATATAATTAGATGGCTATATATATAACTTATCTCAGCTAATTTTCTTGAATGAGCCATTTATTTTAGGTTTGCAGCATGTTAAAATATGGGTGCACCTTTTAATTTTAAAAAATTCCAAGTGTTTCCTCAACCAACATTTAAAATCGAACCCCTCTATTACAATATTCAAACTTCAAAAACCCTTTTTCTTGGCCATTACCAACCAAATTATATTTATTACTCCCATAAAAACATCCCAGAGGCCCTAGTTAGATTATAAAACCCACAAACAATTCCTTAGGTGTAAACCTTAATGGATTCATTGAAGAAGACATATAGTCCTTTCCCATTCATTTTCAATTTTTTTATCTAAATCATTAAAACATAATTAAAAAATGCTGATATTATAGAATAATTACCTACAATATACTGATAATTTTAATTTTTATTTGAATTACCTACTCTATCTCCTCTTCCATCAAGTGGGAAACGAAACCGTCGATCATGTCTATAGAGGACTAATACATCATGAACTGATGTATTTTGTTTTCTATCACCACTTATAATTAATTTATATAATTATAGATTTTACATATTTATATTATATTTATGAAACAATTATACTCTTATAATTATTAGAACATATATACCGTCTAACATTATATTCTCTGGAAATATGACAATGTTGCATGTGTGTATTGCGGAATACCACAAAAAGATATGTAATTTTTGTTTGAAATAATATTAACATGGAAGATAATAATGATAAATTGAAGAAATTTATTTTATATTTATGAAATATTAATAATTCATGGAATTTAATATATTATGTACTTGTCTTGTGTTTCATCCATTAATAAAATGAAAACCAATTCATTACGTATTATCTACCGTCTCAATGAATGATGTAATTCATTTTCCATATCTACCTATAATGAATTGATAAATGTTCATATATAATATGTAATGTCACAAACCATCCCCCTGGGCATGTGCCATGACTATCCCAAGCCCGCCTTCCATAGGCCTAAGGCTGGCGACAAGCACTGGAAGGCGTATTCCATAAAACTAGGAAGGGATTTCCTTTATAACCTGTAAACTCACTCAACTAAAAAGAAAGTAGGATACAAGAACAAAGTGAAACTATATAGCAAATAGGGTGTGTACAGAAAGAAAAAGGGGGCTAGAATACTGTCCCAAATATAAAGTACAAGTAAACTGAAAAGTACAAGTAAAACTGAAAACAACTCCAGTGAACACCCACCAAGGATCCTACCTGAAGAGTAGGTACATCTCTCGAACAGTCATCCCTATAGTATGCCTCGTCAAATGTCCACCTATGAGCTACCTCCAGTCCTGGTACCCTTATCCTCCATCATTACTATCCGTTGTCTACACCATACACAACAAGGTGCGAGCGTAGTCCGTGCTTGGGTGAGTATAACGATACTCAGTCGGGACCTGGAGACCCTCAAAGGTCTCACAAATTCCACGAAGGATAAACCACAAAGCATGAAGGCAACTGACATCCCTACTTAGGTATATTCCCATACATATACCAATGTTATCAAGTATACCCATCTCATTATTGATGAAATACAAGTCCAAACTCTTTTAGCCAAAAGCTCAACTATTCCATGGAGGAAAGATTACCCCGAAGGTAACACCCCAAAGGTAAGTACCACAATGGCAAAGCCCAATATAAGTAGACCACAAATGTATCACCACAAATGTATATACCAAAAAGGTAACACCACATAGAAGAATACAAGAAAGGTAAGACTCAGCTCACAGCTTGTATAACTTAGGTACAATATTAAAGATGATTAGATATAACTATCGATCATCTTACTCGGTTGAGAGGCCGACCCACGTAGGATCCTACATCATCAGACCCACGTAGAATCATAAATCAACAGACCCACGTAGGATCATAGTACTTAAGACCCACACAAGATCCTAGAGTAGTCCCACGTTGATTCATAGAGTGGATCCAAGTGGGGTCCTCTAACACAGACCCACGTAGGATCCCAAGGCAAAGACCCACATAGGATCCCTTTCTCATGTTACAGTGAGCTATAGGGTTCCCGCACTAAGCTCACCTAATTCTAAGGGGGCCTTATCCTCAAGTCAAATTTAGATACTCCAACAATCGTGAAGTCCCACAAAGAAGTATCCCAAAGGACCTCCACGTTAAACCAGTCTCAACACAATAGAAGATGCATCAATCAGATTCCCAGTCTATAAGTTATTTTCCTTTTAGTCTTGAGGTCCCAGTTGGATTTGTGTTTGATCCAACCTCGTCGTACCCAACTTTTTCTAAATCTCAAGTGGGGTATAAAAAAGGATCATCTCGATCAAAGTCTTTCGATACCATAGACGGTTCGTCAAACAGACACATGTTGCTCAGGTTATGGCCAAAAGAGAAAAAAAGGAACGGAGATTGTCTGGGTCTGGACCGACCTGGCTTGGGCCGACCCAGACTGGGTTAACCTGACCTAGTTTGGGTCGACCCAGCCTGACCTGGGTCTGGCCCTAGGTCCGAATTGGCCCGTTGGGTCTCGCCCGGCAGGCCGGCGTAGCCCGGACCATGGCTGGCCCGCGGCTGGGTGGCCTCGCGGTGGGGTTTTCCCTAGCCACCACCAAAGGGGAGGGGCCCCCTGGGTACCTCGAATGGATGGGCCATTCGGGTTGGGTGACCGACCGGCCGGTTCCATGTGGCACCGAAACCTGGCACGTAGAACCCCGGGTCCTACTCGGCTCCCTGGCTGGTTGGACTGCAAGCCCACCAGCGCAGTGAGGTCACGTGTTGCACCACCACCGGTAGCTGAGATCATGTCGGACGCCCTCCTTCGCTGTCGGGACCTCGAGCTGCATCCCCTATAGGCCTAGTGGTGCAACATGCGATGTCACCACCTTCATGCGATCGGCCGAGTGTCGGTCGCCACCCTTGCTACACCGTGACCCTTCTCTGGCGGCACGATCGCGGCTAGCCGAAGTGTCGACCACCACTCACAATCCTTTTCAGTGCCGGTCCATAGAACTAGTTTCCAGCAATGTTCCTCAGGTCATCAGGCACACCCCGGTGGCCTGTTCTTCATTCTGTAGACTCCCACACTTGTCTCAGGATGTCTCCATCTATTCAAGACCCCCAAAACCACAACAGTTGCAAAGGGGTCGGGTTTTGTTTATTTGGCCTGCACCCTCCACGTTAGAACGATATCAAGCAATATAGTTGTTCTTGATTTAAGAAGAACATCAAGAACGAGGTAAAGGGTATTCAAAACAACAATACCTACCTCAAATATTTGTTGAAGTTGGTGAGGAGTGGGATAGACGGTCATCAGTTTGTCATCATTGAAGACATCCCTCGTTGGAGATCCTTCAACGGAGTTCTTTATTGGAGAAAATCTCATCGAAGGAGAAGACTTCTTTTTTAGAGTAAGTTCTTCCCGATTCTCCACGGTTCTCCCAACCCTCCTTTTCCAACAATTTTACCCCAAGGAAATGAAGTTCCAACATATTAAAAATAAGTCTATCAATTAATTAATGTTGTCACAAATAATTAATTGAATTTGGCACAATTAACTATGGAGAGTTGAAAGGTCTTCCAACATTAAGAGGGGTTCATGTGATCCCCACAAAAAAAATTCAAATTGGGAGGATTTTCCAACTCGGATGGTCCCCACATACATAATTCAGAAATAATGTTTTCAAAAATAAAAATAAATTTTTCATTATTTTATTTTTCTTCTTCCACGAAAAACTGAAAGAGTAAATTCCACTCTCTAACTACTGCAATTGAGGTGAAGTTCTCCTTAAGAGAATATCAGCACTGTGAGTTCAACGGTGCCCTCATATTTCAATTGTGATCACCAGTTCAAATGTTAGAAAATTCCACTCACGCGTTTACTGAACATACCTTAAAAAATCTCAAAAATTCATTCTGGGCACACAGGGCCTCGGAATGACATGCCGTCAATTTTCACGGACTTTTAATATACTTATATAATTAAACAAATTACAAGGAAAAATTTGGGTCTTTACATTCTCCCCACCTCAGAGATTTGCATCTATGTAAGCCACAACTCAAACTAAAGGAAAAAGTGAGGGTACTAAGCACGCATCTGAGCTTCCTTTTCCGATGTACTCTCCTAGAGGTTCATGTGCTCCCGACGAATGAGCACTAAAGGTATCGATTTCCCATGAAGGACTCTCTCCTGTCGATCCCCAATCTCTACTAGAACCTCTGTAAATGACGCCCTATCATCGATGTCCAGCTTGCTGTGGTCGATGATGTGAGATGGGTAATGCACGTATATACTCAGCAGGGATACATGGAGAACGTCATGCACCTTGTGTAACTGAGGGGGATGTTCTAGGCAGTAATCCACCTTGCCAAATCTGTTGAGTACCTGAAAGGGTCTGATAAACCTTAGAGATAACTTGCCGCCTCGGCCAAATCTCTGCAAACCTCATCAAGGTGAGACCTGTAGAAAGATGTGGTCACCATCATCGAACTCTAGAGGACTCTATATCATGTCTACATAAGACTTCTGCCTGCTCTGTACAATCTTCATCTAATCCTGGATGATCTGCACCTTCTCCGTGGTATCCCGTAACATCTCTGGTCCCACAAGCGCATACTCCCTTGGGTCAGTCTAGCACAAAGGTGATATGCAAGGTTGGCCATACAGAGCCTCGAATGGTGCCATCCCAATGGTGGAATGATAACTGTTGTTGTATACAAGCTCCACCAAGGTCAAGTGATTCTACCAACTATGACCGAAGTTGATGATGCAAGCACACATCATGTCCGTGATGGTATGAATGGTCTGCTCAGTCTGGCCATCCATCTGAGGATGGAAGGCGGTGCTAAAATTAAGCTACCTCCTAAAAGTCTCCTACATCCCCTTCCATATATGGGAAGTGAAACATTCATCACGATCGGAGATAATCATCAATGGTACACCATGTAGCTGCACAATCTCCTGCACATAGAGGTGTCCCAATATCTCTACTAAACCCTACTCTCTGATCGATAGGAAGTGGGAAAACTTAGTGAGTCAGTCGATGATCACCCAGATAGAATTAGGACCTCTGGATGTATGTGGAAGTCCTGTCATGAAGTCCATGGATATCCTACCCCACTTCCAGTCTGGTACCTCTAAAGGTTGAACTAAGCCTGTCAGTACCTGATGCCCTACCTTCACTTGTTGACAAGTGAGGCACCGAGAGATAAACTCTGCTACTGCATTCTTCATTCCTGACCACCAGTCCTATCGTCGGAGGTCCTGGTACATCTATTCCACTACTGGATGTACCGTTAGGGGGGGATATATGGAACTCCCTCAAAAATTCCTCTTGTAAAGCCACCGGTACCATAGTACTACCTCTGAAGAGGATGACATGCTCCCCACCTTTAGAAAATCTATCAGCTTCCTACCCTGTGGATATATGAACACGTCATGCCTCTCAGTTAGTGTCCCCACGGTGTGACTCTCGAAATCGCTGAAGAAGTGGGGGAGTGACTGTAAGAGACTGAATAAAAGCTGCTCCATCTTGTTCCATAAAGGATATCTGTAAAGTGGCCAACTGCTCCGTCGACTCAACTAGCAGCTGTATACCAGATCTCATAATGAGTGCATATGATACAATGTTCTCCATCACTGGAGTATAGACTATCTCAAAGTCACAGTCCTAGAGGAACTCAAGACAACGCTGTTGTCTCAGGTTCAAGTCCTTCTAGGAGAAGATATACCTGAGAATCTGGTGAACAAAGTAGACCATAAAACACTCGCCCATCAGATAGTGTCACCATATCTTTAAATCGAGGACCACTATTGCTAACTCAAGGTCATGGGTAGCGTAGTTCTACTCATACTATCTCAGATTTTGAGAACCATAAGCAATAACTGCTCACTCCTGCATCATGAAACATCCGAGCCCAGTCACTGATGCGTCACAGTAGACTACTTACCCAACGAACTCCTTCAGAAGCCTCAAGATGGTGACACTAGTAATCCTATGTCTATGCTCCTGAAAACTCTGTTGGCATATCTCCGACCACACAAAGGGTTTTCCCTTCTTTGTCAATGCTATTAAAGGTGCTGAAACTTTGTCGAAATCTAGCACAAATCTCTTGTAGTATCTGGCCAAACCCAGGAAACTCCATACCTCAATCACACTCCTAGGTGGAACCAAGGAAGTACTGCCTCAATCTTCGTTGGATCCACCGCAACACCATCCTCTGAGATGACATGTCCCAGAAAGTGAAGCTCTTGGATCCAGAAATGGCACTTTAAGTGCTTACCATAAAGATGGAGCTCACAGAGTGTGTCCAGAACTACCTGCAAATGATAGGCATGCTACTCCTCAGTAGCTGAGTAGATCAGAATGTCATCAATGAATACTACCACAAAGCAATCAAGATATGGATGCAATATCCTATTCATGAGACCCACGAACACTACTAGAGTTTTGTTCATGCCGAACGACATGAACAAAAACTCATAATGGTCATATCGACATCTGAAAGTCCTCTTTTGTAATCCTAATCTCGTACTCTAATATAGTGATAGCCTGATCTGAGGCCTATCTTCGAGAACCACCGTGCTCCCTTCAGTTGATAAAAGTGGTCGTCAATCCTCGGGAGTGGGTACTTGTTCTTCACAGTAAACTGGTTTAGATTCCAATTGTCAACAAAAAGTCTCAAGCTCCCATACGCCTTCTTGTTGAAAAAATTGGGGCTTCCCAAGGAGAAACACTGGGCTGGATGAACCCCTTCCCTTATAAGTCACCCACCTGTACCCATAGCTCACAAAGCTCCGCGGGAGCCATCCAATATGCTGGGGTAGATATCGGTGCTGTCATGGGGTACAAGTCAATGTAAAAGTCCACCTCTCTGCGAGTAGGTATACCTGGAACATCATTATGGAAGAAATCCGCGTACTGGTCCACTACTCCAGGATAGCTATGACTCTCCACATCAACTGCACCGAGAGTAAGGCTAGCCAACTGATGGGTGATCGGATGCACTCTCCTTCGGGTAAGTCCATCCTGTGCTAAAAAGGATCCCTTCTCACCAATGAAGGTAAGACTAGTCCCATTCGTGCAGACACGCCACACTTTCCACCTAATACTGTCAATATGAGAATGGACTGTAGATAACCAGTCCATACCCAAGATAATGTCATAAGGCCTCAACGCCACTACAAAGAGATCCCAATCGAAGCTCTCTCCTCCTAGAGTAAGCTCACACTAACGACACCAGTGTGTAATTGTCGAATCCTCTCTCGTAGGAGTCTATATCCATTAGGATCGAGCCAACGACTCCTTCAGAATCTCTGAGCTCTGAACAAGGGAAATGGAAATAAAAGAATGACCGGCACTTGTGTCTACAATTACTGCATCTAAGGTGTAGTAGACACATAATGTACCTCATATCATCTCCGGAGTGCCATGGTCCTAGGCCACATCTGCCTAGAGCTGAGCTCGCTCCTATCCACCTTCTCCCTATGGTCGGGGTGGACCACATGGTGGTGGTGGCGGTAACACCTTGAATCTTCGCCCACCAAAAACTGCATGGCCAGCTCCTCTTCCATGTCCACCTTCTCCCTGTAGACCTCCTCAGTCGAACCTCTGTCTCAGACTGAGGGGTCCTTCGACCATCTGATGATTATCCTTATGATGGTTCGGGCAGTCACGAGCCATGTGACCCTTCCCACCACATGCGTAACACTACCTGCTCCTCACATGACTGGCTCTATCTCAGGTACCCCACACAACTGACCCTGAATCATGCGGTTGTCCACCTATAGGTATTGTCCTCTTGGACCTCTTTGACATCTGTCTGCTGCTTGCTGCAGAAGACTCCACTACGTGATGGCTGGTGGTTGATCTCACTGATGGTGACTGCTCAGTAAGAAAACAACCCACAAAGAGGGCTTGGTCTAACACCCCCATGTGCGTCGTGATGCTAAGAGAAATCATTGAAGCCATGATCTCTTACCTGAGTCCTTTCTCAATGGTTCATGCCCTGAAGAATGGGTCACGAACCATATCAGTGGAGTAGCGTGAGAGTTTGGTGATCATCACTGAGTACTGATCCACAATCATGCTTCCCAGATTAAGATGAATAAGATCCTGTATGCACACTGCGCGAAGGGTCGTTGGGACAAACTCTGCCTGAAACAGGTTCTCAAAGTCTGCCCAGAGAAGTGTCACCTCTTTGTGATCCTAGAGCATCATGTCCCACCATCTGCCTGCTGCTGCCTGTAGTATACTGATGGCAAGGATCTCTCTGAGATCAGCAGGTCTCCCTACCAGTTGGAATACTCTCACCATGGCCTCCAGCCAATCCTTATGCGCCTGTGGGTCCTTATCACCCCTAATCCTGGGTGACCTATGCCATGGGAACTCGTGCAACAGCTTCAAGCAGCATGCACTCTCTACTGTTGGTGATGGTGGCATCGGTGGACCAATGGGTAATGGTACCGCTGATGCCTCCGCTGGTGCCTCTACCGAAAGAGGGCCTACACCGGGGACTCATTGCTCGGTGGGCTGTCATCAAGTACTATACCTGGAACAATGGCTAGATATCTATGTAGAATAATCCTCAAAAGAAATAGGTGTGCCACAGTCAATATGTTATACCTGGTGAGCTAACTCAAAGAAATCACAAATAAAACTTTTCATAACACACACACAATCAGTGTTTTTGTGCATTGAGTCAGAATTCATAAGTCAGGGTGTTGGTGTATGGATACGTCAGCCACCACACCAACACTGGATTCCCTAAACTGATAACCATACTCCTTAAACTTAACACTATTGACGCTAAAAGATCAGAGTCTTATGTTCTATGGTAGAACTGACTCCTTTAATAACAATTTTTCATGACCCGTCCCCCAAGGTCCATGTCGTGACTAACCCAAGCCCGCCTTCCATAGGCCAGGGGTTGGCGACTAGTACCGAAAGGCGTATTCCCTAAAACTAGAAAGGTATTGCCATTATTACCTATAAACTCACACAACTAAGCAAAAATAATGATACAATCCCAATGTGAAACTATATAGTAAACATGGTGTGTACAGAAAGAAAACGGGGGCCAGAATACAAGCCCAACTGTAAAGTACAAGTAAACTGAAATGTACAAGTAAAAATAAAAATAGTTTCGGTGAACAGCCGACAAGGATCCTACCTAAATAATAGGTACAGATCTTGAACAGTCATCCTTGAGGTACACCTATTATAATGTCCACCTCTGAGATACCTCTAGTCCTGGTACCCTCATCCTCCATCAGCGTTGTCCATCGTCTGCACCAAACACAACAAGTTTCTGGTGTAGCCCGTGCAGGGGTGAGTATAAGGATACTCAGTAGGGACCTCGAGACCCTCAAAGGTCTCACAAAATCCATAAAGGATAATCCACAAACCATGAAAACAAATGACAACCCAACTTAGGTATATGCCCATACATATACCTATGTTATCATGTATACCCATATCATTCATGAGGAAACACAAGGCCCAACTCTTTTAGCCAAAATATCAACTGTTCTATGGAGGGAATATTACCACAAAGGTGACACCCCAAAGGTATGTACCACAAAAGAAAATCCACATAGAAGTATAACACAAAGGTATCACCACAAATGTATGTACCACAAAGATAACGCCACACAGAAGAATACCACAAAGGTAAGACTCAGCTCACACCAGGTATTACTTAGGTAAAGTAATAAAGATGATTAGATGTAACTACTAAATCATCTTACTCTATTGAGAGGAAGACCCATGTATGATCCTACATCATCAGACCCACATAGGATCCTAAATCATCAGACCCAAATAGGATCCTAGTACAGAAGACCCACGTAGGATCCTAGAGGAGTCCCACATGGATTCGTAGAGTGGATCCAAGTGGGATCCTCGAACACAGACCCACGTAGGATCCCAAGGCACAGACCCACATAGGATCCCTTTCTCATTTTACAACCAGCTACAAGGTTCCCGCACCAAGATCACTTGATTCCGAGAGGGTCTTCTCCTCAAGCCACAAGTGGATACTCTAACTTCCACGAAGTCCCATGAAAAAGTATCCCAAAGGACTGCCATGTAAAAGGGATCTCAATGTAACAGACGTTTCATCAATCAGATGCCTGGTCTGTATGTTATTGGCATTTTAGTCTCAAGTGCCCGGTTGGATTCGTGTTCAATCCAACCCGGCCGTACCCCAATTTATCCAAATCTCATGTGGGTTATACCAAAAGGACTATCTTGATCCAAGGTTTTTAGAACCATAGATGGTTTTTAAAATGAACACCTGTATCTTAGGTTATGCCCAAAAGAGGAAAAAATGGTCGATGCAGGTCCGAGTCCGGTCCATCCTGGGTTCGACCCTAGGTCAGACCCGGCTCACTAGGTCCGGCCTGCCGGTGTGGCCTGGCCCACCAGTGCAGCCCAGCCCGCTGGGCGGCCTGTGTTGGGCAGCCTGCGGCTGGCCCACGCTGGGCGGTCTGGGGTTGGGTGGCCCCTTGGTGGGGAACTCTCTAGCTGCCACCCAAGGGGAGGCGCCCCCTGGGTATCGAGAATAGCTGGGCCGTTCGGGTTGGGTGATCGACCGGTCGGTGCCACATGGCACCGGCAGCTGGCACGCGGAACCCCGAGTCCCGCATTGCACCCCGGCTGGACGGACGTCAAGCCCATCCACACAGCACAGTCACTCATCGCCCCACCACCAGCGGCCGTCAGCAAGCCGACCGCCCTCCTTTGATGCTGCGACCTCATGTTGCGGCCCTTGCACGCCCAATGGTTTAGACACGCTCCGCCACCCCCTTTAATTGGTCGGCCGAGCACCAGCCGCTGCCCTTGCTCTTCCACGGCTGAGAGGACATGGCCCTTTTTTAGCGGCGTGATCGCGCTACTGCCATCGTTGTGGCCGACCGGAGTGCCGACCGCCACTCCAGAGCCCTTCTAGTACCGATCGCCAGAACCTGTTACTAGTGATGTTCCCTGGGTCATCAGGAATGCCCTAGTGGCCCGTTCTTCATTCCGTAGACTCTCTCACTCATCTTGGGATGTCACTATCAATTCAAGACCACCAAAATCCACAAAGGTTTTGGAGGGGTCAATCTGTGTTCATTTAGCCAGCACCCTCTGTGTTAGAATGATAGTAAGCAGCATAATAGTTCTTGATTCAAAAAGAACAACAAGAACAAGGTAAGGTGCATTCAAAATGAAAATACATACCTCAATGATTTGTTGATGTTGATGAGGAATGAGAGAGATGGTCATTGGTTCATCGTCGTTGAATAAGTTCCTTGTTGGAGATCCTTCGATGGAGTTCTTCGTTGGAGAAAAGTTTGTCAAAGGATAAGAGTTCTTCATTGGAGCAAGTTCTTATTGGGTCTCCACAGTTCTCCCAACTCTCTTTTGCCATCAATTTTCCCCCAAGGAAATGAAGATCCAAAATAATAAAAATAATTCTATCAATTAATTAAAGTTGGTACAATTAATTAAATGAAGATGGCACAATTAATTAATAGACGTTGGCACAATTAACCACAAAGAGTTGAAAGGTTTTCCCACATTAATAGGGGTTTGGGTGATCCCCCCAAAAAATTCAAATTGGGAGGATTTCCAACTCAGATGGTCACCACATCCATAATTCAAAAAGAGAGGTTTCAAAAAAATAATTTAATTATTTTATTTTTCTTCTTCCATAAAAAACTAAAAAACTAACTTCCACCCTCGACCTACTGCAGTTGAGGTGAAGGTCTCCTTAAGTGAATATCGACGCTGTGATTTTAACAGTGCCCTCAGATTTCAATTCCAATCACCAGTTCAAATGTTATAAAAATCCACTCGTGCGTTTACTAAACGTACCTTAAAATAATGTTCAAAAATTCATTCTAAGAACCCCGGGCCTCGGAATCACGTGCCTTCATTTTCTACAGACTCGTAATATTCCCATATAATTAAAAAAAAATCATGAAAAAATCCAGGTCTTTACATTTAAATATGATACTTATATCCTGGATACAATTATGTATATGATGGAAACAAGATCAAGGGCCAAAAATACAAAACCAGGACACACATGAAAAAATGTTATTCCTCAAAAAATGATTCTTACAAGGAATTGTCAATTAATGGGTGAGAAAAGGTCATAAGTAAATGATATATGGTATTATTAATATGATAATGGTTCAGTAATAGATTTATAAAAAATTTAAAATTATTTTAAATATTATTTTACATGTTTGACGGAACTTGACACTTAAGGTATGTGGTTTCTAGTTCGTAATTAATTTCTAGGATACATATGCCATATTCACCACTCACTTCCATTCTGTTTTGTACATACTAACCCTATAACATGTTATATATTGAATATACATATTTTACATATATTTAATGTTTAATTTAATATTATTATATAAATATTATTACAATTCAAAATATTTCAAAATCTATAAGGGATTTCTATCATAATTTTATTTTTGTGGGAAACATGCCATTTACAACACATGTTTATTTTATTAGGTGAATATATTTCCCATGAATGTAGTTTAGTATAATTATCTTGATAACTATGAGATATACATATCCATATAAAGTTATGATTTTCATGTTGTTTATAATCCAAAAGTTATCATAGTGTTAAGGGTCTAGTGTGATAATCTCATTGTTTACAATAATTATTTATGATATGATTCCGATCATAATATATTATGATCTAAAACTCATGAAATTACTGATCATTATTACCTTATAATTATTTCTGGAAAATACTTGTTTTCATTTCATTTTAATTTATTTATTTACTCATTATTTCAAAATAATTGTTTACGGTGAAAACCAAATTTATTTCTCTCTTCAATCAAAAAAAAAAATTTCATTCATGCTAATGCATTCTAAAAATGTTTTAAATAAATTATTTACTTATCTCCAATGATTTATTTTTATTATTTTTATTCATATTTAAAATTTTAATTTTTTTAATCAAAAAGGATACTTTTTGACATTTTACCAACAAGATAGGTTTTGAATTATTACTTAAATTGTGAAAGGAGTATTTGTTTTAACATTTACAACATGAACTTTATTTTATACCATCTTTGTTATAAAAACTATTAAATATTCAATTATATGTTTTAAATATTTTTTTAAATGAAAATAATAATAGTGTTCTATAGAAATTTAGTTCCAAAAAGTGGTTATTTTAAAGAACCTTTTTTTACTTTAATATTTTTTGATTTTTTATATATTAACGAATTGTTTTCATAATAGAAATTTATTATTCCTCATGAATGTTTTAATGATTTTTTTGAATTTATATTCATCAAAGAAAACAAAATCTAGTCCTAATTATGTCTTTCTAGGAATATGATCTAATTATACTATCATTATTATTTTAACAGATGGTTTGTGACTATGATGTTGAGATACTTATGAATCCCATTAATTTTCAATGTGTTATGATATAAATAATTGATGTGAGGATTATATAACCTATTTCCTTTCGTTAGAAATTATATGAAAGTTTTTTATGGAATCCATTTATTTCCTATTGTGTATGATATTATAAATTTTTTAAGATAATGTGGTATAAAAATTTATGGATTATGTAATGGCTGGTACATGTATCTCCATCCAATGTATTAGGAAAAATGATATATCAATATATAAACTTGAATAGAAAGGGGTGTGTACCATGATCTTTAATGGAATTTTTCAACTATGACAGTTTTGGTAGTGAACCTGAACAACTTTGTTGGTTTGGAGAGTGAACACATTTCACCGTGATATACTTGGAAATTAAATTACACTAGTAAGAAAAAGGAAATATATACTTATGTGTATTCTGAAAATTTATGTCCTTTTACAATGTTATGTTACCATTGATCTGGTTTATTGATTCATTTATGATTTATTACCTATAAAGAATCATAATTTATTCAATGAATCAAGTTTGTGATGTATGATATGAAGTGTATGGTTTTAAAATGTTATTCTCATGTTCTCATATCCTTATGAACATGTTATGTTTTTATCTCACTTATTTTCACTTACTAATCATCCAAAATCACCCATTTATATATTTTCATTAGTGATGTTATGAAAAATATATTATGTACAAAATATCTAATTTGGGTTAGAGTTATGCAGAACATAATGGGAGATTATTTTGTTCACCAATGAACTGTTGTTTCGGGTATCCATTCCAGAAAAGAAACTAGACCTAAATTATTTTGGAAGGGATCATTATATTATGTATTTAATTATCATCTATTAATATGTAATTTGTATGTTTGAGAAGTTTGGGTCCTTATAGTTGGTATCAGAGAAAGGTTTACATAATAATTTTAAAAATAGGATTACAAAACCATATTGAGAAACCTAATGTTAAGTCTAAGTATTTAAAAATATCCTATAATTCTGTTAATGGATATAACGAGTTGTTTACAAAATTTTTTATCCCAATATAGATACTAAAAATGGATTTGTATCTAGAAATATCATACCTAGGGGTAATAACTCTGAAAATAGAACATTGATTTGGACTCTATCATTTCCTAGTGCATGACAAAGGGCCTTTCTACACACCTAGTTGAAACTATCAAGGGACATGCTTTTGAAATTCACAAACTCATTAGAAACCATGATGAAGGATTTTAATATATTATGAACAATAATGAAATAAGTTAGACCTTATATTTTATATATTTTAAATAATGTGTAATGATTAATACATCTAATATATATATTTTTTATGATTATTTGGTTTCACACTACGATTAATGTTTCTTATACTACGTTTTTTGATTTATTCAATCACTTGAACCCAATGGATTTGTGTTAATGATGAATGTGATGGAAAATTCAATGATTTTCCTCATAAGAAATAAAATGTTTTGGGAAATGGATTTTAAAATATCAATACTATGATAAAAAAACATTATAAAGCTATGAATAATGTGGTAAATCAAACTAGAAAGGATAGAAAATTTTTTGGTTGAGTCCTTCATGTGGAATCATACAACTTATTTTAGTGGTTTTGTTGATCCAATAGCTTTATGATAATGGATTTTTAACATTAAAAAGATATTTTCAATTACCATGTGTTTAGAGCTTGAAAATTTCATTTTGTATTTCTATCATTTTAAGGTGAATGAGATCAATGGTGGAATCATATCAAGAGTACAAGACAACAAGATGAATTTCACTCTACGGAACACATTGATTTTATGAATATAATTTTCAATAAGTACACTAATAATATTATTAATATGATATTAAGGAAGAAATTAATTAAGTTAAACATGAAGGGTGATGAGTCTGTTGGTACATATGGGTTGAATTTTACCAGACCCACAATGTATACTTCTTGTTTTATCATCCAACCTGAAAGTATGGTGATTGATTTTTAAATGGCATAAAAACTAGTCTCTGATTGGAATTTAAAATAAGGTACTTTATTAGATAAGAATAATTCATTCATTTTTCTCTATGGGTAGACATTTTTATTAGAGTTACCCATAAATCACATTTATTTATGAGAAAAGATATATGTATTTAAAACAAATATCTAAAAAACCATAAAGAAAACGAGATTATATTTTTTTCATGCTGAATGTGTGGAAGTTAAATAGCCTAAGATAGGTTTTAAATGTTCTATGTATAGGAAGGAAGTTCACCAACAAATTGTTTTTGGAATTGATGAGAACCAATTAGCTAATGATGAGAATGGAGATAATGTTCCACATAATTCACCACCCACACTATAGTGATTTAAGTGCAAGGAGTTTGGTAATTATATAAATTAATTTTCTTATCCAAAGGTTAATGAGGATAATAATCCTTAGAAACTATTGAATTCAAGGGTAAAATTTAAATATTATAATGTCACATGTCCTATATTGAATATCGACAATTAGGGCACACTTATTATTATGACCCAACCTTATTAAATTACATAATCTTGAATTTTAGTCATAAACTTAATTCCTTTAACATTGAATATATTTTCACATTTAGAGTTTTATAGAATTGTGATATAACACATACATAACATTCCACATTCATATAGATAAGGTACAATGAAAACAATATCCATTTCTTCCAAAATATAATACTTTTCAAATAAAACATATTTTCTTTAACAAAACTTCATAACATTTACATGGATTCTTTCTTTGTATTACACATCCTTATAACTTATGAAAATAATTTAAAAACATGGGATGAGTACAAAAATCTCAGTAAGGGATTTAAAAAAGTAAATAGCACATTAGTCCATGAATACTGGTACCATATGAAATCATTTTAAAAAATGCATACATGTCACCCATATAAACTTACTTTGTGAAACTTGAGATTTCCATGAGATTTTAAAAAACATATACAACTAAAATAGAACCAAGATTTTATCTTTTTCCATTAATTATACTATCTTGTAACCCTCTCACCTGCCTTATAATTTGTAACCCTCATGTCTACCTTACATTGTATCCCTCACGACTACCTTATTGTGTAGCCATTATAGTTACACTTGGAGTAACCGTACGACATACATATAACTTACCCATACCCAATGAATTGGATGTATATATAGGTCCCACCATTAATCATAAAAAATTCCCAAGAAAATGAACATAATCATACAACATGAATAATTGCATAAAAACATTTCTCTTGAATTTTGTAAAACAGAATTTTTAATGAGGATTTTAAAATAAAATCCCCATAAAAATATCATATAATTTAAGTGACAATAAATAGAGTAGATATAATATGTATATAAACTATAAATAAAAAAATTTCAACATAATATAAAAAAAAATTAATCACACAAACAATTTTAATACAACATAAATAATGAAGAATAAGGTTAACCCAAAGAATTAAAATTGGGTTAAGAAATCCCTTACCTCTAATTTTTATTACTTAAAACATTTTCAAAACTCAAGTATAATTGTTAAAAGAGTGTTATTTATTTCTTAAAGAAACATATTCATCTTTATAATATCTTATATGATCATTTCATTACAGTATATCTCATTTTAATTGTTAGTATTTTGTTCCTTCTATTGTTTTGGGTGAGTTCGTTACATGATTTCAATGATCGGTTTGTAATTGATTTTCTTGTCGTATAGAAATGAAATTCCAGAAGTGGAATGAAATAGTATAAATATGTTTCTAGAATATATATTGATACCATAAACATTTTTTATCATACATGATGATGAATATTTAGATGAAAAATCAATGATATTTGTTTAGATAATTTTTTGCAGTTCCTCGATAATCATGAAATTTTTTCCTTATATAATATATTTTAGGGAATATATGTTAATTCAAGAAAATGAATTGGTTAATAAATAAAATATATATTTGGATCAAACCATTAAATTGGTTTTTTGATCAGCTTTGACAGAAGTAATGGAAATTGAAACCACA
The DNA here is from genome assembly GCA_963277665.1 of Viscum album. NCBI lineage: Eukaryota > Viridiplantae > Streptophyta > Magnoliopsida > Santalales > Viscaceae > Viscum > Viscum album. The sequence continues at coordinate 1,572,309,760 of OY728120.1, read as the reverse complement.
TCGTGCATGATTTTGGTAAATCAACAGATCACATATAGTGTTTTTATTTTTAGAATAAGAGGGAGAGGAGAGGAAGAAAGATGATGAATAATTTACATGAACATGGTAACCTAAATTATATACAATATTCTTGAGATTTAATACCTTCTGGATAAGTGTAGGGGAAGAGATTATAAGAAATGAAATGAATGGAAAAGAAAACACATGAAAAAGGAAGAGGTTTCTTACCTCTTGATCCCTTCTCCTTCAGATCCTCCTTAAGGACATTGGTTTTGGCCCTTTGATGATACCATAAAATCATGGACGCGGGGAAGGGAATTGAGGAGGATATTTGGAACATATTAGATAGTTCACAAGGCCTGAGAGGGGCAAGAGGAAGAGGGGAATGATGGTTGTATTTATAGTGGAAGAGAAGAGATATTTTACATTATTTTAATAATTAGTCTAATATTTTTGTTCAGGACTATGAATAGTCTTGATTCACATGACTAAAATAGTAATAATTTCATTTGTGTTTTATCCAAGTTGTCTTACATTATTCTTGCATCAAATATTATGCAGTAAAATAAGTATTCGACATTTATCATAATTTATCATATTTTACTATTCATAAAAAATTCAAGAATGTTAGAAAATCATAAAAATTAACCCTAACCATTTTTTGACGTTTACAATTTAAAGGTGAACTCCATTTTTTGAAAATAATTTTCTAAATAATATTAATTTAATTTTTAAATAAAATCATAATTTATTCAAAAATATAAAATTTAAATCTATAACTCATTTTTTAACACCTTGAAAAATTAATCCACATCTCATTATCTTATACCATAATAAAATAATATAATAATACAATATTACTATTCATAAGGGTCATATTACTATTCATATTACTATTCACAAGGGGATGTTACTTTTCACAAAAAAACATGGTGGTTCTTTTAGACTAAAAATAACGTACTCATAACAACCGTAGGTGACCATTTTTTAAAATTCAAATAAAAAAAGAGGAAAAATTATGTTTAATGGATAGTTATAACTATCTACTTAAAAAAAGTTTCATGAATTTCAATTTACTTTTAAAAACTTTGGGCGTTTCATTATCCCCTCCTTCTAGAAATTTCATCCTCATAATTTTATTTATATATTTAACAAGTGAGGGTACCTTTCCCTCATAGCATTTTCAAACTCCCAGGTTTCTTCTTCAACCATGTGTTTTCTCTAAAAAACCATTACTTGATGGATTAACTTATATCATAATAATTTTTCCCTTCAATCAATAATATGAACTACTTTATCTTTATAAGAAAGGTTCTCTTCCAGCTGAACTGCTTCTAGGCTCAAAACATGAGATTAATCTGGCACGTACTTTGTCAACATCAAAACATGAAAAACATTATGTACTAGAGATAAACTCGGAGGCAAAGAAACTAATTAGGGGACTGGTCCAAGTTTCTCCAAAATTTCATATGGTCCAATTTATAGTGAACATAGATTTCCTTTCTAAACAAAACACATAACACTTTTCCGTGGTGAGATTCTAAGAAAAACAAGATCACATACCTCAAAAGGAAAGTCTTTCCTCCTATTGTCTACATAACTTTTCTACCTTTTTTGAGCTGTCCTCATGTGTTTTTGGATCATCTTCACTTTCTCATCCACTTCCTCTACTAATTATGGCCCCATCAACATCCTTTAATTGAATTCATACAAAAAAGATGGTGTTTTAGACCGCTTCCAAAATAATGCTTCAAAAGGTGTCATATGTGTACTGGATTGAGAATTGTTATTATAATAAAAATAAAATAAATAAATATGCTAATCCCAACTTCCCTAGAAATCCATTGAACAAGCTCGAAGCATATCCTCCAAAGTCTAGATCATTCATTCAGACTGCCCATCTATTTGAGGATGAAAATCTATACAAAAATTTAATTCTATTTGAAATGACTTCTGAAGGCCCTACCAAAAGTTAGTAGTGAACCTGTGATCCTATTCAGATACAATTTAAATAAGAACACCATGTAAGCTGATAATCCCTTTGAGATATAATCGAGAAAGATTATCCAAATAAAATTTCTCTTGACTAGAGATAAAATGTTCATATTTAGTCAGTCATTCAATAATAACTCATATATCATTGTTACCTTGAGAATTATTTGGTAGTCCCACTAGAAAGTCCATGGATATATTCTCCCATTTCCACTCTAGAACATGTAAAGGCTAAAACATCCTCTTTTCTAACTGCCACTCTGCTTAAACTTATTTACATGCTAAACATTTCATGGTAAAATCAGAAATATATTTTTTCATTTCATCCCACTAGTAATACTCCAAAAGAGATCAGTACATCTTAGTAGTACTAGGATGAAAAAAATGTAGAACTATGAGATTCAAACAACAATTCTTTCTTCAATTGGGAATCTCAAGGCACAAACAACCTTTTACCAAATCTTAAAACATAGTCTTTATAAAGTTTAAATTCAAGAAACTTACTCATTTTAACCAATTCTACCTTTTTTATTAGCTCACGGTCTTCCTTATGCGCTTTCTTAATTTTGTTTGATAACGATGATTAAACTGAAAATTGAAACAAAATAGAGTTAGTTCATACACCAATAACTTCTAAGACTGAAAATTAATTTTTTATTTCAAAGCACTTTTTAGGAAAAAGTGAGAAACCAGATTGACATCAAAAACATAAAGAACAACCATGCCTCCGTGGGCCAAGATCATCAAGACCAAATATAAGACAAATCAAGAGTAAGGAAAAGCCCCACCCTAAGACAAAATTTATCAAATTAATAATTTAAGGATCATGTTCAAAATGTAGCATGGTTAGTGATGCATGATGTTTTCTACTTTAGGAATCTACCACATTATTTTGTTTTCCTGGATAGTAATTGATCACGAAATAATAATATTTTATCAATTCAAGCCAGCTTTCGACCTCATGTTTAATTCCATTTGGGTGAATATATACTTCATACTTTTATGGTCTGTATTTATTTTACAATTGGCTTCTTATAAATGATGCCTCCATATTTTCAATGAAAAAACCATAGATTCCACTTCCAAATCATGTGTGGAAGAATTTTACTCATGAGGTTCTAGTTGTCTTGAAGCCTAAGCAATTACCTAATCATTCTCCATCAGAAGAAAACCATGTCCATTCAATGAAGCATCATTATAGATGATAAACTCCAAATTTCGGTAAGGCACAACCGAAACTAGATCATTCACCAATCTATTCATTAGTTACTATAAAAAACATCACATTCTTCTGTCCAAATAAATTTAACCCCCTTTTGTGTTAACTTAGTTTATAGGTAGATAAACATGAAAAGAGTTTAACAAAACATTGGTAATTAAATTAAAATACAATAAACTATGAATCATCGTAACATCTATAGGTCTTAGCCATTCATCAACCACTTTTTTTTGACAGGATCAACTATTATTCTATTCCATTTACAATGTTCCCATGAAAGGATGGATGTTGCAACCAAAAATCACACTTTCTGAATTCTCTGTATATTTTGTTTTTCTTTAAATGTTTGCAAAACAACCCTTATATGTTTTTCAAGCTCCTCTTTACTCTTAGAAAATACCTAAATTTCATCAATAAACACAACACAAAACATATCCTTAAACTCATGAAATATTCTATTCAAAATATTCATGAACAAAATAGGTGCATTAGTTAACCCAAATAGAATAACAACAAATTCATAATGTCCATATCTAGTACAAAAAGCTATTTTCATGATGTTATCCTCTTTCACCTTCACCTGATGGTATCCATATATCATGTCAATATATGAAAAGTATTAAGCTCCCTAGTACTAATCAAATAATTCATTGATGTGAGGAAAATGGTACTTGTTTTTAATAGTGATGTTATTCAAGGGTCTATAATAAATGAAAATTCTAGTGGAACCATCATTATTTTTAATGAACAAAACATTATCACCCCATGGTGTAGTGCTAGGATGAATGAAGTATTTTTCAAGTAACTTGTGCAACTGATTTTTCAGTTCAATAAGTTTATTTTAGCCATTCAATGTGGGGGTTTTGAAATTGTCTTAGCATCATGATGTAATTGAATCATGATTTCGACTTCCCAATAAAGTATGACACTGGGTAACTCATCAGAATAAACATCAAATTATTCATTTACCAATGGAACATCATTAATCTAAACAATTCCCTTATTTTCAACAAAATAAGCAAGATAAATTTAATTTCCATATTGAAACAGTTTCTCAGTCTCTTGAGATGTTATCAATTCAATGGGTTTGTTCTTGTATACAAACTGAAACTATTTTAGAAAAACAAATTCTTTAGATCTTCAATCAATATTAGCATGATAAACAGAAATCCAATTCATTCCCCGAATGACATCAAACTCTACTAATAGAAAAACAACAATGTTTGGAGGTTAATAATTTCCATAGACCACAATATAAATATTATTATAATTCATCATTTCTATAACATATCCCCATGGTGTTTGAAATACAATTTTTTGTCTCATTTTTTGAGGTGATATTTCCAATTTACCAAAAAATTCCTCAGAAATAGAGGAATATGTAGACCTTGTATCGAAATAAACTTTTGAAAAATATGAGTAAAAAAATAAGGTACCTATTAAAAATTCATTGGATAGACCGAAATCTACTGATGTATTTGAAAATGATCTCACTAAAATTATCAACTTATAGTATGGTTTCATTGCATCATTCATATCTATCTTTGGGTAGAAATTGTTATAATGAAGAATCTCCCCACATTTAAAACACTTAACATTTTTCTTTTTAGGATTATTCTTATGATCATTGTCATTAAAATCTCATGACATATGTACATACTTACCACATAGTAAACACAACCTAGTGTTGGTAAGGCATTCCCCAGGGTTCTTTTTTCCACACTTGTCACTGACTGGAAACTAGAATTTCTTACCACTAGATTCCTTTGATTGATTCTTACCCATCACTTGCCATCTGGACCTCTTATTTTCCTTATTTTCATATTGAATGTGATCATCAGAAAACTCTATCTTTACCCTGTTAACATATAGGACAAGTTTCTCATAACTCTTGAATTCACACGATGCCAATTCCCTTTCATACCATGGCCTTAATCATGAGTAAAAGTGTTTGATTTTTCTATCAAGACTCAGAATAAGACTTGGAGCATACCTCTCCAGTTGTGTGAAGTTTTATTCACACATGACCGTCAAATGTTATTCATTTTTCTTCAATTAAAGAAATTTCTTCTCCATATTAAGCCACAACACCTTAGGAAAATATTTTTCAATGAAATGAATTCTAAATTCATCCCACCCTAAGGAATCAATCTATTCTCTATCCCTGATATTCTTGAACATTGACCAGCATTGATCAGTTTAAACTTAAAAACATTAAATGGAAAGACTTACATTTTGATTATCTAAACATCCCATAACATCTAATATCTTTTTGAGGGATTTAATCTATCCTTCAGCCACTACTGGGTCTGACGATCCACTAAATACATGATGAAATTTTCTCATAAAATATTACACTATTTTCTTGTTCTATTGGAGTTCCTTTGGTTGTTCTCTTAAATTGACACCACTACCATTTTCATCCAACATTATCCGAGCCATTACTGTCATAAACTGCTCGGTTCAAACCATTAACATTTGAGGCTACAGATTTGGAAGGATATCGTTCTATTAGTGCTTCTTCTATTTAGATTCCCTGTTTGTTCTACGGAAAATCATTCTGAAAAGACATATCATAGTCAAAGAAACATGGTATTATTTAAACTATATATCATTTCAAATTAAATATAGTGGAAAAATTGTATATGGTATTTTGTTATCATCATCCTAACCCCTAATGTTTTCTAAACCATCTTTCGATACCAACTATAGGGGCGCTACCTTATTACATTACTTAATCTTGAATTTTAGTCATGAACTTACTTCATTTTAGACTGATGATCTTTTCAAGTTTATAGATTTAGTGAATTGGGATATAACACATACATAAAATTCCACATTCATATTGAGAAGATCCCAAATAACAATATTTTTATTCAAAAAATATAAAAGTTTTCAAATAAAACATGTTTTCTTTGAAAAATCGTCATAACATTTAACATGGATTCCTTGTTTATATTAAACATCCTTATAACCTATGAAAATAATTTAAAAACTTGGTATGAGAACAAAAATCCTAGTAAGGGATATACAAATAATGTAATAACAAATTAGTCAGTGAATACTTGTAATGTATGAAATCATTTTAAAAAATACATACTTGTCACCCATATAAAATTACTTTGTAAAACTTGAGAATTCAATGAGATTTACCCAAAACATATATAACATAAATATAACCATAAGGGTATCTTGCTGAATTGCTTACATAATCCTATAACCCTCTCTACTACCTTATAATTTGTAACCCTCATGGCTACCTTACAATGTAACCCTCACAACTACCTTATTATGTAACCATCATAGTTACACATGGAGTAACCATACGGACAACCTAAAACTTACACAAAACCAATTAATTGTTGGTAGATATATGTCCCACAATTAATCACAAATAATTCCCAAGAACCATAACATAATCATACAACATGAATAATTTCATATAAATATTGCTCTTGAATTTTGTAAAATAGAATTTCAAAACAGTACTTTAAAATAAAAGCCCCGTAAAAATATAATATAATTGAAGTGAGACTTAATAGAGTAGATATAATATTTATATACACTTTAAATAAAAAAAATTCAAAATAATATACAAAAATTAATCAAACAAACAATTTTAATACAACATAAATAATTAAGTAGAAGGTAAACCCAAAGAATGGAAATTGGGTTATGAATTCCAATACCTCATGTTTGTATTACTTCAAAATAGTTTAAAACTATTTTATAATGGTTAAAAGAGTGTTATTAATATATTAAATAAACATACTATTATTTATAATATCTTACATGATCATTTCATTACATCATTTTACCTTTAAATTGTTTGTATTTTGTTCCTTCCATTGTTTTGGGTGCATTCTTTACAAGATTTCCAAGGACAGTTTGTATTTGATTTTCTTGTCATATGGAAATGAAATTTCAGAAGTGGAATAAAATGGAATTAATATTATTCCAAAATATATAATGATACTATAAATAATTTTTTTTCATTTGTGATGATGAATCATTAGATATAACATTAATGATATCTGTTTAGATCATTTTTGGCAGTTCCTCGATAATAATGAACTAGTTTCATTATTTAATTTAATTTCATTGTTAGAACATAATTCTAGAACATGAAATCGGTTAAAAAATTATCATTAAATTACGATACAACCATTGAAATGGTTTTATTTTCAGCTTTGAAGGATGTAATGGAATTAGAAAACAAAACGTCCATGATTTTGGTAAATCGTCACATCGCAGACGGTGTTTTTATTTTTAGAATAAGAGAGAGAGGAGGGAATAAATATGATGATCCTTTTTCATGAACATGATAAAATACATAATATATAATATTATAGAGATTTCATACCTCTTAGATACGTGGATGGGAAGAAAATATATGAAAATAATGGAATTGAAAACAAAACACATGAAAAAGGAAGAGGATTCTTACCTCTTGATCACTTCTCCTTGGGATCCTCCTTAAGCCTTTTGGTTTTAGTCTTTTGATGAGTCTAGAAGGTCTTGGACGTGGGTAAGAGACTTTGGGAGGCAATTTATAATAACTTATACAATGATCACAGCTTGAGAGTTGTGAGAGGAAGAGGGGAATGAGGGTGGTATTTATAGTGGAGGAGAGGAGGGATTTAACATTATTTTAATTATTAGTTTAATATTTTTTTCTCAAGACTATGAATAGTATTGATCAATGTGACCTCAACTAGTAATAATTTAATTTTAGTTCGAACCAAGTTGTATTACATCAGCCTTGCATCACCTATGATGTAGTAAAACAAGTATTTAGCATTTATCACTATTTATCATATTTTACTATTCAAAAAAATTCAAGAATTTCAGAAAAATCCCAAAACTCACCCTAGATATTTTTTGATGCATTGAATTCCAAAATGAACTCTATTTTTTGAAAATAATTTTCTTAATATTATTAATTTAATTTTTAAAAAAACTGATAATTTATTCAAAAATAAATTTTTTAAATCTATAACCCATTTTTAACAGCTTGAAAAATTAATCCACATCTCATTATCCTACAACCATAAGAAAATAAAATAAAAATATGATTTACTATTCATAAGGGATATATTAATATTCGTATTACAGTTAATAAGAGTGTGTTACTATTCACTAAAAAACCTTTTGTTTCTATCAGACTCCAAATAACTTACTGATCACAACTATAGATGACTGTTTTTTGAAATTTATATCATATAAGTGGAAAAATTATGTTTAACGGCCAGTTATAACTATCTACTTAAAACAATGTTTCCATAATTTCAATTTATTTTTAAAACCTTAGGGTGTTACATTTATCATCCACTCTTGATTTCAAAATTTCTTGTTGGAATTTCAATTATTGATCCAAAAAATATCATATTTTTAATCCTTTATTGATATTTAATGTGATTCAAAGAATTTATTAACTTCATCTACATGGATTATAAAATAATGAAATCAAATTTGATATTATATCATTGAATAGATAGATCTAATCTCCTAAGGGAATTTCCATTATCAAAGATAATAGATTATTTATGTAATAAAGGGTGATTTATATTTTGGAACCATATATTTCTCTCTGTAAGATTAATTTAATAGTTATAGATACCATCATGGGTTTGTGAGTTTAAGGATGATCATATATTAAATTTTATAGAAACCCCTTTTGAGGTTTTATGTGATGGGATTTTATCAGGATTATTGATATTTTGAGAGATATTTTGGTGAATACAAACCTTTGGTTTTGTATATGTTTAAGTGAAAAAGTTATTTGTGAAGGGATGCTGTTACTTTTTATAGACATAAGATTAAAGGTATTGGTAACCTTATTGTTTTATCTTATATTTAAGTTTGATATAATTATGTGATTCTGTAATTTGGGAATGTTCTAGAATTTATATTAATATCGATTTGGAAAAATCATAACATGTGAGATGGTGAAAACCAATCGAATCTGGCAAGGCCAAGTGGAATGAATAGAAAACCAACGTATGAAAAGTGTATAACGCCTACCCCTGGAATATGTAAAATTTTAATAAATGGGCCCCAAAAACAACATATAAACCTCTCCATAACTTGTTTTTGGGACTTGTCCCACCAGGACCACCAATTTATCATTATACATGTCATGAACTAGGACGGGTCGACATCCGACCCGGTCCGCGGCATGGCCAGAAGGGAATTTCAGATCCCCACGGGCTGTCAAAAGTGCCTGAGTGTCGAAATAATATGTGGGAACGATTTAACCAAAACAAGGGACATAAAAACAACTAATATGATAAACAAACTTAGACAAGAAACATACAACCAAAAACACCTTTAAACTAAAAACAAATTTTACATTTTATAACTTGAACCAATATCCAAAAATAAACGACAACAAAAGAAACAAAAACTCTAACTCAAACCTTCAAGAAATAATATATGCTTAACATCCACACACCAAAAATACCAACCAACATGAGAAGACCATAAAAGACCAAAATTACCGTCACTGTGCTCAATGCTTCGACCGGGAATACCAAAGAAACAAAAACTACACACACCCAAAGGTGTACGTAGGGTGTGAACCAAGAGCCCATTAGGACGCCACCAAATAAAAAGGTTCCATGCCACAACATCAAAAAGATAATTTAACATGCTCATTTAAAACCATAGTTTTAAAAAACTTTTAAGGAAAACTCTTAAAAATAGAATGTGAAAAGAAAAGAGAACTGAATGAAAAACCATTTCACAATTCAACTTTAAAATGGAAGGGAAACATTTATAAATAACATACACGAACTCAAGTGGTATTCCATATGCCAATTGAAGGAACCACATCATGAATAGTATATCACTGTAGGTAAATCCCTTATGGTTTATCTAGCTTGACTGGGACCCTAAAACCTCATGTCTCGGTGAAACATGTCTTAGAAACCACGACCCTCAAGAAACATGGCTTAGAAGGCCACAAACCTTAGAAAATGTGTCTTATAAGGACACAACCCTCAGAAAAGAATATGTTTAGTTAGTGTTGTAATCTTCAGTCCTTCCATTGAAACCAGGTCGAGTCACCTAAGAAACACTAGCCCACTATTCTAGTCCCCCTCCTAGCTACTCGGAGTTTCCCGTTGTTCTCAATCAAGTTTCACATTTACAAATCACTAACACAACACAGTTACACCCAAAAGTCAATCCAAACAAGGTACACAGTGTGCCACCACTTACACTCCCAAAACCCACTCTAAAAACACTCATACTAAACCATTTGATAAACATGCCATGCACCACTTATGAAATTTTATTGTCCATAAATGAAAAATTCCAAAACAATTTTCAAAGGAACCACAAAACTTTACACCCGAATACAAGTTCCAAAATCCCCCTTTTTAGACCAAATGCACTCTAAAACTATTTCACATCATAAATCACATCCCATGAAAGATTTTATAAATTATTTAAACAACTAATAAAAAGTTTCTAATTGGCACATCAAGGGTTTCACATGAAAAATGCCTAATTTTCACACAATAAGGACACCTAAAATTTAACACATACTTAACTCTATCAAAAACTACATCCACACATCACATTAAATTAAATAAATTCAAGTAAAAAATTTATAAAACATTTAATATTAACAAACAAAAAATTAAACCAAAAACCATACTTGATCACATGCTAAAACACCACTTAAAAACCGAATGTGCAGTAAAACCATTCCAAAACATGTTTTCCACTAATCCAACTATTTAAAAATTAAATAAAAAGGTGCGAAATAAGTTCAACATGCAATAATAACTATTTTTTCCTTTAAAACCTTTTTTAAACACTCTCACCTTAAGTTCTTTAGAAAATATTTCGCACTTTTAATATTGGACCCGAAAACCTTTTTCTAGAAACCCCACAATATGAGACGCACAAAACACAACAAATTTTTTTTTCAAGAAAAATACATTTCTAACATAGATACATATTAAAATATTACCAAATTTTATTTTCCACACCGAAAATAATTAATTGCATGATTCCAATAACTCTCACAACAAGACTCATATGACGGGTAGACCCAATATCACATGTGCATGTCAAAAAAAATATTTCTGAGGACATTTCACGCAACCCAAACAACTCCTAAAGCCCATTTTTAAAAAAAATTGCATCAAAGGACACACAAAAACTTATCCAATCTCTATATTAGAAATCTGACTTCAACATTTAAACACAAACAAATTCAAAAACACCAAACGCATCCCATAATAAAAATGAGGAATACATTAATAAATTTAAACAAACATATTAAATTAATCAAATGATTTTAAGACACAGAAACACCTACCTCGCATGAAGAATATCCCAAAATTGATGTGAATTATATGATAGTCTACCAATTGCACGACAAGGAAACTAAATTTGATCCTAAAACAAACAACCGAATCCAAAGTGTCATGAATTAACACTAAAACCAGACACCCTTCTCATAAAAAAACCAAAACTCCAATGAACAAGAACCCAAACCCTTGGGAGGAAGGAAGAGGAGACTACCGAGGGGAAGGCGCACTAGAAGAGGAGGTGGTGGCTAGGGATGCGATTTTTGGAAGAGGTTCCAACACCAAAAGGGGGTTCCTCGAACAGAGCTGACTAGCCAGGGGGTGTGCGCGCCAGACTGGGTTTCTCGGATGGAACTGCTGGACGGGAGGACAAGGAACGATGCAACAGGGGTTCGACCATCTGGTCGGTGTAGTGCGCGTCTAGTAGGACGATGGAAGATAGTGTTAGGGTGGCTGGATGAGGGGGTTGCGGGTGTGCGATGACAGGCAAGGAGACGATCGACCAAGGGGAGCAGCGTACTTGGTCGGGTGTGGCGCGAGATGGGGCTATTGGACGGGAGCATGAGGTGGCTGTGTGAGGGTGATGCACCAGCTGCACGATACATGTTGGGTTTTAGGAGGGAAAGGTTGTGTGATGGGAAACAAGGGAAAGAGGGGGAGAGGATGAGGGAAAGGAAAAAAATAAAGAAAAAAAATAAAAAAAATAAAAAAGGACCCTACAAATAAAAAAAATAAAAAATACTAATGTAATCCTCATAATAATAATAATTATAATAATATGGAATTAATATGATGATAAAATTAATATTAGTTACAATAATAATAGTCATTATATTAATAGAAATTATTGTTATTATATTTACAATAATGATAATAATTACCATATTAATAATATTATCAATAATAAAAACAATCTTAAGAATTATAATAATGATAGAAAATAACTACAACTTCTATTATTATTACAATTATTCTTTAATCTTCGTTTATTTATTTATTTATCTCTTAACTTACATAAACCTCGTTTATTTAATTTTACTTCGTTTATTTGTCCTAAAACTCATGGAAGTCGTGCGAGGAACTGGGCGAGGCCACGTGGTGACCCATTCAAAGTCACGTGGCTTCGATCGTTCCCCTGACCATGCGTTGGATGCCACCAAGCCCAAAAGATTCATTTATTAGAAAAATTTAAAATTTCAATCTGGCTCGGCCCAAACTCCGACCAAGATTTTTTTAAAGCCATATAAAATAATAAAGTTCTAGACACTTAATATAATATTAACAATAATATTAATTATTATAAAATTAATACTGACTTAATAAAATTTATAATATTAATGCTATCGATAATAATAATAATAATAATAATAATAATCTCAAATGATTTTATTATTATTATTAATAAAATTGCCCCTTGAATTTTATCACACATCTTATTCTTATTTTTTTTATTTTACAACCCATATAATGTTATTTCTTAATTATTAATTCCATTTACTTAATTAGTTGCACATCGGGTAGGAATGTGGGGAACTAGGCGAGGCTGCGCGAAGATCCAGACAAGTCCGCCTGACTTTGACAGCGGCGCACTGAACACAGTCAAGGTTAAAATGTGAGTTTTTAAATAAGTACTCAAATTTTAAACCATCTCTAACCCGAAACCTGGTGAAAAAATTGACAAGGCCATAAAATTAATAAAATAAATTATTCAAAGATGTAAGGTGTGACAATTATCCCCCACCATAAAGCTTTCCGCCCTCGAAATGCCACCACTAAGATTGAACCTCAAAGTAGAAGACGACACCCCCTTAAATTCAAAGAGGATCCCACAATCAACAAGAGAAAAGAGGAAAATGTACCGTTCTTAGAGAATGTGACTTAAATGATGACCTCAAAAAACCCATAAAAATATTTGTACACTATGTGTCACCCGCCCCCAAGAGTTAGGACACCCCCAGTTGATTAGTCAAGGAAATAAACTCTTGTACCAGTGGAAACCTACTTCTCAAACCAAAACACCTTGAGAAAAAATGAACGAAAACCATGCCGTTTGAGTGGAACAATCAAACAAGATCAACTGCATCAAAGGAGTACTATTATCGATTATCACCAAATCATCTCTAGAAACATAACTAAAAGGTCAACACGGGGAATGCCTAAAGGGGATGCCCACCATTAGAAACTTACTAATGCTAAAGAAGATATTATAAAACCAACACGGGGATCCCCCAACACACTCCCCACCGTTACAGAAAAGGCTGACACCAACTCATTCCAGAGACCTTTGTGCGAGACCCACCGTGGGTCTCCCCACTATTGAAACAGATAGAAGATACAAAACTATTAAAACACTTAAAGAAAAATACCAAACAGCCCGCCCCCTATGGGGTGGGGAGGGAGGGGACTGACCACCGGGCATTAAAAACACAACCTAATACCAACCAGCATCACTATGTCCTTGGATGAGCACTATTCAAATTTGAGGCCGATTTACCTAACAGACCCCATAAGGACCACTAAAAGTGATTACATCTGCTGGGAAAAAACCACCAGTACTTCAAGGTAACAAGATGACCACACCTACTCATAGCCACATGAAACATTATGCACCTAGATTGTTCTTTTGGAATGGAACAAACACAAAGAAGAATTTAAACCGTCTTCAACTTCAACACCAACGACAAAAATAATGTCTGGATCCCATACACTCCAGGGGTTCTTGACCACGCTCTAGCTTCACTCTGAGGCCTATGGCTAGAGCCCTAATGTTTAAAGCATCTTCTTCCTCACATACATGCATTGAATACTCCCAAACGAAGCTTCTCCTTTTTGGTGCCATAGGAAACTACACTGCAACCAACACACACCATCAAACACAACACACCATGACATCCATCTATTCCATCATGACACACCCACCAAATCAAGGGTATAGATGATGCACATGCATCACTTATTCACCTTAACCAAGAATCTTAAGAAAGGAAGATGCACGACGACACTCCTCTTTTGACAGAAAAATCAAAACTCCCTAAGAGGAGCATTCACTCCTATGAAAACAAGGATTCTCAAAGGGTTATACGAAATCCACCTTTGCTCTTTTGGAGAAATAACGATGCAAGACGTCACCAAACATGAACCATGCGGCTGATGGAAGAAATAAAAAACATTCAAGACATCGGTCATCACAGATAATTCTGAACCGCCTTTACCCTTTCCCGCATGAATTTCTTAAACTGTTTCCCGAGGAAAACTTCAGACGTAGCGGTGTCAAACTTCATACCTGATGACTTAGACAATTCGAAGTCACCAAATCTCCCTTCAACTCCCCTCACATCCTTCATCCCGCTGTGAGAGGATCCGCTTAGTTGTAAAAAGAAAAGGTGGGTTCAATTCTAGAATTCAAGAAGAGTGTCCTTTTAGGTTCTGGGAACAGTGGATGTGCATTGGGGGGTTTTCCCAACATTAATTTTAGCCTTAAACAATGTTCGAACCAAGATCTATCACGATATAAAATGCCAGATCTTTATAATAGAATGAAGAATGGAAAACAAAAGAGGGAATCCCAGAACCATAGAGATAGGATCATCATATGTTAGTTATAACTAATTTAATTAATTCAAAAGAATTACCTTGGTGGAATTCTTTCTTTGTTGATGTGTCTGGTCATGATTCGGTGATCCGTCCTTGCGTCATAGAATCAAAGTGTAGGATTCCTATAGAGGTGATCCACATGTGTTCCACGTATCTCCGGACGTCACCGAAGGGATCTCCGGGTGCTAGTGCAGAAGAACCTTCGCTTGCAATGTCCGCCTTTGATCGCATTGATCTCTTGGTCTTGAGAGCGTTCTTGGAGGAAGGAGTTCATTCAGGATTGAAAGAATTCTTATGAATTGTTGTGCACAACGATTCTCTTGTGGAAAAGTGTTAGGGTTGTGAGGATATTTATAATTGGGTTTGAGGTTATAGAGTTATGACAATAAATAAACGTGTTACGCATTTTATTTATTTCATTAACTCTTATTCAAAACCCCCATGTCAAATTATTAATTCCTTAACATGCTCCCATGCTGATTATAATAAATATCATTAAATAAAAAAATATTATATCTTCAAAATCCCAACTGGAAAAACTACACGACGTGTAATAATTAATACACACCGTATACTCATTTTCCATAAAACTACACGATGTGTATATTTAATATACACAGTCTGTACTTTTATTTTCCATTATTTCCTCCACCACATTTATTAGACCTTGAGTAATGACTATTTATTTCTTAAATAAATTTAACTGCATTACTCACTAATAAACAAATTATTTTGCCCAAAATATATTCTCTTGAATAACTAGTGTCGAAATAAATGTGATCAGGAATCCTTAAATAATTATTAAACCACAGTCGGGAATAATCTTTATTTACCTTGTTAAATTAATATTTAAGTGAGATACATGAAAAAACTTAGTGTGTGACCCTCTAGGTCTCTTTCTCAGTGCCATTAGGTGAAGCCTTCCTAATGTCCAAGGTTAGCATCTAGCAACACGCCGAGGAACCCAAAGTGAAAAAAGTTAATTCCACAATGACGTGTCACCTCATATGAACGCTTACCATGTAATATAATCCCTTTGTCTTGATATCTCTAATCAAGCGGGTTGCATGCTAGTGCCATCAACCCATGCGATCAATTATTCTTTCTTTGACTTCTCGGAATTGAACTCGCCCATACCTTACCATGGCCCTGGATTTATTTAGGCTATATCAATTCCATCAAAGGGCCTAAGATATCTACTTCCGTTATGGAACAGAAGGGAAAAATCCTTTCTCGCATTATCTATTAATGTAGTATTACTGGTGACACACCCAACATATCCTACCTCACTGTGAATAGTGTGTCATCACAATTTTCATCAATACGTCTAGGTGCGCAATTTGTAATACCCATTAATAATAATCTTAAAGTCTAACGATCAATACACATGTACGCAGATAGTAACATCCAATGACACTATGAAATGTGGATTTCCTACTAGCTGGCCTCATTCTCATAATATCCTCCTAGATATTACAAAGGGCGCACACCATGGGAAGGTTCCTAAAAGTTTAATGAGTCCTCACCCCTAATGACCTGTATTATTTTTTCCCCTAAAATAATATCATCCGGCCATAGAACATATATTCAAGAATAGTGTTATGGCACTTCTGGGTTCTCATCATAGTAGGGATCCACTATGACCCTTTAATTCAACAACTGTCCTTATGACATTGTCACGTGCATTGTCATGTAGAAGAACAATCAAGATGTGATAAGGCTTTTATTAATTAATAAAGTAGAAAGTTGTTGGTTCTAGGCCACCAAATCCAACAGACTCCCACTTGGACTAGATCCAACTGCTAACAACCTTTAACCCGCTAGCTCTAACATGATATTCATACTTCTACTGAGATATTCCTTTAGTAATGGGTTCCACCATGTTCTCTTCTATGGACACTCTGCTCACTGCAACTTCACCCCTTTGATAGAAATCTCTCAAGAGGTGATACATTTAGAGTATATTCTTCATACGTTGTTGTGACCTTGGTTCTTTCGCAAGAGCCACTACCACAGTATTACCACAATACAATGTAATGGGATATATACTTCTAGGCACCACATAAAGATCTTGGACAAAGTTCCGAATCCATACGGCTTCCTTGGCTGTATCAGAAGCCTCTATATATTCAGACTCCACTGTATAATCGGTAAAAACTGGCTTCTTTGAACTCTTCCAGCTCACAGCTCCTCCATTGAGACAGAAAACATATCCAGATTGTGACTTCAGATTGTTTTAATCTGTCTGAAAACCAGTATCAGCATACCCTCTAATGACTAGCACCTCATCTCCTCCATACACCAGGAACATATCCTTAGTTCTTCTCAGATACTTAAGGATAGTCTTAACAGTAGTCCAATGCTGTTCTCCTAGATCTGCTTGATATCTACCTTCCATGCTCAGTTCATAGGAAACATCAAGCCCGGTACATAACATGGCATACATGATAGATCCTATAGCCAAAGCGTATTGGATCTCACTCATTCTATCTTTCTATTGTTGTGTCTGAGGAAACATTTTCTTAGAAACATGTAGGCCATGTAAAACTGGAACTAATCACCTCTTGGATTATTCTATACTAAATCTCTTTAGTATCTGGTCAATGTATATAACCTGACTTAGTCTAAGCAGCCACTTGGATCTATCACTAATGATCTTGATCCCTAGAATGTAGGCTGTTTCTCCTAAGTCCTTCATGGAGACACACTTGTTCAACTAGTCCTTAACTGACTGTAAGAATGATACATTGTTTCCAATAAGTAATATGTCATCAACATATACTACTAGGATAATGATCTCATTCCCATTAAACCGCTTATAAACACATGGCTCACATTTGTTCTTAATGAAACCAAATTCTATTATGGATTCATCAAATTGAATGTTCCATGAACTGGATGCTTGCTTCAATCCATAAATGTATTTCTTCAACTTGAAAACCCATTTGTCTTCACCTGGTGTCACAAACGCTTCTAGTTGTGTCATATAGACATCTTCCTGAAGGTATCCATTAAGGAATTCTGTTTTGACATCCATTTTTCAAATCTAGCCATGGTAAGATGGTATGGAAAGTATAATTCTTATGGATTTAAACATGGAAAATGGTGATAAGGTTTCATCATAGTCAATTCCTTGACGCTATCTAAATCCTTTAGCCACTATCCTTGCTTTATAGGTGCTAACTTGACCTTCCATGTCCAGTTTTCTCTTGAATACCCATTTCCATCCAACGGACTTTACATTAACTGGCTCATTGACCAGAACCCAGACTTGGTTCTAATACATGGATTTCATCTCAGAATTGATTACTTCTAGCCATCTTAAAACTTCTGAGCTTTTTACTACTTCTTTGTAGGAGTGAGGTTCATCATTGTCCAAAAATAATGATTCACCATCCTCAATGACTAAGAAACCAATTCTCTTTGGTTCCCTTACCTCTCTTGAGCTCCTACGTAGTACTTGTGTTTCTATAACATCTTCTACGGGGACCTGTAGAACTTTTTCCTGTACCAACTCCTATGTATCATGAGCATTAACTTCATCAAAGTCAATCTTGTACCCACTATTCTTTTAGATGATGTACTCCCTCTCAAAAAAGACGGCTTGTCTAACGACAGTCAATTTCTTGTCTTTAGGGTTATATAGGTAATATCCTTTCGTTTCCTTAGGATATCCTATAAAGATACACTTCGTGCCCTAGGGTGCTAGTTTGTTTCCTGAGAAGGCCTTAACAAATTCCTTGCATCCCCTTACACGTTTATGTGACAAAATGGTTTTCTTTCCATTCCATAACTCAGAGGGAATTTCATTTTCCGCCTTAGTTGGTACTCGGTTAAATGTGTATACTGTAGTTTGAAATGCATATCCCCAAAAGGATAATGGAAGATCCGCATGACTCATCATCGAACTCACCATGTCAAACAAGGTGTAGTTCCTCCTTTCACTAACACAATTACACTATGGTGTGTAAGGAGGGGTGGGCTTAGATAGAATCCCAGACTCCTGTAGAAGATTGATGAACTCTTTGTTCAGATATTCTCCCCCTCAATCTGATCAAAGATTATTTATCTTCTTACCAAGATGATTCTCTACATCATTCTTGAATTCCATCAATTTCTCTAAGGACTCTGACTTATACCTCAATAAGTAGACATAACCATATATAATCAAATCACCAGTAAAAGTAATGAAGTAAGAATATCCACCTCTAGCCTCTACTGGAAATGGTTCACACACATCCGTGTGTACCAATCCTAGAAGCTCTGTGGCCCTTTCACCTTGTCCACCAAAAGGCATCTTGGTTATTTTTCCTTGTAAACAAGCATGACATCTATCAACTTGTTTTATATCAGTAGAGTCTAAATAGCCATCTTGGAAGAGCTTTGTCAATCACAACTCGTTTACATGACAGAGACAGTGATGCCACAACTGGGTGATTTATGAGTCATGTGAGTTTGTTTCGTTATCGATTTCCAACACATGGTTATTGTAATTTAATACATACAGACCATTATTTAAATGTACCATACCATAACATACATTGTTCTTATAAAATAGACAACCCTTATTTCCAAACTTGAAAACAAATCCATCCATATCCAAACAAGATACCGAAATTATGTTCCTGGTGACACTAGGAACATAATAATAGTTATATAAAACCAAAATCATTCCAGTCGGCAATGAGAGGTGGTAATTTTCAATAGCCAACACAGCCAGACTTGCACCATTGGAAACTCAAAGATTCACCTCTCCTCTGGAAATATTTATAAATATACTTGGTTCCTGTATTTGAATATATATGTGAGCCCCACAAGCTGTATCTAATACCCAATGTGTAGAAATGGAAAGATTAGACTCGATAACGAACACACCCTTAGCGTCCCCAAGATTCTGGGTGTAGTTCATCTTCTAGTGGCCCTGCTTACCACATACAAAACACACCACCTCCCGTTCCTTACCCTACCCCTGGATCTTCCCCTTTTTGGAGGAACGGTGCTTGGGGGCTTCAGAACGTTTATAAGTCTTTGGCCCCTTTTCCTTGCCCTTCCTTTTCATGTCCACTATAAGGACTGCAGGTTTTTCATGCCCCATGTCCTTTTCTACCTGGAGAATCAAGGTCAGAAACTCCGATAGACTCTTCTAATTGCCACTCATGTTATAATTAACAATGAAACTAGAGATGGTCTTGGAAAGTGATGATATGATGAGATCTGTACGCAACTCATCTGGGAATTTAATCCCTTAGATTTGCAGGCATTCAATGTAGCCAATATGATTTACTACATGAGGCTCAGCTAGCACAGAATCTCCAAGCATAGTTGTAAAAAAAGCATTGGAGATCTCATATCTCTCTTGTCTCACCTTCTCTTGGTAGATATCCTTAAGGCGAGACATCGTGATATACATTTCCATGTTTTCATGTTTCTTCTAGAGTTCATTAGATATGGCCAATAGCATGAAACACTGGACATCTGTGGCATCATCCATGTGTTTCGGGTAGAGAGATATTTCCTCATCACTGGCCTCTTTCACAGGCACAACTTAAATAGGCTCTTCCAACACATACAATTTCCTTTCGTGGTGAAGGATGACGCGTAAACGCCTCCGCCACTCTTGGAAATTGGTGCCAGTGAGAAGGTTTTAATACTTAAGTATGGTGTGCAATTATATGTTTGAAGTCATTTTCTTGTTGTTTCTACAAATTAAGATGAGCAAATGTTTATTACTTTATTACAAAAATGAGACAAATAAATAAACAAATACTTATTAGTATCCCACTATTTTATCGAAATCCAATATCCCTCACGATTAACTTTGGAATATTCTATTGCCTGAATATTCTAGTTGAAAGGATCCATATTTCCCTTCACATTACCCCAAACTAGGGTTTGTCAAGAAACTTGAAGGGTTTTTAGGTAGGCATTCCAAATGCCAACTGCATTTAACTCGCAGCTCCTTGATCCGCTGAGTGGATTCCTGAATCCTGAGATCCTTTTATTTTGGATTTCCTCAACCTTTGCCTCTTGGACACACCAAGTACTATTGTGGTAGTCATCCCCTGATGTGAAACAAGTTATGTCAACCCAAAACCTTGAATTATAATTCCTCGATAATTGAAAGCACCCCAACTAGGGTTAGTCAATCACTTCAATCTATGGTTCGATTCTAACCAAGATTATTGAAGGCTATACTGACTTAATATTTCTTTGAGAGATTTTATCCTTATAGATAAATATCCAATTTATTATCTTTGATTACATGATTTTTAATATTAAGTGGGATATACTTAAGTGATTAACCATGTCTAAGATAATATTAACGCATAATCCGATTTTATTTTAGTTCCATCATGCAAGCTTCTTTAATTCATTAATTGTGTGATCGTGACAACAAACCCCTAATAAATAAACCATGAAATTGACAGAAATAAAATAAATGGTATGATCATGATCTTGTTCTATTGGTTAGTTTATCTAGCGGTTGATAAACTAACCCATGACCTAGGGGTGAAACACCTAGAACCTTGTGGGTTCGTGTTTACATCTTTCCACCTGTCCACCTTTGTATCTCCTTGGATTGGTTTCACCTTGGATCCTAACTTGAGCCGCCTCCACTAGCTTGGGAGCTCCATCCCTTACATATGAATTTATCTCACACACAGGTGATGGGTAAAAATGGGGTTTTCCATAAAAGAATCCTTGGGCGCGCAGGCCCTACATATTAATGAGGAGATGTCTCGTAGGCCAACAAATTTAATTTAAATAAATAAATTAAAAGAAACCACTCACATAAAAATGTCTTGGTCTAGCTTATGATCATACATACATGCAACAATATTTACGCCTAAATAAAACTATCATTCAATTATTTAATCGTTTTTTTTAAGATAAATCATGATCGAATTAATTAATTATCTTTAATTAATCTATGCTGTTATCTTAATCCATTTTTCTGAATTTCCTTGAGATTATCATCCATCATAATTTTAAATAAATTAATATATTTAAAATTATCCTTGTATGTAACTCCTACCGTGGAGGCAACCCAGTGAATTCTCATTCATTGCGTAATTTGAACGAGTACACGACATGTAGTTCCGACTATACGACGTATACTTTTGTTCACCGTCCATCCAAAGTACACGCCTGGGGACATGGCGTGTTAATGTACTTCAGAAATTTTCGGAGTACATGGCATGTTCAGTGGGACACACGCCATGTAGTTTTCGCGTTACACAGTTTCCAATCGGGAAAGCCGTGTACGTGGTACATGGTCCAACCTTAACCCGAAGGGACTACACGCCATGTTCATTGGACCACATGACGTGTACTCAGGAAACCGTGTGCTAGTTGTTCCTACTCAACACAAAATGTCATAAAATGACTTAGATAGGACCCAATACACGACCTGATTTATCGGATCCATCTGATGCATGAATCTAGACTACATGGTGTGTACTTCTGAATACATGCTGTGTATTCTGGTGTTGTACAACCAAAAACGTTGGGCACCTCTAGATGAGTTACTCTATTTTATTTTAATCAAAATTAAAAGAAAAATTTGTTCCTGTGAGATGAACGAGAAACGATGGAGGAGGAAGAGATCTTGAGATTTATATTTCCAGAACGATTAAACATGAATTGAAATAGCTAAATTATTAAATGCATAAAACATACATGAAAAACTAAAGAATTATAATCAAAGATATGCCCGCTTTGATACCACTTGTAGGTTCCGGGGGCAGTGGAAGCGCATTGGTGGGTTTTCATAACATTAATTTTAGCGTTGAACAACGTTCAAACCGAGATCCATCACGATATAAAACACCGGATCTTCGGAATAGAATGAAGAATGAAAAACAAAAGAGGGAATCCCAGAACCATAGAGATAGGATCATCATATGTTGTTTATAATTAATTTAATTAATTCACAATAATTACCTTGGTGGAATTCTTTCTTTGTTGATGTGTTCGGTCCTGATTCAGTGATCCTTCGTTGCTTCATAGAATCCAAGTTTATGATTCGTCTAGCGGTGATCCACACGTGTGCCATGTATCTCCGGACGTCGCCGAAGGGATCTCTAGGTGTTAGCATTGAAGAACCTTTGTTTGCGATGTCTTCCTTCAATTGCCTTGATCTCTGGGTCTTGAGAGCATTCCTGGAGGAAGGAGTTCTTTCGGGATTGATAGAATTCTTCAGAATTGTTGTGCACAACGATTCTCTTGTGGAAAAGTGTTGGGGTTGTGAGGATATTTATAATCAGGTTTGAGGATATAGAGTAATGAAAATAAATAAACACGTTACGCATTTTATTTATTTCATTAACTCTTATTGAAAACCCCCATGTCGAATTATTAATTCCTTGACATGCGCACACACAGATTATAATAAATATCATTTAATAAAACAATATTTTATCCCCAAAATCCCAACTGAAAAAACTACATGGCGTGTAATCAGTAATGCACCGCGTATACTCGTTTTCCATAAAACTACACGACATGTATATTTAATATACATGGTGTGTATTTTTATTTTCCTTTATTTTGTCCAACACATTTTCTAGACCTTGAGAATGGATATTTATTTGTTAAATAAATGTAACTACATTACTCACTAATAAACATATTATTTCGCCCACAATATATTCTCTCGAATAACTAGTGTCGAAATAAATGTGATCAGACATCCTTAAATAATTATTAAACCACAGTCGAGAATAATCTTTATTTAACATGTAAAATTGATATTTAACTGAGATACATGGACACACTTAGTGTGTGACCCTCTAGGCCTCTTTCTCAGTGGCATTAGGCGGAGCCTGCCTAATGTACAAGGTTAGCATCTAGCAACACGCCAAGACACCCATAGAGAAAAAATTTAACGCCGCAATAACGTGTCACCACATATTAATGCTTACCTTGTAATATAATCCCTTTGTCTCGATATCTCTAATCAATCGGGTTGCATGCTAATGTCATCAAACCATGTGCTCTATTATTCATTCTTTGACTTTCTGGAATTGAACTCACCCATACCTTACCATGGACATGGATTTATTTAGTCTATATCAATTCCATTAAAGGGCCTGATATATCTACTTCTGTTATGGAACAGAAGGGACAAATCCTTTCTCGCATTTTCTATTAATGCAGTATTTCTTGTGATGCACCCAATGTATCATACCTCACTGCGAATAGTCTATCGTCACATTTTTTTTCAATACATCTATTTGCATGAGTTGTAATACCCATTAATAATAATTTTAAAGTCTAAGGATCAATACACACGTCTACAGATAGGAACACCCAATGACACTATGAAATGTGGATTTCCTACTAGAGGGCCTCATTCTCATAATATCCACCTAGATATTACCAAGGACGCACACCATGTAAGGTACCTCAATGTTTTATGAGTCCTCACCCCTAATGACTGGTATTATTTGTTCCCCTCAAATAATATCATTCGGCCATAGAACATATATTCAAGAAAAGTGTTATGGCACTTCTGGGTTCTCCTTATAGCAAGGATCCTCTATGACCCTTTAATGAAACAATTGTCCTTAGGACATTATCACATGCATTGTCACGCAGAAGAACAATAATGATGTGATAAGGCTTTTATTAATGAATAAACTACAAAGTAGTTGGTTCTAGGCCACCAACTCCAACAGTCCACTAATCAACTAAAGGGCGACCAATGGCGAATTGCCTGTGGCAACACTTCAATCGCATGTTAACACTTTATGGGGGGCACACTAGTCAAGAAAGAAAACCATAGACCCAAAAAAATTGGTACAATGATCAAGAAATACCAAAATAGAACACTAAATGTGTAGGGGGGACCACTGCAAGGGCTTCCCAAAGCACTTTTAAAAAAAATTCATGAACTACACGCTTGAATACCAACTTACCCACACGAATTCAAACTCAATACACAAATCATCTAAAAAGGATTCTCAACTCAAAACACCTCAAATCCATAATTTAAAAAACACAAGGACACACCATGCAACCACCGGTTACTAAAACACAAAATTATCAATTAATAAAACTTTTTGAAAATAATAAAAGCTAGTGGGTTGCACAAACACCAATGGCGTCCCATGGGCCTCGCACATGCATGTTCCCATGCCATACTGGCACACACCTCATATCCTTCCAAGAATTCACCCACTCGTGCCATTCACCATTTCTCTTTCCATATGCACTCATGCATGTGGTTTCCCATGAGTACACCAAGGATCAAAACCAGACCTTTCCATTTTTTTCAAAACCAAAATATTCAACCCACACTTTCTAAATCTCACACATCATTTTCTTTTTGAAACGCTTCATTTCAAAACATTTTCCAAGACCAAATCATTTTTATTTAAAAACCAAATTTTGATGAATCCAAAACAAATAAATAGGGAACGATCCAAGAGAAAACTAGTGTTAGTGGGTGACTGGAACATATGGTTGGTGGCCATACGCCAGTCGCACCACCGATACAGAGGGTATTCTAGGACAGCATCCCCAGCTCCACATGGCTTGCCTGACCCTGCAATCTCACTAGAACCCATGAGCCTACTCCCTTTTCATTTCCCTTAACAAGATTAACCACAAGGACCAAAGACTCGGACAAAACTCAACTAACTCTAGAAACTCGAGTCCTGTCCTGTGGTGTGCTAGCCAGACACCTTTCTCTTAGATAAAACTTTGAGTTCCAACACCATTAACTTTGGTGTACCCTAACTTTATACCAAAAGAACATGAACCAATAGAGAAACCCTCCTCTGATACCATTTTGCCACGAACCAGGATGGGTCGTAATCCGACCCAGTGCTTTAGCTGGTCCGTGACATGGCCTGAAGGGCGCTCCTGATCCCCACGAGCTGGCACAAGTGCTCGGGTATCGAAATAATACTTGGGAACGATTTTACCAAAATAAGGGACAGAAAAACAACTAATAGGATAAATAAATTGAGACTGGAAACATACAACCAAACATGCATTTAAACTAAAAACAAAATTTAAGGTTTACAACATGAACCAACATCTAAAAATAAACAACAAAAAAAGAAACTAAAAATCTAACTCAAACCTTCAAGAAACAAGAAAGGAGCAACTTCCACACACCACAAACACCAAAAAACATGATAAGACCATAAATGACCAAAAATACCATCACTGAGATCAACTCTTTGACCTAGAATACCAATGAAATAGAAACTACATACACACAAAGGTGTATGTAGGGTGTAGGCCAAGAGCCCAGTAGGACGTCACCCAATAAAAAGGATCCATGCCACAACATCAAAAAGATAATTTAACATGCTCATTTAAAACCATACTTTTAAAACGCTTTTAATGGAAACATTTAAAAACAGAATGTGAAAACAAAAGAGTACTGAAAGAAAAAACATTTCACAATACAACATTAAAACGGAAGGGAAAAATTTATAAAGAACATGCAAAAACTCAAGTAGTCTTCTATATGCCGATGGAAGGCACCACACAATGAATAGTAGAGCACTATGGGTAAATCCCCTAAGACGTATATAGCATGAGTGGGACCCTAGAACCTCGTTTCTCAGTGATATGTGGGATAGAAACCACTACCCTCAGAAAAAGTGGCTTAGAAGGACAAAAATCTCGGAAAACGTGTCTTAGAAGGCCACAACCCTCAGAAAACGTGGCTTAGAAGGACACAACCCCTAAAAAAGAATATTTTTAGTTAGTGTTTCAATCGCCAGTCCTTCCAGTGAAACCGGATCGAGTCACCTCCTGAACACTAGCCCACTAGTCTAGTCCCCACTCCTAGATACCTGAGGTTTCCACTTGTGCTCAATCAATTTTCACATTTACAAATCACTAACATAAAACATTTACACCCAAAAGTCAAGACAAAAAAGGTACACAGTGTGCCACCACTTACACCCCAAAATCCCACTCTAAAAACACACATACTAAACCATTTGATAAACATGCCATGCACCACTTATGAAATTTTATTATTCATAAAAGAAAAATTCCAAAAATTTTTCAAAGGAACAACAAAACTTTACACCCGAATACATGTTCCAAAATCCCACTTTTTATACCAAAAACACACCAAAACTATTTCACATAAAAAATCACATTGCACGCATAACATCATAAATTATTTAAACAATTAATAAAAAGTTTCTGATTGGTACATCAAGGGTTTCACTTGAAAAATGTCTAATTTTCACACAATAAAGACACTTAAAATTTAACACATGCTTAACTCTATCAAAAACCACGTCTGCACAACACATTCAATTAAATAAATTCATGTAAACAATTTATAAAACATTTAAGATTAACACACAACAATTTACACCAAAAACATAATTGATCTCTTTCCAAAACACCACTTAAAAACTGAATGTGCAGCACAACCGTTCCAAAACATGTTTTCTGCTAATCCAACTATTTAAAATTTTAATAAAAAGGTGCGCAATAAGTTCAACGTTCCATAATAACTAATTATTCCTTTAAACGCTTTTTATACACTCTCACCTTAAGTGCTTTAGAAAATATTTTCCACTTTTAAGATCTGACCCGAAAACCTTTTTCAAGAAACACCACAATATGATACACATGATACACAACCAATTTATTTTTTCAAGAAAAATACATTTCTAACTTATATAGTAATTAAATGATTACCAAATTATATTTTCCACATCTAAAATAATTAATTACATGATTAAAATAATTCTCACAACAAGACTCATATGACGGGAATACCCAATATCACATGTTCATGTCAAAAAAATATTTCGGAGGACATTTCCTGCAACCCAAACAGCTCCTGAAGCCCATTTTTTAAAAACATTACAACAAATCACACACAAAAACCTAGCCAATCTTTATATTATTAATCCTACTTCAAAATTTAAACACAATCCAATTCAAAAACACCAAACACATCCCATAATAAAACCAAGGAATCCATTAATAAATTTAAACAAACATATTAAATTAATCTAATGATGCTGAGGCATGGAAACACCTACCTCACATGAATAATTTCCCAAAATGGATGTGAATTCTTCGATCATCCACCAATCGCACGACAAGAAAAATGAATTGGATCCTAAAACAAATAAATGAATCAAAATTATCAAGAATTAACACTAAAAGTGGACACACTTCCCATAAAAAACCAAAACTACAATGAAAAATAACCCAAACCTTTGTGAGGAAGGATGAAGAGACTACTAGGGGAAGGCGCACAAGAAGAGGAGTTGGTGTCTTGGGCCGCGGCTGCTGGAAGAGGTGCCGGTAGCAAAAGGGGGCGCCTCAGATAGAGCTGACCAGCCAGGGGGTGTGTGTTCTGGACTGGGTTCGTTGGACGGAACTGCTAGCCAGGAGGTCAGGGAATGGTGCGACGGGGGTTCGACCACCTAGTCAGTGCAGCGTGCGTCTGGGAGGGTGACTACGGACAACGTGCGGGTGGCTTACCGGGGTGGGGTGTGGGTGTCCGACGACTGGCCATGAGACGATCGGTTAAGGGGAGTAGCGTACCAGGCTGGGTGTGGTGCGAGCTGGGGCTGTCGAATGGGAGCACGAGGTGGTAGCGTGAGGGTGATGTACTAGTCGCACGATACTGGTAGGGTTTTGGGGGGAAAGGTTGTGCGACGGGAAAGAAGGGAAAGATGGGGAGAGGATGAGGGAAAAGAAAACAAATAATGGAAAATAATAAATAAAATAAAAATAGAACCCAACAAATAAAAAAAACTAAAGTAATCTTAATAATCATAAGTATTATAATAATATGATATTAAAATGATGATAACATTAATATTAGTTTCAATAATAATAGTTATTATATTAATAGTAATTATTATTATTATATTTATAACAATAATAATAATTACCACATTAATAATATTATCAATAATAAAAAAAATCATAAGAATTATAATAATGAAAAAAATAAACTACCACTTCCATTATTATTACCATTATTCTTTAATCTTCATTTATTAATTTATTTATCTCTTATCTTACATCAACCACGTTTATTTAATTTTACTTCGTTTATTTGTCCTGAACATCGTGTAGGTCGTGCGAGGAACCGAGAGAGGTCATGCGGTGACCCAGTCGAAGTCGTGTGGCTTCGATCGTTCCCCCGCCCATGCATTAGATTCCACGAAGCCCAAAACATTCATTTATCAGAAAAATGTAAAATTTCAATCGGGCACGGCTCGAACTCCGACCAATATTTTTTAAAGCCATATAAAATAATAAAGTTATAGACACTTCATATAATATTAAAAATAATATTAATTATTATAATATTAATACCAACTTAATAAAATTTATATTATTAATGCTATTGATAATAATAATAATAATAATAATATTCTCAAACGATATTATTATTATTATCATTAAAATATCCCCTTGAATTTTATCACACATCTTATTCTTATTATTTTAATTTTACCACCCATATAATGTTATTTCTTAATTATTAATTCCTTTTACTTAATTAGTTGCACATAGGGTAGGTGTGTGGGAAACTAGGCGAGGCTGCGCGGTGATCCAGATGAGTCCGAGCGACTTTGACAGCGGTGTGCTGCAGGATATCAAGATCAAAATGTGAGTTTTTAAATAAATAATCAAATTTTAAACCACCTCCAACCAGAACCCTGGAGAGAAAATTTACAAGGATAGAAAATTAATAAAATAAATTATTCAAAGACGGAAGGTGTGACAATACATTTTTTTGCAACCTAGTCCCCACCCAGGTAAATTAACGGATCCATAGACTAAGGAAATTCCACTAAAGCCAATACTTTTTCTTTCAGTGTGCATTGTCCTCACTCACACATACACTCTACGAAACTTCCTCGGAGGTCACCCATATTGATTACTATTCTAGTCTAAGAATTCTTAATAAGGGTATAATTACACTATCCAATGTAAATATTTAATAATTTTTCCCCTCTAAAAGCATAGACACCCATCCTTAACATGTTTTAAGTGCCTGGAACACTTGGAACTACCTGTTGCTCAATAAAATATTAACCCTTATCTTGGAAATTTCTATGTGAATGAATATAATATCATAATAATGAATATACCCACATTCCAAAACATTTTAATTGAGCATTATTTGTCCTCTCATTCATGCACACCGTCAGAAACATCCTAAGATGCTTCCCATCTTGATCAATAATCTAATCCTAAAATTTTTCAATCTGGATTTATATAAATGATTTCTCCCTAAAATAAATGTGAACCTTGTTAAAATGTGTCATACCATTTATCCTTTTAACCCATTTATATTATTTTGTTTTAAATTCACACCCACTTTAGAGAACCACTTCATAGTTGTTCAATCGCACCGCCTAAGAGAAAAACATCTTTATTTTCTAACTATACATCCTTACCTAGACAGCACCAACACACTTCTAGTTGTGTTCCTCTTCTGATTCAAATATAAAAAATGGGCCCCATTGGAAGAACACATACCATGGGAATGTTCCTAGGATTATATACATCCTAATCACTACTCCATTCCAAGAACGCTTCAATATGAAGTTATAATAAGATAGGATCCCAAATAAAAATTTGCACCTTTTTGACACGAGTCATATGATTTAGACTTTTAACACTCTAACTTTTGTTGTTGTTAAACCCCCTCCCCCTTTATAGGAAAATTTCTTTGTTATGGACCCAAAATCTCAACCTAAGAAGTGCCACCACACTATCAATAAAGTTTCTCCTTCAATACCAACGTAACAATATGGCCCCATTGATTGCACAAACACCGTTCCATAAGATGGTCATCAAGTCCTGCCCAGACAGGAACCACCAAATTCCATGAAGATATATGGACCTGTACATGTGGTCTACACATGTTCGAAAATGGATCATTCAAAAAATGCATATCCCTGCATGCCAACACTTATTATTTTAGTGTTTTTTTCCTTACTCACACAAACCATGGGAAATTCCACAGTATGGTACCCATCCCGATCACTACTCCCAAACTTGTATGCTTAAATTTAGAGTTTCAATCTAGTAGGCTCATGAATAGAATGATTAATAATATTGAAATGGGCTATATCATTTAGGCTTTTAACCCTTCAACTTTCTAGGGTGTTATAAAAATAGAATTTTTGGATAGAAACATAAAGAGAGATATTGATGAGTACGTATCTCGGTAATGGTATGTCAGTAATTTGTGGATGAGAGACACTATTTCAAGGTTATTCTACTACCGTTATTCATACAACAATTGTATTGGTAAAACAAACCCATGGATTTTGACATCAGAATCCCCCAAAAATCTAAATAGAACAATTATATATGTGTTTTACATGATCTAGTAATATATTAAAAAACCATAGTCACTGTTAGAGTAGATTTATATCAAGATTATAATTCCATTTTATACTTTAAGGAACTGGCAAGGTGGCATGATGTACCACAATCTATAGTTTATGATCACGATTAGATGTTTGTAATGATGTTATGTAGAAGTCTTCAGCAAGATCAATATACATACATTAGTTTCAACATTGTGTATCATCCTCAGAAAGATTATCTATCTTAAAGAACCATTAAATACCTAAAGGATATATCAAGTTCTTGTTCTATGAATTTCAAAGGTGGTTGTGATGAATACCATTATTTAGTAGAATTTTCATACAACCATAGCTTTCACTCAAGAATTTAGATGGCTCATTACGAATCCATTTATGAAAGTAAGTGTATAACTACAATGTACTATGATGAAGTTGGAGAAATGATTCTACTGGTACCTAAGATATATGAAGAAAGGGTTGGTAAGGTTAGATCTACTCAGTAACACTTAAGGGATGAACAAAGTCAATAGAAAAGTTTTGATGATAATCTTCTACACAATCTGGAATTTTAATTTGGTGATAATGTGTTTCTATTAATTTATAAATTGAAAAAGGTAATGATATTTGTATATAAGGGAGAAATAAGCCCTAGGTTTATCAGTACCTTTAAAAAACTTTATTTTATTATGACCATAGCTTATATCTTGGAACTTCTACCGAATCTCTATCTTTTTCATGATGCCTTCAACATATCTTTCCCGAGGATGTACATACCTAATCATTCATATATAAATAAATGAGAGGTTGTAAAAATGGATAATGATATTTCTTAAACGGAAAACTTGTGGTGATTCTAAACCATGTAGATAATGTTCTATGAGACAAGACCACCCACAAGGTTAATGTTTTGGGCGAAACAACCAGCTTGAGGAAGCAATGTGGGAACTCGAGAATTTAATGAGGAATAAGTATCAAAATAGTTTTCTAATATAATTATTGAAATTTTTGGTAACAATTAATTTTAATGTCATTATAATTTAACTAAATGAGATTTAATGAAATATTCTTTTACAAATTTACTTTCTTTGATAGCTTTCACCAAATGCACCACTATGTTTTAACTAATTGGGGTATTCTACGAATATTATTATTTGACAACTATAACCTCTATTTTAAAACTATAAATAAAAATATGGATAACAATATATTAAATATTAGTTATAATAGTTTAATTTAATGAAATCATATTGAAAAAAATGTAATCAATTTTTAGTAAAGTATTTATCTATTTCAAAATACAATTTTCTCAAAAAATGTTCTTATTTATTTTTTTGACCAAATAAAAAAAGCAATGTTTACATATTTTAAAATTATTATTCTAAAATATAAACATAAATGTTTAAATCAATGTGTCAAAATTATATTTGAGTGAATTTTTAATAATTTTATGAAAATATGTTTTTTTCAATTAATAGTCAAAAATGGTTTTTACAAAAAAACTTTAATTTATAGAATTTACAAGCTCCATTTTTTTTTAAAATAGTTTTACAAGTAAAATAAGTTAAATTATATATTTAATAATCTAATTTATAACATTTAATCAATTTCATATTGATTGTTTTTATTTTAAAATTATGTACTTATTAAAAGTTTCTCCTTAAAAATCAACATTTTCATAACAGCTACATGATTGATTTTAAATTAAAATTTTCGAAATAATATAATGGAATTTTGAAAATGGATTGAATATTTTGGATATTATAATTAATATTACATAATAGGGTAAGTGAAATTTTTTGTTAAAATGAATTGTAAAAATAGTAAAAAATCCTTAATGGGATTATGGTAAAAACTAGTTGACCATGGGATAAACTAAAAAATAAGGGGGGAAATAACCTATTAACCTGTCCAAAACCCATTTTCAGGTAATAGTTAGACATTATAACATGATATGTTAGATAATTATTCCTTCAATATCCTTATTTATTTTTCAAAAAGTTGGTACAACATTTTATTTTCAAAGATTCCAATGGTGTCTTATCCCACTATATATAAAAGGGAACCCATTATCCTCTCCACTTAAAACACACAAAAAACCTTGGTTCATACAACACCTACACAAATTACATATTTAAATTACTATTAACATCTTAATTTCCATATTTTAATTGTGAAACCATCCGATTATGGATTTTTTTATAAATATAAAGGAGTTAACTGAAGAAGAGGTATAGTCCTTCACATCGTGTTTTCATTTTATTTCACCCTCAAACACCATAAAATACTATTCAAAGATTATTATATAATAAATTTTTTATGCTAGACTGTGATTCTATTATCTTAATTTTCTGGGATAAATATTTGTTATCTTTCATCAAGTTGGATATGAACTCATCGATCATGTATGGCGGACTACCTCCTCGTGAAATGATGTGATTTATTTTTC
This sequence comes from Viscum album, assembly GCA_963277665.1. Classification (NCBI taxonomy): domain Eukaryota; kingdom Viridiplantae; phylum Streptophyta; class Magnoliopsida; order Santalales; family Viscaceae; genus Viscum; species Viscum album. The sequence goes on along the minus strand of OY728120.1, from coordinate 1,572,275,845 downwards.
ACATACAATTTATATAGAAAGTAAAAAGGTTATATTTAATAAATATATGTGATATATTTTAAATATTAATTATTATCTAAAGGTAAAATATTATTTACCTTATATCAATATAATCTATCATCATTCTTCCGTATATACGACCTACCACCTCCATGAACGGTTTAATTCATTTTCAATCTATAAAATTAACAGATTACAATAAATACATATACAAGGGATATATATGGTTTTTATAGTGTGTTTAACATTTTGATGATGATGGAACCATGATCTATTTAAATTAACTAAAAATACAAAACCAACACATACATGAAAAATGAAGGTTTTACTACCCAAAACATTATTTTAACAGGGATTTGGTAGTAAATGAGTAATAAATGGTTATAAATATATAATATATAGTATGAAACATATTATTATGGATAAATAAAATTTATTTAATTAAATTATATTCTTTATATTGGATTTTATAATTTTTATGAAGGAAGTACATATCAAGGTGTGGTGTTTCAAGTGTCACATTTATTTCCAGGAGACATATGCCATATTCACCACATGTTTCTTATGAGTGGTGTATATACTATAAATTTTACTAGTTACATCTTAAATACACAACATTTAATGATATTTAATGATTAATTTAATTTTATTGTTTAATGGGTAATATGATTGAAAATATTACCAATGTTGTAATGAATTTCTGTCTCACATTTATTTTTATGAGAAACATGCATCAGACACCACATGTTACTTTTATGTGGTGTATATAATACAAATTAATGTCTTTTATTATAATTATAATGATTACTATAAGATATACATATCCATATAATGTGATTTCATTCATGATTATGATGATCCACCATATACTAATGTGGTAAAAGTTTGTTATTAGAATCACTTTGTCTATCTGGATTGTTTGTTATGTGATTCAAATGATGAGATATTATGGTATACCTTTATATTCATAAATTTCCTCCCTATTTGTTATTTTATTAAACTAATTTTGTTAATTTTATTTTTTTTCCTATTTTCTCTATATTCCCAAATAATGAATTTAAGGGAAGAAATTTAATTTATTTATCCCATTGATCAAAAACCTATTTTCTTACATGTCAATGTTTTATAAAAATATCAAAGAATGATTTATTTTTACTATAGATGATTTATTAATGAAATTGATACCCATTATTTTATTTTTAAAAAATTATTTAAAAATAACATTCTGGTCATTTTCTAAAGGAGGTACTTTTTGACTTCTAAATGAAAATTAAATTAATGGTATTTAGTTACTTATTTAAATATGTGTTTTAATTATTAATTTATAATATTCAAATATTATTTTAAATTTTATGTATTTTAATAGTTTTTTTGAACTTTTAGTTTCAATTAAGGTTATTCTGAAAGAAAAGTTTTTCTTAATATTTCTATGACTTTTTTAGATTATAACGAAAAGTTTTCAAATTGGAAATAATATTCTCCTAAAGAATGATTTAATGGTATTTTTAAGGAATTTAAACTTAATAATGACATGAACAATTAATGTTTCTTATGTTTTACTTGATTTATTATCAATTTCGGCCATCTATATTTTTATCTTGATGGTTTATGATTTTTATGAAGAGGTTTTGTTGAAACTCATTCATTATCCATGGGTTATGCTATAATAAATTGAAGAGATGTTTATGAAACTAATTTTATATTTAAGGGTTATTCAATGCGAAAATGATTATGAAATATATTTCATATCAATGAGTTACTATATGATTAATGTTATATGATCATGTTTCAAAAAAATGTATGGATTATGTGATTAATGAGAACTATATACCCCTCTAATGAATTGGGTATAGATTGATATCTCATTAAATAAATAGGGTTGGAATAGCGATTGAACCCAATTTAATAAGGGATATAGTCCAATATGATTTTCTTGGGAATGAACCATGACTACTATGGTTGTTTTTGGAGCGAACCCATTCCACTATGATATCCTTGTCAATAATCGTTGACTTATTTGGAAATAATATAATATACATATGTGTATGACACAAATAAATGTATTATAATAATATTAACTTCACATAGACTATAAAATTTGATTCCTTTATGATTCATGTTCTATAAACGTCCAATAATATTTAAATTACTTATGTTTATGATATATGATATGTTAGGTATGGTTTTATATAGAAACACTCATGTTTTTAGACCCATATGATCTTGTTATGTGGATATCTCCCTTATTTACCCTAAATGAGCATCTATTCTCACGAAATAATATATTTTCATTCCTATAGTAATGAATAAAGGATTTATATATCACATGTATAAAAGGGATACTTGTTATGAAAAACATAGTGGGACATGATATAGTCCACCTATGAACCGGTTATTTATGGTTCCATGTTTCCAACGACACTAGCCATAAATGATTCTAGTATAGATCATTATGTTATATAATGAATATCAATCAAATTAGATTTGGTAATTTATAATGTGATGGTTCTTTTTCAATATTTTTCATATATACTATATTTTAAGAAGGTTATGTTAGACGTGGATTATAATTTTTCATTATATATCCATAATTGGAGAAAAAATATGTATAGAAATGTGAAATAGTATTTTGGGAGGGAAAACATGTAGAATGATATTAGATTTTTTGTATATCAGTTATTTTTATGTCTGTGTGATAAGAATGAGAGAAAAATATCTAAGGGAATGTTACAACTATATACCATACCAGAGTGGAATAGTGAAAACATCCACATTGATTTTGACATCAGACTCCCCCAAAAATTAAAGGGAATAATGATATATGGGTTCTATTTGTCACCTTATAAAGTCAAAAAAATAATTTATATAAAATAGTATTTCTATATTGACCATATTTAATGAATATACATTATTGAAGTGGTAATGTTTCATGGAGTACCATATTTTATTGTATCTTTTTCATCATCTAATTTTTTCCTTAATGTTCTAAAAAAGAATTCAACAAAAACATGATAATTAATTTAGTTTCATTATTGAATATAATACTAAGATAGATTTCCATTTTTAAATGACCATCAAAACACTAGAGGACATGTAGATATCTTTTTCAATGGATTTTAATGGTGGTTGGGATCAACACCTTCTGCAAGTTAGGTTTTCATATAACAATATCTTTCAATCGATCATTCAGTTAGGTACATTCAAAGTCCCCAATAAAAATAAATATAGAAATCCAACATAATGGAATAAATTTTTAGAAATAAATATAATTAATCATGATTTCAGTAATGAAATGTTCTAAAATGCTATATGAATTCCGCAACACATAATGACAAAAAAAATTCAATTGAAAATTAATACCAAAAATCATTGGCATGATTTGTAATTTGATATTTGTGTGAAGTTAATTATTTTAATATATAAATGAAATAAGGTTATGATACTCAAGAATAAAGGAAATCTAAGACCTATGTATATTTTTTTATAGATTCTTGATTGAGTATGAATGGTATCTTATCACTTGGAGCTTCCACCAATACTCTCTCAAGATAATGTTGTTTTTAATGTATCTCTCATAAGGAAGTACACACCTGAAGCTTCATATCTACCAAACATAGATTCTATACCACTACTTTATGATATTTCTTATTATAAACAATCAGTAGAGATTATTGATGATAAAGAGAATGTTCTATGAAATAATAAAACTAACCTAGTTAATGATTTTTGATGATACCACCAATTTAAAGAATTTATATAGAAAATTGAGGATTTGGAGCTTCACAAGTATCCTTATTTTTTATTAGACTGATAAATTATAAGGGAAAAATTTATTCGAAGTAGTGTAGAATTTAGCAACAAAATATTTTGTTAAATATTTTTTACAATAAATTTTCTTCGACATCTTGTGTTACACGCAACACATAAGTTTTAAAAAATACAATATACAAATATTATTATTATTTAAACATGACTATTATATCCTACTTATAAATAATGGTTCTACGAATAAGAATAAATAATGTTTTATAATGGTTTAATATATACCAAATTATATTGATAATTAAGTACTTAATTTTTATAATGTATTTATATATATTGAAAATAAATTTCTTCAAATATACATTGTCATAACTTTCTGTAAACAAATAAAAAAATTATATTTTATCCTTTGAGAAAATTTATTTTCCAAATGTAATTTTATTTTTGGAATAAAAATTTAAAACTTCTCTTAGTGTTCATTTTTATGAATTTTATGAAAATATGAAATTTTTGTTGAATAGTGAAAAATACTGAATTTTATTAAAACATGCATTTTAATTTAAATTATTTTCAAACCTTCATATTTAAATAAACGCGTTCAAAGAAATATTAGTAAAATTATATTATGTTTAATAAAATTTAGTTCATTGGAATAAATTTCATGTTTTATTTTGATATAAATTGTTTTTATACTTTTGAATACTTTTTCATAGGAAAAGTTTTATTCATTGCATTGGTGGGTCAAATTTTATAATATGTTCTTCAAATTATATAAATTGAAATTTTTAAATGGATTTCATAATTTTAATAAACATAATTATTATTATATTATCATAAATTAATTGATTAAAATAACATATAAAAATGTGTAATTTCTATTTTATCAACATATTTATAAAATATCACATTTTAGGTTCTATAATAACCCATTTTTTTGCCTTTTGGAATCCCTAAAACCTTGAAACACCTTTCTGTTTTGAAAAATTCCAAATGTGTCATATCCCCCAATTAGAAAAGTGAACCCACTCCCTCATCCACCTCAAACTTCCATAGCCTTATGGTTCTTCCAATAAAATGAAAAATACCTTCTTTACTTCCATCATCATATCATGTAGTATTTATTTTTATTATTAAACCCTCCAAAAAATTCTTTTGGTTAAAATTTAATGATGTAATCCAAAAAAGTTGTAACATTCTAACCTAAGAGTTTTAATTTTATCTCTTATTCTACATCATTAAAATTAATTTAAACTATTATGATATAACAACAACAAAATATTAAATATAATTTATTACTAATATGTTAATTTCATATCCAAAATTCATCTCCTCCTCCATCGAATGGGAAATAAAACATTCGATCTAGTGTAGTGTGAATTATGTCTATGTAAATCGTTTTTCATCCCCACCACCCACATATAAATATAATTATTTATTTAAGGTTAATATAATATTATTTTGAATTATTTATAATTCTATAATTATAATACCATACCTAAATTATTACCTCCCAAAAATTTGGATTGTGATAACATCGCTGGTGTGTATGTGTGGACTACCGTCTCCATGAAGCGTTGTGATTCCCTTTGCATTTAATTTGTATATGGACGGAATTAAGTAAATATTTAATGAATATATATTACATATGATAAATATAAATTATTCATTAATGGTGATGTGTTATTTTCCTTTTTTCATTCAATCGTTTGGTCAAATAGAAACTACGTTCGTGTGTATGTATGACCTACCGTCTCCAAAAATGTTGTAATTCCTTTTCTATTTAAAAATTTAAGGAATTTTTATAAATAAATTTTAAATGAATAAATTTTATATTTATATCATGCTTCAAATTCTAGTGATTTTGGAACAATGATCGAGGTAAAGGGTCTTGAACTAGAGAACGAGAACATACTGAGAAAATGAAGCATTTCCTACCTGAAACAAGAATTTATCATGAAATTTGTAATAAAATTTTAATGAAAGGTCATTATAAAATCATATATGATGTGATATATAAGATTATGGTTTTTTAAAAGATGTATGCTAAACATATAAAAATTATAAATGTGGTTCAAACATATACAAAAAAATTCAAGACTTTAGGTGAGGGATTCGTGTTACTTTTATTTCTATGAGTCACATGTAGTATTCCCCACTTTGTTATTTCATGTAGTGTATATAATTTATATTAATGTATTTAATGATTATTAATATGTAAATTATCGGGATTGACATATCCATACATATTTTTCATTTTATGGGGCTTATCATTCAAAATTATCCATAGTTGTATATGTTTTATGTTTAAAATTTTCTAGATATTTTATGATTGTCAATCCGATGATGAAATATTAGAAAATATATCAAATTAAACTCTTGATTTTTATTATCATATATTTATTTATTTAAATAACATGGTTTTATTTCATTTTTTCTAATTTATGTAGCCTTTATACTGAGAGAATGCTTTAAAGATAACTGACTTTATTTTGATCATTGATCGAAAATAAATTTTATTATATATACAAGTTTTAATAAAATATTTTGGTGAGTTTTTTTAATATTCTCCAATTATGGTTTAATGTAATGTTTACCCATAATTTAATTTTTAAAATTTTTTTTAATGGAAATAACTTTATCACTTTTGAATGATGTACATTTAATTTGTGGTTGAAGATGTGAAAGTCATCTTTATTTTACTATACAAGACAAGAATAGAATTTTATTAATTTATGACAAATCAATTACATAATAATTCCATTATTTGTTACCTTGTTTATTTTCAATGAAACAATTTCCTTTAATAATTTTTTTGAAATATTCATATTTTAGAAATATTGATATTTTAGAAAATATTTTCGTTGTGGAGCTATTATTTTCTTAGGAATGTTTTAATTATATTCTCATATTACTTGTATTCATAAATGACTATAAAATTTCATGTTTCATATGATTTACAATGGATATAGTCCAATTAAAACATCTCTATTTCTTTCTCAATATGTTTTATGATTATGATCATAAAATAATTATGAAACCCATTTATTTTCATGGGTTATATTATAATTATTTCATAAAATATTTATGAAACCCATTTTGTTTGCACGAGTTATGATGTAATGATGTGATGAATGTTTTAGGATTTTTTGGAACACCTATGTGTGGTTATATTTACGTGATGGGTGGTTCCATTAAAAACCAAGGGCATGTAGTTATATTATAAACCATGGTCAGGTGGTTCTATTATTAAATGATGATACATAGTTTCCTTATAAATCAAGGATGCGAGAGTATGATATATCTCTCCAAAGCACTAGGTAATGATGGATTACTCATGATATAAATATGTTATGAATAAACCTAATTTCATTTAAAAATTTATAGTGTGGAACTAGTTTTCATATCTATATGATTAATAGTGGACCTACTTATTATATCCATATATTTATGTGAAGGAATAATTTATTTTCCTAAACCTAATTAGTGAACTAATATATATTTATAAATGTTCAAAATTTAATAAGATTATGATTTTTCCATATTCATACATCTATTTCATCCTCTTATTTATCACATTATTTAATGTTCATTGTGATTCATGTCTTATAAACATCTAGGATTTATACCAGGACTCATGTATATGATATTTGATAGTTTCGGTATCTACTTTGTATGGTTATGGTCATGATCCCATATACATAAGATAATGATTTTCTTTTGTCAGATCATATATTGATATATACCATTTTAACCATAAAGATAATCTAAGGTCATCGTTTCATGTGTTTCTATTTTATATGCCATGAAGAATGGTTTTATATAGGGTATGAAAGTAAAGAGTACTAAATGAGGAGATATTTTTTAGAGATTTTAAGAACATTCATTAAATATGAATATTGTGTATCTAGTCTCTAAATACACTATACCATTATGGTCATCAAACATGTGTTTATAAAAGATATCAAATATTAATACAAAAATACATAAAACATATATATTAAAATACTTCTTAATTATAATATTTTTATTTTTATTTTTACCCATTTTTGAATTTGATTTGTTTAAAAAATGTGTATCCTTATCATTTTCTGAACAAAGTACCTTTTTCAAAAGGGTTGAACAATATCTTTTTAAACAAAAAAACTATTATATATATTTTTTATCATTAATAATTATTCATTTATTCCATGATTTAATTATATTATTCCATGATTAATATTAATGGGAAAATTTTTATTAATATTGTTTTTACATTTTTAAATGTACTAAAATAAATTTTTATGTTCCCGTATTAAAAGGTATATTCATCTATGCCAACATTCATGAACAACTATTCTCATTCAATAAGAATAAGATCTTAAAATACCATCCATCTTATTTCTCTATATGGATTAAGTTTATTATTTTAATTAAATTATCTTGAAACCCATATATTTTCCCTACTGATAAAATGAAGGCTTCCATTTTCATATTCATGTATAGTACTAAGACATTATTGATGATGATGATGAGTGAAATAGATCTTGCTGATGATGACTCGTGAGCCTCTTATAAATTATATAATTTATTATCATTATATAGATATATAATGTATTTGGCAATGTTATCTATACTTAATGCCGTTAAGGAAGTATTTATGTAGTGATCCTTCTCATATGGATTTATCTAGACTGTAGTTATTTTTGACATCAATGATGAAAGGCGATGAATACAATTTTCCTTGATAAAAAAACATTTTCTCTATGATTTTTATGAGTTATTAATTTTTTTGTAGATCATGAAAAAAATCACATAGATAATAATTATTAACTCTTCTGACTGTTTTATTTCTTATATATCCATGCATTTTCAATTTTCATAAGACCATTTTAAATGGGCATGAATTATCTTATGGTATAATAATTGTCTTTTTATTCATATGATCAACTCATGCCCAGTATGTATATTCAATTGTTAATTACTCTGTTTACCCTTAAAGGGAATTTTAGGCCACCCATTTCCTGTGTTTTATTTTTTATATGTTATAATGATATATTTTATGAATTATATGGATAAAAGTGTTTTATGTGAGAGAAGATAATGACTTAATTTGGAATAATAAAAGTGGTGTAATGTGGAATGAATGATCACATAATAATATGGTTAATTTTAAGAAATATATTTTCCTAATTATCTAAAACACCTACCCTTATAGGTCCTTTTGTATGTAAGTGATCCATTATTTTCTAATGATTCTATGAGAATTACATGACTCAAATTTGATCAAGATTATTGGTATCAAACCAAAAATGTAATGATTATTTTTTCATCATCGAATATGGAAGTTTAGGTTATAGGTTGTAATTGATGGTATTAGATCATGGTGTACATGAAATTTTATAATATAATGATTCTAGGTGAGGTTAAGTTAAGAGTTTTGGATTGGATTATGTGTTTATAAGATTATGTATGATCATTTATTCAATAGAGAAAATTATCTTTTTATGGTCATAAGTGAGTATAAGATAAAGTGATTTTTAAAATCTACTAGGTTTAAGCTAGGATACTCTATTGAGGTAATTTTTCCTGTTGGATATTGGGTAAACCTTGATTGTTGAAAATCTATTTGGTTAAAAGGTAAATTATTTGGATATATTTATGAACTATATAATGATAAGCCTTTATGTATGTGTGTAATGTTTATTATTCTTTATTTAGGTAAGTTTGATAAATTATATTATTCTAAATTCATGTTATATTTTGAAAAACATATATTGAATATTTTATGGTTTAGCTATTTATGGAATGATATAAGTTTAAAATTTGGTTTTATTATTTAATTATGGGAAATTATTGATTTACATAATCATATAATGATTTTTTGGGTATTATCATATAATGTGATAAACATTTTGATTTAAATAAAGATATAATATCCATTTAAACTTTTATACAACTCATTGTCAGTTAAAAGATGATTATATTTCTTCAAGAGTTAAATAGTTGCAATCATCAATTAGAGTAAAAGATTATTAAAAGGTGTAGACTCATTAAAAAATTCAACCAATTGTTTAAACTATATTTTTAAATGTTAAAAAAATCATGTAAGTATATTTTACAATGTTCTTAGTCCAGAAAATAAAATAATCCTTCATAATAGAAAAATATTATCATTTTAACTACATTTATGATTTATTTATGGTCTTCTTATTACCTTATTTTTTTAGTTTTGTGTTTATTAACTATATCATTATCAACCAAGTTATTTTTATCATTTTACTATATCACTTATCATCACAATTTGGAAATCACTTTTCTCCTCTATGTCCGTATTTTCAGTTCACATTGACATTATCCTATTTAGAAACTAGATTACATATTCTTCAATGTAAGCTTTCCAATTAAATTTTCCCAAATCCCAAATTATTTTTTATTATCACTTTTTATGACTTCAGAATTCAATAAATATATTTTATAAAAAAGTAAATATTAAGAATTATTTTCTATCTATGATCATTTATTTTATCTTTTAAAATATTCAATAAATGTTAGAAAAATATTTTAAACCCTTATTGTGAGTTATATTAAAATATTTTTAGGATAAATTCCATTATAAGTGGTGGAAATGTATTATTATGATATTTTTAAATAACAATATGTTCGATAACATTTATAATACACAATATTGAGATTTAATGTCTATGAAATATTATTATTTATATTTGACTTTTATAACCTAAAAATTGAGTTGGAGGATATTAATTATAGTAAAATAATTATGATATATATATAAAGTTCATACATAAAAAATAATTAATAAATACTATAAAATAAGAACTTAATTTTTAGTGAAGTCATTTAATTTTTTAAAATATTTTTTAATAAAAAATGATTTTTAATAATCATTATGAGTGAATATATAATTAATTTAATCCAATTTTATAAATTTTATTTTATAAAAATGAAGTAACTTTTGAATTCATCATTTCAAAATTATCATAACATGAATTTTTTTTCTTAAAAAGAGATATTTTTTATAAATAGTTAAAAATATCAACTTTATAGAAAAATATATTTTCTTTTATCGAATTTATAAATCCAAATTTTATTTTTAATTGGTTTTAAAATATCATTATATATTTCCAATTAATCACAACTTATTGAATTTCATTCTAATTTTCAATATTATTAATTTTTCTTTAAGAACATTTTTATACTAGAGAATGCATTTTTCTAGAAAACATTTTTCATCATACTCTAGGGGTTAATTTTAAATTTATTTATTCACAATATGGAAATTTAATTTAATAAAATTTAATATATATATATATATAATCTGAATTTACTTATATTCTAATGTGGCTACTTTAAATTTTCATTATTATAATAGTATGTCTGGTAAAAATGTCAGTTTCCATGGTAAGATCTGAAACTAGTTCAATGGTTTAAAACATAAATGATATGGGTTAAAATGACATAATTTTTTTTGAAAATACCATTTTATGTAAATATTCCAATCCTATAACATATTTATTTGAATATAAGCCATTTTGGATCTATTAATCCAATGTAACCCATTAATATAATTCAATCTCTTGAAAAATTCCAACAATGTCCTCTCCCTCACTTGTTAAAGTGAACCACATCTATTTTCTTATACACACTATATAAACATATTATCATATAACATTACTAAAAACCCATTACTAATACCCCTATAAAAATCCTTGTGTTCTTTTTTTCATCAAAATATCATCCTAATAAGTTTCTTTATAAACCAAAAAAGTTTGTCTAAGGAGGACTTATTGTATTTAACTTGGTGTTTTATTTTTTATCTTTTATTTTTACTAATTGAAACCGATCATAAATATTTTTATTTAATATATATATATATACTATATAATTAAATTTTATTATGTTTATGGGATAACAACATTTCGTCTCCCTTTTCATATTTTTGGAAATTGAAACACCCTCTTGTGTACCTGTGGACTATGACCTCTATGATGAGATATGTTTCATCTTCCTTTACCGCCACTCCTGGATATCTATACAGATACATTTAAGTAATATATATAAATATTCTCTTCATGAAATAATTATATTATTTTGAATGATAAAATATTATATATTTTCTTACATTCCATCCCTTGGAAAATGTTATCGTTGTTCATGTATATGTATGGATTATAACCTTCAAAAAGCGATGTAATTATTTTTTCCTGTACGAAATTCCTCAATTCTTATAAAATTGTATTTCATGTTTTTTAATTTTAGTTATGTCAACATTTTATTTTTTTATATGGAATAATTAAACCTTTTAAAATAGCCTACCTACAAACATCATTTCATAATTTTTAACTAAACATCAAAAAAACCAAATATGGAATTAACTGATTATAAAATTAAATATTTCATAGATATAAATTAAAGACATAGTTTAATTATCATGATATAAAAATTTAATGGTTTATAAATTGATAAAATAATTAATATAAATTTATTATACTTGAGTTAAATGTCCTGCATAGTTATTTTGGACTCAAGGTAAATGGTATATTATCTGAATTTCACTTTATTATGTTATAAATACTCTATATTGACATTATTATTCCATGATTAGGTTTGAATTTATCTCTAAATATTTTTATTCTATATTTTCACTTTATTTTTATGTATTTAAAATTTTTGATATAACCACTTTAGGGATTAATCATCATACGAATTGTTAGGGTCTTTTTAGGGGGATTCTTTATCTCAATCTCATTTTGTTGAGACATATTTTAGGTTATTCACCATGAATAATTTTTATTCTTTTAATATATAAAAATGCATTATTTTTTACATACTAATTTGTTTAATTCAGGGTATTTATAGATATGTGTTATATTTTTTATTTCAATAATTTTTGATTGAGATATTACTAAATAGCTAAATTATTTTTTACAATATCTTTTATTTTTTGGATTGTTCATGATTAGGATACCTTTGAGATAAATTATATGATATTATTTTTAGGAACATCATCTTTATCATTTTCCTATTTATATTTATAGTGTTTACATGTTTTCCTTTCATTTTCCTCTCTTGGGTATATCAATTGACTAAGAAAATATAATTATGAAAAACTAACCTTATTTCCATTATGGTTGAATATTTTCCCCATATGTACATATCTTTTTAAAATTATTCTATAAATTAATTTAATGTACATTGTTATTTGGTTAATTCAATTTTTCCCATTTTATACATTAGATAAAATGTTTTTAGTATAATATTATTTTCATTTTTTGAACATTTTAATATTTACCAATGGTGTGATTTATATATTTGTTTTAATATATATCTGAAGAATGGTTTTTCCTACTATCATAAAAATTATTTTTTTTAATATTAATCTATAAATAACCATGGTTATTCTAAAAAAATATAATTTTATCAATATTTTTGGAATATTTAATTTTTAAACAAATAGAATTAATGGTAAATTGTACAATCTCTTCAAATTAATTTTTAAAGATTTATTTTGAAGATATTTTTTTATGTCAATATCCATTAATGATTAATTTTATTCATTTGGAATTGAATGTTATGATAATTTCAATCTTATTTATCAGGATGGATTACAATGATTTTTAAAATATTTTGTCATAAAACCCTTCCTGTTCCAGTTTTAATAATGGTATAATGTAATGAAATATTTTTATTAAAATATTGATGTAGAAAAATGGATGATTTTATGTATAATACTCATGTATGATACTTAAAATTGATTGATAATTATAGAGTATCCCGATATCTCCCATGAAAAATAGTGATCATGATATTGATTATATGACTGGTAAGATTGATATTATTGTCCAACATATTCATTAATGTTCCCTATATTTTGAGGAATGAAGTATGGTGTTAATTGTGGATGTTTATCTTTGGGATTTAAAAAGGATCATGCGATTTCAAAAAAATGATCATAGTTTAGTAAGACAATGTTTGTGGATACAAACATGTTATATCCATGGATTCTATGAGTTTTTAATGGTTCCTTTGATCAAGATTGAAATCACCCAAATCATAATTATTAACATTATAATTATTTTCTTCATAAAAGAATAATTCCATGTAATATGTTTTATGATACCGGTTTTGATAGGCATGAATTATATTTTTTTATTTTCATTTAAATAATATGTGTAAGATAATCCCATGCTCAATAAAGATATTCAGTTGTTAATGTCTATGTTTACCCATATAATGCATTTGATATCAACCCTATGTTATCTTTTCTTTTCAACAGTTTCTAAAGAATGGAGTTATTCATGATATCTATATCCAGGTCTCATGTGGGAGATAATGAAGTATTTATTTGAAATAATAAATGTTGGGTATAGTGGGAAAATGATCACTTAAAGACAAGGGTAACATTGTATAAGAGTTTTTCCCAATTAACTTAAACATTATTGATAAATTTTACTTGGAATATATCTGATGAAATATTTATTAACGCTTTTTAATAATTTTTTTCCTAGAAACATGGTAATTATTATTGTTACAAAATATATATAATATAAATATTTTATGTTGATAACTATATCTGGTTATTCTATTTCAGGGTTTCTATATCACATCCTCAAGCTCCAACCTTGATTCCTAAAATTTGTGTTTGAGAGGAACAATTTAGAATATACTCAAAATAGAGGGCATGAGGGGGGGGGGATGGGGGGTTAATCAGTGTAGGGAAAAATTTCTCCAATGATAAATTTTATATCTTTTACCTCATATACCTGTTAGGACATTGAATATCTTATTCTTCTTTTTTATCACATGTATGTATATAAAATCATGTAAACACGGAACTTGATATTTTATCATGGTGCACTATAGAATAAGGGAAGATATTCATTGTAATGGATTGGATATAATCCAATACCACAAAACCATTACAAAATTGCCTTTTATACATGGATATAGTAAGTAGGGTGTATTTTATCACTAGGGTTTCACTATTATTATAACACCCCACATTTTTGTGATTTTTTTTTAAAATATATTTTGTCATTTAATATTTTACTCTACACATAAAAAATATTTTATATATTGTTACATGAAACACTATTTTTTTCTTGAGGTACAGACAATAATATGTTTAGATTTTATTTCATCAAACACTAAGTATAATCAAAAGGTAGCATACATTAAAAATATTTTTTTTAATATGATAGTTATGATCTAAATGTAGGAATGGATGGTATAAATAGGATTAAAAAAATTAGGAAAACATGGTTTAAAAATTTATATATAATGAATTATTTGGTGACCAATTAATAATAAATGAAAATGAAAACTATTTAAAAAATGTATTCTTTTTTCCAAAGAACTATTTTTTATGGAAGAAAATGTGTTCAACATAAATAAAATAAAAAAAGCCAATTTAGGTGAATTATTTTAATGATATTTATATAAAATATAATCAATAAAATATTCATCATTAATCATATGTGTTCTATAATTAAAAGGTAATAATTAATCTAATTTTACTCATAAAACTATTTTTTTTTCTAAAAAATTGTTTTTTCTTATTTATGGCTCAATTATTTTAAAACTAAATTTGAATTTTTTATAAAAATGAGATGAAAAAATAAATTTCTTTCTTGATTACAGAATGTCAAAATTATCATAGGTTTAATTTTTCATCTTTTTATGAATAGTTTCATTTTTTGAGCAATAGTGAAAAATACTAAATTTTAATTGATATATTATTTTTTATTTAAATAATTTATAAAGATAAATTATATATATATATATATATATATAATTTTTTTAATATTAAAATTAGTTCAATTTTATATTAATTAATACAATTTATGTAATTTTAATCATATTCATCTTAAATTTAGAGAGAGAAACATTGTAATATTAGGAATATTTTCTCTTTAAAATCTGGATTTCTCATCTCGTTTGTGAGATTAATTTTAAATTATTATTTTAATGATTTAATGAATTTAAATAGAAAAATATAAATTAAATATTTTTAATCATATTAATTTATAATTTCTATTAATTTAAATTTAATTTTGGACCAAAATAAATATTGAAAACAGTAAAAATTATTTACTATGGTTAAGGTAAAAACTAATTTACTTTGTGTTAAAATAAGAAGATAAGGGTTAAAAATGACCTACCAAATTGTCAAAAACCACTTGGAAGGTGATATTTCTACCTTAACTCTTCTTTTTTATATAATTTATCATTTTTGGCTATTTTCCTAATAAAAATATGTGTATGATTGCATGTTTTCAAACTAATTATGATTGTGACACTCATCTCACTTATAAAAGGATAAGCCTATCCGCTTTTTTCACACATTAACAACAATTTATTTTTGAAAATTCAAGACCAAATAACTTAGAAAAATAACTCCTCCTATACTCTAAGCATTATATTTTAATTTAAGGCATCCTAAAAGTCTTTTTTCTACAAATCTAAGGATGATACCTGAAGAATAGTAATGTTCCTGAAAGAGAATTATTGTATTACTTATTCCTCCATCAAATTCATTATGTATAACACCCTTATCCGATAAACAACCCCATATAGTAAATATAATGAGTTTTTTTAATATTATGGTCATGAACTAAAACCATCTCCACTTTAGTCATATGGGTTATGAAATCTCTGTTCTTATGTATGGAGGATAACTTCCACATGAACTGATGTCATTAGTTTCTCCATCACCATATCAATAGGTTGGAAATCATTATAGATATAGTATATATATATATATAAGATATATTCAATTTTTATGATGTTATTATTATTATTGAATTATTATATCATAAACACCATCACATTTTCCAAATTAATCTAATATGAAAATTCCATTCATGTGTGTAGAGAAAAAGTACCTTGTGAAGCGATGTGATTCATTCATTCTTTACATGGAAGGTATTAAGGATGGATTAAATGAAAATATGTGATATATATAAAATAAAAAATATTATCAATGATATCTTATTTCACTTACTTTTGTTTCTATCAATATGACATGAAAATGGAAATAGCGTTCAGTCATACCTATGGCCCACCATGTTCAAAAATAGTGTATTTCATTTACTATCACTAAATATTATGGACTTAAATTAATATACATATAATAAATATATATGAAATATTTTTCTCATTTTTATTAATTTATATTATTAAACCCTGATCAATGTAATTAGACCAAGACATAACTAGTTCAAACATACTAGAAAAACAAATTAGTTATTACCCGAAACCATACATTAATAAGGAATTGTTAACAAAAAAGATATTTCAGATCACAATAATATAATAAATGGTATGAAATATATTAATATGATTCTTTAATAGATATATAATTAACTCATATTTATTATAAATGAGGTTTCAACATGAACAAAAAAATTCAAGACCGAAGTTAAAGGATTTCATCTCACATTAATTTTCATTGAGTCGAATTCGATATCAACCACATGTTTATTTATGTTGAGAACATAAAGAAAATGAAGGTATTTAATTATTCATTAGTTGAATATTATGGGTATTTACATATCAATTTTAATATCTATCCTTCATTAGGTTTACATTTTTAAAGTTAACAAATTGGTAAACGATTGTTGTATCAATTTTCCTTCATTGATACATTTTTTATGTTATGCACCAATATTATTCTATGAGATGAATATAAAAACAATTTCAAATGTTATATAATTAATTTATTTAAACTAATAATATTTTTTTTTAATATTATATTATTCATTCATGTGTATTATGATTTCAATGATACCAAATAGGTAAATGTTTAATTCCACAATATCATTATTTATCAGGATTGTTTATAGTTAAGTCACTAATGGTGATATTATATGGTCTAAATTTAAATAAATATAAATAACATTCTTATAATATTGTAGTTCATGATATTTTAATGTAAATTTACCATTTTCACTCTTTGGTATATAAAATGATTTAAAAAATGTTTTATGTAAATGTATTATTTTTCTCTCGTGGTCTAGAAATAGATTTATTTCCAAATCATGTTTTCAAAAAATGTTTTGATAAATGTTTTTAAATGATTTTTAAATATTTATTTATAATATTTCTTTTTTATTTTTGAATAAAATTATTTTCAAAATGTTTTATTTTTAATTTTTTTTCAAATCATATAGATTATTTTCCACTAGAATTATTTCATGTAATTTTTGAAGCATTATTTATAGATTTTAAAGGTAATTTTCAAATAAAATGATTTTCAAAATGTTTTATATTTTAAATTCTTTTTCTTTAATTTGAAATATTATTTTTTAAGTAATGTTAAAAATTATTTTTAATAGTTCATTTATAATATTTAAAAGGATATGTTAAAATTAAAGGATTTTCAGAATGTTTTTTGTTTTAAAGAAAAGTGTTTTTTAAGTGGAAAGGATAATTTTCTCAAAAAATGTTTTAATGGATTTGTCAAAATCATTTTACTTTTAAGATGAAATATTTTAATGTTACTTATGATCTATTGGGAATATGATATAAGGATACCATTTTTCTCTTTTACTTTAATGGTTTGTTTTTTTATGGTATTATATTAATGATAAATGTTTCCATTCTTCAAGTTATACAATGGGTAAATTCTTATGAAAAACACTTCTTTTAATAGGTTATTATAAGATGAAATAATTGTTTGAAACCTATATCATTTTCATATATTATGATTTGATGAAATGTTTATGAAACATATTTCATTTCATGGGTCATGATATAATGAATGTTTTATGATTTTGTGGCCCACATAATATAGTTTCATTAATATATGAGTATGATGTATCCTTACTCTATTTCACTCTTAAATATTTATATCTAACTTTATAGATATGACTAGAAGAGACTGTAAACCATGTTTAGTAAATAAATGTTTCCTCCATGATAGTCTTAGGAGAGAACCTTGACAACTATGATGGGTTGGGTAGTGAAACAATTCCAATATGATAGCCCTAAAAGTTAGCCTCTACTAATAATGAAATTATATTTTATACTAATTTTTATGCCAAAAATTACATGTCTTATTCCAATTTTGTGCTCTCATGCGTCATGTAAATTGATTCCCTTTTGTTTTTTTACTTATAAACATACAATATTTATCAAATGACTCATGTTTATGATCTTTCATATATAAGGTATTATTTTAAAATGTTATTAAAATGTTCTCATACACTTATTCTTATGTTATGATTATATATCTCCTTTTTTACCCTTACTGAGAATATGATCGCACCCTTTCTTATGTTTCATTTCCCCATGTTTTGAAGAATGGTTTAAGTAAAGTGTGGTATTGATGATTTCAAAAATTGATGATATTTATGGGATACATTGAAGTTATTTCACAAATTATAATGATTATTTTACATGTGTCTATAGGAACTAAACTCTTTTAGTCCCCAAGAATTATTATATTTAATTTATTGAATATTAATCTAAAAATATTTAATATCCATGTATGAAAAGCATGGGCCTCTATAGTTAGTATCATAGAAAATGTTTAGTTATCCTTTCAAGAATTTCATGAGAAAACTTTAGAGAGACCCCTAGATATATTTATAAGTGTATTTATAGGAATGTATCTAATGATATGTCTATGGAGGAGTTAGTGGGTAGAAAAATTTCCAGGAATATTGATAATGGATAGAGCATGTGGTTTACAAGAAATGAACTCCCCATCTGGTTACTATAAGTAAATGTGAATTTGAACCAGAGGTACCTAGGTTTAATAACTCCTAAAAGGTAACATTTACCTGGACTCAATCGTCACCCATTACCTGATAATAGGCCTTGCGGCTCTCTAAGTTTATCACTCCATAGGGATATTGTTTTTAAATTCAATGACTATTTAAGGTGACTGTGTATGATCAAGGATAAAAATATGGTTTCATATATTAAAAATGAGGTGTCTTGATTTAGACCTCTTAAATTATTTTTCAGATTATGTAGTTCTCCAATATGAATAGTGTTTCTTATACTATGATTTTGGGTTTAGTCGATTGATGGAATCAAAATGAACCGCGTTAATATTCAGAGTGGTTGTGAATTAATTGTTTGTATGCTAATGAAACCAAATGTAATGAATGATGGAATGAAAAATCTTGTCAGTATTATCACACACCATTCTAAAGCTAGGAATAATTCTGGATGTCTAAAATGGTAACATAAGGAATAAAATAATGTTGAGTCCTTCAGGATGAAACATTAAAATTATTTCAGTGGTTTTTCTGATACACTGATTGTTGATCAATAGATCATCAACACTGAGAAGATATTTTACATTCACTAATGTTCATAGAATTTAATGTAATTTTTTATATCTACTATTTCTAAGGTGAAGAAGACCAGTGGTGTACCCTTATCAATAATACGAGGAAACACATTGAAATTAACTCCTTTGAATAGGATGAGTTCAAGAAATTATTTTTCAACAACCACTTTCCTTGTATTATTAATTGGAATAAGGATTCATACTTCCTTAAGTTAAAGCAAAAGGATATTGAATCTGTTTGTACCTATGATGAAAATTTTCTAGAAAAAACAAGGTACACTTCTTATATTATTATCAAACATGAAATTGATTTTGATCAATATGTCATTGGATTAAAACAAAGTATCCAATGGGAGTTATCCATTAGAGAGGTCAGTAGATATTAGTTGATTTCAAGAAGTGCTATAAAAGTGGAAGTGAATTTTTATTTATGTATCAATATCATTGTTTTCATA
Source organism: Viscum album (assembly GCA_963277665.1). Taxonomy (NCBI): domain Eukaryota; kingdom Viridiplantae; phylum Streptophyta; class Magnoliopsida; order Santalales; family Viscaceae; genus Viscum; species Viscum album. Next base: position 1,572,255,328 of record OY728120.1, on the reverse strand, counting down.
AGAAATGGAAGATGAAGTTCAAAATATAATATAAAAATAATATATATATGATGATGACCATTGGTTTTTTCCTAAAGTGTGGAATGAAATGTAGAGGGAACTAAAAATGTATTATGTTTATAAGGGAAGGTTATTGGGTAATTCATTTCCCATGTGATGGGAAGAAGTTAGCTAATGATGAGAATAGAGAGAAAGCTACATAGAATGAAACACCCACACTCTAGTGGTCCAAATACAAAAAGTTGGAGAATTTTGTGAATTAATAACCTAATACAAGGTCTAATTTGGATGAAGATCCCCACAAACCAATAAAAAGGTCAAAGGGAATGATTATGAAATCATAATATATTAAATGAATCATGATTATTTAGGTAACACTTATCATCCCCTCAATAATTAAAATTTCATGTTTTAATTTTAATGAATTTTCACTAGGAAAATATTATTGTGAATTTTCATTTTCTATTCTCCCTCTATATGGATTCTGGAATAATGAAATCACAATTTATATTCAATTATTATAACGATAAACCCAAGCATCCAATGAAAATGTTTTTTATAAGTGAAGATCTTATTTTAGGAATAATGTGTGAATTAACATTTTAAAGCATATATGTATCCCTGTAAGATTAACTTATGAGTTTTGGATACAATCTTTGGTTTATTTCTTTAAGGTAAATCATATGTCCAATTTCATTGAAACGACTTTTTATGTTTTATGTGATGAATTTTTATCACGATTAATGATATTTTAGGAGATATGTATGGAAAGAAAACCCTTTGGTTTTCTATATAGTGAAAAATATATATGATGAGGAATGTATTTATTTTTTTTGGACTAATGATTAAAGTTAATATTAACCATTAGGTATTATCTTATTTTTTATGTTGATATAGTTATGGTTTTTTGTTAATCTCCTTACAAATATTGCAAACTTTATTTCCATGAGATAATACTTATATTTGGATATTATTTCTAGTATATAAATTTATAAGGTTGTAAGGTTTCAGGGAGTTCCATGTTCGATTATATTTTCATAAAATTTGAGTTTACTTAAATTTTCTGAAAAAAGTAATAAAAAATATCTTGATGTAGATTTGTGTTCCATTACTATGTTTCATCCTTGGAAGTATGGGCAATTATAGTGAATAATTCAAACCCATGATGATATGCTATGATCATTATATATTGATTTTAAAGGATATTGGGATGAACACCATCCTATTATTTCATTTTATTAAAATATATTTTTTAACTCAATTATTCATATGGCTCTATATAAATCTCTTTTTTGAAATGATGTGTTGAACTCCAACATGGATGAATTAAATTGGAAAAAAGAAAACTATTGAGACATGAAAATGATGATGAGAAGAAAAAAAGGTTAGATTCATTCAAAATTTCGTAAGGATATGATTAAATTAACAAAAATTTCATACGAATAATTAATGATGTGATCCTAAATTCGATGTTGGGGATAATTCTACTCTATGATTTTCTCTATGGGAGAATGAAGGAAAAAATAAGCCCTAAGAAATTTATCCTCTTTAAAATACTTTATCATATTGGGATATTATGTTATAATTCCAAAAAACCACTCTCAAGTTGATGATGTGTTACTTGTATCACTCATGTAGAATTGCATACCTAATTTATCCCATATTATAAACATAATAGTCATACCACTAAAACATGATATATTTTATTAATAATTACTGGTTGAGATATTTGATCAAAAAGTGTAGGTTCTATGATAAAATACCACAATCCTAGTCATTATTTTGTGGAAAACCCACCATATTGAATAAGGTATGTGGGAACCGGACAATTTAATGAGCATACCTATTCTCATTTGCTGATACTAAAGTGCCCAATTTCTAGAGAGAAATTCTTTTTAAATGGTGTTGAATGCAACACCGTGAGATTTTGGGAATTTTTATTTCTCAAATATATTCAATTATTATTTTATTTTACATTACAAAAAATGTATATTTGTATTTAATTATCTACAACATGATGTGTTTCTTTTGTTACACTAAATCCGGAGTTTAGCTTGTGTTATATGAAATACCGAGTTTAAAATAAATGTGACATATAATTATAATATTATTATTTAATTTTATAGTTATCACCTACTCATTGGAATGGTGGGTATTAATGGTATTAATTAATATATTAAAATATGGTTTACACATTTTTAAATATTTAATTCATTTGTTAAAAATTATGTATAAATGAAAATGACATCTATTTAAAAATTAAAGAATTCATTTTCCAAAAATATTTTTTATGAAATAAATGTGTTTTACCTCAATAAAATGAACAAAACACTTTAGGTGAATAATTTTAATGAATCCAATAAATAAATTATCCATTATAAATTCAAATTCATCTTAAGTGTATTCTAGATAAGAGATAAGAATAAATCCAATTTTGTGATTAGAAAAAGTATTTTTTTAAATAGTTTTATTACCATTTTATGGGTAACATATTAAAAAAAACATTTATGAAATATATTTGAAAAAGTAAGCATTATTTTTAAATTTTTAATATGATAATTATCTTAGGGTGAATTTTTTGGTTTTCATGCAACGTTTCATTTCATTATGAATAGTGAAAATATAAAATTTTATATGAAATTTTGGTTTTATTTAAAAAAATTATAAAGCTAAATTTTAATTTTAATATGTTTTAAATTAAAAATAACTAAATTTTATATAAGTTAAGTAATTTAGGAAATTTTAATTATTTCAATATTGAATTTAGATATAAAAACTCTATAAACTTTTAGACATTTTCTCTTTAAAAACAAGCTTTATAATCACCTTTATGGGTTTAATTTTAAAATAATTTTTTAGATTCTATAAATTTATTTTGGAAAAAATGATTCCATATTCAAACGAATAATAATTCAAATTTAATAATACATTTAATTTAATTTTTAAAAATATGAATACGAAAAATAGTAAAAATTATTTACTACGGTTATGGTTAAAATTAATATATCGGTAGGTTAAAAAATGAAGATAAGGGTTAAAAATGACCCTAAAACATTACATGCACCCATTTTCTAGAAATATTTTTATTATAGCTCTTATAGGTTTTATAATTCTACCTTTTCTAGTCTTGTGTCATGAAAAAAAGTGTGGGTATGATTGAATGTTTTAAAACAATTTACAGGTGGTCCACTCACATTACTTATAAAAGGCCACCACTGTTCTTTGTTACTAACACCTACAAACCCATTTGAGTAATCCTATACCTACCCAATGAATTCAAAATTTCCATATACCTATATTTAATGCCATATTTTGTACATAAATCCATCCTAGAAGGGTTTTGGGGAAATCCTAAGGAGGGTATCTGAAGAAGAGGCAACATTAATCAATGAGTATTTTTATTTTTTTCTTCCTACAACTATATAAATTTTTATTATACCATGATTATATATTATACTAATTATATTTAATACACTATGATTTTTCTTTGTAAAAGTAATGACCCAAAACTGTCTTTACATCCATCTAATTAGTTATTAAATTATTATTCTTATGTACGGTGGACTATCACCTTGCGAACCAATGTAATTCGTTTCTCAATTACCACATATTAAGGATGAATATAATGATATTTTTATATATGATGTTATTAGGATTATTTAATTATAATATCAGAAAATAACTGCATATTTATTATTTTTTGGGAATATGATAACGTCATTTGTGTGTAGGACTGACTACCTCCTCAATAGCAATGTGATCCGTTCATGCTTTAAGTGGAATGTTTTGATGATGATTTTAATGGAAATATGTGATATATATGATATAAAAAATAATTTTGTAATATTTATATATATCACATTCTTGTATTTATTTCGACCTGACATGACAATTATAATATAGTTTTTCTGTACATACGACTTATCATCACAGTGAATGGTACAATTCATTTCTGGTCACTAAATTCTATAGATTATTAAAAATAAATATTAACTGAATATATATTATATTAATATCATGGTTTAAATTATTGAGATGATGAATCCATGATCTAAGTAAGGGTACCATGAAATAATAAGTTAAAACATACATGAAAATCAAAGCAATTATTTCTTGAATCATGAATTTAACATCAAATTGTTAAAAATTTATTAATAAAAGGTCATAGGAAAATAATATATGGTATGATATATTTGAATATGGTTTTATAATAGATTTATAAAAAAGCTATATTTTTTATATAGGAGGATTGAATGTGAACAACAGAAGCTATGACTTATGGTAAGGGGTTGTTATCTTATTTTTACTTTCTTTTAGTAAATTTCCATACCCAACACATGTTTCTTTTGAGTGATTTATATAAATCCAATTAATGTATTTTAGGATTATTATTTGGAAAATTTTTAGTTATTTATATATATCCATTTGTGGTTATATTTGACATGGGTTTTACCGTTCAATAGTTAACAAATCAGAAAGGGAATTTTGACTCAAATTTCCTTATCTGTTATATATGTTAGGTTATGAACCTATATTATTGTATGAGATATATATTAAAACCCTTTTAAATGTAATATAATGAATTAATTTATCCTCATGATATTCTATTTTTCATTTTATAGGACTTCGAATTTCTATATTACCAATGTGGTAATGGTTTTTTTCATAATCATATAGTTTATTGATATTTTTAAGCATAAGCAAAAAATGTTGAAATATTATGAAATAAAACTAAATAATTATTAGGAATTATATTATCCTATATTAATTAATTATATTTTCTAGTAATAGTACAATTTTCACTCTTTGTTACATAAAATGTGTTGGAAAATGTTTTTTAAAAAATATTTTTTTTCTCTCTTCGTTTGGAAGTATATATTATTCCAAAATGATGTTTTATTAAAAAAGTTTCAAATTTTTTTTATGAATTTGAAAGATTACAATATATTTTATCAATTTTATTTTCAAATATAATGATTTGTGAAAGGTTTTATGTTTTAAAAGATTATGTCAATAATGAAAGGATATATTCCTCAATAAATTTTTTAAGTAATTTTTAATTTTTTATATTTTCATGATTATTTTCAAATAAAAGGGTTTCAAAATTTCTTTAAAAGTGTTTTTAAAAATTTATTTTAATTTTTTTTCTAAATAATAGTTTAAATTAATTTTTAAATAATCATTTATATGTTTTCAGGGGTATTTTCAAATAAATGTATATTCTAAAAATTTAGGTTTTAAAGCAGTGTTTTTTTAAATTGGAAAGAAAATTTTCCTCAAGAAACATTATAAATGATATTTAAAAATTATTTTATACATAACATGAAATCGTTTGATGTTACCTATGCCCTACTGGGGATATAATCCACGGAAAAAATATTTTTTTTCTTTCAATGGTTTCTGTTTTAAAGAAATGATTTGTAAAGAACTGTAAATTTAAGGATATTTTTTTTCTTAATTTTCATTGGAATTTTACAAGAACGCAGTTTCTGACGGCACCTGATTCCGAGGCCCGGTGTGCCTGGAATCATTTTCCAAAGTTTGGCTTGGGTACGTTCACTGAACGAACGAGCGGGTTTTTATAACTTTTGAACCGGTGCTCGGAATCAAATTCCGAGGGCACCGATGGAATCGCATCGCCAGTATTTTCTTAGAAACACCTCTTCCGGAGTTGCGTTTTCTTAGATGTGGTTTTTAAATTTTTGGGCGTTAAGTTAAGAAATAAAATATTGTGGTACGACAAACTTTATTTTATTTCACTTAAAGCCTCTTAAAGCCACTTAAAGCTGCTTAAGCTGAGTTGAAGTGGATAGGGTGGAACCCAAAATATCCTACCCTCTTTGTAGGATATTTGTGAGGTGGGGCCCGCACGAGCCCTACCGTTTCTTTTCTGTTAAGTAACGCACCCGCGAAAACACCTATTAAACGAAAGTCAACTAACGCATTTTCTAAATTCTTAACGCCCCTATTAATTGGGCAGTTAAGTTCGTTGAAATTAATTCCATGAATTAATTTGTTCGTTTCTTAACCTGTTTTCAAACCATTGGCATATTAATAAAATAAGACCAACACACCTTTCTTCTGGGGTGCGATTTTGTTTAGAGGATTTGGAGATTCTGTGCCTTCATCCTCCTTCGCGAAGAACGCGAAGAACGTGAAGAACGTCGTCACCCTTGGAGGTCGACGACGCGACGCCGTGTTCCACGACACCGATGATTCTCCTTCCATGACGCTTCTTCCGCGACATTCTTCCCCGCAACAATATCCGACCACCAACTGCTTGAGGTAGAAGATTTCAATCTTTTAAATTTCCTTTGTGGATTTTATCCTTAACATGGATTTAATTCATGAAAATAAATCCGTGTGTTTCTTTAACCCTTGAAGATCGTCGAAGCGACACCCTTCCACGACGACGCGACGCCCTTCCGCGACGCGACGATCACCTCCTACCGTGACGGTCAATTCCGCGACGAACTCGCATTCGACAACGACGTTGAGGTAGGGATCATTTTGAAAATGGTTTTACCTATGTTTTTTTCCTCCAAGGCAATAACGCGGACCAACCAATTAACAAGTCGGTCCGTGGATTATTATTGCGGGACGTGGTTTATCAATTGCTGAGAATTATGGTGTTGTTTCAAACCGCTAACGCGGTGGGTGCATACCAACGAACAAGTCCGAACCCACCGCCCTTTTTGTTCTTGCTGTGCGGAACAGCGGACAACGACAAATCGTGCCGCAGAGACGATTTGTTGATTCCGCAGTGAAGAACAGGACCCGGGATGAGCTACGGCGCAGACGGAAATGGAATCGGACCACTGGAGGAACTCCGATGGCCCGCGGACTCCACCGGCGGCGCGGGTCGCCGGCGTAACGAAGCCGGCAGTCGGAGGCGGCGGCGCCCCGGCGCGCCGCCGAATGGAGCCGCCGCGGCTGAAGCCGCGACGGCGGCAGCCGACCGACCCGCGAACGCGCGGGTCCAGCGAGACACAGGACGCGGCTCTGCCATGTCCTCTGACCAAGTGCGGCCCCACGCGGGGCCGCGACTCCTCTTCCCGCAGGGGCAGCATGCCCCGTGGCTTCCCCTGCTCGGCCGCTCGGTCGAGCCGAGCCGAGCTGAGCCGACCCGTCGGCCGGGTCGCGCCCAGGCCGGGCCAGGCCGCCCTGGCTGGGCCGGGTCACACCCAACCGGGTCGGACCCGGACCCGGGTCGGTCGACCCGGTTCGGGGCGACCCAGGGGGGGTTGGGCCGGGACGGTCCGGGCCCAGACCCCTCGTTTCCGGACCTTTTCGGTCTTTTGCTCATAACATGATCTATGGGCCTCCGAACGACGCGCCGTCAGTGGAGATGCGATCCTTGGATCGAGACGGTAGTTTCTGTATATCACACTCAAGGTTTCATAATAATTTGGGTTCAGCCGGGTTGGTTCGTACACAAAACCAACCGGGCCCTCGGAGCGGAAACACTCATATCTTGGGCTTCGGACGTCTGATTGACGTACTGTCGAATTTTTTGAATTCCTATAAGTGAGACGGATCTTTTGGCTTACTACGCCCGAGGTTTGGATGCAGGTGGAGTACCTTTGGGTTGGTTTTTTCTTAAAAACCAACCGGGCCCCTGGGACGAAAAAGCCAATAACTCTCAGACCAGGCGTCCGATTGACGTGCCGTCTGCGACATTGAGTTCCTATTGACGATACAGAACTTTTGGATACATCAAATCGGGACTATGTGTCAGTTGATGTATCAGCCTCTCGGCTTGTGGAGCGGACCCTCCTGAACGAGTTTTCTGTGTGCGGGAACCCTAGAGCTGGCTGCGACTGCTACTGTGATGACGACCACTGTGCAGAGATCCTCTGTGGATTTGACGGCGACGACTACAACACTCAGCGATCCTTTGTGGGTTAGTGCTACCGATCTTGTGTGGGTCCGATCCTGTGTGGGTCAGCGCTCAGCGGTCCTGTGTGGGCCAGCGCCTACAGATCCTGTGTGGTTCTGATCCTGTGTGGGTCTTTGCGGGGGTTAGTACCTATCGATTCTGTGTGGGTCAGATCCTTTGTGGGTCATTGTAGGCGGTTAGTTACCTATCGATCCTTTGTGGGTTAGATCCTTTGTGGGTCATTTCGGTGGTTAGTACATATCGATACTTTGTGGGTCCAATGGCTTAGATGAATCAGTGGCAATATCTGGTCATCATTATCGTCATACAAAGAAGTATACCTGTGTGAGCTGAATCCTGTTTTGTTTTCCTTTGTGGATTGTGATGTGCTATCTTGTGTGGATTTACATTTTGATTTCCTATGTGGACTGGGTTGTACTTGATCTCGGATGTTGGAGCTGAGTGAGAATTGATGACTTAGGTATATGTATGGTCATATACCTAAGCAGTGTCGGATGTTACTTCATGATTGTATCTTTCCTTGTGGTTATCCTTTGTGGATTCTGGGAGACCTTCGGGGGTCTCGGGGTCCCTACTGAGTAGAATATACTCACCCCTGCACGGGCTATGCCCGCACTACGTTGTGTTGGTTGCAGACGACAGACATCGCTGATCGTGGTGGAGGCTTGCGGAGCAGGACGGTACCTAGAGGTGGACCACTGGGCGGGACGTACTTGGAGCGGTCGGCTGGACCCGAGGAGTAGTGGAGGATTTCTGTACCCACCGTTCAGGTGGGAATTCCAGTGGACGGCTCGACGTTGCGGCTTTACTTTTCAGTTGCTGTTTTTCCCTTTCCAGTTGTACTTTACTTTTAGTTTGGGTTTGTATACTGGCCCACTTACTTTTCCTCACTTACTGTTGTACCAGTTTTTACTTAGTGTTTACTTTTTCTGCTTTCTTACTCTGTGGTGCTTGTTTTCTTTAAAAAGGCAATGCCTTCCATTTTTAACGAGATTTACGCCTTGGTGCTAGTCGCCAGCCCCTGGCCTATGGAAGGCGGGCTTGGGGTAGTCATGGCACGGGCCCCAAGGACAGGCCGTGACATGATTGGTTTTAATAATATTTCTCTTCCTAGGTTTACACCATGAAGAAATGATTACGAAAACCGCTTATTTTCATGGGTTCTTATATGTGAAAATTATTATAACATCATTTGTTTTTGACTATGTATAATTTAAAAGGTAATTTTAATTTTAAATTTTTTATGATGGGAAATTCTTTAAATAGAGTCTCAAAATGAATTTTTATGGTTTGAATAGTAAAATTTGTTTTTTCAGAAATATATTAATGTTTGAGAGGTGCCTAGAGAGTTTTTATGCCTTGGGAGTAATAGAAATCAAAAAATAAAATCTGAGAGAAGCTAGAAGTGGTGCATGATTTGTCTAAAACTATTCAGACCACCTAAAGAAAATGTGTGTCTTGTTCTGAGAGGTTGAGGGTATTGCAATGTTTTTTCTAACAATGCACATGTGGCTACATGGTTATAGTATTATTGTGTTTTTCATAGTTGATAATACCATGTTTTTCACACAGTTTCTAAAACCATGCACATAAATCATATGATATTATTTCAAATTCTATACCCCACACATGGTTTTCACAGAGTTTAGCAAAATGTGTGGCCAAACAGTAAACCGTGTTAAATGGGGAGAAATACCCATTTCCCCCACTTTATTTTAATTTAATCTACCCCTATTTTATTTCATCCACCCATGTTCATCAAGTATTTTTTGGGACCATTCCTCCTCCTTACTTGAATAAATATCCCTCATTCAGACACCATTTCATCCACCATTCATCACCTTGAAAGCCTCTAGGTGAGTATATAAATCCATGTTCATCCTTTCATAGTTTCTTGCACTATATTAACTGCTTTCATGCTATAGGCTAATTTTTTCCTTTTTTCATTGATTTGTTTTTAATTTCGTTTTCTCTCCTGAACTAGCTCAATTCAAGTATTTTTGAATGGATGAGTTAAGTGTCCTATGTACTGGGTAGGTAGTGTATATATTTTTCCAATATGTTTAGTTGATTCATTATTTATTCCCATATTCTATATGATGGATTATCCATGAATTACCCCTAAAATGTAAAATTAACTATGTAATACCTACTATATTAAATAATATAATCATTTTATTTAAAATTTAATGAATCTAGGTTGATCACCTGGACTAAAACTATCCCCACAGATTGACTCACTTCTGGTTAATAGACCATGTTTTTTCTAGGTAATTAAATCACCCTCCATTAGTTTTTTTAATAATCATGATTATTAATTCCATTCTTAGGCCTCTTAATCACCCTCGAGTTTTGTTTATTAAATTCTAGAATTATATATGTTTTATAATAAATAAAATTTATTATGCCATGGAATGATTTCTATGACCTATTTCTAATAAAACCACCTACTAATGTGTAATATCATTTCAAATAAAATGGGTAAATTAAATAGTGATGTTTGAAATGATGAATGACATGATTAAGTACATGGCCTTTTCTATTGTAATTAATATGATTAAGGGGAATGGCCCTTTTTAATACTTTAGTTGTGTATGTGTATTTATAAATATTTACTTTCTCTTTGTTTGAATATGAATGAATAAGTGAATAATCAATTACATGGGTGATACCTTGTTTCCTCATTATAGAGTGCCAAGGATGGGATCAAAGAATGTTGCGATAGTTTCATTGGTTAAGAGATAACTGTGTTTCTTTTTTATGGAACCCCTTAAATGGTCTCATAGGTTACTTGTGATATGTTACATTGGGGGTTATACATGTATCCTATATTTGGTACCTTGGATGGGCTCATCGAGCTTATGATTTACATACCCATGAGGGATACCTATTCCCTAAGGATGTTACCTTGGATGGGCATGGTAGAATTTTGGTTCTACCAAGCCTTGAGCTGTAATAGGTCCCCAATATGTTATACCTAGGATGTGATCAGAGGGTAATACATTATACTATATAGAGTGTGTTACCAAAGATTCCAATTTATGGATCTACTAGGATGGACTCTTATGGTGAGGGGAAATTATGGTTCTCCTCGTGTGATACATGGGATTATTATTCATGGATCACCTTGGATAGCCCCAATATGAATTTTTTACTAAGAACTATAATTAATATTTTTCAAAGTACTATGATATGGTATTTGATCAGACATATGGATGCATCCTCCAAACTGAGGAACATTCACTGTGTTTTTCCATGTTTTTATTTGTCCCCTATTATGTGCCCAACTATCTTCCCTTGTAGACATTCCCCATAATTAAGTATATCTATTATATATTTTTAAATTTCAACACCTTTTCTAGATTTTCCATCTTATAAATAAGTAGGTATGGTCGAACTTAATTCCAGTAGAAACCTAAGTTGTGTTTTTTTAATTTTATTTATTTATCTCTTTACTTATCATACCTACACACTTTTGTATTTTATTTTAACAGAATGGATAGATTTAGGCTCCATTAAAGGAGGCCTATATATAATTATCTCACACCATGATCATGATTCCATTTCACTAGGGTACCCAAATAGACCTCATTGTTTGAAGGATCAGTATACTTGGAATGTTTGGTTATGCTTGTTTATGGGAGTTAGGAGCACTTGACTGAGCCGGAGATTAGGATGTTCATAGAGAAAGCACTTGAGGATATTATTCATTTTTTCTTCTGATTATACAATTATTTATTTTTATTAATATTATATCTACATTTCATAGATTATATAAAATCATCTAGAAATGCATGCATGATCTTATATTTGGTGTTGTCCATTTTATCCATTGTTATATCTATCTTCCACTTCTCTTTCATTTTTTCAAAATACTTCCACTATTTATTGATTAATATATTATTATACTAATATCCTACTCTAATTATGATGGTATAGTCTCCCTGTGATATCGTCATTAGAACCTCACTATTAGTTGACAATCTCTGGTGTATGGGGAGGTGCGCTTGAGGCCATTTGACTGACTGGATCATGGAACTATTTTAGTGACTCCCGAGTTAGGATGTTACAATGTGGTATCAAATTTTTATATTTTAATTTTGTCTTACTATTTCGATCTAGTATATTAGATTATGGGAATGTGTCAGTGCTTAGTAAATAGCCTTGTTTGGGAGTGATCAACCCACCCATGGGGCAAATTTGAAGTGGACATGGATAAAATTGTTGTTCATTTTATTCATTGTAAGAGATGATTATGATTTCACATTGAGGGATTGGCACAATTTATTCTACTTAATAATTTTTTATATTTATTTTATTTTTCTCTTCACCTAGTATGGTATGGATGTATTGATACATGCATCATTATAAGAAATAATATATTCACATTCCATGCCTATTCCAGTCCATAAAGATTGCATTGTTCAGCTATTTGTGATTTTTATATCCCTTGTGTGTCTATAAGGATGCCAATTATATAACTTGTTAGGTATTTTAATGACATAAATTTTTTTCTACCTATTTTTTATTTCATTATTATTTTTGTTTTATAACATGATTTGTGATATGTTTATCATTTTTTCCATTATAAAATGCATTTTTCATGTTTTCTTTATAAATATCATGTTTATCTTTGTACTATGATTTTGTGTTTCTTTAATTATGTAGTAATATTTCATGTCCATTTTTTATTCCTCCATTAATATTGTTTATATCTATTTTATTACCATGATTAGGTAATTTATTTGTAGTGTTACATAACAACCTTAGTTATAATAGTGTTATATGATTGTTTATTAATGTTTCTACATAATCCTAAATGGTGTTTGACCAAAAATATTGATGGTGGAACCTTAACTAAATAGTCATGATGATTTTGGGACATGAACCATTTGAATCATATGATGAAAAATATTGGTTTAAGAATTAATTTACAAATTTCAAAGTGCAAGGTCACTTTATTAATTTAAAAATGGTAACCCATATAACCAAACCATCATATAAGAGATTGATACAACATGAGAATATGGAATAAATATCATGGATATTAAATTATTAAGTTCAATGAATGAGTCACCTATGTATTTTTACATGACTCAACCCAATTAGGTCAGTTATGGTTCATTTTTTTTATCAAATAAACCCCATTAATGGTGATTTGAAATTTAAATTCTTATGGGATGAACTTATATGATGAAATAATTATAATTTATATTAATAGAAAATGGTTTCCATTTTTAAGACATTTACCTCTATGACTTGTGCATAGAGACATGTATATCTAAATTCCCAAATGCACAACTGAAGAATAGTAGGTTAGTTTAGGAATGCTTCTTATGAGATAACCCACTATGGGTGTTTTAAAAATTAATAATTAAATCAATTATTGTGTTTATTTCACTACGGTTTGATATGATGGGATGATCACAGGACACTTATTTTAGGTTTTTAATTAGTAAATAACCTCATGAGGGCATAAATATCTTATATAGGGATTTTTATTTTAATAATATGAAACTACCTATATGGTGTTACGTATAAACATATGTGGTAATCATACATGAAAACCCCATCTTTAATTTATAAATTTCTTGTTATCTTCTTGGATATTTATTATTTCATAGTTGTATTTAATCAAAATTCCAATTACATTGTAGATGTAATTTCTCACTATATATATTGGAATTGTAATTTTTATTAACTAAATACCATTGTAAGAACCTTATGCATAAATAAAATGGACAAAAACTGAATTTATGTGATATATTGACTAATTATGATAGGATGATAGATAAATAATAATTTATGCAATGATTTTTATATAAAATTTCTATCTATGTTGTGGCACTGGTTAAATAAAGTGATAAGTATATACATCATTATAACTGGTAGATGCTATTTCTTTCGAGCCTTTAAATTTTAAATAAACTAAATTTGAATTAATGAAATGTCTTAAAATGTAACCCTAAGTGGTTACCTTAGTTTCAAACCTCATGTAAGGGTAATTAAACATTTCCCTATGTTTTTATTCTAAACATGAACATTATAATTACCTATTGTCCACTTATTTTATAGTATGGTCATAAATGATAGGTTTCTTACCAAGTAACCTCTTCAGGAATGATCTTATAGTAGGATTGACGCTTCGTGATTCAGTAAGGGGATAACCCAAGGTATTTATCCCCCTAATAACATAAAATCACTTCAAAATTCTTTGATATTTCAGACATGTGGTACTAGTCAGGTGTCATTTGTCCCTAGTGGGATTCATAGTTTCTAAAATGACATATAGAATGGAGGGTTAGTATTTAAGAAAAATTATCCCTTTTTAGGAGGTTATAATTATGTAATGATATGTTTAAGCCAGTTTGGAATAACTAGGGGATGATCAACCACCTAATGGGGTGTGTGAGCCATCTATTATTCTTCTTTGGTGGAATACAAGGTAGGTTTTCTACCAGATTCTCTGTTGATTGGGATAAAATGAATCTGGGTTTGTTATTTTCAAAGGCCAAAGTATACTAGGATGTATAAGGGTGGTAAGGATTTGGATAGTATCAAGGAAGTATCATTGTTTTGATGAAATAGTTGGGTAGTATGTGTTGTTACATGTGGAAGTATTGAATTGTTAAAATGGTATAATAAACCACATGATTTATATGATTATCCTTCCAATCTTGAGTAGCTATACTCAAATTACTGGTCATATTCAAGGTAGAGTGACCTAGGGACTACGGAATCCTAGAATCAAATCAATGCTGGGGATAAAATTCCAAAGAGAACAGGGTGTGTTGATGTTCCGGTCAGGATGGTTTAGTGTTTATGCCTAATTTTATGGTCCACGTATGCATAACTAGAAAGGGGAATCACACGTACATCTAGATTAAATATGGAATAGAGAATTTTTGAGAAGATAATTCATATCTCTTTTTAGTGACTAGGACACTCATAATGAGGGGATTGTCATTAGGTGTAATCTATATTTTCTAAAATAAGTCCACTTGAGAGGATTTATTGAACCTTCCCTATGCATTTTGATATGGTTGGTTTGAAACAGTACAAATCACTTTTTCTAGAAAAAAGTTTAGGTGTCCAAGGTATTCCTTGAAATTTTTTGTATCCTCTTAGTGTACTATATACTTAGTGAATATCATTTCTTCTATCTTGATATCATCTAGGATACATTGAGAAAGCCTCAGTAATACACTAATATAAAGCATGAAATTAAAATTCCATTATATTTCGATAAATAGACTCTCTAGGAGTTGAACTCTGGAAGTGTAGTTGGTTAAGGAATATTGGTTAGTTATAACTAATACCTCATTCCCAAAGTAGGAAAGCCTTTGGAGGACTTATAGACACCAAAAAACTCTATGAAATTCTTTTTGTTGGGCTCAATAAGTGTGTTGTTGCAGGATGGCATGTCTATGTATCGACATTTCACTCCTAAAAACCATAGTATGAACTACCATGGGTGAGATCCTTGTAATACCATTGATGAATACTAGGTTACCTCAACATTAGTCTAGATTTAATGGGTTGTTTTAAAGGGTGATTATCCATGTGTGATGGATATATTTTATTCCCATGTCCCTGCTAGGTGGTGACAACATAGGTGATCCATTTTGAAAAGCGATGTCATCGGAAGTCAGTAATTGGTTTTGGTGGATGTTCTCAAGGTAAATAAGATGCTCCTTTGGAGGAGGCATAGTGATTCATGATGTGATACATCAATTTTATAAGATGAGTATTTTTAGTCTTCCAAAAGGGGTTTTACTAATTTTCCTCTAGTTTGGGTAAATATTGATGTAAGGAACCACTTCACATCTTTTCTTCAAGATGAGGTGAGTTAAATTCAATTTGGGCAATGTTTTTCATGAATATTCTTCTTTTTTCAAGATAAATAAGGCATATTGGGTGTCTAATGCCTGATCAATTTGAGAATCCTATTTGTAGCATCGTTAGAGCAGTAAAGGAATTTTTGATATGAAAATTTGATTCTGGAGATACTGAGTCTCAAAGTTCACCGTTAAAAGGTAGATTCTATGGCGGAGATCAACATAGGCTCTGGGTGAGTACTGAGATGATGGATTGATCATGAATCAAGTTATGTTTTTTCTATTAAGTTTTATCTCTATTTTTTGGTTATAAATTAGAGAGTTGACTAATTTCTCTATAGCTTATGTACCATATAGTTAATGTGACATCTCGATGTGAATTGGGTGTTGGAAAACACAATGCACTCATATAAATGAAACTCCAAAACCAAAGTAGGTCAGGTAACGATTCATTGTTTCCCCAAGTATTCTCAGGGATTATAAGCTCTATAGTAGGGAGGTTGTAATTTCCAGTGTTTTTGGACATGTAAAATTTCCATGGGAATTTGAATTTTACGGTTTGGTGAATGGGTTGTTATTTAAAGAGATTCTTGGAATAACATTTAATGGTTTGTAATACTAAAATGTGTTTTTTATGACTGTTCAAAGGCGTAAGAGTGTTCTATAGTGTTTCATTGAATGTCAAAAGGAATGTACCGTGTAAAGTAAAATCCATGGTAAGCTGGAAGAGTTGCATGGTTTGTTTGAAACTGTGCTTCCCACTAGGAGGATCATTGGTGCCATTTAAGAGAGGAAGAGAGTTTCCTATAGTTTTGTATAACCATGCAATCCAAGATACACAAATATACTAATTTTTAATGTTTTTAACAGAGTATTAACACTCGGTTTTCACTTGATTTCACAAACTATTCACATGAACTTTGCAAGACCATTGCATAGGCAGTACCCCATACACATTTGGTGCAATGGTTGACCAATGGCGAATCCAAACCATGATACATATTAAAGGGATTTAAATCCCCATTTTACCCATTTTTCATTTAATTTCTTCCCCTATTTTTATTCTTACACCTGCACATAGTAATCCCACCTATGGAATCCTTATTCTTCTTCCCCTTCTATAGGGATATCTCCCTCATTCGAACATTATTTCATTAACATTTCCTTACATTAGAATTACATGGAGAGTCTATGAATCATACTTTATCATTTCTCAATTTCTTCCACCATATTAAATGATATCATGATTCACACTAATTCTCTCTATTTTAGGTATATTTTTTGTTCCATTATTTCCTATTGAAGTGTTTCAATTCAATATTCATTTTTGGATGGGTAAAGAATTCTATATATGAGATAGGTGCTCAACAGATTTTCCCCAAGTTATAGGTAATTTATAGTTTTCATCAATTTACCACATGATATATTCTCTATTCGATTCCCCAAAAATGTGAAATTAGTTATGTTAGACCTAATGCCTTAAATTATATAGGAATTTCTTTTAAAATTGAACTGTTGGAGTTTGATCACCTTGACATAAAACTTGCTGGTGGGGTATCTCACTTGGGGATCATTGATCATGTTTTATGTTAGTAATAAAATCACCCTCCATGGGTGTTATTCTTGGGATCATGATTTTAAATGCCTTTCATAGGCCTCTCAGTCACATTTGAGGCATGTATGAAAAAATCTAGAAAAAGATATTTTATAAATAATTTAATTGATTTTTCCATGACATGATATCCATGTCTACTTTATAATAAAACAACCTTTTTAGGTGTGGAGTATTCTCAAATAGAAAGGGGTAATTAAATATAAAAGATTGAAAAGGTGAATGATGTGTTTAAATAATTTTTGTTTTCTTTTATAATCAGAATGAGTAATTCCCCTGACCATCATCATAAACTTGAGTTGTGTTGTCATGTTTATAAACATGGAAAACTATTTGTTTACATTTTATTATATAAATTAATTATGAATTACTTTAGTGATTATCGGTTTCCCTTATATGGAACACATTCGATGTGATCACATGGTGTTGAGATTGTATCATACCTTAATGGATACATTCGATACCTTTTTACATAATTCCAAGGATGGGATCATATGTTATCTATATTATATTGCACCAAGAGTGATACTTGGTTCCATTACAGTGTACCATTGATGAGATCACATAGTTGATTCTTTACTTACCCTTGAGTTATATTGGTTACCCATGAGAGTTACCATAGATGGTCCCAGTTGTGTTTTGGTTATACCCAGACATAAGTGATATATATCCCTCTATATGGTATACATAGGACAAGTTTAATGGGTCATGATTTATAACATTCCATGGTTTATACATGGGATTCATCTCAAAGGATCGTCCTGGATGGAATCTTTTAGTGATGGGTAATTATGTTACACATCAGGCCATACATGGGGTTCCTCTTCATGGATCTCCTTGGATTGGCCTAAGATTCATTTTTTCTATGAACCAAAATGCCTCTTATTTAATGAACTAAGATAATCTAGTTTATCATATTTAAGGATGTGCATCCCATGACAAAGATTATGCTTGGATTTGGTCCATATTGGTATTTATCCTCTATGATTATCCCAAATATGTTCCCTTATGGATATGCCCAGTAGTTACGTATGGATATATATTTTATAAATGTGCATGCTGACCATGGTTCAAGATATTCCAGATTAGTCCATAGTAGGTATGCTTGTCTGGGATTCCCATAGGAACCTGAGATGACTTTTTTAATTTTATTTATTTACCACATTACCAGTTGTACCTACACACTCTATTTTATTTTCACAGTGTTTATAACTTTATACATTATTGGTGGTGATCTGCAGAGTATTATTCACAACCTATTTGGACTTCCATTGCACTGGGGTACCAGAATATACCTATTTTTTGGAGGATTAGGATACATGGATTATACTATCAAGATTGTATATGGGAGTTAGAAGCATAAGATCGATCTAAAGCACATGATTCTCATGGTGATGTCCCTTGGGTGTATTTTCTTTTATTTACGATTGAACTATTTTGTATTTCCCAAAATAATTTAGGTTTATTTATTTTATTTTATAGCCTAATATTGACTTTTTTTAATGATTTTATATTTTTTGATAGGAATTTGTTTAGTTTTTATCTTTATCTACAAGTGCTCTATCTTTTATTCATATTACTTATATTTTTTACCAATTTATTTTCTATCATACCATTGTAATACTCTAATAATGAGGATATATTCTCCACACCATACCATAATTATGCCCTCTCTGATCGTAAGAATACACTAGTGTATGGGTAGGCATGCTTGAAGCTATGCGACCAACTAGCTCAAGGTGAATCCTAGTTCCAGATGTTGTAGAGATGATTTTTAACTTGTATTTTTACACAGGTTATAATTTGATGAAATTATTATGAAACCAATTTTATATAATGGGTAATGATATGATGAATGTTTTGTGATCTTGTGAATACATTAATATGTTTTTCATTATGATTCTGGTGGGACCTATATCTATCTCTAATGGATTGGGTAAAAAATTATATCACATAGGAAAAATAGGATAGTAACAAGGAGTGAACCATGTTCTGTAATGGCCTTTGTCTGCTATGATGGTCTTTGAAGTGAACCATTAGTACTACGATGGTTTCGGGGGTGAAACCATTCACCTATTATTGCCTTGTAAGAGATCCTTAACTAATATTTAAATGATTTTATATTTTTATGTGAAGGCCCAAAATTAAATATCTTAGGAAAATATTGAGATTTAATTTCTCATGTTCATTCATTCCCTTATGATTTGTGCCTTATTAACAATGAATCATTATTCCATGATGAAATATTATGATCTTTGATATGTAGGTTATGGTTTTCAATTATTCTTCCCATTTTCTCAAACCCTTATTCACATGTCATGCTTAGGTATCTCCCTTGTTTACCCTTACTTATCTTCTAATCACATCCTTTATTTTGTTTATTTTCCCCAGTTTATGAAGATATTTTTTAAGTAGGTAATGTTTTTGAAGAGTATAAAAAGAGAATATCTTTATGGGAGAAATTGGAGATATTTCCCCTATTAATAAGATTGTATTCCATGTTTCCAAATGCACTAAACTATTACAGTCCTCTGATATGTATTTTTTTAATAAAGTGGGTAATTATATAAAGATATGTAATATCTATATATGAAAAATCTGGATCACATTAATAGTTAATTGATATTGAATGTTTTATAGATCATGTAGGGTTAATTATACTTCCTATGAATATAGTCTTCACCTATTATGGTTCTTCAAAACACCAAGAATATTTTCCACCTATTGAAACTTTTGATTAATGTCATGAGGTTTCTCTCTTCTACAACTATCTTCTCCACTTGATACCTTCATAGTAGTAGGCAAGAAACTCTTCTTCATATTCATAGTATAAAATTGAATGTTGTTATTTTTATTTCATCTGTATTTAGTGAGAATAATAATAATTTGTTATAGACTAATAATCTTTTAATTTTTCATGAAAAAATGATGATCACAACTCTGTTTGGTATGTGGTCGAACCCATCCCAATCCATCCTCTATAATAAATGTCTAGACTGTTAAGAATAAAAAACCACTATTGTGATTATTTAATCAATGAATGATCTTATTAGAATCTTCCTAATTATTATTCACTGGAAAATATTCAATTTAATGGTGGTAATTTTTTAATTCATTAGTATCCATGATATAATTATACTTGTAATATTAAATCATTGACTTAATTAACTAAAAATTTCATCTATCATTCTTATTTTGGTTTCCTTATAGTGTAATTGAATAATTTCATGAACTAATTAAACTGTATTGAATATTTTTTTTAAAGGTTGGGGTCGAAGCCTCATTTTATTACTAAAGAAAATCAATGACCTCTTTTAACATGGTAGAGGGAGACCCATTACATAGCCCGAAGGACTAGTGGGATTGGAGCCCATTACATAGCCTGTAGACCCAATTTTTTGGCCTAATTTCCATTCTGTGAATAGTAACAGGGCTGCTACGGTACCTGCCCAGTACCGCCACTACTACAATGCCCTTCCGCCGCTACATTACCCACTGATCTACAGTACCGCCACTGCTACAGTACCTGTGCCCAATGGGTTTGGACCCCCATTTTTCATATAGGATTACAGGGGGCTTACCACTAACCCAAACCCCAACTACACTGTATTGAATATATAACATCTTCTCATGCATGTATTTATAAAAAAATTCAAGGCCTCTTTAACTAGAACCCTAGAAAAAATAGTCATTCTATTATTTTTTCTTTTTATTTATTCAAGATACCTTGAACTATTTTGAAAAGTTATTTAAAATCTAAGATCATTTATTATGTGGTTGTTGATAGATCATGTTCTTATCAATAAATTATGCAAGAAATTGATGCATGATCACAATTCACATACTATTATTTGTTCTATTATAATTTTGAAAATAAAACACTACAAAACTAACATTCACTATGTACCAACACATTTATAAATGTCACTATATCAATGTGTTTTATGATCTTTTGATTTCTCAAAAAAGTACTTTTTCTTGATATATCTTAATGCATGTTCTTGTTCATGAATAGTGTATGTGTATATGTAATGATTACATAGTCTTAGGATAGTCATTACATATGGGTTAGAATCGATGCATAAGGACATCAAACAAACCTAAAGGGATTTATTCTTAGAAAAATATTGTGTGAAATATAGAACCATTTCTTCACAATGTATAGTGGGTTTATATAAATCAAGTACTAGATAATGGTAATATTAACTCATGAAGCACATCAAGAGTGTGTTAGCACAAGTTTAGTGTAAAAAATTATTCATCTTCTTGGAAGATAAGTACAGAGTTCATCCTTATTCTATTGGTGATCACTAATATACCCTCTTCACATAACCTATGATGGCTCATTGATATTTGGAGTCTTCGTTACACTTCTTCAATGATTCTTGTTTTTCACAATGAAAATGTGTATACTCATGGTTTCGGCATGATGGACTAGGCTTGGTCCCACTCATTTTATAGGTGAGGATCAATTCCCATAATTCAGTTATTTACCACTTTATATCCAATTTTTATTCCATTTAAAAAAACCATAATTTATGTCACATCTATACTGTATTCAAATAGTCAATATATTTGGACTTTCATAAGTATTATACATCAATAAGGATGGTTTCATTCCATTAAAGAGGAATAAAATCATGTGAATGAAATTAAAATAACATGATCATTTAAAATTGAACTCCCTTATAAATTAGTTATGAATGAACATCCTTCCATATTTCCAAATTTTCCTAAGTAGTGTTAGTTTTACCCATGAATATGATGTTTCATGATTCTTGATTCCTATTTGATTATCTTAGAAAACCAAATGGAATGATAAAAAAATCTCGGTTCGATCATCAAAGAAGGCCGAATGATGATTGGTGAATTCATAAATGAAATATTGACATTGGTGAGGTCTCTAAGTACATCAGATAAATAGAGGTTAATGAGGACTACATAGAGGTTGATATATTGTCTGATCACATCGTATCAGATAAATCTGATATATCCATTTAATTTAAACATGAGTGAATAATATATTGTATGTTCCTATCCTACATCGACCACTACTCTATTAAGGAACATAATTATAAAGATTTTCATGCCACTATTATATCTTTCCATGGAATTAATGGATTTGAATGCACTACACAAGAATCTAACACCCTCATGGGCCACACAGCCCCATTGTGTTTTCCACAGGAACCTTATAGGTGTTTTTCACCCAATGGTTCTCTACTACATTCTCTATTTTATTTCCTATATGGTTTGATATAAAGGGGATTTCTCTTACATAGGTTTAAACTTTCTATGCATATGTTTTCCAAAAGGCCTCCTTGGCTGGTCGTGGTTGTCCAATATTTTTTGAGTAAACACTAATAATGAGTTTTCTAAAATATTCAACATAAATTTACAAGACTATCTCAAATATATTTCATCAAAAATAATTTTATTTTATACGATCTTGAATAACCATTAAAAATCCTCAAATATAGATTATATTTCATGGAATTTTTCTTCTTCATTATGAAAAATAATTATGACATTATATTATTTAAACACTTGTTCATGAAAATAAATATTTTCATGGTGGTCATATTCCGCCTTTAATTTTGGAATATAAATTCCAATGAGATATTCATTATTGTAAACAATATTCCACTATTTATACAAGTCTATAATATAAATATCAATAAAACAATTTTATGAGTTAAAAATCGAAGTCTTCAAAATAAATTCTTTATAAAAATATGACTTTAGAAAATTATTCATTGCCCATTTATCCAAGAAACATTCACTTTTTCATAATTCTTGTATATCAAGGATACTTCATCAAAATTTCTCTTGATAACTTCTTCAATATATTGACATCAATAAAATATATATATTTCATTAAAACCCATTGAAAACAAACAATATACACAATAGAAAAATATCATAGAAAAAATAGGGTCCACATTCTCCCCTTTATATTTGTTTTCAAAAAGTTGAAAATTATTTTAAATTGAATATTTGAATATATTCAATCAGTCAACTTTACTTTTCCCAAAATTAACTTTACTTTCCCTCCCACTTATTGAAAAGAAATTCAATTTTCCTGGGAAAATGGTATTTGTATATACCAAAACAATGTGTTATTTGTCATTTCACTCTATGGATACATGATCCTTTATATTTTTCAAAAATAATATGATTTCATGTAGTCAATTAATCATTCATTTAAAAACTAGTCATGGTATCACAAGAAATGAGAATAAATATACTTGTCTTAATGGGTTATCAATTTTTTTCTATGATGAAGACATTTAAATGAGATATGAATCATTTCTAATAAATATAAACCTAAAAATACTACACTAAATTCAAAAAATTAAGAAACAACATTCACTTCAAATAATAAGGATAAGTGGCCTTGGTTCACTTCAACACATCCAATTATATAATTTCATTAATTAATCTAAATACTCCATCTTTTTATTAAGTTTATTAATTTTTATAAAATGCATGAGAGATTAGGAAAAAATATACCTTTACCAATGACTTGATATTCAGGATAATCCCTATAATAGTTAGATTTGATACTAGTTAAAATAATGATGTTGTATGAAACATCTTATTTAATAATTTGTCTACCCTCAGGTAAAACACTACCCAATATCATCATAATGTCAAATGTCATTAATAATGGAGTTGAATATGTACCAAAATGGTTAATATAATAGAATGGATCTTGAACTTATAACTGTAAAAATTTAACAATTTCCATAACTTCACCAAGGATAATAATCGGAAATTTTTTTATTAAGAATAAAAAATAATATAAAACTATGATATTATTTTATTAATCCTCATTTTCTAGGGTACAAAAAAATGGTCTTCAACTTCATCAAATATGATCCACTATAAAAAATCTAGTAGAATACAAATTGATGATTTAATCATGGGTGATGACTTCATCAAAGTTGTTTTCATGACTTAACACCACTCAATGATTCTTAGGGTCAACCCCTGAGAAAGTGATCCTCCCTCAATTACCTATATTATATTTACAAAACATTTTAAAAATATTTTAAGAAAAATATGGTTATTTGTAGACTCTTAATTTTAATATCCTGGTTGAAATATTTTTCTCAAAAAACATTCTCAATTTCTTCTAATCTTCTTGATTTCACCTACGAAATTATGTCTTTGTTAATGTTATTGAAGAATGGATCTAATCACATTCTCTTTATATTTGTGTGGAGAACTATTCTTCTTAACATCCTTTAGGAATGAAACATTCTAAATACTCTGAAAGATAACTTATCATTCTATAAGTATTTATAAAAAAAATTTCACAATAGCCAGGTTTTTCACATCTATTACATAGAACTCACATAACGTAAGATATCTTTTTTTAAAAAAAATTTGTCATTTATTTAATTTTAATCACATGGTATTATTTATTTTATTTTTTCACTAGTTATAAATTTTGAATCTTCTATTTATCTAATCCTCTCCAAATAACAAGGATATATTATTAATATGTTATTAGGAACATAAGAATAATATCTATATTTTCAATCGGGATTATTTTGAGTTTCATCATTTTATTAACTATTTTAGATGAAATAATTTTATTCAACTTCTTTCATTTTGAATACAAGGCATGCTCAAAAATCTTGTTTGATACCTTCTTGGGAGAATATTTTATTATAATATTTTTCTAATTTCTTCCCCTCACTTCTACTTCATTAATAGAAAAATAATATGCTCTACTTTTCTCATAATATGTGGATATGTGTTGATATGAGAAGTCAACATTATTTTGACCACTACTATTGCATGCGTCGGATAAATTTTCTTATTTTTAAAATTTTTTGTGGATAGTGTGTTTTTATTGACATGGAATGATTCTTCTTATGTGTCTTATTCCCCCATGACATGGGCTTCATATGTGTTTTTTAAAATTTTAGTATTTTACCATGAATTTATTAAAAAATTCTAGAATCTTTCACAACATCAAAATTTAACCACTAAACACAATCATCTTATTTATTCTATATGATGGTTCAGGGTGTTAAATATAGAATGATTGGATATTATTGGGAAACCAACTTCTAAAATCTTTTTCCTATCCTACCTAGTCATTTTGGTATGATTATCATCACATTTCTTCATCATTACTTGTATATTTTCATCAATTGTAATATTCAACATAACCGATTTATAAACATTATTGAAAGAATGTATGGATTGTACCTATTTCTTTACAAATACATGAGATTGAATATTGAACGAATCCATGATGTTGTTATCACATATTGGAGGTATTAAAACAATATATTCCTCTCGTGATCATTGAGTAGTAGTACAATAATTCCTTTTATTTTGAGATGTCTGAGTATGTATCTTCTAAGGAATAGAAAATTGAACTTCATATTTTAGATAATTTTAATGTCCCATACCCTCCTGGTTGAGTACTTTTCCAAAAGCTCAGTTCCACCAAACAGTCCCACCATTACAGTTGCACTGATCACAGTGGCACCATTATAGTGACACCATAATGGTTGCACCATTGTGTTGGCAACACTTATAGTGGCCCACAGAAATGGTGGCCCAGTCACGTTCTCACACCAAAGTGGTGGAACCATCACAGACGTACACCGAAATAGTGGCACCATCATGGTCGCACAACGGAATGGTGGTACTACCTTACGGTGTCTCCCCGAGCTGGTAGCACCATCACGGTTGCACTGTCACAGTCGCACACAGAGGTGGTGGCACTGATTACAGTGGCACCATGACTATGGTATTGTGACCATGACACCGTTACAGGGGAACTACATCTTTCTTTTTTTGGCCTTTCTTTCCAGTTTCCTGAGTTTTCCCTGTTCCAATCCCGCAACGTATCTTTTGATGAAATAGTGTTTTAATACCCATTTCAATTCAATTTAAATCCCACAATTGATATCTAAAATCCCCCAAGAGCCAATTGATACTTGGATTAACAAAACATTTTAATTTTCCTTTGTGTCACAAATTTTCATGTACTTTCTAGTTCCGCCCCTATTGCTCATTTTCCTATTATTAAAGGATACAAATTAATTAACAACTGTTATGGGAACCGCTCCGATAAGAATTATTAAATGACGATTAATTCCATCATGTTTAACCACCCAACATCCTAGTAAAACCACGATCCTCCATTAAATCCATTCATGATTTTGATATCTCATCACTATATGATCTCACCTTTTTATCGCACGTGAATTATTACTTCCTCTAGGACGGTCTATTCTACCTTCCTTGGTCATTTTAGAGTTACCCCTCCCGAGGCTAGTGGTATGCATGTGATGGAACCTTTCCTGTCCACATTTGTAACCCCTATGTTCATCGTTTTCAAATCGTGCATCCCCATATTTTGGTGTGTGGAGAGAATATTCGATCATTGACCATCCATGTAGGGTTTTACTTCATCTCACTTTACTGTGTATCATGTGGGGTAGGTATTATAATGTTTCTATGATAAAGGATGAAACCCTATGATAATGAAGATAATAAACGAACTTTTAAAGAATGAAGGGGTGTGTTTGATAATACTACTATACTCATTTATCTTTTCCTATATGTTTTGAATTGAATGGGATTATGTCCACTGAAAATTGTGGCCATTGGTGGTCCTTTCTTGTGCACTAATGAACCTCTATTTCCTGGATATTTATGTGATTGAAAGGCTGTAACATGGAAATTGGTTAATCACATAAAATCAGTTGATTAAATGGATTACTGATGTATAAGAATCCTTGTGTGGTTACCCTGGTTAAAAAAACGGATGAAGGAAAATTAATGAATGATGTGTTGAATATGGAACTCCCTTATTCTGCCTTGGGAATATGTGTGGTCGTTCTTCTTGATGCTTGTGGGGTGAAATGGGTGGGGATGGGATCCCCTGTTGTGGTGAAGTTGTTAGTTTGTGGATATAAGGCTATGTGGGGCCTCCTTTTGGGGCTTGGTCAGGTTCTAGTACTTTGAGGGATCTCATGGATCCCTTTTGTTGATGGTAATTTAAAATAGAACAAGGTGTGAATGCTTAATTTGATGCTCGACTATTCTTCTTCGATTATGGATCTGCCTGTTAGTATCCACTCAGTGAAGAATTACTTAACTAGAATCACATTAATATGAAAAGAAGAATGGGTTCAATGGGGAATTGTTTTCCGAGAACGAGTTGTGACTTGGCCCTGGGTGTTGTTATTTTTATAAATGAATAGTTACAAGGGTGTTTGTGTATAGGCTAGTTTTGGAACCCCTAGGTTGGGATGAGTGATTGTTTACCTATATGTATAATTTAGTTCTTATGTTTCTTATTGTACCCACCCATGTTGATCACTTTGTGCCGAACACTCCCATTTCATGGGGGAGGGTGTTTTTTCCAACACTCTTATGAGTGGATGGTTGTTACCACCTTTACTTATCCCTTTCCTGATTATCCCCAAACACTCTAGGAAGGTTGTGATGGCCTGAGGTCCATTATATCCCATGATTCTTTGGGCATGGTATGTTGTGGTGGTTGGCCCAGGTGCGTGCATGTAGGTTGTTTCCCAAGTGTCTTCGGGATGAGGCCTGAGTGTCTTTGTGCGTGGCTGTAGTTTTTCTAGCCCATGTTTATTTGGTCAGGAAAGTTGTTGTTCTAGACTAGGTGTCTACGGGTGTGGTTACATGGTATGGTTAAGGCACAAGTGTTTGCAGGTGGGATGTGTGGTTGTGGTAGCCCAGCTGTGTGCGGGCGGGGTATAACAGTAGGTCTGTAGTAAGAATGGAAGGAGAGGTATGACACATAGGATGACTTCAATAACCAATGGGAAATTGGTGTGGGGTACCCAAACATCTAGGTGTTATTACTATTACATTACTTGACTTTCATTACTTTGGGATTGTTCTTTGGTGAGGTTTGGGTGGATGGTTTCCCTATTAGGTGCTTGGTTATATCCTTTTCTCATGGGGCATTAGAATACCTCCCCACTAGTGCATGAGAGATTTTGGTTTTCCCTACTGACTATACCAGTATACTCACCCTACGTATAAAAAACTACTTTCAAGTTACTAGGAGGACTTCAAGGACCGAGAAGGACCATACTAGTTTGGACATTGGGATAGTTGATGTTGCTGGTTTTCTTTTCATTGGTATTTACCTTGGATTTTTATTCTATTTTAAAACTTATTATTGAACATTTACATGGGAAGGGATTGTTTGGACTATACTTTTACTTCTAGGTTTGGTGTGGTTTGCAACATTCTATATTATCTCCTGATCCTACTAAATAAAAAAAGGGAAATTCCTTCCATTTTTCATGTGATTCTATACCCTTGGTACTAGTCACCACTCCGAGACCTATTAAAGGTGGGTCTCAGGGGTCATTATCTCTCCTTCAACTTGAAGAAGGAAGGGTCTATAAATCTGTTGTCCCTTCCCTCATCTTAATGATAGCGGGTAATGAGAGAATGGTATCAGAGGGGAGGTTGAGGGATTGGATGGAGCTCGGGGATAGGAACAGTGAGGATTGCAAGGGATGTTAGGGAAACAACGTTAGGCAACATTGGTTCATGAAATAGTCTAGGGATGACTGGTCAAGACATGGGATTTTATCCCCCCCATGATCCATCGAAAAGACTCTGGGCCTACCTAAAAACCAAGTGAGATGACACTAATGGTAGGGTAGAGACCCTAAGAAAGGTATATAGATCATAATGACTTGTTTTCTTGTGTGTCCAAGGAATTTAGGGGATTTAAAATGAATAAGAAGCCTAAGAAAATTTAAAATAAATCTTCTACACTAAATGGGCTTAGGCATTCCTGGTTTACCTTACAACTATGACACCAGGGCGACGACCACGAGTTGTGCGGGAGATCAAGTCCCATGAGGTTGATTGGGCTGATCTGTAGAGGGTTGACCGATAAGAGGAGAATGTTCAATTTCAATGGACGCTTTGTGCCTTTCAGCAGAAGACCCTCGGAATGTACAAGGGCAGCATCTCAGATATGGAGACATAGAATTGGATCGAAGAGCTGGTGATAACTTTCTGCTTGATTTGGGCTCCAACAGAGTACTGGGTTCCTCTGGCTGTAAGACAGATGCATGGAGAATCGCATCAGGGGTGGATGCTCTACATTGGGGAGAATAGGGAAGCTGAGGTTACGTGGACTATCTTTGGGGGGGAGTTTTGGGCGGAATTCCTCTCTTCTAGGATGAAGGCATAGAAGAGGGAGGAGCCACTCTCCCTTCAGCAGTGCTGTATGTCTATGAGAGAGTTGGGGATCAAGTTCAAGGATCTCCTTCACTTTTCTCCGGACCTCTTCCCAGATTTGGAGTCTCGGGAGTGCCGTTTAAAGGAGGTACACTGAACTTATCTTTTGTATGCTATTACTCATTTCAATCTGGCGACATACTTGGAGGTCAAGAATAAGGCTGAAGTGGTAGAGAGGATTCACACACTAGGAGGTGGGCCATGAGAGAGGTTCTAGTTGGGCTTGTCAAAGGGGAAGGCCATTAGTAGTAAGCCTCCAGCTTCAAGGCCTTCTAGGTTTCGACCTGTGGGGAGGAGGCCCCCGAAGTAGTAGTTTTGATCTCTAGGTCCCCTCTCTTTCTTTTCTGGCCCAAGACCGAGATTCTTCATCTGTGGAAGCCGTGGGAACCTTTGGAATCAGTACCCGGACTGAGTGTAGTACAGTGGGGGTGGGCCAGTGTAGCACCTACCTTAGTAGTTGCAGTTTCCATCCAGGCCCTTTCAATTGAAATAGTAGGGACAATAAGCTCCCACTCCTCCAAGAGTAGACAATGTGGGAGGTGGCCCACCTCAGGGAGCTCCTCAGGGACCTCGACCAGGGTGTGGTTGGGGAGGCGACTATCAGCCTTGGGGTAGAGAAGCTGGGCATGGGAAGTTACATGCCATAGGGGAAACAGTTCCAGTGCGGTTGAATGTCGTTCAAGGTATAACCAACTTGTTCAATACTCTTTCATATTCCTTGATTGATTCATGAGCTTTCCACTCCTTTATTGCACTCAGGTTAGCCCATACATTGGGAATGGACATAGAGATACTTGTCGTACCCTTGGTTTTGAGTATGCCAGTTGGATGTCAGACCATCTTATCTCATGTTTGACAAGGATGTAGACAGATGTTGGGGCCACATCAGCCCAGTGGGACATTAATTTGCTGTAGATATAGCCATACAATGTCATTCTAAGCATTGAATGGCTATTCTCCATGTGTGATATTATCAATTGCTTCCTAAGAAGGATTGTCTTTTCAGATGTGTGTGGACAACGTATGACCTTTATCGACGAGTTGGGTTTCCAAGAGGACATCCAGTGAGTGGGCCCCTACTTTCCTTGTTAGTCGAGATGTTAGTAGATTTGGCAGATACAAAGATGGTGGATGTCTCAATGATTGTTAATTAGTTCATGGACATCTTCCCTGAGGAGGTGGTGACACTACCCCCTCAACGTGACGTTGAGTTTGGGATAGACTAGCAACATCATGCCCATCCGATTTTGATGTCTCTCTATCAGATGGTGCCTTCAAAGATGTGGGAGTTACAGATTCAGATTGATGACCTGAGGAATAAGGGTTTTGTTTGACCGAGTGTGTCCCCATTGGGCAATCTAGTCTTGTTCACAATGAAGGTAGATTGTGTTCTCAAGTTGTCCATAGACTACAAGAGACTGAATCGGGTAATCGTCAAGAACTGTTACCCCCTCCCAAGGATAGACGACCTCTTTGACCAATTGAAGGGGCATGCTGGTTATACAAGATTGACCTGTGGTCAAGATATCACCAATTGAGGGTGAAGGATGGTGACATCATGAAGACTTCCTTCGGGTGCAGATATGATCACTTTGAGTTTGTGGTCATGTCATTCTGCATTATGAACGCACCAGCCTTGTTCATGGGGATCATGAACTCCATATTCTGGAAATATTTGGACCAGTTTATAGTTGTGTTTATTGACGACATCCTTATCTACTCAAGGTTAGAGGACGATCACTCTGTGCATTTGAGGACAGTTTTAGAGGTCCCCCAGCAGCACTAGGTCTACGAGAAGCTATCCAAGTGAAAGTTCTGAACAATAGAAGTGCACTTCCTGGGACACATGGTGTCCAAGCAGGGGATATCAGTGGACCCATTTAAGTTCAAAGAAGTTTTTCTTAGGAATCCCCCAAGAACATGTCAGATGTTCATAGTTTCCTAGTACTAGTAGGTCAGTACTAGAGGTTCATACCCAACTTCTCCTGAATTGCAGCACCTTTGAAATCCTTGACCAAGAAAGACCAGGCTTTCGTGTTGAATGCAAAGTGTGAGTAAGACTTCATTTATCTGAAGGTGATGTTGGTTAGTGCCCCGGTGCTCAGGTTTCCATAATAAGGAGTGATGTTTTAGGTATTCTGTGATTCTTTAGGCCAAGGATTGGGGTGTGTGCTGATGTAACAGTGGGGGTGATCTCTTATGGATCTAGGAAGTTATGTCCACATGAGTGTAACTATTCCTCCCAAAAAATGGAGCTCATAGCAGTTGTGTTCATACTAAGGTTGTGGAGACACTACCTCATCGAGGAGGTCTTTGTGGTCTTAACAGATGATGATATCTTGATGTATATCTTCTCCCAGCAGGACTGGAACTTCTAACAGTAGAGGTGGAGGGAGTCTTTTTAGGACTACAACATCGAAATCTCTTATACTGATGGTAAGGGGAATGTGGTGGCTGATGCCTTGAGGAGGAAGTCACAAAAGGATTTGGTTTTTGATTCATCATATTCTTGGAAGGTGATTGTGGTGTTGGCTTCCCTACACCTGGATTCAAGGGTGGATTGTGGTAGATGTTATATATTTTAGATGAAAGTGAAGTCCTCCCTATTGTGGCAGGTAGATGAGTCTTAGTGGGGAGTCTTAGAGAGTGAAGTGATGCGCGGTCAGGCTAACCAAGACAATGATCTAGAAGGGTGGTTGGACGATGTTCAATATTAGATTCTTTTCTGAGGGAAGTTGTTTCTTCTAAATATGATGTGCATTAGAGTTCTTGGTGAGTTCCACAACAAATCCCTGGAATTATATCCAGTAGTTTCCAAGATGTACCAGGGCTTGAGGGATCAGTTTGGGTGGCCTAGGGTGACTCAGGCAGTGGTAGAGTTTGTGGAAAAGTACCGCATGTGTTAGCAGGTGAAGGCTGAACACCACATCCCAGAGGGTCTATTACACCCTTAAGATGTCCCTGAGTGGATGTGGGATGATATATCGATGGATTTCGTCACCAAAATACCTAGATTTCAAGGGGGTTGCGATGCTATATGGGTTGTGGTGGACCAGCTGACAAAATCAGCTCACTTCATCGCAATCACGAAGTTGAGTATGATGGATTCCCTAGAACATCGGTACGTGGATGTGGTTGTGCAGTTGAATGGAGTTTTGAGGTCCATAGTCTCTGATTGGGATACTCAGTTTACCTCACGGGTCTAGAAGTGATTGCAACATGCTTTTGGCACCCAGTTATGTCTCATCACTACTTTCCACCCCCACACAAATGGGCAGATAGAGCACACCATCCAGACATTGGAGGATATGCTATGAGCTTGTGTTTTGGATAAGGGGGATCATGGGTGCGGCACATGCCTCTGGTGGAGTTTTCCTATAACAATAAATATCACTCTACCATTGGAATGGATCTATTCAAAGCCTTGTATGAGAGGTCATGTCACTCACTCTTGTGTTGGACAATTGTTGAAGAAGCTGGTGTTCTTGGCCCAGAAGTGGTGCAGAGCATGATAGAGAAGGTTCAGCTTATACAGGAGAGAATGAAGGAGGCTTTAGACTGGAATAATTCATATACTGATAATAGGAGGAGAACCTCGGAGTTCATGTTTGGGGACCATTTTTTCTTGAATGTCTCCCCACGACCTGGACAATAGAGGTTCGTTAGTGGGAGTAAGCTATCGACTAGGTTCGTCAGACCCTTCAAGGTGTTGGAGCGGGTTGGTGAAGTGTCTTATCAGCTAGCGCTACCACAACCTCTACTGAGAGTGCATTACATCTTCCATGTGTCTTAGATATTTTAGTATCTACACGATTATTCGCATGTCTTCGACTGGGGAAAGCTAGATATTGAATATGATGCAACGTTCATAGAGATATGAGTGATGATCGAGGGTCGTGAGGATAGGGTACTTTTTTGATGAACCATTACCATGTTTAGGGTGTTATGGGGGCATTGTGGCCTCAAGGAGAGTACTTAGGAGTAGGAGGCACATATACATGCCCTTTACCTAGATCTATTTTGAGTTTTGTTATGTTTTTCTTCATTCTTGTTTGTGATGTAGTGTTTAACCTTGTTAACTACGAAATGTGTCTTTTTCGTTCTTCTATGAATATCTGTAAAGGGTCTTGACTATGGGGAAGGGAGGACTCATTCCCTAACCAAGACGCATTAGAGTGGATGCAATTAAACCCGTGCGGCCGAGTCAGATCCATACAAAGAGGATAGTATCTTGTCATGGTGGAAAGGGACTCCCTAATCCATATGTTTGGATAGTGAAACCATTATATATTGTGTGGTTACTTGAGGGAGAGGTGTTCCTAGATGTAGATGTGGTTTTCTCTTGAGAGGTATCTTTCAAGGTGGTTGTTAGGACCCCTCTCTTTTCATCGGTCGAGTTTTAATTCTTGAGGGAGAGAATAGTTTGATAGGTATCTGATGTAATGGCCCCGACCCTCTTGGTCCACTACATTGCCAAAAGCTCAGTTCCACCAAACAGTACCACCATTATGGTTACACTGATCACGGTGGCACAGTTATGGTGCCACAGTCATTATCTCACACCGAAGCAGTGGCACCGTTACGGTTGGACATCGAACTGGTGGCACCTTCACTGTCGCACACCGAATGGTGGAACCACCTTATGGAGTCTCACCAAGATGATGGCACCATTACGCTGGTACTCTCACGGTTGCCCACAAAAATGGTGGCACTGCTTACGGTGGAACTATGACTTTTTTTTAGCCTCTGCTTTGTTTTCATGTTTCTTGAGTTTTCCCCGTTTTTCTCCCGCAATGTATCTTTTGATGTAAGAGTGTTTTAATATCCCTTTCAAATCCATTTAATGACCATAAAGGATATCTAAAATCCCCCATGAGTAGATCAAACCTTGTCTTACCAAAAAGTGTGTATTTTCCTCAGTGTCACACATTTTCCTATACTTTCCAATTCCACCCCTATTGTGCATTTTCCTCTAATTAAAGGAAACTGATTAACACAGAACTATAATGGCCATCGCTCCAAAAAGTATTATTAAATTACAATTAATTCTATCGTTTGTAACTACCCAAATGCGTGGTGAAACCACAATCCACTATTAAATCCATTCATGATTTTGATATCCCGTAACTCCATGATCTCACCTTTATATCACATGATAATTATTTCTTCTTCTAGGATGATATCTTCTTCCTTCCATGGTGCATTTGGAGTTCCCCCTCCCGACGCTAATGGTGTGCCTATGCTGTGACCTTTCCTATCCACTTTTGGAACCCCCTGAGATCATCCTTTTCAAATCATGCAACCCCTGTTCTTGGCGCATGGAGATAAAATTTGATTGTTAATCATCCAAGTAGGGTTTTCCATCAGCTCCCTTTACTATGTATCATGTGGGTGGGAATGATATTGTTTATATGGGAATGCATAAAACCAATCAATAATGAATATAATAAATAGACTTTTAAGGAATAAAGGGGTGTGTTTGATAATGCTACTCTACTCTTTTATCTTTTCCTATATGTAGTTAATTGAATGGAATTATGTCCACTGAAAATCATGGTCGTTGGTGGTCCTTTATTTCGCACTAATGGACCTTTGTTTCCTGGATATTTCTGTGATTGAAAGGATTTAACATGGAAAATAGTTAATCATGTAAACTCTAATGATTAAATGGATTCCCATTTAATAATAATCCTTGTGTGGTCACCCTGGTTAACCAAATAGATGAAGGAAGATTAATGAAAGATGTGTTGAATCTGGAACTCCCTTACTCTACCATGGAAATATGTGTGGTTGTTCTGCTTGATGCTTGTGTGGTGACATGGGTAGGGATGTGATCCCCTATTGTGGTTTAGTTTTTGGTTTGTGGATATAAGGTTGTGTGGGGCCGCATGTTGGGGCTTGGTTTGGTTCTAGTACTTTGAGGGATCTCACGAATCCCTTTTGTTGTCATGACTTTACAAGAGAACCGGGTGTGAATGGTTAAATTGCTACTTGGATATTCTTCCTTTGTTTTTGGCTATGCATGTAAGTTTCCTAGTATTAAATAATTACTTAAATAGAATCACTTGAATATGAATACAAGAATGAGCTCAATGGGGAATTTTTTTTTTCTGGGAATGAGTTGTGACTTGGACGTGGGTGTTGTGCTTTTTATGAATGAATAGTAACAAGGGTGTCTGTGTATAGGATAGTTTTTGGAACCCCTAGGTTTGTATGAGTCCTTGTTTACCTATATGTATAATTTATAACTTATGTTTCTTATTCGTGCCCATCCATGTTGTGCACTTCATGCTGAACACCCCCATTTCAAGTGGGAGGGTGTTTTTCCCAACACTCCTAAGAGTGGCTGGTTAGTAACTCCTTTTCTGATCCCTTTCTTGAGTACCCTAAGACTCTCAGGGAATCATGTGACGACCTGAGGTCTATTATAGCCCAAGATTCTTCAGGCATGGTACATTGTTGTGGTTGGACCAGGTGTGTGAGGGCAGGTTATTTCCTTAGTGTCATCAGGATGAGGCCCAGGTGTCTTTGAGTGTAGTTGTAGTTGTTTTGGACTATGTTTATATAACAGTGGTAGTAGTTTTTCTGGCCTATGTGTATGTGGGTGTGGTTACATTATATGGTTGAGGCCGTCGTGTTTGCGAGCGGGATTTTTGGCTGTGTTATCCCAGGTGTGTGTGGGCGGGGTATGGAAGTGGGATTGTGGTAAGAATGGCAGGATATGTCTGATTCCTATGTTGACTTCAATAACCAGTGGGAAAGTGGGGTGGGGTACCCAAACATTGATGTGTTATTACTATTACTTTACATGACATACATTACTTGGGGAGTGTGCTTTGGTGAGGTTTGGGTGGATAGTTTCTTTATTAGGTGCTTGGTTATCTCCTTTTCTCACAGGGCATTAGAATGCCTCCCCACTTGTGTACGTGTGATTTTGGTTTTCCATACTAAGTATACCTGTATACTCATCCTACATATATAAAAATGCTTTAGGTTTGAAGGAGGAATTTGAGGACAGTGAAAGACCATACTAGTTCGAATGTTGGGACAATTTCTGTTGATATTTTTCTTGTCTTTTTTATTTACCTTGGAGTATTATTGTGCTGTATTACTTATTATTGAGCATGTATATGCGAAGGGATTGATTAGAATTTAATTTTACTTTTAGTTTTTGGGTTTTTTGGAACATTTTATATTATCTCCTGATCATACTAAATAAAAAAAGGGTAATGCCTTCCATTTTTTGTGTGATTCTATACCCTTGGTGCTAGTCGCTACTCTAAGACCTATTGAAGGTGGGTCTTGGGGGTCACTATCTCTCCTTCAACTTGAAGAAGGAAGGGTCTAGCAATATGTTCTCCTTTCCGTCATCCCGGTGAAGGCAGGTTGTGACAATATTTTATAATGATGAGTTTCTCAAACAATAAAATATAATCATATTCTCTTTATTGAAATCCATTATTCTATAAACCTAATATTCATGCATCTTAATATTATTTTGAAATAAATAGTCATGTTACATGATCTTCTTGAATTTTTATTTCAGTTGTAAATCCTTAACATAAATTTCGTTTCTCAATTTAAAATCATGTGCATGGATATTTTCATCTATAGAATTCATGAATCAATCGTTCTCATCAACACTGTTGATTAATTTTGTGGATGTTATTTAATTATACCTCATTTTTTCATCAATGAATCAAACATTTCTATTGAAATCTAAAAATTCTACTATAATTTCTTATAATTAAATCTTTGTACAATTTTAATCTTCTTCTTCCATCTGGTGGATATCTTCTATCAGACTTTGAAAGACTCTAAAAACAAAATAAGGTAAATTTTTAGAAACCAAATAAATAAAATTTATTAATATATTAGATGATATATCTTGGGAATTTTTAGGTTAATCATAATCACAACTTGTTCTAGGTTGTTCATATTTATATGTCTTTGTATAATAATTTTTATAAACCACTTGATAATTTACCATTCTTGATTCACATGAGGTATAAAAGTTTTCTTCTCATTACTGGGAAATTAATCCACCAGCTCTTTATATTCCATGACTGATATGTCTTCATTGTTGGAATAGTATTAAGATAGTGATATTTAGGCCTATTCAGATAAAAGGTATCACTTCATTATAATCATTATATCTTTCATTCCCCTCTTCAGACTTGTCTTCATAGAAATAGAATTTTTCTCATAGAAAATAGAATCGTACCCAATATAGAACATCATTTTTAATATTTGAATAAAAATCAAATATTTAAATTACAATAACTACAAAGTATATAATCTGATAAAGGTAAACCATGGATATGATTGTAATTAATAGGCCTACTTAGGGGAATACTCAAAACCTATAGGGGGTTAATTAGTTTTTGATCTTTTTCAGTAATTACATCCCTTATCTATTTAACCTCATAGTCTTATTAGGATAATGATTATATTATTCAACTTTATCCATCAAAAACAAGTATATGAAAGTAGGTAAAGACAAGACATGATATTTTAAGAATTCTCACTACTAAATAATAGTATACACCCTTTTTCATCATTTAGAAATAATACAATACCACAAAACAATGAGAAAATAATCCTTTAAAAGTGCTAACAAAAATAAAAAAAATATACTTGGGTTTCACTATATTAAATTGATTGTGAATGTTTAACGACTTATTGATTATTTGTTATAATCTATCTAAAAATATTTTTCACTTGTTAATGTTATTTGTATCACTAACAATGTATTCCATCTATTAACAAATATAATGGAAATTATAGTTCTTCTTTCTTCATCCACATTATTCTCTTCTTGTAGCATTCACAATAACTAACAAGAAAATCTTATTATTCTTATTCATAGTTTTAAATTGAAAGATTGTATTTTTTTATTTATTTAACATCACTCTTAATAATAAGAATTAGTTATGGAAGGATAATATCATTTTTATTCTACAAATAAACTGATAATCATAGATCTATTTAATATTTTTTTGACCTATATTATTTTTTCTAGTTTGAAAAATGTATAGACTTGATAGAATGAAAAACCCTCCTTTTTTACTGAATCAATGATAGATCTGATCAGTATGATCACAATTATCCTAGCGTTAATAATAATGAATTCATATCCAGGAATTATATTTATCTTATTAAGTCTAAATTATATGATTATAACTGTTGAATAAAAACATGGAATTCCTATATAGACATTTTCAACAATTGTTATTGTATTGGTTCCCTCATATTATAATTGATTATTCGTAAGCACTAATTACAAAAAATAGATAATATAAAATTATTTAATGCATGTATTTATAATACATTGCGTGTCTTTTAAAACCGAAACCCTATATCATGTAATATTATAATTATTTTATTTGGATATTATTTTTTCAAGTTGCGTTGAACTATTATTAAAATGGATTGAATATCTTATATCACTTGTTATATGATGGTTAACTTCTCATGTGCATAAAATTGATTTATTGTTCAAATATATTCACTATAAAAACTCATTTCCTCTTCTTCATTCTATTATATTTTTCACAAATGTGGCTTCCTAGATCTATATTTCTCCATGAAATATCACTTATAAAAATTTTACTGTATCATTGTGTTTCATGCACAATTATTTTCAAAAATTAGTACGGCTTCATTATGTATTTATCCCATGTTATTCTTCTTGAAATGTTATTTGTATGATTAAGGTTTTCATGATGTTGATAAAGAAACTACCTTTTCATATGAATTATCACCTTCCCTTAAAGACATCTCAAAAGATGGTGTGCTTCATGAAATTAGTTCTTCACAATACATTGTTAGAATATGTAAATCAAGAACTAGATCATGATATCAGTTCTTCAATAAACTTGTCGATCGTATGTTAACAAAAGATGAGTGCCTTTGGGTTTTTTTTTTTTCTATAAGATTTGTGTGTGGTTCTTCCTTATACAATAAATCAAATTTTTACTCTCATCTTCTCATAGCAATAAAGGCACGCATATCTCCAGATTCCTCTTCATTATTCTTCATATATTCCCTATTTTCCAAATGAAAATGAGATATCGAAATGTTTTTAATTGTTGTTCATGGCTCAGTACATTTTTAAAGGATGGGATCACCATCTCTCATTCATTAATTCATAACCATATCTCTAATTTTTATGTGATTTCAAACATATGATATTTAATCCTCCTAAATACTATCCTAAATAGCTTATATGATTGGTTATTATCAAATATTATATTCTAAAAAAAATATTTACCTTTTAAATAAATACGTTCATTTCCATGATATAAACATCACATAGTCTTTTCAAGTCAAATTTTATAGGTTAATATGGATGCATGAACATCCCCCTTTATTTCCGAATCATCCTCAATAGTGTCAAATTTATTCATTAAAATGGTATGAAATGATTATTTGATCTAGTTTAATTATCCAAGATGATAAGATGGAATAATTATAGAATCTTGGTTCCTTCATTAGAGATGGAAGGAAATTGGTAGCATCTTGAGTCAATTGGAAAATAAAGTTATAGGATTTTGTAAGTGTAGTGGATTAAAAATGGTTAGGGACAACTATGTGGAGGATGGGGGATGGTCTGATCATGTTAGATCATATGGAAATGATATATCCATAAACACTAGACATGAGAGATAAGTTCACTGTACAATCCTATCTTAATAATGAATATTTTCCCACTACTAGATCATGTCAGGGCCTCAAATTATTGACACATGAAATACATGAACCTAATTCCTGCATAGGACTTACCCCTCCTTTATACACTCCAAGAGTATGATTATATCATTATGAAGTCATCATGTCTTCTTTTTTCACTCATTTCACTTTCCAGTATGTTTTCTTAAGCATAGGTTATCCTCCATGTGGGTTGTACCTTGCTTCCCATATGTGATTGATCAGACTACCTCTGTTAGTAGTGGATTGAGCCAATATTTTGCAGAGTAACCACCCATAATGTTTTTACAAATACTTTTATATAAATTTTCAAGCCTTTATAAAATATACCCCATGAAGAAATTATATTTAATTTTCAAAGTCTTCAATAATCTTCAATAAACGCCCTAAAATATAGTTTACATTCCATATGATTCTTCTTATTCTTTATATAACATCCTATTTTTTATTTTCTTCTTTGAACTCTTCTTAATGAAAATGAATATTTTCATAGTATTAATAGTCCTTTTTATAATATCTATTCTAATGAGCTCTTAATTATTGTGAACAATGTGTCACTATTGACACAAGTATTCAGAATAAGGATCTGTTAATTAGTGATTAACTTTATAATCTACAATCCTCCAAAAGAAATTAGTTAATATAATAATACATCAGTGCCTTCTTCTTCATCTATTTACCCAGGAAGTATTAAATTTTCATCAATATTGGATATCTTGGAATTTTTAGAAACATCATTCATTCTAAATTATTCAAAAATTACGATCAGTGAAATATTTTTATTTTATTAAACACTATTGGAAACAAAAAACAACCACTGCTAGAAATTTATACTCATAAACAAAGGGGTCTCCTTAGTGGTTTCATTACAAAATGTTGACTCAGGGAGTGGTCTTGTTTCACAACACTTTCTCTCTTTATTATAGAATCTCCACTAATTATTCCCCATAATGTAGATAATTCCATTATGGGGTGACCTATTAGCTAAGTACATCTAAAAGATCAGGTATGTACTTCGTAAGGGGTGATATATGGAACACATTGTGTACTTAAGTGTTATATAGAGGATGATCAGGTGATATGAAAGTATCCCAACATAATTAATACTTCTCAAGGGATTTTAATATTTAATGATATGTTTAACCCACTTTCAAGATATACTATGCCTCTTCT
Organism: Viscum album; assembly: GCA_963277665.1. Taxonomy (NCBI): domain Eukaryota; kingdom Viridiplantae; phylum Streptophyta; class Magnoliopsida; order Santalales; family Viscaceae; genus Viscum; species Viscum album. The sequence continues at coordinate 1,572,213,822 of OY728120.1, read as the reverse complement.
ATTTATATATTATTTGTAATATATTTTTACTACATTAACATTCATGATCTTACCTAAAATTTCAAGTAGAACATTTCTATCAGCATTAAACTTCAGGGAAAAGATAAATAATAGAACTATCCTTCTATACATTTTCAATAGATGGATCAAGTATCATGAGATTTTATTCTATATATTTATCCCAAAACAGAAGTTTTATATACTCCATACCATAGTTGGATTTATATGGATCCATAATAAAATATGAGTGAAAGATACTGCTCTATGAATCCTCATACTGGGAAAGGTGAATATGCTAAACAATTTTGAAATCCATTTAATTATATTAAAAAATATCTTCCAGGGTTTGAATTTTCCTTTCATACTGACCATCAATCTATGTATGATATGCTATGTTGACATTCAACTCCATATTTGATGCTTGTCTAATAATTATATAGAAAATTCAGTTGATACTGAAATCATTATCAGATATTATTGAGAGTAGTAATCTTTGAAAAGTATGAATTTTTAAATGTATAACTGAAAGAGAAAGTCTTTAGTGAATTGTTCTTGGATAGTGATGAAATGTGTTTATTATGTAAGTTGATCAATAATAACTCACAAAGAATTATGACTATTTGATAACATTGGGAGTACCTTGACCAAATCCATGATGACATTTTCCTATTTAATCTAATGTTTGGGTAGCTATTAGAATATCCCAATATACTTCTATATTTTTACCTTGTTTTTTTATAATACAAACCAGCGAGATATATACATTTTAGTTTCCTGTTTCAAGTTTTCCCAACAGAAATCAACATTTTGATCTCTCTAAAACTTCATACTTATAAGATGTATAGAGAATGATGAACTATGTGATTCTTCCCACTTCTCCATTTTAAAATCAGGTGTTGGTGAGACACATAATCCATTTCATGAATTTTCCATTCCACCAAAATAATATTTTAAGTGATGGAAATTCCATATATTCATATGTTGTACCACGTTTTCGATCTACGCCTCTTTAATCCTCATATGGATTGATGATTGGAACTTCATTTGGAAAAAATATGATTGTTTCCCCTTAATTATTATTTTATGGTTATTTATCTAAAAATCCCTATATATTGGATCTCTTTCAATCCCCATCATGTTAGAACTTGCATGGTATATTTGACTCATGGATTCAACCACCATTCTTTCCTTCCTAGGGTGATAATTTATTGACCAATAATAATATTTAATCAACTCCAACAATCTCATTTATCAGACACTTATAAATTTTTATTCAAATATAAACAATAATAATTAATAATTAATATATATATATATATATTACATTTTCATCATAAAGATAACAACTCTATATTGTGAACACAAAATTAACAAAATTAACTACAAATCATGAGTCTAGTAATTTTTTTGATTAATTTTCAATTAACCTGAGGCATAATCAATCACCATAACATTATGAGGGAGGAAACAAGTTATAAATTTAATTGAAGCATCATTATAGATTAAAAACCCCAATACACTATAGTGTAGTGTAAGCATAGTTTCAGTAAAAAACATTGGCTTCAGTTCCATAAAATGTCCCATACATTCAATTATTTAAAGGAAATTTGATCCCCTCTATGTCAACATGTTTATGGGATTATATATCCCTGATTAATCACTCCCAAATAATTTGTAGAATCCTAAAAACCCATGAAAAGTTTTTTTTCAATCATAAAGGATGGCTAGGTCCATTGTTTAATATATTTCATTATTGAGAGATCCATCGATATCCCTTCTCTTGTAATTATTTTACCAATAATGAAACTATTTGTATCCATAATTATTTATCAAAAAATTTATATTTTAGTTTCTATAAACATAGGTCCTTTATCAAAATAAAAAAAATGATATTCATGAATTTATATTTGTGTAGAATGTATGAAAATATAATTTATAATGACTACCCAAAACTAATAGAGGAAATCTCTAAGGGCTATATTTATTAAATCCATGAATATAGCAGGGGTATTGGCATGTCAAAAAATAATAACTATAAATTGATTGTTCTAAAAATATGTATTGGGTATATCTCCCATTTCGAATATCAATTGATGATATCTATATTTACGAACAATCTTGCAAATATATTGATATTTGTACAACTAAACGAAAAATTCCCCAATAAGGGGGAACGTATAATTTTTCTAAAAGTTATCCTATTAAATTATTGATAACTAATGAAATTTTTATTTTAAAAAAATTTATTATTTACAAAAATAATATTCACACACCATAGTAACACACATGGGTTTATAAACTCATATTCAAGATTTTCCTAGAGTTATTTTTTAAATTCCAGTGTGTCAATTGAGGTAATTCAATTAAAAGTCCATGAAATAGTTGTAACACCATTCATGACTTCTATTAAAAAATAAACTTAAATAATTTTGGGAAGACTAATAAATTCATAAAAAATAGACTAACTTATTCTTGAATAATATAAATTGAATCAATGATGTCTTTCACCCCAATTATTTGAGATGAATATCCCTCATGAATATTAAGTAATACCAATTCAAATATTTAAATTTCAATAAAAAAATCATATAAATCCTATCAACAAAATAATTACATGAATTAATTTTAAAAAATAATGTTACATTCCATCCTTGTAAATTGAAATAGGATCTATATAAAGAATAAAAAAAATCAATTTCTAAAATAATATCAATGTCAATTGGGGGGTGGAATTACCAAATTTTATGGATGTGTATTAATAAAAACATTTATTGGAAACGATCTATATTCTTGAGATGTGATCATCATACCATTTGGCGGTTTTACTAATAATTAAAAATCTAATCATATTTGTGATCATATAATAGTAATATTTTTTTTTGAAATAAGGAAATATTGGATAAATAATTATAAAATATTATATTATTAGATTTTTAGTGATTGATAATTCTACCTTTTACCAATTCAATCTTTTTATGTACTTATGTTTTTTGTGATCACATTAGGATTAATTTTATCACTTTTCATAATAGTTTGTTTATTCAAATTTTCATCATTAAACATTATATTTAGAAACCAATTTTTATAATACCCACACTCCTTGCAGTTATAGCACTGTACTATGGCTGGTTTCTTGTACTAAGATTTATCCTCATTCATTTCCTTGTATTATCTCTTTTAATCTCTTCATAATTAATTTACACGATGTCCATTATTACAACTCTTAAATCATTCATTATTCTCTAGGATAAAATTTACCACAATTATTATTTACTTACATGATACATAAATAAAGTTTAATTTTATTTCAATCATGGTTTTTATTAATAGTATATCCTCAAAACCCCATAGTTTTTTTCTTCCAAACTATGAGAATAATGGACATTTATTGTATTCATTTCTATAATTATAGAATCATTAATTATGTATTTTTGGATACTAATTTCACTATTGGATTTGGATTTTGGAGACTTGTTTTTAGTCTACTATTGATCTTATCAATTTAAAATTATTGGATGATGATAAAACTATAAGAATACAACACATGCCTTATAAAAGTTTCCTCATAGGAGAAAATAAGTCCATGTTAATTATTTTTATGGTCAAGAAATGTTTTTAACAGATTCATGTGAAGAATTTTTTGGAAGTAATTAGTAGTAAATATCATCTTGAAATGATTCCTTCCCATAATGTTTATTTCCTCATCTTCTATTGTATTATTAATATGATTATATGATTGGCCATATTTGTCTACCAAATTATACAATATTTGGTTGAATGTTTCATGGATTGATCGCTAGAGGGTAGTAATATCATTTATGAGGCACTAATCCATTTCTTGGAAACTTATAAATTAGTGGACCCAATAATAGAAAGAGAATATTTTCCCATAAATGTCATTTTTTTCATTCGTACATCTATTTATCATTTGAAACCTCATCACCATTCATGAATTCAGAGAGTTTTGTGAATAAAAAATTATTTTCATTCTAATTCCCATTTTATTTAGTTTCTGAAGAGGATAATAATTACATTTTCAACCACATTCATTATTAACATGATTCTATCTAGTTACAACTAGTGAGAAACAAAATCATGGTGTATGTTTCAATATACAATATTCAGAGTGAAAAATAATATTATCATAAAAATCATTCTGATGATGTCCAGAATTATGATAGATTATTGTTAATGTATGAGGATTTTAAGTTCCCTTTATATCAGTTTAAATTAATATTTTGTTTTTTATGTTCTATCCCCATATTATCCATTACATAATATCTAGAAAAACTAAACCATCTTTGGATACCAATTGGGGTGATTCAAGAGTGGAATACCTAAATTTTACGTCATTATTAATGTTTATTCAATTGACTTCTCAATAATACCTTATTTAGGACAATAAAGGACTTATGTCTCTAGTGGATAGATATAGAATCAATATATTTCATAAAACTAATTAAATATATTTTAATAATTTCGCAATTCATAGTACTTATTATTTGATATTTCTTACCAAAAACGATTCTTCATTACCTAGGTAAAATGGAAACATTAGAAATGGAAACCTAATATGCTCTATAGGGCTATACATGAGAGATATTAATCGATGATCATATGAAACAATAAGATATGTTTAAGGTTATTATATTGTTACTATGTATTCCTATTTAATTATTAATATGTTATAGATTATAAATCATGAGTCACAACATGAAGATTTAGTATTTCAAAATAAATGAGTCATAAGGACGAGGAATATTCATTAATAAATCATGATCTGTCAGAGCATATCATAAGAATAAAAATAACTCATAAGAAATTTTTGGAACAATCATAACAATATAAAATGATTTTATTATACAGTTATCACTACCAAGTCAATATTACTGGAGGAAGTACTATTGGGTACTAGTTTCACTCCCCATTCAATCACTTACTTTGTCAATGATAACTAACTAGATTATCGTAGAGGATAAGGTTGCTTTCTAAACTAGGTTAACCCCAAATCACATTCTATATTATATTATTAGATATTAGTCATTCCATAGTTCATTGGTGGGATTTAACAGATCCTCCCACCACATAATTAATATCATACATATGTGTAATAGAATAACATAAAAACAATCATCAATTCATCATATAATTACGCATGGAAAATAAATTTGTTTCATATAAAAATTACCATAAAAAAATAAAATGATATCAAAATAAATAAAATTTATTGTATCATTATATATTATCTCTAGTTATGTGTACAAAATATTAAATGACATTGACATAGATGAAAAGTACATTTAAAATAGAATTTGAATATATATATGAAAACAGGGGAAAATTTCCATTTCCATTAATATAGTTAAAAAAAATATATATATATAATATAGAGAAAAAATATTTCATATAATGAAACCACATAACCTTTCAAATAAATACAAAAATTAAATAATGGTCCTCATAATGGGAAAATAAATTCAGGTCATAAACGTTAAAAGTAATATTCCCTTTATTCTTTTACTAAAAATTCCAATAGGACAATATTCATACAACAATAAAAATAATTATTTTATAAATTATAAAATATAGTAAAATAAAATTGATAGTTTAGTTAACTAACCATTTAATCAATGGAAATAACATTAATGAGAACATTTTAATTATCATGAACACGAAAGGAAGTATTTTTAATAAAATAAGAAATACGGAGGAAACTTCTAAAAAATATTATTATTTGTTTAAAGTACCAGAGAGATAAAAATGAATGAAAAAATATGATTAATCTATAAATAACTATTTAATAAGGAAATAGATAGAGTTTAAAGGATAAGAATAACCTAATTTTCACTAAATATATTTTTTATAAAAAGATCTCATAGAGATGAGAGATTATAATATAAACCAGGATTATAGGTCTTGTTAATTATGGTACATGTTCATAATTCCATGTATGATTAATTTTTATTTATTATAAATATATGTACATAGAATACATTGATAATTTCACAAAAAATATTACTTTATCTTATAATTCCCAATTACACATTTATTAACAACATTTCTTTAATATTAAAATTCAATTGAAAACTTTCCTCTTTTTCATAAATGATTTGGTTAGATTTTTTCAATCTACCAATATTGGTTATGGTTTCACATTGTATATAACATAAATAATGTTATATTTTTCCAATAGTTTCCTTATATAACCATATATAAAAATTCATATAATGTGGTGATATAAAATGAATTAGTTCACTTCGAGGATATGGTTGTCTCTACATACACGTGAGTAATTTTTCTATTTCTAAATGAAAAAATAGACATAATAATTTACCTTTATATAATCATAAATTTATCATAAATTTCATATACCTTTTCTAAATCCATTCATATAGCAATCCATGTGTGATAAAAATGAAAATAAAATCACATCTTTTTGTGGATGTGGTAGTTCACACATATGAAGGAATGATGTTATAATTTCACATAGATTGAAAAGAAGGTATACAATTGATATATCTGAATGGTTATGTCATGGGTTATTTCAAATTATTTTTATGTATTACATATATGGTTCATCAAAGTGGATGATTGTTTCCTTTACTCAAAGGATAAAGGAATTAAAACATTATATTGAAGGTATTTTGATGATTAAATTAAATAAAATAATAAAAATAATTTAAATCGTGGGTGTTTTAATTATTTATAAAACAATAAAATGTATACTATACGAATATTTTATATTATTGTATCTGGTTTTTGAAATGATATTGTGTAAAAATGGAGAGATGATGTTCTTGTAGAAAATATTTTAAAATGCATAATGAATTTAACCATACCACATGACATAATTATTAATCATTATCATTCAAATTGAAATCCACATAATTACTATCCCTTAATTTATTAACCCTTAAATACTATGGGTGTTAACATAACCACAATAATTAAATGAATTAAATCCCAGTCATTCTTTGGAAAAAACAATTGTAGCACCCTTCTTTGATTATCATTACAATGATAACTTATTTTTAATGGTGAAATAGGTATTATATCCCTATAGAAAGTTAGGATAAATTTACATTGGAGATCATATTTGGTCTCAAAAAATTTATCCTCTGTGGTTTTGTTTTACCAAATAATATTACGCTCTCACAATCCACATATTACTCGACCACTTGTGTTCTGTGTTAATTTTTCAATTTATCGATTAGTTTCTTCTTATGTTAAAAACACTATCCATAGATTATATTATATGAATTAAATTATCTCATTGATTGAAAATTATTAAATTAGTAAGGTAATAGGTTGATCAATTTCCAAGAAAAATTACACTTCCATGGGTGGGGTAGTCATCGTTGAAATGAACTGCATCTACAAATGTTTATAAATGATATCAACCAATAATGTTTCTAAAATTTAGTTCAAAAAATAATAATTAATTCAAATAAAAATTAAATTAAATATAAAATATGAAATATAAGTGAAACTAATAATTTTCTTATTTAAATACATACATTACAAAGTGATGAAGAAAAAGAGGGCTTCGATGAAGGGATCTGTTCTTCAAGATCTATCACTCTTGAAATTCCAATGAAAATGGAGTGAAAAAAATTATAATATTCCCTTATTCTAATTATGTATGTCTCAACCACTCAAAATGAGAAAAATACATATTAAAATAGTGTAGTGGAGGATATTTTTATAAGTGGTTTCAAGTGTGAATGGAGATATTCTGGTAAATATTTTATACCAATTCAACCACCTTGTTTACTACCAAACTGTGAGAACTAGGTACCATTTTAGAAGAATTATTCTTGATAAATTGGTTCCTTTATCTACATTCCAAATAATTGAAAACTAAGAGCCTAAATATAGATGAAAGGGATAAAATAGTGATGTGGTTTTTAATCAGGAGAGTCCAGCCGAGCATTGACTTCAAGAAAATTTACACCATTCAAAAGTATTATTTTTCTCAGATTACCTAAAAGAATTTTTTATCCCATTGAGTTATGAACACTATTATAAAAGTTTATGTTTAAATAAGTCATGGAAAATATTTATAGACTAAATACTACAATTCACTTTAATGGTTTAAAACTATAATTTTCATCAAATTTGAAAATTAATGATCTAATCCTAGATAATATATAAGTAAACATATTTAAAATAATGTGAAGAAATTATTAAATTTATTTTCAATAATTTTTTCAATAAATGTTTTTTTATCAAGTCCCCCACATTAACCAATTTTCACTCCCTGTCAAAGTTGCATGTTATGTATTCCATGAAATTATGACAAGATATGAATGTTTATATTTTCCAATCCATAGTTACAATGTATGTAATATATGATTCCCATGAATACTGAATGTCAATAAATATTAATATAATTATCTCATTAATTGTATAAAAAACCCTAGTTAGAAAAATAAAGTTAATCATTGTGAAACATGTTATGGGTCCACCATGCCATTAATTCCCCAGATGTGTGTGTGCCAACCATTTCAATATCATATTTACACCATTTATTTAGAATATTTAGTTCTTGTGATATAATTCTTCTCACCTTTTTTAACTCACCACTAGTTTTACATTCCTTTGCAATCAAATTTAACGACCCACTCACTTATGCATTCCTGAAAGTCAAACCTTTGGGACCTGAGTAAGATATCCCCACTTTTTATACATTTCGTCACTCCTAACATTATTAAAACAATATATATATATATATATATTATTGATTTTTTAGGGTGTTCAACTATCAGATACCCGGTAAACACACATAGTTCACCAAGGTACAATAATGAAATTTTTTAGAAGAGAAATGAACATATGGATCACCCATTAATATAAAATGAGTTCCATACATAACATGGGTATAAATTCAATTGGGTAGGAAAAATTTCTCAAGTCATGGTGGCATGAAATTTTTTTTGGAGAAAGAAATGACCCAATTTTCCATGAACAAATATTCAAACAAATGGTGTCAAAATATAAAACTTTTTATAATGACACAACCAATCATACTATTTATGACTTCTATTTTTATAAAAATAAACCCTTGACGATGAGATCTTTTCCATTATTATCATCCTACCACTGAATTTTAAAAAAATGAATTTTTTAAATGTTCGACATTAAAATTATCATGTTACATGTTATGTTTGTGAATTGTTTTTTATTTGTTTTATTTATTTAGTCTAATAGAAAATCTAAAAGAAAAAAAACACAATTAAAAAATTCTAAATTGATACCCCAAAATATTCTCCCCTACACACCTCATAAAATATTTCATTTTCCTCAATATGATCAAATGGAATGAAATGGGAACTTGAAATGTATAATTTTAAATAGAAAAACTATTATAAATGTGAAAGGGTTAGGAATAGACTGATTTTCCCTGGTGATGATGACTCCATGTTGTGTGATTAAATCAACTACATTGGTAGGGATTCCCTAAATATATTTCTTCAAACATTATCCATTAATATTAAATCTCCTTCTTATGTCCTATTGTGTGATCTCCACTACACCATAAGGAAACAATTAGATACAAAATAATGACATAACCATATATAACACAACTTATAGGGAATCATATTCAGTCATGAATTGTATTGTAGGACTTTATCCCTTACCGGAAACTCCCCTTTTTAGATAAATCTATCATGATCCTCTCCTGATCATTCCTTGTAGATCATTGAGTTCTCATAGTATGACAATTAAAACACCTCATATTCATGAATTTGTAACTTTTCCTGAATTCCATCTTGGTAAAAATTCATATTTCATTTGTTTATATCCCAATATTCTTGATTCTTGACCTCTATGGTGAGATGATATGCTTTAACAAAACAATATGAAATGAAAACATACTGGTGGGAGTCTTTTATGATGTCCCATAATCCCCTGATGCATCTTCCAAGCGCTTTCAATAATCCATTCTTTTTAGATGCATGATTGTCTCCAAAATTTGTTTTATCTACCAATGTGAATACACGACTTGGAAATTAATTTGAGAGTCATTTGGAGTAGATATTTTATATATCACCTTGTACATACAAATGAGGGAATCCAAATTATGATTGTAAAAGTGTATCCCTTGGTCACTAATGATGGCCTTTGGTTCTCCAAACCTATAAAAACGTTGATCCTTTAAAAAATACACTACAAAATTAAAATCATGATTACTGATGGCCTTTTCCTCGAACCAATTTCTATCATAATCCACAATGACCAAAATTTACAAGAAACCAAACGAACATTGAAAATGATAATATAATAAATTCCTCAGATATCAAAAATATCACCGAATACTGTGGTTTGTTTGGGAATCTCGTGTAGCCTCAAAATGATTTAATTATTTTATAAATGTGATAATAACATACAAAAAAACATGAGCTTCAAGGAATAAGATATTCCATCATAATACATAAAATAATACATTACTAGCATTCCATTGAGGTCCAAACTATCCACCATGAAAATGTGTATGGAAAGTAATATAAAATAGACTCAAAAATTGGATTAGGCATACATTTCTTAATGAATTAGTCACGACACATTCCAAATTTTTTAGGATCAACTGAAAAATAAAAAACTAGACTCACTCTATTTTTAGACTGGATGTTTTTTAAATTTTTAGGAATTTCATAGGAAAAAATGTACTTCACTAAATATTCATAGAAAGTATGTGTACCTAATATGCAAAAGAGATGATCATCAAGGAATGTGTTCTGAAGTGGTACCTAGTCCAAGGTGTTAGTCTATAATGTGTGATTAATCCTAATTAAATAGCCATCCACCATGTTTTAAGTATCCTTCATGTCCTTTATCTGAATATTGATTTCTTGATGAAATTGAACCCATTAGATAAGTTTAGGCTTTGCATATGGATTTTTTAAGAGATCCCTTAGAACTGTATGGTTAGAAAAAATTACCATTTTAGATGATAATAAATAAGAATGAAATTATCTAATTAAAAAATAAAAAAAAAAATAATTTTCTATTATGATTTAAATTTATTGGGAAGAATCCAAAGTCCTAAATGTATAATAAATCACATGGGATATCCCTTCGACCCTAAGAGATAAGATAGATCTATTAGCCAAGTTGGATGTGTCACTCATAAGATAAAAAGGTATCTCCCACTATGGGGGATGTATGATTGGTGGAGTGGTTAGATGCTTCTTTAGCTCATCAAATGATACCCTACATGAATCATAAAAAAAGTCAATATATTTTTAAAGAAATTGAGGGAAGGGTAGATCGATCTTATTTAAATCTCTGATGAACATTCAATAAAATCCTTCATGTCCTATAAATAATCTAAGACCACAGATATATAGAGGATATAGAAAGGATAAAATAATTTCTACTATAGATATATTAACCTATATTCTATATCATTTCTAACATGTTCCAAGAAAATGATGTGATCTACCATAAAATGACTTTTTCAATGTTTAAATCCAAATTCTTATTAGTATAATGATTCTAAAAAAAATCAAACTAAAGATACATTCCACAAATAAAGAAACATACACTATAAAATCATCCATAAATACCTTCATCTATGTATCAATAAAAATGGAAAAATACTAACCATTTATATCTATAAGGTACCTGGGGCATTGGAAAGTCCAAATGGTATCCTTTGATAATCAAATGTAAGGAATGGACAAGTGAATTTCATCTTCTCCTAGTCCAATAGAGCAATATGAACCTAAAAATATCTATAATCACTATTTAATAAACAATATCATGTATTCTCTACTAATCTGGGAATTATTTGATCAATTAATGGTAGGGGAAATGGTCATTGTGAGTGGATTTATTTGGTATCATATAATCAAAACACACAATCCAAATTATTTCACCCTAATTTGATTGAATTCATCTCTCTCTCATTTCTAACAACATAAACCAAAATTTTCATAGGAATAATCTAAATTGGACTCACCCAATATGGATAAAAATTAAAAGAAATGATACCTTCTGTTGGTAATTTTTTTACTTTTTTAATAATTTCAAGAATGGTTAGATTAAATTTCCTTTTTCACTAGCTAACTGATTTATCCAAATCCTCTAAAATAATTCTATGTACAGAAATATAGGGGATAATACGAGATATATTATCCAAGGTCCACTTGATATATATAATTTTATCTCTCAAAATATTTAAAAGTTATTCATAATGTTCAAAAGGGTAATTTTTAGTAATTATGATAGGTAATATCTCATCACTAAACAAGTATGAGTATTTGTGATTTAGTGGAAATGGAATTAGTTCCAATGTAGGTGTTTATATATGGATGAAGGCATTGATGGAAGATAAATATGATAATAATTAACATTATAATTAGAATAAAAATCCTCAAAATCCATGAATAGTAAATCATATACATCAGTATACTCAACAACCATGTCATGCCTATAGTTAACATAATCAAAATTATAATAGGAATCCACATTAAAAATATTCTCTAAGAGAGGTTTCTTCATTATAAATAGTTTAATAAGTAATCATATACATAAAACTATAACAAATTATCTTAATCTATCAATGAATTGGACAATAAAATTCTATGTGGTTTTTTCTTGGTAGTTTGAAATGGGAGATAATAAAAAGATGAATCTAGATATGATGGGTACTTCATGGAATCCATAACATTAAATATAAAAAATTCATCTCTAAAATACTTATAATGTGTAACCTCATACAAAGTTATGATTGTTTTATTTCTGTTTCAAGGAAGGGTATAAATAATATAAAGGGATCATGAGAATTTAATAGATTATCCTCTATGTAAATATAAATGAAATATGGTCGAAAGATCATGTCTCTTAGTCAAACACCAATTTCCTAAAAGACTCCCACTGGATATGTTGTAGCTCTCTATTTAAAGATCACTACTAATCTCATTAGTTTCAACACACCAACCTATAAAGAATAGAATCTAGAGTGAGGTATCACATTGATGGAATCTCCCAAATCACATAATTCATATGAAACGTGTAACTCCCCTATGGTGCATGGTGTAAGGAATGTACATAAATCCTTTCACTTTGATGTAATTTCTTGAGTTGGTGTAATGAGTGCATATACATTCATTCCCTGATTGACCATCTCATTTCTCTTGACCCCCCTTCGATAAGTACATTCATTTTTAATAATTTCTCATAAATTAAGATTTTAATAACTAATTCATATAGAGGTTTTGTTAGTCTCAACCATCTTGAATATATCCAAAACCACTCTTTTCATTCCATCTTTAGCCATATTTTTTTATTAATATATATTTGGAAATGGAGTGGGTATATGAGGAACAAAATAAATATTCATCTTACCTATGTCTTTCTATGTTGGTTTCTCATCATCTAGAAGAGAATGGGTCATCTTCTAAGATGAGGTGAACCTCAATGGGATAATAGTTAGTGAAATATCTATTTTATTCTTCCCAACTCTAACTATTTGGCACCAAAATTCCCCTTGCATCTAGAGTATGATTTAAAGGTATATTTCTAGAGTTCATACATGCGAGTTTAGTGAGGCTAGAGGAAATATGGATCATTTTAATCTTCATCTTCCTCAACTCTGAACATTGAATTTGGAGCTCAATCCATTGATTATGACAAAAATATCAAAAAGGCCATCAATATTATAATATAAGATTGGTGAAGAATTCCATTTTTTGTATTGTTGTTTCTTGGGATTCATATATCCCTTGGGGTTTTTGAATACCATTTTTATGTGGAGAATATTACCTGATGTTTTATTGAGAAATGGGCCATTCTTGTTGTCTAGGTCCATACCTCATGTCCCGTTACTCCAACTACATTTGGTTGTATGTTGGTGAAAAGTAATCATAATTTTTCTGGTGATGTGGTTGTTGTTGATTCTCATATGGTCTCCCATGATTTATGACTTTAAAAAATTATGTCTCTTATAATTGGTGGTAACAGTGAGTTGGGTGGTCTATATTTGTAAAAATTCCACAAGGCCTCATTAGATAGGGTTGTGATGTCTTTTGATCCAATGAAATATATCCCACCATAGTGTTCAATTCATCCAAAATATTTTCAAATTAACTATTTTTTAGAGAAGTGGTACGTAAACGATGTTCTCCTCTAACGTGTGGTATACCTTGATTATCAAATTCTTCTGAGTTTTGTGGATCATTTTTAATTAATGAAAGTACTTATGCTGGTGTTTTTTCGTCCAAGGACCATCTATCTATGACATCCACCATTATCCTATCCAATGGTGTGATTCCTTCATAGAATTATTGGATGAGTAGTTTCCCACTGATTTGTTAATGTAGGATGCTTTCACACAACTTCTTGAATTTATCCCAGTACTCTTATATTGACCACCTATGTCTTTTTAATCCCTAAAATCTCCTTATGAATGGAAGTGGTACTTTATGAAAGAAAAAACACCTATATTAAAAGGCATTTTAAATCATTAAAAAATGTTACATCTTCTAGTTGAAAATAAAACATTCATCCTTTTATAGTTCCACAATGTGAGAATTGGAATATTGTTAGTTTTATTTAATCACTAGTGATATTTTTTTGGGTTGAGAAACCCATTTTAAAATTTATATTATATATTTTTGGATCCAAAGAAGATAATCCAAAAAATAAAGGAAGAAGGTGAATTAACCCAGATTTTAGTTCAAATTATGATTTGAGGTTTGGGTTTGTAGAAACATTTGGTTGACAATGAATGTATTGTGCTACCAATTCTAGATATTTTATATTAAGTTAATTGTTAGTATTTTTTTACATTGGATATGGTTTTATATTTTCTATATATGATTTCTATTTTACAAAATTACATGAATGGAGGAATTCCCCAATTGGTTAAATGTTGACACTTTATATAGACCGATATTTTTTAATTTGATCTCTATGATTGTGTTCAATATTTGAGTCAATATCTATGTGATCCTTGGGATGGGACCATGTCATAAATCATAGAAAAGTGGAAAATTAATAAGTTTAGAAACAAAAATCCTAATAATGAGTTTCAAATTATTTTTTAAAAGATATGAAAATAGAGTTGAAAAAATGAAAAAAAAAATTTGAAAGGGGAAAGAATATAGAAAAAAGAAGAGAAAAAAAATAATATTAAAAAATGTTAACATATAACTCTAATTAGTTTAATAAAATACATTCCTCCCTATAAATTAAGCTAATTATAAAGGCTATATCATGGGATCTCCAAAATGATGTCTACTTATTACTACTATAGTGGAGTAGAGTGGCTGAACATTGTCGTTCTTAAAAAAAGTAATTAACAAAACATATTAATGTTTTTTTGAATATAATGTAATGTAAAATAAATAATCTAATTTAAAGGATCGGTGGGTTATCGTTTATAAAAAAATATGAAGTATTCTAGTAGAATATTTTATATTTTTTTGTAATTTTAAAATGAGATTGCGAAAACCTGGAGAGAATATGAATTTTTAGAAATTATTTTAATTTGAGTTATCGATCTAACCCTTTGAGAGATAACTTAACCAAAATTGTAGAATTAATTAACCCCTAGGATTGCTTCAGAACATGAAATTATAGAACATTGATTTTATTTTCATTCCAAGGTCAGCTTATGGTCATTTTGTTAATTAAGGATCACATCCATACTAGAAGTCATTATGAATTGAGATTAGGGATTATATTTGAGCTCTACAATTTTATCATGTGTGGTTTGGTTTTATGGATTATGATCACACACTCTTAATTCACACATTACACAACTTTATGAGTTTTGTGTTCACTATTCAATTTCATTATTAGTTGACTTTAAGAAAAAAATAGATAATATTATGTGAATTATTGTGTCTCATTTAATTATAACAATTAAATGATGAAGGTAAAAGGTAGATTGATTTCTAGGAATAACTACTATTCCCTGGGTAGTATAGTCATTATGAAAATAAATTGCATGTGAAAATGTTTAGAAAGGTTATAACCCATTAAAAATTCTAATAGTCAGTTCCAAATCAAATAATAAAATAAAATAAGGAATATAAAAATCACATAAGAAATGGAAGAGAAACTAATAATTATATAATGAACATAAAAACATTAAAACATGAATTAGGCGATGAAGTCCATGATGATGAGATCTTTCCTTCAAGATCACTACCTTTCAAATTCCTAGAGAAATATATTCAAACCCATTATTTTATACCCTCAATATCCTAATTCACATATATACCCCTATAAATGATAAAACTACATATTTATATAGTGGAGGAGAGTCTAGTTTTATAACATTTTTCATGTGTGAATTGGAAAATTTGGAAAAATATTTTTAACTTATTTTAAATGCCTTTTTGACCATTGAAACACGTGAACCATATGTTCTTCAAGAAGGATTGTTTGTAATGAATTAGGTCCTATATCTACTATCCAAATTTTATCCCAATACAAGATCATATATAGAATATATGGACCAATTATAGAATTAATTTCCAATATATTGAGTTTAGGATAACATTGAATTCATGTCCCATTTACTACGACCAAATTAATGATTTAGGTCATATGTCTTGAAGAAATGATTTAACCCATTAAATTAAACACTATTATAAAATATTAAGTTCAAATAAGTTTCATGAAAATATTTATAGCTAAAACACTATTGTATAAATCCAATATTCATAACTATAATTCTGATCAAATTTTCAAATGAATGATCTAATCACAAATACTCTATAAATAAACATAAATAATATAATATTATTAAATTATGTAATTTATCATCAAAAATATTTTCAATAAAAACATTTTTTTCTATAGGATTAACTTAAAAACATATACATGTAATTCTTATTTTTTTCATGCTAGTATTATTATAGAATATTTGGTGGGCATAGAAAATAAAATAATCATAAATGTATTCAGTGAATTCGATTACCTATTATTTTATAAACAACCATTCTATCTCTTTTTAATGACACTAGGGTCTGTATTAGAAGAATAATTGACCCCCATGAATGTGTATAGAGTGTTTGAGAAAATATTTGGGTAGGTATTTTCTTAATTGGATGATTAAAAAGGTGTATAAAAGTTAATTAATTAGGTTTCATTTTATTTATGAGATGGGTGGAATACTTATTAATAAATTAAACATTATAATATAATAATGGAAAATTAAATTGAAAGTGGAACCAAATTGAAATTGGAACTATGATAAGATAATTTATGGATGGAATATTTTCAACTATTAAAATTGGGATACATTTATGTGATATTTCAATACATGTCTTTTCATTTAACCCCTTTTTTATCCTTTTTATCCTTAACTATGGGAAAAATTTTATACAATTGTTAATATTAATTACGAAAAAAATTGAATGTATTAATATTTACAAAATATGGAAATGGTGATTAAAATTATGGAAACATTCATATAAAAATAAATTCCTATAACTAGATGAAAATTATTTTAAATTATTTGTGCAATAAATCAACGAAAACTATTTTTTAGAAAAATGATTTTAACCATAGAACTGAGTTTATTATCATTCTAGGTCTAGTAGTAACAATTATATGAGTATTAAAATATTTTATTAAATTCATTTTTTACTCATTTCATTGAAATCATTCACAGACTTATTAATTTTATTCATTAATATAAAATCACATTATATTCATAGAAACATTTTTTTATAAAAACATCATTGTTACATTCAAATGATTTTATTTTACTTTATATCATATTAATTACGTATGAATTATTTTTATATATGTGTAAATAGTATTATTATATAATATTGTTTGTCCTATTACTTCCCTAAAAAATAATGGATAAGTGATAACTATGACAAATAAGATTAGTATTTCAATATTACGTCATGATTCGTTTAAACTCAACATTGTTTGTAAACCAAGATATAAACATCAAAAAACATTTTTAATGATATATATATCATAAAATATATAAATATAAATAAAATATATAATTAATTATATCTAGATGTCACTAAATTAACATTTTAGTGTGTTATTTTCTAGGTTGTATTTCCTTAACTTAGTAAACATGTCCTAAATGTGAGAGAAATGATTATTATAGTAGAATGATTTAAAAAAATAGGGATCCATAGAACATTTTAATATAGACCTCAGTAGGGTCTTGTGAATTTTAATTGTTAATGTTTGAAAAGTGTATTTATGATTCATGAGATATAATGGTATTATGTCTAAAAAATACACCCATTTGGGTTCCTTGAATGTGTATGCATGTTCTTCTTTAGGGACTGGTCACATTTGATTTCACCCAAAATATCCTTCGAGAAAAAATGGTGTTTTTGAAATATTTTTTCATTGATAAATATTATAATTATTTGTTTAGGAAAAAAATTTCATTGATAAATTTTCATTATTGTCCCAATATTTGTTATGGAAACTGATTAAGTTACAATTCATCTTAAAGAGGAACATATTTGCAATATATCATAGATAACAAAACCACATTAAAGAAATTAAAATGATCAATTGTTCTAATTTTTCATACTATATGGAGTAATGGGAAAGATTAATAATTTTTACTTCGTGGTTTTAATTATGATGTTTTTCTAAAAAATTGAGATGATGAGAGACAACTTGTTGGACCACACCAGAAATTTCTAGGTAATTCCGTTCAACCAAGTACATGATTATTAACTAACATATTTTATTTCACATTATCTTTAGGATTCAATATTTTGATAATTACAATATGATATATGATTTCATTATTTCCAATATTTACATGTGTGAGCTCAAAATTTGTTATTGATACACTTTCTTCAAACATTCATGGGGAATTATAATGTTTAATGTCTTTATGATTAGGGTTAGATAAGTAATATTGTTTTTTAAAATTGATGATTTTAATTCCATTAAAACCATATCTGTTAGGGGAATCATTCTAATAGGAAAATTAGGATCCATTATATTCTATGAAGACTACGTTAATTTTGGATGATGATTTGATGCCAGACATCTTTCAATTTTAACGATTATATTTTAACAGTGATACCAAAAATAATATTGTGTAGTACCCAATATATAATTACTTCATTGAGTTGACCATGTGTATCTAGGGGCCTAATGATCCATTTTATCACAACACCACTGTGTTATTTTATAAATGAAATATTTTGTTGCAATGAAAAATATTTTCTCATAATTTTATGCATCCCTAAATACAACCTTTTTCATAAATTCCCATGGATTTAATAGGGTCTCAACAAAGACTTATCTTTATTATTTAGAAAAGGAAATATTATCCATAATTGAATGACATATTGAGGTTGTATTTAACATGATTAAATTACTATATTTCATTGAAATGGGCATAGTTTTCATACAATAGGTGTATTATATAAATTGAGTAAATTCAAGATTAGGATATCATGAAGTTAATTCTTCTACAGACTTTTGTGAGGGAATTTTATGAATCCAAGATGGAATATATGGTTTAAATGGAATTAAATGAGTATCCATGTGGTGCTGATTTAGGTAACATATCGTATAATTGAATTAGAGTGGGTTAGTTATTGAATAATCCTATATCAACCCTATTGTTTTGTTAAGATTTATAATTTTTCATTCCCATTATTTTCTTAACATAGGGGATATGGTTTGTAATGACCATATGATATTGACTGGGAATTAAGTATATTGTAATAAAACCCATTGTTCCCTTCTAAAAAGGTTATTTCGAACTTTTTCTCCTATATAACCCATCATAAATATTTAAAATATCATTTTTATTAAATTGATTTTTGGATGAAAAATGTGCTACTTTGACCTAAAAGGGTTTTATGTTGAATTTTTTCCTTGGATTCAAAACTATAAAGGAAATTATTCCTTGATAGAAAACATAAGTTTTTCAACCCATGGGGGGTCTTTTTTATACTATATGGTGTTTTTGTTTTGGTTAAATTAGTTATATGAATATTTGGGAACTAAAGACATCTCCACAATTTTTCTAGAAGGAATTAGGGTTAGGCCGGATTTTTTCTTTCTTCTATTGATGATTTATTTCAAAATATAAACTATAATTTAAGAAATATTATCATCCAATATTATCATATTATTGTTTACCAATCAAATAATTTTCTATATTCATCATGAGGAGTGGATTTTACAAGGCTAATATATTTTTGAGACAATTAAATACTATTATTCCATTATCAACCACTTCAATTAAAAATATATATAAAGATTCTAGAATGAGGTGTCCCTGTATCCAATTATATGTTTTTTTCATTGTGATCATTGATAATTTCTACGTTAGGCCTACCTATATTTATTATTGTGATATTAATTTACTATAAGGAATAAAAATGTAGTCATTAGCTTATATAATGAATATACATTGAAGTTATAGATAATTAATTAATTAAAATTCAATTCCACATGGTAATATTTTATATTTGGATTAGGGAACTGTTTTTTTCTATTGTCTCATTATTATAGGGGATGGTTGTTGTAGAAATATGAATGGTTGGAGAACCAAATACAGAGTTCCAATCTTCTAAAGAGTTATGATATCAGATCCTTCCATCCCTATTATTTTTAATATAAATATATAAAAAAATATTTCACATTTGTTTACTAATTTTTTTCCTCTAAGATATGTGATAATTTATCGAACAGCCAAAATATCAAAGGGGAATCCCCCAAGATAATATTGGTTGGTAACAACTTCTCTAGGTACCATCCTATCAAAATCATGAATCCACTTTAATGGAAGTCATATCTCCAAGTAATGTTTCAATATATTACACAAGGAAATAAATTCAATGACTATCACAATTTTATATTGTTTTAAATTAGAGAGGACATAGATACTAATATATAGATAAAATGAAAAAAATATGTAACATTACTGTAAATAACGATAATAAAAAATTGATATTGACCTGACAACTACGTTTTTATACCTAAAAAATGTGGGCCACAAAAATGTTTGGAGAAAGGATCTAATTTTTAGTAATTTATTTTATCCATGGGACCCCATCATCTAAAAAAATTGAAAAATGTGTCATATGTTTCCTCAAGTAAGTCATCCATTAGAAGCATGATAAATTTGTATTATTAAAATTTTGAAGGCGATGCATTAAGTTTACCCACTATATAGGATGAATTATTTTTTATTATACCCATGATCATGATTGAAAAAATTCTACTCACCATTATATAATGTAATCAAGTATTCTAACTCGTGTAATTATCTATAGTGTTGGGATATGGCTTGGGTGTCCTTTAATAACTAGTGTTTTGAGATAATTAATGATTGAATGATAATGGTTTCCTAATAAGGGTGTAGTTCTCTCATGTTGATAGTTATATCTTTTGGCTTCTTGAAAGGATTTATATGATCTTATCAGGTGAAAATATATAGCATTATATTATTGGTCATTCATTTGACATTTATTGTAGAAATTAATATCAATATTGTTAAGTACGTTTCCTCAATGTATCTGATAATTAAATCAAAATATTAATCAATTTTTATTCAAAAATGTGTGAATTCCAAATATAGATAAATGTTTTCCCACACCCTCAGGTTGTATTTTTTCATTTCAATTGGGGATCATCTCCACTAAATTCACATATATTATAATATTAGAAATCACTACAATTTAAAAAATGATAATGCTCCCAATGATTCCCTTTTAGGTAAAACATTATCACATATTTTTAGTAGGTATAGTAAATGATAATATTAAGAATTCACATTAAATTCATTATATATCATAGCCGTGGAGAAATATTTTTACTGATGCTTATGTATTTATTATATTTTAATATTTATTAATATAAATCATAAAGAATTCCATAAATTAATTTACAAATTATAGTTGAAAAAATAATGTTATGTGATTAAACATTAAATTATAATCTATAAATAAATAATAAAGATATTATTTGAATAATTGTCTTTATGGGTTCCACAATCTTTTCATAGTCAAATTAGGTAGGTGGGTATGTCAATACCATAGGATACTTAATTCTTTTGGTCAGTGATGTGGGTGATGGTGGCTAGGTTAAAAATCTTCCAAAACAAAAGAGATTTGGTATACATTTATATGTTATAGATAAATCTACAAACATTGATGTAATAATTTTTAGATACCTCATTCTAAAATGTAATTAATGGTGCAAACTTTTGGGAGTTCACATAGTGTATCTGACTTTGACTAAGGGGGAACTGTTATGGGAGTTATTATAGTGATAATTTTATTTTTCATTATTATATTTTAATAAATATCAATATATATTTCTCCATGAATGAGCCTAAATGTTTCATAATGACATTTATTTCATATCACTAATACCATAGAGTTAGGACGATGCATTTGTAACAAAACAGATTCTAGAAAGATGAAGTATCTAATTATACTACATTATTTCTATATAATAAAACAGTTACCAAAGGATCTAAAAACATAGTAGTATTATAAGAATAGATAAATGCATATTGACACATTAAATTTGTAAAAATAATGTATATCACTTAAAACCCATAATAAAATTTACTTCTTTGAGAATATCATTGAAAATCACAGGTAGTTATCGCCTATTTTTCTTAATTAAAGGAAAAACAATAAGCGTGATATCTGATTCTCAGTAAGGAGTACCTTAGATTAGAAGTTTTAATAATAAAATCATTGTATAAATAGTTCATAATGTAGTATACAATAAAATTAACTATATATTAATTTTAAACTGAGGGTATACAATATCCATGATAATAAATAAAAAATGAATAATAATACTCATCTTATACTAATGGAATGCATAAATTTGGACAAAAAAATCATACCATTAAGTCACTGTCCCAAGACATAATATAAAAATGGGTAAGGCATACACCAATTCCTTAGAGAGTTTTTCTATTAAATATGTTCTAATTCATCAAGGGGATATCCATATTGGTCACTACTTATCACTAATTGATTCCAATGCATTGATCACATGACTTAAAAATAGATTTCAAAATATTTTCTATTGAAAATATTATATAAACATTAAAAATAGATCTATTTATATCCATATTATTAAAGTACATAAAAAAATATTTCTCCATTATATGGAATAATGTCTCAATGTAGGAGATTATCTTGGAAAACAACATAGAAACTTTGGGGTATTCTCAATGTAATGAGAAATAAAAATTTCAAATAAATAATAATAAGGTAGAAGTCATGGTATTTTTAAATTGATGAGTAGTAAATAATAGATAATAGCATAGTTATGTAATTTAAAATGTTAGGAGACCAATTAAATAGTAGTAAAATGCTTCTTTATGGTTTATAAATATGGTGTTGAGTGTACTAATATTATCCCAAGGGTGTGTCACTCTCTGTGTGGACTATTAGGCCCACTCACCCTACACTACGTGAATATTGAGTTTTTACTAAAACATAATTTTTTTCCTGGTTATTACCCCTAGGTTTCTTTGTTCCATAACCACATACAATTTCTAGTATCTAGATAGGGATGCAATCTCTAGGTAATAGACACATGAATTACTTCAATAAAATTTATGATTTTTTTGGGAAATAAAACAACTAAGGACACATAAAAATAAATATCAATTAAAGGGTATAATTTTTAATATAAAATTAAATTATGTGAACAATGACAAAAATATTTTGTAAAATTTAAATTGTGTAATCATTAAACCATATGGTAGAAAACGTGGTTCACAATATAATCATGTCTCATGATATTAAAATTTCTAAAAAATCAAGCATACCATCATTTCTACTTAACTTAATGTGTTCTAAAAAATTCAATAAAAAATAACTATATAAATAACCTATTTCAAATAATTATTGATACATATAACCATTTTAGACTTAATTTATGATTATTATTTACACTTATATTAGTTAGTGATTTTCTATTTGAATATCGATTGTGATTATTCTTGATCTTTTATAACTATTTTCATAAGCTCAATGTTGTTATTAATTATTATAAAATAAATTAATAATTCATAGATAAATAAAATTATTAAAATTAATAGTTTTTTATTATTTTTAATTTTATATTTTCATTATATGGGTTATTTTTTTAGTTATTACATATTAAATAACCGATGAGATGGTTCAATGATTTATAACAAACAAATATTGATATCTTAACTAATGAATTTTATAATTTATTTTAGCAACCAAAAAGTAATATGAAATTATTAATTAATTATATATATAAAAATTTAAAATTAATTAAGTATCCATATTCATAAAACACATAATCATAAATGTAGGTTCAAGTAAGAGGTTAAAATAACCGAAAAAATAATATACCATAATTAATAAATGATTATGACATGATTTATTTATAATATTATTATAAAAAAATAATAATGGACTTATTTAGTCTTAAATTTTTTGTTATCTCATTTTTTTAATTAATTATAAAATAATATAACCTATATAATGTTAGAATATTGTACAAAGAAATTATTTTTTTCTCTTAGAATCCTCTAATGAATGGTTGATTTTAACACAAGGGTTTATATCTCATATTGTTAATAGGTTGTCTAATTTATCTTACTATAAACTTTATAATTTCATTAATGAAATTTTTACACATTGAATCTATTATCATTACCTTTAGGGAAATGTAACTATGAAAAGAAAAGGATGGAAATAAATTATTCCATAGAGGTAGCAAACCACATGTATGAATTGTTAATGATTTCATCTCATATTGAATGTGAGAAATTTAACTCTGTTTTATCATTGAAAACTATAATATTTGTTATAAATATCATTACAATTACTTAAAGTTAACATTTTGATTAGAAATTTAATGTGATACTCGGTAGAGGTTGTAGTACAAATTTTAAAAAATTTATTTTCTTTTTTCCATATGGGAAAAGGGGAAAGGTGGTTAATATGTATTACTATATAAAAATAATGTTCATTAAAAAATTATTTAATAATACATGAATCTTATAACTAATTATGGTAATGTAATATAAAAAAATTGGGGAAAATTAATACTCATGTTGAGGACGATATATTTTTCTTGGAGGACTCCTTAGAACAAGAGGAAATAAGATATTTTTATATTAATAGAATATAAATATAATGAAATATGATTTTGGAGGTAGGAATGTGAGTATATTTCCAATAATAAACACAATTATTTTACAAAAATTTATCAGGTTTTGGGGAACCCCTTTTACATGTATTGAGAATGTCATTTTTTGTGAATATTTTATTTAATATATTCAGGGAACATTGTTTACTTGTCCCATGGATATGAAAATTTACAATAATTAATTGAGTGATGAGATAAGGTGAGGATTATCTCAACAACCTAATTAGAAACATGTTTTCATCATGTTTTAAGTACTTTAACCCTATATTTATTACTTTGAACATTTTCAGTTTACCATGGTAATTAGTTTTTACCTATTAAATTTTTATGCATCAAAATAATATATCCCACATTATATAATTTTGAACTAAAAAATAAATATATGAAATAAATTACATCAGATAAATTTATATTTTTGTGAAATTAATTTTTATCATTAGCACATGTAACATGTAAAACCATTTTTTGGAAAAAGTGTATTTTTATGAATAAAATGAGGTGGGTAAAATTATGAAAATTCTTGATATTTGGTTAATAGTAACAATTATAGGGATTACAAAGAAATAGAAATACAAATTTTACCAAAGTAATATTTAAATTGAATAAAAGACAAAAATATTTTTTTCTTGTATAATTTTACTTATGTCATTGAAATTATAACGATTGGTTTCCTAAATTTGACATAGTTTTTATAAAATTTATAGTTTAACATATAAAATAAATTATTAAACTAAAAAGTATTAATACACTTCATTTTAATTTTAGTAATCTCATAAAATTAATGATTTTTAGAAACTGAATTTTCCGCCATTGACCTAAAAATCAATTATTTCTAAAAAATCGAAAAAAATATCAAGGTAATATTCACATTGAAAATTGAAAATTGCAATTAATTTTTTCAATATGAAAATAAAATTTATCTTTTAAATAATTTAATGAATAAATTATATTTAGAATTTTAATTATGTAACACTTTTGGGATGTTTTTTTGCTATAATAGATTATCATATATTACATTATATCCCATTAAATAACTTTGTTACTGAAATTGGTTACATGTCAACTAGGAAATAACTATATTTGTCCCTTTTTCAAACCTTCGTCAATACCCCATTATACGTCATTAAGTTTTTTATTTCTATAATGGTGTTTCACCAGCATTGTTTTCTGAGATGCCAATAATTTCTCTATAGTGTGCCAAATTTGGATATGTTATTGATTGTAAAAAATACTTCTTCCAACTCTATTCCCTTAGACGTGAGTAAATGTTTTTGATCCAAAATTTATTTCCATAAAAAAGAAATGTCTAAGATATTATATACTTTAGAATTTTTTTTGTGGCATAGCCATTCAATAAGATTCAACACTATTTAACTAAATAATTTCAAAAGACCCAATATACCTAGGTATTAAGTTGCATTTTTTACCAACATATACAACTCATTTTAGTTGGGACATATTTAATAATACCTAACGCCACAAAATAAACTTCATGTCTTTCCATCAATTTTCAACAAAGATTATTTCTCTACATTGAGAGGGTATGATATAATCTAAGATCATCCATACTTTCATAGTTCTCTACTGACCATGTTTTGTTCCTTATAAAATTTTTTCTATAACTTATTCCCAATTGGTTTTAGTATGACATATCTCCTCATATATTTCCTTCTACAACTCCATCTAGGTGATGGAATAGAACATTTTAATGAATGAAAATTCCACCATTGATAGATAATGATACCCAAATCCTTGATTGTCAATAGAAATTATATCTTTATGTTTTTTAGTGTCTAGATAATTCTTCATGACTGATCGTTAGTTTTGGTAAGATAGACGATACATAAATATACCTAAATGTAGAGTTCCTTTTAGAGACTTCCAAAAAAATTATGTAAAATAAGGGACTTGATACGATAAAATTTATATAGGTTCAACATTATGTCTCATGATTTCGTTTTTATAGATATGAGCATGGATATTAGGGGATATTTCTTCCCTTACTACTATGAAATGTGGATAATTTTTATAGTGATCGAAGGTGACCAATATAAAATCATACATCCTTGTAGCTTTTAGTTTCCCAGTAGTATATCCAACTGTAAAATTTTCCCACTTATATACATAAATATAAAGGTTTTACAATATTCTATTTGGAAGATGTATTTTAGCCTATACCTATTTATATCATACACATTAGGAAACATAATCCTCAATTTCATTATCTATAAAATCGCACTGGAATTGATCTCTTAAATCTAGAAACATATTTTTTCTACAAGGATGTATAAGGAAATTTTATCTATTTTCTTCAGCTTGTTTATCTCTAATCATAAAATGTATTGATAGAATACAAAAACTCATTCAAAAAATAAACAGTCCATATTTGTTGATAAATTATGTCATTCCCCCTTATTCATTTATTTAGTCCTCATTTTCAAATCATTTCCCTTCTCTTTGGGAATTTCTATATTTTTTTAAGAAGGATGGTTATATATTTTCATGGAAAAGGAATAGTGGATAATATTTCCTTAATCGTAACATATCAATCATTACTAGATATCTAAATATAGGATCCTAATTAATCATCATCATTTTCAGAACTCTATAGTCCCTCCAACCCAATGCATCAGCCACCTGTCTTCCATCCTAGGGTGGTAGTGAATTGAAAAATCATATTCCTTGAGTAGTTAAAGCGATATTCTTTGCATTATATTGAGATTTGTTAGAGGAAACTATACTTTATCCTTTTGTGGTTAATATATATGTCTCATATCTCTCCATATAGATAGTTCATCTGAATATTTGATGAAATATTATTATTTATAACACATGGTAATGAGGTGGATAATTGTATCCATAGATCCTCAATCACATTCATTTATAAGAAATGATTCTATCATTATAAATAAGGGAAAATCCTAGTTCTTTATTCAATGAATCACTATATTTTTAAAAATATTTCCTTTTATATTAGTAAATTCAAAACCAATTCCTTAATCAATATCATCTTAAGATATAGAAAACTTATTTACATTAACAATATCTTGTGGATTTAACCCCTTTAAAATTCAACTTGGTTATCATGGTGGCCAATGATGAATAATATTAAATAATCAATGATAGTAACCTTCAATGATAAGGGAAAAATGTTTCTCACTCATATTTTTTGTTTAATGCCATTATTTTAAAATATTTGACTTCAATTGATCGACAGATATTCAACACATGAAGATAATATGGCCAAGAAAAGAAAAATCATGGAGAAAAAAATTCATACTTACTAAATTTCACATATAAATAATTTTCTTCAATTTTTTCAAGAATTAAACTAATATGGTTATCAAGGAAATCTACGATTTTAGATTATATCAAGTTAACATCAAATAAAACCACAAAAAATTATCAAAATAATCCTTGAGTAATACATTCAATTGATCCATAAAAATGAATTGTGCTTTAGTTAATCCAAAGTTATTTACTATAAACTCTTATTTTCAATATCTCTTGTAAAATTTATTATTTATTATATACACACTATTTATATTCAATTAAAAATTACAAGAACAAATACCAATATATGAGAAATACTTTTCTACTTGAATTTGATCAAATAACTCAATAATAAATGGTAAATGATACTTATTAATTTTAGTAATGAAATTTATATCTATGCAGTAGATGAAAATTTTTATAAACCAATCCTTTTATTTATGAATAACACAGGGGATACCCATGATGAACTAGAAGGTCCTGTACATACCATATCGCAAAATACTTTTAGATTTTCTTTCAACACTACCAAATCCACCACATCCATTATAAATGGAGTATTAAATTTGAATATTTCATCAAGAAAAAGTTTAATTGATAAAATCTGAGTCACAAATTTTTTGGTGACCTAGTAACTCCTATTGAAATATATTAATGTTTTTTTGTAAAATGGGAATATAAGTTATCTTTAGTATTTCTTTCACATCCATATATATATTTTTCATTATTTTTCTCAAATAATTTAATTATGGTCTCGTAGTAGAGGTTGTTCTAAAAAGTAATCTATAGGTGAACACTCTAAAATAATTAAATTTTATGTCTCTATCAAAAAAAGAAATCCCCTTCGCTAGAAAATGATATCTTAAATTATATATTAAAATCCAATCCATATAGAGGATTAAATAAAAATCAACCATAGATAAAACAAAAACATTTCAACTGGTGGATATCTACTCATAGTAATATATATTTCTCTAAAAATCATGGTTATATTAAGAATCCCATTATGTTTCGTGACTAATATCATCATTATCATAATATTTTGAAATGATTCAATGCTTCAAAAAATAAATTTATGATATAAAAGGATTGTGTAGATCCATAATAAAATAAATTATTTACTATTATTGAGTACTGGATGAATTTACATGTCTCCTTTCTATTTGGTACATCGAGGTCTTCATTGGTGGTCACATAATCTTGGACTAGCTCCCTCTACCTTCCTATGGTAAATTAATGCAATGTTTATATAATTGGTTTTCATAGTTCCATATCTATATTCAGTTAGATGATTGAAAATCAATATCTTATTACTTACCATAGAATGCATGATATTCATGTCTTTTTTATCATCACATGAAGCTAACTTGCATTCAATATAAGAAAATCCAAGTGTGTCTCTTTCTATAGTGATTAAATGTTGGAAATTGAAATATTTCTTTCATACCCGATGAGATAAATTATTTTTTTGGGTTCTCAGAGTACCTCTTATTTACTAAATTCCAACTAAATACATCAATCACAGTGAACTATCTCTTTTTATTAATTGAAATAGATAATATATACCCATTTTATGGAAATTTAAAAGAGACTAATTCTCATTGAAGGATCATATTTATCATTTAAAAAGTATATTATTTATTTACAATTAATATAACTATTACTAAACATGTGTATTTATCATTATAATTTTACCCTCATAATAATTAATAGTATCCTCCTCTATCACCTTGGGATAGAATAATTTAATTTAAAATTTATCACTTTTCTCAATAAGAATATTTTTTTCATAGAGTATCTCTTGAAATGTTCTCCATTATATGTGAACCACATCCTCTTCCCTTATTTTTTTAGGAATTAGTAACCGCCATTGATATAAATCTCTTATTAGAAGATATACTGCATGTATTACATTTTCCCATTCACTACTTCCCAAAGTGAGAAATATCATTTTTAGGGGTTTGATCAATTTCTATACTACTTATGGATTAGTAGTCCCATTTAATTTGGGTGGTGGTTAAACAAGAATAACTAAAACATAGTTAAACCATGTTATTAATATATAAGTTTATATATGAGGTTGAGGTTATTTTTATTTACCGGGTTCAATTTAGTTAATATGGTTATTAATCTATCAACTCAAACTATTACCTCATTGATTATCCTAGGTTGAACATCCCATTAATTAATATATGTGTTTGTATGGTTTACTCTCCTACTATTACTCCCCATATATTAACAATAGAATAAAAATATTTAATTCGTTATATTGAATTTAAAAATAATATTCTTATTAGTTTTTATTGGAAACAATCACATTATTGATTCTCCTTAAGAATTTTGATATCGAACATTGTCCTAAAAATATAGCCCATAAGGATTCCTCTAGTCATCCTATCATACTAAAAGTAAAAATTCAGACTCTATAAACCTGAATCTATTAGTTATATCAAAATTATTGGTCTATAATTCAAGATTTAATGAAGTATCCTATAGCTTAATAGTTTTGGAAAACTAGATACTAACATATTTTTAACTTTAAATTTAGAGTAAAAAATAAAAAATCCATGAGAAGATTATAATCTCTTCTTGTTATTCAATGAATATTAAACAAATATATATTTTATGTTTCCTAGGTAATGGAACAAAAATAAATGTGAATATAAATTCCCATTACGGAGTAGAATTATATGAATGTTATCTTAAAAAATAATAAAATAAATATTATTAAAATAAGTATATGATCAGAATCACGGAATAAAAAAATAAATATGGACACAAAATATCTTCTAAAATATATGAAAATAAGGATAATAATTACATATATAGTAGTAATTGAATATATATAAGTATGAAATCATATATATACCATAAATTCCTTGTGAAAATAAATCATAAAAAAAGGGTAACACGTATTCCAATTAAATATCTATTTTTTACATGATATATACCAATGAATTAAACGGATATATATTGTAGGATCCACCCATCATTAACTAATACAAAACAATTCATCAAATGAGTTAAAATGAATTTTCATAACACTACCTTTAGAACATAACAGATAATCAAGGAAAATAGAAAAGTGGATATCATTATGATGGAAATAAGCAGTATAGTTATTTCAAAATTTAATGGAATAATGGAGGTATCTTAGGTAATATACTAAAAATAAACCTAGAAACTATTGAGTATTTTAAATGAAGTTGTAAATAAACTTTCCAACAAAATAATGATAATTTAGCAGATAGGGTACATTTCAAGTGAAGATTTTTGAATTGAATTTAGAAAATAAGTTTAGTTTTATACAATAGTAGGGGACCAAATATTTTTTTATAAACCAATGAAATGGTAGGAAAATAAATGATAATGAACCTCCAGCTTGTTCTTTCCTGGAATCTGGTTGATTTTGACGATTTTTTCTACCGGCTTAAAGTGCTAGATTTAAGTATTCTGATTCTTTAGTTTGATCAGTATGTCTTTTTTCTATTTGATGTTTGTGTCAAGGAATCTATGGAAGCAATATGTATTCATTATACTTTTTTCCTCTGCTCCGCATGGTTTCTAGCAGTTCATGCTGACTACAGGGGAGGAAGGATCAAACTGTTCTAATTTTTCCAATAAGTTAGCTCTCTGAATTTATGGATGGACTTCATTTTTTAAGATCCAGCTTTGAAAGAAACAAGTGACTGGTGATTTTTCTGGGATGTCTTCAAGAATAGCTTTATTTTTATTGAGTATTTTTTGTAACCCCTTTAAATCCCTGCTAGTGTATGTTCTTTACACCTCGAGGTTGTACTATCCTTTTTTGATTTTAATAAATTCCATAGGCAACATGAATTGGGAAACAAATTCATGTCCCCAATTTTCTTAAAATAACTAACCCAATTATAATTTATATATAATTTTTTATAAAAAATACATATGTTTACCTTCATTACATGGGTATTGGGAGAGAAGCCATTAAAGGAGAATGTGGTTAAGAACAAATAATTTGAGGATCGTTTTCGCCAACCAAATTCAAGGATCTCACTGATGGTGATAATGAATATTAATTCTCCATCAGTGATGAATACTAACAATGTTTAAAGTATGTTTTTATTAATTACATATTTATTTGATTATACCATGATGAACCTAGATCAAATAAACCAACAGATTGATTCCTAGGATGATCATGTTATGGTTGTGGGTTTAGTTATCACAAATTAGATAGAATTATTATGTTAATTTATTATTTATATTAATTCACCATTCAAAAGACAATTAATCTAGGAAAACCTAAAAAATAGTCAGGTTTCATTCCAATTTTGTGTTTCATGATTATTTATCTCATGGATGTTGCACGATTCATCACTGATATTTCCTTGGTCGTCGGTTCAACTGATACCATATATTCTACCATTGTTCGACCATCCATTGGTTGAATGGATAGACATTGGAGGTTTGATACAATGATTAAGGGATAGATCTAGATGCATCAGAGATAGTGGCTGATCATAGGTGGTCTAAGATTGGTTTTTTCGGTTCCTGAATTTTTTGTTTAATGTATGATATGTGGCGTAGTTTAATGGAAACTGAATCCCCATCAGTTTGGATAGATGGAATATGTCACAAACAACCCAAGATACCATAGTACCCTGATAATGGAGCTAGTCTTGGAATAACCCAAAAAGCATTACCACTCCCCATGGGTTGGATACATAGACCTAGAATCAGACAATATGAATATGTGAACAAATTTTCCCAAAACACAATGGAAGAAATAGATACAAGAATTCATGAACAAAGAAAAGTCTATAGAGAGAACTATACTTGAAGTAAAATAGGTAAAGAAACCCAACATTAACCATAATTTACAAAAATATAGGATAAAAATCCAAGTCCCAACTGACAAAACTCTCCAAACCCAATGATCAACAATAAAAACCACCTCAATGTCGATCTTTACAATTATTCTAACCTACAAGAAGATAATCTTCAAACAAATGAATGAATAGGTAGGTTTAGATCTACAAGATTTATAGGGTGTCACCAATGGGTCCAAAATAATATTTCACAATTAATTAACCAAATAAATCATTCAGTTTAAAATTGACTGGAATGTCGGTTCAAAAGAAATTTTAAAACAAATCATGCTTTCTGTTTCAATTTATGGAAATAATTTAAAAAATGGCATAATAAGCTTCTTTATATAAAACTATTTAAATAAATTAATAAGGTATCTATAAAATAGTTTACCTATAATGGAAGATATATAAAAACATTAACAATGATCAACATTGGAATCTGATAATTGGTATGACTGTTTGAGGTTATGGGATCGTCACACACTAATATGATGATATGAGAAATGTGCACACATTTTACTCTGGAATTGGCCATTGAAGACTAACCAACATCACACAGGGGATAAGATCTGACTATATGTTTATATTGGAGTCTTAATGTATCAATATGTTCTTAAAGAAATTCCAACATAGCATATTTGTCCCAAATAAATCACTACTTTCCTAACCTTTCATGTGATTAAACAACAATGAATAATTGGAAATTTATTTAAAATCATAAAAAAACATCCCATGTTCCTTTTCAATATTCCAATTTATTTTTGAACCCAAAATAGGTTTTTAATCAAATCATGCCTTTTTACAAGATAAACCCACCAGGTATCTATATAAATAATTTAAATATGTTTTTCTCAAATATTATTTTGATATCAATTCCTCAAATCAATTTTACAATTCAATTTCACAATTTTAATTACACAGTTAAATTTCCACAAATTTCTATCAAATTCTACAAACACACTCTGATTCATTGGAATTGGGGGTTCTCCCAAGATCATTCCAAATTATATTAAAATACAAAATTTACAAAAAATATGTATTCATAATATAAATTAAATAAATTTAGTCTAAATCAATCAATTCAGCATCTAATAAATAGGAAAATATTAAATGGAACCACCTACAAAAACAAAGAGTTCACGTATTACAATGACCACAATAGAAAAATCCAATGAAGAACATCACCAATAATGATCCAAGAATCAAATATAAATTCATGATCTAAAAATATTGGATTATATCCTCCAAAAAATGTAGATATGAGACCCTATGAAATTGAGGAGAGGAGAAGGGAGAGGGATAGGCAGAATGAGGATTGAAATCCATCACAAAATTATCAAACAATGATCACCTCACATTGATTCCCATAATAACGGTTTTAGAGAAGCCAATGGTAGTTCTTGGGAACCCAAATGACCTGATATAATGTTCTAGGTCGATTTAGGCCTTAACGAGGGATGGGGGGTTCAGGTATTTTCAATGAATTTTAGAATTAATTAAAATTTGTGTGCATGGTTTCCTAGGAAGGGACGTATGGTTTTTAAAACCATGCACCCTAACCATTAACCCCTATCAATGGGGGTTCATAGTTTCTCCATGGTGGGTGAAAAAGTTTCCAAATCGGGCAATAACGTTTAAAACCACTATTCTATGGGTTTATAAATCTTGATCTAGTAGGGCCCACTATTTGTAAAAATTATATTCCAATGGGGAATAACCTAAGATCCATTATAAAACATCAAATTTTCACCTAATGAACCCCTAATCAAGTCCCAACCAAATCATGGTTGAAAGAGAGTTTAAGAGTAACAAAAATAGTAAAAGGATTTAACAACCTCCCCACCATAGAAACATTCTTTCCTGAGAAAGCTAGTTAAGATGCATTCATGTCCAAATGATGAGGCCACTTCTCCTTAATCAATGTCTCTCTCTCCGACGTGTCACGAGAATCAAAACTAGGATTCTATAACACTGTAATTAAATGTATATTCCTTCCACGAAGTACCTTGGTTTCAAAATCAACTATCATGACTGGAGGATTAGTCATGGATAAATCAAGGTCAACATTAAGATATTTCTACCTCAGAACATGAGATGGTTCGAAAGATAAGTTCATAGCTATGATACATGGAACACATTATGTACTGAAAAAATCTATATAGGAAGTTAAAAATAGTATTGAAATTTAACCAAATTCTCAAAAACCTCAAAATTTCACACAAAATGAGGAGAAGTTTTACTTTTCTCCAAAGGTCTTGATGATCCATATGGGGAGAAACATTCACGAATACCTTGTCACCAACTAAAAAATCCAATGGTCTATGATGATGATCAACATAAGTAGTACACCAGCTCTGTGATGTCAAAATTCTCTAAAGAATCAATAGAATCTTTTCCATCATCAATTGAACCATGATCGGTCCAACTGAGGAACATTCACCATTCCCCAACAAACATAATAGAGATTTTATGGCTGCCTATACAAGGCCTCAATAGGAGACATTATTCTACTATATATTTTTATAATCAAACTCAACCACCCATAAATGGAAACCTGAAGCACAGCCAAAGTCAACAATGTATGAACGAAGATTATCTTAAAGAACTTATATAGCTTTTCAGTCTTTCCATCTAACGGGGAATGGTATGTCATACTCAAATGAACCAGAGATCTGAGTACCTCATGAAGGCCCCAAAAATAGAGACAAGTAAAATGATAATCCTATCAAATAAAATAGAATATGGAACTCCATAAAAATGAAAAATGTCTTTAATATAAATATTTCATAGTTCTTCAACCCTGGTTGTATCAGGAATTGGTATAAAGAGAGACAATTTAGTTAGCCAATCAACCACAACACACATTAGATTATTCTTTATTAGGGTACTTGGAAACCCATTTCAAAATTCCATAGATATCTCTTCCCATATCCATATGGGCACTCGAAGTGGCTGTAAAAAACCCTAAGGCCTTTGATCCTCGGGCTTGACCTATTTATATGTATAACAGTGAGAGAAAAAAATTAGCAATGCCTCATCTCATACGTAGCCACCAAAATAACAACTGCATGTCATCAAACATATTTGTGGTTCTGATGTAAACAAAAAATTGTGAATGATTGAAATCACCAATCACATATTTCCATACTGCTAATGAAACAAAAAAAAATATTATAACATAGAATTCCCTCCGAAGAGAATGAACAATCAACAATGGTGTCTAGACCATAAACAAAGTCTCAAATGATACAAAAATCATAATCAAGATGTTGTTCCTAAATGAAAAACTCAATAAGAGTGGATTTAAACTGAACACTAGAAAAGGAAACCTCAACCCATGACTCTAGGACTCTAATTTGATTCTTTTCAAAAAGATCCATCAAGTTACACTTTTCCAATGATTCTACCACAACACGGGGAGAATGTTTACTCATCAAGGCATCTATGATGAAATTACACTTGCCAAGGGTATCGGTGATATAAAAGTTGAAATATTGTAGGCATTCCACTCAACACTTATGGATGAGTTTCAAATATTTTTTAGAGAAGATATAAATTACGATATTGTGTTTAGAATTCACAACCATCATTTCTTTGAATTGTTAATTCCACCAAAACATAAGTGCAAATTATTGTTCAAGGTATTTTGTTAGATAATTCATCTCATGTGGCCTAACAACCCAAAATACATAAGCAATGACATGATAACCCTTTATAAAACACAACCCAAACCTGAACCTGATGCCTCAAAAATGACAAAATTTCCATACCTTGCCTATGGGAGATTAAACATAAGTGCAGTAATCAAAATATTTTTTAGATCAATAATTGAATTATGATATTTTCAATTTCATGAAAAAATTACCCCCTTTTGAGTTAGAGAAGTCATTGTAGAATCTATATTTGAGATTTCTTATAAAAATTAATGGTAATATCCTACAAAACCCATGTGAATTTGACTCTATAAATCATTATTTGGTTATTTACATGTCATAAAACCTTTCAAAAAATTAGGATTAACAAA
This sequence comes from Viscum album, assembly GCA_963277665.1. Taxonomy (NCBI): domain Eukaryota; kingdom Viridiplantae; phylum Streptophyta; class Magnoliopsida; order Santalales; family Viscaceae; genus Viscum; species Viscum album. The sequence continues at coordinate 1,572,176,541 of OY728120.1, read as the reverse complement.
TATTCCATTTCCCATCACCACATCGCCCAGTAAATTCACTTCCTGAATCAAGAAATTACATTTTTATTTCTTGGAATAATGTCTACAATTTAGCAAAATTTCCAAAACATCTATCAAATGAAGCACATGAATCTCCTCAGACATAGAGTAAACAAGGATTTAATCTAGAAATTCCACAAAAAATGAAAAATAAACTCATAGGATATCCAATTAATTAAATCCAAAAAGATAGAAGGAGAACTAGTTAGATCAAATGGAAGGATAAGGTATTCCTAATGGACATACCAACTCTAAAAGTCTAATTTTTGAATGTCAGATTCTTTATTAGTGAAATGATGATATCCAGATCAATGATAAATCATCGAAAACCACTTCACCCCTATCAACTGGTCAAATAGGTCATCAATCTCTAGAAAAGATATTTTTTCTTTACCGTGACTCTACTATGTTTTCAATAATCAACACAAATATGAAGTGGCCCATTTTATTTCATAACAAAGAGAACTGTTGCCTCCCAAGGTGAAGTACATTGGAATATAAAGAATTTAACTAAAATATCATCCAACCAAGACTTCAAATATTTCATTTCATATGGTTCAATGTGGTAAGAATTAATAGACATTGGTTTAGTACCTGTTACTGTGTCTATAGAAAACTCAAAATAACTTAACGGTGGATGACCAGAGAAGATAGAAGGAAAAATGTTGCAATGCTTGATGAAATGTAGAGGTAGATCACCTCTAAATGACTATAGATCAAGATAAAAAGATAACAATGAAATCACATTCCCCAACTCAGGATAAGAAATAATAACTTCGTTCGACCTTGGGTCCTATTATCCCCGAATGATATAACACCCACCATCATGGAATGTAAAGGAGACCCATCAAATATAACAATCAATATGTGTTTTATTAGAAATGATGAAATATATCTTTAATATGAATTCAGGAGGTTTCATGTTTAGAATACGAAAATATGAAGCAAGATTGATATTTTATAATCAGAAAAATAGAGTCTATGGAGACCTTCCTACCACTTTGTTCCAAGGGGTGTAGTAATATCAATCACATAAGGCAAAATCATAGTAGTAAGAATATGAATATTTTCTATTTGAGTAGAAATGAATGAATTATGTGCACCAGTGTCAAATAGAGTTGTCACTAATGAAGAATCTATATTGATGGTATCTCTCATAGTCATTAGACCCATATCTTCTTCCTCTAGGGACTCTTCCACTATGTGAAGAAGCTTCATTCTAGATTCCTATGGGTAGAACCCATTAGAAATTGAAGAATATGATTTCAATGTAGGTCTATTAGATTATAATGATCCCATAACACAATGTCTAGTATATTATATTTTAAAAAATGATCATGTTACCCAGGAATGTATACGAACCACATAATTTGGGTGCCTCATTGAAAACCTATTTCAAGTTACATGGATTTCCACAACAGTAGAAAATCTAATGGCCCCTTCCAGGAACTATAGGAGGTCCGGAAAAACCCAATAGTAGAGAACTTCCATGAAAATCAACATGATTCCTCTTCCCTTTATTAGAACTCATAGAACTTTCATTAGGAGGAAAAGGAACTCCCATCAAACATGACTTAGAATCCTGGTCAATTTCAACCATCAATTCTCTATCCATCACATTAGCATAATAATAAAGTATCATCAAGAACACTTGAGAATTAATATAATATTGAATTTCTATCTCAGACCATCGTGTCTTTAAATTCTCATTCAACATAATATCAGGTGAAATCTACCCATCCATAGAAAAATAGTTTGCATATTATGTCACCTCTGTTTAAACCTCCTCGTGTTTGAAAAACTCTAAATCCTTATCCAAAACAATTGAATCTATATATAATTGGTACGTGAAAATAACATTGAAGTCTATAAACTCTATTAACTCTTTCTTCTTCATTGGAACCATCATGTCCCCCCATTTCCATCTAGGTCCCTTCAACTTGAAGGTTAAACACTTCACCATGATTTCCTCGATAAATTTAAAGAACTCTGACATAAGTTCAATAAGTCAAAAACAATCCTAAAAATTTGTTGGATGATTTAATAATTGGAATGAAATAGGATTATGGAAAAGGAAATACTATGAAAGTTTCTATAAAATAGCTATTTAAGGTTCAATATATTTATCCTAAATGGGAACATGTGAATATTTGTGTCCTAGATCTTGGACAAAAAAACAATTATTTTAACACAATTCTGGTCCACAAGAAGATTTTCTAATTGAGGTTCATCATTAGCTTTCTCTTGGATCCATTTCATATGTTTACTTGAAGGAATAATCCTATTTAACATCAGAATCAAACATTGAAGACATTATAAATGATTCTCATAATAACCTTTACCAATATCGATAAGGAATATTAATCCCAATAGATAGATAAAAAATATTTGGATTTCATCCTATATAATTCAATAAGATAAAAAATACTTGAACTAATCCCAAAGAAGTCTTTCTAAAACTACCCCTGGTGACTTAAGGCTCATTATAGTGATAGATTTCAAGTCAGTCAATTGCAAATACTTCTTATGTCTTGAAAATATTTCAAAAAATCATAATGACATCATGAAAAATTCTTAACCTTCTCAATTGATACAACCTTGTAAAAAACCATCTACGATACATTGGTACCCTCATACCCAAGACTATCCCCACATGGCCTGATGGGTCTTACTGATCCCTACAAGTTGGTGATAGGAACCTAGAATCAAACAATATTAAAGTTAAAATGAATTTTCCCCAAATAAACTAGATGAAAGAGATACTAGTCAGTATGCAGAAAAGAAAACTCCACATGTATAACTATACCAGAAAACAAAATGATAACCAAACACAAATTACAAAAAAAAATTAATTAGAAAAAGTATGACAATCCAAGTCCCAAAATACACAACTAGCCATGCCTAAGGATCAACAATTAGAACACCCTAAATGCGCATATTTACCCTTTCTCAAACATGGAAGAATATAATATACAAATGGTCGAAGGCATAAGTAGGGTTTGATAAAAACATCGGGTAGGGTCTCACTATGGATTCCATAATAAGGTTCCATTATTGAGTAACCAAATAAAGAGTTAAATTTTAAATAAAATTTCATGAAAGTTCAAATGAATATGAAAAATATGGAGCATTTTATTTTAAAATATATAAATAAATTAAACAAATGGATTAATAAATTTTTTATTTAAAATAACTGATATAAATTGAAAATTAATGAGTAAAAGGTTTACTAAAAATAGAATATATATATAAATTATCAATGAGAAACATGGTAATCTTCCAAGTCGTATGATAGTTACAGGTAATGGGAACCCAATAAACTCATGTGATGATAAAGGAAATGTGCTCACACCTCCCTTTGATAATGCTCAAAGAAGACTAACCGACATCCCACTAGGTAAAATATATGCCTAAAAGTTTTTTTTTATGTTTTAAAGTGTCAATCTATTGCTAGAATAATTCCAAACTAGCATGCCTATCCAAACTAACTCACTAACTACCAATGCTTTCATGTTCTCAATAAAAAAAATAATGGGAAATTTATTTCAAAACTAGTTAAAATACAATCAACCCATTTTTCCCATTTCAATATAACAAATTCAATTTAAAAACCAAAATGGGTTTTTAATCAAATAATAAATTTTTCTACTGTAAAACCAACATGTTTATATCAAAAAAATTTAAATACATTTATCTCAAATACAAAGCTGACATCAATTTCAAAAATAAATTTCTAAATTCAATATCATAATTTTAATTCAAGAATATAAATTTCAAATTTCAATTTCCACAATTTTACCACAAATTCCACACACACCCCAATTAATTGGTATTGGGGGTTTTTCTGAATTTCATGCCAAATTAATTTCAAATCTAATTGTTTTAAAAGAATTAATTTTTCATAAAATAATTAATTAAAATTTAATATAAATCAATAAATTTAGGGTCAAATAAATTTTTCTATATTAAAAGAAACCATTTACAAAAAAAACAAAGAGATCACATCACAAAATTCCCATGTCACGACCTAGTCTGGACCACAATCATGATATTGTCCTCTTTGGGCCTAGACCGTACAATTTTCTTTTCCCCAGGCTATGGTCCTTAGGAATCCCCATAAGAAAAGGCCTCATGATGGGAGGGGTATCCACATGACCTTATAAATGGGTGCTTCATTCTCCTCCTCCTCCGATGTGGGATTTTCGTAATCCCACTCCCAGAAGGGTCTAATGTCCTCATAGGCACATCAAATTTCCACGGGCTCAGAAACAATTTTTGGATGGAACAATATAGCCCATGACCAGGATATTGTCATCATTAGTCCTAGCCAATAGGGTTTTTATTTCCATCAATTTTATACCTCAATAAACCCCAAAGAAGAAGCTTGATGATCAGATTGGTATCTTCACCACCGTATAAAGGGGGACTTCTTGCTCCACTACCTTATAAGGAGGAGGAGTAAGAAGGACCCTTTATAGGGTGGTGTAGATTCCCCTCCATTCATGAGGACTTTTCCTAGAGGATTCGTGAGGGCTAGAGCCCATGGAAACCAAAATCATGTGTGCTAGGCCCAAAGCTGAAAATATTATGATCTTGAGATGGAATAGGACATCAAATGGAGTTAGAGATTGTGTCCATTTTTTGTTCTCATGGGGACATTGAGCCATTCTACGGAGTGGATTATGCCAATCCAACAACGAAGGTGCAGGAGCACGAATCACCCCTTTATAAGGTGGTTTGGATACCTCTCCCATCATGAGGAATTTTCCTGGGGGATTCCTGAGGGCGAGAGGCCAAGGAAAGAAAACTTGTATGGGACTTCCCCAAAGTGGACAATATCATGATCTTGGGCTAGACTGGGCCATTACATCCCACAATGGGAAACACAAATATAGAATGTCAGGAATAGATATCCAAGAATAAAACCAAGATTAACGATCTAAAAAATGTATATTATATCCTTCAAATATAAATAGATCTAAAAAACCCTAAAGAAGAGAGTAGATGATAGATGAAGAGAAGGAATAGGGATTGAAATCATTATAGGAAAGATTTGAACAACAATTCCTACACATTAATTCACCTCGTATAGGGTTTTGAGGAGACAAAGTTGGATCTTGGGAGCCCCAAAGACCAGAAAAAACATTCTTGGTCTTGTTAGGCCTGATAGAGGATAGAAAGGGGGATAAAGTTTTTTAATTATTTTTTGAATTAATATAATGATAGGTGCATGGTATCCTAGGTTGGGTTGCACGCATTGTCAAACCATGCACCCCAGTCATGTTCCCTTGATGATGTGGTTTCATAGTTTCTCATTGGTGGGAACACGGTTTGTCAATCCTTGGTCCAACTATGAAAACCCCAAATTCATGGGTTTCCAAGGATTGAACTATCACAACACACAATTTGAGAAATACATGGGCTAACCGTACACAACCCAATAACCATTCAAAAATTAAGAATTTATACTCAAAGCACCCATAAATGGCACCCAACTATAAATTGATCCAAATATGGGTTTAGTGTTACCTAAAAATAATAACATGATGGTACAAATTCCATCCACCAGTTGTGAGGATTTTATGGTAAAAAATATCCACGATCTTTACAACAATTTATAGATGGATCAAATGAGGGTTGAACTGGAAAAGATGCATAGAATAGCATGGAATTTATAGGAAATTATCTATTACCCAACACGTGTCCCTATTAACACAAACCAAGAAGTATAAATTCTAAGAACATAGTGATTACATGTAGAATAAAACACCACATTCCATGTGTCATATGACGCACGCCATGTGACCTTTTTTTTGTGGTATGACATGTATCTTGAAGGATAGAAGGGTGTAGACACTACTAGGAACATGGGAACAACCATAAAATATAGGAATTAATCAATACTCAAAAAAGCCCAGGTATATCATAACAACCAATTATACGATCATCCCCTGATTACATTGGCATGTGTAGTGGAAAACAAGCTTGGAAATAAGAAGGTTCATTTTTAGATGTACACTCAATGTACCCTATATACACAATGAGACAAATATTTGAGGCTATTTGGATCCCATTATTTCCTCAATTTAGACTCGGTTCAATTGAGTTTATATCCTTGATATATAACTATGAGTGTACGATGGGGAATTATATGTTTATCACTAGATTATGATGACCTCTATGAGGTTTTTCTAGGATATATTTAAGGGTATCACTCTGTGAGGCCTAAGGTGGGATCCTCTATCACATCTTCTTCCCTATATGGGTTCATAGTATCGAAATAGCGACCATGCACAAGGAATCATCCAAAATCTAATATATCGATCTAGTTGGGTGTTTGGTGTCCCCTATCAGTCTTGAGTGTGATCCATAATGAAGATGTTGATAAAATAAATGTTATGTTGAATTCATTAGTGAGACCCGACAAGCATAAACTATTAGATGTGTTTTAGTAGTGATAAAATGTATTGTGTAGTGATATCTTTTTAATTTTAAATAACTTTAAAACTTAAATAAATCTTTTGGGTTTTAGTATTTCTAGGTCATCGTGAGACTTCGAGTATATTATGAGTATATATGGGTTTTTATGTTTATACATATTGATTTTTCACATATCCTGACTGAAATTCCTTTGAGTTATTGGGTTGAATACTATTTATGCTTTATTACTAGTGATACCATGGTGTCCTACTTGGTATTGTTATACTCACCCTTTTATGGGATCTTTCTATAGATGTTGTATCATATTTAAATGAAAGTTCTTTTAACTATGTCATAGAAGGACCGAGATCATGTAGAGAATAGTGATATGGAATATTCATGGATAGATCAATTGTTTCAGTAAATAACAATCCCATTTTGTACAATTTTATCAATTTTTGTGGGATGCATTTAAATGTTATTAATCATTATATTTTTCGTAATCTAATTTCATAATTTAGAAGTACACATGGATTATAGTATAATATGTATTATTTTATCTTTCAGTATTGTATATTAATTGAATATGTGTTTGTGTTTACATATACCATAGGATAAGGCTTCCCATGTGTGAGATGTCCCTTCTCGGTGCTGGTCACCAGCCCTTGGCCTATTTGAGGTGTGATTGTGGTGTCTCACTAATCCTAATGCAAGCTAGGTGCATCATTGTGGGAATGGTCATGATAGATTCTTACCATTTTGGGTTTTATCTTAAAAAGATATTATAAATATTTTTTAGTTTTGGATTTGGTTTGGTATTTATAAAAATTATGTCATTGTTTTTTTATCTTAGTTCCTAGGATAAGGAAACTAGTCCTAGTGTGGTGGTCAACATATTCTTTCAACTGGGACACTAATAACCCACTATTTTATTCTGTACCCATAGAAACTAGTTTTAAAAAAATCATTTTTACTTGCATCATATAAGAATTGGTATTGTTTTCTTTGTTATTTTTGAGACATCTCCCTAAATATAGTCTTTGAAAATGATTCCACTTTCTTAATATACAATTCCACCACTAGGATTCAAAAAAAGATTTAAAAGTAGGCTCATGAGGATGATCTTCTAATTATGGAGACTTTAGTACAGGGTCCTTTATTGGAGTTGGTACCTTGAGGTGGCATTCTAGATTTAACCCCACCTTTATAGTTATAGTTTGATGCAACAATACTGATTAATGATGTGAATAATCAAACAAAATCTTTGAGTTTCATAGGTTATGACTTTAAATATTTCAGTGAGAGCTAATCCCCCATACAACGAAGGAATAACTAGAGGCAATGACCCAAGTATTCCACCTTGTGAGTACACCAACAAATCAGATGGTGGTTATAGTAGTGAGTCCTCAATAGATCTTGTATGGGTGATGGTAGAGTATATTGACTCAGGAACATGATGAGATGGATCTCTCTGAGTTAGACTTATAAGATCTATTTAATGCGTAGTTCTATCCATACACATCCTGACTAGCTCATATCTATGTGATTTGGGAGTTTTATCAAGGAATCATGACTTTGGTTGACTACTCAATGAGGTTCACCAACATCGCATGTTACTCTAGAGGTATGGTTCATGTTTCAATTTTCTATGCATAGATCATCAATCAGGGCCTATGGTGGGATATTAAGGAATCAATGATATATCATTTCATTCCCACATAAACTAGAATTTTTTATCGAGACGTAGTAACAAAGAGCTTTCTATGTGAGCAGAAGCCGATATCTGGTGTGGGTGGCATGCTCGTAGGAGCTGAGACATTGAAAGCTTGTATCTAATATCAGACATAAGGAGCATGACAAGGCAAATGTTTCAAAATATGATTTCAATATAGATGGTATTTTATTTATGGTTCTTAAGATGGTTCTATCCATCCTAGAGAGAGACAATGTTTCTATTAATATGATGAAGGACATATCACCATGGATTTTTGGAAAAATAATACAACTCAAAGAGAGATAGTAAATGGAATAACTAGAAAGGTACTTTGGTAGGATCAGGGGGAGCCATAGGGTGGGGGACGTGTCAGATGAGAGAGAGTATGGAAACATGATTTGGAAGATAATTTGACTTATTTACACCCTTATCCTCAGGTGGTTCATGCCATGCTCAATGAGTTGTGAAGTAGGGATGAGGGAAAATGTAGGTATTATAGGACTAAAATCTACATTATAGATAAAAATTATTTATTATTCACTAATTTCATGACACATCTCAGTTTTGAGACATATAGAGTCTATTTGAGCCCTTATCTCAACTCATGCACGTGAAATAACACAAAATATGGGATTTAGTTATCACACACTTCCCCTGATAGTGTAATTTGTCAATCAAGGGGGGGGGGTATTATTATGGGATATCAATTTAGGAAATAAGGGTCCCTTTAAACATCTTATTAGGTTTAGAATGGATACACACATTTAGTTCCCATATTGTCTTTTTTTAGAGAGAGGATGTATTGGATCCATGGTAATGTGATGATTTTTTCGTTCATGTGTGAGAAGGAAACCCGTGTAGAGAAGGATGAGCTCATATATAGTACAATAAAAACTATCATTCACTAGTGGTATAGTATAATTCTTTTAGAAATGGATGCTATGGGATTTTATATCCCTATTGTGTCGGTAGAGTATGATGTCTTTTTTCATAAGGGTATGCCTGGATTACCTCCCAATCGGGAGATTGAATTATTTATTTACTCTCACCCAAGGTATCATTCAATATCTACTATATTATATTGGATTTATCCCATAGAGATTCATGGGAGTTGGTTTTTTAGGAGTAATTTAAAGGTAAGGTCTATACCAAACCCAGCGTGTTACCATAGGCATCCCGAAAGTTGTCATCTATGATGGAAGATGGGATGTTGACATTATGTGTGTATCAAAATCATGTGAATATAGTGAATGTGAAGAATGTGTATCCACTTATGAGGATAAATAACATATTATCAGTTTATATGGGTGATATGTTTGTCAAGTATATAACTTAAATCAGGTTATCTCTAGGTCCGAGTACGAGATATTGATGTACCATAGAAGAAATTATGTTGTGTCTATGGTCATTATGAGTACATGTTAATGACTTTTGGTCTGAATAATGCTGAAAAAGTGTTCACTTGACTCATGAAATTGGGCTTTCATCCTTACATATACTATATTTTGTGGACTACATAGATGAAATCAGTTTGTACTGAAAATATAAGGAGGAGAAGGTGGAATACTTGATTATGGTCTTGTGCATTCTACGATACCACCATCTCTATGGGAAGATCTTAATCTGTTAGTTCCAGATTCTGGAGGTCTAAATTCATGGAAATTTATTTGGTATGATGTAGTAGCATTTTATCCAGTGATGGTTGTGGTAGTGTTATCTTGAGATCCACTCATGAGTGTGAAGGAGGTGTAGTGTTTCCTTTGGGTGATATGCTAAACCCTGAGATTCAATCCTGATTTCTATAAGTTATTAGCATTTTTACTTCTTTCACCCCAATGTTAATCCTTTAATTGGGATGTATAAGTTCTAGTACTAATCTCTAGAGTTACTATAGAGTTTTAAGAGAAAAATAATAATATGTTTTCCATAAGAAGGTGTCGAGTACGTAGTGTTTTGTGATGCCTTGTGGATAGGATTTGGATGCATTTTAATACAGAGGTGGGAAGTGATTTCCTATGGGTCTCGGTAGTTGATATCATATGAGTAGAATTACGAGACCCAAAATCTATACTTGGTTATGGTAAATTATCTATAATGATATTTTTACATTTTTTTATGAGTGACTAGTTTGTTGTATATTCTAACCATAAGAGTTTCATGTATATCTTCTCATATAAGGATATTAACATTAGAAAGTGGTTATCACTAGATTTCCTCATTGATTATTAATTTGAGATAGTATATAATCATAGGAATGGGTACACGGTAGAATATTCTATCTGCGAGAGATGTTTTTTTCTAGTTTTTGGACGAGGTATAAGAGATGTTTTCCTCATTGCAGTTGTACCTGGTGGATGAGTACGGTGAACCATACCTCCAATCGATGGTTGTTAACCCACCACTTCTGCAAATTGTTTGGGAGGCTCAGCATGGAGATACTAACAATAAGACTTCATATACAAATACATCAACCGATAATACTCATGATTGACTTTCTAAATGTGGGAATTATGTAATATTATTTAGAGGATAGATGAGGGTGAAAATGGAATTTCATGAGGAGGTTCTAAGAGAGTTTCAAATATCTCCCTTTGTAATAAAACCATACATGGTGAATATATACCCATACCACTGTAATTAGTTCTGGTGGCTCGGGATTAATAAGTGTGTAGAATAGTTTCTATATCATCGCATCACATATTAGAAGGTGATGTCTAGTTTCATGCAGGTTTAGATTAACCCCATGAGGTTATAGATTAGAAGTGGGATGGTATATCAATATAATTTATAATGGGGGGATAATATGAATTTCTCGAGGAAATGATATTATATGGGTGATCATCGACAAACTCACTATGTCGAACCACTTCTTAGATATATGAGAGAAGAGTTTAGTAGAGATCTTGGTATTCATTAATGCATTGAAGATAATCTAAATACTCATAGTAACATTGATTATAATATTAGGTTGTGAAGCATGTTTCAAATACTGATTATAGAGTGTATTTACCGAGGTCTTTGGGACTCAGTTACAATTATGAATGGTGTTTCATACATTGAATGATGGCCATAAATATGAGAAAAATATACTTCTAGAGGACATTATACTGACCTGAATGTTAAACTTTGGCCATAGTTGGGATGGTCACCCACCCATGGTGGAGTTTTCATAAAAAAACAACTACCAATCCCCCATTTTTATGACATCATTCAATGATTTTCGTGGGATATACTAAAGTTCAAAACATTGTTAGACTAATCTAGGAGATTCTAAATTTATGGTCCAAGAGTTCATGTGAGCTATGACAGAGAAAGTGTAAATCATCTAGGAGATGATAAGGATTTGATAGATCCTTTTGATGTATTATATAGGATAATGATGGTGGACTTTGGAGTTTGAGGAGAGAGACCATGTGTTACTGAATGATTATCCTTGACTTGGATTGTATAGATTTTTTTGGGGTGGAAAGTAATCTCAGAGGTTCACCATCCCTTTTGCGATACAATTTAGGCCCTATTGAGGTGGGGTTCTTCTTGGACCTACAACCATAGATAAACTGGGTTCATAATTTCATACAAATTTCATAGCTAATGAGGTATTCACATGAACCATTTTATGTTATCAAATTGAAAGAATTAGAACTTAAGGAAAAAAATACATTTTTGAGCACTATATGGATATCAAGGAACATTAACAGAACATCCTCTTTGGCTAAGTGATTCTTCTGGTGTGTGTCCAATGGAAGCATATGAATCATTTGGAGGAAAACTGGGAGCACGAGATATAGATGAAATTTTAGTACCCACATCATTTTTAGTTGTCTTTGATGATTTTTTAGGAAATAAACCATAAGTTTGGGAGAATGTAACACCACTTTTACCATTTAATGATTTTGAATATATTTAATTATATATTTTGAATTCGTGGAATGATATGGTTAGATATTCTAAAACATGGACACCATTGATACTAATATAACAAAATTAATAGATATATTATATCACACATGCAGAATTTTCTTTAAATAGTGGAATTACTCTCAAATGGAGTCACATATAATAAATTTGAGACAATCCTTGAATCTAAAATGTGGTTTTTAGGCTTGGTGTGGAGAAATAATTATTTTTGTGAGGATGATTATTGAGAAGCATTAGGAGAGAAATAATTTAATAAATTTAATGTTTTTATTAAATTATTTAAATAAAAGACTAACCAAATTATCCTATATAAATAAATGGTTATATTTAATTCAAATGGATAGCTGCATAGCCCTAAAATTCATAGAGTCGTTTTTGTAGGAGAGAATGTATAATACCATTAGATTGGAGAATAATTTTTTATAATAGAATTTGAGAATCTCATCGTCAAATATAATTAATATTCATTATTCATTAGTGATCGATATGTAATTGAGGTAGAGATTTGTATGCCATGGTTTATAACCATTTTTTATTATCTAATGATGTATATGAATCAAATAGCTGATAGATTTATTATCATGTCACTCATGTTGCGAGTGAGGGTTTACTTACCTGGGATTATGGTAAATTTCAATTATTGTTTATTGATGCACATCACTAATCATTATAACGGTAAAAAAATTTGGCCACCCAAATAATAGTAGTGGATCATTAGTATTTTTTCTTCATGGTTTCTTCCCCAATTCATTACATGATTCCTCACCAACATTTAATTTTCCATCAGTTCAACAAATACCATGTATTCAATCTTTTCATGGCAATTAATTGTCTTGACGATTCAATACCATAAGTTATAGTTCATGATAGAGGGAGACATCCTGGTTAGACAGTTTTTTTAAATGATTAGAGCTAGATTGGATCAGTTCAGATTTTTACAACACTGTGATTTGATATGTTACATGTGGCGTGGTGTGATGTCAACTGATTCCCAATCAGTTTGGATGGCAGTAATCTAGACATATATGGAGAGGTATACAAGGTAAAAAAGACCCATGATCATCATCTGGGTTCACAACAGGATCAAAGGATATTGGAATGGGCCCATATTTTTTGAATAGTTGATAATTTATTGAAAATTTCAAAATACACAGGGTGTCCTCTTAAGAACACGTATCATTTAGTCCCCTTCTATGTAAATATGGTATGTGAACAAAGTGGGATATTTTATGATTTTTGAAATGTGGAACACACCATGTGACTAGGTTATGAAAACTCACCATTTTCCCCAAATGATACATATGTAGGGACACATCTAGGAACATGGGCATGACCATAGTACATGGGTACCTCTTGGTTCTTCGATATGTCTAGGTACATGGAAATGGAAAAATAAGGCATGACCTGAAGAATGTGGGTAATATCCATGGAACACAGGCAAAGTGAAAATAAGTTATGTGTTTATAGGTACACTTAGTGTACCCCCAATTCACACCATGTAATTACTATGCGGTTGTTTTGAACCCTTAATTATCATAATAAAGACCATGATCAGTTTAGTATAATTATTTAGTACATGATTATAAGGATAAAATGTGTCCTTATGATGTGAAAAAATGATTAGGATTCCCTATATAGGTTATGTCTCATAAAGTGTTCATGGTTTACCTTTTCATGGCCTGGGATGGGATCCACTATCACATCATTATCACTAGGGAGGGTTATTGTTATCGGAGTGACAACCATTCCCATGGCATCGATATCTTATGTAGATGATTATTATAATAGGTTTTTTGGTTTTCCCTAGTGGTAATGGGTGTGAAAATATATATGGATATATAAATATTCATTATTCTAGAAAGTACACAGGAATAAACCAATGAGAACAACCTCTTCAGAGAGCTACAGTAGTGAAAACATAGCTCCAAGAGTTAAATCTACTGAATGAGTTTCACCATAGAGCCTCAAGAACAATATTATGGATGGAATTATTGTTGATACCTCTTGATAAATGAATTCCATTTGGAGTGTATTTGATTTTCATTTGTCATTATTTCATTTTCATATATCCTAATTGAAAGGAATTTTATTTAATAACATGAATACTCTTGATTATATATCTGCAGTGATTTCAGGGTGTCTAATAGGGTATTTTTATAATCACACATTCCTGGGATCTTAATAAAAAATTCATTTCTTACACAGATGGCATGCCTTTTGAGAGTTTCCTAGGAGTAATAAGAGTATATGGATAATATCTATCTAGAGTTCCGATGGTTAGATTAGTGGATTCATTAGATATTTGTCCCCACAATCGGAGCTGATTGGAAACATTTATTATTTTTCTTAGGATTTTATTTATCTCTTATAATTTAGAACTTTTTCTATACTACGATTATAGAAATTAACTATATGAATTTATTTTGGTCTCAAATGTATAATTTTAAATTTTAACATTGTATAAGAATTGGAAATGTATTCATATTTACATGTACTATAGTTTATGTCCTCCCATGAGTGGGATGAGCCTACTCAGCACTGGCCATCATCCATGGCATACTTTTAGTCAGTAAGTCTTTGGTTGGTTGGTTAATTATATTAATCATATTAATTATCCAAAGCATAACCCATGGGAGTTTTCTTTCTGGTGTGAAATATTAGTCCCCCTCATCATGCCGAATGTAATGACTAAGTTAATACTCAAATAGACAATTTTAGTCTGATTACCCCTAGGTCCATCAATGTCATAGCCATATTCAAATTATAGTTTCTAGATATAGATGTTATTCCAAATAAAATTCAAAACACTTTACTTAAAATATATAATTTTCTATAGAATTTTGACTAATTACATTTCATCTAAAAAAATACTTTAAGGGTAAAATTTCAAATAGATCATTAAATATATTGAATAATCAGTGAATCATGATATAAAATACCAAATGGGAAGTTATAAAACCACACAATCGAAACCATATTTTACAACAGAATCATGTCTCAGGTAATAGAATCTTGAGACAAAATGTCCTTACCTTTATTACTAATTATAAGATTCACTCTAGAATCCTATATAATTTAATAACTATCTTAATTATATATTTCCGAATTTTTAACATCAATATAAACTTTTTTATATTCATTTATAACAATTCCCTATATTTATAATAGTTAGTTATTATCTTTTTTCAATGTTGGTTGTGAGTTATCTTGATCATTTTAAACTAGTTTCAATATATTTGTGTTGTTACTCAATTTTATATAAATGATTTTCAGTTTTATATAATAAAATTAAGTATAATTCATGATTTTAAAATTTAATTTTATGGGAATTTTTGTTATGAATCGTACATTTGAAATCGGTGATGAGAATATTTATATGATTTTTAATAAGAATACATAAGTATTTAACTAATGAGATTAATATTAATTTTACCAATAAAAAAAGTGAAACGAAATTATATTTTACATATTTATACCATAAATTACCTAAAATTGAATTTCAACAGTCATAAATGAAATAAATTTGTTACATTGTTCATGTGGGTTGTTAAACAAGACTAAAAGTAGTACATACTATGGGTGATGGATCCTTATGAGGTGATTTATGAGTAAAATATTTTTATTAGAATCATAATTATGTTATTTATTTTTTGAGTGATTTATATCATAATGTAAAATATTTAAATGATGAATATAACCCATTAAATGTTTTTACATAGTTTGATGAAATTTGTTTTGATCCTAGAATTCTTTTTCTAATGAGTGAATTGACTAAAAATATATATTTATCTTTTTTTAATTGGTTGATAATTTTTATTCAAGAACATTAATAATTTTATAAAAAATTACTTATTATTATATACATTTTCATTAACATCCATGAACTAAATTTATGAAAATAATGAAATGAAAATCAACCATTCTGTGGAGGCGGTAGTTTGCACATACACATATTTGATGATTTCACATTCCATATAGGGGGAGAAACATATAACCTATTTTATAATTTCAGTGCCTGAATTGTCTTTCTAATATCATACATATTTATGATATTCAACAATATGACCAAAAATGTACTGTGGTTATGGAAAAAATCCAGACTCTTTATAGAGGCGGTAGTCAACACAGACATAAAAATGTGTTTTTTGGTTTACTTTTGGTAATAATCAGAAATGCAGATAATTTTTATTACCTTATTGTAATAAAATTAGGTATTGAAAAGAAAAAATATGATTAAAATGGAGTAAAAAAACCAATTTGGAATTTAATATATTAAATATAATAAATTAGGGAAAATAAATTCTCAGGACGATGACTTGGGATTTCCAAAAAAGGGGTCCACAGAATGGGAGGGATTAAGCTAATATCTTATTAAAATTTTATTAATAGGGTTGAATCTGATAATATAGGATCTATATTTGTTTTTTCAATTGTAAAATCATTTATTTTTGTGGTATTGAAGGGGTGGACAAAGGCCTCTTTTACAAGAGGTTTTAATGGCATTTTTTGAATGCATATCAATTTAATATTAAGAGGGGACATGTTTAAATTTACTGAAACTTCCAAAAAAATGGAAAATAATTTTATGGAGGTAGGATAAATGGTTTATCATCAGTCAACCAATCAATAATAAAATATTATTAACTTGATTCGATCTCATTAACTATAGACTTAACACTTTTATCAGTTACAGTTTTACTATGGTAACGAGTTATGAATAATTATATAATTTTTTAATCCACAAATTTATATAGATATTATTAAATAATTTTTAAGTACTAGTTTGAAATATGTTATCAATTATATTGTATAAAATTTATATTTTTATGAAAATTAAATTCTAACAGTGTTGTGTGTAACAATAAAAACCCTGTTATTTAGAGAAAGTGTAATTTTATGTTGAAACATTAAGAGTTGAGTAAAATTATCAATGGGTTTTTATTTTTTGGATAAAATTTATATTATTATAGTATTTAAAATTGATTTAAATAAAATCAAAATTATATTTAACCAAAACAAAATTTAATTAATAGAAAAGACCAAAAAAAATTTATTGGAAAATATTAATTAATTCCCTAAAATGTTAATCATAGGTTTTCTAAAATGAAAATATTATTTTCAATACATATAATATACAATATTATGTATATATTTTATGAATTAATTTTGTTTAGAATTTTATAGTTCTTTCTTGAATATTCACAATATTCATAGATTTGGAAGGAACGATATTTTTTACTATTCACCTTAAAATTTCAAAAATCCCAAAAATTTATACTAAGATAATACTAACTTTATAAATAAAATATTCTAGGTAATTTGGTAAAATTAGATACAATATTTATCTTTTAAATAATTTTATGAGTAAAGGTTCTTTAACGTACGCATTATGTAAGAATTTTGAGATGTTTTTTACCCCCTATAGTAGGGTGTCAAGTATTATAGTGTTAGAGAAGACTGACCAGAAGAATATTTTTATATTAACGTACACCATAATATACACCATTATACTCCTCATTTGATAGTTATTACTTATATAAATTAATGAAAAATATCATAGGGTTCTCACATAATCATATATGAGTTGTTAAATATAGGAAATTGTATCATTTCAATATGAAGATTGGAATGTATGATGAGGCCAAATTATTGATTTAAATAATTTTTATAAGGTTTTCAATGCATGAACATTTAAGGAAATCGTTATTATTAATAGATATTTGGATCTCTTCAATTTGAGTTAAAAATGTGAACTTTCTCAAATACCTCATTCTAAATCATTAAAAGATATAATAATACTAGTTTTTGAATATTGCATATATTTATGTGATAAATAACACACTCTATATTGTTATAGAGGAATAAAGTTTTTCACATATCTCTCTTTTTAGGAATGAAATATTTTTTGGTGTTGAGAGGATATTACAAAACTGGTATCCTTTCATCAAGTAATTATTTCAACTTGTCACTAGGATTGGTACAAGATCAATTGATGGTTCAAATAAAAGTTATATCAATATAAGATACTTCCAAACAACTATAATAAATATGAAAAACATTATTTAGTTATCTTCTTTATCACATTTGAATAATCAGTCCAATATTAAATTATATGATAACCAATTAACTGGAATTTATACCAATGACACTATTTCAGAACTATAACATGATGGGATATTTCAAAGGAAATGATTTATCCTATATAGGATCTCTATTTATGATTTTGTTTTCATTAAAGTTGTAATATTTATTAATTTTTTAGAAATGTATGACTGTGTCACAATTTCTGAATCTACATATCCATAGTATTATAGAGACAATATTGAATCATTATACTGGTTGAAATGTATATAAAATTAAAATTATAAGACACTATGTTCCACCTCCAATGGTTTGATTAGTCCCATGGAATGAGAAGAAAACTATAATGTTATTGGGGATATCAAAAGTTGGAAAAATAATTTATGAGAATGGGGAGGAAATTGATATTTTTTTCTTCTTCTTATAAGGAGGGACATGATGAAACATGTCATTATTGGCTTACAAAGTCTTCCCATTTCACTAGTGGGTATATTTATAGGGTAGGTATACATGGTAGTTTATCTTATATAATGGATAACAGATAGTCATTATATAAAAATATACACATTTTATAGGATTCTAGGTATTCCTTTCCAGTTGAATGGTAAATTCTCCTTAAATTACCATTTGATCACTTTGGTAGAACAAAAATGTTTAAAATTTGGAAAAATGCATGTTGATCTAATTTAGTGGTTTATTGTTAATTTTACCTCAATAGGGCCTCATGTAAGGTACCTAGGTTAAATATATGGTCATTAGGGTATCTATTTATATCTTGTGAAATTTGGGTATGTGGGAACATGTGATGGTCTGAGTTAGTGTGTTCCCTCCTAGAATATTCCATGATAATTATACAAATGAAATGTAAGTCCTTAAAAAATTGATGTCATTTATGGATGGAGGGGTTTATAAAGATATGAGGAAAATAGTTCCTAAATAGTTTTAGGTTATAATGGTATTATCTAACAATTTATTAAAAACAAGAACCACACCACCTTTCACATATTAATATCAAATTTATTCTCTAGTTCCACCGATCAAGTTTGAATTATTTTATCCCCATGTATTCTAAAACACCAATGTGGTGATAAGAAATAAATTGAAACATTGAGTAGTAGATAGTGATCAGTGATGATTAGAATTTGATGTGGATTTAGTTGCAGTGGTATCATGGGTAAAAATCATTAATATAGGGTTATGCCTATTGGTGTCTACAATAACTTGATATCTATTAGAGGACATTTATGTTCTATAAATCTTCTAAAATAACATACCCATTACTGAGGTATAAAATAACTATGTATTATTAATTAATCTATTATATGGGAAAATGAGTTTTCATAGTATTCATTATTTTTATATAAAACTTATATAATAAAATAATTTTTTATGTATCTATATTTTTAGGGAATACATGTACAAGACAAATTAGTGGGAGATTAGATCTTACAAGAAGGGATAAATAAAGTCTATTCAAAGTATCTATTATAGATATAATAAATGTTCATGAAATCATATATGGTAGTAATATTAGTCTATTTTTTAATATTATGTATCCTTAGTATAGTGAACCCCATTTTTGAAAGGAATCATTCAACCCTAAAATTTGATTGGAAACTAAAATAATGTAAATAGACACTGTCTCATGGATTGATAAATTATAATATTATTTCAATAAAATGGAAAAATATGTGACTACATAACAATTTAAAAACTCATAGGAATTAAATCATAAATATAATACCATATAGGGATCCATGGACTGCATCAAAGTGTATTCACATCAGGTATAAAGTCTCTTACTAACTGGATCTTCCATAGTGAGTTAATGGGTTGTACTAGAATTTTTTAGAATAAAGGAAGCCTTATGGATTATGATAGAGTATATTTCAATCTATGAAATTGAGTAGATATATATCAGAGTAATATATTTATATTTATATAATAATATATACTCATTATATATAATAATAATTGATCCATTTTTTTATCACTAACAGTTCAAAAAATCAATAATAAGTTGATGGATTTGTATCTCATCATCATATGGAAAAAATTACACCAATCGTTTTATAGAATTCATGGAACATCAGTAATTGGATTATGAGTATACTATATTATGGTTATTACATTAATGGGTATATATGTAATAAATCTGACTCTCCTCTATGAAATATTCCCTCTATAAATATATGCTTATTTTATAAATATTATATAATAAAAAAACAATAACCAATAAAACACAAGAAAAAAAATTATTCAGTAAATATAGAACTTTACATATATATAATAAATAGACTCCACCGAAATAAAAATATTATTATTTCAAAATAAACACTAAAAAAATTAATTGGATTTGAAATTTAAGAATATCACAAAAACCATTTAATTGCTATAGTAAAATAATTATTGTAAATATAAATTATTCCTTAAAAAATATGAATGAAATTTATAAAGAGATGTATATAACTTTTAGAGAATCAATTTTTATATAAATTTTATAATTAAGGCGAGTTGATAGGGTGATGAAATACAATATGGCCAAATAAAATATTATTATTAGTAATACTCATTAAACCATTTGTAGTAGTAAACCAATTTATAATATTATAACATGATTAATATAATTTTAAAATAAAATATAAAAAAATTTACTATGAATAAAATAATAAAACAAGAATATTAAAATTTTATAAAATAGATGTTCAAATTATAAAATTCGATAAATAGATTACTATATTTTATCCAAAGTGGGATGAAAGAATTTATTAAAAAAACAAATTTTTATTTTATTAATTATAATTAACCTAGATAGATATTTATATTCTAAAAAGAATTTTTTTCATATAATATTGTTGAAATTATTAAGGTAATTTTTATGATGTTCTGGAAAACATGAATTTTTATGTGAATTGTAAAATTATATTTTTTGAAAATACTATTGTTTTATGTTATAAAATTGATTTAATAGTAAATTAATTAATCCAAAAATATTTTTCCACCATTATTTTCTTTTATATTTATAAATAATTAATTTCATGTTACAAATCATAATTATAAAAAAGTAAAATTAATATATGAAAAAGATTAATTATATCAAAAAATTTCTCCTTTATATTTTCTTCCTTCTTGTTTCATAAAATTATAAATTCATTTTTCTTAAATTATTAAAAAAATCATGTAATTGTTTTCAAAATATTTTTTTAACTGTCCAAATATCCATTATATCATGTTTTATTATGGGAATAATATTTAATTCAATATTTAAACCAAATAATTCCTATAGATTCCTAAATAAATAATTGCTTCAATCCCCCCATAGATAATAAATTCTAAATCACATCACACTTCCCAAGATATTCATAACTCCCAAATATTAATCATTTTAGTTTAAAAAAGGGTATTCTTGTATGAAAACACTTAAACCAGGTAAGACATTGAGCTCTTAAAAAAGAAGGAATCCCTAGAACATAATGACATCCTCTCTTATTTATTTTTTATTTTTCTATATACCTCTCTAAAATACTCATATAATCATAATAAAATAAATAATAATACATTACACATAATATATCATTTATTATAATTTTCATTAACCATTTTCATACGTTTTTATAAACAATCTATATCAAAAATTCACCATTTCTACTATTTTAAGAACCAATGAGGTATTTATAAATGAATTAATTTCCACCACCCACTTAGGTCATTAGTGAATATTATATATTATATTAATAAATCTATATTATTTTATTCTATTTTTTATTAATAATTATAATAAATGGTAAATTATGAATAATCATGATGATGAAGATGAAATGAAAATGATAAAATAAAAATAAAAATGTTATTAATCAATTTTATCTCCTACAAAAGGTTTCTAAGTAAACAATAATGATCATAAATGACCAGTAATGAAATGAATTGATTAAATAATTTTTTTAATAAACATAATATTATGATAGTGGTTGAGAAAGTGTGGTGAAAAAATTTAGGATGATAGTATGGGGACTACTAAACTCTCCACTTTTCATTGGGTTAGTCAAAATTTCATCTTTAATTTCCGATGATTCATCAAAAATTCTTTATAAATGTACATTTAAATTTTTTACCATTTATTTTACTTAGGATAATTGTTATTTTACCTTGTTTATATGATATCTTATCTAACCCAATTTTCTTTTCCAAATTTTGATCTATTCCATATACCCCCTTTATTCATCAAGGGTTCTTTAATCTATGTAAATATGATCAACTTGGAAATAATTAAAATTAATTTTTTTCACCATATATAAATTTAGGATCCTAAAATATTTTTCATTGATATAATATTATTGAATTATTTTGAAACCCATTATTTTCTTATAAACGTGTTTCATGTCTATTGTTGATTTTTGTTTTCAGTCATATTTTTCGTGATTGATTATTGGAATATTATGTCAAAACCAACCCAGGTCAATATTGAATTGGGCACATGAGTTAGTCCATGATAAGGACCAGAAGGCATTAATGATCCTCCAAAGCTAGAAACTACTATCAGAAATAAATAATTTATCTGTTTTGAACAATATAAAAATGAAAAAACTGATAAATTAATGAAAACACAATAGGGAAAATAAACCATAGTTTTGTAAAATAATGGGTAGAAACTAAACAAACCTCCACAAATCTTCATGGGTCCCCACCAACCACAAGACTAATTCTCTCCTTGAGAGACCAAAAGTTAAATAGAACTTGAAACTGAAATGATAATTTATAACAGAGAAATGAGATAGTCATTAGGGATGACTAGAGTAAATCTAATACATATTATTTTCCATTAATGAGAAAATTACTTCTATGAATTTTGAAAATATAAATATATAATTATATATTTCTCTATTCCATTCAAAAAAACATAGAACCAACACCAATGACAAAAACTCTTTCCCTTTCTTTTTTGAAAACCATTTGAATGAGTGAAATAATTTCACTAAACCCATTTATTAGATGAAATATGGCATTAATGGAGAATTTTAGTACTGAATAAAATTGTGGAAATCATTTCACATAGTTCTATAGAATAAAAAATTATTAAATGTTTTAAATCTGGTGATGATGTAATTGATTCCTTAAGGTGACTATTTTTTGAAATGGTTTTATAAAAACATCAAAAAATCGTACAATGTTGATGGAAAATAAAATTTTTATCATGGAAAATTTCTAGGCATCATATGACGTAACCCTATACGTACTCTATTAAGATACATCTATTATCCCATAAATGTGATCAATAGTCTACATCCATCCCAAATTTTATGAAATATCCCAAATATTCACACATCCTAACATGACATTTCCCTTCCATGGGGGATTTATTCCATCTATTTGAGACTGAATAGTAACTATTTATCGACACTCACTAATATTCCTAAGAACTCAAGGAAATAGAAAAAGTGTGAGTTTAGATATAATTTATTAGATATAATCCCACCTACCAACATTACCCATGAAGAGACCCTCCACAGACAAGAGGACTTCCATAGTGGTGTTCACATTAAGAAAAAATTTAATGTTTCTAATAGGTCATTAATATATGTAAAAAAATATTTTTATTTTGAAAACTATATTCAATCCAATGATATCAATTTTTAAAATCCACTCTTTAATCATAGATTCATATGCACCTAAATATATAAATATGATTAAATTTATATATATACCCCTTGACCTTTGGTTTATTTGTACAAACATCCTACTTATATATATATATGCATATATATATATATGGATATGTGTATAAGCTATATATTACGAATAATAAGATAATTAGATCCCATTTGGAAGCATGTTGGAAACCAAACATTCCATTAGGACTTTATGGAAAATCATGTTAAATGATAAGATTATTTATTTCATAAACACACATTTAAAAACTATTGGAAGAGAAAATGAACATACACGGTTCATATAATTTCAAAAACTCTTGGAAAAAATCTTTCTAAATGGAAAATGATTGTAGAAACCTAGACACATTATGAATACCAAAAAATGAACCCATTACAATCATTACAACTATTTTAAATATTATATTCTCTATAAGATATAATAGATATGTATAAAAACCCATCATGGAATTATACTTTTCAATGTAAATTATCCAAGATATTGTAATTGACGTCAAATAATGTGGGACCATTCACATCAAATATCATTATAATAATTATCCTCAAATCTGTCCTCCCAAACCCTAGGGTTCAAGAATCACCCAAAATATGATTTATGGTAGGGTTCACCTAAGTTTCTTAAACCATAAAGGAAGGAAGTGGATAACAATAAATCTCATTCTATGATTATCAAACCATGTATTGGGAAAGAAATCAACCCAATGGAGGGAGAGGGAGGAGGTGAGTTGCATGGATGGTTTCCCTGTCTAGGTGTCAAGCGAGTGGGATGTGTGAGTGAAAATGATGGTGGGAACTCCCATTAGAGGATATATTCAAAAATTCAAAATAAATAAATTAATAATTTATAAACTCCTACACATTACATTATATTTGTCTTCATGGTTGGAGAATCCATGAACCAACTATGTGAACTCTCTAGGCCTTTATAGAAAAAAAACATGGCCATGCTACATATATTGGGAAACCATATGATATACTTATGGTTTGGATAGGATAAATTATAAGGGTTTTCAAATGGTTTCTACATTTTTTTTAAAAAACAATGTGTTTTAAAAATGTGATAAGATTTTTATTTCCAAAACACCCCAATTGAGTGAAACTTCACTTGGGAAGGGAGAGAAATATATAGAACTAAAACATAAATAAAAAAATTTCTTGTTATGGGTTAGGGTGTGAAAATTCTCACCACCATGGAACTTTTATCACCAAGATAGAGTAAAATTTTTATTTTACCATTAAACACAACAATTATAAAACACTATTCATAATGAGAATCCCAAAACATAGAGACCCAAAAACCAACTTTCACTTCCCCTTTTTAAAACCAAAAACTCTAAAATCCAAAAAATGGATTAAGTTATCCCCCACAATAATCAATAAGAACATCTAAAGAAACCTCTATCCAGACCAAATAACATATACTACAAAAAATAAATATTAAATTGTAAGAGTGATAACATCCTATCATTAAAGAAAACCAAAACATGGAATATCATGACCCCTAATGTTGAATCACTTGAGAAACTAATCATGGTCTTTTTAGGATCACAATGTGCTTTTGTCCCATGGAGTAGGGTCTAACATTACCAAACTACTATGATGAATGCAGATCAGGTAGGTGAAAAAAATTCGCCATTATGAAGCCTCGAATACTAAATTCAACATGACCTTCTTCAATAGTGGTCCCCCACCATTTAAAAACCCAAATATCATAGTGATTCAACTAGAGTAGGATGGAACCCAATGTACCTCTACTAAAATATCTAACCCTAGGGCATCAACAATGAAACCAAAAAAATTACAATAATTGATTCCTCAAAAAACCATTCAATTTACTAAGGAGAACATATAAAAATATAGAATAAGACCCGATGGGAAAAATAAAAATAATGGAACACATACAAGATTTATGATCCAGTATTGAGATCCAAAAACTGGGGGGGATTGCTTTCTCAAATGATGATTATGATTGTAAAACATCTAGAGGTGACCCAACCAACCAGAATGGTAATTGGTTATTGAAACATCTATGTAGAATGGATTAGATTAAATGAATCAATCCAATTAGAATCACAGCAGAGATGGATTCATTTTAAAGGAGACTATAACATAAGATACTTCACACAATATATGACCCTTTAGTAGTCAAATTACAGCGATCTAGAATCCATCAATAGCATTGAAAGGGACAGATCCACTACTCACCATTTCTTTCCCTATAATATCAATATCATCCTGATATGCCTCATTTGGAAACCCCTTATGTTGGAAATGCCCATCTAAAATGACTTGAGACCTAATATCTTTTATAAAACCCATTATGTCCGGTAATTCTATTAAAGAATCTATCAATATATACTCTAATGAAAATGAAACCATCTCATTAAAATGGTCATCATACTCCTTAAACATTCATTTACATTGTTGTAGGCCCATATGAGACACCACATAATTTCTATTTCAATCCAAATTAAACAAACACTAAGAAAAAATAGTCTCAATGAAATCCCATGAAATCCCACCATTAAACAGAGCACAAACGATAATCTTCCAAAAATCCTACCTTTTCTATTTAAATAATCATAGAATTGGTTTTACCCCCATTATGTTATGAGTTTCAATGAATTGAAAGACTATCTAAACAACATCAATCTACTCTACTATATCTATATAACCCAAATCAACTCAATAGAGAGGAAAACATCACAAATTCACTCTCCCCGCCATAATACCTAAGTAAGAGTGGTTTCATCCATCGCCCATGACACCCTCGAATACTTATTTACCCACAGTACTCTTTCGGTGGAATAATATAAATAATAAAAGAAATATAATGTCATATTAATTAGTATAAAAATTTATATCCTATAGAATAATAATTAAATATCAACTAAAATAATTGATCCCAAAAAGGAAATAAACCAAAACACTAAACTTTAATTGAAAATGTATCACTTTAAAGAATTTTGAATAAAAAAAATTCAATTTGAAGAAATTTTTATCACCCGATTCCATCTTCTAATCACCTATATATTTCATTTTAAACATTCATAGGTTCAAGAAATAAAAATCATCTCATTTTATTTCAATAACACCTGTTTTTAAATTTGTAAACTATGATAATTTTATTTCAAAACCATGCCTCAATTTCAAATTCCATTTTTCCTTAAAACCACATTAAAATTAAACAAAAATATTATCAAATAAAATACTTAATAATATAATTTCTATGAAATTCACATATATATATACATATACATGCACCAACATATATGATCACCCATTTACATGTATAAAACATACTTACCATTCACATTCATGGATAAATGTGGAATTTTGTAAGGAATACCATGTGTCTGAGGACATGACCAGGGAGTCACATTTCAATAATAGTTTTTTACAAACTAATTAAATGAAAAGACACCAATTATTATCAAACAGAAAATTTAAGGATCCTAAATTCACATTATGTTATTCATTTTATATTTTTCATAAATATCAAAAACTTTTAATTTTATTATCAAATAATGCATGAGTTTTTTTGAAACATTATCTTTGATAAACCAATTATCATTTCTAACACTAAAGAAACATCCTAAAATAGAACTATATAAATAAAATGAATGTATAGAAGCAAAAAATTATTCAAATAATAAAAATTCATATAAATTGGAAGAATAAACTATAACACATAGTTTGGATGCAAGGTTTGGTAGACTGTGTACCAACCATGTGATGGTCATTGGAAGTCAATAGTGGTATCCACACAATTTTCACATGGTTTTACAAACCACACACAATTACTATTCAAGCTATAAGTGATTTTAAAAAACCTCCCTAATCATTTAAGCATCTAAAAATATTCCATATACTCTTAATTCTGAGAAGAAAAAGACAAATACGGACTAAAAATCTAAAATCATCTAAGAATTGTTTTTATTTAAGATATAAACATACTGTACCATCCTAGAAACTCATGTTTCCTTGAGAATAGGTGGGGATCAAGCACATACCCATGATTGAACATGTGAATTATGAAAATACAAACCTTAATCTACTTGAAAATCCTAAATAACGAGGTTCAATCAACAGAATAACCAATTTGTGATTAACTAACCACAGTTGACCCTAAACAAGGGAAGATATTTAGTAGTCAATAATGCCAGAGACACATTCTAAATAATTTCTAGATTGAAAATAATGATTATTATATAGAATTACCCACTTGGGAATGATTTATCCATTAAACAATTGATAAATAAATAAATAAAATAGATTTTTTATGTAAGTGTAGTATAAATGATTTATAAGGAACTAAACATACCCCCTTGTGACCTCATGGGTAACCACCAACTATAAAACATGCTCTCTTTTTTATCAACACAAAACATCACTATACTAAAAACTAAAATTAATAATGTAGGTGTGGTCACCAGGATGTTTAGTAGGTACTCAAAGAGAAAAAAATATTCTCGATTTTGTATATTTAATGAGAAAAAAACATCAATCTAGTTTCATAATGTAAATATATAATAGTATGTATTTCATTTACTTTAAATAAATTAGTGAACCAATACCATAGAAAAGTCATTTCCTCTCTCCATTTTCAAAACCATTTCAAAAGAGGGAGTTAATTTACCATTAACAATTTAAAATAGAATACATCTGATGAAATATTCATTTTAGTGGGAATAAAAATGGAAGAAATAATTTTAAAAGGTTCCACCAAACAGAGGAATGTGAAATAAGATGAAATTAAAAGATGAAGTAAGAGTTTATAGAAGGGGAATAACATTTGAAATTATTTCTTTAACACATCCAAAAATAAGATAATATATAATGAAAATAAAATAGTTATCATGAGAAATTACAAGATACAAAGCGGTGAGTCACTATATGTACATGGTTCACAATTATCTTACACAACTAAAAAAATGGACTATATCAGCGCTCAAAACAGGCTTTAACAATGCTAAAAAAGAGATATAAAGCTCAGAGCTAATATAGGGGGGGTCCCTTTTATCAGTGCTTTGAAAAGCACTAATAAAGGATCCTTTAATCAACACTAAAAAAAAGCGCTGAAAAAATTCCAAATTTTTTTAAAAAAATAAAAAAGTATCAAATAATGCGAGGAGAGGTTTTAAAAGCACTTGACCCCCCCCACGTATCAGCACGAGGAGGTATCCTGCATGCTGCCCTTCCTGCACATCCTCATAGGCACGCACCTCTTTTTACATCCACCCGAACTCGAACCCGCAAACCCCCCCCTTCATAGTTTCATCATTACTACTAAGCTAGTTCTTTTTTTTCTTTATTTAATGATATATCTTTATATATATATATATATAGTTAAATTTATTTGTATATTGATATATATTCATATTCATATTAATATATTTATTTATATATTAATATATATATATATAAATTCATTCATATATTAATATATATTTATATTTATATATATATATAGTTATAATTTTTTATCTGTATATTAATTTGTATATTGATATATAATTATAATATTAGTTTTAAATAAATTTATGAAATATGGGTTTTATGTGTGTTTATAATTAAATAAATAAATAAATACATAAATATATACAACACACACACAGACACATATATATTTATGAATTTATACATATATATGTGTATTTAAAAAGCCATAGAATGTTAAAATGATCATAAATTATAATCTAAACCCCATTGCAACTCCAAAACCAGTCAAATGGAATAAAATGCAACAATCATCAATATGATATGTGGTACAGGGCGAACATACATCTGGATCAGAAGTTATACCTGTTTGAATGTTAACAAATCGTGGTATCCCGACTAAAAACTCAATTTTAGAGGCCTTCTAAGCCTTCTTGGGCCTAAAAAATTATGATAGAGTCTTGGCCTTTGTATGAAGCGTGTAGAGCTCATCGCAGGCTTTGATTTGATATGCTGTAGAGCTCAAACATACACCCGATAAAAAGTTATGGTTGTTTGAAGTTTGAGTTACATTTTCAACTTATTTTAGATCTTTTATTATTATTTTTTGATTTTTTGTGTCTTAAAATTGTTATTAAATGTTTTTAATCGATAATAATTAACAAATTATTAATTAATAATATTTTATAAAATATTTTAAATCCATTTTCATTAAATTTCTTATATATTAAATTTTATAATCTATTTATATGTATCTAAAACATATTTAAATTATATATATATATATATATATATTATGTCAATATAAATATACTTATATAACAAAAAATTTATTTTTCAGGAATTTTTTTAAACATAAAATGTATCACTGGTAGAAAAAAGCGTTGATAAATCCCCCCTTTATCAGCGCTACTAAAAAAGCAATGATAAAGGGGTCCCCTGTATCAGCACAAAACCAAAAGTGCTGATAAATGGGGGGGCCTTATCAGCACTTTTTTTAGCGCTGATAAAGGGGTAGTGCTTCCCTTTCCTGTTATTATTGTAGTGTTATAGCCTACCATTGTGATATATAGAATATAACCAACCTAGATACTCCATACTAGCATAACCAGTGGCATAACTTACTAAGTAATATCCCTACCATGGGGTATTTAGTATATCTAATGATGAATAAATAGATATCATCTATAAAATATCACTATGACTTCTTGGATCACATGGATATAGAAAAAGCAGGATGTCAGTTGGTGTTAACAATATATCACAATCAAGAATAATCTTATCTCCCTAGACCACCTCCCAAAACCACCCATACAGATACCCTCGCAAAACTATTGGACTTATATAAAGTCATTCAATTTTTTGTTTCATTTAAAGGTATAAACTGGGAAATAGTTTAAGTAATTGAATACTTGTCATTTTAAAACCATCTTCAATCCGAATTATTTCACATTCCAAATCCACACTTCATTACTAGACACATATTCACCTCAGTATATATTTTTATCAATACCTCTTAATCCAATGAAACAATTAACATATCCTTTGGTAAATATGAAAATAATAGATAGATATATATATATATATGGATATGTGTATAAAACATATTTAAATATAAGGAAGTGAATTAGAGAATTTTTTTAATCGACTTTGAAACCAAACATGTCATTCTTCCTTAAAGTAAATCTTTATGAAAGGAGAACCCATATTTATTATATAAAACTCACATATTTTAATCCAATTGGATGAATAAATGAACACCCATGGTTATTGGAATGTCAAAAATTCCAGAAAAAAATTCATTAGTAATTCAAAAACCATGGGTGAAACCTATAAAAATCTTGAATAACATGAAACGAATCATTTCCAATCATTACATCCATTTTAAATAATTTATTTTCTTCATAATATAAATAAAAAACCAAATAAAACCATCATTAAATTAATGTTTTCAATTTAACAACTCATATATATGGTATCATACCTCAAAATTGTGGAAACCATAGTCTTTCAAGATCATTGTAAGAATGAAACTTAAATCAATACTCTAGAATTCTAAGGACCTAGAATCAACCAAAACACCCATTTCAGTATATGGTTCCCATATTACATTTGAAATAGAAGGGAATGAAAACAAAAAAAATTATCCAATGAATAGGGAAGATGATAAGAAGAAGTTCAAACTTTGGATGGCCGCACAATGAATCTGTAATGAAATTTTCATGATGGAGGTAGTGGGAGGATGTAAGGTGTGTTAGGGTTCCCCACCTATGAATCAAGTAATTGTGATGGTGAGAGTGAAAGTTATATTGGATACCCATTTTATGATTTAAATTATTTAATTTATATAATTCTAATTCAAAAATTTTAAACCCTTAGATGCCATAAATATTTTGGAAGCACAGTTGGCCGAACTATGCATAAAACATGCACCATCAGTAGGCCTATGTAGAACCATATAAGAGCATTCCACCAAGTTTATAAAATCTTGCACCAACAGTGTGGTTTTTTTTATGAATAAATTAATGGTTTATTAAATTTTTATCATATATTTTCATAAACCACAGTCCATTATCATGTTTCATGCACTGCATGCCTAAAACTCCAAATTTCAATGAAAATCTCTCTATAAGAGAGGGAAATCAATATTACTAGAAAATAAATAAATAAATAAAAGAGTTGTGTTTGGTCAGGGTGTGACATATTATAATGGGAAATTTGGGAAAGAAATTAAATATCCCTCCAATGCATTGGGTAATATTAATGATATCATGAGAATATGTATGTTATGCATTAACATGATTTTAATTTCCTTCATGACCAGTAGTTTATTTATTGCGAATATAATTTATGTGTGAAATAAATTATAAATTTTTTTACTTTTTATGATTGCGTTTTCTTCAAAATATTACAATGGATGGTTATTATTTTTGTTCCATATTCGCATCCACATTAAATTATTTCATCATTATTATAATTATTATCCTAAGCATATTATTTGATGTTAATGATTACACTCTCCCATGCAGTATTTTGATTCATAAATCAGGTTTCTTCCCTCGTATGCATCAATTTATGGGGATATTAGATTAAATTTTCCTTGATATATGTCCCTAGTTAATATCATTTATAATAAATGGTAAGAGATGTGTGTGGGTACTTTTATGATTACATTGAATAATATATTAGATTTTTTATTAACTTTTGTATAAATATAAGTGTACATTGATAGTAAGACTTTTGATTCATAAATGAAATTTAATTATGTTGTATGAGAAAAACAAAATGTAAGGACAATATATGTATTATATATACTATAATTAGTATCCTAGAATGTTATAGTAAAACTAGGAATATTAATTGAAAAATACAGCCTTAGATAAAAATAATATTTTCATACGATATAAAACATGAATTGATTTATTCATATGAATTGTTCTTTTGTCTATCCATAATTTCCATATTTATTATTTCATTTTATATTTTTAAAAATTATTTTTAATTGGTTAAACTAATCCAAGAACACATATGGTTGAAAATAAAATCATTTTTAGTTCAAAATTCATAAAACAATAATAAACTAAGTTGAAAATATTGAATATTAACATATCCCCTTGTACAATGTTTTGAATAATTAAGTGAATTATTTGGGAAATCCCATTTCTCTAGAAAATGGTAAACTTTTCATGGAATTCCTTTTTTGACAACAACTTACTCTATTTCCTAGAACTTATGAACTACTTGTTAAATGATAATTCATCAAATCCATTGAAAATATATTTTCCTTGTTTTATTATTTTGATAATGAAAAAACTACATATGTTTTGTATCATTTATATAGATAAGTAGATCAATGAAGGAAATTGACCCTAAATAAAAATAAAAAAATAAAATTGTTGTAGTGTAGTTGTAATATACTAATTAAACTTTTAAATAATTTTATTTACCTTAAAATAATTATACCTACATCGAGAGATATTTTTATGAGATTATAAACAATGGAAATTAATCTATTCCCATATATATATAGTGAATTTCAAATTAATTATTTAGATAAAACATTATTTTTGTTATCATATGTGAGGGAAAAATAGAATGATTTTTTAAGGATTTAAAACCATATAATAAAAAAATCTAGAAATCTAATATTTTTAGAGTTATGATGAAGTTGTTGGGAGTTCTTTCAAAATATAAACATTGATTGCTGAATGGACATGGAGAAAAGAAACACATGTTATTGATTAAAACTAGATGATCCAATGATAAATGATAAAGGAAGATTCAACCACCCACATACCAAAGATGTGGGAATAAAAACCCTTATATGTTCTTTAATGGAAAAAGTAAATCATTTAATTATTTAAAATGGTGATTCTGCTCATTTATATTGAAGGGAAATTTGAAATTCATATAAATTCAAAATATAAAAGGAAGGAACCACTAAACAGTCCAATGATGGTTCAATGACTCAATTGTGAGGAAAATTATCTCATTGCATTACAATATAAGAAACCAATTGAATTTGTGGGACTTCATTGTAACAAACCCTTAAGAGAAGGGATAAATAGAAATATTATACCATTACCACTTATGAATAAGAGAAAAAATGATTTAATGAAAGGTTCACATACAGACACTTAATAAAGGAAATTATTTTATGTGATATAGATTCAACAATTTCATTTTATCCCATATATTTACTTTATCTATTTGATCAAATTCATGATTCCTTAATATAAAGATGTTTTGAAACAAATGGTGAAATCACTGAAACCCATGTTTTGGATGCTTCCCTAATTAGTATTGTGCAAAACAATTTCTAGAATATAACATAATCCTCCATTTTATTGAATTTTACTCTTTAATGTGTATGTAATAGATGTATTTATATTGACCTGTTTTCAACATCCTAGAAAAAGAATCACTTTCCATATCCAAATTATCCCATGGTCCTATGTAAATTAATGGATGATTATGATTTTAATTTAAAAAAAATACTTCAATGTTATTATTGTTAATTACAATTAATATGAATATATTATTCAAGTAATTGTATCAAAGTAAAAAATATATGGATATTTCATTCTCATTGAATAAGAATATACTGATGTATTTTTCAAATAGTTTCTTGGATGTCCCTCAAATGATGAACTAGAGTTCTATGATGTTGTTATGTTTGGATCCAAGACTATAAAAAATTTCTCCCATAATTCATTCTTAAAAAAAGATGATGTAAAAAATATGAAAATAAAATAGACTTTTGAGAAAGAGATTATACACCCCAATACATCACCTTGTAGTGCAATAATTCTATTTTTTGGAAAAAGTATTGAAGAGTGTGGATATGGATTAAATATAATGAAATCAACATGATCATTGAACATGTATCCACTTACATTGATTTCGTGTTTTTTCGCCAACTACAATGAGCTCAATAATTAATAGAAGAATATAATTTTTTAAGAAGTAATTTGTTTAATTTTAGTTGATAATATATTCAAAACATAGCACCCCATATAAAATATGGAGGGAATTATTTCATAGTGTTTAAATATAGAAATGAATATTCTCAAAACTATTTAATGTATATGGTGAGGAAATACATTAGAGACTACTAAAATAAATTTTTGGGATCATTGTTGATGGTATTATCTTAAACACCATGGGAATGAAGAATATAAAGAATAGCTAATGATTGTAATAGAAATATTAAGGAATTAAATATTATAGGCTTTTTTTATAAAGTGTCATTTTGTGATAAAACAAGTATTTTTTTGTGGATGTGATAAAAATTGAATAAATTTATATTGATCAATCATGGTAAAATGGAATTACAGAATGGGTGAGACTAAAAATTTTCTTAGATATCCAAAGACTTCATAAATTACAATTGAATAGGTAATGCATTGTAAGAATATTATCTTGATTTTATATCTCAATAACTATCAAAATATACAATAGATAAAGTAATTTTTGGTGGATTATGGTTATGAAATATTTTATAGACCCATAAAGATTATATAATGAACAACTTAACTAACACAACACTTTAAGTAAAGAGCAGTGTTTAATATATAGTGATTCCTTATTTATTTGTATTTTTACTGATAAAAAATGATAAATTGATCACTAATACCTCATGATAAATTAATATTCATGAAAAAAATTACCAAACAATAGAACTGGAGTAAATAGTAATGGTATTTTATTAAAATATTTTTATCAAACCGTTTATATAGGGAAAATTATCACATAGATTCAAATATAAATGGATTAATGTATATATTAACAATTATTTAGTTGAAAATTTATGAATAGTGATTTTTTGGAGTTAATAGTATAGTATGGTTAGTCAACACACCACCATTATGGAAAGATGAAAAGGGGAATGATTATCTTATCAGATAATAAATTAATACTTTATTTTTGATATGAATTTAGGAAGTCACTACAAATCACGATATATAAATTATGTACCTAAAAACATAAATATAGGGAAGAAATCAAACCTTTAGAAAATTATTTGCTAAATTTCATTCAAAAGGAAGATCTTGAAGGGATAATAAGTTGATTTATAACATCAAAAGAATGTGATCAAATTAATGTAATGGAAACATTATAAATTTAACATAAAAAATGATGATGTAATCAAGTTTTGATCTAGAAAATATGTTCCCTCAACACTAGAGATATAAATGGATCTACCAAAAATGAACATAACTCATCTTTTTTTCATTCTATAGGGATGTATAAAGATGTATCACAACCTTTAATATATTTATAGTGGAAAAAAATATATGATATTTTGTAGTAAATATCAATGTGCATTTTTAGTTGGTTTGTTATGGTAGATTAACCACAAGTATAAAACAACCAATGTCCATAAAAATATAGAGGTGGTATAACATAAAGATAGACATTATTATGGGTTATATGAAGACATTAGAATGTAAAAATTCCACAAGGAAGCTAACATATTGACTAATAAAAACTGATCACATCTTCATTATTCAAGATGATTTAAAATTTGACTAACATTCTAGTATATTTTTTAATGAAGTGTAATCTTTTTATAAGGAATTACATTCAATCATATATTATCAATTTTGAAGTGTAACTAATAAATATTGTGGTTTCTTCACCTTTCAAAATTTTTTTGTAAAAATTCACTAAAACCTATACCCCTTATAGAGGTGGCTAATCTGAATGAAACATTAAATATTATAAATACATGAATAGAGATTATTTATTTCCTCTAATGGATGATATGAATCATATCCATCATTCATGGAGTTCTCACATAACAATTATTTTCACTCAAATATAAAATATACTATTATTAAGACTTATATTATAAGATATGTATAAATAAAATTTGTTTGGATGATATTGGTAAATATAATTCACTGGTATTTAAACATATGGAAGATATGATATAAATTCTTTAATACATTAGTGATCACATTAAATACACTCAATGTTACCAAAATGTCTATTCGGACCATTGTGAGAGAGTATTGGTGTATGAAGTTAGAGATTAAGTAATTATTTGAATGTTACCATGGATGTGATTCATAATAAGTGGATAATCAGTCCAATGTATATGTTTTCATTAGAATCAATTCATCACATTGGATTTATAGATAATCTATTGGAACACCCACCAATCCATGTTCAAATTAAAAAAGTGTTCTACATGTCTCACTGAAGATTGTATATACCCAAACCCTCACATTTATTAAATCCCGATGATATACATATGGATCAAAACCTCTCAAAGATGATAAAATAATGAAGAATTTATACCATGGTGATTGTTTTATATGTAAAAATATAACACAAATTATTGAATTAATTTTTTGAAACCAAAATTATGACTAGGAAACTTGGGAACTCATTGATGATATAAAAAAAGTATTATTCTATATCCCTAATAGAGGATAAGTGATTTAATATGAGTAATTAAATTTATAGGGGGGATTTGATGGTGTAAAATTTTATATATGATTTTTTCCTATAACACATATGTGTCACTTTTTGTAGTATGAAAAGTGAAAAACACATGCAATATTTCATAAAAATCAATAATATATGATTTCATAAATATGAAACATTAATTTTTAAAAAATGTAATATATAATAATATAGATATTATATTTGTATAATAATCAAAATTATCTTTTTTTTAAATTATAGAAAATCATAATCCCCTTGGATTGTTATGGTACCAGACAACACTATAAAAAGAAAAAACAATATAAATTTAATTTTAATTTATATAAGTATATATACCAACTTAAATGAAACTATATAAGTGTGATTTTTATAGATCATGGGTTATATATAGGGAAGAAAAAATGATACTTTTTGAAATATAACTACTAGATATAGTTATTTTGTTTTTGGGAATAATAACCAGATCATTTTATTATTAACAATACTACAAAAATAATAATTTGAAATATACATATTATTTACTATGAATAAAATATGTATATATAAAAATCAAATTTTATGAAAAAATATTAATTTAGAAAACTAAAATAAAATAAAATATTTTATTTTATAATGCTTGTTTAATTTATTTTATAAATCCTTATACTTTTAAAAATGATGAATAATTTCTACGTTTAAAATTGTTTTCAATAAATTAATTCAATTTTCGAAATAATTATGTTGAAATTATTGAAGGGTGGGGTTTTTTTAATTTTCTTAAAAACAATACATTTTGGGTGGATAATAAAAAAATACATCTTTTTAAAATAGTAATTCTTTAATACTTCATAATGATTTAAAAAATATTTAATTAATTATAAAAATATTTTTTAGTCCCAAAATAGATTTAATAAGATGATTTATTTTATTTAAAACCATAAACCAAAATTAAAATTTAAAAATTAACCTCAATTAACTAAAAAGATAAAGTATTTCATAACAATCAATTATTCATTTTATCAGTTTTGATTTTTAATAATGTCATAAATTCTTCCCTAGAAAGGATTAAAATTTACAAAATCATGAAGTGGTATTTAAAATATGATTCTTAATATCATTTATGAGCCGTATTTAATGATTTACAATGGGAATACTATTTTATTATATATTTTAAGAAAAAATACCCCTAAAATTAACTATAAAAACCCCTTATCACACCATGGAAAATAAATTATCATTAAATTATCATTTACCATGATCATACCAATTATAGCCTTATAATCCACCATGGATCCCTAATGATGTTATTATGTCATACAGAGCCATTCCTTCATGACACTAAGCCTTTAGAAGAGGAAAAACACCAAGGACAAGTTAACATTATCTCTTATTTCATTTCATTTTTATTTTTCTATTTCCCTCTTCCCATTCCACAACCTATCCCCATGATAACATTAATTTTAAATGACACATTAATTTTTTTTCATTAAAATTATCCTAAAATGTTGACTATATATGTATAGTCTCTCTATTTCTCTCAACAAATTACCATTAATGAAAAATTTAACACCCAATAATGACATTGTCAATGATTAACATATTACTACCGTAATTGATCTGCAGTGTAGATTATATAATATATTTATAAATTTATTTTATTTTATTCTATTCATTAAGAATAAATTTTATGAATAAATTACAATGGTTCAAAATGATAAAAACAAAAGGAAAATAATATTTCTTAAAAAAAATATCATCATTAAATTTTGTCTCTTATGAATGGATAACTAATAAATTAAAATGATCCTAATTGATCAAGAATCACTTAAATTATTATAATAAGCATATATAATACTATTTAAAAATAATAACAAAAATCTAATTAAATATGTGTGTAAATGTAACGAAACGAGATATGACCAATTGTAATGGGATTCTCAAACCAAACTCTTTATTTTGGTTTTATCAATATTTCCTTAGTCCTTTTGTATGAAAATTAATTAATATTTCTTCAATGATATTTTAAATTTCATTATATTTTCTATTTCAAGATATATATATTTTTATATTGTTGAGATGGATACCCCAATAAAAGTTTTGTTTAAAAAAATTATTTACCAAACATTTAATTTAGTGTTCATTATTTATTTATTTTTCTTGTGACCTATAATATTTTTTCCACCATGTAAAGTGAAAATTTTCACCTTATCGTTTTAGTAACCTTAATGGTTATTACATGAATTATACATTATTACCAGATTATAAAACATATTATTCTCTCATAGTGTAGTTTCATGTTTGTGGGAAATCAATGTTTTAATTCCATTATGAAATTCTTGATTATACATATATACATATATAATAATGTGATATGAGGGCATGAAATTACCAACCTCAAATTCATTAGACAATTTTATAAATCTCATGAGATTATAAATGTTATTTGTTAACCTTATACTATCTTTTTTCAATTTCTACTTTGGATGATTTCTACATATATTGTTTTGGTAAACATGATTCTAGATAATTCCACATTTTTTATATAGCAATTATGCACAACGTTATTATTCGATATAATTATTCAAGTGACACATTCCATGATTCCTAAAAATTATTAATTCATGCTTATGATGGTGAATATATTTCGATGGTATGATAAGGTCCATTATGTTCACCCAAGTGTTATTTTGATTTATGTGTCATGTTTCTTCTTTAGTATACCTACCATTACTAGGATTTTAATGAAACAATTTATTGAGGTACGTCTATAGTTCATCAAATATATTATTAGGATTACATAGTACTAAATGATAAATTTTATAAGGAATCAATTTTTTAACTATTTTTTTGTTTTAAGTATTTTAAATTCTATTTTCCTCATGACAATAATTATTTAAATTCTATATTATATTATTATTATGTTATTTTACATAAAATTTATGTTATAATAGTTTATATATTACAAGGGAAAAAATACTTCTATGTGTTCATTTATAGGTTGGATTATAGTAAATATGTTTGAGTACATTCTGTTTCATTACCTATAGGTTCATGGATCTACTAGTTCCTTATTAGTAGGTTGGCATATCACTAATGGGGTTAAGGTTTTATTAGATTATGAATAATTAATTAATGGGTCTACTATCTTATCAATAGTGATTCATATATTTTTAATATCATTAACATAATTTTGGTTCATTATAATTATATTTTTGTATTCACTTTCTCATCACTTGTATGTTTGGGGAATTACTAGCTTATTACTAGAATGATTAAATATGACTAAAAGGTGATAGTGTTTTTCTAATCATGTAAAAATTATTTTCAAATTAGGGTATTCAGTTAGGGGAATTAAAAATATAAAGGTTATAATGGGGGGTAAATCTTTTTATGAGGTTATAAATGTAAATGCACGGTTTATGGTTTTTTTGGAGGATGTATTATAGGAATGGTTGTATATGGTGAAATAATATTGTTTTTGTATACAAGGTAGAGATAATAAATGGGTGAATATGGGATTTAAAAATTTTATAAAAATAATGTCTTCTTAACGATGTTATATACTAAAAGGAAATTTGAAATATTGTTCTTCACTAATATTTCAAAAAAATATAATAATTATTATAAAATAGAAATATTGGAAGATTATAATCAATCTAGTATATCAAATAATATTCATATTAATATGAAATAAAATTATTAAACTTAAATGTTGAAATAAAATATTGAAAAATTATTAATTAATAAAATAAATTGAATAATAAATTATATAGATGTGAAAATATAATTTAAAAATTAAATATTTTTAAAAATAATAATATAATTGTTCCATAAAAACCCTAATTATTAAAATGATAATATAATATTATCATCAAAACATATTTTATTTTTACCCAAAGAGAAATAATTAATAAGAACCCTCCTGATAAAGCCTAATATTATAATTTCGTTACCAGTGATATATGATACAAAATTTTCATGAGGAATATCTGATAATTATAGGTATTATGAGACTATAGATTTAATGACAAAATCATTATCCTAGGAATTATGAAATCATGGATTTTGGATATAATAAATACTGAAGGAATAAAACATAGTTATTTATAAGAATCCTTAATGAAATGTAATAAATAACACATCTATGAAATTAAAAGAAAATTTTTGTTTGATCAATCAACGAGGTGTTGATGAACTATGAAATATTTTCAAACAAAACACTATCCATGGATCATAGTCATTTATTTATAGGAATTTTTTGTAAAACTCTTTCCTAGATATTTATAATTTCTTGATGGAAATTATTAGATCTAGATGCCACCCTACAATGTTCATATATATTTACCCATGTAAGGTAAATCAATGAGAAATTTTATGATAAAAATAATTTAGAAATACAATAACTCTAAAGGTTGTCATAAAATTATTGGATAGATTCCATAAACCAAAAGTTAAAAAAAATATTAACTAAAAATTTATTGAAATTTTATTATTGTGATATATAAAATTTAATATATAAAACATTCTGTTTTATGAAAATGAGTAATAAAACAACATTTTTTTATAATGAAAATAAACCGAAAATAAATGTTAATTTTAATAATTTCAAGTGTTATTAAATTAAAATAATCATAATTTTCATTAAAAATAATTACCCCAAAGAGTACATTTCTAAAAGACATACTTACAACATATAAAATTCTATACTTTTTGAAAAAAAATATATAATAATGACCATTCTCCCACTTTTTTCTTCTTAATAAGAATCATGGAAAATTTTATTAGATATGATTTGAAATACAAAATAGATTGAATTATAATTTATTGAAAAAATATTTATTGTATTTAAATGAATTTAAAAATAAGTGAAATTGATGATATATATTTCTCCTGAGATTCGTATGATCTATTTCACTATTTTTTTAATTTTAAATTCTGGATAAAATGTTTACTGTTTAGAAAATAATTCTTTGATAGACTAAAATTTCGTAACATCCTAAAATAATTGAAATATAAAAATTGTTATTTATGTAGACATCCGGATCTTCAATATCATGATCCATTTTTTACAAGGTTCATGAATTCTAAAATAAATAATCCATAATGGTTAAGGGACTAATAATTATTTATATATTTTTATTATAAATTTCTTTTTGAGAGTGAATGGATTATGTTCCCTTTATTTGGTCATAAAAAATACATTAATGTTTAAGAAATTATATAATTATGGAGATAATATTTTCAATTTTCACGTGTGTGAAGTCTATCAAAACATGTTTTTCTTCAGTGCTATTAAAATTTTAATCATGAAAAAATATTCATGACAAATAACTTTATTAATAATAGTTTTAGTTGATGTCTTATTTTTCATACAATGAACGATAACTGTATAAAATTTCTAGGTTGATTTGAAAACTAACACTATCATATAATGGATGACCTTTTCTGGATATTTCTACAATGACTGTTTTTATCTGTTCCATTAAAATCATTTAATATTAAACCAAATCTACCTCAAATTATTTCATGTTACCCCATTTTTTAGGTACAATCTAGATGTAGACTTTTAATCTTTATTTGAATATATCTCCTTCATAAATCCATTCAAAATTTTTGTAAAACCAGACATATGATTCAATGATTAATGATATGATATTATTAATGATGAAATAGATTATTATAATTTTTAGATAATTATTAACATGAGATATGATATACATAACATCTAGACTATGTTATGTATACAACGATTTATCTGATATAACAAATTTATCTCATTTTTCTAACGGTGTTGCTGAGATTGAATTGGGAGATTAAAAAATGTATACATTTATTTCCATAAATTTCAATATTTCATATATTTTTAGAGAATTATACTTTCCTTTTTGGTTGTTGTATTTTTTAATTCCAAAAATATTTAATTAAAAATGGAGAGAGAATCAGCAATGGTAGCTTATATTTTGGATATTTATTTTTCATCAAATTTTCTGTTTTCCTCAGCATCTACATTTTATCCACTATTTTATTTAGTCCTTCATTTCTCCACCCCAAAAATGATTTTATCTTTTCTCTCCAATATTACTATTTTATTTCAAAGAATATTTCTTATAATATAGTTCCTATTTATACATTTCTATATACATTTTATCATTCATCCAAGCAATTCCAAAACAATAGTTTTCTT
The DNA here is from genome assembly GCA_963277665.1 of Viscum album. Classification (NCBI taxonomy): domain Eukaryota; kingdom Viridiplantae; phylum Streptophyta; class Magnoliopsida; order Santalales; family Viscaceae; genus Viscum; species Viscum album. The sequence continues at coordinate 1,572,133,145 of OY728120.1, read as the reverse complement.
CTTTATTGATTAAATATATTTCTATGTCATTCCACTTATATATATGGAAATTTTAATTCATTTCCTACTACATATTTTATAATTTGTTTTAAATAATGTAGTTAAATAAATTTCCTTTTTATTAGATCGATTTATATTCACTATTTTTTATTCTATAAGGGGTGGTTGATCCAAATATTCCATTATTTGTAATTATGGTGGAAATTCATCTTTTATATAAATGAAACTATACTATTTTATGATATACACTACCTTAATTAATGAAATATTTTTATAATGGAATGATTTTTCCTTAATTAAGGAATTAATTCTTTGGTTAACTCCTCAACATCCATTATCATTTTATATAAGATTTAACTTATTATTTAGATTAAAATAAAATATTTTCACTATTATTATTCAAGAAAAAATTTGATTATATATATTCCCATAAAATTTGACCTATCATTGTATAATTTTCAAATAAGAATTAAATTTCTATTAATGTAAATAAATTCTTTTATTCTAATCCGATATATAACATATTTTCAGATTTATATTTCAATCAAAAATGATTTTTAATTTAAATATATTTTCTAAATGTTACATATTTATAATCAATTTTTTTAAAAGCTAATAATATATATTTAAATATAGGATAACCTATTTTTTACATAAAAAATTATTATTTGTCATCTAAAATAATTCTCCTCAATTATGAAATTTATTTTTTTCAATTTTCCATTGGTTTTCATAAAATAATTTTTAATAAAATTAATGATCTATAGAAAAATAAAAAAGAAACAATTTCATTCATTTTATAATAATTATTTCCCATCTATAAATGATCTATTTTTATAATAAAGTAGGTAAATTTTTCTTTTTCTGAATAATAAAACTTATAGTTTAGCAGATCATCCATGTAACCCAGAACATCACTATACTATGGAGTTCAAGAAACACATACTTTTATAAATTTACATTGATAACCTGTAAGATGATTCGAGATTAAATTTCACAAATTTCATATTACTAATACATTTAAAAAAATCATATTAATCAGATAAACACACTGTTTCATGTATTTAAAAACCAATTATGTAAGCATCTTATTTGAAAAAAATTGTGAAAATTTCATCGTAATATAACAATACTAGATTCCCTTCTATAAATAACTTATGATAAACTCATCATGATAACCATGTTAAAGAAAAATAAAAATCGCTTGAGATCAAACACTTTGTACGAGTAAACCTAGGCGATGAAGACGAAATACTATAAGTAAGCATAAGATGATAATATGGGTATAATATAAATACACAATAAAGTTATATAAATCATTGAATAGATCATAAATTATATATTAAATAAAAATTCATGAATCCTTCAATTTTTGAATCATTAATCATTAAACATGTGTCATAATATCGTTTCATCGTGATTATAAATTAATTTTTCTAAAAAATTGGAATAGGGAACCATCACAGTTATGATTCATACACATGAACCCATGATTATGAGAAAAATTAATAGTGCCAACATTACATCAACTTTATGAGTCACACATTTTAAAAAAATTGAGAGAGACTAAGTACATCTGATATATATATATATATATATATATAAAGATTTAATCATTTAACCAATTCATTAGTGGGTTATATAAGACCCGACCCATTATTCTTACATATAATAATGTTCCATTAGAATAATAAAGAAGAGATAGAAATAAAATAGATTTTATTAAGCACATAATGAAGACCCATGGAATGAGTCTTGGTTCCATATACTTTACAAATTGTTACACATAAAGAAATAACTAATAATTATATCAATATTCACATCGTTAAAATACCATTGAAAATATATTGGTTTCCAAAGATATTTAGTAAATTTCTATGTATATACCCATAAGATAGTAAAATAAACAATGTGGTATTTATACTATATAGATAATTGGAATATGGTTTTGTCTAAATTTTCTATAATAAATTTATGAATGGAAAATAGGTGGAACCATTAAATAAATTGAATCAGTAATAGTGTGCTCTAAAAATAAAATAATTAAAAGAAAATTTATGGTTAATCACTGATGATGATTATGCAAGAAAAATGCTGTGATGGGTCATTACTCTTATACTTGCTTAATGAATCTCACTTTTTAAAATATAGGTAAAATCAAAGGGTAAATGAAGTATACTTTTATAATAATAATATAATTTTATCTTGAATATGTTTATGAAATTAATAATTTTCTATAATTAAAAAAACATAAACTAATGGAAATAAATTTAATTTTGAAAATAAAAAGAATGGTAAATAAATTTCAATGTTATGAGAAAAAAATTATTGTGGGGAAATTTTAATATTTCGTTTCATTTATTACATATATAAATACTGAATAAGTAAAAAAGTCACCATTTTCTTATATAATATAATTTTTAAAATGGATGGAATGATTTTTTTATATATTAAGAAATTAATTTTTAAGAAATATCTAATAATAAATTATTTAATAATAACTAATATTTCTAAGGAGAAAAAAAGTAGTTGAAGATCATGATGATATAAATGATAGGTAAAACCCTTTAATATTAAGAAATACATTTATTGAATATAAAAATTTTTAAAAGTGAAATAAAATTATTATTTGAATAGTTTTGATGATAAGTAAGAATAAAAATTTAATTAAACCATAATTGTGTTCCCAAAAATAAGGGAAATTATTTTTAGGAAGGAAAATAGAGATATAAAATAGAATGATCCATTAGAAATAATGTGACTAATTATTAAAAAATTGAAATTTTATTTCAAATGATATGTCATCAAAAAAAGATAATACTAAAGAAGAAAGCAACCTAACTAGATAAAAGAGATATTTCCACTGAAAAAATGAAATGGAAGGGAAAAAGGTCGTGTAATATTATATCAATGTAGAAAAATTATTAATCAACGATACCAAATTTGATTTCGAAAATCTATAACAACATAAGTAACATATTAATCAAAACCAATTTAATGAGAAATAAGGAGAGTGATTTTTTATAATATAATTCATTATATAATTTATAAAATATATATTCTATAAACCAAATAAAATTATATTTTTAAATATAAAATTTAAACATCAAGAAACAAGTAATTAAACCAAGAAACTCTTTCATGTAGCATAATTGATGAGGTAAGAATCATTTGTTATTGAGTTTGAATGGTGGAATTCAAGAAACACATGAACTATGGAGTAAATTCAATAAATTTATTATTTAGGTATAATTAATTATACTTGTACGAATATAGATTAATACAAATGTTTCTAACCCGGTGTAAAGAAATTATGTCAGTAAAAACCATTTGTTATTTTATAATTTTGAGTATATCCTTGAGTAGATAAGGTACATGGAATATAATAGTGAATATTTTTTAATATATGTTTTTAATTATTCAAAATGATAATGATTAATAATATACAATATTTATAGAAAATAATGTTTATAATAAATATATTTTTCAAGGGGATAAAAGTTTAGAAAAGAAACCCATATCTGATTCCAAATTCAATCTATGTGTGCACCTAAATTCATGAATAATAAAATTATGATCTTTAGATAAATTATTATGGTATTGATTCATATTTATATCATCTAATACTGACTATTTAGAATGATATAAGATTAGTTTTTTATATAATTGTTTCATGTGTTTGTAATATTGTTCAAAATTGAATGGGTGTCAGTTGAATTCGATAAATACAGTAATCAAATATGGTAATATAGAAATGATTTAAATTCTTGTTATATAAGTATTACAACCATAATCCATTAATTATATTCTCTATGACATATTATAATATTATTGTTTATATTCCTATTGTCAATAATTAATGATTCATTTCATCCTTCATGTAGGTGGTCAACCAGGCCCAAAAAAGGATTTCTTTGTGATGGGGGTATTTTGAACAATGCATGCTTAACATTTTCATTTCCTAAATAATTAGAGGGAATGAAGGAGGACAATAATTTTTCTCTGTAAAATAATAATTATATTATATATTATACATTTTATCTAAAATTATATCTTTATTAACTCTAAAAATATGTAGTGGTGAAAAATAAAAAATGTCCCTTCAAGGAGGTTGTGGTCTTTACAATTTATGATCAATGATCTTTATTTATGTGTTGATGAGAAATATTAAATAACAATTGTAATAATAACTTAATAAAACTTAGTATATTAATGATACCAATCCCATTGTATTATTATATTAAGGTATAATTTTGATTAGAATGATTAATATGAAAATTTAAAGACTGAGTGAAACATACATCAATACCATGAACATCCTCTTGATACACTATAAATAATTAAAAGAAGTCATATATGTTTTAAAAGCTGATTTAGTAAATCCCATGGTTATATAGGAGAGGAAATTTTTTTAGTGGATTATGGTTATTTCCATCATAGTGTAAGGAATTAAAACAGTGAAAGATATTCCCTTTTATAATTGATGAAAGGGGAAAATTTGTGAATACCCATTACTCTTCAATGATAATATTATAGTATTCAGGTTTTAATGTATAAAAATGGGATAAATAATCTATTTTTAGTGATAATGGTTCAATAATTGATTAGAAATGTATTCCCACTCATTCTTTAACATGTTTCAATCAATTTTGTATTATAATTTTTGATTTTCCTTTTCATGATTTTACGAGGGTAACAAATATTTATATAATTATTAAGTAATAAAAAATATATTTACTAAACCCTATAAAAATATTTGGATTTCATGAATGTAAACGTAGTCTCCATTTAATCTCATTAAAATTACTAATGAGTAAAAATTATCTTTTAAATTAAAACATTTTACATATTGAAATGTTTTGTTATATAAAAATGATATTATTTGCATTATGTGTTGTTAGTTTTTTTTTCATTAAATAGTAATTAAATATGTTTTAATATAATTATATATTTCTTAGAATCATATTATATTCATTATTTTAAAGGAATCAATTTAATTTTTTCAATAAAATGTACACAACATTGGAAAAAATCTCTAAAAATGACCCTTTCACCCTCACCATGGCCATTAGTATTAATGTTTTGTATTCCCATTTTTATGATAAAAAAATAAATAGAATTTTTAAAATTATATTGATTTTTTTTTCATAATTATGAATTTTAATTTTTATATTTAATTTCTATAGTATAAATATATAGTTCTTAACATAGGAACATAAATATAGTTTTCAGTGTGACATATTTATTGTTTTATTTGAAATGTCAAACATGTGTTTTATAAATTCAAAAAATTCATTTCCAAATAATTATTACTTTTTTTAAATATATAGGTATTGTTTATATAATGTTTTTTATGAAATTTTAAATTATTCCTCTATTTTGATAATGTATGAAATGTGATCTCTTTTATTTTCAAAATCAAAATATTTACAATTCACTTAAAAATCAATTATTATAGAAAAATATAAAAAATACTAATCTAATTTTAAAATGATGAATAATAAAGTGGATATTATTTCAAAAAAATAAATTATAATGCTTATACATTTTTATTTTTAAATGGGAATACAATACATAATAAAAAACTACTTTGGTTGAAAAACACTCTTTAATAATATTATATAGTCTTCAACCTATTTTTTATAAATTTATAATTGATTAAAAAAATTATTTACTTTATAATTTATTATTGTTAATATTTTTTAGTTTATTAGATTCCTTTAGTTTAGTGTTATTTGTGGAATAATGGATCAACCCTACATTTATTTTTAAGAAAAAATGGTATATCAAAATCATCGATTCCTACATTCTTCCACCTTAAATAAATTTATTCCTAATAATTTTAATTGTTAATAACTAATGAATGTAGCAGATGATATTCATGACATATTTATCAATCACTATATAATTCATAATATGACATCTACCTTACTCTCGTAGTATATACTGGGTTTGTTATCCTTCCTCTAATAGAAGTAATCCTCTATAAAATAATATACTCAAGTATTTATAATCCTTATTCATTAGTACCAATTAACACATCATTTCCAAAACTATATAAATATCAAGGAAACTAATACTTAGTGAAAAAATATATCTTTACCATAATTAACCATATCTTTAACCCTATAATAGTATTAGTTATTAATTCAAAAATTAATAGACTGTTTAATATATATCATATATCAAATAATGAGATATAATTCATAAAAATATCATGGATATATTTTTAATAAGAAAATAAAATTTTCTTGGTTATGAAAATTATTTAACTCACATTTTTAGAAATTAGTCATTTTTAAAAACTCAAGGGTTATCCATATATAAATTATGTGTTCTTCTATAGTTATTTTTTAAAATATAAATATTTCATAAAATATAATTCAAATTTAATTGATATCATTTAATATTTGTTAGAAAAAATTTAATTCAAAACAACTAATAAACAATCTATAATTGCTTCACATAATACCCCTAACATTATCTATAAATATCACTCACTAATGAAAAAAATAATGATTTTGAAGATTATAAATATCTTAAGATGCTGACCTCTCTACCATAGGAATTAAAAGTGAACTCATTTTTTCATTATTACAATCATATACTATTATTATCATACATTTAAATATATTACCTTCTTCAGTTATAAAAAATAGTGGTTTATAAATATATACCTTTCTCAACTTCATTTTCATGGTACTTTTGTAACCAAATATGAAAAGAAAAATTGTTATGATATTATTAGAAATTCAAAATATTAAATCATTAATAATAATATTTATTCCCCTATTAGATATTAATTTTTATCATATAATTGTTTAGTTCAAAAAAAGACTCTATTTGTCCAATATGCTGTAAAAAAGGATTATTTTTTTATTAGATTCTCTAACCTAATTAGTTTACACCAATCTAAATTCCAAAATAATAGATTATAAATATAATGTGATTAACCAAATAATTTCCTATTTAAGTTCCATATCATTGTAGAAGATAATCATTTTTCTCGTGCAGAAGGTGATGATTATTTTTATATCCAATATTTCTATATTAAGGTTCTTACAGCTTTGTATATTATTATGAGAGCCTTAATCCTACTATAGAATCCATAGAGTGACATACTTTTAATAGAAACTATACATTATTGTCTAATGAAATATTGTAAGATGTTATCATAAATATATAATTATTCATTAAACTTATCATTAGGGTATTTACTAATGTTCTCTTACAATCATAAAAAATAACTAATATAATCCCCCCGTTAACCTAAATACCCATTTTAAACTAAATATGTTCCTCAAACCCATAATCCTAGGTCTTATTCTAAAACACATACATTTTAAAATTTACTTTATTTCCAATCATGATAATGAAGGATTTTGTTATAAATTATATATTTAATCAATTTCTCAAAATAATTTAAAATATCCCCAAAATGTACTTGGTTTAGTGTCTCTAATTATTAGTTATATTGATTTCTGTTTTTAAAAATTTCAAAATATTTATCCATAATTTATTAATACTAAAGAACCTTATAGACTATCCATAGTTTATACCCATATTCAAAAACCATGGTAAATAATGTATAAGAAAGCAATGATCTCAAATTTTCTATCAGGGTAAACATAGTTGATGATAATCAAATTTCATAAACATAATAATGTTGTACCCAATAAATCATGGATCATAAACAACAGAATAATTAAAAATTTATGAATCAAAATTGTGTTGAAACATTAGAAAATTAACATGGTCAATGAGAGAATAAAATAAAGATACCATGTTATTATTTAACAAACATTAGCATTGGGAAACTTCTCCATCATGAGCCACACAATTTAACCCATGATTACAACAGAAATTTATTGTACATGTTAAAACATCACCTTCATGACACAGCGAGTTTTAAATAAATGGTGTATGGTTTAGTCAACACTGTGCCTAATCAATAGTTGAATGACATCCTGGGGAACAATAACATCTAAATATTTTTATGAGATATATTACTTTGGCGACTTGTGTTTTATGCTACACCATTATAATATTTTTCTACACTCAACAAAGATTTATCTTGAGGTATATTCAATATTTGTTTCGCTTGTGTTACACAAAATTTCTAGTTTGTTTGAAAGAATTAATTTCACACAAGAACCAATATAAGTGAACAAAAGATATTATTTAGTTAATTTATATTATAGCAGTTACAATGGAAGGTTTAAACTGTATTAAATTAATTATTAAAATATACTTTACATATGTATTTATAATTTATTCTTTGGTGAGAAATTAATTATAAATGAAAATATAACCCTTTTTAAATAATGGAAAATCTTTTTCTAAAAAACCATTTAAATGAAAATAACGGTGTTTATAAAATAAAAAAATTAATATTATGGATTTTAAAAATAAAATATATATATATATATATAATATACAATATAATGTTTAAAATTCGTCTTATATGGTTTGTAAACATTTTATAAGAAAAAAGTCATGTTTTCATATAAAAGTAGTACTTTTTAAAAAAATGTAGTTTTTATGTATTTTGATGGCGCACCCATTTAAAATAATTTGTTAACACATTTTAATATTATATTTGACAAAATAAAATTCTTATTTTGAAATAAGATATAAAAATTTACATTAGATGAATTTTTGATATTTTTCTGATAAGTTTGTTGTTTGGATGAATAGATAAAATATACTAAATTTTAATTGAAAATAACTTTTTTCATCAAAATTATTTATAGGGTTAAAATATATTATTTAAATTTTTTAAAATATAAATAGATTATATATTTTTTAAATTTAATATAATATAGTTTATTAGTATTAATTTTATATTGTATCATAATATAATTAAATTTGAATCTATTGAAGTATTTTAATTTTTAAAACATGTTTTCTCATTCCAACAATATGAATAATTTAAAATTCATTAGTGAAAATTCTGGGTTTGGCTTTTTTAAAAATGTATTCCATGATTGTAATTAGTGGTTTCAAATTATGTAAATAGGTTCCTTTTATTATTCATTATTATGAATAGTAACTTTAATAATTATTATTAATATGGTAAAAAGGTAAATTGAGTAATGAAGGTTAAAAATAAATTTATAAAATAACCCAAAATTTTTTCCTAATAATATTGGTTAAATTAATTTATAAATAAATCATTCTTTGGTCTAAATGGTATCTTTTTAAATTCACTTGTATTATATTTGTACATTTAATTTATTTTATTTAAAGAAAACTTAAATACATCTGTCAAATTTTAATAGCTATTTCATCTGTAATATAAGGTTATACAAAAAATAATTTTAACTATAAATACTCATCTGAAATACAAAATTCATTTCATTGTCTTGGTAATTTAATTGTAATTTTAAGGAAATAAGTAATTTACTTAAAGGATTATACATTGATGATACATAATTTTATTAATATATGAATAAAAAATAAAATAATTTTTATTGAAATGATAATAAACATTAAATAATAATATTAAATAATTCCAAAATACTGGTGTGGTAATTTTTTTAATGAAAAAACAAATTAATGTTATAAAAATATTAAAATAATTATAATTTGGTATAATTAACATATAAAATGAATTCTAAAGATTACCTTGATCATTATGGATATAATAAAATATTTTTTGAGGATAACATCTTATCATCATATTTTTATAAGTCCATTAATTGAATAATGTCAAAATTGACACTATTGATATTTTGTCAAATTAATGTTTTATTAAATTTTTTAATGATCCTAATACATTGTTTAAAATAAAAAATATTTATAATAGTTTCTAAAATATTATAAATTGTTTACTAATGGTCTAATTGGAATCAAATAAGTAAAAATTACAATATTTTATTATTGAAAAATTTGTTACCATAAGTAAAATAATAATTGAATAACTAAAGGTTAATTAAAATCATAAGGTTAAAATTGAAAAAAAAACATGATAAAAAATTATTTGTTGAAGATATTATAACCTTATCTAATCTAATCAACAAAAATATGAAATTTTATTGTTGTTTTGGATGTGGTTTGATTTTATTATAAGTTAATATTTTTGGAAATGCCAAATATGCTCCTAAACTCATTTATAATAGGGCACATCCTCCCTCACAACATCACATAACATTGAGTATTCAACCTCAGATATAACCTTCCCATTTCAATTATCAAATTTCATAGTTACATTACATAGGTGATTGTATTCTCAAAATACTGACTCTACTTCCTTTCAAATGAGATCTAAGGGAGCTCGTTAAAGAAGAGGTAATATCCTCTACAGATTCTTTCAAACTTATTTCTTAATCTACTTAAAATTCATGAATTGTTTCCATTATAATCTAATAACTACATTATAAATTATATATTGAGATGTTTTTATGTTTATATAATAATCATATTCCCCCTTCTATACACCCTATGAAAAATGAAATCACCACACATGCATACATATGACATACCGTCTCCATGCCATGGTGTAATTTTTTTACCAACACTTTTATTGGATGGGTATAATGATTAAAATAATAACTATAAATGATTATTATATCATTATATGGATTCTATATCCAAATATATACCATCCAATTCAATACTGTTTCACAATTATTAGAATGATATCGTCGGTCGTGTGTACGTATGACTTACCATCTCCACGATGTGATGAAATTTATTCTACTTGATATGAATTAAAGCATGAATATATAAATATATATGTATATAATGAATAAATTTGATGTAAATTATTTGAGTATCATTTTTTAATTATATAAATATGGCATATTAAGAAGAAACTAATCTTATTCAACAAAACAGGCATAAGAAAATGAAGAAGTTAATTCCCAAATAATGAATAATAATTAAATGTTATTATCAAAAGGCTAAAAATTCAATCATATGTGATATTATAAAAATGACTATGATGATTTAATTAGTTAATAAAATTATTTAAATCACTATACAAGAGGTTCAAATACATAAAAAATGATATCAGTCTATAGAGAAGTGAGTATTTTGTCTAACTTATATTTCACTGGGACATATGTCTTATACACGACCATTTTCTATTGTGTGCTGTTTTTATGGCCAATAATGATTTTATGATTTTTATTTTATATTTTATGGTATTTACATATTAAATTAATCATTTCTATTTAATGATCCATATTATTCGTCTAATTATAATGTGGTAAGGGATAATTTCACAATCTCATTAGTATCTGAGATAACTTATATGTAAGCCTTTACTAGGATATATTTATCATCCATGTCCATGTTTTCTAAGTATGTATTCCAAAATATTATTTCTATTAATATAAATTTTTTTAATATTAATTTATACCATTGTCCAATTTTTATTAAATGGTATGAAATGAATATTTTGTTGTTTTCAATATGGATTACTTTTTACTTATTCCATAAAAGTACGAGTGGAATATTTTCTTTTAACTTATATGCCATGAATGTATTTTTATGTTTTCATAACCCCATATTTCCATGAATATTATTTTATAGGATTTAAAGGTTATTTCATAATAATATTTTTCATTTAAGATTGTGTTGTATTTTGGGAAAATAAATAACTTTTGAAGAAGAAATGATATTTTCCTCAAGAATTAATTTCATGTTTTCAATCAAAATTATTTTCCATATAAGATGAAATTTTTTAATAGGGTTATGTTTCAAGTATATTATACATATTATTCATATGTTTTGATTATGTTTACTATTTAGTTATATTTATGAAATTCATTTGTTTTATGTGAATTAAGTTATGATGAAATGATGTTTAAGAAACACATTTTATTCCTTGGGTTATACTATGATGAATGATTTATGTTTTTGTGAAACATGTAAGAGTGATTTAATTATGAGATAGGTTGGAATTATATCTAACTACAATGAATTGGGTAAAGATTTATATCTTATGAGATAGACATGAATATAATGGGAAATTATCTCAGCTTAGTAATACATAGCTGGAAAAAGTAATGATATTTTCTCAGTTAGAGAGGGTTGGAACATTATGTCAACCCGGTTCAATAATACAATGATATAATGAAGAGTGAACTTGGTATAGCAAAGTACTTTTTTCAAGTATGATGGTCTTGTAAATGAGTGTTGGATAATATTGAAATGATTTTCTAGGATAATGTGTTTTCCTTTAATTCCATGTTTTATACCAATGCTATTTTCTAATGGATTGTGTTACTTTATGATTTATGCTTTATGTACTACCAATATTTATATCATCGCTCAATATTTTGATATATGTTTTATGTTGTATGATTTTCAAAAGTTATGTTCTTGTTTTTACCTTATCATGTTCATGTTTTGTTTGATATTTTCCTTGTTTAACCTTACTGATCATCTAAGCTCGACCTTTTCAAATGTTTTCTTTTCCCCAAAATATGAATAATTTTTTTAGGTAGGGAAAAATGGGAAGATCATTATGGGTGATATTGAAGATATTTCACCAAATTAAAATAATGTGTTACAACTTCACAAAGGAACTAAATTAATGGGGTCTCTAGGCCTCTTTTTGTCTAATCTATTATGTATTGCACAAAATTAATGAATGGTCCATGTATGTCAATCTTAGGTCTCTATATTTGGTATCAGAGTAAAGTTTCAGCCATACTTTGGAAACTATGATAAAAAAGTATAGTTATATCCCAAGAAATATTTCAAAGGATATGTCTAGGGATGTCCCTAATGATGAGTCAATTTATAACATATAATCCATGAATGTTGGAAGTGATCATGGTAAACCAAGGACTAAACCAAAGATGTTAGAGACTCAAATTACACCCACTATATTATGTTTTTTTTTCTATTATGGGTCTTCCTCTCCCACTATTCATTTTCAGATTTAGAATAATTTTAGAATCTGAAGGAATCATTTTGATGATGGATGTAATGAGAAATAAAATGATTGTCCTCCTGAACAACTAAATGTTATTGGAGATGGAATGAATAATATTATCTTAATACATACACAATATATATATCATTGTATACTTCCAAATAAGTAGAGAAGGGAATAACATTCTGTTGAGTACTTCCTGATGAAAAGTTCACCTTCTGTTAGTGGGACTTTTGATCCAATTTTTTCCGAAAAATGGATATGTACAATAAATTTTTTTTATTTCCTTCACTGTTTGAAATAAAAAAATCATTTTGTTTGATTATCATTTAGAAGGGGAAACAGAACAATGGAAGACTCTAATCAGGAATATAAGGTAGTGAGATTAAATCTAATCCATTGAATAAGACCAGTTCAAGAACTTATTTATCATTAATTACATTGCACGTATTAATCATATGAATATGGAAATATAGTTCCTTTAAATTATGAAAAATGTTAATGAATCTGTTGGTACATACGAGTCAAATTTTACAAGACTGGGAATATAAGATTCTTGCATTGTCAACCAACCTAAACATAAGGTTGATCAACTCTTCAGCGTCTTAAAACCAAATCTTCAAATGTCAATATCCATAAGAGACTATATTATTTATGGTTAGATTGTAATTTCTTCTATCAGGGTAGAAATGGATGTATGGGTTAAATATCAATCTCATAGTTTTGACAAGAAATAAAAGTTTGATTTTATGGGAAAATCTCAAAACCATGGTGAAAAGAAGATGAGTGTTTTATTATACTCAAAGTGTGGAAAGAATAATGGAATAGATTGTCTTAAATGTAATATTAAATGATTTATGTTTATAACAAAAGGCCAATGGGAAGTTGAGTACCAATGAAATGGGAAAAATATTACTAATGATGTGAGTAGAGAAAAGGATCCAAATAATGCAACTCCCACACTTCAATTCTTCAAGTGAAATAAAATTAGGAATTATGCTAACCAATGCCCTAATCCAAGGGTTATGGATGTTGATGGAAATCAACAACCTCATAAGGAAAAATAAAAAGGGAAATCACATATTATCACTGTTGTTGATTTAGAGTGTGATAAAGAAGTGGTGGGATGATTGAGTTATTATGTCATGGGATTGAAAAATAATTTTGTAAACTCAATTTTATGGTATTATGAAATAATAAAATATATATCTAATATTCCAGTGTGGTCCTTAAACATATATTTAAGAGTATTTTTTGATTGGTACTGGTAACTATGAAAAGTCATTCAAATATTTTTGGATAAACATTAAGGGAAGCATAAACCTTAATATGTGTATAAAGTTGGGATAAAAAACAAATAAATTTTTTATAGTATTAATTTCCTTGAGACTTATATGATAATTAAGTGATTTGTGATATCATAGATTAATTATATTTAATTTTGGGGATTTAAGGTATGTGTAAATACTTAATTTTTGAATGAATTCATATTTTCACTAATGTTCTATGGTAATTCCTGTTATTACCTTGTTTTATGAAAACTCATTTCTATGGATTCACATATTTGGAATGTGACCAACAAAAGATACCATGTGATATATGGGGGATAAATGTTAAAACTATGTAGTTAAACTCTATTTAGATTTTGGTTTTTTAGTTTTCAAAAGTATTTTATGGTTATCCATTTATAGAATGTTTAAGTTAAACATCATATAAAGATTTACAATCTTACCATAAGTGGACATATGCATATTTGATAACATGTGATATTATTTTTCAGATAAATGGAATTACCTATCATCCAATTTTGGATTACAGGATTTGAAAACGCATCACGAAAGAAAAATTTAACTTCATTTCGTGGAATTATAGAGGAATTGGAAATTGATCAAGGAATAAGGAAATAGTGAGATTATACTTAATCAAGTAAATATTTCTTGTAATTCTTCAACTCTAGTGAAAGAATATTAAAGCCAAAATATCATATAATAGTAAATTTATTTCCAAAGAATTTAATTTCCCATTAAATTATCATTTATTTATGCATTTGTTATCGTTAACATTCTTCTAACCATGTTCTCTATCACTCTCCTTCAGAAATTGATAGTTAAATTTCTCTACTATATCCATGGTTCCAATTTCCACCAACATTTTCATATGTGGAAACCTTGTTATGAGTTAATTTGGGAAACCATTATGTTTCTCAAATTTATTTTTATAAAATAATGTTTTATTATACATTTTTTCGATGTGGGTTTCTATGAAATAAATATTCAAGTATTAATTATTTTATGACCTAGATGAATTTTGAAGGTTAAATTCATTTTAATGGGGGTAGAATGTACTAGCCTGATATTATTATGAAATATATTACATTGATGTCTTGTTAATAACACTAAACAAATATAATCTTGTGCTACACATGACACTGACTTAGGTTTCTATATATTCACCACTTATATTGTCTTTTGTTAAACACAATTTAAAGTTCTCTTGATGGAATTTATTCCATGTAAGACCATGTTTATGAAAACAACTAATTATTATTAAAAGACATTATAACCTTGAAATTATAAAGGAAAATATTGAATAGTATATACTAAATTATGGAAATGTGATTTATGCATGTATATAAAATTAATTCATTGATGATAAATTAATTATAAATAAACATAAAAACATTTTTGAATAAAAGGAAATTTTTTAAAAAAAACAATTTAAATGAAAATAAGTGATTTTATAAAAATATAAAATCACTCATTATATATTTTATTAAAGAAATATATACTTAATATATTGAATATAATGTTTAAAATAAAAATTATTTGTTTTTGAAACATTATATAACCACAAATTAAATTATTCAGATAAAAGATGTTATTTACAAAAAATGTTCTTTTTGCTTCATTTGGTAGAGGAGTCATTTAAAATATTGTTATTAACAAATTTATATATTATATTTGAAAAATAAACTTCTTATTTGGAAGAAGGATATATAAATTTTGATTTAATTAATTTTAATATTTTTCTGATAAGTTTCAAGTATTAATGAAAAGTAGAAATATACAATTTTTAAATGAGAACAAATTTTTTCATCAAAATAATTTATATGGTTAATTTATATTATTTAATGGTTAAAAAATATAAATAGATTATATTTTTATCATTTAATATAATTTTGGTCACTGTAATTAATTTGACAATTTATTTTGATAAAAAAGATTTCAATCTTTTACAATGTTTTAACTTTTAAAACTAATTTTCTTATCCCGACAACAGGTTAAATTTTATATTAATTACTATATATTCTATGTATTTAATTTTTAAAAATTAATTACATAATATAAATAAGTGGGTATAAATTAATTCAATATATTCCTTTTATTTTTGGGCATTATGAATAGTAACTTTATAAATTTTTATTAATACGGTTAAAAAGGTAAATTTAGTAATTATGAGTATAAATAATATGATAAAATAAAACTAGCATTTTTTCTAATATCATTTGATGATTATTTTTTGACCTAAATCATCCTTGTGTAGAAATCATATACTTCTGAATCAACTTAGATGATATTAGGACATTTACTATATGTTATTTAATGAAATCTTAAATATCTCTTAATAAAATTTTAATAACAATATTATTTTTACTACATGGTTATTAAAAATCTTAGTTTGACTATAAATACAAATCATAATTCTAAAATTATTTTATTTATCATGATGATTTATTTTTTATTTTTTGGAAATTAATAATAAACTTGAATGATTATAAAATGATCATCAAAAAATTATTTAATTGAATGTAAATCAATAAAATAATTTTTATCAAAATGATAATAACTATTAAAAGTACAAAATAATTGACCAAATTTTTTTTGTGGAGAATCTTGTGACTATAATCATCCATGGGTAGAGTTATTGTCCATTTTGTGCCATATGAAAAGGATTTCGACACTTATAACATTTTATTCAAAGTGTTGTTAAAGTTGTCATATTCATGTTTTAATAAATATAACATTTTTAATGTGGGGTTTTCCAAAATAAATATTAAACTATGAGTATTATTATGGAATATGGACTATTTATTATCATGATAGTATTTATTTTTATTTTTTATTCAAAAAATATTCAACTAAATAATTACATAAAACTAATGTAGTAATTATTATATTAATTTAAATATCAAATTAATGTTATTAAAAATATTTAAATAAATATAATTTTGTATATTTAATATATAAAATGAATTTTAGAGATGAACTTGAACCCTTATGGATATAATTAAATATTTATTCTAGGATAAAATTGAATCTTTAAATTTTAAAAAATCCATGGGATGAATAGTATTAAAAATGACTCTATTGAAATTTTGTCAAAATAATGTTTTATTAAATACGTTAATAGTAATAATAACTTTTTAAAAATACAAAATAATTATTAGATGTTGTGAAATATTCCAAATTGTTTATTTTTTCCCTAATTTACATAAAATAAGTAATAATTACATTATTTTAATATTGAATCATTTGTTAACATAATTAAAATTAAAATAAAATAACTAATTGTTAATGAAAATGATAAGGATAAAATTGGTATAAAAACGTGAATAAAAATTTTTGGATGTTGATATTACAATATTATATCACATAATATATGAAAATACTAAATTTATTATATTTTTGGAAGGGTTTTGATTTTATTATACATTATTATTTTTGGAGATTCCAAATGTGCACCTCACCACAATTATAAAAGGGAACTTCCTCCCTCACAACATCAATTCACATTGAGCCTTAAATATCACTTATACCCTTACCATTTCACTTATAAATTTCCATAGTTAACTTATATAGGTTTTGTTATTCTCAAAATACAACTGCTATTGCCTTGAATAGAAGATCTAGTGGGAGTTCATCGAAAAAGAGGTAATCTCCTCAATTGATTCATTCAAACATATTTCTTCTTATAAAACCACATCATGAGTTGTCTCCAAAATAAAGTAATAAAGATGTTATCACATATATAGTGAGATTATATTATGATTATGGAATAATCATATTCCACCTTCTATCTATCCTACGAAATATGAAATCACCACGTGTGCGTATGTATGGCTTACCATCTCCACGATGTGGTGTAGTCTATTTTCACCACAACCATAAATGGATGGGTATAATGATGAAAATAATAACCATATATGATTATTATAATGTGATATTTATTCTATAACAATATATATATCATCCACTTCCATGCTATTTTACAATTATGGGAATGATATCATCTCTCGTGCGTACGTAAGGCCTAATGTCTACACAATATGGTGATATTCATTATACATTTTATTCCTTAAAGTATGAATATATAAAATTTATAGAATGAATATATATGATATATATTATGTTAAAATAATTTTATAATTCTATAACTATGACCTATGAAGGAGAACCAGATCTTATTCAACAAAACATGCATAAGAAAATGATGTAGTTAATACTTAAATAAAATAATAATAAAATGTTATTAACAAACAAATGATAATATGATCATATATGATTCCATAAAAATGAACTTGATTTTTTAATAATTCAATGAAATTAGTTATATCATTATACCTGAAGTTTGGATACATATATAAGATATCAGACATAATATAAGGGATTATTTAGTCTCACTTTTATTTTTGTGGGACATATACATTATACACCACAAGTTTTTTTTTTGTGAATTTTTTATGCTACCCATTAATGTTTTATGATTTTAATTCTGATATTTATAATATTTTCCAATCGATTTGATATTATTATTTTATGAGTCATATTATTTAACTAATTTTAATGTCATGAGGGATAATTTCATAATCTAATTATTACCTCATATTTTTATATATAAGTATTTACCAAGGTATATATATCATCAATGTACATGTTTCTTAAATATATATTCATAAATATTTTTTCTATTTTTTTACAATTTCATATAGTCAATTTTACAAATTGGATATTTTTTATTAAATGGTATGAAAGGATTATTTTTTCATTTTCGACATGACGAACTTTTTAACATATTCTACAAAAGTACGGGAAAATGTTTTCTTTTAACACATATAGTAGGAACATATGTTTATATTTTCATTGAACCTTATTTTATTGAAGTATCTTTTACCATATTTCAATTTTATTTTCAAATAAATTATTTTCTATTAAAATTTTATGGGATTTTGTGAAAAGATGTTGTTTTTGAAGAAGAAAATATATTTTTCTCAAGAATTAATTTCATGTTTTCAGTCAAAATTATTTTCCATCTAAGATGAAATTTCTTTAATATGTCTATGTTTTAGTTATATTTACCCTTATAATTCCTATGGTTTGATTATTTATATGATGGAATTATATTTACAAAATCCATTTTTATACATGGATTTTGTTATAATGGAATGATTTTTATGTAACCCATTTTATTCCTTTGGCTATACTATGATGATTGATTTAAATTTTTGTAGCACATATAAGAATGATTTCATTATGAGATGGGTGGGACCTATATCTCCATCCAATTCATTAGGTAAATATTTATATCTCATGAGATAGTCTAGATTGTAATCATAAATTATGTATGTTCGTTAATACAGGGTTGGAATGGGAAATGAGATTTGTTCAATAATATAGGGCTAGAATGGTTAGTAAGCCTAGTTTGGTAATATTGGGCTAGAATGAGGAGTGAAATTATTTCATTAAATGAAATTTTCCACTATGATGGTCTCACAAATTTGACATAGATAATATGGAAATGATTTTATATTATTATGTGTTTCCAATATTCCTTGTTTTATGTTAATTCTATTTTCTCGTTTCTCATGTTCCATTATGATTTATGCCTTATTAACTACCAAGATTTTTCTCAAGACTCATTAATTTGATATATATTATACAAGGTATGATTTTAAAAATCAATGTCCTTTTTTACATTATTATGTTCATGTATTGTTTGATATTTTCCTTGTATACCCTTAAACAGCATCTGGGATCACCCTTTTCAAATGTTCTCATTTCTCTAGGATATTTATAAAGGTTTTTTTTTTGGAAAAAAGTGGAAGATATGTATGGAATATGTTGATGATCATTCACAAAATTTGAAGAATGTATTCCATGTTTCCAATGGAACTAAACAAATACAATATCTAGGAGTCTTTCATTGTAATGTATTAAGTATTTAACAAAAGTAATTTAATATCCATATACAAAAATCCTGGTTCATTATAAGAACACATTTCTGTTAATATATTAATAAATAGGGTACTTAAGGCGGAATGATATTAGAAGAAAAATTATTTTTTTACACAAATGATGTATAAAAATTAAATGGTTAGTGGTTGATCATTTCTCTAATAAAGATTTAACATTTATCATTTTTTAATGTTATATTTAATGAATTTGTGAGTTGATGAAGAATAATTATATAAAAATATTATAATTTTAAATTTTAAATAACTATGAGAAAGACCTGTTTAACAAGAAATCCCATTTTCTAAAAAATCATAAAATAATGGATATATAATTGACATTATAAAAAAATTAATAAGTTTAATAAAATTTCAAAACATTGGAGAATATTTTGTTGTGAAAATTATTTTATAATTTTTTCTATGGATTTTTTATAAATAAATTCTATGTGAAAAAGTCATTAGTTTCTTTTGAAAACTCATTTTGACAAATATTGGAAGGAAAAATTTATAGGTATATCGAAACATTAAATTATGTGAAATATTTAATACTGCAGTATGAAAATATATATATAGGGTTTATATAAGACAATTAGATTTGAATATGAGGATGATATATGTGATATATAAAACCCATAAGTGTTTTTAAAATACCATTACTAAAAATAAAAATCAGAAATATGGAAATAAAATTTCTATTCTAATAAAGGTGATGATATGTATGAGGTTAAATTTACATAGTCCATATTTTGAGTTCCCAAAAAATAGTAATACATGGGAGGGGGTGGGTGGATATGGATATAGAGGAGAATGATCTTTTAGAGAGAACCAGAGTTGTTCTTACAAATGGAAAACAATTCATTGAAATAGTATTTCATCAAAGATGATGATACCGATGAAACAAAGAATCTTAAATATAGAAAAAGTGTAACTTATAATGTAAAGTGCAAATGGATTGAATTAAATGTCTTATAATATTATTACCATTTATTGAATTTATGACTGGAGGAGGAAGAATTTCCGTAGGGAAACTTGTTATGGATTGACTGACATTTGTAACAGAAGCATTTGAATGAGGAAGAGGGAGCATAAAATTAAACAAAATTTAATCCATGATATAATATAAAAATACATATTTTATACAACATATATAATTATAATACTTCATAACAAATTGTTTGTCTTTCTTGTTAGGAAATGAGACAATAAAACCATTTGAAGTTGCATAATCATTGAGTTAAGAATCATTTTCCCAAGAGGATATAATAAAACATTGTAGATCCGTAGTATTTAAGTTTGAATAAATAAAAATTATTCATTTTTTATAATAAATAATACAAGGAACAGTAGATATCAATACCGTATTTTCTAAATCAATTGAATAAAATCGAGTTAGCACAAACCTGTATACATTTTTTTATTTATTTTTGAGTCAAACACCCATAAGTGAAATAATATAGAGTACGTCAATAAATATTATGAAATTTATATGAATCATGATAAAAAATATTAAATTATTAGAAGGTAGACCACACTAATGAAACTGTGGTGTATTATATGGAATATGTCTCATGTGTGGAAATTTGAGACAAAAATCCCTTACATTGTCCATGATTCTCTCGGCGCATACACTTAACATTGTGAAAAATAAAATTATAATTATTAGATACCTTCACAGATACATTATTCATATATATTTTAAATTTTAAGGTTCAATTATAATCATATAATATTTATTTATTATATATTATTTCCTTAAGATTGTTTTTTTACTAATTTTTTTTCCGGCTTATTTTGACACTTTTAATGATCTAGATTCCATTACAGTAATAAGTTAAATTAAAAATATACAATTTTTATAACCCAAAATAAATTATTATTTTTGTATTGAAATATAATTATATTTTTATTTATGTTACCATTTTAATCTATGACAGATTTTAATACCATCGATCATGTAGGTTGTTAAAAATTCACATATAATAAAAACATATAACTCTATGGTTAAGAATTGATAATGATCTGTTTAATATAAATATTATAAAATAATTATGATATTATTTAGATATATTTAATTTAGTTAATTATATTTATTTTTATTTTTAAAAATAACTAAAATCAAGATGAAAAACAAAAAATGTTTCTTCTTAGAGGAAGTAGTCCGTAGGACACTCGATTAACGTTTTCATTTGTTGAAAAATAAAAAGGCCTAAAGTTCAATTATAATTTTTATAATTAACAAGAATAATTATATATATATGTCACTTTGATTTTTCATTTTAGTAATTATAACTAGCAATGAGTGGAAATGGTGAAAGAAAGAATGCGTCGCTTCGTGCATGTAGTTGTTCGCACGACACATGGTTACAATTATTTTGTTTTTATAAATGGATAAGAATGAATAAATAATGGTTTTTTAAATAATAAAATTATAATTTGGTATACTAATGATAAATAGGTTATCATATTAATATGTTTAGGATTTTTTAGGAAGAAAAATATTATTTAGAAAAGGTTAGGGGTGAGTAATATGTACATCGCGACCTTGAAGTCCCTCTTGATGAACTGCATAGAATTGAAGCACACATGATAACTTGTAGTGACAAGAAGATGTATGAAACTGGAAGTAATTATAGGATAGATAGGCTTTGAATGCTATTAATGATATTTATTAGGGAAATTGAGGCATTTAAAGAGTTTAAGTTGTCCCATTTTAGATGAGAGGAAAATGAATCTTTTTTGAATAGCCTTACTTTTCAATGATATAATTACACTATTCAATTTTAAATGTCAATAATGTTATTAATAATGAATTTTGGGCAAATATTGGACAAGGAATGATTTAAAAAATATTCCAAAAATATTTAACCCTGTTTCAAGTAATTAACTCTTAAATTTTTAATTTTATTTGTTTTTACATTGTTAGGTAGTTTTTACCTATGAAAATTATATAGTAATAGTCATATAAAAATCCTTTTAAAAAATTTTCATTTTGATGAATCTAAACTTATTCTTTATTTATCTCATTAAAACTAAAAATAATAGAATATTATATTTTAAAATACAAATGTTGAAAAATAAGAAATCATTTTCTCTATTCATAAATTTTGTTTTAACAATCATTTGTGCTTACAATTTTTTAGAAATGAAAAAAAATATATGCATGTTAAAATAATTATATATGTGTTTAGGAATAATATTAGATACATTATTTGAAATATATCAATTTAATTTATTGGTTTATTATTATAAAACTTGTATAAAAGAGTATATTGAAAATAACTCCTTCACTATTATTAGGATGATTAAATTCAATCATTGTAATATCATTTTAGTAATCTTAAATTAAATTTACTTTATCCAATAATTTTGATATATTAATCTCAAATTTGAAATATATATTGTTATATTTTATTTCAAGAGGATATAAAATATAATTTCTAGTATAATCATATAAAAATAGCTCTTAGTGTTAAATATTACATGTGTTTTCAAAATTTTAATCCTTTTTTTCATAAATTAGTCATATTATTTTATAAATGGTTTTTATTTATTATAATATTTATATATTGTTTTATAAAAAAATCCATAAAATTATAATACATTTTAATGTAATGATAGTAGATTAAAATTGACAATTTTTAAAAAAAATCAGTATTTTCACTAATCTCCTAGAAATCAAATATTTTAATAAAATATCAAAAACAAAACCAAAGATAAAATTGACATAAAGGATTACAAATTTTAGTTCATTTAATATTTTTTTAATCATCTAACTAATTATTATTATTTTAAATAAGAATGAAATATATATAGAAAAAACCAATATTGTTGAAAAAATCCTCATGAAAAAATGATGTATTTCAAATCCCATTTTGTATGTATTTATAAATGATTCAAATATTTTTAATTACCATATATTGTTTTATTTATATAAGTTATTTTTTATTATATTGTTTTATTTTTTATGTTTTATGTGTTGAAAATTTTATCAGGTCAATATTTTTCTAGAGGAACAAATTATATAGTAAAATCACTAATCATTACATTATCGCCCTTTAAATAAATTGCATCCCTAAAATTTAAATTATTACCCACTGATGAAGTAGGTGAGAGTATTCTTGATGTATTTATCATTCAATATATGAATCCTAATATGAAATAAACCTTAATCTCTAATGATTCTCTTTCCTCAAGAAAAACAATTATCTTTTAATCAATAGCATTATAAAATACGTATATAAAATATTTATAAATTCACCAAAATATATTTTTTATAAAATCATTCAAATCTAGAGTATTTTGAACCATATTGAACCCATTTAACATCCCACCCCTCACCCATTGGCTTGAGAAGTGTTTATTGATGTTATTGGCCTTAGGTGACATCCCAAAGACACCAATGGTAGGAATAAAATCTCAAGGGAATCAAGAAATTAAGAGGGATGATTTCTCCTTGTTAGGATAAATAATCCAAAACACACAAAAATTAAGAAATTAACCATTATAGGATGTATGAATATAAAAAATACAACTTGAAATATAACAAATCCTACAATCATATTAGATTATAACAAGGAAACATGTGTGATAAATAATGGAAATAAAAATGAAACAATCTTCAAAGACACCAAAGATATCATACAGTCAAATTATTACCTTATCCATGTTCCAACATGACTGTCAATTCCAATGGTATTATAAACCATCAAAAATTAATTTAGATAATTTACCTTTACATATGTCTCAATATATGACACCATCAAATTTACCATAGTGCGAAAGCATGGGGTGAGTCTAAATTCTGTTAGTTTTCCCCAATAAATTCCCAACTCACTCTAGTAAGATAATACATGAAAGCACATTTATAAAAAATAGTTTAAAATAGTGACAATTGATTATATCAAATCCAAAACTCATATCCAAGTAATGAAATAAAAATAAGTATTTAAAAATTTTTCTTTTCATTTAGAAATCTTATTCCATGATTCCACAAATCAACACATGCAAGACCTGGTGACAGATACATACTCTAAAGTGGGTTTCCATCAATCAACGTTGTCTTTAGAAGGAGAAAAATTTCCATGTTCCTAAATTGAACATTTCCCTTCAATAGGGTCATGTTAATTAACCTAAATACCAAACTCCCCATATTCTAGGGCACTCTAAAGAAATAAACATTCCCAAAAAATGTGTCCCACAACCCATTCCATACCATTTCATATAAAACATTTATAAAATTAAAGAATTTCCACTACCATTTTCAATGTATCAGTATTAATTCACAACTTAAAAATCACCATTTTAAAATTATCGACAGATTGGATTTTTCACAAAATCTATTTTCCAAAACCCTCAATATAGGATATTCCATTGAAAGTCACATAGTTATTTCAAAATCATTTCATCAAATATGTTTATTAAAATATGTGAGATAAATTTAGGAACAATTATAATCGAGAGAGAAGCCACCAGCCTCAAAAATATTTCTAAAAACGAATAATGACACATTGATTCTTTAGATATAATCAGGAATAACATTTTCTTCCCTAGATCCAACTATAAAGCATCAAATTCCATTAAATGACCAAATATATATCCAAATTGGAATAAATAATAGGTTTTGGGTAAGAGGAGGTGAATTTTTCTAAGAATAATGTCCATGAATAGAGACTTATCGGTGAATTTGGATCACTAACAATATCTCACTCACCTAAAATGCGCTCCAAGATTAAAGGGAATTTCTTATCAAAACATGGGAGGAAATTTAATTCAGAATTATGAATTATAAAAAAAACTAAAAGGGATATAAAGACTTAATTAGAGTAAAATCCATGAAATTTATATATATAACTATACACTACATGGTTAGGCAACATGATTTAGAAGACCGTGTGACAATCAAGTGGTGATACTCCTTAAAAAACTTCTCACAGGGTTAGAACATATTGTTAGACCAAGTCTGCTTAAACCATGTACTTCCCACCATATCGAAGGGCATGGATACTATTGAGAATCTATAGGTTCTGGAAAAACCGTGAACCAATCATGGGACAACACAATTCCCACGGTCTTCCCTTGTACTATTTCATGGATTCACTTCATGGATTCAAGTGAACCTTCTCAACTCATGTACCTACTGAAAGGCTTCCAAATCTTGACAAAAATCTTATGAAACTCTTGAAACATAAACATTTCATTATATATACATAAATTACAGGTTGATTACAGAATAGGGGGTGATGAATTTTCCCTACCATTCGTTTTTCAATCTTTGGAATGGAGATAACTATTTTTTCTGGGATGATCTTGTTCCATGTCTCAAACATTTCCATTTTATGTTTCCACATTTCAAATTTAATTAGACCATGATTCCTTAAATGATGGACTATACCGATGCCTTTCCTAGGAAATAAATTTTATTTCATATTCAAAACTCATATGAGAACATTATTCAAAGTAATATTTGGATATTGTTCACTGTGATCCCAAAATATCAAACGATCAATATCAGGCTGGTACATCTTCAACTGAGATACATGATACAAATTGTGCACAAAATTAAACCTTGTAGGAAAATATAACTGACTTTCCCCTTCACCAAATATTTCACAAATCTCAAAAGGGCATAAGTATAAAATTGAAATCATTAAATTATTAACAAAATTTTGATTCCCAGAGATTATAGATATTCTGAAAAGAACAAGATAACTCAACTAAAATGACAAATGCTAATTTTGAGGATCCACATGTGATTTTTGATTACTATGATCAATATCCATTATATTCCTGATCAAATAAATATTCTCTATTATCTCTTGCACAAGGATTTTTACAACTTATTAAGTGTCACTAGTTTTTCACCAAATGTAGTAGAGAATGAATAGGACTCCAACACAATGCATCAAAAAGAGTCATAAGTATTGAGACCTTATAATAGTTGTACTATGAGAACACTACTAATGGTTAATTCTCTTCACATTAGCAACCAAAACCCCTTACTCAATACCTAATCATGTCCTCTAACATTTGGATCATCCATTTAGATTGTCCATCCATTTGTGGATGAAATTTTATTCTCATAGTAAAATGATTCCCAAAGCCTTGTTTTAGGTTTTTCAAAAAAAGAGATGTAAAATTGGGTTTACATTAAAACAGAATTGATATTGGAATTCCATAAAACATTAAAACTTCTAAAATAAAAATTTTGGATAAACCCTCTACCATATAAGAATCAATAATATTGATATAATGAGAATCCTTTAGAGCCGATTAATAATTACCCATATGGAAACTTGTTTCCTAACCATAATTTGTAAAAAATTCCTAAATCAGTGGATATATTCTCCAATTTCAACATAATAATTTTTAAAAACCACATCATTACTACTTTCTGATGGTATTCTTCCTTTAACAAGAGTTTGGAAACACATCATGAAACATAATTTTCAAAAACACTTTTCATGAATGCCCACAAAAACTCTAAATTTATAACCCTATGCATAATTTTATTTCTTGGATGAATATCCCATTTAGGATGGTGTTATGTATTTATAAATTATTCCTAAAATACCAAAGGTATAATGATTCAATCCAGAAATTGAAAAAATAAATCACATACAACTTCTATAGATCAATGGTCTCACCTTATTGCATTTTCACAAAAAAAACCCATTATGAATCGATTATCGAAGCCTTTAAAACAATAAAACCAAATCATGAAATAATGGAACCAAGATGAAAACTACAGCATCACCCTAGTCGATACAATCTATGGGAATGTATACTATAACTAACATCATCTTCCACTAATCTGAATCATATTTATCCAATTGATTATTTGAACTACTTCTTAATACATCCACCACCATATTTGCATTACTAGATGTATACATAAATTCCAAGATGATGATTTCAGGTTATTTCATCTATCTTCTTTTCATTAAATTAAAATATCTTTGTTAAAATATGTGTTTCAAACTATTATGGTCTTTGAAGACTATCAATTTCTAACAAAAAATTCAATGATGACATGTCTTCAATTAATGGACTATAACATCTAATATAAGTCCTATGTTCGGTAGTTCTTCTCATTAAACCATAACATCCATGATCCAAACCATAAAATGATCTCCCAACATGAGGATACATCCCAACCTAGATCTCAATGCATTCATACAGACTATATAGACCTATCCAAACTCTAGAAATTTATGCATTAGTGTCGATGTAATTTATTCAGTATTCTACTCAAGGAATACTTTAATTAGTCACTCAATTTTAAAGGAACACCTTTCCTCATCCAAACTATCATCGGTGATTCCAAGTGTAAAAATTCATGTAAAAATAATCTATATTATCCCTCCAACATAAGGAAAATACATATATAAAATATAGTGTTCAACAATTTCCAAGAGATAACAACTTCATTATTTTTCAAATCTACAAAAATTCTTTTCTCAATATTAACATGTCCAAATAATCAAATCTATTGTATGAAAAATCAATCATTGATAATGTGAAATACAAGTGATTCCCCCATAAGACACCCAACACATTATCCAAGTGTTTATCATGATCCACCTTTGCCATTTAATTCAACAATATATCATTCATAAATACTACCTTAAAAAATATAGACACCTTTGAAATATCTGATTCATTAATTTCATAAAAATGTATGGTGAAATAATATGACTAAAAAGAAATAATTATAAAATCATAATGGCCATATATACATATAAAAATTGTCTTCATAATAGATTACTTTTGAACCCTTTTTTGGTAATGTCCTAAACATATGTTATTTTTAGAGAACCACAAGGTTCCCATAAGTTGTTCAAACGTGTCATAAATAAATGGAAGGGGATAAATTTTTTTTTATCATAACATGTTTATGCTAATGGTAATATAAAAAAATCTTATGTGTCTGATATATCTTCCTCAAAAAAATAATTTTTTCTTTACACATAAATGTACTTGGATGGAAAAAACCTTTACATTCAAAATCATCAAAATAATACATCAATTTAAATAATTATATTTGTTTTAACGTATATGTTATATGGGAAATAATACTATTCCTTTATTGGATATCAGATGTAAAATAAACATATCTTTTGGGTGAATCCATTGGAATTTATCTAGAAAAATTACAAGTAATTAGTCCACTATGTTTGGAAAATATCTATTCAATATCTCATCCACCAATGCTAAAAATTTGTTGTCAACATGTAAGGGATGTTTTTGACCATCCTTTTGAAGGGTCCTTATATGCTTGCATCCATAGCCTAATCACCATTAAAGAGATGTGTAACATCATTAGAATATTGAAAACTCACCATCCATGAATAAAAAATGATATAAGACTCATGTTCTTCTAGCTAATCAATTCGTAGAGTCTAGTCATAGACATACATCATTATCAATGAAAAATTACATACCAAATCAATATCATCGATGTTTATCTAATTTTCTCTAAATTTCATGGCCTAATTCACTTATTTTATAAAAGGTGTATAGAGTTTTAAAACAAAAGGAATCCTCTAATCATGCTTAATCATAAGATCGACGAAACAATATGAAATAAATGAATGAGATGAACCTACATCAAACAAATATTTTCTCTGATTAAAATTAAAAATATCATACTGCTCACCATTTATGGTCCTAATTGATCATACATGATCACTTTCCAGATCGATACAATTTCTTACTTTGTGAACATTTTTATTTGTTACATTGTTGAGATTGTATAGATTAATTAGTCACAACGTTTTGAAAATCACCATGGCTACCTAAGTTCTTCTGATAAGAGCTATTATGCATCACTGTTTCTATTTTTGGATACAACCTTTGATAAATATGAGATATGTCCCTAGAACACATCCTTGAAAAACTGAGACCAAAGAACTGATGTTTTTCATTTTCTTGTAGTTGGAAATTTCTCTATGTCATGTCATATAATATCTCATGATATGCTTCAAAGAACAACATTGAAAATAATCTGGATTATTTTTTGGCTGAGGAAGAATTACTAATCCCATAGTTTGATTCTGAGGTGTCCCACAACTAAAATGTTGGTTTCCCACTTCCAATTATTCATAGAATTGGAATTTTCACCTATTACATTGTGAATAAACATGATCCCCCAAAAATATTTCCCAATATATCTCTTTATTTCATAGATTCTCTACTAACCATCTTTGTATAATCCCCATGTAAAAAGGGTTTTTATATTTGGGGGAATTTTTGGTTTTAACCTAGAATAAAAAATGTTCTCCATAAAAGAATTAACTTGTTGAAACACCCAGCGAAAATGAGTCTAATTTCATATATTCAACTATATACAATACTTCTGAGAGATTCATATACATCAAACTGGAGATGTTGATTGTTCTAGAGATTCTGAGCATGTGAGGATAGAATTGAATATTAAAATTTTATCCCACAAAATAACTTTTCGAATTTATAATGTACATAAAAATACCACCATTATCATCTTTAATCCTCCCCCATATACATTTTCAATATCACTTTCTGTTTTACGGGGTTTTCTATGAAATAGAAGATTCAATTCATATTATTCATCCACCCTTATATTTTTTCTATCTTTGAATCACTCAAAATGATATACGGATTATGATTTTATAAATAAAATGAATTAAACAATTATAATGGTTCATCTTTTTTTCCCTATATCCATAACCAAAAATGCATTGACA
Organism: Viscum album; assembly: GCA_963277665.1. Classification (NCBI taxonomy): domain Eukaryota; kingdom Viridiplantae; phylum Streptophyta; class Magnoliopsida; order Santalales; family Viscaceae; genus Viscum; species Viscum album. Next base: position 1,572,102,304 of record OY728120.1, on the reverse strand, counting down.
ATACTGTAGACCTATTATTGGTTCATATATGGCATAGAAGTAACCACATTCTCAGCATCCTATTCTACTTGGTTCTTATGGAACCTACCTAGTTCAATTCTCTAATACAGAAAAAACTATTTAGACACACAATATAGATACTTAAGGCTTTTTTATTTCCAATTACAATGACTACATGTTCCAGAATAATATTTTTCCATAATATAATGTTTTTAAAAAATTTCAAAATACTAAAATCAATCTTTAAAAAAAATGAATCTTTTGAAAATATATTCAAAACATTTCACAATTAATTTCATCTTAAATATTTGGAAAATAATTTACTTTATTATAAAAAATGTATTCCAAGATGGATTTCATACTACCAATGCATGTCATGAAACTCTCTTTGTCTAAAACCATCATGATGAGGTGACATTTGACCTAGAAGTTTCAAAAAATAATCATATACCAGAACAACATGGTAACCTAAAATTAAACATAAAAAGTTTACCTACTAGTTTTTTTGAACTATATTTCATTTTATGACAATCCTACTCCTTGATATTATCCAAAGAAATAGAAAACATATCAACATTTATACCATTTCCTTCTCCGGGACTAAACACAACTAACACCAAAGGATTGGAAAAACTGATTCTATTTGTAACATACCTCCCCTCAACCATTGGTTTGGGAAGTGGTGGTGGATGTTAATGGCCTTAGATGACATCCCCAAGAAACTAAGGGCTTATAAAAAATGCAGTGGTCCTTAATAATATTTGGGGGATTCTTTTCTCTTTTAAATATAAAACATAAAAACCATAATTCAATAACCAAATAATCCTATATGTGATGCATGAAGATAAAAATAAAACTCCAAACATTACCAAGAAAACTACCATATCAGAGTAAATACAAAAACCCAATGACGTAACCAAAGGAAATAAAAATAAAACAAACCACATGGAACCAAATACATCAGACAAGAAAATACCACCCTCTTCCAAGCTCAAACATAAAAACCCCTGACTATGTTATCAAGAAGACACAATAAAGAAGATATGTACCTTTCCTTTACCTATGTATCAGTAGATGAAATATGAAAACACACAATAGTTCGTATCATGAGGGTCAGTCTAAAATTTATAGGATTTCCCAAATTCCATCACAAGTCAAACCACTTGGAAAAAACTTGTTATAAAATTTATATAAAACAATTTTAAATAGTTTAAATTGTTTCTATCAAATACATACCAATATTCCATAGAAATAAATAAAAAATTACTATAAAACATTTCTTATCTCCATTGGAAAACCCATTTCATGATTCCACACATCCACACATCCATATATGCATCCCCAAGTGATAGATCCATTATAATGAGTTTTTTCCCATCGATCCTCCAAGTGATCCATGTTTGACCTATGTTCATGTTCCCTAGCTGAACATTCCACTTCAATAAGGTAAGATTATTTTAACCCAGTGGTACATGCCCCTTAATCATGTTCTTATCAATGAAATGAACTAACACAAACCATGTATTCCAAATACCATGTTATACTATTTCATATGAAACATTATTTCTTTAAATCATTTCAAAAACCAGGTTCCTTTTATCATAATGATGCCATAAGTTTTAAATCTCCATTTTAAAAGCACTATATAACAATATTTTCCACCAAACTATTCAATTTAAATAATTTACCAAAATATTCAATAATTAGGTTTCTAATAAAAATAATACAATCATTTCACAAAAAATTAAACAAAACAAATTATTGAAAGCTAATCAGTCATGTTCTAATCTAGTGGAATTGTGGGAGAAGGAAACTACCTTACAAAAATTAGTGAAAATGTATAAAAACACTTCAATTATCTATAATAACCATGAATATTCTTCCATCACCAATATAAAACCATAAACATAGATATTCATAAAATGGGAAATGGATCTATCCACATTGGATTATATCTATAGTTCCAGGGAAGAGGATGCGAAGATATATATGAAGAAAAACAAAAAACAGATACATCATGAATCTAGATCCCAAATGGGAATGAAATCACCTAAAATATGATACCAGATCCACAAGAATCACCTCCAAAGCCCTGTGAGGAAATTGAATTATAGATTATGAAATATTAGGCTATTAAAACAGATTCTATGAAATAATCCAAGTTATATCAATGAATTTTCGATATATAACCACACACCAAACTGTTATTCTGTATGGTTTGGTAGACCATGATGTAATGGTTTGGTTATACTTCTTTAAGCCAAACCCTCACATGGATGGCTCACTCAATTAGAAAAATAATAAAAAATCCTTGTGTCTCATATTATTTCATGTTCCTAGATTCTCCTTAGCATATACACAGTTTTTCCTAGACATGAACCAATTGTGCTCTATCCAAATTCCCATTTTCATCTATTATATAGTTTCTTGGTGATTATTCATGGTTTATACTAACCTTTATCAACCAATGTGCCTCTATAAAAGTCTCTAAATCTTGAAAAACTTCTCTAAACATCCCAAAATAGAACTCGATCATTATATGTTGATACAATACATAATTAAAGGGTTGTGTACCTGAAACCAAGGTTTACACTTACCATATTTTTTATTACAGAAATGGACCCCATCATTTACTCTAAAATTATATTAATGACTATTTCAAAATGATACACCCTAGTAAATTTATATCATTATCAAAAAATGACATAAAACTCACCAAAATGTCATTGAAATGTTTTTTATAAAAAAATATTCAATTCCATGATTATGAATATTATTTAGAATATATTTCTCAAAGTCAATAATCCTTTTAAACATATGGAATATCTATCCATCCATATTGTTTTCTTCAAAAGTTATTCCTGAAAAATATCCTTTTCATAAAATCACTTTTAAACATTATTGGTTTTTTTTAATATATGTTTCGAAATCATTAATGAATTAATTTTGAAAAAAAATCATTTGATGTTATACATAGTCCTTATAAAATATAAAATAGACCATAAAATCAAAGATAAATTTCAATCATTATTGAAATTATCTATGTGTTTAATGATTTAATTTCAATTAAAATATAAACCACATTACCTTTGGTATTAATAAGAAAATAATTTTATCTATTGTAATAGGATTATACTATGATTCCCAACCATTTATATACGGTATTTTTATGGTTATAAGTCATATTTATTTCTAGATACATACCTTTCTAAAATTCATTTTCATGTTTTTGTTTCTAACAAATACTAAAACAAAAATGGTTATCGAAATGTCCATAATAAAAATATGATAACATCACTATGAGGATGTATTCCCCAATGAAACCTTATATTTTAACATTTCATGATTTTGGTTTGATATATTAGATACAATTTTCAATCCTCATTAGGTTACATCATACTCAAATATATTATGATGGTTCATAAAGATAAGGTGATTATCTAATAAATATCCTCCTAGATTGTCAAACATGGACTCTAGTTGGGCCTCTTTTTTAGGAACTAGGTTATAATTATGTTAATACACAATCCATACTTTTTAGGTTTGTTACCCATGGTAAAACTGTACAAAATGCTATTCCCAATTACAGTATCTATACAAGGATGTAATTTAATAGAAAACCACAAACATAGAAAATCAGTGAAAATTCATGATGTTATAATATACATAAATATAATAATTAGTCATGCCCCAAGGGTTTTTAAGGTTACACTTTCATTAAAAAATAGTTAAAATAATTCCCAAAAAATTACAGAACTTCCCTTTAATCCCAACTAATGTTCCCTAGACTCACACATCTAGATCTAGTTTTAAAAACACATACTTCTACAAATTAACATAAATTTCAAGTGATATGACCCAAATTGATCTTTAACAAAATTTATATTAGAATTACATCTCATAATAATCTAACCCAACTAGAATAACCATTTGAATTAATTTCTTTGAAGACTAATTAGATATAAAATTAATTTATAAAACATGTTAAGATTACTCTAAAATCGAACCATAAATGAATCCATTATAGAATAACCAGTGTTTTTACTCATCTTCATAGACATTGGAATGAAATTATATGAACATGGGTATCTGAAACACTAAATATGGGTAAGCATAGGTGATAAAAATAAATCCTCACAAAAAAGTATATGAGGATCATATGAGTGTAAATACTACACATATGAATGTTAAACCTAACCATGAATAAATCATAAATCATGTCAAAAGTAAAATGTCAATAATTGAAACGTCTTAAAATCATTAGTTAATTAACAGGATCCATTTGTTCATAACATAATGATACCATAGAAATGTGGAACACATATTATAATAGAGATAAATCACCTTCATGAGTCACACACATGCACCCAAGATTATAAGACATCATTTTTATATCTACTTATAAATCACCATCATTACGGAAAAAAATCACAGATACTTTAATAAAACTAAATTATTCATGCATATATATATCTCATCAGATTTTAGAAATTTTCTAATTCATGGAAGTGATATTGGACCCCATCCATCATTCTTCCATACTTATGTGTACCACCGAAATTTAGAAGAACCAATAGAATAAAAATTGGTTTCATTCCAAACATATTATTAACCCATGGAAGGATTTTTTTCTATATGATTTTAAAAATTATTCCCATAATGAAATCATTTATTATTAAATCAATAACAATAAAATGTTAAATAAATAGAAAATAAATAAGAAACAATGATAATTTTAAAAAATTCAATGTAAATTCACATAAATAAATATAATAAATATTATGATATAGACACCGTATAGATAATGTCTATATGGTTTAGGAAATAGTTTCATTATTCAATAAATCAATGTCATCTAGGTTAACATCCATCAATCAATGGAATCAAAAATAGGTTATTCATAAAGTAATGGAACTAAAAGTAAAATTATTGTTTTACGCCAAATATGATTAATCAAGGAAAACCAAAATGAATTTTCATATACTTTATAGAGATTTATCATTTATCATTTGTGGATACATATGTAAAAAATTAAAGGTTTTGATAAAAAAATAGTTTATAATAATAGAAAAATATTACTTTGAAATATAGGGTGAAAATTTCTCTTTTCCTTGAATTCAATATTTTGGAAATAAAAAAAATAAAAAGATTGAATAATAGAAAATAATTCATTTAAAAAAAATTAAATCATGGTAAATATGATTCAATGTGATAGGTAATCCATTATTGTTAAAATTATTTTAAAAAATATGTACGTTTTATTATTTGTGTAAATAATTTTTATCCCAATAAAATATTTATCTATTTTGAATTGGTATGGAAAGAAATATTTTGAGATATAATAAAAAAATAATTTTTAATAATTCTCTAAAAACAATTATTGTAAAATAAATATGGTTTTAAATAGAGAAAAATGATTTTAAGATATATAAGATTCTTATGATATTGAAAACTAATTATTATTATGCAATTACCATTATTGAAACACCACTTTATACATAGGGAAATAAAATTTCAGTTTCAATAGTGGTGATGACAATTAAGAGGATCACATGCATGAATACTTATTATATGTTCTAAAAATATAGAATTTCATTTTTTCGAAGGAAAATATTTATATGGAGGAGAATGATCTGTTGGAAAAAATGTAAGTGATTCTTACAAATGTAAAACTTTTATTAAAGAAGGTATTTCAACAGAGAAAATGATACTGATGGAAAACAACTATGTCCATTGATAAAAAGTAAAATTATAGTTGGATAATGGTAATGTAAATATAAAAAAAAATTCATATTCTATCATATCCCATTAGATAGTAAAAGACTCAATGAGGTAGAATTTGAGTTAAAAAATTCTATTATTGATTGAGTCACATTTAAATCAAACCCCTTTGAATGAAAGAGAAAAAAATAAATTAAAAAACAATTCATGATATTATATAATAGTTAATATATAAACCTAATTAATTTTAATTAGTTTATAAAAAGAAGTTTGTATTAGGTTATGAATAGATTATTTTATACCCTTTCAGGCATCATAATCTATGAGGTAAGAATCATTCAGTAATGAGGATATAAGGAACAATAGTAGGACCCTAGAAAATATGCTATAAATATAATATAAAATTTTTATAAGGTATAAAAATAAAACAAGGATTAATATTGTCTAGTAGTAATGTTTTTAACTCTATTAGGGAAAATTGATTTATCATAAACCCTTACAGATTATTTGTTTTGTGGGTCTAAAACAAAAGAGATAAAAGACATGGAAAGGAAAATTAAATATCGTTTAAAATATAAGAATCATGATAAACATTTATTTAATGTTTTTTTGATAAACCATTCATATTAAAAGGGGTATAATAATATGAAATATATATTAAGGGGTGAAAATGAGAGATAAGAAACCCTTAAATTGTACCTGATTCACTATGTACATATGCCTAAAATCATGAATAATAAATTTATGTATATTAAATACCTTCGTAGTGAAATTATTAATCTTTATATAATTTACTATGGAAATATAATTTTTATATTAAATTTATTAAATATATTGGTTTTCCTTAGGTTTGTTATTTTAGGTTAAATATGAAAGTCTGTTAGCTTATTTTGATAATTTTGACAATTAAATTTTTTTTTTAATATTATTTAAAATTTATAAAATAAAATTCTCTAAAATATAATAGTATCCATGATAACATATTCTAATATTTTTAGGTATGATCCCAAATTGATCCATGAATGAGTATTATGGTGTCGTTCAGAAAGGTTTCCAAACTGACTTAATCAAGAAAACATTGTAACTCAATTGGTCATTGTGGTACAAGTAGTTTATAATAACATTATAACAAAAAATAATGATATTATATATATATTTTTTAGTTGGTAAATAATATATCATGATGTTTGGACAAATAATGACAATCCTTGTGAAATTATAACATTTTTTCTCTGTGAAGATGATAGACTTCACAATGCACAATTAATTTTTAATTTCACAATGAGTGAGAGAGAATTGAGGTGTATTATAATTCGGATAATGATAATCATAATAATATTATACATTTCACTATCATTCTTCAATTATATCATTAGAACTACCAAATAAATTTGGTGGTGAAAAACTGACGACATCTCTCCATGGAGTATTAAGTCCATACAACGAATGACCTATGTTCATTTATAATTCAATGTGGATGTGAAAGACTAAATAAGGGTTATTAAATTAATATTATAACACTAATTATACTAATATACTATGTTTAAGATATTATTTTGGATATTTTAGGTTCTCAATGGAATGATTAAGAAGATAATATATGGTGTTAGTAATATTATCATTGAGACATCGAATATAAAAAAAATGAAATCATAATAATTGAAAGAATAAAAATAAAATATAGTGAATAAGAGATTTAAGTAATTCATTGTTAATAAAATATAGGATAAATGGTACAAGTTTTAGATATATATCAAAGGGGATGTGGTGAATTTAATGGGTGGAAGCAATACCCTTTATATGTAAATAGAGATCTGGTTCTGTGAATACCCTTCACATTTCGGTGATACTATTAAACTATACCATGTTAAATGAATAAAAAAGATAAAAATATTGGATTTTAATGTGATCATGGGTTGATAAATCATCAACTATGTATTTTCACTCATGTTTTAAGGTAGTTTGAATTTATTTACTCTTATATATTTACTATAACGTTTTATTATTTTTATCAGGGTAACTTGTTTTTAACCATGTAACTTATGTTTTACTAAAAATAGGAAATTAAAACCATTACAAAATTTTTGTATGATGAGCCTATAACATCAATTTTTATAATTAAAATTAATAATAAGGGATAATTATATTTTAAATTAAAACATTGTATTTATGAAAAAACTCTTTTCATTGTAGAAATATGATGGTCAATCTATTATGTGTACTTAACTATTTTTATCATTTATTACCAATTACACGTGACTTCATATAACTATATTATTGTTCAAAAAAAAAATAGATTCATTTTTTAAAATATACAATTTTAATTTATTTAATAAAAATTAAACAACTTGGAAAAAAATATTCTTTGAAAGCAACCCCTTCACCATTACCATTCTCATTAACATAAACCAAAGTAATATCATTTTAATTATAATAAATAATTTCATATTTATCAAATAATATTTGTATGTTGATCTCAAATGAGAATTCAATTTTTTATATTTAAATTATAGAAGCGATAAAATATAATATTTAATATAAATGTTTTAAAAAATTAGTGTGAAATATTACAATAGTTCTAAAATGATAAATATGTTTTCAATATATTTAAATAATATATTTTCCAATTTGTTATATTATATATTAAATAAAAAAATTATATATATAAGGTTTTTTAATCCTTTAATTCATTCATGTTCTAGTATAATGTCATAAAACATATATTTTTTAGAAAAATCAGTATTTTCACTATCCAACTAAAAATTAATTATTTTAGAAAAAAATAAAAAATTTCAACTAAGGTAATTTTGGCTTCTTGAATTAAAAAATGATGTTAATTTTAGAATATTTAAATTTTAAAATTTAAAAAAATTATTTCATTTTAATATATAATATATAAATGAAAATATCATTTTGTGGAAAAAACATTTAAAAAAATAATTATTTTTAATTGTATTTTTATACATTTTAAATAATTATTATATTCTCATATACTAGATGTTTTATTATTTATAAAATTTTATAATGTTTTGGATTTTTTAGTTTAGTATTGTATGTGGTATAATCCATCACCACATTGCATATTGGAAAGAAAAAAATTATATAGTAATATCTTCAGTTCTAACATCAACTACACATTATATAGACACTATTGAAGTATCTAATCCATAGATCTGAAATAAAATGAGTGGTTTGATCTTATTATCACTAAATAATATAGATGAAGGAATTTTTTCAAATTTAAAATTCAAAATTTTGGACAATGTTGGTATACTCTTACATTTCATAATCATTAAATTTAATCATAGAAATAGAATTATTGATGAAAGATATTACAACAATATTTTTTAAGTAGACAGCCCTTAACTACTTTTTGTAGTTGTTTTTTGAAGAATTAATGATTAGAGTAATCAATATTTTCAATATCAAGATAATTTATGAATATAATATTTTTAAATCCTATTTATAATATTAAATATTGGTGGATATAAGTTTATCCCATATGATTTGGGTTATACAATAATATATAAATCGTGTAACCATTATTTCTACACTAAACATTATCTCTAAAAATGAAAATAATACCTTCAAAAAAATTTATATTCTAGAATAGTAGAATATGTATATTAATTTAAGGATAACTACCATTATTTAGGTTTTATATTCTCATACATGACACTTTCTACAAAAAATATATTGAAGTAAAATTTTAGTATACGAATTTATTTCTATAAAGATTCATAAAAAATATAACATTAAGAACAAAATTAATCCTTTTAATCCAATTTTAATTATAATTAGTTCCTTATTAAAATAATATTTAATATCTCTAAATTATTAATTATTACATACTGAGAATATATTTTCCACTGACCACTTATTTTATATTGGGTACAAAATGAGTAACATTTTGATATAAAATAAAGGGTTTTAAAATCATAAATCCCTGAAAAAGAAAACAATTTTTTTATGAATACATATCTGAGTTTATTTATAATAGATGACTATAATTATTTTTATTCCAATCTATGATGTCTTTTAATAACTTCTATAGTCATTGAATTTTAGACATCACTTTTACAACATCATTATAATCATCAGTTGAAATTGAAATAATAATAGACTTCACATTCAATTTGATGCATATATTTGAAATATTTTCAATGTCCATTACATTTCCAACATTATATAGATTAATGTTTTAATTGAAAAATTAAAATAATTCACAAATTCGTCCACATAATAAGTTATGTCATAAATTTATGGATAATTTTCTTACTCATCATCCAAATTATAATAATAATTTAAAGAATTTTATAAATGAATATATAAATTTTTTGACATTGAATATTTCATTTTTATGAGTAGTAGAAATAAATACAATTAAAATTATATTTTCATAAAATTTTAAACTACTATATGAAAAATTTTCTTCAATAACACTATGTGTCTCAAAATTATTCAATTTTTTTAGTTTGTAATTCATTGAATATCTATAATAATTTTACTTCCATTTAAACCATATTTAATCATTAATAATGTTACATGGTTTCTTTCATTCATATAAAATAATCTCACAAGAATCATTAGTACATTCCTTTCTTCCATATTTATCATTTTCATAATTTTTATCATTCGGATCATTGTTGTTATAGAAGATCCAGATTCAATATATTCATCCAATTATTTCCAATAACCAGAACAATACTTCTCATTGAACTCAGTATCATATTACCCTTAATAATTCATGGAATTTTATATTTCTTGGGAGAAAATTTAGTTGTTTGTGTAGTATAACATTTAGTAATAATGACATTTCCATTATTTCTATTATACTTACCTAGAATATCCAATCAATTTATTATCATATTGCATTATTGTTTTGAAAATTTATTTCAGTCTGAAACAGATAATTTTTTTACCATCTTCCAAGGATGTTCTCTAATATTCCTCTTTATTTAGAATTTTATGAATGATATAGATAACCTTATTAGTATTAATAACCAAATTTTATCTAAAATAATGTATGTTATTAATAATTATTTTTAATAATTCATATATATGTGGATTTTTTTCTCAAGGTAATAAATAAGAACATTTATCATCATCTCAATGATTTGATATGTTAGTTTAAAAAACATTTTCCGTTCTCAAATTTGAAACATATAACTTCTTTCAAAATAGGTTTTTGGTATTACATGAATATATGAAATTAAAATTATTCTATTTCATAGGGAAAAATGTTCAATGATTTTTTTAATTCAAATTTTATTTATCCTTTTGAATATAATTAATATCTAGAATATATTTATTTAAAATATTGTTCCACCAAACATCATTTGGGAATTTCTAAATTCAATTTCAATAATAAAATTTGTCATTTTCTCTCTCTAATATAAATAATTATCATCATCATAGATATGTGGTCGATTTTGATTGAGATTCTATAAAATAAAGCAAATGAAATTATTAGATTATATACTATTTAATGGAATACAACAATCAATAGAGATGATATATATATTCCCTTTCAATATTTAAAAATAAAATGGAATAGGGGGAAAGGCGTCTCGAAAGATTCAAATATTCAAAATATTACTGGAAAACAAAAAAATAGAATATAAATAATAATAAAAATTTAACAATGAAATTGGGATCTAGGTAATAATATGTAAGTCAACTATGAAAAATATTGATTAGAATGAGGATATGTATGATCATCTCAATAAATTTTCACCTCTTTTCACCCAAGAGGATAGAGTATCTAATAAATGAATCATAAGTATTCGTTTCAAAATAAACAATCATTTATAAAAAAAATTATATAACCTTGGTTTTCAACAATCGATGGACGAGAAGTAATACTAATTACACTTATAGCTTACTTGATCATGAATATTGAGATCAAAGTCTTTAACGTAGGATGTATTCGATCATAGAAAGTTTGAATAACAAAAAATAAAATAACAATTAATTAAATTTCAAAATAATCTAAATAAAACAAATACCACTAAATCAATATAAATATATGACGAAATGAAAGCACTCTCAATCCCCACAGTCATTATCAACTCTTGAATATTGTTATTTATCTCTTTGGCCTTGAGTATAAATACAAAATTTTTATGTGCATGTTTTATAAAACATTCTTTTCTATTTGGGATGCATTTTATAACTCATATGGAATAACAATAACCTTAGTAAATTTCACTCATTGAATTTTAACTTATGTGAAAATTTTATAAGTTCTGGTGTTACAAATATTTATATGTATGATAAATTTAAAATATATATTAATATGGAAATATTTTTTCAGAAAATTATAATCATAATAAAATAGTATGTATAAAATGATAAATAATAGTGTCTTTTCATTTATCTATCTTAGTATAATATATTTAATTTAAGAAAAATTAATAAAAAATTACTAGAATCATACTAATAGAACTTTATTCTTATAAATATCAATGATTAAAATATTAAACAACATAATTCAATCTAATAATAGAATTCCATTTCACATGGAATATTATTCCTTTTATCATATCCTTAATTGGACAAATGTTTTGAATTTTAATGTTCTTATAACAAGATCATTAGTGTACCTTTCAATGCGATTCATCTAAGACAATTGTGTCATATAGTTTAACATAATTTTTTAGGAATTGTTTATCATCATTAAATCTTATATGTTTATAAAAAATATTTAAAAATACATAATAAAAATTTCATCAAGGGAATGTGAATGTGCATACCATTATTTATTATTTATAATAAATAAGAAATGTTATTTGGTCTTACAAAACATTGGATCCTTAAAAAAGTAATGTTATTATATATACATGGAAATAGTTTTATGGGATAATTCTATAATAATTTCTATTATAATCACCTACATTCAATCATAGAAAATATATTTGAATGATAAAAAGATCACCCGGTGGTGGGAACCAATTGGAGTAATGATCAAATTATTACATGGAGGTATGAATTCCATTGTAATTTTCTCACGTGTGGTGAGTTTTTCATAATTATATATGAATATGAACCTAATATAACATGATTGGGTCTTAAATAAGAATCATCCAATGTGTTTTCCTACACAAGGGTAATGGGGATGTTTTTAATTGTACATATGAGATAAGCATGTAACATGGTAATGGATTATAAAAAACCCAAGATTGAAGTCTGTATATTAAAATTGGATATATCGATGACCCTCCTAAGGGTATTCCATATTTCAATTTATCAGAAATTTGATAGAAAGGGGTAGTATTCACATCATTGGTGGTATATAATTTTGTAAATGAAATATACATAGATAGAAATAAATATTTCACAACACGTGAAATTTTTTTCTTAGTTTAATTGAATTTATCTCAAATATTAATATATTATAGGATATACAGAAGTATTTGTGTACCCTTATTCCCCAATTAAATTTAACAATGGGTAGCTATAGTATAAATATGGAATAATTACATATTATTAAGGTCCTCGGGTGTAATATCAATATATTATCCTATGAGAGGAACTTTATAAAAAACATTGATTTTTTTCTGATTTATGGTCCTTTGGAAAATGATTTTAGTATATAGGATTGTTTAGTGGGTGTATATAATTCCATTTATATAAGTAGTAAAATTAAACTTATTAGTGTATTTATCCATTATCAAAATGACCAACACATAAAAATAAGTGATTTAAATTGAATTTATATGAAAATATCTCACACTTATAGTTTTCTAATAGAATAAGAGTAGAATATAGAAACATTCCAGGATGTTCTGGGTATAATAAAAAAAATTGTTCATCTAACGGAAAGGGTTTTAAATTGGTTTTTTTCCAAAAACCTCCAAATATATCATTATAAATTTGTTCATGTTAGAATAGTTCTATAGAGACATGAATTAGGTTCATGTAAATAATCCCATGTCATGTATATTACATATAAACATGAATAAAAGGCTTGTAAATGTTTTTCATATGTGATGATATTTTATGTTGTGTGTGAGATTTATTTTTTTTCCAAAAAATTTCAATAATTACATTGATCACCAAATAATGTTCTAAATAAATATTATGTAAAATTAATGAAAAAATTATATAATTATTTAATGGACATTAATTTTATACATTAAAAAATTTAATATGTTTTTTAAATGATAGTATTTCATGAATTGATTCCCTTTATTTGTTTATAAACGATTCATGAAAACTACAGGACAAAGATATATCATTTTAAATATGAAAATGCAGAGAAGGACAATTTTTAAGTAGAAAAGAAAATAAATTAGAATAATTATTGCTAAATAAATGTATTTTTTAAAAATTTTGACAGAATAAATTCAATATTATAGTATATAAAAATATAATTTGACTCTTTTTGTACTTAATAAATTTATAAACAATTATTTTTTTGTCTATAAATCAATTATTTTTTATCAATTTTATATAATGAAGATAAATATGATTTAATAGAAAGGAATAAATTCTAATATAAATGTAATGATTGAATTTGGATTGGTTTATTTGATAATACTGTAGAAAAACATATTGTGATATAAAAATTATAAATTATATAATTTGGATTATGATAAAAAATAAACTTTTGGATGTGTGTTATATGAGAGAGATTGGGTTATTTAATTTATATTAAATAGGAATGATCATATATTATAGATCACTATAAAAGATGATTACATGACTACAACTATTTCATTAAATCAAATAATAAGGGTCAACAAAAAACAAGTTGATATTGTTTTTAAGTAAAATGGTTTTTTTTATTTTATGTGATAAAATGTTAGAAATAATTCATAGATGAAATATAATGGAACAATAAGGGAAAAAACATTGAGATAAAATTCTTTTTTCACAATTATAATTTTGAATAAGGATTAGTGAAATGGTAATATGTTAATTTTTTATGGAAATGTTTTGTATTTAAAAAATGACACATCCAATGACGGTTTTCTAAAAAATAGGCTCTCTTTTGGAGTTCATCTAAATCAATAAATTTAAATGGTTTTTAAAAGTCCCCCATTCAACTAAAATTTATTTCCATTCAAAAATGTGTTTTCTATAAGTTTTTATAGAAACAATAATTTTTTTAGACTTTTATTATTATAAATCAGTGATTAATGGAATGGTATGGCTTCCCGAGATAGATGATTATTTAATTTATATGATAAAACTTATAACAACGATGAAAAAATCATTGGTTACATTGGTATCTAGGGATCAGATACTCAAAATAATATTGGAAGTGATGCTAACTTATTTCCCAAAAAAATAAAATTCCCAGTTATTTACATGTGATTCATCAAGGGAGAGAATAAACAAAGATAAATTCTATAAAATATGCACGTGGAAGGTTAATTTGGGTGACATTATGTAGATTAAAAGGTAAATTCTTTAAATTAAATAGTTTTCTATTATAACAAGAAATGAATATTGTGAATTCTTGAGGTTTATTAAGTCGTTCAATGGTATACATTTTTATTAACACTAATTTATAATTAGAACCATGACTCATGAATTGTTAGGTTAAAGTATTTGTTAATAATTTTATGAAATAAAATAATATTATATTGATGAGATAATTTATTTTTAAAAAAAATTTATTTATATATCATTATCACCAAACCTAAATGGGGATATTGTCGTAATCCACAAAATTTATCATTTTTGTGATGTACTTTTAGGACATTTCTTTTAAAAAATATGGTGGGTCTAAAAAATGACAAGGATATTAGTTTTTGGAGTTTCACTATATTTATAGGAACTTAGATATATTTTTCATTGGAAAAAAATCATTCCAAAACATCAATTTCATTTTATATAATATTATTTAAATAGGATTTTTTATTTTGGTTCATTCATCACATTTAATTTATTCATAGAATTCCAAAAATATTTTTTTTGGAATTTTTATGATATTTTACATAAATAATATTCCCCAAATGGTATATAATTTAGTAGTGATTTAGGTTTTTAATTTTACTATAATGAATGGGTATAGATTGTGACACTATATGACTATTTCTATGTAATAAAATGTAAAAGTAATTTTCTACTGGAGATGTTTATTATCATAGGGGGAAATTATTATATTTTTTGAATATTATTATATCATAATGGTGAATTGTTGATTCTATGTGGAAAATTATATTAATATGCCAAACTTCTGAACATATATGTCATTACATGGTTAGTCACTCATTTTAATTTTTAGGCCATGTAAAAATAAGAAATTTTTTTATTAGAAGTATGGAGATGGGATAATTGATATGATAATGATTGTTTTTTAAAATAGATTCATGTAATCATATTTTAAATATATAAAAATTATTTAAATTTAAATTAACTCTTATGGGGTAAGGAGATGTAAAATGAGATTGTTTAACATCATGCAAAATCCATTAAGGGAAAAAATAGATGGGATGATAATGTATTAAATAGAATTTTTTTTGTTAAAACATTATTTGTAAGGAATAATATAATGTTATAGTAAAAAGAGAGGGTTTCTATATAGTGTATTATATACTAGAATAATGGTGTTGATAACCATTTATACATATATATATAATTTATTAATATAAAAACATTATTATTAATAAATATAATTCATGTTAATATATATAGAGGCTGAATAAATTTTCTATGGTATTTGTTAAAATATTATTCTCTTGAGGGCTCATGAGTTCATTTAATATTTAAGAGTTGGTAATTATCTTCTCATTCGTTTTTATGAACAAAAATGGAAAATTAATACACCCAAAACATTATATAATTTAAAATATTTAGTAATTTTAGTGTATTTTCACATCACTATGTATATATCCTAGGGACTTAGCACAATGTGAGTAAACGAATAAAATTTATTTTGTTACATATACTTTTTTCCATTCAACTTAATGGAAAACAATATTTCTTCATAAACTAATCATGAATCAAAATCATGGAAAGAGTCTAATTTGAGATTAAATACTTTGATTCATTTCACAATCTCAATGTTTCATCCCCTAGTTATAAAATAAATTCGTAATGGTTTAAATCACATTTGTGTTCCTTAATTACTTAGTATATATAAATATAACCAGTCAAACAATTTACACCATCTTTTTGATATTTTATTTTTGTAGATGTGTTATATAAACTATTTATTATCCTTTATGAATCATATTTATGAATTATATATCCTTCAATTAAATTTACCTTTTTCATTACCTGATGAAAATTTGATTGGGTTGGCATTTATCCCAATAAATTGGTTGAGGGGAAGGTTTGAAGCACATATTTTTTTAATTATTTAATAAATATATGTAATCGTATGTCGTTACAATGATTCATATCATTTATATATTTTTTTGAGATAATATTATAATTATTAGTATATATCCAAATGAAAATTTACAAATTGGATGTTTTGGGACAGAATTAGAAGAACAATGGGGTAATAATTTCACATATACATTACTATGTGAATACTAAAGTAGTAACCTATCTAAAATATTTTATAATTTAATGATTTATTATATTTTATTTCATCATTGATCATTAATGCTTAAATTTTTTGTTTTATTTAAATATATAACACCTTGAAATGATGTATCATAGAGTTTATGGTATGTATATAATTTACACCTAGATTAAGGTGGAGTTTTGATGGATGATTTTAATAAGTAATTCATGTCCAATATACTACATTTATTGAATTATATATGGTATAAAATGTTATTAATATATTGTTAAATAAAAATTAAAAAATTAGTATGCCTATTAAATTATTTAGCCTTATAGTCATATAATACACACCCTTTAGAAATGTTAAAAAGGAATTATTTGTATAATAGGCATTTAGTTTTATTCAGAATGGTCCTAATTATGATGATCACACAAGGGGGATGTCAAAAAAATAATTATTGTTCTTAATTTTATCAATTTTTTTCCCAAAAAATAAGTTATCATCGTTCATCCAATGGTAGAAGAAAATATGGAAACCACCATTAATAATGAGTTATTAATAAAAAAGATTCCCTCAATGTTTTTTTGAGAAGTTTAAAAAAATAACAAATTTATATAATTTTTTATGAATAATAAACTAAAATCATACATAGATATGTTGATTATAAATATAGTAACAGGGAATCAATCGAAAAAGGCATGTTGAAGCTATGATATTTATCTTAGTAAAAATTTGGATTTCAATATATAGTTTTCAGTTTACTTATTAGATGATAATTATAGGGTGTATTTTGTGATGAAAATTTATAGGGTTAGAACTTGTGAAATTTTTTTCCTCGTTTTTCATTTTATATTTTAGGGAGGCAACCATTTATTTATTGGGATATTATAAAGGGATACATAATGTTTTCTCAAAATATAGATTCATATTGTGATTATATTTATTACTATTACATATATAGTAAATAATTTTAAATATTTATTTGTTAAATAGCTGGCATGATTATTTTACCACATAAAATTTTTATATGGGAATATGGATATTTTATTGTTAGTTTCACCCTTAGTTTATGGTGTTTATATGTTATAATATATATTCTTCTACTTATATAGTGAAATATTAGATTATCTTATGTGTTGCATCCCACCTCAGTTTCCACTCAATAGTTCGTTGATATGGTGGGACACATAACTTCAAGAACATCTGATTAAATTCCAAAGGATTATGATAAGGAGAAAGGTCTTAGGGTATGTCTGTGGGAAGAATATTCCATCCTATATCAGAGTTGGCACAATGTTAAATAGTAGATAACAAGTTTCAGAAGCATCAAAATAATCATACATCATTAGAATTAAGGAAATAAATACAAACTAAAGGAATGGATAACACTAGAAGAAGAATATCAATAATGAATAAAATAATACTCATGGAATTTCATGAATCTAGAAAAAATTAGTGTGTAGGGGAATAAGGGATACAATGTATATACTACAAGATATCAAAATATACAGAAGTCCAAAACATTCAACAATAGAATTTCAAGAATATGATTAGAACTCAACCCAAAAAATATATCTTATGGAAAAAATAAATCAAGAAAAAGAGGCCACACACATCCCCATATCCATACTTGTGATCATAATGTATACTAAGGTACCAAACTATTCCTGAGAAGTGTGTGAGATATAATCTCAGTAGGGTGGAACCCACAACGTCTGGTCTAATAAATTTAATGTAATAAATTGATGACATTTTTTCATGTATAAATTTAATATGGGTTATAAATAAATAAAACGCCAACACCTTGTTTCAGGTTCCTGAATGAACACCCATCCCATACCACCAACTTCATCCTATGTGGGAACTCTGAAAAATGAGCATGTGCAAGTCATAAAATGTATAAAAGGGCCAATACAATTTAATCAGCTGAGTGAAAATAAGTATACCCCAATATTATGCTTTGTTTTGGAGTTCAAATTACAATGTCATTGTACAAGTATGCAAATAGAGAAAAAGTTAAGCATCACATGTGTACAAGAATTCATTCAATCCAACTGTCAAACCCAGCGGTGGAGTCCTAAGCCCATCTAAGGTGATATTAAATGAATCCCTAGGGTCTCTATGGGTTTCTCCCATTAATATAACACATTTTATTCCATCCATGAAAACACATACGACATTCCTTGAATCACTTGATGTATGGTGACTCTGATCCCACACCAAGTATATCACATAGGGGCCCGGTATCAAATGAGGCAAGGCATAACCATCTTGCTAAATAGGTCCATCCTCAGTTTCTACCATAACGAACTAGGATCACTAACGAGTATAAGTATAACTACCTAGATATCCCATTCATTGAAATCCAAAGTATCATTCCATATGCATCATTTAGACCCAACCAATTAGGATGATTCCATCCATGGAATCCTTAATTCGGGGAAGTCCATCCAAGGAATCCTTAATTCAGGGTTCAAGTTCTCTCCCAACTGGTCACAAATGATCCATTGAAACATGGCACAATCATAAGGCATGAAAATTATACATTTTCATTTAATTAAAATATCATTTAAAGGAAACAAGGTAATCATGCTATACATGTTTCACAATTCACTTTAAAAAAAGAATAAAGCACAAAGGAAAGGCATAAGCCTTTTTTTATGAGACATGATCTCTATGAAACATAAAATAATCTTAATAAATGAAATAAAATCATATAAACATGGAATTAAGAAGACTCTAATCACATTTATTAAATGAAATTGTAGTAACTCGTGCTATCAAGCTTGAAAAAGAATAAAATTCCATTTAAAAAACCCAATAGATTATGTAAGAAGAATTAAATGAGAAAATGAACATGGAACATGGAATTACATAAATGTAAAAAAATCATATAAATAATGTAAGGTATCCATCCAATCTGTATAACACGAAAAAATGGCTAAGGTGAAACCTATTTTATACGAAATTAATTTATAAATGCTGAGACGTCATTTTCAAGGGCCAACATCATTGTTCACTAATCATGTTAATTCATTTATTATGTTTAAGAAATTATATCAAGGAAATTCACATAGCCTCTGTGATTTTCAAATTAAATCATGGGAAGATAGGCCCTTGAAGGTAGGAACACAAAAAAGGGATGGTAAATAATGAGGAGAACACCCAACATATGGGTTTCATAGTGTGATAATGAAATACGAGACACAATAATCTACTTCGATAAATTTGATTAATAATAATGATGCATCACCATAAGGGTCCAGAAGGTGGCGTAATGACACATCAATTAAAATGATATAAAAATGATCTATAAATACCAAGACCACCAAGATCAATGTAGTAGAAATAAAATTATCCGTTATTGAAGTTTTATTCGACCTAAAATTGTAAAAAATGAAGGATTTTCCTAAACCTTAAAAATAGTTTCAAAAGTTGACACACAAAAATAGTGTAGTGGGTGGAAGAGGAAACTAGAAATAAATGAGTTTTGAGGGTAGAGAATTTAGGGGACTTTCTATTTCTTCTAACGGTGAAGGAATAAGTTCATGGATGATAAAATTTTCAAAAACCCTATAAGAGGTGAAGATAGAGCACCACACATGGGGGGAGATGAGAAATTTTATAGAATTGAGAAGGGGTGAAAGATGGGTGAGGTTAAATCATTAATGTAGGGAAAATTATAAATTTCACTATTTCTTATCCTATAAAAGGTTTGGTTTAACAATTGGAAAATTGTGCACCCTTTACTGCTAAAATGGTCACTTTGAATGAGATATGTATGTGGTTTTACTAACCATGTGCAGCTCGTGTGAAATCACACAACACTAAAACCACTAGCACTCACATGGCCTTGCGCTCTGGGTTAGAGGGTTTTAGAAAAACCATGTGACCCGTTCTATTTTCTCCTTTTTGGTCCTTCGAGATTAAAATGAACCCTGGATTCACCTAAGACCTCCATCAAGATGTTCGACATCATTACAAGGGCCTTATATGAATTTTAAATAAAAAATCATACATTTGGAAAAGTTTAGGGAGGTTACAAACTCTTATCTTTAAAATAACTCAAACATGTGTTACCGTTTTGAGGGTTATAAAATGTCATCTGATAAGAGTTCTAGCCACAAAGCTCATTCTTAGGTCTCCGACCCCATGTATCATCTTATACATGTCTATTCTACCATAGCACCCAGACCATAGAAATTGACCGACCTCGAATAACATTCGTACTAATATCAATAATATGAATTATATTCTTTAAGAAAGAGGAAACCACCTCCTTCTCTATATCCTTGGAGTCAAATGAATAATGAGTAGGGATGATACTATCGAAGATGAGTACATATAAGATGTTTTTCATGAAATGGAATAACTAAGGTAACAAAAAAATATATGATACCAACCCAAACATCTTCAATATCCCAAAAGACCTGACATAGCAAGAAGATAACGTACCCTATCACATGATTCATCTATGACCCCCAATGACACACATAGAGAGACCTGATGTCCAACCTCAAACTCTAGAGGATTGCAGTAATGATCAGTATATGACTTTTTTTAGAATTATTTGTATCATATGCTTCTGAATTAACTATACATGATCTAATGTCACGTTAATTTGAAAAGGTCCTAGTAGAGCTGCCTCACTAAGTTATAGCTAGCACATAAGTGAATGACATGGTATATCTAAGGGGGCCTCTAACAGATCCATCCATGTTGTTTCCAAAAAATTTTGTTGTAGGAAAAGACAATGAGATAAATATTTTTTCCAATAAACTTCAAAAAACAAAAATACATCCATGTATCATATCCTCTAACACCCATATGATTTACTCATACTGACCTTAAACCTGAGGGTGATATGTTTTACTAAAGATAACATATAAACCCAATGCATTTTGCTAAGGTTTCCATAACCATGAAGTAAACTCGATGTCTTAGTCCGAAATGATACAATGAAGTACACCATGAGATCTCACTATCTCATAGATGTAAATACTTCTGAACTCATCAATATATTAGGTCTCCTAGATCATTATGAAGTGAGTGAATTTGTTTTGAATTTTGATGATCACCGATACAGTAATACTCTTTCAGGAGAATCTCATCAATACTATTATAAAATATGACATGTCGTCATTCCATTTACACTCAGGAATGGAGAGAAGATGTAGAAGCCAGGTAGGATGTTGGTTCCTTACCTTCACATGATGGTAGTTGTAGCAGGGACTGATAAAACTTGTTATTTTCCTCTTCATACATGGCCACCAATACTCACAATTCATGTCTCTATAAAAACTGTTAAACTGAGGGTGAACTAACCAAATAGAGGCATGTTATTCTATAACCAACACTTACCCTAAATCCTCAGGTACCCATACATGGACACCAAAGAGTAGAGTTTTACATCCACCAGTAACCTGATTAGAATGTAGATTATCGCATATGATTCTCTCCCTCAAGAGAAGGGATTCATAATCTAATAACCACCACATCTAGACTCGCTCTTGGAGAGTGGATTTCAATTCCAAAGCTACTACAACTGTCATCTAGTGATTTTCTTGAACCATTTTGTGTAACTCAGATTACATATCCATCATCTACCACTCATTACTCGGCTCCTTGATGGCTTGTGTCTGTATCTTCTTACTGAAGGAATTGTCCATGCCATTACCCTTACCTAGTGTGTAAACCAAATCAATGTCAAACAATTACATGTATTCAACCATCCTATGCTACCTCAAATTCTAGTTACACATTGTAGAGACGTATTTTAATCTATTATGACCAATATGAACAAAAAATCACTCACTCGATAGATAGTTCCACTTACATAGAAAATCATGAACCACAAACTCTAGCTCGAGATCATTTTTTATGTAATTCCTCTAATGAAACATTAGCTGGAAGAACCCAGTTTCCATGACTTGATCACCATGCATCAAAATTAAACCATGCCTGATACCCAAATCTTTTCAATATACAATAGAACAGCTTCCCAGCTCTATTATAACCTGAATCAGCACGGAGTTGAGTCTTCCCTTTAACTCTTTATAAGATATCTCACAAGCCTATGACCATATGAACTGTACACTTTTATTAGGCTGGGACATAAGAAGCATTATTAATAGATATAAATCCTTGATTAAATACCTATAACAGCCAGTTAGACTAAATAATATATGTGTCTCAAACACATTCTTGGGATGCTCCCAAGAAACCATGACTCTCACCGTCTCTAGGTCAATAGAAAGTTCCACCTCTAATGTGATATGTACCAAGAAGTGAACCTTGTAGATCCAAAGGTGGCATATAGCTTCTCATATAGCCGGTTACCTCTTAGTGTACTCATCGGGATCTCAAGTTTGGATTCATGGTCATGTATGGTGCATGAGTACACTAATATGTCACCTATGAATACTACCACAAAAGAATTAATGTACCTAAGGAATACCTGATTCATAAAAGACATGAATAATTCTAGTGAGTTCATCAGACTGAATGGAATGAACAAATAATCATACAAGACTTACCTACATTGGAATGTTGCAAAGGTATATCTGATTAACTCACATAAACCTAATGATATCATGGCCTAAAATAGATATTAGATAAAATATTTTCCCCTTAGAGATGGTCAAATATTTCATCTATATGAGGAAATGGAATCCTACTCATAATTATAAGCTATTTCAGTCACGGGTAATCCAACATGAATATAAGGGTTACATTTGACATCTAGAAGAAATGGAATGGTGAACCCCATGGAGATGTGTTGGTTCTTAGAAAACCCTTAGCCTCAATAACTTCAAAAATCCTTTAGAATTCTAGGTCTCTATAGGTTCCATCCTATATAGAGGACTAGACACTAGTGACACTCCTAAATCTAGCTGGATTATGAATTCAACCTCTCTATTAGAAGGTAAGACAGATAAATAATTAGGGAAGACATTCTTGAAAAATTATAGAACTGGAGAGAATTCCACGATCAACATTCCATGATCTCTTTTAAAGAGACCCTACAACTGAGTGGTAACCCTCCCACACCTAGTTATTTAGGGTCCAAGTCAGTCTTCTTGGATATCCAATTTGTCATTGTGTAAATATATTGTACCCTTGTCTTATGTGAAGGAAACCCTTCGGCGATAGCAATCCACTAGGGAACAAAATGGAACAAGACAATCTGTACCGAATCTAACATAAATGTAGGTCATATCAAGGACAAAGAAACTAAAAAATAAAGGTCACCATCCTATATCAAGGGGAACTCTAACCACTAATGTATACCCCTTATAATAACTTCCAATGGTGTTTCAAGATATATAACTCCATAGAAGTACTCGATTACCATACCAAAAATTTCTACACATGCAGTAGATATGAAAGATTGTGATGAAACCATATCAAAAAGAGATGAAACTAATGTAGAGGCTTCAATGATAATACCTCTTACTATAGATATACATAGACTCTAATCTATTAGTGCTAGATACAATTCATTCATATGGCATGCACCATAATCCTAAGATGCGGTCTAACGAGCTTGAGTAGATATAACCTGCTCACATTGATGATCTAGGGCATGGATGGATTTTCCATGGCCTCTATAACCTTAGATTGATCATCCAGTTGAATCAAACAACCCAGCCTAACAAAGTGTCATAGATCTTGTATGTGATATAGGTGTTATTATGAATCCCCTCTCACTGGTCACTAGAGAAAAATGAATTGCAGAAGCACTAAAGGGGAACCATCCAGCCATAAGATCAGCATTCATTCAGGTTACTCATGAACTAGGTCTTTTTATATCCTCTGCAACATAATTGGTGACACACAATGGAATTAGTGTGTGTTACCTAGCTAGAACCATCCCAACATTCATTCTTGAATCATCACTTCCTACAACCAGAAGAACCATCACCCTATCTCGGAACTGAACCACCCTGGCTCACATTGTAAGCCTCTCTAATTTTTTTTTCTTAATCAAGGAATGTATCACTATCTCTATAATAGTAGTGATACAAAATAAGTTCACCTATGAGCAGACAACATTCCTGAGCCTATCCTTAAAGTACCTTGTAGCCTCTAATTCTTCAGCGGTTAGCAAGGATCCAAACCCTATAGCACGATGAAATGAGAATAATATTACAGTAACATCATGTAACTATTATGAAAATGCATGAATTGTGTTGAGTGATCCTCCCTAAAGTTTTTCTGGAATTAGTGTTCATATGATTTTTTCTGGGAGAATTCATAGTCCTTGCCTCATTAATTTTCTGAATGAGATATGATTTCTCACCAATGTTTGGCGGAGTCATGTTACATGTATGTAGAAATCTTGGACCTTCACTCTAGAGGAATATTAATATGGTCAAATATATAAAATATAACCTATAACCATGACTCTACAACCTGATTTCTTTTATCCCCTTAGAAGGTTGGGTGATTCTAGTGCCTAATGTCCATTTTCAGTTCTTCCATAATTAGGGTAATATAAGGAGCATTGTGAATAGACTTGACAAACTTGAGGAAACTATCATGGAACTGAGATTTGGTGGCCAGTGGGTGATTGAAATAAGGATCCTCATTTGGGACTAAAAGAGGTATAATGGGCAATTCAGGTCCCACCACCTTTAGAGTATGCTCATTAACACGCTCTTTGTGTACAATATTAGTACATCACAGTGGAATAACTAAACAATTTACAAGAACACTCCTTAGTCAAGATTTAGCACAGATAGGGAAAGAAAATGAGAATGAAATAATAAAAAGGTTGGGGGAAAGGCCTCCATGAAACATGAAAAAACTGATAACCTAATCATAGATCATAGTTGAGATGATAAGAAAACATAGATGAAAGACTTAGAAGTATTATCAAATTAGAAATTTGGTTGAATTAGGTGGACCAACATTCCAATTTTATTATTCCACACAAATTATAAATTTAAACTAGGAATGAATTTCAACCAAACCATAAATGGTCCTTCATAATGAATTGACACATTTTTATAAATAAAAATGACAGGCACAATAAGGCTCAATATCCAAGGAACAATCATAAATCACAAGGAAGAAGTAAAATTCACAGTAAAAGTAGATATGGGAAGGAATAGTGCATGAAATTTCAATTCATATAGTGCCTAGTATGATGCATGTAATTAAAATCCCTCATTTCATCAGGGGGATGTAATAAAAAAACATAATTCCAATAACATCAATATAATAACACCATAAAATAGGTGTTTCACCCAATGATGGTGTCGTATAAACCATAAATGGAAAATCAATAATAGTTATTTACCATCCTAAGTATTTGGGGATTCTCTGTATATTGGTTAGCTACGTCGAAAAATGGGTAAAATTCCAAATCTCTCAGTCCTAGTCTCATGTATAAACGCAAATTGTAAGGAAAAGGAAAAAATGCTTTGATTCCACTTTCCAGTGCCCCGCCTTGGTTTCCAATCAATTGTTCCCTGATATAGTGGTCCATATAAACTCATACATGTCTCTCCAAACACAAGAGGCTTAGGAATAGTATCAATGGCCTAGGTTGTGTCATTGGGGATACTATTTTGTCATATATTAGAGTAGACACATTAATAATTAGTTTGTAAAATGTAGAGAAGGAAGCAGAAGAAATAAACCATAGAATAAGTAGTTAAAGTAAATCATACAATAGAAATAGGTAATGATGGTTTTAGAATATAAATAAAAAATATAATGATAAGAATGGAATTTCATGTTTCTGTATAAAAAATGGTAATTTAGGGGAATATGGGAGACAAATAATATACTACGTGCTACTAAAAAAATAAAAAAGTCCAAAAACTGCTACCAAAACATCTCGTGTATAGGGTCTATAATCTTCCCCCAAATTCCATACTAAGGAATAAAATCAATGAAGTGTTTTAATTTGAATACTTTCTGTTATCCATACTTATGATAATAAATTTTACTTGGGTACCAAAATGATCCTGAGAAAGGTGTGAGAAATAATCTCAATTGGTTAGAACCCACGATGTCTAGGTAGAACCATTTCATGAAATAATTGGATAATAGTGTACCAAATGTAAATAATAGTAGAGTGATAAATAAATAAAACAATAAAACCATGGTCTGAGTTTCTTAATGGACACTCATCTTATACTACCTACTTCAGCATAAGTTAGAAGTCAGAATGAGGTACCTGCACAAGTCATAATATGTATTAAAGGTCCATTTCATTTTAATCAACCATAGAAAAATGAAGAAGACCTCAAGATTGTGCTTTATAGTAGATGTCACATTACAATGTATTTATACAAGTATTCTAACAAATGATAAGATAATAATAAAATTTGTACACCCAATAATTCCATCCATTCATCAAGTACAGTTGTAGAGTCACTATCCAATATAAGGCGATTTAAACCGAATCCCAAGTGTCACTAATGGTGTCTCCAATTAACCCAATACGTCTTATTATATCCCAATAAATCCATATAATGTCCCTTGTGTCACTTAAGTTATTGTGACTATGAGACCATACAATGTATCACAAATATGGGACTAGTTATCACCCGAGCCATGGCAGAACCATCTTTCCAAACATGTCTGTCCTTGATTACTTCCCTGGGGAACCAACCTCATTCATGAGTATAAGTAAAACATCCTAGAGTCCCCATACCTGGAAAGAGAAATTACCACTCATGATTCATCAAGTATATCCAATTGAACACGATGGTTCCATCCATGAAATCCTTAATTTGGGACCCAAGTTCTCCCTAAGCCATATCAAATGATCCATAGAAATAAGGAAAAATCAAAAGGTAATGAATTTATATAACTCCATGCCTGTAAATAAACATCTCAAGGCTATAAGATAATCAAACCATCCATATTTCACAATTTAATCTAAAAATTATATATTCCTAAATCTAAATCATCATATTTATTAAAAAATACATGACCACTAGGAAACATGAAATAATCATAATAAATGTAATAAAAGCACAGGAACATGTAAATAACATGCATCTAATCACATGTCTTTTGTGAAATTTTATTAGCTCAAGATATCCATACTGACAAAGAATAAAATACCATTCAAACTAATTAACTAGGATAACCAATACGCATTTAATGAGGCAAAGTCACATGAATCATGGAATATCATAAATGAAACCAAGCATATGGTATAATGAAATGTATACATCCAATATGCATAACACTAAAACATGGATAAGGGAAACATACAGAATACAAAAAAAATAATTACAATGTTTGAGGCATCAAGATTAAGGGCCAACCATATGGTTCACCAATCATTGTAATTCATTTGTTATGTTACATGAGTTATATCAACATAACACACACCAATGGTTATTTTCAAATTAATGCATGGAAAGATAGGTCATGGAATGTGGGAACACCCAATGGGATGGTAGAAAATGAGGTGAACACACCATATATGGGTTTCACAATGTGATATGGTCAAAAGAGACATGTCAAATAATATCAATTAATTTAAATGGCAATAATGAAGCATTTCTATATGGGTCCAATGCATGATACAATATGCATCAATTAAAATGTGATGAATTGAGTGGAAAATACTAAGACCACCTTCCTCAATTTTCTACTACTCAAATCAATCATTATCAAGGATATATTCAATATAAAATGGGAGAAAATGAGGATTTTTCTATAACTATTGAAATAGGAAAACAGTCATCGCACAAAAATAGCACAGTATTTGGAAGAGGAAACTAGAAATACAAGAGTGTAGAATGAAGAACTTATCATGGGACTCCCATAACTTCTGACGGTTAAGGAATCTATCCATCGATAAAGGAGGTATCATAAAACCTTAGATATTATAATATGGAGCTCCATGCATGGAGGGAGAGGATAAAATAACTTAAATTTAGATTGGGAGAAAGAGGGGGTAATCATAAATCAATAAAGGAGGGAAAATTTGACATTCACTGATTTTTACAATGTGCATTGTTTGGCTGCACTATTGCAAATCCATTCACTAATAGTTCACTCCTTACTACTATAAGGGGAACCTCCTAGGGGATTGGTGCACAATTTAACTAGACATGTGTAGCCCATGAAAAATCTCACAACCCAAAAAACCCACAACACTCAGACAACCATCAACTAGGGTTCATTCGGTTTCAGACATGCCATGAAGCCCAGTCTGTTTTCCCCTTTTCATTTCTACTGGTTACAAACTAGCCTCAGACAAACATAGGGCCTCCTTTAACCTTTTATCCATCATTACTATGGATGTTTTATGTAATTTAACTAAATATCAAACAGTATGTACCTTTTTAAAAAGTACCCAATGCTACAAAATGTTAATAAATGAGATATTGGACCTTCATTTACATAGATTATTATCATATATGATTGCAATAATTT
Organism: Viscum album; assembly: GCA_963277665.1. NCBI lineage: Eukaryota > Viridiplantae > Streptophyta > Magnoliopsida > Santalales > Viscaceae > Viscum > Viscum album. The sequence continues at coordinate 1,572,072,702 of OY728120.1, read as the reverse complement.
TATAAATTGAATATTTTTTCTGTTTTAGTGGGCAAGAAAATAAATAAATTATATGTAAGAATATCGAAATATAGAGTTGTTATTAAATTATAATGGGTAAATTATAAAAAACAAGAAATATCATGATTTATTTGCATGCTTGAAAATAAAAAATTAAGTATATGATATTAGAGCTTAAAAATTATATATAATTTTTATAAATAAATAAAATAAATTAATTATGAAAAAATATATTTAAACTTATAAATTCAACAATCCAATTAATAATAAATAACTTATGATAAAAAAATTATTCATTCATTGAAAAATTGTGTTGATTCCTACATTATAAATATATAAATATTAATGGATCTATATTCTATCAATGTTGAGTTTTTATTCATCTAAAAAAATACTTTTATATATTTGGAAATTATGGAAGAGGTATAATTTTGATAATAGATGAAAATATGGGATATTATTTTAGAATAATTGTTATTTGTTTTATTTTATGAAATGATTATTCGCACATTGTTTCATAACATAAAACAATCAATATATCATTATATTTTTATCCCATTTCTAGAAGCCTCATTTATATCCTTCACATTCTTTATATTAGAAATACTTGTTATGATTTTATTCTTCTCCTATTTTTTTCACCTTCTTTAGCCATATTTTATAGACTTTTTTATTATAATATTCTATATTATCCATATATGAAATTTTTAGGATATATTTTTTATAAATTCTCGACTTTTAACTTTATTATTTAGAAAAAGAAATAATTAAATTAATAATCACATATTATATGTATTTTTTTATAATTATTTTATTTTAGGTTTTTGATGTTTTTGAGAAATTGATAAATATAATAGAGATTTTCAAATTTCATTAAATATTATGTTATTCAAATTTAATAGTGAGTCATGTAGAATAAAATTTCAAACAATGAACTACATTTCTTCATTTTTAGAATAGTGTATTCAACAATGTAGATTATGTTAATTAGTTGTGTAGTTCATTTATTCTATTGAAAAAACTATCAATGTTGAACATTGTGGATAAAGGATTTGAACTTATAGATTAACATAGTTGATCATAGAAAATATGATTATATATTGTGAAATATTTTTATAACACATTGATGAGAATGATTAAATGGTATCAATTGTTATGTACATAACATATTTACATTTAATATAAATAATAGTATAATGACTTTTTAATGCTCATGTATGAGAGTAGAAAAAAAATTTACTCCATGGTTATATGAATTTAAATGTAGGTAACCATGAATATTATATACAAGAAAAGTAACAATGATTAATTTACTATATATTTTTAATTGATCAATCATTAAGTCTCTAAACACTATATTTTCAATCATTAGCTGCTATAAATAATGAGTGATGTTATCCAACACAATTCAACCTAAAAATTTCATCCTAAGAAAAAAAATTCATAATGATATTCGTTATAAATTTTTTGAATAAAGATAAACACTGATATATGGGGATTAAAATGCATAAAATGTATCAATTGATCATTATAATTTTATTTCACCATAAAAATAATTTTCAATAAAATGATAACATAAAAATGAAACGATGATGGTGTGTTCTTGTAAGAACTCAAAAATTCACTGTTATTTCATATAACCATATAATTCATTAAAGGTTTATACAAATCCAACATAAATAATAATAAATCATTATCTTAAAAATCTAATAAAAAAACTCCACAAATTATCGAATTACTTATCTTCATTTTGTTAATGTAAATTTTATTAACATGATAATTTTATATATTATGTCTCAATATCTTCTATTGTGAAAGGGGTTTCAATGATTTTGAAAATTATTTATTTTATATTATAGGAAAATTTTAATCAATTGGATAATTAGTTTAGACTATCCATTTAAAAAAATTATTGAAGTATTGAAATTATTTTAAAATTCCACAAAATTAAAATAAATTTACTTTTAAATGTATTGAGAAAGAGAGATAGAGGGATAGTTTTAAAATCATCTAAATTAATATCAATAAAATGATATTTACATAGATATAGTCTCCTGAAAAAATTAATAATAACTTCTAAAATATATACTCATAACAAAACATAGGGCACAAAATAACTAAAAAATGAAAATTCCAAAACAATAATTATATAATTAAATGAAATTATAAACTATATTATTTAAAATTAGTTTGAAATATGATTATGAGAAATGAATTTATTTTATATATGTATATGACCAAACAACAGTTCATACAAAGTAAGAAATATATATTCACAAAAAAATTTATGAGGTGATCATATATATGTCATGTCAAAATCACTATTATTTGAGAAAAACCACTTCAATTAAAACTCTATAAAAAGTATAATTTTATATGTACCAGGTGAAATAATTAATAATTATTATTTTTCTTCTTTATCAGTAATGAACTCAGAGTAAATATACATTATGTTTATATTACTTTCAGGATATTGCAATTGTAACCTATAAATATTTCATGACTAGTTCCACATAAGAATAGTTGTATTAGAAATTTTATAATTAAAATTTATAATTATACTAGTAAATGGATTGTGATATAAAAAATATATAATTTAATGGGATGTTTTCTCACATATTAATATTTTTCTAAAATCCAAAAATTCCCATTTAAATATCATTTTTAATATTTGATCATATGACAAGTAGGTGAATTTTGGTATAATAATGAAATGTTCTCCACATAATGGTAAATATTTTTAATTTTAAAAAAGGTGTCATAGTTTGTAATTAAGAATTTAAAATCTTCATTGAAATATAGATATCCACACTGATGGACAATAATTTTCCTCAAAATTCCAATTTAATGTGACTTAAACAAATTATCAAAAGTCTAGATTCAAAAAAACAAATGAGGCAACTTTTACACTATATGGTAACATGTATTTTACTAAAAAATTATCTTAGTCTCCACACATTTGAATTTATCTTTAAAACAATGTTCTATATTGACATGGTTATTTTGTGTGGTTGAGACTATTGGACTATATTGTTAACTCCATCATACATAAGAGACTAACAAAATATTTTTTTTTGTTAGAAAAATAGAAAATCACAGTTGTTATCAGGACACTATATAGTGTTTTTTGTTCAGTAGAAAATATTGAACTGTATCTCAATATAAATTATTCTAATGAACATGAAAAATTTTCCTTCAATGATATAAGAAATTTTCCTCACATGGGAAAGTACCAAACACTTATATTCTTTCTCCGAAATATAATTTTTATTATATAAATACATAATATATATAATAAACAAAGCTTTTCAATATCAAAATAAAAATTCCAATCATTGAAAAATAATCTCCCTGATTTAATTATTCATAAAAATGGATTACCAAATAAAATTATTTATATAAATAGATCATGAAACAGAACTGTAGAAATAGGAATATGATTCCATAGAAACATTTCTAAATTTTTTAGAAAACAATCAAAATGATTTATACCCATTAATGAAAATAAAAAATATATTCAATGTGAAATATTATTTTCTTAGAATACATGATATGTATGTTATAAATAAAATCCAAATAAATATTTATATAAATTAATATAATACTTTTAAAAATATTGATAGTATACAATTTAATTCATAATAAATAACTTTAGGGATTATTATCTATGATAATATTATTTAATTAATGAATAAAAATATTACCACATAAATTAATAGTTCAAAATTATAAAAAAATTAAAAATTTATAAAGTGAAAAATAATCATCAAAAGTAATATATAGGATTCCATTTAAGAGATGAATATCATTAATGGGTCATTTACATTGCATCTAAATTATGGGTATGATGTGATAAAAATGAAAATAATGATAGTTGAAGGTAGTATTAAATAATATGAGTAAGGAATTGAGTGGTGGGTATAGTTACATGAAGTATATATAATATAGTGGTTTTGAAAAATGTTTTTGATGAAGGAAAACATTTACTTAATTCTACTAGACTAAGAACCGTTAATTAAATGGAAAGGGTAAATTTATATATAATCACATATCAATCATTGATGGATTCCATAATATAAATCGTTAAGGAAGTGAATTTCTTAAATAATCAATGGCCTTAATAATATTTAGTTTTTCATAGAAAACCTCAAACTATGTCTTCATATCCATAATTGAATAAAAAAAATCCCTCATTTTCACTTTTTATATTATAGAATTTACCTTAATATATTCTTAATTTTTTCCTTGTATCTAATTCAATTGTTTTTTGTTAAGGGATTCATTTTGATGAGTTCTCTAATTTAAATCATCTAGAAAATTATGAATATTTATTTGGAAAGATTAGTCCCTAATGACCATTGTAAAATTATATCCTAGTCTATTAGTTTTGAGGTCTACTATTATTGATGTTGTATATTTAATTTTATTTTCTCTCAATTATTCTATCAAGTACCTCACAAAATGAATCACACAACCCTTTATTATATAATAATTTAATATTAGTGTATGTAAAATATTCTTTAATAATGTTAATTTTTTTACACATTTAATTTAAACATTGATATGATCTGATTCATTTGGAAATAAATCTCTACTCCACCCATGTAATTTTATTCATTCAAATTTAGTTACCCTTGTAATAAAAAAAATTAGTATAAAGATCCCATTTTCCTTGAATATTTTTAACCATATTGTGTGAATTTTTCACATTTAACTGAATATGGGTTTCATCATTAATTCATTTTAATGGAATTCATTTGGATTCCATTTTTAATATCTTATATATATATAATCATTATATTTTGATGGAATATTTATAAAATAAAAAAATTATTATTTTAATATATTGTGTGATGAAAATAGGCAAAAGAGTAGGAACATTCTATAGAATAGTCCTTCTATTTGATTCTTTAGTTTCATGATCTCATTCGTAGATTGGAATCATATTACATGGAAATCAAAACATTCAAAGATAATTAATTTTGTATTCCATAAGATAATATATGTAAAATGTGGTATTTTCATGATAGTTACTATAATTAGAGGGTATATTATATCGTTAAAAATATCAGTTTGATTATCTTCTAATTTTGAATACTTATTATCATAACCACATGTAAAAAAATCAATATATTTAATCACTATAAAAATATTTTTAGCCAAAAATTATATTATTTATAATAGGAATGTTAATCCTAACAATTTCTATTGATTTATTCATGTTAAAAAGATTTGTTTCAGTAGAAAATAATTATATAGGTAGTGTTTCAATGAAATTTTATTAATAAATTTTGTCAAACGTAGATCCCTATATATGGATCTCATTTACCAACCCTTAATAGTATTAATTTTAGTCCAACCAAATATCTTTCAATATCTTCTGTCTTATCTAAAGAAGGTACCTTTCCATAAATGGGTGAGAAGATTGTAAATTTAAAGTCAATTAACAAATTTATAACAAAAATTATGATTCCTCCATGATTGTTTGTCAAATAATATAATTGGGTGTGATATATATTTCTTTATATTCTATATTCTAGAGAAAGTATTCATATTCGTCACATGGTTCGTCCAATCTGCAATAATCTTATTTAAAAATAATAATATCATCTTCCAACTAAAAAATATTTATATCACAATTTCTTCAAGATTATATATGCCCATAAAAAATACTATTATTATTCAATTGGTTATTATAAATAGTTTATTTTAGTGGATTCATGTGTAAAATAGGTTAATATTTTCTATAAATTATCACCACATCATTGACCAATTCATCTCACAATGGAATAAAACCAAAATTTTTTGTTGAAAACTACTTGGTACATGACTACAAATTGGGATTCATATGGTGATTATTCTCCCAACCAAAATAATATTTTTCTCCAATTACCATGATATAATGAACTCATATAATTGTTTTAATAAAATTATTTTTTAAAAACATCATCCATATTCCTTTTAATATAAATATACATTGTTAAATCATGTGATATTTTTTATTAGATATATGTATTTAATTATATATATATAATTATATTATATTATCCTTTCGTAGTTAGATTATATTTTATGATTTTTAATTAAAAATAATCTATCAATTAACAAAAAAACTATTATATCCATCATATTAAATCAGCAATCAAAATTACTGAAAATTCATTAATATCAAAGTTAGTTTATTTAATAGAAAATAGTTTTTATTGTATAGATTTTTCCTATAATGGGGTATATTTTATTAATAGTTCCTAAAAAATTTTCACTCCCAATCATTAAATATATCAACCAATGATTTTATAAAATAAATTTTTACATTCAATGATATATATGTATTTAATTAAAATAATTTTCATTTTTTTGGTAAAATTGATGTTTCTATCATTATTTCATTGAAATATTATTTTGAATATTATTTTTCAATATATGAAACATCAAGTATACTACTTTTTTAGTGGTAACCAACCATTCTCACATATGTTTCTCTGGTAAACTAGGATAAATTAAATATATGTCTCATGATTTCATTTATAATACTTATATACATATTGATAGAGATCATTATTAAATACATCCCTCTATTGAGTTGATTCAACAGATAATGATTATGATAGAATAAATTATTTTTCTGGGAAAATGGGAAATTTCAAGAGATTAGCCAAAGAAATTAATGTTTAAGAGGTTTAGGATATTGAGTTATCGATAAATTTATTATAAGTATGATAATATAGAAATTCGGACTAATCTGGTGTAAAAATAAATAATACCCACTAATGAAATAAAATTTATAAAAAATATTAAATATAACAATAATTAAAAAATATTATTGATGATAAGAAAATAATTTAAAATAAATATAATTAAGTAAACTAAAAAATAAAATTAATAAATCCTAAATACATACTTTATAATTATTTTATTTCTCCAAATTGAATTAATGTATCTATTTTCATATAAGATAGTAGTGGAATAATAATTTAACAATTTATGCCAAAAATAAATTTTATAAAATTATTGAATAATTATTTACCCCATGTTATTGTGAGATATGTAAAATTATATTTATATTATAGTGATTTATAACCATATATATTTTTTAATGATGCTTATTTTTCTATATATTTCCTTTTAATATTTTAGGGATTATTTATAGAGCATGGTGCTGAGACGATGAGATATTCTAAGTCCCGATGTGTCTGGAATTAATTTTTAAAATAAGTGAAATATATTAAAAGAACCCATGTAAAGTTTTCTTGAAATATTGGAATATCTTATAAATAGAGGTTGTTTCAGAAATCTAGGGTTGTTGATGATTTTATAACACAAATTTTACACTATTTGTGATATAATCTTGGAGGCAATCAGACATTTGGGTTAGGGATGGTCATGGGAGAATGTTTAACTAGATAAATTAAATTAATTAATTTATTTACACCAACCTAATAAATTCACTATATAAGCACAACTATATAAAATGTTTAGGGTTAGACACATAACCCATCATTTCTAGAGTAGCCTTTGGAGGGCCTTGGAGGAGCTTCTGTCAAGGAGTGATGACTAGATCTTGGATCATCAATCAGTGTGTGATAGAACACAAGGATCTTACCAAATGACAGTGAGATAAAATGTTTCATTTCTTTAAATTTATTCAAATCAAGGTAAGGTGTTGTTTTATTTTTATTTCCCCATTTATTTATTATATAATGAACATGAATGAATTAACCAATAGATAACTTCATAGATCAGTTCTATTGTGGGTATGGGATTAATTGTGTGGATTATTGGAAGAATTGTTTCTTTTATTTGGATCTTCATTTTCATATTTAAGGGAATCATATCAAGGATAACTGAACTATGTCAAGTTTAATTACTCCTTTACATGTTTCTTGGATTCCTCCCAAAATTATTCAATAATTGTGCGTAATATTCTTCATCTCATTGTTCGAAAAATATCACTTTATCAATCAGTGTGCACCGATTTATTGGTATAAGAGATTGATATTACATATTTGGTTTTGGATTGAAAATGGTATTGAAAATGGGTTTGTGTTGCGAAGATGGAAACAAAGGAATGTGGATGGATTTAATACCCTTAGTATGAGTGGGACATGCGTTGAAAATAGGAAGCAACAAAGTAGATTTTCCCCATGAATTCCTTATCAAGATTCTAGTGATGAGTGTCTTTGTGCCCCGTATAGGACCATATCCTTGCTTACTGGTGATATTGATGGCATAATCAAAGGCAAAAAATGCATAAGAATATTCTTTGGTAGAACCCACAAGTTCTGGAAAGTCATAAAGAAGTAGAAAAGTAATCTAATATTACACCATGTGTGGGGAACTAGTTGTAACGCTATTGTTTCCATCCAAAAGTTATCTATCACTAGCCATGTGACTCATATTACATGGAGTGTGACAATTAAAAAATGGTTATACATGTTCCTAGGATGGTACACAAGAACAATAATGGGCATGAATAGTCTTACACTAGCAATACCATCCACAGATGGACACAAACAGCCTAAAAAATACATGGCTAAGAGTGAACAGGCTCAGACTTTCCATGCACTCAAGAACAGACCTAAATAAGGTCAAGGGTAGGAACTGATTCAGATGGAACATTCAATTTACTCATTCAAATAAGACTTATATCCCTTGTCATCTTCTTCTTGGTCATGTATTTTGGGTGAATTCCCTTGATCTATTCCCTAAGGGCTAGTATATAATTGAATCCTACAAATAGAATGGTGATCCATTCAGTGGTAATCCTTGGATAGAATTTTTGGAATTATTTTATGAGGCCAAGAGTGATATCCTCTACAATTACCTTATCCAAATTAGAGTTCTGGTTATCATCATGACTAACACAATGTTGTCATTGATCCTCTGTATATAAGTGTATTCAAGAGTGAGTTTTTTGGTATACCTTATGGCGTTGGGTGCTATCCAATTTAACGTATCATTATATTTAGACATCTAATGTAAAATTCATATATAGAGACCCATTTAGGATTACATATTAGATGGAATCCATCAGTGCTATTTGAAATTTTGAGTAAATTCTCTCAGACATGTTCTATATGATACCTTAGAGTATGATTCCAACACTAGAATTATTGTTGATAGTTTAGATTGATATTGTGTATCTTTGATTTTTATAAATTGATGTTCATGACACATTTTCTTTAAAAATACACATGTGATGAGATTAATTTTATCATGATTATATATTTATAGTGATTTTAGTGGGTCCTATTATAAATTGTTATACTCACCCTTTTATGGGATTTTCCCACACATGTTGTGTCATATTAATATTATTGAACTTATGATGGAGTCCAATGGGGATCGGGACTAGGTAGATAGTAGTGAGATAAATAAAATGAGGTATTTCCCTATGGTCTTATTGGCACTAGTCCCCTTCTATACTTTTAGGTTTCACTTATTTCAGATTCATTATTGTGTTCCTGTATTTGTCCCTTTTTTCTTTCTAGTTATTTTTTTCATTCTCTGATGGTGGTATTTTTATATTTGTAATCTTGGTTTATCAACTGTTTTGAAATTTATTATTTTATGGTCTTGGAAATGTGTTCATGTGTACTTTTACATTAGGATAAGGGCCCAGATGCGAGTGATACACCTACTCGCCCTTGAACTATTCAAGGAGGTGTTAGGGTAGTCTCAACACGAGCCCCATTGGGATGGGTTGTGATATGGTGGTATTAGAGGATTAGATTCTAACATAAGATTAGAGTCTATAATATTTTTATTGGGTAACATAGTTCTGTGTTTTATGTTCATATTTCATGCCAAGGACTCTAGTGTTGTTGTGGTGGCCAACTATCCACACATAAAGACTTTGATAAACATCCCTTCGACATGGTACATGAATACATTAGGTGATGGGGGAAATAGGTAATTTAATAATATTGGAATGGGTGTATTTTCAATGTATGTATTGATTCATCTCTCTGAATATACTCCTTGACCATGGTATATATTGTGTAAATTTTCATGATTCCTTCTTGTCAAATGCCAAGTAGGGTTGAATAGAAGGTTTATAAGGATGATCCCCCAACTGAAGAGGCTTCAATATAGAGACTTATTCAGAAGGTGATACATCCTGGGGGTTCACCGGATATACTAACACCAGCGGATTAGAAAATGGTAATTATAGTTCTGATGAATGAGGTGTGTAGGCTGAGTGCATGTCATGAGTTCCAGTGATAGTATCCTTTCATGTTTTGAAGATATCTTGACCCCCAAGTGTCTAAGGAGTATATTGAGGTACTAAAAAGAGTTTCCTTATTTTTTAGGACATCAGATGGTATAAAGGTGGTGATGGAAGCAAGTTCGTTCCATGGATCTGAAGGATGATAGTACAGTTTAGTAACCTATTCATATGATTAGGTGACACTATAATTTTCAGTGTTTCAACACCTTTTCTGAGGGGAGTTCACTACATCTAAGATGAGGTATTTTAATATCCATCATGTTATACAACATTAATAGGGAAGTAAGACTATAAAGTAGTGTTCATCGAGTTTCACAAACCTCTAAAGGTACTTGACCAAAATGGTTTGTGATAAGTTATTTCGGGATAAGACATTTAGGTGAGGTTTATGTAGATATATATATAATATGGAGTTATAAATATTTGTATTCATACTTATGATGATGTTATAGAGAATTCATTAGTACTAAAGAGTTTCTATGATGAGTAGACATATATAGTTACACTAGAGGTTGGAAGACATGAGTAGAGACTTTGGTAAAAGGGGGAGGGTATGAAACTCTAGAACATGAATGTCTGAGATATTTTAGGGATGGTCCAATGTAAACGTATATGGTGTTTAGGTCTCACTGTATGGGTCTAAATATCACATGGATAGGTGGTAATGAACTTTTTATGTTTAGGTATTTCTTGCATGAGATTGTCTAACACGTCGTGCATCTAATAGAGAGAGAGTGGATGGGATGCCTAGATAGAGGCGGTTATAGGAGAAGATAATTCCATTGGGTAGATAATGTGGAATCGGATGAAGGAGAGTAGCTGGAGGTGGTATAAATTTTTTATTACATCCACCACCACCACCATGTAGTCCACATCAGGCTCATGGAGCTGCTAGAAATGGATGAGGGAAGCTATAGAAGGTCAAAGATTATGACCTAGAGGTTCTATGGATGATATGAGTCATGAAATATTCTTTTATACCTTATTTATAGTAACTATTGGCAAATGTTAATGTAATTCCACTATTTCCACTTATTTGGTTCAATACATTGAGATTATAGTTCAGCCTTAGGCTCGTCCCTGGCACTTCGAGACTCCTACAGTAGGTTACTCAGTGGTCATACACTTCTACCGACAGTGTTAGAAGAATCTTAGAGGCGAATGATTATATTGTGATCTCATTATAGATGTGATAGGGTTGTAAAATACTATCTTAGGTATGAACAAGTTTTCTATGATTCATACCCAAATAAATTATTTTAGACAGAGGATACAGTGTTTCTCTACAGATCGGATGAGGTTTTCTTTTCTAGGTGAAAAGGAAACATAGGTTGAGAATGATATTCTCATTCATATTAGGGTGAAATTGATTACTCGTCAGATGGATAGTATTACCCTTTGTGCAGTGTATTCAATGTATTTTAAGTTCCCTACAGTTGTGGTGGATTATGAGGATTTATTTCCAAAGGACATTCCTAAATTACCACCCCATCAAGAGAATTTCATACTTTTTTATTTACACCTTTAGATATCCCCGATATCTAAAAAAATATATCAAATAGATCTAATAGAGCTTCATGAGTTGATGGTTCAGTTGGTCGACTTATAGAGGGAGTAATTTTTTAGTCCCTTTAATTGACCTTGGTAATCCCTATAGTCATTCACCAAGAAGGCACACAAAAGATAAAGGTTATGTGTAGAATATTGTCACCTAAACATAGTGACTGTAGAAAAACTAGTATCCACTACCAATGGTTGATTACCTCTTATAAAAGTATAGTGGTGAATAATGGATCTTGAAGATTGTCCTCATATTAATCAATCACCTGTTGTGAGTATAAGATGGGAATATATCGAGGATGGAAATAATATGTTATTAAGGTCACTATGAGTAGAAGTAAATTCCATTTAACATGAATAATTACCAATTAGTATTCATGGGACTCCGGAAATGGGTCATTAATCCTTTCATTAAGAGGTTGTTGGGAGACTTAATCGATAATACCCTACTATACTTTGTGTATGAGGAGGAAAACACAAGGAATTTGAGGGTGGTTTTGGATGTACTCAGAGAGTACCATCATTATGGTAACCTCTCATAGTTCTTGTTCATGACATAAGAGTCCCAGTATCTGAGTAATTTTATCTCAGCGGATGGTTTAGCATTGGATCTAGTGAAGTTTGAGGAAATTTTAGTTTGGGAGACACCCAAGAGTGTGATAGTGGTGTGGATATTCCTTGTGTTGGTAGGCTAATATCATATATCCATAACTGATATCTCCATGATAAAATCTACCTTGAATTATTTAACCAGAAATGTGAAGCCTTACATGAAGGAAGATGGGTTCCATAAGACCTTCTAGGAGTTGATGCAGTGACTAAAGAATGCTCCTCTCAGGAGAATTCTAGAGGAGGGGGTCGAGTACATTGTGTTATATGACACATTAATGACTAGTCCTGATTTCTTAAAAATTAATATATATCTAATGATAGAATATTGTTCGATTAATTTTGAGACTACATGAGTAAAACTATGTGACCCATGGTATTAAGTTATCAGTAATGGTATTTTCACTTAAAATATGGTGACATAAAAAATGGGGGAATGATTTATCATATATTCAGACCACAAGAGTCTCATTTATATCTTATATTAGAAAGATATGAACTTTAGGAAGAGTTCATGGCTAGATATCTACAAGGATTAGGACTTCAATATTTTCTACACTCATAGGAACGGTAACATGGCAGCAAATTCACTTAGCATTATATCTTGTTCAGGGATGTTGATCTAGAAATCAATGATGTTGGCCTCCTTATAGAAAAACCTTATGAATGGTTATGGAGAAGATATCCTATGATCGATAGTCATTACTTATCAACTTGTATAAAAAGTCAGGGAGGTGCAACTTCGAGATTCTGACTATGAGACCATAAATTCATATATATTGATTATACATGATATTGATTGAATTTATGAATGTGGGGAGCATGTAGTTCACTTCATAGGATGCATAATGGTACTAGTGATATCCGTCGTTTTCGACGACGCCGATGGATGGTGATGGCCAGGTTCTCTCTCCGGAGACATGATATCCTTCGTTTTCGACGACGTCGATGAAGGCAGATGGCCGGAATCTCTCACCGGCGACATGGATGGAGGTGGTTGGATTTTCGTCGACTCGCTTCTCGAGGTGGAATGCGGCTCAAGGTGACGCAAATCGAGGTGGCATGCAGCTCGAGGAGGCACGTGGTTCGATTAATGTTTGAATTTGAATTTGATTCACTGTTTTGTGTATCCCGCTTATGCTGGTTTGAAGCTGGAATGTTGTGAGGTTTCCAGTTTTCCTCAAACCGGGCTGCAAGGGAACCGGCTACCCTCAAACCGGCCATTAGAAAATCAAAAAAATGATTTTCAGTCAGTCAAATTCAAACATATCATTCGGTAGTACATCTATGTTTGGTAAACATATACTAGTACCTCAGAGGATAGTTTTGGTTGTTATGGATGAATAAGGTAGTTGTAGAGTTTGTCTATTAGTGCCTTAATTTCAACTAGTGAAGGATGAGCACCAGGTTCCATTGAGTTTGGATCATCCTCTATCGTTTATAACGTGGAAGTGGTATAGTATATAATTGGGCTTCATGATTAGGTTACCATGTACATCTAGGGGAAATGATGCCATATCTGAGATTGTAGAATGACATAATATTCTGACCCATGTAATACATATTCAGTAGCTGGGTTCAATAGATATAATTGGACACATCTATGCGAAGAATATAGTATGGATCCCTGGATTTCCCTTGAAGATCATTTAAAACTATGATGCTCACTTCACATATTTGTTATGGAAGAGACTGTGTAAGGATTTTGGGACCCATTTATGTTTTCACATGGTTTTCTAACCTCATAAAAATGAACAGACATAGCGGACCATTCATGTCTTGAAAGAAAAAATGCAACTAGTCATGTTATACATTTGACAATGTTTGGAGGATCAACTGGAATTGGTGGATTTTTTATACATCAAAATATACCATTACACAATCAGAATGGAACCATTCAAGGCCTTGTACGAGCATCCTTATATGTTACCACTATACATAACTGACCGATGAGAGTCCACACTTATGGGCCTGGAGTTGGTGTGAGAAACTATAGAGTAGGTTCAAGTCACACAGGATTGAATAGGGATTACTCATATCTATTAAAATTTATATACAGACTAATGATGGAAGATTTTATATTTTTATGAGGCATACCATATATTCTTAATGTGGAGTTTCAAACACTCATATATTTAATTATAATAATGTTTTGTGAGGATTTTGGATCGATATGTATAAAATATGGAAATATATATAACTCCAATAAATGAGGTTCAATTGGGTTATAGAACAAAAATGAGATTTGACATTTGACTTTTTATTTGTAAAAAAAATAAAAATTATGTTTCAATCAATATTAAAAAATGTTTCAAATTTAATAGGGAATATAAATAGATATGATTAATTTGATATAAATCTATAGAAGATGAAACAATTGAATAATCCTTTCTGTGAGACAAATAGATTTTCAGGATAAATAGTTTTCATGATGTTGCAATTGCAAAAAAATTAAATGGATATATAATGTTTGGGGTTAAAATATTGACAATTTCAAGTGATGAAAAATGCATGATAGAAAAATTTACATCATACAAACATGCATCTAAAAAATATAAAATAGGGAGATGAGGATCATATGAACAATGATGATTTCATTAAAAAAAATTATTAGAGAAGTTATTTATAGAAATATTTTATCATAGGATGGATTACCAAATAGAGTTATCTGAATGAAGAAAAATGGGAAAGTGATGCTTTCTGATATGGGGATATTCTTCTATTGTAATATCTATAAAAAATGACATTGGATAAAGGATTTTTTTGGGGGATATTTAGATAAACTAATGTCTGATAGATAATTATGAGTTTTATGTTAATCTTTAAAAATTATTTCCAAGTAAAGATGATTATTTTATGATCCATAATTTTTTCATCTTATTTATAATAATTGTGTCTTCTAATGATCCTTAACACCAATTTTATATATTTTTTATGAAAGGATAGCCCTTAAGAAATATCAAGAGTTTCCAAGAATAAAATATAGAAATGAGAAAAACTCCATTGAAAGTTAATTTAGAGGGATATTTTGTATTTTTAATTTATTTAATAGGTGTAATAAAAACAATTCATGGAAAAAATTCCAAAATAACACCGATATAAAGGTGAGTTCATACAGTAAATAATAAAACTCTTCATATGGGGGAAATAGTGAATTAGTGAATTTTTATTTCCATGAGTTAAGAATTTATTTTATATTAGGTTAATGAATGCGCACTAGATGAATATCAATACTGACCTAAGAATAATGAGGAGAATCTGATAGAGAAAAAACATGATGATCCATCTCATAGATGAAAAATGGGATGATTTAAATAGATGAACTTTGTATGAGAATCTTTTCTATGAAAATGTTAGAAATGTTTTGAAGGTGTTTATCCAGGTAAAATAATATTTAGGGGATTTTTCAAGGAAAAAATACTATAAATTTATTTATTTACTATCTTTATTTTTCTACAAAGATGATGGTGATCCAAAATTTGTATGAGGGAAGAGATGTCCATTCTATAGCAGATCTAAAAATAAAAAGTTAAGAGAAAATGGAAGGGGGTATACCTTGTTTTGGAAAAGGATTGTTGTTTGGAGGTATAAGTTGTTATGAATTCATTCATTATAGTTAGGATATTTTTGGATTATAACCCACTTTTGATGAAGGTATAATTGATGGGGGTAAAAACATGGTTTAAAAATCATTTGTTGATATCCATTTTTTTATATAATGTGATGTGAATTTTTATATTTCGGTGATCCTAACTCTAACATGTTTTCAGAGGTTAAGAAATGTTTCATTATAATGGTATGAAAAATTTCATAAATATGATTCATTGATAAATGTATAAACTACCCGACTTAGAAATACAATAATATATTCATGATAACTACCCAATAAATTCAATGTAAATGAATATTTAAAAACTAAATTAATGATATTTTATAATTAAAAATATTTCATTAAATTATTTAGTATGCATAAAAATTTAATATATGGCCAATTGAATTGATTATGGATTAAAATATTAACCATGGTTGATTTATATGTAATTTTACCTTTAGTTTCATATTTCAAGACCACTGAATCATAAAAAAAATTATTATTTTCATAATTTTTTATATGGTTAATGGGGGGTTCAAAAATTTCGACAGAAGAAAAAATATAGTCTAAAATAATCAAAATTTGTTTATATTTGATTATTTCTACCCATAATCAACTAATATTATTATTATATCAATTTGGGGGGTATTTTAGATTAAATTAAAATTATATTAATTAAATAAATTAAGAAATTTTTAAGAATCTCTCTCCCCTCTATTATAGAAGGTCACCTTATCTCTTATATTACACATACAATTCTAGGACTTATGTACATCCTTAACCTTAAAAAATCATTCTATGAGCACTCTTCACATTCTATGGGTATTAATTTGGTATTTATACCAACATTAGAGGGAATAATATTTATCTTATAAGTGGTTTTTTAATGAATAGTACAATAACGAACATATTTGATGAGTCGGAAACAAGGATTTTTGGATGAGTAAGAAAATAATTATTAAAGATGAATTTCATGATTAATTTTCATAAAAATAAATCGTGTTTCATTTTCAAGGTAATATATTTTTGATAAACATATACAAATTGGATGATTCCACTTTTAATGTGTGGGTTTTTTATTTAATAATTATGACTGATTTCACTAAAACTCTAAACCTAAATGATCTTTAGAAATGTAATAATGTGATTTCTATTCTGAATTAAGTAGATTATTTAATATTTAAGGAAAATTTTGTATATTTATGACCTTACTTATATTTAGATTACCAATTTAAATTATACATAGTGACTTTTTCTATTCCTTCTCTTCATATCTATTAATATTAATACATTACAAAGGTTAAGGCCTTCTATAGGAGTTACAGGTATACCATCATTGATAGTCTCCACATGAAGGCCTATTGCACATTATATTCAGTGGTTTTTAACTATATTTCTTCATTTTCAACCCATAAGGGTTACCTTGGAAGAGATGTGTAGAGATAAGAATTATCAGAACTAACAATTGTATGGTGTAAGTACCATCATGGATAAACCTCATAATATGTAACTCAATGATTTCCATTCATCAATATATAATAAAATTATTTGTGAAATGGTATACTTTTTGGACCAACCTATTTTGTCTTCATCAATAAACTATTACAAATTTTAATGGATGACATTGACCATAAATAAAAATTAGTGGTAACAGATTTAATATCATGTGTAATTGTGAACACCCAAATGTTTGTTCCTAAGAATAGATCCTGAAATTTTTATACTTAAGAGAGTGTTATAATTATCATGGGAAAATGTTTTTCTCAAAACTTTCAGTGTGTGTTCCCATAATGAACACCAATAAAAAAATTATTAAAATTACTATAGTATAAATAATTTTAGGGAAAAGTTTTCAAAATCCAAAGGGATTTTGAAAAACATTATTGAAACATAGAAAATAAAATAATGATTTTCTATTTGATAAATTATGGAATATTGATCTATCAAAATATTAAATTCCCCCTAAATAATATTATTTAATTCGTCGATTATAGTTCCTTGTTAATCAATAATTTCATTTCCACTCCATGATGAGTAATAAAGTATCATACTTGATGAAATTTATTATATAAACACCAAAAATAGTTAATTTCCTCATGGTGGATAATACTATATAAAAGTACTAAATTTTGAATTCATATTTCTAATAATTTTTTACTATATATCTTAATAGAATACCCTAAATAGTTAAATTTAAGAGCTAAAAACTAGAAATGTAATCTACAGTTCACTTAATTATAATACCCAATTCAGGAAGTAATGATAATGTAAGAATATCCATAGGTGGATTTATTTTGGTGGTGTCAATATAGTAATAAATAAAATTTTTATTTATATATTAAATAAATATTACATTTTATATAATATATAAAAATATAACTCTTCAATAATTCAAAAAAAATTCAACCCAATTTATATAGATAATTGGTTTATTATAAATTCTTTCAGAAAAAATTTATTTTGGAGAATTTATTATTTTATATATTTTTAAAATTTTGAGACTAAAAAGCCTAATAGTATTATGTATCATAACTATTGTAACGATAATTTCATTATATTTGATATCTAATTTAGTACATGAGTTAATATATATAATTAATTATTATTTTATACCATATTATGATATTATTTGTTTCATAATGACATAGTTATGAGTTATTTTTTATTACCATAGTCTATATACATTTTAAATCATCATTTTATTTTAATTTATTTAATTACCTCCACTTTTGTAATAAAATATATGATGTAACATGGGGAATTATGGAGTTTTTTGACTGATTTATTTTAAATGGATATGAAATGGAATTCAATTTTTTATTGTTATTATTTTGATTTATATTAAATAGATATTTTTATACACTTGGAACAAAAATAATTATTGAATTATGTAGCGATAATGAGGTGATTAATCATGTTCACATAGAAATGGTATTAATAACACCTTGATCATAGTCTGACTAGCACTCATCCTTCAACACAGCTAATGGATGGTAGTATATGATTACAAATCGACAAAATAATTAGGTGCAAGTGAAAACATTAAATATTTGTAGAGGGTTGTGGTGGAATGGAATAGATTATAAAGTCACTATAATGAACAATGATATTTTTTTATTGTTATATGAGTCATTATCTCATTTAATTTTCCACATTTTAAAATAAAAGATAATTTTCAAACACCGAATTTAATTTTTTATACATTTTGTATTAATAAAATTGAAGAAAATATTATTTTATATCCTTCTAGGATAAACAAAATGTAATGTATACTATAGTTTATTGTCCATTATTTAATATATTATTGTTGAAACACCCATGAACATATGGGGGTTTGAGTGAAATCAATATATCGGTAGTTTTTTTGTTTAAAAAAATATTTACTCCTCCATTACTAGTCATTAGATTTTAAAATTGGTTCATATCATTTATTGGTTGATATTTGGCATGGATTTCATAAATTCCCACCAAAAGTTAAAAACAATTTTTATTGAGTAGCACATGAGTCTTTCTTGTAAACTTCCTGATTAATGATGGTTAGTCACTAAAATTGATGAATAAAATTATTCCATGTGTTTATATAAATACTCAAAACTCTACTAAAATATAAACTCTTCAATAAACTATAATTAGTGACCATCCTAGGAAGGTGAAGAATATTTTATGAATCTATAATCATTTTCTGATCTCATTACCACCTATAAGGTCATGATCTGGGCCATATATCAGAATAAAGAACATGGTTTGGCTTCGTGATCCTTATCCAGTACCCCGCCCCCTAATACAAAAATTTTATATACATCATTTCCCATCCTAATACATCACCCTAAGAGTATGTATCTTTTATTCTAGGAATATATTGTCAATTAGTTATTGGTTTTCATCGACATAAAAGGACCCTTCATCTTCCATCCTTCCTTCAATCTTGCTAACTATAAACTATTTCTTCAATACATATTCTCCTGAAAATTGTATTATCCGACTTCAATTACAACATAAGTAACCACGATTACCCCCATGGAAGTTATCTATATCGTCCTTATTATATATGTAATTGATATTTCCGATACCTTTCATAATTTTAATAAAAATTATTTTTGATCCCTAGAATTATATAATTTAAAGGATATTCCTATATTGTTAGAATTATATGAGACATAGTATGGAGGTTTCATATTCACTTTTTATCATATTCACATGATTTTTTATCACCATAATGACTCCCAGCACATAACATACAATCTATGGAAGATAATATTCATTTTTATCTCATTAAGGTATGATTTTTCATATAAATTATTTCATCTACCATTATTATTCATTTCTTTTATCAGAAAAATCATAAAGGGTGAGAAACATCATAATAGTATAATTCATTCACAATTAATCCAAATATTTTATTATTTATATTTTGGATCTAATGGATAATGAATATAAGTCATCACATGTTATCATGTCTATAAGGGAACTTAATTTCCACAATTTTCCTTACTAGAAGCCCATGAAAATATATTTTGATATCTAAATAAAATATTCATAATATTATATCTAATTTTTTTCTCCAAATAACAAATTACCATCAAGGTGTATTTGATCACTTATTCCTTTTTTGACTTTCATGTACATTAATTTTTTTGTTTTGTGATGAATATATGTGTTTCATTATATTACTTTAAAAAAATTAATATACTATATATTTTAAGAAGTTATGTCAATATAATATATTTTCTAAATGAGAAGATTAGAGGAAATAGTTTCTCCATGAAATATTTAATTTATTTAATGAATTTATGATAAGAAGTAATTATTTTACTTAAGGATCTTTATGAATATATATATAGTGAATCATACAAATAAAAATTTAAAATATTTGTTGAAACCTTTATAGAATTTTAATTATCATTCAAGTATTCAACCTCTTTAATGGCCAAAATATATTTCATATAGCCCAATCGATGTCCGATTTTTCTTATCTTTACATTACCCAATGAGATAAAATTTGAAATTAATGTTACTATATCATATCATACTAATGATCGAAAAATAAATAAATCTCCAAATTTATTCCACATATAGTTCAGATTCATTGTTTCTTTAAACTAGGTAGTACTTAAATTCTTGATTTAGTGAAAAAAAATTATCCAAAAAATGGAATCATATGAATTATTTTTTCACATATCATGATTCTAAAAAAAGGACATCCGGAAGATTGATCGAACCCTTCTATATTAATTATATACATAAAATTTTCCTTCTATGTAAAACAAAATTTGTAATAATGAATAAATCAGGAGGATATATAGGCTCATGATCTCTCATGTGAAACCTATATTTTGAGGGAGATAGGAATAAACACATTTTTGAATAATATTTTAATGAATGTATAAATCCAGAATATATAACAAATATATTGATCATTCAACGACCATGTTAATGATAATAGCCTATTATTATTATTATTTTCGTTCTATTATTATTTTTAATGTGGAATCACAGAATTTTCATCTAATTGTTTCATCACAAGGTAGGTATTATGACCTTTTTATTGGTACTATATACATAATTTTAAATAATAGAATTTTTTTACTAACATCCTTTTATTGTAAAGAATACTCAATGATATGATTTTCCTTAGAGTGGAGAGTTCTCTAAGATATGATCAATATATACTTTATTTTTATGTTAAATCGTTTATAGTTATTAAAGGATGTACTATCTAGGGAGTGAATTCCTCAATAAGGGGAGGACACATGCTAACATGGGTGTTCATCACCACCTTGGATTTTATCCTTGAAATCAAGAACAAATTTTTTTTCAATAATTAATACCAAATTAGATTCTATAACATATATTATAAACTATTGTAAATGGTTCACAATAATATGATCCCTTTCCTACTTCTGTTATTTATCTTTAAGGATTATTATGGATGTAACCTAGGGTGGGGATGATGTAGCATGGTTGGAATATCCCTGATGGTAATCATGAATCCATATTTTGAGGTGAAGAAATAAATTTTTTGTTGTGGTTCTTATAGGGATGGATAATTAAATGTTGTAGTTCAGTTAAATTAAAATTGTTTGTATAGTATTATCATCCCACTTGTAGTTTGGAACCATTAATTAAAATACATTTCATCCACATTGTTCTCTTTATTATTTTTGAAAATTGACTATTCTTATTCTAGTTAATTTTAATAGATTATCAAGTGATAACCATTATCCCCAAAATATTCAACATTGTCATGGATTATTTTAGTTGAAACCACAATAATTGTATGACCAAAGGATACCTGGGAAGTGGAAAAGTATTTTCTTAATTCCTAGGATTTTATAAAAACTTCATCATAGATGTTATATTATTCTATATTTATTATATAATACTCAATGAAAAAAATAAATTTGATCCTTTATAACTATTATAATTTTACTGGATAAGATCTTAATTATTGTAAAACATATTTTTTCAGAAACAGTTCTTTTAAAAAGAAAAGTATGCATGAATGGGGATATCAGTTTAATAATTCAAACCATTTGTTTATCAATATTGATTCAACATTTATATTTGGAAGATCCTCATATTAAATGTTCAATACTTCATGTTGGAATCCTATATCCCAAATTCCAAATCTGGAATAATATGTTCTTTTCTATTAGTGAGTGGGTAACCCTTTAATATATCAATGTTATATATTTTTTAAATAACCATTAATTAATGATATTATATATTAAAACTATATATAAAAACATCAATAATAATTCCCATGAGTTTATATATGACACTCATGAAGAGAATAAATTCCATTATTTTTGTTCTAAATGCATTAAGACTATCATTGAAGAAAGTGGACTAAATATTCAATGTTTAGAATGAAAATATAAAACATTACAATGATATAATTCTTTGGTGTTTATAGAATATAAATTCAACTAATTTCATTTTACCTATAATAATTGTCATCACCAATAAAAAATTTACAGGTCCCTATTTCCCATAGTCTTCATTTATAAAATTTATTCATTCAATTTGAATCATCTACTATAATTATAGATGAGATATTTAGGAAGAGGGAACTAATTTTTAGAATAATTAATAGATAATAAAGACAATATCCATAATTATATTATTGAGAGCCTTATTTAGAAATGGAATTAGCCTTGTTCTTCAAAATCTATGTGGAAATGTTTTCAGATGGCCATGACTGGTAAGAGATTACTGGTATCATATTATATGTTGACACTAATCATATTATTTTCATAAAATTTTTAGAAGGGTGGTTCCCATAATGGCCATATTCTATAAATATATATATTATAAACTATTAATATTTATTGGGATTTGTCTTTTATAATAATATAATCATTATGAAACTTATAATTCAAATATATAGTATATTAGTATCGAAAATTTCCTTTTATTAATCATGAAAAGGGAACAAAATTTCAATAGATTACTAAATTCAATATCATCCTTTATCCTAAAATATAATCAAGTAATCAATTTTTATTGGGATCTATTCTGTATCATTTGATTTCACTTATTTTTTTGAGATCATAAAAAATTATTGAAGCCTTGTCTCATTTCAATCCTACCTTCATTAAATCTTATTTGTCATTAAATGATACTCCATGGAAATATTTTACATATTACAAAAATTATGAAAATCTTATTTAATGTTTCCTAGTGAAAAAACATGGCAATAATTGACTATTAACAACATCCACCTACTACATTGATGATGTGTTCTATCAAATAGGAAAGGAATGTTATGGCATTAATCAAACAAATTTAATGTGGGATAATAATTAATGAACATATTTTAAATTCTATTATTACCAAATATTAAAAATAAAATATATAAATGAGGATATAGGGTTTGTGGAATCCTTGTAATCAAAACCATTAATATTATTTGGTTGTATATTATGTCAATAGCATCAGGCCCAGATGTAAAACCATATCTAAACCGAATGGGGGAAATCCTATTTGGATATGAAGTATCATTGTATTCTTACTCTCATAAATTTTTGATGGTAGAGGAAACATAAATTGAAATATCATGTTGTATAGGAAGGGTCCATTTTTAATCTTAAACCCTGGTTTACATTGATATAGTTGTTAGAAGCCTAAATATCCCAAATTTATTTTCATGCATGAGATCATATCTCATATACCAATACCATGTATGTTTTTCAAGAATATTTATTCAAATTCATAAAATTACAAATGGAAATCATATTTCAAGTGAACATGATTCATTTGGAGTACCTCATGATATATATAATGTTTTTAAATGATTTTAATCTATCATATTTTATTTTCAGCCACTTTCCCCAACAAATGCACATAGTATCTATTTTTATACACCCTAAAATTATTTTATTACATTTCATTCCCCTTTAACCTAAGGTGATGATGATGATAATATTTTTTTGAATGTAAATAAAAAAACATTATTAAATCATAGATATGTTTGGAGAATATGACATATAATATTTGACACATTAATCAAAAACACACAAACACATTTATATTCAATAATTTTTTATTTTCCCAAATAATGAAATTTTATTACAATATTAAAACATAATTAAGACATTACATGTGTATTATTCTATAATTTCCCTAGGTGTCATGAATTTTTATTAAAATAATCCTAGAAACCAATATAAGGGGTTTATTATTTTATATTAAGCATTGAATGATTAAAATGTAATTATGGATTTGGTAAAGTGAATATCCTTTCAATTAGATTAGGGAGGAGACGTAGAAATTGATTTATAGCACATATAACAAAAATAATATATAAATTGAGATACAAAATAGCATATATTCATATAAAGTTATTTCAAACATCATAGAGTACATTCATTAGGAATTGGAACTATTGTACAATGTTATTTATTTGGGAGACTTTACATAAATATTTTGTGAAATTCAGGAGAAATTTTTGAAGATTATTTCAATATCATAATAAGGAGAACCATTGTATTAATTTATTCAAAAAATATTTATTATATTCAAACAATAATTTTTTATGCATTCCTCATGATTATCATGAATTGATAAAAATCCCAATAAAGATAAATGAACTATTAGGATCATTTATCATAATAATCAATGAATTTGAAAATGGGGTAAAATAATCATAATAATAAATCATTTATGGGTCACTGAAAAAACATTTATTGAATGTAATATTCATGTGAAAATAATAAAAATTAGTTATTTGGAGTTAAAATAGATGTTAAAACCATACACATCACCCATAGTTTAAGGATTTATTCTATAATGTTAATTACAATGTTTGTTGTCCCCATGTATAGAAGATTAAAATCTGTGATAGAATTTAACAATACAAACAATATCATAAAAAAATATAATCATGATTGGGATGAGAGTACTATTATATAATATTTTTTTAAAATACAAACCAAAAATCCTGAAAAATATTAAATAAAAACATCCCAAAATTATCAACCACAATGTTCCCATCAAGATGGAAATGTATTTTGGACTTTAGCTAGTTGCGCATAGTTGATAAATTATAAAAGAACGGTGTTATTAATAGGGAATATAAAACATCGATATATAAGTTAGAAACACAAATAGATTTTTTATGTTCATAAATTAATTATTCAAATTTATTAAAAATTACTATCTCATATCATTTTTGAAAAAGGTCATAAGATTATTATTATTAAAAGGGATGAGAATAATTTACCTTCAACTCATAACTAATGTAAAAATATTAATCCAACACACATAAAATAGGTTGTTGTTTTTGTGAGTATTATATATGAGCCATAAATTATAAATGGGAAGTGTAAGACTTGATAAAGGATTAGTGAAATAAGATTATATAGTGAACGAGTTTCTGTTGACTTCACTTAAATTATTTTATAATATATTTCATGAATATATATAAATATTCAATTCTTGAAAAAGTGTTGAACACATTTAAATTAGTTCAAAAAATATTCGAGTCTTGAATTCCATCAAACACATACATATAATAGACATGTTCTTTAATTAACTATAAATAAAAATTATCAAAACTACATGGAAATAAAAGCGTAATCCTTGGGATAAATATATAAACCAATTTGAAAAAATATATTCTAAAAAAAACAAATATCAGAGAAATTATGAATTCATTATAATTCAGTGACATTAAAATTTATTATGATTTAATTAATGTTATTGGATTTTTAAATATTTTCCCACAATAAGTATGTTATTATTAATATATTATACATTTGAATATAAAAAGAAATTTGGTACAAATATAAAATTAATCTATATAATTCTCAGTAGCTATGTACTAATATGTGATAAATATAGTCAATTATTTCATCATCCAATTTAATTATTGTATTTTGAAAAATTGGTATAGATAGAAAATAGTATCTCCCTAAATAGTATAAAAAATAATTAATTAAAACATCTAGTAAAATCAAAAACATAAATAAAAAACAATATCAATTTAAAAATGTTTTAATATGATATATTATAATATTTTAATGTAAATAAAATATTTAATTAAATAGAACATAGTTATTATGATATGATATTTGTATTGAAATTTTTATAAGGGTTCCATAGTAAGACAAGTAAAGACAAAAATTTGTGAGGAAATATAGTGAAATAAAATTCATTGAAATATATTGTTAATGTCTCTAAAACCAGATGAGGATCAATGTTGTATGATAATATAGAACACATATATAATTATATGGTAACAACTGAAACTTTTCATTTTTTTAATTATTGATATTGATATTTATATTATAGAAACAAAATTATTTTTGTTAGTTGATGAAAGTGTGTTATTTAAATAAATATAAAATTATAAGGTCTCACATCAACCTGCCAAGTCACAAATATAAAAAATTTATAATTTTTTTAATATTCATATTCACTTTTTGGGAAAATATATCTAATTTTTATTTCAATAAATAAATTATCTAGTTAGAATTTTATTTTAAAAACTTTTTTACTGATAATTATATAGTTAAATTATGGGGTCAAGGGGGTATACTATTACATAGTTTTACAGTTTAAAATTAAATTATCATAATAAAATATATACCTAATCTAGTGATACAACTTAAGAAAAGAATAAACCCATAAATGAATGATGCATATAAAAAATAATTAGAAATTACAATAGATAAATAAAATATTTCATAATTTCATATCCTATTAAAAAGGACTCATCCTAGAATTTCCAATTATGTAATGTTTATCAAAACAAAAAAGGAAAAAATTGAATAAGTATGAATTCAGATTTAAAATTTCATTGGATTCGGTATTGATTATAGAAAACATAAACCATGTGACTAAGATATTATAGTTTTAAAACACATTCATTGATTAGATAAGGGTGATAATAGATATATAATCATTAAATTGATGATAGAATTGATTATCCTTATGGTTCATAGTTGTCATTGAACCCAATTCCTGAGAGGAAAAAATATACATTCCCTTATGATACCATTTAAAAAATAATCATTCCATTTAGACTCATTAATGAATTTATTATCATTAAACAATTCATTTTAGTTGTAATTTTTTATGTAAATTATTATCTCAGAGAATAATATAAAATTTTTCCAAGATTTAGTATACAATATTTTATAAATAACATTACATATTTAAAAAATGAATAAAAATATATTGTAAAAATAATTGTGTTTAATTTTTTTTTAAAATATCATTTCAATATAAAAATTGAATACTATATTTAATGAAGTTATTTTCAATTAATAGAATCAATGTAGATAATTGTTAAATTAAGATAATCACTTGTCAACCTTATTTTTTTCCTTTTAGAACATAGGACTGTTATGTGGACATGATTATTTCTATAAAATATTAATCATGGGATTTAATAATAAATAGATAAAATAACTTAATTTAAATCGAAAGGATATTGTATCTATCATTTATTTTTAATTTAATAATTTTTTATATCCTTTTGAATGTATTGAATACACCTCCCATCATTAAATCATTATTTTAGAAATATTCACCTGAAAAATATAT
This sequence comes from Viscum album, assembly GCA_963277665.1. NCBI lineage: Eukaryota > Viridiplantae > Streptophyta > Magnoliopsida > Santalales > Viscaceae > Viscum > Viscum album. The sequence goes on along the minus strand of OY728120.1, from coordinate 1,572,044,659 downwards.
TTTATGCATGAAATATAACTATGTGAATTGTATTATCATATAGGGATGATGATAAGAGTAATTTCATTATTTTTTCGATAAATATATTTGGTTGTACCCAAAAAATATAATAAAACTGAGAAAGGCTCTTCTTTTATTTTTTTCATTTGAAAATATTTTATCACATAATCATATAACTATGACAAATAATTATAGTGATAAAGCATCACAAATGTAAATACTGTATAATGGTTATGAAAAGCTAACACCTGTCATTTGATGGTGATAATCATAGAGTTTCATAACATGAAAAAATATGAGAAAATAATTAAATATATTTTTATTTGATCCCATAAAATGTTTACCACACAATGTTGAGATATATCTCCCAAATGATGTATCTTTAAATGATAGCTTCAAAATTTTAAAAAAAATCTATTTATTGGGAAAAAAACTCATATAGAGAAATGATGAAGAGTTTTTTCACTTCAAAATTTTCCCAACACATTAAAATATATTTTTTAAATAATGTAAGATAATAAAAAATATATGTTGTATGATCAATATTAATAGTAAATTATAGTGAATAAATGCTTTGATATACAATAAAACATATACAACATAATTTTTAAAAATTTATAACCTAATTTTAGTGACCTGCATCTTTCAAACATGTTTATTACTTAATATTTAGTATAAAAATCAAAATATTAATTATTTCAAAAATTATAAGGTTATTTTTTTTCTGGAAATTATATATATACAGCATTATTGGAGATGAAATTTGGAGCACTGTTTTATTCCTTTAATGTGGTCTCCCGAAAATCATATATAATAAAATTAATAGTTGAATTTAGTGGATTAAATAAATCAGTGAAGGTGTGTTATAAAATCCTTTTAATGGGAGAAATAGTTTTGAGTGATATGAGAGATGAATAAATATATTACATGTATAAGTATAATCTTTATTATCATATCATAATCACATTATTAATATAACAATAATTTGGAAATAAATTGAATATTTCATAGATATAGATTATGTAAAATAATGACCCTCATTACATTTTGGAAAATCCCACACCTAACTTATTAATATTTATTGGATCGTGTTCATGCATAACCCATCTATAAAAATTATCACATAATAATTTGGAAATAAATATAGCTTCATGTTCATGAATAATAAACAAAGTATCTTGAGATATATAATTTTACTCATTGTACTGGAGAGATATTTATTTCCTAAACCACATATAATATAATTAAATGTGATTAATCATTCCATAAACAATTAAAATAAACTACAAAATCCTTAAAATTAAATAAACCTATGATAGTAGATTGGGTTTCCTAATTTTGTTATAAAGAATATGTCTATTAATAAAACATAAAGTATTAAAAAAATAAAGATGAATGAAGTATTTTTTTACTCAAGTCCACTAATTTACATGGAAAGTGTATATTTCATGAATAAGATAATAGTATGTATTTAAATAATCAATGAGTCATTTTGTTAGAAAAACATCACTTATCATGATGGTGGACTATAAATCATAAAAATAATATAAGAACACTTATATCAATTTATTTACTTTAGGATATAGAAAATTAATTTATAATCACTTTTTATAGTCTAATAATTAGGTGATAGAATATGATAATTTAAACACAACATGTGTGTTTGGTTTGAGATTCCCCATTAAAACATTTTATGGATTTTAATTGATAATAAATGATTTTTATTTCAATAAAAAATAACATAACCCCATATAAATTTATTTAAAAAATTATTCCTTGAAATAGAGTTAAACATTCCAATGAAAAAAAATATTACCTAAAAAGATATAATTTCAATGATATTTGTTTTGTAGACAATCCCCATTTAAACATCACTAGTTTTTAGTAAATCATAGATATCAAATATAATAATGAAACACTATGTATATCAAAATGAAATGGATATAATAAAATTAATAATTTAGTTTCAAATGAAAATAGTTTTAATTTTTTGAATGGGGAATAAATGAGTATAAAGCATCCTAAAATTCATGGTTGAGAGAGATTCCAATTATTGTTGGCCCCAATTTTTCTTCAAATATACACCTCCAATAAATTAAATATATATTTTAATGAAACAATAATCCATAATCATATTATATTAATTCAGTTTATTCATGATAAATTGTTTCTATTTTAATATATTTCTTCATATTTTTTTGGTGAAATATGAAACACATTGGTGGAATTGTTTATTAAAAATATTATGTCTCTATTTTTTTCATTTTCATTAATTTATATATAAATATATTTTCAATTAATTTGTTTATGTTATATTAAAATAAAATATATTAATTAAAAACAAATATTGTCTCTAAAAAACACTTAATGTAGGGATGGTATTTTAAGAATCTACCACACCATCCTAGAAGGATGCATCTGACTGTTAATGGGTTATGTAAAAAATTGGAAAGAGAGAGATAGAGAGTTATAGAGAATCTATGAACCCCAATACCACAATCCTATATCGGGTTCTAAAAATTCATTCCATTTCACGATTTGGTACCAATAATATAAAAAAAAGTAATCATAAAAAATACAATGTTATCAAAAAATGTGGGATCACCAACAAAGTGACGAACCATTTAGGTTTCGAGTTTTTGAGACTTCTATCAAAACCATTTGTAAAAAACCCAAACATTTAAAATAACCCACTTCCAATCATTATAAATTTCTCCTATAAAACTCAATCTTTATAAAAACATGCTTTCATCATTCAATGTAATTTCTAAATATTTAACCTCAACTTTACTAAACATTCCACTCATCCTTTATCCCTGAGTAAAAACATTTGAAAATATCGAATGATCACAAAAAGATCAATAAGGGATGTAAATTATGGAAATATATTAGACTAGTGAAGAAAATCAAAAATAATAAAATTTCTACATTTTCCATATTAGTCTAGGAGTATATAAAATAAATCATATCCATATAGAAAATAAATGTTTTTCTCAACTAATATTTTATAAACATTAAAAATAATATAGAAATACTTTATAAAAATAAAATAATAATATATCTAAATTATTATATATCATTTCATAACTGATTAGATCTTAGTAAAAAATATATGAGAAACAACCATTGTTAACACTTTGTTTTATTCCATTAAAGATTAGGAACATTTACCAATTTAGTGGGGCGTTATATCGGGCTCACCCATTTTTGGATGATATATTAAGCTACACAGTTATTATAATTTGTATGAGGCTCACCCATTACCAACTATAATTATCATGTATCAAATCATGAATAAATTGTTTTAGGTATGAACCATTTTAGCATATACATTTTAAAATATCATTTCAACCCATATGGAAAATATTTTTTAATTTAGAAATAACCTTTATTTTTTAAAATACGTTTTCCCAACAAAACTACCAAAACAAGGGATACGACATTCTTAATTTTTGAAAAAATGGAAGGTTTCAATTGAATAAAAGTATAAAATAATGGTTGTGGTGCTGTGAAAATCCATTTACATCATATACATGAATACATAACATTCCTAATTTCTTTTTGTAAATAAATTCAAATCAATCCTTATATAATACATAAAATAATTCCATTTAAATATATTTTAGAGAATGTAAAATGAGACATAATATGTAAATTATAATTCATTTATCTAAATTTTAACACATTCATAAAAAAATTATAAAAATATGAAAAAGAAAGAAAATGATTTTGGAAAAAAATCATTAAAAAAATTTATAATGTGGTTTTAAGCTAAATTATCCTTCACCTTGAGTCTAAATCGTCACATATATTCACTATCATCCAATATATTAAAAATATGTTAATTATTTAAATTTTTAATATTTTTTTAAAATTATTATTTATTTTATTTTATTTTTTCCAATTTAATATTAAAATACATTATTAATTTATTTCCCTTCAAATGTTTCAAGGATATTCGACTCATATATCAAGAATGATATCATTATGTTGAATATGGTCCAATAATTATTTACTATAAAATATAAAGAATAATAATAATGAAATAGTAATCATTTTTATAAATAAATTTTACATTCAAATCTATCCAGGATAGATTGTTATGAAAAATTAACTACATTAAAATCATGGAGGTGGTAGGCCATATATATGCATGAGTAATGTTTCCACCATTCAATGAGAATGATAAAAATAATGTAATTATTATATTATCCTCATAAAATGATTAACATATCAATAATATAATATAATACTTCTTAATAAATCTATATATAGTATCCAAGTGACGTGGTTATGAAAAATTAACCACATCACTTCATGGTGGTGGTAATCAACACGTACACATGAAAGATGTCATCATTTCTCAAAGGATGGAAAGTTAACAAATATTTTATATCTATTATTTAAATAATGAAAATTATTTATTGAATATCATATATATATACATTATATTCAAAATTATAACCATACCAAATATGAGATGAATAAAAATGAATTGAATCAATTCACAAAGAAGTAGTATATCATATATATGAACAAAAGGTTTATTTCCCATTTTACAGTAGACGATTAACATATTAGTTATTTTATTACAATTAAAACCTCCAAATATATATAAATGATATTAGTGTTATAATTTATACAAGTATAAATAAGATTTTATATAGGTAGAAGAATAAATAAAACTAAATAATTCATTTAAAAACACTTTATATTTTAAAAAAACCATGTTTACTATATTTCCTAATCACTCCATGGTGGTATTACTTAAAAAATAATTTATATTGAATGTATGAAATTATTTTTGGAGGGGATTTCTTAAGGGATTAGCTATGATAGAGTTATCCAAATGTGTTAGGAAGAGAGGAGAGGAGGTTAACTTTAACAAACATGGGGAGATACACTCTTAGAATTACTAGAATTATTACATTAATATAAATTAATTGTTATGGGAAAATGAAATAAAATTGATGAATATTCAATGTTATTTTTTTAATTTTATTTTTTTGAAATACCCCTTAAAATAAATATCTTACAAATTTATATTATGTTTTTAGATATAAATCATCATTTTAATCCCCACATTAACCCTTTTGACACTTGGGGTGATATAAGTGTTTTCTAGTCTTTAAGGGTAAACAAAGTTACTATAAAATGAAAAATGAAATATAAATGGAACATGGATGATATATTCAACCGTATAACATTAAATTGTCCAAATACTATATTTTTATGATTTTTAAACCATTTAATAATGTATTCTTTATTAAAAAATATCATTATTTATATTTTTGAAAATACATGAAATATTTTAATATAACATATGTTTATGTAACACGTCATCTTATCTCAAAGGATGATACAATTTCTTTTTATCCTTAATTCACCCGACATACTCTTTTTTTGTCACTTAATGGATTCATATATTTCACAAGGGTGTCCGAGGTTTTTTCAGATCTTTGAGTCCTAAAAATTGGGGGAACATACTTTCACACACGATTAAGAGATATTTTGCTACTCAACCCAAACGGTCTCACTAACCATGCATGGGTGAGATTGAACGAATCCTGGAACAACATTGTTGTCTGCAACTTTATTGGAAGAGTCACATGATTGTGCTAATGAAACTATCATTTTTGTAGTGGCATCCTCATGGATTATGCATGGTTAACCAAACTGTTCTTTTATCCCATGCAGGGTCCCCCATAAAGATAAATGGGAACACTGTTATCACATTGTTAGGCTAATCATGTAGCCAAACCCTGAACCCAGTGATGGTGAGTGTTTGTAAGGTTCTTGTCTAGATTTTTTTAAATCCCCAATCATCTTTTCTTCTACTCATGTCTAACACTCCCACTCATGAGTTCATCTTTTCTTCTCCACCTTAGGTATTTTTCTACCTCCCATAAAAACTCAAAATCCTTCATCACTAGGTGAATTTGAATGATTGAGGTAATATTTACACTCCTCTTCCTTATATTATTATCTTATATTCTAATCTATTTCAATATTAATGTGTGACCTGTTTTTCCTTTTCTATGGAATTTGAATATTCTTATGATATCTTCCAATCTTGGATAATTCCTTAGACAAAAAATGGAAAGTTGAGTTATATGATCCTAAGGTAGGTGGTTCAGTATATTTCCTCTAGTTTTGTCATTTTTTGTATTGTGTTCATTTATTTTGTATGTTTTAATTGTCCAATAATTCCTCTTCATTATAAAATAAATTGAATTGAATGATTTTCTATTCCTATTTTGAAACTAGTGAGTGGAAAATCAACTCTTGGTTGATCTACTTGAACCAAGACACCCCAATGTGTGTGTTTCTCTCTTATAAGATTATATTACTTTACCCCAAACTTTTTATAAACCTCCTAAGGTGTGTTTCACAAGTAATAAATTCATGAAATAAATGAAGTGATTTATGTGTAATGGGATGCCCTGAGTTATACCCTTTGTTGTTCATTTGATTCTTATATCATACTATTAATTTTTTTTTAATTCCTTATCCCATATTCCTAAGTTTATTCTTATTCCCCTGGATTTGTTCCATATTTTTTGGTCTTAAATGAAATAGTTTGGATAACTTTTCTAGCATGTGAGAAATGGAATACGTTTTTGTAAGAAGATGTGATCCTGATTCTAAAGCCTTGTTTATGAAATTTTATAGTGAATGATATACCATTTTGGCTTAAGGTATTGGAGAGAACATAGGTCCCAATTTAAGGATGCCATGGATGGGCACACCATGCTTGGTACATCAATCATCTAGATGTGTTTTGAGGGATACACGGCTTTCCTTACAGGGGATCTTCAGACAGTTTTTTATACTAAGGAGTAACACTGATTACCTTTGGTAGGAACCAAGGACTTGGTAGTTGGAATGATGGTTATTCCATTCCTTATATGATACTTGGTCCCCTATGAGAGATACCTGGGATGGGATAATTGTCTATGATTACACCATTCCATGAGTGATACAAGGGACACCTTTAATGGGTTACCATTGATGAGCTTTGCAGTAATGGGTAATTTGAGAGATCCTATCATGAACTTTGAGATTCCATTATGGATCTCCATGAATGGGAAAAATATTATAAAAAATATTTTATGGTTTCCTTGGTAAACATGTGATTCATTTGATTAAATTTTGATAATTATTGATTAATGGAATGGGGACATGTCTTCCATGAAAAATCACAAACACTGGATCAGACCATACTTGATGCATAAATTATGATGATCCATATATAAACCATATCACCATTGTAAAATATTCATGGTTTCAAATTAAAATATCTTGGGAAATAGTATGTATTGGTGAATTAGTATCTAGGTCGTACCTAGACCGTAATGTTTTATTCATTTATCACCTGTTATTACTAAAACACTTCTCAGTTTATATCACATGGAATTGATTTATGTAAACACTATTGAGGGTGGCTTATTAAGTATATCTGACATATTACATGGGCCACCATCTATACCCATGATGACATTATGATATCAAGTATTGAAAATTGGATGAAATCAGCTACTAAATTTTTATTAACTATTCTATGATGGGGTTTGGGAAATAGGTCCCATACTATGGTCATAATTCTTGAATTAGATTATTTTTGGACTATTGGTACTTTTGATAGAATTTTTTAAATGCATATATCCCTTAATTCCCCATGTAATCATTTTTATATAGCACTATGATCACCATCATTTGGTATCTATTATTGGTGAATCTTTCTTATATCATTTATATTCATTGTTTTTTTGTTCCACTAATAGCTATATTTTATTAATTCTTTCAGGGTTTCATATATATTATACATATATGTGATCCACTCTGATCTATAAGGGATTATTCTATACATAGAAACACCTTAGGGCCTCATTACTATTCAGTAGTCTCATGTGTATGAGCTGGAAAACTTGATGTATTATGGCCCGTAGTTATGGGTCACCATGATGTTGCTTCTAAGGAGGGATATAACAATGTTGTATTAGATATAGTTTTTTCATTTTTCATACTATTAGGGTTTTTGAATGGAGAATAGAAGTATTGGAATTTTGTAATGATCATGTACCCAGGATTAGAAAACCCATGTATAGGGGAATCCAATATTACTTTGGATGGAGAAATTATATTATTAGGTGCACTATTATAGATTTATAGATTTCAGTATAGGGTGACTCACTTGTATAGTGATGTTGTTAATTTTTATATTCTTATAATGTTATTTTTAACTCAACCCGGTGATATGGGTCATATGATTTCATGAATCATACTCGTCACTATTGGACCTAAATGTCATGTATTATTCCATGCCACATATATATATATATCTCAATGTTCATTTCCTCAGTATCATGAGATTGTTATGATTCCTTTGTTTGTTATGTAATGTAGTGTTTTAATGATTCTTGTACGATGACTTAATTGCATTAATTAAATAGCCAACAATAATCTAAGTGATGATTTCCTCCATAGATTGGCGATGAAACTAAAAGTAACCAATTATACCATTGTGATATATGAACTATTGTTTAAAAGGTCTTAGAAAATAGTTTATTTGATTGATGAATACCAAGTGAAATTTAAGAAACATGTACCTTTTTAAATTAAAAACGGTGATCATTTAATTAAATCACTATACATGGAATGTTACCTTTTGATATTGGGTGTAATGGTAATATACAAATTTAATGAAACACCAAATTCAATTTATATAAAGTATGTGACTTTATAAATATAGAATTAGTGTCAAAATTACATTTACAAAGATACATATATCTAAATAAATAATAATGACATTTAATAAAATAAATAATTTAAAATAAAATGGTTACCTCTAAATGGGATTCCAAATATAATGTAATGGGAAATTTCCACTATACCATGGAATTGACAGTCTATATATGGAAACGTTGGTACCTTGTGTGAGACCTTGACCCTGACCTTACCTTAGTTGTGGGTAGTAGGTTGGGTCTCATGTGACCCATCTTTGATGCTTCCTTATCACTTAGCCTATGCTCAATGATTAGGATAATGGTAGTGACTCTATTATATGAAGGATTTATTCCTAGCATTTCTTGTTATAACTTTTCTTATATCTTATAAATCTTATTTGATTTGTGTGATTTGCAATTGTAGAGTAATTCCACAATGACAACCATTTGTCACACACCATGAACGTTTTGATAAACATGGTCTAAAGGTGGTGGTCACTGAGATAACAATGATTCCTCAACTAGTTCAACCTGGGAGACCACTGGTTCATACTCTACTAGGTTACAATAATCAGTTCCATGATAGCTTATTCCACTTTATGTAGTCTATATAGGGTTCTCCCAAACAAATTCCTACTATGGTAAAGCAGAACTGGGAGTTCCAGAAAGATTATCCACCCACATTTTTGGGGGATGGAAGGCGTCAAGATACTGAGTCTTGGCTAGAGTTTATGCTTTCGATCAATTACTAACTTGGTATTCCTCCATAGAGGGGGTTCAATCTCACTACCTACATACTATGTCATTCTGTCATGCATTTGCAGGATAAAATCTCTTTCCTAATCATTGTCGGGGTATGGTATAAGAAAAATTAGAGATATATTTTTACAATCAATTCATCCCATGAAAACTATGAAAATACCATTCTAGGGAGTATATGAATCTTTATTAGGGATCAATGTGTTTTATAGAGAATTTTACATGTTTCATTTAACTATAGTGTTTCTCTTCAAAAATTATTGGTGATTATTTGATGATTGTGAAGATATTTGAGGATGAAATTTTCTACATCATTCATCATAGGTGAATGATTTCATTGTTGATTTTTTTATAGATAGCGTATAAATACCTAACTATAGAATGAATCCTCATAGTGGATGGAAACGCGAGTCAGGTAGGTTTAGTTCCATCCCATGAAGATGGTTTATTGAGTGGAAGGACGATCCCTTTTAAGGTAGCACATGGGATAGTGCTAGTATCGTGACATACACCGACTTCTATGTAATGTGTTAGCAATTTTTTAGGCTATACCGTAAAAATACCTAATGCATGAGGAACCCATTTGATTTTCGAGGATGCGGTAGGATGGGTCACCCTCAACTGTTCTACCAATATTTTTCTCCAGTATATAGTTGTATGGGATCCATACTGACACCTCTTTTAGGTATAGTATGACAGACGCCAATTAAGGATGTGTGTTGTTGTTCTACCAACAGATTAGGATGAGGTGGTGCCCATTATAGTGGCATTCAGGCCTCATAGGTTCTGATTCTATTGAGAAGACCTAGAAAGTCAATTCATAAACAATCAAAGGGCTATGGTTAGTGTAGCATACGCCTAAGGAGAAAATTCCACATCCATGTATAGTGTGACGTAATATTCAAGTATCTAATACCGTAGTTTCATCCCTTTTTGATATAGGTGAATCACGCTCTTCTATATCTACTATAGTTATTGGATTTTTGGTACTTTGTATAAAATAATCTTATGGTGTTATGTATCTTGACCCACCTTAGGGGTTTGATGAGAGAGAATACACTAGTTAAGGGAGTTCCACCTTAATTTAGGTGGGTATTGTTTCATATAGAGTATATTTTTCCTTGAGATTACCATCTTCGACATCATTCTTCTAATAGAATATATTGTTCCCTTTCAATCCCATTTTTATTTCTATTTTTTATGGGATTCATTCAAATCACCCAAGGGAAACATATACATTCACAAGTTATAATCAGATATCCAACTATTTGAGATAGAGATGATCATTATGGTCTAGAAAGAGTTAAATCCTAGATATAGAGTCTCTTTTTGAGCGATCATCGAATGAAAACCATTGAATTCCATATTATTTTGGATCATTTTAGGCACATCTTCGCTGATGATTTCTATATATTACCTCTAGGGGGATAGGTGGGGTTTACCATTGAGATTGTAATAGGTGTGGCACCATATCGATTTCTCCCTTCCAGATGGACCCTATATAGTAATTTGTACAGAATAAGTAGTTCAATGATCTTAAAGAAAAGGATTTTTTTTGACTCAACACTTCACCCTCGGTTTAACCTATCCATTTCTCCAAAAAAAATTGAATGGAACCCTATTGTTATGTGGGGATTACCATATAATGAACTTGTTTGCAGTGAAGAACTAGTATCTGTTGCCTTTTATTGAGTAAACTACAAATGAAATCCAAGGGGATAAAATTTTCTCAAATATTGATTTGAGGTCTGGCTAGAATCAAGTGTGTGTGAGGAAGTTAGACATACCATGTGTAACATTATAAGTTAGATACTAATTGTACATATATCTTGTTATTTTGTTTTTTTATAATGGTCTCGTAATCTTTACACCTTTGATAACTCTGGTTCCCCCCACACATGGATTCAATTGTGGTGTTTTTCATAGGTGAAAACTTAATGGATTATCTCATTATATATCTCCATGAAAACCATCCTGTGATCATGTTCAGTACACTATGATAGCACCATATTTATGCTATGTTTAGTAAATTTCACTTTTGGATCAGTGACGTTCACTTCTTGGGTCATACCTTTTTTAGGCAGCAGTGTCTATTGACCCTTAGATGGTGGGAACTATGGACTCATGGGAACATCTTAGTAATGTGTTTTACATTCACCATTTAATGGGTATTGATTTCTAGTAGAGGTGAGTTATTTTATATTTCTCAAACATAGTAGTGCTTGTTATGGGCCTAACTATGAATGGTGTGAGAATAATATGGTATGAATCATGCAAGATATATTTTCAGGAGTTGAATGGAATAATTTCTTCATCACTGATCTTGATTCTACTAGAGATGGATAGAGGAAATACTATTTTATATAATGCTTCAGGGACCAGTTTTGAGGTTGTTTTGAGGTAGGGTGATTGGGTTGTGGTGTATTGGTCCCATCAACTGAGGCCTCTTGAGTGGAATTACACCATGCATGACCTTAACGTTTCAACCATTGTTCATTATCAAGGTTTTCAGAGGTACTACATTTGAGTAAAGTTATTTATTGTTTAAGTGGTCCACAAAAGTATTAAATAAATATCAACTTGGTGTAACTTGAATTATAGGCAGACTATGTGGGCTGACTGCATGAAGTTATTAGATTTTGGGCTTACTTATTCACCAAACAAAGGGAATTATTTTGGTTGATGCCCTATGTCAAGAAACTTAAACACATGTCGTTCAGGAGGCCAGCTATGAGTTTTTGTTGGTGGATTTATTAATTGAGATGTAACTAGAGGATCACAAACAAAATGAGAATCCTTTTTATTATCTCAAGGGGTGAAATACTCTCTTCTAGAGTGGGCGTGGATGACATATCTATCAATTCATGAGGGACTCATCAGGTGGAAATGTTTCTATGGTGAGGATGTGTCTCTTGGTTGGGTTGTTGATGGGAATGAGACCCTAATTTACCATGGGCGTTTTTTGGTGACTTTTGATATACCAGAAGACATGATGTGTGAATATCATGAATATATTTGGGTGGTTCACGCTATGTATACCAAGATGTATTGAGATTTACCCTATCAGTATTGGTGGCTAGGAATTAAGAGGTCTATTGTAGGTTTTATTACTCGGTGCTCCACTAGTCTGTTGGTGAAGGATGGGAACCATGGATATGTTAGACTTTTATATCCTCTATCCAATAATGAGTGTAATTGGAATGATGTAACCATGGATTATTTCATGGTAGTTCTAAGATCTCCTTGAGGTAGTGAATTAGTATGCGTGTTTAATAATTGGTTGATCAAGGTCTCACACTTCCTACGTATCTAAGATTCTATCTCTATTTGTGGGATTATAAGGATTTATATCCCAGAAAGTGCCACCATGGAGGTCGTCGTTCTATAATATCAATTATAATTCCCTATTTATATAATGGTTCTGGTTGTGAATGCATAACACACAACATTCATGGGGGCTCTTAAGTACATCTTATAACCATTAGACTGATGGAAAATATAAGCGGATGATACGGGTGCCAGAGGACAATCTTTTGTCTTGGGTCCTTAATTTTGTTGTTAATCGAAGAAACATATACCTCTCATTGAATATTCCTACAAAAAAATATTTCATGTAATGATTTAGATTGCTCCATATGAAGCCCTTTACAGAATTCTATTCCATTAAACTCTATCCTAGTTAAAGTCTGGTGATGTAACATTACTCGGTCCTTATCCCTTTTAAGAGACTTCTGAGAAATTGTAGCTAATTCAGAAATGTAAGTTTTCAACTAAGTCTGGGTTTGATTCTTATATTGATCATCAATGAAAAACTATGGATATTGAGGTAGGATATCAGGTATTTATATGATTATTTCATAGACTAGATCATATAACAATTTAGATATAAGGAAATATTTCACCTTGATATATCAGGCCATTCAAGATAGTAGATAGAGTATGTTTGGTATCCTCTAGGTTGTATCTTCCTCTATGTTATCATGCCATGAACCACATATTCCACGTATCATGCCCTCATCATTATCATGTTGAAATGTATCATTAATTTGACCCTAATGATATTTATATAGAAGAATCTATGTCCATTGACGAGCATCTGATATGTATTATGTATCAGAGAATGAAGGATCACCAAGGGACATAATTCCACTTTTTTGGGAGAGTTGTAATAACAACCATGTATAGGTAGAGAAATCTGTGTGAGAGGCCTATGGGAATAAACTCTTGTTGACTCTTTTCTCAGATGCCGTTTTACCACCCTCAGAAGGGAAACATAGGGATGCATAGACCGGGACATATAGTTAGGAGAATGTTTTTCAACGATCTTTCACTATTTCTTTATCCATATGGTGGTGTGTCAAAAAGGAGAAGGGGTCCATGTGGTTGTGTGCGAAGATACTTGATATGGATCGTACTCATATGGGTTGTTCTTTCATTATTGACCATGGCCTCTACATGTCTTCTGAAATGTTTACCAAACCCTGTTCAAAGCTCGTACGAAGTTTCCCATTTGGGAGAACTGGGAGCACTGTTGGTGCACTGTTTACACAACCATGAATAAAAACCATGTGACCTAGAGTTTGGGTGTTATTTACGTGGTTTCCACTAAATTCTTTAATTCCCCAATTCGCTTTTCTCCTCCTATAATTAAAAGATCACATGATCGATCTCATATCCTCTTCTCCATCTTCATAATTACTCTACCTCTATCATAAAATCTCCAAATCCTTTAACAATACATGTTCTAGAATACTTAATGTAAGGCTTAAACCTTTCTTCACCCCTTTCTTCATTTATCTTCTCCTCTATGTCCCTATTTATGTGTGACCACTTTTTCCAATTTTATGGGAATTTCAAAATTCATCAGATATCTTCTATTACAATTCAATCAAGGGTCGAAATATATGAGTGGTCTTATACTAACCTAATATTTGTTGTCTAATACATTCCCCCATGTTTTGTCACTTTTAATATTATGTGTCATTAATCTGTCTGCCAGAAATTTTTGGTGATACCTCTAAATTGGAAAATAATATAAATTGAATATATTATCTTATCTTTATGAGCTTAGTGGCTAGCGTATCAACCCTTGGTAAATTTGATTCACCCAAGACACCCCAATGTATGTGTTTCATTCATATATGCAAAATTATATTTACCCCAAACTGTCTAAAAACCTCTTGTGGTGTGTTTCACATGTAATAAATTCATGAAATTAATGAATTCATTTAAGAAGAATGGTTGGCCCCAATTTAGTCCCTTTTCATTCATTCATTTTTATATAATATTATTCTTAATTTTTTGTTATTTATTATTCAATATTTCATATACCCATGTCTATATCAATTTACTCATGTTTTGTTCTACTGTTTTTGGATTGAAAAAAAAATGATTTAGGTGGTTGTGATAAATAGAATTATTTTTTATAAAATGATGTGATCTTAATTGTAATGCCTTGTTGACGACATGTGATCATGAATTCTATTCCTTTTTGGATTTCATTCATAGTGTGAATAGGGGTCCCAAAATAAGGATTATGTGCATGGGATAACATTTCACGGTAAATGGATCTACTAGACATGTCAGGTGTGATACATGTATTGCATTGTAAAGGCTCTTACAGCGATGCATTTACACATGGGAGTTCCACCAGTTCCCTTTGGGAGGCATAGTGTATTGCCTCATTTCCAAAATGGTTATACCATGATTTATGTGATACATGTCCCCCTATTTGAGATACCAGATATGGCCTTGGAGGTTATATTTATACCAGTCCAAGATTGATTCTTGGGATGCCTTTCATGGGTCTCTATGGATGGGCTCTATGGTATTGGGAATTTTTAAAAGATTATGTATCGACACTTAGAATTATTTTATAGATTCCCTTGTATAGGCTCCTCATGCCATACTAGATTTGATGGATTCCATTTCTAGGTTTATATATGATTAATTTTATTAAATTATTAGAATTCTTGATTAATAGCATAGGGATATGTCCACCAAGCCAAATCACAATCATTGGGCATGTCTATACATGATGCTTTAATTATGATGACCCATGTACACAACATTTCACCTTTGTAGAGGTTAATTGGGTTTAGATACATACATATTTGGTCGAATCATGTAGTGGCGGTCGGGTATCTAGGTGGGACTTGGAAGGTCATGTTTTATTTATTTATCACATTCCAAATATTATTATTGGAACACATATCACAATATATCACATAGATTGGATTCATCTATACACAATTAGTGATGGACTGTAGAATATACATCACACTCTTCCAGGGATGAATTAGGTACCAAACAACACTTTATGTTCAACGGTATATATAAATGTAAGCTTCCTTCATCTGATATTTGATTACCACTTCTCAGATGGAGTACGGGAGTATAAGGTCGAGTTTATGCACATGATGCTAGAAGTATCTTCTTGTTAATATTTTTTATTTTTGATATAATTTTGTATATGAATGTATTTCATGATCCCCTATGTTCTAAAATTTTTACATATACACAATCAATATCATTTTCTATATATTATTGATTCATCCTTCTGTAGTCATTTATTTTTCCTGGTTTTTTATTCCATAGGTATATACTTTTTATTAAACCTTTCACTATTTCATACCTATTATACACAAATGTTCACCACTATGATCTATGAGGTCATAGTCTCCTAGAAGACACACACACTAGGACCTTTATTCTAGTCAGTTACCTTCAGCATACAGGGAGGTGCACTCGAGGTCTTGTGGCCCATTGTCATGGGGCACTAGTATATGTCTTCCGAGGGGGGATTTTATAGTTTAAATCGTTAAAAATGGTTCAAAAATAACATTTATTTGAAGATATGGATTATATGGTTTTAATTAATTAATAAAATATAATTTATGAAGGTTTACATATTATATTAAATTTTATATGATGGTTTAACCCCATAGTAATTCAATTTTTTCCTTAACCATAACAATAAATTTTTCAATAATAAAGGGTGTTAATTTTACATGTATGTTTAATATTCACACCTGAATTATATAGAGATGAATTTTTTTGAAAAATTATTATCCTAAATTTCCTTTGGATTGATTTTTATGCCTTCCTAATACTTTAATAAAATATATATTTGACATAAAATATCATTAATGTTATTTTTTACACTATTCATTTAGTTTGAATTTAAAGACAAGAAAAATTAATAGAATTCCAAGAAAAAACATTAAATAATTTACTATTGCATTATTTAGTACTATAAATATATTGGGACACTATAAATCATCCAAATGTTTTTACTTTTAGTGGTTTGAAAATAATTTAATTGATTTCTCTAGTACATGCTCATGTTCTGGGTCCGCATCGTGTAAGCAATGAAGGTAATTTTTTCATAATAAAAAATAAAAACTAAATTATCATCATAGTAATTAATTAATTAAATTAATAATATACTTTTATATTTGTTTCATATGTTTATTTACCCAAATAAATTTCATGAAAACCTATTTATTATGTGGTATAGACTTCTTGCACCGTGCATTGGCATGACACAATTAGTTTTATAATATTTCTATTATGAAACACCAATGATTAGAAATATAAATCCAAATAATAATTTATTCATAATATTTTGTAATAAATTCATTAAAATATTGTTTTCCTCCTAATTATTATCAATAGGACCCAAAAATTGTCTTCTCCAATGATGTGTAAGTAGTGTATTAGCACATATAACGATTACCATATTCCTCATGGAATAAATTGTAATTTATATATTTTTATATTTATTTATAGTATAATTTTAGTATAATATCATAAAATATTATTTAAAAAATTTTAATATGTTTTTTTATCAAATATATGTCATGGTGGTGTCCTAAATGAAATAATATTTCATAAAAACTTTATTTTTCACTATTCACCAAAAATATAACTTCTTCCAAAAAATCTAAAATATTAATACTTGGATAAATTTTAAATTTTGGATCCTAATTTTAATTATATTCAATAATATTAAATTTCAATAAGATAATAAAAATAATTTTTATATAAATTATTAAAATACAATGAAATTTTTTTTGAAAGGATTTTTTTAATCCCAAAAATGAATTTTTACCAAAATCAAGTATAAAGAAAATAAATAGGTAATTAATAAGATAATTTATAAGTAAATATGTATTTTCTTAATTAATGATCACATACAAAGAATAATGGTACTTTTTAATAAAAATAAATTACATTATTACGAAAAAATTATTTTTCAGTACTCATAAAAAAATCAGTCCTTTCATAAAATCTCAAAGACACATCCTAAGATAATTTTGATATGATTGATTCAAATATATATATATATATATTATCATATAAAATATATAAATGGAAATTAATTAATTATAATATTCACTCATAAATGTATATTAAACCATTTTTGATGAAAAACATATTTTTTTGAAAAGAAATCAACTTTAAAAAAATTGAGTACTAGTTAAATTTTATTTAATTAATATATCTCTATTAATTATGAAATTTATATATATATATATATATATATATCATAATTAGTTTAACCCAATTAATTCCCTCCATTTTTATGTCTTGGGTATATCATTCACATTCAAATAATAACATTTCTTGATTTGTTAAAACTCAGTGTTTCATATTGTATATGCAATTGACCAAAGTATTCATTTTTAAATACTAGTGAAATAGAGTATATATAAATTATTTAATATATTTTTATACCACATCATAATAATAGTAATATTTCATAAAAAATATAAATTAATTAATATATAAAGGAATAGAATGATATTTTTTAGAATAGAAGAATGAAGAAGTGAAACAAATTCAAAAGATGGGATAACAAGAGTAACTATTCATTAACATTTTTCTCCAATATAATAGAACTGAATTATATGTGGCTTCTGGTTAGATTATATAGTGAACCTAATTTTATTAAATTATTGTAAAATTATTTAAAATATAGACAACATAATAGCGTTACAAAACCAGGATTCAAAGGATTAGTGTCATGGGAAAAATCCGACCATACAAAACTGTTACACAGTAAAACATAATCATTAATTTAATTGATTCTTCTATAGATTATAAGTGTCGCATCTTTTTACCTTAGTATAATTAATCACCTGATGATATACATCAAAGAAAGGGGTCATCCAAAATCTCAATATGATGATAGATAAGAATATGAATAAATATAACATTGGTGAGTATAATCATCATCATCATAAACTAAGAATGGTATCATAACGAAAATAGTAAGAGTAATCATTGGATAAACTCATGGATGTTTTCAATACATATAAATGAAACATGATTTTTTTGTGGTCAAATACCACACATAGTTGGGAACAAATCTAGAATAATTTTCTTGATTAATATATGTGCATAATCACAATATCAACATTGTTTACAATTATAGAATCATGTTTATGAATATTTAACATTACCTCATGAGATAAATCATATTACCCAACACAATGGACCTCTATATAATTCTAGGAACACCCATCACACCATAACATTTACTTTATCATGCATGCCACATAGAATATAAAACAATGTTTTTCATTAAATTACCCAATGAAATGAAATTTTTTTATGATAATTTCATAAATCATTCATTTATGAAGAAAATTTTGGTATAAAAACAAAAAAAAGGAACAAAAAACTCAGTATAAGAATCATCAATCATGATTTAAGAAGAAACAACCTAAATAGATATAAAAAAGTGTTTTAAAAAAATAGTTCTTTTGGGAAAACCATAGTAGAATTTAAAAAATAATATTCAAATAACTAAAATCCATGAATAAAAATTTAAGTATAATGAAATTATATTTAATGAAAATTTAAGGAAACAACCACATAGAAATTTAGAATTAATGAGTGATAACCCAAATAAAGGATGTTGGGTTTGGGAATCCCCTTACCTTATATATGAATTATTTATTCACCTGAATATCATGGATAATAAAATTAGATAAATTAATTAATAATTTCAAAACCTATTTTTCATATATCTATTTTATTATAATTTTATTATGTTCAATTATGGACATTATGACGATTAATAGTGTTAAATTCATCGATTTTGACAGTGTTTATTTCTTGATTTTCATGATCGGTTCTCTTGTATATAAGTATAGTAGTTCATGTAAGATGAGAATAATTCACCATAATTTAAACTATATTTTTTTATTTTACTAAAATAATTTTATTTAGTCTTATTTAATTTTTTTTCATATATTAGGATGATTCATTAGGTAATAATTTAATGATTATCATTTAGATGAATTTTTTCAGTTTTCAACCATAATGACCTTGTTTTGATTTATTATTTAACATTATGTGAATATGTCAGTTTTAGAACATTAAAAAGGATATAAATCATATTTAAAGACATTTATCAAACCATTATAATGGTTTTAGGACCATTTATTAAGGTGTTAATGGATAATTAAAACTTTTTTTCCAAGATGACGATAAATCCACACCACACGGACGATGGTTTCATTTTTAGAATAAAATGGAGAGGAGAAGATTTTTTATGTTGTATTATTTAACTAAAATAATAGAATTATAGTTTATATAATATATTTTATTATTAATTACATTTTTATGATTGGTGGTGATAAAATAATAATAAATGAAAATAACTTGAAACGAAATTAAATGTAAACAAGAGAGGATTTAACATCTTGAACTTATTCTCCTTGATTACCTCCTTAAAGGAATTTTCATTTGTCTTTTTTTGAGACCAAAGGATAATAGAAATGGCTAATAGTAATTTTAATGGTTTGGGGGAGAATTTGGAAAACATCAGTGCTTTTGAGGAGTGAGTAGATGAGGTGGTGAGGGTAGTATTTATAGGGGAGGAGATAGGTATTTTTTATTATTGTATTCATTAGATTATAATTTTGTTCAATACATTAAGTAGTTTGATATTTATCAATAAATATACTATATAATGAATTATATTTCAATATTATGGGTTTACATCATGAAGACATCAATTATTACTCAATAAATCATGTATTTGGTAAATATCATAAATTACCATATTTCACTATTCCCCAAAAATTAAACTATTTTAAAAAAAATCTAGAAAATTCACACTAACCATTTGTAATAATTTAAGATTAAAAAATTAACTCCATTTTATGAAAATAATTTTATATGATTGATAAATTTAATTTTTAGTTAAAATTATCATTTATTCAAAAAAATAAAAAATTTAAAATTATAACTAATATTATGACACTTTTAGTAATTAAGTAGTGTCTCATAAAATTGTCATATAATTATAAGAAAAATGGATATTAATTTAATAATCTATTTTATGAAATTAAATTATCTTTAAAGTAATTATTTTAAAAATAAAATAATAAATGAAAATTTGTGTTTTGAAAAATACCAACACATAAAATATCAATTTTAAAACACTTTTTTACATATAAAATGGTATAAATATATCATATTTTCCTTTATAAGATGGGTAATTTTTATTTTTACTTTCTTAGTTGAGGTTTCTATTCTATTGGATGGATTACTATTAATAATGGTCATGTTCATATTCTAATGGTTAAGATACTATTTCATATGTATATATTCCTTAATTTCAATGAATGCAACTTATTTCATTCTTCAGTTTCAAAAATACTTTTTTATTGGGATATTTATTCTATGTATGTGTTTTATACTATATAAAATAATTATAATAAGGGATAATTTCATTGAAAAAAGTTTGGGTTTTTACATTCTCCCCTCATTGGAAATTTCACACTCAGAATTTCAATTTACCAACTATGTTGAGAACCTGTGAGGTTTCTTGTCCTTCATCACTTCCTCTGGTCCCTATGTTTCCACTACATACTTGTAGGTTCTCTATAGTACTTCTACCAAGTGATTTGTCTTGTTGCGTGGAAAATTTTATCTATGGTCCAAGATTTTAACCAGATGCTTATTGTAAGAGAGATCATTTTACAACTGTACCACCTCTAGATTCAGTACATGTGAGGGATCTATTATTTACTTCCTCAAGAGGGATACATTGAATACATTGTATAATTAAGACATGTTTTGTGTAATTTATATTCAATTCGAAATAACTAAGACAATGTTAAGGTTATTGAAAGGGTTGATGTACCTTGTAAACATATTTCATTTATTCCCAAATCATATGATCGTCTCCCATGTAGATTTTCTGAGGAATACCATGTCTCCAAACTCAAACTCTAGGTCTTGTTGAAGATTTTCTTCAAATATCTTATATTTACTTTGGTATACCTTGATGTGAGGTTGAATGGTTTTCACCTTTTCTATTATTTATTCGACCATTTCAATTCCCATTAGCTTCCCTTCACCGACTTCATCCTATAATGTCATTGTTCTTCTTTTTTTTCAATAATAGGATTCATATGGAGCCATTATGATGCTGAAGTGGAATTTTTTTTTAAAATAACTTGTTTAAATGCATATTATGGCCCCATCCTCATAGTCCATAGAACATTATCTCAACATGTATTCTTGTGTCTAAATAATCCACCTTTTTTGACCATCAGTTTGAGGATTATAAGTTGTAATGATGTTCATCTCCATGTTTAGATAATATTAGAGATGTTTCCAAAACATGGAGGTGAATCTTAGATATTGATCAGATACAATTGATAAATATTTTACATACATCCTTACCACTTATCTAATTTGTATTTGTACCATTGGATCTAGTGCTAAGTCCTATTGAATTGCAATAAAGTGAGAAATATTTGTAATTCATCCAAAAGTACCCCTATAACATTGTTTCCTATAGATGTTTTAGGAAGTCCTTGGGAAATGTCTATAGATATGTTTTCCCATTTCAATGTTGATATGGGTAATGTTTGCGTCATCACCTTCTTATTTTTTCCTTTAATTATTCACTTGATAAAACACACATAGATTTAATGTATATTCTATGATCTATTTCTTCATATTGTCCCACCAATACTGCACTTGGAGATATTGATAAATTATTTTTCTTCCTGGGTGAATTGAGAAATTTGATCTCCCTAAATCACTCAAATTCTCAATCTCTATCTCTAGATTAGATTCTATACAATTTCATAACCCCTATCTTACAACTCATTCCTCGTTTTTTTTGAACTATGTGGTTTTCCTATTTCTGATAGCTACCACCTATTTCTAAATTTCTACATCATTCCTTTAAAAATCATTTATTTTCTCCATAAGGGATGGTTTAGAAATAATTTTACAATGTATTTGTGGTGTTCCATCCTTATGATTCCCATATCCCTAATTTTAAAATCTAAGATAATTTAATCCTTACCCATTCTCATTATTGGTAATGCCAAAGGATTATTTATACTTTGAGAATCTTCGACATTATTTTCCATACCAAGATGGTAGTGGATTGAGCAGTCATAATCCTTGAAGTGTAATAACCATATTCACTGGAACATATTGAGATCCTTCTTTGTGGATATATATTTTAGGCTCTAATGATCAGTATATATCTCACACTTCTCCACATAAAGATAGTGCTTCACGATATTCAATGTGATGATCACAATTTCCAACTCCAGAACATGTGTGGGATATTTTTTCTCATGACTTTTCTACTACCTATAGGATTAGGATAAAAATACTTCATTTTTCATTATTACACAACTTAAAAACATCATTGAAGGATTGTTATATATCCCAAAGAGTTCCCAAATTTTATGAAGTGGGGGTACTAGTAGGGTGATAAGCCTCTTTTTTAACTCATTGAATAAGTATTCACATTCACTCGTCTCGAAAAACATTACTCTCTTTCAATTCATATTCAATATTTTTTTTGAAAATCATGAGAAATTATTCAAAAATATTTGTTAGTATCAATCAAGGGCAAGAAAACTATGGATATCTATTACAAATGTTGTTCTAGACCACTCTTAATTTTTTTGTCTTGGAAGGATCTATATATATTACTTTTTTGGTGATAAAATTCCCCAAGAATGACACTTCCTCCATCATGAACTCACATTTATTGTACATTGTGTATATCATATCTCTCTACAAGGAGTTTACCATAGTATTAAAATGCTCCTAATGCTCCTCCTTTATCTTGAAGTATATCAAAATATTATCAATATAGACTATCAATTTTTTTAGGTAATGTCTAAAGACTCTATTCATTATTTCCATGAATATTTCTAGAGAATTTGCTAGTTTGGAAGGAATCACTTCATATTCCAAGTGTCCAAACCTCATTCAAATGATAGTATTAGGATTATATCTCATACTCAACATTGATTGGTGATATCCTAACCGAATATCTACCTTCAAGAATTATTGGCCACACATTGTTGATTGAATAATTAATCTATCAGTGGAAGGGGAAAAATGTTCTTTATCTTGTTTTTTTGAGCTCATTATAATCAATACAAAGGGGCATTGATCCGCCCTTCTTCTCAATGAATAGTAATAGTTCACCTCATGGTGAAGCACTCATGAATATTAAACACATTTCTAGATTCTCTCATAACTACATCATCAGTTCCTTCACCTAAATGGTGGCCATTATATAAGGTATAATTGATATAAGAAAAGATCCAAGGATATGTTCAATTGAAAATATAATCTCTCAGTCAGGAGGAAGATCAACCAATTCCTTGAGAAACACAGTAGTGTAGCTCCCCGCAATGGGATTGTCTTTGATAATGATTATTTACTTTGTATCAATCATTTATGCAAGTTTTCTTACTCATAAGGCAATAATATTAAAAAATTAGGTGAAAAAATTGATGGATATTTATCTTCCTCCTCACACCTATACAGAATTGGAGGATGCCTTAGAGTGTGAAGATTAATCTCCCTCTCCTGATTTTTTATGTTGGCTTTATATAATGATATCCAATAAATTCACAATGTAACATCACACTACACCAAAAGAAGTAGGTTAATATTTTCTGGGAGGGTTAGTCCACAATAATTAATTGGGGAGGAGTTATATACTTTGGATGAATTAATTTTCACATTTTCCCTTATCACCAGAAACTCAACCCCTATATTTTAAGGTGGTTTTAGAATAGTTCTACTAGACATTCATGACATGAAATAATGTGTACTACTAGAAAAAATAGTTATTCACTATTATTGATTAAATATCTACCGTATAGGTCACCACGTCATTTTTGGGCTTCACCTCAACTATGGAGATGAAATAAGGATTCCCTTTCTCTTTTGGATTTGGCGTCTACTGATGCAGATTACCCACATGGAGTCTCATATTGGTGCACTGGACCTCAAAAATCCCTTTCTACCTACAATTGAATCATTTAACTATGGTTGGTTCTATCTATTCTTTAATTATTTTGGTCGTATTATTTATGTCTCTATAATATTCATGTAATTGGTTTCTCTCTCTCCCATAATTGATGCATTTGTCCATCCCTTTGAGGAAATTTCCATGATGCATCTTCCTATATTATTGATATGTGATTGGTTGATTTTTCATTCCACCATTTTCATTAGATCCCAAATCTTCAAATTATATCTATTATTTCTTACCTCTGGAGCCATTGTACTATTCTCAAAACATTATATCCACTTTGAGATCACATCAAACAACTGATGTATAAGTCTAAAATTCTCATTTTTCTTGAATCTTTTGAATATGTGGGTTTAAACCAATAAAGAATATTTCTATTTTTCTAGAATTGTTGAGAAAAAAACTCAATGCTATACTTTATAGCTTAGAAAATTTTTCTTCATATGCTATGATAGAATGACCTTCACTTTTATTCACCTCTAATAATTCTGTCTCCATATTTGTATGAAGAGTTTGAGGGGAATACAGATTATGAAATAATTTCTTAAGGTCCTACTACTTCATCCATTCAATTACATACTTCTATTTTGTGTTCATAATCAAGACCTGTAACACCCCAAGATTTCATAGTGCGTTATTTCATCAAAGTAATTCAATAACTTTCACTACATGCAACACCGAGTTCAAGCGCACCACGACTTACTGAACTAGCCATTCCAAAGCAGTTATGAATAGTATTGATGGAATTTTGACATTTAATCCTTATAATTTTAGAATCCATATTATTAGCTTCTTATAAATAATTTAAGAACAAATTAATTTTTTTCAGATAAAAGAAGTATTTTTTAGAAAATGTACTTTTACCGACATTTAATGGCGAACCCTTTTTAAATTCAATATTTGAAACTTTTATATATTAAATGTGACAAAACAAACTTCTTCTTTATAATCGGGACATAAGAATTTAGTTTCAAAAAATTTTTGGTGTTTTTCTCATAACTTTCATATTTGGGTGAATAGTGAAAATTACTAAATTTTAATTAAAAATAACTTTTTTAATAGAAATAATTGATAATAATAAACTATGAATTTGAGTGGATTTAGAGTATATTTTGAATATATTTTTACCATTTAATACAATTTTGGTCATTGGACTTAATTTCACAATTAAACTAGATATAAACAAATATAGATCTTTTGATAGTTATTATTTCATAAAAATACGCTTTTAGTTTTGACAGTGGAAATTAATTTTAAATTAATTTCTGCCACTTCTATATTTTGAATTTTGGAAAATGGATTCCATATTTAGAATCAGGAGGTCCAAATTGTGTAAATATGTAACTTTTATTTTTAGACATTTTGAATAATTACATCGGTAAATATTTTATTTACCATGGTTAAAGGGTAAATCAGGTAAATAAGGGTAAAAACTAATATTATAATAATATTAAATTACCCAAAAACGTGTCCTAACCCTATTTTTGGATACATTTCCAACCATGGGAATCTTTGAGTCGATTTTGGGACCCCATTGTGCCACTTTTAAGTGATAATGACACTTTATATTAATTAAGTTAAAGTAAATACAAAAATGACATAAGCATATATCTTTTAGAAAAACCATTTTTACATAGGGTTATATATGTTATATTTTCGAATATAAATATTCGTTTGAAATATAAAACTATTTCCTATATAATAATGTTTTATTTTTATTTTTTATAGCTTGAATAAGTAAATTTATTTATGACACAATAATGATGTAGTATTTTCATTTTTAATGAAAGAATCAAATAATTTATATTATAAATGTTAAAATAAATATTATTTGAAGGTTTTGATGACATAAAAATATTTATTGGTTAATATGGAATGGTAGTATTTCTTAAATGAATTTTTTTGGAATTAATAAAGTTTTTATGACTTTAACCAAAATCAATTATTAAATAGTGACAAAATTGACAAAATTGAGTTTTAAAACAAATATTATATTATTAATTGATATTCTATTCCTAAAAATATATGGTTCGGCCAAAAAAATTATATAATTATAGTTTTTTTTAATGGAAAACCTGGGGGTCTCTTGTAATTATATATTAAGTTTATTAACTATATAATATAAAAATATAAAGAAACATGGTAAATGTCAAACTAATTAACTAAGAGTTAAAACTAGCAGATGAGGTTAACAAAATGATCCAAACCTGTCTAAAACCTATTGGTTGAGTTTTTTTGGGTTATACCCATCTTATCCTTCAAATAATCCACTTTGGAGCCATTATAAACTGAATATTAATTTATTATAAAATAATATTTCTAATTTTTCCTAAGGTGCCCCTCACCCCTCTGATAAAAGGGCACTCACCCTTCTCACTAATTCACACATTCAAAGAAATTTTTCTCTGTCAACCTCTGCCCAAATATCCTCCCAACATTCCTCACTTCTTCCTAGAGGTCTTCCTTTAGTCATTGAGCCAACCTAAGTATCCCTTTTGATTAAATAAAAAAGAAGAACCCGAAGAAGAGGTAATGTTTTCACAACCCCCTTTCAAGTTCCTTTCTTCTTCCACTTATTCTTTATTTGTTATTTCCATTATAAAATAATAACCCCAGTATCTTCTATATATTGTGATGTTATTATAAATATTTCATGACTATATTAAATATTCTATCCATCTTATTAATGATAATTTCACCATGCGTGCATACATACCGCTTACCGTCTCCACGCCATGGTGTAATTTGTTATTCAACACTATGTTATTTGGGTGTATATAATGATGAGTAATATGTATATAAATAATGAAAATAACATGATAATGTCTCTATAAAAATAATATACCATCCCATTCCACACCTTTAAGTAAATGATATTGTCGCTCGTGCGTACGTACGGATTACCGTCTCCACGACGCGATGAGATTCATTTCCACATTCATCATTCATCGACGATTATAAAAAATATATATTACTAATATGTTTGTAATATATGAAATAAAAATTCTAATGTATATATATATGTGTGTGTGTGTGTACTTACATATATTTTATTCACTTACTTTCATTCAATACGTTATGAAAACGGAAACAGCGTTTATGCGTACGTACGGACTACCGTCTCCATAAACGGGGTTTTCCATTTCACATATATATATCTATTATACATAATTATATTCTAAATATATTTGATATATAAATCATGTTTTATATTCTGGAAGTATTTAAATCATGATCTATGTGATACAATCAAGAGTAACATGTTAAAACACGTACGATAAAGAAATCAATTATTAACCGAAATGTTAATTTAACATGGAAATTATTATTAAATGGGTAGTAAAAATCATAAATGAATAATGTATGATATCATAAATATTAATATGGTTTGGGTATTATTTAATAACATACTAAGGTCTTCATACAGGAGGATAAACGTACCCTCGAGTAAAGGAAAGTGCATGGTAAGGGGTTTTCATCACACTCTTTATTCCCGTGAGATTCATGCCATATTTCCACTATTACATTTTTGTGGTGTATGTACTGCCCATAATTGTATTCTTTGTGTAATGAACTATAAATTATGTGTATTTACATATTGATTGTATGATACCTCTTTAAAGGGGTGTATGTTTCGTAAGTTACCAAATTGGTAAGGGTTAATTCCTCAATCTCATTATTATCTGAGATTGTTTATGTGTAAGTATTTACTAGGACATTTTTATCATATACGTCCATTTTTCATAAAAATGATTTCAAAATAATTATTTTAAGGATTTTTTAAAGGTACTATTTATCAAGATCATAATTTTAAATCTTTTAAAGATTTATCTTTCTAAATATTTTTAATTAACTTCCATGTTTTCAAAATGGTTTTAATGATTTATTTATAGGGGCATGAATGTTTTGAAATGATAATTCTTTTCAAAAGTTTCAAAGTGGTATGGGACACTTTGATTCAAAAATATATTTTAAATTAATTCCTTTATAAATGTGTGACTTTTAAATAATTTTACAAAAAGGTTATTTCTCTCAAAAAAATTTACTCGTCATTTTCAACTATGTCAGCATCCTTTACTGGATATTATTTTTGATTGAGGTTGATTTATTATGATACAAAACTTCCATATAATATTGAAGGTTTTGTGATATTTTTTACTGTGAATGTGTTATTTTTATACCATTCATGGTTTATGGATTAAATATTGACATTTTGTATTCTAGTTTTAATATGAATGTCTATGTTATGTTTAAACCTTTTCATTTGAGGAATGCATTGGACTTAGTAAGTGATCGGTGTAGCCTGCTATAGCTCGTCGATGCATCGGTAGGTCTCATGAGACAAACTAGTGTCTTGGCATAAGGGCTTGACAAAATCTTATTTGTTGTCTTGGCACAAGCCCTTGACTATTTGGTTATGATAGTCTGGCATTATGCATTCCATCATTATGAAAGTGGTTAGTGATATTGCATGTGATTATTCGACTAGTAGAATATCCATGTGAATAAGTAAATGGAATTAATTAATTTTATTTTTTCCATATTACGATGAAGTTCATGTTTAAAAGGCTTTTGTTTTAGTAATACATTTCTTTAAATGTTTATGCTTATTTATTAATGTTTCCACTGTATTGTTATCCTAACTGAGCATCTGAGATCACCCCTTTCTATGTATTATTTTTCCTAGGATTCCAAGAGGTGTATTGTGATTGATATATTGGTTTAAGTTAAGGGATAATGGAATTAGTGAATTATTATTTATGTTGTTTTTTTTATGTTAAGATGTGTAATGTAACATTCATGTATGTAATCTATTTTCCAAGACTGCTAAACTGATCGGTCCTTCGGGACTTTATTCCTTGTAATCATGCCAATTTTATGTAATAATACACCGACTATGGGTAACTGGGACCGGGGTGTTACAGGTGGTTATCAGAGGAAGTTTAGCAATAACCTTGGAATCTAGATTTAGATAAACTCTGATTAGACCACATAGACCTAAGATAGACATTTAGTATTAGTATAGAAGAAATTCCTAGAATTTTGGTAATGTAGAGATTTTGTGAGTTTTCCAAGAAAATACATCCCTATCTGGATACGAGCAGGTAGAGGCGGCTCTAAAATAGATGTATCTAGGGGTAAAACCCAAAAACACCACTTTTAGCTAGACTAAAATGGGAACGGGTGCATGACAATGGGCCTTGTTGCACTCTTGGTTATGACACTCCCAGGGGATATTCTTAGAATAATTCTGATTTTCTTTACAAATAATTATGAAGGGTTTATGAGTATATACTTCCTCAATGAAAACATCTTTATGATTATGGATTATATTTATAAACCTTTTAAATTTACGTTAGGTATTTTACAATTTTGGAATTATTCAATGTAATTCATAAACTGACCTTGTTTATTCCATTGTATATAAATGGCGCCTAGTAGAAAGAATGTGAACTCCAGCAATACGTATGATCCAAAGAGTAAGAAGTATCATATATTTCATGGTATTAACCCAAATTTTAGAAGTGAAATAGTCTCCCATGTATTCTCAACATATGAAGAAATAATATCATGTGTTAATAATATAAGTAAAAAATTCTCTAAGTCCTATGGCTTTGAAGGGAAGAAAAAGAAGAAAAGTATGGAAGAGAGAGTGATGGATAAAGGAAAGAGGGAAAAGGAGAATTTCCCCATATGTGTTAACTGTGGGAAGAAATACCCTGGAGCTTGCTGAAGGGAATGGGATTTTGTTATAAGTGTGGAGAAAAAGGACACCAAGTACGTGACTGCAAGGGTAAGAAAAATGTTTCAAATGTACAATGCTTCATCTGCAAGGAGTTGGGACATGACGCGAACCAATGTCCAAATCATCAGAGTATGCCCCAAATAATGTTATTGGATAATAATAAAGTTATGATACTACCACAGATGAGGAGGAATGATTATATTTCTTATGTTGTTATGAAAAAATTATGTCATTTTAGTGTAGTATCAACGATGTACTGGTTAGAATAATTGTGAAGTATGTAAGGATTGTACTACAGTACTATTTCATTAAGGATTTGAGATTGTGTGGAACCTAGAATAGTGACTCAATAGTAGGTTAAATATAAGGAAAATATATGGTTGAGATAAAGATAAACCATAATATGGTTCTAATAATGAGGTAGTGATTTTGGAATAATACATGTTTGATTTGGATAAATAATATTGGATATTCTTGACTACCTTGAAACTGATTAATGATTTGTATATTCCATAATTGTTATATTTTACAACATTTTTGGATATAAGGAATATATTTAAGTATTCTATAAGTAATTAGGGATCATGAGTGTAATCAATAAGGTTTTATGGTTATTTAGGATATTGCAGTGTTTTAAAAAAACTTGATGAAGGTGTTAACATGTTATTACGTAGAAAAAAAGATCTTAATTGTGTTTACCTTCCTTATAAATTTTGGACTGTGATTTTGGACCAATGTATTTTGGATAATTATAGTTTGATATTATTTTTGGATTTCCATAAAAGCATAACTCGGGGGTCGGGCGGCAACCTGTCGTGTCCAGCAAGGCCCCGAGACTTGAGCCCGCAACCGAACGGCGAGAAGTGTGTATCACTTACCACTGGCCCACGTGATGTCCTGGATTGAATAATATAGTTTTTTTAGGGTCTGGTAGATGAATTATAAATTTATTTATTTTTTGGAACCCTATATGAATAGGATAAATAGAATATTTTTTTAGTTCAATTATCTTATAGAGTGAAATATGAGTTTGTGGTAGAAATTAGTTAAAGGATGGAACATTACTTATCAAGTATATATTTTTCTTCTTCTCTTATTCTATGAAGAAATAAATTCTTAAAATTTTGTTAGGGGATCTTAAAACCAAAAATGTGTTATCCTAATACCTTATGTTTTGTTGAACCAATGGTATTTTAAATCATCATAGATTAATGAATTTAAGACCCTCAAATTTTACACTTGTTTTTGATTGATTACCTCAATCACTACATATAAATATTTATGTTTTTCTTCTAATTATTTGTCTCTAATTTCCACCAATGTTCTCCTATTTGAGATCATAATTTGGTGGTAACCCTTTTATTTCTCTTTCCCTCTTATTAAGACTAAATTTTATTAACCTAATTTCTGATGTGGGTTTACCCACAATGATATTTTCTATTTTCAACATTTTATTTTAGAAGAAAAATTTCAAATTGAGAGGACGTAATTTATTTAAGGAGGTAATAATGTAACACCCCAAGATTTCATAGTGCGTTATTTCCTCAAATTAATTCAACAACACGCATTACACGCAACATCGAGTTCAAGCGCACCACGACTTACCAAACTAGCCATTCAAAAGTGGTTATGAATTGTATTAACTGAATTTTGAACTTTAATCCTTATAATTTTAGAATCCATATTATGAGCTTCTTATACATAATGTAAGAACAAATTCATTTTTTTCAGATAAAAGAAGTATTTTCCCAAAATTGTACTTTTACCGACTTTCAATGGAGAACCCTTTTTAAATTCAATATTGGAAAATTTTATATATTTAATTTGACAAAATAAAATTCTTCTTTCGAATCTGGACATAAGAATTTAGTTTCAATAAATTTTTGGTGTTATTCTGATAACTTTCATATTTGGGTGAATAGTGAAAATTACTAAATTTTAATTAAAAACAACTTTTTTAATCGAAATAATTAATAGACATAAACAATGAATTTGAGTGGTTTTAAAGTATATTTAGAATATAATTTTACCATTTAATATAATGTTGGTCATTGTACATAATTTCACATTTAAACTGGATATGAACAAGTGTCAGTCTTTTGATAATTATTATTTCTTAAAAACACGCTTTTTGTTTTGACAGCGGGAATAAATTTTAAATTAATTTCTGTCACTTCTGTGTTTTGAATTTTGAAAGATGGATTCCATATTTATAATCAGGAGGTCCAAATTGTGTAAATATGTGACTTTTATTTTTAGATATTTTGAATAATTACTTCGGTAAATATTTTATTTACCATGGTTAAAGGGTAAATCAGGTAAATAAGGGTAACAAAAATAATATTATCATAATATTAAATTACCCTAAAACGTGTCCTAACCCTATTGGTTGATACATGTACGACCATGGGCATATTTAGGTCGATTTTGGGACCCCATGGTGCCACTTGTTAGTGATAATGACACTTTATATTAATTAAGTTAAAGTAAATACCAAAATGACAAAAGCATATATCTTTTAGAAAAACAATTTTTACATAGGGTTATATAAGTTATATTTTTAACTATAAATATTAATTATAAATATAAAAATATTTCCTACATAATGGTATTTTATTTATAATTTTTAGACATTTAATAATTAAATTTATGTATGACACAATAATGATGCAGTATTTTCCTTTTTAATAAATGAATTAAATAATTTGTATTATAAATGTTAAAATAAATATAATTTTAAAGTTTTGATGACATACATAAATTTTATTGGTTAATATTTCAAGTTATTATTCCTTAAATGAATTTTTTTAGAATTAATAAAGTTTTTATGACTTTAAAAAAAATCAATTATTAAATAGTGTCAAAATTGAGATAAAGGAGTTTTTAAAACAAATATTATATTATTAATTTATATTCTATTCCTAAAAATATAAGGTTCAGAAAAAGGGATTATATAATGATAGGTGTATTATTAATGGACCTCTTAGGGGTCTCTTGAATGTATATATTATGTTTATAAACTATATAATATAAAAATACAAAGAGACATGGTAAATGTCAAACTAATTAACTAAGAGTTAAAACTAAAAGATAAGGTTAATAAAGTGACCCAAACCTGCCTAAAACCTATTAGATGAGTTTTGTTCGACCTATTCCCACCTTTAACATGAAATTATCCACTTTGTATCCATTAGAAATCGAATATTAATTTATTATAAAATAATATTTCTAGCTTTTCCTAAGGTGCCCCTCACCCCTCTTATAAAGGTAACTCACTCTTCTCACTAATTCACACCTTCAAAGCAATTTGTCTCGGCCAAACTCTGCCCAAATATCCTACCAACTTCACTCAATTCATACTAGAGGCCTTTATTTAGTCACAAAGGCAACCAATGGATCCATTTTGATCAAATAAAAAGGAAGAACCCGAAGAAGAGGTAATGTTTTCACCACCCTATTTCAAGTTTGTTTCTTCTTCCATTTCTTCTTTATTTGTTATTTCCATTTTTAAATAATATACCTAGTATCTTCTATATACTATGATGTTATTATAAATATTGCACAACTATATTCATTCATCTATCCATCTTATGAATGATAATGTCACCATGTGTGCGTACGTACGCCTTACCGTCTCCATGTCGTGGTGTAATTTGTTATTCAACACTATGTTATTTGGGTGGATATAATGATGAGTAATATGTACATAAATAATGAAAATAACATGATAATGTATCTATAAATTTAATATACCATCCAATTCCACACCTTTAATGAAATGATATTGTCGCTCGTTCGTAGGTAAGGATTACCGTTTCCACGACGCGATGAGATTCATTTCCACATTCACCATTCATCGATCATTATAAATATATATATTAATTATAGGTTTGTAATATATGACATAATAATGCTACTGGATATATATATATATATATCTGTGTGTGTGTGTGTGTGATTACATATATTTTATTCAATTAGTTCCTTTCAATACGTTATGAAAATTGAAACAGCGTTTATGCGTACGTACGGACTACCGTCTCCATAAACCGTGTTTTCCATTTCACATATATATCTATTATACATAATTATATTCTAAATATATTTGATAAATAAATCATGTTTTATATTATGGAAGTATTTAAATCATGATCTAAGTGATACAATCAAGAGTAATAAGTTAAAACACGTATGATAAAGAAAGCGATTATTACCCGAAATGTTAATTTAACATGGAAATTATTGTTAAATGGTCAGTAAAAAGTCATAAATGAATATTTTATGATATCATAAATATTAATATGGTTCTGGTTTAATTTAATAACAAACTATAGTCTTCATACAAGAGGTTAAACGTACCCTTGACTAAATTAAAGTGCATGGTAAGGGGTTTTCATCTCACTCCTTATTCCCGTGAGATTCATTCCATATTACCACTATTACCATTTATGAGGTGTATGTACTACCCATAATTGTATTCTTGGTGTAATACACTTTATTTTATGTGTATTTATATATTCATTGTATGATTCCTCTTTCATGAGGTGTATGTTTTGTATGTTACCAAATTGGTAAGGGTTAATTCCTCAATCTTACCGATATTGTTAATGTGTAAGTATTTACTGGGACATTTTTATCATACATGTCCATTTTTTATAAAAATGATTTCAAAATGAATATTTTAAGGATTTTTGAAAGGTAGTATTTTTCAAGATTAGAATTTTAAATGTTTTAAAGATTTATCATTCCAAATATTTTTAATTAATGTCCATGTTTTCAAAATGATTTTAAGGATTTATTTGTATGGACATGAATGTTTTGAAATGATAATTCTTATAAAAAGTTTCAAAGTGGTATGGGACACTTTGATTCAAAAATATATTTTAAATCACTTTCTTTATAAATGTGTTACTTTTAAATAATTTTACAAAAATTTTATTTCTCTCAAAAAGTTTTACTCATAATTTTCAACTATGTCAGCATCCTTTACTAGATATTACTTTTGATTAAGGTTGATTTATTATGACAAAAAACTTCCATATAATATTGATGGTTTTGTGATATTTTTTATTGTGGATGTGTTATTTTTGTACCATTCATGGTTTATGGATGAAGTATTGACATTTCGTATGCTAGTTTTAATATGACTGTATGTTATGTTTAAACCTTTTAATATAAGGAATTCATTGGACTTAGTAAGTGATCGGTGGATCCCACTATAGCTCCTAGATGAATCGGTAGGTCTCATGAGACAAACTAGTGTCTTGGAACAAGGCCTTGACAAAATATTAATTGTTTTCTTTCCACAAGGCCTTGACTATGTGGTTATGATAGTCTGGCATTAAGCATTCCATAATTAAGAAAGTGGTTAGTGATATTGCATGTGATTAGTCTACTAGTAGAATATCCATGTGAATAATTAAATGGAATTACTTCATTTTATTTTTTCCATATTATGCTGAAGTTCAAGTTTAAAAGGCTTTTATTTTAGTTATACCTTACCTTAAATGTTTATGCTTATTTATGAAAGTTTCCGTTGTATTGTTATCCTTACTGAGCATCTAATATCACCCCTTTCTATGTTTTATTTTTCCCAGGATTCCAAGAAGTGTATTGTGATTGATATGCATGGTTAAGCCAAGGGATAATAGAACTTGTGAAGGATTATTTATGTTTTTTTTATGTTAAGAAGTGTAATGTGACATTCTTGTATGTAATCTATTTTCTAAGTCTGTTAAACTGATCGGTCCTTCGAGACTTGATTCCTTGTAATTATGCCAATGTTATGTAATAATGCACCGACTCTCTGTAATTGGGGTTGGGGCGTCACAAGACCCACCATTTAACAGCCTCTATATCTAAATGATATACATCTATAGCCACCTTCACTATCTCATTACAATGAAGCATAGAAATAATATTTTCCGTTGAATAGACCCTATGTTCAAGGAATAGTGGATTATATGATCCACTAAATGTTGATAGTGGTTGCTTCATAAAATAATAGATAGCCATTTTACCCCTCTTATATTGAGGAGATAGTCCGATATTATTTAGGTTACTATTCATATCATAATATATCTAGGATAGAATCACCGTGAAATTTTAAACTGCACCACCCAAGTCATTGGGGATGCTATTCAGATTTTTAAGGTATTGCCCCTCACAAAATTTTTTTGCATGGTTTATCCTAGTTTCCACTATTTTAAATAATATAAAGGTTTAAGAAAACACATGTTAATAATTCATAAATAAATATTTTTTTCCTTCCATATATTAACTCTAAATGCATATTTTGTTGCATCCTTATTTTTTTCATTTTTTTAAACAAAGATTATTTGGTGCTTATAGTTACATAGTCTCATACATAAGGGTTTTAATAATGTCTTATAATCATAATTTCCAAATTAACTAATGTATGATATAATAAAAAAATATAAATCGACCTTTTGTAACATGATTTTTCATCGTTTTAATGATAAACATCATAAAAGTGATTCAAAACAAGGATTCAAAGGTTTAGAGTCTTGGGAAAATTATGCCCATATAAAACTTTTACATAGTAAAACATGAACATTAATTTAATTCCTTCTTATCTAGATTTATATTGGTCCTCATTTTATCCTTACTAAAGGTAATATCTTGAGGATATACATCAATGAAAGGGGTGAGACAAAATCCCTATTATAAGATATAAAAGAATGTGAATCAATAATACATGGGTGAGGATAACAAACATCGTCATAACATGAGTATGGGACGATAATAAAAAACATGATGGGAAACATTATATAAAGTAATTGAATGTGGATATGAATAAAAATGAGACATCATGTCTTAGTGGTTAAATACTAATGATTATTGCGAACAAATCTAGCATCATTTTCCAGAATAACATAAGGGAATAATCATAAAATCATTATTATAAACAGTTATATCATCATGTTAATGTATATTTTACATTATTATATGAGATACACAAAATTAACCAATTCATTTGAGCACAATATATGTCTGGTCTCACATATCACATTATAACATTTATATTATCTTTCATTCCATATGGAGTATATAAAGATATTTTCATAAAATAACACATGGAAATGAAATGGGTGTTATGAGAATTTAATAAATCATCCATTCTTTAAAAAACATTGGGTTTAAGAAAATAATATTTTTACAAAATACATGGTATAATAATAATCAAATCTTGAGGGAATATTAAACTATCTCAATTTAATTAAAAGACGAGTTTTTTTTGTTTGGTTAAACCATTGAATTTGTCATAAATTCAGATTAGAAGAATTTATATCATAAAAAAGAAAAGGGATTGATACTAAAATTATATTTGAGGAACATTGAGTGAAATATAAAAAATGAAATTTATACTAAAAGAGTGATAAACCAATGAAAGGGTGTTGGATTAGAGAATCTACTTACCTTAGGTATGAATGATTTATTCTCTTTAATGTCCTAGATAATAAAACTATATATATTAATTAATAAATAATTAAATTTATATACATTTATTTGATTAATTATAATTTTATTAATTTCATCTATGTCTATTATGATGAGTTATAGAGTTTAATTTCATCATTCTGAGAGTGTTTGTTTCCTAGTTTTCATTATTAGTTTGCATGTATAAATATAGAGAAGTTTATATAAGATGATAAAAATTATATATAATTGAAATTAAACAATATTAGTGAACTTATATAAGTTTAATACTTTTTATTTATTATAATTTTTTCAGATATTAGGATAATTCAATAGATAAAAATTCATTTATAATCGTTTAGATTAATTTTAGTCGTTTTTGACCATAATGAACTCATTTTGTTTTATTATTTAATATTAGGTATATATGTTAGTTAAAAAAATAGAAAAGTTAGTAAAATAAATATACAATCTTTTTCAACTATTATAGTGGTTTTATGACCACCTTAGAACACATTAAGGGGAAAATGAAAATATTTCATCCTCACAGGCGACAAATCCACAACTCACCGAAGGAGTTTATTTTTTTTTAATCAAAGAAAGAGGAGAAGAGGGATGATCATGGATTATTACATTAACATAATAAAATTATAGTATATATAATACGCCAATGTTATAATTCCACATGTATGAGGTTATTTTAGGAGATAATAAGAGAAGAGACAAACAAGGAAATTAATTAAAGGAAAACAAAAGAAGATTTTACCTCTTGAACTTCTTTTCCCTAAGAACTTACATAGGGAGATTGGATATGGAATTTGGTTGAGAAAAAAGGAT
Source organism: Viscum album (assembly GCA_963277665.1). Taxonomy (NCBI): domain Eukaryota; kingdom Viridiplantae; phylum Streptophyta; class Magnoliopsida; order Santalales; family Viscaceae; genus Viscum; species Viscum album. The sequence continues at coordinate 1,572,005,823 of OY728120.1, read as the reverse complement.
CTAGGAAGTGGATAAGATGTTTGGTATGTTTAATTTGTAGAATTTGGATATGCTTTAATTATTTTTAGGTGTGAGGAGAAGAGCTATGGATTGGTGGTATTTATATTGGAGGAGAGGGGAGTTTTGACTATTTCATTCTTTTAATTATTTTTTTGGATTGAGACCATAAATAGTCTGAAACAGATAACTAAATATATTAAATAATAAGACATATATATATAGAAATTTATTAAATCATCCATACTTTATCAACAACTCAATTATTCATTTATTTGTTAAATACCTTCAATTACATTACATCATTATTCAAAAAATCAACTATTTTTGAAAAATCCCAAAAATTCACAAAAACCATTTGTTGATGTGTATAATTTAATAATTTAATAAATTTTATGAAATTAATTCCCTATATATGTGAAATTTAATTTATAGTTAAAATCATCATTTAATTGAAATATATCGATTTTAAAATTTTAACTGATTTTATGACACATTAAAAAATTACATAGGGTCTCATAAATTATTGTATAACCATAATATATCAAAATATTAATTTTTGAATATATTCTCTAAATGGGGATTTTCTTTTAAATAATTATATTAATTATAAAATTGTAAACAAACAGTTTTGTTTTTCCGAAAATACCAAAACATAAATTTTCATTTTTGAAACATTTATTTACTTATAATATGACATAAATATATCACATTTTCATTGAAAATATAGATAATTTTATATACGTTCAGAGGTGAGGTAAATATTGTATTGGTTAGATTACTATTCATTATAGTCATGATACTATTCCAAGTGTCATGTTACTACTCCATCATTATAGGTTTTTTAATTTCTATGAATACCAATTATTAAGTTCATAATTAATGAAAATAATGTTTTTATTGGTCTCTATATGATATGTATGTGTTTTATTCTATATAAAATTATTATAATAAGGGAAAAATTCCATTGATAAATGTTTTGGTTGATACAGATTACATTTGATATTCCCTTATGTGATAAGGAGGCTTATGTGTATTTAATTAGGACGATATATGATTTTTAATTGGAAAAGAACTGATTTTTAATTATAATATGGATTACATATTTATACTTATATGATGGGGTATTTTAAGGTAAAATATGGAAAAAATTATTTTATCCATTGTAACCAAAATCATAATAGCTATCACTAATATTATTAACTATATATGATTAAAAATATATATATTTATTACTTTTAAAACATATAGAGTGAATTTACTAGTTTAAAAAAGCGAATAAGAAAATAAAACATTTTTAAGGGATTGATTTACATTTTTAGAATCTGGAAATAATTTTTTTGTTTATAAATTGAGTTTCATGTTTTCAAATTATAATTTTATGTCATGTAACATATTTTGGTCCAAAAAAACATTTTAATATTACTTATTTCTATATTATATCAAAATTAATTCATAAAACATCAGCATTTTGAAAAACATTGTTTTATTAATATTCACTATCAAAATGAGGATTTTATAATATTATAAAATATTAAATAATTAAAATTTTAAAAATAATAATTTCATAAATGGATATTATTTATTAAAATAATTTAAAATTTTAATATTTAATTTAATCTCATAATTTCTTTTTTTATTAAAATAAATATTAGAATATAATTTATTATAGTCCAATGAAACATTATTTGAGTTTCAAAATTAAATTTTTTACGATAATTTTTAATATTAATTTTGTAAAAAATTAATTAGTAGTTAATATTATATATATGTAATGTTTATATTCTGTTTCCTGAGATATAATTATAATTATCATGATACAATTCTTTAATTTCATATTACTATTCTTGAAAATCACAATTACATTTCATAGGAATATATTTTTCATATATTACCAAATAATATCCTTTATTAAATTCATCCATATTTCACTTAAATTCCATTCAAGGTTTTATATCCATTATTTCCAATATGCCTTTTACATTAAAAAAATGTTATTCATTTTTATATTATTTTTCATGGAATTAATAATTCTATGAGATTATAAGGATCGCATGTTTTTATTTGAGCTATTTTATTTTCACTGTGATTATTTTCATGTCAGGATTTTTTTAAAAAAATTATAGTTTATTTAGCATTGATATTTAATATTATTATGTTAATAAAATCAAATTCTGTTCATTTTTATTATCTAGTGGAGGTGAATTATGCCAAAACCCGGCCCCCAGGGCCAATGTCGTGACTACCCCAAGCCCACCATCCATTGTCCAGGGGCAGGTGACTAGCACAGAAAAGGAATATCACCAAAAGTGAAGGAATTTCGTTTAAAATTTCACACACATAGATAGGTCATACCGCACAAAGTAAACCAAAAAATAAATGAAGTAGTAAAACCACCACAATTTATCACTACTGAGAGTAAAGTGATTAAACTGAAAGTAAAGGGGCCATAATACAAAACCAACTGAAAGGAAAGTATATAAAAAAAGTAGAAGCTCTAGAGGTAGTCTGCTAAGGATCCTTCTAGAAGGGTAGGTACAACCCATTGTCGGATGTCACTACCAGACACCACATATACCGACCCACCTCTGACCATCATCTAGTCCTGGCTTTCTGATGTCCCGATCTAAGCTATCTGTTGAATGCATAAGACACAATCGGTGGATGTGAAGCTCGTGTAGGGTTGAGAATAAAAATACATAGTAGGTACCCCAAGACACCTGAAGTTCTCTCAGTAATCCACAAAGGACAACACCACAAAGTAAAATACCAAAGAGGTAATACCACAATGGAAGATCCCAAACACATAGCACAAAGTAAAAGAATCTCTTCACAGCAGGTATAACTTAAGTACAGAATTAAATATGATCATTCATAGAGCTAGATCATCTTATTCTATTAAGAGTCACCACTAATTATCCACACAGGGTCACTTGGTGCTGACCCACACTAGATCTCTTGGTACAAACACACATCATATTGCTATTCATTCTTCACATCACAACCATCCACTGGATTCTCACACTTAGTGCACTTGATTCTAGGAGGATCCAATACACAATCCATTATTCATACATCAACTTCCATGAATTCCCACATATATTAACCACAAAATTCCTTCTCGTCATAAGAGTCCCAATGAAACAGACAGAGGGTCTAACGGACACCTGGTCTGCAAGATATGGGTGTTTTTTTTAAAAGGGCCCGATTGTATTCGAGTCCGATCCCACCCGAACATATTCCAACATCTGTCAAAACTCATGTAGAGTATGTTAGTATTGGATCATCACAAGGGTCCCAAATCGACTAATGGCTCATCAAACAGACAACTGGTATGAGAGATACATGCATTTTAGTAAATAGAAGTCACTTTTGTATGGGCTTGGTCTGACCCGGTCAGACCGACCTGACCAACCCGGCCTAGTGGTCCCGTATAACCCAGTTTAATTGGACATACTCAACCTAACCCATTTCGGTTTTGGGTCGGTGCAATATGGCTAGGCCAATGGGCCAGACCTAATGGGCCTCGCTGGACCAATCTCGGTTTGGCTGGGGGTCCAGCTCACTGGGTTAATCGGTGACCAGTTTTCTCCAGCCCGACCCAAAGGGTGCGGGTAGGGCATGTCGGTGTGGGTTCAACCAACTGGTGTAGGCCTGGACCACTGGATGGGGGTGCATCCCGCCTTCTCAAAGCCTAACTGCAAGGGCGGTTGCGGGTGTGCTATCCAAGAAGGACGCCACCAGTTATCGCGTCTGGCATCGGATGCCCCACAGACGTTCTAGGACCTCTTGTCATGGTTGAGGGACCACAGCTCACCAGCCACCCAGATAACTTGGACACAAGTCCTCCCTCCATGCAGTGCTAGGCAGGAATCATGTCTCCCTACTACTGCCAAGGCGCGCCAACGGGCATGCCGCTCCACCCGGTCACCGGTAGAGCCGATGGTCTGTTTTCCCGCCATCTGGCATGCTGCTAGCACACCAAGATATTCATTCGTGGACCCACTGACACACTCCAATGGTCCTTTCTTCATGCCTCCTTCAAGTACGGCCTCCCGGGAACATCCTCTTCACTGCGAAGTTATCAAACCTTACTTATTGACAATTCAGAAAATCCGTTCACCAAGAGCGCACATGCGGAGGGGCTCGAGCCTTGTTTGTGTCATCCCACGCCCTCTACATTAGAAGTTTATAATCATGGGGAGGCTCGGGGATTGTAGCTCAATCAAAGAAGAGATAAAATAATCCTAGATAATAAATCCCAAAAGAAAAGTCACCCTCCCAAATAAACACATGATTCGTAGGTCAACCTATTCATTGGTTGATTCGGGCTTGTCGTTTCTCGATTAAGAATTGAGAATAACTTCCACAAATTAAACCCATACTTGTTTAACAATCATTTCTGAAGTGTTACATCCTTGAAGTTTTATGAAGTTGACATCATTTGTCCCTTTTGAATCTATTACTAGAGGTGTGTCGATGATGTTAGATTTTCCTTAGAGTTTGTCATTCTTTGTTAGAGAAAATGTCCATTACAGGTTTGTCCAATAATCTTCACAGTTTAATTTCCCACTCTCTAACGCATTATTTTAATAAAAAAACCCATCATAGCATTTCTATTATATTGCGATGTTGCATCGTTACATTATTTCTTTTATGAAATAGCATAGAGGTTACAATTTCATAATAATCCATTAAGGTGCTTCCTTAGTTTTTTCTCGTCGTTGCCCCGTTTCCCCAATGTAGGGTCTCTGTCATCCACTCAACAGTGCAAAAGAAAAATACAATAACTTTTTAATGTTTTTTTTCTGAAAGGTCCCAAAAATTAACATTTTTGTCTGACCCTTACCGAGAAAAGTTAAGTCTTTTCTAGGTGTATCCCAACATTCCATGTTCTATAGTTCCCTGGGATTTTAGATCAGAGCACCAGTTCAAAATATAAAGAATCATGCATGCACGTTTATTAAATGTACCTTAAAAAGGGTTAAAAAATTCATTCCACGCTCACTGGGCCTCAGAATCACGTGTCGTCAAAGCACGTTGTCTTGAAATAATTAAATATAATTAAAAAAATTATATTGAAATTCCAAGAAATTAAAAATTATTTATATTATATACATATTATAAATTTTCATGAGGTAATTAAACAATTCATCAATTCATCAAAAGAAAAATTTTCTATAATATTTTTACATAACTGGTTGGATCTTAAAAAATAATAAAATACATTTTACAAAAATATTAATTATTGGAGGAAATATTTCATAATCACAAATTTATAATATCATATTTAACACTAAACCACCCTTAATGAAGTTTAAAACCCTTAATTTTACTCATTGATATTCATATATTGATATTTACACAATCGTTAATAACCACAATTGTTTCTCAAAATTAATTATAAATTCAACATATGACTCAATATTAATTATATTAAAAACACTGTACTATTTTTCCATACTATCCATACATGAACTATATCTCAAGAACTAAATATTATCTTCCTTGGAATTTATACACCATGGTATTGATATACTATTTCTAAAAATTAACTAAACATCATTCTCATACAGACTAAAACATCCCACAGGTATCATACATTTTAAAAAAATAAATTTAATGATAAAAAAAGGAAGTCAATTTTTCATCCAAGGCGTTCACATCAGGATATGGGAAAATAATTACCGACATTACATATGTAGTTTCAAAATTTATTTCTATCGGGCCCTCCCAGTATGATCAGTTTAGTGTCATTGGTAAATAAAGTGTATATACCTTGATTTTATTTTAAATATTAATCATTGTTTAAATAATTCAGTGTGGCCTTCATTAAATATTTTATAATCCTATAAATACAAAATCTCAACTAAGTATATACATTAATTAATTAAAGAGATAAAATCTCAATACGAGAAGGAGTAATAGGGAAGGTTCATGCAACATGAATCAATATAGTAAATGATTGGGCATAGAAAATGATTCATATGAGTATACCATTATGTTATTTATAAAAATTAATATACATTAATGTATAATTCCTAAAATATTATTCATTACCTAGATATGAATCATATGAAATGGTCCTCTCAGATACTCAGTAATAGTAAAAAGGGAGATATCAATGATAAAAATAAGTATAACATGAGCATAATTGTAAGATTAAATGAGATTAAAATTTATAATTCATACCCAACATATAATAGATCATAATAATGTGTCATACAAAAAATCATGGTATTTTATAAGTTATCAATCATATAATAATTAGAGAACATGATCCACGAGAATGTATAATTAGTGTAAGATATTGAATTTTGACTAACACATAAGCATTTAAAATCATTACCTTACTAGGAATGTAACAATGAGAATACTATATAGGTGTATTGGGTTCACTCCCCAAACTCTCATGTTAATCATGGTTAACTCATAATACCATCATATTGGATATTGTCCCTTACTAAAACGGGTTCATTGTCCATTCTAATCTACTTAATTTCATGAGATATCAATCATTACCACATGAATTGGTGGAAGATATAGTTCCCATAGAAAAATTAATGAATGTGATGAATATGACTTCCATATGATCATCAAACACTGATATTATTAGAAAAAAAGGAAAAATGGGTTTCCTAAAAAATTCATCATAGCATCATCCCTGGAAAAGAAATTGGTTTCTTAAAATTTCAATATTTCCTCATAGCATAACCCTTGGAAAATGAATAGTTTTATATAAATATTTTCCACATAAACATAAACCATAATGAAAAGAATGATATTGTTGTCCTTGTATTGTATCCCCTGTAAAGAATATCTCAAATCATTGTTTTTTACTTTAATGGGATGAAATACCATTACATTTTCAACAATACATTCATGAGGAAAATATCATTTCCATTTTGAAAATGGTATTTCAAATGCTAAAAATTCACAAAATATTGTGAATATATTATTCCTATAGAGTATTTATGGGAATCTATATATAATAGAATGGTCATGAATTTGGAAAATTCCATTCATGTTGTGTAAGTTAAATAAAATAATCTTATCATATTATTGTAAAATTTCCAAAAGTACATTATTTAGAAAATGAGTACATGATTACTATTAATCATTTTTTAAGATGTAAATAATTTTTTAAAATAACATTAAAAATAATACTATAATAATAAAATAATTATTTAAACTAATTTTTTTGAAAACATGGATATGGAAGTAAAATATTTTTTTTATAAAAGGGAGAAATAATTTTAATTTTCCATAAAAATCACATTAATTATCTTGAAAACATAAGGTGTGGGAAAAAATTATTTTATAGAAATAATCATAGGAGAAGAAAAGTCATTACTCTCTTTGGGGGTTTATCTTATAAACCAAACATTGTAAACTTATCATGAACAATCCAATTAAATAATGAGATTGTATCTTGAAACCCATTACCAAATAATTATAATTTGAATCATAATCTACATGAAATAAATAAATGTATATAGATATTTAAACCCATATATATTATAAGAATTATCATACTGAACATAAAATAAATATTTGGTGATGATGACAAGTGTCTCATAGAAATAAAAGTGAGACGAAAAGCCCTTAGCTCAGGTCAACTTCTTTTATATGTGTTGGAAACCAATATATATATTAAAATATATATTTATTATAAATATATTAAATTTCCATACTCATATATATAAAAACATATATTATTTATATTTAAATTTTTATCATCATTTTGTTAGAAATTTCTTATTAAAATACTTGTTCTTGGTGATATCTACATCATTTTCATATATGTTTTGGTTCCATAGTTTTTTTCATTGTACATTGATCATGGTACAATAATATATATAATGTTTCTAATGAAATAAATATCTTTTATATTTATTAAATAATTTTTTATATTACTCCATGAAAGTAGACATAGAAAAACAAAATATTACATTCAAAGAGATGATAGATCATACGTATGCATGAATGATATTTCATTATTCAAAAGATAGAATGAAATAAAGGTAAATAATAAATCACCAGTATCAAATCAATATTATATCATATACTTTATATATATTCATTATATCTTTCCTTATTTCCATCCATGTATAATTGAAAAGAAAATATAATCACATCACATAGTGGATGAGGATGTCCTTACATATGCATGAGAATCATTTTATTTAGACAATAGTATAGAAGGAAAGGCAGTTCATATTATATTATCATTATGGAAAAATAATGTTTTCATAAATAATATATATATGTATATATTTAACCCATATAATTAATCATTCAAAAAAAAATGGTGACAGTAAATAAATTTTAAATCGATGTGGTGGCGGTAAGTCATACGTATGCACAAGTAATAGATTCACTTTCCATTTGATAATAGTAGTGGGAAAAATTGGGTTTCATAATAACAATAATAATTTTATAAATTTAAGATCATTTATTTCTTATATTATTAAAAATATAAAAGATTTATTGGAGTAATAATAAGAATTACAAAAAATGTAAACGGTTAAGTTTATTACTGCTTAATATAAATAACTCATTTAGATATCTTCTTAAGGATAATAGGGTTGAACTTTTGGGAAGACCATAACCTAAAAAATATATAAGGAAGTTTATAAGGTATTTTGGGATGGGTATGGTTGAGATAGAAGACAAAAAATCTATAAATATGTTAGCAGAGGAGGTTCACATTCATAATTGTGGTGGGGGAACGATTGAAATTTATTTAATGATTAAAATATACTAAATTCATAATCTTGAAAAAATACTTCCAAAATGGTAGAGCTTCTAAACAAAGAATGTATTAGATTAAAATATCATTAATAAAAAAATAGGTTTTTGTGGGTTTTTAATCCTTTTATTTTAATTTCACCCTTCAGGTAACCCATTTATACATTAACCTAGGAAACATATTTTTCAAACTTAATGTGTTATAATTTTATATATAAGGTCAAAATTAGAAAATAAATAGATTAGTTCAATCATTTTTGACCAAATAAATTCCTACACATCCTCTTAAAATATTTTTATGATATTAAATAATTTAATAAATTATTATTTTGATAAAATATCATTAATATAAATTTTGGCAATATAACTTTAGTTTGACTTAGATTTTGTAAAGATAATTTTGGAATTCATATAAAATACTTTCACTGAACAATAATATGTTATATTTATCTCTAAAATTCATGAACCAATATAACTAATTCAAATTATAATACTAGAAAAATGTTTAATACCACTTAATACATATTTTGACTAATTAATGAAATATTATGTCCTCATTTTATATAAAATTAAGGTAAGTGTATAATTAATAAAAATAATAAATAATTATAAATCCGGAAAATAATTTAATTGTTATAAATGAAAATTAATTTATATTTATCCATGACTTGTTTTTTCTATATGTGGACACTTAATAAATATTTATTACAAAACGATAGACAATTTTTAACATTAGTTACATTAAATATTATATAAGTTATTATCATGGATATTTATCCATTAAAATACTCTCTTTAAAGACTAATTTGATATGGATAAAATTCCCTTCAACCATTAGAAATAGAAAGAAACATTATAGCCATAAAAAAATTTTTATCCTAGATTAACCTTAAAAATAATTTAGCAAGGTGATAATTTTTACCACAATAAATATTCATATTAATGGAAATCCAAGAGACCTAAATATAAAATTTTAACATCCGAATTTCAAATACGGAATAAATTTAACAAAATAAAATTATAAAAGTGGTAGTAATTATGTTTAAAATAATTTCAAAACATGAAAAGAATACCATTTCATATAGAAAAACATTTTTGAATGCAAAACATTTTTTATTTTTATCCCATTCTTAGTAATATATTTAATGAATGATAAAACATTTAAGTGACTTGATAATTTTTTCATTTATTTAAATTCATTCACCAAAAGTTATTTAATTAATTTATTATGATAAAAATACAATGTACACCATAAATTAATTTTTCAAAAACAAATATATATTAAATTCAAATAATTTTATTATTTATAATTAATTTACACCCAAATAATTCATTCATACATATGTGACCATAAAATTTAAATAAGTAATTAGTCTTTTTATACCAACTAATTTAATGTATAGGTGATAACTATCACATTATAAAATTAAAATAGTATCTTGTTGTTTTTTAAAACTTTATGATGCAGGTAACACAAGCTATTGATGAAATGAAATTCATTTGAAAAAATTCCATAAAATGTATACATTTTACATATTAATTTAATAATGAAATTGAATAAAAAGAATGTTTTCTGAAACTCAATGTAATTGTAAAAATAATCACTAATAATCATGTATAACATGTGGTCATAAGAGTAAAATATGTTTATGGGAGTATACAAATGTGCATTGATGTAACATAATTGAGTCATACCTAATAAAACACATATCATATATCATGACACAAGATATAAAGTGTCTGGAAAAATATAAGTAATGATTCAAAATCGTGCAAAAACATGATTCAAAAATAATGACTCAGGAAAATAAAATATTTTCATAAGAATTTGGTATATATATAGATATATAAAATTGTATCATAGGTCATGGTTCCCTTCCCTGAATATCATAATTTTTTTGAAATTTTTTATAGGGAATTAGTTCCATAACATTTTCCCATAAAAAGAGTGTGTAGTGTCCAATTTTAGAATGAGTTCAACAGAAGATACCTATCTTGTCATTTTTTGATATATAATTAAATAACTAATTAATTTTTGGGATATAATGGACCCACTAATATCATAATGAAAAACAATTCATATATAGGCCACAGAACATGAAAACATTCATAATTCTACCTGGTCATAATTAATACATGGGAAAAAATATGTTCCATATTGAATACAATAAAACAAAACATTATCCATCAACAGGTTTAAGGTGGATAGTATAATAATATAATATCTCTATCGAAACATAACAATCATTAAAGTAGGTTTCCCTAGATGTAAAACACATTTATAAGACCATTATAAAACATCACTGAAAATTAAGATGAAATATAGATTTATTTTAAAAAAAGTCTTTTCAAATAAAAATGTTAATTTTTGTAAATGGTAATATGAATTAAATTAAAAAACCTAGAAAATATAGAGGGGTTCTTCTTAATGAAAAATAAAAATGTCAACAAGAAATTTTTTTCATGAAAATAATAAAAAAAAATAAGATTATTTGCTTACATTTATAACGAGTAAAAGAAAATAGTTAAATTCATATATGGAAAACATAAAAAATGATTACATTGTAAATTTTGAATTTAATGTAAAAATAAATACAAAATTACAATAACAAATCATTAAGTTATATATAAGGATAACCATGGAAAATATAAATAATATTGATTCGGAAGAGAAAATTGAAGATCAAATATTAGTGAAAATGTCTATTCCACTTATAATAATCTATCTATTTTTTTTGTACCATTGGGTGGTTAGTATCACCATAATTTACCTAGAATGTTGGAGAAGTCTATTTTAATAATTTTTGGGTGGTTGAATCCCGAATTCCCTCAAAAGTACCTAAATATACCATAACATTATACAGAGAGTTTGGGACATTAATTGTCCAAATTTGGTTTGATATGAAATGGGTTACAGGAATATAAAAATCTCTAAGAGAGAATTATAATGGAAAATATTTTGATCTATATATATGTCTAGGATTATATTTGATGATTTTTTTCTTAATAAATTTCACCTTCATTAATTCAATAAGTTCAAAGACCTCAATATTTCAATGATCACTCACCTTTTTAATACATATAAAATTCCAATTTATAAACTAATATACTAGGAGGATAATTTTTGTCACATACATAACTTATTTTAAAGGTATTTTTATTTTATGTTTCCATTCATGCTTTATTTTGGGGTTTTCCCAAGCTTTTATGGAGTAATGGACGAGTTTTCCTGAATTGTGCCAAACCATGAGCCCAATTCCAGATTTAAAATAAATTTTGTTTCTTTTATAACTCATTTATTTTTCAACTTTTTTCATCCATTCAAATATCTAATTAGACTCCCCTGACCAATTAACACCAAAATATAAATTTTGAGCCTTTATAAAACCATAATCATGGGGTATTTGGGTTTTTCTTTAAGTAGTTGATCCTCCCTGAAAGTTCATATCCAGTTTTAAAAAAACATTTTGTTTATTTAATAAATTATTCAATTTTAACTATGTTTTGGTGATTTTACCTCTAACCAAATCCCACTAAACCTAGGAGAACCCCCAATCTCTACTCTCCCTCTTTGGAGCACGTTTTCTTCGCAGAACAAGTCAAAACTTCTTAGGCTTCCACAAATTGAGCAGATTTGTAAAGGTAATTTGTTTCCTTCATAACTCCTTCATTTACCACACTTTTTACCCCATTAAAATTCATACATGGTCTTATTATCCAATTTAAACCCTCCCACAATTATGTTTCTATTTTAAAATTAAGCTACTAGTGTATTTTGGGATATTTCTACAAGATCCCTCAAGTAAGTTGGTCTTCTTCATTCTTCTTTCAATTTGATTAGGGTTACATTAAATGTGATTCGGTTTTCATCCCTTATCCTTGATATTCCTAATGTCTAGAAGTTAGGGTTCGAACCTAGGGTTTTATTTCTTGTCTTTTGGGTGAAATCATGTGGTTTTAGGTTGTATTTCACTTCCTTGAGGTGAGGTGGTGGTGCGGTTTATGTTTCGCACCATGTTTTGAGGGTTTCGAAAAAAAGGTAGGTGGTTCCATGTATAAATAATTATTTATGAGTTAGATTGATGTATTTACTCATTTTTCATATTCCTCATATGTTGGGTGTGGTGTGAAAATTCTTTATGATTGATTTGGTTGTGTGTTTACTTTTATAGTTGAATTATCACTTGAAATTGGGTGTTTTCATGAGTAACTCATGGGGAATTATTTTGGTGTATTTTATAACTTATGGAATTGGTTTAGTAAATATTTTTTGTCCTACCAATTCTATTTTGGTAACGTATTAGTATCATGTAGTCCTAAAAAGAGGGTTTTGAATAGGTTTGATGTGTAAAACATTGTTATACTTCTTTTGAGTATTTTATGAAAATGTGGGTTTTCATGTGTATATTTTGTGGTATTATTCAAGTTGATTTTATAAAACTTGAAGGTGGTTTTCTAAATGTCTCTAGGGCTATAAATTCTATTTTGGATAGGAATTGGTTTGGTTTTGGTCTTAAATGGTTGTTTTGAAATGGGTTTTGTGTGCAAGACATATTTACACAACATTGGTTCTTTTTTTGAAAAACTTATAAATGTTTTAGTTGGTTTAACAATGTGGGAAAAGTGTGAATATGTACTTTTTGGTGTGTGTGTTCACCTATCATGGGTTTTTAAAAGGTTAAGTTATGTTTTAATTTGTCAAAAAAATTATAATATTTTGTAAATATTTGAAATGTTTTATTAAACTGTGATGTTAGAGTCAAACTTGTTGTGGGTTGTTTCATGTAAGTTTGATGATAAAATGATTTTTAAGGTAAAAAGGGTATTATGAGGAATATTTGTGTGGGTTTTTATGTGATGTGTGCCACCTTTTAAATGTTTTGTGAAAATGTTTAAAGGATGTGTTGAAGTGTTGAGGTGATGTGAAAAGTGTTGTGGGCTATTTTGGTGTGTGTATGATTTCAAAATGCATATGAAGGAAAAAGTGGATTTTGTGACTAGTGTGAAGTAAATATATTGTATTTAGCAAATATGTGATGTGAAAATGATATTTTCATGTGAAAATTATATTTATTGACTTGTTGAACTTGTTTGAACAAAAAGGGAAATCTCGGGTATCTAGGTGGGTGGACGTTTACTAGTATGCTAGTGAATACGTGAGGATTAGCCTCTGTTTCACTTAGCATGATTGACGCTAATAACTCTAAATAAACTTTGATGATGATTATTGGGGACTAATAGGTTATGCGTATATTCTCTACTAGTTTCTCATGCATGAGAACAGATAGTTGTGATGGTTACTCTCACCGAGATACGAGGTACCTGGGACCCACAACGAGCTAGTGCCTAGGGGTTATTTTTCTATTGATTGTGCTCATTAAATAATTTATAATTATTGTCAAAATATGGTATATTTGTCTGGAAAATTCAGTAGCTTTGGAATTTTGTTTAAAATTTTTGATTCTTTAAATTAGCCCACATGAAAACAGCGTTTTTTTAAGTTGCATCTTTTAGAAATTGTAACTAGAAATTACATGTTTTTGAAAACTTGCATGCTTTTCTTCATTGAATGCTTATCGCAAGGAATCACTTAGTGGTTGTATCCAACTGGGTATTGGCTCAAACCATACATACACCATTGTGTGTATGTAGACTTGGTTATTTTTGTTGTTGCAAGTTGGGTACAGTTTTTAGTTCCATTAGTTTGGGTTTCTAGCAGGTGATTGGTGGCAATGTCTTGTAGAGATGCATTGAGGGCGGTGCCTCTTTCCATGAGGGTTCTTGGCTATCCTTTTTTGGTTTTATACCATTTTAATGGCCTTTTTAAATTATTTCAAATCAGGTAATTCAGTTCTTAAATTTTTTAAAAGATGGTTTTTTTGGAAAATCTGGATTTGTTTTATTGAGTTCATTTGTTATTATTGTTTATAAAATCCGGTGATTCATTCCCAAACTTTATTTTATGATACCTGGGAACTTTTTCCAGCCCATGGGAATCAAGAACGCCCTTCGGGACATGTCGTGGGCCAGGTTTGGAGTCGGTTTTTGCGGCAACCAGATTCGGTTCGTGACAAAATGGTATGAGAGGAGGTTATGGATGACTCTTTGAGTCGCGTTATTTAGGGAACAGTTGGGATAGTATAGTGTTAGGATAGTTGGGACTTGGTATTTTGGTTATGGGTAGTGTGCATGATCACCACACCTCATGAAAGGATTCGAGTCTCCATGGGATGTCGGGATTTATATGAGTTCTTTGGATGTCTTGGATTGATAATGATTAGGGGAAATAAAAAGATAGTTGGGATAATGGTCTCAGTGAGCTCACAGGGCATGGAAAGCTATGTGAAGCCAGGGATATTCACTATAACACTCTCTGTGATGGTGAAGTGATTGGAATATGGATGCCAACCATATGTCCAAGTCACCCACTGAAACTAGTTTCCTCTCGCATTGTCTTGTGTTCATTAGTTTTGACATCTTGGAAATTTGGTTTAAAAGTGACTTGGTTTTAAGAAGTGTAAAGTTTTTGAGAAATTAATATCTAGTAAAGAGGGAATGGTTCGATTTTTGAAAATGGATAACTTAATTTTCATAATTTTATGGGAATGGAAAATGGTGTGTTTGCACATCTTTTGAAAACATGAACTACGTCAAGGTCGGTTTTGAAAAAGTGTTTCCAATAGAGTTTTATAAACTATTGAAGGGTGATTTAATGGGATGAGATGTTTTTAAAATGATTTGAATAACTTGAAAGTGAGTTTTCATTGGAATTATTATGCCTTTCTGGAAAAAAAATTCCAGTAATTTGGGTTCAATTTCGTGGTTAGCGGTCTTGAGAAAAAGAAAGTATTGGTTGATTATTTTGGTTTTGAAAAGTGGAATGGGTTTCTGTAATTACCTTTGGTATTTTCTTGAGCGACGGAATGTATGGGCTTACATGATATAATTTATAGTTAATGGAATGACTGAATGAGTGCTGGGATGGATATGAGGAGGGAGCCCGGTGTGGCACGCAAACATGCATGTGTGGGGCCCATGGGGTACCATTGGGGGATATGCTAATCATTGAACCATTTATTTTCAAAGATAAGTTTTTAAAAGGAAAACATGGTGTCTTGATGTGTGGCTTTGGATGGTGTGTATTATTTGTTTTTGGAAATTTTGATGTTGTGGAATGTTTTTAGTCTAAGAACCTCTCTTGTTTGAATAGTGTTTTGGTTTTGTGTTAGGTCGGTAAGCTGGGTTGAAGGGATGATTAGTGGTATTCTCTTAGAATATTTTGGTAAGACTTTATGATGTTTCCCCTCATGTGTTTGGATCTAGTTGAGGTATGTATTTACTAATGGACCTGGTTAGTTTGGTCCTTGGTTGCTCTCGTTGGATTAGGTTCACCCCATTAAGGGTTAATGTATAATTGATGTGAAACCATGGTTTTTTTTTCTGTTGGAAGATCCTCTTGTTGATCAATGTATGTAATCTTTTTCTTTATCATTTTATATTGAGTCTACACCCTTTCCTTTCTTGGTTTATTTGTATCCTCTTGTAGCGGGAGAGTGATCATGGAAGGTTGAAAAAGACCCTATCTTCTTAAGTTTCCTGATTTTCCAAAGGTGGAAGTGGTCTAGGGTAGTTAGCATGGATGAGTATCTGGATCATGTCTAAGAGGTCCACTCAGTACTTCATAGTCTCTTAGAAGAATGAGTTCATGTTAAACTACTAGTGTGTGAAATCTTGTCACGAGAGGATATTGTGACCACTTTCTAGAATTGTGTGTTGTTTTGGGGTGCTATATAAGGTCCCTCTCCATGCATTGTTTATATTAGTCTCCATGGTCCATTTTGGTGATGCCTTGTGATGTCATGTGATCGATTGACCGTAAAGGTGAAAGTTGTGCAATCCTATGAGAGTCCCTGTTATATTGGGAAAATGTCTCCCTTGGAAAAACATCAAAATCTTCCATTTTAGAGGAAGGTGGGTGTAGGTGTTCTTTACTTTTAATGTTTCTCACCGAAAGAAATAGGGTGTGATGTGTGTGAATCATCTAAGCCCTTGTTTCAGTGAAATATTGAGATAGGGTAATGTGAGTTTGGAATGTGTTATGTCTAGAAAACTTATCTAGGATTTTAGTGTAGTTTTTGGTGGAACCGAAAGAAGAATTCTCATTAAGTGGGTTTCTAAAGACTAACTGCATGGCCGAAGATGCTTCAATCCTTTGAGATCTAGCCCTAGGTCTCGTAGAGATGATGGATCGTAGTTAGGGGAAATCCCATGGTCTTTTCAACCATTGAAAAAATTCCTATAATAAATATGAAAGGTAGGAAGATTTTAACCCTCTGGTATCAACATCTTTCTTCTTTTGTTCACGTTTGGTGGAAATAGGTGGAGGGCCTTGTACCCTTGTCATCTCCCAATGTCACTCCATCCACCTTTGGATTCCATTAAGTCTTTGGAGAACGGTTCGAAATTTGGCTAGACAGGCTGAGCACACGGTTTGTGAATGATTAATAGTGACTGTGTTCTAGGAATCCATGTGGAAAGATTGATCAGCACAGTTAGTTCACGTTTTCACAATCTGTGCGGACTAACCGTGCGACCTTCCCAAATATTGAAATTTTTGGGTCTTTATGTGCCGGCCCATGCCGGTAGGTTAAGATGGTTGGTTCTTATGGTGGAGAGAACCACTAAGATTATCATGTTTGTTCCTTCAGAAATTTTGAATGGAAGTTTGCCCTATGTACCATGGAGTCCATTCAGGAATCCCCCTATTAGTGCCCTAATTCTGTCTCAGAAAAAAATATTCGTTGTCTCTTATGGTGGGGAGCGTATTTGTGTCCCCCTGTACCGGTAAATTAGATTTATCCATGGTCTTGGATTTGTGTAGATAGTCTCATTCAGACATATCTAGTATCCAACATATTTCTTGAGTAAACATTGGGATTGGATAGCACCCAATGGTTTAGTTAAAGTAAAGTATGTGTAACCTTGTTCAAATTTGTTGTTCGTTTGGGTGAATTTTTTGAGTCTTGTTCAGATAGTGTTTGAGAAGTATTATTTTGGGATAAAGTATAAATGTGACTAATCATTTTAGGAAATTGGTTTAAGTTTTCATTGTGAGAGTAATCCTTCCTTAATTGATCACTGGAGGTGTTTTGACCATTGGGGGTGAAACCTGGTAAGGGAGAACCTATTGGTTTCTCAGTTGGGTTTGGTTGTTTCTTTGACCATGATGTGACTTTCTGGGGCGTAATGTTTTCAAGGTGGGGATAATTTTCACATACCTAACATATGTTAAAGGTATTTATAATTTTTTTCCATTCATGCTTTGTTTTGGGGGTTTCCCAATCTTTTATGGGGGAATGGATGAGGTTTCATGAATTGGGCCTAACTGTGAGCCCAATTCAATATTTAAAATATTTTTTTTCTTTTATAAATCATTAATTTTTCAACATTTTTTATCCATTAAAATTATTAATTGGACTTCCATGACCTATTAACACCAAAATTTAAATTTGGAGCCTTTATAAATCCATAATCATGGGGTATTTGGTTTTTTTCTAAGTAGTTGGGCCACCCCAAAATCCTATTTCCCATTTTAAAAAAGCATTTTGTTTATTTAATAACTTATTCAATTTTAACTATTTTTTTTATTATACCTCTAACCCAAGACCACTGAAACTAGGCGTGCCCCCAATCTCTTCTATCCCTCTATGGAGCTCGGTTTCTTCACAGAACAAGTAGAAACTTAATAGGCTTCCTCAAATCGAGCAGATTTGTAAAGTTAATTTGTTTCCTTCATAACTCCTTAATTTCTCACTCTTTTTACCCCATTAAAATTCCTACATTGTCTTATTATCCTTTTTCGAACCTCCCTTGAATATTTTTCTATTTTAAAATTTATATACTAATGTATTTGGGTCGATTTCTACAAGATCTCTCAAGTAAGTTGGTCTTCATCATTCTTCATTCAATTTTCTTAGGGTTACATTAAATGTAATTAGGGTTTCATACCTTATCCTTGGGTTTCCAAATGTCCACAAGTTATTTTTCTAACCTAGGGTTTGATTTCTTGTATTTTGGGTGAAATATTGTGGTTTTAGGTCAGATTTTACTTCCTTGAGGTGCGGTGGTGGTGCGGTTTATGTTTTGCACCATGTTTTGAGCGTTTTGACATAAAAAGTAGGTGGTTCCATGTGTAAAAAAATATTTATGAGTTATCTTTCTGTATTTACTCATTTTTCATATTCCTCATATGTTGTTTGTAGTGTAAAAATTGTTTATGATTGATTTGGTTATGTGTTTACTTTTATAGTTGAATTATAACTTGAAATTGGATGCTTTCATGTGTAACTCATGGGGTATGATTTTGGTGTATTTTATAACTTGTGGAATTGGTTTACTAAATCTTTTTTGGCTTGACAATTCTTGTTTGGTAATGTATTAGTGTCATGTGGGCGTAAAAATAGGGTTTTTGAATAGGTTTAATGTGTAAAACATTGTTATACTTCTTGTGATCATTTTATGAAAATGTGTGTTTTCATTTGTATATTTTGAGGTATTATTCAATGTGATTTTATAACACTTGAAGGTGGTTTTATAAATTTATCTAGGGCTTCCAATTCTATTTTTTATATGAATTGGTATGTTTTTGGTATTAAATGGTTGTTTTGAAATGGGTTTTTTGTGCAAGATATATTTACGCCACTTGGGTTCTTTTTATGAAAAAATTATAAATTTTTAGTTGGTTTAACAAAGTGGGAAAAGGGTGAATATGTACTATTTGGTGTTTTTGTTCTCTTAGAATGGGTTTTTAAAAGGTTATGTGATGTTTTAAGTTGTCATAAAAGTTATAATGTTTTGTAAAATTTTGAAATGTTTTATTAAATTTTGATGTTGGAGTGAAACTTGTTGTGGGTTGTTTCGTGTATGTTTGATGATTAAATGATTTTGAAGGTAAAAAGGGTATTATGTCACATTTGTGTGTGGGCTGTTATTTTATGTGTATCACCTTGTAAATTTTTTATAATGTTTTTTTCAAGGATGTGTTGAAGTGTCGAAGTGATGTGAAAAGTGTTGTGGGCTATTTTGGTGTGTGTGTGATTTCAAAATCCATTTGAATGAAAAAGTGGATTAGGTGACTTGTGTGATGTACATATGTTATGTTTGGTAAATATGTGATGTGGATATGATATTTTCATGTGAAAATTATATTTCTTGACTTGTTGAACTTGTTTGAGCACAAAGGGAAAACCCGGGTATCTAGGTGGGTGGACTTGTACTATAATGCTAGTGAATCCGTGGGGTTTGGCCTTAGTTCCAATAAGCAATATTGACACTTACAACTATAACTAAACTATGATGATGATTATTGGGGACCACTAGGTTCTGGTTATGTTCCCTACTAGTGTATTGTGCACGATAACGAATATCTATGATGGTTACTCTCACCGAGATACGAGGTACCAGGGATCCACAACGAACTAGTGCCTATGGGTTATTTTCCTATTGATTATGCTCATTAAATCCTTTATAATTACCGTCTACATACAATATATTTGTATTGAAAATTCAGAATCTTTTTAATTTATTTTAAAAGTGTTTATTCTTTAAATTAACCGACCTGAAAACTTCTTTTTTTAAGTTGCATCTTTTAGAAATTGTAACAAGAAATTACATGTTTTTTAAAACATGCATGATTTATTTCATTTAATGTGTATCGCATGGAATATCTTTGTAGTGGTATCCTACTGGGCATTGACTCACACCGTAATTAACCCCTTGGGTGTATTTATACTTGGTTATTTTTGTTTTTTCTGGTTGGGTACAGTTTTTAGTTCCAGTGGTTCAGGATTCTAGAAGGTCCTTGGTGGCGAAGTCTTGTGGAGATGTCTTGAGGGAGGTTACCCTTGAAATTAGGGTTCTTGGCTATCCATTTTTGGTTTTATACATTTTTAATTTCCTTTTTAAATTGTTTCAAATCATGTAATTCAGTTCTGAAATTTTGTAAAAGATGGTTTTTGTTGAAAAATCCAGATTTGTTTTATTGAGTTCATTTGTTGTTTAGTGTTTATAAAATCAGGTAAATCATTGCCAAACATCATTTTATGATACCCGAGAACTTGTTCCAACCCATGGGTATCGGGAACACCATTCGTGCCATGTCGCGAGCTAGGTTTGGTGCCGGTTTTGGCGGCGACCAGATTCTGTTTGTGACAAAATGGTATCAGAGGAGGATATGGTTAATTTTTTGAGTCAAATTATTTAGAGAACAATTAGGATATTATAGTTTTAGGATTGTTGGGACTTGGTATTTCAGTTATGGGTAGTTTTCTTAATCACCACACCTCATGATGAGATTCGAGTCGCCAGGGGAATTATGGATTTATATGAGTTCTTTGGATGTCTTGGATTGATGATGATTAGGGGAAATGAAAAAAGAGTTGGGTTAAAGGTCTCGGTGAGCTCACAGGGCCTGGAAATACATGTAGAGCCAGGGATATTCACTAGAACACTCTCTTTGATGGTTAAGTGATTATAATATGGCCTCAAACCATATTTCCAAGTCACCCACTGAAACTAGTTTCCCCTCGCATTGTCTTGTGTTCTTTAGTATTGAAACCTTAGAAATTTGGTTTAAAAGTAACTTGGTTTTATGAAGTGTAAAGTTTTTGTTAAATGATTATCTAATAAAGAGGGAATGGTTTGATTTTTTAAAATGGAGAAATGAATTTTCAGAATTTTATTGGAATGGAAAATGGTGTGTTTTCACATATTTTGAAAGCATGAACAATGTTAAGGTTGGTTTTGAAAAAAATTTTCTAATAGAGTTTTCTAAACTATTGAAAGGTGATTTAATGGGATGAGATGTTTTGAAATTGATGTGAATAACATGAAATTGAGTTTTCATTGGAATTATTATGCCTTTCTGGAAAAAAAATCGTGGTAATTTGGGTTCGATTTCGTGGTTAGCGGTCTTGAGAAAAAGGAAGTATTGGTTGATTGTTTTGGTTTTGAAAAGTGGAATGAGTTTTTGTATTAGACATTGGTATTTTCTTGAGGGACCACATGCATGGGGTTATATGAGATGATGGACAGTTAATGGACTGACTAGATGAGTGTCGAGATGTATATGAGAAGGTATCCGGGTGTGGCATGGAAACATGAATGTGTGGGGCCCATAGAGTACCATTGGGGGATACGTTAACCGCTGAACCATTTATTTTCAAAGATATGTTTTTAAAAGGAAAACATGATGTCTTTATGAGCGGTTTGGGATGGTGTGTTTTATGTGTTTTTTGAAATGTTGATGTTGTGGAATGTTTGTACTCCAAGAACCCCTCTTGTTTGAACAGTGTTTTGGTTTTGTGTTTGGTTGGTAAGCTAGGTTGAAGGGGTGATTAGTGGTCTCCACTGAGAATATTATGGGAATACATTATGATGTTTCCCCTAATCTGTTTGGATATAGTTGAGGTATTTCTTGACCAATGGACCAATTTGGTTGGGTCCTTGGGTTCTCTCGTTGGATTAGGTACGCCCCATTAAGGGTTGGTGCACAACTGAAGTGAAACCCATGTTGTTTTTTCATTGGAATATCCTCCTGTTGATCAATGTAAGTAATATTTTTCCTGAGCTTTTTATATTGATACTACACCCTTTACATTCTTGGTTTTTTTGTATCCTCTTGTAGCAGGAGAGTGATCATGGAAGGTTGAAAGAGACCTTAGCTTCTTAAGTTTCCAAATTTGCTGAAGGTGGAAGTGGTATAGGGTTGTTATCCTGGATGAGTATCTGGATCATGTCTAAGTGGTCCTCTCAGTCCTTCATTGTCTCTTAGAAGAAGGATTTCCATTTAAACTACCAATGTGGGAAATATGGTCATGATAAGATATTGTGGCCACTTTCTAGAATTGTGTGTTGTTTTGGGATGTTTTATAAGGTCCCCCTCCATGCATTATTTATTTCAGTCGCCATGGTCCTATTAAGTGATGCCTTGTGATGTCATATGCTCGATTGACCGTAAAGGTGAACGTAGCGCAATCCTCTAAGAGTCCCTGTTATGTTGGGAGAATGTCTCCCTTGGAAAAACATCAGAATCTTCCATTTTAGAGGAAGGTGAGTGTAAGTGTTATTTACTTCTATTTTTTCTCACCCGAAGAAACAATGTGTGATGTGTGTGAATCTTCTAAGCCCTTGTTTTAGTGAAATATCAGGATAGGGTAATGTGAGTTTGGATTGTGTTATGTCTGGAAAACTTATCTTGGATTGCGGTGTTGTTTTTTGCGGCACTGAAAGAAGGATTCTCGTTCAATGGGTTTCCAAAGACTAACTGCGAGGCCGAAGATGCTTCAGTCATTTAAGCTCTAGCCATAGGTCTCGGAGAGAAGCTGGCTCGTAGTTAGGGGAAATACCAGGGTCATTTAAACCCTTGTACAAAGTCCTATCCAAAATATGAAATATAGAAAGAGTTTAAACCTCTAGTATCATCACCTTTCTTCTGTTTTTCACATTTGGTGGAAATAGGTGGAGGGCCTTATACCCAAGTCATCTCCTAATGTCATTCCCTCCCCCTTTGGTTTCCATTGAGTCTTTAGAGAATGGTTGTAAATTTGGCTAGACAGGCTGAGAACATGGTTTTTGAACGATTAAGAGTGACCATGTGCTATGAATACATGTGGGAAGATTGATCAGCACAGTTAGTTCATGGTTCCACAAACTGTGTGGACTAACCGTGTGACCTTCCCAAAACTTGAAATTTTTGGGTCTTTCTGTGACGGAACATGCTGGTAGGTTAAGATGGTTGGTTATTATGGTGGGGAGACCCACTATGATCCTTAGGTTTGTTCTCTAGAAATTTTGAATGGAAGTCTACCCTATGTACCAGGGAGTCCGTTTAGGCCTCCCCCTATTAGTGTCTTGATTCTATCTCAGAAAATAAATATTGGTGTCTCTTATGGTGGGGAGTGTATTTGTGTCCCCTCGTACCAGTAACTTAGATTTATCTATGGTCTTGTCTTTGCGTAGATGGTCTTGTTCGGAGATATCTAGCTACCAACATCTTCCTTGAGTAAACGTTGGGATTGTAAAGCACCCAATGGTTCAGTTAAAGTAAGGTAAGTGTAACCTTGTTCAAAGTTGTTGTTCCATTGGGTGAATTGCTTGAGTCTTGTTCGGATAGTGTTTGAGGAGTTTTCTTTTTGGATAAAGTATGAATGTGACTGATCATTTCAGTAATGTGGTGTAAGTGTTGGTTGTGAGAGTAATTCTTCTTTAACTGATCACTGGAGGTGTTTTGGCCATTGGGGGCGAAACCTGGCAAGGGAGTACCTATTGGTTTCCCAATTGGGTTTGGTTGTTGCTTTCACCTTGATGTGACTTTCTAGGGGAGAATGTTTTCAAGGTTGGGAGAATTTTCACATATATAACATATTTTTAATTTATTCTTAATTTTTTTCCATTCATGCTCTGTTTTCAGGGTTTCCCAAGCTTTAATGTAAAAATGGATTAGTTTTCATGAATTGGGCCAAACCATGAGCTCAAATCCAGATTTAAAATAAATTTTGTTTCTGTTATAACTCATTAATTTTTCATCATTTTTCATCCATTAAAGTTCCTACTTGGAATCCTCTGACCTATTAACACCAACATTCAAATTTGGAGCATTTATAAATCCCTAATCATGGGGTATTTCAGTTTTTCTTTAAGTAGTTGTGCCACTCCAAAATCCCATTTCCAATTTTAAAAATACATATTATTTATTTAATAAATTAATCAATTTTAACTATTTTTCGGTGATTCCGACTCTAACCCGATCCCACTGAACCTAGGCGCACCCCCAATCGCTTCTATCCCTCTTTGGAGCCCGTTTTCTTTGCAGAACAAGTCCAAACGTCTTTGGCTTCCTCAAATCGAGAAGATTTGTAAAGGTAATTTGTTTCCTTCATAACACCTTCATTGATAACTCTTTTTACCCCATTAAAATTCCTACATGGTCTTATCATCCTTTTTTGAACCTCACTTGAATATTTTTTTGTTTTAAAATTCGTCTACTGGTGTATTTGGGTTGATTTCTACAAGATCCCTCAAGTAAGTTTGTCTTTTTCATTATTCTTTCAATTTTCTTCGGGTTACATTTAATGTTATTAGGGTTTTATACCTTATTCATGAGGTTCATAATGTCCAGAAGTTATGTATAGAACCTAGGGTTTGATTTCTTGTCTTTTGGGTGAAATCTTGTGGTTTTAGGTTGGATTTCACTTCATTGAGGTGCGTTGGTGGTGCGGTTTATGTTTCACACCATGTTTTGAGGGTTTCGACATAAAGGGTAGGTTGTTCCATGTGTAAACAATTATTGATGAGTTATCTTTCTGAATTTACACATTTTCATGTTACTCATATGTTGGGTGTGGTGCAAAAATTGTTTATGATTGATTTGGTTATGTTTTTAGTTTTATAGTTGAATTATAACTTGAAATTGGGTGTTTTCATGTGTAACTCATGGGGTATTATTTCGGTGTATTTTATAACTTATGGAATTGGTTTACTAAATCATGTTTGGCTTGCCAATTATGGTTTGGTAATGTATTAGTGTCATGTGAGCCTAAAAAGAGGGTTTTTGAATTGGTTTTATGTGTAGAACATTGTTATACTTCTTGAGAGCATTTTATGAAAATGTGTATTTTCATTTGTATATTTTGGGGTATTATTCAAGGTGATTTTATAACACTTGAAGGTGGTTTTATAAATGTCTCTAGGGAATCCAATTCTAGTTTGGATAGGAATTGTTAAGTTTTTGGTCTTAAATGGTTGTTTTGAAATGGGTTTTGTGTGCATGACATATTTTCACCACTTGGGTTCTTTTTATGAAAAAATTATAAATATTTTAGTTGGTTTAACAAAGTGATAAAATGGTGAATATGTATTGTTTGGTGTGTGTGTTCACCTATAATGTGTTTTTAAATGGTTAGGTTATGATTTAAGTTGTCAAAGATTTTTATAATGTTTTGTAAATTTTTCAAATGTTTTATTAAATTGTGATGATGGAGTAAAACTTGTTGTGGGCTATTTCATGTAGGTTTGATGATAAAATGATTTTCAAGGTAAAAAGGGTATTATGTTTCTTGTATGTGTGGGTTGTTATGTGAAGTTTATCACCTTTTAAATTTTTTATAAAAATGTTTAAAGGATGTGTTGAAGTGTTGAAGTGATGTGAAGAGTATAGTGGGCTATTTTGGTGTGTGTATGATTTCAAAATGCATTTGAATGAAAAAGTGGATTTTGTGACCAGTGTGATGTAAATATGTTTTTTTAGTAAATATGTGATGTGTAAATTATATTTTTAGGTGAAAATTATCTTTCATGACTTTTTGAACTTGTTTGAGCACAAAGGGAAAACCTGGGTATCTAAGTGGGTGGATGTGTACTAGTATGCTAGTGAATCCATGGGGTTTGGCCTCAGTTTCACTTAGCAAGATTTACGCTTAAAACTCTAAATAAACTATGATGATGATTATTGGGGACCACTAGGTTATGGGTATGTTCCCAACTAGTGGATCGTGCACGAGAATGGATATTTGTGATGGTTACTCTCACCGAGATACGAGGTACCAGGGACCCACAATGAGCTAGTTCCTAGAGGTTATTTTCCTATTGATTGTGCTCATTAAATCCTTTATAATTACCATCGTCATGTGGTATATTTATCTAGAAAAATCAGTAGCTTTGTCATTTATTTTAAAAGTGTTGATTTTTTAAATTATACCACTTGAAAAATACTTATTTTCAAGTTAAATCTTTTATAAATTGTAACTTGAAATTACATGTTTTTGAAAACTTTCATGCTTTTCATCATTGAATTTTTATTGCATGCAATCTCTTAGTGGTGGTATCCTACTAGGAATTGGATCACACCCTACTTACACCCTTGGGTGTTTGTAGACTTGGTTATTTTTTTTGTTTCAGGTTGGGTACATTTTTTAATTATAGTGGTTTGCGTTTCTAGCATGTCCTTGGTGACAAAGTCTTGTGGAGATGGCTTGAGGGTGGTGCCCCTTTCCATGAGGGTTCTTGGCTATCCATTTTTGGTTTTTTACATTTTTAATGGCCTTTTACATTGTTTCAAATCATGTAATTCAATTATGAAACTTTGTAAAAGATGGTTTTAGTTGGAAAAATACAGATTTGTTTTATTGAGTTCATTTTTTGTTTAGTGTTTATAAAATCGGGTTAATCATTCCCAAACTTCATTTTATGATTCCCGGGCACTTGTTCCATCCCTTGGGGATCAGGAACGCCCTTTGGGCCATGTCTCGGGCTAGGTTTCGTGGAGATTTTGGTGGCAACCAGATTCATTTAGTGACAATTTTCATGATCAATCCATGTCAATTTACCATATTATATATTGAAATGTGTCACCTTATTATTTAGTAAGGTTGATAAAACTAGTAAGAGAATGAATAAAAATATGAATGGAAATAATTGAACAATCATTGATATAACAATAAATAACATAAAATTAACCACATTAAGAAGTTTTTGGATCAACACATTTGAGTATTTTTACACTATTGATTCAAGGGTCTCAACAAAAGACAAAAGGCCATTTATATGGGAATAATTTAATAGTTTAAAAAGTAAAATAAGAATCACTAAATCAATTGTGAATAATTCCAAAAATAAATTTTGTGAATAAATTCATGCTATCCAATAATATTTTATGTTTTTTAAAATTATAATAAAATTATAGAGGTATAATATTTATTACAAAATATTTGTGAATCAAAAACATTAATTGGAATATAATAGATATCCCAAAACAAAGAACACAACATTATAATTGAAAAATTATTATAAACATAATCATTTTATTTAATAAAAAATCATTAAATAATAATTTTTTTATTTGTTGGTAAACCCCAATCATTCTATGTGACCCACTTGATTAGGGTTGGCAAATATGGGTGTATAATTTTCGATATTGTACTTTTCTTCCTATAAGACAAAATCAATGCAAGACGACTCCCACTAATTGAGGTAAAAAAATAATCATATAGATAGATGAACATGGGTAGGTCATATAAGGATAGAATTTAGAACAACACTTTTTTAAACTGTGGGGAAATAAATATCCTAATTGTTTTCTTACACTTAGATTTTGGAGTAAAATATTTTGGAATCATTTTTTTCCACCAAATCTAGTATATAACTGTATCTTTAATTTAGACCAAAATGGGTAATATATAAAACTTCAAAATTGGAAATGGGAATTATTTACTGAAATATTTTCCACGAATTACTCTATCTATAGAAGAATTTTAATTTTAATAATTCTTATATTTTTGTCTTAACATTCATTATAGTTGATTAGAATTATGTTCACATCGACATGATTTTCTTGGATTCAAGGTCCATAATGATTTTCTTCCATACTAAATATTTTATTTCTCTAATTATAAAAAATCCTTATTGTTTGGATAAATTTATCCTTAAATTTAATGTTCATATAATATGTTTTTCTAGGTTTACTAGGTGTTTTAAAATGTAATGATTGTTACACTATTTCAATCAATACTTTAAAACATGCTATGAAATGAAGTATAAATATTAAAAATCACTAATACTAGTGTTTATGATTATCATGGAACATGAATATTAAATTTCAAATAATTAATATTATCCTTTTTGTTTAATTTCAACACAATCATGGATTTTTATAGTCACATGAAAACTTTTAATTAAAAATAAAGTCAAATGAAATTCATCATTCATAAGAAATTTTAAAATAAAATGTTTTCGTATAAAAACAACATCAAAAAAATATTCACAATGATTCGATTTTCTAAACAATATTAGATCACAAGTAGATATCATTACCAAGGTAAATCCATTAATCAGATGCATCTCCATAGTTCTTCAAATTTTAATTACGATTGTTGATTGACTGTTCATCAATAAAGTGATGGGGTTAATTAATATTCTATAGGGGAAAACATAGAGGCTATAGGTCAGAATGATATTTTAATCACAAAATTATAATTAATATATTATTATTATTAAACATTTTTTTTAAATTTTTTAAATTTTTTTCAATTATTTGATGGAAATTGGCACTTTTCTAAATCATCTCGACCCATGTAGCATGAATTTATCAATGACTCCCAAACTTGATAACCATATAAAGACATGTTATGAAAATATTATCATTAATCTGATGGATTTACCTTAATAAAAACCAAATTAAAATGTTCAAATATAGATATATATTTTACAAACAATTTTAGACAACTTTCGAGTCTCTTTCCCAATGTTTTGAAAGGCTAAAATAATATCAATTAATTTCATTTAATTCTAATTTTTTTTCTTATTTACATTTTTTATTTATTTCATTAAATTGTATTTTGAATTCTCATATTAAAAATTAAATTAATACCAAAACCAACTTATAATTAAGGTAATGTATGAAATCAAACTCAGGCACATAATCCAATGTATATGCATTGTGACATTTAAAAAAAATGAAAATATTGAATGTTAAAAATCACATTGGACAGTCATTCCATAATAAATTTATTCTTGTGAAAATAATAATTCATTATTACTAGAATATAATAATGAAAATTTATTTACTATTTATTATTAATATTTACATAGTATACTATCTCACTCATGTTGAAATAACTTTTATGTCATATTGATACAAAAAAATTATTTTGTTTTCTATTCTCCCATTTAAATCATCAAAAAACACTTTCCTTATTGATAAAAAAAATTTGAATTGGGATAAAATAGTGGAGAAAAGTTCAAAAATATAATTTGAAATATTGTTATTAAGAAATGTTAGCATGTATTTTGAGGATAAATTCAATTTTATAAGATATTGACTATTAAAGGTATATGTCACATGAGGAATCACCATAATAGAGGATATAAAAGGATTTATATTTAGAGATTTTTTGATCCTTAAATATCATTTATCACACTATTTTCATGCTATATAGTCAAAAAAATTTAATTTTACTCCTAATGAAGCCTTTTAGCTGACCAGTATAATATCTCAAGGAGAAAGGGTTGGAAATATCACTATTAGAGATATTATGTATCATTTTTTATTTTTTAATTTATAATGCATACTGGGAAGATGATTGGTTTTTTAGTTTTCAATTACATATAATTTAAACAAACGAAACATATGTTGAGCTCAAAAATGGGTGAAAGGGGTTGTATACATGGTCTAACACTTATATTGTACATTATATTCTATTTACCATATAATAATGTAATTAATATCATTATTACATTACTCTTATAAATCTAATATGTGGATATGAACACACACAAGAAAAATATCACAAGATACATGTAGTTCCACCTCCAAAAAATTCAATAGGCAATGATCACACTCCATAGATTCAATCACTATCTCAACACCCATCTCCATAACAATTGTTTAACCTATAACACCCCAAGCTTCTACTGTATTCTTCTCTTTGAATAATATAGTAGCATGTGTTGAACGAAACTTCGAGTTCTAACACACCACAACCAATCAAACTATCTATTATCAATATTAATACCCACTTTTTGAAATTATATAAATTTTATCTATTAAAATGGACTTCATTTTTGGATTCATAATATCAAAATTAGCCTAGGGTGAAATTTTGGTATTTTTTTGAAAACTTTCAATTTTTGATGAATTGTGAAAAACACTGAGTTATATTTTAAAACTGAATTTTTATTTAAATAATTATTTATTTTATTTAAATTTATTTTAGGTCAAAATAGATACATAATACCATTATAAGTTCAATTTAATTCATTGGATTTAGTTTATAATAATTTTAGATATATAAAAATTTTATTGAACTTTTCACCGTCCTTTACCCATCTCCTAGGAGAATTTAAAAATTCAGATAAAACTTAATTTTACCACTTCTATGAGTGGAATTTCAAAAATTCAAGAGAAATAGTTAATATCAAGGAGTAAAATGTGGTTCTATAAGATAAAAATAATTTTTTGTGAATAGTAACTTTTTAGTTTTATTTCACACAGTTAAAAGTAAATAGGGTAATTAAGGGTAAAAATGATATTATTATTACCCTGACACATTTCCTAATTCTATTGGATAAGAATAATTCGACCAAAAAATCTTAATAATAAAATATTACCCTTCAGGACCACTTGGATTAGATTAGGACATTTATTATTATTTAATTTAAAGAAGAGTTAAAAGTGTTAAACTCAAACTTTATTAACTAAACCATTTTTAATATAGGGTTATACAAAAGATAAATTCGACTATAAATATTCATTATAAATATAAAATATATTTCATACATCATGGTATTTTATTTATAATTTTTAGACATTAAATAATTAAATTTATTTATGACACAATGATGATGCAGTAATTACTTTATTAATGAAAGAATCAAATAAATGGTATTATAAATATTAAAATGAATATAATTTCAACGTTTTTATGACATCTACGAATTTTCTAGGTGACTATGAGATCTTGTGGCTGATGAAATGTATCTTGTTAGAATTAATAAAGTTTTTATGACTTTCACAAAAACAAAATACCAAATAGTGTCAAAATTGACATAAATTAATATTTAAAACAAATACTATATTATTGGTTGGTATAATATTCCTAAAAATGTAAGTTTTGGCCAAAGGGATTAAATAATATTATATATGTCATTGATGAGCCACTCGAGGTTCTCTTGGAATTTTAGAGTAAGTTTATTAACCATATATAGTAAGAATACAAGAAGACACGGTAAAAGTTAAACTATTTAACTCAGAGTTAAATCTAAGTGATAAGGATAAAAAGGTAACCTAAACTTGTCTAAAACCTATTTCGTGAGATTATCTCGACCCATAACCACCTTAGTCTCGAAATAAATTCATTTGGAACCATTATAAACTGAATATTATTGTATAATAAATTAATAATTTAATCTTTTCCTAAAGTGACCCTCACCTCTCTTATAAAAGGGCACTTCCCCTTCTCTCAAAATCACACCTCCAAAGCCATTTGTCTCGGCAAACCCCTGCCCAAATATCCTCCCAAATTCCCTCACATTAACCTAGATGCCTTAGTTTTATCATAGATCCATCCTAAAGAACCTTTTTGATCAAATCAAAAGGAAGAACCCGAAGAAGAGTTAATGATTTTACTACCCTCTTTCAAGTAACTTTCTTATTCCACATCTTATTTATTTGTTATTTCCAATATAAAATAATAAATCCAGTATCTTCTATATACTGTGATGTTATTATACATATTTCACAACTATATTCATTATTGTATCCATCTTATGAATGATAATGTCACCATGCGTGCGTGCGTACGGCTTACCGTCTCCACACTGTGGTGTAATTTGTCATTCAACACTATGTTATTTGGATGGATATAATGAAGAGTAATATGTATATAAATAATAAAAACAAGATGATAATTTCTCTGTAAAATTAATATACCATCCAATTCCACACCTTTAAGGAAATGATATTGTCGCTCGTGCGTACGTACGGATTACTGTCTCCACGACGCGATGGGATTCATTTCCACATTCACCATTCATCAACGATTATAAAAATATATATTAATAATATGTTTGTAATATATGACATAAAAATGCTACTGGAGATATATATATATATAAATTTACAAATATTTTATTCTCTTAATTTCGTTCAACACGTTATGAAAACGGAAACAGTGTTTATACATACGTATGGACTACCGTCTCCATAAACGGGGTTTTCCATTTCATATATATGTATATTGTACATATTTATATTCTAAATATATATGATATATAAATAATTTTTTATATTCTGGAAGTATTTAAATCATGATCTATGTGATACAATCAAGAGTAACATGCTAAAACAAGTATGATAAAGAAACCGATTATTACACGAAATGTTAATTTAACATGGAAATTATTATTAAATGGGTAGTATAAAGACATAAATTAATAATTTATGTTATAATAAATATTAATATGGTTCTGGTATAATTTAATAACATAATGCGGTCTACATACAGACGGTTAGACGTACCCTTGACTAAAGTAAAGTGCAAGGTAAGGGGTTTTCATCTCTCTCCTTATTCCCGTGAGATTCGTGCCATATTGCCACTATTAGCTTTTGTGTGGTGTATGTACTTCCCATAATTGTATTCTTTGTGTAATAAAATTTAATTTATGTGTATTTACATATTCATTGTATGATATCTCTTTCATGGGGTGTATGTTTCGTAAGTTACCAAATTGGTTAGGGTTAATTTCACAATCTCTTTATTACCCGAGGTTGTTTTTACGTAAGTATCTAATGGGGAATATTTATTATCCATGTCCATGTTTCATGAAAGAGTTTTCAAAGGGATTATTTTAAGGAAATTTTTTTACAAAAACACCATTTAAAATGTTTTAAATATTTATTCTTCTAAATATTTCTCATTAATGTACATATCTTCAAAATGGTTTTAAGGATTAATTTATTTGTATATGAATGTTTTTAAATTGTTAATTCCTTTCAAAAGTTTCAAAGTGGTATGGGAACCTTTGATTCAAAAATGTATTTAAATGTCTTCCTTACTAAATTGTGTGACTTTTAAATGTTTTTAGGAAAAAACTATATTTCCCTCAAAGAGTTTTACAAATCATTTTCATCTATGTCAACATCCTTTACTGGTTTTTAAACTTGTTTGAAGATGATTTATTATGATACAAATATTCCATATTGTATTGAATGATTTGTGATATGTTTGACTATAGATGTGTTACTTTTATACCATTCATGGTTTAGGGATAAATTATTGACATTTCATATGCTAGTTTTAATACGAATGTTTAAGTTATATTTAAACATTTTCATATGAGGAATGCATTGGACTTAGTAAGTGACGGGTGGAGCCCACTATAGCTCCTCGGTGCATCAGTAGGTCTAATGAGACAAACTAGTGTCTTGGCACAAGTCCTTGACAAAATATTATTTTTAGTCTTGGCGCAAGGCCTTGACTATGTGGTTAGGATAGTCTGGCGTTATTCATTCTATCATTATGAAAGTGGTTAGTGATATCACATGTGATTATTTGACTAGTAGAATATCCATGTGAATAAGTAAATGGTATTACTTCATTTTATTTTTTCCATATTATGTTGATGTTCAAGTTTAAAATGATTTTGTTTTAGTTATACATTTCCTTAAATGTTTATGCTAATATATGAATGTTTCTGCTGTATTGTTATCCTTACTGAGAATCTGAGCTCACCCCTTTCTATGTTTTACTTTTCCCAAGATTCCAAGAAGTGTATTGTGATTCATATGTAGGGTTAAGCCAAGGGAATAATGGAATTCATAAAGGATTATTTATGTTTTTTTGTATGTAATGAAGTGTAATGTAACATTCATGTATGTAATATATTTTGCAAGACTGCTAAATCAGTCGGTCCTTCGGGACATGATTCCTTGTAATTATGCCAATGTATTAAAACAATTCACCGACTCTGGGTAACTGGGGTCGGGGCGTTACAGTTGGTATCAGAGGAAGTTTAGCAATAACCTTGGATGCTAGATTTAGATAAACTCTAATTGAAGCACATAGACCTAAGATAGACTTTGTGGATTAGTATAGAAGAGATTCCTAGAATTTTGGTAATGTAGAGATTTTGTGAGTTTTCTAAGAGAATACATCCCCGTCTGGATACGATCAAGTAGAGGCGGCTATGGCATAGATGTACCTAGGGGTAAAACTCAAAAACACCACTTTGATCTAGACTCGAACGGGAACTGGTGCACGACAATGGGCCTTGATGCACTCTTGGTCACGACACTCTCGGGGGATATGCTTTGGATAATTCTCATTTTTTTAAAAAATAATTATGAAGGGTTTATGAGTATATACTTACTCAATTAAAACATCTTTATGATTCTGGATTATATCCATAAACCGTTCAATTTACGTTATTTATTTAACAAGTTTGGAATTATTCATTGCAATTCATAAACTGACCTTGTTTATGATATTGTATATAAATGGTTCCCAATAAATGGAATGTGAACTCCAGCAATATGTATGATCCAAAGAGTAAGAAGGATCATATCGTTCACGGTATTAAGCCAACATTTAGAAGGGAAATAGTCTCCCATGTATTCTCAGCATCTGAAGAAATGGTATCATGTTTTAATAAGATAACTAAATAATTCTCCAAGTCCTATGGCTTTGAAGGGAAGTAATAGAAGAAAAGAGATGGAAGAGAGAAATATGGATAAAGGGAAAAGGGAAAAGAAGAATTTTCCCATATGTGATAACTGTTTGAAGAAACACCCAAGAACTTTCCGGAAGGGAATGGGAGTTTGTTATAAGTTTGGAGAAAAGGGAACCATGTACGTGACTGCAAGGGTAAGAAAAAGGTTTCAAATGTACAATGCTTCATCTATAAGGAGTTGGGACACTACACGAACCAATGACCAAATCATCAGAGTATTCCCCAAATGATTCTATTGGATAATAATCATGTTATGATCTTACCACAGATGAGGAGGAATGATTAGAGTTCTTATGTTGTTATTAGAGAATTATGTCATTTGAGTGTTGTATCAATAATGTACCAGTTATAAGAATTATGTAGTATATATAAGGATTGTACTGTAGTAATATTTCATTAAGAACTTGAGATTGTGTGGAACCAAGAAAAGTGACTCTATAGAAGGTTAAATTTTTGGAAAATATATGGTTGATAGAAAGATATACCATAATATGGTTTTGATACCGAGGTAGTGATTTTGGAATAATACATGATTGATTTGGATAAATTATATTGGATATTCATGACTACCTTGAACTGATTAATGATTTTTATATTCTATCATTGTTGGAGTTTACAACATTTTTGGATAGAAGGAGTTTATCCAGTATTCTATATGTAATAAGGGATCAGGAATGTAATCAATATGGTTTTACGGTAATTCAGGATGTTGCAATGTTTTAAAAGAATACATGATGAAGGTGTTCACATGTTAATACATGGAAAAGATCTTCATTGTATTTACCTTCTTTATAAATTTTGTACTGTGAGTTTGGACAGAAATATTTTGGATAATTCTAGTTTGAGATTATTTTTGTATTTCCAAAAGAGGAAAACCTGGTGTTCGGGCGGCAACCCATCACATCTGGCAAGGCCGTGAGACTTGAACCCGCAACCGAAGGGCGACAAGGGTGTATCACCTACCACTGGCCCACGTGATGTCCTGGATTGAATAATGTAGTCTTTTTTAAAAAAATCAGGTAGATGAATTATAAATTCATTTTTTTAACCCTATATGAATAGGATAAATAGAATATTATTTTTAAGTTCTATTATCATTTTGAGTGAAAGATGAGTTTGTGGTAGAAATTAGTTAAAGGATGGGACTCTACTTTTCAAATATATATTTTTCTTCTTCTCTTATTCTATGAAGAAAGTAATTCTTATACTTTATTGAAGGGATATTAAAACCAACAATTTGTTATCCTAATACCATATGTTTTGTTGAACCAATGCTATTTTAAATCATCATAGATTGGTGAATTTAAGGCCCTCAATTTTACACTTGTTTGTGATTTATGACCACAATCACTAACTAAAATATTTACATTTTTCCTCCAATTATATGTCTATAATTTCAACTAATGTTCTCTTAATCGAGAACATAATTTGGTAGTGATCCATTCATTTCCCTTTTCCTCTTATTAAAACTAAATTTTTTTAACCTAATTTCTGATGTGGGTTTTCCCAAAGGTATTTTCTATTTTCAACCTTTTATTTTTAAATAATAATTTCAAATTGTGAGGATACAATTTATTGAATAGGTGATAATGTAACACCCCAAGCTTCCACAGTATACTTCTCTTTTAATAATACAGTAGCGTGTGTTGTACACAACTTCGAGTTCTAACACACCACAACCAATAAAACTAGCCGTTATCAATAGTAATACACACTTTTTGAAATTATATAAATTTTATATTTTAAAATGGAATTCATTTTTTGATTCGGAATATCAAAATTAGCCTAGGGTGAAATTTTGGTATTTTTATGAAAACATTCAATTTTTTATGAATAGTGAAAAACACTGAGTTATATTTTAAAACTATGTTTTTATTTAAATAATTATTTATTTTATTTAAATTTATTTAAGGTCAAAATAGATACATAATACCTAAATAATTTCAATGTAATTCATCGGAGTCAGTTTAAAAAAGTTTTAGATATATAAAAAGTTTATTGAACATTTCACCATCTTTTACCCGTCACCTAGGAGAATTTTAAAATTCACATAAAATGTAATTTTACCACTTCTGTGAGTGGAATTTCGAAAATTCTAAAGAAACATTTAATATGAAGGAGTAAAATTTGGTTCAATAAGATAAAAATATTATTTGGTGAATATTAGCTTTTTAGTTCTATTTCCCACTGTTAAAAGTAAATAGGGTAATTAAGGGTAAAAAGTATATTATTATTACCCTAACACATGTCCTAATTATATTAGATAAGTATAATTAGATCAAAAACAACCTTAAGAACTAAATATGACCCTTTAGGACCACTTGGATTAGATTAGGATATTTATTATTATTTAATTCAAAGAGTTAAAAGTGTTAAACTCAAAGTTTATTAACTAAACCATTTTTAATATAGGGTTATACATAAGATAAATTCGACTATAAATATTAATTAGAAATAGAAAATTATTTAATACATAGTTTTATTTTATTTATTATTTTTAGACATGAAATAATTAAATTCATTTATGACACAATGATGATGTTGTAATTACCTTATTAATGAAAGAATCAAATAAATGGTATTATAAATATTAAAATAAATATAATTTCAAAGTTTTTATGACATCCACGAATTTTATAGGTGACTATGACATGTTATGGCTGATTCAATGTATCTTGTTAGAAGTAATCAAGTTGTTATGGCTTTCACAAAAACAAAATACCAAATATTTTCTAAATTGACATAAATTAATATTTAAAACAAATACTATATTATTGGTTGATATAATATTCCTAAAAATGTAAGGTTCAGGAAAAGGGATTAAATAATATTATATATGTCATTAATGAGCCACTTGAGGTTCTCTAGGAAGTTTAGAGTTTTTTATTAACCATATATAGTAAGAATACAAGAAGACACGGTAAAAGTTAAACTATTTAACAAAGAGTTAAATGTAAATGATAAGGTTAAAATAGTTAGCTAAACTTGTATAAACCCCATTGGTTGAGATTCTTTCTACCCATAATCACCATATTCTCTAAATAAATTCATTTGGAACCATTATAAACAGAATATGATTTTATAATAAATTAATACTTTAATCTTTTCCTAAAGTGACCCTCACCCCTCTTATAAAAGGGCACTTCCCCTTCTCTCAAAAGCACACCTCCAAAGCCATTTGGCTCAGTCAAAACCTTCCAAAATATCCTCCCAACATCCATAAATTCAACCTATAGGACTTATTTTTATCATAGAGCCAACCTAAGGAGCCCTTTTGATCAAATCCAAAGGAAGAACCCGACGAAGAGGTAATGATTTCACCACCCTCTTTCAAGTTCCTTTCTTATTCCACATATTATTTATTTGTTATTTCCATTATAAAATAATAAATCCAGTATCTTCTATATAATGGGATGTTATTATAAATATTTCACAACTATATTCATTATTCTATTCATCTTATGAATGATAATGTCACTATGTGTGCGTACGTACGGATTACCATCTCCACGTCGTGGTGTAATTTTTCATTCAACAATATGTTATTTGGATGGATATAATGATGATTAATATGTATATAAATATTTAAAATAACATGATAATGTCTCTGTGAAATTAATATACCATCCAATTCCACACCTTTAAGGAAATTATATTGTCGCTCATGCGTACGTACAGATTACCAGCTCCACGGCGCGATGAGATTCATTTCCACATTCACCATTCATCGACGATTATAAAAATATATATTACTAATGTGTTTCTAATATATGAAATAATAATTCTACTAGAGATATATATATTTATATATATATACTTACATATATTTTACTCACTTAGTTCTGTTCAATAAATTATGAAAACGGAAACAGCGTTTATGCGTACGTACGTACTACCTTCTACATAAATTGTGTTTTACATTTCATATATATGTCTATTATACATATTTATATTCTAAATATATATGATATATAAATCATTTTTTATATTCTGGAAGTACTTAAAATGTGATCTATGTGATACAATCAAGAGTAACAAGTTAAAACACGTACGATAAAGAAATCGATTATTACCCGAAATGTTAATATAACATGGAAGTTATTATTAAATGGGTTGTATAGAGAAATAAATCAATAATGTATGATATCATAAATATTAATATGGTTCGGGTTTAATTTAATAACATACTAAGGTCTTCATACAGGATGTTAAACGTACCCTCTACTAAAGGAAAGTGCAAGGAAAGGGGTTTTCATCTCAGTCTTTATTCTTGTGAGATCCATTCCATATTGCCACTATTACCTTTTTCATGGTGTATGTCCTGACCATAATTGTATTCTTTGTATAACACACTTTAATTTATGTTTATTTACATATTCATTGTATGATTCCTCTTTCATGGGGTGTATGTTTCGTAAGTTACCAAATTGGCAAGGGTTAATTTCACAATCTCTTTATTTTACGAGGTTGTTTTTAGGTAAGTATCTAATGGGAAATATTTATTATCAATGTCCATATTTCATGAAAGAGTTTTCAGAGGGATTCTTTTAAGGAACTTTTTTTAAAAAAACATCATTTAAAATGTTTTAAATATTTATTCTTCTAAATCATTCCCATTAATTTCCATATCTTCGAAATGGTTTTTAAGGATTTATATATATAGACATGAATGTTTTTAAAATGTTAATTCCTTTAAAAAGTTTCAATGTGGTATGGGACACTTTGATTCAAAAATTTCCATAAATGTATTCCTTACTAAATTGTGTGACTTTTAAATGATTTCATGAAAAAAAAATATTTCTCTCAAAGAGTTTTACAAATAATTTTCATCAATGTCAACATCCTTTAATGGATTTTAAACTTGTTTGAAGATGATTTATTATGATACAAATCTTCCATATTGTATTGAATTTTTTGTGATATGTTTGACCATTGATGTGTTATTTTTATACCATTCATGGTTTGGATATAAATTATTGACATTTAATTTTCTAGTTTTAATAGGAATGTTTATGTTATGTTTAAACCTTTTCATATGAGGAATTCATTGGACTTAGTATGTGATGGTTGGAGCCCGCTATAGCTCCTCGATGCATCGGTTGGTCTCATGAGACAAACTGGTGTCTTGGAACAAGGCCTTGAAAAAATATTATTTTTATTCTTGGAACAAGGCCTTGACTATGTGGTTATGATAGTCTGGCATTATGCATTCCACCATTATGAAAGTGGTTAGTGATATTGCATGTGATTATTCAACTAGTAGAATATCCATGTGAATAAGTAAATGGTATTACTTCATTTTATTTTTTCAGTATTATGCTGATGTTCAAGTTTAAAAGGATTTTATTTTAGTTATGCATTGCCTTAAATGTTTATACTTATTTATTAAAGTTTCTGTTGTATTGTTATCCTTACTGAGAATCTAAGCTCACCCCTTTCTATGTTTTATTTTTCCCAGGATTCCAAGAAGTGTATTGTGATTGATATGCAGGGTTAAAACAAGGGAATAATGGCGTTCATAAAGGATTATTTATGTTTTTTTTATGTTATTAAGTGTAATGTAAAATTCATGTATGTAATCTATTTTCCAAGACAGCTAAACTGATCGGTCCTTTGGGACATGATTCCTTGTAATCATGCCAATGTATTAAAACAATGCACGGACTCTGGGTAACTGGGCTCGGGGCGTTACATAACCCCTAAATCCAGTGTGATCCATTGGTTTTCACTATGAATGGAGGGAGTGAGGAAAATATTATTAGATAGATTTCAGGGCCCTATACCTCATTAGAGGGAGAATATTAATCCCATTTTTATATGATCACATAACGAATTAAGTTCAAATTATATTAAATTACAGTGTTATTGCAGAATCTCCCCTAGGGTATTATCCATTAAGTTACCTATATATGATGTCATGTTTATTATATCATGATACAATATGGAGAATAAGGAAGAACACAATGAAATATGGTGTAAGAGAACAACACAACAAAAAAATACAGAATAATTAGTATAAACATGAGGGAGTAAATTACATAAAAGAATGTTATAGTGATAAGAAACCCTAGTATATGTATAAAAATATTTCATGAATCCATTGTTTGAGGGTGAAAGATACTTATTGAGATAATGGGAGTTGGCTGCATCTTCCTCCTCATATTCATTTTCATGGTGATCATTTTCTTCAGCTGGATGGATACCACATGGTGTACTAGATTGTTAGGATTAATTCTACTAACATTTCCTATACCTATGATTATAAACTAATTGAGATTTATTCAAAGGGTTAGGGTCACTAGAAGTGGTCATATGCTACTTGGCATCACTTCACATACTGGTTCTTTATAATTAATTTAGGCCAAAGTTGGTATAGAAGATTTGGACATCATTTGGAATTTGTGCCTAGGTTTGGAAAAATTTTGACTGCAATACTGGGCATGATAATAGATGTTACAACAAAAAGAAAAGTAGTTACTTTTTAAAAATAATTTATTATATATATATTATATTTATAATCATTTTTTCTTTTTCTTTTTCCATATATATATTATATTATTTTATATTATTTATATCTCTATTTTTTTAATTATTTGTATTTATTTTTAATTCTCTCATGGAAGGGGTACTCTCATGCATGATCTTGTTTTCCGATTTACTTCTTCCCCATATATATGCTTGAGAGGGGTTACAGTCACTACCTCTGGCATGATTGGCTTTATCTATGGGAATCAGTTTCCTTGGGTGAGATAATATTTTGTTGATTTTTATCGATTGGGGGATGGTGTGATTCAATGAACAAATATAATTTAAAGGATCAATGATACCGAGATTGAGTTAGTGTGGTATTTTTGACCTCATCTTTGAATAAATACTTATCTAGTGAGTTATGTATATAGAAGCAGTGTAGGAGTTTGCCTGCTTTCATGGTGCACATGTTCAAATCAAACTCAGGGTTGAGTAATGTATCAAGATTCAAAAATGGAGGTACATTGAGTTATATATATGTTTGGGATTTTATTCATACAAAATAAATGATTTTATATCTGGTTGGGGAAAACTTCCAGTTACCATGTCGACCGTGAGCTCATGGTTGGATCTTCTTTAAGGCAGGGTAGAGATGGTCATATGGATGAAACCCAAATTAGGCATACCAACCACGTGATAATAGGTTTAATGGTAAAATATTGA
This sequence comes from Viscum album, assembly GCA_963277665.1. Classification (NCBI taxonomy): domain Eukaryota; kingdom Viridiplantae; phylum Streptophyta; class Magnoliopsida; order Santalales; family Viscaceae; genus Viscum; species Viscum album. Next base: position 1,571,963,604 of record OY728120.1, on the reverse strand, counting down.
CTCTTGACCATTTTATTCAATCTGAGGAAATAAGAAATAGGATGTTTGGTTACACTTTCTCTATGTTGACTATGATAAGGCTAAAATGGATAACGATCATTCAACGATCAATGTTCACGGTCAGCTGTGCATGGTCAGTGCAGTGACCAAGCATGGACTATAATTTTCTTACCTTCATTAGAAATTAATTTCATTTCTTTACACTATTTTTCTCTAATAAATTTAAAATTAATAAACAAATTAATACAATATTTCATCATTTCATTAAATAATTTTGAACTCCATCCAATGAATAAATCATTTTTATATCAAATATTTATTTTAAAAAGTAATAGCGTAACATCAATTTTAATTATAATGATGAATTTATGGATTTTATATAATTAATAAAAATCGATAAAAAGAAGGTATGATAAAATTAAATCTATTCATGAAATCCTGTTATCTATTAAAATAATTTCAAATCAATTTAAATTTCATGTTACTGGATTACTAGTATTAATTCCAATAATAAATCAATAGAAATCATCAATTTGAACCACTAAAAAATTATGTCCAGTAATATGAAAAAGCCACAACATGTACTATTTTACCCATAATTTAGATAAAATTGGAGACATTCTATGAATAACAGAAAATAAATGTTCAAATTTCAAGGTCACATCACTCATCAATCCCTGAATCTCACAAAAAAACCCAACTATAACACCCTAGAAACCATATGGTGTAACTTTAACTAACAAAATAGAAAATCAAAACAAATAATAGAAAAAAAATTATATCTATTTAATTAAAATCACTAAAAACATATTCAATGTGCATGTAAAAAAACTAAATAACATTTAATTAATATATATATATATATATATGTTTATATATATAAATAATTTCAACGATTTGAAAATATATATTAATGTTGAAAACTGAAGAAATGTAACAAAAGTATTAGTGGTAGGAATAATTCTTCAATATCCATTTGGCTACGAGTTTTAATCTCATACCCTTACTATAGTCGAAATTTTTTCACTTTAAATGTTGTATTTCATTATTCCATTTTTTTTAATTTTCTTTAGTTTGATGCTTAATATTTAAAAAAACAAATTTTTCAATCAATCCTTTAATCACATGAAAACTAAAAAATAAATTAAATGATAATATTATTATTTTGAATGGAGGGTTTCCTTCCCAAATAATTTTTAGGGTAGTTATCTCGAAATGGAGAACCAAATATATCATGTTTTTCTTTTATGTCAAATATTTGCTACTTCGACTTCTCTTTAGTTATATGTTTATTGAATGATTCATTAAAAGGTTTTATACAATGGCTATTGACTTTATTTATTTTACCATATGTGGGATCCTAAATCTTTACAACCCCATGAGGGTATAGATTATTCATATTGAATAGTTATAAACATATCAACCATGAAAACCCCATGTGAAAATGATATTTAGAATTAAAATGTTTCACTAGTATAATGCATCTATTATTAATATTCCTAAACTAGTTGGCATGATATATCTCATTTTTTATCCATTAATTTTCATAAAACCCATCCAATGTTACTTAGGTCCACAAATCGCAAATTTCACATTTATTCCATCTAACAAAATGTCAAAATTCATTTTATTGATTCCCAAAAATTAATTATACTAAATTTCAATGACATAATGGAAATATTTTCTCAAAAAAATTTATATTGTTATAATATAGGGATAGGTTTTTATATATATTTATATTTAGAAAGGGTATTTATATACACCACATGGGATTTTTTTCAAGAGGTGTTAACTTTTTTATTAACAAATTTCATCATTTTCTTGTTTGGTAACTCTATATAGCCATTGGTTAGAGGGTGGATAGTTATGGAAATATTACGACTGATCTGTTACATAGAAATTAGCATAGAAAAGGGATAATTATATATGGGTGTTCCATGGACCCTAATATAACCCCTCAAATTCAAAATCAATAATTGTTTTTACATTTAAGAAGATAATCTTGTCTTTACAATCACTTGAATTTATTAATTGGATAAATATATTTATAGAAATAATCAATATCAAATAGGTTTTTTCGAAATTTCCAAGAGTTTGGGTAGGGTCAACTAAAATCAATTCCCTAATAACAATAAATTTAAAAAATCATAATTGAACTAGATGGAATTAGATTAATTATAGTGATGGATAAAAGTTTTTGAATTAGAGGAAAACATTTATAAAATGTATAGGAATACATTGAGTGGGAAAGGGATAATAAAAAACAATATAGTAACATTTTTTTATTGGAAAAGTAGCATTTTCATTCCCCTCTATACTATAAATTAATAATTCATAACTGTAAAAAATAACATTCCCTTTATTGTTTTATTTTTGGTTATTTAATAACTGATGTTATAAATGGTTGGATTTTTGTTAATATAAAACCAATGTTATAACAAACCACTGAAGAGTTTTAATACCGGTTAACTTATTACAAACCTAAAAACTCATGTTATATCATCAGTTATAATAATAACTGATGATATAACACCTATTCAAAAAAGATTTTATGTTAATTTAATATAATAAAAAATGTTAAAAGTTAAATTTACCATCATGTTATTGTGATGTTTCTATTTTTACATTTCGATATTTCAATTTTTAAAATCCCAAATATAATTTATTAGACTATATGTAATCATTTTCATATATCCTATATAACTAATAAGTGTTAATCTTTTAATATATTTACTCTACACCACTTCTATACACATCATCCTTCTATTGATTTTTCAATCAACGATTACCCCTGGTATTTATTATGTTATCATTATTTTTTTATATTTTTTTATCTTTAATAATTTTCATATTGATGGATGTTTTTTTGAAGAAGAAAACAAATTCCAATTTGGTTGAGAAGATAAAATTTCATTAACTGATTTAATGAACACATTTTGATATTAATTACCCTTTCAAATTTATAATTCCAAAAAAAACTATTCCATGGATGAAAATGAATAATTAAAATTTATATTTATTTTCAATTGAAATTATCATAAAGTAGGAAATATATTCAACTATGAATATTCATTTTTATAGTTATCATTTCATTTAATTGAAAATTTCCCATATTTATGTCCATGAAAGTAAAATAAATAAATAATTTTTTACGATATATTCTTCTGAAGTTATATATCTAAATAAATAATTTTATAATCTCAAATATTAAAATTATTTATATTTCTTATTAAAACAGATAACTTCTAATGTCTCCAAATAATAATTCTATTTTATTTTTTTATAATCATGTTTAAAGGTAGAATAAAAAGTTAATATATTTATATTGGATAATGACAAAATCATAAAAAACAAAAGATAGAACATATTTTTGTTGAACAGTTAGCCTCTTTCTCAACCATCAGAACACTTCTCTTAGTTAACATATCTGAAAAAATATTGTTGAAGTTTTTATTATCAATAACATTTTCTTAGATATAAAAAATTAATTTCTACCTACCTTGGGTCCCTAATAATTTTGTAATGATTCCAATAACCATGTATTTTACTATTTTATAATAATATAGGAAATCAATTATAGAATAGATATTCTTATCCCAAAATGAATCAATCAGGTAAAATTGAGATAAATTATCCATGAATTAAATTATTAATATGTATCCAATTAACTTGTTCTCACTTTCCTTTTTGTCCATTATTTTTATATCAAATTCTAATATGATAAGGTCCCTTATAATCAATCTATCCATATCACATTGTTTATGGAATGGTGAATTTTGATACTCAATGATTTATGATGTTAGTTTTTAGAGATCCTATGAGATTGGATCTAAATATATATATAGAATACATCAAAAATCAATTCACTTTTAATGGAGGTGTAGTTTATTTGAGAATCATTAATTAATGTAATTGAATATGAATTGAAAAATTGAGTTATACAACAAATTTATCCTATGAATAATTGAGTGAGTCAATTTGGACCTTGAAATCAAGATTATGTTGGTAAAATATTCTTGAAGCAGCATGAGAATTTGAATCGATCTTGGTTTCTATTTATATAATTCCAAATATATTATGTTTCTATATTTTGGATTTATCAATCACATAATTGGACATATCAATGTCAGGAATGGGTTTATACTTGATTATTATGATTTCATTAAAGGGATTCAAAATTGGTGATCCTGAAAAATCATTATAGGAGCCATATAAAGAGATTATAGACACGGAGTCAAATTTTCACCTTGAAAACAATGTAAATTAAACTCTTATCAACTTGAACATCCATAAATTTTTACATTATGTTCCACATGGCCCCATTGAAATCTATATACCCAATTCACTTACTATACCACCTCATTATCTGTACTTTTATAGTTTTCATTATTAGTGTGTAGAGAAAATATCATTTCCCAATTTCTATTATCATTATATTTCTTATTAACAAAATGATACCAAACAAAAATATCAATGAATTGGTGGGTTAAAAGTTGTATTTGAGGTCCTTAGGGACAAATTTATAATAATAGACATATAGAATTACATTAACATTTTCCTAAATATTATAGAAGGCCATTAAACCCATTTCTTCTCTAAGTTCCACATTAATGAATGGAAAACCGGGGTTATTCAATATAGAATTAATGATTCCATGGATTTTAGTGAATATATTAAAAACCCAATGTAAATAGTTTTTGAGCAATAATTTTATTTGTAATATGAAAATTACCTTAATTTTCATTGATTATATTGGTAAAGTTGATATTTCTAAATGAATGGGAATAATTTTTTTTAACTTTGTAGGAGATTTCCTTTAATGTTTCAATAAATTAAACTCTGGATTTCCCTCTAATTCTTTAAGGTAATGGAGTATATTACGGGATTTTCAGGGAGGTCATGGATCCTCCATGTTCTATAATATTTCACTAATTCAATGGGATTCCATTGTCACAACCCATCCCCCCGGGCTCATGCCGTGACTACCCAAGCCCACCTTTCACAAGCAAGGGGCAGGCGATTTCCACTAAATAGGAATATCCCAAAAATGTAAGGTATTTCCCATTAAACTTGCACACACACAATACCCAAAATGCAGAATTCAAACCACAACTGTCACTACAAAATCTACCAAGAGTATAGTAAAAAATAAAAGTACAAAGGGGATACAATACAAACCCAAAACCACAAAAGAATGTATGACTGCCACAGTCTGTCCGCTAGAGACCCCAGCTGAAGGGTAGGTGAAGGGTAGTGACATGTCACCGTAAAATTACGCCCTTATGTCTCGTCTCACTAAGCACCACCTGGTCTTGGACCACCAAGGTCTCTGTTGAAGCATTGATCACCAGAACGAGACACGACATGTGCCGGAGAAGACCATGCAGGGGTGGGTAACCCAATACTCCATAGGGACCCTAAACCCCAAAGGAAAGACTGTAAATCAAGATGCCACAACAATACCACACAACAAGACCAAAAAGCAAAGACAACTCACACAAGGTCTACCTTTATGTATAAAAGTAATATTTTTAGTCATGGGGATGATTCATCTTTTACTACTGAGGGGCACATCCCTAATGATCCAATGAGGTCTTCTCGGCTACTGGACCACTGAGGTCTGCTCAGTTAATGGACCATTGAGGTCCCCTCCACTACTGGACCACTAAGGTCCAATTTTCTGCTAGACCATAGAGGTCTGCTCATCTTACGAACCATTGAGGCATGCTCGTCTCCTTGAACATTGAGGTCCACTCATCTATTAGACCACTGGGGTCCTCTCGTCTATGGGAACACTGAGGTCTGCACATCTATAGGACCAGTGACGTACGCTTTTCAGTTGGACCAATGAGGTAAACTCATATGTTGGACCACTGAGGTATGCACGTCTGATGGACCAATCAGGTCCGCTCATCTGTTAAACCAGTGAGGTATGCTCGACTGTTCAACCCATGAGGTACTATCCTCTGAGGAACCACTGAGGTAGGCTCACCTTTGGGACCATTGATGTCTCCTCGTCTGCTGAACCATAGAGGTACAACCGTCTACTAGACCACTGAGGTCTGCTCGTCTGCTGCATCACTGAGGTACGCTCCTCTACAGAACCATTGTGGTTCACTCGTATGCTGGACCACTAAGGTCTGCTCATCATATCCTTCAAGTCACAGCCAGTCGTAGGATTCCCACTTGTCAGTGCACTTGATTCAGGGATAATATACACTATAATCCATTTTTCTTATCTCAACTGTCATAGAATCTCACTTAGTGTATTACCAAATGACCATCTTATCACATGTGTCCCAACGTCGTAGAAGGAGCGACAATCAGACTCTCAGTCTGAAAGATATTGAAATTTTTTTAAATAGGGGTTGGTTGTATCCAATCCTGGTCCGACATTCTGAGACCGACCTGACCAACTAGGCCTGAAAATCCTACATGGCCCGACCAATTTTGGTCGGCCTGACCTGACCCGGTTTATCATGGCCTATTGCTCTTTGTGGGACTCAGTCTGGTTTGGCAGTGGGTCTGGAAAACTAGATCTCCTAGTGACCCTGTGTATGTTCTCCTGCCTGGTCCGACTCAGTCGGACCAGTACTACCTAGTTGGGCTGCCCAATGTCACTGTTTTCCATTCGTCCCAACCCACAATGGTGGGCCGGTATCCCTCCAGCATAGGCTACCCAATGGCCTAGTTTATTTCGTCGGCCTAGACCATTTCAGAAGACCAGATTTTCCCAATATGGCCGCTAAATTTCTAGACCATATCCTTGGACCGACTAGTTTCTGGACCGGTTCCGACCCACTCGAACATGTCATATCCATGTCCAGCTCCATATCACATGGCTATTTGAAACTGGTCACCTCCTGCATGCAGTCTGTGGACCACATGCTCCATCACCTATGAACCAGTCTGTAGATTGACTGGTCAGACATGACACTACCCATCTCTACCACTTCGTTCTGAGTTGTCCACGACTTCTACCGTTGGGGAGCACCACCTCCCACCTACTTGCAACATCCATGTCTGCTACTCCAGCGACCATTGGGGAATTTTGCAGCTGTCGTGGCCTCCTGATGCTACCATGGCCTTGTTCCATGACATCTCTCCAATGTCGTGGCCCACCTACCCACGACCCTTCTCTCCTGGCACCACATACCAATGAGCTGCTAATTGTTGTACCACAAGGAATGGGAAGAACACAAGGAGATAAGGGTGGAAGGATTCGCACATAATAACACCCCAATCATGATCCTGGTCTTTTTTCATGCTGACCGAGATGCATTTCTATTTGTAGGATCACAAAGAACCAAAATAAGTTAGAATAATCACTAAGATAGATGTCTCCATTTTATCCCACATCATTAACCCTTCTATATGAACGATCGACATGGGGGGGTTAACTTGTTCGTGAGTTAACTCACGTTCATCTTTTAAAATAAAGAAAGGGGAAATAAATTCACAAAAAAAAGAATCAAATCCCTAACTAGGAATGGTTATTACTAGAGGATTATTGTTCATCGTCATCCCTTGATCTTTCATCCTGAATACGCTCTCCAAGGGTGTCTTCTCCATCATCCAGTTCTCCAGCATTCATCATTGGGGTGTTTTCCATCATTATTTGTCAGAGGAATTCTAGGGTTTCTCGTCAACCATAAATTCCCTATTTAATTAAAGAATAATGATGTGTGCATGTTGCATTATCCCCACCCTACTCTATAATGTGGTTCATTAATGAGATTCATTAATGAGATTCAGTGTCGCCTCATCACTTCATCACAACACTAATTTTCCACTACTTAATGATGAGTAAAAAAACAAAATTACTTTTAATGTTATTTAGTTTTTTTCCAAAATGTCCAAAAAATAACATTTTCACAGCACCCACACCAGTCATGTTTAGGTCCTTCCTAAGGAGTACATCTCATTATGAACTCAATAGTAGTCTCGGATTTTAAATCTGATTTACTATTTTTTATTTATGAGGATTGGAAAATAAAGTAACTTTTATTTAAAATTTTTTTACGGTTATGTCCCAAAAACCTACTTTCATAGTATGTCCATCCTGGCCAATTTTAGGGTCCTCCTAAGTGAAACATACCTTCATAAACTCAATGGTACTCTCAAATTTCCAATGAATGTTACTGTTTATGAGTTATATGTATTTTAAAATAAAATATCTTTATTCAATTATTTTATTTATAGCCAAAAACAAATTTCTTCTGTTGACCCATGATGACCAATGTTATGCTCTTCTTAAGGAAATAATACCCTCTTGATATCAATTGGGGTCTAATATTTTCAACTAGTGTAACCATTCATGTGTAATATGGATTTAAAAAATAAAATACAACAATTAATTATTTTATTTATGGTTATTCCATTTTCGGGTTTTCTCATTGGAGACCTATGCTGACTAAACTTAATTCATGTCTAGGATAAACCTTTTAATCTGAATGCAATGGTTCCCTCTTATTTATAATTTGGGTTCCATTTTAAGATTTATTACACTTTTTCAAGAAAGCCTCCCACATGTGCTATTTAAAACATAACACTTTTTGACAGACCATTCCGGGCACGACGGGCCTCAAAATCACATGTCGTATCAGCACCTTGTATTGAAATAATTCTATATAATTTTCAAAAAAATGACTTAGAATTATGGGGTATTAAATTTATCCCCCCTTTAGTCATTTAAATCCTCATATTCCAAATCAATGGATAATTGAACAAAAGGGTTACTGAGCATGAATCTTAGCCTCTGGCTCCCACGTGCAATCCTGGAGATTCCAACACAACCAATGAACACATTCTAGTGGAATCAATCATCCATAGAGGGTCCTATCATGTAGATTCTTGATCTCGACCAAAAACTCTACCAAAGTGGTCCCATCGTCGAATCTCCAACACGTAGAGGCATCTTGAGCAATATATTAAAATCTGCGCTTGGGTAGTTAGGAAGTGGGTTGACTCAGTCCATCAGTCAACCATCACCTTGATGGTATCATGTCTCCTGGATGTACGTGGTAAACCCATCAAGAAGTCCCTCGATATCCCATTCCACATCCACTTCGTTACACAGTGGGGTTGTGTTAAACTTGTTGGAACCTGGTGCTCATCCTTTACTTGATGACTAGTGATGCATATCGAGACAAACTATGCCACTGTATCCATCATCCCTGGCCACCAGTACTAACATTAGTTGTCCAGGTACATCTTCACCACTCCTGAATTTACCACCAAAGGGGATGTATAGAACTCCCTCAACACCTCCACCTACAACGCCATAGGTAAAACAGTGTTTCCTCTAAAAAAGATGACGTACTCCCCACTGTTCTAATATCCACCAAGGGAATGCCCTGTGGACATCTGGGTATGTGTAGTTACACAGACGGTATCTCCAAGTTATGCTTCCCTGAATCACTGCATGAGTAGATGGGAAACTTCCATCGACTGAAGAAAAGTTGTCACCTCATTTTCCATGAAGGATATAAGAATTTATTCCAACTGATCTGAGGCCTCTTTCAGTATCTACAAACTAGATATCCTACTGATCGCATCTTCCTCCACATTCCCCTTCCTAAGAGTATAGACTATCTCAACGTCATAGTGCCAGAGAAGCTCAATCCAACATCACTATCTGAGATTCAAATCCCTCTGAGAAATGATATACTGAGACTCTTGTGGTCAGAGTAGACAATGAATCATTCACCCATGAGGTAGTGTCGCCACATCTTCAGTGTGAAGACTAACACATCAACCTCATGTTCATGAGTTGCATAGTTCTGATAATGCAGTCTCAACTGTCATGAGACATAAGCAATCACAACTTTCCCCAAAATCTGGACACAACCAAGATCGGTTCATGATGCGTCACAATACACCACATAGTCATTTCTCTTCTCAGGAATCCTCAAGATAGGAGTACTAGTAAAGCTTTTCCTCAACTGCTCGAAGCTCCAATAGCACACTTCTATCCACATGAAGGGTTTTCAATTATTCATCAACACTGTCATGGGTGATACCACATTGGATAATTCATTTAAAAAACACTTATAGAACCCCACCAACCTACAGAAACTCCACACCTCTGTAATGATCTTTGGTGGCTCCCAATAAAACACCACCTCAATCTTTGATAGATCCACCGCAACTCTAGCCTCTAAGATTACATGTCCAAGGTAGTGGACCTTTCAAATAAAGAACTCACACTTTTAGAGCTTTTTTTAAAGACTGTTCATGAAAAATGTGTCTAGAACCATACTCATGTGTATCGTGTGCTCCTCCTCAGATGTTGAATACACTATGACGTCATCAATGAAGACCACTCCAAACTGGTATAGGTACGGCTAGAATATCCTATTCATGAGTCCCATGAACACTATTTTCTCGTTCATCACACCAAAATATATCACTATGTACTTGTAGTGGTTGTAGCGACATTTGAATGTCGTTTTTGAGATGCCCTAAACTCGTACATGAAGCTGGTGATAGCATGATCTAAATTCTATCATTGAGAACCATATCAATCTCTTTAATTTATTGAAGAGATAATCAATCCTCGATTAGGGATACTTTTCCTTTGTGCTCACCAGATTATGGAACCATATGTCCATGCATAACCACAAGATTTCATCTTCCTTCTTGGAAAACAACACTACGGCTTCCCATGGTGAAACATTGGACCTTATGAACCCCTTCCTCTACAAGTCCTCCATCTATACCCTAAGATCCCTGATATTTGCATGAGCCATCTGATATTTAGGTGTAGATATGGATTTCATCCTGGGGTATAGATCAATGCATAAGTCAACCTCTTTGTGAGAAGGTAGTCAAAAAACATCCTCTAGAAAGACATCCTCATACTCGTCCACCACTGTGGGGAATGAAATTCGAAATATCCTCTATTATGAGGGTAAGGATGGATGCATTTTGTTTCCCCCATTCACTACCCTCATGCCCCCTGGGTCTTCTCTAGAACACATTGGGTTATGGTTGAAACATGTCAAAATGTATACCAACTCTTGTGGCTCTCCCAGCTCCTCTGCCACATATGCCTCCCTCTAGAATAATATGTTCATGTCACTATCTCTAACCCATTGGCCCATCCACCATTTCACTATTATAACGATAGGTTGGACAATCTCTATTGAGATATACCCTACAATCTCTTGAAAATCCTTACTTCTTTCTAGACCAAATGGACCCACTCTATGAGCCCTGAGCTGTAGATCCCATGTCTTGGGACTTTTTCTCAGAACGTCTCACACTTCTACATCTCTGAGATAGATGCCAGCTTCCAACATTCCCCCTTCTGACATCCCCTGGTTGTATCTGCTCAGCTGAAGGACTTTCAACCACAAATTTTCTCTCCAGAACCCTATCCTATATAGGAATGCACAAAGGAATAGCTTTGGCTCAAATGTCTGTAAACACATATAGCTTCGAGGTCTAAGCCCTGAAGCACAGGTCGTATCGTATTTGTCGAGTACATGGAATGTTTTGTACACCTCAATGAATACTCAGCTACTAACATGTAATCCCGCAGAAGCAGTAGAAGCTCTTAGTCACACATCACCCTTAGATTTTATTGAAAGATCCCATTCTATGAGAATGGTTCTAAAAATTGTCCTTGGAAGAGTCGCATCATTGTAATATAGGTTAATATAAACCCCATAATCACCCAACTAAGCCACATAGAATGTGTAGGTTCTTGATGCAATAAAAGTGAATCGATGGGTGTAACCAACTTTAATTTTACTGTTAACAATGATCAATCAGAGATCTATCATGATGATAAAATGTTGGATCTTCAGAATAAAATGAAGAACAAAACGTAAAGAGGTAACTCCTTGAACCATAGAGAGGATCATCATATATTGGTTATAATTAATTTAATTAAAATACAATAATTACCTTGATGAAATTCTTTCTTTGTTGATCTTTCTGGTCCCGATCTAATGTGATTCTTCGTTACATCACAGAATCCATGTGTAGGATTCCTCAAGAGGTGATCCATATGTGCTCCACATATCTCTGGACATCACTGAAGTGATCACTAGGTTCTAGTATGGAAGATCCATAACTTTTGATGTTTGCCTTCAATCTCATTGAGAGCCACATCCAAAGAGTTCTCCATGATTTGGTGGAGAAGGATCTCTCTCATAATGTGAGAGCATTCTCAGAGGAAAGTAATTCTCTCTTGGATTTATATTTTTTCCAGATCCATTGTGCACAACCAAAAAAAATGTCTATATCTAATGATAATAATGTAATTGTGATATATATTACATAGAATAATAAAATGAATTAATTACCCAAAGGAATTTGTTCATTTCATTTAATTCTTAGTATGAAACCATATCCAATAATAACATTTGACTATTATTATCACTTTACATGTGTTCAATAAATTACACCTATTATTATTTAATTAAATAAATAATATTATTTCTCATAAATCCAATGAAAAAACTACATGGTGTGTATATTAATATACATGGTGCGTCCTTTTTTCTATTTTCATTATTTCCTCCACCGCATTCATTAGACCTCTAATAATGACAATTTATTTAGTAAATAAATATCACTTCATTATTCGCAAATAATTATATTATTTCGTTCACAATATATTCTCTCACATAACAAGTGTAAAAATAAATTTGATTAGGCATTCATGAAAAATTATTATTCCACCATTGGGAATAAAATTTATTCAACTTTTTAAATGATTATTTAATAGCGATACTTGGATACACTTAGTGTTTGACCCTCTAGGCCTCTTTCTTAGTGGAATTAGGCAAGTCCTACCTAAAGTCCAATGTTACCATCTAGGAACACACTACGGCATCCATAGAGGAAGATGTTAATGCCACAATGACGTATCACCCCATATGAATTCTTACTATGTAATGTAATCCCTTTATAACGATATTTCCAATCAAGTGGGTTGCAAGCTAGTGTCATCAAACCATTTGCACAATTAATCTTTCTTTGACATATCGGAATTGAAATTTCCCATTCCTCACAATGGACATGTATTTATTTATACTATATCAATTCTATCAAAGTGCATGAGATATCAACTTCTGTTATGGAATACAATGGACAAAGCCTTTCTCACATTATCTATTAATGTTGTATTACTCATGGTGCACCCAATATATCTTTCCTCGGTGCGAACAGTGTGCCATCACAGTTTTCTTCAATTCCACTAAATGTGTACGTTTAATAATAAATTATAATATTCTTAAAGTCTAAGGACCAATACACATCTGCAGATAGGAACATCCAATGAAACTATGAATTTTTGATTTCCTACTAGCGGGACTCATTGTCAAAATATCCTCTAGGATATTACAAATAGACCACACCATGAGAATGTACCTCAATGGTTTATGAGTCCTCGCACCTAATTTATTTTATTACTTTTATCCCTCAAATAACATCATCTATCCAAATAAAAATATTTTCAATAAATTTGTTATGGTACTTCTGAGTTCTCATCATAGCAGGGATCCTCTATGACCATTTAGTGAAACATCAATCCTTAGGACATTATCACATGAATTATCACATAGAAGAACTATCAAGATGTGATAAGGTATTAATTAATATTCAAATCCATGAATAAAAGTTTATCATAAATTACATAGTAGTTGGTTCTAGGACACCAACTCCAACAGACTCCCACTTGGACTAGATCCAACTACTAACAATCTTTATCCCGCTAGCTCTAACATGAAATTCATTCTTCTTCTATGATATGCCTTTAGTCATGGGGTCCTCCATGTTCTCTTATATAGACACTCTGATCACTGATACATAACCCCTTTGATAGATATCCCTCAAGAGGTGATACTTCCGGAGAATGTTCTTTCTCTATTGATGTGACCTTGGTTCATTTGAAAAGATACACCTCTATAGTATTATCACAATACAATGTGATAGGGTCTCTACTATTTGGAACAACAACATGCTATTATATAGTGTTCTGAATCCATAAGGCTTCCTTAGCTACATTAGAAGATGATATATATACTTGGAAACTACTGTATAATCCGAGAAAAAAGGTTTCTTTTAACACTTCTAGCTCACAGATCCTCCGTTGAGACACAAAACATATGCTGATTGAGACTTCAGATCATTTTGATTTGTCTGAATACCAGCATCACCATACCCTCTGAGGATAATAACCTTGTGTCCTCCATACACCAGGAACATATCCTTAATTCTTCTCAGATACTTAAGGTAGGTCTTAATAGAAGTCCAATACTATTCTATTATATCTTCTTGATATCATCCCACCATTCTTAGCACATAGGCAACATCTTTCCTGGTACATAACATAACATACATGATGGATCCTATATCTGAAGCATATGGGATCTTACTCATTCTATATATATCTGGTTGTGTCCAAGGACACATTATCTTAGAAAGATTTAGGCAATGTAACACTAGAACCAATCCTCTATTGGACAGTTCCACACAAAATCTCTTTAGTATTTGGTCTATGTATGTCCCCTGACTTAGTCCAAGCAGGCTCTTGGATCTATCACGAATGATCATGATACCTATAATGTAGGATGATTCACCTAATTCCTTCATGGAGAAACACTTGTTCAACCAGTCCTTAGCTGAATATAAGACTGGTACACCATTTCCAATAAGTAATATGTCATCAAAATATACTTCTAGGATAATGAACACATTCCCATTAAACTGCTTATAAACACATGGCACACATTCTTTCTTAACAAAACCAAATTCCTTTATGGCCTTATCAAATCAAATATTCCTAGAACTGGATGCTTGATTTAATCCATAAATGGATTTCTGCAACTTGAATACCCATTTGGCTCCATCTTGTTTCACAAACCCTTATGGTTGTGTCATATAGACATCTTCGTGAATGTTCCCATTAAGGAATGTTGTTTTGAGATCCATCTGCCAAATCTCATAGTCATGGTAAGGTACTATGGAAATTATTATTCTTATGGATTTAAACATGGAAACTGGTGATAATGTTTCATCGTATTCAATTCCTTGATGTTTTCATAATCCTTTAGCCACTATCCTTGCTTTATAGATCCTAACTTGACCTTACATGTATATCTTTATCTAGAACACCAATTTTAATCCAACCTTTTTTACATCAATAAGATCATCAACCAAAACCCATACTTAGTTCTGATACATGTAATCCATCTCAGAATTCATAGCTTCAATCCATCTTGTATCATTTGATCTCTCTACTGATTCCTTGTATGAGAGAGTTTCATTATTGACCAACAACAATGATTCTCCATCCTCAGTGACTAGGAAAAAAATATCCCTGGTTCCCTTACCTCTCTTGAGATCCTACACAGTACTTGTATTTCTAGAACCTCTTCCATTAGGATCTATAAAACTTGTTCATGTACCAAATCCTTTTGTATCTTGTGCGTCAACTTCATCGAAGTCAATATTTCTCCGGTTGTCCTTTTTGATGATGTGGTCCCTCTCAACAAATATAGATTGTATTTCGACAATCACATTCTTATTTGAAGGGTTATATAGGTAATATCCATTTTTTCCTTGGGATATCATTTAAAGATACACCTCATTCCCCGATGTGGTAGTTTGTTTCCTGAGAAGTCCATAACAAACACCACGCATTTCCATAAACATGTGTGCGAAAAATTAGGTTTCCTTCCATTCCGTAACTCATATGGAATTCCATTTTCCACCATAGTTGGTACTTGGTTTAATGTGTATTTTTTAGTCTTTAATGCATATCCCCTATAGGATAATGGAAGATCTGCATGACTCAACATCGACCTCACCCAATACAATAAGGTGTCATTATTCCATTCACTAACACCATTCCACTATGGTGTATATAGATGAGTGAGCTATGATAGAATCTCAGACTCCCTTAAAAGGTCGATGACCTGTTAGTTCAGATATTCTCTAACTCTATCTGATCGATGCTTCTTTATATTCTTACCAAACTAATTATCTAATTCATTATTGAATTCCTTAAATTTATCCATGGACTCTAAATTATACCTCATTAAGTAGTTATATCCATATCTACCCAAATCATTAGAAAAATTAGTGATGTAATAATATCTACCTCTAACTTCTATTAGAAATGGTCTACACACATCTGCGTGTTCCAATCTTAGATTCTCTTTTTCATTTTTTACCATGTCCACCGAAAGGTGGCTTGGTCATTTTACCTTGTAAACAAGCATGAAATCTATTAACTAGTTTTAGCATGGTATAGTCTAAATAACCATTTTGGAAGATTTGTTTCAAGCGCTTCTCAGTTACATGACCAAGAAAGGGATGTCAAAATAGGGTGTTGTATGAGTCGTGTGAGTTTGTTTCATTATCAATTTCCAACACTTGGTTTTCATAATTTAATATATACAAATGATTATTTAAATGTGTTATACCATATCATATGTTCTTCTTATAATTCAAAAAACCCGTATTTCAAAACATGAAAACAAATCCATCCTTATCCAAAAATTATATAGAAAATATGTTCTTGGTAACACTAGGTACATAATAACAGTTATGTAAAACCAAAAGCATGCCAATAGGAAATGAGATATCGTAATCGACAATGGCCAAACAAACCAGCCTTGTTCCATGTGCATCTTAGAGATCCACCTCTCCTTTTTAAATCATTCTAAATATACTTAGTTCATATATTTGAATACATATGTGATCCCCACATGATGTTTATAATACACAACGTGTAGAAATGGAAAGATTGCTCTCAATAATAACATCACCTTTAGAATCCCCATGATCTAGGTGAAGTTCCTCTTACAGTTCCCTAGATTTCCACTTGAAAAACATACTACATCCTATTTCTTACCCTGCCTATGGATATTCCCCATCTTAGAGGGATAGAGCTCGGGGTCATCAGGCCTTTTATAAATCATTGTCCCCTTTTACTTGTCCTTCCTCTTATTATTATTCATAATGACTACTGGTTTTTCACACCCCATGTACTTATCTACCTATCGAATCAAGGTCAGAAGTTATGATAGACTCTTCTCATTGATGTTCGTGTTTTTGTTTAAAATAATGATATAGAATGTATTGAGAAATGATGATTGAATGAGATCTGTACGCCACTCATATGGGAACTTAATCAGTAATATGTATAGGCATTCAATGTAGCAAGTAATATTGACTTCAAGAGGCCCAGAAGGCACAGACTCTCCAAGAAAAGTTGTGAACAAAGTGTTGGATATCTCATATCTCTCATGTAACTCCTTTTTCTAATATAGATTTTAAAGGTGAGACATCATGATATAAACATCAATGTTTTTGTGTTTCTTTATGAGCTCATTAGACATGGATGATAGAATGAAACATTGGACATATGGGGAATCATAGAAATGCTACGTATAGAGATACATTTCCTCATCACTGGCCTCATTTCTAGGTGCAACTGGAACATTATCCTCTAGAACATACAATTTTCTCTGAAGGTGAAGGATGGCGTGTAAATGCCTCTGCTGATCCTGGAAATTGGTGCTAGTGAGAAGGTTTTCCTTCTCAAGTATGGTTCACAGTGATATTTTGGATGTCATTTTTTTCCATTTCTACAAATTAAGATGAGTTAAGATTTAGTACTTTTTCATGATAAAACAATAAATAATAATTAATTAACACTTATTAGACTCCCACTATTTTATTGAACTCCAATCGCCCTCCCCATTGACATCAAAATATTCTGTTGCCTGAAAATTCTAATTGAAAGGATCCATATGTGCCATGAAATTACCCTAATTAGGTTTGGTCAAGAAACTCAAAAGGTTTTAGGTAGGCGTTCCAAAATCCATCTACATTAACTCACATATTCTTGATCTGCTGATTGGACTCCCCAATCCAAAAATCCTTTTATTTTGGACTTCCTCAACCTTTGCCTCTTTGTCAAACCAAGTCCTTTAGTGGAAGGATTCCCATCATGTGAACCAATTCATGTCAACCCAAAAACATGAATTATAATTCCCCAACAATTGAAAGTACCACTAATGGTGCTGGTCCAGAACATTGATCTATGGTTCTATTCTAACGAAGAATATAGAGGGTTATACTAACTTAATATTTCCTTCAGGGATTTTAACATTATATGTAAATTTACATTTTATTATCCTTCATACATTCTTGCTAATATTAAGTGGGATATACTTAAGTGATTAACCATTTCTATGATAATATTCATGCATAATCCAGTCTTATTTTAGTTCCATGTTGCATTCTTGTTTAATTCATTAATTGTGTGATCACAACAACACACCCAAGATAAATAAACCATGAAAATGAAAAAAAATAAAATAAATGGTATGTAAATGAGAATTTTATATTGGATAGTTTATCTAGAAGTTGATAAAATATCCCTATAACTAGGGGAGAAGAAACTTTGAACCTTTTGGGTTCGTGTTTACAGCTTTACACCTGTCCACCTTTGTATCTCCTAGATTGGTTTCACCTTTCCTCCTAACGTGATCAACCTCAACTAGATTGGGAGAACTATCCATTACAAATTATTTTATCTCACAGGAAAGTGAGGGTTGAAATAGGGTATTACATAAAATAATCCTTGGTCACAGTAGCCCTACATTTTAATGCGAAGAAGGCTCATAGGCCAAAAAAATTATTTTTAATATATAAATAAAATGAAGCCATCCACATAAAAAAGTTAATGGTCTAGCTCATGATCGTCGATACATAAAATGATATTTATGCATAAACAAAATTATCATTCAATTCATTTATAGTTCTTGTTTAAGATAAATCATGCTCGAATCAATTAATTATTATCATTAATTAATCAATCTTTTTATCTTAAACCTTTTTTATGAATTTCCTTGATATTATCATTCATCATAATTTTAAACAGATAAATTAATTTAAAATTATCCTTATGAGTAACTTTTACCTTGGAGTAAGCCTATTGAATTCCTATATATAACTACCCAATGAGTAGAAATTTACATTAGACAGATGGTAAATTAAACACATATGTAAAAAATGCCTATCACAATTTGTGACTCACCTTTACGCCCACACCATGGTAGACGTCTCAATGGTTTGTATAAAATAGTAATAAATTTTAATAAATATTCTTAATTTGGATGAGTACGTGGTGTGTAGTTACTATTAGATGACATGTAATATCCATTACCGTCCATCCGAAGTACATACTTGGGGTGTTGACATGTAGATGCACTTCAGAACTCATTGAGGTACATGGCGGGTCCAGTGGGTCGCACGCCTTGTAGTATCCGTATTACACGGTATCCAGCCAGGAAATCAATAAATGAGGTACACTGTCTAACCCAAACCCAAAGGGACTACATGTTGTGTCTAGTGGGCCACACAATGTGTAATCTGGATACTGTGTGCCACATATTTCTAGTTAGAACACATAGTCATAAAGACTGAGATATACTCCAACACATGGATTGGCTTAGAGGACTAGTCTCGATGAAATGAACATTGAATACACGAAATGTGAGGCAGAATACATGTCATTTGTTTTGGTGTTGTATGGCTAGGAACCCTTCTTACCTCCAAATGACATCATCTATTTTTATTTTAATCAAAATTAAAAGAAAATATTGTTTCTGTATGTTGAACGAGAAACAAAATTGGAGGAACAGATCTCAAGATTTTAATTTATAGAATGATTATATTGAATTGAAATAACTAAATTATTAAATGAGTAAATCATCAACAAAAAAGTAAATAATTAAAATCAGTGATATGACCCCTCTAATTCCACTTGTAGGTTCTAGTCACAGTAGAAGCACATGGATGGTTGTAACCAACATTAATTTTACCGTTAACAGTGATCAATCCAAGATCCGTCATGATGATAAAATTATAGATCTTCAAAATAAAATAAAGACCGAAAAGGAATGAGGGAAGTCCCAGAACCATATAGAGGATCATCATATTTTGGTTATAATTAATTAAATTAAAATGCATAAATTACTTTGACAGAATTCTCTCTCTGTTTATCCCTCCAGTCATGGTCTAATGTGATCCATCATTGCATCGATGAAGCCAACTGTAGGCCTCCTCTAACGGTGATCCACATGTCCTCAAAAAATCTCTGAACATCACCAAAGGGATTCTTAGGTTCTAGTACAGAAGAGACTTCACGTGTGATGTCCGACATCGATCTCCCTAAGAGCCACTTCTAAAGTGATATTCTTGATCCGGTGGAGGAGGATCTCTCTTGTAACATGATAGTGTTCTGGGAGGAATGTAATTTTCTATTGGATTAATAATTGTTTCCCAAAACCATTGTGCATGACCAAAAAAAATGTCCAAATATAATGAGAATAATGTAATTTGGATTTACAATACTTACAATAATAAAATAAATTATTTACCCAAATGTATTTATTCATTTTATTTTATTCTTAGTAAGACACCATTTCTAATAATAACATTTTACAATTATTATCACTTGAAATGCACCCAGTGAATTATTCCATATATTATTTTATTAAATAGACAACATTATTTCTCAAAAATCCCCAAAACAATTACATGGAAGGTATATTAATATACACAATGTGTACTTTTGGTTTTCCATTTTCTTTATTTCTTCTACCATATTTATTAGCCTTTGAATAATGACTATTTATTTATTAAATAAATATCAATGCATTATTTGGAAATAAATATATTATTTCACCAAAAATATATTATATTAAATAACTAGTTTAAATAAATGTGATTAGGAATCCTTGTATAATTTTTAAACCATAACCCATAATAATATTTATTTATCTTGTTAAATGAATATTTAACTGAGATACTTGGATACACTTAGTATGTGACCTTCTAAGACTCTTTCTCTCTGGCATTAGGTAGTTCCTACCTAGAGTCCAAGGTTAGAATCTAGAAAAACTCCATGTAACCCATAAAAAAGTAGTTAATTCCACAATGATGTGTCACCTCAAACCAAGGATTACTGTGTAATGTATTCCCTTTGTCTTGATACCCCGAATCAAGTGGGGTTGCATGCTAGTGTCATAAACCCATGCACTCGATTATTCTTTCTTTTAACTCTTGGAATTAAACTTTCTTATTTTTTACCATGGCCATGGATTTATTTAGGAAATATTTATTCCATAATAGTTTTTGAGATAGAAACTGATATTATATAATAGAAGGGACAAATGCTTTCTCAAATTTTCTATTATTGCAGTATTACTTGTGATGACCCCAACATATTCTACCTTTTTTTGAGTAGTGTGTTATCATTGTTTTCATGAATACATCTAATTGTGTAAGTTCTAATATCAGTTAGTAATAATTATAAAGTCTAAGGACCAATAAAAATGTCCGAAGACAAGAACATCTAATTACACTATGAAATGTGGATTTCCTTCTAGTGGGTCTCATTCTCATTATATCCTCTTTGATATTACCAAGGGCGCACAATATGATAAGGAGCCTCAATGTTTTATTAGTCCTAACTCCTAATTGACTATATTAGTTTTGTCCCCCAAATAACTTCATCCGGTCATAGAACATGTATTTAAGAATAGTAGTATGGCACTTCTGGGTTCTCATCATAGTAGGCATCTACTACGACCTTTTAGTGAAATAGATATCCTTAGGGAATTATCCCATGCATTGTCACGTAGAAGAAATATAAACATATGATAATTTATATATTAATATTCCAATCCATGAATATAAGATTATTATAAAGTACTATGTAGTTGGTTCTAGTCCTCCAACTCCAACAGAAGGCTCACTTCCCGGACCACCATCTGATATAATGGTGCTATTGCTAGATGGAAAAACATGGCCACCACCTCAAGATAGTCCTTAGTCATCTATGAGTTGGGATATTCTCATAACCTAATGGGTCTCTATCACTGAAACTCGTGCATGGCACTAGGCCTACGTGTGTCCTCTATTGGTCATGTTGATAGTAAATACTAACGAATGGGTTGTGGTAAAGCTGGGACACCACCAGAAGGATCCATCTCAAAGAACGATCCCTTTTCCAAAGCCTCATCATTTTTTGGAACGTCCTCATGGTAACCAACTAAAATCATGGTATATTTTCTGCATGGAGGCATTCTATGGGGTATCCAGATGAACCCCTATTAATAGATTATACCGGGTGAGATGACTCTGACTTAGAAAGATCATGAGAAAATTTTCAAGGATGCACGTAAACAGTGTCTTTATGTACCAAGTCATAAATCATAATTTTGGGTCCTGGTGTGTGGATATATCAGCTACTGCACAACACCGGACTCGCTATCATGAAAGCTGAACTCGAGACACTTAACATTGTTGCCCCAAAAAAATTACATACTCTAAGTTCTTCTGGTAGAACTAAACTCCTCTGATACCACCTTGTGACCACCCGTCCCCCAGGGCCCATACAGTGAATACCCCAAGCCCACCTTCCATAGGCTAGGGGCTGGCGACTAGCACCAAATAGGCATACCCAAAAGAGAAGAAATTTTCTAAACATGTACACACACACACACACATCCAAAACAACCAAAAGTAGACAGAAAGTAAAACAAAATTGTCACAGAGACAATTAATGAGATTAGAGTTCAAATTCAAAGTTCAAAGCGGAACAAATACATTCCCAAAACCTCAATGGAATATAGAACTACCACAGTCCATCTGCTCGAGATGCCACATAATGGTTAGGTGAAGGGTAGCTACCTATTGTCGTAGAAGTACGCTCATCCGTCCTATCTCACTTAGCACCACCAAGACCTGGACCACCAAGGTCTCCATTGAAGCGTCAATCACCTGCATGAGACACGACATGTGCAGGAAAAGCCCGTTCATGGGTGAGTAACACAATACCCATTAGGGACCCCTAACCACAATGGAATGAACACAATGCAAGACCACACTACAAGAACACGTAGCAAGACCAAAAATAAAAAAATTGCTCACATGAGGTATAAATTTATTTGTAGAAAGTAATATTATCAGTTTTGGGGAAAATTGGTCTTGTAATAATGAGGGACTCATCCAGGATGAGCCATTGTGTTCTGCTCATCTAATGGACCACCGGGTTTCGCTCGACTACTGGACCACTAAGCTCCTTTCATCTACTAGACCACTTAGTTTTGCTAGTATTTGGGACCACTGAGGTCCCCTCATCTGTTGAACCATTGAGGTACGATCATCTTCTGGCCAACTGAGGTCTGCTCGTCTCCTAGACCACTGAGGTCCACTACTCTTCTTGACCACCGAGGTCCACTCGTCTGCTAGACCACTAAGGTGGGGTCGTCTACTAAACCACTGAGGTACGGTCGTCTGTTGGACCACTAAGGTCCGCTCTTCTGATACAAAACTTAGGTGTGCTCATCTGTTACACCATAGAGGTACACTCATTTGCTAAACCACTGAAATACACTCGTATACTGGACCACTGAGTTCCGCTCGTCTACTGAAGCATTGTGGTATGTTCCTCTTCTGGACCCCTGTGTTCTGATCATCTACTGAACCATTGTGGTATGCTCGTCTGTTGAACCACTAAAGTACGCTCATCTACTAGACCACTGAGGTCCTCTCTTCATATCTTTCATGTAACAACCAGTCAAAGTATTCTCACTCTCTAGTGTTCTTGATTCTGGTAGAATCTACTCCTTAATCCATTGGTCATATCTCGATTATCATAGAATCTCTTTTAGAGTATTTGTAATGAACCTTCTTATCACATGGTTTTTAATTCCATAGATAGTGCATCAATTAGGTGATCCATCAGAAAGATATAAATGTTTTAATAAACATGGTCTGGTTGCATCTGGACTTGGTCTGACTTGTTCGGACCGACCCAACCAACACGACCCAGGGATCCCGCATAGCCCAACCCGATTCTCCCGACACGGCTAGACCTAGTTGGGTCAGGGCTAACCAGGTCCTGTCTGGTCCATTGGCTAGGCCCATTGGGCTTTATTGGCCCCAACCAAGTTCGGCCATGGGTTCAGCCCACCAGATCACCCAGTGACCCGGTCTATGTTCTCTGACCAAGTCTGACTCAGTTGGTTCGGTACTAGCTAGTCGGGCCACCTAGTGGCCCAGTTTTCTATCCACCCCAGCCTGCAATGGTGGGTTGTATTTCCTCTAGCCAGGGTTTCCTGATGGCCTGATTTATTCCATCAGCCTAGTCCATTATAGCGGGCCTGTTTTTCCAAACTAGTCCACAAAGTGACCCAACCCTATCCTCAGCCCGGCTCGTTTCCTTACTAGTTTATCCCCACCTAGACACTGCACATCCTTTTCCTGATCCACATCACCATTCCGGTTAAAACCGGCTGCCACCTGTGTGCGGTTAGCGGACTGCATGACACGTCACCCGTAGATGGGTCCGAGGGTTGACTGGTCAGACGCAGCACCATTTGTCTCCACTACAGCGGCCCAAGCTATCAATGGATTCATCCTACTCGGTGCGCCACCTCCCATCAGCCTCAGTTCTGGTGGCTCCTGCATCCATCTCCACCTTGTTTTGTGGCCTCTCTCTGATTCCGCGACCCACATGGATGTGGCGCTTCTCGCCTAGTGTCATGGGTCGATGCATCACCAGCCATTTCACCACAAGGAATATGATGAATGTGGGGAGAGGAGAGGGGAAGGAATCATAGATAGGAACCCCCAAAGAATGATATGAGTCTTTGTTCGTGTTGACCTTGAAGTATTCTTGTTAGCTAGATCATGATGAAGCAGAATTAGGTGGAATTATCACTATGATATATGTCCCCTTATTATCCAGCATCATTAACCCTTCTGTAAGAATGATTGATCCACGGGTTAACTTATTCATGAGTTTACCTACATTAGTCATTTAAAGGGAAGAACAAGGTAAATAAATTCACATTTAAAATCATAAAACCCCTACATGGGAAAGGGGATTGCTCAGGGATGATTGTTTGTCATCTTCTGTTGATCTCTACTCCTGATTCTGCTCTCCAATAGTGTATTGACCATCTGCCGATTCACCTATGTTCATCGTTGCATAGGTTTCCTTTGTCAATATTTAGAGGAATTCCAAGGTTGTTTGTCAACCCTGAATTACTATTTAATTAAATAAGGAAGGCATCTACATATTACAACATCACCACCTTACTCCATTAATGAGGTTAATTAAGGAGATTCAGCATTGCCTCATCGCTGCACTGCATCACTGACGTTCCACAATATAACGATGAATAAAACAAATAAAATAACATTTTAAGTTATTTTATTTTTATTTCAAAAATTATGAAAAGAAACTTTTCCCCTAATCTTGCACTAGTTGAGGTTATTTCATTCTTAAATAGAACATCTCCTTACAAACTCAACAGTTGTCTCATATTTTTAATTCAAGCTACCATTTGTTAGTTACGAGGTTTTGAAAATAAAATAACTTTTATTTAAATTATTTTATTTATGGTTATGTCCTAAAAACTAACATTCATAGTCGGCTCGTGCCAGGCTATGTTAGGATCTTCCTAAAGTGATCATAACCTCATAAACACAATTGTACACTTGGATTTCCAATCTGATTTACCATTTATGAGTTATAAGAATTTGAAAATAAAATATATTTATTCCATTACATTATTTACAACCAAAAACTACTTTCCACTACTGAGCCATTCAGGCCAATGTTAGGCTTTGCCTAAAGAAAGAATACCCTTACGAGCTCAACAGTGGTCACATATTGTCAATCCAAGTCACCATTCATGAGTTATAGGGATTTGAAAAATAAAAAAAATTATTTAATAATTTTATTTATGGTTAGGCCATTTTCAGTTTTTCACCACTAGAGACCCACGCTGACTAATCTTATGTTGCACCTAGGGTAAACCCACAACACTGAATGTAACGGTTCCCTCATATTTTTTCTTCGGGAAACCATTTTTGTGTTATTCCACATTTTCATGACAACTATTAACACGCACTATTTAAAACATATCATTTTTCGATAGAACATTCCGAACACTCTTGGCCTCGGAATCGCACGCCGTCTCAATGCATGGTCTTGAAAAAATATCATATAATTTAAAAATATTAATTTACATGGAATTACAGGGTATTACTGTAATTTAGAATTTTTAGTATATGTTGAACCCTAAAATTGGTTTTTCTATTTTTTTAATGTCTTTACCACCTATCAAAATAGTCACTTCTTTGAGATTTTCAATAGAAGATTTTATGTTCCAGGATTCTCCACTTAATGTTGGAGAAGTAAACGGTTCAACAGGAATGTGCACATTACATGTTTTAATGGATTTGTATTCATTTTTTAGGGATGAAACATGATAATTCATTCACTTTATTTTCTTATATATTTTCTAATGTATTGGGAGACAAACAAATTGGGTAGGTTGTTAAGCTATTGTGTTCATACCAAAAGAATATTTAGGTTCTTGGAATTGGATTTTTTATGTTTTAATATGAATCATTAGTATTGAAATGAGTTATTGGTTAGATAATTTTGCGTAGATCTAGTATTGGGACTAATCAAATGATTCAGATATTGATTATCCCTCCTATAGAAGCATGGATGGTCAATATACATTTCATTGATTTTGTTTTCAAACTGAGTCTCCAAATAGTTTAGATCATAGAACACTAATGGTGTTACTTTTAAATTCACATCACTTATGTAGGGAATGATTGGGAAATTTTCATTCCATTGGTTATTTTGTTCAAATATTATGCAAACATGGTCAACCAATTAAATTTTTCAGAATATAATATAATCCATATCCTAGTCCATTGTAATGTATAATATATGTTTATCCTTGACACTATTTTCTTCCCTATCAGTGTTGATCTGACAAGATATGGGTGTCTTCTCATAATAGGGTTTGATTCCCAATATTGATTTTATTTTTAAGAAAGACAATCCAAATAATCATAATTTTTATTAGAAGTTTTTTTTGAGGTCCCCACACCACATCTTATCATTGAAATGATTCTTGAAAGACCTAACCCTTCATAAAATGTTCTCAACTAGTCTCATTATTAAAATATATAGTGAGGTTCAATGTTTATGGTATCTTTATTCCTTACCCATGATTCATAAAATTACTCTTACTATTTTTAAGAAAGATTTGAGTTCTCTTTTTATGTTTAATTTTTTTAGATGAGGAATTTTTTTTATAAATATCTCATTAAATAAAACCAAAGAACTGATTTATGTATGTATTAAATTGTTTATACATTTTTTATATTGAACCATCAAAGGAAAAAATACACCTATTTGATAATAATATTTATTTAGGGGATTATGGTCTCCACAAATTTATTAATATCATTTACATAATGGTAAGGGATCGTTAACTCATATCATTGAATGAATAAAATATGGTTTAGGATAAGGGATTAGAAAACATATTTGGAATATAAAATGGAAATAATAATAATACAAACAGGTGAAATATTCTAGGAATGTGTGAGGTAGTAAATTGAGGTTTGACATACAACATTCCCCTTGTTAGAGGATGCCTCATATGGATTTAGATTTTGGTACCCAAACTGGTTTATGATTGGGTTTGATAGAGGACCTCCCATAGGATAGTAAATATGTTTAGAGTTAGTATTATTTGGAAGAGTGGAAGCCAATGGATGAATAACCCTTTGTTCACTTGAGTCCCCACCAAAATAATTATCTATTATATATATTCAGTTTGAATGTTTAATGATATAGGAAAAAATACCTGGAAGGATAGAAAGGGTATTGAAAATAAATATTCGGGTGAGAATAGTGAAAATGGGTGATAATAAAATGATAGTTTCTAGGATCACATACATGAGAATGTGTAAATAAAATAAATTTTTTGTTTTTACTAAATTTACACAATAAGTTAATGTATTTTATTGATGCATAATTTATTTTCTAGAGTCCATAGGGACTAGATTTAGGAGCTTTAAATGATAAAAATTTATACATAAATATTTTTCTATGATTTTTCCAACTTGGGGGTGTTATAGTTTCAGTTTAAAAAATATATAATTGTGCGTGTGTGTAAACATTATTATAGAGAATGGGTTGATCCAATGTTATTAAAAGGAGTATATTGGAAGATTATACTTTTGAGGGTATTTAAATTTTATCAATTAAAGTATTTCAATGACATCAAACCTAGCATCATCGCTTATATATTTTATACGTATAAAAATCTAATTATAATGACTTATACACATGAAGGATTATTTTTATGAAAACTCTATGCTAAAGGATTGTATTATAACTTTAAATGTGTTTTCATAAAATTCTATATGCATGAGGAAGAATTTAAACTATCGAATGAAAATTTCAACCTATTGAAATGATTAATATTAATGGATCCTGAAAAAATAGTATTAAAATTTTTTAGGTTATGATAATGTTATATAAAATAACATATAATATAAAAAAGATGAATGGAAATAAAAATGTCGGATAAGGGGATATTTCTAACAATGATGATGTCATATCTATTAATATAATCTTGATGGTATTGAATGAAATATGCAATTATATTAAGACCATAAGATTACCAAAATGTGATAGGATTATTTCAAGTAAAATATTAAATCTTATAGATAGGAATTGAAATGTTTTTTGGGACATTGAATGGATGTGGGTGGGTGTTTTTATATTTGAGAATTGGAAAAAAATAAGAATAAAGAATTAATTATTTTATTATTTGGGAATAAAATAAATAGTATTGATTCAAATGCATATTATTAAATGGTATTAATTTTTTTTTTATTTTACTTTTAATCCCATAAAAATAAAAATATAAAATTGTGACAACTTATTTAATAAAAAATACTTTAAAAAGTTTTATTGTTAGAATAAAATAATACTAATATTAAAAAATTTATAAAAGATCATCCTAAATTCAACATATTATTTTTAAATTAAATAAATTAATCATTAAGTATATTGTTTTCCTCAAAATGGTTTTATGAAATTCTCTAATATATTTATATAATAAGGATGTGAAAAATGTATTATTGTTCATAGAATAAACATATTTTTCACCTAAAAATTATATTATTTGAGAAAATCCTAGATATTCATCCAAAATTGACTTCAAAACGATGATTAGAAATATTAATTAAATTTTAAAAAATACAGTTTCAATAATCTTTGAATTTTAATTTTAATGAAATTGCACTATATAATGTACAAAATATTTTTTAGAAAAAATTGATATTTTAAACATTAACTATTCTTAATCACCCATCATAATAATTAATAATTAAAATAGTTCCAATATATATGTGAATATATTTAATAATTCCATTATAACCACACATTAAATGTAACAAATTAAATTTATTTTGATAAAAAAATAGGACAAAAAATGAATTCATTAAAAAATACATTAAATGATTGTAAAATTATTACTAACTAATTAATAATCGGTGCATAAATTATTATATCTTTATAAATATATATAATCAAAAATATTTAGCCGTGGACTTGGGGAATCTAGTAAAAAATCCAAAAATAATTTATTTTTAAAATAAATAATTACTCAAGAGTTAGAGGATTAGGAGGTACAATTTACCCAAAAGACCAACCTAGACAAGAAAGTACCTAGACAATAGAAAATATAAAAAATTTCTTAAAAACACATTTTACATATTTTTAAATATCATAATTAATAAAATCATATAACACATTTGTAAATATTTTATATTGAAAAAATTATTTCTTTTCAAATGAAAAATGGTGATCTTGTTTGAGACCTCAATTAAATTATTTCAATGACTGTATCATTAATTTATTTCAAAATTAATTCCAAAAATTTGTAACAATAAACAATTTTATTATATCTTATAATTATGTAATTTTTTAAATAAAAAATAAGAAATAAATCATGTTTTAAGAATATTTTTAAAATATTTTTTTCATGAAGTAAATGTAATAATTTAAAATATTTAATTATTATCCAATTAATTATATAACATATTTTTTGTGAAATGAAATTATTTTTGTATGAAATATTTCTAGAATAATAATTCATAATAATAATAAAAATAAATGTTTTTTTCTTAAAAATACCTATATTGTCACATTCTACACGCCTTAGTCGAATTGCATACGTTAAATTTTAACACCTTTAGTACAACCCCATTTTCCATTATTTAATATGTCTTCGTTATAATGGTTTAATAAATTATTAAAATAAATATTATTTTTCAAATTTCATTCATGGGTGAAATAAAAATTAAAAAACCATAATATCAAGATAAGTTCCTTCAATGGAAAATTGAAAAAGAAACTAAGGTAAATATAAGAAATTATGAGTGGAATATTAATGAAATATACAGATACATTATGAATATAATTTCTCATTTTAATCAGTTTTAATGAAACACATATTAAAAAAGAAACAAAAAATATCATTTTATATAAAGGTAATATGAAAAATGAATGTTTTGGAAAAGAATGCATATCAATATTCCAAAATATGATGGAATTAATTTTAGGTAATAAATAAAATTCACATTGATGATAAAATATGAAAAAAAAAAATTGAAAAATACATTAATTAATTAATTTTTCGAAAAGGAAAACCTAAAAAATCTAGAAAAAACGTAATCACAGGCTCTCTAAAAAGTCAATATATGCACTTTTGGAAAAATTATTATACCTCAATAACCATTCAATTATTTACCACAAAATTTTTGTGTCAAAAAATCATAATAAAAAAGGTCAAATATGGTCAAAATAATAAACCCAGTATTTATCCATAAAATTATATTATCCACTAGGAAAATAAAATACCCAAAGTATGTAGTAAATAATATAATACAAAAAAATATAGTAATAATCACCAAAAATAACTTAAATCACATGGCATGAAATAACATACTTACATTGTATGTTATCAATACCTCAATCATGTATTTTTCTTAAATCCTAATGGAAGACTTCGATAATATCATTAATCATCAAATAATTATATCAAAAAAATTAAAAATATTATTGATTATAATTAATTAATTATCACCTTTAATATTATTATCCCTTAATGGTTCCTCCAACTCTTAGGATATCCCCAACCAAAAACATCATAACCTCTAATGTATTCTAAACCTTACATTGATACAAATTATAAAAGACCACAATATAGTATTGTATAATTACATTATTTATAAAAATATTTTATCACAAACAAACCCTAGACTATTTTTAATTACAGTTTTTAATGATTAGAAAAAACCCTCAGTCAATGAATCCTATATTAAATACACATTCATCTAATTTTACCATATTCACTAAGGGATACATTTGTTTCACTGAAGGATAAATAATTATATCAATAATTTAGAATTTTTTTCAACATCATTGAAACAATTTTCAATATATAATAATATTGTAAAAATATAATAAATAGTGCTCATTTTTTTACATTGAAAATGGAATTAAAAAAATGACGATATGAAATGTAGAGTAAGTGTAAACATAAGAAATAACAATCAATAATAAAAAGTGGGAACTATATGAGCCTTTGAATATGTGAACATAATATAGGTACACAAAAATAACACTAGAGAATCATGTTAAATAAAATGTAGATCATAAATCCAAATTCATGGAAGAAATAATTTTTAATAACCAATGATAGGAGTCGTAAGAGTGAGGATACATGATTGAATAGTCAATACCAATGAAAAAAAAGAATATGTATAAAAATGTGCCACATGAATAATCATATAAAATATTTTCATATGGTATTTATCAATAAGAATACTACATTCACATTTTGAATAGTATACGACAGAGGAATGAGTTCATTTTCAATTTCCATAAATGTAGTAGAAAATATCACATTGTGGATTGGTATTTTTACCAATCACAAATCATGAAATCTCTAAATATATAATGATTATACTACTCACTATGGGGATATAATGATTCCATTAAAACAATAATGTTAATCCATAATAATGTTTTTTATAAAACATGAAAATAATCACAATTTCTTCATATATTAATTAACCCAAGAGAAAGATAAAGGTTTCATAATTAATTCTAAGAAAAAAAAGATAATAAGATATAAATATGATGAAGTTTGATGGTATCATTAGCTATATAAAAATAGTGAATCCTAAAAAACATTAGTGGATGTTGAGATATATGAAAAATTATTTGTTATGAACATTTGAAAATTTCTCTAACAAATAATATTAAATATTCCAGTCATTTGAAATCATTTTTTATAAAATATAAAATATTATCTAAAACTATTGATATAGATAATACATTTAGAAACCACAGAAACACAGATTGGGATATTGTTAAAGAAAAAAATTAATTCATTTGGGGAAGTATTTCATGTTCAAAATAAAAACAAGGAATAATATTTTTAAAATATTCTAAATTGAACCAATGTCAACAGAAAATTAATCAAGGGAAACAAATTAAAAAATATTCATTTCAATCCTTTGGGAGAAAAGTACATGAAAATATAAAAATAACATAATAAATCATTATTAAATAGATATAAAAAATTATAGAATAATAGAAATAGTAAGGATATACATGAGAAATATTCTTTGACAAAAGAATGATATAAGGTCAGTACCTCATATAATCATTGTTTTAGTTTAGTTAATTACCAAAGATGTAAGAAATAGTAAATAAATATTTAATCACAAATAACAACTAGGGGAGAAGATAAAATAATGTATTTAGTAGAGACAGATCATATAACTCCAATAGATGAAAATTTCTTCATAATAATCAAGATTTCATTGTGAGATTGGAGAGAAATATCTTATAAATTTTATATTAAATAAATAATAAAATTGAAGGAATGAACAATAAATGGTTTTGTAAACATAGTGAATTTCATAAAAATTATAGTTAAATATATAAATAAATTATATAATTCACCACATAAATATATAAGGTGGTGGATATAGAATATTTTTTAATGAGCTAAAATTGAGACGATAACACAATATAATGTTAACTTTTGTTATATAAGAATCAATCAAAAATTTATATAAATGAATAATAATTAAACCCATATAAACCTAATATTATGGAAAATATGACAAAATAATGATGTCTATTTTACATGAATTAGAAGAAATTAATTAAATAATAATTTTTATAACTGAATGAAATAAAATTAAGTTGAATGAAATACCCTTAACAAGGAATCCTATATTATCCAATATATAATATAATCCTGTATAATAATTAATGTCTCATTGAAAATATAATTAATAACCATATTAATGTGTATTATCTTTAGAAATAACTCTTTAATATTCATTTATTAAATTTTTATTACCTTTTTAGTATATAACCATTGACTTTTTGTATTTTGAATTATTCCTTGTTTATTTCAATAAAACATTTTCATTCATCGTAACATTATCATGAGTTAATCATCTATATAATACTTATAAAACAATAATATATTTACCAGAATATTATATTTTTATCTTGTTCATTACATGGTTTTTTAAGTATGAATTTTGAGATGAATTCTTTAGTGATATTATTTCATTAATTTTAATCAAACAAAAGATGTTAATTTAAAAATAAGATTAAAAAATGTTATATTTCAAGAACCATAAATAATTTTTTTGTTCTTCTTAATATCATATGTCACAATAATTATTTTTAAAATCCATACATATATTAATATAATAAAAACATATATTTTAGTTCTCAAACTAACCAAAATAATAATGTTCTATAATTTATGTAAGAGTGTTTCAATATAGGGGTTTAACCAAAACAACATTATTATAAATATTTAAACTTGTTTTTTTATATTTTATTAACACTGTAAATCATAATATATAAAAGTAAAAATTAGAAATATATTATAATGAAGTATATGAATTCATTACTTATATCTAAAATTTTTTAAATGTCATCGTTATGTCCAAAACAAATCTCCACACATGACACCCTTCAATAATAATCATAAAAAATACAAGTGTTAATTTATATAGGGAATATAAAATTTTGAAATTGTTTTCTAATATGGTATATAAGTGTTTATGTGAGTATTAAAAACATAATATCAAATCCATTCATAAGATATAAGTTGGGTATGCTAATATAATCAATGTGTATAAAAAACATAAGATAATCATTCTTAGAGAAACATAGATCATAATTAATGATTCATGGAAAAAAGATTTTCAACTAACATTATGAAATAGTCATTGGAGAGTAGAAATAGGGGTGAATAATAATTACCCCATAAAAAATAACATAGGTAGAAGAATGTTTCATATACATAATTATAGATAAAATTTTCTTATGTTGAGGAACACATTAAATACAATCATCACATAGTGGAATGAGTTCCATAATAGATTGACTACACTGCCGATTCAAATATACATAGTGAAGAGAGTAATAAATTGGATTGGATTTACTTCCTAGTTTCTATAATTAAATATAATGATATATGAATATTTAAATAATAAATTATAGGGATGTAACAAACCCACCCATAAAATATTTATAAACCATACATATACATTTAAGAGGAACGTGAAAACATTTATAATACCAACATATCATTATTAACCAATGAAAAATAACTGGGATCCTCTATGAATTCCACAAAACATAATCATAAACCATCCAAATGTTTAAGGGAGATAATATTAGTATATCATATCCCCATTTAAGTATAAGAATCATTAATGTATGTTGACAAAGTTAAGAGATATCTTTATAAAAAAATTGGATAATATATTTGAAAAACCCAAGAAATATACGTTACTTTTGAAAAAAAATATATTAAAAAAAGATTTAATATAACTAATTGGGAATAAAAATTAATTTTAAAACCATTAAAATAGGGATAAGAATTATATAAATGAAAAAATACTATGATACAAGGTATTCAAGATGAAAATATTAAAAAGTAATATTTCTTCCATGTTTTTAAAAGAACATTAAAGAAAAAAAATTAAAAAAGGGGAAATGTTGATAAAAAATTACTTTGATATAAATATAGTAAAATTAAAATACAATATGTAGTTATCTTAATCAGTATAGAAATATAGATAAGGAAAATCATAGGAAAATATAAAAAATAGGAATAATCATAAGAATGATTCTTAATCGAGAAAGGATATATGGTTTCATCCATTTACAATAATCCCAATAATTGAGTTCAGTACTAAGTTTAGGTAAAATGGTAAGAATATGTGTAAAAATAAATAAAAAATTAGAGTAAAATATATAGGATTTAATAGAGAAATATCTAATATTTTCCACAAATAAAGATTTAGTTATAAATAATCTGATATTCAAAGTAATAATTGAAAGAAAAACCTTACGACTATAATGATGAATTGAAATATATAGAAAGATATGGATTTGTAAATTAAATCATTTCATGAAAATATAGTAAAATACGATCAGTTTTAATTATATATACCACATAATTATTGACTTATGTAAATATAGATAATAAATCTATGAGATAAAATTGATATGATAACCACTTTGTGAAATTTTATGATATTAAAATCAATCAAAAAGGGTAGTATGAGAATAAAAAGAATGACCCAAGAATTATAATAGGTACAAAAAATAATATAAAATCATATTGTTGATTTCATCAAAATAACATGAATGGTATTAAAACTGAAAGATTATAACTCAATTAAAATTAATTGAGTTCATAAACAACTGTATCTTAGAATCATGATTTCTTGAATATAATTTAAATTCAATTATAATAATCATATAATTATTGAAAATATATTCAGTGAAAATATTTCTTTATTTTAACTTATATATTACACCTTTATAAATTTTTATTACATATTTATTGGCTATATTTAATTTATATTTATCATTGATGGTTAGTAGTTTCATATATTCATTATCTACATTGGTATAATAGTTTTTATCATCATTTCATGTTCACAATTTCATCATATCCTGTATAATAATATTATTATAATATACGATATAAAATTATTTATGATGTTATATTTTCAATCAATTGGATATATAGGTATTATTCATAATGATGAAAAAAATAAAAAAGTTGTTTCTATAATTATAAAAAAAAAGACAACGTGTTATAATAATAATGAGCTGATTTTAAATTTTACACACCCACAACCATAAATAATAAATTAAATTTTTATAAATATTATGTATCACAAATAGTAATTTTTATAAACTTCTATGATAATTTTTTTAGTGATGTTCATGTATGTGGTCAAACAATTTGAGTCCATAACATGATACCATCAAATTATGTTATGAATATATTCTTGTTTTATATAAAATATCATTATTATAATAGAATAATTATATTATATATATATATATTATTAATGTAATAAATTATAACCATTACAAGATAAAATATTAATATAAGTGAAAATTAGTTATAAAATTCATTAAAACAATGTAGAAATATTATCTTCTCTTGGAATCATTGTTGGTTTTGAAGGGATTTGGGTGTTATATTGAGAAAATAATCTACCAAAATATTTATAGTTTTATTAGGTAATGAAATATAGTAATGTATCATAAAGATTTCTAATTTTTCATGTGGCTGAGAGGGGGTGGTGGATGGATTCATTTATGATTAATAATGGGTGGTATTTTTAAATAAAGTATTGATTATTTA
This sequence comes from Viscum album, assembly GCA_963277665.1. Taxonomy (NCBI): domain Eukaryota; kingdom Viridiplantae; phylum Streptophyta; class Magnoliopsida; order Santalales; family Viscaceae; genus Viscum; species Viscum album. The sequence goes on along the minus strand of OY728120.1, from coordinate 1,571,926,957 downwards.
ATTATTTATGATAAAAAATTTGAATATTATTGATTATCATGAAATTTAATGGTATAATATTTAAAAATATAGGGTCATGTGACTTTACATAGAATCCAAAATGGAATTTCCTCTTCGTAATACATATTTTATAGAAAAGGATTAAAAGTAGTTTTTTATGACATAATGTATAATATAGCTTATAAATTATAAATATAGGTTTATAAAATTAAATTTTTATTTTTAAATTACTTTCTAAAAAATTAAATAAATATTTGGTGAAAAATAACTTTTAATAATTTTTAATCCTTATATCATATAATGTCATAAAAGTATCAGTTAATCATAAAAATATTAATTTTTATAATACACATAAAAATATAAATTATCAAAAAAAAAAATAAAACTTTCACCCTATGATAACTTTTATTTTTAGATAAAAAAATATTTCATTTTATAAAATATTAATTAAAAATTTTATAAAATAAACTTTTAAATGAAAATAAAAAATTAATGAAAATTATGTTTCATGAAAAATATATTTTTAAAAATTAACTATCCATAATTTATTGTTCATATCAATTTCTAATTTAATAATATTTAATATATTTATTTATAAATTAAATCATTTTTTTATAATCATACATTAATAGTTATCATATTAATATAATATGATAAAATAAACTATAGTTAAAAAACACTATTTTTTGAAAATTGATTTTTTTAATACTAAAAGACATTATATATATTAGGAACTAGTTATTAATAATGGGGTGAATGATTATTCTGTTACTATGTATATAAGAGATTCAATTCAATAAATATCATTATATGAGTATGGATAATATGGCTATTCAATAAACATTTATTGTGCATGGGATCATAATTTATTTTTAATTAAAACAATTTAATTTTCAAATGATAATTCCTATTCATTATTCAAACAATGATAAATAAGTTTTTAAGGATAAGGTATTAAAAAGTACCAATATAAATTCATATAATAAAAATGAAAATCCATTTTTAATACACTTAGTATTTGAATAAATCATTAAATATATGAAAATAAAAAATCATGATAAGATACGAAATTTAATGATACTTTTTATTATAAAGTAAACATGATAATTTTGAACATAACCTTGTAATTTAATTTAATAAATATTAACTTATGTTTCCATAAAATAAATTATAAAAAAAATATTTCTTGAATATTAATTCACCATAAGAATATTAATCAATTTGTATTTTTTTAAATGGATTCGCAATATTGGTTTTACTATTCCTTTAAATACCTTATATTATGTTCTTTTTCATTCACATAATTTCCTATAATGGTTTTATATCCATAATTTTTTTTAATTAATATTAGATTTACAATGTGTTTTTTAATTTTTATTGTATTTTTTATGGGTGTGATGATTGATCAAAATTATTCTTTTCTAGTTGATAAAGTTTTGTTAATATTTTTTTCATTGTATTGTTTTCAATTTTATAGAGAATATTTTTCCTTGGTATGTAAGGTTATTTTTATGATGAAATAACATTGTTTAATTTTATTATGTGGGTCATGTGAGATATTTCTATTATATACTTATTTCATAGTTTTATGATGAATTAAAATTTTAAATCAATTCATAAGAAGAAAAAAATCTATAAATGTATTAATACAAGTTATTTGATAGTAATATAATAATAATAAATTAAATTTTACTCACATGTTAATTGAGAGAGGAAATATTTAAAAATTATATATTTATAATTTAGGATGTTAAAATACTAGCAGGGGAAATAAACATTTATAAAAATAGTATAACTAGAAAAGTTTTTAAGTGAGGATTATATTTGTAAATAATTTTTAATAAATCCAACTAATTTGGTATGATATTTATTAAATATCAATTTTTTGTAATTATTTAAAAGATAATAATTTCTATAATAATGACAACGTTTTTAAGATATATTTTATATATGGTTCATAAACATTATATAGCCTCTATAAAATTACATCTAGGATTTATTATATTTTTTTATGGATTATATATTTATAATAGGGGAATAATAACCTAAAATAAGTAATGATAATTATCAATTTTTTGAATTTGATATTTCCTACAACATCTAAAATGAAATTCCCTAGTTTTTAGGATCATTTATAGGGGGTAAGATTGAAATATATTGTGTATGAATTCTTCTATTTATATTCATTTTCATAGATTGAACAATTTATTGATCCTATCATCATGTTATCTCTCCACCTCAAATAGATTATTTATCAAATAAATTCTTAAGAACAAAGGGACTTTCAATGTTTCACATTGAATTACTAATCCATGCCCTGAAAGGATAGTCACCCCAACCATAGATTTTTTGACTATTAATGAGAGTGATTGCATGACATAGTCTCTTGAAATGGATAAAAGAAATCCAACTGTTCACTCTAGAAACCCACTTGAGGATATTTTTAGTATATAACATTGTAACCATCTTCTTAAATGTTATCAATTTAACATTCATCTTCATATTCACAATTAGTTCTTATGAATTAAAATAGTTAATTAATGGATCAATAAAAAACAATAAATTAGGTATTCAACTCATCCCCATTTGTAGTGTGGAATATATTGGCAATTATGGTCCTCTTAGTATGCTTCAGCAGAACTTAATTGATCACCTGGAATGATTTTTTTCATCACAGTTTGTCTTCTTATTTGGAAACTATATCCATGAAACAAGTAGTTTTTCATCATTCACATACATTATGATGTTCATGTTTATTCAACAATATAGAGTTCATTTAAGTAACATGAGTGTCGAATTCTCCAAATATTTTTATTCCTGTTCTATTTGTATAATTACAGAATCCATATTATTATTTTATTAAATTTGAATTTGTATACTCCTCTAATCATGAAAACGTGACAACTTTTAATATTTTAAATCACATTGAATTTTTTTTAATTTATTATATATGTATCTGTATTTTTTCATCATTGAGTCTAATTTAAACTATCTTTATTTTATTATATTCAATTCCACATTACATATTCAACACAATAAAATCCTTTTCAATGAGGTGCCACTATTATTGGCATGGAACCCTCTCAATTTAAATCTTAATCATTTTTTAGTTCTCCTTTAATTGTGTCTTGAATCAAAAATATTTTTTAAAATTTTATTTTCTTAATTTAATGAAAGAGAATAATCTAAATTAATCCAATTTTATTATAACATTTATTCGAATTTAATTATAATATTCTTCATATTTTCATATATTACCATTATCATAATTTTAACAAGTAAATTTCACAAACATATTCTAAAATCCCATATACAAATTTATGAAATTAAATTTAAAAATAAAGATAAACCGTGAAAAAAATTACTTATGGTTATTCTCATATAAAATTCACGAATCCTTGATTTCTTTATTTTATCCCTCGTCCTTTTCCAATTTTCACCATTGACTCTAGAATTTATCTTTGATTTTTGTTGAATCACTCCTTCATAACACTACCTAATTTTTTTAATTTCAATGATCATAATATAAGTTACTTATATATTATTCCCAAATGACTCAAATGAAAATACATTTGTAATTTTTTTATCTATGATATATATATTCCATATTTCACACAAAAAACAATAGAACCTCATCCAATCATATAAGGGTATTCTTAGACACATCAAGTATAATAAATAAATCCTCAGGTATTTATCCTTCATTTGACACAAAAATATGTATGGTCAATTCTCCATGGATTGATTTCATATATATTCAACTATCTTTTATTCATAAAATAACTTTATTAAATAAATCAATATTTCCCCCAATGAGGTAGCTTATTCCAAATCATCTCTGAAACTATTATTAATAGAAATACTTCTAATTAATATTTAATTTTCATAGTTTCTATGAATTTGAGCCCCATAATTATCAAATGTAATGGATGGACCATAAATGGCCCATTTTTATCATTAATCTACCCTTTTGAACTTGGTGGGAATACACTTAAATAACTCTCCTTTTAATTTTTTAATAATTTTCCCCATTTACCCTTTTTAATAATAATGTTATGAAATATGAGGTTATGATATTAATTTTTATCTATCTTTAATGACTTTATAAGAATTATTTTTCTTCATCCAACATTTATATTTATATTGTCACGACCCGTCCTCATGGCCCGTTTCATGACTACCCCAAGCCCGCCTTCTATAGGCCAGGGGCTAGAGACTAGCACCAAGGCGTAATTCCTAGTAAAAAGGGAAGGCATTGCCTTTTTTAAGTAATCAAACACCACAGAGAAAGCAAGAAGTAGAAGTATACACTAAGTAAAAACTGATACAAAAGTAAGTACGGAAAAGTAAGTGGGCCAGAATACAAACCCAAACTGAAAGTAAAGTACAACTGGAAAGGGAAAACAGCAACTGAAAGTAAAGCCAAAATATCGAGCCATCCACTAGAAGTCCCACCTGAAGGGTGAGTACAGATAGCCTCCACAGCTCCTCGGTTCTAGCCGTCCGCTCCGAGTACGTCCCGCCCAGTGGTCCACCTCCAGGTATTGTCCTGCTCCGCAAGCCTCAACCACGATCAGCGTTGTCCGTCATCTGCAACCAACACAATGTAGTGCGGGCATAGCCCGTTCAGGGGTGAGTATAAGCTTATCAGTAGGGACCCCGAGACCCCCGAAGGTCCCCCAGAATCCACAAAGGATAATCCACAAAGGAAACATACAATCCTGAAGTAACATTCGACACTGCTTAGGTATATGTCCATATATATACCTAAGTCACCAATTCTTGTTCGGCTCCAACATCCGAGCCCAAGTACAACCCAGTCCACATAGTAATCAAAACGTAAATCCACACAGGATAGCACAACACAATCCACAAAGGAAAGAAAAACAGGATTCAGCTCACACAGGTATACTTCTTCGTATGACGATAGAGATGATCAGATATATCCACTGATTCATCTATGCTGTCGGACCCACAAAGGATCAATAGGTACTAACCCCCGTAGTGACCCACAAAGGATCTGACCCACACAGGATCGATAGTTAACTAACCCCCGCAATGACCCACAAAGGATCTGACCCACACAGAATCGATAGGTAACTAACCCCCGCAATGAACCACACAGGATCAGACCCACACAGGATCTATAGGCGCTGGCCCACACAGGACCGTTGAGCACTATCCCACACAGGATCAGACCCACAGAGGATCTGTAGCACTGATCCACGTAGGATCGCTGAGTGATGTAGTCGTCGCCGTCGAATCCACTGAGGATCTCTGCACAGTCGTTGTCGTCGTCACAGTCGCAGCCAGCTCTAGGGTTCCCGCACACAGTAAAATCATTCGGGATGGTCCACTCCACCAGCCGAGAGGCTGATACATCAACTGACACATAGTCCATAGTTGATGTATCCAAAAGTCTTGTATCGTCAACAGGAACTCAACGTCGCAGACGGCGCGTCAATCAGACGCCCGGTCTGAGAGTTATTGGCTTTTTCGTCCCAGGAGCCTGGTTCGTTTCTAAGTCAAAACCAACCCAAACATACTCCACCTGCATCCAAACTGCGGGCGGAGTAAGCCAAAAGATCTGTCTTACTTAGAGGAAACCATCAAAGTCGACGGCACGTCAATCGGACGTCCGGATATTAAGTTATGAGTGTTTCCGATCCGAGGGCCTGGTTGGTTTCATGTACGAACCAACCCGGACGAACCCAAGGTACTCCGAAACCTTGAGTGCAATATACCTAAATGACCGTCTTGATCCAAGGATCGCATCGGCACTGATGGTGCGTCAATCAGAGGATTGTAGCCCAATATATGGGCAAAAGACCGAAAGGGTCTAGAAACGGGGGTATGGGCCCGGACCGACCCGGCCCAACCCCCCCCCCCCCCCCCCCCCCCGGGTCGGCCCGAACCGGGTCCGACCCTGATGCGCACGACCCAGCTCAGCCGGCGCGGCCCGGCCCGGCCTGGGCGCGACCCAGCCCGGCCTGGGTGCGACCCGGCTAGCGCTGGCCGGGTGGCCAGCAGGTCGGCTCGGGCGTTACGGCCGAGCCGCGGGCGGGTGGCGTGCTGCCCCCGCGTGAAGGAGTTGTGGCCTCGCGTGGGGCCTCCCTTGCCATCAGATGCGACAGGTGGTCGTGTCCCGTCCCCCTCCAGTCCCGTGCGGTCGTGGGACCACGCCTTGCCACCGCGGCTTCAACCGCGGCGGCTGCTTCGCAGACCACCGGAGGAGTTCCGGTGGTAGGAAAAACGCGACGTCTTTGCCAATGGCCCTCCCGGGGCCCATCCTTCACTGTGGGGACCTCACATCGCTCGTGCGGCTTACTTTTTCGTCGTCCGTCGTTCTGCACACCAAGAACTAAATGGGCGGTGGGTTCAGACTTGTTGGTTGGTCTGCACCCACCGCGTTAGCGGTTTTAAAAGTCTCCCAACAAATATTTAATCATACGCCGCGGTTATAAATCACAAAGATTTAGATAAACAAGAACCCTTACCTCAACGTTATTGTCGAACGTGAGTTCGTCGCGGATTCAACCGTCGCGGAAGAAGAGGATCGTCGCGTCGTGGAAGGGGCGTCGCTGTCGTATTGGTAAACGGTGTTGCGTAGAGAAACTCTGAGGATTAAGATCACACATATTTAATTGCACCAATTAAACCCATGTTGAGGATATAACTCACAAAGAATTAAAAGAACTGCAATCCCCTACCTCAATCGGTTGTTGATCAAAGGTTGCCATGGGGAAGGAATGTCGCGGAAGAAACGTCGTGGAAGGAGAATCGTCGGCGTCGCGTTGTCGATCTCCGAGGGTTCGCCGTTCTTTGTTGCCCTTCGTCGAAGGCCAGCGTTCTTCGCATTCTTAACGTTCTTCGCGTTCTTCGTGTTCTTCGTGAAGGAGGATGAAGATCTTCAGGCCTTAGAGTTTTCTCCAAATCCTCTCAACAAGCCACCCCTCAAAAGACAAGTGTTGGTCTTATTTTATTCCCATGACAACAATTAGATATTCAAAGTTAAGGAATGAACCATTAATTCAATGAATTAATGGTAACGACTTAACTACCCAATTAATAGGGGCATTTAGAATATATGTAAATGCACCGGTTGACATTAAATAAAAGAGGGGGTTGCAGGTGCGTTACTTAGGAGGAAATAAATGGTGGGGCTCGTGCGGGCCGCACCTCACAAATATCCTACCAAGAGGGTAGGATATTTTGGGTTCCACCCTATCCGCTTAACTTAGCATAAGTGGCATTAAGTGGCTTTATGCGAAATAAAATAAAATTGTCGCACCACTTTATATTATTTCTTAACTTAACCCCAAAAAAATTAAAAACCACACCCGAGCAAACGCAACTCCGGAAAAGGCGTTTCTAAGAAAATACTGCTGTTTTGATTCCATCGGTTCCCTCAGAATTTGATTCTGAGCACCAGTTCAAAGGTTATAAAACCTCACTCATTCGTTCACTGAACGTACCCGAGCTAAACTTCGGAAAATGATTATGGGCACACCGGGCCTCGGAATCAGGTGCCGTCAAAAACTGCGTTCTTGTAAAATTCCCAAGAAAATTAAGAAAAAAAATTTCCTTGAATTTTACGGGTCTTTCCATCACTCTCACCTCAGTGATTTACGTCCCCGTAAATATACATCATAAAATAGGGAAACAAATGTGGGTACTGAGAACGCATCTGAGCCTCCCGCTCCCAAGTGCTCTCCTGGAGGTTCCCATGCTGCCATCTGATTTGCACTAGAGGAATCGGTAGTCCACGTAGGACCCACTCCTGTCGATCCTCAATTTCCGACTGGACCTCCGCAAAAGTCGCCCCATCATCAACGTCTAGCTCCCCATGGTCAATGATATGCGTCGGGTCGTGCACGTATCTCCTCAGCTGAGATACGTGGAAGACGTCATGCACCCGGTGCAATTGAGGTGGTAGAGCCAGGCGATAAGCCACCTCGCCAATCCTGCTGAGTACCTGGAATGGTCCAATGAAGCATGGAGACAACTTTCCACCTCGTCCAAATCTCCGTAATCCACATCGAGGTGAGACACACAAGAAGATGTGGTCACCATCCTCGAACTCTAGTGGCCTCCTCCTCCTGTCAGCATAGGACTTCTGCCTGGTCTGAGCTATCCTACTCTTCTCCTGGATGATCTGGACCTTCTCTATCATGGCCTGGACCATCTCTGGTCCCACAAGTGCTGACTCCCCAGGGTCTGTCCATCACAAAGGAGATCTTCAAGGTCGGCCGTACAACACCTTGTAAGATGTCATCCCAATGGTGGAGTGGTAGCTGTTGTTGTACGCAAACTCCACCAAGGGTAGGTGGTCCTCCCAGCTGCGACCAAAGTCTAGGACACATGCGCGGATCATGTACTTGAGAGTCTGAATGGTCCTCTCTGTCTGACCATCCGTCTGAGTGTGAAAGGTGGTGCTCAGACGTAGCTGCGTCCCGAACGCCTCCTACAACCCCTTCCAAATCCGGGAAGTAAAGCGAGCATCTTGATCAAAAACGATAGATGATGGCACACTGTGAAGTCATACAATCTCCTAAACGTAGAGACGTCCCAAGCTCTCCACTGAGCCCTGCTCTCTGATGGGTAAGAAGTGATCCGACTTGGTGAGTCGTTCGACAATCACCCAAATAGAGTAATGACCTCTGGAAGTTCATGGAAGTCCAGTCATGAAGTCCATAGATATCCCGTCCCACTTCCACTCTGGAACCTCCAAGGGCTGTACCAAGCCTGCTGGTACCTGATGCTCCACCTTCACTTGCTGGCAGGTGAGGCATCGAGAAATGAACTCTGCCACAGCCTTCTTCATTCCTGGCCACCAGTGATGTCGTCTGAGATCCTGGTACATCTTCCCCACTACAGGATGTACCGCCAAAGGAGAAGTTTGAAACTCTCTCAGCACTTCCTCCCGTAAAGAAACTATTACCAAGGTACGTCCTCTGAAAAGGACGTTGTGCTCTCCTCCCATGGAGAATCCATCAGGTGCCTATCCTAAGGATATCTACACACTTCGCGTCTCACAGTCGGTGTCCCCACGTTGTGCCTCTCTGACCCGCTGCAGTAGTGGAGGAGTGATTGTGAGTGACTGAAGAAATGCTGCTCCATCTCTATGCACGAATGATATCTGCAAAGCAGCTAGCTGCTCCATCGCCTCCTCAAGCAGCTGAATTCCCGTCCTCCTACTGAGAGCATCGGCTACTACGTTCCCCTTCCTAGGAGTATAGAATATATCAAAGTCATAGTCCTGGAGGAACTCGAGCCATCGTCGCTGTCTCAAGTTCAGGTTTTTCTGAGAGAAGATGTACCTGAGACTCTGATGGTCAGAAAAGACTGTAAAGCGCCCGCCCATCAGATAGAGTCACCATGTCTTCAGAGCGAATACCACTGCTGCTAACCCCAGGTCATGAGTGGTGTAGTTCTGCTCATGCGGCCTCAACTGACGTGATACATAGGCGATCACTGCCCGCTCCTGCATCCGGACACATCCGAGTCCGGTCCCTGATGCATCTCAGTAGACTACGTACCCTACTCCCTCCTCTGGAAACCTCAAGATAGGTGCGCTGGTCAATCTCTGTCTCAACTCCTGGAAGCTCTACTGGCATCTGTCTGACCACACAAAGGTTTTCCCCTTCTTCGTAAGAGCTAAGTGCGGTGTCGTGACTCTGGAGAAGTCTGTCACAAATCTTAGATAGTATCCAGCTAGTCCCAAGAAACTCCGCACCTCCGTCACGCTCCTGGGTGGCCCCTCAACTGTCTGCTGCTCCTCTTCACGGTGGGTCGGGAAGTCACGAGCCATGTGGCCCTACCCGCTGCAAGTGTAGCAATGCCTGCCTCTCGAAAGACTGGATTCGTGTTGTGTGCCCCGCACTGCTGAGCCAGTGTCTTGAGGTCGTCTTCCGGAGGGTCTGGTCTTCCTGGACCCATGCGTCATCCGTCAACTGCCTGAAGTAAAAGAATCTGCTACCTTCCGCCATGCGGTAGGTCTCACTGCTGATGTAGACTCAGCAAGAAAGCTCTCGATCAGAAGAGCTCACTCCAGTACTCCTTCCTAAGTCAAAATGCTGAGGGAGATCAGTGATGCCCTGATCTCATTCCTCAATCCCTTCTCAATGGTCCGAGCCCAGAAGAATGGGTCTCGTACCATGTCTGTCGAGTAGCCCGAGAGATTGGTAAATCTCACCAAGTACTGGGCGACCGTCAAGCTGCCCTGCCGCAGTTGTAGAAGCTCCTGGATGCGCACCACACTGAGGGTGGTTGGGAAGAACTCTGAGTGGAAGAGTCTCTCAAAGTCCGTCCAGAGGAGAGACGCCTTATCGTGCACCTGGAGCATCAAGCTCCATCATCTGCATGCTATTGCGTGCAGGAGGCTCACTACAAGGATCACCATGAGGTCTGCTGGTGGCCTCACTAACCTGAAAACTCGTACCACTGCCTCGAGCCAATCCTCGGCTGCCTGGGGGTCCATCTCCCCATGGAACCTACGCAGTCGCTGGCGATGAAACTCGTGCATTGCACTAAGGCAACGTGCATCGTCAGCGGCTGGGGCTAGTAGCATCGGTGGCTAGGCTGGTAGAGGTACCGTCGGTGCCTCTGCTGTCAAAGGGCCCTATACCGAGGCCTCATCGCTCGGTGGGTTATCGCCACGCACAACTCTCGGAACCCTAGCTGGCTGCCGTCGTGGGGCCATCCTGAAAAGAAATAGGTGCGCCACAGTCAGAATAGTATACCTGGTTAGCTGACATAAAGTAATCACAAAAAAAACTTGAAACACACATGCAATCAATGTTTTCGTATATTAAGTCGGAAATCAGAAGTCAGGGTCCTGGTGTACGGATACGTTTGCCGCCGCACCAACAATGGACTCCCTGGACTGATAACCACACCTAATATGCTTAACACTATTGCTTGACATAGAAAAAGGTCAGAGTCCAATGTTCTGTGGTAAAACCGAACTCCTCTGATACCAATTTGTCACGACCCGTCCTCGGGGCCAGTGTCGTGACTACCCCAAGCCCTCCTTCCATAGGCCAAGGGCTAGAGACTAGCACCAAGGAGTAATTCCCAGTAAAAAGGGAAGGCATTGACTTGGTAAAGTAAACAAACACCACATAGCATGCAATTAGCAGAAGTATACACTTAGTAAAAACTGATACAAAAGTAAGTGCAGAAAATTAAGTGGGCTAGAATACAAACCCAAACTGAAAGTAAAGTACATCTGGAATGGGAAAACAACAACTGAAAGTAAAGACACAATGTCGAGCCGTCCACTGGAAGTCCCACCTGAAGGGTGAGTACAGATAGCCTCCATAGCTCCTCGGGTCCAGCCATCCGCTCTGAGTACGTCCCACCCAGTGGTCCACGTCCAGCTATCGTCCTGCTCTGCAAGCCTCAACCACGATCAGCGCTGTCCGTCGTCTGCAACGAACACAACGTAGTGCGGGCATAGCCCGTGCATGGGTGAGTATAAGCTACTCAGTAGGGACCCCAAGACCCCCGAAGGTCTCCCAGAATCCACAAAGGATAATCTACAAAGGAAAGATACAATCACGAAGTAACATTCGACACTACTTAGGTATATTCCCATACAAATACCTAAGTCACCAATTCTCGTTCGGCTCCAACATCCGAGCCCAAGTACAACCCAGTCCACAGAGTAAGCAAAACGGAAATCCACACAGGATAGAACAACACAATCCACAAAGAAAAGCAAAACAGGATTCATCTCACACAGGTATACTTCTTCGTATGACGATAGAGATGATCAGATATATCCACTGATTCATATATGCCGTTGGACCCACAAAGGATCGATAGGTACTAACCCCCGCAATGACCCACAAAGGATCGGACCCACATAAGATCGATAGGTAACTAACCCCCACAATGACCCACAAACGATCTGACCCACAGAGGATCGACAGGTAACTAACCCCCGTAATGACCCACATAGGATCAGACCCACATAGGATCTGTAGGCGCTGGCCCACACAGGACCGCTGAGCGCTGACCCACACAGGATCGGACCCACACAAGATCTGTAGCACTCATCAACGTAGGATCTCTGAGTTTTGTAGTCGTCTCTGTCGAATCCACTGAGGATCTCTGCACAATCGTCGTCGTCGTCACAGTCACAGCCATCTCTAGGGTTCCCGCACACAGTAAACTCGTTCAGGAGGGTCCGCTCCATGTACCGAGAGGCTGATACATCAACTGACACATAGTCTAGAGTTGATGTATCCAAAAGTTTCGTAACGTCAACAGGAACTCAACGTCGCAGACGGCGCGTCAATCGGACGCCCGGTCTGAGAGTTATTGGCTTTTTCGTCCCAGGGGCCCGGTTGGTTTTTAAGTCAAAACCAACCCGACCGTACTCCACCTGCATCCAAACCACATGCGGAGTAAGCCAAATGATCCGTCTCACTTAGAGGAAACCACGAAAGTCGACGGCACGTCAATCGGATGTCCGGAGCTTAAGTTATGAGTGTTTCCGCTCCGAGGGCCCGGTTGGTTTCGTGTATGAACCAACCCGACCGAACCCAAAGTACTCTGAAACCTTGAGTGCGATATACAGAAATGACCGCCTCGATCCAAGGATCGCATTGGTGCTGAAGGTGCATCAATCGGAGGTCCATAGCCCAAGATATGGGCAAAAGACCTAAAAGGGTCCGTAAACGGGGGGTCTTGGCCCGGACCGACCCCCCCCCCCCCCCCCGGGTCAGCCCAAACCGGGTCGACTCGACCAGGCCCAGCCGGCGCGGCCCGGCCCGGCCTCGGCGCGACCCGGCTGGCGCTGTCCGGGTGGCCAGCGGGTCGGCTCGGCCGTTACGGCAGAGCCGCAGGCGGGGGACGCGCTGCCCCCACGTGAAGGAGCTGCGGCCCCGCGTGGGGCCGCCCTTGCCAGCAGATGGGGCAGCCGGCCGTGTTCCATCCCCCTCCGGTCCCGCGTGGTCGCGGGACCACACCTTTCCGTCGCGGCTTCAGCCACTGAAGCTCCTGCCGCCGGCAGGCTGCTCCGCGGACAACCGGACGAGTTCCGGTGTTCGGAAAAACGCACCATCTTCGCCAATGGCCCTCCCGGGGCCCGTCCTTCACTGCGAGGACCTCACATCGCCTGTGCAGCTTACTTTGTCGTCGTCTGCCATTCTGCACACCAAGAAACAAAAGGGCGGTGGGTTCGAACTTGTTCGTTGGTCCGCACCCACCGCGTTAGCGGGTTTAAAAGTCTCACAAAAAATATTTAATCATATGCCACGGTTATAAATCACAAAGATTTAGATGAACAAGAACCCCTACCACAACGTTATCGTCCAACGTGAGTTCGTTGCGGATTCAACCGTCGCGGAAGAAGAGGATCGTCGCATCGCAGAAGGGGCGTCGCTGTCATCGTGGTACATGGCGTTGCGTAGAGAAACTCCGAGGATTAAAATCACCCAGATTTAATTGCACCAATTAAACCCAAGTTGAGGATATAACTCACAAAGAATTAAAAGAATTGCAATCCCCTACCTCAATCGTTTGTTGATCAAAGGTTGTCACGGGGAAGGAACGTCGCGGAAGAAACGTCGCGGAAGGAGAATTGTCGTCGTCGCGTCGTCGATCTCTGAGGGTTCGGTATTCTTTTTCTCCCTTCATCGAAGGTCGGCGTTCTTCGCATTCTTCGCGTTCTTCGCGTTCTTCGTGAAGGAGGATGAAGATCTTCAGGCCTTAGAGTTTTCTCCAAATCCTCTCAACAAGCCACCCCTCAAAAGACAAGTGTTGGTCTTATTTTATTCACATGCCAACTGTAACACTCGAGACTTTTATGTTATATAAATCATCAAATGAATCTTTTTCTACACACAATACTTGCTTGGCTTGCTTTACACTAAATCACGACCTTCCTCGATAGCTTGCGTCGTACGCAATACCGAGTTTCACTAAACAATGATATGCTAATAAAATATTATTAAAACTAGACGTTATGAATAGTAATAACCACTTTTTGAAATTTTATAAATTTTATTTTTCAAAATGGACTTCATTTTTGGATTCGGAATATCGAAATTATCCTAGGGTGAAATTTTGGTATTTTTCTGAAAACTTTAAATTTTTGATGAATAGTGAAACCACTAAGTGGTAGTTAAAAAACTGAATTTTCCATAAAACTTAATTTTACCGCTTCTGTGAGTAGAATTTCAAAAATCCGAGAGACACGGTTGATGTCAATAAGTAAAATGTGGTTCAATGAGATGAGAATAATTTTTGGTGAATAGTAAGTTTTTACTTTTATTTACCGCCGTTAAAAGTAAATAGAGTAATTAAGCGTAAAAATGATATTATTATTACCCTAAAACATGTCCTAATTCTATTGGATAAGTGTAATTCGACCAAAAACAACCTTAGTAATAAAATATGACCATTTAGGCCCACTTGGATTAGATTAGGACATTTATTATTAATTTATTTAAAGAAGGGTTAAAATAGTTAAAATCAAAGTTTAATAAGTAAATAATTTTTAATATAAGGTTATACATAAGATAAATTCGACTATAAATATTCATTAGAAAGCTAAAACGATTTCCTACATAATGATATTTTATTAGTAATTTTTATACTTTAACTAATTTAATTCATTTATGACACAATGATGATACATTAATTATCTTATTAATGAAATATTGACATAATTGATGTTATAAATACCTAAATAAATATAATTTGAGACTTTTTATGAATTCCACTAATTTTCTAGGTTAATATGACATGTTATTATTTATTTAATTAACTTTTTTCTAACTAATCACTCTTTTATTATTTTCAAAAAAATCAATTACTAAATAGTGTCAAAATTGACATAAAATAGTTTTAAAACAAATATTATATTATTAATTGTTATTTTATTCCTAAAAATCTAAGGTTCGGCCAAATGACTTAGATAAGGTTATATATATTAATAATAAATAACTTTGTGTTCGTTTGGCTGCTTTTAGTAAGTTTATTAACCTTATAGTATAAGAACACAAGAAGACACGGTAAAAGTAAAATTATATAACTTAATGTTAAATCTAAATGATGAGGTTAAAATAGGAACCTAAACTTGTCTAAATTCTATTGTATGAGAGGATTTCGACCCATCCCCACCTTAGCTTCGAAATAAATCAATTTAGAGATATTTAAAACCGAACATGACTTTATAATAAAATAATATTTTTTGTTTTTCCAAAGGAGCCCCTCTCCTCCCTTATAAAAGGGCACCTCCTCCCCCTCTTCCTCACACCACTTTGAGCCTTCAAGCTCGGAAAAAACCTGACACTTTCTCCTCTCCACTTCCCTAGAGACATCCTAGAGGTCCTGTTCTTCTTCAAAGACCAATTTTAGTTCCCTAAAAGGAGGTCTCAAAGAAACACTTCAAAGAAGAGGTAATGTCTGTTACCGATTCTTTCATCTTTATTTCTTTTTCCACTTATTCTTATTTAGTTGTTTCATTATGAAGTAATAATATCAGTATCACAAATATACTGACATGTTATTATAAGTTTGAAGCAACCCTATTTCACCATCTATCCATCCTACGGAAAATGAAATCACCGCGCGTGCGTACGTACGGAATATCGTCTCCACGCCGTGGTGTAATCTATTTTCCACCACCACCTTACTTGAATGGGTATACTGGTGTAAATAATGACTATATATGATTATTGTAATGTGATACTGATTCTGAAATAGTATACATACACTCCAATACAATTCCATGATCATGGGAACGATATCATCGCTCGTGCGTACGTACGGAATACCGTCTCCACGATGTGATGTGACTCGTTCTACATGATCTTCATTGCATAATGATTATATAAATGAATTGAATAAATGAATATGATATATATTACACTAATAACATTCTGTAAATGAGGTATCTATATCCTAAAGAGAATAATAAGAATTTATTCGACCAAACACACATAAGAACAATAAGTAATAAACACCTGAATAACAAGTTGTAATGAAATATTACTAATAAGAAGCTAAGAATATGACTATATGTGATATCATAACAATGATTATAATTATGGAATATGTCAATAAAATTATTTAAATCATTATACAAGAGTTTTGGACATGTACAAAGCATATCAGACCTAAGGTAAGGGAAATATCACAATCTCATTTTTATCCAAGATTGTTTATACTTTAGTATTTACTGGGGTGTATTTTATCATCCACATCGATGTTTCCTCAATATTTAATATTATATCCATCCACCTAAAATTTTTTAAATCAAATGTTACCCTTCGGCGAGGTTTTAGTAAAGGATATGAAAGGAATCTTTTGTCATTTTTCGTACGAGGTACTTTTTGACTTTTCCGACAAAAGTACGAAGAATGTTTTTTTTAACTTATACGGAATGAATGGATTTTTAAAACATTATTTCCAAGAAGATTCCTTTACAAGTTTTCAAGTTTATTTTTAATCAAATTCTTTTAGTTTATAATTGTACGACATGTTAAGAAAAGAAAAGTGTTTTTGATGCAGAAATGATATTTTCCTCAAGAATGGAGTTCAAGTGTTTTATCAAAATTATTTTCCATCTAAGATAATAAAGGGTTATGTTTCTATCCCTATTATTACATTTATTTGATTATGTTGTGATGGAATTATATTTTTATGAATTCCTTTATCTTATATGAATTGTTTTATGATGTCACGATGTTTAAGATTCCCATTTTTATTACATGGGTTATGTTATGATGTATGGTTTCTGATTTTGTGGAACACATAAGAATGGTATCATTATGAGATGTGTGGGACCTATATCTCCCTCCAATTATTTGGGTAATGATTTTATATCTCATGAGATAGACATGGCTGGAATGGCAGGTTAAACCGGTTCAGCGAAACAGGACTGAAACGAGGAGTGTACTCGGTACAGAAATGGATTTTTTCCACTAAGACAGTCTTGGAAATGAGTCTTGACTAACAAGAAATGATTCTCTATGATTATGTGTGTATTACACAATGTTTCATGTTTTAAGTTATGATTATTGGGATTACATTTCACTACTATTATTTATCCCATGTTATGAAATTATGATTTCTTTTGCAGGTTAAGATTTCCAAAAGTTATGTTCTTATGTATATGATGTGATTGATATTTCTTTTGTTTACCCTTACTGAGCATTTGAGCTCACCCTTTTGTATGTTTTATTTCCCTAGGTCAGGAAGAAGGTTATTAAGTAGAATATTCCAAAAAGGGACTCTAGATATGATGAAATAAATGGGAGGCAAAGTAGATGCTTTATGAACCAGTTGTTTATGCTTTCCAGTTTCTAAAGACACTATACCTATACAGTCCTTTCATGGTTTTGTTATATGTTGTAATAAGTGTGCTTCAATTTTGAAGTAATAACAATGTATGTAATGTTTGGGTCGTTATAGTTGGTATCATAGGAAATGTATAGTCAACCTTTGGAAACTAGGATGTGAAATCCTTAGTAAGAACCCTAAGGATAATTCTAAGCATAGAACACAATCTTAGTGTTTTAGAAATTACCATGAATAACCTATGATAAGACCTTAAGTGTGAAATTTTATTCTTGATTATGTGGTTTTCCTATTATAATTAGTGTTGCTCACACTATTCTTCTTGGTTTTAGTCAATGGCTTGAACCTGAAGGAACCGTGTTAATGCGGAATGCGACGGGGAATGCAATGATTATCCCCCAGAGCAACCAAACGTTATGGGAGATGGAATGAAAAATCTTGTAGACATGCTCACACAACTTTCTCAAGCTATGAATCATGCAAGACTTCCAAACGAGCTAATGAAGGAGCAACATTCTGTTGAATCCTTCATGAGGCAGCGTCCACCTTCTTTCAGCGGGTCTACTGATCCATTCGTTGCTGAGCAATGGATTAGTAATACTGAAAAGATATTTTCAGTTCTTCAATGTTCTGAATATGATAAAGTCATCCTAGTAGTGTATCGTTTGGAAGGAGATGCTGATCAATGGTGGAATCTTATTAGGAATACGAGGCAAAGGGATGAAATTGAGTCCATGGAATAAGACGAGTTCAAGAACTTATTTTTCAATAAGTACTTCCCTCGTATTCTCCAAACAAAGATGGAGAAAGAGTTTCTTGAACTGAAGCAAAAGGATGATGAATCTGTTGGTACTTATGCAGCAAATTTTACAAGACTTCCAAGGTACGCTTCTGGTATTATTATCCAACCTGAGAGTAAGATCGATCGATTCTTTAGTGTCTTAAAACCAAGTCTTCGAAGGGCGTTAGCCATAAGGGACTTCAATAGCTATGAGGAAATCGTTTTATGTGCTCTCAAAGTCGAGATGGAGATTGGAGTAACCCATCAGTCATATGGGTTTGATAAGAAGAGGAAAATGGAATTCAAAGGAAAATCTAAAGAGCACACTGAAAAGAAGATGAGCTTTCCCTTATGCTCAAAGTGTGGAAAGAAACATGGAGGGAGTTGTCTTAAAGGGACAAGTAAATGTTTCAAATGTGGAAAGGAAGGTCATCGGGCATTTGAATGCTGTAATGATGGGAAGAAGATGTCTAATGATGCAAACAAAGGAAGGGATGCACAGAATGAACCTACTACACTTCAATGTTTCAAGTGCAAGGAGATGGGGCATTATGCCAATCAATGCCCAAATCCAAGGGTTGATGATGATGGTCGACGTCAACAAACATTTAAGGATAAAGACAAAGTAAAGTCACATGCAATTTTCTATCAGCGATGTGGAGTACGATAACGATGTGGTGAAAGGTACACTTACCATCCACTCTAAAGTAGAAAATGTTTTATTTGATTCTGGATCCACCCACTCCTTTATTTCTGAAGAATTTTCTAAGGATATCACCGTATTACCTCAACAGTTAGATGTTGAGTTAGCTGTGACAACCCCTAATGGCACAACAGTCGCATCAAAAGATTATAATTCTTCTCCGATTGAAGTTTGTGGGAAAGTGCTTCCTAAAAATCTTGTGATCCTTCCTATAGTGGAATTTTATGTGATTCTTGGCATGGATTGGATTTCTCTACATGGAGCTCATATCAATTGCCAAATAAAGGAAGTCACATTTCATCTTCCAGATCAATCTATGATCGTCTATCGATGCAAGGATGAACATAACCTTCCAATGGAAATTTATTCCATTTTATGGGTATTGATTCCACTAAATTAAGGTTATTTATCTAAAATGGTTGGTGAGAAACTCACGATTAAGAATATTCCCATTGTACGGGAGTTTGATGATGTCTTTCTGGAGGAATTACCGGGTCTTCCACCGAATCGTGAAGTTGAGTTTTCAATATAACTCGTACTGGATGCTTTGCCTATTTCAAAGACACCTTATAGAATGGCCCCAATTGAGTTGTAGGAATTGAAGAAGCAACTCTAAGAGAATCTTGATAAGGGGTTCATACGCCCTAGTACGTCACCTTGGGGAGCACCTATTCTGTTTGTTAAGAAGAAAGATGGATCAATGAGACTCTGCATTGATTATCGAGAACTTAACAAGATCACTATCAAGAACAAATATCCTCTCCCGTTCATTGATGACCTATTTGACCAACTACGCGGAGCTCAATACTTTTCCAAGATTGATCTTCGTTCAGGGTATCATCAATTAAGGGTCAAAAGGGAGGATATACCAAAGACGGCTTTCCGTACAAGGTATGGACACTATGAATTTATAGTGATGCCATTTGGTCTTACTAATGTCCCTGCTATCTTCATGGATCTAATGAATAGAGTCTTTAGAGACTATCTTGATCAGTTTGTGGTAGTATTTATAGGCGATATTCTTGTCTATTCAAAGAGCAAGGAAGAACATGAAGATCACTTGAGAATTATAATGAAGACCCTGATAAAGGAGAAGCTTTATGCCAAATTTACCAAGTGTGAATTTTGGCTTCAAAAAGTTTCATTTTTGGGTCACATAATCTCAAAAGAGGGGATATCTGTGGATCCAGCAAAAACAGAGGTTATCGAAAGATGTTCGAGACCAACAACAGTAACTGGGATCTGAAGTTTTCTTGGTTTTGCTGGATATTATCGACATTTTGTGAAAGATTTTTCACAATTATCTAATCCACTCACAAAGTTTAGTTGAAAAAGAGTTATGTTTTTTTTGGATGGAGGAATGGGAAGAGAATTTCAAGGAGTTGAAAAGAAGGTTATCTAGTGCACCTATGCTCACACTGCCTTGTAGTGGAGAAAGGTTTGTGATCTATAGTGATGCATCCAAGAAGGGATTGGGGTGTGTTCTTATGAAAAATGATATGGTGATAGATTATGCATCACAAAAGTTGAAAATACATGAGAAAAATTACCCAACTCATGATTTGGAGTTAGCTACGGTAATATTTGCGTTAAAGATTTGGAGTCATTACCTTTATGGTGAAAGGTGTGATATTTATACTGATCATAAAAGTTTAAAGTATATTTTCACACAAAAGGAGTTGAATATGCGCCAAAGAAGATGGTTGGAGCTGATTAAGGATTATGACTGCTCAATTCATTACCACCCTGGGAAAGAAAAACAAGGTGGTAGATGCATTAAGTCAACAAGACCATTCTAGTTTATCCATGATGAGGATCACAAAAGATCCAATATTTATGGATTTACAAAGGATGGATCTTGGAATTATAATGAAAGGGGAAAAATCGTATCTTTCTCAAATGAATGTTCAACCATCTATACATGTGAAGATTAAAGAGGCACAGAAAGAAGATGTCGAGTTAAAAAAGAAGGTTATAAATGTTCCTGAATTCAACCTTGATTGTGATGGGATAATAAAGTTCAGGAATTGGGTTTGTGTTCCTCCCATCCTCGAATTAAAGAAGGAGCTGCTGGATGAGGCTCATAGTTCTTCATTCTCTATTCATCCTGGAAGCACGAAGATGTATAGGGACCTGAAAGAGTACTTCTGGTGGGAAGGAATGAAAAGAGATGTTGCTGAATATGTCTCTCGATGCTTGGTTTGTCAACAAGTTAAAGCTGAGAGACAAAAGTCTAAGGGGATGTTACAACCATTACCCATACCCGAATAGAAATGGGAAAACATCACTATGGACTTTGTCATAGGACTTCCTAAAAAATCCAAAGGCAATAATGCTATCTGGGTCATAGTTGATCATCTTACAAAGTCTGCACACTTCATTGCTATTAGAGAGGATTTCTCTCGGGATCAGCTTGCCAGGATATATGTAAAGGAAGTGGTAAGATTTCATGGAGTACAACTTTCTATTATATCTGATCAGGATCCGAGGTTTACATCAAAGTTATGGCGAAGTCTTCAGCATACTCTGGATACATAGTTAAGTTTTAGCACTGCTTATCATCCTCAGACAGACGGTCAGTCTGAGAGAACAATTCAAACTCTAGAAGATATGTTGAGAGCTTGCTCTATGGATTTCAAAGGTGGTTGGGATCAACACCTACCTTTGGTTGAATTTTATTATAATAATAGCTTTCAGTCCAGTATTCAGATGGCTCCTTATGAAGCTCTCTATGGAAAGAAATGCAGGACTCCAACTTGATGGGATGAAGTTGGGGAAAGAAAGCTATTAGGACCCGATCTCATTGATGAAATGGTAGAAAAGGTCAGATCTATTCAACAACACATAAGAGAAGCTCAGAGTCGAAAGAAAAGTTATGTCGAAAACCGAAGAAAAGACCTAGTGTCACAACCTGACCGCAGATGTCATTATTTTACTTTTTTCTTGGTCCTGATTTAAAATTTTCGAGGTTTGCTTGTGTTGGCGGTTTCGTGCCGGTGCGCGGTCATCGCATCGCTAGCGGTGACCGTGTGTTCGTCCCGGGTGACTATGTGTTCACCCGGCGTTTTAAATATTAAAATTTTTATGTTAACATTTTATTATTATTACCATTTAAATTGTGTTATCATTATTGTGGTATTTTTATATATGTTTATATATGTGTATAGTAATGTATATATATATATATATGTGTCTATATATGTATATATATATATGCTTATCTAAGTTTATGTCTATATATGTTTATATATAAATGTTTATTGTATTTACATTTATATATATATATATATCTATATATGTATAAATATATATATGTGTGTTATTTTTGAATGATTTTATTATTTTAAACATTTGATCAGAATAATTATTATTATAATTAACTGATTTTTTTATTAATTTTTATATTTTATTATTATTATTCTTATAAAGTTTTATTATTATTATTTTCATAATGTTTTACTATTATTACTGTTATTATTATTATGAAATATATAAATATATATATAAAAACTGAAACCATAATTTTCCCCCTAACCTACCCAGCCGCCACCCTCTCCCCTCTCCTCTCTCTCTCCCTCGTTTTTCTTTCCCACCTTTTTTCTGGATTGGCCGGCCCGCGGCCCCTCCGGGGTGCTACCCTTCAGCCCTCTATCGTCCAGCTCCCACTCAGCCCCAGCCACGCCGCGCGGCCCCCCAGACCTCGCCGCTGCCCGCACCCGGCTCCCCCCTGCCCGGCCTTCTTCTGGCGTCCGGCGACCTCCCTGACCGCCGCGCCAGCAACCCCGACGTCCGGAGACCCTGCTGCTCCCAGCCGCCTCGCCGCACCACCGCCCCAGCCTCCCTCCGCCGTCCAAGATCACCCCACCCCGTCCGGCTCCCGTTTCGGCCCCTGCTTCCCATCGCCACGTCGTTCCGCCGCCTTCGGCGTCCTCCCTCGTTGCACCACCATCCCGGCCTCCCTTCCTTTCGGCTGTCCGGCGACCTTCCTTCCAGCAGACCCCCTGTCCGGCGACCTCCCTTCCGAAGGACCCCCCCCCCTGACCGGCGACCTCCCTTCCGGCGACCCCCCTATCTAGACGGCCTCCTCCCTCACCCCCACGTCGTCCCGTCCTCTCCCCGGCCTCGGCCGTTCCCTCGCGCGGTCCCTTGTTCCGGCCTCGCACCTCCAGCCCGACCACCGGCCTCCCCTCCCTCCGGCGGAGACACCCCCGCTCCGGCCAGCCCCTTCTGGCTAGCCGCCCTCGGCTGCGCCGCACCTGACCTACCCTGCTCGGCCGCACCCTTACTTTCCCACTCCGCTCCTTCTCTGTGAGTTTTTATTTTCTTATGTTAATCTTATTTCCGTTTTATTTTTATGACGTTTTAATATTATTATCATGTTAATAATAATATTATTATATTATTATTATTGTGGTTATATTATTGTTATATTATTATTATGTTAATATTATTCCATTATTATTATTATTATATTATTATTATTGTTATTATTGTTATATTATTATTATGCTTATTATATTATTATTGATATTATTATTATATTATGGTTATGTTATTATTGTTATTAAATTATGTTATTATTATTATTATATTATTATTATTATTAATATATTATTATTATTATTATTATTATTATTATTATGAAGTTGTTATTATTATTACTACATTATTATTATAATTATTATTATTTTCATGTTAATATTATTAAGTTATTATTTTTATTTTGGTTATGTTATTGTCATTATTATTATGTAAATGCTATTATTTTTATTATTATAATATTATTGTTATCATTATTATATTATGGGTATGCTATTATGATTATTATTATTATTATATTAATATTGTTATTATTATTATATCATTATATTATAATTATGCTAAATTATTATTGTTATTATTATTATATTATTATTATTATTATTATATTATGTTATTATTATTATTATTATTATTATTATGTTATGGTTATCACTATTATTATTATTATTTTTTACATTATTATTATTATTGTTATTACTATTATGTTATTATTATTGTTGAACCTGTCTAACGGTCTGTTGTTTTAGGACTTGTTTAACGGCGCAATACGGTGCGACCATTACGCAACGGGAGTTTTGCACCATGTCGTTTTTCGTTCCGATTTCAAGTAGGTCTCCCTTTTCACTCACCTTTAAATTAAGAATTTATTTATTCCTTGTCTTTTCATTGAGTTTCATTATATTAAAAAGGTATTATTTAGTAGTTTTTTATGGTGTGGTGATCTGCTGATAAAAGTTGTTTAAATTTTAGTGTTTCATTGAAAGTCTTTTTCTTGGTTTCAATTGTGTGCTTCCATAGTAATATTGCTAAATGGTTCTATATGAAATTTGAAATTGTGTTTTGAAATGTTTTTGGTGTGTATAAATTAGTAGGTGTATTGTTTATGGAAAAGGTGTTTCTTAGAACCTTGATTAGAAGAAATTCAGTATGACCTTTAAACTTGATTTTGAAAACTTTAAGTGTGGTTCTTGGTTGTTGAAAAATGTTTTCCTTTGACGCGTTATTAAATGTTTGGATTTCATTTCAGAAATATTATTCCTTCAAAAAGTGATTAATGGCCCGTTTGCCTCTTGATAAAAGTGAGGCGCGTTTGGATATTGGAAAATGATTCTACATGTGAAACCAGTGTCTTTCAGGTTTAACATGCTGATTTGGGTTTCTTAAATAAAGTTATATGCGTGTTTCTGGTTTTCAATGAAATTGCGTGTGTCGTATCCCTTTAGAAATGCTTTAGTATTAAATGGTTAAAATGTGAATGATGTGGCGGCCCGGTTGGCATCTTATTGTTTGTAAACCGACTACTTATACACATATACGTACTTATGGGGCATCTCTACAGGGGGACTTCCCTTCAAGGATTGTCGTGTAGTGGTGTCCGTGTAAGGGGTTGGCAAGTGCGTTGAGATGAGTCACGCGTGGAGGGCCTCTCACTTATACAGTATTATTAAAACTACCATGGGTTCCTGGGAGTCCTTTAAAGAATCGAGTGACGGTTGCTGGATAACCCCGATTAGATGGGTTAGTCCCCCCTTGGTAGGTAAGGCCTTGTGGGGCGTGCCACTGGTTGGCTATTAGGGCGGCCAGTTGGTCATTGACTGTGGAGTACCATGCCGGCAGGTAGTCTGAACCCGAGTACGTCCAGGGGTTTTCTAGGGATGTTTAGGATCGCCCATGGTTATTGCTGATAACTTCTGGTTTATTTTACTTTCACTTGGTTTTCCTTGCTTGTTTACCTTTACTTGCACTTGTTTTCCCTGCTTGTTTAATTTCAGTCATCCTTCACAGCCTATACTGTTAGACTTTGGGAAAATGGTTTTCAAATGAAAATACTTTATTCTCTTTATGTAAGATTTGAAAATGTAACACTTCTTTCCTTTTTAAATGAGTTTAAAAATAATGAAAGTGAACCAACTTTTGAAAAAGAATAAGGGAAATGTCTCGTTTTTTTATTTTCAAGTAAAGCACTATGAAAGCTTAATTTTATACATTATAGTTCAAACCTGGAATATGTAGATTCTTTATTTACTGGAAGTGCTTTGGGATTTGTTGTGGGGCTCCCCTACTGAGTACTTTTTGTGCTCACGCCTATCTTTTACCATTTCAATTGCAGGTTCCTTGTGTTCAGGTCTTCCTGGCTTGAGTCGCTCAGTGAGGGAGAGACGTTGGTTGTGGTTGGGTGGTGACCCGCGAGGTCACGTGGAGGTATGTCGTGGTTTAGTTTTGTTTATGAAGTTACTATTTTGTTTGTTTTGTTTATTTTATATTCTTTCTTTGATCCTGTTTTTGGTTTGGGCTGAAATCGTTCCCAACGATTAAAATTTCAATGTATGGCACTTCTTTCCATCCTGGGGGGATCGGGAATGCCCCTCGGGACTTTCCGCGGACCGGCTCGGGTGACCGGTTCAGGGTCGACCCGGGGTGGTTCGCGACAAAATGGTATCAAAGGAGGTTCTTGTTATTTCGGTTGTCTGGTAGGTGGAGATTAGGACTGTCGGGACTCGAGAGGTAGGTACGGGAAGGACGTCATGAACCCTCGTTCGTTCCGCACCTCGAGTCGCCAGGGGTAGTCCGGGAATTGTGTCTTTGTCTCTTTCTGGTTTGTCTTGGATTGAGAGATGAAAATGGAGGAAAGCCAACGTTACATCATGATTTCACACGGATTAGTGACCCATGTGGATTCTGAGTACACGGTTTGAATTCCTCCTAGTGGTCGACGCTGACTTGGGATATGGCCCACTACCATGTCACCAGGTTGAGCATGACTACTAGTCCCTCACTGTAGTTGTTGATGCAAATTCGGATGCTGCTTTTGTTTTGGTTTGTGTAAGTATGTTGTTGGAAATGAAAAAGTTTTTTGAAGAAAAATTGAACTGGTTTCTTTTAAAAGACTTTAAATGTATGAAATGGGTTTTAAAACTGAAATCTCTTGAATTTCAAATTCGTTATTGCTTGGAGTTGGTCGAGAATGGTTCGAGATGAAACCCCAGGTCCTCTTTATGAACGTTTGCACATGTGTGAGAATGCATGGGAAAAAAATGTGTGTTGGTGCGAGTATTGTTGGACAGTGGATGAAGACATGTGCAACGGTTCATGAGATTACCTGGGTGTGTATTTGAAATTAATGGCTTGACCTTGTTTTCTAAATTGGTTTCAAAGGGGAAAAGGTTTTGGAATGTTTTTGGTTTGAAAGTGGATTGGTTTTGGAAATTAGTCTTGAAAAAGGGTGGTTTTATAATCAAAAATAAAAAGGGGATTTTAAAAAGGAGATCTTATTTTGGGTCGTGTTAGTTTTTGTTTGGTCTTTGTGTTGACTATTTTTTATGAACGCGCTTTTATTGAGGTTGCTTTGGGTTGATATTGGTTTTGGCTTTGTG
The DNA here is from genome assembly GCA_963277665.1 of Viscum album. Lineage (NCBI taxonomy): Eukaryota > Viridiplantae > Streptophyta > Magnoliopsida > Santalales > Viscaceae > Viscum > Viscum album. Next base: position 1,571,900,241 of record OY728120.1, on the reverse strand, counting down.
TTTTATATGTCGCTCAGGAAATGCCGCCTAGAAAGGTCTCTATGGTTTCTGATAGGTCATGACCAGTTTTTGGTCCTCCTCAGACTTTGCCTATTCTCCATGGTGATCAGGGTCCGTTAGAGGCAGTGAATGGCTCGAAGAAGTGGAGCGTGTCTTTAGAATGTTGGGAACTCCCGAAAATGTTATGGTTCGTGCAATTATGGAGTTGTTCGAGGGTCCAGCTCTTGACCAGTGGAAGATGGTTACCCCACCATCAACGCAAGGTGAAATGATGTGGGATGTCTTTAAAACAGTTTTCATCCAATGGTTTGTACCTGAGGAAGTGAAGCTGGAGAAAAAGAGAGAGCTTGTGCATATTCAACAAGGCCAACGGACGGTGAAGACATATGTTGACCATTTCAAGGAACTGATTTCCTTTTCTCCAGAGGTAGCATCGCATGAACTCATGATGGTCTCTCTTTTCATCGGGGGTCTTCGCCCAGAGATCAAGGAGCGAGTCCTCCCTTCTGAAGACCTTTGTTTCGAGAATCTGGTGGAGGAAGCATTTTTGGCTGAGTTGGTTTCCGGAACACTGTTGGTTAGTACTCCAGCATCCCCGGTTGCTCGTAAGAGTTCCCCTTCTGGTGTGGAAAATATGCCATAGATACCTGTTCCTAAGGAGTTATCCCCTTGGTCTCAGCTTCCAGTTCATCATATTGTTCAATGGTATGCTATCAGTGTGGTCGTTTCGGGCATTTAAATCCATCTTGTCGCAACCCTCCGAAGACGTGTCATCGCTGCGGCTGTCTGGGTCATCTAGAGAAGTTTTGCAGGATGTGACGCTTGAAGAGGATGCTGTGATTGGAGAGTGTCAGTACCTGACTGTGAGGCAGGAGATGCTTCAGCCATCAGAGCCCCAGCCACAGGTCTCGGGGTGAAGCTTGTGCACAGTCAAGAGTTCCCAGGGTTGTGAAGCCTTGGTCTAGATTCTGTCATCCATATTGACGGTGGAGAAATTAAAAACCTTTTCATATTTTTTTTTCTTTTATTAAAGTTCCAACAGCATTGTAAATGCGTAGTTTTTCTATAAAGTGACGATGGACTTGTTCTATGATAATCTAAGCAGACTTGTCGTGTGGACGTGGTATTCTGATTTGTGTGTCTTTCTTAAAAGTGTGTTTGACCCTTGTGTGGGTTTACCTCGGTTGAGTTTTTCTTGTCAGATGTGGTTACGATTTGTGGACTTCAATGGATCATGGCTCCAGTTGGATGTCTGGGTAAGTATTTTATGTGGGTTATCCTTGGTGTTGAAGTTTGTTGACTCTATTCAAGGATGCAATGTTTCGACGAAGGTGTTGTTTTTCACTCGTGCTATAAGAGTTGGTTTAAACCAGTTGGGAGTTCCCACATCGACCCCCCCCCTTTCCTAGGGTTTTCTATTTAGATGGTCAACTTTTCTGCACAAGTTGAGATCTTGTGGTGGGGAGAACCCCTTTGTGTTCTCCCATCAACATTGGATCTCAGTTTTCTCTTGTATCGGTCGGGTGCGACCTATGTGGAGTAAGGTCATCCTCAGAATCTCAGTTCTCTTCAGTTCCTTTAGTTATGTTTGGGCATAGACTTCAATTTTGGCTGACTTTTGGCTTGGTGACTTTCTGGGGGCAGAAAGTGTCTGTGGTGAGGAGAATTGTCACACCCCGACCGCAGATGTCATTATTTTACTTTTTTCATGGTCCCGATATAAAATTTTCGAGGTTTGCTTGTGTTAGCGGTTTCGCACCAGTGCACGGTCATCGCATCGCTAGCGGTGACCGTGGGTTCAGCCCGGGTGACTATGTGTTCACCCGGAGTTTTAAATATTAAAATTTTTATGTTAACATTTTATTATTATTACCATTTAAATTGTGTTATCATTATTGTGGTATTTTTATATATGTTTATATATGTGTATAGTAATGTATATATATATATATGTCTATATATGTATATATATATATGGTTATCTAAGTTTATGTCTATATATGTTTATATATAAATGTTTATTTTATTTACTTTTATATATATATATATATCTATATATGTATAAATATATATATGTGTGTTATTTTTGAATGATTTTATTATTTTAAATATTTGATCAGAATAAATTTTATTATAATTAACTAATTTTTTTATTAATTTTTATATTTTATTATTATTATTATTATAAAGTTTTATTATTATTATTTTTATAAAGTTTTACTATTATTACTATTATTATTATTATCAAATATATAAATATATATATATAAACCGAAACCCTAATTTCCCCCCTAACCTACCCAGCTTCCACCCTCTCCCCTCTCCTCTCTCTCTCCCCCGTTTTTCTTTCCCCACTTTTTTCTGGTTTGGCCGGCCCGCGGCCCCTCCGGCGCGCTCCCCTTCAGCCCACTGTCATCCAGCTCCCGCTCAGCCCCAGGCGCGCCGCGCGGCCCCCCGGACCTCGCCGCTGCCCGCACCCGGCTCCCCCCTCCCCGGCCTTCTTCCGGCGTCCGGCGACCTCCCTGACCGCCGCGCCAGCAACCCCGACGTCCGGCGACCCTGCTGCTCCCGGCCGCCTCGCCGCACCACCGCCCCAGCCTCCCTCCGCCGTCCGGGCTCACCCCACCCCATCCGGCTCACGTTCCGGCCCCTACTTCCCATCGTCGTGTCGTTTCGCCGCCTTCGGCGTCCTCCCTCGTTGCACCGCCATCCCGGCCTCCCTCCCTTTCGGCTGTCCGGCGACCTTCCTTCCAGGGGACCCCCGGTCCGGCGACCTCTCTTCCGGCAGACCCCCCTCCCCCTGACCGGTGACCTCCCTTCCGGTGACCCCCTTGTCCAGACGGCCTCCTCCCTCACCCCCGCGTCGTCCCGTCCTCTCCCCGGCCTTGGTCGTTCCCTCGCGCGGTCCCCTGTTCCAGCCTCGCACCTCCAGCCCGACCGCCGGCCTCCCCTCCATCCGGCGGCGACACCCCCGCTCCGGCCAACCCCTTCCAGCCAGCCGCCCTCGTCCGCGCCGCACCCGATCTACCCTGCTCAGCCGCACCCTCACCTTCCCCCTCCGCTCCTTCTCTGTGAGTTTTTTTTTCTTATGTTAATCTTATTTTCATTTTATTTTTATCATGTTTTAATATTATTATCATGTTAATAATATTATTATTAGATTATTATTATTGTGGTTATATTATTGTTATATTATTATTATGTTAATATTATTCCATTATTATTATTATTATTATATTATTATTGTTATTATTGTTATATTATTATTATGCTTATTATGTTATTATTGTTATTATTATTATATTATGGTTATGTTATTATTTTTATTAAATTATGTTATTATTATTATATTATTATTATTATTATTAATATATTATTATTATTATTATTATTATTATTATTATGATGTTGTTATTATTATTACTACATTATTATTACAATTATTATTATTTTCATGTTAATATTATTAAGTTATTATTTTTATTTCTGTTATGTTATTGTCATTATTATTATGTATATGCTATTATTATTATTATTTTTATATTATTTTTATCATTATTATATTATGGGTATGCTATTATGATTATTATTATTATTATATTAATATTGTTATTATTATTATATCATTATATTATAATTATGCTAAATTATTATTGTTATTATTATTATTATATTATTATTATTATTATATTATGTTATTATTATTATTATTATGTTATGGTTATCACTATTATTATTATTATTTTTACATTATTATTATTATTGTTATTACTATTATGTTATTATTATTGATGAACATGTCTAACGGTCTGTTCTTTTAGGACCTGTTTGACGGCGCAATACGGTGCGACCATTACGCAACGGGAGTTTTGCGCTGTGTCGTTTTTCGTTCCGATTTCAGGTAGGTCTCACTTTTCACTCACCTTTAAATTATGAATTTATTTATTCCTTGTATTTTCATTGAGTTTCAGTAAATTAAAAAGGTATTATTTAGTAGTTATTTATGGTGTGGTGATGTGCTGATAAAAGTTGTTTAAATTTTAGCATTTCATTGAAAGTGTTTTTCTTGGTTTCAATTGTGTGCATCCATGGTAATATTGCTAAATGGTTCTTTATGAAATGTGAAATTATGTTTTGAAATTTTTTTGGTGTGTATAAATTAGTAGGTGTATTGTTTATGGAAAATGTGTTTCTTAGAACCTTGATTAGAAGAAATGTCGTATGACCTTTAAACTTGATTTTGAAAACTTTAAGTGTGGTTCTTGGTTGTTGAAAAAAGTTTTCCTTTGACACGTGATTAAAAGTTTGGATTTCATTTGAGAAATATTATTCCTTCAAAAAGTGAATAAAGTCCCGTTTGGATCTTGACAAAAGTGAGGTGCGTTTGGATATTGGAAAATGATTCTACTTGTGAAACCAGTGTGTTTCAGGTTTAACATGCTGATTTGAGTTTCTTAAATAAAGTTCTATGTGTGTTTCTGGTTTTCAATGAAATGACGTGTGTCGTATCCCTTTAGAAATGCTTTAGTATTAAATGGTTAAAATGTGAATGATGTGGTGGCCCGGTTGGCATCTTATTGTTTGTAAACTGACTACTTAGACACATATACGTACTTATGGGGCATCTCAACAGGGGGACTTCCCTTCGAGGATTGTCCTGTAGTGGTGTCCGTGTAAGGGGTTGGCATGTGCGGTGAGATGAGTCACGCGTGTGAGGGACTCTCACTTACACAGTATTATTAAAACTACCGTGGGTTCCTGGGCGTCCTTTAGAGAATCGAGTGATGGTTGATGGCTAACCCCGATTAGACGGGTTAGTCCCCCCTTGGTAGGTAAGGCCTTGTGGGGCGTGCCACTGGTTGGCTGTTAGGGCAGCCAGTTGGTCATTGACTGTGGAGTACCATGCCGGCAGGTAGTCTGAACCCGAGTACGTCCAGGGGTTTTCTAGGGATGTTTAGGATCGCCCATGGTTATTGCTGATAACTTCTGGTTTATTTTCCTTGCACTTGGTTTTCCTTGCTTTTTTACCTTTACTTGCACTTGTTTTCCCTGCTTGTTTACTTTCAGTCATCCTTCACAGCCTATACTATTAGACTTTGGGAAAATGGTTTTCAAATGAAAATACTTTATTCTCTTTATGTATGATTTGAAAATGTAACACTTCTTTCCTTTTTAAATGAGTTTAAAACTAATGAAAGTGAACCAACTTTCGAAAAAGAATAAGGGAAATGTCTTGAGTTTTGATTTTCAAGTAAACCACTATGAAAGCTTACTTTTATACATTATAGTTCAAACCTGGAATATGTAGATTCATTATTTACTGGCAGTGCTTTGGGATTTGTTGTGGGGCTCACCTACAGAGTACTTTTTGTGCTCACGCCTATCTTTTACAATTTCAGTTGCAGGTTCGTTGTGTTCAGGTTTTCCTAGGTTGAGTCACTCAGTGAGGGAGCGATGTTGATTGTGGTTGGGTGGTGACCCGCGAGGTCACATGGAGGTATGTCGTGGTGTAGTTTTGTTTATGACGTTAGTATTTTGTCTGTTTTGTTTAGTTTATATTCTTTCATTGATCCTATTTTTGGTTTGGGCTGAAATCGTTCCCAACGATTAAAATTTCAATGCACGGCGCTTTTTTCCATCCCGGGGGGATCGGGAACGCCCCTCGGGACTTGCCGCGGACCGGCTCGGGTGAACAGTTCAGGGTCGACCCGGGCTGGTTCGCGACACCTAGAGTTTGAAGTTGGTGATAAATTGTTCTTACGAATATCTCCCTGGAAGAGGGTCATGAGATTTGGAAAGAAGGGGAATTTGAGCCCTAGATATATCGGTCCTTTCGAAATACTGGATCATGTTGGGATGGTAGCTTACCGATTGGCACTTCCACCGAATCTCTCTCAAGTTCACGATGTGTTCCATGTATCTCTCCTGAGAAAGTACATACATGATCCTTCACATGTACTCAGCTTAGAAGTTGTACCACTGGAGCAGGATCTTTCTTATGAAGACCAGCCGATAGAGATTCTAGATCGTAGAGAACAAATCCTAAGAAACAAGACCACTCGGTTGGTGATAGTTTTATGGAGGATCCAGAAATTAGAAGAAGCTACATGGGAGCTTGAGGATATGATGAGGGAGAGGTATCCTCATCTGTTTGTTACAAAGTGACGAATTGCAAGGGAGAAATTCATTTTAAGGGGGGTAGAATATAACACCCGAGACTTTTATGTTATATAAATCATCAAAGGAATCTTTTTCTATACACAACACTTTCTTGGCTTGCTTTACACGAAATCGCGACCTTCCTCGATAGCTTGCGTCGTACGCAAACCGAGTTTCACTAAACAATGATATGGTAATAAAAATTATTATAACTAGCCATTATGAATAGTAATAACCACTTTTTGAAATTTTATAAATTTTATTTTTCAAAATGGACTTCATTTTTGGATTCGGAATATCGAAATTATCCTAGGGTGAAATTTTGGTATTTTTCTGAAAACTTTCAATTTTTGATTAATAGTGAAACCACTAAGTGGTAGTTAAAAAACTGAATTTTTCATAAAACATAATTTTACCACTTCTGTGAGTAGAATTTCAAAAATCCGAGAGACACGGTTGATGTAAATAAGTAAAATGTGGTTCAATGAGATGAAAATAATTTTTTGTGAATAGTAACTTTTTACTTTTATTTACCACGGTTAAAAGTAAATAGGGTAATTAACGGTAAAAATGATATTATTATTACCCTAACACATGTCCTAATTCTATTGGATAAGTGTAATTCGACCAAAAAACCTTAGGAATAAAATATGACCATTTAGGCCCACTTGGATTAGATTAGGACATTTATTATTAATTTATTTAAAAAAGGGTTAAAATAGTTAAAATCAATGTTTAAAAAGTAAAAAAAATTTAATATAAGGATATACATAAGATAAATTAGACTATAAATATTCATTAGAAAGCTAAAAATATTTACTATATAATGATATTTTATTTGTAATTTTTAGACTTTAAATAATTTAATTTATTGATGACACAATGATGATGCAATAATTATCTTATTAATGAAATATTGACTTAATTGTTGTTATAAATACCCAAATAAATATAATTTGAGACTTTTTATGAATTCCACTAATTATATAGGTTAATATGACATGTTATTATTGATTTAATTAACTTTTTTTCCAACTAATCATTCTGTTATGATTTTCACAAAATTCAATTACTAAATAGTGTCAAAATTGACATAAAATAGTTTTTAAAACAAATATTATATTATTAATTGTTATTTTATTCCTAAAAATATAAGATTCGGCCAAATGACTTATATAAGGTTATATATATTAATAATAAACAACTTGGGGTTTGTTTGGCTGCTTATAGTAAGTTTATTAACCTTATAGTATAAGAACACAAGAAGACACGGTAAAAGTAAAATTATTTAACTTAATGTTAAATCTAAATGATAAGGTTAAAATAGGAACCTAAACTTGCCTAAATTCTATTGGATGAGAGGATTTCGACCCATCCCCACCTTAGCTTCGAAATAAATCAATTTGGATCTATTTAAAACCAAACATGACTTTATAATATAATAATATGTTTAGTTCTTCCAAAGGAGCCCCTCTCCTCCCTTATAAAAGGGCACCTCCTCCCCCTCTTCCTCACACCACTTTGAGCCTTCAATCTCGGCCAAACCCTTCCACTTTCTCCTATACACTTCTCTAGAGACATCCTAGAGGTCCTGGTATTCTTCAAAGACCAATTTTAGTGCCTTAAAAGGAGGTCTCAAAGAAGCACTTCAAAGAAGAGGTAATGTCCGTTACCGATTCTTTCATCTTTATTTCATCTTCCAATTCTTCTTCTTTAGTTGTTTAATTATGAAGTAATAACATCAGTATCACTCATATACTGATATGTTATTATAAGTATGAAACAACCCTATTTCACCATCTATCCATCCTACGGAAAATGAAATCTACGCGTGTGCGTACGTACGGAATACGTCTCCACGCCGTGGTGTAATCTATTTTCCACCACCACCTTACTTGTATGGGTATAATGGTGTAAATAATGACTATATATGATTATTCTAAAGTGATATTGATTCTGAAATAGTATACATACACTCCAATACAATTCCATGATCATGGGAATGATATCATCACTCATGCGTACGTACGGAATACCGTCTCCACGATGTGATACGACTCGTTCTACATGATCTTAATTTCATAATGATTATATAAATGAATTGAATAAATGAATATGATATATATTACACTAATAAAATTCTGGAAATGAGGTATCTATAACCTAAAGAGAAGAATAAGAATTTATTTGACCTAACATGCATAAGAACAAAAAGTAATAAACACCTGAATAACAAGTTGTAATGAAATATTACTAAAAAGAAGCTAAGAATATGACCATATGTGATATCATAACAATTATTATGATTCTGGAATAAGTCAATAACATTATTTAAATCATTATACAGGAGGTTCAGACATGTACAAAACATATCGGACCTAAGGTAATGGAAATATCACAATCTCATTTTTATCCGAGATTGTTTTTACTTTAGTATTTACTAGGGTGTATTTTATAGTACACATCCATGTTTCCTCAATATGTAATATTATTTCCATCCACCTACAATTTTTTAAATCCAATTTTACCCTTCGGGGAGTTTTTAGTAAAGGCTATGAAAGGAATCTTTTGTCGTGTTTTGTACGAGGTACTTTTTGACTTTTCCGACAAAAGTACGAAGAATGTTTTCTTTTAACTTATACGGCCTGAATGGATTTTTAAAAAATTATTTCTAAGAAGCTTCCATTAAAATTTTTCAAGTTTATTTTTAATAAACTTCTTTTAATTTAGAATTGTACGACATGTTAAGAAAGGAAAAGTGTTTTTGAAGCAGAAAGGATATTTTCCTCAAGAATGGAGTTCAAGTGTTATATCAAAATTATTTTCCATCTAAGATAATAAAGGGTTCTGTTTCTATCCCTATTATTATATTGATTTGAGTATTTTGTTATGGAATTATATTTTTATGAATTCCTTTATATTATATGAATTGTTTTATGATGTCACGATGTTTAGGATTCCCATTTTTATTAAATGGGTTATGCTATGATGTATGGTTTCTGATTTTGTGACACACATAAGAATGGTATCATTATGAGATGGGTGGGACCTATATATCCCTCCAATGCATTGGGTAAGGTTTTTATATCTCATGAGATAGACATGGATGGAACGGCAGGTTAAGCTGGTTCAATGAAACAGGACTGAAACGAGGAGTGTACTCGGTTCAGAAATGGACTTTGTCCACTAAGATAGTCTTGGCAATGAGTCTTGACTAACAAGAAATGATTCTCTATGATTATGTGTGTATGCCACAAAGTTTCATGTTTTAAGTTATGATTATTGGGGTTACATTTCACTACTATGATTTATCCCATGTTATGAAATTATGATTTCTTTTGCAGGTTAAGATTTCCAAAAGTTATGTTCTTATGTATATGATGTGATTGATATTTCTTTTGTTTACCCTTACTGAGCATTTGAGCTCACCCTTTTATATGTTTTATTTCCCCAGGCCAGGAATAAGGTTATTAAGTAGAATATTCCAAAAAGGGACTCTAGATATGATGAAATAAATGGGAGGCAAAGTAGATGCTTTTATGAACCAGTTGTTTATGCTTTCCAGTTTCTAAAGACACTATACCTATACGGTCCTTTCATGGTTTTGTTATATGTTGTAATAAGTGTGCTTCAATTTTGAATTAATAAAAATTTATGTAAAGTTTGGGTCGTTTACTAACAATTATAAATTCAAAGTTAAGAAATGAACCATTAATTCAATGAATTAATGGTAACGACTTAACTGCCCAATTAATATTGGCGTTTAGAATTTAAGTAAACGCACCGGTTGACTTTAAATAAAAGAGGGGGTTGTGCGTGCGTTACTTAGGAGGAAAGAAACGGTGGGGATCGTGCGGGCCCCACCTCACAAATATCCTACCAAGAGGGTAGGATATTTTGGGTTCCACCCTATCCTCTTAACTTAGCTTAAGTGTCTTTAAGTGGATTTAAGTGTAATAAAATAAAATTGTCGCACCACTTTATTTTATTTCATAACTTAACCCCAAAAAAATTATAAACCACAACCGAGCAAACGCAACTCCGGAAAATGCATTTCTAAGAAAATACCGGTGCTGCGATTCCATCAGTGCCCTTAGAATTTGATTCCGAGCACCGGTTCAAAGGTCAGAAAACCCCGCTCTTTCGTTCACTGAAAGTACCCGAGCTAAATTTCGGAAAATGATTACGGGCACACCGAGCCTCGGAATCAGGTGCCGTCAGAAACTGCGTTCTTGTAAAATTCCCAAGAAAATTAGGAAAAAAAATTCCTTGAATTTTATGGGTATTTACATATTTCTTGGTTCGAAATATTTATAATTGATTAGAGCACATTGGATGTAGAAATGATCGATTAATCATTCATATCTATGTCTACATTGGATATACATTATTTGAAAAAAGTATTGAAAAAACCTAAACATAAATATTGTCCATTAATCAATCCATTTTTTGATTCACCATTTAATTTCTCAATTTAGGGGTTCTTAAAGTAGACTTCGGAATAATTTTAACAATTACCCATCTACATCAGTTTAAAAAAATAGTTAATGTGAAGGGAATAACACTTCCCCTTTATTTTATCTTTCAAATCAACCAATAACCCCCCTGAATTAATAACATTAATATAAATTAGTCATGTTAGCATATACAATTATTATACCCCATGCATACCATGGCATAAAAAAGAGGTAGGAAAAATATAGTGAGAGTATGAAACCCATCAGTGGGGAGACTATGCCTTCTAGTAATCAAAGCCATGCACCAGAAATATAAATTACAATATTTCAATAATAATATTAATAATAATACTAAATATCATATATAATGATGGATAACACAAAAGTGATTGAGTAAATAAATCATTCTTCTAGTGCTTAAAACAACACTGTAGTGTAAGTGAATGTAAGTAAATAAATAAAAAAATCTACAAAAATCCTTTAGAGTTTTTCATTGTCCCTCCACTAGCACCATGATCTAAAACTCATCTATCATGTATGTCCAATTTCCATTTCATGGATCCCAATATATTGTGTTTGTAGGCCCATAAATATGAATGTATATGGTTTTAGTATTCAAACCTAGTTGGAGACCACAAATGTGTTTGCAACAATAATTCACATCATTAACTGGGGTATGTTATGGAAAAAATAAAAGAAAAAGATTGTATAAACAGTCACATACTATTCCCCACTATGCTAACTAGAAAATCATATGCAACAATCATACATGATTTTACATTATTATAGAATGATGCTAAAATATGTCATAAGTTCCCAATAACCAACCACAAGTTCGGTCTTATATTCCTCATTATCCTCAAGGAATCAAGTCTCTGTTCATTCCATCATACCGACTAGCCAATATGTACTCTTTAACATCAAAGAATAGATTTCTGTCATGTTTCTAATAATACTCAAGGAATCAAAATAAACCTTGGGCCATAGGGATTTCAAGGCCCTACATTGTTATTGTGTTTACCATTATCATCACTGCACATTGTGTGGACTCCCCCTTTATGGGGTAATCATACCAAGATGGTCCGCCTATTATGAATAAAAATATGATACATCCAAACCATGATAAATACACACAACATGAAAGAGTAAAGTAATTAAAGAATCATACATCATAATGGGAATATAGTATCAGCATATAATAATAGATCCTGGAAAAAATCATGATAGAAATATACTCTAAAAGTAATAATGGAAATAAGGATCATATATGGGTATCAATAGCTATACACACCCAAAACAAAAACACCAACATATGTTGAAAAAAATGTATTCCGTAATAATATAAAATAACAAAAAAGAGTTTATTAAGGATATAATTGGCTAAACACATCCTAAGTCAAATTTTATGATATCAACATCAAGGATCGGTTGTAATAATCACCTAAATCACATATATGTGTTAGTCGGTTTAAACTAATCGACCAGGAATCATACAACTCATACAAATATTTTATTTATTAATTAAATAAAAACACGACTTGGGATAATATTTTCTCTCCAAAATATTTTTCCATTATTATAAAATAAAGGCATAGAAAATTATAAAAAAATAATTCCAAAAATAATAATTATTAAACCACATTGGTGTTATAATTACTTAGAGAAAACCACCCAAGATGTTGGTGATTTGGCATTATCTTATAGCAGGAGAGGTTATAGAAGATTATTCTTAAAATTTCCCTCTTAATTCATATCAACCAACACATCCACATAATAGCATGGTAAATCTCTAACCTATAATAGGTGATATCCCAATTTGATAATAATCGTGGAGAAGCATCTAACACTACATAACTGATCAATGAGATCATTGATGACGAGAGAAGGAGATTTATTCTTCATTTACACATCATTCTGATTCTATTAATCTATTTACAATTGAAAAATACATTCCTTCATATTGAAAGTAGTTCAACCCATAGTGATGTATCCAGTCTCGTAAAGCCTTTCTCTTCAATTTCATTGATTTGTATGTTGATCTCCTCCATCTCTGATGGTGGAAAATGGTAAGGGGGTCATGAAATGGGGTGGACACTTGAAATGAGTTATATCCCATTATTAAATTGAATATAAGGGTAAGTAAAAAAGATTTTATTTGGTAATAATTCCTTATAGAGATTAAAAAAAATGAAAATATTATTGGGATACTAAAGATCTTACTAGAAGATCTAATTCTATAATATAAGTTTTTATTGTCTCATACTGGGTCACATCAAGAACCACTCCAACTAATCCCCACTACCATTATATGGTTATCCTCTAAAAATAATTATAGGGGAATGAGAATGATACATGGATATAATAGAAATAAATATATTCATAGAATATAGACATCCAGTTGATACTAATAATCACATTGAATCTCAACATCTCTAGAATCATGATGTGCCATATGTTTCATTATTTTTTTATGGTAATAAGACTCTCTTGGAATCGATAAATATTTTAAACATTCATTCCTAATATTTTATAATGGAAGAGTAACTCAAAATAAAACTTGAAATGTATTTAATGTATTTAATAAATTATAATGATATAAAGGAATGGGAAGAACATGTACAAAAATAATATATAGACAAATTATATGTGTTTAGGTTCATACCTTTAATTATAGATGACCCCTGTAATGACCCAACTAAATAAAATTTCCCTTTTTATGGAATTAAATGTATTATTATGTTATATAGTTATAGAAAATAAATGCACTTATTCTTTATTTTATATCTAATTGGATTTAAATGATCAATAAGTATCATTACCATTCATAATATAGCAATTAAAAAGTTATCCCACGGTTATTATTTTTATGGGGTTTTAAAAAATTCAGTTGAAACAAAAAAGGAAGTGATGGCCTTAAATAGTAGGTCCATACCCTATAAAACCAATTTACTAGAGATTCCATGTAATATCACATCACTTGTCTTCACCCTTAACCAGTCCCAAGCTAAGATCCAACAATGCAAGATGAGAAAAACCATTTTCAAGAGAAGTTCAATCCCATCGAGATCACAACACAAACTATGATCATCTAATAACCTCATCAATGTCGTACCATCCTAGACCATAATCTTAGAGAATTTGATTATGTATTAAAGGTATATGTATCAATACCCTATAAATATGAGCATGTACATTATTTTCTAATGAATATATTTTCTTCGTATTATTATGATTGTACAAATGATTTTTATACAATAAAAAAAATATTTTGGATAATATTAAAATTAAATTACTAAATTTATTTCAATGAAATAATATATTTTGTGAGTAAATAATATTTTAGTAAAATATTATTATTACATAATAATATTAACCAAATATAATGATCATATATTTTTTATGAATTCAAATATAAATTTTTATAAGTGTAGGAAAACAGTTATTGTGAAAAAGACCAATCATTTTATAATAAATGATGTTTTTTAAAGGGAAAATAATAATATTTAGAAAATTATTTAGATAAAGTGAATATTAATTTTAAAATAAGAATGCTAAAATTATCCAATGTTGAGTTTTTTTAAATTTTCTGAGATATTCAAATGTCTGGGTAAAAAATTTAATCTTGTATAAATATGCTTTTATAATTATGAAATCATAATTTCTAAAAACTGTTATAAAAAAATACTATAAAGGATATCTAAGACTAAATATATGTTCCCCTTATAATAAAAGGTGATTTTATTTTTTATTTTATTTATCTTATAAACCCATTATGAATCCTCCAAAAGTAATAATATATTTTAAGTTTTTAAAGCACATTCTGTATGAGTGTCACTCACCTCAACATAAGAAAACTAATTATTTTATTAATTTTGGGAATATTAATTATAAATTAATGATAACCACTCCCATTTTTCTGAAACCATAGTATGGTTTGTGGTTTTGGTTATTTCATTATGAAAAGTTAAAAACATAAATAATAATGAAATCAACCTCTTTCCCTATATAAACCCACCCAAGCTCCCTTTTCTCTTCAGTGAATATCCATTAAAAACGTCCATAGTCATCCCAAAAATCTATATAGTCATCCAATGGTTCCCAAATCTTTAAATAAGCCTCTCCCAAGAATTTTTAGTCACACACTCCAGTTAGGGATCTTTCACTCTTCTCTTTTTATCAAGCACATATTTTTTTATTTATCTAAATTTCCTTTTTATAATGTTTTTATATATTATTAATTAGTACCTATAATTTTAATTTGATATAAAAAAATCATATATTCCTTTAAATCCCATTAATCCTTCCATGATCTAATATATACACCCATTATCATTCCAAAATTTAAGAGATCTTACACTCTCCTCTTTTTTTCAAGCACTACTTTTTGTTATGTCTAAAATTTTTATTTTTATTATTTTGGGATATGTTCATACATAATACCCTTACATTACATTTTATGTATAAATAATAATATCTTCCTTTCACTCTCATTAATCCATCAATGATCTTTTATCTACAACTGTTACTATGTCAAATTTTTTTAAGGTATTTTTCCCTTATCATTTCCATTCAAGAATTTATTTTATCTTATGTATCTTAAATTAAATTTTCATTTTATGGGATATGTTCTTACATATTATTCATAATATCCATTTAATTTTTAAATTATTATATTCCCCTTTCACTCTCATTAATCCTCCCATGATCCCTTATGTATACCTATTACCATGAAAAAATATAGTAAGGATTCCCCTCTATATTAATGTTACATCATTACCTTATGGTTTTTATTTCTAATTTCAAATGTTAGGATATATTTTTTTGTGAACCTATGGATTTCCATTTTATTTTTATGTGATTAGATACCCATTTTCCCTCTCATAAACCCATTTTATGATTCTTTAAGTAACAATGTTATGCTTCATAAATTTAACCACAATTTATCACGAGAAAAACAATTATGTAGTGAATATCCTACCCATTTCATATCAAGGGTGTTTAGATTTATGAACATATACTATTGAATTGGGATTTACATGAATTTATTACCCACTACTTTATCATGTAATAACTCATGATGATGAATGAATCGGTCTAGTATGATCTATGTGGAACACTTAAGCCTGTGAATGAAATGAATGTAATGGGTTTGCCCAAAATTATATAGCACTACAATGCATTATAATCATGATACGTCATGTTGAGATAGTGAGTGAACATAATTAGTTTATGGGACATTTTCTACCTTGATGTATGGGTGTTTTATCCATGACCAATTTTTAGGATGTAGTGTTTGATGTTTTTTCCACATTTCCAGTGTTATGATTATCATGTAATATGATGTCTCATTGTTCTGGTTTATGATTACTTATATTTTTATTCCTTATTGATATGAATATTGGATAACATATTTTACATTATTTCATAATTATTCCCATACTTGTATTCATATCTCAACCCATTCTTATGTATATCTCCAGGTTATTTCAGGTTGTATTAAAAAGCCATGGAATTTCAGAAGCATGTTAAGTATGTTTTCAATACTTTTATTGTATCCCATGTTGAGGATGTTATTTCATGTACCTAATAGCCATATAAACTAGACTTCTCAATATTTTGAGTTCAATAATTGGTAATTTTATATAATAAATCTTGAATTAATTAAAAATTAAGATTATGGTTTTTATAGTTTGGGTCATAGAAAAATATTAGTTATTTTTGGGATTAGGATTTGAAAACTAGGGGGAAATAATTAAGGATAATTCTATCTATAAGAAAAGTAGATAAATTTTGGTTAGAAAAGTGTAATAGGTTTATGAATAAAATACAACTATGGCTAGATACTATATGTGTACATAGTTTTAGCACAGATGTACCTAAGGGTAACAACTCCAACAAGGTTTTTCATGCCACACTCAGTGTAACCTGGTACCCAAAAATGGGCCTTACTGCACACCTATTTTGACACTACTTGGGGATATGATTTGGTAAATTCATAACATCATTATGAACCATTATTAAGGGAACGAAAAATAACCATAAGAATATATGTTAGGAAATAGATCATGGATAACAAATATTGAAATATAGAAATTCCTAAGTTAATGAAAAAATTTGATTTATAGTTTAACCATTTTATATCATTGAGTTCCCATGTATGTGTTCAATAGATTAAAATACTCATCCATAATTTCCATTTTATTCTGTCTCATGGATAGAAATTGTAGGAATTGCATACATAGTCAATTTCATGGTCAATGTGATGACTGCCCCAAATATTTTCCCAACCCAATGAGAGTAGGAATTGAAAACATTTTCATGATACTATCTTAGGTGACCTAGTTTCTGAATAGAATCTTGGATCAGGTGGACTGTCTAGACCCCCCTAAGAGATAACAAGAAATGATTGAGATATTTATGCGACAATGGCCTCTGACATTCAATTGACAATCAGTTTCATTAATAATGGATCTATAGATATAATCCATTGTGAATATCTTCTCCATCCTTCAATGTTATGAACAAGAGAATGTTCTACTAGCAATTTATCTCATGTATGGATAATTTGATAAGTGGTGTACATTGATCATGATAATAAATATCCATTATAATATTGAATCAATAGAGTGGAAGGATATTTATAAAATGTTTTTATATAAATATTTCTTTTACTCGATCCTACTTAAAATGTAAATGGATTTCTGTTCCCTCATGTAGAAAAATGAAAATTTTATCTAGGAATATAAGGGAAACACCCAAAGACTTGATGATATGCCTCTGACATTGTGTTTATATATGAATTAATGGTTGACCAATTCTTTGGTTGGATAAAACCTAGTCTAAGAAAAGACTTGGCGATCTAGGACATTGATAGCATTGAGGAAATTTTCGTATGTTCCCTCAATGTCAAAATGGAGATCATATAATCTCAAAGGGTTTAACAAGAATAAGAAGTATAAAGTGGAGTCCAATTCTAGCAGTCCGATGGAGAAATAGAATGGTGCTAAAAAATTATAGCATCCCACATGCCAAATGAGGAGGAATAAGCACCCGATAATTTTCCTAAGGGGAATGATAGAATGATTTATGTGTGGGAAGGAAGGACACTTAGCTAGAAATTATCGACAGGAGAAATCCACTAATTTAATTAATTAAAGGAATTATATGGTCAAGCCACAACACATTATCCATTTCATTAACTATAATTAAACATGGTAATTTTCAAATCAATTCACTAATCCATGGGATTTTTTGTGACAACACACAACCTCTAAGGAATCAAGAGAGATAATTTTCCATCACTACGCTGAAGTGGATCATGACAATGAAGTGGTGACTGGTACACTAGTCATTCATTCAATATTAGAATACATAATTTTTTATTTAAATTCTAAAGATTCCATCATATCAAAAAAGTTAAGTAGAACTATCCAGACACCACAAAAAACCAAGGAAGTAGAGCTGTCAAAGAAATCGTAAAATGAGGCAATTATTGCATCCCAAGTATATAACTCATCCCATATCACAATTTTTTTTCTCAACATCCTAGGGAATAATGGAATACTAGATTTGGTGGAATTTTATACAATTATTGTTATGGATTGGCTTTCCCTATAAATATCCAATATAAACTTCCACGAGAATGAAATCTCTCTTGATATTGAATATTGACCCCTGATTCTGTACAAGTGAAAGGAGGGGGATGGGTGTTCATTAGCATGATCATCTCAAGGTTGTATATTATTAGCCAATGAGAAATCATATCTTTCTCAAATTATTGAGTCTATGTATAGAACCATCCTTGAATCCATGATATTGTAAGGAATATGTTGATGTGTTTCTCGAGGAATCACTCGGTCTTCCTCCTAGATGAGAGGTTGAATTTTCAATCTTTATTATAACTTTTTGTTTCCAATATCTAAGGCATTATATAGAATGGATATTATGGAACATGAGTAGATGATGAGAAAACTATAAGAGAATCTAGATAATGGTTTCATTATCCCTTGTGCTTCAGCATGGGGTGATATAGTCCTCTTCCTCAAGAAGAATATTGGTCCAATGCATTGTTGCACTGTTTATCATGAGTTCAAAAATATCATGACAATGAAAAAGTATCATATTCCTTGGATTGATGAATTTTTTGATCATATATTTGGAACAAAAAACATATACAAGGTGGATCTTCGGTCACAATATTACCATGTTAAGATGAAGAAGTAGGATATCCCCCTGAATGATTTTCATAAAAGTTATAGGAACCATGAATTCATAGTAATGCCTTTCAGACTCCATAGTCTTCAAAAAAATTCAGATATTTGACGAATATAGTAATTATAGATTACCTTGAAAAAATTTTGGTTTTATTTGTAGACGATATTCTATTATACACAAAAATAATGTAGTATCATGATAAATGTACGAGTAATATGCTAAAGACCTTGCTAATAGAGAAGCTTTAGGAAAAGTACAACAACTGTGAGTTCTATTTTAAAGATGTATCATTCTTAGGGAATATTGTCATATGGGAATGGATATCTTTGGGCCCTTCAATGATAGTAACAATTTTAGGATGGATGATGATAACATATTTCAATTATATATGTAGTTTCTTAGGATTATCTAGGTATTATCATCGATTGGTGAGAAATTTATCATTATTATCAAACCACCTAAACACGTTAACATAAAAGGGATTAAATTTTGATAGGAATGATGATTGTAAATATATAATCCTTGAGTTTAAAAGGAGTCTCATTATTCCACATTTACTCACATTACTGATAAATGAATAACTATTCATAGTATTCAGCGGTGTATCAAAGATGGGATTATGTTGTTTGTTGACGTATAATGAAAAACTCACGGCCTATTCTTCAAGGAAGAATAAATTTCTAAATAAATACACAAATCATGATTTTCGTTGGCTGTAGTGATCTTTGATTTGAAAATATGGTAGCATTATATCATTGCAGAAAAGTGTGGACTATATACTGATCAGAATAGACTCACATATATATGTACACCTAAAGAGACGAATATGCACCAACAGAGATAGATAGAGATGATCAAAGACAATGATTTATCAATTCACTATTATCCAGGGAATGAGAATAAAGTGGAATATGCTCATGTTGGATAGGATCTAGAAATTATATCTTTAAAGAAAATTGATAGGGATCTAATATTCTAATATTTGAGGGGAGGTACATGGGAATCATAAATGTATGAAAATATTCAATCATTTCACAAATGATTAGTCAACCTTCTCTTCTTGAGGAGTTAAAATATGATCAAATAAATGATATTGGAATTAAATATAATTTTGAAACTATAAGTAAAGGGAAATCCTTAGAGATTAAAGTAAATTAAGAAGAAAATGTGATATTTGGGTCAAGACTATATGTTCCATAAAATCATGTTCTAATGATGGAGTTTTTGGATGATGAAGATAGTTCAACTATCTCCATTCACTGATGAACCACAATGATGAATGAATATCTATGTGAGAACGATTGGTGGGGAAATATAAAGAAGTAGATCACTAAACATACATCAATGTGTCTGTCATTCCCAAAAGTGAATGGTTAAAGGCATAAGTCTAAGTGGATGATGCAACCATAACTCATACCAACATGGAAATGGGAGAACATCACCATGGAATTAATCATTAGATTTCTAAAGACATCCAGGGGAAACAATTCATGATTGGTTGTTGTGGACCATCTTACAAAGATAGCTCACTTTATTACAATTCAAGAGGAATTCAGATGAGATTAACTTTTACATATATACATATTAGAAGTGGTAAGGCTTCAAGGAGTACCACTAGCAATCATATTCGATTGAGATTTGAAATTATCCACCAAGATCCAGAGAAGTATCTATCATACTCTAAATATTTAGGTGAAATTTATAACATCAAATGACCACTAAACTAATGGCCAATATTTTCATACTATCCATAAATGTTAGTACATGTTGAGATAATTATAAATTGAATTAAATGGAGGATGATATCAACATCTATCTCTGGGTTATTTCTCTTCCAATAACAGTTTCCACTTAATCGTCCAAATGAATCCCTATAAATCCATTTTTGGGAAGTGGTTAAGAACACCTTTATGTTTGGATTATATTAGCGAATTAAATATTTGTGTTTCATAAACAGCTGAGGAAATTATGTGGAAGGTTGAGACCATTCAGTAAAACAAAAAATCTTCTGAGAGTTGACAAAAGAGTTACATTGACAATCATTGATGAGACCTTGAAGTTGTTGTTGTAGACATTTTATTCCTCTAAATATATATATGGATGAATGTGTTGAGATATGGGAAGAAGGTAAATCTTATTCCAAGGTAATTCGTCACTTTTGAGATCCTCGGTCGCATTGGAGTGGTGGCATATCAACAATAACTCCAACCAATCCTATCTCATGTACATGATGTTTTCAATGTATCCCTCTTGAGGAAGTACATACCAGAACCTTCAAATGTTCTCAATCTATATGTGGTACCATTGTAGAATGGCCTTTCTAATGTGGTGAAACTGATGAAAACCACAGATCGTAGAGAAAAAGTACTATGAAATAATTCAATGGACCTTATCAAAGTTTTATGAAGAAAAAACATGTTAGGAGAAGCAATGTGGGAACCAGAGGAAGTGATGAACTATATTTACCCTCCTCAGTTTTAGTGTGGGAAAAGAAAATTTCGAGGGAATTATTTCTTATGGGGGGAGATTGTAATAACTATAACTAAATAAAATTTCCCATTTGATTAAAATAATGTATTACAATATAATATGGTTATAGAAAATACATATACTTATTTTGATATATTATATAAAATTGATTTTAATTCACCACTAAGTAGAATTACTTTTGATAATATTATCATTTAAAATAGATTACAGGGTTTGTATAAATATATGTTTTTAACAAATAAAAATGGAAGAGAAAACAGAATTGTTTGCCTCAACCATTAGAATCGTACCCTATGAATCCCATTTAATGGAGCTTCTAAGAGAGATAGAATAATTAGGACTCAAACATGATCAATATAAAGCTGATATCCAATAGATTAAACATGAGAGAAAAAATTTACAGGTGAATATAATGATCCTTGAAATCATAGCCCAAACGATGTTTGTCAAACCACCTCGTGAAAGCCCCACCATCTCTCACCCTACTCAAAGGGGGTTTGATGGTTTATTAAAGGGATATTTTTCAAGAACCTATCACTTTGAGTTTGTACATTATTTTGTAATGAATATATTTTCACATTATCCTAATTACATTAAAATTATTCTTATAAAATAAAACACAAATATTATATTTTAGTTAATATTCAAATTAAATTAATGAATTTATTACAGTGTATTAAGTTATTTTTAAAATAAGTATTATTTTACAAAAATATTATTATTAAATAAAAATATTAACCCTATATAAATGATTATATAATTCTTATGAAGTCAAATTTGAATTATTATTTGGGTTAGAAAACAATTATTGCCAAAAAACAACCATTTCATAAAAAATGCTAATTTTATTTTAAATTTTAAAATTAAAATATTTATAAAAAATATATATATAATGAATTTTATTATTGGTATTAGAATGTAAAAAATAACCATTAATGATGTTTTCATAATTTGTTGAGACTGTCAAAATTTTGGTTATAAAATTAAATACTATATAAATATACATTTTGTATTATGACATAATAATGACACAAATTTGATGTAATAAATATTATAAATTGTTTCCATGAAAAAATATATTTTTTCCCTTAAAAAAATACATTTATTGTTCATTTCATTTATCATATAAATCCATTATGAATCCTCTTGAACTTATAATATATTTTAAGGTTTTAAAATCCTTTCTTTAAGAGTGTGACTCACCTTTAGATAAGAAAGGAAAATATTTTATGATGATTGAAAAATTAAGTTATAAAATAATTATCACCATTCCCATTTTGTGTAAACAATGGGAAAAAACCATTGGATTGTTTGTGGTTTTGGTTATTTTATTATGTACTATCTCAAACCAAAATAATAATGAAATTCCACTATGTTCGTATATAAACCCTCCCAATCATCAATTTATGTTCACTAAAACTCCATGGAGAACATCTATATACTACCCTCAACTATCAATATTCCTTGTATGGTTCCCCCCAGTCCATAAAGAATCCCCTACCAAGAATATTGAGTAACACACTCAAGTATGGTAACTTCTAATATCCTCTTTTTATTAAGAATGTCTTTATGTTATGTATCTAAATTTCCTTTTTATCATGTTGGAATATGATCTTAAATATTCAAATTACATTACATTTGATTTTTAAATATTTATATATTCATTACACACTCATTAATCCTTCTATAATCTGTTATGTACACCTAGTACAATACTAAAAAAGTTTATTAGATCTTCCACTCTCCTCTTTTTATGAAGCTCTTCTTTTTGTCATGAATCTAAAATTCCTTTTTTTTATTATGATAGGATATGTTATTAAATATTACAATTACTATCCATTTTATTTATAAGTAATTTTTTTTTCTTTTAAATCTAAATTTTCGTTCCATTATCCTTTATAAACACCCGGTACTATGATGAAATATTTTAAGGGATTTACTTCTTCTCATTTCCATTCACGAACATTTTATATGTAATGTATCATAAATTATATTTTATTATGTTCGAATATGTTCTTCCCTATTCCCCCAATGTTAAGTTCTGTGTATAAATTATTATATCCCCCTTTTACTCTCATTAATCATCCCATGATTCTTTATATACACCTGTTACCATGACAAAATATAGTTAGGGTTATCTTCATTATTCTAGTTTCTTCATTACCACACACCTTTTATTTCTAATTTCTAAAATTGGGATATAATTTTAAATGTACATATTACTTCCCAAATGATTGATAAGTGATTTTATACCCCATTATCTCTATCATCAAACCATTTTACGATCCTTCAAGTGACAACGTTATACAGCTGAAATTTCACCGTGATTTCTTTTGCCAAACCAATTGTGTTGTGAATACCATACATGTTTCCTATCAATGGGGTTCACCTTTACACACTTATACTTTTTAATGTGTATTTACATGTATTTATTCCACACTCCTTTATTATTTACTAAATCATGATGATGAATGAATCCAATTATTATGATATACTTTCCACACATTAGGTTGATAAAGAAATGATTGTGATGGGTGCACCCAAAATTATATAGTGGTCTAATGAATTGGGTAATGTTTAGTATCATGATATGTCTTGGTGGGATAAAGATTAATATAATTCCCTTATGGTACATTTTCAACCATGTTTTATTGATAGTTAATCCATGACATATGTTAAGGATGCATTATTTTATGTTGTTTCATCATTTAGCATTTTATGATTTTCATTCTATATCACGTCTCATTGTTCATTTTTATGATTTCTACTCTTTTTATTACCCTTTGATATGCCAATTTTCAATCATCTTTTACTTTATTCCATTATTTTTCACTTATTGGTATTTATAGATCGCCCCTATCTTATGTTTTCCCAATGTAATCTCAAGAAGTTTTTTGAACCAATGTAATATAAAGATCCAAATTTTCCATGTAATTATTATAAATTATATGAAATTAATACGAGTCTGTGAAAATTAATGGTGCATGATTTTGAGGCCCAGTGTTCCCAGAATGAATTTATGAACTTTTTTAATGTACGTTCAGTAAATGCGTGGGTGGCGTTTTCTATCTTTTAAAACCGTTCTCGGATTAAAAATCTGAGGGCACCATCGAATCCACAGTGCCTGGATTTTTTTAAGGGAGGATTCACTTAGACCGCAGTAAGTCTGTAGAAAAAGTTAGATTTTGGTATTTTTAAAAGAATAATAAAATAAATTTTTTATTTTATTTCTTTCTTTCTTTTCCTCCAATGGACTGGAGGCAGTGGCGGGACCAATGATGTGTAAAGCCATTAAATGGATTGAATCTTCAAATCCTTTATAACAGCACCATTGGAATTAAGGAGGTTCCAATTAAATGAGCCCCCAATAATTCCACAGGAGTTTCTCATCCTCCATGTCTACTATTTATATGGATCTTGGGGAGAGGTATTGGAATGGCTTCACCATGCGACATAGTTCTGATAAAGTGTTGCAATTCCCATCACTTAGAGGACGGAGCTGAGTCCAGCGGGCGGTGACGAACACCACATAACGACAAACACCGAATTTTCCTCAAGCGTGGAGGCTCTCCAATGAACTTTATGTAGGGATTTATTTTTCTATAATTTAATGTGATTGTTGAATCATATTTCCTCTTCCATGTTTTCAAGCTAATGAGGAGGTTGCGGGCCAAACAAAAATGGCCCAGACCCTCCGATATCTTGTTTACCCTTGCATTCTCCATAAAAGACCGCTGGCGCAGTGGAATTGGCCATCCATGATGGAGGAGGCATTCCATCACGCACCACAAGAGTGAGAGGCCGCGATACTATGATGTAGCGGTTAGAAGAGAAGATGGCATTGGCTGACCGTAGAGGTGGTATGGCACGCCGTCACGCGCTGTCGGTGGGGAAGACTGTGGCGGGTAAAGATGGCGGTAGGCTCATGCTAGCCATAGAAGGCTGAGACAGATCGGTGCACCATCCCACAATGATAGATGAGGTAGATTCTCGATGCCATGACGGTGGAGGAAGTTTCCCTCCTGCAGGCCCCACGGCGACAGGGCGGTGCCCTGTGGCAGCGCCGCATCACAAGCTGAATGACCGCTCAGCTGTTCGGGAAAACCAGGGGACCCCCCCCCCACACACACACACACATTTCAGCTAAGGTGGGCCCAGCTCTAGTTGGCCTCATCACCGCTGTCCAGGCCACGTGTTCCCAATGAGCAGCACCAGCGCGGGGCAGGCCACATGAGCTCAACGGCCCGTGAATCTGTAGGCCAGATCGAACGAGCCCCGCAGGTCACGCATTTGCCGGCTGGGCCGTTCCATTATGTGCCAGTACAGACTATGGACCAATGATCCAATCCTTCCTTGGCCCTTACCATCCAGTTCAGTCTTGAACCGGGTCAGGTAGACCCGAAACGAGTAGGGTCGGTCTGACTGGGTCAGATAAGACCCAGGCACTTCCAGGCCAGTTTCACATAAATGACTATAACTTGAAATTCATGTGTCTGTTTAATGAATTTTATGTGGTGTTGGAACCCTTGGAGTGATACAATACTTTTTTTATACCCTAATTGTGTTTTGGAGAATGCTGGAGTATGGTCAGGTGGGATCTAATCCGAATCTAATCGGTCCCTCAGAACTAAAATGCTTATAAGTCAAAGACAAGGAGTCTGATTGACGTGTCTTCTATCTTGTTGGAACCCTTGCGACAAGGCGATCTATTGGGATTATTCATCATGGAAATTTGTGGTGGTTATTGTACGACTGATGACCTAAGGATCATATCCTTCTGGAATCAGGCATACTATGAGCGGGAATCTATTGGCTGGTAGTGAGGTGGAGGTTCGAAACAGATCATACGGAGGTTCGTACTGAGCGATCTAATGTGGTTCAGCACCAATCCTATGTGGGTCAGATCCTGTGTGGATCAGTGCTCAAAAATTTGGTGTGGGTCATTGTATACCGATATTGTGTGGGTTAGATCCAATGTGGGTCACTGATCAGTGATCCTTTGTGGGATAGTGCATACAAATCTCGTGTGGGTCAGATCCTGTGTGGGTCATTATTGGGGTTAGTACCTATTGACTTCATGCGGGTCAGATCCTATGGGGATAATTACGGGGGTTAGTACCTATCGATCCCATGTGGGACAGACTTTATATAATCAATAACAACACCTCTCGACATAATACGATGATGTAGCTTCTCAACTAATCATCTGTAGTTTTGGGCTTTACTTATATACCTGGTGTGAGATGAGTTTTTTACCTTTGTGGTGTTACCAGTATGGTACTTTTACCTTCATTGTGTTACCTTAGCGGTGTTACATGTGTGGTACTTTTACCTTCATTGTGTTACCTTCATGGTGTTACCTTTGAGGTACTTTAACCTTCATGGTTTTACCTTTGTGGCATTCATCCCTCATGTATGAGATTAGTATATCATGACAGCATAGTTATATATATGGGCATATACCTAAGAAGAGTTTTTGACTACTCCATTCATTGTAGTTGAGGTCTTGCTTTGTGGTTTTCCCTTTTTGGAGCTTTGGGATACCTTCAGGGGTCTCAGGGTCCCTACTAAGTGTTGTTATACACAACCCTGTATGGGCTACGCCTGAACCTTGTTGTGTCTTGTGCAGACGACAGACAGCTTTGATCGAGCCCGTGGGAGCCAGGACTGGATGGTGCTCGAAGGTGTACCTTTGACGTGATGTGTTGTAGTGACTATTAATCATGATCTTTACTTACCCTTTAGGTAGGATCCTAAATGGATGATCTAAGAGATGTTTTCATCTTTTCAGTTGTACTTTTAATTTTCAGTTGGGCTTGTATTTCAACCACTCTACTTCAAGTACAATTTTTACTACAGTGGTTAAATTTGAATTTTATTCTTATTGTGTTCTGGATTTGTGTCATTGTATTGGTTTAATGGAAATTCCTTCGTATTATAGGGATATGCCTTTTCTGTTCTAGTCACCAACCCTTGGTATATGGATGGCGGGCTTGGGGTAGTCACAACATGGGCCCCGGGGGATGGGTCTTGACAAAGTGGTATTAGAGGCTTCAATTATATCGAAAAACTAGGACTCTTGTCTTTTCAAGGTGGACATAGTTTTAAGTGTTATGAGTGTGGTTTTTAGTTTAGGGAATCCAGTGTTGGTGCGGCAGCTGATGTATCCATACTCTGGGACCCTAAATTCTGATTTCTGTCTTAGTGCACAAAAACACAGATTGTGTGTGTTTTGAAAAGCTTTCTTAAGTTTTTTAGTAAGCTCACCAAGAACAACTTATTGATCATGGGGAACTTATTTTCTTTTAGGATGCAGCCATGTAGACAGTCATCTAGGATTCCTAAGAGATTACATGATGAATCCCCACTGAGAGATGAGGCTTTGGTGTAGGGCACTCTTATGGTTGTAGTACCATCGGCTGGTGCACCAGTAGAACCACCACCCATTGGGAAGCAGATGCCACCAGCCCCACCAGCAGATGGTGCATGGTGACAGAGTGCATTGCACAAGGTTCAATGGCAGAGAGCTCCGAGGTTTTGAATCGAGATGGTTTTATAGGCAGTTGAGGACTGGATGGAGTCTGTGGACAATGTTTTTCGCTTAGTTGGGACACCAGTTCATCTGATTGTGATCATAGCTTCCAGTCTCTTACAAGGAGCATCTGGGAGGTGGTGGATTCTGGCACTTCAGTTACATGACATGGAGACCCTCACATGGGTGGACTTTCAGGTCCTTTTCTGGGAAAGGTTTGTCCTAGAAACACTATTCTAACTGTGTATACAAGAGCTGCTACACTTACCTCAGGGCATCATGACCATGTCCCAGTACTCAGCATGGTTCACGGATCTCTCACACTACACCACCAACATTGTATGGGACCCTTTCTTTAGGGCCCAAACCTTTGATCATGGTCTTCAATGGGAGATCATAGCATTGAAGGTATCACTTAGTAATCTGACCTAGGTTGGGCTGCTAGAGCGAGCGCTTTTGGTGGAGATATTTCTAACTAAGCATGCATCGATAGAGAGAGCCACCACCGGATGTCTGGTTGTGGTGTCATCTATAGTAGGAAGAAGAAAAATGACGTATGGTCCCAATTGGGCCAGACCTTTTAGTGGATGAACTCAGGAAATAGGTTTGGTGGTGAGTGGATCATGGGATAGAGGAGGAATATTGAGGATCCAAAAGTGTTACTCGTACGTCGGGTAGGGTCACATGGCTCACGACTGCCTGACCCGCCGTATAGATGACCAGCTGATGGTTGAGGGACCTCCGAGGTAGGGGCAGAGGTTTGAGCGAGGAGTTCCATAGTGTGCAAGACGTGGAAGAGGATTTTTTCGTGCACCATGTGGTGGGCGGTGATTAGAGGTTCTACCGCGACCACCTCCAGGTGGTCCACACCGACCACAGAGAGCAGGATGATATGGACGAGTTTAGCTCCAAGAAGCTAAGGCCTATGACCACAATGTTCTAATGATGATTACTAGTATTATCTGTGTCTATTACACCCTAGTTATAGTACTTATAGGCACAGGTCCCAGTCACTCTTTTATTACCACATCCCTCGTTCAGTGCTCTAGGATTCTGACGGTGCCACTGGCTCGATCCTTACAGCAAGAGACTCCTATGATAGAAGATTCGACCATTACACACTAGTTTCAGTACTGTGAGCTAACTCTAGGAGGTGAGAGCATTGGCTGGGATCTTCTAATAGCAACATCAAGGCCTTACGATGTCATCTTGGGTATGGATTGGATATCTACAGTCCATGCTTAGATTGATTGTGTTAGGCACAAAGTGTTGTGTGTCTACGAGGATGGGGCTAGGTTTTCCTTCACTGGTGAGAAGGGAACCTTTCCAGGATAGGATGGACTTACCCGGAGGAGGGTACAATAGATCACACATCCATTGGATAGCATTACCCTTGGAGAAGTTGATGTTGAGAGTTTTAGTTATCCTATAGTGGTGGACCTGTATGTCGTTGTCTTTATTGATGATGTTCTGGGATGACCTTCGCGTAGAGATGTTAAATTTAACGTCGACCTATACCCCTAGACGACACTGATATCTACACTGGAATATCAGATGTCTCCCACAGAGCTTTGTGAGTTACGGGTAAAGTTGGAGGACTTGTAGAGGAAGGGGTTCATAAGGCCAATTGTTTCTCCATGGGAAGCCCCGATTTTGTTCTACAAGAAGGCAGATGGGAGTTTGAGACTATGTTTAGATTATCAGTGCCTAACTAGGTGACTATGAAGAAAAATTATCCACTACCAAGGATTGATGGTCTCTTTGATTAGTTGAATGGACCCGGATGGTTTTTGAAGATAGATAGCAGATCCGCCTATCATCAGCTCAGGGTACGAGATGAGGGTGCGCTGAAGACATCCTTTAGATATTGGTATGGACACTATGAGTTCTTGGTTATGCCTTTGAGGGTGACCAGTGCCCCTGCAGTGTTCATGAGACTCAGGAATAGGATCTTCCATCCATACCTCTATCGATTTGTGGTGTTCTTCATCGACGACATCTTGGTGTACTCAGCGACGGAGGAGGAGAATGTCTATCATCTACATATAGTTATGGATACACTCTGAGAGCACCAAATTTATGGTATGCTCAAGAAGTTCCAATTCTAGATACAAGAGGTTCACTTTATGGGACACGTTTTCATGGAGGCTGGAGTTTCGGTGGATCCAGTAATGATTGAGGATGTGCTAGCTTGGGAGACACCAAAGAGTGTGATCGAGGTGTGTTTTTTCCCAGTGTTGGCTACATACTATCAGAGATTCGTACCCAACCTTTCCAGAGTTTTGGCACCCTTGTCAGCATTGATGAAGAAGGTACATCCCTTCATGTGTATGGAGAGATGGAAGTCGTGTTTTTAGGAGCTGAAGAAGAGACTGATGAGTGCCACCATCTTGAGGCTACCATAAAAGGGTGTTGGGTATTTTGTCTACTGCGACACATCAAGGATCGGATTTTGATGTTTCATGATGCAGGATCTAGAACTGATCGTGTATGGTTCCTGAAAACTGAGAAAACATGATCAGAACTATGCCACCCATGACTTGGAGTTAGCAGTAGCGGTCTTCGCCTTGAAGATGTGGAGACATTACTTGATGGGTAAATGTTTTAAAGTCTACTTTGACCAAAAGAGTCTCAGTTATATCTTCTCACGGAATGAATTGAACCTATAAAAAAGATGATGGCTAGAGTTCCTCCAGGACTATGACATTGAGATATTCTATACTCCTAGAAAGGGGAACGTAGTGGCGGACACACTCAGCAGGAAGTCCAATATATAGTTTATGAGTGAGGAAATAGAGCAGCTAGTCGCGTTGTATATATCCATTGTAGATAGAGATGGAGAAACTTACATCCAGTCTATGACTTTCACTCCCCCACTTCTTCAGTGACTCTAGGAGGCACAACATGGGGAATTTGACTACGAGGCATGACATGCTCAATAATCCACAGGATATGCACCTGATGGATTTTCTAAAGGCGGGGAGCAATTCATCCTCTTTAGAGGATGTACTATGGTACCAGTGGCACTATGAGAGGAGGCGTTGAGGGAGTTCCATACGTTCCCTCTAGCGGTACATCCTAGTGTGGCGAAGATGTACCAGGACATCCAACGTCAGCACTAGTGGCCTGAGATGAAGAAGTTTGTGGCAGAGTTTGTTTCACGATGCCTCACTTGTCAACAACTAAAGGCCGAACATTAGGTTCCATCAGGTTTAGCGTATCCACTAGTGGTTCTAGAGTTGAAGTGGGAAGGTATCTCCATGGAAATTGTGGTAGGGCTTCCATGTACATTCAGGGGACATGAATCCATCTGGGTTATCATTGACCGACTCACCATGTCAGCCCACTTCCTACCCATCCGAGGGCAGGGATCAGTAGAGGTCTTGGGATGACTCTACATACAAGAGATTGTACGACTTCATGGGGTTCTATTGACGATCATCTCTAACCATGATGCATGTTTTACATCGTGGTTATCAAAGGGATTGTAGGAGGAATTCGAGACTCAGCTACATTTGAGCATCTCCTTTCATCCATAGATGGATGGCCAAACAGAGTGGACTATTCAAACTTTAGAGGACTTTCTATGTGGTTGCATCCAAGATTTTGGCCATAGTTGGGTGGATCACTTGTCCTTGGTGGAGTTTCCATAAAACAACAACTATCACTCCACCATCGACATGGAACCATTTGAGGCCTTTTACGGTCAACCTTGAATATCACCCCTATACTAGATAGACCTAGGCGAATCAGCACTTATGGGTCTAGAGTCAGTACGGGATACCACTAAGAAGATGCAGATCACCCAGGAGCAGATAAATACTACACATAGCAGACGTAATTCTTATTCTGATAGGAGACTAAGGCCCTTGGAGTTTTAGGAGGGAGACCATGTCTTTCTATGGGTCTCACCTCGATGAGGGTTGGTGAGATTTGGACGAGGTGGAAAACTCTCACTGAGGTTTATCAGACCTTTTCTAATACTTCGGAGGATTTGAGAGGTAGAAAACCGATTGGCACTACCACCGAAGTAGGATAGGGTGAAAAACATCTTCCACATATCCTAGTTGAAGAGATATGTTCATGACCCATCTCACATCATTGACAATGGAGAGTTGCACTTTGAGGATGGGGTGGCCTTTACAGAGGGACCAGTGGAGATTGAGGATCGATAGGAGCAGGTCATTCATGGATGATATCAACCTCTAGTGCGCGTTCTCTAGTAGCATGAGAACCTCTAGGAGAGCACATGGGAGTAGGAGGCTCAAATTCATGCTCAGTACCCCCATTTTTTTCCTTAGTCTATTTTGTGACTTTCGGGGATGAAAAGAACTAAGGTGGGAAGAATGTAAAGAACCATATTCTCCATGTTATTTTTTTAAATTATGTAGAATTGTTATGAGTATGCAAAAATTGATGGTGCATGATTCCAAGCCCGAGGGTGCCCAGAATGTATTTCTAAACTTTTTTTAATTTAGGTTCAGTAAACACACGGGCAACATTTTCTATCTTTTGAACCAATCCTCAGATTAAAAAACCAAGGGCACCGTTGAATCCACAAAGCCAGGATTCCCTTAAGGGAGGCTTCACTTCAACTGTAGTTAGTCTAGATAAAAAGTTAGATTTTGGACTTTTTAAAAGAATAATAAAATAACATTGTTATTTTATTTCATTATTTCATTTCTTCCAATGGACAAGTGGTAGTGGCAGGACAAATGATCACTACTGGAAAATGGACCTATCCTCAATGTTTTCCCCAAAACCATGGGGATAGGTACCCCTATACCCACGGTTTTTGAAAACCGTGGGCATAGGAAACTTTTCATGACCTATACCCACGGTTTTTGAAAACTGTGGGTATAGAAAAATGTAGGGATAGGTCCTGAAAAGTTACCTATGCCCACGGTTTTCAAAAACTTTTGGTATAGGGGTACCTATCCCCATGGTTTTGGGGAAAACCGTGGTGATAGGTGTGAGCTAAAATACTTATACCCACGGTTATGAAAATCTGTGGGTATAGGTTTCCTGTGTGTGCGCGGGAAAAATGTTTTCCTCATGGGAAGGAATTTTTTTTTGGCGGGAGTCCTATACCCACAGTTCTTCCCTCTATACCCATGGTTTATATTACTATATTTAACTAAATATATATAAATATATATATACATAGGTGATGTTAGACTAGTGGTTAGATGCAGTGTTTGCAGCGAAGTGGTTGTGGGATCGAAACCCACCGCCTGAGTTATTCTAGGATTTAGATCCACGGTTTTGAAACCGTGGGTAAAAGACTTTGACACCATGGAAATTGGGTATGTTGTTTTGACACGGTGGGAGAACAGCTATACCCATGGTTTTGGAACACCGTGGGCATAGGCTGGGGAACTATATTTATTCCTTTACAGCCCACGGTTCCCAAAACTGTGGGTATAGGCCGTTTTTTCAGTAGTGGAT
The DNA here is from genome assembly GCA_963277665.1 of Viscum album. Lineage (NCBI taxonomy): Eukaryota > Viridiplantae > Streptophyta > Magnoliopsida > Santalales > Viscaceae > Viscum > Viscum album. The sequence goes on along the minus strand of OY728120.1, from coordinate 1,571,866,941 downwards.
GTGTCAAGCCATTAAATGGATTGACTCCTCAAATCTTTTGTAACAGCATTGTAGGAATTAAAAAGTTTTATATAATGAACAACCATTAATTTCCTGATCGTTACTCACCCTCCCCCTCTCCTATTTATATGGACCATGGGAAGAGGTATTGGCCCAACTTCACCAAGCGAAGAAATTATGATAAAGTGTCATGACGCCAATCACTTGGAGGATGGAGCTGAGTCTAGCAGGAAGTGACGAGTACCACCAAACGACGTCACCGACTTTTCTTCAAGCACGAAGGCACTCCAATGAACTTGAGGTAGGGATTTATTTTGTTATATTTTTAATTGGTTGTTGAATCCTATTTCCTCCCTCATGTTTCCAAGCTAACATGGTGGGTGCAGGCCAAACGAACATGGTCCGGACCCTCTGCTACCTTGTTTACCCATGTGTTCTCCATGGGAGACCACCGTCATGGTGGCACCGGGCGGCCACGATGGAGGCGACACACCATTTTTTTCCGCAGTAGGAGGATCCTGTGGTACTATTCCACGGCGATTAGTGGAGTGGCCAACCAGCCAGCCCCAAAGGTGGTGTGGTGCGCTGTCGCCCGCCACCAGTGGGGAATATCGTGGCTGAAGCCGCGGTGGGTTAAGATGGCAGCTGGCTCGAGCCTGCCATCGAAGGTGGAGATAGAGCGGCGTGCCGTCGTGCACCGCTTTAGGAGGCCGCGAAATGAACCCAAAGTAGTGGAGGGACCCACCATCCTATGGGTTCCGCGATGACTGGGTGATGCCCCTTGGGGCCACCACTTCAAAAGACAAATGGTCGCTTGACTGTTCAGGAAGACCGAGACCCCCCCCCCCCCCCGTGTCGGGTAGGGTGGGTCCCTCTCTAGCGAGACGATCCATGCGAGCCCAGTGGGACAGGCCATGCGAGCCCAGCGGATAGTACCCTTGTGGGTCGGGCCACACCCCCCTGTGGGTCGGGCCGAACAGCACCCCAGCGGGCCAAGCCCACCGCAGCCAGGCCCCGCCGGGTCAGTCCCGGACCGGACCCAGACCGTTCCAGTCCAATTTCCCCTAAAGAACCATAACATGAAATCTGGGCATCCGTTTGAAAAACCTTCTGTGGAGAGGGTACCCTTGGAAGGAGACAATTCTTTTAGTATACTCCACATGAGTTATAGATAGTTTTGGATTACAGTCGGGTTGGATCAAATCTTAATCAAACTAGGCCCTTGAAACTAAAACGCTTATAATTCACAGACCAGACGTACGATTGACACATCGTCTATCACGTTGGAACTCTTAGGACATGTCGCTACTATGGGATACTTCTTCATGGATATTTGTGGAGGGTGAGGTATAACTAATGGATTGAGGAGTGGATACTCCTAAAATCAAGTGTACTATGTGCGGGAATCCAGTGGCAGGCAGTGAGGTGGAGGTTGGAGACATATCATATGGGGGTTAGAACCGAGCGATCCTATGGGGGTCAGCACCAATCCTTTGTGGGTCAGATCATGTGTGGGTCAGTGCTCAGTGATCTTGTGTTGGCCAGCACATACCGATCCTATGTGGGTCTGTGCTCAACGATCATGTGTGGTTTAGTGCATACCTATCTTCTATGGGTCAGATCATGTGTGTGTCATTGCGGGGGTTAGTGCATATAGACTCTGAGAAGGTTGGATCCTGTGTGGATCATTGTGGGGGTTAATACCTATCAATCCTTTGTGGGTCAGACTCTGTATAATCCACAGCAGTTTCTCTTGACAAAATAAAATGATCCAGCTTCTCGAATAATCATCTGTGCTTTTGTGATTTACTTATATACCATGTGTGTGATGAGTCTTTTACCTTTGTGGTGATACCTTCGTGGTGTTACCTATGTGGTACTTTTACATTTGTGTTGTTACCTTCATGGTGTTACATTTGAGCTACCTTTACATTTATGGTGTTATCTTCATGGTGTTGCCTATGTGGTACTTTTACCTTCATGGTGTTACCTTCATGGTGTTACTTGTGTGGTACATTTACCTTCGTGGTGTTACCTTCATGGTGTTACATTTTTGTTACTTTTACCTTCTTGGTGTTACCTTTGTGGTATTACTCCCTCATGTATGAGATTATTATATCAAGAAAACATAGGTATATGTATGGGTATATAACTAAGTATAGTTTTTTACTACTCCGTGCTTTGTGGTTGAGGTCTTCTTTTGTGGGTTTTCCTTTTTGGAACTTTCAGAGACCTTTGGGAGTCTTGGGGTCCCTACTGATTATCGTTATACTCACCCTGGCATGGGCTATGCATGCACCATGTTGTGCCTTATGTAGACAATGATCACTTTTGATTGAGGCTAAGGGAGCCAGGACAGGATGGTGCTCGGAGGTGGACCTTTGATGTGATGTGCTGCAATGACTACTCATCATGATTTGTACCTACCCTTTAGGTAGGATCCTCGGTGGATGATCCGGGAGCTGTTTTTCTCTTTTTATTTGTTCTTGTACTTTTTAGTTGGGTTTGTATTCCGGCCCCTCTACTTTTAGTGCACTTTTTACTACAACAGTTTAATTTGAGGTTTCTTCTTGTTGTGTTCTCTATTTGTGTGGTTTTACAAGTTTATAGGCAATTCCTTCCCATTATAGGGATACACATTTTCAGTTCTAGTTGCCAGCCCCTAGCATATGGAAGGTGGGTTTGGGGTTGTTACATCACGGGTCTAGAGAAAAAATCATAAAATATAATTTTAGGAGCATGTTAAGGATGTTTGAAATAATGTTATTGTATCCCATGTTGAGGATGTTATGATATGTACCTAATTACCATGGAAACTGGACATCATGATATTTTTGGTTTTATTATGTGTTATTTTATGTATTAAATCATGAATTAATGAAAAACAAAAGATAGGTTTGTTATAACCCCTCACTTCCTTTTCTAGATTCAGGTCCACTATATATACTCAAGATTCCATAGCATCACAACCCTTTACAAGAGGAACATAAATCATATGAGTCATCATCATATTTCCTTGATACTATGGAACCTAGACGTATCCCTGAGTATTAGATCATGTCGATCATGTACCTTTGAAAGCACCAATAATTAAGCTCTAGTGTAGAAATGTTGATGATTTTGTAGCTATCCTAACTAATTACTCTTTTTCTAAGTTATTAAAAAGAAATTGTGATAATTTCTATCATTTCCAAAGATAAAACACAATATAAATTATCCCAAGGGGGTTGATGACCCCATTCCATGATCCACATTTACACCACTTCCCTTCTTCACATCCTTGGTCTTCTGGATCCCTATACTAGTTTTGGAACTCATATTAGTAGAAGGAGGTCCACAATCCTATGAACTAATAGGTAAAATAATACCAACTCCATGATTCGCTTTAATTACATTATAAAAAACCGAGGACATCCATAGAACCTTAAGGTATATATATCTTGTTTTGAGGTTCTAAACAATCATCTAATTTCAGAGTGAAGTCTCATCTTGAACTGTCAATAATTTTGTTCCTCATTCCCTGTAAAAAGAGTAGAAAAAGGAGGTAACATAGTGAAATGAGTTCATTTTAAAAAAACTATCATATAAACCTTATGTAATACTATGAACCCATGTTATCAATTTATCATTAGTGTATAAGGAATATATTCCCTAATGAACTGTCCCTTGAATGCCTCCAAGGTGAGACCCACACTTCTAACATCCATTACCATCATTCCCCGCCATCTCCTAGAGGTCCATATATCATGAATACTACCAGCTTCACCTCCCTATGTTCAGGTAACTCAAAAAGGTCAAATACATCACCGATAATGGCTATAAAATCCACTATAGCATTTTTTCCCCATCTACCCTAAAATAAATCAAAACATTAGAGATGGAATTATATGATGAAGTAAACTATAGAACTCATTCCCATCTTCCCAAGATAAAAATAAGTAGAAGGATTCCCATATAAGGTTAGCATACTCATTGTGCCAGCCGAGGGGGTCTATGAGATTTTTCTTTTAAACTTATCTTCTAGAAGGTAGTGGGACATGGAAATAATTTATTAAATAATAATCCTACCTCAATTTAGTTTGAATACCCCTCAGTATTTATAAGATATGTGTCTATATATAATATGAAAGAAAATATTATAAAAAACATATGTCATTCCGATAGATTTTAATTATTATAAGGGATCGTACAATGTATTCGTAAACGTATAAACATAGCCTTTATTATATCCTTTATAGAAAAGAAAATATTCTCAACCATTTTACATTAGCAATATTAAAATATATGTATGAAAAATAACTACATTCATAGATTCACCTAATTAAGGAGAACAAGTATATCGCATTATAATGGATTATCTATTTTTCAACTAATAAAATAATGGAAATATATCTCGAACTGATTTCATAATCGATGCATTAAATTAAGTAACTTTTATGATTCCCACAATAGGTTTATATATGGTATATGATCCAATGTTCCTAGTCATAATCTATGACCAAACCCAATTTTCGTAAAATAATATCATAAACCCCATCAATGGTACCTCGAAGGCCACTAAATATATGTTTTCTAGAAACATGGAAACTCCCTAACCCATACCCAACACAACTCATCTCATTTATACCACATCATAGGTTATTCAAATAGTAAAGAAGAAAATTTTTCTTATGATTCAATTTTCTAATTCCATGAACTGAACCACTGGAGCTGAGTCGGGGACCCATAAGGCCTGATGCATTTCTCTCCATATGAAAGAGTTGTCAGAATAGTAGTGGGGGTATGAACATCATATGTTTCCATTTTATACTCTAAAATAATCATATCATCCATAAAAATAATACTAAAAATATGAAATTCATAATACCTAGTATAGTACTAAATATCATTTGAAATAATGGGAAGAATACATGTCCTAAAATAATTAAAACAATATTACAGAGTGGAAATCCAAAACAGAGTATAATAAAAAGTTGTTAAATAGTGAATAACTATATAAATATCCTCTATAATATCTCTCAATATTTCCACCAGCTCTATTCTCTGGATTATAAACTAGCGAAAATGTACACAAAATCCATAAGGCATCGAGGTTCATCATGTTACTCAGTATGCTTAGGGTAATGAGTTTTCATCTTGGGTTATATAGAGATCATGCTCACACACATTTTATTGTCCACTATAATCATATCAACATTTCTCCCAAACTTCCCCTCATAGGGGTAACCATACATAGATTGTCTAAATTTTTATACCAATTAAATATATCTATGTAATGGTAAACAAAAACATCAAGGAAGATCATAATAAACCGAACATAGCATGTTATCCTGAGGATATAGTAGAAAAATATAACAATATGTGATCAACATAGCGCCTAGAAAAATCATCCTCTGTTAGTACACATGGTTTCATGGATTATATATATATATATATAATATTCTACACACATATGAAAAAATAAAACACCAATATTAGTTGAAAATAAGCAAGGAAATTAAAATATTAAGTCAATTCAATAGGTGTATAAAACAGCCTATAATGGTGTGGGACTTCTTACATCATGTTCATTGAAATAAACATGATGTTTCTATTGTAATAATCAACATAGTTACATTAATATATTATTTGGATGAAACCACTCATAAAGGTGATAAAAATATTTTCAGTTTTTTTCATTATTGAATGAAATGGATATAGTAAATGTGATAGAAGATTTTCTATCTTATGGAATTTTGAAATTATCAACTAATCCATAACATGAGATAGCCATTTATTCCAAAAATAATAACTATAAAACCACCTGAAATTTTATTCTATCTCTCTAGAATAATATGAGAAAATCATTTTTTAAATCATTATTATTATTCATAGATAACTTTTCATTATAATAAATTATGAATACATTAAAATTTTCCAGAAATCAAGGGAACATATAAATTTACAAATGGCACAGGAAGAAGGATTCTTGGATATTCTATAATTGAAATTTATGTACTCAATAATGGAGGAGATAAAGAGGGTCGCACCATACATAAAAATGAGGAGTAAAAATTATCCTTCTTTGATGAATACTTTTTAAATCATGATTAGACATTTTTTTAGTATGTTTGAACACAAGAGGAGATCAATATCGAAGGGCTGGATATGTTAGAATATTTTATGAAAAGTAATCTAGATTTCTTGTTCATATAATAGAAAAAAATTAATCCCATCATTTATTTTTTCAGTGAAATTTTTCTTGAATTTAGACTGTTTATAATACTCAAAAATATGTGTTATATCTATTAAAAAGACAAAATAACATACACATATTAATTTAGTCTTTAATGTCATCAAAATAGGTTTTAGGTTAGTTAAGTATGTAAAAGAATAAAATACATAAATTGGATTTATTTACCAAAAAATGTACTCCATATATGTAAAATGGGTTTTCCTTTACACCGATCATAGATTCTATATATGTCTAATGAATTTTACAATTGCAATGGTCATAAAAGCAGACATACCATTACACTACTACCAAATACAATTATGTAGCCGCTAAGAACAAGGATCAACACCAACACCAGATATACCAACCCTTAAATATCTTATGTAATTTTATATATACCTTCACATGGATCTAAAAAAACCCTCCGGCAACTCATAATAAAATGGATATTCTTTTATGTGGCCACTAAAAACATTATAATACATATTTACATAACTCCTTGAAACCACACTACATATACATAAAAGGGTATTAACTTTAAATAGGTGCCAATTTAGATGTATTTGTAGTAGTTTTAATGAAAATTTTATATTTTCTCACAAAAGTCATGTGAAATTAATAAAACAAGGGTTTATAAAACCTTGATGTTACAAGAAGTAGGAAATAAAATACTAAATGATAAAATAATAATTAAAAAAATTGAAATAATACATTATGACTCATGATAATAATATTTAAATGTTTACTAAACAATTTTATGTAGGAATGAGATTATTTTAGGATGAAATAAAACCCCACAGTATGATTTCTTTTGAGCCTCTAGTAAAACAAAAAAAAATAGATGTAACGAAGTAGATAATTCCTAAGACAATTAATGAATAAGAGACTCCATTGATTAAATATTCAATTTTTGTTCATTGACAAATGATCCATAAAATTGATTGATGGGATTGAAATAATTTAATTATTTGGCTATATAAGTCTCAAGGAAAGAAGAAACACATTCTTTAGGAAATATTTTTAATGTCCTAATGTGAGTTTCTTATGTCAGATATAATTAAAAATCATTGAAAATATTGGTGGGAAATAATTTTATGAAATCCCAAATTATATATTTTGTGGATACAACCATGTAGAAAAGGTTTGTTTCGCTAATTTAATCAGAAAATAAGGGTTATTTTTTGAAAAAATAGAATGGGTTTAGATCAAGATCAATTGAATCTAAAGGTAAAGGAATAATGTCTATTTTTTATGACAGGTGATTTATAATGTATGTAGAGGAGGAAATTGAATTTTGGAAATACTATTTTATTTATAAATAATATAAAAAGGTATGTATTATAGGGGGGTCGATCGAAAATGAAGGAATATCTTGATATGTAGAATCAAACACCTTGCATAATATAAAATTCTATTATCAAAAATATATTTGAATGTATTGAGGGATTTTTAATGATTTTAAACTAATGGGTACTGGAATAAGTATACTAAAAATTATTCATATTCATTAAGAGTGTCAAGGAAAAATTTCTGAATAATTAATTGAAATGAAGAAGTTTTTTTCCTTGGGTTTTATTTATTGAACAAATTAATTAAATAAATATATGTTAAGTTAAAAATTAAATATAACACAAAGGATGTAATGATTTTACCATGGGAAAAAAGGCCATATGATCGAAAATAAAAATCAATCTATGATCATCAGAGTTAAAGGTAGAATCTTGAAAGACTAAATAGAATAAATATAAGAATATGAAAAAGGATTGGATTTGTGAAAGAAACCATTGAAGATAAACTAGAGAGGATTCAAAATATGAGTAGCTCAATTTTTTGTGGGAATTATTTTTTATTTTTTAGTCATAATAGAGAAATATATAATAATGTCCTGGCCTGAAAAAAAATGTAGAAGGAAATGGGGATAAATAAAGATAAAACACCATTGTACATATATTCCAAGAGTTTAATTACTATTAAAGAATCTACATTCAATAAAAATGATGAGAATTATCATATGGATTGAATGATCAAAAGGATAAGATCACTATAAATAGAACAGTAAATATAGAATGAATAATGAAATTATTATACTTTACATAGTGATGCAAAAATGAAAATTTTCATGAACCATTCCAGATACCTCGGTACTATGTTACCTAAGCTGACTTAAAATTTTCCATAAGGGACTTCCCAATCCCCGTGTGTTGGGAACTCTCACCTGGAATCCTAGAACATCAATGAAAAGAATTTTTTTTCCTTAAAACAGGAAGGGGTAAAAGTATAAGTTGAAATAATAAACACCATAAGAAAAAAATAATGTACTGTAATCAAATAGGGAAAACAACATCTTCAATGATATAATATTATATAATGAAAAAATATCATACATCACATGTAGTGAGTGGATAATACCTCCACCAGTCACCTTCTAGAATTCGAGACCCAAATATCATGAACGCCCAACACCTCCATGTAGACATTTCCATTTTCTCAGATATATTATTATATAATATACAAACAGATAAAGGTAAATGTTGGGTGTGAGGTAAAAAACTTAGTAGGATCTCTAATAGTGTCTCATAAATATTACAATATATACAAACCATAAATTCAATCAATTTAAATAGATAAAGGCATGTTAAATAATTGATTTATTTTTGAAAAACAAATTAGTTCCATGAAATTGATGATTTTTAAAAAAAAAAATTGGAAAAAATAAAATTTTTATAAATTTTTTTATAAATAAGTTTACATCAATAGAATGATTCATTAATCAATTTTATTCACAGTAAATTCATGTAAAAAACATCAATAAGATAAAAATACCTATTGTATGTTAGTTTACAGGGTAATAGGATCCTAACACATAATATTTTTCAACATGGCTCTTGAAATGTGTAGACACATAAATAAGAACCCCATTAGTACATCCACTATTGAAAAATAGTGTGTACACTATTTGTGATGACAGTATGAGTAATATTGTAGAAATTGATTTAGTTATGGGTTTCTATGTAAATCTATTGAAATAGAGTAAGAGTCTTAGTGATCATGTCCCAATAACCTACTTAATACCTAGGATAACATGTCATCCAACAATAAATTAATAATTTAAAGAAAAAATATATCAACAAATCATTGGAAGATATATTATTGGAAATATTATGTTTAAAAAAATGAACTTTCATAATTCAATTTCTAAAAAAAATAGTTTTCATTGAGAAAAAAATAATTGTTTTTCCATTTAATTACCTTTAAAAAACATTAGATTAGTGATATTTTATGATGTATCAACATGAAATAAATTTCATTAAAAAAAATCAAATAAAGCCCTTATTTTTCTCAAATCATTCTATCAATTTCAATTCCATTGAAATTTGGGGGGTTTAATAAATTTTATGCCAATATCAAAACCAAAAATAATTATTTTAATATATATTTATTCGAATAAATTAAAATTTTATTTCAATTAAATCATGAAATATTAGGTTTCAATTGAATTAAAATGTTTTATAGAACCTCCTTCCATTAATAGCACAGTCAATGAATACATCTGAAACATGATTTCCAATGAAGAAAAAGGAGAAGGAGATGAAGAAACACAATAAATAAACAAGAACAAAAAAAAATGGAGTCTAGATGAATTAGTCACATGATGCTTTATCAAAATATATGTAATAATATCTACTGACCCAAAAGATATAAAATGAGATTAGATGTGTTTTGACCCACCATGAGAATGGGGTTGAGGTTGCAAATTAATTTCATGAGAGCCTTTAATTCCAAGGTATTCAATTCAGTTGAAGTGGTTCTCTATTAGGGGTTAAATCAGGTGTCCTATAAATTTCTAATTAATTTTTTGTGGATTCAAAACCCACACACATAATTCCTTGAGAGGATGCACAATTTGTAGTAACCATGCACCAGAAATATTTTCCCTTCATGATATTAATTTTTGGGGTATGGATTAGTCACATGGTTACATTAAATCTATAAAAATAGTGATAACCCATATTTTTCATGGCTTTATGGATTGAAGTAGAGGTCACATAGTTTGTATGAAATTTATGACCCCTTCCATTGACTCTAACATGGCCACACAATTTCCTCAACTAAACTACATGGTTTCCCCTAATAGTGTTCCAAGAATGAAAAAATAATGATATAATATTTTTAAAAATCCAAAAAAATGATATGAACTCCAAATAATTTTATAAACAAAAAATTTTCAACTTATACCATTAATAGGATAATAAAATATTTGATCTTCACCATAATATAAACTTCATGTCCCCAGAAAGAATGTTAAGAAGACTCTATGTCAAAGATATGTGGACACTGTACACTCATTAGTTCCTCACGATCCTAGGTCTAATGTGAATCATAACCATGGTTCCATAAAATAATAACCAATGGTGTCATCTACCCACAAATTACCCTTTATTATAATCAACATTCTTGTTTGAATATTCAGTGATGGATTAATCAGGTTTAACATCATGGTCTTCCTATCCCAAAACATGAGATAGGTCATAAAGATACATTAATTACTATGAAGCATTAATGAATTTGTGGATGAAATTGAACTATGGTGGTAGTTTAAAATTGAAAAACACATTCCCCACCCACTAAATAAACTCAAAATGAGCCATAAAACATAGTGCATGTTTTTCCTATTTTCCAATAAGTCGGTGTCCAAACCGAGGGAAAATATCAAGAAAAACATGTAGTTAACTAAAAAATAAAATGGTCAGTGATGATGATAATCATAGAAATTATACCTTCTTTGTGTAGTAACCAATAATTGATGAAACAAATTTATATTAATTGTCAATTATTGGACCAATATTTGTCGAACCATGGAAGCTTCAGCAATTCAGACCAACATTGTAAATATTTACACATCCTGCTATACAATTGATCAAAAGGATCCATCTAAATTGAATTTTGGTAACTATTATAGTAATAAAACTCAACCATCCCCAAATAAACATCCCAAGATCCACCATGGTTGATAAATAAAGAATGTGACAGGTCATAGCAGATCTGTAATTCAATTTCTATGTAACCATATGTTGATAATATGTAATGATCAAGAAGACCTGAGATCCAAATTCCACATGGAGGCCTTTCTAAAGGAGAGAATTAAAATGGGGATCTATATTAGAGACTATATAAAATTTTAATCTATGAAATATTACTATATCATTCACATAGAGAGTTCAAATGGCCTCATATTTTTTTATTATCATGAATGGGGTATAAAGAGAGATGATTTAGGCAGCCTATAAAACAAACCCCATATATTTTTCTACCACCTAGAGGTAAAATATAGTCCAAAAATGATGTATATAGATATCTAATCTCACATCCATGTCTATACTAGAAGTGGATAATGAAAAGTAAAAGTTTTATGGTTCTCGGATTTAACCTATAAATAGGTGTAACAATGAGAAACAAAGTCTGAGAAATCTCATCTCATAACTGGTCACCCGTATAAATGAAGAATACCATAAATCATCTTCATAATTCTATGGTTCACTTACTACTGGGAAATATGAAAATCCAACATTATGGTTTCTTATAGTACAAGGATCAAGAATAAGATTTCAAAAATGTAGGATTACATCATAAGGGAACATATTCTCTCCGGAAGTCTCCCCTCAATAAAGAGAGTTCCTAATGATGAGGAATTAATCATGAAGTTTCATATCTGGAAGACTAATCTCTAGGAGAGTGATGTTCAAATAAACACATTCCAAGATAGCCACTACCTCCACCTCCCATAATCCCAAGTGAAACTATGAAAAAAGATACATCTTGTTCCACTATTGTAAGGATTGTTTCATATCATCGGTTCAAATATTCTTACTCAAAGCATAATCAGTGAAATTCCCATTCCATGAGGTTGGGTAATTTTAAATTTAATAGAATATAGGTACTCCACCCAAAACCTATGTCAGATATTCAGATATTATATAGAGAAGTTAAAACAAAAGATTTTGTGATCCAAATAAGTGGTAAACCTTTCTAAAAAAGGTAACGTTGCTAACTCTTTAGATAATGCATCATAGTTGTGAGTTGAATATAATAATTTGGTTTATTATTATCATGTGGCCTATGTTTTCTAGAGTGATAGTCTCCCATGTTATCACCTTATAGATAAAATAATCTCAAATCTGACCTAGATACATCAAAAAATACAACATAGATATTCCTTTCCTTTTAAATAGTTTAAACTAGCATATATGTCAAAAGACGTTTATATTGAATGAAATAACTCTGAAATTTTTAATTCAAGAAGAACACAACTTCATTTTGAATATAGGATATCATTATAGAATTCATCATTAAAAAATATTTATCAAACCTATGTTAACAACTTACCAATCCCAAGAAGATCCACATCCTAAAAACAATACACAATTTCTACCATGCCAAAATAGACATCACCATCTCTAGATCATTTGAGATTCCCTTTTATGAGAACATGCATCTCAGGAACATCACTACTTATATCCCAAAATTAAATTTGAAATCATCACGTAATGCCTATGACCTCTAACTATTTCTAGGACTTATCTCAGATGACACACTTGATTATCCTCAGTTTTGTAGTAAACAAAAATATCATCCAAAAATACATCCATAAATGAATCGAGTAGTCATTGAATATTGAATTAGTCAAATAAATAATGACTATAGGATCATTTTTCATGAAAAAGGGAATAAAATGTCACTCAAAGTGATTATAATTGTTCTGGGAGGATTTTTATTGATTGCTAGATTCTTTAACTCTTTCCTGTTGATAACAACACTAATAGTCATTCTTCAAGAACAACTTCTCCCCTTTAAACTAGTCAAACAGAACATAAATTAGTGTCAATAGATATTTTTTCATTATCATAAATCAATTTTCTTTTTGATAATCAACATTGATGAAATTTTCTATATCATCTTTCATCAAAATTATTATAGGTGTCTTCTAAGGTGACACAGTCGAGTATATAAATCCTTTCATTAATAGATCATCCAAATGAGTCTATACCTCTTTAAACTCTACTATATCCATTTGTTAATAATGAATAAACACTTATTGAGTTCCAATTACTAAAAAAATAAATAAATATTCCACACATACTAGTGGTAGACATGATAAATCATAAGGAAACACTTATGGAGAATCAACGATGAAATGAGAGATACAGTAATATACAAAAATTAGATAAAATATCCACAGAAAAATTTATCATGTTCACAACATGAGTTGATAAAAATTAATAAGATGCACCAATATCAAATAAACTAGACACTATTGATGATGTTATAGCGATGGTACATTTCACTGCGATTGGACCTCCATCTATTTCCTCTCGAGATTCTTCCATTTTTGTTACGAATCACAGTTCTAGATTATTATGAATGGAACCCTTTTGATCGTGAGGCATTTGATTAGAAGGTAGTAATTTTAGGTTATGATGAGCCCATGAAACTATGTGTAGAATAAATTAAATAGAATAACTTTTGGATATGTTTTGATCAATATCACAAACCATAGACCCCGAATGACTTTTTGAAACCTTTATCAAATTCCCAGCCTTCCCACACCAAAATAAAATAAAATGGCCCTCTTCCAAAACAATAGGGGGTTTAGAAGAAACCTTCTCTCAAGATCCCCCACACTACTCAACATTCATTATATTACCATTGGAGGAACTTAATGAAAATAAAATGGGTGAAATGAGAACTCCTACAAACCTAGACTTTTAAGCCAGATCAGGATAATCCATTAATGCACTATCTATTACATCATAATAATATGTGAGAATCATCATAAAAACATTATATCAGATGTAATAATGAATTACTATATTAAATATTCAGGAAATCAGATTATTATATGTCATAACCTTAGGATAAAACTTCATGAGATCAAATTATCTAATCCAATCCCTTATTCTTATTAAATGTTACAATTAAATACCACCACCTCTTACTGGATCCATACATCATGACGGTGAGACAAATTATCTTAATCAAATAAAAAAACTAAGAACTCAAAAATAAGCTTGATCATTTTCAACCAAACGTCAACATCTTGGGGATCACTATAGACTTGGAATGTTAGTGTCTTATGGTAAAAACCTCTTGAGTATTATTTTGAGATTTTGCTCATTGATTTTTCATACATGGATCCTATAGGGGAACATGTTCCAATACATATCCAAAATATTGGAAAGAACACACAAAAATATCAAAAATACTTTGGTCCACTGGATGATTAGCTCGATGTGGTTCACCAATGGCTTCCTCCACATTCATATACAAATTTCTTCACAAACACATGATGATACAAAAAAATAAAACACAAGAAGAACCGTAAAGATTATAAAGTTAAAGGATAAAAATATCAATGATATATGAATATAAATTCCATAAAATATAATTTTTTACTTTAATTTCAAGAAACTACAAAAATTATGTGAAAAACTATATTCAGATAAAATCATTCCTCAAGAAACATTTCTAAAACAACCATGGTGATATAAGTAAAATTATGATTATATCTAGATATATACTCACTAGAAACAACCACATATATCCAAACTATGATATCTATTGTATACTAGGACATCCCAACATCCGACCAACATCAAGGAATGATGAAAAACCACACAACACTATTACGAATTTTTTATGAACCAACTGAGAATGCATGATACCCTGACACTCGGTCCATATCTATCATAGTCCAATGGATTTTCATGATCTCAAAGGATAGATACTATCACCTGGCAGAATATTAGATCTGATAGGGAATTATTTTTTCCATAAAATATAATAAGATAAATGTACCAGTCTCTATAATCAACACTCTATAAAAAGAATAATGTACCTAAATCAAATCTATAAAAAGACTCAACTAATGTTCAAAAAATAAGGTTCGAGAAGTAATAATTAGAAGGAAACATAATGTTATTAAAATTTCATATAATATAACCAATGATAGTAAAAAGAATATGATCCTGCCTAAATAATCCTTCAACATGAATATAAATAGAGTAAAATGAATAATGTGTTATAAAAAATTATAGAGTTTTATGGAATATATTTTCTATATAGA
This sequence comes from Viscum album, assembly GCA_963277665.1. NCBI lineage: Eukaryota > Viridiplantae > Streptophyta > Magnoliopsida > Santalales > Viscaceae > Viscum > Viscum album. Next base: position 1,571,851,606 of record OY728120.1, on the reverse strand, counting down.
GATTGGAATATCATCATTTTTTCTCACACATGGAATAATTTTTAATACCACATTATACCCACTTATATTTTTTGGTGATTCTTTGAGGAGGGAATTTAATGTGATGCATGATTATGGGGAACTGCAATGTTGTTAACATCTTACTACACTTATTATTAGACATAATGGAAGTATTTGATGGATATATAATGTTTTCTTATACCATTTCATTTTTCCCCTGTAATTTTTGAGTTTATTTTGAAGAACACTACTCATAATGAAGAGATATTGGAATATATTTTTTTATGTTGAGCTACGAAGAGTATCTTCTGAAATGTAATTAACATAAATGAATATAGAATTTATTGAAAATGTAATCAAAATACATGAAAATAAATTGTCATATCCATGTTTTAACTTAAAAAAAGTTTATTATAAAGGGTTGATTGTTGAGATGGATAGTAGATTTAAGTGAGAGTAATGTTCTTTCACTTTAATTGTTTTGATATCTTATAAATGTTTAATATAGGTATTAAAATTAAATTTAAAACATGTTTGAAATACCCTTCGAATGAGATATGTCAGTTTGTATCATATGATGAATAGTTTTATAAATAAAATATATTAAATAGGTTACCACCCTTAATTTATAGAATATGATAGTTCTCGTTTATTGAGAGTTGATTAACTTATGACTCATTGTTTAATAGAAATTTTAAGCCTTCATTATCTCAAGTGGATTAGGTTTTACCAATTGAGGAAGATGGAATTTCAATAATGGGAGAAACATGAAAAGAATATGACATTCCATATCCCTTGTAGCTTTTCAGTAATTATTAATAAGTGTAAGAATTATATTTTCATTATAATTTAGATGGGTATTGACATCATATCAAATAGGTTTAATTAATGATTCCAATTTTTTTATGAATATAGTTTTATTTGTTTACATTGAATTTCATGAGTTAATTTGGTGCAAAGACAATATGTTTTGATAGTGATTAATATCCCAAAGAGCAAAGAGTTTAGAGTACCCCATGCATTATGATGTGTACCATTAAAAAGTGAATTAAAAGGATTTTTGGATTTTTTTTAGTTAAAAATAGGGTTGTTAGGGATCATATTTATTATTTTCTATCATATCACATATCAATGAAGATATGATCCTATGATGGAAAATATGTTAGTGGAGTTTCAAGTTCTTAGTTAAGTGGGTTCAATGAAGTTATAAAAGATGTAATGTTTTTTTGATTTCATAATTTTGTGAATTAGTGGATTATTCTCATTGAATAAAGGGGAAAACTTATACTTTAGCATCATGATGTGGTTGAGTGGATTATGTGTATATAATGAATTATGAAATTTGGAAACTGGATTATAAAACATTAGATTATAAAGATTCAAGGTAGCTGTAATAACTTGTAAATATATATTGGAATATGAGATGATGTTTTATAATGATATTTATTCTAGTATTTTCCTATCATGGAATGATGGAAATGTAGTACCCATATAATGAAATTTTATTTTTAATTGTATTGGAGATTTTTTATAATATCTCAGGGATTCTTTATGTTATTATTTTGTTACGGGGTGAATTGAACTGATTAAGGATTAATATATAATGTTTCAAGTTATTTTGAGGAGTATCTTGGATTTCTAGATTTCATACAAAATATAGGTATTTTAGTATAATAATAATTGAATTTTAAAGGTATTTCAAGTCAACATAAAAAATAATATTATTTTGTTCATCATTAATAAACACTCTTAGTCAAAACATTATACTTTAAAAAGTTCAATAGATTGTATATGGTGGTGCAGACAAAATTTTGTAGATCACGTTAGATTATTTTATACATGATATAACCTTGATTATTCATATGATATTTTCAAAATTATATAATAATATTTGGAAATGTAAAGATATTACATTAACACGTATTATATGTTTGAGTATACAAATTATATTTTTAGAAAATTCATATTAAATTTTCTAAATAAAAACCCCATATAGTGATACATTATATATTTTGAGAATAAGTATCATATGATGATTGATGTAAATGATAATTCATTGTATATTATTGGTAGTTAATCAATAGTGTTGATTTATAAGATATTATGTTATGTATATAAGATTAGATAAGGTATGGGTAAGATATTGTTATTAGTGGAACAAATTAGAGCTGTTTTATATTTTATTTCAATAAAATAGAATCCCAAAATTATGATTTCAATATGTTCTTTAGATGAATAGTTTGAAATAATGATGTTGTCCCCAAGAATAAATTTTTTTGTTAAAGAATGGGTTTTCTAACAAATTTTACATTATATGATGTGTTTTGAATAGTGAAAGGGGACTGAAGAGACACATTATATTTTAGAAGTCAGTTAATATAATTATTTATATTATAGTGGAAGATGTTAAATTTTATATTTTTGAAGATATGTTCATGTATGTATATTATTGATTAATTGAGGGTTTGAGTTGCATCCAATAATTATATTAGATTAAAAATAATTATTTGTAAAAGATACTTGGATGTTGATCATGTTACTTATTGAAATTTCCTTTGTATAGATAATTTTAGTAGTTTATGAGTTGTCCCGCAAAATATTAATTTTTCAATATTATTATACCTCTCGGATGATATGTGGATCCTTTATATTGTGTTCTTTAGAATCAAACTATAAAATCAATAATTTAGATTTTTTTCATGAAAGCTTCTTTATATTAAATTATTTAACATATAGATAAGTATGAATGATTTTGAGTTAATGTTGAAATACTTTATTCATTATTTGGAATGTAGTAAATGTTTCATTAACTGAGATTGCTCATGTTATGTAGTGCATTTTATTTTTCATGGTTGTTTTGGTGGTAGCCTTTAAATTTATTATAACTCTTTGATGTTCGGTGGTTTAAAATAAAGTGCTTAAAGATGTATTGAAATAATTTTTTATGGATGTAGAGGTGTTATAGAGATTTATAATGTTAAAAGTTGATGAAATATTCATAGATTATTGTACATATGTTTCTATAATGAATATATTTAAATTATTAACTCAATCATAAACGTATACAACTTAATACGTAAGGGTTATTATATGGTAGAATGGGAATTTATAAATTTATTTAATCTACATTGAGATGTGTATGGGTATAATGGTTAATAATTATATGTAATAAACTCATAAATATTTTTTTATTTGATTATCAAATAGATATATATGGTTTTTACATATAGTTCAGTCTAAAAACATGGAAAAGGATTGAAATACACTATGATACATAAGGGAAGTCATCCCATATAGATGTGTTATCCAACCCACCAAAAAAAATAATCTCATAGTTTCATGTTGAATGTTTTGTAATATACAACTATATTAGAATTTAGATCCATAAGGGTTCCACTACACAAAACTTTTCGATTAATCTATAAGGAATCATGTATTATGGTTAATAGTTTTAAAAATGAAACTTATAATGCATGATATATCAATATTTTAATAATGTATGATCCCATATACGAAATGTGACTGAGGAAAAAATTAGTATGATGCTTTATATATTTATATATGATTTTAATATCATGATTATAGTTATATTCTCTTCTCAAAATACTAGTTTTCGTAAAAAAGAATAGAAAATATTAATGGATTATATGTATTGAAGAAGAATATTATGTTTATCTATTGTTTAATAATGAATGAAAATATGATTATGTTTTAATATGTTCAGATATATTCATGATGTGAGGAAAAGGACACTCCATTATGTGTGATAATGACATTGTTTATGAGGATCTTGACTCAATAATGTTATTCCATGAATATTAGGATTCATAGTGGAATTAGATTATTGACTATGTTACCACGTTCTAGGATATTTTCTAATGAAACCTTGAAAAATCATAAGAATTTAATTTTCTTAAATTTCTATTATTTCATGATAGTATCATCGATCATTTCATACAAAGATGTGCAATTTCATGTGTATACTAGCTGTTTAGAGTTTTTAATCATAATTAATGTGTAAAAAATTATATATCATATATATATAAAAATAAATAAATATCCTTATAAAGGAAATTTATTTTACCAGTTTAAGTGATTTATGAATACAAATGTTATGGACAATTGAAGTGATGAGATGTAATATTTTTCTGGTTAAACATTTGAAATTATCTCAAGAAGATATATAGAGAATATAAAATGCAGAGTAAATATAAGAAGAGTTATAAAAAGGTATATAGTCAATGATTATGTAACTAAAAAACATTTTTTATGTAATAGATATATAAAAAGATACTATAGAATTTTATTTTTTTTATTCATTGGAGGAGAAGAAGAGAAGAGAGAGGTAATTTATCAGATATTAGAGGAGCATGGTGAATCTTGTATTCTAGAGGGGTAGTCCTGATTTCTGTAACATACTAAAGGAAATAAATATGGTTCCATCATGTATGTTTAATTAGACATATAAATTTTAAAGGTTCAAGGCTCTATAGTTTCATGAGTACTATCAAGATAAAAAAATATAAGTTTCATTTTAATGGGATAACAACCACTATCAACTCAAGTAATAGTCTTAGATCATAGAGGTGAACGACATATAAAAAAAAATTATTCTAGTTTTCAATTCATTTAAACTTTTATTACTTATATTAAAACTGAAGGAGAGAAATTATATGGAAATATTATTAAGAAATTCATTCTGTAAAATAATTGAAAAATGTTTCAATTGAAAAGTCACACATTCTAATACATACCCTCTCCATGGGTCTCTATTGATATTTATGGAATAACATTTGAGAATATATATGTTTCTTAGGAAAAAATGAATCATATTATTATACATGATAATTAAATTGGGGGTCAAAAAATATTTTACATAATATATTTCATTTATTATTCAATTTATATCATTTTGATAAAATATGAGTATTCTAGGGTTCAATGATATATATATATTTATTGATTATTAAGATAAAAACTATCACAATGTTAATTAATTAAGACCTGATTGAATCTCAGTAAAATTGGTAGTTTTAATAGAATACACTCTATGGATATTAATATGATATTTTAGGGATTTTAAAATAGAATATACAATATTTTTTGATAATAAAATATGGAGTAATTCCTACCAGCATACATTAGGGTTTTTGGGTATTTAGGGAATATCAGTTGAGATAATGGGTTTGATTAAAAACAATATTTCATGATCCTAGGGAAAATACCCATGTTATTTAGATAAATAAAAATAGTGAAAAATCATGATGGTGGTTATTAGGGAATTTAAACTTTTAAATAGGGAATAATATTTATATGATTATTGGAATATATGAGAGAAAATTATAATTCGGAAATATTTTTTATCTAATATATAAGAGACTAATACTATATTATTCTAATGATCCTATATATCATCAAATAATTAGAAGTATATGATTTGATGTGGGATAATGAAAAGGTGATGTGGATGTATAAACTATTATATATTATGGAAAAGGGTAAGAAAGATGAGGTGAGTTGGGAATTAACAACATTGCTAAGATACAAATATATATTTTCTCTATCAAGTCTCTTCAATTTTAAGAGAATATTAAATCGATAAGAAGTTAATAATACTGAATTTCTTCCAAATCAAGGAAATTTTAATGAAGTGTTTATCAACTAGAGTATTTTTTTTGGTAAAGAAGAATATAATTTATTTTTACATCATTTGGAATATATTTTTAATTACAAAACATTAAGATTATTGATGATGTTCATTTAGTGTTACTTATTATTCATTATATGTTTATTACCAAGTAGATTGAGGTTGAAGATATTATATTGAATTGGAATGATTTGTTGGATATCATTGTAAATCTTTTTCATTAGAGATTAGTGGGTGACATTGTAGACAAGATGGATCTATTAAAAAAATTCCATATAAATATTATCAATAGATAGAATTTGGTCAATGATGATACCATCCATTGGGTAAATGCTTATACCATACCACTCATTGTAATCATGAATGAAATGATGTATTGTTACATTCTCTATCATAAATTATAAGACTGAAGGATTCCATGTACCCTTACCTTACATTCACATTTATAGTATCGTGAATATCATTAAATTACACCTGAAATGATCATAGTAAGATGTAGATACACACATTTTGATTAAACTATAGTGACACTGACCCCAACTTTCTGGGGTCAGTGTCATACTAAATGAGATTGTCATAAGATATAAGGAATCACATCCTAAAGGGTTGATGTGTCATGTAGATTTTTTAAACTAGATACATACATAACTTTTAAATTTCATTTTAATACTAATATTATATCATAATTGTTATTTTTAGAATATATTTATTCCATGTATCATATTTTTAAACATTTATCGTAATAAACATCATAGAATCCTAGTTCACAGAAATAAAATATGTATGGGAACAAATACTAAATAGTGTTTAATTAAAGTTAACGATATAATGCATCAAGAAAAAATTAATCAAACTCAAAAGGTTAATAAATGGGCATACATTAAAATTAAATAAACTAGAAAATATAAAATCAATGTGAAAAGGTAAATAATTGAAGAAAAATTCCATTTAATCAACAAACTGAATATAAAATACATCTAGATATAATATCTCAGTGAAAATCACAACGATAATGATAAATGAATCTTAATAAAGGTAAATCTTATTTATTAGACACCATGTTTCTTAGGTCTATGATACCATTGTTGTTTAGACATTTCAAATGATATTTTAACATACTAATGTCAAGTCCATTGAAAAGACTATTTAAAACATGTTATTTATAAACATATAAGGTGTGTTTCCAACCAATTTCATCTCACAAGTCCACTAATACATTGATGAGTTTTCATTTACAGGTGCACAACTCATATCATATAATCCAAATCATTCCCCATATATAAAATAGTTGATTTAATTAATAAACAATGTTCCTTGTCAAATATATATATTGTGTAAATGATACATATTTATAAATATTTCCCCAATTAATCAAATAACTATCAATGTAAAAAAATTATTTAAAAATGGTATAAAATTTAGGGAATAATCATATACAAGATTAAAAATATGTATATTTTGGTGAAATTTAATATCCAATTATAAGAGGAAAGTTAACATTTCTTGGGAAATATATTTACTACACATATATATTCAAGGTAGTGAATAAAAATAATTTCATCAGGAAAAATGAATAAAAATTATCCAATGAAAAATTTAAAATTGAATGAATACAATATTTTCCAATTAGATTCAGAATATTAGGTTTTTACATTGATTAATGTAAATTCTATAAAAAAATTACAAATACTATTGTGGAAAATATCATTTTCATTTTGAAAAACACATTTTGAATCATTATTCATTGAAAATAAATTTTCAAAATATTTTCTTTAAAAAGTTCTTTGTAAACTAGTGAACTAAGATTCAATGAAATTATGTTCATTAGGGTGTGTAATTATATACATTCTATAAATAGAATAATAATACTCCTTTTTAATGTAAAAATGTTTGGAAAGTTCCTTTTTCAGAAAATGGCCAAAAAATTCCAATCACATTTTCGGTAAAATCCAAATGACAATTATTTGAAAAAAAACATAAGATAACAAAGAATTTTTATCTAATATTTAAAATGGGGGATAAATAAATTTATAAATCTTTTAAAAATTTTAAAAAACATACTTGAAAAACATTTTTATAAAACAAAATTTTGGAAGAAAATAGATATCCGGCCTAAGAAGGAAATGAAGTTGGATTTTCATATAATCTTTTTCTAAAACATTTTTTTTACTAAATAGGAGGAATATGGTACTAAAATGACACAACCCATCCTAATGTGGCCCATTACATGAATACCCCAAGCCCTCCTCTCATCGGTCAGGGGCTGGTGGCTAGCACCGAGTAGGCGTATCCCACAAATGGGAGTCATTTTCATAATTATGTGTACACACACACACGTCTCCAAGACAATAAGTAAACAAATATAAATAACATAATGATACCAACATGTATTATAATAGTATAAATCTAAAATTAAATGGGGTTAGAATAAAATCCTAAAAAAATTGGAAAGTAAAAAATGTAAATGTTCTTGGAACTCCTCCACAGAAAACACTACATAAAGGGAAGGTAAAAAACAATTATCGGAAGCCACATAAGCACACCTTGTCTGTCGAGTCTCTCTAAAATACACCTAGCCCTAGTATACCAAGGACTCTATCAGAGTTCCTATCATCTTCACAAGACATAACACATGTGGGAAAAGCCCATATAGGGGTGAGTGAAAAAATACTCAGTAGGTCACCCCGAAACATCAAGTAAAATATCACAATATAAACATAACTAAAAGGATACAGTTAGATCAACACATGTATATGTATATAACCCATATATCAAGATCATCTGGGTATACTCGTAATGGATTCCAGGACTCAAGGTCTCTTCCTCTACCAGCCATATGGTTCTGCTCGTAGCACGTTCATTCTGTGAGATTTCACTCCTCGAGCCATATGATAGTAAGAACATAGAACAGGTCTACAAAAAATTATCTGAGAGAAAACTTGGCCTCGATACATCACAAAGCATCCCTGAGAAATCCTATCTCTATAATACATGGAGTCTCGATATCATAACCAAACATCAGTCATAGGATTCTTATTGAGGCATGCCCATTCTGGGAGAACGTACTCCTTATGTTGTGATTTCATCAAGGAATCTCGTAAAGTGGTCCTGCTAATTTGGGCCCCTCCTAAATTGAAATAAACTGGTCAAGGTCCCAATATATATGGAGAAGATTCTTCCTAAAGAATACAGACATCCCAATCTGTATTAATCCAAAATTTAGGATATTATTCTCAAAGTATATTGATAACCCCATCGATACAGCTCGTAACATACAAAATTCTACACCAAGAATATGGAAAAATCTTTCATTATATTCCACTGGATGGAGTATTAATTCCATGCACTTTGAATTCTCATCAATTCCAATATAAATCCATCAGGGGAAATATATTATAGATCCAGTACCAATGAGGTATGCCCCAACTCTATCTAGGACTTGGCCTATAGAGGGGACGGATGTCCAGTGTTGTGGATGCAATGTCGCGCTGAACCCTCAAGGAAAGAACAAAGTTGAACTCCACACCTATACTGGTCCATCAAAAAAACCTACCAATCCATCTAAAAAGGACTACTGCATCATAGGGGTGCCAACGTCGTAGATGGGTCATCAAATGGACTTATCATTTGAAAGATATGTTCAATTTAGTAAAAACGGTTTGGTCTTTTCCTGGTCTGGCTAACCTAAACTAGCCCGGACAGTTAGGCCACTAGGGCTCCAGAGCAGCCCTCTAGGCCCTCAGAGCAGCATGTTGGGCTGCCAAAGATTTTATGTTTTCCCAACCTGGCCCACATGAGCAGGCTATCCTTTCTCATGAACACATACCAGATGGGTGCACTACCCAGTTAGCGCATCTTCCGCATTTCGAGGACGACACACCCCAGCTAGACAATGTCACCTACACCATGGTGGCTGCCATCGTGCGGTCCATGAAGTTGGCTACCAAATTTCGTAGCCTCTTCCATGTCCTGATTGTCAAAACATCCTTCTATTTTTTCTTAGTCACGGACATGGCCTGATACCACATCCTGTTCCCCGACACGGCCTGCTGCCACCTCTTGATCGTAGCCTTTCTCCATTGCAGTTTCGAACCACCATCTCAAATTGTAAAACACAAGGAATGAGGAACTACTAACGGAAGAGAGGCATGCACATAAACTCCTAATGTGGATGGATCTTGGATTTTTTCAATTCATCCATGATCTTTCCATGTTAGATGAAGAACAATGAGAACAATTATCAATTTCTATCATGAATCAACCAAATAACAATTCCCATAATGGAAAAATCCCAACATGAAATACAAAAATCCCTTGGCTTAATCCTTTCATTGATTAATTCATTTTCATTTTAGGGATAAAGAATGGGAAATGAAATAATAAAATCACACCCTACCTAGAGTTTGGATTGATTGGTGAAGAATGTTTGTCATTGTCAGTGATCCATCCACGAGCGATCTCGATCTGTCGTATCATCGTCAATCATCATTATCCAATGATAGGTTTATTGAATGATTTTATTTTCTAGAGCATTCAATAAATTTCTTCATAATTTTGAACCTAATCTCATATCCCTTCCAAGCTGTTAAATGTAGAAAACACATTTTAGTGTCACTGTGTCGTTGTGTTGCAGTGTTTTCGGGCTATTTAATTTGTGAAATAAAATGTGATTCCCTGTAATAGAATCACATCATCTCTACATTACTGAAAATCATAAAACATAAATAAAATAAATTTTTTATGTTTATTTTACTCTCCTTTAAAATGTCCAAATATTAATGTTGGCGGTCGACCAACATCATTCGATGTTAGGCCTTACATAAGGAAAAACCCTGTTTTCAAACTTAATGGTTGTCTCAGATTTCATATACGAGTTACCATTTATGATTTATTAGGATTTAAAATATAAAATACATTTATTTAATTATTTTATTTGTAGTTATTCCATTTTAGGGTTTTTCTACCGAAGACCCACACTGACTAAAGTTAAGTTGCACCTTGGGTAAAGCCACTACTCTTAGCATAATGGTTCCCTCATATTTTTTGATCCAGCAACATTTTAGAAGTTATTTAAATTTTTCAAAAACGTCTTGTGTGTGTTCTATTAAAAAAACATTTTTTAAACAATTATTTTGGGCACCATGGGCCTCGAAATTGCATGACATCTCAGCGCTTGGTCTTGGAATTTTCCCAAATAATTTAGAAAAATAAAATCTAGAAAATACATGTCATTTAATTCTACCCACCATAGGGATTTACATCCTCAAATTCCAAAAAACACTACTAAAAAGGATTAGGGTAATTAGCATGAATCTCATCCACCCACTCTCATGTGCCCTCTCAGAGATTCTCGTGTTGCCACCAGATACACACTCGAGGAATAAAACACCAATGAAAGATCATCTTTGGTCGATCCTCAATGATGTGTGATTGATCATACATGTTCCTCCTTAGCTCCAACACATAAAAGACATCATGAACTCGATGCATCAAAGTGGGTAGAGATATGTGGCACCACACCTCACCATCTCCAATTGGAATCTTAAATGGGACCATTTAACATGATTCCCTAGAAAAATATCTACAATCCCCAACAAGGTGAGACTTGAAAGAAAACATGGTCTCCCTCCTCAAAATACAGATGCCTCTATATCCTTTAATCATATAATTTCTATTGGCTCAATGTAGTCCTCATTCACTCCTGGATGATCTGCACCTTCTCTGTGGTAGCCGGTACCAACTCTTGACCAATGAGTACTAACTCTCATTGGTTTATCTAGCATAGTGGTGACCAATTAGGTCGCCCATACCATGGTTTTAATGGTTCCATTCTGATGGTAGAGGGGAATATTTTTTTATACGCAAACTCTTTCACATGTAGGATATCCTCCAAACTATGGAAAAACATTAAAATGAAAGCATGTAGAATTCCCTCTATAAACTGAATAGTCCCCTCAATATGGTCTTCCCCTATTGGGTAAAAAACTATGATAAAGTGCAGATGAGTGCCAAATTCCTACTGTAATCCCTTCTGCAATATGGATGTAAGGTGAGCATCACGATATGAAACTATCATTCAAGGGTCTTCATGGAGTCGAACAATCACCTGCACGTAGATGCATCTCAAGATGTTTACTAAATTGTACTCTTGAAAAGATCATAAGTGGTACATCATTACAAGTCATTAAATGCTCAACCTGATGGAATCGTGTCCCCAAGAGATATGTGGTAAACCCAACACAAAGTCCATCGATATCCCATCCCACTTCCACTTTGGCCCCTCAAGAGTTTGAGTTAAACCCATGAGAACCTAATTCTCATCCTTCACTTATCGGAAAGTAATGCATTGAGACACAAACTCTGTAATTTCCCGCTTCATCCCTATCACCTAAGTGGAAATCAGAGGTCTCGGTACATCATTTACACAACTTGATGTTTTGTTAATGGGGATTCATGAACTTCCTCCAAACCTACACTTGCAATGCCACTGGTATAATTGTGCACCCTCTAAAAAGAACAAAGTTATCCCTACCTTTTTAATATCTATCATGGGGATGCCCTGTAGACATTTGAGCAAGTAGAGCCTCATAGTCATTATCCCTTTGTCATGCCTTCCTGCCTCTCCGTAAGAGCGGCAGGGTTACAACAATGGACTGGAGGCAAGCTGGTCCATCTAAATCCATAAATGATATCTATAATAAGAGAAAATTCACTGATTCTTTGTTCTGTAACTGTGAATTATATCTCCTCCTAAGAGCATCTGGTTCCACATTCCCCTTTTCAGGAGAATATATATTCTTGAAGTCATTTTTATTGAGGAAATCTTTCCACCACATCTTTATCAAGATCAAATCTCTCTGTGAAAAGTTATACTTAAAACTATTTTGGTCAGAGTAGACCATTAACCGCACACCCATCAGGCAGTGACACCACATATTCATTAGGAAGACTATCATTTCCATCTCACAACTGTGGGTTACCTAGTTTTTCTCATGTGGTCTCAACTGGTGTTAACCACTATCTATCACTACTTGCCTCTATATCAGTACACAACCATGTTCGATCTCTAATACATCACAGAACAATATGCACTCGACTCCCTCCTCTGGAAAACTCAAGATCGGGGAGCTCATCAAACTCTGTCTCAACTGATAGAAGATGACATAAATCATTAAAAGTGGATTCTCATTCTCCATGGTCACTAGGTTAATTCACCGGTAATACATAGATAAAATCAAATACTAGGTCTTATTAATACCTTCCTCCGTAAGAACTATAATTGCGCCCTCATCTTGCAAAGATCTAGGTAATCCATTTGATATGATAATGTTCATATAGATGCCATTTTGGGTTGTAAAACAATATAAAATTCTATCTCAAGGTAGGTAAGTAATCCTAAAACCTGTTTAGGGAAGACATCCTTGTACTCTTCCACGACTATCGGCAACATTAAAACTTATATCATATACTGCTTTGAGGGTTATGCTAGAAAAATCAAGAGTGATCGGCTCCACTCTCCTATTCATGAGTCCATCCCATGCTACCAGGTATTCCTTTTACATTGAACATTTAATACCCTATTCTATCTCTATATATATACTAAACCATTTTCCTAAAATAGGCAATTTGATCAAGGATGGTTGATAACCAAAACATACCATGAATGGCCTCATACGGCCTCGACGCTTCCACCTTGAGGTTACAACCAAAACTCTTTCCTCAAAGGTCAGATCTCATTGATGACATAAGGTTTATTATTGAGTTTGGTATCACCATAAGTAAGGGTCAATTAAATGGTTAAAACAAAAACTCTAGATCTCAATCAATATCTATGATATGAATGAATTATTAGCATCTGTGTCTACTAATACAGATTCTAGCAGTAGACCTAGATGATACCTCGAATCATTCATAGAGCCCTTCAGTAATATACCTCAACTGTGTTCAATTTTTCCCTCCCTTTCCCTCCAGCTCCCTGAGCCTAGTGTGGACCAGTTGGGGGTGGTGGTGAAAACATTGTATAATGCATACCACCTCTTTCTACTCTCCCAACTCCTCTACCACATCTTCTGCCCTGCAGAACTATCTATTCCTCACTGACTACCTCAGTGGAATATCCACTATTTACCTACCATTTGTACGAAGGGATGGAAAATATCAAGTGAGATGTCCCCTTCTGTAACATAAAAAAAATTTCCTCTCTTCAGGCTAACTGTACTAACCCAATGATCCCTGAGGTATAGATCCCCATGCATATATAGGAAGTAATAGATGAATAATAATGGCTCATACATCCCAAAGAATTTATTTCTCAATGGTTCGAGCCCAAAATCAAATTTCAGGTATCATACTCATCGAGTACCTTGAATGATTATTATGCATCAATAAATACTCAGATACCGACATGTCTTCCTTTCGGAGGTGTAAAACCTATTGGGATTTCATAGCCTTTATCTTTTATGGTTAGAACTCCATTTATGAAAAAACAAAATTCTCAATATATTCCCATGAAAGTGTTACCTCATCGCAAGATCAGGTAATATAAATCCCACTATCTCCCAACCAAGTCCCATATAAGGATCTCTTCAAGGACTGCCATCTAATCTGATAGTTCCCGGACAAGACAAAGAACATAGTGACCACCTCAATGTAGTCCCAAGGAACTTGTGATTTAGGCTCACCTCAGAACCTAATTGGTCTATATCACTGAAATTCTTGATGGGCACTCAGCCTGCGCATCTCATCTTCCAGTACTACAGGGACCATGTGATACTCTACAGGTGGTGGTATAGTCGGCACACCACCCAGAGGTGATGTATCTAGTAAAAACCTATATAATTATATCTCATTACCCCACATATCATACTCATGATCATGTCATCAAATCATGGATGGTTATTTACATGGAAGCATTTTGAATTAAAACAAGATGTATCATGGTCAATAGATATATCTGGTGATATGACTCAATAAGGACATTGAAATCACATCTGATTATTATATGATGCATAAGCCATCATTTTTTACCATTAAACTAGTGTTTTGATGTATCAAGTTGAAAAGAATAATTCAGGGTCCTGGTGTATGGATACATCAATAGATGTACCAACACTGGATTAACTTTCCTGAAATACAAACTTGAAACATTTATCATTGATTCCCCACACCAAAACAAAAAGACTCTTGGTCCTTAAGATAGAACTAACCACCTCTGAATCCACTCGGTCACGACCCGTCCCAGTGGGTCTTGTTCAATGACTAGCCCAAGACGTTATCCCATAGGCTTGGGGATAATGACTTGAATCAAGTAGGAATATCCAACAAATGTAAGGAATTTTACTATGTAACTATACACATGCACACATCTCCATGAAAAAATGGTAAAACTAAAAACACTAAGTAAAACAATAGGCATACTAGTGAGATACCAACATAGAGTAAAATAGTAGAATGTTGTATGTAAAAGGGGGTAGAATACAAGACCAATACATGGGAAAATTAAAAACATACAAGTCCTTGGAAATCCTCCTAAGAAAAACCTACTTGAAGGGTAAGTGTAGTTTAGATGACTAAAGTCATAGAAGAACCCCTCATCTGTCGGGTATCTCTAAGAACCACCTAGCCTCGATCCACCAAGGGCTACATTAGATCATCGATTCTCAACACGATACATGACACATGGGAGAGAATCCTATGTAGGGGTGAGTAAAATATTACTCAGTAGGATACCCTAAAACACAAAGTAAAATACCACAAAAAAAACATCACTAAGAGGATATAGTTAATTCAACGCACCTATATGTCTATGAAAGATATAAAAATAAAATCTAGGTATACTCATAAAGGATTCCAAGACTAAAGGTATCCTTTACTTCCATCCATATGGTTTCACTCGTAGCATGCTCATTTTCAGAGATCTAACACCTCGATCCATCTGATAGTAAGCAAGTAGAACTAGTCTACCAAAAGTATCTGGGAGAACACCTGGTCTCGATAAGTCACAATGTCTTCACAAGACATACGGTCTCTCTATGGAACAGAGTCTAAATATCACAACTAAATATTATCCATAGTATTCTGGTCGAGACACACTCATTCTAGGATAATATACTCATCGTGTTATGATTTCATCGAAGACTCTCATAAAGTGGTCCCATTAATTTGGGCCCCACCCAAATTGAAAAACATTTTTCAATGTTATAATATACTGAGAGAGGATTTTTCTAAGAGAATATCTACATTCCAATCTGTATTAGTTTGAAACATTGTGGATTCTTCTCAAATGATACCAAAAATCATATCGATGTGGCTCGTATCATAGGGGATTATCCATTGAGAATATCGTGAACCCAATTATTATGGCCCAGTTGATGAAGGATTAACATACTACACTCAGAAGTCCCATAAATTCCCAAAAAACTCTATTTCAAGTGATATAGGATCACTTTAGTCTTATATATGGATGTCATAACTCAATCGATGAAATGGCCTCTGGATGTGATTGATGTCCAGTGTTGTGGACACAATACCACATTGAACCCTTGAGGAAAGAAACAAGGGGAACTCAGATCCAACCTTGGTCCAAAATAAAAATCATCCAAGAAATCTTAAAAAGTATACCTTTTTGTAGGTGTTATGAAGCTACAAACGGCTCATCAAACGGACTTCCCATTTGAATGATATGTTCAATTCAGTAAAAGGGCTTGGTCTAGTCCGGGTCGGACCCGACCCAGTCATGCCGACCCGACCCATCCTGGTTTGGCCTACCAGACCCGACCCGGTCATTTTAGGATGACCCGAACTAGCCCATCCCAAAGGCCTAGCCTATTGGGTCATGCAGTCCATCTAGCTTGGCTACCGGGGTGGCCCAATTCTTCTGGTCAGACCCTCATGAGTGGACCGACCTTTCTCTAGTATGTGGCCCATCCACATGAGCTTACCAGTTAGCACAATTGCCACATTCTGTGGACGGATCACCCAAGCTCCCCCATGTCTCCTACCCTATGGCTTGCACTACTGCATCTCGGTCACCAACGCAGCCTGTTGGTGCATTCGGGTTGCTTCCTTACGCCATCGAGGTTTTGGACCGCTGTCTCAAATTGTAAAACACAAGGTACAAGGAATTACGAACGAGAGAGAGACATGATCATGATTAACCATAATGGACAGTTCTTATCCTTGTTCATACCGGCCTTAATAAGACCTTCTTTGGAGATGAACAAAGGTTTAGAATAAAAAATTTATATCATTAATCATCCTGATAATAATTCCTATAATGGAATAATCCAAAATTCTAATACACTTGACCCATATAATAATTTATTCTTCGATTAAACAACATTTATTTTAGGTAAAATGAATGGGGAAGGAAATCAAACAAAACTCAAACCCTCCCTGGAGATTGGACTGATCAATGAAGACCTTCATCATCAGCAGCAATCCATCAAAGAAATTTCTCTCGAACTATGAATCTAATATTGTGTCCCTGTCAAGATGTTATAGGACGAAAACGTGTTTTAGCGTCAACACACCATTGTATTTCCGCACCGCCATGATGTTTCATTTATGAAATAATATGGGTTTACCTCCCTATTGTGGCATAGTAGTGTCATTGTGTTCCAATTAATTGTCAAAAATAAATAAAATAAACTTTTTATGTTTATTTTATTCTCCTTTAAAATTTCCAAATATTATACTTCGTGGTCCACCCGCGCCGGTCGATGATAGGCCTCTCCTAAAGATAGCATCCCCTTTCGAACTCAATAATGCTATCATATTTAAAATATGAGTTACCGTTTATCAGTTATTAGGATTCCAAAAATAAATTAATTTTACTTATTTATTTTATTTATGGTTATGACATTTCTGGGTTTTTCCAAAAAAAATCCCACACCGACTAAATTTAAGTCACTCCTTGGGTAAAGCTATAACTATGAGATCAACGGTTCCCTTGAATTTCTGACTTAGAAACTACTTTAGAAGTTATTTCACTTTTTTAAAAAATTCACATGTACCTCCTATTAATTTTTTTTTTCAAAAAATCATTTGTGGTACCCCGGGTGTTGGAATCGCACGCCATCTCAACTCCTGGTCTCATAATTTTACCAAATAATTTCTAAAAAATCAATAAAATCTAATTCATTAAATAAAACATGAAAAATATCATGAATTACTAGATAATAAGAAAATTAATGAGTTTATTAGTTAAATAACACATGATTTTCTTTAATGTTAATTTAAGAATAAACACCTGAAGACATGATGAACTACAACAACATAAAAATAAAAACAAAATCGAACATCGTCTCACACAATATTTAGAGTGAGGTTTTTTGAATATATGATTGACCATATTAACTAATCATACATGATATCATACTATTATTCATTTAGTACGTTCTAATTCCAGATCTTTATATATCCATATCAAATTTCAGTGGTGACTGTAAGCAATATGGAAGTGGTTTTTCATAAGAAATCTGGAAACATTCATGCATATAAAATATATAAAAACATTATGTATTAGTAATTGGGAAATAGTTGAATAAGAAAACCAAAAAATAGATAAATGAGACCAAAATAAATACATTTTGTACTGGAATGAGTTATATTAACACTAATAATGAGATTGTAGAAAAACTCCATGCAGAAAATCCTATAAAAGATGACACTTTTACCAACCTTCCAAAATCATCAGTGCATCAATTCATCAAAAAACAGCCTCCATATTCCTCTTAGACCAACCTGAAAATCAAGTAAATAACCAATATCCATCCTGTTTTCTATGTTAGTCAAATGTAGATTCAACTGAGTGTGATTATATGAACCATTAATTTGAAGCATTCTATCATATAAGAAATAATAGATAGTCATCCATGAGAATTTCCTTCAACAAATGAATTTTGATTCCAAAAGTTCGATCAAATTGCAACATGAAAAAATCACTGGTGGTTTCAGATTCAATAGGTAGATCTTATTAAAAGACCTCAAAATATCATTTCCAATAACTTTAAAATCAATTCCAGAAATGTAATTCAATAGAAAATAAAGATTACTACAATTTAAGGGGATAAATTTTCAATTGGTTTTGCTTGTATGGATCTCCTTTAGGTTAGTAATTATGTTTGTTATTTGTTTACTATCATTATTATTTTTCTGTGTTCTCAAGGTAACACATTAAATTTTAATTAAAGAAAAAAATAAATCAAAATACAAAATCATATAATTAAATTTCAATGAACATTTCATATCTTTACAAAATATATAGTACAAATAAAATAGGTTATTAATAAACAACTATTACATAGTGTTTGAAGATAAAATATGTAAGAAAATTCATTATGACAATATAAATTTAATGGGAAATAATACATGATATTATAAATTCCTCAAAAAATATAATCCAACAAATATCATTATGATCAATGAAAGGTAGTATATACAATGAAGGAATTATGGAAAACAATATATATATATATATATATCATGATTTACTACAATGCTATTTGTAATTTGGTAAGAAATATATATATCCAAGAAAAAAAATCTTTTTGTAATAAAATTGTAAATGAAAAAAAAATCCTGATAATGTGATAAAATATAATTAAAAATAATAATATTCATAAAAATAATGGTCGAAACAAATATATATAATAAAAATTACATGAAATCTATTTTTTAGAAGATGCAGTAATAGTGAAACAATTATGTTCAAAATTGAGAAAAAATATTAAGAAAAAAAAATAATTATAAATAATATATATAATAAATAATGATTATTAACAAAAAAAACTTTAAATGAATCATTATTTTAATTTAAAATGAAATAGTGAGATAAAATTACCATGAATCATTATTACCATGTCATTAAAAAAAATTGATACAATGATAAAGAAACCTGAATCAAAGAAGACATGAAAGCTCATTAGGTACTATTATAATGTTCATGTAATGTAGAATCAATGTAGATATCATGAATAACAATTAATTGGGTGGTACATTCATCAAATAATCAAAAAAAAGTAAAATTGAAATCTAGAATGAGGGGTGTAAAGGTAACACATTACATTTTGGATAACATAACACATTAACAAAAATATAAAAACATATAATTAAATTTCATAGACCATTTAATATTTAAAAAAAACATATAATTATGCTCATGTAATGATATTATATACAAAGACTTAATGATGAGAAACTATATATATTTATATACCCGGAGTTGAAACAATGCTTTTAGTAATTTGTGAAAATGATATAACCTAGAAAAGTTGAAATTTTATTCAATGGAATTAAAAATGAAATAAAAAACCATTATAATATGAGAAAACAATATTACAGATAATAATTGTGATAACAACAAAAATAAATTGAAAAAAATATACATAAAAAAGTACTTGATACCTAGGGATGAAGCACTGTATTGCAGCCTCTAATTTGGTTGAGCAAATTTTAGCCAGAAAATTTCAATTTAATTGAGAGACTGGTTGAGAAATAAAAGTATATGTAGTAATTTCTGAATCAGAATAGGATATGTAGTTTCATAATGTTCGAGAAACACATATTAAACTAGATATACTATATCTTGGAGATAACTAAAAAAATATAGAAAATTATGAGTACACACATGTTGTGTAGCACAAAATTGCATTTAAAACTACGAATTTCATATGAATTGAGTGAAATTTAAAAACTAAAATGAGTGAAAAATGCTACAGATAGGTTAAAAAGAATATGATACTATGATTAATCATAGGTTAGGGAAAATTCCGATCAGTTGATGAGATCTGTGTAAGGAAGAGGAAGATAGATGAAGAAACAATCAGAGCAGTTTTGGGCATTAGAGCTCATAGGAGACGAATATTATCTATAACCTTAGGAGGCAGAGCTCGTAGAGCTAGAGGAATACTATGTAGAGCCAGATAAGCCATAGGTAGATGAGGCTGAGGAGGATCCCAATGCATAGAATCCAGTGGTGGTGTAGCCGCAGTAGAAGGCTCTCGAGGTAGAGTAGTTATTTGGGGAGGAGGTCAGAGGCAAAGGTAGAGGCAAGGAATAAGAGGAGATGTTTATAAAGAGGGGATTCGAGGAGGGAGTTGGGGAGGGAGGTGGGGTCGAGATGGTTTGAGGAAGGATTCGAGGATGGGAGGTGGTGTCGAGATAGGAGTCGTCGATAGAGGGATTCATAGAGGCAAAGGGAAATCAAGGCAAAGGCATAGTAAGAGGGGAGTTAGGGAGGGAGATGAGGAAGTGAACCCTAATACGAAGTGAGGAGCATCATGAGTGAGGGGGTTGAGAAAGAGTGATTGTGACATAATTGAAGTGTATGAGTGGCGTGAGAATGGAGAAGAAGACACGTGGTAGTAGAGGTACCCAGCTTTAGTGTATATAGTATATTTCATTCCATTACATAGAATATCTCCCCTTTTTAATACAATCCCCCTCTTTTGATTTTCAAAAATGACAAGGGAAAATTCTTGAAGTTCTTTAAAGGGTTATAAAAAACTATATGGAACAAAATAATATATTACTTGAAAATTTAAAAATAAATGCATGAACTTTCAACCAATTAATAATTGGAAAACATTCAAACAAATTGTAAGTATATGAAAATGTCTTTCAATGGAAATTGTATCAAAAGAGTTACAACAAGAGTTTAATAATGGAAATTAATATTTCGTCACCATCATTGATTTGAAAATGGACTTCGTAATTTTTAACTCATTTATCTCTTCCAAACTTTTTACAATTGTTTAATCTTGAGATCATATTTTGTCTTCTTGTGATTGAATATTTTCTTATATGACCTTATTCTTGTCTTCATGGTCATTAAATAATTTTAGGGAGATATCATTCTAATTATTCAAATTATGAAATTTATTTTCTATAGACAAAAATATTGAAATATCATGTTGTAGATAGTTTATGTTCCCATATAATTCTATGACATCTTGAGTTTATTTTTCATTTGTACTTCTAAATTGATCACACATTTTTACTCTATTTCTCATGTCTTTAGTAATAATACTGAATTCCCCATCAACATCAATCAAATACCTCTTGAAATTTAAAAAAATTTCATTATGATGCTTGATATCATTATCAACACCATGATTCCATTTGGCCATATTATTGTAGCTTTTACATTGGGCCTTAGAACATTATTTAATGATCATTAAATATTCCTCCAAAATTATAAATCTTCATGTTAAATCTTTTACCGAATCCAATTTTTCATTTGTATTCTCAGTAATCAAATAAAACTTGTTTTCTAGTCTTGGAATTTAAGGAATTTTTTTCTTTAATATATTCTACATATAGATGATATAGTTGAGTCCCTAAGATGTGATCGTATTGGGTTACTTTGACTCTGATTGATTATTTCTAGGATGTATGATTTAGCTCTTCTAAATTTTATCTTGAACTTATTTCCATTATTTATTTCTTTGAGACCAATTTCTCAATTCATCGTTCAACTTTCTTTTCATCTGAAATCTTAGTAGCATCTACATCATTCATTTTATTAAGTTTTTCTTTTGAGTTCCGATATTGTTTATCCTTCGAAGAGGAAAATTTAGATTATTAAACTGAAGGTGAATTTTGTTTTTTCACTAACAGATTTATCCTTTTTCAATTCCCAGGAATGATAATTCCTTTGAGGAATCATGTGAAGTCATCATGGAAAGTATATCGTAAGGAAGATCTTTATTATTACCAGATTACTATAAAACATTTTCTTCTAGCTCTTATTCCTCTTCTTAAGCAAAATACTCTTATCTTTATCTAGATTAATTTTATTTTTAAACACCTTCAATTGCTTATATAGAATATCTATATCTACAAAAAACATCTTTAACTTGTTTTTGAAACAACTCGTGAAGTTGTGAGTCCGATATCAAATCACCTTTCCCAACTGGAATTGATTCTTTATATAAAAAAAATAATTTTCAATTGTCTCTAATAAATGGAACATTTTTAAGGACAACATTAGTTTCTTGAAAAGACAGTCTGAAATCCGGTTTTGAAAAAAAAATATTAGCAGAAATAGCCTCTACTACTTTTCTTGAAGAGTAAAATAAACAAAAACCTTAAATTTTCTTCTTTTTGGTCATTTCATTTTCCTGTTTCACTAGAATTTTTCGCCATGTAACCTTAGAGAAAAGGTTTCAGCTAGATCAATTCTGTTATATTTATCTCTTTCTATTCATTCAACATTTCTCATTCTCTATTCATCAACTACTTGTTTTTAGTATTTATTTTGTTACATTTTATTTTGTTGGAGGAAGGGAGTTAGTCTTCCTCTTTTAAATTTTTTTTCTATTTGTTTTTCTTAGAAAAATATTTATATTCTGATGAAGAAACATGGGTATTATTTTCAAACATAATTAATTCATTATCAATGATATACTTCATATATTTCATTATGTCATCACTTATGAACAAAATCATTTCTCTAACATCCATGGATTTTTTTTTACAATGATTAAGTGGTTCATACATGATTCAACCATATTACATATCAAATCTAGAAAACATAATAATATGAGACTTAATTGATATAGATTCAATGTTCTTGATTTTTCAGAGAACACAACCTGTGAAATTTATCTTTCATATGTTTACCAAGTAATCCAAAATAATTATATCAAATAAATTTGAACTATCTCTGTCACATTTCCTCAAAATAAGAATCCCTTTAATTCAGATGGATATTAATCTGTGATCCAAAATGAGATGTGTGAACTTCCTTGGTTCATTGTATGATACATTTTAAACCAAATATTTTTCGAGTCTCTCTTTGAGATACATATCCTTGGAATCAAGTAGTTTAGGAGATGGAAAAAAAGAAGTGTCGTCATCCGAAATACCAAGGAAGTATCAGCTACCTTATGTATCATCTTAAATATTTCTCATAGATTTGTAATTAAAACATCTATTTTTCATTTTATTCAATAAAACATTATAGGATCATAAAAATATCTAACCAAATCTGAGTAAAAAAATCATATTTGGGACATAATTATTTCTCTCATAACCGATATAGACGTTGAAAATCTATAAACCTCTACCGATATGAATCATACTTTTCACAAAAATAGTTTTTACTAAAGTTTTTATAAAGAAACCATTTTTTTAATCCTTCATAGGTGAAATCATATTTTTTATTGAAACTAATGATTCAGAAATGTAAAGTAAAATATGGTTTGGGAGTTTCAAATGAGGAATCACATTGAGGCAGAAAACTTGAGATACCTATGTGGGACACAAGGGAGGGTTATTCCTTATATAAGAGATTTAAATCAATGGTTTATCTTCTAAAATGATCTAAATTCCTATTTTGGTCCAACTATTCTGACTGTTGAGAAAATATCCAAATGAAAATTTATTTCTTAATGAATTTAATCTCTAGAGGTTTTATAAATCGTTATTTATAATATTGGATGAAAATGAAAAGAAAAATTAAAAACAAAACAATTAAATAAAAATATAAAAAAGTATAAAAATAATCATAATGGAATAGTGTAAAACTATAAAAAAGATATAATAATGACTTACGGAGTTGAATTATCAGTATTGAAATTTTTTCATATTTTTTTTTATAAAATATCAGATTATGGTAGTTAAAAATATACATAATAGTTGAAGAAGTTATAAAAATAAAAAAAAATTAATGAAAAATCCAATTCTAAAGAATTTAAATGAAAAATGAAATAATATTTAATGAAAAAATAAAATTGATTAAATTTTCAATTTTTATTTAATAGTAGAATATAATAAATTTCAAGATATATTTAAAAAATATAATATAATAAATATTTAATATAGATTTAATAAAGTAAAGTCAAGAAAAATATTTATATATTTCTTGATTTTAGAATACTCATTACGATGGAGGTTTTTGGAAAACATGAAAATTTTAAAAATCATTAATATTTTTTGAAATATAATGCTTCAAAATTTGAGAAATACATCATATAAAATCCCCCTATGAAAAGGAGTGATTATTTATATCAATATGGGTAAGACAAAAAGAATATATCAGTGGATACTTTATATAAATCATCCTTATATTATATTTAATGTATTGAAATCTATTAGATAGATACCTTTCCCATAATAATACATACAAATTATGTCTGGTTTACTAGATCTTAAGTAAACCGGGATTCCTATCAAACATATAAAAACTATTTGATCAACTGGTTTCCCAACCCCATCAAGATCAGGATAATTTAGAGTACCGATGGGAGTAATAAAAATTTAGTTATTTTAATATCTGAAATTTCTAAGAAGATGATATATATAATTATTTTGATATACATACGTACCTTCTAGTTTTTGGGAAATTTGAAAACCAAGGGAAATTTTTTATCTCACCCATCATACTCATCTCAAACTCAGATTTAATAATATCTGAAAATAAATCTATTAATTATTTTTTGAGTTGATTTGAAGATAATGTCATTATCATATATTTGAACAATCAAAATATTTCTATTAAATTTCTTTATAAAATTATTTGGATCTATGGTTCCCATAACATAAGTATTGTATTAAAAAATTCATGTTTATATATCATACCAAGATATGGAGTCTTATTTAAATCCATATAAATCTTTGGTAATTTTAAAAAAACATAATTTGGATGTTTTGTATCTTCAAAACCAGGTGTTATTCAATAAAAACATCCTTCGGTACATATCAATTATAGAAAGAATAATTTACATCCATTTGAAAAATTTTGAAATTGATAAATGCTTCAAATAATAATAGAATATGAAAAGATTCATGTCTAGTTATCGGTTTTTAAGTTTCATTATAATATATTCCCTGTTGTTGATTATTACTTTTCACAACAATCCTTTCTATATTTATAATGATTATGGAATTTTCAATGCATTTCTTTTGTTCTGAAAACCCTTTTCACTCCAACTACTGATGTTTCATTAGGTTTTTCCACTATGGTACATACATTATTTATTTTGAATTAATTTACCACATCAACATGGCCTTAATACAATAATCATCATATAAAGCCTCATCTAATTATTTTTTTCATATTGAGAATGAAAATAAAGATTGTATACTTCATTTATTAAGGAACTTTTATTCCTAACTGGTGGATTCACATCACCCATTAAACTACTACAATGATTATTCTTAAGAAAAGGCTGACTTAGAGTTTGAAAAACCATTTCATCAAAATAATGTAGAAAATCATCCAGAGTAAATACTTTAGAGACGATTTATTTAGTATTTTCTACATTATAATAATCATTTATCTGAGGTTGAAATCAGTTTTATAAGACACATCTAAGGATTTTGGTTGTGTTTGTTTACAAATAAAATGATTACTTTCAAAAAATTTAACATGTACTTCATCCTCAATAGTTCAATAATTTTTATTGAAAACACTATATGCCTTATAAATAGTGTAATAACATAAAAATATACATTCATCATATTTGGGTTTGAATTTTTGTAAATTATATTTTATATTCAAGAATAGTACATTGTATCCAAATACTTTGATGTAAGATAATTTTGGTTTCTGACCCTTCCACAAACGATAAGCGTTTTATTAATAAAGGGTTGAATTTAAACTTGACTTATTTTATAACATGAATTAATAACTGATTCATCCCAAAATTGTTTATAAATTTAGCATTCAATCAATATGGATCTATTTTTTTCTTGTAGAATACAATTTATTCTTTCAGTAAAAAAACATGTTAATGAATTCAAGGAGATGAAATGTTTTGTGTAATTATATTCTTACAACAAAATTCTTCAATATCAGAATTTACAAATTATCCACTATGATCAATATGAGTAGATAATAACAGAATATTTTTATCATTTTTAACATTGGATAATTTTTTTAGAATAAAATATGATTAATATTTATTTTATAGAAATTATACTAATGTGTATCTAATGTTATCATTAATTAAAACAAACACATAGTACTTGCCTCCAATACTCCCTGTTTTTTGTAGGACCAAATAAATTTATGTGAACTAACTTTAAGGAATTAGAATTTGAGGCTTAAAAAAAATTGATTTAATTATTGATTTATATTTCTTACGATATTAAAAAGAGGCATAAACATTAGGTTAATCAAATCTAATTTTTAATAGATCCTTAACATGAATGTTCTTAGTTAACATATATAAGTTTCTAAGAATATATTTTCCTAACCTTATTTTCCATAACCAGTATTGATATTCTATTTCACTAAGAAAAAGAAATTTTTGGATTTTATAGACTTCTATGTAAAGGCTGTAAACATTCTCATTCCTATTGGAAGAGAAAAAATATTTATCCTTTGAATTATTTACTATAAATTTATCATTTCTGAAATTAACATGGTATCTTTCATCATATAATTGAATTATGCATATAAAGTTATGTTTAATACCATTAAGATACAAAAAAATTGAAATTAAATCTTTTCTAAGATGTACAATATTACCTATACCGATAATTTATCCTTAAGCATTATCTCTGAATATAACTTTTCCACCATTCATCTTGATAATATTATAAAATAAATCATTTTTCTCCATTCATATGTCTAGAAAACCCACTATCTATCTACCAAGAATTTTTCTTTTTGGTAATTCCTTTTTTTATTGAAAACAAACAAATTACTCTTTGTGAACCCAAACCTTCTTGGATCAAGAAATGTTAGGAAACAAATTTAGGAATAACCATTTTTTTCTGAAAAATGGACTTTGTGAAAACCTTGAGATTGACCTTTCTTTAAGGAAATTTTTTTATTCAAGTGACCACCACATTGGAATTTGGTAAAAATTGGTGAAAATTTTGGAACAAAGTAATTGTTACTAAAAATAGGATATCAATTAGTATACCCTATTCCATAACTATTACCCTGGGGATGGGGTTTTTTACAAATTTTTTAAAAAATTTCCTTACTAGAATTAATGTTTGATGAATATTTTCTTAAAGATAAAATTTTAGATTTTTGTTTTATAACAAAATTTTTATCCTCACAATCATTAGTTTTATAAATTATTTTTTAATCTGAAATAATTTTTTTAAATGAAATTTTCAAAATTATTAAAAACATATGTTTTTTAAAAATAGAATTTTCTGAGGTTTTTTAAAATAGTTTCAAATTAAGAAGTTTAATTATCCTGATATTTGGAAAGATCAAATACTTATTTAGTAAAAATATTTATCCTATTATTTTCCTCTTCTGGTTTTTTATAACACTCTAATTTTATTTTCCAAGAAGTTCAAAAAATAAGGATACTTCATCATATGAAGGAATATTATTTTCTTCTACAGAGGAAATTTATTCATTAGATGATATATAACCCTTATCATCAAGATAAATATCATTTAAATACAGAATAGTTAAGGAATATGTTCTGTGTAACTTTTCTAAAAAAATTATTTGATAGAGTAATTATAGAAAGAAGGATCATATTTCTCTTAAATGGAATTTAATTATCTGAGGAATAATTTCAAGAATTTCCTCTACGAGAACTCCATGTTTTAGTGGATTTATGATCATTTTTTGACGTATAAAACTTTTTATGATTCCTATCTTAATGTTTACCTTTCCTATCATTATTTTTCAACTTGGGTAAATTTGGGTGAATTTTTCCAGATCTTTTACATTCATAGAAAGTAACATGAGAATATTTTTTTCATTTTTGTATTTACAATTTTTCTTATAATGGTATTGAAAATAATAGTTAGAAAATATATTGTTTATTCATAGAGTAAGATTTGTATGTTTAGATTTATAATTTTCAGAATCACTTGAATATTATTGAATATCATCATTATTTTTCTTTATTGACTTAATAAATTTTTCAGAAGTAGTATCTTTTATCAGATTTGATGTAGACGAAAAAGCTACTCCACCATTATTCCATTATTACTTCCTCAACATCTCTTTTCATTATTCCCACGTGTTGTAAAAGGGTTTTAAATAAATCATCAATTGAGATATTTTTTATCTTCTTTGGTTCATTAATAGTTTTTTCTTAGATTCCCACTCATTGTAAAAGATATTATTTATATTTTTAACAAGGATTTCATCTTCTAAAAATCTCCCTCCCATAGATTGTAGGATATTTACAATTGTTATAATCCCTCGATGTACCTTTGTAATGGGTTCACTATATGAAAATTTAACTGTATCGTATTAAACTCTAAGAATTTATCTTTTGATTTTATCACCCTTTGATGTTCTAATATAGGTAATCTTTAAATTCTTTCAAATAATATTAGAAACTTCACAAGATTAAAGTTGACTATAAATTCTTCTTATTAAAGAGTTTATTAATATTTTTATAACTCTATGATTCAATTAATACTCTTGTGTCTCTTGAATTTTGATATTATTAACATCCTTTCTAGGGATCATGTATTCTCCAGTTAACATGAAAAAATTCTCACCTCTAGTATTTATAATGAATGTATTCCTTCTATATATCCCATACTCATAGTCATCTCCATAAAAAAATGTGGTCTATTTTTATTGAGGATATGTATTCAACTGAAATAGAATCATTCCATAATTAAAATAAATAAAAAAATTATATTCTACAACACATGTTACTGTAGATTATTTTTTAAAACAAAAGGTTAATACCAAAATGTATGGAAAAAAATCAATATTAAAGAAAATTTAAATATTTTAGAATGTATTTGGGTAGTGTAAACCTACTCTGATTCCAATTTTTGTTTCATAATGTATATAAATATAGATAAATACAATAGGGGTGAATTGTAGGTTTAAAAAATAATTGTTTCTTATCATTGAAAGAAATTTTATTTGAAAAGGTTTAACAAATCGTACTCCTAAACCTATTATGTATTAAAATGGGGATTAGAATTAGACCTTGGATCCAATAATAAAAATAATCTAAACAAGTAGATTCTAATATAAAAGTCACATGTTGTAATGATAGATTTATTCTATAGTTTATAGAATCATATTCAGTAAGTAGTAGTAACATAATCAGAGATTAATTTTATTCAATGTTGAAAATGAATATAGAATGAATCATAATGAAAATAGTTACACTATATTAGATTAAGAAAAATATTTAGTGATTCTATCATAATGAATATTAAATCATAATTAGATAAATGGATGTATTAAAAAATTAATATTGTTTAATAAAATTGTCTTATAATTAATGATATTATGATAATCAAGATAAAAGTAGAAAGATAAATATAAATGTATCACTTTCTATATTATTCCATAGAAATATATAACATGTAGTGAAACATGTAATAAAAATGAATATATTTAATTTCTACTAAAGAGTAGAGTATCTAATAACCTAGGATAGATGTACATGGTTTTATATTTATACGAAATTATATCTTTCCCTCACAAAAAAATACCTCAATATGATTATTAGTTTGTCTCACTATCCCTATGAGTCCTCAATACAATGATCAAATTTTTTATATCATTATACACATAGGCCCTTGATATGATTATTGAATTTTATCTATCAACCAATCCATAGTAGCCCTCAATTTGGTGATCAAAATTTATTGATATCCCTATGATCCCTTGATCCAATTCCTACGAACAGAAATTATGATTATGAATACGAACTCAAAATGGATATAAGTACAATGAAAAAGTAGTTCGCTATTTTAAGCATCATATCTCTCGCACACTATGATTTTTTCAAATGAAAATGATCATTAATTATGTTTAAACTCATCAATTTACTGAGAATTTATAGGCAAGCATACAATTGTCATCATGAACCTCCAACTGTCATATTTTCTCTAATTTTATTACAAGGACTTCGAAACCTGCCACTTCAGTGGTAATATTATAATAAAATGTACAATTTCAATTTTATATACACCATTTGTTGGAAAAAAATGTATTCCTTGGTGATAGAATATTGTTTTCCATATTGATAATTTAATCTTAGAGAAATTTGATTTATTTCATTTTAAAATGTCATTATGATTTTATTTATGTGTAATATTCTAATTCTACTAATTCTGATGATGAGTACAATTATAAAAACATTAGTTTGTATGAATAAAAGTGATTATGTCTTTAAATATATTTTTATAATGATTAATCTGATCATTATCAGTTCCATACTAATTATGATAAGTGTAATGAATAATGTAGCTTTTCTGAATACTTTAAAAATGATTCTAATTATGGTAAAACGTTTATTTTTTCTTCAAAAACATTCTTAAAATTCTTCATACATGAGAGGGTTAGTAATTAATTATTTAAGAAAGTGTTTTTGATTTCCAAAACAAAAGGAATATAAAAGTCAAAATGATACATTTGACTCAACACAATCAACATGAAAAGATAAATAATTGAACACACATTCCATTTATATAACCTGATAATGTAAAAGAAAAAGTAAGTTAAATAACTAGACACACATTCCATTTAGTTAATTAAATAAAAATGAAATTAATCTATATATAATATCATTGTGAAAATCTCTTGGATATGACTACTGAATCTAAATTATGGCAATGATAATCTTTCAAAAATCCTTTTTCATGGGTACATGAGACCATTACCATAAACATCATTCAAAATATAGTTATATATACTACTTTCATGAACATTCTATAAGGATTTTAAAATCTATTTGTTTCAAAGGTATAGGGTTTATTTCAAACTGATTTTGTCTCATGAGATAGATGATGAATCAAGGAGATTAAATTAAGTAGTCCCCAACAAGTGTCATTAAAGTCCAAATAACTTTTTAAATATTAAAAAATATATTTAATCAATAAAAAATTATCCTTATAAAATATACATATTGATTAAGGATTACATATTTAACAATATTTTCCTAGTTAAACAAATAACTATCAAAGTAAAAAATGCATGTAAAAATTTTATACAATTTAAGAAATAGCCATATATATAATAAATAATATTTAAAATTTAGAGAAATTTAATATCCAATAATCCATGGAAAGTAAACATTTCAATGGAATTTTTTTTGACTGAAAAAATGGATTAAAGGAAGTGATGTTCAATAAAATCCATAGTAAGAATGTTCCTAAACCATCCAAATAAATAGTAAGTATAATATCAATAAAATATATACACACTATATTATGAATAATGGTTTTTTGGTTATTGATGAATTTAAATTCCTTTAAAATGTATTTAAAAACATTTTTTAGGAATGTATCATCTTCATTTGGAAAAAAATTAAAATAATTTTTATTTGAAAATTACATTGGAAATCATTTTCTCTAAAATGATCCTCATAAATATGAAATAGAAGCATCAGTTAAATGATGTTAATGAATTCAGGTAATTCTGTGTATTCCATAAAAGTAAATAATAAGATTTATTTTTCATAGAAAAATGTTTTTAAAATCCCATTTTTTAGAATATTCCATGAAGATTTCTTTCACATTTTTGGTAAAATCTAGAAGGGAATTATTTTGAAACCAAAAAAATAATCCTTGGAAAAAAAATTTGGTATTTAAAATGGGTGAAAATTTAATTCAACATCATTTTAAAAGGTTAGAATCAAATTTTTAATAAATTTTTACAAAACATTATTTTGGAGGAAAATAGATTTCCGACCAAAGAATGAAATGATGCCAAATTCTTATATAAATATATTATAAAAAATTTTAAGTAAAAAAGTGTATAAAAGTGGTACCATTACATGGAAAAAATCATTAATAACTAGATGATAATAAAATTAATGTGTTTATGAAACAATTATGAAATGATTTATTTTAATTTGAATTTAAGAATAAAAAATCCCGATGAGAATGAGATTATGAAACGAACCCTTACAATGATCACAATGTTGAAGTCAGAATTAGTCAATGAATAGATTAAATGTATTAGATTTAAATCCACATAATAAAATTCATAGAAAAAATAAAATCAAATTTCATTATACACATAATCATTGAATACCAATGATAACAAAAAAAGTAATATAACCCAATGAATAGAAATTTAGTTATAAATTTCATTACCACACGGTCACTTTTTATTCAAATCCTTATATATTAAATAATTGAAATTGAAACATAAAATAAAATGATGAATTATTTATTCTTTATATTACATGAAATATAGGAATTATTTACACCATATAAAAGAAACTAGGTGCATAACATCCCAAAATGCCTCAATGAAATGAAATTGGGATGAAATACCTTATATTATGATTCATTTTGGTTGAATATACTTTAAAATGATAAATAGAGGTTATAAAATTTTTATTGACTTATTAAAGAACCATATTAATATTTATAATATCAAGTATAAAAATTTTATAATATCTTATAACCTATTAATCAATTATCATTCAATATAATCATTATTTTAGGTACTAATATTCTTGTTTTCTCAAGTGTGTTTCATCATAAGTGATCCAATTATTGCACATATTGTATAGTTCAATTATATCCCAAATAATAATCAAGAAATAATCACCATATTTTTACATCAATTTTACTTTTAAAACCTATCAATATTTTAGGTTATGAAAAATGAAGTATGTTTCAATCCTTGAGATGGTTGGTCATACATATGCATGAGTAACTTTTTTTATTTTTCAATGAGAATTATGGATATGATGTAAGAAATATTTTATGTTCAGATAACAATCATAATTTCATATATAATATTTTATTCATTATCTGTAATTATATATATCATCCATGTGGTGTGGTGATTAAAATAGAGTCACATATCTTCGTGAAGTCTATTATCCACATGTGCATAAATGATCTTATCATCTTTATATATAAAAAGTTAAATGAAATATTATCATCCTAGAAAAATTAATACTCCATAAATATAATAATTATTTTATTATATAACATATGATAATAAAAAAATTCCTTATCACATTTATTTAATGCATTAGTGAAAGACAAATCACTTCACTTTGTGGGGTGGTTGTCAGTTGTACAGAGAAGTAATGATATTGTGTCTAAAACTAAATGGAATCTAATAAGGTATAAATGATATGATTACTCCATAGGTATAATAATTATTCCAATGTAATAATTATATATATAATTTTTATCCACCATTATACCCATCCATGAGAACTAGTAATAGAAAAAAGAACGGCATCAGTTCATGGGGCGGTAGTTTTTCGTACACACGAATATTGATTTTGTATCCCATTTTATTGAAGTGAGTGTAGTAGTAAGTTAAAACATTAAAATAAAAACATATTATTATATTTAATATATGGATTTTATTTTATGATTATGGTTTAGAAATAATTCAAGGGGGTCGAGAAGGAAATAAAATAAAGACGCTCTTTTAAAAACATTACCTCTTCTTCGAGTATCCTCTTTAGGTTTCACTTAATCCCATAAAATGATGGAAGATGACCATAAATATGACTTTTAAGAAGTTTCAAAGATTTTGGAAGGTTATATTTTCATTTATATACTGATAATATGTGGTTTAAAGTTGTTAAGATAGGAGGAGAGGTGGTGGCCTTTAATAAGTGGTGCGAGTGGCACACTTGTAATTTTTTTGAAAGAGTGAATTCCACCTACATATTTTCATGTCACCAGACCCTAATAACATTCTATTATCAATCCTAGAAGGGATAAGTTAAAAATATTTATATTGAATATATTATTTACATGTTTTTAGTTTATAAATCCTCTTATATTTAATGTTTAATCCCTCAAAAAACATTTTTTAAACTTAATCACTGTAATTAAATTTAATTTTTTAACAAATCACTTTGGTAAAATATTAAGTTGGCCAAATTATGAATTCTAAATTATTATTATTCAAAAAAATAAATCCATTTCAATGAATTCTATTAACTGAATTGGAAAATTTTTATTTAAAATTAATCATGCATAAGTGATTAGAAAGCGGGGGTTTAAAGTGAAAATGATCAAAATATTACAATGTTTTTATATCTAAATTCAATATAGAATTTATTACAATGAAAAAAATTGGATTAATTGTTAAAAAATTGATGTAAATTTACATTAAATACAATTCAAAATATATTTTATCATTATAAATTTATTACACAGAAAGGTGGTTTTCAAATAAAATTCAGTATTTTTTTACAACTTATCAAAAAATGAAACTTCATAGAAAAATCCTAGAAAACATCCAAATATTATTTTGATATTAATTTTCCACAAATGTGGTTAATTTTTGAAAATAATTTTTTTAAAAGTGTTATATGTAAATTATAAAATTACGTGTGTAAAGCGTGATTAAACTGCATTTTAGAAAGAATAGAGTTTTGGAGTATAAGTATCATTTTCTATTAAATGATAATTATTTAATTTAAAATCAACATATTCATGAAAATAAGAGTAGAATATATATTTTCATTATTTTTTTAATCATATTCATTCATTTGATTCCAATATCTTTGTGATTAAAATCATATTAAATAATAATACTAATAGTATATAGTTGTTTAGTAAAACTTGTTCCTGCAAGTAATATATGTTTTTGGGGAAACTCATTGTTGCATGTAACACAAGCTAAACTCATTGTTGTATATAACACAAGCTATGATTACTATTTTTTTTAATTAATTCAATAGAATATACTGGTTTTTTCCTAAAATATTAAATATATTTTAATATCTTGATATATTATATTTTTCTTATATGAATGGTGTTTCATGTCATTCATGCTATTAAATAAAATGCTATTATTTTTCAATTTCATGGTGTTATAGAAACTCTAAAAAAATTATGTGGTATGATATGTTTTATTTTTATACTAATTTGGTAATAATTTTTCAATATATATATTTATATATATATTTGATCAATTCTATATAACTGATCCACAAATTTAGATATTGATAGGGGAAATTAAAGGAGTATAGAATTTAGAGAAAACTTATTTATATTTATTCACCATACCCCTTCATGGAGTTTTTGTATGATCCCTTTGGGTTATTTTATAACTACTTGATATTAGTGGAATATTATTAATATTTAAAAAATAGATATATTTTTTTGATTTAAAACACAAAATACTAAATCTTTTAATCTCTATAATAATTTAAATGATGTTATAATCCTGAATGATGAATTAATGGTGATGTTATTGAATAATTATTATATATTAACTATATTAAAATGATCAGAAATAAACTTATTTCAGGTAGTAAAGGCTGATAACCCATTCTATTTGAGTGTGAATGAATAACGTGATCAATGTATTTTAATACATTGTTACATTTGGTAAAGGAAAGTCAATATATTTACTAATGAAAATTTCATTTTTGATGATATGACTATAAAAAGTGAGAAATAATTTATTTTTTTATATTTAAAAATGGATCATTTTTAATTCCATATATATATGAATAATATTTCAATCAACTATACTATTATAACTGATTCACCCATATAGATTTGGAAAAATTACGTAAAACTAAGAATATGGAAAATTTATTTTATCTCATTAATTGTTGGATTAAAATAGGTTCAGGTATTATATAAAATTATATAAGTATAATAATAAATATAGGTATAATATTTATAATTTGATTGATTAAATAGAAAATGGTTATCCACTGATCATGATTAAACAAGATAATATACAGGAGTATTAGAGTAGAAATTTTGACTCATATTTTGAGAATAATGGAATTTGATATGATTATAGTACATTGTAAACAATAAAAAATTGATTTTCTGATTGAAATAAATATGTATGGTGGTAATAGCTTAGACCACATTGTTTGAACTTGAAACATCTCATTGCATTTAAGGGTAGGTAATTAGAGTATCGAATCACATACAAATTTTATGTTTTTGGTTTGTAAACATTTAAAAATTCATATTACAACTAAATATTCTCAAAGGATTCTATTTTTATAGTTTTTTATTTTGTATCTTATTTCATATTTAATCATGATGAAAGGAAAAA
The DNA here is from genome assembly GCA_963277665.1 of Viscum album. Taxonomy (NCBI): domain Eukaryota; kingdom Viridiplantae; phylum Streptophyta; class Magnoliopsida; order Santalales; family Viscaceae; genus Viscum; species Viscum album. The sequence goes on along the minus strand of OY728120.1, from coordinate 1,571,815,034 downwards.
ACATGGGAAAATTTTGAGTAGATTTGATATGATTGAATCATTATGGTACATTCATCGAAATAAATTGGATATTATGGTAAATCCCAGGATTCTTAAATTATTATCAATGACCCTAATGTGATGGTATTTGAATAGTGTTTTAAATATATTTAATTATGTAAATATATTTGAAAATAGAAATTATTTAAAATTTTTGTTAAATTGAAATTTAGTGGTAAGAACCTCGTAATACTACATCGACATTGGGGCTTAAATACCCATGGAGAGAAGGTACTGTAGCATCACTGTAGTGGTAGTGTAGAATCTTTGTTATAGCGGCGAAACTATAGAAATGACGACATTATAGTAGCAGTGGGCGTTGTAGTAGGAACTGTAGTAATGGAAGCACTATAGCAGCTTGAGTACATTGGCATCATTATTCTTTGATGGGAATTTGGGTCAAAATTATGGTCATATGGACCATGTATTGTGCTTAATGCCAATTGGTCCTACGATTCATGTATTGAATAAATATGGATTGATGGGTGGGATATCCCCTTTGGGGGGATATGGCCTACCTTTCAGGCCTGTGTGTGATCCATGCGTGTGTTTAGTTATAATTTTACCCCCCAAGCACCCAATATATATATTAAAAACATTAATATCATGAAAAATTATTGGAGAGAATAAAATAACTATTTCTCAAGAGAATGGGAATGGAACGATTCAATTAATCTATAGATGGAAAAATAATTAATGTATCAAACCATCCTTTGAGATGAAATGTTAAGGTTTAGTCATAGAGATCATTTAAGATAAATATCATATTTCATTTATGAATATAATTTAATAAAAAGGATATGAATAAACTATAGAACCACTATGATTGGATAAATTTCATGAATGACGATTTGATTTATATTAAGAATAACAAATACTATGTGAGATTTCAATTTCCAAAGGATACACTTTCTATATAATTAAAAAAATCTATATAGAGATCATAATTAAATTGATAATTTGGAAATTAATAGTATAAAACTTTTATATGGGTTAATATCACATTAATGAAGTTGAAAAATTGTGACCTTTTTGTCTATGAATGTCTTTAAATAATAAAAATACGTCATATTATCTTTAAAAAAATTGTTCAACATCATATACTAAATGGATATAATATAATCGTTTTAGAATTATGTTTTTTGAAATGTTCTCTATATTGGAAACCATGTTGTATTCATACTGATGATAATTTTTTACATGTATATATGTTTAAGAATAATTTTTTATATAAAGAAACCATGGTTATTAGGGTACTCAATTTTTTATTTACATAGTAATTTTATTAAATTGTAAAAAATTGGTGTTGATAATATGATACACCTAAAGGTGTTTATAATCAAATCAATCCTAAGAAATGTTTATAATATTTATATAGTTTCTATTTTGAAAGATATATATGTTTAAAATGAATTTATTTATTTTTGAAATTTTATTTTTAATATTTTAATGCTTGAATATATTATATTATTAATAGGTATTTAAATTTTAAAATGAAAATTCTTTTTTATTTTTTAGAATATATTATTCTCACGAACTTTAAAATAAATTTTTGAACAATTGATTTATAAATTTAATTCTTCTATAAATATAGGAGGAAATAAATTTTAACAGATTATAGTGATAATAAAATAAATCAAATATTGTTTGTAATATACTCATATGATTTACTTAATTAACTACATCATGGACAATCATTGATTGTATAGTTTTACTGTGAGATTTACATCCAAAACACAAAAATAATCTTCATCATTATGGTTCATATAATCAATTCATATTTAAATTGTACTATTGATCTTCATTTGATTTGGTATAATATAGGTAAATGGAGGTATTTTTAATTGTCTATGTAGATGTGGATAAAAGTATTAATTATAGTAATTACATGTGAAAAGAAATTTTATTATTAAGTGAAAATAACATTTCCAGGTATATGAATAAAAAGCATAAGTCGCACTAGTTACATCCAATTAGATGAATAAATAATCAATTAATGTTATGAAACTATTTATTTCTATCATGACATATATAGAAAACATTATTGTATAAGTATTATTTCCCTTGTTTTAATATTGTCACAATAATCATGAAATCTATAAATCATATATTATGGATCCAAACTATCAATAAAGAAAATATTTATTTCGTGTATCTTTATACTATGGAAATGGAAGATAATGTATTTCTTGGGTTTTATTTTCTTCTAAAAATTGATAATGTGTAGTATCTGTTCCACAATCATATTCATAAATTATCAAGTCAAAAATTATGGTTGATAATCTATGTGAAATATAATGTTTAAAAAAATAAATATACTTATTCTATACCATTTGATCTTATTAATGAACTTATTTTTTTCTAAGGAATATATTATTTGATAAATCATGAAAAATAGGTTATTACATTAATGTTAATAGATATATTTTTTAACAATATTGAAAAGGAATCAATGAGTTTTGACATGTAAGTGCTGGGAAAATATAATCAAATTTGATAAGATTTTAAAGCTGTTTATAAGGATTATCTTTAGAAATTTTTTAGGGAAGTTATTAAAAAATTTATATAGGGATATTTTTTAAACTAAATATTTTTTATGAAAAATCAGAAAATTTTATTTTATAGAAATTCCACATTAATTTGTTTATTGATAATAGTCATATAATGTTACCATACAATAAATGGCAATAAAATTCATTGAAATTTTCATCATGGAGCCCAACTTAGCCTCATGCTTAAGGACATTGTATTTTTTTAACCTTACCAGTATATCAATAATATAAATGTGATGTCTATATCAGGGTGTCACCTTTGGTTACCATTAAAAAAAAGTTATTATATCTCAGTGCACTAAAATGTAATCAATAGATAATGTTGTAAGGTATTGGTGATGTAAAATTTCATTGACTATCCTTTAAAATCATAGGATGGGATATCAATTGAGGAGTTATGTGTCTTTCATTTCAAAAAAATTCAAATTATCTTTCATTAACTTGTGAAAATTAATTTATTGATCATCTCAACAATCCACTAGAGAATCATTTCCAAATTTTTCATTGTCTAATTTCCACATTCCTGAGAAATGAGTGGGTATGAAAAATTCCTCACACCCTCACTATCATGAGGAACATCTAAATATTTATAGGAATTATAAATAGTTTCATAGAAAATATACACCCCATACCCATTGAGACATTCCAAGACCTTACTAATTATATATATGTAAACAATTTCTATATTATCTAGAATAAGATGTTCCAAAACGTAAACCTTCTTTCTCTACTATATACTATTCATTAGATTAGGAAAATTAAAATTATTCTTGAATCCTCATTCCATAATCCTTAATTTTAATAACTTACCTCTCTTAAAAGAATCCTATTTTTTCTTTTTTCATTCTTTAGAAAATGTAATCTTCTATAATGTGACTTTATTCATTTTTAAAGGAATCCTAAGATGTTTCAAATTCATTTTCTGTATCTTGATGGAAACGTTTATTTTTTCTATTGAACTCCACAAATTCCACCCCTATTCATCTAGGTTCTTACCTATAACTACTCAAAACAATTTTTGATATGAATATATTATTAAAATGTTTTCCCAAAATTATTATGCATGGATTTACATTTCTAAATCATGATGATCTTTCCTGAAACCACTGACTGAATCTGGAAGTTGATTAATTATTAAACTAATAGTATATTCTAAGGTAGGAGTAGTGTATATGAACTTAGGGAAAAATATAGAAGATTTTTCCTACTTCATCACTATAAGATACTTACAATTACTATCTTCTCTCTCCTAAACCCTTATGATGTAGATATCAGAAAAAAATTGCAATGTATCTCTATTTCAAGGATCCAAAAATAAAAAGAAAAATATCACATCTAAATCCAATTTAATAATACTTGTTACCTTATCAAATGATGTATTATAGATTTCCTCTGTAATCACAAGGTGATGATTAAATCATTATGAATACTGAACAAAAATATGCCTTTATATTTAACATCCCTCCAAAATCAGATATATGACAAATGAAAACTATAAAAATTTATGGATCCTTGTATAAATGACTAAAAAAATTCATATCTTCGACTGGTGTATAAAGAATAAATGTTTCTAGATGTTCCAATTGGGGAAAAATTCTCACATGAGAATGAACATAACCCTATACTATATTTGAATTCATCCATGATATAGTATTGTTGAGGCGATCAAGAATACATACTATTGCAACCTAATTTAATATATATAAATATTTCAATATTGAAAGATATATTATTCCCTCATGACCAAGGATACAAAAACCATATATTCTTTCCCTATTTGAATCAGCAATATTTCTCAAATTCCGATGGAATTTTCCTATAAACTAAAATCAACCAACTATTCAATTATAATATATTTAAAATATCGATACACATCGTAAATTTAAATATAATTAATCATTGAGGTTTAATTAGAGATAATTTTTTTATATAGATTCAACGAATCATGGGACTACTTATACTAATAGGGCCCTTGTTTATTAAAAGATATCATCCTTAATCGTTAAAAAACATGATAATTGTAATATTTCTAATATATAGGGTAAAATCCAAGAGATTAATTCATAATGTTGTGAATGATGAATCATGTTTCACATGGAAATAAATGGGCCACCAATTTGATACTAATTAATGGATTCAAATGAATGTAAATATCTAGATAGGTAAGATGAAAAATCGTCATCATTATTAATCCTAATGAAAATTTGGTGAGAAAAAAAATGTTGAGAATGAAATTTTTCATTAATCACCAAATTTTATTGTCTGACATGATGAGATCATCTATAATGGACCAAAAAAATTCCCAATTGTACCAAAAATGAATTTTCATGAAAGGATGAAGCATCCTCATATACCATCGGTGAGGTTAAAATCCTTAGTTTACTCTTTTCCAAACCTGGATCATTATGGAAAAATAATATACTAATGTAGTAAATAATCTGATTTAGATCATAAATTAAGATGAAGCAACCATAGGATTCTAGAATAAGATAAGAATTAGAAAGTACATCCTCCATCAATGGGTGTGGGATCAAGGATTCCCTTATCCATGATAGTTTATCATGATTTCATCTCTATGAATCAATCAATATCCTTTAAATGATAATATATTCCATCTAATTTTTCTATATTGTTATTGTGAATGATTCTATTGAATTTGATTAGTTATTTTAATTTCATAAAGATATTAGAGCAATTTTCAATGATAAATATTCATTATAATAATCATGGAGAATATATATTAGTTTTTCTTATTATCTACATCATGTTTAGTTGTATTGTCTTATAGTTATATTTTTAAATATCATTTATTTGAATAATATAATTATTTAGTTTTATCCCTTCATTTTTACTAAATTAGAATATTTAATTTTTATCAATATTTCTCTCTTATGATTATTGAGTAAACATTAAAAACTTTATTATAAAATTGTGATATTTTTTATGAAATTAGTAGTCTAGATTAACTCTTATATTATATAGCTGATTAATTATATAGATTCAAAAAAAATATAGAGATTATTTAAAACATGGCCGGTTTTTTATAGAAAAAGGAATTTAAATATGATAATATTTTTCAAGTAAAAATTCTTTAACATTAATAATTGTTTTTGAGTATGTATAATTTTTTTTAGTATAACTATTAATCAAAATGTGTATGATAGTATAATAAAAAAGTTAGAAATGTTCTATGCATTTTTGGTATATATTCAGTTTGAAAAAGGAAGGAATATTTGATGTTTGGGAACTAAAATTAAGAATATTTAATTTAATCTCTCAAAAATGGTTTTAGATGAATATTTTGGGAGTTTTTTAATTAATATGATAATTTTTTTTCTAAAAAATGTATTGTTTCACTTACTTGAGTTTATGATTCATACATTAGTTAAAATGAGATGGGTAACACAATATTTACATCAGTTGTCTTAAAATGATGACTATAATCAACACCACAAATCCAATATGTCTTGGTATAGGATATACGTATTAGAATAAACATTGAATTTTTAATAAAAATTGAGATATATTTCAAGATTTTAATACATATTTTGGAATTTTTACTGAATTTTTTATCATGGGATTCAAACAGACATATTTTATTCTATATGGTTTCTAGTGATAATGTAGTCATGGTAGAAAAATTATTACCTCGAAATTTTATTATAAAATATAATTTTTTTTATGAATAATTGTGTAATAACCACTATATAATAATAACGGATAATATTTTAGATAACATGTTTGGGATTTTCAAATTTCAATATATTTTTTTACTTTTTCTATAATTTTGATAGAAATAAGTTGAGATATTTTAATTAAGGAAACACCAGAGTTACCGAAGTTTCTGGTAAAAAATGGAAGAAAAAATTTATATTGAGGTTATCTACTATGAATAATATAATTAAGTACCCATAAAATTCATGTAGAAAATATATTAATTAAATAATATATATGATATTAAAAAATTACAATGATTTTTTATAAATATGTCAACTTGAGTGACACTTAAGAATGATTCTATAAAAAATGGTTCTCTTAAGGTTACATTGTGATTTAAATTTAGCATTTGAATTCATAATCAATGAAATTATAAGTTAGAATATGAGTATCATGGGTTTTGGGATGTATTTTAGTGAAAATGAGAAAGGTTAGTAGGGGTGAGGACACTAAGAACCCAAGGACTTAGTATGGTGTTCCTAATATTAGTGTAACATGACCTAGTGGTTTTTTGGGGAATCACCAATACATGTTAAATTTATACTAGAAGGATAAAGGCCCTAATACCCTTTATTATTTTTTTGGTCATTTTTAACAACAATTTAGATTCTTAAATATATAGGGATTGATATTTTCCAGTCATATTCTTTAATTTTATATACTTATAACCCTCTACTAAATTATCTATTATCCAATTTGGATACTCAGTTTAATCTTGATGCATGTGAAATTGATTTATAAAATGAGATCCTTCATGATGATTTTTCTATAATTCCTAATGTTCCTATCAATTATTAGTAGTAGTTAATTATGTAGATGATATGAAATGTATTAATAACCCTAATTTCCATAAATATAGTGAATCTCTCTTATTGCATTCGTATTATTGTTATGGTGACTTATTTATTTTACATCAAAAATATCCTCATTTTTTGGTTATCCATATTGATTATTCTTAAATATGTATGTGATAGTTATTTATAATCATATATTTTATCTTTTTTTAATTAGTGGGCCTCAAAATAAACATCCATATAGAAAATAAGAAATCAGATGAATGTATTTATGGAAGATATACCCCTTATCACATTCATAATCATAGTGAGCGGCATTTAATTGATTTATATTGGAGTAAACCGTAATATAAGGAATAAATATATCATATATGTGTTATAAAATATTTTTAATGAATATTTTGATCAAGATACTTACAACAAAAATGTTTTTATATGATACCATATTGAACATGGAACTCAAATGTCTTGTATCGTGATTGTGATATTTATTTGCGTGCATATTTCTTTAAATATGGTTCAAATAGGAATAGGGTAATTTATAATGTTTTCAATAATTCATTATTATTATAAGTGTGTTCATGTTTTATATAATTATATATTTTGATAACATGTTATGAAACATGTATTTTTAATTTGATTGAGGTATTGTGAAAGTGGAATATATATATATACACACACAAATATATAAATAGTTACATGAGATATTTAATAGGTATCCATGTATTAAAAAATAGGTAGGTGGTTTCAGGTATGGTATCCCAATCCATTAACACATTATAACAATTATCTTATATGCCAAAATGGGATGAAACATAGCCCATAGAAATTACTTTTAATTTCCTACTATAAGGTGTGTCTAAAGGGAACTAATATATATTTCACACACACACATATATATATGTGTGTGTGTGTGTGTGAATTCATTTATATACATTTTTGATTGATTTATAGGTATGATTTCAACCAACCAGAGGGGATGTCATCAAATTATTATACATGATTCTATGATTTAGCTTGGAGTAGTTCATACTGGTAATGGTTATCCCCATATTGGGAGTTACATATAACTTTTCATTTTTTGGGATTGTGATTTTATGTATTATATACATCACTAGGATTCTTATTCCTTGTGATTTTAACCATTTTTCATATTTTATATAGTTTACGACATGTTTATAGGGTTGAGGTTGTGATCACCTACCCAATATTTTCATAATCACACCCCAAAAATTCCCATAAGGCGTGTTTAAAACCCATTTTTACATGACCAGTATAAATGAAAGGACCCAAAGAATATAATCTTTAACACATTAATCACGGCTCAAGGGGAGATAATTTTTATAATTTTTAATGTATTGGTATGAGAGGTGTACCTGCTCTATTTTGAGAGTTACATGAGTGTAGGTACACAAACAAGAGGACCATGTTGGGTCTTTTGAAATTAATTAGCTTACATTATTCATTCATATATGGTTTTCTACTATCACATATATTTTATACCCTATATATTTGTTAAAAATAAATTTAATATTAATTTATGTTCATTTCATGACATTCTCATTTTCATTATCTTATAATTCATATTTTTTTGAAGGGATACTAGTAACACCCATTCCATAATCAATGATTTGAAGTGTTAAAATAAAAAAAGTCTCATACCTTTAATATTATGGAATATAATTTATATATAGAAAACCAACTCCTACATTTTTATTTATCAAACCATAGAACTTAAGAAAAACTATGAAAATTATTTCTGGGATGATGTTTTTATGATGATGTGACTCAATTTTAAAACTTTTATTCGGGTCATTAATGTCAAAAAATTATGTCGAACTATAGCATGGTCTCTTATGGATGGGACATGAGCATTCCCATGAGATAGACCATCAATAATTATGAAGTTACCCATAAAAACACATGTACAATATAATTATGGTTCGTAATTGAGTTTGTAGATTCATTACAGAATATCTATTTCATTAACATGTGATTATTTCCTATATTAATAGGCTACATAAACCATGTTATGTGTTTATAATTATTCGTGAGTATTTTTTATTGAATGTTTGTGTTCATACTTGTTAATGTTTTTTATATTACTATCAGAACCAATTCATGATTTATATCAACTAAGACATTATAAATAAATAAATTTTCCATCATATATATTTATTTTTAATGAATAGATTTTTATTGATCTGTAGATAATTAATTTTAGTTGGTAAAATTATTATTTAATAATGCTTGATACATTTTTTCATTTTTTCCTAAACCATTCAACTATTAATTTAAAATGATTATTAGAGTACTTAAAATGATTTTAGAATTGATTGTAATGTTTGTTTTGAAATTTTTTATATTTGGTTTTTTAAATGTGATGTAGAGAGGCTAGGGTAGGCATAACCGATAATGGATATTTAGTTTTCATTTATCTATTTTTGTAAATTGGTTTTGATGATGGTCATTATATTATTATATATAATCATTCTTAGATTACCACTGCATGCTATGTAGAAAGGGGGATAAGAGAATGCTCCACCAACATGACATATTTCTTGTCTTCATGTCATGAAGGGGAATATTTAATTTATCTATTTAGAGGATTTGGGATCTTATTTAAAGGATCCAGTGTAATTTGAAATTGTTATGGATTTTCAGTTTCAAAATCCTTAACATTTTTTGGGTTGATTAATCTTATTTGGATTCCAAAGATTTGATAAACCTGCATATTTCTAAATTCAATAGCATAGAATATCATGAGAAAAAAATATATTTGATTATAAATGTAAATATAGGAATTTGATCCTTTCCAATGGATGTATGGGATTAATGAGGATACTAAGGGTATGTGTCTCATCTGGGGAATATTTACAGTGATTAAATTTCATAAATTCAGCTCAGATACATTATGTAACATCCATTATAATTATGGAATAATAAATTTTAGTATCTATTAATATTTATTAATAAGAAATTAATTTTAATTAAAATTCTTTGATATGTCTTATAGAATACCTAATATGAAAAACAGGTTTCTACAAGATCATATAATACACACAAAATTGATATATATTGAAAATTAATACATTATTAATATTATTAATTTAAATTGTAGTTATCACCTAGCCATTGTGTTGGCAGGAATGAAAATAAAAAACTAGATTATGTTTACACCTATTAATTAAATGTTTTTACTTTCTTACAATAATTTTAGAGGCGTAAAATGATAAAAAATACAATTTTAAGCATAAAATACTCTAATATTTTTTAAAAGTTTTTTTTACCAAATTTTGATAGAGAATCCTTTTTAAATTATAGTTTTTTATACTTTTATATACAATATATGGAAAAATAAACTTATTCTATGGAATCAGGGAATCAAAATTTACTTTGGATAAATTTTTTGTATTTGTTTGATTAAATTCATATTTTAATGAATAGTGAAAAATACTGCATTTTAATTCAAAAGAAACTTTTTCGTCTAATTTATTTATACAAATAGGTTATAATTTTAATTGTTTTTAAAGTATAATTGGGATAAATTTTTATTATTTAATCCAATTTTGTCCATTGGATGTAATTTCACAATGAAATTTGATATAAACACATGTCAATCTTTTAATAGTATTTACATTTTAAAAAAAATCTTATTCCAAAAACATGATTAATTTAATATATAATTTTTCATCTTTTGTGATTTTAATTTTCAAAAAATAACATACAAAGTTTTAATAATAATGAAAAATGTAATCTAATTAGACCAAAATAGTTTTCGGTGAATAGTAACATTAATATTTTATTTACCCCGGTTAATGGGTTAATCGTGTAAATAGGGGGGATAATAATATTATAATAATAAAAAACTTCCCTAAAACTTGTTATAATAATATTTTATGAGATAAGGATTACTAAGACAACCCTTGGGGCTAATAATTGGCCTTTGGAAGGCACTTGGGTGCGATTATGACATTTATATCTTTTAATTTAAAGTAAATGAACAATTATCATAAACAAAACTTTTTATGTTAAAATAGTTTTAATATGGTGTTATATAAATGATATATTCATATATAAAATGTTATTATAATGATAAAAAACTTTCCTACATCATGGTATTTTATTTATATTTTTTAGAGATTAAATAATTATGTTTAATTATGACAAAATGATGACGTAGGGATTTCGTTATTATTGAAAAAATCAAATAAATGATATTATAAATATAAAAAAACATATTTTTCATAATTTATGTAATACAAGATTTTTATTGTTGAATATGATATGTTATATGACAATTTAATTGGTTGTTTTTAATTTATCTCTCTGTTTGGATTTTATTTAAATTTAATTGATTGAATAGTGAAAAAATTGACATAATTGATATTCTATTAAAACTATTAATTATTAAATTATTTCAAAATACTAAAAATCTTATTAAATCAATAATTTTCTATTATAAGGTCTAAAATATCATTAAGTGTCAAATTAAGGAAAATTGGCCCCATATAAGTAAAATTAATAGCCTCTTACTAATTTAAATGATTTTACTAGTTTTAAAAATAAAAGAGAATAACAAAGGGTAAGACTATAAGACATGTTTTAAAATAAACCCAATTCATTTCAAAATATTATTTTATGAGATGATTTATAACTTTCCTCATACTATATTCTACATATTTTAATTATTAAGCATTCTTATTAAAAAATTAATTTATATGAATTCAATATTTTAAGAATTTCCATGGGTGCCCCTCCCCTCTTCTATATAATGGTATGCTATCTTATTTAATACTAACACATAAAATGCCTTTTTTTAGAAAATATCTACGAAATACTATTCCTAGAATTATTCCCACATTCTTTAGGCCTTATTATTGGAATAACACCCTTCTTTGATGTGTTAAAGTGTTCATCAAAGGCGATCAATCGAATAAGAGGTGTCATAGTTTTCAAGGGTTTCTATTTTATTTATTCATCAACATCATTTAAATATTATTATTACAAGATGAAATAATAACTACAATATCCACAATATTTTGATATTTTATTATGTTAATATCATCCCCTAAATCCATCTCTACTTCTATCAAATGGGAAAGGAATTAATCCATCGTGTGTGTGGGTGAATTATCACCTCTATGAACCAATTAAGTTCTTTTTCCAATACCATATATCAAGAATAGTTATAATTATATAATTAGTATTAAAATTTTATATTAATGAAATAATTATCAATTTAAAAGAATAATATTTCAATTATGTTCTTACCTTCCTATCACAAAAAAAGAATAATGTCATTCATGCATACATGTGAACTATCACCTCTATGAAGAAATTAGAATCATTTTTATTCACCACATCACTTGTATGATATATATATATAAGAATATTTAATTTATTATTATAATTATAGTAATAATATGATCATTATTTAAAGATAAAATAATAATTTCTTTATTTCCAAAATGATCAATGAAAAATGAAAATTCTACTCATGTGTATGTGTGACCTATAGTCTCCATGAATATAATGTTGTTCTTTTTTCATGACGCTAATTAATGGATTGATTTAAAAAGTATGATTAATATATAAAATTGATGATTATTTAATGAATATTATGCTGGATATGATTTAATTTTAACCAGATGGATTATTTACATCAAAAGTATGTTGATTTTCAACTCAAGTATCGAATATCGGCAAAACATCTAACATGAACTTAAATAATTATATAATTTTTATAACATAGTAATAAGTGATATAAAAAAACAATAATCATGAAGTGGGTTCTCTAGAAATCATAAATCAATCTAATTTTATTATTCAAGAATATAAATATTGAACATGACGAGTCAGACTCGTGGTAAGAGACGTAGTCTCAATCTTCTTTAATTGAGGCATATTTGGATAATATACACCCCTTTGTTTTATATAGTTTATAATCAACCTCCTCGACTTTTAATTTCATCCAACGGTTTTCAAAAGGAATATTTTTTATATGAGTCATTTTACTAAATGGATAATGGAATTCTTTTTAACATATGTAGTGAAAACTACATTTCTTCAACTGTAACCTTTATTTTGTATTTGGATTCCTCTACAAGGATTAATGTTTTTAAAAGAAAATTAATATACAATATTCCCCTTTTCAGAATTTTGTTATTGAATATGGTTTTGAAAATGGAATGATTATATCAATATCAAGAAATAATATCTTATCATTACAATGTGGAAAAGTTAGTTTTTCATTATTCATGATTTATATGTAATGATTATGTTATGGTTCTTGGGAATCTCTTATGTACACTGGTTGTTCTCTGATAAACCGAGGGTGGGTTAGCTGGTTATAGCTCTCTAATGATTTGGGTAATGAGACAGAGTTAAATAATAAGGTTTCTCATAATAGATTTTGGGAATATACTATGATGGGTATTCCAAATGTAACAATGAAGGTTTCTCCCTATGTATCTTTAAATTTTACAATGTAAGTTTGATATGTATTCTATAATTTACCTTTAATATTTATTATCCCTATGAAGTTTATCAATATTCCTATGTTTTCATTGGTTTATAAATATTGATATAATAATGTTTGATTTCCCTTTTTATCCCTTACTAAGCTATTTGTGCTCATCCCAAGTTTTTAAAATGTATTCAAAGCATATAAGAATGGGTAAGAGAATGTTATATATCAAGATGATTTTTATTAAGAAAAAGATATCATGTTTTCTTTTTAATGTTTTATATTGGGGAAAAATTGATTCAATTTTAGTGGTTTCCAATTTGTATAAATTGGAGTTATTAAGTACTAGTTATGTCGTAATTCTATAAAATAATAAAACTAAAAAGATCTTCAATGTGAATTATTAAATTAACTCAATACTATGAGATTTTTTGTTTGGGGTGTTATAGATGGTATTAGAGGTTGCTTTATATAACATAAGGGGTTATGATATTGTTAATAGAGTATTAATAATTTTTTTTAAATTTATGGTCATATTTAAAAGATTTTGGATTTGAAGATTACCTAGTTTCGTCATCTTTGTTTTATGTATTTAGAATGGTTTTCCATAGAATAAATAGGGAATCTATGATGGGACAACATCTGGAGGAAAAAAACCTTCCAAATCAGCAACCTCCAATGGTTGAAATCAAAAACTGAATAATTGTTATTGTAATAGTGTAGTTGAGTTATACTAAAAATGGTGGGGGTAACCATGCACAAGATAATCCAAATCAACCACAAAGTAACATGTCATTAGGGGAGTATTTCATGAGGAAAACTCCTCCATAATTCAAAGGATCATCTGTCCTAGTGCTAGATAAAGGGTGGATTAATACACGGGAAAATATTTTTGATGTCATGGGGTGTTCAGAAAATCAAAATTTTAGTGTTTCTATTTTCCATTTTCAAGGTGAATCAGATTAGTTGTGGTATGTGGTTAGCAATGTCGAGGTTAGTGCAGATATTGAAGCTCTTGATTGAGAATAATTCAAAGGCTTGTTTCTTAAGACATAATTCCCTAAGGAGGTTAGACATATGATGAAAAAAACAATTCTTTTAATTGATGCACATTGAGGAATCAATGGATACTTATTAATAGAATTTCACTTGACTAACAAGGTATGCTTCAAATTTTTTTTGAGGTCTTGATAGTAAAATCAATTATCTTTACTCAAGATTAAAGCCAAAGTATCGAAAAAATTTGGCTTCTTGTGTGTTAAAAAGTAATGAAAATCTTGTTCAATGTGCACAGAGGGTAGAAATGGTGTTTGATGATGATCATGTATTCTTTGACATACCACATAATAAGAGGTCGAGGAGGTAGGAGAAAGGGAATAATTCTTCGATAAAGTCAGATTGTATAAAAATTAAGTTTATAGTTTGTGAAAATTGTGGTAAAAAGAACACTATGGAATGCCTTTCAAATTTTTTTAGTGCATCCTATTTGATAAAATGTGATATAAGTATTGTAATTTCATTGAAAAATATCAGGGTAGTGGTATGAAAAAATCTGATTTATAGTCAGTAAAATGTTTTTTGTTCAATGAGATGTGCCATTATAGAAATGAGTGTCTGATAAAGAACATTAATAAAGGGAAGCAACCTGAATATAAGAAGAAAGGTGTATTTAAGTACTTTGAAACTAACTAAGAATATGATGGGCCATCAAATGAAGTGTTATTAGGTACAGTGTTTGTTAATTCAGATTATGCCAATGTGTTTTTTGATTCAGGGTCAAAACATATTTTAATTTATGAGAAATTTTCTAGTAAATTAGGAATTATACCTCAAAAAATTAATATAGATCTTATGGTAAAAACACCAATGGAAAATATTGAGAGAAAAAGAAATTATAATAATCTTTATGTCCTTGTCTTTGGAAAAAATCTACCTGCAAACCTTATTGATTTTTAACTTTAAGAGTTTGATGTTATTCTGGGATTGGATTGGATTTCTATTTATCATGATAAGATTGACTGTTGAGGTGAAGAAGTTTATTTCCAGAAATACATTCATCTAGTGTATAATAATTAACCCTTACCATTGATATCATATTAGGTAGGTGAGAAAATACTAAATGATGGAAATGAGTGTTGTCTTAATGAAATTTTTGGAACAAAAAAATTGTTAAGATTAATGATGTGTGAGTGGTAATGAGTATCATGATGATTTTTTAATGAGTTTCCTGGTATTATACCTGATCGAGAAGTTGAATTTACTATTTAATTATTTCTTGATTCTATTCCAATTTCAAAACACCCTTATCAAATAGATCAAATTGATGTTTTAGGGTTAAACATGAAATTGTAGGAGTTAGTATAAAAATTATTCATTCATCCTAGCACATCTACATGGGGTTATCCTATTTTATTTGTTAAAAATAAAGATGGATCAATGATACTATACATTGATTATATAACCTTGAATAACATCATTGTTACGAATAAGTATCATGTGCCTCATATTGATGATTTTTTTGATCAGATCTTGGGAGCTCGATATTTTTTGAAGGATGACTTGAGGTTGGGGTAACATCAGTTGAAAGAAATGGAAGAATACATTCAGAAGACTGTGTTTCATACTAAATATATCCATTGTGAATTTTTAGTTATTCCATTTGGGTTATTTAATACACCTTATATATTCATAGATCGTATGAATATAATATTCAAGGAGTTATTAGATATGTTATTGTATGTGTTTATTGATAAATTTTTGTTTATTATAAACTTAACAGGAGGATGAAATACATTTAAAGGTATTCTTGAAAACCATAGAAGAAAATTAATTATATTGGAAAATCAGCATGTGTGAGTTTTTGTTACAAAAAATTTCTTTCTTTGGCCACATTGTTTCTAACGATGGCATAAATGTTGATCCTACTAAAACAAAAGTTTTTTTAAGAATGGCTAAGATACACAAATATAACCAAGATTCATAGTTCTCACTATTTATAATGCTATTAATGGGAATTTTTTGAAAAAATATCATGGTCATCTAGCCCACTAACTAAGTTAACTTGAAAAGGTTTTATGTCAATCTGGACAAAAGAATGTGATAATTATTTTCAGTAATTCAAAATATGATTGGTTAATGCTATAGTTTTCGCATTACCTACCCAGAATGGTGAATTATTTATCTATAGGGGTACTTAATTGAAATCACTTGGTTTTTTCCTAATGCATAATGATTGGGAAATTTCTTATGCTTCACTTCATTTAAAAACTCATGTACTAAATTACCCTATACATGATTTGGAATTAGCTACTATTGTTTTTGAATTAAAATTTTGGAGGAATCATTTGTATAGATTAAAATGTGAAATATATACTGATCACAAAATTTTTGAGTATATATTCAATCATAATGAATTGAACATGAGACATAGAAGATTTTTGGAACTAATCAATGATTATGATTGCATAATTCATTACCATCCTGGAAAAGAAAGAATAGTGGATGATGCTTTATGTTGGAAGTGTAATGATACATTAACCATTTTATGTTTTGAACATTATCCTATGATTAATGATTTTATGAACATTTTAATGGATGTTGTTGGTGAAGGAAATTACACTATTTTGTTTCAGGTTTTAGTGAAATAATCTCTAAAAGACAAAATTATGTAACTAAATAAGGGAGATAGTGAGTTGTAGAAAAAGTTAGAATTGGTTCAGAAGGGTAATTTACCTGAATTTAACATTAATAAATACTGTTTTTTGAGATTTGGGAAGAAATTATGTGTGCCTTATGATTCATATTTGAGGAAAGAGTTGTTATGTATGTTCATAGTTCTACTTTTTATGTTCATCCAGGTAGTTCTAAGATATATAGAGTCTTTGAGAGTATTACAGGTGGGCTAGAATTAAAAGATATATTTCTAACTTCACTACGAAGTTATTGAAATAAAAAAAAGTTAAATAAAAAAGAAAATTACCTAAAGGTATGCTTCTTCCTTTTCTATTACTAGATTGGAAATGGGAAAAATATTTCAATGAATTTCATAGTGGGGTTACCAAGTACTTAATTAGGTAACAATGTGATTTGGATTATTGTTGATAAATTGACTAAATCATCTCATTTTATTCATATTAAAGATATACTATATCTATATCAACATTATTGGTTGTATCCTAAGGAGATAGTAAGGTTATATGGAGTTCATCTCTCTATTCTATTTGTTCATGATATCAGGTACACTTCTAACTTTTGGAAAGGCCTTCAGAAGTCATTAGGTATAGAATTAAAATTTATTACAGTTTTTCATCATCAATTTGATGGTTATACATAACGAATAATTAAGAACTTAGAGGATATGATACTTGCTTATTAAATTTATTACTTGAGAAGTTTGTATCAACATATTTGTCTGGTTATGTTTTATTATAATAGTAGTTTTGATTCGAGTATATAGAAGGAACCATTTGAGGCACTATATGGGAAGCAGTGACGAACTCCATCTTTTTGGGATGAATTAGGTGAAAGGATTCTTATGGGACCAAAATTATCAAAAAATTTGGAAGAAAAATTTTAGGTGATTTAGAAACACAAGAGGATAGCATAGAGTAGGAAAAAATTATATGGAAAACCGGAGGAAGGATATTTCTTTTGTGGTAGGTGATTATGCCTTTCTCTATGTTTCACCATCGAAAAGTTTGATGTGTTTGGGTAAGATGGGAAAGATGAGTTTGTGGTTCATTGGACCATATAAAGTTCTGAATAATGTTGGAACAGTTGAATACTGAGTGGTTTTACCTCATAGTTTATCCCTGGTACACTATTTTTTTCATGTTTCAATGTTGATAATGTATTTTTGAGATCTATTCATGTTTTGATTCTAAAAGTAGTTCAGTTGGAAGAGAATATTTCATAGGAGGAACAGATAGTCAATATTGTTTACCAGAGAGAAAAAGTGTTGCAGAATAAAAAGATTCATCAGGTTAAGGTTTTATGGAAAAACGAAATGGTTAAAGTGGAAACAGAAGAATTTTAAAATTCTATGAGGGGGAAATGCCCCTAGTTATTTGATAATGGAATAAAATAGAAAGGACACAATTTTTGATAGGGGAAGGATGTAACATCTTAGGTAATTTTAGAATAAGTCATTTTAATATCTATTTATATTTATGAATAAGATAGTAATTTTACTTAAAATGGGACTCTATGTCTAATAGCATACCCGATACACAATAATGTTTTCTATAAAATATTATGCTGCACATGATATTGAGATATAACGAAAAAATACACTATTAATATTATTATTTTAAATGGTAGTTATTGCCTAGATGGTGTATTATCGAGAATTAAAATATTTAACTTTATTATGTTTACACATATTTATTAAATTCTCTTACCTTCTTCTACTAAATTTTAGGGGCATAAAATTAGAATAAATCCAATTTAATTCATAAATAACTAAAATATTTTTTTAAAAGGTATTTTTACCACTTTTTTATGTTTAACCCTTTTTAAATCTAGTTTTTGTCACTTTTATATGTTTTATTTTACAAAATATACTTCTTCATTGGAAGTGGGGCATTAAAATTTACATTGGTTAATTTTTTTTCTATTTTTCTTAAAAAATTCATATTTTAATGAACAGTGAAAATACTACATTTTAATTCAACACTCACTTTTCATATAATTTATTTATATAGTTTTCTTTATATTAACTATTCTTAAAGTGTAATTTGACTAATTTTTAGCATTTAATTCAATTTTTTTCATTGTAATTAATTTCACATTGAAATTTGAAATAAACACATGTCAATATTTTGAGGGTTTTTAATTTTTAAGAACCCATTTTTTCATTCCGAAAATGCAAGTAATTTTAAATTTAATTTTCCACTTTTATGAAATATATTTTCAAAAACAAGAATACATGGTTTTAACCAGTATGAAAAAATTTATTTAATATGACCAAAATAATTTTTGGGGAATAGTAACTTTAGTATAATATTTACTACACTTAAAGGTTAAATGCGGTAAATAATGGTAAAAATATTATTATAATAAAATAAAAATTCCCTAAAACTTGTCCCAATCTTATTGGATGAGATATGGATGTCAAATAAAACCATTGGGATCACGATTTGGCCTTGTAAATCCACTTGGGTGTGATTACAACATTTGTAACTTTTAATTTAAAGTAAATGAAAAATTATAATAAACATTACTCTTTTTATTAAAACAATTATAATATGTGGTTATATAAGTGATATTATCCACTATAAATAGTAAATATAATGATAAAAATATTATATAAATCATGGGTTTTTATTTATAATTTTTATACATTAAATAATTAAATTTAATTAAGACATAATGATGATGTAGGGATTTCCTTACTAATGAGAAAAATAAAATAAATGATGTTATAAATAATAAAATAAATATTATTTGACATAATTTATATCATCAAAGATTTTATAGGGGAATTTGAAATTTTATAAAATAATACAATGGTTTTTTTTTAAAGTTATCTATCTCTTTGTATTTTATTTAAATTCAATAAAATGAAGAGTGTAAAATTTGACATAATTGATAATTTATTAAAATCAATATTTATTAAATTATTTAAAAATAATTAAAATAATTAAAAATAAAAATTTCAATACTATAAGGTCATAATGTTCATTTAATGTAATATTAGGGGAAATTTACCCCATATAAGTATACATAGAATCCTCTTAAAAATTAAAATGTTGTTCCAACTTTTAAAATTAGATGAGAATAATTAAGGGTAAACTTAAAAGATATGGTTTAAAATAAAATCAATACATCTCCAAAAAATATTGCATGAGATTATTTAGAACTATACTCATAATATTTTCGACATATTTTGATTTTTATTCATTTGGATTCAAGAATTAATTTATATTAATTTAATATTTTAGAAATTTTCAAGGGTGTCCCTCCCCTATACTAAAAAAAGGTACCTTATCTTTGCAAAGACTCATATATAAAAATCCATTTTTCTCAGATAATCTCTTACAAAACCTTTTCCTATAGTAACACCAAAAATTCTTGAGGCATTAGTTTAGGCATAACACCCTTCTTACAGTTGTAAGGCGTTCTTTAAAGGCGATCAACTGAACAAGAGGTATCATTTTCTTAATAGTTTCTCTTTTTTTCTACTTCCACATATTTTAAATATTTTTCTTTAAAGATGAGATAATAATTAAAGTATCCCCAATATAATAAGATGTTGTTATGTTAATATCATCCCATAAATCTGTTAACTCTTCCATCGAATGGGATGGGAATTTATTGTTCATGCGTACGTTTGAATTAATACCTCCACAAACAGATTTAGTTCGTTTCACATTACCATCTATCGATATTGGTGATAATGATGGAATTAAAATTTTTATGTGATATTCATGATATATTTATAATTTTAAATGAATAATATTTCAATTATTTTCTTATCTTACCTACACATAAAAACAATAACATCGTTCAGGAATACGTGTGAACTATCGCCTTCATAAAGCGATGTGAATCGTTATTATTCACCACATAACAATTATGATATATATATGTATATTTAAATTATTATTATTATGATAATATTATTATTATAATTCTATAAAGTTAAAATAATAATTACATTATTTTCATAATTATCAATGAAAAATTAAAACATTACTCATGCGTACGTATGACCTACGGTCTCCATAAATATAATGTTGTTCATTTTTATTAACCATAGTTAATGGTTTGATTTAATAAGATTGATTATTATATTAAAGTTTTTTTTATTTGATGAATAATATTTTTGATATGATGTAATTATTTCCACATGGACTAGTGACATCAAAACCATGTTCATTTCCGACTCCTGTACTGAATATCCACAAAACATCCGATATGAACATAAATAATTATATAATTTTTGTAACATGGTAATAAGTAATATCAAAGAAATAATTAACATGAAAAAGGTTATTAATAAATTATTAATTAATATATATTTATTATTATAGAATATAAATATTGTACGTGATGAGTCAGACTCACAGTATGGGACTTTACCTTAATATTTTTTCATTGATTCATATTTTTATAATATATAACGCTTTCTTTTATATGGTGTATAATCAACCCCTTTGACATTTAATTTCATTCATTAGTTTTCAAAAGGAATATTTTTTATACAAATCATTTTGCTAAATAAAAAAATGGAATTTTTTTTACAAAGGCGGTGACAAGGACCTTTCCTCCACCATAACCATTATTTGGTATTTTGCTTCCTCTACAAGCCGTAATGTTTTTAAAAGAAAATTAAAATACCATATTACATTTTTCAATATTTTTGTATTCAAATTTTTTTTCATAATGGAATGATTATATCAATATCTTAAAGAAATCTTATGATTGTAATGTGGAATTTTTTTTACTTAATGCATATTTTTTGAGTTATGATTTTGTTATTCTTCATGGGAATTTCTTATGTATATGGGTGGTTACATGATAAACTAAGGGCCGGTGAGCCTTTTATATCTCCCCAAAGCCTTGGGTAATGAGATGGAGTAAAACAATAAGGTTTCTCCTAAGAGATTTATGGAATATACTATGACGGGTATTCCAAACATTACCATGAAGCGTACTCTCAATGTAGCTATGAAAGCTAAAATATAAGTATGATATGGGTGACACAAGTTACATTTATTATTTATGATTCCTATGAAGTTTTTTAGGATTATTAGGATTTAATGGGTTTATAAATATTTAGGTAATAACATTTTCTTTCATTTTTTATCCATTACAAATGTTTTATTTCTCATCCGATGTTTTTAAAATGTTTTCATGGGGTATAAGGTTTTGTAAGAGAAAGGAAGAAGTCTAGAAGATTTTTATCAATAAAAGAAATCATATTAACTTTCAAAATTTTTATATTTTGAAAGAAATGGATAATATTGTAGTGTTAACCAATTTGTATACAATTGCGTTATTATGTATTGGAAATGTCTTAATTCTCTAAAACCTTAAACCAGAAAAGATACTCAATGTTAATTCATGACTTAACTAAAGATTGTTAAAAGTGTATGGTTGGGGCCTTATACATTCCATAATATGATGACTTAGAAGGAAATAAATCCTCGGCAGGGACAGATTGTTATTTTGAAATAGGCTGAGATTTTATCGAAATCTTCTACATTACACAATTTGTATGAGTGGAGAAGAGGACACCCAAATGAATAAAAATGTTATGGTAGAAAAATATCCTTTTGAAGCAATTATTTTAGAAAACCTACATTTTAATTATTTTAATAAATTAAACCTCATATTTAGATGAGATATAGTAATGTTGAGGGAGGGGTTTCCACTACCAAATTATACATTAGATAACCGGTCTACTGAATTCACTACCATCAGAATTAAGGGAATGTAGAGGTCTCTCTATTCTATGAATCCATAGTGGTGGTGTACAAACATTTCATATATTGGGAAGATCATTTATCTGGTGTCATTGGTGTGGGTGACAAAGTAATTGAATCCAAACAATACAATTTACAAAAATAAGTTCCACCCTTGTATCCATTATGTTAATAATTAGATTTTATTCTAAAGGGGACATCAAATATTATTATGAAACATCAATAACTAATGAAGGAATCATATAAAAAATCAATTAAATTTTATTCTAGTAGAATTCAACCACTTTTGAGGAGATCCAAATAAAGAGGTCAGCATGGTTACCAGGGACGACTAGCTATTAAATAGTCTTCTGAGAATGAATTTATTACATAGGTTTAGTATGATGTAACATGAAATATTTATATTTATATAAAAATATAATTTAATGTGATGTAGGTACCTTTATTTTTTGAGGTGGTATTTTAGTATCTTATATATTAACATGTTCTTAATTTAACATTGCTAATTCACATTCATTTCTTTCAAAAAAATTGGTATCACTCATAGATCATAATTCTAAATTGTTACATTTACATATGAGCCTTGATACCCGCTTCTACAATAGTAATTAATAGACCTAGAAGTATTTCACATGTTTTTTGGTAGTGGAATCCCTTTGGCACCCATGGGGTTTGATGGTTTTCAATATTAAATCATTCAATGTAATTAAAGGAATACATTATATCACTATCTAAAATTAATATACTTACTAGTATAATATGAATGTTACATTAAACCTCTTAATGGTATATAATACACTTTTTAAAGAGATATGGAGGTTTAGGCTGGTCATATACATCACGATTAGGGGTAGAAAGGTTTGATCGTTAAAAATACAGATGGACTAATCATCAATGATATTTACATTAAAGAGTGAAATATCAATACTCTTATAGTGGATTTATATGTTGATTTTTTCAATGAAAACTTCACAGGACTAACAAAAAATTGAAAATTATAATTTACTATTCACTTATCCGAAGAACAAAAACTATAACTTTCTATGAATATCAAATCACCAAAACTAGATTCATTTTGTTAATGACTCTATTCATATATGTTATGTCCAAATGGTATATTATAATGATTAAATTACATTAGGATTCACCAGTAATCTACTCAAATAAGTAATATGGATTTTTATGTATGTGTGATGACTTCCAGAAGTTGAACCAGTTCATAATAAATAATTTATAACCCCATTTAAAAATTTAAGATCTTTTTTATCGAATAAAGGGATTGAATTGGTTCTCTAGGATTGGTTTTGTATTTAATATATTCTCAACATTTATTTGGATTAGTGGATACTTCATATAAAACATTTAATGTCTATTACATTCATTTTTAATAACTTATAATTCATTTTATAATATAGAATTCCTTCATGGTATTGATTGATTTAAGGAACCAAATATTTTCAATCAGTTTTCGACAAAATCGATGTTGTTTTCATTAAAGAGATCTTTTTTGTCTAAATCCCATGAAACAAATATCCATCATCTTCATACCATTTCGTACACATTTAGAGTTCTCATTCTTTTGATAAATTTCATAATGGATAAATTTCAAAATAGAATTTATGTTCCTTTGGAATTTTATTTTGAAACATAAAATATAATTATATCCAAGTAAGTTAGAATCAATGATGTTATAGAATATCAAAATGACCATTTGAGATAATATATTTTCATGGTATTACAATGTATTACCCCCATATTATTCATAATTTTCCTAAAATCAACACTCTTATAGACACCTTCAACACAAATAGAGTTAATTTCATCTTATTAGACATATGGAAATATATTTTTCAATATCTGAAGAATCAATTACATAAAAATAATGTTATCATTATGTGTTATCATGTTGAGGGATTAAGATATATTGTTATCCTTATTTAGTAGGCCTCATACATTTCCGTAGGAATTATCATCGAGTAGTGTCATATTTTATAGGATAGTTGTGTCCACATGAATTGAAATAACCTACTAATTAAATGGATGGGGATAAGTAAATCATTCCTTTAAATGATTGATAAATTATCTATATTGATAAAATTTAATTTTTTTTATGGACCATAATATCCATAAATATATATTCCCCCTATGTGACATGAATCATAAGAAACATCACTAGGGGAATTAACTCTATTTGTTTGATATAAATGTATAATATTCTATTTTTAGTTTAAATATTGATGTTGATGACCCTAGTAGTTTGATTCATCCTCAAAGTGTGAAATAATTGTACGATGAATGGTAAGTGTTGTCTCTTATGGATTACCTTAACTTAGATATTCTAAAAAATCAAAGTTGGGTACTGATATACTACATTGATCATACATCATCTATTGTAGTGAATTTTATGGATACCCAAAAATATGATCAAAATTTTATCATCCTTCAAGAAACACTCAGCGGTATAGTGATCATTTATAGTTCACATAATGATTCATTATTCTTATCGTACATCCTTAAATATCTAGTTTTTGGACAAGTATATTGTCAGTGAGTAATTTAAAAATAAAACTATTCTTGATGGGAAACATACATTGGAATCACAATGATGTACCATGTCATTTATCACCAAGTCACTAGCCTAACATCTAGAATGTATATTCAGGGTTCATTTCACGGTAACTTGCCTATTTTTGGGTAATGGTATAAAATTAATGGTATACAAAAACACTTTTACTACATCCTTTCTACATATGGTAATGGGAAATGATAATTGTGGATTTATTAGCAGGACAAATGTATTCATCAAGAGCCTAACACCCAATGTGGTTAATTAGGGATCACTAGACCAAGACATATAATTTTCATGAAATTAAAAGGTATTCATTAATTAAATATATTAGTTAGATATATGTCATCACAATTTCAATTTTTATGTAATACTGAGATATATTTTCATTGAATATACCCCTGAGGTAATTTCTTTGTTATTCTTTAAACTATAATTGTTATTATATTGTCATGTAAAGAAGAGTACTAAATTACGCTGCAAGACTAATGAAATGTCTGATTGAACAATCTAAAAACTTAAATATGTTCTTTTTTGGGTTAATTTTTTTTATTATATAGGATGAAAGTATTGTGAAATTTCCTTGGTTGAATTATCCTAGAATACTAGGTAATATATTCCAAATTAACTAGAATTGTTTAATGACCTATAAGTATAAACAGGTTATTATCATTTAATTTTTTCATTAGTGGGAAAATAATTTGTCATCAAACAATGAATTGTATAGGAGAAGACTACTTTGGGGAAACTTATTATGAATATTACTATAATTAATTGAATTTTCAAAATATATATTACATAACATCAATGGAGACCCTTGGAATTCAAAATGGGTCATCAATATTTTCATTAGGATCATTAATTTTGGGACTCCTGAGTGTGGGAATATAGGTAAATTTAACCTAGTGATTTAATGCGCCTTTTGATATCAACATGTGAGTTATAGGAATTTCCTTACAAATTTTTGTTCATTGAAAATAATAAATCATGAAAAAAATATCCAGTTCTTCATCTTGATAAGGAATATAATCGGACATATTAAAAGGATCTTGTATGATGATGTGGAGATAAACATTTTTCCTTTCATTTTGGTTTATTATATTTTCATCACTATCCAAATCCATAACGTGTTCTGAGGAAAGTTGATTGATATTATTCAAAATAGGTGGAAGTGTGAATTGTTCAAATAATAAACATGCTAGTAGTTGTTTGAAATAATGATATTATGGAAGGACATGTTCTATAAATAAGTAAGTTTATACTTCTCAAGTAAAATAGACCAATCGTAGTGAGATAATAAGGATTAAATCCATTTTTTTATATTTTTATACAGATTTTGTATTTTAAATTAATTTCACAATAGTAAATTTATTAAATATCTTATATAGGGTTTAAGGTAGCTATTTTACAGAATAAGATACGTTGGAATGGTGAAAAATGTATTTGGTTCCATGTGACTAGATATGGGGTGTGTGGTGAGGTTTAGGTGGACCTAGTGGTTTTTTCTAGTACCATTTGTAATTAAAGAAGTTATACAAGGTACATGATATGATAAAAGTAAAACAAAAACATAATAAATAGGTATTTGATAAATTTAATCATTAATTTAAGACTCCAATTTCTTGTGGATTTTAATTCTAGAATCATTATTTCTTGTATTATATCATGTGTATCCTCCATTCCCCTCACCTTTATCCAATTTTTATCCTCTATTAATTCATGATTTTGGTGTCCTGGAACATTTATAATGCCTTTTACATTGTGAGGAAACAACTAAATTCACTCAATAATTTTTATTTACTAATTCTACATGTTAGAGGGTATAATACCATGAATCTTTAACCTAATGATCTTATATTTATATTAATCTCTTTTATACATTAATTATTATTTCTACTGTGTCTGAACATTAGTGTAGAGTTGGAAACCACACAGTTTTAATTTTTGGATTTATTAATCACTTATGTAAGCATAAAACATCAGTAAAATCTATTTTAATAGACCTATTGACACGTGTGGTATGTTGAATTATTATTTTTTATTTATATAGAATAAAATTTCAATAATTTCCTTAAGTTAACCAACAATCCTCTCATACTCATGTAGGGTGAGATTAGTAATGGTCTGGGACTGAGTGAACCAGAAAATTATAATTATTTTTTTCTATATATAGAAGTTAAAACAATTTTTTTATGAATGCTGTGAATATCATTCTTAAACCAAATTAGTTTTATTATTATAAATATATTGGGTTTTAACTCATATGACCTATATTTTACAATTAATTTTTCAAAACCTCGGTATTTCCTTAATTTTAGATAACGAAATATAAATGTAAAAGATTCTTCTTTCTATATGTTGTCCATAATTATAAGATGTGTAGGTATAGTTAGAGATCATTCTATATTTTATAAATTTAATATGTAATCACCATTTTATTTGATTTCTCTTTTGGGTAATTGGAATATAGATATGTATCATAAGAGGAAAAAGAACTGTGCATTTCTGTAATAAAAATTATGTATTTTTCTAATGGTTTCATAATGATCGTAATTATTATACCCATTACCGTATTACTTTTTTTATGTTTCATAATTTTCTTAAACAATTATACTAAATAATCTTATCCCTATGGAATTTTATCTATAATCTTGACTTATTTTATATAAATATTCAAATATGTGTGGGTGTATATATATGAATTTTTAAATTATGTAGAGTTTTTATAACCCCTCCCATATAATAAAACAATCATATCATTATCTCAAATAAATTGATTGAATAAAAAGAAAATAGTAATCATAATTTCACCGCATAAATAATATTGTACATACAATGACTCATTACTATGAATAATTATTTGATAAACAATAAGAATTAATGTGTTTCATGTTCTTATATAATTATACTCTTATTGACATGAACATTCATTTATGGTTGGATCTTAGGGGTGGTCTATAGACCACTCACTATATATTTCCATACTCATAACATATATATGCTCCATGGGATGTTTGGGATACCCAAATGTGAATTAAGAAAAGAAAAAGTCCAAGTTATTTGGATATAGGACACGTGTATCATGGATCTTGGGGTGATCAATTCATGTTATTTCAGATATGGACTTTTGGATGGAATACCATTTTTCAATTGTTTTCCTTCAGATCTATTTCACACACATGAAAAACAACATAGAACATTAGGTATTTTTTCCAAGAAATATTCATGTACATGTGTTTTATATTTTTCTATCATATATCAATGATAAGATTGATGTTTAGAATTATGTTATATTTTTAAGAATGTTAATATCATAACATTCATTATAACATTGTCTTAAAATTATTACCAACTTATATTGGAAACTTGATTCTCAAATTGTATAAACAATTCTTTGAATGATCATACCACATAGGGATAAAATCCATTAAAGTTTTTAAGAATCAATTATATTTGGATAACCATCACCCAAATTAATATTATTTTACCTCAAACATGTATTCCATACTATAGAAATCATTTTTTCCCTTGAGGTTTTATGATGATTTAAGTCATGTTTCATCAATGTATTTGGGTCATGGAAATTACACACTTAGATATTTAAATCCTAGTAATGGGGTGAACTATAAAATAATTAATATTTATTATTTAGGGAATAAATTTAAGGGTTTATTTACATATATTTATATATCATTTTATATTGAATACTTTCATCAATTAATTATATCATAAAAATAAGTACATAACTATTAATCTTTGTTAGATGAAATGAGAAATGAAAATAAATAAAATTAAAAAATATTGAAAAATAAAACAGTATGTTATCACAAGATTTGAATATTATGAAAATATAAATTTCAATTGACACATAATTGGGAAAGGGTTTGGAAAAACCTACAACCAAGGATGGTAATCTAAACAAATATTTAGAACCATTTTCTATTAGAAGGGAGAACAAAAATACATGAATAATATAATGAAAAAATCATAGATGAAATATTAAAATATATTATAAAAAACAATAAGAATATTTTATATATTTTTTTTGTGAATAGATATCATTTTTCTCTAAGAAGTAGTTATTGAATTTGTAATATATAAATAAGTATAAGAGATTAATCAATACATTTATCAAAAAATACCTCCAATTGTTAGGGACAAAAAATCATTATTATAAAACTATTTTTTGAATATATTGTATAAAATTGGAAAACATTGACCTTTTTTCACTAATTACATACTATTTATGACCCAGATAGGTTTGGGTATGAAAGATACATTGAAATTTGTTTTCTTTCTAATTGCATGATTAAATAAGTCCTGTAAGAGTCTATTCTGTCCATATAATTGATTCTCAAGGTATGTAATTGGTAAATAAAATTCTTAACAATCATAGTAAATGTTGATGGTCGATATGGTAGAATCAAATAAAATAAAAAATTGAAGTACAATATTCCTGAAATGCTAATAATAATATATTTTCTATTTATATTACAATTATTTTTTATTTCATGATTATTGCAAAATATAATAATTATTAAATATAATTTTTTTGGTTTATATGATAATAATTTTGAGAATATTGAATGCAATATTTATACAATAGTTTATGATTTAATAATTATTTTAATGATAAATCATTACTTTTATACTTTTGAATTATGTTCATTAATTTCCAAAATTGTTTCTAATATTTTTTCTTTGAATTGAATGTCTTGTCTCTATCAGTGGAGAGAATTAAATTTTAATATTTTTTATCATACGGAAATTTCATTAAAATTACTAGGTAATTATATGTTAAGGATATATTTCCCAATAATTAATGTTAGCAATCCATATCAAAAATGAAAAACAACACAAGACATAATTCAAACAATATTAATAGATTTCACCATAACATCGACTACTGTTAGTTAAAAACAAATTCTATACTATCTAAATTATCTAGTTTAGTTTTAAATAACTATTCTTATTTAATTATTGATGATTAATCATAACTTACAGGGGTTTCCTTTTTACCTAATCATGATAATTTCATTTTAATTTTATTATATTTTTATTTATAATTGTGAACTGTGGTAAACATACTATGTCGAATCTTTGAAATTACAAACACTGTGATATTCAAAACCATTATTCTCATAACCATTATACATATAATTTGTATTAATAAACATATATATCGATTTAATACAATTATAAGTTGTGGTTCTTAAAAGGATAGTGTGAAATCTATAATAGAATGTTCATACCAGACTAAAAAACTATAGGTTTCTGGTTCATAATTAAGAAGAGGTTATATCTATAACATGTAATATAATTAATTGGCATGTGAATGTTTTAAAATTAAGTGAATTTACTATAAGAATTTAGGGGTGTGAAAACTGAAATAATGTTATAGGAAGCTCATTTGACAAAAACTCACTATACTGAACACCAAATATAGAATATGTTATTTTTCCATAAGTACATTGATGGGATCGTTCCACGATATTATACCTCTCTAAATGAATATAGTTTATTTAATAAAAATAGCATATATAATTATTATATTCCTTTTTAAATTCCACTAAAATATTAACCATACTAGTGTAAAATTTACCATAGGGGGAAGCTTCCAATATATCCGTGATGAGGACCATTACTCCTATAAGATCCATCCTCTATTCTCCCACATTCTACATCCCTCCATAAAAGAAACTCAATGGCCTCTCCATATTCCTAAACATTACTATCTTCCTCTAATCTACACAATATCCTTTTCTATAATGGAGTCCAATGGACCCAACATGTTCCCTCCTAAACTGAAGACCTTCTTCAATGTTCTTATTCCATCTAGTTTTGTCATTCAATATCTAGATTCCATATATCCACCCTATTAAGTATCGAAGGGATATAACTAGATGATTTTCCCTATGTTTCCTTGTGAATATATAATATCATGTGTTTTTAAAGGGATTCATTGTGTTCAATAGAAAACTAGGTATACCAATAATTCTTAAACGAACAACTACAAATTATATTTAAAATCTGACCATTATAACCTAATAGTAAAATTGGTTTTTGGGAATTAGAATAACAGATTTATGAAGAAAATATAAAGTTCCAAGTCACAATTATTATATTGGAAAATGATTATAAAATAATATCATAATATTGTAATTTGAATCATTGGAAATATGTTTTCTTCAAAAAAATAGGTCTTCTAGGTTTTCTTGAATGAATAGTATAAAAATATCTAGTTTTTTAAAATTTATTAGAAACATTTAATTTCTTTTTTGGTTTCAAAATGTAAAAAATTATCATAGAATAAATTTTTAAGATTTTTTTTGATAATTTTAACTTTCAATGATTAATGAAAAAATACTAGATTGATTTTGAAAACTACATTTAAATTACATTGTAAAATTATGTTCTAGAATAGATTTAAAATTTAATTAGTTAATATTAATTTAGAATAATAAAATTATTCTTTTTGAAATATATTTTATACTTTTATTTAGTATAAAATAGTTTATATTTAAAATTTAATCTTCTTCAAAAAAAAATAAATTTTGTTTCATATTTCCTATTTAATTTTTTATTAAATTATTAAAATTAAATGTATTAAATTTTGTAAAATCATATTTCATAGTATATGGTCCAAATTTAGTAAATATTTATCATTCATTTTTATAAAATATGAATAGTGAAAATTTTATTTTTTATTTCCATAGTTATGTGTATATCGGGTATTTATGGATAAAAATAATTTTACAAATATTATTGAATTTCTTTAATACTTTTCCATTTATTATTGGATGATAATGTTCCAAAAAAATCCATAGGTCAAAATGCGGACCCTTTGGGGCTGCATGGTTTTGCAATATATCTCTTAGTGTATTCTATTTTAAGAAAATTCAAACTAGTCACAATATGGTTTTTAATAAGTATAATATAATTAATATATTGTCATCCCAATTATATGCTCAACCATAAAATTCCAACTGAAAGATAAAATATTTATATTAATCATGGTAATTTTAAAAGAAAATAGGGAATAAATAATTACATTAAAGGGGTTCAAAATGACGATGAACTAATTATTAAATTTATGGAAAAATCAAATAATTGATATTGAAAATGTAAAATTAATATAATTTGAGAGATTAAAGTTGATTTATGATTTCTACTAAAAATTATTGTATGTCTAGGATATAATAAAATATTTTATTCAAATATTACAATTTTGTAATGTTATTAATGTCATAGTTACTAACTATATAAAATTTGAAAATTAGGATATTTATTGAATATAATATTTTCATAAATTATTAAAAAATAATAAGAATTTTAGATAAGGTCTCAGAGAATAATATATGGTCTAAAATTACATACCCTTTGCAAATAATTTCTATTTGGAATTATTTGTCTCTAGAATAGTGTTATTATATTTTAATAAATTGATAAATTCCTAAAGTGCCTCTCACCTCAATTATAAATAGGCACCATGTCCTTCACTTCATTTCAATTACTTAGGCCTTTAATGTAACAACCAATTTAATGATATAATAAAATTAAACTCATTTATAAATTTTTTACATTTATTCAATATATTTTAGATGCATAATACCTAAATAAATCATGTTTTATGTATAAAAGAATTATTTCTCGAAAAAGGAAGCTTTACCGCATTTGGACGACAACCTTATTTTAAATATAGTTTTTTTCACTTTTGAAAATTATATTTTTAAAAATAATCTCTTTATTTTTATGTGATATATAAAAATTTACTTTTGTTTAATTTTTGATATTTTTTAATATGGCTCATATTTTGATGAAGAGTGAAAATATATTCCACTTTTAATTGAACGGTGTTTTTCATAAAAAAAATATTATAGTGTTAAATTATATTTTTAATTAATTTTAAAATAATAATCAAATTCAGTCTATTAAAATCATTTTTTCATTATACTTTGATATAAAAACATTTCAATCTTTTGAAGATATTTACATTAATAACATGTTTTCTCATTCCGTCAATGTGATTAAATTTTAATTAATTTATAAAATTTAGTTTTTTTATTATTCAAACATTAATTCCATATTTTGAATCACAATGAAAAAAATTATTAAATAGTTACTTTTCAATTTTTTATATTAGGATTAGCAACTTTTGTAAAAATAATATTAACACAGTTAATTGAAAATCGGGTAATTGAGGTGAAAAATAAAATTTTAAATATTCTAAATTTACACTAACACTTGTAATTATTTAGTTGGATGAGTTTTTTTGGATCAAAATCATAATTGGGATGATATTATAACCTTTTTGTTCCACTTGGATGAGAATATGACATTTCTAATATTATATTCAATGAGATGTCTATTTCTTCACACTATTGTTTTTAATAAGAGACCTATTTTTAAAAATGAATTCTCGATGAAATATATTAGAATATAAATATTATTTTTAAACATAATACATTTATATTTATTATGATATGTTGTTTTTATTTTTTGGGGAATAAATTATTAAATTAAAGGTTTTCACACAAATGATGTCGTAGTTGTTTAATTAAACGAAATATCAAATAAATGATATAATAATAGTAAAATAAATATAATTTGAGATGATTAATTTCAACCATAAAATTATTAGAATAATTTGACATATAAGTGACGTTTTTTAATATTTTTTTAGAATTTATCTTTTTGTTATGATATTTCTAAAAATTCATGTATTGAATAATGTCAAAATTGACATTTCCGATATTTTATAATAAATAATATTTAAATAAATGATATAAAATTTCTAAAAATATTAAATTAAGGCATATGATTGGTTTGTGTTTTTAAATTTATTAAATTACTCATTTATTTGTCGTTTTGAATTGTATAGAAATTATATTAACCCTCTAATTGTAAATTAAATTATATCATGGTAAGAGGTAAAAGGGTTAAAACAAAATGACAAGGAATAAAAAAAATAAAACATTAATAATTTTCCTGAGATAACTTGATTTCAACACATTTTCATACTGTCTAAAAAAAATCCATTTTTATCCATTTTTAATTCAATATTATTTTATATTAATTCACTATTTTAAAGAATCCCAAGAGTGCCCCTCTGCCATACTATAAAAGGGAACCCATTCTTCTTATTTCAGAACACATAAAAAGATATAGTTGGGAAAATATCAAACCAAATACCTTCCAATAATCCCTACCCATATTCTATAGTACTTATTTTAGTCATAACATCCCCTTAGAGGTGTTAAGTTGTCAATCAAGCGAGGCCTTCTAAAGGAAACATGCCGTTTTTATTTAAGTGTTTCTATTTTATTTCTTCTTCCACTACCTTCAAATATTCAACCACCATTATGAAAGAAAACTCTAGTATCCTCAGAATAATTAGATTTTATTATGTTAATATCATAACCTAAATACATATCCATTTCCGTCCAAGGGAAATTAATTAATTGTTCGTGCGTACACCATACTACCACCTCAGGAACCGATATAATGTGTTTTCCATCACCAGTTCTCAAGAATAGTTATATTTAGGGATGTATTGTTTATATATGATCTTCATGAAATATTTATCATTATTAAATATTAATTTAAATTTTATTTTCTTAACTTTCCATGTACATAAATATGATAACATCATTCGTGCGTACATGTAAACTATCACCACCACGAAGCGATGCGAGTTTTTTTCCTCACCACATCACATGGATTAAATATAATTATATTTAAATTATTTATATGATATTAATGGTATTATTATAATTATATAAATATAAAATAACAATTACCTACTTTTTATAATGATCATTGAAAAATTAAAACTGTACGCATTTCTAAATACGGCTAACCATATGCATGACTATAACATTATCAAATTTTTATAAAAATACATAATTGGTTTTCTATAAAAGTAATGTTGATTTATAATAGAATTATTATTTCATGAATAATATTTTTTATATTATGTAATAATGTCACTATTGACTATTTTCATCTTACAAAATTCATTTTGGGACTTAAGTACTGAATAACATCAAATCATCTGACATGAACTAAAATAATTAAGTAATTATAATAACATGTTAAAAAGTTATATAAAAGGAATATTAAACATTAAAAAGGATTTAAAATAGTGTAATAATTATTCAATTTTTATTATTCATGAATATAAATATTTTACCTAATGATTCAGACTCATGTTATGGGACTTCCTTTCAAAAACCCTCATTTAAAGATCCCATTCCAACTCATTTTATAAAATTCAACGGGAATGGGTTTTTAAATTATATAATATGATATGATTTTCCATATTTTATTTTAATTTAATTTTTTTATTCCTCCTTTACTTGTTTATAATTTTATTTTCAAATAATGTTTTTAATTTTTTAGTGCGCAGCTTTGTAAAAATGAGAACTGATTTCATAATTTATTTCTATTTTATGTATGATTTATGTTTTATGATTATGCTTTGTTTAATGGGAATTTTTATGAGTATGGGTGGTACCAAGATAAACCAATTGAGGGTGATACTATGATATATCTCTAATTAATTGGGTTATGTGACAAAATTAATCAATAGGGTTTCTTCTAAGAGATTAATAAAATATACTACAGTTGGAATTACAAATGTAACAGTAGAGGATAGTCCATGTATAGTCATGATAGTTGTAGTATGTTTAAGAGAAATATTGAATTTATGACACAAGATACCTTTACGATTTGTTTTTTCTATTAATTTCTAATGGAATCTTATTATTTCATGATGTAAGATAAAGAGAATATGTTTTATGGGTAAAAATTATAAATTTGTGAACATAATTTCGTGGGTTTAAAGTATTCATGGACTAACTATTAAATTATTTATTTTTATTTCCCAAAATAAGTATTTTGTGGACATAACACATTTTAAAAGGAATTTCACAATGCATAAGGATTATTATATGTTGGAATGAATTCAAGATGAATGTTATGGGGATTTTTTTTTAAAAAATATATCATGTTTTCTATTAAAATTTTTTATTTTTGGAATAAATGAATGTTGTTTTTGTGGTATACACTTTGTATGATGTGAAATTTTTGTATTAATTATTTCCTAATTCTCTAGAACATGAAATATGAAAATAGTTTCAATGTAAAATAATATAAATTCTTGAATAAAACTCAATACTATGTTATGATTGAGGTCGGGACCTTATATTTTATATCAAAGGTCAGTTTAGATAAATTTAAGAGTAAGGATATTACTAATATAATATCCGTAAATTATTTTTCATTTATTGTTATGTTGAAATAATATAGAATTTCATGATTACTATATTTATTAATCTATGATATATATATGTTCATAATGGTTTTATACAGTGGAACCATGGAAACTCTAGTTGAAAGGAATCAAGAGGAAAACATACTTCCTAATCAGCATCCTGAGATAGTTGGAATTGGAACTAAATAGTTTTTTACTATGATAGATTAGTTGATATAGGCTATAAATTGTAGTGTAATCCATGTACATGATCATCTAGATCAAATATAGAGTAATATTTCAGTAGTGGAGCCTTTTATAAGGAAACTTCCTCAATCTATTAGTGGATCTTTTGTCTTAGTGGCAGTGGAATGGTGGATTAAATCCCTAAAAAATATTTTGAATTTCATGGGATGTTCATATAATAAAAAGAACAGATTTATTTTTTTACTTTATTCAAGTTGAATACGATTAGTGGAGGTTTATGGTGAACAACATCAATGATAGTGAGGAGATTGATTCATTAGAGTGGTATGAATTGAAAAATATTTTTATTGAGAAATATTTTTTTACGGATATTCAACTTAGGATAGAAAAAAATATTTGAATTAATTGGAATGGTTTTTCCATTGGTTCATGTTGTATGGAAGTATAAAAAATACTCAAGAAGAAACTTGGGAGTGAGAGTCAGATATACATGCCAAGTGACCTGATCACTTTTCTTTGGAATCCCAATGATCCTTGGGAAGAGTTACTTGATGATGCGCCTTCTTAAGGCCGAGATTTTTTAAGATCCCATATTCATCATAAGGTATATTTTTTATCATCCTATATATGCCCCTTATTTTAGTTAAATAAGTGTTTCCCTAAGTTCATGAGAAGGATCAGGGGTGTTCTAAGGGTTTATAGAATGAAAGAGGAGGAATAAGGAGTTTTCCTGACATGTTGCACGATTTGTGCATGGTTAGTGCAAAACATGAAAATCATCCTAGGTAACTGTGAAGCCTTGGATAGAGGCTTTCACATGTTTATCCCATGGTTAAGCTTACCATGAATAATTTCTTAGTAACCGTGTGAAGGGGTGATTTTGGGATAGTGTCTCATGCATGGTTCGTGAATAGTTTTGTAAACTGTGTGAGTAAACCGTGAAGCCCTATAATGATTATATATTTTCCAAATTGTCACTTTGAGATTTTAAATCCTCCCTTAGGATTTTCCTATTTTATCCTCCCCTAAACCCTAGTTACCAAAAAGATATCATAATATCTACTAAGGAGGAATACCATTCATTTCTTGGTCTTTTGGAGCACCATTGGATGCAGATCTAAGATCCAGCTAAGTTCAATCTCCTCTTTGCTTCCTCTTCTCAATTAGTGTTTTTATCTTTCTCTCACCTCCATCAAAATCTCTAAAACCATTACTATACAACTAAATCTAGGTGAAATATTTAATATATTGTTGAATCTGGATCCAAGGCCACGTTTGTGAGTGAATTTTCAAATGGATTTTAGGTAGGTGGTCTAGTGGTTATATCCCATAGTTTCATTGTAGATTTGTGCATGCCCAACGTTGTTCCATGTAACCTATTATCATAATTTTCAACCTATTAGTAATATTTAGTGTTTTGGTTGTTTAAATGATGAATAAAACCTTCATGGTTCCTAAGGGATGTATCAAGGATGATTTGAGCCATTTAAGGCCTCCCATGTAGTGCGCCGATACTTTATGTACCTAGAATTAGCTAAGTAAGTTCTATATTCTTGGTTGATCATGTAGATCCCTTTTTTATTATGTTTATATTATTAACTTAAGTCTAAATGAGTTATTGGATAATTGGCGTTGAGGTAAGAGGATTTTGAAATATTTTACATATGCCTAAGCGAGTTAGTGCATGTTAAATGGTGAATATACTAATTTGATAATGGTATGTTGAATGGGAAATTTGTTGAAGGGTAATTCATAAGGTGATTTATGAATGTGTATAATGATTTGATATAAAAGAATTATTGAATATTCTTTTTAAGATATGTTTGAGAGTTTTAATTGGGCTAAATGGATGGAGTGATGTAAATTGAAAAATTCTTTCTAGGTTGTAGTAAAATATGATTTACTATGCTGATTGTTAATGATTAAGATTGTTTTATGAATGGGTTGTGTATAGAGATGATATGGTTCGTTTATGGTGAATGGATTGATAATAATTTGCACATGACTTGAGGTGTTGGATAAAGTACTGAGGCTCCTCTCACAGGTTGAGTTTGACTGATCCTCTAACTCCCCCAACAATACACATGTTAGGGTAGGGGACAGAGCTCGATTCGCCTAACAGTTGCATTCCACCCTGATTGGGGCTTTGAGGTGAGGATATTGTGATGTTGTGGTAATTTATCCCTATTGATTTAAGGACTTACTTATTCCCTTGTAAAAAAATAAAAATTCTCTGAACCTTTTTTGAATGATGTGAATACCTAACTTAGGCATTTTTCTATTGATGGTGACCTAGTAATAAAAAAGACTTAATGAATTGACACTTTGTTAGTAAGAGTTAAGTTGATATTTCTAACTAGAGGCCGAAATTTTTTTTTTCTTTACTTGTCATTTATTTATACTTTCATGAACTATCTTTTAATCGGGATATTTGTAGACACCAAAGGTAGTGGCCTAAATAGTTGTAATCACACCCATCATGGACACTGTTGATTACCCGAGAAGCTTTTACGCTTACTGACTAAGAAAGGTCAAGGACCCTCTTCTTGGTAGTTGAAATGGACATGAGACATGCATGGATGAGGTTCCAGACATGGAGTCAGGGCCATTTTGGGGATTACTATATTTTATTTATTTTGGGTTTTTTCACATGGAATTTTAGCATGACATGACATATTTACTGTTGTTTTTTGGATTGTGCCCAGTTTGGGAGATGCTAGGTTATTAATGTTATTAGTTTTTTCATATTTTTTTATATTTATATTTTTATCTATTATGGTTTACTTTATTAAAGAGTTTATAGTCTCCCCACGGGACCTATTAGAACCTCACTATTAGTCGACAACATCTGGCGTACGGGGAGGTGTGCTTGAGGTCATGTGACGACTAGGCTCGGGGCACCGATTTAGTGGAACCAAGGTTAGTGACATTAAAGAGTGGTATCAGAAGAGGTATTTTTCATTGAGTTGCTATTTGGGAATGGTATACAAGAGGTTTGGAAGGTGTTAGGCCTTAGTATAGTGCTAAGGATTGGGATTATCTAATCCAAGTACGAGGGAAAATCCAAGTCACCCTAGGTGAGAATGGTGGTTTTTGATGTGTGTTGTTACATTTGATGACATTTCACCATTTGGTAAAGAAAATTTGGTGTGATGTCAATATTTTTTTGATATTTTTCTCTTGGATGGAATGGAACGAGGTTGTAAATTCATGTATGAAACTAGGAACCTATGTATATCAATCTGATGCATCATAGTAGGCACACACACATGATACGGGTGTGTGGGACATAGAAGGTAGAATGCATATTACATTATTACTAGTGGTAAAAATTTTGTTTAACGGAACAATACAACTGTGTTAAAAAGGCTAGAATAATATAAAACTATAATTAAAAAAATATGGTTGATATAGGGTTGTATGTGAAATGAAATTTAATTGGAGTGAGTTGTGATGTGAGAATAGTTTTGAAATGGTTTAGAATGTACAACTTGCGATTGTGTGAGTTAGTTAACTCGTGTTAGCCATGACCTTGGTAGGGATGGTTGAGCGTTAGGCCAAATATTTTTGAGTTGACCTGGGAGTTTTAGATCTAGCACCCTCCGACCATTACCAGAGAGGGTGGGCCAAAGGCAGAATAGTTTTGGTTAGAATCTATACAGATTATTCTTGATCATCTGGAAACTCCTCTTGATAAGATATTAATGTTAGTGACCTACATGTAAATAGGGTAGGATATGTGTTTGTGGTATATTATGTCTTAGGTGAATCATGGTGAATGAATGGCATGGAAGGATATCCTGGATGAGTTTCTGGAACATTACTACCCCGAAACCATGTGGCAGGAGAAGGAAACCAAGTTTATTAGATTGACTCAGGGGGTCGTGTTAGTGATGGATTATGATATTTTTTTCATTGACGCACATTGATTCATCCCAATGATGGATGAAGATGAGTAAACTATGAATAAATGATTCTTGGATAGGATTAGGCATGATATTATGTAATAGGTGAACATCTTATGTCTAGAGAGGTTTTCATAGGTAGTGGACCAAGCCTACATATTAGAATGGAACCTGAAGGGAGCATTAGGAGGATGAATTGTGGTTCCATCTGGGTTGACATATGGTGAAGACATCAAGGTAATAAAGAATTAGTTTGGATGTTTCTAAATGGGTGAAAATGCTCAGAATAGTCAAATGAGAGGGTTAGTTTTTCATAGTGTTGTGTAGGTGTTCTGCTTCCAGTGTGGCAGGTCGGGGAACATCCAAGGTCAGTGTCCATAACCACCAGTCGAGTGTTGGTCCTATGGAAGGTTGGGACATATATAGAGGTTCTTCAAGAACCCTCGACAGCTAGGCATGGATGAAGTTAGAGGTAGATATCGAGTACAGGTATGGGATCAATCACCTCGCATCATAAA
Organism: Viscum album; assembly: GCA_963277665.1. Lineage (NCBI taxonomy): Eukaryota > Viridiplantae > Streptophyta > Magnoliopsida > Santalales > Viscaceae > Viscum > Viscum album. Next base: position 1,571,773,585 of record OY728120.1, on the reverse strand, counting down.
GGTAGTTGGAGTTCCACATGTGGTACTGATTAGGGTTGTCTATGTGGAACTCCAAGATGAGACCATCCACACCAAAAGGGTAGTGCAGATCTAGAAACTCATGTATGATCCTCGGGTAGAGAGACAGTATATCTTCACATAGTTTAGTCTACACCTATAGGTGGAAAGGTTGGACCTTTTTCCATTTTTAGCAATGATTCTTGTATCTTCTATAATTGAAAATGCTATGTTTGATACAGGTTCCACACACTCTCTTATCTATACACATTTATTTTTTGTGTTGGGAATAGTTGTGGAAAAAGTGTGTGGGGTTATGTCAACTCATACTCCATTGGTGGTGTGAGTTGAGGATATCAGACTGTGTATAGGTTGTGCCTAATTGGTTGGTGGTTATCATTTTTTGTGGAATCTATTTTCTTAGAGATGTTAGGTTTTGACCTGATCTTATCTATGGAATGGATAATGTCTTATCATGATTAAATATATTGTTACCATCTTAGTGTATCATTAAAGTAACATGATGGAGACACTTATTCCTTTTAGGGTGAGTGGGATATACAAGTAAGCTGTGTATGGCCAATTTGTCAGTAGTTGGGAGAACTCGCATCCCAAGTGGAATGACTTATTCTTGATGACATAAAAGTTGAGAAACATGTTTTTCCTATAACACCCCAAGGATTTAAAAATAAATATTGAATGTGTGAAACACTATTTCTATACAAAACAAAACATTTTATAATATTTCCATTAAAAACAACTTTTCGGCTATTATGTTTTGAATTTTGAAAAATAGTCATGTAAAGTTGTGATCAGTTTGTCATTTGGAGTCTGATAGAACAAACTTGATTTTTTGGTGAATAGTAACATATCTATATTAATAGTAATATGAATAGTAATATGACTCTTATGAATAATAAATAATGATTTTGTTGTATTTTCTTAAGGGGATATGATAATGATATATTAATTATTTTACCAATGTGATATAAAACTAATAATACCTTTAAATTTTTTATTTTTTGAAATAACTATGATTTTATTAAAAAATTAATTTAATTATATTTAAAAAAATATTTTTGAAAAATGGTGTCCATTTTTGAAATCTACATGTCGAAAAATGGTTTGGGTGAATTTTTAGTATTTTTCTAAAACAGTAGAATTTTCCCGGAATAGTAAAAATATTGTTTTGAGTTTTGGTATTTTTAATTAAATAATAATTATGTAATAATTAAAATAAAATTCTGGTAGACTTGTGTAAATTATAATAAGATATTATTTGTCCCAAGTGGTAAATACCAAGGAGAAATACTATGGTAAATCCCATGGGTTGAAAAAACCCACTAATGAGGTGTCCTTTTAAATTAATAAAAAAATCTCTCTTAATTACTATAAATACCCAGTCATTCCTTGGTTTTCCTTCATTAAAAACTCATCTTCCTTGAATCTCTAGTTTTCTTACCTCCCTAGTTGTCCTCCCTAGGTTTCCCCAATTACCCAAGGTTCCAACCTTCATTTATTAGGAGTTACTCTTCAAGGTAAGAGAATTCTCAACTCCTCTTTGCCATTCAAGTTCTCTATTTTTGTGGTTTGTATTTCAAGGTTTCACAGCATGTTCTTATTTCCATATTTTTTTGTCACTATAATATTTTAGGGGTATTTTATGAATTTTTGACCCATTTACCCTCTCTTTTTAATGTTTTCTAAAAACATGTTGCATAATCGTTATGCTGAAAAAATTTTGTAAGGGGTCTCTCAACTTTTCTTTTATTTTCAAGTTCATTTCATTTCTTTCATTCCTCACCTAATTTAATCCAAATTTTACCGTATATAGAGTACCTTATATGTACTGTATTTTTGTTCTATAATGTAATAATACATAATAATCACTCTTTTCCAATTATATTATACTATAAATAAAAACACCATCTGAGATGTGATAATTTATCATATTCAAGGATGACAGGTTTTCAATTTCTATAACCATCTAAAATTATGGTCATGAAACCATTTTTATGGTTGAACCAAACAATAATATATTTATTATAACCTACTAAATATTCAAAAACCAGTATACGTACATATTATTAAATAATATGACCAAACTAGTTCCAAATAATCAAAATACCCCTAAAATAAACAAGTGGATGTCTTTAATAATTAATCAAATTATTCACCCTATTTCATTTAATAAAATGATAGAAATAACCTTTAAAATTTATGTATTTTCTGAAATAATATTTAATTTCAATTCTATAGGTTTAAATCCATTCAAAATGAACTCCATTACTTAAAAACAGGTGAACCGATTATGGAAACCAAGAAAACTAACACTCTGGAATGAGATAATTCAATATTATTACTTATCAATAAGGAAATAAATGAACTAAATAGAATTGTGATAAAATATAATCATATCTAATAGGTTATGAAATAATTTATTAATAATTATAATTTCATATTCCCAGACCATAAGTTCAAGAGCGGAACACATTCGGACATAAGGTAAGGGTTTTTTGACCCGAACCTCCTTTTTCATTTGGGTTATTTTAATTGTCTAATTACATCAATTAAATTATTGTTTATTATTATGTACTCATCATAAATTCTATTCCAATGTTATAAATATTTTTACCACCTAGAATAATACTCTCATTTAATGGGATTTATATGTTCTAATAGGATCTTTCAAAAATCCTTCCCAAAATACAAGCCCGATTCAATGAAATTTATCAAATTCTCACCCATTTTCAAGGGCACCAAATAATCAAATTTTTTGGTAAACATTATCTTTTTTAAATCATTCCTTTTATTATTAAAATACTTTCTATCTTTACTTCTGGTTTTATACAAATATTTTTCCAAAATAACTCTTCATTTCAATGTAAAGGGGTATTTATCTCTTGAATTACTCAAAGATTTTATAAGATTATTTTAATATATTTCAAAAATCTTGTTGATTATTATGTATTATTGGGATTTATCTTATATGGGATCATATACCATATTTAATTTAATGGTTTATAATTACTTTGTTGTATATGTTCTATCTTAAAACCATTCACCAATTTACCCTGTATGGTTAGTGTTTATGTTCAATGTTTAGGGAATGTTATTTACATTTGACATATTAGTTTCAATATTAATGTATATGTTGTTCATATTTATCCCCATTCATATGAGAAATGCATTGGTCATTGAAACTATAAGGACCTGACCTAAAACATTACATAATCTTGAATTAATTTAATAATTCGCATTGAGGATCTTTTCAGGTTTAGAATTTTATAGAATTAGGCTATAACAATTACATTACATATCAAATATTACAAAGTTGACACTTATTCTAAGTATCCATTTTTTCATAACATAAAAACTCTTGAAATAAAAAAAATATTTCTTTTCATGATATAAATCTTCTTGAATTCTTCTTGTCTCTTACCTAGCCTTATACCCTATAAAAAACATTTCAAAAACATGGGATGAGCATTTAAACCTCATTAAGGGATATAAAATAAAGAATGAAATAATTAGCCCATAAATACACAAAAAAAACAAACACACTTTAAGACACCTCATGAAATCATAATATTTATGAATAAAACATATAAATCATAAATCATAAAGGTAATTTTTATAATCCATAACATATATACATTGTAGCTTTCACAGCCATGTAGGGAGTTATGTTTGGAATAACCATCATTGTATATTTCCTAAATCTCCTAGGAAAAACATAAAGTTTTACCTCTGTCACATTACCCAATGCATTGGAGAGCTATCTCGGGCTCACCCTCCATAGGTTTATTATAGAACCACCCGTATATGGTAACAATTCCCAAGAACCATAACATAATCATAACCCATGAGCAGGCATAAAAGAAAGATAAAATTTCCACATTGCAATCACAAGTAAAGAGTTCAACATATAGATATAATCAATCCCTTATCAAAACCATTTTCAATAAAAAAAATACATAAAAGGGTATATGGTATTTATTTACCATTTAAAAACATTACAAATTTTTAATGAAGCCAAATATTAAATAATGCTCATGGCAGTAGAAAGGTCGTCATCACCACATACGTTAAAAAGAAACATTAAATTTTTCATTTAGTAAAACACTAAGTAGAAAAAGATTCCCTTTTAATTACATTAAATTTCAATTGGGTTTATACACCATATAAAATAATGTCATCTATAAATCAAAATATGCCTCAATGAATGGAGATTGAGATGAAGTCCCTTACCTCAGGTCTGACTTGACCCGTTCGTTCTTTAATCTCCTGAATAATAAACTAAAGTTAATTTCTAATTGATTCAGAACCATTTTAAAGTTATTATTCAATTTATATCACTTATTAACTTTTATATAACAATTAGTAAATTATTTGACTTAATATCAAACATTTTATCGTTGTTCAAAACTTGAGTCAAAAATGAATTTTTTTACTTACAAATTGTCCATGTGGTAAAATTTACATTATCAACAGAATGATATTCATGATTTAAATATGATATAAATTTATTATTTATATTTATTTATAATATTATATAACATTTGGATATAAGAAATTAAATGCATCGTTCATGCAGACGGTAAGTCGTACGTACGCATGAACCTGACATTCATTTCTTCTTCATATTTAAAGGAATGGAAACATAATAATACATAGGTATATTATAATTTCATTATAATATCATATTTTATATATGTTACATAGTTTTATTAACTCTATACTTTTTACATTCCATGTATGGCATGAATGAGTCATATCACTTTGAGGGGGCGGTAGTCCGCACTTCCTCAAATGAAATTTTCATATTTACCCACTATGAAAACCAAAAAGGTTTTGATATAAATGAAATATGCAGAAGCATATAGAAAATATAAATATAATATATATCACATATAAATACAATTCCATCAAAATGGTCACCATGAGAGGTGTTAGGGAAAAATCAAACAATCATCGTTTCGTGAGGCAGTAGTTCGCCGTACATTGAAACATTATGTTTGTATCCATTCGATGGAGGAGTGTGAAAGTTTAGTTAGAATCCCTCTCATAACAAAAGAATATAATATTTTGGATACCATTATTGTGATGTAATAAAATAATAATAATATAATAGGGAGTGAATAATTAAAATAAAAGAAGAGAACATGAGAGAAGATGTTACCTCTAAATTGGGTAACTCCATTTGGTTTGAACCAAAACGCTTCTTGAAGTGCCTTACGCTTAAGGTAAGGATTATACAAATTCAAGAGGTATATTGGGAGATTATTTTAAAAGATGGTGGATGATCCAAGGAGCTTGAGAGGAGTGATTAAATTGGTTGGGTTGAAGCCCTTTTATAAGAGGGGGGAGGTACTATTTAGAAGTATCTAGATGTAATATTTTATTATAATTTCATTTTCGGTTTCTAAAGGCTCCAATTTTAGTTAAGTCGAATATAATATTAGGATGGATAGAAATACTCTCAAAAAATTGGTTTAAGAGAAGTTTAGCTCATAAAATTAACCATATATTTTAGCTTTAACTGTTAGTTAACTTATTAAACCTTTACAAAGTATTCTTGTATATTAATATTATATGGTTAATATACATACAATAAAATTCCAAAGTAAACTAAAGTGGTTAATAATTTACATTTGTAACGTTTCTAAGTCATTTGGCCGAATCTTAGATTTATTGGATTATTATATAATTTAATTGAATAATATTTGTTTTAAAAACTCTTTTATGTCAATTTTGATACTATTTAGTAAATGATTTTTATTGAAGTGATAACAACTTGATTAATAAGAAAACCCTTAATTAATTAAAATATAAAAATTCATCCTAATATTTAAAATTCTTGGTTAGAATATAGAATTTCAAATTAAATTTATTTTAATATTTAAAATCACATTTATTTAAATCATTCATTAATAACATATTTACTACATCATCATTGTGTCATTAATAAATTTATTTATTTGATATCTAAAAGTAATAAATAAAATATCATGATGTATGAATTATTTTTATATTTATAACGACTATTTAAATTCTAAATGATAACTTACACAACCCCATATAATTTTTTAACTAAAATTTATATTTTTATGTTATATTTTCCTAAACATTAAATTAATATTTATAAAATGTAATTTTCTCTTACAAGTGGTTCTACGGGGTCCCGAAATCAACCCAAAGATACCCATGGTTGGAAATGCATCATCTAATAGGGTTAAGACATGAGTTAGGATAATTTAAAGTTATTATAGTATTATTTTTTAGATTATTTACCAGATTTACACTTTAACCTTGGTAAATAAAATATTTACTAAAGTTACTATTCATAATGTCTAAAAATAAAATATACATATTTACCTAATTTTGACCTATTTATTCCAAATATGGAATCCATTTTTCCAAATTCAAAACACTTTATTTGTATAAATTAATTTAAAATTAATTCCCATTGTTAAAACCAAAATGTGTGTTTTTAAGAAATAATAACAATCAGTAGATTTCCAATTGTTTATTTCTAATTAAAAAGTGAAATTAATTCCAATAAAAAAATTGAATAAATGGAAAAAATATTATCCAATAATACTTTAAATCCAATTAAAAGGAAAACATAACTATATAAATAAATCCGATGAAAAGAGAGTTTTGACATAAACTGCAGTATTTTTCACTATTCATTAAAAAAATAAACTTTATCAGAAAAATACCAAAAAATTACCCAAAGTAAATTTTGAGGCCCATATTCTAAATAAGAAGTTTATTTAGTCGAATGAAACATATAAATGTTATAAAAACTATATTTAAAAGGGTATCACCATCAAAAACAGGTAAAACTACCTTTAAAAATATTGGAGTATTTATGCTTAAAATTGGATTCATTCTCATTTTAAGCCTCTAAATTTATTTGGATAAATGTAAAAACATTTAACAAACATGTATAATCTTATATTAGTTAGTTTTTTTCATTCCCACCAATGCAACTACTTGGTGATAACGACAATTTAAAATAATATTATATTATTATTTTTCAGTATGACTCAGCCTTGTGTGCAACATGAGATTTCAGAGAAACCCATTGTTGTGTGTCAGGTACGCCATCGAACATAGCATTTCATTAAAAGTAAAATTAATATTTAATTCACAAATATTAATAAATATGAAAATATTATATTCTTTATTTACCTGGGATGTTACATCCTTCCCCCCTTTTGAAATTATGTTCTCGCAATTTTTATTCACCTATCAAATAAGGGGGGTATTTATCCCTCATAACATTCTCAGATTCCCATGTTGCCTCTTCAACCACATGGTTTTTTACAAAAACTTTACCTAATGAATTACCTTATTCAGAAACATTTTCTCTCTTTGGTCATGAATATGGACTGGTTGTTCCTCATAAGAAAGATTCTCTTTGAACTATACTACCTTTGGACTAAAAACATGAGATTGATCTGGCATATACATTCTCAACATTGAAACATGAAAATCATTGTGTACATTGGATAAACATGGAGGTAAAGCCACTCTTTAGGAAACTGATCCAACATTCTCTAGGATTTCATAGGGTCCAATGAACCTCAAACTGATCTTTCCCTTATTACAAAATCATATCACACTTTTCCAAATAGAAACATTGAGAAATATGTGATAACCTAACCTGAAAGAAAGATCCTTCCTCTAGTTTTCCAGATAATTTTTATGTCTTCTCTGAGCTGTTCTCAAGTGCTTCTGAATCAACTGAACTTTCTCTACCATATCGTCTACTAATTCGGGTCCCATCAACTTCCTTTCACCTACTTTATCTAAAAAAGCTATACTTCAACATCACTTTCTATATAATGCCTCAAATTGTTCCATATTTATACTTGAATGAAAACTATTTTTATAATAAAATTCAACCAAATAAATATGTTGGTCCCAACAAACCTGGTAATCCATTGAGCAAGCACATAACATATCTTCCAATGTCTAAATTGTTTTTTCTGACTTACTATCTGATTAAGGATGAAAATATGTACTAAAATTTAATTCATTACCCAACTACTTCTTGATGGACTTCCCAAAAGATAGAAGTAAACATAGGATCACGATCAAATACAGAGGAGAGGGAAACTCTATGCAACCTGACTATCTCTTTAACATACAATTGAGAAGTTGATTTAGAGAAATAGTATCTCAAATATGTAGGAAATGAGCATATTTAGTCAATCCATAAACAATAACAAATATTTCATTATTAACTTAAGATTTCTTTGGTAATCCCACAATGATTCCCATGTATATATTGTCCCATTTCCACTCTTACTCTAGTAAAGGTTTAACCATCCCTTTCAGTAACTATTACTCGACATTAACCTATTAACAAGTAAAACACTTCATAGTAAAGTCTACAATATATCTTTTCATTCCATCCCACCAGTAATATTTCTGATGATCTCTCTAAATCTTAGTACTGCCAGGATGAACTGAAAATGGGGAACAATGATCTTCACATAAGAACTCCTTCTTTAACTGTGAATCATAATGAAAACATAATCTATTTAGAAATCTCAAAATACAATCATTGTCAATGATAAATTCAGGAAACTTACCCTTTTGAACCAACTCCACCCTTTTCTGTAACTCACCATCTTCCTTCCTTACATGCTTTATTTTGTCTAATAAAAATGATTTCACTAACACCTCATGAAAAATATAGTAATTTCATGATCCAAAAAATTATATGCCAATTTTTACCAAATCGTTAATCTAAGGATCTTGTTCCAAATGTAACATGTTTAATGTAACCTTACTTTTTCAACTCAAAGTGTCAACCACTTTATTTTCCTTTTCTAGATTGTAATGAATCATGCAATCATAATCCTTGATTAATTCCAACCATCACATCTACATCATGTTAAATTATTTCTGAGTGAATACATACTTTAAAATTTTTTGGTTAGTATATATTTCACATTATACACCATAAAGATGATTCCACAAAAATTTAAAAGAAAAAAACAACATAAGGTAATTCCATATCATGTGTAGGTTAATTTAACTCATGAGGATTCAACTAATGTGAAGCATAAGCAATTACCTTATCATTCTTCATAAGGACACAAGCAAGTCTTTTCAATGAAGCATTAGTGTAGATAAAAAATTCACCATTTCCAGAAGGTAATGCCAAAATAAAATCATTCACCAATATTCCTTTCAATTCTTGAAAACAATCATCACATTCTTTTATGCAAATAAACTTAACACCTTTTCGAGTTAACATAGTCATTGAGCTAGATAACCGTAAAAAATGTTCAACAAACCTCTGGTAATAACCTGATAAACTAAGAAAACTATGGATATAGGTTATATTTGTGGGTCTTGGCCATTCTATAACAACTTTTGTTTTAGAAGGATCAATAGTTATGTCTTTTCTTGAAAAAATGTGACCATGGAATGAAATTGTTTGTAACCAAAACTCATAATTTCTGAATTTTCCATACCATTTACTTTATTTTTAGGTTTTCAAGATAATGCTTAAATGACTTTCATGTTCCTCTTTAGTTTTGGAATAAACCAAAATATCATCAATAAACACAACAAAACACTTATCTAATAACTCATAGAAAATTATATTCATAAGATCCATGAATACAATTGGTGCATTGGTTAACCCAAAAGGAATAACTACTAATTCATAATGGCCATATCTAGTAAAAAACGCGGTCTTAATAACGTCTACTTCCTTTACTTTCAACTAATGATACCCTGAACTCTACTCAATCTTGTAAAAATACTGAGCTCTCTAGAGCCGATCAAACAAATCATCGATATGAGGAAAAGTATACTTTTCCTTAATAGGGATTTTATTCAAGGCTATATAATCAATGAAAATCTTCATTGAACCATCTTTTTTTTACAAACAAGGCAGGAGAACCCCTTGGTGATGTTCTAGGTCGAATGAAACCTTTATCTAATAATTCATGCAATTTTTTAGTTAATTATAACATTTCAATTTTAGCCATTTGATAATGGGGTTTCGAAATATTCTTAGCCTAAATAACTAATTCATCTTTAAATTCAACTTCCCAATCGGGTATTATACCAAGACACTCATCATGAAAAACATTAAGATAATCATTTACCACTATCACATCATTATTATAAATAGTTCCTTTGTTTTCAACAATATGTGCAAGGTAACATTCATTTCCATCTTTTACTACCTTCTCAGCTTCCAGATATGTTATCAAAAGTAATTGTTCATTCTTGTACACAAACTGAAATTATTTCTAAAAAAACCTCTTTAGCTCTACCATCAATCATAGCATGATAAACGAAAAGCCAATACATGCCCAAAATATCCTCAAACTCTACTAGAGGTGAGACAATAAGGTTTTCAGGTAGATTATTTTCATACACAAGGATAAGAAGGCTCTTATAATTTATTTTTGACTCAATTCAGGATTCATATCTTGAGATAGAATTCCCAATTTACTAAAATCATTCTTAGAAATGAATGAATGTGTAGTCCCTAAATAAAAAAAAACACATTGGTAGAATCTGAATAAACAAACATTGTACCTAATACAATTTCATTCAATGGACCAACATCTTCTGAAGTAGTTTCAACGGATATCACCACCCCTTTTTTTATGTAGTCTGGATGCTTTCCCTCACTTGAGTTCTTCTTTGGACACCCATTTTCATAATGACCCATTTCACTACACTAAAAAAAATTTACGGATTGTAAATCAAATTTTTTCCAACCATTACCCTGATATTTTTCAGTTCAATTACGAGCCTTAAGCCCCATTTTACCAAATCGGTAGCACTTACTAGAATTCTAATGGTGTTCCCCGGTGGGTTTTTTACCACAATTTTCACAAATTTAAAATATAATTTTCTTACCATGAAACTTTTTTTTAAGAGTTCTTCCCTTTCATCTGCAACCTCGACCTCTTATTTGGTTGTTTTTTCAAAGAACACCTGATCATCGGGAAACTCCATTTCCACCTTCTCCGCCCATCAAACAAGTTTTTTATAAATTTTTAAATCATGAGAAGCTAAATCCCATAGATATATTAGATTTAATCCAATGTAAAAATTATTGATTTTACTATCATGATCTCATATGAAATTTGGAGCATACCTTTCCAGTCGAGTGAATTTTACTCCATAGGTAGCCACTGAGTCATCCTCCTATCTCAATTCCAGGAAATGTTTTTCCATCCTAAAATGAACCACCATAGGAAAATATTTCTCAAGAAAAATACCATTGAATTCATCCCAATCAAGTGCATAAATCTCCTCACTAACCCTGATATTTTTCACCATAGACCACCACTTATTGGATTCACCTTCATAATGGTAAATAGTGAGACTAACCTTTTAATGTTATGAATGCCCCATGACATAAAACATTTTCTCCAGTGCTTTAGTAAACCCTTAAAATAGAACAGGATAGATGATCCTATGAATTATTGGGGATTTTTCCTCATGAAATGATCCATTACTGACATGTTCCTCTGTAGTTGATCTATATGATCTCATTCATGGATATCACCACCATTTATAGCCTGAGTCAACTATTACATCACTACAAAAAACATTTCAATTCTGATTCTGACCGTCTCAGGTAGATAATTTGGAAGGTTGTTTTCCTCATGATTTCGTCTCATCATAGATACCTTGTTTCCTCTATGAAAAGCCACTCTGAACACAGAAATATCATATTAGAATCAACATTGTAATATTTAAAAGTAATATCATTTCAATGTTACCATAAATTAATTTAAGGATATTAATTTAACAGTATCCCAAATCCTAAAGTTATCTAAACCAACCATTGATACCAACTATAAGGCCCCAGAAATAAACTTTACATAATATTGAAGTATGTTAATAATTCACATTGAGAATCTTTTCAGGTTTAGACTTTTATTTAATTAGGAAATAACTATTACATTGTATGTCAAATATTAAAAAGTGTACACTTCTACTCAGTATCAATTTTTTTGTAAAATAAAAACTCTAAAAAGAAAACAAGAATTATTTTTTTGATATAAATATTCTTGAATTATTCCTTTATCTTACCCTTCCTTATACCCTATGAAATAATTTCAAAAACTTGTTATGAGCATAAAAATCTCAGTAAGGGTAATAAAATAAAGAAATAAATCATTATTCCATCAATACACACCAAACATAATCGCTTTGACACACCTCATTAAATCATAATATTAATGAATAACACATAGAAATCATAAAACATAAAGGTTACTTGTGGCATTAATAACATACTTATGTTATAGATTTCACATCTATGTAGGGAGTTATATTTGAAATACCCATCATAGTATAATCCCTAAATATATTAGGAGAAACATTACCATTTACCTCTGTCACATAACTCAATGCATTAGAGAGAAATATCGGGCTCACCTATCCTAGGTTTATCATGGAACCACCCATATACATAAACAATTACCAAGAACCATAACATTATCATAACACATTAATAAGCATAAAGAAAATATAACATTTCCACAGTGCAATCATAAGATAATAGTTCAAGATATTAACATAATCAATCCATTATCAAAACCATTTTCGATACCAAAACATATAAAAAGGGTATATGGTATTTATTTTACTTTTAAAAACATTATGTCTTGTTAAGGAAGCCAAATATCGAATAATTCTTGTGGTGGCGGAAAGATCGTTGTCACCGCATATATTAAAAAGAAAAATTAGCTTTGTTTTTTAGTAAAATGATATGTAGAAAAATAATCTGTTTGAATTAAATTAGAAATCAATGGGGGATTATACACTGTATAAAGCAAGTCATGTTTAAATAAAAATATTCCACAATGAAAGGAGATTGAGACGAAGTCCCTTACCTCATGTTCGACTTAAATGGTTTGTTCATTAATATCCTGAATAATAAACTAATGTTAATTTATAATTTCTTTAAAAAAATTCATGTTTCTTATTCCTCATATATAACTTATTACATTGATATAACAATTAGTTAATTATTTTATTTCATATCCGAAATTTTGTCGTTGTTCGGAAATTTAGTCCAAAATGAAATTTTAAAAATTACAAATTTTCCATGTATTCAGAAGTCTATTATCTCCCGAATGATATTCATGATATAAATATCATATATATCCAATATTTTTTTGTACTTATAATACTACATAAAATTTGGATATAATAAATGAAATGCATCATTCATTGAGATAATAAGTCGTACGTACACATGAATGCTACTTTTATTTATTCTTAATATTTAATTGAATGAAAACATAATGATACATCGGTATATTATAATTACATTATAATATCATATTTTTTATATGTTACATATATTCATTAACTCTATCCTTTATATGTTCCATGTATGGCATTACCGAGTCTTCTCACTTCGAGGGGCGGTAGTCTGCACTTCCTCAAATGAAATTATTATATTTACCAACAATGGAAACCATAAATGTATGATATAAATGAAAAATAATGTAGCATAGAGACAATATAAATATAATATATATCACATATAAATATAGTTCTATCATAATGTCCACCATGATAGGTAGTAGGGAAAATCGAACAATCATCATTTCGTGAGATAGTAGTTCATCGGTACAAAGAAATAGTATGTTCGTATCCATTAAGTGGAGGTGTGTCGAAGTGTAGTTCGAATCCTTCTCATAAAATAGACTAGTATATTTATGATATATTTTTTTTGTTATGTAATCATAGAATAAGAATATAATAGTGAGTGAAGAAGTAAAATAAGAGATAATAACTTGAGAGAAGATGTTACCTCTAAATCGGGTAACTCCCTTTCGTTTGAACGAAAAGGATTTCTTGAAGTGACTTTAGAATAAGTTAACTCTTCTAAGAGTAATTGAGGGATTTTGGGAGATTATTTGGGCAGATTTTGGATGAAAAAAGGGACTTAATAAGAGAGATTATATGGGTTGTGTTGAAACCTTTTTATAAGAAGGAGGAGGTACTATTTTGAAGATTCTGGAAATATTAATTTATTATAATTTCATTTTACATTTATAAAGGATCCAAAGTTAGTTAAGTATAAGTTAAGATTATTAAGTACCTAAATCCTTTAATCAAATAGGTTTTTTAAAATTTTAGGTCATAAAATTAACCTTATCTTCGAGCTTTAACCCTTAGTTAACAAATTTATCTTTTACATTGTCTTATTGTATATTCATATTATATGGTTAGTATAATTACTATAAATTTCCAAAAAAACATAAATTGGTTAATTAATGATATTTTTAACATTATATAAGTCATTTTTATGACCCATATACATTTATGATTATTATATCATTTAATAGAATAATATTTGTTTTAAAAACTCATTTATGTCAATTTTGACACTATTTAGTAACTGATTTTTCTTAAAATAATAAAAAATTGATTCAATCTAAAATGATTTAGTAATTAAAATATAACAAGTCATCCACATATCTAAAATTCATGGATGATAAATAAAATTTTAATATAAATTTACTTTAATATTTATAATCTCATTTATTTAAATCATTCATTAATACGGTAATCACTACATCATCATTGGGTCATAAATAAATTTATTTATATGATGTCTAAAATTTTTAAATAAAATATCAGGATGTATAAATTTTTTTTATATTTATAATAATAATTTAATGTTGAAATTATAACTTATATAACACCATATAAAAATTGTTTTACTAAAAGATATATATTTTTATTACATTTTCCTTAACTTTAAATTAATATTAATAAAATGTCCTTTTCACTTACAAGTGTTTCCATGTAGTCCCAAAGTTAACACAAGGATTCACATGGTAGTAAATGTGTTGTAAAATAGTTTTAGGACACATGTTAGGATAATTTATTATTATTATAATATTATTTTTTTACCCTTATTTACCAGATTTTCCCTTTAATCATTGTAAATAAAATATTTACTGAAGATACAGCTCATAATGTATAAAACTAAAAGTTACCTATTTAATCAATTTATAACTATTTATTCAGAATATGAAATAAATTTTTTCAAATTCAAAACATAGAAGTTTAAGAAAATAATTTAAAATTAATTCTCGTTGTCCAAACCAAAAAAGCGTGTTTTTAAGAAATAATAACTATAAAACGATTGACATGTTTTTATTTCTAATTAATAAGTGAAATTACATTCAATAACCAAAATTGGATTAAATGGTAAAAATATAATCAAATTAAACTTTAAAAACAAATTAAAAGGATAATATATCTATATTAATAAATTATATGAAAAGACTATTTTTTCTTAAAATGCAGTATTTTACACTGTTTATTAAAAAATGAACTATATTAAAAAAATACCAAAAATTTACCCAAAGTAAATTATGATATTCCTATTTTAAATAAGTTGTTTATTTTGTACAATGGAACATATAAATGTGACAAAAGAAATATTTAAAATGGGTTTTCTATCAGATGGTGGTAAAACAACCTTTAAAAAAATATTAGAGTATTTTTGCATAAAATTGGAGTCATTCTCATTTTAAGCCTCAAAATATAATTGGATAAATGTAAAAACATTTAACAATCAAGTATAATTAAATTTTAGTTAGTTCTTCTCATTCCTTCCAATACAACGACTAGGCGTTAACTACCATTTAAAATAATAATATATTATTATTTTTCTGTATGACTCATCATTTTGTGCAACATGAGATTTCGGAGAAACCCATTGTTGTGTGTCAGGTATGCTATAAAACACATCATCCAATTTTAAGTAAAATTAATATTTAATTGACAAATATTAGTAAATATGAAAATTTCATATTATTTATTTACCTGGGATGTTACAAAAAGTGTCAGGTGGGGCCCACTATAGTCCCTCTATGCATCGGTAGGTCTTTAGAGACAAACTATGGTCTTAGAACAAGGTCTTTAGAAAAATTATTTTTTATGGTCTTGGCATTAGGTCTTTACAAAATGATTTTGTATGGTCATGGCATGAGGCTTTGACGGTATGGTGACTATGTCTCGCATTATTCATTCCCTCATTATGAAAATATTTTAGATGGTTAATGTGGTTATTCGACTATTAGAATATCTATAATTATGTTTTATTATGGCTTTACATACTCATATCTTATTCCTGTCATAATGTGTTCATGTTTTTGTTAAAGGAACGTGTTTTTAGTTATTTAACTTGACTAATGTTTATATATTTTCTACTATATTGCTTACCCTTACTGAGTGTTTTATCTCACCCTTTTATTATGTTTCATTTTCTCAAGATATGATGAATTTTATTATAAATGAATTACTGAAATAACCTAGGACTTATAGTTGTTGTCAATGGAGTTCCTATTTTTTTCTTTTCAAGTTGTAATTTTGAACTTATGTATGTTTCTTGTTTTCAATAATACTGAACTACTCGGTACTTAGGGATGCATATTCCTTATTTAATTGTCAATGTGATTAAATAAGGCACTGACTCCAGGAAATTGGGGTTGGGTCCTTACAGTTGGTATCAGAGGAAGTTTAGTATAAACCTAGTAAACTAGATTAGAAAATGTATATTAGGGAATAGATACCTATGGTAGTATTTTAGAAAAAACATAAAAAAATATCGTAAAATATTGGTAAGGAATAAATTAGGTGGAAATTTCAGAAAAATACACCCCTAAATAGATTCAAACAGGTAGTGGTGGATCTGGCACATATGTACCTAGGATTAAAAACTCCGATAAGGAGTTTCGGGCTTGACCTGGGTTATCCTGGTACATGACAGTGGGCCTTGATGCACTCTTGGTAATGACACTCCTTGGGGATATGCTTTTTGTAATTCACCTTTTCTTTTCAAGCAATTATGAAAGATTAAATTGTAAATTTCATCAAAGATACCATGTTTAGGATTAGGGGATTAGTTATGCATAGAATTTAGATTTATTCTATGTATTTTTTCTACATTGAGATAATACATTATGATTCAAACCTTAATCTAGTGTGTTCTATTATTTAGAAATAGATACTAGTGGAAGGAATGGAAACCACAAGAATGCGCATGTCCCCAGCAGGTATTTCCCTCCGATGCAAGATAATGATGTTGGCTCGGGTGCTGTGACTGGTGCTAAGAAACTTATAACTATTCTATGAAAACACACTCAGGTTATGAATAATAACCTTACCCATATGGAGCATCTGAATCCACTATGTAGAGGATATATTATTGTTTTCTTTATGTGACAACAGCCTCCATCATTCAATAGGACTAAAACCCCATTTGTAGTACAGCAATGGATATGTTCCCTAGAGAAGATATTTCTCACATTGGAAGGTAATGAAAGAGAGAAGTCTTTCATGGAAGTTTATAATCTATCAAAATATGTGGATCAGTGGTTGTTGTTAATCCAAAACATAAAGGAGGAGGAATAAATAGAAGAGATGGAATGGAGGCTTTTTAAGAAAATCTTCCTAGAAAAATATTTCCCTTGTGAATAGTGAGAAGATATGGAGAGGATATTCTTGAATCTTTTGGAGGAGGAGGATGAAAAAGTTTCCAAGTAGGAATCCAACTTTAGATGCCTGGAAAGGCATGCTGCGGACTACATATGTAATCCAAGGAGCAAAATGGATTGATTATTTGATGGTATAAACCCACTCCTCTGAAGGGATCTAGTCTCCCATAGTTTCTCATCATATGAAGATACTAACTCAAGTGATATCAAGAATGAAAATGATTTTTCTAAATCTTATGACTTTAATGGAAAATAAGAGAAGTTTAGGGCTATAAAAAACTATGGAAATAGAAATAAGGAAATATAGAAGAAGGGAAGAGTTGAATTTCCATCATTTAGTAATTGTGGGAAGAAACACCCTGGCACTTTATTGATGGGAATTAGAATCTATTACATGTGTAGAGAAAAAGGCCACCTATGTCGGCATTGTAATGGGAATAAAGAAGATACCAAGGTTCAATACTACAATTGTAGGGATATGGGACATTATTTTCATTAATTTCCTAATCATGAGGGAAATGTTCTCCAAAGAAGGCCAAGGGAGAAATTCCAAGCTTTTGCAGTCACAACTATGGAGGTTGAAGTACATATTGAAGTGGTGGAAGGTACAATAATCATTTAATAAAACTTATCCAATGATTTATTTGATTATGGATCATTTCATTATTTCTTATCTTCCCATTTTTTCATGTAAATATGATATTACCAATTTGATTTAAAACGGGAGTTGTTAGTTAAAAATTGTAAAGGAAGTATCATTTCAACATAGTTGTGTTTGTAAGTCCTCATTATGGCATATAAATGTGATTTATCTGCTTATTTTATTATCATACCCATGATTGACATTGATATAATCCTTGGTATGAATTGGTATTGATATCATGAAGTGAAAATTTATTTCAAGAGGAAGGAGGTTACAATTTTTGGGGATAATGTGGAATCTGTTATCTTTAGGGAAGAAACGCCACCATCTGATTCTCATCTAGATCCACCCCAGTAGCTCTACTAAATTAAATTATTGTGGAGTAAGGGAATGAAATAACTATGGGCAATGATACGAATGAATAGATAGAGGACGTACCTATTGAGAATGAATATGTTGACATCATTCCAAAGGATTTACCTAGACATCCTCTAAAGTAGGAAATTGAGTTTTCCATTGATTTAATTCCTAGTTCAAGGCCTATATCAAATACCCCTTATAGAATGGACACTATAGATTTAGTGTAACTAAAGAAACTACTAGAGGAATTGACAGATAAAGGATCTATTCACCCTAGTGTGTCTCCATGGGGATCCCCTAATTTTTTAAGAAGAAAGATGGGTCTATGATGTTTGGAATTAAAAATAGGGAGATCAATACTATAATAATAAATAACATGTATCCACTACCTATAATTGATGATTTATATGATCATATTCATGGAGAATAATATTTTTTGATGATTGATCTTAGATCTGGATATCATTAGATTCTTTTGAGGAAGGAAGACATTCCAAAAACAGAATTTTAAACCAGGTATGTGAATTATGTGTTAAAAGTAATACCTTTTGGACTAAAAAATGCACCATATGTTTTCATGGATCTAATGATTAGTTTTTTCAAGGAATATCTTGATGACTTTGGGGTGGAATTTTTTGATGATATCTTGTTATACTCTAAAATCTATGAAGATTATAAAAATCACATGTGCACTATTCTAAAGACTCTTAGAAGAAATGAATTATATGGGAAGTTCATCAAGTGTGAATTTTGGCTTCAATAAATTTCCATCCACGGCCACATTGTCTCTAAGGATGTAATATATGTTGATCCTTTGAAGAAAAAGGTTGTTCAAAAGTGGCATATTCTAACGAACATAATTGAGGTATATACTTTTATTGGTTTAGTAGGTTATTATCCGCATTTCATTCAAAACTTCTCCTGTTTCACCAACCAAATGACCAAGCTCACATGAAAAGGTGTTAAGTTAATATAGACCAAGGAATGAGAAGAATGTTTCAAAGAATTTAAGAGATTATTAATGAATTATCCAATTTTGAGTCTTCGATCAGGGAAGGATTGATTTGTGATTTATAGTGATGAATTAAATAAAGTACATGGCTGTGTCCTTATGCAGAATGATAGAGTGATTTCCTATGCATATTGAAAGAAACAAATTCATGAACAAAACTATCCAACTCATGATCTTTAGTTAGTAGCGGTAATCGTTACTCTGAAGATTTGGAGACATTAGCACTATGGAAAAAAATTTGAGATATATACAGATCATAAGAGTTTGGAATATATCTTCTCACAGAATGAACTCAATATGAGACAAAGGTGATGTATTGAGATACTCAAGTATTATGATTGCATAATACACTACCACCTGGTGGAAGGAAAATAAGGTGGTAGATGCTTTGAGTAGAAAGGACCATGGAATTCTGAAAAATATGACAGTTGAAAGAGAACCTATGTTCGTGGATCTAGTAAAGAGAGATATGAAAATTATCACGGAAGGTAACACATCCCTACTGATTCAAATGGTTTCCAATCCTTCTTTACTAGAATGGTTAAAAAGTTCATAGGCTGATGATGAGGAGTTTCAAAAGAAAATTAAAGCTATAAATGATGATTTATATATTGACTTCGTATATGAAGGTGGGATTTTGAAATTCAGATAGTGGATTTATGTTCCCACTGTTCCTGAGTTAAAGAGGGAACTATTGGATGATGCTCATAGCCATAAATTCTCTATACACCCTAGTATAAAAATGATGTATAAGGATCTAATGGAACATTTTTTATGGGAAATCATGAAGAGGGAGATTTCAGATTATGTTTCGAGATGTTTGGTTTGACAACAAGTGATGGATGGAAGACAACATCCTAGAGGATTCATGCGAACCCTACCTATTACTATGTGGAAATGGGATAATATTATGATGGAATTTTTCATGGGGATACCAAAGACTCCATGAAAGAATGATGTGATATCGGTCATTATAGATTGTCTTACAAAATAAGAACATTTTCATGCTATAAGAGAAGATTTACCACTTGATCATTTAGTAAGAATATATATTGATGAAGCTGTAAGACTCCATAGAGTACCCTTACCTATTGTATATGACCGTAATCCCCATTTTACATCACAATTCAAGAAAAGTATTCAGAAGGCCCTAGATACTGATCTTCGTTTGAGCACTTCCTACCACCCAAAAACTAATGGACAACTAGAACAGACTATTAAAACATTAGAAGTTATGTTGAGGTCTTGTTCACATGACTTTCAAGATACTTGGGATCAGTATTTACCTATTGTATAATTTTACTATAACAATAGCTTCCATTCAAGTATTCAGATGTCACCATATGAAGCATTTTATGGAATGAGATACCATACACCAACTTGTTTGGATGATATTGGTGAATGAAAGCTCATAGTCCAAGAATATGATGAGGAAACAATAGAAAAGGTGATGATTATGAAAACCCATATCAAAACATCTCAATGTAAGAAAAAGAGCTATGTTGATAACTGAAGTATGGATTTGTAATTTCAAGAAGGAGATCATATTTTCCTAAAGGTATATCCATGGAAGGGTATTAAATAATTCGGTAATAAGGGAAAACTATGTCCCAGGTACATTTGAATATTTGTAATTCTGTATCGAATTGGAGATGTATCTTACCATTTGGAAATGACACCATGTCTCTCCAAAGTTCAAAATTTGTTCCATGTATCAATGTGAAGGAAATACATGCCAGACCCATCACTTGTACTCAGCTATAAAGAAATAGAACATGATCCCGATCTGTCTTATTGTGAAGAGCCTATAGAGATTCTTGATACCAAAAAACAAGTATTGATAAATCGGATGACTAGTCTGGTAAATGATCTTTGGAGGAACCATAAGATAGAGAAAGCAACATGGGAGCCTGAGGAGCTTATGTTGAAGACATACCTGAATATTTTTTAGGTAACATTTTGTAAATTTCGTGGATGAAATTTTTGTGAGGAGGGGAGAATGTAACACCCCAAGGTTTTGAAAATAAATATAGAATTCATGAAACATGGTGTCCCTATAAAAAAAGATTTTATAATATATCCATTAAACAATATTTTGCCACTAGTATGTTTTGAATTTCAAAAACGGTCATCTAGAGTTTTGACCAGTATGTCATTTAGAGTTTGATAGAACAAACATAATTTTTGGTGAATAGTAAAAAACCATTATGAATAGTAATATGACCCTTATGAATAGTAAATAATGATATTATTTTATATTCTTAAGGTAATAAAATATTGAGATCTTATGTAATTCTTCAATGTGATATAAAACTAATTATACCTTTAAAAATATTATTTTTCTATGTAACTATTATTTTTTAAAAATTAAATTAATAATATTTAGAAAAATAATTTTTAAAAATGGAGTTCAATTTTGAAATCTTCACATCAAAAAATGGTTAGGGTGAATTTTTTAGATTTTTCAAAAATACTAGAAATTTCTTTGAATAGTAAAAATACAGTTTTGAGATTTCCATATGTTTAATGACATCATAATGATGTAATAATTAAAATAAAGTGCAGGTTTACATGTGTTTAGTAAATAATATATTAGGTGTCCCAAGTGGCTAATACCATGGGCAATCCCATGGTTTTACAAAAATCACTAATGAGGTGTCCTTTTAAATTAATAAAAAACTCCCTCTCATGACTTTAAGTACACACTCATTCCTTTTTTTTCTTCATTCCAAACTAATCATCCTAGAATATCAGGTTTTTTTACCTCCCTACTAGTCCTACCATGGTTTTCTCAATCCCCCATATTCCCAATCATCATGTCTTAGGAGTTACTCTACGTGGTAAAAGAATTCTCAACTCCTCTTTGCAATTCATGTTCTCTTTTTTGTGGTATGTATTTCAAGTTTTCACATAATGTTCTTATTTCCATATTTTTATGTCCCTATACTATTTTATAGTTTTTTTATTAATGGTTGAACAATTCCCTCTCTCTTTTTAATGTTTTTTAAAAACATGTTGCATAGCCGTTATGCAGCAAAATTTTCAAAAGGGATCTCTCAACTTTTATTTTATTTGCAAGTTCCTTTCTTTTCATTCATTCATTAATTCCATTCATAAAAATGTTATGATATCTAAAGTACCTTAAATTTACTATATTTTTATAGTTATAATATAATAATTCATCATCATCTCACTATTCTCATTATTTTATACTATAAATGAAAACACCATCTGGGATGTGATAATTTATCACATTCAAGGACGACGGGTTTTCAATGTCTATCACCATCTTAAATTCTATACATGAAACCGTTTAGATGGTTGAACTAGAATATACTATGTTTATTATAACATAATTATTATTCTAGAACTAGTATACATACAAATTATTAAATCATATGACCAAACTAGTTCCAAATAATCAAAATACCACAAAAATAATCTAAGTGTATGTCATTAATAATTCATCGAATGATTCATCTTATTTCCATGTATGCAAATTATAGAAATGACTATTAACAGTTCTTTATGTTAATAAATAATAATTAATTTCATTTATAGATATTTCAATCCATTCCACATGAACTCCATTACTTAAAAACAAGTGAATTGATTATGGAAATCAAGAAAACATACACTCTAAAATGACAGAATTCAATGTAATAAATTATCAATAAGGACATAAATAAACTAAAAAAATTATTATAAAATAAAATCATGTATAATAGGTTCTTCTAATAATTTAATAATAATTCTAATTGCATATTCTAGAGCCTTATGTTCACGAGTGGAACACATTCAGAATTAAGGTAAGGGTTTTCTACCCGAACCTCCTTTTTCATTTACGTTATTTTTATTATCTAATTACCTCAATGAAATTATTTTGTATTATTATGTACTCATCATAATTTATGTGTTAGTGTTATATATATGTTTACCAACCTGAATCATACTCTCATTTAATGGGAGTTATATGTTCCATAAGAATCTTTCAAAAATACTTCCCAAAATTCAAGCCCGATCCAAGGGAATTTCTCAAATTCTCACCCATTTTCAAGATAACCCTGTAATATTTTATTGGAAACCATTATCTTTATAAAATAACTCATTTTATTATGAAAATAAAATCTTACTTACATCTAGTTTTATACATATATTTTTTCAAAAGAACTCTTCTTTTCTAAGTGAAAGGGTATTTATCTCATGAATTACTCGAAGATATTATAAGAGTATCTTCTTCTATTTAAACACTATTGTTGATTCTTATGTATTATTGAGAATAATATTTCTGAGTATCATCTAACATTTTTAATTTAATGTTTTATGATTATTTTGGCTACGGATGTGCTATCAAATAATCATTCACAAATTTACTCTAAATGGTAAGTGTTTATGCTAAATGTTTGGGGAATGTTATTTAAATTTCTTATATTAATTTTAATATGAATATATATGTTGTTTATATTTATCCCCATTCATATAAGTAATGAAATGGACATAGAAATTGTTGTTTTGGGCCCACCAAAGACCCTTGGTGAATCGGTAGGTCTCATGAGACAAACTACAGTGATGGCATAAGGCCTTGAAAAAATAATTTTATAGGGTCCTAGCACGAGACCTTGATTGTATAGTAATGATGTCAAGAATTATCCATTCCTTCATTATGAAAATAGTATTTATGGTTCATGTGGTTATTTTACTAGTATAATACCCATGATTATATTTTATTATTGGGTTACTTACTCATCTCTTATTCCTGCCATAATGTGTTCAAGTTTTCGTTAAAGGCACATGTTTTTAGTTATTCAACTTGCTTAATGTTTATATATTTTCCCCTGTATTTCTGACCCATTCTGATCATTTGCAAACACCCCTTTCTTATGTTTCATTTTCTCAAGACATGATGAATTTTATTATGAATTACATGCTAAAATAACCTAGGAGTTTTGGATGTTCTCAACAGAGTTCCTATGATGTTTTTCTTTTCAAGTTGTACTGTTGAAATTATGCATGTATCCTATTTACAATAATTCTAAACTAATCTATCCTTCATGATTCATATTCCTTGTTTATATTCCAATGTAATTAAATAAGGAACACACTCCATGAAACTGGGGTTAGGTTCCTTCAGTTGGTCCGAAATGCGTCGCAAGGCGGCATGAAGAATAAGGTGAAGGAGGAGTGGTCTAGAAAATAATGGATGGATAGGATTAACCGCACCTTGATCCAATGGATATAGAGAGACAAAATGATTTTAAAAGTGTTGGACGAACATGATTCGATCGCATCCACAATTGGATGGCTACGAGCGATGCAGGGATCGATTTTTCTTTTTAACAGAGTGGATGGTTAAGATTGGATCGTGGAGAGGTTCAGAAGGATAAAGAAAAATGCAGGGGAAGCCGCAGTAGTGGAGGTTCAAAGGCTGAACTGATCGGATAGTCCATATCCAGTGTGGTGAGATCATAAGGTTAAGACATGGTCTCTGTTTAAAAAGTTTGTCCCACATCAAAATGTAAAGTATTTCGAGCTGGATTTATAACCATGGATCTCCTGAACTATGATATAAAATCTCCATCCCCCTACTGGTACCGCCCCATACTGGTCTCCGCGGGCACGCTTCAACACCCACCCCTACCACTGTCCCACCCCACATGGGGTCGTGCTCTGGCAAAACCATTACACACGCTCGTACGCACCTAGGGATTTATTATGCATGAATGATTGTGCAACCTGGAATGCACCATGTGTGAACCACCCTGGGTCTTTGGACTAGGGGCTCTGAGAGAGATTCCCACCGGACCTTGAGTGGCTTGGCCTTCTAGGTATCCCTCGGTTGGGTAGGGTACTCACTTAATTTTTTTCAAAGTAAAATTCATTTTTTATTAAACATAAAAATTGTTTTGAATATATATAAAGGTTTTTTAAAAACAAATAATATAAATTCCCTATTATGGTTACACAAAATCCCAAAAACAAACATTTTCATTAGTTTATAAACATTTGAGTTTAAAAAAACAACAATGTTAAAAATCTAAAATCAATGTTTAATATGTCATAAAAGAAATCCCATACTATTATTATATCTAAAATCCATAAACATATTTGTAAATAAAACCATGTTTTAATTCATCCATGGATGAAAAAAAAGTAAAGTTAACTTTTGAAAACCTTGGAAATACATAAATACATACTTCACTATGTATAGATAAAATACTAAATATAACTGTGGTCATCAAATTCCATTTCCCAAAGTATGATTTATTACTCAAAAACATATTTCTTTGTACCTAAAAACAAGAAGTAAATAGTGTGTACTTCTCTCGGAATATTCATTAAAACACAAGGGTTGGGATTTAAAATCCATTTTAAACATTAATACATTATCCTTTCAAAATCTAAAGAAGATTTAATTAAATACATGTTAAAATATATAAATTTAACACATACTTAAAACACTTGGAAATATCAATATACATCAATACATAAAATACAATAACCAGAATACCCAACGATTATAAGGTCTTATAGCTATTATAGATTCAATGTTCACCTAAAGGAGGCAATGGTTGAATTAACTTGAAGGACGTATAAAAATATGATTAGTGTTTTCCAACATCAAGAACAGAGAGAAAGAAGATGGTTCTCTATATATCTCTCCTACTTTGCACATGTTCCCTTCTCCTAGCAATTACATTCTTTACTAAGGTCGGTCCAAAGGATGAGTGTAACACCCCATGATTTCAAAGTACATTATTTCTTCAAAATAATTCAATAACTTTCACTACACACAACACCGAGTTCAAGTACACCACAACTTACCAAACTGGTCATTCAAAAGCGGATATGAATAGTATTAACTAAATTTTGAACTATATATAATCCTTATAATTTTAGAATCCATATTATGAGTTTATTAGACATAATGTAAGAATTAATTCATTTTTTCATATAAAAGAAGTATTTTTCAAAAAATGCACTTTTACTGCCTTGTAATGGTGAACCCTTTTTAAATCAAATATTTGAAACATTTATATATTCAATTTGAGAAAATAAACTTCTTCTTTATAATCAGGACATAAGAATTTAGTTTCAATAAATTTTTGGTGTTTTTCTGATAACTTTCATATTTGGGTGAATAATGAAAAATACTCTATTTTAACTGAAAACAACTTTTTTAATCAAAATAATTTATAGTGTTAAATTATAAATTTTAATGGTTTGGAAGTATAAATAGATTATATTTTTACTATTTAATCCAATTCTGGCCATTTTAAGTAATTGGACATTGGGATTAGACATAAAGAAGTGTCAATCTTTTGATAGATATTGTATCTTAAAAATATGCCTTTTGGTTTTGACAACGTGAATTAATTTTAACTTCTATGTTTTGAATTTGGTAAATTAGACTTCATTTTTGGATTCAGAATTTTTAAATTAGCCTAGGGTGAATTTTTGGTATTTTTCTGAAAATGTTCAATTTTTTTTAAATAGTGAAAAAACACTGAGTTATTGTTTAAAAAAGGATTTTTATTTAAATAATTATTTATTTTAGGTAAAAATAGATACATAATACCTATATAAGTTCAATTTAATTCATTGGAGTCAGTTTATAATAATTTTAGATATATAAAAATTTTATTGAACTGTTCACCGTCTTTTACCCACCTCCTAGGAGAATTTTCAAATTTACATAAAACATAATTTTACCACTTCTGTGAGTTGAATTTAAAAAATTAGAGAGATGTGGTTAATATCAAGAATTAAAATGTGGTTCAATAAAATAAATATAATATTTGGTGAATAATAACTTTTTACTATTATTTACCACAGTTAAAAGTGAACTGGGTAATTAAGGGTAAAAATGATATTAATATTACCCTAACAAATGTCCTAATTCTAGTGTACAAGTTTATCTCGACCAAAAACAACCTTAGGAATAAATTATTATCATTTAGGTCCACTTGGATTAGATTAGTACATTTATTATTATTTAATTCAGAAAAGAGTTAAAAGAGTTAAAATCAATGTTTAATAACTAAAACATTTTTAATATAGGGTTATTCATACGATAAATTCGATTATAAATATTAATTAGAAAGATAAAAATATTTCCTACATCATGGTATTTTATTTATAATTTTTAGACATTAAATAAATTTATTTATTTATGACACAATGATGATACAGAAATTACCTTATTCATAAATGAATCAAATAAATGGTATTATAAATATTAAAATAAATATAATTTCAAAGTTTTTATGATATCCACTAATTTTATAGATAAATATGACATTATAATGAAGATTAAATGTATCTTTTTCAAATTTATCAATTTTTTATGACTTTCACAAAAACAAAATACCAAATAGTGTCAAAATTGACATAAATTAATATTTAAAACAAATACTATATTATTGGTTGATATAATATTCCTAAAAATGTAAGGTTCATATAAAGGGATTAAATAATATTATATATGACATTAATGAGCTACTTGAGGTTCTCTTTGATGTTTAGAGTAATTTTATTAACCATATAGAGTAAGAATACAAGAAGACGCGGTAAAAGTTATATTATTTAACTAAGAGTTAAATCTAAATGATAAGGTTAATATGGTGACCCGAACCTGTCTAAAACCTATTGGTTGAGAGTTTTTGGACCCATAACAACCTTATCCTTTAAATAATTCATTTTTGTTCCATTAGAAACTGAAAATTAATTTATTATAATATAATATTTTAAGTTTTTCCTAAGTTGCCCCTCACCCCTCTTATAAAAGGGCACCCCCCTTCACTCTAATTCACACCTTCTAGGCCATTTTGATCGGCCAACCCCTACCAAAATATCCTCCCAACTATCCTAAATTCATCCTAGAGGCCTTCCTTTGGTCATAAAGCAATCCTAATGAGCCCTTTTGATCAAATCATAAGGAAGAACCTGAAGAAGAGGTAATGACTTCACCAACCTATTTCAAGTTCTCTTATTATTCCACTTACTATTTCTTGGTTGTTTCCATTATAAAATAATAAATCCAGTATATTATATATACTGTGATGTTATTATAAATATGGAACAACTATATTCATTATCCTATCCATCTTATGAATGATAATGTCACCATGCGTGCGTACGTATGGCTTACCGTCTCCACATCGTGGTGTAATTCGTTATTCAACACTATGTTATTTGGATGGATATAATGATGAGTAATATGTATATAAATAATTAAAATAACATTATAATGTCTCTGTAAAATTAATATACCATCCAATTCCACAACTTTAAGGAAATTATATTGTCGCTCGTGCGTACGTACGGATTACCGTCTCCACGACGCGATGGGATTCATTTCAATGTTCATCATTCATTGACGATTATAAAAATATATTTATTACAAATAAGTATATAATATATGAAATAATAATGATATTGTAGATATAAATATATATATATATATGTACTTACATATATCTTATTCACTTAGTTCCGTTCAAAACGAGATGAAAACGGAAACAGTGTTTATGCGTACGTACGGACTATCGTCTCTATAAACGGTGTTTTTAATTTCATATATATGTCTATTATACATATTTATATTCTAAATATATATGATATATAAATCATGTTTTATTTTCTGGAAGTACTTTTAACGAACCAAATATTCATTAATGGAAATCCCTCTTTATTTAATTAAATGCCTCTTTATGTTTATATAAAATGTCAACTTATTTGGTTTTATGTTAAGAATTTTGACCGTTTCTAATATAGTCGTTGAATAGTAATCACATGATTATTATAAATATAGGGCTTTAACAAAACCAAATTTACTCATACAAAGGAAGCGATGGCCTCATTCAGTAGAATTGCCCCATACGAAGCCCATTTGTCAGAGCTCGGAAAAGAGGTGGCATCCTTGGTCTTCGCTCTTGATCAAGCCCAAGATGAGCTTCATCATGTCAAGCTCGAACGGGACCGTCTACAGGAGAAGTGGAA
Source organism: Viscum album (assembly GCA_963277665.1). Taxonomy (NCBI): domain Eukaryota; kingdom Viridiplantae; phylum Streptophyta; class Magnoliopsida; order Santalales; family Viscaceae; genus Viscum; species Viscum album. The sequence continues at coordinate 1,571,744,043 of OY728120.1, read as the reverse complement.
GTTGATAGAAATTACCACTCGAGCGATGTTATCTGAGCCACCCCAAGAGTCTGTCACCATCGCACACCTTACCCTTAGGTCTTATGCGGCTGTTTTAAGGGGTTATGTAACAAATAAATAGTACTATCTTCATGTAAATTATTTTTTATATATAATAATGAATATACTTTCTTGTCATTATTGATACAATGTAAATAGTTTTTAAAGTAAAAATAATGTTTTTATTTATTATTTAATTAAGAATTATATTTTATTAAATTAAGGGATTTTTGAATTAAATAATATTTTAATAAAATATTATTATTATTATTAAATTAATTTTTATTAAATATAAGTTATCTTATAATTTTTTTATTGCAATTGTAATTTTTATTAAGGTTTGAAATACATTTCTGTCAAAACTAGTGAATTTTCGATAAAAGTCAGATTTTATTTTAAAAGTTAAAATTAAAAAATTTATAAAATTATTTAGATAAAATAAATGTTATTTCTAGACTCAGGACGTCTAAATTATCCAATGGTGAATTTTTAAAAATTTTCTGAAACAGTCAAATTTTTTGGTAAAAATTTAATATCGTTTAAATATATAATGTGTTTTATGACATCATAATGACCCAATAGTGATGTAATAAAATACTATAATCTTTATGTTCGGACAATATATTTTTTAACATTAAAATAATGTGATTTTGGTTTTGTTTCACTAACTTTTCAATGCATTAATGGACCCCTCAAGACTTATTAAACACCTTGTCTTTTTAAATTAATTTCCATGGGAGTATGAGTCACCTCCACATAAGCAACCCTATTATTTTAAGAAATTTGGATTTTGTCCTAATAAATTTTTTTTCCCTCTTCCCTTTTCCAAAAAACCATGGGCAAAAACCCTGTTATGGATTGTGGTTTGGATTAATTTAATGTAAGGGGACCCAATCCTAAAAAATAAAGAATTCTCTCACCTTTCCTATATAAACCAACCCAAGATCCCACTTCCTCATCACTCAAATCCTTTTGAGTTCATCAAACCTCTTCTATACTCTCTCTAGAATCCTCCCAAGGTTCCCCAGGCTCCCAAGAAGCCTCTCACAAGCCTCTCTCTAGCCTTTGGAAGCACACTTCCAAGTAAGGGTTTTTTCTTCCTTTCTCATTTTTGTCCAATTTTCTTCATATTGTTATGACCCTTTAATTTAAATTATAAATGTTGGGGTATGGTTTTGTACCTCCCCCATACTTCCCTCTTATCTTTTGAATGATGGGATACCCCTTTCTCTCTCATTAAATGCCTCCCATGTACACCCGTTACTATGCTGAAATTCCGAAAGGAACTTCTCTCTCCTCTTTTACATTCAAGCAATACTTTTGTATCATGAATCTAAATTCCATTACAATTTTTTGTAAATGTATCTATATGACCCCCTTACTGCCCATTTCATGTAAATATGATGAGACACCCCTTTCTCTCTCATCAACCATTTTTATGAATTCTTATGTCATGTCGTTACGCTGCCTAAATTGCACCGATTTTCTAAGACAATGCCATTGTGTAGTGAATACCATGCACACTTATCCATCAAGGGTATTCACCTTTATACACATTTACTTATTGATTATAACGTTTCATGTATGAATTCCACATTCCTTTATCGTGGAATAAATTATTATGTTTTATGAAACCATGTTTTATGATCCATGTGGCACACTTATACATGAAATTAAATGTTTAAGAAGGGTGTGCCCTTATAGAGCTCCAATGCATTGGGTAAAGTATAGTATCATGACACATCATGTGCAATGAGTGTTTAATCATTCTAATTCAAGTGAAATGAGAGTCTACTCTTGCTTTATGTGCAATTAGGATTTACTCATGCTCCATGTGCAATGAGCCTTGGCTCATGCTAATTCCATGTTAAGTGTTGTTGCCACATTTCCATGTTATGATTATCATGCTTTATCATGCCTTTATATTCAGGTTTCTCTTATGCTCTATTGATATTCCTATTTCCTAACATGTATTGTAATCCTCATGTTATTCCACGTGTACTCCCTTACTAGGCTTTATAGCTCACCCTTTTTATGCATGTCCTCAGGTTATCCCATGCAATGATAAGTACGAGAGAATGTAGTGGTCATGTAAAGGAATTCTTAAATAAAGATGTTGTATTTCATTTCTAAGTTTTTATGTAATGATCCTAAGCCCCAAAGACAATAAACCTCTCGATCTTTTATTTGTATCAAGTGAAGTTTTATGTAATAAATCATGTTTAAGTTTGTAATAAAAGCAGGGTTATCATAGTTGGTATCAGAGGATAGGTTTAGTTATTTTTGGGATTAGGATTAGAAAACCTTAGTAAAGCCTTAGAGACAAGACTAAGTATAATAAAAACATCCTTAAGTTTTGGTATGTACTGATTAAGTGGTTTATCAAACAAATACATCTCTGTCTAGATACGAGCAGGTAGAGGCGGCTCTGGCACAGATGTATTCTAGGGGTAAAACCCGAAAACACCGCTTTGAGCTAGACTCGAACGAGAACTAGTGCATGACAATGGGCCTTGCTGCACTCTTGGTTACAACACTCCTGGGGGATATGTTTTGATAAATTCAAAATCTTAGTATGAACCCTTATTAAGGGAATTAAAAAAAATTCCCCTAAGAATATATGTTAGAAAGTAGATCATGAAAAGCCTAGATTGAAGCCTATAGACTCATGAGTTAAGGAAATAAAAGTTTATTTATAAGTCATCAACTTTTTTCTTTGGATTACCCTTTATGTGTAACCCATAACTTTCCTTTTATTCCAGCCAATGGCCGGTAATAGGAGGATTCGGGCTAACAACTGTTGTGAAGATCAGTGTGATGATTGTACTAATGAGATGGCCAATCTAATGGGAGCGGGAATCACGAACCTTGTCACGCTTATATCTCAGCCAACTCAAGTTTTAAATAGAAACACGGTTCAAGAGGAACGTTCAACCCCCCCCCTAAGAAAGAACAATTTGCTATCGAGAGTTTCATGAGACAAAGGCCTCCTACTTTTAGTGGATCATATGATCCCACGATCGCGGAACAATGGATAAACTCCATTGAAAAGATCTTCTACATCCTTCAATGTTCTGAACAAGAGAATGTTCTCCTGGCGGCTTATTGTATGGAGGGTGAAGCTGATCAATGGTGGACATTGATCAAAAATATGAAGCCTGAGGAGGAGATCAAGGCGTTGGAATGGAAGGATTTTCCGAAGATTTTTTTCAGTAAATATTTTCCGCTCACCCTCCGAATTAAGATGGAAAGGGACTTCCTTTCCCTCAAGAAAAAAGACGAATAATCTATTGGAGTGTATGAGGAAAACTTCACAAGGCTTGCACAATACACTTCCGGCTTTTTCGTTACCCCAGAATGCAAAGTTGACTGCTTCTTTGGTGGGTTGAAGCCTAGCCTACGGAATGAATTTGCAATCCGTGACTTCGACAGCTATAATGAAATTGTCTGATGTGCCCTCAATGTCAAAATGGAGATCAGAGAATCACATGGGTATCATGGGGATAAGAAGCATAAGGTGGAATTCAATTTTGGTGGTCTGATGGATAAATCCAACGGTGATAAGAATATCCAGCACCCCACATTCCAAAAGTACGGAAAGAAACACCCTGGAATTTTCCTTAAGGGGACGAGGAAATGTTTCAGGTGTGGAAGAGAAGGGAACCTAGCTGTTAACTGTCGGCAAGAAAGACCCGCGGCTGCGATAGAGGAGAGGAACGCTCCATTCGAACCTCAACGCATTGATAAATTCTACAAATGCAAAGAAAAGGTCATTTTTCAAATCAGTTCCCTAATACAAGTGTTTTTGGAGGCAACCAACAACCTCCAAGGCAGCAAGGAAGAGCTTTTTCCATCACTTCTGCCGAAGTGAACCCCGACAATGAAGTGGTGACAGGTACACTAGTTATTCATTCAATAATAGAGAATGTACTTTTTGATTCAGGTTCTATGCATTCTTTTATATCTCGAAAGTTTAGTAGAATAATCCCAGCACCACCACAAATCATGGAAGTGAAGATGTCGGTGAGTACGTCAAATGGGGAAATCATTGCATCTCATTAATATAAGTCCTCTCCTATTATAATCTGTGGATTGAATTTCCTGGAGAACCTCATCATACTCCCTCTAGTGGAATTTGATGCAATTCTTGGAATGGATTGGCTTTCCTTATATAGAGCCAACATAAATTGTCGGGAGAGGGAAATCACACTCCATATGGAGAATCAACCCCCGATTATTTACAAGTGTAAGGAGGAATATGAATCTCCTTTAGCTCCATCATCTCAAGCATGGATATTACTGCCCTATGAGCACGTGTATCTGGATCATATGATTGAGTCCAAGGAAGAAACCATCCTTGAAGAAATGCCTATTGTGAGGGAATTCGCGGAAGTGTTTCCCGAGGAACTACCTTGTCTTCCTCCTAGAAGAGATGTTGAATTCTCAATTGAACTTATACCTGGGTCTTTAACAATATAAGAGACTCCGTATAGAATGGATGTTGTAGATCCTGAAGAGCTGAATAAACAATTACAGGAGAATCTGGGTAAAGGGTTTATACGCCCAAGTGCTTCACCATGGGGTGCACCAGTCCTCTTCGTCAAGAAGAAGGATGGGTCAATGCGTCTTTTCATCAAATATCGTGAGCTTAACAAAATCATGATAAAGAACAAGTATCCTCTCCCAAGAATTGATTACTTGTTCTATCAGCTGCGTGGAGCACAATACTTCTCCATGGTGTACTTGCGGTCATGATATTATCCAGTAAGGGTGATGAAGGAAGATATCCCCAAGACTGCTTTTCACACAAGATACATGCACTATGAATTCATATTAATGCCTTTCGGACTCACTAATGCTCCAGAAATCTTCATGGACTTAATGAATAGAGTCTTTAGAGATTACCTAGACAAATTTGTTAGTCTTTACAGATGATATTCTAATATACTCTAAAACTAATGAGGATCATGAGGAGCATTTAAGAACTGTACTGGAGACTTTGCACAAGGAGAAGCTCTATGAAAAGTACAGTAAGTGTGATTTCTGGTTGAAGAAAGTCTCATTCTTGGGCCACATCGTCACAAGCAATGGGATATCTATGGATCCCTCCAAAACAGATGCAATTGAGGGATGGCCAAGGCCAACATCGGTAACGGATATCCGTAGCTTCTTGGGGTTAGCTGGATATTAGCGACAATTTATGAGAAATTTGTCATGATTGTCCAACCCTCTTACCAAGATAACTCGAAAGGGAGTAAAGTTTTATTGAAGTGATGAATGCGAAGAAAGCTTCAAAGAGTTGAAAAGGAGGATTATCACTACGTCAGTGCTCACTTTACCCACAAGTGGGGTACTTTTTGTTGTTTTCAGTGATGCTTAAAAGAAGGGCATAGGTTGTGTGTTGATGCAGAATGATAAAGTTATATCCTATGCCTCAAGTCAGTTGAAAATCCATGAGAGAAACTATCCAATGCATGATATCGAGTAAGTGGCGGTGATCTTTGCCTTGAAAATCTAGCGGCATTATCTCTATGGAGAGAAATGTGAGATATATACTGACCACAAGAATCTTAAATATATATTCACATAGAAAGAGCTTAATATGCGCTAGAGAATATGGATAGATCTCATCAAGGATTATTACTGTTCAATCCATTACCACCCTGGAAAAGAGAACAAGGTGGAAGATGCCCTAAGTAGAAAGGATCCAGCGATTCTATCAATGATGAGAATTGAGAAGGATCCAATCTTCCTAGACTTGATGAAGATGGACATGGGAATCATGGAGAATGGAACATCATCAATCCTTTCACAAATGATTGCTCAACCATCTCTTTTGGAAAGGTTAAAGGATTCTCAAAATGATGATGTGGGAATTCAAGAAAAAGTGGAAGCTATCGAAAAAGGGAAATCCTAAGAGATTAATGTTAATGAAGAAGGAATTGTGCGGTTTGGGAAAAGACTATGTGTTCCATCAAGTCTGGAGCTGAAGAAGGAACTTTTGGATGATGCACATAGTTCAAATTTCTCTATTCACCCAGGAAGCATAAAGATGTATCGAGATCTCTGAGAAAACTTTTGATGGGATAATATGAAGAAGGAGATCGTTGAATATACATCAAAGTGCTTGGTGTGCCAGAAAGTGAAGGCAGAGAGGTAGAAGTATAAGGGGATGATGCAACAATTTCCCATACTAGAATGGAAGTGGGAGAACATCACCATGGACTTTTTCACCAGACTTCCAAGGACATCCAAAGGCAACAATTCAATCTGGGTTCTTGTGGATCGTCTTACAAAGAATGCACACTTAATTTCTATTTGGGAGGATTTCTCATTGGATCAACTGGCACGGATATATATCAGGGAAGTGGTAAGGATGCATTGAGTAACACTATCTATTGTGTCTAACCGAGATCCATGATTCACCTCTAAGTTTTGGAAGAGTCTTCAACATGCTTGGGATACTGAACTGAACTTCAGTATGGCCTATCGTCCTCAAACTGATGGCCAATCCGAGCGGACTATCCAAACACTCGAGGACTTGTTGAGATCATGCTCAATGGACTCTAATGGAGGATGGTATCAACATCTTCCTCTAGTTGAGTTCTCTTATAATAATAGTTTTCACTCGAGCATCCAAATGGCACCATATGAAGCCCTGTATGGGAAAAGGCGCAGAACACTGCCATGTTGGGATGAGGTCGGTGAACGTGAGCTACTTGGACCAGAAATGGTCAAGGAAATGGTGGAGAAGGTGAAAAACATTCAGCAGCATATCAAAGTAGCCCAGAGTTGACATAAGAGTTATGCAGATAATCATCGACAAACCTTGAGTTTAAATTTGGAGACATGGCGTTTCTACGCATATCTCCATTGAAGAAGGTCATGAGGTTTGTATAGAAAGGGAAGTTAAGTCCAAGGTACATCGGCCCCTTCAAGATTCTTGATTGTGTTGGGTTGTTGCCTATCGACTAGCACTTCCACCTACCATGGCCAATGTACATGATGTATTTCATGTATCCCTCTTAAGGAAGTACATACCAGACCCTTCACATGTACTCTCTTCTGAGGTGTTACAATTGGAAGATGATCTTTCTTATGATGAGAAACCAGTGAAGATCTTAGATCGTAGAGAAAAAGTTCTACGAAATAAGACAATGCCCCTTGTCAAGGTGTTGTGGCGAAACCACAAGTTTGAATAAGTGACTTGGGAATCAGAGGAAATGATGAAGCTGAGTTACCCACATCTGTTTTAGTGTGGGAAAAAGGAAATTTCGAGGGTGAAATTTCTTAAGGGGGTAATATTGTAACGACCCAAATTTTCATTAATGGAAATCCATCTTTATCAAATGAAATGTCTCTTTATGTTTATATAAAATGTCAACTTCTTTGGTTTTATGTTAAGAGTTTTGACTATTTCTAATATATCCGTTGAATAGTGAACACATGATTAGTATAAATATAGCGCTTTAACAAATCCAAATTTACTCAGACAAAGGAAGCGATGGCCTCATCCAGTATAATTGCCCCACATGAAGCCCATTTGTTGGAGCTCGGAAAAGAGGTGGCATCCTTGGGCTTCTCTCTTGACCAAGCCCAAGCTGAGCTTCATCATTTCAAGCTCAAATGGGACCGTCTACGGGGGAAGTGTAAGTTGATAGAAATTACCACTCAAGCGATGTTATCCGAGCCACCCCAAGATTCTGTCACCATCGCACACCATACCCTTAGGTCTTATACGGCTATTTTAAGGGGTTATGAAACAAATAAATAGTACTATGTTCATGTACATTATTTTTTGTATATAATAATGAATATACTTTCTTGTCATTATTGATACATTGTAAATAGTTTTTAAAGTACAAATAATGTTTTTAGTTATTATTTAATTAAGAATTATATTTTATGAAATTAAGGGAATTTTTAATTAAATAATATTTTAATAAAATATTATTATTATTATTAAATTTATTTTTATTAAATATAAATGATCTTATAACTGTATGAATGCAATTGTAATTTTTATTAAGGTTTGAAAGTCATTTCTGTCAAAACCCGTGAATTTTCGATAAATGTCGGTTTTTATGTTAAAAGTGAAAATTAACATATTTAGAAAATTATTTAGATAAAATAAATGTTATTTCTGGAATCAGGATGTCGAAGTTATCCAATGGTGATTTTTTCATGATTTTTTGAGACAGTCAAATTTTTGGGTAAAAATTAAATACTGTTTAAATATATAATGTGTTTTATGACATCATAATGACCCAATAGTGATGTAATAAAATACTATAATCTTTATATTAGGCCAGTATATGATTAAACATTAAAATAATTTGATTTTGGGCTTTTTTTACTTACTTTTCAAAGCATTAATGGACCCCTCAAGACTTATTAAACACCTTGTCTTTTTAAATTAATTTCCATGGGAGTATGACTCACCTCCACATAAGCAACCCTATTATTTTAAGAAGTTCGGATTTAGGCATTATAAAATATTTTTTTCCACTTCCCTTTTCCAAAACCTATGGGCAAAAACCATCGGATGGTTTGTGGTTTGGATTAATTTAATATAAGGGGACCCAAACCTAAATAATAAAGAATTCCCTCACCTTTCCTATATAAACCCACCAAGACCCCACTTCCTCATTACTAAAAGCCTTTGTAGTTCATCCAACCTCTGCCCTACTCTCTCTATAATCCTCCCAAGGTGCCCCAAACTCCCAATAATCCTCTCACAAGCCTCTCTCTATCCTTTGGAAGCCCACTTCCAAGTAAGGGTTTTTTCTTCCTTTCTCATTTTTGTCCAATTTTCTTCATATTGTTATGCCCTTTTAATTTCAATTATAAATTCTGGGGTATGGTTTCGCACCTCCCCCATACTAACCTATTATTTTTTGAATGATGGTAGACCCCTTTCTCTCTCATTAAATGCCTCCCATGTACACCTGTTACTATGCTGAAATTCCGAAAGGAACTTCTCTCTCCTTTTTTACATTCAAGCAATACTTTTGTATCATGAATTTAAATTCCATTACAACTGTTTGGACATGTATCTATATGACCCCTTACTTTACATTTCATTTAAATATGATGAGACACCCCTTTCTCTCTCATCAACCATTTTTATGAATTCTTATGTCACGTCGTTACGCTGCTGAAATTGCACAGATTTTCTAAGCCAATGCCATTGTGTAGTGAATACCATACCCATTTCTCCATCAAGGGTATTCACCTTTATGCACATTTAATTATTGATTATAAAGTTTCATGTATTAATTCCACATTCCTTTATCGTGGAATAAATGATTATGTTTTATGAATCCATGTTTTATGATCCATGTGGCACACTTATGCATGAAATGAATTGTTTAAGAAGGGTGCACCCTTATAGTGATCCAATGCATTGCGTAAAGTATAGTATCATGATATGACATGTGCGATGAGTGTTGACTCATGCTAATTCAAGTGAAACGAGGGTTTACATGTGCTTCATGTGCAATGAGGATTTACTCATGCTCCATGTGCAATGAGCTTTGGCTCATGCTAATTCCATGTTAATTGTTGTTGCCACATTTCCATGTTATTATTATCATGTTTTATCATGCCTTTATGTTCATGTTTCTCTTATTCTCTATTTATATGCCTATTGCCTAACATTTATTGTACTCCTCATGTTATTCCAAGTGTACTCCCTTACTGGGATTTATAGCTCACCCTTTTTTATGCATGCCCTCATGTTATCCCATGCAATGCTAAGTACGAGGTAATGTAGTGGTCATGTAAAGGAATTTTTCAATAAATATGTTTTATTTCATGTTTTAAGTTTTTATGTAATGATCCTAAGCCCCAAATACACTAAACCTATCGATCTTCTTTGTTGTATCAAGTGAATTTTTATGTAATAAATCATGTTTAAGTTTTTAATAAAATCAGTGTTGTCATGGTACTTAAATCTTTATCTAAGTGATACAATCAAGAGTAACAAGTAAAAACACATACTATAAAGAAAGCGATTATTACCTAAAATGTTAATTTAACATGGAAGTTATTATTAAATGGGTAGTATAAATTAATAAATGAATCATGTATGATATCATAAATATTAATATGGTTCTGGTAAACTTTAATAACATACTACGATCTTCATATAAGAGGTTAAACGTACCCTCGACTAAAGGAAAGTGCAAGGTAAGGGGTTTTCATCTCACTCCTTATTCCTATGAGATTCATGCCATATTGCCACTATTACCTTTTGTGTGGTGTATGTACTGCCCATAATTGTATAATTTGTGTAACACACTTTAATATATGTGTATTTACATATTCATTGTATGATACCTCTTTCATGGGGTGTATGTTTCGTAAGTTACCAAATTGGTAAGGGTTAATTCTTCAATCTCATTATTATCCGAGATTGTTTATGTGTAAGTATTTACTGGGACATTTTTATCATCCATGTCCATTTTTCATAAAAATGATTTCAAAATGAATATTTTAAGGATTTTTGAAAGGTACTCTTTATCAAGATCATAATTTTAAATGTTTTAAAGATTTATCTTTCTAAATATTTTTAATTACTGTCCATGTTTTCAAAAAGATTTTAAAGATTTATTTATAAGGACATGAATGTTTTGAAATGATAATTATTTTCAGAAGTTTCAAAGTGGTATGTGACACTTTGATTCAAAAATATTTTTTAAATTACTTCATTTATAAATGTGTGACTTTTAAATAATTTTACAAAAAAAATATTTATCTTAAAAAGTTTTAATCATCATTTTTAACTATGTCAGCATCCTTTACTGGATATTATTTTTTATTGAGGTTGATTTATTATGACACAAAACATCCATATAATATTAAAGGTTTTGTGATATGTTTTACTGTGAATGTGTTATTTTTATACCATTCATGGTTTATGGATAAAGTATTGACATTTCGTATACTAGTTTTAATATGAATGTTTATGTTATGTTTAAAACTTTTCATATGAGGAATGCATTGGACTTAGTAAGTGACGGGTGGAGCCCACTATAACCCCTAGATGCATCGGTAGGTCTCATGATACAAACTAGTGTCCTGGCACAAGGCCTTGACAAAATCTTATTTGTATTCTTGTCATAAGGACTTGACTATGTGGTTATGATAGTCTGGCATTATGCATTCCATCATTATGAATGTGGTTATTGATATTGCATTTGATTATTTTACTAGTAGAATAACCATGTGAACAAGTAAATGGAATTATTTCATTTTATTTTTTCCATATTATGCTAAAGTTCAAGTTTAAAAGGCTTTTGTTTAGTTATACATTGCCTTAAATATTTATGCTTATTTATAAAAGTTTCCATTATATGGATTACCCTTAGTGAGCATTTGAGCTCACCCCTTTCTATGTTTTATTTTTCCCAGGATTCCAAGAAGTGTATTGTGATTGATATGCAGGGTTAAGCCAAGGGAATAATGGCATTCATAAAGGATTATTTATGTTGTTTTGTATGTTAAAATGTGTAATGTAATATTCATGTATGTAATTTATTTTCCAAGACTGATAAACCCATCGGTCCATTGAGACTTGATTCCTTGTAATAATGTCAATGTATTAAAATAATGCATCGACTCTGGGTAATTGGGGTCGGGGCGTTACAGTTGGTATCAGAGGAAGTTTAGAAATAACCTTGGAAGTTAGATTTAGATAAACTCTGATTAGATCACATAAACCTAAGATAGACATTGAGGATTAGTATAGAAGAACTTCCTAGAATTTTGGTAATGTGGATATTTTGTGAGTTTTCCAAGAAAATACATCCATGTCTGGATACGAACAGGTAGAGGCGGCTCTGGAACATATGTATCTAGGGGTAAAACCCGAAAACACCGCTTTGAGCTAGACTCGAATAGGAACTGGTGCACGACAACAGGCCTTGTTGCAATCTTGGTTATGACACTCCCAGGGGATATGCTTTGGATAATTCTCATTTTCTTTAAAAATCATTATGAAGGATTTATGAGTATATATCTACTCAAAGAAAATATTTTTTTGGATTATATCCATAAAATCTTCAATTTATGTTAGTTATTTTACATGTTTGGAATTATTCATTGCAATTCATAAACTGACCTAGTGTATTCCATTGTATAGAAATGGCACCCAGTAGAAGGAATGTGAACTCCAGCAATACGTATGATCCAAAGAGTAAGAAGGGTCATATCTTTCGTAGTATTAAGCCAACATTTAGAAAGGAAATAGTCTACCATGTATTCTCAACATATGAAGAAATAGTATCTTGTGTTAGTAAGATAAGTAAAGAATTCTTTGAGTCATATGGCTTTGAAGGGAATCAAGATAAGAATAGGATGGAAAAGAGAAATATGGATAAAGGGAAGAGGGAAAAGAAGGATTTTACAATATGTGATAAATGTAGAATGAATCACCTTGGTAAATTCTTGAAGGGAATGGGAGTTTGTTATAATTGTAGAGAAAAAGGACACCAATTACATGATTGAAATGGTAAGAAAAAGTTTTCAAATGTAAAATTATTCATCTGCAAGGTGTTGAGACACTACGCGAATCAATGTCACATTCATAAGAGTATACCGAAAATGATGTTATTGGATAATAATCAAGTTATGATACTACCTCATATGAAGATGAATGACTATTTTATTATGTTTTTATTATAGAATTATTTCATTTGAGTGTTGTATCAACAGTTTACTGGTTACATGAATTATAGTGATAAATAAGGATTGTACTGCAGTATTATTTTATTGAAGATTTGAGATTATATGGTTCTAAGAAAAGTGACTTAATAGTAAGCTACACTTTTTGGAAAATACACGGTTGAAGGAAAGGTAATCCTTAATATGATCCTGATAATGAGGTAGTGATATTGGAATAAGAGATGGTTGATTTCGGTAATTTAGGATGTTGCGGTGTTGTAAAAGAATACATGATGAAGGTGTTCACAAGTTATTACCTGGAAAAAATAATCCTCATTATGTTTAACTTCCTTATATATTTTGGACTGAGAGTTTGGATATAAGTATTTTGGATAATTCTAAAGTCTGAAATGGATTAAGTTTGAAATTGGATACTATTGTTAAGATTATTTTTGGATTTCCATAAAAAGTACAACTCGGAGGTCAGGCGGCAACCTGTCGCGTCCGGTAAGGCCGCAAGACTTGAACCCACAACTAAAGGGAGACAAAGGTGTATCACCTATCACTGACCCACGTGATGTCCTGGATTGAATAATGTTGTTTTTTTCAAAGGTTCTAGTAGATGAATTATAAATTCATTTTTTTGAACCCTAAACAAATAGGATAAATAGAATATTTATTTTAAGTTCTATTATCTTTTAGAGTGAAAGAAGAGTTTGTGTTAGAAATTATTTAAAGGATGTAACTATAATTTCCAAGTATACTTTTTTTCATCCTATGAATGAATTAATCCTTAAAATTTACGGAAGGGATCTTAAAACCAAAAATGTGTTATCCTAATACCTTATGTTTTGTTGATCCAATGATATTTTAAGTCATCATAGATTGATGGATTTGAGGCCCTCAATTTTACACTTGTTTGTGATTGATGACCTCAATCAGTCCCTATAAATATTTAAGTTTTTCCTCTAATTATGTGTCTATAATTTCCACTAATGTTCTCCTAATCGAGATCATAATTTGGTGGTGACTTTTTCAATCCCCTTTTCCTCTTATTAGGACTAAATTTTTTTAACCCAATTTTTCCGTTGTGGGTTTTCCCACAAAGGTATTTTCTAATTTCAACATTTTATTTTCTAAGAACAATTTCAAATTGCGAGGATGCAATTTATTGAAGGGGGGAAGAATGTAACACCCCAATATTTCAAAGTATGTTATTTCTTCAAAATAATTCAATAACTTGCACTACACGCAACACTGAGTTCAAGTGCACCACAACTTACCAAACTAGCAGTTCAAAAGCGGTTATGAATAGTATTAACTAAATTTTTAACTATATATAATCCTTATAATTTTAGAATCCATATTATGATTTTATTAGGCATAATGTAGTAATTAATTCATTTTTTTATATAAAAGAAGTATTTTTCAAAAAAATGCACTTTTACCGCATTTTAATGGGGAACCCTTTTTAAATCCAATATTTGAAACTTTTATATATTCAATTTGAAAAAATAAACTTCTTCTTTAGAATCGTGACATAAGAATTTATTTTCAATAAAATTTAGGTGTTTTTCTGATAACTTTCATTTTTGGGTGAATAGTGAAAAATACTATATTTTAACTGAAAACAAATTTTTTAATCAATATAATTTATAGTGTTAAATTATAAATTTTAATGGTTTTGAAGTATAAATAGATAATATTTTTACCATTTAATCTAATTCTGGCCATTTTGAGTAATTGCACTTTGATATTAGACATAAAGAAGTGTCAATCTTTTGATAGATATTGTTTCTTAAAAATACGCCTTTTGGTTTTGACAACGATAATTAATTTTAACATATATGATTTTAATTTGGTAAAATAGACTTCATTTTTGGATTTGGAATATCAAAATTATCCTAGGGTGAATTTTTGGTATTTTTCTGAAAACGTTCAATTTTTTATGAATAGTGAAAAAACACCGAGTTATTGTTTAAAAATGAATTTTTATTTGAATAATTATTTATTTTAGGTAAAAATAGATACATAATACCTATATAAATTCAATTTAATTCATTAGAGTCAGTTTATAATAATATTAGATATAGAAAATTTTTATTGAACTTTTCACCGTCTTTTACCCACCTCCTAGAATAATTTTCAAATTTACATAAAACTTAATTTTACCACTTCTGTGAGTTTAATTTCAAAAATCGAATAGACATGGTTAATATCAAGGAGTAAAATGTGGTTCAATAAGATAAAAATAATTTTTGGTTAATAGTAACTTTTTTACTTTTATTTACCATAGTTAAAAGTAAATAGGGTAATTAAGGGTAACAATGATATTAATATTACACTAACACATGTCCGAATTCTATTGTACAAATGTATATCGACCAAAAAAAACCTTAGAAATAAAATATTATCATTTAGGTCCACTTGGATTAGATTAGGACATTTATTATTATTTAATTCAAAGAAGAGTTAATAGTGTTAAAATCAAAGTCTAATAACTAAAACATTTTTAATATTGGGTTATTCATAATATAAATTCGATTATAAATATTAATTAGAAAGATAAAAAGATTTCCTACATCATGGTATTTTATTTATAATTTTTAGACATTATATAAATAAATTTATTTATGAGACAATGGTGATGGAGTAATTACCTTATTCATGAAAGAATAAAATATATGGTATTATAAATATTAAAATAAATATAATTTCAACGTTTTTATGAAATCCAAGAATTTTCTAGGTGAATATGACATTATATGGGTGACTAAATGTATATTTTTATAAGTTATAAAGTTTTTATGACTTTCACAAAAAAAATACCAAATAGTGTCAAACTTGACATAAATTAATATTTAAAACAAATACTATATTATTGGTTGATATACTATTCCTAAAAATGTAAGGTTCAGACAAAGGGATTAAATAATATTATATATGTCATTAATGAGACACTTTAGGTTCTCTTGGATGTTTAGAGTAAGTTTATTAACAATATAGATTAAGAATACAAGAAGACACGGTAAAAGTTAAACTATTTAACTAAGAGTTAAATCTAAATGTTAAGGTTTATATGGTGACCTAGACCTACATAAAAACTATTGGTTGAGAGTTTTTAGACCCATACCCACCTTAGCCTTTAAATAATTCATTTTTGAGCCATTATAAACCGAAAATGAATTTATTATAAAATAATATTTTAAGTTTTTTTAAGGTACCCCTCACCCCTCTTATAGAAGGGAACTCCCACTTCACTCTAATTCACACCTTATAAGACATTTGGATTGGAAAACCCTGCCCAAATGTCCTCCCAATTATCATAACTTCATCCTAGAGGCCTTCCTTTGGTCAGAAATCCATCCAAACGAGCCCTTTTGATCAAATCAAAAGGAAGAACCCGAAAAAGAGGTAATGACTTCACCACCCTCTTTCAAGTTCTCTTATTCTTCCACTTACTCATTCTTTGTTGTTTGCATAATAAAATAATAAATCCAGTATCTTATAAATACTATGATGTTATTATAAGTATGGAACAACTATATTCATTATCCTATCCATCTTATGAATGATAATGTCACCATGGGTGCGTACGTACGGCTTACCGTCTCCACACCGTGGTGTAATTTGTTATTCAATGCTATGTTAGTTGGATGGATATAATGATGATTAATATATATATATAAATAATGAAAATAACATTATAATTTCTCTGTAAAATTAATATACCATCCAATTCCACAACTTTAAGGAAATTATATTGTCGTTCGTGCGTACGTACGGATCACCGTCTCCACTACGCGATGGGATTCATTTCCACATTCACCGTTCATCAAAGATTATAAAAATATATATATTACTAATAAGTATATAATATATGAAATAATAATGATACTGGAGCTATATATATATATTAACTTAAATATATCTTATTCACTTAGTTGCGTTCAATACGAGATGAAAACAGAAACAGCGCTTAGGCATACATACGGACTACCATCTCCATAAACGGTGTTTTTCATTTCATATATATGTATATTATACATATTTATATTCTAAATATATATTATATATAAATCATGTTTTATATTCCTTAAGTACTTAAATCTTTATCTAATTGATAAAATCAAGAGTAACAAGTTAAAACATGTATACTAAAGAAAGCGATTATTACCCGAAATGTTAATTTAACATGGAAATTATTATTAAATGGGTAGTATAAAGTAATAAATTAATCATGTATGATATCATAAATAATAATATGGTTCTGATATACTTTAATAACATACTATTATTTTCATAAAGGAGGTTAAACGTACCCTCGACTAAAGGAAAGTGCAAGGTAAGGGGTTTTCATCTCACTCCTTATTCCTGTGAGATTCATGCCATATTTCCACTATTAAATTTTGTGTGGTGTATGTACTACCCATAATTTTATACTATGTGTAATACACTTTAATTTATTTGAATTTACATATTAATTGTATGATACCTCTTTCATGGGGTGTATGTTTCGTAAGTTACCAAATTGGTAAGGGTTAATTCCTCAATCTCATTATTATCCGAGATTGTTTATGTGTAAGTATTTACTGGGACATTTTTTTCATCCATGTCCATTTTTCATAAAAATGATTTCAAAATGAATATTTTAAGGATTTGTGAAAGGTACTCTTTATCAAGATCATAATTTTAAATGTTTTAAATATTTATCTTTCTAAATATTTTTAATTAATGTCCATGTTTTCAAAATGATTTTAAGGATTTATTTATATGGATATGAATGTTTTGAAATGATAATTCATTTCAAAAGATTCAAAGTGGTATGGGACACTTTGATTAAAAAATCTCTTTTAAATTACTTCATTTATAAATGTGTGACTTTTAAATAATTTTACAAAAAGGTTATTTCTCTCAAAAAGTTTTACTCGTCATTTTCAACTATGTCAGCATTCTTTACTGGATATTATTTTTTATTGAGGTTGATTTATTATGATAAAAAACTTTCATATAATATTGAAGGTTTTGTGATATGATTTACTATGGATGTATTATTTTTATACCATTCATGGTTTATGGATAAAGTATTGACATTTCATATTCTAGTTTTAATACGAATGTTTATGTTATGTTTAAACATTTTTATATGAGGAATGCATTGGACTTAGTAAGTGACGGCTGGAGCCCGCAATAGCTCATTGATGCATCGGTAGGTCTCATGAGACAAACCAGTTTCTTGGCACAAGTCCTTGAAAAAATCTTATTTTTAGTCTTGGCACAAGGACTTGACGATGTGGTTATGATAGTCTGGAATTATGCATTCCATAATTATGAAAGTGGTTATTGATATTGCATGTGACTATTCGACTAGTAGAATATCCATGTGAATAAGTAAATGGAATTATTTCATTTTATTTTTTCCATATTATGCTGAAGTTCAAGTTTAAAAGGATTTTGTTTTAGTTAACGTTGCCTTAAATGTTTGTGCTTATTTATGAAAGTTTCCACTGTATTGCTTACCCTTACTAAGCATTTGAGCTCACACCATTCTATGTTTTATTTTTCCCAGGATTCCAAGAAGTGTATTGTGATTGATATGCAGGGTTAATCCAAGGGAATAATGGCATTCATAAAGGATTATTTATCTTGTTTTGTATGTTATAATGTGTAATGTAACATTCATGTATGTAATCTATTTTCCAAGAATGCTAAACTGATTGGTCCATCGGGACTTGATTCCTTGTAATCATGCCTATGTATTAAAATAATGCACCAACTCTGGGTAACTGGGGTCAGGGAGTTATAATGATGGATAACTACATGGTCTCATTGTGGTGCTATGAGGTCTCATTGTGGGGCTTTATGAATTTTCCATTAG
The DNA here is from genome assembly GCA_963277665.1 of Viscum album. Lineage (NCBI taxonomy): Eukaryota > Viridiplantae > Streptophyta > Magnoliopsida > Santalales > Viscaceae > Viscum > Viscum album. The sequence goes on along the minus strand of OY728120.1, from coordinate 1,571,725,460 downwards.
TTTCCTAGTCTACCTATAATCTTTTGTCCTTGATGAAATGTAATTGTTTTAGTGTTTAATTAAATAAAACATGCCTTGTTTTTATTTTGAAAACATTGTGCGGATATCCTAAAAATAAAACAAAGTAAAACCATACAATATTATTATTAAACATGAAATAGGTTTGGGGTGTCACATTATCCCCCCTTCAAATAATTATGCCCTTGAAATTATAAAACACTCATACACTTCCACCAACAAAACGAGTTAGAAATTTCTCCCTATGTCCCTTCACAAAGTCGGCCATCGTGGATGATACACTATTTTCCTCAGGTGGACTCCTAGATTGGATTCTAGTTCCTTGACAACTTTGGTCCATATACAAAGAGTATAGTTAGGATTACCCCTATGCATAAAACATTCGGGTTTTCAAAGGGAGGCTTGAACAGTGTGGAGATCAGATATTGCGAATGGACTAGATCCCTATAAATCCATTGAACTACATCCTTCTTGAAAACAATGATGTCGTAGAGCATCCCATAAAATTTAAAACATATGACTTGGAATAGATTGGCTGCTCAAAGGCCACCATCCAATATAGCTTCTTGAAACATTCCTAAAGCTAGGTATTTCTAAGACCAGGTGAAACATAGGAAGATACATTAGTGGTACTTCCCAATATTCCTACAATCTGCAAATTGTGCAGATTCCAGGTAGTGATAAACATAATTGTCTATCTAATAGGTCCGAAGGACATTTTTCCTAAGGTACACATTATAGATATGTTTTTAAGATAGGTGTAGGTTTCTAAAAGGGTCATGGTCTTCTGAACAAGACTTGATGATTATAGACTCCAATAATTCTGTAGTTACTGATAAGTGGTTTGTCAGTAATCCCACATCATCCATCTGAAATTTTCAAGGGACATTTTTTACTCAGTAATGAATAACCATATTAAAAACATATATATTATTTTTTAATAAATTATTAAAATAATAATTCATAAAATATAACATTATCCATTGAAAAAAAATGTTCATGAAACTCAAAAAGGTGCTATATATTTATTCTCTCCCTCTCATAATCTCACTAGCATAGACTTATGACATCCATTGTGGTGTCCATTCATAGGTTCAACTAACAGCGATGATTTCCCCAGTTCCTAGTTAAGAGGATCCCTAAAGTAGTTCCAAACTCTTCGATCTCTTTGGTCTAGATATAGCACGGGAAACTTGGATCTATGGGGTGTGGACATGTAAATTTACAAGAGAAAAAATCATGAAGTGTATGTAGCTAGGTGACATCAGCCTGAACTTGATGTCTATAATAAAAATGGGTAGACTTGTTCTCATAAATTTCAATGACCATAACATGACCAGAAAGACCGTAGGTCAAGATTTTTCAAAGGTATGCTGCTCGGAGGTCACCACCTTGTGCAGCCTCTTGGAATTCTTCTAGGGATGAAAAATTATCAGCTAGGGTAATGAATTTAAACAAACCCTACAAATACTTTCCTTTATGTGGGTAGAATTGAAATTTTGCACGCATCATAAGGAAGAAGTTCAGGACAGATCCTCAGTAGAGTTGAAGTACACGAGGAGAGTTGGATACATGGTAGAGGTGTTTATATTAAAAACAGAGGATTTCAAATGTCTCAAAGCCTTATAAACATGATTTCATAGCGGTAGTATCTAGTAATTCTATTGGAAGATTCAGAAGGCATTTTTCCTCTACCATCTGAAAATTTTAAGAAGGAATCATCATAATAAGACATAATGAAGATTTTTAATGTTGTTTAAAATTTACAGGGTTCTCAAAACTAGTCCTCTGATACCAAATATCATTCCCCAACCCCATAATCCCTTGAGTTGGTGGGTTTTCAATAAAACATGGTGTGTAATATTCTCTTATGAAAATAAAATCTGAATAATTACACATCATGTTCTATTACAGAATATCATTATAGTTTAGGTTTTTGGAAAACCAGATAAAAATATTACCATTCTTAAAATACTATGCAAAAAATACTCCACAAAACTTCCACCAATCAGTATAACACAAATATACTAAACCTGTGAAATTTAAAATAAAAATTTGGGTGAGCATAAAAATGAGTAGTATTGGAGTTTTAGAATAATATTTCAATTTAAACCTTTTAAAAACAACCCTTAAAAATTATCATAATTTTTTTTAAAGAAATATCATATACATGAAGTATAACATAAAGGTTTTCAATGAATTACCAGTGCACATTTTATGGAACATTAATGTGCTATAATAAAACATGTTCTAATCATAGGAATTCTTGTAAAAAATTCCCGGTGTGCAACATATAAATCAGGAGTTAATTAAACAATGCTAAGTGAATCATGCAAGGAATTAAAAACATCATTTAGAACTAAAATTCACCATGTTAAAATCATAAAAGATACATGTAGGTTTATGAACAACTGTATATATATATATATACATACATATATATACCAATAGTAAAAAATCAAAGCATGACAGAACCTAGGACCCCCACCTATTTCGAAGAAAAAAGTAGAAGTCGATCAGAGGTTGATGGAGGCACTGGAATGAGAATCCCCATAGGGTTCTCAGTGAAATATTGGTATATATATATATATATATATAAACTGTATAAAACATATATGTTAATGAAACTTTAAAGAGATCTGAGGCGGTTTGGTTTAAAATAAGACCCAGTGTGTCGGTCCTGTAGAAAATGTGATAGAGAAGGGGCCACCGGGTGTCACCGGAGCGGAAAAAATGAAGAAATTGGTGTATCCCAAGATACTAGGGCGGCACAAGGTGAATAGAAGAAGAATAAAAATGAGGAGAGTTTTCGATAATAATGGACAACTAGGATTAACTACACCTTGATCCAACAAATTTAGGGAGACCGCGAGTTTTAAAAATGGTTGGACGTATAGGATTCGATCGCGTCCATGATCGGAAAGCTGAGAGCAATGTTTTGAATGATCATTTTGTTGAAGAGAGTGGATAGTCAAGATTAAATCATGGAGAGGGTCATACAAATGTGGAAAAATGTGGGGGACACTACAATGGTGGAGGTTAGATGTAAGAATCAATCAAATGGTCCAGATCCCGCGTGGTGACAACGGATGACTGAGACACGATCTCCATTTACAAAGTCTATCCCACATTGAAACATAATGGATTTTTATCTGGCTTTATAAACCTAGAGCTCTCGGCCTACACTCATAAATCCCCCTCCCCCTCCCTGTACCGCCCCGTACTGGTCTCTGCGGGAGAACTTCAGTGCCCACCCCTACCGCCATGCCACCCTGCATGGTGGTGCACTCTGGAAAAACCCATGCACACGCCCATGCAAGCTTAGGTCCTTATTATGCATGCTAGCATGTGTGATATGGCATGCACTATGTGTGCACCACCCTAGGTCTTTGGCCTAGGGGATCTGAGCGTTGTGCCCATGAAACCATGAGTGGCTTGTCCTTCTTGGTCGCCCTTGGTTGGGTGGAGTACTCACTTAATTTTAAGAAATGTAAAATTTGTTTCTTTATTAAACATAATAATAGGATTGTATATATATAAAGGGGTTGTAAAAATAGATAATATAAATTCTATATTATGGTTACACAAAATCATAAAAAAAATACTTTCATTAGTTTATAAACATTTGAGTTTAAAAAAATCATCAAAGTTAAAAATATAAAATATTAATATTAATATGTCATAAAAGAAATCCCAAACTAGTATCATATTTATAATCCAAAAACATGTTTTTTATTAAAACCTTCTTTTTATTCATCCATGGATGATAACATTTAAAGGATAATTTTTAAAACGTTTGAAATACTTAAATACCCACTTCACTATGTATAGATAATATACTAAATACAACCATGGTCATCATATTCATTTCCCATGGTATGATTTCAAAATCAAAAAAATATTTCTTTGTACCAAAAACCAAGAAGTAACCAGTGTGTACTTCTCTGGGTATTTTTTTTAAACACAAGGGTTACGATTTCAAATCATTTTTAAAGTTTAATACATTATCCTTTTAAAATATAAATAAGAGTTAATTACAAACATTTTTAAATATATGAAATTAATTAAAACATAAAACACTTGGAAATATCAATATACATAAACACATAAAATAAAATAACCAAAATAGGAAACGAATATAAGGTCTTATAGCCGTTATAGATTCAACGGTCACCTAAAGGAGGAAACAATCTAATTTACTTTAAGGCCTTATAAAACTATGATCCGGGTGTCCCAACTTCAAAAAACAAGATAAAGAAGATGGTTCTCTATATTCTTCTACTTCTTAACACATGTGACCTTGTCCTAGTGTTACATTCTTCACTATGTTGGGTCCAATGAATGAGGGCTACCTACATGGTCTCATTGTGGTGCTAGGAGGTATCCCAGTGGTGCTCCTCAGAATTTCCATTAGTTTTCTTGGATAGCTATGAACATTTTCCCTTAATGAAATGTAATCATTTCAATTTTTAATTAAATAAAACATTCCTTGTTTTTATTTTGAAAAAAAAAATTATAGAATGAAAATTGAACAAAGTAAAACCATACAATATTATTTTTACACATGAAATAGGTTCGTCTATATATGCCAGCCCGAGTAGTTAGTGTTTATACAATAACTGGAGTTGGTGACTTATTTAATTACATTGGAATATATACAAGGAATATGTATCCTGAATGCCCTATTAGTTTATTATTATTGGAAAGAGGATACATACATAGGTTTAACATTATAACTTGAAAAGAAAAACAAAATAGTAACTCCTTTGGAAACATCCATAACTTTTAGGTTTTTTACGCATTTCATTCAAAATAACAAATTTCATGTCTTGAGAAAATTAAACCTAGATAAGGGGTGATATCAATCACTCAGAAAGCTTAATAAATAAAAATTAAAATATATAAACATTAGGAAAGATTAAAAATTAAAAACGTGTTCCTTTAAAAAAACTTTAACACATTATGGGAGGAATAAGAGTTGTTTAAGTAATTCCACAATAAAACATAATCATGGGTATTATACAAGTCAAATAATCACATGAACTATCAATACTATTTTAATAATGAGGGAATGAATAATGCGGGACATCATCAACATACCTCCAATGCCTCATGCCAGGACCATAAAAAATTATTTTGTCAAGGCCTTGTGCCAAGACCGTAATTTGTCTCATGAGACCTACCAATGCACTGAGGGGTTGTAGCTAGCCCCACCCAACACTTTCTATGTCCAATAAATTCCTCATATGAATGGAGATAAGTATAAACAACATATAAATTCATATTGAAACTAATATATTAAATTTAAATAACTTTTCCCGAACATTAGGCATAAACACTAACCATTCAGAGTAAATTGGTGAATGGTTCTAATATAGCACATCAACAGCCAAAATAATCATAAAACATTAAATTAAATATGGTAGATGATACCATGAAATATTAATACCAATAATACATAAAAATAAACAAGTTTGTTGAAATAGATGAATACACTCTTATAAAAACATCAAGTAATTCTTGAGATAAATACCCTTTTACATAAAAAAGAATAGTTCTTTTGGAAAGTTATTTTTATAAAACAAGAAGTAAAGTATGATAGTATTTTCATAATAAAATGAGTTATTTTATAAATACAATAGTTTAAAAATATATTATAGGGTTCCCTTGAAAATGCGTGAGAATTTTTGAAATTCCCTAGAATCGGGCTTGTATTTCAGAAAAATCACAGAAACTCACCCTAACCATTTTTCAACGTATAGATTTCAAAATTGATGTCCATTTTTCAAATATATTTTTCTAAATATTTTTAAAAAATGGATTTCATATTTTAAGTATACATTTTGAAAAATGTTTAGAGTGAGTTTTTGATATTTTTCAATAATACATGAATTTTTTTGGGAATAGTAAAAATACACTTTTGAGTTTTCAGTATGTTTAATGAAATCATAATGATGTAATAATTATAATAACATTCTGATAGAATTGTGTAAATTAAAATAAGATTTTAGGTCCCCCATGTGGCTAATACCATTGGAAAATACAATGTTCAAGCCCATGGTTTTACAAAAACCACTAATGAGGTATCCTTTTATATTAATAATTCATCGAATGATTCATCCTATTTTGATGTAACCAAATGATAGAAAGGAAAATTAAAAGTTCTTCTTGTTAATAAATAATATTTAATTTCAATTCTTGTGATTTACTTCCATTTCACATGAACTACACTACTTAAAAATGAGTGCACTGATTATGGAAATCAAGAATACTATCTCTCTAGAACGACATAATTCAATATAATAACTTATCAATAAGGAAATAAATGAACTAATTAAAATTATGATAATGTAAAATAATGTCTTAATTGTTTTTAAATAATTTATTAATAATTATAATTTCATATTCCATGACCTTTAGTTCAATAGATGAACAGATTTGGACTTAAGGTATGGGTTTTTCTACCTGAACCTCCTTTTTCATTCGAGTTATTTATATTTTCCAATTACCTAAATGAAATTATTGTGTATTATTATGTACTCCTCATAAATTCTGTTTGAGTTTTATATATATGTATACCAACCAGAATCATACTCTCATTTAATGGGGGTTATATGTTCTAAAAGGATTATTCAAAAATCCTTCCCAAATACATGCCCGATTCAAGGCAATTACTCAAATTCTCACCCATTTTCAAGGTCACCCTATAATAAGTTTTTTTGGAACCATTATATTTATAAAATAATTCATTTTATCATGAAAATAATATCATAATTTACTTATGGATTTATAAAAATATTATTCCAAATGAACTCTTCTTTTAAAAGTAAAAGGGCATTTATATCATGAATTACTCAAAGATTTTATAAGTGTATCTTTATCTATTTCAACAATCTTGTGGATTATTATATATTATTGGGATTAATATTTCATGGTATCATATACTATATTTAATTTAATTGGTTATGATTATTTTGGATGTGGATGTGCTATCTTAAAACCATTCACCAATTTAATCTGAATGGTTAGTGTTTATGCTTAATGTTCATGGAAATTTATTTACATTTCATATATTTGTTTCAATATGAATGTATATGTTGTTTATATTTATCCCCATTCATATATGGACATCATTGAAAAATGTATGTTTCTTTTGTGGCCTGCTATAGTCCCTCGATGTATCCGTAGGTCTCATGAGACAAACTATGGTCTTGGCACAGGGCCTTGACAGAATATTTTTTATGTTCTTAGCATGATCCCTTGACGGTATGGTGATGATGTCCTGAATTATGCATTCCATCATTATGATTATAGTATTTATGGATCATGTGGTTATTATATTATTATAATACCCATGATTATGTTTTATAATGGCATTTCTTACTTAGCTCTTATTCATGCCAAAATGTGTTAATTTTTTTTTATAAAGGAACATTTTTTAAGTTATTCAACTTGCCTAATGTTTATATATTTTCCACTATATTGCTTACCCTTACTGATAATTTGATCTCACCCATTTCATATGTATCATTTTCTTTGGACATGATAGATTTTATTAAGAAATACATGCTGAAATAACCTAAGAGTTATGGATGTTGTCAAAGTAGTTCCTAAGTTGTTTTTCTTTTAAAGTTGTAATGATTAACATATATGTGTATCTTTATTCCAATAATAAAATACTACTCGGTCCTTAAAGATGAAAATTCCTTATAAATATTCCAATGTAATTAAATAAGACACCGACTCCATGCAACTGGGGTTGGGTCCTTACTATTGGTATCAGAGGGACGTTTTGTCACGAACCAGGCTGGGTCTCCATCCGACCCGACGCCCGACCCGGTCCGCGACATGGCCCGAAGGGTGTTCCCAATCCCCATGTGCTGGCACAAGTGCCTGGGTATCAAAAATAAAACATGGGAATGATTTACCCAAATTAAACATATTAAAATGACCAACAAATACTAAAAATTCAGATCTAATAAATTCAATCAAACATTCCCTTAACAACTTTAAAATTTAATGATTTAAAATGTTAGACAAAGCCACAATGTACTACGATAGATGAGTAACAAAACTCTATAACAAACCCCCACGCTATAAAAGAGGCGCAACATCCACAAGCTACGACCAAGGAACTGCATGAGAAGGCCACTAACAACTCGAACCACCATCATTGAGAACAATGTCACAACCTGGAATACACAAGAAATGAGGTCTACATACACCCGAAGGTGTATGCAGGGTGTGAGTGAAACGCCCAGTAGGATGCCACCCAATAAAAAGATTCCACGCCACAACATCCAAGAGACAATTTAATGTGCTTATTCAGAATTATACTTTCAAAATGATTTTAAAATAAAACATTTACAAGCTAAATGCTAAAAGAAAACACTAAGAGAAACCATTTCAGAAACACTATTTTAAAGAGGAAGAGAAAAATTCATTAAGCGCACGTACACACACAAGTGATCCTCCATATGTCGACGGAAGGCACCACGTCATGGATGGTAGGGCACTATGGGTAAATCCCCTAAGGTTCATCTAGCTTGGGTGGGACCCTAGAACCTCGTGTCTCGGTGAAACGTGGCTTAGAAACCACGACCCTCAGAAAATGTGGCTTAGAAGACCACGACCCTCAGTAGTTCATATGTTTAGTTAGTGTTGCAAAAGTCTATCCAGTTAAGTGAAACAGGGACGATACCACTCCGGATCACTAGCGCACTAGTTCTAGTCCTCCCACCTAGATACCTGGGGTTTCCCTTGTGCTCAATCAAGTTCCACATTCACATAATATATTTCTTTCTCATATTGTAGACCAAAAAAGATATTGCACACAAAAGTCACCATTTTCATACCCAAACAACATTTCACAAACTCACGCACTCCAAAACACCTTTCCAAAAATATATATGTCATTATGTAATCATTTCGAAAATCCACATTTGGAAACACTCAAAGAAGAACATAAACAATTCACACAACTTAGAAAGCATTTTTTAAATAACAAAACAAGGGCCGACATAAATAAAAACAACGAATTGCAAATAAGAGTTGTTCAATCCACTTGCTTAATAAATTGTGCTTAAAACTAGTTTCACACCAACTACACTATTATCTGAACCATTTGCACCTCTCATAAAACACCACCATGTGACGTAAGAAGGGTTTATACCAAAAACATGTCTCATTTTACATAAAAAAATACTACTTTAAAAACGAACGCTTATTCAACTTCTTAAAAAAATACCACTTTCACACCATCTAAAAAAGTCAACAAATCATTTGATCTATCTCTGAAATCATTTCAAGAAAACCCAATAAGAATCCACACCAAAAACCTCTTTGAAGAAGCCACCATTATTTACAAGACACCATTTTTCCACAAAAAACAAAACCAAGCCAACACGCTTAAAATGATTCACTACACATTAAAAATCCACATTTAGACATACACAACTCAATTACCCTTAAAAACTAAGTTTGCACCAACCAAACATCACCTAGAACCCAACTTGAAAACATTGCACCAAAACAACACATATTTTTACGTGCAAAGACCATTTTAAAATCAATTTCACACTCAACTTTTCTAAAACCTCATTTGCACCATATAAACAATTGATTAAACAATTTTAGGATGTACCCCAATAAGGTAGAAATAAAAAACATGATCATTTCTAAAGAAAGTGAAATTTTCATAATGCATGCATGTCAAGTTAATTTTTTTTAAGCACATTTCACACAACCTATAAAGAACGGCCAATCATTTATACAACAAACATATAAACAACAAGACCATACTATTTCGGAAATTCGAGTTCATCAAACGAGCATGACAAACCATTAAAAACATAGATCGCATCACGCAATTAAATCATAGAACATATTAAATTAACTAAACAACCAAATTAAATTATCTAAAGGATTTCAAGACATGGAACCACCTACCTCAGGTGAAGGAATTCAATAAAATTCTGTTTTCAGCTCCAATTTCTCATCAAACGCACGACAACAAAAAAAAATTAGACCCTAAAATAAGCAACCGAACCAAAAAGAATTCACTATTGAACCCCTAATGGAATTTCATACCTGCTAAAAAAAGAAGCAAAAACTCAAGGAAGAATAAAAAAAAGGAGACGAAGGATCAACCGTTGGGGTTGCGCAAGAGACTGGAGGAGGTTTGGTGGTTCGTTGATCCGATGAAGGGTTGACGGTGCAAGACGGGGTGGCACGAGGCTCACCGGATGGACGGAAGGCCAACCAAAGGAGGGAAGGGGCGGTTGAGATGGGGTGCGGCAGACCGAAGAGGAGAAGGGGGAGCTAAGCGTGATGGTGGTCCGGTGCAGAAAACCTTAGGGAGGGAGACGGCGGTTCGAGGCAAGCTGAGGAGGAGAGTGTTGGTGCAAGGGAGATAGGGGAGAAGGATCGGCAGCTTGGAGAGGAGCAGGGCGCGGCACCCGCTGGTCAGCCGGGAGGGTGGCGTGCACCAAGGCTAGGGAGGGGGTGCGACGGTGGATGGTTGAGGGAGTATGGGAGGGAAGTGCAGCGCAAAAAGAGAGATAGGGTTTGGGGGTTGGGGCGCGATGGGTTGGAGAGAAAGGGGCAAGGGGGAAGAGAAAAAAAAAGAAAAGGAAATAAGATTAAGAGAGGAAAAAAATAATAAAATAAAGACCCTAAAAAATCAACATAAATATATTAACCATACCAATTTGTAATAATAATATAAAAAATAATAATAATAATTATAATAATAATAATGATAAATAAATTAATAAGAATAATGATAATATTAATAATAATAATCCTAATAATAATTGTAATAACCTTAACTTGATGTTAAGGAACATGATAAACTAAAAAAAATTAATAAAAGGTTAATAATAATAACTTAATAATAATAGTCCTGTTAATAAACACAACGAACATAAATATAATAACAATAAGATAATAACAAACTTAATAAACTAAATAATAAACTGTACAATAATCAACTTAATAAAATTTTATTTATAAAAATAATACTCTCAATTGAGTTACTATCCAAGGTATTAATAATAATATTCTCAAGTGACATTAATATTATTATTATTATTATTAAATACCTGCTTAGTTAATTCTATTTCATTAATTGACTATCGGCCAGGGCATGCGGTGAACTAGGTGAGGTCGCGTGGCAAACCAGGCGAGGTCGTGCGGCTTCGACCGTGGTGCAATGGACACAGTCAAGGATAAAACATGCGTTTTAAAATAAGAACTCAAAATTTTAAAATCCGACTTCAACCCGGACTACCCGATGCCTAGAAGAAAAAAATTAAATAACTTATTTAAAGATGACGGGTGTGACAATTCTCCCCACCATAAATCTTTCTGTCCCCGAAAAGTCACAACTAAGGCTGAGACCTAAGTAAGAAACAACACCCCCTTAAGGTTAAAAGATGATCCCTATGAAAACAAGCAAAAAGAGGCCAACGCATCGTGCTCAGAGAAAGTGACTAAAAGGACAAACATAAGAAACTCGTAAAAAGACTATATGATATGTGTCACCGGCCCTAAAGAACTAAAACACCTCCAGTTGACTAATCAAGGATAGGAACTCGCACCCACAGAAACCAACTTCACAAGCCGAAACATCTCAAGAACTATTAAACAAAAACCACATCGTTTGACTGAAATGAACAAACAAGGTCAAGCACGTCCCAGGAGTACTCTTATCGCCTATCGCCCAATCATCTCTAGGAACTGAACTAAAAGGTCAACATGGGGAAAGACCAGAGGGGCTCCCCACCATTTGAAACTTACTGACGCCTGAGATGAGATTAGAAAAATGACATAAGGAGGCTCGGACGGGCTCCCCACCATTATGAAGAAGGGCCAACCCGTTTCACTCCAGAGACATTTGAGCGAGACCCGTCATGGGTCTCCCCACAATTATAATTGACGAGAGATAGTGGAACTTCTAAATTTTTTTCTGACAGTGACCAACCTCCCCACCACAAGGGGTGGGGAGGGAGGGGCCCGACTACCGGGGTGTCAAAAGAATGACCCAAGACAAACTGTCATCTCCACATCCCTGGATGATCCCTATTCAACTTTGATACTGATTTACCCAACATACCCCATAAGGACCACTGAATCGATTACATCCAGTGGGACACAACCCCCATGACTTAGAAAAGAGACGAACATGCCTCCACATAGTCACAGAAATCTTACGCAGCCAGACCATTCATTCAAAACGGAACAACCATAGAAACAATTTAAACTGCCTCTACTTTCAACGTCGCTGACAGAAATAAAGTTGGGGTCCCATACACTCTCGGGGTTCCTGACCATGTGCCAACTTCACTCCGAGGCCTATGGCTGGAGCCCTGATGTTTGAAGCATCTCCCGCCTCGCAGTCAGGTATTGAAGACTCCTGAATGGAGCTTCTCCTTCTAGTGTCACATTCAACTATCCTACAACCGAGACAACACCATCAGACACTACACACCTCGACTTCCAACAACTCTCTTATGGAAAATCCACCAAAACATGTGTTTAGATAATGCACACACATCACCTATTCACCTTAACTAGGGAAATTAAAGAGGGGAAAGACGCACGACAAACACTCCCCTTTGAACATAAAGAAACAACTCCTTAAGAGGACACACTCCTATGTAAACAGGGATTCCCGAAGGATCCTACGAAATCCACCTTTTCTCTTAAAGAGAACTCACAATGCAGATGTCACCAAACATGACCCTTATGGAAGATGGAAACATTACAAACCTTTCAAGACATCGGTCAGCACAGATAATTCTGAACCTCCTTCAACCCTCCCCGCTGGAATTCCCTTCATCGTTTCCAGGGGAACCTTCAAACACAACAATGTCAGACTTCGTACCCGACAACTCACACAACTCAAAAAGACCAAAACTCCTATCAAATCCCCCTGCATATGTCATCCCGCAGCGAGAGGATCTGTTTAGTTGTAAAAAGGAGGGGTGGGTTAAATTCTAGAATTCAAGAAGAGAGTCCTTTGATCAAATGGAGGGATGACCAACGGCGAATTGCATGTGGCCATACTTCAATCACATGTCAACTCTTTATGGGGGGAGTACACTAGTCAAGAAATAAAACCATGTACCCAACCAATTTGGTCCAATGATCAAGACATACCACAAGCGAACACTAGACATGTAGGGGGAACCACTGTAAGGGCTTCCTGAAGCACTTTTCAAAATGATTCACTAACTACACGCTTTCATACCAACTCACAATTAATAATTCAAACCCAAAACACAAATCATTCGGAAAGGATCCTCGGCTCAAAATGCCTCACATCCGACATTTCCAAAACACAAGGACACACCACACAATCACCAGTTACTAAAACACCAAATTCTCATTTAACAAAACTTTTTGAAAATAAGCCAAGATAGTGGGTTGCACAAACACCAATGGTGTCCCATGGGCCTCGCACATGCATGTTCTCGTGCCGCACCGGCACCCACCTCATGTCCATCCAGACACTCATCCGCTCGTGCCATTAACCCTTTATCTTTCCATATACACTCATGCACGTGGTTTCCCACGAGAACACCTAGGATCAAAACCAAACCTTTCAATTTTTCAAAACCAAAACATTCAACCCACACCTTTCAAACCTCATACATCATTCCATTTTTAAAGTGCTACATTTCAAAAAATATTCCAAGACCAAATCATTTTTACTGATAAATGAAATTTATACAATTCCAAAACAAAGAAACAAAGAACAGTGCAAGTGAAAAATAATGTCATCGAGTGACTGGAACATATGGTTGGCGGCCATAAGCCAATCACGTCACCCCCACAGAGGGTATTCTAGGATAGCGTCCCCGACTCCACATGGCTTTCCAGACCCTGCGAGCTCACTAGGACCCCTGAACCTACTCCTTTTCCCTTTCCCCTAAACAAAATTAACCACACATACCAAAGATGTAGACAAACCTCATCTTAATTTGGTAACTCGAGTCCCGCCATGAGGTGTGCTGGCCAGGCACCTTGCTCGTAGCTAGAACGTCAAGTTCCAACAACCTCAACTCCAGTCTACCGTGACACTATCCCAAAAGAACACGACCCAAGAGACAAAACCTACCCTCTGATACCATTTTGTCATGAACCAGGCCAGGTCGCTATCCGACCCGGTGCCCGACCCGGTCCGCGACATGGCCCGAAGGGTGTTCCCAATCCCCACGGGCTGGCACAAGTTCCTGGGTATCAAAAATAAAACATGGGAACGATTTACCCAAATTAAACATATTAAAATGAACAACAAATACTGAAAATTCAGATCTAATAAATTCAATCAAACATGCCCTTAAAAACTTTCAAATTTAATGATTTACAATGTTAGACAAAGCCACAAAGTACTACGACAGATGAGTAACAAAACTCTATAACAAACCCCCACACTATAAAATAGGCGCAACATCCACAATCTATGACAAAGGACCTGCATGAGAAGGTCACTAAAAACTCAAACCACCATCGTTGATCATGATTTCACAACCTGGAATACACAAGAAACGAGGTTTACATACACCCGAAGGTGTATGCAGGGTGTGAGCGAAACGCCCAGTAGGATTCCACCCAATGAAAATATTCCATGCCACAACATCCAAGAGACAATTTAATGTGCTTATTCAGAATTATACTTTCAAAAAGCTTTTAAAATTAAACATTTACAAGCTAAATGCTAAAATAAAACACTACGAGAAACCATTTTAGAAACACTATTTTAAAGAGGAAGAGAAAAATTCATTAAGCGCGTGCACACACACAAGTGATCCTCCATATATCGACGGAAGGCACCACGTCATGGATGGTAGAGCAATATGGTTAAATCCCCTAAGGTTCATCTAGCTCGAGTGGGACCCTAGAACCTCTTGTCTCGGTGAAACGTGGCTTAGAAACCATGACCCTCAGAAAACGTGTCTTAGAAGACCACGACCCTCAGTAGTTCATATGTTTAGTTAGTGTTGCAAACGTCAATCTAGCTAAGTGAAACAGGGACGATACCACTCCGGATCACTAGCGCACAAGTTCTAGTCCTCCCAACTAGATACATGGGGTTTCCCTTGTGGTTAATCAAGTTCCACATTCACATAATATATTTCTTTCTCATATCGTAGACCAAACAAGATATTGCACACAAAAGTCACCATTTTCATACCCAAACAACATTTCAAAAACTCACGCACACCAAAAAACCTTTCCAAAAATATATCTGTCGTTACGTAATCATTTCGAAAATCCACATTTGGCAACACTCAAAGAAGAACATAAAAATTTCGCACAACTTAGAAAGCATTATTTAAATAACACAACAAGGGCCGACACAAATAAACACACCGAATTGCAAATAAGAGTCGTTCAAACCACTTGCTTAATAAATTATCCTTAAAACTAGTTTCACACCAACTACATAATTATCTGAACCATCTGCACCTCTCATAAAACACCACAAAGTGATGTAAGAAGGGTTTACACCAAAAACATGTCTCAGTTTACATAAAAAAATACTACTTTAAAAACGAACGCTTATTCAACTTCTTAAAAAAAATACCACTTTCACGCCATCTAAATAAGTAAACAAATCATTTGAGCTATCTCTGAAATAATTTCAAGAAAACCCAATAAGACTCCACACCAAAAACCTCTTTTAAGAAGACACCATTATTTACAAGACACCATTTTTTTCACAAAAAACAAAACAAATCCAACACGCTTAAAATTATTCACTACACATTAAAAATCCACATTTAGACATACACAACTCAATTACCCTTAAAAACTAATTTCGCACCAACCAAACATCACCTAGAACCCAACTTGAAAACATTGCACCAAAACAACACAGATTTTTATGTGCAAAGACATTTTTAAAATCAATTTCACACTCAACAATTCTAAAACATCATTTGCACCATATAAACAATTGATTAAACAATTTTAGGATTTACCCCAATAAGGTAGAAATAAAAAACAAGATCATTTCTAAATAAAGTGAAATTTTCATAACGCATTCATGTCAAGTAATTTTTTTTAAGTGCATTTCGCACAACCTATAAATCACAGCCAATCATTTATACAAAAAACATATAAACAACAAGACCATACTTTTTCGGAAATTCTAGTTCATCAAACGAGCATGCCAAGCCATTCTAAACATAGATCGCATCACGCAATTAAATCATAGAACATATTAAATTAACTAAACAACCAAATTAAATTATCTAAAGGATGTCAAGGCATAGAACCACCTACCCCGGGTGAAGGAATTCAATAAAATTCAGTTTTCAGCTCCAATTGCTCATCAAACGCACGACAACAAAAACAATGTAGACCCTAAAATAAGCAACCGAACCAAAAAGAATTCAATATTGAACCCCAAAGGTAATTTCATACCTACTAAAAAAAGAAACAAAAACTCAAGGAAGAATAAAAACAAAGGAGAAGAAGGATCAACCGTAGGGGTTGCACAAGAGACCGGAGGAGGGTCGGCGGTTCGTTGATCCGATGAAGGGTTGATGGTGCAAGTCGGGGTGGCGCGAGGCTCACCGGATGGACGAAAGGCCAACAAAAGGAGGGAAGGGGGGCGGCTGAGATGGGGTGTGGCAGACCGAAGAGGAGAAGGGGGATCTGGGCGTGATGGTGGTCCGACGCAGAAGGCGTTCGGGAGGGAGACGGTGGTCTAAGTCAAGGCGAGGAGGAGAGTGTTGGTGCAAGGGAGATAGGGGAGAAGGATAGGCAGCTAGGAGAGGATTAGGGCGCGACGCCCGCTGGTCAGCCGGGAGGGTGGCACGCGCCAAGGCCAGGGAGGGGGTGCGACGGCGGATGGTCGAGGGAGCATGGGAGGGAAGTGCAGCGTAAAAAGAGAGATAGGGTTTGGGGGTTGGGGTGCGACGGGTTGGAGAGAAAGGGGAATGGGGGAAGAGAAAAAAAAGAAAAGGAAATAAGATAAAGAGAGGAAAAAAATAAAAAAATAAAGACCCTTAAAAAATCAACCTAAATATATTAACCATTCCAATTTGTAATAATAATATAAAAAATAACAGTGATAATTATAATAATAATAATGATAAATAAATTAACAAGAATAATGATAATATTAATAATAATAATCATAATAATAATTGTAATAACCTTAACTTGATGTTATGTAACATGATAAACTGAACAAAATTTAATAAAAGGTTAATAATAATAACTTAATAATAATAGTCTTGTTAATAAACACAGCAAACATAATAATAATAACAACAAGATAAGAACAAACTTAAAAAACAAAATAATAAACTGTACAATAATCAACTCAATAAAATGCTATTTATAAAAATAATACTCTCAATTAAGTTACTATCCAAGGTAGTAATAATAATATTATCAAGTGACATTAATATTATTATTATTAAATACATGCTTAATTAATTCTATTTCATTAATTGACTATCGGGCAGGGCATGCGGTGAACCAGGTGAGGTCTCGCGGAAAACCAGGCGAGGTCGTGCGGCTTCGACCACGGTGCGCTGGACACAGTAAAGGATAAAACATGCATTTTAAAATAAGAACTCAAAATTTAAAAATCGGGCTTCAACCCGGACTACCCGATGCCTAGAAAAAAATTGAAATAACTTATTTAAAGATGACGGGTGTGACATGTTTCGATCCTCTGACCTATCGGTTATTACACATTCGGATTAATTAAAACTGGGGTATCTTCCCGTGGAAATATTTGGGATTTTTATTCCTTGTTTATATGTATTTAGTGTTTTCACACCATGTTTAACTTATTTTTTATCTTGTTTCCACAAGGTAATGGAACATTTCACCCTCCTCTTTTAGTCAACACTTCTTTTATGTTATCTCTATGAATTTCCTTTTTCATTTGTTATGGTTTGATTTTATGTATCCCTTTTACTATCCTTTTGTTTTCCATTTGAATAGATAACATCTTCCCTATAATCAATTCATTTTATGAAATTTTATGTGATGTTGTTAGGCTTCCAAATTTTTATAAGGGTTCTCTCAACTTTTTTTCATTTTTAAGTTCATGTCATTTCTTTTTCTTTTCTCACCTCCCTTCACCCAAGTGGAATAATAACTCCATTAGCATACAAGTACTTGAATTATTTTATTCTAATGGGATATTTCATTATCATCTCTCTTTTACCCATATTTTATTTGAATTAAATGAAAATACCATTTGATATGTGTTAATTTAACACAATCAAGGACAACAGTTTATCAATTTCTATTATGATCTTTAATTATGGCCATGAAACCATTTGTGTTATACTTGGAATATATTATTATATATGTAATATATTCTGGTAACTTTTTTTAATCATTTTGAATAAATTTTATTATTTTATAAAGAAAAAACATGTTCATTGTTCTCAAACCCACCGATTAACCATAACCGTTATCACTAAGGTTTTTTATAATAACTAATCTTCACTCTAAATAATAGAATTAATTTTTATTACCAAAAAATCTCCTAGATGTTCAATAATAACATAAAACTTCAATTCTTGAAAACCACTTTCATTTTACATGATTCTCTGAACATGAATATAAATGAACCGATCATTAAAACCAAGGAAGCAAAGAGACATGAACAATGAAATTGAACCTTATAACCAATCAAAAAGGTATTGAATGAAAATAAAAAGGTTATAATAAATTAATTAAATATATAATATATTATTTAATTATTAATCAATAACCATAATTTTTTTATTTAGGTCATTAATAACAAGTGGAGAACACCATCAGATTTAAGGCAATGGATCCTCTCCACTTCTCTTTTTTCATGATTTTCCTCTATATTATGCCCTTTTATGTGTAATTCCTAGTGATTGGGTATGATTATGCACCTCCCCCATACATACATCAAGATTTATATGTAATGAGAAACCCCTTTTATCTCTCATCAAGCCCTCTTAGGTACACCTAACACCATGCCGATAATCAGTAATGAATTCTACCTGAACCACCACTGTTCATTCGGGTTTACCTTATATTTATTTATATCCAAATTGAAATATCTAATATATTTATTTGATTCTTCAAAATTATTTTTAGTTATAGAAAATCCATTTATCAAGACCATTTCATCACTCTATTTTGGGGATATAATTTTTTTTAAAAGATTCTCTCTGTTGTGATTTTTGATAAGCAAACCCATTTTAAGGGATCTTCTCGAATTCTTACTTGATTTCAAGTGCATTATATATTATGTTTGAGGCTTCCATTGGCCTTATAAAATCATTAATTTTATTATTAAAATCCTCTTAGTTAACTTCTTGTTTTATATAAACTGTTTTCCCCTTTTTTATTTTAAATGCTCTGGAGTGTTTTCCTTAAAACCGCACTAAAATGTTTTAACTCTAAAGATTCATAAATACATTTCAATAATGTTTTCTCTTTTTTTGACATAAATTTCCATGTTATATGCCTATTTTACCTTATAAAAATCCATTAATGTTCTAATTATTTTCTATCATGTACACTTTTATGATATTCCCATTTATTATGCTTTATAACATGATTGTGTTACCCGTTTCTTTCCTTGGGTACCCCTATGATTGTAATTGGTTGATTATGTATGATTATTTATGTAGCAAGGATATTCATGAAAATTTTGAGATGTTTGGGCCTAGATAGAATTCCAATGCATTAGGTAATGTTATTTATCATGAGATAATATGTGCAATGGTCTTTGCGGTTAGCCATGGCATGTGCTACAATGGGAAATAGGATTGGCGGTTGCCTTGACCCGTAATACTATGAGAAACGAGATTGGTAGTTATACAATACACATACTAATGACATGTTTTTTGTTTCTTCCATATTTCTATGATTCCATGTTTAAAATATCTTATGTTTATATGTTATGATTCCATATGTTGCATGCCTTTTATTGTGATCTTGTCTTGCCTTCAATCCCTTGTGGAAATTCATTGTTCTTATGGTTATTCCCTTACTGGAATTTTAGATCATCCCTTTGTTCATGTTATCCCTAAGTTATACTGTGTATATTTATGAGAAAAATGGAAGATATGAGCTCATTATGGAGTTTAAATAAATAGTTGTTTTTATAATGTTTGATTATGTACCTATGGAACACGTTGTCATGAATTATTCCATTATATATATGTGTATGTATTTCAAAACTATTTACTTCAAGAAATATGCATCTTGAAGGACTGAGTAGGTTAGTATTATTGGAAAAAAGATACATACATAAGTTCAACATTACAAATTGAAAATAAAAACAACAAAATAACCCCTTTGACAACATCCAAAACTCCTGGGTTATTTCAGCATATCATTCTTAATAAAATTATTTTTATCCTAAGAAAATGAATCCAAATAAAGGGGTGAGATAAAATGATCAGTAAGGTTAAGTAATAAATTGGAAAATATATAAACATTAGTCAATTTGAATAACTTAAAACATGTGCCTTTAACAAAAACATGAACACATTAGGACATGAATAAGATCTGGGTAAGGTCCTAAAATATGAAATTAGAATTATTAATAATTTTTTCAGAACCTATTATACATGGTTTTTATTTATCATAATTCTTTTTTTTCATTTAGGTCCTTATTGATAAGTGAATATATTGAATTCCGTCGTTCCAGAGTGTTCGTTTTCTTGATTTCCATAATCGGATAACTTTTATTTATGTAATGGAGTTCATGTGGAATGGATTTACATATCCAGAATTGAAATTAGATATTATTTATGAACATATTGGATTGTTAATTGTCATTTATATCATTTGGATACATGGAAATAGTATGAATCATTCGGTGAATTATTAATGACAAACACATAGATTATTTTAGCAGTATTTTGATTATTAGGAACTTGTTTGGTCATATGAATTAATAATATGTACATATACAGGTTCCTGAATATTAATTAGGTTATAATACATATATTATAGTCTATTTAAACCATCAAAATATTTTCATGACAAGAAATTAAGATGGTGATAGAAATGGAAAACCCATCATCCTTGAATGTGATAAATTATCACATCTTGGATGGTGTTTTCAATTATAGTATAAAATAATGGGAAAAGAGAGATGATGGTGAATTATTCCATTATCAGAATAATAATACAGTACATGTAACGACAATGTTAAAAGGGTCACCCATTCATAAAAGACCCATAAAATATTATAGGGACATAAAACAAGGGAATAAGAACATGTTGTGAAAATGTTAAATACATACCATAAAAAATAGAACTTGAATGGAAAAGAGGAGTTGAGAATTCTCTTCCCTTGAAGATTAACTCCTAATACATGATGGTTGGGACCTTGGGTACTTGATTAAACCTTGGGAGGACTAATAGGGAGGTAAAAAACCCACATGTTCTAGGATTATGAGTTTTTAATGAAGGAAAACAAATGAATGAGTGGGTATTTATATTAAATGAGAGGAAGATTTTTATTAATTTAAAAGGACACCTCATTAGTTCTATTTGTAAATCCATGGGCTTTCGGATGGTATTTTTCTTTGGTGTTAGCCAATTGGACACCTAAAATCTTATTTTTCTTTAAAAAAGTTGGCCAGGATTTTATTTTAATTATTACATTATGATTATGTCATTAAACATACCGAAAACTCAAAAGTGTATTTTTTTACTATTCTCGAAAAGTTAAAGTATTTTAAAAAAATCCCAAAAATTCACCCTAAACATTATCTATGTGTAGATTTCAAAAATGAACTCCAATTTTAAAAAGTATTTTTCTAAATATTATTGATTTAATTATTAATTAAAATCATAGTTAATTCAAAACACAAAAATTTAAATGGTATGATTTGTTTTATATCACATTGAAAAATTAATTATGATCTCATTGTCTTATTACCTTATGAAAGTATAATATTATCATTATATAATATTCATAAGAATAACCTTACAATTCATATTACAATTCATAAGGGTATGTTACATTTCCATATAAACAAGGAATATGCATCCCGAATGACTGAGTAGTTTAGTATTATTGGAAACAATATACATACATAAGTTCAACATTACAACTTGAAAAGAAAACTGACATAGGAATTCCCTTGACAGCATCCAAAAATCCTTTGTTATTTTATCTTTTCATTCAAAATAAAATTATTCATGTGCTGAAAAAATGAAACATAAGAAAGGGGTGAGAACAAACACTCAGTAAGGGTAAGAAATACATCGGAAAAGTTATAAATATTAGGCAAATTGAATAACTAAAAACACATTCCTTTAACAAAAACATGAACACATTATGGTAGGAATAAGAGAAGAGTAAGTAATCCTTTATTAAACATAATCATGGGTATTCTACAAGTTAAATAACCACAAGAACTATTAATACAATTTTCATAATGAGTGAATTCATAATGCAGGACATCATCACCATTTAAGGCCTCGTGTCGAGACAAAAAAAATCATTTTGTTATGGGCTCGTGCCAAGACCGTAGTTTGTCTCATGAGACCTACTGATACATCGCCAGGCTATAGCGAGACCCACCAAACACTTTCTATCTCTATTGCATTACTCATATGAACGTGGATAAATATAAACAGCATATACATTCATATTGAAACTAATATATTAAATTTAAATAACTTTCCCCTAACATTAAGCATAAACACTAACCATTCAGATTAAATTGGTGAATGATTTAAAGATAGCACATCCACAGAAAAAATTATCAAAAACCGTTAAATTAAATATATTATAAAATACCATGAAATATTAATCCCAATAATACAAAAGAATCAACAAGAGTGTTTAAATAGATGAAGATACTCTTATAAAATCATTGAGTAATTCATGAGGTAAATACACTTTTACTTTGAAAAGAAGAGTTCTTTTGGAAAAATATTTCTATAAAACCAGAAATTATGTAATATAGTATTTTCATAATAAAATTATTGATTTTATATGGATAATGGTTAAAAAAATAGATTATAGGGTTCCCGTGAAAATGGGTGAGAATTTGATAAACTCCCTTGAACCGGGCTTGTATTTTGGGAATGATTTTTGAAAGATCATTTAAGAACATATAACTCCTATAAAATGAGATTATGATTATGGTTGGTAAACATATATAGAAATCTCACAAAGAATTTATGAGTAATACATAATAATACACAATAATTTCATTGAGGTTATTTGACAATAAAAATAACCCGAATGAAAATCGAGGTTCAGGTAGAAAAACCCTTACCTAAAGATTGAAAATGTTTTGGTCTTGAACTTATGGTATGGTAATATGAAATTAGAATTATTAATAACTTGTTTCAGAACCTATTATACATTATTTTCTTTTATAATAATTCTTTTTAGTTCATTTATGTCCTTATTGATAATTTATTATATTGAATTATGTCGTTCCAGAGTGTTCATATTCTGGATTTCCATAATCAGTTCACTAGTTTTCATGTACTGAAGTTCATGTGGAATGGATATAAATCTCAAAAATTGATATTAAATATTATTTATTAACATCCATAATTTTTAATTGTCATTTATATAATTTTGTTACATGGAAATAGTATGTATCATTCGATGAATTATTAATGACTTACTCTTAGATTATTTTACTATTATTTTGGTTATTATGAACTATTTTGGTCATATGATTTAATAATATGTACGTATAATGGATCCAAAATATTAATTAAGTAATAATACATATATTTTATACAGTTTAAACCAAAAAAAATGGTTTCATGAACAGAATTTATGATGGTGATAGAAATTGAAAACCCGTCGTCCTTGAATGCGATAAATTATCACATCTCGGATAATGCTTTCATTTATAGTATAGAATAATGGGAAAAGAGAGATGGTGGTGAATTATTCCATTATCACAAAAAAATATAATACATGTATGTTAATCGATCTATCATAACATTTTGATTGAAAGTGGTGAGGAAAGAAAGAGAACAAAGGAATTTGAAAATAAAAGAAATGTGGAGAGATCCCTTACGAAAGTTTTGCAGCATAAAGGTTATGCATCATGTTTTTAAAATACATTAAAAAGAATGGGTACAAGGGTCACTCATTCATAAAATAATCAAAAAATATTATATGGAGAGAAAAATATGGAAAATAAGAACATGGTTTGAAAACATGAAATACACACCACAAAAAAGAGAACTTGAACAACAAAGAGGAGTTGAGAATTCTCTTACCTTGTAGAGTAACTCTTAAGACATGATGATTGGGGCCATGGGGGCTTTAGGAAACCTTATGAGGACTAATAGGGAGGTAAAAAACCAGATATTCAGGGATTATGAGTTTTTACTGATGGAAAAAAGGAATGATTGGGTATTTATAGTAAATGAGAGGGATTTTATATTAATTTAAAAGGACATGTAATTAGAGGTTTTTGAAAAACTCTAGGCTTTCCCTTGGTATTTTCCAATTTTATTATCCACTTAGGTCACCTAATATCATATTTTACTTTAAAAAAGTTTGTCATCATATTATTTTAATTATTACGTCATTATGATGTCATTAAACATACAGAAAACTAAAAACTGTATTTTTACTATTCACGGAAAATTCAAGTATTTTAGACAAAATCCCAAAAATTCACCCTAATCATATTTTGATTGGTAGATTTTAAAAATGAACACCAATTTTCAAAAATATTTTTCTATATATTTTTAAATTAATTTTTAAATAAAATCATAGTTAATTGAATAAATAATAATTTTAAAGGTATAATTAGTTTTATATCACATTGAAAACTTAATTAATATCTCATTATCATATTACATTAAGAAAATAAAATATTTTAATTATTTACTATTCATAATGGTCATATTAGTATTCATATTACTATTTATAAGGGTATGTTACTATTCACCCAAAAAAAGATTTTGTTCTATGAGACTCCAAATGGCATACTGATCATAACTCTAGATGACCATATTTCTAAATTCACAACATAGTAGAGGCAAATTTGTGTTTAATGGCTAGATTATAAAATGATTTTTTTAGTGACACAATGTTTCATGCATTCAATATTTATTTCCAAAACATTGGGGTGTTACATTCTCCCCTCCATACAAAAATTTTGTCCTCAAAATTCACCAATATTTTTTTAAAATGGTTTGGGCTGAAACCTCAATATATTATTTAAATCAGAGACCTCATTTGACTGGGTAGAGGTAGACCCATTACATTTTCTGAAGGCCCAAGGCCATGTAGCCCGACTACAAGTCTTGAAAGCCCATTTTTTGGCCCAAAGGGCCCTTCAGTGAATAGTACTGCTATAGTACTCAAACTCCTAATGTCCCTGCTATAGTACTGCTGCCACTACAGTTCCTTCCACAGTTCCTCTGCCTCTACAGTGTCATTGATACTATATTTCCATCACTTCTAAATTATTACTATAGTTCCCAATTGTAGTACTGCTACAGTACCCCCTGAAAATTAGTCCCTCCATCTTATGGTTCCTCCAAATAACCTTTACCAAATAAGTCATCTTATTTCTCAATACTTGTTCTCCGGTATCAAGAATCTTGATAGGATCTTCACAATAAGAAATATTGGGCTCAAGTTCTATTTCATTATAGTTGACTACATGTGCTTGCTCAGGCATGTATTTCCTTTAATATGGTCAAGCATGTATTTATCTAAAGAATTACTCAAAGATTTTATAAGAGTATCTTCATGTATTTAAACAATGTTGTTGATTATTATGTATTATTGGGATTAATATTTCATGGTATCATCTACCATATTCAATTTAATGGTTTATGATTATTTTGGGCGATGGGTGTGATATGTTATTACCATTCACCAATTTACTCCGAATGGTTAGTGTTTATGCTTAATGTTTGGGGAAAGTTATTTACATTTCACATATTTGTTTCAATATTAATGTATATGTTGTTTATATTTATCCTTGTTCATATGATGAATACATTGGACATAGAAAGTGTCGTGTGGGGCTCGATATAGCCCCTTGGTGCATCTGTAGGTTTCATGAGACAAACTATAGTCTTGGTAAAAGGCCTTAACAAAATGGTTTTTTATGGTCTTGGCATGAGGTCTTGATAGTATGGTGATGATGTCCCACATTATTCATTCCCTCATTATGAAAATAGTATTAATGGTTCATGTTTTTATTCGATTAGTGAATACCCACGATTATGTTTTATTATTGAATTACATACTCCACTCTTATTTCGGCCATAATGTGTTCAAGTTTTTATTAAAGGATCATGTTTTTAGTTATTGAACATTCCCGATGTTTATATATTTTATGCTATATTGCTTACCCTTACTGATCGTTGGAGTTTACTAATTTCTTATGTTTCATTTTTTCAAGACATGAAGAATTTAATTATGAATGACAAGCTAAAATAATCTTAGAGTTATGGATGATCTTAAAGAAGATCCTATGTTGATTTTCATTTCATGTTGTAATTATGAACTTATGTATTTATGTTTTTTCCAATAATACTAAACTACTATGTCCTTCAGGATGCATATTCCTTCTATATATGCCAATGTAATTAAATAAGGCACCAACTATGGGAAACTGGGGTCGGGTCCTTACAGTTGGTATCATAGGGAGGTTTCCATCCTCCTACCTTGTTAGTAGTCCTCCCAAGGTTTCCTCAATCCCCCAAGGTTCCAACCTTCAAGTCTTAGTAATTACTCTACAAGGTAATAGAATTCTCAACTCCTCATTGTCATTCAAGTTCACTTTTTGTGGTATGTATTTAAAGTTTTCACACCATGTTCTTATTTCATTATTTTTCTATCCATATAATATTTTATGGGGTTTATATTAATGGTTGACCCAAGTCCCCTCTCTTTTTAATGTTTTCTAAAAACTTGTTGCATAGTCATTATGCTGCAAAATTTTCATAAGGGATCTCTCAATTTTTCTTTTCTTTTCATGTTTCATTCATTTATTTCTTTCCTCAACTCCTTTCATCCAAATGTTATGATAGATCCAGTAACTTACATGATCTAGATTGTTGTTCTGATAATGGAACTATTCATCATCATCTCTATTTTCTGATTATTTTATACTATAAATGAAAACACCATCTGAGGTGTGATAATTTATCACGTTCAAGGACGACATGTTTTAAATTACTATTACCATATTAAATTCTGATCCTAAAACCATTTTTACGGTGGAAGAATACTATAATATATGTGTCATAACCTAATTAATATTCAGGAACTAGTATACATACATATTAATATATAATACGACCAAACTAGTTCCAAACAATCAAAATATCTAAAAAATAATCCTAGTGTATGTCCTTAATAAATAATCGAATAATTAATCATATTTCAATATAACCCAATGATATAAATGAACATTAACAATTATTTATTTTCATAAATAATATGTAATTTTAATTTTGGATATTTATATCTATTCCACATGAACTCCGTTACTTAAAAACAAGTGAACCGATTATGGAAATCATGAAAACGAACACTCCGGAATGATGGAATTCAATATAGCAACTTATTAATAAGTACATCAATTAACTAAACATAATTAAGATAAAATAAAATAATTTATAATAGGTTATGAAATAATTTATTAATAATTATAATATATTATTCTAGGATAGTAAGATCAAGTTCAGAACACATTCCAACTTAAGGTAAGGGGTTTTCTACCAAAACCTCCTTTTTCCATTCTAGTTATTTTAATTGTTTAATTACCTCAATAAAATCATTGTTTATTATTATTTACTCCTCATAAATTTTGTGTGAGTGTTTTATATATTTTTACCAACCAAAATCATACTCTCATTTAATGGGAGTTATATGTTCAAAAAGGATCTTAAAAAATCCTTCCCAAAATACAATATTGATTCAAGGGAATTTCTCAAGTTCTCACCCATTTTCAAGGGAACCCTATAGTCTGTTTTTTAAACCATTATATTTATAAAATCACTCATTTTATTATGAAAATACTATCTTACTTTAAATCTTGTTTTATATAAATATTTTTCCAAAAAAAATATTCTTTTCAAAGTTAAAGGGTATTTATCTCATTAATTACTTGAATCGTTTATAAGAGTATCTTCATATATTTCGACACAATGATTGATTCTTATGTATTTTTGGGATTAATATTTCATGGAATCATCTACCATATTTAATTTTATATTTTATGATTATTTTTTCTGTGGATGTGCTATCTTAAAACCATTCACCAATTTACATCGAAAGGTTAGTGTTTATGCTTAATGTTCGGGGATGTTTATTTACATTTCATATATTAGTTTTAAAATGAATGTATATGTTGTTTATATTTATCCCCTTTCATATGAGGAATTCATTGTACATATAAAGTGTTGGGTTGGGCCCACTATAACACCTCGGTGCATCAGTAGCTCTCATGAAACCAACTACATTCTTGGCACAAGGCCTTGAAAAAATGATTTTTTGTGGTCTTAGAATGAGGCTTTGACAGTGTGGTGATGATGTCCCACATTATTTATTCCCTCATTATTAAAAATAGTATTGATGTTTCATGTGGTTATTCAACTAGTTGAATATCCATGATTATGTTTTATTATGGAATTACTTATATAACTCTTATTCTTGCCATAATTTGTTCATGTTTTTGTTAAAGACAGATGTTTTTAGTTATTAAACTTGCATAATGTTTATATATTTTCTGCTATATTTCTTAACCTTACTGAGCATTTGAGATCACCCCTTTATTAATTTTCATTTTCTCAGGACATTAATATTTTCATTATGAATGACATGAAGAAATAACCTAGGAGTTATGGATATCATCAAAGGAGTTACTATGTTGTTTTTATTTTCAAATTGTAATTTTGAACTTATGTATGTTTATTATTTCCAGTAATACTAATCTACTCAGACCATTAGGATGCATATTTCTTGTATATATTCCAATTTAATTAAATATGGCACTGACTTTGGGAAACTGGGGTTGGGTCCTTACTGTTGGTATCGAAGGGCATACCATTTCCATGAATATGATTTGCTAGAAAGATCCACATAATATATTTATTACCAAGAGCTCTATAAACTAGAAACTAATTTGGGAATCCACCTAAGGATTACATCAGATCATCCACGATGACTGACTTTTTGAAGTGGCATCGGGAGTAATGTATGATGGGTTTTGCTAGTGGAAGTGTGCGAATGTTTTGGAATTGTGAGGGAAAACTTATTTGAAGGGTGGATAATGTGACACCCCAAACCTATTTCATGTGTAATTTTAATATTTTATGGTTTTACTTCATCTAATTTTCATGCTATCCAAACAAAGTTTTCAAAATAAAAACATACCATGTTTTATTTAATTAAACACTGAAACAATTAAATTGAATCATGGCCAAAAGACTATAGCTAGCCCAGGAAACTAATGGAAAATATGAGTAGCACCACTAGGAGACCTCCTAGTACCACAATAAGAACAAGTAGGTAGACCTCATCCTTTAGACCGACCATAGTAAAGAATGTAATCGCTAGGAGAAGGACGCATGTGCTAAGCAGTAGAGGGATGTAGAGAACCATATTCATTGTCTCGGTTTTTGAAGTAGGAACACCTTAATCATGTTTTTATAAGGCCTTAAAATTAATTCAATTGTTTCCTCCTATAGGTGACCATTGAATTCATAATTGATATAAAACCTTATATCCATTGGGTATCCTGGTTATTATTGTAAAGACCCGTAAAATTCAAGGATTTTTTTTTTTAATTTTCTTGGGAATTTTACAAGAACGCAGTTTCTGACGGCACCTGATTCTGAGGCCCGGTGTGCCCGGAATCATTTTTCGAAGTTTGGCTCGGGTACGTTCAGTGAACGAATGAGCGGGCTTTTCTAACTTTTGAACCGGTGCTCGGAATCGAATTATGAGGGCACCGATGGAATCGCAGCACCGGTATTTGCTTAGAAACGCCTTTTCCAGAGTTGCGTTTGCTCAGGTGTGGTTTTTAATTTTTGGGGTTAAGATAAGAAATAAAATAAAGTGGTGCGACAAATTTATTTTGTTTCACTCAAAGACACTTAAATCCACTTAAGTTAAGTTAAACAGATAGGGTGGAACCCAAAATATCCTACCCAATTGGTAGGATATTTGTGAGGTGGGGCCCGCACGAGCCCCACCGTTACTTCCCCTCTAAGTAACGCACCCGCGAAATCCTCTTCTAATTAAAGTCAACCGGTGCGTTTACTTAAACTCTAAACGCCCCTATTAATTGGGAAGTTAAGTCATTACCATTAATTCATCGAATTAATGGTTCGTTTCTTAACTTGGAATTTATAATTGTTGGCATGGGAATAAAATAATACCAACTCTTGTTTACTTGAGGGTGGCTGTTTGAGAGGATTTGGAGAAAACTCTAAGGCCTGAAGATCTTCATCCTCCTTCACAAAAAACGCGAAGAACGCGAAGAACGCGAAGAACGCAAAGAACGCGAAGAACGTGAAGAACGTAAAGAACGCCGGCCTTCGACGAAGGGCGACGAAGAATGCTGAACCCTCGGAGATCGACGACGTGACGCCGTGTACCGCGACGCCAATGATTCTCCTTCCACGACGTTCTTCCACGACGTTCCTTCCCCGCGACAACCTTCGATCAACAACCGATTGAGGTAGGGATTGCGGTTATTTTAATTCTTTGTGAATTATATCCTCAACATGGGTTTAATTGGTGCAATTAAATCTGTGGTTTTTTAATCCTCGGAGATTGACTACGCAACGCCGTGTACCGTGATGACAGTGACGCCCCTTCCACGACGTGACGATCCTCTTCTTCCGCGACGGTTAATTCCGCGACGAACTCACGTTCGACGACAACGTTGAGGTATGGTTTGATACATCTAAATATTTTTGATTTATACCCGCGGAGTATGATTAAATATTTGTTGTGATACTTTTAAAACCGCTAACGCGGTGGGTGCGGACCAACGAACAAGTCCGAACCCACCGCCCTTTTCGTTCTTGGTGTGCGGAATGGAAGACGACGACAAAGTAAGCTGCACGGGTGATCTGAGGTCCTCGCAGTGAAGGACGGACCTGGGGAGGGCCTTTGGCGAAGACGGCGTGTAATTCTGACCACCGGAACTCGTCCGGTGGTCCGCGGAGCAACCCGCCGGCGTGCCACGCCGGCACAGCGACGCCGGCGGCGGGATGCGGCGGCGCCCGGCGCGCCGCCAAGGAGAACCGCCGCGGCTGAAGCCGCTGCGGCAGGCCGACAGTCCCGTTACCGCGTGGGACCAGCGAAGGCGGGACACGGCAGCCCGGCCGCGTCCGTTGGCGAGAGGCGGCCCCCCACGCGGGGCCGTGGATCATTCAAGGGGGCGGCGCCCCCCTTGTGCACCGCTCGACCGTTAGGGCCGAGCCGCCTGGTGACCGGGCCGCACCCGCGCCGGCCGAGGCCGGTCGCGCCCAGGCCGGGCCGGGCCACCCAGGCCGGGTCGGGCCGCGCCGGCCGGGTCGGACCCAGACCTGGGTCGGGTCGACCCAGGGGGGGTGGGGCCAGGTCGGTCTGAGCCCAAACCCCCCGTTTTCAGACCTCTTTCGGTCTTTTTCCCATATCTTGGGCTACTGACCTCCGATCGATGCACCGTCAGCGGCGATGTGATCCTTGGATCGAGAAGGTCGTTTTGACATATTACACTCAAGGTTTAGGAATACTTTGGGTTCAGCCGGGTTGGTTCGTACACGAAACCAACCGGGCCCTCGGAGCGGAAACGCTTATAACTTAAGCTCCGGACGTCCGATTGACGTGCCGTCGACTTTGATGGATTCCTATAAGTGAGACTGATCTTTGGGATTACTTTTCCCGAGGTTTGGACGCAGGTGGAGTACGGTCGGGTTGGTTTTGAATTAAAAACCAACTGGACCCCTGGGATGAAAAAGCCAATAACTCTCAGACCGGGCGTCCGATTGACGCGCTGTCTATGGCGTTGAGTTCCTGCTGACGATACAGAAATTTTGGATACATCAACTCTGGAATATGTTTCAGTTGTTGTATCAGCCTCTCGGCTCGTGGAGCGGACCCTCCCGAACGAGCTTGTTGTGTGCGGGAACCCTAGAGCTGGCTGCGACTACGACGACTACGACGACGACTGTACAGAGATCCTCAGTGGATTTCACGGTTATGACTACAGCACTCAGCGATCCTACGTGGATCAGTGCTACAGATCCTGTGTAGGTCTGATCCTGTGTGGGTCAATGCTCAGCGGTCCTGTGTGGGCCAGCGCCTACAGATCCTTTGTGGGTCCGATCCTGTGTGGGTCATTGCAGGGGTTAGTTACCTATCAATCCTGTGTGGGTTAGATCCTTTGTGGGTCAGTGCGGGGGTTAGTACCTATTGATATTATGTGGGTCAGATCCTTTGTGGGTCATTGCGGGGGTTAGTAACTATCGATCCGTTGTGGGTCCGACGGCATAGATGAATCAGTGGATATATCTGATCATCTCTATCCTCATACGAAGAAGTATACCTGTGTGAGCTAAATCATGTTTTGCTTTCCTTTGTGGATTGTGTTGTTCTATCCTGTGTGGATTACGTTTTGCTTTCCTGTGTGGACTGGGTTGTACATGGGCTTGGATGTTGGAGCCGAACTGGGAATTGATGACTTAGGTATTTGTATGGGCATATACCTAAGTAGTGTCGGATGTTACTTCGTGATTGTATCTTTCCTTTTTGGATCATCCTTTGTGGATTCTGGGCGACCTTCGAGGGTATCGGGGTCCCTAATGAGTAGATTATACTCACCCCTACATTGGTTATGCCCGCACTACGTTTTTTTGGTTGCAGACGACGGACAGCGCTGATCGCGGTTGAGGCTTGCGGAGCAGGTCGGTACCCGGAGGTGGACCACTGTGTGGGACATACTCGGAGTGGACGGCTGGACCCAAGGAGATGTGGAGGATATCTGTACTCACCCTTCAGGTGGGACTTCCAGTGGACGGCTCGACGCTGTGGCTTTACTTTTCAGTTTCTGTTTTC
Organism: Viscum album; assembly: GCA_963277665.1. Classification (NCBI taxonomy): domain Eukaryota; kingdom Viridiplantae; phylum Streptophyta; class Magnoliopsida; order Santalales; family Viscaceae; genus Viscum; species Viscum album. The sequence continues at coordinate 1,571,692,396 of OY728120.1, read as the reverse complement.
CCTTTTTAGTTGTACTTTACTTTCAGTTTGGGTTTGTATTCTGGCCCACTTACTTTTCCGCACTTACTATTGTACTCAGTTTTTACTTAGTGTTTACTTCTACTACTTCCTTGCTCTGTGGTGTTTTTTTACTTTACAATGGAAATGCCTTCCCTTTTTATCGGGAATTACACCTTGGTGCTAGTCACCAGCCCCTGGCCTATGGAAGGCGGGCTTGGGGTAGTCACGACACGGGCCCCGAGGACGGGTCGTGACAAATTGGTATCAGAGGAGTTCGGTTCTACCGCAGAACTTTGGACTCTGATCTTTTCTATGTGAAGCAATAGTGTTAAGAGTATTGAGTGTGGTTATCAGTCCAGGGAGCCCAGTGTTGGTGCGGCGGCCGATGTATCCGTACACCAGGACCCTGACTTCTGATTTCCGACTTAATGCACTAAAACATTGATTTCATGTGTGTTTCAAGTTTTCTTTGTGATTCCTATATGTCATATCACCAGGTATACTATTTGACTGTGGCGCACCTGTTTCTTTTCAGGATGGCCCCACAATGGCAGCCATCTAGGGTTCCGAGATTTGTATGTGATGACAGCCCGCCGAGCGACGAGGCCTCGGTACAGGGCCCTTTGACAGTAGAGGCACCGACGGTACCTCTACTCGCCGAGCGACAGATGCTACCAGCCCCAGCCGCTGACGATGCACGTCACCTTAGTGCACTGCATGAGTTTCAGTGCCAGCGACTGCCGAGGTTCCATGGGGAGACGAACCCCCAGGCAGCCGAGGACTAGCTGGAGGCTGTGGTACGAGTTTTCAGGTTAGTGAGGACACAAGCAGACCTCATGGTGATCCTCGTAGCGAGCATACTGCACGCGGCGGCGGGGCGATGGTGGATCTTGATGCTCCATGTGAACGATGAGGCATCTCTCCTTTAGATGGACTTTGAGATCCTCTTCCGCTCGGAGTTCGTCCCAGCCACCCTCCGTGCGGTGCGCATCCAAGAGCTTCTTCAGCTGCGGCAGGGCAGCTTGACGGTCGCCCAGTACTCGGGGAGATTTACCGATCTCTCATGCTACTCGAAATACATGGTACGGGACCCATTCTTCCGGGCCTAGACCTTTGAGCAGGGGTTGAGGCATGAGATCAGGGCATCGCTGATCTCCCTCAGCATTCCATCCCAGGAAGGAGTACTGGAGTGAGACCTTCTGGTCGAGAGCTTTCTTGCTGAGCCTTCATCAGCGCCGAGACCCACTGCAGGGCGGCATGTAGCAGAGTCTTCTGCAGCAGGCAGTCAACGGATGACTCATGGGTCCAGGCAGGCCAGACCCTCAGGAAGACGACCTCAGGACACTGGCTCAGTTGTGTGGGGCACACAGCGCGGGGCCAGTCTTTCGAGAGGCAGACGGTGCTACGCATGCGGTGGGCAGGGCCACATGGCTCGTGACTGCCCGACCCGCCATGCCGAGGAGCAGCAAACGGTTGAGGGGCCACTGAGGCAGAGGTAGAGGGTCGACCGTGGTGGTCCGCATGGAGCAGGAGGACGTGGAAGAAGAGCTGGCCGAGCAGCAGGTTGTGGGAAACGCTTTGAGGCTCTACCACCACCACCACCAGGAGGTCCACCCCGACCACAGGGAGCTGGCGGGCAGATACAAGCACAGCTCCAGGCAGCGGAGGCCTACGGCCACGGCTCGCCCGAGATGATTCGAGGTACTATATGTGTCTATTCCACCCTTTCAATAGTTCTTATAGACATAGGAGAGAATCATTCTTTCATAGTCGCTACCCTTTTTCGGAGCTCGTAGATTCTGATAGAGTCGTTGGCTTGATCCTTACGGCTAGAGACTCCTACGGGAGCAGACTCGACGATTACACACTGGTGCCGGCAGTGTGAGATTACTCTAGGAGGCGAGAGCTTTGGCTGGGATCTTCTTGTAGCAGCGTCGAGGCCTTACGATGTCATCTTGGGCATGGATTGGTTATCTACAGCCCATGCTCATATTGATTGTATTAGGCACAAGGTGCGATGTGTACGCACCGACAGGAGCAGTTTCACCTTCACCGGCGAGAAGGGAGACTTCGCAGCACAGGATGGACTCTCACAGAGGAGAGGACAGCCCATCACTCATTAGTTGGCTAGCCTCATCCTAGGAGTAGTTGACGTGCAAAGTCCTAGTTTTCCTGCAGTGGTGGATCAGTATGCGGACGTCTTTCCCGATGACGTTCCAGGACTACATCCTCGCAGAGAGGTAGAATTTTATATTGATCTGTACCCCGGGGCAGCCCTGATATCCACTCCATCATATCGGATGGCTCCCGCCGAGCTTCGAGAGCTATGGGTACAGTTGTAGGACTTGCATGGAAAGGGATTTATCTAACCCAGTGTTTCACCCTGGGCTTCCCCGATATTGTTCACCAGGAAGGCGGACGGGAGCTTGCGACTTTGTGTCGACTATCGTCGCCAGAACCAGGTGGCAGTGAGGAACAAGTATCCTCTACCGAGGATTGATGACCTCTTCGATCAGCTCAAGGGAGCATGGTGGTTCTTGAAGATAGACCTCAGGTCAGGCTATCATCAACTCAGAGTTCGGGACGAGGACGTGCAGAAGACGGCCTTCAGATGTCGGTATGGCCACTATGAGTTCTTGGTTATGCCATTCGGCGTAACCAATGCTCCATCAGTATTCATGGGCCTCATGAACATGATCTTTCAGCCATACCTCGATCAATTTTTCGTGGTCTTCAAAGATGACATTTTGATATACTCGACCACTGAGGAGGAGCACGCCTACCACTTGCGGGTTGTACTGGACACACTCCGAGAGCACCATCTATATGGAAATCTCTCGAAGTGTCAGTTCTAGATATGCGAGGTCCACTTCTTGGGACACATCATCTCTGAGGCGGGAGTTGTAGTGGATCCTGTGAAGATCGAGGCAGTGCTAACTTGGGAGCCACCCAGGAGCGTGACAGACGTGCGGAGTTTCTTAAGACTAGGTGGATACTATCGGAGGTTTGTGCCAGACTTCTCCAGAGTTGCGGCACCACTATCAGCTTTGAAAAAGAATGGGAAACCCTTTGTGTGGTCAGACAGATGTTAGTAGAGCTTCCAGAAGCTGAGACAGAGATTGACCAGCGCACCTATATTGAGGTTGCCAGAGGAGGGGATAGGGTATGTAGTCTACTGAGATGCATCAGGGTCCGGACTCGGATGTGTACTGATGCAGGAGCGGGCAGTGATCGCCTATGTATCACGTCAGTTGAGGCCGCATGAGCAGAACTACGCCACCCATGACCTGGAGTTAGTTGCAGTGGTCTTCGCTCTGAAGACATGGCGACACTATCTGATGGGCGAGCGCTTTATAGTCTTTTATGACCATCAGAGTCTCATGTATATATTCTCTCAAAAGGACCTGAACCTGAGATAGTGATGATGGCTTGAGTTCCTCCAGGACTATGACTTTGAGATAGTCTATACTCCTGGGAAGGAGAACGTAGTAGTCGATGCTCTTAGCAGGAGGACGGGCATTCAGCTGCTTGAGGAGGTGAAGGAGCAGCTAGCCGCTTTACAGATATCCTTCGTGGATAGAGATGGATCAGCCTTTCTTCAGTCACTCACAGTCACTCCTCCACTACTGCAGCGGGTCAGAGAGGCACAGCGTGGGGACGCCGACTATGAGACGCGGCGTGCGCAGATATCCTCAGGATAGGAACCTGATGGTTTCTCCTTTGGAGCAGAGCACGACGTCCTTTTCAAAGGACGTACCTTGGTACCAGTTGCTTTATGGGAGGAATTTCTGAGATAGTTTCAAACATCTCCTTTGGCGGTACATCCTGGAGTGGCAAAGATGTACTAGGATCTCAGATGACACCACTCATGGCCGGGCATGAAGAAGGTTGTGGTAGCGTTCATTTCTCGATGCCTCACCTACCAGTAGGTGAAGGCAGATCATTAGGTACCAGCAGGCTTGGTATAGCCCTTGGAGGTCCCAGAGTGGAAGTGGGACGGGATATCTATGGACTTCGTGACTGGACATCCACGCACTTCCAGAGGTCACGACTCCATTTGGGTGATTGTCGACAGACTCACCAAGTCGGCTCACTTCTTACCCATCAGAGAGAATGGCTCAGTGGAGAGCTTGGGACATCTCTATGTTCAAGAGATTGTATGACTTCACGGTGTTCCATCATCTATCGTTTCCGATCGAGATGCTCGCTTTACTTCCTGGTTTTGGAAGGGGTTGCAGGAGGCGTTCGGGACGCAGCTACGTCTAATCACCGCCTTTCACCCTCAGATGGATGGTCAGATAGAGAGGACCATTGAAACTCTCGAGGACATGATCCGCGCATGTGTCCTCGACTTTGGTCGTAGCTGGGAGGACCACCTACCCTTGGTGGAGTTTTCGTACAACAACAGCTACCACTCCACCATCGGGATGGAACCTTACGAGGCGTTGTACGGCCGACCTTGCAGATCTCCTTTGTGCTGGACAGACCCTGGGGAGTTAGCACTTGTGGGTCCGGAGATGGTCTAGGCCACGATAGAGAAGGTCCAGATCATCCAGGAGCGGATGAGGACAGCTCAGAGCTGGCAAAAGTCTTATGCTGATAGGAGGTGGAGGCCACTAGAGTTCGAGGATGGTGACCACGTCTTCTTGCGGGTCTCACCTCGATGTGGATTACAAAGATTTGGCCGAGGCAGCAAGTTGTCTCCATGCTTCATTGGACCATTCTAGGTCCTCAGCAGGATTGGCGAGGTGTCTTATCTCCTGGCTCTACCACCTCAGTTTCATCGGGTGCACGACGTCTTCCACGTATCTCAATTGAGGAGATACGTGAACGACCCAACGCATATCATTGACCATGGGGAGCTAGACATTGATGATGGGGAAAATTTTACAGAGGTCCCGGTGGAGATTGAGGATCGACAGGAGCGGGTCCTATGTGGACGGTCGATTCCTCTAGTGCGCATCATATGGTATCACGGGAACCTCCAGGAGATCACATGGGAGCGGGAGGCTCAGATGCGTGCTCAGTACCCACATTTGTTTCCCTAGTTTATGATGTATCTTTACGGGGATGTATATCCCTGAGGTGGGAGTGATGTAAAGACCCATAAAATTCAAGGAAATTTTTTTTCTAATTTTTTTTGGGAATTTTACAAGAACGAAGTTTCTGACGGCACCTGGTTCGAAGGCCTGGTGTGCCCGGAATCATTTTCCGAAGTTTGGCTCGGGTATGTTCAGTGAATGAACGAGCAGGCTTTTCTAACTTTTGAACCGGTGCTCGGAATCGAATTCGGATGGCACCGACGGAATCGCAGCACCAGTATTTGCTTAGAAACGCCTTTTTCGGAGTTGCGTTTTCTTAGGTGTGGTTTTTAATTTTTGGGGTTAAGTTAAGAAATAAAATAAAGTGGTACGACAACTTTATTTTATTTCACTTAAAGCCACTTAAATACACTTAAGCTAAGTTAAACGGATAGGGTGGAACCCAAAATATCCTACCAACTTGGTAGGATATTTGTGAGGTGGGTCCCGCACGAGCCCCACCGTTACTTCCCCTCTAAGTAACGCACCCGCGAAAACCTCTTTTAATTAAAGTCAACCAGTGCGTTTACTAAAATTCTAATCGCCCCTATTAATTGGGCAGTTAAGTCGTTACCATTAATTAATCGAATTAATGGTTTGTTTCTTAACTTTTAATTTCTAATTGTTAGCATGGGAATAAAATAAGACCAACTCTTATTTACTTGAGGGTGGCTGGTTGAGAGGATTTGGAGAAAAAACTATAAGGCCTGAAGATCTTCATCCTCCTTCGCGAAGAACGCGAAGAACGTGAAGAACGTGAAGAACACCGGCCTTCGACAAAGGGCGACGAAGAACGCCGAACCCTCAGAGATCGACGATGCGATGTCATGTACCACGACGCCAACGATTCTCCTTCCACGACGTTCTTCCGCGACGTTCCTTCCCTGCGACAACCTTCGATCAACAACCGATTGAGGTAGGGATTGCGGTTCTTTTATTTCTTTGTGAATTATATCCTCAACATGGGTTTAATTGGTGCAATTAAATCTGTGTGTTTTTAATGCTCGGAGATTGACTACGCAACACCGTGTACCGTGACGACAGCGACGCCCCTTCCGCGACGCGACGTTCCTCTTCTTCCGCGACGGTTAATTCCGCGATGAACTCACGTTCACCGACAACGTTGAGGTAGGGGTTGATTCATCTAAATCATTGTGATTTATACCCGCGGCGTATGATTAAATATTTGTTGTGAGACTTTTAAAAGCGCTAACGCGGTGGGTGCGGACCAACGAACAAGTCCGAACCCACCTCCCTTTTCGTTCTTGGTGTGCGGAACGACAGACGAGGAAAAAGTAAGGCGCATGGGCGATGTGAGGTCCTCACAGTGAAGGAAGGACCCCGAGAGGGCCTTTGGCGAAGACGACGTGCAATTCTGACCACCGGAACTCGTCCGTTGGTCCGCGGAGCAACCCGCCGGCATGCCACGCCAGCACGGCGGCGCCGGCGGCGGGAGGTGGCAGCACCCGGCGCGCCGCCGGGGAGAACCGTCGCGGCTGAAGTCGCGGGGGCAGGTCGGCTGTCCCGCGACCGTGCGGGACCGGCGAAGGCGGGACGCGGCAGCCCGACAGCATCCGTTGGAGAGAGCCGACCCCCCCACGCGGGGTCGCGGATCATTCAAGGGGGTGGCACCCCCCTTGCGCACCGCTCGGCCGTTACTGCCGAGCCGCCTGGCGACCGGGCCCTGCCCGCGCCGGCCGGGCCGGGTCGCGCCCAAGCCGGGCCGGGCCAACCAGGTCGCGCCGCGCCGCGCCGGCCGGGTCGGACCCAGACCCGGTTTGGGTCGACCCGGTTCGGGCTGACCCAGGGGGGGTTGGGACGGGTCAGTCCGGGCCCAGACCCCCCTTTTTCGGACCTCTTTCGGTCTTTTGCCCATATCTTGGGCTACGGACCTCTGATCAACGCACCGTCCCCGGAGATGTGATCTTTGGATCGAGACGGTCGTTTTGACATATTACACTCAAGGTTTAGGAATACTTTGGGTTCAGCCGGGTTGGTTCGTACACGAAACCAACCGGGCCCTCGGAGTAGAAACGCTTGTAACTTAAGCTCCGGACGTCCGATTGACATGCCGTTGACATTAATGGATTCCTCTAAGTGAGACAGATCTTTTGGCTTACTTCGCCTGAGGTTTGGATGCAGGTGGAGTACAGTCGGGTTGGTTTTGACTTAAAAACCAACCGGACCCCAAGGACGAAAAAGCCAATAACTCTCAGACTGGGTGTCCGATTGACGTGTCGTCTGTGGCATTGAGTTCTGCTGACGATATGGAACTTTTGGATACATCAACCCGGGACTATGTGTTAGTTGATGTATCAGCCTCTCGGCTCGTGGACCAGACCCTCCCAAACGAGCTTGTTTTTTGCGGGAACCCTAGAGCTAGCTGTGACTGCGACAACGACGACAACAACTGTACAGAGATCCTCAGTGGATTCGACAGCGACGACTACAGCACTCAGTGCTCTTACGTGGATTAGTGCTACAGATCCTGTGTGGGTCCGATCCTTTGTGGGTCAGCGCTCAGCGGTCCTATGTGGGCCAGCGCCTACAGATCCTGTGTGGGTCCGTTCCTGTGTGGGTCATTGCAGGGGTTAGTTATCTATCGATCCTGTGTGGGTCAGATCCTTTGTGGGTCATTGCGGGGTTTAGTACCTATCGATCATGTGTGGGTCAGATCCTTTTCGGGTCATTGCGGGGGTCAGTACCTATCGATCCTTTGTGGGTCCAACGACATGGATGAATCATTGGATATATCTGATCATCTCTATCGTCATACGAAGAAGTATACCTATGTGAGCTGAATCCTGTTTTGCTTTCCTTTGTGGATTGTGTTGTGCTATCCTGTGTGGATTACGTTTTTCTTTCCTGTGTGGACTGGGTTGTACTTGGGCTCAGATGTTGGAGCCGAACCGGGAGTTGATGACTTAGGTATATTTATGGGCATATACTTAAGCAGTTTCGGATGTTACATCGTGATTGTATCTTTCCTTTGTGGATCATCCTTTGTGGATTCTGAGAGACCTTATGGGGTCTCGGGGTCCCTACTGAGTAGCTTATACTCACCCTTGCACCAGCTATGCCCACACTACATTGTGTTTGTTTCAGACGACAGACAGCGCTGATCGCGATTGAGGCTTGCGGAGCAGGTCAGTACCCGGAGGTGGACCACTGGGTGGGACGTACTCGGAGTGGACGGTTGGACCCGAGGAGCTGTGGAGGCTATCTGTACTCACCCTTCAAGTGGGACTTCCATTGGACGGCTCGACACTGCGGCTTTACTTTTCAGTTGTGGTTTTCCCTTTTCAGTTGTACTTTACTTTCAGTTTGGGTTTGTATTCTGGCCCACTTAATTTTCCACACTTACTATTGTACTCAGTTTTTACTTAGTGCTTACTTCTACTGCTTTCTTGCTCTGTGGTGTTTGTTTACTTTAAAAAGGCAATGCCTTCCGTTTTTATCGGGAATTACGCCTTGGTGTTAGTCGCCAACCCCTGGCCTATGGAAGGCGGGCTTGGGGTAGTCACGGTACAGGCCCCGAGGACGGGTCGTGACAATTGTATTTTAAGTATTTAAGTATACTGAGATTTACAAGTATTTTAAGTATGCATTAAAGTTATATCTTGAAATTTTTTGTAATTAACTCTTCGTTTGATATTGAAAGGATAATGTATTAAATATTAAATTGGAATTAAAATCATAACCCATGTGTTTTAAATAAAATATGAAGAGAAGTGGACACTGGTTACTTCATGGTTTTTGGTATAAAGAAATATGTTTTGGAGTTTGAAATCATACTTTGGGAAAATTAATTTGATGACCGTGGTTGTATTTAGTATTTTATCTATACTTAGTGAAATATTTATTTATGTATTTCAAATTTTTATAAATTTTAACGTTAAATGTTATAATCCTTGGATGAATAAATACAAGGTTTTGATTAAAAAATTATTTTTGTATTTTAAATATAATACTTGTATGGTATTTATTTTATGACATATTAAAGATTGATTTTAGATTTTTAAATTTGATGTTTCTTACACTAAAATGTTTATAAACTAATAAAAATATTTGTTTTGGGGATTTTTTGTATCCATAAAAAGGAATTTATACTCTCTATTTTTAAGACACCTTTATATATATACATACATATTCTTATATTTAATAAAAAAACGAATTTTAAATTGAAAAAAACTTAGTGATTACCACACCCAAATGAGGTAGGCCTAGAAGGCCGAGCAACTCATTGTATGGTGGGAATCTCACTTAGATCCCCTAGGATAAAGTATTAGGGTGGTGGATGCATGGTGTGTTCCATGTCACAAACGCAGGCATGAAAAATAAGGCCTTATGCACGCATGGGCGTGTGCAAGGGTTTTTCTAGAGTGCGCCACCATGTGGGGCGGCACAACTGTAGGGGTGGGAGTTGAAGCACGCCAGAAGAGTCCAGTATGAGGCGGTACCAGGAGGGGGAGGGGGATTTTTTAGCATAGGCTGAGATCTCCAGGGTTATAAAGCTAGCCCAAAATCCTTTACGTCTTGATGTGGGATGAAATTTTTAAATAGAGATTGTGTCTCAACCATTTGATCTCACTACACGGGATCTGGACCATCTGATTGGTTCAGCCTCCAAACCTCCATCATCGAGTTTCCCCCATGTTTTTTAGCAGTCTAATCCTCTCTACGATATAATCCTAACCATCCACTTCGTTAAACCGAATGATCGATCACAGCATCGCATGCAGTGGTACGATTGTGGACGTGATTGAAAATTGTCTATCCAACCCTTTTAAAAACTTGTGGTCTCCCTACAGCTATTGGATCCATGCATGGTTAATCCTTTACATTCATTATTTTCCACACCTCTCCTACATAACCTTTTTCTTCATTCCACCTCACACTGCACCAGTATCTTTCGCTACACAACTTTCTTCATTTTTCCACCCTAGTGACACCTGGTGGCCCCTTCTATTTCTTGTTTTCCATAGGACCGATGCACTAGATATTATTTTAATCTGAACCACCTCATACCCCTTGAAATTTTACATAACATAAATGATATATAATGTTTATATATATAACCATCTTGCACCAAGAACCCTATGGGTTTTCCCCTACCAGAGCCTCCATCAACCTCTGATCGACTTATTCTTCTTCTTCAAACTAGGTGAGGGTCCTCGGTTTGGCCTTTCATTGATTTTTAATGTTTATATATATATTCATCAATATATATATATATACAGTTGTTTATAAACCTAATGGTTTCATCGATGATTTTTTGTGGTGAATTTTAGTTCTAAATGATGTTTTTAATTCATTTTAAACAATGCAAGGGCATGTGATGTTTTGTGTTTGATAAATCTATATGTTTTTATGTATACATAAACATAAATATATATTTGTTTATAAAAAACCTTGTTCTATTTTATATCAATATTTTCAATTAATGAACCTTTGTTTAAATAATGTTCTAAATATATTTAAATCTTGTTAGTGACATTTGGTTTATGTTGCAAACAGCTTATATATATTATGCATATAAGGATATATATATATATATAGATATATAATTTGATCCTAAATCAAATTTATGTTTTCCAAATGTTTATAAGAATGAATAGCAATTGTTTTTGAGGTATGAATGGCTTACAAGAATCAATTTAAAAAACGTTTTATAAATGAATTCCTTTGTATACACCTTTTTGAATAATCGGATTACATAACATTCAATCCTAAATAATTTAGTGTTTTCCAAATATTGGTTTATTATATTCTCTTAATGTGTATAGTATTTACGGATAATTTATGAGTAATAATTTTGCTGTTTTCCACACCTATATATATTTATAGTGATAAAAACGAGTTTTTTATAAACAGATTACATAACCTATTTTAAAGGAGAATTATCTTTTTTATTAATAAAGTGGGTGTTTTCCTACCCAAATAATTTATTTACATATTATTATGATTATTAATTATCTTTGTGTATGAATATATACATATTTGTGACACACTTATTCTCGTAATTTTTAAATTGTATTAAATATGTTAGTAAGTTGTGTGGTGTAGTTTCATTATTTATAACTTGGGATAAACAGATGGAATTACCCTTGTGTTATATTTAAATATAAACATGCATGTAAGGGGTGTTTAGATAATTATGTGTTCAATACCCCACATGAAATATTTTGTTTAAATTTTACCTTATTATATATTCAATCCAGGAAGAATTTTCATTATGCAAGATTTTGTTTATTTTAGTTCTTTTCCATGATTTGAGCTTGCAATGTCTTTCATAATGTCATAAACATGCACTCATATTCATTGAATATTAATTACCATGGAGAAATTGTTTTCTTAGATGTATCATTTTTACCAATAGAACACTCTATTATTTCTTAATCACTTATTTATAAATTTAATTATTAGAATTGGTATGGGACACATTGAATAAGATAAATTAAATATTCCAAGTAGTATGGGACACATTGAATATATGACCTTACTTGACATAATAGGAATGTATTGGACTTAGTATATAATGGGTTGCTGAATGGTTATTGAAATCCCTATAGGTTGGGACTGGTTAATGAATGACCTACGTGTTGGGGACCTGTTAATGAAAGCCCCATGATTCATTGGCAGTTCTCATGAGACAAATCAGGTCATTGCATGAGGCCTTGACACTTTCTAGCATTATACATTCTTTCATTATTCTTAAAGTATTTAATTTACCAGGTGTGAATTCTACTAGAGAATATGCTTGGTTAAGATCCAGTACTTATGACTGTCAGAAGAAGTAAATGCACATGGAATGATGTTTATTCAGCACCCATCTCATGAAATTTAATAAAATGATGGTATTTTACTAGTTATTTTATGATGTGCATTTTATTTGATAAAAAAATTGTGACTTTGTTGATGTGAAACTATGATCAGGTACTATTTCCATGTGTAAAATCTATACATGTACTCTTGCATGATTTAATTATAATTGATTAATTAACTCTAGATTTATGTGATGCACACCTTGAATTTTTTACAAGCATGCTTATGATTGGAACATGTTTTATTGTAGCCTGTTAATGTTCCTTGAAATGTTCGCAGGTAATTTTTGGAGAACCATTCTGTTATGATTTAGGTATAGCAGCTTTCATTATGAAAATGTTTTATGAACATTTTTAAATGCAGGTTTTTGAAATATTTTAATTGGGATATTATTTATAAAAACCCCTTACTAGGAATTATAAGTCTCACCCTACATTTTAATTTAAATTTTACAGGTTTAGTAGATTTGAGTTACACTGATTGGTGGTAGCTTTGTGGAGTCTTTTATGTATAGTATTTGATGGACGGTAATATTTGTAACAGGTTTTCTAGAACCTAAACTATAAAGATCTCCTGTAGTGTAACATGATGTGTCATTCTTATGCTTTTATTTTTATAAAAAAATTACACACCTTGTTTTATTGAAAATGCACAAGCTCCAAGACTTATGGGGTCTGGGCATGATAGTTGGGATCGGAGGATCAGTTTAGAAAACCCTATATAATTAAGACAACATTAGACAAATTGATTATGTATTACTAAGAAGATTTTTCTTAAAATTTTCAGATTGCAGATGAAACAATCATTTTGTCTCTTCCATCATAAATACTAGAGACTACAGCTGTCAAAACGTGTTTAGAAGGCTATGAGACTTTTGAAAATCATCATTTGTTATGTAAACACCTCTACCAAGTATCCAACTCTCCTAGTATACTTCAAATCCTCTGCGGATCTAGCCTCGACTACTTCCTTGTGATTCTTGAAAATTTTCCATTCTACCCATATAAAGGGAAATATTTTGAGGGTTTGTTTAAATGCTTTACCCTAGCCGAGAACTTTTCATCCCTATAAGAATTCTAAGAGGTTGCACAAGGGGATAACCTTAAAGCATCATACCATTGTCTAATCATGACCTAATTTCTTTCTAGTCATGTTATGGACTTTGAAATTCATGAGAACGAGTCTACCCATTTACATTATATAAATAATGTTCAGGTTAATGTCACCCAACATCATAAAATTCATTATTTTCTCTCTTGGAACATCATATGTACATAGCCCATTGATCCTAGTTTCCTATTCCACATATGGACCAATGAGATTAATGATTTTTGAACCACTTTAGGGATCCACTTAACCAGGTACTAGGAAAATCATCGATGTTAGTGTAACATACAAAGGGACACCATGGTGGATGTCAGGAAGTCTGTTCCATTGAGATTATGAGAGAGAACAAAAAAATTATGTAGAACCCTATTGAGTTTCACGAACTTTTTTTAAATGGATAATGTTATATTTTATGATTTAGTATTTTAATATTATTTAAAAAAATAACATCTCTATTGTAATATGTTGATTCCTTACTAAGTAAAACATGTCCCTTGAATATATGACCTTATTTTAGTTCATTTAGATTATTTGAGAATGCAATGTCTATCATGAAGTAATAAACATGTAATATTATTCTTTGAATGTTAAATACCATGGAGAAAGGTTTTTCCTAAAAGTATCATTTTTATATATCAAACACTCTATTATTTCTTAATCACTTATTTATAAATTTAATTATTAAAAGTGGTATGGGACACTATGAATAAGAGAAATTAAATATTCAAAGTGGTATGGGACACTTTGAATATGTGACTTTAAAACACATAAGATGAATTTATTAGACATAGTATATAATGGGTTGGGGACCAGTTAATGAAAGACCAACTAGATGGGGATTGGTTAATAAAATCCCTATGAGTTGGGGACTGGTTAATGAAATCCCCATGATGCATTGTTAGTTCTCATGAGAAAAATCTTGTCATGGATCAAGGACATGATACAATCTAGTATTATGCATTCCCTCATTATGTGTATAGTATTTAATTGACCATGTGTGAATTCAAAAAGAGAATATGCTGGGTTATGATCCTGTACTTAAGAGTATCAGAACAAGTAAATGCACATGGAATGTTTTTTATTCAGCACCCATCTCCAAAAATTTAATACAATGGATTGCAGTTTACCAGTTTTTTTATGATGTGCATTTTATTTTATAAATTAATTGTGACTTTTTTTATGCGCATATCTGATTATGTACTATTTCTATATGTAAACTCTATACTTTTACCCTTGAATGATTCACTTTGAATTGTTTATTTAACTTATGATTTATATGTTTCACACCATGAATTTGTATAGGCATGCTTATTATTGGAACATGTTTTATTATATCCTATTAATGTTCCTTAAAATTTTCTCTGATAATTCTTAGAAAACTATTATGAAATGCTACATGTATATCAACTTTATTTAAGGAAATGTTTATGATCATTTTTAAAGGGATGTTTTAAAAGGTTTTAATTGAGATATTAATTTAAAACCCCCTTACTGGGAATTCTTATTCTCACCCTACATTTTAATTTAAATTTTACAGGTTTATTATATATGAGTTACACTGATTTTTGGAAGCTTTTTGAAGTATTTTCTATACATTATTTGAAGGATGGTAATATTTGTATCTGGTTTTCCAAAACCTAAACCATCAATATCTTCTATAGTGGAACACGATGTTTAATTCCTGAAAATTTATTTTTATAAAATAATTACGCACCATTTTTTATAAAAAACGCACCGGCACTAAGGCTTCTGGGTTGGGAAGTGATATTTTTATAATTATTTCTGAAATACAAGCCCGATTCAAAGGAATTTCTCAAACTCTTTACTATTTTAAATAAAACTCTTTAATCTATTTTTATCAACCATTAAATTTCTAAAATCCCTCATTTTATTATGAATATACTATCTTAATTATGTTCTTGTTTTATACAAATACTTTTCAAATATACCTCTTCTTTTCCAAACAAAAGAGCATTTATCTCAAGAATTACTCACCGATTTTAAAAACTTATTTTGATCTGTTTCAACATTCTTGTTGATTATTATGTATTTTTGGGACTAATATCTTATGATATCATACTTCATATTTAATTTAATGGATTATGATTAGTTTTACTATGAATATCCATCCTAAAAAAATCACAAATTTAATCCATTTAAAATGCGTGACTCTCTAAGTTTTCAAGAGGATATAACATTCAGACATAAGGTATGGGTTTTTCACCTGAACCTTTATATTCATTCAGGTTACTTTTATTGTCTACTTACCTCAATAAGGTTCTTATGTATTATTGTGTACTACTCAAAAATTTTGTGTGAGTTTTTTATATATGTTTACCAACTAGAATCCTTCATTATTCTAATCTCATTATATTTGGTGGAGTTTTCTATATATGTTTACCACTTCATTTTTTCCACTCCTGTGACCCCATTTTCATGGAGCCACTACCTTATTCTATTACATTGGTATATAAAGAATAAATATGTATCCCAAAGTAACAATTTGATTAGTAGATTTTGGAAACAATATACATATATTAGTTCAACATTACATCATGAAAAGAAATACAACATTAATTTATTCCATAAGAAACATCCACACCTCTTAGATTATGCCTTCAAATCAATCACAACATACATCTTAATATCCGGGGAAAATGAAACAAAAGAAATGGGAGAGATCAAATGCTCAGTAAGAGTATGAAATATAGTGGAAGATATCATAAACATAAACATTAGGCATGGTGATTTATTGAAACATAAGCATTTACAAAAAAATAAACATGAAAACATTATGGAAGGAATATGAGATGAGTAAATAATGCCATAATAAAACATAGTCAAGGGTATTATACTAGTTGAATAACCACGTGAACTTTCAATTACTAGATTCATAATGTGGTAAGTGCATATTTCGGATATTTTGAAACATATTGGCATGGCCTCGGCCAAGACATCAAAAAAATGAATAATGCCTCGGCCAACACCATATCTCAAACTGGGAAAGGCCTCAGCCAAGTCCACATCTATTTGTCTCATGAGACCTACCAATTCATCGAGGGGCTATAGAGGGCCCCACTCATCACATAATAAGTCTGATTCATTCCTAATATGAGTGGGGATAAACATTAACAACAAATACAATCATATTGAAACTAACATATGAAATGTAAATAACATTTCCCAAATATTATGCTTAAACTCTAACCATTCAAAGTGAATTTGTGAAAGGTTTTAGGATATAACAACCATAATAAAACTAATAATAATCCATTAAATTTAATATAGAGTATGATATCGTAAGATATTAGTAAATAAAATACATAATAATCCACAAGAGTGTTGAAACAGATGAAATACTTTTTTAAAATCATTGAGTAATTATTAAGATAAATGATCTTTTATTTTGAAAAGAAGAGTTATTTTGGAGAAGTATTTGTATAAAACATGAACTGATGTGAGATAGTATTTTCATAAAAAAAATGATTGATTTTAGAATGTTAATGGTTGCTAAAAATAGATAGTAGAGTTCCCTTTTAAATAGGTATGAATTTGTAAATTTTCTTGAATATGGATTGTATTTTTGGAAATAACAGTGAAAGGTCCATTTAAAATGTGTAACTCTTTATGTTTTCAAGAGATGAACAAATTCGAACTTAAGGTAATGGTTTTTCACCTGAACCTCCATTTTCATTTGGGATAATGTTGTTGGCCACATACCTCAATGAGGTTGTTATGTATTATTGTGTACTCCTCATAAATTTGGTGTGAGTGTTCTATATTTTTACCAACCAGAATCCATCCTTTTTTTAAAGGAAGGAATAAATATCCCATAGCATGGTGGGCCCATAAAACACATAAACCTAGGTCAAATAATCCAAGGCCCATAACCCACAGAATCCTAGAGGGTGAATCCACTCATGATCTGGTGGGAATCTCACTCAGATCCCCAAAACCAAAGACCCAGGGTGATGCACACATGGTGCATCACAAGTCACATGTTCTAGCATGCATAATAAGGCCCTAAGCCTGCACGGGAATGTGAAAGGGTTTTTCCAGAGTGTGCCACCATACGAGGCAGCATGACTGTAGGGGTGGGTGCCAAAGCGTGCTCATAGAGACAAGTATAGGGTGGTACTGAGAGGGGGAGGGATAGGAGCTCCAGGGTTATAAAGGTAGCCTGTAATTCTTTATGTTTCGATGAGGGGTGAAATTTTTAAAGGGAGATCATGTCTCAGCCATCCAATCCCATCGTGCGGGCTCTGGACCATCTGATCTGTTCAGCCTTTGAACCTTCAACGTCGTGGTTTCCCTCGTGTTTTTCTTTCTTCGTGTGATCCTCTCCAAGATCTAATCTCGACTATCAACTCCGTTAAACTGAATGATCAATCACTACGTCACTCATAGCCCTCTGATCGTGGACACAATCCAATCTTGTTCATCCAACCCGTTTAAAAACATACGGTCTCTCTACAGTCATTGAATCAAGGCATGGTTAATCTTATTCATCCATTAATTTTTACACCTCTCCTCCATCTCCTTCTTCTTCCTTCCACCTAGTGCCGCACTAGTAGCTTTCGCTTCACCATTTTCTTCATTTTGTCCACTCTCGTGACACCTGGTGGCCCCTTCTCTTTCACATTTTCCACAAGACCACCACACTTGGTCTTATTTTAAAAAAAATTGCCTCAGATCCCTTCCAATATGTCTTAAAATATATTTTATATACAATCTATATATATAACCATCTCGCATCGAGAACTCTGTGGGTTTTCTCCTTCCAGTGCCTCCATCAACCTCCAAATCGACTTCTTCTTCTTCTTCAAACTAGGTGAGGGTCATAGGTTTTATCTTGCTTTGATTTTTTATGTTTTGTATATATATATACATTGATATATATATAGATATGATTGTTCATAAAACTACGGGTTTCTTCTATGATTTTAGAATGGGGAATTTTAGTTATAAATGATGTTCTTAATTCCTTGTATACCATGCAAGGGATTTTGATGTTTTGTTTTTGATAAATCTATATATATATATATATAAATATAAATAGGAATTTGTTTATAAAACAACCATTTTCTATTTTATATCATGATTTTCAATTAAAGATCCTTTTTTTAAATAAGGTTCTTAATATATATAAATCATGTAAGTGTCATTATGTTTTGGTTGAAAAACACTTATATACATTATGTATATATGGATATATATATATATATAGATATATACTTTGATCTTAAATCTAATTTGGGTTTCCAAAAGTTAATTATAATTAATAAAAAATGTTTTTGTGGTATTAAAGGCTTATAAGTATCAATTTAAAAAATTATTTTAGAATTGAAATCCTTTATATACACTTTCTGTATAATCAGATTACACTAAATTCAATCCTAAATAATTTTGGGTTTTCCAAATATTGATTTATTATATGGTTCTAATGAGTATCATATTTATAGAGAATTTATGAGTAATAATTTTGGGTTTTTCCACACTTATATATATTTATAGTGATAAAAATGAGTTTATTCATAAACAGATTACTCAACCTATTTTAAAGGATTATTATATTTATGATTATGAATGTGGGTGTTTTCCTACCCACATAATTTATTTATATATTATTATGATTATTCCTAATTGGTGTGTATGAAAATATACACATGCATGAGACACTATTTCTCATAAGTTTTAAATGGTATTATCTATCTATGTAAGTAGTGTGGTGAATTTTCATGATTTATAAATTGGGTTAAATAGTTGGAAGTACCCTTGTGTTATATTTATATATAAACATTAATGTAATGAGTGTTTAGACAATTATTCATTCAATAACTCTCATGAAATATTTTTTAACGTTTAAACTGGTTATATATTCAATCCAAGATGAATTGTCATTAGGCATGCGACTGTTTATTTAAGCCCATTTTTGTGATTTGAGCATGAAATGTCTATCATGAAGTCACAAACATGTACTCTTATTCTTTGAATGTTAACTACAATGGGGAAAGGGTTTTCTTAAAATAATCATTTATACAAATCAAACACTCTATTATTTATTAATCACTTATTTATAAATTTAATTATTCAATGTGGTATGGGACACTTTGAATAAGAGAAATTAAATATTCAAATTGGAATGGAAAAATTTGAATATATGACCTTACTAGATATAATAGAAATGTATTGGACTCAATATATAATGGGTTTGGGACCAGTTAATGAAATCCCAATGGGTTGGGACCAGTTAATGAAATCCCTATGGGTTGAGGACCGGTCAATGAAATCCCTGCAATTCATCAGTAGTTCTTATAAGACAAATCAGGTCATGGAATGAGGCCTTGAAACAATCTAGCATTATATATTACCTCATTATTTTTATATTATTTAATTGACCAAGTGTAAATTTAGTAGGAGAATATTCTAGATAAGAGCATGTACTTATGAGTATCAGAAGAAGTAAACACACATGGAATGATGTTTATTCAATACCCATCTCCTGAACATTAATACAAATGATGGTAGTTTACCAGTTATTTTATGATGGGAATTTTATTTGATAAATTAATTGTGAATTTTTTATGTGAATCTCTGATAATGTACTATTTCCACGTATAAAATTTGTACATGTACGATTTCATGATTCACTTAGAATTGTTTAATTAATTCCTGATTTATATACTCCACACCATGATTTTTGTACAAGCATGCTTATGATTGGAACATGTTTTATTGTAGCCTATTAATGTTCCATAAAATGTTCACGGGTAATTCTTGGAAAACTGTTATGTTATGCTTTATTTATAGCATCATTCTTTAATTAAATGTTTTATGAACATTTTTAAAGGGTTGTTTTAAAAAAAATTAAGATATTACTTTAAGACACCCTTACGGGGAATTCTTATGCTCTCCTTACGTTTTAATTTAAATTTTACATTTTTATTATATTTGAGTCACGCTGATTGGTGGGAACATTGTGGAGTCTTTCCTGTATTAGATTTGATGGATGGTAATATTTGTATCTAGTTTTCCATATCCTAACCCGTTAATATCTTCTATAGTGGAACATGATGTTTAATTCTTCATCTTTTCTTTTTATAAAAAACATTACATGCCATGTTTTATTGAAAAAGAATTGGCTCAAGGGATTTTGGGTTAAGGGTAATAAATTTGGTATTAGAGTGAGGTATTGATCATCTTACATGTGGTTTATCTTCCCACAACACTTCTACTATACCACTTGGATTTTTTGGGATTTTTCTGAAATACTTGAATTTTCCGTGAATTGTAAAAATACAGTTTTGAGTTTTTTGTACGTTTAATGACATCATTGTGATTTAATAATTAAAATACAATTCTGGTCTAATTGTTTACAATAAAATAATATATTAGGTGTCCAAAGTGGATAATACCATGGGAAAATTCCATGTGAAAGCCCACCATTTTAAAAAAACCAATAATGAGTTTTCCTTTTAAATTAATAAAAAACTCCCTCTCATTTACTATAAATACACACTAATTACTTGGTTTAAATTCATTATAAATTCATCATCCACAAAGAAATGGATTTTTTACCTCCCTAATAGTCCCCCCAAGGTGTCCTCAGTCCCCCAATGTCCAAAAATTCATGTCTTAATAGTTACTCTACAAGGTAATAGAATTCTCAACACCTCTTTCCCATTCACGTTCTCTTTTTTTGTGGTATGTATTTCAAGTTTTCATACCATGTTCTTATTTACATATTTTTCTACCTCAATACTATTTTATGGGGTTTTTACGAATGGGTGAGCCATGTCCCTTCTCTTTTTAATGTTTTCTAAACACATGTTGCATATCTTTTATGCTGTGAAATTTTTGTAAGGGGTCTCTCAACCTTTTTTTATTTTCATGTTATTTTATTTTCATTATTTCCTTGACTCCTTTAATCCAAATTTTTTGATATCTCTAGTAACATAAATGTACAATATTTTTGTTTTTATAATGTAATTATTCATCATCATCTCTCTTTTCCTGTTAATTTATACTATAAATGAAAACACCATCTAATATGTAAAAATTTATCACATTCAAGGACGACAAGTTTGCAATTTATATCACCGTATTAAATTCTGATCTAGAAATGATTTTTATGGATGAAACAGACAATAATATATGTATTGTAACCTAATTAATATTTTGGAACCAGGATACATACATATTATTAGATCATATGACCAAACTAGTTCCTAATAACCAAAATACCGCTAAAATAATCGAAGTGTATGTAATTAATAATTCATCGAATGATTCTTCCAATTTCAATGTAACCAAATGATAGAAATGACCATTAAAAACTCTATAAGTTCATAAATAATAGTTAATTTCAATTTTGGATATTTACATCCATTCCACGTGAACTCTATTACATAAAAACAAGTGAAATGATTATGGAAACCATGAAAATGAAAACTCTGAAACAACATAATTAAATATTATAAATTATAAATAAGGACATAAATTAACTAAAAAAAATTATGATAAAATGAAATCATGTCTAATAGGTTATTAAATAAGTTATTAATAACTCTAATTTTATATTCCAGGACTTTATGTTCAAGAGTGGAACACATTCGGACATAAGGTGAGGGGTTTTCTACCCAAACCTCTTTTTTCATTAGGGTTATTTTTTGTCTAATTACCTCAATGAAATTATTAGGTATTTTTATGTACTCCTCATATATTATGTCTGATTTTTCTATATATTTTTACCAACCATAATCACATTCTCATTTAATGGGAGTTATATGTTCTAAAAGTATCTTTCAAAAATCATTCTCAAAATACAAGCCCTATTCAAGGGAATTTCTCAAATTATCTCCCATTTTCAAGGTCACCCTATAATCAGTTTTCTTTTAAATAATTATATTTATAAAATAACTAATTTTATTATGAAAATAATATCTTAATTTACTTCTATATTTATAAAAAAATCCCAAAAGGACTCTTCTTTTCAAAGACAAAGGGTATTTATCTCAATAATTACTCGAAGATTTTATAAGAGTATATTCATCTGTTTCAATACTCTTATTGATTATTATATATTGTTGGGATTAATATTTCATGGTATCATCTACCATATTTAATTTTATGTATTATTATTATTTTGTCTGTGGATGTGTTATCTTAAAACGTTTCACCAATTAACTTTGAATGGATAGTGTTTGTGCTTAATGTTCGAGGAATGTTATTTAAATTTCATATATTTGTTTCAATATGAATGTATATATTGTTTATATTTATCGTAGTTAATACGATGAAAGAATTATATATAAAATTTTTGGGTGGGGACCTCTATAGTCCCTCAGTGCATCGGTATGTCTAATGAGACAAACTACAGTCTTGGCACAAGGCCTTGACAAAATGATTTTCTATGGTCTTGGCACGAGGCCTTGACGGTATGGTGATGAAGTACAACATTATGAATTCTTTAATTATGAAAATATTATTGATGGTTCATTTGGTTATTCTACTTGTACAATACCCATGATTATTTTTATTATGTCATTACTTACTCAGCTCTTATTCCTGCCATATTGTGTTCACGTTTATGTTAAAGGCACATGTTTATAGTTATTCCACTTGCCTAATGTTTTTATATTTTCCACTTTATTTATTAATATTACTGAGAGTTTGAGCTCACCCTTTTCTTATGTTTCATTTTCTTAAGACATGAAGAAATTTATTATGAAGTACATGATGAAATAACATAGGAGTTATGGATTTTTTCAAAGGAGTACCTATGTTGTTTTTCTTTTCAAGTTGTAATGTAGAACTTATGTATGTATCTTGATTCCAACAATACTAAATTACTCAGACCATCGAGATTCATATTCATTGTATATATGAAAATAAAATTAAATAAGACGCTGACTCTGAGAAAATAGGGTCAAGTCCTCACAATCTGTCACTCCCCAACCCCAGAAGCCCTGAAGCCGGTGCATTTTCAATAAAACATGGTGTGTGATTTTTTTTAAAAAGAAAAGATAAATAATTACTCATCATGTTCCACAACCAAAGATCATTATGATTTAAGTTATGGGAAACTAGATTCAAATATTACCATCATTAAAATACTATACAAAAAATACTCCACAAAGCTTCCACCAATAAGTGTAACTAAAAACTACTAAGCCTGTAAAATTCAAATTAAAATGTAGGGTGAGCATAAGAATGCCCAGTAAGGGGGTTTTAAAATAATATCTCAATAAAAAAACATTTAAAAACAACCCTTTAAAAATTTTCAAAAACATTTTCTTAATGAAATTTGTTATACATGAAGCATACCATAATTTTTTACGATGAATTACAAGAAAACATTTTATGTAACATTAACAGGATACAATAAAACATGTTCTGATCATAAGCATTCTTGTACAAAATACATGGTTTTCTGCATATAAATTAGGAGTTAATTAAACAATTCTATGTTAATCAAGGAAGGGTACAGGTACAGAGTTTACACATGGAAATAGTATATGATCAGAGTTTCACATAAACAAATTCACAATTAATTTATCATATAAAATGCACATCATAAAATAAACAGTAATCTAACATCATTTGTATTAATGTTCAGGAGATGGGTGATGAATAAACATGAGGCCATGTGCATTTACTTCTTCTAATAGTAATAAGTACAGTCTCTTAACCATGCATATTCTCTAGTGGAACTAACCCTTGGTCAATTAAATATAATAAAAATAATGAGGGAATATATAATGCTAAACTTTTTCAAGGCCTTGTGCCATGACATGATTTGTCTCTTGAGAACTACCGATGCATCGTAGGGTATTCATTAACCGGTCCCCAACCCATAGGGATTTAATTAACCTGTCCCCAACCAATAGGGATT
The DNA here is from genome assembly GCA_963277665.1 of Viscum album. Taxonomy (NCBI): domain Eukaryota; kingdom Viridiplantae; phylum Streptophyta; class Magnoliopsida; order Santalales; family Viscaceae; genus Viscum; species Viscum album. The sequence goes on along the minus strand of OY728120.1, from coordinate 1,571,668,489 downwards.
TCATTAACCAGTCCCCAACTTATTATATATTGAGTCCAATACATTCCTCTTATGTCTAGTATGGTCATGTATTCAATGTGTCCCATACCACATTGAATATTTAATTTCTCTTATTCAAGGTCTCCCATACCACTTTTAATAATTAAATTTATAAATAAGTGATTAATAAATAATAGATTTTTTGATTTGTAAAAATGATACTTTTATGAAATCACTTTCTCCATGGTAGTTAACATTCAATGAAAAAGAGTACATGTTTATGACTTCCTGATAGACATTTCATGCTTAAATCACGAAAATGAACTTAAATAATAAAAAGAATGAATAATGACAATTCATCAGGGATTGAATACATAATTAATTTAAATGTAAACAAAATATTTCATGCAAGTTATTGATTTCATAATTGTTTAAACACCCATTACATGCATTTTTATATATAAATATAACACAAGGGTACCTCCAATTATTTAACTGATATTATAAAGCATGAAAATCCACCACACAACTTACTAACATAGAAAATACCATTTAAATCATATGAGAAAAAGTGTGTCATACATATCTATATATCCATACACAAGGATCTTGCATAATCATAAGAATATGTAAATAAATTATGTGGGTAGTAAAATACCCACTTTATTAATCATAAAGATAATTCACCTTTAAAATTGGTTGAGTAATCTATTTATGAAAAAACTCTTTTTTATCACTATAAATATATATAGGTGTGGAAAACCCCCAAATTATTACTCATAAATTATCCATAAATACAGTATGTATTAAAAGGTTCTAATAAATCAATATTTTGAAAACCCAAAATTATTTAGGATTTAATGTTGTGTAATCCAATTATACAAAAAGTTTATATAAAGGATTGAATTTTTATAACATTATTTTTTAAAATGATTCTTGTAAGCCTTTCATACCTAAAAAACCTTTTTTATTCATTATGATTAACTTTTGGAAAACCCCAAATTTGATTTAGGATCAAAGTATATATCTATGTAAATATATATATATATATCTGGATATATATAATGTATATAAGGGTTTCATAGTGGGAACCTAACGACACTTACATGATTTAAATATATTATAAACATTATTTTAAAAAAGGATACTTAATTAAAAATCACGATATAAAACCGAAAAGGGTTATTTTCTAAAAAATAAATTTTTATGTTTATGTATACATATATAAATATATATTTATTAAAGAAAAACATCACAAGCCCCCGCACAGTTTAAAAGGAATTAAGAACATCATTTAGAACTAAAATTCATCATGATAAAATCATAGAAGAAACAAGCAGGTTTATGAAGAACCTTATATATATAAATGTATATATATATATATATATATATTTATATATAAAAACTTTAAAAAATTCAAAGAAAGACAAAACCTAGGACCCTCACATGGTTCAAAGAAGAAGAAGAAGAAGTCGATCAGAGGTTCTAGAAGGAGAAAACCCATAGGGTTCTCAGTTCAAGATGGTTATCTTTATTAACTGTACATAACATATATTTTAAGGAAACCTGCAAGATATCCAAGGTGGTTTAGTTTAAAATAAGTCCAACTGCGTCGGTCTTTTGGAAAACGAGAAAGAGAAGGGGAGAATGGAACACCCCAAGGTTTTGTAAATAAATATTGAATGTAGGAATCACAGTGACCCTACAAAACAAAATTTTTTACAATTAATCCATTAAACACAAATTTTCCTCTAGTATTTTTTGAAATTCAAAAACCGGTCATATAGAGTTGTGATCAGTATGTCATTTGGAGTCTGATAGAACAAACATGATTTTTTGGTGAATTGTAACGTACCCTTATAGATAGTAATATGAATAGTAATATAAACCTTATGAATAGTAAATAATGATATTATTTTTTTCTTATGGTAATAAGATAATGATATATTAATAATATTTTCAATGTGATTTAAAACTAATTATACCTTTAAAATTGTTATTTTTCAAATTAACTATGATTTAATTAAAAATAAAAATAAAAATATTTATAAAAATATTTTTGAAAAATAGAATTCATTTTTTTAAATCTACACGTCAAAAAATGGTTAGGGTAAATTTTGGGAATTTTCTAAAATACGTGAATTTTCTGTGAATAGTACAAATGCAGTTTTGATTTTTTGGTATGTTTAATGAAATAATAATGATGTAAGAATTAAAATAAAATACTGGTAGACTTTTTTATAGTAAAATAATATATTAGGTTTCCCAAGTGGCTAATACCATGGGAAAATACCATGTTAATGCCCATGGTTTTACAAAAACTACTAATGAGGTGTCCTTTTAAATTAATAAAAAACTCCCTCTCATTTAGTATAAATACCCACTCATTACTTTGTTTTAATTCATTAAAAACTCGTCATACACAAATATCTGGTTGTTTTACCTCCTTATTTTTCATCCCAAGGTTTAATCAATCCCCCAAACTCCCAACCATCATGTCTTAGGAGTTACTCAACATGGTAAGAGAATTCACAACTCCTCTTTTCCATGCAAGTTCTCTTTTATGTCGTATGTATTTCAAGTTTTCACACATTTTCTTATTTCCATATTTTTCTATCCCTATAAAATTTTATGGATCTTTTATGAATGGGTGACCCATGTCCTGTCTCTTTTTAATGTTTTCTAAAAACAAGTTTCATGGTTGTTATGCTTTAAAAGTTTCGTAAGGGATCTCTTAACTTTTTTTATTTTCAAGTTCTTTTTTTTCATTCCTGAAAACCATTCATCCAAATGTTATGTTAGCTCCATTACATTATATTTACAGTATTTTAATTGTGATAATGTAATAATTCACCATCTTCTCTCTTTTCCCATTATTTTATACAATAAATGAAAACACTATCTACGATGTGATAATTTATCACATTCAAGGATAATTGGATTTCAATTTCTATCACCAAATTAAATTCTGGTCACAAAACCATTTTTATGGTTGAAACACACTATAATATATGTATTATAACATAATTAATATTCAATAACCATTATACGTACATATTATGAAATCATATGACCAATCTAGTTCCTAATAATCAAAATACGGCTAAAACAAATCTAAGTGTATGTCATTAATAATTCATCGAATGATTCAGCCTATTTACATGTAACCAAATGATAGAAATGATCATTAAAAATTTTATATGTTCATAAATAAAATATAATTTTAATTCTTGATATTTACATCCATTCAACATGAACTCCATTACTTAAAAATAAGTGAGCTGATTATGGAAATCCAGAAAATGAATACTCTGGAACAAAAGAATTCAATATAATAACATATCAATAAGGACATAAATGAACTAAAAAGAATTATTAAAAACTAAATATTATCTAATATGTTATAAAATATTTTATTAATAATTCTAATTTCATAATCCAGTACCATAATTTCATGAGCGGAACACATTCAGACTTAAGGTAAGAGTTTTTCTTCCCGAACCTCCTTTTTCATTTGGGTTATTTTTATTTTCTAATTACTTCAATGAAATTATTTTTTATTATTATGTAATACTCATAAATTATTGGTGATTGTTCGATATATTTTTTCCAACCATAATCATACTCTCATTTAATGTTAGTTATATGTTCAAAAATGATTGTTCAAAAATCCTTCCCAAAATATAAGCCTGATTCATGGGAATTTCTCAAATTCTCACCCATTTTCAGGGTCACCCAATAATATGTTTTTTTAAACAATTATCTTTATAAAATAACTCATTTTATTATAAAAACACTATCTTACTTTACTTATGGTTTTATAAAAGTATTTTTCCAAAATAAATCTTCTTTTCAAACTAAAAGGGAATTTATCTCAACAATTACTCGATGATTTTATAAGAGTATATTCATCTATTTCAAAACTCTTGGTCATTTTTATGTATTATTGGGATTTAAATTTCATGGTATAATCTTCCATATTTAATTTAATGGTTTATGATTACTTTGGCAGTGGATGTGCTATCTTAAAATCATTCACCGATTTACTCTGAATGGTTAGTGTTTATGCTTAATGTTCAGGGAAAGTTATTTACATTTCATATTTTAGTTTCAATATGAATTTATATATTTTTTATATTTATTCCCATTCATATGAGGAATTTATTGGACATAGAATGATTCAGTTGGGTCCCACTATAGCACATCGGTGCATCGGTAGGTCACATGAGACAAACTACGGTCTTGGCACAAGGCCTTGACAAAATGATTTTTATGGTCTTGGAATGAGGACTTGAAGGTATGGTCATGATGTCCCCCATTATGTATTTCATAATTATGAAAATATTATTTATGGTTCATGTAGTTATTGTACTAGTAGAATACGCATGATTATGTTTTGTTATGGAATTACTTAGCTCTTTTTTCTGCCATAATGTGTTCAAGTTTTTGTTAAAGGCACATGTTTTAAATTATTCAAGTTACCTAATGATTATATATTTTTTGATATATTTCTTACCCTTACTAAGTGTTTAATCTAACCACTTTCTTATGTTTAATTTTCTCAGGACATGAAGAATTTTATTATGAATGACTTAGTGAAATAACCTCAGAGTTATTGATATTGTCAAAGGACTTCCTATGATGTTTTTCTTTTCAATTTGTAATGTTGATCTTATGTATGTATACTATTTTGAATAGTGCTAAACTAATTGGTCCTTATAGATGAATAATCCTTATTTATATTCCAGGGTAATTAAATAAGGAACCGACTCTGGGAATCTAGGGTCAGGTCATTACATTTCCTCCTATGGTGGATCAGTTTCATGATGTGTTTCCTAAGGATTTATAAGTACTGACAGTTGAGGGTGATGTGGAATTCACGATTGAGTTGCTACAAGGGGTTGAACCAGTTTATATTCTGCCATATCAAATTGAACCTGGAGAATTCTAGTAACTAAAGGATTATCTAGAAGGGTTTGAGAAAAAGGGATTCATTCAACCTAGTACGCCACCATGGAGACCACTCATGTTATTTTCTAAGATGGATGATGGGTCATTGAGGTTATTTGTATATTATATGAATTTGAATCAGATGACAGTTAAGAACCTATATGTGATTCCTAGAATTGATTTCATATTTAACCAACTAAGCGGTGCTTCAATTTTCTCTAAGATCTATTTTATATCGGAATACCATCAGTTGATGGTGAGACCTTCTGACGTACAACAAAAATCTTTCTAGAGCAGGAACATGTTGTATAATTTTTTAGCGATGTCATTCGGGTTGACCAATGCACTGGATGCATTTATAGTGTTAATGAATTTTATATTTCACCCATATCTGGATCTGTTTGTGGATATCTTTGTTGATGACATCTTGGTGTACTCAAGAACTCTTTACGATCATGCCAGACATCTCGACATCTTCTTTTGTACACTAAGATAGCATTGGCTTTAGGAAAAGCTATAAAAATGTTATTTCTGGATTGATAAAGTGAATTTATTTGGGCATATCATTTCTGAGTTAGGTGTGTCAGTAGACCTAGAGAAGGTGCAAGAAATGGTGTCATGGGAGCAACCCAATAATGTTTCCAATATTTAGAGTTTTCTATGTTTTTCTGGTCATTATTATATGATCATTAAGGATTTATCATGTTTGGAAGCACCAATATAAATCTCAACCAAGAATGGTGTTAATTTTGAGTGGTCGGTGGCATGAAAAAATGATTTTTAGGAAATAAAGAAGTGGTTAACTACTGGACTGATTCTGATAAGAAGTACACCTTATTCTGTTATTCATTTGGAGTGGGACATAGGGAAATGATGATGTTGGATGATCAGGTTATAGCTTATAGGTTAATATAGTTGAGGCATCATTAAATTAATTATCGTACTCATGATCTTGAGTTGGCTATTGTAATTTATTCCTTAAATTTTTTGAGGCACTACTTGTTGGAAGAGAAGTTCATGATGTTTCCTAATCATAAAAGATTAAATTATATCTTTTCTCAATGAGTTTTAAATCTTCATTAGGGAATGTGGGTCGATTACATGAAATCCTTATATTTTGAGTTGGTTTAAACACTGAGAAAATGGAATAGTGTTATAGATGCTTTGAGCTGGAAGACTCAGAATTAAGTGGTTCATGAATCCAACTATGAGTGGAGAATTATGGATATGTTTTCTCAGATGTGCCTATAGGTGTTGGATGGGCATGAAAAAATCACCCTATCTTCTATAGTAATTGAAAATGTACATTTGAGAAGAGTCAGGGAGAGTTATTTGGAGGATACAGAGTGTTTGGCTATGAAGGAAAGTATTAAAGGTACGGAGTCACCATATAGTTGGGCTATTTATGATAATGGAATTGTTTTTGATGAGGGAGATTTCGTAGTGTCGATAGGTGTTGAATAAGAGTTAATGCAGGAATTCCATGCCTCAAGGTAGGAATTATATCCTGGCTTGACCAAAAATTATCATGATCTTCATCGGAAGTATTGGTCCCAGAGAATGAAAAAAGAGGTAGAGGATTTTGTGGAATGATGCCTTAACTATCAATATGTGTAGGTTGTTCATCAATTCCCATGATGGTTGTTACAGTAATGGCATCTTGCGAACTGGATGTGGAATTACGTAATGATAGATGTTTTAGTGGGACTTCTGAATACACCTTAGAAGAATTATTCAATCAGGGTGGTTATATATCAGTTGACTAAAGTGGCACATTTCATACAGATCTAGGTAACATATACAGTTGATCATTTGGGTGAGTTATATGTTCGAGAGATAGTGTAGCTACATGGTGTTTTGAGAATCATATATTTGGATAGTGATCTGCATTTCACATCACACTTCTATTAAGGGCTACAAAAGGCTCTTGGTACCCATGTTTCGTTGAGTGCATCTTGTCACCCACAAATGAATGGGTAGTCCGAGCTTATAATTTAGGTATTAGAGGATATGTTGAGAGGATATGTTCTAGATTTAGGTGGTTCATGGGGAAATCATTTTTCAAATTTTGAGTTTTCTTACCACAATAGTATTTAGGATACAATTTAGATGGCACCTATTGAGGCACTCTATGAGAGGCTGTGTAGATATCTAGTGTGTTAGATAGAAGGTGGTGAGCCTAAGATGATGGGACTGAGTATTTTTCAGGAGACATCAGAGAATTTTTAGTTGATTCAAAATCACATGGAAACTACTCAGCATAGGAAGAAGTCATATGCAGATCAATGTCATAGACCTCTATAATTCTTGGTGGGTGATAGTTTATTTATTTGGGTGTTTCCATGTTTGGGTCACTGTAGAATCTGAATAATTGGATAGTTGGAGCCTAGGTATGTGGGGCCATTTGATATTGTGGAGAGGATCAGATCAACGGCTTACCTATTGGCTCTTCCACAATGGTAGTGTGGGATGTACAATGTTTTTCTTGTTTCACAACTTTGGAAATATCAACCTGATTCATATCATGTGATAAACATTTATGATGTACATATTGATCCAGGAGTTTCCTTTGGGGAGCATTCAGTTCGTATTATGGAATGTTGTGAGATTGTATTTTGGGGTATGTTTGTGCCTTTGGTTAATGTTCTAAGGTAGTAAGGAAACATTCAAGAAGAAATTTAGGAGTGGGAATCATAAATATGGGCCATGTGTCCGAATATCTTTTCATTGGAATCCCAATGATGCACAGGAAGAGCTGCTCTAGGAAAAGACATTCTATGATGGGGAGGTTGTAATATAATGAATTTTTCATATGGTATATTGTTTATGTTTTAGTTTATCTCCATTTTTGTGGTTAAATATGTTTTTCCTCAAGATCATGTGTAGTATTGGGGGTGTTTCGGGGGTTTAGTGCATGAAAGATGAGGGGAAAAAAGTTTACTGGGCATGTTGCGCAGTTTGCGCACAGTTTGAGAAAATAGTGCAGAGCATCCTAGGTAACCGTGCATCATTGGATAGCGTCTTGCACACAATTATTGCATGGTTAAGATAACCATGTGAAATTATCAACAAACCATGCTAAGGAGTGATTTTGGGATAGTTTCTCACACACGGTTCAGAAAACCATGTAGGTAAACCATAGAGACTTATAAAGTTGAGAAATTTATAAAATTATCACTATGTGATTTTACATCATCCCTCAGGATTTTCCTCCTTTCTTCTAACCTAAATCCAAATGATGAATAATATCTCCCAATACCTTCCAAGGATGAATATTCTTCATCTATAGGCCATTTGGAGTTCCATCGGTTGAACATCAAAGAACTGTGTAAGTCTAATCTCCTCATTTCTCCCTCTTCTTGATTAGGGTTTTCATCTTTATCTCATCTCCATACGAATCTATAAAACCCTTCTTTTCTGGGGATTTATAGGGTAATTATTTAAGATGTTATTCAATCTGGATCTATGTCCATGTTTGGGAGTGAATTTACCAGTGTATTTGAGGTTGGTGGTCTATATGTTATATCTCATAGTTTTGTTGTAGATTTGTGTGTGTCCAGCTTTATTCCTTGTCACTTATTATTTTTATTTTTTACATCTCAGTAAGATTTGGTAATTTGAGTGTTTAAATGATGAATGTAAACCCTCATAGTTCCCAAGGGATGCATTAAGGATTATTTGACCCATTTATGTCCACCCATGGGGTGCGTTGATACTTTCCAAACCTAGAATTAGCTATGTAAGTTTTAGGTTGTTGTGTGATAACATAGAGAAATTTTTGAGTATGTTCATATTTTTAATGGAAGTCCTAAAGAGGTATTGGTTAACTGGGGTTGAGGTAAGAGGCTTATAAAATATTATAGATATGTGTAATCGAGTTAGTGCTTCTGAAATAGTTAATATGCTAAATTCATAATGGTATGTGGAATGGGAATCATGTTGAAGGGGATTTATTAATGTGTATAGTGGGTTGACATAAGGGAATTCTTGAATATTCATAGCGTTCTATGTTTTAGAATGGGAATTGAGCTAAATGGGATAAGTTATGTAAATGGAAAATGTGTTAATGTATTATGAAATAATATTATTTACCATGTTGATTCTTATAGATTATGATTGTTTTTTATATTGTTTGTGTTATGTTTTGATATGGATAGTGTTTGGTGAATGGATGGATAAGCATGTGAACATTTCTTGAAGTGTGGGATAATGGACTGAGGCTCCTCCCATGGGTCGAGTTGGACAGATGCTCTAACTCCACTAATAATTCATGGGTTAGGGAAGTGGATGGAGCTCTATTCCTCTAACATTTTAATTCCACCCAGACTAAGGATGTGATGTGAGGATATTGGGATGTTGTGATATGTTATCCATAGTGTGTTTGGGACATAATTATTCCCTTATGAAAAATGAAAAATTACTTGAACCTTGTGTGAATGATGTGAATGCTTTACTTTTCCACTTTGTGATTGATGAAGAATTAGTAATAAACGAGACATAATGACTTGACACTTGGTCTGTAACAGCAATGTAGAGATGGATAACTAGTGGACCCTGAATTGTCTTCTCATTAATTTTCATTTCTTTAAATTACCATGAACTATATGTAAGACATGATATTTGTTGACACTGTTGGTGGTGGCCTACTATGTTGTACTCACACCTTTCATGGGCTGTCGTTGGGTTCCTGAGTAGATTTCATACTTGTATATTAGGACAAGGGAAAGGGACCTCTTCTAGGGAGTTGAGTTGGACCTAGAAAATTCATGGATGAGGTTTTAGACATGGATTTGGGACCGTTTGGGGGATTCTGCTATTATCTTTATTTTGGGCTTTGTTCACTAGGATTTTTAGCATGACATGATATATTTACTATTTCTTTTGGATTATACCCAGTTTGGGAGATTCTTGGATCTGCATGTTATTGGTTGTTTTCTATTTTTTTTGCTATTAATATTGTGATCTACTATGACTTACTCAAGTTAAGAGGGTATAGTCTCCACACGTGACCTATTAGACCCTATCTGGTAGTCAAAAACCTATGGCATATAGGGATGTTCACTTGAGATCATGTGATGACCTTTCTCGGGGCTCCAATTTAGTGGTACCCAGTTCGGGGGTGTTACACTATTGACAAGGTACAATCAAAATTTAATCTAGGTTCTTGATAGTAATATTAATCATATTTTACCCACTATTAAATCCAAAATATCAATGGGCATTGTCTTTTCATGAATTTAATAGTTATGAAAAACATGTTCGATGTGTGGAGAATATAGAAATGAATTTTCCAATGATCATGTGTTCATTTAAAACAAGAAAAAAAGGAGATCAATATAGATGGTTAATGGGAATAATTCATCAGATAAGTCTAATGGTATGAAAATTAGGTTTACAGTTTGTGATAATGGTGTTAGAAATACACTAGGGAATACATTTTGAATTCAGGTATGTGCTTTAAATGTGGTAAATGTGTAATAAGGATCATATTTTTAATGAAAAGGTTCATTTTAGGGGTATGAAAAAATATGATATATTGCAGGTAAATTTTTTAACTTCAATTAGATTTTTCATTATGAAAACGAGTTTCCAAAGAGGATCCCAGATGATAGGAAGCATTCAGACTGTAAGCAAAATGGTGTCATTAAATACTTTACAACTACATCAGAAGATGTTACACCATCTTATGAAGTGGTGTTAGGTATTTTTTTTGTTTATTCATATTATGCCAATGGTTGTTTCATTTTTGGTCTACACATTCTTTCATTTTTATGAAATTTTAAGGTAAATTAAAATTTCCAACTCGTGAAATGAAACCATAACTTATAGTAAAAACACATGGGGGAATCATTAAGGAAAAATGAAGTTATTATAATCTTTTTATAATTTACTATGGAAATAATTTTCCTGAAAACCATGTTGTATTGCCTCTAGTGGAGTTTGATGTTATTTTAGGTATGGATTGGCTTCCTATTTACAAAGTTATGATAGACTATGGAGCTAAAGAATTTCCTTTTTCAAAAGAGTTTTAGTTTGTGTGTATGAATGAACCCATACCTTTAATAACATATTAGGAAGCTGATAAACTTTTAAAAGAAGGAAATGTATGTTATCATGTACATGTTTTTTTAAAAAAAAGGAATAGTATAGAATGATGATGTATCGATGGTATATTAGTATCTTGACATTTTCTTACATGAGTTTCCTGGTATTATACCTGATCGAGAAATAGAATTTACTATTTCACATAGTTCTTGATGGTAATACATTTTCAATAAACCCTTATAAAATGGATCAAGTGGAAATTTTATAGTTGAAAAATAAATTACATGAATTTATAAATAAAGGTTTCATCTGACCAAAAACTTCACCATGGTGAGAACCTATCTTGTTTGTTAAAATGAAATATGGTTCAATGAGACATTCAATTGATTGTAGAGCCTTAAATAACAACACTTTTTAGAACAATAATAATTTTTCTCATATCGATGAATTGTTTGATTATATCAAGGGAGAATAATATTTTTGTAAGGATGATCTAAGGTCAGGTTCCATTAGTTGAATGTACAATATTCAGAAAATCCTAAGATTACATTTTGGAATAGATATGGGAATTATGAATTTTTAGTTATGGATTTGGGATAATTTTGTGGTTTTATACATTTATTTTATTTACCTATATTATAAAAGTAAATATGATAATGAAAGTCATATAAGTAATTTTTTGTAAACCTTAAAAGAAAAGAAACATTATGGTATGTTTATCAAGTTTGAATTTTGTATTCAGAAAAATTCATTCCATGGTCATATTATTTATAAACATGGAATAACCATTGATCCTAGTAAAATTCATGTTGTTGATGAATGGATGAGACCCAAAAAATATAACTAAGATTCATAATAATCATGTTTTAAAAGGTTTTTACCAATTTTTAATAGAATGTTTTTCACAATTATCTATATGACTAAGGAATTTAACTAAAAAAGATATTAAGGTAATCTAGACAAAATAATGTGCTGTTTGTTTTATGGAATTAAAAGGAAGATTATTAAATCCTCAAATATTGGACCTACATTCAAAAAGTTGTTTATTTTTCTTCTATATTAATTATTTATTGTAAGGACATGGTTTTGTACTAATGTAGAATGATCATGTAATTTTTTATGATTTACATCAATTGAGGCAATGAGATTTAAATTACCCAACACATGATTTGGAACTAACTGTTGTTGTTTTTGCATTATAAAATTGGGAGGCATCATTTTTCTAGAGTAAAATATGAAATATATACTGACTATAATTGTCTGAAGTATATATTCACTATTAATGAATTCAAAATGAGTTAGGGGATATGGATAGAACTAATAACGTATTATGATTACAAGATTTATTACTATCCTAGAAAATAATATAAATTGGAGGATGCATTGATTCATAAAAGTAATACTACATTAATATCGATATGTTTTGCATGTAACCTTTTAGTTAACGATTTTATGAATATTTGGATTAGATGTTGTTGGCATTGAAAATTTATCTATATTGTTTCTGGTGTTAACATAATTGTCTCTATCAAATAGAATTAAGAAAATGAAGATTGATGAAGATGAGTTGCATAAAAATGTGGAATTGGATCAATAGGGTAAGTTGCTTGAATTTAACAATGATAAAGATTGTGTTATGGGATTTGTGAAGATATTATGTTTGCCATGTGATTCAAAGTTGAAGAAAAACTTATTATGTGAAGCTCATAGTTCTCTTTTTTTGGTTCATCCAGATAACACTAAGATGTACAAACACCTTCAAGAGAATTACAAGAGGGATGGAATGAAAAGGGATGTTGCTAATTTAACACTGATATGTTTGACTTGTCATCATAATAAAGTATAATGAAAGTTATCGAAGGGGATGATTCAGCCTCTTCTAGTTCCATAGTGGAAATGGTAAAATAAATGTAGGCACTCAATAGTGGTTTTACTAATGTCTTATCGAGGTAACAAGAAAATATGTGTTATTGTTGATCGATTGAATAAATCTTCTCATTTTCATCACATTGATGACACTCTATCTATAGATCAAATTTATCAGATGTATCTTAATGAGATATTCATGTTTCCTAGAGTTCCTCACTTTATTTTATATGATCATGCTCTAAGGATCACCTATATCTTTTGGAAAGTCCTTTATAAATCATTGGGTACTGAACTACAATTCAGTACAACTTTTCATCCTCAATCAAATGGGAAATCAAAATGAACAATTTAGACCTTGGAGGATATGATTCGTTCTTAATCAATGGATTACCGAGGATGTTGGGATCAACACAATTATTTTGTTTAGTTTTATTATTATAATAGTTTTTATTCCAGTATAAAAATGGCACCATTTGAGGCATTATATGGAAAGTGGTGTCAAACTCCTTCATTTTGGGTTGAAGTAGATGAAATAAGGTTGATGGGTGTATCATTGGTATAAGAAACAAGAGATAATGATCATCTTATTCAGCAACACATGAGGAAAGTCCATATCCTGACGAAAAGGTATGCAGATAAATAGAGGAAGGATCTTTCATTTAAGGTATGTGATAATTTTTTTCTCAGTGTTTCTCTACAAAAAAGTCTGTTGTATTTTTGTAAAAAGGGTAAGTTGAGTCCATGATTCATCAGACACTATGATATCATGGATAAATTTGTATCAGTTTCATACTGAGTGTATCTTCCTCCGATTTTATATCAGGTACAAATTTTTTTAATGTTTAAATGTTAAGAAAGTAAATGAAGGACACATCTCATGTTTTGTTTCCATAAGTTGTTCAGTTAGAAATGAATCATTACTATGAGGAACACTCAACTCATGTTCTTCACCATAGAGTGTAGTTTTTGTTTAATTAATAGATTCATCATGATAAGGCATTCTAGAAAAGCTATATGGTTTAAGATTCAACATCGGAATCTGCAAATGATATGAAGGAAAGGTATCCCACTTATTTAATAAGTGAATAAAACTGTGAGGATACAATTTACAAATGGTGGAAGAATGTAACAATACACAAAATTATATAATAATATTACACTCATTTATAGTTTTTTTACTTTTATCCAATTGATTTTATATGCATAATATAAGAATAAATCCATTTTTATACAAAAAAGAATTATTTTTCAAAAAAGGTACTTTTTACCCCTTTTTAGGGTGCCCTTGTTTTAAATATAGTTTTTTACCTTTAAAAATTCAATTTGAAAAAATAATCATATTATTTGGCAGTGGAATATCAGAATTTACTTTTTTTGAATTTTTATATTTTTCTGATAAGTTTCATGTTTTGAAGAATAATGAAAAATATTTCATTTTAAATTGAAAACTGCTTTTTCATATAAATATATTATATTTTTAAATTATATTTTTAACTAGTTTTAAAGTATAAATTGATCTTTTTTTATAATTTAATCAAATTTAGGTCATTTGAATAAATTTCACATTGAATCTAGATATTGAAAACATTTCAATTTCATTAATGTTTTTGTTTTCTCATTCCGTCAACCAGATTAATTTTTAAATAATTTTTATGATTTTTTTTTCATTTTAAATATTGAATAATGAATTAAATATTTATAATCATAAGGTAAAAATATAGTAAATAACTATATTTTATTTTTGAATGTTATGAGTAGTAACATTATTAATTTTTTTTTATTAAAACGGTTAAATGTAAATCGGTTAATTGAGGAAAAAAATAATATTATAAATATTTAAAATTAAACTAAATCTTTTTCTAATTTAATTGGATGATTTTTTTTCAAACAAAATCATCATTGGGAAATGATTATAACATATGGATGCCACTTAAATGAGAGTATGACATTTATTATATTATATTCAACAAAATACCAATTATATCACAGTTTTGTTTTTAACAAGTGAATTATTTTTAATATGGGGTAATATAGGGGATATATTTGATTATAAATAGTATTTTGAAAGATAAAACATTTATTGTTCTCAATATAATTTATTTTTAATTTTTAGGGAAGAAATAATTAAATTGATGGTTTTCCAAATGATGATGCAGTAGTTGTTTAATTAAAAGAAAATATCAATTAAATGAAATTAGAAAATACTATAATAAATTTAATTTGAGATTATTAATGTCATACAAGAATTTTTCAGAATAAATTGAAATGTTATTGATGTTATTGAAGTGATTTTTCTAATTTATCTTATTTTTAGGATATTTTTAAAAATTTAAGTTATCAATAGTGTAAAAATTGACATTATTAAAATTTTAGAATAAATAATATTTTAATTAATGATATAATTTTTTTAAATGTATCTATTTCATAAAAATGATTTAAATAATTCTTAAAATTTCATTAATGACTCATTTATTAATCATTGTAATTTTATAGTTATTATATTAACCCTCAATCTGTAAATTAAATTATATCATATTAAGAGTTAGAAGGTTTAAAAAAGTTATTATTTTAAAAAATAATAAAAACATGTATAATTTTTATTGGATGATTTTTTTGACACATTAAAATCATATCATAGAAAAATATAACTTTTGAACCATTTTTAATAGAATATTAATATATAATAATTTAATATTTCGAAGAATCCCAAAAGTGACCCTCTCATATACTATAAAAGGGAACCCATTATTCTCTATTAAATAAACTTAAAAAATGAATTTGTTCATACATTATGTTCCAAAATACATTCATAGAATCCATACCTACATTATAGGTTCCTTATATTAGGTAGACCACCATCCTTTTAGGTGTTAAGTTGTTAATCAATGGTGGTCTTCAAAAAGAGAGGTATTGTTTTTAATTAAGTGCTTCTATTATATTTTTTCTTCCACATCCTTAAACTATTCTCCCAACATGATGAAATAATAAATCCAATATCCTCAATAAAATTAGTATTCATTATATTAATATCATCACCTAAAAAATTCCTTGTTTCCCTCAATGGGGAAAAGAATTAATCATCCATGCAAATGATAGACTACCTCATCGCGAACTGAAATAATATATTTTCAATCACTGTCTCTCAAGAATGGTTTTAATGATGGAATTAATTTTTTATATATGATATTAATGATTTATTTATCATTATTAAAAAATAATATATAATTTATTTTATTACCTTTCCATTCAAATAAAAATGATAACAGTGTTCGTGTGTACGTGCGAACTATCGCCTTCATGAAGCAATGTGATTTTCCATTCATCACCACATCCCACAAATTATAATAAGTATATTTAAATTATTAATATGATATAGATGATATTATAATCATTATTTAATGACAAAATAATAATTACATTCTTTCCATAATGATCATTGAAAAATAGAAACTTTACTCATGCGTATGTATGACCCACTATCTCCATGTTTATAAAGTCATTAATTTTTCATAACCATGAATAAATCGTTAGATTTAAAATTATAATTGATGTATAAAATTATCATTATTTAATTAATATTATTATGGATATTATGGAATAATTCTACTATTGTATATTGAAATCTAACAAAATTTATTTAGGGACTCATGTAATGATAACATTAAAACACCAGAAATAAACATAAATAATTATGTAATTATTATAACATGATATTAAGTGATATAAAAATAATAATAAATTTTAAAAAGGTTCCCAATAAATTAAATAATTGACCATTTTTTATTATTTGGTAATACAAATAATTCACATGAGAATTCAGAATCAATGTAAGGGACATCCTTTCAAAAACCCTCATTTAATGTTACTTTTCCAACTCTTATTACTAATGTCAAGGGGATTCAATTTTTAAAATTATATATTAGGACTGGATTTCCCTTATTTTATGCATCTTTAATGTTGTTATTCTTCCTTTATAGGTTTAAACTTTTATTTTCAAATTTACTTTTCTCTTTTTTGAGTCTGTGGCTTTGTAAAAATGAATAGTGATTTCAGAATATATTTTTGTTTTATGAATGACTTATTTGTTAAAATAATGTTTTGGATCATCAGAATTATTTATTAGTATTTTTTGATACATGATAATATGATTTTCTATGAGCTCATGACATCTCTCTATTGCATTGGGTAATGAGATAGATTAAATTAGAAGGGTTTCTCTTAAGAGATTAAGGGGATATACTATAGTTGGTATTCAAAATGTAATCATGGAGGTTACTAGCATTGTAGTTATGATAGCCATACAAGTGGAAGTGTGATATGGAATTTTTACAACATTTTACCTTTATGATTTATGTTTTTCAATGGTGTTTTATAAGAATTTTAGGATTTTATGAGGTAATATTAAGTGATTATATTTTATGGGTGAAAATTATAACATGGTGAAAATGCTTTCATGATTTTAAAGTATTCATGGACTGATGGTTTCTTTATTTACTTTTTGTGTCCCTTACTGAGATTTATGTGCCCATCCCATGTTTTAAAATTTTTTCCACGGGGTATATGGATGGGTATGTGAAAGGAGGAATTCAAGATTAATGTAATGATGATATTACATTGAAACAAAATAATGTGTTATTTTAAAATGTTTATATTATAGAATATAAAATAATTTTTTGTTGTATCAAATTTATATGAATTATAAATTTTATGTATGAATTATTTCCTAATTCTCTTAAACTGTAAACCTGAAGAGATCCACAATTTGAATGAATAAAAATGCTTAACTAAAACTCTTGATTGTGTAATGTTAAAATTCAGGGCCTTATATTCTAGCCCAACCATCCTCTGATAAAATCCTTTCTCTACATACCTAGCCACGTTATATATGTTATTTTATCTCTAAATGACCAATTCCATGTTTCTTAAGGTATCCATTAAGGATGTGATATTTAAGAGGAAACGTCCTTAAACAACCTCTCATAATTTCTTTTCTTCTTCAACCATAAACACACCTCATTCATCCATAAAGGTATAATAACTATAGATACATTTATATACATAAATTTTATATTTATAATGTAATATATTCTATCCATCAATTTTATTATATCCCCTAATTAAATGAAATGAAACCATTATGAAAATTATAGAGGATAAACATCTCAGTGTGTAATGAGTTTTTGTTTTCTATTACCTCCATTAAGGTTGGTCATAAAACTATTATTATGGGTAAAATATATTTTAATAAGTGTGTTATAACTTATTTCAATATCTGGAACTAATATAAGGACATGATATTAAATAAAATTAAAAAAAATCATGATGGTAAAAAAACAGCCAAAATAAAATAAACAGTAATCATTAATGTTTTATCAAATGAATCATCCTCATGTCTGGATGAAAATTGTTAAATGGGAACTTTTAATAATTTTAATATGAGTAAATAAAATATAATTTCACTTTTGTATTATTCTTACCATTTGACAAGAACTGCCATAAATATACACAAGTTAACCATCCATGAAACAATGAAATGAACACTCCCAGAACGACGAAATTGATCATTATAACACATCAAAATAGAAATAAATGAAGGTAATAAATAAAATCAAAGTGGAAGGGGTTCTGAATTATGTAACTAATGAATATAATTTTATTATATAGTACATTAATTTCATGTAATGAACTCATTTGGACATAATTTGAGGGACTTTATAAGTAAAAAAACATCACCTTAAATGTTATAGAGATTTATTTTAAAATTATATCTCATTAAAATAGATGTTTTTTAAATGAAATTTGTGAACGTATTTAAGTTGATATAATTTTTTCAAAAATATAATTTCATAACATCTCACATATATTCTAAAAAAATTCTCTTTTATGGTTTTTTTCAAAGGACCGTCATTAAAAAATCACCTTTAAGGTATCTTTATATGCAATTCAAAATGACTTTTTTAAAACATATAATACATGAGCGATTTTCTTGTATTCATGAATCCTTAATTTTTTAAAGCATACACTAAAATATTTCATGGTTATATTCCATGAATTTTTTTCCTATGTACTTACACAACATCATTTTAAAATAAGTGATTCTCCTAAAATAATATTTTTATGATGCATGTATTCATTATTTATGATTATGTTTTGGTTTTTGAGTATTTTTTTATAACAGGTGGTTAAATTATGATCTATAGATGGGTGGGTCTGTGATATCCCTCCAATGTATCGATTATGTTGGAATTTGACAGTATGGTTATTAAAAATGTAAAAGTGATGGTTACTACAATAATAACCATGAGGGTTATGTCAAGTATAACCAAGAGGGTAATTTTAAGTTATCCATGAGGGTTACATTATAATTAAGTATGAAAATAATGGCCCCGATCACATACATTATTTAGTTTTTTCTTTCAATATTTATTTTGAAATCTCATAGTTTCATAATTTATTTTATTGGTTTTATGTTCAATGTAAATTATTTGATACTCTTCCAATGTGATAATTATAACCTTGTGAAAAGTAGTCATGATTTTGTCATGTTTTCAAATAAACCATTATGGGTTTTATTCATACTAGGAAACTTATTATTAAATGTTTTTTGATTATATTTGGGAATAAAATGTGATTTCATTGGTATCAACATTTTTATTTTTATCCAAACGTTTATTTTTAAAAATAAAAATTTTTATACGTATTCATGGGCTTACCGTTTCTTCCATTATTTTATGTATGTTACTGAGATTTTTGTTCACATCTTTTGTTTATTTAAAAAAATCATAGGTTTTATGGGAGATCAGGTAAAATTATGAGACCATGAGGACAATTATGAATAATTATCTGGAAAAGAAATGTTTTGTGATTTTAATGACATTTTTAGTGGAATAAATGGATACTAAGTTTAGTAGCCTTCTGGTGATATATCTGTTGGTCATGTATGAGTTATGACCTAATTCTCTAAAACTATAAACATGAAATTATCCTCAACTATAAGATAAATATTTCTTAAACTAAAACTCAATATTATGTGATGTTAAAATTTGGGTCCTTATTGTTGGTATCATAGGTCAATTTAGATAACATTAAAGGTTGGGATGTTATTTAAGAATAATATACAAGCCACATAAAACAAAAATAGTCAACATGGAAGGGCAAGTCATTATAATTTTGAATAACATGGATAAGATTGACATAAAATGAATAATGTTATATTACTATTTATCCCACTCATAACATGGTATATGATTATTTTATTAATATTGTCTCACTAAACATTTTTATTTTAGTAAATGGATGGATATATAATTCTCCAAAGGAAAACATATCTAAAGGAAAACGTGGTTGTTGTTAGAATGAAGAACCAAATTAAATGGGTGTTAAAATGAATACTCTTTTGGTATTTATAAACTGTATATTAGGATAATTATTAACCACTTGAACCTTGTTGACTTTTCTAACTCATCAAATATGATATAAATGACCACATGTAGAATTTTAGGGGGAAATGATCACAATGGTAAATATACTCAATGCCATATGTCTCATGAATGTGGAAATAAGAACAAAGGAAAATTTATTAAATGTATGGGAAGTTGTTTATAATGCGTAAAAAGAGTTCATATAGAAAAAATCATCCAAGGAAAAAAGGAATCATTCAATTAACTCTATGAAAGGGAAACAAGTTCTTCCTGAGTTTTCAATTAATTTTTTTAAATGTGGGGAGTACAGAAATTACGTTGAATTATTCGGTTCCCAAGATCCAACTATGAATAAATGTTGATTACCATATCATGTATATAGTTATTTATACATGATGATTAACTTAAAATTATATTTTTAAAATTTTTGTTTCCACTATTTAATGGTAATTTATATAAATCAATTGTCATAGAAAAATGTTATATAAGATCTAATGATATAATTAGAACATCTCAATATGATGAAATTAATATTATGAACTGGTCATATGATATAGATACATCTTAATGACTAGAAAAAATAGATGTTTGACTGTCTGGTGATGGGGGCTCATAAGCATTGAGACTTCTTATCACGAAGTTCGTACATGGTGATTTCTATTAGTGAGATCATGAGGACATACCCACCAATAAGAAAAACACATGTTTTGGGTGTCATTGGTTGTTTTTATCTATGGACATGTGTACTGGTCTACGGACATGAGATCATTACCAGTGTGTTCGATTTGATTATGTACCTTGATGTAAGGATAAAACCATGGTAATGAAATCGTGGGAAGGTAATTTGTGTTGGGTGATTCATTGGTGGTATGAAATTAGTTAAATGGTCAAAAAAGTATTTGTTGGTTCCATGTTGAGGAAGTTATATATCTCAGGCATAGTTGATCACGACGGTGATACCTTCATAAGTCTTTGGTCAAAGTATTCAAATAATAAATCCATCTGGATAGATCAAGGAATAATAAATAAAAAGGGTGATGACACTACTCTATCTCTTCTTTATGAGATATTTAAATACAAAGAGATTATAGTACAAAGTACATGCTCGTAGGATGGTTGTCATTGCTATGAAAATATTTATCTTTTTATGTGCCTTGATGGGCTTCTAGACTCCAATCCTGGTCTATGAATTTTATTCACTGATATGAATAAAAGGGACTAGAGGGTAAGAAAAAATAGTGTAATCAAGAATCCTCCCTATTCATTTGAATTGGTATATTGGGCCTAGTGGGCCCCACCACGGGGTCTAAGTGTTGTCCAACATATCGATCACCAAAGAAAGAATGAAATTCATTATTATTTAGGTTATAAATAATTGGGTTGAATTTATTTAGATGTATTTTCACGTTACAGAAATACATGAAAGTATTAATCAAAGGAATATGATTTTAATATTCCAGGTTCGTTTAATATTAAGTGGGAATGGCGAGTCGAGTTAAATAACTCAGATTTATCATGTAATATATTTAATATATATATATATATTATAGGTATGTGGTAAAATAATAAATGATATTGAAATAGTTTAGTTCTTCATAATTATTTATTTATTGGATGTTAAATTACATGGGAGAAGGGGAAATAATCCATGCATTTTCATCATCCTCTATAAATAAGTTGAGAGAGGCTCAAACCCATGACTATTCGTGGAAAGAAAACCAGAGCCACTCTCTCCACACACATTCTAGAGAGAGAACCCCAATCCAGGAGCTCGGATCAAGATCTCCCTCAAGGATCCAATGCATATAGATGCAGCGATCATCAGGACATTGAACATATCGTCGGATTACCGTGCTGGTACCTAAAATTCGACGATCGGCACTCACGCGGATTTTTTAAGCAAGCGTGGACGGTTTTGAGTGATAATTCTATGGATCCTTCAAGTAATGATCTTAGACAATGAGGTGTTGTCAACTATGATTTCATATCTATAAAGGTATGTCTGGAGTTTCATTTTTGTGTACATTTAATTTACACGAGATCCTAAGATTATATCGGGGCTCCGATCATAAGCGACGGAAAGTTCTGTCATCCCGACAAATAAAATTTTAAATTCCCTAGCCCACCAACATTCACTAGGCACCTTGATACCTTTAATTGGTATCCATGTGAGCATATAACTTTTTTGAGCCGAAGGGAAATTAGTTTTCATTAAAATTATGTAAAGAGTTTGAAATCGGTCTCCATGGTTTAGACCGTTTGTCAATCTAATTTCGATCAGAAAAGTTCCGAACATTCAAATTTTTTGATATGTATCATATTTTTGGCATATAGATATTATTATTGTTAAAAAAATATGCTCGATTCGGATTAAATAAAGCTATTATACATGGACATCGTGGCCAGAAAAGATTTTTCCTGTTATTATAACAATGAGGATTATTTATTATAATTATAAGAATAATCATTTTTCATAATCATAATAATAATTTATCATTATAACATGGAAAGGCTTACTAAAAGACTTTGGAACATATTAGTATGGAAATTTTCCCGCACATCACTCCCTTTTTATCCAACTGGGGAGGCTGTAATTTCATTTTCCGTCACAAAAGAAAATGAAAAGGAGGTGGGACTAGGCCCCCTCCTTTTTGCACTTTTGTCTCTCCTTGAATGGTCGCCTACCCCCATATGGTGTGTGCAGTTTCCCCTCACCCTAGCCAGTTGCCTCCGCTCATTTTGTGCATGTGGTGTACCCTCTCCCTAGTCGGCCGCCTCCCTGGTTGTTAGTGGCCATCCCTCCACCACACGATTCATCCACCCCCTAGGTCCAACTCATCGGCGACTGTCGTTTCCTCCAGATCCGATGTCCATGCGGCTGTTCCTCCATTCAGTTCCACTGGATACCGGCTACCGGCTACCGCGGGTTGTCGTGCCTCCATACCCGGTGAGGTACCCTCTAATGGGGTTTTTCCAGAATTGGACCGCCTCGAAACGGGTTTTGGTATGTATTCCCTACCAGGTATGGGTCTAGGTGGACCTTTCTAACCCAAAAAGTCCATAACAGATTTTTCCCTGCCTCTTGTGGGTCTCCACAGGTTCGGCACAAAACCCAATGGGTCAGAGTGAGGTTTCGGACCTGAGTAACCAAAATTAATTTTAATTAAATAATATAAATTTTGTTTTAAATTAAATTAATTAATGTATTAATTTTGGTTTAATTTGATAGTTTTAATACCTGAGTGATACAAGTTAATTTAATTTATGATTTAAATTATATTAATTTAGAGACACAAAAATAATTAAATTATTTGAATTTTAATTTATTTAATTTAATTAATACCCTCATACATTATTTAATGAATTTTAATTTTAATTGTTCTTTGATTTTACCCGATTATTGGTGTTGAGCACTGACCCATTTACACCTGTATTTTATTATTTAGTCAATTAATTATTTTAACTTTGTACGATGTTTGTAATTACTTAAATGATGATCTACACGTAGTCTTTATTTTCTATTAAATTGTATAAAGTCATGCGCACCAAAATCCACCTGATGTACATTTACACCCCGAGTCCCCCTCAAATTCTTGAAAGTATTATTGTATATTGGAAGAAGACGGTGTATGAAGTATACCCCTCTAAGACGAGGTGGTTTTCCAAGACAAGATGTGGGCCCCGACATGTTGATGTAGTACTTCATATGTGTTGTGGACCCCGCCAAGATAATGATAGTGTAGAACTCAGACAACGCCAAGTCGAGGTGTTACTTCAGATGAGCAACAGACATACTAAATGGGGGCGAGATGCATCAAAAGTCAAGTTATGGCTCAAGTATGATACCCCTAAGACATTTTAGATTTTGAAGATCAGTCAAGTGTAGTTTATCTTTATACAATTATTTATTATTTTATACATTTTATAAGTGCAAGAAAATACATAAAATAATAAATAATAAATGAATAAAGAAGCAGTGTTCGTTTTTCTATTATTTTTTAATTGTGAGCGTGACAACATATATGAATAAGATTAATAGAAAGATATTACATTTTTCAATATAAAAACACAAATAAACTTGATGAAATATTAAGTCATTAACCCCTTCATTCAAATTTCAACAAAATTGAGTGTTTGGGGTGCTCATCATGCCAAAGATGGGCGTGCCTCTTACTACAAGGGCGTTCTTATGAGAGTGGTGGGTTGAATTAACTAAAATTGTAGCAAATAATTAGCCAAATCTTTCTTGTTGTAATTTTAACGGCAAATGTTGAGTTAATCAAGTTATTATTTTGGAAGCTAGGACATCACTCAACAAACCAAGGAATTGTGAGTTAGTGTGGTTGGTCATCCAATCGCCTACCTTGTACCCTCTATGTAGTGGAATAGAAAAATCTTGTAGACTATAAGCGGAGGTCCATGAATCCTTTGCACTAGAATACTCCAATGACAGAGTATTCCGATTCTTGCAAATAGGTTTGCCAAAATATGATAAAATAGTGGGAGACATTTAATGATTCAATTCGTTAATCAATAATGTATAATTTGGTAATCTATATAAAAGTACTCATATGATAATGTTTATTTTTTTTATATAAAAAAGTAAATTAATACCAAAATAAAAAACATGATAAATATTGTGTAAAGTTAATGTCCAAACTACCATGAATTTCTAATTGTAGTATCGGTGACTGCATACAATACTACTATATCAAATATTCATGGTGTTGGTGTCCTTATACATGTTAGACCACCTAAGGAAGCATGGGTGTGAAATTGCTTATAGGAGACTCATGTATGAAGCCTATGATATTTATTTCATAATTTTATCATCAAAATTTGATGTTAGTTGAGGTCACAACATCAGGATATGGAATATATTACAAGTAGTCTCATCTCCGATAAGTTTATGATGAGAAAGTGAAGCAAGATATGAATGTGATATTTACAATGGATTATGTGTAAATTAGAATTCAGATCACCATCATTCTATAAATCTCATTCCTACACCCAATTACTTCAGTTTCATTTATGTTTATTAACAAATAGAATAGAGTAAAAGCATTATTACCTTTTAGGTAAGGTTCACAATGTAATACAATTATTTAAGAAAGTCCGAACATTAGTTATGATGGCGAATAAGTTGGATGATAAGGAGAAAAGGAAAAAAGAAAGGATACTCTAAATGAACCTTTGTGAAATCATTAAAAGAGTTGAGGTTGGTTTTTAAACAACATTTTGTCTGCATCGTATATTATTCAACAAATTTATTGAAGTTTAAAATGCAATGAACTGAATTGAATAATAATGAATTCTCTACTTCTTCAGTGTATATTCATCAAAAAAAATTATGGTTTCTGACAAACTTCTTGGGTATTAAATATTATATGCCTTTAGAATATGTGTATTGAAATACATTAACCATGTAAGTGTGGAAACATTAAAAGAAGTATGGTTTCTTTTCCAAGCAGGTGAGAATGGGTTATTCCTATGTTAATTGTGAGAAACACATAACATCGATTTGCCAAGTGATTTATTCTTGTTGAAGAATTTATTAAGTATAACCAAAATATTTATCTCACATGCCCTTTGTAAATAATGATACATTATTCCAAGTTTAGTAATTAATGTTTTGTTGTGTATCATACTAAAAAAATAGTTCAATGATACATGAATCATAAGAAATAAGTGACGAATATAAAATGTAAGAATTATTTACCCAGTTGTGGAAAGATAATTCTTTATCAAAAAAACCAAAACAGGAAGTCACAAATATACGTAGTATGGTATTTACGCTCAGCATAGACAAACACCTTTCGTATTATCAATGTATTTAGTTTGGACAATGACTTTGTAATGGTCCGGGTTTTGTGGGGATCCTTTACTTTATGAAAATCTCGTGTTGGGTTTTCTGGTTTGGGAATCACGATGGTGTAGGCCTATCAGTAGCCTTGGCCTACCGGTAGCCTTGGCCTACCGGTAGCCTTGGCCTACCGGTAGCCTTGGCCTACCGGTCACCTTGGCCTATCGGTAGCCTTCGCCTACCGCTAGCAGGCCTACCGGTGGCCTTGGCCTACTGGTGGCCTTGGCCTACCGGTAGCCTTGGCCTACCGGTAGCCATCACCCACCGGTAGCCCTCAGCTATGGGTGGCTCTGGCCTACCCTGCGGGTTCTTTCCAGTGGCATTCCTTATTGCGCAATTAGGGTTTTAAACCCTATTTTGACCTGTTTGAGCGTGTTTTAAAGACCCGTAACGCCCATAAGAGTTTTAATTAAATACTTAATGAATTAATGAGTCGTTTTAAACCACCCGACCCCTTTAATGACGTGTGGGGTCGCGTGGTCAACCCATGACCCCCGATCACGCGGTTACGCGTTCTTATCTCAACCATCCGCGGGCCTTATAAACTAAAGGGTTAGGCATGGTTTCTTCTTTCCTTGATCGCGGATTTTCACGAACAGCTTTTGGTGCATCAGGCGATCCACATCGTTATGCATAAAGTTCCGCGCCCGGCCTAAGCGTCGATCGTCGATCAACATGTAGGGAATTTCTCCTTCGCCTCTCTCTTTTGTGTATCATGTGGGGTGGACGTGCTTTTGATTTTGTAGAATTGGATAAACCAGACCTAATTAAAGATAATGAACGAATTCTATAAAGGATGAGGGGGGGGGGTGTGATCGTTGATGTTGTTATATTATAATCATCTTTTTGAGTTGTGCTGGCTTACGCATTCTGAAAATCGAGGCCGTTGGTGGTCGTTGTCTGTGTACTAATGAACTCGTGGTGTTTTAAATGGCTTGTTTTGTAATTGTAAACTCCTGCTGTGAAAAGTAAATTGGTTAATCACGTATACCGGGCTGAATAAATTGAAAGCACCAGGATCAACCCTTCTGTGATAACTCTCGGTTAAAATATACGGAATTGAAATCATGGAGTGTGTTAAATCTTTTAAATCTGAAAAAACCCACATGGGCATGTTTTGTTTGATGGAAGTGGTTTGATTTTTCTTCTTCCGCGGGCTGATTGCTGGAGATGTGGGAGGGGATGGGATTCCCTGTTTTTATACTCTCGGTGGTTGTGAAATTGGGAATGAGATTCCCTATTTTTATGGATTTAGTGTTTGCGAGTTTAAGACCGGGTGTTTACCTTGTTTATATCACGAATTGGGGTGGGATCTTCTGTTGATGAAAAACCTCTTTGGGGGAAGGTACACAAGGTAGTGTCTCGGGGTTGTCTTTGGTTCCAGTGCTTCGAGGGATCTTTCTTTCCTTGTTGTTATGACTTTACAAGGGAATCGAGTGTGGATACTTAAATTGACTTTTGGATTTACTTTTCTTTTACCTTGGTGTTGTTGGGTTTCATTATCTTATCTCCCGATCCTATAAAAAAAAGGGGTAATGCCTTCCATTTGTGTGTAATTTCTATACCCTTGGTGCTAGTCTCCACTCTGGGACCTATTGAAGGCGGGTCTCTGGGGTCATTATCTCTCCTTCAACTTAAAGAAGGAAGGGCCTGACAATCTGTTGACCCTTCCCTCCTTTTGGTGAAGGCAGGTCGTGACAGAATGGTATCAGAGCTGATGGTTGAGAGATAGGATGAAGTCTGGAGTTAGGAACAGTGAGGATTGCATGGGATGGTAAGGCAACAGTGTTGGGTGACCTTGGTGCATGAATTAGGACAAGGAAGACCAGCTTGGACACGGGATTTTAGGGCCCCTCATGATCTGATGCAAGGACTCTGGACCTACCGAATGACCAAGCGAGGCCACACTGATTGCAGGGTAGAGACCCTAGGAAAGGTACATGCATCATAATGACTTGTGTTCTCATGTTTATGGGGTGTCTTGGGGATTAAGAATAAACGAAAAGTTTAAGAAGTTTTAAAGACAATAATCTGCACTACCTGGGCTTAGACATTCCTTGTTTACCTTACAACTATGGCACCTGGAAGGCGACCGTGTGTGGTACAGATGATTGAGGCCCCACAGACTACCTTGGTCAATCGGTAGAGAGCTGACCGAGAAGAGGAGGACGACCAATGGCAGAGGACTCTCTGGGACTTCCAGCGACAGACCCTCGAGAAGTATGAGGGCAGTACCTCTAACATGAAGACAGAAGGCTGGGTAGAGGATCTAGTGATAGCTTTCGGCCTGGTTCGGGCCCCGACCGAGTACTAGGTTTTTATGGCCGTCACCCAAATGCGGGGAGCGGCGCGTCAATGGTGGACGCTTTACCTGGGGGAGAGGAGAGAGGCTGAGGTGGCTTGGGCGGATTTCGAGAGGGAGTTCCGGGCGGAATTTCTCTCTTCGACGATGAAGGTGGAAAAGAGACAGGAGCTACTCTCCCTCCAACAGGGGAGTATGTCCGTGAGGGAGCTAGGGATCAAGTTCAAGGACCTCCTACATTTTTCTCCGGACCACTTTCCCAATGAGGAGTCTCGGGCAAGATGTTTGGAGGAGGCGCTCCGAACCTCCCTCCAGTATGCTATTACCCCCTTTACCATGACTATGTACTTGGAAGTCCAGAAGAAGGCCGACGTGGTGGAGAGAATGCATGCTCTAGGAGTTGTGTCATGAGAGGGGATCCAGCTGGGACCATCGAAGGGGAAGGCCATCAACACCAGGCCTCCAGCGTCAGGACCCTCCAGGTTCCGACCCTCAGGGAGCAGACTGCAATAGTTTCAGTTTCGATCCCCTGGTCCTCGCCCCTTTTCTTCGGGCCCAGGGCCGCGGTGCTTCGTCTGTGGGATCCCTGGACATCTCCATAGTCAGTGCCCGGACCGGGTGCAGTACGGCGGTGGCAGACATCCCCAGCACCCGCCCCAGTAGCAGCTTCCAGCCAGGCCTTTCCAGCAGCAGCAGCAGGGATAGCGAGCTCCTGCTCCTCTGAGGGCAGACGTAGGAGGAGGAGGCCGACCTCAGGGCGCTCCTCAGGGACCTCGACCAGGGCGTGGTCAGGGAGGTGGATGACATCCGAGGGGAAGAGGAGCTGGGCGTGGACAGCTACACGCCGCAGAGGCAGCATTTCCAACAGGGTCCGAGGTTGTTCGAGGTACGATCCGTTTGTTTAGCACTCTTGCTTATGCCTTGTTCGATACTAGATCTTCACACTCCTTTGTTGCACCCAGTCTAGCCCATTCCTTGGGTCTAGATGCCGAGAGACTTTCAGTTCCCCTGGTGTTGAGTACACCAGTCGGAGGTCAGACCGACTTGTTGTTTGTTTGTCGAGGATGTAGATTGATGATATGGCCACATCAGTCAGTTAGGGATCATCTTCTGCTACAGAAACAACCATATGATGTCATCCTAGGAATCAAATGGCTATTATCTATGTGCGCCATCATCGACTGTTTCTAAAGAAGGGTCGTGTTCTCAGACATGGGCAGCCGGCGTATTACCTTCACCGGTGACCGGAGCGGTCAGAAGGGCAGTAGGCGAGAGGAACTCCTCCTCTCCTTGTTAGCCGAGCTGTTAGTAGAGTCAGTAGATGTTGAGATGGTGGGGGTGCCATAGGTTGTCCGTGAGTTTATGGACATATTTCCTGAGGAGGTGACGACTCTACCCCCTCAACGTGATATCGAGTTCGGGATAGACCTACAGCCTGACACTCGTCTGATCTCGATGGATCCTTACCGGATGGCACCTTCAGAGCTACGGGAGTTGCGGATCCAGATTGACGATCTGATGAAGAGGGGTTATGTTCGGCCGAGTACGTTACCGTGGGGTGCTCCAGTCTTGTTCACAAAGAAGGTAGATGCTGGTCTCAGGTTGTGCATAGACTACAGGAGGCTGAATCAGGTGACGATCAAGAATCGCTACCCTCTTTCGAGGATAGATGATCTTTTCGACCAACTAAAAGGGGAAGGATGGTTCTCAAAGATCGTCCTGCGGTCTGGGTACCACCAGGTGAGAGTGAATGAGAGCGACATCCCGAAAATGGCCTTCAGGTGTAGATATGGACACTTTGGGTTCGTAGTGATGCCCTTCGGTGTTACGAATTCCCCGACTATGTTCATGGGGCTTATGAACACCATCTTCCGGGAGTACCTGGATCGGTTCGTAGTTGTGTTCATTGACGACATCCTGATCTATTCGAGATCAGAAGAGGACCATACAGAGCACCTGAGGACAGTTTTGGAGGTCCTCCGACAGCACTAGATCTATGGGAAGTTGTCGAAATGCAAGTTCTGGACACGAGAAGTGCACTTCCTCGGGCACTTGGTGTCCAAGAAGGGAGTAGTGGTAGACCCGTCAAAGGTCGAGGCAGTTGTTTCTTGGGCAGCACCCAAGAATGTGGCAGAGGTCCGTAGTTTCCTCGAGCTGGCAGGTTACTATCGGAGGTTCGTACCCAACTTCTCCCGAGTAGCAGCCCCTTTGACAGCCCTGACCAAGAAAGACCAGGTTTTTGTATGGAGTGAGCAGTGTGAGTTAGCCTTCAGCTATCTGAAGGAGAATTTGGTTAATGCCCCAGTGCTGAGACTACCAGAAGAAGGGGCAGCGTATGATGTGTTCTGTGATGCTTCAGGACAGGGCCTGAGATGTGTGTTGATGCAACGACAAGGGGTGATCTCTTATGGGTCCAGGCAGCTATGCCCTCATGAGCTTAATTACGCCACCCATGACCTGGAGCTTGCAGCAGTCGTTTTTGTGAAAAAGTTATGGCGACACTACCTCATTGGAGAATGCTTTGTGGTCTTTACGGATCACAAAAGCTTGAGGTATATCTTCTCCCAGCGGGACGTAAACTTGCAACAATGGAGATGGGTAGAGTTCCTCCAGGATTATGACTTTGAGATCTCTTACACTGAGGGCAAGGTCAATGTAGTGGTCGATGCCTTGAGCAGGAGGATGCAGAAGTATGCGGTCTGAGAGTCGGTGGATGCCTGGAAGGCGATGGAGGTGTTAGTTGCCTTACACCTGGATGTGAGGATGGATGGTGTTTGGGGTTTCCTATATCAGATGACAGTACATTCGCCTCTGTTGCAGCAAGTGGAGGAGTCTCAGTGGGGAGACCTAGAGTGTGAAGTGATGCATGACCGAGTTGACCAGGGCAATGCTCCGGAAGGATAGACAGAGGATGGTCAGAACCAGATGCTTTTCCAGGGAATGTTGTTTGTTCTAGGAGTGATGCGCGGCAAGGTTCTCAGTGAGTTCCACAACTCACACCTGGCGGTACACCCAGGAGTTTCCAAAATGTACCAGGGACTGAAGAGATAGTTTTGGTGGCCCGAAGTGAAGCGGGCAGTGGCAGAGTTTGTGGCCAAGTGTTTAGTGTGTCAGAAAGTGAAGGCTGAACACCGAGTTCCAGGCGGCCTACAGAAGTCTCTAGATGTCCCCGAGTGGAAGTGGGACGACATCTAGATGGATTTCATCACGGGACTTCCCAAGGTCCAAGGGGCATACGACGCCATCTGGGTGGTAGTTGACCGATTAACGAAATCGGCCCACTTTCTGGTGATCAGGGAGTCGAGTACTGTAGATGCTTTGGCATGAAAGTACATGGATGAGGTGGTGCGGTTTCATGGAGTTATAAGGTATATAGTCTCGGATAGGGATGCATGGTTTACCTAATGGGTCTGGAAGGGATTGCAGCATGCTTTTGGCAAATAGTTACACCTTATCACTACTTTCCATCCCCAGATAGATGGACAAATAGAGCGCACCATCCGTACCTTGGATGATATGCTGCGGGCATGTGTTCTGGACTCAGGGGGATCATGGGTGCGATACTTGCCCCTGGTAGAGTTTTCTTACAATAATAGCTATCACTCTACCATTGGTATGGAACCCTTTGAAGCTTTGTACGAGAGGCCATGCCGTTCACCTGTGTGTTCGACCGAAGTAGGAGAGGCAGGCATCCTTGGCCCGGAGGTGGTGCAGAGCACGACAGAGAAGGTTCAGCTCATATGGGAAAGGATGAAGGCGGCCTAGGACCGACAGAAGTTGTATGCTAATACGAGGAGGAGGCCCTTGGAGTATGAGGTTGGAGACCACGTGTTTTTGAAGGTCTCACCTCGGCGTGGGTAGCAGAGGTTCGGCAAGGGGAGTAAGCTTTCTCCCAGGTTCATCGGACCCTTCGAAGTATTGTGGCGGGTCGGCGAAGTGGCTTATCAGTTAGCGTTACCACCACCTCTACTGAGGATACATGATGTCTTACATGTGTCCCAGCTCCGTCGGTACCTGCACGACGATTCACATGTCCTTGATTGGGGTGAGTTGGACATCGAGTATGACGTGACTTTTGTGGAGAGACCAGTGATGATCGAGGATCGCAAGGAGAAAGAGCTTCGTGGGTGAACAATTCCCTTGGTTTGTGTGTTGTGGAGACATGGTGGTCTTGAGGAGAGTACATGGGAAAGGGAAGCACAGATGCGTGCCCAGTACCCAAAGTTTTTTGATTTTTGTTCCTTGTTTTACCTGTTGTGGTAGAATGTTTTGTCTTATTGACTATGAAATGTACTGGTTTTATTTCCTCTGAATGTGTGTGAAAATCCCTGGATATGCGGGAGGAGAGAACCTGAACCCTAATCAAGACACATTAAGGTGGATGCGATTAAACCCGTGCGGGCAAGTCAGTGCCGCCCAAAGTGGATAATATCTTGACATGGGGGAGGAGACTCCCCAACCCACATGCCTGGGCAGTTTGGCTTGGTATGTTGGAAGTGTTTTTAGTTAGCGTGGGTTCACTCCTAAGAGGTATCTTTCGAGGTGGTTGTTTGGACCCTCTCTTTCCTTCTGGTTTTTTTTTATTCTCAAGAATGAGAATCGTTTAAGAGGTATCTGATGTAACAACCCGGGTTTTTTAGGGATCCTTTACTTTGTGAAAATCTCGTGTTGGGTTTTCTGGTCTGGGAATCATGGCGGTGTAGGCCTATCGGTAGCCTTGGACTACCGGTAGCCTTGGCTTACCGGTAGCCTTGGACTACCGGTAGCCTTAGCCTACCGATAGCAGGCCTACCGGTAGCTCGGTCTATCGGTAGCCTGGGCCTACCGGTAGCCTTGGCCTACCGGTCGCCTTGGCCCACCGGTAGCCTTGTCCTACTAGTAGCCTTGGCCCACCGGTAGCCTTAGCCTACCGGTCGCTGTCACCCACCAGTATCCCTCAGCCACCGGTGGCTCTGGCCTACCCCACGAGTTCTTTCCAGTGGCGTTCCTTCTTGAGCAATTAGGGTTTTAAACCCTATTTTGACCTGTTTGAGTGTGTTTTAAAGACCCATAACACCCATAAGAGTTTTAATTAAATATTTAATGAATTAATGAGTCGGTTTAAACCACCTGACCCCTTTAATGATGTGTGGGGCCGTGTGGTCAACCCACGACCCCCACTCACGCGGTTACGCATTCTTATCTCAACCATCCGCGGGCCTTATAAACTAAAGGGTTAGAAATGGTTTCTTCTTTCCTCGATCTCAGATTTTCACAAACAGCTTTTGGTGCATCGGGCGAGCCGCATCATTATGCATAACGTTCCATGCCCGGCCTAAGCGTCGATCGTCGATCAAGAAGTAGGGAATTTATCCTTCGCCTCTCTCTTTTGTGTATCATGTGGGTTGGGTGTGCTTTTGATTCTGTAGAATAGGATAAACCATACCTAATTAAAGATAATGAACGAATTATATAAAGGATGAGGGGGGGGGGGCTGTGATCGTTGATGTTGTTATATTATAATCATCTTTTTGAGTTGTGCTGGCTTACGCATTCTGAAAATCGAGGTCGTTGGTGGTCGTTGTATGTGCACTAATGAACTCGTGGTGTTTTAAATGGCTTGCTTTGTAATTGTAAACTCCTGTTGTGAAAAGTAAATTTGTTAATCACGTATACTGGGCTGAATAAATTGAACGCACCAGGATGAACCCTTCTGTGATAAATCCCAGTTAAAATACACGGAATTGAAGTCATGGAGTGTGTTAAATCTTTTAAATATGAAAATACCCGCATGGGCCTGTTTTGCTTGATGGTAGTGGTTTGATTGTTCTTCTTCTGCGGGACGGTTGCTGGAGATGTGGGAGGGGATGGGATAAACTATTTTTATACTCTCGGTGGCTATGAAATTGGGAAAGTGATTCCCTGTTGTTATGGATTCAGTGTTTGCGAGTTTAAGACTAGGTGTTTACCTTGTTTATATCACGAATTAGGGTGGGATCCTCTGTTGATGAAAAACCTCTTTGGGGGAAGGTACACGAGGCAGTGTATCGGGGTTGTCTTTGGTTCCAGTTCTTCGAGGGATCTTTCTTTCCTTGTTGTTGTGACTTTACAAGGGAACCGAGTGTGGATACTTAAATTGACTTTTGGCTTTACTTTTCTTTTACCTTTGTGTTGTTGGGTTTCATCATCTTATCTCCCGATCCTATAAA
Organism: Viscum album; assembly: GCA_963277665.1. Lineage (NCBI taxonomy): Eukaryota > Viridiplantae > Streptophyta > Magnoliopsida > Santalales > Viscaceae > Viscum > Viscum album. The sequence goes on along the minus strand of OY728120.1, from coordinate 1,571,633,872 downwards.
ACAAAAAGGGTAATGCATTCCATTTGTGTGTAATTTCTATACCCTTGGTGCTTGTCGCCACTTCGGGACCTATTGAAGGCGGGTTTCGGGGGTCATTATCTCTCCTTCAACTTAAATAAGGAAGGGCCTGGCAATTTGCTGACCCTTCCCTCCTTTAGGTGAAGGCGGGTCGTGACAGAATCCTTTAAAAATAAAGGAATGCAAAAAGTTATTTTTTGAATTTATTCAATAGGTGAGAGTGAAGTATTCCAAGGGAAATTTAGTTGTAAATATACTCCATAAGACTCCCTTAAGTAATTAAGGAATGTGATAGTTAACTATAAGAATGGTCAGAAGATATGAGTTTGTTCGAATCAACATGCTAAAGAATATCTTAACAAATCCTTCAGCGATCATGATAATGTTTCATGGAGTAATTCCTAAATGCACATTACCTTACCTAAATTATGGCATTTACGTAAATAAGTTGGATCACTAATAAGTCTTACATGTCGACAATTATAAAGAAATTGTACCGTGGAGCAATTCCTACACACACATTTTATACACCAGAGTCATGATATAAACAATATCAAAGATGTAACCTACGATATCTTCCATCATATTTCAAGGTGTGGTTTGTGAATAATATAGGAATCCTGTAACTAATATGTAAACATAAAATGAAAAATGGATATCATACGAGTCATTGTACGATGAAGATTAATTATGCCATAAGACATGTGTTATGATGAAATGAGTATCTTAGGATATAAACAAAATTGTATCAAGGTAAAAACATTGTACATACAAGGTAATTATACTAATAGTTTCATAGGATATTACGTATATCCCTAATATAGAAAAGTGGTAGTCAAGTGATTGACTAAACATCTATATAAGGGTGCACATCTTTATTAGAGATAATGGGAGATATATTTAATTAGATTTAGTTGATACTTGAGATGCACAAATAGTTGGCATAAGAATAAGATCCACATGTACATGTGGTGCAGGAATGATCTTGAGACAAATACTACAGATGATGGTTAAGACCATAGTGAATGTTTTATTTTCACCATGGTCGATGATAAATTATACATTGTGAGTAATAATTCCAACAAGTGAGCAATATATGGAAATTACCTAAGATTTACAAGATCAATTAAAATTCAATAATGGATACCATGTATGATAGTGAAAAGAGGCTTATAATTTTTAATACTGTAGTGGATATTCCTCTAACATGATACATGGATGGTACAGGCGTGGAACTAATAAGGCTCAAATGGTAATAGAAAGTCGGTATGCATTAATTCATTATAATTTTACTTATTATAGCTAATTTCTAAGATCATTTAAATTGGATATGGATGTCATGACCACCCATCATGGAAGGTGTCTATACAATTCAACCAGAAAGGGATGATGACACTATTAGATACTAATAAGGGTTGAAAGTTACTTAAATCCAGTTTAGGATAAAAGTAAGAAACAATATATTAGAGCATTCATATGGATTGAATATTATCCACGTGTCTACCAGAGGTTAGTGAGGGGTGAATTATTTTCCAAGAGAAATATGTTCAAAAATATATGGAAAAAAATATTGGTTTTACAGTTAGTTAAGACCTGAATGAAATTAATTCTCTAATGATTGACTTAAAGTAGAAACCTAGGTTCTATGGAACAAGATCTACAGAGGTAGATCTAATGATTTTTCAGACATAGTCAATCGTACAAATATATACATGGTATTGAAAAATACAAGTTGGAACAATTCAAGAAAAGAGTTGTTGCAAGTGTAACTTGGCATAAATCTCTCCAAGTAGACAAGCAAAGGCAGAAGAGGAAATTAAATAGTGGATTGAGTTCCATACAAATAATTGATGGATCAATGATATATGAAATGAAATGTAAATGAATCTATACTACCATGATATACATTATAGTTGGAAAATATTAGATATATCCATGAGAACTACATGTGAAGGAGCCAGAACTCTCTGATTGTACTTCAGAATGTACAAAAGATATGTACCTAGTATGTGGAGAAGAAAGGATTCAAGATTTCTGGGGACACAAAATAGTATTCCTTTAGATAAATAATATATTGTATCATATTTAGGATAAGGTTTTGACTAATACAAGTTCATTAGAGACATTGGTAGCTATACCTACAAATATTGAGTATGTTCCAGCTTCTTAGGAATCTATGAAGTAGTAATTAAACACCATGATTTGTTCAAGTTCTTGGAATCACACAAACTAAGTAATGTTTCATCACCATGAAAATTATGTTAATATTATTAACAAATATTTCAAGTTATAATAGTGGAAAAAAGGGATATACTCAGGGATATCATCTCATGGAAGTTCTAATCAAGGATATGAGGTTTTATATAATGGAATAGCTACGCTGTAGATACGTGGTATACCCATCAGCTAAATTCATTACTCATTAGAAACATGATATTTATCATGTGAGCAGATAGCATATATAGTTAGAAAGTTGGATCTAGTGCATGTGGGAGTAAGGAAATTGTTGGTTCCCTAGACCCAACAATGCAATACTTTGGATTACCACATCATGTCCACATTTAGTTATACATGATGTTTTATTTACCATTAAATTGTAGATATTTCTGCATCCACTATTTAATGCTAATGTCCATCGATCAATTATCATATCAAAAGTTTATACCAAATCCCATGATATAATGAGAACCTCAAAATACTAAGATATTTATGTTAAACACGGGACTTATGGTTATGATAAATCTTACATACATGACACAATATATGTTTGAATATCAGGTGTTAGGGACTCATAATCATTCAGACATATTCTCATGATTTTTTACATGGTGATCTATAGTAGAGAGATCATGAGTACAAAATTTCAAATAGGAACAAAACCTGTTTTGGGTGTCATTGGTTGTTCTTATATATAGACATGTGTGTTGGTCTCCTGACATAAGATCATTACCAGTGTGTTCCACACTATTGCATAATTAGATTCAAGGAAAAAACCATGATAGTGAACTTATGATGAGGTAGTGTGTGTTGGGTGCATCATTGGAGGTATGACATTGGTTGAATGGTCAAGAAATGATTTTTTGATTCTAAGATGAAGATGTTATATTTTTCAGGTCATGTTGATTGGGATGGTGATACCGTTATAAGTATTTGTCTAAAGTGGATGAAATGTAAATCCATCTGGATTGATCAATGAATAATAAAGCAATAAAATGGTGATGAAATAAGTGTGCATATCGGTTTATGAGATATTTAAATACAAAGATATTATGGTACACAATATGTGTTTGTAGGATGGCTATCGTTGTCTTGAAAATCCTTATCACTATAGGGGCCTTGTTGGGTTTCTAGACTCCTCTCTTGGTCCGTATATTTTATCCACTGCAATTAAGATAAGGTCATTGAGGGTCACACACAATAGGATATTCAATAATCCTCTCTATTCAGTTGAATAGGTAGATTGGACATGGTGGACCCTACTACTGGGTCCGAGTATTGTTCACGGTATCGATCACCAAAGAGATAAATAAATTCATTATTATTTAAGTTACGAATAATTTGATATAATTTAATTAAATTTTTTTACATGTTATATAAATACGAGAAATTATTAATTTAATGAATTTTATTTAAATATTCTAGGTTTGTTTAATATTAAGAGAGAATGGTGAGTCGAGTGAAATGAGTCGACATTATCACTTAATATATATATATATATATATATCAGGAAAGTTAAAAAATAATAAATAATATTGATGAATTTTAATTCATCATAATTATTTATTTAGTGGATGTTAAATTACACAGGGGGTGAGGAACCCATCAAGGTATTGTCATGACCCGTCCTCAGGACCCATGCCGTGACTACCCCAAGCCCGCCTTCCATAGGCCAGGGGCTGGCGACTAGCACCAAGGCGTAAATCCTGGAAAAAGGGAAGACATTGACTTTGTAAAGTAAACCACAAACACCACAGAGCAAGCAGTCGGAAGTAAATACTGAGTAAAAACTGGTACAATAGTAAGTGCGGAAAAGTTAGTGGGCCAGTATAAAAACCCAAACTGAAAGTAAAGTACAACTGGAAAGGGAAAAAAGCAACTGAAAAGTAAAGCCGCAACATCGAGCTGTCCACTGGAAATCCCACCTGAAGGGTGGGTACAGATAGCCTCCACTACTCCTCAGGTCCAGCTGACTGCTCCGAGTACGTCTTGCCCAGTGGTCCACATCCAGGTACCGTCCTGCTCCGCAAGACTCAACCACGATCAGCGCTGTCCGTCGTCTGCAACCAACACAACGTAGTGTGGGCATAGCCCGTGCAGGGGTGAGTATAAGCTACTCAGTTGGGACCCCGAGACCCCGAAGGTCTCCCATAATCCACAAAGGATAATCCAAAAAGGAAATATACAATCAGGAAGTAACATCCGACATTGCTTAGGTATATGCTCATACATATACCTAAGTCATCTATTCTCGTTCGGCTCCAACATCCGAGCCCAAGTACAACCTAGTCCACAAAGGAAAGCAAAATGTAAATCCACATAGGATAACACCACACAATCCACATAGGAATGAAAAACATAAATCCACACAGGATAGCACAACACAATCTATATTGGAAAGCAAAACATGATTCATCTCACACAGGTACACATCATTTGTAAAGTAAGAGAGATGATCAGATGTAGTCACTGATTTATCTCATTGGGACCCACATAGGATACAAGCACAGTAGTCATCACCGTTGAACCCACAGAGGATTCTGGTACAATTGTCTTCATCGTCGAACCCACATAGGATTCCAGTACGACAGTCTTCATCATCGAACCCACATAGGATTCCAGTACGATAGTCTTCATCGTCGAACCCACATATGATTCCAGTACGATAGTCTTCATCGTCGAACCCACATAGGATTACAGTACGATAGTCTTCATCGTCAAACCCACATAGGATTCCAGTACGATAGTCTTCATCATCGAACCCACATAGGATTCCAGTACGATAGTCTTCATCGTCGAACCCACATAGGATTCCAGTACGATAGTCTTCATCGTCGAACCCACATAGGATTCTAGTATGATAGTCTTCATCTTAGAACCCACATAGCATTCCAGTACGATAGTCTTCATCGTCAAACCCACATAGGATTCTAGTATTATTTTCTTCATCGTCTAACCCACATAGGATTCTAGTACGATAGTCTTCATCATCAAAGTCACAGTCGTAGTCAGCACTAGGGTTCCCGCACATAGCAAGCTCGTTCGGGAGGGTCCGCTCCACGAGCCGAGAGGCTGATACATCAACTGACACATATTCCAGAGTTGATGTATCTAAAAGTTCCGTATCATCAACAGGAACTCAACGTCGCAGATGGCGCGTCAATCGGACGCCCGGTCTGAGAGTTATTGGCTTTTTCGTCCCAGGGGCCAGGTTGGTTTTTAAGTCAAAACCAACCTGACCATACTCCACATGCATCCAAACCTCGGGCGGAGTAAGAAAAATATCCTTCTCACTTAGATTAATCCAACAAATTCAATGACACGTCAATCGGACGTCCGTAGCTCAAGATATGAGCGTTTCCGCTCCGAGGGCCCGGTTGTTTTCGTGTACGAACCAACCCAGCCGAATCCAAAGTACTCCTAAACCTTGAGTGCGATATACCAAAACGACCGTCTCGATCCAAGGATCGCATAGCCGCTGACGGTACATCGATCGGAAGCCCGTAGCTCATTTTATGAGAAAAAGACCGAAAAGGTCTGAAAACGGGGGGTCTGGGCCCGGACCGACTCGGCCCAACCCCCCTGGGTCGGCCCAAAACGGGTCGACCTGACCCGGATCCGGGTTCAACCCGACCAGGGTCCGGGTTCGACCCGGTTGAGCGTGACTCGGCCCGGCTAGGGTGGCCCGGCCCAGCCTGGGCGCGACCCGGCCCGGCCGGCGCGGGCGCGGCCCGACCACCATGGGTCAGCTCGACCAGTTACGGCCGAGCAGCACGGGGGTGTGCTGCCCCTGCGTAAAGAAGAGCCGCGACCCCACGTGGGGTCTACTATGTGTCACCGAACGTGGCCCAAGGCCGCATCCCTTCCCCGCGGTCCCGCGCGGCCGCGGGACCGGCCCTCGCTTCCGCGGCGGGTCTTCCCGGTGGCGCGCCGGGCGTCGCCGCTTCCTGGCAGCCGGCCGCTGCCGGCCACCGCCTCCGGCCGCCGGTGCCGCCGTGCTAGGGTGGCGCGCCGGCGGGAACTTCCGCGGACCACCAGACGCGCTCCGATGGTCCGTTTTGCCTGCGGTTTGCACCTACGGCTCTCCCGAGATCCGAAATTTGCTGCGAAGGCCACCAATAGCCATTTCGATCCCATTTAGTAAACGCCGTTAATCCACGCATCAACGAAAAACTGCGGATGGTTGTCGGGCCGTGTTTGTTTGGTCCGCACCCTCCGCGTTAGGTGATAATAATTGGGAATAATAATCAACACATGAAAATATAACAAGGCACAATTTTAATAAATTAAAATTAAACCTAGTTCCCAAAAGAAAACTCCCGTAAATAAAAATTCCCGTCTCGCATATAAAAACAATCGTGGATCAACTTGATGATGAGCTTATCCGGGTTATTTGTGTTAGAAGGAAACAACCATGGGAATAAATATTATTCTCAAATAAAACCCCTACCTCAATTGTTGTCGTCGAACACGAGCTCGTCGCGGAGGAAACGTCGCGGAAGGAGCGTCGTGGAAGAAGCGTCGTTGACATCGCGGTACACGGCGTCAGGTCGTCGATCTCCGAGGGTTTGGCGTTCTTCATCGGAGGTAGGAGCGTTCTTCGCGTTCTTCGCGTTCTTCGTCGAAGAAGAACGCTTTCCTCCAAATCCTCTCCACGCCACCAGTTCCAACAGAAATAAAATAAGAGTTATCTTATTTTATTAACGCACATGACATGTTTGAAAATCAAAAGAAAAGAAACGAACAATTAATTAAATGAATTAATTGTATCGATTTAACCACCCAATTAATGAGGCGTTTCTTAACCAGAAAAAACGCACGGTTGACTTTCATTAAAGAGGGTTTTCGTGGGTGCGTTACTTGGAGGAAAAGAAACGGTGGTGCTCGTGTGGGCCCCACCTCACAAATATCCTACCAAGAGGGTTGGATATTTTGGGTTCCACCCTATCCGCTTCAACTCAGCTTAATCAGCTTTAAGTGGATTTAAGTGGTTTTAAGTGAAATAAAATAAAGTTGTCCCACTACTTTATTTTATTTTTTTCACATAACCCCAAAAATTAAGAAACCACACTCGAGAAAACTCAACTCCGGAAGAGGCGTTTCTAAGAAAATACCAGCGCTGTGATTCCATCGGTGCCCTCAGAATTTGATTCCGAGCAACGATTCAAAAGTTAAAAAAACCCGCTCATTCGTTCACTGAACGTACCCGAGCCAAACTTCGGAAAATGATTCCGGGAACACCGGTTCTCGGAATCACGTGCCATCAGAAACTACGTTCTTGTAAAATTCCTAAGAAAATTAAGAAAAAAAAATTCCTTGAAATTTACGGGTCTTTACATCACTCCCACCACAGGTCTTTATGTCCCTGTAAAGATACATCATAAACTAGGGAAACAAAAGCGGGTACTGAGAACGCATCTGAGCCTCCCGCTCCCAAGTGCTCTCCTGGAGGTTCCCATGATGCCATCTGATGCGCACAAGAGGAATCAACCATCCACGTAGGACCCGCTCCCGTTGATCCTTGATCTCCACTGGGACCTCCGTAAAATTCGTCCCATCACCAACGCCCAGCTCCCCATGGTCAATGATATGCGTCGGGTCATGCATGTATCTCCTCAGCTGAGATACGTGGAAGACGTCATGAACCCGGTGAAACTGAGGTGGTAGAGAGAGGCGATAGGCCACCTCGCCAATCCTGCTGATGACCTGGAATGGTCCGATGAAGCGTGAAGACAACTTTCCGCCTCGGCCAAATCTCCGCAACCCACATCGAGGTGAGACACGCAAGAAAACTTGGTCGCCATCCTCGAACTCTAGTGGCCTCCGCCTCCTGTCAGCAAAAGACTTCTGCCGGCTCTGAGCTGTCCTCTTCCGCTCCTGGATGACTTGGACCTCTCAGTCCTACAAGAGCTACTGTGATTTCTTCTTTTCCGATAAGAGAAATCTGGTCTCATCCCCTGGATGAACCACGTTCTTCGCCTAATACAGTCAATCCTGACATGGATGATACTATTCCATACCAAGGATGACGTCGTAAGGCTTCGACGCTACTACCAAGAGATCCAACCGTTACTCTCGCCTCCAAGGGTTGAGTCAGACTGCCGGCATCAGTGTGTGGTCACTGGGTCTCCTCCAGTAGGTATCTCAAAGTGAGGGTCAAGTCAACGGTTTTTAAACCGGAACCTCTTAGTAACAATTAAAAGAGAGTACAGGAAGGTAAAAGCCACCAGAAAAGTGTTTTTTATTACTGTAGCTCAAAGTACAAAGACACAAAGCAACATCAAACAAACATCAACAGAGCTAGAAGCAACATGAACAAATGTCCCCAAGTCTGGAGCTAGTACCACTCCTATCCATCTGCTCCTGGAGATCCATGATTGTAGGACTCAACTGCCTGAAGCTGAGCTCTTCCCTGTCCACATGTTCCCTGTGGTCGGGGTGGTCTCCCAGGTGGTGGTGGTGGTAAGGCCTCAAAGCGTCGTCCACCACCCACTGCTTGGCTAGCTCCTCTACCTCGCTCGCCTGCTCCCTGCAGACCGTCATGGTCGAACCTCTGCCTGGGAGGTCCCTCTACCGCCTGTTGTTCATCAGCAGGACGAGTCGGGCAGTCTCGAGCCATGTGACCTTGCCCGCCACATGCGTAGCATTGTCTGCTCCTCGAGTAGCTGGCTCTCCTTCGTGTTCCCCACACAACCGAATCATCACCCTGAGATTTCCCATATAAAGGTCTGGCCCACTTGGACCTCTGTGTCACCTGTCGACTGCCAGCTGCAGAAGACTCCGCTACGGTCGTCCTGTGGAGGGTCATGCCGCTGGTGCCTACTCGGCAAGGATACTCTCCACTAAAAGGTCTCTCTCCAACACCTCTTCCCGCGTCGGAATGTTGAGGGAGATCATCGAGGCCCTGATCTCATGCCTTAGTCCCTGATCGAAGGTTTGGGCTTGAAAGAACGGATCCCGTACCATATCGGTGGAGTAGCGCGAGAGATCAGTAAATCTCGCCGAGTATTGGGCAACCGTCATGCTGCCCTGCCGCAGCTGTAGTAGCTCCTGTATGTGCACCGCACGGAGGGTGGCTGGGACGAACTCCGAGTGGAAGATGCTCTTAAAGTCCGTCCAGAGGAGAGATGCCTCATCATGCACCTGGATCATCAAGCTCCACCATCTGCCTGCTGCCGCGTGCAGGAGACTCGCTGCGAGGATCACCATGAGGTCTGTTGGTGTCCTCACTAACCTGAAAACCCGTACAACAACCTCCAGCCAGTCCTCGGCGGCTTGAGGGTCTATCTCCCTGCGGAACCTAGGCGGTCACTGGCGCTGAAACTCGTGCAGTGCACTAAGGCGACATGAATCGTCAGCGGCTGGGGATGGTAGCATCGGTGGCTCGACGAGTATAGGTACCGCCAGTGCCTCAGCTGTCAAAGGGCCCTGTACCGAGTCTTCGTCGCTCGGTGGGCTCTCGCCACGCACAACGCTCGGAACCCTAGCTGGCTGCTGTCGTGGGTCCATCCTGAAAAGAAACAGGTGCGCCATGGTCAGAACAGTATACCTTGTGAGTTGACACAATGCAATCACAAAGAAAACATGAAACACACATGCAATCAATGTTTTCGTGCATTAAGTCAGAAATCAGAAGTCAGGGTCCTGGTATACGGATACATCAGCCGCCGCACCAACACTGGACTCCCTAGATAGATAACCACACTCAATACTCGTAACACTATTGATTTACATAGAAAAAGATCAGAGTCTCAAGTTCTGTGGTAGAACCGAACTCCTCTGATACCAATTTGTCATGACCCGTCCTCGGGGCCCGTGCTGTGACTACCCCAAGCCCACCTTCCATAGGCCAGGGGCTGGAAACTAGCACCAAGGCGTAAATCACAGAAAAAGGGAAGGCATTGCCTTTGTAAAGTAAACCACAAACACCACAGAGAAAGCAAGTGGAAGTAAATACTGAGTAAAAACTGGTACAACAGTAAGTGCGGAAATGTAAGTGGGCCAGTATAAAAACCCAAACTGAAAGTAAAGTACAACTGGAAAGGGAAAACAACAACTGAAAAGTAAAGCCACAACGTCGAGTTGTCCACTGGAAATCCCACCTAAAGGGTGGGTACAGATAGCCTCCACTGCTCCTCGGGTCCAGCCGACCGCTCGGAGTACGTCCCGCCCCGTGGTCCACCTCCAGGTATCGTTCTGCTCTGCAAGCCTCAACCACGATCAGCGCTATCCGTCGTCTGCAACCAACACAATGTAGTGTGGGCATAACCCATGCAGGGGTGAGTATAAGCTACTCATTAGGGACCCCGAGACCCCGAAGGACTCCAAGAATCCACAAATTAAAGATACAATCACGAAGTAACATCCAACACTGCTTAGGTATATGCCCATAAAAATACCTAAGTCATCTATTCTCGTTTGGCTCCAACATCCGAGCCCAAGTACAAACCAGTCCACAAAGGAAAGAAAAATGTAATCCACACAGGATAGAACCACACAATCCACGTAGGAAAGCAAAACGTAAATCCACACAGGATAGCACAACACAATCCACATAGGAAAGAAAAACAGTATTCAGCTCACACAGGTACACATCATTTGTAAAGTAAGAGAGATGATCAGATGTAGTCACTGATTCATCTCACTGGGACCCATGTAGGATACAAGCACTGTAGTCATCGCCGTCGAACCCACAGAGGATTCCGGTACAATTGTCTTCATCATCGAACCCACATAGGATTCCAGTACGATAGTCTTCATTGTCGAACCCACATAGGATTCCAGTATGATAGTCTTCATCGTCGAACCCACATAGGATTCCAGTACGATAGTCTTCATCATCGAACCCACATAGGATTCCAGTACGATAGTCTTCATCGTCGAACCCACATAGGATTCCAGTATGATAGTCTTCATCGTCGAACCCACATAGGATTCCAGTACGATAGTCTTCATCGTCGAACCCACATAGGATTCCAGTACGATAGTCTTCATTGTCGAACCCACATAGGATTTCAGTACAATAGTCTTCATCGTCGAACCCACAGAGGATTCTAGTAGGATAGTCTTCATCGTCGAACCCACACAGGATTCCAGTACGATAGTATTCATCGTCGAACCCACATAGGATTCCAGTACAATAGTATTCATCGTCGAACCCACATAGGATTCCAGTACGATAGTCTTCATCGTCGAAGTCGTAGTCACAGTCAGCACTAGGGTTCCCACACATAGCAAGCCTGTTCGGGAGGGTCCGCTCCACGAGCCGAAAGTATGATACATCAACTGACACATAGTCCAAAGTTGATATATCCAAAAGTTCCGTATCGTCAACAGGAACTCAATGTCGTAGACAGCTCGTCAATCGGACGCCCGGTCTGAGAGTTATTGGCGTTTTCGTCCCAGGGGCACGGTTGGTTTTTAAGTCAAAACCAACCAGACCGTACTCCAACTGCATCCAAACCTTGGGAAGAGTAATCCAAAAGATCCATCTCACTTAGAGGAATCCAACAAAGTCGACGACACGTCAATCAGATGTCCGTAGCTCAAGATATGAGTGTTTCTGATCCGAGGCCCCGGTTGGTTTCGTGTACGAACCAACCCGGTCGAACCCAAAGTACTCCGAAACCTTGAGTGCGATATACTGAAACGACTGTCTCGATCCAAGGATCGCATCGCTGCTGACGGTGAATCGATCGGAGGCCCGTAGATCAAGTTATAAGCAAAAGTCCAAAAAGGTCCGAAAAATAGGGGGTCAGGGCCTGGACCGACCCGGCCCAACCCCCCGGGTCGATCCGCCCCGGGTATGGGTCCGACCCACCTGAGCACGACCCGGACCGGCCAGGGTGGCCCGGCCCGGCCACCAGGGGTCGGCTCGGCTGGTTACGGCCTAGCAGCGCGGGGGTGCGCTGTCCCCGCGTGAAGGAGAGCCGCGGCCCCGCATGGGGGCCGCTCTGTGTCATCGGACGCAGCGCAAGGCCGCGTACCTTCCCCGTGGTCCCGCATGGCCGCGGGACCGGCCCTCACCGCCACTTCCTGGCGGCCGGCAGCGGCCGGCCGCCGCCTCCGGCCGCCGGCGCCGCCGTGCCGGCGGGGCGCGCCGGCGGGAACTTCCGCGGACCACCAGACGTGCTCCGGTGGTCCGTTTTGCCTGCGGTTTGCACCTACAGCTCTCCTGGGATCCGAAATTTGATGCGAAGGCCACCAATCACCATTCCGATCCAATTTTGTAAATGTCGTTAATCCACGCATCAACAAAAAACTGCGGAGGGTTGTCGGGCCGTGTTTGTTTGGCCCACACCCTCTGCGTTAGGTGATAAAAATTGGAAATAATAATCAACACATGAAAATATAACAAGGCACAATTTTAATAAATTAAAATTGTCCCTATTTCCCAAAAGAAAACTCCCGTAAATAAAAATTCTCGTCCCACATATAAAAAAATCGCGGATCAACTAGATGATGACCTGATCCAGGTTCTTTGTTTTAGAAGGAAACAACCATGGGAATAAATATTATTCTCAAATAAAACCTCTACCTCAAGCGTTGTCGTCGAACGCGAGCTCATCGCGGAGGAAACATCCCCGAAGGAGCATCACGGAAGAAGTGTCATTGACGTCGCGGTACACGGCGTCGTGTCGTCGATCTCCAAGGGTTTGGCGTTCTTCGTCGGAGGTCGGAGTGTTCTTCGCGTTCTTCGCGTTATTCATCGAAGAAGAACGCTTTCCTCCAAATCCTCTCCACGCCACGAGTTCCAACAGAAATAAAATAAGAGTTATCTTATTTTATTAACGCACATGAAATGTTTAAAAATCAAAAGAAAAGAAATGAACAATTAATTCAATTAATTAATTGTATCGATTTAACCTCCCAATTAATGAGGCGTTTCTTAACTAGATAAAATGCATGGTTGACTTTCATTATAGAGGGTTTTCGCGGCTGCGTTATTTAGAGGAAAAGAAATGGTGGTGCTCGTGCAGGCCCCACCTCACAAATATCCTACCAAGAGGGTAGGATATTTTGGGTTCCACCCTATCCGCTTCAACTCATCTTAAGCAGCTTTAAGTGGATTTAAGTGAAATAAAATAAAGTTGTCGCACTATATTTTATTTTCTTCACTTATCCCCAAAAATTAAAAAACCACACCCGGGCAAACGCAACTCCGGAAGAGGCGTTTCTAAGCAAATACCGGCACTGCGATTCCATTGGTTCCCTCGGAATTCGATTCCGAGCACCGGTTCAAAAGTTAGAAAAACTCCCTCGTTCGTTCACTGAACGTACCCGAGCCAAACTTTGGAAAATGATTTAGGGCACACCGGGCCTTGGAATCACGTGCCGTCAGAAACTTCGTTCTTTTAAAATTCCAAAGAAAATTAAGAAAAAAAAATTCCTTCAAATTTACGGGTCTTTACAGGTATTTTCATCATCCTCTATAAATAAGTGGATATAGGTTCATGATCATGACTATTTGTGGAAGGAAAACAAGGTCCTCTATATCCTCTCACTTTTTATAGAGATATACATTCAATCTAGTAGCTCAGATCATGGTCTCCCTCAAGGATTAAAGGCATATCGATGCATTGATTATCGAGATGTTGATGATATCATCAGATCCGCGTGCTTGCACCCAGAATTCAATGATCGGTGCTCCATGGATTATTTATGCATGTGTGGATGATATAGAGGGATCCTGCTGTGGATCATTCATGTAAGGATTTCGAACAAGAAGTTTATATCAACCGAACCTTCAGATATATATTGGTATGTTTGCAGTTTTATTTATGTGCTCTTTCAATTTACACAAGATCCTCAAAAAATATGAGGGCTCAGATCATTGGCGAAGACAAGTTCCATCTTCCTGAAAATGAAAATTTTAAAATCTTTGTCCACTAGCTTTTGTTGTGTGTCCTGGTACATTCACATTAGGCATATTGATGTTCTAGGAAGAAGGCTCGTGAATTGGATCAGCTAGACCTTGAAAATTTGTGTTTATAAATACCTAATACAATTACAATTAAAGATGAGGAACTATGAAATGTAACATAAAATGTATGGATTATATATTTTATCAAGTTTTGACATTGATGAATCTTAAGAAATCATTCATGTTTTTATAGGAAATAAGTAGTAATTAAAAATATGTAAAATCATGGTTAATAGATTATGAATAATGTGGAATTATTAAATTGTCTACATATAAGCAATTCATGACATGTGGTATATTTAAAGATGTTGAAATGTTCAAATTTATTAAATCTCTTTTTACAATGGGAGTACATTGGAATAATTTTATTGAGTTTTAGTGATATGTAACCCTTATGTTGGTCAAGTGAAAATGTTCTTGGATGAATAATTCAATTTTATTTTTTTGAACATAATTTAAATGATATGGAAAACCTCTATGGTTTATATAATCATTATTTTTTAAGTAATTAAGAGTTTTCACTATTTGGGATTAAAAATAAAATGAATGGCATAACCTTTGAGGAAAATTTTTTTATTTTAAGTTGAATATATTATGGTTATTTTTTATGATGTTTCATAATTTTCAAGGAATGTTAATTAAATCATCATTAAAAAAATGGAAAACACATTGGTTCAGTGATAACCAGTCCTGTCCGGCAAGGCTGCATGTTTTGAACCCACAACCGAAGGCTGAAAAGGGTGTATCACATACCAATGGCCTACATGAAGTCCATATTATTTTGAAAATATATTTTTAGTTAATATATATATTGGATAAATGTTATATTTATTATGGGAACATATTTTTTATTGAGTAGATAACAAAGGGATTGGAAAAATGATTTTGTGATTAAGTTATTATTTTTATTTGGGATGGTGTTCACTATTTTGGAAACCCTATATGATTAAGGTAAATAGAGTACTATGTGATTTTATTTGTGTAATAATGGATTTATTATATTTTTTAACAATATATGATTTTATTTTGTCTTATGATGATTGAAGTTATTTATAATAATGATTATCACATATTGGAGACAATGTGATTTAGAAAATTAAATTTTTTTTATGAGAATTTCAGATTTATTGATGTTACATGGAGATTTTTTTTCATAGAAGGCTATGTGATCAAATCCGTTTATTTTTTTGGACTCAATATTAGTATATAATGTTATTGAGCAGTTTTAAGGATATTTATTTGTTGATTTTTTTACATTAATTCATTTTGAGAGTTATCAGATCGTATAATATTCATTTTTGTTTTGGTTAAAGTCTAAATATAGGAGGAATATATTTTTATTTATATTATGTATTGTTGGATTTTTAGAAGTTGATTTTAGTTATTCATGAATGAAAATCTCACACTCATCATTTGAAAAAAATATGAGTTTATGGTAGAAATTGATTAATGGATGAATTTCTTCTTGTCATGTAAGAATATTTCTGTATATTCTTAGATTGAGTAATAAAGTAATATTTAAATAATAAATGTTATATTTTTTACTTTCCTTACTTTCAAATAAATGGAATATTGACCTATCACATATTTATGTTTTTAATAGTAAATTTCCGATTACCACGTTCTCTATCACACTCTATTTTTTTAAAAAAGGTTGGAGCCGAAACCTTAATTTTATTAATAAAGCAAAGCAAAGACCTCTTTAAACTGGGTAGAGGGAGACCCATTACATAACCCGAAGCCCCAGTGGGCTAGTAGCCCATTACATAGCCCGTAGACCCAAATTTTTTCCCAAATTCCTATTCTGTGAATAGTAACCCGGCTGCTACAGTACCCGCACAATACCTCCACCGCTACAGTGCCATGCCGCTGCTATAGTACCTACAGATCAATAGTACCGCCACAGCTACAGTACTGCTACAGTACTGCTACAGCACCCGCACAGTACCTCCACGTATGTGTTATCTAAGGTGGCCTTTATAGTTTCTTTTATCTCTTATCATATGAATGTTTTATTAATCCTTTTTATAATGAGGGATTTAAACAAAGGTATTTTGAATATTAAAATACATTGTTTTCAATCCTAAGACCAAATATTTAGGACATAATTTATTAAATTTCAGGGTAGAGTGTAACACCTGATGCTTTTAAAAATAAATTCTTTGTATGATAGGGTATGAGATACTCCACGTTGAGCTTAAATAAACAACTAAATATTTTTATTTAAATATTATTATTGTAACCTAAATGTTAAATTAGTGGGTATGAATAGGAATAACATATTTATGAAATAAATATAATGGTCAAACTCAATATTAATTTATTGGTAAATTATTAGAAAATAATAATATAATATATTAGTTTAATCTTCAGAAATACAAATTTTTCCAAAATGTGATTTCTTTTTTTTTCATGAATTAATATAATATCTAACCTCTAGATATTTTTGAAAAATTATTTGAAAAAATTAATTTCAATTTTGGATTCATCATGTAAAAATTATCTTTGGATTGACTTTGGAGTGTTTTTTGAAAATATTAATTTTTTAATCAACCATGAAAACTATAGGTTTTATTTTGAAAACATTATTTTATTTAAACTGTAAAAATATGTTTCAGATTATTTTTACAATTAATTTAAATCATATTTATTTATAATAATATAATTATGGATTTTTAAATTGATTTTATAATTAAATTTAGTTTGAAACAATTTATATTTAATAATGTAATTTTTTATAAATAATGGTTTTCGTTTAATTTTGTACAACATAATTAAAAAATAAATTCTTCTAATTATGTGTTTTGAATTTTAAAAATTGGATTACATATTGGTAATCATAATTTCCAAAATTATTAAATAGGTCCCCTTTACTTTTGAACAATATTAATAGTAGACACGGTAATTTTATTATCATCGTTCAGGTTAAATTGGGTAATTAATGTTAATGGTAGTATTATAAATATTTTTCAATTACCATAAGAATTTTAAAAATTTAATTTGATGAGTATGTTTCAGCCAGAATAATCCATGTGATAAAATTATGACCCTTTGGAGCCACTTGGTTGACATTAAGTCCCTTATAGTATTTTATTTTAGGAGAAGTAGAACTTATCATAGTATTGTTTTCTATAAGTATAACATTTTTAATATTATGTTATCTAGAAAATATTTTAATCAATAATTATTATTTTGTAAACTAATATATTTATCTTCATTATGTTAATTTATTTTTAATTTTTAGGGATAATCTATTTACTTTAATTTCATTCACAACGATGATGTGGTAATTATTAAATAAATGAAAAAATAAAATAAAATATAATGAATATATTCAAATAAATATAATTTGATATATTAAATGAGATCCACAAATTAAATATATGAATATAAAATTTCTAGAAGATAAAAAAAATAATTTGTTTTTGAATTCTACTATTTATTTTTATCTTTTTAATGTAATAGCAATGAATAATATCAACTTTTAATAAAACTATATTTCATGAATATAATATTTAAAACAATTATTGAAAAATTAAAAAAAATATTAAATGTGGACATAAAGGACATGATATGGTCAGAAACTCCTTGACCAATGATATTATGGTATGTTTTTAATTATTTTTCTCTAGATTTGTCTTATTATATTTTAGTATTTGTTTTTGAAATTCACAATGTTCCCCTCACCTCAATTATAAAATGGAACCCCTTAATTATATTCATTTAACCACCATAAGACTTCTAGGTCAACCATACTCTTAAAAATTCACTTATCCACATCTATAGACACATTTTAGAGTTAATAGGATCATAAAAAGTCCAATTCCATGTTCATTAACAGATCCTTCAAGGAGGGGATAATCAAGAGGTGATTTTCATAAACAACCACTCTTAATTTTATTTCTTCTTCTACCATCTTATCACCTCATTCACCTATCAAGTAATATAAAATCTAATATCATGTATATAATGGACTATTATATTTATAATTGAATATCATCTATCCATCCCTTTTATCATAACCTCTTATTCAGTGAAATATACCCATTATCCAAAGTATGGTGAATAATTGTCTTTATTGATAATGAGATTTAATTTTCCACTACTACCACCAATGCAGCTCATGAAACAATTATTACAATTAAATCATATTGTAATAACTATATTATAAATTATTTCATTTTATAAAAATAATATATAGACATGATATTAAATAAAATAATACAAATTCAATATGGTTTTAAAATCGCCAAAATAAACTAGACAATTATCATTAAAGTTTTATCAAATAATCCATCCCCATGTGTGAATGATAAATGATATATGTGAACATGTAAAGATATATAAGTTCATGAAAACCATCTAATTTAACATTTGGAGTAATATCTTCATTTGAAAAAACATCCATAATAATACACAAGTTAACTGACCATGAAACCATGAAACAAACACTCCTAGAATGGCGAAATTGATCTTTATAAATCATCGAAATGGAACAAAATAATCATAATAAATAAAATATATATTGAAGAGTTTCTAAATTATGTAATTAATGAATATAATTTTATTATCCAGGACATTTATTTCATGTGAAGAATGAATTCATACAAAAGGCAAGGGACTTTTTATAAAAAAAACCCTAAATTAAATGTTTTAATGATTTATTTTCTACACATTTCTCATTAATGTCCATGTTATTTTAAAATTATTTTTATGAATGTATTTATATGTAAATTGAATTTTTTTTAAAATAAATTTTATAATTTCTGTTAATATTTTTCAAAATGTTACTTTCAATGGTTTTTTGTAAGGGAATTTCTTTTAATAATACCTTTAAATGTATCATTAAAAACAATCAAAAAAATTGTTTTCATAAACATATACGACATAAGTATCATTTTTCTATTTCATGAAGAATTACTTTTTTGAATATTAATTTACGTGATTTCATGGTAATTTTCCATGAAATTGTTTTCTTTTTTATTTGCACAACATTCTTTTAAAATAAGTTATTTTCCTATAGAAATGTTTTTACGATGAAAGTATTCATGTTTCTAGATTATGTTATGGTTCTTGGGATTTTTTATTATGAAGGGTGGTTCTTTTATAAAATAAATTTTGGTGGTTCCATGATAGCCCTCCATAGAAATGGGTATGTTGGAAGTCATCCATATGGTTATTTGAGATATAAATATGATAGTTACTCCATGTATAACCATGAGGGTTGTTTTAAATATAATGGTGAATGTTATTTTATTGTAGTTGGGAGGGTTAAATCATAAGTAATTATAAAAATTATTTCATAAGATGCATATATGATATTTTTATTCATTATATTTTCTGTAGAGATCTCATGTTTTAACAAGGTATGTCATTGAGTTTATGTTCAACAGAAAGTATATGTTACTATTCAAGGAAAAAGATTGTAACATTGGTTAAAGGTTTTCATGATTTTTTCACATTTACAAATAAAAACTAATGGGTCTTATTTTTTCCTTTGAGACTTTCTAATAAAAATTTTATGAAATTATTTTTGAATAAAATGTTATTTCATGAGTATGAAATTTCTTTGAGCCCAAAGTTAATTTTGAAAAGGAAGTTTTTTTATATGTTTGCATGAACTAATGGTTTCATTTGATCATTTATGTCCCCTAATGTGATTTTTGTGCTCATAATGTTTTTTTAAAATGTGTTTCATAGGGATTGTGGATTATTATCTAAAATGATGAGATCATGGATAAAATTATGAAGAATTATCATTAAAATAAATAATTTTT
This sequence comes from Viscum album, assembly GCA_963277665.1. NCBI lineage: Eukaryota > Viridiplantae > Streptophyta > Magnoliopsida > Santalales > Viscaceae > Viscum > Viscum album. Next base: position 1,571,613,937 of record OY728120.1, on the reverse strand, counting down.
TATATTTAGGAATTTTGATTATTGATAAAAATGGATACTTAGTTGAAGTATCCTTATTGTAATATATGGGTTTTTATGTAATATTTATGAAATAATTACTAAAAATTAAATCATAATAAAGATCATAAAATATATGAGAAAAATTTAATTACATAAAGTTTAAGATTATGTGATATTTATGGTTAGTTTCTTACACCACTAGTCTATTATGGACCTCTAAACAAAGTATCTTTATCATACTACCATTTTATTATGGTTTTATAAATCAATAAACCCAAGAATTAATATATAAATATATATTAATACTAATATTATAGGTTGGATTTCATCCTCTCCATTTTTTGAATCCTATGCATAAATCATAAATTATAGGTGCATCCTCAACTAATGAAACACTCATGTGTCATAAGACATTTTTTTGAAACACCATTGACAATTATGTTATTCCTATACCATAAATAGGTTAAAATATCAGTAATAGTTTATATGTTCTCCACCTTCATTGATCAACTTCATCTATACTTATTTTTTATGGTATTAATGTAGATTCATTCACCAATTAAATTTAATGTTCACCCAATTAATTTTTTCATAATTGGTGTTCATTTTATAACATTAATAATGAAAAAAACTATTTATATCATTATATACTTTTTTTCATAAAATATTATTTATATACATATGTTCATGATGTATGGACAGTTATTATATAATTCATATATTTTAAATTACCAAAATCAGTATGTAGTTCCCTGAAAATTAATTTGATTTATCTTATTATTAAAAATTACCTACACTAATTTTATTTGTTCCTGTTCAATATAAAATATATTTGTAAATATGATTTTATTTTAAATTAATCTCATATACTATATATTTTATGTTTTCTCTTCAAATCAAAAAAAAATTATGTAAATTCTTTCCAAAAAATCACTATACACTATACATTTAATAATATAAAAAATATGTCACAAGTTTATACCAATGAAAATATATACACTATTTAATATTTGATTCATTAAAATTTTTCTATAAAAAACAAACATGAATTTTTTTTATGTTTGACCTAAATTAAATTAATTTAATATTAACATTTTTGATAATTAAAATCATTTTTATGTTTTCATTTTATTTTATATATTCTTAAATTTTTAACATTTTAACATGTTAATATATTGGTATAGATCATTAAACACTGACATTTATATTTAAAATATGTATGAAAAACATGAAATTCATTTAGTGAAAATAATATACAATTTTCATTTCAAATTCTTTTATGAAAATTGAATTGAATTGGTTAGTTCAAATATCGGTTAATGTTTAAATTGACAATAACAATGAAGTTTATATTGATTACCTCAGTAGTTATTTTAACTAATTTATAGTTGATAATATATTTTTATTTTATTTTATTTTATCCACATATAAAATATTCTAGCGCTTTCAGGAATTCTTCTCCATTGAAGATGTAAAGACCTGGAAATTCCATGGAATTTTTTTTTCTCAAATTCATGGGATTTTTACGAGTTCGCAAAATCTAATGTTGCACGATTCCGAGGCCCGAAGTGCTCAAAATGATCTTTCAAAGTTATTGTTAATCTAAAGTTAACGCGCATAAGCAGTTTTCCTAAAAAAGTGGAATTACTCTTAAACGGTAACTCAGATCTGAAATCTGAGGGCACCATTGCGCTCAGGATAACGAATTTACCCTTGGAGTGACTTAATATTAGTCAGTACGGGCCTCCTGTGAGGAATCTCAAAAATAGCATAATCGCAAATAAAATAATTAAATAAATTATTTTATTTTTAAATGCTTATAACTCACAAATGGTATCTCGGATTAAAAATCCGAGACCACCACTGAACTCGTGAGAGTATACTTTCTTTATGAAGATACTTATTTTGGCCAGCGCATGCCACCTGAGAAAGTTAGTTTTTGGCCGCAAATAAAATAATTAAGTGTCAATTATTTTATTTTAAAATTCATAACTTCTAAACGGTAACTCGGATTGAAAATCTGAGAGTATAGTTGGGTCTGTTGGGGCGTTTTCCACCTAGGAATATCTTATCCTTGACCGCACTAAGTCGAGGGTGACTGATAATAATTTTCTGAACTTTTTTTTTTCAGGTACGTTCAGTAAACATACGAGCGGGATTTTATATCTTTTGAATCGGTGCTCAGAATTGAAATATGAGGGCACCATTGAACTCACAACATCGGTGATTTCTCAGGGATACCTTCACCGCAGTTGCATTCTAACGTGATTGGAAGTTAGTTTTTGGGGGTTTTTAAATAAAATTAAATAAAAATAAGGTGTGATTTTTTTTGTTGGTGGTTAAATCCTAAAAGTGGAGGTTAGAGGTGGGACCCACCCACACATAACCTCCCTTTGGAGGATATTATTTGGTGGGTCCCACCAAATATTTAACACCTATTGTAATCAAAGAGGTGGGGCCCACATGGGCTTTAACCCCTTGAACTCCCCATAAATGGGGGAAACTCTTGCACTTCCCCATAATGGTGCAAAATTCACCCAAAAATTAATTAATGGGTTCAATTAATTAATTTTTTTTGAAATCTTTGGAATTCTTGCCAACCATTAAAATAATAGTGAGTCTATTATTTTTGGTCTTGGCATAATCTTTTGGTGGAGCTTGAGAGAGGGCTTGGAGAAACCTTGGAGAAATTCATCCTTCCAACGAAGAACCACCGAAGAATGGAGAACTTCTCCTTTGATCATCGACCGAGTCAAAAGAGAAGGATCCGACCATGAAGAACCCCGAAAACGCTTATTCCTCGGTCTCCTACCCTGGAAGCTTCTCGAAGACAACATAACGACGTCTACCTTGCCGCGACTTCGTCAACGATCACCGAACACAAGGTAGGGGTTTGAGTTGAAGTTATTTACATTCTTTTTTGTTCAAATTATGGTATGAGAATTGCCGATTGTTATCACCATAATGAGTAGGGATCAGACCGCACTAACACGACCGACCCTACCCCTTTTTTTGATCACGTTTGTTGGCGACGGCGGCAGCGCAACGACGCCACCGGAAGGAAGAACCGCGACGGAGCGACATGACCGGCAACGTTCTGGCCGCGGAAGACGCCGACAGCGCAAGGGCCACCAGGCCACCAGAGGGGCACGGCGCCTTCACGCCATGCAGGAAAACAAGCTGCGGCTAGGTGGTCTGTGGTGGTGCTGGAGGGGTGCGGTGCCGTCGCACCATGCTGGAGAGGAACCGCGGCCAGGAGGGCCGCAACGGATGGAAGAGGCGTGGCACTGTTGCACTGCGTGGAGGGCAGCAGAACCGCAGAGCTGTTATGCCGTGGTAGAGGTGCATTGGTGGCAGACCGGGCCAGCCGCCGTTGAGCCGGAGCGGCGAGCCGCTCGGCCAACCGGAAGGATCAGGACCCCATCAGGTCCCGCGTGTGCTGGACCGACGCCACCTGATGCCGGTTGGAGCACCACCTGAATGGAAGATCTGTTCGGGAGCCAGGGGGTGCGTGCAACAACCTTGGCCACGACTTAGGTGGACCCCTGCTAGGCCGTCGGTTTTCCAGGTCGACTAGGCCGCTAGGCCGAATGGGCTGCTGGGTCAACCGGGCCGCCCCCTCAGGCGGGGCCGTCTTCGGGCCTGGCCTCCCACTCGAGCCAGGACGACCAATCGGGCCGGGCCGCCCTCTCGGGTCGGCCCACACTCTCGGACCAGTTCGGACCCGCAGATTAGGTCGAACCCCGGTCCGGATTGGTTCGGTCCGACTGGGTGGGACCGGACCCGAACCTATTTGGCCAATTTACACCGTTTCGCCCCTATCTTGGGCTACGTGTGTCCGATTGACGAACCACCTATGGTGATGGAAGGCTTGGAGAGAGATGGTTCTTATGGAATAACCACTTGAGGTTTGGACATAGTTGGAGTACGGTCAGATTGGTTTGAACCTAAAAACCCACCGGGCCCCTGGAACAGAAATGCCAATAACTCACAGACCGGGCGTCCGATTGACGCACCATCTATCGTGTTGGAACCCTTACGACATGGTGGTCCTTTCGGTTGATCCTTTTTGGTGTTTAGTGGCAGTAGAGGTACGACCGATATCTCGAGGGTAGATTCTACGGAACTCGAGTGCACTGAGTGAGAGGAATCCAGTGGCTGATAGTGAGGCGGAGGTTGGAGACAGATCATACGGAGGTCAGCACTCAGTGATCCTATGTGGGTCAATGCATACTGATCCCGTGTGGGTCATATCCTGTGTGGGTCAAACTCCGTATGGTCAGATGCAGTGCCTCTTATCAGAATAAGATGATCTAGCTTCGCGACTAATCATATGCACTTCTAAGCTACACTAAAAATCCTGGTTTGAGCTAAGTCAATGAATTTTGTGTTTCTTCATGATTGATATGGGTTATTAGATAACTTATGTATATGTATGAGCATATACCTAAGTAAGGTTTATCCGTTGATTATTTACTTTGTGGTTATCCTTCTTGGATTTTGTGAGACCTTGAGGGTCTCGGGGTCCCTACTGAGTATCGTTATACTCACCCCTGCACGGGCTATGCCCGCACCTCTTTATGTTGGTTGTAGACAATGGACAATGCTGATCGAGGCAGAGTAGCAGAACTGGATGGTACCCAGAGGTGGACCACTCGATGAGATGTACACGGAGCGGACAGATGGACTTGGGGTGATGAGGATGCCATCTGTACCCACCCTTCAGGTGGGAAAGCTGGAGGAAGACCTAGTAGCTACTTTACTTCTTTTCTTCAGCTCTACTAGCTTTTCAGTTGTTTTGTACTTTACTGTTGGGCTTGTATTTTTGGCCCCCTTTACTTTCTGTAAACTCTTGTGTATTCTATTATACTTAGTGTTTTACTTCCAGTTGCGTACTCCGTTGTGTTTGTTTACTGTTATAAAGGCAATGCCTTCCCAGTTTAGGGATTTTAGCCTTTGGTGCTAGTTTCCATCCCCTGGCCTATGGAATGCGGGCTTGGGGTAGTCACGATACGGGCCCCAGGGGACGAGTCATGACAAATTGGTATCAGAGGAGTCGGTTCTACCACAGAACTTAGGACTCTGATCATTCTTTTCTATGAATCAGTAGTGTTAAGGGTACTGAGTGCAGTTTTCAGTTCAAGGAGCCAATTGTTGTTGTGGCGGCCGACGTATCCATACACCAGGACACTGACTACTGATTTCCAACTTAATGCACGAAAACACTAATTGCGTGAGTGTTTTCAGAAGTTATTCTTTAAATCAGCTCAACCAGGTCAGCTCACCAGGTATAATCTTTGGACAGTGTTGCATCTGTTCAGGATGCCTCCATGCAGATAGCCGGTTAGAGTCTGAGAGAGTACATGATGATGACCCACCGAGAAATGAGGCTCTAGTGCAGTGACCTCTTACTATATTGGCACCTTCGGGTGGTGTACCAGCAGCAGCACCACCCGTTGGGAAGAAGATTCCACCATCCGCATTGGCGGATGATTCACACCGACTGAGCGCGTTGCACGAGTTCCAGTGGCAGAGGCCTCCGAGGTTACGAGGCGAGACAGATTCCCAGGCAGCAGAGGATTGACTGGAGGCGATTTCTAGAGTTCTCCACTTAGTTGATACACTAGTAGAGCTGATGGTGATCTTAGCTACTAGTGTTTCCCAGTGAGTGACCATGAAGTTGGACCGCATTGTGATGAGGCTTCTATATGTGGACCGTTTCCCGAGATTGTACCTTCAGGTAGTGTGTCATCTATATCACTACCTGTTGGTCAGGAGTTTCAACCGGCAGTACCAGTAGATGAAAAATGTAGGCTTAGTGCCTTACACGTGTTTCAAAATCAGATACCCCTCAGGTTCCGAGGTGAGCCCGACTTACAGGCGGCTGAGGACTGGCCTGAGGAGGTGGCTGAGAGTTCTCTAGAACTTCTACAGCTTCGGCAGGAAGGCATGTCGGTAGCTGAGTATTCATCGAGGTGTACCGATCTTTCCTAGTACTCGATGAATACGATACAATCAGTTCTTCAGTGCTTGGACCTCCGAGTGAGGCGTGTTTAGTGAAATCCGAGCCAACAATTTTTCCTTCGTGCATTCCTACCTATGTTAGGATGCTAAAGAGAAACTTTGTAGTTGAATGTTCTTTGGATGAGCAGATACAGCCAGTGAATGTTAGTAGTGGGAAAGAAAGAAACTGGCACCAACCTCATAGACTTGGGCGTGTAAACTGTTTTGAAAAGAGGAAGTGTTAAGGAAATATGAATATGTAGAGCTACAGATGTGGAAGCAGAGCTAGGAGAGCAGCATGAGGTGGTGTACATTTTGACACGTTACAACCACCCCCTTTTTGTGGATCCCACCAGGCTCCGGGAGCTGGAGGGCAGGGGAAGAGAGTAGCTGCATGTGGTCAAGGAGTGTGACCCAAGGGCTCTAGGAAGGATTCGAGGTACGGACTATGTCTACTACTAGATTCCATATCAATTGACATAGGTACCAATCATTACTTCCTTCCATGAATCTTGTCCTAGACCTAGATTTTCTTGTTAAACCATTGAATTTACCCTCACGTTTGGAGATACATTTGGGAGGAGACTCGATAATCACACTTACACTGACGGTGTGATCTGATCCTAGAGGCTAGAGTTTCAGTTGGAACCTCTTGGTGGATGTTTTGAGGCCTTATGATGTTAGTTTGGGTATGGAATGGTAAACCACAGTTCATACACATATTTATTGTATTAGGAAAAAATGCTATGGTTTTTCTACAATGTTGGGATGAGGATTTCTTCAGTCAGCGAAAAAGGGAACCCTGGAAGCATAGATTAAACACATGCATAGGAGGGCATAACTGATCACTCTTGAGTTGGCCAACCTTACCCTCGTGGCAGCAGGAGTTTTGAGTTTTTAGTTCCAAACAGGAGTGACAGAACATGGGGACATCTTTTCAAAATATGTTTCTAGGATTACCCCCCAAAGGGGGAGGGATGTCTGCTTTGGCTGGATACTACTGGAGGTTCGTTCTAGACTTCACCATAGTTGCAACACCACTATCAGCCTTGACAAAGAAGGGGAAACCCTTCATGTGATCAGAGAGATGCCATCAAAGATTTTAGGTGCTGAGGCAGAGGCTGACTTGTGCCCCCATCGTGAGGCTTCCAGAGGAAGGCGTAGGGTACGTAGTCTACTACGACACATCTGGGACCAGACTTGGGTGTGTCCTGATGTAGGGGCGAGAAGTGATCACATATGGTTCTCGGAAGATGAGACATCACGAGTATAACTACGCTACCCATGATCTTGAGTTAGTAGCAGCGGTCTTCGCCTTGAAGATGTGGCAGCACTATCTTATGGGTGAACATTTTACCATGTACTCTGATCACAAGAATATTAGGTATATATTCTCTCAGAAGGACATGAACCCGAGACAATGGTGATGGCTTCAGTTCCTCCAGGACAATGACATCGAGATAGTCTATACTCCTGGGAAGGGGAACGTTTTTACATATGCACTCAGCAGGAGGTCTAGAATACAGCTGCTAGGAGAGGTGATAGAGCAGCTGGCTGCCTTATAGATATCCTTTGTGGATAGAAATGGAACAGCCTTTCTACTATCTCTTATAGTCACTCCCCCACTTCTTCAGAGAGTCAGGGAGGCGCAGCGTGGAGATGCTGACTGTGAGGCACGACGTGCCTAGATATCCACAAGGCAGGCAGCTGATGGATTTTATGAAGGTGGGGAGCACGTCATTCTCTTCAGAGGACGTACCATGGTAGTAGTAGCACTTCAGAAGGATGTGTTGAGGGAGTTCCACAAATCCCCTATAGCGGTACATCCAGGTTTGGCGAAGAGGTACAAGGACCTTCGATGACAGCACTGGTGGCCAGGTATGAAGAAGGCGGTAGCATTGTTTGTCTCTCGATGCCTCACTTGTCAGTAAGTGAAGGTGGAGCATCAGGTACCAGCAGGCTTGGTTAAGCCTTTAGAGGACCCAAAGTGGAAGAGGGATGTGATATCCATGGACTTCGTGACGGGTCTTCCACATACATCCATGGGACATGACTCTATTTGGGTGATTATCGACCGACTCACCAAGTTGGCCCACTTCCTACTGACTAGAGAAGGTACGAGCTACCACAGAGAAGGTGCAGGTCATCCAGGAGTGGATAAAGACTGTACAGAGCAGATAGAAGTCGTATGCTAATAGGAGACAATGACCTATGGAGTTCGAGGATGGAGACCACATCTATCTACGAGTCTCACATCGACGAGGTCTGCGGAGATTTGGCCGAGGAGGCAAGTTATCTCCGAGGTTCATTGAACATTCCTAGGTCCTTAGAAGAGTAGCTGAGGAGATACGTACATGGCCCTTCCCACATCATTGACCATGGCGAGCTGGATGTTGATAAAGGGTTAACTTTTATGGAGGTTCTAATAGAGATTGAGGATCGAAATGAGTGGGTCCATTGTGGCTAGTTGATACCTATGGTGTGCATTTTATGGAAGTACGGGATCCTCCAGGAGAGCACATGGAGAGCAGGAGGCTCAGACGCGTGTTCAGGACCCCCAATTGTTTCCTTAGTTGTGAGTTGTAGCTTACGGGGACGTAAATCCCTGAGATGGGGAGAATGTAAAGACCTTCAAATTCTATGGAATTTTTTTTTCTTAAATTCATGGTATTTTTACGAGTTCGGGAAATCTGACGGGGCATGATCTTGAGTCCCGGAGTGCCCGTAATGATCCGTCGAAGTTTTTGTTAAGCTTAAGTTAACATGCGTAGGAAGTTTTCCTGAAAAAGTAGAATAACTCTAAAATGGTAACTCAGATCTGAAATTCGAGGGCACCATTGCGCTCAGGATGGTGAATTTACCCTTGGCATGACTTAAGATTAGTCGGCGCGGGCCTCCTGTGAGGAAACCCAAAAATGGCATAATCGTAAATAAAATAATTAAATAAATTATTTTATTTTTCAAATGCTTATAACTCCCAAACGGTAACTCGGATTAAAAATCTGAGACCACCGCTGAACTCGTTAATGTATGATTTCTTTTAGAAGATACTAACTTTGGCCATTGCGAGCCACCTGAGAAGGTTAGTTTTTGTCTGAAAATAAAATAATTAAGTGTCAATTATTTTATTGTAAAATTCATAACTTCTAAACGGTAACTCAGATTGAAAATATGAGAGTACCAATGGGTTAGTTGGGGTGTGTTTCACCTAGGAAAAGCCTAACCTTGACTTTAGTGTGTCGAGGGTGACAGATAATAATTTTTTGAACTTTTTTTTTCGGGTACGTTCAGTAAACATACGACTGAGATTTTATATCTTTTGAACCGGTGCTTAGAATTGAAATCCAGGGGCACCGTTGAACACACAGCGTTGGTGATTTCTTAGAGATACCTTCACTGTAGTTGCATTCTAACGTGATTGGAAGTTAGTTTTTGGGGTTTTTAAATAAAATTAAATAAAAATAAGGTGTGCTTATTTTTTTTGTTGGTTGTTAAAACCTCCAAGTGGAGGTTAGAGGTGGGACCCACCCGCACATAACCTCCCTTGGGAGGATATTATTTGGTGGGGCCCACCCAATGTTTAACACCTCTTGTAATCAAAGAGGTGGGGCCCAGATAGGATTTAACCCCTTGAACTCCCCTTAAATGGGGGAAACTCTTGAAATTCTCCATAATGGTGACAATTCACCCAAAAATTAATTAATGGCTTCAATTAATTTTTTTTTGAAATCTTTTGAATTCTTTCCAACTATTAAAATAATAGCGAGTCTATTATTTTTGGTGTTGGCATAATAGTTTGGTGGAGCTTGAGAGATGGCTTGGAGAAACCTTGGAGAACTTCATCCTTCCAACAAAGAACCACTGAAGAATGACGAAATTCTCCTTTGATCTTCGACCGAGTCAAAAGAGAAGGATCCGACCACGAAAAATGTCGACAACGATTCTTCCTCGATTTGATACCCAGGACGCTTGTCGACGAAAATGGAATGACGTCTGCCTTGTCATGACTCCATCAACGATCCCCGAACTTGAGGTAAGGGTTTGAGTTGAAGTTATTTCCGTTCTTCTTCGTTCAAATTATGGTATGAGAATTGTCGATTGTTATCACCATAATGAGGAGGGATCGAACCACACTAACACGGCCGACCCTCCCCCTTTGTTTGATCACATTTTTTTGGAAATGGTGGCAGTGCAGCGATGCCGCTAGAAGGAAGAACCGCGGTGGAGCAACACAACCAGAAATGTTCCAGTCGCGGAAAAATCCAACGACGCAAGGGCCGTAGGGCCGCAGAAGAGGCGTGGCTCATTCATGCCGCATAGGAAACCAAGACGCGGCTAGGTGGGCCATGACAGTGCCGGAGGGGTGCGGTGCTGTCGCACCGTGCTGAAGAGGAACCACAACCAGGAGTTACGCGGCAGACAGAAGAGGTGTGGCGCCATTGCGCCATGTGGAGGGCAGCAGAACCGTGGTGCCGTCTCACCACGGTGGTGGCGTAGTGGCTGCCTGATGGGCTGGCTGCCGTGGAGCTGGAGCGGCTAACTTCTTGCCCAGCCGGGAGGAGCGGGACCCCGTCAGGTCCCATGTGTGCTGGACCAACACCCCCAGTCACCGGTTGGAGCACCACCCAAACAACAGAGCCGTTCGGGAGCCAGGGGGTGCACACAACCCCTTAGCCGTGACGTAGGAGGACCCTTGCTGGGCCGTCGGGTTGCTAGGAGGACCAGGCCGCCAGGCCAAACGGGCCACCGGGTCAACCTGGCCATTGGGCCGCCTTAGGGATGAGCCTCCCACTCAGGTCAGGCCGACCACTCGGGCCAGGCCACCATCTCAGACCAGGTCAAACCTGTGGATTGGGTCGGTCCGACTGGGTCGGACCGGACCCGGACCTGTTTGGCTAGTGTACACCTTTTCACCCATATCTTGGGCTACGAGTGTCTGATTGACGAACCGCCTGTGGCTATGGACGTCTGGGAGCGAGACAGTTCTTTTGGCATACCCACTTGAGGTTTGGACATAGTAGGAGTACGGTCGGCTTGGTTTGAACCTAAAAACCAATTAGTCCCCTGGAACAGAAATGCCAATAACTCACAGATCAGACATTCGATTGACGCACCGTCTTTCGCGTTGGAACCCTTACGACATGGAGGTACTTTGGGTTGCTCCTTTGTGGAGTTTAGTGGCAGTAGAGGTACGACCGATATCTTGAGGGAAGATTCTATGGAACTCAAGCACACCGAGTGCAAGGAATCCAGTGGCAAATAGTGAGGCAGAGGTTGAAGACAGATCATACGGAGGTTAGAACTCAACAATCCTGTGTGGGTCAGTGCATACCAATCCTGTGTGGGTCAGATCCTATGTGGGTCAGACTCCGTATGGTCAGAAGCAGTGCCTCTTGTCAGAATAAAATGATCTAGCTTGGCGACTAATCATCTGCACTTCTAAGCTACACTAAAAATCCTGGTTTGAGCTGAGTCAATGACTTTTGTGTTTCTTCATGATTGAGATGGGTTACTAGATAACTTAGGTATATGTATGGGCATATACCTAAGTAAGGGTTATCTGTTGATTCTTTACGTTTTGGTTATCCTTCATGGATTTTGTGAGACATTGATGGTCTCAGGGTCCCTACTGAGTATCACTATACTCACCCCTGCACGGGCTATGCCCGCAACTCATTGTGTTGGTTGTAGATGACAGACAACGCCAATCGGGGTAGAGAGTAGTAGAACTGGATGGCACCCAGAGGTGGACCACTCGGTGAGACGTACACGGAGGAGAAGGAAGAACTTGGGGTATTGAGGAGGCCGTCTGTACCGACCATTCAGGTGGGAAAGCCGGAGGACGACCCAGAAGCTGCTTTACTTCTTTTCTTCAGTAATACTAGCTTTTCAGTTGTTTTTTACTTTACTGTTGGGCTTGTATTTCTGTCCCCTTTACTTTCAGCACACTCTTTTGTATTCCGTTATACTTAGTGTTTTACTTCCATTTGCGTACTCTGTTGTGTTTGTTTACTGTTATAAAGGCAATGCCTTCCCAGTTTAGGGATTTATGCCTTTAGTTCTAGTTTCCAACCCCTGGCCTATAGAAGGCGGTCTTGGGGTAGTCACGATACGGGCCCCGGGGGACGGGTCGTGACAGAAGAATTATAGAAGAATCTAATACGTCACCTAGGAGAACTGAAAAAATATTGAGGCAACTTTTAGAAAATGTTACCCCCATCTTACCGAGCTTCAGCTGTATTGTATGATCAGTATAATTCCATATTACTATAACATGAATGACCATTTCATTCTAATACCATTGTGCATGTTATTAATAAATAATAATATAATTTTATGAATAAAAATAGTAAATAATAATATATATTATGATTCTACCATTGGAGACCATCTAAAAAAATCATATTTATTAATTAAACTCTATTAAATAAAATAATATGCCTTTATTTTACATGTATATACATGTAAAATAACTATTAGATATTAACATGATTTAATATAGAAAATATATCCAATGATAATTGGTTTATACACATTGTGTTACATGCATAATCTATCAAAATTTAGAATAAATGCTACTATGATAATACATTATTTAGGATTGAAAAAAATATATTTTTTAATTTGGAATAAAAGATTATAAGAGTGAATTCATTAAACTATAATTATATAGTATCATTAAACATGTAGATATCATGTAGTATTCCCTTCTACAAAATTATTTGTCTTGCTAGCTACATTTTTTCTAAAAAAAATTAACATGTAAGACCATTCATTCTATACTATTTCAAATATATTTCCATATAATTTGTTTATAAATTAAGGATCTTTTTAATATAAAATAGTTTCATTCAGCCATTTATATATCCTAATTGTCTATATTTTTTCATGCATATATATTCCTTTGCAGCATTCATAAGAATTCATTAAACAATACATATTTTTTTTAAATGTATATGATATATTTTTATTTCAATGAAATGTGTTCTATTATGATCTTATAAAAAAACATATACAAGTAAATAATTTTATATTTTGAAAATTGAAAATTTTATTTATTAGAAATTTACTAAAATGAAAGATTTTTTTTATTATTATCTAATCAAATTACCTATAAAACTATACTAACTAAAATGATCTACCATATAATTATTTTCTAAATTTTTCTTATTATACTAAAAAATAGAATATTAAATGTTAAATTCTATTAGATATATGTTTTCATAAACCTCTATGTGCTACTATATACTATAATATTACAAATGACTAAAATTGAAACAGAGTATTGTTAATATTAACTACTTCTTGTATCCTCTAAGAATATCTCATTTTGAAACAATATTACCGAAATTTCCCATTAATGAATTCATTAAATATATAGAGAACATCAATTAAATAAGTTTTCAAAATACATTAAAAAATGAAACAATTCCCAAAATTAACATAATATTTAAATAATAACATCAAAAATTGAAAAAAAATCCAAATAAAATCCATAATATTTGGTTTTCCATATGATGTTTTATAGTTTTATCATTACACATTTCACTTCATTTTGGTTATTTTAGTATTTCCAATACATTTTAACAATATTTAGAATTCTTTATTACTATAAACATTTAGTATTTCTATCTCATTTTATCTAGAATCCATAAAATATTCACCAATTACATATCAATGAATGTTTCATATATATTATTATAGTTTCAATTACATTTTAAATAAAAAAGGTTTGATCGATTTGCAATTATAGAAATTGGAAACACATTGTTTCTCATATAAAAGTGGAAAATAAACATTATAGAAGGCCATTATTCTATTAAAAAATTTAGTTCATAGATCTTTTCAATTTGTGTCTCATAACTATTTTTAATATTAACAATAGTGATCTTCCCTTAAGGATCTTTTCTAATATTTTGTTTTTTTACATTAATTATTACTATAAATGTTATTTCCTATGAAATTTTATACACTTTTTTATCTAAAAGTAATAAATTTGAATTTATACATCTTATAATTGTCATATGGACCATTTTTATCAACACATTTATCAAAAAAGTCCAATATCCAAAACTTATAACCATGTTCGATAACTGGTTCTAATATAATATATTTTATGGAGTGATTTCTAATTATGTGAGTTTGAAAATTGTTGGAATATCACTGTTAAAATATATGTTTCAAAAATAGTGGGGAAATGATAATTATATGTGTGTTTCATCAAATTAGACTAAGAAAAATTGTGAAATTCACATATAAACTTTTAAAACAATATATGTGTTTGAATACCCCTAAAATATTATTAATATAAATAAGTAAATCCCATGAAACTAGTTTTTACTATTTGAATTATTCATTACTCCCCTAAATATTATTTTAGACAGTATCATTAATGTATTATTTTATAATATTCTTAAATTTTTTAAACACAAATGATTACTATACATGATATTTTATAAGAGAATATGTACATCATTGAACTAAATAACAAAAGATAGAATATATTCATTAAAAACATATGTTATATTTCCCTTCACCTGAATAGTTTCACATATACATGCACATGATCTATCATAGTTTGATAATAATTCCAATACAGGGAACAATTATAACATTATTCACCACTATAAGGCATTACAACATACCTTATTTTATTACAGTTCCTAAATTAGGAGCTTCTTAATAAATATTAAATGAATATTATGGATCAACCGAAATGTTTCATGTATCGTTTTAGAATGTCATAGAATGATGAAATTATTAAACTGTATAATGTCGTATGTTCACTGATGTTTTCATGATATTGTTATGTGGTAAAATCATACCAAAAGAGCTTATAAATACCTCAAAACCCTCATTTTCCAAATCATTATAATGATGAAAAAATCCTTCATGAACTTATGAATATTTATAATAATATTTTTTATTTTATATCAATGGGGAGAATGATTTATAACTCTACAAACAAAAGAGGAACGTCGTATGTTTATCTGCATAAAGCATAAAACTATCACTACGTCCAGAGTCAATTTCCACCTTAGGGTAAAACACCTTGATATTTATAAATTTACATTTTCGAGACATCATATAATGTAACAAATATAATTATATCTATAATGTAATTTAAAAAATATTTATTCATTGAGAAAATAGATTTTGATATTTATTAATTAAAAAAATATCACTATATATTTTTGGAAGACTCAGTAAAAATGATATGTGTTATTATGGTAACCTATTTACATATAAAATTTTTCAATTTTTATTGGATGAACACAATCCTTTGAATAATAATTTTAGTATATTAAGTGATTTCTTGATTACCAATAATTATCTAGATTTGGGTATATAACTAGAAATAGGAATAATATTCACCTATATCCAACATTACAACAATATAATATATATATATATACTCATACGTGGGGTAATTTAAGATCTTAATCAAGATAGAGATCATTAAAATTGATTTTTTTGAATTTCAACATTTATATATATGTTATCCATTATCTATACCATTTAAATTCAAATAAAATTTTCCAACATGATATTATGGTAATTTGGAAAAAAAATTAATACAATTTTACCTCTTTCACCTTTTCCTATAGACTTTAGAATTATTAGGTATTACATTTCGTACAATCATTAATTTAAACCAAACAAGTTTTCAACGCTATAAAATTCATGATGGATAAGGTAGTTGTTTATTTTTTATTCATATATAATTGCATAATCTCAATTATTATAATTTTTTTGGTTTTATTAATAACATTTGAATATTGATCTCTAAATGAGTTTTAAGTATTACTTCCTTAGTGGAGAGTGTTGTAGATCTCATTGTGGAAAATATATTATTATGCCTTCAAGTTTCACTGGTGCTCTGAGATTCATAATTAAGAATTATGATGATGTTATACCTATTTTCAATTAGGCTCAATATAAATATTTTTTTTCTAACATTAAAATAAAATACACATTGTTATAAGATTTCAATATTTTATAAAAATCATTATCTTGTTTGAGATTAATTTCAAAAAATAAATTCAAAAGTATTCAATATCAATGATGAACATATAATGAATGATTTTAATGATCTATTTTTTTGGAATTTAGTAATCATTTATTGCCACTTTGATTCCTTTATATAAAATGTATTTTATACTTTTGGTTTTATATTTTACCACCTAAATAAAATATCATTATTCAATAAAATATAATGTTTTTTCATATTGATATTCCAAATGGAATCCTCACTCATGTTCATTTCTGGATATCTAATCCATATAAAATTTCAATAGTTGGTGTACTTAATTAAATTGTTTTAGCCAAAATACCTGATATAAATGTTCAACCACTCCAATTTTATTGTGTAAAAAATATCATGATTCATGTCCCATGTGAGAAAATCAATTATCGATTTCCTTTCATAAAAAATGAACGGTGTTCAATGTTTTTTTCTTCAAAAAGTTTGTTTCCAATCATAGAAGAGAATGGTTATTTGATCGTTACACTATTGGACTATGGAAGAAAAATATTAAATAATAATTTCATACACGAATACCATTATTTTTTCCATTATAATATAAGTATAATTCATAAACATTATAATAACCTCAAAAATTAAAATTTTTAATAATTCAAATTCCTTTATAAATCTTTTCAAATACATCAATAAATTCTGTGACCATACAAATTTAAATCTTAATGAATATAAAGCTATACATCAAGGATATAAAAATGATAATAATATTAACATGTTTTATTATTGTTAATATATATTTCCATGTGAGGATTCTTGAGGAATATTTTTTAGGAAACTCATAATAGGTTTGGTTCAGTAGAAAGATTAAATATTTATTTACTAGGTGATCAAAATGTATCTTATATGGAAAATAAAAAATTTGATTAATTTATCTCTCAAAAAAATATTCCAAGAAAAATTCAGGAAAGGGATTGAGGAAAATAATATTTAAACTGAAAGACAACATCTCATATATGGTTAATTTTTGTTGACTTTTTATATCCACAGTCATAATTGTCAATGGTATTTTATAATGTTAGGATTTTGTATTAGTAGATTTCATTACGTTCCACTATAAATTAAAGAATTATATTTCATTATAATATTTCACAAGAAATGTTGAAGTAATGACATAACATACAGAAATATTCACAATCCATAATATTTTCATTTATACCTCTAGGAAAGCATGTTACTCCATTATTTTACATACTGATGATGTAGAGTTCATTGAATTTATTACATATTATCCTTTTTTGGGATCTAAGATGCTATTGATACATGATTTTTTCTAAAATAATATTATAAAAAAATATTTATCTTTTAAATATTGTATGGATTTGAACCTAGAAACTTATTTTATAAGATATATTATATATTCATCGAGACATATTAAAATTTCAAGAAATTTCAATGAAAATTAATCCATTTTTGGTAATGATTTTTTATATATTATAAATTTATATTCCATATTATTATTGAATGTAAAAAAATATTCTTTATAGCCATGTATTAAAGATGAAACAAAAAAATATATTTTCATCTATTCATTTTTAAATTTTGATACTACATTATAAATTTCACCCTGATTTGAAATAGAATATAAAAAAATTGGGCAATGTAACATATTATTTAAAACTACCACGTTTTTGACATTTTATTGTTCAAATATATTTGTACATTTTTTTTCATTTGAAAAGATTCATGTTAGAATGTGTTTATAAATATTTTTTAAATGAATAATTAATATTATTCAATGAAACCCCATATTTAAGTCACATATATAATCCCTCTAAAAGTATTTATTTTATATATTTTATATGTTTTATTTTGTAATTAATATATATTAATTACAAATTATTGAATCTGTATGTTTTTATAATTTACTATGGAATGTAAAAATTCATTAATTTCTAATAAAATATATTAAAAACATTTAATTATGATTATGGGTATAGTTTATAGACTACATCACTTGTATAAAATTATTGAAAAGCATTATGTAGTTTAGTTAAGTGAATCAATGCATCATTCAAAACATATTTATGTTCTATGATAATAATAATTTATTTTATATTTAACTATAGTGATTAAATATGTATTTAGAAATAAGTTTAAAATGTTAAATTAGAAAAAAAGTCTATATTGATGTTTTAGAAATAATTCCCCGTTATTTTATATCTCTTGAATAAATATCAATTTATAGAAAATATGAATATATATATATATATATATTTCAGTTATTATTTGATATTTATATACTATATATTTTATTATTTATTTATTCAATAAAAGTTTCACCATTTTTACACATTCAGATAATTGAAAGTGACATATATAACTTCACTTATTTATAATACTATTGTCCATATTTATTGAATAGTGATTAGAGGTATGGATTTCTAAATAACCTTATTTAATTAATATTCCAAGTAATATGTATATATTTACTGAAATTTATAAATGGTTCATTACTTACATATTTTTGTTCTAATATATTTAAAATTTTCTTATTATATATGAATATAGTTCAGTCTATAAATTCTTAGATATAAGTTTTATAGTACTAACTATATGGAAAATTTCAATTTTTTCTCAATTATATATAATTAAACCACTGATAAGTACCTATATTTATAATAGTATAATAACTCATGAATACTCAATAACAATTGTATGCATTAATGGATATTCATAAAACACATCATTTTAATGTTAAATAATTTGAAAATTATCTAACCATGCCTCTTCCATATTTATCTAATAAACTAATTAGAAACATAATGATCACAACTGAGCATAATTATGATAAGTATTTTCTCGTAGAAAAATTTGTTGTCATGGGTAGGAAAAAAACCATTGAATTTTTTTATTGATTTTTGTTACTACATCATCTCTAGTAAGTAGTAGAGTATTATTTCTATAGTTATAGAGACATAAGAAAAAAATACTTATGGTTGGATATAACCGCGATATTATGCTTCAATAGACATATTGTACTCACAATATCATCCTATATAATATCATCCCTATCACTTGAGGGAGATTAAAATACTTTTGGTTAATTATTCATTTTATTTTAAAAACAATTCCTCATGAAACATTAAAACAAGGAATATATTTGAGTAAATTATTATAGAAAACAAAACTACACATTTAGGGTGAGGAACCAATATTAAATATATATTTCTTTGAATCTATTTATCATACTATGTAGGATGTTATGTAAACACATAATCCAAATTATTTTTATATAAATTTGGTTGTAAAATCATCTTCATTTTTTATTTTAGACAACTCATGCATTCATTACATCATAGAAATATATATGACTCCTTGTTTTTTGTAGAGAATATTCTTATCAATAGAAGAATTTCGAAATCCATAATTTGAAAATGAATATGGATCTACATACAATTCATGAAACCACCCAGATACCCTAGTAGCCTAATAAATGAGACGACTCTAACATGGGCCGATGGTCATTCCCAGTCCTTACTAGTTGGAGAAAAGAACATTGAATCATAAAGATAATAACATGAAGAGTTTTTTTAGAAAATAGATGAATAAAATATATAAATATTAATATTCTAAACATTAAAAAGGGAGATAGTACCAGAAACTGAACAAGTATAACAAAATAGAAAATAGTACAACATCAAAGTAACCATAATCTAACAAGATAAACCCAACATCCCAAAATTAACATCACAAAAGTCCAAAGGATCAATAACATCCACCTCCACCAAGAGACACTTTCCCTTTTCTCAAACATAGAATAATTAATCTAAAAAACCTAAAGGAAAAGGTTGGGTGTGATCTATAAATCCTAGTAGGGTCTCACCAAGTGTTCTATAATAGGATTTCAAAATAATAAACCAAATCATGGTTTCATTTTTAATAAAAAAATGCATTGAAAAACAAATGAATAATTATGAAAAATCAATATTTCATTTGAATTAGATGGGAAAACATTTCAACATGGTTTAAATAAAAATCTAATATAAAGAAATATACGAATCATTAGGAATGAGTTGAATAGTTCTATATCAATGTGTTTTGTAACACACCTAGATTTTGTGAAATAATTGTTTTTGAATTAATTTATATTTTTTATATTTTTCATTTCATTTGTCAATGGAAACAGGTCTTTTATATATATATATATATATATATATATATATATATATATATATTAAAAACACTATGTCAAAAATTCCTTTCACGCACAATACCAACTTTTCTTGGGATACATTCAATACCCACTTGGATTGGGCTACATAAAATACCGACAAGGCTTACGCTACGTGCAATACTTACTTGGATTGCACTATATAAAATACCTACTTATTTTACATGCAATACCAAACAGTGTTTCTCTACCCTCACCACCAACATGGAATACATTACACGCAACACCGATGTTTTCTATGAAACATCTTCTTATTGTTAAAATTATTTAATCAAGGAAATAATAACCATGAAATTAAACATAATAATATTAATAGTAATAAAAACTTTTCAAATTTTTTTAATGGTTCTATATAAATAAATCGTATTGATAAAAAAATATAATTTTTATAAAAGTTCTTATATGTTTAAAAATACTATTTTCTCAAATGAACTACACTTCATAACGTTATATTAAAAACAATTAAATTACTTTTAGAAAAATATATAAATTTAATTTGATAAAATAAACTTCATTTTTGAATTTATAATTCCAAAATTCATTTTGGGTGATCTTTTGGGGTTTTTCTGAGAAACATGAGCTTTTCATGAAATGTGAAAAATATTGCTTTTTTGTTAAAAGAAAACCTTTTAGTTTAAATATTTGTTAATGTTAAATTATATTTAATTTTTTTTTAATTTTAAATTAGATCTATTATTCATATATTAATAAAATTTAGGTCTTTAGAATGAATTTAACTTTGAAATTGAATATAAAAACATCATAATATTTTGAACATTTTACATTAGAAACCTACTCTCTCACCATGTCTATGAGATTAGCATTAATCATAATTTGTCATATTATGTAAATTGAATGATAAAAAACTGACATATGAAATTCTAATCAGTATAATATTAAGATTAAAATAAGATAAACTTAATTTTTGACCAAAAATATTTTTAAAATCAATTGAAATTAATCACAAAAATTAAGGTCAAGTTAAGCTTAATTAGGGACAATACCTCAATCTTATAGGCCCAAATGACCTGGAAGGTTGTCCAAAACTCATTTTATTACAATTATTATTCCATAAAATATACATTATTGATTATATGTTTCTTTGGTAAGAATTTATTTAGGTAATAACATGTCTACACCTAACATGTTTAAAAATATTCCAAGTGAGACCTTTTACTTCCCTATAAAAGACAAGAAAATATCACACTTCTTAACACCTGTAGACCTAGTTTGGAAAACATCATTAAAATAAACATAATAAAATTCCTCACTTACTTCAATAATCCTTCTCTTGGGTAGATGGAAATACAAGGAATCCTTTTGGCATAAACCCAAAATAATTACCTGATTAGGAAGTAACGTCTTCTCTCAAGTACTTTATTTTTTTTATTTCTCCACCCCTCCAAATCTATTTAATATATTCAAATATAATAACACTAGTAATAGTAATATATGAGGATTTTTTTTTGTAAATGATTCAACCTAAACATACACACACCTTTATCTGATGGGTAACAAAGGTATTGTATCGTTGTACAGTGAACTACTGCCTCAAGAAATGCTGATTGTTCATTTTTCCATTACCACCTAGTATAGTGGTCATTAAGATGGAAAATATATTTATATATGTCATATATTATATTTATTATTTATTTCATCTTATTTATTTCTTTTTAAAAAGTATATCTTTTTTACATTCCATTTTTTTAATAGTATAATTTCGTTTGAGGAAGTGTGGACTACCACCCCCTCAAAAACGATCTGATTCATTCATACACTATATGGATGTATTAAGTATGGGTTTTGTGAATATATAAGATATCTATATAATATAAAAATGATTATATAATATATATATATAAATATACATACATATATATAAATATATATATATATATATACATATATATAAATATACTTCATTCACTTTTATTCCATTCAATGCGACAATTAAATGGAAATAACGTTCATCCGTACGTACGACCTACTCTCTCCATGAATGGTGTATTCTATTTCATACTTATATATTATATATATTATTATAATTAAAATATACTATATATAAATGATATTTATATAATGTTTTACATTCCAGAAATAATTATATAAGAATAAGGACCAAATATATAACCAATTAAGGCACATGTGAAAAATAAAGTGAATATTATCCAAATTGAAACCTTAACATAGAATTATTAACAAGTGGGTAATATAATGTTGTAATAAAAACATATGTGGTATTTGATATAAAAAAATTATTCTATAAAATGTGAATAATAAATTAACTTTTATTATCTAGGTGGTTTTAACGAGTATGATGGGAGTCACGATATAAGGTAAAAGGATTTCATCTCACCTTTTATTCCTATGAGATACATGGTATATTTTCCACACATTCATTGTGTGTGGTGTATGTACAGACCATGATTTTATTTTTGGTATCATATAATTAAATTGATGGGTATTTTCATATTCGTTTTATGAACTTTCATACTTGAGCATTATGTTTCAAAAGATACCAAATTGGTAAAAATGTTTGCTTTCAATTTTCCGTCATTGAGACTCATGTTTTGTTATGCACCTAAAATATTTTTCGACGTGTATATAATTCCATTTCACATAATATATAATGAATCTACTTATTTTCTTGATATTATAATCTTACATTAATTTCATTTTCTTTCATGGAGAGCATGTTTCCAAGTTACCAAGTTATAAGAGTTTATTGAGACAATCTCATCTCCTTTAGAGATTATTTACATTTATGATTCCCGAGATGAATTCTTATATTCCATCTCTCAGGGAATTAATGAATTTTAATCTAATCTAGTTATTTATTCTATCTTTATACAGTGGTACCCTTTTCTACTGTTTGGTATATAGTACAGTTAGGAAAGTCATTGAAAAAATCTTTACTTTACGGTCTCTTGGGTCGGAAATATATGTTCCTTCAAAACCATGTTTTATAAAAAGGGTATCCAAAAATATTCTACTTATATCCTATGATAATTAGCAATAAATTTTACCATATTTTTCTTTTACCAATGTATTTAATGAAATCTTCTTGTCAGTTTCTTAATGAATCAATTTTCCAAACTTTTTACCGTGAAAATGGAATGTTCTTTTTTCATCAAACAATTTGTACAAATTTATCCACCATGAATCATTTTAATAATTATTTTAATATTTATATGTGTTTTTTTGAAAATTACATTGAATGGTATTTTCACAGAAAATGGTTTTCCAAATTTTTTCAAGCTATATTTATAAATTTTAAATGTATTTTTAAGAAAAATAATTTTCAAAACGTTTTCAAGCACTATTTATATGTTTTCAAAGTATTTTCAATGAAATGATTTTCAAAACATTTTCAAGATTTCATTGTATGTTTTCAAAGTATTTTTGAAGAAAAATGTTGTTGAAATGGTTTAAATCTTATTTTCTAATTTTTTAAGGAAACATAGTTTCTAATGATTTCAAGTCTTATTTAATGGTTTTAATGGTATTTTATTTAAAAATGACTATAAATTATTATATTTATGAAAAATAATTTATAAAAGATGAATGGAAATTTTCCTCATAAAATGTTTATGGAATATATTTCAAAATTATTCTCCTTCCAATATGACATCTGTTGAAGTTACTAATTACCTTCAAGGAAATGTTCTAATGGTTCAGTTTGTAACCCTTTTTTGAATGGGTTATGCTTAATTTCGTGGTCTTTATGAATCTCATTACTCTTTCATGGGTTATATGATTATGAAACCGGTTTCACATCCATAGGTTATATGTTTATAAAATCCATTTCTCTTCCATGGGTTATATTATTTTGAAACACCCCTCTTTTCACGGGTTCTCCTTTAATGAAATGATTAAAAAATATATCTATTTTCCATAGGTTATGATTTTATTAAATATTTAATCATACCAATTCCGTTTAATGGTGTTTGATTTGGTGTTTATAGAACCCACCTCTTTTAATTGTCTATGATATGATGAATTTTTTGTGTAAAATGGATGTATTATTTCATTATGTGATGGTTAGGACCTATATCTTTTTCTAATGCGTTGGATATGGATACAATTTTTATGATCTCAAAGGGTAAAAAAGATGATATACCAAGATTGAAATAAGAGGGTACATGGGAGAACATCCAATTCTCGAAACAAGAGGGTATACAGGAGGAAATACCTAGCCTAAAACAATAGGCTTTATGTGAGGAAATCCCAAGCCCGAAAAAATAGGGTAGACAGGAGGACAACCCAAGCATGAAACAAGAGGGTGAAATATAGTACATCCCAAGACTAAAATTAGAGGGTACACAAGAGGGAATACTAATCCCAATGAAGGTACATGTTTGATTATCCCAATCCTAACATGTAGCAAAGTCCTTAGTAGGATACCTTGACAAATTGTTTTTATATGCTTATGTTTCTGCAACAATCCCATGTTTCATTCCTATGTTATGATTTCATGGATAGTGTTATTCATTTACATATGATTCATGACTTATCAACTTCGATTATTTGTTCCATGATTCATTTATATGATCATTTATTTGAAGGGTATGATCTTTTATTTTCATGATCATGTTCACATACCATTATGCTCATAATTATGCTTACAAATCTCCCTTATTTACCCTTACTTAGCATTTGAGATTACCCCTTTCTTATGATTCCTTTCCCCAGTTTATGAAAAAGATTTAATTTTTGATTACTAAAGGTGTATATTTTTATGGGAGATTATTTAGATCATTCATTGAGATAACAGATTTTGATTCCAAGTTTACAATGAAACCAAACTATTACAGTCCTCATGCATATTTTTTTTAATGTATATAATATTCATCTAGAATGATGTAATAGCCATTTATGTTAATCCTAGGTTTCTGTAGTTGGTATCAATAGAATTGTTTAGTAAAACTTTAGAAACTAGGATGAAAAAACATTAGTGATATCCCTTGGTATATTTATAAGTATATGTATAGGTATGCCTTTAAGGATAAGCATAATGATTAGTAAATGTTTAGGAAAATGACATGGAATTTTGGTAAAGGATATAGTGAGTGGTTTTCTAGAAATATAACCTTGTCTAGATACTAAAAGTAAATGTGGATCTTGGATAGATATACATATGGGTAAAGACTCTGACAAGATATTTTGGGCTAGACTTGGGGTAATCTCATACATGATAACGGCACTTGATGCACTCCTTGTTTGACTCTCCCAGTGGATATGATTTGTGAATTCAAAATATAATCATGGAACTTCATGGAAAATTTAAATATAATTTGGTTATTAATAACATAGGATAGAAATATGCTCTCATCTATTAAATGTATGTGTCAATATTTAGACATCCTATATGAAATGTTTCATGATTATGTGGTTTTCTTCTGTGATATATGTTTCTCACACCATGAATTCTGGTGTTATTCAATGGAGAGAACTATATGGAACATGGTTACCATTTAATGATTATATGTGAAAAGTATGGGAATTATGAAAATAAATTTCCCATGTAGAAATCTCATTAAGAGAATCATGAGGGTGGTATGATTATTTGTTATACTTCTAAAGATAACGTTACTGCAAACGAAATGTGAATGGTATGTGATGTTCTTCCAAATAATATTTATATTAATCATAAGAAAAATGATTAGATTTTGGTTTATGAACCTTAATACATGGATGATATTTAATTTTCAAGGAAAAAAATAATAAGGAATAAGCTGATGAAGAATTAGTAATGGATTAAGATTAAAAGTTGGATGAATGAAGTACTTATGTTTTGGAATTCCATGACTATGTTATATGGATCCTGAAATATTTAAGTATTTTCTATATAAGTTTTAATTAAGAATTGAAAATGATATGTTTGAGATGATGAATACTATGAAAAGTTATATTTTTTTTAAGGGAAGGAAACCCTTAATGTGATCAAGATACTGAGAAAACTACATTTCACTTGGATAAAGAGGTGATTTATTTGGATAAATTAAATTTCATAGCACTAATTACTCTGGATCAGATTTTTGATTGGTTTAAAAAGTGGTCTATGACATCATGGATGAACTTTACAACTTATAGGATTTAGGAAATATTTATAGTAACCATTGGAATAAAGAAGCATGCATATTTTCCAAAATGAAATATTTTTTAAAGGTTGTTAACACGTTTCATGGGAATATATGATAATGTTATTCACATGTTTGGAATGTGAATACCAAGTGGTACATTGTGATATATGAGTGATCAATTTTCATCTAATTTCTAGACACTATTTCTAAATCATGGAATTTTAATATTTTGGAAGGATTATATGGTTAAAAATTTATAGAAAGTTTAAGTTAAACATCAGATTAAGTCAGTAAGATTAAATAGTCATCACTCCATGTGAGGATTTATGCATACTGTATAGCCTATTCAAACTACATTGTGTTGGTGGCAAAAAAAGATATATGGGTTGAATTATCATATATCTCATGATTTTTCAGTACTTCATGAATAAAAAAAGAATTATCATTCATTTCATTGGGTAAGATATGAAGTGTAAATATATCAATTCATAACCCAAGGATGGGATTGTGTATAATAAATGGAATAACACCAAGTATTTATATTTCCTTATATTCATGGTCAATAAAAGAATTTATGTAATTATAGGATAATGATAAATAAATTTTTCAAACTAATACATTAAATTTTGTTAAACCAATGTCCTTATAAATTATAATAGATTTAGGACTTCGAGGCCCTCAACATTTCTTTGATAATTCACTAGTTTTTTTATTAATGGCCTCAATCACTCCTTATAAATACTTATGCTTTTCCTCCATATCCAAGATTCACTCCCAACCTATGTTCTCATATGGGGAAACATTTTTATATGCTACTTTGGGTAACTATTATGGTTCAAACATTCCCTTTTCAAGGATTGTTTTAGTACTCATTTTTATAATGTGGTTCTCAATGAATGAAACATTAAAATATTATACCTTTTATAACCTAGACAAATTTTGAGGTGAAATTAATTTTTAAGGGGGGTAGAATTTAACACCCAGAGATTTTGTGAAATATATTTTTTATAATTAATTTAAATTCATGATATTTATCATTTAACATGACACTAGAAATATTTCTTATATATATATATACATAACACTATTTCAAAAATTCCATTCACACACAATACCGACTAGGATTTTTCTATACACAATAATGGCTTAGCTTGCGCTACATGCAATACCAACTTTTCTTGCACTACATGCAATAATGAATTATGTTACACACAATATAAAATAGTATTTCATTACCTGTAACACCAACATAGCATACGTTACACGCAACACTGATGGTTTCTATGAAACATTAACTCATTGTTAGAATTATTTAATTGAAATAATTGTATCATGAACGTTAAAAATAGTAATAAAAATATTAATAAAAATATTTCAAATAGTTTTTATATTGGTTTTATATAAATAAAACATATTGAAAATGAATGATATAATTTATAGTGAAGTACTTATATGTTTAAAAATAATATTTTCTCAAATGAACTACACATCATGTCCGTATATAAAAACAATAAAATTATTATTAGAAAAATATAAAAATTTAATTTGATAAAATAAAATTCATTATTTAATTTATCATTCCTACATTAGAATAGGGTTAATTTTTGGGATTTTTCTATAGAAACATCATTTTATGATGAATAGTTAAAAATAACGATTTTTAGTCAAAAACTACCTTTTTTTAAAATAATTATTAATGTTAAATTCTATTATATATTTGTATTAAAGTAAAATTAGATCAATTATAATTCTATTGATACAATTTGTGTCATTAGAACAAATTTCACTTGGAAATTGAATATAAATATGTAATATACTTTTGATCATTTTACTTTAATAACCCGCTCTGTCGCCACATTTGCGGGAATAAAATTAATCTTAATTTTTAAACTTATATAAATTTAATTTCAAAAAAATGACATACAAATTTATAATCTATACAATTTTTATATTCTAATAATATCAAAATAATTTTGGACAAAAAATATTTGTAAATGTGATTAAAATTAGTCACCACGATTAAGGTCAAATTAAACATAATTAGAGACTAAACCCCAATCTTATGGGCCCAAATGAATGAGATACGTGTTAAGAACCAATTTTATGGACATTAATCATCCATAAAACATCCATTATTTATTTATGTTGGTTTTTTATTACTTTTGTTTAGGTAATAACTTGTGTAAACCTAACTTGTTTTCAAAAATTCCATGTGATTCCTTGTCCATCTATATAAAAGTCCACCATATCTACCACTTCTTCACTCCTCTCAAACCCCTTAGGATATTAAAATATTTATACATAACAATTCCCAACATCCCTACCTTACTCCTATAAGTCTTCCCCTGGGATTATGGTAATCCAAGGAATCCTTTTGGCACAAACTAAAAGGAGTTACCCGATTAAGTGGTAATGTGTTCTCTTAAGTAATTTTTTTATTACCCTTGTACGTCCCTCCAACTCTATATATTATATGATTATATAACAACAACGGTATACAAGATATATTAGGATGTTGATATTGAATTGATTCAATATACACTAACACACACCTCCTTCTAATGGGTAATGAACATATTATTTTTTTGTACGGTGAACTACTACCACATGAAAAAATGATTGTTTATTTTTCCATTACCACCTACCATGACGTCCATTATGATAGATAATTTATTTATATATTTCTTATATTACATTTATTATTTTATTAAGATTAATTATTCCTTTTTACAACATAAATGTTTACTTTCCATTTTGTGTTAATACGAGAATTTCGTTTGAGGAAGTGTGGACTACCACCCCCTCAAAGAGACATGATTTGTTCATACACTACATGGATGTATTATGTATTGGTATATTGAATATATATAATATATATATGATATAATCATTCTACTCTAATAATTATATATATATACATATATTTCTTTTACTTTTTTATTTCAAGATGTCAATTAAATGGAACTAGCGTTCATTCGTACGTATGACCTACTATCTCCCAAAACAATGTTTTACTATTCATAATAATATATTCCATAGATTATTATAATACACCTAAACTATATATAAATGATATATAAATCATTTTTTACATTCTAGAAATCATGATATAATTATAAATACAAAATATATAACCAATTAAGACACATGCGAAGAATAAAGCAAATATTACCTGAAGTGTAACATTAACATAGGATTGTTAACAAGAGGATAATATAAGGTTATATTCAAACCATATTTGGTATTGGATATAATAATATGGTTCTTTAAAAGGTTTATAATAAATTTATATTTATTATACAAGCGGGTTGAATGAGTACAGTGAGAGTCATGACACAAGGTAAGGGGATTTCATCTCAATTTTTATCCCCATGAGATAAATTCTATGTTTTCCACTCTATAATTTTGTGTGGTGTATGTATTGACATAATGAAAATAAATTTTTTATTATAAAAACATTTTGTTGAAAAAATGAGAAACCAAACCAAAGGGCAGTTAACACAAAGAAAATCCACAAAGTCATTGAAATCAAGGATAAGATTATTAGAATCTCTTACCCAATACAAGTCCCATTGGAGTGTTTCAATCTTTATGCATATGTCTTTCCAGATTAATTTTTAAAAGTGGGTAGCTATCTTGACCCAGGTTGGGATGTACTCTCACATTTCGATATTCCATTCATTGAAACATCGAGCCAAAATCATATCTTGTTTGTTTATCCAGTCCCTTGGATCCTTACAGATATCCATTTTGACCTCTCTTTCCAGAATTATTTCAACATACTCATTTGGGGTGTTTAGTTTGATATTCTTTTCAAGCATATCTTCCTTATAATTAAAAATTAACTCATGTTATTTATTTTTATTTCCTTCCTTATTAATTTCATCACAATCCTTCCATTGATTATTAGTGTCTCCACACATTAAATTAGGATTTTCACTTCTTAGACCATAACCCATAATGCCTTACATGAATTCAGTCCTTTGTTCACAAACCATTTCTTTGTCTTTACTTGATTATCCTTTTTTCATTATCTTAGGTAGCTGGGAGAAGTCTTTCCTCCCATTACATCCCTTCCCTTTAATTATAATGCTTCACCCCACATCACGTTTCCCATTCCAACCCTTCTTCTTCCTTGGGCTATGAAGACCTCTAATAGTACCTCCCTCCTCACTGCTAAAAGATAATTTACTGGAGGAATTATCTTTTTAATCACCCTAATATATAACATATTCACCCAAGGGATACTCACCTGTTAATTATGATTTCACATCTAGAGTAGTCCCCAGGTCTTGAGCTTGTCGAGCATTCTCCAAATCTCCATTGGATGACTAAACTATTTCCTACTCCTGGGCTAGGCCTTCCTCCACCATTCTATCAAAATGGTTGTTGAGGATGATGATTTGCATACTGTTTTTTACAAAGTCTCTGTGTTTTCTCTATTTACAATACCTTTTGTATTCTTTTAGAATGAAAGACCTCACTTACATGCAGTATGTTCCACACCTTCATGATCTGAGACCTGACCATGGAGAACAAGACCAACTTTTTGTCCTCACAATATTCTCTTAGGAGATTCTAAAACATTCCAGTCTAGAGCCACATGAAGTGAGAGGATATACATCCAAGATCCATCAACCATTCCCCTAATGGAAATGGAGTTGAGAACCTATCCTACTTGTTTGTTTACACCCAAGTCACACTTCAATATATCAAAAATTTCAGAGACCTTCATATCATAAGGACCAATTTCTTTTGGGATATCACAAGCCATATTTATGTCCTAGACACCTAGAGTCTCAATAGTGATATACCTATGATATATAGACTAGTTATATGGAATTTCATTCATTTCCAGAGAGTGACTAATCTGACAGACATTTGATAAGTTCCCCAAACAAAAACATGAAGCATAGAAGTCAATCTAAGATTCGAAAATCACAGGGTTTTCCACAAGAATTCCTCCAAAAACATGATTCAAATTTAGGTGATATGAGGTTTATAGACATCTAACTAAACATAGATGAATGGGGATATGTGATGATAAATCAAATCGGTTCTACTATTCAAAACCAAGTAGCGTTCGACCATATTTCTAATCATATGAATAATTACAGGATTTTGGAAGGGAAGTGAGAGTTCAGTAAAACTAACCTAAAGAGTTGCTGAAAAATTTTCACAATTCTTATATAAATTATAGGACCAATAATAATGATATAAGTAAGATCTATTGCAAACACATGGAGATCTAGACCATGCTAGGATCAAGTCTTCCTCTATTGAGAAACACATCATTATGTGACACTTTTCAAGAATCCCCACAATTACTTTGTTCTGTACACCCATGTAGCGAAAAAAACCTATCAAAGTCATCGACCAAGGGATGAAAATGCCTGATGTGAGCCAATATGGTTTGGTGAAAGTGAGCCTAATCTTTATTGAATTCTGAAGGAGATATTGAGAGATTAGGGAATCATCCATGCAGATCAAGAACTTTAGGGATGATATCAATGGATGGTAAAGGAGGAAGAATGTTTGGGATTGAAAAGGGGTATAAGGAAGGCTGATATTCTATGGGAGGAGGGAGTACACCCTCCTCAAGTAGGGGAGGAACCGGGATTGCGGACATCGTGACCTAGGGAATCCCTGCCTGAGCACTGAGAGGAGAGGGAAGTGGCTAGGAAGGTTAAAGTATGTGGTGTATGTAATTCCCATGATTGTATACCATGAATTTTATAATTATATTTATAGGTAATAACATAACCATTTTATAAAAATTCATTCATGGGGTTTATGTTTCAAAATTTTACAAATTGGTAAAAATGTTTTGTCTCAATTTTTCTTCTTTGAGGATCATGTTTTCTTATTCACCTAAACTCTTTTTTGTTGTGTATATAATTCCATTTTACATGTTATATAATTAATCTCATTATTTTAATGATATTTTAATCTTAATATATTTTACTTTTCATACATGGAGTGTATGATCCCAAGTTACAAAGTTATTATAGTTTATTGACACAACCTCAACACTTTTCAAGACTGTTTATGTTTATGATTCCTTTTATAAATTACTATGTTATATCTCTTAGTAAATTTATGAATTTTCTTCTTATATGGTTATTTATTCTATATTAATGATGTGGTACCATTTTCTACACTTTGGTATATAAGATTGTTAAAAATGTATTTTTAATAATGATTGGCATTACCCTCTGTTGTATTGAAAATTTATGTTCCTTCAAAGCAATGTTTTCTAAAAAGGGTTTCCAAGAATATTATACTAATCTCCTGTGATCATTAAAAGATATTTTTTACCTTTTTTTCTTTTACCAATTTTTTCAATAGAATATTGTTTTCCCTTTCCAAATGATTCTATTTTCTATTCATTTTGATGTGAAAAATAAATGTTATTTTTTATGGAATATGACATGTATAGATTTATCCACAATCAATCTATTGATGCTTTCTTTTCATGTTTATACTTTTTTATGAATTTTTTTTAAAATTTATTTTGATGGAAAATGGTTTTCAAAACGTTTTTAGGATTTATTTATATATTTTCAAATTATTTTCAATGAAAAATGTTCTCAAAACATTTTCCAATAATATTTATTTGTTTTCAATGTATTTTCAAATAAATTATTTTCAAAACATTTTCAAGATTCATTTATAAGTTTTCAATGTTTTTTTAAGAAATTTTATTTATAATGTTTTGATGATTATTTTATAAGTTTTCAAGAAAAAAGTTTTTCCAATTATTTCAAGTATTCATTATGTGTTATAAAGGTATTTTCTATGAAAATTATTATCAATTTTTTTTGTATAAAAAATAAATTTTCAAAGAAGAAAGTATATTTTAATCATGAAATGTTTATGAAAGCTATTTCAAAATTATTTTTTGTCTAATATGACATTCATTAATGTTGTTCATTCCCTTTTAGGAAATGATCTAAAGGTTCCCTTCATAACCTTTCTATGAATGGGTAATGCTTAATTTCATAGTCTTTATGAAACCTATTTCTTATCCATAGGTTATATGTTTATGAAATCCATTTATCTTCTATGGGTTATATGTTTATTAAATCTATTTCTTTTCCACAAGTTATATGATTTTTAATCCAGATTCTTTTCACAGGTTAAGATTTGATGAAATTATTATGAAATATATCTCTTTTCCATAGGTTATGTAGTGATAAAACTATTAACGATATAGATTTCTTTTCGTGGGTTATGATTTGATGTTCCCTGAACCCATCTCTTTTCATGGGTCAAGATATGATGAATGTTTTGTAGAACATGCATGTATGATTTAATTATGTGATATGTGGGACCTATATATCCTTAAAATGTATTGAGTAATGATAAATGTTTTAGGAGATAAAAGGGTACATGGAAGGGCATCCCATGCCCAACATAAGAGGGTCTATGGGAGAAAATCCCAACCCTAAAACAAGAGGGTATATGGGAGGAATTATCAAGATCCAAATAAGAGGGTATACAAGAGGGAATACCATGCCCAAAAGAAGAGGGTAAGTAGGAGGAAATCCCAATCTGAAAACAAGAGGGTACATGGGAGGACATCCCATAACCGAAAAAAGAGGGTACACAAGAGGGATTCCCAATCACAAAGCAAGTACAAGGGTGATTATCCCAAGACTAACAAGTTACAATGGCCTTTGTAGTATTCCTTGACATAGGGGTTTTCTATGCTTATGTGTCTTCCACAATACGATGTTTTATTCCTATGTTTTTTTCCATGGATTATGTTATTTATTTCCTTATGATTCTTTTATTATAAACATTCATACTTAATGCGATGATTCATGTATATGATATATGATATGCAGGGTATGATAATTTATTTTCATGATCATGTTCTCATACCCTTATGATCATAACTTTTCTTACATATCTCACTTATTTACCCTTATTGAGAATTTGATCTCACACTTTTGTTATGTTTCCTTTCCTTGGGTTATGAATAAATGTTTCATGTAGGAGTACTAAAGGTGGATATCTTTATGGGATATGATGAAGATCATTCACTATGATAGAATTTTTTTCAAATTTCCCAAAGACATTAAACTATCATGGTCCTCAGGAATGTATTTATATAATGTACAAAATATTCATCTAAAGTGATGTAAAATCCATGTATATTGTGCCTAGGTAACTATAGAATTTATAATCAAAATATTCCCAACTAGGACCAATGTCATCCTTTATACGGTATGATAGTTCCTGGTTATAGGATCCTCACACTCTCATATTAGTGATCATAGAATATGTGTACACAAATCCAACAGGCTTAGTCCGAATAGGGCTCATCAACATCCCATGTGAGATATGATCTACCTAACTAGGTTTTTTTGTTATAGTTCCCATCAACAATTCGTTTATAGGGAATTAACATCCTAGTGCATGTTTCCTAAACAACCAACTAAATTCCCAGGATCACATGTGACCAAGAAATCAGTCTATTGAAAAAGTGGAAATCATTTCATTTCAAATCAATAATCATTCAAAATTCATGAAACTTATAAATTTTTTAAAAGGAAACACTATGTTCAATAACATACATGATATACCACATCGAGCTTAAACGAAAATGTAAATATTATTATTTAAATGTTACCCTTATAAACTGGTCATTTGAATGGGGGAAATGAATAGTATAAACAAAATTAAGAAAATTAGGTTTACAAATGTATATATAACTAACTTATTTCTAACCTATTAATTTTAAATGAAATTTAAACCCTTTTTAAAAACAAAAAGTGTTTTTTTTCTGAAAAAATTTTAAAATTTTCACAAGTGTGTTTATATAATAATTAAATAAATCTTGTTGGGTTCTATTAATTATATCTACATATACCATATTCAATATAATGTATAAAATTCATATTTTATGTTTTCTAGACATGATATAACAAAATATTCCATTATATGCATAAAAGGAGTATCTTTCAAAAAATGTAGTTTTACCACCTTTTGACAAAGAACTGATTTTAAATCTAGCAGTTTTCACTTTTATAAGATATATTTTAAAAAATAAACTTCTATTTTTTATGTATGAGTATAAAAAATTTCTTTGGTTTAATTTTGGATATTTTTCTAAAAAGTTTTATGTTTTGATTAATATTGAAAAAAATAATGCATTTTAATTGAAAACTATTTTTCATAAAATATATTTATTGTGTCAAATTATATTTTTTAATGTTTTAAAAGTGTAATTAGACCATTTTTTATTAATTAATAAAATTCCTAACATTTTAATCATTTTACATTGAAATTAGATATAAAATCATTGTGAAAATTTTTAATGTCTTTATTTTAAAAACCCATTTTATCATTCTATCAATGAGATTAATTTTTATTTAATTTTTCTAATTTAGGGTTTTGAATTATGAAATCATATTGTATATTTGGAATCATAATTTTATAATTATGTAAATATGTCCCTTTTATTTGTTGAAAATATGAATAGTAACTTTACTAATTATTTTTTACCACATTTAAGGGTCAATTGGGATATTATGGGTAAAAATAATATTATAAAATAATAATAAATTTTTTCCTAATTTAATTGGATGAGTTTGTTTAGATCGAAATACTCATTTTTTCAATTTTTTGAGCTCTTGGAGTTTCTTGGATGACTTTAAGACATATATAATATTATATTCCAAGAAATGTAAATTCTATCAAAATTTTGTTTTTAACAAGTAATTTTTTTAATATCGCATTATATATGTGATATGTTTGAAAATAAAGGTTATTTATAAATATAAAATTATTAAATAAATTATGGTAGTTTATTTATAATTTTTAGGAAATAAATAATTAAATAAAATGACGACACAATGATGATGCATTAATTGTTTAATTAAATGAAATATCAAATAAATGATATTAAAAATACTAAAATAAATATAATTTGGAGTGAATATTATCTTACATGATTTTTTAGATAAATTTGATATTTTACTGATGTTTTATAATTATTGGTTCTAATTTATATTTTTATTTTCATATTTTTAAAAATTCAAGTAATTAATAGTGACAAAATAGTCATTATAGACAATTTAAAATAAATAATATTTTATTAAATGATTTAAAATTTATAAAAAACTCTATTTTTTCCAACTGACCGGGATAAGTTATAAAATTTAAAAATTACTCATTTAGTTTTATTTTGTCATTTTTTAGTAGTTATATTAAACATCCAAGTATAAATTCCATGATATCATTGTAAGAGTTAAAATGGGTTAAAACAAAAATATAAGAGTTAAAAAAATTGTAAAATTATATATAATTTTAATTGGATGATGTTTATTCAAACGAATACCATAATATATTATATATAAATTACATTAGTATAATTTATAATGTAAAATTAATTTATTTTCATTTAATAATTTGAAGAATTCGAAGAGTTACCCTCCTATCTTATACCCTCTCTTATAAAAGGGAACTCATTCTTCTCTTTTAATAAGACATAAAAAATTAATTGGTTTAGAAAATATCTTCCCAAATCCCTTTTGAGAATCCCTAACCATATTATAGAGGTCGTATTTTAGGCATAAGACCATCCTTAGAGGAGTTAATGTGTTAATCAAAAGATATCGTCTTAAGAAGAGGTATCGTTTCAAATTAAGTGTTTCTATTTTATTTCTTCTTCAACATCCATAAAATAATATTTCAAAATTATTAAATGATAAATCCATTATACTTAATAAAATTTATTTTATTATGTTAATATCATCACCTAAACCCATCTCTACTTCCATAAAATGTAAAAAGAATTAATCGTTTGTGCGTACGTGTGAACGATCACCTCCATGAACCGATATAATTTGTTTTCCATCACCGTCTCTCAATAATGTTTATAATTATTTAATTAATGATTATATATATAATTAATTAAATATTTATCATTATTAATATATAATATAACATTTATGTTCTTACTTTTCCATGCACATGATAATGATAATGTTTTTCGTGCATACATTTGTACTATCACCTCCACGAAGAGAAGTTATTCGTTATTCTTCATGACATTACAAGGATGATATATATAAGTATATTTAATTTATTCTTATGTTATTAATGATATTATGATAAATTTTTAATGATAAAATAATACTTATCTTCTATTCACAATTATCATTGAAAAATGGAAACGTTACTCATGCGTACGTACAACCTACCGTCTCCATGATTGTAACATTGTTCATTCTTAATAACCATAATTAATGGTTTGATTTAAAAGTATAATTTATGTATAATGATTAAAAAAATTTAATTAATTTTATTCTTGACATGATGAACTAAATACCATTTTTACTATAGATATCATATCAAGTCATTTTTGACTCAAGTATCAAATATCATCCAAACATTCAACCTGAACATAAACATTCAAGTAATTGTTATAATATGATAATAAGTGATATATGAGGTATAATGAACACTAAATGGTTTTAAATCATGTAAATAATTATCTTAAAATTATTATCTAGGATGATAAAGTATGTATGTGATGATTCAGACTCAATGTAAGTGAATCTTAAAATAAAACATCATTTTAAGTGTCTTAATGATTTATTCTTCTAAATCATTCTCATTCCTGTCCATGATTCCAAAATGGGTTTACAGATTTATTTATATGTACATGAGTGTTTTAAAATGTTAATTTTAGAATTTTTTAATAATTTTCAAATTTGTATGGGACACATGGATTCAAAAATAACTTTTATAAAGGTCTTCAATTGGTTTTTGAAAATGGATTGGTTATTTGAATAACAAGAAATGTTCTTATATGAGTGTAAAAGAAATTTTATGAGTAATGTGTTGAAAATTTCAGGATTTTAAGTGTTATTGAATAATTTAAAATTTATGGATGGTTAAGTGATAAACCATGTAAGGATGTTTCTATGATAAATCGAGGGTGGTTGGTTACATTATAACCTCTAATGCATTGGGTTTGGAAGTTGGTCGTTTGGATATTCCATTTTTATGAGTGATATGTATGTACATCGACTATATAATTATACCATTTTATTATTATTATGTCACATGTTACTAACTCATATACTATATTATTTCTTTTGAGTTTTTTATGGAAATATTTTCATTTTAAAAATGTCAGATAATGATCTTTTTTAAATGATGATCATTTATTCTTGGTAAAAGTGTATGTTTGAAGGATTTTATATAGGTTTTCATTAGACTAATGGTTTTATTATTTATGTCCCTTAATGATATTTTTGTGCTTATACCATGTTTTAAAATATTTTTATTGGATTTAATGGAAAATAGAAACAATGATGGGATTAAGGGAAATATTGTGACGATCAAACATGAAAAGAAAAAATGTTTCATTTTAGAAGTTTTTGTTTTGTGAGAAAAATGGACAGTAATTATAAGTGTCCACATGTAATGTATAACTATACATTATATGATTTTTTAATAATCCTCAAAATCTCTAAACTAAAAAGATCTTCAAATGTGAATTCTAGTTCAAATACTCTAGAATAAGTTATGTTTATGGCTGAGTCCTTATAGTTTCTATAAAAGGATGGATTAGAAAACATTGGAGATTAGAATGTTTTCGAATGATTTGTGGAAATCATTATGAGTTTATAATTTTTAGTTTGATCATAGTTTTATTATCTTTGAAACCCTTTTGAGGCTCCCAGTTATGAAATTTTATTGCGACTGATAGTATTTTTGGAGACATTTATTTTTGAGGTAATTATGGGTTATTACTTTTGGAATGAAAAATTAAAGGTATTGGATAAAAAATTACAATATAACATGTTATGGTTATTTTGGGGGACTATATAATATTTTGGTATTTTTTTAAGAATTATATAGTTTTAGAAAATAGGAAGCCCACAGGATGGGTGACAACCTATCACATCCTACAGCACTACAAGAATGAAACACACAACCAAAGGGAAACAATAGTGCATCACCTATCAATGTCCTGCCTCAATTCTGGGTTAGTATGAATTTTTATTTTAAGTTAAATTATTTTTTGGATTAATAATTAGTGTATTTTGAGAATATATGTTTTATCTAATAGATAAAAATAGGATTGGAGTATGATTTGGTGATTAAGTGATTAATTTTTTAGTAGATATTTTCTATTTTGGGAACTCATTTTAATTAAGGTAAACATAATACTTTGATATTTTATTTGAGAAGTATGGTTTGAATTATTTTTTTTACTAATATATGATTTTATTATGGACATATGGTGATTTAGTTGATTTATGGAAATAATTATCCAAGCTTGTAGATTATTTTATTAGGGAAATCACTTTTTGGTCGGAGGCATCAAAAGTAATTGATGTTATTTGAAGATAATTTTTAAAATTCATCTGAGAAGATTATCCCCAAAAATTCTTATGAATTTTGGTTTTCAATCTTATTTTGTATTAATTTGAGGAATTATAAGGACAATTATTTGATTTATGGCCTCTGTTGAACTTTTGGTGTAACTATTGAATTTTGGAGACTACTGTGTTTTTTCATGAAATATGTTTTATTATTTTTGGGGAATTGTTTTATCTTAAACTAACCATTTTTTTGGTTAATTTATATATATAAATTAAATATAAATTTAATCTTATGTTAATTATGTGATTCTTCAGATGTTTATTATAGTGCTTCAGTCATGAAAAATTCATTTTTAATACTCATCATTTGGAGGAAAAATGAATTTGTTATGGAAAATGATTAATCAATAAAACCCTAATTTTCAAGTAAATATATTTCCTTATGTTATTAGTATAAGTAGTAAATTAATTACTCAACTATATGAAAATTATTTTTAAACAAAAACATTATTCATTTACATTTATTACTAAGAAATCAATTACCTTTTAACCCATCATAGGGTTTTTGTTTTGTGATGGTTAGATTCCTCATGATCATATTTTATATCAAAAAATATTATTCTTTAAGATTCATAATTATATTATATTTCCATTTTTTCCTACATGGAAACCTATTATGTGTTATCTCATGTGACCACTGTACATCCCTTTATTTCATTTAAATTTTAAATTTCATTAATCCTTTTTCAAACATTTGATTTCAATAAGTAAATTTTTAAAAGTAAAAAATAATAATTTATGTTCCCCATTTAAAATTTCAATGATGCAATTTATTAAAGGGAGGATATTTTAACATCCAACATTTTTAAATGGAAATACCATTTTTTGATAGGGTACATGATATGACACATCAATATTAAACGAACAATAAAATATTATTATTTAAATTTTTCCATTATAAAATAGTTCTTTGAATGATGGGAATGAAAAATACTAACTTAATTTTCAAAATTTAGTTTATATATTCATATATAATTAATTATATGGTCACCAATTAATTATAAATGAAAATAAAACCCTTTTTTAAAATAAATGATTTTTTTTTCTGAATAACTTTTTAAAAGTCCACACCTATGTTTATATAATAATAAAATAAAAATTTTTAGGTTATATTAATAATATATATATACACACATATATAATATTTAATATAATGTTTAAAATTATTCTTATACGGGTTTTAGACATGTTATAAGAAAAAAATTAATTTTATGCATAAAAGGAGAATTTTTTTAAAAAGGAAGCTCTGCCACCTATTGATAGCACACATGTTTGAAATCTAATTTTGTCACTTTAATAATTTATATTTGAAAAAATAAACTAATTATGTTAAATATGTGTATACAAAATTTATTTGTTTTTTTTGTTATTTTTCTAATAAATTTCATTTTTTAGTAAATAAAGAAAAAATAATGCATTTTAATTGAAAATTAAATTTCCATAAAATTTATTAATAGTGTTAAGTAATATTTTTAAGTCTTTTAAATTGTAATTAGATCATATTTTTATCATTTAATATAATTTTGGCCAATGTACTCAATTTCATAATAAAATTGGATTCCCCAACTTTGTGAACTTTTCATCATTTTTACATTAAAAAACAATTTTCTCCATCTGTAAATGGAATTAATATTTAATTAATTTCATTCAATTATTTGTTTTGAATCTGTAAAAAATGTACTACATGTTTTAGAATTTGATGTTCTAATTTTTTTTAAATATTTCCCTTTTATTTTTTTCTAAAAATGAATATTAAATTTTGTAGTTTCTTTTATTACCAATGTTAAGGAATAATAAAAATAAAATGGATATAAAAAAAATAAAATAATAAACATAAATTTATTTTCTAGGAAGGTAAATTACATACATAACACGTTAGACTAAATGTATAATAATCTTTAAATAAAACATCATTAAAAGTGTATTAATGATTTGTTCTTCTAAATATTTATCTTCAATATCCATGTTTTTTAAATGGTTTTATTTATTTATTTAAATGGACATGAATATTTTCAATTTTTAATTATTGAATATATTTTAAAAAAATCTAAGTGGTATGAGAGACATTGATTCAAAAGACTCTTTTATAAATTATTTAAATTAGTTTTCAAAAATACATTTTTTATTTGAATAACATGAAATGTTTTTGTATCAGTGTAAATGATATTTTTACAATGACTTGTTAAAAATATCATGATTTTATATATTAATTGTAATAGGACATTTTATGGGTGGTTACGTGATAATCTCGAAATGAGATGTTCTTGGATAGACTAAGGATGAGTGGTTACATTATAACCTGCAATGAATTGAGTTTTGAAGTCATCCATATAGATATTTCATTTATAAGAGTGACATGTATTGAAGTTTACTATATGGTTATTCTATTTTAGTATAATTATTTCCCACGTTACCAATATATATAGTATATGATTTCTTATGAGGTTTTATGGAAATCATTTGATTTTAAAAAGGTTAGATAATGATATTTTTGAAATGATGATCCTTTATTCATCGTAAAAATTAATTCTTTAAAGAAATGTTTTATAGGTTTTCACTAAAATGATGTTTTTAAATTTTTATGTCCCTTACTATGTTTTTTTCCTAATCCCATGTTTTAATTTTTTTCAAATTATTTATGTTAGAATAGAGAAAATAATAGAGTAAATGGAAAAATTTTGACGATTGAACATGATAGAAAACCATGATTCTTTTTATTTTTTTTAAATTGAATCCATTTATTACTATCCTCTTGTAATGTATGGGTCTACATTGTAAGAGGTTTTCCTAATTCTCAAACACTTAGAAATGAAATGATCCTAGAATTTTAATTCTATTTAAAAACATTAGAACTTGTTATGTTTAAGGTTGGTTCCTTATATTTATTTTTACAACATTTCCTTTTTGAATTTCCAATTAAATTTCAAAACCAAATTTTAGGGGTTTCATCAATTCAATCCTTTAAAATAAATAATAGGTTTTTATCAATTCAATTTAATCAATTTTTCTGTAAAACGTTTCAACTCATTTCATAAATTCCATCAATTTAAATTCATGCCCAAAATTCCAATTTCATTAAAGTAGGGGGTTATAGCCAAAAAAATGTTCCCTATCAATTTCAATTACAATTCACAATAAATGGGTTTTCATAAATTAATTGAATATAATTTAAATCAGTTTAGGAAATTGGATTTTTCATTATATGTTTAAACTCAAATGAAACCACCTATTTTTATTTATAGAATCACAAAACAACACCTGAAATAGGTTCTCCCAAGGAAAAACGTTAACAACATAGATAATGAAATCAAACCTAGACTCATGATACACATCATAAAAGTTTAAATCCTTCAATCATGTAATGACCAATAAAACTCTAAGGAGTAAAGTGAGAGATATTTTAAGATAAATAATAAGAGTAGATCCACGTACCAAAGAGGGATCATATCTTCAACTAGAACGTTAATTCGATAATGCTCAGGTATGGAGGGGTAAAAGGGGTTTTGAAAGCCTCTAAGAGATTTGAATTTGGGATATGTGGAGTTATGGATGATTAGGGACATAAAAAGGGATTTAGTGACTTTTAAAAAGATTAAAAAAATCATGCCTGCACGATTAGGTGGGAATAGCCACACAGTAAAAAAAATTGTGCACCCTAACCATGCACTCCCCTACTGGGGTGTGCAATTTCTAACAGGTACAAACATGGTTTTTCACACTGTGCACCAGCCATATAATCCCCAACTATCCATGGTAGTATGTTATTCACTGGGTGGGAGCACGATTTGGAAAAACCATGTGCCAACCATGCATAGCCTGAAACAGTCAATAATTTTCAAACACACACATGAATCATTGATAAACAATCCCCAAAAAAGGGGTATAAGAAATTTCAAATTTGATAGATTGGAAGTAATCCACCCAATTAATCTAAATTATATTCTAAATTTTTTAGAGATGATATTATTAAATATCTTGTGATAAAAAACATGATTAAACATTATTTGAAAAGAAAATTATGCTAACTCTTAAGTGCATGAATCACCAATGTGACATCAAGGTCATGGGTCAGATAACTCTTATTTTGCGACCTAAATGCTAAGATCCATCTTCAATGACCTGATCATCCTACATTATAACCCAGACTAATCATGAACCTAATACATCAAAGAAGAACATATAGCCCCTCTTGGCCTCTATAAGGGTCAACACCCATGAATAATTTGAAATATGTTTTATCTAAAAAAAACACTGTAATTTTTTATTGTATGAAACCGTCACCCCCTTATGAGTGAGAGAATTAATCAGAGAATTGAAAACTAATAAATCATTTAAAAACTGGTGATAATAACCTTCTAAACCAAAGAATCTATAAGTCATAGAAACAATCCATCGTTTTCCCCAAATTATAAAAACATTCCCATTTCAAGATAATCTGAGATACCTTGTCCCAAGACCACATATCCGAATAACATCACCTCTAGAATCTATAAATCACATTTTGATAGCATGGAATTATGTTGGTGATCACTCAACAATTTCGTAACTGTTATCATATGAAAAAAATGATCCTCCTTGGACATAGAGTAAATGAGGACGTCATACACAATGATCACCACAAACATATCAAGTTACCTATGGAAGATGTTATTTATCAAATATATGAATACTATAGGATCATTGGTTAGAAAAAATGGCCTTAAAAGGTACTCGTAATGGACATAACTTCTTTAGAAGGAAGTTTTATAATTTTCATATTAATTTATTGTCAACCAGTGTAGACTAGATAAAAGATCAAATTCTAAAAAAACATTCTCCCATTTTAACTGGTCAAATACATCTTTAATCTATGTTAAAAAAATACTTGTTCATTACTATAGCTCAGTTGTGTTTTTGGTAATCAATAAATAGGGGAAGTGTTCCATCAACGTTCTTAGAAAATATAACCATTGCTATACAATGTGACTCACTTTTTCATATAAAGACTTTCCCAAAAAGATTATCTATGTGTGTCTTCAACTCTTTCATTTCATCTAGTAAAATATGGAATATTTTATTGGTAGTATATGAGTACCATGTAGTAAATCAATATAAAACACTACCTCTCTAACAGGTGAAGAAACATAAAAATCAAAAGGAAACATGTCAGGAAACCCAATAAAAATTGAGGGAGATCTCCACCCAAAGACATACAA
Organism: Viscum album; assembly: GCA_963277665.1. Classification (NCBI taxonomy): domain Eukaryota; kingdom Viridiplantae; phylum Streptophyta; class Magnoliopsida; order Santalales; family Viscaceae; genus Viscum; species Viscum album. Next base: position 1,571,569,034 of record OY728120.1, on the reverse strand, counting down.
ATATAAATCGAAAGATAACACAAATATTACATTCTCCATCTCTAGATTGGAAAGACCATATCTACTAAACATTGGGTCCCATTCTCCCAGAATGATTTGGAACACCACATTGTGCATAGAAAATGAGGCCTGTCAAAGATAACAACCAATATAGACATCATTAGTAATGATCCAATCCATCCAAAAAATTATATCAATAATTTTCATGTAGTGAACCAGAAAATTCTAGGTAAGATCAATCTTTGATAAAGATAAAACAATGTATGAAAACAGAGAACCTATTCTCTCTTTGTTCCTAGGGGTGTTATAATATTCAAACCTATGATAAAATATCAGTATAAAGATTCAGTAGGATCATAATACTAGTTGAAATGAATTAATGAGGTACACCATAAGAATATAAAGTAGAAAATAAGGAAGAGGATATAATGATGGTAACTATCACAGTTATTGGAAATCAACATCATATGGAGACTCTTCCACTACGTGAGGAGAACTCATTCCGTATTCATGTGGTGGGAACCCCTTTAACCTTGGAGAATATAATTGAACTATATTGATATTTAGTGCGGATGAGATAATTCCCCTATGTGGGGGGAGAGAAGATATAGTATAACTTTTGAATTTCTCCAAAATGCCCACATAAAATACATATCGTGGGTTCCTCAGTGTAAACCCATATCAGATTACTAGTCATCCCACATATGAGGAAAGTTATAGGGCTTCTTCCAGGCACAATAAGAGGTCATGAAGAACTATTCTATTAAGATCCTCCATGAGACTCATAAAAATTTCTCTTACCTTTATGGGATCTCAAGTAATATCCACTTGGGGAAAAATTAATTACATTCATACTAGAGTTATCAGCTAGGTCCATATCAACCATCAAATCCATATCTTTCACACCACCATAAGAATAGAGCTTCAATAATATTACCTGATAAATAATATTAGATAAAAGTCCCATATCTAACCTTAATGTATTCATATTCTGATTTTATATAATCTTAATTGAAAATTGAACATACTCAGAAAAGAGATTCTTATATTCTATCATGGTGCTATGAGTCTACTCGAGTTTGAAAAACTCTGTACCCATAACTAGAACATTAGAACCTAGATATAATTGGTTTTCGAAAATAAAATTAAAGTCCTTTTTATCTATATCCTCTTTCTTCTTCACCATAAACATTAAATCCCACTATCTCTTTCTAGGTACCTCTATCTTAAAGGTGGAACATCTCACCTTAATCAACTCTAGAATTTTTATGAACTCAAAATGAAACTGTATGATGATAATTCATTCCTCATCCTCAAGAGGATTATTTGAGTTCTTGAACATTGGTGGATTTTGCTAAAGTAACCCTAGACCATGATTCCAAGAATCATCCCTCTTAGGTCCCACAACTAGAGCTAGAACAGGAATGGGTTTAGGTTTTTTTCTTATAGAATGGACAATACACACTATAATATTGATGATATTCCGGTCCAATGAAGGATTCACTCATAGTGGATCATCAATAGCCTACTCTTAGATCCTATTTAGATGTCTTACTAGAGTAATGATTCTAAGAAACATCATAAAAACATCTATTACATAATTACATTACTCATATAAACAACCCAAGCAAGAGAAAAAGAGAAATTAATCTTATAAGATAAGAAAACCATTTCTAGTTTTTAGACTATCCGAATTGAAAATAGGAAATTGAATGGAATTACTACTCAAGATGTATTCCCCAAACCATCCATGGGGACTTAAGGATCATTACTATGAGATCTGGATAGTAACTTTTCCAAACTACCTCATATGTTTCAACAACATCTATCAACTATATATTAACATAAATGAAAAATTCTAAACTAGTATCTCTAATTCCACTTTGTTATAAACTAGCCTAGATACCACAGTTCCATGATACACAAGCTGGACATGAAATAAACTAAAGGGAATTCCCAATATTCATAGTTTAGGGACAATATATTTGCATCATACATGATAAAAGTGGGAGTAATGTTGCCACAAAAAAATTGAAGATAGCATTTATATATCAGTATGTTAAAAACAACAAGGGGATATAGTACATAAAACCATACAATTATAAAAAACAATATAATTCCAATCTATGTTAAATCTGAAAGGATAAACCCAACATCCCAATGGAATTATCACTCTAATACCATTGAATTGACACATCCACCTATTCTGAGAGGCTTATTCCCTTTCCTCAAACTTGTTTGAAGGAAATATATAAATTCCTAAAGGAAAAGGTAAGACATGTGCTCTGAATCCTAGTAGGGTATCACCTTGTTTTCTATAAAATGATTCTATAATATAAATAAAATCATGATTTAAAATTTAATAAAACTATTCATGACAATAAAATTATATATTTATGACAAAACATCCTTTCATATCAATTTGATGGAAAAAATATTCACATGGCTTAAATAAAAAATATATATAAATCAGTATATATAAATCAGTACAAAAGAGTAAAATAGTTCTATATCAATTAGTTTTATAATAAAAATCATCACTATAAGTACCCATATCATCTTTCCTATGGTACGATAGTTCCCAGTTATAGTAGCCTCAAACTCTGATGTTAGTGATCATGGAATATATATACACACATCCCTCATGATCATGCTAAATAAAACTGATCAACATCCCATATGGGATAAGATATGACGGACAAGATTTTTGTTAGAGTAGTTATCATAAATCCTTTGATATAGAATTAACATCACAGTGTGGTTGTCCCAAACAACCATCTAAATACCCAGGATCACATGGGCTCAATCAATAAATTAAATGAAATATAAAAAATTACTTCATTTTAAAACAATCATCAATCACAATTCAATTGCACAATTATAATTTTCAAAATGAAAATTTACATTCAAAACCAAAATATGGGTTTTCATCAATTGATGGATTTTAGAAAAATTGAATCTTATATTATTATCAGTTCAATTTAAGTAATTTTTGAAAATAAATTCTCAAATCATTTCATAAACTCGATCAATTTCAATTCCTTCCCTAAACACTAATTACATTAGAAATGGGGATTTTATAATAAAATACATAAAATATAAATTTCAATTCCAATTCACATAATATTGGGTTTTTATAAATCAATTCAAATCAATTTAAATCAAATCACGTAAATAAATGTTTTATCATATGGTGAAACTCAAACTGGGCCACCTACCATTATTTATAGAATCCAAAAATGACACATATAATGGGTTCATCCAATGATGAATGACGAAAATGAAGCTCAATAAATTAGAACAAGATACAAGATAAAAATAATGGGTTTTTAGATCCATAAAATATGGGATAATCTATCAAACTCTATGGAGGAATGTAAGAGATAGAATAATTGAAAGAAAAGGAGGAGATACTCTTACTAAAGAGGGATCAAATCGTCCATCAATGCTTATATTCGATAAAAATGGTGTTTTTTGGGGACAAAATGGGAATTTACGAGCCACTAAATCCTATGAATTTTAAATATGTAATGTTAGGGTCAAGAATAGACATAAAATGGGGTTCTGTGAATTTTAAAATAAAATTTTAAAATAAAAATTCTTTGGCATTCAATTAACAAGGTATGACCTCATGTTTAGACAAACAATTCACCTTAAATGTTCACCCATCTACCGGGGTGAATTATTTTTTCTAGGTGTGGGAATGGTTTTCAAAACCATTCACCAATAAGGAAAAACCCTCATTGTCTAGTTTATCATGTGGTGGGAGAAAAATTTAGGAAAATCATTCCCCATTTGTGTAGATCCCAAAATCATCAAAACAAATTTAAAAAACAAACCCAATGAATCCCTAAAAACCCCCAACCAATGTATGATCAAAACAAGAGTCCACAAGTACCTTAAATCTATTAAAATTTTGTTATAATACACATAATACAATTAGTGAATCTATATAAATGGAATAATTATAAAAATTGATTCATAATATAGGATATGGCACACTAGGGAACAAATTGATTGTGGGAAAAATATTGGAATTATAGAAGATTTTTTGATTAAAAAATTTCACAATCCACAACATGTGATTTTTTAATACACATACCCAACTATATTAGAAAATTAATATAAAAAAATACATAATGAATTGAGCTATCTTAGCCACTATACGTGAGATTATACATTAACTAAGTGACTATATGATGAATTTTATTGTACAGGGATGAAGGTATTTGTTTGATCAAATTAGGTGTTTAGAGAATGTAATTAAATCGACACACAACACACACACACACACTAGAGATTATAAATAGTATAAAAATATCTATTATTACATGCCATAATAGTTTTGGAATGTCGGTGTGTCAGTTATGTTGATATATAATGTTGACTAATCAATTAGGATAATTAATGGAACACCTTTAATTGTTACAAATTTGATATATAATTTAATTGGAGTTGAAATTATATCAGGAACTCAGTATATATATAATTCATTCAAACCTAGTATTAATATGAAATATTTAAATTCAAATAAACCATTTGGGTTTCAAAGATAAAAATATTTGTTAACTATTTATTATGCCATTACTATTTAATATATTCAAGTCCCGTCCCATTATTTTATTGTAAATTTTCAAAATAATCCTATTTTTTTCATGGTCAAAATTGTGTATCCATCTCAAGAGTAACCAAAAAATATTTTTAATTATTGATTCATGAAGGTTAAAATAATCCCTTGAGTTATACTCTATATATTGACTTCATAGGAATTATCCAAAACATACACTAGGTAAACATAAAATTAGAAAAATTATAATTTAAGATTCATTACTGCATACTCAACATTACATTTTTGATGAAAACTATTTATGACATTATTTACTTTTTCTATTTAATATTTTCTATTATATTATTATATTGATAATATGAAGTGGCCTTTCTGTTTACTGATGTATGAGATATTTCAATGTATTATTATGAAACATCAAAGATTAAAGTATTCATTACATGAGTTTTGAATAAATAATCATTAAATTATATAATTGAAATATTTTTTATTGACATTCTACAAAATTATGCAAATTTAAGTTATCATTCCTTTTAATTAATTTTAAATTAATAAAATACTATTTTTTTAAAAAATATAGTTCACTGTTAAAATTTTGGTGTTTTATACTATCCTTATTAATTCAACTAATTATTGAACCATATAACGATTATATTTGAAATATTTTATGACTTTACATGTTCCATTTTATTTAGTTTCTTTTTTATATTTTTCCATAACTATGTATTAAAATCATATATGATACTTATAAAACTAGTTCAGTACATGATTTACGAAACATTTATATTCTAAATGAATAAACTATAAAAGAATAAAATACATTTATAATTAAACAAATTTTAACCATATTAACATTTCACTTTTTACAATCAATAATTGATTGAACACTACTTGAATAATATAGTTATAGTAATTTAAGTCCAACTATACTCTACATATTACGTAATTGTTTTTACACTACTACTTATATGGATGAAATATTCTGGATAAATTTTTTTGATGGGAACTATCATCCATATAAAAATCATTTATTATTTAAATAATTTATAATATCAATGTTAAATTTCATTTAACTACAAATAAAAGAAGATATTTTAAAAAAAAACATAAGAAAGATATATTGTCTTACTAGAGTTATCTTCTAAAATCATTCAATGTTCATTTTCCTCATTTTGGTTTTATTTTAGTTCCACATGATAGAGTGATATAATATAAGGTTCCTACAGAATACATCAGTGGTATAGAATAAATTTTTTCCAATTTTTTCCATTATTTTTTATTTTTTATAATCAATATAAATTGCCACATATGTGTATTGAAATATTCAATTATTTTTCATGTCATGAAAAATAAATAAATTTATTTCATATAAAATTAATTTGGATTCTAAATTCATCTATTTTAATGTTAGTAAATTATATATCTATCCATCATTATTTTTAATAAACACGTCGTGGAATTCATAATAAAAACAACCATATAAAAAGGGATATTTTGAGTGGCATTGGTATTTAAAATGATTTATATAAAAATAAATATTTTTAAAATTATGTAAAATAATAAATTTATAAAATTATAGTAAAATTATGTGTTTGGGAGGCCAATTGATTTTTTTTCATTCATTTATATAACACTACTAATCATTGTTGAAATTTTGGAATACAACATTCATAATGGAAAATGATCATGTGAAAAAAATATAGTCCTTATGAAGAACCACCACTTTGATTTACGTGACCCTTTTTTATGCCTTTTTATGTTTATAATGTTGTTTGGGTAATTTTTAGGAGATTTTGGGAAGGTTGTGGAAACTTTTGGAGGCTTTTTGAAGTATCACAGTTTGAACATAGTTAGGGGAAACCATGTAGGATCTCAGGGAAACCGTTCTAGTAGAGGAAGTGACATTCACATACTTTGTGCATGATTCTTCAATCTGTGTGAGGAAACCATGTGGGGTCCCTATTAATGTAGAATCATGTGCATGGTTAGTGCACAATTTTCCTAACCGTGTGCAGCAACAAAAATTGGGTTTTTAATTATTGGTTCACTCAGGATTTTCCCTAAAACTCCTCATATCTTATTCCATATGAACCCTACTATGAATTATTCATTCTCAAGGGTTAAATAGGATAACTTAATCAATTTGGATGTGATTTCAAGGGGTTTTTAGGTGTGTTAAAGGCGATTCTTCTCTAGTAAGTCTTATATCTTGGATCATTCTTGTTTTCCTTTGATCTAGTTTTCTCTCTCTCTCTCTCTCTTGGTTTTTAATATTTACTTCTATATCATGTAGATTTAGGGTTTTTTCTTACTAAAGTAATGATATTGGGTTATGTTGATGATATGAAAAGGGATCTATGGAGGTTTTGTGGATGTTTTACCCTGATTCGGTGTGTGGTGGGTCGATTTTATTAAAACCCTAAGGTAAGGGGAATTCCCTATAAAATCTAATTTATTAGAACTATAATCCTTGTTTTAAATTAATTGGGTTTTCATGAATCTAATTGTGATTATTATGTTCTAAGATTTATGAAAATTCCCTTTGTGATTCTTTGTCGATTTTTGGGGAAAAATGGTTTGTCGCGGTGGAATGTTCTTATTGTCAGATTTTAAAATGTTGATTTTAAAATCACTATCATGGGTTGATTTATGAAAATGGGTTTCAGTAAAATTGGTTTAATCATTGAAATTTATTGTGGCATGGATGGTTTTCTAAGGAATTTTTTGGTTGTGAAATAGTTTTTTCATATTGTGGTGGGTTTGTGGGTGCGTATGCCTATTTATTGGATTGAGCATTTGGTTCATGAATTCGAATGATGTCATGTGGGTGAGAATTACATCTATAACATGTGGGTGGATAGAGTATGGAAGGGAGACCATAAAGAATAATTTGGAATGAAGGACCACTAGATTAGGAAAGGGGTAAACAATCTTGGATTGGAAGTGCCACATTAATTTGTATTGAATCGGTATATGAAACACTATAGTTATTCCTTGTTTGTGTGTAATTATGAAAGGTGAAAATTATTGTTCTAATCTATGATGGTATAAAGATTATGGAATGGTTGTTTGGATTTCCCATGTATTGTGTGGATTAGGGTAGAAAATGTCTTGCTAAGGGTGTGTTTATCTTTTTCGAAATTTTTTAACTATTTGATGTTTTATATAAAGTACATTATACAAATGTGAAAATGATTCTATGGAAGTAGCGTGTGTAGGGAAGTCATTTGGGGAAATACTACTGCGTATTATTACTCACCCCAAGCCTTGGCACTTTGGTTTCTTTACATATGTCGTTTTAAAGGACACAGGTATGGGTAAAACATCTCATTTTTCTAGTGGTTCGTCTTGATTCTTGGGTGGTATTGTGGTGCTTCAATCTTGGAGCTTCATGTGGATCCATGGAACCTATCATGGTTTCCTTTGAGTCTTTTTTTGAGTCTTCCATTTAGTACTTTGGCACTGGGATTTTTGTGGGTTTTTGTATTGGATTTTGATAATTATTATAGAATTTTTTGTTTTTTCTTGGCATCATCTTGTTGGGGAGTACTTTATTGAAATGCATCATGTAGTTTTGGTTGGTTATCACTTCTATAGTTAGGTGGATTATCAATAATGTAAAATCGTTCCCCAATTTTTCTTGAAGCCCTCAACATTTATTACCAACCTTTAGAACTTTGGGAACATCTCCTAAGGCCAGGTAGCATCTCACCTCCTTTTGAAGCCAACGAGGAAGAGGTGGGACCTTATAGGTGGTATTAGTTTGTCCGGTCCTTGATGTCTAAATTGTTTGGTTCCTTGTATATAGTTGCCATTCATGGTGTGGGAGTTCGTTCTTGGTCTACAACATAATTCGGGTTAATAGCAAGGCTTAGGATTGTTGGAACATGACATGTATATAATAAAAGGATGTTGCTAACCCTTTTATGCTGATCTTCAATTTACCAGGGGGTTGGGTATATAAGTTCTTGGGAGACACTTATAGGCATTGGAAATATCATTATTATGGGTGTGACCAATGAGATAATCATGGTATGCACGGTATAAATGACTTCCCATAAATATTTAATATTTCATTTGGAATAATGATTTATGTTGTGGTATGGATATATTGTCTTGTGAAAAATCCAAAAATTATTTTCAAATGTGTAAATTTGATATGTGGATAGTTTTTGTATTTTGAAAATGGGTCAATTTTCAAAACATGGTGGATTTTTTGAAAATGGTGCACCATGGGACATGTGAACTTGTGGAAATCCCGGTTGTGATAGTTGCAAAGTAATTGAATCGGAAATTTTATGCCTTTTAATGATAAAGGGAAAAGACTTATGGTTGTTTTTATGTTGATAGAAATGGAATTCGGTAAGCATCATAGAGAAAAACCAGAGGAGGATACTAAAAATGTGGTTGCACCGGAGCCCAATGGGTACCATCAGCTAGTGCATTGCATAGTGAATGTTTTCCAAGATGTGGGAGGTGGGAAAAAAGGGGATGAGCTGAAGCATGTGGATCATGCAGTTCAAATTTAAAAGTATAATCCAAATAAATTTATGGGTGATTCCAAAACAAAATAAAGTCTTAGGAATGGTTGAATAGAATAAAAAGGATATTTGAATTCCTTGGAACATCGAAAGAGATGAAGGTGAAGTTAACAATGTACATGTTGGGAGATATTTCCCATCAATAGTGGGAGTTGGTGTTCCAAGCTAGAATAGACCAAGGTATGACATGGGAGGGTTTTGAAGAATTTTTTAATAAAAAATTATACACTCATACTTTTTGAAATATATGCATAACATGTTTCTTTATACTGAAGTAAGAGAACCTATCACTAATGGAATATACGACTAGGTTTATGAACATAGTGTGGTTTTCACCTGAGGAGGCAGGTAGTACATCATTAAAAGATGATATTTTGAGGCAGGGTTGAGAAAATAAACTAATTCTAAAAAATTAGTGTTATGTATAAGTGATTACACTAAAATGGTGGATAGATCCACAATAGCTAAATGATTTATTTCTGGCTCTACAGGAAGGCGAAGCATGTTGGAACCCATGGTAAATGGTTGAACTCTAATGCAAGGATCATGAAGAAGGGGGAAACTTATTTCCAGGGTGGAAGTATGGATCAGAACATTATGGAAATATCTTTGAATCTTCCTCTAAATCCTTAGAGTAAGGTGGGATGATTTCAATGTGTCAATATAGTCCACATCAACCAGGATTGTATAGAACAACCTTGAGCATGTTATAAATATAAGATGATGGGTCATCTTTAGCGTAATTATTGTAACTCTCTCAGGTAGAGTGTTCATGAAACTCCTCAGGGGTCCTAGGAGTCCTACGCATCTACGGGATAGGGGCAGTAGCATACCCTAATTCAACAGAGCAAAGCTAGTGATGGTGATTCAAGGATACTATGACTCCTCAACAAGGAAAAAAGAGCAGAGTGTCATAAGAAAGAAGTTTCTTAGAGCTAAGAAGGTGGTGATGGATTATCAGTTGAGACCAACCATAGTGCGAGGTATGGTTATTTTAAATACAACCTTAATGAAAATGTTGTTTGATATAGGTGCTTCTCATGATTTTATCATTTCTCATGCTGTCAGTTTGATTAGGTTGACTATGGAAATAGTTCCATAGGTTTTAAAATGTAATACTCCTTAGAGTCAAAGAGAGTGTCAATCCTTCATGTGTAGATCATGTTGTATACTTATTGACGAGGTTGAGTATATGTGGGATTTATCAGTACTTGAGATGGATGAATTTGTTATAATAATGGGAATGGATTGGTTGGAAATGTTTAAGGCCAACATCGACTATTAAGCATGAATGGTTAGTTTCATGATGTATGATGGTGTTGAACATCTCTTTATAGGAGAGAATAATTAAAATTTGTGTGATATAGGCTTGTTGGAACAAGGTATTGGAACGATATCATATCAGTTAGTGGTGTTGTCATTCAAATCAATGGAAGGAGTTCAGCATAGCATATTTCCATCAATTGTTGATTAGTTTTTGGATGTCTTTATAGAAGAATTATTAGGTTTCCCACTCATGAGAGAAGTTGAGTTTATGATTGATATCCTTCCGAGGACCAGTACTATATCAATTTTTCCATACTAGATGGAAATAATAGAATAGAGGGAATTGAAAGTGTAGTTTTAAGGGTTTTAAAAAAATGGTTCATCCGACCTGGAAAGTCTATGTGGGTAGTTCTAGTTCAGTCTGTTAAAAAGGCGGATGACACCTTCTGAATATTTTTTGATTATCATTGTCTTTATTAGGTTATAATAAATAACTGATATCCTCTCCCATGCATTGATGATTTGTTCAATCTATTTAGGGGATCTCAGTGGTTCTCTATGATTAACTTATGATCAAGTTATCATTAATTGTGGGTGAAAAAAACGATATTCCAAAAACAACCTTCAGATGTAGATATGCCCATTATAAGTATATAGTTAATCCATTTGTAATGATGAATGAACCAACATTTTTCATGGAATTGATGAATCAAATATTTCATAAATATTGATTTAATTTTTTAGTTGTATTTTTTGATGATATGTTGGTGTATTCCCTATAATGGGTGGAGCATGAGAAGCACATGGCGATATTTCTAGGGATCTTGAGAGATCATAAATTATATGCCTAATTGTGAAAGTGTGAAATTTGGATAAAGGGGGTTCATTTACTTGGCCATTTTATTTATGAGAATTTTGTTTTAGTTGGTCCTAAAGTGATAGAGGATTTTATTTCATGGAAACCACCAAAGAATATCTTTTTTATATGGAGATTCCTTGGACTAGCTGGGTAAAATTGGCATTTTGTTCATAAGTTTTCATGATTATCCTCATTGGTGACATCTATGCCTATGGATAATGTTCCATTTCAATGGAATGAGCTGTGTTGGAAATCGTTTGAAGAGAATATGGGTCACCTTACATCATCACCAATCTAGGTTCTGCCAGAACTAGGGAAATGGTACGTAGTGTATTGTGACACATCAGGATCAGGGTTTGGATTATAACATATGCAAGGGGATCATGTGGTTGTGTATGGATCATGAATGTTTAGGGTGTATGATAATAACTACCCAATTATTTATTTGGAGTTGGCAGTAGTGGTTCATGAATTGAAAATGTGGTGTCATTATCTCTTCGGTGATAAATTCAAGGTGTTTACTGAAAATAATATTTTAATGAATATTCACTCACAAGTATATTTGATCATGAGGAAAAAGAGATGGATAGAGTATATTAATATATTTTATATTTTATTAATGTACACATCATGTAAGGAAAATTCTGTGGAGGATGCATTAAGTAGGATTTAATATTCTGAGGTTGTGAAATATGAATTAGATTAGTGGCAGTTGATGTCAATCATATTCGACATGCAGTTTGAATGTGAGGATTGGGATGATAGAGCAATTTTCTTTCCAGTCTCATTGGTTCTGGCCATAGTTTGTTTTGTTAAATAGGCATAGGTGTTTGATTCCATTTATATGAATATGAGGTCAAAATTCAATAGTGGGGAGACCATTGAGGATTGGGAATTGAATGTGCATTCAGTTTTCTATTTTCATAATTGGATGGTTGTACCAGTGTCCTTTCAAGAGGAAATTCACAAGGCTTATCATAATTCTTGATGGTTTTTTCATCTTGGAATTCAAAAAATGTATATCCCTTTGAAAAGAACATTTTTGGTGGGCCGGTATGAAAAGGAAGGGGTATAGTTTGTTTTGAGATTCTTGGATTGTTATCAAGTCAAGGTAAAGCATCCATGGATAGTAGGCATGATGCAATCCTTACCTATCCCCATATAGAACAGGGAACATATAGTGATGGATTTTGTTACATGTCTCCCAATAATGGTCAGAAAGAACGATGCCATATGGGTGATAGTGGATCAACTCACAAATCCATCCCATTTCATCCATATTCGTGAATCTCATATGGTGTAGGATCTGTCCCAAATCTAAATCCATGAAGTGGTAATGAGCCATGGAGTTGCATTTTTTATTGTATCAAATAGATATTTGAGGATCAGTTCTCATTTTTAGAAATCCTTATAGCAATCCATTGGGACATAGTAGGCAATGAGCACAGTGTATCATCCTTAGATGAATGGGAAATCCGAGGGAATGATACAAACTATGGAAGGTATGCTACGAGATTGTGTAATGGATTTTGGTGGATCATGGGAGGACTAATTTACATTGGTGGAATTCTTGTATAATAACAATTATCAAGCCTTTATACGTATGGCTCTATTTGAAGCATTGTATGTGCGTTCGTGTCATTATTCAATATAATGGGTGGAAACGGGTGAGTCCTCATTAGTTGGGATAAACCTTGTACATGAGACTATGGAGAAGATCATGCTGATCAGGAAGAAAATGGATATAGTTTAGAGTCATTAGAAATAAAATGTGGACCATCGTCGATGGTCTTTGTCGTTCGAGGTGGTTGATCATGTGTTTTTGATAATCTCTTTGAGATTGGGGCATCATCGGTTTGGAAAGAAGGGAAACTTATCTATGAGGTATATTGGGCCATTTAATATAATTGAGGGGTTTGGATAGGTGTATTATCATTTTTATTTTACAACATAGTTTAGTGCATTGAATAATTTGTTTCATGTTTTTTAGGTGAAGAAATATCATCCAGATCTGGACCATGTGATTCGATTGAATCATTTTGAGTTAGAGCTGGAGGCATCGTAGGTAGTTGTGCAAGTGTGGATTATAGATATGAAAGAGAATTTCTTGAATTGTAAAATCATTGGTATGATTATGGATTTGTGGTAGCATGATCTTATTTAGGAGGATACTTGAGAGCGGGATAAATAGATGGTTGAGAAATGGCCAAAGCTCTTTCGAGAATGCAATGGTTCTCTAGTTTCTAAGGATGGAATGTCCAATGGGGGGGGGGGAAATGTAGCACCCCCAGTTTGATTTATGTGACTATTTTTTATGCCTTTTTATGTTCATAATGTTTTTGGATAATGTTTGGGAGAGTTTGAGATGATTTTGGAAATGTATGGAGGCTTTTTGTAGGAGCACAGTTTGAGCACTGTTAGAGAAAACAATGAAGGATCTCCAGGAACTATGTAAGTGGAGGTAGTAGTATTCAATTGGTTTTAAAATAGTTTTCCTAATAGTGTGGGGTTCTAGTTTATGGAGTATCAAGTGCACTATTACTGCACAATTTTTCTAACCATGAGCGGTATAAAAAATGGTTTTTTAATTATGGGTTCACTCGGGATTTTTACTAAACTTCTCATCTCTTATCCCATATGAACCGTACTTGAGAGTTTTTGTTATAAAGGTTTAGAGTGGATCTCCACATCATTTTGGAATCTATTTGAAGGTTTTTCAGGGTTCAGTGAAGGAAATTCATCTATAGTTCTCTCTCTCTCCCTCAGTTTTCTTGATATACATCTACATCATTTAGATATTGGAATTTGTTTCCCTAAAGTAATGATATTTGTTTTTTTTAAGATTGTAAAAGTGAAATATGGAGGTTTTGTGGATGTTTTACCCAGATTCAGTGTGTGGTTGTACAGTGGGTCGATTTCACCAACACTCTAAATTAGGTGGCTTCTCACTCAACTCCACATCTTTAGAACTAGAATACTTATTTTCAATTAATTAGTTTTTCCTGAAAATAGTTTGTGATTATAATGTGTGAAGCATTATGGAAATTTCCTTTGTGATGTTTTGTGTATTTTTGGGAAAAATGGATTGTTGCAATGGAATGTTTTTATTATCATATTTTAAAATATTGATTTAAAAATCAGGAGCTTATGTTGATTTAATAAAATGGTTTGTGTAATTGTTTTTATATAAAAGGGATTACTTTATGGAAATTTATTATGGAATTGATGAGGTTCTTGGGAATCTATTGGTTATAAAATTGTTGTTTGCATATTTTGGCGGGTTTAGTGGGTCTAAGTGCTTGTTTGTTGGATTTTTCATTTGGTGCTTATGTTTGAATGATGTGAAGTGGGAAGGAAGTATCATTATAAAAAGGGGATGGATTGTGGAATGAATTGGAATAATCAAGGATAAGTGGGCATGAAGGACCACTAGATTGGGAAAGGAGTTAATGGGTTTGGATGAGAAGTGCCACTGTGAATATTACCGGTTGGGTATGTGAAATTATATAGTTATTCCTTGTTTGTGTGTGGATATGAAAAGTGTAATTTATTGTTCTATTATGTGATATTAAATGGATTATGGAATGGTATTTTGGATTTTCCTTGTATTGTGTGGGTTTGGGTGGAGAATTTCTTGGTAAGGGTGCATTTGGCTTGTCAAAAATTGTTGTACTGTTTGATGTTTTATATAAAAAAATTCATATAAATTTGATAATGGTTCTATACTAGTGTCATGTGTAGGGAAGTCATTTAAGGAATCCTAATGAGTATTTCTACTCACCCCCTTTCTTAGATCTTTGGTGCTTTTATAGATATCATTTTCTGGGACACTAGTAAGGGTAAAGCATATCATTTTTCCAGCAGTTTGTCATGGTTGATGAGTGGTATTGTGGTGCTTTAAGCAAGGAGATTTGTATGAAGCCCTAGAGCATGTAATAGTTTCATTTGAGTCTTGTTTTTTATTATTCTTTTTAGTACTCTAATTTTGGGATTTTTGTATTAGGTTATGGTAATTTTTATGGAATAGTTTGGTTGTCTCTTAGCATGATCTTGTAGGGGTGTACTTTGTTGGGATTCATCATATAGTTGTTGTTGGTTATGACTTGTGTGGTCGGGTGGATTATCACTAGGGGAAAATCATTCCCCAATTGTTCTTGAAGCTCATGGAATATATTTACATCAATTGGCATCTTAGGATCATGACCGAAGGTCATGTCGCATCTCATCGCCTTCTCATGAAAATTTGTAAGGGGTGGGATGTTACACCTAATTCAGTTCATTTAAGACAGTGCACAACAAATCATAGATTTAAAAATTTTCACCAAACAGCAAAATGTATATCCTTCATAAATAATTTCATTGTCATATTATATAAAAATTCAATTTTTTCTAATATCTTATTAACAAACCATTTAAAAATATATGAAATACATATATCTAACTATTATTCTTCATAATTCTATATAGGGGATTTATACTGATAGAATTTCAGGGAGAAACACATGATAAATATAACAAACATTTCCCATTACCCATAAGTAAATCATTTAAAACATATTATTTTATAAATAATTATATTCTAAATAACTTATGTGTATTTAATTTTCTTCATATATTCATCATTTAATTAAAACTATGTTGAAATATTGAACTTAATAGCTTCAATCATAATCATAAAAACTTATTGAAATTCATTCAAAATCATAATTCACATTTTCCAATTTCATTAAAATAGGATATAATATAAAACGAATCCACCAATATACATTCCAATTTTTTTGAGTTTTGTAAACAAATCACTATTTTAATTTAAAATAATTTATTTTTCATTGAATTAAACTCAATAGATTTTATCCATGGGATAAAACATATTTATCATTGTTAATTGGGTGAATAATTACTATATTTTGAATTTTTTTGATATAGATGACACTATAATTTAGAAAACACTTGATTAATGTTTAGTTATACTATTGTCAATGATTATCATAAAATATTCATTCCACTCATCTATATATATCATTTCATTTCACCATATTTCCAAATGGGGGTTTTTATCATGAAAATTCACAGATAATTCACATTATTAATAGAACATTTCTATCTGATTTTCCAATGGTAAAAATTTAAATGTACTTTATATACTATGCCACTATAATATGTCTTTTTTTAATGATTTTTTTTGATTCTACGCATTTATTATTAATTATTTAATGTAATATTAAAATGGTTATTTTTTTCATACTTCAATGGTAGTGAATATCTTCTATAAATCATAAATGAAAGCTTTTTTAAATTACATAATGTTCCCCAATTGATAATAAAATAATATTATAAAACAATTGTATTTTATATAAAATCAATATGCAATTTTTTAGTTTATTAGGACTTTTCCCAGTTTAAATTATGTTTGATATAAAAGAAAATATAATTATAATTTCTAAATTTTCCTAGTATTGGTAGAAATTTACATTTTTACATTATTAAAATAAATAATAAAAATCATCAAAAATTACACTGGGTATGCTAAATAAAAATTCTATAATTGTTCAACTATATTTGAATAGTATGAATATAATTTGAAAAATCATATTGTCGAACCTTGATTTATTTTTTCCAAACATTTTCCTAGGAAATATGTATTTATTTCATAAATAAAATTAAAATATTAATATTATGTAAAAAACATTGTTGTTTTCTATGTAAAATTAATTTTTTATTACTTATGTTTAATAACATTTCTGGTAATCACTAAAAAATTTACTAAATTCAACAAATTAACAATTATTATTGAATTATATGAAAATTTTAAAAAAATAAATTATTTTTAATTTTTCTAATAAATATCTATAAATTGTTTGAATAATATATTCCATGTATATATAGTTACAACACGATTTTTATGAACCATGTTCTCTAGAAATTTATAATGGTTTGCTAGGATCAAAACATGTAATTTCATCATTAGAGTATAGTCTTGGGAATTAAACTTCAGTAGCATATATCAAGAATGAAATGACCGATAAGGGTGATTAAATAACATATCACATAATCATTGTCTCCACTGACACTTATATGTTATTAAATAATTTATTTAATTCCCTACTTTGAGAGCTTCTAAACCATTTCTCCGGGATGGAGTTCCACATGGCCTCAGAAATTCCTCACCTATGCTAGATTCTCCCAATTAGTAGTGAGGTCTTATTGGGTTATTAATAAGAGATATTCCATCATTATTATAGTATCCAATGAAATAAAAATAATTCAAATGACAATTAATCTAGACAACATCATATGTAATCTTGTGAAAGTTCCACAATTAACAACAATATCAAAATTCCAATAAAATGTGAAATTCTATACATTTTATAACTTATCCCCCATGGGAATACCACATAAAAGATAAAATAAAATACAAAATACAATAGAACTAAAATATTATCTCCCTAACAATCTTGATTCATCTTTGGTACCACTGGACAAACTCCCCCAAGCTACGAAAAACCTTTTGCAACCCATAATAATGGACGCTTTCACAAACCTATCGCTACAATGATAACAATATTCTACTTGACTAACCCAGTTATAGGGGGCCTAAGTAGGGTGTTAGTCAGTGTTAGTAGGACCCCACCAAAAGAGTCCCTAAAATAACCAGTTCAAAAAAAGTAATGCTGGGGTGAATGAAATCAATATCATCATTTTAAAAAAAAATACAATTTAAAATTTAGTGTTTTAAATAGAAATAATGTAAAACCCCTATTTATTCCTGGGATTTGGGGGGACACCCAACATGTGTATCCACCCATTTCTATAATTGTTACTAATTTTATGATCACGTAATATATCATGGATTTATTGGTTCCACAATAGTCTACCAAGGAATCCACTGTCGTACAACTTGAGGTACCCCATATTCCTCCACCACACATTCCCTCTTAATGAGAACCCTAGTGAATTCAACTAAGGGGTGTCCCTTGGACCTCCATCA
The DNA here is from genome assembly GCA_963277665.1 of Viscum album. NCBI lineage: Eukaryota > Viridiplantae > Streptophyta > Magnoliopsida > Santalales > Viscaceae > Viscum > Viscum album. The sequence continues at coordinate 1,571,550,813 of OY728120.1, read as the reverse complement.
ATATGAACAACCAGTCTAAAATCGAAGATACATACATGATATTCAATATCATAGATTTATGGGAATTAATGGGTTATACAAGAGGTAGTCAAGTCTATATAACAAAGACGAATACTGGGATCTCACACCACATCATTCATTGTGGTACATTTCAATAATAAAAAAATTGATCTATTAAATTTTAATAATGTCGAGACTAAGTAAATCATAGGGTACGCTACCCTAATAAATTTTAGATAATGTTTCTAGATGGATCTTAGGGTTTTCTCAAGGCCTATCTAGAATTGTAGATTTAGGAAACAAAGGTTATCACCATCCCTAATGTATTCACATGACACCCCTATTATAATCTAGGGATCAATAATGACATTACAAATATATCATGATCTCTATGGACTCCAAGAAGTCCAACCACAGAATTCCAACCCTTTAACATATCGAGAGATATACATATAAGAATTCCCAATTTATGAAGAAAATACATGGTGCCAAGGAATACATTAATAATTAAAAGTAACAAAAGAACCATTTAAAGTATTATTTCACTTAAATATTACAAGAAACCTTATCATCCAATAACCCAATTTCTTTACACACATTCTCTATAAACTACCCATAAAAAACTATTACCATAGTCCAAGAAAATTTTAAAATCCCCATCAATTTTCATAAGGGGTTTTAAATTTTACATATCATTTATAAAATTAATGATATAATTATATTTAATCATCAATGGATGAGAAAATATATTTTCCAACCATTGAATTATTCCATAAGTACCTATTAACCATTTCAAATAGATTTTTTAATATATTCCATATATTTATTAGGAGAAAATTCTCTTTTTTGTAATGTGAACATAAGGTTTCACCCAAACCTCATTGGCCATCTAAGATAAATGCTTCCTAATATTAAAAACATTATAAAAGAGAATTTAAAAGTATAGAAATACATTTTAAAAAATGATTTTAAGTTTATGTCAATTCTAGGTAAAACTACTTGATCACACATCCTTTATAGTTAGAAAAATAATTGAGATAATGTATTAAATAAATGGGACCTCGTACAAAATTATTATAAGGGTCTACTAATTGAGTATTAAAAATAAGTTCAACATTAATATATAGGAAATGAGAAATATTGAAAAAAAATAAAAAATGTCAAATTAAATATTTTGGGAGGAATCATTATACAATAAAAAAATATAATGGAAGGAATAGGATGTGTAACCTTTCCTCTATATCCATATTTCAAGAGAATTATATCAAAATGGATAAAGAATCAAGAAAATATCCCATTGGAATGGGAGGGGTAAGGGATGGTTGAGTGTGATGGGTTCAGGATGAGTAATGAAATATGTGTTAAAACCTTAAAATAATTGGGGGGGGAGAACCAAAATTTGTTTAATTTTACATAGTTGTATGGTTTTTCAATATTTTGTTTCAAGAAATTATCCCTGTATGTGAAAATCATTTTCCGAGACATAAAATCTTTCATGGAATGACCACGTCGTTGATAAATTGTGCTCAAACCATATAAAAGTTCCCTATAATTTACTAAAGAGGTAACATGATCTCCTTAATTTCATTGCATTGTAAATATAAACTATGCACATAAAAGAACTAATCTAAACATTTTGGAGGTAGCTCTAAAATTTTCCTAACCAAGAACCTCGTGATTCTTTTCTAAAAACATAAATTTTAAACCCCAAAACTTGACAGACTTATCTGATCCCTTGAGGAACCTCTCAAGCCTCAGACCACATCCAAAAACTACTATTATTAAATTATCACTCTCAGGTTCTCCATCCTACATAAATTTTATGAATATCCAATTCACTAAACATAAATCTAAAAATTATTATAGAGACTCATGGATCATCTACCCAACTGAGCCTTTCAAATTTCCCACCATAACATTTCACATTCTCGAGATGTCATAGTGGATATCCAAATGCGTCAACCAACCAGTACTAGTAATAAAATCTCACTAAAAAAACCTAGTTAAATTTTTTAACATACAATATGCTTCCAATACATTCATCTGATCTCAAGATATATAATATCCTAATCGTGATCGAATTCTTTTATTTCTCATCATATAATGAGATAACACCACATGGATCCTATCTAACTTGAGACACCCATATTTCCTCATTAAGTTAATAATTTAGTCTATGGTGCTCCATATTGAATGACATATCCCAAATGGATGATTCTAAACCTTGGTTCCACTTACATTCTTAATATTCATCCTGAAACCTATTCTCATTAGTCCACCCACCTCCTGACCATGATTCCCAATGAATCAGAACTCAACATGCAAAGGAGCAATATTATGTGATGGTGCAATTTCTCTTTTTGCATTTAAAAATCCAAAAGGACACTCCCTACCATTAACATTTACCCAAATATGTAGTATCATCCATGAAAATATGCAAATGAATCGTTAAATGTGTTATATAATTCACTAAAACATAACTGATACATGTGCTATCTCACCTAATCCACAGACAAACAAAGTCAACATCCAAACCACCCATGGATGACCTATCTCAAAAAGACACAACATTTAATTATAGTATTTTATCAATTATTAGATCACAACATCTTATTGAATGAATGTATCCTTAGATTATCTAGCCATAATATCATCCATCATGACCTCTGAGGTTATTACATAGTTAAATCAATATTCACCCACACTATTCCCCATTCTCTCACCCAAGCACTAACATTCCATTACCCCAAACCAATATTGGATCACATCTTAAAATTATATACTCCAAAAAACTACCCATGAATCCATAATCATCCCTTATGAACATATATCATGAATTTCATAAGGAATTCATATTATATCAAAATATAATGTCGAACAACATCTGGTCCCACACATCAACAACCCTTCTCACTCGAGGGTCATGTTTCCACAACCAACACAATTATACAAACTACAAGTGTATCCTTATCATCATTAAATAGGGTCAAAACCCAAAACACAACAGCTCATATCTCATAATTCAACAAATAGAATAGTTATATGTGTCCAAACTCACTCACACCTGATCACTACTCCTAACATCAATTTTTTTTATTCCTAAATCATATAATTCACCCTCATTCTGTTATATGAGTCCTGAAAAATGTGGGATATACCCTCCATATCATATAGTAGGATCCCAATCATATTTCATTATTTAAACATCTCCCCAAACACTAAACCCAATGAGTTTTTCTATCAGAATATGTGTATCCCTCATCCTGAACAATGTTCTCATCCTATAAAAACCTCAAAAGAATGACCTCATGGATTAGACATACCCCAAAAAAATTGATCCAAAAGATAACTAGAACACTCAATAGATGGAGTTTCCCTATTCTAATAAAACATCAAGATCCTCTTCCCAAATAGTATCCTTAAGGTAGTTGGCCTATTGCTCTCACATGACCTCTCAAAAAAATCAATAATTATATAAACCACACTTATTAGCACATATTCATGAAATACATCAATTAAAAATTAGATAAATCACTCATGCCACTGAATATTTCTACACGACAAGTGATCCCATGAATCTAATTGAATCTTAACCCAACTCACATGCCTAAACCCCTAAAAATGACCATGCACAAGTCACCCTTAATGAACTAAGATTATCCTTATTACTCCTCGTAAAAAACAAGAAAATCACTTTTATCAATGTTCAACACATTACTAAACACCAACATGAATCCTTAAAAAAATACAACAATCTTACCCCACATTCACCAAACAACTTGAACCATGAACTAAACTCAACGGGGATATAGAATCTTCTAATCTTTTACTATACCCCCAACCATCATTCTAAGCACTGAAATCCCCATGTTCATTCACATTTTCAAGAAATTTAGGCATCACTTTTCCTATACCATAGAATTGATCATGGATAATGTGAATTGTCTTAAGAAACCAAAAAAAGCATGTGTACCATAAAAACAGAGGGAGTTCCCTTAAAAAGTATAACATCTCATGGAAACCCAACAGTTGTACCACTACTATTATAAGATCATAAACACGACTCATCCTCCAATTAGTTGAGAATCACTGATCCTATTATCATACTCTTATTTAATAAATAGACCATACTCTTAGCACATCACATATAATAACCAAAAGATTTAATGATTCCCCTTAAAAATAATAATACAAAAAATATATCATGGAATAGTTCATGACCACACTTCATCCTATGAATGATTTATAGAACCACTAAAAACAAACCATGTATCCATTTCACTCCTAGTAGCATCCATAACTATTAGGGTCGGGATACTAAATGAACTTTCACTTCATAACCATTCTAGAAACTATTCTCATTCACTATAGATTCTCAACCAAAACTATACTATCACTTGACAGACTCATACATGGATCAATCTAATATCCATTGTATCTATAAATTCATAACTCCACTAGGGAATCCATATAATGGGAAAAACCCATCATATGATAACCTTAATGGTTACAAAGAGATTAGTCACTCACCCTTATTCATAATTGAAATTTATCCAGTTCCTATAATATAGATTATAATCAAATCCCCTGAGGGTTATAACTCAAAGGATAACCATCATCCCCACCTAATTATCACAAAAAATCTAGCACTCCAAACACAAATCTCATGGTTCTAAAAAAAATATCTTCCTCTCTCTCAAGACAAACTTACCCTCATGAGGTTCATGAAAAATATTTAAGACCACTATGTCATCTCATCCCCTAAAGGTTGAATAATTTTCAATTTTATATGGGTTAGAATTGATCATTTCGTAATTTATATATTCCATGGTTGATTAAAAATAATTTTATACTTATTAAATGAGATAAATTTCATTGTAAGTTGTAATATTACATTTTATTTAATCCAACTATTATTTCCAAAGTCTCAAATTTCAATTATTTATCATGATTTCTATATTCCCAAGGTAGAAAAATTTATGGTGACATTCGCATGATATAGAGGAAAATTATATTTCATGACATAATCAAACTCTTTTAATCCACCACAATCATTTATAAACTCATATGTATTTCCTACAAAGTAAATGTGATTATATCTAGGATCTAACATGATTTATATTTCCCTAGTCCTAATTAAATAATGTTTCATTCACATTTTTTGAGGGAAAACACTTTATATGATTCATATTAGAACTTTTTTAATCATAATAATTATTAATCAATTTATATATTTCTATATATTAGCGATCATCATGGGAGTTCATCATGCTTGATTCCATAATATCCATATATGAATAAAAACTTATATTATAATAAAAAATTTAAATACTAATGACATTAATAGAAATAAATTATTGAATATATATGGATATGAATAAAAATAATTTAATTAAGAACATATAACCACTATGAAATAAAAATCATAAAAAACATGTTTTCATCATAAAATTTATATGTCCCAATCATGATTCATATCATGTGAATCATAATGTTCCTAAAATGAATTTGGATTGTAGTAAAATCCTCTTTCCATACCAGAAAAAATTATATAAATCCAAAGCACTATGGGCATCACACATCACGTGTCTCTGTCATGATGAAAATAAATGTAACTATAAAAAGAGAAAATAGAAAAAATTCTTCCATACATGTAAACAAGATCTTCCCATCATGTGTGGGTTGATCCCTCCAATGAACGACCTAATTACCATGTTTCTAAACATCTTTAGTCCATTTTCATCAATTCTAAAATACATGTACAATTAAAAAATAATATGATATAATTCTGTAAGGCTCCGCCCTAGGTTCCCCTAAACTGGTGTTCTAGGATGGTCCTCTACATGGCATAAGGGGTATATCCACTTTTTCTAAAGGATATAGGTAAGGGATGATAGACTCTGAGGTTAGAATGGGTAGAAAAGTCTCTTTTTATTCAGATAGTAAAAGATATAGAAATAGTAGAAGAAATAACTATGCCATATAACAACATAAATAATCCTAGTAAATTCGTAAAAATAACTACAATATGAAAATTCCATCATAATAAATAATTCAGTACATTCCATAATCAATCCTCTATAGGTGGATCACATACAATAAACAGCATAACACTAAATGAAACTAATTTAAAAGACTATCTCCCAACCAATCAAAATTTCTTCCCAATACAAATGTCTAAACTCCCCTAAATCAATGAAATACCAAAACAAACTAACAGTATTATATGATTTACAAAACCTATCTCGATAATGAAAATATTCTTCTATTAGAGTACCCATAATCTATAGTGGGCCTAGTGGGGTGTCACATAAAATCAATATTCCTCCACTAACAACATCACTAAAATAACCAATCCATAAAATGTGATTGTATAGGTACTACATATAAGCTTATACAATTTAATAGTTTAACAAATTAACAGTTTTAAATGTTAAATAATATGAAATAATAACCACTACCGATGTGAAATCTCTATGGTGACTACTGATATCTGTATCCAACCACTTAAACAATATTTTTTGAGTCTCTCAACATGGTATACATCATGGAATTAATTGTTACATGGTAGACTACTAAGGAAACCTTGTTAGGGAAACATGTGAGAACTCACATGTCTGCATTGGGATTCACTCCCAAAAAATCCATTGGGAATCCAAAAGAGGAGTGGCCATTAGAATTACTCTAATCCAAAATACCTGTCTTAAGGATTGTTCCTTGAAATTTAAGAGTACAAACTAATAAGAATACTTATATTACTCTAATGTAATTCCAATAAAAATAAATCTTCTAAATCTAGGGAGATCATCCTATTGAATTCACCAATGTACTATGAAATATTTCACAACATTAATCACTGTAATTCAAATAATAAAGACACTACCTAAAATAATGGGTGATTCATCCAAAGTAATTCTCAATAATTAATTATAGGTAATCCAATGTTCTTATCTAGTCATTATATAATATTGGACCTTAATTAATCTAATGGTTTCATCATACCATGTAATTCGTGTGAGTCTCCTTCTGGAATCCAAGCATCACTCACAATAGTATACACATTTTATGGTTCATTTAGACACTAGGGAAATGTAAAATAGAATTGTAAACTATCATCATTTATAGATATAAACATTTAATTATTTTTTATTTATAATTTAAATACATCCAAAAATGGAAATAATTAATCAAGGACAAAAAGCATAGTCCCTTTCATGGAGAATTTTCCCCATTTTTACAAATAAACAAACAATCTAGTAATTTTCATGTCATTACACTGATGCATTATCAAAATCCATCATAAAAAAACAAAAAAAATTAACATATTTCAAAAAAATTTAAAAACCACATTGTTTTTAATGAGGTGAAACTACATGTACCAAAATATTTATCCATTTGAAGATCCAATTTCATTTATTCATGGATGGTTGTGAGATTTAATTTCATAATTATATAATTTATACACAATTTATTAATAATGAGTTCAATAATAATGGACCCCTATCAATTTGATCATACATGTTATAAACCAATTTCTCCCTTTTTCATACAAAATCCGGGTTACATCATATTACTATGTGAATCATGAGAGATACTCTTCCAATGGTTAAAAAACCCTGAAAGGGAATTGAAAAGTTGTGAGGAATTTTTAAAATATTGAATTTAAATATTAGTCAATTTAAAAAAAATCAGGAATGACTTCACATATTATGAAAATTTATACAAAATCAGGATTATGGGTTTAATTAAAAGGAAATCCCACCACATGCAAAAAATAGTTAACTCTTTAGTATCTTCCAGTTCTTCGTCCTTAATCAATAGGAAATGAGAAACTCGAAAAGATCCATAAAAATAATAAATATTTTAAAACAAATTTAGGGATCATTTAATGTGAAAAAATATAATTAGGATGGGGATGTTTGGAATGACCACTTGGTTAATATTATAATAAACATCACCTTAAAAAGATAAGGAATAAAGATGATATACCTTATTAAGGGGAGAGGAGAGGGAAGATAGAGTGTATATGGTTATATCTGAATGAATAAATAAAATGGTGCTAATAACATAAATGGTATGAGGTGAAAATTAACTGTTTTATCACTTTTAAATAGAAAGATGGTTTGCCTACATGTTTTTCAAATATATAAACTAACTATGTTAATGTCAATGTTTGGGACACACAATCTCTAGTAGTTCATCCACATAGTTTGAAAAAATATGTTAAAATCATGTGAAATTACTCAATAATTTTATGAAATGGAATCATATTAGATGAAGGAAACCATGGTAGTAAAACTTTTTAGAACTAATAGGGATGTTCAAGGATTCATTCTCAACAAAATACTTTGGTAATTCAAAAGATGGGTGGCCATTAAATTCCTCTAATCCAAACTACAAGTCTGAAGGAATATTCCTTCAAAATTAGGAGAAAATATTGATTGGAATCCCAATATTAATCTTTATAAATTCCCATAAAAATAACTATTCTCAATATGGGGATCTAATCCTATGGAATTCACCAATTTTACCATTAAATAATGAACAAAATTAAACCATATAATTCAAATAATAAACAAAATACATGAATTAATGGGTGATCCCACCCTATTCATTCTTGATTATGAATATAATGGAATCAAATGATGTTCTCAATTCATTATATATTATTTTACCACTATGAATATATGGGAGTAATTATACCATGCAATGAATGTGATTCCCTTTATGGAATACAAGCATCACACACAACATTATACACATTTTAAGGTTCAACTAGACTACAAGGAAATGTACAATTGAATTCCAACCCATAATCCTTTCCAAAGATAAACATTCATCTAATTTATATTTATAATTAAGATACATACAAAAAGGAAATAATTAATCATGAAAAAAAACCATGGTCCCTTTCATGGCCCATTTCTCATAATTATTACAAGGAACTAAGCCATCTAGAAATGTGAATGTTATTAAATAGATGTGTTATCCAAATCCCACTTAAAAATATCATTTCTATAGGCCAAGTCATTATTAATACCCTTTTTATTTTTAATGACAGGACACTACATTTACCAAAAACATTTATCCATTTGATGATCAAATTTCTTTAATTCATGGACAGTTTTGAGATTTCATTTCATAACTATCTAATTTATACATAATTTATTAATAATATTTTCTATCATAATGCCCCCTTATCATTTTAAACATACATATTAAAAAACTATTTATCTATTTTTAATAAAAAACAAGTTTACATACTATTTCTATGGGAATCTACATGGATACTCTTTTTAAGGTTCATAAAAAAGATCAAAAATTACATTGAACAATAGAAAATAATTTTTAAAATTTTATTTCAATTTAGTTCAATTCGAAAAAATCAGGAATGATCTCACATCCTATGAAAATGGATTAAAAAATCACTACTATAGTTTTAATTATAGGTTAATCCTACTTCATGAATAAAAGATTCTAACAGTTGAGTATCTTCTAGTGGTTCATTCTAAATGATGAGAACATGAGAAACTATAAAATAAAAAAATAGGAAATATTTTAAAAACATTACAGGGATAATTTTAATGCGAATAAAATATGGTAAGGATAGAGATGTGTGGCCTTAAATATTGATTAAAATTAGAAGAGACATCACCAGAAATAGATAAGGAACAAAGGAGATCCCCTCTAGGAAGGGGGGAGAGGGAGGATTGTGGGTCTGTGGTTTTTTTAAAGGGTAAATAAAAGGGTGGCAATAAATTAAATGGTTAAAAGAAAAAATTAACAGTGTTATCTCATATAAATAGGCACATTATAATAGCTCGTACCCTCCTGGTCCAGAAATTTTCCCAAAAATCAGTCCCATCAAATAGTTCCACCAAAATAGTGGCACAATGACAGTGGCATTGGTCACGGCAGCACCGTGACAGTTGCACGGTGGTGGTCACACCATTACGGTCTCTGACTAACATAGTGGGACCGTGAGGGTGGCGCCATGATAGTGGCACTATGAGGGTGGAACTGTGACCGTGGCACCATTATGATGTCCCACCAAACAATGTCCCACCCTTATTCTTTTTTTCCACTTTCCAAATTATTTTTGCTCCCTCAACCTATATTTTGATGTAAAAGTGTATTAATACTCATTTCAAACCCATTTAAAAGACCATAAATTATATCTAAAATCCCCCAAGAGCAAAGAAACCCTTGAAATACCAGAATATGGGTCCTTTCCTCAATGTCACACCTTTTTTTCCTTTCAAACCCATTTGGGGAGTGTGCCTTGGTGAGGTTTGGGTGGATAGTTTCCTTACAAGGTGATTTGGTTACCTTTGTTTTCTATGGGGATTAGAATGCCTCCCCACTTTTGGAAGAGAGATTTTGGTCTTCCCTACTGAGTATAACAGTATACTCACCCTACATATATAAAACTACTTTTAGGTTTCCATGAGGACTTTGACGATCAAGTCGGACCCTATTAGCATGAACATCAGAACAATTTATTTTGTTGTTTTTCTTTTCTTTTATTACTTCCCTTAAGAGTTTCTTGTACTTTTTTTCACTAATTATTAGGAACATGCATATGGGAATGAATTGTTTTGTCTTTACTTTTACTTCCATTTTGGGGGTAGTTTGGGATTTACTATCTTATATCCCGATCCTATTAAATAAAAAGGGCAATTCCTTCCATATTATATGTGATTCTATACCCTTGGTGCTAGTGTCCACTATGAGTCTTATTAAAGGTGAGTCTTGGGGGGTCATTATCTCTCCTTAAACATAAGGAAGAAAGGTTTTGGAAACCTACTATCCATTCCCTCATCTTGGTGAAGGTGGGTCATGATAGAATGGTATCAGAGGTAGGTTGGGAGATAGGATGGAGAACGGTGTTAGAAATAGTGAGTATTGCATGGAATGGTAGGGAAATAGTGTTAGGCAACCTTGGTGCATGAAATAGACCAGGGAATACAGACTAGGACAAGGCATTTTAGGTCCCCCCGTGATCTGATGCAAGGACTCTAGACTTACCGAATGACTAAGTGAGGATACACTAATTGCATGGTAGAGACCTTAGGAAAGTTACATGCATCATAATGACATGTTTTCTTATGTTTCTTTGGTATTTTGAGTATTTTAAATAAATAAAAAGTCTAAGAAAAATTTAAAATCCTATCTTCTACACTACTCGAGCTTAGGAATTCCTTGTTTACCATTCATTTATGGCACTCGGACAATGACCATGAGTAGTGAGGGAGATCGTGGCCAAGGAGACTTATTTGGCGGATCAACAGAGGGCTGATTGGGAGGAGGAGGATGACCAGTGACAGAGGACACTTCGTTCCTTTCAGTGGTAGAACCTAGGGAAGTATGAGGGTTGTGTATCATACACGGAAACAGAGAGCTGGCTTGAGGAGTTACTGATAGGTTTCAGCTTGATTCATGGTCCGATGGAGTATTGAGTTCCTTTTGCTCTAATCCAGTTATGGGGAGTGGAAAGTCAGTGGTGGACACTCTCTCTTAGGGATAAGAGAGTGGCTATGGTTTCGTGGACTAACTTTGAGAGGGAGTTTTGGGTGGAATACCTATCTTCCAAGATGAAGGCAGAGAAGAGGCAGAAGCTACTCTCCCTTTAGCAGGGGAGTTTTTCAGTGAGGGAGATGTGGATACAGTTCCAGGATTTCCTTCATTTTTCTACATACCTCTTTCTAGATGAGGAGTCATGAGTGAGTTCTTTAGAAGAGGCACTCCGACCTTCTCTCCGGTATGCTATTACTCCCTTCACTAAATCGACATACTTGGAGGTCCTGAAGAAGGCTGAAGTGGTAGAGAAGATGAATATGCTAGGAGGTATGCCTCGATAAGGGATCCAGTTGGGCTCGTGAAAGGGGAAAGCCTTCAGCAGTAGGCCTCCAGCGTCATGGCCTTCCAGGTTTCGGCCAGTGGGAAACAGGCCCCAGCAGTTTTAGTTTTGATCTCCCAGTCCTCCCCCTTTCTTTGCTGGCCCAAGACTAAGATGCTTCATATGTGACAGCTGTGGTAACCTTTAGAATCAGTGACCATAACGAGTGCAATAAAATGAGGGTTGAAAGGTTTAGCGGCCACCTCAGGAGTAGTAGTTTCTAGCTAGGACAATTTACTAGTACCAGAGACATCAAGATCCCTCTCCTCCAAGAGTAGACATTGTAGGAGGAGGCTGAACTCAGGGTTCTCCTCAGGGACCTCGACTAGGGAGTGGTTGGGGAGGTGGCCGACAGTCGCGGGGCAGAGCAGCTGGGCATGGGTAGTTTCACACCATAGAGGCAGTAGTTCCAGTAGGTCTAAAAGTCGTTCGAGGTATGATCAACTTGTTTATCACTCTTTCTTGTTCCTTGTTTGATTTAGAAGCTTAACACTCCTTTGTTGCGCCATGTCTAGTCCATTCTCTAGGACTAGATGCAGATTGACTTCCCATGCCCCTGGATTTGAGTATGCTAGTCAAGGTCAGACCAGCTTGTCTTATGTTTATTGGGGTTTTAGGCTGATGTTTGGTCAACATCAGTCCAGTGGTGACCTTCTACTTCAGATGCAGCTGTATGATGTCATTTTAGGCACCAACTGGCTATTCTCTGTGTGTTTTGTTATCGACTGCTTCCAGAGAAGGGTTGTGTTTTCAGATATGGGTGGTCAACATGTGATTTTAGTTAGTGAGCGGGGTTGCTAAGAGGGCAGTCGGTGAGTGGAGCTCTTTATTTCTTCATTATCCAAGCCATTATTGGGGTCAGAAAACTCATAGATTGTGGATGCATCAGGGATTGTTAGTGAGTTCGTGGATATCTTTCCCTAAATAGGTGGTGACTCTACCCCCTCGACGTGATGTTGAGTTCGGGATAAACATGAAACCCGGTTCCCATATAATTTTGATCGCTCCCTATCAGATGATACCTTATGAGTTATAGGAGTTACGGGTTCAGATTGACGATTTGATGACGAATGGTTTTTTCCGGCCCAATGCGTCACCATGGGGTGATCCGGTCTTGTTCACAAATAAGGAAGATGGTGGTCTCAGGCTATTCATAGACTACCAGATAATGAATCAGGTAATGGTCATGAACCATTACCCTCTCCTGTGGATAAATGACCTTTTTGATTAGTTAAAGGGGGCAGGATGGTTCTCCATGATCGACCTGTGGTCTGGATATCAACAGTTGAGGGTGAAGGGGGGTGATATCTTGATGAATGCCTTCAGGTGTAGTTATGGGAACTTTGAGTTTGTGGTCAGGCCGTTCAATGTTACGAATGTTCCATCTGTGTTCATGGGGATCATGAACTATGTCTTCCAGGAATATCTATACCGGTTCGTAGTCGTGTTTATTGATGACATACGGATCTACTCAAGATCAGATGAGGACCACACTGAGCCTTTGAAGACGATTTTAGGGGTCCTCCAACAGTACCATCTCTACGAAAAGTTTTTCATGTGAAGTTCTATACACTAGAGGTTCACTTACTTGGACACCTGGTGTCCGAACAGGGGATATTAGTGGACCCATCGATGGTTGAGGCAGTTATTTCTTGGATAGTGCCCAAGAACATGGTAGAGGTTCTATAGTTTCCTGGGTTTAGTGGGGTACAACCAGAGATTTGTGACCATTATTTCTTGAGTTGTTGTGCCCTTGAAAGCCTTGACCAAGAAAGACCTGACATTTATTTGGAGTGAGTAGTGCTAGAAAACCTTTAGTTATCTGAATGGGAGGCTGGTTAGTGCCCCAGTACAGAGGTTTCTAGAATAAGGAGTGATGTTTGAGGTGTTCTGTGATGCTTTAGACCAAGTCTTGGGGTGTGTGCTAATGCAACTTCTGTGGGTGACATCTTATGGGTCTAGGATGTTACGTCCCCACGAGTGTAACTATGAATCCCATGATCTGGAGCACTTAGAAGTTGTGTTCGCACAAAAGTTTTTGTGGCATTACCTCATTGGGGAAGGATTTGTGGTCCTCACAGATCACAAGAACTTGAGGTATATCTTCTCCCAACGGGATCAGAACGTACGGAAGTGAAGGATGATGTAGTTTATTCTAGACCATGACTTCAAAATCTATTTCACAAATGGTAAGATGAATGTGGTACATGATTCCTTGAGAAGGAAGACGTAGAAGGATGTGGTTCGAGAGTCGGTAGATGCTTGGAAGGTGATGGAGGAGTTGGATGACCTATGCCTGGATGCACGAGTTGAGGATGGTTGGGGCTGTCTATTCCAGATGAATGTGTAGTCCTCTCTATTGCAACAAGTGAAGGAGTCTCAGTGGGGGGGACTTAGAGGCTGAGGTTATGTGCGATCGTGTAATCCAAGGTGATGCTTCGGGAGGATGGTCAGAAGATGAGAAAAATCGAATGTTGTTTCATGAAAAGTTGTTATTCTCGGTAGGAATGCATGAAAGAGTTCTTGGTGATTTCCAAAACTCACCCCTAGCGGTATAAGCAGAAGTTTCCAAGATGTTACAAGGCTTGAGGGGTCAGTTTGGGTGGCCCGAGGTGAAGCATACAGTGGTAGAGATTGTTGCAAATTGCCTCATGTGTCAGTTGGTGAAGTCTGAACACCGCATCCCATGAGGTATGTTTCAACCTTTTGATGTCCCCGAGTGAAAGTGGGATGAAATACTGATGGATATCATCATAAGAATACCCATGGTTCAATAAGGTTGTGACACTATCTAGGTAGTGGTAGACCGACTGACGAAATCAGCTCACATCCTGGAAATCAGGGAGTTGAGTGCGGTGGATGCCTTAGCATAGAGGTATATAAATGAAGTGGTATAGTTTAATGTCATTATGAGGTCCATAGTCTCTAATCAGGACACCCGGTTAGTCTCACGGGTCTGGAAAGGTTTGGAACATGATTTAGGCACCCAGCTATGCCTCAAAACTGCTTTCCACCCCCAGACAGATGGACAGACAGAGCGCACCATCCAAATGTTGGAGGATATGCTACATGCATGTTTTTTGGACTTTGTAGGATCGTGGGTACAACAGTTGTCTCTGGTAGAGTTTTCCTACACCAATATCTAACAATATACCATTGTCTTCACTACTTTCTAAGCCTTGTACGGTAGGTTGTGTTTCTCACCCATGTGATGGACATAGGTCAGGGAATCAAGTGTTCCTATCCCAGAGGTGGTATGGAGCATGAAAGAGAAGGTTCAGATTATATGATAGATGATGAATGTGGATCAGGATCGGAAAAACTTGTATGCCGATCATAGGAGGAGAAACTTGGAGTTCAGGGTTAGGGAACACGTGTTCTTAAAGGTCTCCCCATGGTGTGGGAAACAATGGATCCTTAGGGGGAGTATGCTTTCTACCAGGTTCGTCGGACCCTTTGAGGTGTTGAAATGGGTCAAAAAAGTGGCTTATCAGCTTGCACTACTATCGCTGCTGCCGAGGATTCATGACATCTTCCATGTGTCTCTGCTCCATCAGTATCTACATAACGATTCACACATCCTCGACTAGGGTGAGCTGGATATCTTGGATGATGTGACGTTTATATAATGGCAAGAAAGGATTGAGGATCGTGAGGAGAAGGTGCTTCATGGATGAACCATTCCCTTGCTTCATTTGTTATGGAGGCAGGGTGTCCTTGAGGAGAGTACCTAGGATTGGGAAGCACATATGTGCACCCAGTACCCAGAGCAGTTTTTAATTTTGTTCTGTTTGGTTTTTTACTTATTTACTATGAAGTGATTGAACTTGTTAACTATGAGATTGACTATTTTTCTTTATTCTCTAGTTTCACACGAATATTCCTAACTATGGGGAGGGGAGGACATGATCCATAATCAAGACGCATTAAGGTGGATGTGATTAAACCCATACAAGTGAGCTAGTGCCACCCAAAGTGGATAGTTTCTAGACATGTGGGAAAGGGACTCCCTAATCCATAATTCTGAAGTGTGAAACAATTATATGTTTGTGTGGTTACTTGAGGAATAGGTGTTCCTATTTGTCGATGAGGTTTACTCCTGAGAGGGATCATTGAGGTGGTTATTTGGACCCCTCTCATTTCTTTGGGTTTATCCATGAATTATCAAGGACGAGAATAGTTTGATAGGTATCTAATGTAATGGCCCGGACCCTCCTAGTCTAGTACATTTCCAAAAAATCAGTCCCATCAAATAGTTCCACCGAAACAGTGGCACCATGACAATAGAACTAGTCACGGCGACACCGTGACGGTGGCACCATGGCGGTCACACCATGATGGTGGCACTGTGAGGGTGGCACGCTGACGGTGGCATGATGAGGGTGGAATCATGATGGTGGAACTGTGTTGGTGGAACCATGAAATTGGAACCATGAGGGTGGCACTGTGACTGTGGAACTTTTACGGTGGCTCACCACACAGTGACCCAGCATTGTTATTTTTTTTCCAGTTTTCAACTTTTTTTCACTCCCGAAAACTATATTTGGACGTAAAAGTGTTTTAATACCCATTTCAATGACTTTTAAAAGCCAATAAAAGATATCTAAAATCCCCCAAGAGCCGACCAACCCTTTAATTACAAAAACATGTGGCTTTTTCTTAAGTGTCACAACCTTTTCTCGTACATTCTAGTTCTTCCACAGTTACGTGTTTTCCTCTATTTAAAGGAAACCCTTTAACTTGAAGCTGTTATGGCCTTCTCTATGATGAGAATTATTAAATAAAAATTAATTCCATCATGTGTAACCATCCAACCACGTGTTGAAACCATGATCCGCCTTCAAAGACGTTCAAAATTCATATCATGTAAGTCAAGTATCTTGCCTTTTTATCACATGAGAATTCTTTATTCTCATTCTTATTCTTCTTATTGGCTAGTCTCTTTTTCTTTACTTGGGGAATTTGGAGCCCTTATTCCCGATGCTAGTGGTGCGACTGTACTTGAGTCTTTCCTTCTTGCACTTGGAGTCCCCTGAGTTTCTCCCCTATAGGTCGCACATCCCCAGTTCATGTCACATGGAGAAAAAAATCGATCATTGATCATCCATGTAGGTTTCTTCATTTTACTCTCTTTAATGTGTATCATGAGGGGTGGGTGTGGTAATGTTTCTATGGGGATGTATGAAACCAAACCTTAACAATGACAATAAAATGACTTTTATATAATTAAGGGGTGTGTTTGATGATGCTATTGTACTCATTTACCCTTACATATATGTTTTCAATTGTATGAGATTCTTTCCACTAAAAATCATGGTTGTTGGTGGTCCTTCATGCACACTAATGGACCCCTATCTTCTAGGATGGTTTAATGACTGTAACATGGAAATTGGTTAATCAAGTAAACTTGGTTGATTAAATGGATTCCCTATGAACTATAATCCTGTTGTGATAACCCCGATTAACCAAACAGAAAGAAGGAAGTCAATGAATAAGTGTGTTTGAATCTGGAAACTCCCTTGATCTATCATGGAAATACATGTGGTTGTTCTTCTTAATTACTTTGGGATGACATGGATGGTGATGGGATCCCCTATCATGGTGTATTTGTTGGTTTGTGGATCTGAGGTTGTGTGGGGATGTATGGTGGGGCTTGGTTTGGTTCCAGTACTTCAAGGGATCTCACAGATCCCTTTTGTTGTTGTGACTTTACTTTATTGTCTTGTGGATATGCCTGTTAGTATCTTGGTAGTGAAGAATTATTTAAATGGAATCAACTGAATATGTTAACAATAATGGGTCCAAATGAGAATTGCTTTCTAGGAATGAGTAGTAACTTGGTTGTGGCTATTGTGCCTTTATGAATGAATAGTAATGTGGGTGTTTGTTTATGGGCTAGTTTTGGAACCCCTAGGTTGGGATGAGTTATTGTTTACCTATATGTATAATTTAGTTTTTATATTTCTTATATCGAACCCCACCCAAGTAGGGCACTTTTTTCTGAACACCACCATTTCATGGGGGGGGGGTGTTTTTCCCAACACTCCTATGAGTGGCTGGTTATTAGATCCTTTTTTACTCCCTTTCACGAGTATCCCAAGACTCTTTGGGCAGGCTATGACTACCTAAGGTCCATTACAGCCCAATATTAATTGGGTAGGGTAGTTATGGTGGTTTTCCCAGGTGTGTGTGGGAAAGTTGCTTCCCATGTGTGTTCAGGATGAGGCCCAAGTGTCTTCAAGCGTGGTGGTAGTTATTCTGGTATGAGTGTCTGTGGGAGTGGTTACATGTGGTTTTTTTGGCCCATGTATTTTTGGGTGGGTTGTGTGGTTGTGGTATCCCAGGTGTGTGTGGACGGGGGATGGTAGTGGGACTGTAGTGAGAATGGCGGGGGAGGTCTAACACGTATGGTGCCTTCAATAACTAGGGGAAAGTGGTGCGGGGTACCCAAACATCGATGTGTTATTACTATTACTTTACTTGGATTTCATTATTTGGGGAGTGTTCCTTTGTGTGGTTTGGGTGGATAGTTTACTTGTTAGGATCATTAGTTACCTCCTTTTTCCCCGGGGCATTAGAATGCCTCTCCACATGTGCATGAGAACTTTTGGTTTTCCCTACTGAGTATACCTATATACTAACCCTACATATATAAAAGTGCTTTCAGGTTTCCAGAAGGACTTCAAGGACCATGCTAGACCCTATTATCTTGGACGTTGGGACCATTGATGTTGTTGTTTTTCTTTTCATTTGGTACTTCCCTATGGAGTTTTTTTGTACATTCCAGCACTTATTATTGGAACATGCATATAGGAATGAGTTTTTTTGGATTTACTTTTACTTCCAGTTTGGGTGTGTTTGGGATTTAATATCTTATCTCCCAATCCTACTAAACAAAAAGGGCAATGTCTTCCATATTACATGTGATTCTATACCCTTGGTGCTAGACTCCACTCCGGGACCTATTGAAGGCGGGTCTTGGGAGTCAATATATCTCCCTTTACTATAGGAAGGAATGGTCTGGCAATCTGTTGTCCCATACCTCATCTTGGAAATGGTGGGTCATGTCACACATGGTTTTCTTGTATGGTTTCAAAGCATTTACACAATCTATATGAAAATCACTATTTAGGACAAACCACCTTCCATAGTTCATCCACATGGTTTCAAAAAACATGTGAAAATTAAGTGAAATTCCTCTATAATTTTATTCAATGGTTATGTGTTATACTAGATCCCATGACACAGTTCAAGAAAACCATGTTCCTATAATAACCTAACCATGTTGTTTGGTTTCAGATTTGTCTCTAACTGTGCCCCCTAGGAAGATCTTCTGATAACTAAAATTTCGATCCATGATGCCCAAGAGACTTATTCAAGACTCAATGGAAAAAACTGGAATAAAACAATATACACATATGTCACTATAATATTTCAAAAATCATTTTATCAATCCAAGTATTGATTTTAAAAATGACCCATCCACAAAAATAAAACAGTGAATTATAACCAAGACTCTAGCCATATCCATACACTTGGGACTTATGATTTAATTACTACATTGAATAATAATTATTAATTACATTTTATATATTTTATGCTCATTATAGTAATCTACCCTATATTTACATTATAGATTCAATTTTTTATTAATTGATTTACATTTTTAATGAAAATATAATTCATCCCACCAAAGATCGTAGGGGAAAAATTGGTAATTATAAAAGAATATATTAATAATTTTTTTTATGGGATGGATCCTAATTATACTATAAACCCAATTGATAAAACTTTGGATGCTATATCATTTAATAATATAAAATAATCCTATTATAAGAATGACCACACTATTTATTTCATTTTAATATCATATATGATTAAATTTTATGTATCCATTAGTAGTGAAAATGTCTTAGAAAAACTATTTCCTACATTACTAAATACTTATTGGGCCCCCAAGAACCAATATTGTGACACATTAGTTATCAATCATGATAAAGTTTCTCAAACCTACAATTCCATGAGAATATAATTTTAACACAGAACATACATTACATAAATTTAGAAAAATAACATTACTACAATAATTAGAAATGAAAAGTAGGTAATTTTTATAAAACATAAAAATGGATGAGATAAACTAAACAAATAATTGCGTAGAACATATAGGTCACTCAAGAACAATCCTTTTGGTAATGTAGTTGACGATTCATGGTGATGTTTTTGTAGGCAATGATTGGTACTTGTTGAAAAGAAAACTTTTTGAATTTTTTTTGAAAAACATGTGAACATTACTGAATATTTAACCCCAAATACAAAGGGGGGAATTTTTTTTAGAAATTTATTTTGTAGACACATATTATCGGACTATGAAACACCAGATGTAGAAGATTTATGAATGATGGAGTTGTTGATGGGACCCACCATTGGTCTCAGATCCATCAGAATGATATTCAAAATCTATCAGACATGGTGTTTTACAAAAATTCATAAGAAGATATAAAATAAACTATGAATTTTTATGAATGTACCAACATTTGTTTTAAGGAAGTCATGAGTTAGAATGTTCTTCACATTCAATCATAAATCAGATAATGATTTGTGAGCTTAGAGTCCTCATAAATCAAGATAAATTCTCATGATAAAATCCTTTAAATATTGGAGAGTAATAGAAGTATTTAATAAGTTTTATTCATTTCCAGAAACCCCAAGAAATTTCTTCAGATTCAGTTATATCGAACAAAAATTTTGTCAGAATTCTAAATTAATAATCCTGATAATATTGGAAGAGTATCTGAATGGAGTCACCATCAGATGAAAAACATCGTAGTAACCTGTTTTGTTGATATCCAGCTTCCAGAAATTGATATCTTATAAAATGGAGAATACTCTAAAGGTGTTGATGCTTACCTTATAAAATAAAAAATGGTGAGTAAAACTTTGTAATCAGATGAGTTGTAATACCGATCCACCAAACAAGAATATTAATTGATCGATCAGATGAATTTTTCACACCAAAAAATCAAAAGATGATATATTTTAAGAAAAATGATCAATCTTAGAATCTATATGAAGAATTTTATCATAATGATAGGTTAACCAAGATATTAATGATTATGTAGTTGTAGAAATTGATACATCTTATTACATTTCTTTTAGAATATCATGTCAGACTAACTTTGATGAGGAAATATATTTTGGAATGAGCTGAGGAAGTTCAACCGTAATGAGATAATGTAGTTCAATCATACTTTAGAAAAGTTATTTTTTTGAGAAGGATGATTACTAATAAAACTAAAGATGATTCAAGATGGTTCTATAGGATTTCAAGTGGTCAAAAATGGAGTTAAAATATGATTTTATTTCAGAGGGTTTGAATTTAAAAAATAGGGGAAAAATTCAATTTCCCACAATAACCATTATAGGATTCCTATAAATAGATAAAAAGTACATTGTTATATTGAATGATTTTAAACTATGAAAAGGGAGGAGCCCTGCAGATATTGAATCACAATTTCTTTTTGTACTGAGATCTAATAATATGATAGGACTAATAAAATATTCTCCCTCTAGAATGTGGAAGATTGAACTCAAAATTTTAGTAGAAGTTGAGAATTATTGTTTCAAAAATGGTTCATCATACTAAGTCCATCATACTTAGTCAATCATACTAAGGCAATTAGACCAAGGGACAACATGCTAAGGTTATGGATAGTGTTTTGTCTGTCAAAGTTGTTTCTGATCGTTTCTTATGTGGATCATATTTTAAAAAAAATTGTAAACTGATGGGAGTCAGTATATTCATTCCCATTGGGAGATATGAAGTTTCCAATGGGAGTTGGAACTTGTCATATTCACTCCTCCATTATAGTGAATTTTCATGGACCCATAGGAGTGGATATTTTAAGGATTTTGGTTCTCACACTGAGGCCAAATTTTTTAAACATTATGTGATTTACATTATTTCTAACATTCTCATTCATGATTATTTACTAAGTATTGGAAAAGCAATTAAAATTAATAGATATCAGTGGTTATGTTTGAAAAATTCTGGAAACATATAAAATGTGGAAAACAAATTCACCCCTAGTTGTCATTTGACACTTTTTATATTCATGTGGTATCAATGGGAAGGTTCCCTATTAAATCCCAATCATCGATAATATCAATTATATCAACATTAGAGAAATTCCTACATTTTATTTAAAAAATTATTATGGATGAAAAAATAGGATGATTTATTATCTTTATTCTATTTCTTTGGATGTTTTAAATGCTACTACATGTTGGTTTCCACCTATTGTTAAATATTCCCTGATGGTTTTTTCTAATAAGAGAGGTATTTAAGTTGATGGAATATATAAGAATACTATTCTTATGTCTAATTTATAATATGTTTTTATAAAGGTGATGATTATGAACATCAAAGATTATTTGGTGCAAGATATAATGTATTATCCAAGGGAATACTTAAAATATTGAATAAAAGCTATAAACATGGCATAGTTTATCTGAATGCACAATAATGAGAGATAATGAAATTATTGATTAATATTTCACTTTATTAAATAATTTTTTTTTCTGTATCAGAGTATTTTTAAAAGTTTAGAATGATTCAAAAATATTGAATAATCTTATGAGAAACTATCTGGATAGGATTAATTCCAAAATATCTTCATTTGAAGATAAATATCATTTATCTCTTGATTAATTTCATACCTTTCCTGTATCTTTTGAAATGAGAAGTAGTCTAATGTTCAAAAAAAAGATAAAAGATTAAATGGATTTTAAAGCTATGAGAAAGAAGAAAAATCAAGATATTGAGAGTGTTGATCCTTTTGAATCTAATGATATGTAGGATAAAAAATTTATTGAAAAAATAGTTTCTCTTATCTCTAAGTACTATCATATAGGAAGAGTAAAGTATGTAGTGAAAATCCTTCTAAAATGTTTCACATGTGGCGGAATTGGACACATTAATATGAATTTTTTTAAGAATAATGTGGTAGAAAATCAAGACCATTCTAATAAAAAACATTGATGGAATAAGTGAAAAGAAAGTTCTGTATATGAAAAGTAATCCAAAAAATATAAAAGGAATTTTAACAAGAGAAAGAGAAGTATGTTGAAAAAGAATGCTAAATTGGACTAGCTGAAAATAATTCCTTAGAATATAAGACTTTTGATAAGGCCAGAATGTTGAATGTAATATTCTATAAAACACAAGACTCCCAAAATAGTGAAGATTATGGTGGTGAATAATCTTGTAGATAGTATTAGCATAGAATTGAATCTGTGGCAAGTATTTAGTAAAATCGATATCTCAAGAAAGAAATAATAATGATAATGAATTAAAGTGAAATTTTTTTAAGGGAGAAAAAATTGTTTTCCATCAATAAAAATATTACATACAAGAGATCATAAGTTAAAGACATAGAATTTTTGAACATATAATGATGGTTGATGATCTCAGTAAGAAGTTGGTGGCTAAGAAAGAAAAACATAACAAGTTTCAATAAAATAATCATGAGTCCAGACATACCTTGATGAAGATTAATAAGAACTTAATAAAATCTATAAGAGTAAAATATGAGACTTTTAATGTCAATGAGAAAACTCAAATCAAGAATGAGATAAAATCCTCACCCTCTAAAAATAATGATTCATTTAATTTTTCTGACATTTTAGGTGATAATAAAATTGATTGGAAAGTTTGTATTGATATGAGATGTGAGAATTTTGTCACATATACAAAAGATAAAAATACTCTCAATAGGAATGTTGGTTTTCACCTATAGTTATTTTAATTTTGAAGAATCCACCATCCTAAAAAATGTTTCTATAAATAATGATCATAAATTAAAACAAATTCAATATTTTATGTTTTTTTCTGGTGTTGTGAAAAATATTGGATCATATCCTATAGTTTATGGTATAAATTTTCACTTCTAAGAATAATGTTCCAACAATGTGAAAGAAATGGTTAAATAATATTGAATAACTTTCCTAAACCACAGGAAGTTAGAAAATAAAAATTTCAACATGTTAAGAACCTTATAATAAAATTCAAATTGAAAGTATAGACTAAGTATATGTAAGATGTTATTGGGCTGGTCATTGTGAAAAAATATCTATGACACTCCTTCGGGAACATGTTTCTTATTGTGGAAAAGACAAGGAATCTATAAAGATGATAGACGCGGAAACATATTTTATTGTTCATAGAGATTTGAATGAAAGTAAATGAAAAAAACCATAGATACAATATAGTGGTTGCTATTCACACATTAAAAGTGATATGAAAATCTTGAAACATATTTAAAATCATAATGGAGGAGCATTGACATTTGGAAATTATAGTTCGTTTAAAAGAAAAAATATATGAACTGCTGAGATAGAATATCAAAAAATAAAAATTAAAGGAAGATCTATTTGTTGATTGGATAAAACTGAACTCACACAGTTTGATTCATGATTTTGAATATGGATAAGATTTTTTCATCATAAAATATTCTTTTATCAACATAATTATTTAAGAAAGAAATATTTTTAACATGGGAGAAATAACTACCAGAAATTGTTTTCAGATTGGAGAACAAAACAAATCATGTAATCTATGTGTTGAAGATGAGAATAATATGTGTAACTAAAGACATGGACACCATGGAAAAAATGTATAAATTATCTCTAGATTTTATTATGTATGAAATTTTATATAAATTTATAATAAGAGAAAAAGATGTTTGTTTAACTTATTAGAAAGGAAAAGTGACGAATAAAAGTCATAAGAATGTTGTGATTTAGTCTACCATACCTATTGAACTTATTAATTTTTCATTATGTGGGATTATGAGACATAAATACAAAAAAGTTGATTTTTTTACTTTATCACAATCATTGTTTATTTATCTAAAACAACCAATATCATGATTATCAAGCTCAAGTTAGAGGATATTGAAATGTTTAGGTTCTTTAGAAAAAGTGTTGAAAATTAAATGGGGGTTTACATAATGATTTTGATAATAGATAATGTTATAGAATTCACATGTGATGGTTTTGAAAATTATCTAAGAAATCCTGGGTTCAATCATCATTATAGTTCTCTATATACCCCCCCACAAAAAAATGATAAGTGGAAAGGAGGAGTATATGTTTAGTTTTAGTGGGAAGAAACATGTTGGAAGAATAAAAAAAATTCAATGTTATATCAGGAGACATGGATGGAACTTGTTTACATGTTAAGAACAAATGTTTTTTGTGGTTGTAATCCAACATGACTTCATCTGAAATGTATAATAAAAAATCCTTCATTAAATTATATTAATTTTTTTTTGAATTCCATGTCTTACAAAATAATCTGAATCTTAGAAATATTGAGGATAAAGGAAAAAAACCATTGTGTGTTATTCAAACAATGCAATCCATTAAAATTTTGGGAAAAAATGTTCTCAAAAGTTATTTGACTCATATGATGTGGAAGTTATTGAAAATATATATTCCTCAAAAAATGGTTTTTATAATTTAGAGGATGATAAAATTAATGTTTACAATGAATGTGAGAATGAAATAAAATTGTCTTATCCATATTAGGATGAATTGTTTGATAAAGAAATTTTATCTAGTAGAGAAACATTAAAATTTCATACGTTACCAAAAAATGTTAACAATTAAAATATTCATGGGATTCAGAAGGATCTAGTTAATTCCAAAAGGATGTTAACATTAGAAAATAGAACTTCACAAATCTCAAAAGTCAAACCAGAATCAGTTTCAAATGAAATAAAACACATTGAATTTGTGGATTCTATAAATTTAGATTTGGACTAGATTTATAAAAAAGAAACATGGGTATTTTTTACATGGATGGAAAATATAAATTTAAGGAGAATAAGGTTGGTTTATTGATACAAATTTATTGAACATGGATATGTATCAAGAAACAGAGCAAGACTTGTTTATAAAGGCAATGAACAGGTGTGAGGTGATTATTTTGAAGAATTTTTTCTAGAAATACATGATTAGAAACTATTTGAATGTTTCTATCAGTGGATACACATCAACATTAAAAAGTATATCATATGGATGTAAATATATCTCTCTTAAATGGAGAGATTGAATATTACTTTTAAATTGAACAACATTTTGGTTTTCTACTTGATAATGATGAAAAAAAAGTTTTTAGGTTTAATTAATCATTGTATGGGTTGAAAGATGCCCCATGTGAAATTTATTCAACACATGATTGTTGTTTAAATTTTTTAAGTAATTTTTGCTAGTATATTGTATGTGAAAGATATTAACTCCACCACACTAATTGTTACTATGTATGTAGATGATTTAATTTTTTTACAGGGATGATAAAATGGTTTGTAAAGAATTTTCTTATAAAATGGAGAATAGTTATAAATAAAAATATAAGTAGAATTAACATTCTTCCTTATCAAAAAAGTTCAAAAAATGGAAAATTACATTTTCTTATCTCACAAAACGTATTCCAGAAAATTGGTGATGATGTTTGGGATGGAAGAATACAAAGACGTCTCTATTCATATTTCAGTGGGCACAAAGATGAGTAATGAAGAATTTATAAAATTTTCAATATGAATGAAATTAAGAAGCTGATAAGAATTTTTCTTTATCTCACAGCCTCAAGACATGATATTGTTATTATTGTGACTTTTTGTTCTAGATATCAGAGTGAACATGTAAGGACCAAAACTCTTATAAATAAAATTACCATTTTGGATTTTATTAAATTTATTATTGTAATAGAAAACACATTAACTTATTTTTTATCATATCCAAGTTGATTTTAATGACCGTTAAGTGTCTTTACTATTTATAATATAATTTTTGACCAGTGATCACATTATTAATATTCATAATGGGTTTTAATATATCCAATTGTCACCGACAAAGTAATTGATAGCCTCAACTAGTAGGATCATACCCTATCAAGCCCATTTATCAGATATTTTGAGGGAAATTTAATTTTTGGGCTTTTCACTAGTCTAAGACCAAGTCAATATCTAACAACTTAAAAATGATAAATACCATTTATTGGAAAAGTTCAAGGTCATCAAGATCATGGCCCCAACAATGTTCTCCAAATGATCCAATGAATTCCCCACCATTACTAAACTTACATATAGGTAGTATAATGGTTTATTAAAAGGGTATGTACCATTATACTAGAAATAGTAATATGTAAATTATTTTTTATAAAAAAATGAATATATTTTCATACTATTATTGTTACATTATAAATGATTTTTATTTTGATTCAATAAAACATAAATTATATTTTTTTGATAATATTCAAATTCAATTAATATATCGATTTTGATGAATTGATCTATTATTTAAATAAATAATATTTGAATATAATATTATCACTAAATAATTTTTATTAAATATAAATTTCTATATAATTTTTATGTATTCAATTGTAATTTTATAAGGGTCCAAAAAATTATTATTGTAAAAAAATATGTCATTCTCAATAAATGTTAGTTTTTCATTTAAAAGTGGAAATTAACATATTTAAAAAATAATATATATAAAATGGATATTATTTTTCAAATTATTATATTGAAATTATTAAATGGTAAATTTTTCATAATTTTTAATGACTGTAAAATTTTTAGGAAAAATATTAAATACCATATAAATATACATTGCGTTTAATGACATCACAATGGAACAAGAGTGATGTAATAAGTAATATAAATGTGTTAAACGATCAAATATGTATTTTACCATTAAAATAATGTTATTTTATGTTTATTTGATTTATTTTTTAAATCCATTATCAATCCTCAAAGACTTATAGTATATTTTATGATTTTAAAATGTTTTTGTTAATATTGTGACTCTCCTCCACATCACCAATCATACTATTTTAATAATATAGGTCATATTAATTATAAAATAATTTAAGACACTCCAATTTTTTATAAATCATCAAATAAAACCATTGCATGGTTTGTGGTTTTGGATATTTTATTATGTATTGTCCAAAACTAAAATAATATTGAAACCCCCTATTTTCCTATATAAACCCACACAAGACCTCATTTATATTCAATAAAACTCCATGGATCACATCCAAACTCTTCTCACCTGTCCCTATTTTGCTCCCAAATAACCCCCAATATTTCAAGAAGCCCCTCCTAAACTTTTGGAGTCATATATTCAAGTAAGGGAACCTCACCTTCCTCTCCGATTTATAATTCAAGCACCTTTATTGAAATTGAGACTTATAATTTCAATTTCTTATAATTTCATTCATTTAAAATCATTCCCTTAATATAAAATTTATGCTATTTTATTAAGGTATTTTTTAACCTCCCCCATTTTGACCCTTACCTAAGCTTTTACTGTGCCAAAAATCAGAAAGGGAACATCCACACTCCTCTTTTATCAAGAACTCCTTTTATGTTATGTCTTTTACATTTATCTTTATTATTATGGGATTTTGTATTCCATATTCCCATTAATATATATTTTATGTATAAATTATTAATGATTCATTCTGCACTCATGAATCCTCTCATGATCCTTTATGTACACCTATTACCATGCCGAAATTTCGAATGGACTCTTTTATCTATTCATGTTTCTTCATCCCCTTATGCCTTATGTTTCCAAATTTCTAGCGTTTGGATAAGATTTTAGATTTCACTATTATGGAACATTTTATTTCCAAATAATTAGAGACCCATTTGACTTTAATCAACTATTTTTATGAATTTTATGTAGTGTTGTTATGCTGATGAAATTTTTCGAGGATTTTTCATGGAAAAATAATGGTGTAGTGAATACCATACCAATTTTTCAAACAAAGCTATTAACCATAATGAATATATATATATATATATATATTTTCTATAGAGATATATTTACTCTATATTCCTTGTACATGGAATACATTATTATTTTTACCGAATCCATATTGTATGGTCAAATGGCACACTTAATCTTGCGAATGAAATGATTATTATGGGTGCAACCAGATATCACTCAAATTCATTAGGTAATGTTAAGTATCATGATATGCCATTTTGTATAGGGTTACACCTAATTCCCATATGGGGCTTTTCAACCATAAAATATTGGTCGTATAGCTTTGAATTATATATATGATTCACTGTTATATTTTTTTTCGTATTTCCCATTTTATGATTATCATGCTATATCATGCATTATTATTCATATTCCCTTTATTCCCCTTTGATATGTCGATTTTATAAATTTTATCACTTATTAAATGTTTATTACCTTACATGGATGTATAAATAAACCCATTCTTATGTATGTCCCTAGGTTATCCCATGTAGTTTTAAGATCGAAAGAGTATTTTGAGATTGTGAAAAAAAATTCACTAAAGCATGTTAAAAATTATTTAATAATGGTGTTGTATCCCATGTTCAAGAATTTATTTTATGTACATAATTCCTAAATAAAATATAGTTATTGATATTTTTTTTATGTAGTCTATAATTACATAATAAGTCAAGTCTAAATGTTTAATATAGAGAACGGATTCTATAGTTGGTATCAAAGAAATAGTTTAGTTATTCTTGGGATTAAGATTAGTAAACTCTATAAAAATATTTATGGATAATAAGATTTATAAGAAACAAATACCTATGTTTTGGTACTTATAGAGTAAGTGGTTTATAAAGAAAATATATCCCTCTTTGGATACGACATGTGGACGTGGTTTTGGAATATATTTACCTATGAGTAACAACTCTGAGAAGGTGTTCTAGGCCTGACTCAGTGTAACCTAGTACATAAATATGGGCCATACCATGCAACTAGTTTTTCACTCCTAGGGGATATTATTAGGTAATTTTATTAGTTCTTTTTTATCGATTATTATAGGAACAAAAAAATCCTATAAGAATACATGTTAGGAAATAGATCATGTATAACATAGATTGAAGCATAGAAATTTATAATTTAAGGAAATTAATGTAATTTATATTTTGTCCCTTTTTTGTATTTGGATTACCATTTATGAGTTTAATTTATTAAAATAATTAACCATAATTTTAATTTTATTCTATAAAATATCCAAAATCGGAGAAATTGGGTAAACAATCAATGTGATGGGAAATGTGGTGACTTGTCTAACAAGATACCCAATGTGATGGGAGAATGAATCACAAATATTTTCATTACAATCTCTTAAATGACTTTAGGTTTTAATAGAATCATGGATCAATAAGAGTGGCCAAACCCCCCTAATAGAGAGAAAACTAAAATTTAGATCTTCATGCAACAATGGGCTCATACATTCAATGGATCATCTGATCCCTTAATCATTGAAAAATATATCAAGTCCATTGAAAAGATATTCACCATAATTCAATGTTATAAAAAATAGATAGTTCTTATAGCTGTCTATTATATGGAGGGAAAATTTTATCAGTTGTGGACATTGATAAAAAAAATATGAATAATTAAGAAGATACTGAAGTGATTGGGTGGAAGGAATTTTTGGAAAATTATCTTTGAAAAATATTTTCCTCTCACTATCTATATTAAAATGTAAATAGATTTACATTCACAAGAAATAGATGATAAATCTATTAGGGAATATGTGGAAAACTGGACAAGACATTCATAATACGTCTTCAATATTTTCATCACCCATGAATGAAAGGTTTAACATTTCATTGGTGGTCTAAAACCTAGTCTACAAAAAGCCTTGGTGATCCATGAATTTCATTGATATGAGAAAATTTTATGTTGTTCCCTTAAATTCAAAATTATAATTGGGGAATCTCAGATGTATCATTTAGATAAGAATATAAAATTAGAGTTTAATTCTGGTGGTCTAATAGAGATATATAATGGTTCCATGAGATTTCAACATCCTAGTTGTCAATGGTACAAGAAGAAGAACCATATAAATTACCTAAGGGGGGAAATAAATGCTTTAGGTGCATGTTGGAAGGAATCATATATAATAATTTTTGATGGGATAAACCCACTAATGTGATAGAGGAAAGGAATTCTCCAGTCAACCCTTAGCTCATTTTCACTGCTACACCAACAAGGAACCAATGCACTTTCAAAACCAAAGCCTTTATACAAGGGTTTTTCTAGGAAACCAACAACCTCTAAGGCAGTGAGGGCATGCTTTTTTCCATCACTACCATTGAAGTAAATCCTGAAAATTTTGTAGTGATATGTATTCTATATATTCATTCAAGAATAGAGAATAAACTTTTTGATTCTTGTTTTATGCATTCCTTCATATCATAAAATTTTAGTAGAACTATTCAAAAATCACCACAAATCATGGAGGTGGAGATTTCAGTGAAAAAAGAAAATGGGGAAATTATTAAATCCCATGTATATAACTCCACCCCTATCAGAATTTGTTAGGTGAAGTTCTTGGAGAACCTTTTCATACTTCCCTTCGTCAAATTAGATGAAATTATGTGAATGGATTGTATTTCAATATATCAGGACAACATAAATTACCATGAGAATGAAATCAATATATATATTGAAAATCAACCCATATTCTATAAAAGTGAAAGGAGGAGGATGAATTATTTTGAACACCATCATCTTATGTATGGATATTATTACCCAGTGACATTGTGTGTTTAGATTAAATGATTAAATATAAGGAAATGGTCATCTTTATAGACATGTGTAATGTGAAGGAATACGCAGATGTGTTTCCAAATGAATATCCTAGTATTCCTCCATGCCGAAAAGTCAAATTTTCAATCGAGCTTATACTGGGGGCATTGAAAATATCCAAACTCTATATTGGATGGCTCTTATGGAACTTGAGGAGAATAAAAATAAACTACATGAGAATCTGGATAAAGTGTTCATTCTCCCAAGTACTTCACCATGGGGTGCACCTATCATATTCATCCTGAAGGATGGGTCAATGTGCCTTTTCATTAATTATCAGGTGCTCAACAAGATCATGATAAAAAAATAATTATTATATACCAAATATTGAGAAACTGTTCGATTATCTCCATGGAGCACAATACTTCTCTATGGTGGATCTTCGGTTGGGATATTATAATGTAAGTGTGAATAAGGAAGATATCCCCAAGGCCATTTTTCTTATAAGGTAAAGGGATTTTGAGTTCAAAATGATTCCATTAAAAATCAGTAATGTTGCAGTAATCTTCAGGGATTTGATGAAAAGAGTTTTTTGATATTACCTCAAAAAAAATTTGGTCATCTTTATAAATGATATTCTAATAGACTCTAAAATAAAGGAGGATCATGAGGAGCATTTAAACATTGTGATAACAACCTTATGAAAGGAGAAGATTTATTCTAGCTATAAAATTGTGAGTTATGTTTGAAGGAAGTCTCATTATTAGGGAATATCATTACAAGAAATGAGATATCTATGGATCGTTCAAATTCAAAATCTATCTACATATGGACGATGAAAATATTTCTAACATATACATATAGTTTAGTTTGGTCAATTGGGTATTATAGATGATTTTTTAGAAATTTATCATGATTTTCAAACCCTCTTCACAATATAACATGGAAGGGAGCCACATTTTCATAGAATGATGAATGTGAAGAGAGCATCAATAAGTTGAAAAGGAGGCTTATCACTTTTCCTATTCTCACACAAGTGATACGTGGATATATTTTTTTAGTATTCAAAGATGATTCAAAGAAGGGATTGGGATTTTTGCTGATGAAAAATGACAATGTAACTACGTATGCCTCAAGGCATTTTAAAATTAATGAGAACAACTATCCATCACATGATCATGAGTTGGTAGTGGGGATATTTACATTGAAACTTTTTTGGAATTATCTCTTGGTGAATATGTGTGTAATATATTGGAATCATTAAAGTCATAAAAATATATTCATATAGAAAGATATGAATATGCACCAATGTAGATGGTTTGAGCCTACCATTATTACAAATACTCAATCCACTGACATACTTAGAAAGTTAATGAAGTAGAGGATTCTCTAAGTTGAAAGGATATAGAAATTATATTATAAATGAAAATTAATAAGGACTCAATTTTTATATATTTGAAGAGGATGGACATGAGAATAATAAAGTAAGGAATAAAATCAATACTTTCTCAATTTATTTCTCAACAATATCTTCTTGAAAAGTTAAAGGATGATAAAAAAGATGATGCGATAATTCAGAAGAATATAGAATCTATAATAAAAGGAAAGTCCCTGGAGATCAGTGTTAATGAAGAAGGAATTGTGATATTTGCATCAATACTATGTGTTCCATAAAATCATTAGTTAAATAATAAACTATTGGATGATCCACAAAGCTTGAATTTCTCAATTCACCTGTGAAAAAATATGTATCTAGATATCTAAGATCACTATTTCTTGGATAACTTATATAAATAGATAATTAATTATACATCAATGTGCCTGGTATGTTACCATGTGAAGGCTTAAAGTAATAAGTCCAAGGGGTTGATGAAACCATTACCCATAACAACAAAGAAATGGAAAAACAACACCATGGAAGTTGTCATCAGACTTTAAAAGACATTCAAAGGAAATAATATTATCTGGGTTTTTATGGATGGACATAGAATGACTGCACACATCGTTTTGATTTGATAGTATTTCTCACTTGATCAACTTTAATAGATATACATCATAGAAGTTGTAATTCTTCATGGAGATTCACTATCAACTATGTCTAATTGAGATTAATGGTTCACCTCTAATTTTTGGAAAAGTCTACAGCTAGTTAAGCATATTGAAATAAAATTTAGTGTGGCTTATCAACCACAAATTAATGAACAATTTGAGTGGAATACATGGACACATTCGGACATGTTAAGAGCATTATAAATTGAATTCATAGGAGGATGAGACCAATACCTTCCTCTTGCTGAGTCCTCTTATAACAATAGTTTCCAGTCAATCATCCAAATTGATCCACATGAAGCCCTTTTTGGGAAGAGGTGTAGAACCCTAGAATATTGAGATGATGTTGGGGAAAACAAACCATTAGGTCTGGAAATAGTTTATGAAATGGTCAATATATTTAAAACCATTCAAAAACACATCAAATTTTCTCACAGTCGGTATAATATCTATACTAAAAATCATTGATGAGTCCTAGAGTTTGATTTTAAAGGCATGCTATTCCTCAAAAAATATCCATGGAAAAATGTGATGAGATTTGGGAAGAAGGAAAATATTATTCCATGGTACATCTACCCTTTTGAGATCCTTGAACACATCAGAGTAGTGAAATATCAACTAAAACTACCACCGAACCTGTCTCAAGTACAACATGTTTTCCTTGTTTCCCTCTTGAGGAAGTAAAAAACATGTCCATCACATGTACTTAATTTAGAGTTGGTACCATTGGGGAATGATATTTTTTATAAGGATTTTCATGTGAAGATATTAGATTATAGAGAAAAGGTTATATGAAATAAGACAAAGAACCTAGTTAAATTGTTGTGGAGAAACCAAAAATTTGAAGAAGAAAGATGGGAACTGGAGGAAGTGATGAACCATACTTACCAAATTTTGTTTTAGTGTGGTAGAAGAGAATTTAAAGGGAGAAATTTCTAAATGGGGGAATATTACAAAGACCCAAAATATTATGAATAAAATTCCATTTTTTTATTTAATTAAATATATTATGGTTATAGAAAACACATTAACTTATTTTTATTTATTATATCCAATTGGTTTTTAATGACTGTTATGTATATTTACCATTGATAATATAGTCATTCAATATTGATCACATGATTAGTATAAATATAGGGTTTTGAAAAATAAAATTGTCACGGATAAAGGAAGTGATGACCTCAACCAGTAGGATCACACCCTATGAAGCCCATTTTTCAAAGATTATGAAGGAGATATCATTTTTTTATTTACTTAGACCAATACAAACCCAAGATGCAATAACTTAAGCATGGTAGAAACTGTTTACATGAGAATTTTAATCTCATCGAGATCACATCTCAAATCATGTTCGTTGAATGACCACATAAAAGACTCACCATTGCATACCTTACTCATAGGGTGTATGTTGGTGTATTAAATGAGACATTTATGAAGAACCAATAAATCTAAATATGTACATTAATTTTATAGAATTATGAATATTTTTTCATCTTATTATTGTAACTTTGTAAAAGTTCTTTATTTTGATTCAAGAAAACACAAATAGTATTTTTGGTTAATATTAAAATTCAATCCAGATATCGATTTCATTTAATTAATGTATTTTTGAAATAAATGATATTTTAATAAAAAATTTCATTAAATTTATCATTAAATAAAAATGATCATATATTTTTTATAAAGTCAAATATAATTTTTTTAATGGCTTAACAAAAATGTTTTTGTTAAAAAACCTATCATTTTTAATAAATATATATTTTTATTTAAAAGAAAAAATTCACACATATAGAAATTTATTTACATGAAATGAATATTATTTTTTTATTCAAGCTATCAAAAATATCCAATGGATAAAGTTTCATTATTTTTGGAGTTAGTCAACTTTTCGGGTAAAAATTAAATACTACATAAATATACTTTGTGTTTAATGACATCATAATGACCCAAAGGAGAGTTAATGGGTTATATAAATGGGATACACGATCAAATATAGGTTTTACCTTTAGAATAATGTGATTTTAAATTTATTTAATTTATTTTTTAAATTCATTATTAATCCTCTAAGTCTTATAATATATTTTAATAGTTTAAAATCATTTCATTAAGAGTGTGACTAACCTCCACATCAACAATAGTAATATTTCAATAAGTTTGGAACATGGCCTTATAAAATAATTCAAGACACTCTTATTTTTTATAAATCAATGGAAATACCTTTTTATGGTCTATGGTATTTGATATTTTATTATGAATTGTCCAAAAAAATAATAATAAATAAATACCCTTCTTTTCAAATATAAACCCAATGAATATCCCATATCTCTTCACTAAAACTCCTTAGAGCTGATAAATATTCTCCCCTACACTCCATAAGGTCCTCCGAAGGCTTCACAAGCATTCAGAAATCCCCTCCCAAGACTTTGGAGCCACAAATTCAAGTAAAGGACCCTCACCTTCCCCTTATCATTTGAATATAAATCACCTTCTTTGAAATTAGTTTTCATTAAATTGGTAATAATTTCATTGATTTATAATAATTAAATTACAATATAATTCATGTTATTTTAATGACGGATCATCTAACCTCCTTCATTTTGACCCTTACCTAATCCATTACAATGACAAAATTCAATAAGGGATCTTCTACTCTTCTATTATATCAAGCACTACTTTTATTATATATATTTTATTTTTCATTTTCTTATGAAAGGATGTGATATGACATATTACCCTTACATTCCATTTGATTCATAAAGGATTATTTCTTCCTTTAACTCTAATTAATCCTCCAATGATACTTTATGTTCCCCTATTACCATGTAGAAATTTCGTAAGGATTCTTTTCTATAGTATGTATCTTCACTGCCTTATGGATTATATTTCCAAATTTATAATGTTGGGATATGATTTTACATTTCCCTATTACTACCCATTTTATGACCAAATAATGACAGACCCATTTCTCTCTCATCATCCATTTTCACGAATTTTATGTAATGCTTTTTTGTTTCCTAAATATCAACGTAATTTTACATGCCTAAATAATTGTGTCGTGAATACCATAATGATTTATATATCAATTTTATTTACCTTTACGAACATATAATTATTTATTTTGGACTTAAATGAATGTATTCCACATTCCTTGGCCATGGAATAAACTATGAATTTGAATGAATCTATTTTGTATGATCATTTTGGACCATTTAAACTTGATAATGAAATGATTATAATTGGTGTTCCAATATAGATCTCTAATTAATTGGGTAATGATTAATATAATGGAATGTCATGTTGGTATAGGGGTGTAGATGATTACTTTATGGAACATTTTCCACCATTAATTCATGCCAGTTTATCCATGACTTGTGTTTAAGATTCATTTTTTTAGCTGTATCCACATTTCCAATGTCAAGTGTATCATGTTATACCATGACTTATTATTTATGTTCCTTTTATTCCTCATTGGTATACCGATTGTCTAACATGTGTCACTTATTCCTTATTTATTCCCTTACCAAGAATTATAGATCACCCCTTTCTTATATATGTCATCAGATTACCCCATATCGTTATATTTTCAAATGAGTTTCTTTGATCATGTTATATATTTTTTCAATAAAGCATGTGAAGGATGTTTTTAATAACATTGTTGTATCCTATGTTCATAAAGTTATGTTATGTGCCTAATTCCAAAAGACATTAGATTTATCAATCATTTGGGTTATACTATATGAAATGTTATCAAATAAATCACATATTAATGTGTAATAAAGAGTAGAGTTGTCATAAAACCAAACGATTCTCATGTGGTGGAAGCCGAGAGAATTATGAGATACTTTAAAGGAAAAAATTCACATGGGATTTTATACACAAGAAGATGTAATGTGAACTTTCAGGGTTATACTAATTTCGATTGGGCCAAGGATTATAGTGATTTAAAGTCAAATTATTTAGAAACATTTTTAATGGGATAATGTTGTGTAACTTAGCATAGTAAGAAATAGTGTTCAATAACGTTAACCATTATAGAATAAGAATATATTTCAGAAAATCAAGACTGTGAACAGATTGTGTGGTTGAATGTTCATCTATAATATTTTTGATTGAGAGTTTCAATACCATTGATGATAAATCTTGATAATTATATTTAAATTAACATTTATAAAAATCATGTACAACATTCAAGATCAAAACACATTGATATAATTATTCACTTTATAAAATATAATTTTTTTTCTGGATATGTTTTTCTAGAATATATCTCAACTGAGTATTAGATTGTTTATATCATTACAAATGAAATAAAAAAATAATGGTTTATTTATTTGAGGATACAACATCACGTTCAACCTTTTCCAATGTATTTATAAACATTATAACAAATACACCCATTGGGATTTGGATTATGGTTAAAATGGGGGTGAATATGTATATCTTTATCATTCATTAGAAGGATATGTGAAGCAAATATCCTATTAATTTGAATTTGAAGTGGTGGTTGTCATAAAATGGGGTATAGAAAAAGAAAAGTGAGAGGAAATGTTGAAATTGGGGGGGTGGTTAACATAAAATGACCATAAAAGTTTCTTTTCATCGTGAGATTAAATTACTTGAAATAAATTACATTATCTAGTAGTATGGTGTCATGACACTCTTTTTTGAGAAAGGTTGTCTCTTGGTAAATATGAAAATGTTAATCAGTGATCAAATTTTTTGGGAGGTGAAAATATTGTTAACGAATTAAATTAACAAATATAGATAAGCATATTGAAGATAAATTGTAATGTTTTGTATTTAATATTTTTTATTTTATGAGAACTAATATTTTGTTAAATAATGTTTTTGAAGAAAAGGTTAATGTTGTTAAATGTTCAAATACAAACAGAAAGAGAGAGAAAATTTTGTTTTTGATAAATTATTTTCTTAACGCAGAGTATTGGGATGAGGAACATCAGATGCATATGTTGTAAAAAAGATGAATTTGTCGATCAAACTCACCAACATTCACATATTAATTAACATTATGTCTAATATTTATCAAACACGGTGTTTGTTATAAATTCATAAGAGGTTGTGAAACAATGTCATAATGTTTCTGAATCATTAAACATTGTTTTCAATGAAGTAGGATGATTGAAATTTATTTACTTTTTAACCAAAATGGGATGATTATTTGAAGAGATTGTAGTTATCATAAATCATGATATTATCTCACAATAAAATATTTTGATGAATTTATAATATTAAGGTTATTTGATAAGTTTTAATCAGTTTTAGAAACCCCTAAATATTTTATTAGAATGAGCAGTACTATAAAAAATTATTATAAGATATTTGAATAAGTAAATTGATAATACTTTTGGAGTATCTGTGTGATGTAACCATCACATGAAAAAGATTTGAGTAAATTCTTCTTATAATACTAATCCATTAGGTAGAGATATGTTATGAAATATTGAAGACTCCAAATGTGTTGATTCTTACCTAAGAAAAGACCTAAGGGTGACCTCAATTGTGTAATGTGATGAGTTCTGATACCGATCTGTTGGACCATGAACATTGAATTATCTATCAGATAAATGTTTTATAATGATAAATCATCTGATCTAGTTCTTTAAGAAAAATAATTAGTCTGATAAACTATATGAAAAATTCTACAATAATTCATAGTCAATAAAGATTATGAAATTGAAGGAGTTATAGAAATCGACACATCATATTCAATTTCCGATATAATGTTAAATCAGACTATCTCTAATGAGGAAATTCACTTCAAAATAATATGGGTATGATCCATTTTAATGAGCTGATGAAGACCCATTATACTAAAGAAGTGTTAAAAAGTTTGAGAAATCCTATTTCTAAGAAAAATATAGAATATTCTATAAGGATCCATAACAGTTGAAGAGGTCAAACATTAAATTTAAATATGAGTGAATATTAAAGGTTTTTAAATTTGGGTAAGTGAAAATAGTTTTTAACATTCCTATCTATACCATTGAAGGTTGAATATAAATATATGTAGAGTACATTAGTATTTTTCATGGTTTCCACATGGGAAAAAGGAAGAGTGCTACTGAGATTTAGTCAGAGTTTCATTCTAGACTAACATCATGTAAGTCTATCGGGCTACTAAATGTTTTGATTACAGAATCAAGGAAGATCTGATTAAGGAATATTAAACTGAGAATTTGAGTTGAGGTTGCAAATTGAATTCTGAGAAATTGTTCATCGTGCTGAGTAAGTAGAACTAAGTGGCATTAAAAATAGTTTATGGACATTGTATTGTGAATAAATAGTTGTTTTTATATTAGTTTTGTGTCTCAACATGTTTGTAAAAAACAATATAAACTAACCAAAGTCATTTTAATGAATCCTCTCAAGAGAATAAAGGTTATTAACAGGATTTGGAATACGTTTTATTGACTCATTTTTTATTAATTACCACAAACCCACAAGAGAGGATATGGGAATGATGTAGGTTCTCACATTATGGTTGAACCTTGTAAAGCATTCAATCATAAATTTTTTTCCTTATTTTTCAGACATGATTATTTACTAAAATATGAT
This sequence comes from Viscum album, assembly GCA_963277665.1. Taxonomy (NCBI): domain Eukaryota; kingdom Viridiplantae; phylum Streptophyta; class Magnoliopsida; order Santalales; family Viscaceae; genus Viscum; species Viscum album. The sequence continues at coordinate 1,571,510,681 of OY728120.1, read as the reverse complement.
AAGGTAATGCAATTTTATAGTTTGTAGTGGTTATTTTTCTAAAATTAGTGAATATAATTAAAATTGAACAGCTTATTCAACCCCTCCCCCACGCTCCTGTCTCAATTGTTATTTGATCATTTATATCTTCAGTTATTAATTATCATGAAAATTTGATAGAAAATAAATATTCCATTATAATGTAATTGAATATAGTTTGTACTTATAATACATTGAACCAAAAAACATTATTTAGTTAATTAATTTTGAAAATTAGTAAAATTATATAAACTGTGAGATGGAAATATTAAATAAAGTAAATCTTAGAAATTAGTGTACCTTCCCAAATATTTTAACAACATTTTAACTAATTTGATATTCTAGATAATTGTTGATCCATATTAAATATTCAAAAGGAGAAACTATAAATTTCATGTACATGGTTATAGTAAGGAGGAAAGCCTTTATTTAAAGATACCATTGCACAAGTAGATAGAATTGATGTTATTTTAATCTAATTAGTTAATATTATATAACTAGATTTTATTTTATATCAAATGAATTATGAAGGTTATTTTTTAAAGGATTAATCCATATTGGTGATTTTTTGTGCATCCACCCAGTGTTCCTAGCATTTATTTAAAAAAAATTACTCCTCACAAAATCCCAATATATTATTATTGAATATATTACACTCTATTTTGATTGGATGATGACATTAATTATTAAAAAATATATTTATCTATGGAAATTTTGATCACATAAGAATCATCAAAATTGTATGGTATTATTTAATATTAGATATTATCAATTTGGATGATATTTTTTAGTAGTTTAAAATCCATTTTTGTAAGATTTTTTTAGAGTTTATAAATGATAATTTTTCATATTAGTCTAATGTGATATTTTAAATATATCCTTGGATTTTATTTTTATTATCAAGAGAATAAAATTTTATTGTTTTCATAGAAATTATTAAATTTTAAATTCAAAACAAATTGGGATGGATAGTGTTAAAGGTGGATATACTCAATTTAGTTCTATAATTATATATAATATGGATAAAACTATGAATCTAGTAAAATTTTCACTTTATAATGTATGTATAAATAGTTTAATAATACATATTTTTATTCCTATAAATATTATGTGGCATATTTTAATATATTCAATATTTCATGAAATCCAAAATAATTAGTGCAAGAGTGTTTTCGAAACCATATACCATTATCAAAAGAGAAGTTTTATTTTTTTATTATTCCATTTTAAAGGATGAATAATAAAAGTATGGATTTCATATTATTATTAATAATCAACACATCCATTATTATATAATTGAAAATATAAGTTTACAAGGGTTTAATTTAATTCTTATACCTAAATTGGTTGTGTATAAATGTGTGGTTGTTTCTTCTGATATGTTACAAAGGAAATTGATCTTGCTACTAAGAGCTTCTGGAAGGATTGTTTTTGGGATAATAAGCATTATATATAATGATTATTGAAATCATATGTAAATAATCAAGGAAAAGTGTTATTAGGTGAGGGAAAATTTTATAATACATTTTTGATGGTATGAGAGGAAGTTGGGTATTGGGTAAATTGGATAGTGGTGATTAAATAGAATAACTTCTGGATAGAGATGTTATTTAACAACCTAATGGTTTTTGGAATCCATTTATTCTATTAATATTTGATATTATACTTTTAGGGATTAATTAAAAATTGATTTGAGGTGGTTCATAAATCTATGGGAGTGTTTATGATGAAATAGTTGATGTTTGGGATTTTTGTGTCTATTTAAAAATTATAAAATTTATAAACCAAACAAAATCTATCCAGTTCGGTATCATAGTGTTCATAGACATCTTAAGGTACACCATAAGACTTCATAGTGTTCATAATGTTTATATATTTTCTGCCATTTTTACTATACATTTTTGTGAGGATCAATTACTTAAAATAGATTATATATCATATTAAATAATCCACAATTACAATACATTGTTTTTACATCATTGGGCACATAGAGTTTTTAGATTTTTCTAGGTGTTTCTAGAGTACAAGTAAAATTTTTAGATTTCAAACCAACTCTATGCTGATAGGGATGACTACAAAAGGGAAATTTTACACTTCATATAATACATTATAGGGAACATATAAATGAAATTTAAGAAATAATAAACATGAAAATAATTACTAAATAATTATTTACATAAATGTTAATAAATTAAATGATTTATCCACTCATCCTAAAATATTTTAATGTCAAAAGAATTATGTAAATTTTCAACTAATCTAAAATAAAATGCCAAATCTTATATATCATGGACCATGATATGAAGTTGTATAAGGATTAAGAGAAAGACCTTGGCATGAGATTATGTTGCATGTCATGATGCATGTTTACATGCATACCTAAAAAAATTAAAAAAATTATATAGACCTGTGTATTTTATAAGAGATTAAAAAAATTCCTAATATTTCATATTGAAATAATTCATAATATATTAAAATTATTTATATAATATAATGTTCAAGAAATTAAGATGGAAATATAGACCATATTGATTAAAGACTATCATATAATAAGATAGTGATTGTGTAATTTCTAACCATAAATATGAAAATAAAATATTAATGAAATATTTAGTGAACATAAGTATTTCAAAAAAATAAACAATAAAGTATTAAATATAAATTTAAATCATAAAATGAAAGTAAATTTAAAAGAATAGAAAATCAATTTATTTGAATAGGTAAATTTAATTACATCTAGGGGAGAGTGATGTGTTTTTAAGAATCATGAGAAGAATGATAACAATACTTCTTACTCTAGTAAAAAAATCATCTCTATAAGGTTTAAATGATGTCATTTGAGTTTTGAATATAAGGATAAGGCCATAAAAAGAAATAAATTATATCATTAGAAAATAATTAATTTTCTATGATACTAAAAGATATTTTAAGATCATATTTTAAAATATTTATGTAATAATACATTGAAAAATAAATAGTATGTCAAAAAATGAACACATCCACAATGCATCCCTTTTTTATAAAATATAAATCATTTAATATATAACATGTTTTATTTTCATCAAATATCATCACCGAATATATCATGAAAAAATCTTTATCCATTAAATTATTATATTCCATGTGAATATAATTTTATAATGTGACATGAGAATAAAAATCACAATAAGGGATATATAAAAATATTGATAAAATGTCATAAGCTTGTTATTCAATGAATAATCCAAAAAATTTACCTTTTTAAAATTTATCATTTAGGACTAAATAAAAATTTCCATATAAAGGAAATAAAATTCTCTTCCACAGGATTTTCATAAATCATTTTATATGAAATTAAAAAAAATTTAAACCTATAATATTTTATTTTCAATCATTAAAAACAAATTATAATAATTTGAAAAAGTTATACTTTTCACCCTTAAGAAGTTGCACACACATAATATTAATAAAAATATCAATATATTACCTTTTAAAATCATATGATTTTATAAAAATCCATATCAAGCATAGATAAATCATTTAGGTTACTGTGGAGATTATTTTCACATCACTCATATAATAAAGTTTTCCAATACCTAATTAATTGAATAATTGTGTCAATCTCACATGTTCTTGGTTTATAATGGAACCACCTATTGGTGATTTATATATGACCAGCTACCCTTGGTTTATAATGTAACTAACCTTCCATGGTTTATAATAGAACAAATTTTCATCGTAAAAAATCCCCATTAACCATAACATAATCATAACAAATGAAATATTGTATAAAATTATTATTTTTACCCATAAGAAAAAAAATTCAGATATCAAAATATCCATTTTATTTAAAACCATTTGGGATAATACTAAGAAAAAATTTAATGAGTGTTTTTATTTAAGAAAACAAGAATTATTGTATTGGAATGAATCATTCAAAAAATGGTTATGCTAGTGGGAAAAATATTGATGTTGTATATATTAAAATTGAACATTCCATTTTAATTTTTTTTCAAAATGTTCAGTAAAAAATTAATAAATAGAATCCATTTGAAAACCTTAAAAATATATCTAATAGAGACATAAAATTTTTATTATAATAAATTTAATTAAAATTAATTATATCAATAAAATCATTTTATGAGTATGTACAATGATGCATAATATATAGAAAAAACTAATTTAAGGGAAATTTAAATGATTTTTTAATTATAATGTGCCATTTACCACATGTGAAACCCTTATCATACTTAATAAATAAATTGTGTTAAATATTTGTTTTATTAATAAAATTTTTGATTTTATTATTCTATTTATTTTATATATTACCATAGTAAAAACAGTTACTTAATCAATTAAATTTACAATAAATTATTTAAATTTATTCAGATCATATATTTGAAATGACTTCAATAAGTTGACTGTGGTCAATAAAGACAATATACAGTTATCTATAGATTAATTATAATGAAATAATTAATTTTTTTTACATTAATCATACCTTTATAACCCACCATGAATTTCGGTTATGAAAATTGAATTATGTACCAATCATGGATATGGTAGGTCATACGTACACATGAGTAACGATTTCATTGTTCAAAGAACATGAAAAAATAAAATTAAGAATCATTTTATCCATAAAAAATGATTATTATATCCCAAATATCACTTTATTTATTTAAATATATATATATTTTAAATAAATGTGATTTTTTTTATGAAAACCGATTCACTCGCTTCGTGGTGGTGGTAATCGACATGTATGCCCGAACGATATTTGTCATCTTTCAGTGGATGAAATATTAAGAAAGTATATGAAATTGTATCATTCAAGTGTAAAAAATATTTCATTAATATCCTATATGTGTATATATATATATATTTCACATCCATCATTATAACTATCTATCATTTGCGGATATGGAAGATAAATTACAATGGTTCGAGAGGTGGTCGTCTGCGATACACAAGAATGATGGATTCACTTCCCATTTGATGGAAGAAGTGTATATATATCTTATAAAGTTAACATAAAAATATCAATATATTTAAATTAATTTGGTTTTATTATATTTATTTAGAATAATATTTATAGGATTTATAAAAATAAATAAACCTAGAAAATTCAGTTAAAAGATATTCCTCTTATTAAGACAACCTCCTTCGATTTACACCATAATCCATATAATTTTGGAATGGTTCATAGAATAATACATCTAGATCAGTTTTTTATTATGTTAGGTGTTTGAGAGTTAATTTTCCATTATAGAGCATCAAAAAGGTAATAGAAACAGAGGATATGACGTTCCGTTTTATATGTGAGGGTCTGAGAACTCTGAGAATTTCATAATGTATTATGTGGATATAAATTAATTCTTTTGAAAAAATGGATACGTGTTGGAATAATAATAATATATAATGATTATGGGTCAAAATAATCTAATAAAAAAACTTCTTATAAGTTTTTTGATGTTTTAACCCTTATCACTTTTCCCCCCTCATTTACCCTTATGACAATTATTATGATATCAATATTTCATTAATGTTTAGGTCTTTTGAATGATACTATAAAAGTACAGGTAAAAAATAAATGTTCCATTTTTGATATTATAAACCATATCATGTCCACATGGATGATTATAATATTTTTACAAATTTTAAATCAATTATTAAATTTTTTTAATTTTAAATTATCATTTTTTTAATTTTTGGAAATAAATGAATTAATCGTATATAATGTTTCAAAATCATGTGAAACAGTTTCACAATAAATATATTAAAATATCTGAATTTTATTGTCTTAATATAACCATCTATTAAAAATTATATATTTAGATATTATTCTAAATATTTTCTCTCTATTTAACCCTTTGGTTAACCAATTTTAAACTTAATCATGGTAATGACATTTTCAATATTAAAGAGTAATTATTTTTAATATATGGTTATAATTGGATCATAAATAACAAATTTATTTCTATTTGAAATAATTTATCCTATCCATTTTACACTTTAAATACTTTTATAATTTTTAATATAATTTAATAATATACATTTATAATAAAATATAATTAATTTTATTTTAAGATTTTTTCTGATAAATTGATTTTCAAGATAATATGATAACAACATAATTTGAATATAAATATTTCTAATACATTTAATATGTCATATTTTTCTAGAATATTCTTGATACACTTTGACTCACTCAAAATATACTACTTTTAGTGTTTTAGATACCATTTATGTAATGTTATTACTACTTATACAAGCACCATATAAGTATTATGTATGAATTTAAGATAATTATAACATCACTAATTTTTTTTAAAAATTAATTAATAAAAATAAAAAAATTATTTTCAATATAAACCCTTATATTTTTTCAATAGTTATATTTATTCACATCTATCTCATGACAACTTATTAAAAATGCTATTTTATCTTTTAAATCCTTAGGAAAGTATTGTAAAAGAATTTGGATATAATACATGTTATATAACTCAAAAAACCCATATATATCAAGAAAATACAAAATAATATATAATAGTTTTTAAAAATTTCTATAATATCCTTTTTTATTTCTGAAAAAATTTCTTGAGGTCATCCAATTTATCATTTCCAGTTTTGCGCATTCACTACTCAACAATGAAAATTATTATCATGATTATCATTAAATAAATACACATTTATATTTATTAAATATTTTATAATATTTTTAATATATTATCATACATTATTATTTCTTATGACTAATAAGTCTTTATATTTTTTATGCCATGGTCATATCTTAAAAGAGATCGTATTTCATTAGAACTGTGTTTTTCAATTTTCATAATAAATTAATTATCTTTAATAAAATATCAAAAAATATTCCCAAAATGAATATGAATATCTCGAAAAAAAATTTAAATCCATTTCCCCATGTTAATTTTCTATATTTTTAAAAAATAAAATTGACTATAAATTTGTAATAAAAAATGAAACACAATTTTTAGAAAAATTGCGTTTTTCCTAAAAATGATCTTATACCAAAATAAAGTGTAAATGAGATCCTTTTTTTATTAAATATATTTTTACTATATAAAGTATATTTATCATCATTTAAAATAAAATTTAATTAATAATGCAACCTTTCTATTAAAATAAATCACATCTTTATAAAATTAAGTATTTTCTACATTCACTAAAAAAATCAATCATTCTAGAAAAATACAATACATTCACCCTAAGATAATAATGATATAATGATTTAAAAATTATATAAAGTTTACTAAATAAAATTTCTAATTATTCGATAAATTTACTACATCATTCCCTCATAAAATTCAAAAATAATCATTTTTGAAGAATTTTTTTTGGGACACATCGAATTACATTACTAAAAAATAAGTGATTATTTCCTATGAATTAGTCAATAAATCTATATTGAGTTAGAATTTTTTTTTAAAAAATAATTTTTTTTAGTATTATCTACAACCTATAATTTAATTAAAATGTAAGAAAATATAATATAATAAAATATCTTCTTTAGATCCCTAAAATCAGTGTTTTGTGTTGTATTCCCTATCAAATATTTAGATATTTTAAAATATGGTAGTATTAAATTGAAACTGAGTAGAAGGTGAGAGGAAATAACCTCATCCAATAACTAGTAATATACCCATATCATTAAAAAAATAATGTGAAACATGCTAATTATGATTTAGAATACCAAATTGTAAGGACATGATGGGGTACATGGTATACATGCACACTACAACATGATATATAATCATTTATCAAACAGTTCGTGAGAGGTTCAAAGTACCAATGATGAATGGTCGTAGGTTAGAATAAATACACCATAAAGATAGGTAAAGGTTACAAAGATAGGTAAAGGTTCTTCTTTTGAAATACAATCATCTAGTATGAGATATTACTAATATCACTTTGAGTGGTGACTACTTCAATCACTAATGAAATATGTTTTTTATATAAGACTTCGACTGAATTTGGTTAGATTTATTAAAATTACAACAAAAATGATTTATAATGAAAAATAAAATTCGCAAAATATATCCAAAACATGGAAAGGAGGTTGATCTCACATTGAGTAAAAACCTTTTAAAACCTGTAATTTTAGGGTCCTTTATTTTATTTAATATTTCGGTAAACCTCAAAGATAAAATAAGAGTAGATAAAGATCATAATAGATCCCATAGGTTTCAACACATCAATGGAATCATGAAAATAAAATGTATCAATAAATCACTAACACATCCTCTTAGTGTTATAGTTATGTCTTGTAACATCAATTTCTAATTGATAAAACTAGGTTCCTATCTAAATGTTCTATCATTTATAAAATGATTAGAATATAAAATATCAATCCTATCAACAGTAGAGGTGTACCTACTTATTATGGAAATAATATTAAATCACTGTAGAACTGAATGAATATATATTATTCAATCTTATGGTCTAGAGGTGATTTAGCATATAGTGATTGGATTTACATGACTCTTTATATACACACCCTTAAAGATGATTACAATAGAAATCCAGAATTGGATTTGAAGGGAAATAATTATATCATATTATCCTTGTCTATTAAGGTAAAAATCTTGGTTATAGAACTAATAAAATTCTAGTAGATATGATAAAATATTTAGAATATGTATGAATACAATATGATGGTTAAAAAATCCAAACATGATCTTTAGAAGTTGGGTGTGATCTCAAATCTGAGTAGTGTCTCACTAAGGAATCTGTAAAAATATACGACATTTATTAGAAAAATAAATAATTAAATTTTAAATTAAGAGGAATGATAGTAAGAAAAAAATTTAAATAAAATCATGCTCTACTTTTCAATTTATGTATACATTTCAAAAAAATTCCGAATAAACATTATATAGAAAACAATTTTTATAAATTCAAATATAATCTGTAAAATAGTTTACAAACAATGGAATTTATATCAAGAAAACCACAAAAGAGAAACATGTTCATCTTCTAAAAGGTACCACAGTTATAGGTTATGGGATACTCACAAACTCAAATGGGTTTTCATGATAATATGTATACACATTTCCCTCAGACACTCATTAAAGAGGACTTATCACCATCCCATCAGAGATGTGACATATTGCATATGATTTATTAGTGTTGTAAATTGTAAATAGGGTGGTGTCCCAAATAACTCACCAAATACCAATGATTTTGTTTCCACAAACAAAAATCAATAATTGTAAATTTGTTTCAAAACTATTCAAAATACAATTAATCCATTTTTTTTGAAATTTCAATAAGCCAATTTCTATTCAAAAACAAAAAAGTTTCTTAGTCAATTCATGCCTTTTTCAGTATAAACCCAATGATTAATTATCAAAAAAATTAAACCATTTTCCTCTAATAATATTTTTTAATAAATATCACAATTCATTTCCACAATTTCCATCAAATTCCACAATCACACCCCAATTCATTACAATTAAGTTTCTTCCCCATATTTCTTGAAAAAAGTAAATTCAAATAGAAATTCAATGAAAATTGGATTTTTCATAATCCATTTGAAATAAATTTAATTTCAATCAATAAATTTATAGTTAAATAAATTGGACAATCCTAAATGAAACACCCTAATTTGGGATCATGAGATCACGAAACACAACACCCGCAATGAGAAACTACAAAGAAGAATATCGATAAGGGAGATCTGAAAATAAAATGTAGTTTCAATAACAAATAAAAAAGAGATTTTATCCTTCAAAAATGGATATCTATAAAACCAGAATGAGAATAGAGGAAGATAATGGGAGAGAAGGAACGTGGAAAGAATTCCAACCTAGAAAGGATCGAAAGATGATTGCCTAGCTTTGAACCACATTGGAAAGGTTTTGGATGGGAGAAAATGGGTCCTTGAGAGCCCTCACAACCTTGTAATACGAAATATACCATGTTTGAGTCTAGTTGGTGTCAAAAAAAGTGTTCGGGGAAATTTTTAACAATTTTAAAAATAATTAAATCATGTGTGAATGGTTAGTTGGAATGGGTTGCATGGTTTTTCAACCCATGCACCCTAATCGAGAGCCCCTATAAAGGGATGATTGATTTCAAATATGTGGGAAAATAGTTTTTCAAACCATTTTCTAACCATGAAAACCCTCAGTACATGGTTATTCACGATTTTGATTTACTGGGATCATTATTTGGGAAAATTGTGCACCAATTATACACAACCCAAAATCCCTCCAAAGTTTTTCAAAATTACCCATGAAGAATCCCTAAATGAGACCCAAACAATGAATGATCAATATAGTGGTTCAAGAGTACCTAAAAATAAATATTATGGTAAATTCATCCAACCATTGAAACTCTATAACACCAAAAAAATATTTTTTATTACCTTCCACGTCAAAAAGATGAGGCTACTACTCTCTCATCAATGAATCCATCTTCGATGTCTCATGAGTATCATTTCCATGCATCTGTAGAATGTGATCTGAAGGTATTATCCTCCATAGAAGTTCCTTGGTTTCATATTCAACTAACTGAATGGATTATTTGTCACAAATAAATAATCCTCAACATCAAGAGAACTCCAGCTCGGAATATGATATGGATTAGAAATATATTTATGTAGCTAAAATAAATGGATCACATTATATATTGACATCAACTACGGATGAAGGTATAAGTAGTAAGAAACATTAACAATCTTCTAAATAATATAAAAATGTCCTATATAACTAATAGAAAGATTCACTTACCTACTATGACATTGATGACCCAAAAAAGGTGAAATATTTAAGAACACCTGATCACCAACTGGAAAAAATCCAATAGTCTGTGATGAAGATCATCATTAGACTTATACTCCCTATGTTCCATCAACATTGTCTAACAAATCAATTTAATATTTTTTTAATCTATTAAACCATGATTGTTCCAACAAAAGAACATTATATAATCTCTAACCAACACAACATATATTTACAAGGACATCGAAATAAGGGCTCAATAGGTTCCATTGTGATCATGGACTAATATATGTTATTATAAGAAGACTCAACCAGATGCACATGGTAATATTAATATCCACCAATGCCAAAGAAATAGAATCAATGAATTCCATCAAGAATCTAAATTTCTCTTTCTATTTGTGGCCATCTGATGGTGGATGGTATTCCATACTCAACTGAACTAGAGATCCTAGTGAGTTATGAAGGAATCTCCAAAATAGAGATCTAAATCAGGGATCTCTATAAAAGACTGTAGAATATTGAACTCTGTGAAAATATACAACTAAATCAGATAGTATTTTTGACATCCTAAACATTAATAATATCATGAATGGGAATAAAGTGAGATGATTTGATAAGCACATCGATCACAACCCATATCACATTCTTCTTTATCTAGGTACCTAGAAACCCAAAAACAATTTTCATAGAGATCACATCCCCCTTCCATGTCTTCAATGGAATTGTGGGATGAAAAATCAATGATATATTGTGCTCAGCTTTGACCAATTGGTATGTATAATAATGAGAGAGAAAATTAATAGTGCCCCATATCATACCTGGCCACCTAAATCTACTCTATATGACATAGAACATCATGTTGGTTCCTAGGTGAACTTCTCACTAAGAAATTTTGAAATACCCCATCACATATTTCTTTACCACTAATGGAATATCAGATGATTTTTATAACATATTACTCATTTCATATAGAATGAACTATTAGAAATGGTCTTACCATTAATAAGTGAATATCTAATACTAAAAACTCATCACCAAGATATTGATCCACTATAATCAACCTGAGAATAGCAGAAGTAAGCTGAGAATTAATTGAAATAAACTGAACCTATAATTCCAAAATTCCTATATTTAACTAAAAAAAATATCCATCATGTTCCACTCTTCTGAAAATTGTTTTTTGTCCTTGGTCAAAATTTTCCTATTAAAATAATTTTTCAAAACATTCCCTTCCCCAATTGTATAGGCAATGTTGAAGTCAAAATATTTTATTTAGTTCACCCAATTCATCTATAGGAGATTTATATTTTTTTTAGATAATATATAACTCAATCTATTGTTTTCAAAATACACATTAAATGTTTCTCTGAAAATGTAATGCGACCAACTATTAAGTTCATGCATCATAACTATTAGTTCAAAGTCATGGGTTGGATAATTATTAACGTGTGGCCTTAGTTTCCAAGATCCATAGGAAACACGATGATCACATTTCATAATAACTTAGTCGAAACCTAAACATGATTCATCTAAGAAGATCATGTAACCCTTCTGGGCCTCTAGAAGAGTCCACACAGGTGCGGTAATCAAAAGATGTTTCATCTCAACAAAAGAACTCTAAAATTTCTCATCCCAATCAATATTTACTAACATATGAGTTACAACAATCATCCAAGAATGAATCATTCATAATTACATTAAAAACTGGGCATAACACCAATCTAAACCCGTGAATATTTGAATTTTGAAAACACTTTGTTTTTACTGTCAAGTCATAATAGCATTCACCATTTCATGATCAATTTAAATACAATATTTTGAAACCTCATGTCATAATAACATCACTTCCCAAATCGAAAAATCAAATTTATATAGAATGGATGAAATTTTTTCATTTCTCAACAATTCTCAAACTAATCTTAGATGAAACACATGATCCTTATAAAACATATAGTAAATAATGATATCATCCAAAAATACTACCAAAATTATGTCATGATACTCATGGAAAATCATGTTCATCAATTCCATAAAGACTAAAAGAGAATTGGTTATACATAATGGAATGAAAAGGTACTCATAGTGGTCATACCTAATCTAAAATATTGTTTTATATATGTTAGATTACTTTATTCTCAACTGATGGTAACCTGATTAAAGATCAGTGTTGAAGAACCACATCCCCCTTTCAGATGGTCAAATAGATCATCAATATGTAAAATGGATACCTTTTATTTACTGTGACTCAATTTCATTTTTATTTATAAATATAATGGTGAACTTACCTATCATATCTCTTATTAAAGAAAACTGGCGACACCCATGTTAACACACTTAGGTGTATAAATCATTTCTCTAAAATTTCATGCAATTTAGTTTGAAGATCTTTCATTTTTTTTGTTTCTATGTAGTAATAAGTATTATATATTGGTAGACTACCATGAATTAAATCAATAAGAAACTATAAATCTCACCTCATTGGGAAACCAGAGAACCTAGAAGGAAAAACACTGAGAAACTCCAAAACAACTCGAGGGAGATCATCACTCAAATATTCTCACTCCAGGTCAAAAGAGAACACATATATTAGTTTTCCCATCTCTGGAAAAGATAGAATGTCTCTATATGACCTCAAGTCCCATTCTCCATGAAAGATATGAAAAATACATTCTGTTAATTTAAATGAGACCCATAAAAGATAAAAAAAATATGGGATTTACTGGAAATTATCCAATCCATCTTGAAAATTATGAAAACTAATTTTAGATCATGAATAAGAAACTTCCAAGACAGCTCAATATTTGATAATGAGAAAACCCTAGTAGGATAATGAAGACACTGATCTATATTCATTATGAGGGGTGTATAAATATCCATTAAATTATATAAAATATCTATAGGAATTTATAGACTATTTATAATATGGGTTTAAATAAAAAAATTAGATTCACTATAATAAAAAAAAAGTAGTCACTAAAGATAGTGCAACAGTGATGGTACCTCTCACAGTCACTGGACCCATATTTTCTTCGCATGGAGACACTGCCTCTCTATAAAGGATGTTCATTCTAGATTCTAGTGGTTAGAACCCCTTTATTATGAATATTCCGATTGCACAAGATTTTTATTAAGAGATGGTGATCCATTTCCACTAAGTGGAGTATATTTTACTCGAAATATCTTTTGCAGGTGAACTATGCATCCATAGGAACTGTATATCTTGAGTGCCTAGATGCAAACCCATTTCAATTTCCCTACCTTACCACACTGGTAAATAATCAGTGGGCCACCTACAGGTACTGAAAGTGGTGAAGAAAAACCCTACTACTGACAACCACCATATGAATCATCATGCATTTCCCTTCCCTTTATGGGAACTCACATAACTACCATAGAGAGAAAATAGAACTCCAATAAACTTTGACTTACCAGCCAGGTCCACTTCAACATGATGTGTTCTATATAACACATCAACAAAAGAAGGGATAATAAACAAGAAAACCTAATAAAAAATATTATATCATAGTTCCATATTTAACCATAGAGCCTTCATCTTCACATTTGATACTATCTTCAATGTGAACTAAATAGGCTCAGAAAAGTGATTTTCATTTTCTATCATGGTCCAGTCAGCATGCTTGGGTTTGAAAAACAATATATCCTTAGCCAAAACCATTGAAAATATATATATAACTAGTTAATGAAAAGAACATTAGTTACATTCCACACTAATCCCTCATTCTTAATCATGATCAATATCATGTCCCACCATCTCCTTCTAGGTCCCCCTACCTTAAAGGTGGCATATTTCACCTTCATGAAATCATATGTTTCCATAAAATCAAATAAAAACTTCTAATTTTTTAACAAAAATCTGCTAATTGAGGATCATTTAAGGCTTTGAATGATGGTATTTTTCAGATAAGGATCTCCTATTAATGAATCTAGAAGTAATCCCTATGTAGTTCTACAGCACGAGCATGAATAATTACTAGTACAGGTGACTGTCCCAGTGCTTTGACTGAATGCACAAAAACTACAACCATATTCTTGTCCACGAGAGTGTTTTCTCAATTTCGTTCATCACCAGCTTCATCTTGGATCCTATTCACATGTCTTCTAAGAATCATGATGCAACACAACATCAGTAGCCACCATTGGATCCATTTTATAAACACTTAAACATAGATAAAAAGGTAAATCAATCAAACCAGATAGATAAATAAAATTTTGATTTTGACCTACCTAATAAAAATCATGGAAAAGATGAGAACTAATCCACAAGATGTCTTTCCAAAACCAACCGTAGTGAAATAAGTCACATTATGGTGAGGGAATGTCAAATATTCAATCCTAACTACCTCATAATTCATGAGAATATTTCACAACTTCATAGTGGAATCAAGGAATATTATCGACCTAAACCTATGATACCACATTTTAACAAACATTATCTGATATCCTGGTATCTTGACACTCGAGCCGATCATATAATATCTCAAAGGGCATTCTCGATCTCCGTGGGTTGGTGACTAGCAACTGGAATGATATAAGATAATGGTGTTAATGGTTTTTCATCATAAACAATAAAATAAATAGACAAAATTTAGTATTATTAAAGGAAAACTCCACATAGAGATCAATACGATACGTTAGATAGGTATAAACAACCCAACATACATCATCCATGTTCCAGAAAACTAAAAGTTAAACATCCAAATTCCCCACAAACACAACAACTCAATTCTAAAAGATTAATAGAAACAATCACCAATGTGTGGTGAATTCCCCTTACTTAAATTAATAATTTGTAAATATAAAACCCCTAAAGACATAGGTAGGATATGATATAAAAGCACAATAGGGTATCACAAAGGATTCCATAACAAGATTCCACATTAATTAACCAAAAAATTATTACAATTTTAAAAAAATTTCATGGAAGTATAAAATCATATTTAAAACTAATAATTCTTTACATTTAAAATGATGGAAATATTTTTGAACAATGGATCAATTTTTTTAATATAAAATAGTTTATAAAAATTGACAAGGTAATAGTAACACAATTTACAAGAAAAATTATATACATCAAGATATTCCAAAAGGAGAAACATGGTAATATTATAAGAGGTATGATAGTTCCAGGTTATGGGATCCTCAAACACTCTAATATGTTATCAAGAAAAATGATTACACATGTCCCTTAGACACTGGTCAAAGAGGAGTCATCACCAACCCATCTGGTATGTGACATGCGACATATGTTTTTTAATGGTATAAAGCATCAATATAGTGTTGTGAAAAATAAGTTGCTCTTTACCTAGGATTATATGTTCTCAATCAACAATAAAAAATGTGAAATTTATTTGAAAACATTTCAAAATATAATTAACACATTTTTTATTTCAATATGTCAATTTCGATTAAAAAATAAAAAATAGTTTTTAATAATTCCCTTCCATTTTCAGGATATAACCAATAATTTCATTTCAATAAAATTTAATCCATTTTCCTCAAATACAAATTCTAAATCATTTTCACAATTTCAATCAAATTTCACAATCACACCATAATTCATTATTATTGAGTGTTTTCCATAAATTTAATTTCCATGAAAATTCAAATCCCAATTTAGTGAAAATTAGATTTTTCATTATACAATTGAAAACAATTTAATTTAAATCATGAAATTTAGGGTTAAATCAATTGGATAATCATAAATGGAACCACCTACACTAGGATCGTGAGGTCATGAAATACACCCCTCATAATTGGAAACTACATTGAAGAACATCATAAAGGGATATCCAAGAATCATACCTAGATTCAAGACCTAAAATAATGTACAATAGATCCTCAAACAGTACAAAGATCTATCAAACCCCAAGAAGAAGAGAGGAAAAGATTCAGAGAGATGGAGCAGGGAGTGAATTATTACCAAGAAAGGTTAAAATGATGGTTATATAGCCTAGATCCATCTTGGAAAGGGATTGGAGGTTCTAAAATGGGTCCTTGAGAGCTCCTCAAACCCTGGAAAATGAAATATCCTAGGTTATGGTCAGAGAAGATCCGAAATACTATTCGATGAATTTTTTCAACATGTTTTGGAATAATTAAATCCCACAGGCATGGTTAGCTGGGATGTGTCGTACATGTTTTTAAAACCATGCACACTAATTGTGTGCCCCTTCATAGGGGTGAAATATTTATATTCGGTGGGCTCTTGGTTTTTCAAACTGTGCACCAACCATGTAAACATTCACCCCTTTGGTATTCATGAGTTGCACTAGAAGGGTGCATGATTTTTGGAAAATTGTGCTCCAACCGTGCACAACCCTAAATCCTTCATAATGTTCAAAATTTCACATGAATAATCTCTATACAAGACCCAATAAAATGATGATAAAAATTGGGGTATATGATTACCTAAAAATAGTTACAAGATGTTACCTGACGAGATACTGGATTCTCACATTGACGTGTTTCACGAAACCAGTCATAAATATTAAATAAATAAAAAACATTCATTCAATAATTATGAAAAGGGGGAGTGGGAATTGAAATAAAATATTGAGAAAATTCATAAGGAACATAACTTTTAGTCTAATTTTTATTGAAATGGTGATGATAAATTATGTCGATAGTATAATAAATTCATACCCTTCATCTATAAGAACATTAGAAGAGGGTGAAGAAACTAATGGGTATAATCCATCATAGATTCATTAGTTGTAATGTAAATTTAATTTTTGACATTGAAATCAAAATAAAGAAATATGATGAGGTTGAAATTGATGATGATGGAGAAGACAAAAGAAGATCAAAAACTAAATGAATCAAGAAAAGTGTCATTAGAAATAAGAATAATTGATCAATTCAATCTTAAATAAATCTAATGTTTATAGAATAATCTGAATACACATTAACATATAGTGAGTATGAAGATGGAAATATAAAAAAAAATCAACAATCCCTCATATCTCGGGTGAAAATGAGGTCACATCATGAAATGATGAAGAGGAAAATGGGATAAATGTTGAGTAGATGATTTTAATATAATTAGAATAATGCATTATGAATATTAACATATATAAGAAGAGTTTATTTATACTTGATAAAACTGAAGAAATGTAGATGATATTAAAAGTTATATCATCAATGTCATCCAAACATCCATGTTATCAATAGAATAATAAATGAAAATAATGATGGATATTAATTAAAAAATAATGATAAAATAAATTGAATTGAATGGGGATTTATCTAGATTCTATAAACCAGAAAATATCACGGGGATCATTAGATAAAGGTACGGTACAAATGAGAAAATTCACGAAAATTCATCTAAATTTTGTGATAATAGCATCTCCAATAATATATATATATATATAATTTATGTATTATCTAGGGATACTTATTTTTTATTTTTTACATGGTTAGATTCTAAAGATAAAACTAATTTCTAAAGTGCATAAAAAAATTAGAAAAACACACTCCTAAATAAAATAGTAATCAAGATATGGTGAAGAAATAAAAAATTCCATGGATAAAGAAAAAAATTGCTACAATTGGTATTTACAGCAAGAACATTTTCATAGATATAGTAATTACCATTAGTTAAAAACATGATTTAATTTCTATTTATTGTTTTGAGGATATTTTAGGGACAAAGTAACATATTTTTTCTTACACGTCACTCTCTAAGAATTAGAATAAATGAAGGGGGACACATTTTTGAAATAAAAGATTTATGAACTCAAAAAATATAAATATACCTATAAATAAGAATTTTAATTTTAAAAAAACAACAACAAGACATTCCTCCTTAAAAAAGATAATAAGTGTTAAAAAAACAAAATATGTATAAAAAATGGTTACTCTAAATAAAATTATCGACCACATTTTCAATAAAAACACTATAGAATACTAATGTTATTACATATAATATTAAATAAGTGGAAGCTTTTTTTTAATATAAGGTTGTGTGGGAGATACATGAAAATAATCCTTAATGCAATGAACTGTATGACTATCCTATATAAAAAATAAGGGAAGATTAATTTATAATATAAATCAGTATAAATGTAAGGTTAATTTTTGAAACATTGAAGGAAATATTTATTAAAAATGGAGTATTTTCTTAATTGGTAAAACAACATTCTACTAATAGAGATATATGATATGAAAATTGGGATATGATGCATGGATATATCTTAAAACAATTATAATAGTCATATTTGAGGGTTATTGTTGACGGGAAACTATTCTCCCTTCTCTATCAAATAAGAAGCATGAAAACCCCCTCCTTAGCCCCTTATTAAAATTTTTAATATGACTATTTATAGTATTGGAGGGGATCTTCTAAAGGTGGAGATAGATGAGTTATGTAGTATTCATACAACATGATGAAATAATCATCCAAGAACACACTAACTTTCTTAATGATGATTAATTAATAACATCCATTGATGGGGGAAAGTGAATTTTCCACTATAGATTTGTTCTTATAGTTAATCTATATATTTAAAATAACCTTAAAAAAATGAATCTAAGGTGTGATAGTCATACTTTATACCCCTACTGTGATTTTATCATGTATTATAACAAATATATGTTGATGGGGGTGTGATGGTTGATGTGTAATATATGTTTAAGGGGGTTATTTTATTCAATTGATCTATTCTAATGAATTTTTTATATTATTATATATTGTAATTATCTTGTAAAAACATATTTCAGAACCATTGAAATGAATATTTTGAAGTGGATACACATTATAAATTATGAATGTACAACACCTATGTTAATATTTATTCCAATTTTTTATATTTGGATGTCCAAATTATATAGAGATTATAATTAATGATGGATATTTTATAAGAATATATATGGTTATGTTCATCTATAAAAAATTGATACATCTTTATCTCTGAAAAAATGTTGGAAAATAGTTTTTTTAAATTGATGAAGAAGAAAATAGTTAAGATGTGTAATATATTCCCTTATATTTTTATTTCATTTATCATCAATAATGTGAAGAAAAAATAAGAAAACATATTTAAATAAATATTTTGGGGAATTGAAAACAAATATAAAGATTGAGATTGAAGAGACCACATATGAAATGTGCTTATTATCAATAAGGATCACTATTATTAAGAAATAATAATTAATATTTTTTTAAAGGGATTATAGTTTTGATAATATAGAAATTACAAACAAATGTGATGTTTTTTCCTATAATAATATGCTAAGGGAAATTGATGTGGTTTCTTAGAAAATTATGATTGAATAGTTTGTAGATAATAACTATTTAAATTTAGGATTATCGAGATATATTATAGTGGATAAAATATTACTATTATTAGATCAATGATCCCCATATTCTATTGTTATGAATGGAATATATGATTCTAGATAGTGGGATGATTGAAGATCAATGAGTTTAATGCCCTTCTTGAATAGTGAAGAAACCATCCATGTGATGTTGGAGACAAAGAATGTTGAGAATATGACATAAAGAACATTTGGAGGATGACTCAATCTTGATTCTAGGTTTTGGTGGAGACCTTGATATTACTAGAGATGAGATGGATTATTTCGATCATTTTATTTTGAAATATTAATTTAGAAATTTCATAAACCCTATACAACTATATAGTTTAACATCATAGGGTTCATAGGCATTATAGGGTACAACACATGAATTTTTAGTATTGAAAATTTAAATAGATTTAAACCATTTTAAAATATTGATCTACAGAGGGTATATAATGATATTAATATACTTTATCCACTAAAATTAGTAAGTTGCATTGACAATGTAGAGTTAATAATTCACAGGGAACATGAAGTTTATAGATTTTTATATAAATTTATACAATATAAGAAAAAAACATAGAGTTCACTTACACTTTATAAATATAGGTATTACTGTCAATGGGACATCAACAGTTTCTAATAAAACATTATATATTTCATTTAAATTAACACAACGAAGTAATAATTTTCAAAATACAATAAGAATAAATATTATTTTAAATTTAGATTAAATATTATGATGTCATTCCATGATATTCATGGATTTAAAAATTGTATTTATTCATAAAAAATTTATAAATAAAAGAATATTAATGTGATAATACTTAACATTATGTGTAATTATGAGATTCTATATAAAGATGATGACAATATCCATTCATCAAGATGAAGTTCCATGTCATAATGCTTGCTACCAAGAACACAATGAAGAAATTCCAAATGAATTTAAATCATGGATATAATGGGATGTATGAGGATTAAAAAATCTCAATATTTTTGTTAAAATTAAGGATATTTTATTAGTATTTTTATATGATATAGTGGATTAAATAAAATGGTATCATCTTCTAGAATGAATAAAAAATATTACATTGGAAAATGAAGATGACGGGTTTTTAGTAAAAATTAATATAAATCAATGCATTCATAAGACCTTATATGAATATAAATATTTCTCAAAGAGAAGAGGTAAAGTGGAATAGAAAACATAAAAATATAATTATAAATAATTTTAAAGTAGTGAAAATATTTATATTGAAGATGAAAATTTGACTTCGTGATAAATATAATATTGTGTGATAATAAATAATAGAAAACCAAAAAACAATTAAAAAAAACCATAAAATATAATTAATAAAAATGTGGTATGATGATGTTTTGGTTGTGTTGATTTTGAGTACAATGATTAAAGAAGGAAATTCTTCACACACCCAATAATATCATTATATCATTAGAACTACAAGGTGTGAAATGTCAAGGATCATTTGGAAACGTAGGATGTAAGGATTAAATGGATAACACGCATATCAAACACATTAAGCCAAGTTATATGATTGTTTTATAAAATTTTTATGTAATATTAAATGGTCCTTTGATAATTTCTTTGCGTTATAATTATAATCCCATCCATATATATCTGAAATATTTTTGGTAGATACCGTTAACTAGTGTGGTTCGGTATAAAGTACTCATCTAAAGGGGATAAATGTTTTCAATTGTGGAATAGGAATTTGATATAATTTCTATCATTAATTTCATATGATAGATTTTATTTATAGTCATAGTGATCTATAGTTGAAAAAATAATTCATAGAATTCAACTAGAAATTAGAATAGTGTATAACCTCACATTGAGGATGAACGTTACATGAATGACTATTTCATGATTCATTATTTTCCTTCAAATTTAATGTAAGGTTAGGAGATACATGAAGAGTTTATAGAGACATAAATAATTAATAATAGGTGGTCTAAAAGAATTAAATAATATAAATAAAAAGGATTTCTAATTCACCCTACCTTTCTCATGGTTCTATTTGAATATGTGGATAAAAATCATTATTTATTTAATATTTAAATTATGAAGATTATAATTATAGTTGATATAAGTTAAATGGTGAGAGGACCTAGTGAGGATGTAGTAGTTTTTTATTTTCAATATTAATCCTTTTTTAAATGATAATTTAGTTAAATTATTGACATTTAATGTTGATTTTATAATGACAGGTATTTTTATGCATATATTTATCCGTAATAAATTCCAACATGCTAATATCATTTCAAAACATTCTAAAATTGTGTAAATAATTTATATCAAACATGAGAATGAAATGAAAAAAGTGACTATTTCTTTCTTAATCATTAATTTTTTATATAGATTTCATTATTATATAATTTTTGAATATTATTATGTAAAACATTGAAAAATTGTATTTTATCTTGTTAACTCATATGATAATTTGATTCATTGTTCAATGGTGTAATTTTAAATATAAAAATGATGGTATTTAATTATATTTAGAATATTTATTTTATTTAACTCTATTGACTATTTCATTATAAGTATATATATTTTTAATTTATCTTATTTTTAATTACACTATGTTTTATTCTATATTTATATTATTTTAACCATAAGTATTATAGAATATTTTAATATAATGTTTTGGGAATTTTTTAAAACATTTATAAACTTATATCTATGTGCTAATTAAATATTGACTGAAAACTATTTCATCATTTTTCACTCATGATGTGAATATACTAATCTATAAATCATGAAATAATGATATGGTTATATTATTAAAATAATAAAACGTTTATCTATAACTTTTTGATGAAAATAACTTATTGAACTCATTGAAAAGTGTGTTAACATCATGATATGTGTTAAAGATGTATCTACAGGATTATTTAATAATAGTTGAGAAATATTTGGAGATAAAGAGATTAAATTAAGAAATAACGTATCAATAATAATTTTAAGTGAACAAGGATGGGAAACATTATTTCATGAAAATATATTCTAGTAAAGGTAATTTAAAAATTTTAATTTTCAATGTATTTTTACATTTTGAGGGATTTAAGGATTTATTTGAAAATTTGATGATTGGTAATATCATTCTCCTTGCATTGGGGAATAATAAATTAAAATAAATATACTTTATAAGTTAGTGATTGGGAATTTTTCATATGAAGTTCATATAAATATTGATGTTTTGGGAAATTGAAATAGTAATTGAACAATTTTGATTACAAAAGAGGAAAATGTGATGTATTTTATTTTTTATAAAATCTACCATCATCTATTATATATAATGAAAGAGGAATTTTAATCTATTATGACCAAAACTGTATTGGATATATATCTTATAATAACAATAAAAAAGTTATATTTTTATATATTTTCCCTGAGACATATGTTTGAATTTTTTAATATTATATAAAATTTTATAAAACTTCTATATGAAATACTTATCCCTATAGATTTATAATCTAATGGGTTATCTATTTTTGGAGAGAAAAGTTTAAGTATTCCCTGGTATTTACTTCAAAAAAAGAATTTGATACATTTTCTAGTATATTATATCTAGTGGAAGAAAAAATAAGAATATGATTAGAATAAAATATATAAATCAATATAACATTACTCCCACATATTTAAACATATTGGAATTTTTAATATAGGGCTATATCCAAATGAATTTTATTGTAGTATGTGCACACCAAATATTAGACATAATGTAGTCAATTTTTTATAGAAATGGGGATACAAATATTGATGTTTTTGAAAAAATTTCAACCATATTTGAGGATGATATAACAAGAAAAATTATTTCAATTCATGAGCCCAATTACGCTCTTATAATTTTAAACTCATATAAAATATGTGTGTAGTTTCTGTATATGGGAAACACAACTTTTGGGAGGTAATAACTTGTTTCGAATTAATAATATATAATGTATTTATATGAATAGTGTAGCTCATATTTTTGATAATCTAATTGATGGTTTAACATATTTTAATAATGATAGAAATGATAATGTTCATTTTAAATTATTGAATAAAGAAATGATGACCCAAATACTATGTAGATTCATATTGAGGTCCCTATGTATAAAGAACCAATATTAGACAATACATATTATTCTATCTTCAAAAAAGAATATATTTTATTGCATTCCTAGAAATATTTTTTGTTAGTGTTTTAAAAAATAATATCATAACCTATATATAAAAATATATTACATCACAAAGTGTAAGCATCCCCTCAATGTTCATTTTCCCCAAAAATCCAAACATTTCTGTTATGACATGTTTTCTGTTCTGGAAACATCTTCACAATATTCATATTAACCACACTCATGACCCTAATCAACATTAAAACCCTATAAAAACATTTTAAAAGCGGGATAATTAGAAAACATTCAGCCTGGGACATGAAAATAGAGAAATTAAAATGTTATTCCACACATAATCAAAATAATTTGATTTTTTCCAAATAATAATTGGGCTTGAAATAAAAAATTTCATACCCCTAAAATCAACTTATATACAACAATATTTTCAAAAATCATTTCATAAGATACCATAAAATAATAATGAAAATCATAAATTTTTCTTTTCAATCACCAAAACATAATGAACACATTTTCATAAAGTTATAATTTTAATCCATAATAAATGTAAAATACATCTGATTAAACATAAACTCCATATCATACAATGATAAATCATAATATTTCCAAAAAAACAATAAAATGAATAAATTAATCAACTAGGTAACATGTGTAATAATTTTCATATCACTCTTACACATAGATTAACCTTCACCATTATAAAATAAATAACTCTCACTGTTAAAAGTGAAATAGCCATCACTGTTACACCTGAAATAACCCTCATAGAAAATGATGAACATAAATATTATTTGATTTCATTAGAATGTTTTCATGGATCGTCCTATAATTTGTTTTTAATTGATAAAATAATAATCATAAACAATTAACATGAACCATATAATAATAATAACACATAAATTCATATAGTTTTAACAATATTTATTCCACCTCTAAGAAAACATTTCCAGATATTTAAATATCCATTACATTTTAAAAAAAATTAATATAAAAAATAGAAGAGGAAGAGTTTTATTTAATTAAATTATGAAATATTATAAATTATGTAATTTATATTTTAATTTTTATAGGAGAGGGAGACGTTTTTGTCAATATATATGATAAAATAGAACATTCATTTTTTCTTTTGTAATAAAATTCAAAGCGTTCTATATAAAATATATAAATGTATTCATTTCTAAACCATTGAATATATGTAAAATAGTGACATTATATTTCCTTTATAATACATTTATTTCCATTTATTTACATCCATAAAATAATTTTAAAATTATTTACATGGAAGAAAAATAATTCGAAGAGAATATTAAAAATTTATTTTTTAATGAATGTATGTTACCTCGAGCATGAATGATCAAATAAATTATTTATAATCTTGATTAAAAAACAAGGTTATATATTTAAATGATTAATAAATTTTTTAACATTCATGATTCTTTTTATTTTATTTATTTACATTATGTATAAAATTATTTAACTGATTATTTTCATGTTGGATGTTTGGCTGATATTTTGACCATATGTACAAATGGACATCAGTAGGTTGACTGGGGTATGAGAGGTATTTGTTCCATCATCTCCATAATAATAGAAGTAAAATAATATTTATTTTTATAAACAAGTTTTTCTTTTAAAATAGAAAATAAAATATTGATATGAAAAATGAACTACATTATATTCATTGGGATGGTAGGTCATAAGTACGCATGATTAACATTTCCATTTTTCAACAATCATTATAAAAATAAATGAAGTAATATTTAATATTTAAAAAATTATAATTATATCATAATTACTATATTAATTATTTTAACCTATTAATATATATATTTTATGTGATGTGGTGATGAAAAACGAATCACATCGCTTCATAGAGGTCATAGTCCATACATATGCATATAGGTCATCATCATTTTTTAGTAAATAGAAACTTATGAAAGTAAATTATATATTTTAATTTCATTATTATAAAAAATAATTTATATAATTTATATAAATTAATATCTTTATGATAACTAGTTGTATGTTGTGGTGATAAGAAATGAATTAAATATATTCCCAAGGTGGAAGTCTTCCATACAAAGGATTGATGGTTTTTTTTCCTATTAGATAGAAGAGGATATGGATATAGGTTAATCCATTTGTATATTATTATATATGTATAAGGAATAAAAAAATTATTATTTAAACAAGGATGAATAACAATTTATAAATATTGAAAGGGAAACAAAATAAAAACCTTCGGGTCTGATTTGTACCTCTAATTCGGAGAACCTCTTAAAATTTACCTAAAAATCATTCCTAGGTTGTTCTTATGATCCAACAAATGATTCAATGAAGTGGGGAGTGATATATGAATTTTTTTAATAAGGTATTGGAAGATCCAAAATCCATTTATGTTAGAATAAAACTGGTTATTATTTAACTTTTATAAAAACAAGAGGGTAAATCATGTAATTTTTATGGTGTTGAATTATTATAAGTTATTTTCTACATTTAAATGTTTCAAAATTGATAATATTAAAATATTATGTGATTATTTGTAAAAATTATTTCATTTAATACAATTTCAATTATTTAGTTGATATTTTAAGTGTTATTATTTTTATTTAACATGTTTCAACCCTTTTATAGAATTATAGAGTATTACTAATTTCACTATTTATAGGGCATGAAATTTAATATAAATTGTATATTGGTTATTAAATGGGTCATATATGAGTATTTTATTTATATCCCAATCACATGGATGAAAATATTATATTTTGGAGGATTTAATAAAATATTATTTGTTATAAAATAATATTAATGTCCATTTTTTTCTATTCATTTAATCTAAATTTTAAAACTACATTAAAAAATTAGAACTCAAATATAATTAATTCATGACAATATCTCAGTTTATTTGTATCTTTATAAATAGTTTTGGTGATGTGGTTGGTTATTTATTTATATCTTGTAAAATTTTCTCCTCTTTAGAAGTTGAGATGCTTGGAATTATCATTACATTGAATCATGCTAAACAGAGAGGTATGAACAGGATATTGTTAGAGTGTGATTCCACCATTATTTTTAATTCTATAAGATCTACATTTTCTCATATTAATTATTGGATTTCTAATTTATGGATTAATTGTTTAAGGGTTCTTTCATCCATTGACTATATCATAACCTATGTGTTCAGGGAGGCAAATGCTTTGGCTAACTGTCTTGCCAACAGAGGTGATGATGGGAACAATATTATTTTTTCTGATCATATTCCTTTGGATTTTAGCCCCTTGTTAGGGTTTAATTTAATTTTGTATCTTTTTGACATGTCTGATCCATTTTTGGTTTTTAATAAAGGGGCCCTATTTTCTGGTAGGTGCTTATCATACCCAAAAAAATGTATCAATATCGGATAAGAATTTACAAAAATTATTTCATAAAAAAATATTAGAAAAAAATTTAAATTATTAAGAGAAATAATTTACATTAAAATTATTTATTGTAACTTATTATATCATCTTCTATCAATATTTATAATATTTAAATATAATAAAGGAAAGAGAATGAAAAATTTTACTTTTTATTACACAAACAATTATAAAGCTCAAAATATTCTCTATATGGAAATAATGAGATATATTATAACTTGTTATGAATATAAATAATGTATACTCATACAATAAATTTAATTCAAGTGTTAAGGTTACTTTTCAGTCCTTATCACATTTTTACCATTAATTAACTCATTTTACATTTACCGTAGTATCAAATTTTACTTTTATTACTAGTCATAATGACTAAAAATAAAAGTGGTATATATAGATATTTTTGAAATCCTGATTACAAATATAAAATAAATTTCATGATTCAGAACATTAAAGTGGTAGAATTTAATTTAAAATTAATCATGAAAAATTTAAAGAAATTTTATTTTCCAGGAATGATGCCTTTTAAGTAGAAAACAATTTTTACACTAAATTAAATAATAAATTTCATTATGAGGAGAATAATTTGGTTATATTTAATGAAATGGAACTATTAAAAATTTTTAAAAATCCAAAATATTATTTGAATTTATAAATACCTTAAGATAAAATTATTTTTTTGAGAAGAAATCAATATTTTTCACTATTCTTATAAAATTTAGTTTTTTCCAAAAAATTCAAAAAAAATATCTTAGGGTAAAATTGAAATAATGAATTCAGAAATGATTTTTTTATTTCAAATTAACATTATATAATATTAAAATTACACTTTTAAATTAAGTATTATAATATTAGAGTTTAATAATACCATTTTCTTTTTTACTTGAAAAATTACTTAATACATTTGTAAATAATAAAACTATATATTTTCTAAATACTAATAAAAGTAGAAATACTTTCATTAATAATAACATGTGTTGTTACATTATAAACCTTTTGGAAATTTCATCCTCATAATAGTGTTCATCACTTAAACAATTGAGGATATTTTTCCCTCGCAGCATTTTAATATTTGCATGTGGCTTCTTCAACCTCACAGGTTTCCAAAATACAAAATCTTGATGAGTTACCTTATTCTATAAGAATTTGTATCAATGGACAAGAATCTAGGAAAGATGTTCTTCATTAGAATGGATATCTCACAACTAAACAAATTCTAGTATCAAAATAAGATATGAATACAAAAATATTTTCTTAACATCGTAACATGAATTACGTTGGGTATATTGTATAAATTAATAGGAATCGACAATTGGTATGAAAATGATCAAAATTTGTCAATGATTTCATATAGTTCAATGAATTGTGAACATTGATTCCTTACCTAGATTCCTAATAGTTTTCCATGGAGATAAGTAAATAAAAACATGATCACCTACATGGAAAGATATATCATTCCTTCTATTAACCACATAACATTTCTTCAAACTATGATCTAGCACCCATTGTTGATAAATCACCTTCACCTTCTATTCCATTTTCTCCACCAACTCTGAGAACAATAACTTCATTTCACATACATTATCCTAAAAACAAGTGGTTGTCACCTCTTTCATATAATTTCTCAAAAGGTTCATCTTTATATTTGAATGAAAACTGTTATTACAGAAAAATAAAAAATAATGAGATATGTTGATTAAAAATTAAATGCTAAGACATTAAAGAGGAAAAAAATAATTTCTTCCATGTTCTAAATAATTCTCTTAATATATTTATAAGACTAAGGAGAAAGTTCAATAGTAAAATTTAATTTAGTTCCCAATGAAATCTATATTCTATTCCTAAAATTTTATGTTAACCTAAGATAATATTCAGATACAATTAAATGAGTAACTCTATGTATCTTGAATATCACATTGAGATATAGTCATGAAACATGATCTAAAGTCATAGTATCTCAAATGGTAATGGAATTCATAGATTTAGTTAATCGATGAATAACAAACCAAAATCACATTATTACCTTTATATGACTTTCGTAATCCCACCATAAAAAAAATGCAAATATTTTTCAATTTCCACTCTAGTATTGTTAAATGATTTTTAATCCATTTTTGTAATTGAAGTTATATATTAACCATATGAAAAGTCAATATCACATATTAAATTCCTTAATATCTATATTAATTCCTTCCCAAAAGTAATAATCTCAATGGTCTCCATACATCTTAGTGTTTTGAGGGTGAAAGAAAAATGGGGAACTATGAGTTTTACTCAATAATTATCTCTTCATCTAGGAATTAAAAGGCACAAATAATCATTTTCAAAACCTGATACCACCCACTTCTTCAATATTGATCTATTAAAACATACCTTTTTAATAGGTTATTACTTTTAGTATAAAACATTTTCATCCTTCTAGGATTTCAGAGTTATTTCTAACATTGATGATTATACTGACACCTGAAAAAAAATATTGGAATCTCACACATGCATAATTTATAGGAAAAAATTCATCAAATAAAAACCCAAAGTTCCAATGCTAGACATATCATGGATAAGGTTGTTTTCTTTATCACTCATGAAATTATCTACTTTATGTGGTTTACCAATATTGTAATGAATTACGAGTTCATAATCATCTATCAATTCTATCCGTATCCATTGTCCCATGTTTAAAATATTTTGAATGAATATATACCTCAATTATTTAGGATCATGGTATATTTCACACATGGATCTATATAAATGGTGTCTCATAATTATTAAAGAAGACATACTCACTGATAGTTTATGGCCATGTGTAGGTTAATTTTTATCATGTGGCATTAATTTTTTTCCAATATACACAACAACAAAATCATTCTATATCTATACAAAACCAAGTCTTATAATGAATCACCACTATAGGTAAAACATTTACCATATATAGGAGAAGATCTAGAACCAGATAATTATCTATTTTATTTTTAGTTTCTTGAAATAATAATCACATTATTTTGTCCCAATGAATCTAAATAAATTATAAAGTAAAATTGTTTGTGAGGTAGAGAACCGATCAATGTTTTTAGAAAACCAGCATTAATATCATATTAATCAATGAAAACTATAAATCATAATATCATATGTAGGTCTTTTACATTCATCATCCACTTTAATTGTAGTGGAATCAAGTATTATGAAATCAATATTATTGATCTTTACAAAGAATAAAATATACTATAACCAAAAATCAAATTTTATAAAATTTCTTATAACTTTTTTACATTTAGGGTTTTCTAAAAAATCATTATATTTTTTCATTAGTTACTTAAAAATTTTATTAAATAAATATATAATCAATTAAATAACCACAAAAAATTAAAAATATTCTTGTACACATTATCCATTAGATCAAAAAATAATACTGGGAAGTATTTCAACCAAAATGAAATTTCCACAAAGTTATAATGCCCATATCTATTTTGAAATTATATATTTTTTTCATATTTCTTCTTCATTAATCATTAGTTAATGGTATTGATACATTTTTTCGACCTTCAATAAATAATTATCTCCCTATAGATGATCAAAAAAGTCATCAATATAGAAAATAATACATATTCCTAATACTGAAATTATTTAAATCACTAAAATCAAGGAAACAACTTAAGGAACCCTCTCTTTTTTAACAATCAAAATAATGGAAAAACCATGTTGAAGTGAAAGAATAAATTAATAATTTTTCAAGAAACTCTTATAACTTCTCTTTAAATAATATATGTTTTAAATGATCCATTCAATAAGGGCGTGTTGAAATTGGAAAAGAATCATGAACTAAGTAAATAGTAAATTCAAATTTCTGAAAAGGTATAACATTGAAAAATTGATCTATAAATACATACAGGTATTCTATTATTATGCCCACATATTTAATCTACACAGTTCCTGTATTTCATAGAATATGTTCAAGATAACATTCACTTATTACTTTTGATAGTTTCACAGCTTCTTGATATGTTATTAAAGGAATGAATTAATTATTGAATAAAAACTAAAATTCTATCCCAAAAACAATATATTTAGTTGTATAATCTATCATAAAATGGTAAATTGACAGATAATACATATCAAAAATAACATATAACTCTAAAAGGGGATAGAAAATAAGGTTTTTAGGTAATTTCATTCCATAAAACACAACAATAAGATACATATATGTTTAAATTTTCATAATACTTCACCCATATGTTTTTACCATAATCTATAAGTTCAATTATAGAGGTGGAACTTCCTATTTAAATTAAAATATATCATTAATGAATGAATTTATAGACCAAGAATCAAAAATGAATTTAGAATAATTGTAATGTATAATAAAGATAACTATTATAACTTTGTTTGATGGATGAGTATCTATTGAAGTAGTTGAAAAAGATTATACCACACCCTTCTACTTATATATTTGATGATTCCCATCATATTTTTTCTTCTTTAGACACTCATATGTATAATGACCCATATGAAAACATCTAAAAGACTTTATATAATAATTATAAAAATCTTCCATATTGCAACAAAAATCCTTTTTATTTTAATCATGATACACAATCCCCGACTAACCAAATTGGAATAATTTTTTGAATTTCATAACGAATCCCCATTGGATATTTTCTCCACCACTATCAATAACATGAAACATTTTTAAAAATAAATATTTAAGTGGAGGGTAATTTCTTATTTTCAACAACTGCGAGGTATTTCTATACATGTCCTTGTAGAATACCTGATCAATTAAAATCTAAAATACCAGATTCTCTGAACATCAGACACGTTTTTTATAACATTTATGTTCACAAGAATATAACTCCCTTTATTGTATTGGATTTAGTCTTGAGTAAAACTAATTAATCTTATAGTTAATATCTTTGATAAAATTTTGTTCTTACCTTTCGAACAAAGTGATTATTTCTTCATTCCTGGCCCCTTAATCTTCTTCCATGGGCCTCAACTAGAATAATTGTGTTTCTATTCCATGTTGAACAAACATATTGAAATATTTCTCAATGAAATTTTAATTAAATTCATCTAATTCAATTTCACCAATGTCTTATATTTTGATTGTATACTTAACCATTGACAACCATTTGTTGTATTTACCATCAAAATGGTATATTAAAAGATTTACCTTTTAATTATCCAAATGACCCATGAAATTGAATGTCATTTCTAGGGATTTAATCCATTATTCATATACCACTAGGATATAATACTCAATGAAAACAAGAGCGTGTTGGGACATAAAAAGGTCCAACTATATAAATGCTTCACTAGTGTAGATCAAGATTCTCTCTAACAAGGATTCCACAACCATTTATATCTTGTGTTAACCAATCCATCACAAGGAAACCTTATCTTTTAAAATTACAACCATTACATACTATTTAATTAGAATGATATATCCCTATGAATTCCTTCCCACTTTATATTCCATATTTTATCATCAGAAAATCATTCTGGATAATCATATTTTAAGAAAATCAACATTATAATATACAAATTTTATAATATGGTAACCATAAATTTAAATAGCTTATATATATTTAAATTCTTTATGATATCCTCTAAAACTATTTAGACCATTTATATACTATCATATATAATATTGAACCTTAAACAATACATATTATAGTATCATTTGATAATAACTAGTTTTATTTCATTAGAAAATATATTTTAGGTTTAATGTTGTAGAGAATTAGGGAATACCTATATATTAATATGTATTGCATCAGAAATTAGAATCATCCACTTAATATAAATTTTAACCAAAAAAATAGTAAATTTTAGATATAATAACTTTTTTTTCAGAAAAAATCATCACTATTTTCATCATGACTTCATCCTTGTTCATAAACATTCACAAAAGCTTGTAAAAACAATAAAAATGGTGTAGGATAACAAAAATATTATTAAGGGACATAAAAATAAATAAGGAAAATTGTTAGTCCTTGATTACTCATTATGATTATCCCTTTTCAATATAAATATTGGTCTCAAAATTATCATTTTATTACCTGATAAATTAACTTATCTTCCCAAATAACATCATAAACGATTTCTATGAAATATTACAATAAATAAGAAAACTCATAATGTTTTCATTCATATAATGAAAAAAATCATGAAATCATTTTTCAATATGATTTATTTTCCATCTATATGATGTATAAAATAATTTTCATTAGTCATAAAATCTTTATCTGAGCTTGTAAAATAATAATATATCCATAAAACTATTGAATGGAAAAAAACTATTATTGGTAATTTGAGGAATAATTTTCATTTCGCTCTTATATATAGATAAAACATAATGGTTAAAAATGGAATGAACCTCATAGATAAACATTGAATAACCATCACAGATTCACTTGGAACAACCCTTAGAATAAAACTATAATAATTAATCATTACCAATTCATTAGAGGATTATTATTGACCCACCCATTTGTAGTTTATAATTGAACTACCCTTCATCATAAATAATGCCTAAGAACCAAAAAAAATTAACAACACATAAAATAATAATGTTTTGAAAATATTCTCCCCACCTATTATAAAACATGTTTTCATATTGAAATATCTATTCAATTTAATACCTTTTTGAAAATAATAAGAATATAGAGAATGATATTTTTTCTTTGATGAAAACATTGAATTTTTAAAACAAAATCAAATATAAAATAATATTTATGATGGGAAAAAGTAGTTTTTATCATATATTTTAAATTATAACATTATGTTTTCCTTTTTTATATAATTTCAAAACACTCCATATATAATACATAAAATGATTCAATTGGAAAACCATTGAATGAATGTAAAAAAGATGCAGAATTTTTTCTTTATAATTCATTTATATCCGCAAAAATAAATTTAAAAAATAAATTTTCAAATTATGGAATTGAATTAAAAATATTTGGAAGGGAAACATTAAATTATGGTTTTACTAAATTAATGTGACATACCATGTGTAAAATCCCAGTTTCGGAAGCCACCCAGAGGCACCCCATACACGGTTGGTCACGTGGCCTCAAGTGAATTTTCCCACATCCTAGAGGCTGCCGACTAGCAGCAAGGGCTTGGGTGTGATAGTGGGGAAACTATTCCCTCATTGGAAGAGTACACGGTGGATGTAAACAACACACAATAGCAAAAGCATTAAATATCCAACAATAATAAACAATGAAATAATAGAATAATAGGCAACTGGAGCACATATTTATATAAAATTATGCATGATACATATGTATAGGAAAGTATCCAAACAAGTCACAATGTTGAAAATACAAAAAAGCGCTAAACCAAATTAAAAAAGAAAAAGATAAACTGCTCCTTATCATCACAAGACTATGCATGATCCCTTGCTCTCCAGCTCCACAACAAGTCAAGTACCTGAAGTAGAAAGGTGCTTTCCCTTATCTAAACCTGCAACAATATAATATGTTTGGGCCAAAAAAGCATGACCCAAATAGGGTGTGAGACTAAATCTCAATAGGCAACCACCCAAAGATCTGTGACTAATAGTCAGTGAATATATAGTTGGTAAAAGTACATAAAACATTAAATAGGAAAGAACACAGCAGTAAACAATCCACAATTTCAATATCAAGCATCAGAAAAACAATCTTCTCAACTCCAAATAGGTAACCCTTTGGGAAGTACTCACAACAATCCCCTTTGGTCCTACTTAAGAAGCCCAAGCAACCCTCTAGGCAGTTCACTTAGCTTAAACCCTCTGGTTCAGTCATAAGAATTCATAAAGACTCTCTGAGGAAGCACTTAGAGTCAATTCACCATATAGTATAAGTTAGTCAGGAACTCTCTAAGGAACCTCACACGGTCAATTTCCCTTATATCCCCAAGGTCAAGGACTCTCTGAGGAAGCTCACTCGGTCAATTACATTTATAGCCCAGGTCGTTCTATTAATTCAAAGAATCTCTGAGGAAGCTCAAATTGACAATTCCTCTTATAGAATAAAGCAGTCAAGGAATCTATGAGGAAGCTCACTCAGTCAATTCCCCTTAGAGCCCAAAGTGATTAAAAGACTCTCTAAGGAAGCTCACTCAGTCAATTATCCTTATAGTCTACTACACAAGGTTCTAATGTCCCTATGTAGGTTAAAGGTCATAACAATGCAATATGGACAATGTAAACCTACAAAACTACTTGGCTAATTAGTCTATAACATATCACACATGTTAGAGTACAAATATTCCACCCTACAACTCCAGGCTTGGAAAACAGGCAAGGCGGCCATACAGGATAAACATTACCGAACAATAATAAAGAGAGCATGCATGGGAAAAATATCCAAATCATTGAAAATCAACCATATTCACATCCATTTAACCTCTACACAAGCAAAGAAGCATGAAAGACAATCAACAAGGGTAAAATAGTAAGCATGCAATACCCCATTCAAGGGTATTGGTTAAAATTGAACATAATAGTCAAATACATTGAACAGGAAGGCAAAAAACACCTACCTCAGGGTTGGGGGATCATTATATGTGAACCATAAGTCTTTAATCTCCCAAGAACACCATAGATCTACAAAAACGCTCAAAATGTTGAACCGATGATAACTTGGAAAATAAGAGGAATTTGGAAAAAATTCTCTAGAAGAAGGAAGATATTGCTGAGGCGATCCCAATGCAATCAATGTGGTCGAATCAGATATCGGATGGAGGCTAGGGGGATCAAAGGAAGATCGCAGCCGTACAGGTTCTCTCGGACGAATGAAACCCAGAAGTAGGGTGTTCTGTCCGTCAGATAAGAAACTGGTGCATTTAATGAAAAAAACAAAATACACATCATGTAATTTTGGAGTACACAACATGTACTTACCCTTTCCATAATCCTCTTTAAGTAGCCTCCAGGTCACCCCCATATGGTCGTTTTCATGGCCACTACATGGTCGGCACATGGCTACCCGCAATAACCAAGTACACTATGTGTACTCTTAATGTACATGGCGTGTACTTCAAAAATTTCCAGAATTTACTCTTTTTCTCAAAAATGACCAGAAAAGGAAAAACATACCTAAAAAGAAGATCCAGGTTCCTACAAACATCCCCCCTTTAAATAAATTCATCCCCAAATTTCCCTATCAAGGTGGCGTAGAAGAAGAAACCCCAAACAACTCTAGCCACTGTGATTGTACATCGACCTCCCTCTCCCAAGTCTCATCATGTACTCGCCTGTGCTTCCATAACACTCGTACCTGAGGAACAGACCATCCATGGAGAACCTTTTTACAACGATCAAAAATTTAGATAGGATGATCCTTAAAAGATGCGTCCGCATCCTACTCAACCTCCTCGGGTTGTAAAACATGAGATGGGTCTGAGAAGTAACGTTGAAGTTGAGAAACATGGAAAACCATGTGCATAGACATGTACCTCTGAGGTAACTTCAACTGATAGGAAACCGACCCCACTCTCTCCAACCCCTCAAACAACCCAACATACCTTGGAAAAAGCTTTCCCTATCTCCTAATCCTCTTGTGTCCCAACCTCGGTGTGACACGCAGGAAAACCAGATCCCCAACCTAAAACTATAAAGGTCATCTTCGCTGGTCAGCAAAGGACTTCTATCGAGACTGTGTTGTAGCCATCCTCCTTAGAATCAACTCTATCTACTCTATGGTCTCTTGGTCAAGATGAGGTCCGAGCAAAGCTGCCTCTCTTGCCTCCAGCAATCATAAGGGTGATCTGCATGACCTACCGTACAAAGCCTCATATGTTTCCATCTAAATTGTTTCTTGAAAACTATTTTTGTAGGAAAACTTCAAAAGGGGTATATGATTCTCCCTAGAACCTCTAAAATCCAGGATGCACGCTCGTATCATGTACTCAAGAACCTGAATCGTACACTCGGACTGGACATCTGTCTGTGGGTGGTAGTTTGTACTCAAATGTACCTATGTACCCAACGTCTTCTGAAGCCCTTTCCATACCTGAGAAGTAAAACATGAATATCTTTATAAAATAATGGAGTGTGGAACTCCATGTATAAATACAATCTCTCAGATGTACAACTGTTCTAGTTCATGGCCACTAAAGGTCCCCTTGATCGTTAAGAAGTGAGAAACCTTAATGAGTCTGTCAATGACAACCCAACCCGCATCATTCCCTTAAGGAGACCTTGGAAAACCTATCACTAAATTCATCACGACATCATTCCACTTCCACTCGGTAATTGGTAACTGCTACAAAAGACCTGCTTGTCGCTGATGCTCTACCTTCACCTACTGACTGGTGGAACACCTCATGAAAAAATCTACAACATCCCTCTTCATACTTGGCCACCAATACTGAACGTATAGATCACGATATATATTGGTGACTCCAGGATGAACTACCCAGACAGAGGAATCAAATTCCCACATAATCTTATCATGTATGTCTTCTGGAACCCATACACGCCCTTAGAAACGCAAGATCTCATCCTTGCCTATGGTCCATTCCATAATAGGGTCTTCTCCTAACACACTTTCACGCAGGGCAAGGCCTTCAAAATTTGATAGCTACCTCATTCGCACTCGATCAAGATGTGTAGAGTTTAAAACTACAAAAGAAGGAAACATATGCCCCTGTCTGTCGTGCACCTCCAAATGCATCTTAGATAATAGAGCCATAAGCTTCCACTCATTGGTGGCCTTCTCAACTGCATGTATATGAGTCCTCCTGCTCAATGCATCATCCAAGACATTTCCATTCCCTGTAATGTATGCAAAAACAAAGTCAAAGGAATGAAGGTACTCAACCCACCTTCACTGCCTCAAATTCAGATCACACTAAGTGAAGATGTACTTGAGACTTTTGTGGTCGATGAAAACCAAAAAATGCTCCCCCATAAGATAATGTATCCAACATCGTAAGGCATGAACAACTTTAGCCAACTTGAGATTGTGTGTTGGGTAGTTCCTATCATCTGGTGTCAACTGTAACGCCCCGACCCCAGCTACCCAGAGTCGGTGCATTACTTCGTAACATTGGCATGATCACAAGAAAGATCAAATCTCGAAAGACCGATTGGTTTAGTAGCCTTGGAAACACTAGATATATTCATAAGTTTTACATTACATCATAAAATGAAAAACTACTACAACAACATAATGTATCCATAATCCACACTACTATCCCCTCATAATATCCCTGCAGGTCATTCATAATTTACTTCTTCACATCCTGGGGAAAAAATAAAACATAGAAAAGGGGTGAGCTCAAATGCCCAGTAAGGATAACAATATAGCGGAAACTTTCATAAATAAGAATAAACATTTAAGGCAATGCATTACTAAAACAAAATCCTTTTAAACATGAACTTTCAACATGGTATGGAATAAATAAAATGAAATAATGCCATTTACTTATTCACATGGATATTCTACTAATCGAATAATCACATGCAAAAATCAATAACCACTTTCATAATGTTGGAATGCATAATGCCAGACTATCATAACCACATAGCCAAGGCGTCGTGCCAAGACTACAAATAAGATTTTGTCAAGGCCTTGTGCCAAGACACTAGTTTGTCTCATGAGACCTACCGATGCATCGAGGAGCTATAGCGGGCTCCACCCGTCACTTATTAAGTCCAATGCATTCCCATATGAAAAAGTTTAAACATAACATAAACATTCGTATTAAAACTAGCATACGAAATGTCAATACTTTCACAATAAACTATGAATGGTATAAAAATAGCACATCCACAGTCAAACATATCACAAAACCTTCAATACAATATAGAAGTTTTGTATCATAATAAATCAACTTCAAATAATCTTAAAATCCATCAAAGGATGTTGACATAGATGAAATCAAAATTCTTTCTAAAGAAATATCTCCTTTTATTTTGAAATCATTTAAGATCCATATAAAATAAAACATTTTCTTTGAAAATATTCTTATAAGCTTGTAAGGAAAGATTTGAAGATTTTATAACGGCGTAAAATAACCGCACCCGCCGTATAAGTTAAAAAAACATTCTTACCTCAATTCTGTCGAAAAGGTTAAAAGGGACCTTGTTTTGAAAACGACGGAAAGATTCCTTTATAAACCTCTTATAAAAAGTCAAAAAAGGGTATAAATGACTTTAACCCATATTCTTGTAAATAGTAAAAATGTTTTGAAATACATTTTTAAGAAACATGGATGTGGATGATAAGGAGATCCCAGTAGATTATTACATATAAACAACCTCGGATAATGAAGAGATTGTGAAATAACCCTTACCTTGTACTTTTCCTTGGTTGGGGTAGGTTAACCTCCTGTATAATGGTGAAATAATTGTTATTAAATTATACAAGAATCATATATATTAATATGATATCATATATGATCTTTTAACATTGATTTATTAATAATATCTTAGAATTATCATCGTTTCGGGTGTTAACTTACTCATTTTCTTTTATATGTTTTGTTACATAAGCCATGTTTGTTGTATCTTATTCATATCCAGAATGATATCAAGTCCTTAAACATCATTTTTAAATCATAAAATGATAATTATACTTGAATGGATACGATGGAGAATGAATCTCATCGCGTTCGTGGAGACGGTAGTCCGTACGTACGCACGAGCGACAATATCATTCTTTTGATATTAAAATAATATATAAATGAATGGTATATCATATATACAGAATCATTAACATGTTATATTTATTATTTACATGAGTTACACATCATTATTATACCCATCCAAATAATATTATATTGAATAACAATTACACCACGACGTGGAGACGGTAAGCCGTACGTACGCACGTATGGTGACATGTTATTCAAAGGGTGGATAGAATACTGAATATGGTTGTACCATACTTATAATAACATCACAGTATATGTGAGATACTGGAGTTATTATTTTAGAATGGTAAGAACAAAGGAAGAAGAAGTGGAAGAAGAAATGAACTTAGAAAAGGGTGGTGAAATCATTACCTCTTCTTCGGGTTCTTCCTTTTGATTTGATCAAAAGGGCTCCTTAGGTTGGCTTTATGATCAAACTAAGGCCTCTAGGTTGTAGTGAGGGATGTTGGGAGAGTATTTGGGCAGAGTTTGGCCGAACCAAAAGGCTTTGAAGGTGTGAAGAAAAGAGAAGGAGGAGTGCCCTTTTATAAGAGGGGTGAGGGGCACCTTTGGAAAAGCTAGAAATATTAATTTATAATAAATTCATATTCGGTTTCTAAAGGCTCCAAAGTTGATTATTCAAAGGTTAAGGTGGGGATAGGTCGAAAACCACTCAACCAATAGAATTTAGACAGGTTTGGGTACTTATATTAACCTTATCTTTAAGTATTAACTCTAAGTTAATTAGTTTCAC
Organism: Viscum album; assembly: GCA_963277665.1. NCBI lineage: Eukaryota > Viridiplantae > Streptophyta > Magnoliopsida > Santalales > Viscaceae > Viscum > Viscum album. Next base: position 1,571,469,675 of record OY728120.1, on the reverse strand, counting down.
TTTTACAATGTCTCTTTGTATTTTTATATAATATGGTTAATAAACTTACTATATACATCCAAGAGACCCCCAAGTGGTCCATTAATGATTAACATATCATAATATAAGTCTCTTGGCCGAACCTTAGATTTTTAGGAATTTAATATCAATTAATAATATAATATTTGTTTTAAGAACTCTTTTATGTCAATTTTGACACTATTCAATAGTTGATTTTTGTGAAACTCATAACAGATTGATTACTTAGAACAAAGTAAATTAAATCAATCCTAATATCTCATATTATCCTATAAAATTAGTTTAATTCATTAAAAGTTTCATATTATATTTATTTGGGTATTTATAATATCAATTATTTTAATTTTTCACTATAATAGTAATTACTGCATCATCATTGTGTCATAAATAAAATAAATTATTTAATGTCTAAAAATTATAAATAAAACATCATTATATAGGAAATCTTTTTATCTTTCTAATTAATATTTATAATAGAAAATCCAACATGTATAACCCTATGTAAAAATTGTTCTTCTAAAAGATGTATGCTTGTGTCATTTTTGTATTCATTTTGACTTAATTAAAATAAAGTGTCATTATCACTTACAAGTGGATCCATGGGGTCCCAAAATAGACCCAAAGATGCCCATGGTCGACTATGTATCAACCAATAGGGTTAGGACACGTTTTAGGGTAATTTAGTATTATTATAATATTATTTTTTTAACCCTTATTTACCGGATTTACCCTTAACCATGGTAAATAAAATATTTACCGCAGTAATTATTCAAAATGTCTAAAAATAAAAGTTACCTATTTACACAATTAGAACATCCTGATTCCAAATATGGAATCCATTTTTCTAAATTCAAAACACAGAAGTGGCAGAAATTAATTTAAAATTAATTCCCGCTGTCAAAACAAAAAGCGTGTTTTTAAGAGATAATAACTACCAAAAGATTGACACTTGTTTATGTTCGGTTTAATTGTAAAATTATGTCCAATGACCAACATTATATTAAATGGTAAAAATATATTCTAAATATACTTTAAAACCACTCAAAATCATAATTTATCACTATTACTTATTTTGATTAAAAAAGTTGTTTTTAATTAAAATCTAGTAATTTTCACTATTCATCAAAATATGAAAGTTATCCGAAAAGTACCAAAATTTCACATTAGGCTAAATTCGATATTCCGAGTCCAAAAATGAAGTCCATTTTCAAATATAAAATATATATAATTTCAAAAATTAGGTATTACTATTCACAACGGATAGTTTAATTAGTTGTGGTGTGTGTTAGAACTCAAGGTTGCGTACAACACACGCTATCGCATTATTCAAAGGGAAACGTACCGTAGAAGCTTGGGGTGTTACATTCTCCCCTCCTTCAAATAATTGCGTCCTCGCAATTTCTAGGGTATTACTGCATAAAAAGACTCGGGTGGTTCTTCATCATAAGTTCCTCGGGTTCCCACGTTGCCTCTTCCATCTTATGATTCCTCCACAAAACTTTTACCAGACGCGTCGTCCGGTTTCTCAGCACTTGTTCTCTCGTATCAAGAATCTTGATGGGCTCTTCGCAATAAGACAGATCGGGTTCCAGTTCTAAATCTTCATAGGTGAGTACATGCGTTGGGTCAGGCATGTATTTCCTCAACAGAGATACGTGGAATACATCGTGAACTTTGGAGAGACTTGGCGGCATTGCCAATCGGTAAGCTACAGCCCCAATTCGTTCTAGAATTTCGAAAGGTCCGATGTACCTGTGACTCAATTTACCTTTCTTACCAAAACGTATGACTCCCTTCCACGGAGATACCTTCAGGAAAACATGATCACCGACTTGAAATTCCAAATCCTTCCTTCGATTATCGGCATAGCTCTTCTGCCTACTTTGAGCTGCTTTAATGTGATTTTGGATTACCTTCACCTTTTCCACCGTTTCCTCCACCAGTTCTGGGCCTACAAGTTTTCTTTCACCAACGTCATCCCAACAGGTTGGTGTACGACATCTCTTTCCGTATAACGCTTCATATGGTGCCATCTGAATACTCGAATGGAAGCTATTGTTATAGGAAAATTCTACTAGTGGTAAATATTGATCCCACATACCCTGAAAATCAAGTGAGCAAGATCTCAACATGTCTTCTAAGGTCTGAATAGTCCGTTCTGATTGTCCGTCTGTCTGAGGGTGGTAAGCAGTGCTCAAATGAAGTTCAGTATCTAGGGATTTCTGAAGACTTTTCCAAAATCTTGAAGTAAAACGGGGATCACGATCAGAAACAATCGATAGGGGTACTCCATGAAGTCTCACAACTTCATTAATGTATAGTCTTGCTAGACGTTCCAGGGGTAGATCTTCTCTTATAGCAAGAAAATGTGCTGACTTGGTAAGACGATCAACAATAACCCATATTGCATCGTTCCTTCTAGGAGTCTTTGGTAGCCCCATGACAAAGTCCATTGTAATATTGTCCCATTTCCACTCCGGTATGGGAAGAGGTTGCATGACTCCTCCAGGCTGTTGCCTTCCAGCTTTCACTTGTTGACAAACCATACATCTTGATACAAAATCAGCAATCTCCCTCTTCATGTTGTCCCACCAAAAATGTTCCTTCAAATCTCTATACATTTTGGTGCTCCCAGGGTGTATAGAGAAATTGGAACTATGAGCATCATCCAGCAATTCCCTTTTTAGATCAGGTATATTGGGAACACAAAGTCTCTTTCCAAATTTCAAAGTTCCATCTTCATACACAAAGTCTCTCAATCTCCCATCATTCACAGCTTTAATCTTCTTCTGAAATTCTTCATCTTCGGTCTGAGAACTCTTAATCCTTTCTAGTAAAGATGGTTTGGCAACCATTTGAAAAAGCATTGATGTTTCACCTTCCCTGGTTATTCCCATGTCCATCTTCACTAGATCCATGAAAATTGGATCCCTTTCAATTCTCATCATGTTCAAAACTCCATGGTCTTTTCTCCTCAAAGCATCTGCCACCTTGTTTGCCTTCCCCGGGTGGTAGTGTATCGTACAATCATAATCCTTGAGTAATTCAAGCCATCTCCTTTGCCTCATGTTGAGTTCTTTTTGTGAGAAAATATACTTCAAACTCTTGTGATCAGTATAAATCTCACATTTTTCACCATAGAGGTAGTGCCTCCATATCTTCAAAGCAAAGATCACAGCTACTAACTCAAGATCATGAGTAGGATAGTTTTGTTCATGAATTTTCAACTGTCGTGATGCATAGGCAATAACTCTATCATTCTGCATAAGGACACAACCAAGTCCTTTCTTTGATGCATCACTATAAATAACGAACCCATCATTCCCCGATGGTAGAGTCAATATAGGAGCATTGACTAATCTTCTCTTCAGTTCTTCGAAACATTCTTCACACTCTTTTGTCCAAACAAATTTAACCCCTTTACGTGTGAGCTTCGTTAATGGGTTTGCCAATCGGGCAAAATTCTGGACGAAACGTCGATAATAACCTGCCAAACCAATAAAACTACGTACCTCAGTTATACTCGTAGGTGCTGGCCATTCTTGGATTGCCTTGGTCTTAGAAGGATCAACAGAGATTCCATCTTTAGAGACAATATGGCCAAGAAAAGAAATCTCCTGAAGCCAAAATTCACACTTGCTAAACTTTCCATATAATTCATGCCTCCTCAGAGTCTTCAAGATAATGCGCAAGTGATTTTCATGATCTTCATAGGTTTTGGAGTATACCAATATATCATCAATAAATACTACCACAAATTCATCGAGATACTCCTTGAAAACTCTATTCATCAGATCCATGAATACAGAGGGTGCATTGGTCAATCCAAACGGCATTACAGTAAACTCGTAATGCCCGTACCTGGTTCGAAATGCTGTTTTCGGAATGTCTTCCTTCTTCACACACAACTGATGGTATCCAGATCGAAGGTCAATCTTTGAAAAGTATTGAGCTCCATGCAGTTGGTCAAATAAATCATCAATACGAGGTAGGGGATACTTGTTCTTTATCGTTATAGCATTGATCTCCCTGTAGTCGATACATAACCTCATAGATCCATCTTTCTTTTTAACAAAAAGAACAGGGGCTCCCCATGGAGAAACACTAGGGCGAATAAATCCCTTATTACTCAATTCCTCTAGTTGTTTCTTTAGTTCGACTAACTCTACAGTGGCCATTCTATAAGGGGTCTTCGATATAGGCCTTGATCCAGGAATCAAATCAATAGAAAACTCAACTTCTCGTTCTGGAGGATGTCCAGGTAAATATTCCGGAAATACATCTACAAATTCTTTCACAACAGGTACATCCTCTATTTGAACATTCCTTTCCTCACCGATAGTTACTTCATTCTCTTCCTCCCCAATAATTGAATTAAGTTGAGCTACTGGGGGTGGGTCTAAATAAGAATTAGGTGGTGACGATTCTGCTCTAAAAATAAGGTGCTCCTTATCATTATCATCAAGAATCGTAACCTCATTCTTCTTACAATAAATCTTCGCATCATAGTCCGAAAGCCAGTCCATACCGAGGATTATATCAAACTCAATCATAGGTATGACGATGAAATCAGCAGATAAAGAAAATTTATGTGCTCTAATGGGGACTGATTCACAAAACTTTGTTGCAACGATACTTCCCTTAGGAGTTTTAACTGACAACTCCCTTATTAAATCAAATTGGAAATATCTAATTTTCTTAGCAAACTGGGAAGATATGAAACAATGCGATGATCCAGAATCAAATAATGCATTTGCTAAACTTGAGGAAATCATTAAATTACCTGCCACCACGTCTTTCGGAGCTTCTACCTCAGCAGTAGTGATAGCATAAGCCTGGCCTTGATCCCTTGGCCTTTTCTGAGGTAAGTTCTCCTGACGCTTAGGACATGCATTTGCATAATGCCCCATCTCCCTGCAATTGTAGCACTGAACGTTGGTAGCTTCCTTCTTCCCCTTGCAATCATGAGCTTGGTGGCCTTTTTCACCACACTTGTAACAGACTCCCATTCCCTTCAAGCAAGTACCAGGATGTTTCTTCCCGCATTTACCACAAGATGGATATTCAACCTTTCCCTTCTTCCCCTTATTTCCATTCCCAGATTGATCAGCAGGTCTCTTCTTCTCTTGCTTCGCTTTAAAGTCATAAGACTTAGAGAATTCTTTTTCGGTCTTGATAGCACATGAGACAATGTCTTCGTACGACGAAAAGGATTGTGAGACTAATGCTCGACGGAGAAATGGTTTTAACCCATCAAAGAAACGATCAATCTTACTTCTTGGGTTGCGAATATAATCTCCAGCATACCTCGCTAACCTTGTAAAGTTAGCCTCATACTTTGTGACATTCTCATCCTCCTTTTGTCTCAGACTCAGAAATTGTCTTTCCATATCTGCTCGATGGTCGCGAGGAAAGTATTTTTCTAAAAACAGATCTTTGAACTCCCTCCACTCCATATTTGACACTTCATCATCTTCTTTCGTATTTTGAATCAATGACCACCATTGATCAGCATCTCCAGTGAGGCGGTAAACTGCCATGATAACTTTTTCCCTTTCACTGCTCCCCAAAGCCTGAAATATTTTCTCTAGGGAAAATATCCATTGCTCAGCTACTAAGGGATTTGTATTCCCATTGAACGTTGGTGGTTGTTGTCTCATGAATCGATCTAACATTGATCCTCCACGCTGCGGATCAGGGTGCTCCATACGGGTAAGGTTATTATTCATAACCTGAGTAAGTTGTCCCAGTACGGTGATTAGCTGATCAGCACCAGTTGCATCACCAGCCCCACTATAATTATCTTGAGCAGGAGGGCAATCCCTACATGGAGTGCGTGCATTGATACGGTTTCCATTTCTTCCACTAGGCGCCATTTCTAAAAAATGGCATAAACTAGATCAGTTTATGCATCAAAATACATAATCCCATACTTACAAAACACTAAACATAAATTGAACTATCTATGGATATAATCCATAATCATAAATATGTTTTCTTTGAGGAAGTATATACTCATAAACCCTTCATAATGATTTGTAAAGAAAGTGAGAGTTATCCTAAGCATATCCCCCGGGAGTGTCGTAACCAAGAGTGCAGCAAGGCCCGTTGTCGTGCACCAGTTCCCGTTCGAGTCTAGCTCAAAGCGGTGTTTTCGGGTTTTACCCCTAGGTACATCTGTGCCAGAGCCGCCTCTACCTGCTCGTATCTAGACAGGGATGTATTTCTCGGAAAACTCACAAAGTCTCTACAATACCAAAATTCTAGGAAGTTCTTCTATACTAATCCTCAAAGTTCATCTTAGGTCTATGTGCTCTAGTCAGAGTTTATCTAAATCTAGCTTCCAAGGTTTGTACGAAACTTCCTCTGATACCAACTGTAACGCCCCGACCCCAGCTACCCAGAGTCGGTGCATTACTTCGTAACATTGGCATGATCACAAGAAAGATCAAATCTCGAAAGACCGATTGGTTTAGTAGCCTTGGAAACACTAGATATATTCATAAGTTTTACATTACATCATAAAATGAAAAACTACTACAACAACATAATGTCTCCATAATCCACACTATTATCCCCTCATAATATCCCTGCAGGTCATTCATAATTTACTTCTTCACATCCTGGGGAAAAAATAAAACATAGAAAAGGGGTGAGCTCAAATGCCCAGTAAGGATAACAATATAGCGGAAACTTTCATAAATAAGAATAAACATTTAAGGCAATGCATTACTAAAACAAAATCCTTTTAAACATGAACTTTCAACATGGTATGGAATAAATAAAATGAAATAATGCCATTTACTTATTCACATGGATATTCTACTAATCGAATAATCACATGCAAAAATCAATAACCACTTTCATAATGTTGGAATGCATAATGCCAGACTATCATAACCACATAGCCAAGGCGTCGTGCCAAGACTACAAATAAGATTTTGTCAAGGCCTTGTGCCAAGACACTAGTTTGTCTCATGAGACCTACCGATGCATCGAGGAGCTATAGCGGGCTCCACCCGTCACTTATTAAGTCCAATGCATTCCCATATGAAAAAGTTTAAACATAACATAAACATTCGTATTAAAACTAGCATACGAAATGTCAATACTTTCACAATAAACTATGAATGGTATAAAAATAGCACATCCACAGTCAAACATATCACAAAACCTTCAATACAATATAGAAGTTTTGTATCATAATAAATCAACTTCAAATAATCTTAAAATCCATCAAAGGATGTTGACATAGATGAAATCAAAATTCTTTCTAAAGAAATATCTCCTTTTATTTTGAAATCATTTAAGATCCATATAAAATAAAACATTTTCTTTGAAAATATTCTTATAAGCTTGTAAGGAAAGATTTGAAGATTTTATAACGGCGTAAAATAACCGCACCCGCCGTATAAGTTAAAAAAACATTCTTACCTCAATTCTGTCGAAAAGGATAAAAGGGACCTTGTTTTGAAAACGACGGAAAGATTCCTTTATAAACCTCTTATAAAAAGTCAAAAAAGGGTATAAATGACTTTAACCCATATTCTTGTAAATAGTAAAAATGTTTTGAAATACATTTTTAAGAAACATGGATGTGGATGATAAGGAGATCCCAGTAGATTATTACATATAAACAACCTCGGATAATGAAGAGATTGTGAAATAACCCTTACCTTGTACTTTTCCTTGGTTGGGGTAGGTTAACCTCCTGTATAATGGTGAAATAATTGTTATTAAATTATACAAGAATCATATATATTAATATGATATCATATATGATCTTTTAACATTAATTTATTAATAATATCTTAGAATTATCATCGTTTCGGGTGTTAACTTACTCATTTTCTTTTATATGTTTTGTTACATAAGCCATGTTTGTTGTATCTTATTCATATCCAGAATGATATCAAGTCCTTAAACATCATTTTTAAATCATAAAATGATAATTATACTTGAATGGATACGATGGAGAATGAATCTCATCGCGTTCGTGGAGACGGTAGTCCGTACGTACGCACGAGCGACAATATCATTCTTTTGATATTAAAATAATATATAAATGAATGGTATATCATATATACAGAATCATTAACATGTTATATTTATTATTTACATGAGTTACACATCATTATTATACCCATCCAAATAATATTATATTGAATAACAATTACACCACGACGTGGAGACGGTAAGCCGTACGTACGCACGTATGGTGACATGTTATTCAAAGGGTGGATAGAATACTGAATATGGTTGTACCATACTTATAATAACATCACAGTATATGTGAGATACTGGAGTTATTATTTTAGAATGGTAAGAACAAAGGAAGAAGAAGTGGAAGAAGAAATGAACTTAGAAAAGGGTGGTGAAATCATTACCTCTTCTTCGGGTTCTTCCTTTTGATTTGATCAAAAGGGCTCCTTAGGTTGGCTTTATGATCAAACTAAGGCCTCTAGGTTGTAGTGAGGGATGTTGGGAGAGTATTTGGGCAGAGTTTGGCCGAACCAAAAGGCTTTGAAGGTGTGAAGAAAAGAGAAGGAGGAGTGCCCTTTTATAAGAGGGGTGAGGGGCACCTTTGGAAAAGCTAGAAATATTAATTTATAATAAATTCATATTCGGTTTCTAAAGGCTCCAAAGTTGATTATTCAATGGTTAAGGTGGGTATAGGTCGAAAACCACTCAACCAATAGAATTTAGACAGGTTTGGGTACTTATATTAACCTTATCTTTAAGTATTAACTCTAAGTTAATTAGTTTCACTTTTACAATGTCTCTTTGTATTTTTATATAATATGGTTAATAAACTTACTATATACATCCAAGCGACCCCCAAGTGGTCCATTAATGATTAACCTATCATAATATAAGTCTCTTGGCCGAACCTTAGATTTTTAGGAATTTAATATCAATTAATAATATAATATTTGTTTTAAGAACTCTTTTATGTCAATTTTGACACTATTCAATAGTTGATTTTTGTGAAACTCATAACAGATTGATTACTTAGAAAAAAGTCAATTAAATCAATCCTAATATCTCATATTATCCTAGAAAATTAGTTTAATTCATTAAAAGATTCATATTATATTTATTTGGGTATTTATAATATCAATTATTTTAATTTTTCACTATAATAGTAATTACTGCATCATCATTGTGTCATAAATAAAATAAATTATTTAATGTCTAAAAATTATAAATAAAACATCATTATGTAGGAAATCTTTTTATCTTTCTAATTAATATTTATAATCGAAAATCCAACACGTATAACCCTATGTAAAAATTGTTCTTGTAAAAGATGTATGCTTGTGTCATTTTTGTATTCATTTTGACTTAATTAAAATAAAGTGTCATTATCACTTACAAGTGGATCCATGGGGTCCCAAAATAGACCCAAAGATGCCCATGGTCGACTATGTATCAACCAATAGGGTTAGGACACGTTTTAGGGTAATTTAGTATTATTATAATATTATTTTTTTAACCCTTATTTACCGGATTTACCCTTAACCATGGTAAATAAAATATTTACCGCAGTAATTATTCAAAATGTCTAAAAATAAAAGTTACCTATTTACACAATTTGAACATCCTGATTCCAAATATGGAATCCATTTTTCTAAATTCAAAACACAGAAGTGGCAGAAATTAATTTAAAATTAATTCCCGCTGTCAAAACAAAAAGCGTGTTTTTAAGAGATAATAACTACCAAAAGATTGACACTTATTTATGTTCGGTTTAATTGTAAAATTATGTCCAATGACCAACATTATATTAAATGGTAAAAATATATTCTAAATATACTTTAAAACCACTCAAAATCATAATTTATCACTATTACTTATTTTGATTAAAAAAGTTTTTTTTAATTAAAATCTAGTAATTTTCACTATTCATCAAAATATGAAAGTTATCCGAAAAGTACCAAAATTTCACCTTAGGCTAAATTCGATATTCCGAGTCCAAAAATGAAGTCCATTTTCAAATATAAAATATATATAATTTCAAAAATTAGGTATTACTATTCACAACGGCTAGTTTAATTAGTTGTGGTGTGTGTTAGAACTCAAGGTTGCGTACAACACACGCTATCGCATTATTCAAAGGGAAACGTACCGTAGAAGCTTGGGGTGTTACATCAACTGTCGAGACACGTATACAATGAATCCATCTCCCTACATAAGCACAGCTCCTAGCCTGATACCTGAAGCATTACAATAAACGATATATCTCTTTCCCAACTCTAGAAATACTAGTACCAGTGCTGAATTTTACCTCCCTTTCAGCTATTGAAATACTAACTCACAAGAATCTAAACATAAGAACTTCACACCCTTCTTTGTCTGACCAATCAGTGGTGCTGGTAAGCCGAAAAATTCCCGAATAAAGCATTTGTAGTATCTAGATAGCCCTATAAAACTCTGTACCTCAAAGGCGTTCTTCGGCTGCTCCCAGTAAACTACTACACTCACTTTTTCTGGGTCTACTAAGACTCATGTCTCAGAGATAACATTACCCAAGAAGTGAATCTGATCCATTGAAAAGTGAAATTTTGAGTGCTAAGCATATAACTGATTCTCTCTCAGTGTACTCAGAACGATCTCAAGATGGGTATCATGGTCGTTTCGAGTGTGAGAGTACACCAACATATCATCCATGAAAACCACCATGATGGAATCCAAGTATAGATGGAACACTCGGTTCATCAGTGCCATGAAAACTATAGGTGCGTTCATGATACCCGAACGACATAACCATATTCTTGTATAGACCATACCTACTTATGAAGGCCGTAAGAGGTATATCAGAAGTTCTAACACACAACTGATGGTAACCGGACCTCAAGTAAATCTTTGAGAACACCCAAGCTCCTCGAAGATGATCAAAGAAATCATCAATCCTTGGTAAAGAATATCGGTTGTTGTCCGTCAACTAGTCCAACTTCTGATAATCCACAGAAAGCCTGAGGGTGCCATCTGCCTTCTTCGAGAACATGACAGGTGAACCCCAAGGAGAAGTAAAGGGTCAAATGAAACACTTTGCCTACAACTCCTCCAAATAATTCTTGAGCTCCTGCAACTCTAGTGTACCATCCTATAAGGAGGAATGGACACAGGTGCCACGCCTGGCACATGCTCAATAGAAATGTCTACCCCACGCTTTGGAGGAAAACCTGAAAAGTCCTCTGGAGATACATCTATGAAACAATCCACGAGCGGAGGAAAGTATAACTATGAAGTCCCCTGATCATCCGGATATAGACTAGCAGTTTGGGATGTAACACCTCTGAACCCAAGATGCCCGGGTCCCACTCTAATCGCCTGGACATACCATTCGCCTTTATGAAGAAAGGACCCACCCTATGGTGATGTGAAAGTCACCCTATGGTAATAGAAATTGATGAATTCCTGGAAGGGAACTAGCCAGTCCATTTCGAGAATGACATCATAGCCTGTCATCTCCAGGACAAAGAGGTTCCATAGGAATTTACACCCACCAAACTCTAGAAGGAACTCCTTGAACTGACGTACACTAGCCGTTCTAGTCCCCAACGAAGTGTCTAGTGTCAAATTATCAACACAAGAAGTGATGCAGATCCCAAGGGTCTCCACAAAAAAAGAGATATAATGTTATGGGATTCCCTTGTATCGAAAAGTACTGATAATAAAACTAAGGAAACGGGGATTGTACCTCGAACTATAGAAGGTCCAAGATCCTACTTCTTTTGGGACTTCTCCACTACAAATGTCTGGCCTGCTCCACGGCCCTGTGACACTGACTGACCACTATGAGCTAATCAGCCCTGAAGTCGTTGGAAACCGAGTGACTGGCTATGACAACCACGACCTCCACCTCAGATTGAATGGACCACAGAACTCCAATTCCCAGACTGTTGAGAAACTAGTGGTGCCGGTCCTGAATGATGATTCATAGAAGAACCCATATCACCAGCTGCTGGTGAGAATATCTGATAGAAAAGCTAAAGGTGACCCATCATTCCATAAGATCAGAACTCCACTAGGTCTTTTGGGCAGTGTGGACTCATATGAATGCTCTTACAACACTGGTAGCACACCACCTGGCTACCAGAAGAAGTGTCTCAACTCCTTGGATCACCGTGCAAAGACTCCCTGTGATGCTTTCTGCTGACAGTAGGAGGAATACTAACCCCAGATGTTATGCTGCCCTAGCTTAGAACTCCAGAATCCCTCATATCGTGATCTGTGATCAGCGATAGGTTGAGGATAGAAGTGATGGAAGTCAACCAGAATATTTTCACTTGAGAACGGATGTCGTGCCTCAGACCATCCTCAAACTTCCTTGGCATGAAATACTTATCAACTCCTAGAGTAGATGTGACACGCTATAGGTTAGAAAATCATGAGGAATACTCCATTACAGAAAGAGTACCATTATATGAAATCATAAACTCTGGGACTTGATCAGCCCTCAGGGTCTCCAAATAGAAGTAATCATAGATGATGTGCTAAAACTCATCCCACACCATAACCTGCTGGCGTCCCGCCTGTGAGATCAAATCCCATCACCTCATGGTGGAGTCCCGAAGAATATAGGAAGCGATATTGACCCTCCCCTCTAGAGTTGTCTCCAGATGTTCAAATATCGTCAGCATGGATTCTAGCCATGAATCTGCAGCCTGAGGTCCTCCTTACCCCTGAGAAAGTCGGAGGATGCTGCTGCTGGAAAACCCGCGTTAAATCTGCCATCGACTGGGTAGGAGGAGGTGCTCCCTAAAAAGTCTGCATCATCTTCATGAAGCCTTCCCTGAACTGTGCATCATCACATGTATCAGGTATAATTGTTGGTGCCAAGACGGGCACAACAGGAGGATCTGCGGGAGGTCCCTGATCAGCCGTATCTGGTGTCTGATCACTACCCTTTAACTTGCGGACAACTGGATGACATCTCTGTGGCATGACTAAGTAAGGTCAAATGCACACCTTATATCAAGATTAATAGGGACTTAAACATATAATCATAAGAATGGAATATGGGAAATAAATCATTCATGTTTTAGAAAACATGACTACATGGCGTGTTCCCTTATGTCATTTACATGGGCCTGTACTCCTGCCTAAATTGGTCATGTAACACCTGAAACACACGACATGTTGTCTTAACAAACGACATGTAATTGAATCCACTTTCCCTACCCGAGTCCTTCTACATAGTTAATCCACACAGTTCTCCATAGACAAGACTACACAACATGTGCTAGGTAGACACGACATATACTAGACAAGCTTCACCTGGACCGTGTTGTTAGTGACACGACCTGTCACATGACTCACACTACACAATTTGTTCTAGATGGGCACGACATGTACGTGAAAGGATAACACTGACTCGTGTTGTAAGTGACATGAACAGGTACCTGGGTCCGACTACACGACGTGTTCAATGTTGACATGACCTGTATAGTTGAAGGATTATCCGTCAGTGTTGTTAGTAACATGGACATACATAGGATCAACGATACATGGTGTGCTACTACAAGAAAATCCATATCTCGTGTCTCTGCCCACACGACTTATGATGAAGTTAGAGACTACATGGCATGTATATAATGTACAGGGCATGTACTTAATAAAAACAGTTTATTCCCGAACAGATGAACACATTGCGTGTATTCAAAACTACACGGCATGTATTCTAGGTTTTTTCCAGATAGTAAGCCTCAAAAACTACTCTAGGATCCATAAAAACACTGAAAAGAACATTAAAGGTGCCAAATTCCAATCCTTGAGGTCCCATACTCCCCGCGAATCAAATCTTTGCACCTTATACATGTTATAACACATAAAAAAGGCAATGATCCACCAAATTCTGGTCCATGAGGGCCCATAACTACTTAAGAACCAAATTTTGTCATTCATTCAAGAAAAACCTTACACAAACATTACCCTATCAAACAGAAGGTATTCATATCAGGGAATTTATCACAAAAGAATTCAAATTCTACACAACGTCTATCACAACAACATGCTATTACTAATACAACCTAGATGACATAACAAGAATGCATGAAATGTGATTTCAAGAAAGTGCCTATATGATGCATGATATGGAATACCTTCATATCATCGGGTTGCGACAGAAATAAAACCTCAATAAAGTCAATAATAATAACACAAAACCTGTGAGTCACCCAACAGTGAAAATTAGATCAACCATAAACTTGAAAAACCAGAAGAAATTGCAATAAACGAGGTAGATTTGCTTTTCCCTATACATGGGTTATCTACTCCCAGGAACAACTTATTACCAAGTACATATTATTTCCTATCCCTGGCTAAAGGCTACAAATAGTATGTCAAGAGAAAATAATTACTATGATACCACTTTGTAATGTCCCGGTTCTGGAAGCCACCTAGAGGTGCCCTGTACCCAGTTGGTCACATTGCCTCAAGTGCCTTTTACCACACTCCAGAGGCTATCGACTAGCAGTGTGGGCTTGGGTGTTATAGTGCGGAAAATATGCCCTCATTGGTAGAGTACATGAAAGAAGTAAACAACACACAATAGTGGAAGCAGTAAATATCCTAAAACAGTAAAAAGTGGAAGACTGGAATAATAGACAACTGAAGAACATATTTATATAAAATGATGCATGATAAATATGTCTAGGAAATCAGAAAAACAAGTCAAAATGATAGAAATACAAACATCGCTAATCCAAATTACAAAAGAAAAAATATAAACATCTCCTCAGCATCACAAGCCTAAGCTTGGTCCCATGCTCTTCGGCTCCACAGCAAGTCAAGTACTTGAAGTAGAAGGTCACTTTCCCTTACCTATACCTGCAGAAATATAATCTGTTTGGGCCCAAAACCATGTCCCAAAAAGGGTGTGAGACTAAATCCATGTAGGCAACCACCTGAAGATCCGTGCCTAACAGTAAGTGAATATATGGTAGGTAAAAGTACAGGAAACAGTAAACAGGAAAGTACTCAGCATTAAACAATCCACAATTTCAATATCAAGCAAAATAAAAACAAACTGCTAAACCCCAAACAGGTAACCCTCTGGGAAGTAATCAGATCAATCCCCTATGGTCCTACCTAAGAAGTACAAGCAACCCTATGGGTAGTTCACTCGGCCTAAACCCTCTATTTTAGTTATAATAATTCATAAAGACTCTCTGATGAAGAACTCATAGTCAATTCCCCTTATAGTCTAAATTAGTTAGGAAATCTCTGAGGAAGCTCACACAGTCAATTCCCCTTATAGCCCCAAGGTCAAGGACTCTCAGAGGAAGCTCACTCATTCAATTCCCTTTATAGCCATGGTCGTTCAATTAATTTAAAGACTCTCTATGGAAGCTCACACAGTCAATTCCTCTTATAGTCTAAAGTAGTCAATGACTCTATGATGAATCTCACTCTGTCAATTCCCCTTATAGCCTAAAGTGATTCAAAGACTCTCTAAGGAAGCTCACTCAGTCAATTCCCCTTATATCCTACTACACTAGGTTCTCATGGCCCTGTATAGGTCAACAAGCATAACAATGAAATATGGACAAAGTAAACCTACAAAACTACTTGGATAATCAGTCTACAACATTTCGCACATGTCAGAGTAAAAATATTCCACCCTACAACTCTTGGCATGGAAAACAGGCAAGGCAACAAAAACATGCTAAACAGGACCAAACAGTCATAAAAAGATCATTCTTGAGAAAAACATCCAAAGCAAAGAAAATCAACCCTATTCACATCCATTTAAACTATACACAAGCAAACAAGCATGAAAGGTAATCAACAGGGGTAAAATGGTAAACACACAATACCCCGTTCAAGGGAATTGGTCAAAATTGCACATATTACTCAATGAATTTGAATTAAAAGGCATCAAAAACCTACCTCAGGGTTTGGAGATCATTATACATGAACCATAAGCCTGGAATCACCCAAGAACACTATATATCTACAAAAACACTCAAAACGTTCAACCGATGATAACTTGGAAAAGAAGAGGATTCAGGAAATGATGCTCTAGAAGAAGTAATAGATTACCGAGGTGATCCCAACTTAATATATGATGGTATAATCAGAGATCGGATAGAGGATTGGGGGCTTGAAAGAAGCTTGTGGCCGTATGGGTTCTCTCAGATGAATGAACCCTATAAGTAGGGTGTCTTGTCTGTCAGACGCGACCCCGATGCATTTAATGAAAAAAACAAAATACATGGAGTGTACTTTTGGGGTACATGACATGTACATTCCATTTCCGTACTCATATTTAAGTGGCCTCCAAGTCACCCCACATGGTCATGTGCATGGCCACTACATGACCAGCACATGGCTACCCACGGCAACCGAGTACACGACGTGTACTTTGAAAATTTCTAGATTTTCCTCTTTTTTCTCAAAAATGAATAGAAAATGATAAATATACCTAAAAAAAAGATTTGGGTTCTTAAAAACTCCCCCCCTTAAAGAAACTTTTCCCTAAATCTCCCTAGTAAGGTGGTGTAGAAGAAGAAACCCCAAAAACTCTAGCCACTGTGATCGTACATCAGCCTCCCTCTCCCAAGTATCATCCTGTACTCGCCCGTGCTTCCATAACACTCATACTAGAGGAACATATCATCCATGGAGAAACTTTGTACTGTGATCGAAAATTCAGATAGGATGCTCCTCAAAAGATGCGTCCCCTTCCAACTCAACCTCCCTAGGTTGGAAAACATGAGACGGGACTAAGAAGTAATGTCGAAGCTAAGAAATGTGTAAAATCTCATGTATAGACATGTACCTCTGAGGTAACTTCAACTGATAGGAAACTGACCCCACTCTCCCCAACACATCAAATGGATTGACGTACATTGGTGAAAGCTTAACTTGTCTCCTAATCCTCTTGTATCCCAACCTCGGTGTGACACGCAGTAAAACCTGATCCCCGACCTTGAACTCTAGAGGTCATATTCACTGATCAGCATAAGACTTCTGTTGAGAATGTGCTATAGCCATCCTCTTCCAAATCAAATCTATCCGCTCTGTGGTTTCTTCAAAAAGACGAGGTCCCAAGTGTATATGATTTTCCCAAGAACCTCCAAAATCCAGGATCCATGCTCGGAGAATGTCCTCAAGCACCATAATCGTATGCTTGGACTGGCCATCTGTCTGAGGGTGGTAGGTTGTACTCAAAAGTACATGTGTACCCAATGCCTTCTGAAGCCCCTTCCAGATCCGAGAAGTAAAACGTACATCTATATCTGAAATAATAGAGTGTGTAACTCCATTTAGATTTAAAATCTCTCAGATGTACAACCATCACAGTTCATCGACACTGAAGGTCTCCTTGATCGAAAAAAAGTGAGAAACCTCTGTGAGTCTTTTAATGACAACCCAAACTGCATCATTCCCTCTAGGAGGCCTCGATAATCCTGTCATGATATCCATCATGAAATCATTCCACTTCCACTTAGGAATGGGTAACTGTTGAAAAATCCCTTCTAGTTGATGATGCTCCGCCTTCACCTGGTGAAAGGTGGAACACCTCATGACGAAACCTAAAACACCCCTCTTCATACATGGCCACCAATACTGACAATGTAGATCAGGATACATCTTGGTGATGCTAGGATGAACTACCCAAATAGAGGAATGAAATTCCCATGTCAACTTGTTGTGTATGTCTGCTGGCACCCATAAGTGCCCTTGTAAAAGCAAGATCTCATCCTCGCCTATGGTCTATCCTAGAATAGGGTCCTCTCCTGACACACTTTCATGCAGGAATAGGCCTTTAGAATCTGATAGCTGCCTCTTTATCACTTGATCAAGAAGGGTAGAGGTAACATCTATAGAAGAAAGAAGTGTATTCCCCTATCTATCATGCACCTCCAAATGCATCTCAGAGAACAGAGCCATAAGCTGCCACTCACTGCTAGCCTCTTGAACTGCCTGTATTTGAGTCCTCCTACTCAACACATTATCCACTGCATTGCCTTTCCCAGGTGTGTAGTCAAGATCATTGTCAAAGGACTAAAGGTACTCAACCCACCTTCATTGCCTCAAATTCAGATCACGCTGAGTGAAGATGTATTTGAGACTTTTGTGGTTGATGAAAATCACAAAATTCTCTCCCAAAAGATAATGTCTCTAACAACGTAAGGCATGAAAAACTACAGCCAACTCAAGATCATGAGTTGGGGTAGTTCCTCTCATCTGGTCTCAACTACCAAGACCCGTACGCAATGACTCCATCTCCCTATATAAGTACAGCTCCTAGATTGATCCCTGAAGCATCACAATAAACAGTATAGCTCTTTCCCAACTCTGGAAATACTAGTATTAGTGCCGAAGTCAACCTCCCTCTCCATTCCTGAAAGGCTGAATCACAAGAATCTGACCATAAGAAATTTTCAACCTTCTTAGTCAGACCCGTCAATGGTGATGATAAGCATGAAAAGTCCCGAATGAAGCATTTGTAGTGTCCAGTGAGCCCTAGAAAACTCTGTACCTCAAAGACGTTCTTCAGATTCCCTTATGAAACTACTGTTCTCAATTTTTCTGAGTCTACTGACACTCTTGTCTCAGAGATAACATAACCCAAGTAGTGAATATGATCCATCCAAAAGTGGAATTTTGAGATCTTAGAATATAACTAATGCTCTCTCAGTGTACCTATAATGATCTCAAGATGGGTAGCATGGTTGTTTCGAGTGAGAGAGTACACCAATATATCATCCATGAATTCCACCATGAAGGAATCCAAGTATGGATGGAACACTCAGTTCATTAGTTCCACGAAAACTGTAGCTACGTTCGTGAGACCGAACAGAATAACCATATACTCATATAGACCATTTCTACTTCGGAAGACTGTAAGAGGAATATCTGATGGTCTAACGCACAACTGATGGTAACCAGACCTCAAGTCAATCTTCGAGAAAACCCAGGCTCCTCAAAGCTGATCAAAGAGATAATCAATCCTTGGTAAGGGATATCAGTTCTTGACCGTCAATTGGTTGAACTACCGATAACCCACACAAAGCCTGAGGGTGTTGTCTTCCTTCTTTGAAAACAGGATAGCCGAACCCCAAGGAGAAGTACTGAGTCAAATTAAACCCTTTTCCAATAACTCCTCCAACTTCTTCTTAAGCTCCTGAAACTCAGGTGTAGCTATCCAATAAGGATAAATGAACACTGGTGCCACTCTTAGGACAAGATCAATAGAAAAGTATACCTCACGCTCTGGAGGAAAATCGGAAAACGTCTTCTGGTAAGACACATCTGAAATGATCCACCACTAGAGGAAAGTCTAACTATGAAGTCCCTTGATCATCCAGATATAGACTAGTAGTCTGGGCTATTAATCCTCTCAACCCATGATGCTCGGGTCCCGCTATGCTCACTTGGACATCCCATTCTAATTTATGAAGAAAGGACCCACCCTCTAGTGATGTGAAACTCACCCTATAGCAATAGCAATCAACGACTGTCTGGGTCTAATCCACTACAAAATTTTAGCCTACACCATAGCCCTGTGACCCTGCCTGACCGCTCTGAGCTAATCCAGCCTGATATTGCCGGAAACCAAGAAACTGGCTACCATAGCCACAAACTCCACCTCGACCTAAATGGATGGAAGAACCCAAGTTCCCAGACTGGTGAGAAACTGGGGGTGCTGCTCCTGAATGAGTAGTCATAGAAGAACCCATGTCACCAGTTTCTGGTGAAAAGATCTGATAGAAGCGCTGAAGGTGACCCATCTTGCTTCAAGATCAGCACTTCACTGGGTCTTTCAGGTAGTGTGGCCTCGTATTACCACTCTTCCCACACTGGTAGCACACCCACCTAGCTACCGGAAGAAGTGTCTCAACTCCTTGGATCACCGCATGAAGACTCCTTGTGATGCTTCTAACTATTAGTAGGATGAATACTAACCCCAGATGTCAAGCCTACATAACTAAATACTCTAGAATCCCTCAAATTTCACTTTTTGATCAGTGCTTAGTCGAAGATAGAAGTGATAGAAGTCAACCAGAAGATGTTCACCTGAGAACAAATGTCATGCCTCAGACCAGCCTTGATCTTCCTTGCCAGAAACAACTGATAAACTCCTCGAATAGGCATTAAGCACTATAGCTCGGTAAATAGTGAGGAATACTCTATAACAGAGAGAGTACCCAACTCCAGTCTCATAAACTTCTAGGATCGATCGACCCTCAGTGTCTCCGGATAGAAGTAATCATAGAAGATGTGTTGAAACTCATCCCACGCCATAACCTGATGGCATCCCGTGTGTTAGATCACATCCCACCACCTCTTGGCGGAGTCCTGAACCATATAGGTAGTGATATTGACCCTCCTCTATGGAGACATCTCAAGATGCTCAATGATCGTCAGCATGGATTCGAGTCATGACTCTACAGCCTGAGGTCCTCCATCCCCTGAGAAAGTGGGAGGATGCTGCTTCTGGAAAACCTGTGTCAAATCTGCCATGGAATGGGCAGGAGGCGATGCTCCCTGAAAAGTTTGAATCATCCTAATGAAGCCTTATCTGAATTGTGCATCAGTACTGGTATCATGTATAAATTCTTGTGCCAAGACAGGCACAACATGAGGATCTGTGGGAAGTCCCTGATCAGTCGTATCTAGTGTCTGATCACTACCCTACAATTGGTGGACAACTGGAGGACGTCTCGGTTGAATGAATCTGCAAGGTCAAATGCATAACTTAGTTCAGAATTAACAGGGACTGAAACATAGAATTATATGAAGGGAACATGAGAATGAAATCATTCAAGTTTTACAAAACATTACTACACCACGTGTTCCCTTAAATCATTTACATGGGCTTGTACTGCTGCCTAAACTGGTCGTGTAACAACCGAAACACACAACGTGTTTTCTTAACACACGACGTATACTCGAATCCCCTTTCCGTTCTTGAGTCCTTCAACACGGTTAAGCCACACAGTTCTCCTAAGAAAAGACTACATGGCGTGCAAAAGGTAGACATGGCGTGTACTGGACAAGCTTCACCTGGATCATGTAGTTAGTGACATGGCCTGTCACACGGATCACACTACATGACATGTTCTAGATAGACATGGTGTATACGTGAAAGGATAACACCAACTCATGTTGTTAGTGACACAGCTGGGTGCCTGGGTCAGACTACACGACGTGTTCAATGCTAGCACGATGTGTATAACTTAAGGTTTATCTATCTGTGTTGTTAGTTACACAGGTGGACACAGGATCAATTCTACATGATGTGATCCCACAAGAAAATCCTTATCCCATGTCTCTACCCACACAACTTATGACATGGTTAGAGACTACATGGCATGTATATAAAGTACACGACGTGTACTTAAGAAAAGCAGTTTCTTCCCAAATAATAGAACACATGGTGTGTAGTCAAAACTACATGGCATGTATTCTAGATTTTTTCTAGGCAGTAAGCCTCAAAAACTACTCTGGGACCCAGAAAAACACTGAAATGAACATTAAAGGTGCCAAATTCCGATTCGTGAGGGCCCATACTCCCCGCGAATCAAATTTTGGCCTCTTATACATGTTATAACAAGGAAAACAAGGCAATGATACACCAAATTCTGGTCCATGAGGGCCCATAACACCTCAAGAACCAATTTTTGGCGTTCATTCAAGAAAAAACGTAAATAAACAATACCCTATCAAACAATAGGTATTCTTATCAAGGCATAAATCACAACAACATGCATATTATATTCAATGTATATCACAATAACATGAAATTTCTAATTCATCCTAGATAACATGGCAAGAATTCAAGACATGTGATTTCTAGAAAGTGCCTATATGATGTATGAGATGACATACAATCATCTCATCGGATTGTGACAGAAATAGAACCACAATAACATCAACAATAATAACACAAAACATGTGAGTCCCCCAACGGTGAAAACCAGACCAATCGTAAACTTGGAAAACCAGAAGAAATTGAAATAAATGTGGTAGATTGGATTTTACCTGTGCATGAGTTAGCTAATACCTGGAAACACATACCACCAAGTACCTATTATTTCCTATCCATGGATAAAGGCTCCAAATAGTAAGTCAAGAGAAAATAATTCCTCTGATACCACTTTGTAACATCCCGGTTCCAGAAGCCACCTTGAGGAACCCCGTACCTGGTTGGTCACATGGCCTCAAGAGCATCTTCCTGCATGCCAGAGGTTGCTAACTAGCAGCGAGGGATTGGCTGTGATAGTGGGGAAACTATGCCCTCAATGGCAGAGTACACGATGGAAGTAAACAACACACAATAATAGAAGTAGTAAATATCAAACAACAGTAAACAACAGAAGACTGGAATAAAAGAAAACTGGAGAACATATTTATATAAAATGATGCATGATATATATGTATAGGAAAACATCCAAAAAGTTCACAATGCTAGAAATACAAACATCACTAAACCAAAGTAAAAAAGAAAAATATAAACAGCTCCTCTGCATTGAAAGCCTAAGCTTGGTCCCATGCTCTCAAGCTCCACTGAAAGTCAAGTACTTGAAGTAGAAGGGCACTTTCCATTATCTATACCTGGAGAAATATAATCCGTTTGGCCCCAAAAGAATGACCCAAACAGGGTGTGAAACTAAATCCAAGTAGGTAACCACCCAAAGATATGTGCCTACCAGTCAGTAAATATATGATAGGTAAAAATACAGACAATATTAAACATGAAAGTACACAGCAGTAAACAATCCACAGTTTCAATATCAAGCAACATAAAAACAAATAGCTAAACCCCAAATAGGTTACCCTCTAGGAATTACTCACTATAATCCCCTCTTGTCCTACCTAAGAAGTACAAGCAACCCTTTGGGAAGTGCAATCGACCTAACCCCTCTAGTTTAGTTCTAAGAATTCTTAAAGACTCTCTGAGAAAGCACTCATAGTCAATTCCCCTTATAGTCTAAGGTAGTCAGAAAATCTTTGAGGAAGCTCACATGGTCAATTCACCTTATAGCCCCAAGGTCAAGGACTCTCTGAGGAAGCTCACTCGGTCAATTCCCCTTATAGCCTATGCCATTAAATTAACTCAAAGACTCTCTGAGGAAGCTCACACGGTCAATTCCTATTATAGTATAAAGAAGTTAAGGACTCTCTAAGGAAGCTCACTTAGTCAATTTCTCTTATAGATCACTGCGATTCAAAGACTCTCTAAGGAAGCTCACTCGGTCAATTCCCCTCATACCCGACTACAATAGGTTCTCATGGCCCTGTGTAGGTCAATGAGCATAGAAATGCAATATGGTCAAAGTAAACCTATAGAACTACTTGGCTAATTAGTCTACAACATATCAAACATGTCCGAGTACAAATATTCCACCCTACGGCTCTAGGCATGGAAAACAGGCAAGGTGGCCAAACATGATAAACATGACCAAATAGTCATAAACCGAGTATGCATGGAAAAAAAATGCAAAGCATAGAAAATCAATCCTATTCACATCCATTGAACCTCTAGACAAGAAAAAAAGAATGGAAATCAATCAACATGGGTAAAATGTTAAACACGAAATACCCCATTTAGGGGTATTTGTCAAAATTATAGATAATACTCAAGGAATTTGAATGAAAATGCACAAACCACCTACCTCGGGGTTGGGAGATCATTATACGTGAACCTCAAGACATGAATCAACCAAGTATACTGTAGATCTAAAAAAATGTTCAAAACGTTCAACCGATGATAACTTAGAAAAGAAGAGGAATCAGGAAATGATTCTCTAGATAAGGGAGAGCTTACCGAGGTGATTCCAACACAATCAATGGAGGTCGAATCAGAGATCAGACAGAGGCTCGGCGGCTCGAAGGATGCTTACAATCGTACGGTTTCTCTTGGATGAACGAAACCTAGAAGTAGGGTGTTCTGTCCGCCAGACACGACCCCAATGCGTTTAATGAAAAAAAAACAAAATACACAGTGTGTGCTTTTGGAGTACAAGACATGTACTTTCCATTTCTGTACTCCACTTTAAGCAGCCTCCAGGTTAACCCCACTTGGTCGTGTGCATGGTCGCTACAAGTCCAACACACGGCTACCCCTAGTAACCGAGTACACAACGTGTACTTCGAAAATTTCTAGAATTTCTTCTTTTTCTCAGAAATGACCAGAAAAGGAAAAATATACCTGAAAAAAAGATTCAGGTTCTTACACCATGAGTCTGACTCGTCACATCGGTTATGTAACAATTTGAATAAAAAGAAGTTGTAAGTTATTAAATTTATTAAGAACCTTTTTAGGTTAAGTAATAATTTTTTATTATTTTATTTCATTTTATATTAAAATAAAAAATAAATTATGATCAAATTTTATGTTTGGATGATATTCAGCTCATTTTTCCACACCGACTTCGGTAGGTTGATTATGACCAAAGAGGTCATTATTTAATCTTCTAAATAATAATGATCATGAAAATTTATCATTTTTATGTCTAACTACCTATGTAATGATATATTAAGATTAAAACCCATTTATAAAATGTTTTTATACTCATAAAATATATTTTATGGGAAAATATAACAATAAATTTAGGTTTACGCATAGAAGAAGTATTTTCCAAAAAGGTGACTTTTCTGCCTTTTGATGGACCACTTATTTTTATCTATTTTTTCACTGTTATAAATTCTATTATAAAAAATAATATTATTATTTGGAATATGAATATCAAAATATTTATTTTTTGAATTCTTCATATTTTTCAGAGAAGATTCATGTTTTGATGAATAGTGAATGAAATATTGTATTTATAGTGAAATGTTCTTTTTAATCATATTTATTTATAATGACAACCTTTATACTTCAATGGTTTTGAGATATAATTATATCATTTTTTTATCATTTAATCCATGTTGGGTCATTTTCATTGTTTTTAATTTGTAATTTCATATTAAAACATTGTGATCTTTTGAAAGTTTTTTAAAACACCATTTTTCTCATTCCATCCATGGGATTATTTTAAAATTAAATTCTTAGATTCCTATGTTTTGGGTTTGGAAAAATTGAATCCATATTTGGAATAATAAGGTCCAAATTTATTAAATATTTTCCTTTTATTTTTGACCAATATGAATAGTGACTTTAGTAATATTATATATTACCAAATTTAAGGGTAAATCTTGTAATTAAAGGTAAAAATAATATTATAAATATTTTAAAAATACTCTAAAAATTGTACTAATTTCATTTAATGAGTTTTTTTTGAAATAAATTATACTTAGTCTAAAATTATAACCTTGGAAGACACTTGTATGAGAGTATGAAAATTGTAAAATTATATTCAATGATAAGTCAAATTTTCACACTTTTGTTTTAAAGATAGATTTTTTTATATGGGGTTATAT
The DNA here is from genome assembly GCA_963277665.1 of Viscum album. Classification (NCBI taxonomy): domain Eukaryota; kingdom Viridiplantae; phylum Streptophyta; class Magnoliopsida; order Santalales; family Viscaceae; genus Viscum; species Viscum album. The sequence goes on along the minus strand of OY728120.1, from coordinate 1,571,444,271 downwards.
ATCGGATATATTCTACTATTAATTGTGTATTGAAATATAAAATGTTTTTAATTATCATTATAATTTATTTTTAATTTTTAGGGATTAAATAATTAAATCAAAAAATTTAACAATAATGATGCATTAATTGTTTAATTAATGGAAATATCAAATAAATTATATTAAAAATAATAATATAAATATAATTTTAAATTATTAATATCATGCACGAATTTTATAGATGAATTTCAAAATTTATTTACTTTTTATTAGTATTGGTTCGAATTTATCACGTTGTTAGGTTTTTTTTAAAAAAAGTCAAGTAATGAAGTGTGTCAAATTGAAGTTTTTGATATTTTGAAATAAATAATATTTTAATAGATGATATATAATTTATGAAATTATAAATTCTTACTAAATTATTTTTATATGTCCTAAAATTTCATAAATTACTCATTTAATGGTCTTGTGGAATTTTATAGTAATTATATTGACCCTAAAAGTGTAACTTAAATAATATTAAGGGAAGAATTATAAGGGTTAAAAAAATATAAGGATTAAAAAATTAATAAAAACATATCTAATTTTTATTTTATTGATTTTTATTGACCTAAAATCATCGAATATTATAAATAAATCACTTTGGACTAATTTGGAATAAAAAATTCATTTATATTAGTTTAATATTTTGAAGAATTCCATGAGTACCCCTACCCTCTCCTATAAAATGGAAATAATTATTCTAATTTAAATACACATAATAACCAATTTGGTTCAGCCAAAATCTCACTTAATACCTTCCTATAATCTATAAAAACAATCTAAGGGCCTTATTTTAGGCATAAAACCATCATCATAGGTGTTGAGTGGTCAATTAATGGATAATGAATGAAAAAGATGTATCCTTTTTAATTTAGTGTTTTTATTTTATTTCTTCTTCCATATCTTTAAAATAATCTTAATCCAAGTTGAAATAATAACAATGTAATCCTAAATATACTGAGATGTTACTTTTTTAATATAATCTCCTAAATCAATCTCAAATTTCTTCAAAAGGGAAATAAATTATTCATCAGTGTATATCGTGGACTACCACCTCACGAAACAATATTAATTTTTTCCATAGCAGTCTCTCAAGACTAGTTATAATGATGGAAGTAATGATTATATATGATATAAATGAAATACTTATCATCATTAAATAATAATATATCCTTTACATTCATACCATCCAATGCACATAAAAATGATAATATCGTTCATGTATAAATTCGATCTAAAACCTCAACAAAATGATATTATTTTTTTATTCACCACATCACATGGATGATGTATATACATATATTTAAATGATCAATATGATATTAATTATATTATGGTCATAATAAATGAAAACATTATAATTACCATCTTTTCTTAATGATCATCGAAAAATGGAAGTGTTACTCATGTGTACATATGACCCACCATATCCATGATTATAACATTTCTCATTTTTTAAAACAATAGAAAAAGGGTTTGATTTAAAATTATATTTGATGTATAAATTGTAATATTATTTCATGAATATTATTCTAGATATTATGGACTCATGAAAATTTTGCCTATAGAAATCACATCAATATCATTTTGACTCAAACATCAAGTACTCTCAAAACATCCAAAGTGAGCATAATTAAAGAAGTAATTATTATAACATGATATAAAGTGATTTAAATGGAATAATAACATTTTAAAAGGTTATTAATAAATTAAATAATTAACCAAAGTTTATTATTCATGAAATAAAAGTGTAAGTGATGAGTTAGTCTCAAGGTATGATACTTCCTTTTAAATACACTCATTTAATAATCCTTTTCCAATTATTTTTTACAAAAGTATCAGGGGATTTTTTAAAAATAAAAAAATAAATGTATTTCTCCAATATCACATTTCAATAATTTTTGGATTCTTCCTTTATGATTTTAAATTTATATATTCAAATAATGTTTTTTCATTTTTGTGTTTCCAACATTGTAAAATTGAAAAGTGATTTCAAAAGTAATATTTCTTATATTCATGATTTTTTTTGTTGTTCTTATGTTATGGTTATTTGGAATTGTTTATGAGTATGGTGGTTCTATGAAAACTGAAAGGTAGCTTGATCCTATTATATCATCCCAACAAATTGGGTAATGAGAGGTAGTTGATTGGTAGGGTTTCTCCAAAAATATTAATGTAATATATTGTAGTGGGTATTCTAAATTTAACCATGGAGGTTACTCTCTAAGAAGTTATTATAGCTACATTAACTTAATGAGTGATATAGAATTTATTCCATAAGTTTCTTTTATGATATATGTTTTCTATATATTTTAATTAGAATCTTATGACATCATGAGGTATGATAAAGATCTTATGTTTTATGGATAAAAATTATAACTTTGTGAAAATGTTTTCATAGGATTAAAGTATTCATAGACTAAGGGACTAATTATTTATTTCATGTTCATTATTGATATTTTTTCCTCATACCATGTTTTTAAATGTTTTTCATAGTATATATAATTGATTAAGATATAGGAGGAAGTTAATTTGATTATTATAATGATTTTTCATGAAAAATTTTATTTTTTATTTTATAAGATTTATATTTTTGATAAAATTAATATTGTTTTAGATTTATCCACATTTTAGGAACGTGAAATGTTATGTATGAATTATGACCTAATTATATAAAAAACTATACCAGAAACGATCCTCAATGTAAAATAAATTAATTTTCTTCAATAAAACTCATGTTATGTAATGTTTAAGGCTGGGGCCTTATAGTTGGTTTAAATGTGTGGTTTAGAAAACATTAGGTGTCATGATATTTTTAATAGAATATCAAAAAATGTTTTCATATATTATTGTTATGTTGAAATGATATATAATTTTATGATTACCATGTTTCTTCATCTATGATATATCTGCTCTGAATGGTTTTTTGTAGAAGAATCATGGACGTTGTAGTGGGAATGTGTCAAGGGGAAAACATTTATCCAAATCGTCATTCTGAGATAGTTAGATTCAGAACCGTATAGTTTTTATATGTGATGGATTATTTGAAACATGATATAAATGGTGGTGAAATCCATGAATGAGGTCATCCAGATCAACCAAAATAGAATATGTTAGTAGTGGATCATTTTATTAGTTATAATCTTTTATTTTTTAGTGGATTTTACCAACCATTGGTATTTTAAAGGTTGATTAATGCTTTAGAAAATATTTTTTATGACATGGGTTGTACAAAAACTCTTTAGGTTTGTATTTTTATTTATCATTTTGAAGTTTTATCTGAAAAGTTGTGTTCGATGGTTAAGAATATCATGGATAGTGAGGATATTGATGCGTTAGAGTGGGATGAATTCAAAAATTGTTTTCTTGAGAATTTTTTTCAATGGAAGTTCAACTTAGGACAAAATTTCAACTCTTGTAATTGAGGTAGGAAGAGGATTTAATGGCTTTATATGAAGAAAAATTCACTTGACTAGAATGTTAATCTCAGAATATCATCTATGATCTTGATATTGAAATAAATAATTTTTACTCAGGATTAAAGACAAAATATCGAAGCTTATTGGCCTATCGTGAACTAAATATTTATGAAAACCAAGTTTGATGTTCAGAGAAGGTGGACATAGAGTTTTTGAGGATAATGTGTTCATTGATAACAAGAATAAAAAGAGGCCACGATGTTAGGATAAATTTAGGAACTCATCAAATAAGTCATATTGTAAGAAAATTAAGTTAACATTTTATGATCATTTTGGTAAAGAACACACTGGGGAATTCCCTTTTGAATTCTATTAAGTTCTTATGATGTGGTAAAATGGATCATAAGGTATGTAATAGAAATTTGAAAGAACATGGTAGTGGTAAGACAAAATATTATATACCGTTAGTAAAATTTATTAAATGCAATGAGATGGGTCATTCTACAAACAAGTGTGTGAAGAGGAACCCGAATGATAAGAAGCCTCCAGACTATATGCATAAAGGTGTAGTGAAATCCTTTGAAACAAATTAAGTATATGTTGGGCCATCAAATTATGTGGTATCAAATATATTGTATTTTTATTCAGATCATGGAAATGTTTTTTTTGATTCAGGGTCTAAACATTCTTTCTTTTAAAAGAAAATTTCTTGTAAATTGGATGTTCTACCACAATAAATGAAACTATAACTTATGGTAAAATTAAATGGGGGAATAATTGAGGGAAAAAGACATTATAAGAATATTAAATTATTTTAATGTGGAATGAATTTACCAATTTTTTTTAGATTTTCCTTTATTAGAGTTTGATGTTATTCTGGGTATGGATTGGCTTTAAATTTACCATGATAAGATATATTATAGAGCAAAAGAAGTTGTTTTTTAAAAATAGTTTTGGTTACTTTAAACGAATGAACCCATTCCATTTCTAACGTATCACAATGCCGAGAAAATATTTAAAGAACTAAATAAATGTTATCTTACACATATTGTTGAAAAAATGAATTTTTTATATTAATGATGTTTTAGAGGTAAATGGGTATCTTGTTTTTTCTATGATGATTTTTTGGTATTATACCTGACTAGGAAGATGAATCTACTATTTAATTAGTTCCTGATGCAAAGATAATTTCAAACCCCTTATCAAATAGCTCAGGTGGAACTTTTAGTGTTAAAAAATAAATTGAAAAAGTTATTAGATAAAGGTTTCATTCAACCTATCCCTTCACCATGGGGTTCTCCTATCTTACATATTAAAAATAATTATGGTTGAATGGGACTTTTCATTGGTTCTATAGACTTGAATAACATCAATTTTATGAAATTTTATAGTTTTCCACATATTGATGCTTTTTTTATCATCCCCAGGGAGAAAAATATTTATCGAAGGTTTATCTAAGTTCGGGGTACCATTAGTTGAATGTAAAAGTAGAATAAAATATGAAGAAACCATATCAGACTAGTTATGGGAATTCTAAATAGTTGTTATGTAATTTGGGTTAATTAATGAACCTAGTGTATTCGTGGATATTGTGATTATAATATTTCATTAGTTCTTGGATATGTCTGTGGTTGTGTTTACTGTTGAATTTTTTGTATATTAAAAAATTAATCAAGAGCATAAAAGACATCTAAGGGTTGTTTTTCAAACCTAAAAATAATAGAAATTGTTTGGGAAATTTATCATTTGTGAATTTTTGTTGGATCAAATTACATTGCTTTGTCACAATTTTTATAAGGACCGCTGATTATACTGAAACCAATGATGTTGAATAATATACATTACCCACAATGAAAAATGATATTCATAGTTTCCATGGTTTATCAGGATATTATCAGAGGTTTGTTGAAAACTTTTCATAGTTATATATTCCAATAACTATGATAACTAGACAATGTATTATTCATTTGGATAAAAGAATGTTATTATATTTATAGGAATTTAAATAAATATTGGTGAATTCTCCAGTTCCGGAACTACATTCCCGAAGAGGTGTATTTTCCATCTACAATGATTCTTTCTATAAAATAATTAGTTGCTTCCTAATGCATAATGGTCATGTGATTTTTTAAGCTTAACATATGTGGAAACCTCATGAGTAAAATTACCATACACATGATTTGGAATTATATTCTGTTTTTTTTTCATTAAAAATTTGGAGGCATCATTTTTTTGGAGTAAAATCTGAAATATATACGAACCATAAAAGTTTGAAGTACATATTCAGTTAGATAAAATTGAACATTATATAAACAAGATGTATAGAACTAGTAAAGGATTATCATTGCACAATTCATTACCTTCTTAGAAAATAAAATAAATTAGTTGATACTTTCAGATAGAAAAATAATTCTACATTAAACATTTTTGGCTTGTAACTTGGTCCCTTGGTAAATGATTTAATGAATTTATTCTTGGAATTAAAGACCCCAACCATAATCATTAATTAATCATGAGATAAGTCAGAAGTTGAATTTAATTAACTATGATGATCTTTTCAGGTTTAGTGATTTAGAGAATTTAGCCATAACTCATACAAAATAACTTAAATATTACAAGTAACCACTTTTACTCAAAATCCAATATTATCATAAAACAAAATTTATTTAAAAGAGAAACATGGTTCCTTTCATGTTTAAATAGTATAAGATTTCCTTGTTCCCATCCTTGAATCTAATCTTCATTATGCCCTGTGAAAAACATTTCAAAACATGTGATGAGTATAAAAATTTCAGTAAGGGATATAAAAATAATGAAAACTGTTAGCATTGCGAAAACATTTAAATCATGAATACATTATCATAATGTAATAATTTTCACCTTTATGAAGTAGTATATATACATAACAAAAAATAAGCTCATTTATTACTCTTTTTGTAACTAAAATATTACCATAAATCCATTAGAATGTAACATATAACATATAAAGGTAACTTGGGACAGAAACCTAAATAAATTGAATAACCAAACGATCGACTTCCACACATATCACTAAATGGAATAGCCATACATCCAAGATCCATATCCAATGCATTAGAGGTTATAACACAACCAATTTCCCTTAATTTATCATAGAACCACCCATATTTGGTTTATTACATAACCACCTATCATTGTTTTATCATGTAACCACCCGTCAAATGTGTAAGTACCATTATATAATCATAAAACATAAAAGATTGAAATTATCAACATTTCACTAAAAAAAATTCAATTTCAATCAAAAGAGGTCATTTCAAGATATTGAACTAGTAAATAAATGTTCAAGTCCATTTTCAATACTAAAAGACCAAAAAAATGGAATAAAGGATTTATTTTTGTATTAAAAATATTAAAGCCTATAGAAGAATCCAAATATCAAATAATGGTTACAGTGGAAGAGAATTCATTGTCACCACATACATTAAAAACATTTTTTTTCTCATTTAGTAAAACACTTCATAGAAATAGATCCTTTGAATGGAATTAAAATTCAAATTGGATAATTATACGCCTTGTAAAATAAGGTGGTGTATATTATCAAAATATGCCTTAATGAAAGGAGACTGAGAGAAAGTCCCTTACTAAGATCATATCCCTAGATGAAGGATAAATCAATGAAATAATTATATGTTACAAATATTAATCCACCCAATATAAGTGTATATTCAATATAAAATAATTATGGTTCATTCAAACATATTCAAAGAAAAACAAAATCAATGACATTGATATTTAACTCAATGATTGGAGATTGATTTATGGTTTCCCTTACCACGATTCCAACTCTTCATGTATAATAGTTATGTTTTGGAATAATAAAATTATGGTAATTTTTACTTATATGATAAAAATTTTCAAGTTATTTATTTCTTTTATATCACTTATTACCATGTTATAAAAATTACAAAACTATGTAACATCATATCAGATGTTTTGTCGATATTCGGTACTTGATTCGAAAATGAACTTGTTTTGATGTAAATTCTTCATGAAGTAAAAAGTAATTCATCTCCATAATATTATTAATTATTTAAATATGATATATATCCTGTATATATGTATTTATAATTTCCATGAAATTTGTGATACAAAATGAAATTCACCATTCATGGAGACAGTAAGTCATAAGTACGCATGAACGTTACTTTCATTTCATTGTCATATTTAAAGAACAAGAATAAAACAATATAAATTTATATTATAATACCAGTGTATTATTATGTAATTTATGTCTTATAGGTTTAATAAAACTATCCTTTATAAGTTCCATGTATAGAGGGAATGAGTCACATCACTTTGCGCGGGTGGTAGTACACACTTTCTCAAATGAAATTATTGTATTAATACGACCTAGAAAGTGTAAAAGTATGTTCCAAAAAAATTACAAGAGAATAGAGAAAAAATAAATACAATACACATAATATATAAATATAGTTCCATCATAATGTCTACCATGATAGGTGGTAGGAAAAAATGGAACAATCATCATTTCGTGCGATAGTAGTCCACTGTATACAGAAATAGTATGTTCCATATCCATTAGATGGAGGTGTATGTTAGTGTAGGTATAAACCATATCAAAAAAATATACTATTATATTGAAGATACATGTGTATTTATAATATAATGTAATAATGATAGTTTAGGGGGGTGGAGATGGAAAATAAATGAAAGGAGCTTGAAAGAAGTTGTTACCTCTAAATCGGGTAACTCCTTATGATTTGATCCAAAAGGCTTCCTTGAGTTTCCTTCTGCCAAATTTAAGTCCTATTAGAGTAAAGTGGGAATATTGAGGCTTATTATATCATAATTTGAATGATCCAAGGGGATTTAGAGGCGTGATTAAGTGGGTAGAGGTGGTGGCCTTTTATTAGAGGGAGGAGGGGCACTTTAGGAAGGTCTTGAAATATTGATTTATTATAATTTAATTTTAGAAATAAAATAGTTATATGGTGACAAGTTTGTGTTATAATATGAGGATGGGCCAAAACCTCTCAAAAAATAGGTTTTATACAAGTTTAGGTCACTAAATTGAAGTTTTGTTTTAGCTTTAACCTTTAGTTAAAATCATATACTCTTACCATGTCTTCCTATATTTCTATAATATATGGTTACTATAGTTACAATAATATGACACTATAACCACAAGTTGATAATTAATGAGATTTTTTACATTATATTATTCATTTGACTGAATCTTATATTTTTTGGACTATTATATCATTTAATAAAATAGTGTTTGTTTTAAAAACTCATTTATGTCAATTTTGACACAATTTAGTAATTTTTTTTTCAAGTAATAAAAACCCGACTAATTTGAAAAAAATGCATTAACACATCCATCACATGACAATTTAGCCCAAAAAATTTGTTTATGACATCAAAATGTTCAAATTACATTTATTTTAATATTAATAATCACATTTATTTTAATAATTCATTAATAAGGTAATCATTGCATCATAATTGTGTCAAAAACAAATTATTTATTTATTGTCTAAAAATTATACATCAAATACCATGATTTAGTAAGTATTTTTAGCTTTCTCATTAATATCTATAGTCATAAATATCAGTTACATAACCCAACATTAGATTTTTTTAGTAAAAGATAATTTTTTTATGTTATATTTCTCATGACATTAAATTAATTAGTATAACATGCCATTATCACATCTAAATGGCTACATGGGGTCCTAAAATCAAATAAAGGATGAAAATGGTCGGCCATAACTTATACACTAGGACTCTGACACGTGTAAGGGTATTTTTTATATTATTATAATTTTATTTTTTACCCTTATTTACCTGATTTACCCTTTAACCATGGAAAATAAAAATAATTACCAAAGTTACTATTCATAATCTCAAAAAATAAAAGGTACCTATTTATAAAATTTGGACATTATGATTCAAAATATGTAATCCTATTTTCAAAATTTCTAACAAATAAATTATAGTAATTAATTTAAAATTAATTACCTTTGTTAAAACCCAAAAGCAGGGTTTTAAGAAGTAAAAACTATCAAAAGATTGACATGTGTTTATATACAATTTAAATGTGAAACTACATATATTTAAAAAAAATGGATTAAATGATATAAACATAATCCAATTAAACTTTAAAACCAATTAATATAACAATCCAACTATATAAATAAATTAGATGAAAAGGCAATTTTGAATTAAAATGCAGTATTTTCACTATTCATTAAAATATGAATTTAATTAGAAAAATACCAAAATTTCAAAAAAAAAAGTAAATTTTTATGTCCCACTTCTAGATAATAAGTTTATTTGGTCAAATATGACATATAAAAGTGAAAAACAACATATTTATAAATTGTTCTCCATCAAAAAGTGGTAAAATGACCTTATAAAAAATATTAGAGTATTTTATGCTTAAAATTGGATTGATTATCATTTTAAGGCACTAAAATTTATTGGATAAATGTAAAAATATTTAAGAAATATGTATAATCATATTTTAGTTAGTTCTGTTAATTCTCGCCAATACGACGACTAGGCGTTAACTACTATTTAAAATAATAATAATATTATTGTATTATTTTTTTGTATTACTAAATTTTGTGTGCAATGTAATATTTCAAAGAAAATCATTGTTGCATGTCGAGAACGCTATTGCAAAAAGTGTTATATTTAACATAAAATTAATATCTTATTCATAAATACCAATAGATATGAAAAATTATTATTCTATAAATACCTGGGATGTTATATCCTTCCCCCTTTTGGAAATTTTGTCCCCATAATTTTATATACTTATCAAATATGTGGAAGTATCTATCCCTTATAAAATTTTCAGATTCCCACATTCCATCTTCAACCATATTGCTTTTCCAAAAATCATTTAGCTGATGAATCACCTTTTTCTGCAAAACATGTTCTCTGCAGTCAAGAATCTATACTGACTTTTTCTCATAAGAAATATTCTCTTCCAACTGAACTACCTATGGACTCAAAACATGCAATGGATCTGAAATATAATTTATCAAAACTGAAGCATGAAAAACATTGTGTACCTGGGATAAATATAGAGGTAAATTCACCCTGTATGCAACTGATCTAACTTTCTCCAAGATTTCTTCATGTCCAATGAACTATAGACAATGCTTTCATTCTTACCAAAACACATCACACATTTCCATGGATAAACCCGGAAAAATACCTGATCACTTACCTTGAAAGAAAGATTATGCCTTCTAATATCCGCATATCTTTTCTGCCTTCTCTGAATGTTCATCATGTTGTTTTGAATCAACTAAACATTTTCTTCTATCTCTTCTACCAATTATGGTCCCATAAATATCCTTTCACCTACCTTATCCCATAAATTTGGGGTTTAAAACTATTTTCTATATAATTATTCAAATGGTGTTATATATATACTGGAATGAAAACAACTATTATAAGAAAACTCAGCCAAAAAAATATCTTGATCAAAAATTCCTTGGAAATCCATTGAACAATAATGTAGAATATCATCCAGGGTTTGAATTGTTCATTCTGACTACCCATCTAATTGAGAATGAAAACCTGTAGTGAAATTTAATTTAGTTCCCAATGACATCTAAAGGAATTTCTAAAAGATATAAGCAAACATGGGATCATGATCAGACAAAATTGAGAGAGGAACCCCGTGAAACATGACTATCTATCTAATATAAAATTGATAAATGTTATCTAGATATAGAGTATCTCAAATAGGAGAAAAATGATATGATTTATCCATTCTATCGACAATAATCCAAATGAATTTGTTACCATAATAATACTTTGGTAATCCCACTACGAAATCCATGGATATATTTTCCCATTTCTAATATGGTATTTCCAAATACTGATGCATCCCATTCAGTAATTTTCATTCTACTTTAACATATTGTCATGTTAAACACATCACTGTAAAGTCAACAATATCTATTTTCATTCCATCCCACTTCTAATACTTCTGAAGATCATTGTATATCTTAGTACAACCAGAATTAACTGTAAACAGAGAACTATGAACTTCACATAACAACTATTTTTCCAATAATGGATCACAAGGCACACATAATCTCATTCCAAACCTCAAAACACAGTCTTTATCAATGTTAAATTCATGTAACTTACCCTTTTGAACCAATTATATCTTTTTCTACAACTCACCATCTTCTTTTTGTGTTTTATTAATTTTGTATGATAGATATGATTTCACTACCCCCTAAAACAAAATAGAGGAATTCCCAACACCAAAAACTTCTAATCCAAAAGACATCAAATAAAAATCCAAAGGATCTTGTTCCAAATAAATCATAGTTAATGTTTCATTACTTTTTCGATTGAAAGCATCATCCACTTTATTTTCCTTCCCTGGATGGTAATTAATCATGAAATCATAATCCTTGATTAATTCTATACATCTCCTTAAACCCATGATTAATTCATTATGAGTGAATATTTACTTCAAACCTTTTTGATCAGTATATATTTCACACTTTACACCATACAAATTATGCCTCCAAATTTTTAATTCAAAAAACAAAAGCAGCTAACTTGAATTCCTGGGTATGTTAATTTAACTCATGATGTTTCAACTGACTTGTAATATAAACAATTACCTAATCATTTTTCGTTTGGACAGAACCATGTCCTTTCAATGATGCATCACTATAGATAATAAATTAACAATTTTTGGAAGGTAGGACCAAAAATAGATCATTTACCAATATTCTTTTCAGTTCCAAAAAATAGTCATCACATTATTTTGTCAAGATGAACTTAACTACCTTACATGTTAACTTAGTTACTGTGATAGATAACTGAGAAAAAATTTCAACAAACCATCAATAATAACCCGATAATCCATGAAAACTACAAATATCTTTGATATTGGTAGGTCTTGGCCCCTCTTCAACAACTTTTAGTTTAGAAGGGTCCATAGTTATTCCATCATTAGAAAACATATGTCAATGAAATGAATGTTTTTGTAACCAAAATTAATGCTTAATAAATATTCCATATAGTTTATTTTAATTTATAGTTTTTAAAATAGTCCTTAAGTGACTGTCATGTTCATCCCGACTTTTAGAATATACCAAAATATCATCTATTACCATAACAAAAAATAGGTCAATTCCAATTCTGACCATCTCAGGATGTTGATTTTAAAGGTTATCACCCTCTATATGCCTTCCTAGAACAACTACCCAATTTCTTCTACAGAAAACCATTTCTAACAAACAAATAATATATGAAGAAACATGATAATATTCAAATAATATTTCATTTTAATTTGACAATAATTTAAAAAAATTATGGATATTCTATAAAAAAATTTCTAACTCCTAATGTCATCTAAACTGACCTCTGATAAAAACTATAAGTGTAACACCCCAGGTAAATAAAGAATATGACATTTTTATATTTATCCATATTTTTGAATAAAATATTAATATTATTTCAAAGGGGACTCTATGCTCGATGGCGTACCCAATACGCAACAACGAGTTTCTTGGGAATCTTACGTTGCACTCTAATAATAAAATAATATTATTTTAAATGGTAGTTAACGCCTAGTTGTTGTGATGGAGGGAATGAATAGAACTAACTACAAAATAATTATATATGTTTTTCAAATATTTTTACTTTCTACAATAAATGTTAGAGGATTAAAAATGCGAATGAATCCAATTTTAAGCGTAAACATTCTAATATTCTTTAAAAGGTCGATTAATCGCCTTTTGATGGAGAACTTCTTTTAAATCCACTTTTTGACAAGTTTTTGTGTTATATTTGACAAAATAAAATTCTTCTTTAGAATTGGGACATTAAAATTTACTTTGTGTAAATTTTTGGTATCATTCCGATAAAGTTCATTTTTTAATGAATAGTGAAAAATGTTGTATTTTAATTCAAAACCCCCTTTTAATCTAATTTATTTATATGATTAGATTATCTTTTGAATTGTTTTTAAAGTAAAATTAGAATATATTTTTACCATTTAATCTAATAGTGGTCATTTTAATTAATTTCACTTTGAAATTGGACTTAAACTAGTGTCAATCTTTTGATACTTATTGTTTCATAAAAATAAGCTATTTGCTCTGACAGTGGAAATTAATTATTAAATTAATTAATGAAACTTATATGTTTTGAATTTTTTAAAATATACATCATTTTTTAATTCAGAATATCAAATATAGCTTAGGGTGAATTTTTGGTATTTTTTTGAAAAACTTCAATTTTTGATGAATAGTGAAACCACTAAGTGGTACTTATAAAAACTGATTTTCCGTTTAAATGAAATTTTGCCATCTTTGTGTTTTGAATTTCAAAAATCCAAAATATATGGTTGTCATTAAGAAGTAAAATGTGGTTCAATGGGATTAAAATAATTTTTTTGGTGAATAGTGACTTATTAAGTTTTTAACCGCGATTAGAGGTAATTGGTGTAGTTTAAGGTAAGAATAATGTTTTAATAAACTGAAATGACCTAGAAACATGTACTACCCTCATTGGATGAGTCATGGACGACCAAGAAAATCCATGGGTGAACTTGGGGACCCCATGGAGCCACTTTCGTTGGGAAATGACATAAATAACTTTTTATTTAATGTTAAAATAAAAATGTCACAAGCATGATATGTTTCACTAAAACAATTTTTAAATAGGGTTATACAAGTAATATTTTTGACTATAAATATTCATTAGAAAGATAAAAATATTTCCTACATGATGATATTTGTTTTATAATATTTAGACATTAAAAGAATTAAATTATTTATGACATCATGATGATGCAGCGATTACATCATTAATAAAGGATTTCAATAAAATGAAAAGATAATGTTAAAAATATAACTTAAACTTGTCAAAAACCTATTGTATGAATATATTTAGAACCCTTACCACCTTATCCTAGAAATACATCAATGTGGGACCTTTAAAATACGAAACTAATTTGAAAATAAAGTAACATTTTGTAACTTTACAAGAGTGCCCCTCCTCTCCTCTTATAAAAGGCCACCACCTCTATCACCTTACCCACACCACTCAAGACTTTTGATCAGAAAAAACCTACTCCTTTTGCCTCTCCACATCCCTCTATTACTCCTATAAGCCTCACTTTTGGCAGAAGTATTCCCAAGGAAGCCTTTGAGCTCAAATCAAAAAGAGTTACCTGATTTTAAGGTAATGTCTTCACTTGTGTTCTTTTGTTTTATTTTGCTTCTCCAACCCCCTAAACTCTTTTTATTAATTTATTTTGTAACAATTCAAGTATATTAAATATACTAGGATGTTTTTATAAGAATAATTAGAGATAAACTTACACACACCTACATCAAATGGTTAAAGAACATACTGTTTCTGTGGATGACGAATTTCTGCCTCACGAAACGATGATTGTTCAACACTCATATAACACCTTAAAAGGCGGCCATTAAGATGTCACTATATTTATATATGATATATAATATGTTTATTTTTTACTTAAGCTTATGTATTTTTCTTTTGTGGAATAACTTTATGGTTATCATTGTGGGTAAACACGATAATTTCATTTTAGAAAGTGCGGACTACCGCCCCCTGAAAGTGATTTGATTCGTTAATGCCATATGTGGGATGTATAAAGGATGTATTTAAAGTTATTATATATGATTTATGTTACATATATAAGATGAATATAATTATGGAATTAAAATATACATACCTCTAATTTATTTTTAATTCCATTAATATGACATAGAAATGAAAGTTGCGTTCATGCGTACGTACGGCTTACCGTCTCCTTGAACGGTGCATTTCATTTCTTACCTCTAAATGATTATGTAATATTATAAATACATGTATATTCTGGATATATATTATATATATGATATCCAAATCATGAATATCATTATGGATATAATGAACCTTTGACCACACGAACAACATGTAATTGTAAGAAGTCCACTTTCGACTTAAGAACCAAATATCGACAAAACAAACATTATTAACATAAATGATTACATAATGTTTATAACATGGTAATAATTGATATAAAAGGAATAATGAAATTGAAAAATTTTCTTAAGCAAGTAAAAATTAACTCAAGTTTATTATTCAGGAATATAAAGAAACGAACAAGACAAGTCGGACATGAGGTAAGGGATCCTACTCCTCTCTTTCTTTTTAAGTACACTATTTTATGTCATTCCTTTTAAGCTCATCTTTCTTATGATTGGGATGTTATTTTATATTAATACTACTGTAATTCTTATGTTCATATGATGAGAGACCCTATTTTCTCTCATCAATCCATTTTGGATGTTTTGAGTGGCGCCGTTAGGCTGCTGAATTTTCCTAAGAGATCTAACCTCTCTCTTTATTTTTAAGTACTCTCCTTTATGTCACTTATTTTAAGATCCTCTTTGTTATGATGGGGGATCTTATTTTATATTCTTATTTCTGCACATTTTATTTTAATATTATGAGATACCCTATTTCATCTTATCAATCCATTTTTGGATGTTTTAAGTGGCACCGTTAGGCTGCCGAGTTTTCATAAGTGATTTTTCATCTCACTTTTAGTCTCGTGAGATTTATGCTACATTTGACACCATTTCCTTTGAGTGGTGTATGTACTTCCCATTATTATACTCTTTGTGTAATATAATTTCATTTATGGGTATTTATATATTCATTGTATGACCCTTCTTCAATGGGGTGTACGTTTTGAAAGTAACCCAATTCGGTAAGGGAACCTTTCACCCTCCTCTTTTTAAAAGACTTTTTTTTATATCTTTTAATTCATATACCATTATGTTGGTATATGTTCTTCTATATCCTTATTGATGTAGATTTTATGTCCAAGTGATGAGATACCCTTTTTATCTCTCATCAACTCTTTTTCTGAATTTTTAAGTGATGCCGTTAGGCTGTCGAATTTTTGCAAGGGAACTTCCTAACCCAATTTTGATTCTTTGGGATAAACTTGTACTCCTTGAATATGTCGTTCTATGAATATGTGTGAATGTACTATGATTGTTTTACACTTAATATCCACTTATATTTGGTGTATTCGTTTGTCACACATAATTATGTAATTGATTTATCCTTAATCCAAGGATACCGTCTTTGTAAGGGACATCATCTCAATATCCTTTCATTGAGGAATATTTTGTTTTATACACAACATTCTTTTATACAGTGTATAAACCCCTTTGACTTTTACGTTTATCCAAAATGAATATTTTTATACGAAGCGTTTTACTAAACGTCAAAAGGGAATGTTTTTGTCTTACGTATGCGGCGAAAACGACTTCTCCGCCACCGTGACCATTATTTGAGTTTCGGTTTCCTCTAGAAACCATACCTTTTATTAAAAGAAAAATAAATACCATGGTTTACTTTTATTTTATTTTGGTATTGAAAATTGTTTTCATAATTTTTTAATATCAATGGGTTTTATTGATATCTTGTGATTGAAAAATGGAAATGTTATGTTTCCTTTATACATGTTTTATGTGATACGATTATGTTATGGTTTTTGGTAATTGTTCTGAAGACGGGTGGTTCCATGATAAACTAAGGGCGGGTGAGCCCGATATAGCTCTCCAATGCATTGGGTAATGCAAAGGGGTTAAACGTTAAGGTTTCTCCGAAGAGATTTAGGGAATATACTATGATGGGTATTCCAAACGTAACCAAGACGGTTACTCCCTACGTAAGAATGTTATGAATGCCTCAAGTTACCTTTATGTCTTATTATTTCTATGATTTATTAATGATTTTATGAGGTATGCTAATGTGCCTATGTTTTATGGGTAAAGTATGATTTAATTCTTATGTATACATGTACACATGTTTCCATTCCATATTTTTATATCCCTTACTGAGCTTTTTATGCTCATCCCAAGTTTTTGAAATGTTTTTAACAGGTCAAGGGAAGGGTACATGATATGATGATAATGTCATGGAAGTGTCAATAAATAATCCATGTTTTATTTTAAATATGTTTTTGTTGATGGGGAAAATGAATACTATCTTTTATGTAACCACTTTGTTTAAATGTGGAATGTAATGCATGTTTTATGATCTAATTCTCTAAAACTCTAAACCTGAAAAGATCCTCAATGTGTAATATTGTAATAACTCAAGATTAAGTAAGGTTTATGGCCGGGGCCATATAGTTGGTATTAAAGGTCGGTTTAGATAACTTTAGAGGTTAGGGTATTCTTTAAGCATAAGTGACATTACCATAATGGTTAGGATTTCAGAAAGAGTCCAAGTTTTAGATAAAGTGAATGATTAAGTATATCCTAGTGTTTATATTCCTCATTAGTACCTGATGGTTTTGTTGATATACTCACACTAACCATTTTGGTTTTAGTAAATGGATGGATCTAGCAGGCACCAAAGTAACAGTGGATGTGAAGGAAACTGTGACAGTTTTTTGAGCATGCAACTGAATGATATGGGAGTTGCAATGAGAACTCTTGTGTTTATCCTCAACCAACTATCAAGGAGTCATGATCATCCACTTAAACCTTGTTATGATCTATAATGCATCATGTACAGGATGACCAATTGATGTGGAAGTTCAGGTAATAATTATAAAGGTAACCATTAGAGTTTATATGATCCTTAATTTTGAGGTAATTATTGGTTATTATATGTAATGATAGAAAATTAAAGGCATGAGATAAACTTGAGGTTAAAATATGTTATGATTATTTTTGAAGATTTTATCTCGTTTTGGAGAATGTTTTAAGAATTATATAGTTTTGGAAAAAAGACAACACACAGACCGTGTGGCAACCCGTCGCGTCGGACAAAGCTGCGGGAATCGAACCCACAACGAAAGTGCGACTGGTATTTATCGCCTACCACTAGACTACGTGAAGTACCTGGTTATTTTGACTAATTCTTTTTAGTTAGATGATTTTAGGAATCAAGAGTAAGTTTATTTTGGGTTATCTATGGAAATGATTAACCTATCATGGAGGATATGTGATTAGGTTAATTACTTTTCAATATGAGAATTTAAGAGCATCTAATGTTATTTGGAGATAGAAGCTAATTTGTACCTTGGAAGACTATGTGATTAAATCCTTCAAATATTTGGGTTTCAATCTTAGTTTGTTTTACTTTGAAGAATTTTATGGAAAATTGTTTATCAAATGGTCCTCGTTGAACTTTGGGTTTTGTTGGAAAAATTTTGGAGATTAAGAATAGATTTTCTTTTTATAAAGGGTTATCCTTTTCTGGATTATCTGATCTTGTACTAACCAATTTGGTTCTGGTTTTGGTTAATGTCTAAAGACATGGAAAGTATAGAGTTCTCTTTTGTGGATTAGGTGATTCTCTAGAATTTGATTATAGTGAACAAGTCTTCCTAAATACTCATCTTTTGGAGAAAATATGATTTTGATTAAGGAATCTAGTAAAAGTTGAAAGTCTACATGACAAGTAAGTATGTTTCATTATGATTTAGTTAAGCTCAGAAATAAATTCCTCATTGAAAAGTAACTTCAAACAAAAATGTTGTCTATTAACTTTTCCTACAGGGGAATCGAATACCGTTTAACCCATCACAATTTTGTGATTTTCTTGTGGTTAACTTTCTCCTAAACACGTTTTCTATCACTCTCCATCAGAACATGACCCTATGTTTTCTCATCCATGTCCATGTTTTCCTACATGGAATCCTAGTATGGGTTAACTCGGGTGACCTCTTTACTTCTCATTCATTATTTTAAAGTGATTGTTTTACCGACTCTTGTTCCGATGTGGGACTTTCAAGGATGTTTCCGAGCCCAATTTTAAAATTGCGAGGACGCAATTCCCAAAAGGGGGGAAGGATGTAACACCCAAAGTAAATAAAGAATATATCATTTTCATATTTATTTATATTTTTGAATAAAATATTAATATTACTTTAAAGGGGACGCTATGCTCGATGGCGTACCCAATACGCAACAACGAGTTTCTTAGAAATATTACGTTGCACTCTAATAATAAAATAATATTATTTTAAATGGTAGTTAACGCCTAGTTGTTGTGATGGCGGGAATGAATAGAACTAACTACAAAATTATTATATATGTTTTTAAAATATTTTTACTTTTTACAATAAATGTTAGAGGATTAAAAATGCGAATGAATCCAATTTTAAGAGTAAACATTCTAATATTCTTTAAAAGGTCGATTAATCGGCTTTTGATGGCGAACCACTTTTAAATCCACTTTTTGACAATTTTATGTGTTATATTTGACAAAAATAAAATTCTTCTTTAGAATCGGGACATCAAAATTTACTTTGTGTAAATTTTTGGTATCATTCCGATAAAGTTCATTTTTTAATGAATAGTGAAAAATGTTGTATTTTAATTCAAAACCCCCTTTTAATCTAATTTATTTATATGATTAGATTATCTTTTGAATTGTTTTTAAAGTAAAATTAGAATATATTTTTACCATTTAATCCAATAGTGGTCGTTGGAATTAATTTCACTTTGAAATTGGACTTAAACTAGTGTCAATCTTTTGATACTTATTATTTCATAAAAATACGCTATTTGCTCTGACAACGGGAATTAATTATTAAATTAATTAATACAACTTATATGTTTTGAATTTTTTAAAATATAAATCATTTTTGAATTCAGAATATCAAATATATATTAGGGTGAAATTTTGGTATTTTTCTGAAAAACATCAATTTTTGATGAATAGTGAAACCACTAAGTGGTACTTATAAAAACCGATTTTCCATTTAAATGAAATTTTGCCATATTTGTGTTTTGAATTTATAAAATCCAATATACATGGTTTTCATTAAGAAGTAAAATGTGGTTCAATGAGATTAAAATAATTTTTTGGTGAATAGTAACTTATTAAATTTTTAATCGCGATTAGAGGTAATTAGAGTAGTTTAAGGTAAGAATAATGTTTTAATAAAATGAAATGACCAAGACACATGTCCTACCCTCATTGGATGAGTAATGGACGACCAAGACAATCCATGGGTCAACTTGGGGACCCCATGCATCCACTTTGGTTGGGAAAAGACATAAATAACTTTTTATTTAATGTTAATATAAAAATGTCCCAAGCATGAGATGTTTCACTAAAACAATTTTTAAATGGAGTTATACAAGTCATATTTTTGACTATAAATATTAATTAGAATATTTCCTACTTCATGATATTTTTTTTATAATTTTTAGACATTAAAAAAATTAAATTATTTATGACATCATGATGATGCAGTGATTACCTCATTAATAAAGGATTTAAATAAAATGAAAAGATAATGTTAAAACTATAACTTACACTTGTCAAAAACCTATTGGATGAGTATATTTATAACCCATACCACCTTATGCTAGAAATACATCAATGTGGGACTTTTAAAATCCGAAACTCATTTGAAAATAAAGTAACATTTTGTAACTTTACAAGAGTGCCCCTCCTCTCCTCTTATAAAAGGCCCCCACCTCTACGTCCATACCCACACCTCTCAAGCCTTTGGCTCGGCCAACCCCTTCTCATTTTGCCTCTCCACATCCCTCTCTTACTCTTATAAGCCTCACTTTTGGGAGAAGTCTACCCAAGGAAGCCTTTGATCTCAAATCAAAAAGAGTTATCTGATTTTAAGGTATTGTCTTCACTTGTGTTCTTTTGTTTTATTTTTCTTCTCCAACACCCTAAAATATTTTTATTCATTTATTTTGTAACAAATCCAGTATCTTAAATATACTCGGATTTTTTTAGAAGAAGCATTCGAGCTACACTTAAACACACCTACATCAAATGGTTAAATAACATACTGTTTCTGTGGATGGCGAATTTCTGCCTCACGAAACGATGATTGTTCAACACTCATATAACACCTTAAAATGTGGCCATTAAGATGTCACTATATTTATATATGATATATAGTATGTTTATTTTTTACTTAAGATTATTAATTTTTCTTTTTTGGCATTCCTTTATGGTTTCCATTGTGGGTAAATATGATAATTTCATTTTAGGAAGTGCTGACTACCTCCCCCTCAAAGTGGTTTGATTCGTTAATGCCATATGTGGGATGTATAAAGGATGTATTTAAAGTTATTATATATGATTTATTTTACATATATATGATGAATATAATTCTGGAATTAAAATATACATACCTCTCATTTAGTTTTAATTCCATTAATATGACATAGAAATGAAAGTAGCGTTCATGCGTACATACGACTTACCGTCTCAATGAACGGTGCATTTCATTTCTTACCTCTAACTGATTATGTAATATTATAAATACATGTATATTCTGTATATATATTATCTATATGATATCCAAATCATGAATATAATTCTGGATATAATGAACCTTTGACCACACGAACAACATGTAATTGTAAGAAGTCCACTTTCGACTTAAGAACAGAATATCGACAAAACAAACATTATTAACTTAAATGATTACATAATGTTTATAACATGGTAATAAGTGATATAAAAGGAATAATGAACTTGAAAAAGGATCTTAATCAAGTAGAAATTAACTCAAGTTTATTATTCCGGAATATAAAGAATCGAACAAGACAAGTCGGACTTGAGGTAAGGGATCCTACTCCTCTCTTTCTTTTTAAGTACACTCTTTTTTGTAATTCATTTTAAGCTCATATTTCTTATGATTGGGATGTTGTTTTATATTAATCATACTGTAATTATTATGTTCATATGATGAGAGACCCTATTTTCTCTCATCAATACATTTTGGAAGTTTTTAGTGGTGCCGTTAGGCTGCCGAATTTTCGTAAGAGATCTAACCTCTATCTTTCTTTTTAAGTACTCTCCTTTATGTCACTTATTTTAATCTCCTCTTTGTTATTATGGGGGTTGATATTTTAAATTCCTCTTTCTGTAAATTTTATTTTAATATGATGAGACACCCTATTTGATCTCATCAATCCATTTTTGGAAGTTTTAAGTGGCGCCGTTAGGCTGCCGAGTTTTCGTAAGGGATTTTTCATCTCACTTTTAGTCCTGTGAGATTTGTGCTACATTTGCCACCATTTCCATTGAGTGGTGTATGTAATTCCCATTATTATACTCTTTTTGTAATATAATTTCATTTATGGTTGTTTACATATTCATTGTATGACCCTTCTTCAATGGGGTGTACGTTTCGAAAGTAACCCAATTCGGTAAGGGACCCTTTCACCCTCCTCTTTTTAAAAGATTTTTTTTGTTATGTATTTTAATTCTTATACCTTTATGTTGGTATAAGTTCTTTTATATCCTTATTGATGTAAATTTTATGTCCATGTGATGAGATACCCTTTTTATCTCTCATCAACTCTTTTTCCAAATTTTGAAGTGACGCCGTTAGGCTGTCGAATTTTTGCAAGGGAACTTCTTAACCCAATTTTGATTCTTTGGGATAAACTTTTACTCCTTGAATATGTCGTGATATGAATATGTGTGAATGTCCTCTGATTGTTTTACACTTAATATCCACTTATATTTGGTGTATTCGTTTGTCACACATAATTATGTAATTTATTTATCCTTAATCCAAGGATACCGTCTTTGTAAGGGACATCGTCTAAATCTCCTTTCACTGAGGCATATTTTGTTTTATACATAACTTTATTTTATACGGTGTATAAGCCCCTTTGAATTTTATATTTATCTGAAAGGAATCTTTTTATACGAAGCGTTTTACTAAACGACAAAAGGGAATGTTTTTATCTTACGTATGTCATGACAACGACTTCTCCGCTGCCGTGACCATTATTGGAGTTTCGGTTTCCTCTACAAGCCATACCTTTTTTTAAAAGAAAAATAAATACCATGTTTTACTTTTATTTTATTTTGGTATTGAAAATGGTTTTCATAATTTTATTATATCAATGGGTTTTATTTATATCTTGTGATTGAAAAGTGGAAATGTTATGTTTCCTTTATACATGTTTTATGTGATACGATTATGTTATGGTTCTTGGGCATTGTTATGAAGATGGGTGGTTCCGTGATAAACTAAGGGCGGGTGAGATCGATATAGCTCTCCAATGCATTAGGTTACACGAAGGGGTTAAACGTTAAGGTTTCTCCGAAGATATTTAGGGAATATACTGTGATGTGACTTCCCAACGTAACCAAGAGGGTTACTCCCTACGCAAGAATGTTATGAATGCCTCAAGTTACCTTTATGTCTTATGATTTTATGAGGTATGTTAAAGTGCTTATGTTTTATGGGTAAATTATGATTTCATTCTTATGTATACATGTACTCATGTTTCCTTTCTATATTTTTATATCCCTTACTGAGCTTTTTATTCTCATCCCATGTTTTTGAAATGTTTTTCACAGGTCAAGGGAAGGGTACATGATATGATGATAGTGTCAAGGAAATGTCAAGAAAGAATCCATGTTTTATTTTAAATATGTTTCTGTTGATGGGAAAAATGAATACTATCTTTTATGTAACCACTTTGTTTATATGTGGAATGTAATGAAAGTTTTATGATCTAATTCTCTAAAACTCTAAACCTGAAAATATCCTCAATGTGTAATCTTGTAATAACTCAAGATCAAGTAAGTTTTAAGGCTGGGGCCTTATAATAAGGTCCTAACCATAAACATTACTTAATCATGAGATATTTCAAAAATTTATTTTTTCACAAATTGAGGATCTTTTCAGGTTTAGATATTTAGAGATTTAGTTTATATCTTATACATAACAACTTAAATATTACAAGTAGAAAATTATACTCAATATCAAAAAAAATCATAAAACAAAAACTTTTTAAAAAGGTTTATGGTTCATTTAATGTTAAAACAACATGGCTTTTCCATTATCAAATAATTGACTATATTTTTCTTTATGTCCTATAAAAAAATTTCAAAAATTGGGATGATAATAAA
Organism: Viscum album; assembly: GCA_963277665.1. Lineage (NCBI taxonomy): Eukaryota > Viridiplantae > Streptophyta > Magnoliopsida > Santalales > Viscaceae > Viscum > Viscum album. Next base: position 1,571,419,876 of record OY728120.1, on the reverse strand, counting down.
AAGATAAGTAATGGATATACAAATAAGGAAAACTATTAACCTTGCCAAAACATTTCAATCATGAAGACATTATCATAGAGTAATATTTTAAGATTTATGAAGTAGTAAATATACTTCACTGAAAATAAGATCATTGATTACCCTTTTTTTACCAAAATATTACCATATATCCCTTAGAACGAAATATATAACAAATAAAGGTAACTTGGGACATAAATATTCTTAAAAAGAATAACCATATGGTCAAATCCAACACATATCACTAAATGGTATATTTATATGACCGAATTCCATACCCAATGCATTGGAGGTTAAAATTTAAATACTTCTCCTTGGTTTCACATAACCACCCATTATTAGTTTATCACATAACCACCCATTGTTGGTTTATCATGTAACCACCCGTCAAATATCTAATTACCATTATATAATCATAAAACATAAAATATTTCAATTATCAATATTTCACTCATAAAATTTCATTTGAAATCAAAAGAGATTGTTTCATGATTTTGATATAGTAAATCAACATTCAAAACCATTTTTAATACCAAAACACCCCAGGAAAAGAGAATAAGGGGTTTCATTTCTTTTTAAAAACATTAAGGCTTATAGATGAAGCCAAATATCAAATTTTGATTATGGTGTCAAAGAAGTTGTTGTCATTGCATATGTTAAAAAAATTCCTTATTTTCATTTAATAAAATACTTCATAGAAAAATGTTCATTTTGAATGATATTAAAATTAACATGTTAAAATTTTATACCATATAAAATAAGGTTATGTATATTATTGTAATATTCCTCAAAAAAGGATATTGAGATGAAGTCCCTTACAAAGATTGTATCATTAGATTGAGGATAAATAAATGAAATAATTATGTGTGTGAAATATAAATCCACCTAATATAATTGGATATTCAGTATTAAATAATCAATCATCATTCACACATATTCATATAAGAATATAACCGAATAAATATATATTTAACTCAATGAATGGACATTGAGTTAAGATTTCCCTTACCTCGAGTCTGAATCATCACATACAATCATTATATTCCTTAATGATAAACATTGGTTAATTTATAAATTCTTGATAATATTTACCAAGTACATTATTAGTTTTATATAGATTGTTTCCATGTTATAAAAATTAAATAATTATTTAAGTTCATATCAGAAGTTTTGTAGATATTTGTTACTTAAGTCAAAAATGAACTTGTTTTGATGTAACTTATCCTCATAGTCAAATGTACATAATCTCTAAAATATTATTAAAGATTTAAATATCATATATATCCAGTATATATATATATATATATATATTTATAATATACATGATTTTTGGATATAATAAATGAAATGAACCATTTATGGAGAAGGAAAGTTGTACGTATGCATGAAAACATCATTCATTTATTTGTCATATTAAAAGAAAAATAATAAAATTATATAAATGTATATTATAATAATAGTATTATGTTAATTTCTTTCAATTCTCATAGGTTTAATAAATCCTTCTTTTATAGGTTCCATGTATAGCGGGAACGATTCACATTGCTTTGAGGGGGCGATAGTCCACACTTCCTCGAACGAAATTTTCATTTTTACACAACATGGAAATCATAAAGGTATGTTCTAAATAAAAAGTAAATAATAATAGAGAAAATATAAATATAATATATATAATATTTAAATATACTTCAATAATAATTTTTTACCATGATAGGTTGTAGGAGAAAATTGAACAGTCAACATTTTGTGAGGCAATAGTTCGACATACAGAGAAACAATATGTCATATATCCATTATATAGAGGTGTGTGTATGTGTAGGTATAAACCATAGGATAAAAAAATAATTCTGTATTTAGTATAAATTTTTTATAAAATAATGGAATATAGATAGGTTAGGGTTGGAGAAGGAAAATAAATGAAAGAATGTTGAGAGAAGATGTTACCTATAAATTGGGTAACTCCATTTGATTTGAACCAAAAGGATTCCTTGAGTTTCCTTATAACCGTGTTAGGGATTCTTGATGTAAAGTATGGATATTGGGAGAATATGTGAGTAGAATTTTGGTGACCAAGGGGCTTGAGATGTCTGATTATGTGGGTAGAGGTGGTGGCCTTTTACAAGAGGGAGTATAGGATCTTTAGGAATGTCTTGAAATATTATTTTATTATAAATTTATTTTAGAATTATAATAGTTCCAGAGAGATAAAGTTCAAGGATAAGATTATAATGGGTCAAAAATATTCTTAACCAATATGTTTTTACAAGTTTAGGTAAAAAAAGTAACATTATATTTTAGCTTTAACCCTTAGTTAAAAATATTAACTCTTAAAATGTCTTCTTATATTTCCATAATATATGGTTTATAGAGTTACTATTAAATTACAAGATAACTAAAAATGGATAATTAATTACTTAGTAACATTATATAAGTCATTTGGATGAATATTAGATCATTAGTAATTTAATATCATTTAATAGAATATTTGTTTTTTGAAAACTTGTTTATGTCAATTTTGACACTAATTATTAATTGTTTTTTGTTAGAGTCATAAAAACATGATTACTTAGAAAAAAATTCATTAAATCATACCTTACATGTCAATTTCATCCAAAAAATTCACGAATGGAATCAAAATTTTAAAATTACAATTATTGTAATATATATAATATCATTTATTTGAATTATTCATTAATAAGGTAATCACTACATCATCATTGTGGCATAAATAAATTTATTTATTTACTTTATAAAAATTATAAATAAAATACCATAACGTTGGAAATAGTATTATATTTCCAATTACTATTTATAGTCATAGATATCCATTATATTACCCTATATTAATTTTTTTTTTGTAAAAGATACAAGTTTATGTTATATTTCCCATTACATTAATTTAATTATTATAACATGTCTTCATCACATAAAATTGGCTCTGTGGGGTCCTAATACTGGCCCAAGGTTGAAAATGGTCATCCATATCTCATAAAATAGTATTATGACATATGTTAGATTATTTTAATATTATTATAATATTATTTTTTATGCTTACATAATTGATTTACCCTTTAACCGTGGTAAATAAAAATAATAACTAAATTTACTATTCATAATGTATGAAAATAAACGGTATCTATTTACAAAATTTGTACCTTATGATTCTAAATATGGAATCCAAATTTTCAAATTCAAAACAAAGAAAATTTTTAATTAATTTAAAATTAAATCCTGTTTTCAAAACTAGAAATCAGTTTTTTAAGAAATATAACTATCAAAAGATAGATTTGTGTTTATGACCAATTTAAAGGTGAAATTACTTTTAATTATGAAAATTGGATTAAATTATAAAAATATAATCCAATTACAATTTAAATAGAATTAACAGTACATTTTAACTATATAAATAAATTAGATGAAAATGTAGTTTTGAATTAAAATACAGTATTTTTCACTATTCATTAAAATGTGAATTTTATTATAAAAATGCCAACATTTAAACCGATGTAAATTTTGATGTCCCTTTTCTAGAGAAGTTTATTTTCTACAGATAGAATATATAAAATTGGAAAATTAAATTTTAAAATGGGTTCGCTATCAAAAGGTAGTAAAATGACCTTTTAAAAAATATTCGAGTATTTTATGCATTAAATTGGATTCATTCTCATTTTAAGCCTATAAAATTTATTGGATAAATGTAAAAACTTTTAAAAAATTTTATAATAATATTACAGTCAGTTTTTTTCATTCCTTCCAATTCAACAGCTAGGTCTTAACTATAATTTAAAATAATAATAATCATATTGTATTATTTTTCAGTATAACTCAATGTTGTGTGCAACATATGATTTCAGAGAAACTGGTTATTGCATGTTTACTATACTATCCGATAAAGCATCCTCTTTAACATAAAATTAATATCTTATTCATAATTATTAATATATATATGAAAAAGTATCATTCAATAAATTCTTGGGAAGTTACGTGGAATTTGTTGTTGTAACAAATTTTTCTATTTTGTTTCAGCTGTCATTATTATCCTCTCTATCATACATAATTTATTTGGCATTGACGGAAGAATGTGAGTTATAGGAAAATGTAATTTTTTTAAATGTTTAATTTTCATGAATTTAAAATTTTAAAATTATGTTTTGAGATTTGGGAATATATGATGTGTTCTTTTCAATTCACATATGAATAATGGGTAATTATGTGAATCTCAAAGTTATCTATTTTCAATTCATCCTGGAAGAACTAAGGCATACAGAGATTTATGAGTGCATTACTAGTGAGATAGAATTAAATGATATATTTCTAACTTTACAATGAAATGTTTGAATTCTCAATAGGTTAAAGTAGAATGATAGTTTTTCAATGGTATTACATAACATTTTCCTGTGTTGTAGTGGGGAAGGGATAGTATATCTATGGACTTCATAGTGGGATTTCCAAATACAACTCAAGGTAATAATATAATCAGGTTTATTATCGATCGATCAACTGAATATGAACATTTTATTCATATTCGAGACACTGTATCTCCAGATAATCTTTCTCAGATGTATCTTAAAAAGATATGTCACGACCCGTCCCCCGGGGACCGTTCCATGACTACCCCAAGCCTGTATTCCATGGTCCTAGGGATGGTGACTAGCTCCAAAAATCCATATCCCAAAAATGGAAGGCATTTCCTTTCAACCTGTATACACACATGCATCCCATACTATAGAAAAGTAAGAGAGAACTGGAACTAACAATAAGTACATGTACTACAGAAAAAAGGGGCTGGAATACAAGTCCAACTGAAAGTAATGTATAGAAAAGGATGTGCAAGCTCTTAAGGTTATCCTCCAAGGATCCTAGATGTAGGGTAGGTACATCTCACTATTGGATGTCACTGTAGCACACCATGTCTATCGATCCACCTCCGAGCAATGTCTATCCCCGGCTCCCTAATGTCCCAGTTAATGTTTCCCATTGTCTGTAAAGACATAATAGGTGCGGGTGAATACCATGCAGGGGTGAGTATAAAAACAATCAGCAGGGACCCCAAGACCACTGATGGTCTCTCATAAATCCACAATAGAAAATACCACAATGGAAATACCATTGAGGAAAATACAACAAAGTAAAATCTCAAATACACAGTACAAAGTAAAAGAAATCTCACACCAGGTATAACATATGTATAGAAGTAATGATGATTATTCGTGAAGCTCAATCATCATATTCTATTGATAGGATCAATTGCTGATACACGAAGGGTCACTTTTCTATTGATCCACGAAGAGTCACTGAAATTCTGATCCACAACGAGTCACTCTATTGCTGATCCACGATGGGTCTCGCTACTGCACATCCACGATGGATCACTCCCATGATGATCTGCAAAGGGTCTCTCTAATGTTGATCCATGAAGGGTATCCCCAATGTTTATCCACGAAGGGTCACTCTCATGATGATACACAAAGGGTCTCTCTTATGATGATTCATGAGGGGTTGCTCTACTGCTGATCCACGATGGGTCACACTACTTCTGATCCATGAAGGGTCTCTCTCATGATAATCCACAGAGGTTTGAACTCATTCTAATCCACGAAGGGTCTCCCTTAGGCTGATTCACATAGGGTCTCTCTCATGCAGATCTATGAAGGGTCTCTCTTATGCTGATCTATGAAGGGTCACTCTTTATTCTTCATGTCACTGCAAGCCACTGGATTCCCACACTTAGCACGCTTGATTTTGGGAGGATCTTCTTCTCAAGATATCAGTTTTACCTCAACCTATAGGAATTCCCATATAGTGTATTCCAAAGGACCTTCTCATCATAAGGGTCACAATGCAATGAACGACATGTTGAATGAACGCTCGGTCTGTAAGTTATGAGCATTTCTGTAAAAAGGGCATGATTGGAGTCGAGTATGATCCAACCTGTATGTAATACAACCTCCACCAAAACTAAACTAGAGTATTTCAATAGGACTACCTTGTATCATGTTTCCCAACTAAACAGATGACACATCAATCAGATGACCAGTTTGTAAGTTACAGGGGTTTTAGTGAAGTTGGGGATTGTTGGATCTGGGTTCGGTCTGACCCGACCGGACTGACCAAACTCGACATGAACTGATGTAATTCTGACACAGTAGATGGGTCTAGCCCACCAGTGTGGTTCTAGATTGGTGGTATGTGTCCATCCCGGACACGGCTAAGTCATGTCTCATTCGTTACCCAGTGGCGACAGCTAGCGCTGCCTCTCCCAGTGACCGGTCGGCATAGCAGACCGGCTCTGTCCAGCTGGAAGTAGCTATGCTGCATCCATTTCATCTAGTGAGGCTGGATGGTTCTCCCATAAGTGGTCAAAATACTGTGTGCCTCCAGTGCATCTGAGTGGCCCAGACGCGGGCTGCCCCTCCATGTGGCACTGGTTGGTGCCATACCTCTCTACCACAACGGCCAGCTGGTCGTGGTCCATCGTCACCACGTCTCACCAACGTGCATGCCACCTCCCTCTGCCTGTGGCCACCACCGATGTCGGTGCACTGATGGTTCCATCTGTGGGCCACTGTAGTTTTTCAAGTGGTTTGTTTCTCGAACTATCTGGGCCTACAAAACCATAGTGCTTCCACCTTCACTACAATAGCCTCAAACTTGCCTTTCCACCATTTAGGGAATTCATCTATGAAGAATGCAAATGGTAGAGGGGATCATGCCTTTTTAATTTTGGAATGGGTCCTTATGTTTGAAGTTTGAATCATGGGAGGTTCAGGATCATAGTTCTATTAATATATCAATAATCCCCATGCAAAACCCCAAGGAAGGAACACTCCCGCAAGAACCCTCGATCCACATATCAACCTGTTCGTGGGTTGATCCGCATTCGTTGTATTAGAATGATGAATAGGAAATGCAAGCACAAAGAAATATCTACCTTGATTCAGATATTTCATAGTTGATTGATGATGATCCAATTTATCTTCGACCCATGATCTGCTATCATTCTTCACCATTCATCAATTCCCATATCCAATCTCGTTCCCCATTTGATTTTTCTTCGTGCACTGATCCTCCAGTGTTTTTCATTAAAGAGGGATTCTATGGAATTCATTGATCTTTTTTTGGAGAAGAATTACTTTTTAGTTTTTTCAGATAATCCCTATGGTTTAATTTTCCACTATCTAATAGGTTTGTTTAATAAAAAGAAACATGTCACAACATTTATGTTATGCTATGATGTTGCGTCATTATACTGTTTCATTTATGAAACTGTGTCGTAGTTACGCTTTCACAATGATCTATTCACAATCCTCATTTAATTCACCTCATCATCTACTTGTCAACACACGACAACATCGTGATCCTCTACTTAATGGTACGAAATAAAATAAAATATCTTTTTCTAGATTATTTTATTATTTTCCAAAAATTGTGAATATTAACATTTTTGTTTGACCCTTTTTGGTCAAATTCAAGTCCTTTCTCAGAGAATCCCAGTGTTCTGAGTTCAACGAGGCCCTTGGAATTTTTATTCAAGCACCGGTTCAAATGTTATAAAAATGCGCTCACACGTTTACATAAGTTTACTAAAATATTGTTCAAATTTACTTTCTCAGATCACCGAGCCACAGAATCACATGCCGTCAAAGCATGTGGTCTCAAAATAATTCTATATAACTTTATAAAATACACATAAATTCTAGGACATTACATTATCCCCACCTTAGGTATTTATGCCCCCGAATGCCAAAACTATGGCTAATCAAACAAATAGGGGTACTGAGCATGATTTTGAGCCTCCAACTCCCATGTTCTCTCCTAGAGGTTCACGTGCTGCCACCAAATGCACACTAGTGGAATCAACCATCCAAAAAGGACCCACTACTATCGAACCTCTATGTCCACCAGGAACTCCGCAAACATCACCCTATCATCAATGTCCAACTCACCCATGTTTATGATGAGTGATAAATCATACATGTACCTCCTCAGCAGCAACACGTGAAAAACATCGTGCACCTAGTGAATTTTTGGGGAGAAGAGATAACAGATATGCCACCTCGCCAACCGTACTGAGAATCTAGAAATGTCTGATGCACCTCATAGATAAATTTCCACCCCAAAAAAATATTTACAATCCCTATCGGGGTGAGACCTAAAAGAAAACATGGTTTCCCTCCTTGAACTCCAAGAGTCTCCATCTCCAATTGTCATACTATTTATTCCTACTCTGTGCAGTCCTCATACACTACTAGATGGTCTGAACCATATTAGTGGTATCCTGTACAAACTCTAGACCCATGAAAGATGAATCCCCTGGGTAAGTCCAACATAATGGTGATCTACAAGGCCTCTCGTTCAAGTCCCCAAATAGTGTCATGCCAATAGTGGAGTGATATCTGTTGTTGTATGAGAACTCCATCAATGGCTAGTGGTCCTCCAAACTGTTACCAATTCTAGGGCACCATCATGAAGCATATACTTCAGGATATGTATGGTTCACTCTATCTAACCATATGTCTATGGGTTAAAGGTTGTGCTCAAGTGTATCCAAGTCCTGGACATCTCCTACAACCCCTTCCAAAACTGGGATATAAAGCATGAATCACAGTATGAGACGATCATCGAAGGCACCCCGTGAAGCTATAATATCTCATAGATATAGAGTCATCCCAACACCTCTACTGATCCCGACTCCCGGATGGGTAGGAAGTGGGACAACATTGTGAGTTGGTCAACGATCACCCTAATAGAATCATGGAACCTAGACATGAGTGGTAACCTAGTCATCAAGTCCATATAGATTCCATCCCACTTCTATTATAGTACCTCAAGTGGTTGTTCCAAGCTTATTGTGATTGGATTCTCAGTCTTCACTTGCAGATAAGTGAGGAATTGTGAAACGAACTCTACCACCGCTTTATTCATCCTTGGCCACCAGTACTAATGTCGGAGGTTCGGGTACATCATCTCCACACTAGGATATACCACCAAAGGGGATATATGGAACTACCTCAACACCTCCTCTCATAACGTCACTGGTACTATGGTGTATCCTCTAAAAATGATGAAGTTCTCCACACCTATAAAAAATCCATCAGGATATTTTTCATAGGAAAAATGAGCATGTCAGTACTCGCAGTCAACATCCACATGTTGTTCCTCCATAACTTGATGTAAGAGTAGAGAAGAGATAGTTATTGACTAAAGGTAAGCTACTCTATCACTATCCAAGATGTATATCTTTATCACATCTATCTGTTATATCGCCTCACTCAGTAGCTGTAAACAAGACCTCGTGCTATGTGCGCCTGTCACAATGTTCCCCTTCCCATGACTGTATGGCCAATATATTTTTTTATTTTCTAATGACACTTTTAAATGTGTAAGTGTGAACCAAATACACAGTCAACCAGTACAAAACCAGCAAACCCCATTACCACCCACAACAAGAATCCCGCCCACAAAATCCAAAATTCAAAACACCGCACAAGATTTTAACATTCCAAAATTCAAAATTCAAAAGGAAATCTCGGACTACGAGCCCGCCCATAGACCCGAAAGCACCATCAGTCATGTCCCTGCCTACCGTCATCATCATCAACCCCAGAATCGAAATCAGCCTTTCCATCACCAGAGAAATCGCAACACACAGACTAGAATCCTCAGTCGACGCTCTCCTTTGCCGCTTCTAACCTGTAACATCAAGGTATCTGCTACCATCGTGAGATCATCCCACTACAAACCATCATGAGAACTTCCCAAAAAAATCACAGGAGGTCAGAATCAAACCGAGCCGGACACCAAATCCATTGCGGGACGCCGTAGATCAACCAAACAAAACCTCTCACTACCAACAGTCCTGCAGGAGAAAACCACCATGAATCTTCGAAGCATCCAATCCGCCATAGAACATTACTACAACCCTTAGTCCCTGATAAACCAGGATGACGCCGCACCTCTAGAGATCACGATCCCACGAACGCTCCGACGAGTGAGCCGGAGAACAGAGCGACCTCGTCGAAAATCAGACTTACGCTCGAGAATCGAGAACTGAAGCACCACGAAGTCCATAGCTTGAAATCAAAGTAGGGGGGAGAGTCGTGAACCGAAATGGAGCGCGCCGGGAGAGACCGTAGTAGATCCACCGCGGGGAACTGGAAGGTGGCGACAGGGGAAACCCTAGCACCATAAGTTATGGTCCTAGAGTCTCAAGTTCAGGTCCATCAATGAGAAGATTTTCCTGAGAATCCTACGGTTGGAATAAATGGTAAACTGTTCACCTATCATGTAGTTTCACCACATCTTCGAGGTAAAGACCACTCCTGCTGACTCCAGGTCATGGGTCACATAGTTATGCTCATGCTTCCTAAACATCCATGAACTATATGTGATCACTATTCAATCCTGCATCTAGCCGCAAACCATTTCGGTTTTTAATGCATCATTGTATACCACATAGTTGATTCCCTTCTATGGAAACCTCAATATGGGAGCATTGGTGAAGATCTAACATAGCTACTAGAATCTCTATTGGAATTTATCTGACCACAAGAATTGTTTTCCCTTCTTCTTCAATGATATCATAGGTGATAATACTCTAGAGAAGTTAGTAAAAAAGTTTCGGTAGTATCTGACCATCCCCAAGAAACTCCACACCTAAATCACGCTTCTGGGTGGCTCCCATGCAAGCACTCCCTCTATCTTCGCCAGATCCACTCCAACTACTACCTCTAAGATGATGTGTCCCAAAAAGTGGACCTCCTGAAACCTAAACTACCACTTCCATAGATTACCATAGATATGGGGCTCTTGGAGTGTATCCATGACTATCTGCTGGTGTGTAGCGTACTCCTCCTCTAATGCTGAGTACACCAATATTTCATCTACGAAGACTACAATGAAACAATCAAGGTAAGGTTGGAAGATCATATTCTTGAGTCCCATGAAAACTATTGGGGAATTTGTCATGCAGAAGGGAATCACTAAGAACACTTATTGGTCATAATTGAATCTAAGGGATATATTTGGTACATCTTCAACCCATACCTAAAGATGATGATATCCTAATTTGAGGTCAATTTTTGAAAACCACCTCTCTCCCTTAAGATGATCAAATAGGTTATAAATTATTGGCAGTGGTACATGCTCTACATGGTAAGCTATTTCAGGTTCCAAAAGTTCACACATAGCTTCAATCTACCATCTTCCTTCATGGTAAACAAAACGAAGGCTGTCCATGGAGAAACATTAGTTTTTATGAACCCCTTCTTCTAAAAGTCCTCTGACTGTAGTCTTAGCTCCCAGAGCTCCGTGGGAGCCATCTGATATGAAGGTGTAGATTTCAATGCCATCCCTGGGTATAAGTCAATGCAAATTCTACCTCTCTAATAGGATGTAGTCATGGGACATCTTCTCGAAAGACATCCTTATACTCGTCCACCACTATAGGAATTCTCAGACTCCTCTCATCCACCGCACTAAGGGTGAGGATATCCAATTGGTGAGTGATCAATTTTACCCCCATGAATAAAGTTCATCCTATGCTGCAAAGGTTCCCTTTTCACTACTGAAGAAAAACCTAGTTCCATCCTCATGGACATGTCGCTGTTTACACCTAAAAGAGTCGGTCTGAGAATGAACTGTAGATAACCATTATATACCCAAGATGACATCGTATATCCTCGAAACTACTACTAAGAGATCCCAACCAAAGATCTCACCTCATAGAGTAATCTCACACAGTTATAACTAGTGTGTAATCACATAATCCCCTCTCGTATGAGTCTCTAATCATAAGAATCGAGCCCACAACACCATAGGAATCTATGAACCTCGAACAAGGTCTGTGGTAAGGAAAGCCTGATTGGAACCCATTTCACTGAGAAATGAAGTTAAGGTGAAGAAGACCGAGATCATACCTCTAATAATATATAGATCACCATGGTCACAGGCCTCTAATACATAAAGTTGAGCTCTCCCTTGTCTAACAACTCCCTGATCCAATAGTGGACCACTTGGGGGGTGGTAGAGGTTGTACCTTTAACTATCGTCCACCACCTACCACTCGGCTAGCTCCCATGCCCCATTTGTTGCCCTAAAAACCTCCCCATTCAAACCTATGTCACTTCCTTAATGGTCCTTCGACTGTCTGATGATCTTCTATCTGGTGGATCGGACAGTAATGAGCCATGTGTCCCTGCCCACTGTAGGAGTAAAAAACTCTATCCCTCAGCTGACCTCCTCTGTCTCGTGAGCTCCGCACCTCTAACCCTATGTCATGGAGTCATCTTCCAGAATTTCAAGCCTATTTGGGCCTCTATGTCATCTTCCTACTACCTATTACAGATGACTCGACCACCTATCATCTGGGGGTGACTATCACCATCGGTGTCTACTTGGCTAGGAATCTCTCCTCCAGTAGAGCTCACTCTAGCACTCTATCCTGCATCGGTATGCTGAGAGAAATCAAAGACTCCTTGATCTCCCATAGGATACCCTGATCAAATATCTAGGCCCTGAAGAAAGGGTCTCATACCATGTTAGTGGAGTAGTGGGAGAGTTCGAAAACCTTACCGAGTTCTGGGCCACAGTCAGGCTGGCATGTTGTAGGTGCAGTTGCTCCTAAATACACATTGAGCATTGTGTATCTCATATGAAATCTACCATGAAGAGGCTCTCAAAGTACAAATAGGAAAAGGGTTTCCTCCTTGTGTGTTTAGAGCATCAGGATCCACTATCTCCCTTTTGTTCCCTGAAAAAGACTAGTGGGTAGGACCACCATATGGTCTATAGGTGTCTCTACCAGGCAAAAAACCCACATAACTACATCCATCCAATCCTCAGCTTCCTAATAGTCTGTATTTCCTTGAAACCTTGGAGGCCCCTGTCTCTGGAAGTCATGCAGTATGCTTAGTTGGCAAGCACTACCTGCTGCTAGGGATGGTAGAAACTACTGCTCTACAGGTGGTGGTGCTTCTGCTACTCCACCTGAAGGTGCTATCGCTATAAGTGGTCCCTACACCGATGCCTCAACTCTTAGTGGGCCATCACTGTTATAACTTACTGAAATCATAGTTTTCCATCTTCATGGAGGAATCTTTTAGGGAAACAAGTTTTCCATGGTCAATAACTTATACCACATGAGTTGACTCAAAAGAGATCTAGATAAAAACATCTCCGAAACACATGAAACCAGTGTTTTTGTGTACTGAGTCAGAAAATAGAATTTTGGGTCCTAGTATATGGATACATCAGCCGCCATACCAACACTGTAATCCCTGGACTAAAATAAAAACTCAATACATACAAAAATATTTACCCCATAAAAAATACAGACGCTTAGTTATTTTGGTAGAATCGGCTGCCCTTTGATACCAATTTATCACAACCTATCCCCTGAGGCCCCTGATGTGACTACCCCAAGCCCACCTTTTAGAGGCTAGGGGATAGAAACTAGAACTAAATAAGAATATCCAAAAATGTAAGGCATTACCTTTCAACATGTACACACATGCAACCCATACTGTAGAAACGTATGTGGTAACTGGAACTAACAACAAGTACAAGTACTACAGAATGAAAAAGGGGCTGAAATACAAGCCCAAGTAATAGGAAAATATATAAATGGACTTAAAATCTCAGATGGTCATCTGCCAATGATACTACCTAAAGGGTATGTATAACTCACAGTCCGATGTCACTATAGCACACCACGTCAATCAATCCACCTCTAAGGACTTTCTATCCATGGCTCCCCAAAGTCCTAGTCAAAGCTATCTTGCATCCACACAAGAAACAATAGGCGAGGGTAGAGCCCATAACGAGGTGAGTATTACAATAATTAGTAGGGACCCTAAGACCCCTAAAGGTCTTTCAGAAATACATAATAGAAAACACCACAATGGAAATACCACAGAGAAAAATTCAACCATGCAAGATCTCAAATAAATAGAACAATGTAAAAGACTGCTCACAGCAGGTATAATGTAAGTACAGAAGTAACGTTGATTAGTCATAAAGATATATCATCTTATTCAGTTGAGAGTCTCTAATTCTGATCCAAGAAGGTTGGATCTACTTTTAATCCTCGAAGGGTCTCTCTGCTACTAATCCACATCAGGTCTCTCTACGTCTGATCCATGACAGGTCATGCTACTGTTGATCCATGAAGGGGCTCTCTCATGTTGATCCCAGGAGGGGCACTATTATGATGATCCATGAAGAGTCTCTCTTATACTGATTCATGAAGGTTCTCTCTCATGGTGATCGAAGAAGGGTATCTCTTATGTTGATCCAGAATTGGTCACTATACGGCTGATCCACGACGGATCGTGCTACAACTAATCCGCGTGAAGGGTCTCACTCAGGATGATCCACAGAGGGTTATTCTCATGATGATCCATGGTGTGTCTCTCTTATGATGATCCATTAAGGGCCTCTTTCATGATGATACATGAAGAGTCACTCTTATGTTGATCCATGAAGGGTCACTCTTCATTCTTCACGTCACAGCCTGCCACTAGATTCCCAAACATAGAATTCTTGATTCCAAGAGGATCTTCTACTAAAGATATTAGTCATACCTCAACCACCTTGAATTATCACAAATAGTATCCAAAATGACCTTATTGTAATAAGGTTTCCAACGCAACAGATGACAAATCAAATGGACGCCCGGTCTGTAAATTATGAGGATTTTTGTAAAAAGGGACCGGTTGGAATTGAGTCCTATCCAACCCAGCCATAATAAAACACCATACAAAACTGAATTAGAGTATCTCAAAAGGACCATCTCATCTAAAGGGTTTTAATGCCACAAACAACACATCAATCAGACACTCAGTTGAAATGTAATGGGCATTTTAGTCAAGCGGGGGCCACCTGGGTCAGGGTCCGGCTTGGGCCCGACCTAGTAGGGCAGGTCTGGCCCACCAGCATGGGTCTAACTCGTTGTGGTGGGTTATGTAAGTTGGTGCAGGTCCAGACCATAGATTTCTCCAACTTGGATGCACCTTAACCGCGTCTTCTTTTCCACCTGGAAGTGCCAGTTGGCGCCGCCTCCCCCTATGTTCAGTCTGCATAGCAGACCATCTCGGTCTTACCGGACGTGGATCGGTCACGTTCGTTTCATCTAGCATGGTCTGCCGATTCTACCACATGCCATTGAAAGAATAAGTGCCTCAAACGTGTCCGATCAGCCCGGACATGAGCCACCCCTCCACACGATGATGGTCAACACCACACCTCCACACCACAGGGGCATACCGAAGGGTGTACCACCTCCCTCTGCCTATAGCCGCTACTGCAGGCCACCGACATCCGGTGCTAGTGCACCAATGGTTCCTTCTGTGGGCCACCAAATTTGATCCGGTGGTCTGTTTCTCGAACTGTTCGGGCCTATAGAACTATAGGACTTCCACCTTAACTACAATGACGTCAAACGTTTCTTTCCACCATTACAAGTATTCGTTTACGAAGAACGCACAAGTATGAGGGGCTCATGCCTTTTTTTGTCAACCTACACCCCCATGTTAAATTTTGGATACATGGGAGGTTTTGGATCATAGTTCTATCATGCAATCAACATTCCCCATGAAAAAATACAAGAAAAGCGCCCTCCTGCAAAAACACTTTATCCGCAAATCAACCTATTCATGGGATGATCCATGTTCGTTGTTGTAGAATGAAGAACTAGGAATTCAAGAAAAAATTAATCCCTACCTAGATTCAGATGTGTCATAGGTGATGGATGATGATCCAACTTGTCATCGACCCTTGGTCCACTGTCTTTCCTTATCGTTTTTAATTCCCAGAATTGATCTAGTTCTCCATGAGATTATTCACCGTGATCTGATCCTCCAGCATTCATCATCAGTGATGATTTTTTTGGTTTTCATTATTCTTCAATAAAGAGGAATCATGTAATAGGTTTTTTAGGGAATCCCAAAGGATTAATTCCTCATTCTCCAATGCATTAATTTAATAAAATGAAACACAATGTAGCGTTTTTGTTACATTGCGATTTTGTATCGTTACACTATTTCATTTATGAAAGAGCATAGAGGTTACAATTGCACAACGATCCATTAATTATCCTCATTTAATGTGCCTTGTCATATCCTCATTGCCTCACCACTACACCGCTGTCTACTTCTCAATGGTGAAAAATAAAAAAAGATTAATTTTTCTAAGTTATTTTATTATTTTCCAAAAAAATCAGAAAATTAACTTTTCCGTCCAACCTATCCTGGTAAATGTTAAGTCATTTCTAGGTGAATCCCCGCATTTCGAGTTCAATGTTTCCCTCAGAATTTCACTTTAAGAACCAGTTCAAAAGTTATAAAAACCCTCTCACAAGTTTACATAAGTGAACGAAAAAAATTTCAAAATTCCTTTCTGGGAACACCAGGAATTTGAATCACATTCCGTTAAAGCATGTTGTATAAAAATAATTCCATATAATTTTTAAAAAATTACAAGAAAATTCCGGGACACTACAAGATAGTGATGTCACATGTTGTTCCTCTATTAATTGTATCTGATCATGATCCTAGGTTCTCGTCTAACTTCTTTAAATGCATTTAGAAGTAATTGGGTATAGAATAATATTTCAGTATAGCTTTTAATCCTGAATCGTAAGGGAAGTCCGAATGAACAGTTAATACCTTGGAGTATATGCTATATGCTTGTTCTATGGATTATCTAGGATGTTTGGAACAAAAAATATCATAGGTTTAGTTTTATTATTATAATATTTTTCATTACAGTATAGATATGGAACCATTTGAGTCATTATATTAAATATAATGACAGAATCCATCATTTTGGGATAAGTAGGAGAAAGTAAGTTGATGGGACCAGAATTGGTAGAGGAAATGGATGATAGTGTTCAGTTTATTCTGCGACACATATGGACTACCCATAGTAAGAATAAAATGTATGTGGATAATCAATGGATATATAATTCATTCGAGGAATGTGATCATGTCTTTCTCAAAGTTTTTCAATGGAAAAGTGTGATTCACTTTTATAAGAATGAGAAGATGAGTCCACGGTTCAGTGGAACATTTGAAATACCAGGGAAACATGGATCAATTTCTTACTGAGTGGACTTTACTATGAGTTTATCCAAGTTACACAATGTTTTTCAAATATCAATTTTAATAATATAAATGCCGGATTCATTTATTATATTGATTCTAGAAGAAGTTCCGTTGAAATTGAAAATTTCTTTTCAGGAACAACAAGTTTTGGTTTGTGACCAAAGAGAGAATGTGTGGTGGAATATGGTGACTAATTAGGTTATGCTTTTGTGGAATATCCATATGGTTGAAGAGTCGACATATGAATCTAAAAATGCAATAACGTAAAGGTATCCACACTTATTTGATAAGTGAATAAAATTAATGGGACATAATTTCCAAAAGGGGGGAATAATATAACATCCAATGAAATGATATAATAATATTACAATAAATTATATAATATTTTAACATTTATCTAATATATTTTATAGGCATAATGTAAGAATAAATCCATTTTTGATCGTAAAAGAATTATTTTTCAAAAAAGGTAGTTTTGACGTCTTTTGCTGTAACACTTATTTCCAGTATAGTTTTTTTTCAATTTTATAAATTATACTTAAAAAAATAAACTTATTAATTTTAAGCAGAATATCAAAATTTACTTTTGTTTAATTTTTTTTATTTTTCTTCTTAGTTTCATGTTTTGTTGAATAGTAATAAATATATAGCATTTTAATTGAACACTGGATTTTTTATGTTTATTTATAATGTTAAATAATATATTTCAATGGTTTTAATGTAAAATTAGTTAAAAAAATTATAATTTAATACAAGTTGGGTCATTGAAACCATATTCACATTGACATTGGATATAAAAACTTTATGTACATTTGAACATTAAAAAAAACACATTTTATCATTCCATCAACAAGATTATTTTTTAATTTATTTATAAAATTTATATGTTTCAAATTTCAAAAAATAGATTTCATATTTTTAATCATAATGCCCAAATTAAATAAATAGATCCCTTTTTTGGACAATATTAATAGAACAACAAGTAACATTTGTTATTACCGCATTTAAGGAATATTCAGGTACTTAAAGGTAAAAATAATATTATAAATATTATAAAATTATCCTAACACTTTTACTAATTTCATTTTATATTTATTTTTACCAAAATATCATTGTAAAAAATTTATAACCATTAGAAGTAAGTTGGATGAGAGTATGACATTTATAATAATATATTCATGGAAAAGCCAATTTTGTCACACTTTTGTTTTTAACAAGTAATAAATTATTAGGATGGGGTTATATATGGGACATTTTAAACTATATATTTTCTTTTTAAATA
Organism: Viscum album; assembly: GCA_963277665.1. NCBI lineage: Eukaryota > Viridiplantae > Streptophyta > Magnoliopsida > Santalales > Viscaceae > Viscum > Viscum album. Next base: position 1,571,401,474 of record OY728120.1, on the reverse strand, counting down.
TATATGTTTATATTTATCATGATAATTTTTTTAAATTTTAGGGATGAAATAATTAAATTAACATCTTGCACAATAATGATGCAGTAATTGTTTATGAAAGAAAATAACAAAAAAAAAGATATTAAAAATACAAAAATAAATATAATTTGAGATTAATAATATTATACAAAAAAATTTAGACTATATTTACATGTTGGATATGTTTTAGAAGTATTGGTTCGAATTTAACATTATTTTATGAAATTGTTTAAAAAGGAAAGTCATGAATAATGTAAAAATTGACATTTTTGATATTTTAAAATTAAAAATAATTTATTAAATGATATAAAATTTATAAAAATATCAATTTCATCCAATTTGTTTAGATAAGTCTTAAAATGTATTCAATGACTCATTTATTGGTATTTTTACATTTTATATGTCACGAACCGTCCCCTGGTGCCCGACCTATGACTCCCCCAAACCCACATCTCGAAGGCCATGGGTTGGAGACTAGTGTCATTGGCATCAACCTGCATGTGAGATGAATTTTCTTGAGTACCTATATTGCACATACACACATCGACATCCAAAAAACTGGATGGAAACAATCATGCCACTAAAAACAACCACTGAGTACAATGTACAAGATATAAGTCAAATAGGCTAGAATAAAAACCCCACAAATGAAAAACTGAAAGTGGTAAAGTACATAGAAACGTTGGAAACCTATCGGCTGAAAACCCCACCTAATGGAAATGATAGATTAGCTTCTAGAATCCCTTGAAGTAATCTATCCTTTTTGACCTCATTGGGTACCACCGAGTCCAAGGCCACCATGTCCTCCGTTAGGGCATCGGTCACATGCACTAGACACCTCACATGTGGGAAATTCCCATGTAGGGGTGACTAACAAAATACTCATTTGGGATCCTAAAACAAAACATAAATACCACAAAGCAATCCATAAGTAAACCATGAATAAAGACAACCCACACAAGGTGTAATCTAAAGTATGGGAAGTAAGACCATCAGTCGTATTACCAAACACCTTATGCTGCTGGGGTATACCTCTCTGATGAGTATCATGGGTATGCTGGGTCACACAGAGCCACTCCCCACTGTGGGCCTTCCAGGTCACAGAGAGCCACTTCCAACTAGCCTTGTACTATTGTGGTACACATCTCTAAAGAGTATTGTGGGTATGATGGGTCACACAGACCCGCTTCCCATTGTGGGCCTACTAGGTCACATAGAGATGCTTACCACTATGGCTATCATACTGAGAACTCATCCATGATGATTATGGTGGGTCTTCCAGGTCACACAGAGCCACTCTCCACTTTTAGATTACTGAGTCAGACATTTCATCTTCCCACTGGGCCATCGTAGCTGATCCACATAGGGTCTCTTCTTAGTAGTCTTTGGGTCTCAGTCAGCCGTAGGGTTCCCTCACATAGTGCACTTGATTCTGGGATAAACCACTCCCTAATACATTCATCATATTTCAACTTCTATGGAAACCTTCTTAGAGTATGCCAAAAGATACGTCTTGCAGTGAGGGTTCCAACACTTGAAATGGCTCGTAAATCAAATGCCCAATTTGAGTGATATTGGTGTTTTAGTAAATACAGACGGGCTGGGTCTGGGCCCGGTCTGACTGACCTAACCAACCCATCTTGGGGGCCCCACATGCTCCTATTTGGTTCAACTGACCTGACCCAACAAATTTTTGTGTCTAGGGTGGCCCGACTAACGGGCCAGGTCCACTGTTCCTTGTTGAACCTAGCCAGGTTTGGCCGAGGGTCTAGCCCACCGGGTTTCCTTCCATCCTGGTCCCAGCTAGCCCGACTCTCAAATGGAAGGCCAGATCGTTTCTTGTTCGGGATACCCAGCAACACGGTAATATCCCGTCGGCCTGGACCACATAAAATGGCTGACTTTTTTTCCAGTTCAGGCTACATAGCGACCCTACTTGGGCAACTTAGTCTGGCCCACAACCAGTGGGATGACGTCTTTTGTCTGAGCTATGAGTGCTAGTCAGTTCCTCTCTAGCTGAATGCGTGGGCATCAAGCTTGCATCACACTACAGCCGTCCAAATCTATCCTCCCCTTTTTTCCCAACACATGGTCACACGATCGCCTGATAGTGGCTTTTGTTTCACCTCCATAGCCCAATCTTGTTACAACGCCTCCTTCAGTAGGCCATCGTGGCACGCCTCCACCTACCTGTGGCTGTTGCCGCATGACACCACTTCAGGGTTCTTCCTTAGACCATTGTGTCTTCTCTGGTGGTCCATTCTTCACGTCGTCTACGCCTTAGGTTTCCAGGGGGTGCCACCTTCCCTAATAAGGCCTTAAAATTTCTTCACCATCAACTTGGACGGTTTTCCATGAAGAACGCACAAGGAGAAGTGTCTCGGGCCTTGTTTGTGTCGGCCCCCACACTCTTTATTAGAGTTTAAATGAAGGGGAGATTTATGATTAATGTTCTATCAAACAAATAAATTTAATCCCAATACAAAATCACCATGAAAAGGTACCCTCCAAAAGAACAAGTGATTCGTAGATCAAATTGTTCATGGGATGATCCAGGTTCATTTTTTTAGAATGAAGAACATGAAACGGATTTCAAATAAATGTTACCCTACCTGGAGTAGGTTCATTGTTGGAGCAATCCATTCGTTGTGATTCCGTTGGCATTCTTCACTCTCCGGTCCTGTACTTCAGGGTGTGTTGTTGTCGCTAGAGATTCGCTGACATTCATCATTTGTCATTAGAAAGGATTCTCATTGTAGATTAATAAAATTAGTTCCATGTTTTGATCCCCATATCTCCAACGCATTAACCCATTAAGAGAAAAACACATCACAACGTCTCTATTACATTGTCTCATCGCATCATTACACATCATTTAATGGATCGTTACGCTACGTATTAAGTGAAATTAAGGGGATTCATTTAATATGACTCATCTTATCCTCATTTATGCTTTGTGGTGCCACCGTTTCACCACTAAATGATGGAAAAAATGAATAAGATGATTTTTTATATTATTTTAGTTTTTTTCCGAAAATTCTGAAAACTCACTTTTCCAATCGACCCTTACATGACAATGTTTGGTCTTTTCTAGGAGAACAATGACATTTTGAGTTCAGTAGTGCCCTAAAATATTTGATTCTAGAATAGTATTAAACGTTATAAACAACTTCTCGCATGTTTATATAAATGATAATAAAAAATAGTTCAAAATTCTATTTCAGGATCACCGGGCCTCAGAATCAGGTGTCATCAAAGAATCACACCTCGAAATAATTTGATATAAATTAAAAAAAATCATGGAATTTATAGGACATTACATTCTCCCTACCATGGATTTACATCTTCGAATGTCCCAAAAAATATAAACAAACAATTGAGAGTATTATGAATGGATGTGAGCATCCCTCTCCCATGTGCTCTCCTAGAGGATCCCGTTCTTCCACTGAATGTGCACAAGAGGAATAAACCATCCACAAAGGACCTACTCTTTTTGATCCTTTATCTCCACTGGGAAATCCAAATGGTCACCCCTTAGTTAACCTCCAACACACCCCATTCGATGACATGAAATGGATCATGCATGTACCTCATCATCTATGACACTTGGAAACCATCATGCACTCGATGCATTAGCGGTAAAAGAGCTTGGTGGTATGCCAGTTCTCCAACTCTTCTCAGAATCTGAAAAGGGCCGATGTAACTTTGAGATAAATTTCCACCCCATCCAAATCCTTGTAATCCCCACCGGGGTGAGAGATGAAGAAACACATGGTCTCCCTCCTCAAACTCCAAGAGTCTCCATCTCTTGTAAGAATAATATTTATGTCTACTCTGTGCAGTCCCCATATTCTCCTGGATGACTTGCACCTTCTTAGAGGTAGCTCGTACCAACTCTGGACCCATAAGTGAAAACTCCTCTAGGTTTGTCTTGCATAGTGGTAATATGCAATGCTTCCCATACAAATCCTTGAACGGTGCCATTCCAATGGTGGAGTGATAGATCTTGTTGTATTAAAACTCCACCAGAGGCAGGTGGTCCTCCCTACTATGACCAAAATAACGAACAAAATCACGAAGCATGTCCTCCAAGGTCTATACAGTTCACATCGTATGAACATCTTCCTATGGGTGAAAGGTTGTGCTCAAGCGCTGATGAGTCCCAAATGTCACCTACAATCCCTTACAAAACCGGGATGTAAAGCATGAATCATGGTTTGATATGACCATCGAAGGAACCTCTTGAATATTTACTATCTTCTTAACATAGAGGTATCTCAGTCCCTCTTCCAACCCCTACTCCCAGAAGGGTATGAAGTGAGACAACTTGGTGAGTCATTTAATGATCATCTAGATATAATTGTGTCCACTGGATGTGCATGGTAACCCCAAAAAAATGTCTGTCGAGATACCATCCCACTTCCACACTGGTACCTCAAGAGGCTGGGCCAAGATGGCTGGAACTTGGGCTCTGCCTTCACTGGATGGCAAGTGAGGCACTATGAACCAAACTTTTCGACTGCTTTCTTCATCTGTAACCACCAGTACTGATGTCATAGGTCATGATACATATTTACCACACCTGGATGTACTGCCAAAGGGGATATATAGAAATCAATCAATACATCCTCCTACAACATCACTGGTACAATGGTGTGCCCTCCAAAAAGGATGATGGGCTTCTCACCTATAGAAAATACATCAAGAGCCAGTCTTGAGGATAACTGAGCACATTGGGTCTCAAAGTCAACATCCAAAATTAGTGCCTCCTTGAATAACTATAAGAGTGATAGTCATTGACTGAAGGTAAGATTCTCCATTGTCATCCATGAAGTATATCTGAATCGCAGATATTTTCTCTATCATCTCACTCAATAGCTGCAAACTGTACCTCCTTCTGAGCGCGTCTACCACCACGTTCCCCTTACAAGAAGTATAGACTATCTCAATTTTGTAGTTCTAGATGAAATCTTTCCATCACCACTATCTCATGTTTAGGTATATATTAGATAAGATATACCTAAAACTCTTGTGGTTATTGTAGACTATAAACTTCTTACCCATCAAGTAGTACTACCACATCTTCACACCAAATAACACTACTACTAACTCCATGTAACAAGTCGTGTAGTTCTACACATGATGCCTCAAATGTTAGAAACATTAGGTGATAACCACTCACTCTTGCATCAAGAAAAAACCCGGTATGGTCCTTTATTCATGGAGGAAAACTACATATCCAATGCCCTACTATGGAAACTATAAGATAGGGGCACTCATTACTATCCACCTCAACTCATGGAAACTATGATGGATTTTCTCTATCCATGGGAAGGGATCTACCTTCCATGCGAAATCTAACAAGGGTGATTATACTCTAAAAATGTTGAGCATGAATCTCTGGTAGTTAACATCCAATCCTAAGAAACTTTGCACCTTAGTCATTCTCATGGGTGGCTCCCATGCAAGCACTACCTCTATCTTCACCAGATCTATGACAACTCCATCCTCTTAGATGAGGTGTCGAAGAAAGTGGAACTCTAGAATCTAGAACTATAAATTTAAGAGCATACCATAATGCTTGTTCTCTTGGAGTGTATCCAGGACTATCCGTAGGTGTATCATGTACTCCTCCTATAATGCCGAGTACACCATGATGTCATCGATGAAGACCATGATGAATTGGTCAAGTTAGGGTTGGAATATCTTGTTCATGAGTCCCATGAACACTACTGGGGAATTAGTCATGATGAACGATGTCACTAGGAACACATTGTATCCATATTGACCCATGAAGGATGTATTCGGTACATACTCATCCCATACACGAAGATGATGATAGCCTGATCTGACATCTATCTTTGAGAACCACCTCTCCCACTTAAGCTGATCAAAGAGGTCATCAATTCTAAGAAGTGGATATTTATTCATTACAGTCACCTAGTTCAGGTGCTGATAGTCCATGCATAACCTCAAGAATCTGTCTACCTTCCTGGAAAACAACACGGGGGCCACCCATGGTAAAACGCTGGGCATTATGAACCCCTTCTCCTACTAGTCCCTCAGCTAGACCCTTAAATCGCAAAGCTTCGTGAAATCCATCTGATATAACAGTGTGGATATTGGTGTTGTTACAGGGTACAGGTCAATGTAGAAGTCTACCACCCTGTGAGGAGGTAGTCCCATAATTTCCTCAGGGTAGACATCTTCATACTCATCCACCACTTCAGAAAATCATGGAATCCATCTACCGCACCAAGGAAAAAGCAAACCAACTAGTGAGTGATTGGCTTCACCCTCCTCTGATAAAGTCTATCCTATGTTACAAGAGTTACCCTCTCACTGGTGAAGGAAAACCTAGTCCCATTTTCATGGAAACACCACACTCTATTCATAAGATATCCAATCCGAGCATGAACATTGGATGAACAATCCATACCCATGATGACATCGTAAGGCCTCAACGTCGATACTAGGAGATCCCAACCAAATCTCTCACCACCAAGAGCATGCTCAAACTATCATAACTAGTGTGAAATCATAAAATACCCTTTTGTAGGAGTCCCGAATCATAAGGATCGAGTGAATGACTCCACCAGAATCTCTATGCCTCGAATGATGTTTGTGGAAAGGAAAGGGTCACTGGAACCTGTTTCTATAAGAAATGCATCTATGGTGGATAATACATAGATCATAACCCTTATAATATTCAGAGCACCGTGTTCATAGGCCTCCACTACATAAATCTAAGATCACCCCTTTCCTCATACTCCCATAGATCAGGGTGGACCACCTAGGGGTGGTGGTTGTAGTACCTCGAACCGTCACCCACCACTCGCTACTCGGCCTACTACCCTCCCACATTCTATACCTTGTAGAACTCCTTGGTTGAACCAATTCATCTTCCTCAGCAGTCCCTCGACTATTTTATGATCATCTATGTAGAGGATCGGGCAGCCATGAGCCATGTGCCCCAGCTTGGTGCACGTGAAGAAAATATTTACTCCATGCCATATCTCTCTGTTCTAGGAGCCCCACACCACTAACCCTGAGTCATGGGGTTGTCTTCTAAATGACCTGGCCCCCTTGGGTCCTCACATATGAGGCCTACTGCTCACCACTGAAGAATCATCTTCTGGGTGTATACTGGTGACTCTAGTTGTTTGTGCCTACTCTACTAGGAAGTTATCCAAAAGTCGGGCTCGCTCCAACACCCTATTGTAGTTAGGGATTTGAAGAGACACAACAAAATCCGTGATATCTTGGAGTAGTCCCTACTAGAAGGCTCAATAATTATTGAAATAGTGTCATACCGTATGTGTAGAGTATCCAGAAAGATCAGTGAACCACATAGAGTATTCTGCTACTATCTTGCTACCCTTCTGTACGTGTAGTAGATCCTGTATATGCATAGATCCCAACATCACATGGAATAAATCCTCCATGAAGAGGCATTCAATGTTTTTCCAGGTGAGGGTCACCTCATCATGTGTCTAGATGGTCAATCGCCACCATCTCCCTACCGATCCCTGAAGAAGGATCGCGACCATGATCACCATCTTGTCAAGTGGAATCCTCATTAAGTGGAAGACCTACTTTATCACCTCCAGCAAGTCCTCAGTGACCTAAGGATCTATCTCTCCCATAAAATTGGGAGTTTTGTTTATATGTAACTCATTCAAAGAATTAAGTATTCATATGTCCTCCATGAGTAATAAGGGTAGTAGCTACTGATCGATGAGTGGTGGTACCACAGTTGCACCACCTGGTGGGGACATCTCTAGCACCAGCCACTAAACCAATGTCACATCACTAGGTGGTCCATCCTCGCAATTGCATATCAGAATTCTGGATGGTTCCCCACATGGAGGAATCTAGAAATTTATCATTATAGACCATAGTCGATAGATTATACCTAGTGAGATGAGTCTTATTCAAGAAGAACATAAAAATAATAATCAATTCACATATGAAGCATGAAACCAGTGTTTTCATGTTTTGAGATAAAAATCCGAATTTAGGGTCCTGGTGTACGGATATGTCGGTCCCCTCAACAACACTAGACTCCTTGAATATGAAATTCAAATATGAAATATTTTACGCTTTTTCCCATAAAAAAAGTGTCTCATTATTTCAGGTAGAACTGACCACCTATGATACAACTTTGTAATGACTTGTCCCCTGGGCCCATGTCGTGACTCCCCAAGCCCACATCTCGAAGGCCAAGGGTTGGTGACTAGCACCATAGGTGTCAAACTACAAGTGGGGGGAATTTTCTTGCGTACATGTAACAAACACACAAACGCATCCACTTCCCACAAATTGGATGGAAACAAGCTTTCCACTAACTAAACCATTGATTACAAGTTAAAAGTTGTAAGTAAAATGGGCCAGAATACAAACTCAACAAATGAAAAACCAAAAATTGGAAAGTATAAGGAAACTCAAGAAAATAGTCAAATAAAAACCCCACCCAATATGAAGAGTAGAGTAGCTTCTAGAAGCCGTAGAAGCATGCCTTCCTATCTAACCTCACTGGGAACCACCAGGTCCTAGGCACCCAAGTCTTCAGTTAGGGTGTCTATTGTCTTCAGTAGACACAACATGTACGGTCGAAGCCCATGTAAGGGTAGGTAACATAATACTCAATAGGGATATCAAAACACAAAGGAAAGAACGCAAATAAATCCAGAAGCAAACCTTGAAGCAATAAAACTCATACAAGGTATAATATAATTTATGGAAAGTAAGAAAATCAGTCATATCATAGAAAACATTGGGATCATAGGGTATTCCTCCCTGAGGAGTACCATGGGTATGCTGCGTCACATAGAGCTGCTCCCCACAGTGGGCCTTCCGGGTCACACAGAGCCACTTTCCACCAGCCTTAGACTATTGTGGTACTCATCCGTTATGATTACTATGGGTATGATGGGTCACACAGAGCCGGTCCCCACTATGGGCATGCTGGGTCTCATAGAGTCACTTCCCACTTCGGCCATTGTACTGAGGTAATCATCTATGATGAGTATCATGGGTCTTCCGGGTCAAACAGAGCTACTCCCCACTGGTTATGATGGGTCACACAGAGCTACCTCCCATTGGGACCTCATTACTGATCCATACAGGGTATCTTGTCAGTAGTCTTTGGGTCTTAGTCAGCCCCAGGGTTCCCACACGTAGTGCTATTGATTCCGGGGGAAACCAATCCTCAAGCCATTTGTCATATTTCAACTTCAAGGAAAGCATTATTAAAGTGTTTTGAAAGATATTACTCATCACGAGATTTCCCACACCACAAACTAATTGTTAATATGATGTCATGTTAGAGAGATGTTGATGTTTTAGTAAATATGGGCCGGTTGCATTCAGGCCCAGTCCAACCCGGTCAAACTGACCTGACCTACTAGGATTGGGGGCCCTACATTCTCCAGTTTGGTTCGACTAACCAAACCCGGCCATGCTCGACAGGGGTCCAGTATGCCAGGTCTCCTGGTGGCCCAGTCCGATCAGGCCCAGCTCGCAACCGGCATGCCGGTTTTTTTCCTGGCAGATCCAACCAACAGCTTGGTAATATACCATCGAGCTAACCAACAGAACTTGACTAACTTGGATTCTATTATGTGCCACATAGTGGCCCAGATTTCACACCCCTGTCCAACCAGCAACATGCAGGCCTACCTCCTCTACTCGGCCCACGAGTTCTTTCTGGTTCTCCTCCATCCAGATGTGTGGCCGTCCAGCTTGTAGTGTGCCTTGCCTAGCTGATGTCGGACTCCCACGTGGTCCCTACACGTGGTCGCCGGACAACGTGCTCATGGAAACCGTATCTCATCGACATGACCGGATGGCTCTGACCCACCGATGCGGCCGGATGACAACATCCCTTAGCAAGTCTTATGCCCAATATTGGTGGCTTCTCCTGGACCTCTGTAGCCCAAGATGGTTACAGTACATTCTTCGGCGCACCATCGTGGTGCGCCTCGATCTTCCATGACCACTGATGCTGGCACGCCGACGGGTTCTTCCATGGACCACTAGATCTTCTCTAGTGGTCCATTCTTCACGTCGCATGTGCCTCTGATTTTCATGGGGTGCCACCTTCCCCACTAATGCTTTGAAATCAATTCACCATATACATGGTGGTTTGGCCATGAAGAACACCCAAGGTGGAGCAGTTTGAGCCTTGTTTGTGTCAGCTCACGCCCTCTGCATTTGAGTTTAAATCAAGGGGAGGTTTATGATTAATTTTCTATCAAACAAATCAATTTAATCACGATATAAAAACCCCAAGAAAAAGAACCCTCCTACAAGAATATGTGAAATGTGGATCATCCTGTTCATGGGTTGATCCACATTTTTTGTTTCAGAATGAAGAATGGGACAAGGAATCCAAATCTAAGAAACCCATACCTAGTGGATGATCATTGTTGGAACGATCTGTCCGCGGGGATTCCATTGGTGTTCGTCACTCTCCGGTCCTATTCTTCAGGGTGTGTTGATGTATTTGGTTATTCTCCAACATTCATCATTCTTCATTGGAGAGGTTCTTCATCGTAGATTCATCAGAGGAGGTCCATGTTTTGATCCCCATTTCTCCAACACGTTAACCCATTATAGAAAAACATGTCACCAAATTTCTATTACGATGCATCGTCACATCGTTAAATTGTTTCATTTATGAAACATCATATCTCTTATGCTTCATTTAATGGGAATTACACTGAGAATTAAGATCCATTAAAGGGATTAATTTAATGTAACTCTTCCTTGACTCGTCTCCATGTTGTAGTGCCGCTATGCCACCGCTCAGCAGTTGATAAAAAAAAGATAACTTTTTATGTTATTTTATTTTTTTCTGAAAAGTCTGAAATCAAATATTTCCGGTCGACCCTTAATGACCGAATTTAGGTCCTTTATAATAGAATAACTATATTCTGAGTGCAATAGTTCCCTTGTAATTTTTATTCAAACACTAGTTGAAATGTTAGAAAAATCTGCTCAAATGTTTATTTAAATGAACATAAAAAATTTCAAAATTATATTCTGGGCTCACTGGGCCTCAGAATCGGTTTCCCTCAAAGTGTCTAGTCTCAATATAATTCCATATAAATTAAGAAAATTACATATAATTTCTTGGAAATTACATTATATTAATCATATTGACCTTTAATGTGAAAATTACGTGATATCACAAAACTATTTAAAATGGTTAAATATGAGTTAAAACAAGATGATAAGGAACAAAAATATTATAATATTTTTAATTTTTATTAAATGAATGGAGTTATACCCATACTCATACTATATTCTATATAAACAAATTTCAACCCATTTGTAATAAAAAATTAATTTATATCATTTTATAATTTTGAATAATTCCATGAGTGCCAATCCCCTCTCCTATAAAAGGGAAATTATTCTCAAAATTTAAAGACACATAAAACCCTATTTTCTTGGACATGATCTACCATAATACCTTACTATAATCCCTACCCACAATCTTGAGAACATAGTTCATGTATGACTCCATCTATAGATTTGTAAAGTTGTTAAAAATATGAGATCGTCTGAAGAAGAGGTGTCATTTTTAATTTAGTGTTTATATTTTATTTACTCATCCAATTCAATAAAATCATATGAATCTATGATTAAATAAAAAATCTAGTATACTAAATGTTATTAGATGTAATTATGTTAATATCATCTCCTAAATCCTTCTCCAATTTCATCGAATGGGAAATAATTTTTCGTTCGTGTGTATGGTGGACTAAAACCTCGGGATCCAATATAATTCATTTTTATTCACCATTTATCAAGTATTTTTATAACGATTGAATTATTGTTTATATATGAAATTAAAGAATTATTAATAATTATTAAATAATTATATATAGTTTACATTCATACCATTCCATGAACATAAAAATGTTATCGTTGTCTATGCGTATGTGTGAACTATCACCTCCACTAATCGATGTGATTCATTGTTATTCAAAACATCCCATGGATTATATATGAAAGTATATTTAAATTATTAATATGAGACTAATGATATTATTATCAATCCTTGAATATAAAAATATAATTACCTTCTTTCTATTATAATAATTGACAAATGGAAACGTTACTCATGAATACACACGACCAACTATCTTCGTGATTATAATATTGTCCATATCTAGTTACCATTCACAAATGGTTTTATTTAAAATAATAATTTTTGTACACAATTTATTATTATTTTAAGAATTGTATTCTATAGATGATGTAATTATGACAATTTTTACTATTGAAATCATATCAATGACATTTTTACTCAAGTATCAAATATTGTCAAAATGTCCAATGCGAACATAAATAATTATGTAATTATTATTACATTATAATAAGTGATAAAAAGGTAATATTAAAAATTAAATAATATCCCATGAAAATAATTAATTATCCACTATTTAATGTTTAGGAAGACAAGTATTCTATCTGATGAGTTATACTTAATGTAAGAGACTTACTTTTAAAACCCTCAATTAATGATCTATTTCCAACTCTTTATATATAAGTAAAAATAAATGTTTTTAACTTATATATAATGAATTAATTTTTCCCCTTTTATGCTGATTTAATGTTTTGATTATTCCATTACGAGTTCACACATTTATTTTCAAATTAGTTTTTTTAAATTTTTAGTACGTGACTTTGTAAAAATAAAATTTGAGTTAAAAAGTTATGTTTCATTTATGAATGATTTTTCTGTTGTTATTATTTTAGGATTATTTGGAATTATTTATGATTACAGGTGGTTTTGTGATAAACTGAGGGTGGGTGAGACTGTTATAGATCTCCAATGCTTTGTCTAAAGAGACGGAGTGAATCGGTAGGTTTTCTCTTAAGATATTATTCGAATATCCAGTGGTGGGTATTCATAATGTAACCCTGAAGGATACTCCATATATAGATGTAACAACTATAATAAAATTAAGAGTTATATGTAATTTATTCTACAAGTTAACTTTATGGTTTATCTTTACTATAGAGTTTTACTAAATTTTTTTGATTTCCTGAGGTTAGCTAAAGATATTAGGTTTTATTAGTGAAAAGTATAACTTTGTTAAAATGATTTCATTGGTTGAATGTATTCATGGAATAATGGTTTATTTATTTATTTTGTGCCCCATTCTGAGCTTTTTGTGTTCATCTTGTGTTTCTGAAGTTATTCATAGTGTATAAGGATGGGAAAGAAAATGGATAAAGTCAAGATGAGTGTTATGAATCTTTTTCCTCAAAAAACCATATTTTATTTTAATGGTTTTAATTTTTGGAAGAAATGGAAAGTATTTTATTTTTATCCACTTTGTGTGAATTTGGTATTTTAAGTACGAATTATGTACTAGTTGTCTTAAAATATAATCATGAAAACATCCTCAATGTAATAGAAAGTAATTTTCTTAACTAAAAATCCAATTATTTAATGAGTAACTCCATGGAATTATATTATGAATCAATTAAACTTTTAAAACCAACCATGAATGATGTTTATGAAAAATTAACTATGTTACAATCATGGTGATAGTAGGGCATACATATACAAGAGTAACATTCCCTTTTTTAAATGATCATTATAGAATTAAGTTGTGTATTATTTTTTCTATACAGAATGATAATTATATAATAAATAATATATTATTCCATTTAATAAACATACATATATCATCTATGATATGTGGTTATAATATAAAAATCACATTGATTCATGGAGGTGGTAGTCTACACATTAGAACGAATGACATTATCATTTTTTATTGAATGGAATAGTAAGAAATTAATTTATATATTACAAATTAATAATGAAGAATATTTCATAAAGATCATATATAAAAATTAAATCCATAATTATAGAATTCCATAAGAGGAGGTGATATAAAATGAATTACATCAGTTAATGTGGTGGTAGCTCATCGGATGAACGAACAATGGTTCTGTTTATCATTCATTGGAAGAAGGTAGGGATATTGATTATGAAATTTTCAAACTAAAATATAATTATATGGATGATACTAATATTATTGATTGATAATAGTGTAATAATATTTAATGGTGTTAGAAAAATTAAATAATTGAAAACCTTTGGTTATGAGTTATTCCACTTTTTCAGACAACCTCATAAAGAATACACAATAATAATTCATAAGATGGTTTTCCCATAAAAAATGGCATCTAATAAATAGGTATGGTTGTAAGAAAATTATTTGTCTTGGGATTAGCCAAACCAAAAGGATCTTTTCACAAAAAATATTAGGTGAGGTCCCCTTATAAATAAATATGGAGGTGAACTCTTGGAATTTATAAAATTATAATTTAGTATAAATTAATTTTAAAATTCATATGGAACAAAATTTATATTTTCTTATGATAAGGCTTAGTATAGTTTAAATTATTTCATCCAATTAATATAGGATATGTTTTTGTGATTTTTTCAACCTTATCATTTGGGTTTAAAAGGATTGTACCTTCTTGACAATCATTGCGATATTAAGGATTTTAATATTTATGGGTCATGAAAGTTACAAAAAAGGAATATTGGATATTAAATTGAACATCTATGATATTTTAAATGATTTGAAAACAAATTTATAAAAAACATCATTCTTTGGACTTTTATATCATTTAATGAAGCATTATTTATTATAAAATAACTTTAATGTCAATTTTGGTACTATTCATTTTATTTAAAATTTATAACTACAAGAAAACAATGGAATTAAGATATATTGAGTTAAAACCTCTATAATATAATATGTTTATATAATAAAAAAATTTACATAAAAATCATTCAAATAATTTTTATTTATTTATATTTAATATCATATATTTAATTTTTCAATAAATTGAATAAATAATCTATCATCATTGCATTGTTATTAATGGTTATTATTTCATTATTAATGACTATAAATAAATTACCTTGATAAAAAAATTATTTTGAGATAAATTAAATATTCGAATATGAACATAAATTATTTTTTTACCTATGAAAAAAAATTAAATGATAATAAAAAAAGATAATGAAATATTTACATTTCATTATATAAAATATTATAAATGTAAAATTCACGAACATGTGAAAAAAATGAAATATATTAAAATTTATGATAATTATTGATGAAATAATATCAAAATGTATATTTAACTCAAGTGTTTGTAGGATAAAAAAACAATATGTAGATGATCAATTACAAGAGGGGGTGAATTGTAAGTATAAAAACATTTATTTTAACCTTAAGGAAAACAATGTTTAACAAATTTAAACAAGGTAAATTCCCACACCCTTAAAGAGTTCTTTGAGACAAACTTTCTTAGGTTCTAGAAATATGGTTCTGGAAATGAATCTTAAAAATGTTTTCTCCGAAAATATTCTACCATAAAGCATATAGAATATCTATTATCAGATTTATTAAAAGTGCAGGAAAGTATTAGAAAGTTATACTTTCTTTATTTATCAAAATATTGTAGAAATTAAACCTGAAACAAAAAAAGTAACAATTATAAAATATTTTAACCCCAGGAGTAAGGTATCCATAATCCTTGGACAAAGGTCCTTGATTTATACATTTAGGAAAATTTATCTTTCCCATAATAGGGTAAGGCCTCGATATGAATATCAAAATCTGTATTACTATCCTCGCATGACCTCGATATTTATGGTAGTGATAACCTCTATTTTTCTCTCCCTAGAAGTCATCAAACATTAAGGTAGTTGGAACCCCTTTCTTCCAATCCATGGAATCCCTCGATTATACTCAGTTACAATCAGAGTCACACGAAGCATGGATGAACAAGATGTTCGGTTCCATAAAAAGAATGAGATTCTCTTTCTCTAGAAATCACTTCATAGAATGTGATCTCTAGAGTGATGGAACATGTGTGAGGTCATTAAAATGAGCTCATATTTGTTGGCACAAATCCAACAGTCAACAACCTAATACAACGGTATTAATTTTCCTTGAATTTTGGATGGACCTGTACATGTTCCACTCAACCAACAGTCAAGTAGAAACAAATTTCATGACATCATTTCATAATAATAACATGTGTCAGGAAAATGAAGTAGCTTAACCAAATCTATATTTTGGGAGTCTAAGGAAAAATAATCTTCGAAGTGTAATCATATAATCCATCAGAATCTATAAAACATGGATATTCGGATTTTTTTTCAACATGTTTAGAATCTGAATTCTATATGTTTCACAGTCTGAATTCCAATGAACTCAGAGTCTGATTTCTGAGAAATTTTGAGTCCAAATTCTATGGAATTCAGATTTGGAATTCTGAGGAAGTCAGAGTCTGAATTTGGAGGAATTTGGAGTCATAATTCTGAGAAATTTAGAGTCTGAATTTTGGGGAATTTGAAATCTTAATTTCATAGAATTCAAAATAAGAATTTCATAGAATTCGAAGTCTGAATTTCAGAGAATTCAGAGTCTGAATTTAAGAGAATTCAATATCTGAATTTCAGATAATTTAGAGTCTAAATTTCAGATAATTCTAAATCTAAAAACAAAACATGCTATATCCAAGGAATTATAAGGTTATAGAGTTTTATATACAAATATAATTTTTTGACTTAGAAATTAAATGAGTTTCATTTGAATAGATTATAAAATGAGACAATTAATAAAATGTAATGATACAAATTTCCTCAGAGAATGGAAATTTTCCTTAAGAAAATAATCCTTAGGGAAAAATAATTTGCCTTAAGATAAAGTGTTTGTGATTTTCAAAACATAGAGGAATAAAAAATTCACAAGGAACCCTTATTGACTCAAAAATATCCTTGTTTTTGAAAAGTACAAACAACTTTATGAAAAAGAAGATAAGGAATAGAAATATTCCTTATGAACATTAAATGAAAAAATTCTCTCCCTTTACTTATGATTCATGATATATACGACTAACTCCCCATTAGGATTTGAAATCCCTAAGGATCGTATTCTTGACTTACATAGAAAAATTTTACATTTTGTTGCATACAAAAGTCTTATTTAAGTATGGTCCCCATTAGTTAAATGACCCCTTACTTAGGGTATTATATTATTTATACTTTGTATTATTTTTGTCATTTCATTCTCCCTATTTGTGATTTTCAAAAAGGAATAGAGAGAATCAACAAAATGGTACCTAGAAGATTATAACTATACAAAAAAAAAACAAATGAAGAACAACCAAATTTTCATTTTTCTTATAAAAATTGGTATAGTAAAAAAGTAAAAAAAAAGACTAGAATTGAATGGAAAAAATATTCATCCTTATTTTCCCTGTGCCTTGATTTTCTTTAGGCTGGACTTCAACTTCATTAAGCTCCATATGATCTTCTTCAAAATGCTTGAGAAACAGTTCCCGATCCTAATTTTTTTAGAGCCTTGATCTTTTCATCCTGAGACTTATGGATTTCTACTCGAGTCTTCAAAATCTCTTCTTTATATTTGAAAAAATTTTCAAACTCAATTATGAGGTCACTTTCCCTCTTCAAATTTTCTGAAACTGAATTTAACTTCCCATTCTAATCTTTTTATTCTTACTTCCAGGATACTTGTTCAAGGTTCATCTTTTCAGTAAAATGTTTCATAAGATCTTTCATCCTCTCATATTCTCTATCAAAAGCATTAATTATTGAATCCTGAATGTCATTCAGAATTCTCAGATATTCAAATATTTTCTTGGACCACTATTTAATCTCCTTACAAGACCATCTATGTGCATCATACCCGATATATAAAGATTTGAAATCTGCCTCATGATTGCTGAATTTTTCAATGAGCATGCGTACAGATTCTATCTTTTGATTAAAGGAGTGTTGAATCAGATGAAACCTCGATTCAATACTAGGAAACAATGGAATTATGTCTACTAATTTCATCAGAGATTACAGAACAATGTATAGACCCAAATAAGAATATTTTGAATTTGATTGCCTTGTAGGTGAGGATTCTTTTTCTATCTCAGTAGCCTTACTATTGGATGATCCCCCATCATCCTTCTTGACCATAATAGATTTCATATGGGTCTCAAAAAACACATGTTTTACTTTTTATAATTTTGGAATATTCTCTGCAATCTTTGGGGATTTGTGTACACTATATGAAAATTAAACAATTGTATCTTCATAATTTTTTTCTTTCTCATCATATTCCTTAAGGTCATCAGGTTGAATGAAGTTGTGTTTTCTTCTTTCATCGTCAGAAGGTTTATTAACTCCTTCCGGACCCTCATCATGTTTTCCTTGTGATTTTGGTTTCATTGATTCATACTGGGAAGTTTGAATAGACAATTTTTAGAATTACTTTCCTTTTCATGATATTCTTCAACTTGTCTACTGACATCATCACTCTAATCTCTTTATTCCTATTATTCTTATTTTACTTCCTCTTCCTGAACTATCTATTCATCCATATCAAGTTCTAGAATTATGATATTCTTTATTGGAGTCTCTACTGGTACTAGTTCATTGAGAAATGATTTCCATACCTGAATATACCTAGAATCTTTCTCAATATCCTTGCGAAGATCTTGAATAATCACAACTTCAAACATATTCTTCTTTTGCTTCTTCTCCTTTTTTCCTTTCATATTCCTCAGAAGCCTTAATTTTCTATGCCATTTCCTCAGAAGTATTTAGGTCAAAACTAGGATATCCTTCCTTCTTATTTTTCTTCACTTCCCTCCAATTTGCAACAACTTCATCCAGGTAGGTTTTTTGTTTCTTTGACTTTGGGGGTGCTGATTGGGTTTTCATAACTATAGGTTTTTCTCTAACTTCCGGTCCCTTATTCTTTCTCTTCTTTGGTGGTTTCTTGTATGTCTATGATAATTCTGCTTTCCTAGCCAAGGCTTCAATATCACTTTCTAATAAGTCATAAAATTCTCCAGATTTACTATTGAATCCCACTTTCTTCATCCTAATGGTGTCATCACTCAAAAACAAAATCTTGAAGGTTATTGGTTTAGAAATGCAAAAGATTTTGAGTGAATATAAGTATAGGATTATGATACTAGATAGAATTTATATATACATGATGATTTTCGATTTGAGAGTTCCATTCTTAATATTTGAAATCATCAGTAAGGTATATTTCACCATATTTATCTTCCACAATTTCACCATAAAATTATGAACATAGATGTCACTCTTCTTCAAGGATTCCTTGTCTCCTTTACTCAAAATAAGAATACCACGTACCCCTAACTCTAGCATCCTGAAATTTTTTGAGTTATGGTTTATTTGTAGTGTTTTCAAACTTTTGAGTTCAAGGCACTCTATATCTTTCTACTTCTCAAAACATCCTGATTTATCTGGTTGGTTGTGGGTGCAAAAAATGGATTCCCCTTCATAGGGTATTCCAATGATAGTATCAAACATGTTTATGGAAAGGAAATAGGGTTTCCCAAAACTCATGAATGAAAAACTTTCTCTATCACCTTTATTAAAAAAGCAAACTATCTCGCAGAAGTCAACATGTAACTAAGGATAAACTAGTTCCTAGTTTTTCGGTTTGGCTAAGGTAAGACTCTACTATCCGTTGAGCATTATATTTTTCATAATAAGGGAATTATACTTATTGAAAAATCTCAGGTCAACTTACCATTCTCCATATATTTTCAACTCTGTGATTTCTTTGGATGCAGACATTTGTTTTTGTGGAGAGGTTTCCAAAGACATCTGTAGTCTGAGAAAACTCTGAAAAAAAGAACTATCTTTTGGAAGAGAGGTAGTGCTTTGGTGATGAAAAACATGAAACCCAATGTAGGAAAAGAAATAGAGGGCCTTTATATAGGCATTGAAGCGATGGTTCATATTCTTGAATAGATCCAATAATTGATACCAGTAGGATTTGATCTGATGATTAAGATGAATGCCGAAGAAGGATTTGGTAGGTTATTATCTTTTGAGGGTTTTGAAGTAAAAATTTGGATTTAATAAAAGTGAATCTGAAAAATTTTCTTTAAAAAAGATAAAAATACCAAAAAGTAAATAAATTCAATTATGAAAACCAAAGTAAGAAAACAAACCTTCGGGATTGCTTGGAAAATGTCAGTAAAGAAAAATATTTTCCATGAGAAATTTTATATTCCATAAATTTTTATTAAGGAAATTTTTTAGATTCCCAAACATTATTATGGAAAGGATATTTTTAAAACTAGAAAAAAATTTATGTAAAGGAAAATAATTTGAGTTCCAAAATTTGAGTTCTGGAAAATTTTGATTATGAAAAAAAATTGGTAAAAAAATTTGGTTACAAGAAAATTTACTCCCCCTATAAAAAATAGTTTCATAATGTAGGGGGATAGGCTTCAAATAAGATTAAATATAGAAGATTTACTTATGGTTATCATTCCTATATTTTTTTAATGTATTCAAAACTATCGTAGGTAATGATTTTGTAAAAATATCTTCAAGTAGATCTAGTTTTTAGATAAATTAAAGATTGATATCTACATTCATTGTGTGATCCCAAAGAAATTGATGCCTAATATCTATATGTTTTTCATAAGACATATATTTATGTTTTTTTATTAGATGAATGAAACTAGTATTATCACACAATATCTTTGTTTTGGTAAAACTCATTCCATAGTCTGTGAGTGTGTGTTGCGTCCAAAAAACATGAGTAGAACAAATTCCAACTACAACATATTCAACTTCAGCTGTGGATATTTATACTGACTGTTTCTTCTTTCATGACGAAGAAACTAATGAATTTCCTAAGAAATGAAAAGTTTTTAATGTACATTTCCTATACATTATACATCCACCAAAATCAAATTTTTTTTAAACAAAATCATTTCCAGAAGTTTAGAAAAATCCTAAATACATGGTTCCCTTTAAATAGTAAAAAATTATTTTCACAGCTTTTAAATGAGATTACTTTGGATTGGATTTATATCTTTCACATAATAATACCTAAACCATTATGTATCTTGGACTGGTTACCCTGTATAGTACGCTTCCTAGAATACCTATAAATTATGATTGATATACTGGTTTCCTAGCTTTATCTAGATTAAGAGAAATTGAGGTACCAATAAGAGTACTTATACTTTTAGTGTTGTCATATCCATAATTTTTAAGAAGATCTTTAATATACTTATATTGTGATATATAAGTTCCTTCTGGTTTTGGAAAAATTTTAAAACCTAGGAAAAATGTTAACTCCACCATCATACTCACTTCAACCTTAGATTTCATTAGATTCGCTAAAGAATATGTTTAATATTAATGAGTTTACCAAATAAAATGTCATCAACCTAAATTTAAACAATAAACACATTTTTCTTATCTTTCCGTATAAAAAGTGTTGGATCAACAGTTCCCTTAACATAAATGTTTTGTAACCGAAATCTTGTTTGTCTAGCATACCGGGCTATATGGGCTTGTTTAAGTATATATAATGCTTTGGTAAATATGAAAAATTGTTGAGGATGTTTTGTGTCTTAAAATAGTGGAGGTCTTTAAACATAAACTTCCTCTTGAACATATCCATTAAGGAAGGCACACTTTACGTCCATTTGAAAAAGTTTGAAATTAAAGAATGCTCCAAAGGCAAGTAAAATGAGAATAGACTCATGTTTAGGTATAGGATAATAGGTTTCGTTAATTTTCTATTCCTTATTATTTATTATAGCCTTTAGAAACTAATCTATCTTTATTTATTACTTTGAGTTTATTTTCATCACACTTATTTATGAAGACCCATTTTACTCCAATTACAGAAGATTCCTCAGGACTTTTAACCAAGGTCGTACTTCGTTACTTTCAAATTAATTTGGCTCATCTTGCATGGGTTTAATACAATCATCATCACCTAAAGCTTCATTAGTGATATTAAGTTCTAATTAAGAATGGAATTCCAGATGATTTACTTCATTCATTAAGGAAACACCAGTCCTTACAAGATGATTTACATCAATAATGATACTATCACTGGGATGATTCATAAGAAAAAACTAATTTGGGTTAGGTAAAACCAGTTCTTCAACATAAGGTGGGGAATATTTGGGGGTAAATTATTCTTAAATATTTTTTGAGCATTTCCATTATTATAAGAATCTTCTATTAAAGGTTTAAAATTATTTTTTGAGAACACATCTGATGATTTATGTTGGGATTGTCTGAAAACAAAAGGATCATTTTCATCAAATTTAACATGCATTATTTCTTTAATTGTACAATTATTTTTATTAAACACTGTATAAACCTTATAAGTAGTTGAGTGGCCTAGAAAAATTCCTTCATCATATTTTGGTGCCAATTTTTGTAGGTTATCTTTAGTATTCATGATGAATTCTTTGCAACCAAATTCATTGATGTAAGACATTTTAGGGTTTTAACCGGTCCACAATTCATTAGTATTTTTGTAAAGATAAGGTCTAATTAAAACTCGATTTATAGTATAAAAAGAAGTACTACTAGATTCAGCCCAAAAGTGTTTAGCTATAGAATATTCACTCAAAATAGTTATTGTTATCTATTGAAGAATTTGATTTATTCATTCAACGACACCATTATGTTGAGGAGTTATTTGAGTGGAGAAGTTATGAGTAATGACTTTCTTACTACAAAAAATTTCAAAATATGAATTTTTAATTCCTCCTCCATAATCACTATGAATATTTATAAATGGAAGGTTTTTCTCATTTTTAACTTGGGCCCTAAATGTTTTGAAATAAGAAAAATCTTCAGATCTTTTTGCTAAAAAATAGAACCACTTAAATCGAGTGTAATCATCAATTAAGAAAAATACATAATATTTTCCTCCAATGCATCTAGATTATGTTGGAACAAAAATATCCATATACACTAATTGTATTGAATCATACTTTTAGACTTCACCTATTGATTTAAAACTTGATTTTTGTTACTTTCAATATCAAAAATGATCACGAACTTTTAAAGAATCAAATCAAAGCTCTGATAGATCCTTAAAAAGTCTTTTCTTAGATATTTTTCATATGTTACTAAGGTTACAATGTCTTAACCTTATATTCCATAAACAAGATTGATCTTCCATTACACTAAGACAATGTAGATCTTGGCTCTTAAGGTCTTCTATTTTTAGTTTGTATACATTCTCTTTCCTATGGGAAGAAAGAATAAACTCTTCCTTGGAATTATGTGCTAAGAATTTATCATTCCTAAAATTAATAAGGTAAACTTCATCACATAAATGAATTATGCTAATGAGGTTAGGCTTAATACATTTAACAAATAAAACATTTGAAATCAATGTCTTTTCCAGAAGAAAAATGTTACATATACCAATAATTTCACCCTGAGTATTATCTTCAAAAGTTACTTTTCCTTCATTCGTCTTGATAGTATTTTCAAAGAAGTTTTTATTACTAGTCATATTCTGGGAACATCCACTATCCATGTAACATGTAATTCTGATGGTACTTTATTTTCCTTGGCTATTTGATAATTATTTTCAATGGGTATTTTGGATAGTAGGCCAATATTCTTCTGACTATAAGTTTCAAACTCTGAAGATTCATTAAATGAGTCACCACCACTGGCACTCCACTTATCATTATCCTTTAAGAATTCCATACCCTTATTTTTGTAATAATTTTTTCTATTCCTCTTAGAACTCCTTTATTTTCTATCTTTTCTTTTAAGAATGGGACAATATGACCAAATGTGTCCAGCGCTTTTTCATTCAAAACAAGTGAATTCTGTATAATTATTGTCCTTTCATTATTTATTCTTATAAATATACTAAAAATATTTCTTTCAAATTATCTTCTTAATATATAGAGGAAGATTAGAAAAATCATTTTTAGATTGTTCAGATTCACTATACTCAAATAGAACATTGACTTTCTTAGATATAGATCTTGCAACCCTTTCCACTGTCTCAACTTTCGTAGTAATAAAGGCTACACTTCCATTTCCATTTTTCTTCTTATTCTTATCAGAATATCTTTTTGTTATTTTCTCATGTTGAAGAAGGTTTCTAATAGGTTCGTCAAGGGTAATATTAGAAACATTCATGTTTTCATCAATTGTTGTCCTTTTTGATTCCCACTCATTTGGCATGATGTCAATAATCTTGTCCATAAGAACTTCATAATCAAGACCATTTTCTCCCATATATTGAAGACTATTGGTGATAGTCATCAATAATTTTTATACACTGTAAAAATGTTCTCCAAAAAGAAATATAAATCCATGATATCCCGATCTCAATATAGCTCTTATAGTTTCTATCACATTTGAAGTACCAAAATGCGTAACCTCAAGTTTCTTCCTGATGCAGTTGAACGCTTCACAAGAATAAATTTGACTATACATATTTCTATACATAGAACACAACATAGTGTTTATTACCCTGTAGTTTAATTGATATTCTTAATTTTCTTGATGGGTGAGGGTTTTGACTTCCTTGTCTGGAATTTTGTAATCCCCAATAAGCATGAAAAAATTGTATACTCCAGTGATAATGAAAAAGGTATTCATTCTAACTATCTAGTACTCATAATCATTACCATAAAAAGTTGGTGGTATTGTTGGGTTTAGATTATCAATGGAACCAATATTCATACCTGTCATTCTATAAGAAACATATCTTTCCACAAAAGAGTTTTTTAATAAGAATTTATAAAAAAATATAAAAATCATTAAGCAAAACATAAGCAATAAATGTTAAGAAACAAAATTTAGACAAAGGAAATTTTTTGTAAGAAAACTAATATATGAATATAAGTATTTATGATACCTCCTTTGATACCAATTATATGATTTAAAAACTATATGTAGCTGCTCAATTACAAGAGGGGTTGAATTGTAAGTTTAAAAACAATCATTTTTAACCTGAATGAAAACTATGTTTAACAAAGATAAACAACATAAATTCAAAAACACTAAAATAGTTCTATGAGACAAAATTTCTTAGGTTCGAGAAATATGGTTCCAGAAATTAAGTATAAGAAAAGTATAATTAGGAAAAGATTCTATATTAAAGCATTTAGAATCTCTATTATCAGTGTTAATAAAATTATAAAAAAGTATTACAAAGTTATACTTTCTTCCTTTATAAAAATACATCAGAAATAAAACATGAAAAAAACAAGTAACAAGTAGAAAATATTTTAACCCAGAGAGTAGTGTATATAACATCCTTGAAAAAAGGTCCATTGGTTTTTTAATTTCCTAAAAGTCTTTCTTACCCACATCGGGGTAAGATCTTGACATGAATATCAGAATTTTTCTTGTTATCCCTACAAGACCTTGATCTTTAATGTAGTCCTCACCTCTGTCTTCCTCTCCTCAGATGTCCATGAACTTTAAGGTAGTCGATACCTCTGTTTTCCAATCCTTGGAAGCCCTAGATTTTACTCAAGAACAATAAGAGTCGCATGAATCAAGGTTGAACAAGATGTTTAGATCCACAAAAAGCATGAGAGTCTCTCCCTCTCTAGAAATTACTTCACAACATGTGATCTCTAGAGTGATGGAATAGTTTTGAGCTCATTCAAATGAGATCATATTTATAGGAAAAAATCCAAAGATCAGCTCCCTCCTTCAATGGTAATATTTTTCCTTTAATTTTGGAGGGACCAATATATGTGTCACTCAGCCAATAATTATTTTGAAAGGGATTATAGGACAAAGTTTCATAATAATAACATTTGTAAGGAAAATGATGTAGCTTAACCAAATCTACGTTTCCAGTGTCTAAGGAAAAATAATCTTCAGGGTATAATCATATAAAAAATCAAATTCTATAAAAGATGGATTTTTAGATTTTTGTTTTCAACAAGTTTAGAATCTATATTCTACAGATTTTAGAGTCTAAATTCCAATGATGTTGGAGTCTGAATACTGAGGAATTTGGAGTCTAAATTATGAGGAATTCGGAGTCTGAATTTCATAAAATTCAGAATCTAAAATCTTGAGAATTAGGAATCTGAATTTTAGAGAATTATGAATCCAAATTTCAGAGAATTTGAGTCTAAATTTTAGAGAATTTGGAGTCTGAATTTCAGATAATTCGAGGTCTGAATTTTAGAGAATTCGGAGTCTGAATTTCAGAGAATTCAGAATCTAAAAACTAAACTCTCTGTATCCAAGTAATTTTAATATTCTGATGTTTTAGATACAAATCCAAATTTTTGACATAGAAATTACATGATTTTGATTTAGAGAGATTATAGAATGAAATAATGAAAAAAAGTAAGGATAAAATTTTCCTTAGATTAGGGAATTATTTCATAAAAAAATAATTCCTTGGGAAAAATAATTTTACTTATAATAATGTTTTTTTGATTTTCAAAACATAGAGGATTGTAAAAGTAATAAGGAAACCATATTGACTCAACAATGTTAGGGTTACTTTCTATTTCTTATCAAATTATTTGTACGCTTATTTAACCAATTTTATCTTCAATGTGGTAGAAAAATTTACTATGATTACTATTCAAAATTACTATAAATTAATTGGAAACATTTACCAAATTTCAAAATCGTGATTCCAAATCTGTAATCTCTTTTTAAGGATTAGAAACATTTGATTTTCAGAATATGATTTAAAATTAATCTTTAAAAACACAATGAAAATATGTTTAAAAAACCCCTTTATAAGTGATTTTTTATAACAAATGAAAGAATTAAATTAATTGAAAAGACTATACTTGGTCTATTTAAAATAAATATTAACTAATTATATTTTAAAACATACGAGAAATATAATATTACTTTGTAAATATATTTAATGAAAACACTGATTTAAATAAAAATAAATATGATTCAGTATTATTTAAAAAATAAACATTTTCAATAAAATCCCAAAAAATAATTCCAAGATAATTTTGACATAGTTTATACAAAAATGAATCTTTTTTATAAATTAAAATTATAAAATTTTGAAAATATTCATTTAGATAAAACATTACTATAAATATATTCCTCAAAACTATATACTTTTTGAATTAAAAAAATTATGTTTTAATAATGAATATAAATACATATTTGAATAATATTACAAATAATAAAAATAATTTATTAAATAATAACTCATTTTTTAATCTATGGTTAATAAAATTATCTGTGAGAATCTCTTTTATACTCATAATATTTCTCTCACAAGTTGTTCTAAAAATGAAAATACTATTAATTGTGAGAAAAAAAATATATATTTAATAGTGGAAGATAAATTTCTCGAAAGTAATAAAAGTAAACAACATTTTTTATATACTTAAAATTTGGGAAAAAATCATTTATGATCTCTATAAATTATACCTTTTGTAATGGAAATGACTTTCCCCTTTAGTAATGAACTATTCCTATAACTGAAACTATGTAGGTTGATATAAATAAAAAACAAGATGTGATGCCCAGTATATAAATTTTTAATTTGATTTAAAAAAAATCCTTATATATCAAAAGATCTATAGGTTAAATATTTTGAAGTTATTGATAGGTATTACATCTCATTTGTGACATCCCATCCCAACTCAACACTAGAACAATGGATGGGCCGATTGGTCAAAAGACCTCAAGCTTTCTTCCCCCTATACCAGTGGCTACTGAATAGTAGAGTGGTTAATAGAAGGTGATTGTGGGGAGAAATTACCCTCATGATCAAATTTTCATTGTGGTTTATCATATAATAAATAAAAAATAACAAATAAAGAATCAATAAATGAATAAAGATAGAGAAATGAAAAAAATAATATAACTGAATATCAATGATATCCAAAGACAATATACAATAATGAATTCATATCCAGATGATGATACAAAAATAAAAAATATACATAAAAAGAAGTACATGTAAAATAAAATAACAAAATCACCAAGGGTTATCTCTATGAAAATCATGATTTCAAGCTCTATCATATACTCCTAACTCCAAGTTACAATAAATATAGCACAAATAATAATCCATGGCCCTATGAAGAGAAGTTCTATTATGGTACCCCATTGCAATGGAGTCCCAAGCACGGTGGGAGATATAAATCCTAGTAGGTTATCACCCATGGTTTATACAATTGAATCATGTCCATCAATATAAAGTAAATAATTTTATAGGTAATATGAATAATAAAAATATAGAAATAAACAACAACCCACACACTCATATTCCCAAACGGAAACCTAGTGGTTCTACCAGTTTCATCTCATGGTCATAATAATGAACTGATTAGTAACCATATGCATATAGTAATAATATATACATAAAATGATAATATATTTCATCCACCTATATAAACCATGTATGTGAAGATGTAAGTGGACATATACCTGGAATAATAAGTGTTGGATTGACCAGGGATTAACTTGATCATCCATAACAAGTTTGTATTAGCCTACAATCTCAAGCCTAATGATACTTTCCCAACATATCATAATGAGTGGGAGACACTATTCCCATTACTTGAGATTTTGAGTGTGTCATCATGACAAGACTTTAAGTCATGATTGTGTTGGCATGCCAACACTCAACCAAGGATGTGGCACACAATTCCAACCATCCATCTAGTATCACTACTGTGAGCTTCCATGACTCAACACCCGATGTATGGGAGCATGATTCTTCCATGCTCAACCAAACCATTATTATCATTCCAAATCCTATATAAATTTATAATCAAATTCATAATAATATCCATGATGCATTATCACTCGTTATTAATTTTATTAGGCCTGTTATAAATATGGGTATTTCATTTATTATAATTCTAATTAATCATGTACCTAATAATAAATTTAATGCGGTCACATTTACAACCACAACATTTCATTTCAATCCTATGAAATAAAATTTTAAATAAAATAATCATCTTGAATAAACTATTTAAGTTATGAAATGCTACTAAAAGTATAAAAACATAGAAATTCATTTCAAAAGTCTCAATAGGTACCTAAAATGAACATTGGTCTAATCGAGAAATTACCTACATGTGAAATATCATTCATTAAAAAATTTAAACATTTACGAGGAGCTTTTTCTATTAGTTATTTTTATTATAGTGGTCAATCCATGCATCTAGAATATGTATAAGAAGAAGTGAAAATTTAAATAAATAGAGTGTAAATCAACTTTGTAACATTAAAAAGGGAAAATTACCAAACATTCTACGTAGAAAATAGTAATAGAAGGCATATGAAAAACACAATTCACTAATTCCAAACATTTTTAATGAAATCATAGTAACATTGTAATATCAAGGATAAAACACCTCATTTGATTGGTTTTATTATAATTTTTTGAAATTGTTTATGAACAATTCATTTAATCAATATAACATCAAATTTTTGAATCACATCTCTATTTATGCAAATGGTTCATTCTAGTAACCTATTATACAGGGTGACCAAATTATTAAGATCAACATGGCATATAGGAGGTGACATTAACATTTGGACAATTTATTACAATGGAAAATTATATTATAAACCCATGTTGAATGCTTAGAAGGTTTGTGATCGTTTATTAATTTATTTAATAAAGGAAGTACAAAAAGTAACACCCATTGGGTGTCTGTGTTTGTGGTTAAAAGAATAAATCTAATAAAAACCCATCGTAGGGAGTGTATCTAAGAGCATTGATCAATTCTAATCTGTAGAAATCATTCAAAGGGAGACACATGTAAAAGGCGAGTTCATTACACAATGACACTATTTATAAAATGAAATAATTTTTTGGGGAAAGTCATAGACCACCTACCTTTTGATTAAGATGATCCACTCAATCAATAATAAGGTTTGATTCAATCCAATTTGAATGATATCTAAGAAATTGATATCCATCCTAAAAAAGGGGAAAATTAGATCGCACCATGATATATTGGATGATAAAAGATTAATTGGAGAAAGGTTCAAGTGAAATCTAGAGAATATATAGAGGAATCCATAGGGATGGACGATGTTCGATTCAGACTTTATATGGAGGAGATATCATGAATCATAAGTGGAAGAAGAGGGGAACCCAATGTGCATGGGAGGAGGTTCACATGACAACATAGAGTAGAAGAAATAAGGAAATGATAATTTATTCCCATTAATGGAATTTTAGTAATTTCAAATTCCAAACTAGGCCACAGAATTTGGATGAATGGTTTTTCCAAAACACGTTGCAACTATACAAATCCAACTAATTAGGAACCCAACTCACATGGAAAACAGAATTTTATGCTAACCATGTGAAGAATAGTGTGATGGTAATTCCTAAGTGTCACTAACTATGTGGGTAGGTAAAAAATATGGGAAAACCTTGTACATCTCATGTGACACCTACTACTCCTTGAATTTAGGATACATGGTTTGCTACTGGGGGATGCACAGTTTATGAAAAAAAGTGGGCCCTATTAATTCCACCCACACATGGAATTTTTGGGGACCAAAACTCCTAAAATACAACCAGACTGCCAAGGGATCCCACAGTCCATTACACATGTCAAAAAAAATCAATTTTATGTGTTCCAATAGTTAGAATTATGTTTTGATGATTGATTCCAAAAAACTCCCATCCAAGAAACGCAAAATTAAAAATATTATTTTATTTTATTATGATCCAAAAATACGGGTCCTTATAACCTCCCCACCTTAGAACATATTTCCCTAATAATCCTTATGGAAATAGAGAAAATAGTACATGACCTATAAGATTCATGAAGTCACATTTAAACAATCACGTTGTGTTCCTAAATTCCCCACATGGTGCATAGAATTAGTTAAGCATATGATTCTTGAGCCATCAAGCATGATTCAATGCATGACTCTAAAATACACTAAAATAGAGGACACCAAATCCCATTTAGCTAGATAAAAAATCACGTCACTATCTCTCTAAAAATCCTACCGATGGCTCTTCCCACCATAGATATTAGCTTTAATAAGGGGCCAATTTCGACCAACAAAACCTCCAGATTTGGAATTTCATACAAAATTACTCTATTAAGAATTCTAACAACATTCATTAAATTTTTTTCAGCCGAGTGAACCCAAGTATATTAGAGTCCATGTTTGGGACCTCACCAAATATAAATGGTCAAATCTTGATCAACTAAACATGAACTCATCACACAAAATTTCCTTAAAATAAACATTTTGAACCATACAAAAGACCATCCTCAACGTGATGGTGTGATTTAAAATAGTTTCCTTTTGACCATACTCATCAAACTAGAAGGAAAACAAGTCAATCCACTCCAACATACATTTCTCTAAAATTACTGACATTGGAAACTATTGTATTAAAAACTAAACTGCATCATATTCTTCCAAATCCTTACAAATATACCATGAGAACATTAACTAAATACCACAGCTATATTCTGGTATCACTCCCCAATGAAACCATCACCTATCCATTTTAAATTTCGTTCCTTAGTATGAAAAAGAGGGGGTGACTGAGGTTAAGCCCACTGGAATCTTTACCCAGCAAGAATTACCTCCATCCCAGAAAAAAAGTCTAGTGTATCCTCATATTTATATAACATGAGTCTAAAGAACTAACCCTTGGTAGTCTAAATTCACTATTTAATAGTGAAATGTCGGTACAAAGGCAAGACATCAACATTAGACCATTGAATGAGCATTGAGCACCATCAACCTGGTGGTCTAGTCAATGGAAACAGATAGTGTCCAAGAGTCTGTCCAAGGAATTCTTACACAGGAATCTAGGTATCGACCAGGACTAACCATTCCCTAAATAAAACCATGCATCTAGTGTGCAACACATATAAATACCAAAAAATAGTGCGCCATCATTAAAAAAATTAGTGTGGAATAAAAATGACGCTCTCTTGGTGCATCAAAGATGGGTCCAAGATAGGGGACATGCTCGTGTCTTTCACAAGTGTACACTAATAGTATTTAGATGATTACCAAAAAAAGAAGAAAAGTCTAACTAGTACTAGTTTACTTATTAAATGAAGCTCAACTTCAAATTCTGACGCATCACTAACCCGACCATGATGTAATTACTACCTAATGACTTATATTATCATTCGATGTATATCCACCAATGTCTATACTATACCAATGGTGTTTATAAAAGGTTATATTCATAGATAACTATTTCAACTATTGTGTTTCTAATAAATCAATTACATGAAAACACGAGAACTAATGCG
Source organism: Viscum album (assembly GCA_963277665.1). Lineage (NCBI taxonomy): Eukaryota > Viridiplantae > Streptophyta > Magnoliopsida > Santalales > Viscaceae > Viscum > Viscum album. The sequence continues at coordinate 1,571,369,320 of OY728120.1, read as the reverse complement.
ATGCTCTTCACCGTAGGAGTGTCCTCATCATCTAAAGAAGAGATAGACTATCCTCTCAAAAGAAAGATAAGTCAAATCCACATTCATGTAAATGTTTAAGAATTAGGCATGAAAAACATAACAAAACTAATAGTCATGCCTGAACAACCAATCCCTTTGAAACATTATCCCATGCATGGGGATGGGACAAATTTCTTAAATCTCAGACCACTCTACTCTAGAGATGACCGAAGAACATACTCAATGACCCATGAATCAATAATTTTACCAAACCCTACCAGTTCATTTCAACATTTAGAAACTCTAAAAGATGTGTGTGTATCAATTCATAATACCCCATGGTTTTATAAGAAAAACAACATATCTTGAATAATATCTATAGGTTGTTCACCCTATGCATTCATGTATCAGATGCATAGCATATAAAACTAGCTTAAAGGAGTATTATTCCAAATGAATCTAAAATAGACCTTTGATCTATCTATTAACCAGTGGAAAGAGAAACATGGTCATGAAACATATGAAGCGTCCAATAATTCCCCAGTCATTTCAATCCTTTTGAAACCGATAGATACACGACACACATAACCACAACAAATGTCAAGGATACTATGACCACCCATCATAAAAAGTGTTCAATTTAATGCTCAAGGTCCCTATTGGGTACAAAAACCCAAGAAAATCACCAATCATTAGAAATATCATAGAATGAAGAATGTAATTTTATCATTAAGGGTTCTACCTACCCAAATATAGAACCATAAAAAGGTATAAGCGTCAACTCTATCAATTGTTCATGAAAACCAAAAAGTCACTAGGCTTAAGAGCTAATCATCCAGTCCATTTACAAAGAAGAAAATACTATAGAAAATGAAAATGTCTCTATTCTATAGATACTCAATGAAATACATTAACTACCCGTCCATGAGTGATTAAACAAAGGACACCACTTTAGGTTCTGCTTTAATGCAATTTCCTTGATTCACAATATGACATTAAATATATAAAATATTTAAAACAAAACACCATGGTATACTTGGAAATCCTTATCACACAAACTTTTTGAACACTATCATTTATTGGAATCTTGTTATTATTTTTAAATTTACCATATAAATTAATTTTAAGTCATACTTAATAAGGTGACCCACAAGGGTCCCATTGGGCCAACTGAAGATCATCAAAAAAATGAATCCCAACATCACCTTCTTAATTACTAATGATTTAAAAACTCCCATTGCATGTAATATTTTAATAATTTTTTTACTAAAATACTTGGTTCCATTAGATAATTTATGAATTTAATCACATTACATTCATGCCTATGTGATATAATCACAGTCCTTTATATAGGGGACCATTCATTTCAAAATGAAATTAAACAAATTTTACATTTATAACCATTTCAAATTATATCAAATGATTATATATACTAGATCAGTTATATGGGTGACCATATACTAATCCATAAAGTATCCATACACTTTATAGATTAGAATTTGGCTCCTATTAATCGAAACCAATTCACTTGATTTTTTTTAAATTTAGTTCCCTTTACATTTTAACAATGGTCTGGAGGTATATGTGTAATGACCAATGGATGGTTTGATTATACATGTTACCTATTATATATTATAATAAACCTATACATCATAAAAATAAAAAATGTTTCTTGTTAATTCAAACGAATAAATTCAGCCCATGAAACCAATTACATTCATCAAAATCACAACATTATATGTTATCATAAGTAGTAAAAGTTGAATAACATTCTAAATAAACAGGAAGCATTTCATATAATCAAATAATCATGGAAGCCTATCAAAATGATAAATAAGTATGAAACATGGCATATCATCCCTGAGAATGTCATATAAGAAAGGCATATTGAAGGAAACAAGGAATTTCATAAGACTGAAGGAAAAATAAATCCAAATCAGCTTGAATCCAATGAATGAAACTACATGGCCATGAAAATTCATGACATGTAAATATATATGTTCCAATAACGATTCATATAATGCTTCATCCTCTCCATACATGGACAAGGGTTAAATACTGTTACCACGTAAATTAATAATCATAATAATGTACTCCAGTCACTCATGTTGAAATTATAATCAACTGTAACATTGAACAATATGAAAAAAACCTATCCCTAGAGACTTGACCTTTTCTCTATAAATGGGTTGATCAATCCTTGGAAAGATTATTTATCAAGCACTGACACATTTTTAGTATCTTGTATATAAAAAAGAAAACATCAAGAAAAAGGACAAATAAAGCTCTAACACCACTTTCTAACATCCCAGCCTGACACACGTATAGAACAGTGGCCGGGTTAGTGGGTTTCATGGCCTTAAGAATGTCTCCCTATATGACAGATGCCTTCTACTAACAATGTGGGTCTTAGGAGGTGATAGTGGGGATACTTTATGGTTCTGATCAGAGTAGCACATCAGTTTATCAGATAACAAATAATAAACAACATCAGAAGAAAGAATAAATGTTTAAAGATAAATATGTGGAAGAAATAACATAACTGAATAGAAAATATTTCCAAATACAATATACAACAATGCATGCATGTAAATATGATGATACATAACTTAAAACAATAGACATACAATGTAGTACAATTAAAAGGAAATAACAGAATCCCCAATGGTGATCTCCATGAGCAGCAGGATATCCACCTCAGTCTTATGCTTCTTACTAAAAAGTATATGAAATATAAACCAATAAATCATCCATGGTCATGTGAGGATAAGTTCTACATAGGTACCACATTGTAATGGTGGCCCAATCGGGGTGTGTGATATAAATCAAAGTCGGTTACCACCCATGTTGTCTATAGTTGAATTTAGACCATGAATATTAATTAATGATATGTGTAGGCAATAATAATTACGTAAAAAACTAAAACAAACTAAAACCCTCCCTCAAAGGTTCATGAATGGAGTCCTGATAATTCTACCTAGTTCAGATCATGGTCAGAATAATGATCTAATCATTATTCTAATGTATATTGTATTAATATATACATCGAATAGTCATATATTTCATCCACCTATATGAACCAAGTACATATTGGTGAAGTTGGAAATATACCTATAATACTAAGTGTAAAATTGAGAGGGTAATAACTCAATCATCTATAACCAGTCTACACAAACATAAATCTCAATCGAGAGGGTACATGCCCTGCATATCATTATGAGTGGGAGAAAACATTCTCATCACTCAATATTGTGCACATACCATTATTTCATCACTTTAAATATTGAGTGTGCTTTCATTCAAACACAAAAATCTAGATTCTGTGTACAATACCCACCATCAAACTAGTAAAATTGTTGTGAGACGCTATTACACAACTCCTGATATAAGGGAGTGTGATTACTCCTTGCTCAATAGAACCCTTACCATCATTCCATAGCCTATATCCAGGCATAATAATATTCATAATAATATCCATGAGTAATTACATATCATGATTTTAATTTATTAAGACCATTATAAATTAGGTAATTCTATTTAATACAATTCTAATTAAGCATGTACTTAATGATTCATTCAAAGACATGGCCTTTTTACCATTTACATTTCATTTCATTTATAACTAAAACATTTTAAAAAAACCATCATGAATAAACTATTGGATTTATGAAATGAAATTGAAACTATCAAAAAATGGAAATTCATAAAACAAGGCTCAATGGTTACTTAGAATGTATCACGGTATAATTGGAAAATTAACAACATGGGAAATCCCATTCATTAAGTATGTCAATCCTGTAAGTGGTTCTTATTACATTAGTTTTTTAAATATGAATGTTCAAGCAGTGTGCATAGAAGGTGCATTGGTTAAAAGTAACATTTAAATAAACTGAGGGAAACTCCATTATATAACATCAATAAGGATCAAGTCCTAAAGATTACATATACAAAATTGTAATAGAAGGCATAAGAAAAAAATTCCATATGTTTAAACATATTTTAAATAAATCATCATCAACATGTAATTTTGAAGACCACACACCTTATACATGTTGTATTTTAATAAATCCATGAAATATTTATAAACAATTAATTTAATCAATAAAAAATCACACTCAAGAATGACATCCAAATTTACCCGAATGTTTCATTCTAGAAGGCTACCATACAATTAGATTAAATTAAAAAGTTCATCATGGAACTTAAGAAGTTCCAATATCATTTGGACAATTTTTTGAAATGGTAAATTCCATTGTTAATTGAATAAAACCACATAAAATGAATTCCAGTCATTTACTCATTTAATTAATAAGGGGATGTGGGAAGTAGACACACAATTGGGGTGTCCGTGATTGAGTTTTGAATCCTCCAATTACTAAAGAATGACCATAGGGAGTGTATCCTAGGGTGTTGATAAAATTAATATGAGTAACTCATTCAAAGAGAGAGTCTTGAAAAAGGTTTGTTCACGTCACAACGACACTATTTATAAAATGACCTAAATTTGATGAAAAATCCATAGAACACCTACCTTAAGATTAGGATGCTTCAATCGTCCAATATCAATGACTAATTCTATCTTGTGTGGAAGAAATATATGAAATATACATCCATCTAGATAATTGGTAAAATGAGATCGCACGTTGAAAACATGGTAGAGAGAAGATTAAAAAAATATAGGTTCAAAATTAATCAAGATCATAATGATAGGAATCCATAGGGACCAACAATGTTTGATTCGAACTTCAGATAGAGTTGATACCTTATAGCCTAGGTGGAAGAGGAGGAGAAACCGACTACACCTTTGGGGAGGCTCACACGTCTACCAGGATGAACATAAATAAGGAAATTAGAATTTAATCCCACTAAAATAATTTTGGTAATTTCACCATAAAAATTGGGTCACATGGTTTTTCTACACTGTTTATCGAAACCATGCACTAATCGTGTGACTCGTACTACATTGAAACCCACTACAAATGGTTTATCCAGCATGGTTAGTGTAGTAGTGTGCATACTATGAGATGAATATTGTGATAGTACAGCCTACATAGCATCAACCACATGGGAAAGGTGCCAAGTTTGGGAATCCCATGTGAAACCCATGTGACACCTTCTTCTCTTCAAATTTAGGTGCACAATTTTCTCATTGGGTGTATATAGTTTTAGACAAACGATGTGCCTTCTCTAGACCATCCAAACATGGGATTTTCGGGTCCCAATGCTCCCAAAACACAACGAGAAAACCAAGGGATCCCTCAGGCCATTACAAAAGTCTAAAAACTACAGTTTGATGGGTTTCAACTCTAGTAATTATATTACGAAGCTCATTTCAAATAAAGGTCCATACACTAAAGGTAAACATTCAAATTCCATTGCATTTTCATCCGGTCCAAAAACATGGGTTGTTATATGATAAAGTGAGATACCAATCAACGATAGAGTGTAACATGAAACTCATATAACTCAAGGGAAAATAGTGGTGGAAACAATTTTATCCATTTTTGTGCCACTTATAGTATAATATGAAATGAAACAAGGTATATATTATTTTTTAAACATTATTCTATATGATTATGAATGTTTTCATAATGAATTTTGGAATAGTGGATAATAATTATCCCCCAATTCCATTTTTATAGGGAATTTACCCATGATTCATTTACACTTATAGTAATATTATTAGAGGGTTATATATGTGAAATAGAATGTAAGATCCTAATATTGTTTGATTTCCATTACAAGAAACTTAGGTATAAGTAATATTTTAACTACATTTGGATTCTATAGATATAATTCTATTTAGCATTAATAAAATGGACATAGTAATTAGTGAGGAAATAGATTCAACGTTATTATATAATCTTATTGTTTCACTAGTATTTTCTTTTTTACATAATCAATGGATATGTACATAATGATGTTAAAGAGAAATTATCACAATTAATAGCCACTACTATTTAATAGTCAAAGACATAAATTATACCCCATTATATTTAAATATTATGAAAAACTTTTTTGGTGTTATAGATGAAAAATTGTAATTCCCCGACCCTAGTTACCCAGATTCGGTGCATTATTTTAATACGTTTTCATGATTACAAGTAATCAAGTCCCGAAGGACCAATTGGTTTAGCAGTCTTGGAAAATAGATTACATAATTGAATGTTACATTACACTTTATAACATACAAAACAACCTAAATAATAATTTTTTAATGCTATTATTCCCTTGTCTTAACCCTTCATATCAATCACAATACACTTCTTGGAATCATGGAAAAAATAAAACATAGAAAGGGGTGAGCTCAGATGCTCAGTAAGGATAATAATATAGCCGAAACTTTAATAAATAATCATAAACATGTAAGGCAATGTATAACTAAAACAAATGCCTTTTAAACTTGAACTTCAACATAATATGGCAAAAATAAAATAAAATAATTTCATTTACTTATTCACATCGATATTATACTAGTTGAATAATCACATGCAATATCACTAACCACTTTAATAATGATGGAATACATAATGCCAGACTATCATCACCACGTATCCAAGGCCTCATGCCAAGACTAAAAATAAGATTTTGACAAGGCCTCATGCCAAGACACTAGTTTTTATCATGAGACCTACCAATTCATCAAGGATCAATAGCGGGCTCCACCCGTCACTTATTAAATCCAATGCATTCTTCATATGAATAGGTTTAAACATAACATAAACATTCATATTAAAACAAGCATACGAAATGTCAATACTTTCTCCATAAACCATGAATGGTATAAAAATTACACATCCACAGTCAAACATATCAATAAACCTTCAATACAATATGTAACTTTTGTATCATAATAAATCAACTTTAAATAAGCTTAAAATCCACTAATGTATGTTGACATAGATGAAATCAAAACTATTTGAGAGAAATATCTATTTTCTTGAAATTATTTAAAAGTATAATAATTATAAAATAAAGAATTTACTTTGAAAATATCCTTATAAGCTAATTAGGGAAGCTTCGACGAGTTTATAATGGTAAAAAATAGCCGCACCTGCCGTATAATTTAAAAAGACATTCTTACCTTAATTTTTTCGAAAAGGTTAAAAATGACCTTGTTTGGAAGACAACAAAAATATTCCATTATAAAAATCTTATAAAAAGTCAAAAAAGGGTATAAGTGACTTTAAACCATAGTCTATAAAATATTAAATATTATTTGAAATATATTTTTAAGAAACATGGATGGGGATGATAAAGAGGTCCCACTAGATAATTACGTATAAACAACCTCGGATAATGAAGAGATTGTGAAATAAACCCTTAATAATTTGGTAACATGAGAAACATACTACCCATGAAAGAGGTATCATAAAATTAATATGTAAATACACATAAATTAAATTGTATTACACGATTAATACAATTATGTGCAGTACATACACCACACAAAAGTTAATAGTGGAAATATGACACGATTCTCAAGGGAATAAGAAGTGAGATGAGAACCCATTACCTTGTACTTTTCCATGGTTGATGTTAGTTTATCATCCTGTATTACGGTGAAATAATTGTTATTAAATTATACATTAATCATATACCTTAATATGATATCATATATGATCTTTTAACCTTGCTTTGTTAATAATATCTTAGTATTATCGTTGTTTCAGGTGTTAACTTGCTCATTTTATTTTATATGTTTTGTTACATAATCCATGTTTGTTATGGATAGGTTGTATATTATTCATATACAGAATTACATAAAGTCTTTAAACATTATTTTTAATCATCAAATGAGAATTAAACTTGAATGGATACGATGGTGAATGAATCTCATCGCGTTCGTGGACTCGGTAATCCGTACGTACGCACGAGCGACAATGTCATTCTTTTGATATTAAAATAATATATAATTGGATATTATATCATATATACAGAATAATTATCATGTTATATTTATTATTTACATTAATTTCACATCATTATTATACCCATCCAAATAATAATGTATTGAATAACTATTATACCACGATGTGGAGAGGGTAGGTCGTACGTACGCACGTATGGTGACATGTCATTCAAAGGATGGATAGAATACTTAATATGGTTGTACCATATATATAAAAATATCATAGTATATAGAAGATACTTGAGATATTATTTTATAATGGAAACAAAAATGAAAGAAGAAGTTGAAGAAGAAAGAAACTTGAAAATGGGTGGTGAAAATATTACCTCTTCTTTGGGTTCTTCCTTTTGATTTGATCAAAAGGGTTCCTTAGGTTGGATTTATGACTAAAGGATGTCATCTAGGATTAAGGGAGGATAGTTGAGAGGGTATTTGGGCATAGGTTGGCCGAACCAAAAGGCTTTGAAGGTATGAATAATTGGTAATAAGTGGTGTCCTTTTATAAGGGGGAGGAGGGGCTCTTTAGGAAAAACTTAAAGAATTAATTTATAATAAATTCATATTCGGTTTCTAATGGATCCAAAGTGAATTATTAAAAGTATAAGGTGTGTATGGGTCGAAATAATTTCATCCAATATATTTTAGATAGGTTTTGGTCACTATATTAACCTTATCATTTATATTTAACTCTTAGTTAAATAGTTTGACATTTACCATGTCACTTTGTCTTTTTATATTATATGGTTAATAAACTTACTATATAATTCCACGCAACCCCCAAGTGGTCCAATAATGATACACCTATAATGATATAAGTCTTTTTGCCGAACAATATATTTTTAGGAATAGAATATCAATTAATAATATAATATTTGTTTTAAAAACTCATTTATGTCAATTTTGACACTATTTAATAAATGATTTTTTTATACTCTTAACAACTTTATTAATTCTAAAACAATTATTTTAAGCAATAATAACATGTCATATTAACTAATAATATTTTTTTAATTCATTAAAAGTCTCAAATTATATTTATTTGTGAATTTATAATATCAATTATTTAAATATTTCATTAATAAGGTAATTACTGCATCATGGTTATGTCCTAAATAAATTAATATATTTTATGTATAAAAATTATAAAAAAATACCATGTAGGAAATCGTTTTATATTTCCATTGAATATTTATTGTCGAAAATATAACTTATATTACCCCATGTAAAAAGTAATTTACTGAAAGATATTTGTTAGTGTCATTTTTGTCTTTACTTTAAATTAATTAATCTAAAGAGTCATTATCTCTCTCAAGTGACTCCATGGGGTTAAAAAATAGACACAAGGATGGAAATTGTTGGCCATGACTCATCCAATAAGGTTAGGACAAGTGTTAAGGTAATTTTGTATTATTATAATATACTTTTTATCTTAAATTACCCTATTTTCCATTTAACCGCGGTAAATAAAAGTCAAATGTTACTATTCACCAAAAATTATTTTTATCATATTGAACCAAATTTTACTCCTTTATATTTACAATTTCTCTCATATTTTTGAAATTCACTCAGAGAAGCGATAAAATTATGTTTTATGTGAATTTTCAAATTCTCCTAGGAGGTGGGTAAAAGACGGTGAAAAGTTCAATAAAATTTTTATATATCTAAAATTATTATAAAATGACTCCAATGAATTAAATTGTACTTATATAGGAAGTATATATCTATTTTGAAATAAAATAAATTCAAATAAAATAAATAATTATTTTAATAAAAATTCAGTTTTAAACTATAACTCATTGTTTTTCACTATTCATCCAAAATTAAAAGTTTTCCGAAAAATACAAAAAATTTACCCTATGATAATTTTGATATTCCAAATTCAATAATGTAGTATATTTTACCAAATTCAAAACATATAATTTACTTTTATTAATTTAAAATTAATTTCCACTATCAAAACCAAAAGGCGTATTTTTAAGAAATAATAACAACCAAAAGTTTGACACTTGTTTATGTCCAATTTCAAAGTGAAATTACTTACAATGACCATCATTGGATTAAATGGTTAAAATATAATCTATTTATACTTCAAAACCATTAAAATTTATAATTTAATATTATAAATTATTTTGATTTAAAAAGTTGTTTTGAGTTAAAATATTGTATTTTTCACTATTCACCCAAATATGAAAGTTATCAAAAAATACCAAAACTTTATAAAAACTAAATTCTTAGGTAACGATTCTAAATAATAATTTTATTTTGTCAATTTAAATATATAAAAGTTTCAAATATTGGATTTAAAAATGCATCTCCATTAAAAGGCGGTAAAATTAATTTTTTTGAGAAATACTTCTTTTATCTGAAAAAAATGTATTTGTTCTTACATTATGTCTAAGAAACTCATAATATGGATTCTAAAATTATAAGGATTATATAAATTTCAAAATTCAGTTAATACTATTCATAACCACTTTTGAACGACTTGTTTGGTAAGTCATGGTGCGTTAGAACTCAGTGTTGCATGTAGTGCAAGTTATTGAATTACTTTGAAGAAACAACATAATATGAAATATTGGGGTGTTACACAAATTATACCAAGGATTAATAACAACATTTAATTAAAAACTAAACATACGGTCCAATAGAATGAAATATCAAAATGTTTGTATTCATAGTAAGACGGCTACCATATCAGTACATAACAAAATAATATTATTACATTATGCATTAAAATATATATGAAGGATGATAATTTTTATTCAATTAATGATATAAAAAATTAATTTCATTACTTTTAATACAAGTTAATTACTCCTATGGATTCATTTTTTTTTAAAATCAATGTAGATAGAAAGGAAAATCTAGCATATACCCAAAAGAATAAACTTTTCATTAATGATATGTTTTACGGAAAAAAATATTTTCTGATATAAGATACGTTAAATTATTAAATTTTAATATCTTATATATTAAATTAAATTAAACATTGTTGGGAAATTTACCTTCATCACATAATATCCCTATCCTCTCAATGATAGATAGAATTAATGATAATATTCACCCACTATAACATGAGATGCTAAAAATATTATAAAAATAGTAACTACCACAATTGAACCAAGACACACCTTTATAAAAAACATTATATTTAAAGAGAAAAAATAATATATTATAATCCATTTCATGTTATTTTTAATAGATCATTTAATAAATCAGGGGATCGTAAATTATTTATGTTAAAATTGATGATTTTTATAATAATAATAATTTTATATTTTTTCATTTATGTTATAAAATACTTTATTATTAAGGATATTTTATTTTACATGACATTTTTAAATTCATGTTAGTAATTTTTAGAGTATTTATTTATATTTCATATTCAATAATCTCTTCAATAATTTCTAAATATAGTTTATGCATAACTATTGTTATTATAAACTAAAAATTATTTTATACTTTAATACATGTAATATTTATATCCATGTAGTATTTTATTCTCATTATTGTGTATTTTATAATGAATATCTCTTATATTTTTACATGGGAGATGGGATTTTGGGTAATTTGATCAAATATTTTAAAATAAACATTTTTAATATTTTGACAGAGAAAATTCAAGGTCTATTAAATGAAAATTTTGTATTTATATGTCACAATTAAATAGTATCTTATGTTGGGGGTATTTTCAAAATGTAATCACAATTTTTTAAATTTTATTATAACTAGTCATGTTTATTATGTTTATAAAATATATTTGTTATTACTGAAGTAATATGATAGTGAACTTGTATTGATAATTTTTCAAATAATGGTATTTTTTTAGTAATTTTAATTGAATTTTAACCATTGTGGAATGAAAAATATAACGTTAAACTATATATTTTCATTTATGTATTAATATAACTGACATTTTAAGTCATGATAATCAACTTTAAAATTCATTTTTTTATATTAATGAAATATAGTGGATTCATCCATAGAGACTAATGGATCATATCATATAGACTAATATAATCGATCATACTGAAAAATATAGTTAAAATGGTACTGTTTATGTAGATATAGTTATCTATGAAGATACTATATTTACTATTTGGTAATAGAAAAGTTATTGTACAGTAAACATGAGTCTTCCCTAAATATTTCATGCTACATTTTTTAAAATTTATATACATTTCTATGTATTAAAAACTATGTTAACATGAATGTTTCTATAAATTACCATTAATATTATTATATAAATCATGAATTAACAACTCTTTATGCTTAGTGATAACGTCATAATGACTTCTATATACTATGGTCTAAAAAATATATTAAATGATATTTATAGAAACTCATGTTACTATGTTTAATTTATTTTTATAGTAATGTTTCAGTTGAAATTATGTGAATGTTGTTACAAAAAAATATGGAAATAATTCCCCTTATAAAATGGATTATTCTTTCATTGAATTTATATATTTTTCAAAAATTAATTTTGTGAATGATATTCATTAATAAAAAATATTATATTAACAGTGTAAACACATGGGAATATATCATTTAACCATGGTTTTATACTTAAATAATAGGCTTTTATAGATTATATAAAGTTTATAGGGTTTATATGGATCCATAAAAATAATTTTAACCCATATAATGTTATAAGGGACCCATAATATAATGAATTAAAAGCATGAATCTTGAAACCATGCTATATTATGTGAGGAAAATGTTCTATAAATTCCCCAAGTCAAGAATACAATTACAATATGTAGTGAATATTCTTCATAATGGACAACATAGGTAGGAAATATTCATCACTTATCCATGGTGTATCCATGTGCGGATGATGAATAACCAAACACACAGGTAGGATTCACCTCACATTCAGGATATTATAATATATATTATATCTGATGACTATGGGAAATGTGATATTTCATGGAGAATATATAGAATATAAAAAATGTTTTCAGTTTAATTGGTCTATTTATTTAGGCTTTTGGGAAACTATAAAACAAAAACATTGTAACAAATTTTTTATATAATTTTTAATAAATGTAATGTGGTTGATTTTTTATTACAACCTTTATCCTTTCATTTAACTCCTTTTTACACTGATTCTATATGTTTTTTATTAATGTTTATATGAAATAATGATCCAAATTATAATGAGTTAACAATTGAGTAGAAGTATAAAAAATATATTTCATGCTATGGGAAATTCCCAATACTACGGATTATGATAATCCATGACTTAATTTAATTCATACTATTATACATTATCAATCCTAGACAAAGATATAAGGGATTTATTTTATATCACATTTAATGAAAAAATTTGAAAAAAAATACACATAAACATGGTTTCATTTATCCTTATTTAATATCATATAAAAACATGTGAATAACTATCAAAACCTTCTTTTGAATATCTCTAAAAAATAGAACATTATAAAAAACAATTAATTGTATCTCTACATATATAATACCCTTTACATAAGTCATTAAAACTACTTTTAGTTAAACTATTAAACATTTTAAGATGAATGGTCTGAGAAAAAGTTTATATCATTTTAATCAACCATAATTTGTTACCCTACTAGCCACTGGTGTGTTAGAAGAAAATATGAATTCCTATATCAATAATATATGACAACATTCATATCTAACAAATCATTAGTTCCACAATATATATTTTGGGATAAGGAATGGCCACTAAAAAACATTTATATCCATAAATAATCAAAAAATACTATTTCATATGTAAAAATGTGTTTTCAGGTGAAATGTTTTTCTATCACATTGTGTAACCCAAGTTTAATGTATAAAAATGTTCCCTCATTTTATATAAATATTAATATTTATGTAAGAAATTCATTCCCAAAATGACAATGGTTTATTGCCTTTTAAGGATGGACCCATAATCATATTGTTTTAGGAATGATCCTTACATATCCCAAAATTTTATTCTCACATAGTACCCTTAATATATATACATCACATAAAACAATTTTTCATAATCTAGGGAATAAAGAAAAAAATAATGTGTGAGATTGGATGCCATGAAAGGGTAGTGATTGGTGATACTGATCAATGATCCCTAGTGAACATATGATGAAGATAAAAGGTATGGTTATAGGAACAAAACGTATACAAATAATACCCATTGAGTCAATGTAAATTTGTTTTAAATAATTGAATAATTCATTCTCAAAACAAGATATATTTTTAATATGTGTGTGGAATAAAAAATAATCAACCATGAGACATGAGAACATATCATAAGCATAAGATATATGTTTTGGGAATACACATATAAATAGAATATATATTCCTAATCCAATGATCACTTCCAAAAATATCATAGTGAATTGGATTCACCAACCATTCAATCATTTCCTTATTCATGGTTCACTTCCAATATTATATTATTAAATATAGTCCCTTTCATAATTGGGTACACTCCCCATTCCATTCCAGATTATCATATTATATATATATAACAAATATATTAGATAGATACATAATTTCGGCCCCACAATTCAAATAATAAAAATCATACATACGTGTGACATAATATTATAACATCATTTCATAAAAAATAGGATGGAAATGGGAATTTCATGAATTCATCATAATATAATCTATGGAAAAGTATCATGTTTCATAAATTTTGCATTCTAACAAAATTAACTTGTAGGAATAAAATTATGGTCATTGAATCATCCTTAAATAAACACAATTTTAAGAATACTACAGAAATAATCATAATGGTATAATAATATCAAATCATTAGTGATAAATAAGAATCAATAATGAATGTTGAAATTGATTAAAAATAAATTGAAAATAACATTCTTCCTTTCATTTAAAACATGATACATGTATAATTTTCTGTTTATAACATTATAACTAAAAATACTACAAATATATAGGGAATACTTTTATTTTGAAGAAAAATGTTGAATCAATTAAAAGAATATTATAGAGAAGAATGAAAATGACTTTTTAAAAAAAATTAATCTAATATACTTTAGAAGGGAAAATAACACTAACTTTTACAAAAATCCATATATGACTTGTTCAGATATTATTTCTTGAAAATAATTTCTTTTAATAGTTTGAAACAAATATTCACGTAATGAAAATTAATTATTTTTATAAAATTATGTATTAGTAAAATGCTCCAAATAAATTTTTTAAGAGAGTGTACATGGATGTAATTTTTCATCAACCAAAGAGGAAATAAGGTTTTCTTTTCATTAAAATTATATTCATCCTAATTTTTAGTAAAAAGAGTGTAAAATGGTACAAATAGAATAAGATTTTGTATTAAATAATTTAAAGTAAAATAGTACTATTTTAAAGGATAAAAACATTTTAAATTTACTCAGCTAACATTTAGTATAGACAATCCTGAAACAAAATGATATTGTAATAACAATTCCTTACCACTTATCCCATGTAGCTTTGTACGCATTAAAATATCATATATAACAAATAGATTTTTTATAAATATATTCTAGAACCATATTTACAAATAACATACTATATATAATTCAATTATAGTTTCTATTCATCCATTTGTTTATAATTTCTCCATTAAAATCAATATTCATGTGTAAACTAGCCCCTTTTCCTTGAATGTTTGGGTTCAATGGTTCTAATAATTACACTGAGGCCATTATTTCATCATCTATAGAATATAAATAATGATATAATTACCATATTTATTTATCATATACCCTTTTATAATAAATATTAAAAATTAGTGAATACAAATTAATTATTACACTTTATGGGGAAGGTATCCATTATATACACAAAATTGATACCTCTATTTTTGATAGATAAAAAGAAATAAAGGTAAATAATAATTGACAATTATTTATTTATTATTATATAAATAATCATTTATGTTCCTTAATTATATCCTTATTACCCACCATGATTAGGGTAAATGAAAAACAAATCACATTGCTTCGTAGAGGGGGTAGTCCACCCATATGAAGAAGCAACAATATAATTTTCTAATTGGTGGAATTCTTAGATGGTATATAAGAAATTTATATTATTGAAGACTAATTAGTTCATAAATATCATATATTTAATATAATTTCGTCATAAAAACCAATATATAATGATGGATATGGACAATTTTTTATATCGTGGCATGGGGGTGGTAGTCCATATGTCCATAAAAGTGATACATTCATTTCAAATTTGTTGGAAATTATGTCAAAAATGGTTGTTCCATCATCGTAAAAAAATATAATTAGAAATTTTGTCCTAGATTAATAATTTTTGGATGGATACAATATATTTATTGGTATTATAATAAGAATGAAACTTGGAAAATATCGGTAAGAACAAATACCTCTTATTTGAGAAAAATCCATTGAATTTCATCTTATGGACCCATGGGTTATTATTTAAAGAAGAGAAGAAAACATATGACATGTATAAGGATTTTATAATGATATTTTGTATGGATTTGGTCTTGTTAGAGGGTCAAGTTATGTGGTAAAAATTAGATTGGGGGTTCCCTTCTATAAGTGACGAGATTGGAACACTTATATTTATTAATAATATGAAAATATAATAAAGTAACACCCTTGATAATGTGTAAAAAAATTGGATGAAATTGGAATATAAGATGATATAGATCTAAAATATATTTATTTAATAGGATTTGTAAATTTTTATAAGTTATTTTAACAATTACCCCCTTTAGAATAACACCTTTCTAACCCCTTTTAACCATTATCACATTAATGAATTTTTACCACGGTGACTATTCATAAAGAAATAAAATTAAGTTATTTTTTTTTAAAATAACTATTATGATGATTAAAAAAGTGTACTATATTTTATAAGCGTACATTTCTTTATGTATAAGAAATTAAATATACAATTATTATGAAAAAAATTGATAAAACCGTTTTTAGAAAATTTATTTTTAAATCGAAAAAAGAGTTTACTGTGATTCCCAGTAATTTGAAAACTATTAAATTAATGATAAAATAATATATTGAATTTAAATTTTCTAAAAATTTAATTAAAATAATTCATCATTAGAGATTAATTTAATTAATTACTATAAAAACTCATTGTTTGTATCAAAATTGTTTATTAGAAATGAATATCCTTTTACCATAAAATGATTTTATTTTAATTTATAAACAGCTAAAAAAATAATTAAATTTATAAATATATCAAAAATTGTTTTTTATAATATTTTTAGATCTATTAATACCCCAAAATCCTGCATCTATTTGATAACATTCACATTAAATTATAATAATTCATTAGTGTATCATTCTTTATATGAACATAGTGTGAATTATAAATAGATTTATTTCACACATAAAATTTAAAAAAGATATATTTATAATACAATATTGGGGTGTAATGTTCTACCCATAATACAATAATTTCATCTGGAAAATCAACTCACTCTGATAAGAATAAATGAGGATAAACTATCCTCATTACATCTCTGAGTTCCCTCTTATATTTTTAAAATTTGAGGCTCCACAAAAAAAGACCAAGTGAGTAGTAATATTTCACAATAATTTCGCTTTTATGTGAAGAATATCCATTAATTATTTTAATAGGATACAGATGATCCAGTGTGATAATAACTGTGTTCAAAACATGTCAAGGATAAAGTATATACATCCTTAGGGGAGACACATGGAAAACATTGTGATCTATAGATACAATCATTAGAAGTGTAAATTGATACAAAATTATCTATAAGAGATAAAAATTATCAAATGGACTAAAATATTAATGGATAAAATTTCCCATCTTTACAAATTACATATCCTTATTCCATGGATAATTTCATATCATTAACTTTTTACCAACATCAGATTCAATATCTCACTAATGATTCTCAACATAACACCTTTTTGAACACTGCATTTCCTTGATTTGATTTTTAATATATGTAACATTATCATACATTTACCCAACTAGAAAATTTCTTAATTGATTTCATTCTCGAATATCATCTGATCAATTTAGATTTCTACATTTGATTCTATAGAGGTCTTGATAAGGAGCCTTCTCACTATCCATGTGAAGGATATATTTATAATATAATTTAAAATGGGGAAGTTTTTCATCCTTAATAATTTATATATATATATAAATTGTTATCATAGAATATTATCTAGGGTTTTATTGGGCATATCATCCATGAAATTTTAATGAGAATGTTAAGTAGTATTGTGAGGAAACTAAATATTATGAACATACAAGAGACTTCTCTTGAACTCTGATGTAAAATGTAGAACTTTATATGATTTAATCGATAGTATTAATCCATGATATCAAACCACATTAGTACTATATATCTGGATAAGTCAATCATGAGTTAAATAATATCAATTAGTAATTAAATTTTCTCACTTCATAAGGTGATTAATTACAACTGAAATAAGATTATACCCATTAGAATTTATAAGTAATCCAGTACAAATATACCTATAAATGATTTAACACATAAATTAAGATATAGAGGTTGGTTTTAACATCCCCTTATAATTCTATCTCATACCATAACTTTTTATCAAACCAATCATAGAGATAAAAACTCTAAAATATTATTTCTCATGTGTTCCCTCCATATAAATACTTTCTGCTCTATATATATCTTCATACATCCCATAAAAATTAATAATGATGAACAAAGATATTCTACCAATATATCATTATTTATTATTGGTAATTATTTGAATCATATCTTGTTCTTAAATCTTATTATCCATTCATAGTCATGGTTGATAGTAGAAAAACTTCGCACTTTCTTCAATCATTCTACAACATTTATTCCACACCTATTTAGTTCTCAAATGGATGGATTCTTGATCATTCTTATGATAAAGGTATTATTTCTCCCATTACACATGATTTAAATATCTATGTTACAATAATACATAAATATTTCTTGTCATTTAATCCTTATCCTGGACATTATAGTATTGTCTTTCAAATGGATATCATCCACCACCATGTTTCCTTACCCAGGTTGGTTATGTATTGAGAAGTCCTATCATTATATAGGATAACAAAATATTCTAAATCATATAGATTAATATATCTCTGTTAATATATATTTCATATTTTTAATATTAATATATATTTCCCACATTTCCCAACAATTATAACTCATACATATCTTCTATTTAATAAATAAAAGTTGTTAGCTCTAGATCATGGTTCAATTAATTTTTCTCATGAGTTATAAATTGATGTGAG
Source organism: Viscum album (assembly GCA_963277665.1). Taxonomy (NCBI): domain Eukaryota; kingdom Viridiplantae; phylum Streptophyta; class Magnoliopsida; order Santalales; family Viscaceae; genus Viscum; species Viscum album. The sequence continues at coordinate 1,571,350,146 of OY728120.1, read as the reverse complement.
GAATATGATATCATCATATCATTATTCATAATAATAGAACCTATTCTATTTTTAGGAATGTTGAATATTACATTCAATATCATCTCATATAAATTACACAATTGTGACATTTTCTTAATTTTTTATGATAGTGAAATTTTTATGTAAAAATTAAATAAGGTATAAATTCAAGGTATGTATTAGGGACCATAATAACCAAAAAGTATTGTAATAAATATAATAAATGTAATCAATTATAAAAAATAGTTCATTCCATTAAATTGATGTCCTTTAAAATTTATTTAATTTCCTTTAAAACCCATTAATGATTCATCTAAAACCTGTATTATATTTTTGGGTTTTGTAAACAAATTTTATTTACATGAATCACTTCTACATCATCAATGAAATTATTTTAATATTTTATGTTATTATCCTATTAAAATATTTAAAAAAACTCTTACTTAGTAGAACCCATGGGTAGAATCTATGACCAGGATTGTGGTTTTGATTATTTTATCCCAGAGAATCCAAAATCTACATTTAAAAATTGATAAAGACTTAAATTCATTAACACTAGAAATAATCACACAAAATTTCATTTAGATTAACTCAAAACATAATTTTAGATATGTTACTCTATGTATTCCAATATAAATACCTATTAATTTTTCCTCATGTTCTTAAGTTGCAATTAACAAGATTTTAGATTCACCCACTCAAGGAATGACAATCTCCCATATTCCTTTTTATTCAAATAAATTCACTGTAATAAGAATAATAATTTAAAATTATTTTTGTTTTAATGATCTATTACACATCCCCTTAAAATCATTATGATTCCAAAACAATTATATATAACTTTTTGGTCTCATTAAAAATATCCATGAACCACTATATACTTATGTTATTTTGCTAAAATTATCCCATGATTTTAAATGCCAAAATTTTCTATTGTGAAAACCCAATCCAATTTCCATTCAAGGGTATTGAATTTGATATAAAAATACATCAATAATTTTGTATTTATATGTATGTAACCGAAAATACATGATACTAGGATTAAAAATGATGAATGACATTCTTATATTTTATGATCGATGTCTCATATAATTCCATGTACATGATATGAATGTGATGAGTGTTCCATGAATTATATAACAGTAAAATTAATTAGATAAGGTTTTTATCCCATGAAAATACATTTATAGTCTGTAGGAAGATATTCTATGAATAATATGTTATGATGTCATAGCTTTTCCCCCTGAATTATGATTATGGTGTCATATTTTATGTTTTTTCTGAATTCATATGATTCCTTCATGTTACCACTTTATATCATACATTGATGTTAATATTTATTATTCTGTCCCTTTTATATTACCTTTTTTGTACAACATGACTCATATTTTTTAATTCCATCATGTAATTGTTTTATTACTCACTTACCCGGTTTCATAGTTCACCCCTTTGTGATTTATGTCCATGGTTATACCGTGCAATTTTAGAAGATCAACGTAATTAAATTGAATATTATAGATGTTTTAAACAATAAAATTTTATCCATTTTTCATTATAATATTATATATATATTGTAACTCTAAGACACTACTCCCATCAATCCATTGGGATTTTATTAAGTTAATCATTATTTAATAAGACCTGAAATTAAGTGTATAAAATATACCTATTTTCATATTTTGTAGAAAAAAGTTATCTAGTATTTTTTTTCAAATATGAATAGAATTACTTTGTTAAATCCATATCTATAAGGATATGTGTAAAAAAGAATGCAGAAACTTATATAAATTTTTGAGATATTTGATTCCATGATATTAAATCTGAGTTTGGATACTATAACTAGATTTGGATCTAGCACAGTTGTACCTGGGGTAAATTAACTCAAAAAATGTGCATTCAAATATAAATCGATCATCAAATGGTTCATGAAAAAGTGGGATTACTACACCATTAGTTTGAATCATGTAATGGGTGTTATTTGGGGGATTTACAAGAACTTTTGAAATTTTTATCAAGGTAAAAAAATAATATGAATTTATTGTTAGGAAGGAGACCATGAATAAGTTAGATCAAACCTATACATTTATGAGATAAGTAATAAATTTCATTTATGATTCATCCCTTTAATGTTCATTATTTATTTTTTATCTAATTAAATTTTTTCAAATTTACATCATAAATATTTAGTTTGTTTTTGATAATGTGTTGAAATATGTGGAATCAATTGAAAACCCATTGTGATGGGAAATGTGATGAGCACCCAAAAAAGATATGCATCATAATGAATGTAGTTGTCAAGAACATCATCAAAACCCTTAGAAAATTAACTGATGTTTTGAATTGAAACTTGATTCCAGGGGAATACCCACATCCACATAAGAAAAAGAAGGTTGTAATTGGGAACTTTGTGCGAAAAATGTGTGTGAGTTTCAATGGATATTACGATTCTCTAATTGTGTAAAAATAAATCAACTCAATTTAAACGAACCTATATTTCATTCAATTATTTTATAATTATAATTGTTTTCATTCTCTTTATCATTATGAGTTATTGGCTTATCAATGGTTTACTTTTATTAAGAATAAAAAGGTCGAGGAATATACAGAAGTTACAGAGTAGAAGTATTTTAGGAATATTGTTTGTCAATAAATATTTTTTTTCAGATACTCTAACATACTTTTAATATTGTTTTACTAGTCTTATGAAAAAATAGAATTGTTAAATAATTTTTTATGATGAGAAAATTACAAGCCTTTCATAATATTCCAACTTCATTATCTTTAACCATGAATGTAACATAGAAATATTTTTTTAAACATAAAATTTATGAAATTATTTGGAGATTTGAGACATTGATATATGTAAATAAATTTTATGGTATGCTCTCAATGTTGATATAGAGATAATAAAATCTCAAGGATAACATGTGTTTGGATATTGGAAGTGGATAATGAAGTTCATTTTTGGTGGAGTGATAGAGAAATATTACGATATTACGATGTTATATCATCCCATATGAGAAAAGTGTGGGAAAATAATCCCAGAAATTTCTTGAAGTGGATAGGGAAATTATTTAGGAGTGGGATTGATGGGAACTAAACTAGACCACAGATGGGTGGTACCCTCCATTATATTGAATGAAAAATAAATACTTCATTCCACACTCATCCCACTATCCAATTATTCAATATTTACAAAATATGTCACTATAGACAACAATTCTATTTGGATCATTTTTCCAAGATAACCAGAATCAACAACCTCAAATGATTAATTTGAATGTGAGAGTATATGCCACCACAACTTATGAGGTTGATACAGAAAAAAATTAGTGATGGGTGTTCTAGTTATTTATTCATGGATTGAAAATGTACTATAACATTCTCATTCTATGAATTCAATCATATCATTTATGTTTAGAAAAACTATTCAAATAGTACCTTAAAACAATGATGAGGTGTTATTTGTGAAAATGAGAAATGTGTAATTTTGTTAAACTCATGTTTAAGATGTTCCACATTTTAATATACGTGGTATGGATTTCTTAGTGAAACCTAGTATACTCCGTTTGTAATATTTATATTTTATTGTGGTTCTTGATTGTAATTCCTTATATTTATCGCATGCAAATTTTCATAATAAGGAAACCAATCTACATATCTTGAATCCCAACCTAATTCAATATAAGTGTATAGAGGAGGATGAATCACCTTATGTATAATATATATCAAGTATGGATCATAATACCTTTATTTAAATTATATATTTCTCGATTGAAGGATATTATAGAAGAGACCATCGTTGAAGTCTTTCCTATTATAAGGGAATATGATAATGAGTTATCTAAATAATTTCTTGGTCATCCTCCTAGATGAGATGTTATGTTATTTATAGAGCTAATAATTTCTTTATTTTTAATTTTTTCCACTATTTAATCCTTTCCAATTAACCAATTTTTATTATTTTGTTGTTTTTTTTTCCTTTTGGTGAGTTTTGGGCCTAAATGTGATATTTGATTAATTCAGTAAATTTATCAGTGTTCTCTCACATCAATATTTTCATCATAATATTTCATATTTGGATCCAAATGGGGTGATTAATTTTATAGGATTTCCTTGCACATTATCTAAATATTATTCTTTTGGACCCATATCCCATTAGAACTGCAACAAGCCCAAAATAGTCGATCATATTGAAAAGTTATTTTTGGTCAGTTGAATGACACATTCCTTATTAAATGATACATATCCTGATATATTCACCCCCAAATGAGAATATTATAGTTGTGTTAGAAATTGGACTCAAAGGATTATGTTCACATAAATCTAATGGACAAAGGACCCCATTATGGTAGACTTTGTGTAACATACCAAGTAAGTAATGAATAATAGATATTCTTATCTATGTCTATTTATTAATTTTATACTGTTTTAGAGGCTTAAAATGAGAATAAATCCAATCTTAAGCATGAAATACTCTAATATTTTTAAAAGATTGTTTTACCACCTTTTGATGGAGAACCATTTTTAAATATAACTTTTGACAATTTTGTAAGCTATATTTGTCAAAATAAACTTATTCTTTATGATTGGGACAATTAAATTTACTTTGGATAAATTTCTGGTATTTTTCTGATAATGTTCATTTTTTAATGAATAGTGAAATGTGTTGTATTTTAATTCAAAACCTATTTTTAATATAATTTATTTATATAGTTATATTATCTTTCTAATTGGTTTTAAAGTGAAATTAGAATATATTTTTACCATTTAATCCAATGTTGGTCATTGGAATTAATTTCACTTTGAGATTGGACATAAAGGAGTGTCAATCTTTTGATAGATATTGTTTCTTAAAAACACGCTATTTGATTTGACAGCAAGATTTAATTATAAAATTAATTAATGAAACTTATATGTTATGAATTTGGTAAAATAGACATAATTTTTGAATTCGGAATATCAAATATAGATTAAGGTGAATTTTTGGTATTTTTCTGAAAAACCTTCTTTTTTTGATGAATAGTGAAACCACAATGTGGTAGTTACAAAAACTGAGTTTTCGTTTAAATGTAAATTTACCACTTATGTGATTTGAATTTAAAAAATCCAATATAAATTATTTTTATTATTAAGTAAAATTTGGTTCAATGGGATACAAATAATTTTTGATGAAAAGTAACTTTTAGGTTTTATTAATCGCGATTAAAGGTAATTAGTGTGATTTAAGGTAAAAATGATATTATAATATAATGAAAATATCTTGAAACTTGTACTAACCCTATTGGATGAGTCATGGACGACCAATAAAACCCATGGGTCGATTTTTAGGACCCCATGGATCCACTTGGGCAAGATAATGACATTAATGCCTTTTATTTAAAGTAAAAGTAAAAATGACACAAACATGTATTGTTTTACAAAAACAATTTTAGATGGGGTTATACAAGTCAGATTTTTGACTATAAATAGTCATTGGAAATATAAATAGGTTTCCTACATCATATTATTTTTTATAATTTTTAGACATTAAATAAATTAAATTATTTATGACATCATGATGATGCAGCGATTACCTCATTATTTAACGATTTGAATAAAATGAAAAGATAATGTACAATCTAAGACCTACACATGTCAAAAACCTATTGTATTGGTGGATTTAGAACTCCTATAACCTTATCATCTAAATAAATCAATGTGGGACCTTTAAAATCCTAAACTCATTTGAAAATAATGTAACATTTTATACCTTTCCAAGAGTGCCCGTCCTCTCCTCTTATAAAAGGCTTCCACCACTACCACCTTACCCACACCTCTCAAGCCTTTGGCTCGGCCAATATTGGATCATTTTGCCTCTCCAAATCCCTATACTCATCCTATAAGCCTTAACTTAGGAAGGAAGCTCTTCAAGAAACCCATTTGGTTCAAACCAAAGGGACTTACCCGATTTTAAGGTAATGTCTTCACTTGTGTTATTTTGTTTTATTTTGCTTCTCTAACCCCCTAAACTCTTTTTATTCATTAATTTTGTAACAACTAAAGTATCGTCAATATACTAGGATGTTTTTATTAGAATTATTCTAGATACACTTACACACACCTTCATCTAATGGTTAATGAACATACTATTTCTATGGATGGGGAATTTCTGCCTCACGAAACGATGATTGTTCAATATTATTTTAATACCTTCAAAAGTGGACATTAATATGTCACTATATTTATATATGATATATAATATGTTTATGTTTTCCTTAATCTTCTTTATTTTTCATTTACGGTATACTTTTATGGTTTCCATTATGGCTAAACACGATATCTTTATTTTAGGAAGTGCGGACTACCGCCCCCTCAAAGTTATTTGATTCGTTAATACCATATGTGGTATGTATAAAAGATAGATTTAATGATATTATATATGATAAAATACTTTAATTATAATACTATTATGTATCATTATGTTTTAATTCCATTAAATATGAAATAGAAATGGGAGTAGCGTTCATGCGTACGTAGGGCTTACCATCTCCATGAAGGATGCATTTAATTTCTTACCTCTAAATATTATGTAATATTATAAATGCATGTATATAATGGATATATATGATATATATGGTATCTAAATAATGAATATAATTTTTTATATAATGGATATTTTACCCAATTAAAAAACTTGTAATTATAAAGATTTTATTTTTGACTCAAGTAGCAATGACCGACAAAACGACCATTATTAACTTAAATAATTACATAGTGTTCATAACATGGTAATAAGTGATAAAAAATTAATAATGAACTTGAAAAAGGTTATTAAAAAAGTATAAATTAACTCAAGTTTATTATTCATGAGGTTAAAGAACGATCGAGTCAAGTCGGACCCAAGGTATGGGACTTCATCTCAATCTCCATTCATTGAGGCATATTTTGTTTTATACACAATTTTCTTTTATACGGTGTATAAACCCCTTTGAATTTTACATTTATTCAAAAGGAATATTTTTTATACAAAGAATTTATTAATGAAAAAAGTGAATGGTTTTTTTATGTCGTACGTATGCGGCGACAAAGACTTCTCCGCCACCGTGACCATTATTTGAGTTTCAGTTTCCTCTACAAGCCATAACTTTTTTTTAAATGACAAAAATACCATGTTTTACTTTTATTTTATTTTGGTATTGAAAATTGTTTTCAAAATGTTTTTATTATATCAGTGTGTGGTATTTATATCTTGTGATTGAAATATGGAAATGTTATGTTTCCATTATGCATGTTTTATGTGATACAATTATGTTATGGTTCTTGGGCACTGTTTATGAAGATAGGTGGTTCCATGATAAAATAAGGGCGGGTGAGCCGGATATAGCTCTCCAATGCATTGGGTAACGCGAAGGAGTTAAACTTTATTGTTTCTCCGAAGAGATTTAGGGAATATACTATGATGGGTATTCCAAACGTAACCACGAGGGTTACTCCCTACGTAAGAAAGTTTTGAATGCCTAAAGTTACCTTTATGTCTTATGATTATATGATTTTTTTCATGATTTGAGGAGGCATGTTAAAGTGCTTATGTTTTATGGGTAAAGTATAATTTCATTGATTCTTATGTATACATGTACTCATGTTTCCTTTCCATATTTTTATATCCATTACTGAGCTTTTTATGCTCATCCCATGTTATTGAAATGTTTTTCAAAGGTCAAGGTAAAGGTACATGATTTGATGATAGTGTCAAGGAAGTGTCAAGAAATAATCCATGTTTTATTTTAAATATGTTTCCATTGATGGGAAAAATAAATAGTATCTTTTATTTAACCACTTTGTTTAAATGTGGAGTGTAATGCATGATTTATGATCTAATTCTATAAAACTCTAAACCCGAAAAGATTCTCAATGTGTATTCTTAAAATATCTCAAGATTAAGTAATGTTTAAGGCTGGGGCCTTATACTTTGAACAAGTCAAAATGGAGTAGGTGGAATAGTGTTATTTAGTCAAAAACATTCACCTTAATTAAAATGTCCTTAACATCATTTAGACATATCCTACTAATTTAAAAATTTGATAGTTGAGATCTAAATCCTTTCCAAACATCATTTAAGAAGGTACCTTGTCTATTTCCAGCTATCTGGTGGAAATAACTGAAGCAAACATCTTAGAAACATATTTTGGAGGAGAAACATTTCTATCATTTATTTTATATATGTTTTTCTTATTAATATTTTAATGTCTTATTATTCTCCCTTAATTATAGACACCCTTCATGTGGTGGTATAAAATTCTAATTCATTGGGTAAGGATATTTTTTTACAACTGTAATTATTGAGTTCATGTAGGTAATGATTTAAGATACTTTTCTATCTTCTACGAAGTTTGATTCAATTTTAAATATCAATTTTTTATACCATATATGATTTTTTATTTCATATTTTATTATTATTATTTCCTTGGTAAATGATAATTATTCCCCATGAATAGGTTTTAGGTTATATATGGTGGAATATACTAGGGCTTGGTGGTGAATTAATCGGTGATCACTAGTATATGTGGGAAGGGTAATGGACATTCATTAAAGTATTTGAAAAAAATATCAATTGGGAATTGCTTAATTAAATTGGGGATATTTTCTAAAACTATATCAGGATTTGGAAGGAGTTTATAACATGATGAGAATCATGTATTATTTATTTTCACCATTACCATTTGATTAAGGGAGTTAAAGGACATGATTGTGGAATCTCACATTTATCAACATACTAGAGGATGACTTTATTAATTGGGACTAGGATACCATTATAATTTTAATACTGACCATGACCATATCATCATTCTCATTATATATTTTTAATCACTTATTTTGTAAAAAAATTTCCTAATTACTTTTTAAATTTATTTCTTTTTCTTAGATTATTTATTTTCTTTTTATAATAAAAAAATTTCAATATGCCCCATTTCACATATAATTAAGGATTACTATTTGATTTTTGTGCACTCCTCTCTAAAGGAATCCTTGTATAATCACATTAATGTTTTCTAATATAGTACATAATTTTCTCTATTACACCCCATGGTAGGAATGAGTGAAAACATGGTACCATTTTCGGGGAAGTGTTTCTAACACTATAAATTCTTTTCTTCTTTTCAATTTCAAATTTCATGACCAGAACCAAAAACATAGAACCATTCCCCCCTATATCCTATAATTGAAGGAACCTTTTCAAATAACCTTAGAAACCTTAATTTCAAATATCAATTTGAGGAAATCTATCCTGAATAATCAATTGAAACTTCAAGTGCTCAATAACATCCATTCATCATGGATGGAAACCAGAAGCAAGCCCTTAGGGGCTTATGTGCACCATAATTACTTAATCAAAACAATAATCTTTATATAAAATAGTTACAAAATGATTTTTAGTTGAGTCCTAACATGATCCCATTGCTTCTAAAATTTAATAGCTTGGTGGGTGAAGAGACAAACCAAAATATTAAATTGTTCACATATGTTAATTTTACTTTTAGACCATTAGGAGTAGCTGTAGAGAAGGAAAAGTGGAAGGAATTCTCATTTTCATTATAATTAGCATCCACTAAATTTTTTTATATCATAAAACTAGTATATGTGTATGATTTAAATTACATAGTGTGTTGATGCATGAAAATATGATTCCACACCTTCCAAAGCACAACCATAAGAAAGGAAATCTATTCCATTAGACAATCATATAATGAAATCCTTTATTAGCACTAGGAATTATTTAAAAGGCTATGTGACAGCTACCCATATCATGCAATTAAGGAGCATGAATTTCTTGTCTTATTTTACAGTGTATTATGGAAAAATGATAGAATAATTATTGATGCATCACATGGAGGTGCATTGATTGAAAAATAACTAGAATAACCCAAGTTATTTATTGAAAAGATTTCCTAGAAGTGAAAATATTTTCATACAAGAGATACTGATAGAAGAGGTATTCATGATGTAATAACAACTCATCCATCACCCTTACTAGAAACTAGTATTTATGAATAACCAATTTGGTGAGACACATTTCCTAGAAATAAGCCAGAGAACAACAAGAACTAACTATGGTATGTGGTTTATGCTCATTACATTATCATTTCATTGAAAAATGTGTTGAACTACATGGAATATAAACATGTGTGACGACCTTCCTATCAAGAAAGTTCCAAAAAAATTAAGGAAAAAGAGAGACTAACCAAGTTTAATACAGATTTATAAATTAAAATAATCGAGATAGTCTGAAATACCAAAACTAATTTCAAAACCAACCCTATTCTATTAACAATTCCAAAAACCACCACCATGTCAAAAATATATTATAATCATCCTACATACCACCCACCACCCACATTTCATATACCCTATGAGTATCCATCCACCAGTTAAAAACCTACATTTTATATCCAATATATAAAATTAGAGTTCAACGGGATGAAATACATAGTAAAATATTTTCCCAATGGGTTTGAATAACTTATGGAATTCATGAAAAAAATATAGGCAATCTCCCTTCATTGAAAATAAAAACCCACAAGAGAATATCATTACGATAACAATGAGAAGTGCAAGAGAACTCATACCACCACCATCCCATGACCCTAAAACAAGACCACCTTATATAAGGGAGAAAAAAGTTGGAAATTAAGAAAATTAAGTGAACATTCATCAGAAATAAGAGAATTAATATTTAGAGGAGAATTATAATTTGAAGAGAAAGGGAAAATAAATACCATATATAGAAAAAATGGAGAATATAAACTAACCCCCACAATTTCCATCAAAGATGACTGAATCAAAGAGATTTCAGGAAGAATCGTTTCAAATATAAATTCTTAACACCATCTAGAATGTTGAAATTAATACCACATAACATGATGCACTCAAAAAAAATCCAAAGTATGCTACTTTTTTTGTATTAATTTTCACAAACAATACGAGACATCATGTGAATGGGGGGATAAACTTGGGTAGAATTGTCTCAGTCTATATCAAAATGTAGTTTCCAATCTAATGTTAATATCTAGGGTTATATTCAATTCCATAAACCATTGTATATTTAAATTTCTCTAATTATTAGGGTGATATAGGAGAATTAATTAATGTTTTAACTCACATAGTGTAAAATTATATACAGATGGGTGACATGAATCCTCCTAAGTGGTGGTCTAGCTTGCAAAAAAATACACATTTTTCCTAGTAGGAGTTATATATGATATCCTTTTGAATATAAAAGATCACATATTCCTAATTAGATTCTATGTGATGAATATGGAAGAATATATGATCCATTCACACTCAACCATCATTTTGGGGATACCTTTATTCAACATGACCAAGACTGTCACCAATCTCCATGAAGGGAAAGCCACCATGGAATTTGGAGATAGTATTGTCCACTATATTATTTTTCAATCCATGAGGCTCCAATAAAATTATCATTCTCTATTTACAATGTATAATGAAGCTGGTATAGAACTAATTGACTAATCAGATATTTTCCATGAATTCCTAGAATTAGGAGATAATTTATCCACTAAAAATATCACTGAACATTTAAATGAACAAATCCCTAAAGATGCTGATTTTATGTGGGAATTATAGGAGGTCCAAAATTTGGAAATGGGGAACCTCAGATTAATTTCATCCTTTGAGCATCCAACTGATCTATAATTAAAATCACTCCCCAATAATTTTAAAAATGTGTACCTTAGAGAGGGAGTGGTATTACCAATGATAATTCATGGTAATCTATATGGACCCATGAAAAAATATTTGATTGAGATTTTGACAGAAAATATTCAATAAATATGGTGGAGTTTAGTTAATATCCCATGAATAAACCCAAATATATTCTCATGTAGAATTCTTCTTGAGGGAGATTCCAAACTTATTCGGTAGTCCCAAAGGAGGTTGAATCCCACCTCAATGGATGTTGTGAAAATGGATATTGATATTATCTTAGATGATGGTATCTTCTATCCCACTTCATACTCACAATGGTATATCCATATTTATATAGTTTCAAAAAAAATTCCTCACCACCATGAGGAAGGAAAAGAAAAAATGAACCCACGTGATAATTCAAAATTACTAGAGTGTGCATCGATTTTAGGAAGTTGAATCAAATCACCCATATTAATAATATCTCCATCTAATTCATTAATATTATGTTTGATATAATGATAGGTAGAACTCATTGATTCTTTTTATATATATTTGTAGGTTACTTTTAGGTAACTATTATTCCTAAGGATCAAGACAAGTATACCATTACTTGTCCCTTCGTCACATATGCTTAAAAAAATCCATTTTGATTGTATAATGATCTAGATAAATTTATGAGGTGTATGTTATATATATTTTATTTTTAAATTAAATATTTTTTTGAGGTTTTCTTTTAGGATTTAATAGTTCTAGAAATTCGTTTCCCATTGTAAGAAAAACCTAGAAAACGTTTTAAAAACATTCATTTAAATGAATATGGTATGGAAATTTTAGAATTGTCTTCTTGTTATTGAGAAATGATTTTATCTACGAAATTTAATTTCAAAAAAATTCAATGAAGTGGATAAATAAAAAATTTAAGAGATAAATTTATTTCTTTACCCAACTAGTGTGAAACATGTTAGATAATTTTTCAGAGCTTGTGGATTATACCAGAGGGTTAAAAAATATTTCAATAAGATTTATATGAATATATATAGATTAATTTTGAATTATAATAATTTTCATTTCATTGGTTATTATATGGAAACCTTTGATGATTTTATGACAAGATTTATTACACCATTGGTGATGCTTACAATAAGTAGTTGGTGTAGTACTTTCTTAGTGAATTTATAGAAGACCGCAAATCATTTCATATGCCTCAAGAACCTTAAATTCAACCCAATTAAATTTCAAAACCCTAGAAATTTTTTTTTTATCAATTTTCTAGGATTAATATTTATTTATATAATATCTTCTTAGAACTAAAATCCTTGTGTATTCTGGTCATGCAACTCTTAGGAACCTGATGATGATAGATGAAGATGAAATGAGGACAGTCAGATGGATGTTACTACTTTAATAGTTCAAAATAAAAATCATGGACAATAATAGATCTAAGAACCAAGTTTTTGATCACTTATGTAGACTTCCCACTACTGTTGTAGTAGAAATTCCATACAAAGAACCACCTAGTGATCACCTGACAAGATATTAGTTGTACTTTATTAAAGGAGAAGGTCCTTAGTAAGATAAAATGGTCAATTTCTTGGAAACATATTCGGTCCCATATCTTTTAAATTCCCACCAAATTCAATAAATAAAATCTAAATCAAAATAATAATCTCTGGCGATCCATTTATTTCGAATATTTTCAATGACAATGTGATAATAAGATGTTTGTGTGAGAGTAAAATTGTTTATATATTTGAGTTTTTTTCACACTTTATCTTGTGGAGGCCATATTAGAGCTCAATATATAACAATGAAGGTTTTAGAATCTAGTACTTATTGGACCACCCTATTTAATGATGATCATAAATTTTGAAGAATGTGGGAAAATTGTTAGTTTTATGTAAATATTTAAATGAGAAAATCAATTCCCAAAGATTCACATAATATTTCTGAACTTTTCGATGTTTGGTGGATAAATATTATGGTTAATTTCCCAATATCATTTGGAAATTCATATATATATTTCATGTAGTTGATTATATTTTCAAATTGGTTGAATTAAAAAACCCCAAGGACTGATGATGTTGTAGTTGTTTGTGATTTTGGACAAGCTAACATATTTTATAGTCTTCAAGTGCCTAAATCCATAATTAGTGATAATGATACTCACTTTTTCATTGGTTTAATGGATTATTATTTGAATAAGTATAAGGTGAATCATAAAACATTGACTCCAAATCAGTCATAGACTAGTAGTCAAGAATAAGTGTCCAAATGGGGAATCAATGGAATTTTGGGAATCTCTGTTAAAATGAATATGAAGGATTCGATCAAAAGTTTTGAAAAAACATTATGGGGTTACAATAAATCCAACAAAATCATTATTGTAATGATTCCATGATGATTTATTTAGGGGAAAATATATCACTTACCAATGGAATTGGAATATGTAGTGTACAAGGGTCTGAAGAAGATTATTTTGGATCATAAAAGAGCCAAGAAAAGAAGATGATTGAAGTTTGAAGTGCCAGAGGAAATTAGAAGGGAAGACTTTGAAAATTATAGGATTTAAAAATATAAAATAATAGGGGATCATGACAAGCTGCTTTAATTGAAATACTTCCATCCAAGAGACAATGTGATATTACTAAAGTCATGACTCAAACCGTTTCTAGGTAATCATAATTCCATATAGAAAATTCAATTTATAGTTATTGATGTATATCCATTAGGTTCAATGAAGATTTATAAGTATTGAGATCAAGATACATTTACTATTAATGAACATTGGCTAATGGAAATCCATAGGACCTTGACATTAGAGCATGTGGAGGATATCAAATTCCTCCAATATACTTACCAATACATTCTATCTGGTCATTCCAATACATTACACTTTCTTGGATTATTTGACTCAATTTCAAATATTCTTACATGTTAAATCCACCTAAATTCATTTATTATAATATATAATTTATGTGTGGGTGAGGGAACCTTCGTTGTTTATGAATAAATTTTTTTCCCTTCTTTCTTTTCCAAGAAAAATATATCTTTTCAAACAAATTTGTTTTTATTTTAAATTTTTCATGTTTTTGAAGCATGTGAGATGAAATAATTATCATTTACATTTTTAATACTCATGTTAATGAGTGAAAAAATATATTCTAGGAAAATAAACATAAATTAATGTTGGTTTTTTTTACATTCATTCAAGTTTAAATATTTGGGAATTTATTGAAAACTACTCTTATTTTTAAATATCATGCCACATATCACTAAATTTATCATTGAAATCACATTCTTGGGAGGCTTTTTAACTCTATTTTTCATATTATTTACATTTATTTCACTTAATGAGAGAACCATACCATGATTTATTTAACCAAAATTATATTTATTCTTATCAAAACATGAGTGTTTTAGGTACATGTGTTTTTGATGATCGAGTAATTTCATTAGTTTTAAATCCCCATTCCAAGAGAATCATTTTTATTCCAACCTTAATTGTCCTTTTAACCCTTGTAGACCCTAGAATCCATGAACATCCTCTCAGGATAGCCACATTTCATACAAATTTTACATATCCAGCCTACTATGTATGTTAAATTACCAGATCTACTTGAACCTATATGTGGCGGAAGATAACGTTTGTTATGAAGAATCATTTGGTGATAATTTGGGTTTTACATAAAATATTTATGGGATGATTTTTCTGATGAAAAATTAATTCTCTTGAAATTTGTTCCATTATGGAGGACTCATTGTAAAATAAGTTATTCTTTTCTTGAGTTTCGGAAGAGAAAGAATGTTTTTCATATCTGGATCATTACAGATAATATATGTTTTACATGATAGAAATTGTTTCTACTAAAATGATGTATTGTGTGAACTTTTATTGATTTTTTAGGATGATAGAGCTTATTTTCTAATATGGGGAGTGAAGAAGATACCATACTTAGTGAAAACTATTATTTTTCAAAAAAAAAATCAAACATATCCATGCCCGCCTCATTTCACCATAGAATCTTTTTTTGACATCTAAATCCTACTAATCAGATGCCCCAAAAAAACCATGCAATGTACTCATGATGAAACCATTTCCTTGACTCATACCATGTTGAGATATATTAATTTATCAATCACATAGAGACCCTTAAATGAATTTTTATGAAAAAATAATTGATAAAAATTGACACTTGTGATATAGGAGAAAATTATTGCGAGGTAGTTGTTTTGTGTGTATGAGAAGAGAAATAAAGAAGAAATATATTAAATTTTTTTAATTACTAAGATGAAATATTTTTTTGGAGGCTTTATATTGTTTGTTTCATGATGTCAAATTGGATGATCTCATTGGTATGTGTTTTAAATTTGTATTGATTTGATTTAGAGGATTACTTGTTTAGGTTTCCAAGTGCTAAGTGTTATGGGAATTGGTAAATATAATATTTTAATTATTTTCCAGGTTTTTTTGAAAATTATTTAATCCATTATAATGAATAAATTTAGTCTTAATTTAAATATTTTAGTATTTTTGGTGAGTTTTTTTCTTAAATGATAAAATTGGTTAATTCTATAGATTTAACAGTTTTCTATCACTTCAATATTGTGAGAATAAATTTTAACATTTTAATCAAATTATAAGATTAATTTTTTTAGGATTTATTTCTTCGTGGGAGGAAACTTATTCTTTAGGGGGAAGATTATCTTCAAACTCTAACAGGCCCAAAAGTAATCAATCTTGTTGATATGTTTTTCTGGCCAACAGAATAGACCATACCTCATAAGAGATAATTTAGAGGCTATAAATATCCAAAATATTTTATTCAATATGTTTTATTAATGTTTTTTTAATTTTTAGTTTTACAATAAATTTTATGGAGAAAGGAGATTATTAAGGAATTGGTCTCACGATATAATATGGTGTAGGTGGAACATTCTTCTCTAAAAAAAATACAGATTCATTAAGGAATCCATAACATATTGTTCACATCTGATAAGGATTTTAAATTTTGATGGTCAAAATAAAACTCAATTAAGGACATTATTTAAGAAGGTATGTTGGTGATTTTTTACCATCTTATCATCAGAAAAGAAGAAAACTTCATGCAGAATGTTTCTAAAGGAGAAAAGTTTATTTTCATTATTTTATATCTTTTTTTCTTCATAATTTTTCTCTTCCTTCTTATTTAACCTTATTTATGGATTCCATTCACATAGTGAGGTATTATTTTTTGTGATTGGGGAAGTTTAGGTTTTCCATTTTGTATTCTTTAGTTATTTTATATGTGGTTTAATATATTTCTTTTTCTTTTTTTGAAGTTGGTTTTTGTTTTAAATAGGGGTTTTTAATGTCATGTATTATAGTATATGATTTTATATTATGTTGTTATTAATTACTTGGTTAATGATAATTGTCTCCCTCTATTGATTTCTGATTTTTATACGATGTAATAGACCATAGATTGGTGGTAAAGTACTCCACAATCACCATTACACATGGGAGGGGTAGAAGACGTTTTTTATTATTTCGGATAAACAGGGCCCGATTGGGGATTTATTAAGTAAATTGGGGTTATTCTTAGCAACTATATCAAATAATTGAAGGCATTTAAAATAATATTATATTTTGGTCAGGTTAATTCTCACCATTACCATTTGGTTAAGGGAGTGAGAGGAAGTGATTGGGGAATCTCACTATTACTGATTGGATAAATTTTAACTTTGATCAAATTAAAATTGGAAAACTGACATCGACCCGATCAACCTTCTCATAGAATAGTTGTCAATAACTTGTTTTGTCAAATTTTTCATAATATATTTCTCAATTTATTTTATTATTTTATTTTCATTCTTTTCTTTTCAAAATTAAACAACTTCTAAAACAACCCATTTTTTATAATTAAAGGTCACTGAATGATTTTTGTGCACTAATCTCAATAGAAAACATAGTT
The DNA here is from genome assembly GCA_963277665.1 of Viscum album. NCBI lineage: Eukaryota > Viridiplantae > Streptophyta > Magnoliopsida > Santalales > Viscaceae > Viscum > Viscum album. The sequence continues at coordinate 1,571,332,504 of OY728120.1, read as the reverse complement.
TATTCAATTAAATATATATTTAAATTAATAAATAATTTTTTCAGGCCCCATGATAGGTACATATTAGTTATCAATAAAAATTATTTCTAGATATTTATAAATATCCTGGACTTCATATTGAATTACCACAATTTAACATGAAGAGAAGAATAATACACTAAAGTATAATATTTATTAATGGATTATACACCTGTATAAATTATCATTTGGTATAGTAGTACTATTTTCTAGAATACTGAGGGGTCATTGTGAATCTGAATTCCTTATCGTGATCTAAACAAGATCACAATGAAGGACTTTTATACTCTTCCATAGATGGATGAATTGTTCAATCACTTATGTGGATCCTATTACATCTATAAGGTGGACCATTTGTTATTGTGTTATAATGTTATGGTGAATAAAGATGATATCCCCAAGTATTATTTTCGTTTATTTTTCAAGAAATATTAGTTCATAATGAATGAATTTTGAATCATGGATGCTTCAAATACCTTTATAGAAGTAATAAATGGATACTTTAAGTCATTAGAGAATACATAAATACATATTTTATAGAAAATATAGATGATATTATTATCTACTAAAAAATTAATGAGGAACATGACAATCATTTGAATACTGTACTAAAGACCTCATAGAAGGGGAAGTTGAATGAAATGTACATAAAATGTGATTTTTTGATAGATTAATTTATATTAAAGGAAATTTATTCCCTATAAAATAAATATATGTGGTTCCTTTTAAGATAGATGAAACTATAAAATTTCCATGATTGACATATTTGAAATAGATACATTGTTTGTATAGATTTGTTAGTTACTATCCATGATTTTGGAGAAACTTCTCCTTATTTTTATGACATGTAACCATGATAGCATGGATAAGAGTAATATTTTTTTCTCTGATGAATGTGAGGGGATCCTTAACAAGTAAAAGAAAAGGGAAATCATTGCACCTATGTTGATAATACCCACCTATTGGGAAAGAATTTTGATCTACACTAATACATCAAGAAAGAAATTTATTTGTGTACTCATACTTGATGAAAATTTGATAGCCTATATCTCCCACCAATTATAAATATGTGAGAATAACTAGACATACAATAATATAATTTGGTGTAGTGATCTTCAAAATGAACATTTGATTAAATAACAACTAAAGGGTTAAGTGTTTCATATATTTGGATCAATGAATCCTAAACTATATATTTAAACTAAATGAGGTCAGTATAAACCAATGAAGGTGGTCATCATTAATTAAGGAATATGATTGTTCAATAAATTTTCATAATGTAAAAACTAATAAGGTTGAAGATTAACAATGTAGAAATGATAAAAAAACCCTATAAATGATGCAGATTGAAAGGAATCCAATCATCATGATAATTAATTTCATAATATTAGTATCCAAAAAATATATTCATCCTACATTTCAAAAATAAATATTAAACCATAAATTCACTAGAGGATCATGATGGCCCAAAAAGAATACTGAATATACCATGAAATGTAGTGAATATTCTAGAGTTAAATATTGATAAAGATGGAGTTTCATGGTATGTAAGCCCGATATGTGTCCAATATAAACCAAAACTAAAGAGGGAACTTATGGATGATGCACAATGACCATCCTTATATATTCATCCAGAAGGTGATCTATAGAAAAACATATACTATGATAACACCAAAATGGTGATTGTATAATTTTTACCTCAAAACTTGTTATTCCATCATGTTAAGGATAATTGATAGAAGTATAAGGGTATGATAAAAACATTCTTTATACCTTTATGGAAATTAGAAAACATAATCAGGGATATAAACATATGACTCCCCATTATTCTTAAAAGAAAAAACATTATTTGGGAGGAAGTTTATCACATTGAAATTTCAATTGAATACATAAATATGTAGGTAGATATTTGTATTCACTAACTCTCTATGGATAACATAAGGGATGTGGTAAAACTTCATGAAGTTCCAATTTCTATTGAATCCAATCGAGACCCTTTTTACTAAAATGTTATGGTAAACAATTCTACAGGTGATTGATATAGAGCATAATTTCATTACATCTTATCACCACAATAGAGATGGTCAATATCATAAAACCATCCCACACTATAGAGGATATTTATATATCTTGTTCAATGGATTTAAGAGGGTTTTGGGATATGTACCATTACATAGAAGAGTTCTCATATAACAAATTTTTCCATTATATAATTATAATGTAACACAATGAGGTTCCAAATGGGAAGATATTTTAGACTCAAACATGTTTGGATGATGTAACACCCCAATCTTCCACGGTTCTCTTCTCTTTGAATAATACAGTAGCGTGTGTTGTACGCAACATCGAGTTCTGACATACACCACAACCAATCAAACTAGCCGTTATGAATAGTAGTACCCACTTTTTGAAATTTTATACATTTTATCATTCAAAATGGGATTCATTTTTTGGATTTGGAATATAGAAATTATCTTAGGGTGATTTTTTGGAATTTTTCTGAATACTTTCAATTTTTGATTAATAGTGAAAATCACTAAATTTTAATTAAAAACAACTTTTTTAATTGAAATAATTAATAAAGATAAATTATGAATTTGAGTTTTTTTAAAGTATATTTAGAATATATTTTTACCATTTAATTAAATTTTGGTCATTGGACATAATTTATCTTTTAAACCGGACATAAACAAGTGTCAATCTTTTGATAGTTATTATTTCTTAGAAACACGCTTTTTGTTTTGACAGCGGGAATTAATTTTAAATTAATTTCTGCCACTTCTGTGTTTTGAATTTAGAAAAAAGGATTCCATATTTAGAATTAGGAGGTCCAAATTGAGTAAATAGTTAACTTTTATTTTTAGAAATTTTGAATAATTACTTCAGTAAATATTTTATTTACCATGGTTAAAGGGTTAATCCGGTAAATAAGGGTAAAAAACAATATTATAATAATAATAAATTACCCAAAAACGTGTCCTAAACCATTTTTATGATACATGTCGAACCATGGGCATCTTTGGGTCGATATTGGGACCCCATGGATCCACTTGTAAGTTATAATGACACTTTATATTAATTAAGTTAAAGTAAATACAAAAATGACATAAGCATATCGCTTTTAGAAAAACAACTTTTACATAGGGTTATATATGTTATATTTTCGACTATAAATATTCATTAGAAATATAAAAATATTTACTACATAATGGTATATTATTTATAATTTTTAGACATCGAATTATTGAATTTATCTATGACACAATAATGATGCAGTATTTTCCTTATTAATGAAAGAATCAAATAATTAGTATTATAAATGTTAAAATAAATATAATTTGAAAGTTTTTATGACATAAAAGAATTTTATTGGTTACTATTACATGTTTTTATTGCTTAAAGGAATTTTATTAGAATTAATAATGTCTTTAAGTCTTTAACAAAAATCAATTATTGAAGTGTGTAAAATTGACATAAATGAGTTTTTAAAACAAATATTATATTAATAATTAATATTCTATTCCTAAAATTACAAGGTTCAGACAAAGGACTTATATAATGGTTGGTGTATTATTAATGTACCACTTGGGGGTCTCTTGGATGTATATAGTAATTTTATTAACTATATAATATAAAAATACAAAGTAACATTGTAAATGCCAAACTAATTAATTAAGAGTTAAAACTAAAAGATAAAGTTAATATAGTGACCCAAACCTATCTAAAATATATTTGTTGAAAGGATTTCGACCCATCCCAACTTTAAAATTCTAATAATCCACTTTTGAGCCATTATAAACCGAATATGAATTTATTATAAATTAATACTTTAAGTTTTTCCTAAAGATCCCCTCCTCCACCTTATAAAAGGACACCACTTATAACCAATTATTCATACCTTCAATGACTTTTGGTTCGGGAAAACACTTCCCAAATACCCTCTAAAATATATCCCTTAATCATAGAGGCCTTCCTTTAGTCAGAAATCAAACCTATGTATCCCTTTTTATCAAATCAATAGGAAGAACCCAAAGAAGAGGTAATGTTTTCACCACCCTTTTTCAAGTTTCTTTCTTATTCAACTTCTTCTTTATTTGTTGTTTCCATTATAAAATAATAAATACTGTATCTTCTATATACTGTGATGTTATTATAAATATTTTACAACCATATTCAGTATTCTATCCATCATTTGAATGACATATCACCATACGTGCGTACGTATGATCTACCGTCTCCATGTCATGGTGTAATTGTTATTCAATACATTATTATTTGGATGGGTACAATAATGATGTGTAATTCATGTAAATAATAAATATAACATGATAATTATTCTGTATATATGATATACCATCTAATTATACATTATTTTAATATCAAAATAATGATATTGTCGCTCGTGCGTACATACGGACTACCGTCTCCACGAACACGATGAGATTCATTCTCCATCATATCTATTCAAGACTAATTTTCATTTGATGATTAAAAATAATGTTTAAGGACTTTATATCATTTTGGATACGAATAAGATACAACCTATCCATAAAAAACATGTCTTCTGTAACGAAATATATAAAAGAAAATGAGTGAGTTAACACCCGAAACGACGATAATACTAAGATATTATTATCAAAGCATTTTTAAAAGATCATATATGATATCATCTTAATGTATATGATTCTTTTATAATTTAATAAAAATTATTTCACCATTATACTGGAGGTTAACCTACCCTCAACCAAGGAAAATTACCAGGTAAGGGTTTATTTCACAATATTTTCTTTATCCGAGGATGTTTATACGTAATTATCTACTAGGACCTCTTTATCATCCAAATCCATGTTTCTTAAAAATGTATTTCAAACCATTCTTAATATTTTATAGACTATGGGTTAAAGTCCTTTATACCCTTTTTTACTTTTTATAATATGTTTATAAATGAATCTTTCCGTCGTTTTCCAAACAAGGTCTTTTTTAACCTTTTCAACAAAATTAAGGTAAGAATGTTTGTTAACTTATTCGGCATCTGCATCTATTTTCTACCATTATATACTCGTCCATGCTTCCCTTAAAAGATTATAAAAATATTTTCAATGAAAATGTTTTATTTTATAATTATGTGACTCTTAAATGGTTTCAAAATAGAAAGAGATATTTCTCTAAAAAGTGTTTTGATTTCATCTATGTCAACATCCTTTGATGGATTTTAAGTTTATTTAGAGTTGATTTATTATGATACAAAACTTACATATTGTATTGTAGGTTTTGTGATATGTTTGACTGTGGATGTGATATTTTTACACCATTCATGATTTATGGTCAAGGTGTTGACATTTCGTATTCTAGTTTTAATATGAATGTTTAAGATAGGTTTAATACTTTTCATATGAGGAATGTATTAGATTTAGTAAGTGACAGGTGGAGCCCGCTATAGCTTCTCGATGCATCAGTAGGTCTCATGAGATAACTAGATGTGGAATTGGCTGAGTCCCTTTCCCAATATTATTTATGGTTTTGGCCAAGGCCTTAATCATTTTTAGATGTCTTGGATGAGGCCTTGAAAAAATATTTTAGAATGTCTGAAATTATACATTCCCTCATTATGGAAATAATATTGATGGTTCATGTGCTCATTCAACTAGTTTAACGCCCATGATTATGTTTTATTAGGGCATTATTTACTCAGCTCATATTCTTTCCAGAAAAGTATTCTTGTTTATTATTGGTAAAGGCATGTGGTTTAAATTATTTACCATGCTTAATATTTGTGTAATTTTCTGCTCTATTACTTACCCTTACTGAGCGTTTGAGATCACCCCTTTCTTATGTTTCATTTTCCCAGGATATGAAGAAGTTAAATATGAGTGATCTGCTGGCATAATCTAGGGGGCTTGGATGTTTCTAATGAAATATATTTGTGTTGTATTTCTCTTCAAGCTGTAATGTTGAACTTATGTATGAATCTTGTTTCCAGTAATACTAAACTGATCAGTCTTTCGAGACATGATTTCCTTGTGATCATGGAAATGTTTTATAATAATGCACCGACTCTGGGTGACTAGGGTAGGGTTGTTACAATGATTTTGGATATTGGAAGTGAATGGATATTGATTTTTACCAAGAAATGGTAAAGATGGTTCAATCTATTCAACTATATATTAAATCAATGAAAATTAGACAAAAAGCCAATGTAGATAGTTATTGAAATGAATTAGAGTTTGAGGTTAGAGATAAGACATTATTTATTATTTTAGTCTTGGATAAATTCATGAGGTTTGGTAAGAATGTAAAGTATAATAATAGATATGTTATCCAAATTAAGATATTTTATTATATCAAAGTTATATCCTATCAACAAGCAGTCTCACCAAACCTTTATAAAGTAAATGATTTTTCCCTTGTATCCCTCCTAAGGAAGTACACATTAGACACCTCCCATTTATTAAATCCTGAGGTTGTACCCTTGGATAATGACATATCAAACAAGGATAAGCCTATGAAAATATATGATCAAAGAGAAATTTTTTTACGAAACCATATAACAAACATGGTTTAAGTATTGCATAACAACAACATATTTAAAGTGATATCATTGTAACTAGTAGAGGAGGTAAAAAAGTTGAACACTTATATATTTTAGTGTAGTGACTGAAATTTTAATGGATAAATTTCTGAATAGGAAATAATGTAACGGTAAAAGAGTTTATTATTGAAATTCAATTTCTAGAGAATAAATTCATTTTCAATAAATGTATTTATAGAAAACACATGACCTATATTTCATTTATCTTATTTCAGATCATTGTAAAATTTTCTGATAATTTATCTATTAGAAATAAAATTCCATTAAAAATATTAACCATTTATAATATATCTATTTTACAGAGACCATTAATATTAATACATATTAAGGGTTATGATAAATTCTAATGGACACATATGGAAGATGTGATAGCCTTGACTAGTAAGATATGGATATAAATCCATTTTCTCAAACCTTTCAGATGATATAGGCACCCTATGATCATATCATGACCAATCCCAAGATGAGATCCTGTATCTAAAACTTGAGAAAAACTACTGACAAGTGATGGTCATAAATATTGAGATTCTGTCTTAGAACTTGTTCACAGAATCACCAAAAAAAATTACTATAATCACACACCTCACCCATAGGGTCTACACTGGTGTAATAAGGGTATATGTATCTTCACCCCAATAAAACGAATATGTAAATATATATTTAACATTAATTCTTATATTTAACACTTCTTCATTATTATTCCATATATATATAATTAGATAATGAGTTTTATAAAAAAATTATTTTCAAAAAGTGAAACAAAATTTGGTATTTTTGAGGTATAAAATTTTTCAATATAAGAACACTATTTGATAAATTAAAGAATTTTTTAAATTAATATTTTATCATTAAAAATTATTAATTGATAATATATAGATAAAGCTAAATTATAATATAATTTAAATAAACCCAATGTATTTATTATAAGGGTTATAATGCAGTTAGTGTCATAAAAGTAGTTTTTCTAGTAAATAATAACACTTAATTAAACATTTTCATTATCCAATATATAAATTTAATTTTTTAAAAATTAAAATCAATTTTGAAATCTGTACCTCAATATTAGGAAATTTTTTATTTTTCTTACATTTATTTCATAGTTAAATTAGTGGGTAAAAATTTAAAATGGTAAAAATATACATTATGTATTATGACATTATAATATCACAATTTTTTATAAAATATATAAATAGTATCCATGATCAAATATATTTTTTCCATCATAATAATGTGTCTGAAATGTTATATTATAAAATTTATAAATGAATAAAGAATCTTCCAAAAAAATTATTACATTTTTAGGTTTTAGAATCAATTCATAATAAACATAAAACACTTCCACATCATGAACAATGCTATTCTATGGAGTTCATATCATAGCCTAATAAAATACTAAAAATGTAATAATTCCACACCAATTTTTATGAATACCCAACCAACATCCCATTCAACTTCACTAAAAAACCTCTGATCATGAATTTACACGCTTTATCTCCCTCTATAATTCCCCCATGTTATTTCTAATTTCTTAATAATGTACTCATATGCTTTTATAAGAACTCTACCAAGGTAAGATATTTGTTCATCTCACTTTTTATATAAGTAAATTATTTATACTATGTATTTTGATTTATAATTTTTCTTATTGTATTGTGTTTTTACACATCCCCTTACTATCAATATGATTACTAGTTAAGGCCATACCACATTTACCTCTCATGAAACCCTTACATAAATCATTATATACACTTGTTCTGCTACATAAATTATCTCCTAATTTTCCAAACCAATCAGTTGTATTGGGAATACTCATTTATATTTAGACACAATGGTATTTAGAGAGATATTACAATCCTTCTTTGATTAAGGACATCCATTTATATAACTCACAATCTATAATCATGAGATTAATGGTCTTGAATGGTATTTTTGTAGTGTATTATCTATGTGTAAGTTGTATTCATATACATTATATCAATGTGACTTGTTGACATGAAATTATTTAACATTACAATGCAATGTGTGATGTTTTTTTCTCAATAGATACCATCTATGGTGCATGGAAGGTTATACTAAAACACAATGTTAGGATATCTTACTAGTTATGATGGAAATGTTCTTATGATGTCATGTTGTATGTTGTAACAAAATTCTTATGTTACATTCTCGTAATAATATTATATCATGACAAAATAAGAAGTTTTATGATTATCACCCTTTTATGTAACCTTTATATGAATCATGAATCAAATGTAGTGAATTTTCAACTTTTTCTTTTATTATTCCATTACTGGGCATCATAGATCACAACTTCCTTATGTATGTCTCTAGTTTATCCCATGATGTTTTACAAGATAAATAGAATATTAGGTAATGTGGTAGAGTTTTTAAATAATTTCTTTATTCCAATGTGTCATTTTGTTGAGATATGTGTCTGATTACACAAAGTCACTTGGCCTCTCAATATTTTTTTTCATTTTATTATGTGATGATTTGTGAAATAATTAATGATAGAAATTGTATAAAATACACGGGGTTTCATATTAAATTTGTGAATTTAGGGGACATTATTAAGTCCAAATGGAATCAATATAAATTCATAATGACTATACATCATACAAAATGATGTATTGGTTGTATCCCCTTCTCAACTCTGAATTAATGACATCCATATTATTGATAAATATTAAAAAAGAATTGTGCGCTTCAAATATGATCAATAAAATAGTCAACATATAATATAGGATACTTGTTCATGAAAATGAATATCTTATATTCTCAATAATAAATGATATAACTCATTGACCAATATTTCTTCTTCCCATAAAGAATAGGTAAACCCCATGAAGATGCACAAGTGAATTGGAATCTCTTATCAATATTATATTTGATTTTATTCTTCAATTCTTAAATATCAGATGAGAAAATTCTATAAGAAGTCTTTGAAATATTTTTAGAATTAGGTATGAGTTCTATTGAAGAACAAACTTTATCATATGGTGGAAGACTAATAATTTCTTTAAAAAATTCATCAACATAATGATGAAAAATAGGAATATCTTCAATATTGATTTCACCCAAATCCTTTTAAGATAAATATCTCTCATGAATAGGTATTAAGTTATTTAAAATGTATGTAACAACCAATAAGAGTTCATATTCATCCTCATATGAAAATATAATCTTTGGTTGATTTGGAAGATCAAACATGAAGTCCCTTCCCTATAAATTGATGTGGGATTTATATTGAGGGACCCAATATATACCAATATATCAAAAAATTCAAATTAATTGAAGAATTTTTTTAAATGAATTATTTTCTCCTATACTTCTTTATCATCCCAAACTGAGTTCCAATAACCTGTGCACCGAGCTAGTTGGTTACTATGTCTCAAGCACACCTCCACACACACTAGAGGATTTTGAATTGTAGTGGGTTTAAATGAGAAAATTTTGGGAGAATATACCCTATAGATCTGTAATATATATATATATATATATAAAGAAACAATAAATGAGGAACAAATATAAATAAAGTAAAATGGAAAGTAAATGAATAAAAAGGTCATGCATAAACATTCTCCAATGTATAAAATGCATACGACAAGTGAAAAATACATATTGAGACAAAACATGAAATAAATAAAAAATCCACTATAGATATCACCAATAGAATCACGAGAACCATCTTGATCCTCTACCACGACAATCCATCCTACTCCAAAATAAAAAAACAAGACAGAATAAATCTGGAACCTATTCCCACAAACATCAGATTTCTTTGGATACCTTACTGCAATGGAATCTCAGACATGTTGTCAGATATACATAGTAGGCCACCACCAATAGTGTCTAATTTATAATCTAATTCCCCAATATCTTATATTGTAGTGTGAATGTATATTAATAATAATTAGTTCAATAATAATAAATGTTAATCTGTCAGGGTATGGTTTTTCAAGGACACCTAGCTGACTATACCTTCTTCGGCCAAAGTTGACATATCTCTAAACATGTAACCCAAACTATGTATATATATGTATATATAAGTGTGTATATATATATATTCACTCTATATGTACAAGTTTATATGATCATATATAAAATTACGTCATAGATGTTTTGACCAAAGGTATAACTCATGTATCCTTATATAGTCACAAGTGTGTCATACTCTGTCGTGGATCTGACACCCATAATAGATCAATAAAATAATAATAACATCCCATCCAATAGCATCAATGTTAATTAAATAATGATAAAACAATATGTTAAAAAATAAATGGGTTATATTCCCCGTATTTGAAAATTGGATATGGAAGTAGCATAAGTCAACATGCTTGTGAATGTTACTGTCATGATAAATATCCTAAATGTGGGGTAGTGAGATTACATGCCCAAAAACCTAAGTAATGTGAGACTCCATGCCCGCCATCCTCACTTGAGGGGTATGAGAGGTCATTATCAACAAACCTACACAAGGTTCCTCAATTAAAAATAATAATGTATGGTGATACCACTTTCCCTATGATCCCTTATCTCAATGAGCTGTAATGAGTAAACTGACATCACATAAGGAACATTGTATTATTTTTAGTATAGTTCATTTTAACCTTTTAAACAGAATACATAACACTATGCATTCCATAAATGATTCCAATTAATAACATTATTCAATTTCATTTATAATTCATTTTATTGTCATAGGAAACACCCATGACACAAGATACATCCTCACACATCATCAACCAAAACACTTTTGATTTAAAATATAGTGCACCTCAATTTGGGGTTTTATTATAAAATGTGATACTTTAATCAAACCATTCAATTAACCCAATTTTATAATTTCACACAAGTGGAATCAATTAATACACCATATTAGGTGATCTATAATGAAATACAAATATAAGAAATAACATATAATAATAACCAATTTAGTTAACACACCCCAATATTGGTTTATGAAATCCAATAATTATAATCAATTTAATTAAGTGGAAATCGCAAAGGGGTGCCTCAACATGTGGAAGTTAATTAAAAATCCAAGAGAAATTTTATGAAATCACCATAAAAAGGTGTTTTGGGTTGAGTTTATCACCTCCAATGATGTATAGTGTCTAACATAGTCTATTTTTAGTCTAACTATTTAATTTAATACATTTAATAATTTTAGTGAAACTCTTAGAAAATGTGATTTGCAGGGAACAATGATAATATGATATGAATGAACTAAATTTAAGGTAAAAGCATATATAAGGCCTTCACCATTCCTTGGATGGTCCACTCATCCATTATCAGCCTTCGATTCGTGCCATAATAGAAGAAAATGTATAAATCACTAAACACACTAAAACTAGGGAATATGATTTCACATTGATTGAGAGTTTAATAGGGAAAGTTGAATGAATAAGAGAAGCATATGTAGTCTAGACTTAACTGATGTGGTTACATTTACAATAATATTGATTGGAATAGAGTATGGATGAATATTATCCTTTAAAACATAGGAGAGGAGAAAATGGAATCACACATGGCTCCCCTAGTGCGCATGAATGTGGAAAAAAAGCAGGGAATGAAGAAATAGGATGTAAGGGGGAAAAATCATTTCCCAGCTCCTTAAGGGTCATCATGGTTATGTTGGATTGTTTGGATAATTTTTCTCCAACCGTGTGGGCTTCACTATCTAACAAAAACATTGGGCCTAAAGGTCATGTATTGGGCATGGTTTTCCTCTGGACCTTCGGTTCATGTATTGTATGTTAGTCAGGCCTTGTTCCTTGGGCCTACTGGTCATGTACGGGTTCCCCTTCAACCCTTAAAAGGAGTATTATCAAAAATAAAATTAAAAATAAGGCCTTCAGGCCATTCGTGCTATTGGGCCAAGATGAAAAATTTCACCTATGTGCCACACGATATCAAACAAACTGTGTACCCTAATAAACTCCTCTTAAGCTTGATTTTGCAAGGATTGGTTCTCCCAAAACACTATATAACCCCTTATGCCTCTTTGGCATTAATATAATCTGAAAAATCACATTTAGGTCATTCAAATCTCATCATTACATTCCACATCTACAAATAAAATTTGATCCATACACCAAATGAAAAGTTCAAAAACTCTCAGACTTTATGACCCAGTTCAAAACACGGGATGTTACAATCTCCCCAATATAGACCCTATCATCTGTTAAAATATTTGGGTAATCATATAAACCATCACCCATCCTACTCATGGTAATAGATTCTTCTAAAGTGACAACGTCACATCTTGAGATTCCCACATCACATCCATGCATCACTTTAATCACATGGTACCAAAGCCACTAAAACTCAATTTAACGTTCCAAACCTCCATTACAACAATGAGACGATGCTTATTAGAGACAGTATACCCTAAGACATTGTCACACAACCATCAATTTTATCAAGTGTCCTTAGGTACTTCCCTCCTTAGTTATTTGTATTGAACATCTAATTTCAAGAAAAGGAAACAAATCCGTTATAATATCCTACCAAAGCATTGCTATAGAATTAGAATTACGATCTAAGCATGTTTCTATAAATTGATACACCCGATTACGGGCTAGGAATCTTCTCATTGTCCTCATTACATCTTAATGGTCAAATCCATTTGACATAGCACAAAAAATGGTTTCTTTGGCCGTCATGACGATTCCCTGATGACCTTTTCCCCACAATCAGCCTAATCTCAAATAATGCATGAAATGGTTCTTCAATGATTGTATAGCTCCTATCGAAAGATATCTAGTTGAGCCACCTCTGGATTACTAACCTCAAATAAAATCGTCTTTCATCGCTAACACAATTGAAACGACATATCTAAATTTCTATAAATTATAGGATTCATAAGATCAAATCGAGCATTCTCACTGGAGCACGTGATATAATTATTTTGATGTCTCCAAAATAAACCATTCATGGTTGTTATATCAATTTCTAAATAGTTCCACAAAAACTGTCATGACCCATACCTCAAGAGGTCTATCTACCAAAATTTTATTGTGAAATACACACCATAAGTTTTCCTTCAAACCACTCCAAGAGTAAATATCCATAGAGTCTATACATTAAACAAAAAGGGATTTGATTAGTTTATCTTAGCATATAATAGATTCATTCTCATCTTACATTGGTTTAATTCAAGATAGTGTTAATGTTATTCACTAAATTGTGAGTACACCATGATGATAGAGAAAGCATATATTACTCATCTTGATCCATGATCACCTTTTTACTAGTATTTATGACACTATCCAACACCACACACCATGTCTCTCAACCATGAGTGCCTTGTATCAAACATGGCTTAACTATCTTAGATAACCCAATTTTAGTTTAGGGTAACCCTCACCACAAACACCACCTTCAGTTTACTAAATCCCTAGTTATCCATTACTAAAATCATTAAAAAGAAAGCACTAGATTCCATGGATCATAAACTACCACTCACTAACTAATTATCCAAATAGTACCCCACATTTCTGGTGTGTACCAAACATGCCTTACACACCAGGTGTACACTCTCGTACAAACTAATTATAGACCTAACCCATAGTCCCATTGGTCATTCATCAATAAGGGAAATAAATCCTTTCTATATATCATATTAGTCTCATCATGATATGATCTCCCATGGAACTCATCTTGGAAAACAACCATCAGAAAACAATTATTTATCAAATGACATACTTCTTGAAAAAATCATTTCAATATCTATATCATTTGAGAAGATTACCATCTCCTTAAAAAAACCTCTTATAATTTTATTATGGTACCATAAGACCACATTCTTTCTAATTTAAAGAACATTCTCTTCACGACTGATGTAACACTCTACTCTATATTATTTTCCTATTCATCACGCTGCTGAGAGTGAAAAACATCAGATGACACACATTATACCACCACTAAACCAAGTTCCTAGATATTAAAAAATTTGTTTAGTTGGAATAATATTATAGGAATAAAGAAAAACTAGCCGCTCATAATTTATCTAGGTTATATTCATATTTAGATGTGAATGTGACACTCATACCAAGTCATGTCCATGTGTATCTTTAGAATAATGCATTGAATCCAAAAATATACCATATAGGTCGTGATACAACACACGATTCTTGTATTATTGTCATATGAATCACCAGGAAAACTAAAATTTTGATTTCCATCTCAAAGGAAAAAATAGTATAATAATCTCAAAACACCCATGTCACTCTACTCTAGTAATGACCTATAAGCATAGTCTACAAGAACCCATCACCCATCACCAATGCGGAATTGTCAGAATACCATTTAAGATATTCTGTAACTTTGTCACCCAAACAAAAAAACTCATTAGTTTATTAATTAAATTTGATAGGAATCAAGTGTATCAATGTGTACCTCTATGATAGAAAAACATTCCAACTAGTGCTAAACATTGAAGGCATGAAATATAACACTAAAAGAAGTGAGGGTTAAATGACCTACGAAGCAGTGGATCATTCCCGGGTAATGTCTTTCCTAATGATCTGGATGCTTATATGATGTCCATGCCTTTATGAAGGAAAAACATTATGAATGGTCACCCATTTACTCTAGGTTTCACGTTATTAATAAGATCAATACATGATTCAATTGGATCCAAAATGAATTTTTTTTATTAAAATGGAAAGGAATCATTCATAAATGATTTAAGATCAGAATGTGCTACCAAAACATGCTAGCTCTTTAGGTAAACCAAGAATTTACCCTAAAAAAATTTTATCCCTAAAAATATTTTGAGGACTTATTGGCTAACATCTCGGTTAAACATAAACTTGGATTTATTCAACATGGGTATACATGAAATATCTAAGTTCAATCTCTATGTAACATCAAAACATACCTCTTATACAAGGGTTACTACCATCAAACCCTATACCATGTTTCAATTTTAATGCATTTAACGAAGCTCATTTATTAATTATTTTAATAGATAGAGTAGAAAAATTATCATGTACTAGTTTTAAATATAACATTAATAATAAGGTTATTTATATTATATCATTCATAATTTTATGAAAATTATTCTATAATTTATTTTACATAAATTTATTTGATTCACGAGTTTTCACAACTAGCTCAGTTAAAGAAAATTTCAATATACAATATAGAGATGATAAACACCTTATTTTGTAATTGAAATTTTAGTTAACTTCCACCACATTGTTACAAAGATAATGAGATTATGACATGAAATTTATTAATCAAAGGAACTGTTCATGTATGATTCAACCATATGTTTATATGTAACACCATTTAGATGACTGTAGACACTTTAAATAACCATATCATTTACATAAGCATACCATGATGTGCTTATATACTGATGCATATAAAATGAAAAAGTAAACCTATTAGGGTATCAATAATTCATTGATTTTTTTAAAACACCATTTACTGGGATTATCACATAATAATATCATATCAAGATGACATACTTGGGTTGATTCTAGTTATCTCATAAGCAATAGGACCCAATTGACCTACTTTGGTCGAGCTATGAATTTTTTTAATTTAACCATATAGGTCACCATTACTAGATAATAAATCTTTTAAGGATTCATTATTTTCAATTTATAAATCGCTCAACAAGAATTAATGAGTATTTGAATTAAATTATTCAAAAACAATTTAGTTATTTACATGTTATGATCCCAATAGGATAACTCATTAATCATTCATTTATAAATATAGATTCAAAATATCACATTCCACTTAATGGTAAAGATATATGGGTCACCATTCTCCAAATTATAATGGTCCATACACCATATAAATTAAACCATTGGTTCCCATTTAATTGAAACTTTATTACACTGATTCATTTCAATAAATATTGTAAATCTATATGAAAGGGTTCAATTATTTGGGTCACTATTATCCAATTTATAAGGTTCCCATACACCTTAAAAATTTCTACTATATCACCCATCTAATTGAAACTATAAATTCTTCATTCCATGAATCTAATGATTCATGGATTAAACATTCAAAAATAATTTTATTAAATAGAATTCCAACACCATCTTATGTGAGAAAAAACTATTTAGGTTCTTTGTGATGTTTTATTTAAGGGACCAAATATCATTTTTATCACTAGGAATGCTTTTAAAAGTAGTAAATATAAGAAAACTTCACATAAATCACCCATGAATGGAGTAAAAATAAATAGATCATGTTATGACAAAATATTTCCCTACAAAAAATATATATTTTATAGTCAAGAACAATCAATACACTATAAACCCAACATGGCATGGAACATTCATGGCCAGTGAAAATATACATTCATTGAATGCAGCATGTAAAAATACCACATTTCCATACCAGGACATGGATAAAATGCATCAAATATATAAATTAATAACCATTGTAAGTATAAAAGTCACCAAATATGAGATAATAATCATGTGTAATGTTGAAGAATAGTCCATTAATAGTCTACATGATCATTCCATTATATTCGGGTTAGATATACCTAGACAAAAGTTATTAATTAATTACGAAAACATTCTTTCTCACTGGTGTACCATACCAAAATAAATAAAACAATAGTGAAAAGAATAACCTTTCATACCAATTGTAGATACATGAGCCTAGATCCACTGAATAGTTCCCAGAGATGGTCGACCACTATTATTCAAGTGTGTCTCCCCATATTCTCGAGGCTAATGACTAGAAGGAGGGATATGAAGGAAGTACAATGAAATAAATAAACCCTTTGGATTAGTAATAAATACAATGGATGAAATAATAAACAATTAAATGGAATTTAAATAATCCAAAAAGTATTATAAAAGAATAAATTTTTCATGCACGAACATGCTCTATTGTAAAAAAGGATTATGATAGGTGTACAATACATAAAAATACTAAAAAATGAAAATAAAAAATAAATGGAATTATTGATATCTCCAATCAAATCATGGGAAATATCTTATTCATATGGTCCTACTCTCCATCCAAGTCCAGAAGACAACAAAATGACAAAAAAACTGGTATTCTATTTCAACAAATAAGATATCTATTATGGTACCCCAGTGTAATGGTGGCCCAAACAAGTTGTGAGATATACATA
This sequence comes from Viscum album, assembly GCA_963277665.1. Classification (NCBI taxonomy): domain Eukaryota; kingdom Viridiplantae; phylum Streptophyta; class Magnoliopsida; order Santalales; family Viscaceae; genus Viscum; species Viscum album. The sequence goes on along the minus strand of OY728120.1, from coordinate 1,571,314,772 downwards.
GTATTCAATCAAAAAAGTGTCTAATTCATAATCTATTATTTGAATATCATATAAATAATTGTGGAGGTATATAAAAAATAATCTGTTCTTTAATAATAATTGTAAAACAATTGGTACCAGGTTCCTTAAGGACACCTAAATGACTATATCTTCTTTGTCCTATGTTGTGATATATCTTAACATGTCACCATATATATGTGTATATATAAAAGTATGTATTTATATATAAGTACTATATATATACAAGAGTATATATCCATATATATAAATACATTATACAAGTTTGGAATCAAGTCATAACTTTATTGTCATTATATAGTGATAAGAGTGTCGTACTCTTTAAGGGATGTCACACCCAAAATAGATCAATGAAAGAATAAAAAAATAATATCCAAAAGTATGAAGTGGAATTTAGTAATTATTTAAAATGTTCTCATAATAAATGGTTCATAATCTACATACATCAAAATTGAATATGGAAGTAATGTCTAGTGTACTACTTTTGTATGTGACCACCATGCTCAACATCCTAAATATGAGGGAGTGATATTCCTTTCCCAAAAAACCAAGTAATTTTAGATTACATTTGCACCATATTTGAACTGGGGGTGTGAGATATCATGCTCAACAACCCTTACCAATTTCCCTCAAGTCATACTAACAATATAAGGTATTCAAACTTTCTATATGATTACTTAGCCCAACATTCCCTAAAGAGTAAATTGACATCACTCATGTCAGAGTGGATCCTTTTTATTATAGTTTATTTTAATATTTTAAACACATTCCATAAGTCCATCTATTCCATAATTGATTCAAATTTGTACCACATGCCCATTTCATTTATAATTCATAATAGGGACATCTGAAAAACTCATTCTGCAAGATACATCACCACACATCGCCAATAAAAACACTTTTGATTTATAAGAAATCACACATCAAGATGAGTTTTGTAATAAATCATGATACTTACATCAAACAATTCATTTATGCCATTTTTTGAATTTCAAAAAAGTGGAATCAATTAATACACAAATCAGGGTGATTTGGAATGCATTCCAAAAAAGGAAAATTTGAATATAAGAACAACTAATATAATTAATAGAATCCATGGGTGGTGAAATAAAGAAAATATTTTTTGTTAATGAAATTATATAGAAAACCATAAGGGGTGTCTCAACATGTGGAAATAATAAAACATCAAATAGAAAATGTGAAATAATCATAACTGGGTGGTTTAGGATGAGGTTATAACCTCCAACCATGTATGGATTCTATGGTAGTCAAGGTGTGGTCTAAAAATTTAATTTATGGAATTAAATAATTTAGGATCAACTCCTAGAAAAAAATCACTAAATTTCACAACAGTATTATGATATAAATAATGTGACTTTAAGGGGGAAGAAACTAGACACCTGGATCATTATAATGATAGTAAATTCATCTATTATCATCCTCAAATTTGATACAGAATAAAAGAAAATGGAATAATCTCCCATCATCCTGAAAATAGTCCATATGTGCTCTCGTGGATTTCATATTCTGTAGAGATATGTAAACAAAGAAGGGAAGAATGTGGATTTGAGAGCTTACTAATGTCGTTCCAACAAAACTGGCATAGAGAGAAATGGAGTTAGTATGAATATGATGATTCAAATCCAGGGATATGATGAAATGGGATCCTACATGGCTCCCCCAGTACACATGAAGGAGGATGAAAAGAATGTGATGGATGAAATAATATGGATGTAATAAACAATAATTTCCCATATCATTAATGAAACTCATGGTTATACCATATAGTTTTCCTAACCAAGCACCAATTCTGTGAGATTCACACCCCCAATACACAAACCCACATGGTTATCTCCCATAGTTAGGAAAAACAAGCACCTAAACTATTTGTTGATACTGGTTAAGTGGAGCAATCCTTGAATTCTAGGCACAATATTTGGGAATTTTGTGTGTAACATGTGTCCCACCTCTACAATAAGACGTATACCACTAACACAGTCATTCACTAACAATTTCATGGTTTAAAAAACCCTAAAATACCTAAAACATTAATGGGAATGACTAAAATTTCACCAAATGGGTGCACTATTTCATAAAATTTGGGTGCCATGATAAACTCCACCCGAGCTTGAGTCACTAGGGACCGGTTCTCTTGAAACACAATGAGACATTGGTAGTACTAGTTAGGCCTTAAACCACATAAAAATAAAATGTAAATAATCCAAAAAATTGTATTACATTCAATAAAAATAAAATTCATCCAATCCACTAAATGAAATGTTCAAGAACGTTATGACTTTTCAACGAGTTCCAAAACATAGGATGTTACAACTTCTTTTAGATATGAGTTATAGGCATGAGATATTATCATCATAAAACTATGAGTATTTATTTCTAGTTCAATATAATATCATTTTTTCGATGATGTTATATCATTATAAAATTCATTCGATATAAAAAACCTGGTAGATCTAAGGTAAAATAATTATTTTTTCCAGAGTAGATCATATTTATCCCATTAACAACATCATTCTTATGACCTAATTTGGTTGTTTTGATCACATGATATTTCCCCTTATCTCTTGGATTTGAGAGATTCCACTACTAATTGTTATTATTAACCGTCAAATTTTTTCACTAAATACCATAATTCCCAAACCAAAAGTATTTGAAGCATTACAGAGTGGGAGTTTAATAAGTTTGAATATCTCACTCCATTATATCAATAATAAAATTTCTCACTATTGAAATACATGGGTTTTATCTCTAGACATTTCATTTTTGAAGTACCTCTTAGTTCAATTCAAGAAATTTCCATGGTGTGTCATTCCACATTTATGACATGTAGGTGATTGTAATTTATTTTATCCGTGGTATTTATTTGAGTTTTCAGGATACTCTATGATCAGTTTCTTATGAAAACCGTGAGAATGATGTAAATATACAATTTTGGTTTCTACCTTGAGTGCACAATGAATGATTTATTCATAGTAAATGATGTATTTTATAGCTGAAAACATTAAATTAAAAGTTTTTAAGAAACCTAATAATTGATAATTTCTGTCAAGGATGATGATTATTCCTGAATAATACCTCAAATTCCTTATAGTGTATTCTTTTTAGAAAAAATGGTTTTTTAATCCATCTTCATAAGATGAATGAATCACATCTCAATTTTTTATATAGAATATGAGAAAAGTACGTACAAAATTACATCTTATTAATCACAACTAATTCCAAGGATCTACATTCAACCTCATTTCTCATATATTAAACAATAACCCCCAATTGATTTGATTCTCCTATAAAATAATAAATGGATAAATACATTTTTCATGTTATGATTTGTGGAAAATAGAAATTATTTTAGTTTTTGTACTAATCCCCCACTCAGACACTATTGGATTGTATGTACCACTAAAATAAGGTTGATATTACCTCATAAATTAATCATCATCATGTTTTCCTCACCTTTTATTTTTTTAAGATCAATAATATTCAATGACTCATAATTTTTCACGATCATAGAAAACTGATTCTACATTCCAGCTGTAATAACATTTGATTTCTCAGGATGATAATCATTATATTTTCAATCAAATTTTTTTGTAGCATGATTCTATACGGTTCCACCCATTTACTATTTAAAAAAATTATACAGTAAGAATCATGTAACAATAATCAAGGAGATCAAGCATATAATCCAAATGATAATTCATAATATATCCAAAATAATGACATGTTCTAATGTCACTATGAAATTTATACTCGATCCCGTAACACCTTATGTTCAACATAGGTTTTCATAGGTTATATCCCCACATTATTTATAATATATTGTTGGAAAATAACATTACCCTCCTTGGAACCATCTATGTTATCCTACCATAACTTAAAAAAATATTATATCATTTCATATAAATAATCAATACATATAATTACTATAAATGAATTAGAATATTAAAGTATTATTGTATTTGTATGATAAATACATAATCATATTATTTTTTTGAATGATTCCCAATATATCCCAGAAATTTCATCTCATATAGTAACCTCTATCCGACAAACCCAACTCGAATACCCTATCAAAATAGTACCTAGACTGAATTTTCCACATACATGAAAGGTGTTCCTAATTCCCTTTGGATCACTACTAGAAATCAGGAATTAAACAAATACTAGAGGGAATGATTTATCAAAACCTAAACCAACAACAAAAAATTAATATTCAAAAGACATGACAATATAAAAGATAAATATTTTCCATAACTAAATCCAAATAGTGGAAACCACACAACTAAATCGTAGAAAAAATTATTCAATTATAAATTTAACCATATAGGACTACCAACATTGGAAACCAAACTACTCAATGTGATATCATGTACAAGATCCCACCATTCCACCACCAAATACACAACTATGCTGACCGTAATCCTCAACACCTCACTATATCACAATGCATTTCCCAACATTGAACAACAGAACCGGGTATACACACCACAGAATGGGTACACTGGTTGTGATCTAATAGGATTAGTAGGTTTTCACCGAGGTGTTCCATATCATTAATCTAATAAATAATCCATGAATTATAAACATTAATGAAAAACACAGAATGATAACATTTTAACAGTTTTTATATAAAAAACATGCATAGATAGATTAATTTATATTTTTACACATTTCAAAATTTATAATGTAAATTTTCTTCAAATAATATCATATCCATATATCACAAAAAATATATCAATTCAAAACTAATAAAATCATAAATTGTGTCATATATCCAATCTATGGAAGTATAACCAATCAGTACAATCCAATGGCTAAATAACATGTAACATCAAACCAGGGATCACACTTGTTTAAGATTTCTAGGAAACTCATATCAATAAAAAAATCATGAATGCATCAATCTACTAGATATATTCATGAAGTCTAGATAGAAGTGGAATACCTAATAAAATGATCCTACCAAAAGGTCTAGAAAGTCCATAGAATAATGATCCTAGTGAGAATAAAAAAGTCCCTTGAGAAATACATCAACATTGAATGAGAAATATTTATATACCTTCAAATAAAGTACCTAATTATTAACATGTTCTCTATTTTCCAAACCATTTCATAAAACCATCTCCATCGAAACATTATTTCTAATCCTTTTCACACAACCATTTCACAATACAATGAAAACTCATTTCCATTTACCAAAAATAGGGGAAACCATAATTAATAATAACTTAGTTCCACACACACACCAAAATCATCCTATCATTCCATTTCATTTAATAAAAAATATATCAAAAAAGAAGCAATGCAATTCACCAACATATGCAAGAGACAAAACCTACTACCTCACAACTCATGGTCGCACATGCTCATAAAGGAGCTACCAACATGAAGATCATAACAGTAATAATAGAGTCACTAGAATCAACTTACACATCATTTAATTGATTCAATTCAATAATATGGTCAGAAGGTAAGAGGAAACAATGAATACCTCATGAACGCACACCCTCCCCAAAATAACCAATAATGGATACCAACACTTGAAGAAGACCACAGAAATGATCTTGAAGGAAACAATATAAAACATCACCAAGGTTCAATGGATTCAAAAATGAAATGAAACAGCTCTATTGTGATTATATAAACAAATAAGTATAAAGGATTCCTCAACATGAGAGATATAATCCGACAATAATGGTGATCAGTTGCCAAAGAAATACATCTGGACCATTCTGAGACTCCCAAAATCATTAGAGAATGGATTTAGCTTAACAGCTAGAGGTGTTGTAGATAAATGAATGAAAAATTTAGATGAATGGAACCCTAAAAGACAACACCTCGACATTTACATGTCATGTAATTCATTTACACACTGTGTAATCCATGATGTCTATATACAGTGTATAAAACCATCCATTTCATTAAAAACTAACCTTTTAACATTACACCTCAGGTAATATCTACACAATTATTACTTTGTTCAAACTATATTCTACATTCACAGACACATTCCTATAGAATATACAAATAATTTAATCAAAATACATGACATTTATTTCCTATTCAGTATTCAAAAATTTCAAATCCTAACTCAAAAAACCCAAACAAACACTAACATCCAATGAAATCAGGGAGATTCTTTAAGATAAAACAACACATTTATATATAGAATAAATAATTGAAACAAACATAAATCCCTAAAAATTAGGAAATTTTCCCCAATAAATCAAATTTAACGTCATGTGTACCAATTCGAACAAAATTAAATAGGAAAACATGTAAATATAATGTAATTTCGTGAATGTGGGTATCAGATGTTACAAACTCTCCACCATAAGACATTCCATCAACTAGAAGTCATGTCTAGGACTGATGTATGGTAAAGAGATGAGTTCATTGATCCCTCATCAAAGACTCATGATCTCAATTCTCATAAGAATATGATCCATATTTCCAAAACACTGTAACAAACATAATCAACTTCCCACACAAGACATTCAATCGAGATTCAATGATCTCAATAGGGTTCTTACTAATAGAATCGTCATGATTTAACTCAATATCAGAAAAACATTGAATATAAGAGGGATCAGAATGGTATTTCTTGAACTGTGATGCATAGAAAAATCCTAAATTCATATCACCTGATCTATAAAAAACAACCTATATGAAACTTTCCCAAGCCCCTCAAAAAAATCAAATAGTCCATTGCATCTTGGAGCCAAATCTCCCCATTTTTACATTTGATAGTCACCAAAATAAGGATAAACATTAAATAAAATCAGTCCATCAATGGTAAAATCCAAATGATGAAATTGTTCATAAACATAATATTTCTATCAAATCTGTTCCATAACCAATAACTGATGGATATACCAAATCCTTGTAAACATCTCCTGATACAAACTCAGTCCAAAGACAGAATCTTTTCCCAACTATGCCCAACATATACGTGATCATCACGTGATACCATATAAATTCTTGAAAGGCGAAATTCTGACTAATGACTAGTATCTATTGTTATATGAAAACTCAAGTAGTCCCATATGGCTATACCAAGATCCACCAAAATCCAAGACACATGCATAGAACATATCCTATGAGATCTAATTAACTCACATTGTATGACCATGTGTCTGTGGATGATAAGTTGAAATCAACTTAACCTAAGTCCCCATCACATATCAGACACTTCTCTATAACATTGATTAAAACCTAGGATCCTTATCTAAAAAAATGGAATAAGGAACCATATTTACCATCCTAATTTCACGCACCTACATATTACCCAGATCATTAAATTGTTTGGTTTCTTTGACCTAAATAAAATATTCTGACTTCTTAATTGATCAATCACCACCATGGTAGAATTCCTATTATGGGGATTCCTTGTTAATAAAATAATTAATTCTATAGATACATCATCCCATTCCCAAACCAACACAGGACTAGGATAGAGAAAATAAGAAGGCCTCAAATTCTATGCCATATATTGGATTTTGTAATAGAGAGACACATAATCAGCAATTTCATGACTCATACATTGAAAAAATAATCATTATATCTTTCCATAATACATCTCAATATCACTTTAATGAAATTCCCAGGAATAATATTAATAATTATTCCAGACCCATCTTCTCACAGATACACAAATGACAACCTAATCCCTAGAACTGATAATATCATCTGAAGAGAGGGACCAACCTCAAATGGTCTCCCCACAATATAGGGTTTCTCCAATTCATATGAACACATCATCATATAATTGACTCTATATAATATAATCAACGATAGATGATGATAATTTAACACTGGTCAAAACCAAGCTTGGAAGAACCTCTTGAGAATCCAGATGAATTTAATAAAAAAATCACCAAAAGATTCCACTCTTCATCGATTCCAAAATTGCTAGTGATGACACTTTCCTACTAAGAGAATCAAAAATGGATATACCATTCCATGGGGTATAGAAGATATTGATGTCATATGATTGAAGGTATTATAACCACCTCATCAATCAATTATTCAAGTCTTTCTGATAGATGATATAGCTCAATGTCTTATGATAAGAATAGAGTATGAACCTTTCCCCAAAATGATAATTCTACCAATACATAAGTGCATGTATATATATCCAAAAGTCTAAATTTTGAGTGGGGTAACTCTTCACATGTGGCCGGAGATAACAATATCATTAACGAATCACATGATTATCCAACATGAGAAAAAAGACCAAACAAATTCTTGAAGCTTCCAAGAAAACCATATATCCCTTAATGAACTCTGGTTAGATATGAATAAGAGCCAATGTCAGAAGTCTTTTTAGCTCAACTAATGTAGATTGATAGTTTTCATTCCATATTAATTTCACCCATTTCATGGTATTTTTAGTCTATGGTTATGCTAACATTAATAAATCCTTGAAGATCTATCAATTGTATATAGAAAGACTAAGGAAAATATGAATATTAAAGGCATTTCATGAATCTTCTCATGAAAATACTTTACCTTATTAAGATAAACTAGTAATATATGATTAGAAATCACGTACTCTAAGAATTTAACTTCTTGGATCCAATATTTTAATCCTAAAATCATTCCATAAAAATAGTTTCATATAAGGATTTAAAAGTTCAAACATAGACGATGCTCATTCTCATGGTTAGATCATGAATAAACTAAAAATTCATCTATGAACACTCTCATAAATGTGTCGGTATACTGATGGAATATCTAAATCATCAAAGACCTAAAAATGGTAGGACCATTTGTCTATAAAAATGACATCAAAATATATTCTTAATGGCCATAAATGCTCTAAAAATCTATCTTCATTATATCACACTCCCAATCATTGATCTGATGGTAACCCACCCAAATATCTGTCTTTGAAAACCACTTTTCCCTTTAACTAATCAAATGAATCATCACTAATTGGAAAATGATACTTCTTACTAACTATTATTTGGTTCACTTTCTTATTGTCCACACATAATAGGATTGAACCGTATGCGTTCTTGGAAAATGGAATTAGGGATTCCCTTGGAGAATCACAAGGGTGAACAAAACTCTTTTTCACCAGATCATCCAACAAAATAATGAGATCTTTCATCATTGATGGTGATTTATGATATGAAAGTATCGAAATTAGATACATCCCTAAGAATAGGTCAATCATTAAATCTACCTCCCTCTTTGGAGGAAGCCTAATGAAATCATCAATGAAAATTTCTATAAAACCCAAACAACAGTAGGATGATATAAAATTAAAATTAATTCATCAGGCTCAACTACAATAGCAGACATCAAACTCCTTATATCTGGGAAGGAAGGTCTTGTATGACCATAACTCAGATCTTATTGTCCAAGAAACACCCCTGACTTTCCATCATGCGAAAAAAACTAGTCATGATGATTATAAAAATAAACCTCTTCATGATGAGCTACATACCCATCCATCCCAATGATGATGTTGAACAAATACAAATAGAGAATATGAAAAACCCAGACTAGCTCTCCATTAGCTATCGATCACACCGAAGAAGAACACAAATTCATTTGTTATTTACTCCCCCAAGATGTGTTTATAATTCAATAAAAAATGAAATGAGTTCATTCAAAAAGATAATAATACAAAAAATTGAGATATAAATGTGTGGGAACAACTAGTATAAAATAACGAAATCACTACAGAAGATTCAATTGATATGTTATATTTCAATTCCATTGGACCTGCATCCCCTATGATATAAATTCATCTACAAAATGAAGGTGAATCACTCATGAGGCCTGCAGCTGGATGATTGTAGTCTTTGATGTATTTTATTGCACCATAGTCCCCATTAGTAAAAATGATCAATAATCATATCTTGGAGTAGAGATTGACAAACAAAAACTCCATAGATGACCATAGTTTCCACAAATATTAAACATCTTTTCAGGTGAAGGAAAATAATTTAATGTGGGTCTCTCAATCCCAAAATTATAAAATGTTAGAGTAACTCCCATTTCTAAAACAGGATGTTCTAAACATTCATACTTCCAAGAACCACCTCTACCACCCCTATGGTGATCCTACCATTTCCAATTTTTCCCTAGTGTGCCACTTAACCATACATTAGGAGGAAGAGAAGGGGAAGAAAATATAAATTTTCTAGATATATCCAATTATTACATCATATCACAATCCACTATCTCCACGAAGGTAAAAATCATCAACATAAATACCTATGATCAGATATCTAGTCGAAAACATTGTAGGTGCTTACGAGATTTCAGTTGGCCATTCTTTATAACCTCTAGTGAAAAATGAACTAGCTCAACAAAATGAATAGCATATGCTGACAACGAACACCCTCCCGACTACAAAAAGAATAAATATAGATACTAAAACATCATTAATGAATCTGGACAAAAATTCTTGAATAATAGAGTCTTAAAACCCTTACAATCCATTCCCACAATCCTATCTTCCCGTACCCAATAATTTCACCAATGATTTCCAGGACCCACAAGCCTGAATTCTATGCACATAAAATTGATATTCTCTTGTGTATCTATGATTTTGATGATCTGGTCACTCTTTTCAAGAAATTGCATCACCTATTAATGTTTATTTATTGCTTTAAAGGAATGTGGTGTTTCAAGAAAGAACTCCCATGATCGAACTCTTTCTCATACAACTTCGGAATGTACCTCAAATAGTATGTTCTGATCATGTGCTACGTTTTGATCAACAATAGGAACAACCCACAAGATATATTCATTAATGTTCTGATCCATTGAAGGATTAACTTGTTGGGCATCAGTTGCACTACTCAAAAGAAATCACCGAACACATCTTGAAGGCATATTGATGCAAATGGAAACAAAATAAATATTAAGAAAACAGAATTATCAAATTTCAAACTAGAATTCCCATTATAAAAAATTGATATTAAGATCATGAACCCAAAAAAAGTGACACACATCACAAAATTTGATGGAAACTTGAGTAACATCATGGAAATATATGGATATGAACTCACTGAAACAAATATCTCATGTCCCAACAATCCAATATCCAGTCTACCAAACCTCCTAAAACAAGGAATACTAAGGAAAGACTAACTATGATAAAAAAACTGTGATAGACCCAACCCAAATAACATCTCACAATGGCAACCGACCTAAATTTTCCCCATACATAAATGGTGTTCCCAATTCCAACGGGCTGTAGACTAGCACCAGGGGATCAATAAACAACCTGATTCGATGATTTATCCCAACCAAAAGAAACAACATGGAACATATATACAAAAGACTCAATAAAGGAAAATATCAACATATGCCTTAACTAAAACAAAGTTGTAGAAACTGAAATCTTGAGAGTAAAAAACAAGTATCAATCACAAGTCCAACCTCAAAGGACTTCTAAAACAAAAAAAAACAATATTCTCTATATTATTGTGTGGGAAGGATCTCATGATCTCGCCACCAACTACTCAAATCAGCAGATAGAAATCCACACCACCTCACTAAAGAACTGTGCCTTTCCTTGCATCAATATACATAACTTGGTCTACACACCACCAATGGGGTATATAGGGTATGAGATAACATTCTTAGTAGTGTCTCACCCAGGTGTTTTATATCATGTCTCAGAACAATAATCCAAGTATGTTAAACTTTAAATAAAAATTGAGTGGTATCATTTTAGTTGTTTTTTGTATCAACTACATGGAAAAATAGTTTAATTTCCCCTTTTTCTACATTTTAAAATAGATTATGTAAATCAGTTTCAATTTTTTTTTATATCTATATATTATTGAAAATATGTCAAGTCAAAAACAAAAGAAAAGAATCTATCATATCTCGTATCAAATCTATGGATGTACCACTATATAGTACATGTCAAAAAAAAAGCACAGGTAACATTATGGCAGAGAACACACTACATCTTGATAGATATGACACTCATACCTAACATAGACAATCACATACAAATCAAGCCACTCACTATGGGTAAAACCAATTTTTGTGAAGGGTTATTTGCGATGGGAATAAATCTCGTTAGAAATAGTCCGTCGAAGATGTTATTTTTTGAGGGGACAATCAACCCAACGCAAATAACCAATTTTTTGCAAGGGGAATAGGTACCCCGTCACAAAAAAATACACATGGATTGGTGCGGTTTGCACGCCAAACCATGCAAAAGGGTATTGATGAGGGGTAGGAACCGCCTGTCGCAAATACTGGGAGACTATAAGAACTAGTTGTGACGGGGGATCCCCCATAACAACTAATTCGACCCCCGGAGGGTAATTGCGATTGGACCCGTCACAAATAACTAGAGGTGGTAAAAACCTAATTGTGACGGGATGTTGTCCCGTCCCAAATAGTGTTTCTGCAGGTTAACTTTTGCGATACGGCTCGTCGCAAATATCTTTTTAACCGACGACCGTAAATAATGCGTCCAAAGGTTTTTCCGACGGGTTCTGTCACAAAAAATACTACTTGCGACGGAAATCCCGTTGCAACTAATCTAACCTATATATACCCCCATCTGTTTTTCATCCCTCCTCTTGAATTCCTTCTTCCTCTACTTCTCTAAACTCTAATTTTAGAGTGAAAATTTTTGAGAGTTAGTTTTTTTACGAAGATTTTGTGAAGCCATCTACAATTATAAGAGATCATGTTTAAAGGTATCTATGTTTTATTTAATTTTTTATTTACTTCATTTCTTTATATTAATTTTAATTATTGTTGACTAGTTGTAATTAAGTTTGATTTGAATTGTTTTGTTGTTAGTATTTATTTGTAAAAATAAAATTAAATTATAAGTAATAATTCTTAGTAATTATTAATAATTAATAATTATTAACCATAATTAGTATTGTATATAAATAATTAGAGGTAATTAGTAATTAGTAGCTATATTTTGAAGAAATTAATAGTAATTAACACTAATTAGTAATAATTAGAAATAAATTGTAATAATTAGAAATAAATGGTAATTAATAATTACAATTAGTAATAAATAGTATAAATTAGTAATAATTAGTAATAAATACAAATAATTAGTAATAAATACTAATAAATAGTAATAAATACTAATAAATAGTAATAAATAATAACAAATAGTAATAAATACCGATAAAACATAATAAATACTAATAAATTGTAAAAATAGTAATAAATACGAATAAATAGTAATATTTAGTAATAAATACTAATAATTAGTAATAAATTCAGATAAATAGTAATAAATAATAATAAAGAGTAATAAAGAGTAATAAATACTAATAAATAGTAATAAATTGTAATAAATAGTAACAATTAGTAATAAATAGAAATAAATAGTTATAATTTGTAATAAATAGTAATAAATAATAATAAATACTAATAATTAGTAAAAATTTGTAATAAATAGTTCTAAATAGTAATAAATAGTCATAAATACTAATAATTATTAATGATTATTAATAATTAGTAAAAATTTATAAAATAAGTAATAAATAGTAATAAATAATAATAAATAGTAAAAAATTGAAATAAACAGTAATAAATATTAATAAATAGTAATAAAAAGCAATAATTAGTAATAAATAGTAATAAATAGTAATAAATAGTAATAAACTGTAATGAACAGTAATAAATAGTAATAAATAGTAATAAATATTAATAAATAGTAATAAATAGTAATACATAGTAATAATTAGTAATAAATAGTAATAATTAGTAATAAATAGTAATAAATAGTGATAAATAATTTATATAGTAATATATTCTAATATATACTAATAATTAATAATAAATACTAATAAATAGTAATAAATACTAATAAATTCTAATAAATACTAATAAATAGTAATAAATAGTAATAAATAGTAATAAATACTAAGAATTAGTAATAATTAGTAATAATTAGTAAAAAATAGTAATAAATAGTAATAAATAGTAATAAATAGTAATAAATAGTAATAAATAGTAATAAATAGTAATAAATAGTAATAAATAATAATAATTAGGAATAATTAGTAATAATTAGTAATAATTAGTAATAATTAATAACAATTTGTAATAAATATTAATAAATAGTAATAAATAGTAATAAATAGTAATAAATAGTAGTAAATAGTAATAAATATGATTATTTAGTAATAATTAGTAATAAATTGTAATAAATAGGATTAATTAGTAACAATTAGTAATAATTAGTAATAAAGATGAATATTGGATAATAATTAGTAATAATTAGAAATAAAGAGCATTAATTAGAAATAATTAGCTATAATTAGCAATAATTAGAAATAATTAGAAATAATTAGGAATGATTAGGAATAATTAATTTTTTTAAAAAATAATTAGAAATAATTAGGAATAATTATCAATAAATAGAAGTAATTAGTAATTAGTAATAATTATTTTTAGTAAGTTGTAATAATTAGTAATCATATCAATTGTAATAACTTGGCACATTTTCCATTGGATTGGTGGCACTGTTTTTCCTTGATGACACTTCTCCTTTCAACTCTCACTTACTCAGAACATTATAAAAATTATTCTTATACATATGCATATCCAATCTTGTATGCACCAGTTTGAATATGCATTTGTAGTACCACATTTTTCATAATTTCGTCAGGCGGTGACAACTGCAAAAAGATGATTTTTTGACGAAAAGGGGAATCTTTTTTACGATAGAGCATTTACTCGCATCTTTCTAACACTGAAATCACAATGAAGAATCTTCTTGGAGGTACCCTTATATATTCTCATATAAACAAGAATGAATATGAGTACCTCCGAGCAGATTCTTTATTGTGATATCATTGTAAGAAAGTAGCAAGTGAATGAGTCGTAAAAAAAAGTGTAGTAGTCAATCTACTGGAAATCTTGTCACCCGTAATTAATGGTAATTATTAAGAAGTAGTTTTAATTAATTGTATTTTTTTCAGATAGTGTTTTTATAATTTCGAATTATTCAAGTATAGTAATGATTTAATATTTTGTAGAAAAATATAGAATAAGGATGTTGAAACAGTCATTATTAGATGATCACGCTTGGATAAATTAGTATATAAATCCAAAAGGTTTGGGTTTAAATACTATATATATTGAGGGTGTTGAAGCTTTCTTAACATGTTCATAATCAAAACAAGAATTTTTTTCAGAAGGAATAATTAAGTGTCGTTGTAAAAAATGTTCTCTGAGAATGTTTGACATATTTGAAAATGATGGGGAACATCTCTTTCAGTTTGATTTTCAACAAGATTATGTTTTTTGGTATCATCATGGTGAATTTAGTTCTAGATAAGATACTAATAACTTGATTCTAAATACATCAAAATTTTAAAATTTAGTACATGATGTTGCCGGTCCATCTGTTCATCAAACTGAAACTCAAGATGATATTTATTTAACTCCTGAGTTAGCACCATCTAAATTTTATGAGTTGTTATGGTTTGCTGAGGATGCATTATATCCTGGTTAAAAGATGTGAAAATTATAAGCAGTTGAAAATTTTATGGCTATTAATTTAGAAAATGAATATCAAATAACTATTTTTATTAGATAATTTCTTTTGTTAAAACAGTCTTACCTGAAAAAATGGGTTGCTTACAAATTACTATGAGAGAAAGAGGCTAGTTCATAATCTAGGCCTTAGTTATCGAAAGATTCATGCTTGTGAAAATGATTGCATCTTATATTCTAGTGAAAATGTGTCATTGGATAGTTGTCCCACATGTGGACAGTCAAGGTATAAAGAAGCTAAACTGGGGAAGTCTGGATCAATTTCTATAAAAAAGTTGAGATATTTCCCCCTTACACCCAGGTTGCAGCATTTATTTATGTCTCAGGACACAACGTCAATGATGTCATGGCACAAAGCCAGGATTTCAATAGAAAAATGATTGAATCATCCATTTAATAGTGATTCATGGAAACATTCTGACCGACTACATCCGCCTTTTTCTTTAGAAGCCCGAAACGTGTGATTGGTTCTTTTTACTGACGGGGTCTATCTGTTTGGTACATATGGTAGTCAATATTCATGTTGGCCTGTCTTTATAACTTCGTACAACTTACCTCCATGGATGTTGCTGCGAAATAGAATTTCATATTAAATGTTGCATTGATTTGGACAATTAGCGAGTTCCCGATATATGCTATGTTTTCTGGATGGAGTACACATGGTCCAAAATCATGTCCTTACTGTATGAAAGACAACAAAGTCTTTATGATCATCAATGGAAAAAACTGTGCTATTTTGACTAGCATCACAGATTTCCTCCAACTAATCATGCTTTTTAGAGGAACTAATCTCATTTCAGAAAATAATAATTGAAAAGGATGAACCTCCGAAACCAATCTCATGTACAGAGTTAAAATCCGTTGTATTTTCATTACCTCCCATAACATTAGGGCCAAGAGTAAACAAACATAAAATTCAAGGATTTGGGAAAGAACATAATTGGATAAAAAAGTTCATTTTTTGGGATTTTCCATATTGGTCTAACTTTTTTGTCTACCACATGTTGGATGTCAAGAATATTGAGAAGAACTGTTTTGATAATTTATTTCATATAGTTTTGGATACACCAGGTAAGACCAAAAATAATGTAAAGGCACAATTAGATCTTTTCCAATTTTGTAGATGACCGAAACTTGAACTATTTAAAAAAGTCAGATCACATATATTAATGAATCCAAAAGCAGATTATACACTTTCCAAAGAGATTCAATTATTATTTTGTTAGTGGATCCCAGATTTGAGACTTCCAGATGGATATTCTTCCAATTTGTAAAGATGTGTTAAGAATTTCATATTACCGGATAAAAAAGTCCTGATTTTCATGTTATAATGGAAAAACGTATTCCGATTGGATTCATAAGTATGTTGAATTCTATTATTTGGGATTCTATAATAGACATATATTTTTTTTTTCGAGACATTTGTGATGCGATAACAGACTTTGATGCACTACGTAAACTGGAAGAAGATGTTGTTGTCATTATATGTAAACTGGAAACAATCTTCCCACCAGATTTTATTGACTCAAAGGAACATATGATAATACATTTTCCACATGAACCTAAATGTGGAGGTCCAGTACATTTTCGATGGATGTACCCATTCTAGATATGCACGTAGAAATTGAAGAAAAATGTATACAAAAACGTATCAATTGAATGACCAATTGCTGAAGATTATTTTCAAGAGAAATTTTCTTTTTTCTACTCTCATTATTTTGAATCCTAATATACCTCAAAAAACAACTGCATGAGAAAAAATGAGTGGAATTTTAAGGATGAAATGGGAAATAAATTATCAGTTTTCAATCAGTAAGAGCTTGGCTTTGGTTTTGTTCAATATTGATAGCATTTCGATAATGTACATCATAGAGATCATACATATGTTCTGCTCAACTATGAATAAATGAAATCATTTTTACTGTGAGTGCTTATATCACTTATTCTATAATTTATGTTACAGTAAGTAAACTTATTGTATTTGTAGGTTATATGATAATCATATCAAGAAATATCTTCAACAAATTACAGTAGCTGCATTTGAAAAACAGCGACAATTTTTTTTCTCAATGGTTTCAAAAACTGGTAACATAAATTATTGATGGTTTAACATATCAAATCATTATATTATTTTTTATATTGATAATTGTTTTAATAATTTTCAAGTGTTGCAACATGCTGATAAAATTGATAAGAGACTATGTATATTAAGTACCCCACCTTCCAAAATGGTTAAATTTTATAATTCATATGTGGTGAGTGGTTTTTGATTTAATACATGTGCATATAGGGAATCAAAAAAACAATGAACAATGGAGTTTTCTTGATAGAAACACATCATTGAGAAACTGAAGATGAATTTTGAGGCATTCTGGATGAAATTATTGAACTGTGTTATCTCAAAAAAATTACATAACAATATTTAAATGTTGGTGGTCAGATACTGAGAGAGGATTGAATGTTAATCTGATTCCTGGAATCATCGATATTAAATATAACATTCTTCTTACAGTAGATTAACCATTTTTACTGGCTCAGCCGAAACATAAAATATATTATGCAAAGTATTGTGCCACTTCAAGAGACTTGAGTGATTGGTGGAGCATTATAAAAAAAAAATATCAAAAAAATAAATTTACTCAAACTAAATGTGGTTCTGGTGAAGTACAAGGAATTTAAATTTTCCAAGAGAATACTCAAAATCCATCTTTTTTACAAAGAGACATGAATATCGATGATGACACCCCACAATGATGGGTCAATTGTGACAATGATGTGAATGATGTTAAAAATGAATATGAAATGGCAAGAGATGGTAAAACTGAAGCTTATATGGGTATTGATGACGCTAATGATGAATATCGAGACATTAACATTAGTAGATATGATGATGATGATGAAGGTGAACATTGACAAAGATAAATGCTCGTTTTAATCATAACTAATATATATCTATATGTAATAGTTATTTTCAAATATCTGATAACAACAATAATTTTTTGTTTTATATGGACCTTGATCTATTTCATGAGTTGGAGGAGGCTATGAAACCTTTAGATGAGGAGGATTTGAGATCATCTGACGCTCAGCCTACTGATGATTCAGGTGGTAAGCAGATGGTGTGCGGTCTTGCCCGACTGATGATTCCAGACCCTATCCTCGTGCGACGTCCACATCTTGGTTTCGATCCACACACACAGAGGTATGGTAACCTATGTATAATAGATATGATTCATTAATTTATTTATATACTAATTGTTTGATTATTTGTTCTTTTTTCATAGTTTTGTGCATGTAGAAGTTAGACAGGGGAGTGCTATCTTGCACAATTATTTTTCTCAGCCATGGATAACTTGAGAATAGATTCCCATTGATTTGTATCTTGGAATGTTTAATAATTGGAAAGTACATAAATAAATAGTATTTATTTAGAAATTTATTTCATTAATAACTTGATTTTATAAATTATTTGTTGGGTTTATGGTATCCCATCGAAAATAGCATGTGTGGTGCTATCCACAAGGAATGTGAGGTGTCTATGTATGAGTGTTTCCATGAATTTTTTCACAATTTGAGATGGATACCATTAAGAAAGAAGGTGTGACAGTATTTTATGAGTAATGTAGATCCCACTTACTAGAGTACATTTTATCTCACATTTGGGATGGATTTTGTTCACACTGGTTGAGTGGTGGATTTCAGAGGAGAGCTTCATTGGGCCTGCAGAACCAGGGGAGAAAGGAGATGACACATAGAGCTGGTATCTGTACATTCAGTACGCATAGAGATCATCTGATATGTATCATTTTTAAATATTTTAAATAACATTAAATATAAATAGTATATTTTATATTCATATAGGCAGTCGAGCATCCTGATATTATGGATTACGATGTTTATCAGAGGATATACTTTGATCCATCCACTGGAGACATTAGAGGCGATTTCCAACGTAAGATTTTGGTCAGTATTATTTCTTTTTCAGTTTTAAAATTAATTGAATATAATATTTTCGCTATTTTAATTTCAAATTGAAACTCAAGGAGTCCAGGCTGTGACCTCCCAGACATGGGATGAGAGTCAGGCTGAGAGAGTTGATCAGACTAGTGCCCCCCATTTTGATGAGGTGGCATGGATGCAGGTGACCCCGTATTCCTTAGATAAGGGCCATGTAGTTGGTATCAGCTCTCATTTCACTCTTGGGACTTATTATGGTACTGCTGCGATGTCGGCATCCATCTTGAGATGAGCTCATGGATAAGAATCATCTTCTGGCTCACATTATCAAGATCAGTTGCGAGCTCAAAATTACCTAATCGATAGGTTGCAGAAGCAACAGTAAGAGATATGTCAGAAGCACGGGGAGGACATGCATTGATGGTAGCAACAGCAACACGAGCAAATGGAGTACATGCACCGTCCGAATCATTGTTCAGGGTTGGAGTTTCCTCCACCATCTCCTCTAGCACCTCCAACTTCTCCAGAAGACTACCCGCAGTGATTTTTTTGTTCTATTAAAAGCATTGGAATTGAACATTTCTTGTAATGTGAACTATTTAATGTTATTGTCTTTTATATTGGTGTGAATATTGGATATTTGTTTTACTTTAATATTTTTTATTATTAATATTATATTTTTTAATATTTGTTTATTTTTCTAATAGTAATAATAATAATATTTTACGATTTTTTATATATTTTTTTCCGAATATTGAGAATTTTTAAAATTTTTATATGTTTTACTATTTTAATAATATTAATATTATTTTTTAATTAATAATAATTTTATTATTTTTATTTATTTTATTAAGTATTTGAAGATATTGAGACTTTTTTTCTAATTTTTTTTAATTTTAATAATATTAATAATATTTTTTCATTAATCATAATTATATGTTTTTTATATTATTATGTAATTGTGATGGGCCATTTTGTGACGGGGTCCCATTGCAAATAGATTATATATATATATATATTATAACTTATTTGTGATGGGCCCATTACAATAGGTTTATAACATAAAGCTATTCGAGACCAGTCGTTGTCTTGTCACAAATACATTTTATGATGGGCCTATCAAAATAGTTTCTTATATATAGAATGTATTTAATCGGAGATCTATTTGCGTCTGGACCCCATCAAAAAAAGAGTTTTTCCGATGATATCCCATCCCAAATAGCCCATCGCAGATAGAGAAAGAAAGTATTGCTCCTCCTAATACACGCTCGCCTTTAGAATAGTATGAATGAGCTTATCCAACACCACACACCATGTCTCTTGACCATGAGTGCCATATATCAAACATGGCTTAACTATCTTAGAGCACCCAATATTAGTTCTGGGTAGCCCTCCCCACAAGCACCACCTTCGATTTACTGGAGTCCTGGTTCTCCATTACTAAAATTATTAGGAAGAAACCACTAGAGTCCATGGATTGTAAACTACCACTCAAAAACTAGTTATCAAAACTATAACCCGCAATGCTAGTGTGTACCAAACATGCCTTACACACCAGGTGTGCACTATCGTACAACATAGTTCCATACCTAACCTATGGTCCCATTGGTCATTCACCAATAAAGGAAATCTATCCTTTCTATATATCACATCAGGCTCATCATGATAAGATCTCCCATAGAACTCATCTTGGAAAAAAACCATGACAAAGAAATTATATATCAAATGAATTCCTTCATGACAACATTGTTTCATTATCTCAATCATTTTACAATATTACCATCTCCATAAATAACCTCTTATCATTTTATAATGGTCCCAGAAGAGCTCATTCCTTATAATTTAAAGAAAATTCTCTTCACGACTGATGTAACACTCCACTCCAAATGATTGTCATATTCGTCGCGCAGCTGAGAGTGGAAAACATCAGACGACACACATTCTACCACCACTAAACCTAGTTTCCAGATTTTAAAAAAAATAAGTGGGAATATTATAGGAATAAAGGAAAACCATCTGTTCATAAGTGCACTATGTTAGATAAACATTTAGATGTGCATGTGAAACTCATCCCAAGTCATGTCCCTACGTGTCTTCCGAATAATGCATAGAATCCAAAACAATACCATATTGGTCATGTTAAGACACACAATCCTTGGTATATCATTATCTAAATCACTAGGAAAACTAAAATTTTGATTTCCATCTCAAAGGCACAAATATCATAATAATCTCGAAAATCCCATGTCACTCAACTCCTATAATGACCTATAAGCATAGACTACAAAAACTCTCAACCCTTCACCCTGACGGTATTGTAGGAATACAGTTTTAGATATTGTGTGACATTGTCACTCAGACAAAAAATGAATTAGTTTATTAATTAAACATGTCAGGAATCATGTGTATCAATGTGTACCTCTATGATAGAAAACCATTCAAACTAGCGCTATGCATTTGAGGACTGAAATATCACACTAAAAGAAGTGGAAGATCAAATGACCTAAGAACCAGATGATCAATCCCATGTAATGTCTAACCTAATGATCTAGATGATTATATGATTTCCATACTGTTAAGAAGGAAAAACATGCTGAATGCTCTCCCATTTACTCAGGGGTTTACCATATTAATAAGATCAAAACATGATTCAATTGGAACCCAAATAAAATCTATTTATTAAAATGGAATGGAATCATTCATAAAATATTTATGACCGAAATGTGCTACCAAAACATGCTAGCTCCTTAGGTAAACCAACCATTAAGCCTAAATCATGGTCATCCCTGAAAATATTTTGACTGGATTAAATGAACGTGGCTATACATGCAATATCTAAGTTCTCCCTCCATGTAACATCAAAACTGACCTCTTATGTGAGGGTTACTATAATGAAACCCTACACCATGTTTCAATTTTAATGCATTTAATGAAGCTCATTTATTAAATATTTTAATAGCTAGAATAGAGGGATTCTCATGTACTAGTTTTAAATACTACTTTAATAAGAATGTTATTTAGATTATATCATTCATCATTTCAAGAAAATTATACTATAATTTCTTTTTCATCAATTTATTTGATTCATGGGTTTTCACAACTAACTCAGTTCAAGAAAATTTCAATTTACAATAGAGAGAGGAAAAACACATTATTTTGTCATTAGAAATTTAGTTAACTTCCACGACATTCCTATAAAGCTCGTGAGCATATGAAATGGAATTTACTAATCAAAGGGATTGGTCAAGTAAGATTCAACCATATTTTTATATGTAACACCATATAGATGATAGTATACACATTAAATAACCATCCCATTTACATAAGCAACCCCGATGTGGTAAAGTACTAAAACATATAAAATAAAAAAGTAAACCTATTAGGGTATCATTAAATCATATATGTTTTTTCAAACACCATTTAGTGGTATTATCACATAATTATATCTTATCAAGATGACATACTTTGGTTGATTCTAGTAATCTCATAAGCAACATGACCCCATTGACCTACTTTGGTCAAGCAATGAATTTTTGTAATTTAACCATATAGGTCATTATGCCTAGTTAATAAATCTCCAAGGATTCATTATTTTCAATTTTAGAATCTCTCAACTCGCATTAATGAGTATTTGATTTAAATTCATCAAACCATATTTAAGTTATTTACAAGTTATGATCCCAAAAGGATAAATCATTAACCACTCATTTATAAATATAGATTCAAAATATCATATTCCTCTTAATGGTAATGGTACATGGGTAACCATTCTTCAATTTATAAGGGTTCATACACCTTATAAATTAAATTGTTGGTTCCCATTGAATTACATCTTCATTACACTAATTGATTTCAATAAATATTGTAAATCTATATGAAATGGTTCAATTATATGGGTCAACATTATCCAACTTAGAAGGTTCCCATACACCTTATAAATTTCTACTATATCACCCATAAAATTGTAACTATCAATTCTTCATCCCATGAATCCAATGATTCATGGATCAATCATTAATTTTTTTTTATTAAATAGAATTCCACCAACAACCTATGTGATAAAACACTATTTAGGTACTTTTTGATGTTTTATTTGAGGGACTATATATCATTTTTATCAATAGGCATGCTCTTACATGTAATAATTATAGGAAAACATCGCATAAATCACCCATGAATGGAGTAAAAATAAATTGGTCAAGTTATCAAAAAATATTTCCTCACAAAAAATAATTTTTTTAGAAAATAACAATCAAAACACTATAAAACCCACAAGGCATGGAATATAGATGGCCATCAAATATATACACCCATTGAATGATGCATGTAAAAATACCACATTTCTATACCAGACCACAAATAAAGTCCATCATATATATAAATTAATAACTAGAAGAAGAATAAAAGTCACCCAATGTGAGATAATAATCACATGTAATGTAGAATAATAGTCCATTAACAGTCCACCTGATCATTCCCTTATGTTCTGTTTATCCAAACATAGACATAAGTTATTTATTGATTACGAAAATATTCCTAGTATCTGGTGTACTATACCAAAATAAATAAACCAATAGTAAAATGTATAACCTTTAATACCAATTGTATATATATGAGCCGAGATCTGCTGAAAAGTTCCCGGAGATGGTCAGCCACTATTCCTCATGCGTGCCTCCAATTATTCCTAAGGCTACCGACTAGAAAAAGGGGTGTGAATGGGGTAAAATAAAAAAATGAACAATTTTTATTAGTAATAAATAAAATGTATGAAATAATAAACAAGTCAATGGAATATAAATAAACCAATAGGAATTATATACAAATAAATTTTTCATGTACGAACATGCTCTATTATACAAAAGGATTACGACATGTGTACAATACATAAAAATACTAAAAAAGGAAATAAATAAATAAAGTATATTGTAGATATATCTAATAAAATAATTGGAACTATATTATTCATATGATCCTTCTCTCCATCCATGTTCAAAAGAAAACATGCCAAAAAAATTGGTATCCTAGTTCTACATACATGATATCTGTTCTAGTACCCCAGTGTAATGGTGGCCCAAACTTGTTGTGAGATATACATAGTATTCAATCAAAAAAAGTGTCTAATTCATAATCTATTGTGTGAATATCACATAAATAATTGTGCAGATATATCAATAATAACTTGTGATTTAATAATAATTGTAAACTGGTCAGGCTCAGCTTCCTCATGGACACCTGAATGACTATATCTTCTTTGTGCTATATTGTGATATCTCTAAACATGTCACCATATATATATATATATATGTATATATATAATTATGTATTTATATATATTTAATATATAAATACGAGAGTATATATCCATATATATAAATACAATATACTAGTTAAGAATCAAGGAATAACTTTAGTGTCCTTATATAGTGATAACGGTGTCGTACTCTGTAAGGGATGTCACACCCAAAAATAAACAATGAAAGAGTAAGGAAATCATAACCAAAAGAATGAAGTAGAATTTAATAATTATTAAAAATGTTCTTATATAAATGGTTCATAAGCTTTATATCTTAAAATTGAATATGGAAGTCATGTCTGGTGTAAAACGTTTGTATGTGACCACCTTGCTCAACATCCTAAAAAAGAGGAAGTGAGATTACTTTCCCAACAATCGAAGAATTTTTTGATTACATTCCCACCATCCTTGACCTAGGTGTGTGAGACATCATGCTCAAAATCCCTAAATGATTTCCCTTAAATCATAATAATAATATGAGGTGACCACACTTTCCCTATGATCACTTAGGCCAACATTCCCTAAAGAGTAAATTGGAATCGCTCATGTCATAGTGGATCATTTTTAGTATACTTAATTTTAATATTTTAAACACTGGACATAAGCCATATATTCCATAATTGATTTATATTTGTACCACAAGGCCATTTCATTCACAATTCAAAAGAGGGACATGGGAAAAACCCATTCCACAAGATACATCACCACACATCGCCAATAAAAACATTTTTGATTTATGAAAAAAACAGTTCCAGATGGGTTTTGTAATAAAACATGATACTTACATCAAACAATTCATTTAACCCAATTTTTTAATTTCAAAAAAGTGGAATAAATTAATAAATAAATCAGGGTGATCTATAATTCATGCCAAAAATGATAATTTGTATATAAGAACAACTAATATAATTATCACTATCCAAGGGTTGTTAAATCAAGAAAATATTTTTTTATAATAAAATTAAATAGGAAACCATAAGGGGTGTATCAACATGTAGAAATATTAAAACATCAATCGAAAAATGTGAAATAATCAGAATTGGGTGGTTCAGGATGAGGTTATAACCTCAAACCATGTATGGATTATATGGTAGTCAAGGTGTGGTCAGACAATTTAATTTATGGAATTAAATAATTTAGGATCAAATCCTAGAAAAAAATCAGTGAAGTTCACAACAGTGTTATGATATAAACAATGTGGAATTAAGGAGAAAAAACTAGACCACCTTCCTCATTATAAATATGGCACACTCATCGATTATCAAACAGTGATTCGATACAAAATGATAGAAAATGGAATAATCTCCCAATGTCCTGAAAATAGGCCATAACTGCTGTAGTTGATTTCATATTCTATAGGGATATGTAAACAAAGAAGAGAAGCACATGGATTTTAGAGCTTACTGATGGGGTTCCAACACAAATGGCGGAGAGGGAAATAGGGTTAGTGTGAATAATATGATTCAAAGCGCCTAAATGGATGAAATGGGCTCTTACATGGCTCCCCTAGTGCACATTTTTGAGGAAGAAAAGGTTGTGATGGATGAAATTGGATGGAAGGAAAAAACCATCATTTATCAATCATTAATGAAACTCATGTTCAGACCATATTGTTTGTCTAACCATGCACCAATTGTGTGGGCATAACACCCCCAACACAGACCCCCACATGGTTATCTCCCACAGTTAGTAAAAACATGCACCCAAACCATGTGTTGATACTGGTTAAGTGGAAATAACCTTGGAGGATAGGAAAAATATTAGGGAAATCTGTGAGTAACTTTTTTACCTCCTATACAATAAGATGTAGACCACCAACATAGTCATTCAGCTACAATTTCATGGTTTAGAAAACCATGAAACAACTAAAACATTAATGGGAATTACTACAATTTCACCTAAGGGATGCACTATTTCATGAATTTGTGTGCCCGGATAAACTCCTCTGGATCTTGAGTCACTAGGGCCCAGTTCTCCTGAAACACAACGAGACACCTGTAGTACTAGTTAGGCCTTAAACCACAAAAAAATAAAATGTAAATGATCCAAAACATGGTATTACATTCAATAAAAACAATATTCTTACAATCCACCAAATGAAATGTTCAAAAACATTATAACTTTTCAATAAGTTCAAAAACATTGGATGTTACAACTGCTATCAGATATGAGTTATAGGCATGAGATATTATCATCATAAAATTATGAGTATTTATTTACAATTCAACATAATATCTTTTTTTCAATGATGTTATATAATTTTAAAATTCATTATATATAAAATATTTATTGGATCTAGGGTAAAATAGTTATTTTTTTTCTAGACTATATTGTATGTGTACCATTAACAAAAACATTCTTATGACCTAATTTAGATTTTTTTTATCACTTGAGATTTCCCCTTGTATCTTGGATTTAGAGACATCACTACTATTTTTTATCATTAACCATTAAATTTGTTCACTAATTACCATAATTCCCAAATTGAATGCATTTGAAGCATTACAGTGTAGGTGTTCTATAAGTTTTAGTATCCCACTTCCTCATTATATCAATGATTAAATTTTTCACCTTTGAAATACATGGGATTTATGTCTAGACCTTGCATATTTGAATTACCTCTTAGTTCCATTCAAGAAATTACAATGGGGTTTCATTATACATTTATGGCATGTATGGGATTGTAATTTCTTTTCTCTGTGGTATTTATTTGAGTTTTCATGAGACTCTATCATCATTTTCTTATGAAAACCATATGAATGATGGAAATATACAATTTTGGTTTCTACCTTGAGATCACATTGAATGATTTGTTCACATCTAATGAAGTATTTTATAGCTAAAAATATTCAATTAAATGGTTTTACAAAACCAGAAAATTGATAATTTTTTCAAGGATAATGATAATTACTGAATAAAACCTTAAATTCCTTGTAGTGTTTTCATTATAGATACCAATGGATTTCTCATCATTCTTGTTAAGATGAATGAATCACATCTCAATGTTTTATATAGAATATGATAAAAGTACTCACTAAATAATATCATATTAATCTCAACTAATTCCATAGATCTACCCCTCATGTCTCATATTTTAAAATATTACCCAAAATTGATCTACTTATCCTATAAAATAATAAAATGGATAAGATACATTTTTCATGTTATGACTAGTAGAAAAATGAAAATATTTTAGTTTTTCTACTAATCCCCCACTCAGACACCATTGGTTTGTAAGTCCCACTAAAATAAAGTTGATATTACCTCAAAAAATAATCATCATCACGTTTTATTCTCCTTTTTTTATAAGATCAATATGATTCAAGGAATCATAATGTTTCACGATCATATAAAAAAGATTCTATATTCCAGCTATAATAACATTTGATTTTTCAAGATAATAATCATTAAATTTTCAATAAAATTTGTTTTTAGCATGATTTTATAAGGTTCCACCCATTTACTATATAAAAAAATTATAGTGTATGAATCATGTAAAAATAATCATGGTGATCAAGCATATAATCCTAATAATAATTCATAAGATGTCCAAATTAATGACATGTTCTAATGCAACTACGAAATTTATGTTCGATCCCATAACAACTTATGTTCAACATAGGTTTTCATAGGTTATATCCCCACATTATTTATAATATATTTTGGTGAAATAAAGAAACCCTCCCTGGAACAAGCTAAGGTGACCCTATCATAACTTAAAAAAAATTTATATCATTTTATATAAATATTCCATACATATAATTACAATACATGAATTAGAATCTTAATGTATTAGTGTATTTGTATGATAAATAAATAATCATATTATTTTTTGAATGATTCATAATATTTCCCATAAATTTCATCTCATATAGTAACATCCATCTGACAAACCCGACTCAAATACCCCCTCAAAATGATACCTGGCCTGAATTTTCCACATACATGAAGGGTGTTCCTAATTCCATTTTCCTAATGACTCGATATCAGGAATTAAACAAATACTAGAGGGAATGATTTATCAGAACCCGAATAAAAAACATGGAACTTATATACAAAAGACACAACAAATAAAAGATAAATAGTTTCCAAAACTAAATCTAAATAGTGGAAACCACAAAACTCAATAGTAGAAAAAACTAATAAATTGGAATTTTAACCACAATGGACTACCAACATTGGAAACCAAACTACTCAATGTGATATCATGTACAAGACCCCACCATCTCACCACCAATTATAAAACTAAGCTGACCAAAAACCTTTGCGCCTCATTATATCACATTGTATTTCCGTGCATTAAACGAAAAAACCAGGTATACCAACCACTGAAGGGGTATGCTTGGTGTGATCTAACATGATTAGTAGGTTTTCACCCAAGTGTTCCATATCATGCCTCTAATATATAATCCCTGAATTTTAAACTTTAATGAACATTACATAATGATAACATTTTAACAGTGTTTATATAAAAACCTTGAAAAAATAGATTAATTTCCCTTTTTAAACATTTCACAATATGTAATGTAAATCTATTTCAAATAATATTTTATCAATATATCACAACAAATATATCAATTCAAAACTAATAAAACCATGAATTTTATCTTATATCTAATCAATGGAAGTACAACCAAATAGTACATGCCAAAAGCTAAATCATATGTAACATCACGTCATGGATCACACTAGTTTAAGATAGCTAGGGAACTCATATCAAACAAAAAACATAATGTATGCATCAATCCACTATACATATTTATCAAGTCTAGATAGAAGTGGAATACCCCAAAAATGATCATACCAACAGGTCTAGAATGTCCATAGAATGATGGTCCAAGGGGGGAGAGAAAATTCCCTTGAGAAATCCCCCAACATTGGATGAGACCAATTTATATACCTTCCAATAAATTACCCAATGAATCCCATGTTCTCTATTTTCCAAACAGTTCATAAAACCATATCCATCGAAACAATATTTCTAATCCATTTCACCTAACCATTTCACAATACAATGAAAACCCTTTTCCATTTACAAAAAATAGGGGAAAACATTTTTAATAATTTCTCACATCCACACACACACAAAATTAGTTATATAATTCCATTTCATTTAATTAAACAATTTATCAAAAAGAGAAGAAATTCAGTTCACCAACACAGGCTAGAGATGAAACCACCTACATCACAACTCATGGTCGCACATGCTCCCAATGGATCCACCAACACAATGATCAAAACAATAACAAAAGAGTCCCTAGAATCACCCTACACATCAATGAATTGATTCAATTAAATAACAAGGCTAGAAGATAAGAGGAAACAACACATTACTCATTAACATAGACCCTCCTCAATATAACCAATAATGGATACAACCTCTATAAGATCTCATAAATGATATTGAAGGAAATAATATAAAACATCACCATGGTTCAATGGATTCGATAATGAAATGAAGTGGAGTTATTGTGATCAAATAAACAAAGATATAGAAATTATTACTCATCTGGAGAGACACAATCCAACTATAATAGGGATCAATTTCCAAACAAATCCATCCATACCAAATTGAGACTCCCAAAATCATCGAATAATGGATTTAGCTTGAGATCCAAAGAAGTTGTAGATGAATGAATGGAGAATTTAGACGAATGTAACCCTAAAGGGAAACTCCTTGACATTTACATGTTATGTAATCCATTTACATATTGTGTAATCCATGATGTCTATATATAGTGCATAACCCATTTTCTTTTCGTTAAAAACAAACCTTTTAAAATTACACATCAAGTAATATCTACACAATGATTACTCTATTCACACAATGTACTAGGTTCACGGAATCATCTCTATAGAACTTACACATAATTTAATCCAAATACATGATATTTATTTCCCCTACAATTTTCTTAAATGGCATATCTTAACAAAAAAAACCAAAAAAAACTCTAACAATGAATGAAATCATGGAGAATATTTATGACACAATAACAAATTTTTACCGGGACTCCATAATTCAATCAAACATACATCCCTAAAAATTAGGTCATTTTCCCCAACAAATACAATATAGCCTCAGGTGCACCAATCAGAACAAAATTAAATAGTAATACATGTAAATATAAGGGAATTTATTGAATGTGGGTATCGAATGTTACAAACTCTCCACCATAAGACATTCCATCAACCAGAAGTCATGTCCAGGATTGATGTAT
Organism: Viscum album; assembly: GCA_963277665.1. NCBI lineage: Eukaryota > Viridiplantae > Streptophyta > Magnoliopsida > Santalales > Viscaceae > Viscum > Viscum album. The sequence goes on along the minus strand of OY728120.1, from coordinate 1,571,283,749 downwards.
GGTAAAGAGATGGGGCCATTGATCCCTCATCAAAGACTGTTGATCTCAATTCTCATAAGAATATGATCCTTTCCACTACAAAACTCTGAACAACATAATGGACTTCCCATAAAAGTCCTTCACTTGGGAGTCAATGATCTCAATAAGGTTCTTACTAATAGAATCATCAATATTTAACTCAATCTCAGCCAAACGTTGAATATGAGAGGGATCAGAATGGTATCTCTTGAGCTATGATGCATAAAAAGCATAAATTCCTATCAACTAAGCTATAAATGAAAACTTATAAGGAACATTCCCAATCCCCTCAACAAAATCAAATAGTCTAATATATCATGGAGCCAAATCTCTCTATTTTCCCATCTAATAGTTACCAAAATGAGGATAAACATTCCAAAAATCAGTCCAGCAATGGAAATCTCTAAAGGATGGCATTGTTGGTACACATAATATTTCTATCAAATCTGTTCTATAACCAAACACTGAGGAATATAATAAATCCATGTAGAAATCTCATAATCTAAGCTCAATCCTAGAAAAGAATCATTTTCCCACCTCTGCACAACAAATACGTTATCAACACATGATACCAAATAAATTCTTGAAGGGTGACATTAAGACTAATGACTAGTAACTATTGTTATATGAAAACTAATGTAGTCCCATATAGTTATCCCAAGATCCACCAAAATCCAAGACACATGCAAAGAACATATCCTCATGGATCTAAATAACTCACATTGTATGACCGCCTATCTGTGGATGATAAGATGTACTCAACTTGACCTAAGTCCCCATCACATATTAGACACTTCTCTATAACAATGAATAAAATCAGGATCCCTATCTAAAAAATGGAATAAGGAACCATATGTAACATCCCATTTTCACGGACATACATCATACCCAAATCATTAAATTTCTTGGTGTCTTTGATCCAAATAAAATGTACTGACTTTGTAAATTGATCAATCACCAACCAGATAGAATTACTCCCATGCAGATTCCTTGTTAATAAAATAATTAATTTTATAGATGCATCATCCCATTTCTAATCCAGCATAGGAAGAGTATAGAGAAAACCAGAAGGCCTCAATTTCTATACCTTTATCTATTGGATGGTGTAATAGCGGGACAAATAGTCAATAATTTCATGATTCATACATTAAAAAAAGAATAAATATATCTTGTCATAATACATCTTCATCTCACTTGAATGAAATTACAATGAATAATAATGAAAATTATTCAAGAACCATCTCCTCATATATGCTATAATGACAACCTATTCCCTAAAAATAAGAATACCATTTGAAGAGAGAGACCAACCCGAAATGGTCTTCCCACAATATAGGGTTTCTCCGATTCTTCTGAACTCATCATCATGCTGTTGACTCTATATAATAGACTCAATGATAGATTATGATAATTTAACACTACTAAAAACTATGCATGGAACAACCTCTTGAGAATCTAGACGACACTAAGAAAAAAATCACCAAAAGATCCCACTCTTCCATAGATTCCAAAATTAATGCTGATGACCCTTTCCTACTAAGAGCATCAAAAATTGAAATACGAATCCATGGCGTTTAGGAGATATTGCTATCATATGATTGATGGTATTACAACCACCTCATCTATCAATGATTCAAGTCCTTCTAATAAAAGATATAACTCAAAGTTTAATGATCAGAAAAGACTATGAACCCTTCCCGAAAATGATAATTCTACCAATACATAAGTGCATATATATCTATCCAAGGGTCTAAATTTTGAGTGGGGTATCTATTCACATGTGATCGGAGCTAAAAATATCTTTAAGGCACTACATGATTATACTACATGAGAACAAAACCCAGAAATTATCCCGAAGCACCCTAGAAAACCATATGTCCCTTAACGAACTCTAGTTAGATCAGAATAGGATCCAATGACAGAAGTTTATTTAGCTCATCTAAAGTAGACTGATAGTATTAATTATATACTAATTTCACCCATTTCCTGGTATGTTTAGTCAATGGTTATGATAACATTGATAAATCCTTGACTATCCATTGATAGTATCTAGAATGAATAAGGAAACTATGAATCTTAAAGGAATTTGATGAATATTCTCATGAAATTACTTCCTTTACCTTATTAGGATAAACTAGTAATCCATGCTAAGAAATAACTTACCCTAATAATTTCACATCTTGGATCAAAAAATTTCATTCTAAATTCATTACATAAAAATAGTTTCTTTAAAGGATTTCTAAGTCCAAACATAGATGGTACTCATGCTCATGGCCAGATCGTGAATAAACTAAATTTTCATCTATGAACACTCTCATAAAAGTGTTGTTATACTGATGGAATATCTAACTCATCAAAGACTTAAGAACTATAGGACCATTTGTCTAAGAAAATGACATCAAAATATATTCTTAATGGCCATACATGCTCTAAAAAGATATCATCAGTATATCACACTCCCAAAATTTTATCTAATTATAACCCACCCAAATATATATCTCTGAAAAAAACTTTTCCCCTTTAACTAATCAAAAAATAATCATCAATAAGATGAAAATGATACTTTCTCATAACTATTACATGGTTCACCATCTGATAGTCCAAAGATAATAGGATTTAACTATACTCCTTTATGGAAAAGGGAATTAGGGATTACCAATGAGAAACCCAATGGTGAACAAAACACTTTTTCACCTGATCATATAACATAATCATGAGATCTTTCATCTTATATGATGCCTTATGATAAGATAGTATCAAAATCAGATACATCCCTAAAACCAGGTCAATCATTATATATACCTCCCTGCTGGAGGAAGCCTATTGAAATCATCAAGGAAAATTTTAGTAAAACCCCAAATTATAGTAGGAAGATATAAAATTAAAATAACTTTATCAGGATCAACGACAATAGCAGACACCAAACTCCAAAGATCTAGGAAGGAAAGACATGTATGACCATAACTCAGATCCTATTGTCCCTAAAACACCCATGATCTCCCATCATGAGAAAGAAAGAAGTCATGATGATTATAAAAATAAACCTCTTCATGATGAGAAACATACAAATCTATCCTAATGATGTTGTTGAAAAAATACAGATGGAGAATTTGAAAAACCAAAACTTGCTCTCCATCAGCTATCGATAGCTCTGAAGAAGAACACAAAAACCCTTTTTATTTAGTCCTCCCAAGTGGTGTTTATAACTGAATAATAAATGAAATGAGGTCCATCAGAATGATAGAATACAAAAAAATTGATATATAATTGAGTTGGAACAACTAGTATAAAATAATGAAATCACTACAGAAGATTCAATTAATAAGGTACATCTCACTATCCTAGGACCTGCATCAACCTATGCTATAAATTCATCTATAACATGAAGGTGAATCATTCATGAGGCATGATGCTGGAGGCATATAGTATTTGATGATTATGATTTCTCCTAGTAGCCATTAGAAACAATGATAATTAGCCATATATTGGAGTAGAGATAACCAAACAAAAACACTACAGATGTCCATAATTTCCACAAATATTAAAAATCTTTTCAGGTGATGGAAAATAATTTCATGTGGGTTTATTCATTCCAAACCTATAGAAATTTAGAGGAACATTCATTTCTATAACAAGATGTTCTGAGGATTCCTACTTCCAAAAACCACCTCTACCACCCCTATGGTGATCCTGCCATTTCCTCCTTTTCCCTAGAATGTCACTTATCCTTCCATTAGGTGGAAGAAAAGGGGAAGAATATATATCTTTTCTAGATATATCCAATTATTCTATCACATTCATATCCATTATCTCCATGTAGGAAAAAAATCATCAACATAAATACCTATGATCGACTATCTAGTTGAAAATGTTATATGTAATTATGAGATTTTAGTTGGCCATTCCTCACAACCTCTAGTGAAAAATGAACTATCTTAGCAAACTGAATAGACTATGTTGACAACGAACACCCTCCCTACTAAAAACATAATCAATACAGACACATAATATTCATTAATGACTCTAGAAATAAATTCTTCATTTATAGAGTCTTAAACTATTACAATCCATTCCCACAATCCTATCATCCCATACCCTATAATTTCATGAATGATTTATTAGACCCACAAGTCTAAATGATATGCATATCAAATTGATATTATCTCATGTATCTATAATTTTGATGATCTAGTCACTCTTTTCAGGAAATTCCACCACCAATTGAGGTTCAATTATAGCTTTAAATGAATGAACTCCCATGATAGATCTCTTTCTTATACATATTATGAATGTACCTCAAATACTATATTTTGATCATGTGCCACATTTTGAAGAACAAATTGAACAACCAAGAAGATATCCTCATTAATGTTCTGATCTATATAATGATTCACTTGTTGGGAATCAGTTTCACTACTCGGAAGAAATCACAGAACATATCTCAAAGGCATATTGATGAAAATCGAAACAATATGAATGTTAAGAAAATAGAATTATCATATTTCAAACTATGATACCCATAAAAAAATTGATATTAAGACCATGAACCTAAAAAGAGTGACCCTGATCACAAAATTTGATGGAAACTCGAGTGACATCATGGAAGGATATGGACAGGAACTCACTGAAACATAGATCTCATGTCCCAGAAATCCAGTATCCAGTCTACAAAACATTTTAAAATAAGGAATACTAAATAAATACTATATATGATAAAAAAAGTGTGACAGGCCCGACCCAAATAACATCTCACAATGGAAACCGACCTAAATTCTCCACATACATGAAGGGTGATCCCAATTCCCACGAGCTGGCGACTAGCACCCAGGCATTAATAAACAATATGATGGAATGATTTCTCCCAATACTAAGCAACAATATGGAACATATATACAAAATACTCAATAGATGAAAAGATAAACATATGTCTTAACTAAAACCAAGTTTCCTAAACTGATATCTTTAGAGTAGAAACAAGTATCAATCACAAGTCCAACCATAAAGGACTAATAAAACCAGAAAGCAATAATCTCCATATTATTTTGTGGGAAGTATTTCAGGGTATCTCCATTGGCTACTCAACTCATCAGATAGAAATCCACACCACCTCACTATAGAACCGTGCATTTCCCTACATCGATATACATAACCAGGTCTACACACCACTAATGGGGTATATAGGGCGTGAGATATCATTCTTATTAGTGTCTCACTCAGGTGTTTTATATCATGTCTTAGAACAATAATCCATGCATGTTAAACTTTAAATAAAAATTGAGTGGTAACATTTTAGTTGTTTTTTTGTGTCAAAAACTTGTAAAAATATTTTAATTTCTTTTTTTTCTACATTTTCAAATAGATAATGTAAATTAGTTTAAAATTATTATATATATATATATTATAGAAAATATATCAAGCCAAAAACAAAATAGAATAATTTATCATAACTCATTTCAAATATATGGATGTATAACTAGATAGTACATTTTAAAAAAGAAGCAGAGGTAACATTATTGCTGGAAACACACTATGTCTTGATAGTTAGGACACTTTTACATAACATAGACAATCACATATTAATCAATCCACTAAACAAATTCATCTAGTCTACAGAGAATAGGAAAACCCTATTAAGTGATCCTACCAACAATATAGACATTTCAATATAACAATGCGCCTAGGGAGCAGAGGAAATACCCATAAGAAATCCCCTAAAGTGTACAAAACCTATTAATATACCTTCTGCCTAAGTAACTAAGTCTTTCCATGGGTTTTATTTTACGAATTAATTCATCAATACATTTCCATCAGACCATTATTTAAAAACCATTTCACAATTATTTCGAAACCCTTTCCCATTTACCAATACTAGTGGAAAATTATATTTTATTAAAAATCAATTCGACACACACACACACACAAAATCAGTATATCATGTTAATTTTTTATTTTAAACAAAATATCTAAAATAGGTGAAATATAGGTCAGCAACAGAGGTTAGAGATGGAACCACCTACCTTATTACTCAGGGTCGAACATACCCACAAAGGATACACCAACACCAAGATCAAAAAAATGAAAAATTGTGACCTAGAATCAACCTATAAATCATTTAATTGATTCCATTCAGCAATAGGTTCTATAAATAAATGGAAAAAACACATAGATGAAAAATGAAAACTCATCCCAACACATTCAGAAAAGGAAAAATACCCCATAACAAGATCAGAAAAATGATCTAAAAGGAAACAAAAAAGAAACATTACCATGGCTCAAATGATCTGATAATAAAATGAAATACTGCTAAAATGATCAAATAAATGAATAACCATAAATGATTACTCATCAAGAGATATGTAAACCAATGTCACCATGATCAATCACCAAAATAATCAATATGGACAAATAAGTGCCTACTGAAATTTCTAGATAATGTTTCTAGGTCAAAATACAAAGGAGTTGTGGATGGATGAATGTATATTTCATTCATACGGCATCCCAAAAGACAAATTCATGACATTTACACAATGTTTAATCTATATAAACATCATTTAATCATTGGTTTCTAGATACTCAAAAAACCCATTGAATTCATATTAAGGCCATTATTTTAACATTACACAACATTAAAAATATTAATGGAATAAAATCCATTCAAACAATGTACTAGGTTTATAGAATCATCCATGCATAACTTAAACACCATTTACTCACATTAAATGACTTGTATTCCTCCTACAGTCTACAAAAATTCTTATCCCTACACAAACCCCCCCAAAACTCAAACATCCTCCTAACTCGAGGAGAACCCTGAAAATCCATTAAAACAATTATATCATGACACTAATAGATAAAACAAACATACTTCCATGAAATTCATGTCATTTGACCCCAGATATTCTCTTGATCATTGGGAGTCCTAAGAAATCCCGAATTAATGAGGAAAACAATTAATGATAAAGGAATTACCTGAAATAGGGTACGATAATGTTACACATCATATATATACTATATTTTAGAAAAATTTATCCTGACATGAGGAATAAGTAAACATAAGAAATGGTGATCATATATGCTCAAAATGGGTAAAAATTGAATATATCAATAAATTATAATAATTAATCATAAGAAAAACATAATTTTATAAGTTCATTAATAGAACTAAAAAAATCATACACAATATCAATACTGAGAATGAACCCATTACCAACGGTTCCAAACCATCGGTAAAGTCTGGATAACTGTTGGTATAATATATACCAATGGTTATCCAAGCTGTTGGGAAATAAGCTGTAGGGAAAAAAAATATGCCAATGGTATTTGGAAAACCGTTGGTATATGTTAGGAAATCTACATTATACCAACGATTATGTTAAACCGTCGGTATAAAGTTTCCCCAATAGTTGGAAATTGTTGGTAAAAATACTATTTAAATGGTTTCAAATTGTTGGAATATTGTTTTGTAATGCTTTTTACCAATGGTTTACCCAAACCGTTGGTATATCAAAACATTTCACCTATATCCAAATGGTTTTTAAACCATTGGGAAAGTGTTTTTACCAAGGGTTCTCTTAGAACCGTTGGTATAAAACACATTAACAACCCTATTCCAATGGTTGTAATCCATTGGCATAGGCTTTTCTATGCAATTTAGGCAGTAGCCTTCTGCTCTGTGATTTCCATTAGATGCCTGCCCTTTCTAAATTTCTGGTTTCCCAAACTCCAATTACCAGAAATGACGAACTATAACACATACATATATATAATTTATTCATATAGATTTAACACATAATGCACCCTGAAACTATAAACATATATAATTAAAACATAATTCATAAGGTAATTATAAACATAAATAATTGATTTAGAATTTATTTCAGAATTGAGATGACAATTACATGTGCAATTTGGAATTCAATTCATAATTGAATACTGAATTGAATAAAAACTTAAATTAATTATCAATTATGTATAAAAAGAATAAAAAATTGAATATGTAATTATATGTGTTATACAGAATTAAGAATACATACAATATTTCATTTTGTATGACACATACATGATTGAATTCAAAAATTAGAAGCTAATAACCCCAAAATAAAGAAATAGATAAATGACTACAACCAAACACAAATATAATGTCCCATGGTTTGGGGCAGGTGTCTTTGAACATAGTGATGATGATAAAGGGTGTGTATCAATGAGCTTGTGTGACTTAGGGAATGTAGTTGTACTTGGCGTATTAAATTTCATGTGTTTTAGAATAGGGGTAGGATTTACTCACATGAGAAGTAGATTGTGTGAGGCTGGACCCTAGATCCTTGTGCTAATGTATTAACACAATACGAATACGTTTGGCTGGTTTTCCATATGACAGTTGTTTTTACTTAAAATGTTGTCTATTTTAAACAAAATACAAACACTTCGAGTGATACCAGCCACACTATGAATTGTATTGAGGTGGGGTTGACTTGTACAACTCAAATATGACCCATGGATCATTGTCCTAATGTATCAACACAATATTAATGCGTTTGGTTGGTTTTCCATATGCGAGTTGTTGTTTTCACATAAAATGATATCCATTTCAAATAAAAGTGAGAAACTATGAGTGGTACCGGCCACACCGTGCCTTATATTGAGGCAGGCTTGACTCGTACAAGTAAAAAATGATCCATGGATTGTTGTTCTAATGTATCAACACAATTCGAATATGTTTGGTAGGTTTTCCATATGCTAGTTGTTTTTACATAAAATGATGTCCATTTTAAACAAAAGAGAGACACTTAGAGTGATACTAGCCACACTGTGCCACATATTGAGCTGGGGTTGACTCGTACATGTCACAAATGACTCATGGATCATTGTCCTGATGTATTAATAATATCTGAAAGTGTTTGGTTGGTTTTTCGTAGGAAAGTTGATGTTTTCACTTAAAATCCTGTCCATTTCAAATAAAAGTGAGACAATATGAGTGGTACATGCCACATTGTTCCTCGAATTGAGGTGAGGTTGACTTTTACATGTAAAAAATGACCCATGGATCATTTTCCTTAAGAATAAAAATAATCTAAATGCATTTGTTCAGTTTTTCATATGCCAGTTTTTGTTTTCACTTAAAATGTTGTCTATATCAAATAAAAGTGAGACACTTTGAGTGGTACCGGCCACACCGTGCCTCAAATTGAGGTGGGGTTGACTCTTACACATCAAAAATGACCCATGGATCCTTGTGATAAATTATCAACACAATCTGAATAATTTTGATCGGTTTTCTATATGATAGTTGTTTCTACATAAAAGGGTGTCAATTTTAAACAAAAGAAAGACACTTTGAGTAATTCCGGCCACACCATGCATTGGATTGAGGCGGGGTTGACTTGTACATGTCACATATGACGCATGGATCGTTTTCCGAAAGTATTAACACAATCTGAAAGCGTTTGGTTGGTTTTCCATTTGCCAGTTGCATTTTTCACTTAAAATGTTGTCCATTTCAAATACAAGTGAGACACTTTGAGTGATACCCAGCACACTGTGCCTCAGATTGAGGAGGGGTTTACTCTTACACGTCAGAAATGACCCATGGATTCTTGTGCTAAAGTATCAACATAATCCGAATATGTTTGGTCATTTCTCCCTATACGAGTTGTATTTATATAAAATGATGTCCATTTTAAACAAAAGATAGAAACTTTGAGTGATACCGGCCACAAAATGACTCAGATTGAGTTCAGGGTTGACTCGTACACATAAAGAATGACCCATAGATCTTTGTTCTAAAGTATCAACACAATACAAATACGTTTGGTCGGTTTTCCGTATGCCAATTTTTTTACTTAAAAGACTGTCCATTTTAAACAAAATAAAGACACTTTGAGTGATATCGGCCACACTGTGCCTCAGATTGAGGTGATGTTGACTCATACACATCACAAATGACCCATGTATTGTTGTAATAATGTATCATTATAATATGAATGTGTTTGGTCAGTTTTCCATATGCATGTTGCTATTTTCACATAAAATGTTGTCCATTTCAAAAAAAAGTGATACACTTTGAGTGGTACCAGCCACACCGTGCCTTGGATTGAGGCGGGGTTGACTCATACACGTCAAAAAAGAACCATCTATCCTTGTTCTAAAGTATCAACAAAATCGAAATATGTTTATTCAGTTTTCTGTGAGCCAGTTTTATTACATAAAAGGGTGTCCATTCTAAACAAAAGAAAGACACTTCAAGTGATACCAGCCACACTGTTCCTCAGATTGAGGTGATGTTAACTTATACATGTCACATATGACCCATGGATCATTTTCCTAATGTATTAACACAATCCGAATGTGTTTTGTCGGGTTTCCTTAGGCCAGTTGTTGTTTTCACTTAAAATGTTTTCCATTTCAAATAATGGTGTGACAATTTGAGTGGTACTGGCCACACCGTGCCACGAATTGAGGCGGGGTGGACTCATACACGTCCCAAATGACCCATAGATCACTTTGAATAATTATCAACACAATTAGAATAAGTTTGTTCAGTTTTCCATATGTCAGTTTTTTTATATAAAACCATGTCCATTTTAAACAAAAGAGTGTCACTTTGAGTGATACCGACCACACTGTGCCTTATATTGAGGCGAAGTTGACTTGTACATGTCACATATGACCCCTTGATCATTTTACTAAAGTAAAAAATACAATCAAAAAGAATTTGATCACTTTTCCATATGCAAGTTGTTTTTTTCACTTAAAATACTTCCATTTCAAATAAAAGTAAGATAGTTTGAGTGGTACCGGCCACACTGTGCCTCGTATTGAGCCAGAGTTGACTCATACACGTCACAAATGACCCATGGATCATTGTCATAAAGTATCAACAAATTATGAATGTGTTTGGTCGGGTTTCCATAATCCATTTGTTGCTTTCACTTAAAATGTTGTCCATTTCAATTAAAAGTGAGACACTTCGATTGGTACCGACCACACCATGCCTTAGATTGTGGTAGGGTTGACTCGTACATTTTACAAATGACCCATGGATCCTTGTTCTAAAGTATCAACAAAATCCAAATCTCTCAAGAGCTCTTAAGGGAAGATCTCCTTCGATCCTTGGGCATTTTGAGTGTCGTCAATTGTGGATTGAAGATTCGGGTGAGTCTAATCCCCTCTTTGATTTATCTTTTCGATTCGGGTTTTCACCCTTCTTTTATCTTCTTCCAAATCTCTAAAGCCCTCTTTTTTATTGGGATTTAGGGTGAATCTAGAAGAGAGCATATATCTAGATCTGAGATGCCAAATTAAGAGTGTGATTATCTCAGGAATCAAATTAGGTTGTCTTTAGCATTTCGTGAATTGTTGCGTTGTTTTTTATATGCTGAATTTTTTATCGCCCAATATTGGGGTGTTGGGTCGGGGGCTGTCTGGGGTCTAGGGAGGAGTGTGGGGGGCTATCCAGGGGGCTGTCTGGGGTCCAAGAAGGAGGGTGGGGGGCTGTCTAGGGTCTAGGGAGGGGGGGGGGCTGTCCAGGGTCCTGGAAGGAGGGGGGACTATTCAAGGAGTTCCCAAGAACAAAAAAACCTGCAAACATCCTCAAGATACACCTGCATAGAAAACAGACACATAAAAATAACCTTGCATAAAAACATACACATAAAAATATCCTAGCCTGCATAATACACTGCAAACACCAGCATAAAGCACACACATAAAAAGTGCACAAAAAATTAGTCACATTGCATAACACTGTGCATAACACAATGCATAATACACTTCATACACTTCACTGTATACACTAGCATAAAAAACAGCACAAAAAAATTTAAAAACATACTTCAAACACCAAAAAACACATTCAATAGCACAAAAAAACACATATCTAGAGAGAGGGGAGGTGGGATGTCTGGGGTCCAGGGAGGAGGGTGGAAGGCTGTCCGGGGTCCAGGGACGAGGGGCTGTTTGGGGTCCAGGAAGGAGGGGGAGGCTGTCCGGTGTCCAGGGAGGAGGGTGGGGGCTGTCTGGGGGGCAGTCTGGGGGGCTGTTCGGGGGGCTGTCTGGGGTCCATGGAGGAGTGTGTGTGGGGGGGGGGGGCTATCCAGGGTGCAAGGAGGGGGGGGGGCTATCTGGGGGGGGGGTGTTTGGTGGGGTGTCTAGGGGGATATTCGGGGGCTATCCACAGTCTAGGAAGGAGGGTGGGGAGGCTATTCGGGGTGCAGTCTAGGGTCTAGGGAGGAGGGTGGGGGGGGGGGGGCTGTCATGAGGGTTGTTTGAGGTCTAAGAAGGAGGGTGGGGGGGCTATCCGTGGGGCTGTCCGGGGGGCTGTCCCAGGCTCATGGGATGATATTTACATATTTTATAAGAAAATTATTCCAAGGATAAATATATAATTTCATAATATAAACTTCTAATCATACCACCAATTTTCCAAATTCCACTAAAAAATTACAATTTCATTAATATAGGTGGATTTTACAACATCCATGATTTATAAAAATAAAACATTCATAATATATAAATAATCTTTTAAATCATTTAGAATCTCCTTTCCTATCAATCATTATATTTATGGTTTCCTTTATGGAGAAATATATTATGAAGCAACCGATGTCCAATCAATGTTCCAATCAACACTAACAACTAGACAACCCGTGAACAGAGGGTGGGGGGCTGTCCAGATGGGTGGGTGGGCTATCCACCAGGGTGGTAGGGGTGTCTAGGGAGTACGAGTTGTCTAGGGGGTGGGGGTGTCTAGGGGGTGGGGGCAATCTATGGGATGGGTGAACCAGTCACAACAAATAATCAATCAAATTTTATTATTTATAGATAAAAAAATAAAGATAATGTGACCTATCTAATCACACATATATTCAATCACAAAAAATCAATAAAAATCAATGGTCAGTAATATCAATAAAAAATGTAATGGATCAACCTTTCCCTCATCACCATCACTATCATCACCATCATCATCACCCTCAACCTCATCCTCATCGTCGTCCCCATCATTATCCCCACCCTCGTCTCCCCCCTTGTACTCAGCCTCGATCTTCTCGTTTCCCACCTCCCCCGCCTCGACCTCCTCCTCCTCGCCATCGTCTCAACCACCACTAGAACTGCCTCCTAGTGCACCGTATATTGAATGCATCGATGACATATATTCATCACAAGCAGTGATGGCATCTAGTGGAAGTGTTGGATGAAAAACTACCATCATTTTCATAAATATAGTGTTTTCCCAAGCAGACTATTCTGCCATATTTATGGCCTGTTTTTAGCCTTTTTTTCCTATTCATTAACCTGATGCAACTCAGTGGCACTACAAATCGTACCTGAGGAGGGCCAATACCTCTTCGGAACTATACTCTTCCCAGGTCGGTAGCATACTCAACCAGGTTTCTCGTCTCCCAACACCTGATGTAAGTGATCATTTAGCCCAAAATTGTCAGGTTCCCCGGCATCAAGGGCCTATAACGAATCCTGTTAAAAATATAAATATATTATTAAGTTACAAAATAGATATTAAAATTTTATATCTACAAAGTAAATCATACAATCTTTTGTTGATTCGGTTCATTAACCGTACTTCCATCTTTCTTCTTTCTACTCGAGCAAAATAGTTTTGCTCGAGGCACACATCCTTCTATATTCAATTTATGCCACTTCAATTAAATTGAATGTAGGAAACCATAATTAAAAATAGAATACAAAAAAATTGTAATTTCATAACTAAAATTATATAACAAATTTAGCAATCAAATAAATTATGGAGAAAGAAATAGAAAGTGAAAGTCGTAAAGAAAGATTATAAAATTTCATACCTGCTATCTCTCATGATCTGGAATCATAGTACATCCCAATGTGTGCAAATATTTCTTAGCATCAATTTTTTTTAATTTCTTCTACATAAAACCTAAATAAAATTTAGTAATAAGTATTAACGAAAAACATGAAAATTTTCATTAAAATACCTCTATTTGGATTAATACTGCAAATTGGATAGTTTTCCAATGAGAAATCATCTGTCGGTACTATTCTAATGGACAATCATCCACAAAAAGGACCACATCTATCTCTGTTCCCACTCTAGCATTCCATCCAATGTACAACTCATGCATATAAGCACTCAAAAGCTCACTTAAATCCTTTAGATGTGCTGGTCGTGAACCCTCACCATCAGGGAAATTAAACCATAGTTAACACCAAAATATTAATTCATATAAGTAAAAAAATTAATATATTGTATTAAATACAACATATTTTTTTACCCATATCTCCACCCAGTCTTTATCCTTGACTTCATTTGGTAGCTGTCTCTATGAGAGCGGGCTGACAAGAAAGATGTCAGAGTATTTGGCAAGCATCACCAAAAAACCCTGACATTGCTACCCTGATTTTTCAATCATTTGACTATCTTCATTGTATTCCACCATCAACTGCGTTCAATAGTTCCACACTACACACATGTGTGTACGTCCCCGCCCCTGTTTCATATCAGTAGATGTATCTGTTATGAAATAAAAACAAATATTTTATCTATACATGTTATAATAAAAATAAATAATGGTGTAACAATTTGTTATGGTTGTATAAGTATACCTGTAGTAGTTTGATCAATGGGCACCACTAGATCCATAGAAACTGAAGGAACACCCTATACAGATGGAGTGGGTCCCAATGTATGCTCCATAGCGATAGACTCTGGAGGAGCTGGAATCAAAGGTGATGAAATATAAAAGCTTGGAGAGATTGGAGCAGAAGTAAAAGAAGATGATAGAGATGGCTGGACAAATACTGGATGGGGAGTGGGAATCAACATCAGATATGGTATAGACCGGTGAGGAGGCTCAGATGTAAAGGGTGGTGAAATCATGAGAGGTCTAAATATCCCATGTGTACCTAATGGAAAACTAGGATCAGAATGAGGGAGGGATGGTATGTCAGTGAGAGGGGTAGGGTCTAATCGAGTACGTCGACCAGATCGTCTAGCCCCCGTACCACCCCCTCTTATGAACACCCTATGTACTGGGACCACTACTAGGCTGCTCATCAAATAACTATCACCTAATATACGGATCCTAAAAAACTATTAAAAAATAATAATCACATGACAATATATATTATTTGAATAAATATATTTGAAATGAAATACTCACTACATTCACCGGTGGTGGAAGGGACAACTCAGTCTTTCAACGATTGTTTTCCATAATATTTTTTCTTCGCCTCTCTTCAATTTGTTTCATTTCATGCATTTGAAAACAAAAATGTAAGTAAATAGAAAAGGATAACTAATGTGTATCCAAAAAAACAAAATAAATGAGGGGGAGTAGAAGGATTCATGGATAATTTAACTAACCATTGTTTTTGGTGAGCTTGCAAAAATATATAATAAAGTCAACAAATCATACAATATGTAATAAAGAAATTTAATTTTTAGTAGGATGATTATTAACTAAGTGTCATCAGTCTTTTAAAATCATGGAACATTGGTTCTACCAGATTCATAAGCGGTAAAGAAATTTTCAAAAATAAGGAAAAATTTAATTTCTTTAGCTTAGGAAGACGATGTAGGTTTCAATACATTTTTTGTAGAAGAATAGAACCCATCTTGTTCATTAGCTGGTAAAATGTTAAAGTGAGATCATAGAGTCGTACTAATTTTATACAAATCAATGTTAACGCATTGAAATGTTCACCAATTTAGAAATATTGGATTCATAGGTTTAAATAAATTTCAATTCCAAATTATAAAATGAAATTAAAATAAAAATTCCAACCAATAAACATTGAAAATTCACATAATGGTCCATTAGGATACAACATATTTGTAATCAATATTAAATCGATTTGAATAGTACTATCCTTAACAACCCAACTCGAGGTAAACCAAAATATTTCAGAACATGGATGGATGATTCTATATATCTTCCACCACAAATTCATGTTCACAATCAACTCTAACAATTAATCTATTAGAGTCATGAAAAGAAAGAAATGGATTGGTTCCAATGGGAGTAGGGAATGTGTCAATTCCATCATCACCATCAACAAAAATATATCTTGGAATTACTTCAACTATAATACAAAATTCATGTCGATGTTGGTCTTTGACATAAAAAATTATTTATCCATTGATGACAATACATATGGTTCTTCGGTAGCAAGAGTGAGAGTCATATTAATTACTTGAAATACATAATAATCAATAAATGTTCCATGTATCATCATCAAATCAAACCAATGGCATTTCATCATCGTGACTAGTCCATGAGAGTAATAATCCAATATTATTAGTTTTTCAACGACTCTATAATAACCCACGTTTTCAAATTGTGGTCTACTATCTGATGCACTGGCATATAAATCTATTGTGGGAGTAAAAATAACACCATCATGTTTTGTTCTCATTTTTTTTCTCATTCAATGACAATAAATTTGTACCCATTGATAATAATTGATTTACAGTCACGAACCACGGTATTTGGACCAAAAGCCAAAGATTTTATTTCCTCAGAGACAGAGTCACTAGAAAAACTCAATACCTAAAATATAAATTAATATTAAACTTAATTAAAGATTGATTTAATTATTTTAAATTGTAATATTTTTACCTTCAATTTTAACCAAGTAGAAAACTCTTTGTTATGACAAGTATCCCTCCTTCTCAAAGATAAAGAATGATGATTTCTATATATCATTGTTTTATGTTCCCTATAGATAATAAATATGAATTGTTTAATAGATATATATTTATGATATACATATTCAATTTAGTTACCTGGTGTAGTCATCGAATAAAATACAGTTGAACAAAACTATGCGATGTGCCATATCCCACTCTTCAAGGATTAATGACTTCAATGTATATGATCTAGGAATTCCTCCTATTTGAGGAAGTGATGGAAAACTGGGTTCAATTAGCTCATACTATTCTTCTTCATTTCTCATTGGTCTGTTCATTCTTGTAGTAAGATCAGACAAATTCATTGAGCAGAAATCCATATATTCTTGGGCCAAGTAACCATTCATGATAGAACCTTCGAAATGATTTTTGTTTCAGACATAAGACTTTAATGTGTACATATTTCATTCATTTGGATACGTCCAATGAAAAGAAACAGGTCCTCTGAGAAGTATTTTAGTGGGAATTTGGACAGTCAGATGTAGCATTCTTGTGAAAATTGATGGAGGAAATATTTTCTCTAACTCACACAAAATTAATTGGGAATCTGTCAACGCTTTTTGAAATAAAGACTTAGACAACGTCTTATAAACAATATCCCTAAACAAATGGAACAACTGAATAATAGTCACCCTTACATTATTGGACAAAGGATGATAGATTTCTATTGGAATCAACTCATGTAGAAGAACGTGATAATCACGAGGCTTCAATGATTTTAGCTTCAATTCTGTTCGATTGACCCATTTAGATATGTTTCTTGAATTTACATCAGGAACTCTAATAGTCTCTAATACTTGTAGAAATTGTTTTTTTGTAGGTTTCATCACATAATAAGCACATTGAACTTGCCATTTATTTTCATTAATACGTACATGATGCAATTCTGGTCTAATGCCCCAATCCACCAAGGCACACTGAGACCGTAAATCATCCATTGTCTTTCCATTAACATTTATAATTATTGAAAGAAACATTTCACATATATTCTTTTTAATGTACGTTACGTCTAAGAAATTATGTAACAAATTGGTTGACCAATAAGGCAAATCAAAAAAGATACTCCTCTTCCTCCAATTGTAACAGGTTTCAGTGGGAACATTCTTTCTCTTTCCAGATTTCATTTGACCCTTCTTGAATGAAAAACTGAAATCATTAAATTCATTAAGCACATCTATTATAGACATACGCTAAGGTGGATCATCAGTCTCTGTGGTATTATCAAATCTTCGATGATTATTTCTACATGGATGGTCTATTGTCAAGAATCGTCGATGACCCATAAAACTAAAACTACATCTATGTTTCAGACTTCTGGATTGTGTATTCTTTATACAAATAGGACATGATATTTTTCCCTTTTTGCTCCATCTAGACATCATTGCATAAGATGGAAAATCATTGATCATCCACATAAGTGAAACATGCATCTAAAACATGTCTTTCGAATATGCATTGTATGTGTGCACACCCACATTCCAAAGAAGTTTCAACTCTTTTATTAAAGGTTTCATGTATACGTCAATATCATTTCCAGGATTAGAAGGGCCAGATATGAGTATACTCATAAAAGTGAAAGGTTTTTTCATACACAACCATGGGGGAAGATTATAAATGTGTATAAAAGCTGTCCATGTGCTGTGCGAAGTAAGCATCTTACCAACAGATTAAAACTGTCACATGAAAGACCCAGCCTCATATTATGCACATCAGCTACAAAATCAGGATATCAAGCATCAAATCTCTGCCTTGAAAATCCATCTGCAGGGTGAAAACAACTCATCATTAGTCTTCTTTATCTCTGTATCACTCCATCCTATTTTTATTGATATTTCATCATATATAAAAAGATTCAAGAGTTTGGGAATCAATGTAAGTGCCAAATTACTTTTTGTGGCACATGGGATAGTGTTCCATCCGATTTTGACTTCCTGTGGGATGTGCCACATTTTAGACAATCATTTCGTTCAGTGGTTTCCACCCAAAATAAACAGAAATATTTTGGGCAAGCATGAATTTTGTTTCTTGAAAATACTTGTTCCTCCACTAACTTCCATGTCATATAGTGGTTCAAGGAAATATCTGTATCATCTGGAAGTAAATCCTTCAAGAAGGTAAGAATGTAATCGATTGATGTATAGAAATCCCATACATAGCTTTCTAATGAAAAAATCAGATTAAAAATTCTATCTTTTTCATTTTATCACATTTTTGATATACTGGAGTCGTGGAAGCATCATTCAATTTTTTCACCCTGACAACATCAACATTTTTATTAGACGCATCATGTGTTCTCAGATCTATGTCTTCATGGGTTGGAATCCTTTATTTTTCATGATGATGAATAAACAGAAACTGGGTCATGTAACAAATTCTCCACTCCCGTCCTCTCATTTGGTTCATCAACAATTTGAGATTTCATTTTTCTCCCCACTTGTGATACCACACATAGTAGTTTTCTTGAAAACCGTATTTGGTTATGTGGTAGCTAAATTATTCACGGCTCAACCAAGGTCTACCAATGCAATTGGAACATGGGCCGTGTTATGTGACCACTATCTAAATCATTGGGAAATGAAAAATCTAAAAATCCCTCCAAATTGTTTTTGAAATATCTTGAGATATGATCAGTTTCATACATCCAACTTCTATT